>CM072545.1:38631827-43631827 GCA_036898215.1 Platycarya strobilacea | reverse complement strand
GCAAAAAATAAAACTGCAAGAAGAAACGGCAGTTCGAGCTAAGTACTTTTCTGCAAACCTGTTCTTGCACCTATGGTCCACCATCTACCTGTGCTCTTCAACTAGAAGTTTCTACTGAAAAT
Source organism: Platycarya strobilacea (assembly GCA_036898215.1). Classification (NCBI taxonomy): domain Eukaryota; kingdom Viridiplantae; phylum Streptophyta; class Magnoliopsida; order Fagales; family Juglandaceae; genus Platycarya; species Platycarya strobilacea. The sequence continues at coordinate 43,631,705 of CM072545.1, read as the reverse complement.
ATTAGGTTCCATGTGAGTAAAGAATCTAGATCTGAAATGAACCAAAATATTATTCAATAATAAATATTAAAGAAAATTATCCACAACCAGCTAGATTTGGAAAATATTAATATTAGCAATAATAAGAGCCATAAGAGAGATTCAATACGAGGGTTTCAGCTGGACTCACATCTGTTTTGAGCAATTACTGAAAGAAACCACCAAATACCCATTGATGTACCAACACAAAACCGAGTCTATAAACCAATATACAAAGACAAAAAATCCCCGAACTACGCAATAATTTGTTGATGATGATCATATTAATTCACAAAATGAATCGGGGAACTGTCTTTTTGTGAGGGTTCTACGAAAGTGGTAAAAATCACCTCCCCAAGTAGCAATAATTTGATAGATAATGATAGTGATGGTGTGAGACGCTGTTTGTCTCTTCGTAAACCGCCTCCCGTGATACGGATAGGCCTCTGCTTAACAAGCCGCCTAATTCATACCCTCAAAAAGGCCTAAAAGCTAGTATCATTATTTAATTTTTATTAAGGTCGGAAGCCGTTACAGTTGATCCTAGGAGTTGGGTTATAGCATTAAATGATTTATCAAATATAAATTTAATAGATTTATAATAAAAAAAATTTCATATTAGAATTATCAAATTTCATGATGTCTAATTTTGAACTATAAAAAGAAATTTCAGTCTTTTATATATAAAAGATCACTATTTATATACTAAATACTTACTTTAATATATTTTATTCTTCTATTTTATTTTTCTCATTTATTCTTTCTTATTTTTTTATTTGGTTGAAAAATAATTATTGAAGTAATTATTTAGTTGAAAAAAATTAATTTTTTAACAAAGAATTAAAAAATATTTTTTCAAAAAGTTGAAAAATAATTATTTAAGTATCAGATTATATTATTAATATACATATAGTTAATGTAATTACAAAATTTGAAAAATATTTAAATATATTTTTATTAAAAAATATTATTTATATTATTATTTTGATAGATTTAATGATGATTTTAATGTAGAATTATAAACTTAGGGATACGATGTATACATCAAAATTGTATTTTCCTTCAAATCTTGAATGATTATTTAGTGTATCCAATATTAGTACTCTTATTTATTTTTTTATTTATTTATTATTTAATAATTAAAAAAGTAAAATTAATAAAATTATATTTTTTTAAAATTTTCTCTTAATAATTAAGGATATTAAAAAAATATTTAAAAGAAAATAAAAAATAAATAAATACATTATAAATAATAAAATGATGATAGATGAGATGTAAGCTTATTATTATTTATAAAAATTAGACAAGTACTGTTAAGCAATTATTAAAGAAGTAAAAGAAAAAAATAAAAATGTGGAATAATGCTACAATGTGACATCACTTTATGATCTCTCATTTTGGTGGCTCATGCTTTTAATTTTTTTTTTTAAATTGCTATAAAAAAAGTGACTATTGTTGTATTAATATTTTTAAAAAATATTTAACCATGTTTAAAGAATCTTTAAAAAAATACAATTGACATTAAAAAAACACACCAAATAAATAAATTAAGAAAACATAGTAACACTACTCAAAAGTGTTAGACAGGGTGAGTGTAATCCATGCGACAAAGAGGCTGCGATGTGAAATTAATATATTGATTTACGATAGCATAAAAACTTAGTCCAATTCTTTTAGCACGAATCAAGGCAAGTCGATAAAATATTTAATTTATACCAAGATGAATCGAGTCATTTACCCAAAATGTTCTGCCATCAATATTGTATGCATTACTCATTTGAATTCTAGGGTTCAGATTTGAGATACTATACATCGCATAAGATTCTAAGAAATTGTTTGCTGTTCCATGTGAATCTTCTCTCAAAATGAAAAAAATAAAATAAAATAAAATAAAATTTTCATTTCCAATTGTTTGTTGTTATTACTATAGACAACCTTTAGTTCTCTAGAAATCGTATTATTCATGAATCCCCAATCCTACCATTGATAAATAGGATATAGTTTTATGTTTGTATCAAATGCTATTTTTCCTAATGAAGATTGCTTGCTTAGGTCCAAAAAAAAAAAAATTTCTAAGAAATTCTAAAATCTAATTCACAAGACAATTCTAATCTAATGCACAAACTATCAAAGATCAAACTTACAAGACGGTGCACATGTTTGATTCCCAATACCATTAAACACGGACCCATGTCCTTCCTCAGCTGATCTTATTATTTGCAGTCCAACTCATTTACTAGAAAAGCCAATTAGGCAGTGGCATTGCCCCATTGCACCATTGGCAAGTTACATGGACTAGTTGAAGGCTCTACATTGAGCAAAAAATAAAATATAAAAAGTAACATCTCTCTTTATTCAAACCAAAACTTTCAGTATTAAATCTTTTTTTAATTGACACAGGGTGTCTGAAACAAAGTCACAACTACTCCTGAATTCTCGTTCTCGAGAATCCATAGGCCCTTGACAACGAATAGCTTTGATATGTATTAATAGAGATGTCAAATCTTATCAAGACATATATATTATATCAAATAGGTCAATCCTAATATGACCTATTAAACTTTTTGTGTCAAAATCTCAAATCCTAACTTGACCCATTAGCATAACGTGTCGTGTCGTGTCAATCCATTATGACCCATTAGAAAATATTACGAAATAGATTAACACGACATAATATGATTCGTTTCAACTTATTTATGTAAATTGATTGAATATGCTCAAAATTAACCTATTTGACTTATTTAAATTTAGTATAATTTTATATAAATATTAAAATCACAATATCTATAAAAATAATAACACTAACTACAACTTTGAATTACAATCTAAATAATAAAAATATAAAAAGTAAAATTCTAATAATTTTATTTTTAAGTATAGAGATATAATTTTAATTTTAATTTTTTTAACGTGTCATAATGAGTCAAAACGTGCTGATCCGTTATTAACCCATTAAGCAATCGTATTGTAACAAGTCAACCTGTTTTAATCTAAAATCCGTTAAGATTAAACTCTAATTTATTATTATTATAATGTATTCGTATTAAATTAATGGATCGTATAATATATTACCACCAATATATAAATATATCACAACAATCTTGCCTATAACAGTAACAAGAAAACTAAATTTGGAAACGACAAATCTTCAGTATTAGAATCCTTAAAAGTTAGTATGCGAACCTCCGAGGTACAAGTTGTCTCTGTTCAGAAAACGTTAACTTTGCCATGATGAGCTATAACATGAACTGAAGAGAGGCCTATTGGTACAACATCCACATGTTGGTAAAATTGCAGTCATATTCTCGATACACATAACATACCTATATTCACCTGGGAAGCATCATGGCAATAAGGAAGCCCAAATTTCCCCTTACATCAGATCTACGAGCCCCCAATCAGCCTTCCCAGGTGGCAATTATTTAATAGTCAAGCTATATATAATCTGTATCCAACAAATTGCATCAGGAAATTGCATTTCAGATTTTCTTTTCATTTGAGTTTTGTCTGACTTCTTCTCTCCCTATCTTTTTTTCTAATAATATTCCAGCTAACGTGACATTACGTCAGTGTGTTCGCAAATGGTTCACGATGGCATGTGTACCTAACACTACTGTTAAAATAAGGATGTTATTTGTCCTGCCTTTGGGATCTCGATTGCCATTTTATTTATGTAGTTTTTTTTTTTTACATAATTTTAAATAAGTGTTTCTTTTACATGATTTTTTTAATATTTTAAAACACTTTTTTTTTTAAATCGCAATATTATTTAAAAATATTTACTTAAAAATTATGTAAAAAAACTAAAAATAAAAAATAAAATAAAATAAAAATCAGGATCCCTCATGTGGGACAAATAACATTTTCCTTAATATAAAAATCCAGTACACAGGTCTTAAGTGGATACAATAACGATTTCCATAGTTTAAAAATTGGTTTAAATTGAACTAGACTCATATACATATGTGTAAGGTTTTATATTATATATATTATACGCTAAATTCTATTAATCTCATAATATAAAATTAATATAACATTTAATATAATACAAAACTAATCTTATATTTTTAATATAATATTTGATATAACATAGAAATTTTAGTCATATAATATAAAATTTTAATATTAAGCATAAACATTAATATTAAGTTATTAATACACACTTACTTTTGATATATATATATATATGAATATCAAGAATAAATAAATTTTTGGCATAATAAATTATAATATATATTTTTTTGTAAGTACATTTTTATACATTTGGTCATATATGCTCAAGTAAAAAATATTAAATTATATAGACTTTATTTAAATTCAATACTATATTAATATGTGTTAATTTTTATATAAAATAATATATTTAAAATAGATTAATAATTTAATATATGTAAACATCATATTATTACTAATATAGATAATCCGTAAAATTAAAAAAAAAATGGATTAGACTAGATCAAATTTGAAAAAATTGCAAGTTCCAATTTTGATAATGAATTAGTCTGGTATGGGTTTCTAAATCTTCAAAGTCAATGTATATTGTTTTGATTCTAAAAAAGATATAAAAGTAGATCGAACCAAACCGATTACACTTTTATATTTCAAATTGAATTGGGTTTTATTTTATTTGAAATTCAAGTTTGAAAGTTAATATTTACAAGTCCCTACGTAAAACATCCATATACGGTAAGACTCGATTTATTTGAAAAAAACTAGAGCTAAAATTTATTACAAATCAAGTATTGCCGTGGGAGTAGCATGAAACATGTTGAAGGTATGAAACATTTTGATAGTACGATAGATATACTTTACAAATTAAGCATTGATGTGGGTTTGAATAGTAAAACATCCAGTTAACTCTTCCGTTAATTAGAACTAGAAAAAGATATTCTACCAATTCGCGTTGTCTAATTTCTCTTTCCCAAATCTATGATTTTCCGCCAGTCTAGCCAATAATCTCCTCCCCGATGGGTAGAGGTGGGCTGGAGTTTTAGCTCCACCCACCTCCTACCCTTCCTTTCCACTGTTTTTTCGATATGTTTAGTCCCTTTTTCGATAAGTTTTCGATTAGTTTTCTTTGGGTTTCTTCTATAGTATCAGCCACCTCCAATCTTCTACTTGTTGGCCTTATTCGACCTCCACGCTCGATCCCAATAGTCCCTCCCTTCACTGTTCTTCTCGCTTGCGATGGTGAACCGCTATTTTGATCAGTGCGTTGGCCACACGTGCGGCTTAGGCTGTGTGCGTTGGCCACGCATAGACGCATTCCGAGAAGGTTGTTGTCGTCACGTGCGACCCTTTTGGTGTCGGAGGCCCTTGTTCTATCGGGTCTGACTGCGGTTCTTTGTCTCAAGAGGCGCGTGGGCTATATGTGCTGTCATCACTGGTGTGGGGCCATTGCCGATATATCGAAAACGGTTGTTGTTTATCCTATTTTTATGCTTTCCATAATTAGTGATCTTGTTTGAGGGTTCGTAGTTAACTTTAACAATCTGCTCCAGACAATCAACAACAGTATATCTGCCCTACTTGCTGCTTTTTGTGGAGTTTCCACCGCTTTCAATGGTGGACTTGTGGTTCACTTTCCATCAACTACTTTATTTATATCTTTTTATAAGATAACGTCCTTTAATAGGACATGAGTAAGGACCAAACTTTTAGTCCCAAATAAACCCGCTTTTTTTTTTTCCATCTCTTATATACTGTTGTTTGTTGGTTTTGGGATAATTATTGGGGATCCCCATCCCCTCTGCGCGTATCACTCTTTTAGTTAAATGATATCTACTTGCCTTAAAAAATAACAATTCTTTAGTTTATATATTTAATAAAAAAAAAATGTATAAATGATGAGATGTTACAACTGGAGTTCCATAGTCTCAAACTTGATTTGCATAATTAAATTTGAGCAAGGTAAGAGGATTCACATTGGATTTTCTAAATTTTTCTTTAAATTTTAGTTAAAAAGGATATTCCTTATAATTTTTTCTTAAATTTTACTCATTTTCAAAAAGTCTCATACATCTCATTCCCTATGATTTCTTTATTTTATTAAAATAATATTTTTTATTTTTTATTTTTACTACTTTATTTCACATCTTATAACTATTTCTAATAAAATATACTTAGAATTTAATATAAAGACAAATAGTAACTCCTTATTAAATATAAAGAGTTATTGTAGCATCCCCAATCATGAGGAAGGGGCTTTGATCAACCCAATAAAAATGCTCTAATCAATTAGGACAGTCATCTTGGTACCATGTTCAGCATGTACCGATGGAGGGGGCAAGATTAAAGTAGGGAGGGGAATCGGGATGGGGAAGGCTAGGGGCTAAATTGTAAGATAAGTTATAAAATTATTCATAGGAACATCAAGTCCATTTGGATTTAGTTGAGTATATGTTTGAGAATGTGATAAAAAATATAACTTATAATTTTAAAATTTATATCTTATAATTTGAATAATAAGTTTTATTATTAAAAAGTTATTTATTATTTGATAACCACGTGTTTAAAGCACTTTCAATCATGTTACGTTTGTTTGGAAACAAATTAAAGTAATTTCTGAGATATATATTACGATTATTTGAACTTTAAAATATTATGATCATATTTTTTAAAGTTTGAAAGTTGTAATTATTTGAAAGTTGCATGAATACTTTCGTCTATTGATAGTCATTTTATAAAATTCAAATTATGGTCCGCATTATCCAGAAAAACACTTTTAAAGAAAAGCATCAAAATGAATTTTTTTCTCAAATGTACTTTTTAGTTTATTTGGGATTAAAAGTTTTTTAATATGTAACACCTAAACAACCTAATTTTTGTATTAAAGAGCTTTTAAATCTATTTAAGCACTTTTTAAGACTCACCACAATCCCAAATAAACCCTAACTCATTTTATCTGATTATTTAATTTTTTTTTTGTAGATTTTCACATAAAATATAAATAATTTAGTTTTTTAAAATTTTAAAATATTAATAATATTAAAAATAATATTCTAATATTTTTTTCCTCTTGAGGATTTCCACATAGAGGCGACGTATTCTGTCTAAGTACAGGGAAGGCACAGGAGGGTGGCTATGATGTTGGAAGACTTGGAGGATCTCTATCAATGGTTGTCACTGATGGAGGGAGAAGAAGTAGAGGTTTTAATCAAGGGAAAGACTTTGGAGGAAGCCTTGGCTAAGAGTGAGTGTTGGATGTTTGCTCAACTGATGACATCCAAGCATTACAACAAAGAGGCTTTGTTGAACACCACGAGAAAGATTTGGCGTACGGCTCACCGAGTTTAGTTTCGAGAATTGAACTTGTCTATGATGTTAGTCGAATTTTGAGGATGATAGTGATAAGAGAAAGGTGTTGTGAGAGGGCCCTTGGTCATTCGATAAGTCATTACTACTGATGGGCGAGGTGGATGGTACACAACCAATCTATCAATTCATCTCAGATATAGTTCTTTTTGGGTGAGAGTTCATAATCTCCTTGTCTTTGCTCATGTCAAGAAGGTGGGATCTCAGATTAGTAATTCATTTGTTCGAGTTGAGGAAATTGATGTTGAGGAGGGGGAGTTGCATAGGGAGAATATATGAGGCTTTGCGTGGAGAGGAAACCATTACTCTGAGTAGTGGCGGAGCCACGTTGGAGCAAGGGGTGCCCCCTGCCCCTGGGCTCCACCCTTTTTTACAAAAAAAATTAAAAAAATATTTTTTTAAAGAAAAAAATAATATATGTTAGATTTTTTTTATAATTTAGTAGGATAATATTAATTTTTCCCCCTCTCTGAAAATTATCTTGGCCCTTATCTACAAAATTTAATCTAATTTAAAAATAAAATACATCTTATATAAAATAAAATGATATAATAACATGTTTTTATTATAGATAAAAATAAAAAAGAAGTTAGATGATTTCTATCGTATTTTTAATATATTTTTTTATTATAATGACATGTTCTTGACATATTATATATTTTTTTAATATATAAGTTGTATTATACATATTTTATTTTTATTGTAAATTTTAATATCAAATTATTTTATATCACATAAAAAAATATATAGAAATAAAATAAAAAATATTTTATATATTTTGTGTTAGTTTTACTTGACCCCCTTAAAACAAATTCTTGACTTCGAAACAAGAAGGTCTGCTTAGGCGAAAATGGTCTTGTTTGGGCTAGATTCTCTTACGAGAGTCTGCTGGATTACTTTTATCAATGTGGAAAGATTGGCCACTCATTCAAAGATTGCAGTTCCCATAATTAGATGCCAAAACCAGAAACTATGCCAAATTCTCTTATAGGCCGTGATTGCGTGCTATTAGTTTGGGAGGGAGAAGCAGGCTAGGTCTTGGCATGGGTGATCAAAATTCTTTTTGTCCAGCACTAGAGCATTAAACAATAGTTATTGAGGTTCACCAGAGTGAGAAAAATGGGGCAATTATAAAGTCAATTAATGAGGTGCCTAATGTTGAGGACGTTATGGGAAGAATTCAAAAGCATCCAATGAGATGGGGCAGTTACAATGGACTCAAGTGGTGAGAATCTAAAACAACTAGAAGATTTTGTCCCTTCGAAAATTAAGGAAGACTCGATCGATACATCGTCGTTGAACGGGATGTTGGGTTCCCTTCGGGTGGGTTGGAAGTGGGCCAAACTACTTAGGCCCAACTGGCTAAGAAGCCTAATGGAATAATAGGGCATAAATGGAAGTGGGTCATGGATGTGGGGGCCCAACCCAAAGCTAAAACAAAGAAAATCAAATACTTCAGACTCAGAAATGCAAGAATGAGTCATTGGGGTTTATTGCAGATGGTGATGCACTGAAGGAAGATCATAGAGCAGAGGCGACAGCGATTGATGATGTTCACAAAAAAAAATCAAAGGAAATCAGTAGATGTTGGCATCCAACTTTGCCGAGGACCATGAAAACATTAAGTTGGAATGCACGTAGGCTTAGGAACCCACGCAACATTTGAACTCTTCGAAACTTGGTAGCGAGACAAGGGCCCAACGTTCTCTTCCTTCATCAAACAAGGTTATCTGCGAAGGAAATGGAGTGATATAAGTTCTCTCTTGGATTTACTAATTGTTTTACAGTTGATTATGTAGCAAAGGGTGGGGGATTGGCTTTATTATGGTTAAATTTTATTAGCTCAACTGTTTAAAAGTTCTTCTCTTAATCATATTGATGTGGTGATATGGGATGTAGGGGTGAGTAATTCTTGGTTTTATAATGACTGGTGTGCATGGGAATCTGGACGCTTCTCGAAGGACTTTTACTTGGAATTTGCTGCAAAATTTGAACCATTCTTGTTTTGGTTCTTGGTAACTCCTTGGGGGCTTTAATAAGATTTTGTGTCAAGAGGGACAACAAGGGAGTCACCCGAGGCTTGAAAGGCATATTAGGGACTTTAAAAGGTTTGTGCATGATTACTTACTACGAGATTGGGGATTTAGGGGGGCCTAATTTTACATGGTGTAATTGGAGGGATGAGAATGGCCGAAGTATGGAGAGGTAGACAAATTTATTGCAAATTCACAATGGTGTGTTTTGTTCTTGTAGGCTACTGTCGCCCATTGGTACACTTTTCATTTTGACCATATTCCAATATGGTTAGAGGTGGAGGGAGGTGTGGAGAGGAGGAGAAGATCGAAAAAAATATTTCAGTTTAAGGCAATGTGGGTGGGTGAATAGAGCTGTAAAAGCATTATTGATAGGGTATGTGATACTAGGGAGCAGGGGAATGCTATTATAAAGGCTATGAAACTAAAATCAGATTATTGTAAAGAGCTGCAGTGTTGGAATAAGACAAATTTGGGAATGTCCAATCTGAGAAGTGATTAAATGCAGGTTGTGAGAAAAATGGTCCAAACCAGATGAACTCATGTGGAGACAACGATCGAAGGCTTTATGGCTAAAGGAAGGCGATTGAAACTCAAGATTTTTTTCACTCAAAAGCCTCTCAACGATGGAAAAGGAATTCAATCATGAGACTAAAAGCTAAGAATGGGGAATGTGTGTAGGGAGAGGAAAAAGATGAGTTGATTCTGAGCTATTTTAGACACCTGTTTCTTGCATCTCCTCACAGAGGCATATAACTCTTTTATAAGCATTAACGAGTAAAGTCACATAAAAAATGAACGAGAATTTGACCAGGTGATACATTTGAGGATGAGATAGAGATGACACTCCGAGATATGCATCCCCTTAAGCACCTTAGACTGGATGGCATGTGTTCTATTTTTTTCCCAAAAATATTGGACAGCGCGGCAAAGTGAAGGCAGCAATGTTATTTGCACTTTTGTTACATTGCCCCCAAGAAGCCTTATCTTGTCAAAGTTACTGAATTTAGTCTAGTGAGCTTATGCAATTTGATGTATAAGTTGATTTCTAAAATTATTGCAAATAGGATAAAGAGGATGCTTACTTATGTTATTTCTGAATCTCAATCTGTTTTTGTGCTTGGATGATTGATAATGAATAATGTGTTGATTGTATATGAATTGATTCATTATTTAGGACATAAGAAGGTGAGAATGAAGGGTTACATGCCTGCTAGATTAGATATGACTAAAACATATGATAGAATTGAGTGAAACTTCTTGGAAACAATGGGGTTTGACGATCGGGTGGTTGCTTTGATTATGTATTGTGCGAAAATCATGTTCATACTCTATGCTTATTAATGGTAATCCTACGGATCCTACTTCCCTCACAAGAGGACTAAGGCAAGGGAACTCGTTATCTCCTTACATTTTCCTTTTATGTAGCGAGGGCCTAATTACTTTATTGTAAAAGGCAAGAGAAGAGAAGAAAATTAGTGGTATTTGGGTTTGTAGAAGAGCACCAACAATTGATAACCTCCTATTTGTAGGTGATAGTGTGCTTTTTATCAATCAAATGTGCAAGAAAATTTGAATCTATAGTCATTATATGAGTTGATCTTGGGGTAAAAGATACATATAGATAAAACTTCTATAGTATTTAGCCAAAATGTTAATAAGCAATGAAAAAGGTAGATTCTGGATATGTGGCATCTTCAATCGAGAATAATTATGAGAAATATTTAGGGCTGCCCCCCATGGTTGAGAGATCGAAGAAAAGGGTCTTTTTGGAGATTAAATATTGTGTTTGGAAGAAACTTCAAAGTCGGAAGGAGAACCTGCTATCTCAAGAGGGAAAATATGTTTTTAATTAAAGCCGTGGTAAAGTGGAAGTGGCTATTCCTACTTACTCGATATCTTATTTTCTATTACCTAGTGGTCTTTGTACCTAGTTGAAATTTATAATGGCCAAATTTTGGTGGGGTCAAAAGAAGAATAAAGAAAAGATATATTGGGTAAGTTGTGATAAGATTTGTGTTCCAAAAGCATGTGGTAGTATTGGGTTAAGAACTTGTGAGACTTTAATTTGACACTTTTAACAAAGCAAGGATGGCCAATTTTACATGGTGATGGTATTTTGCTTCATAAAGTTTTTAAGAAAAATATTTTGTTAATGCTGATTTCATTGACTCAAAGTTGGGTAGTAATCCTTTCTATACTTGGAGTGGTGTTTGGAAAACAAAGTATATACTTTTGAAGGATTGCTAATGGAGGATTGGGATGGTTGGAATGTGGAAGGACTATTGGGTTCGTGGAGTTGAACCAGAAACCTACCAACACTCAATAAATGTACATCTGTCTAAGGATGAAAATTTGAGGATGGACTAGTTACTTGATCGGGATGTTGGGTGGTGGAACATGGAAAAGGTAAGAACTCTCTTCAATCCAAATGTGGTTACGAAAAATTTAAAATTACCAATTTTGCCCAGGGGAACAATCTGACAGGCTGATTTAGGAGGATGATAGGAGTGGTGTGCTTTCAGTTAAATCTACTTATAGATGGCTGAGATTGAACAAACTCCATGTTAAAGGGGAGTCCTCTAATGCTCAAAATCACAGTGATTTATGAAAATCAATTTGGATTTTTGCTTGGCGAGCATGCTTAGATTGTTTACCAACTGAAACGAATTTGTTGAGGAAATGTTTGAATTTAATAGTTAGATGTTGTTTATGTGGTGCTGAATCTGAGGATTTATCTTATGCATTATTGACTTGCCCATCATTTTTTGTTTTATGGACAACTTATCTCCTTGTCATGGCTCGTGCTAATATAATCCAAAATTTGTTTAATGTGGCTGTGCAGGTTTGAAGGTTAGGAGGTATAGAGGGCATAAAGCAATTTTTTCATCATTGCTTCTGACTTGTGGTATCACAAGAATAAAAAATTTCATGATAGTGAGATAATGGAGGCCAGATCTGCTATAGAACGTGTGTTAATAGTTCATAAATTATTTCGTGGTATGAAGCTTTAAGCAGGTCCAAAGCTGAAACTGTTTTGTGGATGGCAAGCTCCTCTTGTGGATTTTTTGAAATTGAATGTGGATGGCGCCAACTTCCATTATCTTTATAAAGCCAGTGTAGACATTATTTTGAGGGATAATTAGAGGAGAATTAAGTTGGCTGCTTCTAAGGGAGAATGGGAGGTTGATCAACTTGAGATGATCGAGCTCCTAGCTGTTCTTAGAGGCCTTTAACTAGTTATGCATATAGGCATTATTCGCTTAATTGCCGAGAATAATTGCTTATTGGCGATGTTGCAATTGAATGAATCATGTTTTAGATCTTTTTCTCCATGGGGATCCATAATTGCTAAAATCAGGAGGCTTATGTGTTCTTTTATAGATGTTAAAATTTGTCATGTCAATAGGCTAGGCAATAGGCAGCCTATGACCTAACTAGACATGCTTGAGAAGTTAAGTCAATTCAAATGTGCTCGGAAAAGTTTCCAGACTTTATTTTTCAAGCCATTTAACTTGATAGTTGTATATAATGGTTGATTCTCTCATAAATAAATTTGATGTGGTTATCCAAAAAAAAAAAAAAAAAATTATGATATTCTTTTAATCAAGTTTTTTTTTTAATTTTTATTTTAACTCATATCAATTTACTATTCAAATTTAACTTTTTTCTAATAATTATCCAAAACTAACCTAAGTAACAAATAAATTGACACAAACTAACCTTTCAATTTATACTAAGATATTATTGGTTTCGGGAGTTTTGAAAGATTATTTGATGTGATTTGGATAGTGAGTTGAAATAAAATGATTTGAGATTAAAATTAAAAGTTGAATATTATTATAATATTATTTTTTAAATATTATTATTATTTTAAAATTTTAAAATATTAAATTATTTATTATATTTTATATAAAAATTTGAAAACATCATAATAATAATAATAATAAAATGATAAGTATTATGTAACTTAAAGAAAGAAACTACTATTGCAAAAGAGAAATAAGAAATTCTCTCTGAAACTCTTAAGAACTGAAACTTTCTTTCTCTCTCTATATTTTATTATGAATTTCATTACAACTGAAACCACTATTTATAGGTTTTGAAATTACTATGCAAGTTACTATGCAAGTCACTATGCATAATTTAATATAATAGTGGTGGGGTCATTCACATAATTTTAGTGGTGGGACAAGGGGGGCAGTTGCCGACGTTCGTTCATTACACTTCCCCTTGAATGACCGCCAATAAGGAATCTGCCTCGTTAAAACCTTGCCAAGTAAAAACCCAGTGGGAAGAAAAACCAATGGCGAATAAAAAAGAGTAGTCTTCTTATGTATCCACAAGTGCTTTAAGATTGCCTCATTAAAACCTTGCAGAGGAAAACCCAGTGGGACAAAACCTCAGCGAAGGAAAAAAAGTACAATCAGCACATTTACTCCCCCTGAAAAGTGCATGACAAAAGATATTTGAGTTTTCGCATTCCAATGTTATGCACAATCTTCTTGAATGTGGAAGTTGGTAACGCCTTTGTAAATAAATCTGCCAGATTATCACTAGATCGTATCTGCTTGACATCAATTTCACCTTTCTCTTGAAGTTCATGAGTATAAAAGAATTTAGGTGAAATATGTTTGGTTCTATCACCTTTGATATATCCTCCTCTGATTTGAGTGATACAAGCAGTATTATCTTCATATAAGATTGTTGGGCTATTATTGATCATGGGAAGTCCACACTTTTCCTGGATATGTTGAATAACTGATCTCAACCAAATACACTCTCGACTTGCTTCATGAATAGCAATGATCTCTGAGTGATTTGAAGATGTAGCAGATAGTGTCTGCTTAACAGATCTCCATGATATGGCAATATCTCCATAAGTAAATAAATATCCAGTTTGAGATCTACCTCTATGTGGGTCTGAAAGATAACCTGCATCTGCATACCCAATCAATTCTGGACTTGAACCACGTTGATAAAATAATCACATATCGACCGTACCATGAAGGTAACGAAGGACATGTTTAATGCCATTCCAATGCATTCGAGTTGGTGCAGAACTATATCTTGCAAGCAGATTAACTCAGAATGTAATATCTGGTCGAGTGCAATTTGCAAGATACATAAAAGCTCCAATTTCACTGAGATATGGTATTTCAGGACCAAGAATTTCTTCATCGTCATCACAAGGACGGAATGGATCTTTGTTCACATCAAGTGTTCGAACAATCATTGGAGTACTCAGGGGATGAGATTTGTCCATATAAAAATGCTTTAGGACTTTCTCAGTGTACATGGACTAATGAATAAAAATTCCATTTGGCAAGTGCTCAAGCTGCAGGCCGAGACAAAGTTTTGTTTTGCCAAGATCTTTCATTTCAAATTCATTCTTTAAATATATAGCGGTTTTTGAGATCTCTTCAGGAGTTCCCACAATATTTAAATCATTAATATAAACCGCAATAATGACAAATCCGGATTCTGATTTCTTAATAAAAACACATGGGCATATAGGATTATTCTCAAATCCTTCTTTCAATAGATATTCGTTTAAGCGATTATGCCACATGCGTCCGGATTGCTTCAACCCATATAAAGATCTTTGTAGTCTGATTGAGTACATATTTCTAGATGTACTTGTAGATGCTTCAGGCATCTTATATCTTTCAGGGATTTTCATATATATGTCATGGTCTAAGGATCCATATAAATATGCAATGACCACATCCATGAACCGCATTTCTAATCCTTTTGTAACAACCAGACTAATCAAAAATCTAAATGTGATTGCATCTATAACGGGAGAGTATGTTTCTTCATAATCAATCCCGGATTTCTGCAGGAAACTTTGTGCAACAAGACGTGCTTTGTATCGCACAATTTCATTTTTCTTATTACGTTTTCGTACAAATATCCACTTATATCCAACAGGCATCACACCCTTTGGTGTTTGGACAATAGGTCCAAATACTTCTCGTTTTGCTAGCGAATTTAATTCAGCTTCAATAGCTGTTTTCCATTTTGGCCAATCATTTCTACGTCGACATTCTTCGACGCTTTTTGGCTCACTTTCTTCATTATTTTTGGTAATGTCAAAGGCCATTTTATATGAAAATATGTTGTCGATAACAGTTTTATTTCTATCCAGAATTTCTCCAGTTTTCATGAAATGTATTGAGATCTCATTATTTTCAGGTACCTGTTCCTCTTCAGGGGAAAACATTTCATGACACACCTCTTCAGGTGGTCCCTTTTTAGGAGATTTATACTCTTCAAGAGTTTCCTCTTCAGGAGGTTCTGGAATAGAAGATTTAAACTCTTTAGGAGCACCAATTATATTTGTGGCCTGTATTGTGGGTACGTGTTCTTCAGGAACACCAAATTCATTTTGTATTCTTTTCCTTCTGGGAATTTTGTCTTTTGCACCAATAGGTCTTCCACGCTTCAGGCGTATTTTAGATTCACCTATTGCTGCTTTGACAATTTATCTTTTAGGGACTTCAATCCTTGCTGGAGTATTAACAGCAGGAATATAAGATTTTACTACACCTTTAGTGTCAGTAAATACATCCAGTAACTGATTTGCAACATTTTGCAAATGAATAATCCTTTGAACTTCCCGTTTACATTCATTTGTAGGAGGATCAAAATGAGACAGGGTCTTATTATCCCAAGTAATATCTTGTCGTACTTCAGGCACCGACTTTTTTTTACCCATTAACGGAAAATTTGATTCGTCAAAATGACAATCCTCAAAACGTGCTTTAAACATATTCCCTGTAAGGGGTTCAAGGTATCTAATAATGGATGGAAAATTAAAACCAACATATATCCCAAGTCTACGTTGAGGGCCCATTTTTGTACGTTGTGGAGGTGCAATTGGAACATATACAACACATCCAAAAGTATGAAGATGAGAAATATTTGGTTGTTGACCAAATGCAAGCTGTAATGGAGAATATTTATGATATGCAGATGGTCTAATGCGAATTAGAGATGCTGCATGAAGTATAGCATGTCCCTAAGCAGAAACATGTAATCTTGATTTCATAAGTAAAGGTCTAGCGATTAGTTGAAGCCTTTTAATCAAAGACTTAGCTAAACCGTTTTGTGTGTGTGTATGGGCAACATGATGTTCAATATCTATTCCTATTGACATGCAATAATCATCAAAAACTTGAGATGAAAATTCACCTGCATTATCCAATCGAATGGTCTTAATCGGATATTCAGGAAATTGTGCTCGTAATTTAATTATCTGAGCAAGAAGTCTAGCAAATATAACATTTCTAGTGGAAAGAAGACAAACATGTGACCATCGACTAGATGCATCAATTAGAACCATAAAATATCTAAATGGTCCACTTGATGGATGAATAGGCCCACATATATCTCCGTGAATCTTTTGTAAAAAGGATGGAGATTCAACAATGACTTTTGAGAGAGATGGTCTAATAATTAACTTACTTTGAGAACATGCAGAGTACGGAGATTCATTGGGTAGAAATATCTTTTGATTCTTTAAGGGATGCCCATGCGAATTTTCAATAATTCGTCTCATCATTATAGAACTCGGATATCCAAGGCGATCATGCCAAGTCATAAATACTTTAGGGTCAATGCACTTTTGGTGCATTACCACATATGATTCAATTGTTCTCATTTTTGTATAATACAATCCAGAACATAGAGCAGACAGTTTTTCTAATACGAGCTTCTGGCCCGATATTGTTTTAGTAATAAGAAGATGCTCTTTACTGCCTTCATTGGTCGTTTCAATATGATAATCATTACGACGTATATATTTGAAATTTAATAAATTTCTTCTAGATTGTGAAGAGAATAGAGTATCATCAATACAAAATTTGGTGCCATTAGGCAATACAATATAAGCTCTTCCGGAGCCCTCAATTAAATCTGATGAACCTGATATGGTATGGACATAAGCTTTACTTAGTGTTAGATTTTGAAAATATTTCTTTTCTTTGAGAATTGTGTAAGTTGTAGGTCAGCCAGACATATATCTTTATCATTCAATTCAGAGATAAAAAGTTCATCAATGTGATCCATGATTTCACAAAATATACAAAACTTTTATTACTGATAGAAAGAAAATACATTAATTGAGTGGAACACTTCCATCTCCAATTAAGTGTTCAATACTACCATCAGGATAATTAAAGAAATCAGATACATCAAGATGAGTAATGTATACATCTACTGAATCTAATAAATCATCTGATGGTTTTACTAAATTTGTTTCATGCACTTTATTCTTTCCTTTAATAGAAGCTTGATATAAATCAGCTAAGTACCTGGCCGTACGACAAGTACGTGACCAATGTCCAGTCATTCCACATCTATGGCACACCTCTTCACTTTTCTTTGAAGAATTATTCTGAAGATTTTTACCCCTTTCTGAATTGTACCACTTCTAGTGATATGGTATATTATAATCCCTTTTAATGTTGTCATTCCTGGGACCAACATTTCTATAATTTCTCCTACCACGTCCACGCCTCCGATTTCTTCTAAAGGATGCACCATTCACTTCTGGGAATGATGCAAACCTATTACCATTCACTTCAGGGAATGATATTGAGCCAGTAGGGCGTGACTGGTGGCTTTCTAATAAGAGCTCATTATTCTGCTCAGCTACTAGAAGATATGATATAAGTTCAGAATATTTCTTGAATTTTCTCTCTCGATACTGCTGCTGCAGGAGTACATTCGAGGCATGAAATGTAGTAAAAGTATTCTCTAACATATTTTCATCGGTGATTTTCTCACCGCATAATTTTAATACTGAACTTATTTTAAAAAGTGCGGAATTATACTTACTAACACTTTTAAAATCTTGCAACCTCAGGTACATCTATTGAGAACGAGCTCTTGGGAGGATGACAGTCTTCTGGTGTTCATATCTCTCCCTTAAATTGTTTCACAAAATATAGGGATATTTTACTGTGAGATATTCAGTTTTCAATTCTTCATGAAGATGGTGGCGAAGAAAAATCATTGCTTTAGCACGTTCCTGCAGGGATGCTTGATTTCCTTCTTTAATAGTTTCTCCCAGGTTCATTGCATCAAGATGTATTTCAGCATCAAGTATCCAGGATAAATAATTTTTTTCAGATATATCAAGAGCAATAAATTCTAATTTTGTAAGATTTGCCATTTTCTACACATATAAATAATGAAATAAATATGTGTATCACATATTTATAAATTCACAGAGATAATCATCAATAAAATATATCAAAGATTTCAAATAATATATTGAAAAACTTACAGAGAAATAAGGTCACTAGCTTCAGAATTGGTAGAACCGTCGTACTGATAACGTGTTATGTAACTTAAAGAAAGAAACTACTATTGTAAAAGAGAAATAAGAAATTTTCTCTGAAACTTTTAAAAACTGAAATTTTTTTTTTCTCTTTATATTTTTTTATGAATTTCATTATAACTGAATCTCCTATTTATAAGTTTTGAAATTACTATGCAAATTACTATGCAAGTCATTATGCAAATAACTATGCAGAATTTAATATAATAGTGATGGGATCATTCACATAATTTTAGTGGTGGGACAGGGAGGCGGTTGCCGACGTTCGTTTATTACAATAATTAATTTCTCAATCAAACGAGGCCGTAAACAGTTTCTGTAAAAATGAGGGACAAATTATTTGGATAATTGGTTTAGAGCTATGAATGTGATGATTTTAAGATGTAGGCCCTCTTTGAATTTAGAGATGAGATGAGTTGAGATGAGTTTAGTTTATTTATTATTATTATTATTATTTTAGAATTTGAAAGATATATTGGGAATTAAAAAATGTGTATTGGAAATTAAAAAAAGTGTATTGAAAATTTAAAAAAATGTATAAAAATTTGTGTTTTATATAAAAAATTATAAAAATATAACAATGAAACGAAAAATGAGTTGAAAGGAACGAAGCTTACCTACGAATCCAAACGGGGCGTAATCATTTTCATTTTGCGTTAAAAAAATAGGAGCGAAAGCTTATCAAGAAAGGTCTTGTCCATTATTCAATCCAAAGGATCTATCTAAAGCACAAGCTTGCTGCCTGTCCTAGGCTGGAGCGCTCAATTTGTAGAAAGATTCTTCAAGCCTTTCTCAGGATTTGTAATCCACCGCGAAAATGGATTCTGATGGTAACTTGTAACCATGCCCGAATTTCCTCTCTCCCCAAAAATATCCGCTGAAAATTAGAGAGAATCAATCTTTTTCCAGTTTCAACTTTATAATTTTTACTATTCTCTGCCCCCGATTCTCTGGGAAATCGATTGTTATATTTATTTTATTTTTTAATTTTCCCTCTCGGGCTTAATTTGAAATTTGTTTGAATTTGTGGTCTGCATGAATGTTCTTAGGGCAAAGAGGTTTTACAAATCCTACGGCCTTGCTCCAGTCTCTCTTGAGCAAGAGGGAGAAGCTTCAAGAAGAGCTCCAGAACATCGAAAAACAGGTAATTCGACTCCATTTGGTTGTGAAGAAAACTAAGCAAAACAAGATGCAAAGTAAATAACATAATGTGGGTTTGTGCTTTTTATCTTCTAATTGTTTTGGATAAGTAAGGTATATGCTTTTTAACATGCCCCCTTTCTGAAAATACAAAGCACAATTAAGTAGTTGAATTCCCAACGGTTTCATTTTCTTTATTTTTCTTAATTTTATGATTTACTTTTTTATTCAATATACCCATTTCTTTCAAACACCCATATTCATGTATTCTTTCTAATAGTAACTTTTGAGCTAAGCTAAAGATTACCCATGTTATCAAATTGTAGGCTTATGAGCTAGAGACGAGCTACTTGCATGATTCCAGCCATTTTGGACACGTGTTGAAAGGTTTTGAAGGCTTTCTTTCTTCGTCCAAGAACACAGCAAAGTAATTGAATTTTAGACAGTAATGCACTGATTCCTTGCCATACAAATACATATCCCTTTTCGCTCCTGGTGATTTCAATGTGAATTGTATGTATTTCTTTCTAATTGTAGTGGTTGTTGATCTGCACCACATGGAAAGCGATTGTGGTCAACGAATTGGGCATGTTTGAATGGAAAATTTACTCTTTTATGGTTGCAGATGATGTGTGATGATCGTAAGCAGCTCCTCATTTTGTTGCTTGCGGGGTTGTTGCTCGAGTAGTCTTACAATTGATGTAAACAATATAATAGTTACAAAGCTTAAAATGAGAAACTGCAACTGGTTGCAAGCTCACAATTTTCTCTTTTTTTATAATGAGGGAACTTTTGTTTGATAAATAGAATATTAGGAAGGAACCTCATCGTTGGTGTAAAGATCAGGAGACATTGAAAATTTCTTTATGAAGCTCTAGGCATGTTGAAGAATAATTTGTGGATGTTACACTATAAAAATCAATTTGAAACCAAAGTTCATAAATTTTTTTTCTTTCATATCTTGTAGAGAGTGAACTGCCAAACAGGCAGACAAAAAAAACTGATAATGGCAGGGGTTTATGAACAATTGCATCCAAATTTGCTGCTTTTGGATATTATGATATGAGATGAGAATCATGAACTTTTCATTTTAGCTCTAAAACAGACACTTGAAGCTTCTTAAATTTCTTGCCTTTTATTTCTATTTCTAAAATACCTTATGATTTTGCACTTAATATATCAATTATTTTGTCCTTTCCAGAATTAGTATGTAATAGAAACTTCAATAGTGTGATTGTTTACTTGATTTATTAATTGTAATCATATTACCAAGATGATGTTGGTTCTTATGTACAAGGTATTCATACATCTGTATGCATTGTTTCGGTGCTTGCAATGAATGTGAAATGTGAAATATTTAAGTGTGACTTTTGACTATATTTTGTGACAAAAGTTTTGCCTAAAACTGTTCCTACAGCTTAAAGAGGTCCAGGAAATTCCAGCCTGAAGATAGACTCTTCTCATTGTCTTCAGTTACCTCACCAACAGTATGTATTGAATTTCACTTTATATTTGATTAACTTCTTCAAGATCAAACAGAATCTTCTTCTTGTTGATGCTGAAAACTCCATGTTAGACTGAATGCCATTGATCTTGTGCACCTACTACCTCACACTTTGCTTATGTGAATAGAACTCTAGATGTAGATTGGGCTTACGCCCAAGGCAGATATAGGGCTTCCTCCTAGCTAGTTGTTTTTTCTTTTATACACCTTGTGTACTTGGCTACACCTATCTATGTTAATCAAATTTGCTTACATAAAACAAAAAAAGATGTATCTTAAAGGGAATTTTACAAAATATGTCCTAAAGCTTTGAATCTGAAATCATTTTCTGGTTCAGGTAATTGGGGATATGAAAATTAAAAGGGGTGTGGGATGTCCAATGCGATCACATGTTGAAGGCAAGTATTTGATTATGTATTAAGACTTTTCTTACCCTTCTCAGTTAGGGAATATATGCTCATATATTTAATTGAAGGAGCATAAAAATTAATGCAGAAATACCATGGGGAGATTATGAAGTACAAAGTGGTCACCTCACAATCTATATGTATCATATGAATCTTTTTGAGCTAATTGTTGTTTGCAATGTTGATTTAAGATAAACAATTCCTGTAACTGCTGATGGGAAAAAAAAAGTGGATTATTGTTCATCTCCTTCTATTCTATCTGCTAATCACTTGGGGGGGGGGGGGGGTGTTCTTTGATGCCTTTTTCCTTCCTTGAATGAGTTTGCTTCCCTTTTATCATGTTTCTGCGATGTTTATCCTGCTTTTTACCTGAAGCTGAAATCGCAAAATTTTTATGATGAGGCTGCATCTCACATAGGGTAGAGATATATTCAAACTTAACAAAGACTGATCTCTTAAGTTCTTTTTCTATGTTCAGGCTGAAGAACTTGGAGTTGGGCCTGATGGTGAACCCATATACATTGTTTTACATATATTCCTTCTCTCCAAAAATGATAGGTTGGAAATTCTGTAACTCTTTTATGTTTTCCCTCTTCTATCTATTCATTGCAGATGGAAGATCTGATTTTGGTCCAGGTCGGTCTAAGGGCGGAAGCTTCCCCACCAATGGCCAGTAAGTGCACCTTTCTGTCTCAATGCATTGAAGTACCAATATCAGTAGCAAAAAAAAAAAAAAAAAAATTAGATGTTTAAAAACATACTTAATTATACTGAATTTTCCATTCAGGAGAAATTCGTTTGGCATCTTTCAATGTATAACACAAACCATATTTTAGGGGGAAGCCAAAGAAGGGAAGAACAGCATCAAGAGATGGAAAGAGAATCAGGCCATCAAATAAACAAGAATTTGATGAGGAAGATGATCCTGACTTGAGCTTGAGATGAACTGTACTTGATGAAGGAATTGCTATACAAACATTCAGTGTAATTGCAGGTTATAGGAGTTAAAAAAGACTGTTTGTACTGTATCGTAGGAAGTTTCTCTTTAGTCAGGCTGACCAGGTTGATTCAGGATGGCTGCGTTGCATAATTAGCTTGTCTTTAGCAATGAAATGCCTCCTTAATTTATGTATTCTTTTCACCTTAGGGTTCTTATCCAATTCTATTTCTCTTTCAATTGAGGTGTAAGTATTACTGTATAATGAGATAAAAGAGAGTGAACAGATTAGGTAATAGATATTCGTCGTCACGGTTTCAATAAGGTGATGATGATGAATCCCCCCATGCCCATCTTTTTGTTTCTTTTCTTTTTAATTTTGTTTGACTCGGCCTTGTTTGTTGAATGCATCTATCTCGCTCTCGTGATTCGAATTATTTATTTTTATTTAAGTTGTTAAAGGAGTTTAGTGCCCCATGGGCCCAAGTAAGGTGTGTTAGAAATGGCCTATGGCCTTAGTTAGTTGTTGTCGAATTAAATGATTATCTTCCAGTATATGTAGAACAAAAGGGGTTCTTATTTGGGGATGTGAAAAATTATATATGAACAATTGTTAGTTTTGTTTTGGAGGAATTGGGAGTTTCAGACTTTTCAAAGCGTAGCCATTTTATCAGAGTATTTTTTACCATCTTGCTATTTATCCTTCTTCATACATTTTCAATACCCTTGTTTTTCATCATCGATTTTGTGTTCTTTATCTACTTCTCAAGTGGGTTCATTACAAGTAGTATCTAGACCCGTCGGTCCATGGGCGACGATGCATTTTTTGAGCAGCAACAGGAGCTTTTTATAGTAGCGGGTGGACTCTAACGAAAAGAGTCTTCAGGAGCTTACACAACTTGAACGAGTTGAGAGATTTACTAATTGACTAGTTGAGAAAGCAGGAAAATATTCCTAATCGGAATATTATGATCGCAAAGTTGAAAAACAAAATAAGATTTTTGTGGAAGAGGTAAAGAAAATGTCACAATTGGATATTAGTGGAAGAGAAGGAAGCAATTACGGATTCAGTTCTACTGGAGTGGCAAGACGAAGAAGACGAAATGGTAAGAGGGAGTAGAAAAGGAAGCAGGTACTGAGTAATAGAAGGAAGACACAAATTGGTAGTGAATGAAGAAATAAATAATGTCCTGTTGGAGGGGTATTTCACCGCTGTCAACCTAGAAGAGAAATTGCAAAACCAAAACAGATTTTTGACTTCATGGAAGAGTATTCAAGACTAATCCTCAGGTGACATCACCGATGAAATAGACCATTGTGGCCATCCACAGATCTATCTTTGCAAAGGACCCCATACTCAATTCATATGTCTCGGCACGTATGGAGTTAAAGGCCCTTTCAGAGTTAATGGAGAAAACGATATAACTGTAATTGCACGCTACTTGGCTGGTCTTACTCTCAAGACTCAGGTTTTGAGAGATGGTGGATGGAGCGAACAAGATCCTGCAATCTTGGTGCCAAGAGACATTATCAGTGTTAAACAGAGAGATATTATCTCTGCAAGTGGTAATTTCTATATTTGCCAATGTTATCAAGATTACCGTTGAGGTTGTAGGCTTTCACTCAATATATCATAACACTTTATACGTATGGAATTAAAAATTTGAGGGGTAATAATTTTTATCCCATATTTGGCTTAATATAATGCCATAGAGGGCTGTTGTAACGCCCCGTACTTGAAGGGGGTCACGAATCTCTACCTGTTTGGTATAATCCATCCTCAACTACAAATAATAGGTCTCCGACCATATTCAAAATAACAATATTTTTCACAACCCAATCCATATAACAAAGTTCACCAAGTCATAAATAAAAGAATATGAATAAATCATAAATGAGGGGAGTTCACATTCTCTCAAAAAGCTTAACAAATAAAAAATAACTAACATTCTATAAATCCAATGAAACTAGAACCCAAATAATAAATAAATTAATTGTTTTCCCCCATCTAACCTGTAGTTCTAACAGCTTAAAACTTGGTCAAGACTCTACTCTTGGTCCTCTGATAGAATATCCAAAACATTTGAAAAATATATGAGATAAGAGGGGTGAGTTTTTCCACAACTCAGTAAGCGAAGAACCTATACAAGCGTGTAAACATGAGCATTTACCAAGTAATAAAGTACGGAACAAAACATAATTATGCATAAAAGAAACAAATGATTTTCAAGACAATTTAAATCATAAAATATTTTGGCATAATAA
Source organism: Platycarya strobilacea (assembly GCA_036898215.1). NCBI lineage: Eukaryota > Viridiplantae > Streptophyta > Magnoliopsida > Fagales > Juglandaceae > Platycarya > Platycarya strobilacea. The sequence goes on along the minus strand of CM072545.1, from coordinate 43,606,738 downwards.
AACTGAGTATTATCACTATATCAAACGGAGCATTTCACAAAATAAAGACCATGTTTAACCCCCGTGGTAGGGTTGTGCAAATCCCGGTGGCCAAATCAGGCAGAGACAGAGGTGTAACTTTCCGTTATTCGTTCTCGAAACCCCGAGTGTGCACATAGGAAAGCCCACAATAAACCACTTTGTTTCCAAAGTGGGTGCACTCAGAGATAGGAAATTGGTACCAAATCCAAACAGAGCAAATACAGAGCAGAGTAGAGCCAAGCAGAGATAAAGTCAAATACTAACAAGAATACTATGCCAAAGATTTTCAAAGTTATTAAAGACACATAAATCCAAACTATTTTCAAAATAAAACTTATGTAAATAAAACATAGTCAACACAATCAAGGCATAATTTTTCTCAGATAGACAAAAATGTTCTTTCCACATTTCAGAAAATAACACGACAAAAAGCAGCTCATGTCTACACATTGCATGTCTGAAATATTTTTCCTTCTTTTATATAAGCGTTATGAATAATGCAAACAATCGACTGAGGTTGGTTTTTCTCAAGTTTTCATTTCATAATTAACAAAAAGCACAAATTTTCAAAAGTCAACCTCAGTCCTCTTTTGGTATAAAACCGAGCATACGAACCCCGCTTACATGACTGCTGTAGCGAAAAATCAAAACTTTGAGTCTCAACGCTAAGAGTTTCGTCACCTATACATGAAAATAATTCCCTTTATATTAATGACCACTCCAAAGGCCCAAAATCATAAATTATAAGTTAACTACAATGCCTGTCTAAATTCATAATTTCTAGCATATCAAGTCCAAGCAACCAGCCACTACGACCCGCAAAACCAGCGCACTCCATACTAAAAATATCATTTCAGGCATCCCTCTGATAAAGCCAACCAAAAAAAAAAATTGTATAGTCTCCCATACGTTCAAAACTACCAATCCAACCATTTACATCACACAAAACATCCCAAACAACCCATCGGCAGCACCAAATTAGTAAAAGAAAATTAGACAACCAACCCTTGAACAACCACCAAAGATCACTTCGAAAATGGATTCGGCAGTTGGAGAAAAATATTCCATAAATATTACGGGGAGAAATCTATCCAGTAATTTATCAAATCCAAACATCATAAATAAATTCGCTATCGTCCCCAACCTTCCAACAACAGCCGTACACCCTCGGCAACAAAATACGGAAATTGAAACCAGAAAATACCACAAAAAGATATCTCTTGGAGAGGCCCAGAATTTGAAGAAAAATCTAAACTAAATCATTTGAGATGAGCATCCAAGAGGAAAATCCATAAATCTTACCCGCGGGGCGGTAAAAACCTGCGGACAGTGGCCGGATTTTCGCCTCTCCTATGCTCTGTTTCACCCATCGGAAAACCCACAAAAATAACAGTGATTAAAACCCAAAATCAATCCTTGCATGAATAGTAAAACGTAAGAGAAGGGGGAAAATTTAGATGGACTTACCGGCGTGAAAAATAGGGGTGAAGAAAAACAGGGGAGTCGGCGGTGAGGAGACCCAAACTGAGCTGCAACTGCCGAAAGAAGAGAGGGAGAGAAAAATAAGTCTTCCGTTGAGCCTTCTAGTGAAATCGGAATTGCCGAGGACGTGGGAGTGGGTGCGAGAAAAAGGGAATGAAGAAACAAAGGGAAACCGTCGCCCAGAGGAAAAGAGAAGGAAAAGAGAAGAAGAAAGGAAAAGAAAGAAAGAAGGAAGGAAAGGGGGGCGGGGGTTTAAATTACCTGGGGCGAAAAACGATGCCGTTTTGGGGTTGGGGCTGGGCCGGGTCACGGGCTGGCTGAAAGGCCTTGAGCCGGGTATGACATCCTCTCCCCCTTAAACAAATTTCCGTCCTCGGAAATTACTACAATAGCTCAAAATCTTCATTGAAGAGGTGTGGGTATTTCTCTCGCATTTCCTCCTCGAGTTCCCAGGAAACTTCACTGCTTCTATGATTACTTCATAAAACCTTAACCATGGGAATGCTACGATTCCGCAGCATGTGTGCTTTCTTTTCCAACATCCGCACTGGTTCTTCGATATATGTCATATCTTCCTGAATCTGCAGCGGCTCATAATGAATGATGTGAGTTGGGTCGGAAATATACTTTCTCAGCATGGACACATGAAATACATTATGCACTCCCGCAAGATTTGGAGGAAGTGCTAACTTATATGCCAATGGTCCAACTCGTTCTAGAATCTCAAAGGGTCCAATATATCTAGGACTCAACTTGCCCTTACTTCCAAATCTCATAACCCCTTTCATTGGTGCTATTTTCAAGAATACTTCATTTCCAACCTCAAATTCTAGTGGACGGCGTCTGTTATCAGTATAGCTCTTTTGTCGACCCTGAGCCGCTTTAATTCTAGCTCTAATGATGTCAATCTTTTCTGTGGTTTTATGAATGATCTCTGGTCCCAGTATTTTTCTTTCACCAACCTCATCCCAATATAAAGGGGACCTACACCTTCTGCCATACAAAGCCTCATACGGTGCCATCCCAATACTAGTCTGAAAACTGTTATTATAAGCAAATTCCACCAATGGTAAGTGTCGTATCCAAATTCCTTTAAAGTCCATCACACATGCCCTCAACATATCTTCTAAAATCTGAATAGTCCTTTCCGATTGCCCATCTGTCTGAGGGTGATAAGCCGTACTGAAGTTTAACTTAGTACCCATTGCCTCTTGTAAACTTCTCCAGAATCTAGAAGTGAAATGATGGTCTTTATCTGACACAATAGACACTGGTACCCCATGCAATCTCGCGATCTCTTGTATATATAGTTCAGCTAGTTTCTCCAATTTATAAGAAACTTTAATGGGCACAAAACGTGTAGTCTTCGTTAAACGATCTACGACTACCCATATTGCATCTTGTCCGTTTACAGCCCTCGGTAGACCTGTCACAAAATCCATAGATATATGCTCCCACTTCCATTCTGGAATCTGCAATGGCTGTAACAATCCTGCTGGTCTCTGATGCTCTTCTTTCACCTGTTGACATGTTAGACATTGTTCTACGAATTTAGCAATTTCTCTCTTCATACCGTTCCACCAAAAAGACTCTCTCAAGTCCCGATACATCTTGGTACTCCCCGGATGGACTGTGTATAAAGAGCGGTGTGCCTCCTCAAGATTTAATTTCTTCAATGAATCATCTGCCGGCACGCACAATCTGTCTCTAAACCTTAAAACTCCATCCTCAGAAATGCTAAAATCAGCCTTGTCCTCATTTTTAACTTCTTCAACTAGCTTTATCAATGCTGAATCCACTTTCTGAGCTACTTTAATTCTCTCTAACAAATCTGGTTGCACTATTAAACTGGTCACGAAAGTGCTTGTATCAGTAGTGATAACCTCAATATCGGCCCTTTCTAAGTCCATTAACAACTGGGGCTGGGTGGTAAGGGTTGCCATTGCTGAACTCAAAGATTTCCTACTTAAGGCGTCAGCCACAACATTCGCTTTGCCTGGGTGGTAATTTATAGTACAGTCATAATCCTTTATTAACTCAAGCCATCTCCTCTATCTCACGTTTAATTCTTTCTGGGTGAAGAAATATTTCAAATTTTTATGATCTGTGTAGATTTCGCACTTTTCCCCATAGAGATAATGCCTCCAAATCTTGAGTGCGAATACCACCGCTGCCAACTCTAGATCATGTGTGGGGTAGTTTTGTTCATAAGTTTTCAGTTGTCAAGAAGCGTAAGCTATAACCTTTCCGTGTTGCATTAATACGCACCCCAAACCCAATCTTGAAGTATCACTATACACCACAAAACCACCTCTCGCAGTGGAAACTGTTAAAACTGGGGCAGTCACAAGTTTTTGTCTCAAGGTCTGAAAACTTTCTTCATATTTTTTTGTCTACTCAAACTTGTTATTCTTCCTGGTAAGAGCGATGAGAGGAACTGCTATTTTGGATAAACCCTCAATGAATTGACAATAGTATCCCGCAAATCCCAAGAAACTCCTAATCTCACGAACATTCTTCGGTGCCAGCCAGTTAACTACTGCTTCTACTTTCCCTAGGTCTACTGAAATACCTTCTTTTGAAACCACATGTCCCAAAAATATAACTGAATCCAGCCAGAACTCACATTTCTTTAGTTTAGCAAACAACCTTTCCTCCCTAAGTGTTCCGAGTACTAGCTTCAAGTGTTCCTCATGCTCCTCCTTACTTTTAGAATAGATCAAGATGTCATCAATGAAGACGACCACAAATTTATCCAGGAATTCATGAAATACTCTATTCATTAAATCCATGAATACCGCAGGAGCATTAGTCAAGCCGAAAGGTATGACCAAAAGCTCATAGTGACCGTATCTGGTTCTGAAAGCAGTCTTAGATACGTCTTCTGCCTTGATCTTCAATTGGTGGTACCCTGACCGAAGGTCAATTTTAGAGAAAACTTGTACACCCTGTAGTTGATCAAAGAGGTCCTCTATACGGGGTAAGGGATATCTGTTCTTGATAGTTACTCGGTTGAGTTCCCTATAGTCGATGCACATTCTCATTGTCCCGTCTTTCTTTTTAACAAATAAAACTGGCGCACCCCATGGGGACACGTTGGGTCAGATAAAACCCTTGTCCAATAAGTCTTGCAACTGCTCTTTGAGTTCGATGAGCTCTGATGGCGCCATTCTATAAGGAGCCTTGGACAACGGTTCCGTGCCGGGAGTAATCTCAATTGCAAATTCTACTTCTCGGTCGGGTGATAACTAGGACAAGTCTTCAGGAAACACTTCTGGGTAATCTCTCACAACAGGAATCTCTTCTAAACTCAACTCTTCCTTTGGTGCATCTATCACACAAGCCAAAAATCCTCGACACCCATCTCACAATAATTTTCCAACCTGAACTGCTGATATGACTGATGGATGTGATCGCACTTTCGACCCCACAAATCAAATTCCACCTCCCTCAGGAGGCTTGAAGGTTACTTCCTTTTTGAAGCAGTCAATACTGGCATGGTATGAAGCCAGCCAGTTCATCCCCAAAATTACTTCGAATCCAAACATATCAAAAATTATAAGGTCAGTTGGTATTAATCTTCCTTCAACAGTTATGGGGCAGCCACGGAGGATTTTATGACAAGATACTGAATTTCCTGTCGGTGTCGCGACTACTATGCTAGACTCCAATCTTTCACCTTCCTAAGTGCAAAACTTAGCATAATTTCAAGAAATAAACGAATGCGTTGCCCCAGAATCAAATAACACAGTAGCATCATTAGAAAACAAAGGAAGAATGCCTGTGATCACAAAATAAAAAAATAATAATAATAATAACACATACTCCTTCCATTAAAGATCCGCATTGAAAACCAAGTTAATCCTAGAAGAAAAGGGGAAACAGAAAATACCCGCGATCACATCATCCCTGCCTTCAGCCTCTCCTGGTAATTATGTTTTGTTCCGAACTTTATTACTTGATAAATGCTCATATTTACACGCTTGTATAGGTTCTTCGCTTACTGAGTTGTGGAAAAACTCACCTCTCTTATCTCATATATTTTTCAGATGTTTTGAATGTTCCATCAGAGGACCAAGAGTAGAGTTTTGACCAAATTTTAAGCTGTTAGAGCCACAGGCTAGATGGAGGAAAACAATTAATTTATTTATTATTTGGGTTCTAGTTTCATTGGATTTATAGAATGTTAGTTATTCTTTATTTATTAAACTTTTTGGGAGAATGTGAACCCCCCTCATTTATGATTTATTTATATTTTTTTATTTATGACTTAGTGAACTTTTTTATATGGATTAGGTTGTGAAAAATATTGTTATTTTGAATATTGTCGGAGACCTATTACTTGTAGTTGAGGATGGATTATATCAAACAGGTGGAGTTTCGTGACCCCCTTCGAGTACGGGGCGTTACAGTTGGTATCAAAGCGATCATTTTTAAATCATATAAAACATAGAGTACTTTGGCATAATAAAACTGAGTATTATCACTATATCAAACGGAGCATCTCACAAAGCAAAGATCATATTTAACCCCCGTGGTAGGGTTGTGCAAATCCCGGTAGCCAAACCAGGCAGAGACAGAGGTGGAACTTTCCCTTATTCGTTCTTGGAGCCTCGAGTGTGCACATAGGAAAGCCCACAATAAACCACTTTGTTTCCAAAGTGGGTGCACTCAGAGATAGGAAATTGGTACCAAATCCAAACAGAGCAAATACAGAGCAGAGCAGAGCCAAGCAGAGATAAAGTCAAATACTAACATGAATACTATGCCAAAGATTTTCAAAGTTATTAAAGACACATAAATCCAAACTATTTTCAGAATAAAACTTATGTAAATAAAACATAGTCAACACAATCAAGGCATAATTTTTCTCAGATAGACAAAAATGTTCTTTCCACATTTCAGAAAATAATATGACAAAAAGTAACTCATGTCTACACAATGCATGTCTGAAATATTTTTCCTTCTTTTATATAAGCGTCATGAATAATGCAAACAATCGACTGAGGTTGGTTTTTCTCAAGTTTTCATTTCATAATTAACAAAAAGCACAAATTTTCAAAAGTCAACCTCAGTTCTCTTTTGGTATAAAACCGAGCATATGAACCCCGCTTACATGACTGCTGTAGCGAAAAATCAAAACTTTGAGTCTCAACGCTAAGAGTTTCGTCACCTATACATGAAAATAATTCCCTTTATATTAATGACCACTCCAAAGGCCTAAAATCATAAATTATAAGTTAACTACAATACCTGTCTAAATTCATAATTTCTAGCATATCAAGTCCAAGCAACCAGCCACTACGACCCGCAAAACCAGCGCACTCCATACTAAAAATATCATTTCAGGCATCCCTCTGATAAAGCCAACCCAAAAAAAAAAATTGTATAGTCTCCCATACGTTCAAAACTACCAACCCAACCATTTACATCACACAAAACATCCCAAACAACCCATCGGCAGCACCAAATTAGTAAAAGAAAATTCAGATAACCAACCATTGAACAACCACCAAAGATCACTTCGAAAATGGATTCGGCAGTTGGAGAAAAATATTCCATAAATATTATGGGGAGAAATCTATCCAGTAATTTATCAAATCCAAACATCATAAATAAATTCGCTATCGTCCCCAACCTTCCAACAACAGCCGTACACCCTCGACAACAAAATATGGAAATTGAAACCAGAAAATACCACAAAAAAATTATCTCTCGGAGAGGCCCATAATTTGAAGAAAAATCTAAACTAAATCATCTGAGATGAGCATCCAAGAGGAAAATACATAAATCTTACCTTAAGCAAAAGAATCACACGAAACGGGGCGGTAAAACCCGTGGACAGTGGCCGAATTTTTGCCTCTCCTATGCTCTGTTTCACCCATCGGAAAACCCACAAAAATAACAGTGATCAAAACCCAAAATCAATCCTTGCATGAATAGTAAAACGCAAGAGAAGGGGGAAAATTTAGATGGACTTACCGGCGCGAAAAATAGAGGTGAAGGAAAACAGGGGAGCCGGCGGTGAGGAGACCCAAACTGAGCTGCAACTGCCGAAAGAAGAGAGGGAGAGAAAAATAAGTCTTCCGTTGAGCCTTCTAGTGGAATCGGAATTGCCGAGGACGTGGGAGTGGGTGCGAGAAAAAGGGAATGAAGAAACAGAGGGAAACCGTCGCCCAGAGGAAAAGAGAAGGAAAAGAGAAGAAGAAAGGAAAAGAAAGAAAGAAGGAAGGAAAGGGGGGCGGGGGTTTAAATTACCTGGGGCGAAAAATGACGCCGTTTTGGGGCTGGGGCTGGGCTGGGTCACGGGCTGGCTGAAAGGCCTTGGGCCGGGCATGACAGCTGTTTTAGAGCCTATTGATAAAGGAAGAGAGACCCTTGATGTATTGCTTGCTTCTACTTGTGCAAAGTTTGAGTTACTTGCTTGCACTGGTTTTGATAATATTGTCTCAAAATAATCCATGATTCGTGATGCCACTGCACTAGAGAACCTTGAGATTTTTGAAAATAGCATAAATGGAGCTTGTGATTATCTACTGAAACCTGTTCAAACTGAGAAACATGATGAAATTATGTGTGGTTATTCATCAGCTCAAAAGAAGTAATGGGTTGTTTGGTCTATGGATTTGCACCACAAATTTGTCGCAGCTATTCATGGTATGGGTCTGCATGAATTTTTTAGATTGATTGATAAGATTGAATCTGTTCATGGGTTGGTATGTAAGGAAAAGTGTGATCCTGTAATGGGGTGGAGGAACATTGATGAAGAAGGCAACGTGGGTGAGTTTGTTGAAAAATGTAAGGGGAAGAAATTCTTTGCTCACTGTGTGTTTGATTATTGCCACTTAAAGTGGTTTGTGAGCCTTTTAATAGAGGAAGGGAAAGGACCCATGTGGAAATAACTTGAAATGATCGAGATGTTGTGGATGAACATGGAATGGGTTCCAATGGAGGCACACTTCGCTGGTTAGGGGTCTCATTCAGGCTAGAATTTCCACTTGAAGACTTCTTGATAATCTAGAATAAGATATTTGCATCAGTTAATGGTAAATTAGACACAGGTGCTGTAAAGGACATTGAATCAAGTCTAAATTCACCTCAGGAAGCCTTTATTTCAGTTACGACGGTTTCCATGTTTCCTTATTTGAGATCTCACATGCCTACCATTGATTTGACACTAAGATGTTGTCTTGCCGAACCTTGTAGTCCAGATAATGTTGATTCCTACAATGGTAATCAAAACCACAAAGGTCTTGTTATAGTAACATGTTGCCATCATCTTGTGCGTGATAAAGTAACCTTGAAGATTCTAATGGATGGTGAAAATATGGTAGAGATACTAACAATACTCTGGTTCGCAGCAAGCATGGTGGAAGTGAAGGCTTATCGAATTAGTGGGATGAGGTTGCAAATTTTTTTTTCTGAAAAGTACATGGACCGTTAATAAAAGGCAACTCGCTCAGAGACGAGAAAAGAGATCCAAAAGTGGTGTAAATAACGATGCAGTTGGTGAACTGAATAAACTTGATAGCTTTGGGAGATAGGTGGATAAAGAAATTGGTGGGGTCTGAAGATTGTGACAAGTATCCATCCATCTTCTGTCATCATATGCATTTAGATACTGATATATAAGGCCCTCCCCTTTCCCAAGAGGCCAAGAGGCCAAGAGGCAAGAACAACTTATTCATAAAATTATCAATCTTTTAAACCTTGAGGACAAGGTTTTTTAAAAGAGGAGAATTTATTATGATTTCAATTAAATTGGGTTGGAATTGATAGGCTCGCTCCAACTGAATTGTTATCTTTTATTTTTATTTGAGTTGTTAAAATAGTTTAATGGCCCATGGGCCCAATTAAGGTGAATTAGAACTGGCCCATGTCTAGAGTTGCTTTCAAATTGAATAATTATCTTCCAGAAAGAATTGACTTTTGATTGCTATGTACGTTCGCACAAAAGGGTATTTCGTTCTTCATGTCTTCAAGAATCCCCATAGCTTACTTCTTTTCCGAATCAATCCTGCTAAAGCGAGCCCATCATCTTTTATTTATTATTAGAGTTCAACAGGAGATACCAGGAGAACTTTAAAAAAAAAAAAAAATTTAAATATGAGCTCTGACCGGAGGAGGCAAAAGGAAAAAAACTTTGGGTTTTAAAGTATTATTACTATCTCGAAATTAGGTGCTAGGCTTTGTATTGGACTATCCATAAGCTATGTACAGCACCTCATCCTGGGCTTCATATGCCACTTTTTAAATTTGAGATGAATGCGTTTTTCCTCTTGGTTTTGCAATCGCATCTTAAATCACTAATTTTTTTTTTGGGACATATTATTACTTATCATATTAATTATTAAAAGTGGATACTCTGAGATCTCGTTTGGATTTAAAAATGAGATAAGATAAATTAAGCTGAATTTTAAAAGTTGAATAAAATATTATTTTTTAATATTATTATTATTTTCAAATTTAAAAAAGTTAAATTAAAATTTAAAAAAAGTAAATTGATATTTGAAAAAATTAAATTATTTTTTTATTTTTATATGTAAATTTTAAAAATTATAATAATAAGATTGTGACAGGTTAAGCTGACTTTGAATCCAAACAAGTCCTGAACCTTTTTCTAAAGATTCGATCCTTAAAATTATGCGGTCAAATTAATGCAAGGTGTCGATTTGAGGATCTAAAGTATGGTTTTGAAATTATATACTTGGTTACACTTCCATCATCCATGGGCTTGCTTCTGTCAAATTTAAAGCCTGTAATGGGCCACCGCTCGTCCATTAGTTGGACTTTTATAATTATGGACATTAGCATGCCAGTTTGAGTTCGTGATCCACCACGTACGATATTGATGTTATTGGTTTTCTTCTCCCGATCGTTAGCTGAACTGGCAAAGACTTTCGAGATCCCTTCTTCACCAAGAGATCAAGCAAGCATCTAGATTCCATTTTAAAAAATTTTGACATTGAAACTTTCGCCCACCAATTCAACACCCTTAATTGACAACTAATGTATTACAGACGTTATACCTAATAAGTAATTCCCGTTTTCCTGGTCGAGATTTACCTAGCGGTTTAATAATTCTTCAATCCCATAAATGCAACCATTATGATCAATTCAAGCTTGCCAGCTTCACTCTCATGACGTCAGATCTCTGTTTTCCTCCCAGATGTTTGAATTTCTGCTGCATCAAGAACGCACGTAATCGCGCGTTATTTGATGCCTGCAGTTGACATGGGAACCCCATTGAGTGCATGGATATGCAGCTTTTATGTCCGCACGAAATAATTATTAAATGGCCAATCTAGAAACGATGAAGTGATGATGCTGAGATCGATATGTTTCATTGCTGAGTACTTTTTTTTTTTTTTTTGATTAAGCAAAGAGAAGGTCGTCTCATGTTCAATAATAATCCTGACTCAAAATTATTGATAAAACGAAAGAATATCGTGGTAACAAACTTTATCCGTACCATTGCTGAGTACTTGACTTGCTCTTGCTGGTGACAAAATCAACCAATCCAGGAAAAAATCTAAAAATATGCATTAATTTTTAAATTAAATTAAGCACCTTAATTCGTCATGCATTCCACGCGATGGGAGAATTAACCCAGTCACATTGATATGACCTAGCTAATTATAATGAATGACCGTGGGTAGATTTTTTTGGGTTCAAGAATGGTTGGCTAGCTAGCTCTGGGAATCATTCAAATTTTACCCATTTGAAGGGGTCTGTAGTACTGCATGTTGCATTTCGAGAAAAATATTTAGGGAGTTAAAGATCATATTGAAGACAAAAGTTAGAACCGTATTAATTAATTCCCAGAACATGATGGAATAAAATAAATCCAATATGGTCTCGAATGAGAGCACAATTAATTAATGATCAGTGATTATAACGGAATTTTATTCATCATTCTTTTTATTTTTATCCTCTTAATATCTATGATGTGGTATTAAATGATAAGTTTATAATTAAAATATAATAAATAATCTCTAATCATCTAATACCAAATTATGAAATGATGAGAATATGATTATATAAAAAAATTATGAAAAACATTACTCATATATTGCCTCAACATATTTCTTTCTATATATGATCAGACGTTAAGTGAAGCATATATACAATTTGGGGGCTACTATATTATAAGTACTACATGCATGACTTTCGAATACCATGTTAAAAAATATTTTGCTTTTTAAACCTGAAGATCAGGATACTATATATATATATATATATATATATATATATATGGACGGTGCTACAAGCACCGTTGGTGCACACCCGTGTTGATCACCATTAGTCTTTTTTTTAAAATAATTTTTTTAACATTCTTGAATATTTAAAGAAAAAAGAAAAAAACTATAATATTATCATTTTAAGAAAAATAAATATTTGTGACATTTTAATTGCAACTAAAAAAATTATTTATGATCAAAACAGTCTATTTTATTACAAATAATCATTCTAATTGTAATTAAAATGTCACAAATACCTATTTTTTTTTATAGTGTATTAAATAATATTTTCTTAATTATTAATTATTTTTTTTAAAAGAGGGGAGGGGGGGCAGTGCATATATATATATATATATATATAATAGAAAGATATATCAAAATCCCAGAATTAAGTCATTAGCTAGCTAATTTCATATATAAACTGCTTTTTTTTTAAAAGACATGCAGTTTAATTAGACTAATTTATTTGATCTCCTACATATACATGTACTATATATATGTTGTAAAACTGATCGACATTTTTATATTGGCTGTGTTAAATTCGAATATATGACCTCATCAAGCCATGCATTCGCCTTCCAATTAGAAACATATATTATATATAGAATTCAATATTGTACGTATAAACATACCTTTTTCTTTTCTCTCTCTCCCTCTCTCTCTATCTAGATATATGTGTGTATGTATATATATATATATAGATATATATAGATAGATAGATGGATAGATCTCTCCCGGCGGCCGGTAATGAGACGAAACTTCATATATATAACTAGCTAGCGAAAACAAAAATACAGATGGAAGTTACATGAGCTGCTTGGACAACAGGAAATTTCTCGCGGACACGTGCATAGAAATAATAAAACATGCCGAAAATAACAGTAATAAAAAGATCGAAGAGCAGTAAAGGAATGGATGATGATGATCACGATCGAATGTACAAAATGATATGCATAAAATTAAGTTAGTGGGATGGGGATAACATTAATTATCAGTTTTAAAGAAATGAATTAAGTGGGATGACCAGAGTGAAAATCTTCATGATTAATAGTCAAAAGTATTACATATTAATGCAGTATTACACGCATGCATGCATGCATGCAGACTAGTCAATGATAATGAGATCTAACCAATTTTAAATATTTAATTTGCATCCATCTTCTGGCCGTCCATGAACTACTAGCGGCCTTGTGATACAATCTTAAATCACTGGGCGACATTGTAATCCAATATTATCTCTTACTAGCGGCCTTGTGAGAAAGTCTTTTGTTAAAAAGTGAGCTCAGTCACCATAAATAAATAAATGAGTAATATTTTTTTTACACTTTTTCAATGCTGATATATATTCATTTTTTATAAACAACTCTACACGATTTATATAAATATATATATATATATATATATAAGTCTTTTCAGTCGGGTAAAGCCCTAGACGTACTAAATCTTAACCATGTAGTGTATAATTTAGAATATATTGATCAAGGCTAGATAGAGTAAGTACGATAAAATTAAGATCAATATTTAACCTTAAAGTACCACTTGCAAAATAGAGAAGGGATATGGTTTGCGAGCGAAGCTTTTGTACTTTAGCATAAGATAGATTCATTAATTCATTGGCTGGAAGTAGTTATTTTCTATTTATTTCGTCTTTGACTCATGTACTCTGCCTGCATCCTCACCAATTAACTAAACATTCATTCATCTATATATATATTGCATGCCTGCCTTTAATTTGTACAATATCAAAATATATATTATGCATATACAACGCGTGCATGCTAGCTATAGGGCCTGTAGGCATGCTAGCTGTAGGCAGAAGAAAAATGCAACACGAAGCATATATGGAGGCATCATTACGCCATTTCCATATATATATATATATATATATATATGCAGATAGATCATATTCTGTCAATTTGTCTTTTATTGTTTTCGTTCTTTGGCTGCTTGTTTCATCATTCATCATGTATATATAGCTAGCAGTCTTTCTCTGGAAATATTAAATCTACAGATAAAAGTAAATTATCTTAATATTGTCGACGAAATTAATAAAAAAGGCTACACAACATAATTTTAATCTAAAAATTCATTAGCTCCAATTTGAAATGCGAGTATAAATTAAAAACGACGACGTCCACATGCAGATAATTTACTGAATTGACAATAGCCCACAATATTGACTTGACCATTAATTGTCTGTTCTGTTGGCCGCACCGCAATCTTGGTAACTACTCATTTGCTAGCTTGACTTGACCCGAACAGCTCACGTGCATCCATCCTTGACAAGTAATCATTTTAGAGAAATATATTATAATCATACAAAAATAAATAATATATATTTGCAGTTAGTATTACTCATTTATAGAAAAATAATAATATGATTAAATATTGTCGTGTACGTTATATTTTAAAAATTCTTTTTATCATAGATCAATAGATCTAAAGAATCTCACATATACACATGACACATATATATACCACACTTACATACTCTGTAATTCCTAAGAATAATTAAGATGTCATGTGCGTTAATTACGATAGCACGTCTTATATTTTTTGGTGTATTAGACATCGGGCTACAAGATTTTAGAACGAAAAGGTTTTGGATATGAGGCTGCAGGCGGATGGCCAAGCCTAGCCGTCATAGACAACACACGCGGGCATGATATCTATATCTATATATCTATATATATATATATATATGTCAAAATTTGACTCCATAATTGAAATTCCATATTCTGGCTCGTTTCCTACTCTTCACCAAGATTTATTGAAAACAATGTTTAAATACCCATAGAATAACTATATATGCAGCCATTTTATTTTCTAATCATTATATTGTTGGACTAATGCATGTACTCAATTTTATGTGGACTAATATATGAAAATGGGCGCATTCGATTTTTTCTTTTTGGAAGGAGAACAAGATTTCAATTTTATTTATTAAACTCTTATTTCTTATAAATTATAAATACCTTCTCACAAAAGAAGTAAAACTTTTGGGAGTTTTGGCCACATTCGTATATTGTGTGCTTTTAATAGAAAAATATACAATTATATATTGAAGTGGTTTAATTATAATCCAGCAAACTAAAATCAAATCTTGGTTTGTGATATATATATATAACATTAATATGAAAATTTTCAGTTAAATTAATTGAGAAATTCCTGTTGATAAAGGTCTCCAATGTCTTGTTCTCTTACAATTTTTATTGACTAGTCCAGTCAAACCAATCGGCTTGTCCAATGAGTGCATGCATGACATATATATGTTCCACGTGGCGACGAGACACGCTAGTCCATGTGCACTTTGCAACCAAATGGCACTATATTTAAGAAAACAATAATAAAGTTTACCATTAAGCGTCCCTGTATTTGACTCTGGAGCATCCTCGTATCGTATAATGATGACTATAAGCTTTCCCTCAAAAAATAAAAATAAATAAAAAATTGATGACTAGCTAGCTAGTTAATTCTTCGTTACATATTTCATCTTATTTTATTTTATATTATTATTATAAATTATTTATTATAATAAATTTAATAAATAATTTATATATTTTTTAAACATCAAATTATAAAATAACATTAAAATATTTAATTTTTTTTATTTTTTTTTATCTCATCTCATTTAAATTTGATAAAAAATAAAAAATAAAAGACATAAAGCCAAGACGTACGTGGGCCGTAACAATTATTATCCTTTCAAGTGGCAAGTGGCTATTTGATCAATTTCTCCTGTTGACCAAGTCAAAAGGGCAAACTGTCTTTTGTTCTTTGGCTGTTTAATATTCCTGAATACACAGAAATATTGGGGCTAATCAAATCCCATTAAACTCTCTCTTAATTGATTACCTTTATAATCCCAATTCCATTAATGGGGTAAATGCTAACCTCCCTAATCCTACCCATGTATCATTCGTTTGTCCAATCCTCATGTATCATGCATGTATCCCCTGCATGGTCGAAACTTGAATTTAATTTACTTTGAGGTCCTAATTTGACATCTCTTTAATAATGAGAATGTCAATGCAATTCATGCAATTGTTCTCGCTAAACTCCAAAATTTGGAGGGCAAATACATATAGTTGGGTATATATATTCGACTTACTAACCATGCGTCATAGATTTAGCTTAGTTTGATCTCGACATCCCATTCTCCATATATAGAAATTTCACACATTAACCCAAATAAGAAAGCTAATATTTATCCATATTCAAGATAATGAGATTATAGTGCAAAGTCTAAATTAAGCTGAAGATTTTTAAAAAATATACCATAACGAATTTACAAACTATGAATATAATACTTTGAACAAGCTTTGAAGATAGATAAATATGATATGTAAACTCTTCCATGTTTGGATAGTGAGATGAGATGAGATAATTGTAGATAAAAATTGAATAAAATATTATTAGAATATTATTTTTTTGATATTATTATTATTTTAGAATATAAAAAGTTGAAATTTAATAAAATTGAATTATTTATTATATTTTGTATTAAAATTTGAAAAATTATAATGATGAGATGAGATGATTTCACTCTTCAATCCGAACAAGGAGTTAATACTAATTTCTAGGTGCAACTAAATGTTTTAAAATTATTCGGACCAAAAATTAAAAAGAATCTCCAACTCATGTTAATGACGTACTCTAGTAGTGCATGGCAGCTATAAACAAGATAAAAATGCTAATAAGAAATTATATGGAAGTGCATGCATGCTGTTACCCACTATTTTCATTGCTGATGTTGTAATTTTCATTCAAATAATCTAATTTTGAGGAAAAGATATTTTCAAAGTAAATGTACTATAAATAAGGGTACTTTAATATCTCGCGGTTTGATCTCTTCAGTAGTAGAAAACTTGTAATATAATTATGAAAAAAGTACTAAATGTCAAAAAGGGCGTCTTTTTGGCTGCGTTTTGAAATATAAACGTTTATTCTATTAAAAGATCAGGAACCATCTTCCGTCTGATTCACTTCCTCGTGTGCTTTCAGTAGTCGCTATATGCCAATTCAAGCTAGTCAGTCTCAAACTATCGAGCCTTAAAACCCATGAGTCAATTGCAATACTATTGTTTATATTTTACGTTTATTTTTCTTCGTTAAGGGGAGAGATCCTCCTTCCCGGAAGTTGCCAAGAATGAAAAAATCCTGATGCTCCTTTTGTCTTGGTCTATTAAAGTTACTTCCAGTTTGTGGAATATTTCCACTATAAATATCCAAACAAGGGCTAGGAAGATTTTGAGTTCACGGATCAATCTGATCATTAGAAAAGTAAGGAGAAAGAGCGCCATTTGAGAGATCAGTGCGAAAAGACTTGGAAAAGAAATTGAGATCATCATGGTGAGAGCTCCTTGTTGTGACAAAGTCGGACTAAAGAAGGGGCCTTGGACTTCCGATGAAGATCGGATTTTGATCTCCTACATCCATAACTATGGCCATGGCAATTGGCGTGCGCTTCCAAAGCAAGCTGGTAACTACAAATTCCTACCTGTTTCAAAGAAGGGATAAAAAAAAAAAAAAAAGTTATACATGTTTAGGGTTTATGAAAAGTACTACTGGGAACTAATCATTATATAGTTATCTTAAACAATGATCTGTTTGCCCATTTAATTCTCTGTTTTGTTTAGGTCTGCTACGATGTGGGAAGAGTTGCAGACTCCGGTGGACAAACTACTTGAGGCCAGATATCAAGAGAGGAAACTTCAGCAGAGAAGAAGAGGACACAATCATTAAGTTGCATGAAATGTTAGGGAATAGGTACGCATCAATACTGGAGTTTTTCAACTTTTAGAGAATATTGTTTTTCTTTCTGGTTATTTCATAAATAAAATTTCATTTGATGCTGACATGAAACATAACATGAGACACTAAATTTATAATTCACTTTCAACATCTTATTGGACATTTTTTAAGGCTAAATCTTGATCACGGAGATTCTATATATATTAATCCAAAAGCTTTTTCCAGTAGTCTTTTCAATCATTTTGAGGTCACTGGAGCCATTAATGCTACGAACGTACAAGTCTTTTTTCACAAGTAGTGGGGACTAGAAGCCATTAATGCTGGAGGAAAAAAAAAAGCAAAAAAAAAAAGGGAAGATTTATCTCTAAAGAAAATCAATTAGTGGGGCTCAAAGATTCTCTAGGTTAACCCAACATGGCTGCAACACTACTGTTGCAGCAGCACATGCAGCCATGATTGTGATAATTAATTATATATGTGCAATATGATTGTGAGAATTAGAATCTATTAGTTATTATTTAATTGTATAAATAGAAATAATTAAGCTTTTCTTCTTCTGGTAAATTAACTTCATTAACGAAACTTTTTTCCTCCATTTTTCAGGTGGTCAGCCATTGCAGCTAAATTACCAGGACGAACTGACAACGAAATAAAAAATGTCTGGCACACACACTTGAAGAAAAGGCTGAAACAAAACCAGACAAACCCAGGATTAACCACCCTGCAATCTACGAACTGTGATTCCAATGCCCAAAGCCAATCGCAATCCTCCAACTTTAATGTTGCTTCCCATCAAGGGTTTGAGAGTCCAGCATACACATCAACATCACCGCGACCATCTTCTAGTGATTTTTCATCGGCCACGGATGCCTCAGTTACGTTAAACATGATGGAACCAGATTACAATTACATGATGAGTAATATTAAGGTTGAAGACTTGGACTTGTCTGGAACTTTTCCTGAGATTGATGACTGTAGTATATGGTTTGAACCACCACTGTCCGAGATCACCATGGCGACGCCGTTTGATTTACCGGCGGCGGTCACCGATGAATCACAAGCTCAGTATCCCTTCAATTCAACCGAACAAGTACTGGAACCAGGCTATCCTGATGGCTCAATTATTGACGATGGCATGGAGTTCTGGTACAAACTTTTCATCGGAGCCGGGGGTTCACCGGAATTATCAGAATTTTGAAAGTTCGGTTTCTGTTTGGCGGTTTAATGGTTTGCATGATATCATGTTTTGGCCGTTGCAACAGCGTAAGGACAGCACTAATGTTTAGTGTGGGGGCAGATGTCTCCAAGTGGTCCAAAAGCTAGAATTAATCCTCCCTTTGACGAACTAAAAGTAGGTCTTGGCAATGAGGTTAAATTATAATGAAAATTACATCTATACTGGCAATTGTGTAGTGAATTGAACGGAATTATAGGGAAAAAAAAGATTAATTATATTTACTTAGAAACAGCTTTGTAAAGTGACGGGAGGACCACATACAGAAGAATAGATCAGTACATATCCTCGCATTCTAATCTTTCATTGAACAAATAAATTATTCTTCTTCAGCTTATCCTTGTCAATTTTCTTGTTACCATAATATATTTATATATATATATATATATATATAATTATGAAGATGACGGCATCGAGATATATTGTTGCATTTCATGGCATTAATATTTGTTCGTTCAAGGAATTATTATAAAAAAAAAATTGCTTATTTTTTCTGTCAAAATGAGTATATTGTTCTTATTGTAAATAGTAATTATAATCACAAATAATCTATCACAAATATTCATTTTATTTGTAGTGAGATATATAATTAATATGAAGTTCTTTCTTTCCTTTGGATAAATCATTTGTTTGATCTATTGTGGAAAATGAAAAGAAATAAGATTTTTTTTTTCTTAGGGTAAATTGTTGAGTTGGTCATAGAAGATTAAAGAATTTTAACTTGCAGCTAGTATTTGAATTAGGCCAAATTACAGAAATTATCTTATCCTATCATATAATTTTTTAAAATTTTTATATAAAATATAATAAATAATTCAATTTTTTAAAATCTTGAAATAATAATAATATTTTAACAATAGTTTATTTAATTTTTAATTTCTTTATAAAATCATTTCATTTAATCTCATAATCCAAAATAAGCCTTAGTTGATTTGACAGATGACCTAAAATTAAGAAATATTTTTTGCATCAGCCACTATTCCCTTCCTACACCTTACACTTTAAGGCTTACATGACATCCTTTTTTTCCTCTATATCTTCAAAAATGAAAGGGATAAGGGGATGAGATAAAAATTAAAAAAAAGAATAAAATATTGTTATAATTTATTTTTTTAATATTAATTTTATTTTAGGATTTGAAAAAATTGGGTTGGGATTTGAAAAAAATGAATTGTTTATTTTATTTTATATGAAAACTTGAAAAAGTTTACTGATAAATTTGGGGGGGGGATTGAGATGAGATAAAAATTAAAAAAAGAATAAAATATTATTGTAATTTATTTTTTTAATATTAATTTTATTTTAGGATTTGAAAAAAATTGGGTTGGAATTGTTTAAAACGTTTAATGATAAATTTGAGATGAGATAAGTTAGAAAAACAAATAGGGCCTAAAAAAATTTCAAAGAAAAAGAGTGAAATGATAGGTATGACAATAAAAAAAAAAAAAAAAACTACATCAAGTATGGGGTGTGAGGATGAACAGTGGCTGATCTATAGCATTTCTCTAAAATTAATAAGATTTCTAGGTGTACAACATAATAACAGTACTACTATAATCAAGCCTCATATAACAATCTCAGAAATGGGACAGAAAAGAAGCAATTGCTATTACAGAAAGATAAATTTTTTAATGTAAAAATAAAAAGAGATAGATTTTATTATTTAATTTATATTTCAACACTCATCCTCACGTGTGGATTAGACTATCCAAACGTGAAATATTTAATTGAATTCAGGGGTTCAATTGTGTGTCATGTGAAAAAATAGATTTAATTGCTTGTATTATATTCTTAATACTACATTTAACAAGTAAACCCGATAAACGAGTGTAAATTTAATTAAATAAGATAAAGTATAAAGCCATAATTTGAAGTTGTGATATTTGTTTTGATACTACGTGAAATCTTTATAACAAGTGTAATATTTAATTAAGAACCGTATTATATATTCGACTCCAAAGGAGCAAAAATCACAAATATATAACGCATATTGCAGAAGAAAGAGGACCATTAATGCATAGAGCAAAGAAATTGATAAAAAATAAATATAAGAAAAGAAAAAGATGAATGTGTTATGAAATGCAGGAGTCGGCAGCCGCCCCTGTCCCACCACTATTATTTTAAAATCTGCATAGTGACTTGCATAGTAATTTGTATAGTAATTTCAACGCCTATAAATATGGGGTTTAGTTGTAATGAAATTCATAAGAAAATATAGAGAAGGATAAAAGTTTCAGAGAATTTCTTTTATATTTCTCTTGCAATAATAGTAGTTTTCTTTTTAGTTTTATAACACGTTATCAGCACGAGGTTCTACCGATACTGAAGCTAGTGGTCTTCTACTTCAAGTAAGTTTTTCAATATATTATTTGCAGTTCTTGAGATAAATATTAAAGGTAATATTACTGAATATTACTTGATAAAATTTTATTTTTATTCTCATGATAATGTGAATATATTTCTTAAATTCACAGATTTATTTTTGTAATATAATGTCAAATATTGAGATTTATTACTATTGACATTTCTGAAAAATGTTATTTATCTAGATCCTTGATGAGATCTATTTGGATATGATAATGAACTTGAAAGATACAATCATAGAAGAAAACCATGTGTCCCTGAAGGACCGTGCTGTGTATCTCATGATGAAAAATCATCTTACTGTGTGAAATAAATTAAGAGAGTGATATAAGCACCAGAAGATGTAATCCTCTCAAAAGATCATTATGATTTATTGTACCTGAAGTTGCAAGATTTTAAAAGTAGTATTGAATATTCTGCACTCTTTAAAATTAGTTCAATATTAAAATTATGCAGTGAAAATGTCACTGATGATGATATATAAAAGAAGACATTAATTTTTCATACCTCGAATGTGCTCCTGCAGTAGCAATATCGAGAGTGAAAGTTCAACAAATATTCTTAACTTTTGTTTTGTCTTCCAGTGATTGAGCTAAATAATGAGTTTTTGTTACACCAGTTACGTCCTATTAATGATATCGAATTTACACAATTCCCAGAAGTGAACAGAGCATCCTTTCAAAGGAATCAGGGCGTAGACGTGGTAGAAAAATTATAGAAGTATTGGTCCCAAAAGCGACAATACTAAAGATGATAAAAATATATCGTATCACCAGAAGTGATCCAACTCAGAGAAGGGTAAAGGCCTTCAGAATAATTTTTCATAAAAAGATGAAAATGTTTGTCATAGATGTAATATGACTAAACAGTAGTCACGTACCTGTTGTACGGCCAAGCACTTGATTTACTTATTAATATTTCATCATATTTTGAAATAATGAAATATCGGTGCCTGAAACATGACAAGAAATTACTTGGGATAATAAAGCCCTGTTTAAATTTGATCCTCTTATAAATAAATGTGAACCAGAAGTTCAGAGGATTATCTATCTGCAAAGTGTTGCAAATCAATTACATAATATATTTACTGACACTAAAGGTGTTGTAAAATCATATATTACTGCTGTTAATGCTTAAGCAAGAATTGAAGTCTCTGAAAGACGAGTTGTTAAAACAGTAAGAAATGAGTCTAAGATACACCTGAAGCGTTGAAGACCTATTGGTGCATAAGAAAAAAAAAATCAGTGCTCATGAAGAGACCGTATTTTTTCATCCTCCTGAAGAGGTAACTCCTGAAGAGAAAACTTTTGAAGAGTATAACTCCTAAAGAGAAAATTCCTGAAGAGTATAAACCTCCTGAAGAGGAACCTCATGTAGAGGTGTTCATGAAATGTTTTCCCCTGGAGAAGAACAATGAGATCTCAATACATTTCATGAGTACTGAAAATTTATGGATAGAAATAAAACTGTTGTTGACAACATATATGATAACACTTGATATTACCAGAAATAATGAAGAAAGTGAGCCAAAAATCTTCGAAGAATGTCGACGTAGAAATGATTAGCTAAAATGGAAAGCAGTTATTAAAACTGAATTAAACTCGCTAGTGAAGCGAGATGCATTTGGACCTGTTGTCCAAACACCAAAAGGTGTAATATCTGTCAAATATAAGTGAATATTTATACGAAAGCGTAATGCGAAATGAAATTGTGCGGTATAATTTGTCGCACAAGGTTTCCTGTAGAAACCCGAGAGCAATTATGAGGAAACATATTTCCTTGTTATGAATGCAATCACATTCATATTTTTAATCGATTTGGTTATTACAAAAGGATTAGATATGCAGTTAATGAATGTGGTCCCTGCATATTTATAAGGATCATTAGATCATTACATATATGAAAATAGTATCTAATCCAAGTACATTTAGGAGTATGTACTTTATAAAGCTTCAAACATCTTTATATGGGTTAAAGCAATCCGAACGCATGTTGTATAATTGAATCAATGAGTATCTATTGAAAGAAGGATTTAAGAATAATCCTATATGTCCATGTGTTTTATCAAAATTCGGATTTGCCATTATTGCAGTTTACGTTGATGATTTACCTTGTTAGAACTCTTGAATAGATTACAAGGGTTGCTATAAATTCAAGGAATGCATTTGAAAAGGAAAGATCTTATTATTTAATTCATAGATAAGTTACAAGAATTTGAGACTTCTAGCCTCATCTCTCAAATGCATTTGCTTTTCATAAAGCAACATACCATCCTTATCTAAAGGATTAGGCAATCGAAATGAAGAGGCAAGTAAGGATTGTAAATCCTTATTTTCTTGGTTTAAATCTGCAATTTTTCTGTTAGACTCTTGAACGAATCGTTGAAGTACAGAAACCTTTTCGTTAAGCTCCTCAATCTCACGATTTTTGGATTGTAATCGGTTGGAAAATCCAACAATAGAGGAGGAGCATCGGGTGCCGAGAGTTACCAGCTCATAAACAGTTTCACGATTTGACTTATTAGCCAGATCATTTGCTTGCTGCAACATGGCACCTGCGGAAAATGCAGGAATAATTTGTAATTGAGGTGAATGATACCTCATATGTTGATCGTGAGAAATAGTAAAAGGAAATTGATGAGCCATTGAAAATTTGTAAAATAAGAATACAAATACAGATGAATTATAGATATGAGAAGAAGATTTGATGCGTACTAAATGAAGCTAAAGATGGTTATTATAGAAATGGAAATAAGAACAAGACAAACCATCATCTCCTCAAATCTCACTTTACAAGATATGCTGGATGCATAATTTCAAAAGCCAGCGAGATTAATTACAGCTATCCCTATTTTTTTGTAAACGCTGAACCTCTGCCGTTAGCTGCTGTTGTTGACTTTGTATCTGAGCTCTCTCTCGTTCCAACTCTTCTACTCATGTTTTCAGGTCACGAGAATACCAGTCTACAAGTTTCTTCAGCTCCTTGTTTTCTTGTTTTAAATCTTTATTTTTTCTATCTTTAGTTGCAAGCGTTTGATGCAACTCAGATATTTGATTTTTAAGATGATCAACCTCACTCGTTCTCGCCAATAGCGTCTGAGACATGGTTGTAAGAGATGCAGCATATTGAGCACTGAGGGTTCTTGATGCTGCAACAATTTCAGGATCAGATTTACTAGATAGATATATCTCTGCTCCTATCATGGTGTTTACAGCCTCAGGAGAAAATATAAGTGGTTGAGGTATAAAAGGTTCATGGTTTAAATCTGGAACATTAGAATTTCTATCAGACATAATATCGTTCTGGATGAACAACAACTGAATTTATGAGAAATGCGAGATCTTTTTGCTGGAATAAACTAATGGTAAAATTGGTTATATTTAAACAACAATCCGAAACCTTCAAATCTCTTTAAGATCTCGTTTGTCGACAATGTCAAGCGGATTTGATTTTCCGCCGAACCGATAATATTAAACCTCAAAGCTTTTACAGCTTTTAT
Source organism: Platycarya strobilacea (assembly GCA_036898215.1). Lineage (NCBI taxonomy): Eukaryota > Viridiplantae > Streptophyta > Magnoliopsida > Fagales > Juglandaceae > Platycarya > Platycarya strobilacea. Next base: position 43,582,143 of record CM072545.1, on the reverse strand, counting down.
CATACATAGATGATTTCCAATGTTATTTCCGCCGTATATAAACAAGTTCTTCCTAATAATGCCGAATGAGGGGGAGAAAATTTTAGATGAAAATATTATCATACTCTCTCTAATGCATTATTTAGTTGGAGATCGTGTTTGAATTCTTAACTTGTTATATATACTGAAATCATATTTGCTTATTACTTGAAACACTAACGCATATTATCAGGGGGAGTTTAAGTATTACTGCAGGTATCAGATTTCTATTAAGTTTGTCAACCAGATATTATTTTTCATCTTCAAATCACTCAGAGATTATTGCAATTCATGAAACAAGTCGAGAGTATATTTGTCCAAGATCAATGACTCAACATATCCAAAAAAAGCGTGGTATTTTGATAGCTCAACAATTTTATACGAAAATAATGCTGCTTGTATCACTCAAATCAAAGGAGGATATATCAAAGATACGATCAAGTGATAATCTGGTAGATTTATTCACGAATGCATCACCAACTGTGACATTCAAGAAAATTGTGCAAAATATTAAAATGTGAAGACTCAAAAACCATCTTCATGCACTTTCTAGGGGGAGTAAAAGTCCTGAAGACTTGTACTAATTGTACTATTTTTCCTTCGCTAAGGTTTTATCCCACTGGGTTTTCCTTTACAAGGTTTTAATGAGGCAATCTTAAAGTACTTGTGGATACATAAAAAGACTGTACTCTTTTTCCTTCACCATTGATTTTTCTTCCCACTGAGTTTTTCCTTACCAAGGTTTTAACGAGGCAGATTCTTTATGGGTGGTTATTCAAGGGGGAGTGTTATGAAATGCAGGAGTCGGCAGCCGCCCCTGTCCCACCACTAAAATTATGTGAATGACCTACCACTATTATTTTAAAATTTGCATAGTGACTTGCATAGTAACTTACATAGTAATTTCAACGCCTATAAATATGGAGTTCAGTTGTAATGAAATTCATAAGAAAATATAGAGAAGGAAGAAAGTTTCAGAGAATTTCTTTTGTATTTCTCTTGCAATAGTAGTAGTTTTTTTTTTTTTTAGTTTTATAACATAATGCATGCAAATAAAAAAAGAAAAGTAAAGAAAAGAAAACTAGGAATAGTCTCATCAAAGCACAAGTGAGGGCATGTTTCTCAAATTTCACTTACAAAAAAGAAAAAGAAAAAGAAAAAGAAAAAGAAAAAGAAAAAGAAAAAATGTTCATAGGTACTGAAAAGAGCTTGAGAATATTGTTGGCAGTTGCCAACCTTTGCTGACTATGGAAAGCTCATAGAACGGGCCAAGGCCAGATCGCCATTAAATAGATATATCACGTATTTAGTTTCAATGTATTTGGCTCCTTTTTTTATTTTTCTCTCAAAATGATGACTTTAAACACTAACCAACAACAACCTTGCAGTCAACCAAGCTTAGAAAATTAAACATGAAAGGTGGAATAAAGACCTAGATCTTTAGATAATGGCCTCTGGGCTCTTTAGATATTGTCCACTACCCCATCACTACTACTGCCTTTTCCATTGGAGTTGATCGTTTACTCATCAGAATTTCTAGTCTTCGCTGATTATCTTTGCTACTTCCTAGTTCTTTCATAAGGTTTTCTTCCACACCACTGACTACGCATGCAGTTCTATCTCTTGTGGTTTCATTGTACTTTCACATCAAATGAAATGCAAATACATTACATCACCAGTTATAGTACTATATCCTAGCCATTCAACTGCCACCAGTCCCCCACTCCCCCCACATAAAAAAAAAAAGGTATTTTTCTGAAGATGAGTTAAACAATCACTAATTTTATAGGATTTTCCAGAACTTCTCACCATTCATCGATTTTGAGTGCCTTTTGCTGCTTTATTTCTTCTCCTTTTCCTTTCCCTTTTGACCAGAATTCCGATATCTTTAGTTCAAGTCACTGCACTTGGGTAATATTATTCTAAAGTTTGATTTTCTTTTTCTAATCAAGCATGCATTATAAAAAACAAAACAAATATAAAACGTTAAAGGTAGATCATTTCCCCTGCTAATAAACAAAAAGACATCTAGAGAGAATTTAAAGGTATGCACCCAGACATTATTGGTTGCTGCCCATTATGCCACTGAATGCACACATCGATTTTGAGATCGATGGATTTTGGCTAGCATTCATCCCTAAAGATTGCGGAAGATTTATTGAACATTTTCAATGATTGGGAAGATTTACCAATGTGGGGACGATAGATGCCATTTTGGAAGTTTGAAGTTCTGCTGAGGCTTCGACTATCAGAGAATTTGGGGTTGAAATTTTTCTGTTTTTAATCTCCAGAATTTCTACTTCTACGCACATCTTGTTAAATACTTAACCGGTGTTTCATTATTTTAAACGTCTTGGCCATTGCCCACTATCTCGCTTCATATCCTTTTTCCTGTTCCTTAACCTTCAAATGGGATAGGATGGTCCCATACCAGAATTGATGCCCAATAATGTGGCCTGCGAAAGGATGCAGATCACTAGATTGTCTATTATGGGTGTGAAAGCGCAAATTCTACGAGGATTTCTGAGCCGGAGGCGTGGTAAATTGGTAATGCCTGCCTAAGGCATTGATTTCGGTAACCACTGACTTGGTCGCTGCAGCCCACAGAGGCGATCGAGGGACCGCGCTACAACTAGCAGCATTGATTTAGATCATCGTCTATGGGCCAGTAAAATTAACTAAAATTGTAAACCAGTTTATCAATTTACAAAAGATCAAATGCTAAATAATTTTTCCAAGAGCTGCAGCCTATTGTCTGTCTAAATACCGCTGGCCTTGGTTTCTGATTATCTGAACAATTGTTTAACTTATATAACTAATTATCTGAACTAAGTTGATATAAAACAATTAAAGATGACGTTAAGCTATAAAATAAAAACAATCAGTAACACCAGCCGGGGAAGTTATGAATGTGGATTCATCACAATCAGGAACGGCTGGCATATGGCAAGTAGGCAACCATAAAAATAACTCGTCCTCATCAAATCCCAATTACGCAAAAGCAAGGAAAACCAACAAAAACCCACAATAATAGATCTACAAAGACACTTTCAAAATTTTTCAAATGCGCATTTGATAGCATTCAATTTATGGATAACGGTTATAAATTCAACAGTCGAGTAGAAATGAAAGCTGCGACAAACTTAAAATCCAAAGAAGCAGCCTTTCCATCATTAACAGTTTCTCTAAATCTTTAACAATGGCATTATTCAAAACTGCTGCAAGCTACTTCAAGTGACAAACAAGAAAAAGACAAACGTACTAACACGTTATATAAGGAACAGGAGCATTCATGAGAGGCATGAGTAAGCCAAAGCCTTCTCCTCAGTGAGCTCCTCTGCTGTCAAGTCCAGCTTCTTCCTTGAGAATTCATCGATTGAAAGTCCTGGGCAGATCAAAAGGATAACAACAAACAGGTGAGTTTCACCAAAAGAATCCTTCACTGAAGACAACCAAAGAGCAAAAAATATCCTATCTACAAACAACTTTTTTATACTGAAGCCATTAACAGTACCTGCGCATACAACTCAAAATAACAACCAGATCTTTAATTTCCAATGATAAAGCAGCTGGGAGAGATTTTTTAATTTAAGTACACAAAAGGAATAACCCAAGTGCAAGAAGCTGGGAGAGCTCAGACGGCGCTGAAAAAAGGCAACAGCAGCCTTGAACCCGACCCCCAGAAAAATATACTCTCCCTCAACACAATAAAACTTTAAACAGGCTATCTCATCACTCTTACAGCTGAGGTCATAGCTTGAACCCTATATGCATGTTGAGCATCATCTAATGCCAATCATTAGTTAATATTGTTGCTACATCTTGAATAGAATTGACCTTAAAATCCCAAAATTAGTTAGTGTTGCGTCAAATTACCTTGAACAATTGTCCACTCTCCATTACGGCAAGTGACGGGGAATGAATAAATTAGTCCAGCAGGTACATTGTATGAACCATCAGAGTACACCCCCATGGACACCCAAGTGCCCTGAATTTACAACCAAAATTGTCAATGATAGGAAACCAACTTTTACACGGTATACAATCAAGGAACAGAGAATAATACAAACCTCTGGGGTTCCAAGGACCCAATCACGTATGTGGTCACAAGCAGAGCTGGCAGCTGACAATGCACTTGACAGCTTCCTAGCTTTGATAATTGCAGCACCGCGTTGTTGAACAGTAGTTATGAACTCTCCCTTCAACCTTTTAATAAAGGAACTTATATCAATACAATGAACTTCAACTAAAAACTCATCAAAATTGAGCATTATCCATTTCCATACCATGCATCATCGGCAACAAGTGCAGGGACAGGCTTCTCTCCAGATGGTGTTTTCACTGTTGCGTGGCTGACATCAGGATACTGAGTTGATGAATGATTTCCCCAGATAATAACATTTTTAACCTCTGAAACCTGAACATTCAGTCTCTCAGAAACCTGGCCCAAAGCTCTGTTATGATCCAGTCTTGTCAAACAAGTAATGTTTTTCTCAGGGATAGATGGTGCAAATTCCTTCAAGATCAGCGCATTCGTATTTGCTGGGTTAGCAACAACCAAGACCTGCATAGGAAACAGAAGCAATAAGTGCACGCTCAACAGAGTAATTGGTAAATTGGTCCAAATTTATATACAAGAACTAGCTTGTTCATTTCATCTATGGGCATCACAAAGACACAAAATCATCTGTCAAATTCTACTTGACTTCAAACTCATTGGTTTAGTACACAAGAAAGGTTCCAAATTCACAATGGGTGCCACTCCAATCTATCATGGTAAGTTATTTCATGACTTGTCAAAGTAGCTATTTCAAATTAACTGACTCTTGAGTAATGATTTCTTCTTGGTAAGTTAACACGGAGATCTTGAGCCTACAACTTGACCCTACAACTTGACCCTCCACCCTTTGCTTAAAAGGGAAGGAGGTGCCATTCAAACTAGACATCATTGCCAAGCGATAAATTTGTAAATGCAATCTAAACGTCAATAAAATCATCTAGTGCTCATGGGGCATACAGCTTGAAGTTTTTCAGATAACCTTTAGATTTCTACAGTGTCACGTTATTTAAATTGATATCAGGATGCATTTAAGAAAAAGGGAGAAAAGATGAGGCAAAATTTGTTTCCAGCTTTTAACTGCCATCTGTGCTGTAAGAAAGTTTAGGATTTGAGATGGCACGGAATAGATGATTAGGTGAATCCAATCATCTTAGACGAAAAAATCTAAAACTTCATTTTCCATATTTTAATAAACTCATTCACCTTGCAATTTGCAGCTGCATGTTTTTCAAGGGCAGAAGCCTGAGACTTGTAAATTGACACATTTTTCGACATCACATCTTTCCTTTCCATGCCTTCTTTCCTTGGGAACCCACCAACCATGATTGCAATGTTGACCCCAGTGCATGCCTCGACAACATCAGTTGTAGCAACAACACCTGTTCATATATCACACCATACATCATATCTTACATATCATTAATATCAGTAAAATGCTGGGGCATCCAGATACTTGAGTCATTTGACCCATTAAAGAGCATCGGAATACCTTTAAGAAGAGGGAATGCAGCATCCACCAACTCCATTTTCACCCCATTCAATGCCTCTGCAGCAGGTGCGATATCGAGCATGTGCAGGATTACAGGCTGGTCAGCACCCAACATCACACCCCGAGCAATCATAGGGACAAGGGCATATCCAATTTGTCCTGCAAATCCAGCAATAGATCCTCAGCACATCACTCAAAATATAATTTACAAAGAGAATGTTGAATAGTGGACAACAACAGAATTAGGTGTTTCAGGTGCTAAGGCCACCTTTCCATGATAAAGAATTAAAAAACGGAAACAAATAACAAGTTCCTTAAGTTATATTGAGCATAATACTAACGGTGTAATGTGCATGGTTGAAGACTCATCATGACGATGTTGCTCAAGCTGCAGAACATGTTTTGGCAACACGACCCATACATTGAAAAAGCATTTCGTGTACCAATACTGATATTCTCCTTACCTAAACCTTAAATATCTCGCTCAATTGGTATTTCATTGTTACCGTGCGAGATTTAACATCGGAGAGTTGAGTCGTTTCACTGTTTTATTCAATTATCGATAACTCATGGATTTGATTAGTGGCCAAATCAAAGAAATGAATTCAATATTGAATATTTGGAGGGGGGAAAAACATTAACAACACCAACCATCGTGACATAAACCAAATACTGCACCCCAAGCGCAAGCTTAGATCCGCATATTGGATTTTTTTTTTTCATACGATAAACAAAAGCTTACCTCTTAGAGTACAGATCACAAAGAATGCAACCGAACCAACAAAATTTACACCAGATTCAAACAGCTACATACTCAGTATAGCTCAATCAGCAAATACAAAAGTGTTAAAAAATTCAATCACAAGCACGGATCTAAGTGATTGCTTCTTAATCATGACAAAAACGTAAAAATGAAATATATAATCCAAAGATCATAGATTCTCTTCGCACACGTGGGACATTTTGTAGATCGTCATGTACCAAAACTAAACCACTCTCCGAGCAGACTAAATTAGATACAGAACACCAAAAAATAGGATTGAGTCTCAGACAAAAGCGATGAATCATTGAAAAAAAATGAAAGTGATAGATCTGATGCAACAAGAAAGTGGTAATGGGTTTGATACCTGCAGCTCCAGTAACGAGGACACGCACTGGTTCTTTCGCCATTAGATCGAGATCGAAGGGACTGAGAAACGAATGGGTTTTTCAACAAAGGCGTAATCGGAGAGTGAATCAGTCTAGTACCGGCGGAGCGATGGACAAAAAGGGGGAACCTTCGGATATTTATTGGCGTGGAAATGTGTTATCAGGATTCAGGGGAATGCTGATAGCCGCAAGTGGGCAAAAACGTCGACGTATTAGTCATTAAATAAAAAGGGCAAAAAGGATGAAGCCGTCATTTCAGTCTTTTTTCTAAGTTAGGCTGTTTGGATTTTTCGGATTTTTAAAGCTACGGTTGAAAATTTTTTCTTTTGTCATTGGATTTCAGTTTTACATTAAGATTGAGAGAGGAATATGTCTAATCAGTTTTCTCCTCATTTACAGCCACTGATGAAATTGATAAAAAAATTATCCTATTCATATATCTCACAACGAAATAGAAATATAAAAAAAAAAAAAAGGAAGCATAGACACGTATCCGAAAAAACGATTTTTGTCTTAATATTATTTGTATTTAAAGATAAGATGAAATAAAATAAATAAATAAATAAAATATTATTATAAGATATATTTTTAATATTAATTTCATAAAAATATATATATAAATTTAAAAAAATTAAATTTTTTATTATATTTTATATAAAAATTTTAAAATATATTTAAAATATATTTTTAAGATATATTTTAAAACATATCTTAATTATAACTTGTGTGTTGGTGCCTGGTGGGATATTCAGTAAATTTGATTTTAAATGTGAGGTAATGCGGTTGTACCAAGAAGTCAAAACTCAAAACGGTAAATGAGATCATCCAGAAATGTGTAAGGTCAGTTTGTATTTGAAAATAGTTTAATTCATCTTAATTTATCTTTATTTCATTATTATATTTTTATAATTTTTTATATAAAATATAAATTCCTATATACATTTTTTAAATCTCAAAATAATAATAATATTAAAAAATAAATTAAATTCATCTCAATTCATCTCATCTCTAAATTCAAACAAGACTTAAAAATCTTTAACAATTCAGTCGAGAACTAATTCAGCTCTCTTTTTTGTTTTTTTTTTTTTTGAAATGATGTGGGAGTGGCCTCTATAAAAATCAATAAAGTTAACACATAATGGCATTTACTATTTAGGTCCTGCTATTGCCTTTCTATAACATATCGGTTTTATAGCTGAGTGACTTCAGAAACTCCTACGTACTTCCTTTATTTATTATTATTATTATTATTTATTCATTTTCTCTTCAAGACAGCCTATACCATTATGATTGCTGACGGAGAGGTTGATCTATGCAAAATAGATAAGGAAAAGTCTTAATTTTCTAGTTTTCATTTTGTGTATATTTTGCGTGATTTTAAATGCATCATATGAACTAGTAAATATGAAAATTTCTTTCAAGATAAAGAGTGAAAGAAACAACTAAATAAAGAAATCATAAATATCTTCATGAAAAACATAAGATTAGAAAACATGGCATTTTTATCCAAGATGTGAAACTTATACTGATAAATTGGTGGATCAAATAGGTCATATAATATTTATTTATTATTGTATATAGAAGAGGAAGATTAATGTTTATTGGGCAACAAATGTTACAATATCAATTTCATAGCTCACTCTATATCATGTCTGTCTATCTCATTCTCTTAAGTCTTCAAGTTTACATAATCTCAAACCAAATTGATTTTTTACATGGAAATTCAATATCACTTATCTGGTAATCGAGCTAATTAAATTAAACATATCATCAAGTTGGGTCTTGAGATTTTCTAATTTCAACGATTTAGAAAATTGCATATATAGAGTCTATATATATATATATAGGTTTAAATCTATATTATAGACGGTAGACCAAATAGATTTAAGGAAATGTCAACTAGCAACAAAGAAAGGGGCATGAACTGATTATTCATATATGCAGTACCATTTAATCAATTGAATTTGAGAAAATTCATCCAATTCATTTTAGTGGAAAAAACTTTATTCATTTTCATGGATATAGAATGATCTTCACAATGCTTTGATTCTTTTAGCAGTTATCCACTTTACACTTAACAACCTAGCTAGCGCTTATCGTGAGGACATTATCTGGTACACTAGAGGTTGTGCCTCTGCCATTGCTAGTTCTCTCATATTCTTTGTTTGTTTTATCATTTATTTTTCACGAAATATAGTTCCCTCTCATGTCTAATATATTCCATGAAGTAGTATAAATATTAAATACCCTACAAATTTTATTGCAAAAGCCTTACAAATTTGGTATTTCATGTGATTAGTGTTGCATATTCCATGTATTCAAAATTTAAAATAGAGTGTTATTCACCTCGTTCAAAACTATTCTGATAGTTTTTCTTTTTATATGATTATTTTAATATCTTAAAATATTTTTTAAAAATATAAAAAAATTATAATATTATTTAAAGATATTTATTCAAAAATCATGTAAAAAAAATTGAAAAAAAAAAGAAAGAAAGCAAAACGAGAAATTCATGGGAATGATTTTGAAACGAGAAAGCATTTTTAAAATTTAAAATGTAGCCTGAATTTGCCTTTTAACTCCAGCTTTTGGAGATACCAACGATTTGAAATTCTATACAATCAAACTAGTGTTTCTCCCGTATAGCTAGGGTGTAAATCTTTCAGTACAGTCCGATTTGGGAATGGGGATGGATCGAAATTTTCAGTCACTCATTTTTTTAGACTGGATCAAACCAAACATCGTATAGACACCAGACCAGTAGCTATCAAGTCCAACCTAATTATTTTGTTATTTTACTTCATCCTTTTTAGGACAAATTAATAATAAATAAATAAAATTACTAACATTAAAATTAAGTGAATTATACAACTAAGTCATTAAAAAATATTTAACAATAATTATATTTATGATGTTGGTAGTTACTACTTAATTGTACAGGAACCAGCTGAACCGATTGTCGTCAATGAGATTGATCATTGCATTTAGGAATTGTTGAAGAATAAATATTATATTATTTATAGACAAGGTCTTAGATATATTTATAAGTAATATACAAATCTCTCTTGTAAAATCGATTTTATAATATGAGTTAGGCTTATAAATTTCTACATGTATCAAAATTTGTTATATGACGAATAAGGACCCACACTACTTATTTCGTGATAATGATAAAAAAATTATTAATCTGTACATAAGAAAAAATGTTGAGAATAAATCTCATATTATCTATAAATAAGGTCTTGAATATTATAAATAATGTATAAATTTTTTTTATATACTTGTTTTTATAAGATAAGTTAAAATCATAAATTTTTATTAGAAGCAGCCGAAATCGATGAAAAACCAGTTGACCAGCCGCAAAAAAAATACTTGGAACCGATGGTCTGTTAGTGGAAAGAGAGAAGGAAGGGCCGTACTATACCCAAGGAAGATTCTAACACAATTGGTGGTAAAGCAAATTGTAAGTAGGCGAGATTTTTTGTAAGTTCCTGGCAACTGAGGTGGCACAAGGTGGTTTGTGTGGAGTTTTTTACTTCAAGGCAAATTTTTTGGCGGCAGAAAAGATTAGGAGAAGGTAGTTGATGACTAGAACTATAATCAAGCTTAATCGAGCTGACTTTTGACTTTTTAAAATCAAGCTCGATTTAAAATATTCGAATTCAATCTCGAGCCCAAGTTCTAATTTTTATTTATTTTTTTGTTCGAGTTCGACTCAATAAACTAAAATTTTAATTCGAATTCAAATTCGAGTTCGGCCCACAAACGAAGTCGAGTCGAACCAAGCTCGAGTTCGATTTTTTTTTTTTGAATAAAATCTAAAAATAAATAAATAACTAATAAAAAATCAATATTTAATATCTAACTAGTTGATATTTATTCATTATAACAATATATTATATGCTTATATATTATTAATAAATACACATAATGTGATAACATATACGTATTTCATATGTTTCTTACGTATTAATATATAAAAATTTTAAATTTTATAAACTAATTATTATACAAATTATAAAACATAACGATAGAGTATATTCATCATATAGATATAAGTACTAAAATTACATATTACATAATTAATTATAAAAATATTATACTTATATTATTAGCAATACATATATATATAAGATATATATGCTTATATATTTATCAATATATAAATGAATTTTAATCGAGTCGAGCTAATAAGTCGACTCGAGTATAAACGAGTAAGCTTTAACGAGTCTTTCGAGTCGAATTGAGTTTTGTCAGATATGTGTCATTTATTAATCGAGCGGGTATCTACTTTCACGAGTGAGTTTTTTTTCAATAATCGAGTTTGATTCGAGTTTAACCGAGCGAGTACCGAGCAGGCTATCGAGTAACCGGATTCATTTACAGCCCTATGATGACGATGGAAATTTTGGAGGTACAACAGGAGAAGCTTAGACTAAACAGATGAAGAGAAGCTAAATGTAAAGTTAGATGATGACATTCCTGAGGAAATAAGGAACAAAGCAAAAAGAAGCTTGGTGGAAAACTGTGAATGGAAAGGAAGATCAGCCCTAGGGTGATAGAATCCAAAATGGCAAAGATTTGGAAACTCAGCAGGCCAACAAAATTTCTAGAGGTGGGGAAGAATGTCTATGTTATTACATTAGCAAACGATGCAGATAAACAGAAAGTGTGGGGAGGAAAGCCATGACTGTTTGATAACCAGATGATGGTGCTCAAAATGTTTGATGGTTTTACCCCTCCAATGAAGATGTGTTTCGATCATGAGAAACTATGGGTGCACATTTATAACTTGCCTCTTGCCTTGATGACAGAAGAGAAAGGTGAACAAGTGGCCGGGAACACAGTAAGGAAGGTGGGGGGGATGTTAATGTGCAAGGAGATGGAGAAGGCCAGGATTAAATCACAAAGGGAGATCAGTGTGGAGGTTTTAGGGGTCAGAAGTTCTGATCACGGGCATGTGTTACTGAGTTTCTCTCAAACAGAAGAGATAAACTCTCAGTGTGCAGAAGACATCCAGTACAAAAGACATATCTCTGGTTTTTTGGGAGAAGCTCATGGACAGATTGAATGATGAGAAGTTGGATTAGTGTGGCTGTCTTGATGAGATTAATGTGGCTCAGAAGAAATTTTTTCATATTTGAAGATAAGTTCAAAGGTTCTGACTCTTTGATTAGAGCAGCCAGAGCGGTGATTGAAGATTTTTAAGAGGCTCAAATGCAGGAAAAGGCTAAGGTAGATGGGACCTGAGTCACAAAGTGAGGGAACCTTTGGAAATAATTTTAGTTAGATGTGGATTAAGCCGATATAAGCTTTATCAAGGCAAATTGGGATGCTTCTTTCAGTAAACAAAGCATGGGGCTAGATATTGTTTTAAGAGATGAACATGGTGAAGTGTTGACCTGTGCTTGCTATAAAAAGCAACCAGTTCTTGATTCTGTTCTAGCAGAAAGTATGGCACTTTGGTATGCAGTCGAATTGTGCAATAACCTGATTTTTAACAGAGTTATACTTGAAGGTGATGCTCATGTGGTGGCGGAAGTTGTTAATAGTGAGGATGAGGACTTGTCTTCTGGTGGCCACATCATTGAGGGTAAGAAGGCAGTTTTGAAGGGGCGAAGTGCTTAGGGCGTTCAGTATACAAAAAGAGAAGGAAATGAGGTGGCACATTTGTTAGCTAAAAATGCTTTAGATTTTGATCAAGAGCAAATATGAATAGATGAATGTCTAGATTTTATTTATTTACAAGTTTGTAAGGATTCAAATTGTAATACTATTGATAGATGAAATATATGAGGTTCTTTTGATTAAAAAAAAAAAAATCATTTACAGCTGGACATGATGAAGTCAGATCAAGTCATATATTGAATGCACTGAATTTTTAGGCCATTTTTAGCTAGAGTAAAGATAGATATACTGTTAGGATTTCAAAAAAATTTGTATTTACTTTGAAAGAAAATGAAGTACCAAAAAAAAATTATTTTTCCATATCGATCAAAGATTTACTCTTTTTTAGAAAAGAATAAATGAAGTTACATACTCCAAAACTACAAATCTCATTCAACTAATCAGCATAGACTTGCTTTATATTAACAACTTTTCATTTGTTTCACACAACTATACAAAGAACACTCTCTCACTATATAATTACCAAATCAACAAAAAAAAAAAAAAAAGGAGCCACTTTGATAAGGATACAGAAGCAGCCCACAACCTAAGTTCCTATACATTTTCAAACCCATTGTAAAATCGGTGTATTGAGTACTGCACCCCACATGTAAAAAAAAAAAATAGAATAAAATCTCAAAGCAACAAGCATCTTGCATAGCTTTCATACTGCGAAAAAACCAAGTTTAGGCACCGCGCTTCAACATCTCCTGGAAAGATCTTTCCTTCTGGAGCTTCATATCCTGGCGAAACTTGGAGATGAATTCCTCCGCCCTTTCATCCACATTTCGCAGTTGTGGCGTCGAAGCAATGACCGCTTCCCATGCGTCCTCAACACTGTATATGGTCTTGCTCCTTTTGGGCAAACTCCCTTCGTCAATCACTTGTTTACCTTTACTTTTTTGATCTGCGCGCGCGTGCAGAGTGTTTCTGTTCCCCTCAAAGAGCTCGTCTATGTGTATGGCAGCAAAGTTCATCTTATGGGACTGGCTGTAATTGTAATTTTGGCTGTAGGTGTAGGATGGTCTAGGCCGGAGATGTTGGCGTTTGAAGGGAAAAAGGAAGCGATAGGTGCGCAGAGCTTGGAGGCGGTGAGTGGTGGTTTTGATGACTTTGGAGGTCTTGAGCTTTTGAAGTTTGGCTTGGAACGCGAGGCTGAAGCTTTTCCAGGCCTTCTTAGCGAGGTGAAGCTTCTTTGCCAAGCTCGACCGGGACATTGAGATGGCTATCGTTATGTGACAATGGTTTGTCTTCTTTGACAGTGAACTGGAGAGACTTCAGATCGATCAGATGTTTCTTTTGAATAATTTTTTTGCTTCACAGAGACTCGCCTTATGGAAGCTTGGTTCCAACTTCCCTCTGGTTTTTATCTCTCTTTTATTTTTAACGAAGTTACAAGAATGCCATTTCGGGAATTTGAAAGGGGAAGCAAAAAGCCTAGAAAACTAAAAAGTATCTTTGTGAAGGACAATATAGGCATTGAGATTTTTTTGACAAAGGATCAATAATACAAAGTGAACAACTGTGGCGTTGGAACAGTTGTGGCCAACAAATCAAGTGATTTCTTAATCATGCAGACTTTGCTTTCGGCTACCATGGAGGCCGGGCCCGACACAATAGCGGGCAACCTTGGTTTCCAAGTTTTGAGTGACGAAAGCGAAAGTACCGTAAAGCCCACTAGTGATAGAATGAATGTGACCTTTTATGTCTATCATACTTTTTTTTTTAACAACCAAAAACCTTTGGTGTGTAGTTGCAAGCTGGGTTACAAAGCGAAAGAATAAAATATTTTTATAATATTTTTATTTGTTTAAAATTTAAAAATATTGAATTTTTTATTATATTTAATATAATTTTTTAAAAAAAATTATAATAATAAAATGAAATTATTTTTATATTCAAACGAAGCTTAAAACTAAAACTCCTTCATATATGTTAGGGTTACTTCATTTTGAAGATCAATAGAGAAATGTTGGACATAGTTTATTTCCCCTTTTGGCTCAATCGGATACCAAAAATATGGTAGATATAATATACTAATATCAGTTGATTGGCTTTTAGATTGGAACAACTTTACCAGTACATTCACCAAGTTAAAGGAAAGATCAGCTTTGAGATGGAAGGGCTATAAGAAGAGGGGCTGTCTCCAATGGAACTTAAAGCATATATCCTTTTCCTCGGATCATCTACAGTGTAAATGTATGTATTATAAAGGGCATAGCATCATTAAAGCCAGGACTGTCAACTGTGTCCAACTCCATTAATATGAGACCATAGAGGAAAACTTGGAAGCAGGTGAAGGTATAGCTGGTGCCTCTCATTTCTTTAATTGTCTTCACCCTTTCAACTCCACAATGTATGGTCGGCAAGCCACCAATTGCCTTTCCAACTTGTAAAGATTGCAAAATAATTGGTCCTCTTTTTTTCTCATGCAGCAAATGCTCAAGCTGGCTCTATATACCTTGTGAGGCCTTTTACACCTGAAATTACTTTTTCTTTTTCTGTTTAAAAAACAAAAAACAAAAACAAAAAAAAAAACAAACGGTTCCGATCCGGTTCCAAATTTCTGTTTTTTAGGACCGGACTGGACTAATTTTTATGGTCTAATAAATTCTCAATATATTCTTTTTGATAAATACATTAGTAAATTAGTAATACTAATATATATTAGTATATAATGTATATTAATTACAATTTATACTTTATAGCCTTATACTAATAATATACAACTATTAGTAATATATTTTAAGTCTATATATAAATTACTTTTTTTCTATAAGTAAAAATATTATTTATATCAATAAATCTATATTTTATTATTTAACTCAAAGATGCATAACATAAACCTAAGAGCTAGCACCAGCTTGTATGTATAGGCCAATTGGAGTCTAAAATATTTTCATAGAAGTAGATTAAAGTCTCAATTCATTTAAAATCTTCTAAATAAGAAAATATCATCATCTCATAACAAAGTGCGCGCATAAAAAAAGTGTTAACAACGTTATATATTCAAGGCAAAAGATTTTTTAAGTTAACAAAACACTTTTTTTATTTTTTGTAGTTTGAAGGAAATACATCTCTGGAACTCATGTTGTTTATTAAATCACTGGTTGGATAGACTAGACATTGAGATTTCGTTTGGATTTAGAGATGAGATGAGTTTAATTATTTTTTAATATTATTATTATTTTAGAATTTGAAAAATGTGTATTGGAATTTGTATTTTGTATAAAAAAATTATAAAAATATAATGATGAAATAGAAGTGGGTTTAGATGAATTCAGCTCATTTCTAAATTCAAACGGGATTAAATCTCTTATGTACTTCCTGCCCACCAAGGTGTATATTGTTCCATTTCTTTTTTTTTTTTCTTTTTCTGAAGCTTGCATGGCAATATTGGTTTGTGGATACTGTAAATGTTCCACCATGAAATAGATTTAGAAATTCAGGAAGTATTCAAAAAAAAAAAAATGCTGTCTCAAATATTTATGAGTTATGATATTACTCGTCCGCCTCTACACCGCACACCCTGACAACGAGTCTCACTCATCTTTCTATTCTTATGTTAAAAGCAATCTGAATCTTCACTTCTTAATTTTCTTCACTCTTTGGTTGGTCTACATCTTGTTTTTTTTTTTTTTTTTGCTAGCAGTGGTTCTCTCTCATATTTTAATTTCCTTTAATTTATTTTATTTCTATCGCCGTCTTCATCTTCACTTTTTGGTTAGTCTGTATGTTTACTTTTTAGAGATTTATAGGGAGTTCAGATAAAATTAGATGAGAGTTAATAATTAAAATAAAATATTTTTTTAATATACTTTTTTAAAATTATTTTTATTTTAAGATTTGAAAAAATCGAATTAATTATTTTTATTATATTTATTTGAAAAGTTTGAAAATTTTGTAAGGATTAAAACATGTATAATATCCCAGCTTTCCCAACATACAACAAGGACTCATGAAAGTTTGTTAAAAAAACAAATTTATTTATGCGCAACCATATACATCTCATAGTGACAGCCACCCACTCTAATACTTCTTTTGATAAACTATTACCCAGGGATACCCATTAGTACCATAAATCATCAGTAGTATATTGCCTTTTCTGAAATGGGCCAAGAAATTCAAACCACACATCCGAAGTAGCACTAGAACCCAAAGCACATGTGCGACAGTTTCCACTTCCCTTTCACATTAGGACATAGCTGAGACTCACTTATCTTCCTGATCATATATAGGTTCTTCTTAGATGGAATGCATTAATTCAAAGCCTTTCACAAAGTAGGTTTTCACTATACCAGGAACATTTAGCCTCTACATCCTCTTTCACTCATCATTCATATCATCAGCACCAGAGAACTCCCCTCCCTTTCTTTTTTTTCTTGCCATCTCTAAGTGAAATGTCCTTTTTACAGCAAAAATCTCATTTTTTTTTTTATAGAAATCAAATCTTCCTATCAGGATGTCTAGTTAAGCTAATGGGGATGCCACACACTACCCAGTTTCCTCGTTGTAACAAATGGCTCTGATCAGACCCTCATTCCAACCTCGACTCCCCTCAACAAACAATTCATTAACCCAAAAATCTTTGCTAAGAATTTTAACTTAAAATTGAATACTAAAATTGGTAGGTTTTTGGGACTCATTTGTACTCCCAAATCCTCTTACTTTGTCCATTTTTCACTCTCCAAAAAAGCCCCTCTTTAAACAATTCAAATGTCTCCCACATACTTCTCCAAATTAAAGAGAGACTATTCCCTAACCTTACTTCCAAAAAGTCAAAATTCTTCAAGTATTTCTCTTAAGGAATCCTGGTAGCCAAAGAAGATGGGTTAGAAAAAACTCTCCAACACTGTTTGGCTAACATAGCTTGATTAAATCACTTCATGCTTCTAAATCCCAAGCCACCTTTATCCTTGACCATCCTATTTTATCCCGACCTCTCCAGTGAGTTCTTTTATCATTTCGCATATGGCTCTACCAAAAGCGAGCCATCATACTAGCCATCTCCTTGCACAACCTCAAATGAAGCTTAAACGCACTCATATGATAAGTAGGTATGGCATGTACCACTGCCTTTAAAAGAACTTCTTTCCTAAGAAATAATAAGAAATAGTTTTTCTAGCCATTCATCTTTTACCACACCTTATCTTTAATGCCTTTAAAAGCATATTATTTGGATCTTCCCACCATAATTGGCAATCACAAATAACTCTCAAAGATTTTGCTGTTGGTGGCTCCCACCTCCCTTAACAACCATTGTTTCACATCCATTCTTACATTAGAACTTAAAAACATGGTAGTCTTGTTTTTGTTAATACATTGACTTGGGAAAACTTCATAAATCCCAAACAAATTATTAAGTTTTCTCTATTCAACTAAGTCACCCTCCCAAAAATAACACAACCATAATCAAACAGGAGATGAGAATTTCTCAACCCCCCTCTAACCACTTTTATCCCTCTAATATTACCTGCACTTTCATCTTACTCTAACAGAGAATTAAAACCCTCTACATAAAGCAAAAACAGGTAAATAGGTGGTGAATCCCCTTGCCTAAATTCTCGATGTTAGATGGCAAAAATCTTTCCCCATGTTGAACATTAACTAGTATGGCATATGAAATAGACTTAACACACCCCATAATTAAGGCTACCTACCTCTCCTCAAAGCCCATCTTCAACATTACAGTCTTTAAAAATACTCGCTCTATCATATGCTTTGGACATATCAAACTTAATAGCCATATGACCAATTTTCCTATGCCCCTCATTTTCATCGAGTCTAAAGTCTCACACGCCGTTATGATATTGTCTGTTATAATCCTTATAAGGATGAAAGCACTCTTGGCTACTTAAGATTATCTCATCCAAAACTAATTTGAGCCTATTAGTCAAGGTTTTAGCAATGATCTTATACAAGATATTGCATAGACTAATAGGTCTAAAATTAGTTAGTGATTTAGAATTTCTTTATCATAGGGATATGAGTTATGCATATGTTGTTAAAGAGTATCCTCCATATTGCTCCCTCTTAAAAATTTTAGCATTGCTGCACTCACTTCCTCCACCCACTTTTCTTCAGTAAGTATGGTAAAAACACACCCCAAATCCATCTGACCCTAGGGCCTTTAAATACCCAATCTAGTGCAAAGCAGTCTCTACTTCCTCCTTGGTAAAATCTCTTAAAAGTTTGTCATTCATGTCATATGTTACTCTAGATTGCACAACTTATAAACATGCCTCCATCTCTGCACTAGTAGGATTTGTAGACTTAAAAACATCCCTCTAGTGCTTCTGGAAAGCCTCAACAATACCAGCCAAATCCACCCATTCCTTCTGATCAAAATCCATCATAGTCTTTGTATAGTTCTTTTTCTGTGAGGTACAAGCATGGAAAAACTTTGTGTTCTTGTCCCCCAGTTTATACCAGTTACTCTTTGCCCTTTACATCCACTTCAAATCCTCCAACTCTAGCAAAACCCCTACCTCCCATTGTAACTGCTTAATTCTCTCATAATTGTGAGGACCCTCATCATTTTGCAACTACTTGATTTCAACTGACAATTCATTAATCTCCTTAAACATGTTTCTTCTCCTATATCTGGTTGATAACATGTTTCTTTTCATTAATCTTGGTAGTTGTTTAATCATCCTCTACATCCGAAAGAACACCACTGCACCCATTCAATAACTTCTGGACTCTCCACATTAGCTCTGCCATAACTCTTCCCTTCCCCCATTCTTTAGCAATAAGACTATCACACTACTCATCTTTCACCCAACTCGCCTCAAACCTACATATAAACTATTTTCTCTTATTAGGCTTCGAGGGAACTTTGCAACACAACTGCAAAGGCTCGTAATTAGAACACCTACCAGTTAAAACCTCAACTTTAGCCCATTTGAAACACAAGAACCACTTTGGATTGACCACAACCTTGTCCAATCTCTCCTTGTTAAAAGTGTCATCATAGTGCTTATTGCTCCAAGTAAACTACTCCCCTTGCACCCCTCATCATCAAGAGAGTTCTCTCCATTAATACCTCTCTAAATAGTTTCATTTGCTTCTCATCCTTTTGTTTACCATCTCTCTTCACATCTTGACAAATGATTTTATTGAAGTCTCCAAACACACACTTGGGGACCTGATCACAAGGTAATAGATGACTAAGCAACTACCAAGATTCTTGCCTCTTAGTAGTTTCATGATGTCCATAAAATCTAGTTATCAACCATCTGCTACTCACCCCATCCCCTGAAACTAAGCACAAATGTGCATTTGAGAGAAATTATAGATCTCAACCATCTCCTTCTACTTCCATAACAAAGTCAGGTAGAGAGACACTTGTTTATTAAAAGTATTGATAAGAATTATACGGTGTGAATTTTTTATAGTGAGGGAGAAGATTTAATTATAATTGATGATGATGATAATCTACATGATCTCGAACAAGAGGAAGACTTCATTGATGACGTTGATGTTATGTTACGAGATATTCAGGCTGGAGAATTTCCTGATATTCTCTTGGTGAGAATAGTGAGAGTCATACTTGTAACTCTAAAATCGTTTTCTTTTTTTTTTTGTGTTTGTTGTGTCTTTATTTGTTTTGGGATGATTGTCGGAAACTCCCACCTAGTACAACTAGTATCCTGTAACCAGTGTAATTTATCTATGATAATGTTATGCTTGCCTTAAAAAAAAATGAACAGTCCAACCATATAGCTTCCTCAAATAATTTAACATTTAACTATCGCCCTAACACACAAAAGTCTATGGTTGAACTTGACATAACATCAACGTCAACAATGAAATCATCCTCTTGCAGCAAGATAGTTCCACAATATATGAGACATTGTCTCAAATTTCCTTTGACGAATATGACATAAATTACCAGTCTCTAGCAGCTTTCTCTTTACCAAGTTCTACACAGTTGACAATGGGTCTTGAGCAGCCTTCCACACAAATAGAATATGGCGGGGGAAGAAGCATAGACTTCTCATCATGGTTTTCATGGTGTTTCCACACAAACAGAATAAGGCCAAGGGGGCTGGGCTATTTTGGATTGCCTCTCCTAATTTATTATTTAAAAATATTTGCAAATGACAGTAAAATCCTTGTTTTATTACTCTAATTACCTTTTGTTCTTTAAAAAAAATCATTTCACCTTTGGAACACAAAATATATTTTTACTAAATATTATATCTATGTTTCTTAATAATGGTATAGATAATGTTTTCAAAGGCCAAGTCATCAGCTTAAGACAAAAACGTATAATAATAATGCAGCTGTTTATAAAACGATAAAAATGTGGAATGATGAGAAATATCGACTATGAAGGCATTGCAAAATTATAATAATAACTGTTATTATTATAATTATAATAACAATATAATGAAAACACACTTTATGTAAATTTGACCAATCAAGACTGCTTGGATCGCTAAAGACATTAACTTACCGTGAACTTGACCGATCAAGCTGATGGATAAAGAGACAACATTCAAGTTGTGATCATATTAATTATGGGTAATGCTGTACATCCTTATTTGAGATTTTTATTTGGTATTAAGATTTATATTTTTTAATTTTTAGTTTTATTTTTACATAATTTTTAAAGAAATATTTTTAAATAATGTTGTGATATTTTTAAATATTTTAAAATGTTAAAAAAAATCATATTCTAACTTGGTATTCCGATTAATATTTTATTTTTTTAACTTTTTTTTATAATTTTTAAGGAAGTATTTTTAAATAATGTTGTGATTTTAAATATATATATATATATTTTAAGATGTTAAAAAAATTATGTAAAAAAAAAATCTTAAAATATTTTTTTAATGATTTTTTTAACATCTTAAAATATTTTTTTTTAAATCAAAATTATTTAAAAATACTTACTTAAAAATCTTGTAAAAAAATGCAAATTAAGATCTCAAATAGGTACAAATAATATTTTCCATTAATTATATATAGATATCTAGTAACAATTATAACTAGAAGTACTATTAATAATAATGTCAGCTGTAATTTTCGCCTTTCAACTGCTGCCAACTTAAATATTAGAAACAAAGATATTTCTATAGAAAAAATATCATTGTTAACATTCATACATACACCATGATCAATTGTCATTTTGATTATGGATTTATCTTAGGTTAGGGTCGATTGGGCTTCTAAAAGCCTAAAAACAGCCTGCGAATTAGAATGCATCAGGTACGTAGCACTCTAAAGAGTCCATGTTACTGTGATGCACACTATTGTAAAGTAAAAATCTGAAATCGCACCCTAGCACTTGGCATCATCTCTCCCCTTGCCCCATTTGTAACCTAACCCTGGAGAGAACCGCACCCCCCTCTTGGATCCCCTCCCCTTCTGTGACGGTCGCCCCCTCATGCGACGGTGGTGAACGACCGGCTTTGACCCCAATCTCGCAATATTTCTAGGTAAATTTCTTCTTTCATTTTCGTCTTTTGGGCACTCGATTTCTTCTTCCATTTTGTCTTCTATTTTGTTTTTGTGAAGCTATATTTGTTGAGTTCAATGGAAAATCTAGAAAAGTTTGTACAATTTAGATTGGCTTAGGTTGTTCATTGATTCTTTTAAACATCTTGCATCCCTGCTCATGTACAATAGGTTTTGGTACTTTATTTCCATGTAAAATATATTGTAGAACTTAGCAAGACAAATATTTTATTCATCTGAAAGTAAAACTTAGGGTTTCAATTAATTTATTAATTAAGCAAATAATAACCCCATGCATTAATTATATATAATATTGGTGTTAGACTATAAATAAAATATTTAAATATATGATCTCAGATTTGTTATGAAATAATTTAACGCCGCCCCCCAATAATTTTGTAAATGACCCTACCACCATTATTTTAAATCTTGAACAGTAACTTGCATAATAATTTCAAAGCCTATAAATATCAGTTTCAATCGTTCTGAAATAAATAAGAAAATTTATATAGAATTCAGTTCTTAAGAGTTTTAAATAGTTTCTTTTATATTTCTTTTGTAATAGTAATAGTTTCCTTTTTAATTATATAACACGTTATCAGCACGAATGACTCTCCAAAACTTTTAATCAGTTCTTGAGCCCATTTTCTTTCCCCATAGATTTCTATCTCTGTCTTTCTTTGAAATCTATTTGAAGAATTCTTATCGAACTGGTCCAAGTACCTGAGTAATTCAAGCACATGAGCGCCGCTACAATAGGAGAGAAATAGAGGTGGTTATCATAAAAGCGTTTAAGTCACGACGCTTCTAGTTCTCATAAAGGCTAAGAGTTGAAGATGGCGAGAGTAAATTTGGACGGAAATCCAATCAAAGCAATTGTGATGACGACAAAATTGCATAGAGCAAAGGTGGTACAATTATTCAAACTTTAGATGCACAAATATCTATAAGTTGATTAATTTAAGCTCATATTTCTTTGTGGTGGTCCATGCACCATGTGACTCAACCACCAAATAAAATAATTAAAAAAAGGGAGGGGGGGGTGAGGGGAGAAAAAGCATATACAAACATGGAAAAGAAGCCTGCAAGTTAGATCCCACACACGTTCTCATGAGTGCACAAAAATGTACTCTAAATACTCTATTTAAATACTAAAAGAAATGAGAAAATAATCAATATAACTCATGTTATTAAAATTAATGGTCATTTATCTTTAAATAGATATAAGCATGATTTAATATATTGATGAGAATATAAAATGCCATATTTTCCTCTCTTAATGTTTAATACTTTATTCTTATTTGATGCCTAAATATACTCATTATTCTTATATTTTGATTTAGGACACAAATGGAGACATTAGGAGCAAATGAAGATAATTGCGGAATTTTAGACAGTTCTGACATCTTTTCGTAATATGAGCATAACTCTCTCATCCAATCTCCGATTGAGCTGATTCAAGATGATATAGAACCGAAAGAGAAATATCTATAACTTTTGTGTTTTATGTTTGAAGAGATATCCACTAAATCTAAGACAAAATCGACCATCAAGTGGACGCACCTGCACTTGACGTTCCTTGATATTTTTCAGCCACTTGCATCAAATCCAAATGTTATCATAATATTTTCCTGCAAGCACTCCTACACCAACTTGGAAATTCAATGATCAATTCATATGCAAGATGAAGTGCACTCAAGTTTCTTCAAGACAAATTATTTGACCACAAGATATTAAGTCATACAAGACAACTAATGGATAGAGAAGCAAAATTGAAACACTCAACCTACAAGCAAAATCCAGCTCATGCATGGTGGGAAAACAAATGATCAAAATGACAACTTACAAATCACTTGGATTCAAGAATGGCACATGGCAAAACAAGTTGAAATTGTGATGATTTTGTCATGACAACTTGCATGAAGGATGCTTATAAATAAAAGGGAGGGGTATGTCTTCTAAAACAATGCTTAGTGTGGGAGGATGCTTTGGAAGAGCCATTATTTTGAGAGCTTAAGAAAAGAAAAGAAAAATCAAAGAAGAGAGAAGAAAATAATGGTTGGCTCTTCCATATTATCCCTTGGAGAATTTTTGTTGCATATTTTTAATATGTGTAACTAAATTCTCAAGGAGGGTTAGGGATGAACTTGTGTGTGTGATGGTATTTGTAATTTATTTTTGATTCATGTATTTGGTCTTTAAATATTAAAACTCTTTTGTTCTATTATTCTCAATTTATTTGTGATGTTTTTTTCGTCTTCAAATAATTATAGAATCTATTTCGTTTATGGATTCAGTCATGCTTTTTCTATTGAGTGAATTAGTTCTATTGATTATCTATATTGATTTAATTCTCTGCTGCAATATCGCCTCTTGGGTATATTGTCGTCATTGGATTTTCTCAATATCGATAACAATTTATGAGAGTTAAGCGCGAAGAATGATTTTTCAAAGAGTTACATGTGATTTAAATTTTGGTTACTAATATTATATCTTCCGATTAAGAATTTGGTAATAGAATTCTTAATTGAGTTATCAATAAATTAAGAATAAATTTGAATACCACAAATACCCAAGGAATTCCCTACGCTCTACTTTTCGTCTCATTTTTATATTTTTCAAATTACTCATTTAGTTTTAATTTACATCACACTCTAAAATTTACTTATCACACTCATTTAATATTTTTGTTAATTTCATTACTGTTCTTCAATTTCTCAATCCATCTCCCTGTGGAATCGACACCCCAAAGCTATACTGCAAACGACCGTGTTATTCTTTGGGCGTAATCAAATTTTGGTGCCGTTGTCGAGGAGACGGTAAAAGAATTTGTAGTTTTTTTAGTAGTTTGTAAAAAAAAAAAAAAGCAGTAGCTTTGTTCATTTTATTTTTAGCTTTCTGCATCTTTATTTTATTTTACTTTTCTTTTCGTAATTTTTTTTTCAGTATTACGCTTTTTTTTACTTTGCATGCGCAGGTACAGAGACGCTTTTGGACGATTTGCTAGTAGATCCGTGCTAGAATCAGATACAGAATCAAAATTTTCTAATCGCTTGTTTGATAATTCTTTCAATTCTGACGCGATGAGTGAACACGTGGATCAACCTGTTAGAATCCTCCAAGATTATCTTCATCCCGCACGAACAGCCACACCATCCTGTATTATGTTCTCACCTAATGTTCGTCACGTAGATTTCAAAATAGGAATGATACAATTACTTCCGACTTTACATGGTCTAGAAAATGAAAACCCCTATGTTCATATTAGGGAATTTGAGGAAGTAGTTGCAACATTCCATAGTCAAAATACCATTGACGACACGGTAAGACTAAAGTTCTTTCCTTTTTCTTTGAAAGATAAAGCTAAGAGTTGGTTGTACTCACTAAGACCACGGTCTATTGGAACATGGAGTGAGATGACTTAAGTGTTTTTCAATAAATACTTTCCCCAACATAAGACCAATGCTTTAAAAAGACAAATCTCTACATTTGCACAAAAGGATAGTGAGACTTTGTACCAGTCTTGGGAAAGATTTAAAGAATTACTGAGTATGTGTCCCCATCATGGATATGAGTATTGGCGCTTAGTGAGTTATTTCTATGAAGGGCGTACGCCCAGGGAACGTCAATTCGTGGAAATGATGTGCAATGAAGAATTTTTACAGAAAAATCCTGATGAGGCCATAGAGTACCTTAATGAGCTTGCTGAAAAAGCTCATACTTGGACTGGACCTAGTGCTACTGATAGCACAAACAAGTCACGACCTACAAGAAACTTGAGTGGTGGTATTTACCATCTCAGGGAGGAAGATAATCTAAAAGCCAAGGTTGAAATGCTTTCAAGGGAAATAGAGCTGTTAAAGATAAGAAACTTAAAGTCAACACACATGGCTAATCATGTAGACTCTTTTGCGCCATATGCTGTGTGTGGCGAGGTAGATCATCATGCCCAAGACTGTCCTACACATGCTAACATGAGAGGATGGCGTAATCACCCCAACTTCAGCTGGAAGTCTGAAAACCAACAGCCTGCACAGCCTGCACAACCTTCTAGATCATATCCTGCACCATACAATGCACCTCAATCTTCTAGAAATTCTTTAGAAGACACTTTGCATGCATTTCTTGAAGTATAGGGTAAGACTAACCAAAAGTTTGAGTATTTAATTATGCAAGTTGTTGAAGAACAAAAGGAGATAAAGAGCCAGGTATCTAAAATAACAAGTTTCTTGAGTGTAAATGAGCAAGGTAAGTTCCCTTCTCAAGCTCAGTCTATACCTCATGGTCAGCATATGGCACAAGAAACTGTGAAAAATCACGAGTGCCAGCAGATATATATGATTGACTCACTCATAGACAGGGAAGTTTTCACAACTCATGATTCTGATCCCCTTGAGAATTTTATTGTTGATTTTGAGTATAATCCTATCAGTAATTCATCTGATGTAGCTAATATTTGTGCAATTTTTTACAATACTCAAGATTATAGCACACGGGCTTGGCAACCGAAGTTTGAGGAGTTTCTTGAGAAAAATGAAAAACAGATTCCTTCAAGTGGGCAAGTAACCAAAGTTAATCTTAAACCTTGCCACCTACCTGTGAAGTTCGAGCACAGAGTTTATTGGGCAAATAAGCGTTTCGTTTTTGACCCGGGAGGAATAGTTCAAGAAGTGGAAGATAGTCCGGTTGTAAACTTGGTCTACCAACTTTGACCACAACATGCAACAATAATTATTATTATTATTATAATTATTATCATCATTATTATTATTATTATTATTATTATTATCATCTTATTTGTTTTGTTTTGTTTTTATTTACTACTATTTTCTTTATTTTTGTTTGCAGGATAGTATCATTTTGTCATTTCAGATCACTACTTTTGACGCTTAGCGAGCTATCTACATTACACATCAGGTGTATCCTACCCTTTTTAGTTACTCCCCATCCAATTTTGATTATTAAACATTGAGGACAATGTTTCGTTTAAGTTGGGGGGTGGAAATACAAATCTGTTATTTAAACTCTGTGGCATATTTCAATCAAAATATAAAAAATTGTCAATTTTTTTTCACACAGGCATCTTTTCACACATGATACTCATGCTCATTCATAACCATCTTGGCGAATTCAACTAACCCAACTTAAATCATTTTGCTAAAGCATCCACAGAAAAAATTTTATGCACTTATCCAAACTTTGTGGTAATATGGTGATTTGACACATGTAACTAAAGAATTATTTTGCTCAAGTATTCATGTGAATTTTGTGAGAATTGAGAGCTTACAAATACAGAAATTGTGATAAGTATCCATTGATCTGTTGAATTTGACACTTCTTTTGAGAATATCATTACATGGTTTGTGGTAAGATGGTGGATATACTTGGGATATGATGAAAGTCAACTTAGGATTAACGTTTGAGCTTTTCAAGCTGAGCCTTTTCATCATAGATCCCTAGCAGCCAATTTTGAGCTAATATATACATATGGCATTTTCTTTTCATATCTATATCATCCATACCTCTCCACATTGGAGTATAGCTTATACACTATATTTTCCTACCATTTTACTTCCAAGTGTGTACTAGGTGTGAAATTATCATAAAAAAAAAAAGAAAAAAGAAAACCATGACAAAAATGGTATGGTGCTAGATGTGTCCATCAAATTATTCATGAAAGAGTTCATCAAATTGCGAAGACACCAGTAGCAAAAGAAGATGGAAAAGTGTACTTAGTCAAAAATCTAAAAAATTGAAAAGTACATCAAAAGGAAAGTATAGTCTACTGAAAAATTTAACAGATTCCCTTTTGTGTATACTTGGAGGTTTTTGAAACCTCTTCACCTTTTCTTCTTATGAACCCCAACCCTAAGCCACATTACAACCGTTTGTGTTGATTTTTCCGATCCTAAGTATGCTTGTGGAAAGAATGGTGGAAATCTCATTTGTTAGTATTCCTATCATAAGATCAATGTTTACTTGTTACTTATATATAATTGGCTAAATTTCCATGAGAGTAAATGTACACCTTTGTCAACTCCATAGAGAGAACCCATACACGAAACACTTCTATACCCGTGAGTTATGGAGTTGAACATTTTTGCTTAAGATATTCTAATGTTGCATGTGTCGAAACCTCTGATTTGATAAAAATAGTTTGGAACACATACACACTCTGTGGATTGCTATATTTGAATTACTTGTGAAAGGGTTATTGAATTTTTAAGATTGTTTTAATATGTAAATTTGAAAAATGTGTCTTGATGGCCCCTATGTGTGATTTTCTTTAGTCTTTCTCATCATTTTGTATGAAAATTGCTAGGGACTAGCAATGAGTAAGTTGGGGGGTGTGATGAGTGCACAAAAATGCACTCTAAATACTCTATTTAAATACTAAAAGAAATGAGAAAATAATAGATATAACTCATGTTATTAAAATTAATGGTCATTTATCTTGAAATAGATATAAGCATGATTTAATATATTGATGAGAATATAAAATGCCATATTTTCCTCTCTTAATGTTTAATACTTTATTCTTATTTGATGCCTAAATATACTCATTATTCTTATATTTTGATTTAGGACACAAATGGAGACATTAGGAGCAAATGAAGATAATTGTGGAATTTTAGACAGTTCTGACATCTTTTCATAATATGGGTATAACTCTCTCATCCAATCTCCGATTGAGCTGATTCAAGATGATATAGAACTGCAAGAGAAATATCTATAACTTTTGTGTTTTATGTTTGAAGAGATATCCACTCAATCTAAGACAAAATCGACCATCAAGTGGATGCACCTGCTCTTGACGTTCCTGGATATTTTTCAGCCACTTGCATCAAATCCAAATGTTATCATAATATTTTCCAGCAAGCACTCCTACACCAACTTGGAAATTCAATGATCAATTCATATGCAAGATGAAGTGCACTCAAGTTTCTTCAAGACAAATTATTTGACCACAAGATATTAAGTCATACAAGACAACTAATGGATAGAGAAGCAAAATTGAAACACTCAACCTACAAGTAAAATCCAGCTCATGCATGGTGGGAAAACAAATGATCAAAATGACAACTTACAAATCACTTGGATTCAAGAATGGCACATGGCAAAATAAGTTGAAATTGTGATGATTTTGTCATGACAACTTGCATGAAGGATGCTTATAAATAGAAGGGAGGGGTGTGTGTTCTAAAACAATGCTTAGTGTGGGAGGATGCTTTGGAAGAGCCATTATTTTGAGAGCTTGAGAAAAGAAAAGAAAAACCAAAAAAGAGAGAAGAAAATAATGGTTGGCTCTTCCATATTATCCCTTGGAGAATTTTTGTTGCATATTTTCAATATGTGTAACTAAATTCTCAAGGAGGGTTAGGGATGAACTTGTGTGTGTGATGGTATTTGTAATTTATTTTTGATTCATGTATTTGGTCTTTAAATATTAAAACTCTTTTATTCTATTATTCTCAATTTATTTGTGATGTTTTTTTCGTCTTCAAATAATTATAGAATCTATTTCGTTTATGGATTCAGTCATGCTTTTTCTATTGAGTGAATTAGTTCTATTGATTATCTATATTGATTTAATTCTCTGCTGCAATATCGCCTCTTGGATATATTGTCGTCATTGGATTTTCTCAATGTCGATAACAATTTATGAGAGTTAAGCGCGAAGAATGATTTTTCAAAGAGTTACATGTGATTTAAATTTTGGTTATTAATGTTATATCTTCCGATTAAGAATTTAGATATAGAATTCTTAATTGAGTTATCAATGAATTAAGAATAAATTTGAATACCACAAATACACAAGGAATTTCCTACGCTCTACTTTTCGTCTCATTTTTATATTTTTCAAATTACTCATTTAGTTTTAATTTACATCACACTCTAAAATTTACTTATCACACTCATTTAATCTTTTTGTTAATTTCATTACTGTTCTTCAATTTCTCAATCCATCTCCCTGTAGAATCGACACCTCAAAGCTATACTGCAAACGACCGCGTTATTCTTTGGGCGTAATCAAATTTTGGCGCTGTTTTCGGGGAGACGGTAAAAGAATTTGTAGTTTTTTTTAGTAGTTTGTAAAAAAAAAAAAGAGCAGTAGCTTCGTTCATTTTCTTTTTAGCTTTCTGCATCTTTATTTTATTTTACTTTTCTTTTCGTAATTTTTTTTTTTTCAGTATTACGCTTTTCTTTACTTTGCATGCGCAGGTACAGAGACGCTTTTGGACGATTTGCTAGTAGATCCATGCTAGAATCAGATACAGAATCAAATTTTTCTAATCGCTTATTTGATAATTCTTTCAATTCTGACGCGATGAGTGAACACGTGGACCAACCTGTTAGAACCCTCCAAGATTATCTTCATCCCGCACGAATAGCCACACCATCCTGTATTATGTTCTCACCTAATGTTCGTCACGTAGATTTCAAAATAGGAATGATACAATTACTTCCGACTTTACATGGTCTAGAAAATGAAAACCCCTATGTTCATATTAGGGAATTTGAGGAAGTAGTTGCAACATTCCACTGTCAAAATACCATTGACGACACGGTAAGACTAAAGTTCTTTCCTTTTTCTTTGAAAGATAAAGCTAAGAGTTGGTTGTACTCACTAAGACCACGGTCTATTGGAACATGGAGTGAGATGACTCAAGTGTTTTTCAATAAATACTTTCCCCAACATAAGACCAATGTTTTAAAAAAACAAATCTCTACCTTTGCACAAAAGGATAGTGAGACTTTGTACCAGTCTTGGGAAAGATTTAAAGAATTATTGAGTATGTGTCCCCACTATGGATATGAGTATTGGCGCTTAGTGAGTTATTTCTATGAAGGGCTTACGCCCAGGGAACGTCAATTCGTGGAAATGATGTGCAATGGAGAATTTTTACAGAAAAATCTCGATGAGGCCATAGAGTACCTCAATGAGCTTGCTGAAAAAGCTCATACTTGGACTGGACCTAGTGCTACTGATAGCACAAACAAGTCACGACCTACAGGAAACTTGAGTGGTGGTATTTACCATCTCAGGGAGGAAGATAATCTAAAAGCCAAGGTTGAAATGCTTTCAAGGGAAATAGAGCTGTTAAAGATAAGAAACTTAAAGTCAACACACATGGCTAATCATGCAGACTCTTTTGCGCCATATACTGTGTGTGGCGAGGTAGATCATCATGCCCAAGACTGTCCTACACATGCTAACATGAGAGGATGGCGTAATCACCCCAACTTCAGCTGGAAGTCTGAAAACCAACAGCCTGCACAGCCTGCACAACCTTCTAGATCATATCCTGCACCATACAATGCACCTCAATCTTCTAGAAATTCTTTAGAAGACACTTTGCATGCATTTCTTGAAGTACAGGGTAAGACTAACCAAAAATTTGAGTATTTAATTATGCAAGTTGTTGAAGAACAAAAGGAGATAAAGAGCCAGGTATCTAAAATAACGAGTTTCTTGAGTGTAAATGAGCAAGGTAAGTTCCCTTCTCAAGCTCAGTCTATACCTCATGGTCAGCATATGGCACAAGAAACTGTGAAAAATCATGAGTGCCAGCAAATATATATGATTGACTCACTCATAGACAGGGAAGTTTTCACAACTCATGATTCTGATCCCCTTGAGAATTTTATTGTTGATTTTGAGTATAATCCTATCAGTGATTCATCTGATATAGCTAATATTTGTGCAATTTTTTACAATACTCAAGATTATAGCATACGGGCTTGGCAACCGAAATTTGAGGAGTTTCTTGAGAAAAATGAAAAACAGATTCCTTCAAGTGGGCAAGTAACCAAAGTTAATCTTAAACCTTGCCATCTACCTATGAAGTTCGAGCACAGAGTTTATTGGGCAAATAAGCGTTTCATTTTTTACCCAGGAGGAATAGTTTAATAAGTAGAAGATAGTCCGGTTGTAAACTTGGTCTACCAACTTTGACCACAACATGCAACAATAATTATTATTATTATTATAATTATTATCATCATTTTTATTATTATTATCATCTTATTTGTTTTGTTTTGTTTTTATTTACTACTATTTTCTTTATTTTTGTTTGCAGGATAGTATCATTTTGTCATTTCAGATCACTACTTTTGACGCTTAGCGAGCTATCTACATCACACATCAGGTGTATCCTACCCTTTTTAGTTACTCCCCATCCAATTTTGATTATTAAACATTAAGAACAATGTTTCATTTAAGTTGGGGGGTGGAAATACAAATCTGTTATTTAAACTCTGTGGCATATTTCAATCAAAACATAAAAAATTGTCAAATTTTTTTCACACAGGCATCTTTTCACACATGATACTCATGCTCATTCATAACCATCTTGGCGAATTCAACAAACCTAACTTAAATCATTTTGCTAAAGCATCCACAGAAAAAATTTTATGCACTTATCCAAACTTTGTGGTAATATGGTGATTTGACACATGTAACTAAAGAATTATTTTGCTCAAGTATTCATGTGAATTTTGTGAGAATTGAGAGCTTACAAATACAGAAATTGTGATAAGTATCTATTGATCTGTTGAATTTGACACTTCTTTTGAGAATATCATTACATGGTTTGTGGTAAGATGGTGGATATACTTGGGATATGATGAAAGTCAACTTAGGATTAACGTTTGAGCCTTTCAAGCTGAGCCTTTTCATCATAGATCCCTAGTAGCCAATTTTGAGCAAATATATACATATGGCATTTTCTTTTCATATCTATATCATCCATACCTCTCCACATTGGAGTATAGCTTATACACTATATTTTCCTACCATTTTACTTCCAAGTGTGTACTAGGTGTGAAATTATCATAAAAAAAAAAAGAAAAAAGAAAACCATGACAAAAATGGTATGGTGCTAGATGTGTCCATCAAATTATTCATGAAAGAGTTCATCAAATTGTGAAGACACCAGTAGCAAAAGAAGATGGAAAAGTGTACTTAGTCAAAAATCTAAAAAATTGAAAAGTACATCAAAAGGAAAGTATAGTCTACTGAAAAATTTAACAGATTCCCTTTTGTGTATACTTGGAGGTTTTTGAAACCTCTTCACCTTTTCTTCTTATGAACCCCAACCCTAAGCCACATTACAACCGTTTGTGTTGATTTTTCCGATCCTAAGTATGCTTGTGGAAAGAATGGTGGAAATCTCATTTGTTAGTATTCCTATCATAAGATCAATGTTTACTTGTTACTTATATATAATTGGCTAAATTTTCATGAGAGTAAATGTACACCTTTGTCAACTCCATAGAGAGAACCTATACACGAAACACTTCTATACCCGTAAGTTATGGAGTTGAACATTTTTGCTTAAGATATTCTAATGTTGCATGTGTCGAAATCTCTGATTTGATAAAAATAGTTTGGAACACATACACACTCTGTGGATTGCTATATTTGAATTACTTGTGAAATGGTTATTGAATTTCTAAGATTGTTTTAATATGTAAATTTGAAAAATGTGTCTTGATGGCCCCTATGTGTGATTTTCTTTGGTCTTTCTCATCATTTTGTATGAAAATTGCTAGGGACTAGCAATGAGTAAGTTTGGGGGTGTGATGAGTGCACAAAAATGCACTCTAAATACTCTATTTAAATACTAAAAGAAATGAGAAAATAATAGATATAACTCATGTTATTAAAATTAATGGTCATTTATCTTGAAATAGATATAAGTATGATTTAATATATTGATGAGAATATAAAATGCCATATTTTCCTCTCTTAATGTTTAATACTTTTTTCTTATTTGATGCCTAAATATACTCATTATTCTTATATTTTGATTTAGGACACAAATGGAGACATTAGGAGCAAATGAAGATAATTGCGGAATTTTAGAC
Source organism: Platycarya strobilacea (assembly GCA_036898215.1). Classification (NCBI taxonomy): domain Eukaryota; kingdom Viridiplantae; phylum Streptophyta; class Magnoliopsida; order Fagales; family Juglandaceae; genus Platycarya; species Platycarya strobilacea. The sequence continues at coordinate 43,548,424 of CM072545.1, read as the reverse complement.
AGTTCTGACATCTTTTCGTAATATAGGCATAACTCTCTCATCCAATCTCCGATTGAGCTGATTCAAGATGATATAGAACCGAAAGAGAAATATCTATAACTTTTGTGTTTTATGTTTGAAGAGATATCCACTCAATCTAAGACAAAATCGACCATCAAGTGGACGCACCTGCACTTGACGTTCCTTGATATTTTTCAGCCACTTGCATCAAATCCAAATGTTATCATAATATTTTCCTGCAAGCACTCCTACACCAACTTGGAAATTCAATGATCAATTCATATGCAAGATGGAGTGCACTCAAGTTTTTTCAAGACAAATTATTTGACCACAAGATATTAAGTCATACAAGACAACTAATGGATAGAGAAGCAAAATTGAAACACTCAACCTACAAGCAAAATCCACCTCATGCATGGTGGGAAAACAAATGATCAAAATGACAACTTACAAATCACTTGGATTCAAGAATGGCACATGGCAAAACAAGTTGAAATTGTGATGATTTTGTCATGACAACTTGCATGAAGGATGCTTATAAATAGAAGGGAGGGGTGTGTGCTCTAAAACAATGCTTAGTGTGGGAGGATGCTTTGGAAGAGCCATTATTTTGAGAGTTTGAGAAAAGAAAAGAAAAACCAAAGAAGAGAGAAGAAAATAATGGTTGGCTCTTCCATATTATCCCTTGGAGAATTTTTGTTGCATATTTTCAATATGTGTAACTAAATTCTCAAGGAGGGCTAGGGATGAACTTGTGTGTGTGATGGTATTTGTAATTTATTTTTGATTCATGTATTTGGTCTTTAAATATTAAAACTCTTTTGTTCTATTATTCTCAATTTATTTGTGATGTTTTTTTCGTCTTCAAATAATTATAGAATCTATTTCGTTTATGGATTCATTCATGCTTTTTCTATTGAGTGAATTAGTTCTATAATTATGTTTGGAGCAATTGATTATCTATATTGATTTAATTCTCTGCTGCAATATCGCCTCTTGGGTATATTGTCATCGTTGGATTTTCTCAATATCGATAACAATTTATGAGAGTTAAGCGTGAAAAATGATTTTTCAAAGAGTTACATGTGATTTAAATTTTGGTTATTAATGTTATATCTTCCGATTAAGAATTTGGACATATAATTCTTAATTGAGTTATCAATGAATTAAGAATAAATTTGAATATCACAAATACACAAGGAATTCCCTACGCTCTACTTTTCGTCTCATTTTTATATTTTTCAAATTACTCATTTAGTTTTAATTTACATCACACTCTAAAATTTACTTATCACACTCATTTAATCTTTTTGTTAATTTCATTACTCTTCTTCAATTTCTCAATCCATCTCCCTGTGGAATCGACACCCCAAAGCTATACTGCAAACGACCGCGTTATTCTTTGGGCGTAATCACGTTCCGATAATAATAATAAAAGAAAAAAATGAATCTTCTTTACGTAACTTTGCTTCCTATTTTTCTCTCTCACAAAAACAAATATCATTAAATCTGTGGTCAATTTTTATTCACATAGTTTACATACAAGTTCTATTTAGTTTGTTATGAATTATCAATGATAAGGTTCATCTTGATGAATAAATCTTAGAATAGAAATATAACATCCCCAAAGGATTGCTCTAATTTAATAATTACATAAATATATCATTCGATATTGACATTTTTGAAAAAAAAATGATTATTTATCCAGGATTCTTGATGAGATCCATTTCAATGTGATAAACTTGAGAGATATAATCAAAAAAGGAAATCACATATCCCTGCAGGACAGTGTTGTGTATCTCACGTAAAAAATCTTCTTACTTTGTGAAATAATTTAAATGAGAAATATGAGCACTAGAAGATGTAATTCTCCTAAAAGCTTATTATGAATAGTTGCACTTGAAGTTGTAAGATTTTAAGAGTGGTAGTGAATATAATTCTACACTTTTTAAAATCAGATTAATATTAAAATTATACAGTGAGAAGGTCACTGATGATGATATTTTAAAATACTATATTTATATTTTTCTTATCTCAAATGTGCTCATGCAGTAACAATATCGAGAGCAAAAGTTCAACAAATATTCTGAATTTTTATTTTGTTTTTCAAGTGATTGAGCTAAATAATGAGTTTTTGTTAATAAATTACCATTTACGTCCTATTAATGATATTGGATTTACACTACTCTCAAAAGTGAACGGTGCATCCTTTCAAAGGAACCAAAGGCGTAGACGTGGTAGAAAAGTTATAGAAGTATTGGTCCAAGAAGCGACAACACTGAATGTAAGTATTGGTCCATGACATATGCTTGAAGCATTTAATGTAAGTACATTTAGGAGTACGTATTTTATAAAGTTTCAAAGATTTTTATATGGGTTAAAACAATCCGGACGCATGTAGTATAATTGAATCAACGAGTATCTATTAAAAGAAGGATTTGAGAATAATCTTATATGTCCATATGTTTTCATCAGAACCCGAATTTGCCATTATTGCAGTTTACGTTGATGATTTATCTTGTTAGAACTCTTGAAAAGATCACAAGAAATGCTATAGACTTGAAAATGAAAGATCTTATTATTCAAATGCTAGATGAATTATAGAAATTTGAGACTTCTAACCTCATCTCTCAAATGCATTTACTATTCATAAATCAACATGACATCCTTATCTAAAAGATTAAGCAGTCAAAATAAAGAGGTAAGTAAGGATTTTAAATCCTTATTCTCTTACTTTAAATTTGCTATTTTTCTGTCAGACTCTTGAACGAGTCGTTGAAATATGGAAATCTTCTCGTTAAGCTCTTCAATCTCACGATTTTTAGATTGTAACCGGTTGAAAAATCCAATAATAGAGGAGGAATATCTAGTATCAAGAGTTACAAGCTCATAAACGGCTTCACGATTTGACTTATTAGCCAGATCATTCGCTTGTTGCAACATGGCACCCACGCAAGATGCAGGAACAACTTGTAACTGAGGTGAATGATACCTCATATATTGATCATGAGGAATATTGAAAGGAAACTGATGAACCATTAAAAACTTACAGATAAGAATACAAATGTAGATGAATTATAGATATAAGAAGAAAATTTGATGCGAACTAAATGAAATTAAAGATAATTCTTATAGAGATGAAAATAAAAATAAGACAAATCATCATTTCTTCAAATCTCATTTAGTCAAGATTACAAGATATACTATATGCATATTTTCAAAAGTCAACGAGATTAATTGCAGTTTTTTCGTAAACACTGAATCTCTGGTGTCAGCTGCTGTTATTGACAGCCTCAGAAGTAAAGATAAATGGTTGACGTGTAAAATGTTCTTGGTTCAAATCTGGGACATTAACCATATAACTTTTCTCAGCCATAGAATTATTCTGGATAAACAACAAATGGATCAATGAGAAAAATGAGATCTTGCGTGAGTATCCGATGAGTGAAAATAATCATCTTTAAACTACAACCCAAAACTTCCAAATCTCTGTAAAGATTTCATTGTCAACAATATCAAGCGGATTTGAATTTTTTGCCGAACCGATAAAATTAGACCTCAAGTTTTTACAGCTTTTATCATATATAGATGGTTTCCAATACTCTTTCCACCGTACATAAGCAAATTCTCCTTAATAACGTCGAATGATGAGGAGAAAATTTTAAATGAAAATATTATCAAGTTCTCTCTAATACATTATTTATATGAAAATTATATTTGAATTCTTAACCCTGTTATATATGCTGAAATCATGTTTGTTTATTTTTGAAAAACTGACGCATATTCTCAGGGAGAGTTTAAGTATTATTGCAGATCTCAGATTTCTACTAAGTCTATCAAGCAAACACTATCTACTACATATTCAAATCATTCAGAGATAATTGCAATTCATGAAAACAGATTTATAGTGTATTTTGATTGAAATCAGTAATTTTACATATTCAAGAAAAGTGCAATCTTCTCATGATTAATGATAGTCTAACAATTTTATACGAAGATAATACTGCTTGTATCATTCAAATTAAAGGAGGATATATCAAATATACGATCAAGTGATAATCTGACAGATTTATTTACAAAGGCATTACCAACTGTAACATTCAAGAACATTGGAATCCAAAAATTCAAAGATCTATCGTTATGTGCTTTTCAGGGGAAATAAATGTCTCGAAGATTTGTGTTGATTGTACTCTTTTTCCTTCGCTGAAATTTTGTCCCACTGGGCTTTCTTTTGCAAGGTTTTAATGAGGCAATCTAAAGTCACTTGGAGATACATAAGAATATTGTACTCTTTTTTCTTTCGTCATTGATTTTTCTTCCCACTAGATTTTTTATTGGTAAGATTTTAATGAGACAGCTTCTTTATAGGTGGTCATTCAATGAGGGGTGTTATGAAATAACTGAGTGCTGCCCCCCCTCCCAAATAATTTTGTGAATGATCCCACTACATTATTTTAAATTTTGCACAATAGTTTATATAGTAATTTCAAGACCTATAAATATTAGTTTCAATCGTTCTGAAATAAATAAGAAAATTTATATAGAATTCAATTCTTAAGAGTTTAAAATATTTTTTTTATTTCTCTTGCAATAGTAGTACTGTTACCCAGATGACTAACACAAGAGGGTGAATTGGGTTATATTATAAAAATTAACACTTATAAATCAAATACACAATATAAAATATAAATAAAATATAAAGCAGCAAGAAATGTAAAGAGTAAGGTAAGAAAAAGCAAATTTAGTATTTTTACGAGATTCAGTCTCACTGCCTACGTATTCACCTCAAGCTACCCCTTGAAAATTCCAAATTCATTATTCAATCTCCTTTAGGTGGAGATAGAAACCTATTACACCTTTGAGCAGCACCGCTTCAAAGAATTCGTGTAGAACACCCTCTACACTTCCAATCACCTCACACTTGGTGATTCAACTATTTCATGTGTAGAACACATTTTACACACACAAGAGTTATATGCACCCTCTTACTGATACAAGAGTTGATAGTGGGTAGACTATCAAAGTACACTCCTCAATGAGTGAGATAGAAACAATACAGCGCAATCTATATCTCTCTAAAAAAGAATAAGAATTAAGACTCAAAATTTTAGAAAAGAGATAATGAGAGTTTTGGAAGAATGATGCAAAACTTAGCAATAGATGTGTAAGCTCTTGTTGTTATGATTTTTACAAAACACAAGTGAGCTATTTATAAGCAAATGAGTCCCACTCAATCATATTTCAAATTCAAAATTCAAATTTTGATGAAATCATTGCATGTCATTCAATTTTCAAAATTCAAATTTTTGAATGAAGTCATTGCATATGTCATGCGTATGTAAAATATAATTTTTGAAAATAAAGTTTTTAATGAGATCATTGCATATGTCATGCATATGTAAAATATAATTTTTCAAATTAAAACTTTTAATGATGTCATGCATATATCATGCTTATATCATGCATAAAAAATGCAATTGTGTTTATGCATGATATAAGCATGATTAATGTTTTATAAGAAAAGATTAATTTTTGAGTCTTAATCCAATTTCGAATTTTATCAAGAGATGTACAAAAATAATATATGAGCTTCATTTATAGACTTGTTCTTTTATGCTTGATGTGTGCTTTACTCTATTGCGTAGATAATTTGAGTTTAAGATTTGAATTTATTTGTTATCATCAAAATCTACACGTAAATACGAAACTTAAAACCTTGAATTCAACAATCTCACCCTTTTTAATAATGACAAATACTTAGTAGAATTTTGAGACTTGTAGTAATGTTTAAGCTCTCCCTGAAAATATGTGTTAGTTTTTCAAGCAATAGATAAACATAATTCTAGCATATATAATAGAGTTAAAAATCTAAATATTTACGTAAAAAACTTCTCCTCCTTTTGGCATCATTAGAAAGGAATCATAATTAGTTCAATAAGACATCTTCCTACAATAACCAATAAACAAATAAAATGGTGCGTTAGTAGAGACTGTAGAGAATTCGGTGCGGAGCCATGTGTGTCCGACAAAATCTGCAAAAGTTTGAGGTCTAACTCTAACAATTCGGTGCGGAAAGAGATTCAAATTTGTTTGATGTTGTTGACTAACGAGATTTTATAAAGATTTGAAAGCTTTCGAGTTGCTGTTTAAAAGACCCTTTTTATTCATCGAATACTCACAAGAAAAATCTCACATTGCTCATTGATCAAGTATCTGTTTATCCAAAACGACAGAATGGAGGAGAAAATTTCTTCTGATAATCTTTCATATTTGAACCAAGAATCGTCTCAACCAGTCATTTTATCTCCTGATACTGTCAATACCATGATAGAAGTAGAGATGTATTTTTCTGGTATGACTGATTCTAAGGTTGTTGCAGCATCAAGAACTCTCAGTGCTCAATATGCTGCCTCTATTACAACCATGTCTCGGAGATTACTAGTGAGAACAAATGAAGTTGATCAACTTAACAATCAAATAGTTATCCAACATCAAAAGTTTGCAAATAAAGGTAGAAAGAATAAGAGGTTAAAGTAAGAAACTAAAGATTTGACAGAATTAGCTTGTGTTCTAAAACTTCGAATAGAGGAATCGGATCGAGTGAAAGTTCAAGTACAGAGTCAACATTAGCAGATAATGACAGCGTTTCACGAGAAACAGGGGCAATTGTAATTAATTTTGCTAGCTTAGTTTGGTAACTTTTGACAATATGTATCCGGCATATCTTATAAGCTTGACTAAGTAAGATTTGAAAAGATGACAGTTTGTCTTCTACTTATTTCCGTCTTTATAAAAGCAATCCTTAATTTTATCTAATTTGTATCAAATCTTCTTCTCATTTCTGTAGTTCATTTTCATTCTCACTTTACAAAATTTCAATGGCTCATCAATTTTCTTTCAGTGCTTTTCGTGATCAAGATATGAGGTATTCTTCACCTCAAACTATTTATGGATCTGTTGTAGGCGCCATGAAGCAACAAAACACAGATTTGGCTAATAAATCAGATCATGATGCCATTTACGAACTTGTGGGTCTCAGGACTCAATACTCATCTTCCATTGTTGCTTTTTCTGCTCGGTTGCAGTCCAAAACTCACGAAATTGAGAAGTTTAGCGAAACGATCTTTGTACTTCAAAGACTTGTTTATGAGTCAAACAAAAAAATAGTAGAGTTAAAGCAACAGAATAAGGATTTAAAATTCTTGCTTCCCTCTTCATTTCAATTGTCTAATCCTTTAGACAATGACGTCATGATGATTTATGAGGAGCAAATGCATTTGAATGATGAGGTTAAACGTCTCAAGTTTTTGTCGGTCACTTGAGATAAATGAATAAAAGTATCTAGCAGATTTTCATGGCATGCATTATTCATATTTCTCTTCTAATCATGCATAGTCTATATTTTGGTAAGGTTTTTGTGAAAATGTCTGCCAATTGATCATGTGTGCTAGTGAATTCTAATACAATATCGCCCTTCTGCACATGATCTCTAAGAAAATGATATCTAATTTCAATATGCTTGGTCCTAGAATGTTGTATTGGATTCTTTGAAAGATTTATAATACTAGTATTATCACATTTAATAGGAATATGATTGTACATAAGTTTAAAATCTCCAAGTTGTTGCTTCATGTAAAGAATTTGAGCACAACAACTGCCTGCAGTAATATATTCTACCACAGCAGTAGATGATGCAACAAAATTTTTCTTTTTACTAAACCATGCAATAAGTGCATGATCTAAAAAATGACATGTTACACTAATACTTTTTCGATCAACTTTGCAACCAGTATAATCCGCATCTGAATAACTAATAATATCAAAGGAAGTGTGCTTAGGATACCATAACTCTAGATCAATGGTACCGACAAGATATCTAAAAATACGTTTAACTGCAATCAAATGAGATTGTTTTGAAAATGATTGAAAACGTGCACATAAACATATACTGAACATAATATCAAGTCTACTAGCTGTCAAATATAATAAACTACCAATCAAATCTCGATATACATTTGAGTCAACTGGCTTACCACTTTCATCTTTATCAAGTTTGGTGGTTGGGCTCATTGGTGTTTCAATTACTTTCGCACCTTCCATCTCAAACTTTTTGAGTAACTCTTTGATATATTTTGACTGATTAATGAATATTTCACTTTTTGCTTGCTTGATTTACAATCTAAGAAAAAAATTAAGTTCTCTCATAATGCTCATTTCAAATTCTTCCTACATGCTCTTAACAAAATCTTGGCACATATTTTTATTAGTAGTACCAAATATTATATCATCAATATAAATTTGAACTAAAAGAATATCATTTTATTCATATTTGATTAAAAGAGTTGTATCGATCTTTCTGCTTGAAAAATTTTTTTCAATCAAGAAACCACTAAACCTCTCATACCAAGTTCTAGGGCCTTGTTCGAGTCCATATAATACTTGTGCAAATTTAAAAACATGATTAGGATAAATATGATTTTCAAAACCTAGAGGTTACTCAAGATATACCTCTTCATTTATAAGACCATTTAAGAAAACATTTTTAATATCCATTTGAAAAAGTTTAAAATTTTTATAACATGCATATGCAAATAACATTCGAATAGCTTCTAATCTTGCGACAGGTGCATACGTTTCATCATAATCGATTCCTTCCTCTTGATTGAAATATTGGGCTACAAGTCGAGCCTTGTTTCTAGTGATGATTCTAGACTCATCTTTCTTATTTCTAAAAACTCATTTTGTTCCAATAACAGCATTATTTTTAGGTCTAGGAACAAGTGTCCATACATTATTTCTTTCAAATTAATTTAGCTCTTCTTGCATAACTAGAATCTATGATTCATCAATAAGTGCTTCATCAATATTTTTGAGTTCAATTTGAAATAGAAAGCAGTATGATTACAGATATTTCTAAGAGATGATTGAGTACTTACACCTCGTAAAGGTTCTCCTAGAATTTGTTCCACTGTTTGGTTGCATCTTGTACTAAATCTTGATGATCTTTCCTGATGTCTCCATGTTGGACTTCTTCCATTGTATTCTCTTTGTCGAGATTGAGACTATTTCTGTTATTTGTACCTTCTGATTCTTCATCAATAGATTTTTTGGAGAGTAGAGGATTAGATTCATCAAATACTACATGCGTAGATTCTTGTACAGTCAAAGTCTTTTTATTGAATACTCTATAAACTTTACTATTTGTTGAATACCCAATAAAGATACCTTTATCAGATTTTGCATTAAACTTTCCTAATTATATCTGTCATTGAATATAAAATATTTGCATCCAAATACATGAAAGTAACAAATATTGTGCTTTTTCTCATTCCAAAACTCGTAAGGGATTTTATCTAATTTAGATTTTAACATAACTCTATTTATAACATAACATGCAATACTTACCACTTTGGCCCAAAAATAACTAGGTAAACTATTTTCATTAACCATTGTTCTTGCCATTTCTTGAAGAGATCTATTTTTCCTCTCTACTAACTCATTTTGTTGAGGAGTTAGAGGAGTAGAGAAATTATGCAGAAAATCATTTTCATCACAAAAAGACGCAATACATTTATTGACAAACTATTTCTCCCTGTCACTTCGGATATTTGAAATAGCATAACCCTTTTTCATTTTGAATTCTCTTGCATAGCTTGATAAAGGCATTATGTACCTCATCTTTATGAGCGAGAAAGATGACCCAAGTATATCTAGAGAAATCATCAATAATAACAAATGTATAACTTTTTCCTCCTAGATTCGCAACTCTGTTTGGTCCAAAAACGTCCATGTATACTAGTTGCAAAGGTCTAGTAGTAGAAATATGTTTCTTGATTTTGAAAGAAATTTTTGTGTGTTTACCAAACTGGCATGCATCAAAGATTTTGTCTTTAAAAAAGTTTGCTTTTGGCAAACCTCTCACAAGATCATTTTTTGAAAATTTGAAAATAAGTTCTATATTTGCATGACCTAACTTTTTATACCATAACCAATTATTTTCATGTTGAGCTGATAAATAAATAGTATCTTATGAGGCAGTTTCTTCAAATTTAATTGTATAAACATTATTATTTCTAAGAGCAATAAAACAAACATTGCAATCATAATTATTCAAAATAATGCACTTATCCTTTTTGAAGGTAATTATAAATCCTTTATCACATAATTGACTTATACTTAAAAAATTATGTTTTAGACCTTCAACAAGTGGAACATCTTCAATTACGAGAGAAGACTTATTACCAACTTTAACTATTCTCACGATCTTCCATTTTGAATTGTCTCCAAATGTTACGTGTCCTTCTTCTTTAGGAGTGAGATTAATAAATTTAGTTTTATCTTCTGTCATGTGTCTTGAGCATCCGCTATCTAAAAACCATTTTGTTTAACTTACAGAAGACTTCATGCAAACTTACAAAAATAATTAAAATAATTTTTCTTGGTACCCATATTTTTTAGGTCTTTTATTTACTAGTAGTAGAAGAAATAAGATTCTTTGGTACTTATATAGCCCTAATAGTTATTGTATGTTTTCTTCTAATAGGATAAATATGATAGTTATGACCATTTCTATTGCAAAAATTACAAATAACATGTAACATACTTGAAGAACTTGAGTGATTGTAATAATGTTTTTCTTTGACAAATCTATTTGTAGGAAAATATTTTTGAAAATCTAATTTTAATTTAATGGGTTTATCAAAAAAAAATTTATAGGGTTCAAGTTTTTCTTTTGGCATGTATCACAATCCTACCTTATCAAAAACACATCTTTAACTACCAAAAAATTTTTCAAAATTTCTTTTTCCATTTGTAAAGATTTCAACAATCTTTTCCAAATCAGCCACTTTCTTTTTCAACTCATCATTTTCATCTTTTAAAACTACAGTATCTTTTCTTAAAATATCAATTTTATTTGTTAAAAAAGAATTTTTCTTTTTCAAACTGGTATACTTGATACCTAATTTTTCAAGTTCCTCGTATACTTCTTTTAAAATATTTTACAATTCTTCATAAGAAGGATTTTCAATATTTTTGAAATTTGTTACTTCAAGGTCATCTTTAGGCATAAGACAAAAATTTGTAGATTCTTTATTACTTGGGTCACTATCTGAGCTACTTGAATTATCATCCCATGTAGATTTCATTATTTTCTTGCTTTTGTATCGATTTTTCTTTAGCAGGAGACAATCTACCTTGATATGTCCTGACTTTTTACATTTATAACAAATTAATAAATTATTTTTACCTGTATCTTTGTTGGAAGATTTTTTGAAAGGTTTCCTTGGAGGAGCTTTATTTTTCAAGAATCTCTTAAATCTTCTTGTTATCATTGCAATCTCTTCGTCATCGCTTTCTTCATCTTCATCACTTTCACTTTTATGAGGAACGGCTTTGAGCGCCAAGCTCTTCTTTTGCTTTCCTTCTTCTTCTCAACTTTTCAATGTGTATTCATAAGTAATAAGTGACCCGATGAGTTCATTTACTTCGAATTTTTTAAGATCTTTAACTTCAAGAATTGCCGTTACTTTTGATTCCCAACATTTTGGCAAGGAATTGAGAATTTTCCTTACTATCTTCAAGCTGTAATAAACTTTACCAAAAGATGTCAAACTATTTATAATATTAGTAAAACGAGTATACATAGAAGAGATAGATTCATCATCATTCATTTTGAACAATTCATAGTCATGCGTAAGGACATAAATTTTTGATTTTTTGACTTGCGAAGTTTCTTCATAGGTTACTTCCAAGTTGTCCCAAATTTTCTTTACTGTCCTGGAAGTCATTATTTTGTTAAATTTCATTGAGAGCATTGTATAGAAAATTCATAGCCATTACATTCACTGTATAAAGTCTATTGTCTTCACGATCAAACTCTTCCTTTTCATTTTTAACCTTTGCTCCATCAACAGTTTTTGTTGGAATATAAAACTCATTCACAATATATTTCTAGATTTTTCGACCTTGAGATTGAAGAAATATTCTCATTTTAGTTTTCCAGAAAATATAATTATCTCCACAAAATAGCGGAGGTCGACTATTGGATTGACCTTCAGCGAAAGTAACTGCAATGTTAGCCATATGATCTTAACTCAACAGATAGTTAATCTTAAAGCAAAGCCATAAGATTAACTCTAATACTAGTTGTTGCTCAAATGACTAATATGAGAGGGGGGTAAATTGTGTTATATCATAAAAATTAACACTTATAAATCAAATATACAATATAAAATATAAACAAAATATAAAGTAGCAATAAATGTAAAGAGTAGGGTAAGAAGAAGCAAACTCAGTATTTTTACGAGATTTATCCCCACTGCCTACGTCCTCGCCTCAAGTTACCCCTTGAGAATCCCAAATTTACTATTCAATCTCTTTTAGGTAGAGATATAAATCTATTACACCTTTGAGCAGCACCGCTCCAAAGAATTCGTGTAGAACTCTCTCTACACTTCTAATCACCTCACACTTGGTGATTCAACTATTCCCTGTGTAGAACACCTTTTACACACACAAGAGTTATACGCACCATCTTACTGATACAAGAGTTGATAGTGGATAGAATATCAAAGTACACTCCTCAATGAGTGAGATAAATAATATAGCGCAACTTATATCTCTCTAAAAAAGAATAAAAATTAAGACTCAAAACTTTAGAAAAGAGAGAATGAGATCTTTGAAAGAATGATACAAAACTTAGCAATAGATGTATAAGCTCTTGTTATTGTAATTTTTACAAAATACAAGTGATTTATAGGCAAATGAGTCCCACTTAATCATCTTTCAAATTCAAAATTCAAATTTTGATGAAATCATTGCATATGTCATTCAATTTTCAAGATTCAAATTTTTGAATGAAGTCATTGCATATGTCATGCACATGTAAAATATAATTTTCGAAAATAAAACTTTTAATGAGATCATTGCATATGTCATGTTTATGTCATGTATAAAAAAACGTAATTTAATACTTTATGAGAAATGATTAATTTTTTAGACTTAATCCAATTTCGAATTTTATCAAGAGATGTACAAAAATAATCTATGAGTTTCATTTGTAGACTTGTTCTTTTATGTTTGATGTGCGCTTCGCTCCATTGCGTAGATAATTTGAGCTTGAGATTTAAATTTATTTGTTATTATCAAAATCTACACGTAAATACGAAATTTGAAACTTTGGATTCAACAGTTTCCTTTTTAGTTTTATAACATGATCAGATTAAATTGCCATGCAGTTGTTGAATAGACGTTTAACTGTCTTATCGTCTTATCATAGAAAGATATATATATATATAATTGTTTAATTTATACTCTAATAATTGGGAGTAATTATATTTTAGGAAGACATACAAACGTCTTATAATAAAGATTATATCTTTCAAAAGAAGAGTAGTTGGATTGATATGTATGTGTGTATATATATATAAATAAGATATATATTAGATGGAAGTAACGTGCAAAGCACGTTTGCTTATCTTAATTATGCAATTATTTTTAATAATTAATATTATTTTTATTAAGATATAAAATTTGATTAATAATTTAATACTTTTTGCAAAAAAGAAATTTTGATTAATAATGGATATGCATTTATAACACATTGTTTTGATTAATTTTGAAATAGAAATTATAATACAACCAATAAACAGAAATTAGACTCATTTATTTATTTTTTTTCAAGAATTAAATTACAAAAATTTGAGATTAGAGAGATTGGTGGGCTCTCTTGGAAATGACTCTATTCAGCTTCTTGTAATATAATATATTACAAAATAGATTTAAAGTGGTATATAATATTTGTCAAATTATATATAAATTTTTATATACTATAAATTTTAATTATATAAAATGATGCTATATTATAATTTATGACATAAAATTATAAATTTATGACATAACATAAATTTATGGCATAATTTATGACATATATATACGATATATTTTAAATATAAAATAAATATAGTATATAGTAATTGCATTTATTTATAATATAAACACTAAATAAAATAATATTTACATAAAATATTTAATTAAACGAAATAAAAGTGCAAATTTATAGTATGAAATTAATTAAAACTTCTGTTATGATATAACATGGAACTTATTTTAAAAATTTAAATTGATGAAAAATAATAATTTAATTATTTTGTGGAGTTTTTTTTTCTTATCATCAGAGTATCAACATGGACGTCATTGTTATGACCCATATATTGTGAGGGATTATGTTGGGCCTAGCCCGTGGCTTTTATTTTTGGCCGGCCTAAAATAATAAAACGGCGTCGTTTTCGTGCTATAATATATATGAATGTAGGGTTCCCTCAGGCTGCATTCTCCCTTATCCCTACTTCTCTTCTACACCCTACCAAAACTCTAACCCGCAAGCTTGTAGCACCGATGCTTACCCCTTCTTCTCTTCTCCCTTTCTTCTCTTCTACACCCTATCGAAACCCTAACCCGCAAGCTTGCAATGCCGCTGCTTTCCCCATATTCTCTTTTATCCCTTCAAAATAGCATATAAGTGCTAGGGTTTTCGGATCTAGGCGTTTTAGTCTAGATCTAAAAATATTCTCTTTGTTTTATCCACCTAGATCCATTTTTATTGTCTATCCTGACTTGTTAGTTTGTTTTATGCAGGTCCAGGGTTTCCCATCCAAAAAATTTCAAGGCCGAACAAAGCCCGCTCTCAGATATGTCTTCTTGGTTTTTTTTTCTCAAGATCTAGCATTTGTTTTAGTTGCGTGATTTATTTATTTATATTTATTTATCAATAATTGCACAAGTTAATCTTCAATGTATTTTTTTCTTTATGTACGGCTGCATATATACATGTTGAACTTGGGATCTGTTTGAAGAGAGTAGGACTTATTTTCGTTTGGGTATTTTGTTCCTTTGTTTTGTTGTCTCTTTATTGATTTTAGGTTTTTATATGAGATTGTTTACAAGTAATTAATGTGGCTACCTATGAGCTAATTAAGGTCCTATTTCAAAAATTATTTAAAGTTACATATCAAAAAATCAGTAAATTTTAATTACATTTGAATGTTGTACAAGTATTCTGTTTAAATCTATTCATGATATATTATCAGTTTAGGTTTTTTGTATTTGTGACAGTTTAGCAATACATTTTTTAGAATTTCTGATTTGTATATATGTTTTATATATCTCTCAATGCTAATTAGGTTTAAACATTATATTATTATTATGAATTTTTGAATTATAATTAGGGTTGGTTCCTTTAAATTCTGATTTAAAACTTGTAAAAGGGTTAGGATGAACATGATTGGTATAAAACATAAAATGCAGATCATAGAAAGTAGGATTTCAACAGAAGAAGCATTGAAAAATGATAACTAGGAGATACTCAATTGTGATCAGATTTGCCATGGGAACCCAATACATTATAAAATATCACAGAGGCAGCAAACTCAGAGTATTGTTGGTCTGAATATTAATACAACAGACGTAGGATTATGCATTATAGTATTAAGAAATTAACATTATAATACGTGAATGTATACATAAAATTCTAATACATTATAATATGTCCGACTATACATTAAAGAAATATTTTCAAATTTGGCTTTTTAATGATTAAGAAACATTCAGATTTAGGAAAACAAACTCATATAATTAGGAAGATACAATAGAAAACATAGTTTATTTAGAAACACAAAACCCTACACAAATAAGCTACTATTGAAATCCCTAGAACATAGGCCAATGGATAAATGAATAAAATGCATAAACAAATATGTAACATTTTAAACCATATATGGAGATAATTAAACCATAAATGAATAAATCAAGGCATGTAAGTATAGCGAATGAAAGAAACCAAATACTTAAGTTAAAACATATACTTACGAAGTTAAACATTAGAAATGCTAAGCTCCGAAGCCCCCCTACCAAGACCTGAAAAGAAAACAACAAAAACAAAAGATGAAGTTATTATTTGATTTTTAAATTCCGTTTTAATAAACAATCAAATAGAAGAACATGTAAAACAGAACTACATAAGAAAGAACAAAACAGATTTGAAAGTATAATCTCGAATTTGATAGAAGATAATAGAAGATGAAGTTAAAAAAAACAAATTAACAAAACAAAAAACCAAATTTGAAGAAATAACAAAATAGAAGAATATATAATGAAATTATTCTTGGTGAATGAATCCAGAATATTTAATTGCATGATTATTTAATTGCATGAGTTTTATTGGACATTTAGGAGTCAAATTGCGTGAATATTTGAATGCAGAATATTTATTTTCATTAAATTGCATGAATCCAGAATTGTACCAATATTACAGCGGAATGGTACAATCTGGCTGTGATATATTAATTTTTTCACACTACAACGTGGCTCTTGATCCGAAGTTTCATTCACAATTGTTGGTAAACATTAAAATTAATCACAACCAAACTGTGCAATAGGAAAAAACAAAACATATATATATATATATCAGATAAATGACAAGAATAAAATATTATATCATAATCAAATAATTAAATATACTTACAAATATAGCTCTGAAAGAAATTACCAAATAATAACATGATGAATACATTTCCCAATAAACGTATTAATTAAAAGAACAATGTTGTATTCTTGGTAGGCCAAAAAACAAATATTTGGCCTACTAAGAATAAAACATTATATCACAACTAAATAATAAAATATATTTACAAATGCAACTCTGAAAGAAATCACCAAATAATAACGTGATGACATCATTTTTAGTACAATATCCTACAGGAAAAAACAAAACACACACATATATATATATCAGATAAATAATAAAATAGAAGAACATACAAAATCTGATTTTGTTATTTGAACATATAAGCTATTTGAATACCAAATAATAAAACATTACCAAAAATTTAATGAACAAAACAAAATAGAAGAAAACATCAAAATAATAAAACATTATAATAATATGTTTTCACTTTGTATTCTGTTTTTTTATTTTCTTGTTATTCATAGTATAAGATTTGCATAACAAAACAGAAGATAAAGTAAATAAAAAATTAACAAACAGAAAAGAAAATATTAGATTTGAATAAAGAGACGTTATGCACACACAACATAATTATATAATATATTTTATAATAATTTTAAATGAGAGATAATTTTATAAAATATTTTATACATACATAACACTTTACAGAAATATATCTCATTCAATATATTATTGTGAAATATGTTATATATTATGTTGTATGTATATTATTTTTCTTGAATAAATATAAAACAAGAGCATACAAAATAAAAAAGGAGGTAGGCTTTACAAATTGTCGATGGGAATGGGGATGAGAGTAAATATAGAATTTACGTCATTGACTTTTGAATTGAGTTTCACGTTCAAAATCTGTGAATATGAATGGTTTCCGAATGTTTATTTATTGCCTCTGAAATATTTATTGCCTGCAGGGCATGAATGTACTTAAATAATCTTATTTCTAAGCATGCTTGGACGTAATGATGGGAAGGTATTCGAAGAATCGAGATAACCATGCATGTTTTCGGGCAGACTGTTGGAAGTACACGTCCCTATTAACATTTCACAATAAACGTTGAGGAGAATTCAGACTTAAATTGTAATGGGGAATAAGCTTAATGGATCATATATTTTCATTATATTGCTTGAATACAGACTTAAACGGACGTAAAGCAGGACAATAAAATTAAATATTTTAATGATCAATGCCAGTGGAGGTATTAAATATTAAAGGGACGTTTTATTAAGAATTTGAATTGAGGGCAATTAAAGTGACGTTTTAGTAAACACGCGCATCCCTCGAAATAAATATTTAATAGCAGACGTAGGAATTAAATGTTTAACAGCACCGTTAGATAACGTTATTAGAAAGTTTTAAAAATTTAACAGAATTGTTAAACTAACATTTTTCTGTTAGATAATCACATTATATATATAAAGATATATATATATATATATATATATATATATATATACACTAGCAGCATAAATTTGATGAAGCTGATGCCGGCCGATTAGGTCCCGATTTAAAATCCAAACCCTTGAATAAGTTTGCTAATATTAAATACATATATATATATACATATTATGTAAAACGACGTAGTTTTACTTGAGTGAGTAAAATAAAATCATTTTTTAAATTATTGTAAGTGTGAATTTTAATCTCAAGGTTTGAATATATTTATTTTACCCTATATTAAATGATTTGGTTTGATTAATTTTGGCTCGTCTTATTTTTTGTTTGTAAGTCGTAACAAATGTTTTTTGTTTTTGTCAAAAGTGCTTATTTTTCATGAAAACATTTATTAAGAAAAGATTATTTGCCACGAAATACTAATTTTCACGAACAAAAAATGCTTCTATCACCACAAACATAGTTGGAAAAAGATGAATTTTCTAATTAATTTTTATTTGGTGGATAAAGTTTTTTTTTTTACTAACTATATGTCACGAATATCTCACGAGGCAAAGTAATGTGAAAAAACTTGTTTTTCATTAATGATATATTTTTTGCCACGACTGCCACTACTGGAAAAAAGTCATATTTCTTGCCATATATATATTTATATATATATTAGGTAGGTGTAACGTGCAGAGTACGTTTGCCTAGTTTATATATGAGATTAATTTTAAAAAATAATATGATTTTTAGAAAAAAATGTAAATTTTGATCAATAATATAATACATAGAAGGAGAAAATGCACATTATAATAAATATTTGATGAGTAATCATAGTGAAATAGATGATAGTTATTCCTTACTTTTATATATTATAATACAAAAATATTACTTAAAACAGTAAAATAGTTGCATAAATAGAACTTGCTAATATGATTTTTTGGGGGATAATTATATATTTGGACCGTTGTTTTGGGCATTAGGTGTAGGCATGCCTGAAATATATAGGAAATGTCCATGTAGTTTATCCCTCTTAAGA
Source organism: Platycarya strobilacea (assembly GCA_036898215.1). Classification (NCBI taxonomy): domain Eukaryota; kingdom Viridiplantae; phylum Streptophyta; class Magnoliopsida; order Fagales; family Juglandaceae; genus Platycarya; species Platycarya strobilacea. The sequence continues at coordinate 43,529,482 of CM072545.1, read as the reverse complement.
TGTTTCTTGTTTCTCAATAAAATATTTCTTGTTTCTTCTTTTGAAAAGTATAAAGAATCTACATCACATTCGTTTAAATAATTTTTTAAAAATTAAATTATTTAATCATATAATAAAAATAAATTTTTATGAATGGAATTAAACCATTTGTGTATCATTAAAATTAACATATCTAAAAAATTTTTTTTATTATAATTATTATAATTTTTTAAACAAATATTTCAAAATTTATTGTATAATTTAACATACAGTGGATTTTTTTAAAAAAGGAAATTGATTGGGCCTTAAGACTTATGGGTGTTTTAATTTTCATCTAGGCTCGGTGTGTGTTTATTTTATTTGGTCGTGTGTGTCCTTGACATAAGAGATTTAGTATTTTTTTGGGCTAGTTTGTGAGTTGTGTTGGGACCAGCCCGTTGGCCTTTAGTTTTGGCTGACTGAAATCATAAAACGACATCGTTTTTGATAATTTATATATACGAAGATATGACTACATTGTTCTCCCTCCCTGAGCCGCAACCCTAGTTCTCTGACTCCCTTCCTACTTCTTCTATCCCCTTCTTCTCTCCTCTTCTTCTCTTCTCCCCTTGCCAGAACTCTAATCACAAGCTTGCAGCACCGCTTCTCGCGGCCTAACCCGCAAGATTGAAGCATTGCTTCTCTCTCCTTCTCCTGTTCTACCCCTTCGAATGATATTCTCCCCTTGCCAAAACTCTAATCACAAGCTTGCAGCGCCACTTCTCGCAGCCTAACCCGCAAGATTGAAGCGTTGCTTCTCTCTCCTTCTCCTGTTCTACCCCTTCAAAATATCATGTAAGGGTTAGGGTTTTCAGATCTAGACATTTTAGTCTAGATCAGAAAATCTTCTCTTTATTTTATCCACCTAGATCCATTTTTATTGTATATCCTAACTTGTTATTTTGTTTTTTGCAGGGCTAGGATTTCTCATCTAAAAAATCGCAAGTCTGAAAAATCCAAACTCGATTCTCATATATGTGCTCGTTATTTTTTTCTTTTGATGATCTGGTATTTTCTTTAGTTGCATGATTTATTTTGTTCCTTTTTATTTCCTATGGAATGAGAAATATATTCATTGAGGAAATAAAATATAATTCTTGAAAATGTAAAAAAGACTAACCATGAAACTGATATCGGGTATTAACACCAATAGTAAGGATTTACAAATAATAGAGGCGACAATGTAACCATTAGGTTCTCCATATCATCCACAATGATAAAAATTAATAGAAATTAAATTTTTTACAGAAGATGGAGAAAACTTTTCATTGCATTAGTATTCTGATTACATAACCTAAGATGAATATTATACAAAAATGTATTAAGAAAAAATAATTATAACAAAAACAGAGGGTAGATCATTTTTTAATTAATAAAATATTTTATTATATAACTTATCAGTTATGACCATTGATTCTTAGATAATGTTGTCCTAGAATGAGCTCTTCATATCTAGCAAACACACATCTATAAAATAAGTGGAATGAGGGGGTTTAAAATCTGGATCCTAATTTTTGACAAATGGGGTGTCATCATAATCATGATAAGCCATCAATATCACCTAGAAATTTGCAAACAATCGAACCCACACAATGACACTTACCCTACTGAAAACTCATAAATCAAATAAAAAAAAACTGTCCAGCCATGAGCATAGAGCAAATAAATAAACCACAAAACCAGCACAATCATGTAACTCACAACTGTCAAGCCATTAGCATGGATCAAATACATAAAATTGTCCAGCCATGAGCATTAGAGCAATTCTCCATTTTATATATTCCAACAGTTTATAGAAACACATAAGAGAATGTTTCAAAGAGTATATGTAGCTTGCTGAAATAACATTGGTTACATTTTTCGAGATTGAATAAAAAAAAATTAACAAAACAAAAAATTAGATTTGAAGAAATAACAAAACAGAAAAACATACAAAATCTGACAACAGAAAAAAAAAACTTACAAACCCAATAATAACACAACCAGGCATAAAACAATATATTACAACCAGATAATAATATATCCTTACAAACATAAAAATCAAGAATGCAGCTATGAAAGAAATCACCAAATAATAAAATGATGTCACCCTTTTTAGTGTATTGTCCTGCAGGAAAAAACAAAATATATCAGATAAATGACAAAACAGAATAATATAGAAAATATGTTTTCATTATAATAGTATGTTTTCATTCAATACTTTGTTTTGTTTTGTTATTCATAGTATAAGATTTTCATAACAAAATAGAAGAAGTAAACAAAAAATTAACAAAACAGAAAAGAAAATACCATATTTGAAGAAATATAAAACAGAAGAGCATACAAAATAAAGAAGGAGGTACTAATGGCTGGATTTTAAAACTTTTCGATGGGAATGTGAATGGAAATGAGGATAAATATAGAGTTTACGTCCTTCAGAACATATGAATATAACGGTTCATAATATTTATTGCATGCAGGGAATGAATGGATTTAATGGATTTGATTTCCAAGCATGCTTGGACGTAATGGTGGGAAGGGATTCGAGGTATCGAGATGACCAAGCATCTGGGCAGACCATTGGGAGGAGGAATGAGAATAGACAACCCACAATTATTTCCAATAAATGTGATGATGCATGCACGTCTTTATTGACATTTCCCAATAAACGTTGGGACAGATGATAAATTGTACCAATTGAGATTAATAAATTATTTATTTCCTTTAAATTGCTTGAATACATACTTAAATTGCATGTACATAGACTTAAATTGCATGAATGGTGAATAATAGACTTAACAGACGTTAAAAGAATATAAAAGTGGAAAATTTTAACAGACGTTAAAACAATAATTTCTGTTAGATAGGCTCTTTATATATATAGATAGATATATTATATGCTAATTAATGAAGAGGTACATACCGAGATATAAATTATGAAAGCAATGAGGAAAGTCCAGTAACGTCCAAGACGAGCATTGGCGACATAAGCACCTAAAATGGAGTCATCCAAATGGTCCCATCCCAATTACTGACGTTGTTGGCAGAAGTGACCGTCCCTGGTGGATCAGCTTCTTTGAAAACATACATTTAGATTGGAGGATATTCCGTAATAGGCCATGCGCTCAAAAACCTCATTAACTGCATCAGCATGCATGCACGTGATGATGATCAACCCGATCAAGATCATCACAAAAACAATCGAAAAAGTAAGTGTAAACCTGATATTGTGTTAGAGTGTGTGACTTATATCTGATGAGTATACAGTGATAGTGAGATGGCAGAGTGAGCAGACGAGCGACGGTATATGAGTATTTTTGTAAATTTTCTTAAATATGTCTGTATGCTTAGGATTAGTATAAATACATATAATGTAAATTTAAAAAAGAAACTTGGTCAGTCCAAATCGAAAAAACTAACCAGACCGACTACTTTGAACCGGACCAGACCAAGATGGGATTTGGTCAGCTCCGATCCAAATATTATAGGACTGAAACACATTTGGTCTGGTCCCAGTCCAAGGGTTTTTTGAACTTGACTAGACCGAACGGAATGAATAATACAATATATATTTTTATTATTTATATATATTATTTATATAATTATATTTGCATATAATTAATTATATAATGTATATTATTTATATATCTTATTTAGTATCAAAGCATTATTAAATTCTTTAATTTATAAATATTAACTATAATATATAATATTAGTATATATTAATATATTATAAGAGGTATAATATAAAAATAGTATATCTATAAAAAGTTATAATATAGGGATTGAGTGGATCGACCACACTAAAAGAAATTGATTTGGTCTGGTCTTATGAAGTACTCGGTCCAATCTAGGTTAGGAAAACCCTAGACCTATTAAATTTGGTCCAGTTCATAAAATCCTCTTAAGACCAATTGGATTGGACTGAACTCCCCTTAGATGTAACCCTAATTTAGATGATAGTTAAACTACTGTTTTTTGCTCTTATAGATGTAGGCATATTGTCGAACCATATAAATTTATATATCATTTCTCTCTTATTTTCTTCTTGATTATTTTATATATTTATCGTAATTTATATGACGTACATTCCTAGCAGAAATAAGTAAAGGAAGGTGATCATAATTAATTAATTATTAAGTTGCCCCTAGTTTTAGTTCTTAATTATAATCCTATTTGATTAAAATGATGAAAATATCCCATAATTAATTAATTATTACGAGCCGGCAAAGGAAGCTGGAGGCATGGCACAGGCAATTAGGGCAAGAGATAGTCGAGTGGCAGGAGCTAGATCAGTGGGCATGCTATAGCTGTAAGTTTGTCACTTTTTTCTCTAAAAAGATGTGTTTTGATTCCATGTTGCAAGCTGATAAATGGTCTAAGGTTAGTAAAGATCAACTGGGATGCTAGTTTCAACAAAATGTACAACAAAATAGGTGTTGGTTTAATAGCATGGGATCACTGCTGCAAGATCATTACCATAAAGAAGATTTCAAAGGCATCATCAATGGACCCGTTGCTGGCAGAGACTCTTGGTGTTAAAGAAGTTGCTATCATGGCTAAAGAGCTAAACTTACAATCCATAATTCTAGAAGGGGATAACCTTCAAGTGATCGAAGAGCTGAATGAAAAAAGCACCAGACCAGATAACATAGGGCTTTTAATTCAAAATGTAAAGTTGTTACTTTTTTCTATTCATTGGCAGGCAAAATTTGTTAAAAGGTGTGGGAATGTAGATGCCCATTGTCTAGCAAAATTAGCTAATTTGCTAGCGGAGGATCAGATAGAACTGATTAAGTAATCAGATTTATAATCCCTTCTTCTTATCATATTTCTAATGGAAGTTTGAGAGTTTTCTCCCTTTCAAAAAAAAAACTGATAAATGATCAATTATATTATATTAATACTCTCAAATATCTTGAGTTAAATAAGCTTTATGTCTTGAAGAAATAAGAGTGTTAATTAGAAAATATAAAATTAATTGTGTTTGACATATGAAACAATATTTTACTTCTAATTAAATTCATATGGGCTCATGTTGCTTATGGTGTTCTAGGATTGATTATGTCTCAGAGCCGGGGAAGAAATTATCACAAAGGTGTAAAGCCCATAGCAGCCCACGTACACAAGTGAGACCATGTGGAGAGTAAGCTAACCCAACCCGTGACCTGATGTGAAGAAATCAACAAACTCGAGAGGAATTTGAAGTCCCAGCCCATGAACATGAAGCGAATGGCTTGAATTGACGTGATGATAATTGGAAGACCAGAAGACAGTGAAGAAATAGTATCTGAAGCATGTCCGTGACATTACCGAGAAAGACTTGAGGCCGTGCTTTCGCTGTGAAGATAATTGAAGCCCATGTACAGCTGCAGCTTAAGTCCAACTGAGGCCTCACGTCCATAAAAAGAAGCATGCGTCCATGAAATAAGAAGCCTTCCCGTGACTCTCATGTGATAGAAGCCCATTTCAAAATTAAGGCCCATGTGCGTGACTTACGGAAGACCCAACTTGCTGATGAAGAATGAAACCAGGCTAACAAAATAAACCAGAACACGTGAGAATCCAAGGAAACTTTATGGAAGACCGATGCTGCAAAGGATGGAAAGGAGAGACACGGTTACGCGAAGGGATGCAATTGAATCTGTAGCAAGGATAGAGAAGAATCCGAGTATAAAAGAGAGGGGATTTCGGGTGAAGAGGTCAGATATTTTACTAGTTTTTTTTCTTTGTATTTTGTTCTATTTTTAGATAGTTTTCTTACATTTTCTTAGGGTTTTCATTTCGGAATTTTAAAAAATAGCTTTTGAGGATGATGAGCGGCTAATTTTTGTAGTTTGAATTGTGGTTAAGCTTCTGTACTTTTCATTGTTGCTAGATTTTTGTTGTTTTAATTTAACCTTACTTTGTTAATGACTAAATGTTAAGAAGAATAGTTGAAAAAATCACTTGCTCTTAATTTTGTTTTGTTGTTGACATTAGGCACATCAAAAACCTTAAATTTAATTAAGGAATTTATTCAACTGAGTGTGATATTAATTTTGGTTGATGCTTAGTGAGGTATTTCAACTTTAGGTCTCGGCCATGTTTATTAAGCTTATAATTTTCACATTTTATTTTATTAATGTCTTGATTTGATTAATAAAATAGGAGTAATACCAAAAAAATCTTGTAAATAATGGAAGCGTGGATTGTTTGGACCTATAACCTAAGTATTTATTAAATTTTAGAGAAACTTCTTAAATTTTAGTTACTGCTTTGAAACCTATTTCTGAGTTTGGAAGACACATAAATTGCAACATAATCTCTTTTGAAACGTTTCATTTTTAGTATTCAAATAGTTTACACTTTAGTTTATTTTTCCAAACAAAATCACAAACCCTAGACCCTCATAACTCAACCATATATTCCATTTTTATTAAATTCTTCATTGTGATTATATTATTTTTCATTTTGCTCACTGTTTTCATAAACATAAAATTCCAAAAAGAATTTTACACATCATTCTATATTATCATATTTCTCATACATCAGCATACTTTTTAATTAACATTCACAAATGCTTTGATAACCATTATCTCTTTAGAATACGATCCCGAACTTGTTCTTGATATAATTTGACACTTCTACACTTGGAAGCACTTCAGAAAACACGTTAGGAACCAAACACAAGTACTTGTTTGTGAGTGATAGCCAAATCTAGGACTCTGTGCATGTCTTGTGTGTGCGCGCCCACGCAGGTGTGTGAGAGAGAGGGAGAGAGAGGCCAAAGGTTAGGCATAACTCACCACCTTTAAAATAGAGGTTTGGAATTCGAAACTCTCATCTACATACATATATATATTCTACATATATATATATATATATATGTATGTATAAAAAGAGAGATTAAAAATTACCAACAACAAAGGAGCAAACAGTCCATCCACCACTGTTGGATCTAAGAACAGGATTGCCTTTCAGATCCATTGTTCCATCCTACATGTATTCACCATCAAGTTGTGCTTCTTCCTCTGCCATACTTTAACTTACACTAAAAAATAGAAGAAAATATGATTTTTTTTATTAAAAAAACCCCCTTTTTCTTTATAGTAATTGAAAAAAAAAACAAATTTAGGCACTGCGCTCTAACATCTCCTGGAAAGATCTTTCCTTCTGGAGCGTCGTCTCTTGGCAAAATTTAAAAATGAACTCCTCCACCCTTTCATCCACATTTCATAGTTGTGGCAACGAGCAATGGCCGCTTCCCTTCGGGACAAACTCCTCTTGTCAATCACTTGTTTACCTTTACTTGTTTCTGCGCGCGCATGCAGAATGTTTCTGTTCCCCTCAAAGAGCTCGTCTATGTATATAGCAGCAAAGTTCATCTTATGGGACTGACTGTAATTAGGGCTGTAAAAAAATCGAACTGGACCGGACCGGTTGGAATTTGGTCCGGTCCGGTCTAAAATATATATGGACCGAATGATTCCGGTTCGTCCCAGTCTAGGGGATTTCTCCCCCCAGACCGAACCGGATCGGACAGGACCGAACCCCTAAACTTTTTTTAATATATGTATATATAAATAATAGCATATATAGATTAATATAATAACATATTAATATATAATATATATTAACATATTAATATATAATATATACTTTTATATTATTAACATATTATAATTATAGTAGTTGACTAGTTGTAGTATAAAAATATAAATTATAGTATATCCATATAGAGTATTAGTAATAACTTATAAATAATAAGTGTATTATTATTATTTAATATATTATTACTAATTTATCACTATTATTAACATATAAATATATAATATACTAATATAATAATGTTATTAGTTATAGTTTACTAACATACTTAATATATAATATATACTCTTATAATATTAACATACTTAATATATACTCATATAATATACTAAGAGTAAGTTTTTTAAATTTTTTTGGCTCAAATATGTGATAAATACGTAAATTAGACTGAAAATAATTAAATTTGGACAAAAAAAATTATTTGATCATTCTAAAATTTTAAATTAAATTTAGCCTATTAAATCATATGGGGTACCCCTGGACCAGACCGGACCGTCTCTGGACCGAATTGGACCGAACCGGTATGGACCGAATAAGAGTTTGGTCCAGTTCAAGGTGAGAATTTTTTGACCGAATGGAATCGGTCCACAAATTTCCTGGACCAGACCGGACCATTTACACCCCTAGCTGTAATAGTAATGTTTGGCTGTAGGTGTAGGCGCCTAGGGAAAGGGTGGCGTTTGAAGGAAAAAAGGAAGCGAAAGGCAGGGGCGGAACCATGTGTCCTACACCTAGCCCCCTCAATTTTTTTTAAAATGTTATTTTAATATATAGTTTTTTAAAATATCTTACAAATTATTTTTAAAATTAATTTAATATGTAAATAATTAATTTTTTGTATAATTAAAATTGTCTTCCGAATACCTAGATTCTTAAAAGTTTTATTAAAATTGTCCCCCTAAATCCAATAATCACATAACTCTACTATAATTTTATGGGAAATGTTTTTCTTCCTGGTGAAATGGGTCCCGATATATTTTTTTTACATGATTTTTTTAACATCTTGAAATATTTTTTTAAAATATATATAAAAAATCACAACATTATTATAAAACACCTAAAAATTATATAAAAAAAAACTTAAAAAAAAAAAAGAAAACGGGACCCAATCAGGACCCATTTCACCGGGGTGAGTAGCATCTCCCATAATTTTATTAATAAACCACAATACCCAATACACCTTACCAAATCTTTTCATTTTCTTGTCTTTTTATAATGGTCTTTAACAAACTACGATTATTCTAACAAAAATTATTTTATAAGATGATTTATAGATATATTTTGTTTTATATAATTTTATTACGTATGATTATTGGTATTATATAATTATGTGTAAAATACACATATTACTTATAGTTATACATATTACAAACTTTGTCAATCGCCCCGCAAATACTAAATTCTAATTCTACCCTTGATGAAAGGTGGTGTGCAGGGCTTGGAGGCGGTGAGTGGTGGTTTTAATGACTTTGGAGGTCTTGAGCTTTTGAAGTTTGGATTGAAACGTGAGGATGAAGCTTATTCAATTTTTTTTTTATCTTAATTCATCTTATATTATTTCATCTCATCTCATCTACAAAAACAAACAAGATGAGTAAAGTTTTCTAAATACGAAAACATTGTCATCTCATAATATATAAAAACAAAATGTTAAAAAAAAATTATTCAAAGATAGATTTGAACGAGTTTATACAACACAAGTTTTTTAAGTTAACAAAATGTTTTTTTGTAGTTTGAATGAAATACATATCTAGAACTCATGTTGTGGACAAAGTTAATGGATGGATACGACATTGAATCTCTTATTATACCTGTTCGAGACGTATTTCGCAGTCTGGCCTTTCGGGATCTCAGTCAACTTCTACCTACAAAACAAAGATAAAAGTGGGTTGGGGTCCGTGACTGCTCCGATGGTAAAGTTAGTTTTAGACGAATGGTTTCTAAGATCGTGTAATGAAATGCCAAGGAATGTATATCCTAACCTGATTCTAGACGGCCTGGGCCTTATTTATAGATGTTTGCATGTTCCTTCTAAGAATGAGAATGGATAAGTGGGTGACTCACAGTGACACTATCCGATTGTCACTCAGCGAATGGTGATCTGGTTCTTTCCGTCCCATCTTTGGCGGCTTAATCCCTTTGATTGATGTTTGGCAGATTAATCCCTTTGATTGATGTTTGGCCAGGTTGAATAGTGGACAGTAATTAATGCGGCACCCTCCCTGTCTAGTCTTGCCATTAATGCAGCACACTTAAATTAACTTTGCACTTAACGAGGTGCTTTGTCAGACCAACAAAGGTCTTGTTGTCATTAATGCAGAGTCCGTTTTGGGGGGGGGGGGGGGGGGGGGGGGTGGGGGGGGGGGGGGGGGAAGGGGGAAGATACACTGTCCTCTCAATCTAATACTATCTCTGGCTCGATGGACAATCGGGATCGCCTGGGCTCACCTTCTCAACAATATGGACACTCAACATTTGCCTTCTCCTCTTTCCCTGTACCTCTGACTAGGCCTGGGCTTAGGTTGATCCAATGAACTATGGGCTTCATACCCCCCCCCCTTCGGGCTTAGCCCGCTGAGAATTTCTTTCATAGTACCCTGCGAATCTTTATCGAAGGAATTTCGATGGGGATTATGAGAATTTCAAGAAATAATTATTATCTCACTTTGTTCCTGCTTGGACTTGGTATCGAGAGGGTTAGTTCCCTCAGCTCGAGTGAAGGGACCCAGACAGCTGATCTTGGGGTCATAAATGTTTTACTTGTGAACGTTACCCTGGTCAATTCAACTTCTAGAGGTGATTCAGTTTCCTGACTTTTTATGATCCATTAAGTTTTGTTGCCTTGTCTTCTGATCTATTAATGTTGTTCAGCGTGTGGTTCGTATCCCAAGTTATGGGCATCTAATACACTTGGATTGAAACATCTCGTTGCTTCGATTTCTAGACTGCTTTCACGCTTCGATTTATGGGCATCTACCACCGTTTTCACGCTGCATCGTCGAATGGTGATTGGTTCATGGTTTGCACATGAAGGCCATTATTACCTGGCCTGTCATTATTGCACACGTTCCTTGCTTCTGATTGGCTCGTCCCCAGCACGTCCCATACCTTCAAGGATCATGTCAGGCAATTTGATGACTGTGTCGCTTCGTTTCTCGCGCATCTTTAATTCAGTTTTGAGTATAAATTCCCTGTCTATCATTCCTACTTTGTCTTCCCCATTTCGATCTCTGTTTTTCACTTTTCCATTTCTTCCCGTCCCTCCCAACTTACCTCTGTAAACCCCAAAACTTTGCTTCCATGGCCTCTACCGATCCTTACCCTTTATTTTCGGGTCATGGTTAGACCTCCAACATGCAGTCTTTCAATATTGAAGCATTGAGGAAGAAACACAAAATTCCATGGTGGCACATTCTAGAAACGCCTGGGGATGGCGTTAGAGCTTGTGACCGCAAGGGGAAAGCCCAGAAAGTGGTTGTCTTCTTGATAATGTTCTCAAAAGGCTTTCGCTTTTCCTTTATCAAACCTATCTTAGAAGTCCTTCATTTCTTGGGCTTGGTTTCAGCTCGGATCTTATTGAATGGGTAGCGCATTTTGTTGGCCAACTGTGTGGCTTTTCGAATCGTTCTTACCAGAACGAACGATCCCTATCCTGATTTAATAGCTCGAGAGTTTTTCTCAATGTACCGACTCCTTTGTCGTGATGAAAACATCCTGAATTTTCAAATAAAACCCAAGTATCGATTGATTCGGATGGAGGAGAGGCACTCAAGTGCCAAGGACTACCACTGAAGGTTCTTTTTTGTTTTGAGAAGGGATTGGGAATTTCTCGAGGGAGAAGGGAATGAATTCCCGATCTAGAAGGACTGGGTTTTCTCCCCTCACCAATGACTTAGAGATTGCCCTCACTACCCTAAAGACTGATAGGGTAAAGACTGTACTTGCCTAGGGGGTGGAAGGACCCTGATCGACTGTGGTTAGATGCTTTTCTGACCAAAGAAAACATCCGAGAGCATCTGACTCAACCAGACTAGTCTTATGCTGAAGGCCAAAACATCCTTGGGGTCCCAGAGGATCTTCCCCGAATGCCTCGTAAACGTGCCCCCGATCCCGATGCTCATAAGGAAATGTGGACAAAGAGTCATCATGGCGAGGGTTTGTCGAGCTAAGGTCCCCAACAGAAGGAGAAGAAGAATAAGGGTCCTCGTGATGAAGACCTCGATGTGGACATTCCCTCAGGGAGATCTCCAGTTCACAGCCTAGTTCGTACCCCCTCCCCTACCTCATCGGATGAGCTCCAATTCTTAGAAACTGAACAGGTCAAGTTTAAGACCAGGAGGATAGTCCTTGAGGCTCGGATGAAGGCAACCCGAGCGGCCAGGCTTGAATCTTCGGATGCAGAGGACATCGACCAGGCCTTCGCATATGCTTTAGAGCATGCCTCCAATCTTTCATCGGGCACCATGCCCTTTGAACAAATCTTTCTCCAAGAGTCGGAGGAGCAAGCAATCAGGACAGATTAGTTGCCTAGCCCCCCACCTTCTTCCCCCGAGCGTCACTCTGATGCCTCAGAGAGTGATGATGATGATGAGGATGGGTCTAATTCTAAGGACGATCGAGGAGATAGCGATCAAAGAGGTGAGCAAGAAGGTGGAGAAGGCAACGGTCACCGAGGCAAGGAGGAAGTTGACCGGATGGACGAGGAAGGCAGGGTCATCCCTAACGAAGAGACTCGTGCAGAGGTTTCAGGTGGGGGCGATGTCCCGCCTCCAAATTGTGAGATGGGGTCAACTTCTAGAGCCCAACCCAAGGATCATCAGCAATCACCTCTAGGCCTGAAAGCTCCTCGACGTCCTTCTCCCCTTTTTAATTTCGTAGTGGGGTTGTCTCCCTCAAACAACTTTTCAAGTCAAAAACGAGTAGACCGAAAGAGGGGGTGGATGGTTCAAGAAGTGAACAGGAGGCCTTGGGTGCTTCTTCGTGCTTTGATCAGCCAAAGCGGATGCCATTGAGCGATTGGCAAAGATCCTGGAGCCTTTGTTGGCCCAGGTAAGATTCTTGTTGTTCACTCTCTTCTTTCTTCTTTTTACTAGGCTTAGTTCTGAGCCTGACTAATACTCGTTTTTCTTTATGTTTAGGTTGTCGAACAAGTGTCCCAGGTGGTCATTTTCGAGCTAGCGAAACTCGACGAATTCAACCGCAAGCTTGGGACGGTTTGTAGGTTTAGTTGTTACAAACTAAAACAAACCAAGGACCAACTCGAATTTTCTCAGAAAACTTGTGAGGGTTTGGTTAAGACCATCGAGGAGCTGAAGATGGAGGAAGAGAAGCTGGAGATGGCCAATATCTCCCTCCAAACCGAGCTAGAAGTAACTCGGGTGTTCTTGGCGACTGCTCACTAAAGGAATACATGTATTCTCGATGCCCGTTCGGCCATTGAACGAGACAAGGCATTTCTTCAGGCAGAGCTGACTGTTCGATCGTCAGAGTTGACTACTTCTGCCCAAGCACTTTCTATGAGCGAAGAGGAGTTTTCAGCTTCAGAATGTGTTCGAGCAGCTTGGGAGGAATCGCTGGCCAACTCGAAGCGTGCCAGGGTATCTCTTGAGGAAGAATTGGCCAACTTGTAGCGCACCCGTGCTACGCAAACGCCGAGCTGGGGGATGTTCGTAGTGCCCTGGAGGATGCGCATAGGAGGTTAGTCGACCTCGAGTTCCAAACATCCCATGTTAGAAGAATTCGTAACTCTGTCTGGGGATATGGCTATGCGAAAGGTTTGCGTCGGATAAGGGTCGGGCTTTTGGTAGATCCTGAGCTCAACATTGGCACCATTAGCCTGAGGTCCCTTCGACCTGATCAAATTACTAAAGAATTTGTAAAGAAAATCGAGAAGCCTGGCTATCCTCCTTACGATGATTTGAACCCTCCTCCTCCCCTGAAAGCCTAATCATTTGTATACATATATATATATATATACACATTTTTTTTACTGTATATGTAAATGATACTTTGGAGTGAAATTTTATTTTGCCCTCTTCTGTAGTTGCTTGTTTGGTTCTTTGACTTTGTTTCGCCTTACCTCATAGTACTCTGCGAATTCTTGACAAGTTTAACTTGACTAGGAATTGTAAAATAAAAATCACGTGTTTCGATTGGTACTTAATATCTTCTTGAGTTTGTTGGTTTCGCGTGGGTGAGTTGACCGACCCCACGGAACTTTACGGGCTTTGCGTAGGTGGGTTGACCGACCACACGGGATTTGGTGAACTTCATGTAGGTGGGCTGACCGACTCCGTGGAACTTGGTAAACTTCACGTAGGTGGGTTGACCGCCCCCATGGGATTTGATGGATTTCACGAAGGTGGGCTGACCGACCCCGTGGGACTTGGTGAACTTCACAAAGGTGAGTGACCAACCCCGCGAGACTTGGTGAATTTCGTGTAGATGGGTTGATCGACCCTATGGGATTTGGTAAATTTCACGTAGGTAGGTAGTCCAACCCCGCAGAACTTGGTGAACTTCGTGTAGGTGGGTTGATCGACTCCACGGGATTTTCATTGACTTCGCATAGGTGGGTGGACCATCCCTGCGGGACTTTGTGTAAGTAAATAGATTGTCTTTCAATTTCGAATACCTGATCTCACTGACAATATTTGAAGTTTACAAAAAATGAAATACATAAAATAGAACACTATACATAATACATCTTCAGGCGTTTAGCATTCCATGGGTGGGGTAAGTCAATACCAAGGTTATCCTTAAGTCGGTATGACCCAGGTTTGCTGGATGTTGTTACCACGTATGGCCTCTCCCATTTGGGCCCTAGCTTTTCTTGTGCCGGGGTCATGACGCCTATTTGTCTCAGCACTAGGTCCCCGACCTTGAAGTTGGGTGGTTTTACTCACTTATTGAAGTACTGCTCTGTATTGCGCTTGTTGTTAGCGATCTGGGTGAAGGCTTCCTCTCTTCGGCCATTCAACAAGTCCAACTGTTTCACTATCTTGGTGCCATTAGTTGTTGGATCGTAGTGCTGGATACGTAGTGTGAGCATCCCGACTTCGATAGTAATCACTGCTTCACAGCCATAGGTAAGGGTGAATGGTGTCTCGCCAGTGGGAGTTCAAACCGTAGTTCGATAAGCCCAAAGTACGCCAAGAAGTTCATCAGCCCATGCCCCTTTGTGGATTCTGAGTCGCTTCTTTAGGGTGGAGAGAATCTTCTTGTTGGTTGCTTCGGCCTGCCTGTTGGCTTGTGGATGTCCAGGTAAGGAGTATTTTACCTTGATTTTCAGTTTGGAGCACCACTCTCGATAATGACTGTAATCGAACTACTTCCCATTGTCTGATATAAAGCTTTGAGGTATTTCGAACTGAAAATTAACATATTTCCATAAGAACATAGTAATGGCTTGGGAGGTGATGTTGGCGAGGGCGTCTGCTTCCACCTACTTTGTGAAGTAATCTATTGCTACTACGACGAATTTGGCCCCGCCTCCCTATAGGGAATAGCCCGATCAGATCCAATCCCCACTGGGCAAAGGGCCAGGGAGATGAAATCGATGTGAGTTCCTCTGGTGGGGAGTGCGATATTGGGCCATTCTCTTGACACTTTCGACATTTTTTGACAAATTCTTTTGCATATTTGTGTGAACATAGCCAGTAGTACCCAGAAAAGGACCCTACATCAGACTCCCTAGCATGACCCTTTGAGAATATTGTCAAGACTTGCTAGTCGAATGACACAAGACTCATTTCCTCAAAATGGAGAATTTGGGTTTGAACGCTCTCCCCCTATCAAAAAAAGAAAGATATTTGAGAATATTTTTCCACCGATTCTTCTCCTTTTTAACATGTTATAGACTCCAATAATAGTCCACCACATAGACACCACAAACTCTCATTTTGTACTTGCTCTGTTATGTGCAAAACACACACACAAACAATTACAAATAAAGGTGAAAGAAAACACAATCAATCACACAATACAAGATTTACGTGATTCGATAAATTGCTTACATATACAGAACTGGAGAAATCTTACTAACCAGAGGAGATTACAATCACACAATCTCAACTCACTCTCTCTAGGGCCTTTTGCTCTCTCACATAATATACATTCATTAGACAATTGTTCTATTTCAAAATATGCTGAAAAATGTGTTTAAGCAATCAAATATAACATATTTATAGCAAAAACGGTGCTGGAAATCCTAACTTCAAAATTTTTACGAATCTCGCTCGAACGGGATGCCGAGCGAGTGAACTCTCTGTCTGAATCTTGTTCGAGCCAAGTGTCGAGCTAGATCTCGCTCAAGTCAAGTGTCAAGTCAGGGTCGAGCAAAATTCATGACGCTCAATTTTCAACTCCCAGACCAGTCTTCACAACAACCCAACAATCTCCCACTTGGAGACTGGGTCTCCACATGCCATCCCTTGTTTCCAGTCAAGCCCTATCATCTCTGCAACTCACAACTTTCGTTTTCAAACCAAAAGACAAACTGAAGTCGAGCTCAACTTTAGTCTCTCACATACATCGCCTTTAGTCAACATATCTACTAGGCGATTCACAACTCCCACTGCACAAGGAGTATCTAGTCTTGAGCTGATCTTGACAATTGCAACCAACTTCCCCAGGCTTACATGAGAATTGACGAAACTGACTCCCTTTGGCTTCCTCATAAGTTTCGCGCGATTAAGCCTACATTTTGGCACTCTTATACTTCTCTACACATCACTAGATCCTGATGTCAAATATAAAGAGTTAGATCTCTTACCATGCGCTAAAATCAGTGCACCATTATGATCTTTTAAGCTTCTATAGAGAACGCTACAACATAACCGCTATCATTACGCTATCCCATAGAGATTAGGTTTTTTTTCAAATTTGGAACGTATTTGACTTGTTGTAAATCCACACGCCCCTATTTGGAAGTGTGATGTACACATCACTCACTTCCACTACATCCAATGCCTCTCCATCAGCTGCATACATCTTTCCAAAATCACTAACAACATAATTCTGCATGATCTCTAGATGTGAGGCGCTATGGAAAAAAATTCTTGAATTCAATATCCAATCATCAATCAAATTGTGCACTACAAGAAGCAAAGTATCATGAATTTCTTCTACCACTACATTCACATCATCATCTTCATCATTTTTATGATGATTGCAATTTTTCTTGATGTGGCCTAGCTTGCCATAAATCCAGCATGTGATCTGCTGCTCATATCTCATTTTGCTCCTCTCTTCTTTTGAAGCTTGACTTGTCATGTCCTCTGTCTCGGCTGTCAACATTCAGGGTCGATCCTAAACTTGAGAACTCACTAGAATCTCTCTTACGTACCTCTTCAGAAAGGACCATGTCACGTACATTTTCGTATTTCAGTCTCATATTGCCAACTGAATTACTCATAAACATCTTCATGGCTAAGGCTGTGCTCCGACTCTAATGGTATCGGAGTTTGGAGTTTCTGACTTTGACTTCGACAACAATTGGAGTCGAAATCAACTTTCGAGTTTGACTCCGAAATGGAGTCGGAGATCAACTCCAATCGAAGTTCGAAACTCCAAACTCCAATAAGAGTTCATAGGAATTTGCTGTTCAAAACATAAACGAATCAACCTGGAGAGAGACAATGATGGTTTGTTGACCTTGCTCATATGAAGTGTCTCTTCAGTATCATGGCATTGAAGTTGCTCCTTATCCTTCACACCAAAAAATGGTACAGCTTTCACATATAAGCAATCCACGTTCGTCAACAATAAATCAAATACTCCACACACATACAGATTTGAGATTACAGAGAAGGGAGCGAAAGCAAGAGAAGGATTGTGGACTTCTACAGGGAGCTTAAAATAGATATCATCTGATTTAGGGGCGGTTCACTTGGAGTTCTTGCTCTTGCCACCGACGACCAAATCGATACCCTGTAAACATAAGGAAAGTGAAATTGAGTTTATGGATTGACTGACAGAAAAGAAAAAATGTCATTTTGTATTATTAGGGTTTGAAAGACGAGTGAATACCATGGTTGCTGGTGCTAGTGTTGGTGCTTGACGATGTTGCTACACCCAAATTTTGCTTTTTAGAGGGAGAGGCCAAACTTGAATTTAGGGATTTTAGAGGGAAAGGCTGAACTACTACCATGGTGCTCAACGCTGCTACTACACCCAAAGAAAGGAATGAATATATATAATCTGTAAAACGACATTGTTTAAGGCGTTTTACAAAAATAAAAATAAAAAAACAGGATGCAAATGGAGAGAAATAGGCTATGCAAGGATTCAAACCCAAGATGTGAGAAAGGATAAACGACTTCTAAACCATTAGGCCATTTGGATCTATTGTGTCTTATATACATGATATAATATATAAGGTATAAAAGTCGGAGTTCGGAATCGGAAGTCGAAAGTCGGAACCCCACAGTTCTTTGGATCCAACCCCGAACTCCGACTTCTAGAGTCGGAGCCACTCCGACTTCTAGAGTCGGAGCCACTCCGACTTCTAGAGTCGAAGCCACTCCGACTCCGATTCTGAATTCTAACTCCAATCAAAGTTGGAATTGGAGCGAACTCTGATCAGAGTTCGAAAATCGAAAAATTTGCCCACCCCTACTCATAACCTCTCAACTAGCAACGATGCCAACATAATCAACACTCTAATCTTATCATCAAATTCAATCTCTATAGAATATAATTGATTTATGATTGTGTTGAATTCACTCAGGCGTTGGGCTACGGACATACCTTCTGATATCTTCAGATTGAACCATTTTTTATCAAGTGCACTTTGTTATTCGTCGAAGGCTTTTCATACATACATGAGAAAGTCTTCATAAGAACCTCCATGGTCTTCTCTTTACTGACATTGTGTGTCACTGTTTTGGAAAAGGTCAACCGAACAATCCCTAAAACATGTTGATCTAACAGGGTCTACTCAGCATCATTCATGCTCTCCGACTTCATTCCCAACAATGAAAGATAGAGCCTGTTAAACCCAAGATTTCAAGTCTCGTATCTACGTATAGATTTTGATGATGACAAATAAATTCAAAACTCAAGCTCAAGTTCTCTACACATGAATGAAACTAAGCACATCAAAAAATCAAACATGAATAAGAAAGAGAACAAGTCTATAAATAAAGCTCATAGAGTAATATTATACATCTCTTGATAAAATTTGAAATTAGATTAAAACTCAAAATTAATATTTTCTCATAAAATATCAAATTGTATTTTTCACATGTGCATGATATCATTAAAAGTTTTAATTTCGAAAATTATATTTTACATGTGCATGACATATGCAATGACTTCATCAAAATATTTAAATTTAAAAATTATATTTTACATGTACTTAACATATGCAATGACTTTATCAAAAAGTTTAAATTCAAAAATTATATTTCACATGTACTTGACATATGCAATGACATCATCAAGAATTTGAATTTTGAGTTTGAAAAATGATTGAGTGTCATCTTTTGACATATGCATGTGTTGTTTGAATATTTTGAAATATGAATGATGTTGTCTTGAAAAAAGATGTTTTTATTTGAATATTTTAAAATATGAATGTTGTTTTCACATTTGCTAAGATTTGAAATTGAAGACTCATTTGCTTATAAATAACTCGCTTGAATTTTATAAAATTACAACAACAAGAACTTACACATCAATTATTAAGTTTTGCGTCATTCATTCAAAACTCTCATTCTCTCTTCTCTAAGTTTTGAACCTTAATTCTTGTTTATTTTGAGAGAGATATAGATCGTGCTGTATTGTTCTTATTTCACTCATTGAGGAGTGTACTCTGATAATCTACCCACTATTAGTTCTTGTATCAGTAAGAAGGTGTGCATAACCCTTGTATGTGTAGAAGGTATTTTATATAGGGAATAGTTGAATCACCAAGTGTAAGAAAATTGTAAGTGTAGAGGGTATTGTACATGAATTCTTTGTAGTAGTATTGCTCAAAGGTGTAATAGGTTTCTATCTCCATCTAAAGGAGATCGAATAATGAATTTGGAAATATTTAAGGGGTAGTTTGAGACGAAAACATAGGCAGTGGGGCTGAACCTTATTAAAATACTAAATTTGTTTCTTCTTGCCCTTACTTTTTATATTTCCTACTGTTTCGTATTTTATTTATATTTTATATTATGTATTTGGTTTATAAGTGTTAATTTTTAATATAACCCAATTCACCCCCCCTTCTTGTGTCAATCATCTGGACAACAAAGCTACTTCCTGTAGAGATAATCCTTGATTTGTATCTTCTAGTAGCCAAAATCAGTGTTGTCAAACTTCTCGATCTCAAGTGCATTCACTTTATCTCCAACCATCTTTCTCCTTCAAATCCAACTTTGGCTCTTGATACCAGTTGTTGTGGGCAAAATACACACACTAATTATGATAAATAAAAGTGAAAGTAAACATAATCAATCACATAACACAAATTAACATGATTCGACAAATTGCCTACGTCCACAAAACTGCACAAATCTTATTAACCAAAGGAGATTACAATCACTCAATCTCAACTCATTCTCTCTAGGACTTTTTGCTCTCTCACACAATAGACACTCACTAGGCAATTGTTCTATATCAAAATATGTTGAAATGTGTTTAAACAATCAAATATAACATATTTATAGCAAAAAGGGCACTGAAAATCCTAATTTTGAAATTCCTACGAATCTAACTCAACGAGATGTCAAGCGAGCGTCAAGCGAAACTCTCTGTCCGAATCTCGTTCAAGCCAAGTGTCAAGTGAGATATTGCTCAAGCCAAGTGTCAAGCCAGGGTCGATCAAGATTTCTAACACTTGATTTTCAACTCAAAGACCAGTCTTCATAGCAACCCAACACACACCTCATCACGTTCCATTTTTCCATCTCCCCCTCTCTCTCTCTCTCTCTCTCCTTCTTGTCCCTCCCTCTCCGTTTCTCCCCTCTATCTCTTTCTCTCTCTCCCTCACTTTGGCCTTTTCTAACATTGGCAGGCATTTTTGCAACAATTTGATTGGATTTATTGTTGTAGTTTTTAATATTTTCACTGCATTTTTTTGAATTCAATCATTATATTAATATTTCTTTGATTACTGAGTTAAAAATCATAGCAACATTGTCAGCTTGCTTACATTGCCTTTTTAGTTCATTCATCGTTGGAAGTTAGGATTTGTTTTACTATTTTAAACAATCTAATGCATTGTTTACTGTTTGAACTCCACTTTTTGTGTTAGATTTTTTATTTTATTTTAGTTGCTCATATTCTCTAATCAAATCTATGCCTAGACTGTCCAGTGAGAGAGAGAGAAGGGGGATGTGAACGAGATTTGCAGGAACGCTGGAGTTGTCAACTTGATTTGCTAAGGGTTGAACTCCATTTTTTGAAGAAATATTCTGGAGAAATATTGTCTCTTCATCGAGGCAAATAGATATACACGGGATTTGGGAGATCCGTGTTTGCAATACTGTGTAATAAGGTGTAGCAAATTATTATGGGTTTTTCATATATGTGACTTTTTTAATGGGTGTCGAGACACCCAAGATATAGGACTTGCATGTTTCAAAGAGGTACTTCGGATATTTATCCTAACAAAAAAATTGTGGGATTGAGTATAAATGGAGTGAACGTAATACTAATGCATAAGGATATGTGGTATATGGAATTTTACATTTATTTTGAATGAGAAGTTCTTGATTTTTTTAATTATTTCGAATAAGATTCTAATTATATCATTGACTAATCTTTTAAAAATTTAGGTCAAGTGATTTGAATTTTCTATTAAAAAGTTATATTTGTTTTTTCTAAGATGATGATAAGATGTTGATTAAATATAAAAATAGTGATTTGTACCGAAGTATGCTATATATTTTCTTTTGTTTGTAGATCAGAGTTCTTCTAGGGCTTGCTAATGCACTAAGATTGTTTTATCACACCTAGCTCGATTATGTACCAACATTACTCTAGCTTTCGAAAGTTCTCCCTCCCCTCTCCCTAAACAACCCCTCAACACCGACTCTCCCCTCTCCCCACCCACTTGCCAACCAATTTTCCTCTTCCTTTCTCTCTTCTTCCCTTCTTCTCTTCTTCTCTTTCTTTTTCCAGCTACCTTGTTATACTTTTTTTTATGGTGGTTTCCAGTTTCCTTTTTTTGGAGTCAACCAGTGCAGGTTGAAGGTAGTCCGAAGGCCAAATACCACTACACGCCTCACCGTCGTTCCCCCTGTCCATCGATCATGTGGTCGTCCGACACCTTTTGTCAAATGGGACGGTGTGTGCTTCTAATGTGCATGGGCAGACTTCAACGCGCCTCGCTTATGTTAGATCCTCCTCGTCGGTGTTGTTCCTTCTCACTGGTGATGTGGATCTGGGATGTCGTGGCCATCTGACCTGCAATGCTTCTCTCTTAGTGTGGCGTGTGGTGTCATGCGCCACCACATACGACCATTACTTTTAGTTGTTGTTATGTTTTGATTTGTTGGTTTGTCTGTTTTCTTATTTTGTTTTCACAAAAAAATTGTAAAATAAAGAAATAGTGTCCCGGACTTATGTCCATGAAATTTGAGTTCTCTCATCCTTTAGAGGATGAGATAATAGTCACTGCCATGTTGGCAGTAATTAGTTTCTTAAACATTTTGTCTGGAAAAGAGTTAGATGCTGAGTCTTACACTATAAGAAAAATGGGCTTTTGTGATCCTTTAATTGTAACCAAATGACTAATTTGTAACTAATTTTGACTGTAAATAGTTATTTAGCTGAAATTAACTAGCTGCAAATAAACAATTTTCTTGTAGTATCAATTGAACTCGGTTGACTTGTATACTAAATTTTCTCAATTATAAGTCGCATTGTATGCTTCAAGTTCCATGATTTCTATGAACTAAACCTATTTCTTCAAAAAAGGGCTAGGTAATGCACTATGTACATGTCATTATTAGGTTGCTACAATTATGTGGGATGATAATTGTTGGCTTTATTCTCGACTTGGATAATCCTGTTGACCGTATTCTGTCGTTACTTAAGTTGCCCTATTTTTAGTTAGTTCAAACTATTTTTTGATGTTTTCAATGTTTTCCTCTTCATTCTATTCACATTTTATTAATTTATCTTTGACTACCGGCCTGAATTTTGCTTGTTCTTGTTTGTTTGTTTTTTTTGGTTGATTTACAAAAAAAGTTACGAAATAGTTTTGAAGGACATTGTTATTGATCAAGCTGGAAATGGGAGAGAATGAAGACTACTTATTGTATAATTCATATATTTCATTGTCATTTATGTGTTTTATAATGTAATATATAAATACAAAAGAGTAATATGTAGTGAATTGTAGTATGTTGCATGCATTTCACATTATGAGTATTATATATATATTGCATGCATTTAGTTAAAATGGTAATTAATTAGATTTAACTTTAGTTATTTTTTACATAAAATTTAGTTTTCTATTTCGATATATCAAATAATTTAACATGTAGTGAATTGCATTAATGCATGCATTTGAAATGATAAATATTGAATTCATTTTTTTTTAGATGCATTTAATTAAAAAGGTAATTAATTATTTTTATATAAAAAAATGCTTTTCAACATATTTTCTTAAAAAATTGTAATAGAATATGGACTATTACAAAAAATGATTTTCAGCTCAATCATCTTATTGATGAAAAGTAATAAGAGACTTAACTTGGGATGGATTAAAAAAAAGGGGGGTATAATCCGATAACCATATTTTTGGGTTTTGAAAACCTAGATTTATCTAGGTTTCAGCCCAGGTATATCTAGACTAGAACTTAGATCAGATTTGGGACCTAGGTTTTGGGCGAATATACCCTGATTCTCTACCTCAAACCTGGATGTACACCCCAACTTGTGTACATTACGTTTGCACTTGTGTAACATGCGCAAATGATCACTAAGTAGCCATCCTCTATATTCTTGTCGATAAAGGTAGTAGACTTCATTTGAATTAGGTGGTGAGAGTGATAGGAATGAGCTTCATGAGTTCCCTTTGCCAATTTGAAAAATCAATGACCATAGCGCACTATTGAAATTACTCGTAATTATTTTCTTGGAGGCAAGGAGTACACAGGAATGTTAAGGTCCATTTGGATGAAAATATGAGATAAAATAATTTTTGATAAAAATTAAAAGTTAAATAAGATATTATTAAATTATTATTATTATTTAATTGAATATTTTTTAAAAATTAAATTATTTATTACATTTTATATGAAAATGTAAAAAAATTATAATAAAAAAATAAAATGAAATCATCTTTATGTCCAAAATACGAACCTAAAACAAATAAACCACCTCTCAAATCGATCATGGGCTTTACTCTAAAATACTCTCTCTCCCTCTCGCGTTCTCCATTCTTTCTTCTGCTAGGATTTCTCCAAACGTTGTCGACGTGAGGGGGACCGGATCTCTTGCTCCGTTTCCTCCTTTCTTTTCTTTTCCTAGTTTTCCCAACCGCTAGTTTTGGTTTTGTGGGTGATGGTGGTTTTCGATGGTTAGTATTTTTGGAAGCTATGTTTTGCAGGTACGAAGGCTTCGGGCATCCAAAGGCCACCACACGCGGTGTCTCCGTTCTCCCAAGTTGCCAATCGGTTCGTCACCCAGAATTTTGGCTGAACAGCGAGGTACGTGCTCCTCACCCACGATGACCGAATGAGATTGAGTTTTCATTATGTCTCGTCTCTAGTGAATCCAGCTTGTCGGCAATAGTTCAAAACAGATCCAAGGCATCGAAGCACCCAAGTCCTACAGTGGATCACTTTTAGAGTGGCGTGTGGGAACACATGCCACCACAAACAACCTTAAGTTGTATTTTCGTTTTCTTTTTCTATGTTTTTTTAGTTTGGTTAGTTGGTTGTTATGTTTTTTTGTTTTGTATGTACAAAAAAAATTGAAAAATGAAGAAATAGTGACCCGAACGTATGCCCGTGGATTTTAAGTGCTCTCCTCTGGTGGAGGATGAGATAGTAATTACTGTCGTTTGGACAATACTTAGTTTCTACAAACTTTTTGTCTGTAGAAAATTAGAAGTTAGGTTCCATTTGTAACTAGTTGACTCGTAGACTGAGTTTGTCTTAGTTATTGGTCACATTGTATACTTCATTTTTTTGGGTTTAAATAAAGTAATCATATTTCTTAAAAAAAAAAGGGATCATTGGCTTAGGAGACAAATTGTTTGGAATGTGGATTTCTTGGCTCAAAAACTCAACAAGATTTTCCACACGATGATGGAGTCTTAGTGTATTAATCATGAATGCAATTATACTTCACTCCTTTTAGGCAAATTTATTTGTTAATTAATAATTTTTTAAACTGATGAGAAAAAAAAATCATTTTCTAAAATCACCGAGTGATCGAAACATAGAAACACACATTAAACCATTACATGTGATTATAATTAGGCATGTTCATCCAGCCTCTCAACCTAGTTCTAAATTTTTTTGTTTTGCAATAATTTTAATATTTATTTAAGAGGTTCAAAAAAATTTTGAATCTAAAATCTAAAATTTGGATTCTCAAATCCGGAATTCGAATGAACAAACCTATGATTATTCTATATAAAGAAGTATTACAATTGCAAGAAAAATTCATAAAAATATGTTTACAAATTAATATAACTTTATGCAATATGTTACATCTAATTTTAAAATTTAACATATCAAATCAAACACATTAATTTTATAAATTTATTTTAGTGAGATTTCTTTGTAATTAAAATATTTCTATTTTCCATATTCTATTATCATATATCATTGAAATTATCCAACACTGCACGAGACACTATACGAGTTAAACTGTTTAAGGAAACCTTTTAGAGCACTCTCGTTAAATTAGCTAAAACCCAAATTCAATAAGCATTTTGACATTCAAAATCATTTTAACTCTACATTGGATTGTGTAAAATTCAAATTTTCTAATTTTTGTGCCAATAAACTCAAATGAAATGTCAAATATGGATGGTCTGCTAAAATGGCTAAATCTATTATTTTATCATTTCTCTTCCATTATTTTATTTTAAATATCGATTAGTAATTTAATTTAATTTAATTTAAATATAATATAATTATTAATTATTTTTTTAAACTCAAAATTTAATTAAAATATAATTATTAATTAACATATAAAAGATAGAATAGTCAAATATGATAAAATTAATTAATTTAATAATTGTAAGTAATTAAAAAAATTTAATTACTAATTACTAATTATTATGTATCTTCATAAATATATAATCTAATGTAGAGATTTTATGTAAATAGTCAAAGTCAAAAATTAGTTATATTAATTTATTATTATATTTTGATAAAATAACTATTCTAATATGAGGATTATGTGAATAGAATGACAAAAAATTAAAATGGAGATTAGATTGGTTAAAAGTATATTTTAATTTTGGATAACCCAATAAAAGTGCTCTAATCTTAAAATTGTTGACATAAACACTAATATTGAATCTATCAATTTTTTTTTTCAAAAGTTGATAGAAATTATAAATTTTTATATATATAAAATAGCTTGAAAAAAATAATATGAGAAAAATAAAATAAAAATACATCTTATTTAATTTTTGAATAATAATTTATAAAAATGATATATTTTTTAATGTGTATATAAATTTGAAAATTTTATTAATTTTTATAAGAAAATTTTGATGCGTTGTGCTCTAACATAGGCAATATACAGGCACGCATCTTGGTCTACAAGCCGCTAGTGCCTAGGTCTGAAATAAGTCGTTTTGAGGGGCACGTTCGATGTTAAGGTCATCTTGGTCTTTGCTGGGGCACACACTAAAAATTGAATGTGCACTTTCTACTAAGTTTTAAAGGAAAACTTTGATGCGTCGTGCTCTAACATAGACAATATGCCAATATACATAGCGATGCAAACTCAAAATTGATACGAGTATCGTCATCGCATAGGTCACACATCTTGGTCTACAAGCCGCCTAATGAGTCGCTTTGAGGGGTACATTCGATGTGAAGATCATGTTGGTCTTTGCAGGGCACACATCGGAAAATAAGTCGGTTTTCGTTCTAATTTGTGTGTTTGAATTTGAAAATGAGATGAATTGAAATGAATTTAATTTATTTTTTAATATTATTATTATTTTAAAATTTAAAAAATATGTATTAAAATTAGAAAAATATATATTAGAATTTAAAATATATATATATATAAATTTATATTTTATATAAAAAATTATAAAATATAATGATAAAATAAAAATAAGTTGAGATAATTCAACTCATTTTTGAATCTAAACTATATCTAAGAATATGTTTAAAGTTGTGTTTTAACATTTTAAAAATATTTTTATTATTTATTTATTTTTATTATTATTTATTATATTTTGCTACTATTTATTTTTCATAGGGAATATGCTCCTATGGTAAAGGTAGAACAGTGGAAGTAGTGCAGGGAAGGGCTCGTGTATATAAAGAAATTCAAAGCAGGTCACAAAGAGTAGAGCGAAAGCAAGTAATTCTTCATGATGGCAGGCCAGGAGGTGAAGCTTTTGGGATTTTGGGCGAGCTCATTTGTAATCAGGACTGAATGGGCTCTAAAGCTCAAGGGTGTTGATTACGAGTATATTGAAGAAGATATCTACAACAAGAGCTCTCGTCTTTTGGAACTCAACCCTGTTCATGGAAAAGTTCCAGTCCTTGTTCATGACGGTAAGGCGATGGCTGAGTCCTTGATTCTTCTTGAATACATAGACGAGACCTGGAAGCAAGACCCGTTATTGCTGCCTCAAGATCCTTATGAAAGATCCAAAGCGCGATTCTGGGCTAGAGTTGCAGAAGAAAAGGTTAGTAAATTCCTCTTGGCACTGAAACGATGCTTTTGGTTTGACTTTTTGTGAATCAAACGGCAAATTTAGAATTAGTTTGGCACAGAAAAAAAAAGGAAGAAAATGACAAAGAAACGTCTAGCAATATTACTTGATTTAATCTTTATATTATCCATATAATTGAAACCATCTTTCAAGTTGGCTCTCTTTGATTTGATCCAGATCTGTGAGGACGCGTAAGATCAATTAATTAGTTCTAAATCGATTTTTTATTTTTTATTTTTATATAAACTACACTAATGAAGTGATTATTGGGACCCTTATTAATTTGTAATGTATATTTAGGGGCTTATTAATGTAAAATGTAGTCGTAGTGTAAAGTGATTGTGAGCGCTTATGGCCCATTACGCGCGTCATGTTTTGCGTAATTTTGAAACAATTTTATACGTCATATTACCATTATTAAATAAGATATATTATTCAGTATTTTATCGATAAAAATGTCGTTTTCTTTCTGTTGCTTGGTTGATAGCTGCTGGAAACTTCATTTATGGCTATGTGTACCCACGGAGAGAAGAAGGAACAGGCACTGAAAACAGCCATAGAGGCGGCGGAGAAGATAGAGGAAGAGATGAAAGGAAACAACATGAAGTTTTTTGGAGGGGAGAGCATTGGATATTTGGACCTTGCAATGGGATGGATACCTTACTGGCTGCCTGTTTGGGAAGAAGTTGGATCTATGCAGATTGTGGAGCCTTCAAAATTTCCTGCCATCACTGCCTGGTCGAAGAGGTTGCTGGATCACCCAGTGATCAAGCAAAAGTTACCACCTAGAGACAAAATGCTTGTTTATTTTCATTGGCTAGCGCAGCAAAATGTTGGCTAAAATCTTTGGTGGATGAGTGTAGCTAGGTTCGCAGTTTTGGTACGTGTGCGCCCTGTCGTACCTCTTTGAAAGTTTCCAACAATAAATATTACTGCGTCCAGCAAATAGAATTGAGATATAGTTATCTAATATAAATATTGTAATTTCAATAATGTCACGTACTGTTCAAGCTTCTAGTTCTGTATTTAAGCTGGGTTTCAAGATCAGGATCATACTAGAAGGGGATGTTCTTCTTGTTGTCAAAGGCTATTGAAGGCACAGAAGCAACTTAGGACGGCAAAGGACATGCTCATTTCTGATGTTAAAAAAAATAAATAAAGGCTTTCTCAGTATGATAGCTGGGCTGTTAAATATGTATGGAGAGAAGCAAATGTTGTTGCTCATGCTGTAGGACAAAATGCATTATCTACCTCTGACGACATTATTGACGTAGAGAAAGTTATATTATGTATTCAATCTCAGCTTTTATCAATAAAGATTTTTTTCTCCTAAAAAAACTGTTACTAGTAAGTAATAAATCAATAAATTTAGCTATAAATTGATTACACGAAAATTATTTTTTATTGAAATATAAATCTAATAAATCAAAAGAAGAAAAAGATAGTGAAAAGAGCATGATAATGCTTTCAAGTTTCGAAGAAAATGGGTGTAAGAGGCTGTAGAGGTGGAACGGAAAATATTACACACTCGTTTGAGTAATGTTAGAGATAACTTACACTTACTGGGTTTACACATATATGAACAAATTAATGAATAATAATATGTCATTAAACACATATAAATGTAAATATAATAAATGTGAATTATCTCTATATTTTCATCACTCGCTTTCAAATCATAAATATCTCATAATCTTAGCAATTGCGCCCCATCATACTCGCCTTCAAATCGGTTGTAAATATCTCTGTGATCTGTTCTTGCTTTCCGTCTTCATAAATATCTTTGCTTGCTTCGAGATTCGGATATGTACAAATATCTTAGCACCCAAGATATTATTTTTCTCCAAATCTTCACACGTGTTCCGTGCTAGCTGCATGACCAAACCCTAGTTAACTCAGTAAGGTGTCGATTGGTCTGATCGCTCGATCCATTCGATTCCCCGGTTCGATTTTGCTCATTTAAATATATAGTTAAGGCCTGCTCCGTGTGACATGTGCAGCGAAACCTTTTCAATTTCAGGATAAATATATGATTTTCCTCCATTACGGGATTCCCTTCGGAAAATATCTAGGCCTGCCTTTATTGCCGTGCAGTTTATTGGCTGACATGATGTCGTCGTCTCATAGATGGATCAGCTTACTGTTTTTTTTTTTTTTTAAAGAAAGCAGCTTACATTTATTAATAATGATAATTATAAATAAATTTAAAATATATATTACAAATTAACTAAATGAAAATATATACGATTGACATTATCTAGTCCTACGTTGCATACTTTTTCCAGATTAAATATGAGAGAATTAAATTCTATCTAAACTATAATTAATCAAATAATTAAACAAAACTCCCGTCCGTACTAAGATGATCCAACTTTTAGGATGGCATATATAATACACGAGCCGCTTCTAAAAAGTAGAGGAAATTCACAGGTGGGACAATCGCCTGTCCCAAATCCAAAGATGACGCGCATGTTCACTGACCGCCATCAACATAGATGGTGCGTGGCAAAAGAGTCCCAGCTTCGAAGTACGTGTGTGGAACATGCGCCTCTCAATTTGGCGTGAGTTCGGTCCGACTAGAAGATCAGTGCATGGCAAAACTTATGGAGGGGTGCGTGTGGAAGACTGGACCATGGAGGATGTTGCCCAGATGACTAACACAAGAGGGGGGGTGAATTGAGTTGTATTTAAAAAAATAACAATTATAAATCAAATATATAATATAAAATATAAACAAAATATGAAACAACAATAAATATAAATAGTAAGAGTAAGAAAGAAGCAAACTCAGTATGTTAACGAGGTTCAGCCCCACTGCCTACGTCTCGCCTCAAGCTACCTCTTGAGAATTCCCAAATCCACTATTCAATCTCCTTTAGGTGGAGATAGAAACCTATTACACCTTTGAGCAGCACCGCTCCAAAGAATCCGTGTAGAACACCCTCTACACTTCCAATCACCTTACACTTGGTGATTTAACTATTCCCCGTGTAGAACACCTTCTACACTTCCAATCACCTCACACTTGGTGATTTAACTATTCCCTGTGTAGAACACCTTCTACACACACAAGATTTATACACACCCTTTTACAAATACAAGAGTTGATAGTAGGTAGACTATCAAAGTACACTCCTCAATGAGTGAGATAGAAACAATACAGCGCAACCTATATCTCTCTCAACAAGAACAAGAATTGAGGCTCAAAATTTTAGAAAAGAGAGAATGAGAGCTTTGAAGAAATGATGCAAAACTTAGCAATAGATGTGTAAGCTCTTGTTATGAATTTTGTAAAACTCAAGTGAGCTATTTATAGGCAAATGATTTTTCAATTTCAAATTTGAAAAGATTCCCATGTCAAAAACATCATCATTTACTTTTCAAAAATTTCAAATCTAATATTTTTACTTTTTGCATGTGACAAAAGGAGCACACTTTACTTTTCAAAAATTTCGAACATAATTTTTTACTTTTTGCATATGACAAAAGGAGCACACTTTATTTTTCAAAATTTTCAAATAAAGACATCTACCTTTTGCATAAGTCAAGAAAAGCATCCACCACTTTTGAAAATATTCAAATAAAACATGCACATGTGAAAGATGACAATCAATCATCTTAATATTTTCAAAGTTCAAACCTTTAATCATGTCATGCACATGTGAAAGATGACAATCAATCATCTTTCAAAATTTTCAAATTTAATTTTCAAAATATTCATGCATATGTGGAAAATGTATTTTAATGCTTTATGATAAAATATTAATTTTGAGCCTTAATCCTAATTTTGAATTTTTAAGAGATTTACAATATTACTCTATGATTTTAATGTGAACTTGTTCCCTTCTTGCTCATGCTTGCTTCCTTAATGTGCTTGATTATATTGTGTGGACAACTTGAACTTGAGACTCTTTTATTATTTGGATTCATTTGTTATCATCAAAATCCATTTGTAGATTTACATGAAACTTGAAACCTTGGGTTCAACAATCTCCCCCTTTTTGATGATGACAAATACTTCATAGAACCTGAAACCTGTATTAATACTTAAGCTCCCCCTGAGAATGTGCGTTAGCTTTTCAAGCAAAAATATAAATATAATTCTAAACATATATAACAATTTTAGAAATTTAAACAATGTTAATGTTCTAGTCTAAAACTTCTCCCCCTTTTGGTATCATTAAAAAGGAATTATAATTAGTTCAATAATCAGAGCTGAATAATTGAAACCATCCGTGCGCGACAAAACCTACAAAGGTTGAAACCGAATTTTATCATCTCGGTGTGGAAGAAGATTTAAATCCGCTTGATGTTATTGACGAATTAGATGTTCCAGAGATTTGAAGTTGAATAATTAAAATTATTCGTGTCCGACAAAGACAACAAAAGTTGCAGGCCTAGCTCTGGCAATGCGGTGCGGAGCCATGCATGTCCGACAAAACCTGCAAATGTTGGAAGTCTAACTCTGGCAATTCGGTGCAGAGCCACGCGTATCTGACAAAACCTGTAAAAGTTGGTGGCCTAGCTCTAGCACTCGGTGCGAAAGCAGATTCAAATCAATCGCCTGATGTTGTTGACAAACGGATTTGAAGGCTCTGAGTTTCTATAAAAAAAATCATTTTCACCTATCGGATTCCAAAAAAAAATCGCTTCTTGACCTAAGTTCTGTTTTTTCATAACGATAGAATGACGGAAAAAATTTCGTCTGATAATCTTCCGGATTTGAATCAGGAACCGTCTCAACCAATCATTTTATCTCATGAGGTTGTCAACACTATGATAGAAGCAGAAATGCATTTTTCAAATATAACTGATTCTGAGGTTGTTGCAGCATCAAGAACTCTCAGTGCTCAATATGCTGCTTCTGTTACGACCATGTCACGGAGATTGCTAGCGAGGGCAAATGAAGTTGATCGACTTAACAATCAAATATCTGTTCTGCATCAAAAGCTTGCAAATAAAGGCAGAAAGAATAAGAGGTTAAAGCAAGAAAATAAAGATTTGACGGAATTAGCTCGTGTTTTGAAACTTCAAATAGAGGAATCGGAACGAGTAAGAGTTCAAGCACAGAGTCAACATCAGCAGATAATGGCAGCGTTTCACGAGAGAAACAGGGACAATTATAATTAATCTCGCTAGCTTAGTTCGGTAACTTTTGACAATATGCATCCGGCATATCTTGTAATCTTGACTAAGTAAGATTTGAAGAGATGACAGTTTGTCTTCTACTTATTTCCATCTTTATAAAAGCAATCCTTAGTTTTATCTAATCCGCATCAAATCTTCTTTTCATTGTTGTAGTTCATCTTCATTCTCACTTTACAAAATCTTAATGGCTCATCAATTCTCCTTCAGTGCTTCTCGTGATCAATCTATTTCTGCATCTGTCGTAAGTGCCATGAAGCAGCAAAATACTAATTTGGCTAATAAATCAGATCATGATGCCATTTACGAGCTTGTGGGTCTCGGGACTCGATACTCATCTTCCATTGTTGTTTTTTCCGCTCGGTTGCAGTCCAAAACCCGCAAGATAGAGAAGCTTAATGAGAAGATCGATATTCTTCAACGACTTGTTCAAGAGTCTAACAAAAAAATAGTAGACTTAAAACAACAGAATAAGGATTTAAAGTCCTTACTCGCCTCTGCATTTCGATTGCCTAATCATTTAGACAAGGATGGCATGATGATTTATGAGGAGCAAATGCATTTGAATTATGAGACTAAACGTCTCAAGTTTTTGTAGGTCATTTGAGATAATGGAATAAAAGTATCTAGCAGATATTCATGGCATGCATAATTCCTATTTATCTTCTAATCATGCATAGTTTATCTTCTGGTAGGGGTTTTGTGAAAATTTCTACCAATTGATCATGTGTACTAGTAAATTCTAATACAATATCGCTCTTCTGCACATGATCTCTAAGAAAATGATATCTAATTTCAATATGTTTGGTCTGAGAATGTCGTATTAGATTCTTCGAAAAATTTATAGCACTTATATTTATCACATTTGATTGAAATGTGATTGTACATAAGTTTAAAATCCTCAAGTTGTTGCTTCATGTAAAGAACTTGAGCACAACAACTACCCGCAGCAACATATTCTGCCTCAGCAGTAGATAGTGCAACAGAATTTTATTTATTTTTTACTAAACCAAGAAACTAGTGCACGACCTAAGAAGTGACATGCTCCACTAGTGTTTTTTCGATCTATTTTACAGCCAGCATAATCTACATCTGTGTAGCTGATTAGATCGAAAAATGTGTGTTTAGAGTACCATAACCCTAAGTTAATTGTACCACTAAGATATCTAAGAATGCGCTTAATTGCAATTAAATGTGATTCTTTTGGAGATGATTGAAAGCGTGCACATAAGCACACACTAAACATAATATCTGGTCTACTGGCTGTCAAATATAATAAGCTACCAATCATACCTCGATATACCTTCGAGTCAACTAGTTTACCGGTTTCATCTTTATCAAGTTTAGTGGATGGACTCATTGGTGTTCCAGTTTCCTTAGCACCTTCCATCCCAAATTTCTTCAGCAATTCCTTAATATATTTCGATTGATTGATGAATGTCCCACTTTTTGCTTGCTTAATTTGCAATCCGAGAAAGAATGTAAGCTCTCCCATCATGCTCATTTCAAATTCTTCCTGTATAGTCTTAGCAAAAACTTGGCACATATTTTCATTAGTAGCACCGAATATTATATCATCAACATAAATCTGAATCAAAAGAATATCATCATTTTCGAATTTAATGAAAAGAGTTGTATCAATTTTTCCTCTTGAAAAGCCTTTTTTAATCAAGAAACCACTAAGTCTCTCGTACCACGCTCTAGGAGCTTGTTTGAGTCCATATAGTGCTTTTGTGAGTTTGAAAATATGATTTGGAGAAATATGATTTTCAAAACCTGGAGGTTGCTCAACATATACCTCTTCATTTATAAAACCGTTTAAGAAAGCACTTTTAACATCCATTTGAAAGAGTTTGAAATCTTTATAACAAGTATATGTAAGTAGCATTCGAATAGCTTCTAATCTTGCGACTGGTGCATATGTCTCATCATAATTGATTCATTCTTCTTGATTGAAATCTTGGACCACTAGTCGAGCCTTATTTCTAGTAATGACTCCGGACTCATGTTTCTTGTTTCTAAAAACCCATTTTGTTCCAATAATAGTATGATTTTTGGGTTTAGGAACAAGTGTTCAAATATTATTTCTTTCAAATTGATTAAGCTCTTCTTACATAACTAGAATCTAAGATTCATCAAGAAGTGCTTCATCAATATTTTTAGGTTCGATCTGAGATAGAAAAGCAGTATGATTGCAAATATTTCTAAGAGATGATCAAGTACTTACACCTCGTGAGGGTTCTCCTAAAATTTATTCCGTTGGATGATCTTTCACATGTTTCCACTATTTGGTTGCATCTTGTACTAAGTCTTGATGATCTTTCCTTCTATTTCCATGATCTTTCCTTTTGAATTGTCTCCAAATATCACACATCCTTTTTCTTTAGAAGTGAAGTCAATGAATTTAGTTTTGTCTTCTGTCACGTATCTTGAGCATCCGTTATCTAAAAATCATTTATTTTTACCTGTAGAATACTTCATGCATACCTACAAAAGCAATTAAAAACAATTCCTGGTACCCAAGTTCTTTGGGTCCTTTATTTATTAGTATTAGAAGAAATAAGATTTTTAGGTACCCATATGACCCTAATAGTCATTGTATGTTTTCTTCTAATAGGACAAGCAAAATAATTATGACCATTTCTATTACAAAAATTGTAAATAGCATGTGACATATATGAAGAACTTGAGTGATTATAATAGTATCCTTTTTTAACAAAATTATTTTTATGAAAAGAATTTTGAATATTGAATTTTGATGTAGAAGGATTATCAAAAAAGTTTTTATAAGATTTGTATTTTTGTTTTGGCTTATATCCCAAGCCTGCCTTATCAAAAACACATCTTTGACTACCAAGAAGTTTTTCAAAATTTCTTTTTCCATTCGTAAAGTTTTCAATAATATTTTCTAAATCAGTTTTCTTTTTCTTCAACTCAAGATTTTCATCTTTCAAAACAATACTTTCTTTTCTTAAAATATCAATTTCGTTTGTTAAAGAAGAATTTTTCTTTTTCAAAACAGTATACTTGATACCCAATTTTTCAAATTCCTCATATACCTCTTCTAAAAAATTTTGCAATTCTTCATATGAAGGATCTTCAATATTATCAAAATTTATTACCTCAATGTCATCTTTAGCCATAAGACAAAGATTTGTTGATTCTCCATTGCTTGCTTCACTATCTGAGCTACTTGAATCATCATCCCACGTAGCTTTCATTGCCTTTTTGCTTTTGTTTCGATCTTTCTTTAGCAGAGGACAATCTGGCTTGATATGACCAGATTTATTGCATTTATAACAAATTAAAGTGTCATTTTTACCTGAATCTTTCTTGGAAAACTTATTGAAGGATTTCCTTGGAGGAGTTTTATTTTTCTTTAAGAACCTCTGAATTCTTCTTACTATCATCGCAATTTCTTCATCTTTGTCGTCATTTTCTTCATTTTCATCACTTTCACTTTCATGTGGAACAGTTTTAAGTGCCAAGCTTTTCTTTGACTTTCCTTATTCTTCTCCTCTTTTCAATGTGTACTCATGGGTGATAAGTGACCCGATGAGTTCATTCACTTCGAGCTTCTTGAGGTCTCTAGCTTCAAGAATCGCTGTCACTTTTGATTCCCAACGTTTTGGTAGAGAGTTGAGAATTTTTTTTACTATCTCCACTTTGGAATAAATTTTGCCAAGAGCTGTCAAACTGTTTATGATGTTAGTAAAACGAGTGTACATACTAGAAATAGATTCATCATCATTCATCTTAAACATTTCATATTCATGAGTAAGAATATAAATTTTTGATTCCTTGACTTGAGAAGTTCCTTCATAAGTAACTTCCAAGTTATCCCAAATTTCCTTTGCTGTAGCACAAGTCATTACTCTATTAAATTCATTACCATTGAGAGCATTATATAATAAATTCATAGCAGTTAAATTCAAAGTATAAAGTCTATCGTCTTCACGATTAAACTCTTCTTCTTCCTTTTTGACCTTTACTCCATCAACCACTTTTGTTGGAATATAAGGTCCATTTACAATGCATTTCCAGATTTCTCGACCTTGAGCCTGAAGGAATATTCTCATTCTAACTTTCCAGAATGAGTAATTGTCTCTGCAAAAGAGTGGAGACCGACTGCTAGATTGACCTTCACCAAATGAAGCTGCAATGTTAGCCATAAGATCTTAACTCAAAAGATAGTTAATCTTATAATAGAGCTCTAGCTCTGATACCAATTGTTACTGATCATAGGCCGCACCTATGTCACCTAACAACTGTACCTACCAGACTAGCCGGCCACCGTCTCTACCGGTGCATCGTCACCCATGGTCGGAGAGTCTTGCTTCGGTGACACAGTCACAAGCGAGAGTTTCCATGAGTGATCTGCCTGTATGAACAGTACAGGTCAACTAGCTCTGATACCAATTGTTACTGATCATAGGCCGCACCTATGTCACCTAACAACTGTACCTACCAGACTAGCCGGCCACCGTCTCTACCGGTGCACCGTCACCCATGGTCGGAGAGTCTTGCTTCGGTGACACAGTCACAAGCGATAGTTCCCATGAGTGATCTGCCTGTATGAACAGTACAGGTCAACTAGCTCTGATACCAATTGTTGCCCAGATGACTAACACAAGAGGGGGGGTGAATTGAGTTGTATTTAAAAAAATAACAATTATAAATCAAATATATAATATAAAATATAAACAAAATATGAAACAACAATAAATATAAATAGTAAGAGTAAGAGAGAAGCAAACTCAGTATGTTAACGAGGTTCAGTCCCACTGCCTACGTCCTCGCCTCAAGCTACCTCTTGAGGATTCCCAAATCCACTATTCAATCTGCTCAAGCTACCTTTGAGCAGCACCGCTCCAAAGAATCCGTGTAGAACACCCTCTACACTTCCAATCACCTTACACTTGGTGATTTAACTATTCCCCGTGTAGAACACCTTCTACACTTCCAATCACCTCACACTTGGTGATTTAACTATTCCCTGTGTAGAACACCTTCTACACACACAAGATTTATACACACCCTTTTACAAATACAAGAGTTGATAGTAGATAGACTATCAAAGTACACTCCTCAATGAGTGAGATAGAAACAATACAGCGCAACCTATATCTCTCTCAACAAGAACAAGAATTGAGGCTCAAAACTTTAGAAAAGAGAGAATGAGAGCTTTGAAGAAATGATGCAAAACTTAGCAATAGATGTGTAAGCTCTTGTTATGAATTTTGTAAAACTCAAGTGAGCTATTTATAGGCAAATGATTTTTCAATTTCAAATTTGAAAAGATTCCCATGTCAAAAACATCATCATTTACTTTTCAAAAATTTCAAATCTAATATTTTTACTTTTTGCATGTGACAAAAGGAGCACACTTTACTTTTCAAAAATTTCGAACATAATTTTTTACTTTTTGCATATGACAAAAGGAGCACACTTTATTTTTCAAAATTTTCAAATAAAGACATCTACCTTTTGCATAAGTCAAGAAAAGCATCCACCACTTTTGAAAATATTCAAATAAAACATGCACATGTGAAAGATGACAATCAATCATCTTAATATTTTCAAAATTCAAACCTTTAATTATGTCATGCACATGTGAAAGATGACAATCAATCATCTTTCAAAATTTTCAAATTTAATTTTCAAAATATTCATGCATATGTGGAAAATGTATTTTAATGTTTTATGATAAAATATTAATTTTGAGACTTAATCCTAATTTTAAATTTTTAAGAGATTTACAATATTACTCTATGATTTTAATGTGAACTTGTTCCCTTCTTGCTCATGCTTGCTTCATTGATGTGCTTGATTATATTGTGTGGACAACTTGAGCTTGAGACTCCTTTATTATTTGGATTCATTTGTTATCATCAAAATTCATTTGTAAATTTACATAAAACTTGAAACCTTGGGTTCAACAGAGGGCTTTGCGAGATTGATCGTTGCCAACAACCAAAGCCACCAATTGATGTTCCAGCAAAAAAAAAAAAAAAACCTTAGAGCAAACTTGAATCGGTAGAGGACCAGGGCCTAGAGGCTGGCAAACGTAAACTGACAGGGTTCGGGGGTCCCAAACCTAGGAGAGCTGTGCTGCTATGTCCAGCTACAACCGGTAAACACCCATCGACTTTCTCCAGGAAGAGAGCCCTCTGAAACTTATCCCCTCGATGTCGACCACCAACCCACCAAAGTCCTCTTTTGTTGGTCGCTGCAAGCAAAACCAAAAAAACAAAACAAATGGAGGGGAAGAAAGAAAGGAGAATAAGAGTGAAAAGGGAGGAAGGGAGAACTGAATCTCCCAAGCCTTCTCCCTTGTAGCGCTATGAAAGATATGAGTTTTAGGATTTCCAATGGAGTGAGCTTTCAAATAGTTCAATGAGAGCGGCAAGAATTTTAATGGATTAACTTGTGATGAGAAGTCCCATTTATCTCACATGTATGTCGGTAGAAATTTAAGTACTCTCTTTCGATAAAGGATGAGATAGTAATTATTATCGTTCCGATAATATTTAGTTTTTATAAATTTTTTGTTTATAAAAAATTAAAAATTGGATTTCATTTATAACTAATTGACTCGTATACTGAGTTTATTTCAATTCTTGATCATATTGTATATTTCATTTTCTTGAATTTAGATAAAGTAATCCTATTTCTTACAAAAAAAAAAAAAAAAAAAAGATCGATAATGGGTTTTGGAGACATTGTTTGGAACGTGGATTTCTTGGCTCAAATACTCATCAAAATTTTCCACACGATGACGGAGTCATAGCGCATTAATCATGAATGTCCTTATACTTCACTTCTTTTAGGCAAACTTATTGGTTAATTAATCATTTCGATCATGGGTTTTGAATTTTTTTATTTTTTAATAATTTTAATATTTATTTGAGAGATTCAATAAAATTTCGAATCTCAAATCTAAATTTCTGAATTCAAAATTTAAATGAACGGGCTATGATTATTCTATATAAAGAAGTACTTGCAAGAAAATTTCATAAAAAACTTATTTACAAATTAATATAACTTTACACAATATGTTATATCTAATTTTAAAATTAATTTTATAATTTAACATATTAGATCAAACATATTAATTTTATAAATTTATTTTTGTAATATTTCTTTGTAATTAAAATATTTCTATTTTCCATATTCTATTATCTTATATCATTGAAATTATCCAACATTGCACAAGACACTATACAAATAAAACTGGTTAGAAGCCAAATTCAATAAGAATTTAGATATTCAAAATCATTTTAACTCTACATTATATTGTTCAAAGTCCAATTTTTTTTTTTATGCCAATAAACTCAAATAAAATGTTAAATATGGCTGATTAGCTAGAATAGCCAAATTTATTATTTTATTCTTTCTCTTCCATTATTTTATTTTAAATATCGATTAATAATTTAATTTAAATATAATATCATTATTAATTATTTTTTAAACTCATAATTTAATTAAAATATAATTACTAATTAACATATAATAAATATAATAATCAAATATGATAAAATTAATTAATTTAATAATTTTAAATAATTAAAAAAGATTTAATTATTAATTACTCATTATTATATATTTTCATAAATAGATAATCTAATGTGGAGATTTGATATGAATAGTCAAAATCAAAAGTTAGTTATATTATTTTATTATTATATTTTGAGAAAATAGATATTCTAATGTGAGGATTATGTGAATAGAATAGTCAAAAGTCAAATAAGAGTTAGATTGACTAAAAGTATACTTTAATTTTTGACAATCATAAAAGTGCTCTAATTTTAAAATTGTTAACATAAGCACTAGAGTAGGTCGCATCAAAATTTTCTTTCAAAAGTTATAGAAAGTATAAGTTTACATACATATAAAGTTGTCATCATATTTAATTAAAGATAAAGAAAATATAATAAAAAGAATAAAATAAAAATCATTTTTGTTTAATTTTTAAATAATAATTCATGATACATTTTTTAATATGAGTATAAATTTGTATTTGTATTAACTTTTAATACAAATACAAATTTATACTCATATTAAAAAATAAAGTTGTCTAAGAGCATTCCTATTGGAGTCATCCAAATTTTCTTTCAAAAAAATAAGTTCGTACATATATCAAAAAATTTTAATTATATTTGATCAAAAGTGTGGAGAAAAATTGTGAAAAAAATATCAAAAAAAATACTTTTTATCTTTAAAATTATAAGTGTACTTTAAAAAAAATTGATAACTCCAATAGAAATGTTCTAACATAGGCAATATACATAGTGATGCAAACTTAAAATTTATAAAGTATAGAGAAAATCTTAGAAGCATCCATTATTTGAGAGTATTTATTATACTTATGAAATGATTTAAATAAATTAATAATTTTATCTTTAAACAAATAATCTTAAATGTAATGAATACTTCTAAATAGTAGATGTTCTCATTACTCTACAAGTATATCTACGTAGCATCAACGGTAGGGCATATCTATTGCAGCCATGACGTGTAGACCGGGTTCACTAAAGTAGTGAACCCGGTCTACACGTTTCTCCTTCCCTTAGCCCTCACTCACCGAAACGTGATTTCGAATTTCCCACTCGCCTTCTACAATTTTCTCTCAGCCCTCACTCTCACTCACAACCCCCCCTAATATCGAGCTTGTTTCGTCTGTCAACCCTAGCTTTCCCCTTCGTTTTCTTCAATCCTCTCTCAACCCTAACCTTCCTCCTTTGTCTTCTTCGATCCTTTCTCAACCTTAGCCCTCCCGAAATCGATTCCTCAGTCCCCAAGCCCTCGGTCCCATCGACAACCATCTAGTCCATTGGCACGAAGACCTCCGTCCACTGATGCGAAGCCGCGCTCAGTCCATCGACAAAGAACGCCGAAATATGCGGGAGGGTAATTTTCGATTCTAGGATTTTTTGTTGGTCTACTTTTTTTTTTCTTGTTTACTCCATGCAGTGATATTTTGTAGCCCATGCATGTGTTTGATTATTAAAGTTATCAGTATAGATTGTAACAAATTGCAATGAAATTCCTCCACCCACTCACTAACACATTACAAAAATTCCAAAGCTTATCAATGAAGACCATGGTTGTATTTCATTGGGTCCTTAAATAAGGCTCTCCCCAACGCTGTAAATGAAAAGTCACATCTTGAATTAACCCATTAAAATCTCAGGTTAAGTCGTGGGTCTCTGCTTCGGCTATCAAAGTTTGGGTATTTTTCCTTTCCTTTGTTTACTTTTGCCGAATGCATTGTTCTCCATTAATGTTGTGCAAAGTTCATGATTGCGTCTTTAGTCTGTGGATCTAGCCACTTGTTTGTCCTCTACATCAAGCAGCACTTTCCTTATTCTTTTGGACTAAGAGGCTATTTCTTTTTTTAATACGAATGATGTTGTTTTAAAATTTCATACTCTCTTTATTTGATCAATGGGATAAATCTGAAGACTGGTTTGCATATATATATATATCTTTCTATATATAAAAGAGCCTATCTAATGGATATTGTTGTTTTAACGGCCATCTGTTAAAAATAAACTTTTTCCGTCTGTAAACGTTTCTAGAATCCGAAGAGACAGTAGTTTCCGTCTGTGAATGCACTCTCTCGCTTAGTCTTCCTCTCGGATTTTCTCTTTTACATCAAACCCCCTTTTTACTCTTCAAATCAAGAAAATCATTAATATAGAAGGCGAAAGGTCGAGGAAGGCAAAGGGTTGAGGAAGGAGAAGGAGAATAAAAATGTATAGAGTGAAATATCTGGTGTTGGTGGGAGCTGGAGTGCTTTTGGGCTCTGTTTGGTTGCCGAGAAAGATCAAGAAAAGTGATTTACCCAAGCGATTCACTTTAATTGTGAGAGAATCGAAAAGAGAGAGTGCGAGAGAGAGTTTGAGGGGGTTAAAATAGCCTGAGTTGACCAGGATGTATAATGGAGAATCCGAGAAAAATGTTTAAGAGACATTTTCCAGAAGGTAATATTTTTTTTCTTTGATGGATATTTGTCGCATATTCTTTATTTTTCCCCAAGTATGGCGTAACTTATGACCATTTTCTGCAAGTCACCATTTATGATATTGGACATTGCTTTTCAGGCAAGATCAGCCCGCCCATGTGTTATTTTTTAACAAGGTTTTAATTAGTTAAAAAATAAACAATTGAGGTTTCGGTGGGGTGGTCGGATTGATTTGATTTGCTTCTGGTCATTTTTACATTCTCATGTTTGTTCTTTTCTGTGCTCCAGAATCAACAAGAGCTCGGGCTCAATGTTACGAATAAAATTAAAATTCTACAAGAGAGAATAGATAAAGATGGTGCTAATATTGCTGTGTAGAAATTGATACCACTTTTAGGGTCGTGAAAAAATTCGCAAACCCATATCCAATTCCAAGTTCCAGTCAATATCTGCTACTAATTATAGAATCCATATGATTATCCTTTGGTAAATTACGTAAACATATGGTTTATTTTACAACTTAATTCATTTTTTGGGTTGTCCTGTGTTGTGTGTGTGCCCTTTTACACTACCTTTCTTCCTCTGCTCTTCTGGGTATGTTTTGCCTCTATATAATGCGGTTACTCTTAAAATTTGAGTTGGGTTTTTGTTGTGTTATGGATTTGGGTGAAGTTGTATTTACCAACATTTGAATAATGCAAATTCATTGATTTTTGGGTAATATTGTAGATCGGGCATGGCAGATTGGCTAGGCAAATGACAGATGGCCTTTTGTGATTATTTAGGGAATTGAGCGAATGTGCATACTTTTTTCGATTGCCTCGACATTGTAAGCTTTTTGTTAATTTTATGTCATTTAGTGCTTATTTGTGAATATACCATGTGTGGTGTTTAGGATGTTGTATCAAATCCAAGACCCAGTTCACCACCTATTTGGAGAAGAACTGCCACGAAAGACAAGGAAGATAACGCAATGGAATATGGATTGCCCTCTTCTCACACTCTTAACACAGTTTGCTTATCTGGGTAACAAAATTTTCCTAGATTTTTTATTATTTTTTAAAGTAAACAAATTTTATTGATTAATGAATGGGCATAACCCAGTACAACACTCAAGAAGAAAATGCCCCAGCTAAGATAGAATTGTGAGAATTTTCCAAACATCTTTAATTGTTCTAATCATGTTTCTGAAAACATTGGTGGTGACTA
Source organism: Platycarya strobilacea (assembly GCA_036898215.1). NCBI lineage: Eukaryota > Viridiplantae > Streptophyta > Magnoliopsida > Fagales > Juglandaceae > Platycarya > Platycarya strobilacea. The sequence continues at coordinate 43,485,710 of CM072545.1, read as the reverse complement.
TTTGAATTATAATTCTTATATATCCCTTCCTACACTGACTATTTGTTAAACATGGACTCTTGTCTTTTGCTGAAATGCCAAATTGTCTTTATTAAATTCTTTTGATCGGTCTAATTCTATAAAGGTCTTTTATCCAATACTCAGTGAAACTCGCCCTTATTTTACTTGGCAATATGGGAAGAAGTAGTTTTTAGCTTGATTATTCTGTTTAATCAAAATCTTCTCAAATTATCCCTTAAATATATCCATCAATACCTTCTTTTAAAACCTGGCCTTATTGCTTTCAAATATGTAACAATAGATGTTAGCTGGTCCTTATCTCTGGAATATACTTATTAGTAACTTTACCAACTACTTCTTTTGTGCTAGGCAAGCCTATGGTGTTAACTTTTCAAGCATATGACAAAAATTAGATCCTCAAGATACTTCATGAAAGGCTATCGACAAGTTTGCACTCCTATTTATCAAGCCAGCACAGATTCCGCTCTATTGAGAAGGATCGCCCGTTTTTGGGCATTTGTCATGGACTTTAGTTACTTTTTGAGTCCAATGAGAAGAATGGACCCGGTAAGTCATTTCTGTAATCATATCAATTTTTCTCTAAAATTTCATTTGTTGGGAGTCATTTGAACATACATCTAATTTAGATGTAATTTATTTGTGTTTTATTTTATCACGATAATCATTTTTGGATCATTTTGCATAATTAGTATTTACAATGTGCAGTTTAGTGGACTTATTACAGCAATGATGGTGCCTATGATGTTGATTATGGTGATGGTTTAATAAACTCAGTTGTGATGAAGAAAAGTAGTATGCTCCCGCCTTAGTGCTTTAGTATATTATGCCAACTCATGGTGATGGTTTAAAAACTTGGTTGGCATCACAACTCATGGTTTAATATTCATGGATGCCAATTTTGCATGCTCCCGAAAAAGGAAACTAGAGAGATGATGGCGCAAATAGATTCTTATTTGGGTGGAGAGCGCTTTATAGGAGGAATATCAGGATAAGTTTATGTAATATATATTTGACTTTTAAAATTTACTCATATATTTTGTTGAGAAAATTATTGTTAGAATATCCAATATCTTTTAGTTTTCATATTATTCTTAGTACTATTAGATTTGAGTTATTTTTATCTATAGATGCTTGTTAATTTTTTTTAAATAATATTATTTTTGTAAAAAAACTATTTCACTTAACTAAGCAACATGCACTTCGCACGTTGCTCTCGACCTATTGTAATAATTTTGTGCGGCTGCATATATACACATATATATATAATATTTTTTATATTATGTCATAAATTGAGAATTTTATGTCATAAATTATAATATAATATCATTTTATATAATTAAAATTTTATATATAATATATAAAAAATGTTTTATATCACTTTAAATCTATTTTGTAATATATTATATTACAAAAAGCTAAACGAGTCATTTCCAAGGGAGCTCACCATCCTTCTAAAGTTTTGTAAGTTTGATTCTCGAAAAAGAAAAAATAAATGAGTCTAATTTCTGTTTATTGATTGTATTATACTTTCTATTTCGAAATTAATCAAAATAATGTGTTATAAATGCATATCCATTATTAATCAAAATTTCTATTTTCCAAAAAGTATTACATTATTAATCAAAAATTATTTTTTAATAAAAATAATATTAATTTTTAAAAATAATTGAATAATTAAACTAAGTAAATATGATTTGTTAAAATTAATTGTATAATTAAACTAAGCAAACGTGCTTTGCACGTTGTTTCTACCTAGTATATATATATATATATTTGTATGTTGTTGAAGACTATAAGTAGAACTTCTTGATTAATAATATATATATATATATATATGTATGTATGTATGTTGTTGGAGACTATAAGTGGAACTTCTTGATTAATCTCTTTGCCCAAAAGTATAGTTATCAGGGTAGGGTATATATATCAGGGTAGGGTAGTACTGAGACACAAGTGAATGAAACTTAAGCTCTTTATGCAAGTGTATTTTTCTTGGAAAGTGAGGGAAGGCAATTAATTCAAGTTCTGGGTTTTTTAACATAATACATTTTAATAAAATATCATATTTTCTTCTTTGTAAGGATAAGGAATGACTTCATATGACATAATTAAACTATCGTGTCTTATCCTTTAATTGGTGGAATCTTTTGCTACTTTATATGCCATATGATAATGTTCGAGCGAATGAGAAATTTCCCTAGTGTTGTGTATCTGAAGATCCACTTTTTTTGTTTTTATTGGAAGCCCGCTGGAAGAAAGCAAGATAGTCGTCTCCTTTCTATGAACCCCCCTTTCTCTAGTAGAGGGGGGATATGATTCCAAATTTCTTGTACAATGATAAGAGGCTACCTATTGAACTAGTTGAAACCAGAAATTTTTTTAATTTTATTTATAAGTAAATTTTTCATTGGGATTAATTATTGTAATACCCAGATTCAGGGCTCTAATGACTTTGGTTTGGAAAATGTTAGAGAACAACTGGTTGTAAAAAAGGGTCAAGTTGGTGCGTTTAGCATCTAGTTGGATTGGTATCCAACTAGCTGATGGGCTCATGGCTTGTGTTAGAGTGATCAAGCTGTCCACAAAGATCCCAAAATTGCAGCTGACATACATGAATTACCGCAATGATTTAATTCAGAATCTGTACAACCAATAGAGATGATGGCAAGTTGTCATACAGAATCTGTACATTATTTAATTCAAATGAAAACAGAGATGATGTCAAGCTGGCCTCCCAATTCATTTCAATTTGTATTCGGTTTTCTTACAGCTTGGAGGTTCCTAAATGCCATGTTTTTCTTTGATTTGCCTTTTTACTTGGTGCCATATACCATGTTTGATTTGCCTCTTTCCTTAGTGTCATACGCCATGTTTTATCCCTAAGTCAAAAATTATAGTCTCTTAAATATTCATATTTGAACTGCATGAGTATGAAAGTCTGTGGAGGCTGTGCTTTCGATTTGAGAAGACCAATTTGTCCCAACCAATTGCAGACGTTATGACTTATGAGACCTGAATTATAGGTGATAAGCCTAGAAGGCTAGAACAAAGAGGAAAAAAATCTAGAACTATCATTGTCCATAAACTCCTTCTAGAAATGACTGAATTTAATCTAAAATTAAAAATAGATTTTATGAAAATAAAGTCCATCGTTTTGCAGTCTATGAACTGTCATATCCCACATGTATATATGAATCAAGTATTGAGTGGAAAACTAATCTTATAGTCAAGAATGTTTTGGCAAATAAGATAGTTAGGGTGATATGGACAAAACTTAGCTTCAGGTCAACAGAGCTTGTGGAAAATACTCCTTTTTTCAAATACATATATTAGATTATACCTTCGCATATAGCTATAATCAATCCAATATGGCTCACAGCAGGTACAAAATTGGCTAAGTTTAAGCCAATTATGGTCACCGCAGATTCCAATGGAGATATAATGCTAATCTTGAAGTCGTGTACACATGAAATGCAGGGAAGCGTATGTCAAGGTGATGTTTCAACCAAATAATTATTACTTGGATTAAAAAGGGAAAGAAAGGATACCTTTTGACATTACAACCGAAAACCCCAGCTGCAACAAGACCTGCTTCCCCTGCAATGTTAAAACAGTTTTTATACATCTCCATGACCTTGAATGAAAAATGAGAGCTGAAAGTATTCATCCACAAAACAAAAAACAAAACAGCAAAATAAAAAATAAAAAATTGGATTTAGAAGAATACCATCAAGTCCTCGTCAAAAAAGGAATACAAACACTGCAAATACTCAAAGAGGTGCAAACGAACCGAGTTGAGTTGAGTTCAAACAGAGGGTCAAAAGCTCGATTAGTATATGTTCATGCTCGAACTTGACTTGAGCTTGACAAAAGTTCAAGAAATCTGATCAAATTCGACTTGCCTAACATATATAAAGATCAAACTCGACTTGAACTCATATAAAATAAATAAACAAATAGATACGAGCTTGAGTAGCTCGACCTCGGATTAAAGGAGAAGGGTCTGAAATAGGGGGTGGTCGTGAAATGTGGAATCAAAGAGCCCCAAATCCAATCAACAAAGCTCGGGACACACCACCAAATCCTCTATCCTCATCGTCACCTCCTCCTTTAAGTGGGCCATTGTGTTCTTCTCCACCAAATTTTAGGATCTGCAAAAATTAGGCCTACAAATACACCAAAGGAAAAAAAGAAAAATCTTCGTATGTTCAGCTTAATAAAATTTCTTTCCTTTCACTTCTACATATATCCAAAAGAAAAAAATAACCAAAAACATAAACTTGATGTTCTTTCTCTCCACTAACTTGTCCGCATTAAAAAAAAATAAAAAAGTCTTTGTCCAGAAAGAAAACAAAACATATGCAAATCTAACTCAAAAGCAGTCGTTGAGGGAAAGAAAATGGAGGCAGACTGACCTGAGCATGTTAAAGGCGCTCCTCCCAAAAAAGGAATAGGAGTTCTAAGCAATAATTCTAGGCAGAGTTGACTTGGGGAGTCGACTCCAGAGTAGGATGATGTGTCATCAATAAATGAAATAAATAACATTTGAAACGAAGCAGCTTCGAAGGTTGGGAGTTTGGAGATAAAGTTGTCATTTTCGTATGAAACTCATGTGAGAAGGAGAGAGCACCTCTGCGATTTCAACTCTAGCGTCGTCACTCCAAACTCCGGTGTTCTTCAACCCAAACTCCGTCAAACTCCCACCCCACCTCCGGCATCATTGCAGTTAGAGGAAGGCAACTGATTTGTTGAAGAATGCGACAGATTTAACCCGATCAAACCCCGACGTTTTTCAATCCACAACCCAAACTCCGGCAAACTCCCACCCAAACTCCGGCGTTTAGAGAGAGAAAACCACAATGTTCCCTCCATCGACTCTCACCGGCCAATTCCTCTGTCGACTCCCACCGACCATTTCCTCCGTCCATCATTAGCATAGTTTCCCAAAAACCCTTAGATCTAGAAATCCAAAGAAGCCATCTGCAACCTCCGTCTGAGACAATCGTGTAGAGAGAGAGAGAGACTTCAATAGAGGTAAGGAGTTCGAAAAAGTCTATTTTTTTCCATCAACATTTGTCTTGGACACCCGGTTGTGTGGAAGTTTGAAATTGCTGAAGTTCGAAAAACCCCAAAAAACCCATTTTTTTTGCCTTCAACCTTTCATTTGGGACACTCAATCTCTGTGTCTCTTTTCTCCACAGTAGTCTAACCTGTCTCCATTTGATTTGAAGAGGTAAGGAGTTCGAAAGATCTGAATTTTCTGATCTATTGAGTTACTGATGTTGATGGGTGTTCTATTGTCTTCTTAAAATAGGTTGTTTAGTGATTGGTTAGTATGGATTTGGGTACGTGGCTATGCTGGCATTGTTGAATTTACTGTGTTGTTGTGAATGTATCTTAACTCTACTCGTGGGTTTTGACTTTTGGAACTAGGGAATGCAAACTTATTGGCTATTTCTTGCACTAAGAGCGGGTTACTGATAAGTGTGTTATATATTGTTAAGTAGTTGGGTTGGTTGATTTTTTAATTTGTGTAATCTCTGAATTTCCCTTTTCTCGCAAGTAAGTTCTAGATTGGGAATTGATTAATTGATTTGAAGATGAGGGGAGTTGTGCTAGTGAATTACTGTAGTGGCTATCACTGCTACAATTGGAAACTTTCTAAAAGAATGGGATAATGCTACAATTGCTGGTAATCCTTATTTAACTTGTTGGAATCTTGAATCTGTTTAATGGTCTCCAGCGGTGTGATTTTCTTCTCTTGCTTTGTTTTGTTTTGTTTTTAGCTCTCTTTATTTTAACAAATATAGTTTTAAGTTGCATGGCTCCTCATGTATCAGCTCCACTCTAATCAAGTACACTTGCATGAGTTAAAAAAAAATAATAATAATAATAACAGATTCAACTAATAATTGTAGTATTTCAGACTTGCAGTTGGAAATATGTCCCTATGATAATGTTCTTTTGACCATGATCTTTTTTTTTTTTTTTGCATTTCTTTTTTTAATCCAGGAGGTGGTGAATGAAGGAGATTGCTTTATTTCATTTTTTATGATTCTTAAACAACCTTTATTGGTCTCTTTTGTTGTCATACTAAGAAGCAAGAAAATGAGAATCTTGGGGCTACCATTCCTACTGCAATCTACATTGAGCAATTTGACAATTTTTTTTCCTTCTAAGTTCCAATTGTTTAATTGGGCAAAGCATTAAAGGTTTGCATTATTTGAGAGAAACATCTGATTCTGCTTTGGACCACCACCTTAGTCAACCAGTATAAAGACTCTCAAAAGAGGTAACAATCATTTTTCGGATTTAAAAAAGAAAGAAATCCAATTTTCTGATTTTCTTTTATAACAAATGTATATACAATGATTGTTGCTTTAGGTCAACAAATGTTGTTCTAGCTGTTGGAAACCTTTTTGATTGGCCTAAACTTTTATTTAGATTCTGAAGGACGAAGAAGAATTGGATTTCGCTACAAGAAGGAACGAAAAGACCAATCAAGAATGTGCGATAGCTGAAGATGCAAAATATAAATCTTTTGAAAAGAAGTACAAGGAAAGTAAGAAAAATCTAGTGTTATCATGGTTTTGTATTGTTGGATTTTATGCCTTAATTTTTTTTTTTTTTTTTAAATTTGGACAAGAATTGTGAGTGTCAACCAATGCTAAGATGACAATTGAATTTCTATTTTGGGTTGAATTAGTGTATGTCGGTTAGACCTGCAAATGAACAAAAGTACAATTCGGTATTAGCTCATGAACTCTATCCATGATGGCCATATATTTGAACATGTTTGGTATTAGTGAGTGACAATAATCTATAATTAGCACATTTGTTATTCTCTCTTCATTTATTTTCTTTTTTTTTTCCCTTTAATTTTCCTTCATTTTCTGAACTAAGTGACAAGAATATTGAGTGTTGGCACCAGATAGAAGTGAGATGACATATTAGGTGTGATAAAACATATTACTACAGTAATGGAACTACTATAGGCTATAATTCTTCGTGCAAGTCTCATCAATCTAGGAGAAGAGAAAATGACTAGTTAGGGCCAAATATAACATGTGCAGTCCTCAAGTTGTAGCTGTGCCAAAGACAACATTTTTTTCTTACCAATTACTCTATTGTCGTAGAATTTCTAAGATTCAAATAAATTTATTTCTCCTTGCTCGAAACTATTTACATGGTGCTCTATTTATAGAGTTGAGAGGAACATAATTAGCTCAGACCTTTACACAAGCATGTGGTGAGCTTGAGTCTTAGTGCTAGTTGTACAGAGCAGTAATAACAGAAAATATTCCCTTTTTATACAAACAGAATACCAAGAATGTTCTAAAGAGAAGATACAATAAGTACCTCAAGAGAAATTGCTTCTAGAAGAGTCTTGGATTTGAGGTAGAGTTCCTTCGACGTTGTTGTCACAGTGTGTTGTCGAGATGGAGCTTTGAGTTACGGATGATGTGGGATTGTTTGGTTTGCTATCACCCTCTCACGAGTCCAACATGCTAGCCAGGGTGAGACTCGATCTTAAGGACATGAACTGGGATGAGGGCAATGGTTTTGTGAGCACATCAGCAAGCTGGTCACAGGAAGAAATGAAAGCCACATGTAATTTCTTTGTTGCAACTCGGTCTCTAACGAAATGGAAGTCAATTTCCACGTGTTTGGTACGTGAATGCAAAACTGGATTGGCTGAGAGGATAAGTTGCACCCAAATTATCGCACCATAGGGTGGGAGGATGGGAGAGAAAAACATGAAGATCCTTGAGCAGTGTTTAGATCCACAATAATTCAGCAGTGGTGTTGGCAAGTAATTTGTATTCAACTTTGGTACTTAATCTTGCCACTGTTTGTTGCTTTTTGAAACTCCAAGAGAAGAGATTTGATCCAAAGAAAATGCAATAACCATCGGTTGAGCGACGATCATCAAGATACCCCGCCCAATCAGTATCAGTAAATGCATGAAGATGATAAGAGTTGGAAGGTTTGATGTGCAGACCGAAATTGGCAGTGTTTGAGATACCGAAGTATTCTTTTCACAACTTGCCAGTGAGGTACTTTTGGGACATGCATGAACTGATTGACTTTGTTGATAGCAAAGACAACATCTGGCCTGGTAAGGGACATATATTGTAAATTGCCAAAAGTGCTTTGGTGTAAGGTTGGGTCAAAAAATTCAAGACCATCAATGAGAGAGAGACGTGTGGAAGAAGCAAAGTTTGGAATACCTTACCGGTGAGCATACCGGTCAAGACAGTGAAACGAAATATTTCGATACCGGTATCATTTTGTGTACCGTTTCTGAATAGTCTATATATAAAAAATTATATATATAAATACATATATAAATTATATTTCAAAATAATAGTTAATATATGAATAAATAAACATATAAATACATATATGTAAATAGTCTAGTCTGAATTAGGGTAAAAAATAGCAAGAAATAAAAAAAAAAAAAATCTGGTACGTTTGGTACAACCGAAACAGGCTGAAACGGCCAAAATTTGTAGCGAAACAAAACAACATATTTTTGTACCAATGAGTTGGTTGGTACGACATATTTCGCCTGTACCGGTCGATACGATACAAAATTTAAAACATTGGGAAGAAGCCATGGGAGATTTCACAGGCTTGACTAGGTCCATATTTGTTCTTTACAAGAGGTCACTGATATATTTAGTTTGAGATAAATGAATACCACTAAAGATTTGTTTATCTCAATACCTAAGAAATAAAAGAGATTACCCAAGTCCTTTAAAGGAAAGGAAGTACTTAGAGAATAGAGAACGTATGAAATAGCATTAGAACATGAGCCAGTGAGAATGATCTCATCAATATAAACTAAAATGTAAATGGTAACAAAGTTATGTTGATAGACAAAGAGGGATGGATCGGCAAGTGATGCAATAAAACCAATTTCAAGAAGTCGACTGTTTAATTTTGAAAACCAAGCACGAGGTGCTTGCTTAAGACCATAAATAACCTTATTCAAGTGGCACACGTAACTAGGATAATCAGGATTGACAAAATCAATGGGTTGACACATATAGACTTGTTCGTGTCGAAGGTCACAATGAAGAAAAGTATTATTAATATTTAATTGTCGAAGGCACCAATTTTCAGTGACATCAATAGATAAAATAGTGCGAATCATAGTGAGTTTAACCACTGGACTGAAGGTTTCAAAGAAATCAATACTTGCTTGTTGATGGAAGTCCTTGGCTACCAATCGGGCTTTATGTCTGTCGATTGAACCATCAGAAAGTCGTTTTTTGCGATAGATCCATTAGTTGCCGACGAGGTTGGTGATACCAGTAGGAGGGATCAAAGTCCAAGTATTAGTCTGCAAAAGAGCTTGAAATTCGTCAGACATAACTTTTGTCCATGATTGATGTTTAGCAACTTCGGTGTAAGAAATGGGTGTTTCTGGGACAAGAGAAGTGGTTGTAAGGTGGTTGTGAGGAGGTGGCCATAAAATTGTGCCATCAGTGAATTTTTGAGGTTTGTGAGTGTTGGTTCGAGCTTTAGTGATGATCGGGGATGGAGTAGAAGTTTCAGAGGAAGATGGAGATAAGTCAAGAATGGGTGATGAAGCCTTAGAGGATTCGGGAGAAGACGATGGTGTGATTGGGTTGGAATTGAGATTTGAGTGAAAGTCACATGGGGTTAGGTTAGAAATGATGGGCTCAGGTGGGCTATTAGAAGTGGATCGAAAGATAAGAGGCTGAGATGGACTTTGAGATGAGATGGGCCTTTGTGAGTGAATCGAGTTAGGAGGAGGCCCAAGAATTGACGGTAAAGAGACGGAAGGAGACTTGAGGACAGCGGGCTGTGAACTTGTGGGCTTGGCATAAGGAAAACAGAGTTCATCAAAGACTACATTACGTGAAATGTAAACCCGCCCAGTATTAATATCTAAGCACCGGAATCCCTTATGGTTGTCACCATAACCAACAAACAAGCACTATTTTGACCTTAGATCTAATTTGTGTCGATTATATGGCCGGAGGTGAGGCCAATAGGTACAGCCAAATATCCTGAGAAAGTTGTAGTCTGGAGGTTTGGAAAATAACTTCTCACATGGTGATATGTGATGAAGAATGGGTGTGGGAAGCTGATTTATTAGATGTATGGAAGTATGGAAAGCATCAGCCCAGAAAATTTGAGGTAGAGATGCATGAGACATAAGGGCTAAACCAGTTTTAACAATATGACGATACTTCCTCTCAATGGGATCATTTTGTTGGTGTGTATGCAGATAAGACAATCGATGTAAAATGCCTTTGTTTTGGAGAATGGTGTTTAAAGATCCATACTCTCCACCCCAATCACTTTGTAATGAGATAATTTTTGAATTAAAGAGTAACTCCACATGTGCTTGAAATTGAAGAAAAACTTTGACAACATCAGATTTTTGTATTAAGAGATACCACCAAGTATAATGAGTAAAATCATCTAGAAAAGTGACATAGTAGCGGAAACCATTTCCAGATACAATCGGGGTAGGGCCCCATACATCGGAATATGTAAGTTGCAAAGGTTTGGTGGAATGCTAATGTCAATCACGAAAAGGTTGTTGAGAGCTTTTGGCTTGGCAGCATGCTGAGCATTTGTTTGGAGGATCACGAGTGAAGATGGGCAGAGAGTGAGTAGAGAGAATGCGATGAACAAGTTGAAAAGAGGGGTGGCCAAGACGGGAGTGCCACTGGGAGGCAGAGGTCCGCTCACCAACAAAGACTTTAGGGATGGAAACTAGAGCTGGGAAGGAGTAGATACCATCACTGTTTGGGCCACGAAGAAGAAGATTTCCCATCTTTGAATCCTTCACAAGAAAATGAGAACCATGAAACTCAAAGAAGACATAATTATCAATGCAAAATTGCCTAACCGAGATTAAGCTCTTAGTAATAGCAGGGACATGTAACAAACTTTTCAAAAGAAAAGAAGTAGAGGAAGTGGGAAAAACATAATCACCAATGTTTGCTATCGGTAGTGTACTTCCATCATCAACCCGGATTTGTTCGTTGCCACCATAGGAAGAGGAGTTAATGTTGAGGTGAGAGAGTTTAGAGGTCAGATGATTGTTGTAGCGGCATCGGGGTACCAGGACATGTTCGGTGAGGGAGAAGAGTTTGTGTAATTTGTTGTGAGAGCTTTGGGGGGGTCACTTTGAAAAGCATGATCAAATCTGTAGTAGCAATGAATGGCATGATGACTAATCTTACCACAGATTTGGCAAGTAGGTTTGTTATGTGGAAGTGGTGAAGGAGAGGATGATTGAGGAGGGGCTGAGGGTGAGCAACCTCGATCACGACCACGATAACCACCTCTAGAGGGGGAACCACGATTGAAGCCATGGCCACGGTGGGAAGAATTTGATGTATAATTTGTTGAGAAGTTGGTAGAATTGGGGAGATGATTTAAGTGAGAGATTCGAGTTTCATGGGTGAGGAGAAGGCCATATAATTCTTCTGGAGATAGAGGTTCGATTCGGGTGATAACAGAGGTCACAAAAGCATCATAGTCACTGTTTAGGGCGGCAAGAAGTTAGGAGATGAATTATGGGTTGGAAAGAGGATTACTAGAGGCACTCATGGTGTCAGGGAGATGTTTGACCTTGCTGAAATAGTTGAAAACAGAGCTTGATTCTTTTGAGATGGTGGGAAGTTAATACTGTAACTTGATGATGCGAGCATGAGAATTGGATGTAAAAAGCCTCTCTAGAGCAGTCCAAATAGCATGGGAGGAGATGTGACCAACAACTTGAGCAATTAAATTGTTGGAGAGTGAGGAAATTAAGGCATTAAGAATGAATTGATCGGTTTGGGACCAGATAATATATGTTGGGTTGGGAGTTTTGTTATCAGAGAGAAAATGAGGAAGAGGTGGAGCAGAGCCATCAATGAAGTGAAATAGCTGCTGTCCTTTGAGATAGGGCACCATTTGAGTGCGCCATAGAAGAAAGTTATCGTTGGTGAGTTTCACAGAAACATGGTGGGAAAGATGAGGAAGGAGGGAAGGAGAGGGTGGGTTCGAAGGAGTTTTTAGAGAGGAAATATCGTCAGCCACGGTGAGATGTTAGTCTTCTAATGGCTCTAGATACTATGTAGAATTTCTAAGATTCAAATAAATTCATTTCTCTTTGCTCAAAACTGTTTACATAGTGCTCTATTTATAGAGCTGAGAGTAACGGAATTAGCTCAGACCTTTACACAAGGATGTGGTGAGTGTGAGTCTTAGTGCTAGCTGTATGAGTAGTAATAACAGAAAATATTCCCTTTTTTATACAAACAGAATACCAAGAATATTCTATAGAGAAAATACAATAAGGACCTCAAGAGAAATTGCTTCCAGAGTCTTGGATTTGAGGTGGAGTTCCTTCGGCGTTGCTGTCATGGTGTGTTGCTGAGATGGAGCTTTGAGTTACGGATGAGGTGGAATTGTTTGCTTTTCTATCAGTCGTAGACTACATCCATGGACTTTAATTGGCTAAATTCATGTGACTTTCTTCAAACTGTATCTTTGTCTAAATAGGTATTTATCTTCGTTTAAATAGACTTTAATTGCCACAAGGCACAGACTATCTAATTACAGGCAAACTAGCTCTTCCTTTGGATGGTCCGTTCATGTTTTTTTAACCAATAAAGCCGAATGATCAACTAACAAGCACGATCTTCCTAAATTAAGAAACATTATTTTAAGAGGAGGCTGGACCAACTCAATCATGAACAACTTAAAACTAATCATCTGAACGCGTTAAACACAAAATGGTGTATAGGTAATGCCAGTTGAAGACTTGGACTGTTTGAAAAACAACACCCTTGGCTCAAATTAGTGGCCAATTTGTCCAAGAATCCATCCAACTAAATTTGGTCTGACCAAGAATCCATCCAACCCATTGATAACAATCTAATAAACAAGTCCAAAAATCTGAATAGATAACGAAATAACCAGTCTAGAAATCTAAACTTCTAATAAACTAAATTAATACATTACTAAATGACCAAGAATCCATCCAACCCATTGATAAGAATCCTTGTTGAAGTCCAAAAATCTGAATAGATAACAAAATAACAAGTCCAAAAATTTGAACCTCTAATAAACTAAATTAATACATTGCTAAATGAACAAGAATCCACCTAGCCCATTCATGATAACAATCTAATGAACAAGTCCAAAAATCTGTCAATCTGTCCAAAAATCCATCCAACTAAATGTACCAAAACCTGAACCTCTAATACACCAAAATTTGTCATTCTGCAACAATCTGAACTTTTAATAGAGTCCAACTTTCAATCTCATTTTTATTCCAGCCAACATTGAATTTTTTTTTTGATGCCGGGGATCCTCTCCAAGGCAGGGCCCTTTGGACCCACCCCTGCAAAGTAAACTCCGGTCCCGTGGGCCACACCCTCGAAATGAACCAACATTGAATTTAGTCACATGCCTGCAAATTAACAAGTGGAAAAGTGTCACACTAAGACCAAACAAACTAAGAGGTTTTTGTGTGTATTAGAGTTTTTTTTTTAAATATTATTCCACAAACTAAATGAACAAACTAAATGAACTAAATGAAAAAGTGTCACATCTTACCATGAAAATTTATTGAAAGTTCTCAAAAAATTCATCACAAGCAATATCTCCAGTAAGAAAATACCTCAAGACTAATTTCAGAATCTAGTGTGAAAGTGGAACCCAAACCCTGCATGCTCAAAATGATTTAAGACTTGAAAACTGGTAAACGGTAACTTCTAAGCATGACAGAGATTCAGAAATGATGCTTAAGATGGACCCACAATCACCTAATCATGAAGCGTAAAGATTAAGAGGTGTGGGATTCAACACCATTAGAACAATATTTTTGTTCATTTACTGTCATTAACCTAACATTAAGATCAGACCCATGTGATAAGGGGAATTAGTTCATTAGATTATACAAAAGAAATCATAAAATAATTCTCCTAAAACTTGTATATTCCACAAGAAAGAAAGGAAAAAAAATTGGACAAAAGTACTACACAATCGACCTATAAATATTTTAAGACAAACTCCAAGATGGGACACTCATCATCATCCACTTAATGGTTAATTGGCCTTAATAGTTCAATGGCCAAGTTAGTTATAAGCTATATGATTGAGAGGAAGGAATCTTTCCATGTTATTAAGGTGAAGAAAACCATTAAAAAGAACAAAACTCTTCTCTTTTCAAATGATACATTGATATGGGCCAGACTAAATGTTTATTAATTGAAGCATCCTAAGAAAAAGCTCACAAATTCTCTTTGAAAGAACAAATTCTCTTTTCCCATGGTTTATTTTTTCTCCAAATAGGAATAAATCATTAAGAAAAACAAAGATGAACAAACCCAGGAACAAGAGTGTTTTTCTGTACATATTCTGAGGATAAAGTTCAATGAAAAAAAACCAAATGTAAGAATATCATCTAGTTGGAGGATGTATTTTTCTGCTTTTTTTCTTCTTCTTCTTATTAAGCTACAGACTTCAGTATTAAGGTCTCAGCAAGTGCAAGGCATCCGAAAAGCACAAGAACTACAAGAAAGCAGTACTCTTCCAAAATAAGGCTGAAGGTGATCAGATATATCCGACATTTACTCAAAGACCAAAAACCAGACACTCAGTAGAGGGAAAAATCCACGAAGAAAAATGAACAAACCTTTGTAGTCATAGTCACTCTAGGGTTTGGATTTCTTGCAGTCTATGGATGGAATGTCGATTTCATGGTGGAGGCTAGAAATCGAAGATGAACAAACCTAGGAAGAAAGCAGTCGATTTCTTTGGTTCCAAGCCAGTCAGTTTCGTGGAACTGCGAAGATGATCGAAGTTTGGGTGGGAGTTCGCCGGAGTTTGGGTTGTGGGTTGAAGAATGCCGAGGTTCGATCTAGTTAAATCCGTCGCATTTTTCAACAAATCAGTCGCCTTCCTCTAACTGCAATGACGCCGGAGTTAGGATGGGAGTTTACCGGAGTCTGGGTTGAAGAACGCCGGAGTTTGGGATGACGATGCTAGAGTTGAAATCACAAAGGTTCTCTCTCATTCTCACACGAGTTTCATACGGAAATGACTACATTATGTCCAAACTCATGCCTACAAAGTGGTTTCGCTTCAAATGTTTTATTTTATTTTATTGATGACACGTCATCCGACTTTGAGGGCCGACTCTCCAAGTTGACTCTCTCTAATATTGAGGATCGAAAATGATAAGACGAAGAGACGACAGGTTGAATATACAAAGTAGGTTGGCTGAGATTAACTAGAATGTATATGGAAATGTAGGAATATGTTACACAATGGGGTTGTTTTCAACTATTGGATTCTGGCATATATGCTTCTTTTGGTGCAGAAATGAGAATCTGTTATGAATTGTAATGAACGAAACGGCAGCCGTCCCTTATCCCACCACTAAAAATTATGTGAATAACTCCACTATTATTATTTTAAAATTTGCATAGTGATTTGTATAGTGACTTGCATAGTAACTTGTATAGTAATTTCAACGCCTATAAATATGGGCTTCACTTATAATG
Organism: Platycarya strobilacea; assembly: GCA_036898215.1. Classification (NCBI taxonomy): domain Eukaryota; kingdom Viridiplantae; phylum Streptophyta; class Magnoliopsida; order Fagales; family Juglandaceae; genus Platycarya; species Platycarya strobilacea. The sequence continues at coordinate 43,470,138 of CM072545.1, read as the reverse complement.
AAATTCATAAGAAAATATAGAGAGAGAAATAAAGTTTCAGAGAGTTTTTTTTATATTTCTCTTGCAATAATAGTAGTTTTCTTTTTAGTTTTATAATACGTTATCAGCACGAGGTTCTACCGATACTGAAACTAGTGGTCTTCTACTTCAAGTAAGTTTTTCAATATATTATTTGCAGTCCTTGAGATAAATATTAAAGGTAATATTGCTGAATATTACTTAATAAAATTTTATTTTTATTCTCATGATAATGTGAATATATTTATTAAATTCACAGATTTATTTTTGTAATATAATGTCAAATATTGAGATTTATTACTATTGAAATTTCTGAAAAATATTATTTATCCAGGATCCTTGATGAGATCTATTTGGATATGATGATAAACTTGAAAGATACAATCATAGAAGGAAACCATGTGTCCCTGAAGGACCGTGCTGTGTATCTCATAATGAAAAATCATCTTACTGTATGAAATAAATTAAGAGAGTGATATAAGTACCAGAAGATGTAATCCTCTCAAAAGATCATTATGATTTATTGCACCTGAAGTTACAAGATTTTAAGAGTGGTATTGAATATTCTGCACTCTTTAAAATTAGCTTAATATTAAAATTATGCAGTGAAAATGTCACTGATGATGATATATAAAAGAAGACATTATTTTTCATATTTCGAATGTGCTCCTGCAGTAGCAATATCGAGAGTGAAAGTTCAACAAATATTCTGAACTTTTGTTTTGTCTTCCAGTGATTGAGCTAAATAATGAGTTTTTACACCAGTTACATCCTATTAATAATATCGAATTTACACAATTCCTAGAAGTGAACGGGAACTAAGGGCGTAAACGTGGTAGAAAAACTATAGAAGTATTGGTCCCAAAAGCGACAACACTAAAGATGATAAAAATATATCGTATCACCAGAAGTGATCCAACTCAGAGAAGGGTAAAAGCCCTCAGAATAATTCTTCATAAAAAGATGAAGATGTTTGTCATAGATGTGGTATGACTAAACAGTAGTCACGTACTTGTTGTACGGCCCAATACTTGATTTACTTATACTAAGTTTTTATATATAAACTTATTAATATTTCATCATGTTTTGAAATAATGAAATATCGGTGCCCGAAACACGACAAAAAATTACTTGGGATAATAAAACCCTGTTTAAATTTGATCCTCTTACAAATAAATGTGAACCAAAAGTTCAGAGGATTATCTATTTGCAAAGTGTTGCAAATCAATTACATGATATATTTACTGTCACCAAATGTGTTGTAAAATCATATATTACTACTGTTAATGCTTAAGTAAGAATTGAAGTCACTGAAGAACGAGTTGTTAAAACAACAATAAATGAGTCTAAGATACACCTGAATCGTTGAAGACCTATTAGTGCACAAGAAAAATAAAAATCGGTGCTCATGAAGAGACCGTATTTTCTGTATAAAATATAATCCTTCTGAAGAGAAAACCTCTTGAAAAGGTAACTCCTGAAGAGTATAACTCCTGAAGAGAAAACTCTTGAAAAGTATAAATCTCTTGAAGAGGAACCTCCTGTAGAGGTGTTTCATGAAATGTTTTTCCCTGGATAGGAACAATGAGATCTCAATACATTCCATGATTACTGAAAAATTTATGGATAGAAATAAAACTGTTGTTGACAACATATATGATAACACTTGATATTACCAAAAGTAATGAAGAAAGTGAGCCAAAAATCGTCGAAGAATGTCGACGTAGAAATGATTGGCCAAAATGGAAAGCAGTTATTAAAACTGAATTAAACTCACTAGTGAAGCGAGATGCATTTGGACCTGTTGTCCAAACACCAAAGGGTGTAATATTTGTCAGATATAAATGAGTATTTATATGAAAACGTAATACAAAATGAAATTGTGCAGTATAATTTGTCGTACAAGGTTTCCTGTAGAAACCCGAGCAATTATGAGGAAACATATTTTTTTGGTATGAATGCAATCACATTCATATTTTTAATTGATTTGGTTATTACAAAAGGATTAGATATGCAGTTAATGAATGTGGTCACTGCATATTTATAAGGATCATTAGATTATTACATATATAAAGATTTACGATATTTGAAGCATCTAATCCAAGTACATTTAGGAGTATGTACTTTATAAAGTTTCAAAAATTTTTATATGTGTTAAAGCAATCCGGACGCATGTGGTGTAATTGAATCAACAAGTATCTATTGAAAGAAGGATTTAAGAATAATTCTATATGTCCATGTGTTTTATCAAAATTCAGATTTGCCATTATTGCAGTTTACGTTGATGATTTACCTTGTTAGAACTCTTGAAAAGATTACAAGGGTTGCTATAAATTCAAGGAATGCATTTGAAAATGAAAGATCCTATTATTCAATTCATAGATGATTTACAAGAATTTGAGACTTCTAGTCTCATCTCTCAAATGCATTTGCTCTTCATAAAACAACATAACATCCTTATCTAAAGGATTAGGCAGTCGAAATGAAGAGGTAAGTAAGGATTTTAAATCCTTATTCTCTTGTTTTAAGTCTGCAATTTTTCTGTCAGACTCTTGAACGAGTCGTTGAAGTACAGAAACCTTCTCGTTAAGCTCCTTAATCTCATGATTTTTGGATTGTAATCGGTTGGAAAATCCAACAATAGAGGAGGAGTATCGGGTGCCGAGAGTCACCAGCTCATAAACAGCTTCACGATCTGACTTATTAGCCAGATCATTTGCTTGCTGCAACATGGCACCTGCGGAAGATGCAGGAACAACTTGTAATTGAGGCGAAGGATACCTCATATGTTGATCGTGGGAAATAGTAAAAGGAAATTGATGAGCCATTGGAAATTTGTAGAATAAGAATACAAATACAGATGAATTATAGATATGAGAAGAAGATTTGATGCGTACTAAATGAAGCTAAAGACGGTTCTTATAGAAATGGAAATAAGAACAAGACAAACCATCATCTCTTCAAATCTCACTTTATAAGATATGCTGGATGCATAATTTCAAAAGGCAGCGAGATTAATTATAGCTATCCCTATTTTCTTGTAAACGCTAAACATCTGCCGTTAGCTGCTGTTGTTGACTTTGTATCTGAGTTCTTTCTCGTTCCAGCTCTTCTACTCGTGTTTTCAGGTCACGAGAATACCAGTCTACAAGTTTCTTCAGCTCCTTGTTTTCTTGTTTTAAATCTTTATTTTTTCTGTCTTTAGTTGCAAGCGTTTGATGCAACTCAGATATTTGATTTTTAAGATGATCAACCTCACTCGTTCTCGCCAATAGCCTCTGAGACATGGTTGTAAGAGAAGCAGCATATTGAGCACTGAGGGTTCTTGATGCTGCAATAATTTCAGGATCAGATTTACTAGATAGATATATCTCTGCTCCTATCATGGTGTTTACAGCCTCAGGAGAAAATATAAGTGGTTGAGGTATAAAAGGTTCATGGTTTAAATCTGGGACATTAGAATTTCTATCAGATATAATATCGTTCAGGATGAACAACTGAATCTATGAGGAATACGAAATCTTTTTGCTGGAGTAAACCAATGGTAAAATTGGTTATATTTAAACAACAACTCGAAACTTTCAAATCTCTTAAAGATCTCGTTTGTCCACAATGTCAAGTGGATTTGATTTTCCGCCGAACCGATAATATTAAATTTCAAAACTTTTACAGTTTTTATCATACATAGATGGTTTCCAATGTTATTTCTGCCGTATATAAACAAGTTCTTCCTAATAACGTCGAATGAGGGGGGAGAAAATTTTAGATGAAAATATTATCATACTCTCTCTAATGCATTATTTAGTTGGAGATCGTGCTTGAATTTTTAACTTGTTATATATACTGAAATTATATTTGCTTATTACTTGAAACACTAACGCATATTATTAGGGGGAGTTTAAGTATTACTGCAGGTATCAGATTTCTATTAAATCTGTCAATCAGATATTATTTTTCATCTTCAAATCACTCAGAAATTATTACAATTCATGAAACAAGTCGAGAGTATATTTGGCTGAAATCAATGACTTAACAATTTTATACGAAGATAATGCTGCTTGTATCATTCAAATCAAAGGAGGATATATCAAATATACGATCAAGTGATAATTTGGCAGATTTATTCACGAAGACATCACCAACTGCGACATTCAAGAAAATTGTGCAGAATATTAAAATGTGAAGACTCAAAAACTATTGTCATGCACTTTTCAGGAGGAGTAAAAGTCCTGAAAACTTGTGCTGATTGTACTCTTTTTCCTTCGCTAAGATTTTATCCTATTGGATTTTCCTTTGCAAGGTTTTAATGAGGCAATCTTAAAACACTTGTGGATACATAAAGAGACTGTACTCTTTTTCCTTCGCCATTGGTTTTTCTTCCCACTGGGTTTTTCCTTAACAAGGTTTTAACGAGGCAGATTATTTATGGGTGGTCATTCAAGGGGGAGTGTTATGAATTGTAATGAACGAACGAAACGGCAGCCGCCCCCTGTCCCACCACTAAAAATTATGTGAATGACCCTACCACTATTATTTTAAAATCTACATAGTGACTTGCATAGTAATTTCAACGCCTATAAATATGGGCTTCAGTTGTAATGAAATTTATAAGAAAATATAGAGAGAGAAAGAAAGTTTCAGAGAGTTTATTTTATATTTCTCTTGCAATAGTAGTAGTTTTCTTTTTAGTTTTATAACAGAATCTTGATTATTGTGGCTCATGATACATTTTTGTCCCTTGTTATTTATTTATTTATTTTATTCTATGGTAATACTTTTAGAGACTCGGGTCCCTCCATCTATTAAATATTTGTTATTATTTTATAATTTAAATACAAAGTTAAAATTAATTTACTCTATATTTTTATAATTATAATAATTTAACCAAATTATTACTACTATACTATTTTAGAAAAGTATAATAGCTTTTTTTAAATTAAATGACGGGTGTAATATGAGGACTTTTGTAAAACAATTCTATAATTATTCAATACAAATTTATTTATTTATTTTAGATGTTGAAATTTATTTATTTTATTATCCAGATGACTAACACAAGAGGGGAGATGAATTTGATTATATTATACAAATTAACATTTATAAATCAAATACACAATATAAAATATAAACAGAATATAAAACAGTAAGAAATGTAAAGAGTAGGGTAAGAAGAACCAAACTAAGTATTTTTACGAGATTTAGTCCCACTGCCTACGTCCTCGTCTTAAGCTACCCATTGAGGATCTCAAATTCAGTATTCAATCTCTTTTAGGTGGAGATAGAAATCCATTACACTTTTGAGCAATACCGCTCCAAAGAATCCGTATAGAACACCCTCTACACTTCCAATCACCTCACACTTGGTGATTTAACTATTTCTCGTGTAGAACACCTTCTACATACACAAGAGTTATACGCACCCTCTTACAAATACAAAAACTGATAATGGGTAGGTTATCAGAATACACTCCTCAATGAGTGAGATAAAAATAATACATTGCAACCTATATCTCTCTCACAATGAACAACAATTAAGACTCAAAATTTTATAAAAAAGAGAATGAGAAATTTGAAAGAATGATGTATAACTTAGTAATAGATGTGTAAGCTTTTGTTGTAATTTTTGCAAAACTCAAGTGAGCTATTTATAGGCAAATGAGTCTTCAATTTCAAATTTGAAAAAATTCACATGTCAAATAAGAACACTATTCACTTTTCAAAAAATTTAAATAAAAACATTTCTTTTTTGTATTTGTCAAAAACAACTCAATTCATTTTTCAAAGAAATCAAACCTAATGTTTTGTTTTTTATACATGACAAAATGAGCATGATTTATTTTTCAAACCAAATCATCTACCTTTTACATTTGTCAAAAAAACATACAACCACCCTTCAAGACTTTCAAACAAAATATGTACATGTCAAATATGATAATTAATTATCTTACAAATTCAAATTTTTATATAAAAAAATTATAATTTTCAAAATTATATTGTTTGATGATGTTATGCACATGTGAAAAACATAATTTTCAAACTAAGACATTTAAAGATGTCCTGCATATGTGAAAAAAGTAATTTAATGTTTTATGAGAAAAAATAATAATTTGGAGCCTTAATCCAATTTCAAATTTTAAGAGATGTACAAAATTATTCTATAAGTTTCATTTGTAGACTTGTTTTTCTTTTTGCTCATGTTTGATTTCTTGATGTGCTTAACTCTCTTCATGCGTAGACAACTTGAGTTTGAGTTTTGAATTTATTTATTATCATCAAAATCTATATGTAAATACGTGACTTGAAACCTTGGGTTTTACAATCTCCCCCTTTTTGATGATGACAAATATTTAGTAGAAATCTGAAACCTGTAGTAATACTTAAGCTCCCTTCTGAAAATATGCGTTAGTTTTTGAAATATAATATAGATATGATTCTAGCATATAATAGGGTAGTATAATACTAGTATAAGACTTCTCCCCCTTTTGGCACCATTAAAAAGGAACTGCAATTAGTTTAAGTAAGATTTCTTCCCATAATAACCAATAACTAAATAAAACGGTGAGTTAGTAGAAACTGTAGAGTGTTGAATAATCAGAGCCACCCGTGCCTAACAAAATTTGTAAAGGCTGGAGGCCTAGCTTTAGCAATTCGGTACGGAAGGAGATTTTGTAAAAAGTTGAATAATTTGAGTCACCCGTGTCTGACAAAATCTGCAAAGGCTGAAAACCTAACTCTGACAATTCGGTGTAGAGATTTGAAATCCGCTTTGTTGCCCAGATGACTAACACAAGAGGGGGGATGAATTGAGTTGTATTAAAAAAATTAACAAGTATAAATCAAGTATACAATATAAAATATAAACAAAATATGAAACAGTAATAAATATAAAGAGTAAAGGTAAGAGAGAAGCAAACTCAGTATGTTAACGAGGTTTGGCCCCACTGCCTACGTCCTCGCCTCAAGCTACCCCTTGAAGATCCCCAAATTCACTATTCAATCTCCTTTAGGTGGAGATAGAAACCTATTACGCCTTTGAGCAGCACTGCTCCAAAGAATCCGTGTAGAACACTCTCTACACTTCCAATCACCTCACACTTGGTGATTTAACTATTCCCCGTGTAGAACACCTTCTACACTTCCAATCACCTCACACTTGGTGATTTAACTATTCCCTGTATAGAACACCTTCTACATACACAAGGGTTATACGCACCCTTTTACTGATACAAGAATTGATAGTGGGTAGGTTATCAGAAAACACTCCTCAATGAGTGAAATAAGAACAATACAGCACAAACTATATCTCTCAAAATGAACAAAAGTTAAGGCTTAATGCTTAAAGAAGAGAGAATGAAAGTTTTGAATGAATGTTGTATGCTCTTGGTGTTGTGAATGTGAAGCTCTCAAATGATCTATTTATAGGTATATGAGGCTTCATATTCAAATTTAAAAAGATTCACATGTCAAAGATATCATCATTCACTTTTCAAAAATTTCAAATCAAATCTTTTTACTTTTTGCATGTGAAAAAAGGAGCACACTTTACTTTTCAAAAATTTTAAATCTAATCTTTTACTTTTTGCATATGACAAAAGGAGCATATTTTACTTTTCAAAATTTTTCAAACAAAGATATCTATCTTTTGCATAAGTCAAGAAAAGCATCCATCACTTTTGAAAATATTCAAATAAAACATGCACATGTGAAAGATGACAATCAATCATCTTAATATTTTTAAAATTCAAACATTTAATCATGTCATGCACATATGAAAGATGACAATCAATCATCTTAATATTTTCAAAATTCAAACTTTTAATCATGTTATGCACATGTGAAAGATGACAATCAATCATATTTCAAAATTTTCAAAATTCAAACCTTTAATCATGTCATGCACATGTGAAAAATGACAATCAATCATCTTTCAAAATTTTCAAATTTAATTTTCAAAATATTCGTGCACATGTGGAAAATGTATTTTAATGCTTTATGATAAAATATTAATTTTGAGCCTTAATCCTAATTTCGAATTTTTAAGAGATTTACAAAATTATTCTATGATTTTAATGTGAACTTGTTCCCTTCTTGCTCATACTTGCTTCCTTGATGTGCTTGATTCTATTGTGTGGACAACTTGAGTTTGAAACTCCTTTATTCTTTGAATTCATTTGTTATCATCAAAATCCATGTGTAGATTTACAAGAAACTTGAAACCTTGAGTTCAACAATCTCCCCCTTTTTGATGATGACAAATGCTTGATAGAACTTAAAATCTTTATGAATACTTAAGCTCCCCCTGAGAATGAGCGTTAGTTTTTCAAGCAAAAATATAAATATAATTCCAAGCATATATAACAAGTTTAGCAATTTAAACAATGTTAATGTTCTAGTCTAAAACTTCTCCCCCTTTTGGCATCATTAAAAAGGAATCACAATTAGCTCAATAAGATATATTCCTACAATAACCAATAGACAAATAAAACGCTGCGTTAGTAGAGACTATAGAGAATTCGGTGCGTAGCCACGCGTGTTCGACAAAACCTGCAAAGGCTAGAGGCCTAGTTTCGGTAATTCGGTACGGAAGGAAATTTTGTAAAGAGCTGAATAATTGAAACCACTCGTGCCCGACAAGACCTGCAAAGGCTGGAGGCGTAACTCTGGCAATTCGGTGCAGAGATTTGATCCGCTTGATGTTGCTGAAAAATGAGATATTATCATGATTTGTAAGTTTGTCTTGTTCTTATTTCCGTTTCTATAAGAGCAATCCTTAGTTTTATCTATTTCGCATCAAGCTTTCTTCTCATCTTTGCAATTTGTTTGCATTCTCATTCTATAATTTTTCAATGGCTCGTAGATTTCCCTTCAGTGTTTCTCTTGATCAAGATTTGAGGTATCCTTCACCTTAGTCTGAATCTATTTCTGCATCTGTCGTGGGTGCCATGAAGTAACAAGAGAATGATTTAGCTAATAAATCAGATCATGACGCCATTTACGAGCTTGTGGGTCTCGAAACTCGATACTCATCATCTATCATCGCGTTTTCTGCTCGGTTGCAGTCCAAAACTCGCGAAATTGAGAAGTTTAGTGAGACTGTTTCTGTACTTCAACGACTTGTTTATGAGTCAAACAAAAAAATAGTAGAGTTAAAACAACAGAATAAGGATTTGAAATCCTTGCTTACCTCTTCATTTCGATTGCCTAATCCTTTAGACAAGGATGGCATGAAGATTTATGAGGAGCAAATGCATTTGAATGATGAGGTTAAACGTCTCAAGTTTCTGTAGGTCATTTAAGATAATGAAATAAAAGTATCTAGCAGATATCCATGTGTACTAGTGAATTCTAATACAATATCGCCCTTCTGCACATGATCTCTAAGAAAATGATATCTAATTTCAATATGTTTGGTCCGAGATTGTTGTATTGGATTCTTTGAAAGATTTATAGCACTTGTATTATCACATTTGATTGGAATGTGATTGTACATAAGTTTAAAATCCTCAAGTTTTTGCTTCATGTAAAGAACTTGAGCACAACAACTACCCGCAGCAACATATTCTGCCTCAACAGTAGATAGTGCAACAGAATTTTGTTTTTTACTAAACCAGGAAACTAGTGCACGACCTAAGAAGTGACATGTTCCACTAGTACTATTTCGATCTATTTTACAGCCAGCATAATCTGCATCTGTGTAGCTGATTAGATCGAAAGATGTGTACTTAGGGTACCATAACCCTAAGTTAATTGTACCACTAAGATATCTAAAAATGCGCTTAACTGCAATTAAATGCGATTCTTTTAGAGATGATTGAAAGCGTGCACATAAGCACACACTAAACATAATATCTGGTCTACTGGCTGTCAAATATAATAAGTTACCAATCATATCTCGATATACCTTCGAGTCAACTGGTTTACTGGTTTCATCTTTATCAAGTTTAGTAGATGGGCTCATTGGTGTTCCAGTTTCCTTAGCACATTTCATCCCAAACTTTTTCAGCAATTCCTTAATATATTTCGATTGATTGATGAATGTCCCACTTTTTGCTTGCTTAATTTGCAATCCGAGAAAAAATGTAAGCTCTCCCATCATGCTCATTTCAAATTCTTCCTGCATAGTCTTAGCAAAAACTTGACACATATTTTCATTAGTAGCACCGAATATTATATCATCAACATAAATCTGAATCAAAAGAATATCATCATTTTCGTATTTAATGAAAAGAGTTGTATCAATTTTTCCTCTTGAAAAGCCTTTTTCAATCAAGAAACCACTGAGTCTCTTGTACCACGCTCTAGGAGCTTGTTTGAGTCCATATAGTAATTTTGTGAGTTTGAAAACATGATTTGGAGAAATATGATTTTCAAAACCTGAAAGTTGCTCAACATATACCTCTTCATTTATAAAACCGTTTAAGAAAGCACTTTTAACATCCATTTGAAAAAGTTTGAAATCTTTATAACAAGCATATGCAAGTAGCATTCGAATAGCTTCTAATCTTGCGACTGGTGCATATGTCTCATCATAATCGATTCCTTCTTCTTGATTGAAACCTTGGGCTACAAGTCGAGCCTTATTTCTAGTAATGACTCCAGACTCATCTTTCTTGTTTCTAAAAACCCATTTTGTTCCAATAATAGTATGATTTTTGGGTCTAGGAACAAGTATCCAAATATCATTTCTTTCAAATTGATTAAGCTCTTTTTGCATAGCTAGAATCCAAAATTCATCAAGAAGTGCTTCATCAATATTTTTAGGTTCAATCTGAGATAGAAAAGCAGTATGATTGCAAATGTTTCTAAGAGATGATCGAGTGCTTACACCTCGTGAAAGTTCTTCCAGAATTTGTTCCACTGGATGATCTTTCACAAATTTCCACTGTTTGGTTGCATCTTGTATTAAATTTTGATGATCTTTCCTGATATCTCCATGTTGGACTTCCTCTATTGTGTTCTCTTTGTTGAGATTGAGACTTTCCGTATTATTTATACCTCCTGTTTCTTCATCAATAAATTTCTTAGAGAGTAGAGAATTAGATTCATCAAATACTACATGCTTGTACAGTCAAAGTCTTTTTATTGAATACTCTATAAGCTTTACTATTAGTAGAATACCCGAGAAAGATACCTTCATCAGATTTTGCATCAAACTTGCCTAAATTATCCCTGTCATTTAAAATAAAACATTTGCATCCAAATACATGAAAGTAACTAATGTTGGGCTTTTTCTCATTCCAAAACTCATTGGGGGTTTTATCTAATTTAGACCTTAGCATAACTCTATTTATAACATAACATGCAGTACTTACCGTTTCGACCAAAAAATAACTAGGCAAGTTGTTCTCATTGAGTATTGTTCTTGCCATCTCTTGAAGAGATCTATTTTTCCTTTCTACTACCCCATTTTGTTGAGGAGTTCGAGGAGCAGAAAAATTATGCACAAAACCATTTTCATCACAAAATGTTTCAATATTTTTATTAACAAACTCTTTTCCCCTATCACTTCGGATACTTGAAATAATATAACCCTTTTCATTTTGAATTCTCTTGTATAAATTGGTAAAAGCATTATGTACCTCATATTTATGAGCAAGAAAGATGACCCAAGTATATCTAGAGAAATCATCAACAATAACAAATGTATAATATTTTCCTCCTAAACTTGCAACTCTATTTGGTCCAAAAAGATCTATGTGTATCAGTTGCAGTGGTCTAGTAGTGGAAATATGTTTCTTGGTTTTAAAAGAAGTTTTTGTTTGTTTACCAAATTGGCATGCATCACAAATTTTGTCTTTAAGAAAATTTGCCTTTGGTAAGCCTCTCACAAGATCATTTTTTGAAAGTTTGGAAATAAGTTCCATGTTGGCATGACCTAGTCTTCTATGCCATAACCAATTAGTTTTATTTTGAGCTGAAAAACAAATCGCATCTTGTGAGGTAATTTCTTCAAAATCAATTGTATACACATTGTTAATTCTAAAAGCAATAAAACAAATATTACAATCATAATCATTCAAAATAATGCACTTATCCATTTTGAAAGTAACTGTAAATCTTTTATCACATAATTGACTTATGCTTAAAAGATTATGTTTTAAACCTTCAACAAGTAGAACATTTTCAATTATGAGAGAAGACTCATTACCAATTTTACTTATTCTCACGATCTTCCCTTTCGAGTTGTTTCCAAATGTCACGTGTCCTTCTTCTTTAGATCTAAGATCAAAGAACTTAGTCTTGTCTCCCGTCATGTGTCTTGAACATCCACTATCTAAAAACCATTTATTTTTGTTCGTGGAAGATTTCATGCACACCTATAAAAATAATTAAAATGATTTTCTTGGTACCCAAGTTCTTTGGATCATTTATTTATTAGTATTAGAAGAAACAAGATTTTTAGGTACCCATATGGCCCTAATAGTCATTGTATGTTTTCTTCTAATAGGATAAGCAAAATAATTATGACCATTTCTATTACAAAAATTGCAAATAGCATGTGACATATATGAAGAACTTAAGTGATTATAATAGTATCCTTTTTTAACAAAATTATTTTTATGAAAAGAATTTTGAATATTGGACTTTGATGTAGAAGGATTATCAAAGAAGTTTTTATAAGATTTGTATTTTTGTTTTAGCATATATCCTAAGCCTGCCTTGTTAAAAACACATCATTGACTACCAAGGAATTTTTCAAAATTTCTTTTTCCATTCGTAAAGTTTTCAATAATATTTTCTAAATCAGTTTTCTTTTTCTTCAACTCAAAATTTTCATCTTTCAAAACAATACTTTCTTTTCTTAAAATATCAATTTCGTTTGTTAAAGAAGAATTTTTCTTTTTCAAAACAGTATACTTGATACCCAATTTTTCAAATTCTTCATATGCCTCTTCTAAAACATTTTACAATTCTTCGTATGAAGGATTTCAATATTATCAAGATTTGTTACCTCAATGTCATCTTTAGCCATAAGACAAAGATTTGCTGATTCTCCATTGCTTGTTTCACTATCTGAGCTACTTGAATCATCATCCCATGTAGTTTTCATTGCTTTTTTACCTTTGTTTCGATCTTTCTTTAGCAGAGGACAATCTGACTTGATATGACCAGATTTATTGCATTTATAACAAATTAAAGTGTCATTTTTACCTGAATCTTTCTTGGAAAACTTCTTAAAGGATTTCCTTGGAGGAGTTTTATTTTTCCTTAAGAACCTCTGAATTCTTCTTGTTATCATCGTAACTTCTTCATTCTTGTCGTTATTTTCCTCATCTTCATCACTTTCACTTTCATGTGGAACAGCTTTAAGTGCCAAGCTCTTCTTTGACTTTCTATCTTCTTCTCCTCTTTTCAATGTGTACTCATGGGTGATAAGTGACCCGATGAATTCATTCACTTCGAGCTTCTTGAGGTCTCTAGCTTCAAGAGTCGCTGTCACTTTTGATTCCCAACGTTTTGGTAGAGAGTTGAGAATTTTTCTTACTATCTCCATTTTGGAATAAATTTTGCCAAGAGCTGTCAAGCTGTTTATGATATTAGTAAAACGAGTGTACATACTAGAAATAGATTCATCATCATTCATTTTAAACATTTTATATTCATGAGTAAGAATATAAATTTTTGATTCATTGACTTGAGAAGTTCCTTCATAAGTAACTTCCAAGTTATCCCAAATTTCATTTGCTGTAGCACAAGTCATTACTCTATTAAATTCATTACTATTGAGAGCATTATATAATAAATTCATAGCAATTAAATTCAAAGTATAAAGTCTATCGTCTTCACGATCAAACTCTTCTTCTTCCTTTTTAACCTTTACTCCATCAACTACTTTTGTTGGAATATAAGGTCCATTTACAATGCATTTCCAGATTTCTCGACCTTGAGCCTGAAGGAATATTCTTATTCTAACTTTCCAGAATGAGTAATTGTCTCCGCAAAAGAGTGGAGACCGACTGCTAGATTGACCTTCACCAAATGAAGCTGCAATATTAGCCATAAGATCTTAACTTAAAAGATAGTTAATCTTATAACAGAGCTCTAGCTCTGATACCAATTGTTGCCCAGATGACTAACACAAGAGGGGGATGAATTGAGTTGTATTAAAAAAATTAATAATTATAAATCAAGTATATAATATAAAATATAAACAAAATATGAAACAGTAATAAATATAAAGAGTAAAGGTAAGAGAGAAGCAAACTCAGTATGTTAACGAGGTTCGGCCCCACTGCCTACGTCCTCGCCTCAAGCTACCCCTTGAGGATCCCCAAATTCACTATTCAATCTCCTTTAGGTGGAGATAGAAACTTATTACACCTTTGAGCAGCACCGCTCCAAAGAATCTGTGTAGAACACCCTCTACACTTCCAATCACCTCACACTTGGTGATTTAACTATTCCCCGTGTAGAACACCTTCTACACTTCCAATCACCTCACACTTGGTGATTTAACTATTCCCCGTGTAGAATACCTTCTACATACACAAAGGTTATACATACCCTTTTACTGATACAAGAATTGATAGTTGGTAGGCTATCAGAAAACACTCCTCAATGAGTGAAATAAGAACAATACAGCACAAACTATATCTCTCAAAATGAACAAGGGTTAAGGCTCAATGTTTAGAGAAGAGAGAATGAAAGTTTTGAATGAATGTTGTATGCTCTTGGTATTGTGAATGTGAAGCTCTCAAATGATCTATTTATAGGCATATGAGACTTCATATTCAAATTTAAAAAGATTCGCATGTCAAAGACATCATCATTCACTTTTCAAAAATTTCAAATCAAATCTTTTTACTTTTTACATGTGACAAAAGGAGCACACTTTACTTTTCAAAAATTTCAAATCTAATCTTTTACTTTTTGCATATGACAAAAGGAGCACACTTTACTTTTTAAAATTTTTCAAACAAAGATATCTACCTTTTGCATAAGTCAAGAAAATCATCCATCACTTTTGAAAATATTCAAATAAAACATACACATGTGAAAGATGACAATCAATCATCTTAATATTTTCAAAATTCAAACATTTAATCATGTCATGCACATGTGAAAGATGACAATCAATCATTTTAATATTTTTAAAATTCAGACCTTTAATCATGTCATGCACATGTGAAAGATGACAATCAATCATATTTCAAAATTTTCAAAGTTCAAACCTTTAATCATGTCATGCACATGTGAAAGATGACAATCAATCATCTTTCAAAATTTTCAAATTTAATTTTTAAAATATTCATGCACATGTAGAAAATGTATTTTAATGCTTTATGATAAAATATTAATTTTGAGCCTTAAACCTAATTTCAAATTTTTAAGAGATTTACAAAATTATTCTATGATTTTAATGTGAATTTGTTCCTTTCTTGCTCATACTTGCTTCCTTGATGTGCTTAATTCTATTGTGTGGACAACTTGAGGTTGAGACTCCTTTATTCTTTGAATTCATTTGTTATCATCAAAATTCATGTGTAGATTTACACGAAATTTGAAATCTTGAGTTCAACACGCTTGATGTTGCTGACAAATGAGATATTATCAGGATTTGTAAGCTTGTCTTGTTTTTATTTCTGTTTCTATAAGATCAATCCTTAACTTTATCTATTTCGCATCAAATTTTCTTCTCATCTTTTCAATATGCTTGTATTCTTATTTTACAAATTTTTAATGGCTCGTCGATTTCCCTTCAGTACTTCTCTTGATCAAGATTTGAGGTATTCTTCACCTCAGTGTCAATCTATTTCTGTATCTGTCGTGGGTGCCATGAAGCAATAAGAGACTTATTTAGCTAATAAATCAGATTATGATGCCATTTATGTGCTTGTGAGTCTTGGGACTCGATATTCATCATCCATTGTTACTTTTTCCATTCGGTTGCAGTCCAAAACTCGCGAAATTGAGAAGTTTAGCGAGAATGTCTTTGTATTTCAATAACTTGTTTATGAGTCAAACAAAAAAATAGTAGAGTTAAAATAACATAATAAGAATTTAAAATTCTTGCTTGTCTCTTCATTTCGATTGCCTAATCCTTTAGACAAAGATGACATGATGATTTATGAAGAGCAAATACATTTGAATGATGAGGCTAAACGTCTCAAGTTTCTGTAAGTCATTTGAGATAATGGAATAAAAGTATGTAGCAGATATTCATGGCATGCATCATTCATATTTCTCTTCTAATCATGTATAGTCTATCTTCTAGTAGGGGTTTTGTGAAAATGTTTGCCAATTGATCATATGTGCTAGTGAATTCGAATACAATATTACCCTTCTGCACATGATTTCTAAGAAAATGATATCTAATTTCAATATGCTTTGTCCTAGAATGTTATATTGGATTCTTTAAAAGATTTATAACACTAGTATTATCACATTTAATAGGAATATGATTGTACATAAGTTTAAAATCTTCAAGTTGTTGCTTCATGTAAAGAACTTGAATACAACAACTGCCTGCAGCAACATATTCTACCTCAGCAGTAGATAATGCAACAGAATTTTACTTTATACTAAACCATGAAACAAGTGCATGACCTAAAAAATGACATGTTCCACTAGTACTTTTTCGATCAACTTTGCAACCAGCATAATCCGCATCTGAATAACTAATAAGATCGAAAGAAGTGTGCTTAGGATACCATAACCCTAGGTCAATAGTACTGACAAGATATCTAAAAATACGCTTGACTGCAATCAAATGAGATTTCTTTGGAGATGATTGAAAACGTGCATATAAACATACACTGAACATAATATCAGGCCTACTAGCTATCAAATACAATAAACTATCAATCATTTCTCGATATACCTTTGAGTCAACTAGCTTACCGCTTTCATCTTTATCAAGTTTTGTGGTTGGATTCATTAGTATTCCAATTACCTTCGCACCTTCCATATCAAACTTTTTGAGTAACTCTTTGATATATTTTGATTGATTAATGAATGTTCCACTTTTGACTTGCTTGATTTACAATCCAAGAAAGAAATTAAGTTCTCTCATCATGCTCATTTCAAATTCTTCCTGTATGCTCTTAACAAAATCTTGACACATATTTTTATTAGTAGCACTAAATATTATATCATCAACATAAATTTGAACTAGAAGAATATCATCCTGTTCATATTTGATGAAAAGAGTTGTATCGATCTCTCCTCTTGAAATTTTTTTTTCTAATCAAGAAACCACTAAACCTTTCATACCAAGCTCTATAAGTTTGTTTGAGTCCATATAATGCTTTTGCGAGCTTAAAAACATGATTAGGAGAAATATGATTTTCAAAACCTGGAGGTTGCTCAACATATACCTCTTCATTTATAAAACTATTTAAGAAAGCACTTTTAACATCCATTTGAAAAAATTTGAAATTTTTATAACATGCATATGTAAGTAACATTCGAATAGTTTCTAATCTTACGACAGGTGCATACGTTTCATCATAATCGACTCTTTCCTCTTCATTGAAACCTTGGGCTACAAGTCGAGCCTTGTTTCTAGTGATGATTCTAGACTCATCTTTCTTATTTCTAAAAACTCATTTTGTTTCAATAACAACATGATTTTTTGGTCTAGGAACAAGTGTCCATACATTATTTCTTTCAAATTGATTTAGCTATTCTTGCATAACTAGAATCCATAATTCATCAATAAGTGTTTCATTAATATTTTTGGATTCAATTTGAGATAAAAAAGTAGTGTGATTACAAATATTTCTAAAAGATGATCGAGTATTTACACCTCGTGAAGGTTCTCTTAGAATTTGTTCCACTGGATGATCTTTCACATGTTTCCATTGTTTGGTTGTATCTTGTACTAAATCTTAATAATCTTTCCTGATGTCTTCATGTTGGACTTCTTCCATTGTATTCTCTTTGTCGAGATTGAGACTATTTGTATTATTTATACCTTCTGATTCTTCATCAATAGATTTCTTGGAGAGTAGATGGGAGATTCATCAAATACTACATGCATAGATTCTTATACAGTCAAAATCTTTTTATTAAATACTCTATAAGGTTTACTATTTATTGAATACCCAAGAAAGATACCTTCATTAGATTTTGCATCAAATTTTCCTAAATTATCTCTATCATTGAGTATAAAATATTTGCATCTAAATACATGAAAGTAATCAATATTGGGCTTTTTCTCATTCCAAAACTCATAAGAGATTTTATCTAATTTAGACCTTAACATAACTCTATTTATAACATAACATGTAGTACTTACCGCTTCGACCAAAAAATAACTAGGTAAATTATTTTCATTAAGTATTATTCTTGCCATTTCTTGAAGAGATTTATTCTTTCTCTCTAGTACTCCATTTTGTTGAGGAGTTCGAGGAGCAGAGAAATTATGCAGAAAATCATTTTCATCACAAAATGACTCAATATCTTTATTGACAAACTCTTTTCCCCCTATCACTTTGGATGTTTAAAATAATATAGTCATTTTCATTTTGAATTTTCTTGTATAATTTGGTAAAGACATTATGTACCACATCTTTATGAGCGAGAAAGATGACCCAAGTATATCTAGAGAAATCATCAGCAATAACAAATGCATAATATTTTCCTCCCAGACTCGCAACTCTGTTTGGTCTAAAAAGGTCAATGTGTATTAGTTGCAAGTTTAGTAGTAGAAATATATTTCTTGATTTTGAAAGAAGTTTTTGTTTGTTTACCAAACTGGCATGCATAACAGATTTTGTCTTTAAAAAAATTTGTTTTTGGCAAATCTCTTACAAGATCATTTTTTGAAAGTTTGGAAATAAGTTTCATGTTTGCATGACCTAACATTCTATGCCATAACCAACTATTTTCATATTAAGTTGATAAACAAATAGGATCTTGTGAGGCAATTTCTTCAAATTCAATTGTATAAACATTATTGTTTCTAAGAGTAATACAATAAACATTACAATCATGATTATTCAAAATAATACACTTATCCTTTTTGAAGGTAACTGTAAATCCTTTATTACATAATTGACTTATAATTAAAAAATTATGTTTTAGATTTTTAACAAGTATAACATCTTCAATTATGAGAGAAAACTTATTACCAACTTTACCTATTCCCACGATCTTTCCTTTTGAATTGTCTCCAATTGTCACGTGTCCTTCTTCTTTAGGAGTGAGATCAATGAACTTAGTTTTATCTCCTGTCATGTGTCTTGAGTATTCGCTATCTAAAAATCATCTTGTTTTACTTATGGAAGACTTTATGCATACTTACAAAAACAATTAAAATAATTTTTCTTTGTACCCATGTTCTTTGGGTCCTTTATTTATTAGTATTATAATAAATAAGATTCTTTAGTACCCATATGACCCTAATAGTCATTGTATGTTTTCTTCTAATAGGACAAGTATGATAATTATGACTATTTCTATTGTAAAAATTACAAATAACATGTAACATACTTGAAGAACTTGAGTGATTATAATAATATCTTTTTTTTGACAAATCTATTTTTAGAAAAAGAATTTTAAAAGTCTAATTTTGATTTAATGGGTTTATCAAAGAAATTTTTATAGGATTTAAGTTTTTCTTTTGACATGTATCACAAATCTACTTTATCAAAAACACATTTTTGATTACTAAGAAATTTTTCGAAATTTCTTTTTCCATTTGTGAAATTTTCAACAATTTTTTCTAAATCAACTACTTTTTTTTTCAGTTCATCATTGTCATCTTTTGAAACTATATTTTCTTTTCCTAAAACATCAATTTCATTTATTAAAGAAGATTTTTTTTTCAAAACGGTATACTTAATACCCAATTTTTTAAATTCCTCATATACCTCTTTCAAAACATTTTGCAACTCTTTATAAGAAGAATTTTCAATATTTTCAGAATTTGTTACTTCAAAATCATCTTTAGCCATGAGACAAAAATTTACAGATTCTTCATTGTTTACGTCACTATCTGAACTATTTGAATCATCATCCCATGTAGTTTTCATTGCTTTCTTACCTTTGTATCGATCTTTGTTTAGCAGGGGACAATCTGCTTTGATATGCCCAGACTTTTTATATTTATAACAAATTAATGAATCATTTTTACCTGTATGTTTGTTGGAAGATTTTTTGAAAGGTTTCCTTGGAGGAGTTTTATTTTTCAAGAATCTCTTAAATTTTCTTGTAATCATTGCAATCTCTTCGTTATCGCTTTTTTCATCTTCATCGCTTTCACTTTCACGAGGAACGGCTTTGAGTGCCAAGCTATTCTTTTACTTTCCTTCTTCTTCTCCTCTTTTCAATGTGTACTCATGGGTAATAAGTGACCCGATAAGTTCATTTATTTCGAGTTTTTTTAAGATATCTAATTTCAAGAATCGCCGTTACTTTTGATTCCCAACATTTTGGCAAGGAGTTGAGAATTTTCCTTAATATCTCCAAACTGGAATAAATTTTACCAAGAGATGTCAAACTATTTATAAGATTAGTCAAACAAATATATATAGAAGAAATAGATTTATCATCATTCATTTTGAATAATTCATATTCATGCGTAAGAACATAAACTTTTGATTCTTTGACTTGCAAAGTTCCTTCATAGGTTACTTCCAAATTATCCCAAATTTCCTTTGCTGTCCTGCAATTCATTATTCTATTAAATTCATTACCATTGAGAGCATTATATAGAAAATTCATAGCCATTACATTCACATTATAAAGTCTATCGTCTTCACGATCAAACTCTTCCTTTTTCTTTTTGACCTTTACTCCATCAACAGTTTTTGTTAGAATACAATACCCATTTACAATACATTTTCAGATTTCTCGACCTTGAGACTGAAGAAATATTCTCATTTTAACTTTCCAGAAAGTATAATTATCTCCACAAAATAGTGGAGGTCGACTACTGGATTGACTTTATGCGAAAGTAGTTGCAATGTTAGCCATATGATCTTAACTCAACAGATAGTTAATCTTATAACAGAGCCATTACTCTGATACCAATTGTTACCTAGATGACTAATACAAGATAATGAGTGAATTGGATTATATTATAAAAATTAACACTTATAAATCAAATACACAATATAAAATATAAACAGAATATAAAACAGCAAGAAAAGTAAAGAGTAGGGTAAGAAGAAGTAAACTCAGTATTTTTACGAGATTCACCCCACTACCTACGTCCTCGCCTCAAGCTACCCCTTGAGAATCCCAAATTCACTATTCAATTTCCTTTAGGTGGAGATAGAAACCTATTACACCTTTGAGCAACACCGCTCCAAAGAATCTATGTGGAACATCCTCTACACTTCCAATTACCTTACACTTGGTGATTTAACTATTCCCCGTGTAGAACACCTTCTACATACACAAGGGTTAGACGTACCCTCTTACAAATACAAAAGCTGATAATGGGTAGGTTTTATCAGAATACACTCCTCAATGAGTGGGATAAAAACAATATAGTGCAACTTATATCTCTCTCAAAATGAACAACAATTAAGAGTCAAAACTTTAGAAAATAGAGAATGAGAGTTTTAAAAAAATGATGTATAACTTAGCAATAGATGTGTAAGCTTTTGTTATAATTTCTGCAAAACTCAAGTGAGCTATTTATAGGCAAATGAGTCTTCAATTTAAAATTTGAAAAGATTCACATGTCAAATAAGAACACTATTCACTTTTCAAAAAATTTAAATAAAAACATTTCCTTTTTGTATTTGTCAACGACAACTCAATTCATTTTTCAAAGAAATCAAATCAAATCTTTTGCTTTTCATACATGACAAAATGAACATGATTTATTTTTCAAACCAAATCATCTTCTTGTTGCATATGTAAAAAAAACACACAACCACTCTTTAAGATTTTCAAACAAAATTATCTACTTTTTGTATTTATTAAAAAAATACACAACCACCCTGCAAGAAATTCAAACAAAATATGCACATGTCAAATATGATAATCAATCATCTTACAAATTCATATGTTTATATAAAAAAATTATAATTTTTGAAATTATATTGTTTGATGATGTTTTGCATATGTGAAATATATAATTTTCAAAACTAAGACATTTAAAGATGTCTTGCATATGTGAAAAAATTAATTTGATGTTTTATGAAAAAAAAAAAGTAATTTAGAACCTTAATCTAATTTAAAATTTTAAGAAATGTACAAAAATTACTCTATGAGTTTCATTTGTAGACTTGTTCTTCTTTTTGCCCATGCTTGATTTCTTGATGTGCTTAGCTCTCTTTATGCATAGACAACTTGAGTTTGAGTCTTAAATTTATTTGTTATCATCAAAATCTATAAATAGATACGAGATTTGAAATCTTGAGTTCTACATATTTAAATCAAGGATGCAAAAAATTGAAGAAAAGTTGGATACGAGTTTTTATAAATCTTAGAAAGTTTGTCTACAATAATAATTATAAGGCTATGATTAAGATTGCAATACATTAAGAGCACTAGCAATGGACTTGCTATAGTTTCCTTTTAAATTGTATACTTTTGCACACTTTCTAAAACATTTCGTCAAATTTGATCAATAATGGAGAGAAAAGGTAGAGAAAAGAGAATATTTTTTCACTTATGAATAATAATTTTTCAAAACTCTTCATTGCAAACTAAAAATTAATACAAGTTACATCATCACATAGATCACCCGGATTTGAAAGGGTCTTTTCAAGGTAACACATCTTGGTCAACAAGCAGCCTAGGTCTCAATCTTAAAAATAAGTCATTTCCCTTTAAGAAATGATGCACTCACGTTAAATTACACAATATTTTACACAACGGACTTACGTGTCACTTTTTTTTTTCTCTAGTAATTTTTCTAATAAAAAAACTTGAAGTTATAAAAATTGTTTCATTTAGATTCAAAATTGAGATGAGATGAGTAGAATTTTGAAAGTTGAATAAAATATTATTATTATTATTATTTTGAAATTTAAAAATATTGAATTGAAATTTAAAAAAAGTATATTGAAATTTGAAAAAATTGTATTGAAATTTGTATTTTATATGAAAATTTAAAAAAGTATAATAATGAATTTGAAATGAGTTTACATGATCTTAACTCTTTCCAAATCCAAACGAGACCTAAAAACTCCAACTTACTCCAAGTTGTGCAAATTAACACGAGGAAATGATAATAATGACACGTGCATGCTGTTGTGTAAAATGTTATGCAAATTAACTTAGTTGTATCATTTCCCTTTCCCTTTTCAAATTGTCAGTTTATAAGTATGTTTAGGGTTGTCTTTTGAAATTTAAATTTATTTTTAAGTAATTATTAATTTAAAGAAAAATAATAATATATTTAATAATTTTATAAAAATATTTTAATCAATTAAAAAATTAAAAATTAACTTTTTTAAAAATATCAAATTAAAATTTTTATCAAAAGTTTTTGTAGATAATTATATATTTTAAAAAAATGATTGTAACTAATTTTAAAAATGCTTTAGATACAAGTTTATTAAATAGTAAATAGTTTTTGAAATAAAAAAATTTATTATTTAAGTTATTTGCTATAAAATTTAAAATTATAAGTTATATTTTTTACCGCAATTTGGAATATACATTAAGTTATTTTTTGTATTTTATGAAAATATTTTTGTTTTGAATTCTAGAGATTAACTCCGATTTGGACAAAAATTTATGAGAAGTCAATTCTTAATTTATTACAAGTTTCCTTTATACAATAATCTAGCATTTTTTTTTTATCTTTTAAAAAAAAATCATAATCTCGAGTTTCTTTAACTATTTGAATTTGATTTGTGGGTTTCAAAATTTAGCTTCCAATTTTATTAATAAATGTTATTGTCAATTATTTATTTATTTTTTTCTCTTTTCTCTCTTCCAATCTCTATTTTTTATTTATTTAACTGCAATAATATTATTCTGACCTACGACCCTTAGAGGGTAGAAAAGTAGGTGAAAGAGATTAAACAAAAGACAAAAAGTGTTAAGAAATTAAAGAAGAACAATAAATTATTGAAACATTGCAAAAGAGAAAAAAGAATATAGAGAGATTGTAAAGTATTTTATTTTTCAAGAGCTCAATGTCATTCACTTTACTTCTTTTCTTATCTCTTACAAAATGATTCTCAAGACATCTTTTATAGGCAACTTATATGATGGTTTGTTGTACTAATCAATTCACATATTCAACAACCAAGTGACAAACATAACAAACTCTCACATGCTCATCAACCAAGTGGCAAGCACAACAAACTTTCATATGCACAACAACCAATTCACATTTATAAATGGTTAAGTTTATAACAAACCATGTATAGTAATTGGTAGTCATCCACCTATTATACAACACTCTCCCTTGGATGACCATCTATAAAGAATCAGTCTCGTTAAAACCTTGCCAAGGAAAAACCCAATGGGAAGAAAAACCAATGGCGAAGAAAACAGAGTACAGTATTCTTATGTATCGCCAAGTATTTTAAGATTGCCTCATTAAAACCTTACAGAGGAAAACCCAGTGGGACAAAACCCCAGCGAAGGAAAAAGAGTACAATCAGCACAAATTTTCAGAACATTTACTTCCCATGAAAAGTACATGACGATAGATTTTTAAATCTTCACATTCCAATGTTATGCACAATTTTCTTGAATGTCACAATTGGTAATACTTTCGTGAATAAATCTGTCAAATTATCACTTGATCGTATCTACTTGACATCAATTTCACATTTCTCTTGAATTTCGTGAGTATAAAAGAATTTAGGTGAAATATGTTTAGTTGTCACATTTGATATATTCTCATCTGATTTGAGTGATACAAGCAGTATTATCTTCATATAAAATTGTGGGGATATTATTGATCATAGGAAGACCACAATTTTTTTGGATAGATTAAATCACTGATCTTAGCCAAACACACTCTCGACTTGCTTCATGAATAGCAATGATCTATGAGTAATTTGAATATGTGGCAGATAGTATCTGCTTGATAGATCTTCATGATATGACAGTATCTCCATAAGTAAATAAATATCCAGTTTGAGATCTACCTCTATGTGGATCTGAAAGGTAACCTGCATCTGCATACCCAACCAGTTTGGACTTGATCCATATTGATAAAATAATCTCATATCAATCGTACCATGAAGGTAATAAGGGACATGTTTAATACCATTCTAATGTCTTCGAGTTGGTGCAGAACTATATCTTACAAGCAAATTAACTGAGAATGTAATATCAGGTCGAGTGCAATTTACAAGATACATCAAAACTCCAATTGCACTAAGATATGGTAGTTCAGGACCAAGAATTTCTTCATTATCTTCACAAGGACGGAATGGACTATTATTTACATCAAGTGATCGAACAACCATTGGAGTAATCAATGGATGAACTTTGTCCTTATAAAAGTGATTCAGGACTTTTTCTGTATACATCGACTGATAAATAAAAATTTCATTTGGCAAGCGCTCAAGCTATAGGCCGAGACAAAGTTTGGTTTGCCAAGATCTTTCATTTCAAATTCATTCTTTAAATATGTAGCGGTTATTGAGATCTCTCCAAGAGTTTCTACAATATTTAAATCATCAACATAAACTGCAATAATGACAAATCTGAATTCTGATTTCTTAATAAAAACACATGGGCATATAGGATTATTTTCAAATCCTTCTTTCAATAGATATTCGCTTAGACGATTATACCATATGCGTCCGGATTGCTTTAACCCATATAAAGATATTTGAAGTTTGATAGAATACATACTTTTATATATACTTGTAGATGTTTCAGGCATTTTATATGCTTCAGGGATCTTCATATATATATCATGGTCTAAAAATCCATATAAATATGCAGTGACCACATTCATCAACGGCATCTTTAATCTTTTTGTAACAACCAGACTAATAAAAAATCTAAATATGATTGTATCCATAACGGGAAAATATGTTTCTTTGTAATCAATACCGTGTTTTTGCAAGAAATCTTGTGCGACAAGTCGTACTTTGTACCGCATAATTTCATTTTTCTCATTACTTTTTCGTACAAATACCCACTTATATCCAACAGGCATTACACTCTTTAGTGTTTGGACAACAGGTCTAAATGCTTTTCGTTTTGCTAGTGCATTTAATTCAGCTTCAATAGCTACTTTCCATTTTGGCCAATCATTTCTATGTCGACATTGTTCGACGGTTCTTGGCTCACTTTCTTCATTACTTCTAGTAATGTCAAGTACCATCTTATATGAGAATATGTTGTCGACAATAGTTTTATTTCTATTCAGTATTTCTTTGGTACTAATGAAATGTATTGAGATCTCATTATTTTTAGGTACCTGTTCCTTTTCAAAGGAAATAATTTCATGAAATACCTCTTCAGAAAGTCCCTTTTCAGGAGATTTTGAAATAGAAGATTTGACCTCTCCAAGAGCATCAACTATACTTATAGCTTGTGTTGTGGGTATCAGTTATTCAAGAACACCAAATTCATTTTATATTCTTTTCTTTCAGGAAATTTTGTATTTTACACCAATAGGTCTTCCACGCTTCAAGTGTGTGTCTTAGACTCATTTATTGCTATTTTGACAACTTATCCTTTAGAGATTTCAATCATTGCTGGAACATTAACAGTAGGAATATATGATTTTACTACACCTTTAGTATCAGTAAATACATCCGGTAATTGATTTGCAATATTTTATAACTGAATAAACCTCTGAACTTCTAGTTTAAATTCATTTGTAGGAGGATCAAATTGAGATAAGGTTTTATTATAATAAGCAATTTCTTATCGTATTTTAGGCCCCGACTTTTCGTTACCCAGTAATGAAAAAGTGGATTCGTCAAAGTGAAAATTCTCAAAATGTATTTTAAACATATCCTCTGTAAGAAGATTAAGGTATCTAATAATAGATGGAGAATCAAAACCAACATATATTTCATGTTTACGTTAAGGGTCAATTTTTATATGCTATAGAGGTGCAAGTAGAACATATACAGCACATCCAAAAAGTACAAAGATGAGAAATATTTGGTTGTTGACCAAATACAAGTTGTAATGGTGAATATTTATGATATGTAGATGGTCTAATGCGAATTAATGATGCTGCATGAAGTATAGCATGTCCTCAAACAGAAACATGTAGTTTTTATTTCATAAGTAAATGTTTAGCGATTAGCTGAAGCATTTTTATCAAAAATTCGGCTAGACCATTTTGAGTGTGTGTATAGGCAATATGATGTTCAACATCTATTCCTATTGACATGCAATAGTTATCAAAAGTTTGAGACGAAAATTCACCTGCATTATCTAATCGAATGGTTTTAATTGGATACTCAGAGAATTGTGCTCGTAGTTTGATTATCTGAGTAAGAAATCTAGCAAATGCAACATTTCTAGTAGGAAGTAGACAAATATGTGACCATCGACTTGATGTATCAATCAAAACTATAAAATATTTAAATGGTCCACTTGATGGATGAATAGGCCCACAAATATCTCCGTAAATCTTTTGTAAAAAGGATGTAGATTCAACAACGACTTTTGAGTGAGATGGTCGGATAATTAACTTACATTAGGAACATGCAGAACACGAATATTTATTGGGTAAATGAATCTTTTGATTTTTTAAGAGATGCCCATGCGAATTATCAATAATTCGTCTCATCATAATTGATCCTGGATGTCCAAGGCAATCATGCCAATCCAAAAGAGAGAGCCGTTAGTTTTTCTACTACGAGCTTCTGGCTTGATATTATTTTATTAATGAGAAGATACTCTTTACTGCATTCATTATTCGTTTCAATATAATAATCATTACAACGTATATCTTTGAAACTTAATAAATTTCTTATAGATTGTGAAGAAAATAAAATATTATCAATATAAAATTTGGTGCCATTAGACAACACAATATCAATTCTTCCGAAGCCCTCAATTAGATTTGAAAAACCTAATATGGTATGGATATAGATTTTGCTTAGTGTTAGATTTTGAAAATATTTCTTATCTTAAAGAATTGTGTGAATTGTAACACTGTCAGCCAGACATATATTTTTATCATTCAACTAAGAGATAAAAAGTTCATCTATGTGATCCATGATTCTACAAAATATACAAAATTTTCACTACAAATAATAAAGAAAATATATTAATTAGGTGGAATACTTCCATCTCCAATCAAGTGATCAATTATATCATCAGGATTATTAAAGAAATCAAAAATATCAAAATGAGTGATATCTACATTTAATGAATCATCTGATGGTTCTACTAAATTTGTTTCAACCATTTTATTTTTCCCTTTTATAGAAATTTGATATAAGTCTGCCAAGTGTCTGGCCGTACGACAGGTACCTGACCAATGTCCGGTCATTCTACATCTATAGCACACCTCTTCACTTCTTTTTGAAGAATTATTTTAGAGGCTTTTACCCCTTTCTAAATTGTATCGCTTCTGGCGATATGGTATATTATTATTAGTATCCATTTTAATATTGTCACTTATGGGAGCAATATTTCTATAGTTTCTCATTTCACGTCCACGCCATCTATTTTTTCGAAAGAATGCAATATTCGTTTCTGGGAATGATGTAAATCTAGTATGATTCATTTCAGGAAATGATGTTGAACCAGTAAGGCATGACTGGTGATTTTTTAATAAAATCCTATTGTTCTGCTTAACTACTAGAAGACATGATATAAGTTCAGAATATTTTTTGAAATTTTGCTCTCGATACTGTTGCTGCAGGAGCATATTCAAGGCATGGAAAGTAGTATATGTCTTCTCTAACATATCATTATCAGTGATTTTCTCACCACATAATTTAGTACTGAATTTATTTTAAATAGTACAGAATTATATTCACTTACATTTTTATAATCTTGCAACTTCAAGTACAACAATTCATAACGAGTTTTTGGGAGGATGACAGTCTTTTGGTGTTCAAACATTTCCCTTAAATTGTTTCATAAAATAAATGGATATTTTACTGTAAGATATTCAGTTTTTAATTCTTTGTGAAGATGGTGGCGAAGGAAAATCATTACTTTAATGCGGTCCTACAGGGATGCTTGATTTCCTTCTTTAATTGTTTCTCCCAGGTTCTTTGCATTAAGATAGATTTCTGCATCAAGAATTCATGATAAATAATTTTTCCTGAAAATGTCAAGAGATGAATTCCAATTTCGTAAAATTTGCCATTTTTTGAAGAATAAGACTACTAGTTTTAGAATCAGTAGAGTTTCGTACTAATAAAGTGTTAAGAAACTAAAGAAGAACAATAAATGATTAAAATATTGCAAAGAGGAAGAAGGAATATAAAGTGATTGCAAAGTATTTTGTTTTTCAAAAACTCAATATCATTCACTTCACTTCTTTTTTTATCTCTTATATAATAATTCTTAAGACCTCTATTATAGGCAATTTACATGATGGTTTGTTATGCTAATCAATTCACATGCTCAATAACCAAGTGACAAGTACAACAAACTCTCATATGCTCAACAACTAAGTGACAAGCATAACAAACTCTCACATGCTCAATAATCAAGTGGCAAGTACAACAAACTCTCATATGCACAACAACCAATTCACATTTATGAATAGTTAAGTTTACAATAAACCATGTATGATAATTAGTAGTCATCCACATACTATACAACAAAAAAAAAAATGAAGAAAATAGAAGAGTAGGTGGAAAGAAGAAATAATATTGTATTTTTTCTGAAACAGAAGAAATTCAAAATAGGGAGATTCACTTTTGGACAGTGATACCTTTACATATTATTTATTATTTATATATTATTTTAAATATATTTATTTATTTATTATTATTTTTAAATATTTTTTTAACATCTTTAATTATTAAATTTTTAAACAATATATATAATTTTCTTAATAATCATTTTCTTAATTATTAAATAAAAAAATTTAAAAATTTAAAAAAATAATAATAAATAAGTGGTAAGGATTTCCTTCATTTTTCTTGGTGAATATGCTCCAATCCTAGGTAAAGGTGGAACAGTGGAAGTAGTGCAGGGAAGGGCTCGTGTATATATAAAGAAATCCAAAGCAGGTCACAAGAGTAGAGCGAAAGCAAGTAAATCTTGATGACAAGCCAGGAGGTGAAGCTTCTGGGATTTTGGGCGAGCCCATTTTCAATCAGGACTGAATGGGCTCTAAAGCTTAAGGGTGTTGATTACGAGTATATCGAAGAAGATGTCTTCAACAAGAGCTCTCGTCTTTTGGAACTCAACCCTGTTCATGGAAAGGTTCCAGTCCTTGTTCATGACGGTAAGGCGATGGCTGAGTCTTTCATTCTTCTTGAATACATCGACGAGACCTGGAAGCAAGACCCGTTATTGCTTCCTCGAGATCCTTACGAAAGATCCAAAGCGCGATTCTGGGCTAGAGTTGCAGAAGAAAAGGTTAGGCTTTCTGTGAATCAAACGACAAATTTAGAATTAAACGAAACGATGGTTTTTGGTTTGACTTTCTGTGAATCAAACGACAAACTTAGAATTAGAAAGGGCGTTTGGGGATTAGTGTTTCATCTAGAAACGAAAAAATGGCCAAGAAAAAAAAAATAGAACGAAGAAAATGACAAAGAAACGTCTAGCGATATTACTTGATTTAATCTTTATATTATCCATATAATTGAAACCATCTTTCAAGTTGGCTCCCTTGGATTTGATCCAGATCTGTGAGGACGCGTAAGATCAATTAATTAGTTCTAAAATCGATTTTTTTTTTTTTTTTTATATACACTTATGGCCCATTCCGCGCTTGTTCCGCGCGTCATGGTTGCGTAATTTTGAAAAACTTTTATACATTATATTACCGTATTATTTTTATCATCAATTAAATAACTATTTATTTATTGTATGACTCGTAATCTTGTACTCCATCCACTTTTATTATTCAGTATTTTATAGATAAAAATGTCGTTTTCTTTCTGTTGCTTGGTTGATAGCTGCCGGAAACTTCATTTATGGCTATGTGTACCCACGGAGAGAAGAAAGAACAGGCACTGAAAACAGCCATAGAGGCGGCGGAGAAGATAGAGGAAGAGTTGAAAGGAAATAACAAGAGGTTTTTTGGAGGGGAGAGCATTGGATATTTAGACCTTGCAATGGGATGGATAGCTTACTGGCTGCCTGTTTGGGAGGAAGTTGGATGCATGCAGATCGTGGAGCCTTCAAAATTTCCTGCCATCACTGCCTGGTCGAAGAGGTTTCTGGATCATCCAGTGATCAAGCAAAAGTTACCACCTAGAGACAAAATGGTTGTTTATTTTCACGAGCGCAGCAAAATCTTGGGTAAAATCTTTGGTGGTTCAGTGTAGCTTACATACTTTCGCAGTTTCTACCTCTTAAAATTCTCCAATAACAATATTACTGCGTCCAGCAAATAGAATTGAGATTTAGTTATCTAATATGAATATTGTATTTTCAATAATGTCAAGGGGGATGTTCTTCTTGTTGTCAGAGGCTATTGAAGGCAGAGAATTAAACAGCTTTGGACTGTAAAGGCATGCTCACTTGTGATGTTAAAAAAATGCTTTCTCAGTATGATAGCTGGGGCTGTTAAACATTTATGGACAGAAGTGTTGGATTTTCGCTCCTAGAATTCACGTGAAAAAGGCGTGGAAAAGGGGCAAGACCAAAGAACTTATTAAAGGAAGTTTGGGCTCCTTGGTTTAATTTTACAAAAGTCAAAAGTTATTAAATAAGTTTCTGACTAATGTAATTAAATCAAAAGTCCAAGTCTCTTTTATAAGCTCTTTAATCTTACTCCTCTCTTACTCATTTTCCATGTATAAAAAAGGGTGTCAAAAGTAGTTATTCAAAGACCAATTCTAAACAACAGTATGAACAAGACAAAAGTTCTTTAACGTTAACAAAATTTTATTATTTTATTTTGTAGTTTGAGGAAAATACATATCTCCTATTTGTTGTTAATTAAGTTATTGGGTGGATGAGACATTGAATCTCTTATATCGTTGTTGTTGGAATTTAACTAATTCAGCACCAAGGTGTATGATTCAGTTTTTTTTTGGAAGCCTGCGTCCCAATATTGGTTTGCGGATATTTTGAATGTTCCTACATGAAATTAATTTAGAATTTTAGGAAGTATTATTAAAAATAATGCTATCTCAAATAGTTATGAGTTATGCTATTCGTCTTTACACCGCACACCCTGACAATGGGTCCCACTCATCTTCCCTTTTTAGTCTTCTTCACTTGTTGGTTGGTCTGCCTCTTCACTTTCTGCTAACAATGGGTCCAATTCATTTTTAATTTCATTTAATTTATTTTGTTTCTAATGTTGCCTACATCTTCACTTTGTGGTTGATCTGCATCTTCACTCTTTAGGGATTTGAAAAGTGAGTTGAGTTAAGAAAAAATTATGAAAGTTAAAAATTAAATAAAAAATTACTTGAATATATTTTTTTAATATTACTTTTATTTTAGAACTTTGAAAAAAAAATTATTAATTATATTTTATTTAAAAATTTGAGAAAACTGTAATGACGAGTTGATATCAACTTTAAACCCAAACTTTGTATCCATATAGTCTCTTTGGTGCGGTTCGATAGGGAGTTGAAATTAAAATTAAAATTTGAATAAAATATTATTAAAATATAATGTTTTGATATTATTAATGTTTTATAATTTGAACAACTTAAATTCTTTATTATATTTTGGATGGAAAATTGAGAAAATTGTATAATTAAATAAAGTGAGTTGAGATGAATTTTATATCCAAACATGGCCTTAATCTTTTTCCTTTTTTGGGTAATTTGCACCTTTACGTTTTGGTTGATCTTCTTGCAGCCGCAGAAATAAAATATATTAGATGAGATTAAAAGATGAATGGGACTTATTGTAAGGTGTACGATGTAAAGCCGGACGAGTAGAATTTCCTCAAGGCTAAATGCTAAAGTAATGCGTAAGGGGATTTCCCCCTTGCGGCCTAAATGATAAGATAAGACCAAAGAGATCAACTAAGGAAGCAAGGTAAGAAGGGCCAATCTAGAGCTAGCGAGCCGAAGGGCCGATCTAGAGCTAGCAAGCCCATTGGCCCAGCCCATACAAGAGGCGGTAGAACCAATGCACAAAGGGTCTAACCCTACAAAATGATATTCCTTGATGCGACCTTCATGTGAGAACGAACGACATGGTGGGTGGGATGTACCACCTTGTAGTTCCCTCAACTGGCACTAGACACTCAAGTACTTGTCCAATCAGACGAGTGAAAAAATGGCGAACCTTTGATCCTCTATCAAGGAAACATTGATATATAACCAAAAAAGTCTCAAGAATGAAGCCACATCACATTAATGACACTGCAATCCGGTCTACATGCCGCATTAATGACGCCATCGTAGAAACCACTCGACATTAAATAACTCTGATAATAAAATAGTGGAAAGGAATGAGAGCCTTCTGAGATAAACATGACCTATCTTCGTAGACTCCAAGTATAAATCATGACTCCTCAAGTACGAGGAAGCTCTCTACATTCTCATTCTTTACAAGCTTCCAATAGAATTTACTTAGACATTGGATATTCTCTAGTCTCCTAACTCAAAGGTATACAAAATAGGACATTAACGTAATGTTTAGATAACGTTGCTCATTTTCTTTTTTTAAATTTCAATCACTTTTAAAGACATGCAATCCCATCATCCAAGTGTCTCGCCCTAGTGCTACAACGCTGGCTTTCTATTGAACGAGGAAGAGATCAGGAAAAATAGTAGCCTATAGCTCTTCAGTTCTTCCGTGTGAGGAGGAATGAGCAAATATAAGAATAGAGATCAAAATGATAAATAATAATGACTATCTGGTTATGAATCTACTGGGATTTTGTTGTGATATTCTGTATGATTATAAGTGTAGGTGGTATATCGGATTTCACATTATTTGAGAATGAGAATTTTTTTTAATAATATTCCAATTAGATTCTAATTATATCATTGACTAATTCTTTTAAAATATAGACAAGTGGCCATTTGAGCCTTCTATTGTAGTGTAACAAATGGTATCAAAGACTTATCCTAACAAAACAAAATGTGGGATTGAAAATAAATAAGGAGAATGTAATATCCTATATGATGTGTAAGGATAAATGATATACAAGATCTTACATTTTTTGAGAATGAGAATTTTTTTTTCTTATAATTTTTTCGAAAGAGATTTTAATTATATCATTGATTAGTACTTTTGAAGTATAAATTAAGTAATTTAGACATTTTATTGAGGCGTTACGTTTGTTTTTTTAAGGAAGGTGATGAGATGTTGATGAAAATAAAAATACTGATTTGTACCTAAGCAGCTATATATTTTATTTTGTATGCAGAGAGTTCCTTGAGGGCTTGTAATCCACTACGTAAATGTGATTGTTTTTGTACATTACGCTTGCATTTGTGGTGCAACATGTGCAAATGAGCAATAAGAAGCCATCTTCTATATTCTTGTTGAATAAAGGTAGTAGACTTTCATTTGAATTATGTGGTGAGAGCGATAAGCATGAGCTTCATGAGTCTCTTCTCCATTTTGAAAAATCAATGACCATAGCGTGCCATTGAAATGACTTTGTTGTAATTATTTGATTGGAAGCAAGGAGCACACATAAATGTTAAAGGCTCAATTGGATAGAAATCGTGTTAGATATATAGTCCCTATTTTGGGACTGCTTTGCAGTCCGCACATGTATATGAACTAAATGACCAAAAAGCCATTCGTCTTCCATGGGAGAAATCAGAACCCAAGCCATTTCCTCCTCTGGTCTTCAAAAGAGACATTGACATTGACAGTGACACTATCGACGCCCCTCGCCTGCCCATCGGCAAACCTCCTGCCCCCCCTCCCCCCCACCCCCACCCACCCAAAAAAAATCTACAAGCTCCTCCTTGATTGCACATCAACACCATGTTGATTCGAAATATTATAAGTGCAGATAAGTTTCTATACGTGAGATGCGATGGCATCTCTACCTATTGCACTGCGTTAGCTTTCTTCTATTTTGTTTAAACCGTTGCAAGTAGAATTTTTCTTTGGATAGATGGATGCGATGAAATTAATTTAGACAAAAATTAAAATTGAATATAATATAGTTAAAATATAATTTATTGATAATATTATTATTTTAAAATTTGAAAATTTGAAAATATTAAATTATTTATTATATTTTGTATGGAAAAAAATAATAATGAAATAAAATATGATGAGATAAAACTATCACCATATCCAAATAGGCTAAAACTAGGGGTGTAAGAAAACCGAACCAGATCAGTGGATCGAACCAGATGGAATTCGGTCTGGTTCGATCTATTTTTTGTATGGACAAAATATTTCCGATCCAGTTCCAGTCCAAGGCATTTCTCCCCCTGGACCAGAACGAATGCACACCATATATATTTTTTTAAAATTTAATATATATATATATATATAAATAATAGTATATAAATTATAATATTAATATTAATATAGATTAAGAGTGGTAGTATAACATAGTAATATATAATATATACTCTTATAATACTAACATATTATAATTTATAGCAGTTGAGTAGTTGTAGAATAAAAATATAAATTATAGTATATCTATATAGAGTATTAATAATAACTTATAAGTAATAAGTGTATTATTATTATTTAATATATTATTACTAATTTATCATTACTTACTAACATATAAATTTATAATATACCAATGTAATAGTGTTATTAGCTATAAGACCATTAAGATGAGTTTTTTTTTTTTTTTACTTTTATATTTAGATTATTTTTCTTTTGTCAATTGTTTTAAAAGTAAATTTTTTTTAATATTATTTGGCTTAAATTTGTGATAAATACTTAAATTGGACTGAAAATAATTAAATTTAAGAAAAAAATTATTTTTCATCATTGCAAGATTTTAGATCAAATTTAGCCCATTAAATCATATCAGATGCCCTTGGATCGGATCGGACCGCCCTTAGGTTGGACTGATATGGACCGGACAAAAGTTCGATCCGGTCCAATATGAGAAAATTCTTGAACCGAATGTAATCTGTCCATATTTTTCTCAGATCCGATAGAACCATTTACATCCCTAGCTAAAATGAATAAACTGCCTCTAAGAGAATTGGCATTTGGTGCCCTGTAACACCTTTTTTTCTTATATTTTCAGGGAAACTCTAGTGTTTTGTCTAAAATCTCTCCTCCATTTGACTTGTTATTTAAGGAACATGTTTATAGGATAAGCAATGGTTCTCCAAATATAGAGAATCATTATTCATCTCTTAAATCATTTTTATCAATAGTTTATTCTAATAAATAAAATAAATTCTTCCCGTCATCTACACTTTCTCTCATGCTCATATGTGTTATAGTTTTAAATAATAATTTTAAAATAATTTATATTATTACAAAAATATGAAGAAATAATTTTAAAAATATTATCCTTGTAGCACAAAAATATTTTTTTTTAAATATTCACTAGAACAATAGTTCAAAACATAAGAAAAAATATTGAGTAGTTAAGTTTGTATATGGAAGAGAGAAAAAAAGTAATAAAGAAATATTATTTTAATAGAATATTAAAATGATAGGAAATGAGATATATACATTTAAGAGTGTAAGAAAAAATCAAAAAATTGGATAAGATCAGTCCAAACCAGTGAAATCGATCTAGTTTTGGGTTAAAATCGGTTCCCGTATGTCAAAACTGGTCGATACTAATCCAGTTCCAATTCTAAGCTTTTTAAAATCAGACCAAACCAGTTCAATTATATATTTTAAATTAATTATTTTAATATTATATGTAATATTAAATAATAATTTTATATTATATATATTATTTTATACATTAGTATATAATGTAAATTAATTACAAATTTTATTTATGACCTAGTACTATTAGTCTAATATTATATTCTTATTAGTAATATGCTTTAAATCTATATATAAATCACTATATTAAGTAATTACATATTAAATAATGATATAGTAATACTAATATTATCACTATCAATGATATAGTTATAAAAAACTAAATTTACTATAACAAATACTAATATATAATTATTTTATTAACTATAATTAATACTAATAGATATATTAATAGTCTAATAAACTACTATAAACTAATTTAAAATTAGAAAACCGAATCGAAATAAAGTTGAAATTAAAGGAGGGCACACACTAAACATGTCGAAGAGAAAGATGTTGTCCTAGATTGACAGAACTGATGTGAGTGACAGGTGCTTCGGCACCATTAGGCATTTTAACAGAGTATGACACACTGTGAGTGATATGGGTGAAAAGGGAGGTGATACAGACTATATGGTCTATAGCGTATCCATATCAGTGATCCAAGGAATTTATGAGTGTTGAAAGGAAACATAGAGAGATAATGGGTATGAAATTGAAATTCCAGACATACTAGGAGCAGAAGTACTGTTGGCATGGGAATGAAAGCTGTTCTTGGGTGAGTTGGTGGAGGAATGAGGCATCGTTGGAGGCTCTTTTTGTTGCAATAGATTGATAAGTTGATGATATTGATCCTTGGTGAGGCCAACCTAGGCAACTGAATCGTCTTCTGGTTCAACAGAGGCAGAGTTTACAAACATTGGTGATGATTTTGTTTTGTTGAAAAACTTATGCACTGGGGGGTAGCCATGGAGTTTGTAGCATTTTTCAGCTACATGGCCACTCATATGACAATGAGTCCAAGTGGGAGACTCAGCGTTGCCTGCCTTGAAGCAATTTTTAAGAGAATGACTGAGAGATGGCAGTGAGTACAATAGGGACAAGGTTTTTGGGTTTGGCCAAATCGATTTGGTGGTTTGGAGGTGGGAGGGAATTTTTTGACAACATGAGCCATTGAATCAGGGGAGGGGTTGGGTTAAGCATAAGGTGTTAATGTTCTTGTTGTTGTATCATGGACAAGACTTTGCCAATTGAAAGGATAGGATCAAGAAGCATGACCTGATCACGGGAATTGGTGTAGGAATCATTGAGGCTCATTAGAAACTGGATGACACAGTCTTTTTGATAGCCATCCGAAATGATTTTTAGCTTACCACAAGTACAATTAGGCAAAGGATCAAATAGGTTGAGCTCATCCCAAATAGCCTTTAATTTTCCATAGTACACACCAACGGAATCTTGATCTTGATGGAGTCCCGCGAGCTTTCTTGAAATCAAAAATTCGAGGGTAATTTTGCTGAGTGAAACACTCATGAAGTTCAAACCAAACAACAGAAGCATCATCCACGAGTGCAATACTGTATTTGATGGAGGAAGAAATGAATTTTTGGAACCATGAGGTGACAATGTTGTTGCAACGCTCCCAAAGATGAAGTAAGGGCTCAGATGGGTCTAAGAATTTCACCAATGATAAAAACCAATTTGTTCTTGGCGTGTAAGGCTTGTTGCATTGCACGGGACCACGTTGTGTAGTTGTCCAGAGTAAGGAGGCCATGGACAAGGGAAACAGAGGGGTTGTCCTCATGGTTAATGCGAAAAGGATTGGTTGGGTCATTGAAATTTAGAAATCGATTTGGTGGGGGAGGAGGGAGTGGATTGCGAACGACAAAATTGTCGGAAGCCATGGATGGATCTCACTGCTCTGATGCCATGTAAGATTCGAAGGTATAAGGCAAAGAAATGGTTAAAGGCAGAGGAAGGACACCAGTATTTGCTAAATATATTACTTCATTTTTATATATTGAAAGTTAATGATTCAGAGTACAAAAAGTGGCTTATATGTCTTCTGTATAGATGATTCTTGAAAGATTGAAATAACGGACCCTACCACTAAGTTTTGTACAACTCAACGATTGCTATAACAAAAATAACTGAATGTTAAGTTACAATGCAAACCATAACTATAATTTTTCATCTAAAACCTATTGAGGACTCTTTGGTAAAACTATGATGGTTTGCAGCTTAGAGTGATTTTCATTTTGAACTTTATTATTTTCCAATAAACGAGACAACATTCAAGTTGTGATATTAATTATGGGTAATGCTATTCGTCCTTGTTTGGAATTTTTACTTGGTATCTCGATTTATTTTATTTATTTTAGTTTTATTTTTACATGATTTTAAGTAGGTATTTTTAAATAATATTATGATTTTTTTATATTTAAAAAAAATATTTTAAAATGACAAAAAGATTAAGTAAAAAAAGCGTAATTTTCTTAGATGATTTTTTTAACATCTTAATTTTTTTAAAAAAAATATATAAAGAAATCATAATATTATTTAAAAATAAGTACTTAAAAATCGTGTAAAAAAATAAAATATGAATCAGAATCTCAAATAAAGGCAAATAGTATTTTTTATTAATTATATATAGATATCCTGTAACAATTATAACTAGATCAATTATAACTAACGTTGGCTTTAAACTTCATCTTGACGAAGTTGCAGATTCATCAACAGCATGTTCTTCAATCGTTTTCCCAAATCTTGCAACCGACTGAAGCCAAACTTGAATGCCTTTTTTTTTTTTAATTTTTTTTTTTTATGGTAATTAGAAACTAAAGGGAGATGAAACTAACGAGTGGAACCTATGGTTAGGTGTGCAGTGTAATGGCGGACTAGCAGAATTTTTCTAAAGACAAAATTCTTGTTTGAATTTAAAATTAAAATAAAATGAGTTGAAATAAATTTTGAAAGTTAAATAAAATATTATTATTATTATTTTAAATTTTAAAAAAATTAAATTGAAATTTAGAAAAATTAAATTAAATTTATATTTTATATGAAAATTTTAAAATATATTATAATGAAGTGAACTAATCCCATTGAAACTTAAATGCTAAAGTAATGTTTAGATAATGTCACATGTTTTTTTTTTTTATAATAATGTCGATCGCTTGTAAATACATGCAATCTCATCACCCTAATGTCCCGCCCTAGTGCTAAATGTTGGCTTTCTATTGGATGGGGAAGAATTTTCGGAAAGATAGTGTAAGAGCATTTATAGTCCGCTAGTTAAATCATTTATTTAATCAAATTTTGGTAAAAAACATAAAAAATACACTATAAT
Source organism: Platycarya strobilacea (assembly GCA_036898215.1). Classification (NCBI taxonomy): domain Eukaryota; kingdom Viridiplantae; phylum Streptophyta; class Magnoliopsida; order Fagales; family Juglandaceae; genus Platycarya; species Platycarya strobilacea. The sequence goes on along the minus strand of CM072545.1, from coordinate 43,430,102 downwards.
AAACTCGACAAATTAAAAATAAATTTGACTTTTTCTCTCCTTATTCTCTAAATTTACTTAGATGTGAGATAAAATTAAATTAGTGTTGGGGACTAAAATATTCACTTTTCCCTTGTTTTATCTCTTACACCACATTTTCTTTTCACTCAACTTCTCGCATTCGGCCTTATCCTTTTTACTCACTCGTATCTTTAAACGTATAAAAAAAATTGACTGTTACAAAATATGACAATTAAAAAAAATAATTGTCAAAAAAAAATATAACCATTAAAAAAAATAATCATTAAAAAAATTTATTAATTGAAAATTAATTTGAACGTTAAATAACTAATATGTATTTTATAATAACAAATCAATATTCAAATTACAATTAAATTTAAAATAAATGAAAAGTTGAAAATTAATATTTTAGTAAAATAACTATTGATTTGTTAAGTTTGTTATTTAATGAAGTAAAAAATAATTACTAAAATTTGTAAAAGATGGATTTCAAACTAAAATTTGACTAAACTTGAACTAATGAATTGTAACTAAACTTTGACTAAACTTTAATTAGACTATTTATATATATGTATTTATATATATAATATTTTTATATATAAATTATTTTTATAAATAGTCTACTTTAAATTTATATTTTTAAAAAAATAATATTAAATAATTCAATAAAAATACTCTATTACAAATTAAAAATTAATACAAGTTACGTCACATAGTCACCCGAATTTGAGGTGGTCTTTTCAGGGCCACACATCTTGGCCAATGAGCCGCCTAGATCTCAATCTTGAAAATAAGTCATTTTCCATTTTCCTTTGAAAGGGAAATGATATATTTATATTAAATTATACTATATTTTACGCAACGGACTTACTGTCACTTTTCTTTTTCTTTATTTATTTTTTTAATAAAAAAAAGTTGTAAAAATTATTTTATTTAGATTCGAAATTAAGATGAGATGAATAAAATTTTAAAAGTTGAATAAAATATTATTATTATTATTTTAAGATTTAAAAATGTTGAATTAAAATTTAAAAAATTGTATTTAAATTTAAAAAAGTTATATTAAAAATTATATTTTATATAAAAATTTAAAAAATATAATAATAAATTTGATATAAATTGAGGTGACTTTAACTAGTTTCCAAATTCAAACTGACTAAAAACTCCAACTTCCTCCGAAAAACTCCAACTTCCTCCTAAGTGAGCATTTCAAAATTTCAACTTTCAACTTTCAACACACACTATCCCCCTGTGCTCAACTCATCTCGACGTTCCTCCAAAAAAAAATTCAGTAAGCCTTGCTCCAACTTGAGAATTTGAAATACATCTTGCGCTCACCTCGTTTCGATGTCTTTCCCCCAAAAATCTCCAGTAAGCCTTCTCCACGGTTTCATCTCCATCTCTCCCTCTTGCTCTCACTCTCGGTCTCTCTCTCATCACTTTCTCTCAGACTATCGTCGCCCAAATCGCTGTAGTTTCCACCAAAGCCACCAGCTCTACCCAATCTCTGTTGAGTCTACAAAAATGACAACTTTATGTCCAAACTCATGCCTTTAAAGCTGTTTCGTTTCAAATATTTTATTTTATTTTATTATGACACATCATCCGACTTTGAGGGTAAAAAATCCCTAGTCGACTCTCTATTAAATTATTGAGGATCGAAAATGATAAGACGAAGAGACGGCAGTTTGAATATACAAAGTAAGTTGGCTGAGATTGGCTGAGATTAACTTAGAAGGTATGTGGAGGCGTAGGTATATGTTACACAATGGGGTTGTTTTCAACCGTTGGATTTTGGCATAAATGCTTCTTTCGGTGCAAAATCAGAATCTTGATTATTGTGGCCCACGATGCTTTTTTGTCCACAATGAGAATCTCAATAAAGTGAAGTGGTCTGATTTTGTCCACCTGATGCATTTTTGTCCCCTGTTATTTATTTTTTTATTTTATTTTATGGTAATACATTTAGAGATTCGGGTCCCTCCATCTATTAAATATTTGTTATTATTTTATGATTTAAATACAAAGTTAAAATTAATTTACTCTATATTTTTATAATTATAATAATTTTACCAAATTATTAATACCATACCATTTTAGAAAAGTACAATAGCTTTTTTTAAATAAAATGACGGGAGTAATATGAAGACTTTTGTAAAAAATTTCTATAATTATTAAATAGAAATTTATTTATTTATTTTTGATGATGACATTAATTTATTTAAATCAAGGGATATAAAAAAAATTGAAGAAAAGTTGGATAGGTGTTTTTATAAATCTTAGAAAGTTCGTCTACAATAATAATTATAAGATTAGGATTAAGATTACAATATATTAAGAGTACTAGCAATAAGTTGTTATAATTTTCTTTCAAATTATAAACTTTTGTACATTTTTTAAAAACTTTCGTTAAATTTGATCTAGTAGAGAGAAAAAGGTAGAAAGAAAGAAATATTTTTTTATTTGTGAATAATAATCTTCTAAAACTGTCCATTGCAAATTAAAAATTAATACAAGTTACATCATCGCATAGATCACCCAAATTTGAAAGTCTTTTCAGGCTACACATCTGGGTCAACAAGTCGCCTAGGTCTCAATCATGAAAATAAGCTATTTCGTTTTGGAAATGATGCACTCACGTTAAATTATACAATATTTTACACAATAGACTTTCATGTCACTTTTCTTTTTCTCTATTAATTTTTCTAATAAAAAAACTTGAAGTTTAGATTTAAAATTGAAATGAGATGAATAGAATTTTGAAAGTTGAATAAAATATTATTATTATTGTTTTGAAATTTAAAAATATTGACTTGAAATTTGAAAAAACTGTATTGAAATTTAAAAAAATTATGTTGAGATTTGTATTTTGTATAAAAATTTAAAAAGTAATAATGAATTTAAAAGATGACTTTAACTCGTTTCCAAATCCAAACAGAACCTAAAAGTTCCAACTTGCTCCAAATTGTGCAACTTAACATGAAAAAAAAGAAAAAGAAAATGACACTTGTATGCTATTGTGTAAAATGCTGTACAAATTAAGGTAGCTGCATCATTCCCCCTTTCCTTTTCAAATTGTCAGCTTATAAGTATGTTTAGGGTTGTCTTTTGAAATTTAAATTTATTTTTGAGTAATTATTAATTCAAAGAAAAATAATAATATATTTAATAATTTTATAAAAAAATATTTTAATCAATTAAAAAATTAAAAATTAACTCTTTAGAAAATATCAAATTAAAATTTTTATCAAAAATTTTTGTAGATAATTATATATTTTAAAAAAAATTACTATAACTAATTTTAAAAATGCTTTACATACAAGTTTATTAAATAGTAAATAGTTTTTAAAATAAAAAATTTATTATTTAAGTTATAAGCTATAAAGTTTAAAATAATATGTTATATTTTTTATCGCAATTTTGAATATACATTAAGTTATTTTTTGTATTTTATGAAAATATTTTTGTTTTAGACTTCTAGAGATTAATTCCGATTTGGACAAAAATTTATGAAAACTCGATTCTTAAATTATTACATGGTTCTTTTATACAATAATCTAGCATTTTTGTTTATCTTTTAAAGAAAATCATAATCTCGAGTTTCTTTAACTATTTGAATCTGATTTGTGGGTTTCAAAATTTAGCTTCCAATTTTATTAATAAATATTATTCCCAATCATTTCTTTATTTTAAGAGGCGGCTGGACCAACTCGATCATGAACAACTTAAAACTAATCATCTGAACGCGAAACACAAAATGGTGTACAGGTAATGCTAGTTGAAGACTTGGATTGTTTGAAAAACAACACCCTTGGCTCAAATTGGTGGCCAATTTGTCCAAAAATCCATCCAACTAAATTTGGTCCTTACTAAATGACCAAGAATCCATCCAACCCATTGATAACTATCTAATAAACAAGTCCAAAAATCTGAATAGATAACAAAATAACAAGTCCAGAAATCTAAACTTCTAATAAACTAAATTAATACATTACTAAATGACCAAGAATCCATCCAACCCATTGATAAGAATCCTTTCAACAAGTCCAAAAATCTGAATAGATAAGAAAATAACAAGTCCAAAAATTTGAACCTCTAATAAACTAAATTAATAAATTGCTAAATGAACAAGAATCCACCTAGCCCATTCATGATAACAATCTAATGAACAAGTCCAAAAATCTGTCAATCTGTCCAAAAATCCATCCAACTAAATGTACCAAAACCTGAACTTCTAATATACCAAAATTTGTCATTCTGCAACAATCTGAACTTTTAATAGAATCCAACTTTCAATCTCATTTTTACTCCAGCCAACATTGAATTTTTTTTTTTTTGATGTCGGGGATCCTCTCCAAGACAGGGCCCTTCTGACCCACCCCTGTAGAGTAAACTCCGGACACGTGGACCGCACCCTCGAAACCAACCAACATTGAATTTAGTCACGTGCCTGCAAATTAACAAGTGGAAAAGTGTCACACTAAGACCAAACAAACTAAGAGGTTTTCGTGTGTATCAGAGTTTATTTTTAAATATTATTCCACAAGTGTCATATCTTGTATATTCCACAATATATGATACTTGTGTCATATCTTTCCATGAAAATTTCTTGAAAGTCCTCGAAAAATTCATCACAAGCAATATCTGCAGTAAGAAAATACTTCTGACTAATTTCAGAATCTAGTGTGAAAGTGGAACCCAAACCCTGCATGCTCAAAATGATTTAAGACTTGAAAACTGGTAAACGGTAACTTCTAAGTATGACAAAGATTCAGAAATGATGCTTAAGATGGACCCAGAATCACCTAATCATGAAGCGTAAAGATTCAAAGGTGTGGGATTCAACACCGCTAGAACAATATTTATGTTCATTTACTGTCATTAACCTAACATTAAGATCATACCCAAGTGATAAGGGGAATTAGTTCATTAGATTATACAAAAGAAACCATAAAATAATTCTCCTAAAACTTGTATATTCCACAAGAAAGAAAGGAAAAAAAATTGGATGGAAAAGTACTACACAATCGACCTGTAAATATTTTAAGACAAACTCCAAGATGGGACACTCATCATCATCCACTTAATGGTTAATTGGCCTTAATAGCTTAATGGCGAGGTTAGTTATAAGCTACATGATTGAGAGGAAGGAATCTTTCCATGTTATTAAGGTGAAGAAAACCATTAAAAAAAAAACAAAACTCTTCTCTTTTCAAATGATACATTGATATGGGCCAGACTAAATGTTTATTAATTGAAGCATCCTAAGAAAAAGCTCACAATTTCTCTTTGAAAGAACAAATTCTCTTTTCCCATGGTTTATTTTTTCTCCAAATAGGAATAAATCATTAAGAAAAACAAAGATGAACAAACCCAGGAGCAAAAGTGTTTTTCTGCACATATTCTGAGGATGGAGTTCAATGAAAAAAAACCAAATGTAAGAATATCAACTAGTTGGAAGATGTGTTTTTCTGCTTTTTTTTTCTTCTTCTTCTTATTAAGCTACAGACTTCAGTATTAAGGTCTCAACAAGTGCAAGGCATCCGAAAAGCACAAGAACTACAAGAAAGCAGTACTCTTCCAAAATAAGGCTAAAGGTGATCAGATATATCCAACATTTACTCAAAGACCAAAATCCAGACACTCAGCAGAGTAAAAAATCCACGAAGAAAAATAATCAATTAGAACAAACCTTTGTAGTCATAGTCACTCTATGGTTTGGATTTCTTGCGGTCTATGGATGGAATGTCGATTTCGCGGTGGAGGCGGGAAATCGAAGATGAACAAACCCAGGAAGAAAGCAGTCGATTTCTTTGGCTCCAAGCCAGTCGATTTCGTGGAACTGCGAAGATGATCGGAGTTTGGGTGGGAGTTCGCCGGAGTTTGGGTTGTGGGTTGAAGAATGCCGGGGTTTGATCCGGTTAAATCCGTCGCGTTTTTCAACAAATCAGTGGCCTTCCTCTAACTGCAATGACGCCGGAGTTGGGATGGGAGATTGCCGGAGTCTGGATTGAAGAACGCCGGAGTTTGGAATGACGACGCCAGAGTTGAAATCACAGAGGTTCTCTCTCCTTCTCACACGAGTTTCATAGGAAAATGACAACTTTATCTCCAAACTCATGCCTTCAAAATTGTTTCGTTTCAAATGTTTTATTTTATTTTATTGATGACATGTCATCCGACTTTGAAGGTCGATTCTCTCTAAAATTATTGAGGATCGAAAATGATAAGACAAAGAGACGACGGTTTGAATATACAAAATAGGTTGGCTGAAATTAACTAGAATGTATATGGAAGCGTAGGTATATGTTACACAATGGGTTGTTTTCAACGGTTGGATTTTGGCATATATGCAGGGGCGGACCCAGCTTGCTCATTGGGGCTACCGCCCCCAAAGTTTTTAAAATTTTAATTTATAATATAAATATATATATAATTTTATATATATATAATTAAAATTCTCTCTTAAATTAAAAATAAATAAAAATTATCCCCTTCAAATTTTTTTTATTAAAATTATTCATCTAAATCTTAATATATATCAATTTATATTCTAATTTTTAATTTTTACTGAAACTCAAATTTTAACTCATAAGCTCACAGTTACTCAATTAACAGTCTAATTCTAATAAAAAATTAATTATAAATTTATATGATTGTAAAATTGATTGATTATACTCACTTATTTAGTTTCAGTCTAATTTGTATGATTATGAAATATAATTTGTTAAAAATTTAACAGTGTTACATCATTACTTATTAAAAAATTCTCAAATTTATTTTTAATCTATAAATTTTTCTTAAATCATAAAAAAATATAAGCAAGTACTTAAAAATAATTAAATTTTTTTTTTTAAAAAAGACGTGAACAATTCGAAAATTAATATACATTTAGAGAACTTAGTTATAACAAAACATGACACTTTTATCACTAATAATTATCCTTATAAATTTTATATTTATTGCTTATTTTATCGATCGCCTCCCAAACACAAAATTCTAATTCCGCCCCTGCATATATGTTTCTTTTGGTGGAGAAATGAGAATCTTGATTATTGTGGCGCATGATGCATTTTTGTCCACCTAATGAAATGAGAATCTAAATAAAGTGAAGTGCTCTGATTTTGACCACATGATGCATTTTTGTCCCCTGTTATTTATTTTTATATTTTATTTTATGGTAATACTTTTAGAGATTCGAGTCCCTCCATCTATTAAATATTTGTTATTATTTTATAATTTAAATACAAAGTTAAAATTAATTTACTGTTATGAAACTTAAAGAAAGGAACTACTATTGCAAAAGAGAAATAAGAAATTCTCTTGAAACTCTTAAGAACTGAAACTTTCTTTTTCTCTCTATTTTTTCTTATGAATTTCATTACAACTGAAACCCATATTTATAGGCGTTGAAATTACTATGCAAGTCACTATACAAATTTAAAATAATAGTGGTGGGGTCATTCACATAATTTAGTGGTGGGACAGGGGGGCGGCTGCCGACTTCGTTTATAACACTCCCCCTTGAATGACCACCCATAAAGAATCTGCCTCGTTAAAACCTTGCCAAGTAAAAACCCAGTGGGAAGAAAAACCAATGGCGAAGGAAAAAGAGTACAGTCTTCTTATGTATCCATAAGTGCTTTAAGATTGCCTCATTAAAACCTTGCAGAGGAAAACCCAGTGGGACAAAACCTCAGCGAAGGAAAAAGAGTACAATCAGCACATTTACTCCCCCTGAAAAGTGCATAACAAAAGATCTTTGAGTCTTCGCATTCCAATGTTATGCACAATCTTCTTGAATGTGGAAGTTGATAACGCCTTTGTGAATAAATCTGCCAGATTATCACTAGATCGTATCTGCTTGACATCAATTTCACCTTTTTCTTGAAGTTCATGAGTATAAAAGAATTTCGGTGAAATATGTTTGGTTCTGTCACATTTGATATATCCTCCTCTGATTTGAGTGATACAAGCAGTATTATCTTCATATAAGATTGTTGGGCTATTATTGATCATGGGAAGTCCACACTTTTCCTGAATATGTTGAATAACTGATCTCAACCAAATATACTCTCGACTTGCTTCATGAATAGCAATGATCTCTGAGTGATTTGAAGAGGTAGCAGATAGTGTCTGCTTAACAGATCTCCATGATATGGCAGTATCTCCATAAGTAAATAAATATCCAGTTTGAGATCTACCTCTGTGTGGGTCTGAAAGATAACCTGCATCTGCATACCCAATCAATTCTGGACTTGAACCACGTTGATAAAATAATCCCATATCAACCGTACCATGAAGGTAACGAAGGACATGTTTAATGCCATTCCAATGCCTTCGAGTTGGTGCAGAATTATATCTTGCAAACAGATTAACTGAAAATGTAATATCTGATCGAGTGCAATTTGCAAGATACATCAAAACTCCAATTGCACTGAGATATGGTACTTCAGGATCAAGAATTTCTTCATCATCATCACAAGGACGGAATGGATCTTTCTTCACATCAAGTGTTCGAACAATCATTGGAGTACTCAGAGGATGAGATTTGTCCATATAAAAATGCTTTAGAACTTTCTCAGTATACATGGACTGATGAATAAAAATTCCATTTGGCAAGTGCTCAAGCTGCAGGCCGAGACAAAGTTTTGTTTTGCCAAGATCTTTCATTTCAAATTCATTCTTTAAATATATAGCGGTTTTTGAGATCTCTTCAGGAGTTCCCACAATATTTAAATCATCAACATAAACCACAATAATGACAAATCCAGATTCTGATTTCTTAATAAAAACACATGGGCATATAAGATTATTCTCAAATCCTTCTTTCAATAGATATTCGCTTAAGCGATTATACCACATGCGTCCGGATTGCTTCAACCCATATAAAGATCTTTGTAGTCTGATTGAGTACATATTTCTAGATGTACTTGTAGATGCTTTAGGCATCTTATATCCTTCAGGGATTTTCATATATATGTCATGGTCTAAGGATCCATATAAATATGCAGTGACCACATCCATCAACCGCATTTCTAATCCTTTTGTAACAACCAGACTAATCAAAAATCTAAATGTGATTGCATCCATAACGGGAGAGTATGTTTCTTCATAATCAATCCCGGGTTTCTGCAGGAAACCTTGTGCAACAAGCCGTGCTTTGTATCGCACAATTTCATTTTTCTCATTACGTTTTCGTACAAATACCCACTTATATCCAACAGGCATTACACCCTTTGGTGTTTGGACAACAGGTCCAAATACTTCTCGTTTTGCTAGCGAATTTAATTCAGCTTCAATAGCTGTTTTCCATTTTGGCCAATCATTTCTACGTCGACATTCTTCGACGCTTTTTGGCTCACTTTCTTCATTACTTCTGGTAATGTCAAGGGCCATTTTATATGAAAATATGTTGTCGACAACAATTTTATTTCTATCCAGAATTTCTCCAGTTTTCATGAAATGTATTGAGATCTCATTATTTTCAGGTACCTGTTCCTCTTCAGGGAAAAACATTTCATGACACACCTCTTCAAGAGGTCCCTTTTTAGGAGATTTATACTCTTCAAGAGTTTCCTCTTCAGGAGGTTCTGGAATAGAAGATTTAAGCTCTTTAGGAGCACCAATTATATTTGTGGCCTGTATTGTGGGTACGTGTTCTTCAGGAACACCAAATTCATTTTGTATTCTTTTCCTTCTGGGAATTTTGTCTTTTGCACCAATAGGTCTTCCACGCTTCAGGCGTATTTTAGATTCACCTATTGCTGCTTTGACAATTTGTCCTTCAGGGACTTCAATCCTTGCTGGAGTATTAACAGCAGGAATATAAGATTTTACTACACCTTTAGTGTCAGTAAATACATCCGGTAACTGATTTGCAACATTTTGCAAATGAATAATCCTTTGAACTTCCCGTTTACATTCATTTGTAGGAGGATCAAAATGAGACAGGGTCTTATTATCCCAAGTAATATTTTGTCGTGCTTCAGGCACCGACTTTTCTTTACCCATTAACGGAAAATTTGATTCGTCAAAATGACAATCCTCAAAACGTGTTTTAAACATATCCCCTGTAAGGGGTTCAAGGTATCTAATAATGGATGGAGAATCAAAACCAACATATATCCCAAGTCTACGTTGAGGGCCCATTTTTGTACATTGTGGAGGTGCAATTGGAACATATACAGCACATCCAAAAGTACGAAGATGAGAAATATTTGGTTGTTGACCATATGCAAGCTGTAATGGAGAATATTTATGATATGCAGATGGTCTAATGCGAATTAGAGATGCTGCATGAAGTATAGCATGTTCCCAAACAGAAATAGGTAGTCTTGATTTCATAAGTAAAGGTCTAGCGATTAGTTGAAGCCTTTTGATCAAAGACTCAGCTAAACTGTTTTGTGTGTGTGTATGGGCAACAGGATGTTCAACATCTATTCCTATTGACATGCAATAATCATCAAAAACTTGAGATGAAAATTCACCTGCATTATTCAATCGAATGGTCTTAATTGGATATTCAGGAAATTGTGCTCGTAGTTTAATTATCTGAGCAATAAGTCTAGCAAATGCAACATTTCTAGTGGAAAGAAGACAAACATGTGACCATCGACTAGATGCATCAATTAGAACCATAAAATATCTAAATGGTCCACTTGATGGATGAATAGGCCCACATATATCTCCGTGAATCCTTTGTAAAAAGGATGGAGATTCAACAATGATTTTTGAGGGAGATGGTCTAATAATTAACTTACCTTGAGAACATGCAGAGCACGGAGATTCATTGGGTAGAAATATCTTTTGATTCTTTAAGGGATGCCCATGCGAATTTTTAATAATTCGTCTCATCATTATAGAACCCAGATGTCCAAGGCGATCATGCCAAGTCATAAATACTTTAGGGTTAATGCACTTCTGGTGCATTACCACATATGATTCAATTGTTCTCATTTTTGTATAATACAATCTAGAACATAGAGCAGGCAGTTTTTCTAATACGAGCTTCTGGCCCGATACTGTTTTAGTAATAAGAAGATGCTCTTTACTGCCTTCATTGGTCGTTTCAATATGGTAATCATTACGACGTATATCTTTGAAACTCAATAAATTTCTTCTAGATTGTGAAGAGAATAGAGTATCATCAATACAAAATTTGGTGTCATTAGGCAACACAATATAAGCTCTTCTGGAGCCCTCAATTAAATCCGATGAACCTGATATGGTATGGACATAGGCTTTACTTAGTGTTAGATTTTGAAAATATTTCTTTTCTTTGAGAATTGTGTGAGTTGTAGTACTATCAGCCAGACATATATATCTTTATCATTCAACTCAGAGATAAAAAGCTCATCAATGTGATCCATGATTCTACAAAATATACAAAACTTTTATTACTGATAGAAAGAAAATACATTAATTGAGTGGAACACTTCCATCTCCAATTAAGTGTTCAATACTACCATCAGGATGATTAAAGAAATCAGATACATCAAGATGAGTAACGTCTACATCTACTGAATCTAATAAATCATCTGATGGTTCTACTAAATTTGTTTCATGCACTTTATTCTTTCCTTTAATAGAAGCTTGATATAAATCAGCTAAGTGCCTGGCCGTACGACAGGTACGTGACCAATGTCCAGTCATTCCACATCTATGGCACACCTCTTCACTTTTCTTTGAAGAATTATTCTGAGGATTTTTACCCCTCTCTGAATTGTACCACTTCTGGTGATATGGTATATTATAATCCCTTTTAATGTTGTCACTCCTGGGACCAACATTTCTATAATTTCTCCTACCACGTCCACGCCTCCGATTTCTTCTAAAGGATGCACCATTCACTTCTGGGAATGATGCAAACCTATTACCATTCACTTCAGGGAATGATATTGAGCCAGTAAGGCGTGACTGGTGGCTTTCTAATAAGAGCTCATTATTCTGCTCAGCTACTAGAAGACATGATATAAGTTCAGAATATTTCTTGAACTTTCTCTCTCGATACTGCTGCTGCAGGAGCACATTCGAGGCATGAAATGTAGTAAAAGTCTTCTCTAGCATATCTTCATCGGTGATTTTCTCACCGCATAATGTTAATACTGAGCTTATTTTAAAAAGTGCGGAATTATACTCACTAACACTTTTAAAATCTTGCAACCTCAGGTGCATCCATTGAGAACGAGCTCTTGGGAGGATGACAGTCTTCTGGTGTTCATACCTCTCCCTTAAATTGTTCCACAAAATATATGGATCTTTTACAGTGAGATATTCAGTTTTCAATTCTTCATGAAGATGGTGGCGAAGGAAAATCATTGCTTTAGCACGTTCCTACAGGAATGCTTGATTTCCTTCTTTAATAGTTTCTCCCAAGTTCATTGCATCAAGATGTATTTCAGCATCAAGTATCCAGGATAAATAATTTTTCCCAGATATATCAAGAGCAACAAATTCTAATTTTGTAAGATTTGCCATTTTAGAGGAATAAGGCCACTAGTTTCAGAATTGGCAGAACCGTCGTGCTGATAACGTGTTATGAAACTTAAAGAAAGGAACTACTATTGCAAAAGAGAAATAAGAAATTCTCTTGAAACTCTTAAGAACTGAAACTTTCTTTCTCTCTCTAGTTTTTCTTATGAATTTTATTACAACTGAAACCCATATTTATAGGCGTTGAAATTACTATACAAGTTACTATGCAAGTCACTATGCAGATTTAAAATAATAGTGGTGGGGTCATTCACATAATTTAGTGGTGGGACAGGGGGGCGGCTGCCGACTTCGTTTATAACATTTACTCTATATTTTTATAATTATAATAATTTTACCAAATTATTACTACTATACTATTTTAGAAAAGTACAATAGCTTTTTTTTTTTTAACTAAAATGGCGGATGTAATATGAGGACTTTTGTAAAAAAAAATTATAATTATTAAATAAAAATTTATTTATTTTTTGTAGATGATAACATTTATTTATTTAAATCAAGGGATATAAAAAAAATGAAGAAAAGTTGGATAAGAGTTTTTATAAATCTTAGAAAGTTCGTCTACAATAATAATTATAAGGCTAGGATTAAGATTGCAACACATTAAGAGTACTAGTAATGGATTTGCTATAATTTCCTTTCAAATTCTATACTTTTGCACACTTTCTAAAAAATTTTGACAAATTTGATTAATAGTGGGGAGGAAAAAGTAGAGAGAAATGAATATTTTTCTACTTGTAAATAATAATCTTTCAAAACTCTCCATTGCATACTAAAAATTAATACAAGTTACATCATCGCATAGGTCACCCGAATTTGAAAGGGTCTTTTCAAGGTAACACATCTTGGTCAACAAGCCGCCTAGGTCTCAATCTTAAAAATAAGTCATTTCCGATGATGCACTGACGTTAAATTATACAATATTTTACACAACGGGCTTACGTGTCACTTTTCTTTTTCTCTATTAATTTTTCTAATAAAAAAACTTGAAGTTGTAAAAATTGTTTCATTTAAATTCGAAATTGAGATGAGATGAATAGAATTTTGAAAGTTGAATAAAATATTATTATTATTGTTTTGAAATTTAAAAATGCTGAATTAAAATTTGAAAAAACTGTATTGAGATTTGAAAAAATTGTATTGAAATTTGTATTTTGTATAAAAATTTAAAAAAAGTATAATAATAAATTTGAAATGAGTTGAGATGACCTTAACTCGTTTCCAAATCCAAACGAGGCCTAAAAGCTCTAGCTTGCTCCAAGTTGTGCAAATTAACACGAGAAAATAATAATAATAATAATAATAATAATAATAATAATAATAATAATAATGACACGTGCATGCTGTTGTGTAAAATGTTGTACAAATTAACGTAATTGTATCATTTCCCTTTCCCTTTTCAAATTGTCAGCTTATAAGTATGTTTAGGGTTTTCTTTTGAAATTTAAATTTATTTTTAAGTAATTATTAATTTAAAGAAAAATAATAATATATTTAATAATTTTATAAAAAATATTTTACTCAATTAAAAAATTAAAATAACTTTTAAAAAAATATCAAATTAAAATTTTTATCAAAAGTTTTTGCAGATAATATATATTTTAAAAAAATTACAGTAACTAATTTTAAAAATGCTTTAGATACAGATTTATTGAATAGTAAATAGTTTTTGAAATAAAAAATTTATTATTTAAGTTATTAGCTATAAAATTTAAAATTTAAAATTATATTTTTTACCGCAATTTTAAATATACATTAAGTAAGTTTTTGTATTTTATGAAAGTATTTTTGTTTTGACTTCTAGAGATTAATTCCAATTTGGACAAAAATTTATGAAAAGTCGATTCTTAATTTATTACATGTTTCTTTTACACAATAATCTAGCATTTTTGTTTATCTTTTAAAAAAATCATAATCTTGAGTTTCTTTCACTATTTGAATATATTGAACTCAAAGTTTCAAGTTTCATGTAAATCTACACATAGATTTTGATGATAACAAATGAATTCAAAGAATAAAGGAGTCCCAAACTCAAGTTGTCTACACAATACAATCAAACACATCAAGGAACCAAGCATGAGCAAGAAGGGACAAATTCACATTAAAATCATAGAGTAATTTTGTAAATCTCTTAAAAATTCGAAATTAGGATTAAGGCTCAAAATTAATATTTTATCATAAAGTATTAAAATACATTTTCCACATGTGCATGAATATTTTGAAAATTAAATTTGAAAATTTTGAAAGATGATTGATTGTCATCTTTCACATGTGCATGACATGATTAAAGATTTGAACTTTGAAAATTTTGAAAGATGATTGATTGTCATCTTTCACATGTGCATGACATGATTAAAGGCTTGAACTTTGAAAATATTAAGATGATTGATTGTCATCTTTCACATGTGCATGACATGATTAAAGGTTTGAACTTTGAAAATATTAAGATGATTGATTGTCATCTTTCACATGTGCATGTTTTATTTGAATATTTTCAAAAGTGATGGATGCTTTTCTTAACTTATGCAAAAGGTAGATGTCTTTGTTTGAAAATTTTGAAAAATAAAGTGTGCTCCTTTTGTCACATGCAAAAAGTAAAAAGATTTGATTTGAAATTTTTGAAAAGTGAATGATGATGTCTTTGACATGTGAATCTTTTTAAATTTGAATATAAAGTCTCATATGCCTATAAATAGATCATTTGAGAGTTTCACATTCACAACACTCATTTCACTAAGTATTGAACCTTAACCCTTGTTCATTTTGAGAGATATAGTTTATGCTGTATTGTTCTTATTTCACTCATTGAGGAGTGTTTTCTGATAGCCTACCCACTATCAATTCTTGTATCAGTAAAAGGGTGTGTATAACCATTGTGTGTGTAGAAGGTGTTCTACACGGGAAATAGTTAAATCACCAAATGTGAGGTGATTGGAAGTGTAGAAGGTGTTCTACACAATGAATAGTTAAATCACCAAGTGTGAGGTGATTGGAAGTGTAGAGGGTGTTCTACACGGATTCTTTGGAGCGGTGCTGCTCAAAGGTGTAATAGGTTTCTATCTCCACCTAAAGAAGATTGAATAGTGGATTTGGGGATTCTCAAGGGATAGCTTGAGGCGAGGACGTAGGCAGTGGGGCCGAACCTCGTTAACATACTAAGTTTGCTTCTCTCTTACCTTTACTCTTTATATTTATTACTGTTTCATATTTTGTTTATATTTTATATTGTATACTTGATTTATAATTGTTAATTTTTTTAATACAACTCAATTCACCCCCCCTCTTGTGTTAGTCATCTGGGCAACAATTGGTATCAGAGCTAGTTGACCTGTACTGTTCATACAGGCAGATCACTCATGGGAACTCTCGCTTGTGACTGTGTCACCGAAGCAAGACTCTCCGACCATGGATGACGGTGCACCGGTAGAGACGGTGGCCGACTAGTCTGGTAGGTACCGTTGTTAGGTGACATAGGTGCGGCCTATGATTAGTAACAATTGGTATCAGAGCTAGAGCTCTGTTATAAGAATAACTATCTTTTGAGTTAAAATCTTATGGCTAACATTGCAGCTTCATTTGGTGAAGGTCAATTTAGCAGTCGGCCTCCACTCTTTTGTAGAGATAATTACTCATTCTGGAAAGTTAGAATGAGAATATTCCTTCAGGCTCAAGGTCGAGAAATCTGGAGATGCATTGTAAATGGACCTTATATTCCAACAAAAGTAGTTGATAGAGTAAAGGTCAAAAAGGAAGAAGAAGAGTTTGATCGTGAAGACGATAGACTTTATATTTTGAATTTAACTGCTATGAATTTATTATATAATGCTCTCAATGGTAATGAATTTAATAAAGTAATGACTTGTGCTACAGCAAAGGAAATTTGGAATAACTTGGAAATTACTTATGAAGGAACTTCTCAAGTCAAGGAATCAAAAATTTATATTCTTACTCATGAATATGAAATGTTTAAAATGAATGATGATGAATCTATTTCTAGTATGTACACTCGTTTTACTAATATCATAAACAGCTTGACAGCTCTTGGCAAAGTTTATTTCAAAGTGAAGATAGTAAGAAAAATTCTCAACTCTCTACCAAAACGTTGGGAATCAAAAGTGACAGCGATTTTTGAAGCTAGAGACCTCAAGAAGTTCGAAGTGAATGAACTCATCAGGTCACTTATCACCCATGAGTACACATTGAAAAGAGGAGAAGAAGAAGGAAAGTCAAAGAAGAGCTTGGCACTTAAAACTGTTCTACATGAAAGTGAAAGAGATGAAGATGAGAAAAATGACGACAAAGATGAAGAAATTGCGATAATAACAAGAAGAATTTAGAGGTTTTTAAAAAAAATAAAACTCGTCTAAGGAAATCCTTCAATGAGTTTTCCAAGAAAGATTCAGGTAAAAATGACACTTTAATTTGTTATAAATGCAATAAACCTGGTCATATTAAGTCAGATTGTCCTCTGCTATAGATAGATCGAAACAAAGGCAAAAAAGCAATGAAAGTTACATGGGATGATGATTCAAGTAGCTCAGATAGTGAAACAAGCAATAGAGAATCAGCAAATCTTTGTCTTATGGCTAAAGATGACATTGAGGTAACAAATCTTGATAATATTGAAAATCCTTCATATGAAGAATTGCAAAATGTTTTAGAAGAGGTATATGAGGAATTTGAAAAATTGGGTATCAAGTATACTGTTTTGAAAAAGAAAAATTCTTTTTTAACAAACGAAATTGATATTTTAAGAAAAGAAAGTATTGTTTTGAAAGATGAAAATTTTGAGTTGAAGAAAAAGAAAACTGATTTAGAAAATATATTGAAAACTTTACGAATGGAAAAAGAAATTTTGAAAAACTTCTTGATAGTCAAAGATGTATTTTTGACAAGGCAGGCTTAGGATATATGCCAAAACAAAAATACAAATCTTATAAAAACTTCTTTGATAATCCTTCTACATCAAAGTCCAATATTCAAAATTCTTTTCATAAAAATAATTTTGTTAAAAAAGGATACTATTATAATCACTCAAGTTCTTCATATATGTCACATGCTATTTGTAATTTTTGTAATAAAAATGGTCATAATTATTTTGCTTGTCCTATTAGAAGAAAACATACAATGACTATAGGGCCATATGGGTACCTAAAAATATTGTTTCTTCTAATACTAATAAATAAAGGACCCAAAGAACTTGGGTACCAAGAAAAATCATTTTAATTATTTTTATAGGTGTGCATGAAGTCTTCCACGAACAAAAATAAATGGTTTTTCGATAGTGGATGTTCAAGACACATGACGGGAGACAAGACTAAGTTCTTTGATCTTAAATCTAAAGAAGAAGGACACGTGACATTTGGAAACAACTCGAAAGGGAAGATCATGAGAATAGGTAAAATTGATAATGAGTCTTCTCTCATAATTGAAAATGTTCTACTTGTTGAAGGTTTAAAACATAATCTTTTAAGTATAAGTCAATTATGTGATAAAGGATTTACAGTTACTTTCAAAATGGATAAGTGCATTATTTTGAATGATTATGATTGTAATATTTGTTTTATTGCTTTTAGAAGTAACAATGTTTATACAATTGATTTTGAAGAAATTACCTCACAAGATGCGATTTGTTTTTCAGCTCAAAATGAAACTAATTGGTTATGGCATAGAAGACTAGGTCATGCCAACATGGAACTTATTTCCAAACTTTCAAAAAATAATCTTGTGAGAGGTTTACCAAAAGTAAATTTTCTTAAAGACAAAATTTGTGATGCATGCCAATTTGGTAAACAAACAAAAACTTCTTTTAAAACCAAGAAACATATTTCCACTACTAGACTACTGCAACTAATACACATGAATCTTTTTGGACTAAATAGAGTTGCAAGTTTAGGAGGAAAATATTATGCATTTGTTATTGTTGATGATTTCTCTAGATATACTTGGGTCATCTTTCTTGCTCATAAAGATGAGGCACATAATTCTTTTACCAAGTTATGCAAGAGAATTCAAAATGAAAAGGGTTATACTATTTCAAGTATCCAAAGTGATAGGGGAAAAGAGTTTGTTAATAAAAATATTGAAACATTTTTGTGATGAAAATGGTTTTGTGCATAATTTTTCTGCTCCTCGAACTCCTCAACAAAATGGGGTAGTAGAAAGGAAAAATAAATCTCTTCAAGAGATGACAAGAACAATGCTCAATGAGAACAACTTGCCTAGTTATTTTTGGGCCGAAGCGGTAAGTACTGCATGTTATGTTATAAATAGAGTTATGCTAAGGTTTAAATTAGATAAAACCCCCTATGAGTTTTGGAATGAGAAAAAGCCCAACATTGGTTACTTTCATGTATTTGGATGCAAATGTTTTATTTTAAATGACAGGGATAATTTAGGCAAGTTTGATGCAAAATCTGATGAAGGTATCTTTCTCGGGTATTCTACTAATAGTAAAGCTTATAAAGTATTCAATAAAAAGACTTTGACTGTACAAGAATTTATGCATGTAGTATTTGATGAATCTAATTCTCTACTCTCCAAGAAATCTATTGATGAAGAAACAGAAGGTATAAATAATACGGAAAGTCTCAATCTCAACAAAGAGAACACAATAGAGGAAGTCCAACATGGTGATATCAGGAAAGATCATCAAAATTTAATACAAGATGCAACCAAACAGTGGAAATTTGTGAAAAATCATCCAGTGGAACAATTTCTGGAGGAACCTTTACGAGGTGTAAGCACTCGATCATCTCTTAGAAATATTTGCAATCATACTGCTTTTCTATCTCAGATTGAACCTAAAAATATTGATGAAGCACTTCTTGATGAATCTTGGATTCTAGCTATGCAAGAAGAGCTTAATCAATTTGAAAGAAATGATGTTTGGACACTTGTTCCTAAACCCAAAAATCATACTATTATTGGAACAAAATGGGTTTTTAGAAATAAGAAAGATGAGTCCGGAGTCATTACTAGAAATAAGACTCGACTTGTAGCCCAAGGTTTCAATCAAGAAGAAGGAATCGATTATGATGAGACATATGCACCAGTCGCAAGATTAGAAGCTATTCGAATGCTACTTGCATATGCTTGTTATAAAAATTTCAAACTTTTTCAAATGAATGTTAAAAGTGCTTTCTTAAACGGTTTTGTAAATGAAGAGGTATATGTTGAGCAACCTCCAGGTTTTAAAAATCATATTTCTCCAAATCATGTTTTTAAACTCATAAAAGCACTATATGGACTCAAACAAGCTCCTAGAGCGTGGTACGAGAGACTTAGTGGTTTTTTGATTGAAAAAGACTTTTCAAGAGGAAAATTTGATACAACTCTTTTCATTAAATACGAAAATGATGATATTCTTTTGATTCAGATTTATGTTGATAATATAATATTCGGTGCTACTAATGAAAATATGTGCCGAGTTTTTGCTAAGACTATGCAGGAAGAATTTGAAATGAGCATGATAGGAGAACTTAATTTCTTTCTCGGATTACAAATCAAGTAATTGGAACATCAATGAGTCCAACCACGAAACTTGATAAAGATGAAAGCGGTAAGCTAGTTGACTCAAAAGTATATCGAGGTATGATTGGTAGTTTATTATATTTGATAACTAGTAGACCTGATATTATGTTCAGTGTATGTTTATGTGCACGTTTTCAATCATTTCCAAAACAATCTCATTTGATTGCAGTCAAGCGGATTTTTAGATATTTTGCTAGTACCATTGACTTAGAGTTATGGTATCCTAAATATACTTCTTTCGATTTTATTAGTTTTTCAAGTACAGATTATACTAGTTGTAAAGATGATTGAAAAATTTTTAGTAGAACATGTCATTTCTTAGGTCATGCACTTGTTTCATGATTTAATAAAAAGAAAATTCTATTGCATTATCTATTACTGAAGCAGAGTATGTTGCTGTAGACAATTGTTGTGCTTAAGTTCTTTACATGAAGTAACAACTTAATGATTTTAAACTTATGGATAATCACATTCCAATCAAATGTGATAATACAAGTGCTATAAATTTTTCAAAGAATCCAATACAACATTCTTGGACCAAACATATTGAAATTAGATATCATCTTCTTAGAGATCATGTGCAGAAGGGCGATATTGTATTAGAATTCACTAGTACACATGATCAATTGGCAGAAATTTTCACAAAATCCCTACCAGAAGATAAATTATGCATGATTAGAAGACAAATAGGAATGATGCATGCCATAAATATCCGCTAGATATTTTTATTTCATTATCTCAAATGACCTACAGAAACTTGAGACGTTTAGTCTTATCATTCAAATGCATTTGCTCCTCATAAATCATCATGTCATCCTTGTCTAAAGGATTAGGCAATCGAAATGGAGAGGCAAGTAAGGATTTTAAATCCTTATTCTGTTGTTTTAAGTCTACTATTTTTCTGTTAGACTCTTGAACAAGTCGTTGAAGAATATCGATCTTCTCATTAAGCTTCTCTATCTCGCTGGTTTTGGACTGCAACTGAGCAGAAAAAGCAACAATGGAAAATGAGTATCGAGTCCCGAGACCCACAAGCTCGTAAATGGCATCATGATCTGATTTAGGAAATCAGTGTTTTGCTGCTTCATGGCACCTACGATAGATGTAGAAATAGATTGATCACGAGAACTACTGAAGGAGAATTGATGAGCCATTAAGATTTTGTAAAATGAGAATGGAGATGAACTACAACAATGAGAAGAAGATTTGATACAGATTAGATAAAACTAAGGATTGCTTTTATAAAGATGGAAATAAGTAGAATACAAACTGTCATCTCTTCAAATCTTACTTAGTCAAGCTTACAAGATATGCTGGATGCATATTGTCAAAAGTTACCGAACTAAACTAGCGAGATTAATTATAATTGTCTCTGTTTCTCTCGTGAAACACTGCCATTATCTGCTGATATTGACTCTGTGCTTGAACTCTTACTCGTTCCGATTCCTCTATTTAAAGTTTCAAAACACGAGCTAATTCCGTCAAATATTTATTTTCTTCCTTTAACCTCTTATTCTTTCTGCCTTTATTTGCAAGCTTTTGATGCAGAACAGATATTTGATTGTTAAGTCGATCAACCTCATTTGCCCTCGCTAGTAATCTCCGAGACATGGTCGTAACAGAGGCAGCATATTGAGCACTGAGAGTTCTTGATGCTGCAACAACCTCAGAATCAGTTATATTCGAAAAATGCATTTCTGCTTCTATCATGGTGTTGACAACCTCATGAGAAAAAATGACTGGTTGAGACGGTTCCTGGTTCAAATCCGGAAGATTATCAGATGAAATTTTTTCCACCATTCTATCATTTTGAATAAATAGAAACTGGATCAATGAATGGGGTGAAAATTTATTTGAGTATCCGACAGGTGAAAACGGTCTTTTAAACAACAACTTTCAAATCTCAATAATATTTAATTTTTCAACAATATCACGCAGATTTAAATTTGCTTTCGCACCGACTGCTAGAGCTAGGCCTCCAACCTTTGCAGGTTTTGTCAGACACGCATGGTTCCGCACCGAATTGCCAGAGTTAGACTTCCAACATTTGCAGGTTTTGTTGAACATGCATGGCTCCGCACCGCATTGCCAGAGCTAGGCCTGCAGCTTTTGCTGTCTTTGTCGGACACGAATAATTTTAATTATTCAACTTCAAATCTCTGGAACATCTAATTCGTCAATAAAATCAAGCAGATTTAAATTTTCTTCCGCACTGAGATTATAAAATTCGGCTTCAACCTTTGCAGGTTTTGTCGGACACAGGTGGTTCTAACTTTTACAGTCTCTACTAACGCAGCGTTTTATTTGTCTGTTGATTATTGTAGGAATATATCTTATTGAGTTAATTATGATTCCTTCTTAATGATGCCAAAAGGGGGAGAAGTTTTAGACTAGAACATTAACATTATTTAAATTGTTAAACTTGTTATATATGTTTGGAATTATATTTATATTTTTGCTTGAAAAACTAACGCACATTCTCAGGAGGAGCTTAAGTATTAATACAGGTTTCAGGTTCTATCAAGTATTTATCATCATCAAAAAGGGGGGGATTGTTGAACTCAAGGTTTCAAGTTTCATGTAAATCTACACATGGATTTTGATGATAACAAATGAATTCAAAGAATAAAGGAGTCTCAAACTCAAATTGTCTACACAATACAATCAAGCACATTAAGGAACCAAGCATGAGCAAGAAGGGAACAAGTTCACATTAAAATCATAGAGTAATTTTGTAAATCTCTTAAAAATTCGAAATTAGGATTAAGACTCAAAATTAATATTTTATCATAAAGCATTAAAATACATTTTCCACATGTGCATGAATATTTTGAAAATTAAATTTGAAAATTTTGAAAGATGATTGATTGTCATCTTTCACATGTGCATGACATGATTAAAGATTTGAATTTTGAAAATTTTGAAAGATGATTGATTGTCATCTTTCACATGTGCATGACATGATTAAAGGTTTGAATTTTGAAAATATTAAGATGATTGATTGTCATCTTTCACATGTGCATGATGTGATTAAATGTTTGAACTTTGAAAATATTAAGATGATTGATTGTCATCTTTCACATGTGCATGTTTTATTTGAATATTTTCAAAAGTGATTGATGCTTTTCTTGACTTATGCAAAAGGTAGATGTCTTTGTTTGAAAGTTTTGAAAAATAAAATGTGCTCCTTTTTTCATATGCAAAAAGTAAAAAAATTTGATTTGAAATTTTTGAAAAGTGAATGATGATGTCTTTGACATGTGAATCTTTTTAAATTTGAATATGAAGTCTCATATGCTTATAAATAGATCATTTGAGAGCTTCACATTCACAACACCAAGAGTATACAACATTCATTCAAAATTTTCATTCTCTCTTCTCTAAGCATTGAGCCTTAACCCTTGTTAATTTTGAGAGATATAGTTTGTGCTGTATTGTTCTTATTTCACTCATTGAGGAGTGTTTTCTGATAGCCTACCTACTATCAATTCTTGTATCAGTAGAAGGGTGTGTATAACCCTTGTGTGTGTAGAAGGTGTTCTACACGGGGAATAGTTAAATCACCAAGTGTGAGGTGATTGGAAGTGTAGAAGGTGTTCTACACGGGGAATAGTTAAATCACCAAGTGTGAGGTGATTTGAAGTGTAGAGGGTGTTCTATACGGATTCTTTGGAGCGGTGCTGCTCAAAAGTGTAATAGCTTTCTATCTCCACCTAAAGGAGATTGAATAGTGGATTTGGGGATCCTCAAGGGGCAGCTTGAGGCGAGGACGTAGGCAGTGCGGCTGATCCTCGTTAACATACTAAGTTTGCTTCTCTCTTACCTTTACTCTTTATATTTATTACTGTTTCATATTTTGTTTATATTTTATATTATATACTTGATTTATAATTGTTAATTTTTTTAATACAACTCAATTCACTCCCCCTCTTGTGTTAGTCATCTGGGCAACAGAATCTAATTTGTGGGTTTCAAAATCTAGCTTCCAATTTTATTAATAAATGTTATTCTCAATTATTTCTTTATTTATTTCTCTTTTCTCGCTCCCAATCTCTATTTTTTTTTATTATTTAACTGCAATAATATTATTCTGACCTACAACCCTTAGCGGGAAGAAAAGTAGGTGAAAGAGATAAAACAAAAAACAAAAAGTGTTAAGAAACTATAGAAGAACAATAAATTATTGAAATATTGCAAAGGAGAAGAAGGAATATAGAAAGATTGCAAAGTATTTTATTTTTTAAGAGCTCAATGTCATTCACTTCATTTCTTTTCTTATATCTTACAAAATGATTCTCAAGACCTCTTTTATGGGCAACTTACATGATGGTTTGTTGTGTTAATCAATTCACATGCTCAACAACCAAGTGACAAGTACAACAAATTCTCACATGCTCAACAACCAAGTGACAAGTACAACAAATTCTCACATGCTCAACAACCAAGTGACAAACATAACAAACTCTCACAGGCTCAACAACCAAGTGGCAAGCACAACAAACTCCCATGTGCACAACAACCAATTCAAATCTATGAATGGTTAAATTTATAACAAACCATGTGTGGTAATTGGTAGTCATCCAACTATTATATAACACTCTCCCTTGGATGACCATTTATAAAAAAACTGCTTCGTTAAAACTTTGTCAAGGAAAAAACTAGTGGGAAAAAATCAATGGCAAAGGAAAAAAATACGGTATTCTTATGTATCGCCAAGTGTTTTAAAATTGTCTCATTAAAAGCTTGCAGAGGAAAACTCAATGGGACAAAACCTCAGTAAAGGAAAAAGAGTACAATCAGTACAAGTTTTTAGGACATCTACTCCCCCTGAAAAGTGCATGACCACAGATTTTTAAATATTCGTATTCCAATGTTCTGCACAATTTTCTTGAATGTCGCAGTTGGTGATGCTTTCGTGAATAAATCTACCAGATTATCACTTGATCGTATCTGATTGACATCAATTTCACATTTCTCTTGAATTTTGTGGGTATAAAAAAATTTATGTGAAATATGTTTGGTTCTGTCATCTTTAATATATCCTTCTATGATTTAAGTGATATAAGCAGTATTATCTTCATATAAAATTGTTAGGCTATTATTAATCATGGGAAGACCACACTTTTCTTAGATATGTTGAATCACTGATCTTAGTCAATCACACTCTCGACTTGCTTTATGAATAGCAATGATCTCTGAGTGATTTGAAGATGTGGCAAATAGTGTCTGCTTGACAGATCTTCATGATATGACAGTATCTCCATAAGTAAATAAATATCCAGTTTGAGATCTACTTCTGTGTAGATCTGAAAGGTAACCTGTATCTGCATAGCCAACCAATTTTGGACTTGATTCATGTTGATAAAATAATCTCATCTCAATCGTACCATGAAAGTAACAAAAGACATATTTAATACCATTCCAATGTCTTCGAGTTGATGCAGAACTATATCTTGTAAGCAGATTAACCGAGAATGTAATATCAGATCGAGTGCAATTTGCAAGATATATCAAAACTTCAATTGCAATTAGATATGGTACTTCAGGACCAAGAATTTCTTCGTTGTCTTCATAAGGACGGAATGGATCATTCTTTACATCAAGTGATCGAACAACCATTGGAGTAATCAAGAGATAAGTTTTGTCCATATAAAAGTGCTTTAGGACTTTTTCTGTATACATTGACTGATGAATGAAAATTCCATTTGCCAAGTGCTCAAGCTACAGGCTGAGACAAAGTTTCGTTTTGCCAAGATCTTTCATTTCAAATTCATTCTTTAAATATGCAACGGTTCTTGAGATCTCTTCATGAGTTCCCACAATATTTAAATCATCAACATAAGCCGCAATGATGACAAATCCGGATTTTGATTTATTAATAAAAATACATGGGCATATAGGATTATTCTCAAATCATTCTTTCAATAATTATTCGCTTAGACGATTATATCACATGCGTCTAGATTGCTTTAACCCATATAAAAATATTTGAAATTTGATAGAGTACATACTTTTAGATGTACTTGTAGATACTTCAGGCATTTTATATGCTTCAAGCATTTTATATCTTTCAGGGATCTTCATATATATGTTATGGTCTAAGGATTCATATAAATATGCAGTGACCACATCCATCAACCGCATCTCTAATCCTTTTATAATAATCAGACTAATCAAAAATCTGAATGTGATTGCATCCATAACGGGAGAATATGTTTCTTCATAATTAATCCCGGGTTTCTGCAGGAAACCTTGTACAACAAGTTGTGCTTTGTACCGCACAATTTCATTTTTCTCATTACGTTTTCGTACAAATACTCACTTAGATCCAACAGGCATTACACCCTTTGGTATTTGGACAACAGGTCCAAATACTTCTTGTTTTGTTAGCGCATTTAATTCAGCTTCAATAACTGCTTTTCATTTTGGCCAATCATTTCTACGTCAACATTCTTCGACGGTTCCTGCCTCACTTTCTTCATTACTTCTGGTAATGTCAAGTGCTATCTTATATGAGAATATATTGTTGACAGCAGTTTTATTTCTATTCAGTATTTTTCTGGTACTCATGAAATGTATTGAGATCTCATTATTTTCATCTACCTGTTTCTCTTCAAGGAAAATAATTTCATGAAATACCTTTTCAGAAAGTCCCTTTTTAGGAGATTTTAAAATAGAAGATTTGACATCTCCAAGAGCATCAACTGTACTTATAGCTTGTATTGTGGGTATCTGTTTTTCAGGAACACCAAATTCATTTTGTATTCTTTTCTTTCAGGAAATTTTGTATTTTGTACCAATAGGTCTTTCACGCTTCAGGTGTGTCTTAGACTTATTTATTACTGTTTTGACAACTTGTTGTTCAGGGATTTCAATTCTTATTGGAGTATTAACAGCAGGAATATATGATTTTACTACACCTTTATTGTCAGTAAATACATCCAGTAATTGATTTTCAACATTTTGTAAATGAATAAACCTCTGAACTTCTAGTTTACATTCATTTGTAGGAGGATCAAATTGAGACAAGATTTTAATATAATAAGTAATTTCTTTTCGTACTTCAGGCACCGACTTTTCGTTACCCAGTAATAGAAAAGTGGATTTATCAAAGTGACAATTTTCAGAACATATTTTAAACATATCCTCTATAAGAGGCTCAAGGTATCTAATAATAGATGGAAAATCAAAATCAACATATATTCCAAATCTACGTTAATGGCCCATTTTTGTATGCTGTGGAAGTGCAATTGGAGCATATACAACACATCCAAAAATAGGAATATGAGAAATATTTGGTTGTTGATCAAATACAAGCTGTAATGGAGAATATTATGATATGCAGATGGTCTAATACGAATTAATGATGCTATATGAAGTATAGCATATCCCCAAGCAAAAGCATGTAGTTTTGATTTCATAAGTAAAAGTCTAGCGATTAGCTGAAACCTTTTGATCAAAGATTCAACTAGATCATTTTGAGTATGTGTATGGGTAACAGGATATTCAACATCTATTCCTATTGACATGTAATAGTTATCAAAAGTTTGAGATGAAAATTCGCCTGCATTATCCAATCGAATGGTTTTAATTGGATACTTAGGGAATTGTACTCGTAGTTTGATTATATGAGCAAGAAGTCTAACAAATGGAACATTTCTAGTGAAAATTAGGCAAACATGTGACTATTGACTTAATGCATCAATCAAAACCATAAAATATTTAAATGGTCCACTTGATGGATGAATAGGCCTACAAATATCTCCGTGAATCATTTGTAAAAAGGATAAGAATTCAGCAACGACTTTTGAGGGAGATGGTCTAATAATTAACTTATCTTGGGAGAGCACGGATATTTATTGGGTAAATGAATTTTTTGATTTTTTAAGAGGTGTCTATACGAATTATCAATGATTCGTCTCATCATAATTGATTCCGGATGTCCAAAGCAATCATGCCAAGTCATAAATATTTTAGGGTCAATGCACTTCTGGTGTACTACCACATATAATTCAATTGTTTTCATTTTTGTATAATACATTCCAGAAGAGAGAGCCAACAGTTTTTCTACTACGAGTTTCTGGTCCGATATTATTTTAGTAATGAGAAGATACTCTTTATTACCTTCATTAGTCGTTTCAATATGGTAATCATTACGATGTATATCTTTAAAATTTAATAAATTTTTTATAGATTGTGAAGAAAATAAAGCATCATCAATACAAAATTTGGTACCATTAGATAACACAATATCAGTTCTTCTGGAGCCCTCAATTAGATTTGAAAAACCTGATATGATATGGACACACGCTTTACTTAGTGTTAGATTTTGAAAATATTTTTTATCTTTAAGAATGTGTGAGTTGTAGCACTGTCAGCCAGACATACATTTTTATCATTCAACTCAGAGGTAAAAAGTTCATTCATGTAATCTATGATTCTACAAAATATACAAAATTTTCATTAAAAATAATAAAGAAAATATATTAATTGGGTGGAACACTTCCATCTCCAATCAAATGATCAATTCTATCATCAAGATTATTAAAGAAATTAGAAACATCAAGATGAGTAATATCTACATTTAATGAATCATCTAATGGTTCTACTAAATTTGTTTTAACCATTTTATTCTTCCATTTTATAGAAGTTTGATATAAATCCGCCAAGTGTCTAGCCGTACGACAGGTACGTGACTAGTGTCCAGTCATTCTACACCTATAACACACATCTTCACTTCTTTTTGAAAAATTATTTTAGTGGCTTTTATCCATTTCTGATTTGTATCGTTTCTGGCGATATGGTATATCATTATTAATATCCCTTTTAATATTGTTACTTCTAGTACCAATATTTATATAGTTTCTCCTATCACGTCCACGCTATCTATTTCTTCGAAAGGATGTACCATTCGCTTCTGAAAATGATGCAAATCTAGTATCATTCACTTTAGGAAATGATGTTGAACCAGTAGAACATGATTGATGGTTTTTTAATAAAAGCTCATTGTTTTGCTTAGCTACTAGAATACATTATATAAGTTCAGAATATTTTTTAAAATTTCGCTCTTGATACTGCTGTTGCAGGAGCACATTCGAGGCATGGAAAGTAGTATATATCTTCTCTAACATATCATTATCGGTGATTTTCTCACCATAGAATTTTAGTACTGAGTTTATTTTAAATAGTACAAAATTATATTTACTTATACTTTTATAATCTTGCAACCTCAGGTGTAACAATTCATAACGAGCTTTTGGTAGAATGACAGTCTTCTGGTAATCAAATCTCTCCCTTAAATTGTTCTATAAAATAAAGAGATCTTTCACTGTAAGATATTCAGTTTTTAATTCTTTATGAAGATTGTGGCAAAGGAAAATCATTATTTTAACGCAATCCTGCAAGTAAGCTTGATTTCATTTTTTAATTGTTTCTCCCAGATTCTTTTCATCAAGATGGATTTCAGTATCAAGAATCCATAATAATAATTTTTTCCAGAAATGTCAAGAGTAATAAATTCTAATTTTGTAAGATTTGTCATTTTTTGAAGAATAAGACTATTAGTTTCAAAATCGGTAGAGTTTCGTACTGATAACGTGTTAAGAAATTAAAGAAGAACAATAAATGATTGAAATATTGCGAAAAAGAATAAGGAATATAAAGAGATTGCAAAGTATTTTATTTTTCAAGAGCTCAATGTCATTCACTTCACTTCTTTTGTTATCTCTTACAAAATGATTCTCAAGACCTCTTTTATACTTACATGATGGTTTGTTGTGCTAATCAATTCACATGCTCAACAACTAAGTGACAAGTACAACAAACTCTCACATGCTCAACAACCACGTAACAAGTATAACAAACTCTCACATGCTCAACAATCAAGTAGCAAGTACAACAAACTCTCATATGCACAATAACCAATTCACATTTATGAATGGTTAGGTTTACAATAAATCATGTGTGATAATTGGTAGTTATCCACCTATTATACTGTTAAGGACGTATTCTGCTATCTTATTTACCGAATCCCGTACGATGATAACCTGCAAAACAAGAACAAGGGGGGTCGGGGTCCGGGACAGCTCCGACGATCAAGTTAGTGTAGGAGAGGAAATATATGATAGAGAGAGTAAGAGAATCTGTGAGCGTACCATCTTTTCGTCACTGGTCTGGTGCTATTTAGAGGTGCCTCCCTGGGGAGGAGGGTCTGTGTGATGAATGTGCCGGAATTGGGACATCACTTGACCGTCATCCTTGAT
The DNA here is from genome assembly GCA_036898215.1 of Platycarya strobilacea. Taxonomy (NCBI): domain Eukaryota; kingdom Viridiplantae; phylum Streptophyta; class Magnoliopsida; order Fagales; family Juglandaceae; genus Platycarya; species Platycarya strobilacea. Next base: position 43,399,812 of record CM072545.1, on the reverse strand, counting down.
AAGGAAGCCTGGTCTGACTCGGTCGGTCTCATCGCATTTATTGAGTATCCCTCCAATTAATGCTCAATTAGACCCTTTTGGAAAGGGGCATTAAATGCCGCTTTATCTTTTGTCAATTTAGCAATTAATGGCGTATGTTTGTAGCGTCTCCGCATTAAAGGGAGGGGGGACCTGTAGACCGACGGCTGTCTGTCGTTCATAAATGCGGGGGTGATCATGATGGGAGACAGGTCCAGGGGATATATCAGTACGTGAGCCGTCGTTCTGTCCTTAGCGTGTTCTCGAAGCCGGTGTAACCATTTCCTGGTCTGATCGGGACGACCAGGGACTTGGCTCGTCCCCGGGTTCAATCTCCCTAGTCCAATTCGGACACCGTGTGGTCGTGGGTGCGGATAACGGGCCTTGGGCCTGGTAACCTTGTGGGCTCGGGTTCTGGGTGAGTTGGGCACCCCTTAAGTACCCCGCGAGTTTTTATCGAAGGCACTTCGATGGAAATTCCAAACGTTTTTAGAGCTAGGGTCTTCTTTTCCTTTGCTTGCACTGTCCTTCAATACTGGGCAGTGTTCTTTTAATTTCCCCTTCCGAGCGGGAACACGGGGTTGGATGTATTCGGGTGGTTCCAGCTGGCATGTCGTTCTATTTACCGACCGGACTTCAGGGGGACGATTCGAATTCTGATCAATTAATGCCGAATCGTGACCTGTCATATTCCGTGTCAGGCATTTAATGCAGTTCGAAATTGAATTGTGCCGTCGTTCCGATTCTCGAACCGTCAGTAGTCTGTTATTAAATGGTGAGGCGCACGCGCGTGACCATCATTAACTGACTTGTCATTTCAGCGCACGCTTCTCAAGGGCCACGTCTGAGGTGACGGTTTCGGCGCACGTTTCTCACCTCGTTTTCCGCTCGCTTAAATTTTGCTTCTGGATATAAATTACCCAGAAGTCTTGTCACTGTCCTTGCTCCGCTGTTTGTTTCCTTGCCATTCTGTTACCCTTCTTCCTTGCCTTTGCTCTTCGCTGCCTTCTCCGTCCTTTCGCTGCTTTCTCTGTTCTTTCTTTCAACTTGCTCCCATGGCTTCTTCTGACCCATGCCCTTTCTTCGCCGGCAATGGTTGGACATCCACAATGCAGTCCTCCGATGTGGACACGCTGAGGAAGAAACACCGCGTTTCCTAGCGGCACACCTTTTCCGGGTAGAGTTAGGGCCTGTGAGCACGATGGGAGGGCTCAGAAGGTCGTGCTCTTCTCCCTTATGCTTTCGAAGGGCTTACGCCTTCCCTTCATTCGGCCCGTTCGGGAAGTCCTGCACTTCTTGGGTCTGGCCCCTACCCAACTCATGCCGAACGGGTGGCGTATCCTGTTGGCCACTTGCGTGGCGTTTAGGATCGTTCTATTTGGGAAGAACGATCCCTACCCCGACTTGACTGCTCGGGAATTCTTTTCGCTGTATCGGCTCCTCCGTCGGGAAGGGAATGTTGCCGGCTTCCAGATAAAGCCGAAATGTAGGCTGATCAGAATGGAGGAGAGGCATTCGAGTGCCCGAGACTACCACAAAAGGTTTTTCTTCGTCTCGGGCAGGGAGTGGGAGTTCCCGGAGGGAGAGGGGAGTGATTTCCCCGTTCAGAAAGACTGGGGCTTCCTCCCCTCTCAGACGCATATGAAGGTTACCCTCTCGGCCCGCGAGGCTGAGAGGGTGAAGGCGGTCCTCTCCTGGGGGGTAGAGGATCCCGACCGGTTATGGTCCGACAATCTCCTCACTGAGGAGAACATCGAGGAGTTTTTGACCCGACCAGACCGGTCCTACGCCGAGGGTCAAGACTTCTTCACTGTCCCGGAAGAGCCTCCTGCCTCCTCTCGCAAGCGGGCCTCCGATCGGGAGGCAGAAAAAGAGAGGCGCACAAAGAGTCGGGCCGGCGAAGCTACTCCGAGCCGTGGTGCCCGCCCCAAGAAGCAGAAGAAGGGGAAGGGTCAACGGACCGAGAGTCCGGATGGAGGTGTTCCCCCCACAGACTCTCCCGCACGACGTCCCGAGCCGGCTTCCTCGTCGTCGTCCTCGGACGGGCTTCAGTTCTTGCAGACCGAGGGGATAAGGGCTAAGGTCGGGAGGATCGTCATGGAAGCCCAGATCGAGGCGACCGACCTGGCCGGGGTCGACTCCTCAGACGGAGAGGAGATAGAGCGCGCCTTCTAGGAGGCTCTGGATCATGCTGCCGACTTGACTCCGGGGGCCATGCCATTCGCGCAGGTCTTCCGACAAGAGTTGGAGGAGCAAGCTGCTAGGGCGAATCAGTTGCCCACCCCTCCCCCTTCATCTTCCGAACGCCACTCAGATGCCTCCGAGGGGGAAGATGAAGTACTTGGCGAGGAGGTCGACTCCGAGGGTGTCTGCGAGGGACCCGAGCAGCAAGGGGCTCCGGACCAAGGAAATCGGGACGTGGCCACCCCCGAGAGATCGAGCGGGTCCGACCTTCCCAGGGAAGGGAGTCATATGGAGGCTGCAGACGAGAGTGGTCGACCTGCTGCTGAGTCCGATGAGTCTCCCGAGCGCCCACCCCCGGCTTTCGAGCGGGGGTCGACCTCGGGGGTTCAATTTGAGGACGCGTGCTCGTCCCCGGGCTTGGAAGCTCCTCCCCGACCCCCATCTCCTTTTTGAATTCGGAGTGGGGTCGCGGTGCTTGGTCAGCTCTTCGGGTCGGATTCGGAGGAGGGAGGTCATCAGGGCGGTGAAGCCGGTTCAGAGCGGCCTTCCCGATTCGAACAAGCAAAGGCAGATGCTTCCTCCCGAGTGGCCTCGATGCTGGAGCCTCTGCTGACTCAGGTTTGTTCGGTAGACGTTGTTGAATTTCGGATGGTCTTTTCTTTCCAAGTTGCTAAGTTTTGTTTTGTTTTTTTTTTTAGGTCGCCAAGGAGATATCCCGGGCAGTGGGGTCCGAGCTCGCCGAGCTCGCCGAATTCAACAGTGAGCTCGGAATCGTCTGCAAGTTCGGGCTTTACAAGCTGCAGCAGGCATGGGACCAGTTCGAGCAGTCGCAGGAAACCTGCAGGGGGCTGATCAAATCGGTCGAGGAGTTAGGGGCGGAAAAGAGCAGGCTGGAGAGAGCCAACTCCTCTCTCTGGGCCGAATTGGAGGTGGCCCGGGACTCGCTGGCGGTAGCCCATCGGAGGAATGCCCGCCTCGTGGATGTGAGATCGGCCACTTAGCAGGACAAGATCCTCCTTCAGTCCGAGCTAACCGCTCGGACAGCAGAGCTAGTTGCTTCTTCCCAGATTCTATCACTGAAGGAAGAAGAGTTAGCCATTTCCGAGCAGGCTCGAATTGCTCGGGAGGAGGAACTGGCCGGTTCGAGGCGCGCCCGGGAGATTCTGGAAGTGGAGCTGGCGCGTTCTGAGGAAATCCGGGCAGCTCGGGAGTCCGATCTCGTGGGGGCTCGGAGTGCTCTGGAAGAGGCCCATTCGAGGATCGCTGGCCTCGAGCAGCAGATATCTCGGGTGGTGGCAATTCGCAACTCCGCCTGGGGGCATGGTTATGCCGAGGGCCTCTGCCGACTAGGATCCCAGCTCCTGGTGGATCCTCAGCTCGATCCTCGGAGGATAAGTGTGAAGTCTCTTCGTCTAGACCGGGCGGTGAAGAGATTCGTCAAGAAGATCGGGAAGCGTGGCTACCCTCCCTTTGACGACCTGAATCCTCCTCCGACCCCTCCTAAGGCCTAACCTGGTCGATGTAAAAGTTTTTTTTTTTTTGTAATTGAACACGACGTTCGAGTTTGATTCGAGCGAGCTTGTATGACTGACTGTATAAATGATATTCGAATTTATTCTTCCTTTAGACACTTTGTTCACTCTGTCTTTATTCTTCGGATGCTTTGTTCATTCTGTCTTTACCCCGCGAAATTTTTTGGTTAAGTGTACTGGGTTGATGTGTTTAAGATCGGGGTTTAGGAGTTGTGAATTGCTTCTCGTGGGTGGATTGACCGACCCCGCGGGATTCCGAGGCGGCTGCATCGCGTGGGTGGATTGACCGACCCCGCGGGATTCCGAGGCGGATGCGTCGCGTGGGTGGATTGACCGACCGACCCCGCGGGATTCCGAGGAGGATGCATCGCGTGGGTGGATTGACCGACCCCGCGGGATTCCGAGGCGGATGCGTCGCGTGGGTGGATTGACCGACCCCGCGGGATTCCGAGGCAGATGTATCGCGTGGGTGGATTGATCGACCCCGCGGGATTCCAAGGCGGATGCATCGCGTGGGTGGATTGACCGACCCCGCGGGATTCCGAGGCAGATGCGTCGCGTGGGTGGATTGACCGACCGACCCCGCGGGATTTCGAGTGTTTGTTGAGAACTTTATAACGCATTGGATATGAATAACATCGGGCTTTTTATGATTCCAAGAAGCAAATTACATCAGAAGTAAATTATATTAGTAAATGTTTACACATAGTACCTCTTAAGCCTCTCACTGTTCCAGGGGTGGGGTAGGTCGGCACCAGAGCTGTCTTTGAGTCGGTAAGACCCGGGTCTGTTTGTTGCCGTTACTACGTAAGGCCCTTCCCATTTTGGTTCCAGTTTTCCTTGTGCTGGAGTCGTGATGCCCGTTTGTCTTAGCACTAGGTCCCCGACTTTGAAGTTGCGCGACTTTACTCTTTTGTTGAAGTATTGTTCTGCCTTACGTTTGTTGTTGGCGAGTCGGATGCTGGCCTCTTCCCGGTGTTCCTCCAAAGAGTCTAAGCGTTCCATCATCTTGGCATCATTGGAAGCAGCGTCATAGTGCTGAATTTGTAGTGTAGGTATCCCGACCTCGACTGGAATTACCGCCTCGCAGCTATAGGTTAGGGCAAATGGCGTTTCACCTGTGGGGGTTCGGACTGTTGTGCGATATGCCCATAGGACCCCTGGAAGCTCATCGGCCCAAGCCCCTTTGTGCATTCCGAGTCTTTTCTTTAGCGCATTGAGGATGGTTTTGTTTGTTGTCTCGACCTGCCCGTTAGCCTGCGGGTGGCCGGGAGAAGAGTACTTTACCTTGATCTTCAACTCGGAGCACCATTGTCGGTAATGATTGCAATCGAACTGCATTTCGTTGTCTGAGATGAAGCTCTGAGGTATCCCGAATCGGCAAACAACTGACTTCCATAAGAACTTTGTGATGGCTTGAGAAGTGATGCTGACAAGGGCTTTGGCCTCGACCCACTTCGTGAAATAATCCACTGCCACTATTATGAATTTAGTCCCCCCCCTCCCTACTGGGAATGGCCCTATAAGGTCAAGTCCCCATTGATCAAAGGGCCAGGGGGATGTTATCGAAGTGAGTTCCTCCGACGGGGAGTGCAACACTGTGTTGTACTCTTGGCACTTTGGGCACTTCTTAACGAATTCTTTTGCTTCCTGGAACAAACACGGCCAGTAATACCCTGCACGGGTGGTACGGGCGGCTAGTGTTTTAGATCCCGTGTGAGCCCCGCAGATTCCTTCATGGATTTCGGCTAGTATGCATTGCCCTTCTTCTTTCGTCACACACCTGAGCAATGGTTCAGAGAAACCCTTTCTGTACAGCGATCCGTCAATCAGTGTGAATCTGGACGATCTATTCTTTATCTTGCGGGTCTGGACCGGGTCGGGAGGTAACGTGCCTGTCCGGAGGTATGCTGTGATATCGGTCGCCCAGTCGGGATCTGCAACAGCCACTACTCTGACTTCGCTGCCCGTGGAGGGAGTATCTATCGTCCTGATCTCAGTTTTTTCTGGGGGCGGATGTTCATCTTTTCCTGATGCTATTTTCGCCAGTCTATCCGCTATATGATTTTCTTCCCTTGGGATCCGCAGTAAACGGAAGTAACTGAATCGATCTCTCTCGGTGTGTTGAACCCAAGGTTTCAAGTCTCGTATTTACGTATAAATTTTGATGATAACAAATAATATTGAAAACTCAAGCTCAAGTTGTCTATGCATGAAGGGAGTTAAACACATCAAGAAATCAAGCATGAGCAAGAAAGATATCAAGTCTACAAATGAAGCTCATAGATTATTTTTGTACATCTCTTGATAAAATTAGAAATTGGATTAAGGCTCCAAATTACTCTTTTTTCTCATAAAACATCAAATTACTTTTTCCACATATGCAAGACATTTTTAAATGTCTTAGTTTTGAAAATTATGTTTTTCACATGTGCATAACACCATCAAACAAAATAATTTCGAAAATTATATTTTTTTATAAAAACTTGATTTTATAAGATGATTGATTATCATATTTGACATGTGCCATATTTTGTTTGAAAGTCTTGAAGGGAGGTGGTGTGTTTTTTTTGACTAATGCAAAAGGTAGATGATTTTGTTTGAGAATCTTAAAGGGTGGTTGTGTGTTTTTTTGACAAATATAAAAGATAGATGATTTGTTTGTAAATCTTAAAGGGTGGTTGTATGTTTTTTTGACATATGCAAAAAGAAGATGATTTGGTTTGAAAAATAAATCATGCTCATTTTGTCTTGTATGAAAAGCAAAAAATTAGGTTTGATTTCTTTGAAAAATGAATGGAGTTGTCTTTGACAAATGCAAAAAGGAAATGTTTTTATTTGAATTTTTTGAAAAGTGAATAATGCTCTTATTTGACATGGGAATCTTTTCAAATTTGAAATTGAAGACTCATTTACCTATAAATAGCTCACTTGAGTTTTGCAAAAATTACAACAAGAGCTTACACATCTATTGCTAAGTTTTGCATCATTTTTTCAAAGCTCTCATTCTCTCTTTTCTAAAGTTTTGAGCCTTAATTCTTGTTCTTGTTGAGAGAGATATAGGTTGCGCTATATTGTTTCTATCTCACTCATTGAGGAGTGTACTTTGATAGTCTACCTACTATCAATTCTTGTATCAGTAAAAGGGTGTGTATAACCCTTGTGTGTGTAGAAGGTGTTCTACACGGGGAATAGTTAAATCACCAAGTGTAAGGTGATTGGAAGTGTAGAAGGTGTTCTACACGTGGAATAGTTAAATCACCAAGTGTGAGGTGATTGGAAGTGTAGAGGGTGTTCTACACGGATTCTTTGGAGCGGTGCTGCTCAAAGGTGTAATAGGTTTCTATCTCCACCTAAAGGAGATTGAATAGTGGATTTGGGAATCCTCAAGGGGTAGCTTGAGGCGAGGACGTAGGCAGTGGGGCTGAACCTCGTAAAAATACTGAGTTTGCTTTCTCTTACCCTACTCTTTATATTTCCTACTGCTTTATATTTTGGTTATATTTTATATTGTATATTTAGTTTATAAGTATTAATTTTATAATATAACCCAATTCACCCCCCCTCTTGTGTTAGTCATCTGGGCAACAAGTGGTATCAGAGCTAGAGCTCTATTATAAGATTAACTATCTTTTGAGTTAAGATCTTATGGCTAACATTGCAGCTTCATTTGGTGAAGGTCAATCTAGCAGTCGGCCTCCACTCTTTTGTGGAGACAATTACTCATTCTGGAAAGTTAGAATGAGAATATTCCTTCAGGCTCAAGGTCGAGAAATCTGGAAATGTATTGTAAATGGACCTTATATTCCAACAAAAGTAGTTGATGGAGTAAAGGTCAAAAAGGAAGAAGAAGAGTTTAATCGTGAAGACGATAGACTTTATACTTTGAATTTAACTGCTATGAATTTATTATATAATGCTCTCAATGGTAATGAATTTAATAGAGTAATGACTTGTGCTACAGCAAAGGAAATTTGGGATAACTTGGAAGTTACTTATGAAGGAACTTCTCAAGTCAAGGAATCAAAAATTTATATTCTTACTCATGAATATGAAATGTTTAAGATGAATGATGATGAATCTATTTCTAGTATGTACACTCGTTTTACTAACATCATAAATAGCTTGACAGCTCTTGGCAAAGTTTATTCCAAAGTGGAGATAGTAAGAAAAATTCTCAACTCTCTACCAAAACGTTGGGAATCAAAAGTGACAGCGATTCTTGAAGCTAGAGACCTCAAGAAGCTCGAAGTGAATGAACTCATCGGGTCACTTATCACCCATGAGTACACATTGAAAAGAGGAGAAGAAGAAGGAAAGTCAAAGAAGAGCTTGGCACTTAAAGCTGTTCCACATGAAAGTGAAAGTGATGAAGATGAGGAAAATGACGACAAAGATGAAGAAGTTGCGATGATAACAAGAAGAATTCAGAGGTTCTTAAAGAAAAATAAAACTCCTCCAAGGAAATCCTTCAATAAGTTTTCCAAGAAAGATTCAGGTAAAAATGACACTTTAATTTGTTATAAATGCAATAAACCCGGTCATATCAAGCCAGATTGTCCTCTGCTAAAGAAAGATCGAAACAAAGGCAAAAAAGCAATGAAAGCTACGTGGAATGATGATTCAAGTAGCTCAGATAGTGAAGCAAGCAATGGAGAATCAGGAAATCTTTGTCTTATGGCTAAAGATGACATTGAGGTAACAAATTTTGATAATATTGAAGATCCTTCATATGAAGAATTGCAAAATGTTTTAGAAGAAGTATATGAGGAATTTGAAAAATTGGGTATCAAGTATACTGTTTTGAAAAAGAAAAATTCTTCTTTAACAAACGAAATTGATATTTTAAGAAAAGAAAATATTGTTTTGAAAGATGAAAATTTTGAGTTGAAGAAAAAGAAAACTGATTTAGAAAATATTATTGAAAACTTTACGAATGGAAAAAGAAATTTTGAAAAACTTCTTGGTAGTCAAAGATGTGTTTTTGATAAGGCAGGCTTGGGATATATGCCAAAACAAAAATACAAACCTTATAAAAACTTCTTTGATAATCCTTCTACATCAAAGTCCAATATTCAAAATTCTTTTCATAAAAATAATTTTGTTAAAAAAAGATACTATTATAATCACTCAAGTTCTTCATATATGTCACATGCTATTTACAATTTTTGTAATAGAAATGGTCATAATTATTTTGCTTGTCCTATTAGAAGAAAACATACAATGACTATTAGGGCCATATGGGTACCTAAAAATCTTATTTCTTCTAATACTAATAAATAAAGGACCCAAAGAACTTGGGTACCAGGAATTGTTTTTAATTGCTTTTGTAGGTATGCATGAAGTATTCTACAGGTAAAAATAAATGATTTTTAGATAACGGATGCTCAAGATACGTGACAGAAGACAAAACTAAATTCATTGACTTCACTTCTAAAGAAAAAGGATGTGTGATATTTGGAGACAATTCAAAAGGGAAGATCATGGAAATAGAAGGAAAGATCATCAAGACTTAGTACAAGATGCAACCAAATAGTGGAAACATGTGAAAGATCATCGAGCGGAATAAATTCTAGGAGAACCTTCACGAGATGTAAGTACTCGATCATCTTTTAGAAATATTTGCAATCATACTGCTTTTCTATCTTAGATTGAACCTAAAAATATTGATGAAGCACTTCTTGATGAATCTTAGATTCTAGCTATGTAAGAAGAGTTTAATCAATTTGAAAGAAATGATGTTTGAACACTTGTTCCTAAACCCAAAAATCATACTATTATTGGAACAAAATGGGTTTTTAGAAACAAGAAACATGAGTCCGGAGTCATTACTAGAAATGAGGCTCGACTAGTGGTCCAAGGTTTCAATCAAGAAGAATGAATCAACTATGATGAGACATATGCACCAGTCGCAAGATTAGAAGCTATTCGAATGCTACTTACATATGCTTGTTATAAAGACTTCAAACTTTTTCAAATGGATGTTAAAAGTGCTTTCTCAAACGGTTTTATAAATGAAGAAGTATATGCTGAGCAACCTCCAGGTTTTGAAAATCATATTTCTCTAAATCATGTTTTCAAACTCACAAAAGTACTATTTGGACTCAAACAAGCTCCTAAAGCGCGGTACGAGAGATTCAGTAGTTTCTTGATTGAAAAAGGCTTTTTAAGAGGAAAAATTGATACAACTCTTTTCATTATATACGAAAATGATGATATTCTTTTGATTCAAATTTATGTTGATGATATAATATTCGGTGCTACTAATGAAAATATGTGCCAAGTTTTTGCTAAGACTATGCAGGAAGAATTTGAAATGAGCATGATGGGAGAGCTTATATTCTTTCTCGGATTGCAAATTAAGCAAGCAAAAAGTGGGATATTCATCAATCAAAATATATTAAAAAATTGCTGAAGAAGTTTGGGATGGAAGGTGCTAAGGAAACTGGAACACCAATGAGCTCATCCACTAAACTTGATAAAGATGAATCCGGTAAACTAGTTGATTCGAAGGTATATCGAGGTATGATTGGTAGCTTATTATATTTGACAACCGGTAGACCAGATATTATGTTTAGTGTATGTTTATGTGCACGTTTTCAATCATTTCCAAAATAATCTCATTTGATTGCAGTCAAGCGGATTTTTAGATATTTTGCCAATACCATTGACTTAGAGTTATGGTATCCTAAACACATTATTTCGATCTTATTAGTTATTCAGGTACCGATTATACTGGTTCTTTGAAATAAGATATCATTTTTTTGAGATCATGTGCAGAAAAGGCGATATAGTACTGGAGTTCACAAACACACACGATTAGTTAGCAAATATATTTACAAAACCCTTACCAGAAGATAGATTATTTATGATTAGAAGAGAAATAGGTATGATGCATGTTATGAATATCTCTTGAAAGATAGATCAGAGTTCATAAAAATAGAGAGATATTTTTTTAAATACTTTTACATAAACTTGAGGTTCTTAGCCTCATGTTTGAGACGCTCATTCTCTTCATACAATATCATGTCATCCCTATCCATGGGAACTGGCAAGCGGAATGAAGAATCCAATAGAGATTTCAACTTTTTATTCTTCTGCCGAAGGATTCCTTCCCTTGTGTGAGACTCTTGAACAATTTGTTGAAGTACAACAATTTGTTCTTTAAGCTTTTCAACCTCATGATTTTTGACTTGTAGCCGCTGGGAAAAAGCGACAATAGAGGATGAGTAGCGAGTCCCGAGACTCACCAAGTCGTAGATAGCATCGGAGTCTGGCTTATTAGCCAAACTGTTGTTCTCTTGCTGCAACATGGCGCCAATGGTAGCTGCAGAAAGGACATGAGATTGAGATGTAGAATACCTCATGGATGCATCTAGAGGAATGTTAGAAGAATAAGCCATTGAGAAAAGAATTGAAAACTTAAAGCGAGAATATTGAAGGAATGCAGATGAGTTATAGAGATGAGAATAAGATTTGATGCAAATCGGATGAACTTTAAAACTGATTTTATAGAGATAGCATAAAGAACAAGACAAACTATTGTCTCTTCAAATCTTATTAGTCAAAAGAAATATAAGATATGCTGGACACACATTGTCAAAAGTTTTCTTACTAGAAAAACGGTTCTCTGCTCCTATCATGGCATTGACGGCCTTAGGAGAGAAGATTGATGGTTGATGCGTCAAGGGTTCCTGATTCAAGTATGGAACATTAGTGGAAGAGAATTGTTCGGCCATTCTATCGTTATGGAGAAACAGAACTTAGGTCAAGAAGCAATGTTTTTTTTTTGGTATCCGATTGGTGAAAATGATTTTTTTAATAGAAACTCAGAGCCTTCAAACCCGTTTGTCAACAACATCAGGCGATTGATCTGTTTTCGCACCGACTCCTAGAGTTAGGCCTCCAATCTTTACAGGTTTTGTCAGATACGCGTGGCTCCGCACCGAATTGCCAGAGTTAGACTTTCAACATTTGCAGGTTTTGTCGGACATGCATGGCTCCGCACCGCATTGCCAAAGCTGGGCCTGCAGCTTTTGCTGTCTTTGTCGGACACGAATAATTTTAATTATTCATCTTCAAATCTCCGAAACATCTAATTCGTCAATAACATCAAGCGGATTTAAATCTTCTTCCGCACCGAGATGATAAAATTCGGCTTCAACGTTTGCAACTTTTGTCGGACACGGGTAGTTCTAATTTCTACAGTCTCTACTAATGCAGCGTTTTATTTGTCTATTGGTTATTGCAGGAATATACCTTATTGATCTAATTATGATTCCTTTTTAATGATGCCAAAAGGGGGAGAAGTCTTATACTAGTATTATACTACCCTGTTATATATGCTAGAATCATGTTTATATTTTTCTTGAAATACTAACGCATATTTTCAGGGGGAGCTTAAGTATTACTGCAGGTCGCAGATTTCTACTAAGTATTTGTCATCATCAAAAAGGGGGAGATTGTTGAACCCAAGGTTTCAAGTATCGTATTTACGTATAAATTTTGATGATAACAAATAATATTGAAAACTCAAGCTCAAGTTGTCTATGCATGAAGGGAGTTAAACACATCAAGAAATCAAGCATGAGCAAGAAAGATATCAAGTCTACAAATGAAGCTCATAGATTATTTTTGTACATCTCTTGATAAAATTAGAAATTGGATTAAGGCTCCAAATTACTCTTTTTTCTCATAAAACATCAAATTACTTTTTCCACATATGCAAGACATTTTTAAATGTCTTAGTTTTGAAAATTATGTTTTTCACTTGTGCATAACACCATCAAACAAAATAATTTCGAAAATTATATTTTTTTTTATAAAAACTTGATTTTATAAGATGATTGATTATCATATTTGACATGTGCATATTTTGTTTGAAAGTCTTGAAGGGAGGTGGTGTGTTTTTTTTGACTAATGCAAAAGGTAGATGATTTTGTTTGAGAATCTTAAAGGGTGGTTGTGTGTTTTTTTGACAAATATAAAAGATAGATGATTTGTTTGAAAATCTTAAAGGGTGGTTGTATGTTTTTTTGACATATGCAAAAAGAAGATGATTTGGTTTGAAAAATAAATCATGCTCATTTTGTCTTGTATGAAAAGCAAAAAATTAGGTTTGATTTCTTTGAAAAATGAATGGAGTTGTCTTTGACAAATGCAAAAAGGAAATGTTTTTATTTGAATTTTTTGAAAAGTGAATAATGCTCTTATTTGACATGGGAATCTTTTCAAATTTGAAATTGAAGACTCATTTACCTATAAATAGCTCACTTGAGTTTTGCAAAAATTACAACAAGAGCTTACACATCTATTGCTAAGTTTTGCATCATTTTTTCAAAGCTCTCATTCTCTCTTTTCTAAAGTTTTGAGCCTTAATTCTTGTTCTTGTTGAGAGAGATATAGGTTGCGCTGTATTGTTTCTATCTCACTCATTGAGGAGTGTACTTTGATAGTCTACCTACTATCAATTCTTGTATCAGTAAAAGGGTGTGTATAACCCTTGTGTGTGTAGAAGGTATTCTACACGGGGAATAGTTAAATCACCAAGTGTAAGGTGATTGGAAGTGTAGAAGGTGTTCTACACGTAGAATAGTTAAATCACCAAGTGTGAGGTGATTGGAAGTGTAGAGGGTGTTCTACACGGATTCTTTGGAGCGGTGCTGCTCAAAGGTGTAATAGGTTTCTATCTCCACCTAAAGGAGATTGAATAGTGGATTTGGGAATCCTTAAGGGGTAGCTTGAGGCGAGGACGTAGGCAGTGGGGCTGAACCTCGTAAAAATACCGAGTTTGCTTTCTCTTACCCTACTCTTTATATTTCCTACTGCTTTATATTTTGGTTATATTTTATATTGTATATTTAGTTTATAAGTATTAATTTTTTAATATAACCCAATTCACCCCCCCTCTTGTGTTAGTCATCTGGGCAACACGGTGCATACTAGCTCCAGATATTTTTTCAATTTTTCGCTCTTGGTGATGTATTGGCCGAGTACTTGATGAAAGACTATTTGGGAATCAGTTCGGGCCTCCAGCTCAGTTGCCCCGATGACCCTAGCAATTGTCATTCCGGCTATGAGAGCCTCGTATTCCGCCTCATTGTTGGTTATCTTGAAAGTTAGGCCTATACCGTAGTTGTGTTGGATGCCCTGGTCGGTGACGATGTGTACACCTGCTCCACCCTCGGCTCGGCATGAGGACCCGTCAACGTACAGTTGCCATGCCTGCCCCCGAGGTTCACTGGGGATCTCTTTTGGAAACCCAGTGTACTCTGCAACAAAATCCGCCAGTGTTTGTGCTTTCATCGCTGTTCGGGGTTGGAACGTTAGATCAAATTCGCTCAGCTCGATTGCCCACTTGGCTAATAGACCGGACGTATCGGGCTTCTGGAGAATGGTTCCGAGGGGCTGATCGGTCATTACTCTTATGGTGTGGGCTTGGAAGTATGGACGCAGCCGACGCGCAGCTGTTAGTAAGGCGAATACCATCATCTCTGTACGGGGGTATCTGGTCTCTGCTCCTTGAAGTGCCCTGCTGACATAGTACACAGGTTTCTGGCCCTGATCGGTTTCTCTCACTAGAACTGCAGATGTTGCATGGGGCAAGACTGCCAAATAAGCCACAAGGGTTTCTCCGGGAGCTGTCTGGCTAAGTAACGGGGGACACGTCAGGTAATCTTTGAGTTGTTCTGTTGAACCCAAGGTTTCAAGTCTCGTATTTACGTATAAATTTTGATGATAACAAATAATATTGAAAACTCAAACTCAAGTTGTCTATGCATGAAGGGAGCTAAACACATCAAGAAATCAAGCATGAGCAAGAAAGATATCAAGTCTACAAATGAAGCTCATAGATTATTTTTGTACATCTCTTGATAAAATTAGAAATTGGATTAAGGCTCCAAATTACTCTTTTTTCTCATAAAACATCAAATTATTTTTTCCACATATGCAAGACATTTTTAAATGTCTTAGTTTTGAAAATTATGTTTTTCACATGTGCATAACACCATCAAACAAAATAATTTCGAAAATTATATTTTTTTATAAAAACTTGATTTTATAAGATGATTGATTATCATATTTGACATGTGCATATTTTGTTTGAAATTCTTGAAGGGAGGTGGTGTGTTTTTTTGACTAATGCAAAAGGTAGATGATTTTGTTTGAAAATCTTAAAGGGTGGTTGTGTGTTTTTTTGACTAATGCAAAAGGTAGATGATTTTGTTTGAGAATCTTAAAGGGTGGTTGTGTGTTTTTTTGACAAATATAAAAGATAGATGATTTGTTTGAAAATCTTAAAGGGTGGTTGTGTGTTTTTTTTGACATATGCAAAAAGAAGATGATTTGGTTTGAAAAATAAATCATGCTCATTTTGTCTTGTATGAAAAGCATAAGATTAAGTTTGATTTCTTTGAAAAATGAATGGAGTTGTCTTTGACAAATGCAAAAAGGAAATGTTTTTATTTGAATTTTTTGAAAAGTAAATAGTGCTCTTATTTGACATGGGAATCTTTTCAAATTTGAAATTGAAGAATCATTTGCCTAGTAATAGCTCACTTGAGTTTTGCAAAATTCACAACAAGAGCTTACACATCTATTGCTAAATTTTGCATCATTCTTTCAAAGCTCTCATTCTCTCTTTTCTAAAGTTTTGAGCCTTAATTCTTGTTCTTGTTGAGAGAGATATAGTTTGTGCTGTATTGTTCTTATTTCACTCATTGAGGAGTGTTTTCTGATAGCCTACCCACTATCAATTCTTGTATCAGTAAGAGGGTGTGTATAACCCTTGTGTGTGTAGAAGGTGTTCTACACGGGGAATAGTTAAATCACCAAGTGTGAGGTGATTGGAAGTAAGAGGGTGTGTATAACCCTTGTGTGTGTAGAAGGTGTTCTACACAGGGAATAGTTGAATCACCAAGTGTGAGGTGATTGGAAGTGTAGAGGGTGTTCTACACGGATTCTTTGGAGTGGTGCTGCTCAAAGGTGTAATAGGTTTCTATCTCCACCTAAAGGAGATTGAATAGTGGATTTGGGAATCCTCAAGGGGTAGCTTGAGGCGAGGACGTAGGCAGTGGGGCTGAACCTCGTAAAAATACTGAGTTTGCTTTCTCTTACCCTACTCTTTATATTTCCTACTGCTTTATATTTTGGTTATATTTTATATTGTATATTTAGTTTATAAGTATTAATTTTATAATATAACCCAATTCACCCCCCCTCTTGTGTTAGTCATCTGGGCAACATGTTCGAATGCCTGTTCGCACGATGTGTCCCACTCGTGTGCTTTCCGGAGGACTTGGAAAAAGGGCAGGCATCGATCGGTCGACCTTGCTATGAACCGGCTGAGAGCAGCAATTCGACCAGCCAATCGCTGGACTTCATTCAGGTTCCTCGGGGGTGCCATTCCGAGGATAGCCTGTATCTTCTCGGGGTTGGCCTAGATTCCTCGTTCAAAGACCATGTACCCTAAGAACTTGCCGGACTCGACCCCGAAGGTGCACTTGGCAGGGTTGAGCTTCATCTGATAATGTCGCAGGATAGAGAAGGCCTCTCTCAGGTCCGTCACATGATCGTTAGGGGAGCGGCTCTTGACCAAGAGGTCAACGACGTAAACTTCCATGTTTCTCCCGATTTGCCTTTTAAACATACGGTTAACCAACCATTGATAAGTAGCCCCCGCATTTTTGAGTCTAAAAGGCATGGCAGTGTAACAATAGAGTCCACGATCTGTAATGAACGCCATTTTTTCCTCGTCGTCCGTGCTCATTTTGATCTAATTGTAACCCGAATAGGCGTCCATGAAGCTGAGGAGAGAATGCCCAGCAGTTGAATCCACAATGAGGTCGATGCGCGGTAGAGGGAAACTATCTTTGGGGCAGGCTTTGTTCAAGTCGGTGAAGTCCACGCACATGCGCCATTTCCCGCTGGTCTTCTTTACCAGTACTACGTTAGACAGCCATTCCGGGTAGTGAGCCTCTCGGATGAGCCCAACGGTCAGGAGTCTGTCTACCTCTTCTGCAATGGCGGCATACTTCTCAGCACAGAAGCTTCTTCTTTTTTGCCTAACTACCCGGGCAGTCGGGTTGACGCACAGCCGGTGTTCTATTACAGACCTATTCTTTCCAGGCATGTCCACATGTGTCCAAGCGAATACGTCTTTGTGCTCGATGAGGAGAGCCTTGAGTTCCGTATGCACCACTGGATCCATCCTGGTTCCGACTCGCACTGTCCGATCCGAGTTGTCGCCGTCGATCGGAATCAATTCCAGAGGCTCGATGGGTTCCGCTTGGTGCAGTGTCGCTTCGTCCCTGATCTCATCGTCCCATACTGCTCGGGGAGGTGCAGGCGGAAACTCAACATGCTCGTCCTCCAGGGAGATCGTAGCCACGGAACTGTCTTTGTGTTTTAATTCCCGGGCGTAGCATTCCCTGGAGGTGACCTGCTCCCCTCTGACTTCGCCTACTCCTCTGTCGGTCGGGAACTTCATCTTGAGGTAGTAGGTAGAAGTGACTGCCCTCAAGTTGTTTAGGGTCGGCCTCCCTAGGATGACGTTGTAGGAGGAGGGAGCTTTCACTACCAAGAATTCGGTCATGACGGACGTGGTCCTGGGCGCGGAGCCCATCAAAACCGGGAGAGTTATTAGGCCCTCGGGGTGTACTGCTTCACCCGTAAATCCTCTAAGGGGGGCCCGGATAGGCTGAAGTTGGCGGGGGTCGATCCCCATCTGCATGAAGGCCTCCCAAAACAAGATATCGGCCGAACTCCCGTTGTCAACCAGCATCCTTTTAACTGTGAAATTGGCCACCAATGCTGATATCACCAAAGCGTCATCATGCGGAAAGGCGATTCCCTTCCCATCCTGCTCGTTGAAAACTATCGATTCCCCTCTGGGACCCGGGTTGCCCTGTCTCGGTGCCTGCCCCAGTAAGTAGACTTCCCCGTATCTAGCTCTCCGCGCGTGTGCCCTTTGAGATGAGGAGGTAGTCCCTCCTCGGGATGGTCCCCCGACTATGGTTCTGATTTCTCCTGCTGGGTGGCTGGATACAGGTTTGCCTCGGCGTCTGCTTGACTCTCTTTCCCGACGAGGGGTCCTCGACCGGGTTCTGTCTCTTCGATCGTTCATCTGTTCATCCCTCTAACTCTTTTTCAAGGCCTGACAGTCTTCGGTGTTGTGGCCCTTGGACTTGTAATACTCGCAATACATATCCCCTCTTCTTCTTCTGATGGACTCTCGCCTTGATTTTGCTCGGCTCTGGTCTTCCACTGCCAAGCTGGATTGAGGCCATGATGACAGTCTGTGTTCCCGTGGGGGGTCCCTTCTCCTCCTCTCATCTGGGAACTTCCTAGCCCCCCGATGCCTACTAGAACCTTCCCCGGCACTGGTTGTTTTCCGATCATGCTGTCAGAGCTCCCCGCGCCGCGGGGCTACTAGGGTTTCGAGCGTATCTTCGGCGTTGATGAATCCGTCAGCCTGATCCATGAACCCGTTCAGAGTGGTGGGAGTCTTGCGGGCTATCTCCGCCATGAAGGGGCTCTTGGGCCATATGCCGCCCAGGAGGGCCGCTAGGGTGATCTTTTCGTCCTGGTTGTCGGTGGTCATTCTTTCTTCGTTGAACCTGGTTAGGTACCCTTTCAGGCTTTCCTTCTCTCCCTGCTTGACGGTCAATAGGTACGCCGCGGGGCGCCTTCGTTTCCTACTAGCCATGAACTGGGTGATGAAGAGCCGGGCTAATGTCTCGAAGCTACTGACGGATCCCGGAGGAATGGTTCCGAACCATGTCCTAGCCATCCCCTTCAGTATGAGAGGGAATGCTCGGCACGCTACCTCGCCGGGATAGCCATGTAGGCTGATATGGGCTTTAAAAGCTTCTATGTGCTCCACAGGATCCTGAGACCCATCATACAGTTCTACTGGTGGGACCTTGAATTTGGGGGGGAGAGGGATGGCCAGGACGTCTGCGCTGTAGGGTGTTCCTATGCTTCCCTGCGAGGAAAGATGCCCTACTGCCGGGCTGATCAGTTTTGCCATTTCGGCGTACTTGTCCCCCAACTCCTTTAGCTCGGTGTGCATCCGGCATCGTTCTCCTTCAGAGGCCTCGCTCTCCTCAGGGAGTCGAGAGCTCACATTCTCTCCCAGATTGGTTTCGCCGCGAGCCGATGCCTCTTCGCGTGGTTGCCGGAGGGCGGCATTCTCCTCCTTCAACTTTCTCACCATTTCTTCCAATGTTTCCAGCCTTTCTTCCATCGACGGATCTGTCTGCTGGTCGTGTTTGGTCATTTGGGACAACGGTAGAGTAGACATGCAAAAAGTACGTTGATCAGAAACAAACGGATCCCATAGACGGCGCCACTGTTAAGGACGTATTCTGCTATCTTATTTACCGAATCCCGTACAATGATAACCTGCAAAATAAGAACAAGGGGGGTCGGGGTCCGGGACAGCTCCGACGATCAAGTTAGTGTAGGAGAGGAAATATATGATAGAGAGAGTAAGAGAATCTGTGAGCATACCGTCTTTTCGTCACTGGTCTGGTGCTATTTATAGGTGCCTCCCTAGGGAGGAGGGTCTGTGTGATAAATGTGCCGGAAATTGGGACATCACTTGACCGTCATCTTTGATAAGGAAGCCTGGTCTGACTCGGTCGGTCTCATCGCATTTATTGAGTATCCCTCCAATTAATGCTCAATTAGACCCTTTTGGAGAGGGGCATTAAATGCCGCTGTATCTTTTGTTAATTTAGCAATTAATGGCGTATGTTTGTAGCGTCTCTGCATTAAAGGGAGGGGGGACCTGTAGATCGGCGGCTGTCTGTCGTTCATAAATACAGGGGTGATCATGATGGGAGACAGGTCCAGGGGATATATTAGTACGTGAGCCGTCGTTCTGTCCTTAGCGTGTTCTCGAAGCCGGTGTAACCATTTCCTGGTCTGATCGGGACGACCAGGGACTTGGCTCGTTCCTGGGTTCAGTCTCCCTAGTCCAATTCGGACACCGTGTGGTCGTGGGTGCGGATAACGGGTCTTGGGTCTGGTAATCTTGTGGGCTCGGGTTCTGGGTGAGTTGGACACCCCTTCATATACAATAAAAAAAATGAAGAAAATAAAAGAGTAAGTGAAAAGAATAAATAATATTGTATTTTTTCTGTAACGAGAGAAATTGAAAAGTCTTAGGGAGATTCATTTTTTGATAGCGATACCTTTACATCTTATTTATTTTTTATTTATTATTTTAAATATATATTTATTATTATTTTTAAATATTTTTTTAACATCTTTAATCATTAAATTATTACTTTTTTTAAAATATACAATTTTATTAATAATTATTTTCTTAATTATTAAATAAAAAGATTTAAGAATTTTAAAAATAATAATAAATAAGTTATAAATAAGTGGTAAGGATTTCCTTCATTTTTCATGGTGAATATGCTCCAATCCTAGGAAAAGGTGGAACAGTGGCAGTAGTGCAGGGAAGGGCTCGTGTATATAAAGAAATCCAAAGCAGGTCACAAGAGTAGAGCGAAAGCAAGTAAATCTTGATGGCAAGCCAGGAGGTGAAGCTTTTAGGATTTTGGGCGAGCCCATTTTCAATCAGGACTGAATGGGCTCTAAAGCTTAAGGGTGTTGATTACGAGTATATTGAAGAAGATGTCTTCAACAAGAGCTCTCGTCTTTTGGAACTCAACCCTGTTCATGGAAAGGTTCCAGTCCTTGTTCATGACGGTAAGGCGATGGCTGAGTCTTTCATTCTTCTTGAATACATCGACGAGACCTGGAAGCAAGACCCGTTATTGCTTCCTCAAGATCCTTATGAAAGATCCAAAGCGCGATTCTGGGCAAGATTTGCAGAAGAAAAGGTTAGTAAATTCCTCTTGGTACTGAAACGATGGTTTTTGGTTTGACTTTCTGTGAATCAAACGACAAATTTAGAATTAGAAAGGGAGTTTGGGGATTAGTGTTTCATCTAGAAACGAAAAAATGGCCAAGAAAAAAAAAAAATAGAACGAAGAAAATGACAAAGAAACGTCTAGCGATATTTCTTGATTTAATATTTATATTATCCATATAATTGAAACCATCTTTCAAGTTGGCTCCCTTTGATTTGATCCAGATCTGTGAGGACGCGTAAGATCAATTAATTAGTTCTAAAATCGATTTTTTTTTTTTTATACACTTATGGCCCATTCCGCGCGTCATGGTTGCGTAATTTAAAAAAAAAATTATACATCATATTACCATTCTATTAAATAAGATGTATTATTTTTATCATCAATTAAATAACTAATTATTTATTGTATGACTCGTAATCTTGTACTCCATCCACTTTTATTATTCAGTATTTTATAGATAAAAATGTCGTTTTCTTTCTGTTGCTTGGTTGATAGATGCCGGAAACTTCATTGGCTATGTGTACCCACGGAGAGAAGAAAGAACAGGCACTGAAAACAGCCATAGAGGCGGCGGAGAAGATAGAGGAAGAGATGAAAGGAAATAACAAGAAGTTTTTTGGAGGGGAGAGCATTGGATATTTAGACCTTGCAATGGGATGGATAGCTTACTGGCTGCCTGTTTGGGAGGAAGTTGGATGCATGCAGATCGTGGAGCCTTCAAAATTTCCTGCCATCACTGCCTGGTCGAAGAGGTTTCTGGACCATCCAGTGATCAAGCAAAAGCTACCACCTAGAGACAAAATGCTTGTTTATTTTCACGAGCGCAGCAAAATCTTGGGTAAAATCTTTGGTGGTTCAGTGTAGCTTAGGTACTTTCGCAGTTTCTACCTCTTAAAAGTTTCCAATAATAATATTACTGAGTCCAGCAAATAGAATTGAGATTTAGTTATCTAATATGAATATTGTATTTTCAATAATGTCATGTACTGTACAAGCTTCTTCTGTATTGAGCTGGATTTCAAGGGGGATGTTCTTCTTGTTGTCAAAGGCTATTGAAGGCAGAGAATTAAACAGCTTTGGACGGTAAAGGCATGCTCACTTGTGATGTTAAAAAAAATGCTTTCTCAGTATGATAGCTGGGGCTGTTAAACATGTATGGAGAGAAGCAAATGTTGTTGCTCATGCTCCAGGACAAACTGCATTATCTATCTCTGATGTTATCATTGACGTAGAGAAAGTTCCATTATGTATTCAATCTCAGCTTTTATCAATAAAGATTTTCTTCTCCTAAAAACTATATATTACTAGTAGGTAATTATGATCAATAAATTTAGCTACAAATTGATTATACAGAAATATGAAATTTACAAATTGATGTGGTAGGATATATTTCTTCAAATTATAAAAATTATTTCTATTATAAAATATATTTAATTTATTTATGAGTGCCGTACTCCTTTTTAGTAAGAGTAGATCAAAAAATCCGGAATGAGTTATTCAAGAAAAAGATAGTGAAAAGAGCAGGTTAATAATGCTTTAGAGGTGGAATGCAGCGGCGGAGCCACGTCAGAGAAGGGGGGCCATGACTCCCCTCCCCACCGGCTCCATTTCTATTCTTAAAAAAAAATATATATATATATATAATATATGTTTTTTAAAAGAAAAAAATAAAATATGTTGATTTTTTTATGATTTTGTAGGATAATTTAATTTAATTTTGTATTGGCTTTTTTAAAAAAATCATTTTAGTCTCTTTAAACAAAATAATCTAATTTAAAAATAAAATATATCTCATATAAAATAAAATGATATAATAACATAATATGTTTTTATTATAAATAAAAATAAAAATAAAAAAGAAGTTGAATGATTATATTTTTAATATATTTTTATTATAATGACATGTTCTTATTATATTATATATTTTTTTAATATATAAGTTATATTAAATGTATTTTATTTTTATTATAAATTTTATTTTTAATTTATTGTATATCATATAAAAAATTATATATAATTAAAACAAAAAAATATCTTATATATTTTATTTTAACTTTACTTAACATTCCGGCCTAATCCGAATTTCTGGTTCCGTCGTGGAACGGAGAATATTATTTAACTCGTAGATTATTAACTTTCATTCCCGCAGATCCATGAGTGCGACAGTGCAGGTAGTAAACCAGACGTCATTATAGCCTGATTGACTAGGAGGGAGGACTTTATTCCAAACTACACAAACTGCAACAGTACAAACTACAGCTTTGATTAAAATTACACGTTACTTAAAAGCTTTAGTCCCTACGCCTAGGCGACACAGGTGAGTCTGAGCTGAACAGAGTCGTCTCGTCCCTATTATACTTGAGCCTTCTTGCTTCCTGCCTGTCAATGCTTTAAGCGTTTATTATTAACACATCCTCTGAAAGTGCCCACATCGTGTAATGTACCTCTGGTTTTGTATGAAATTTCTGGATATTGGATGAAGGATGAATGGATGCGTAAAGAGAAATGGACAATGCAGCAGAAATGCCTGTTAAAATGACACACATAATTTCTGGAAATAGTCACTGATATTAGAATTCTTAAAGGGAATCCTTTAATCTCCAAAATTCTTTCAAGCTGATAATACTCAAGTTTGTAAAATGCCTCAAATCACTACTAGTATCCACGCAGGGATGACACAACAAAGCAACAATGAAGGAGATATAGAGAGCAGACAAGATGGATAGGGTTTGAAGAAGAGGACATTGAAATAGAAGGATAGAGGATCGTGATTAGCCTTTCATTTATAGAACTTTATTTTTTACAATGAAAGAATTGACAAATAAATAAATACATAAGACTAAGCTTTGTATGGTAACTAGTATATTTATGAAAATAATTTATAAATTAATTGCTATTCGTCTGCCTTTACACCGCACGCCCTGACAATGGGTCCCACTCATCTTCACTTTTTAGTCTTCTTCACTTGTTGGTTGGCCTGCGTCTTCACTTTCTGCTAACAATGGGTCCAATTCATTTTTAATTTCATTTAATTTGTTTTGTTTCTAATGTTGCCTACCTCTTCACTTTGTGGTTGATCTGCATCTTTACTTCCCAGGGATTAGGAAAGTGAGTTGAGTTAAGATGAAATCATGAAAGTTAAGAATTAAATAAAAAATTGCTTGAATATATTTTTTTAATATTATTTTTATTTTAGAACTTGAAAAAAAATTATTTATTATATATTATTTAAAAATTTGAGAAAACTGTAATGACGAGTTGATATCAACTTTAAACCCAAACTTTGTATCCATATAGTCTCTTTGGTGCGGTTCGGATGGGGAGTTGAAATTAAAATTAAAATTTGAATAAAATATTATTAAAATATAATGTTTTGATATTATTAATGTTTTATAAATTGAACAACTTAAATTCTTTATTATATTTTGGATGGAAAATTGAGAAAATTGTATAATTAAATAAAGTGAGTTGAGATGAATTTTCTATCCAAACATGGCCTTAATCTTTTTCGCTTTTTGGATAATTTGCACCTTCACGTTTTGGTTGGTCTTCTTGCAGCGGCACAAATAAAATATATTAGATGAGATTAAAAGATGAATGGGACTTATTGTAAGGTGTACGGTGTAAAGCCGAACAAGTAGAATTTCCTCAAGGCTAAATGCTAAAGTAATGTGTAAGGGGATTTCCCCCTTGCGGCCCAAATGATAAGACATGACCAAAGAGATCAACTAAGGAAGGAAGATAATAAGAAGGGCCAATCTAGAGCTAGTGAGCCGAAGGGCCGATCTAGAGCTAGCAAGCCCATTGGCCCAACCCATACAAGAGGCGGTAGAACCAACGCACAAAGGGTCTAACCCTACAAAATGATATTCCTTGATGCGACCTTCATATGAGAACGAACGACATGGTGGGTGGGATGTACCACCTTGCAGTTCCCTCAACTGGCACTAGACACTCAAGTACTTGTCCAATCAGACGAGTGAAAAAAAGGCGAACCTTTGATCCTCTGTCAAGGAAACATTGACGGATAACCAAAAAAGTTTCAAGAATGAAGCCACATCACATTAATGACACTGCTATCCGGTCTACGTGCCACATTAGTGATGCCATCGTAGAAACCACTCGACATTAAATAACTCTGATAAATAAATAGTGGAAAGGATGAGAGCCTTATGAGATAAACATGATCTATCTCCGTAGACTCCAAGTATAAATAGTGACTCCTCAAGTACGAGGAAGCTCTCTACATTCTCATTCTTTACAAGCTTCCAATAGAATTTACTTAGGCACCGGATATTCTCTAGTCTCCTAACTCAAAGGTATACGAAATACGACATTAACCTAAATGTAATGATAACGTTGCTCGTTTTCTTTTTTTAGATTTCAATCACTTTTAAAGACACGCAATCCCATCATCCAAGTATCTCGCCTTAGTGCTACAACGCTGGCTTTCTATTGAACGAGGAAGAGATTAGGAAAAATAGTAGCCTATAGCTCTTCAGTTCTTCCGTGTGAGGAGGAATGAGCAAATATAAAAATAGAGATCAAAATGATAAATAATAATAACTATCTGGTTATGAGTCTACTGGGATTTTGTTGTAATATTCTGTATGATTATAAGTATAGGTAGTATATCGGATTTCACATTATTTGAAAATGAGAATTTTTTTTAATAATATTCTAATTAGATTCTAATTGTATCATTTATTAATTCTTTTAAAATATAGACAAGTGGCCATTTGAGCCTTCCATTATAGTGTAACAAATGGTATCAAAGACTTATCCTAACAAAACAAAATGTGGGATTGAAAATAAATAAGGAGAATGTAATACCCTATATGATGTATAAGGATAAATGATATACAAGATCTTACATTTCTTGAGAATGAGAATTTTTTTTTCTTATACTTTTTTCGAAAGAGGTTTTAATTATATCATTGATTAGTACTTTTGAAGTATAAATTAAGTAATTTAGACATTTTATTGAGGCGTTACATTTGTTTGTTTAAGGAAGATGATGAGATGTTGATGGAAAATAAAAATACTGATTTGTACCTAAGCATGCTATATATTTTCTTTTGTATGCAGAGAGTTCCTTGAGGGCTTGTAATGCACTACGTAAATGTGATTGCTTTTGTACATTACGCTTGCATTTGTGGTGCAACATGCGCAAATGAGCAATAAGAAGCCATCTTCTATATTCTTGTTGAATAAAGGTAGTAGACTTTCATTTGAATTATGTGGTGAGAGCGATAAGCATGAGCTTCATGAGTCTCCTTCTCCATTTTGAAAAATCAATGACCATAGCGTGCCATTGAAATGACTTTGTTGTAATTATTTGATTGGAAGCAAGGAGCACACATAAATGTTAAAGGCCCAATTGGATAGAAACCGTGTTAGATATATAGTCCCTATTTTGGGACTTCTTTGCAGTCCGCACATGTATATGAACTAAATGACCAAAAAGCCATTCGTCTTCCATGAGGAAATCAGAACCCAAGCCATTTCCTCCTCTGGTCTTCAAAAGAAACATTGACATTGACAGTGACACTATCAACGCCCCTCGCCTGCCCATCGGCAAACCTCTTCCACCCCCCCCCCCCCAAAAAAAATCGACAACCTCCTCCTCCATTGCACATCAACACCATATTGATTCAAAATATTATAAGTGCAGATAAGTTTCTTTACGCGAGATGCGAAGGCATCTCTACCTATTGCACTGTGTTATCTTTCTTCTATTTTGTTTAAACTGTTGCAAGTAGAATTTTTCTTTGGATAGATGGATGCGATGAAATTAATTTAGACAAAAATTAAAATTGAATATAATAAAGTTAAAATATAATTTATTGATAATATTATTATTTTAGAATTTTAGAATATTAAATTATCTATTATATTTTGTATGAAAAAAAAATAATGAAATAAAATATGATGAGATAAAACTATCACCATATCCAAATAGGCTAAAACTAAGGGTGTAAGAAGATCGAACTGGACCAGTGGATCTAACCGGATGAAATTCGGTATGGTCCGATCCATTTTTTGTATGGACCAAATATTTTCGGTCTAGTTCCAGTCCAAGGCGTTTCTCCTCCTGGACCAGATCGAATGCACACCATATATATATTTTTTAAATTTAATATATATATATGGATATATAAATAATAGTATATAAATTATAATATTAATATTAATATAGATTAAGAGTGGTAGTATAACACATTAATATATAATATATACTCTTGTAATATTAACATATTATAATTTACAGTAGTTGACTAGTTATAGTATAAAAATATAAATTATAGTATATCTATATAGTGTATTAATAATAACTTATAAGTAATAAGTGTATTATTATTATTTAATATATTATTATTAATTTATCATTACTTACTAACATATAAATTTATAATATATTAATGTAATAATGTTATTAGCTATAAGGCCATTAAGATGAGTTTTTTTTTTTACTTTTTTATTTAAATTATTTTTCTTTTGTCAATTGTTTTAAGAGTAAGTTTTTTTTAATATTATTTGGCTTAAATTTGTGATAAATATTTAAATTGGACTGAAAATAATTAAATTTAGGCTAAAAATTATTTTTCATCATTGCAAGATTTTAGATCAAATTTAGCCCATTAAATCATATCAGGTGCCCTTGGACCGGATCGGACCGCCCCTGGATCATGTTGGGCTGGACTGATATGGACTGAATAAGAGTTCGGTTTGGTCCAGTATGAGAAAATTCTTGGACCGAATGTAATCGGTCCATATTTTTCTCAGACCCGACCGAACCATTTTCATTCCTAGCTAAAATGAATAAACTGCCTCTAAGAGAATTGGCATTTGGTACCCTGTAGCATCTTTTTTTTCTTATTTTTTAAGGGAAACTCTAGTGTTTTGTCTAAAATCTCTCCTCCATTTGACTTGTTATTTAAGGAACAGGTTTATAGGATAAGCAATGGTTCTCCAAATATAGAGAATCATTATTCATCTCTTAAATCATTTTTATCAATATTTTATTCTAATAAATAAAATAAACTCTTCCCGTCATCTACACTTTCTCTCATGCTCATATGTGTTATAGTTTTAAATAATAATTTTAAAATAATTTAAATTATTACAAAAATATGAAGAAATAATTTCAAAAATATTATCATTGTAGCAAAAAAATAATTTTTTTAAAATATTCACTAGAACAATAGTTCAAAACATAAGAAAAAAATATTGAGTAGTTAAGTTTGTATATGGAAGAGAGAAAAAAAGTAATAAAGAAATATTATTTTAATAGAATATTAAAATGATAGGAAATGAGATGTATACATTTAAGAGTGTAAGAAAAAATCGAAAAATTGGATAAGATCAGTCCAAACCAGTAGAATCGATCTAGGTTTGGGTTGAAATCGGTTCCCGTATGTCAAAATTGGTCGATACTGATCCAGTTTTAATTCTAAGCTTTTTAGAATCGGACCAAACCAGTTCAATTATATATTTTAAATTAATTATTTTAATATTATATGTAATATAAAATAATAATGTTATATTATATATATAATATTTTATACAGTAGTATATAATGTAAATTAAATACAAATTTCATTTAATGACCTATTACTAATAGTCTAATATTATATTCTTATTAGTAATATGCTTTAAATCTATATATAAATCACTATATTAAGTAATTACGTATTAAATAATGATATAATAATACTAATATTATCACTATCAATGATATAGTTATAAAAAACTAAATTTACTATAACAAATACTAATATATAATTATTTTAATAACTATAATTAATATTAATAGATATATTAATAATCTAATAAACTACTGTAAACTAATTTAAAATTAGAAAACCGAATCGAAATAAAGTTGAAATTAAAGGAGGGCACACACTAAACATGTCGAAGAGAAAGATGTTATCCTAGATTAACTGGACCGATGTGAGTGATAGGTGCTTCGGCACTATTAGGCATTTTAACAGAGTATGAGACACTGTGAGTGATATGGGTGAGAAGGGAGGTGATATAGACTATATGGTCTATAGCGTACCCATCTCAGTGATCTAAGGAATTTGTGAGTGCTGAGAGGAAACATAGAGAGATAATGGGTATGAAATCGAAATACCAGACATACTAGGAGCAGTAGTACTGTTGGCATGGGAATGAAAGATGTTCTTGGGTGAGTTGGTGGAGGAATGAGGCATCGTTGGAGGCTCTTTTTGTTGCAATAGATGGATAAGTTGATGATATTGGTCCTTGGTGAGGCCAACCCAGGCAGTTGAATCGTCATCTGGTTCAACAGAGGCAGAGTTTACAAACATTAGTGATAATTTTGTTTTGTTGAAAAACTTGTGCACTGGAGGGTAGCCATGGAGTTTGTAGCATTTTTCAGCTACATGGCCACTCATATAACAATGAGTCCAAGTGGGAGACTCATCGTTGCCTACCGTGAAGCAATTTTTAAGAGAATGGCTGAGAGATGGCAATGAGTACAATAGGGGCAAGGTTTTTGGGTTTGGCCAAATCGATTTGGTGGTTTGGAGGTGGGAAAGAATTTTTTGACAACATGAGCCATTTAATCAGGGGAGGGGTTGGGTTAAGCATAAGGTGTTAGTGTTCTTGTTGTATCATGGACAAAACTTTGCCAATTGAAAGGATAGGATCAAGAAGCATGATCTGGTCACAGGAATTAGTGTAGGAATCATTGAGGCTCATTAGAAACTAGATGACACAGTCTTTTTGATAGCCATCCAAGAGGATTTTCAGCTTACCACAAGTACAGTCAGGCAAAGAATCAAATAGGTTGAGCTCATCCCAAATAGCCTTTAATTTTCCGTAGTACACACCAACGGAATCTTGATCTTGATGGAGTCCCGCGAGCTTTCTTGAAATCAAAAATCCGAGAGTAATTTTGCTGAGTGAAACGCTCATGAAGTTCAAACCAAACAACAGAAGCATCATCCACGAGTGCAATACTGCATTTGATGGAGGAAGAAATGAATTTTTGGAGTCATGAGGTGACAATTTCGTTGCAACGCTCCCAAAGATGAAGTAAGGGGTCAGATGGGTCTGGGAATTTCACCAATGATAAAAACCAATTTGTTCTTGGCGTGTAAGGCTCGTTGCATTGCACGGGACCATGTTGTGTAGTTGTCCACAGTAAGGAGGTCAAGGACAAGGGAAACAGAGGGGTTGTCCTCATGGTTAATACAAAAAGGATTGGTTGGGTCATTGAAATTTAGAAATCGATTTGGTGGGGGAGGAGGGAGTGGATTGCGAACAACAGAATTGTCGGAAGCCATGGACGGATTTCACTGCTCTGATGCCATGTAAGATTCGAAGATATAAGGCAAAGAAATGGTTAAGACAGAGGAAGGACACCAGTGTTTGCTAAATAAATTACTTCATTTTCGTATATTGAAAGTTAATTATTCAGAGTACAAAAAGTGGCATATATGTCTTCTGTATAGATGATTCTCGAAAGATTGAAATAACTGACCCTACCACTAAGTTTTGTACAACTCAACAATTGCTTTAACAAAAATAACTGAATGTTAAGTTACAATGCAAACCATAACTATAATTTTTCATCTAAAACCTATTGAGGACTCTTTGGTAAAACAGTGATGGTTTGCAGCTTAGGGTGATTTTCATTTTGAACTTTATTATTTTCCAATAAATGAGACAACATTCAAGTTGTGATATTAATTATGGGTAATGCTATTAATCCTTATTTGGAATTTTTACTTGGTATTCCAATTTATTTTAGTTTTATTTTTACATGATTTTAAGTAGGTATTTTTAAATAATATTGTAATTTTTTTATATTTAAAAAAAATATTTTAAGATGTTAAAAAAATGTTGTGATTATTTTGACGTATTTTTAAAAAATATTTTAAGATGTTAAAAAGATTAAGTAAAAAAAGCATAATTTTCTTAGATGATTTTTTTAACATCTTAAAATATTTTTTAAAAATATAAAGAAATCATAATATTATTTAAAAATACTTACTTAAAAATCATGTAAAAATAAAATAAAATATGAATCAGAATGTCAAATAAAGAAAAATAGCATTTTCTATTAATTATATATAGATATCCTGTAACAATTATAACTAGATCAAGTACTATTAATAATAATGTCAGCTGTAATTTTCACCTTTCAACTGGTGCAAGCTTAAATATTAGAAACGAAAATTTTCCCATAGAAGAAAATATCAATCGTCATCTTTGATTATCTGATCTCATATTTGAGTAGTAGTACTACTCGACCAATATGAAAGTAAAACTTAAGGTATCAGTTAATTTGTTAATCAAGCAAATAATACCCCCATGCATTAATTATATATAATATTGGTGTTAGACTATAAATAAAATATTTAAATGTATGATCACATTAAATTGCCACGCAGTTGTTGAACAGACGTTTAACTGTCTTATCGTCTTATCATTGAAATATATATATATATAATTTTTTAATTTAGACTCTAATAATTGGGAGTAATTATATTATAAAATGAAGCTAAGAGAATCTTGTACAATTATAGATTTATAGCGGAAGAGATATAGTCTTGAATGACCCTTAATTAGAAGTGCTTCAATCATATAAAATGAAGAATAGTGAATAGCAAAGTTGGCTACTGCTACCGTAAAGTACAAGGGGTGGTAAGGTAAATTTATATTTTACATCACGATATTATTGAGTGTAACCAAAAGTAAAAGATGGCCTACTTTACGAGGGAGAACACTTTTTCAGGAAGAAAACTGCTAGGTACAAGTATTTCCCCGCAACTATTGCATAACGATGCTGAGATAGATGTATAATTTATATTAAAAAAATAAAATAAAACAAAAGGGAAAGAGAAAGAAAAAGAAACGAAAAGAAAATCCGAAGAAGAGAAGAAAGCAGCAACTAACGTTGGCTTTAAACTTCATCTTGACGAAGTTGCAGATTCATCAACAGCATGTTCTTCAATCGTTTTCCCAAATCTTGCAACCGACTAAGCCAAACTTGAATGCCTTGTTTTTTAAAATTTTTTTTATGGTAATTAGAAACTAGAGGGAGATGAAACTAACGAGTGAGACCTATGGTTAGGTGTACAGTGTAATGGCGGACTAGCATAATTTTTCTAAGAGGAATCCTGGGGGGCAGACGGGCTATCTCCCTAACAAAAGCAGCCCGCCGCCGACGGTGACGGTGGGTGACACCGCCCCTGCCATCGAGACCGGCGGATTCAGACGACCTCACCCCTACGATGGCGAGCTCCGGCGAGTTCCGGTGTGCCCCCAGCAGCCTTCAACCCGTTTCGGACCCGTATATCGCCTGAATCCGCCGGTCCCGATAGCGTGGGCAGTGTCGCCCACCGCCACTGGCGGCGGCTCCGTTTGCTCCATGGCCAAATCCCCTCTTAAATTCATCTTCATTTTATTTTTTTATTGTGTTTTTTATTGTGTTTTTTTATTATGTTTTGTTCATTTTATTTTTTTAATATATTTTTAATCTTCATTTTTTTATTTTATTATATATATTTTTTTTTTCATGTATTTTTCATCATCAAGCAGCCCAACTAACGTGGGCTGCTTTGGACGCTGGGGACAACCGGACTGGTCCCCAGTATCTCCCTTTTTGTAAGGACCAAAGTCTTGTTTGAATTTATAATTAAAATAAAATGAGATGAAATAAGTTTTAAAAATTAAATAAAATATTATTATTATTATTATTTTAAAATTTAAAAAAATTAAATTGAGATTTAGAAAAATTGAATTGAAATTTATATTTTATATAAAAAAGTTTAAATATATTATAATAAATTTAAAATGAGTTAAGACGAAGTTAAGTCGTTTTGAATCCCAACAGAGCTTAAATGCTAAAGTAATGTTTAGATAATGTCACATGTTTTTATTTTTATAATAATGTCGATCGCTTGTAAATACATGCAATCTCATCACCCTAATGTCCCGCCCTAGTGCTAAATGTTGCCCGCCCTAGTGCTAAATGTTGGCTTTCTATTGGATAGGGGAACAATTTTCGGAAAAATAGTGTAAGAGCATTTATAGTCCGCTAGTTAAATGATTTATTTAATTAAATTTTGGTTAAAAACAAAAAAAATATACTTTAATAAACTTGACAAATTTAAAATAAATTTAACTTTTTCTCTCCTTATTCTCTGAATTTACTTAGATGTGAGATAAAATTAAATTAGTTTTGGAGACTAAAATATTCACTTTTCGCTTATTTTATCTCTTGCATCACATTTCCTTTTCACTCAACTTCTCGCATTTGACCTTATTATTTTTATTCACTCGTATCTTTAATCGTATAAAATATGATTGTTAACAATATGACAATTAAAAAAAGTAATTGTCAAAAAAATATAACCATTAAAAAAAATAATCATTAAAAAAAATTATTAATTCAAAAATAATTTGAACGTTAAACAACTAATATGTATTTTATAATAACAAATCAATATTCAAATTACAATTAAATTTAAAATAAATGAAAAGTTGAAAATTAATATTTTAATAAAATAACTATTGATTTATTAAGTTTGTTATTTAGTGAAGTAAAAAATAGCTACTAAAATTTGTAAAAGAAGGATTTCAAATCAAAATTTGACTAAATTTGAATTAATGAATTGTGATTAAACTTTGACTAAACTTTAATTAGACTATTTATATATATGTATTTAGATATATAATTTTTTATATATATAGATTATTTTTATATATAGGCTATTTTAAATTTATATTTTAAAAATAATAATTTTAAATAGTTTAATAAAAATACTCCTTACAAACTAAAAATTAATACAAGTTACATCACATAGGTCATCACATAGGTCACCCGAATTTGAGGTGGTCTTTTCGGGGCCACACATCTTGGCCACTAAGCCGCCTAGGTCTCAATTTTGAAAATAAGCCATTTTCCATTTTCCTTTCAAAGGAAAATGGTACACTTACATTAAATTACATCATATTTTACACGACAGACTTATTGTCACTTTTCTTTTTCTTTATTAATTTTTCTAATAAAAAAAAAGTTGTAAAAATTATTTTATTTAGATTCAAAATTGAGATGAGAAGAATAAAATTTTAAAGGTTGAATAAAATATTATTATTATTTTAAGATTTAAAAATTTTGAATTAAAATTTTAAAAAACTTTATTTAGATTTAAAAAAATTATAATAAAAATTATATTTTATATAAAAATTTAAAAAATATAATAATAAATTTGAGATGAGTTGAGATCACTTTAACTCGTTTCCAAATTCAAACGGGGCTAAAAACTCCAACTTCCTCTGAAGTGAATTTCAAAATTTCAACTTTCAACACACACTATCCCCCTGCGCTCAACTCATCTTGACGCTCCTCCAAAAAAAAATTCGGTAAGCCTTGCTCCAACTTGAGAATTTGAAACACATCTTGCGCTCACCTCGTTTCGATATCTTCCCCCAAAAATCTCCAGTAAGCCTTTTCCATGGTTTCATCTCCATCTCTCCCTCTTGCTCTCACTCTCGGTCTCTCTCTCATCACTCTCTCTCAGTATATAGTCGCCCAAATCGATGTAGTTTCCACCAAAGCCACCAGCTCTACCCAGTCTTTGTTGAGTCTACAAAAATGACAACTTTATGTCTAAACTCATGCCTTTAAAGCTGTTTTGTTTCGAATATTTTATTTTATTTTATTATAACACATCATCCGACTTTGAGGGTCAAAAATCCCTTGTCGACTCTCTCTAAAATTATTGAGGATCGAAAATGATAAGACGAAGAGACGGTAGTTTGAATATACAAAGTAAGTTGGCTGAGATTGGCTGAGATTAACTAGAAAGTATGTGGAGGCGTAGGTATATGTTACACAATGGGGTTGTTTTCAACTATTGGATTTTGGCATAGTCTATAGGGCTGCAAACAATCTGATCAAAGACGAGTTCGAGTTGAGTCGAGTTGAGCTGAACTCAAAGAACTCAAGTTCAAGTTCGAGTCGAGTTGAGAGTTTGCCGAGTCGAGTCGAGTCGAATTCGAGCCGATCAAAGACAAGATCGAGTCGAATCGAGTTATTTATCGATCTTTGTTTTTACTCTCTAACGAAAGAGCCGAACTTAGTTGAGTAATTACTTGAGTTTCTTACTCTTTATAAATATTTGATTTAATAATTTTTTTGTGAACTTAATACATTATTATTGTAAAGAAATAAAATGCTACTTCTACATAAAATAACAAAATATATTACTTATACAAAATATCAAAAATAATATATATATATAACACAGAAAATATATATAATAAAAGAATATATGTAAGAATATATGCAAGATTATATATATGTATATAGAAATATTATGAGTATTGTTACGAGCTCAAAATGAGTCGAATCGAATTTATATGAATCTTGTTCATGAACACAAACCGAGTTTATACGAGTCGAATCTAAATTATACGAGTTTAGCTCGTTTAATATTCGAACCAATATTAGTGCTCACGAATAACTCATTTATTAAACGAATCGAATTCGAATCGAGTTTATACGAGTCAAGTTCAAATTGTTCACGAACAGCTCTATTCGTTTGCAGCTATCATCGGCATTGATGCTTCTTTTGGTGCAAAATCAGAATCTTGATTATTGTGGCCCACGATGCTTTTTTGTCCACATGATGAAATGAGAATCTCAATAAAGTGAAGTGGTCTGATTTTGTCCCCTATTATTTATTTTTTTATTTTATTTTTTGGTAATTCATTTAGAGATTCGGGTCCCTCCATCTATTAAATATTTGTTATTATTTTATGATTTAAATTCAAAGTTAAAATTAATTTACTCTATATTTTTATAATTATAATAATTTTACCAAATTATTAATACCATACTATTTTAGAAAAGTACAATAGCTTTTTTTTAAATAAAATGATGGGTGTAATATGAGGACTTTTGTAAAAAATTTCTATAATTATTAAATAGAAATTTATTTATTTATTTTCGATGATGACATTTATTTATTTAAATCAAGGGATATAAAAAAATTGAAGAAAAGTTGGATAGGTGTTTTTATAAATCTTAGAAAGTTCGTCTACAATAATAATTATAAAGTTAGGATTAAGATTGCAATATATTAAGAGCATTAGTAATGAACTTGCTATAATTTTCTTTCAAATTATACACTTTTGTACATTTTTTAAAAAACTTTCGTCAAATTTGATTAATAGTGGAGAAAAAAAGGTAGAGAAAAAGAAATATTTTTCTGTTTGTGAATAATAATCTTCTAAAACTCTCCATTGCAAATTAAAAATTAATACAAGTTACATCATTGTATAGGTCACCCAAATTTGAAAGGGTCTTTTCAAGCCACACATTTGGGTCAACAAGCCGCCTAGTTCTCAATCTTGAAAATAAGCCATTTCCCTTTTGGAAATGATGCACTCACGTTAAGTTATACAATATTTTACACAATAAACTTTCATGTTACTTTTCTTTTTCTCTATTAATTTTTCTAATAAAAAAACTTGAAGTTATAAAAATTGTCAATTTAGATTTAAAATTGAATTGAGATGAGATGAGTAGAATTTTGAAAGTTGAATAAAATATTATTATTATTATTTTAAAATTCAAAAACATTGACTTGAGATTTTAAAAAATTCTATTGAGATTTGAAAAAATTATATTGAGATTTATATTTTGTATAAAAATTTAAAAAAATATAATAATGAATTTAAAATAAGTTGAGATGACCTTAAGTCGTTTCCAAATCCAAACGAAGCCTAAAAGCTCCAACTTGCTCCAAATTGTGCAAATTAACATGAGGAAAAAAGAAAAGAAAAAAAAATGACACTTGTATGCTATCGTGTAAAATGCTGTACAAATTAAGGTAGCTGCCTCATTTCTCTTTTCCTTTTCAAATTGTCAGCTTATAAGTATGTTTAGGGTTGTCTTTTGAAATTTAAATTTATTTTTAAGTAATTATTAATTTAAAGAAAAAATAATAATATATTTAATAATTTTATAAAAAATATTTTAATCAATTAAAAAATTAAAAATTAACTTTTTAGAAAATATCAAATTAAAATTTTTATCAAAAGTTTTTGTAGATAATTATATATTTTAAAAAAATTACTGTAACTAATTTTAAAAATACTTTACATACAAGTTTATTAAATAGTAAATAGTTTTTAAAATAAGAAATTTATTATTTAAGTTATAAGCTATAAAGTTTAAAATAATATGTTATGTCTTTTTATCGCAATTTTGAATATACATTAAGTTATTTTTTGTATTTTATGAAAATATTTTTGTTTTGACTTTCAGAGTTTAATTCCGATTTGGACAAAAATTTATGAAAAGTCGATTCTTAATTTATTACATGGTTCTTTTATACAATAATCTAGCATTTTTGTTTATCTTTTAAAGAAAATCATAATCTCGATTTTCTTTAACTATTTGAATCTGATTTGTGGGTTTCAAAATTTAGCTTCCAATTTTATTAATAAATGTTATTCCCAATTATTTCTTTATTTATTTCTCTTTTCTATCTTCCAATCTCTATTTTTTTTATTATTTAACTGCAATAATATTATTCTGACCTACGACTCTTAGAGGGAAGAAAAGTAGGTGAAAGAGATGAAACAAAAAACAAAATGAACGAAGAAAATAGAAGAGTAGGTGGAAAGAAGAAATAATATTGCATTTTTTCTGTAACGCCTTGGATGAAGCTCAATGGCAAAACTAATATTCATGAACCTACTCCATAAAGGGGGCAGTCAAGGCTTCCAATAGAACAAAGACTAGTAGAAATACTTAAAATCAAGAGAATGACAAATGCATGTTGAGCTTGCTCCAAAGGTCAAAAGTGAGATATGCCCCAAATTGGTGACGTTAAGACATCATGATTATTCCTAATTGCAGTATAATTCGACAACAATTTCAGTAAGTACCTTTATGTGAACCAATGGAAGTTTGAGAACTGACATCTCATAAAGAAATCAAAAGACTTTCTGTTAGATATTTCTCAATTCTGAGCTTATTACGTGATTTAGCCATGGCTGCATCGTTTTTTTTTTCAATGCCTTTTCAGCCCTATGTCTATCAGGTACTCTCTCATTTTCCTTACTTTTTTTTTTTTGAGTCAATTTTCTTTGTTAAACTCTTGACTCTGAAACGAAAGCCTTGCACTTTATCTTTAGCTTGTCTGGACAGAGAAGCATATGCAGACCATTACATCATTTGACGTTTCAATTGGCATTTAACAATTAAAAGGCAGCCATCCCAAAACAGTAACTTTTCCATTACATCGATTTCTTGTCATCACCGCCATCTTACACCACCCTCCCTTCTTACATATGAAGATTATTGGCTTTCTTATTATATCTTTAGTAAGATACTTTATCTGCATGAGATATATTGTGGTGTACTGAACTTCTCCTTTGCTTTTCCTTTTTTTAATTCTTTGAATAAATGATGTTGTTAGAAATCTCTCACATTCAAGGATCATAAGATCAATCATAAGTTCCATAAATTCTAGTTTACAAATAAAAAAGGAACCCAATTCTTTCAAAGTTTATAATAAGAAAGTTTACTTTTTGGTATAACTCTCATTTGTCATTCTAAAACTCTGTTCTATAAGAGACACTCACCTATGAACCTTCTCTAAATAAGCTCATTTTCACATTCACTCTAAAACAGACACACTCTCTTACGACCCTTCTCTAAATAAGAGAATCTCACATTCACTCCCTAACCACATCCATCATTCTCTACCTCCCTCACCTACTATCTTATTCCTTTTACTATCTCTCTCTCTCTCTCTCTCTCTCTCTTTATCCCAAACACTTTACCTACTAATATTATTACTATAAACTCTTAGCCTCCAAATCTGTTACTTCCATGAGTTTCCAACCAATTCAAGTTTTGATCTTGAGGATCCAAACTCTCTTAGATACTAACCCAAAGTCTCTTAGTTACAAACCCAAGTCCTGCATAACCTAAGCTATCTTTCATATCAATCTAAGCTATCTTTCTCTGAATCAATAACTGAACACTCCTCTTGTCAATATAAAGACTCCAGAGAACCATAACTAAATTCTTCCCTGACCACCATATCTAATATAGAAAAGTTTATATATAAATTTATAACTACACGGTAATATGGTAATAGAATTGATGTAGAACTATGTGAAAATCTTTGAGAAACGATATAAATTCCACACTTGAGAAGGATGGCATTTCCTAATAGTTGCCAACTGGAGAAACAAAACAAAGCATTTTCATTTCACCCAATAAAGACGCACCTCAGCGACGAAGGCATCACCCATCAAAACAAACTTTACAGGAAGACGCAGGATATAAGATCAAGACAAACTTTATAGCGCCCATTCTCCACGCCATCAGTTCTGTAGGAAACCACCGAGAGCGAGCAAAGATAAAAGGGAGAGAGTAGAATTTGATATTAAAAGTTGAAACCCAAGGAGCCGAGGGGCAACAAAGAGAGAGAGAGAGAGTTACGGTCATGTCTTTTAGGTGAGATACATACAAAGCGAACAAAATCCCAAACTCTACCAGCACCGATCGGGTGGAGAATCTCCGGTGGTAGAGGATTGAACAGGAGGGGGGTGGTTTTCTGGCAGGTTCCGACGAATTTACTCTTTCAACGACGAGTTTCGACAATTTTCAGTATGTCCCACGAAAGCTTAAATCCGAAATGAGTCCGATAGGAAGTGGCTATAATCAAGGCCGAATGCTTTTAAAATTCATCTCTATTTTATTTTTTAATTATGTTTTTAATTATATTTTTATATTTATATTGTATTTTTATTGTGTTTTTTATTATGTTTTCTTTATTTTATTTTTTTATTTTATTTTTTATTATATATTTTTTTTATTTTAATGTATTTATTATTAAAAAACAATCCAATTACTGTTAAGCTACTTTTGCTGCTGCTGAGAGCAGCCGACGCTA
Source organism: Platycarya strobilacea (assembly GCA_036898215.1). NCBI lineage: Eukaryota > Viridiplantae > Streptophyta > Magnoliopsida > Fagales > Juglandaceae > Platycarya > Platycarya strobilacea. The sequence goes on along the minus strand of CM072545.1, from coordinate 43,360,227 downwards.
ATAGCAGTCCGACCGACCTCCGTTCATTTTCATTTAGCGGTTTTATAGAATAATGCGGCTTGAAATTTTGAATGCCACTAAGATAACTGTAATTCACTTCAGTGGTTTTCTATTACCGAGTTTTGCGATTTAGTTGCCAAATCAGATAAAAGGTTTCCGCTTTTATATATATAAATAGATGTTAGTCTCAATTATTTTTTTATTTTTTCTCTCTTCCAATCTCTATATATTTTATTATTTAACTGCAATAATATTATTCTGACCTACGACCCTTAGAGGGAAGAAAAGTTGGTGAAAGAGATGAAACAAAAAACAAAAAGAACGAAGAAAATAGAAGAGTAGGTGGAAAGAAGAAATAATATTGTATTTTTTCTGTAACGGGAGAAATTGAAAACTCTTAGGGAGATTTATTTTTGGACAGTGATAGCTTTACATCTTATTTATTATTTATTTATTATTTTAAATATATTTATTTATTATTATTTTTAAATAATTTTTTTAACATCTCTAATCATTAATTTTTTTAAAAAAAATTACAATTTTATTAATAATCATTTTCTTAATTATTAAATAAAAAATTAAAATAATAATAATAATAAATAAGTTATAAATAAGTGGTAAGGATTTCCTTCATTTTTCATAGTGAATATGCTCCAATCCTAGGTTAAGGTGGAACAGTAGAAGTAGTGCAGGGAAGGGCTCGTGTATATAAAGAAATCCAAAGCAGGTCACAAGAGTAGAGCGAAAGCAAGTAAATCTTGATGGCAAGCCAGGAGGTGAAGCTTTTGGGATTTTGGGTGAGCCCATTTTCAATCAGGACCGAATGGGCTCTAAAGCTTAAGGGTGTTGATTACGAGTATATTGAAGAAGATATCTTCAACAAGAGCTCTCGTCTATTGGAACTCAACCCTGTTCATGGAAAGGTTCCAGTCCTTGTTCATGACGGTAAGGCGATGGCTGAGTCCTTCATTCTTCTTGAATACATCGACGAGACCTGGAAGCAAGACCCGTTATTGCTTCCTCAAGATCCTTATGAAAGATCCAAAGCGCGATTCTGGGCTAGAGTTGCAGAAGAAAAGGTTAGTAAATTCCTCTTGGTACTGAAACGATGCTTTTGGTTTGACTTTCTGTGAATCAAACGACAAATTTAGAATTAGAAAGGGAGTTTGGGGATTAGTGTTTCATCAAGAAACGAAAAAATGGCCAAGAAAAAAAAAATAGAACGAAGAAAATGACAAAGAACCGTCTAGCAATATTACTTGATTTAATCTTTAAATTATCCATATAATTGAAACCATCTTTCAAGTTGGCTCCCTTTGATTTGATCCAGATCTGTGAGGACGCGTAAGATCAATTAATTAGTTCTAAAATCGATTTTTTTTTTTTTTTATATACATCGTATTACCATTCTATTAAATAAGATGTATTATTTTTAACATCAATTAAATAACTATTTATTTATTGTATGAATCGTACTCTTGTACTCCATCCACTTTTATTATTCAGTATTTTATAGATAAACATGTCGTTTTCTTTCTGTTGTTTGGTTGATAGCTGCTGGACCCTTCATATATTGCTATGTGTACCCACGGAGAGAAGAAAGAACAGGCACTGAAAACAGCCATAGAGGCGGCGGAGAAGATAGAGGAAGAGATGAAAGGAAATAACAAGAAGTTTTTTGGAGGGGAGAGCATTGGATATTTAGACCTTGCAATGGGATGGATAGCTTACTGGCTGCCTGTTTGGGAGGAAGTTGGATGTATGCAGATCGTGGAGCCTTCAAAATTTCCTGCCATCACTGCCTGGTCGAAGAGGTTTCTGGATCATCCAGTGATCAAGCAAAAGTTACCACCTAGAGACAAAATGCTTGTTTATTTTCACGAGCGCAGCAAAATCTTGGGTAAAATCTTTGGTGGTTCAGTGTCGCTTAGGTACTTACCAGTTTCTACCTCTTAAAAGTTTCCAATAATAATATTACTGCGTCCAGCAAATAGAATTGAGATTTAGTTATCTAATATGAATATTGTAATTTCAATAATGTCATGTACTGTACAAGCTTCTTCTGTATTGAGCTGGGTTTCAAGGGGGATGTACTGTAAAGGCATGCTCACTTGTGATGTTAAAAAAAATGCATTCTCAGTATGATAGCTGGGGCTGTTAAACATGTATCATGGAGAGAAGCAAATGTTGTTGCTCATGCTCTAGGACAAAATGCATTATCTATCATTGATGTCATCGTTGACGTGGAGAAAGTTCCATTATGTATTCAATCTCAGCTTTTATCAATGAAGATTTTCTTCTCCTAAAATACTATATATTACTATAGTAAGTAATAATGATCTAAATTTAGCTATAAATTGATTATACAGAAACATAAATTTACAAATTGATGTGGTTGGATATATATATATATTTGTCAAATCATATATAAAAAAAATTTCTTTAGGCGACACAGATGATGAGCTGAACAGAGTCGTCTCGTCCCTATTATACTTTAGCCTTCTTGCTTCCTGCCTGTCAATGCGGTATGCGTTTATTAACACATCCTCTGGAAGTGCCCACATCGTGTAATGTACCTCTGGTTTTGAATTTTCTGGATATTGGATGAAGGATGAATGGATGCGTAAAGGGAAATGGATAATGCAGCAGAAACGCTTGTTAAAATGACACACATAATTTCTGGAAATAGTCACTGATATTAGAACTCTTAAAGGGAATCCTTTAACCTCCAAAATTTTTTCAAGCTGATAATACTCAAGTTGGTAAAATGCCTCTTCCGAAATCACTACTAGTATGCACGCAGGGATGACACAACAAAGCAATAATGAAGCCTCGCGTTTCCCCTGATTACGTATATCACACTGTGGCAGTTCTAGTTGTATTGCGGTGTTATGAGAGCATTCTGCACATCTTGAAAAAGAATAGAAACAACTTTTGTGATAGGGGGAAGGGGTTTATGGCAAGAATATGTGTTCTGACTTGGAAAAAAGAGTCATTGAGATCAAGCAGGAATTGAAAAACCCATTCATCCTCTGCTTCTTGTTGGCAATTATTTGAGATCATTGATATTTTGTAAATAATTGATTTCATCCCAAATTTGTTTAATCTAGCTGTAATACTCATGAACGGAATGTGTGATTTGTTGCAAGGATGAAAATTAAGATAGTAAATACAAGGATTGTTGTCGTGACAAAGGAGGGATTGAAGGTCAAGCCAGATGTCACGAGGTTCAATATGATATTCAAGTGAGTTGACAGTGGAGGAATTGATGGAGTTGAGAATCTAGATAAGGACCATGTCCTTTATTTGATTCCATTGCGTATAGTCAGTAGAGTAGGGATTGGGGGTTGTGAGAGTGTCAACAACAAAACTTAATTTGTTTTTGACATTGCGGGCACAAGTAATGGCTTTCTGCCATTTGAGAAAAGTATCTCTTACAAGGAGTCCAAAAAAGAGTATAGGGCTATGAGAGTCAGAGCAATGAAGGAAATATAGAGAGGAGACGAGATGGTTAGGGTTTGAAGAAGAGGACAGTGAGACAGAAGGATAGAGGATCGTGGTTAGATTGATACCATGTCAAGATTACAAAATCATAAGCTTTCCATTTCTCAAACTTTATTTTTTACAATGAAAGAATTGACAAATAAATAAATACATAAGACTAAGCTTTGTATGATAACTAGTATATTTATGGAAATAATTTATGGATTAATTGCTAATTCCTAAAATAATGGTATTGCCGAGTTTGTGCTAATTGGGAGGATCCTTACTGGTTTTGTGCTAAGGGTGAGGATCTTGTCAATAGCACGTATTCCCCTTGGAGGGAAAAAAAAAAGGCCTCTCAGAAAGTAAAATCCTTTAAGAGAACTAGACTACAGTATCAATTCATCTAAAAAATATACAAATTAAGAAAAGTCTTTTAAATAAATAAAAAATCATCTCGTAACATATATAAAAAAAAGTGTCAAAAATAGTTATTCAAAGACCAATTCTAAACGACAGTATGTACAAGGTAAAAGTTCTGTAACGTTAACAAAACTTTATTATTTTATTTTGTAATTTGAGGGAAGAGAAATTCTGGGGTTCGGCCCGATTGAACTCCCCCCGTTTGCAGCCCCCGCCGTTCCCGGCGACGATGGGCGACACCGCCCAGCTCATCGGGACCGGAGGAAGCCGATGACCAAACCCTCGACGACGAGCCCTAGCGACCTCCGGTGTGCTCCCGGCGGCCTTAAACCCTTTTCGAACCCGGTCCTCCCTCCGGTCCCAATGAACTGGGTGGTGTCGTCCACCGCCGCGGGCACCGGCGATGGTTAGGTGAGGCCGAATTTATTATAAAAATTCATCTTCATTTTATTTTTTATCGTGTTTTTTATTATGTTTTTTTTTATTATTGTATTTTTTATTGTGTTTTTTTAATTTTATTATTTTTATTGAATTTTTTACTATATCTTTTAATATTTTTTATTGTATTTTATTATATTTTTATAAAAAATTAAAAGAGGACTATAAAGATGCTGGGGTGCAGCCTGACCACACCCCAGTGTTTACATATCTCTTATATGTTGTTAATTAAGTCCTTGGATGGACAAGTCATTGAATCTCTTATATCGTTGTTGCTGGAATTCAACTAATTCAGCACCAAGGTGTATGATTCATTCTTTTCGAAGCCTGCGTCCCAATATTGGTTTGCGGATGTTTTAAATGTTCCTACATGAAATTAATTTAGAATTTTAGGAAGTCTTATTAAAAATAATGCTATCTCAAATATTTATGAGTTATGCTATTAGTCAGCCTTTACACCGCACACCCTAACAATGGATCCCACTTATCTTATTTTTTTAGGTCATGTTGAATTCAGAGATAAGATGAGGTGAGATGAATTTAGTTTATTTTTTAATATTATTATTATTTTGAAATTTAAAAAATGTGTATTAGAATTTGAAAAAAAATGTATTAAGATTTGAAAAATGTGTAAGAATTTGTGTTTTGTAAAAAAAATTATAAAAATGTAATAATGAAATAGAGATGAGTTGAGATGAGTTGATAACACTTCTAAATCCAAACCAATTCTTAGTCTTCTTCCCTTGTTGGTTGGTCTGCATCTTCACTCTTTGCTAACAATGGGTCCAATTCATCTTTTAATTTCATTTAATTTATTTTGTTTTATAGTTGCCTACATCTTCACTTTGTGGTTGATCTGCATCTTTACTCTTTAGGAATTTAGATAGTGAGTTGAGTTAAGATAAAATTATGAGAGTTAAAAATTAAATATAATATTGCTTGAATATAATGTTTTAATATTACTTTTATTTTAGATTTTGAAAAAAATTAAATTATTTATTATATTATATTTGAAAACTTGAAAAAACTGTAGTGATGAGTTGATATCAACTTTGAACCCAAACTCTGTATCCATATAGTCTCTTAGGTGCGGTTTCGATAGAGAGCTGAGATTAAAATTGAAAGTTGAATAAAATATTATTAAAATAGTATATTTTGATATTATTATTATTTTAAAATTTGAACAACTTGAATTCTTTATTATATTTTGTATGAAAATTTAAGAAAATTGTATAATTAAATAAAGTGAGTTGAGATGAATTTTATATCCAAACATGGCCTTAACTTTGCTTTTTGGGTAGTTTGCACCTTCACTTTTTGGTTGGCTTCTTGCAGCTGCAGAAATAAAATATATTAGATGAGATTAAAAGATGAATGGGACCTATTGTGAGGTGTACGGGGTAAAGTTGGACAAGTAGAATTTCCTCAAGGCCAAAGGCTAAAGTAATGTTTAAGGGGATTTCTCCCTTGCGGCCCAAAAGATAAGACAAGACCAAATGGATCAACTAAGGAAGCAAGATAAGAAGAACCGATCTAGAGCTAGCAAGCCCATTGGCCCAGCCCATACAAGAGCCGGTAGAACCAACGCACAAAGGGTCTAACCCTACAAAGTGATATTCCTTGATACGACCTTCATATGAGAACAGACGACATGGTGGATGAGATGTACCACCTTGCAGTTTTCTCAAATGGTACCAAACACTGAAGTACCAGTCCAATCAGACGAGCGAAAAAATGTGAACCTTTGATCCGCTGACAAGGGAACATTGACGGATAACCAAAGAAGTCTCAAGAATGAAGCCACGTCACATTAATGATACTACAATCTAGTCTACATGCCACATTAGTGACGTCATCATAGAAACCACTCGGCATTAAATAACTTTGATAAATAAATAGTATAAAGGATTAGAGCCTCATGAAATAAACATGATTTATCCCCTTATACTCCAAGTATAAATAGCGACTCCTCAAGTACGAGGAAGTTCTCTACATTCTCATTCTTTACAAGCTTCCAATAGAATTTATTAACTTAAGCATCGGATACTCTTTAGTCTCCTAGCTCAAAGGTATATAAAATACGACATTAACGTAGTGTTTAGATAGCGTTGCTCATTTTCTTTTTATAAATTTCAATCACTTTTAAAGACACGCAATCCCATCACCCCAGTGCTACAATGCTGGCTTTCTATTGAATGAGGAAGAAGATCGAGAAAAATAGTAGCATGTAGCTCTTCAGTTCTTGCATGTGAGGAGGAATGAGCAAATATAAGAATAGAGATCTAAATGATAAATAAATGACTGTCCGGGTATGAGTCTACTGGGATTTTGTTGTAATATTCCGTATAATTATAAAGTGTAGGTAGTATATCGAATTTCACATTATTTGAGAATAAGAAATTTTTTTAAATAATATTTTAATTAGATTCTAATTGTATCATTAACTAATTCTTTTAAAATATTGACAAGTGGTTGTTTGAGCCTTCCATTGTAGTGTAACAAATGGTATCGAAGACTTATCCTAACAAAACAAAATGTGGGATTGAATATAAATATGGTGAATGTAATACCCTATATGATGTGTAAGAATAGATGATGTACAAGATCTTACATTTCTTGAGAATGAGAATTTTTTTTCTTATAATTGTTTCGAAGGAGGTTTCAATTATATCATTGATTAGGCCTTTTAAAGTATAAATTAAGTAATTTAGACATTTTATTGAGGCGTTACATTTGTTTTTTTCTAAGATGGTGATGAGATGCTAATGGAAAATAAAAGTACTGATTTGTACCTAAGCATGCTATAAATTTTCGTTTGTATGCAAAGAGTCCCTTGAGGGCTTGCTAATGCACTACATAAATGTGATTGTTTGTGTACATTACGCTTGCACTTGTGGTGCAACATGTGCAAATGAGTAATAAGAAGCCATCTTCTATATTCTTTTTGAATAAAGGTAGTAGACTTTCATTTGAATTATGTGGTGAGGGTGATAATAATGAGCTTCATGAGTTCCCTTCTCTATTTTGAAAAATCAATGACCATAGCGTGCCATTGAAATGACTTTGTTAGAATTATTTGATTGGAAGCAAGGAGCACACAGAAATGTTAAAGGCCGAATTGAATAGAAGCCGTGCTAGATATATAGTCCCTATTTTGGGACTTCTTTGTAGTCCGCACATGTATATGAACTAAATGACCAAAAAACCATTTGTCTTCTACGAGAGAAATCCAAACCTAGGCCATTTCCTCCTTTGGTCTTCAAAAGAGACGTTGACATTGACAGTGACACCATCGATGCCCATCACCTATCCATCTGCAAGCCCCTCGCCCCCACCCCCCCAAATTGACGCACATTGACGACCTCCTCCTCCACTGCGCATCGACACCATGTTGATTCGAAATATTACAAGAGTAGATAAGTTTCTATACATGAGATGCAATGGCATCTCTACCTACTGCACTGCGTTATCTTTCTTTTATTTTGTTTAAACTGTTGCAAGTAAAATTTTTCTTTGGATAGATGGATGCGATGAAATAATTTTAGACAAAAATTAAAATTAAATATAATATTATTAAAATATAATTTATTGATAATATTATTATTTTTGAATTTGAAAATATTAAGTTATTTATTATATTTTGTATAAAATAAAATAAAAATAAAATAAAATAAGATGAGATAAAACTATCACCATATCCAAATAGGACTAAAACGAATAAACCACCTCTAAGAGAATTGGCATTTGGTGCCCTATGGCACCTTTTTTTCTTATATTTTAAGGGAAACTCGAGGGTTTTATCTAAAATCTCTCCTTCATCCGACTTCTTATTTAAGGAACAAGTTTATAGGATTAAACAGAGGTTTCTAAAGATAGAGAATCACTATTCATCTACTAAATTATTTTTATCAATATTTTATTATAATAAATAAAATAAATTCTTCTGATCATCTATACTTTCTCTCATGCTCATGTGTTATAGTTTTAAATAATAATTTTAAAATAATTTAAATTATTACAAAAATACAAAAAGATACTTTTAAAAATATTATCATTGTAGCAAAAAAATAATTTTTTTTTAAATATTGACTAGAAAATAGTTCAAAACATAAAAAAATATATATATTGAGTAGTTAAGTTTGTATATCAAAGAGAGAAAAAAAAAGTAATAAAGAAATATTATTTTAATAGAATATTAAAATGATAGGAAATGAGATATATATCATTTAAGAGTGTAAGAAAAAATTTAAAAATTGGACATGACCAGGTCAAACCAGTGGAATTGGTCCAACTTTAGATTGAAACTGATTCATGTAATGTCAAAATTGGTTAATACTGGTCTGGTTCTAGTTCTAAGATTTTTAGAACCAAACCAAACCAGTTCAATCATATATTTTAAATTAATTATTTTAATATTATATGTAATATAAAATAATAATGTTATATTATATATATAATATTTTATACATTAATATATAATGTAAATTAATTATAATTTTCATTTTATGACCTATTACTTATAGTCTAATATTATATTATTATTAGTAATATACTTTAAGTCTATATATAAATCACCATACTAAGTAATTACGTATTAAATAATGATATAATAATACTAATACTATCACTATCACTATCAATGATATAATTATAAAAAACTAAATTTACTATAACAAATACTAATATATAATTATTTTAATAACTATGATGAATACTATTATATATATTAATAGTCTAATAAACTACTGTAGGCTAATTTAAATTAAAAAAATTGAATTGAAATCAATAAAACCAGATTGGAACCAGTAAAATTGGTACTACCTGTTTTGGAATTAAACGATGCATAATTAGACTTAAAAAATGTATAATCAATAATACCGGTTCGATTTTAGATTTTGTCCAAATCCAATCGAATCAATTACACCCTTAATGACGTTTCAAAAAGATTAGATTTAAAAAAAATAGAATGTGTGTTTTTTTTATTTATTAAATTTTAAAAAATTTTGAATGAAATCGGATGGGATGCTTGAGACCGATCATGGGCTTTGGAGACAAATTGTTTTGAAATGTGGATATAAAATATATTTATAAATTAATGTGACTTTATAATACGTTATATCTAATTTTAAAATCGATTTTGTAACTTAATATACCGCATCAAGATATGTCCTTAGAAATTTATTTTCATAAGATGTCTTTATACTTATTTTTCTTCTTTATATTCTATTTCTATATATCATTAAAATTATCCAACACTACGCGAGTTAAACAGTGTGAGTGAACCCTTACTCTTTAAACTAAACTTGTTAACATAACATAGAGAATATACTTAGTGATGCAAACCCAAAATTGATACAGGGTATTCATTCTATGTTACTAAAACTGAATTATTTTGAGAAAATAAATTTGAGCAAATATGAAACAAAATGATGAAAACTTTTCAGATTGGAGTAATATTGCACCCGCCTCAATACTTTAGCATGAATTTAGGTCTAGTTTATTTTTGTAGATGAGATAAGATAAAATAAAAGTTAAAAATTAAATAAATATTATTATAATATTTTTTAATATTATTTTTGTTTTAGAACTTTAAAAAATTAAATTATTTATTTTATTTTATATAAAAATTTAGATAAATTATAATAACTAAAAGATAGAAATGACAAAAAATATTTTATGAAACGGGACAAGACCTTACTTTTTTTTTTTTTTTTGTTAAATTTTTAAGCGGACGAGACCTTACTTACAAGTATTATCATGGCATATCACCCTAATTTAAAAGAGTGATGCTACATTTATCGAAAAATATCTTCGAAATGTGTATTGATGGTGTTTTTTTTTTTTTTTTCATTTTTTCAAATTCTCTTTCATACATTTTTTTATATGTTTAAATATTAAAAAAAACATATATTATAATTTAAAAATATTTTCTTAATTATTAAATAAAAAAATATTTTATCATTCGAGAGATATTTTCTATAAATGAATTAGGGTGAAAAATCATTTCTGAACTTAAAAAGGTATTTACTTAAAAATAAAAATAAAAATAAAAATAATTGAACCCACGCATCTTAAGCCACCATGGATTGGCATCTCAAAATCATCTTTATATATTTTCAAATTTCTATACATAATATAATAAACATTTTAACTTTTTCAAATCTTAAATTAATAATAATATTAAAAATAATATTTTATTTAATTTTTAAAACTCATTCCATCTCCCAATTTAATCTCAAAATAATCGTTTTTTCTTTTCAATTCTTCAGTTTTTTTTTTGGCATTTTATGAAAAGTTTCGTTTTGACTCCAGATGATTTTAATTTTGATTTGGACAAAATCTTTAACAAGATTCTTATTTTATTACATATTCTTTTATCCAATAATTGAGATTTTATAATGGAGTCTTTTCAGAAAATAATAATAATAATTGAGATTTTCTGTTTTTTAAAAAAAAAATCATAATCCCAAGTCTGTTTAACTATTTGAATCTAATTTGTGGGTTTCAAAATTTAGCTTCGAATTTTATTAAGAAATATTATTCTCAGTTTTTTTATTTATCTTTTCTCTATTCAGATCTTTATTTTTTATTAATTAACTGCAATAATATTATTCTGTCTTACGAGTCTACGACCCTTGGAGGGAAGAAAAGTAGGTAAAAGAGAATAAATATAAAAACAAATGGAGACGTTAGGACCAGCCGGACTGTCCTCAGTGTCTAAAGCAGCCCAACGACAGTTGGGCTGCTTTTTGATGAAAAATGTCGTTGGGCTGCTTTTTGATGAAAAATACATTAAAATAAAATAAAAAAATATAATAAAAAATATGATAAAAAAATACAATAAAAAATATAATAAAATAAATAAAACATAATAACAAACACAATAAAAAAAATAAAAACATAATAAAAAATATAATAAAAAAATAAAATAAAGATGAATTTTAAGGGATATTCGACTTGACTGCAGCTCGCCGCCTCCGGCGGGTTGTGCCACCGCACACCCTATCGGGACCGGTGGGTTCCGGCGTACCAGACCCATTTCGGGTTTAAGACTCTGTGGGGCACACCGGAGGATGCCAGAACTCGTCGTTGAAGGGGTAAACTCGCCGGAACCTGCCAGTACCGATGGGGTGAGCGGTGTTGTCCACCGCCATCGGAGGCGACGGGCTCCTTTTTGCATGGGCATCAGTCCGACCGATCCCTAGGAAAACTCAAAAACAAAAGCAACGAAGAAAAAGAGGAGTAGGTGGAAAGTTTGAACCGCAAGTCCAATGGTGAATGAAAAATGATAACACATAGCATGTTATTAAATAGAGATATTTTTATAAAATATTATTAATTTTATAAGATAATTTATAAAAAAAGAAGAAGATATTTTTTGTAATATTATTGTGTAAAATATCTACTCAATATACAGTCAGTCTATTTTTCATAGGGAATATGCGCCTAAAGCTCCTGAATCAAATGTGATATATTTGTGAATAATGCTTTGTACTTTCTTATTGAAATGTATGTATAGTATCATATATTTATAGTATTTACATAACTCACTTAATTGACTCAAATAATATAAATTACATAAAAAGACATCATCTACTAAAGTAAAAATAATAAACTTAAGTAAATTATAATACTCCATTTTAAGATAGAGAATAAATAGAATGAACTCTAATCTTAATTATCAATGTACAAAATTGTTAAGATTCCAATACTTTAGTAAGAACATCAGCAACTTGATGTTGGGAAGCTACATAAAAGGTTTTAATAATTCCATCTTAAAGTTTGTCCGTTACAAAATGACAGTCAAACTCAATGTATTTTGTACGTTCATGAAAGACAAGATTAGCAGCAATAAGAAGAGCAAATGTATTATCACAAAACAAATGAGCACTGTGAGGATGAGAAACTCAAATTCTAAAAGTAATGTGAGAAGTCAAACTATTTCACAGGTAGTTGTAGCCATAGAACGATATTCGACTTCTGCAGATAAATGAAAGACTGTTTGTTGTTTCTTAGATTTCCATGATGCCAAGAAATCATCAAAAAATACACAATAGCCAATAGTGAATTTTCGAGTGTCAGGACAAGAATCACAATCAAAATCTGTAAAAACTTTGACTGGAAGAGAAGAGATAGCTGAAAAAAAATAATCCATGGCTTGGAGTGGACTTAACATATTGCAAAATACGATAGACTGTAAATGAGGCTCACTAGACTTATCCATATACTGACTAAGCTGATGGACAGAAGATGTTAAATCTAGTTGTGTTATTGTAAGATACAATAACCTATCAATCAATTTTATAAAAATAGTAGGATATTTTAACAAATCACCTTGATCTTTAAAAAGTTTTAAATTCTATTCTATAGGGAAAGAGGATGGTTTGGCTTTAAGAAACCCAACATCTTGCAACACTTTAAGTGCATATTTTCTTTGGCATAAGGAAATTCCTTTAGGTGATCTTGCAACATCTAACCCAAGAAAATACTTAAGTGTCCAAGATGTTTTAGCTTAAATTTATTGTTTAGTAAGGACTTCAAATCATCAACAACATGTAAATTATTACTGGCAGTAAGAATGTCATCAACATACACAAGAAGTGTAATGAAAGAATCTCCAATGGTGCGAGTAAACAATGAATAATCACCCTTAGACTGATTAAAATAAAGTTCAAGGATGGCACTTGAAACTTAAAAAATCATTGTCGTGAAACTTGTTTCAAGCCAAAAAGGGATTTATTCAATTTGCACACTCGAGACTTCCCTTTAGTATGAAAACCGGGAGGAAGTTTCATATAAACTTTCTCTAGTAAATCACTATGCAAGAATACATTATTCACATCAAGTTGTATCGAGGACCAATTCTTTACAGCAGTAATGGCAAGTAAGGTACGTACTGCAACCTTTTTTGTCATAGGGAAAAATGTCTCAGAATAGTCCAAACATTCACGTTGAGTGTACCCATTTGCAACTAATCTTGTTCTTGCCCTACTCTTTATAATTCTTGCTGTTTTATATTCTGTTTATATTTTATATCGTATTTTGGTTTACAATTGTTATTTTTTTTTTATATAACTCAATTTACCCCCCCTCTTGTGTTAGTCATTTGGGCAACAATTAGTATCAGAGCAAGAGCACTGTTATAAGATTAACTATCTATTGAGTTAAGATCATATGACTATAGCTAACATTGCAGCTACTTTCGCTGAAGGTCAATCCAGTAGTCGACCTCAGCTATTTTGTGGAGATAATTATACTTTCTGGAAAGGTAAAATGAGAATATTTCTTCAATCTCAAGGTCGAGAAATCTAAAAATATATTGTAAATGAGCCTTATATTCCAACAAAAACTGTTGATAGAGTAAAGGTCAAAAAGGAAGAGGAAGAGTTTGATCGCGAAGACGATAGGCTTTATATTGTGAATGTAATGACTATGAATTTTCTATATAATGCTCTCAATGGTAATGAATTTAACAAAATAATGACTTGTAGGACAACAAAGGAAATTTGGGACAACTTGGAAGTAACCTATGAAGGAACTTCGCAAGTTAAAGAATCAAAAATTTATGTTTTTACGCATAAATATGAAATGTTCAAAATGAATGATGATGAATCTATCTCTTCTATGTATACTCGTTTTACTAATATTATAAATAGCTTGACATCTTTTGGTAAATTTTATTCTAGCTTGGAGATAGTAAGGAAATTCTCAACTTCTTGTCAAAACGTTGGGAATCAAAAGTAACGACGATTCTTGAAACTAGAGATCTTAAAAAACTCGAAGTAAATGAACTAATCGGACCACTTATTACCCATGAGTACACATTGAAAAGATGAGAAGAAGAAGAAAAGCAAAAGAAGAGGTTGACACTCAAAGCCGTTCCTCATGAAAGTGAAAGTGATGAAAATGAAGAAAGCGATGACGAAAATATTACAATAATCACAAGAAGATTTAAGAGATTCTTGAAAAATAAAACCCTTCTAAGGAAACCTTTCAAAAGGTCTTCCAACAAAGATACAGGTAAAAATGATTCATTAATTTGTTATAAATATAAAAAGTCAGGACTTATCAAGGTAGATTATCCCCTACTAAAGAAAGATCGTTACAAAGGTAAAAAAGTAATGAAAGTTACATGGGATGATGATTCAAGTAATTCAGACAGCGACGTAAGCAATGAAGAATCTGCAAATTTTTATTTTATGGCTAAAAATGATCTCAAGGTAATAAATTTTGAAAATATTGAAAATCCTTTTTATGAAAATTACAAAATGTTTTGGAAGAGGTAAATGAGGAATTTGAAAATTTAGGTATCAAGTATACCGCGTTGAAAAAAAAAATCTTTAACAAATGAAATTGATGTTTTAAGAAAAGAAAATATAGTTTCAAAAGATGAAAATGATGAACTGAAAAAGAAAGTAACTGATTTAAAAAAAAATGTTGAAAACTTTACTAATGGAAAAAAAAATTTTGAAAAACTTCTTGGTAGTCAAATATATATTTTTAATAAGGTATGATTGAAATACATGTCAAAAGAAAAACTCAAATTTTATAAAAGTTTCTTTGATAAACCTACTAAATCAAAGTCAGAATTTCAAAATTTTTTTCCTAAAAATAAATTTGTCAAAGAATGATATTATTACAATCATTCAAAATCTTCAAATATATCACATGTCATTTGTAATTTTTGCAATAAAAATTGTCATAACTATCATACTTGCCCTATTAGAAGAAAACATACAATGATTATTAGAGTCATATAAGTACCAAAAAAATCTTATTTATTCTAATACTAATAAATAAAGGATCCAAAAAAATGGGTACAAAAAAAAATTTATTTTTGTTTTTGTAGATATGCATGAAATCCTCCATAGGTAAAACTAAATGGTTTTTAGACAACGGATGCTCAAGTCATATGATAGGAGACAAAACTAAATTCATTGACTTCACTGCTAAAAAAGAATGACACGTAACATTTGGAGACAATACAAAAGAGAAGATCGTGGGAATAAGTAAAGTTGGTAATAAGTCTTCTCTCATAATTGAAGATGTTCTACTTGTTGAAGGACTAAAGCATAATCTTTTGAGTATAAGTCAATTATGTAATAAAAGATTTACAGTTACTTTTAAAAATGATAAGTGCATTATTTTGAATAATTATGACTGCAATGTTTGTTTTATTGCTCTTAAAAACAATAATGTTTATACAATCAAATTTGAAAAAATTGTCTCACAAGTTACTATTTGTTTATCAGCTCAATATGAAAATAGTTGGTTATGGCATAAAAGGTTAGGTCATGCAAATATAGAACTTATTCCCAAACTTTCAAAAAATGATCTTGTGAGGGATTTGCCAAAAGTAAACTTTTTAAAGACAAA
This sequence comes from Platycarya strobilacea, assembly GCA_036898215.1. NCBI lineage: Eukaryota > Viridiplantae > Streptophyta > Magnoliopsida > Fagales > Juglandaceae > Platycarya > Platycarya strobilacea. Next base: position 43,344,507 of record CM072545.1, on the reverse strand, counting down.
ATCTATGATGCATGCCAGTTTGGTAAACAAACAAAAACTTCTTTCAAAATCAAGAAATATATTTTCACTACTAGACGTTTGCAATTAATACACATGGACCTTTTTGGACCAAATATGGTTGCAAGTCTGAGAGGAAAATATTATGCGTCTATTATTATTGATGATTTCTTTAGATATACTTGAGTCATCTTTCTCGCTTATAAAGATGAGGTACATAATGTCTTTACCAAATTATGCAAGAAAATTCAAAATAAAAAGGGTTACACTATCTCAAACATCCGAAGCGATAGGGGAAAAGAGTTTGTTAATAAAGATATTGAATTTTTTTGTGATGAAAAATAGTTTTGTGCATGATTTCTCCGCTCCTCGAACTCTTCAACGAAATGTGGTAGTAGAGAGGAAATAGATCTCTTCAAGAAATGGCAAGAACAAGTAATATCTCTCCATAAGCTGCGAATTATTTGGCTTGTAATAGTTTTCAACTTGGTCTTCTGTAAACAAATAATATCTCTCTTTCATTTTCGAAGTAAATTTCTCACTTGGAGCCACTTATTAAGATCATGCAGTCCCCTCACATTCTATGATATTATTTTTGGCTTAATGGGACAATCATCTTGCCCCTCCCCTTTCCACGCTCCCAACTGGCACTCTTCTCTCCACCATCATCTATCATATCTCACGTAAGTCTCTTGAGTTCTCTTTCTTTTTTCTTAACCAAGTTAAGGGATTGCACGAATTTAGACTGAGCATGCGCGACCTCAATGACTGAGTAACGCCACAAACTCAGCATCAAATCCCTCACAAGTAATCCCTACAAGATGTTTAATATCCAAAGTTGTCTGGATCACCTAATCGGACACCTTGGGAGGAATAGAATTTAGAGGAATAGGCTCATCCTCTCCTTCTTTTGGAGCCTTAAACAAAACCAAAGAACTGACCCCCATTTCCCCCACTGACTCTACCCTATCAATATCAAAAAAGGGACTAGAAGACAAAATGGATGCTTGAATAGCAATCGTCAAAGGTTTTTGTGATTTCCCACAGTGTCCCAAAGCATTGGATGAGTTTGCTAGCACCTCCTCTGTGGAACCCAACGCTGTAGACCACCCTTGGACTGTAGCCTTTGCCACCGTAAGGGCAAAAGATAGCCCAGAACATGTCAGTGACAAAGTCTGTGGGACCTCGAGGACTATTGACTCAGTCGAGTGATCCATGGATGAACTCGAACACCTTTGTGCCAGAATTGCTGAAGTCGATGATGGAATACCGACGAAGAAACTATCGAGGACTACTATGGTTATCAGTAGCGATGAAGGAGGTTTGTCGGACCAGTGTGCCAGAAGTGAATCAAGTGCCCAATCTCTATTGGCCTTCTAGTGTCAAACCTTGATATCGAGCCCTTCTCTAAAATGGGCGCAGACGTTTTTCACATCGTTGGAAGCTCCGAGCCCTTCTCTAAAATGGGCCTAGACATATTCGGCATCTTTGGAAGCCCTAATGGTGAACCCTTCTCAAAAGTGGGCCCAGAAATTTTCAGCCTCCATTTTGGACTAATGGGCTGACTCGGCCCAACCCAATTATTCCTTTTCCTTTTTTTTTTTGGCTTGGAGGGATTATGTCTCTTGATTTGTTTCCATCCCAAATTAAACGTTTGCGGGCCTTGGCCCATACCCAAGCCCCAACCTTTGTCAATTTATGAATTCCAAGCCTTTATCTCCTTTCATAATAAAATCAATTCATCCTTCACGCCAAATGCTTCCTTAATTAATGCCGACTGCCATTCACTATCTTTTGTAGAGACTTGGGACAAAGACGTACCTTCCATTTTTGTGTTACGTCTATCATGCTCGACTGCATGTTCTGACAAAACCCTTCTTTTTTGGTTCTTCTTTCCTTGCGAAGGAAGACTCTTGCCTTCATTCACTACCACCCGACTCCCTGCACCTCCCAACGCCGCCTCTGCATATAATTTAGACTGTTTTCCTGCCTCCTTCCTGCCTCCTTCCCCTTATCTCTCTCTTTGTCTAGTTTGTGGGTCTGAACCGAATAATTTATGGAGTGCATTGAAGCAAAAAACATGTTAGGGTCTTTAAATGATGCTACCTTTTAGCCTTATTTGTTTTTGTAGATGAGATGAGACGAGTTAAGAAAAAAGTTAAAAGTTGAATAAAATATTGTTATTATATATGTTTTTAATATTATTATTATTTTGAGATTTGAAAAACTTGAATTGTTTATTTTTATTTGTGTGGAAATTTAAGAATTGTTTATTTTATTTTGTGTGAGAATTTAAGAAAGTTGTATGATTAGATGAGATGAGATAAGATGATAAATTTTGTGAAAGTGATCTAGGCCTGGTTTTTCAAAATCGCGTTTAGTTAGCCTTCAATGGTTGTTGGGCCCGACTCGCAAAAAAGCATAGTTTTACTAATCCTAGGTTTGGAGTTTTGGAGGGAGGGGTGAGGAGAGGAGATGATAAGAAGTGGAAGAATAATTCAAAGAAACTGTTTTCCTTTCCTATAATTGGATGTTTAAAATGAAAGGGTGGAGAGCTTCGATATCCCTCCACTTATTTACTTGAAAGCGAAGGATACGACAAGATATTATGTAAATTTGGAGTAGATTGAGAATAGTGATGATATTGTGGTTAGAAGTTGTTCAAATTTTATGACTTGTTATAGTCGAAGATTAAAGCATGGAGAAAGTCATAGAATGTTATCTCATTCGTAAAAAATCCCCTCCATTTGAGGGACATGTAAGGGAGTTTGAGATGGCAAGGTAGCCAGTTAAATCCTCTGAATTCTTTTCCTTATTCTTGTCACTTATATGCTCAGTGTACTTGGGCTATGCCTATCAATATTATCAGTGAAATTTTGGTTACTAATTAAAAAATCTTTTCCGTATTCTCTCTCCCTATCGGAGTTAAGCATCATTACCTGTTAGTTGTATATTAGCTTTCATTCGAGTAACACTATCCATACTCATCCATACTCACACACAGATCTATATTCTTTTCTTTTCTTTGCGTATGAGTATCTAATTATGTTATGTTGCCTATCCTTGGGAACAGTGAGCATAGTACAACACTGATTGCTGGCTTGGACGGGACAGTCTATTTGGTGGAGAGTAACTCAAAGAGAGTTATCTGGTCATTTGCATCAGGAGCACCAATTTAAACTTCATTTCAGGCTCCATTCATCCAAGATAAAGATAAAGAAACTACAGGTGGCAGATTTTTCATAGATTGTGGAGATGACTGGGAGTTGTATGTGCACACTGAGCACTTTGGTAGAATGGTATGTTGTATCAACACTTTTATGAGATTAACTTGGAAAGTTGATGGACCCTATGGCCAACTTCGTTCTCAGAAGTTCATAACAGACATGTTACATATTTTCAAATAGTGTGAGGGAAATGAAATGAGGAGGAATTATGAATATCAAGTGGTTCCCTAGCGCATAAGTTCATGTGGCAGTCTACTATTCCCCCTTCCTTTTGGACCCAATCACTTGTCTATAAAGAAAACAAAAGCTTCAATTGAGAAGTGTTGAGCATGTTATATGTTTCTTGCATTTTTTTGTTGTTGTGCGGAACCTGGGGTTTACTACCCTAGGGTTGGTTCGTTGGGCCTTTTTTCTTGGGATTCCATATCATTAAAAATATATTTTGTAAAAGTAATTGGTGAGGAAGCTAACCCCTTGGGATTGACTCAAGTTGTAAGGACCTTGCTCTTGGAGGTATGCTTGTCCAAATTTATGGTTCAAACCCTTGGGTGCTAATAATTTCTGAGAGTCATGTCCCATGAGTGAGAAGCCAATGATTTACCTAATTTGTATAATGAGGCCGCACTGCAGGGATATAAAATACACATTGTGTTTGCACAGTCTTTAGGGATCTTTGTCCTTAAAAAAATGATGAGGAAGCTGAGTTCTATTTTTAAGCTGTTGCATTTGTTAAACCTTAGGGTTGGCTCAATCGGTATGCTCCCTCCTTGCCGAGGACCCGTGCACCCTGGAATTAATTGGGATAAATCTCCTTGAATTACTTAAGGTGCACTTGCAGGAAACTCCTTGCTGAGGATCGTGCACCCTGGGATTAATTGGGATGCTCTTCTCGGACACCTGATGCCAATAAAAAAAGTTGTTGCATTTATCGATGGATTGTTGGCACCGAAGGAATTTCTAGGCTCTCAATTGTGGCTTAACCTCTGTCGTTGCTTGATGTCGATGATCAATAGAGACTGTCACGTGCATATGTTTTTATTTTTCATCTAATCACTTAATGCTGCTTACACAACCTAAAAGTGTCCCATTATGAGTTCACCTATTATGATACCAGTTCTGGTTGTATGTAAATACTGTTTCACTTTGTTGTGATATGCCTTATTACTGATTCTTATTGCCAATGCAGAAACTATCGATGTCTATTGATGAATTTGTCAAAAATACACCGCACATATCAGAGGATGGGTCTGTAACGCTTGGATCTAAGAAAACAACTGTTTTTGAGGTAGATCTTAGGACTGGAAAGTTGTTCCACACTTAACAGGTTCAATTCTCAATCATATAAGGATATATCCAGTAAGGAGTTGGTAAAGCCTGGATCAAATAAGTCCAAATATTGTTGATTTGCGACTGCACATCACAAGGACAGATTATCTACTGACATCATTTGCTCGAGACTCGGACAAAACTTCGTGGAATATGACGATTGCTGAAATTGGAGGTTCTTTGCTTTGTCTAGATGCTTCTAGTGGGGCTCCTCTGAATTTTCTGGATAAGCTTGGTTTAGAAACTGGAATTGACTTTGCTTTGCCATTGTCCTGTCACACAATAGGCCCTATTTTCCGCCATCGCAGTCATGTTCTGCTAGAATCCTCTGGTATTGAAACGCTCCCAGGGTCTCATCTTGGAGATATGCTGCTACCAATGCCTCCAGTTTTAATAATTCCTATAAAGCCCAAGGTTGATAGACTTGACAGAATGATTCAATTGCCTCCTAGGGAGATCGATGATACCGGGATTGTTGAAGTTCATAGCCCTAAATTTTCTCTTAGTCACATGTTAATCATGTTTCGTGAGTGGTCATCAGCATTTTCCATCATGATGTTCATGATCATTCTTGTTGTAGGCCTTCTTGTTAAAGGTTGTGTTCTGTTGCTAAAAGAAAAAATTTATTTGAATGAGCTGCCTTGTAATTCTAGCTCAAAAGCTGCATCTTTGAAGAGGAAGAAAAACAAAAAATCAGCAAACAATGATGACGTTGAGAAAAAGGATAATAGTGCACACATTGATGGTGAGAACAAAACACTGTTGCACCTCAATAAACTCTTAGATGGTGGCTCAAATGGACGCAGGATAGGTGAACTATTTGTATCAAACACTGAAATTGCTAAGGGAAGTAATGGTACCATTATCCTCAAGGGAATCTATCAGGGTCGACCAGTTGCCGTAAAACGTCTGGTCCATGCTCATAATGATGTGGCTTTTAAAGAAATTCAGAATCTTATAGCATCTGACTACCATCCAAACATTGTTCGATAGTATGGAGTGGAATATGATCAATATTTTGTCTCTCTCTCTTTAGAGCTGTGTACTTGGAGCTTGGATGATTTGATCCAGGTTTACACAGATTATTCACAATACCCAGCATTCAATGAGAAACAAGCTACGAGAGCTATGATCGATTATAAAGCCCGTCTAGAGGCCATGAAGAATAGAATGTCGGGTATCAATTTGTGGAAAGCAAATGGTCATCCGTCTCCTCTATTGTTAAAAATGATGAGGTTGGTTGGTGTGTCTGTTTATTGATTTCACATGATAGTATTTGTTGGTTTATCATAAGGAGAAAGAAAGAAAGAAAGATGAAAGTAGCCTTTCTGTATAGGTCAGATAATTCCGATCATCATAGCCATAATGTCTATTTATGTGTAACTGTGTTTTCTTCTTCTTTGTTCCTATTTGGCATAACCAACAATAGATCTTTCTAGTGATCTTTCAAGTTTTCCCTCTTATCTGCAAACCCAGTAACAGTTATTATTGCCCCTTGACAGTTAAGTATAACTCATTAGGCTTGGCTCATGCATGTTTGCACTTGTGTTCTCTAGTGTTTGAATTTCATTCATTTATTTGGCATAGCATTTGAAATGACTTGGCCTCACTCATGTGCTGAGCAGTTTTGAGGATTTTGTATATATCTTCACAATGATTTACTTTTCTCTTAAAGGAATTTGCTTCCATATGTCTTCTCTTAGAACTGTAACTGTGGGTTGATTCATCCTCATCTGTACTCCTAATTGAGGCCTTCTCCATTTGCCTTATCTTAGAGCGACTTTTGACAACCTCTTCCTTCTCGTCTATAAATGCAAGAAATGTCTGAACACGTCCAGATGCCGAGCTTCTAACAGAAGGCTGGAGTTCCTCTGAGTGCCGGCTGAACTGGCGCAACATCATAATGAAGTATATAGAGAGAGCGAGCAAGCAAGCAATCCCACATGCACAAAAAGACCCCAAAAGCTCTTGAGCTGAAGACGATCCACTTCAAGCTTTGTGCCTTGTGACGCGCATGCACTCCTCGTAAGCCATTTGACATGCATTCTCTGGAGGTCTCCGTTCTCAGACAATCTTAAAATCGCAGTTGACATGTCAACTTCTAAAGGTGAGTCCCGTGGGAATGCCTGATGAGAATACAAGAACAAAACCATGCATGTTGTCACTGGCCAACAGCACTAAGACTCTAAAGTCTAGGGAATGAAAACAGACCAATCTAGAAGACATTTATATGTGTTCAAAGAACGTTGAAGAGGAGAAAACAGATCAATCTAAAACCAAGCCGTGCAGGCAATGAAAAAAGAGATTCAGATACTTGCAAATCCCCAGCCGGCTTTAGTGAAATGTTGACCAATAATGCTGAATTCACATGAGTTGAGAGGAAGAGGTCTACGTATGCACGCTCATCAACAACTGCAGCAACGCCTCCTTCATGGGGACCGGCTTTTAAGGCTCTAGCATACTCTTCAGGAGAGTTAAGAGGAATGAGTCTGGACTCGTGGATCCCAAGTTCCTCCACTAAGTAATCGCGCGCAAATGAACCTTGCTGGTGGCCAATCGGATCATTGCTGCTAGTTAGAGTCTCAATCCCTTTGACGGGAGAAGAAAGCTGGTGCACTGTAAGGATTGAGGTCAAACTTGCAGTATAGCTCGAGTTGATTATAAGAACCACAAATAGCCATATAATTAGCACCAGGCGACCAAGGGTGCTGATCGTATTTTCCTCTGCAGAATAACAGAAAAGAGGTAACTTTAGCTATACTCCTGCTGCCACTATCATCTATGGCTATGAGAGTTTAGAAACAAATTAGCGATGATTCACTTACCATGGGCAAAAAACCATGTTGAAAGGCTAAACCTACAGATCAAACAAAGCACAAACGTAAGTGATCGGTGAATTACACCAAGATGAAGCAATATACACATAATTAATTCACCAAAGACACGTTATGCTAGAAAGAAGAAAATTCCTAACAAAACGATCTCAATGAAGTTTTCAATAACTCTTAGTGGTTTGCACTTGTGTTGTCATAAATGAAACCCCAGCCAAAATTCCTAAAAATTTGCAATTTTCCCATCAGTACTTGATCTCTAGATCTCTGCAGCAAAGACGAGTAAGGAGTTATCTGCTTTCCCTAAATCAGATCTCTGCAGTAAATCTAGTAGGAAGAAACTTATCTTGGTGGGTACTTTACACTAAGCAAAACAGAAAGCATTATGCGGTTTTCATAAGATTTGATATATTCAAGACCTCACCATAGAACAGTGACAAGTTGTTTTTTAGGGGGACCCCGGAAATCATCATTGATTCTATGCTCCAAAATCCAAACCGCTAATCCAACAATGAGGGAAAAAATAGCTGTAACACCCCACAATGTTGGAGTAAATGGCCTTAAAAATGCCCATGCACTAGAGTTTGGTTTCCTAACAGGGGCCACTACTACTAGTCCAGATTCAATGTGTGGTTGTGTAAAATCCACAATTCTGGTCCGGTTGGTGATGATTGCATTGTCTCCAACTGCTGCATCATACACCTACATGGTTGAAGAAAACCGGAGAATCAGAAAATTAAAAGAAATTCGGGAGTTATTAGTAAGATTGTTTTGTTAATACTTGCACCCATTGGGACCAAACGCACAAGTTCAGTGTCACTTGGGTTACTACGACCATTACCAAATGGAACTAATTTATATGGGACTGCATATGGCAACAAGTTCACTGCGGCAGTAAATACATCAATGCAGTACCCCTTGAACATGTCTGTAATACCGGCTCTAAGGCCAAACCCGCATCTCAACCTTGCCCAAAAAGTCCCAAATCGACAACACTGATCCAAACAATTTTGAGCCAACTGAAAATGTCAGAACGATACCGTTTTTGGTGGAAGTCTCCTTCTACACGTGATTTCCTTTCCAGGCGGTTTTCTATTTCAGTTATCTCCATCTTCGAATGTCACGCTACCAATTTTTCATCACCCTTGCGCCTCTACAATCTGTTTATACCTTCTCAAGTCTCTCTCAACAAACTCTCTATCCATATCTCTCATACTCTCGGTTCTCTCTCTCTCTCTGAGTTTCTCATTTATTGCAAACCTCCTTGCAGTCACCGTAACCAAGGCCATCACTCACTGCTGCAACGTCACCAACCTTCCCGCACAGCCACTATTATCGACAACCTGTGGCTTTCATAGATGAATCAGCGAAGCATCTCCCCCACACCAAAACCACTGCATGAAGGGAAACACAAGCCGCACCCCTGCACCTCCGTGAACATGCCAAGGCTCCTCCTCACTATTCCCACCGTGCATTCCAGAACAGTCCCAAGGCCAAACCACCCCCCAACAACGCTGCCCTTCACACCACCGTCACTAGCCACCGAAACCTCCCTGCACCCCTACTGCACAGACCGGGAAAAGAACCACCTAAACACCCCTGTTTTACATCCTAAAAATAGAGGAGTTTCTCCCCACAGACCAGCCTCCCTTCCTGTTTGGCACCACCACGACGTCGTCATACTGCACAGAGAACGCCACCTGAGAACTCTCCGTCAGCGCAGACCCACCACACGTTGTCCCCTACTTTGTCAATGAAGCCCCCAATCGTTTCGCCATCGATGCCCACCCAGAACCGCCTGATCCACTATCGAGAGTTTTTCCTCACGGTATGCCTGGCTTTGCCGCATGGATTGTTTTATCTTTGGGGCATTGTTTATTATTATTTTGTTCCAAAGCTGTGCTATTGTAAAATATTTTACAAGATTTAAATGACGTTAATTATTTTATTTTATTTTACTTTTATCTCTGAGTTTGGGAGGTGTGTTTAGTAACCATGTATTACTTTTACAATTTTATCATCTTGACTTTAAACAAAATCGTGAGTTTTTAAAGCATTATATCTACTGGATTCGTTGTTATTTCGAGTATTTTATTAAGATTTTCTTTTTGAAAGTGGAAAGTTTTGGTATTGGGCTGAGTTGTAAATATTGTTTCGGGCTAGTGTTTACGGCCAAATTTTTGATCTGGTGACCTACTTGATTTCTGAAGAAGACTTAGTTTGAGTTGGAAATTAGGTTAGGTATTCATTAAGTGAAATTTGAGGAACTTGAGAATTTATGATGTTTTAAGGTTTTAAAAGATTTTGGTAAATTCAAAACATTTTGGAGAGAAAGTTGATACTAAGGATTTTGAGGGTTTTTAGATGTTAAGAGGAGATATTGGATTTTATATCTCGGATTCTATTTTTTCAAGATTTGTAATCATTGAAAATTTATGGAGTTATTTAATTATTTTATAGGTGTCAATTATTAATTGTTCAGCACTGTGTGAAAATTTTCTGAAAAGCTGATAAGTCTAGGTAAGCAAGGTTCCTATGCTTGGCTTTACACCAACTCTAAAACCGAGGTTGACTTTCTGAAAATTTTGCATAATTTTGTTATAAATGAGAATTTGGGAAAAACAACTTCGGTCAATTATTTGCATTACTCATGAAATCTATATGAAAAAAGAAAATTGTTTATATCATGCATGGTGTAGATATGAGCAATATTGACATATTTCTGAAATGCATAAAAGAGCGAGTATGAAAAATGATGTTTTATTTATGTGATGTGAAATATTTAAAGTATTTAAAATTGACATGAACAAGTTTGGTATATGATTTGATATGACATGACATGATATGATATGGATATGAAAACTTTTGGCATTCTTATCTGTTTGATCTACTTTGGAATATGGTTCTGATATGATGATATGGATTCACGTGATATGGTTGGTACCACCATGATATGATATGATATGATAGAAGTGCAACCACTTTGGAAACAAAGTGGTCCTGTATGTGTTTCTTTCCCATGTGCACACTCGGGGCTCCGAGAACTACGGGTGTAAATGGTCCAATCCGGTCCGGGAAATTTGTGGACCGATTCCATTCGGACCAATAATTCTCTCACCCTGGACCGGACCGAGCAGGAGTTTGATCCATACCAATCCGGTCCAATTCGGTCCAGGGGCGGTCCGGTCCGATCCAGGGGTGTCCTATATAATTTAATGGGCTAAATTTAATCTAAAATTCTATAATAATCAAATATTTTTTTGGTCCAAATTTAACTACTATAAATTATAATATATTAATATTATAAGAGTATATATTATATATTAATATGTTAGTATATATTATATATTAAGTATGTTAGTAAATTATAACTAATAACACTATAAATAATAATATGTTAATATTATAAGAGTATATATTATATATTAATATGTTAATATATATTATATATTAATATATTAATTTATATAATATTAATATTATAATTTATATACTATTTTTATATATACATATATATTTATATATATATGTGAGGTTCGGTCTGGTCCGATCCAGCCCAGGGGGAGAAATCCTTTAGACCGGACCAAACCGGAATTAATCGGTCCATACAAAATTTGGACCAGATCGGACCGAATTCCATTTGGTCCGATCCGGTCTCGGTCCGAGACAACCAGTCTGGTCCGGTCCACCGGTCCAATCCGGTCTTTTTACAACCCTACCGATAACAAATAAGGGAAAGTTTCACAATATGATACTGCCTGGTTTGACTACCGGGGATAGCACAACCCTACAACGGGGGTTAAACATGGTACATGTTCTGATATGATGATAAGATAAGATTGTACAGTTACTTGTACCAAAGCGTTTTTGATAATGAATAGTGATTTTCTAAATGTAAAAGAATTGAAAAGTCGCTCTATTTTATTGATAATATTTTGGAAATCTATATATGAAAATAAAAGGATTTATGGTTCATGCATATAAAGTTTCTTTTGAAAATGCACATATTTGCAGTTTTGTATATGACCTCTGCTTACTGAGTTGTGATTAAACTCACCCTTTATTTCTGAATATTTTTCAGAAGAATTTGGATATTTCAGCCAAGGATTGGATTACGAAGCATTGGGTGAGATGACTCAAGAATGGTTGATTAAGTATATATAATTTATATGAACATTGATAAGATTTAGTAAGAAAATATTATTGTAGTCTGGTGACTTAGCATTTCTGGAATTGGTAATATTGAGGAAATTGATTTTCAAACTAAGTTTTATATGATATTTGGGAATTTGGAGTCTATAATTATGGTGTTGAATGTGAGTATATGTGATAAGTAGTAACTCTAGAACCCCTACGAGACTGGGGCGTTACAATGCCAGTGCCTTCTACTTGTGTGACAATTTCAAGATAACTAACTGCACTCCAATTCTCAATTGCCTTCCATTGTTTGGGAAAGCCCACCCATGAGGCCGATCTGTTGTTTGTCCAGGCCAAATCACGCAGTGGAACGATTGGCTGGTTTCGTGTAAAGTATTTCTGGAGGCAGGACAGATAACCCAGAATAGTTAGACCAATACCCAATCCTCCTATATCCTACGCCAATCACATTGATTACTTCAAATGCAGGATGAATGAATTTCCTATCGGATGTAAACATAATGGATCCTATTACACCGGTCATATTGACCTCTAAGATGTTCTTAAGCAATAGGTGTTAGAAATCAACACGCAATGTGATGAAGAAGCTGGAGGCTTCTGGAAGACGGCACCGTCAGTAGTAGCTAGAAGGTAGGCGCCGCCGGAATTCCACCGTCATTTACACGTTCACACTATTTCTTTCTCCTATAAATACATGTAAGATTGTAATGAGGAAGAGAGTCGGAGGTGAGGTCCGTTGGAGAGATTAGAAGAGAGAAACCATTGTAAATAATTGGTTTATTGTTTAATACATATTCTCTTCTTTGTGTGTGTGGATGTAGGTTAAATTGGCTGAACCACGTTATATTCTGGTCTCCATATTATTTGTGAGCTTCCGCCGATCCCAACAAGTGGTATCAGAGCCGGTAGGAGGCCGGATTTGTGAATTTTCGTAAAAGACCCATTTTTAAACTTGATCGAAATCAAGTTTGGAGGATACCATCAGATTCCTCAGGTCAAGACGAAAATTTTGGTGAAAATTTCGTCTCAAACGGACACCGGACGAAGCTACACGCTCCACACGCGCCGACTCAGCGATGGCCACGCGCCGGCAACGGGACCCACGCGCCACACGCGCGCGCAGTGAAGAAGACAAGCTCCGACCCGTTAAATCCGGGTGATCCGACCCGAACCGGTTTGACCCAGTTTCCAACCCGCTACAGTAACCAAACGGATAAAGAATATTTCGTCGCCGGAAGAATATTTCATCACCGGAAAGAATATTCCGTCATCGGCAAGAATATTCTGGTGCAGGAATATTCCGGTGACTGAGAGAATATTCTGGTGACTGGTGGGGAATATTCCATTTTTCTTATTTTTCAGGTTTTCGGCGCAATTTTTGATCGTTTTGGAACGAGACAAGAGTCGTTTTCAAGGTTTTCCACCGTTCCGGAAGCAATGGTGAGCTCCGTTTGTTGAGATTCAACTCCGAACATTGAGAAACAGTCACTCAAATCAAAGATTAAAGTCAAACTGATGGAAGACTCGGGAGTAGGTGCGATGATCAAGCTAACATCTACAAATTACGCACTATGGAGACCTCGAATGGAAGATCTCCTAAATTGTAAAGATCTCTTCGATCCAATTGAAGAGAAAAGCGTAAAGCCAGATGATGTAACGAAAAAAGACTGGCATAAGTTGAATAAGAAAACTATTGGTCAGATCCGGCAGTGGATTGACCATAGTGTTTTTTATCATGTTGCACAGGAAACGGATGCCTATCAGCTATGAAAAAAGCTGGAAAGCATGTACCAGGCAAAAACTGCTCGGAACAAGGCATTACTAATGAGACGCCTTGTCAACTTGAAACTCAAAAACGGCATCTCAGTAGCCGCACACACCAACGAGTTTCAGAATCTTGTAAATCAACTTGCATCCGTAGATTTTAAGCTCGGAGAGGAAGAGCAGTCTCTACTACTTCTCAGTTCCCTACCAGATAGCTGGGAAACGCTAGTGGTCTCACTTAGTAATTCTGCTCCAGATGGAAAGCTCGCAATGTCAATGGTGATAGACGCCTTGTTTAATGAAGAGGCTAGACGAAAGGAGATTGGAGGAGACGAGACAGATGCCTTTGTAACAGAAGGAAGGCATCAGAGAAATAGTAGAGGTAGAAGTCGAGAAAGGAACAGAAATCAAAGTAAAGGGAGATCCCAAAGTCGCAGTAAACAGCGAAAGAAGGGAAAATGCTTTTATTGTGGTATTGAAGGCCACTTTAAAAGAGAATGCCTAAAGCTGCAGAAGGAGCAAAATCAGCCAAGCAATCAGTCAAAGCACGAAGAAGGCGAAGCTGCAGTGACGCTTTCTGGAAATTGTGTACTCCTTTCCGCTGGTGAAGAATCTTGCTTGCACGTTTCAAGCGAGGAAGCCGAGTGGGTAATAGATACAGCAGCATCCTATCATGCCACTCCTTGTAAGGATTTCTTCAGTACTTACAAGGTAGGAGACTTCGGTACAGTTAAGATGGGAAATTCGAGTTTCTCAAAGATTGTGGGCATTGGAGATGTCAGGATAAAAACTAGTGTTGGCTGTACTATGGTGCTAAATGACGTTCGGCACGTACCCAATCTTCGTCTCAACCTAATTTCTATAAGAACCCTTGATCAACAGGGTTACGAGAGCATCTTCAGCAACAATGCTTAGAAATTGAAGAAAGGAGCAATGGTCGTTGCACGGGGATATGTTTGTGGCACTTTGTACAAATCAAATGCTAAGATATGTGCAAACAGTCTCAATGTAACTGAAGATGATACATTACCAAACTTGTGGAATCGGAGACTTGGCCACATGGGAGAAAAATGGGTGTTTATGCTTGCAAAGAAAGCATTGATTACAGTAAATAAAGGTATTGCCCTCAATTCTTGTGAATACTGTTTATTTGGTAAACAGCATAAAGTTTCATTTCAGACATCTGCTGGAAAAAGATCAGAGTTATTGAGCTTGGTACACTCTGATGTTTGCGGTCCTTTTTGAAGTTGAATCACTTGGAGTTAACAAATATTTTCTTACTTTTATTGATGATGCTTCACGAAAAGTGTGGGTGTATTTCCTAAAAAGGAAAGATCAAGTTTTTGAGCAATTCAAAAACTTTCATGCCATGGTAGAAAGAGAAACTGGCAAGAAGCTGAAATGCCTCTGGACAGACAATGGAGGTGAATATACTTCTCGAAAGTTCAGAAAATACTGCTCCAGACATGGCATCAGACACGAGAAGACTGTCCCCTACACCCCACAACACAATGGTGTAGTAGAACGGATGAACCGGACCATTGTGGAACGAACCAGATGCATGTTGAGTATGGCAAAGTTGCCTAAGCCATTCTGGGGTGAAGCAGTAAAAGCAGCCTGTTACCTAATCAACAGAACATCGTCTGTTCCACTACAGTTTGAAGTCCCAGAGATGGTGTGGTCAGGCCGCAAGATTTCATACTCTCATTTAAGAGTATTTGGGTGCAAAGCATTTGCACATGTATCTAAGGAGAAAAGACAGAAACTTGATGAAAAATCTACTTCATGTTTTTTCATCGGCTATGGAGATGAAGAGTTTGGATACAGATTATGGGATCCAAAAGCGAAGAAGGTCATCAGAAGCAGGGACGTAGTGTTCCATGAAGACCAGATGTTTGGATCAGAACAAATAACTCTAAGTGCTCCAGAACCAGCTCCGAGTTCACTACCACTTCAGTCTGTTTCAAACACTAAAGATAGACAGGAAGTTTCCCCAGAAGAAGAAGAGGATACTGACAATGGAGAAACCACTACTGAGCAGGGGGAGCAGTTGCCTTCTCCATCAGAAACTGCAGAGTTTCCACAGTTGTCAGGTGATCAACCTCAGTAGGACAGATCCTCTAGAGGGCGATTATTGATTCCGTCACGAAGATATCCGGAATCAGATTATATTCTTCTTATAGATCAGGGGGAGCCAGAAAACTTCCAGGAGGCAATATCTCATCCAGATAGCAACAAATGGATGCAGGCTATGCAGGATGAGATGAACTCGTTACAGAAGAATCAGACTTATGAGCTGATGGAACTTCCAAACGATAAGAGAGCACTGAGAAATAAATGGGTGTTCAAGCTAAAAAATGATGGCAAGCAGGTGAAGCACAAAGCTCGCTTGGTCGTCAAAGGATTCCAGCAGAAGAAAGGAATCGACTTTGATGAGATATTTTCACCTGTTGTGAAGATGACTTCAATTCGAGTAGTACTCGGATTGGTGGCAAGTCTTGACTTGGAGCTTGAACAGATGGATGTGAAGACAGCATTTCTTCATGGCAACCTTGATGAAGAGATTTACATGGAGCAGCCAGAAGGCTTCCAAGTTCCTGGAAAGGAACATTTGGTCTGCAAGTTGGAAAAGAGCCTTTACGGTTTGAAGCAGGCTCCCAGACAGTGGTATAAAAAGTTTGACTCATTCATGATGAGTCATGACTACAAGAAAACTACTGCAGATCAGTGCGTTTACATCCGGAAATTTTCAGAAGGTGACTTCGTGATGTTACTGCTCTATGTTGACGACATGCTGATTATTGGAAAAGATCCATCCATTATCAGGAAGCTAAAGAAGGATCTCTCCAAAGTCTTTGAGATGAAAGATTTAGGACCTGCCCAGCAGATTTTGGGCATAAGGATCACTCGTGACAGGAAGAAAAAGAAGATATGGCTGTCACAGGAAAAGTATGTTGAACAAATACTACGAAGGTTCAACATGGAGAAAGCAAAGCCAATCAGTACTCCACTGGCTAATCACTTCAAATTGAGCAAAAGTTCATGTCCCTCATCACCAGAAAAGGTTCAAGAAATGGCTACAGTACCGTACTCCTCAGCAGTAGGAAGTTTAATGTACGCCATGGTTTGTACCAGACCTGACATTGCTCACGCTGTTAGAGTTGTGAGCCGTTTTCTTTCAAATCCAGGGAAAGAACACTGGAAAGCAGTACAGTGGATTCTCAGGTACCTTAAAGGTACATCAAAGTTGTGCTTGTGCTACGGGGGAGCTAACCCAGTCTTGGATGGCTATACAGATGCTGATATGGCAGGTGATCTTGATGGTAGAAAATCTACATCAGGATATATTTACACATTTGCAGGTGGAGCTGTATCATGGTAGTCCAAACTGTAGAAATGTGTGGCTTTATCTACAACAGAAGCAGAGTACATTGCTATAGCAGAAGCAGGAAAGGAAATGTTGTGGCTAAAGCGGTTCCTCCAAGAAATGGGAGTCAGTCAAAAAGAGTACAGAATCTATTGTGATAGTCAAAGTGCTCTTGATCTGAGTAAAAACTCGATGTACCACTCCCGAACAAAACACATCGATATTCGGTATCACTGGATACGTGAAGTAATGGAGCAACAGCTGTTGAAACTTGTAAAGATCCATACAAAGGAGAATCCAGCGGACATGCTAACAAAGGTAGTCACATACGAAAAACTTGAGCTATGTAGAAACATAGCCAGGTTAAGTACCTTGAACTAAAATGTGCCAGGATATCCTCCGTTTGGTGTTGAGGGGGAGATTGTTAGAAATCAACACGCAACGTGATGAAGAAGCTGGAGGCTTCTGGAAGACGGCACCGTCAGTAGTAGCTGAAAGGTAGGCGCCGCCAGAAAATTCAAGAATGGAAGCCGCCAGAATTCCACCGTCATTTACACGTTCACACTATTTCTTTCTCCTATAAATACATGTAAGATTGTAATGAGGAAGAGAGTCGGAGGTGAGGTCCGTTGGAGAGATTAGAAGAGAGAAACCATTGTAAATAATTGGTTTATTATTTAATACAAATTCTCTTCTTTGTGTGTGTGGATGTAGGCTAAATTGGCCGAACCACGTTATATTCTGGTCTCCATATTATTTGTGAGCTTCCGCCGATCCCAACAATAGGTTCCCTCCATTAAAGATGCTCATGGCATCAAGATTCGTACTCCCTCCTTTTAGATCAGTTAACCTTGAATCATATGAGAATGAGATGATTCCCCCTTGATTGAAAAATGCATCCATTGCATGAGCGAGAAGCCAAACAGTGTCTATAGTCCATGAGTATTTAGTCCCAAAGAACCATTGATACTCTTTCCACTAGACAAGTTACTCCACCTAGAAACAAATTTTCTTTTGAGTTCTGAATCTGGTGTGTACATACGCAAAGTAACAAGTCCTTCAAAGTTTTCCGTTGCATCTGAAGTGACCTGAGGATTTGTATCTAGCTTTGTAGAGAGCCAGTTAGTAGCTATCCACACATACCCAGCTCCCATCATCCCAAGAGACTCTGCAACCTTGATAACATCTGGACCAGTACCGGCATAAGTGTGAAGAACGATAATCCTAGACTCACTTAAAGCAACTTTAACAAGTAGATCAGTTATTTGATCCCCATTCACTTCAACAGGCATAGGTGCCTTGAATGAGATCTTACAACGTCTCTCAGCAAGCTTATCCCCCAATGCAGCAATTCCATTTCTGCCATGGTCATCGTCAACATACACTGCAATCACCTCTTTCCATCCATAGTAGTCCACAATTTCTGCTATCGCAGCCATCTGAAAAAGGTCACTCTGGCCAGTTCTAACAAAGAAAGGGAACTGAAGTGGAGTCAGGGTGGGGTCTGTCGCTGAATATGACAACAGAGGGACTTGCATCTCATTAGCAATATGAGAAACTACGTGAGCTGTTACTGAGAGTTGAGGGCCAATTATGGCAACAGTGTCTTTCTCCATGAATTGTAAGGCTGTTATGACATATTAAAAACACAAAATTATAACCCATTTCCGATTCTTAGTAACGTACCTCCCTCATGAGAAGATGACAAATGAAAACAACAAAGAGAAGATGATTAATCAAAAACAAACAATGGATATAAGGAATAACATACCCTCAACAATGCCCAGAAATCCGCAGTAGTTGGAGTCCTGCATCGTAAGATTTAGCATAGTTCCAGCAAGAACATCTGGGTCAGAGTTCACATCTTCAACTGCAGCTTCTATTGCTACTTTCGCGACCTTGCCAATAATAGAGCCGCGAGAGAGAATAGCCCCAACATTTACAACATCCGGTCTGTTAGAGACATTAGTAACAACCCCGTTTGAGGAGGTCCCATTGTAGAAAACTATCAGTACCAGAAGCCACAAAATATTCATGGTAAATAGCCCCCTTTTAATCACGAACCCCAACCCAAATTATCAACTTTCTCTGCAAAAAAATAAAAAATAAAACATCAAGAAACGAGAAAACTGCATGGCAACGATAGTTCCAAACACATACACTCCAAAAAGATGTTAGATTTAAGGAACACCTCGAAGCATGTCTAATCAACATATGGATAAATTATCGCAGAACATGAAGCGAGGAGCGGTGATATAGAATTTGCGGATTCAAGCTCAAATTTTTGAACTTTTACGATGAACAGAAAACCAATAAATTAAAAACAAATTGTCTAGATATAAAAATGATGCAAAAATTAAGAAGCACGAAATCACTGACTAACATGATCACAGAAACGTGTATGTGT
The DNA here is from genome assembly GCA_036898215.1 of Platycarya strobilacea. Lineage (NCBI taxonomy): Eukaryota > Viridiplantae > Streptophyta > Magnoliopsida > Fagales > Juglandaceae > Platycarya > Platycarya strobilacea. The sequence continues at coordinate 43,325,430 of CM072545.1, read as the reverse complement.
TTCTGCTCAAATGATCAAGATTCAAGACCCCGGACAAGTAACAATATAAACCCATTCAATAAAACATGGCAAAACAAGTAGCATCCTCCAGAGCCAAGGGGTAGTAAAAAAAAAAAGTAACAAGCTTTAGAGCAGAAGGAAGCAGGGGACAAAAGGTTAGTGGGAGGGGAAAATCGACGAAAAAAGAAACTCCGGTTCGAAACGATGAAAAAGAATAGGCCGCAGGACATACATGTGGGGGTTACAAAAGGTGCCGATTTTACAGAAAATACGGGGATAAGAGAAATCTCGAGAAGTTTAATACTATGGGTGAAGGATAAAGGTTTTTAACTTACAAAGTAGTATCTTTAGCAGTCAATTATTCCATAACAGTAGACACCTAGAACCTGCAACGATTTACAACCCTGGCTTTTTTGTTTTTTGTTTGTGGAAAAGATCAACAGGAACTGCAGGGAAAGAACAAACATAGAAGGATTGGTGGTATGCAACTTGCAACTGTCATGCTCATGCCGTTGGATTGGTGAGGCGGCTATCATATCTGGATTGTCGTCGGTATGCTCATGTACGCGCATGTGTGGCGGATACATGGGCATGGGCATGGAATTGAACACGACAGACAGAGAATGATTTTGGCGGGGGGGAAGGATATCCAGTGCATAAATGGTTGGCAGTGGTCATTTCTCTTTCTATTATTTTGCTCGCAAGTCTCAATCACAACAGGCGCATAAGTTTCATGTGGGTGAAACAGAGGAAAGGTGCTTGGGATCTTAGGCAATAATGCTTTTTTATAAGTGCTAACACTTAACAGATCGAGCCTTTTGGGTAACGCGTCTCGTTTTTTCAGATGACAAACAATAACTTTTAATCCTACGCATGCATTATACATACATTTGTATATATTAATATATATATTATAGCCACATCAAAACTAATAATAAATATTTTAACATTTTCAGGAACAAATTGAAAAAACACTTTTGCGTACGGTCCATTTGATCGAATAAGATATATAATCTCCATTTTCCACCACCTGATCATGATATATATACTTGATTGACATCTTAATTACTACATATATTTTGATAGCTAGTAATCAATAAAGAGTATTAATTAATTTATTAGATCATTAATTAGCCATTAATTGTAAAATTATATATTGCACCGTGAGTACGTTAATTTCTTTTCTCATTAATATTCTATATGCATGTATTAATGAAACATTAATTCGCATGATAAAATTCAGTAACTGCATGTCTGTCTAGCTTGAAATAGTTTTATTTTAAGCACCATATAATATTGACTAAATAAATAATTATACTACTTGTATTGTAGAGGGCTGTTCATCCAGGTCGGATATTTTTTCGGTCCGGTCTGAAATCCAAAAAACGGGATCCCAATTCCGGATCATGATCTATATTATATCAAAAACGGAACCCGGATTTATCAAAGCAATCCGGATGCAGATTTAAAAATTCGGGCACCAGTTTTAAATTTTGGTACTTGTTCCTTTTAAAAACAAAACCGCTTTATTTTATTTTAAAAGTAAAACCGCTATTGCTTCATTTTATCCACTCTCTCTCTCTCTCTCTCTAAGAAAGGCAACAAGTCTTCCAAACCCTAATCTCCAATCCTTATTCTCGTGACCCTATCGACGGCGTGACCCCATCGCCGGCGTGAATCACAAATTGCAGCCCTCTCTCTCTCTCTCATCCGTCTCCCAAATCCATCGCCAAGAAGTTGAGCTCGCCTCCTCTTCTGAAATAGAAGCAAGTACAATCTCTCAAGAGTGTTCTGATGTTGGGTTTGCTTACGATTTGTGCCGATGAAGGGTCCAAGAACAAGAAGCCCAAGCCGCGAAATCCTAGCTGTTGATGTAAAATTTAGTAGTTGGCAATTGTCTAGTGAAAAACCTAATATAATTGAGTTGTAACTAATGGTGGACAGAGTAAACATAAAGATGATCAAGATGGCTCGAGAAAAACAGAACACAGTGATCTCGCTCGACACTCGCTCGACATGGCGCTCGAGCGAAGTCCAGGCAGAGACTTCGCTCAACACTTGCTCGACATGGCGCTCGAGCGAAGTCCAGGCAGAGACTTCGCTCGACACTCGCTCGATATCCCGCTCGAGCGAAATTCATCTTAAACGAATTTCTCCAGGGTTTGAGCGTCGTTTGAGCAGAGGACTTATAAATACATCCTTAAGTCTTCTGCTGTAGTGTGGAGAAAAATAGAGGAAAAGCCAAGAAGCCCCATTTCATCCCTTGAGAGAAACATCTCCATTGTTTCAAAGATCATTCTCTTGGATTATATTTCTCCCCCACAACACACATTCATAATTTTAGTGAATCCATTGGAGTGGACGTGTTCATCAAGCTGGAAGAGTTCTTCAAGGTGCTTGGATGAAGAAATCAAGGTGTTCGTGTGAGAAGCTATAGAAAGGTCGGAGTTCCGGCACTACATGCGTGTAGAGATCGAGTGGGTCACTCGTGGTGTTGCAAGACAAGTTTAGATGCTCTTGCTGGTTTGTAAGTGTTTCTAAATTAGTTGTAACAAACTAAAATTTCTATAGTGGATTAGAGGTGGTGTCTTACACCCGGAGTGGTTTTAGATTTTGAAGAGGTTCTTCAAATGAGTTTCCACTTCGTAACCAAAATCTGTGTGTTGATTTCTCCTTTGATTGCTTGTGTTTGTTGATTAATTTTTTAAACTGCTATCGTTTTTGTTAAACACCTATTCACCCCCCCTATAGGTGTGTAAGGTAATTAGCTACCGCTTTTTCAATTGGTATCAGAGCGGGTACACTTCGTTAGGATTAACTTCTTGAGTGTGATCCTGCTTTGGTGGTCAAAATGGATAGGTCTCAATCCCTCTCATCACCACCATATTTTGATGGTAGCAACTATGCTTATTGGAAAGTTCGAATGAGAGCGTTTCTTAAGTCTATAGATGAACGTGTGTGGGTGTCCTTGATAAGAGGATGGAAAGAGCCCGTCACCATTGTTGATGGAGTAGAAGTTCCCACAGATGTGGACAACTACTCAAAGGATGAGTTGAGTGAAATTAACTGGAATAGTAAAGGCCTAGATGCAATTTTTATGGTCGTGTCCCAGGAGGAGTTCAAATGAATCTCCATGTGTAATACAAGCAAAGAGGCATGGGACATTCTTGAGATTACTCACGAAGGAACTAGGGCTGTAAAAAATTCTAAACTCCAAATGCTTACCACCAGCTTTGAGGAAATTAGAATGAAGGAGGATGAAACTTTTGATGTCTTTTATGCAAGATTGAATGACATTGTAAACTCTCAGTTCAACTTGGGAGACAAAATCCCAGAAAATAGAGTTGTACGAAAAGTTCTCAGATCTCTTCCTGAGAGATTTCTTCCCAAAGTTACTGCAATTGAGGAAAGTAAAGACTTGGATGTCATGAAAATAGAAGAGCTGGTGGGTTCCCTGCAAACTTATGAACATACTCTGCCATTGGATAGGAAGAGCAAGTCCATTGCTCTTAATTCAAGAGGACTCAGATGAGTCATTCGATGAGCCAAAGACCAGAGAAGAAGAAGTTTGGGAGATATATTGAGGGGTCAAGCTCAGAGAATAAAGAAAGAGCTTCCAACAATTACATTAGGCCTAACAAGGACAAGACACAAGTACAGTGTCATGAATGTCATGGATTTGGTCACATTCGCTTGGAGTGTGCAAATTATAAGAAGAGCAAAGAAAAGGTAAAGATTGCCTCTCTAAGTGAAAGTGAGTCTGAATCGAGTGACTCATCTGGCAACTCCACTCCCAAAAGGAATCTCAACTACATGGCTTTTACATCTTCCGTTGGAGACATAGATCAGTGCAGTGAACAAGCTTCTGATGATTGTAACATACTAGAAGATGAGTCCGAGTGTGAAGATCAATTGCAAGAAATCTATGAAAAACTTTACAAGGAGTGCGTGAAATTGAGAAAAGTCAACAAAGCACAGACTGAAAAGATAAATCAGTGCAAACAAGAAAATGATGAGCTCCAAGGCAAACTGAATGAAGCTTATATCTTGACTGACCAATTGCGAAAGAAAAGTGAGACTTTGGAAGATGCTATGGAAACTAAGGAAAATGAATTAACCCAGCTAAAGGGAAGATTGCAAGCCTTTTCCACTGGAAAACAAAATCTGGACAAAATTCTAACTCTTGGAAAGCCCTCAGGAGACAAGAGTGGAATAGGATATATTGGAGGAAAGTTTGAAGTGGGTACGAGCTCGAAAACTCCTCAAAACAGCATGGTGAAAAATCACTCACTAGCAAAGGGAAAGAAAGTCATACATGCACAAAAGTTTGTTTCATCTCAAGAGAAACAAATAGCTCACAACACAAGACCCGTGTGTCATCACTGTGGAAAGTTGGGTCATGTGAAAACAAATTGCTTGAAATTTAAAAGACTCACCAGAAAATCTCCTAAGGATGACTTGCCCTTCAGGAAACAACAAACTCACAAAGAATACCGCATTTGTCATAATTGTGGCAAGTATGGTCACATCCGGCCTAACTGCTATGAGCTCAAGAAGCTCTCTGTGAGAAATAAAAGGAGACAACCAAAAGGAGACCACATAAATCTGTGAGATCAAGTCATGGTTCTCACTAGACAAAATGCTCGTCTAAATGCCAAGATAGATAACCTGACAAGTACCCAGAAGGCTGTGCAAGTCAACTCTCCAAAAATCAAAAAAGTGTGGGTCAAGAAGGAGGAAAGAGACACATGTCACATTGCATTGCCTTGAAGACCCAGAACAATTCACTGTGGTATCTTGATAGTGGGTGTTCTCGACACATGTCCGGTGATAAAACTCTTTTTAAGACAATTGAAGAGTACAAATGTGGGACAATGACATTTGGAGATGGTGGAAAAGCAAACATAATTGGGAAAGGTGAAGTTAACATTACTGGACTACCGGCATTGAGAGAAGTTCTATATGTTGATGGATTAAAAGCAAATCTTCTTAGCATAAGCCAAATGTGTGATAATGGTGCCGAAATTCGGTTCTCAAAAGATATGTGCGTTGTTTCTGATAAAAATGGACAATGCTTGATGCAAGGAACCAGGACCTCTGACAATTGCTATGGTATCGCTCCCACTTCACAGTACAGCTGCAATAGTACTAAAAGTGAGGCTACTACTCTCTGGCATCAAAAACTTGGGCATGTGAATCACAAAAAGCTGTCAAAGATTGCTAAGAAAGAAATGGTGATTGGACTGCCCGAACTTGGGAAAGTGGAAACATCTGTTTGTGGATCATGTCAAGTGGGAAAACAAGTTCGAGCAGCCCACAAGAACACAACAGATATCCTGACCAAAAGACCCTTAGAGTTGTTACACACTGATCTTATGGGACCCTCTAGGACTGAAAGTCTGGGGGGAAAGAAATACATACTGGTGGTGGTAGATGATTTCACCAGATACTCTTGGGTAGAATTTTTGAGGGAAAAGGGTGAGGCTTCAAATGTGATAAGGAACTTATGTAAGAAACTTCAAAATGAACAAGGGAACCCTATTGTCAGAATCAGGAGCGACCATGGACGAGAATTTGATAACTCAAGTTTAGAGAAATTCTGTGATGAAGAAGGCATTCGTCAAGAATTCTCTGCTCCCATTACTCCACAGCAAAATGGAGTTGTTGAAAGATAAAATCGAGTTATCCAAGAAATGGCTCGAGTTATGATGCATACCAAAAATGTTTCTGCTCATTTTTGGGGTGAAGCTGTGAACACAGCATGTCACATTGTGAATAGAGTCTACCCTCGACCCAACACTTATCAGACACCATATGAGCTGTGGAAAGGAAAGAAACCAAATGTGAAGTACTTCAGGGTGTTCGGGAGTAAGTGTTACATTTTGAGAGATAGGAAAAATCTGGGTAAGTTTGACCCAAAGAGTGATGATGGAATATTCCTTGGTTATTCCAGAAATAGTCGTGCTTACAGATGTTACAATCTACGCACCCAAACTGTCATGGAATCCATCAATGTGGTTATCGATGATACTCCTAAAGAGGAGTTGAATCAACATCTAATTGATACACCAAGTGGAACTGAAGAGAACTCTAGTGAACTTAATGAAGATCAAGAGACCTCATCAACTGAAAAAGTTCATACTCACAAGGAGCCATCTTCGAGAGTGAAGCTAAACCATCCTCAAGATAACATAATCGGGAATTTAAATGAAGGGATGAGATTGAGGAAGAAAGTGATAAGTCAACTAGCTCACTCATGTTACATCTCTCATATTGAACCAAAAAGGGTGGAAGAAGCCTTAAAGGATGAGAATTGGACAAATGCCATGCATGAAGAAATTAATCAATTTGTGAGAAATGATGTGTGGTACCTGGTCCCAAGACTTGAAAGGCACAATGTTGTAGGTACAAAATGGATCTTCAAGAACAAATCTGATGAAAATGGAATGATTGTACGGAATAAGGCAAGATTGGTGGCACAAGGTTATGCCCAAATGGAAGGAATCGACTTTGATGAGACATTTACACCAATGGCAAGACTTGAGTCAATCCGAATACTATTAAGTATTGCTTGCCATATGTGTTTCAAACTCTATCAAATGGATGTAAAAAGTGCATTCCTAAATGGAATCCTTCAGGAAGAAGTGTATGTCGAGCAACCAAAAGGTTTCGAGGATCCAAAATATCCTAATCATGTCTACAGGTTGAAGAAAGCCCTGTATGGGTTGAAACAAGCTCCCAGAGCCTGGTATGAGAGGCTAACTTCATATCTTTTGAAGCACAAGTTTCTACGAGAAAGTGTTGATAGGACACTTTTTATCCGGAAAGTGGGTGAGGAAATAACTGTAGCTCAAATTTATGTGGATGATATTGTGTTTGGATCATCCATTGATGACCTAGCTCTCGAGTTTGCAGAAGAAATGAAGAATGAATTTGAGATGAGTATGGTGGGTGAGCTAACCTTTTTCTTGGGACTCCAAGTAAAACAGTTAGATGAAGGGCTGTTCATATCACAGTCAAAATATGCAAAGGACTTGCTGAAAAAATTTGGACTAGATGGGAGTAGCCATGCTAGAACTCCTATGAGCACAAGTGTAAAACTCAGTGCTGATGTGTCAGGAAAGGGGGTTGAGCAATCTCTGTACAGAAGCATGATTGGGAGTCTACTGTATCTCACTGCTAGTAGACCTAACATTACTTTCAGTGTCAGCGTTTGTGCTAGATTCCAAGCAAACCCCAAAAAATCTCATCTTGTGGCTGTCAAACGTATACTTCGCTATGTGAATGCTACAGTGAATTATGGAATTTGGTACTCCAGAGAGTCCAACTCTGAGCTTGCAGGCTAATCTGATGCTGATTGGGCTGGAAATGCCGATGATAGAAAAAGCACTTCAGGTGGATGTTTTTATATGGGAACAAATCTTGTTGCTTGGATGAGTAAGAAACAAAACTCCATTTCCTTGTCTACAGCTGAAGCTGAATACATTGCTGCTGAGAGTTGTTGTACTCAATTGCTGTGGATGAAACAAATGATTCGTGATTATGGCATTACTCAAGGTGTGATGAGCATCTACTGTGATAATACTAGTGCCATCAACATCTCTAAAAATCATGTCCAACACTCTAGGACCAAGCATATTGACATTAGGCATCATCTCATTCGGGAACTTGTAGAAATACACGTAATTACTCTTGAGTACATTCCCACCGAACATCAATTAGCCGATCTTTTTACGAAACCATTAGATGGTCTTCGGTTTGAGTGTCTTAGAAAGGCGATTGGTATTTGTGCCTTAACACAAGAGATGTAACATGCATTTCATACACACTGCATGCATATTATTTTTTTTCTTTTGCTATGTTATTTTTCTTGTTTTATTCTCTTCTTTGTCTTTCCTCTAACTCACTTGTCTTTCCTTACAAGCATGTGTCTTGTGAAAATTGTATCATAGACTTATGCTGCAAAGGTGTAAGATGTGTGTCACTTTTAATCTACGTTTTGCCACACACACTGCACGCCTAGCTCGATCTCTTGACATTTGACCTTATGTGAGACTTTAGGGAGGCAATCAAAAGTGTAAGGGAGCCCTACGAGTGTTCAGAATTGACCTCGGGCTAGATGATCTGTGTAAGAACTTTTGTTTCTCGAAAGGAAAGAAAATGAAGAGGCTCTATCGTTGTATTAATTTTTTAAAAAAAAAGAGGGGGCCAAAATACAAATCCTGAATCTGGTTCTATTAGACACAAGAAATTAGGTCCTAGCAGCATTGGGTTTGACTTTCTGCACTTTGAAGGGTCTCTCAAGCACCTATGGTTTCTTGTTTAGCCAAACCCCACTCACACCTCTCGGTTAGAATTTCTTGATTGAGTAAAGGCACTGCCTAAACACGCATATTCATATTAATTGTGACATACAATATTTATACTTGCGTGGTATTTAGAATATGATATTATTTTACATTTGCTATGCTGTGAATGGTTTTAAATTGTCCCCACTGAAGTTTGAAATCACTACTGTGAGTATTACTCTGAAACTGGGCAAAAATGGAATCTCGCTCGATGTCTCGCTCGACCATAAAATTTCGCTCGAGCGAAAAACCCCTATATCACGCTTTGCATCGCGCGATAAGCCAAAATCACAGATTTCATTTTCTAAACATCTCTCTCACACTTCCCTCCTCTCAAACACTCAATCCACGCCGTACTCTCTCCCTTTTAATCAAGAAAAAGCATCCCATTCACGATAAGCTTTCTTCTCTACATTTCTTCTTCTATTTATTTACATATCTCATTCCATTCATAAGAAAAATGTTGGGTTGTGATAGTTTCGGACTTTCTTGTATTTAAGAAATCTGGTGGGTCATTCTGGGTATGGATGATCCTATGAGAGTGTTGTTGTATCTAGGGAGGGATGGGATTATTGATTGGGCGTTAAACCCATGATTACACAGCATGCACACTACCTGTTCGATGAAATGCCTCAATGAAAAATTGTCCTCCATTTTGTCTCTCCTTTGGTGCATTGATCTTTTAGACAAAATGTAGGTCTTATTTATAGTCTGCACACCTTGTTGAGAACATTGTTGGGTCACATTTTAGTCATTTTAGACATGTTAGGCATTTTAAGCATTTTAGGCATTTTAGGCATTTTATCATGTCATATATGCCTCACTGTCTGTGCTTGGTCCGTCTACAGCTGCCATGGCATCACGGCGTGTTCGTCCTCGCACTGCCACATCCGCCTCTCGGACTTACTTCCACAGTCCCCAAGCCGAGAAACTCTACACACAGAATTTTTCTCATCGCTCCCTTCTTGTGGAACGTGAAGTTCTTCTCAGTGAGTTTCGGGATACCTATCCCATCGTCCCTCAGATCTTTGAGTCGCGCCAGTGGCTTGCTTTAACCACTGGTCATCCCGCTCCCTCGGTGGAGTTGGTCAAGGAGTTTTACTCAAACATACATGACATCTCAGAGGGATCTTTTCAAGTGGATATCCGGAATATCACTTTCCGGGTGACTCCCGATCTTGTGGCAAATTTACTAGGGGTACCACGAGTAAATAATCCAGTCTACCCCTATCTCCGTACCCCAGCCCCTAGCAGACCTGATTTGGGTCGTTTTCTCACCAGGTCTCCTATAACTTGGACTGGGATTCCTCCTCTAGCGACCAAGTCGTTTCCCCATGCATACCAAATTGTGAGTCGGATTGTTTTGACAAACATCTACCCTACTGGACATTATAGTGACATTGGTCCGGATCGTGCCCTTCTACTACATGCCTTGCTCACTGATGTCACTATTGATTTGGGCAGTCTTCTCTGTCGGGTCATGATAGAGGCCCATATGTCGTCAAATTTTCGAACTGGTCTTCCTCTTACTTGTCTCATTACGAGGATAGCCTTGGCTCAATCTGTGTCCATCACTCCCCAGGAACTTAGAGTGAATCTTAAGACACCAATTGGACGGAAGACCATACAACTAAGTCAGGCGCATCTTCCTAATGTTGAACCCGCTCCTGCACATTCAACCCAGAGCGGACCTATTCCTCACGCTCCTGAGTCTAGCTCGGGTCCTTCCAGCTCGGGTCTGATGCCACCTGCTACTGAACCAACCCGGCAGACCCTATTGGATTTTCTGATTAGCATTCAGCAGTCTGTGACCAGCATGGATACCCGCATTGATAACCGACTTAACAGCCTTGAGACTCGGGTTACTCAATTGGATACTCATATCAATGCTCGGTTTGACACACTTGACACTCAGGTGATTGAGCTTGGCAATCAAGTTCAGCATCTTCTTGCTGAAGAGGAAGAAACTGATGAAGATTGAGACCCCTTACCATTTGTGACAAAAAGGGGGAGTGATCTTAGGGGGAGCTAAGCTACATTGTAGGGGGAGTACCTAGCAGTTTGATGTTTTTAGTTTTGCTATGTGATTAAACTTTTTGAACTCTTGATGTATTCTGTGTTGAACTAATTGCTATTGAAGGTTTAATGTTAAATTTTTGTGGCAATATTTTTTTACGTTTGAGTTCATTTGTTAAATTCCTTTGGTACGTGTTTTCTTTTGGTACGTTTACATGTTTGTTAAGTGTGCAGATACTTCACTTGCCAAGACTAAACCTACATGTAGAAGTCCTGTTGTTTGTGTGTGATAGGATTAAGTCCAATGTATAGGTTAGAGGTTTTGTCACAGAAATGCCAAAGGGGGAGATTGTTGATGTAAAATTTAGTAGTTGGCAATTGTCTAGTGAAAAACCTAATATAATTGAGTTGTAACTAATGGTGGACAGAGTAAACATGAAGATGATCAAGATGGCTCGAGAAAAACAGAACACAGTGATCTCGCTCGACACTCACTCGACATGGCGCTCGAGTGAAGTCCAGGCAGAGATTTCGCTCAACACTCGCTCGACATGGCGCTCGAGCGAAGTCCAGGCAGAGACTTCGCTCGACACTCGCTCGATATCCCGCTCGAGCGAAATTCATCTTAAACGAATTTCTCCAGGGTTTGAGCGTCGTTTGAGCAGAGGACTTATAAATACATCCTTAAGTCTTCTGCTGTAGTGTGGAGAAAAATAGAGGAAAAGCCAAGAAGCCCCATTTCATCCCTTGAGAGAAACATCTCCATTGTTTCAAAGATCATTCTCTTGGATTATATTTCTCCCCCACAACACACATTCATAATTTTAGTGAATCCATTGGAGTGGACGTGTTCATCAAGCTGGAAGAGTTCTTCAAGGTGCTTGGATGAAGAAATCAAGGTGTTCGTGTGAGAAGCTATAGAAAGGTCGGAGTTCCGGCACTACATGCGTGTAGAGATCGAGTGGGTCACTCGTGGTGTTGCAAGACAAGTTTAGATGCTCTTGTTGGTTTGTAAGTGTTTCTAAATTAGTTGTAACAAACTAAAATTTCTATAGTGGATTAGAGGTGGTGTCTTACACCCGGAGTGGTTTTAGATTTTGAAGAGGTTCTTCAAATGAGTTTCCACTTCGTAACCAAAATCTGTGTGTTGATTTCTCCTTTGATTGCTTGTGTTTGTTGATTAATTTTTTAAACTGCTATCGTTTTTGTTAAACACATATTCACCCCCTATAGGTGTGTAAGGTAATTAGCTACCGCTTTTTCACTAGCCATCGTCGTCTCTCTTTTAGTCTCCTATACGTGTTTTCTTATATCCTTTTCTGTAAAATTCGCATTAGATATTTATTTTTAAATAGATTTTTGTTTATGTTTCTATATTTGCAAGAGGAGATCTAACGACTATTGGGTGCTCTGTTTGGATTTTCTTCATCTTTGGGTATGTTTTTTCCTTGTTAATTTTCGGTTTGTTTTTATCAGAATTTTTGAGTATTTTTGTGGGTTAGATTTGTTTTTTGTGGTAATATTGGCTTGTATAAATAAAAAGTATTGACATATGTGTATGCATAAGTTTTCTTCTCTGATTCTTTTATTCTCTGTTTTTTGTTTTTTTGAAATAATTGTTCTCTGCTTATAGATTTTGGGTTGGCTTCTAAACTGATCTACATTCTCTGTTTGCTAATATACTATGTTTTACATCATTTTCTAGGAAAGATTCGAGATGTACAGACTGATATCATTTTCATATCATGTGCTCTATATTGTGTACCTCATAGTGTTGGGAAAGTTGGGATTTTATACATTTAGATAAATAAATAAATTGGACTATTATCTTCCTTCCTTTAAAAAGAAGTATTAGGGTTGCTCATGATCTGAATGTAATTATCGTGAAAATTATTTAATAATTAAACATCATGAACATTGCAAAATGACTAAAGTCCAAAGTAACAATGTATGAAAGAAAAAGTCCCTAAACCCTCCCATCAAACATTCCCTATTATTAAATGTTTAATAACTCTGCTTGTTTATGGTATTGGTTGACCATATTATGTTATTTACTAGATCTACTCTTTTTTGTTTAACATGGTTTAATTTTTTTGAAGTTTTGAGGTTTACTTGCCTTGGTGTTTTTGTAAAATATTATATATTTTTTCTTCCATACTGTAAGTCTATATAATTTGGAAAAAAAAAATATGGGCATGATAGATTGAAGTTTTTTTTTTTTTTACTTCCTTGCTAAGTTTTTTTATTTTATTTTTTATTTTATCCATATATATATATATATATGTTGACGGTTGCAAAGAACGCCTCTCATTTCATAATAAGATAGTGTTTCTTTTAGCATGCCTGATGAGTCAATCCATTTTTTTAATCCCAAGGATGAATCTGCTTTGAAATTACCACATCCTAAACATATACTTCATCAAGGACATGGGAACTTACTTCCTCACCTCCTTGTTTTTTGCTCTCACCTTGTTTCTGAACTCTGTTTGCTGCATCTTTAAGAAACATATTTGCTTTTCAATCTCAACTGATACATTTTGTGTTCCTAGATAATATTAAGTGGTACACATACCACCAAAAGGTTTATGTTTACCAGAAGGCATATCTATAAAAGAAAGAAAAAAATGCCTACAATCTGTATAATCTGGGTGATGATAATGATAAGGAAAATGCTTTATTGTTATTTTTGGTTTAGTGTTTGGAACATACTTTTTGGTATGCAAATGAGTTTACTGTGTAATTAATCCATTGATTTAATAATATTTCTATTTTCTATATGCGTTATTGATATATATGGGATCTTATGCATTTGGCATGGGTGGAATACCATGGATTGTGGTATATATATCTTCCTCTTTTTTGGTTTTGTTAATGATGTATATTTTTTTTTCTTGTTTATGATTTGTTATGTTCTTCAAATATTTCTAATAAATATAAAGGGTAGAAGCCAAAAACACCCAAATAACTTACTTGAAGTTGCTATAAAGTCAGATTACTTGAAGTTGCTACTTACTTGAAGTTGCTATGATTTGTAACTTATAAATTGTAGTTTTGTATTGTAATGTAATGTATAAATAACAAAATAATGTAATATATAGTGGATTGCATGCATTTTAATTTTTAATTTTTATATATTTTTATTATTCTTAAATATGTTAGTATTATGCTTTTTAATGACATTTAGATTTATTTTTTATTATTATTATGGGCCATAGATAATGATAAAAATATAGGCTTTTATATAATAATAAAAAATTTGCTTTTCAACATTACTTGAAAATTTTGAAGTAAAATATTGGATGGAGCTGTTCTAGCTTTGAAAAAACATAAAAAAACAATTTAAATCCAAAATTCGGAATTCCAATTTTTAAAAAACCGGATTCTAAACCGGATTTCAAATCAGGTAAATTCGAATTAGAGTTCAAACCGCTTTTGAACATCCGGATCCGGCTCAAGTTGACCTGGATTTCCAGTTTGATGTACAGACTTAGTATTGTATATTGCATTGATGATCAGATCCTTGTACGTACGTACATCCATTATTATGCACTTTGTGGAGGCCCAACGTCATTACACCATCACGCAGATATATAGGGAAAGTACTTTGATCAAAAAGTTATTAACTAGCTACAAGTAGTAGAAGATGGAAGGAACTAGTAACTACGTCGCAGCTTCATATCCGGCATAAAAACTAACATGGTAGCCGTTTACTACGTACAGACTCATCATGATGATCATCATCTCCATCAAGCAAACTTCCATTAGTACTGGACACCCTGATCTGGTCCCTAATTGGCCTCCTTGAACTTTTGGACTCGCTTTTTCCTGATGCTTCATCCTCATCATGATATCGATCATGATTCTTCCTTTTCTTTAACAAATGAAATGAAGGATCGGAGACGCCCAGATTGGCTGGGGCTGATCCGGCCGGAATTCCTCGTGTACTCACGTATCATCTTGATGAGATAAAATAGAAGAGCAAGAAGACAAACGGAGCCACAGAGTAAGAAGAGTCCCCAGAAGCTTTGGAGGTGAAGGCGATCCACGCCTTGCTTTGTGCCTTCCGAGCTGCATGCACTTCTTGTGAGCCATTTGTCGTGAAGCCTTTGTAGACCCCCGTTCTCTGACAGTGTTAGGATCGCTGTTGACATGTCAATTGCTAGTGGCGAGTCTCTTGGAAATGCCTAATTTTAAACCACAAGAATGGAATGATCATCAGAGCTTGATCGAATTATTTTATATTATATATATTATACAAATTATATTAACATAATTCATTTTATTATCATAATTAGTAGCTCAACGACTTTTCTGCAGTACGCCACGGCCGCTTGTTGGTAGCTCAACGAATTAATGATATACTACATAGTGCATGCGCGCAGCACAAAGCTCTCTCTCTCTCTCTCTCTCTCTCTCTCTCTCTCTCTCTCTCTCTCTCTCTCTCTCTCTCTCTCTCTCTCTCTATATATATATATATATATATTATATTATATATATCTATAGTATATAGGCATTTAATTACTAGCTATAGATTTATTATATATATATGCAGTATAGATATAAAATATATATACTTACAAAACCCCAGCCCATTTTGGTGAACTCTTGACCAACAATAGCAAATTCACATCTGGTGGAAAGGAAGAGCTCCATGTATGCACGCTCGTCAACCACAGCAGCAACTCCACCCTTACTGGGACCGTCCCTCAATGCTTTCTCATAGTCTGCCATTGAATTCAGAGGAACTAGTCTGGATCTGTGTATGTTGAGCTCGTCTGTTAAATAATCTTCAGCAAATGAACCGTTCTGGAAGCCGATTGGGTCACTTTTTGTTACTAAACTTTCTATTCCTTTTACCGGGGACGTTAGCTGTTCCACTGTCAGAATTGATGTCATGCTTGCTGTGTAACTCGAGTTCAGTATTAGAACTACAAACAGCCATATTATCAGCACAAACCGACCCAGAGTGCTCACGACCCTCTCTCCTACCAACATACAACATGTATATTTAAGGTATTAATTATATAAAATAGCTAGCTAGAGCATTATAATTAGTAGTCACTACTTACTGTGAGAGAAAAACAACGTTGAAAAGCTAAACCTGCAAATTAAGTACACCATGCACCAGATTAGATCAAGATTCATGAACACTATATACATTTGCTACCAAACAAGCATCACCAATTAATGAAGGAGTTTTAATTTCATGACCTTTCATTTTTTATATACAGCTTCACAATATCTATCCAGGGTCAAGATCATGCACAATACAGAAGTATAGTTACATTATATGGACTCACCATATGATGGTGACAAATTGTTTTCTGGGAGCGCCCCTAAACTCATCATTCGTCCTGCGCTCCAAGATCCATACAACTGCTCCTACTACAAGGAAAAATGCACCTGTGGCACACCACATCATTGGAGTAAATGGTCTCAAAAAAGCCCAAACGCTAGAGTTCAACTTCCAAACTGGGGCCACTACTACTAGCCCAGACTCGATATATGGCTGTGTAAAATCCACCATCTTTGCCCGGTTTGTGGTAATTGTAATGTCGCCAACCACAGCATCCAACTCCTAAGTATATGGAGTGAGTTCATTAAGAAGACCAGGAAATTAAACCAGCGATTAGTGAAATAGCAACACAGCTAGATCAGCTTCATACGTATGATCTATATATATGTAGATTAAAAAATTAAGCTAAATTAACAACTTCAATCTTGTAATATATTAATTAATTATTTTATACTTACACCAGTTGTGATCATGTGCAAAAGATCTGAGGTTCCTGGATTCTTATGTCCATCCCCATATGGAACGAACTTAATTGGGACTGCATATGGTAATTCGTCCTTTGCAGCATTAAATACATCAATGCAAAAGCCACCATACTCATCAGAGTTCTCTTTCCGCGACACAAACTCAAAATAACTAATACGATTTGGCACTCCAACGCGAAGTTGCCTTCCGTTGCTTGAGAAAACCCACCCTCGAGGCTTTTGGGTGGTTTGGCCAGGCCAGATTACGCCATATAATTGCTGTTTTGAGCCGGAAGTAGTGGGCTGTGCATTCATGTGTTTGTTTGGAGATGAAACTGATAAGCCTGAAGAATTGGACCAATAACCAATTATCCTAATTCCTGTGCCAATGACATTGATGACTTCGTATGCAGGGTGAAATAGGTCCCCTTCTGAAGTGAACTCTAGTTTGCCAGTTACACCTGTTTTATTTACCCCTAAAATGCAACCACGCAACAGGTTCCCTCCATTAAAGATACTCATAGCATCAAATTGCAATCTTCCTCCATGAAACTCGATCAAATTTGTATCATTTGAAAAGGATATGTTCCCCCCCTGCTTTAGAAATTCATCAAGTGAATGAGCAAGAAGCCAAACAGTGTCATAGGCATACATACCGTATGTATTTAGTCCAAAATGGCTGTTACGATCGGTATTTAATGATGCATTCAAATTGTTCCACCTAGAAGAAAGATTTCTTTTAAGTTCTGAATCCGGAGTATGCATGCGCAACGTAAGAACCCCTTGAATACTGTCCATTGTCGCATCATAAGTCGGGTAAGACTCCGTGTCAAGTACTGTGGAGAGCCAATCGGTTGCAATCCACACATATCCACTTCCCATCATATTCATTTCCCGGGCCACATTAAGTACATCTAGACCCCAGGTAGCATAAATGTGGAGGATAACAACCCGAGACTCCATTAAAGCAACCTTTACAAGTGTTTTGGTGATTTCATCTTTACTTAATTTGGGGCCCATAGATGCTTTGTAAGAGATTTTACAACGCTTCAAGGCTAGCTTGTCTCCTAATGCAGAAATCCCATTTCTGCCATGATCATCATCAATATAAATTGCTATTACATCTCGCCATTCGTAGTACCCAACAATATCTGCCACGGCTTCCATCTGGAAGCTATCACTCTGCATTGTTCGAACAAAGTAAGGGAACTGAAGTGAATTCAGGGTAGGGTCTGTTGCGGCAAAAGATAGCAGAGGGACTTGGAGCTCATTCGCAATATGTGAAATTACATGAGCCATAACTGATTGCTGGGGACCAATTATGGCCACTGTATCGTTCTCCATAAACCGCAGAGCTGTAAAAGTGAAATAACCGAAAATAAATCATCCAGGAATACTGAAGTAGTGTATATATATATACTACTTAAGAAAAGAAGAGCTAATATATATATATACATATATATATATATTGCTGCAGAGTACGTACCCTCAACAATTCCCAGAAATCCGCTAGATAATTTTGTATCCTGCATGGCAACTTTTAGCTTAGTTCCACCGAGAACATTTGGACTGGAATTCACATCTTCGACTGCAACTTCTATTGCTAGTTTTGCAACTTTCCCAATGGAAGTATTGAAGGACAAAATGGCCCCAATCTTAATGACATCCGGTCTCGCAGAAGCAGCCGTAGTACCGGTGCTAATAAAAAGCCCATTGTAGAAAATCATTCCCAGAAGCCACAAGTAGTACACGATGATCTTCATGGTGCAGGGATTTTACTTTCTGCAAATTAACACATGCCACAAACGAAAATATTTAGTAATATGTATGATGAAAATAAGCCGCGCGCGGATAACCAAATTATGTTAATAAAAACACCGACACGTATACACAAAAAGGTACATGCACGCATACATATATTAATATAGATATAGATACATATATTTACGTATATATGTACTTGATATGAGGCCATGAAAAAAGATTGATAGATCTGCAGGCCGTGATTATAAGCTAGCGCAGTTGGAATCTAAGAATCTTGAAAGTCAGTCCATTGAAACTGACTTTTTCAACCAAAATTAAGAAAACCATCGACGAAGTATATGTGGTAGCTAGCTGCAAGATTAACAATATTGACGTCCTTCATGCAGCATAATGTGTTAAAAAAGAAAATATTAACAGCCATATATATACATATATTATATGTATATATATATATATACAAATGCAATTAGAATGATCACATGCCTACGTAACAACCAGCTTGGAATATTATTCGTTAGATGGGAATTAATATTGCAAGAGATAGCAGTTAGCGATTTATTATCATGCATGTTGCTGGATATAAAATGAAGAAATTTTATTTTAACAGAAAATTTTATTTTTCTACTAAAATTTATAAAATAAACACTGCATTTAATAAAAAATATTATTTTAATTACAATTCATTAATTCTATTAATCGCTAAAATAATGATCTTGACATTAAATTTAATTACACTACTTCAATTTTTTATAATGATAAATATTTCATTTAAAAATTTGTTTGATATAAAATAAATATAATAATATAAAATAATATAATAATAGTATAAAATATATAACAAAATATATAAATAAACCATTCATAACAATATAATATAATTTTAATTTGAAGATATTAATTTATACATTAGAGAATTTATTTTTATTTATGAAAATTTATTCCTATTATATGATTAATAATTTCATTCATTTAAAAATATTATTTTATAATTTTAAAATAAATGATTTTTTTTTAAGATAATAAATATACAAGATATATAATTAATTATAATTATATTAAATTAATAATAATAGACAATAAATATAATTAATATTTTATATATGTTTAATATTTTATTAAAATAATTAAAATATATATAATCTAATAAATTTACATATTTCAAATTAAAATTTTAAATTATAGATTATAATATAATATTTTTTTATATAAACTAAATAATCTTTTTTTTAATTTTATTATTTTTTAAAAATTATCACATACCTAAAAAATAATGTAAATAATAGAAATTTATGTAGATATAAAAAAACTCCAAAACTAAAAATATAAATATTTTAATATTCTCTTTTGAAAGAGTACAAATGATGCAAATATTAGATCATTTTAAAATTATAAAAATTTAATATTTTGAACAAAATTTTTATTAAAATTTAAATTAAAATTATTTCAAACAAATTTGATAAAATTATAAGTTATATTTATTTATAAAATTATCTTATTATTTTTATTAATATTTTTTTTATAATATATAAAAATATATAATTATTTATCATCTGTTTAATTATAAATAATTTTTTAATTTTTATTAAAAATTAAATTAGATAATCGTACTTTACATATTATTTTTATTTTATATATATATATATATATATTAGTTGGGACTGCAACGCACAAAACAAAAAAAATTACGTAAAAAACTGCTGTGTTATTACAATAAAAGAAGTTTGGTCTGTCCATATAATTATAAAAAAATATCTAAGAATAGTATAATTTCAAAATCACAGCAAAGCATTATATATAATGTATTTCACGATTGTGTTGTATTTGCATCATTATGAGCGTATTTAGCTATCATATATGTAGTTTCAACCTCCAGACCGCAATTTCGGCTCTTCAACCCTAACCAGTTTTCTCTCCGTCGCAAACTTCTTCCCGTCGCAACCTTCCTATTCACCTCGTCGTAAATCCGAAACCCTCATCCCAGTCTCTTTCTTCTACCGTCTCCCAAATACCCTCACACCATAACCAAAATGCAAAGACACGAGCAACACAAATAACCAAGAGAATCCAGCACGCAGAGAATCAGAGATACAAACTGCAAAGAAAAATACCCAGCAAAAATGCAAGACACAGAAAAAAACAAAGTCGAAACAAAACAACGCAAAGACAAACAGAAAACAAAAAAAACCCAGCCAAAATAAAACAACCATGTTTCCTCTTCGGCGTCGAAGAAGAACAAACACAAAAATAAACCCAGAAAAAAGGAATTCGAGACAGTAGGAAAGAAATTTACCACCAGTTTCTTGCCAACAGAGCAAACGCAGCAGCTTTCCTCTCTAGCAATTTTCGTCTTCAGCTATCTCCAGCGGTTTCGTGCGACAAGAAGAAAGAAAGCATCCGAAATAAACAACCCTTTAACCATCTAATCAAGACTTCAATATACAACAAAACATCACACCAACACACTGTAGAATAAATAAAAACGCCTCATCAAATTCAGACGGAACCAGTAAAAACGCCACATCCTCCAAATAACTTCACACATACTCTTCGAAATACTCTTACATCTATCGACGCAAATGAATCGAACACAAGCAACACGAACCCAGCCAAACAACCAACGAAATACACAGAGAGGAAACAACCCAGCGATCGCAGAGAAAAAAAAAAACAACGACATCAAAAACAAAATCCAGCCAAACAAAGAGGAAACAACCCAGCCAGCGAATCGTAAAGCAAAAAACCCAGAAAGAAAAATCGAAGAGAAAAAAAAACCAATGAAATCAAAAACAAAACACAAGCAAAAGAAATTAGAAACAAAATTTATCGAGCGAGCTCTTAACTGTTCTCCTCTTCACACCTAGCTTTTCTCCTTCACCCAGCTTTACTCCTCTCGCAGAAACGAAATATTATTTTCGAGAACAAAAGCGAAGAGAGAGAGCTGAGAAGAGGCAGAAGGAGATGGACTGAAGGAGAACAGATATTTGAGCACGTAAAAATATTAGCAAGTTAAAAATTAGCATTGGAATAATTAAAAAATACAATCTTATATAAATATCAAAAAAAAAAAGAAAATATATATTTGCTCAAAATGATACTTTTAAATATTAAAAAAAATTATTTTTTTATTTTAAAAAATTAATAATAAAATATCAAAATAAAAAAGTATTATTTAACAGTGTTATTTTTTTTATATTTAAAAATATTATTTTTAATTAAATATGATATTTTTTTTAATATTTATGTAAAGTTATATTTTTTTTTTTAAAGATTTAACTAACTTAACACTGCTGTAACGTGTGAGTCTTAAAGTCAACTAATAACTGCAAAGTCAGAAGTAATAAATGTAATAGATGCAAAGAAAGAAGACAGATAAGAAAATGGAAAAAATTATAAAAGGATAGAAATGGGATAGAAAGACGCTGAAAATATTTACTATTCATTCGCTGTCCTCACTTATATTTATTATTCATCTACGGCGGAAAAAACATGGGGATGAAAACGAACAGGGGACAAAAAAAAAAATCACAAAAAAAAGGAGCTGAGAGTATTTATTACAACTCTCTTGCCACATTTTTTATCAAATTTTACAAGTTTTATTTTTCTATCAGCAAGTATTTTTTATGATTTTCATCATTTTTTTTATATCATCGTTTGTCTTCTAAATACAAATTATTTGCATTTGTCATCACTGTTGATATAAAACTTAAATTTTATCATAAGGTAATTAAACGTTTTTATTAATCAGATTTATATCAAGACTGTCACCACTCTACTCCTTAGGCAACAACTCATTAGACGTAAATAGATTTATAAGTCAATCATAGAGTTGATGAATTAATTAAATGTTATATAAACTCAATATTTTTACGACATTCAGCCCCACTGCCTACGTTCTATCCTCAAACTATCCCTTAAAGATTCCAAATTCACTATTCAATTTTCCTTTATATAGAGATGGAAACCTATTACACCTTTGAGTAGTACCGCTCTAAAAAATTCGTGTAGAACACCCTCTCCACTTCCAATCACCTCACACTTGGTGATTTAACTATTCTCTGTGTAGAACACATTCTACATATATAAGGGTTATACGCACCCTTATACTGATACAAGAGTTGATAGTGGGTAGACTATCAGAATACACTCTTCAATGAGTGAGATAGAAACAATACAGCCTAACATATATCTCTCTAAAAAAGAATAAGAATTAAGACTCAAAATTTTAGAAAAGAGATAATGAAAGTTTTGAAAGAATTATGCAAAATTTAGTAATAGATATATAAGCTCTTGTTGTTGTGATTTTACAAGATTCAAGTGAGCTATTTATAGGCAAATGGACCACACTCAATCATCTTTCAAATTCAAAATTCAAATTTTGATAAAGTAATTGTATATGTCATTTAATTTTCAAAATTCAAATTTTTGAATGAAATCATTGCATATGTCATGCACATGTAAAATATACTTTTTGAAAATAAAACTTTTAATATGATCACTGTATATGTCATGCACATACAAAATATAATTTTCCAATTTAAAGCTTTTAATGATGTCATGCATATATCATGCTTATGTCATGCATAAAAAATACAATTTATTACTTTATGAGAAAAGATTAATATTTAAATCTTAATCCAATTTCAAATTTTATCAAGAGATGTACAAAAATAATCTATGAGCTTCATTTGTAGACTTGTTCTTTTATACTTGATGTGCACTTTGCTCCATTGCGTAGATAATTTGAGATTAAGATTTGAATTTATTATTTATCATCAAAATCTACACATAGATACGAAACTTGAAATCTTGGATTCAACACACCACGTCTAGGGACTGAAGATCTGTACTTACTTCCTCCTTTGTGTGCTTTTTCTGCGGAATGAGGTCCTTTATGTTTGTGACAGACGAATCGGTGAAAAGTGTCATCTGCCTTTTGTCCCACTCCTTACTAACGACAGTATTTTCGTTGACCAGACCATCACAAGCTACGGACCGGGTAATGGAATTATCTAAACGATTTTCAGCTAAAACTTGATCCGAGCTTGGTTCCTTCCTGCCCGTTGTTCGTTCATCAGATCGTGTAGTCAGTCCGGTGTGAGGTATTCCTTCCTTGTTGCGCCCACTAGACCAGGTTTGAGGGGGTTCTGAATTTGGTGTACCGGCTCTGATCCAAGGGCCGTATTGCAATAGTTTCACCTCCCTTGTTATTTCGTCGTGCACAGCATTTGGGCAACCTGTTTGGCCATGGAGAATATAGCAAAAATTGGGCATGTGCTCATATTAGTAGGTGATCCACCTGCTAGTGCCACCGAGGTTGATAACACGTCCCCTGGCCAGCAGTTTGTAGATATCCACCCAGACTTTCAACAGCGGTTGGCTCCCCATGCCCTTTCGTTTTCATCTACATCAACCACCATAACATTACTGATTGAGACCCCTAATTTCTCACCTGTTTGTTTGTTCAACCCAACAAATGGGACATCATGTAACTGGACCCAGAAGGGTTCAGCGTTGAAGCTGATTTTTCGAAGAGCTTATTGGTTTTGACACTCTTGAAGGCACACTAAGTGCTTGTCAAAAGCCCAAAATCGGCCCTATACTACTCTCTTTTTTCTTTGCCAAACTAAACTCAACCAGAAATTTATTTCTACTGATATCCTTAATGGCAATCTTATTAGAGAGTTTCCAAGCTTTAAACATAGTGTTTCTAAAGGCTCCTCTATTTATTTCTTTGTCTAAAGCCACCATCGCTACCAGGCAGAGTTTCATTCCTTTACTTGATAGTTCTCCTTTCCTTTTTAGAGAGGATTAGCTCTTCTTTCTCAACCTTTGTAAGTCTGAGGTCCTCGCACAAGTTAACCAGATCTTCTTCCATGCTAGATTTGGGGGAGGTCAGAAGAAAGAACGCTTAAAAACCTGAAGGCTAAGAAGAGGTACTTGCTTTTTCAAAAGAGAACGTAGGAAGGGAGAGAAAAAGTTGTCTCTTTTGCCCTTACTATTAACGATACTGTATACTTTAATGTATACGTCAGTCAACCCTCGCTGTTATTGTATATATCACTTAGGTTACGTTTAAATATCAAGAGTATTTGAGAGTTTAGAGTTTGGCAATAAACTATTCTCAAACACTCTCAAATAATTTTTATTACTATTCATTATTTTATTATTACTTTTTACTTATTTATTTTATTATTTATTACTTATTTATTATTTTTTAATATTTTAATATTATTTTTTATCTACTTTTTATTACTATTTATAAATATTCTCAAACATTCTATCCAAACATAATCTTAGGCCTCGCTTAGATTCAGAGATAAGATGAGTTGAGATGAGTTTAGTTTATTTTTTAATATTATTATTATTTTGGGATTTGAAAAAGGTATATTAGAAATTGAAAAATGTGTATTAGAAATTGTAAAAGGTGTATTGGGAATTGAAAAAGGTGTATAGGAATTTGTGTTTTATATAAAAAATTATAAAAATATAATAATAAAATGAAGATGAGTTGAGATGAGTTGAGATGAGCTGAGCTCACCTCTGAATCCAAGCGGGACCTTAGTTTATCGATAACTTTGTTTATCACGTCATTGTACACATAAGCATGCACTCTTTCTTTTCTCTTTCTAACATAATTTTTTTATTCTTTTCCTTTAGGTAGTGTACTATAAATTTAACTAAATTTATCTAATTATTTTAATATATTTTAATTTTATTTAAATAAATTTCACAAATTTTATTGAAGTCTTGTCTAGGTAATAAATTTTTTATAATTTATTTTAATTCATCTTTATTTTATCATTATATTTTTTTAATTTTTCATTTAAAACATAAATTTTTATTTTTTTTTAAATTTTGATATATTTTTTTTAAATTCTAATTTAATTTTTTCAAATTTTAAAATAATTAAAATATTAAAAAATAAATTAAACTTATTTCAACTTATTTTATCTTATTTTTAAATTTAAACAAAATCTCAATCATTTTAATTAATTATTATTTAAAAATAATTCAATTTAATTCAACTTTAATATCTAAATGTAATTTTATTATTTTATTATTTCATATCTTTTATAAAATAAAATAAAAATATTTTGGATGTTGTAATATTTTTTATAAAATAATATTAAATATCATTTTATTAAAATATTCAGGTAAAAGTATATGTCTTGACGGCGTGTAAGAGAAGATATCATGAGATTGAGAGATTGAGATGTCTCACGTAAACGAATAATGAGTATAATAAGGAAGAAAATAAACGAAGAACGTAAAAATTGTTATAAACGAAGTCGGCAGCCGCCTCCTTTGGCCCACCACTAAATTATGTGAATGACCCCATCACTATTATTTTAAATCTGCATAGTGACTTGCAAAGTAATTTGCATAGTAACTTGCATAGTAATTTCAACGCCTATAAATATGGGTTTCAGTTATAATGAAATTCATAAGAAAATATAGAGAGATAAAGAAAGTTTCAGTTCTTAAGAATTTCTTTTCTCTTGCAATAGTAGTTCATTTCTTTAAGTTTCATAACACGTTATCAGCACGAGGTTCTACCGATACTGAAGTTAATGGTCTTCTACTTCAAGTAAGTTTTTCAATATATTATTTGCAGTCCTTGAGATAAATATTAAAGGTAATATTTTTGAATATTACTTGATAAAATTTTATTTTTATTCTCATGATAATGTGAATATATTTTTTAAATTCACAGATTTATTTTTGTAATATAATGTCAAATATTGAGATTTATTACTATTGACATTTCTGAAAAATGTTATTTATCCAGATCCTTGATGAGATCAATTTGGATATGATGATGAACTTGAAAGATACAATTATAGAAGGAATTCATGTGTCCCTGAAGGACCGTGTTGTGTATCTCATGATGAAAAATCATCTTACTGTGTTAAATAAATTAAGAGAGTGAAATAAACACCAGAAGATGTAATCCTCTCAAAAGATCATTATGATTTATTGCACCTGAAGTTGTAAGATTTTAAGAGTGGTATTGAATATTCTGCACTCTTTAAAATCAGCTCAATATTAAAATTATACAGTGAAAATGTCACTGATGATGATATATAAAAGAAGACATTATTTTTCATACCTCGAATGTGCTCCTGCAATAGTAATATCGAGAGTGAAAGTTCAACAAATATTCTGAACTTTTGTTTTGTCTTCCAGTGATTGAGCTAAATAATGAGTTTTTGTTACACCAGTTACGTCCTATTAATGATATCGAATTTACACAATTCCCAGAAGTGAATGGAAACTAAGGGCGTAGACGTGGTAGAAAAATTATAGAAGTGTTGGTCCCAAAAGCGACAACACTAAAAATGATAAAAATATATCGTATCACCAGAAGTGATCAAACTCAGAGAATGGTAAAGGCTTTCAGAATAATTCTTCATAAAAAGATGAAAATGTTTCTCATAGATGTAATATGACTAAACAGTAGTCACGTACCTGTTGTACGGCCAAGTACTTGATTTATTTATACTAAGTTTTTATATATATAAGCTTATTAATATTTCATCATGTTTTGAAATAATGAAATATCGGTGCCTAAAGCACGACAAGAAATTACTTGGGATAATAAAGTCCTGTTTAAATTTGATCCTCTTACAAATAAATGTGAACCAGAAGTTCAGAGGATTATTTATCTGCAAAGTGTTGCAAATCAATTACATGATGTATTTACTGACACTAAAGGTGTTGTAAAATCATATATTACTGCTGTTAATGCTTAAACAGGAATTGAAGTTCTTGAAGGACGAGTTGTTAAAACAGCAATAAATGAGTCTAAGATACACCTGAAGCGTTGAAGACCTATTGGTGCACAAGAAAAATAAAAATCGGTGCTCATGAAAAGACCGTATTTTCTGTATAAAATATAATCCTCCTGAAGAGGAAACCTCCTGAAGAGGAAACCTCCTGAAGAGGTAACTCCTGAAGAGAAAACTCCTGAAGAGTATAACTCCTGAAGAGAAAACTCCTGAAGAGTATAAACCTCCTGAAGAGGAACCTCCTGTAGAGGTATTTCATGAAATGTTTTCCCCTGAAAAGAAACAATGAGATCTCAATACATTTCATGAGTACTGGAAAATTTATGGATAGAAATAAAATTGTTGTCGACAACAGATATGATAACACTTGATATTACCAGAAGTAATGAGCCAAAAATCATCGAAGAATGTCGACGTAGAAATGATTGGCCAAAATGGAAAGCAGTTATTAAAACTGAATTAAACTCGCTAGTGAAGCGAGATGCATTTGGACCTGTTGTCCAAACACCAAAGGGTGTAATATTTGTCAAATATAAGTAAGTATTTATACGAAAGCGTAATGCGAAATGAATCGTGCGGTATAATTTGTCGCACAAGGTTTCCAGTAGAAACTCGAGCAATTATGAGGAAACATATTTCCTTGGTATGAATGCAATCACATTCATATTTTTAATCGATTTGGTTATTACAAAAGGATTAGATATGCAGTTAATGAATGTGGTCACTGCATATTTATAAGCATCATTAGATTATTACGATACTTGAAGCATCTAATCCAAGTACATTTAGGAGTATGTACTTTATAAAGCTTCAAAGATCTTTATATGGGTTAAAGCAATCCGGACACATGTTGTATAATTGAATCAACGAGTATCTATTGAAAGAAGGATTTAAGAATAATCCTATATATTCATGTGTTTTATTAGAATCCGGATTTGTCATTATTGCAGTTTACGTTGATGATTTATCTTATTAGAACTCTTGAAAAGATTACAAGGGTTGCTATAAATTCAAGGAATGCATTTGAAAATGAAAGATCTTATTATTCAATTCATAGATGAGTTACAAGAATTTGAGACTTCTAGCCTCATCTCTCAAATACATTTGCTTTTCATAAAGCAACGTACCATCCTTATCTAAAGGATTAGGCAGTCGAAATGAAGAGGCAAGTAAGGATTTTAAATCCTTATTCTCCTGCTTTAAGTCTGCAATTTTTTTGTCAGACTCTTGAACGAGTCGTTGAAGTACAGAAACCTTCTCGTTAAGCTCCTCAATCTCACGATTTTTGGATTGTAATCGGTTGGAAAATCCAACAATAGAGGAGGAGTATCGGGTGCCAAGAGTCACCAGCTCATAAACAGCTTCACGATCTGACTTATTAGCCAGATCATTTGCTTGCTGCAGCATTGCACCTGCGGAAGATGCAGGATCAACTTGTAATTGAGGTGAAGGATACCTCATATGTTGATTGTGAGAAATAGTAAAAGGAAATTGATGAGCCATTGGAAATTTGTAGAATAAGAATACAAATACAGATGGATTATAGATATGAGAAGAAGATTTGATGCGTACTAAATGAAACTAAAGACGGTTCTTATAGAAATGGAAATAAGAACAAGACAAACCATCATCTCTTCAAATCTCACTTTACAAGATATGCTGGATGCATAATTTCAAAAGCCAGCGAGATTAATTACAGCTATCCCTATTTTCTTGTAAACGCTGAACCTCTGCCGTTAGCTGCTGTTGTTGACTTTGTATCTGAGCTCTTTCTCGTTCCAGCTCTTCTACTCGTGTTTTCAGGTCACGAGAATACCAGTCTACAAGTTTCTTCAGCTCCTTGTTATCTTGTTTTAAATCTTTATTTTTTCTCTTTAGTTGCAAGCGTTTGATGCAACTCAGATATTTGATTTTTAAGATGATCAACCTCACTCGTTCTCGCCAATAGCCTCTGAGACATGGTTGTAAGAGAGGCAGCATATTGAGCACTGAGGGTTCTTGATGCTGCAACAATTTCAGGATCAGATTTACTAGATAGATATATCTCTGCTCCTATCATGGTGTTTACAGCCTCAGGAGAAAATATAAGTGGTTGAGGTATAAAAAATTCATGGTTTAAATCTGGGACATTAGAATTTCTATCAGACATAATATCGTTCTGGATGAACAACAACTGAATCTATGAGGAATGCGAGATCTTTTTGCTGGAGTAAACCAATGGTAAAATTGGTTATATTTAAAACAACAACCCGAAACCTTCAAATCTCTTCAAGATCTCGTTTGTCCACAATATCAAGCGGATTTGATTTTCCGCCGAAACGATAATATTAAATCTCAAAGATTTTACAGTTTTTATCATACATAGATGGTTTCCAATATTATTTCCGCCGTATATAAACAAGTTCTTCCTAATAACGCCGAATGAGGGGGAGAAAATTTTAGATGAAAATATTATCATACTCTCTCTAATGCATTATTTAGTTGGAGATCGTGTTTGAATTCTTAACTTGTTATATATACTGAAATCATATTTGCTTATTACTTGAAACACTAACGCATATTATCAGGGGGAGTTTAAGTATTACTGTAGGTATCAGATTTCTATTAAGTTTGTCAACCAGATATTATTTTTCATCTTCAAATCACTCAGAGATTATTGCAATTCATGAAACAAGTCAAGAGTATATTTGACTGAGATCAATGACTCAACAATTTTATATGAAGATAATGCTACTTGTATCGCTCAAATCAAAGGAGGATATATCAAATATACGATCAAGTGATAATCTGGCAGATTTATTCATGAGGACATCACCAACTGCGACATTCAAGAAAATTGTGCAGAATATTAAAATGTGAAGACTCAAAAACTATTGTCATGCACTTTCCAGGGGGAGTAAAAGTCCTGAAGACTTGTGCTGATTGTTCTCTTTTTCCTTTGCTAAGGTTTTATCCCATTGGGTTTTTCTTTGCAAGGTTTTAATGAGCCAATCTTAAAGCACTTGTGGATACATAAAGAGACTGTACTCTTTTTCCTTCGCCATTGATTTTTCTTCCCACTGGGTTTTTCCTTGGCAAGGTTTTAACGAGCCAAATTCTTTATGGGTGGTCATTCAAGGAAGAGTGTTATAAACGAAGTCGGCAGCCGCCCCCTTTGGCCCACCACTAAATTATGTGAATGATTCCACTACTATTATTTTAAATCTGTATAGTGACTTGCATAGTAACTTGCATAGTAACTTGTATAGTAATTTCAATGCCTATAAATATGGGCTTCAGTTGTAATGAAATTCATAAGAAAATATACAGAGAGA
The DNA here is from genome assembly GCA_036898215.1 of Platycarya strobilacea. Classification (NCBI taxonomy): domain Eukaryota; kingdom Viridiplantae; phylum Streptophyta; class Magnoliopsida; order Fagales; family Juglandaceae; genus Platycarya; species Platycarya strobilacea. Next base: position 43,295,439 of record CM072545.1, on the reverse strand, counting down.
AAGAAAGTTTCAGTTTTTAAAAGTTTCTTTTCTCTTATAATAGTAGTTCATTTTTTTAAGTTTCATAACAAAAATAATTTATTTAGAGATTTTCTCGCTCAAAACAGTCCACTCTACGCGAGGATTTTCACACGTCGATACTTGGGCTTTAGTTACCTTTCGCCAGATTTGACAGAGCTTCATAATTTAGGGGGTTGTCATTTGTCAGTTGTTGTCGATTATGACGTTTTTTTATCAAATAATTTTATTTTTTAAAAATATACATATAATATAAATATTTATTACATTTCATAATAAATATTAAATAAAAATAATTCTATAAAATATTATATTTATATAAAAGACTTTACAAAATTATCTTTTATTTAATATTTATTATAAAATATATTATATGATTGTATTGTGTATGTATATATCATTTTTTTTATCATCTAATATTATATTAAGTTTATTTTCTATTAAAAATAGTTAATTAATTTAATAAAATAAATACAGATAAATATTATTAAAAATATTATTAAAATATATATAAAAATATGATGTGGGATATAAGCCTCTTTAATTTTCACGCCTTCATACCAGAAACTTTTCCTCACTTTTTTTTGTTTTTTCTTATTTTCGGAACGTTAGTACAGGATAAACAGACAATGTTAGGTTTTAAATTCAATTTCAGTCAAATTTTGGTGAAGATTCATTATGCTGGTATTGCTATTTATATTAAATATTAAATATTAAATATTTTTATTTTTGGTGAAGATTCATTATTTTTAATTTTATTAAATATTTAATATATAAGTAAAAAAATAAAAAAGAAAAATATTTTAAAAAGAAAAAATTCAATATAAATATTAAAAAATTAAAAAATTAAAAAATATTAACTTATAAAAGTTAAGAAGGTTGTGTAAAACAATTCTTTCGTAAAGGAAAAATCTATCAAATCTCTTATTATTTATATAACTTTTACACGCTATATTTCTTTTAATTTTAAGTTTATTAAATATTTAATATATAAATAATAAATAAAAATAAATTTATTTTAAAAAGAATAAATTCAAAATAAAATTAAAAAATTTTAGCATAAGGAGGTTGAAAAAATCGTATAAAACAACTCTTTCGCAAATAGACCAATTTGTGAACACATAACAGTCTCAAGAGCTTTGGTTTCTCTTCACAATCTATTCTTACAATTTATATAATATTATTTTTTTTTTCAACAAAAATTTATACAACTTTGCCCACCATTTCCATTTTTCCTTGTTGTGAACGAACATAGACAGATTGGCAATAATAAATTCCTATTTTCAAGTTGGGTCCCTGAGGAAGACTATTACAGGGGAAAAACACCCAAATCCCACGCCACAAGTAGTTTCGTGGTAAGCAGTTAGTTAAAATTTTGAACTTTTTTCAATCCCTAGACCCGTTTCTTTTGCACAAAGATAATGGTAACTCTTGAGAGGTGAGAGTCAGATCTAAGAGTGAGAAATCTTTTTATATCATTTTTAATATAAAGAAATCATAATATTATTAAAAAATATTTTTTTAATCACTAAACAAAAAGAATTTAAAAAAATAGCATTCGAAAAAATTCTTTTAGACAAAAATTCAGAAAAAGATATTTCTCATAAAGAAAATTTTTTTCCTTTTACAATTTTATGAACAACTAAAATATATATTAGAAAATTTGAACAGATTAGTGTCTCATAGTTAATAATTTTAACATATCAGAGCTATAATTTCAAAACAATTCGTTTGAAAAAATCTTTTTCTTAGTCTCGTATTACACGATGTGGACCAATCAATTAAAATTTGATTTGTTTTTTCCAATGAAATAAGAATAAAATATTATTATAAAATATATATTTTAATATTAATTTTATTTTAAAATATAAAAAATATTTTTTTAATTTAAAATTATTTTATTTTATATGAAAATTTTAAAAAAATAAATTAATAAATTTAAAATAAATTTAAAAAAATGCTATTTCTTCCTCTCCTTACCATCCGGATTCTCATACCGTTTTCAATATTGTTTTTTTTTAGTTTTTTTATATGATTTTTAAGTAAATATTTTAATATTTTTTATTAATATTTTTTTAATATCTTAAAATATTTTTTTAAAATAGAAAAAAATCATAATAATATTTTAAAATATTGACTTAAAAATCATATTAAAAAACTAAAAAATAAATAAAAACAGGATGAAAATTGGAATGGATTTCACCGGGACGAATAGCAGTTTTCAAATAAAATAAAATTAAAAAATTAAAAAAATAAATCAGACTTAAGATGAAAGGGTGATACTACACCCACTCGGATCCCGAATGGGATTCCGTTCAGGTAAATATATATATATTTTTTAGATAGTTTTTATATTTATTATTTAAAAATAAATTTAAAATATTATTAAAAAATACTTATTTAATTATTAAGTTAAAAATAATAATAATAAAATAATTTTTTAATTTTTTATAACTTTTTTTGTGACTTTAATTTTTCAAAATGAAATAAACATCTCAGCAAAGCAATGAGCACTAAAGCCAATATAAAAATAAAATAAAAATTAGCTTAATTTTTTATAATTGTTATGCTCGAGATGTACAATCTCTCAAACCCGGTGATATATTCTCTTACACGTTGTCTAGGCATTCTTCTCAGCCAAAATAATGAGTATGATAAGAGATAAAAGTAAACGAAGAAGACAAAGAGAACCGTTGAAACCTGACATGTCAATTATACATTGAGAACATCATTGATTAACGTCACTTCACAAACCCTCGAAAAAACAGGAAATTGTGCAAGATATCAAACCACGTGGAGAATCTGTAGAGCGCTTGCATTCCAAATTAAGATGAGAAGAATTATAAATAATAATAAAATAATTAATTAAATTAAATTTAAATTTAAAATTAGTGATTAAGATGAATTAAAAATATGAAAATAAGTTATGATAATAAAATTTAATTTATAAAACAAACTATACCTAATTTTTTTTAGTTAAAATTGAAGTTAAAATTTGACCTTTTTAGTTATAATATTATATTAGATTAATTATTTTAAAATTTAAATATTAATATATATTATGAGTTATTATTTAAAAGTTAAATAAAAAATATTTTTTTATTTTTTATTTATTTTTGATCAAATATAATAAATTTTTTTAATACATATACAAATTTATATTTTTTATTAATTTTTAATAATAAATTTTATTGAGATCAATATCAATATTCGAGGAGAAGATATCGTGAAACTGAGAGATTTGTACATCTCGACCATATCAATCACAATAAATTGAGATAAAAATTTTATAATAGATGTGAGATAGAAAGATAAAATTTTTAGAAGAGATATGAGATAAATGTAATAGAGATTTTTGGGGTTCGGATGGGTCAATCCTTTTACTATACTAAAAATAGTTTGTCGTCATTAGTGGGCGATAAGCGACACTGCCCACTCCATCAGAATTGGCAGATTGTGGTAAACTTACTCCTTTAATAACGAGCTCCGGCGATCTATAGTGTGCCCCACAAAAACTTAAATCTAAAATGGGTCCGGAGGTCGTCGGAGCTCACTGTTGCAGAAGTAAGCTCACTCGCTAGTCCTGATGGAGTGGGCGGTGTCACCCACCGCCTACCGGAGGCAGCGGACTGCAACTAAAGTCGAATGTCTTTAAAATCCATCTCTATTTTATTTTTTATTATTTTTTTATTTTTTTATTATATTTTATTTTATTTTATTTTAATATATTTATCAATAAAAAATAGCCCAACGGACCCACTCTCAGCGTCTTTCAATGTAATAATAAATTTAAGATTTTTAATTTCATCTCAAAACAAACCGGCCAAAAGTATCCTCATTGGCGTCGAAATGGTGAAAAAATGTAGAGAAAATGAAGAGAAGCAACCAAAAAACACTTATGCAGAGGAAAAATAAATAGCTTGAGCCTTGAGAAGACAATACCCTCGTTGGAATGGTGAGTCTTCGTCGGCAAGAAGAACGCCGGTTGAAACAAAAAAATACGCCGATTAGCTTGCAGGGACGAAGTGAAAGCAAAATGGGGGGTTGTCCCTCGAAGGGGTAGGGGTAGGGGTAGGGGTAGGGGTCCTCACAGAAAATGGGGGTATTCGGTGCTTAAAGGTCTATCAAATTGGAACCTAAAAGGCCTACGTGGCTTATTGTGGTTGGATTGGTGCAAAAACTGTTTTTGCACCAATCTATTCTATTGCCGTTGTCGTATATGTGCTTTTAGTTGGACATACATTTAGAAGAAATAATATTGGCATGTGTGCTGCAGGTTAGAGGCACATTGAACAGATTTTAAAAAATAAAAAATAAAAATAAATAAGTAATGTGTTGAATGGTTGGGGTGCTGCTATACAGGAATTACAGCCCAATACATTAGAAAGAGTATTGTTGCATAAATACGGTCTTGTGTATTTTTTATTTTTTATAAAATTGATGGCATAATAATTATATTATGTTAGTCAAAATATGAAAATAAAATACAAAATAATGAGAAAAAAATACAAAATAAAAACATAAATAATTAAATTAAAATATATATATAAGTGAAAAATATAAAAATCATATATAAATAACATTTTTAAGACAGAATACAAGAATTTTTTTTTTTATTTCCATGAATCTGTTTTTTTATTTTTAATAATATTGACCGTTTGAATTTTTCGAATTTTTTTTCCTTGACCCAGTAAAAGAAAAAAAGCTTGAACACTATCATTAGTTTACCTTACCGTCTCCTCGATAGTGTCTTTTGAGACTGTCATTCAATATTCATCCACCGATCATCACCAGCATCATGTGGGTTGGCATCTAACCAGCTATATATCCAGTATCTAGTATATTGTAATTGACGTCTCTAATTGATTGACGGTTATACAGTAGCATTAATGGCTATATATCCAGCAATTCTAACTAGCTATATATTTACTTCTGATTGATGGTTAATTAATATTCGTGTCAAGCACCTCAGTTACCCATTTTTGAATCTCCATGATATTAGAGAGGTAAATAACTCAATTTGGTCTGGTTTGAGAAATTTATGAATCGGTTTTATTCTATTTTTTTTATTTTGGATTAAAACGAATAAGAATTTGGTCTATATTAATTCGGTCTAATTCAGTTTAAAGATAATTCGGTCCGGTCCAAAATATCTCATATGATTTAATGGGTTATATTTAGTCTAAAATATTATAATAATCAAATATTTTTTTGGTTCAAATTTAACTATTATAAATTATAATATATTAATATTATAAGAGTATATATTATATATTCATATATTAATATATATTATATAATAATATATTGATTTATATTAATATTAATATTATAATTAATATTAATATTATAATTAATATTAATATTAATATTATAATTTATATATTATTTTTATATATACATATATAAATATATATATATATATGTGGGGTTCGGTCCTGTCCGGTCCGATCTGGTCCAACGGGAGAAATTTTCTGGATCGAGACCGGACCAAAATTAATTGATCCCAGTAAAATTTGGATCGGATCCGACCGAATATCATTCGGTCTATATAAAATTTTATTCGATCCGATCCAGTCCCGGTTTGAGACAACTAGTTTGATTATATCTACTAGTTCGAGTCAATCTTTTTACAACTCTACATGAGATCATAACGTCCTTCAAACTATTTTTTTAATTTTTTAAATGGTCTCACCGTTGAATGTCTTTTTACTCCACAGGTATGTATTTTTGAAATCTTTGTATGTGTCGAACATTGAGGTCTCCCAATTGAGTAATTAAATAATATTTTATTTTAAAATATAATTTAAGGAATATTTTGAGATTCAGTTGGATCGAACTCTCCTTCATTGCAATCTCCCTGTTTTTGACGGTGGTGACGGGGGTTGGGCTAAGGTCGAATTTCCTTAGAAATTTATTTTCATTTTATTTTTTATTATATTTTTTTTATTTTATTATTTTATTGTATTTTTTATTATATTTTCTAAATTTTCATTTTTTAATAAATTTTTTAATTTGTTTATTATATTTTTATACAGATAATAGAGATTTAAGGGATGGACTACAAAGATGCTACGACCCATAATTTAAAGTGTAAAAAAAAAAATCTACTTTATTAGATATTTCAAAATCAAAATTAAAAAAAAAATGAATAATATTTGTATTATATATAACGTAATATTATTCACTTTTAAATAATATTTTATTTTATTTTTTTCTTTGTTTTAGGGCCAGTTTGGATTGTAAGGTAAGACGAGCTCGTCCTCAACTCATTTTAAATTCATCATTATATTTTTTCAAAATTTTATGCATAACATAAATTCTAATACAGATTTTTTCAAATTTCAATACAAATTTTTCAAATCTTAATTCAACTTTTTCAAATTTCAAAATAATAATAATATTAAAAAATAAACTAAATTCATTTAAATTCATCTTCTCTCAATCCAAATTGGGCTAATGTCATCTAACATTTTCCCTGCTCACCTCAGTCGTTTTCAAGTTTCGATCCACCGCCAACCATCACTAGTCACATCTCCGATATCTCTTCACGCCAACAAAAAACCCCCAATAATCCCAGCTCTAACAATTTAGTCGGCGTCTCCCACACACAACTCCAAAATTAAAAATGGGTTTCGATAACAATGGTGAAAATTGACTCAGTGCCGGCCACCACCATCCACACTACCCATTTATTGGCATCCCATCATACCGACGATCAACTCCAACGATCCCAGCTTCGAGAAATCCTTAGCCGTCTCCCACGCGCAATTCCAACGTTAACAATAATGGATTTTAGCATTGTGTCAAAAGTGTAATTAAGATTTTTTTTTAATTTATGAAATAAATATTATTATAACAAAATATTAATATTTTAAAAGATATAGCGAAAAAATAAAAAAGTTGAGGTAAAATAGAAAAACAATAAAAATTGTTGACAGACCTGCTAAAAGATGTGAAAATAGAGCGAATACGTTTTTATGTGTAAATAAGCTTAAAGAAAAAATAGAGGTTCGGTATTTGAATTTTCTAATAATGCAGAGTGTAAACGTGGCTGATTTTTTATATAAATGATTTCTTTAATGGTCCGATAGTTTTATTTTTTTTGTTAAGCAAGCAAGTATTATAAGCTTCAAATGATAAACATTGCATATTGTAATATTTTTAAATTCCATATCATAAGAGGGTCTTTTTCACTATAAAATCTTAGAAGATTAACTGTAATAAATATCAAAAGAATATTTTCTTGGCCCTGCCAACACGATCAGTTTGAAACCTTCTTAAATTGATACATTATGTTTGCGGCTTGTAATTCTCCTAGGTTGGTATGAGTTGTGACTGTTTTTCCTGTTTTGGCCAATACTGTAATATCTGTATTTGTGCATATTCCAACAATGGTAATTCCATAGTTCTAATAGCTATATCGAGTCCCTCTTTTCTCTCGAGCAAAGTAGGGTTCGTACCGTTGTTGCCTGACTATCGGCCTGGTTTCAGCTCCGGTGAGGATCATGCTTTTTACGACTGGAAATGGAGGAAGACTTAACAAAGAGGTGGGAGAGGTTAAGCCTGTCCACGAAGGAAACAAAAATCGCAAGTGTCCATTCCGACCAACTGAAAGGAGACCAACCCAGGAAGAAAATCTATATCGTCACCACGGTTCTCTTAGACAAGGGGATCAGCCACGAAGCTTTCAGATCAACCATATCACAGGTATGGCGTCTTTCTGGTTAGGTGTGATTTAGAGATTTAAATGAACTTTGTTTTCTAATTGAGATCCAAAAGAGTGAGGATAATGTGATACGCCTGGGAGTGAAGTGATACGGCTGGGAGTGAAGGGAACCTAGGGTTCCCGTGAATAAAGTTGGAAGTCGGGTCAGGCTTGGGCCGGGTCAGCTGAGATGTAGTTGGGCCATGGGCCGTGGGCCTAGTTTAATTGCATGCGTAAGTGTTCTTTTGCTTGTAATGTTGCTGAATGTAATAATAGAAATTGTAGGCCTAGTTTAGTCATTTACGGGAATCACTATAAATAAACTTGTAAAAGCAGAAGCGGTTACTTTTTGATCATTGGAACCTTATGAGATTTAGGAGGCAGTCTTCCCTCTAAGAAGACATTGTGAATTCAGTGATAGCAAATAATATTCGGTTCATTCCACAGTCCAATTAAATTGTTACAAAGTGGTATCAACGCCTGGGAGTGAAGTGATACGGCTGGGAGTGAAGGGAACCTAGGGTTCCCGTGAATAAAGTTGGAAGTCGAGTCAGGCTTGGGCCGGGTCAGCTGAGATGTAGTTGGGCCATGGGCCGTGGGCCTAGTTTAATTGCATGCGTAAGTGTTCTTTTGCTTGTAATGTTGCTGAATGTAATAATAGAAATTGTAGGCCTAGTTTAGTCATTTACGGGAATCACTATAAATAAACTTGTAAAAGCAGAAGCGGTTACTTTTTGATCATTGGAACCTTATGAGGTTTAGGAGGCAGTCTTCCCTCTAAGAAGACATTGTGAATTCAGTGATAGCAAATAATATTCGGTTCATTCCACAGTCCAATTAAATTGTTACAGATAAGGATATGGTTGTAGGGGGAAGACCCTAGTTTTTCGATAGGAATGTAATAGCCATTCAAGATATCGATGAATCTCTGTTTATTACTGCCACCCACTTTTGCTACAAGCCTTTTTGGCTACAATGCCATAATTTTCCCTTTGCTGCGATGACTAAGGAAATAGGGGAGGAGTTCGGTAACTCCTTTGGACATGTGATTCGGGTGGATGCCGACCTCGATGGCGGTGGATCTAAATAAGCCATTGTTGAGAGGAAAATGGCTCAACATCGGTAGCCAAAAATATTGGATCTCTTTCAAAAATGAGAGACTCCAAAGTTTTTGTTTCCAACGTGGAGCTTTGTTCCACAGAGGAAAAAAATGCTCACGGCCATGGAATGATCCGAACACTAAAGATAAAAAAGATTCCCCTTTTAGTCAATGGTCGAGGGCACACCCAATGAACACGTCAATTTTCGATCTACGAAAGCACGGGAGCAAAAAAGAAGATAGAAAATATGAAGATAGTCAGCAGCACACAGGGTGAAAAAAGAGAATGTGCACACATGTGATCCAAAAATGGCTATCCCTGAGTCACCTCTTGTGCCACAAATGGAATCACCTTTTAACAAGAGCGATCCAGTGCAACAGGAGGGAAAGGACAATTTAAAGGTCATTTTATCCTAAGAAAATCAAGTTATCGCATCAGAAGGGCAAGGGGAAGATTCTATCTTTAATCACAATATAGAAGTGGACCTCGAAAGGCTAAGTGAGACAATTTTACCCCAGGGAAGTGCTGTAAATGTAGTAGCAGGGGACCAGATCAGGAGGGAGCAAAGTGACAAGTCCCAGATCCACATGGGCACAAAAAGGGTTGAGTGAGAATTGTCTGACTGGTAGGTGGAAGAGGAAGGCAAGGGGTAAAGACCCTCATGTGAATATTCTAAATGACATCACTAACACCACCACTTCGATTGGATCCAAGAGAAGTGGAATAAATGACCACGAAGAACCTCTCTCGACTATCAAGAAAATAAAGGCTGAGGAAGTAAGCAAAGAAAACAAAACCGATGTGTCAAACCGAAGTGACAAGTTGACTAGGAGTTTTACAGCAAATGGCTTGTACTCTGTAAAAAGTGGATACCAGCACCAAACACATCTAGATATAATGGAGGAGGGGGAAACGTTGAGAAAGGAAGTTGAAAAGCAAGTTTGGAAAAATATTTAACAGATGAAAGTTGCTCCAACAGTCAAATCATTCATTTGGAGAGCTTGTAGCGAGGCGCTTCCAACTTTGGTAAACTAAAAAAAAAGGAAGATTTTTTAGGAGAACACCTGCAAATTCTGTCTCCAAGAAATAGAAACCTCAGGCCATGTTTTTTGGAGTTGTAATGCTGCTAATGACATTTGGAGTGAAAGCTATATAAAGATCCAAAAAATGTCCATTTGTAACAATAACTGCTTTCACATTTTGGCAAGTTTGACTGGCAAGCTGAACCAACCTGAGATTGAGGAGGCGGCAATTATCCTGAGGCTGATTTGCTCCAGACGAAATAACTTCTACCATGGGAAAGGATTTATCCCACCAAATGCCATCCTGCAGCAAGCTATGAGGAGTTCCAAGCCTACAGAGATGCAAACGACAAGGCTAAGCCCGTTGGCCAAGACAACCAAACCAGTAAGTATGGAAACCACCAGATGAAGGGCTCTATAAAGTGAATTGGGACATTGCCACTAATCAGGCCAGGTGACGAATAGGGATTGCAGTGTTAATTCGTGATCACAAGGGCCCAAATTTTGGGGCACTTAGAGCCAACAGACCATATCATGGTAGTGTATTTGACAACGAGGCCATGAGACTTCTTATAGTTGCCACTTTTTGCAAGGAAATGCATCTCCAACGAATTCACCTTGAAGGGGACTCAAAGATAGTCATAAATCTACCGTGGAAACCTTGTCAAAATTGGAGTCTGAGAGGTTTAATTATAGAAGATACTAAGGAATTTTTAGATAGTCACTATACTTGGATTGCTTCACATGCGTTTCACGAGGCTAACCAAGCAGCCCACACATTAGCAAAATTCTCTCTTTGTATTTTAGAGAATTTGTATGATATTGAAGAATGCCTTTTGTAAATTCAGAATATTGTAATCTTTGACCTTATGCAATGAATTTGGTAACTAGGTTCCATTTTAAAAAAAATAAAAAGCTATATCAAATATTAAAATGTAGAAATCGTTGAAATGGCATTCTCTTTCATTATTAATATAAGTTTTTTCTAATGATCAACAGATTAAGACCAGTTTGAATTGAGAGATAAGATAAATTAAAATGAGTTTTATTTATTTTTTAATATTATTTTGATATTTGAAAAAGTTGAATTAGAATTTGAAAAAAATATATTGAAATTTGAAAATTCTATATTGGAATTTGTATTTGTATAAAATTTTAAAAAATGTAATGATAAATTGGAAATAAGTTCATCTTATCTACAAATTCAAACCAATCCTAAATATTCTTGATGATTTTTCTTGATACTACTGATGAAACTGAGTGAGGATGAGATTTTGTTTTTATGCACAAATGAGTGGGGATACCAAAAATTATCTATAATCAAAATAAGAAAAAATTGTAAAAAGTGGATATCATTTTTTGAAATATGCAAAACTTTTTTAGGATCAATAATGGTACCTCGTCATTACCTTTTTTTTTTTTTTTGAAAAAGGGAGATTGCGTTCCATTCATTAAGCAAAGTTTACAAATGAGACCAATAATCGAGTTAAATCCGTGTTACAAGCCTAGCTAAATACTGATCTGTAGATTTCCTGCATACAACATGATAGATTTTGTCTTAATTTATAGCCCCTTAACAGCCAACATAGGGTAAGACATGTCTTGAGAGGGCACAAGAGTAAATCCAACCTCCACCCTCTAAAGAGGAGTGGAAGATTACCACCTCCATACTCCAAAAGAGCAGTAGGAAATTTAAACCCCATTCGGGGAGCAACAAAGAATAAAACTATCCATATTTATTACAAGTAAACCAACCAAACAAGAAAACGACTAACAACATAAAAAACCAAAATCGAAGCCCAAAGAAACACAAGAAGGGCTCGGGAAATCAGGAGCCGTGTCACAGCGACGGGAGGCGTGTGACGGACACATGTCGCCTGAGATGGTCCGATCGACAGATTCGTGTACCACTGAACTCCCTGAGTCTAGTGCCATTGCGCATGGGCAACGTAGACCCCATTATGTGTGGCGTTTAGCTGAGCCATATGAGATCGGCTGCCCGCGTGTGCGGTGAGCCACCGTCTTTTTCGGGTGGGAGCTTTGACGGACAGGGAGATTAGCGGCAGAGGATCCTCCTAGAGAGGTGCATAATACCCAACAACACCCGAAATAAACGTTTATGTTGGATTCAAAAATTGCTTGGCTGAGACGGATAATTTGTTTTGTTTTATTTTAATTGAAAGGTCCCCATAAAGTGATATGAGACCGTGAGGTGAAAAGTAATAAAAAATAGGTAAAATTAATAATAAAATATAAAATACTAAAAAAAAATAATAAATAATAATCAAAGTAAAAAATAATAATAAAATATTTTAATATTATTTGAGAGTTTTCACACGCCAAAAATAACGTTAAGAAATTGTTCGAAAGTTATAGCTATAATATGTTAAGATTATTAACATACTAGCCTTTAGTCTGTTAAATTTTTATCTATTTAATACATATTTTATTGCTTATCATAGTGTTATAAGAAAAAAAAGCGAATAAAAAAATAAATTTTAAATTTTCTAAATATTTTATTTTCTTTAATTTGTACTCTTATTACAAATTATTTTATTTATCTATAACTTTTTGCTGACAGTTTAGGATGGTTTGGATTTAAAAATGAGATGGGATGAATTATAAATATTAATAAAATAAGTGATTGAAATGAATTAAAATTTAAAATGAATGGTTGAAATAAGTTGAAAGTACAAAATGAATCGTGAATAATAAAACTCAAATTTAAAAACAAATCAGACCTAATACTAGTTATCAGATTCAATGACATCCGTCAAGATGTTTGCTGTTTTCAATAATAATATATTCTGTGCTCTCTAAATGTTGACATTTAAGGGCGGTTTGAATAGTAAGACAAGATGAGTTATTTTAAAATTATTATTATGTTTTTTTAAAATTTTTATATAAAATATAATTTATAATATAATATTTTAAAATTTTAATATATATTTTAAAAGTTTAATTTATTTTTTTTTTATTTTAAAATAATAATAATAATAAATAAATAAATAAAATTTATATTAACTTATCTCATCTCTCAATTTAAACCAAACCTAAATTTTATTTAATTTATACTCTCATTATAAATTATTTTATGAGTGATGTTATATCTCAGATGTAACTCGAATATCTTTTAAAATGATAAATTTATTTATTTATTTATTTTTAATAATTTTTTTAATAGTTTTAAATAATTGGGTAAAATAAAAAAAATGCATATTATTATTAAAAAAATATTTATTTAGTAAAAAAATTAAAATAATAATTGGAATAAAATAACATTTCTCTTATTTTATTGTAACAACTTTTTATCGATGACTTAGTTTCTTAGACTCTGTTTATTTTTAGAAATAAGATGGGATGAAATGATATAATATAAAAATTAAAAAATTAAAAAATTAAAAAAAAATATTATTATAGCACATTTTTTAATATTGATTTTATATATAGATTTTAAAAAGTGAATTTGGAAATTAAAAAAATAAATTTTTTTATTATATTTTCTATATTGTTGAACTCAAGGTTTCAAGTTTCATATAAATCTACACATGGATTTTGATGATAATAAATGAATTCAAAGAATAAAGGAGTTTCAAGCTCAAGTTGTCCACACAATAGAATCAAGTACATCAAGGAAGCAAGCATGAGCAAGAAGGGAATAAGTTCACATTAAAATCATAGAGTAATTTTGTAAATCTCTTAAAAATTTGAAATTAGGATTAAGGCTCAAAATTAATATTTTATCATAAAGCATTAAAATATACTTTCCACATGTGCATGAATATTTTAAAAATTAAAATTAAAAATTTTGAAAGATGATTGATTGTCATCTTTCACATGTGCATAACATGATTAAATGTTTGAATTTTGAAAATTTTGAAAGATGATTGATTGTCATTTTTCACATGTGCATGACATGATTAAAGGTTTGAATTTTGAAAATATTAAGATACTTGATTGTTATCTTTCACATGTGCATGACATGATTAAAGGTTTGAACTTTGAAAATATTAAGATGATTGATTGTCATCTTTCACATGTGCATGTTTTATTTGAATATTTTTAAAAAGGAGTGGATGTTTTTCTTGACTTATGCAAAAAGTAGATGTCTTTATTTGAAAATTTTGAAAAGTAAAGTGTGCTCCTTTTGTCATATGCGAAAAGTAAAAGATTATGTTTGAAATTTTTGAAAAGTAAAGTGTGCTCTTTTTGTCACATGCAAAAAGTAAAAAGATTAGATTTGAAATTTTTGAAAAGTGAATGATGATATTTTTGACATGAGAATCTTTTCAAATTTGAAATTGAAAACTCATTTGCCTATAAATAGCTCACTTGAGTTTTGCAAAACATATAACAAGAGCTTACACATCTATTACTAAATTTTGCATCATTTCTTCAAAGCTCTCATTCTCTCTTTTCTAAAGTTTTGAGCCTTAATTCTTGTTCTTATTGAGAGAGATATAGGTTGCGCTGTATTGTTTCTATCTCACTCATTGAAGAGTGTACTTTGATAGTCTACCTACTATCAACTCTTGTATTTGTAAAAGGGTGTGTATAACCCTTGTGTGTGTAGAAGGTGTTCTACACGGAGAATAGTTAAATTACCAAGTGAGAGGTGATTGGAAGTGTAGAAGATGTTCTACACGGGGAATAGTTAAATCACCAAGTGTAAGGTGATTGGAAGTGTAGAGGGTGTTCTACACGGATTCTTTGGAGCGGTGCTGCTCAAAGGTGTAATAGGTTTCTATCTCCATCTAAAAGAGATTGAATAGTGGATTTGGGAATTCTCAAGAGGTAACTTGAGGCGAGGACGTAGGCAGTGGGGCCGAACCTCGTTAACATACTGAGTTTGCTTCTCTCTTACTCTTACTATTTATATTTATTGTTGTTTCATATCTTGTTTATATTTTATATTTGATTTATAATTGTTATTTTTTTTAAATACAACTCAATTCACCCCCCTCTTGTATTAGTCATCTGGGTAACATATATAAATTTTAAAAAAATATAATGATAAATTTGAAATGAATTTATAATTTTTAAAAATTAATAAGGCCCGTTTTGGATTTGAAATTCACTTCAACTCATTTTATTTCATTATTATATTATTTCAATTTTTCATATAAAATACAAATTTCTATGCATTTTTTTTTTCAAATTTCAATATATTTTTTTTAATTTTTAAAATAATAATAATATTAAAAAATAAATTAAATTCATCTAAATTTATCTCATTTCTTAATCCAAACAACGTCTTAAGTTTCATCTCTAAAACAAACTGACCCTTAATTTTCAGGCGCTAGTTGTCATCAGCTTTCAATGAGTCATGAGATTCGTCAAGAATCAACATCTTTGCTGTTTTAATGAGTAATACTAGCAATTTCTATTTTAAATTTTTATTTTGATTTTTTATTAATTCGTTTAATATAATTTTTATATAAGTATTTTTAAATAATATTATAATTTTTAAATAATATTTTTATTTATATAAAATTTTAATATCTTAATATATTTTCTAAAAATATATAAAATAATTAAAACATTATTTAAAAATATTTATAAAAATCATATAAAAACCAAAAAAAAAAGTTAAATAAGGAAAAAAAAAATCTCTAACATTTTTTTCATTTATTTTTTAATATTCTTAAATAATCTTTTTCTAAAAATCATATTATCATTAAAAGAATATTATTTAATCATTAAATTAAAAAGATATAATTAATTAATATTATTGAATAAGTTAAAATATATTGAATTGAGTTAATTTTTTTTAAAATAATAATTAATTGAAATAATTGAGTAAATTTTATAAAAATATTTAAATATATTTAAATAATTAAATAAATTTAGATAAATTTACAAAAAATATGAATTTTCATTTTAAATAATAATTAATTGATTAAATTTTATAAATTTTTTTAAAACATAATGATTTTTATATAAGCATTACTAGAAGAGAGAGATCTATCTCATTAGGCACGCAACATGCAGACGGCATAGAAAAAACAAATTATCTCAGAGCACTCTTAAGACATTTTAAAATTTTTTTAAATTTAATTATTAAAAATTAATTTTTTCTATTTAGCTACTCACAATGAATACTTTAAAATACTTTTAAATTTAAATATCAAAAACTTATTTTTTCTATTTTAACTATATACTTTTATAATATATCATCCATCAACATCTTTATTTTTTATCTATATTTTTTAAAATATTCATATTTTATTTTAATAAAATTTATTTTACAAATTTAAAAATAAAAACACTGGTTGTCAGACGGTGTGTGAGGCGCATGGAGGCGCCGGAGACGTTGCCAGAGATAAAATTTTATAGAGTTGATCGTCGGTGTGAGGCGAGTCCCGCGAGGTCGGCGGTATAGCAGTTAACGGCCGGCGATGAGTCCAATAAGTTTCAAATAGTCCGAAACCCATTTCAGACTTCGACTTGCGCGTGGGAGGCTACTGAAGGTCGGTTGAAGTTGGGATTGATGGGGGTTTGGTCGCCGGCGTCTTCTGATTCCAGTAATGCCGACGGTGTGCCGAATGGTTGTCGACGGTGGATTTAACCTAGCTAAGACCGAGGCTACCGTTGAAGATTATGGACTACTTGTGATTGAGAAAAAAAAAAAATAATAATATTTGAAGGATGAACCGTGTTACGCTACGCTACATGTAGCGTAAATACTATTCATCATTTAAAAAAAAATTATTTTACCTATTCCATTGGAGTTGTGATTTTTGACCTTTTAACTAACTTTGAGCTAAAATTTACAAAAAACAAACGTTTAGCTATTCCATTGAGAATGCTCTCAGCATCTTTATTTTTATCTATATCTTTTAAAATATTCATATTTTATTTTAATAAAATTTATCTTACAAATTTATAAATTAAAAAACTGGCTGCCGGAGGGCGTGTGTGGCGTGTGGAAGACATCGGAGACGTTGCGGGAGATGAAATTTTACGGAGTTAGTCGCCGGCGTGAGGCGAGTCCGACGAGGTTGGTGGTGTAGCTGTTAATGGCCGACAGTGGGTCAAACAGACTTCAAATAGTTCGAAACTCATTTTGACCTTGAACCTGTGCGTAAGAGGCTATTGGAAGTTGGTTGGAGTTAGGATTGGCGGGAGTTTGGTTGTCGACGTTGTTTGATCCCGATGATACCAGCAGTGTCTTCGTTAACGGCCGGCGATAGATCGAATTCACTTATATTTCCAACGACTGTAGTGCACTGTACAAAAAAATATTAATAAAAGATAGATAAAGTTGCACTATACTTGCACAATATCTAGCGTAACTACCATTGACAAATATATAATTTAACTATTATAATGGATTTGTGGGAGCTTCATTTTATCGATTTTATTTTATATTTTACAAAAGGGAGATGCTGGAGACCGGTCCGGCTGTCCCTAACGTCTAAACGTTGGACTGCTTGATGATGAAAAATACATAAAAATAAAATAAAAAATATGATTAAATAAAAAAATAAAGATTAAAAATATATTAAAAAAATAAAATGAACAAAACATAATAAAAAACACAATAAAAAATACAATAAAAAAATAAAAACATAATAAAAAATACAATAAAAAAATAAAATGAAAATGAATTTAAGGGGATTCGGCTATAGAGCGAATGGAGCCGCCGCCGGTGGCGGTGGGCGACACCGCTCGCTCCATCGGGACCGGCGGACTCAGACGACCTCACCCCTACAACGGCGAGTTCCGGTGTACCCCCGGCAACCTTAAACCCGTTTCGGACCCGTACCCCAATGGCGGGGGCGGTGTCGCCCACCGCCACCGGAGACGGCAGGGGCTACTCTGTGTAGGAGACACCCCGTCTGCCCCTTAGGTTTTATCTTTACAAAATACATGCATTTGAAGAATTCGTTGGGCTGCTCTTATAACTTGTCGGCCGAAGAGAGAGGAGTACAAACAAGGACTAATTAATAAAAAAAAAAAAAGGTACAAAAACGAAAAATCAAACAGAAAATTTAAAATAATAATAATAATAAAAATAAAAATTAAAAAACTATGACCGAAGGAGAGAAAGGTGGCGGTAAACAAAATGAATTATGAAGACAAAGATGTGACCGATATTTCAAAGCTGCAGACCATCGTTTCGACTTGTCTCGTCGGTTAACTATCCTATTTTCGTTTCAGCTGAGTTTAATTAGAGCAATAATATTGAATTAACCAAAAACATTTAATTAAATATGCGGAAAAAAAAGTTTGTATACAAATAAAAAAAAAGTTCGTTTAATTCAATATGAGATAAAAAAAAGTAAGAAAAACAAATAAATATATATTTTATTTATAAAAATAAATAACAACTCTTTAAATTTATAAAATTCTCAAATTTTATTATTAATATTTGAAGATAATTTATATTTATATTTTATTTTTTTATTTTTATCTCTTTATATTTAATTAAATATAATAAAAAAATTTAATATATATACAAATTTATAACTTAAAAAAAGTCTGACTTTAAAATAAAGTAACATCAAACGAGTTCTAAAATTTATATATTTATAAAACGCGCTTTGTCCTTCCATCTCTCTAATAAAACTCTTTATCTCACCTAAAGTTTTAAAAAATCAAATCGGACAGATAGACCAGACCAGATCGAATCGATCCGATCCAAATTTTATATAAATCGATTAATTCTGATCCGGTCCTGATTCAAATGATTTCTCTCCTATATCAGACCGGATCGGACCGGATCGAACCCCACATATAATGTTTATATATGTATATATAAAAATAATATATAAATTATAATATTAATATTAATATAAATTAATATATTAATATATATTAATATATTAATATATAATATATACTTTTATAATATTAATATATTATAATTTATTGGTTGACTAATTGTAGTATAAAAATATAAATTATAATATATCTATATAAAATATTATTAATAACTTATAAGTAATAAGTATATTATTATTATTTAATATATTATTACTAATTTATCATTATTTACTAACATATAAATATATAATATACTAATATAATAATATTATTAGTTATAATTTACTAACATACTTAATGTATAATATATACTAACATATTAATATATAATATATACTCTTATAATATTAACATATTATAATTTATAGTAGTTAAATTTGAGCCAAAAAATATTTGATTATTGTAGAATTTTAGATTAAATTTAGCTCATTAAATCATATGGGGCACCCCTGGATCGGACTGGATCGCCCCTGGACCAAATTGAACCGGACCAGTATGGACCGAACTCCTGTTCGGTCGGGTCCAGGGTGAGACAATTCTTGGACCGAATGTAATTGATCCACAAATTTTTCGAATTGGACCGGACCATTTACACTCCTAGCAATAATAATCCTACAAGTAATCAGGAGTTCCTCGAATTCGAGAAAATCTAAAAATGGGAGGCGATAATGTTGGTAAATTTGTAGATGTTGGCTATGATGTAGGTGATGTGGGACTATGAGAAATATGTGTAATGTCTTGATTTAATGAGATATGCTATTGTGATGTGGGGCTATGAGAAACAGGCGTAATGACTGGAGTAAATGAAGGATCTGTTAAGGTAAATCTAATTGTGTAGGTATTGAAAGTGTAGGTAAATCTAAATATGTAGCTGCTGAATGTGTATAGCAATCGGGTGAATCTGAATGGATCGGCACTGATTTTAAGGGTATAAAAGTTTCAGCAATAGGGGAAAGCGCATTAGAAGGCATATTGATTCAATGAATTGTTGAGACTGAATTTGAAGGCACATGTTCATGTAAAGAATTAAAATGCACTAAAGTAGAATTAGAAGGAGATACAAATGGTAGAGAAAACTGTATTCTATATGGAAAAATATGTTAATGAAAAATAACATGTCTTGAGACAAAAGTAGATTTTGTGGTAAGATCAAATAACTTGTACCCTTTTACCAAAAGGATATCCAAGAAATATGCATGGTCGTGCTCTGGAATCAAACTTAGATCTTGATCTAAGAGAGAAGAGGCAAAACAAAGACATTCAAATGTCCTAAGATGATTATAAGTAGGAGAAGATTGAAAGAGCAACTCACAAGATGACTTATTTCCTAAAATGGGGGTAGGCAATCTATTTATAAGGTGAGTGGATGTAAGAATGGCATCTCCCAAAAAAATAAGAGGTAAATTGGAATGAAACATTAGAGTTTGAGAGGTGTTAAAAATATGTTGATATTTACGCTCAATAACAGAATTCTATTGAGGAGTTTTAACACAACTTAAATTATGTAAAACACATTTGAACTTTTAAGAAAAATTTTGTACTATTATCGGTACAAATTTTCTTAAATTTAATCTGAAACTGTGTTTTGATGAATTTAAAAAACTGAGAAATGAAAAGAGAAATTTCATATTTGCATTTTAATAGTTATATCCATGTATCCCGTGTGCAATCATCAACAATTATTAAAAAAAAATTATGGCATTCTAATATAGATGTAGAAAAAGGACTCAACACATCATAATGTATTAAAATAGAAGAAAATGGGAACAAATGAGGATTATTAGGGAAATGTAATTTTTTTTGCTTAGCTGAACAAGACAAAGCAATTCATTATTCAATACAACAGGAACAATATTATGGAGCAATTTCATCATTGACAAAGAAGAATGACCTAACTATGATGCCGTAAATGAACTAAGGTATTTTCTAAAATTTTTGAGCTAACACACAAAGTTTTAGATAAGGGTAAAGAAGATACAACTATAGAGTGATTTGAATCATTAGGAGAATCTGGTTGCTACAGGAAATAGATGTCTCTCTTTTGCCTACTCACTCCAATTAGCTTCCAAGTTTTTAGGTCCTAGATTAACATATGATTAGAAAAAAAATATAAGCAGCAAGTTAGATTTGATGTTAACTTGCTAATCGAAATTAATTTAAAAGTAAAAACTGGAATACAAAGAACATTTCTAAGTATCAAATCTTTAGAGATGAAGACTGTGCTGACATGTGTCATAGGAACACTTTGTCCATTTGGTAACTTGACAGATGTGTCATTGATAGGAGTGTATGAGGGAAAAAAGAAGAAGTAGAAGAAACCATATGATCTGTGATTCTTGAGTCCAAAATCCAAGACAAATAATCAAAGTTAGTAGACATAAGACAAGTAGAAAAAATAAAGGAATTATGAAATAAAGAGGTTCCTATACTAGCAATGGAAACTGAGGTTGTATTAGCATGATGTTGAGATATGACAGGAGAAATCATATTTTCAGAGGACTGGAGCAAAGTCAAAAGTTGCTGATATTGGATCTCAGTTAAAAATATTGGAGATGCATTTGAAGAAGTGTTGTCAGAGATAACGTTATTGGCCATGGGTTGTGACCATGGCTTGAACTTGTATCCAGGAGGATAATTGTGAAGTTTAAAGCACTTCTCCATGGCGTTCCTCTTTAGTCCAGATGGGTTGGACACAAGGTTTTTGTATCCATCCACTAAAACAAAGACACATCATTAATTTTACAAAATTCTATCTAAACTCAGTTACATGTGATTGAAGAGAAAACCTGGCTTCTCCCCTTCCAGAATCACCACTAGTCCCCTCCCAGCACACGAAATCGACCCTAGCCTAGCACATAGCTTCTGCCCTTACCGCCCCAACACAAAGCGTCTCATCTCAGTTCCGTTGCATAAATGATTTGAGTCCCAAAAACGCTCCCAACAAACAGCTTCTCCCTTGGTTCCGTCGCTAGCACATCTAATCACGTCTTCAAATCGACCTAGAATTGTCGCGTATCTCCAAATCGAAATGGTATTTCTTCTATAATTTATACATTTCGTGGTGGAAAAAGTGGGTTAACAAGGGAACGAAGATACAGCCCAAATTTATGGTCGTTTTATGCATAAAAAGAATTAATAATTTGATGGGTTGTTATCAATTCATGGTGGGGAATGTTATAGTCGTTTATGTGGGAAACATATAATTTTCCAGTCATTTCATGGTGGAGAACGGATAATCTTTTTGGAACACTTTATGAATTTGACCATGTTTAACTATTACTCAAGCATCACTTGGATTCTAAAACGTCATATTTATGCTAGATAGTTCTATTTTATGAGCATTTTGCTTTTCCTTGATATTATTTTGACCCCTTAAGAGTTCCAAGATCAAAATTGACCCCTGATACTTGAAAATTATCTTATTTTATTTTATATATAAACTACTAGGAATCTTTATCCATTTGGGAACACTAATTTCTATTTTTTCAGTTTGATTTGATGTGCCATATCATAGTAAAAATTGAATCCGACTTCACCTTTCCTACCACTAAGCATACTTAGATACGCATTACTTACCATCACTAACTACAACATTAACTATTGTAACTTATTCACTATGACTTTTGCATAAGCATTAAGTTGCAACATTGCAATTATATAGTTAGAGAATGATTTTGTGCTTTAAAAAGTCATTGTATTAATTTTAATACATTATTGAATGATGTTCAAGATATAGCATTTTGTTTATATTGTACTCATAATTTTAATGCATTATTGGGTGGTTGACGTGAATTGTCAATGTCTTTTTCTATCTTACTTTAAGGATTTATTACGCCCAAAGCATAATATGGTAGTTGTAGTGTAGTTTTGGGATGTCTATTCTAGAGGAAAACAAATTAAAAGAATAGTAGAATAACAAATAAACTTAAAAAAAATATTAAATGATTTATGAGAGAAGAAAAATTGATTTTAAATGCAAACTAAAATAAAACAAGTGATTAACGCGAAAATTATTCAAATTTAACAAACAATAAAGCGTCGGGAATCCCTTGCATATATCCGATATTTTAATTATGCTTAATTCATTGATAACTCAATTGAAAATTCAATTCCAAAATTTCCAATTGAAAAATATAGAATTATAAATCAAAATTAAACCAAATGTAACTATTTGAAAAACCATTCATCACTTTTAAATCACGCAAATTATTATCTACATTAAGAAAATTCAACGACGACAATATACACAATGAGTGATATTGCAGCAAAAAATTAAATCAATACCGACAATCAATTGATCCAAATATAATTAAAAATTTCAACCATTCAATAGAAAAAAATATGACTAAATCTATAAATAGAGTAAATATTATGATTATTCAAAAAAGAAAATATTAATAATATATTAAAAATAATAAAATAAAAAATTTTAATAAAATAAAAATATCATTTAATGTACAACTTCATTCTTAACTATATTTAAAAATTTAGTTATTCATTAAAATGATGGGTAATAAAAATCTCAAAAAGAAAATCACAGCGATGAAAAATAAATTTCGTTCTCTGAACTCGTCCCTGCTCTCCAGGTCTGCTGCGTCCAAAAAACGGCACTTGTTCTCCTCAAATTCAGTATATATGTTATGCGGCTACTCCAGTTTCAAACTCCCGTCAATTCCGTGCCCAACTAGAACTAAAACATTGCCCAGTTGCCGTGTATTGGGGTGCAGGTCCAAACTCAAATGTAAAGTGCGGGCGGCCTCCTTATAAGTAGCTGAATTTAAGTCCAAAAGCAAAGTGGGGTCCTCTCTTTTGTCAATTAAAGCCTCTCTTCTCTCGAGTTTAAAAGCCATGGCAGCTTATCTCTTCAAGTCAACCGATTGAAATCCACAAGCAACACTTATCAGCTAGCAAGTGGGCCCAATTGAAGACAGTGAAATTGTGGCTGAAATAATGTGGCCCATATCCAAGTGAAGTGCAATTGTCGCTCCAAAGTAAAAGGCAGCAGGTAGCAATTAGCATAACGTGCACGGGCCCAAGTGATCTTTTTCACTCCTTCAAATACCAACAAAGAAATAATAATAAAATAAAATAAAATAAAAAGAATAAAAAAAGATAAACCGTGCTTAAAGACATCTCAATATAAATAGAAATTAAATTCAATAAAAAAAATTATATCTCATTATTTTTATTCACTTTAATATTTTAGTCCAATATTATAATATTTAAAGTGCACTTTCGTACACTCATCAAGAATAAAATAAGAAATTTTGATAGCTATGAGTTGAATTTCTTCGATGTTAGAAGTGAAGAAATTATTATGAATTTGGAAGATGACGTTCAAGATGATGTGGATTTAAAAAATATTGTGAATTTAGAAGATGATGTAGAAATGTTGTGAATTTGGAAATGATGTAGAAAATGTTAGGAATATAGAAGATAGATTAAATGTGGACTAGGGAGTCAATGTCAATCCGACTTATCTTCGTGGACATATGGAAGTTACAAAAGTTTAAAGAAAACTTATCACGACTCTGAATGAGTTCGGTATACCGACAATGAAGATTATGTCAGTGTTGAGTAAAGAAGTTGGTGGTGACTTTAATGTTGGCTGTATTGGCAAGGATGTCGAGAAATGAGAATTACGTGGGAAAAAAATGAGAAAAGTTTTTGAAGAGGGAGATGTATAAAGATTATATTACTACTTTATTAATCAATAACGCAAAGAACATGGGTTTCAATTCTCCATACAAGTTGACAATGATGGGCGTATGGGAAGTTGCTTTTAGGTTGATGCGTGATCAAGAGCTGTATACCAATATTTTAGCGATGTTGTTACATTTGATGCCACGTATTTGACTAATGTTTATAAGATGTCTTTTATGTCATTTTCTAGAGTTAACCACCATAATCAAATTGTAATGTTTGATTGTGCTTTATTAGTTAATGAAACAGCTAAGTCATATACATGGTTATTGGATGTATGTCAAGAGGCAATATTTGGGCGTCTTCCTACAATTACAATTACTGATGATAATAAGGCGATGACGAAGGCCATCATAGAGGTACTCCCCAATACAACTCATAAATTATGTTTGTGGCTCATTTTACAAAACTTCCCTGAACACTTGGCTTATGTATACAACAAATATCCGAACTTTCAAAAATATTTCCATTATTGCATTCATAAGACAATTAAAATTGAGGAGTTTGAGGAGAAATGAGCATTTATATTGGTGAAGTATCAGCTATGAGAAAATACTTGGTTGCAAAATCTATATGCTCGATGGGATATGTGGGTTTCGACTTATTTGTGTTCAACATTTTGTGCTGGTATGTCAACAATTCAAAGAAGTGAAAGCATGAACAAAATTTTTAAAGATTCTATTTGATCAAGCACTATGGTTAGCAACTTTGTACATCACTATAAAAGATTTATAGATGCACGTTACTTTAAAAAGAAATAAAATGATATTTGGACAAAATCTATGCAAGCGATAATGAAAACACCTTTTAAAATTGAAGAGGAGGCGGAAAAAATTTATATAAGATATTCCTTCACAATATTCCAAAATGAGTTGTTCGATAGTCTCCAATACTAAGCAATAAAATTGTCCATTGAGGGTGAGGCCAAGACATATGGAGTCACATCTTATAGCAAGGAAACACCTATTTACCATGTGACATTAATGGGTGATGAAGGATATGCAACATGTACATGTCATATGTGGGAATTTATGTGAATTCTTTGTAAACATGTATCATCTGTTCTTGGCAAGAAAATGAAGTTCGATAGGTTGCCACAATACTATGTTTTAACAAGATGGACTATTAATGCTAAGACTCAACCAATTCCTGACATACCGTATTCTGAAGGGCTAGAATTGAAAGGACAAGTTGAGCCTACGATGAGAAAAAATAAAATGATGCTACAATTATATGACATTGTCGAACTTGGGTCGCAGTCATCAAAAAATCATACTTACCTCACACTTGCAAAGGCGTCAAATGTAAAATGTTCACAAGTATGGAAAACATCCAATGTTGATCAAAACGAAAAAATTCAACTTATATCAAACTTGTCATAAACGGTCCAGGATCCTCTATGTAAAGACCAAAATCCTTGAGAATGAAGAACCCAAAAGAAATACAAAGAACAAAAAAAGGCACTGTAGCATTTGCAAGAATGAGGGACATGCTAAAAACAATTGTCATTTAGTGATATATAGTAGCATTGGCATTATTTGTAATTTTTTACTTGTTAATTTAAGAAGTTAATAAAGTTTGTAATTTGCTGTTGTTTGTGTAGGGATCCTGAGCCATCTTAGTTCAACATATTGCAACATTTAGATTTGTAGTGCAAATTTTTTGATACTATGTAAGCGAATTATTTGTCTTCTGCCTATATTTAATTTAGAATTTATTTATCATAAAATTAATTTAAACTGACTATATTTTAATGCCACAGGGAATATTGTGAAAGATTGTGAGCTTTGGAAGAGTGGATTGATGCCGATTTAATTTTTTTTGTATATGCATTGATGTTGATATTGATGTTGGAAATTTTGAGGAACCAACTATAATTTTTTTGTGACTTCCTAATTGATTATGAGGAAGTAGAAACAAGTTGAAGATGTTAGTTTTTTTTTGAGAATTTTGACACCCTATGGCTAGAGAAAATGGTATTTAAAGATGTTATTTTGTTATTTACCATGATGGCTTTGCCTTTTTTCAGATGTAAATATTTATTCTTCTCAGGTGGTGTGTAGTCTTTAGAAGTGGATAGATCATGTTTGCCAGCATTTTTCTTTTTGAAAAGAATAGCATTTTAATTTATTTCTGTAAAATTTATAGCAGGATAATGTAATGATAATGGCCATTTTGATTCTTGGTGCACATGACTGCTCTCAAGTCATAAGGCATAATGCTCTTAGGTCTTAAATAAGATTGATATCCTTCTCTATTCTTATTAGAAAAAAAATTTTCCATCTGCAATAATGACTACCTTAATTTTCCTCTTAAAGTAAAACTAGTATATATTTGGAAAAAACTGAGCCAAAGATCAATAAAAGGAAAATGAACTTTATTAGTTGGAATTGGAACAGTAGCAGCACTAAAGAAGTGGAGCCATGCTTATGATCATGTCCATGGAGGGACCTGAGTATAAGCCATTTTGATGCAGGGAGATCCGAGACAGATGATGTTAAGCTGTCTGATTGCACGTTGATAGCACTGAGATACCATGAAATAGCAGATTAGCATAAAGGTCGGAAGTGATCGTGATCTCTTTCTAATTGGGAGAGTTTTGGGTGCGTTTCAGTTTTTTGGCCATAACTTTGACTACGGAAGTCAGAATCGCGTATAAGACCCCAATTCGGAAAAATCTTTTCGACACATATACTGGTCATAACTTTGGCTCCATGTGCCTTTTTTTAACCTCAAATTCTGCTGTTTTCCTTTCCGAATTGTTATTTTTAGTTATTTTTTACTATTTTTGGTAATATTTCATATGTTTATTAGGAAGTCATTTTAAATCCGATTTGTTCTATATTTTTCGCAGATTGCTTATTTGATTTTGAATTTCAATTTTACGTTATTTTCGAGACTTTGCAATTTTTGGTAAAATTCGGTTACAGACGAATTTTAGCTATACAATCCGGCTTGTGGACTGGTTTTTGACAATTTTTGATTTGATAATATTCAGTTTTTTTTTTCTCAAAGACGTATTCTGTGTATTTTGAGCGAATTTTTTGTGTTCTTGCCTATGAATTCATCTGTTGAAACTAACCTATACAATAATCGCTATTCTGTCTGACGTCACATTTGGGGTGCAAAACGGCAAGTACACCATCCAAGCTCAATGAGAAATCAGAGTTCTAAATTAGAAATTAGAATTCATGATATTTGTTCTTTGTTTTTTCTACTCTCTTTGTGAACCCTGATGTTGAATAAAACTCATGAAGTAGTAGCTAAACAACAAGGCCATTCGGTCCTATTTAGCCTGCCATCTACTTTTTTTTATCGGCTTTTCTCAATAATGCCAATTTGTACATTATTGTAAGCAAATAAAAAAACTCATCATAACCTTGGTTCCATTGAAAGATTCACAAAACATGTCCAAATATCTCATTACACTAACCAAAATAGATTGATATGGTAGATCATCCCAAACCAAAGAAAAAACAATTATTACACTAACCAAAATATGTCCAAACTTACAGCACAAACCAAAAAAAAAAAAAAGCCACGACAAAATTATCACAGCCAAGACTCCATTATATTTCTTCTTCATTGTTTTAAATTTGGTTTGCTCGATGCCTAGACGCTCATGAAGTATCCTCACATTCCTTTGTTCATCCAAAATAGCAAAGTGGCCTCTCCAAATTATCTATATCATCCCCTTTTAATGTCGACGAACTTGAACCGGAATGAGAATATGCACTCCTCATTTGCTGTCATGAAGAAAAAAAATATATTAGATTACAAGGTCTAAATTGTGTCAAACAAAAAGTAGCATTGCCCACAATACAAATAAGCTAGAAATCGAAGAGCTTGGGACAATATAATTTTTTTGATTTATTTTTTAAACCTTTCCTTGGGTTTAATAAGTTGCAGTCAATTGAACTTAGGTATAAAAGCATCATGAATTACAGATATATAAATACTAGAAGCAGATTCAGATCTAAAGGAACAATTCAAACCTACATAAAGGGACAAAAGCCATCATAGAAAACCATGTGAAAAGAATAGTGATCTCAACTATAAATAAACATGACAGAGAGATTGATTAACTGCCCACATTCACACAATCACAAACAAAAAATAGGTAGGGAACAAATTTAGAGCTTATTCTATAGAAATCAATCACAATTGATAGAAAACTAGTGAGTCATGATATGAAAAGTATAAACAAATAACAGTTGACTGAAAACTATGGAGTCAATAACTCATTATTCATCCAAAAATTTATTTACAAATTGATATGGAGTAACTCCTATTCTAAATCATATTTTCTAAGAACAATCATCAAACACTTTTTGAGCATTTTTTTTAAATTCCAAGCAGACATTAACAATAACGCAAAGCAAAGGCTGTGTTTTGGTGATTTCACCTAACCACAATGACAGGAAAAATGTAATTTCGGGTTTTTAATTTAAATGGTTAACAAGGGCATACCAGCTCAGAAGTTACGTCAACAGAAATCAGAGCTCCTTGAGGCTTCGAACAGAAATCACTGGTGTTATGTCAACAAAATTTGAAACTCCTTGAGGCTTCGAACATAAATCAACAGAAATTGCCAGTGTCGTTTCCTTGCGTCAATAATGGGGCTTATGTTTGTTGCGAAAGAGATGAGGGGTTTTGTTGATGAGGGGGTGTTTCATCGCTGAACATCGGGCCCCAGGGGGTTCTTTTCGATGCCGAACATGGGGTAGAGTGGTGGGTTTCAGTGATGAACAAAGGGGGGGTTGGATTTGCTCTGGATCTCTTTGATGCACAATGGGGCCTTTGTTGGGTCAAAGGGGTGGGGTGGGGTGGGTTGATTTGATTTGATTCAATGTGGTTAATTACCACAAGATAGATTATGAGACGCCTAGGTGGCATTAAGTGAAAGGCCGAGTATATTAATGGATAATATAGTCGGTCCAGATAGAAGATTAATTCTTCTCGATAACATGTTCAACAAGACTTAATAGATCGATTAGTATCAACATTAATAGCAAAAGTATGATTTTCATAAGTAGAAGCAAGGATAATTGAAATCTCATACTGCTGTTCCTTTTGTAAAACAAGATTAAAAACCTTGTTAAGAGAAGGTGATGACTCTATCAATAAGATATGAGCCTTAACATATCCATAAGACTAATTTAATCCAGCAAGAAATTGAATAATTCGTTCCCGTTGAATATACTTGTTTAATGTTTGAACAGCACCATAACTACAAATTGGAAAAGGCTTATAGTTGATCAATTTGTCCCAAAGACCTTTCAATTTGGTAAAATAAGCACTAACACTCATATGGCCTTGAGAGAGAGTTGAAATCGACTTGTGAAATTGAAATATACGTGGCCCATTCTTTTGAGAAAATTACTTTTTGAGATCATTCCAGATCTCATGTGCAGTATTGATGAAAATAATAGTAGCTAAAATCTTTGAAGAAATAGTGTTTAAAAACCAAGAGATTATCATATTGTTGCACTGTATCCAAGATGCATGAGTTGGATCATCTGTTGCATGTTTGCGGATTGATTCATCAGTAAATCCTAGTTTATTCATTGCAGACAAGGCCATATACATGGAACAGGACTACGAGTGATAGTTATCACTGGTGAGAAGTTGAGTAACAAGCACAGTACCAGGGCTATTTTCCAGGATGGAGAAAGAATAAACCGAACTCAAAGGTTGATGAAGAAGATGCACTCCTAGTCATGATATCTTTAAAAGAAAAATCGAAATCGAAATAAAATTGAAGTTGAAATTGAAAAGGAATAAGCTAGGGTTTGCTGTTTTAGGCAAAAAATGAAATCGAATCCAGAGAAGAAATCGAAATCGAAATATAACACTTGAAGATTGATCGACATTGAAAGGAAACAATCTGAAATGCAAAAATAACGAGAAAATCGAAATCAATGAAATTGTGAGATTGACTAACTCACGAAGTCGGTAAAGTGAAAATGTAGAGTAAATGCGGAAGACGTTCACATTTGATACCATATCAAATATGATATGCGTGTGATTAATGCTCTATATTTTTTTATTAAAATATACTTACAGTATCACATATTTGTAATATTTAGATAACCGACTTAAGTGGCTGAAATAATATAAATTACATAAAATGTTATTATGTACTAAAGTAAATAATAAATTTGAAGTAAAATATTGTAATATTCTAATTAGGTCGGTTCAATTAATCAGTCTAATTAAAATTTTATTTGTTTCTTAATACTTAATTTTTTTTTAAAAAAAAATGTTTAAGAAATTTTTGAATTTAAATTTTAAAATTTTAAATCTAAAATTTGAATCAACACGTCTAATTATGGATAGAGTCATGCTGCAGGCCTTGCGTAATTATGGTAGACATACCATCACTCTTTTTTTTAATAAAAACAAAAATATAAGTTACAGCTACTATGTGCCTCTAGGCTGCAGCAAATATTTTCTCCCAAGATAAACGTGGGACAGTAGTGGAAGTACAGGGAAGGGCTCGTATATATAAAGATCTCCATAGCTGGTCACAAAAGCAGAGCGAAAGCAAGCAAATCTTAATGGGAAGCAAGGAGGTGAAGCTTTTGGGATTTTGGGTGAGCCCGTTTTCCATCAGGACTGAATGGGCTCTAAAGCTTAAGGGTGTTGATTACGAGTATATTGAAGAAGATATCTTCAACAAGAGCTCTCGCCTTTTGGAACTCAACCCTGTTTATGGAAAGGTTCCAGTCCTTGTTCATGACGGTAAGGCGATGGCTGAGTCTCTCAATCTTCTTGAATTCATCGACGAGATCTGGAAGCAAGGCCCGTTATTGCTGCCTCAAGATCCTTATGAAAGATCCAAAGCGCGATTCTGGGCTAGAGTTGCTGAAGAAAAGGTTAGTCAATTCCTCTTGGTACTGAAACGATGGTTTTTGGTTTGACTTTCTGTGAATCAAACGACAAATTTAGAATTAGAAAAGGAGTTTGGGGATTAGTGTTTCATCTAGAAACGAAAAAATTATTAAAAAATAATAATAATAAAACGAATAAAATGACACAGAAACGTCGGCGAGCAATATTTACTTGATTTCATCTTTATATTATCCAAACAGCTACCAATTTAGCAAGATTTTTCTTACGGACCGTATTGAAATAATTTTTTTAGATCACTCTTATTGGATTAATTATTTTTAAAAAAAATATATCTTTTTACATAAATATTAAAAAATAAATATTATATTTAATTAAATATAGTAATAAAGTAGGTAAAAAAAACTCAAAAATTATTATTTTTTTATAAATAATAAAACTATTATTTTTTAACTCCCTTTGAACCAGATCTGTGAGGACGCATAAGATCAATTAATTAGTTCTAAAATCCTTTTTTTTTTTAATATACACTACACTAATGAAGTGATATTAGGACCCTTATTATTTTTTAATGTATATTGAAGGGTTTATTAGTATAAAAATTAGTCATAGTGTAAAGAGATTGTTGAGCGCGTCTTGGATTGCGTAATCTTGCCTTTTTTTTCTAGTTATTTTTTCCCAAGTACTCCATCGACTTTTATTATCACTTATTCATTTTAAAGATAAAAATGTCATCCTGTTTCGGTTGCTTGGGTGATAGCTGCTGGAAGCTTCATGTATTGCTATGTATACCGTCGGAGAGAAGAAAGAACAGGCACTGAAATCAGCCATAGAGGTGTTGGAGAAGATAGAGGAAGAGATCAAAGGAAATAACGAGAAGTTTTTGGGAGGGGAGAGCATTGGGTATTTGGACATTGCAATGGGATGGATAGCTTATTGGCTGCCTGTTTGGGAGGAAGTTGGATCTATGCAGATTGTGGAGCCTTCAAAATTTCCTGCCATCACTGCCTGGTCGAGAAGGTTTCTGGATCACTCAGTGATCAAGCAAAAGTTACCACCTAGAGACAAAATGCTTGTTTATTTTCACGAGAGCAGCATAAAATGGTCTAAAATCTTGCAGGGTGGTTCGGTGTAGCAAGAGCCTAGATTCGCAGTGTTTATTTCAGTACCAGCTGTTATAAGTTCCAAGTTTCCAATAATAATATCACTGCGTCCACCATGTGATTTCAATGTACTGTACAAGCTTCATCTGTATTATCAACTATTCCTAGTGTGTAATAATGATCAATAATTTTAAGTACCGTACGGGTACCCCATTTGTAGTAAATCAAAAGAATCCAGAATGAGTTATAGAAGAAAAAGATGGTTGCAGGCCATGGTTATTAATGCTTTCAAAGCTGAAAAGGTGGAACGGAGAATATTATTGAACTCGTAGATTATTAACTTTTCATTCCCGCAGATACATAAGTGCGACAGTGCAGGTAGCAAACCAGACGTCATTATAGCCTCATTGACTAGGAGGGAGGACTTTATTCCAAACTACACAAACTGCAACAGTACAAACTACAGCTTTGATTAAAATTACATGTTACTCAAAAGCTTTAGTCCCTACGCCTAGGCGACACAGATGAGTCTGAGCTGAACAGAGTCGTCTCGTCCCTATTATACTTGAGCCTTCTTGCTTCCTGCCTGTCGATGCGGTATGCGTTTATTAACACATCCTCTGGAAGTGCCCGCATCGTCGACAGCCTTCCTGCAAGTGGGTTAATCTTGGCATTGTCGTTTGTCTTGAATGCCACCCACTCGAATCCCTGATTTCCTGCTTTCTTAATGACTGCGAAATTTTGTGGCACTGTCAAAGCCTGGCCTTCGCGAACCTCCCCGTCAAATACGTTCTGTCCGTTCTCCCCGACCACCTGAAGCCTCGCGTTGCCCCTGATTACATATATCACACTGTGGCAGTTCAAGTTGTAGTGTGGTGTTACGAGGGCATTCTGCACAATTTTCAGATGATCAAATTAACCATGTTAACGATCATAATTTTCAAATGGTATTCAACATGATTAATGTGATATTCTTACCCTGTAGAGGACACCTCTCTCGGCACTTAGCTTGATGTACCTAAGGATGGGGAGGTTGAGGCTGTTGAGGGTGGTGATGCGACCGCCGCGTTCATTGTAAATATCAGCACGTTGTGGGTCGGCGATGTTGTGTTTGAGCCTCAGCGTGCAGAAGGTTTCCTCCACGCCATTGTCTCTATCCCATCCCCTCTCTTCTCGTTCTTGATCTCCTCTGCTTTGTGGGCTCAGCACCCGAAGTTCATCCTGGACGGTGACGATTCTACCCCTCTGGTCATCTCGGTTCTGTATCCTCATTGCCAGGTCGTAGTCAATGTTGAAACTGTCGGCCAGAAACTCTTCGTCGAAGCCATTCATCATGTTGCTGCCACTTTGCTGGCTTCTCTCTCTTTCTTCCGGGCTTTGGCTCCTGCTCCGGCTCCGGCTCCGGCTCCGGCTTCCTTGCCAGCTCTCTCTGCGTCTCTGGCGACCCCCTTGTTGTTCTTGGCGTGGGTTCCCAGCTAGGTAAAATCTCTGAATCATTAATTACTAAAGTAAGTACATCTCTATTGAAAAGCTGGGGTTTAATTATTGTACTCACCCTAGCGTTTTCGTCGAGCTGGTTCGCCTGATTTGACGTGTCGTGAAGTATCACGACAATAAGCTGGGATTCACCATCGTTGTAAATCCAATGAGCCACTCCGGCCGGCATAGCAACGACGTCACCCTCCCGGATCTCTCGAACCTTCTGGTGCTGGTCTCTGCTCATACGTTGTGAGCCCTGTTCTCCTCTAAACTGCGATGAGGATTCCGATTGGAACGTCTCGGGACAACCTGGGATTGCAGCACCGTGAAGACCTCTACCTGCATGCATTGATATTAACGAAATTAACGTTTATAATTCTGAATCAGAACTCATAGTCAATATACAAAACTAAGAGCCGTCACTGCGGAGCTGTCTAACGAAGGATTACGTGCCTTGGACAACATAGACGAGCTGAGGGGCATTGGAGAATGAAGGCAACAATAGGCCTCTACGTTGGATAGTGTGGCGGACCAGATCAACTCCGGCACACCGGAACTGTTCATCATTATTGTTCCAGTACTCGGAGAGACCGGCCTCGGATTCAACCCTCCGGCCGGGCTCTTGAGCGTTTAAGTTGTTGATGCGGCACTCGGTCTGGAACCGCTGTTGCTGCTGCCTCCGGGATTGACCTGTGACTTGCTCTAACTGAGCATGGCAGCCATGGAAGAGAACGAGAAAGCAAATGCTAAGAGAGAACAAAGAGGAGTAAGCCATGGTGGAACTCCCTTAAAACTCAGCTGTGGTGAAGATGGTGGCTTTGTTAGGATGGTATTTATAGGGGTAAGAAGTGGGAGAGGTTTTGGCACGCGGCGAAGGGTTGGAGAGATGCTTGTTCTTTGTTGTGCATGTCTCTATTTGTTGCATGGCTGCAAAACAGTACTTCGCTAACACATAATATTTTCGGTTATGGTATGTGGCAGCCATTAGCTGAGAAGAATATAGTGCTTTTGGAAGAGTACCGCTGTGGTGTGGACGAGGGTCGATCATCCTCAATGAAAGTTTATGAAGGATTGGTAACGAGTAGGGATGGATGATAGATCAGATGGTTGTGGTCCTTCTGGAGGTATCGGTGCACGTATTAGATTTGTATGTGTCTTAGTTGCATGGCTGCCAGATGACCTTACATTCATGACACCTATATGTTTTCATAGTTTGTTTTGGTTATGGTAGGTGGCGATGATATGCTGAGAGAATAGTTCAGTGATGCTTAAATACTAATTAAGAATTTGACTAAAAGGCGGAAAGGGAAAACCTTAATTAATTCCTTTTTTTTTTTTAACTTGATTTGGTGATCAGCCTTTGATGAAGCTTGCAGCTTTTTTCAATGATGATAGTTACTGAAGTTTTGTTTTGTTCTTTTGGTATTAAATTTGCCGGTTCTGTTTCGAATATCCAATTGTAGTTTATCTTTCATTATTAATCAGAGAAATCATTAAATTACACTGTCTTGTGAGGTTTGCATCTTCGGCCTTCGCGATATTAAGGGCTTGTTTGAACTTACACATAATTTTCAATTTTTTTATAATTTCATTACTAACTATCACTCGAAATATAAAATATTTTTTAAATTATATTATTAAGCTACCCATACATCCAAACGACAATCCTCCCCTCCCCTCCCCTAGGTTTCCTTAGTGTTCTTGCCTTATTAGTGATTGTTGACATCGTATTCCATACTTTGGACAATTTAGCCGTTTCTCTTGATGACATGCAAGATTCACAAATGTAAGGGTTCAGGGTGGTGAGAAACACCTTTGATACTTAAATTAGTATCTCTTTTTGTGAAAAATGTGCTTGAAGAGAGTATTCAAGAAATTGAGTATGAGTTAAGATATTTCTACCTCAACTCGAAATGTGCTTATATGCTCAATCACAGTGGTCCCCACTCATTGTTGGCAAATCTTGTAGGGGGCGTATAGAGTGTTGTACTAGCGGCGGGGTTATCGTCTACCATGCCAGCCTCTTGTCATATCGTATGTGGGTCGCCCTTTCTTTCACTGTTTGTCTCTTGTGGCAGGTAAGGGTAGGTGTACGTATTGTTGCGATTACTGGGATGACTGGACATCCTGCTCTGTTGTTGTGTGCTGGTCTCTCAGGCCATTTAATGTGGTGTTCTCGTTGTCCGACAATGTGGATTGTGGCCTTCTCGGGACCAACTTGCCATCTTTCCTTCGTTGCCTCTACTCTAGACTGTTATAAACCCTAGCGACCCAAAACAAGAAGTAAACCCCCTTCTCGGTGATGATGTTTTTGTAGAAACTAGAGTTGCCTAAATTAGGTTCAACATAAGTAATTTCAATTACACAATATGTAGCAATAGAGTATCCTTAGTATTTTGAAATTACTTAATATTTTTTCATTATATATATATTAAAAGAATCATTAGATACTATGCTCTTGAAATACAAAATGCTTAGTACTCTTAACCTATCATGATATGTTTTATGATTAAATTTGATTGTACAATTACTAATTTAATTTACATGATATATTATACCAGGTTAGAAATATCCCATCCTATCATAAAGTATCAATTTTGTCATCTTTTATTTCCAAATTAACAATGAGTTGCACTCCATGTGTGAGAAATGATATTTGCAATTCATTTGAAAAGGTAAGCAAAAGTGAGTAATAGTGATTTTTTAATAGTCGATCCCATATTTTTTTAAAAATGATTATACAGTATTTACGTATTCCATGGCTATACGTGACATTACCGATAAAAAATTGACCAACACAATTATGACATGTCACTTATATAATTATATTTCATTTTGTACCACGTGCCAAATCAAGATTTACTTAAGAATTTGTGGGATCAATTATGAACATAAGGTTGTATTTGGTTGTTAAATGAAATTCAACTCATTTAGAAACAAATTATTGATAGAACACACTACTTTTACTTTCCATAAAAAAAAAAAAAAAACTCATCTCAATTACTTCGTACTTTAATTTAAAAAATTAAGAGAAATACTTTAGAAAAGTTAAAATCATCTCAACTTAGAAAATTAAATCCATCTTAATGGGATCCATAAAATATTACTATTTACAACTTGATTCAATTTATCACAACATCCAAACATAATTTTAACGAAGTGAAGAGATCGAATACGACATAGTTGAATGGGAGTTTGTTCAAACTGTGATGGATAAGATTGGTTTCCCAGCCCAATGAATTGGCTTGGTTTAGAAATGTCTCGGGTTAGTGACCTATTCCATATTTGTCAATAAAGAACCTCAACAAGCGTTCACTCCCTCAAGAGGTATACGACAGAGGGATCCACTCTCCTCCTATGTTTTCATCTTAATTGCTAAGGCCCTCTCAGCTCTACTGATCAATGTAGAAGTTAAGGATGAAATTACTAGTGTCCCAAATGTTAGAGGAACAACAATAGTTAGCCATCTGTTTTTTTGTAGATGACAACCTACTTTTCTGCTAAATTTCACCCACTGAGCTCTCCACAATTCTTGCTATACTGAGCCTCTATTAATAGGTCTCAAGTCAAGTTTTAAAAAAGGAT
The DNA here is from genome assembly GCA_036898215.1 of Platycarya strobilacea. NCBI lineage: Eukaryota > Viridiplantae > Streptophyta > Magnoliopsida > Fagales > Juglandaceae > Platycarya > Platycarya strobilacea. Next base: position 43,258,100 of record CM072545.1, on the reverse strand, counting down.
AAGTCTGTTGTTTTTTTTAGCAAAAATACTCAGAAAGACACATAAGCACATGTTCTACAAATATCAGGTATTAAGTCAACTAGGGCTATAGAAAAATACTTAGGACTACTAGTAATGATAGTGAGAGGAAAATTAGCTACTTTCCACTCTTTTATGGACAGATCTAGTCTCGATGGAACACTAAATATCTCTTGGCTGCTAGAAAAGAAATCTTATTAAAAGCTATACTTCAAGCCTTCCCTACCTATTCCGTCAGCATCTTACTCTTCCCCCACTCTATTACTCATAAGCTCGATCAACTTTTTCAGAATTTTTGGTGAGGATACAATGAAAATTCATAAAAAATCCAATGAATCTCTTGGGACCAACTCAGCTCAGTTAAAGAATAAATGGATCTTGGCTTTAGGGATTTTAGGAGTTTCAACATTGCAATTATGTTCAAACAAAGTTGGAGAATGCTTCAAGATCCCTCATCACTTGTCTCCAAAGTTCTCAAGCAAAAATATTTTCCTTCAACTGACTTAATGGAGGCTAAGTTAGGATCGAGTCTTTCATATGCATGGAGGAGCATTCACTGAAGTCTCTCCCTTCTCAAACAGGCCTTATGTGGAGAGTAGGTGATAGAGAGAGTATGAATAGTTGGTCTAGAAAATGGATACTAGTCATACCTTCACTCCAAGTGTTTTCCCTAGAGCCATTGATTGTTGGTGTGAAAATGTGTGTGACATCATCGAACCCCTACTAAGAAGATGGAATGATGGTCTTCTGCAAGAATTATTCTTAGCCACAAAGATTAAGGCCCTTAAATTGATCCCTTTTAGTCTTGGAGGTAGGGGAGATAAACTTGTCTGGAAATTCATAACAAATGGGCAATACACAGTTAAGAGTGGCTATCACCACCAGAGGCAACTAGAGAATGATATAGAGGGAGAACCATTGAGCAGTAGAAGGGACAAAACTACTTGAAAGAGCATTTGGAAAATGAAAGCTGCACTTGTAGAAAAGCTTTTCTTTTGGAGGACATGTAGTGAGGCAATACCAACCCTAGCTAATTTGAAAAGGAGGAAAATAATGGAGGAGAGTGACTACCCAATATGCCACTCAGAAACCGAGACCTCAGGCCATGTTTTATAGGGTTGTGAAATAGCTAAGGACGTCTGGAATCAGGGTTGTATTAAAATTCAAAAAATGTCAAACCATAATGATATTCTCATCAATATCTGGTATGTCCTAATTTAAAATTGGAGCACAAAGAACTCGAGAAAGCAGCAATCATTTTGAGAGGGATATGGACAAGAAAAAATGATGTAATTTATGACAAAGTCTTCTGTCCCCCTACCTTCCTACTTCAAAGAGCTAGAGCAGAACTACAAGCATACCAAGAAGCCAATATAGCTAATCTTGACACTCACCAGACAAGGCAGAGGAGACATACATGGAAGACTCCCACGACTGGTTCCTATAAAGCTAATTGGGATGCTATAGTACTAGTAGAAATGGACACAATAGGAGTGGGAGTTTTAATCTGAGACAATCAAAGTTTTGTTATTGGAGCACTAAGAGCAAACAAGAATTTCACAGGCAATTTTTTTTAATTTTATTTTATGCTGAGGCATATGGACTTCTGCTCATAGTTATCTTCTATAAAGAGGTAGGTCTCAAGAAAGTCATTCTCAATGGGAATTTCAAACTTGTCATAGGTCAATTATACCGGCAAGAGCCTAACTGGAGTCTAGGAGGATATGCAAAATAGTGCCTAGTAGGTCATTGTAATTGGGAAGTGGCTCATACATTTCACAAGGCTAATCTAACTACCCACACACTTGCTAAGTTTGCACTTTTTTTAGCAGAGAATGTATATGATATTGAAGAATGTCTTGTGTGCATTCAATCTATTGTAATCTCTGACTTGCTTTAAACTGCATTAATGAAATCAGTCTTTGCTTAAAAAAAAATGTTAAGATCTTGGATAAAAGCAATACAATTCCCATTTTCTCCACCTCAGCTCTAGGCCAAAGTCCAAAGCAAGAATCCACCTCAACTTTACAAGAAGAACTTCAATCATCCTTGTCAGCAATTCTTCTAGATTATTTTATCTATAATTTTGTTTTGCCTTTTGTATTTTGTATTGAGGAATCCTTTTCCATTACAGGTAATGATACGCTTATTATCCTATTATTACTTGTTTACTACTCTTATTAAAATTATTTTTTAAAATTATTTCTTTAACATCCTTAATCATTAAAAAAAAATTAAAAAATATACAACTTTATTAATAGTCACTACAACCGTATAATAGATGGCCTAGGCATTATGAGTTCATCTAGATTTGGGTTTTTCCCGAATCCGGTTATAAACTAGAAAAATCAGATAGTAGGGTGGATATCGGCCCAAGTTAAACTCGGGCAGATATTAGAATTTAAATATCCGCCCAGATCCAGTTACGAATTTGGATTTTAATCCAGTTATTCGTAACTGGATCCCAGTAAAATGCCTAAACACTAAATAGAGGCTAAACTTCTCTCGAAACCAGCTTCTCTCAACTCTCGATCTCATCTCTCGAGACCCTAAGCGCCTTTCTCAACTCTCGTTCTTCGGCAAAACTCATCTATTAAAACCGGCCTCTCTCTCTCTCTCTCTCTCTCTCTCAACTCTCGATCTCTCATCGGTCGCCTCATCTCTCAAAATCCTAAGCCTTTCTCTCAACTCTCTATCTCTCATCAGCGAACCCTAGTCGTTTGCAACTGTGAGTCGCCAATTATGAGTCTCCGAAACCTAAGGTATGTTACTCTCTCTCTCTCTTTCTCTCTGATTTTGTTCAACTATGTTAGTTCTTTTGGTTTCAATAATTGTTTATTCCTAAGGATTGGTAGCACAGCTTGTGGCTATTTTCTTGGGATTGGTTGGTTTGATATACAAATGCCAAATTCCTCTAAATGGGAAATATTTCAGTGAATAAATACCCTAGGACTGCTATTTGTCAACTTTTGTGGCTGGATGGTGCAATGTGTTAAAGGTGTAAATTGTGGTTGGATGATGCAAGATCTTCATAAATAAAGTAATAAAAACTACCCTGATTTAAAAACTTCCTTGACCAAACCACATTACAAATATTGCAGTGCATACAAACAAAATAAATAAAAATAAGGAGTAGTAGGATTAATAAGCTGGATCCGGGTGCTTGTTTTGGCCAAGGAGATCAGGACTGTTGTAAAAGCAGTTGAAATCTAACTTGCTTTCATAAATATACCTTACAAAACTTAAAAATGAGCAAAAATATACTCTAGACTCTCACATGAGTGCACCATTCAACTTACAATAATAAAAAAAAAAATCAATGGTATCCTGTCAAGTTTTAATTGTTATGACACATGAAAAATATAGTATCTAGTAGTGTATGGTTTGGACTTTGAAAAAAATACAGTGTATTTATCCCTATTAGGAAATCCATGAAAATGCAGCTATGTTAATAGGAAAAAAAGATCAGGAGATCAGAACATGTCATCCCAACTTGCTATAAATAAAATATACATGGCAACTTAGTTTCCATAAAAAAAAAAGCATGTTTTGGAAACTAACGTGGTTAGAATTGTATTACCATTATTAATACACATTGATATCATTAAATACAAATACGCAGATTCATATTGGTCTTTTGTTCACTTTCTCCCTTGTAATTGCATTGTTTGTTGTATTCACTCTAATATCACAACCACAACACCTAAATGGCAATTTTAGTAACCCAGAATTTTGCTTGTTTGTTTCAACTATTTCTTGAATACTTTTTGGTTTGATGTTTATTATATTTCTTTTTTACCCCCTTATATTTAAAATAAATGGAAGGTAATTTTAATGATAGTGCAGGAGGTTCTAGTTCAGCTCATATATAATTAGATATGGAGGAAGCTACTAGTCCTTTAGTACCTTCTTCCAAAAATATCCCAAACCTTAGGCCCACACCATGTCTCCCCAAAGACCAAAAAGAGCCAAGAATGCTACAAACCAATCTAGGGCATGTGATCATTTTAATAAGATTGAATTTGCTGATCCCAATGCACCTAAAGTTTAATGCATTCATTGCTTGAAACTTCTTGAAAGCCATTATAAAAATGGAACTTTACCATTGACACACCATCTAGAATGGAGTTGTCTGAATTCTCCCCTTAGACGGAATAGAAATCTTGGGATGAACAAATCTTCACCACACATTGGAGTTAGGATGGAGGGTAGATGATCTAATCCTCAAGGGTTATGACAATATAACCGTGAAACATTAAAGACAATGATTTCCAATTTATTTATCCAGTGTGAATTGTCATTTAAGGTTATAAAGTATCCATCATTTGTTAACCTTATTGGTTATTTAGAGCCTAGACACAATTTGCTATCTCAAACCACCTTCCAAAAAAAGTGTATTGGTATATACAAGGAGGAGAAGCAAAAGTTGAAGGCTTTGTTGAGTAATCAAAGAGTTTATTTGACCATCGATACATGGTCATCGTTGCAAAAGAAGAGTTATATTTATGTCACAAGCCATTATGTTGATCAAAGTTGGGCATTACACAAAAAAATCATAATGTTTTCCAAGATTGATAATAATAAGAGTGAAACTATTGCTTGGATGTTGGATTCTTATTTTATAGATTGGAAGATTAACCGCTTTTGTGCAATCACTGTGGATAATAACCCCGCTAATAAAGTCATTGTTACTCATCTGAATATGAACTTCAAATATAAGGAATTCACAATTTTGGGAGGTGAGCTTATACATGTATGTTGTGCCGCACATATTTTGAACATTGTTGCATATGAGGGTCTAAATTTATAACTAATGCCATAGATAAAATTAGAGAAGTAATAAAATTTGTGAGGTCTTCACCGGCAATGCTTGATTTGTTTAAATTATGTGCAAAAGAGATTGATATTGTGTGAGAAAAAATGGTGTGTCTAGATGTTTATACTAGCTGGAACTCAATATACATAATGCTTAGTGTTGCTGAAAAATACGAAAAAGGTTTTTGACTAATGGGATTGAAGGAGTCTACGTATTTGGCGACTCCGTTTAAAGATTGAAAACTGGCTCGTATTTTAGTCAAGTATCTAAAAGTTTTTTATGATGCCACTTTGAAAGTTTCGGGCTCATCAAGTATTATTGTTGAAGACTTGGTTTTTGAAGATTTTGATACATCTCTAGGTCAATATTTTCGTGAGGAAGACAGTTTGTTACTTAGCGGGGGAGATGAAGAGGTATTTGTCAGATGTGATTGAAGTAAAAGTACCCGAGTTTGATATTTTGCATTAGTGGAAGAGGAACTCATTTAAATATCCCATCCTTGTGGTGATCGCACATGATATATTAGTCATCCATATATCTTCTGTTGCATCCGAGTCCGTATTCAGTACTACTGGATGTATAATAGACTCATGCCGAAACTCATTAGCATTGGAGATTGTCCAAGCACTAATTTGTGCCTAAAATTGGTTGACTTGTGAATCACTTAGTCCTTAGAAAGGGGAGGAGGATGTAGAAAACGTTGGCATTGAAGGTAAACATGTTTATTTGTTAATTTGATTTTTTTATTACTAATTTATTTATTTAACTTAACTTCTACATTTTTTTTTTTGGCTTAAGGTAACTCTATTTTTTCAACTTTAGCAACATAAGCATATAGACTCACACACTATGCATTGTTTTGCAGTAAGTTAAACCTTTTTTTTATATCTTAATCTCTCCTCCGCTTTTCACTAGTGTAGATATATTTGCATTATTTTAAGCTAGTGTAATTATTCAGACTTCCTTTATTTGTGCAGATTATTGAAATCTTGAAGCTGGTAAAAAGAGAATTGAGTAGAAAACCTATTTGCTGCATTGTTAGATATTGCAGGATTTTGTTGGGAGTCCAATGACTTGTCAAAGCATTCTTTTTGGCCTTGGAGCAGCATATACAGAATAGAATGTTGCCTGATATTAGATTATTAAATTTAGGTCTTCTTTTGCTCTAATAGTAATTGTTCTTTTATTCCACTTTGGCCTATATTTTATATAGGTTCATGCTCGGTAATTATATGGGTTATATTTTGAGGCTAACCCTCTCTTCCTTTCGGTTTGTTTATATAAAGGAATGTGTATGAATCTCTTTTCATATAGAGGATAAACTTTGTTTTGAGAAATTCTACTAATGAGGATATTAGAATTTAAATTATTTTTTAAAAAAAATCTGGGCAATTCAATAATATTAAAATTAAATTTTTTTTTTTAATTGTAACTTTTATTTTAAAAAAATAGTAAAATCTGGATACCCGAATTATTAAAATCCGTGTATCCGAATTTTAAAAGAGTAAAAAAAATCCAATTAACTAATTTTAAATCCGGATATTTGGATATGATCTGGTTATTCATTTGGATTGTAACCGGGTTTAATCTGGGTAGATAATCGCCCGGCTTTTGAGATTTGGTCTGGATCTGGTTATGACCGGATATCTGGTTCCGGTTGAACACCCCTACTAGGCATGCCAATGCACACCACCTGCTTGTAGCTATGCCCACTAAGTGTAAATAGCACACTGTAAATCAATACTTGCAAGGCAAATTAATATGCAAGTCTTCATTTCTTTATTGGATAATGTAACGATAGCAGAGCAACTAGCACGAACTCGATCGGACAAACAAATACATTTGTAGGTGCAACAGGGGATATTATTATTATTAACTCAGAGATGATAAACTTTCCTTCCCGCAGATACAAGTACGACGTAGTAGGTAAACAAGTTAGCCTCAACTGCCGTGAGGATTTCGATCCATACCACGAAAACTACTACAGCTTTTATGAAAATTACTAGGTACACACAAGTACTTCAGATGTTTAGCTCCTACGCTGCCACCCAAATGACTCTGAACTGAACAGGGTCGTCTCGTCCCTATTATACTTCAGCCTTCTTGCTTCCACCCTGTCAATGCGGTATGCATTTATTAACACATCCTCTGGAAGTGCCCGCATGGCCGAAAGCCTTCCAGCAAGCGGGTTAATTTTGGCGTTGTCGTTTGTCTTGAATGCCACCCACTCGAATCCCTGATTTCCTGCCTTCTTAATGACGGCGAAGTTTTGTGGCACTGTCAAAGCCTGACCTTCCCGAACCTCCCCGTCAAATACGTTCTGGCCGTTCTCCCCGACCACCTGCAGCCTCGCGTTGCCCCTGATTACGTATATCACACTGTGGCAATTCATGTTGTAGTGTGGTGCTACGAGGGCATTCTGCACATTTTTCAGATGGCCAAATTAACCATGTTAGTAATAATGACTAGGACATTGCAAATTAACCATATGATACTTATTAATTTGGCGTTTCGCATTTTAATTTGTTTTTGCAAAATTTTCATGGGGTCTTATCTCTTACCCTGAAGAGGACACCTCTCTCGGCACTTAGCTGGATGTACCTAAGGATGGGGAGGTTGAGGCTGTTGAGGCTGGTGATGCGACCGCCGCGTTCATTGTAAAGATCAGCGCGTTGTGGCTCGCCGATGTTGTGTTTGAGCCTCAGCGTGCAGAAGGTTTCCTCCACGCCATTGTCTCTCTCCCATCCCATCTCTTCTCGCACTTCTCCTCTGCTTTGTGGGCTCAGCACCCGAAGTTCATCCTCGACGAGGACGATTCTACCCCTCCGATCGTCTCGGTTCTGTATCCTCATTGCCAGCTCATCGTCAATATTGAAGCTTTCGGCCAGAAACTCTTCGTCGAAGCCATTGAACATGTTGCTGCCACTTTGCGGGCTTCTCTCTCTTTCTTCCTGTCGTTGGCTTCGCCTCTGGCTCCTCCTCCTGCTTCCCTCCCAGCTCTCTCTGCGTCTCTGGCGACGACTTTGGTGTTGTGGGTGTGGGTTCCCAGCAAGGTAGAACCTCTGAATCATAAATTACTCATGGTTTATTGGACTTTATTTATATCAAAGTATATGTAAGATAAATGCAGTGAATAACCAAGAACAATAAGGGGTTAATTATTTTTACTGACTCTAGCGTTCTCATCGAGTTGGTTGGCCTGATTTGAGGTGTCGTGGAGTTCAACCAAAATAAGCTGTGATTCGCCGTCGTTATAAATCCAATGAGCTACGCCGGCCGGCACAGCAAGGATGTCCCCCTCCCGTATTTGACGAACCTTTTGGTGCAGGTCTCTGCCCCTCCGTTGTGAACCAGGATGTTCTCCTCTAAACTGCGAAGAGGACTCCGATTGAAACGTTTCAGGACAACCTGGTATAGCAGCTCCGTGGAGACCTCTACCTGCATGAATTCATTATTACAAAAATGAATGGTTATGGCAGGCAATGGCATATTATATAGTAGAGCCATAATTGGGGTACTGATCTATAATACATGCCTTGGACAACATAGATGAGCTTAGGGGCATTGGAGAATGAAGGCAACAAAAGTCCTCTACGTTGGATAGTGTGGCGGACCAGATCAACTCCGGCACACCGGAACTGTTCATCGTTTGGGTTCCAGTACTCGGTGAGACCAGCCTCGGCTTCAAACCTCTGAGCGGGTTCTTGGGCGTTTAAGTTGTTGATGCGGCACTCTGTCTGGAACCGTTGTTGCCGCGGCCTCTGGGATGGTCCTGTGACTTGCTCTAACTGAGCAAGGCAGCCATGGAAGAGAACGAGAAAGCAAATGCTAAGATAGAGCAAAGAAGAGTAGGCCATGATGGTGGAACTCCCTTAGTTTAAAACTCTTTTGCTTAATTATATGGTGAAGATGGGGGGCATAGGTAGAGTGATATTTATAGCGTGAAAGGTGGGTTTATATTTTGCACGCGGCGAATGGTTAATTGGTTAAGGCTTTTGTTCTTTGCCGTGCATGTCTTTTTACTTGTTGCATGGCTGCACAACCGCATCTTGCTAACACATACTATTTTCAGTTAGGGTATGTGGCAAATAGTTAACCGAGAGTCTGAGAAGCTAGCATATAGTGTTTTGATGAAGAGTAGATAACATGAAAAATTTATAAATAATAACAAAATTATTTGAATTAAGTTAATTGAGTTATGATCTATTTATCATCAATCTCTCAATATGTCTTGGTATGATATTAAATAATTAGTTCATAAATAAAATATAATAAATCATTTTTAATTATGTAATATATATCACGAAATATAAGAAAATGATGGCAAAATAAATTAGGACGAGTAGTATTACTCGTTTACAAATCTGTAGTTTCAATTAACCCGATAGCTTGGATTTTAAACCGGCAATCGGGTAATGTTATATATCTTATTTTTTTCATTTTGATTTTATTAAGTAAAATGTGATATTACATTTATTATTATTCAATATTAAAGTAGTATGCAATAAATTATCAATAATAATATGGTATATATAACTTTCCCGACCTAAAAACTAAGCAAAAATCTATGCGTTGTTGACGGACATGACTGAATTATCGAAGGAAGTAAAATGTCATGAAAATTGATTATTTATATTCAATTATTTCAAATAAAATAATTATTTTTAATTAAAATAAATCTATTTTTATTACAAATAATTATTTTTATTATAAATAATTAATCATAAATACATATTTTTCTTGTAGTGGGTTTACACAATATTCGATTTTATCTGGCTTAGGCTGAATTTTTATCGGAAACATGCACAAATTTTGATTATTAGGCAATTTGCATTAGCCCCCCAAAATTTTAATCTATAAATTATACAACGTAATTCGCTAGCAATCAACAATATGCAACTCTTTCCCCCTGTAAAACGTAAAATCATCCCTAAAAATTTTATAAATAAAAAACGCTAAATAATAAATTCCCATGTTGAATTAAAAATAAAAAAGGTTACAACAAGATTACTGTTCTTATTTTTTTTTTCATAGAAAAATAATACTTGATTTCTTCAAAGTCATCGTTATGTTAATACTACGAAAATCGACCAACAGACGATGGTAGGAAAAATAGTTATTCCTAGTCCACTAGGACAAGTTGAGCTTTGTTGGGTGTCGTTTGGGGCCCCCGGGAAGACTCAGATGTAGCTATACATGCATGGATAATAGATAAATAAATTGAGAGAGATAGTATTTACGTGATTTAGCGTAATGTCTATATCCACGAGAGTTTAGGAAAAGAGATCCACTATAATATGTATTTTTACAGTCTCTCATGGCTCACACTGTATAGGAAAAATATACATAAATCATATGGAACTCGAGTCCCTTTGAGAAGGTTGAAGGAGATGATGCTTGGGGAGGAAGTCAACCAGAGAGCAAGAGAGAGAAAGTAAGAGCCAGCTGGAGAGAGATCGATCCACCTCTTTTATAGACCCTTTAGTTACGTGTATCAGTTGGTCTTTGTCTTCTACTGTTCACGTTATCTTGTTTGCACACTGCCATATGCACCTGCTTCTATCAGCTCTCTCCTTTGTCCCATCATGCTTCGTTTCTTGTCCCTTAGTCTGATAGATGGTTGGCCTAGGCCCTACTTGGGATATTTCACCCTCACAGAACCCCGCGAATTCTTATCCAAAGTACTTTGGTGGAAATTCTAACATATCTAAAGATTAAGAATATGGTGGTTTGTCTTCCGAGCCTGAGATAAGAAAGACAAAAACATAGAATACATATTTTATCAAGTGAATGGTATTCCAAAACTTCCAATGCAATGTACAAGCAGTCACTAGTAGGCAAATCGGTGTGCAAGGATTTACGACCCCGCGATCCACAAGCGGTCACTGGCGGGAGAATAGGTGTGCGAGAGTTTACGAGTGGACATGGACCCAGGACTTAACCTTGCGATTCGCAAGCATCCACAATGAGGCTTGTCAAGTGTGCTTGGTAAGCGGATCGCAAGCCTCGAGCCTATCCTGGATGTGAGAGCTTGACAAATGTGCTTGGGTACTGAACCTCAAACTTCGAGCCCCTGACGAGCGAATCATTGGGCTGGTCATGGGCAGCCAGATGATCCCACGACTAAACCCGACCCCTTATGACAAGAGCACAGAGCTGGTATCATCGTGGAAGGTGTGCTTCAACCTTGCGCTGCAAAACAATATTATTAATAAAAATATTATTTTTCATGCCACTGAATTCGGGTGTTGAGTCCGAGTTTGCATGTGCACAGTTGGAGCATAAATTTTGTTAAAATCAATTCCGCAATATCGCTACATTTTTAGTTTCCGTGATTCGAGGTGGCGAGTGACCTATCCAATCAAACAAAAGAGAAAATAGGTGAGTCCCGAATAGGAGACTTGCTGTATGTAAATCCCTGAACGTTTTCGAGCAGATAAGGTGTGCTATATGAGTCTATGTGATGGGCGAGCATGGTGTGTGATAAGTTGTGGCGAGCAATGTGTTGTGCGTGTGTTAGGCGAGCATATATGACGAGCTGTGAAATGTTGGTGCCAAATGGAAAGGCGAGTCTGAGTTTTGAGAGGCGATCTGGCGGTCCAAGGGTGAAAGTCCGTGTGCTGTGTGAGTGGAGGCGGTTGGGTGAGTGCCGTGAGTTTGGCGAGGCGAGGGAGTGCATGAGAAGTGGTTTGTTTAAAAGGTGAGGCGAGGGGCGAGCTGGCGGTCCAAGGGTGGAAGTCCGTGTGCTGTGAGTGGATAGGCGAGAGGGAGTGTGTATGGCGAGCCAGGTAGAAGATGTTGCTTTGACCATGTGAGCCCGGATGGGTCATGCAATAAGTTCGGGCTAGTGTGCTCAGTGAGGTGAGGTATTTTCTGTGTGCATGGCGACCCATATGTGAGCTGTGGGCGAGAAGAGGTCCGAGCTCATGTGGTAACCGAGTGGCGGTCACGAGTTAGCAAATGGTAAGTTATTGTTTTCTAAGTGAAGGTGTACTAGGCGAGCGCTGTGAACTTGGTGAGACGTGTGCTGTAATGGTGAGCATAAGGCGAGCTCAAGATGAGGTGATCCGTAGTGTGTGGGAGAGCAAGTGAGAGGTGGCGAGCTGGTGGGCCCTGAGAAGTGGTCTAAGCGAGTGTTTGTGGCGAGCTATGAAGGAGAACTGTGGCCAAGCCCAAGCTGTCATGGCTAGCTGGCAGGCTGGTGAGATGGTTTGGCGACATGGCGAGCTTGTCCATGAAAACTGGGGAAATATGACCTGAGATGTGAGGGCGAGCATGCATGACTCTCACGAGTGAGCTGTGGGCGAGATGGTGAACTGGCGAGCACGGCAAGACCGTAGGCGAGCTGAGCTAGCTGGGCAACTTTGGCAAGCTCATGTGTGGCGAGCTGGCAAACACCCGATAAGTGATCTGGGCGAGGGGCAAACATGGTTGAGCACCGAATGTGCTGGCATGTGTCTCGAGCCCAAGTAAGAGGTTCTGAGTTGGCGAGTTGACCACTTCTCAGCGAAGTCAGACAGGGTCGGCGAGAGTGTGAGGCGAGCCCATGTAAGGGACTCCGGTGACCAAGCATCCTAGTCGGTGGGCCGTGAGTGGAGGAAGTTTGTGTTGCATGGAGCCGTGAGCTTGGCCACTGGATGTCCTGGCAGGTAAGGGGTGGTCCTGTCGGAGACAGAGTACACCGGCGGCCGCAACAGTAGTTGCCGGAGGCCAAGCCAAGCTGCGATGGCTCTGGGCTTGGAGCTTTCACAGTCAGGGTGAGAGGAGTTCGAGGGAAAGGCTTTTGGAGAGTCAGTGGCTGGCACTCATGTCGCCGGAGACAGAAAATGCCGGCGGTCACTGTCGTATCCTCCGGCAAGCTTAAGGAGTTCATGGCACCCTGTTGTGAGCTCAGTGAGGAGATACTCCTGGCGTGCTCCCTAGATGAGCTCCGGAGCACGCCCATCTCCCGGGCCCACCGTGGTGGTGGGGCCAGAAATTGCCGGCGATCCCCTAGGGACTGCCGACTGGCTGACCACGTGGCCAAGCGCCACTCGCTCGTGGCGCTCGCCAGTAGTTTACTGGGCACGACACGTTGTCGTGCCCATGTGTTATGCATGGCACATACAGTGCCATGCATTCTTGATGTGGGATGCACTGTGCATTTAAGTGCACAGTTTTTCCCCTTCCAATCTCGAGTACGTTAATGTGTATGGGTATTGTGCACTTAAGTGCACAGTACTTTAGTGTTAGCACATGCGTTAAAAAATGAGTCATATGACCTATGTACCAGCCTTAATTTTTAGTGGGGAGGGCATTAAATAATACATTTCAAAATGTATCCTCTTGAAAGAGTGGGCCGCGCACATGGTGAGCAGGTTGATAGGAAAATAGAGCAACAAAATTAAGAGCACTTATCTGGGGGCACTATTTTTCATGTCTAGTAAGTTGTTAGTTGTCCAGTGTTCTAGAAAATCAACATTTTCTCACATCTGGTCTAAACATCCCATAGAAGACGCCAACTATTGATGCCACGAAAATCGGCCAACAGGCTAAGGTAACAAAAAGAGTCATTCCCAGTCCACTAAGACGAGTTAAGTTTCGTTGGGTGTCCTTTGGGACTCCCGGCGAGACTCCGGTGTGGCTATACGTACATGGATAATAGATGAATAAATGAAGAGAGACAATATTTACGTGGTTTAGCGTAATGCCTACATCCACGCAGGTTTAGGAAATGATATATACTATAATATGTATTTTTACAGTCTCTCATGGCTCACACTGTATAGGAAAAATATACATAAATCATATGAAACTCGAGTCCCTTTGAAAATGTTGAAGGAGAAGATGCTGGGGAGGAAGTCAGCCAGAGAGCAAGAGAGAGAAAATAAGAGCCAGTCGGAGAAAGATCGATCCACCCCTTTTATAGACCCTTTAGTTATGTGTGTTAGTTGGTCTTTATCTTCTATTGTTCACTTTATCTTATTTGCACACTGTCGTATGCACCTGCTTCTGTCTGTTCTCTCATTTATCCCATCATGTTTCCTTTCTTGTCCCTTAGTGTGATAGATAGCTGGCCTAGGCCCTACTTGAGATATTTCACCCTTACATGCTCAAATTTCCCTCCTAACATTATCCTTTTTAGTTTTTTATATTCTCACTTCAAGTAAAGTCGAATCGAGTCAAGAAATGGTGCGGTTTCTCCAATCCCACTCCAAGTCAAGTCGTGGTCCAATTTAGTTAATTGAATAAAATAGTTGCCCACTTTGATCAAAATTATGAGCGGTCTCTTGATAAAATAATAATAATAATAATAATATTCAGTCTTGTTATACTTAAGAACAGGAATCCAAAAACCATTGAAACTCAGACTAAGTGAGGTTTCTTATTCAAGAACATTATTATTATTTTTTATAGTGGCTCTACAACTACATATTGGGAATTTTTATTAAGATTTTAGTACAAGTATTTATTTATTTATTTGTATTTTTTAATGTTTTTAAAACATTTAAAAAGTTAAAAATCACAACATCATTAAAAATACACTCTTAATTTTTAAGCAAGACAACAAAAAGTCCACAGGTAATTGATAATTCTGCCAAACCGCTAATCGTTATTTGAAAATGATTTTAAATTTTAATGATCCAAATCATGGCCCAAGAAGTACACGAAACAGAAAACTGAAACGCAAGACCAGTAGGATGGGAACAAGGCCCGTTTAAGCCCAAAATGAGTTAACTATGCCAGAATACGGCCCGCCTTTCCCCCTTCATAGGTTGTAACTTGTAAGTTTTGTAACCGCTAAACCACACAGACGATTAGTCGGTCCCTTTCCAAATTCGGGGCTGACGCTGTCTCACTCACACACACACACACACACACACACAGCCTCTCAGAGATTGAATTCGAACGAACAGCTCCGTTCCGATAAGGCCATTCTTCCACGCGATGGCCTCGTCGAACGCCACCTCCACCTGCATCTCTGCCGCTTCTACTTTCCAATACTCCCGTCACGGCCTCAGGCGCAGCCATGTAGGAACTACAACGCTCATGAGGACAAGCAGGATGAGGGGCTCCCTGAGGACGCGCATTTACGCCAAACTTGGCGAGAAGAGCGCCTTGCAGTATAAGAAACTCGGGGACTCCGACCTCGTGATTAGCGAAATTACTTTTGGAACCGTAAAAACTCCCTCTCTCTCTAGTTTTTTGGGTCGAATTTATTAGAAGGATTTATTCTTAATTCAAGATTAGGTGATTGTTTCCGTATTACAATTCTATGTAATATCTCAGATGACATTCGGAGAGCAAAACACAGAGAAAGAAGCTCATGAAATGTTAAGTTATGCAGTTGAGCGTGGCATTAATGCTTTAGACACTGCCGAGGCTGTGAGTTCTTTCTCAAAACTCTTAACCCATGCCCACGCACTTTTTGTTTGGGGACACTCCAATTGTTTTTTGTTTTCAGTACCCAATTCCAATGAGGAAGGAGACACAAGGAAAAACTGATCTGTTTATTGGTAGCTGGCTCAAGTCTCAACCTCGCGACAAGGTATTAGTAGTTTTTGATGGATTCTACTTATAAAAAAAAAAAGTAGTTTTGATGGATTCTCAATCTCTTATTTGTGAGTAAATTGCTTTTTTTTGGTTGCAATATTCTTTGATAATATACGTTATTCTTAACTTCTTATCTTGATTACTTAAGGCGGGATTTTTTTTTTTAATGTATAATATTGTTTTGTGGGTCGATGTTGCAATAATCATGAGAGCAAGAATAAGAAGCTTTTGCGATTTTAAGTTACTAGCTATTATCTTTCATGGATAGCTTATTTTGGCCACAAAAGTATGCGGTTATTCAGAGCGGTCAAGTTATCTACGAGACAATGCCAAGGTTTTACGGGTCGATGCTGCAAATATTAAAGAAAGTGTAGAGAAAAGCCTTAAGCGCCTCGGCACCGATTACATTGATTTATTGCAAATTCATTGGTAAGTTAAGTTTGCCTTCAAAAGCAGAGGCGCGAATACTATTTTCTTGATATGATTTGTGCTTTTCTGGTGATGTATGCAATCTCTGTATTGTTTAATATATGCCTGCAAGTTATAAGAGGATCTTGGGAAATTGAAGAAACTGTTATTTATTTACTTATTTTTTGCGTTCATTCTCAACAAGTTGGACACCTTCTATCAATTTCAAATTTCCCGATTACTTCCCTGTATCAGATTAATTGGAGAAAATGACAGGTTCACAATACACTGCAGTGCCTTCAGTGTAGTGTGTATGTGGGAGCAGTCATATCAAGCCTGCTATTTGCTTTTAAGAAGGGAAATTTCACTAAAAATGGTGTTAAGTGTGGTTTCTGAAAAGTATGGGTTTCTTTTCAACCCAGGCCAGATCGCTATGTGGCATTGTTTGGTGAGTTTTCGTACGATCCTGCAAAATGGAGGACAAGCGTGCCATTTGTGGAGCAACTGAGGGCTTTCCAAGAACTTATTGAGGAAGGAAAGGTAACAAATATGAAGAACTCAAATTTTCTCTCAGGCTTCTCATTGCTGGTTCATGTAGTATATCCTGATATACAGACTAGCTAGCTCTGTGCAAACAACCAATTTCTCCAGATCTATCGTGTGGTAAATTTGATAATAGCATGTTATTATTGGAGTGTTCTCGAGTTTACTTCTTCTGGTGAATGTACTGATAAGCAAATAAGCATTACAAGGAAGAGGACATACCTATTTTGGGTAGCTGGATGTGCACTCTTATATAAGCAATGAAATGTAAACAATTGGAATATTGGATTGTTTGTTTTCAAATGACTGGAAGTCACTGTTACCCTTGAATAAGTATTTTTCTGTCTGTGCTTTTGACCCTATTCAGGTACGCTACATTGGTGTCTCCAATGAGACTTCATATGGAGTGATGGAGTTTGTTCGTGCAGCAAGAGTTGAAGGGCTGCCAAAGATTGTCAGTATCCAAAACAGCTACAGTTTGCTAGTTAGATGTCGTTTTGAAGGTTGGTTCTTTTATCACACTATCTTCACATAGTTATTAGAGAAAAGCCAACATGGTAATTTGTTTTCAACATAACATTTTAAAGCTTCATATATATATATATTATATCTAAATAGTTATTTCAAGATTAAATTAAATCTTTGACTTTCCTGCAGCCATATCCTTTTTCTTTTAGGGATAGATAAATCTTGCTTCCAGCATGTAATTGGTCTTGTTTCAGTCTCTAGGGATTTAAGATTGCATGCAAAGACTATGAATGGTTGTGGGGAGACACTGGGGCCGGTCGGGTGTGATACCCATTTTTACACTAGTGAATGAGGTGCTGCAATTATTTGGTTTCAGTGAATGATGGAATAGGCCTGCATGTACCTGTTCACATTTTTTCTATTATGAATTCCCCTTCTGCCCGACACCTGTGTGTGTCTTCTCCTTCTCCCGTCGGGGTACGAGTTTGAAATCCATTGATCTTTCCCGGTTTGAATGTGAATTATGATCCGGCCACCCACCAAGCTCTCGTCCTCGTGCTGAAGAAGCAGGGTTTGAGCTCTGCATAATGGCTCCGATTCCGGCAACGGATTGGGGTTAGAAGCGTGGTGGTAGGCATTAGCGTTGGGGTCCTGGTGGGGGTGAGCTGGTTTCTAGGAAAGGTCTACTTGAATTTCTTGGATTTCTTTAAAGATGTTTGGGATGATGGGATTATGAGAGGCCTTATTAACTGGAATGGAAGCAAAAGAAGGAGAACAACTCTTGCGTTTGGACGTGAAACAGAGAGATGTAAGGAAAAGTATGAGAACATTGGCTGCTCCTATGCATATACCAAGCACAACAAACAGAGACCGAAAATCAACGCACGCTTTGAGAGTTGATCCCTAGGGATTGACTCAAATAGTAAAAGTTTTGGGCTTAGGGGTATGCTCCCCCTAGGTCTAAGGTTCAAATTCCCTTAGGTGCAAACAATCTTTAGGAGCCATCAGACCGGGGGATTTTCTTCTTAAATTAACCAAAGTGCACTTGTGGGAAACTCCTTACCGAGGGCCTGTGCACACTCGGAATTAGTCAAGACGCTGTTCTAGATACCAAGTGCCAATCAAAAAGGAAAGAGTTGATCGTTGAAGAATAGATAGCCAATCATAGTTCCTCTTTCTTCTTCCTCCTCTTAACTTACTGTCTGTGATTATGATTAAATGAGTCAAATTGGGAAAATGGACTGCACATTGTACAGACTCAAGTTGGGGGGGGGGTGGATTTGGACACTCCCATAGAGAAGCTGGCATGATGGGAGAGAAAGGAATCCAATCAACATGAGAGAGAGCATAGGCCACAGGGGAGAGAAGAGAGAAAGGGAAAAGGGAAGAGGAAAGAATCGGGAGGGAAGAGAAAAAGAACAGAATCAAGAGTGAAGAGGAGAATAGGGAGGGTTTTTTTTTTGGGGGGGGGGCATAGAAAGGGCAAGAAAAATCATAGTCTGCTGTAAGATCCAATGTAAGACAAATACATCTCATATCTGTTGAGATGTAAGACAAATACATCTCGTATAACACCCAACCAGTTCTGAGGTTTTCTCATGGTTGTAAGATTCAACAAAGGTCTTTTATTCTATTTTTTCCTTTTTCTTCTCCATAATTTGCTAACAATAGGACCTTAGTGCATATTGGGACAATAATTATACCAAAAATGAGTTGGCCCATTTAGGAAATAAATAGTTTTTTGCTAGTGTATACAAATGGTAAATTAAAGCTATGGTATCTCACCATGTTGGCTCCAATATTTCTTGGTGATAATGTTTTTGGTCAATATGGTTGCCATTGCTAGGATTTACTCATGTGGCAGCTTCTGATGTCTGAAGCACTCGAGGCTCGCCTTGAATAGTTATCAAGGAGAAAGGAGCTTATTTTGACCCAATGAATGAGAGGATTGCTTTCTTATGTTAGAGATTCCTGATGAAACATGGATGGGCCTGTCTGTGGCTTTTAGTTTGAGGTTTTTTTGTTTTTGTTTTTTTTTTTTTTAAGGAAGAGGACAGTACCCAATTTCTTTTAACTCTCCACTTATGGCGGAGGAATACCATATACAAAGGGAGCATAGTGTCACCACCTGGATTTTTCTAGAGAATTCTACCACCTTCTAGAGCCTCCTAGTCCCTTGTAGGTTGTTCTAGAATGTAGTAGATTGTTGTAAAGTTGTATAGTAAACCCTAGAATGGTTCTTTAAGATTGTGATACTTGTCACAATCCTAGCTATACTTTTAGAAGTAGTCTAGAATGTTCCTTACCGTTAAGATTGTGACACTTGTCACAATTCTAGCCATTCTTTGTACCAAGAGTTCCCTATAAATAGATGGGCTCTCATTTGTGTAAATCACCAAGCAATAAGAGGAACAAGTTCTCTAGAGCTTCTCTCTCTACTCTCTCCCTCTCTCTTTAGAGTTGTTCTCTCTTGTCTTGAGTCGCTTAGAAGGCTTACTTGGGAGTTTTGTCCGGGACAAAACCTCCTAAGACCGCACGGGACGTGTGAAGAATTTCTAAGTCCATGACAGTTGGTATCAGAGCCTCGAGCTTGGGATGGTAGAACCAAGTGTGGTCACCATGGAGAACCAGGAACCACGCAAGAGTAAGAGGTCGAAGGAGTCGACCTCGTCCGTGGAGTCTCGTCTCGAATGGCCAAGATACTGGCCAAGATGGAAGAATGGGATCAGTCTCACAGGGAGGTGAGCACCCTTGACAACACCGTGACCAGAGTGGAGGTGGCAGTGGCGGATGTCAAGGACCGTCTTGACATCATGGAGCAAAGCATGGAGGAGTTAGGATTGGAGGGCCAGTCCGAATCGCTCAAGGAATCCATTCTGAGCACCATCAACCCCACCCTCGAAGCACAGCATGTTGAGAACGTTGCCTTCCAAGACCGGGTCTTGGGGGAACTAATCAAACTCCAGGAGCGAATGGAGGAACACCGCGTCGGTCTGGAGGAGACCAGGGCGGACTGGGCCATGTGCAAGCGAGCTGTGGCCAACGGGGGTAACCTTGGAGCTGGAATGGTAGCAACACCAAGGGTGGATACTCCCAAACCGAAAGAGTTCGACGGCAAGCGGGATGCCAAAGAACTCGACAACTACTTGTGGCATATGGAACGCTACTTCGAAGCGTTGAACATGCTAGACGAGCATGTCAAGGTACGAACTGCATCTCTCTATCTTACTATTCTTGCTGGTACTTGGTGGCGTCGTAAGCATAGTGAAATAGAGAAGGGTACGTGTACCATCAACTCGTGGGAGGAGTTCAAGCGTGAACTCAAGAGGCAGTTCTACCCTGAGAACGTGGCCCTCTATGCTCGGAAGAAAATGAAGGAGTTGAAGCACACTTCTTCAATCCGCGACTATGTTGAGGAGTTTTCTGCTCTCATGCTTCAAATCACGAACATGAGCGAGGAAGATCTTCTCTTCAATTTCACCGATGGCCTCAAGTCATGGGTGGCCCAAGAGCTCAGCGTCGTGGGGTCAGCGACATCTCCACCGCCTTAACTGTAGCCGAAACCTTGGAAGAGTTCGAGTATCACAAGAGTGATAACTCTTCAAAACCCAAGTTTTCGAAGGATAATCACGACAAAGGTGGGGGAGCAAATGAGTACAAGTCCCCACAGAACAAAGGGCGTGGAGATAAGCCTCCGACATCGAGGGAAGGCAAGAAAGACCACTCCAAGGACAAGAAGCCGAAGGATACTTGCTTCCTTTGTGATGGGCCACACTGGGCTAGGGACTGTCCTAAGAGGAAGGCTCTCAACGCCATGCTCGAGGAAAAATAAGTTGAAGAGAAGTCGCACATGGGGTGCTTGCAACTTCTTAACTCACTAAAGGCAAACACCAAGCCAACCACCAAGGATAGATCCTTAATGTTTGTAGAGGTGTTCGTCAACGGGAAGAAGACCCATGCCCTAGTCGACTTGGGAACTTCTCACAACTTCATCAAGAAGGAAGAGGCCACACGGCTAGGTATCCCTCTCAAGAAGGGTCACGGATGGCTGAAGACGGTGAATTCTGAAGCCAAACCGCTTGATGGTGTAGCTCATGGCGTAGAGCTACAACTTGGCACGTGGAAGGGGAAGGTGGACTTCTCCGTCGCCCCCATGGACGACTTCAACGTCGTGTTGGGAATGGAATTCTTGAGACAGTTCAATGTAGTGTCTCTTCCTCACTACAACTCGGTGTGCATCTTAGAAGATGGGCCTTGCATGATACCCACCATGTCTAAGCCGAACACCACCCAACTCCTATCGGCTATACAAGTCAAGAAAGATGAGGAATCTTACTTGACTACTATGAAGGAAGGAGAAGTGAAGATTCACTCCCCTCCACTTAAGGAGACCCAAGAGGTCCCCAAGGCCTATGAGGATGTTAGGCCACCAGAGTTGCTCAAGCAACTACCACCTAGGAGAGAGGTGGATCATCGAACTGAGTTGAAGTTCAGCGCTAAACCACCCGCCAAAGCGCCTTATCCCATGCCAACTTCAAAGCTTGAAGAACGAAGGAGGCACAAGGGATACCGCGTAGGTAATTTGGTGTTGGCAAATATCTTGGCAAACCAGCACAAGTTTACCAGGAAGCTGCACAAGGGGCTAGTGCGGCGGTATGAGGGACCATTCCCAATTCTCAAGAAAATAGGGAAGGCCTCCTACGAGCTAGACTTACCCTCCAAGTTCAACATTCATCAGGTCTTTCATGTAAGCTGTCTGAAACCTTATCATGGTGATGAAGAAGACTCGACACGAGGAGAGTCTAAGCGCACTCCATTGGGCACAACCACCACTTTTGATACAGAAGTGGAAGAAATCTTGGCGGATCGGGAAGTCAGACGAAGGGATCACAAGCCATGCCAAGAATATCTGATCAAGTGGAAGGGATTGCCCTTAAGTGAGAGGACTTGGGAACCTAAGGAGTCGCTGTGGCGGATTGAAGATCAAATCCGAAGGTTCCATGTGGATATCGCGCCGAGGACGTCGCGAAGCTAGGTGGGGGAGAATGTCACCACCTGAATTTTTCTAGAGAATTCTACCACCTTCTAGAGCCTCCTAGTCCCTTGTAGGTTGTTCTAGAATGTAGTAGATTGTTGTAAAGTTGTATAGTAAACCCTAGAATGGTTCTTTAAGATTGTGACACTTGTCACAATCCTAGCTATACTTCTAGAAGTAGTCTAGAATGTTCCTTACCGTTAAGATTGTGACACTTGTCACAATTTTAGCCATTCTTTGTACCAAGAGTTCCCTATAAATAGAGGGGCTCTCATTTGTGTAAATCATCAAACAATAAGAGGAACAAGTTCTCTAGAGTTTCTCTCTCTACTCTCTCTCTCTCTCTCTAGAGTTGTTCTCTCTTGTCTTGAGTCGCTTAGAAGGCTTACTTGGGAATTTTGTCCGGGACAAAATCTCCTAAGGCCGCACGGGACGTGTGAAGAATTTCTAAGTCCGTGACAATAGGGTTACAACTAAAATCCCAAAACCAGGCTCCTAAAGAAATGAAAGGAGAAAATGAAAGGATCCGTAAAGGAATAAAGAACTAGAGTCAATGCCAAAAGCTAGGAA
This sequence comes from Platycarya strobilacea, assembly GCA_036898215.1. Classification (NCBI taxonomy): domain Eukaryota; kingdom Viridiplantae; phylum Streptophyta; class Magnoliopsida; order Fagales; family Juglandaceae; genus Platycarya; species Platycarya strobilacea. Next base: position 43,235,709 of record CM072545.1, on the reverse strand, counting down.
CACCTGCACGATCTAGAGCATGCAAACCAGGCAAATGTTTAGTCAATTGAATTAGATAAGAGAAACTTACCGTGTTGCCCAGTGCTACAAATGAGGCGAGGCTGTCTGCTAAAACGTAGAGTTTGACATTATGGTTATGCAGTTCTGTCTCATTCAAATATATTTCAAGCAAAACTGATAGTTTGGGTTTTTTTTTTTTTTTGCCAGAACAAAGATTTATCAAGTGATAATTCATTCTGGTTTTACTTCATCTTACTTTAATCCAAATAGTGTTATCTATATTAAGCAACTAATATCAGTCTGGCATTAAAGTCTGCAGTTACATAATTAGAGAGACTAATATGGGCGCTTCTACATACAAGCAATGGTGCGCAACCATTGCGAAACAATGTCTGACATGGATGGTATTGTCAGATGTTAAATTATATATATATATATATAAAGAGGAATAACGAAAAAAAGGAAAAGGCAGAAATTCTCAAAAGCTTCACCTCCTTTCATGACCGCATGTGAGGGGAGAGGAATGAAACTTCGGGATGGGCCATAAAAATGAGGGAAGCTATTGGAACCATCCACAACTTCATATACCAATCTATCACCAAGCATCTTAGTATTCAAGAAAATTCTACAATGTTGACTGTACCAAACCAGAAACTTGTCAAGTTCTCCGCCACAGAGAGATCCAGTTTTCTGCAACTCTTCCCACTCCTTAATGCTGCTAATCCTGTACACAAACTCTTCTGCTTCACTCACTCCATCCTTCCCAGCCATGTTTTACTGTGCTTATCGATTGTCGATTGGGTTTCGCATAGAGAGATATTGTTAGGCTCACTTCACAAAATCGCCATCTCGATCCGTGGACAAAGATGATGATCAGATTTAGTTTTGTTTTCTCATTTGTTTTTGGGTTGCTAAGATTTGGGATGAAAGATAAAGAAGAAGAAAATTTGGAATATTTTTTATTTTATTTTTATAAAAAGATAATACTTCATTGAATCTGGAATATTATTAACAGTAAAGCTGGAAAGAAAGATGGGGAGAAGAAGAAAATCTGGTGGAACAGAAGAAGGGCGAAGATGCGTACGCACCATTTCATTAATGCCATGTCATCTGCGGCGCGCAATGGTTGCGTAGTTTTGCTTTCAAATAGAATTTTCCAACTAATATTAGTTCAAACTATTGAGTGAAAGGGACAATTACCTTTACCACTCTAAGAAATAGGTAACCAGTTAGAAACTTTAGGCAAGGCTAAGGAGGAAATAACAATTGGAGATTTTATATGTTCATTTGTAAAATGTACTTCATTTCTCTCCAGACTTGGTTATGTCAGCCTCTTACTGTGGAGTTTGTCTGTCCACTTGATTCTTTGCAGTTGATCTTGTAGAAGTGTGCCACCCAAACAATTGCAATATTGGTTTACTGGCTTATTCTCCATTGGGTGCTGGATCACTGACGGGTAAATATATAGATAGCAATTCTGAACCTGCACGAAAAGGAAGGATGAACCTCTTCCCCGGCTACATGGAAAGATATAACAAATCTGTTGCCAAGGTACGCTAATCATTCTTTCTTGGTATTTTGTGGTGATAGTCTGATAGATATCATGGAGAAATCAAATGTACTTTTTTATTGTGAAAAAATAAGTCATGAACGTCCTAGAGTTGGCCAAATGTTAAGGGCGTTGATCTTGATATAGTTTACTCTCCCAAATCTAAGGTTGAATCCTAGGTGCAAAAAAATTATAGGGGCCACTTCCAGTCAATGAAAAGTTGACGATTTACCTGATCTGTGTGATATGGATACAATAGACGAGTTCTGGGGTTTAACCTAAGAAAAAAAAAATGCTGCATTTACATGATCTCCAGAGTTCCTCATCAATTAAAAGAAAAAAGATCTACTTATCAAAAAAAAAAATTAAAAGAAAAAAGATCGCAATGCCGTTTAATAGCGTGAAGTAAACAAATTAATATGGGGATATCTCATCAATTTGTCATATAGCATGCGGTTGCATTGCATCACATTAGGTTTCTAATCTCTAAAAACTGAAAATGATTTAAAGCAAACGGCTCAATTCGAAGCTGTAATTTTTGCCTCCTTTTGCTTGTTATTGAACTCTCAACTTTAGACCCATCGTAATACTTAAAAAGTGTAACAGTCAGTTGAATGCTAGTGCTGATATCGCATCTCAATTACAGGAAGCAACGATAAAATATCTAGAGTTGGCCAAGAAGCATAAACTTACTCCAGTCCAGCTCGCTCTTGGTTTTGCGCGAGATCGACCCTTCATGACCAGCTCAATCATTGGTGCAACCTCGGTCGAACAGCTAAAGGAAGACATTGATGCTTTTCTAATAACTGAGCGGCCTTTGCCGCCAGAAGTGATGGCTGATATTGAAAATACTTTTCGGAGATACAAAGATCCAGCCATCCTTTGAGAATCAGTGTATCATTTTCTTATTTACTTGATCATAACCCTCCATGTTCTGTATTTTTGGACTGGTTTACACGAGCATAACACACTATTCTTTCATCTCTCGTTTAATAATTCATGAAATCAGCCATGGTAATTTGTAAAACATGAACTTCATCATAATTTTTTTATTTTTTCCAAGTCCTCGTTCTTAGGAGTGTTCATCTGGGTTTTGGATTTGAGAATCCGGAACTCAGATTCAAAATTTTCTTTTTTTTTTTTATTTTATTTTAAAAGTATTAATAAATAAATAAAATTTCAATTTACCCAGCCCGTATAAACAGGCCTACTCGTTCCGTTCCTATCATATATCAAGCATACCTATGATCCGATCCTACGATTCTGGTCCTTTCCAAGTATATATATATCAACACAACTACTTTTACAATTTTCGCATAATTCTTTTACAATGCTTTAATAAAATATTATTAGTTTTAAGTTTATTTGAACTTTTAAAATAATAATTATTTGCTGAGGAACTGTGTTAAAGTTGTAATAGTTATGTTTGTATATCAATTCTCCCAATTCCACTAGTAAGGAGCGAGACTCTGGTTTGAGTTACAACTATGAGTACGTTACATACTATACTCATTTCATTATTTAAATATTATATTTTCAGTTACTCAATGCATGATGTTACCTCACGAGAGGGTAGTATATAATAATCGGGTAATAATTTCTTTCAACTATATGTACAGGCCATGTATGATTGCAGATATGCAATATATTAAAGAATGTTTTTATAATTATTATTTTCTTTGTTTTTAAATAGCTTTATGCAACCGTGTAGGAATCTAATGAAAGAAGCCAAATAATAAACACACAACATATTTCGCAATACTTACACAATACAAGTTATAAAATAAGAGTATTTTTATAAATTATCTTATCAAATTAATATTACTTGACAAAAATATCATTACATTATAATACATTTTGTGTAAATTATTATAAAAGATGTTGTGGCTTTATCATTTCTCATGAAAAAAAATTTAAATGGGTAAAAGCTGGTGACATGGAAGCAGTTAAAGATGCGCATTAACATCTTGTTCCAAGTGTTATTCGAGTTGCAAATCTCTCTTGATAATCGGGCTACTTACTTCCCTCTCATTTTGCCTCTTCTCTCTTGCTCGCACTCTCACTCACTATCTCTCTCTCTCTAATCTATCTGCATGTCCCAATTTGCTCAAACACTGTGAAATCGTTAACCAAATTCCTGATTTATTAAATAACTTAGGTTCAATGAAATCTATTGTTTGGCTAATCGATTCATGTTTTGCGCATCAAGAATACACCAAGAGTGACGTCCGTGATTTTTGAGATTTGAGTTTCTTGTGTTGATTTCGTTTTTTCCTTTCATTGCTCTTTGTTTCGCAACCTTGACTTTGAGTGTAGTGAGTGATTTTAATGAGAGGCCAACATAAAATAAGAAAGCATATGCATCTATGAAGACTAGGGCTCGCAAGTCGCCGTTGCATTACCACTTGATGCAGTTTTCGGTTGAGCTTCGTCCTCCACACTTTCTTTATTATCTTTTTAGATAGAATGGCAGATCCTGCTAGTCATAGGAAACATGAGGGAGACATTGAGCAAGTCAGTTTCCCTTCACTCGACCTTAATTTTCTTTTTTCCTTTAATTTTTTTGCTTAGTTTAGATGAAATTGAGAAAGTACTTATCTTCTTCAATCTAATGTTTCATGGTATTGCTAAATACCAATGCATTCATATAACTTCTCATTGTAGTTTATTGGGTTGTTTATGTGGTTAAGTTTTATTAATTAGCATTAAAACATACTCATAAAGGAGGATTTTGCCAATGCATTTGATAGATATGTTCTGAAAGGGTTGTTAAACGAACACCAAAGTATACACGAACAAATTTATAGATCCATATTTTTTACAACATATGCCAAAATAAAAGGATATTGACAAAGAAAATGAAAATATAATTTTTGAAATTTGAATGATTAGATAGTGATATTAATTATGCTAATGAATATGGTTATTATTATGTTTCATTTGGTATTATTGTATATGTATAAAATGTATATATTAAACATGGATATTATAGGCTTTAAATGTATTAAATATAAGTATTGTACCTACAAATGAATAAAATGTTTTAAAAAACAATAGGTTATATAGTGACGGAGTTAGGAATTTGCTTTAGAAGGGCTAAGCAAAGTTAAAACAAAATACATAAAATATTTTTTATTTTATTTCTATATAATTTTTTATGTAGTATAGAACAATTTGATAGTAAGATCTATAATAAAAATAAAAAACATTTAATACAATTTATGTATTAAAAAAATATATGATATGTCAAGAATACGTTATCATAATAAAAATATTTTACAAATACGTTAAAAATCATCCTACTTCTTTTTTATTTTTATTTTTATTTTTATTTATAATAAAAATATGTCATCATATTATTATTTTATTTTATTTTATATGAGATGAATTTTATTTTTAAATTAGATTAGATATTATAGAGAAGGTCAACATAAAATGAAATTAATATTATCTTACTAAATTATAAAAAAAATCAACATATTTTATTTTTTTTCTTTAAAAAAACCATATATGATTTTTTTTTCTTTTATTTTTTTATTGTTTACGAAAGGGGTGGGGCCAGGGGGAAGGGGGCCATGGCACCCCCTGCCCCAACATAGCTCCGCCCCTGAGGTTATGAAAAACGTATTAAATGTATAAAAGATATTATGTATCATAGACATTAAACACAATATTTGAATATACTAAACATGAGTTTTGCTATTTAACATCTACGCACATTACACTTTTTTTTTTAATTTTAATTTTTATTCTTCCTTGTTGTCCAGATGACTAATATTAGAGAGGGGGTAAATTGGATTATATTAAAAAAATTAGCACTTATAACCAAATACATAATATAAAATATAAACAAAATACGAAATAGTAGGAAATATAAAAAGTAAGGATAAGAAGAAGCAAACTTAGTATTTTAACGAAATTCAGCCCTACTGCCTATGTCCTCGCCTCAAGCTACTACTTGAGGATCTCAAATTCACTATTCAATCTCTTTCAGGTGGAGATAGAAACCTATTACACTTTTGAGCAACACCGCTACAAAGAATCCGTGTAGAACACCCTCTATACTTGCAATCACCTCATACTTGGTGATTCAACAATTCCATGTGTAAAACACATTCTACACACACAAGGGTTATACGCACCCTATTACAAATACAAAAGCTAATAGTGGGTAGATTATCAGAATACACTCCTCAATGAGTGAAATAGGAACAATACAGCACAACCTATATCTCTTTCAAAATGAACAAAAATTAAGACACAAAACTTAGATAATAGAGAATGAGGGTTTTGAAAAAATAATACAAAACTTAGCAATTGATATGTAAGTTCTTGTTGTGATTTTTGTAAAATTCAAGTGAACTATTTATAAACAAATAAGTCTTCATATTCAAATTTAAAAAATGTTCACATGTCAAATAACAGTACTATTCACTTTTCAAAATATTCAAATAAAAACATCTCATTTTTATATTTGTCAAAAATAACTCCATACATTTTTCAAAGAAATCAAATTTAATATTTTACTTTTCATACATGACAAAATGAACATAATTTATTTTTCAACCAAATTATTTTCCTTTTGCATATGTCAAAAAAACACACAACTACCCTTCAAGATTTTCAAACAAAATCATCTATCTTTTACATTTGTCAAAAAAATACACAACCACTCTTCAAGATTTTCAAACAACACATGCACATATTAAAGATGACAATCAATCATCTTACAAATTCAAATCTTTATGCATATGTGGAAAATAATAATAATAATAATAGTTTTTAAAATTAAATATTTTAATAAAGTTATGCAAATGTAAAAAAATGTAATTTGATATTTTATGAGAAAATATTAATTTTGAACCTTAATCCAATTTCAAATATTAAGAGATGTACATAATTACTTTATGAGCTTCATTTGTAGACTTGTTCTTCTTCTTACTCATGCTTGATTTCTTGATGTGTTTAGCTCTCTTGATGTGTTTAGCTCTCTTTATGCATAGACAACTTGAGTTTGAGTTTTGAATTTATTTGTTATTAATAAAATCTATACGTAGATACGAGACTTGAAACATTGGATTCTACATTATTAAACTAATTGAGTTCTTCTACTCATGATCCATAAACCATCTATTATATAAGAAAAAATATTAAAAATTATGTATAATGTGAAGATGATAAGTAGCAATTTTCATTAAACACATTAAAACGAAAATATTTTCATCATTTTAAATAATTTTATACAACCATGTAGGAGCTTAATGAAAGAAGGGAAGTGATACACACACAACACATTTCACAACACAAGTTATAAAATAAGGATATTTTTATAATCTGTCTTATAAAATTAACATCATTTTACACAAATATCCATACTTTACAGTACATGTTGTGTAAATTATTGTAAAATGTGTCGTGGATTTATCATTTCTCATGAAGAAAAAAAGCTTAAACAGGTAAGTTGGTGATGTGGAAGCAATTAAAGATGCGTGCCAATATCTTGTCCCAAGTGTTATTTGAGCTACAAACCTCTCTCGATAATCGAACCATTTACTTTCCTCTCGTTTCGCCTCTCCCCTCTCGCTCCCTCTCTCTCTCTCTCTCTAACTCTCTCTCTCTCTCTGTGATCTATTTGCATTGGGTATGGGTTTATGTTCTTTTTGCATGTCACAATTCATTCAAACATTGTGAAATCATTAACCAAATTTCTGATATATTACATGACTTAGGTGCTATAAAGTCTGTTGTCTAGCTTACCGATCAATGTTTTACGGATCAAGAATACACTCAAATTGACATCCGTGATCTTGGAAATTTGAGTTTCTCGTGTTGATTTCGTTTTTATATTTCATTGCTCTTTGTTTCGCAATCTTGATTTTGAGTGTAGCAAATGATTTTGTATAGAGACCAACAAAAAAGAAGAAAGCATATGCATCTATGAAAACTGGGGCTCGCAACTCGCCGCCTCATTACCGCCTGATCCAATTTTCGATTGAGCTTCATCCTTCGCACTTTCCTTATTGTCTTTTCAAATGGAATGGAAGATCTTGCTAGTGATGGGAAACATGAGCGAGACATTGAGCAAGTCAGTTTTTCTTCACGCAATCTTAATTTTCTTTTGTCTTTTGATTTTTCTACTTAGTTTATATGAAATTGAGAAAATACTTATCTTCTTCAATCTAATGTTTCTTGTATTGCTAAATAACAATGCATTCATATAACTTCTCCTTGTAGTTTATTAGGTCGTTTATGTCGTAGGTTTTATTAATTAACATTAAAACATACTCATAAAGGAGGAATTTTCCAGTGCATTTGATAAATATGTTCTCACAGTATTTTTAAACGAAAACTAAGATTCAAATTTATAGATCTATATGCTTTACAACATATGCCCAGATAAAAAGATATTGAAAAAGAAAATGAAAATAGAATTTCTGAAACTTGAATGATTAGTGGTGATATTAATTATGCTAATGAATATGGTTATTATTATGTTTCATTTGCTATTATTGTATATGTATAAAATGTATATACTAAACATGGGTATTATAGGTATATATGAAATGTATTAAATATAAGTATTATAGCAACAAAATGAAGAAAATGTAATAAAAAACACTAAGTTATATAAGACGTATTAAAAACAATAGGTTATATAAAACGTATTAAAAACACTAAGTTATATAAAACGTATTAAAAAACACTAAGTTATATAAAACGTATTAAAAATAATAGGTTATATAAAACGTATTAAATGTATAAAAGATATTATGTATTATATGTATTAAATACAATATTCAAATATATTAAACATGAGTTTTGCTATTCATCTATGCATACTACACTTTTTTTTTTCTTTTTAAACTAATCAAGTAATTCTACTTATCATCCATATACCACCTATTTAATAAGAGAAAATATTAAAAATTTTGTTTGGTGTGAAGATGAAAGAAGAGAAGTGATACACACATTAAAGGGAAAATATTTTCATCATTTTTAAATAGCTATATGCAACCATGTAGGAACTTAATAAAAGAAGGGAAGTGATATGCACAACACATTTCATGTTCAACGTGTAGAAGTAGAATTGGATTCTCTCATCATTGTTCAATGGATTGAAAAGAAGCACGGTGGTATTTGGTACTTGGAAGATTACTAGGATGAAATTCTCTAGTTACTCTCTAGTTTTGAAGTGGTGGTATGCCATATTTATCGGGAATGTAATGCTAGTGTAGATTTCCTTGCTTGTTTGGGATCTAGTTCGGTACTAGGAACTTGAAATAATTTTTGTGATATTCCTCATGGCCTGAAAGGTATGCGTGGTTTATGGTTTTTTTGTTTATCTTTGTTTGGTTTGGGTTTATTTTGTTTTGTTTAGTTATTGCTTATTGATATAGGCATGTTTAGATGGTTTTTTTAATAAGGTTTTTGTTCTAGGCTTGTTTAGATGGCTTTTCAATAAGAATAATATCTCAGGCTTGTTAGATGGCTTTTATTTCGATTGTATTTGTGATTATAGGTCTTTTTCAAATACCAAGGGCGTTTTCTTATTGTTTATTTGTAAATCCATGGTGTTCCTCTTGTTATTACGATTTTCCTTCGCCATAATTGAGAGTTTATTAATAAAATTGAGATAGGGGTCACTATTGGACATGTGACCCTAATTATTTGCCAAAAAAAAAAACACATTTTATTATATTTACACAACACAAGTTATAAAATAAAGATATTTTTGTAAACTGTTTTATAAAATTAACAACACCTTACATAAATAACCCTACTTTACAATACATCTTGTGTAAATTATTGTAAAAGGCATTGTAAGTTTATCACTTCTCATGAAAAAAAAAACTTAAATGGGTAAGTTGGTGACATGGAATTAGTTAGATATGCACGCCAACATCTCGTCCCAAGAGTTATTTGAGTTGCAAACCTCTCTCGATAATTGGACCGCTTACTTCCCTCTGATTTCACCTCTCTCTCTCTCTCTCTCTCTCTCTCTCTCTCTCTGCATTGGGTTTGGGTTCATGTTCTTTTTGCATGTCCCAATTCGCTCAAACACTATGAAATCGTTAACCAAATTCCTGATATATTATGACTCAGGTATTATGCAGTCTATTGTCTGACTAATCGATCGATATTTTGCACATCAAGAATACACCTAAAGTGACGTCCGTGATTTTTGATATTTGAGTTTCTTGTGTTGATTTAGTTTTTTCCCTTCATTGCTCTTCATTTCGCAATCTTTACTTTGAGTGTAGCGAGTGATTTTGATAAGAGACCAACATAAAAGAAGAAAGCATATGCATCTATGAAGACTAGGGCTCGCAAGTCGCCGCCTCATTACCGCTTGATGCAATTTTCGATTGAGTTTCGTCCTCTGCGCTTTCCTTATTGTCTTTTCAAATGGAATGGCAGATCCTGCTAGTCATGAGAAACATATAAAGACATTGAGCAAGTCAGTTTCCCTTCACTCGACCTTAATTTTCTTTTTCCCTTTGATTTTTTTGCTTAGTTTAGATGAAATTGAGGAAGTACTTATCTTTTTCAATCTAATGTTTCTTGGGATTATTAAGTAACAATGCGTTTATATAACTTCTCCTTGTAGTTTATTAGGTCATTTATGTCGTAGATTTTATTAATTAGCATTAAAACATACTCATATAGGTGGATTTTCCCAAAGCATTCGGTAGATATGTTCTCTATTGGTTTTTAAACGAACACCAGGGTATACACAGGATAAAATTTATAGATCGATACGTTTTACAACATATGCCAAAATAAAAGGATATTGAAAAAGAAAAAGGAAATATAATTTCTGAAATTTGAATGATTAGATAGTGATATTAATTATGCTAATGAATATGGTTATTATTATGTTTCATTTGGCATTATATTATATGCATAAAATGTATATACTAGACATGGGTATTATAGGTATTAAATGTATTAAATATAAGTATTATACCTACAAAATGAATAAAACGTTTAAAAAACAATTGGTTATATAAAATGTATTAAAGACAATAGGTTATATAAAACATATTAAATGTATAAGAGATATTATGTACTATACCTTTTCAACACAATATTGGAATATATTAAACATGAGTTTTGCTATTTATCATCTACTACACTTTTTTTTAATTTTTAATTTTTAATTTTTATCTCCCTAAACTAATTAAGTTCTTCTACTCATCATGCACACACGACTCCTTTGATAAGATGAAATATTAAAAATTATGTATGGTGTGAAGATAATGAGTAAAATTTGTCATTAAATACGCTAAAACAAAAATATTTTCATCGTTATTAAATAGTTTTATGCAACTATGTAGGAATCCAATAAAAGAAGGGAAGTGATACACATATAACACATTTTACAATACTTGTACAACACAAGTTATAAAATAATATATTTTTATAAACTGTCTTATAAAATTAACATCACTTTACATAAATAACCCTACTTTACAATATATATGTAAATTATTCTAAAATGTGTTATGGGTTTATCATTTCTCATAAAAAAAAATACTTAAACGGGTAAGTTGGTGACGTGGAAGCAGTTAAAGATGCGCCAATATCTCGTCCCAAGTGTTATTCGAGTTGCAAACTTATCTCGATAATCGGACCACTTACTTCCCTCTCTCTCTCTCTCTCTCTCTCTCTCTCTCTCTCTCTCTCTCTCTCTCTCTCTCTCTGATCTATTTGCATTGGGTTTGGGTTCATGTTCTTTTTGCATGTCTCAATTCGCTCAAACAGTGTGAAATCGTTAACCAAATTCTTGATATATTACATGACTCAAGTTCTATGAAGTCTGTTGTCTAGCTCATCGATCAATGTTTTGCACATCAAGAATACATCTACAGTGACGTTTGTGATTTTTGAGATTTGAGTTTCTCGTGTTGATTTCATTTTTCCCTATCATTGTTCTTCATTTTGCAATCTTGACTTTGAGTGTAGCGAGTGATTTTGATGAGAGGCCAACATAAAAGAAGAAAGCATATACATCTATTAAGTTTGGGGCTCACTAGTCGCTGCATCATTACCACCTGATGCAATTTTTGATTGAGCTTCGTCATCTGCACTTTCCTTATTGTCTTTTCAAATGGAATAATAGATTCTGCTAGTCATGAAAAACATGAGAGAGATATTGAGCAAGTCAATTTCCCTATACTAGACCTTAATTTTTTCTCCTTTGATTTTTCTGCTTAGTTGAGATGAAATTGAGGAAGTACTTATCTTCTTCAATCTAATGTTTCATGGTATTGTTAAATAACAATGCATTCATATAACTTCTCCTTGTAGTTTATTAGGTCGTTTATGTTGTAGGTTTTATTAATTAGCCATAAAACATACTCATAAAAAAGGATTTTTTCAATGCATTTGATAGATATGTTTTCAAAGGGTTTTTAAACGAACACCAAGGTAGACACAGGATCAAATTTATAGATCGATACATTTTGCAACATATGCCAAAATAAAGGATATTGAAAAAGAAAAAGAAAAAGAAAATATAATTTCTGAAATTTGAATGATTAGATAGTTATATTAATTATGCTATTGAATATGGTTATTATTATGTTTCATTTGGTATTATTGTATATGTATAAAATGTATATATTAAACATGGGTATTATAGGTATTAAATGTATTAAATATAAGTGTTATACCTACAAAATGAATAAAACGTATTAAAAAATAATCGGTTATATAAAACGTATTAAATATATAAAAGATATTATGTATTATACATATTAAATACAATATTCGAATATATTAAATATGAGTTTTGCTATTCATCATCTACGCAAACTACACTTTTTTTAATTTTTATTCTTCCTAAACTAATTGAGTTCTTCTACTCATCATCCACACACCACCCATTTGATAAAAGAAAATATTAAAAATTATGTCTGGTGTGAAAATGATGAGTAGAATTTTTTGTTAAACACATTAAAATGAAAATATTTTCGCCGCTTTTAAATGTCTTTATGCAACCGTGTAGGAACCTAATGAAATAATGGAAGTGATACAAACACAACATATTTTGCAATACTTACACAACACAAGTTATAAAGTAAGGATATTTTTGTAAACTGTTTTATAAAATTAACATCATTTTACATAAATATCCTTACTTTACAATACATATTGTGTAAATTATTGTAAAAGGTGTTGTGGGTTTATAATTTCTCATGAAAAAGCTTAAACGGGTAAGTTGGTGACGTGGAAGAAGTTAAAGATGTGCATCAATATCTCGTCCCACGTGTTATTCGAGCTGCAAGCATCTCTCGATAATCAAACCGCTTACTTTCCTCTCATTTCGCCTCTCCTCTCTCTCTTTCTGACTTTCTCTCTCTGATCTATCTGCATTGGGTTTGGGTTCATGTTCTTTTTGCATGTCTTAATTCGCTTAAACAGTATGAAATCGTTAACCAAATTCCTGATATATTACATAACTCAAGTTCTATGAATTCTGTTGTCTAGCTCATTGATCAATGTTTTGCACATCAAGAATGCACCCAAAGTGACGTCTGTGGTTTTTAAGATCTGAGTTTCTTGTGTTGGTTTCATTTTTTCCTTTCATTGCTCTTCATTTTGCAATCTTGATTTTGAGTGTAGCGAGTATTTTGATGAGAGGCCAACATAAAAGAAAAAAGCATATGCATCTATGAAGACTGGGGCTCACAAGTCGTCGTCGCATTACCGCCTGATGCAGTTTTTAGTTGAGTTTCATCCTCCGCGCTTTCTTTATTGTCTTTTCAGATGGAATGGCAGATCCTTTTAATCATGGGAAACATGAGCGAGACATTGAGCAAGTCAGTTTCCCTTCACTTGACTTTAGTTTTCTTTTTTTCTTTGATTTTTTTCTTAGTTTAGGTGAAATTGAGGAAGTACTTATCTTCTTCAATTTAACGTTTCACGGTATTGTTAAATAGCAATGCGTTCATATAACTTCTCCTTGTAGTTTATTAGGTTGTCTACGTCGTAGGTTTTATTAATTAGCATTAAAACATACTCATAAATGAGGATTTTCCCAGAGCATTTGATAGATATGTTCTCAAAGGGTTTTTAAACGATCATCAAGGTTCAAATTTATAGATCCATACTTTTTACATGATATGCCAATATAAAATTAGGATATTGAAAAGGAAAATAAAATTTTAATTTCTGAAATTTGAATGATTAGATAGTGATATTAATTATGCTAATGAATATAGTTATTATTATGTTTCATTTGGCATTATTGTATATGTATAAAACGTATATATTAAACATGGGTATTATAGGTATTAAATGTATTAAATATAAGTATTATACCCACAAAATGAATCAAACGTATTAAAAAACAATAGGTTATATAAAGTATATTAAAAACAATAGGTTATATAAAACGTATTAAATGTATAAAAGATATTATGTATTATACGTATTAAACACAATATTAGAATATATTAAACATGAGTTTGCTATTCATCATCTACTGAGTTTTGCTATTCATCATCTATTGACACTACACTTTTCTTTTTAATTTTTAATTTTTAATTTTTATTCTTCCTAAACTAATTGAGTTTTTCTACTCATCATTCATATACCACCCATTTGATAAGGGAAAATATTAAAAATTATATGTGATGTGAAGATGATGAGTAGAATTTTTCATTAAAGACATTAAAACGAACTAATATGTATTATAGGTATAAAATGTATTAAACAAAATATATATATATATTTTATAACAAGACAGAATTTCATTCAACTTAAAAAGAATTCCTTCAGTGCATCATGCTTAATAATGTGTGAAACAAAGTCCGGAGGATCACTCCACCACACAACCAAGTTATTGTGTTTAATATTGATGTATTAAACACAATATTAAAATGTATAAAACATATTAAAATGCATTATGCCTATAAAACGATTAAACACAAGTATCAAAACGTATTCAATGTATCATATATAAGTATTAAACATACTAAACATACTAAACATAAATACTAAAAAATTTTAAAATGTATTAAACACAAGTATTAAAATGTATTAAACACAAGTATTAAAACATATTAAACCCAAGTATTAATACGTATTAAACGTAAATTTTAAACATAATTATTCTACGTATAAAATGTATCAGATATAAGTATTAAACACAAGTATAAAACCTAAGTATTATACGTATAAAATGTGTTAAACATAAGCATTAAGGAAAATGATTGGATGACACCCAAATGTGCCCACCAAATATATATGCCCCTCATGTATTTTATTTTTAATTATTTTTTAAATAATTAATAAAGTGACTATTAGTGAATTTATATTTTTTTTTTCAATTGCACTAGAGGGCATATTTGGTGGGCATATTTAAGAGTCATCCTCTTATTTTTTATTAGTAATAAAAGATATGAAATAGGCATAAGCCCAAGTAAAGAGGATGTATACAAAGGAAATAGGTACTTCTTCCCCACAACAAGAGAATTAAAATAGAAACCAAAAATATCCATTCATTACATAAGCTTTTAGCCCTAAAACTCAAAGTACTAAAAAAAAAAAAATCCTAAGATCTCTTCATGAGTGTTCTTTGTCTTCGAAGCATCTCTCATTCCTTTTGAGCCATATGCACCATATAAGACAATAAAAAATCATCTTCCAAACACACGCTACATCCTTGTCACCCTTCAAACCCTTCCATCCTAGCAATAAATCCACCACATCTTTAGGCATAACCCAAAGTAAACCTAACCAATTCAGGGCCTCATTCCACAAGAATTTGGCCACTTTATAACGAAGAAATAGGTTATTAATAAATTTTACTTCCTTCTTACACATAACACACCAATTAGCAATATACATTCCCCTCTTTCTTAAATTATTAGTTGTCAACACTTAACCTAATGCAGCCACCCAATAGAAAAAAGCAACTTTGAAAGGAACTATCCCATTTCAAATAAATTTTTAAGGAAAAAAGCAAGACTTGTGACATTTAAAATTTTGTAATAAGAAGAAACTGAGAACTTATTATTTCTAGCTGGACTCTGCAACAAGCAATCCTCCCTTCCTAGCACCAACTTAGAAATGTAAAGTTTATCCAGCAAAGATTTAACACCATCCACTTCCTAGTCATTAATATCCCTAAAAAAAATAATATTCCATTCAAAGTTGTTATCACCACTTGTATAAGTATTGGCTATAGCTACATTTTTATCCCTTGCAATTATAAAAAAAGCAGGAATTTCTAGCTTGAGAGAAGTCTTCCCACACCACAAATCATGTCAGAAAAGAATTTACTCCCATCTCCCACTTTCAATCTAATATAATTTGAAAAAGCCCCCCACCCTTTTCTAATAAACTTCCACAAACTCGTTACTCACCTCATAATCCCTACTAGTAGCATTAGAACACCAACCACCCCACAAATTTTCATATTTTACATCAATGATATTCTTTCATAAAATGCAATGAAAATTTTCAATTAATCAAATGAAACTTTTTTTCATCACCTTTGCCACCCCATAAAAAAATTTCGAAATAAACTCTCAGTTCTTTTTTTAACCCTTGTTGGCAATGAAAAAAGAGATAGAAAATAAGTGGGAAGGTTAGACAAAGTGATTTTTATAAGAGTTAATCTTTCACCCTTAGACAAATAGATCATTTTCCAACCAACTAACATTCTTTCTATTTTTTCTATCCCCCCATCCCAAATACTAACAAATTTGAAAGGAGTCCCCAAAGGAATCCCAAAATACCTCATAGGGAGAGAAGAAATTCTGCAACCCAGCAAATTAGCCAAATCTTTAATGTTTTGAACAACACTTACAAGAACAACTTTGGATTTCGATAAATTCACTTTTAAACCTGAAACAACTTCAAAACATACCAAAAGTGCTCTTAAATCATATAAATTTTATGTATCAGACTCACTAAAAATTAAAATATCATCTGCAAATAATAATTTAGAGACCTTTAAACTTCTATGCGCCTCATTACCCACCACAAAACTGGACAGAAAATAACCTTTCACGGCCTTCTCTATCAATCTACTCAAGGCATCCATAATCATAATGAAAAGAAATCAAAAAATGAGATCACATTGCCTCAAATCACAGGCGCTATTAAAGAAACCCGCCGATTCTCCATTCACCAAAATAGAAACTTGGAAGTCGACACACAATGTCTCATCCACGAACACCATTTAACTCCAAAACCATACATTTTCAACAAATAATTAAGAAAATCCCAACAAACATGGTTATAGGGCTTTTCCATGTCTAATTTGACTAAAATACTAGGTTTATCCAATTTAATTCAACTTTCCAAATATTCATTTGCAATTAAAATAGAGTTTAAAATCTATCTTCCCCTCACAAAGGCATTTTGTGAATGTTAACTAATCATCTCCATCACACAGCTCAAATGGTTGGCTAGCACCTTAGAAATGATTTTATAAACTCCATTCACCAAACTAATAGGTCTAAAATCTCTCATCTCCACAACCATTGCCTTTTTTTGGGATAAGAGTAATGAAAGTCACATTAAATCTCTTCTCAAATACTATAAGAAAAATGAGTATTTGTGACATTTTAATTGTAACCAAAAAGATTATTTGTGATAAAAACAGTCTTATAGTGAAACCTCATATACGAATATAACTCAGCAAATACCTTCAGGATGTCATCTCGTATAATTTCCCAACAAAATTGAAGAAACGCTAATGAGAACTCATCCGGACCTAAAACCTTATCCTTATCCATGCCTTTTACCACGTCAAGACTTTTTTCTTCTTTGAGTTCTCTCTCTAGCCAAAAAGCATCAACCTGATCAATAGGATCAAATCCAAGACTGTCCAACTTTGATCTCCAAGAATATTCTTTTGAAAATGGCTACTCATAAAAGTTTACAATGTGAGCCTTTATATCTTCTTAATTTGAGAGAAGTCTGTCCCCATCTCATAGAAACTCTATCGCATTATTTCTTCTATGAGAATTTGCCATTAGATGAAAGAATTTGGTGCACCTATCTCATTCTTTCAACCACAATATCCTAGATTTTTGCCTCCATAAAATCTCATCTGTAAGTGCTATGTTTTTTAATTCAGAAACCACCACAATCTTTCTATTTCTATCATTTCCTGATAACAACCATTGTA
Source organism: Platycarya strobilacea (assembly GCA_036898215.1). Classification (NCBI taxonomy): domain Eukaryota; kingdom Viridiplantae; phylum Streptophyta; class Magnoliopsida; order Fagales; family Juglandaceae; genus Platycarya; species Platycarya strobilacea. The sequence goes on along the minus strand of CM072545.1, from coordinate 43,218,010 downwards.
CCTCCCTCTCTTTCAAACCTCTCAATTCTAACAAAAGAAGCTTCCTCTTGCTGTCCAAGTTCCCAAACTTCTCTTTATTCCATCTCTTTAGATCTTTCTTAAGAGATCTTAATTTTCAACCAATACAAAATTAGGAGAAACAAAAAAAGTATAGAAATTCCACCAGTTTCTCACCTTGTCCACAAAACCCTATTCTTTAAGCCACATATTCTCAAACTTAAAGTATCTTCTTCCACTCTCAGTTCCACCACAATCTAACATGATAGGATGATGATCCAAACACAATCTTGAGAATAATTTCTGAGTCAAACTAGAAAAATGAGCCTCTCAAGAAAGTAAAACTAGAAACCTATCCAACCTTGAAAATGAAATACCATTAGACCAAGTAAAATCTTCTCCCGCCAAAGGCAAATCAATCAAATTTAAATTGAAGACTAAATTTGAAAAAGAGGTCATTACTATAGATAAAGAAGAATCTCCTAATCTCTCACTAAGAAACCAAGTGAGATTAAAATTCCCTCCAAAACACCAAGGTAAATTCCACAAGCCACAAATACCCAACATCTCATCCCATATAAAACTCCTATTATCCATTTTAGTTTGGTCTCTTGAAAATATATAACATTTCCATTGATGCACCATATTCTTCACCCTAAGCCTTTATTAAACATAAGTATTATACATATTATAACAAACCTAAATATTATATTTATTAAACGTATTAAATATTAAACATAATATTAAATATTAAGCATATTATTATGTGTATATTAAATAAAAGTATTATACGTATTAAATGTACTAAACACAAGTAATATGGATAAAACGTACGTATTAAACATATTAAGGCTAATTGTTTGAACAACGATAAACTTTTGTAATTAAGTCTTGCAAAATCTTGATAGACTTCATCATGATGTGAAGACTATTACCAACGCAAATTTAAGTCTCCGTTCATTTTGTGCATAGGAATTAAGATGGGCCACAGCTTCATCACACTATAACAAATGAGACTTTTTACTGCATTTTGTTTAACTGAGAGTTAAATTTTACTGCAAATAGTACCATTTGCTGCATTTTCTAGCTGCAAGTAGTAGATTTACCGTGAGAAATCAGGCATTTGCGGCGAGATATTAGGCTTATTGTCACGCCCAAATAGCGGCGGTTACCCCACAATAATTTGCGGGAAATGACTTTTTGTCACGATTTTGAGGATTTTGTGACGATTTTGAAGCTTTTTACGGTGATTTTGAAATTTTTTGCGACGACTTATCAAACGTCGTAAAAAATCTTATGCGTTGTAGTGTCAATATACAATCTTATTATTATTATTATTATTATTATTGTAGAAGTCATTAGTTTGTGTATCATTTCTCCGAAGTGATATTTTCGAAACTGAATTGTTCATGTCAAAGGAATAACAACCTATATTTTATGTGTTGCATATATAGGCTGAAAACCTGTATAAAATTGTTACTTTCCAAATTGTAATATGACATTGGCTGTGATAAACTAGCTTAGAATTACGATTAATGGGAGATAAAAGTAATTATATAAGTGTGACTATAGAACCATCAATGAAAAATGTAAGTAGGAAAACCAGCTTGGAATATTGTTAATCGATCATACCAAAAACGTTAACATTTGTTCATACAAAAAAGCTACAGAAAAATAATATGGGAAAGCTACCATATGGGAATTAACATTTTTCATTTCTGTATGGGATCTTATCAAAAGCTAATAATGTGATACCCCATATGAGAATGATAAGATAGGTAGTGTATGGGATCCCACATTGCTTGGGAATGAGAAGTTCTAACTCTTTATAAGGTCCCAATGGGATTCCAATTGTATCATTGACTAGTCCTTTTGAAATATAGGCAATGTGGTTTGGGCCTTCCATTAGGGCGTTACAAACAATAGAGTTTTTATAGGTATTATAGTTTTTGAGAATTTGTTATGTTATAATAAAAAATTACTTGATGTTACAATAGTATGCCAGCCTAATGTTTCACTTACCAGAGATGTTAACCCGCGTGATTTGATCAGGTAGTTACAAGTTAGTAAAGCTTGGCATGTCTGAGTTCTCTTAAAATTTAATTTATTTATTTTAATTTTTTTCACCTCTTTTGAAGGCGCTCGTTGCTTTGAAAAAGGGTACTCAGTTAATAAAGTATAGTCGGAAAGGGAAGCCTAAGTTCTGCCCATTCAGAATTTCTACGGTGAGTTAATTTCTATGAGAGCAAATACCATTTTCATGTTTTTAAAATTCTTCATTCTAGACATGATGATGCACCATGCATATATTGGCTACTTTCAGTTGGGGAAAAGTATATATAAATGATCAGATTATTGTCAGAGAGATGACCCTTTTAAAGAGGGGCTGAGAGTATGTCAGGCATTGGCAAGAAGGATGCTGATGACTCAATTATGAGGCTGGTGGAATTTGTGCCTGCTGTAACTCTTTGTAATGTGTCACGTTTGTTAGCTGCTAGCTGTGTATGCAGAACAAAGTAGACTCACTACATTAATTTGGATTGTCATAATGAGAGATGTATTGTGATCTCTTTATATGTACGTACCAGCTTCATCTTCTCCAGTATGGATAGTCACGACATGATAACTCTCAACTATATATAGTGTATGAATGACTTTACATTATTTGTTGTATCAACAGGATGAAACTACACTGATCTGGTACTCACATGGAGAAGAAAGGAATCTGAAATTGTCTTCAGTCTCGCGGATTAGCCCTGGACAGAGAACTGTGAGTTAAAAGACTTCTATATATTTGGCATTTAATTGATTATAAGTCATATCACTGAACCGATCTCTTTCGAAATAGGTCATGAATTTTGTTTTCCAAAGCTGGCATGAACTAACTTCAATTTGCAACTTTTTACAGGCTGTTTTTAGACGATATTTGCGCCCTGAAAAGGATTACTTATCATTTTCCCTTCTATATAATAACGGGGAACGATCGCTTGATCTGGTTAGTAAAGATCAATTAATCATTTTGGTTTGTGTTATGTCAGCTTGATGAAAAGTAGTTCATCTCCAGATCCTTTTTCATATTTATAGATCTGCAAAGACAAAGCTGAGGCAGAGGTATGGTTTGCAGGCCTTAAGGCATTAATTTCTACCGGACAACAGCAAAGTAGAAGGACCAGGAGTGATCTTTCGGATGTGAGTTCCCATTAACACAAATCCACCTATGGGAGAGTTCTTTTTATGTAATGATGAGTTTGAAAAGAGTTTGGGATTTTTGGTTTTGTCTCCCAAAGCAAACCTTGCCTTAGTTTGAAATTGGCTTTAATCTTGTTTTCAGAGATGTGGTTGACAAATTAAGTTTTTTATGACATCTTTTGCACTATGCATGCATTTTATGGAACCATCTTGATATGAATCGTGTGAAGAATGTAACAACACGCTGTTGGCTGAATTACTTTTGAACATTTGTTTGTGGTGAAGTTTTTCAAACATCTAATCTAGTTCTTTTTTTCCTATTTAGCTAGATAAAAGTGGTGACTGTATTCAAAACGGCCGTCCTTTTGGTGCAACACTAGATTTCACTTCAAATATTCATGCTCAAGGCAGGGCATCTCGTGTTTCGAATTCTTGCGAATCTCCATTGAACTTGGAAAGCTCAGATGTGGATTCAGTGCGTGCCAATATGCAATTAAGAACATTAAGTCCTGGAGATGGTGTTCGTTTTAGCGTTTCCAGCAATCCTAGTAGTTCTAGTACTGGAGGATCTGGACCAGATGACATAGAATCATTGGGAGATATTTACATATGGGGGGAAGTATTGAGCGATGGGATGATTTCACATGATGGTTCTATGAGTCAAATTCCCACAAAAACTAAAACTGATGTGCTTACTCCTAAGCCCTTGGAGTCTAATGTTGTTCTTGATGTTCACCAGATTGCTTGTGGTGTGCGACATGTTGCTCTTGTAACAAGGCAAGGTGAGGTTTTTACCTGGGGAGAAGAATCCGGAGGTAGGCTTGGTCATGGGATTGATAAAGACTATAGCCGCCCCCATCTTGTTGAGTTCCTAGCAGTTACTAATGTAGATTCTGTTTCATGTGGAGAGTATCATACTTGTGCTGTATCTACATCTGGTGATTTGTTTACTTGGGGTGATGGTACCCATAATGCTGGACTTCTTGGTCATGGAACAGATGTTAGCCATTGGATACCTAAAAGGGTTACTGGTCCATTAGAAGGACTTCAGGTTTTATCTGTTGCATGTGGCACATGGCATTCAGCATTGGCAACTTCCAATGGAAAAGTATTCACATTTGGTGATGGAACATTTGGTGTTTTGGGACACGGAGATCGCGAGAGTGTTTCATATCCCAAGGAGGTACAATCATTGAGTGGACTGAAGACTATTAAGATTGCTTGTGGAGTATGGCATACTGCAGCCATTGTAGAGGTTATTGGCCAGAATGGTGCAATTAATGTTTCGTCTAAAAAGTTGTTCACCTGGGGTGACGGTGACAAACACCGTTTGGGCCATGGAAACAAGGACACTTATCTTCTTCCCACCTGTGTCTCTTCACTTATTGACTATAACTTCCACCAGCTTGCTTGTGGACATACACTGACTGTTGGCCTTACTACATCTGGTCATGTGTTCACCATGGGTGCCACTGCATATGGTCAGCTCGGCAATCCAACCTCTGATGGAAGGGTACCTTGCTTGGTACAAGATAAACTGGTTGGTGAATTTGTTGAAGAAATATCTTGTGGGGCAAATCATGTTGCTGTCCTTACATCTAGAAGTGAAGTATACACTTGGGGGAGAGGTGCCAATGGAAGATTGGGACATGGGAACACAGAAGACCGGAAATACCCAACACTAGTTGAAGCCTTAAAAGATAGGCATGTAAAAAATATATATTGTGGCTCAAACTTTACTTCAAGTATATGCATCCATAAATGGGTCTCTGGAGCAGACCAATCCGTTTGCTCTGGTTGTCGGCAAGCTTTTGGTTTTACCAGAAAGAGGCACAATTGTTATAATTGTGGACTGGTGCATTGCCATGCTTGTAGTTCAAGAAAGGCACTGAAAGCGGCATTGGCTCCAACTCCTGGCAAACCCCATCGTGTATGTGATGCTTGCTATGCAAAACTTAAAGCTCCTGATGTTGGTTTCCCTTCTCACACCAATAGAAAAACTACAGTCCCTCGCCGTTCAGTAGATTCCAGGGAAAGATTAGATAGGGCAGAGGCAAGGTCGTCGAGGGTTTTGCTGTCTCCCACTACAGAACCAGTCAAATACCTTGAGATTAAGTCCAGAAATCCTGGGACTAGATCTGATTCTCCTTCTATTGTGCGGGCTTCTCAAGTTCCATCACTGTTACAACTGAAAGATATTGCATTTCCAAGTTCCTTCAGTGCTCTTCAAAATGCTTTGAAGCCTGTTAGGCCATCATCGCCTCATCTCCACATGAACTCAAGACCTGCTTCACCTTACTCGAGGAAACCAAGCCCGCCACGCTCTGGCACTCCCCCATTCTCTAGGAGTCTTATTGATGGTCTCAGGAAGACAAATGAACTATTGAATCAAGAAGTCTCCAAGTTGCAAAACGATGTAAGATTTATGTGCCTTTAGTAAATATAACATTCTTCTCTTCATCCTATTACTTTATTGGTTTTGGGATTTAAACTGTGATGCTGTCCCTCAGGTATAATTTCATTCATTTTCTCCTCTCCTTCACTTCAGGTTAGATATTTGAAGCAAAAATGCGATGCACAAGATGTGGAGCTTAAGAATTTACATAGAAATGCTAGACAAGCTGCTTCATTAGCTAAAGAGGAATCTTCCAAGTATAGAGTAGCAAGGGAACTTGTCAAGTCTGTTGCAGAACAGGTATTTTAATTGCTGAATACAACTTCCTCATGTCTTTCAAATACAGAGGATGCTCCAGGTGGTAGCCCAGATGAAATGCGAACCAAAATTATTAGGAATAGATTTCTTATATGATGGGAAATTGTATATTATTGGAAAATTTAGTGAAACAAATAATCATGCTTTTGGGACCTGTATTTCTCAGAGAAAATTCTGTACACCATACTATTATCCCGCTCTTATCCCACTATGTAAGATGTGACACATTTATTACTATTAGATAATCCCTTATTAGATTATTCATTATCATCTAATGGTGATAAATGTGTCATATTTTATATAGTGGGATGAGAGTGTAGTTTATAGCACTACTCATTTTTCGAAGGGTGTAGCACGACCCAAAACTAAATTATCTTCGTGTGCAACAAATATGATTATAATCCAGCAGAAAGTAATGACAGAATCACTGTAAGGGTTCAAATATTCTGACACCTGCGGATAGAAAATCTTTTTGTTTATTGACGAATATGGTTAATAAACTTAAAGGTTCAGTGTTTTTCTTTGCCTCTCGTCTTTTTTGCCCACTAGCTATCAATGAGTAAGAATTAATTGAAGGCACCAAAAGGGGGCGCAAGACTAGTTGACAGGATGTATACCAAAGGCTACAGAGAAACTACAGGGACTAATCGTGCAAATAAATCATGCCCAATAGCCTAGCCCATATGCTTTCTGTATGTAATACATGTATTTGATGGAGTTCAAATATATGCTTGGGCGTAGTATTTGATAGAGCTTGAGCTTGGGCCATACACTTGGAGGATGGCTCCTTGGTGTTTCTGTGGTGCATTTGGTTGAAAATGAACAAGTGGTATTTTAATGATAAAAGATTGTACTTCGGAGGAAATTTGGAATTTTTTTGTGCACTCTTTATTGCATTGGTTCTCTGCTTCAGTGATTAATGGAGCTTCAGCTCATGACTTTCTGTTGTTTCCGCTTCTTAGAATGTATTTTGGTGTTTTCTTTTATGTATGTCTATGTACATGGGTTTCGCCTATTTCATTTGTTTTAATAAAATTGTATTTCTTAAAAAAAAATAAAAATTCTTTATAGATAATAGCCTAATACGATTCGATTAGATCATTCCATTCATATTGCAAAATCTGAGTAGCATGCAATTGGGAATGAAACTATGAATGGAATGATAATTGTATTTTCCCCTTTTATTATATTGGTTTAATCATTAGTTAATCATGCTAATTAGACTGTTCGTGCTGAACTTCTTGATTTCAGTTGAAGGAAGTGATAGAGAAGGTGCCTCCAGAGGTTTCTGACAGTGAAACCTTTAAAGCCATGCATTCTGAAGCTGAAGCTTTTCTAAACACAACGGAAACATCTGATATATCTTCATCTCTGCCTGAAGACGTAGAGTCTGACCAACAATACGCATCTCATATAACATCCTCCCTCAATGAATCTTCTAATATGCAATATAAAATGACTCAAGGCCATGCAGATATTGCAAGAGTTATCAAGCTGGATGGGAGAAATATTCTTCAGGAGAGTAATAGACCATCTGTTTCTAGCCCAAGAGGTGCTCTATCTCAGCCAAGCTCTGAAACTGGCTCGAGATTGCCTGGACCTTTCACAATGAGGAATGAAGATAAAGAAGTTATTGAACAATTTGAACCCGGTGTTTATGTTACAGCCATTCTACTTCGAGATGGTACTAAAATGTTTAAGCGAGTGAGATTCAGGTACTTAAGTAAATACTTGACCCAACAAAAAATATTGATAATTTCAATTTTTGTACAGTGTAATCTCCCACGTGCCTAGCTTATTTCCACATAATTATGCATTTTGGTTCTCAAAGTGTTTCCTTACTTGCATTTACGCGCCCATCACAGTATGTATGTATGTATGTAGGTGTGCCTCCACCATGTAAGTAAGCTAGAAACCCAAAACTACAAATTATCTTCGTTTTTACTGCAAATGGACGTGTTTGGGCTGTAATATGCTTCTGTCTAAACTTGTATAAAGTGATGGTGTTTGATATATATATGTCCAAAGCAGTTATAGCTTCTTTGAGTTACCTATTGCTCATATTTGTCTGTCTATCCGTTTCCATCCTCTGAAGAAACTGTTGATGATATATAATGTATATCTAATGAATTCAATCTTCATGGCCTCATGCATCTGTTCCAAACCTTTTTTTTTTCAGTAAACGAAGGTTTGCCGAGCACCAGGCAGAGGAGTGGTGGAGTAAAAACAAAGATAGAGTAGTTAGGAGATACAGTCCAACAGCAGGCCCTACTTTAACGAGATCATCTAGCACTCCAGCACCTGATGATATTGAAGGATCATCAAGCACTGCAGCACCTGCTGATGATGAAGGATCATCTAGCACTCCAGCACCTGCTGATCAGAAAAATAACGAGGCATCGGAATCTTCCCAAACTAGCTAGATTTTTATAACTAAATCTTCTGCGATATACGTGGTGAACTGCCTTAGAATAGCAGGCATTAAGTATCCATTAGGTGTTAACATATTCGTGTTCTGAACAACTTAGGGAGAATTTGAGAAGAATGGTACAGCTTACTTGTGATTCTTTAATTCCTTTGGTTCTTAATTTTTCCTCCAATATACCATTTTTGGCAGTTGGCACTTAAACCTTCACCGTTGTACAGAAAATGAACTTTCCAGGTTTTTCACAAAGCCATTAGAAAAGCCTTGTTTGTGATGTTTCATTCTCTGGTGTTGGAAAGTATACTACTACGCTTGATCATTTTGCCAGATGATAACGTTACAAAAATCAGTAGTAGCTTTCATTGCCAAAATAGTTGTACATTCCCCGAGTGTTCAATGCAGCTAAGCCATCTTTCACATTTAAAATCTCATCTTTTCAGGCTTTCCATGCCTACTTCTTATTAAAATATATTATCATTTAATAATCACCAGCATCTTGAATTTTGACTGCTAAAGATAGTGTGATGGGTTTCTCAGAATGTTATAAGCATCAAGCTAATTTGCTTTGCATGCCATTTTCATGTTCATGGGTATAAATTGTCTGTATCCGTAGATAATATTGTGTATGCCAATGCCGAAGTACTGTATTAAGGAAACAGAGGATGGCTCTGATACCAGAAAACAGAGAAGATATTTTGGGAAAACTCTGTGCATTGTATGCACACATTACAAATTTATAGACAATATACAAGGATCGAGTATAATGTAAACTAGCCTAGAATCATGGACGGATCTACAACATATATTACGGCATGACTAAAGGTCCTAAAATCACGTTGCATATTCAATGGAAACATCCTCTGTTTCCTTAGTATACTGCTTGTCCTATCTTGTTTTCGACAACGTATGGATGGCGAAAAAAACAAACGAGAAAAAGAATTCATACAAGTATTGATATCATTGGAAAAGGAAAAAAGGGAGGAAAACTGACGGACAAGATTAATAAAATATACTTCGCTTAGATAGTAAAAATATTTTATCTCATATTTTAATATATTTTATTTTTTTTTATTTTTTATTTTTTATTTCAATTTAGTATCCAACTCGCACCTACATCAGCATTGTGTCACGGACTTAAAAATTCTTCACACGTCCCGTGCGGCCTTAGGAGGTTTTGTCCCGGACAAAACTCCCAAGTAAGCCTTCTAAGCAACTCAAGATAAGAGAGAACAACTCTAGAGAGAGAGGGAGAGAGTAGAGAGAGAAGCTCTAAAGAACTTGTTCCTCTTATTGCTTGGTGATTTACACAAATGAGAGCCCCTCTATTTATAGGGAACTCTTGGTACAAAGAATGGCTCGGATTGTGACAAGTGTCACAATCTTAACGGTATGGAACATTCTAGACTATTTCTAGAAGTATAGCTAGGATTGTGACAAGTGTCACAATCTTAAAAAACCATCCTAGGGTTTACTATACAACTTTACAACAATCTACCACATTCTAGAATAATCTGCAAGGGAAAGAGATTTTAGAAGGTGGTAGGATTCTCTAGAAAAATCTAGGTGATGACATTCTCCCCCACCTAGTTTCGCGACGTCCTTGACGCGGTATCCTCATGGAACCTTCGGATTTGATCTTCAAATTGCCACAGCGACTCCTTAGGTTCCCAGGTCATTTCAGTTGCGGGCAATCCTTTCCACTTGATCAAGTATTCTTGGCATGGTTTATGACCCCTTCGTCTGACTTCCCGATCCGCCAAGATTTCTTCTACTTCTGTATCAAAAGTGGTGGTTATGCCCAATGGAGCCCGTTTAGACTCTCCCCGTGTTGGTTCTTCATCATCACCATGATAAGGCTTTAAACAGCTTACATGAAAGACAGAATGAAGCTTGAATTTAGGGGGTAAGTCTAGTTTGTAGGAGACCTTCCCTATTTTCTTGATGATTGGGAATGGTCCTTCGTATCACCGCACAAGTGCCTTGTGCAATTTCCTTGTGAACTTGTGTTGGCTTGACAAGATTTTTACCATCACCAAGTCCCCGATGCGATACTCCATGTGTCGCCTCTTCTGATCGGCCTACTTCTTCATCTTCCTGGTTGCTTTATCTAAGTAGGAACGAGTCACATCCAGCTGTTCGTTCCAAGATTTGGCAACCTTGAAGGCTGTTGGGCAGTTCCCCTCATAGCTCGTCTCCAACGATTGAGGAGTGAGTGGCTGTTGTCCCATTACAATCTCAAATGGGTTTTTGTTTGTGGACTCACTCCTTTGTAAGTTGTAGGAGAATTGAGCCACATCCAACAGTTTAGCCCAGTCAGATTGATTAGCACTTACAAAGTGCCTCAAGTACAGCTCCAATAAGGCATTCACCCTCTCAGTTTGCCCATCGGTTTGTGGGTGAAAGCTGGTGGAGAAGTGTAGTGCTGACCCCATGAGCTTGAATAGTCCTGACCAGAACTTTCCTGTGAAACGAGGGTCTCGATCACTGATGATGCTTTGTGGTAAGCCCCAGTACTTAACCACATGCTTGAAAAATAACTTGGCTGTCTCCTCAGCTGAACAATCTTTGGAGGCAGCAATGAAAGTGGCATATTTGGAAAACCGATCCACCACAACGATGATGGTGCCACATTCTTCAGACTTGGGGAGAGCCACTATGAAATCCATGCTGACACTCTCCCAAGGACGGGAAGGAGTGGGTAGTGGTTCTAGCAAACCCGCAGGGCTTCGGTTCTCCACCTTGTCTTGTTGACACACAAGACAAGTCTTCACGAAAAGCTCCACTTCATCTCTCATCTGAGGCCAATAATAGGAGGCTTCCAACAAGGCTTGTGTGCGACGTTGGCCGGGATGTCCAGCCCATAAGGAATCATGGCATTCCTTAATAAGGTTCCTTCGTAGCTTTCCCCACTTCGGAACATATAGTCGCCGCTTGGTGGTGTAGAGTAAACCATCCTCTACCCAAAACCTCTTGGTTTTCCCCTCCTTAGCCAAGTTCACCAAGTTCTTGGCTAGAGGGTCATGCTCCAAGCCTTCACGGATTATCCCTAGTGTCTCTCCTTGTACACTAGCGATATGGGCAAGCTCACCCTTTCTACTAAGGGCGTCAGCAACAACGTTGGCCTTGCCAGGTTTGTACTCCAAGATGTAGTCAAATTCCGCCAAGAAGTCTTGCCACCTGGCTTGCTTTGGGCTCAGTTTCTTCTGACTTTAGAAGTAACTGGTGGCAATATTGTCGGTCTTGACTACGAACTGAGAGCCAAGTAAATAGTGTCGCCAAACTCTAGGGCAGTGGATAATGGCCGTCATTTCCTTCTCCTGCACTGTGTATCGCCTCTCGGTGTCATTGAGCTTGCGGCTTTCATAGGCAATGAGGTGTCCTTCTTGCATAAGAACTCCTCCAATGGCGAAGTCTGAAGCATCCGAGTGCACCTCAAAAAGCTTGGTGCAGTCTGGTAGGGCTAAGACCGGTTCCTCAATGATGGCAGTCTTCAAGTCATCAAAGGCTTCTTGACACTTTGATGTCCACTCCCATTTTCTACTTTTCTTGAGCAAGTCGGTGAGAGGGGATGCCCTTGTAGAGTATCCCTTTATAAATCTTCTATAGTAGTTGACTAGCCCAAGGAAAGATCGAAGTTCAGTAACCTTGGTGGGAGGATCCCACTCCTTGATGGCCTGCACCTTCCCCTCCTCCATGCTGAGTTTGCTTCCTTGGATCTTATGGCCAAGGAAATGGACTCCGTTTAGTGCAAACGAGCACTTCTCCTTCTTGACGTAGAGTTTATTTTCCCTTAAGACGCGGAAAACAACCTTTAGATGCTCTATATGCTCCTCGAGGGTAGAACTATAGATGACGATGTCATCCAGATAGACCACCACGAATTGATCGAGATAGGGGTGGAAGATCTTGTTCATAAGGGTGCAGAAGGTGGCTGGAGCGTTTGTGAGGCCAAAAGGCATCACTAAAAACTCATATGCTCCATATCAAGTCACACAAATCGTCTTGGATTCGTCTCCTTCTGCGATCCTCACTTGATAGTAACCCGATCTCAAATCAAGTTTGGAGAAGTACTTTGCGTGACCTAGTTGATCAAACAAGTCAGCAATCAAAGGAATGGGGTATTTGTTTTTTATGGTTACCTTATTGAGAGCCCGATAGTCGATGCACAGCCGCAAGGACCCATCATGCTTCCGTTGGAACAACACCGGTGCCCCATATGGTGCCTTGGAGGGTTGAATGAATCCAGTATCAAGCAGCTCCTTTAGTTGCCTCCTCAACTCTTCAAGTTCTGGAGGCGACATTCGATAAGGCGTCTTTGCGGGTGGTTTGGCACCAGGTTCCAGCTCAATCATGTGATCCACCTCTCTCCTGGGTGGTAGTTGCTTGAGCAACTGTGGTGGCATGACATCCTCATAATTCTTGAGGACCTCTTGGATCTCCTTAGGTGGAGGGGAGGATATCTTCACTTCACCTTCCTCCAACGAAGCTAAGTAAGACACCTCTCCTTTCTTCCAACCCTTCTTGAATTGCATGGTAGACAAGAGTTGGGTGGTGTTTGGCTTAGACACGGTGGGTATTAGGCAAGGACCACCTTCTAAGATACACACTGAATTGTAGTGGGGAAGAGACACTACGTTGAATTGTCTCAGGAACTCCATCCCCAACACGACATTGAAGTCTTGTTTGTGATATTTCATTCTCTGGTGTTGGAAAGTATACTACTACGCTTGATCATTTTGCCAGATGATAACGTTACAAAAATCAGTAGTAGCTTTCATTGCCAAAATAGTTGTACATTCCCCGAGTGTTCAATGCAGCTAAGCCATCTTTCACATTTAAAATCTCATCTTTTCAGGCTTTCCATGCCTACTTCTTATTAAAATATATTATCATTTAATAATCACCAGCATCTTGAATTTTGACTGCTAAAGATAGTGTGATGGGTTTCTCAGAATGTTATAAGCATCAAGCTAATTTGCTTTGCATGCCATTTTCATGTTCATGGGTATAAATTGTCTGTATCCGTAGATAATATTGTGTATGCCAATGCCGAAGTACTGTATTAAGGAAACAGAGGATGGCTCTGATACCAGAAAACAGAGAAGATATTTTGGGAAAACTCTGTGCATTGTATGCACACATTACAAATTTATAGACAATTTACAAGGATCGAGTATAATGTAAACTAGCCTAGAATCATGGACGGATCTACAACATATATTACGGCATGACTAAAGGTCCTAAAATCACGTTGCATATTCAATGGAAACATCCTCTGTTTCCTTAGTATACTGCTTGTCCTATCTTGTTTTCGACAACGTATGGATGGCGAAAAAAACAAACGAGAAAAAGAATTCATACAAGTATTGATATCATTGGAAAAGGAAAAAAGGGAGTAAAACTGACGGACAAGATTAATAAAATATACTTCGCTTAGATAGTAAAAATATTTTATCTCATATTTTAATATATTTTATTTTATTTTATTTTTTATTTTTTATTTCAATTTAGTATCCAACTCGCACCTACATCAGCATTGTGTCACGGACTTAGAAATTCTTCACACGTCCCATGCGGCCTTAGGAGGTTTTGTCCCGGACAAAACTCCCAAGTAAGCCTTCTAAGCAACTCAAGACAAGAGAGAACAACTCTAGAGAGAGAGGGAGAGAGTAGAGAGAGAAGCTCTAGAGAACTTGTTCCTCTTATTGCTTGGTGATTTACACAAATGAGAGCCCATCTATTTATAGGGAACTCTTGGTATAAAGAATGGCTCGGATTGTGACAAGTGTCACAATCTTAACGGTATGGAACATTCTAGACTATTTCTAGAAGTATAGCTAGAATTGTGACAAGCGTCACAATCTTAAAGAACCATCTTAGGGTTTACTATACAACTTTACAACAATCTACCACATTCTAGAATAATCTGCAAGGGAAAAAGATTCTAGAAGGTGGTAGGATTCTCTAGAAAAATCTAGGTGGTGACAATTGGCATCAGATATATAAAAGAATCTATCTGATTTTATCTAATATAATATCATATTAAATTTATTCATCATCTTAAATTTTGAATTACGGTAGTTTAGGTTCATCCTTTATTTTTTAAAAATCATTATTCACACTTCAAACTAATTATATAATATATTTTATTCTCCTAATTTTATTTCTTTTCTTTTTTTTTTCTCTATTTTATTAAAAAAATATTATTATATTATTATTATGATGAATCAAATAATGTATTTAATGTAAAGTTATGAATATAGAAATGTTGATTTTTTCTCAAACTTATATTTTTTATTAAATTTTTTAAAAAAAATTGATGGATGGAATACTAATATTTTAAATGAAATGAAGAGAAATTGTCACGCATTGTCCCACTATATAACATACAGTAGATATGGTCTTCTTTCAAGATTCAACAAAGATCTAACGTAATTCTTTTATTAAGATTGTTCGGATGCTACATATTGAAATACTGTTTAATATTAAATAAACTAAAAAATACGTTTGATTTTTAAAAATTTATTAATAGACAAAAATATTGTTTTTTTTTTTTTTTTGTGGAAAGAAGACCATATCAAAAAATATCATTCCTTTAAATCAGAGATGGAACATCCCCTGTGACAATAGGGCACAGAAATGAAAATATCTATATAATATTTACAATAATCGAAACATAAATAAATTTTTAAATAGATGAATACTTTATAACTAAAATATATCTTTAATTTATAAACTCTAAAATTATAAACTACATCCTCAACCAAAGGATATAGAAAGAGCGATAAAATATTGAATTACCCGAGCGTAATTTTCTCAGGGAAAGAGCTTGGAAATTTCCTTCCAGAGTCCTTAACTTCCCAAACATCCTTCTTTGTTAAGAAATGCGAACTAGATTATTAATTATCAACATAAATATATTTTAATTATTATTATCCATTTCGGTTCCATTATTAGCCTTCGATTGTCGAAATATTTTTGTGCACCTGGAGGTTCTCTCTTGATTGTCCAAAAGGCTCTTGAGTTTTCCTCTATACTTCTGGATTCGTGTATTTTCCAGGAAAAAGTTCACAACTTTCCTGGAAAATATATTTACTTTTTCCTTCAAAACCCGTGGGATCTCACGCTCTTGGTTTCAAATGGGACAACAGCAATCCAAGGACGAGCTGCTCTACCAGCAAGTCAATTATGGGAACGCGGAGGGCATCAAAGCCCTTTGCAGAGAAGGTGCAGGCCTCGAGGTAATTCCGTGAAAGAAAAAAAAAAATGGATCATAGTTCTCATAGTTATCTTGGTTTACCCTTTTTTCTTTGGTAGTTCAGCGGACGGTGTTTTTGGAAAATATGTGTAATTGGTGAGAGTGATTGTTGGGATTGGTGTTGATTCTGGTGGTTTATGGTGCAGTGGATTGACAGAGAGGGGAAAACCCCTTTGATTGTAGCATGTTTGAATCCGGACCTTTATAATGTTGCAAAAACTTTGATAGAGCTCGGCGCCAATATCAATGCTTATCGACCTGGTATTGAGATTTTTACTTTTTAATATTTTATGATCTGTGCTGTCTTTCTTAATTGAATTGATACAATCTTATTACTTACGCTTTGCTACATTCGTTGAATGAGAAATTCGTGCTTAAGGACCTAAGGTATCATAGAAAAACTCATCTTTAGTGCTTAATAGCCCATGCGTGCTTTTGTTAATTATAGATTTCATATAATTGTAGATCCATGCATGTGCGTGTGCTGAGTCATCTTGGGTTCACTTCATCCCTCAATTTTTTAATGTGTTGTAGGTCGCCATGGTGGAACTCCTTTACACCATGCAGCTAAAAGAGGCCTTGAAAATACTGTGAAGTTACTACTTTTGCATGGAGGTGGGCTGTACTTTCATCATATCAGCAAATATTTGCTATTGAAATTGTATTTAAACTTTAGGGTAGACCAGCAAATATGGTGCTTCCTCCCATTTTTGGTACACTAATGGATCGTTTCTGCAAAACTTTCAGCGAATGCGCTTTTAATGAATGATGATTGCCAAACTCCTCTTGATGTTGCTAGGGCCAAGGGGCACAGCAACGTAGTTCGTGCCATTGAGGTATATTATAAGAAATTTAGTGTTGGAAAGAATTTTCATTTCCTTCTTTTAATCCCAAAGCATATATTTTTCCATATCTCTGTAGGGTCATATTTGCTTATTCTCTGGTTGGCTGCGGGAGCTTTATGGGCCAGGTTTTCTTGAAGTACTGGCACCTCAATTAGTCTCAAGAAAAGTGTGGGTTTCGTGGGATTTCTGGTTCATTTATTTCTTGTTGATTTTTACCCGTTCATTTTTTATGCCCTGCCCCCCAAACCCTCTTTAATTTTATGGTGGGACTTGCCATAAGCATGCATTGATGCAGTTTTTTTTTTACTGCTTGTTTTCTGGACTATTTATAGGATGGTGTTCTCACAACTGTTAGTCCCTCATGCCTGTTATTATTGTAATTCTTGCAGTTGGGTTGTCGTTTTACCCTGTGGTTCACGTAATCCTACAAAGCCTTTTAAGCTGGAGCTTGCAATATACCCTAGTGTACAGGTATTATAAATTTTGTTAACTATTCTGCCCAAGAATTTGATTCTCGTATGATTAATTTAGGCACAATTATGAGGGACGCTTCTGAATAATTTCTTAAGCTAAATTAACTCAACTTGATGTTTCAAAACTCCTAAAATATAATTGTCACTTTTATAACCCCTGGGATTTGTCGGGACATTGTTCCTGGACAACTGGTGCCAAAAAGAAAAAAAAAAACATTTGTCACTTATAGATCATACTTTGCTCTTGTAAGTTGAGTTTGTCCTCAATTTTTGCTTCATGGTTAATGTTACCTGTTGGGCGCAGACTTTCTTTGAAGACTACAAATTGATTTTCAAGCTCGATACAATGGTTTTCATGGTCAAATTTTTATTTTTATTTTCACTCCAATTTCCTGAGATTAGAATTTTGAAAAAATGAAACCAGATAAGTTATTCTTGTAAGACACTCCTTGGAGCAAACCTTGCTCTCAAATATGCTATTACCTCTCATTCTTCTACTAATGCAATTAAATTTATATTGCAAAATTTTTCCATTTTATGGCTTTCTCCTGAGCAGATCATATCTTCACTTGTCTTTTAATTTGCACAGTAGCTATCCCTCCAGTGCCTCATATGCATCCAACTCAGATTCACTTTCTCTGTTTTGCTATTTCAATATCTCTCTATAGTTGCAATTAGTCTGGTTTTGTATCAATAGTCACTTGAAGCTACGTGTTCTCGGAAGTTTGTGAAGCACCATTTTCCCTGTTCCTTTTTCTTTCAGTTTTTATTGTGGATACTTTGAAGCAATTTTGGGTTATGAAAAAGATATTCAAATTGAGTCTTGCTAATATCTTCACCGTCTTATTGTACAATCTTTGGATTTAGCCCATTGTGAAGCGATATATCCAGGGCCTGTTTGCACTGATTGATACAATAATGTGTCTCTCATTATTATGTGTTTTGTTTCTGTCTTTAATTAATGGGTTTCTTCTTTCGAAAGCCTTATGTAGTGCCTTTGATGAATGAACAGGTTGCCCAGCCACGTGCAGTTATCTCATTATGGAAAGCCAATTTGGAAGAATCAAAACTCCAGTCTGATTCTTCAGTGATAGTACATGATACCTCCACCAGTAATATCTCATTTCTGAAAGTTGCCTTTGGGGATCTTTGATTTTATGTCTCATAATAATAGTATCTTTATCATAATTTAATTGTATATTCATGCATAGTGTCACGAGGCAGGAGGCGGAGACGATGTGTTTACACCTCCCGAGAGGCGAGGTGTAGCCCTCGAAAACTTAGGCGTAAGTATAGTGAATGTTAAATTGTTCAAACCTATTCTGGAATAATAAAATTGAATAAATAGTTGCAATAAGAATATTAACAATTAGAGAATTCAAGAAGCGCATAACATAAGACTACTTATTCTCTATTTTAAGTTTAGTAGAAGTTGGGAAACGATTATTCCGATTCCGTTCTCCAGCCTCAAATACATAGTAGTCTTGCCAATACGGTCTCGGTAAAAATTAAATCTTATTTATTTATTTATGTTATGTTTGTGAGTTCGCTGTTCCAATTTCTATGTTGATATAAGGATGCTTCCATTGCAGAAACACATATTAAGCTTGCACCTGCTTATGAAAGTGACAAACAACAACTTCGATGGTTTGTTGATGCATGCAAGGGAATTCCACAGGTACCGTGCACCCTTCTCTTATGAATGTCATTCTTCCATCTGATGTATAGAGCAAGAGCAGAACTCTTACGTGAGGTGTGTTTGGTTGTTGAAATCAACTCAATTCATCTCAAAGGAATTATTAATGGAACCCGCTACTTTTTCAGCTTCTCGTTAAAAGATTAAATCCATCTCAAACAGTTTCATATATTCAAACACATATCTCAACCTATTTACATTCAAACCCTTCAATGGGACCCCCAAAACACTACTATTCACAGATCACCTCAGCATCCAAACGAGCGTACGGGGCAATCTTGAATTTGCTTACCTTAAGCATAAATGTGGAAGCACCTTTTCCAAAGCCTATAAGATTGATGCTTTTCCTCCAGATAAGTTGCACTAGATCATAATTCTATTATGCAACTTGAGGCATTGTGATCATAGGCAGGGGTAAGGGTGCGGAGGTTGTGATAAATGATTGAAATATTCCTTACTGAGGCCATATATTACATATTTTTATCTGTGCTGTTCTGCATAACTACCATTACATGCAATTAATAATCGTGGCCTAGATGACGTAAGATATAAGGATTGGTTTGGATAGAGAGATGCTTCTATATCATCTCGTCTCGTCTCGTCTCATCTCATCTCATCTCAATATCCGAACACCACAAATACAAGCACTTATCAATTTCAAATTTTAAACTTTTTCATCTAATCATTATCAATTATTATGACTTTCCCAAACTTTCAAGTAAAACACAAAAAACTATTAATTACCAATTTTTCAAATCCCAAAACGAAAATAATAATAAAAAATATTCTAACAATATTTTAATTTTATAATATTTTTGTTCAACTTTTTCTCTCTCCATTCCCTAAACCCCATAAAACATTTTAACTTGAACCATTTCTAACTCGTCTAATCTCAACTCAAATATCTCACTACCACTCACGAACAATCTCAACTCATCTCATTTCAACTCACTATCCAAACCAAGTCTTAAAATAACCTAATAGGAAATAGACTTGCCCTTTCTGTGCTTTAAGTTGGCTTTGCTAATGAGTTCAACGCAATGATTTGGTTTATACCTAAAAGTGAGTTGTTGGAAAGTTGTGGTGGCTTAATGGTGCGACAATTGTGAAAATGTTACACAACATAAGATACATGCGCGTACACAGAATAAGAGGTTTGAGTCTTTGACTGTTCGAAGTTGCATATTTAGTCTTTGGAGGAGAAAACCAAATTTCTTGCCATTATTTAGCTTTCCTTGCTTAAGATATCAAAGGACTTTAATCTTTGTTTTAACAGAGAAGCCATTCAATTGGATAAAAGGGCATTTATGCCCTATCATCTGCCTTCGGCTAATTTTTCTCCTGCTTAAATCCAATTTCATCTTGAAGTGGCTTACTTCTTTTTCAACTAGCCTTTCATGGCACCTCTCATGTCTATGAAGCCTTACCAATTCCCTAGTATAATTTGCTTCTTGGAACTTTCATACACGTAAGAGTTGACATGTTGACCTTGCTTCCATTATTTGGTTCTCTGGCACATGCAGAATATAAATAATTAGTATGACATTACTTGGTCAAACAGCTCAAAGTTCAGCTTGGCTGGACTTGTTTACCCTGCAGACAGAATTTGGCCAAAATATTGTAGCATGTGAAATTTATGTGTGCATTTTGTGCAGTGCATGTAGATTGGTTCCTTGCTAATATATATCCACAGTTGGCAATGAGCCTCTCAAAATACTAGTCTGTGTGTTCCCCGATAACATTTCTGCTAAGATATGTGGAACGTGTGTTGAAAATTGTATGGGACTTTTACTGATAAAAGAAATTGTATGGAGACTTGTGTTTGGTAGATATTTACAAGGGTGCTTGAATGCTTTGGAAATTTTATACACCTCTAATAACGAATAATAATTGTGTGAGACATTGCAGGCAATGCATCCTCCTGCATTTTTGTATAATAATCAGGCCCCAGTTGTTCCAGCCACTGCACCACCAGCTGCTGAAGATTTGGAAATGGCAATGGCTATCAGTGCCTCAATTCAGTCTGCCATACAGGAGAGACCATCTTTTCTCGACGCCCATCCAAGCTCTGAAGCAAGCTCATCCACTAGTTGGAATGACCCTATGAACATGAGCAGTCATAGTGGTTTGGATGTACCAATAGCACCTGCTCCAAATACTAGTTCCAAGTTGGCAGTGCATGAAAGTGGCCCAGAAGACGATTCAAGTCAAGAAAATCCCGACCCAGGTTTGGTCCCATCAGCTCCATCAATGGCTGATGAGATTATGGAAGATGGTCCTATTCAATACCCATCAATTGATTTCACTCCTGTTGAGTTGTCACCCCAAATATACAAAGATGTAGCCGCTACAACAGGGGAAAAGAAAGATGATGGAGGTACATCATCATGTGTGATATGTTTGGATGCTCCAGTTGAGGGGGCATGCATTCCATGTGGCCACATGGTTGGATGCATGTCTTGTTTGAACGAGATCAAAACCAAGAAGTGGGGTTGCCCTGTTTGTCGTGCCAAGATTGACCAGGTTGTAAGGCTGTTTGCTGTTTAACTATGCAGATGTGAAAAGAAGTTGCAATTAGAGAGTTGTCAGGAGAAAACGGTACTGTCTATCTGGATGTTATGCCTCCTGAAAGAGAGAAGCACAAGAGCGAGGTTGCCTCCGAATTACTCTTATTTCTAGTACTTTGTATGTGTGTGGACAATTTAAGTAATAAGCCAATGGTTCTATACAATATTCTTGTTGACTGAAACCAGGAAGATTGAGATTGGTGTAAAAAAAAAAAAAAATTGTTGCATATATTATTTGCGTTACCGTCCAGTATCAATCTTTTTTGCCGGTTGCTGCATTAACAATAACAAGAAGGACACATTACAGCTACCTAGGGGTGGTCTTGGAGTTGCTTTCTCCATGGCCAAGCCCACTTTATAACTTCAACACTTTCAAAGCACGCTGTACAATGTTTATTGCCTTCAGTGGTAAATTATAATGAGCACACTAAATGGCCATGTACAAAAACACTTTAGCTCATAGCTCAGGACCAAAACAAAACTACTAACAAACCATGATAGACATGATAAGCAGGGTTTAATATATAGTCTGGGCGCGCTCACCTGATTGGCCTTTATTGCCTTCAGTGGTAAATTATAATGAGCACAGTTACATGGCCACGTACAAAAGAACTTTAGCTCATAGCTTAGGACCAAATCAAACCAACCATGACATGATAGATAAATCGAACTTTTCAGGAGCGTTTGAACTTTGAACAGAGAGGCAAACTTAGCTACAAAAAAGTTATGAATAAATTTGAAATCAAACTCATTTCAACTCATTTTATTATTATAATTATTTTAAAATTTTTATATATTTTTAAATAATTTAACTTTTTCAAATTTTAAAATATTCATAATATTAAAAAATAATATTATATTTAATTTATTATAATTTAACTCAATTTATCTTATCTCATTTCAATATTTAATGGCACGACATTACAGTTAAATGATAACATAAAATTGGAAATATATAAAACTTCCAAGATCATGTCGGTAAGTTGTAGGGCACCCTAAATTTTAAAACCACAAACTTTCATTAGTTTCCATGAAAATATTTCGGCAAGAGTTAGATGCTGCTGCTCTTTTGAATGTCATCCTCGTACTATCGGGCAAATGGGTGTGGCGGATAGGTACGTTACTCAAAGGGTAGTGCGATCCATTATTGACTGAAAAGGTGGGGACGTAGATTGATTAATACGTTTTCTATTATTAATGTTGAGTGATGAAGCCAACCGCACGAACTAGCTAGAGGCCACTAATACGATTAAGCCACTAAACAGATGTCTTGTCAAAAGTTAAATAAAATATTAAAAAAAAAAAGAATTTGTTAGAATTCTTGATTTTTTTTATTTAATAATTAAGAAAATATTTTTTTAAAATGATGTAAGAAAAAAAATTAAAGTAGCCTAACGAGATCTCCACGTGGTGCTCAAAAAAAAAAAGAGAGAGAGATATCCTCGTGGATCTCTAGCATTACCTAATATATTATTATAATATTATTTTTTTAAGATTATTTTTATTTTAAAATTTTAGAAAATTAAATTATTTACCTAAAAATTTTAAAATATATATAATAATTATATAAAATAAAATGAGTAATTATTTAATTCTATGTAACCAAAACAATCATAAAGCGTTTAGAAAGGATATTGCAGTAGAGAGCTAGGGCAGCTGGCTGGCCATTGGCCATTGCAGGAGGACCCCATGCATGCACTGTTTATTGGGTGCCAAACTTTCTGAGTTCACAGAAACGTCATAGCCCTCGTAGGTAGTGAAGAGCTATTACCTGGCTGGCCTTTTTTCTTTGTCAACCACAAATTAAGCAGGAAGTTAGTCATTACTCATGATTTCGAATGTTGGAATTGTCGAAAAATGACTTTGGTCTGACTCCCAGAGAGGTTCAACCAATGGAAAACTACGCCTTTTCTTTTTGACCTTCTACATTTACTGGCTTTTACTCTTTACCATGTCTTGCCAATACACTGTACGTGTTGTTGGCGCCTAGCTACCTGCATGCCAGTGAGCTATCATGTCTTCCTATTCTCTCTCTCTCTTCCTCATTACCAAATAATTCGTGGATATTCAATATTAATTGCTTCCTAAGAAATTTAGGGACTAGGTTTCCGTTTGTTTCAGTAGAAAAATTAATTGACATTAAATATTTGTAGTAAACGAGGTAAATCCATCTTTGTTCCCACACAATATAAGGATCGGTTTGGATTTCACAGTTATCTTAATTTATTTTTATTTATTTTTATTTTATTATTATATTTTTTTAATTTTTATATAAAATATAAAATTTTTTTAAATTTCAATATATTTTTTTAAAATTTTAATATATATTTTATAAATTTTAAAATAATAATAATATTAAAAAATAAATTCAACTTATCTTATTTCTATATCTAAACAGAACATAATAATATAAAACTCATAAATTATTTTTTTCCTCGTTAAATATCAATTTTAATAGTGAAATTTGACTGGACATCCGGCTTGAAGAAAAAAATAAAGGCCCGATATCCAAATTTTGGACCGGGTTAAAAAAAAACCGGGTGAATTACTAGTGAAAGACCTTCTTGTCCATTTATTGCTTCGATACTATTCTTTAGAATTAATTAACGAGATTATTGATACATGCATTTTACCATTCAAGCAGCTTGTTGATCAATGCAAGCCCAAAGAGAAAGGAAAAAACTTGTTTGGGTGCAAGCAAATTATAAGATTGTAACTGTTTTGTTTTAACTTTTTGCAGTTTTATTGCAAGCTGGTAGGTACAATATTAATCTTCTAAGATATATATTATCCTGATCACAGTGAGGACCAGCATAAAGTTGAGATTTCAGATCAGCATTTTACGGATAGGCTGGTCAATGATAACTGGCGACATCAAGAGACTATCGAATTCTGCATCTAATTGAGTGTTTTTACTGATCAGAGAATGGTTCCATTCATAAGTTATTAGTAAAGAATAATGTTACATATAATTATAAAATATATAATTATTATAAAATTATTTTTAAAAAGTAAATAAATATAGAATTTATATATAAAAAATGAATTTTTTAATAATTGATTCTACTCTTTTATTATAAATACAAATTGTTTGCATATTCTACAATTATATATAGCATTATTCAACAACACCCAGCACTCTTGTTACCGGCTTAATTAACGAATATGCTTTTAGTTCACCACTTTATATACATATGCCCACGTACCAAAATAATCAAATTTGCTGTGATAATAGATATAGTCTTAAATTATATAAGTCTTGCACACTTCTTTTAAAAAAAAGTAAAATGCATCATTAATAAAATAATTGTTCGTGTGAAATTTTATATTTAAATACTTTTTTCAAAGAAAATACGTATGACTTATATTGTCTAAAACGGTAAATATCATTTTTATTATTTCAAACTAAATAGATTTGCGACATTCATGATATGCCCATATATACTTTAGTAAAAGAAAAGGTTAAAAGAAACAAAAGAAATGCGGGTAGGGTTTGCCTCTTTGTCCTCTAACCGTATCTTGTTTCTTGATCATGTCTTGCTGTAAAATCGATGTTAATCCTTTCGGTTAAAGGACTACCATAATCATGTTCGTACTAAATCGAAGATTACCAATTATTAGGGCTAATAGGTAGCGTGTAATCAAAGAAATTCCATATTATATTCTTTTTGGATCTCAAAGAGGAGAATCACTATAAAAATAAAAATTTTGATAATCTTTTAATTATGATTAAATGATTATTTATAATTAAATAATCCAAAAATAATTATTTTAATTAATCATTTGGATTATAATTAATTTTAATTATACATAATCATTTGACTAAAATTTTTAAATAAATAATTTTTTATAGTGAATGTAATTTTAATTTTATATTGACTCGCAATTTGATTAATTTGATGTGCAATCCATGTCTTTTTTTTTTTTTTCTTCTTTTTTTTTTCTTTGTTATAATCAATTCTGGAATGAGCCTATGTTTTTGTTTAGGCGTTGGTAAAGTTAAACAAAAATAATTGTGAGATAATCAATGTTATTTTGTTTAAAAGTACTACTACTATATCAACAAAAAAATTTATATAAAATAATCTCTGACTAAATTTATCTGATCTATTATATTTACTTTATAGTAAAAATAATTTTATAATTTAATAAATCTTAACAAGACATATCAATATGTATAATTATTTTTATATAATTATTTTATAGTTAAAATATCTTTTTATTTAATATTATTTTTAAAATTAGAACTTTAGTGCTAGATACAATTTCAAGATGCGTGTGAAATTGTATAAAAACTTGTAACTTGCAGATTGAGCGAAAGAACAGACAGACTTGAAAGAAATGAATTATGATTGAAAATGACTTGCTAATGTGCTATACAAGTGGCCTATTTATACAAAAACAATGACTAATCACAACTTGCCATCTAGATAACTAAATTACATAGCTGTTTAACTAATTTAACCGCCAAGTGTTGAATTTGAGACTTGCTTCTGTTTGGCTTCCCACGCTTTTAACTTTAATCCTTCAATGTGACTTTGCAAACACCAACACCACCCCTCAAGATGAGAATGGATGTTAATCATTCCCATCTTGTTGATCAAATAATGAAAAATGAGTGATCCTAGGGGTTTAGTTAATACATCAGCTAACTAATGTTTAGAAAGAATGTGTATAATATTGATAATGCCTGCTTCTAATTTCTCATGGACTAAGTGATAATCCAGTTGGATATGTTTAGTCATTTCACGATGCAGAGGGTTGGAAGCAATCTCAGATGTTGGTTTACTGTCAGTATACAATAAGGCAGCTCGAGAATGTGGAATTCTTGGATCAACTAGCAGGTAAATGAGCCATTGGATCTCACAAGTGGTTGATGCTAATGCCCTATACTCGGATTCAGCAGATGATCTATTAATAGTGGGTTATTTCTTCGATTTCCATGAAATAAAGAAGTCTCCTACGAATGCTGTAAACCCAGTTACACTTCTTATGGTGTCCAAGCAGCCAGCCCAGTCATTGTCTGAATAGGCTTTTAAATGAAGAGATGAATTTGCATACATGAAAAGCCCATGTCCTAGTGTGGCTATAATGTATATAAGCACTCTCTCTATAGCTTGAAGATGTAATGTACTCGGCTTGGCCATAAACTGACTTAGTGTTTGAACAGAATAAGCTATGTCAAGTCTAGTTATAGTTAAATACAACAATCAACCTATTAGCTTTCGATGTGATGCAGGATCACTAAGAGCAAAAGAGTTGTCATGTGTACTTTATTTGAGATTAGACTCCATAGGAAAGGCTATTGGTTTGCAACCAGAAAAGCCACTATCTTGAAGGATGTCGAGTGCATATTTTCTTTGAGACACAGTGATCCGTTTAGCTGATCTTGCTACCTCCAATCCTAAGATATATTTCAGCTCACCCAGATCCTTAATTGTAAAGGAATCATATAGAAATTTTTTCACTATATTAATCTCATCAATACTATCAAATGCAAGAATAACATCATCTACATATATGAATAAGGCTAAGAAAGCTGAGGGAGTTTGTTTGATGAATAGAGAATAATCAGATTTGCCCTGAATGAATCCAATCTGCAGCAATGAAGAAGACAGCTTAGAGAACCATTGTCAGGATGCATGTTTTAGTCTATAGAGACTCTTCTTGAGCTTGCATACCGTGGATCATTGGCTGAAGAATAGCCTAGTGGCAATTGCATATACACCTCTTCATTAAGTTCTCCATACAAGAAAGCATTATTTACATCTAACTAATATAAATGCCACTTCTTTATAGCACCAACAGCAAGTAATACTCTTACAGTTGTCAGTTTGGCAACAAGAGAATAAGTGTCGAAAAAATCTAGCCCCTCTTGTTGAGTGTATCCTTTTGCAACCAACCTTATTTTATACCTCTCAATTGTGCCATCAGCCTTAAACTTGACACAATAAACCAATTTACAACCTATTGCAATCTTATTTGAAGGTAAAATTGCAAGATCCCATATTTTGTTTAGTCCAAGAGCTTTTATTTCTTCTGCCATGGCAGTTTGCCATTGAGGATGAGAAATGGCTTGTTTGAAATTTTTGGGTTCAAAGGTTGAAATAATGGTAGCAACAAAAGATTCATATTTTGGAGATAATTGAGAAGTGGAAAGGTAAGGAAATATGGAATGAGGTTTACCTGAATCATAATTATCAGATAATTGAGCAACTGAATCTATCTGTGCTGTATTACCACAATAATATTGTTGCAAGTAAGTAGGTGGATTCCTAATCCTTTGAGATCTTCTAAGAGTTTCTGTTTGGCTATTTTCAGTTTGAAATTTATTTTTTGAAGAATTTGACACATATGTGATAGGAATTGGAGTAGAATTTGACTCTAAGATATCAAAGAATTGAGGAAAATTAGGAAAAACTAAAGGTGTGTGGACAGTATTTGGTACTGAAGGAAATGTGGATTCATGAAAAATGACATTTCTGGAAATGAATGTTTTTGAAGTGATAAGGTCCAGTAGCTTATAGCCTTTTATATTTGGTGTAGCCTTTTATATTTGGTGGATATCCTAGGAAGAGACATTTGGAGGCTCGGGATTGGAATTTTCCTCTATGGGCTGTGAGTGTACCAGCAAAACACAAACATCCAAATACTTTAAGATAGTTATAATCTGGATGTTTTTGGAATAGAAGAAAGCATGGTGTCTGATTTTGAATAATAGAAGGAGATCGATTTATAAGATGTGTAGCTGTAAGCACACAATCTGTCCAATATGATAGAGGTAGCTTTGACTGAAAAAGCAAAGCTCTAGCTACATTAAGCAAGTGTTGATGTTTTCTTTCAACTCTACCATTTTGTTGGGGTGTTTCAATACAAGACAACTGATGTATTATGCCATGTTCATTATAGAAATTAGGCATGTTAAACTCTTGACCATTATCAATTTTAAGAGTTTGAATATTTGTGTCAAATTGAGTCTGAACATAGGAGATAAAGTTTGATAGAATGGTAGAAGTTTCTGACTTTGTTTTCATGAGATAAAGCCAAGTGAATCTTGTGTAATTATCTACAATTGTTAGGAAATAACCGAAGCCAGAATATGAAACAGTTGAGAAAGGGCCTCAAATGTTACAGTGGATCAACTAATATGCTTTATTCGAATAGTTATCTGATACAGAGAATTTTAGTCTCTTTTATTTGGCTAAAGGACAAACTTCACAAATGTGATTTTGATTTACTAGTACATTGGAATTCATTTGATTAATGATTTGTAGTCTATTGGATGAAAGATGACCTAATCTAATATGCCAATTATCAATATTGACATTATTTGCTAAAGAAACAAAAGATACAGAATTGGAATCTTGTTTACTTCTTGCATGACCAGAAAGTTGTTGTAAATGGTATAGACCATACTTTAGTTCAGCATGCCCAATCATCTCCCATCTAATTAGGTCCTACAAAATACATTGAGATTGAAAGAAAAACAGACCAGTAGAATGATCTTCAGTCAATTTCGAAGCAGATATGAGATTAACATTGAATGACGGAATGTAAAGAGCATTGTGTAAGATTATATCAGGAGAGAGTTTTACATCTCCAGTAAAGACAATACGTACAGATTGGCCATTTGGTAAATGAACCATAGATGATTTATTAGGTAAAAGAATATTATGGAAAAAGTGAGGAGAATAGATCATATGATCTATTGCTCCTGTATCAAGAATCCATGGAGAATTTATTTTGTTACTTGAAACAGTATTACAAGATATAATACCTGATGTTGAGATAGTATATGTCGTGGAATTGGAATTTATGTTGGTATTTGACAAGCTATTTGCTGATAGCATATTTTGGATTTGTTCTTGAGAAAATATTTTTGGGATACCTGAATTTGACTCCAAAGAAGTAGCAATATTTGCATTAGGTGGTCTAGTGTTTGAATTTCCAGACTGAGTAGAAAGAGCTCTTTTTCTTCTTGGACCTTTCCAATTAGGTGGATAACCTATGAGTTAAAAGCATTTGTCTGCAAGATGCCCAGTATATCCATAGTGTGAACAAGTGATATCTCCCTTTGGTTTTGACTTATTAAATCGATTACCATTTGGAGCAACTGGTTTCTGTGCAACGATCATTGCATGAGAATCAATGGAAATACTAGCATCATTACTTAAGGATCTTTGACTCTCTTCTTGCAAGAGTAAAGAAAAGACTTTGTTCATAGGAGGTAATGGTGACTGAAGAAGTAGTTGGCTACGCATCATAGAATAAGAATCATGCAAACCAATGAGGAACTTCATCACGAAATCAGATTGCTGCTTTTCTGTGAGATTTTTTAAAATGTTGCAAGAACATCTGTCAAGCCTTCCACATCTACAACTTGGAATCGGCCTGTAACTGATGTATTCATTCCAAAGAGTTTTTAATTCACTAAAATAGTCGGTAACTGATCTTGATCCTTGAGAAATTGAATTGAGAGATTTTTCTAGAGCAAAGACCCTTGGACCATCACTTTAAAGATACCTTGTCTTGAGTTCTTCCCAAATATCGTAGGCGCTTGTGAAATACAACAAACTACCACGAATCTCTTTGGCTATAGAATTCATTAGCCAAGATAAGACAAGATTATTTGATCTCAACCAAGCAATTTGAATTCGATTGTCACTAGAATTAGGCTAAGACAAAGTACCATCTATAAATGATATTTTGTTCTTACCGTTAGGGTAATAGAAATGGTTCTACTCCATGCAACATAATTCTCACCAGTAAAGATTTCAGAAACTGTGAGTGCTTTAGGATTATCCGATAGATGCAAGTAATAGACACTCGAAGAATCATCCGACGGATTTCTTGTAGCATTGGCATTTGTCATAGAAGCAGAATCTTCAGAACTATCAGAATCAAAATTCACCATAGAAGTGAAATAGAAACAAGAAAGAAATTTAAGCGAACAGCGAAAACTTCATACACGATGGTACCATGTGAAATTGTATAAAAGCTTGTAACTTGCATATTGAACGAAAGAACTGAGAGACTTGAAAGAAATGGAATTATGATTAAAAATGACTTGCTAATGTACTATGCAAGTGGCCTATTTACACAAAAACAATGACCAATCACAACTTGCCATCTCGATAACTAAATTACATAGTTGTATAACTAATTTAACTGCCAACTGTTGAATTTGAGACTTGCTTTTGTTTGGCTTCCCGAGCTTTTAACTCTAATCCTTCAATGTGACTTTGTAAACTCCAACAATGCGCAAGAGCCATCACCACCTTTGAAAAAATAGAATCTATCATTAAAATATTATTTTTACATATAAATTCCAAATTTATTATATATATTTTTTATTAAATGAGTGCATAAGACATACCTAACTTACGCTTATACAAATTATTTACCTTCAAATAAAGAATGAGAGAGCAGGGTTCGGATCGATAAAAACAAACAATATTCACGCTTTAGGCGTATTAATCATGTAGCTAGCCAGACGTTATAGAACAAATTAATCGTTCGTACGTGTTGAGATTGTGTTTGTTGGGCGCTTATGTACTTTATTGCATTTTGTTAGCTTATAGTATAGATATTAGCAACAACAACAAAAACAAAACAAAAAAACCCATAAATCAACACGAATTTGGTACTTATATATATTATTGTCGTAAATATTTTTAAATAATGTTGTGATTTTTTAATTGCTTAAAATATTTTTTAAAAATATAAACATAAAAATCACAATATTATTTAAAAATGCTTATCTAAAAATCGTGTAAAAAAAATTAAAAATTAAAAATTAAATCAAAATCCCTAATATTTAGAGATATCAAGTAGAGACGAACAACATTACCTTATTATAATAATGATATATAAGCAATATCGCGTCGCTAATGTGTCGAGACGATCTAATAGTTTCTCTAAGGGCAGGTTAATTTAGACATTATGGAAATTCTCAAAATTTTAAAACTTCTTTTTAATCTTAAACTTTAAACTTTTTTATTTAATTATTTAATTATTTGTTATTTAGTAACATACGAAGAAGTTGACTGTATACTGATGCAGTTTCTCAATGAAATCACTTTCAACTTTTGTTATACTAGGTACGTATAAGTGGAACGAGAAATTTCTTGTACTAGTGCCGACCAGAAGCATCATCTTCCAAGGCGAAACCAGTCGTGTTTTTAATTATGGACTCTACCGACAAAAACCACTTTTAAGCTTTTGTACCGGTAGTGTTAATTTATTTGTCCTTTTTTTTTGTTTTTTTACAGTATTTTTTGTGTAGTTTTTTCAATAAATAAATAAATACACCTAATACTATAAAATTAAAATTAAAATTAAAATTAAAAAAAATACAAATACAAATATTGAAACACACATTTCTATAATTTTTGTCGGTAGGATTTGTGGGCGTGGTATATCATTTTTCCTCCACATATATCGTGGATCCTACTTGACATAACTTGTGTATATAATATTGTTAAGAAAGAAGAAGATCGAATCAAATCTGATCATTGATCCTGTCATCAAACATGAAATTGATCTAGTCGGGATTGAAGCTCATTAAAGACTTCATTTGATTTTATAACAGCTGCTGTAATAGGTATTGCAATTAGAATCAAATCTATATTTTTAAATTATTTCCTTGTATAACTTTACATTGATTACATTATAAATAACTGTACACAATTTTAGTTGAATACAAAAGAGAATATTTCCTCTTTCTTGATATCTAGAACCTTACGGATTAACACTCTATTTTTATGGCAAATACAATCACTTTCTCACTTTTAAACATCACTCAGCAGGTATCTGTAAACTGGACAGTTCCATTTACTTGTTATGGCTGTCTCAATTTTTACCAGTACTAAAAAGTATGGGTGGCAATATATGATACGACACGTTAACACGAAACGAACACGACACGATAAAAGCGGGTTAGTGTTTAGCCTTAACGGGTTTCAGGTCAATTCGTGTCAATCCGTTAAGACACAATTCGATAACGGGTCAAACCCGTTATAACCTGTTAAGATCCGTTATAACCCGTTAAGACACGTTAAGAAATTTGAATTTACTTTTATAACCTTGAGCTAAACTTCAAAAAATCCTAATTTAAAATTAGTTTTATACTATTAGACACTTTACTATCTCATTTAAGTACTTATTAAAAGGTCATTAACGAGTTAACCCATTATTATTTAATATGTTTGGATTATAATTTTAATATTTTATAATGTGTAGATCATATTTGTGTATTTATCATATTTTATAGTGTACTACTTATTGAATTGTAATTTTAAGATTGTAATTTGTAATTAATTTTTTATGTTTTATAACTATTATTTAAGTTTTAATATTTATATAAAATCAATTAGGTTAAACTCTAACAGGTCACTAACGGGTTTGCGGGTCTAAACGGGTCAGATCGATCGTGTCGTGTCATATAATGTTAATGGTCTTAACGGGTTTTAACGAGTCGTGTCTTGTCAACCCGTTATCTTAACAAGTCGTATTAGGGTCGAAATTTTTTACACGAAACCCTTAACGGGTCGTGTTCGTGTTGACCCTTTAAACATTATGTACACGCCCTGACACGACACGAATACGACCCGTTAACACGTTTTAACACCCATACTAAGAAGTCATGATCTTATAAGCATAGTTGATGGCATTGAGTCATGCCCTCCACGACTTCTCAATGATTCTCAAAATGTCCATCCAGAATTTTTGAACTAGAATAAGAAAAATCAATATCTCCTTAATTAGATCAATGCTACTCTAATAGAGGTTGTTCTTTCCATTGTTTATGGTCTGAACACTTCTAAAGAGGTCTAGCAATCTTTAGTCACTAGATTTTCATCTAAATCTCGATCTAAAGTCACTCATCACAAAAAACAGTTACAAAATTTTAGACAGGACTCAAAATCTTGTCAAGAATATATGTTCGCAGCTAAAGCTCCAGCAGATCAACTAAAAGCAGTGAGGAAACCAGTTGATGATGAAGATCTTGTCTCATATGTCAATAGTGGTCTTAATCCCTCTTACACATTGTTTGTAACTGCCTTCAATTTTTCTACATGAAATGATCCTATGAATTTTTCAGATTATCAAGTAGAACTGTTGAATCATGAACTTTTGCCAGCAACTCAAACACAACCATCTGAAGCTATCAGCTTTGCTCTTTATACCCAATAGCAAGACAACCAATCCTCTCAGTATAAAGACAAATAATTTGGTCCACCTAAAAAGTACCAACAATACAAACCAAGAAAGAAATCTAACTCCAATGACAATTTTAAGCCTAATAACTCCAAATAGACACCTTGTCAAATTTGTGGAATGACTAACTACCAAGCTTTAGATTGCTTTTACAGGATGGATCATGCATATTAGAACAGGCATCCCCCTAAAAAATTGGTTTCAAGGGTTGCACAAAGGAGTTCCAACATGGAGGGTCAAGTTTGGCATGTAAACAGTGGAGCAAATACTCATATCACAAGTAACTTGGACAATATTTCGAATCAACAGCCATATCAAGGTTCAGATACAATTGTTGTTGGCAATGGTACTATTTTTTCCATTAAAAACTTTAGTTCAAGTATTCTATGCACTCCAAACTCCAATTTTTCCTTAAAAAATATTTTCATTATCTCAATGCTCCTGTCAATCTCCTGAGTATACAAAAATTATGTGTTGATAATAACTACTACTTTGAGCTCACTGCTTATGACATTTCTATCAAGGATTAAAAGACCAAGGGCTTCTATATCACGGTCTCAATGAGGAAGGGAGTCATCTACAAAAAATTATACAGTTTGATGGGAGTCAAAACAACAAAATCTTTGTGGCATCAAAGACTTAGACATTCAACCAAACTAGTTCTGGAATATGTTCTAAAGCAATTTGATATTCCTATGTCTCAGTAAAAAAAAAATCTTTCTAGTTTGTGAGTCATGTCAACCTGCCAAAATGAGGCAATTGCCCTTTAATCAATATCTAAAAGCCAGTTCTAATCCTTTTAAAGTAATTCACTCTGATGTATGGTTTTCACCCATTCAATCTGTGGGAGGGTATACTTATTATGTGATGTTTATTGATGATTTTTCCATGTATACTTGACTATTTCCAACCATGACTTGTAAATCCATTTAAAAAAAATCATGACTTGTAAATCAAAAGTTTTCTCATTATTTGTCAAATTCAAATGCTTTGCTAAGAGTAAGTTTAATACAATAATAAAAACATTTCAAATTGATAAAGGAGGTGAGTTTACCTCAAATTAATTCAAGCATTTCCTAGAAACAAATGAAATATCTCACATAATTTCTTATCCTCACACACATCAACAAAATGGGATGGCTAAGAGGAAAAATAGACACATAACAGAAACTGCTCTTGCTCTCCTAACTCATTTTAGTCTTGTACAAAAGTATTGAGTAGATGCTTTTTTAATAGCCGTGTTCTTAATTAACAGAATGTCTACCCAACTCCTTTATCTTCAATCTCCTTTTTACCAAACTTTTCCAAAAATCACTAGACGACAAACAACTTAAGGTCTTTGGTTATTGCTATTATCTTCTACTCAAACCTTATACTCCTTAGAAACTCAATTTTCAAAGCAAAAAGTGTATATCCTTGGAGCCAAAATCACATAGGCTATAGGTGCTTGGATCCTCAAAGCAATAGAGCTGACATCTCAAGGCATGTTATTTTTTATGAATTAACTTTTCTAACTCATGATCAAGTAAGTCACTCAATAAATCCAATCAATTCCTCTCCTGTTATGATATCAGCAGCTCTATTATCTTCTTCTTCACATCAAACACTATCTACCACGACTTTAAACATCAACACTCCACTCATACAAACACCATCTGTCTCCATTGAATCACAAAATCAAAATTTAAGTCGCCCAAATCATAACCATTTTGTTTCTCAAGGAAATCATAACAATGCAGTCAAAACTCATCCTATGATCATAAGGTCTAGAGATGGTACATCTGCCCCAAACAATTTCCAAATTATCAACTTTTTTATAGCACTAGACATCCATATGTCTCTCTAAATGCTACTAAATTCAGTGAATGGACAGTTGTAATGACAAAGGAATTTGAGGCTTTGCAAGCTAATCAAACTTGGGAATTATGTCCAAGACCTTCTTATAAAAATGTGTTACCTTGCAAATGGGTTTACAAAATAAAGATCAAGGCAAATGGTGTAATAGACAGATATAATGCAAGATTGATGGCAAAGGATTTTAAGCAACAAAATGGGACTGACTTCACTGAAACTTTTAATCCAATTGTAAAACTCACTACAATAAGAATTGTTCTTACTATAGTTGAGTGTTATAGCTGGCATCTTCATCAATTAGATATCCTAAATACCTTTTTACATGACCACCTCAATAAAGAAGTATTTATAGAGCAACCTGCTGGGTTTATCAACAAAACATGTCCAAATCATGTGTGCAAATTAAAGAAAGTCATCTATGGGCTTAAACAAGCTCCAAGATCTTGGTTTACAAGCCGGTCCCAAACACTTCTAAACTTTGGTTTTGAAGAATTCCAAGTTCATTACTCATTTTTTACCTACTACACTAATTCAATAACTATTTTGGTATTGGTTTATATTGATGATCTTATAATTACAGGTTTAAGTGAGACATTGATTCAAAATTTGATACATCAACTCAGGCAAGATTTTGCTATGAAGAATTTGGGACATCTAAATTATTTCCTAGGCATACAAGTTCATAAAGATTCTAAAGGTCTTCATCTTAATCAATCAAAGTATATTATAGATCTACTTCATCAAGCAAAAATGATTGGAGCAAAACCATATTCCAATCCACTGGTGTAAATTTGCCAAAACATTATGGAGAACCTCTCAAGGATGGCATTGAGTATCGACAGTTGGTGGGAGCCTTACTGTATTGTACAATCACCAGACTAGATATAGCTTTTCCAGCGAATCAACTCTACTAATTTATGCATTCTCCTACATTTGAACATCTCACAACACTCAAGAGATGATTAAGATATCTGAAAGCAACACTTGCTCATGGACTTTAGTACACACCGAATGCATTTCAATTAAAAGACTATTGTAACTCGAATTAGGCAAATTCAATTGATGATAGGAGGTCCATAACTGAGTTTGTTGTGTGCTTAGGATCATCACTCATCTCTTAGAGTGCAAAGAAGCAAGTTGTAGTCTCTAAATCAAGCACTAAGGCAGAATATAGATCAATGGTTTTGGCAACAACTGAGTTATTTTGGATTAGAATGTTGCTAAAAGATCTCCACATATCTCTCTGCCTACAATATCAGGGTTATGGTGTGATGATTTGGGTGCACTAGCATTAATTTCAAAATTTTTATGCTAGGACAAAGCATATCAAAATAAATTATCATTTCTTAAAGGACAAGATACTATATAGGAAAGCAAGGCATATCTCAACAGTTGAGCAAGTTACTGGTACTTTAACTAAAGGACTTAATACAGCTCACTTTACAACTTTATAAAGAGACAAGCTAATAGTTCAAAATTCATCCATTAGCTTGAGGGGGAGCTGTTAAGGAAGAAGAAGATCGAATCATATCTGATCATAATCATGATCCTGTCATCAAGTATGAAACTAATCTAGTCGAGATTGAAGCTCATTAAAGACTCTATTTGATTTTGTAATAGTTGCTGAAACAGCTATTGTAATTAGTAGTAAGTCTGTATTTTTGAATTCTTTTCTTGTATAGCCTTACACTGGTTACATTATAAATATTTGTACACAATTCAGATTGAATACAAAAGATAATATTTCCTCTTTTATATAAATCAGATGTATATATATATATACTATTATATAAACAAATAAATTATATAAAATCAATCTTACAAATTGATTTGGATTTATTTAATCTGTTCTATTTATTTTATAATATATAAAAATAATTTTATAATCTGACAAAATACATCAATTCATATCAGTTTGTAGAATTATTTTTATGTAGTCACTTTGTGGTTAAAATATTTTCCTTATACTCGATGCATCTACATGAGTGCCTTGTTAATTTGTCTACCTCTTGAGTATACCAATGTCTGTATTCATCGATCCACTAATTCCCCTCTTATTTCATTCGTATATGATTTTTTGTTTTGGGAAAATAACTCCTTGTATATATCTTGTTGCGTTTTCAAAACATATTATTTGGATAGAATTCATTTTTATCAATTAATTGCTCTTGCAAATGTCTGATCATCTTAAAAATGTAATTTGCCTTCTAATGTAACCACGCTCGCAAACACTTGAGAATATATAATGCATTGATCTCTTCCAACGATCAGAGGAGAATGTGATCGTGGTGAAACTATATGAGTCGTTGGACGCCCAAGTTAATACTTACGTACACAGACTATTAGGCCATCTCCTTAGGATTTTTAGAATATTTCAATTTATTTGTAAATAACAATGAAATTATTTGACTTAAAAAAATCTGGATTTTGAGAAGAAAAAAATGAATTAAAATATTATCAACTTAAAAAATTATTTGAATACTCTATTTATTTTGAAATTAGAAGTATTATTTTTTGTATTTGATTTAAAAGTAAAAAAAATTATAAGAATTAGATGGAAATTTAAAAAATTATGATTAAAATGTATTTAATATTTAAGTGATATTTAAAAATAAAATATCTAAATAATTATGTAAAAACAGATATGGTACGGGCCCTTAAAGTGCCTAGGATCTCATCAATGAGAATGTGTACACGAAAAGTTTTTTGAGAATTAGTGAATTACCACCTTGTCACCTGTGTCCTAGGTTGGTTGACCATAATCATGATCTGGATGCTATCAAATTAATGAAAAATTCTATTAGTCATCTTTATATATATAGTATTACCATTTTTTTTATTCTTTGTTTTATTTTTCTCTCTTATTAAATGTTTGTTATATAGATAATAATCAGTAAAAGAATTCAATTAATTTTAAAAAGTACAACTAGAAAAGTTAAAAAATAATAATAAGATTAATAATAATAATAAAAATAAAGTGTGGTGTGTAATATGTGAAGATAATGTGTAGAAAAACACCAAATTAATCATTATGTTACCTTGCTTAAAATTTGCAAGTTACTAGTCATATGTAAATATCTCCTTCATTTTGTTACGTACCACGTATATATTCTAATTGTACTCATGTTCACATCTTCCCTTAAAAATAAAATCAAAAATAGAGAAGTGGAAAAAAAAAAAAGGATGGGCCAACTCGTTCTCCGTATTATGCATTTTATTTTTTTTATTTTTTATTTTTTATTTTTTATTTTTGCAAGAATGCATTTTATTAGTACTATTAGAGTTTAGGGTTGAAAATCGGCATTGTCAATGCGATGTACCAATAGTTTTTTTAAAGGGAAGAAAGTGGCCGATTAAGGAAAATATCAAAATGGGAGGTTAAGGATCTCGATTTTTTTATATTATTTTTTTAATATTTTAAAAAAATTACAAAATTATTTAAAAATATTTACTTAAAAATCATGTAAAAAAAGTAAAATAAAATAAAATAAAAATCGAATTCCTTAATAAGAATCTCAATTAAGAACAAATAGCATTTTCCATGTCAAAATGATCAGCGATATCGGTCTCAGCGTGATTCCTATCGGTTTGCCATTTCCAATCGGTTATGCAAACACAAGCACAAAGTTACAACCTAGAAAATGACCAAGGTCCAACACTCGATCACGACTCCTGATGATTGGTAACGGAAACAGATATGGAAATTTTCAAAATATACTATATATTCATATATTGATTTCAATTATAAAATCTCATCTTATCAAAAAAAAAATTATAAAATTTCATAATAAACAAACTGCAAAAAAAAAAAACCACAATATACCAACATAGACGTCCGGACTAGTCATAGACATATATATTCTAACAAAAAAAAAACCAAACAGTGTCGTTTCGTATCTTTTTTTTTTTTTTTCTTAACTTTAGATATGGTTAAATTGCATCATTTTAGGTAAGATATATATAATATCTACTATTGGCCGATCCAGCAGTTTGATATTGGTTCAAATAGGAACCGAACCGACCGACTGGTTCCTAATTCCGACGGCTGATTCTTGTTGGTAATGATCTATTTATTTACACCCTTAATGTAGATCTTACAAATGTGCATCAAAATGATAATATTTTTTAACTTCACAAGGCAAGAATTAGGCCTTGTTTGATTGTTGAGATGGTCTCAATTCATTTCATCTCATCTAATTATAGCATCTAAACACAACTCAAATACTAATATTTTTCAATTCTAAATTTATTTTTTCAACTTTTACATCTAATTATTACCTATTTATTTCAATTATTTAAATTTTCAAATTAAACACAGAGAAAAAATCAAATTTTAAAATAAATTTATATTAAAAATTATATTTTAACAACATTTTAATTTTATAATATTTTTATTTAATTTTCTCTCTTCTTTACCAAAACTCCATAAAATATTTAACTCAACCATTTTATTATTATTCAAGACTTGTTTTAATACTGTTTACAAATTTAGTTTGAATTTATGAGAGATGAATTGAGATAAAAATTAAAAATTGAATAAAAATTTATTAGAATATTATATTTTTAAAATTATTATTGTTTTGGAATTTAAGAAAGTTGAATTAAAATTTGAAAAAGTTAAATTATTTATTATATTTGTGTAAAAATTTAAAAAAATTATAATAATGAGATGAGATGAATTGATCAGATGATTTCTAAATATAAACAGAGGCAAATGCTTAATCATTATTGATATATTAATAGAAAAGAATGACATATATATATAATAGATAGAAATAACGTCCAAAGCACGTTTATTTAATTTAATTTTTAATACAAATTTAATGATTATTCATAATTAAATAGATTATAAATAATTATACGTTTTCATATATTATAAAAAAATTAATAAAAACAATAAAATAGTCTCATAAATAAACATAACATAAAGTTTTATCAAACTGATTTGAGATGTTTTTTATTAAAGTTTTGATAAAATGTTAGTTTAAGAAATGATATTTTTTTTAATTCCAAGATGATAATTTAACATTTGTATTATTTTGTACGGCTTCAAAATAGAGGATATTAAAATATCTATATTTTTTTAATTATGTGATTATTTTTAAGAAATAATATGAGTTTTTTAAAAAAATAAATTATATAGTTTATAATTTATATAAGAACCTTATATTATAATTTATAATTTATATAAATTTATTTAATCATATATATTTCAATTAAATATCAAACATATAATATTAATTATATTTATTGCTTATTTTTACCAATTTAATATAATTATAATAAATTGTATATACCATATATTAACTATATATACCGTATATATAGTTAATTTAATAGATAATGCATTCATTTTAAAATTATAAATTATTTTAAAAAAAATTAAATTATTAATCATATAATAGGAATAAAATTTTCATGAATAAAATTAAGCTCTCTAACGTATAAATTGTTATGAATGGTTTATTTCTATATATATTGTTATACTTATATATTCTATATTATTATTGTGGCATTCTATACTATTATTATTATTTTATATTTAGTTTACGTAAAATAAAATTAAAAAATATGTCCTAAATAGGAATTCTAAAATAGAAATTTCTAGTATTATTTATGAGCTTAATGAATTGTGTTTAAAGTATTTAGTGGTATTAAATAAATGTTAAATGAGTTTTAAATAGAAAGTTTACTATTGTAGAAAGTTAAAGAGGTGGAATTAATTTTAATGCCAAGAACATTATTTCAGTAAATAAATTTAATAAACTGTATTTAAAACGATAATTCTCATTAAATGAAGTATTAATTTTAACAAAAACTAATGAAAAATATTATTTTTAACGAAAAAATAAGAATTTCCGTTAAAATAAGAATTTTTGTTAGATAGCCACTTTATATATATAAAGATATATATATATATATATATATATATATATATATAGCTCCAAATGCACAAATCATGTCCTAAGTCTTTTATAAAAAAAATTAAATTGATCATAATAAAAAAAATGTAAAAAAACTTACTTTTTCTTAGTGAAAGCCACATTATTACAAAAAAAAAATGTATGAACTTTGTATATTTAGAATTTATATATAATATTATTCTATAAAAAAATACGATTGATTATGCCAAAAGATTTTTCATACTGTAAAACATTTATCCCCAAACTAGAATCGTATATGCCTGCCAATTGGATTTTGTCTTAGTTAGATTTAAATGTTGAGAAGTGTTGAAAAGAATCGTGAAAAGTAAATAAAAAGTAATGATAAAATATTAAATAATAGTAAAAAAGTAATGAATAATAATAAATAATAATAAAATATTTTGAGAATATTTAAAATAATTTCGCTTACTAAACGTAGCTAATGCAGGCAGATTGCAATTAGTGAAAACTTATTTACATTACAGTATCGCTGGCTAGCCTCATATGAATAGATGATATGGCACTAGCGGTCTCACGTCCCATATTCCAACAAAAAGATTCCCAAAAAAGCAAATTAACGAGTCTAGAATATATATGAGTCGTGCATGTACATGCATGTGATGTTAATTACTAAATTTTGGAAATTTGATATTTGAGAGTAATGCTAATACATTGTTAAAGTGTACAAATTTTAAGTATTTACTCTACAAAAAATGAATCTATCATTTGAAAAAACAAAATTATTGTAGATTCTATATTTATCATTTTTCAAAATGAGTGTGTAGGGACACATGATATGACTGCAAATATACATCATGACAATCTTCCCAAATCAACATCCGTACCAAATATTTTCAGTCATTTGTATTTATAGAAATGTTGAAAGACTTGTTATAAGAATTGTATTTCTATTTGTAAATCTTGTACCATCAGATTACTAGCTAGACATGAGCATACCTA
Organism: Platycarya strobilacea; assembly: GCA_036898215.1. Classification (NCBI taxonomy): domain Eukaryota; kingdom Viridiplantae; phylum Streptophyta; class Magnoliopsida; order Fagales; family Juglandaceae; genus Platycarya; species Platycarya strobilacea. The sequence continues at coordinate 43,175,890 of CM072545.1, read as the reverse complement.
GTTATAAAATATAAATATTAGACAATAGGAATGTAAGAAAAAATCAAAAAATGGGACTAGATCTGTTCAATTCGATAGAATCGATCTAGTTTTGAGTTGATATCAATCCAGAATTGATTCTCGTAATATCAAAATTGGTGGATGTCGATTCGATTTCAATTCTAAGCTTTTTAAAATCGGATTAGACTGGTTCAATATAATATATATATATTTTTTAAACTAATTTTTTAAATATTATATGTAAGATAAAATAATTTTTTTATATTATATAGAATATTTCATACATTAGTATAATGTAAATTAGTTACAATTTACATTTTATGGCCTAATACTTATAATCTAATGCTATTATTAGTAATATATTTTAAGTTTATATATAAATTATTATGCTAAATAATTACATATGAAATAAAAAATGATATAATAATATTAATACTATTAATATTAGTATACTAATACTATCATTATTAATGATATAATAATAAAAAATTAAAATTAATATAACAAATACTAATATATAATTAATTTAATCATTGTAAATAATACTAATATATATACTAATAGTATAATAGACTAATTTAAAATAAAATAAAAAATTGAATTGGACTAAAAAGATATCAGTACTATCAATTTTGAAAAATAATCAACATGCAATGGATTTTAAAAAATATAAAACTGATAATATATATTGATTTGATTCTAAATTTATATATTGATTTGATTTTAAATTTTTTTTAAAATTAAACCGATGACACCCCTATTAGACAGTAGTAATTCTTTATGGAATGTCGCTACCTCCTCATATTGCAATTTATTTATCTTTGAGAACTGTGACATACCAGCTAGTTATGGCAATTAATACGAGACAGCAGAAATTCTTCAGTAACTGAAGATTTTAATAATTGACACTGCCTTCTTCAGTTCTTCTCTCCTTTTAACATCTGAGCCACCGTACGTACTTGTATATGTCGTGGTAATGTGCAGTGATTATACTGTTTCGAGCATGAGACAACCATGGCTTAAGTTATGAAATATTAGATAAAAATGGATCCTGGACTCCTGGGTCCAGAATGAAAATTAGTGGAGGGTAAAGTGGTCTTTGGGAAAAAGGTGTTGTCAATCAACAAAAGACTAGTGAAGAAACAAAATCATGTTATTCCCTCCTATATTGTAAACCAATAACTTTGTCTTGTCCCCATCTATCAATCTCCCTAGTCTCTCTCTCACTGTCAGACTCTTTCAATTCCCAGAAAAAAAAAAAAAAAAAAAACCCTAAAGAACTTCCTTCCACTTACCCGATTATGAATCAACACTAGGATCAAAATAGAAGGGAAGAAAATCGTCAGTCCCTTTCTCCAAAACATTTTTCAGAAACCAATTAAGTTAAAGAAAAGGCACGGCCAACATTGATCATAAGCCTTTCAAGGTTTCTGGATTGATCAAAGAAAAGATTCAAAGAATCTCAAGGCAAACAAAGATTAAAAAAATACATAAAAGGAAATTAAAACATTAAAAAACCAGTGTAGCCCTACTTATATTTTCTCCTCCCTATATATAATCAACCCCGTCATCATGATCTTCTCCTACACCGAAATCTCTCTCTCTCTCTCTCTCTCTCTCTCTCTCTGCTGCCCTCCTGTCTCTCTTTCCCTCTCCCACGACAGGATTGAAATCTAGTCCAGTTGAAATCTCCTAGTGATCAAAATTGTTTTCGATGTTCCGTTTCTTCGACAACGTCGGTGATCCCCAAAACTTGTTTTGTTTCAATATCATCCCAGATCTTAGATCTTGAGCACCCATTAAAGCACATCATCTCATCAACTCCATCATCTCATCATCGTCTCCTTATGCTTTATCTTACTCTTTCTATTTTTAGTTCTTTTCCAAGTACCGGTTTGGGCCTAGAAACCTACTCTCACAACCCAAAAAAAAACCCTTGAACCAGAACTATAATTAGAAAAAGCAAAACCGAATCCCACTCCACTTCAAGATCCAAGAAAACAGAAAGACTTCGACATGGATTCACTTAACGAATTTGACACCTCAAACACAGATGACGGCCCGAGCATCGACTTCAGCACAAATACCATCATCACAAACCCAACTACTTCAGCTAACCCCGTACCACCATCATCGTCATCCTCCACTCTAAGCCGCTATGAGAACCAGAAGCGCCGAGACTGGAATACCTTCGGCCAGTACCTCCGGAACCACCGTCCTCCGCTCTCTCTCTCTCGCTGCAGCGGTGCTCATGTGCTTGAATTCCTCAGGTACTTGGACCAGTTCGGTAAGACCAAGGTCCACACTCAGTTCTGTCCCTTCTTTGGGCACCCAAACCCTCCTGCGCCGTGCCCTTGCCCGCTACGCCAAGCCTGGGGGTCCCTTGACGCCCTCATCGGCCGCCTCCGGGCGGCCTTTGAAGAGCACGGGGGAAAGCCCGAGGCGAACCCGTTTGGAGCTCGGGCGGTGAGGCTCTATCTACGTGAGGTTCGTGATTCGCAATCCAAGGCAAGGGGGGTTAGCTATGAGAAGAAGAAGCGCAAGCGCCCGCCGCAGCCGCCAGCTGCATTGCCACCGCCTCCGAATACGAGTCATGAGTAAGATCAAATCATTCTGCATGAGACCATATTGGATGGGAAATCGCATGATCTCGTAGTAGAGTTCGAGCTAGCTCTTACTTTCTTCAATAATACACTACAAGAAAAAGGCCGGACAGATATAACCAATCTATGCATTCAAATGGTTATTTATGCCCTTTTTGGATCCATTTGGTTATATCTTCCATTTTTCTTGTAGTGATAAGTATTTCTAATCCTTAATTACATCGTCCCTATGTAGTTCGAGTTTCTTTATAATGTCGTTTCAGAAACTATGCTTAATGGTGGGTATTGAACTGTTGGGTCTTCTTTGGTTCCGTAATGCAAACAGCAGCAGTAATAGTAGTAATCGGGGTAGCAGCAGAATTCAAGCATGTACTAGGTGTAGTTTAAAGCCCTTGTGACTTAATATCCAATTTGTCATAGATGTGTACTTTGAAAGGTCGTCTATGACAAGTTAATAATATTTGCAGATATTGATTATGTTTTTTTTTCGACTGTTTCTTCCAAATTCTTTTCGTTTTGCATTTCTAGTATTTTAATGGGTATCGGAAATTCATTCATTCAGCTATTGAAAAAGGTGGATGTAACTTTGCAAAGATCATGTGTCAGATTAGTCTAGCACTAGGTTTTGTTTTTTTTTTTTTTTTTTTGGTTTCATATATATATATATATGTACGTGTGTGTGTGTGCGTGTGTGGGGCAGTTTTCTTCCTCCTAGCTTTTGCTTTCTCTTATAACCCGCACTTTTTCTATGGATTTTTGACTGAAAAAATAGAACAAAGCTCTTTCTCTTATAACAGCTCAAACAGTCGTGTAACAGGTAGTGTCTTATGTTAATGGGTTGGAGTTTCAGAAGCTAAAACTTCCATTTATTTTACTACTTTCACTGCAAAGAGCTAGACTGCTTATAGTTAGAGCTAGCTCCTATTCTTCCCGTCTCATTATAAATTAACACTACAGAATGGGTCTTTGTCATAAAATAGTCTGTCTCACTTATCATGCAAATCAATACCCATTTCTGCATTGTATTGTGTCGTGTCAGTTTTAAATGAAGAGGAGATTTTTTTTTTTTTCAAGTAAATTTATGGACCCCAATATACAGTGATTTTCCTTTGGAGCCTGGAGGCATTTCAATTTGATCTAGATCTCGCACGGAAGGCGAGTTCCACCAATAATTAAACCAACAAGCAGGTTAATATTGCATCCATAAGTGGTAATTAAAAGTATTTGTAAGTTGGATAAGGCCGGACTTAGTATTCATGGGCTGAATGTTGTTTTTGTTTGCCACGATTAACTCTGATAACTTCATGAATTTCGATCAATTAGCTCCATCAATAAGAAACCCTACTCTTCTAAATGAGTTCAATAATTGGCACGTACTTTGAATTCATGATGGTGATATGAATATTAATTTTAGATGCTATAGCAACCAACGCTACTTTCCCACCCACCATTCATGCATACAGGCGATCTTATATCGGAATATTACGTCAAGATCTTGTTTCAGTCTAATCAAGGGACCCATCCATATAGGGAAATCACGTATATATCTGAAAAGAAAAGGAATTATGAAAGCAATGTCTTTATAATACTAGGAGTTTTTTTCTTTGCATACTGAGCTTGCTTTTATTTGCCATCTCTAATATGTTAATCTTTGAAATATGGTTTCCATTAATCTTTGAAATATGGTTTTCATTAGACGACAGGATATATTGAAATGTGTTGATGGAATTACCTGTCCTTTATTGTTGTATAATTAGATCAACACAACCACTATTATGAGTACTAAAATTATTAAAAACTTTTGGATGTATATATTTAGTTTGTTCTCATGTTTAATATTGGTCAATTAATGTTATATATATATAGATATATGCTTATCAATTAATTAAATTGCCTTCATGTGATTTAGAAAACACGCGTGTAAATGCATTGTTTAATTCGTATGTTTTGGAGATTGATCTTATTCATGAGCTAATTAAGTCGTTTGATTCAACAAGAATATCAATCGTACTGTGCTGATGTTGATCCTTCTGGATTTTGAACAGGCTACTTCATCTTTTGTTTAGGTTTCTTCTTTTCTTGCCATCATGAATTCATTGCATGTCGTGCCTACACTTCTAGTTAGAACAAGAATTTATTCATGTTGAAATAATGGGTATTACGATGCATAATTTCTTTCTTGTTTGAAATTGATCGTGTTGCTAATTTTCTGATTACAACGGATCTATTATATTATATCTTGACTATTGTATGCGATGGTGGAATTATAGAATACTAAAGTAGCTAACCTTATATAGGAGCCAACTGATCATACAAGCTAAATATCAAAATTGGCTTTGCTTGGGCGCATACATCATAGCTTTTCTTTAAGAAGAGTTCCCCACTTTCATATATATGATTGAATTACGATAACTTGATGAGGTTGGCATAATTCTAATTTTGACTTCACTCCTAGGGCCTCGTTTGCTTTTGCAGATGAGATAAAATGAAATGAATTGAGATAAAAATTAAAAGTTGAATAAAATATTATAAGAACATATTTTTTTAATATATATATTTTTTTAATTTGAAAAAATTGAATTGTTTATTTTTATATTTTGTGTGAGAATTGTAAAAATTTGTAATGATTAGATAAAATAAGATAAGATAGATGAGAAACTAATCCGTAGAGTTGGTTTGTTTAGATAAACTTGCATTTCCAGTGATTCAGTGAGACTTTGAAGAGGCATGTGGCATGCATGCACGTTGAAGCTTACTAAGGCCCTTTGGATATTTAGAATATCTCAATGTTTATGTGAATATATAGTGGTAAATAATTTGAGTTAAGATATTTTATTAATATTTGATAAATAATAGAGAAAAAATTGAGTAATAATATTTGTGTTTAGTAATGTTTGGGATCAAGGAAATATCTTAAAATACTTGAAAATAGTTGTGTTGCCTAATGTGCCCTAATATCTTATTTGTTTTTTAAAGAATTTGACAGTCTCATATATATCAAGATTTATACATATGTAAGTGATTAGCCACTAGACGCAAATCATGGCATGCCCAACCATGCAGTTGTTTAACCTTCACCTTTATTTTCCCTAATAACATAATCTCTTTATTTTTCCTTCCAAAGTACTTCTGTAGTATCATCAGATCAGAGGAAGTTATTTTGCATGTCCTTCGTGTTGGGATTTTAGAGCCTTTCTATCTATTATCCTTCTCCACCCACCTCTCTTTTGAGTATTTGGTTGTAAGCTAGGATGACTGAGTAGATCCTGCATGCAGTTGTCAATGTGGTCTTTCCCCCAACTTGAAACTCCAATGGCACTTCAGCCTATATTACTTGAATTTCCTACATATATTTAGATAGTGCTGGAAACATGATAATAAGTATAAATTAAGTCTACTGTAAGCCGTAGCCCATACCACAGTAAGTGTAATTTGATCCCGCTGATAATAATGTTGTTGATCAGTTCTGCTATATTGTACATTCATTTTTATGTACTCCTTGCACACTCCATTGAAGTGATTGGCTAAATTATTTGTTTTATATTAAAAAAAAGTGATGCAGCCAATTACATTAGTGCAGCATGCAAGAATTATGCAAAAATAAATATACATAAATTTTTGTTATAATATTAAACAAAGCAATTAAGATAATGTATAAAATGAATTGATATGTCGCAGCTTTGGGCTGTTTTTTTTATGCTGTAGAAAATCATGCAGTTGGTTTTAGTTAGGGGTCTTGGTGTGCTTGTATAATCAGTACAATCAGCAGTGATTAATTATCAAGTACAATCAGCAGTTTTTATGCAAATTCAAGCAAGCGGTTGACAATGAATGTTTAATCAGTACAATCAGCAGTGATTAATTATCAAGTACTAGGTGGAAGAAACTCATGTAGGCTGATCCATACAACCTTACTGATCAGGTAATCAACAAGCATGAGGCCAGTCCAGATATTAATTTGTTGGCATGCCTCTGAGGATATGGTGCCAGCTTATAATTGTCATGATCCTTTCAATTAATGGATCTTCTTCAATTCGATCGTGGTTACATAACTCTCTGATTGTCTCTGTTTGTTTTGGGTTACTGTCTATTTGGACTAAGATATGTCTTAGATTCACAAAGAGAGCTTATCACATAAGTAAATTATTTATAAATTAATGTAATTAAATGTGATACGTTAAATAGATCAACTTTGCAGTAAAATGTGCTCTTTACTATATGATATGTCAATATATAATAAGGCACATATATATCTTTTTGTAAGCTTACTTTGATGAAGTTATCCTGTAAAAAAAATTATTTCTCTCAGACTAAAGTCTTGTAACTTCTGGCCACCTATGAAAGATATGAATTTGATCTTTAGTTAGGGCTGGTTCAGGAAATAAGATTAAATGAGAATTTTGTGAATACTAATAGTAATGAGATAGTTTGATTTTAGTATTTTTAGATTTTGGAAAAGGAGAGAAAAATAAAAGTTGAAAAAAGTTATTATAAAGTTAAAATATTTTAAGATATCGTTTTGTAATATTATTTTGCTTGGAGATTTGAAAAAATTAGAATTATTTTTTATTTTTTGTTTTTTATTTTTTATTTTTTATTTTTTATTTAAAAGTTTAAAAAAGTTGTAATGATTAATTTAAAGATTTTATATTTAAATTATGTTTAGAAAATAATATAGGATGAAATTAAATTAAATTAGATCAGATAAATAAAAATTTTGTATCTGATGATCTTAAACCCCAAACGTCTTGTTCCTAGCGCTTTTGTAAATCATAGAACCTAAACCTATAAAACTTGGTGTGTTAGCAAAATCATTCACATATCCTGCAAGAGTCGCTGGGTTTTAGTATAAGAACTTTCTTGTTTGGAAAGTGAGATGGTCTGATCTTATTTTAGAATTTCGAATAATTTCATTTCTAAATATTATTAAACAAAAATACTTTTTAATATCAAATTTTTAATTTTGTTATATAATTATTATAACTTTTCCAAATCTTTTAAATCAAATACAAAAACATACATTTTTTTCAATTTTTAAAATAAAAATTATATTAACAATTATATTCTAACAATATTTTAATTTTATAATATTTTTATTCACTTTTTTTTGTTATTTTTCAAAATCCAATAAAATATCTTAACTCAAACTATTTTACTATAATATTACAAATTATTTAATTACTATTCACAATATTTTCATCTTATCTCAATGCCCAGTTAGCACGCCCTTAATTGGTTTTACATGATTAATTACCCATTAAAATAATGTCAAGAATATCAATAATCAAAATAATGTCAAAAATATCAACACATAGGCTAATTTTGGGCGCTCTTCCATCAACTTTCCCACGTTCCTTTCGGTGCACGTTTGGTTCAGTTATATTATGGTAAAGAGAATTGTTATAGTCTATAGATACAAAGGTAAATTCATAAGTTGATGTAATTTTATAAAATTTTATTTTTATTTATTTTACAATAAAAATAATTATACAATCTAATATATTACATCAAATTACGTTGATTTATAAATTTATTTTTTTGTAATTTCTTTGTGATTAAAATATTTTCTTATAATAAAAATGGATTAACCGACAGTCCAAAGGAGACGAATTAATATATGAATAATTTTTCTTACAGTCCATATTTGAAAGATTGCATTGCAGTCCACATAAAAATGTTCCCATTTTATGACTAAATAAAATAATTTTTTCAAATTTTTAGAATTTTTTATTTGTAAATAAGGATATTTTAATCAATCGTAGTCTAAAATAGAGAGTTTTTTATTTGTTTATTATTTGGACTGTAAAAAAGTTCAATTTTTTAGATTGTATGTAGCATTGCTTTTAATATATATATTTGTTCATATTTGAGATTGTTTTAGGAAATGTAGTTTATAGATTTAGAACTTATAACTTAAATAATAAGCTTTATATTTTAAAAATTATTTATTGTTTGGCAAACATATATATAAAAAGATTTTAAAGTTAGTTACGCTTATTTTTTCAAAATATACAATTATCTAAAAAATATATTATAAAAATTCTAATTTAGTATTTTTTGAAAAATTTGACTTTTAACTTTTTTTAACTGATTAAAATATTTTTTATAAAATTATTAAATATGTTATTTTATTTTAAAGTAATTTTAAATACTTAAAAATACTTTTTAAGATTTGAAATATAACTCCAAATATAAGATTTGAAATGGAATAATTCTTTTTATAGTCTATCAAATATGGATTGCATTGCAATCCACATAGAAACGCTTCATTTGTATGATTAAATGAAATGAATTTTTCAAATTTTTAAAGTTTTTTATTTGTAAATAAATTTATTTTTATTATTTTTATTCTAAAATATAGATTTTTCTATTTGTTTATTAGTTGGACTCAGAGGTAGAACCACCCTTTGACTTGAGGGGTTTTAGCCTCCAAAATTTTTAAAACTTGATAAAAATCAAATTTTGAAATGTTTTTATGAAATAGATTATATAAAAAATTAATATTTATCTCTCCTTAAGTTTTGTTTTATAAATTGATCCTTTAAATTAGATTTTTTAATTTTACCCTTATTTAGATTTCAAAAAAATTTAATTTTTTAAACTGTATATAATATAATCCTTTGAAATATAACTCCAAACAGGCTCTTATTAACTCGACCGCGTTGGCATTAGGGTTATGCATCTTAGCGCACGGTAGGTTTGATCTGCATTCAAGTGTAGATTAAAACGGAAGACTTGTTCTTAGGATGAGTTTGTTTTGGTGGGGAAGTCATAATTTCTGGCTTTCTTGATTTGTTTGGTAAGGATCGATGAAAAACCGGGAGTACTCAATGAAAAATATATGTTTGACCGATCAACAAAAGAATCAATGATTTCCAGAGCGATCGATTCATTTCCTAGATCGCACACTTCGCCCTTTCATCGCAGCTAATTAATCTAACAATTATCAAGATTGTTGTGCCCTACAGTGCAATCCAACTGATTCCAACCACCTCCGATCCCACTCCACCTTTTGCCCGTGCCAATGTCTCTCCGCTTAATTACACATGACAACCCTTTTTTACGTTATCATCATGTGTCAGCTTTTATTTTTATGATCTTGTCGCAGCTAGCAACGACAGGCCTCTCTCTAGCCATAGAATCAAGAAATTAGGAAGAGTTGTTAAGTTTGTTGAAGAGTTTTCCAGCTTGTACGTTGAAGATCAGCAAGTACTACTGCGTCCAGTAGATCAGACGATCGAATTTATGGTTTCCTTAAGTTTATATTATAAACCATATTAATATAGAAAGCTTTCACTAATGTTTTTCTGGGTCGCGCGTGTTCAGTAATTTAGATCTAATTTATTGTTAAAATATATTTTTTTTAATATTATTTTTATTTTAAAAATTGAATTGATTATTTCCATTACTTTTAACAAATTCTCTTTCTAGTACTTTGCAATCATCAAGGATTATGTAGGCAACATACAGGAACTGTTATTATGAACCCACCCACCTTGAATAAGGTTGTTAAATGTTAAACCTACATGATAACAGCAAGTTGACCTAAACAGTTTTACAAAAGTGGGAAGAAAATAGAAGAGCTTACCACAGATGAACAATTGCAACAAGGTGGAGAAAAGGACGCGGTTGAGGCTAATAAGTCACAATTACCCTTTGCCACCAGGATTAGAAAAACAAACAAAGCTTCGATATTTTAGGATAAAATCACAAAGACAATGGGAAAACAAAGGCAGCGCCAGCTTTTACCGTGCTATCATGAGGAAATGTAAGGCAGATTCCTTGTGCGAGCGACAAAAAGGGGGATGCGTGGAGGAGACAACGACGAGGTCTCACAACAGTATTCGGTGGAGGAACAGGGCCGGTTGGGGATGGGTGGATGAGAGGTGCTCTGATCAATTGAAGGAGTCAGGGATTGGTCAAATTCTATTTTGGTGAAGAGATGGAAATCTGAAGGGTGGGGGGCAAAAATATTCGACGCTCTGTAGCGCGCTCATTAAAGTCATTTATTGCAGCGAGTTTATTCGCCGTAACAAACCAAAGCAATATACCAGCGATTCTTCTCTCTTTGAAAGACGTTAAAATAGCTACAAAATGGCAAGACAAACAAAAGCTCATTATTAAACCACTCAATTACAGCAAAACAAATTCGCCATTCAAAGGGATACCTCATGCCAACATCCCAGCGAATTATTTCGCCGTTAAAGTAGTCAAATTCATTGCAAAAAGTCACATCGTAAAATTAATGTGAAAATTCCGCGACAAATTTTCAATCACTGGTAATAGTTAATACGTCATTTTTTCTTTTAGTGTGCATATGTTATGTAATAAAAACGATTACACAAATTCTAGATAAATAAGTCCCATGTAAGTTCTTGTAAAAAAGTAAATATCATCTTCAAAAAAATATTAAAAAAAAAATTATTATTATTTATTAGTGAGATCCATTTTTAAAATATAATTAATTTATATGAAATTTATTTATTTATTTAAAACTTATAATTAATTTTACTCATTATGTAAATTGTGATTATATGGTACTATTTATAATCGAGGGTATCATATTGCTCTCCTAGTGCATATGTAATTTGTTCCCATGTCATGCTAGCTGCTCAAAGGGATGGGAAAAACTATAAATAAGAAAGAAAAAAATTGATTAAATTATTATAGTCTGTTTTACAGTTATGTAAAAACCGTTTCAAACGATAATTTCTTGGGAGCTATTTTTATATTTTTATATTTTTAGATTCTTTTATTTTTTTATTTTTTTGTAATGTATCTGTTAGTTTTAGAATGGCCGTAAGAAACTTTTTCCTTACTGAAATTTATATTACGTAATCTATTAGTTTATTTATAAAAGCTTAACTTCACTAGAAAAAGGAAATTACTATAGACTGAGTTGATAGCCCTACCAAGTACATGATCAAATTACAACACTATTTACGATCGGATAGGCTTATCATGCGGGTCCTACAAGAAAGAGAAGTGACATGGCATGCATGTCAATCCATTGTCCATTGAATCATTCCACATATACCATGTATATATATTATAATATAATATATATATATATATATATAAATATATATCATCCATCCTCATCTATTTCTAGAAAACCTCCTTGTACGTTCACACTTGTTCATTTTCCCCCCCTTATTTACACTGAATATAGAATTTATCCTAGTAAATACTAAATATGTAGATAAATCATAAGAGGGAGAGAGCGATTGATTTGATTTTTTAATTAGGTCTAAAAAGAACGGTACGGCCTTTTTAAGTACTTGGAGCACGTTTGCATTTTCTTTAATATCAAAAAATTAAAAATTAAAAAAAAAAAACAGCTCTCTTTTGCTAGCAGTGAATAATTATATTCATTAGATTTTTTTCAGAAAAAAAATAAATATAAAGTTATTTTTTAAAATAAAAATAAAGTTAGTTGATCAAATCATCTTGTTGTATCCATACACAATGGTATACTATATAAAATGAGCCGAGATCATTTTAATCTCCAAATTTAGCTCAAATTTCAATAACTAATCAAAATTAGATGAGTAATGCTTGCATGTAATAAGTTTATATTGGAGTAGGCAACGCGATATTCATATTTTGCATATTCACTCCACCCTCACTTGGATGGAATAGTGGATTTGTCCAGCACAATAGACGACAGGGTACCCTACTCCATTCTGAAGATCCCAATAGAGGAACGATTGGATGGGATAGTCCGTCCCTATTTTTTCCTATTCCACTAGGATATTAGATATATATATATATATATATATATTAATATATGCATATATGGATAATATATTAAAAAAGACTTAGCGCAATGTTGTGTGCTAGTTTTTTCTTTTGTTACACCTAAGACAAAACATATTGTTTTGTGTTGAGAGATTCTTTTACACTTCGAATGCCCGTTTGTTTGGAGTTTTATTTTATCTCTCTCATGAAAGCTCATGCAAACAAGTGTGAATTGTGAAGTCTTCAACTTACACTTATTATTGTTCGTTGTCATGTTTCTTGTATCCATTATCATTGTTGTCGTTATCTCTATCAACTTACGTTATCATCGTCAAAGATAAAATTCTATCAACTTATGTCCTTTATTGTCATACGGGAAAAAGGGCGGATAGATCCCCCCAATCCCGCACCTCAATACCGGTATGGGATACTCCACCCCCACACATGAGGGGTAGGCGCCAAGGAAAAAATTGTAATTCCCGCACCATACGGCGTGGGGTAGAAGTAAGGGTGTCTCAATCCCACCTGATACGAGTAGCATTTCTAAATTTATAGAATAAAATAAGATAAAAATTTTATATAATAATTAGATAATTTGTGAATAGTAATAAAATATTTTAAATTAAATTTTTTAAGAGTTTAGAAAATGAGAGAAAAATTAACTAAAAAAATATTGTAAAATTAAATTATTATTAAAATAAAGTTTCTTAATATTATTTTTATTTAAAAGTTTAATTAAATTGACTTTTTTTAACTTATAATTATTTTAAAAGAATTTATATTTAAGTGATGTTTAAAAATAAATAAAATAAAAATTTTGAAACGAAATCTTTTTTCAAACAGATCCTAGTAAATTTACGTTGAAATATAACAGTGTTTTGAGGTGGGCAATCATTTTTAGTAACTTTTAACGTACAAAGAATCTGTAAAAAATAAAATTAAAAATAATAAAAATTGATGATGAAGAAACAGTGGCACAGGTACGATAATAGCGTCAAAAGTTTATTGAGTAATTTTGGTCACTAGGGAGAGGGTCGGACGAGGGACCGGGCGGTGTGGGAGGTGTAGTAGGTCTTTTCAATTGGGACCCACAAGGGGCCAGCCTGCGCATCGCACGTGCTGGCCCGTCATTCATGTCGACCTAACAGAGAGACACACCACCGCTCCGTCCGGTCAATGGAGCGATCCCAGGCCGGCCTCTAGCCACGTGGCTTCATTTTCACCGTCTCACTCTGCCCGTCTGATTTGGACCGTTCAGAAACTCGCACGTCCGTCTTGTCTGCGTCTCATTGGTTTTCAGTGACCCTTTTACACATCTTTGTCTGGTAAATTTAGATAAGCGTCGAGTTACTCCCACATAAACTCAGGAATCTGACAGCGTCACCGATGAAATTGATTGACTGTCATTTTTTTATTATTATTAGAAATGATATATTTTTATTTTTTTTAATAAAAAAATTCAATTCATTTAAGGGAAAAAAAAAAAGTTACTTCTGTGACCTAAAATAATGATAGATTTACATTTTTTTTACCACTATTTTTAATTTTTTAATTTTTTTTAAATTTTCTTTTATATAATGATTAAGAAAATAATTATTAATAAAATTATATATTTCTTAATTATTTCTTAATTATTTAGAATGCTAAAATAATATTTAAAAGAAAATATAAAAAAATTAAATACATTATAAATGATAAACTAATGGTAAAGTAATAATAATCATATCACTACTCCTATGATTAGGGAGGAGATCTTCGGTCCAATCCGATTGGTCTTGGAGGATTTTGATGGACTGGACTGAACCGAACACATTCGGTATAGGCTTTTCCAAGCCTGGACCGGACCGAACTTTAAATGGAATTGAACCAGATCAGTCTCTGGTCTAGTCTGATCCAGTCCATTCGATCTAATACATAGATATTATTTTAATTTTTAATACTAACATGTTGATTTAACTATACCAATACATATATTATACTATTATAAATTTATTATTTATACATATATTATAATTTATATTATAATTTATACTACAACTCTTATAATATGTTAAATATTGACATAAAATTATTGATATATACTAGTACTATATATTATAATTATACATTAAAAAATATAATAACACATTGAAACTAATTTACTAAATATATAAAGTTCTAAACTTTAGACTTAGTACTATTTAGTATTTTCTAATACTATTACTATTTACTATGATATATAGTAAATAATTATACATCAAATAATATAATAATACTTTGATACTATAAACTAAATAATATATAATATATATTATAGAATTAATTTATAATTATAGTTTAAATAATATATATAATTTTTTTAAATATAGTATATTGTATAATCGATCCAGTCTGATCCGGTCTAGGCCTAAAAATGTCTGGACCGGGACTGGACCGAACGAACCTATTTCGGTCCTGAGTTTTTGGAACTAGACCGGACCAAGGCATACTTAGTCCGGTTTTAGTTCGGTCCAAAATGACCGGTTCAGTCGGTCTTTCCGGTCTCGGTCCAAAAATGCTCCCCCCTACCTGTGACCTATAAAGGGAGGATCTGAATAAGCTAAATTGTTCAACTTTTAGGAGTACTCTCGTACACAATTTTTTTTATGACAAATATTGTCTAAAACTTCTAGAAATTCTCTACAGACAAAATAGAGATTTGTCTAAAAATATACAAATATCTTTCTGCGAAAGAAAGAGTGAAACAATCTCATCCTCTAGAAATCCACTCACTTCTTTTAAAATGAAGAGAATGATAACTCATCCACATCCTTCAAAAAAATGGAGGGCAACCAAAAATATCTTATTCCAAATTATTAAAACTAAAAAACTTAAAATAAAAAATTATACAAACAAAAACCAACATAATGGGAAAACCAGAATATTCAACAATTTTCAATTTTGGAAGAATCTAAAAACCAACAAAAAAATAAAAAACTCTGAAAAACCAAAAAAAATATCAAAATAAGTGGTTAGCGTGCCGCGTGAGGAACATGCTCCACCCTGGGAGAAGCCGACACATCAACCTTACAACTTCTAACCCTGCTAAACTTAGAAACACCACGCATGGTGGTGGTGGAGCTCTCGGGGATAGTAGCGCGTGAAAACAACGCGCGCACTTCAACCTGCACGTGAGTGCTACGCTTCGCTACTCTCGACACGCTCTTCGATAGTTTGATAGATCAGTGGCCAGCAAACCTCGTGGTAGGGCGCGTGGTGGTCGGAGGCCATTAAAAAAAGTCACAATAAAACTTCTCCTATCTCAGCCTAAAAAAATATAGAAAAAACCAAAAAAAAACATAGCAAAAAGAAAAGAGGAAAAAAATAATGAAAGAGAGATGGAGGGGCCTGATGAGTGGGCGAAAGTGCACTCTAAATATCCTAATATTTAATTAAATTGTAAAAAATGAAAATAGAAATAATTGGATTTCATTTATTTTATTAAATTGAATTTTATTTACATTGAGATCTATTTGAATATAATTTTATAATATTTTAATTCTCAAATATTACATTATTGACATATGAGAGATGCTTGCAATTTGGTTTTAGATAACATATATATTTAAATCTTCACTTTGAAAATGGGCTGAAAATCAAGTTGAATATCATATGATGCAGCCGCAACATTCATTATCCGGGGCCCGCATGCATGATTAAAGAGGCCAAATAATTTAACTTTTAATAGGCTGCACCCATGGACCCATTTCACTCAACTCACAAGTTGCAATTTCACACGGTATCAAGTGGTCTTCAATCACGTGGGAGTTAAAGGCTGGACTTAGCTAAAACCGCATGGCATAATTCATGAGGCTAGGTAACTTTAGACTTTTGGCAGGGCACAAAAAGTCAATTGGGAGTCTCGAGGGCACCTATGTATATATGTATTTATACGTTTGGCAGGGCACAAAAAGTCAATTGGGAGTCTCGAGGGCACCTATGTATATATGTATTTATACGTTTTCAAGGGGAGCGCTTTAGGAACGAGACCTGAGACGCACGGACGCGTACGTACACGACTGAACAGAGGAAATAATTGATGTCCGCCGTTTTATTGATTTTTCTTTTGAGAATTTTATTATCCATCATGTGCATGGATAAGTAAATTTTCAAGTAGGGTTAGAGATAAACTTGCATACTAGATAGTATTTTTAATTTATTTTTAATTCATGTATTTAGATTTTAATTTACTAAAACTCTTTATTTTATCATTCTCAATATATTATTGATATTTTCGTTTCCGAATAATTTTAAAATTTATTTCATTTATAGATTCAGTCATGTTTTTTTTATTGAATGGATTTGTTATTTAATTATTGTTGGATCCATTGATTATTTATATTGATTTAATTCTCTACTGCAATATTGCTCCCTGAATATGTTGTCGTCGTTAGATTTTCTCAATGTAAATAACAATTTGTGTGATTTAAAGTGATGAATGATTTTTTAAAGAGTTACATTTGATTTAATTTTTGATTTATAATTTTATATCTTCCGATTGAGAAGTACGGAATTGAATTTTCAATTGAGTTATCAATGAATTAAAAATAATAAAAATACTGGATATGTGCAAGTGATTCCTGACACTCTACTGTTCGTCAACTTTGATTACTTTTCCATTAATTACTTTGTTTAATTTTAATTTTAATATAAAATCAATGTTTCTTTTCTCATTAATCATTTAATTTTTAGTTTATTTGCTATTTTACTATTCTTTTAATTGTCTCCCTGTGGAATCGACACCCCAAAACTGAACTACAATTACCGCGTTATTTTTTGGGCATTATCAAATTTTAGTACCATTGCCGGGAATTTAAATATAGATGTTATCTGAAACTCCTACCTCTCAAGAGAGATTTCTTTATTATTTACCTAGAGTGATGTGAGAGAGTTTTTAGAGAAAGAGAGATTAGGAACTATAAATGATATTTAGAGCATGTTTGGGATTGCATTTCAAAATTTTAAAAGTGTTTTTAAGTAGTTAAAAGTACTTTTAAAGAAAAATGAACTGTTTGGATAATTTTATTAAAAGCACTTTAGTCGGTTGAAAAAACTAAAAATCAGTTTTATCAATAAGCACAAAAAACTCCTGCAGATAACTATATATTTTTAAAAAACTACCGTAACTAACTCTAAAAGTACTTTAGACATATGGATCCCAAATAATAAATGACTTTTTAATAGTAGAGCTTATTACATTAAGTTTTAAGCTATAAGCTTTAAGCTAAAAATAATATTTCTCACCACAATCTCAAACATACACTTATTTATTTATCAGATGCACAAGATCTGTACAAAATCTTTTATTAAAAAATAATTTCATTATAAAAAACATAAAATTCACTTTTTCTTCGTAAAATTCATATCATAACAAACTTTATACAAGATTTATATATTTTGAACTTATACTAGTATTATTCTTATTTTATTCCCTCTGTCCCGACAATTTACTAAAAGTTGATATTTTTTTAAGTGATATTCATTATCTCTAGATGAATATTTAAATAAATGTAATAAAAGATAGAGTTGATCAGTTTCTATTAAGTTTAGAGTACTTAAATTAATTACATTATTTAAGCTAGGTTCATTAATTTCATTCCTCCTTAGTACAATCTTTCTATAAAGTTGTACATATTCCGCAAAGTATTTACTAATTTATTGATAGAAAAGTGATACCGTGGTTCTTGCAACCAAGAAAATTACACTCGATAAGCTTCCCGATAGATACAAGAAAAACTAAGTTACAAAAAAGTGACTACAATTACTATATTGGGAGTGCATTAAACTTGCAAAGGGAAAAAAAAGTAATGTAGGAACCAGGTTCTCTCTTCAATGTGGCTTGGTTGAATTGGAGAAAATTCACTCAAGCTCAAACATTTCATTTCCTTCTGGGTAGGCTCGAGTGGAGATGACCTTTAAGAGAAGTATTTCTAGAAGGCTACTCTTTGGTGGCGTTGAAGTTGAGAGATGTAGTGAGTGTGTAACAATTATTATCTCAAAGGGAACAAGAAAAGGGTCGAAACTTTAAAACAAGCACTACACAATGTCATTTTCAAGCTCCCAACTTTGCTTGCATGGAATAACCGGAATAATTAGTAAGCCAATATTTGGAAACTTGTATGTGCTGGGTTTTAGGGTTCATAGAAAGGGATTAAATAAATAAAGAGAAAACAAAATGATTATGCTCCTGAAGCTTAAATCGATCGATAGACGACGGAAATGAGCCCTCTCTGCCTCCCACATTTTATCCAAGAGGCTTCGACTCTGATACGGCAAAAACCCTAAGTGTTGATGAGAATGAGCCCTCGATTTCGCACGTTGTGGGAGGGATTTGAAGTTTCTAATCTCTCGGTGTCTCTCTCTAAAATGGGATGGATCTATAGATGGGTTGCAGGAGGTTTCTCTCACTAAAATGCCCTCTAGCTCTGGTGCAAAATGGGATGTGAAAAACCTTGGCGGGGCTCGACAATGGCAGAGAGTTTCTCTTTCTTCAATAGGTTGGGGAAGACAGCAAGTTTGAAATAGGAATGAACATCCCACATTTTGCCCCCTTCCAATTTCGTCTGATTTCTTCTTTTTTTAAATCATCGACTGGGACGCCACATTAGTCAACTCCTAGAGCTGACTCTCCAACTCAACTCTTCCTAGAATTATTGATTTTGAAATGGCTAGGATAATCTTCAAAGTAGGGCAGAAGACGATAATTGTTGATTTAGGTTTCAACATCAGTCCTAACTACATCTATATACATTTCCATAATACATTACAAGGAAAACGAGTATCCGTGAATGGTTATTTGTGATGAAAATGACTAGTTGTTATGAAATTAGACTTATTTTGACAAAAAATAATCATTTTGACAAAAATAACTGACTACAGATAAATAATTTTCTTATAATGATATATAACTAAATAGATATTAACGGAGATGACTACATAAAAAAAACTATCACATACACTTATTTAAAAACTTATAAAATTAATATGTATTTTGGTGCATGGTCATGAATATCTAGAAACAAAATTGAGTGCAAGGCCAACCAATAAGTTCTGGTCCAAAACCAAGACAATACATGTATGCAAGCTTGGTCAAGACCCATCTTTTTTTTTTTCTTTTTTTTAGGTAAGATGTTTTGATGAATCATGTGATTGTAGGGTAAAGCAAAGCTATATATGTTGATATTATGCTAGATATCTAGCATCTTGTATTATTTTGTAATGTGATGTAAACGATCGTGCATCGAATATGGATAGACAGGACTACGTTTGAAAGCAAGGGGGAGGGCTATCCATTGCAATTATATTTGTCTTAAATCAAATAATAAAAATATGTCATAAAACTAAAAGAAAACTGTTATTGTAAGAGAGTTTATAAAAGAAAATATTTAGAACTCTTAAGTACTGAAATTTTCTTCTTTCTATATATGAGTTGTGTGTATATAACAGATTGATCATTGCTCATATTTATAGGCCATGATTACTGTGTAAATTACTATGCAAATACACAAAAGTCATTAGTGAGGAGACAATGACATGTGGGTGCGTGAAGGAGGGGGTCATTCATGTTTTCTTCCCCCTCCATAATTGTAACACTCTTCCTTAAATAACCATTCATAAAAAATATACCTCATTAAAACTTTGTCAAGGAAAAACATAGTGGGAAGAAAAATCTATGGCGAAAGAAAAAGAGTACGATATTCTTATATACCGCCAAGTACTTTTAAAATTGACTCATTAAAACTTTGCAAAGGAAAACCTAATGAGACAAAATCTTAACAAAGGAAAAATAGTACAATTAGCATTAGTCTTAAAGACATTTACTCCTCTTAAAAAGTGCATGACAATAGATTTTTAAGTATTTGTATTCCAATGTTCTACACAATTTTTTTAAATTTCGTAGTTGGTAATGTTTTCGTAAATAAATTTGTCAGATTATCACTTGATCATATTTTTGATATATCCTCATCTGATTTGAATTATAAAAGCAGCATTATTTTCGTATAAAATTGTTGAACTATCATTGCTCATGAAAAAAATGTACTTTTCTTGAATATGTAGAATCACTGATCTCAGTTAAATATACTTTAAACTTATTTCTTGAATTATAATTATCTCTGAATGATTTGAAGATGTGGCAGATAGTGTTTGTTTGACAGATCTCCATGATATGGTAATATCTCTATAAGTAAATACATATCCAGTTTGAGATCTACCTCTGTGTGGATTTGAAAGATAATCTACGTCTGCATACACAATCAACTGTGTACTTGATCTACGTTGATAAAATAATCTTATATCAACCGTACCTTAAAAGTAACGAAAGACATGTTTAATACCATTCCAATGCCTTCGAGTTGGCGCAGAACCATATCTTGCAAGCAGATTAACTGAGAATATAATATCAGGCCGAGTACAATTTGCAAAATACATTAAAACTCCAATTGTATTGAAATATGATACTTCATAATCAAAAAATTTTTTATCGTCTTCACAAAAACGAAATGGATCATTCCTCACATTAAGTGATTGAACAACTATTAGAGGATTCAGGAGATGAGTTTTGTTCATATAAAAATGCTTCAGGACTTTCTCTGTATAATGGACTGACTGATTAATAAAAATTTCATTTGGCAGTACTCAAGGTGCACGCCGAGAAAAAGTTTTATTTTGTCAAGATCTTTCATTTCAAATTCATTATATAAATATATAGTTATTCTTGTGATCTCTTCAGGAATTCTAATAAGATAAATCATCAATGTAAACTATAATAATGACAAATCTGAATTATGATTTCTTAATAAAAATACATGGGCATATAATATTATTCTCAAGTATTTCTTTCAACAGATATTTGCTTAGGCGATTATAGCACATGCGTCCGAATTATTTTAACCTATATAAAAATATTTGATTTGATAGAGTACATACTTCTAGATGTACTTATAGGTGCTTCAGGCATTTTATGTCTTTCAGGTATTTTCATATATATGTCATGATCTAATGGTCCATATAAATATGCATTGACCACATCCATCAACTGCATATTCAATTCTTTTGTAACTACCAAATTAATTAAAAATCTGAATGCGATTGCATTTATAATAAGAGAATATGTTTTCTCATAATCAATTCCGCATTTCTGCAAGAAACCTTGTGGGATAAGTCGTGCTTTGTACTACACAATTTTATTTTTCTCATCACGTTTTCATACAAATATCCACTTATATCCAACAAGTATTATACCCTTTGGTATTTGGATAACATGTCTAGATACCTCTCGCTTTTCTAGCGAATTTAATTCAGCTTCAAAAGCTGCTTTCCATTTTCACCAATCATTTCTACATCGACATTTTTCTACCATTTTTTACTCACTTTCTTCATTATTTTTAGTAATGTCAATGATTATTTTATATGAAAATATGTTATCGACAACAATTTTATTTCTATCAAGAATTTCTCCAGTACTCATGAAATGTATTGAGATCTCATTATTTTCAGGTACCTGTTTCTTTTCAGGAGAAAATATTTCAAGAAACACATATTCAGGAATTTCCTCTTCTAAGGATTATAATTTTCAAGAGTTTCCTCTTCAGGAGGATTATACTCTTCAAGATTTTCCTCTTCAGAAGGATTATACTCTCTAGGAGTCTCTATTTTGTACAGAAAGTCTGGATAGATCTTATTGCTTATTTTGTGGGTACGGTCTCTTCAGGAGTATCGATTTCTTTTCTTTTTTACATTTTTCTTTTACACCAATAGGTTTTCAATGCTTCAGGCGTGTTTTAGACTCATCTATTGTTGTTTTGACAATTTGTCTTTCAGAGACTTCTATTATTGCTTGAACATTAATAGCAGTAGTATATGATTTTACAACACTTTTACTGTCAGTAAATACATCTGATAATTGATTTGGAACAATTTACAAATAGATAATTTTTTGAACTTCTAATTTATTTGTAAGAGGGTCAAATTCAGATAGGGTTTTATTTTCCCCAGTAATTTCTTGTTGTGCTTCAAGCACCAATATTTCATTATTTCAAAACATGATAAAATATTAAAAAACAAATTTTACTATAATATATATAAAAGCTTAGTATAAGTGAATCAAATATTTGGCCGTACAACAGCTACATGACCAATGTTCAGTCATACCACATTTATGATAAACATCTTCATGTTTCTATGAAAAATTATTCTGAAAGTTTTTATCATTCTCTGAGTTGGATCACTTTTGGTGATACGGTATATTTATATTATTATCCTCTTTAGTGTTATCGCTTCTAGAGCCAACATTTCTATAGTTTCTCTTACTACGTCCACAATACCGATTTTTTCGAAAAAATGCACTAGTTGCTTCTGAAAATGATGTTAATCCAGTACCATTGACTTCAATGAATGATGTTGAACCAGTAAGACGTGACTGTTGATTTCTTAATAAAAACTTATTATTTTGCTCAGCTAGTAGAAGACAAGATATAAGTTTAGAATATTTCTTGAATTTTTGCTCTCGATACAACTGCTGCAGGAACACATTCGAGAAATGAAAAATAGTATATGTTTCCTCCAACATACCATCATTGGTGATTTTCTCACTGCATAATTTTAATACTGAGCTAATTTTAAAAAGTGTAGAGTTATAGTCACTACCACTTTTAAAGTTTTGTAACTTCAAGTGTAATAAGTTATAATGAGTTTTGGGGAGAATTACATCTTCTATTGTTCAAATATCTCCCTTAAATCATTTCACAAAATTAGAGAATTTTTTATCGTGAGATACACATCATGATCCTGCAGGGACATATGATTTTCTTCTTTAATTATATAGCTCAAGTTCATCATATCCAAATAGATCTCATCAAGAATCTATGATAAATCATTTTTTCTAGAAATGTCAATAATAATAAATTTTAATTTTGTAAGATTTGATATTTTCTACATATATGAATCACGAAAATAAATACATAGATTTAAGAAATATATTCACATGATCATAAGAATAAAAGCATAATTTTATCAAATAATATTTAGCATTTCTAATTTTGTCAATATGGAATGATGTATTCGTGTAATTATTAGTTTGCAAGTGATTGATTGATCATGTAGTGAAAATTTGTATGACCAATTAGAATATTCCACGTGTGATACTTCCCTAGGTTCCCATTGAAATTGGATGTATTTGAGTAATTATTGGATTAGGGCGGATGCTATATTTCTATTCTAAGATTCATTCATCAAGATGGACCTTATTATCAATAATTCATAACAAGTATAAAAAAAAATTGAACTTGTATGTAAATTATGTGAATAAAAATTGACCACATATATAACTGAAATGTAAATTATGAAAATTTTAATTCACCACAGATAATATTCCCTACGGATATAATTGAAAAATAAATTATGAGAATATTAATTCCTACAGATAAATTTGAAATGTAAACTATGAGAATAAACGTAGAATTTATCAAGTAATAATCAATAATATAAGATTTTATATTCATCTCAAAGACTGCAAATAATACATTGAAAAATTTACTTGAAGTAGAAGATCACTAGTTTCAGAATTAGTAGAATTTAGTACTGATAACGTGTTATAAAACTAAAAGAAAACTACTATTGCAAGAGAATTTATAAAAAAAAAAATATTTAGAACTCTTAAGTACTGAAATTTTCTTCTTTCTATATATGATTTGTGTGTACATAACAGATTGATCGATGTTCATATTTATAGGCCTTAATTATTGTGCAAATACGCAAAATTCGTTGGTGAGGAAAATGATATGTAGGTGCGTGAGGGAGGTGGGTTATTCATGTTTACTCCCCCCTCCCTCCATAATTGCAACAAAATAATAATAATAATAATAATAATAAATCTTTCTCACCAATTAACGAGACAAATTTCAACATTTTGAGTATGAAGTTGGATGCCTAAGAACTCAACAGTTCGTAGGCTAGCTCGAAGCCCAATAGACAAAGTGAACTTAGCTAGGTTTGGGCTTACCGCCTGTTGGACCTAGTTTTCTACACTGCTTATTTCTACCCAGCTTAATAGGACTAATGATATTCATCATCTTTTTATCATTCTATGATGTGATATTAGATAATTAGATATTATTTATTATGCTTCACTTGTAAACTTATTATTTAATACTATATCATAAGATAATAAGAAATAAGATGATGAATAGATTTTCTCGCTTAAAAAATATATTGCAACCCAAATATGGCGATTTGAAAATTTTTATAGGCTCCATTTGGATGTTGAGTTTAGTTAATATGACTTGAGTTTTTTATAAATAGTAAATAGATGAGATGGTGGAATGAGTTTTATAGAATCCACTTCAGATGAGTTTATATGTGTTTAAATATTAAGATGAATTTGAATATATTTAAAAGAAGTTAAAAAAGATTATGTGTCTCACGTGTGTAAGAATAGGGAGTTGAAAAAGATTATGAATCTCACAATTTAAAAAAAATTGAGTTGAAATGAATTTAATAATTTGAAAGTTGGATGATTGAATTTAAGAGTCAAGACTCAGCTTAAAATTAAATTAAATTAAATTGATCTCAATTCTTTCCAAATTTCCAACGGACTTGAAAGTAAAGAGAAAGCACTCCCTGATATGCTAATGCATTCTCAATTATGTACAAGGAATACGTGATTACAATTAAAGACTCTTGGCACTAACATTAAAAACCAAAACCCACAAATTCATTAAATATATTAAAAAAAAAAAACTTCTCTACGAGGAATAGGTGGGGTGAATTTGGCTGAGGGTTGGATTAGACTGAATTCCTTCATTTTAGGATTTTTTTTTTCACCTTGAATTAGATCAAACACCTATTAGGGATTGGACCAATAGTTATCGATCTGGTCTAGCCTAATTTTTTTATTATTTTGTTTCATCTTTTCATTTCAAATAATTTAATTAGAAAAATATTTAATTAATAAAATTGAAATTAAATTAAATATTAATGTGAATTATGTAAAGAATTCATTAAAAAAATATTCAAGTATAATTGTAGTTATGATGTTGATAGTTACCACTTACTAACTCAGGCTTTACTCTTTAATATATATAATTATTAATAATGTCCTACATTTTATATATGGTTAATAAATATGAAATAGTTTTATTGTACATAAATTATTCATTTGCAACTTAAGTATTTAAATAATAGAGTATATATGAATGTATTATGTATCTACATAGATTATCATATGATTTATGATACATTATTAATTTATGTATAGTCAATATTAATTGATGGCATACATTATTTAATATTTGTATAGGTTATATAGTCAATAATAATAAATTAAATAAAAATTACATAACTAATTTATATAACTACTATATTAAATAATATATTATATATAAGAAAATTTAAAAAATATATTTAGTAATTTGGTCGATATTGGTCTGGTACGATCAAAGACTACAAACTCCAAGAATGAACCAAACCCCTTGGGTCCCATAAATAGTGGACCGAAGTTGACCACAAACATTTTCGATTTGGACTGAGCATTCAAAATTAAATTTTAAAAAGTATGATTTTATATATATATTAAAAAATTTTAATCATCATTAATTAAAAATAAGAAAATATTTGTAAAAGAGAAAATAAAAAATTTTTTATCTTCAAAAATAAATAATAAAACTAAAAATCTTATCAAATTTAGTCAATATTAAACAAAATTTTAATTTTACTATTTATATAATACTTTTATTCTATTTTTTTATATATTTTTTTGATCAAATATAATTAAATTTTTTGAATAAATGTATAAATTTATAATTTTAAAAAAATAATTTTAAACATTCCAATAAGAGTAATCTAATGAAACCATCCAAAATCAATTCATCATAAAAACTAATTTCTTTCATATAATTATAGCAATGTCAAACTAGAAAAAGTTAAAAGCGCTCCAGAGACCAAAAAAAAAAATTACAAGCGAACTGGAAGCACGTGAAAATTAGAGAAAGCATGTTTGTTCTAGTTAAATTTTAAAAAATTGACGCTAGAATCGATTGGGTTGCTTTAACGTCAAATATAGTTCAACCTTCATAATAAATATAATAAAAAAAATTTATAAAATATTATAAAATGAAAAAAATATAATAAAAAATATAATAAAAAAATAAAATTAAGAAAACACAGTAGAAAACATAATAAAAAAATAAAATAAAAATGATTTTAAGAGAGATTCAACCCTTAGTCAAACGGAGTTGCTGTTGGTGACAGTGGACAACACCGCTCATGTCATCAGGACCGGTGGGATCCGGCGAGTTCCGATGACCTACAGTGTACTCTTAACAGTCTTAAACTCAAAATGAGTCCTTTAGTATGGGCGGTATCACCCACTGCTACTGAGGCGGTAGGCTGCTTTTAATGAGGGGTCGGCCCGACTGATTTCTCAGATTTCTCTTTTAAAGAAATAGTATTATATGAGAATCTTAACACTGAGATCAGTATTTTTTTTTCTTTTACTTAATAATAATTATGTATTTTTTTTAATGATATTGTGATTTTTAAAATAAGAATTATTTAAAATTACTCAAAAAATACATAAGTAATAAACAAAATTTATTTTTCTCTTGGCGGGATTCCATCCGCGTTTGTGGCTGTAAAGCCGCTCTAATTTTTAATACAGTAAAATTCACATATTATATTATAGGTAATATTACATACAGTCTAAAAAATTAAATTTCTTTGCCATCCAAACAATAAACTCATAAAAAAATCTTTATTTTAGAATAAAATTGATTAAAACACCCTTATTTACAAATAAGAAATTTTAAAAATTTTAAAAATTTATTTTATTTAGTCATAAAACAAAAACGTTTCTATGTGAACTGCAATGCAATCCATCAAATATGAACTGTAAATAGAATTATTTTATATTATATTTATTTATTTTAATTATGAAAAAATTGTATATCATAAAATTTTAGAAAATCATGATCCACACTTTCAAATCAGACAACAAATAAAAATAAAAAGAGTATAAATGCACAAGGTATTAGATGGTTTTTGGAAGAAGTGGGTGAACGAGTGGGGGAAGTGAGAAGTGGAACAATCTCAGAATCTGACTTGCTTGAATGATAACTCCACCCGTTGTAGTTTTTTTTTTTTTTGTTAGGAAGCTGATAAACTCTCGATAATTTGTACATTATATTACATATTTTTATAAAATAATTTTAATTTTATAAAATAAATATTATATAAATATTTTAATTTATAAAATAATTTATAAAAACATTCTTATTTTATAATTTATATTATATAAATATTATATGAATATCACTTACATTTTCGTTATTCAAAATTTTCCAAAAAATTCATTGCATTTGTACGAGTGGTCAAAGTATAACCCTGTCCTCTCGCACGTGACGTCCCCCATACATGTGTTTTATTTTTGTGTTTTTTTGGTGTTCTTGGACCATACTTGCCTACCACTAGATCTACTACGAATGCCGACATATAATTTAGTGCCTCGAATGCCGACATATAATTTAGTGCCTAAATTTAGTCTTTAGTCATCTCCTAATGTAAATCTTTTTTTAAGATAAATAATAATTTATATAATGTATATAAAATATTGATGTTTCCTCTTAGCAACTGCTGTCAAACTTAACCTTATCCTATTAAAAGCTTAATTGGAGTTGTGTTTCAAAGTTTAAAAAATATTTTTAATTGATTAAAAGTTTTTTTAATTAAAAATATTTTTTAAAGAATAAATAACATATTTGATAAATTTATAAAAAAATATTTTAATCACCTAAATAAGTTGAAAGTCTGTTTTCTTTTTAAAAATACCATATTGAAATTTTTATAAACAAACTCACACGGATAACTGTATATTTTTAAGAAATTATTATAACTAATTTTAAAAATATTTTAGATATATATTTATCAAACAACAAACAACTTTTAAAATATAAAATTTATTATTTAAATTATAAGGTATAAGTCTTAAAATTATAAGTTATATTTTCCATCGTAACTTTAAATATGTACTAATTAGGTTCATCAAAACAGCAAGACAATGTTGCAAGCACTTTTTTCCCATATTTTTTTAATGAGCTGATTAATCTTGTTACCTTTTATTTGTTAATGAAGCTAATATGAGAATGAAAAGCTGCTTCACAAACCAAAGTTAAATTTAATTACACACATATATATACAGCATATATGAATTTTAAGATAAGAGCTTACAGCGGCACAAGGCATATATTCCGTGTTGAAAGTGTTATTGCATTTTAGATATGGTAAATATCAATTTTAAGATATACATCAATTAGAGCAACAAAAATCTCATAAATCTATTGAGAAAAATATACAGATGATTGTAATTAATGGAAACAAAAAATGTAAAATTATTGAACACATAAATCAAATATTTAGAACTCATTATATTGAAATCATAATAGGATATACATTTCTCCACTCATTATAAAACCAATTAGACATGTACATAATAATAATAATAATAATAACAATAATAATAATAATAATATTATTATTATTATTAATATTAATTATTATTATTATTATTATTATTTCTATTGCTTTTATTATTATTGTTCTTATAAATAAAAGAAAAAATATTATTATTTTTTAATTATTTTAGAAAACTACCGGATATTATCTTTATTGAATGATAAAATGTAAAAATAGACTATTCATTTAAAATTTAAAAAAGTACTTTTTTTTTTTCAAAAAAGTGTTATTTAATATGACTCATTATTATTATTATGAGAAATAATACGAAGAAATTATTATTTTTTGAAATGATATCATATTATAATAAAATATCATTCTTTAAATTTAAATACAATAATTTCAGTTTTGAACTTAAATATAATATTAGTATTTTTTTCAAATCAAGAATTGCTTGATCTTAGAAAATAAAATCACGTTCTTTTGAAAATAAATTTTTAAAGGATAAAAAGTGCTATTAATTCTTTTAATAACAATGTAAAAAATATATTACAAATTAGGATTGAAAAAAAATCGAATCGAACCGACAAATCGATTGGATCGGATTGAGATTGGACTGGACCGAGTATAATTCAGTCCGATCCAGTTCAATTTATATATAGACCGAATAATTCTGGTCCAGTCTCTAGGGATATAAAAAATAATTGAAAAACCGGTAAACCGATTCGAATTGGTCCAAACCGGACCTGTTAGACCGAATTCGAATCGATTCGGTCCGGAACTGGTTTTTAAAAATACAAAAGGGGTAAAATCCGGTCTGGTTCTGGTTCCTTTTATTTTAAAACCGAAGAGGACCATTCCCAATAATTATATATTTTAAAATATTTTTTAATATTATATATAATAGTTTTTTACATTATATATATATTTTTATATATAATACATAATAACGTAATCATATATAAATAATACTATAATATTTATAAAATAAAAATTTAATTTTAAATATGAATATTAAAGTAATTTTTTATATAATAATTTTTTTTTTTACATAACAGTTTTTTAAATAATATTTGTTATTTTATAACAGTTTTTATATTACAGATTTTTTTAATATAGCAGTTTTTTGTATATAGCAATTTCTAGGCTAATAGATTTTTATAATAAAAAAATAAATTTTAAACCAGATTTAAAAAAATATATATATTTATTTTTAAAAATTTACAATTTATTATAATCGAAAAACTGGATCGGAACTGGTAAAACTGGTATTATCGATTTTGGAAGATAATCGGTGTGTAGTCAGTTTTACATTTTGCAAAACCGGTGGTACCTGTTCAGTTATACATTTTGGCCAAAACCGAACCGAACCGAATCCGTTACACCCCTACCAGTCTTGGTCTAGGGGAATTCTCCTCCTGGACTGGACCAAACCCCAACCATATATATATATATATATTATATAAATAATATTATATACATTATAATATTAATATTAATATACATTAACTGTTAGAGGTAGAAAAGAAGGTTCCATCGGAACAATTATTTATTTCTATTTCAGGGTACTTCGTCTCTTTTTTTTAAAAAAAAAAAAAAAAAGAGGAAGTGTGGGGAGAGAAATGACAAGAAGATATTGGACCATCAATTTGGAAGAGATGATGGAAGCAGGAGTTCATTTTGGTCATAGTACTAGTAAATGGAATCCTAGAATGGCACCTTATATCTCTGCAAAGTGTAAAGGTATTTATATTATAAATCTTATTAGAACCGCTCGTTTTTTATCAGAAGCTTGTAATTTAGTTTTTGATGCAGCAAGGAGGGGAAAACAATTCTTAATTGTTGGTACCAAAAATAAAGCAGCTGATTCAGTAGCACGGGCTGCAATAAGGGCTCGTTGTCATTATGTTAATAATAAATGGCTCGGTGGTATGTTGACGAATTGGTATATTACGGAAACGATACTTCATAAGTTCAGGGACTTGAGAACGGAACAAAAGATAGAGAGACTCAACCGTCTTCCGAAACGAGATTCGGCTATGTTGAAGAGACAATTATCTCACTTGCAAACATATCTGGGCGGGATTAAATATATGATGGGACTACCAGATATTGTAATAATCGTTGATCAGCAAGAAGAATATACGGCTCTTCGAGAATGCATCATTTTGGGAATTCCAACGATTTGTTTAATCGATACAAATTGTGACCCCGATCTCGCAGATATTTCGATTCCAGCAAATGATGACGCTATAGCTTCAATCCGATTAATTCTTAACAAATTAGTATTTGCAATTTGTGAGGGTCGTTCTAGCTATATACGAAATACGTGATTAATAATAAGATAAATAAATTATTTTTGTAACTCCATAGATTTCTGAAATCGGTTACGATTCTTTAATCGCGCAAAAGAGATACAAGTAACTTAGGGGTATTATGTGATTAGTTGATATCAAAAATATATAATTCAAGTAGGCAAGTCAAAAATAGATGGTTGAATCAAAATAATTCTTTTTTTTTAAGTTCTATTTCTTTCAAAGGGCAATATGAATGTTCTATTATGTTCTATCAACACACTAAAAGGGTTATACGATATATCTGGTGTGGAAGTTGGCCAACATTTGTATTGGCAAATAGGAGGTTTTCAAGTCCATGCCCAAGTACTTATTACTTCTTGGGTTGTAATTGCTATCTTATTAGGTTCAGCCATTATAGCTGTTCGTAATCCACAAACCATTCCTACTGACAGTCAGAATTTCTTCGAATATGTCCTTGAATTCATTTGAGACGTGAGCAAAACTCAGATTGGAGAAGAATACGGTCCATGGGTTTCCTTTATTGGAACTTTGTTTCTATTTATTTTTGTTTCGAATTGGTCAGGTGCTCTTTTACCTTGGAAAATCATACAGTTACCTCATGGGGAATTAGCCGCACCTACAAATGATATAAATACTACTGTTGCTTTAGTTTTACTCACGTCAGTAGCATATTTCTATGCGGGTCTTACCAAAAAAGGATTAGGTTATTTCGGTAAATACATTCAACCAACTCCAATCCTTTTACCCATTAATATCTTAGAAGATTTTACAAAACCCTTATCACTTAGTTTTCGACTTTTCGAAAATATATTAGCTGATGAATTAGTAGTTGTTGTTCTTGTTTCTTTAGTACCTTCAGTGGTTCCTATACCTGTCATGTTACTTGGATTATTTACAAGCGGTATTCAAGCTCTTATTTTTGCAACTTTAGCTGCGGCTTATATAGGCGAATCCATGGAGGGTCATCATTGACTAGTTTTCGAAATAGGCTTTTTTTAGCTTAAGACTTACGCAATATATGCGCGGATCAAAATAATCCGCTTAGGGAACATAATATATAAATCAATTATATAATACAAATTATAACAAATTATATTATAGAAATAGAATATATTCTATAATATAAATAAGATATATACGATCTAGAGAGGAATAGTAAAAAAAGCTTAAGATCTTAGAGATATTAGGGAGTTGCAACAAACAGGGAAATAAAAAAAAGGAAAGAGATCTAAAAGATCTTTTTCCTAAAATTCCAGTTAGGTCCATTTATACCCCCTCCAATGAATATTCTCTTTATATTGTTTTGTTCATTTAATTCCAATATTCAACATTATTAGCTATTAGTAACCATAATCTGAATAACAATTTGGATACTATTACTTATAGTATTATGGCGTGCTATTCTTTAAAAAGATGTTATTGTTATATAGAATGATGCCCATTCAAGTCGATTTCATCCAATTCAACGATTGACCAAAAGATGATTTTAATAAATAATAAATTACATTAACTTAGATCAATCAAATACTACTATTTCGATGTAATGATTCGATCTAAGGAATTTGTCCATGTAGATTTTGATTGTTCCCATGTAGTCGAATAAAAAAAGTTCAATTTATAAAAAAAAAATGGATTAACGAGGTGCCGAACTAGATGTATGTAATCTAATTGCTATAAGACAACTCTTGTGAATCTTTCGAAGAATTATTCTAGAATTTGATTGAATGTAAGATATGAATATTTGATTTACGTTATGGAAGAAACACATGTATATGTGATATTAGATATTAATTAGTTATATATGAAGTAAAAATATATCTAATTAATATAATATCTAATACTGTGAATTTAGATAGGGATTCCAATAGAAATCCTTCCCTTTCATTTGTAATTGTGAATGAAATATTTATTCAATGAATAAATAGATTCAATCAAGAAAAAAAAACGAAAAATTGGAATAGTTTTGAAAAAAGAAAGAAATGGAAGAAAAAAAGTCATATGGATTCATAAAAAAAGTCATATATATTAACATATTAATATATATTATATACTTTTATAATATTTATATATAATAATTTATAGGAGTTGACTAGTTATAGTATAAAAATTTAAATTATAGTAAATTTATATAGAGTATTAGTAATAACTTATAAGTAATAAGTATATTATTATTTAATATATTATTATTAAGTTATTACTATTTACTGCCATATAAATATATTATTACCCAAATGACTAACATAAGAGGGAAGATGAATTGGGTTATATTAAAAAATTAATACCTATAAACCAAATATACAATATAAAATATAACCAGAATATAAAACAGTAGGAAATATAAAGAGTAAGGGTAAGAAAAAACAAATTCAGTATTTTAACAAGGTTCAGCTCCACTGCCTACGTTCTCGCCTCAAGCTACCTATTGAGAATCTTAAATTCACTATTTAATCTCCTTCAGGTGGAGATAAAAACCTATTACACCTTTGAGCAACACCACTACAAAGAATTCGTGTAGAACACCCTCTATAATTGCAATCATCTCACACTTGGTGATTTAACTATTTCTTGTGTAGAATACTTTCTACGCACATAAGGGTTATACGCACTCTCTTACAAATATAAAAGCTGATAGTGAGTAAGTTATCAGAATACACTCCCTCAATGAGTGAGATAAAAACAATACAGTGCAACCTATATCTCTCTCACAATGAACAAAGATTAAGGTACAAAACTTAAAAAATAGAGAATGAAAGTTTTGAAAGAATGATGCAAAACTTATCAATTGATGTGTAAGTTTTTATTGTTATTTTTACAAAATTCAAGTGAGCTATTTTTATGTAAATGAGTTTTCATATTTAAATTTGAAAAGGTTCACATCTCAAATAAAATTACTATTTACTTTTTAAAAGATTCAAATAAAAACATCTCTTTTTTATATTTGTCAAAGACAACTCCATTCATTTTTCAAAAAAATCAAACATAATATTTTACTTTTTATACATGACAAAATGAACATTATTTATTTTTCAAATCAAATCATCTTTTTTTTACATATGTCAAAAAAACACATAACCATCTTTCAAAATTTTCAAACAAATCATTTATTTTTTGCATTTGTCAAAAAAAAAACACATAACCACTTTTCAAGATTTTCAAACAAAATCATCTATATTTTACATTTGCCAAAAAAATACACAACCACCCTTCAAGATTTTCAAACAATACATGCATATGTTAAATATAACAATCAATCATCTTACAAATTCAAATTTTTATGCATATGTAGAAAAATAATAATAATTTTTGAAATTAAATATTTTAATAAAGTTATGCAAATGTAAAAAATGCAATTTGATATTTTATGAGAAAATATTAATTTGGACCCTTAATCCAATTTCAAATTTTAAGAGATGTACAAAATTATTCTATGAGCTTCATTTATAGACTTATTTTGCTTTTTGCTCGTATGATTTCTTGATGTGCTTAACTCTTTTCATTTGTAGACAACTTGAGTTTGAGTTTTGAATTTATTTGTTATCATCAAAATCTATACGTAAATACGAGACTTAAAACCTTGGGTTCAACAATCTCTCCATTTTTTATGATGACAAATACTTAGTAAAAATTTGCGACTTGTAGTAATACTTAAACTCCCCCTAAAAATATGTATTAGTTTTTCAAATAAAATATAGACATGATTCTAGCATATATAACAGAGTAGTAGAATATTAATATAAGACTTCTCCCCTTTTTGACATCACTAAAAAGGAACTGCAATTGGTTTCAGTAAGATTTATTCCCGCAATAACCAATAACTAAATAAAACGGTGCGTTAGTAGAAACTATAGAGAGTTGAATAATTGGAGCCACCTATTTCCGACAAAAGCTGCAATGGCTGAGGCCTAATTTTATCGTCTCAGTGCAGAAGAAGACTCAAATTTATTTGATATTGTTGACAAATTAAATATTATCAAGATTTGGTGTGGAAGGAGATTTCTTCCTGCGTCCGTATTCGACAAAACCTGCAAAGGTTGGAGACCTAGCTCTGACAATTTGGTGCGTAAGAAGATTTTGTAGAGAGTTGAATAATTAGAGATACCCGTGTCCGACAAAACCTGCAAATACTGAAGGTCTAATTTTGACAATTCGGTGCGAAAGGAGATTTAAATCCGCTTGACGTTGTTGACAAATGAGATTTCGTAGAGATTTAAAAGTTTTTTTTATTTCTGTTTAAATAACAATTTTCACCCAACGAATACTCACAAGAAAAATCTCTCATTCCTCATTGATCAAATATCTGTTTATTTAAAACGATAGAATGACGAAGAAAATTTTTTCTGATAATCTTCCGGATTCAAACCAAGAACCGTCTCAATCAGTCATCTTTTTCGTCTCATGCAGCATATCTTGTAAGTTGACTAAATAAGATTTGAAGAGATGATAGTGTGCTTGTTTTTATTTCCGTTCTATAAGAGCAATCCTTAATTTTATCTATTTTGCATCAAATTTTCTTCCCATCTTTGCAATTCGCCTGTATTCTTGTTATACAAATTTTTAATGGCTCGTCAATTTTCCTTCAATAATTCTCGTGATCAATCTATTTCTGCTTCTATCATAGGTGCCATGAAGTAACAAGAGATTGATTTAGCTAATAACTCATATCATGACGCCATTTATGAGTTTGTGGGTCTCGGGACTCGATACTCATCATCCATTGTTACTTTTTTCGCTTGGTTGCAGTAAAAAACTCACGAAATTGAGAAATTTAGCGAGACTATCTCTGTACTTCAACGACTTGTTTATAGGTCAAATAAAAAAATAATACAGTTAAAATAACAAAATAAGGAATTAAAATCCTTACTTGCCTCTTCATTTCGACTGCCATGAGAATAACATGTCGATCTATGAAGAGCAAATGCAGTTGAAAGATGAGGTTAGAAGTCTCAAGTTTTTGTAAGTCATTTGAGATAATGGAATAAAAATATTCAACAGATATTTATGATATGCATCATTCCTATTTCTCTTCTAATCATGCATAATCTATTTTCTTGTAGGGGTTTTGTGAAAATGTCCACCAATTGATCATGTGTGCTTGTGAATTCTAGTACAATATCACATTTCTGTACATGATCTCTAAGAAAATGATATTTAATTTCAATATTTTTAGTCCTAGAATGTTGTATTGGATTCTTTAAAAGATTTATAACACTTGTATTATCACATTTGATTGAAATGTGATTGTACATAAGTTTAAAATTTTCAAGTTGTTGTTTTATATAAACTTGAGTACAACAACTAGTTGCAGCAACATATTCTGCCTTAGTAATAGATAATGCAACAGAATTTTGTTTTTTTACTAAACCATGAAACGAGTGCATGACCTAAAAAATGATATGTTCTATAAGTACTTTTTCGATCAACTTTACAACCAGTATAATCTGCATCTAAATAACTAATAAGATCGAAAGAAGCGTGCTTAAGATACCACAATTCGAGATTAATGATACCGACAAGATATCTAAAAATCCGTTTGACTGCAATCAAATGAGATTGTTTTGAAAATGATTGAAAACGTGCACAGAAACATACACTGAATATAATATCAGGTCTACTAGCTGTCAAATATAATAAACTACCAATCATACCTCGATATACTTTTGAGTCAACTGGTTTATCGCTTTCTCTTTATCAAGTTTAGTGGTTGAACTCCTTGGTGTTCCAATTACTTTCACACATCCCATTTCAAATTTTTTGAGTAACTCTTTGATATATTTTGACTGATTAATAAATGTTCAACTTTTTACTTGCTTGATTTGCAATCCGAAAAAGAAATTAAGTTATCCCATCATGCTCATTTCAAATTCTTCCTGCATACTCTTAACAAAATTTTGGCACATATTTTCATTAGTAGCACCAAATATTATATCTCCACATAAATTTGAATTAGAAGAATATCATCATGTTCATATTTGATGAAAAGAGTTGTATCGATCTTTCCTCTTGAAAAATCTTTTTCAATTAAAAAACTACTAAACATCTCATACCAAACTCTAGGAGCTTATTTGAGTCCATATAATGCTTTTGTAAGCTAAAAAATATGATTAGAAAAAATATGATTTTCAAATCTGGAAGTTGCTCAAATATACCTCTTTATTTATAAAACCTTAAGAAAGCACTTTTAATATCCATTTGAGAAAGTTTAAAATTTTTATAACATATATATGCAAGTAACATTCGAATATTTTCTAATCTTGCGACATGTGCATACGTTTCATCATAATCGATTCATTCATCTTTATTGAAACCTTAGGCTACAAGTCGAGTTTCATTTCTAGTGATGATTCCAAACTCATTTTTCTTATTTCTAAAAGCTCATTTTGTTTCAATAACAACTTGATTTTTGGGTTTAGGAATAAGTGTCCATAAATTATTTCTTTCAAATCGATTTAGCTATTCTTGCATAGTTAGAATCCATGATTCATCAATAAGTGTTTCATTAATATTTTTGGGTTCAATTTGATATAGAAAAGTAGTGTGATTACAAATGTTTTTAAGAGATGATCGATTACTTACACCTCGTGAAGGTTCTCCTAGAATTTGTTTCACTGGATAATCTTTAACATATTTCTATTGTTTGGTTGCATCTTGTACTAAATTTTAATGATCTTTCTTAATGTCTTCATGTTGGACTTCTTCCATTGTATTCTCTTTATTAAGATTGAGACTATTTATATTATTTGTACCTTCTGATTTTTCATCAATAGATTTTTTGGAGAGTAGAGGTTAGATTCATCAAATACTACATGCATAGATTCTTGTACAGTCAAAATCTTTTTATTGAATACTCTATAAGTTTTACTATTTATTGAATACCCAAGAAATATACATTCATTAGATTTTGCATCACTTTTTAAAATTATCTTTGTCATTGAGTATAAAAAATTTGCATCCAAATATATAAAAGAAACTAATGTTGGGTTTTTTCTCATTCCAAAACTCATAAGGGGTTTTTATCTAATTTAGACCTTAATATAACTCTATTTATAACATAACATGCAGTACTTACCGCTTCGGCCCAAAAATAATTAGGTAAACTATTTTCATTAAGCATTGTTCTTGCCATTTATTGAAGATATCTATTCTTCCTCTCTACTACCCAATTTTGTTGAGAAGTTTGAGGATCAGAGAAATTATACAGAAAACCATTTTTATCACATAAAGACTCAATATCTATATTGACAAACTATTTTTTCCTGTGATTTCGGATATTTGAAATAGTATAACCCTTTTCATTTTGAATTTTCTAGCATAGTTTGGTAAAAAAATTATGTACCCCATCTTTATGAGTGAGAAATATGACCCAAGTATATCTAGAAAAATTATCAATAATAACAAATGCATAATATTTCCTCCAAGACTTGCAATCCTATTTGGTCCAAAAAGGTCCATGTGTATTAGTTGCAAAGGTCTAGTAGTGAAAATATATTTCTTGATTTTGAAATTTTTTTTTGTTTATTTACCAAACTAGCATGCATCACAGATTTTGTCTTTAAAAAGTTTTGCTTTTGGAAAATATCTCATAAGATCATTTTTTAAAAGTTTGGAAATAAATTTCATATTTTCATAATATAACATTTTATGCCATAACCAACTATTTTTCTTATTGAGCTGATAAACAAATAGTATTTTGTGAGGCAATTTCTTCAAATTCGATTATATAGACATTATTGTTCGAAGATCAATAAAACAAATATTACAATCATGATTATTCAAAATAATGCACTTATCATTTTTGAAAGTAATTATAAATTTTTTATCATATAATTGACTTATACTCAAAAGATTATGTTTTAAACCATCAATAAGTATAACATCTTCAATTATGAGAGAAACTTCTTACCAACTTTACCTATTTTCATGATATTCCCTTTTGAATTGTCTTCAAATGTCACATGTCATTTTTTTTTAGAAGTGAGGTCAATGAATTTAATTTTGTCTATTGTCATGTGTCTTGAACATTTGCTGTCTAAAAACCATTTACTTTTACCTATGGAAGGATTTCA
Organism: Platycarya strobilacea; assembly: GCA_036898215.1. Taxonomy (NCBI): domain Eukaryota; kingdom Viridiplantae; phylum Streptophyta; class Magnoliopsida; order Fagales; family Juglandaceae; genus Platycarya; species Platycarya strobilacea. The sequence continues at coordinate 43,136,701 of CM072545.1, read as the reverse complement.
TCATACCTGTAAAAACAATTAAAATAATTTATCTTGGTACCCAAGTTATTTGAGTCATTTCTTTATTAGTATTAGAAGAAATAAGATTCTTTGGTACCTATATGATCCTAATAATCATTGTATATCTTCTTCTAATAGGACAAACATAATAATTATAACTATTTCTATTGCAAAAATTACTAATAACATGTGACATATTTGAAAATTTTGAGTGATAATATTTTTTTTTTAAAAAGTTATTCTTTTGAAAAAATTTTGAAAATCTGATTTTGATTTAGTCGGTTTATCAAAATTTTTTTTATAGGATTTGAGTTTTTCTTTTTGCATGTATCCCAAACTTACCTTATCAAAAACACATCTTTGACTACTAAGAAGTTTTTCAAATTTTTTTTTTCCATTTGTTAAGTTTTTAATAATCTTTTCTAAATCAGTTACTTTATTTTTCAACTCATCATTTTCATTTTTTGAAACCATATTTTATTTTCTTAAAACATCAATTTCTTTGTCAAAAAAGAGTTTTTCTTTTTCAAAGCAGTATATTTGATACCTAATTTTTTAAGTTCCACATATACCTCTTCCAAAATATTTTGCAACTCTTCATAAGAAGGATTTTCAATGTTTTCAAAATTTATTACCTCAAAATCATCTTTAACCATATGACAAAGATTTGAATATTCTTCATTACTTGTGTCATTGTCTGAGCTACTTGAATCATCATCCCATATAGTTTTCATTGCTTTCTTACATTTGTATCGATTTTTTTTAGAGGGGGACAATCTGCTTTGATATGTCTAGCTTTTTACATTTATAACAAATTAATGAATCATTTTTACCTATATTTTTGTTGGAAAACTTGTTTAAAGATTTTCTTGGAGGAGTTTTATTTTTCTTTAAGAATCTCTGAAATCTTCTTGTGATCATTGCAATTTCTTCATCTTTCTTATTATTTTCTTTGTTTTCATCGCTTTCACTTTCATGGGGAACAGTTTTGAGTGCCAAACTCTTATTTTACTTTCCTTCTTTTTCTCTTCTTTTCAATGTGTACTCGTGGGTAATAAGTGACCCGATGAGTTCATTTACTTTGAGTTTTTTGAACTCTTTAATTTCAAAAATCGCCGTCACTTTTGATTTCCAATATTTTGGCAGAAAGTTAAGAATTTTTCTTATTATCTCCAAGTTAGAGTAAACTTTTCCAAGAGCTGTCAAACTATTTATAATATTAGTAAAACGAGTATACATAAAGGAGATAAATTCATCATCAATCATTTTAAATATTTCATATTCATGCATAAGAATATAAATTTTTGATTTTTTGACTTGTAAAGTTCCTTTATAAGTTACTTTCAAATTATCTCAAATTTCCTTTACTGTCATACAAGTCATTATTTTGTTAAATTCATTGTCATTGAGAACATTATACAGTAAATTCATAGCCATTACATTTACTATATAAAGTCTATCATTTTCACGATCAAACTCTTATTTTTCCTTGTTGACCTTTACTCCATCAACAATTTTTGTTCAAATATAAGATCCATTTATAATACATTTCCAGATTTTTCAACCTTGAGACTGAATAAATATTCTCATTTTAATTTTTTAGAAAGTATAATTGTCTCCACAAAATAGCAGAGGCCGACTACTGGATTGATCTTTAATGAATGTAGGTGCAATGTTAGCCATATAATTTTAATAATTCAATAGATAATTAATCTTATAATAGAGTCCTTACTCTGATACCAATTGTTATCCAGATGACTAACACAAAAGGGGAGTGAATTGTGTTATATTAAAAAATTAATACCTATAAACCAAATATACAATATAAAATATAATCAGAATATAAAAAAGTAGAAAATATAAAAAGTAAGAGTAAGAATATGCAAATTCAGTATTTTAACAAGGTTTAACCCTATTGCCTACATTCTCGTCTTAAGCTACCCCTTGAGGATCCCAAATTTACTATTTAATCTCCTTCAGGTGGAGATAGAAACTTATTACACCTTTGAGCAACATCGTTACAAAGAATTCGTGTAGAACACCATTTACACTTATAATCATCTCACACTTAGTGATTCAACTATTTTCTGTGTAGAATACCTTCTACACACATAAAGGTTATACGCACCCTCTTACAAATACAAAAGTTGATAGTGGGTAGGTTATCAGAATACACTCCTCAATGAGTGAGATAAAAATAATACAGTACAACCTATATCTCTCTCACAATGAACAAAAATTATGACATAATATTTAGAAAATAGAGAATGAGAGTTTTGAAAGAATGATGCAAAACTTAGCAATTGATGTGTAAGCTCTTGTTGTTATTTTTGCAAAACTTAAGTGAGCTATTTTTAGGCAAATAAATTTTCATATTCAAATTTTAAAAAGTTCACATATCAAATAAGATCACTATTCACTTTTTAAAATATTCAAATAAAAACATATCCTTTTTATATTTGTCAAAGACAACTACATTCATTTTTCAAAAAAATTAAATCAAATCTTTTACTTTTCATACATGACAAAATGAGCATGATTTATTTTTCAAACCAAATCATCTTCTTTTTGCATATATCAAAAAAATACACAACAACCTTTCAAAATTTTCAAACAAATGATTTATCTTTTACATTTGTTAAAAAAATACACAATCATTTTTCAAAATTTTCAAACAAAATCATCTATTTTTTACATTTGTAAAAAAAATACACAACCACCCTTCAAGATTTTTAAACAATACATGCACATGTTAAAGATGGCAAGTAATCATCTTACAAATTTAAATTTTTATGCATATGTGGAAAAATAATAATAATTTTTGAAATTAAATATTTTAATAAAGTTATACAAATATAAAAAATGTAATTTGATACTTTATGAGAAAATATTAATTTTAAACCTTAATCAAATTTCAAATTTTAAGAGATGTACAAAATTACTCTATGAGTTTCATTTCTAGACTTGTTCTTGTTTTTACTCAGATGATTTCTTGATGTGTTTAGCTTTTTTCATGCATAGATAACTTGAATTTGAGTCTTGAATTTATTCGTTATCATCAAAATCTATATGTAGATCGAGATTTGAAACATCGGATTCAACATATATAATATATAATAATATATAATATATACTCTTATAATATTAACATATTATTATTATTTTTTTATTTAGACTCTTAACTCTTAAGAACTCTTAAATCTTAAGAGTTAATTTTTTTTTTCGGATTTCTAAGGATTGATTTTTTTCCTATTTTTTTATTTAGATTTTTTTTCTTTTCCCATTTTTTAAGAGTAAGTTTTTTAAATATTTTTTGGTTTAAATCTATGATAAATAAGTAAATTTGGCTGAAAATAATTAAATTTGGGTCAAAACAATATTTGATTATTGCAAAATTATAAATTAAATTTAGCTCATTAAATCATATGGGGTACCCCTGGGACCGGACCGGATCGCACCTAGACCGGACCGGACCGCCCATGGACCGAATTTAACGGGACTGGTATGGACCGAATAGGAGTTGGTCTGGTCTAAGATGAGAGATTCTTAGATCGAATGGAACTGATCTACAAATTTTCAGGACCGGATCGACTTGTTTACATCCCTATTACAAATATATTAATATAAAATGCATAACCGCAGAAAATAAAATAGTGAGTATGATAAAATAAATACCAATTATAAACTAATGCAAAAATTGGAACCAAAAAATAACAATTGTATATTGTAAAATGAAAATGTTATTAGTCCAATGCTTGTGATTTATTTTTATGAGTTATTGTGAAAAATAATATGAAGATAATTGTTATTTTTTAAATATTACTATATACAAAAATACTATTATTTTTAAATCTAATCAAAAAATCATAAGTTGTTAATTTAATTTGTTCCACAAAAGTTCAATAAACCAAAATTTTAATTTAGAGTATTTGTACGTTGATTGTTAGTACTATATTCTAATTACTATTTGAATGATAAAAAAAATATTAATGATGATTTGTGGACAAAGATGTAATTATGCAAATGAGGCCAAACAATTATTTGTGCAAGTGGGGATGGTGTGAACTTAAACAAGATCTACTGTTCATGAGGAATTAATATTAGAATAATAAAAGATTTAATTATATTTTTAATGATGAATTAGATGACAAAAATGTAATTCTAAAACGTGGGCAAAGATATAATTGTGCAATGTAAAAAAAATATATATATATCATAAGGCTATACTTGTTATAAACGATCGTCGGCAGCCGCCCCCTGTCCCACCTCTAAATTATGTGAATGACCCCACCACTATTATATTAAATTCTACATAGTGACTTGCATAGTAATTTCATCGCCTATAAATATGGGCTTTAGTTGTAATGAAATTCATAAGAAAATATAGAAAGAGAAAGAAAATTTCAGTTCTTAAGAGTTTCTTTTCTCTTGCAATAGTGGTAGTTTTATTTTTAGTTTTATAACACGTTATCAGCACGAGATTCTACCGATACTGAAGCTAATGGTCTTCTACTTCAAGTAAGTTTTTCAATATATTATTTGCAGTTCTTGAGATAAATATTAAAGGTAATATTTCTGAATATTACTTGATAAAATTTTATTTTTATTCTCATGATAATGTGAATATATTTCTTAAATTCACAGATTTATTTTTGTAATATAATGTCAAATATTGAGATTTATTACTATTGACATTTCTGAAAAATGTTATTTATCCATGATCCTTGATGAGATCTATTTGGATATAATGATGAACTTGAAAGATACAATCATAGAAGAAAATCATGTGTCCCTGAAGGACCGTGATGTGTATCTCATGATGAAAAATCATCATACTGTGTGAAATAAATTAAGAGAGTGATATAAGCACCAGAAGATGTAATCCTCTCAAAAGATCATTATGATTTATTGCACTTGAAGTTGCAAGATTTTAAGAGTAGTATTGAATATTCTGCACTCTTTAAAATCAGCTCAATATTAAAATTATACAGTGAAAATGTCACTGATAATGATATATAAAAGAAGACATTATTTTTTATACCTCGAATGTGCTCCTGCAGTAGCAATATCGAGAGTGAAAGTTCAATAAATATTCTGAACTTTTATTTTGTCTTCCAGTGATTGAGCTAAATAATGAGTTTTTGTTACACCAGTTACGTCCTATTAATGATATCGAATTTACACAATTCCCAGAAGTGAATGGAAACTAAGGGCGTAGATGTGGTAGAAAAATTATAGAAGTGTTGGTCCCAAAAGCGACAACACTAAAAATGATAAAAATATATCGTATCACCAGAAGTGATCAAACTCAGAGAAGGGTAAAGGCTTTCAGAATAATTCTTCATAAAAAGATGAAGATGTTTGTCATAGATGTAATATGACTAAACAGTAGTCACGTACCTGTTGTACGGCCAAGCACTTGATTTATTTATACTAAGCTTTTATATATAAGCTTATTAATATTTCATCATGTTTTGAAATAATGAAATATCGGTGTCTGAAGCACGACAAGAAATTACTTGGGATAATAAAGTCCTGTTTAAATTTAATCCTCTTACAAATAAATGTGAACCAAAAGTTCAGAGGATTATTTATCTGCAAAGTGTTGCAAATCAATTACATGATGTATTTACTGACACTAAAGGTGTTGTAAAATCATATATTACTACTGTTAATGCTTAAGCAAGAATTGAAGTCCCTGAAGGACGAGTTGTTAAAACAACAATAAATGAGTCTAAGATACACCTAAAGCGTTGAAGACCTATTGGTGCACAAGAAAAATAAAAATCGGTGCTCATGAAGAGACCGTATTTTCTGTATAAAATATAATCCTCCTGAAGAGGAAACCTCTTGAAGAGGTAACTCCTGAAAAGGTAACTCTTGAATAGTGTAACTCCTGAAGAGTATAACTCCTGAAGAGAAAACTCCTGAAGAGTATAAACCTCATAAAGAGGAACCTCTTGTCGAGGTGTTTCATGAAATGTTTTTCCCTGAAGAGGAACAATGAGATCTCAATACATTTCATGAGTACTGGAAAATTTATGGATAGAAATAAAACTGTTGTCGACAACATATATGATAACACTTGATATTACCAGAAGTAATGAAGAAAGTGAGCCAAAAAATCGTCAAAGAATGTCAACGTAGAAATGATTGGCCAAAATGGAAAGCAGTTATTAAAACTGAATTAAACTCGCTAGTGAAGCGAGATGCATTTGGACTTGTTGTCCAAACACCAAAGGGTGTAATATTTGTCAGATATAAGTGAGTATTTATACAAAAGCGTAATGCGAAATGAAATTATGCGGTATAATTTGTCGCACAAGGTTTCCAGTAGAAATCCGAGCAATTATGAGGAAACATATTTCCTTGATATGAATGCAATCACATTCATATTTTTAATTGATTTGGTTATTACAAAAGGATTAGATATGCAGTTAATGAATGTGGTCACTACATATTTATAAGCACCATTAGATTATTACGATATTTGAAGTATCTAATCCAAGTACATTTAGGAGTATGTACTTTATAAAGTTTCAAAGATTTTTATATGGGTTAAAGCAATCCGGACACATGTTGTATAATTGAATCAACGAGTATCTATTGAAAGAAGGATTTAAGAATAATCCTATATGTTCATGTGTTTTATTAGAATCCGGATTCGTCATTATTGCAGTTTACGTTAATGATTTACCTTGTTAGAACTCTTGAAAAGATTACAAGGATTGCTATAAATTCAAGGAATGCATTTGAAAAGAAAAGATCTTATTATTCAATTCATAGATGAGTTACAAGAATTTGAGACTTCTAGCCTCATCTCTCAAATGCATTTGCTCTTCATAAAGCAACATACCATCCTTATCTAAAGGATTAGGCAGTCGAAATGAAGAGGCAAGTAAGGATTTTAAATCCTTATTCTCCTGCTTTAAGTCTGCAATTTTTTTGTCAGATTCTTGAACGAGTCGTTGAAGTACAGAAACCTTCTCATTAAGCTCCTCAATCTCACGATTTTTGGATTGTAATCGGTTGGAAAATTCAACAATAGAGGAGGAGTATCGGGTGCCGAGAGTCACCAGCTCATAAACAGCTTCACGATCTGACTTATTAGCCAGATCATTTGCTTGCTGCAACATTGCACCTGCGGAAGATGCAGGATCAACTTGTAATTGAGGTGAAGGATACCTCATATGTTGATTGTGAGAAATAGTAAAAGGAAATTGATGAGCTATTGGAAATTTGTAGAATAAGAATACAAATACAGATGAATTATAGATATGAGAAGAAGATTTGATGCTACTAAATCAAACTAAAGACGGTTCTTATAGAAATGGAAATAAGAACAAGACAAACCATCATCTCTTCAAATCTCACTTTACAAGATATGCTGGATGCATAATTTCAAAAGCCAGCGAGATTAATTACAGCTATCCCTATTTTCTTGTAAACGCTGAATCTCTGCCGTTAGCTGCTGTTGTTGACTTTGTATCTGAGCTCTCTCTCGTTCCAACTCTTCTACTCGTGTTTTCAGGTCACGAGAATACCAGTCTACAAGTTTCTTCAACTCCTTGTTATCTTGTTTTAAATCTTTATTTTTTCTATCTTTAGTTGCAAGCGTTTGATGCAACTCAGATATTTGATTTTTAAGATGATCAATCTCACTCGTTCTCGCCAATAGCTTCTGAGACATGGTTGTAAGAGAGGCAGCATATTGAGCACTGAGGGTTCTTGATGCTGCAACAATTTCAGGATCAGATTTACTAGATAGATATATTTCTGCTCCTATCATGGTGTTTACAGCCTCAGGAGAAAATATAAGTGGTTGAGGTATAAAAGGTTCATGGTTTAAATCTGGGACATTAGAATTTCTATCAGACATAATATCGTTCTGGATGAACAACAACTGAATCTATGAGGAATGTGAAATATTTTTGCTGGAGTAAACCAATGGTAAAATTGGTTATATTTAAATAACAACCCGAAACTTTCAAATCTCTTCAAGATCTCGTTTGTCCACAATGTCAAGCGGATTTGATTTTCCGCCGAACCGATAATATTAAATCTCAAAGCTTTTACAGCTTTTATCATACATAGATGGTTTCCAATGTTATTTCCGCCGTATATAAACAAGTTCTTCCTAATAATGCCGAATGAGGGGGAGAAAATTTTAGATGAAAATATTATCATACTCTCTCTAATGCATTATTTAGTTGGAGATCGTGTTTGAATTCTTAACTTGTTATATATACTGAAATCATATTTGCTTATTACTTGAAACACTAACGCATATTATCAGGGGGAGTTTAAGTATTACTGCAGGTATCATATTTCTATTAAGTCTGTCAATCAGATATTATTTTTCATCTTCACTCAGAGATTATTGCAATTCATGAAACAAATCGAGAGTATATTTGGCTGAGATCAATGACTCAACAATTTTATATGAAGATAATGCTGCTTGTATCACTCAAATCAAAGCAGGATATATCAAATATACGATCAAGTGATAATCTGACAGATTTATTCACAAAAACATCACCAACTGCGACATTCAAGAAAATTGTGTAGAATATTAAAATGTGAAGATTCAAAAATCTATCGTCATGCACTTTCCAGGGGGAGTAAAAGTTCTAAAGACTTGTGCTGATTGTACTCTTTTTCCTTCGCTAAGGTTTTATCCCATTGGGTTTTCCTTTGCAAGGTTTTAATGAGGCAATCTTAAAGCATTTGTGGATACATAAAGAGACTGTACTCTTTTTCTTTCGCCATTGGTTTTTCTTCCCACTGAGTTTTTCCTTAGCAAGGTTTTAACGAGGCAAATTCTTTATGGGTGGTCATTCAAGGGGGAGTGTTATAAACGATCGTCGGCAGCTACCCCCTGTCCCACCACTAAATTATGTGAATGACCCCACCACTATTATATTAAATTCTACATAGTGATTTGCATAGTGACTTACATAGTAACTTACATAGTAATTTCATCGCCTATAAATATGGGTTTCAGTTGTAATGAAATTCATAAGAAAATATAGAGAGAGAAAGAAAGTTTCAGTTCTTAAGAGTTTCTTTTCTCTTGTAATAGTGGTAGTTTTATTTTTAGTTTTATAACAATACTCTCATTTAGTGTAGAATAGATGTACATATTCTTTTGGAGTGTGATATTTTTTGTAATTGTCTATAGCTGGTGGGTGTTGACGGAGAGACAGACAAACCGACGCCCAATATATTGAATATTTTAAAATGGGGGTAAGATTCGGGTCCATGGAATTTGATTTTCTGAATAATATTTGCCTATTTTCTAAGTTTCGGCACATCTACGTAAAGCCGATTTTGTGTTTATGCTTCCATTGTTGTGGTTAATTCGTATTTAAAAATCATTTCAATTTATTTTATCCTATTTTGTTATTATAAATTTTTTAAATTCTTATATAAAGTATAATAAATAATTTAATTTTTTTAAAATCTTAATTCAAAATTTGAAATATAAAAAAATTAAAAAAAAATATTATAATAATATTTTATTTAATTTGTAACTTTTATCTCAACTTATTTTTATCTTATTTCTTAATTAAAACGGAGCCTAAAAAACGCGTGACAATATTTACTACGTATTTAGTCACCTAATATAAGTGTTTTTTTTTTTTTTAAACTGACGCATGAGAATGTTCGTCCTTAAACGTTGATAACTAAATTGTTATCTCGTCGAGCAAAAAAAAAAAAAAACTAAATTGTTATCTCGATTATCAATCGTGTTATGGTTAAAAATACGCGTGTCAATATTTACTACGTATTTAGTCACCATGTTTTTTTCTCTGAAGATTAGTAATGCATCAAGTAACATAGACGATGTCCAACAGTTACAAACATACCAAATATAAAAGAGTTAACCAATAGCCCATCAGTTCCTTGGAGAATCTTTGTCACTACGAAGCCTCAACAGGCACGGTTGAATAGAAATAAGCAAAAGATAATTATATGTTTTGATAGAAGTTATCATTACACGATTAAATGCGCATATCAATTTGAATGTCGATATATTTTTTTGAGTTGTCAACTGTCAAAAGATCTTAATAGGATGTGAATATCTTTGACAATTGATTGAATAGTCTAATCTATTATTTTATTTCGATCATAAATTATATTAATAATTATTGAATAGTGCTAGATGTAAATTAGATTTGTACACATTTCACTCACATAAATAATATTTTTATTATTTATGTGAATAATAAAAATATTATTCATGTAAATGGAGTGCATGCAAGCTTGACCTATACACAATTTTTTTAATAATGATTTGTGAGTCATCGATACTCTTGATGAATCTCATGTATTTAGTCCCCTAAACGTTTTTATTCTTTAAATTTGCGTATGAGAATCTTCTGTACGTACAAAATTGGTAAAATGCTATATGAGAAGAAATATTTGGAATTCTGTCAATAGGTACCGACAACTAGAATATTTGGTGGTCCCAACTTCAAGAAAGTCAATAATTCTATTTATTTTTGTTTATTTTGAAGAATATAGACATCTTAATTTTAAATTTTGTATCGAATTATTTGGTATAGTCAAAATATGTTATATTATTTTGGTCTTATTGATATTTGGTATCAATTAATTTTTTAATCATATTGGCCGATATCAACCGATATATGTATTTTGACCGTATCAAATTTTGATATTTCACCATTTTTTTGTTTCATTTTTTTTATTATTTTTTATCTCAACTCAAATTAGACTAATTACATATATATGTATTTATATATTGATTATTATTTTAAAATATAATTTATATATATTTATATATATAATTTATATATAGACTATTCTAAAATGATGTATAAAATAGTATTAATATCAAAATATTTTATTTTAGTGTCTTAACTAATACATTTATCAGTATGGTATTTAACTACATGGGAAATATTAGACAACTGTTGTCAACTCCAATAATGCCAAAGATACTTTAAAAAAAAAAATAATGCCAAAGATGAGATCTGAAAAAATTAAAATTCAGTGAGGGAATTAGATCCAAACAAGGATAATTGTGAGATTCAATGTCAACTATGAAATTCCTCAAACAAGAAATAAATAATTTCTTCACAACAACAACAACAAACGCTCCTCCTCCCATTCTCTAGTTTCACGTTTAGAGGAAAAGTTTGTAATCACTCCAAACTAAAGCTTGGATAGCCGTGGAACATGACAGTCTAATCATCTGTTTGACTGCTAAAAATATAGATAACAACAAAATTCAGATTGACAAGAGAAAATTCATATCTAAATACCATCTATTTTAGTGGTTTTGCTTTAATAAAACGAACAAAACAGGAAAGATAATAAATCTCACTTGGAATTAACAAAGAAAACAGAAACTTAATTCTAAATTGAGCAGAAATTACTAAACACAAGTAGAAGAATATATAGGGAAAAGGAAAAAGATCTAAATAATTCCTATCTAGATACAATAATCTTGATCGAAGAATATAAAATTTGGAATCTGAGAGAGCAAACGGCTTGTGCGATCGAAATCTGATATTAGCTAATACTCACAACCAACGAAATAAGAAAAGATAGCAAAAGTTCGAGAAAGATCTTCTATCTTTGGCTGAGCCTTTGCTCTCCTTCCCTTTTGATAGCTCCTTATACTGTTGAGTTAGCCACATCTTTCTCACCCTTGCGCGCTTTAGGAAGAGCCTTGTTTTAGAAGGAAAAAAGGACAAGTTTACAAGGAAAAACTAAGGGAAGCAGAAGATACTGAACGACAAAACCCTAAAGAGGAAGGAAATTCGAGCACAAATGTTGAGTTCTTTGAGGAGAAAGAAACGAAAACATGATCGGAGGAAATATGAAGAGAAGGAAAGAGAGACTTATGGTTGACGTGGAAGACAACGCCAAGCTTCAACGATTGATGCCGAGAACCTGCTGGATGACGGAGATAGCTTGAAGGTTGAAGACGAAATCAACCAAAGCAAAGCAAGACCGCTGGGTGAAACCAAAGCAAGATCGAGAGGAAATTTCGTGAGGAAATGTGATGCCTTCGCGAGAAGGAAATGAGCGCAATACCGACAAGAAATTTCGAAGGAAATGAGAATGGGGATTCGCACGAAAGAGAGAAGTGATAAAATATTAATTGCATGAAATTACGATGGGAAATATTATTTTCGTTTAATCTTTATAATTTATAATTTAACGTAATAAATTTTATTATTAAAAAATTATTTATTGTTTGAAATCCATATGTCTAAAGTATTTTTAAAATTAGTTACGATAATTTTTTAAAAAAATATATAGTTATCTATTAGAGTTTTTTGATAAAAATTTCAATTTGGTGGTTTTTGAAAAAATTAATTTTTAGTTTTTTTTAATCGACTAAAGTATTTTTTATAAAATTATTAAACATGTCATTTTTTCTTTTAACTACTTAAAAGTACTTTTTAAGTCTCGAAACATAATCTTAAACCGACTGTAAGATGAAGGGTGAAACAATTGCTCGCTATATTTGGCGAGACCACTCGAATTACTGTAGCATAAGTCTAAAATGAAACTTAGATTGCCAGTCCAATGTAGTATGTTTTTGGCACTTTAAGTCCATAATTGGACTTTGCAATGGATTATAGTCATTTTATTGCTAATGCCCTTATTTTAGCGATTTTGATTTGGGTCTACTTCTTGTTAAAAGAAAATCTATTGGATTAGAATTTGAGATAAAATGTAAACGAATTTTGGGTTTATTGTTACTTCTTTATTCTGTACAGAAAATAAAAGGTGAAGTCGTGAGTTATAAGTATATTTAATTTTTAAGAGAAGAGAGAATAAAGTCTACTACTCTAATATCACAAGTGATCTTAGAGAAAGAAATAAGGAGCACTTGGTGCTAAGAAAGCGATGAAATAAAACATGTTGAAAAATAAATTTTTTTAATCATCCACATAATTCATATGATAGTATTTGACCAGTAAGAAATTTAATTCTTAAACTTCTTTTACAAATTACATCATTATATCATGCCAACTTAATGGTAAAAAGAGCGATGCTAGATACAATTTAAAAAGTTAGATTTTCTTACCGTCTAAGTAATAAATAAATAAATAAAATATTTATTTTAAAATAAAATTAATTAAAATATCTTTATTTATAAATAAGAAATTTTAAAAATTTTAAAAATTCATTCTACTTAATTATAAAAATAGAGAGCTTTTATATAAACTATAATGCAATCCATCAAATATAAATTACAAAAAGAATTATTCATGATAAAAATGTATGTCCTCTAAACCAACTTAAAAATAATTTTTTTCATTCATATAGATATTGAAATATTTTTATCTACAAAAAGATAAAAATGCCTTTTATTTTTGTTTATTTTTATATATTTTTTAAAATAGTTTTAACTATTTTTTAGAAAAATTCATGATATTATTAAAAAATATTTATTTAATTATAAAATAAAGAAATAAGATTTTATTTTATTTTATAATGGGATATAATTTTTGTTTGTTACTATTCATGACTTTAACATTTCTCAAACCAAAAATACTGTAAATTTATTACTTTCTCCGAGGAACCATCTTACTAATAAATCACAAAAATAGTTGTTAATTAGCAATAAATGAATTGGTCAATAATTAGTCGTGTTTATTTGACAACCGGAGATAAACGACCTTGACGTAAAAGTTAAAACGCGCACGGACGGTACCACACAATGCTCAGCACTAAAGTCCAGTCCCGCGCCAGAAAAGGAGAAAAAAAAAAAAAGGATGGATATACATATATATATATATATATATATATACATACATACGAAAGGAATTTCTGAGATCTGATCTGTCCATCTTTCCCCATTGGTTTTCCTCTTATGGTGGTGGAGTAAGCAGAATCTGTATTAGCTAAGATCTCCTTTGTACCTGTCTAGTTCTCTTTCGCCCTTCAGAATACGATCCAAACCCAGTAAGCCTTTTGCTTTCTACTACTGTTTCTTCGCGATTGTGTCCGGGTTCGTTTTGGTTAGAACCTTTTGTTTTATTGCTGGATCTGACGGAATCGGCGTTTCTCGGTGTGGTTGATTCGATGGTTTTTATGCTGAATGATCTGAATTTGATGATACGATGTGGCTTTGTTTGTGGTTAGTTGATTATTTGCTTCTTTGGGAGAGGGTGATTTTGATAAGTTCAATGAAATTTTTTCGCATTTGCATTGGTCTTTAGCCGGATCTGCGAGTTCCACTTCAATAAGTGCTATAGAGGAAGTGCCATTTTCTTCTTGGATCAATCATTTTCATAGCTTGGTAGTCAATTTACTGGATGCCATCGTGGTTGGTTAACCTCAACTTGGTTTAGTACTTATTGTTTGTATTATTTTATACTGCACTTCTAATCCATAGATTTTGACTCAAAACACGGATTGAAATCCTGAGAGCCAAATATGCAAGTTTAACTTCCTTATCATTCATTTTTCGTTGATAGTCTGTTTCGTACAGCTATAACGTGAGGGCGCTTCTTTGTGAGAGGAGCCATCCATAAATTTTTATCAATCTGTTTTCCTAACTAATGGTATTGTATTATTGGTTCCCGCAATTAATTTATATCCTTTTGAACTGGTCGGATTTGGTATGGATTGGATGTGGTTTTTCATATATCTCTCATCATTTGAATAGTTGGGTCCATTTTTACTTTCTTCGTGCTTGTGTTTAGCTTGCCATTGTTAACTTAATTGTAATTCTCCTGGTTTCGATTTCAAATGTTTTCAATCATGCTGCGTGACTAACATCTTTTTAATTATAGAGACATTCTTCATTTTTAAGACAGAGGCATTAGCTTAATTAACTCTTGCGTACTATGTCTGTTCGCTCTAACAATATAGCTAATGGTTATTTGTTTGTACAGGTCCATTGTTCAATCTATGTGATTCTCCCCTGCTAAATCTAAAGGGATTCACGTCTCATTAGTGTCTTTGACATAAGATAACTTCATGAAATGAGATCTGTATTGTGATCTTTTAATACATTAGTGGAAGCGAAAAGTTGTGATTGAAATGAGATCTGTATTGTGATCTTTTAATACATTAGTGGAAGCAAAAAGAAGTGTTTGATCTTTTAATAAATGATGAGGGGAAGATCTGATGGAGTGCAAAAGAAGCGTTTGATCACTTCCGTGTGTATTGTGGCAATTTTTCTTGGTTTTCTATATGTTTACTATGGATCCATTTTTGGCTCTAAAATCAATGGTACATCGGCTCTAGAATATGGCAGCAAATCTTTGAGAAGACTTGGTTCATCCTATTTGGGTGCGGATGAAGATACCGATGGCAAGCAAGAGGAATCTTCAACAAGGTTTGTCCTGGAAAACGGAGAGGATGATACGACACCAAAGAGTTTTCCTGTAAGTTCTTTTGCAGCTATACCTGGCTTTCATCCTATTTGTTCAGGTCTGGTTGTTTTCTTAATGGTGCCCATTTGTCTACTTCTGATTTTTGAAGGTTTGTGATGATCGACATTCAGAACTAATTCCTTGCCTAGATAGAAACCTTATATACCAAATGAGGCTGAAGCTGGACTTATCTTTGATGGAGCACTATGAAAGACATTGCCCTCTTCCAGAAAGGCGGTACAACTGTTTGATTCCCCCTCCACGAGGATACAAGGTGAGGATATGCTGAGGTTGAGTGAGAGAGCAATGTGGAATATCTTGATATTTTCAATCTAGTAAATGTTAATTGTTCTGTTGCTATTGTAATGTTACAGGTCCCAATCAAGTGGCCGGAAAGCAGAGATCAAGTATGGAAAGCAAACATACCTCATACTCACCTTGCACACGAGAAGTCTGACCAGAACTGGATGGTTGTAAAAGGTGAAAAGATTGTATTTCCTGGTGGAGGTACCCATTTTCACTATGGAGCTGATAAGTATATTGCTTCAATTGCAAATGTAAGACGACTGCTTGCCTATACTGAATACCTTTTGCCAAGTACTCTTTAGAATTTGTAGGCCATATAGAAGTGAGCAGAATTCCTCTGGTGTGCATGGCATATGGCTAAATTGCTCTGTTTAGATCTTGCTGTTTCAGTGTTTCTCTCAAACAGTCTTTTTGTACTTCTTGGATGATGAAATAATCCTACATCTCACTCAATTCTGCAGATGCTCAAGTTTCCGAAGAACAAAATTAACAATGAAGGAAAACTAAGAACAGTTCTTGACGTTGGTTGTGGTGTTGCTAGTTTTGGAGCATATCTTCTTTCATCTGATGTTATAACGATGTCCTTAGCACCGAATGATGTGCATCAAAACCAAATTCAGTTCGCCCTGGAAAGAGGAATTCCTGCATATCTTGGTGTTTTAGGAACCAAGAGACTGCCTTACCCTAGCAGATCTTTTGAGCTTGCTCACTGTTCTCGTTGTAGGATCGATTGGCTTCAGAGGGATGGAATTCTTCTTCTTGAGCTAGATAGATTGCTCAGACCAGGGGGCTATTTTGCCTACTCATCTCCAGAGGCATATGCCCAGGATGAAGAGGATCTTAAAATATGGAGAGAGATGAGTGCCCTTGTGGGACGCATGTGTTGGACAATAGCTGAAAAGAGAAACCAAACTGTTATTTGGCAAAAACCTCTAACAAATGACTGCTATATGGAAAGAGAACCTGGTACTCTCCCTCCTCTCTGCCAGTCTGGTGATGATCCAGATAAAGTTTGGGGTGTGTCAATGGAAGCATGCATCACACCATACTCTGATCGTGAGTGTTTTCTTCAATGTTTTTCAAGTATAATTTGTTTGTTTTCTTCACTGTTGGAAATTGTTACCAGAATGATGATATTTTCATTTGGCTATTACAAATCTATCATGATGCCAATTCTATCATACCAAGAACCTCGTAAGTTTTATGATGGCACAAATGTAAAGCCATCTAGTAGTAAAGAGTTTGAAAAGAGCTCCACCACTGTCTTCACACTACCCCCAATGAAGCAGTGTATAATTAACAATTTCTCCATTCCTTTTTCACATGCAACACCAATTTATCGGTATGGGGACGATTTGGATAGGGAGAAATAGTTGCACCATCACAGCATTGAGTTATCTACTTTCAAGTTCGTACTATAGTTTTTGTGTTTGGTAACGTTTCTCCTTCATTAGAATGTAAAAGCTCATTGAGACGCTGTTTCTGAAATGGTTTTAATAGGGGTGCTAACTGAAATTTTGCTTGGTTTTATCAGATGATCATAGAGTTAAGGGGAGTGGACTGGCTCCTTGGCCATCTAGGCTAACTGCTCCTCCTCCTCGACTTGCTGATTTTGGCTATTCAAAGGAAATGTTTGAAAAGGACACGGTAATTAATTGGGCACTCATCTACTTCTTTTTTATCAATAGTTTTTCTCTACTGCTAATGTGGTGGGCTTGTGCATTGCTGGTAACTGGTATAGGAAGTCTGGCAACAGAGGGTTGGGAGTTATTGGAATCTCTTGAGTCCAAAGATTTCATCAAACACAATAAGGAATGTGATGGACATGAAGACAAACATGGGTTCGTTTGCAGCTGCTCTGAAGGACAAAGATGTTTGGGTGATGAATGTTGTCCCTGAAGATGGGCCAAACACACTTAAGCTGATATATGACAGAGGCCTTATAGGAACTGTTCATGACTGGTATGCATACTGATATGAAAGATGATCTTGAAATTATTGTTTAGCAAGTAATGAGTTGCTCTGTCTTATAATGGATTGTTATATTTGGACTAATTATATAAGATAGACAGTTTTCCTGGGCAATATTTGGATTTCGATTAATACAATTGCAAGATTTGGCGTGTAAAGTAGATCCATTTAGGGAGTGAGATGAGTTTTAGCACCCAGAAAAGTGATGGCAATTGGTAATTGACTTCCAAGTTTAGCATGCCTTGAGACAACTTTTTGTTTTTATTTTTTTTATTTTTATATTTTTTAAAAAGAAAATATTATTTATTATTTATCAGCTTTTCATTCTAGAAATCATGCTCCATAGATTCCTGAAGAATCAGATGAAGTTTGGAGGTGGTTGGATTTTGACTTTTGATGTGCCTTAAAATCTGTTTCAACAGGTGCCAAGCGTTTTCAACATACCCCAGAACTTATGATCTACTCCATGCTTGGACTGTCTTTTCTGACATTGAGAAGAGAGATTGCAGTCCTGAAGATTTGCTGATTGAGATGGATCGTATGCTTAGGCCTACGGGTTTCATAATAATCCGTGACAATCTCTCAGCTATAAATTTTATAAAGAAGTATTTAGTGCCATTGCACTGGGAAGCAGTGGCGACATATGATTCCAGTTCAGATTCAGACCAGGATGGGGACGACATTGTGTTTGTTATTCAGAAGAAAATGTGGCTGACAAGTGAAAGCCTCAGGGATTCAGAATAGGACAAAGGGTGCCTCTATGTCCCCTGTTTCTCATTGAAGTCTCTGCCGCTCCAAGGGATTTGATTAAAAGAATCGTCCCCAGTAGTTATGCAGAGAACGATTCTATTTTGTAGCATTAAATGGTGTTCACTTCAATTTTTTCACGCCCTTTTTCTATAATGCTTTAGTTAAAGCCATAGACTCCCAGCATCTATACCCTATAGGCTATTCTTCATTTTTTTTTTTTTGGGTTGTGGGCATTATGTAAACTATTTCAATTTTCAGCTCTATTGAGCGATAACTATAAAACAAAGATGTGCTTCCGAAGTTTGTAGAATTTGTGCTTTCATCATGTCTGTCAATCCAATATTTTGCTTGCCCAGTTTTATCCCTTATTATAGCAAAACAAGTGGGCATTTCTTCCCTTCCAAGCAGAACAAGTGCTGGTCTCTCTCTCTGTTTCTAAAATGCTATGGTTTCTTAACATCCAGATTCCATACATAACCCACCATCTCTCTGTTGCCGACATCTATAATGTTGTTGGATTATTTTTCGTTGAGCCAGACGCATTGAACCCAATATCTGAGCCCTCTTAACACGAAAACATGTATCCTATACTTTCTCGGTTGTTGTTTCGATGTACAAAAATGAACTTAACTTATTCCCGAAGAGCATTACATGTGTCACTGTGTGTGTCTTTCTGCCATTCAATTGGTTATATCTTTGTTATATAACAAAATAAAAATAAAAATTGTTGCATCTTTAGTAAAGGAGCTGAGGCCTCAAGTATATAACTGGATTGAATGCCAAATTAGATAATTCTCGAAACTATGGTCACTCAAAGTTTAAATTTAAAACCATGATGGATTTGATTTAGTGCCTGTCTCAATATAGATGTGAGATGAAACTATCTAATTTCATGTCATCTTATTTAATTTTAATTAATAATATCATTATTATTTATAAATTATCTTAACAATAGAGTAATGGAAGGGTCGAATGGAGGAATTCCTGTCCAAGATTTACATAAAATATCTTTATTTTTTGAGTTGATAAAGTACCAAAAATGAATTGCTGAACATGGGTGCTTTATGACTTCCCTGCTTCCAAGGGAATCCCCGCCCGAGCAATTCTAGGGAGTATCCACACTCAGGATACTCCCTCTCACATGAACAGTGCATGACAGTGTCATGCACTGTTCATGTGAGAGGGAGTATCCTGAGTGTGGATACTCCCCATAATTTTTCATCCCCGCCCTCCCCAAGTTGCCTTGCCTATGTCGTGGGCCTAGCCTTTCCAAAGTCGTGGGCCTAGTCTAACCCTAATGTTTGTTTCGTTTAAAATAATAATGAACGATGACCAGGTCAAACTTTGAATGGAACAGAGGTGAAATAACAAAAAAGCTGGGATGCTAGGACCATCCCCTTTGATGGCTGCCTTACTTTTGTGGAGAAAAAGCTTATTTATTTGGTCCACCTGTTAGCATTGTCAACTTGTAGAAAATTAGGGACTTGTAGAAAATTAGGGACCATATATACGCGTAACCTGAAGATCGTTGACATTTTCGATGCATAAAAATTGAGGTTGTTAACTTCTATATTGTTTGCTGCAAAATGCTTTTGCCACAATTATTATTATTATTATTATTATTAATTTTTTTTAAAAAATCAGAAATTAATACGACTTCTTGTAATTAGTCATATTATAAAATAGATATTAGGTAAAAATAAACTCATGGTCACCTCCAACTTGCACATATAGAATATTTTTAGTGGATTATGTAAAATCTATTATTTTGAAAAATTTGAAGGAAATAGTTTAATTTAATCCATCTAATGAATTTTATATTTTATAATTAATATACATATTGCTACAATACCACCTTCATATTACTAAATATTTAAGAAGAATATTAGAGTGAATCTATATTCAAAATATTTGTATATAAACAGTATATGTGAGAGTGAATACTTTAAGTATAGATTTATTTTATAATTTTTTAATATTTAATTCATTATCTCCTCTCTCTCACTCTCTACTTTTACTTTTTATTCATTTTTTATTTACTTTTTTTTTTATTTCATTTAAAATAAATAAAATATATTAAAAAAATATAATATTTAAATGATAAAAAATAAATAAATAAATTGATGTATAATATATTATAAAAATCAGTATATAAAATTAAAAAAAATTAAATTTAGATGATATATTTTAAAATAAGATGAAGAAATCATTACGAATGCTCCGGGGCCTTACAAAAAATTGGGAAGAGATTATTATTTAAAGGTCTTATCAAAAGCTGGATTTTGATCCACGAGTGGTACTGCTTCCTTCCTTCCTAACGAAGTGTAGTGGTGTGGGCCTGTGGCTGCCATGTGGTAGTTGGTGGAAGGTGTCATACTTTTTCGAAGCAGAAGAATTAGGCTAGTTTGTATTCGGAGATTACTCAAAAGTTATTTCAATTTAATTTTATTTTATTATTATATTTTTATAATTTTTTTTATATAAAACATAAATTTTTATAATTTTTTTTAATTTTAATATATATTTTTAAATCCTAACATATATTTTTTAGATTTTAAAATAATAATAATAATATTAAAAAATAAACTAAATTTATCTCAACTCATCTCATCTCCAAATTTACCATATAATTAGTTGAAATGATATTTGTAATCGATACAAACCGTATAATTATTTTAAAATAAATAAATAAATACGAATTTTACATTAAAAAAAAGTTAATTTTTTTAATAATAGATTTTATTATTTTTTAAAATAATTATGCAGTATTTATATATTTTATTATTGTAATAATTTTAACTATCAAAATAATAAAATAAATAACCAATTTAGAATCCCAAGTATTAAACGTACAGTGCAATTTATTTAGTTATTAATTATTTATGCATTTTCAAATGCATTAACACGTGGTATCATTTTACTGGATAGTCACGCGGTCTTCTTCTATGACTAAGACCAGGTTTAGAAACGAAAGTTTTTCAAATATTTATTATTATTTTTATTATTATTTAATATATTATTTTTATTTTTATTTATTTTTTATTATTATTTATAAATACTCTCAAACATTAATAACATTCAAACGCAACAAAAGGAAGCAGGATGGAGAAATGGTGGTGCAGGTGGACTCGAGACGTAGAGAAATGAGAAATGAGAAATGTAGGGTGACACGTGACGGGCACACGGGGGCAGTTTCACAGGCGGACATCAAGGCTTTGAATGCGTCGAGTAAAGTCATTGTTTGGGCAATTATTACTTGACAGTTTTCCACTGGGTCTATGTTCTGAGTGGTCCATATCGTTACCCTCTTATTTTTTTTTTTAGCTGTAATTACCATCTCCTCCATCCGATTTCTCGTTTGTCTATATCTTGTCGTGCACTTCTTTCATCTGTATAAAAACATAAATCAAGTATTAATTCAACAGCTTTTGCATGGAATGTGATTACGAAATTATTAAAAATAAATAAAAATGGCGAGGGCTACATTCATTTAGCTCCTACTTTTAATTATTTCTAATTTGAACTCTTTAGATTTTTATTAGTTAATTTTGATGCTGGTTAAGATATGAGAAATTATGTTGGATGACGCTAGGGTGCGATTGAGTTTCATCCCAGCTTATTACAGTCCACCTTTAAATTCTTATAATTTTTATAAAAATATAATAAAAAATATTAAAAAATACAAAAAATATTTTAAAAAACACAATAAATTAATAAAATAAAGAAAATATAATAAAGAACACAATAAAAATATAAAATATAGATAAAATTTTTAGGAGTTTTGAGTTTAGCCCAATCCTCGCCGCCGCTGATGGCGGTGAGCGATACAGACCCATTTTCGAGTTTAAGGTCGTGGGGAGCATATCGAAGGTTGTCGGCGCTCGTCGTCACAGGAGTGAGGTCGCCAGCTCCCTCTTGTCCTAATGGGATGGACGGTGTCGTCCACTGCCATCGGAGACGCCAAAGGCTACAATAGAGAAGCTTGGTTAGACCGAATCCCAAAATTTTCCAATTATGTTTCCTCTCATTTAAGTAAATTAATTTATTTGCATTCGACCCTAAAGTTCATATGCTTTTGTGGTATGCTATTTTTAACTTTCGTTCACTGAAAAGAATATTGTACGAACGCTATTGCATATTTTATTTAAATTATTATTTAAATTTTTAAATATAATTATTTTAAAAAAGTAGATTGAATTATTTTAATTATATCTTTACACTCATCTTGACACGCGAGAAAACTTCTCTTCAATATGTATGTCCGAACTCCTACATCTGAAATCATATTAAATTATCATTTATATAAAAAATTTAATTTTTTCGATTTAAATTTAATTAATTAAATTAAGGAATTGTATGATTTATAAAGAGACTTTGTACAAATAAAAAATATAAATTAATGTAGCTTAATATGATATATTAGATTAATTTATAAAACTTACTTTATTATAAAATAAATATAATCTATCACATTAAATTTAATTAATTTGTAAAATTATTTTTACAAGATTTTTTATAAATCTAACATATTTCTTTCGATAATATCTTAACGTTTATTGTTCGTGATAGAGATTTAAAGTAATTGATGCATGCCAATTAGCTAATTACATTTGTATTTATGAGTATAAGTAAAAAAATTAAAAAATGGGTTTAGACCGGTCTTGTTCGAAATTGGTTCGTGTAATGTAAGAAGTAAAAAAGGTCTGGTAGTGGTCGGATTTCAATTTTAAAATTTTTAGGTGAATCTGATCGGTTTAATATAATATATATTTTAATTTAATTTTTTTAATATTATTAATATTTTTTTATATTATGTATAATTCTTATATATAATATATAATAACATAAATTATAATTATATATCAGATAATGCTATTATAATTTATAACTTATAAGAGTTCAATCTTAAATATAAAAAATTAAATGATCATATTTTAAACATAAAATATATATCAATAACATTTTATCATAAAAATCAATTAAATTAAATAAAAAAACTTAAAAACAAAGTAGATTTTTTATAGCAGGTTTTTTTTAACATAACAAATTTTTTTAGTAAATAGATTTTTGTAACCGGAACAAAACAGTTTTTCTAAAGCAGTTATTTTTTAAAATATTTTTTTATTTTAAAAAAATTGCATTGGATTAAAATTGAAATCGGATCAAAATTGATAAAATTAAAAGCATCAGTTTAGAAAATAATCGATGGATAATCGATTTTTAAAAATATAAAATCGATACATACTGATTCATTTTTAAATTTTATTCAAAATAGACGAACCAAATCGATTAGATCCCTATTCGTACTTTGCATAGATTTGTGTCAAGTTTTTTATTTATAAATTATTAGAAGTCTTTTCCAGATTTGATTTATAAATTTTGTCTATTTAAAGTTATATATATTTATAAATTTATATTTAATATTAAATGTATTAAGCATCCACCTAATTAATTTTTATAAAAAAAATTATCCGCCTAGTTTTATCAAATTTTCTAAAATAAAATTTTAAACTTTAAAAATCTTGTAATTTTAATAATCAACAGCTTAACGCGTATAATTTATAAATATAAATAATGTTTTTTAAAAATAATATACTTACAATTATTTTATAATTTGTTTGTATTTAATTTTTAATTTTATTTAGTAATTAAGATTATAAATATTAATAAAATTATATATTTTAAATTTTTTTTAATGATTAAACATATTAAAAAACACTTCAAAACAAAATCTATAACACTATAAATTATAAAAAAAAAATTGTAAAATTTATTATACGATATCATCACTCTTTTCAAAAAAATAGATGCGTCGAAAAATCAACTCGCGATAATTCAAACTCGGTAAGGAGTTTTTTTTTACTAAAAATAATATTATAATTATTTTAGTCTTTATTTTTTTTAAAAAGGCACCAAGGGAAAGGAACACCAGCAAAGCACATAAAGGAAGGGAAAATAAAAGTCTTGGGTGTAAAAAAGCAGAGAGCCTCAACTTTCAACACATAAAGGCTACGAAGGCAGCTTAAGCTTGCTAACGGGACAGCATCTCCATAATCGTCATCAACCCGAAGTGCCCCTCTCCCCACTTTCCTCCTCGCCGAACTATTCAGTTCGTCCGTTTCTCTTTCTCTAGGTTTCGCTCCGTTGCTCTGCTCCTTCACTCCATACGGTATGCTCTCTCTCTCTCTCTCTCTCGCTCTCTCTCCGATATTCACTGGTCGGAGTCCTTTGGAACCGTCCGATTCGGTTCCCTGTGCTCAAAAGTATCTGCAATCTTGGTTTCGGAGATTCTCATTTGAAATTCAGTTTGTTCGTTGATTTAATTTTTAGTTTTGGAGCTCTGCTTGGTTACTGACGAAATGCGGGAAAATAATAAGTGGATGAAGCTTTAAATTGCAACTAGGATGAGGATTTGACTAAAGTTTAAAAAGAGGGTTTGAGCAAGTAGCTTGTAATGATTCTCAGTTGTGTTTCTCGTGGCTAATAATTTCTTTGCATATTTTCTTGTCGTTTCTTGGCAAGCAAGCATTGCATTCGGTGTATATGTTGTATAAAGTAAGATCTTCAAGTGTTTCGAGGATAGGGGCCATTTTTTTGTTACAGTCTAATTTATAAATAATATTTTTCTGAAATAGAAATGGGTTGCTTTCTTTGTCAATTACAGAGCAAATGCATACGACGTTTAGATGATCGATGCTGCATGGCATATGCGATCAGATTTTTACACTAATTTTGGGTGAAATGAAGTAATATGTGCATTTGAAAGTGTGGATTTACAAGGTGGGAGGAATTAGTAGAGCGGAAGAAATGGACAAGGTGAGGGATTGTTTCGGTAAGTTTAAGTCGAAAGAGAAGTCAAATGCTTCCAGGAAGAATGAAGCTGTAGGGAATGGGATGGAGGTGTTGAAAGTGCCGACGAATGAGGAAGCACCTTCAAATGTGACTAAGCAGAGAGTTGCCGCAGCAAAGCAGTATATAGAAGACCATTACAAGAATCAGATGAAGAACCTGCAGGAGAGGAAGGAGCGGTATGGTTTCAATGCTTCTTCAATTAATTTTCATAAATCAATGACTGCAATTTCACATTACTGGTAGATTGGATATGTTTATAAATACTGTCAAGGATACTCGGTGTTTGTGAAAACACTAGGCGCACTTAAGCGCAAGCGTCATTGCCTAGGTATCTAGCGCACGCCCGATTAAAGTTAAGCATGCATATTTAAAGTTGATGTATAACAAAAAATCCATCAACTACAATAAAAAAAAGTTTTTAAAAAAAGATGGTAAACTATTTTTCCTTTCAACTCAAATTTTTAGAGTATTATGCAACATGAAAACCAAGCAATCCATTAATTACATAAAATCGTTTTTTTTTTTTTTATATCCGTGGGTGTCCGGGCCAGCTTGCGCACAACTCGACTAATCCCACGGGGCCCTGAAGTTAATAGCCGGGTAAACCTCCAGTGGCCCTAAGGGGACTCGAACTGGTGACCATTGGGGAGCAGGCCTGACCAACTGAGCTACCCCTACGGGTAATTATATAAAATCTAAACATAGTATTTATTATAATTCTCTTGTGCTTTACTAAATATACATATATATGATATTTTATAATATTTTTTAAGTAATACCATGGTGCCATATTTTTTTTAGCCATAATCAAATTGTAGTACATGGTTGAATCAAAATATATGCAAAAGGCCTTGACAAAAAAAGTTCAAGAATTGTAGATATTGACTTCTATGCTAACATAAGCAATGAAATATCAATTCATTTGGAAGGCCAATATGGAGTAATGTATCGGGTTCAAAGCATATACATCACATATGAAAACATATGGCAGCCGCACCATATAGTACTGAAGTGCACTTTACTTGAACAACAGAAGTGCACTCAGGGTTCTAGATTTTTTGATAAACTTATGTATAAGAAAACTTAAAAAATACTAAAAAATATTTTGTATAATAAGTAAAGAAAAAGTGCACTTCTGTTGTTCAAGTAATCAAGTTTTTTAGAAGTTGGCATAAATATACTTGAATTCCATTTAGACGCAACATACTTGAAAAGAAGTTGGCTGATGCTGAGGTCTCTGAGGAAGAGCAGAACAACCTGCTAAAGTATTTGGAGAAGAAGGAAACTGAATACATGCGCCTCCAAAGGCATAAGATGGGTGCTGACGATTTTGAGCCATTGACAATGATAGGGAAGGGTGCATTTGGAGAGGTATAACTTTTTTGCTTTGACATACTTTTGCATTGATTCTAATCCATTTGCATACAAGTGACCCTTCATATTTCTTTTTGCCATTATAATGCTATTGTCTTTGTCAAGCCTTACCGTCGGTAGTTTAGAAAAACAATAAACATAATAGAATACATTGAAATGGCATTTCGCAGCTTGTAGAAGTGGAAGTTGCAAGTGAGTTTTCTTGTTTTATGTTTCCCTCTATATTTTGCATCTATCTAATGCTCATGGTGGGGCTATATGCTAGTGGGAGGCTTGGAGATTGGGATTCTTTACATTTAATGGTGTCATGCTTTGGAGTTATGATGTTCCTGGTGGATTGAGGTGACCTGAGTGGGCTTGGTTTTACTTTTGGAAAAGAGAGGAGAAATAATCTGGAGAGAGAGGAAGAAGGAAATTAGGAACAAAATAATTAAATGACAACAGAAACCCACACTTCTACAATTTAAGTACTCCTAAAATTGCTCATTTGATTTATCTTCATTAAGATGTCGTCTATATGGGCTACTTCCTGCCCCAAAAAATTGAATAACTATGAACAACAAATTTTTTGGATCTATAAGGGTTGAAGTTCTCTAGCTTTTCTAGAAATGTTTGCATAAGTACTAGATAGCATAAAAAAATATAGTGAAAAGAAAATGAATGGAATCCTACTACAAATATCACCTGAAAAAGCCTAGCACAAATCTCAACTATGTGGAAGATGATCCCTATCTATATTCTAAGGTGTATTTGGCATGAACGAAATGACCGGACGTTCGAAGATAGGTAGCGCTCGTTGGAGGATATTAGATACTGTTTATTAGAACTTTCTTTCTTTGAGCCAAAGTTGTAGATTTCAATAGCCTTGATTTTCATGCTTTTCTTATTTCTATTTCTATTTCTTCCCCCTAAATAGGTGTAATCTCTTGTATATCACCTGTGTACTCGGCTTTTTGCATATTTGTATTAATATAATATAATCGTTAACCTATCAAAAAGAAGACGAAGCCTTCATAATTGAAATGGGTTTTTACAAATGTATAATGAAGTATGCCTGCATCAATTTTATTTCTTATAAGGTAGGCCACATTTTTCTGCTGTAGATTTTCTGTTTAGGCAATGAGTAAGAGGATGTGCTGCTGGCTAAGTTGGAGTTTTTAGTTAGGGATGGCCTTGACTGATACTGACCATATAACTAACCTTTTCTGTGAGGTGCATCTTTGGTGTTTGTTTCTTTGTGATGTTCTTAGATCGATTTGTTTTCCGTTACTAATTTTTATGTTATGGTGCAGGTTAGAATCTGTAGGGAGAAGTCAACTGGTCATGTATATGCTATGAAGAAGCTTAAAAAATCAGAGATGCTTCGCAGAGGACAAGTATATATTTTACTATGCCTGACAGAACATTTTATTAAGTTTATGTTCATTGTTGAATCGTCTATTTTCTTCTGTTTAAATTAATTCAGGTTGAACATGTGAAAGCTGAGAGGAATCTACTTGCTGAGGTTGATAGCAATTGCATCGTCAAGCTTTATTGCTCATTCCAAGATGAGGAGTATTTATACCTCATCATGGAATATCTTCCTGGTGGAGATATGATGACTTTATTAATGCGCAAGGATATATTGACAGAAGATGAGGCCAGATTTTATGTTGCAGAAACAGTCCTAGCCATTGAGTCCATCCATAAACATAATTACATTCATAGGTACTTTGACATGTGTGATGAGAGGCTATCAGTATGTTATTTCTGCTATTATCTTCTTGTTTCATATAACAAATTCCATGTTTACATATTACAGAGATATCAAGCCAGATAATTTGCTCCTTGATAGAAATGGTCACATGAAATTATCAGATTTTGGGTTATGTAAACCACTAGACTGCAGTAATCTCCAAGAGAAGGATTTTTCTCTTGGAAACAACCTTAGTGGGTCTCTTCAGAGTGATGGACGCCCTCGCCCTGTGGCACCAAAACGCACACAACAGGAGCAACTTCAACATTGGCAGAGGAACAGGAGGATGCTTGTAAGTTTCACAACATCACATACATCAATAGAGCAAGACAGTGTAGTCTTCAACATGCCTTTTCTTCATTTGTGTGAAGGGTTTATCTTCATGTTTTTTCCATGCCATAGTTGTGAATCTTATCTTCAAAGGCTCCAAATTCACCCTTTTCCCAATAAAATACGTTTTAAGTATTTTTTTTTAGAATCTAATGGTAACATACATAATTATGTTGTTAAGTTTTTTCATTGTTTCAATTTGCAGGCTTATTCAACTGTTGGAACGCCTGATTATATTGCCCCAGAAGTTTTGCTGAAGAAAGGATATGGGATGGAATGTGATTGGTTGGTATTTGGATGTTGTTTTATTTTATCCATCTTTTCTACAATGCATGCTAGTGAGATCCTTTTGATTCATATCCAGGTGGTCTCTTGGTGCTATTATGTATGAAATGCTTGTGGGATATCCACCCTTTTACTCTGATGAACCTATGTCAACCTGTAGGAAGGTAACTTCAAGAATATTGGTTCTTTTCTTTTCTTCATATGATTTTTTATAACATTTTTCAAGCAGGGCATGCTTATCTTTATTTCCTGTTCTTTTTCCTACTGCTCCTGTGTCTCTCCTGGAGTTGGCCACAGTATGCATAACTATAATAAAATGAATTTATTTATTGCGGATCTCTTTTCATTTTTAATTTCTCAATCACAAGTTTTTAAAAATGTATTTATTCTTTAAACCTTTTAGAGATTTCTTGCACAGTTAATCTTTCTAGCTAATAGAGTATAATGGAATATTTTTATTTTTATTTTTATGTTGAGTATCTATAGCTGAGTGTTCCTAAAAGATTTCAGATGGAAATTTGTATTAACTGCTTTGCCTATTTGTAATTAGATGTCCCTCTTGTATGTACCACCTGTGTGTACTTGGGCAATGCCTTCTGCATTTTTTTTCTGAATCTTCACTTACATATAAACATAAAATCTATAGACTGCAAATTGAAGTCTTAAATTTGTTCTTTTAAAATATGCTTAAGGTTGTGCACATAATCCTGTTTGCATTAAGTTGTGAGGGTTGCCTTGCATGATCATAACTTCTTACCATCTGCTCATCGTATATTCTGCAACCATGTTGCATACATACTCTGCATTGCAATGGTGCTCATATAGAGTTGATTTTGTTTTTTTTGTTTTTATGTGGCAGTATGTATGAAATAGGCATTATAATAAATAAAAGTTTGTAGTGGGGATTCTTTCACCCCCAGTTTATTAGTTTTCCATATTGTTTAGAGGGGTCTCTGAAATTAATTTTCTTTGACCATCTTAACAAATCAACATTTTGGTGCTTGAAAGTTTGTTTTGAAAATTATTTGAATTGAGTGTCCAAATATCAATCAACCTTTGTTGAAGACCTTTACTGTAATATGCTATCTATTTCCAAAATTTCTTTCTAAAGAGATCCGATCAAGACAACTCACTTCTGACATACATCTATTGGATATCTGCCATTTGTATAACTATAAAGTGACTTAATTTAAATTCTCTCTTTTATACCTTAGATTTGTGCTTTTTCTTGGTTGAAGCCAAATTTTCTTACTCCTGGGAACTTTAATACAATTTCCTTTCTGCATTTTGTTACCTCATACCTACAATGACTTTTAACTACCATAAATTTTAGTCCCACATACTTTTTTCTGGGGGTTCACATCAGCTTGGTTTTCTTTTCCATGGCCTTTCTTATCTTTGTCATATTGATGGAACATGGTTCCTCTTTATCAACTGTGCAGATAGTTAATTGGAGAACTCATTTGAAATTTCCAGAAGAGGCAAGCCTGTCTCCAAAAGCAAAGGATCTTATTAGTAAAATGTTATGTAATGTAGACCAGAGACTTGGAACAAAAGGCGCAGATGAAATAAAGGTGTTGTATGATGTGTTCTGTTATATTGGTTTGCATTTTAACTTTGAATTGCTAATTAACTAATTGACCTGGTTATTTTTAGTCTCATCCATGGTTCAAAGGCATTGAATGGGATAAATTGTATCAAATGAAAGCAGCATTTATTCCCGAGGTCAATGATGAGTTGGATACTCAAAACTTTGAGAAGTTTGAAGAGGTAATTAGTTTGTATTTTTTTTTCCGTTTCCTAATTGTATGAGAATACATAGACATAATGTTTATGTTTTTTCTCATGATTCATCATTGATTCTGTAGGCTGATGAGGAAATTCAGACTTCATCAAAAGCAGGTCCATGGAGAAAGGTTTGTATACATAATTTGAGTTGACACATTCCAAGCCTAAAGATTTGGTGTGGTAGTATCTTCACTAGTATCCATAAATGCTTTTTCTGCTTGAGCTGTTTCACGGCTAAGCCAGTGTCCCTTTTTCTCCATAGGTAGTCGGAAAATTTTATTAACCAATGCTTAGTCTTAGCCCAAGTACTTGGGGACTGTTCTATCCTCAGCTTGGCTAGTATCTCAATATACAGTACACTCTTCTTGAAACAAAGTCCTGTCTGTAGTTTGTGTATTTATTATTGACTACGAGAATTGGTACTGTGTTTTTCCTATAAACATCTTTGCCGTTTTAACTGTAGATTAATACTCACTGATAATTGAACCACTGCTCAGTTTGCATTTTTCAACACAAATTTTGTTTATTTATATTATTTATATGGTTGTACTGTTGAGTTTCTTCTATAGATATAGCATTAGGTACTTTTAGAATGCAGTTAATTACTAATGAAAAAAGGAATCTATTTGGTTACCATGCAATGAGCTCATTTGGAGTAATAGGGCACATGATTAATTTTTCTTCTATTTTACTTATAAAAAAATCTTCTATTTTGCTAGATATAGTTTAATAGTAGTTTTCTTCTATTAATGAAGCATCTTCAGAGTGATTTAGCATGTCCATAAAAATAATTTTTAATAAGTATCATGTTCATAGAAATGTAGTTTCCACTATGGTCTTTTTAGGGAGAGTGAATCTTTAAGTGTTTATTCAATTCATCAAATTTGATGAGAAGTTTCCTTTATGTTTGCTGATGCTTTTTAGGTCCCTTTTATTGATAGTATGCTAGCATTATTTATTGGCAATATTTATGTTTACCGTGTGATCTAAGAATCATGCAGTGTAAATTTCTTACTGAAAGAGGGTGGTATTGATTGGCAATATTTATGTTGCTGTTTTCTCCTCTGCTGTAGATGCTGTCATCTAAGGATGTTAACTTTGTTGGTTATACATACAAGAACTTTGAGATTGTAAATGATCATCAGTTACCTGGGATTGGTATGTACCTTCCTCTCTCAATGGATGTGTACTTTAATATTATTAGTTGAACTTCTTTATTTGTTGATTGTTTTAGTACCTTTAAAAGTACCTAGTGCTTTTTTTTTTTTTTTTTTTATATCGATGTTCCGCCCATTTTGCTGTTTGCATAATTTATGATGTAGACATAGTTTTGAGGAATCACTCTATTATGGATCTGCCCATAGTTTTATGTGCTGTCTGGTTAACTTATCACAACCCTCTATTTTTCGGCATTTGAAATTTATGCAACCGACCCAATATAGTTGGGAACAGGGCTCTATGGCTAAGCTGAGTTGTTTTAAATTGTATACTGTTTTCTGACTATATGTGGGTAAAGGAAAAGCTATTTTTGGATAGTCTTAGTCATTTGGCCTCTTTATTTTATTGTGAGCTTTATTTAAACAATGGTTACTTGTTTTAACCCCTTTTCAAGGCAATTCCTCAAGTGGTGGCAATATCTGTAGTGGATTGTGGCCTGAGTGGGAGTTTCCATATTTGTAGTTACCATACATGATGCCCAAAGTTCTATCAAAACAAAAAAGTGTGACATTTATACAATGAGATGATCATCATAACGTATAAAACAGAGGTTGCAATTATTATACATGTTATAACTACTTTATGCCCGATGTCTGTCTTTCTGGAACATTACTGCATCTAGTGCAACAATTGTCCTTGGCAGTGATCTTTTATGTGACCATTTCTCATGCATTCATATTTACAGCCGAATTAAAGAAGAAGAGCAGTAAAACTAAGAGGCCCTCCATCAAGTCCCTCTTTGGTAAGCTTTTCAGAAATTTCCCAGCCGTTTTTTTTTTATTTGTTCAAATTCTTATCGTGCCGTTGAGTTGATGATTTTGTGCAAGAACCAAAATGCTTTTGCAAATTTGCGTCAATGATAGAACCTTTAGATATCTGTAGGCTCATCTTTCTGCAATTTGGTAGACTTTAGTATTCAGGCTTGCCTATAACAACAATAATCAGGAAAGGGCAAATCAGGAATGCACATTGAAGTCACGTAATTTTTAGATGCCATCATTGTCTGTGACATAAAATTTGAAAGGATAGTTGAAGTTTTTCTGGAAAAGTGGCTAGGTGTTTGGAATATGGGTGCTATCAGTTGAATTGGCTAAGTTTCAGCTTTAAATATAGCCGACCAGTTTGTGCGTTTGTTATTAATTTGGGTCATCTATATGACAGATGATGAGTCAGGCAAGGCTGCCAGTCAACCTGTTTAAGGGAGCTTTCTGAACCTCTTGCCTCCCAACTAGGTCCCGGAGAAACAAAAGAGTGCATCCTATTCTAATAACATCAGTTGGCCACAGAAGAGTGCTTTGTTCCAGGTTGAATGGCTTTTGTTTTTTTGCTTCCTGGATTTCGTTGTTTTAGGGTGAAAGTTTTTGGGGGCAAAGGCCCGAAAGGAGCTGTTTGGTCTCTACCAAATATTTTCTGGAAATATATATTCTTTGAAAACTCGTGTATTCAACTTTTTTCCTCCTCCCTTTGTAATGCTGTGAAAAAAATCCCTGTACAAGATCCGGCATCATTGTTTTTGTAATTAACTTACTGATACTTTTGATGATAGTTGTACTACTTGAATGTGAAAAAGAGTAAATTAATCAATTTCTTTAAAATTTGGCTTGTGACATCTCTCTCTCTCTCTCTCTCTCTCTCATTTTGACTGGAGATTTGAATAAGTGGGTGCGGCTGGGTGATTACGGTTCAAAGGCAAAGCCTAATGCCGGCGACGACGGTCAATAACATTTTATAGCTTTTTGGCGAGGTATTTGGAGCAATCATCTGATTGCAACAACGTGGAAGATGGTCCAATTTATCTATATTAGTGTATTTTAGAGAGAGAGAGAGAGAGAAATGCAAGATTTGAAGATTGAAAAAGGTCGATGGATGGATATCAAGTTTATTTTTTTCATGCTTCGGTCAATAGTAATCAACTAATGATATGACTTTTGGTGACTTTTTTTTGTATTGCTAGCCCCCGTTTGGATTCAAATTTGTTTTATTTCATCTTATTTTAATATTATGATTATAATTTTTAAAATTTTCACATAAAATGTAATAAATAATCAATTTTTAAAATTTTAAAATAATAATAATATTAAGAAATAATTTATTTATTTATTTATTATCTTAACTTATTTTATCTCATCTCATTTCTAAATTCAAACAACATATAGCTTGTATTGGCAACGTTTTTGTATACGTTTCATATATTTGAATCTTTGATTGTTTTGTCAAATCGCGTGTCTCATAGTTTTACCTTATTGACCATTTTTCTTGTGAGTGTCTAGTCAAGAAGATGATGGCTTCAAACATGGTTTTCATTGAATCCAAATCCTTCGTAGTGGTGTGAGATGGAACATGGGTGCGTATTACCGAATGTGGATGGAGGGTTGTGAAACAACTTCTGTTAGGACTGATAGCAACTAGGTGGTTCATTAAGGTATTGGAAGACTGTTTGAAGGTGGGGGAAAAAGGATTTTCACGCCGCCCATCGAGAAGGAGATAAGGGTCTCATTGTTAAAAAATGCACCAATCCCCAGGGAACGTTTTTGGCTCTGGTAGCGTACAAGATGGGGGGACGCCAAAACAATCTTTCATACCAAAGGGCAGATATAGAGTGGGATGGAGGAAACTCTTGGAAGTGTTGAGGGGATGAGGCTCGGTTGGGCCACTACCACCGTAAACGGGGGGCACTGCGAACCCTTTTTGTTCTTCAAAATCGTTCGTACCGGGATGCTACTCTGGGTTTCCCTCGAAACGTGGGACGTGCCAGAACTGCCAGGGTTGCAGGCGATCTCCTTTTGGAAGAAGCACAGTATGGCGAGAAAGGTGGCAAGAATGTTGGGCTTAGAGAGGAAGGTTTTCTAAAGGGAATTGGTCGAATGCAAAGGAAGTTGGGCGAGTTGTTTTTAAATGTACAATGTATGATACGGTGCGTTGAGGGTAAGTTGGTAGCCAAGGTGGACTTGAGCTTGAACTCAAAACATGGTCTATGAGTTGAAGTTAAGGCCGCGAGTGAGGCTGTTGGGAAACAAAGCTTGCTGCAAGTTTTCGGGTATCAGAATGATGGGCTTAAGGATAAAACCCAATTTTTGGAGCAGCCCAAAGGCAAGGAAAATATGGGTGCCATATACATGGGTCGGCCCTAATTCGAGGGAGCCCTATTCGGGCGATGTAAACCCATAACCTTTGACAGAGGCTTATCAACAAGTGGGTCTATACCACCGATGTCGACGACGATCCAAACAATCCCATCGAAGGTTTTGCTTGATTCTTCGGAGGTCTTGTCGTTGGGAATTGCTTCATCAGAGCCAAGAGGTGTACAACCAAGTGTTTCGGCTGTTGTTTTTGCTGCAGACAACGAGACTCTTGCACAAAATAGGCCGATGGGGGCTAACGTTTTTGTTCCGACGTCGATTGTTGCGCCTATTGTAGCAGATGGCGAGAAAGGTGATCTCGAACCTCTGCACTCTTTCGTTGACCAAAACAGGTTTGCAATACTGGGAGAGGAGGAGACCTGCGAACGTGAAGGGGGGGTTTCAGAAGGAAATTAGAAGATAGATTTGTAGATGGTCAGCTATGAAGGGGAGTGCTTTGAAGAGGGTGATGCAAACCCAATTTGTATGTCCTTCCTGGCCCCAATTCAGATCAGTATTTGTCAAACTGGGTATTTAAGAAAGTGGATGAATTAAAGGCCATTTTTGGGGTGTCTTGTGTCGGCTTTGATGAGCAGTTCTGGGCTCTAGCTATGGTTTTCGAAGCAAGAAGATCAAAGTCCTTTATGAAGGGAAATAGGGAGCTCAAAAAGTTACAATGCTCTATAAATTACAATGTAAAGGAGGGGAGTAACGGAAGGGGTAAAACGAAGGGGAGGGGAGCTAACTTTATCCATAAAATCTAAGATCCTATCTTGGAACATGCAAGGGCTAAATGATCGCAATAAGCGCCTCCGCATAAGATCTTTACTGCAGTTGTGGAAGGTTGACATAGTTTGTTTCCAAGAAACAAAATTGCGGATTGTCACTAGAAGAGTTATTTAAAATTTGTGGGGATGCCCATACGTGGGTTGGTCTTATCTGGCTTTTTTTGGAGCATTAGGGGGTGTACTTTTAATCTGGGATAAAAGAGTGATGGAAGCGGTCGTGGAATGTGTTGGGACTTTCTCGGTAGCAAGCCAGTTCAAAATTGTATTAGATGGGTGGGAATGAGCTTTTGCAGGCATGTATGGTTCTAACTTGGATAGTGTTAGGAGAAGTCTTTGGGAGGAATTTTTGGGTTTATACTCTATATGGGAGGTGTCGTGTTGTATAGACGGGGATTTTAATATTACTCGCTTCCTAAGTGAGTGGTTAGGGAACTATAGTCTCTCTTTGGCTATGGAGGAGTTCTATGAATTCTTATTTGATACGGATCTCAAGGACCTTCCACTTGTTGGAGGCGAGTTCACATGGTCCAATAATAGGACTTGGTTGAGACTGGATCGATTTTTTGTTTCTCCATCTTTGGAAGCTTATTTTCCTGATTTGTGCCAGAAACATTTGAGTCGGGTTTGCTCGGATCATTTCCATATTCTATTAAATTGTGGTGGTATTTATAGGGGCCCTCGATATTCCAAGTTTGAAAATATGTGGTTAGAAGTGGAGGGTTTTGTGGAGAAGGTCCGAGAATGGTGGTCCTCTTATCAACTCACAGGTACTGGTAGTCCTCTTATCAACTCACAGGTACTCCTAGTTTTATCGTTGTGGATAAGCTTAAGGCCTTAAAACAAGATCTCAAGAGATGGAACATGGAAGTGTTTGGTTGTATTGAAAATCAAAAGACTACCTTGATGATAGAGATACAAGAGCTGAAGGGGTAGGTTATGTTGGGAGACTCCTCAGAAAAGATTACGGTGAGGAAGAATGCGGCGGAGATTGAACTTGAGAGAGTATTGTTGTTAGAGGAGATTTCATGGTGGCTAAAATCTCAGGTCTTGTGGATAAAGGAAGGCGATAAGTGTACAAAGTTCTTCCATAAAATAGTTTACTCACATAGGCACAACAACGCTCTTGAGACGCCCATTTCAGGTAATCAAGTTCTCTTAACCCCCCTGAGTAGGAGAATCATGTCATAAATTATTATGAAAACTTGTTTACGAAGTCGACCACTTGGAGGTCGAAACTTGACGGTTTGCCTTTTGAGTCTATTGATACGTAGAGCGCGAGATGGCTGGAGAGACCGTTTGAAGAAGATGAGGTTTTCAAAGTCATTAGTCGTATGACTAAAGATAAAGTGCCCGAGCCAGATGATTTTTTGATGGGTTTCTTTCAACATTGTTGGGAGATAGTGAAAGAAGACATTATATAGTTCTTTCATGAATTTTATAGATTCAGAAAGTTCGAGAAATGCATTAATGCAACGTTCATGGCTCTCATCCCAAAGAAACAGGAGGTGATGGAAATTGAGGATTTCTGCCCTATAAGTCTAGTGAGTGGGGTGTATAAGATCATTTCAAAATTACTTACTAATTGTTTAAGCTGTGTTATGGAACAAATCATTTCTAAACCCCATGATGCCTTTGTGCGGGGAAGATAGATAATTAACTCGGTCCTCATAGCCAATGAGTGCTTGGATCATAGGTTGGAGGAGGGCAATCCTGGCATTCTATGCAAGCTTGACATGGAGAAAACACTTGACTATGTGAATTGAGATTTTCTCATTTACATGCTTGGGAGATATGGTTTTGGTGATATGTGGAGTTCATAGATACGATATTGTGTCACTACTGCTTGTTTCTCAATGTTAGTGAATGGCACATCTGTAGATTTTTTTAACAGTACCCACGAGTTACAACAAGGGAATCCACTATCTCCTTTTCTTTTCATCATTGTTATGGAAGCTCTTGGATGGATGATAAAGGCAACGGTTGAGGGAGGTTTTATCACTGGTTTCTCAGTAGGTAATGATATTAATGACTTAGTTATGACTTCTGACTTCTTATTTGTAGATGACACACTCCTTTTTTGTGAAGCGAACCAAGGTCAAATCCAAGCTTTACGTGCTCTATTGGTATGCTTTGAAGCTGTTTCAGGACTTGAGATAAATTTTGATAAATCTGAGATTGTGGTAGAGGGCGAGGTGCCTAATATCGATAGTCTAGTCGAGCTTATGGGTTGCACGATGTCTTCTTTGCCTATGAAATACTTGGGTCTTTCATTGGGGGCAACTTTCAAAGTTAGAGCTATTTGAGATAGGGTTCTTGAGAAAGTGAAGAAAATGCTAGCTGGATAGAAACGGATGTATATGTCGAAAGGGGGCGACTTACCTTGATTAAGAACACCTTATCTAATTTTCCAACTTATTTTTTATCTTTATTCCCATTACCTGCAGGGGTGGCGAATAAGTTGGAGAAATTATTCCGAGCCTTTTTATGAGGGGGTTTGGGAGAGGAAACAAAATTCCATCTTGTTAAGTGGAATATAGTTTGTTCCCCTACTTCCAAAGGAGGCTTGAGAGTGCAATTTGATGATCTTTAACAAAGCTTTATTAGGCAAATGGCTATGGAGATTTCACATGGAGTGAGAATCTTTGTGGAAGGAAGTTGTTGTTTCTAGACATGAAAATGTTTGGGGGGGTTGGTGTACTAATTTTGTGAGGAGGAGGTATGGTATAAGTTTATAGAAGCATATTAGGAGGAGTTGGCAATGTTTTTAAAATAACATCTGTTTTGTAGTAGGCGATGACACTAGAATCAAATTTTGGCAAGATGTTTGGTGTGGTGAGCGCCCCCTTGAAAGGGTCTTCCCACCTCTTTTTAGTATTGCAGCAAACAAGGAGGCTTCAGTGGCAGACGTGCTTGATATCACCCATGGTTTTCCTCAGTGGAATATTCTCTTTATTAGGGATAACCACGATTGAGAATTGCCCATTGTTTCAGAATTTTTCAGTTTGTTACATTTCTCAAGAAGCAGAACGACACAAGATGACATGATACAATGATGGTTTATAGATAGCAAGAAATTTATAGTTAAGGTCTATTATAAAATTTTGGCCCCTCAAGATAATGTAGGTTTCCCATGGAAGAGCATTTTGGCAGACTCGTGTACCCCCCAAAGTGATTTTCTTTGTGTGGACTGCAGCCCTTGAGAATATTCTAACCAGGGATAACCTAAGAAAGAAAGGACTTATTGTGATGGATTGGTGCTATATGTGCAAAAATCACGGGGAATTAGTGGACCACCTATTATTGCACTATGAGGTTTCAAGAGCATTGTGGAATGATATATTTAGTAGAGTTGACATGACATGAGTGATGTCCTCTAAGGTAGTTGATTTGCTAGCGTGCTAGGAAAGTATACATGGCTGTCCACAGGTGGTCATAGCATGGAAGATGATCCTTTTGTGCCTTATGTGGTATATTTGATTGGAAAGAAATGCGCAGTGCTTTGAAGATAGACAACGAACAATGGCGGAGCTCCAAAGATTTTTTAGGCATACTTTAACCATTTGGTTCTCAGCAACTGTACATAATGGAAGCAATGTGCATGATTTCATTTCCTCAACTTTGAGCACCTAGAATGTATTTAGGCATTTTCATTTATATACTCATTG
The DNA here is from genome assembly GCA_036898215.1 of Platycarya strobilacea. Taxonomy (NCBI): domain Eukaryota; kingdom Viridiplantae; phylum Streptophyta; class Magnoliopsida; order Fagales; family Juglandaceae; genus Platycarya; species Platycarya strobilacea. Next base: position 43,097,152 of record CM072545.1, on the reverse strand, counting down.
TATACTTGGGTTATGTCTTTTTATATTCACATCAATAAAGTTACTTTTTACTTATAAAAAAATATACATATTTGAACCTTTGTCTATTTGATACCAATAAAATTTTGTTAATTGATAAAAAGAAATATTACATTTCAATATTTTCATAAGTGAGGTTTGGTTTGAGATCTAAGTCGAAACATTTTAAGGTTGGGAAATGTATGACTTGTTGATGATATATAATAATTTGCATATGGGTTGTCCTAGTTTTTAGTGAGTCTGTTTACCTAGTCATAGGAGTTTGCTTTTAATGTGAGATAGTGCTTATTTTCATGTTGCTTTTAGTTATGTATTAGCCTATTTATAGGCTGTTTGTTTATCAATGAAAAATGTAGAAAAGTAAATCCTTTGCTTTCTCCATATTCTCTGCTTCCTACTGGTATTGTGCAAAATGTTTTCATCAGGTTTCATTGTTCCTATTAGTAGTAGTAGAGTATGTGCTGAGGAGATTCAAAGTGAAATTGATGGCTTCCGAAAGCTTTGTACAGCTAGCCATTTCATGCTTTGATAGTCACTATTACCATTGGAGCATGCTCGTGGAGAACTTCTTGAGGTCCAAGGAATATTGGACGGTTATTATTTCTGGAGTAGCAGAACTAGCAGAAGGTGTTGTGCTGACAGATGTGCAAAAGATAGAGCTTGAAGGGGTTGAAGTTGAAGGACCTTAAAGCAAAGAATTATCTCTTTCAAGCTATTGATCACTCAATCTTGGAAACCATTCTTTACAAGGACACCGCCAAGCATATTTGGGATTCCATGAAGAAGAAGTACCAAGGTATAGCAAGGGCTAAGAGTTTCAAGCACTTCATTTGGAGTTCGAAATATTTCGAATGAAGTCAGAAGAATCAGTTACAAACTATTTTTCAAGAACGATGGAAATCATTAACAAGATACGGATCCATGGCGACAAGACGAGGGATGTTCTCATTGTTGAGAAAATTCTTTGATCCATGGCACCAAAATTTAATTTTGTTGTCTATTCTATAGAAGAAGCTAATGATATTATTTAATTTCAATTGATGAATTACAAAGTTGTTTGATGGTTCATGAGCAAGAAGTTAACCAGTAAGAAAAAGATGAACAAGCATTGAAGGTCTTATCAGAAAATCACTCTACACCTAGTAGAGTTGATAAAGGACGAGGAAGAGGCAGAGGTGGAGATAGAGGTGACAGAAACAACAATGATCGTAGGAACCAACAACAAAATCATCATCATCAAGAGAGTCAATTTCAAGGAAGAGGCAAAGGACGTGGAGGCCACCACTCAACAACTTATAAATCAAAGTTATCAGACAAGTCCAATGTTAAATGTTATAGATGTCATAGGTATGGACATTATAAATCAGAATGTCGAACTGATTTGAATAAACAAAGTGGAGATCAAACTAACTTTGAAGAAAAGGAAGAATGAGTGTCTCTTTTGATGGTGTGTCACGTGAAGGAAGAAACTCAACAAAACATGTGGTATTTAGATACTGTCTGCAGCAACCACATGTGTGGTGAGAATGAGGCATTCTCTAATTTGGACGAATCCTTTCGTAGCTCTGTTAAGTTTGGTGACAACTCTACATTTTCTGTTATGGGAAAAGGAAAGATAACAATCCAAATGAAAGGAAATTCCACCCACACTATAGCTAATGTTCTTTTTGTGCCAGATTTAAAGACCAACTTGTTTAGCGTGGGTTAGTTACAAGAAAAGGGATACGAGATTTTTATCAAAGATGGAGTATGTTAAATTCAAGACGCAAAGTTGGGCTTAATTGCTCAAGTTAACATGATGGGGAATCGTTTGTTCCCACTTTATCTCCACAATATAGCTCATTCACTCTTCTTAGCTTTATTGAAAGATGAAGCTTGGCTATGGCACTTTCACTATGGGCATATGAATTTTGGCGGATTGAAAACGCTACAATAGAAGAACATGGTGACGGGTCTTATTCAAATTGTAGCTCCTTCCCAAGTTCGTGAAGAATGTGTTGTTAGCAAACAACACCGTAATCAATTCCCACAAGGAAAATCATGGAGAGCGAAGGCGGCATTGGAGCTTGTTCATTCCGATATTTGCGAGCCAATAACACCATATTCTAATGGAGGTAAAATATATATAATTACTTTCATTGATGATTATAGTCGTAAGATATGAGTTTATTTTTTGCAAGAAAGATCTGAAGCCTTTGTAGCTTTTGAAAGCTATAAAGTGCCTGTTGAGAAAGAAATTGGCAACCCAATATAAGTTTTATACACGGATCGCAGTGGAGAATATAACTCACATGAATTTTTAATTTTTTGTGAGAATCATGGAATTAGGAGACAACGTACAGCAACTTATACATCTGAACATAATGGTGTATGCGAGAGGAAGAACCGCACTATTATGAATATGGTGCGAAGGCTTTTGACAAAAAGTGGCATTCCAAAAGGTTTCTGGACAGAAGTAATTAATTGGAGCATTCATATATTGAACAAAAGTCCCACACTTTTTGTTCAAAATATGACATCGGAGAAAGTATGGAGCGGAAGGAAACTGGCTGTAGATCATTTTTGAATATTTGTGTGTATTGCATATGCCCATATACCAGATGAGAAAAGGAGGAAGCTAGATAACAAGGGAGAAAATTGCATTTTTCTTGATGTTAGTGATAAGTCAAAAGCTTATAAACTATACAATCCTAGCACCATGAAAATTATTATCAGCCGTGATGTGGTATTTGATGAAAAAGGCACTTAGTCATGGAATCAAAATGGTGTTAAGGAAAATATTCCAATAGATTTTGATGATGATGAGAAAAGGTAGCCTATGGAGAATGAGCAAGAAAAGGAAGTCACTCAAAATGTTCCAATAGCTGATAAAAGCCCACTTGCAGCTGAATCACAAAGGCCACAACGTATTCAAAGAAGACCAACATGGATGACTAATTATGAGGTAACTGGAATTGACCAAGGTGATGACCCACTTACACATTTTGCTCTGTTTTCAGATTGTGATCCTACCATTTTTGAAGTGGCTGTTAAAGAACCAAAATGGAGAAAGATTATGGATATTGAAATTACAGCCATTGAAAGAAATGATTCATGGGAGCTATGTGATCTTCCTAAAGGGTTGAAGACAATTGGTGTAAAGTGGGTTTACAAGACAAAGCTGAAGGAGAATGGTGAGGTTGACAAACACAAGGCACGCTTGGTAGCTAAAGGCTACAAGCAGGAGTTTGGTGTTGATTATAAAGGAGTCTTTGCTCTGGTTGCAAGGCATGATACAATCAGTTGGTGATTGCGATGGCAGCCTGAAACTTATGGTCTATCTTCCGGTTGGATGTGAAATCAGCATTCCTCCATAGAGATTTGAAAGAAGAGGTATTTATCGATCAACCTCTTGGTTATGTGAAAGTTGGCAATGCGCATAAAGTGTACAAGTTAAAGAAAGCTCTATATGAATTAAAATAAGCTTCACAAGCTTGGCATAATCGTATAGAAACTTATTTTTTGAAGGAAGGATTTCAAAAATGTCCTTATGAACATACACTTTTTATAAAGATTGAAGATAGAGGAAAAATGCTCATTGTTTGCTTGTATGTAGATAATTTAATCTACACTAGAAATAATACAACCATATTTGGAAGTTTTAAGAAATCCATGATGGTTGAATTTGAGAAGTTTGATCTTGGCATGATGCATTACTTTCTTGGCATTGAAGTGGTGTAGTCTTTTGCTGGAATTTTTATTTCTCAAAAGAAGTATGTGTGAGAAATCCTAGACAGGTTTCAGATGAAAGATTGTAATCCTGTAAATACTCAATTTGAGTTTGGAGTGAAGCTTAACAAAGATAATGGAGGAAAGAAGGTTGACGACACTCTTTACAAATAGATAGTGGGGAGTTTAATGTATATGACAGCAACAAGACCTAATATAATGCATGTTGTAAGTGTGGTTAACAAATACATGGAAAGTCCTACAAAGATTCATCTCTTGGCTGCAAAAAGATTTTTTCGGTACTTGCAAGGTATTAAGGAATTTGGGTTGTTCTACAAGAATGGAGAAAAGTCAGATCTATTTGACTTTATAGATAGTGATTATGCAGAAGATTCAAATAATCGAAAAAGCACATCTGGGTATGTTTTTATAATGGGGATAGGAGCAGTTTCATGGTCATTAAAGAAGCAACCTATTGTCACATTATCATCCACTGAAGTTGAATTTGTTGCTGCAACAACTTGTGCTTGTCAAACTATTTGGCTAAAGAAAATCCTTAAAGAGCTGTATTTCAAGGAGGATGGACCTACTCAAATTTATTGTGACAACAGTTGAACAATAAAGCTTTAAAAAAATTTGGTTTTACATGATCGAAGCAAACATCTAGATGTGAGGTATCATTTTTTGAGGGATCTCACAAATGATGGAGTCATTAATCTTGTTTATTGCAAAAGTGAGAACCAGATCGCTGACATTCTAACTAAGCCTCTCAAGTTTCCAGCATTTCAGAAGCTCAGGAAGCTACTTGCTGTTTGCACATGGAGCTTCAAAGTTTAACTCTTATTAAACTGAATGTTATGTCTGGAACATTAGTTTAAGAGAGAGATTGTTGATAAAATTTAATAATTTGCATGTGGGTTGTCTAGTTTTTAGTGAGTTTGTTTACCTAGTCGTAAGAGTTTGTTTTTAATGTGGGATAGTGCCTATTTTTATGTTGCTTTCAGTTATGTATTAGCCTATTTATAGGCTATTTGTTTATTAATGAAAAATGCAAAAAAGTATATCCTCTGCTTTCTCTATATTCTCTGCTTCTTACTAGTATTGTGCAAAACGTTTTCATCATGTTTCATTGTTTCTATCATGGCTTTACTTTTTCAAATAAATAACTATATTATTTATAAATTAATATCGATAATATATTTAATAAGATATATACCATGATTTAATTTGAGAAATAAATTTAAAAAAAATTAGATTTTATAAATTAAAGCTTATCATGAGGATATATAAGTATGTCAATTTGTAAATAGAAATACAACTGAATAAATAAATGCTGGTTTTACTAAAAGAAAACACCCTTGAATATCTTAGATGATGGTGACCATTTTTTTTTTATAGAAAAGATTTCATTCATTTCAGGAAATCGAAGTTATAGTTGTAACTGATAAATATGAGAAAAAAAATCATATTATAAGCTAAACTATTCATCTGTTTGGGGCACTCTTGCACACAAATTTATTTGTGATATATATTATCTTAATTTTTATAAACTCTCAAACTGTCAGTTCTTCTAAAAGTAAGCTGGTAATCTTTAGTTCCTTGCAAGTATCGCAATGCCCTCTTTGCTGCTTTCCAATGAGACATCCTTGGGTTACTCTGGTAGCGCCCAAGCATGCTAACTACAAAACAAATATCCGGTCTCGTTCAAATCTGTGCATATATCAAGCTTCCCACAACCGAAGTATAAGGAATCTTTGTTATCTCTTTGTGTTCCCACTCAGTTTTAGGACACTGTGATTAGCTAAACTTGTCACCTATGATATCGGAGTATCCAGTGATGAACAACTTTTCATACCAAATTTCTCAAGAACCCTTTCCAGGTAACTCTTCTAAGACAATCCTAATAGTCCTTGTTTTCAATTTTGAAAGATTTCGATTCCGATCACAAATGATGCCTCACCCATATCTTTCATTTCAAAGTTCTTAGAGAGAAAACCATTGGTTTCATAAATTAAGCCAAAATCACTACTAGCCAACAAGATATCATCAACATACAGGATCAAAATTATGAACTTAGTCCTACTGACCTTTAGGTATATACATTGATCAACGATGTTCTCTTTAAAACTAAAGACAGTAATAGTATCGTTGAATTTTAAGTACCATTGTCAGGAAACTTGCTTAAGTCCGTATATTGATTTCTTAAATTTACACACTGGGTGATCTTTACCCTTTTCTGAGAAGCCCTCTGGCTACTCCATGTAGACCATTTCATCCAAACTTCCATTTAAAAATGCTGTTTTCACATCCATCTGATGTAATTCTAAATCATAATGAGCCACCAATGCCATAATGATTCTAAATGAGTCCTTTTTAGATACTGGAAAAAAAATATCTTTGTAATCAGTGCCTTCTTTCTGAGTGAAACTCTTGGCAACAAGTCTGGCCTTATGTCGTTTGATGTTGCCTTTTGAGTCGTGTTTGGTCTTAAAGACCCATTTATACCCAACTTTTTTACTACCTTCAGGCAACTCAATGAGATCTCAGACTTGGTTCTGGTCCATGGATTTCAATTCTTCTTTCATGGCATCGATCCATTTATTAGAATCACTTCCCTTTATGGCTTGTGAAAACGTTAGTGGATCTTTTCTTGTCCCAATGTCAAATTCAAATTCTTGGAAATACACCACATAATCTGTCGAAATGGCAGGTCTCCGATCTCTCTGAGATCTGCGCAAGACAATTGGTTCTGGTGATTCCGAACTTGGTTCATCAATGGTATTATTATTCTGAGATGGGTGATCATTTACTTGTTCCACGATATCATCGTGATGATCGATTAGATGAACTATTATCTTTTCTGAGGATGTAGGTATAGGGACATCTACTTGTATTTCCTCAATGATCACATCTCTAGGTTCAATTTTCCCATTGATCTCACAAAGTTTAATGAATTTGACATTTTCCGTTTCCACCATTCTCGAACTGTGATTAGGACAGTAAAATCTGTACCATTTGAATCTCTCTGAGTAGCCAATAAAATACCCGCTTACTGTTCTAAGATCCAATTTCTTTTCATGTGGGTTGTAAAGTTTGGCTTCGGCTGGGCAACCCCAAATGTTCATATGTCTCAAATTTGGTTTCCTACCAGTCCATAACTCGAAAGGAGTTTTTGGAACTGCCTTACTGGAAACTCAGTTTAAGATATACATTACCGTCTTAATGGTATCACCCCATAATGATTTGGGTAAGGTAGAATTACTTACCATATTTCTGACCATATCCAAGAAGGTCAGATTACGCCTTTCAGCAACTTCGTTCTGCTGTGGCGTCCTGGGCATCATATACTGTGCAACAATACCACGCTGTTCAAGAAGTTTGGCGAATAAGCCTGGACTACGGCCCGATTCATCATATTTTCCATAGTATTCTCCACTTCTATCCGACCTGATGATTTTCACTTTTCTATTTAACTGCTTTCCACTTCCATGAGAAATACCTTAAGTACTGATACGGCTTGAGATTTCTCATGTAACAGATAGATTTATCCAAAACGTAAAAAGTTATCTATAAAGGTGATGAAATACTTTTCTCCACCAAAACATTCTATGGAGAATGGTCCACATATATCTGTGTAAATTATTTCAAGAAGCTCTTTACTTCTTGTGGCGCCTTTCTTAGTATGTTTGATTTACTTTCCTTTTATGCAATCCACACACATTTCAATATTAGTAAAATTGAGGTGCGGAAGAATCCATTCTTTTACTAATCTTTGTAACCTTTCTTTGGAGATATGCCCCAACCTTTTATGCCACAAGTCATATGAGTCTTCATTCATCATATTTCTTTTCATTCCAATACATGTTTCATGGCGTTGGGTATAGGTATTTTTAATGAAGGTATTATCAAGGCAAAATTGATAAAAACCATCGGAAAGGAACCCAGAACCAATAGATAAGCTGTTTTTAAACAAATTGAAACTACCATTATGAAGCGAAAAAGAATAACTATCAGTATCAAGTCTGGAAAGGGAAATTAAATTATGCCTCATAGAAGGCACAAATACTGTGTTATAAAGGTCTAAACAATGATCGGTACTCAAAACTAAACGAAAGGTCCCTATGGCTAAAACTTCAGCCTTATTCTCATTTCCCATAAAAATGAACCCCTCATTAGGGTTTGACTTGTAAGGTATCCCTACATGGTTATAGAAACATGAATATTAGCACCTGAATCTAGCAACCAAGAATTAGTAGGAACATTTACAAGATTTGATTTAAGACATACAAAGGTAAGTGGCTTACCCTTCTTTTCAAACCAAACCTTACGTTTTGGACACTCAGTTTTCATGTGTCCATGTTCCCTACAAAAGTAGCATTTGCTACTGTTGTTCTAAACCTGATTAGCTTTCACAGGTTGCTTTTCTTTCAGTGGTCCAGTTCGCTTCTTTTTATCGTAATGGTGTTTTTTCTTTCTAGTTTCTTTATTCACGAAATTGATAGAGTGATGTCCTTGTTGTTTCAGTATTGCTTCCTCTTGAACTACCATACTTGCCAACTCATTCACATTCCATTTATCTTTTATAGCATTTTAATGCATCTGGAATGGACCATACTGAGGTGGCAATGAGTTCAAAATAAACTGAACAACAAAAGACTCATCTACTTTCATTCCTAGGGTTTGCAATCTAGCAGAAATATTAGTCATTTCAAGGATATGCTTCTACATTCCTTTAGCACCATCATATTTCATGGTGGTGAGTCTAGCCATCAGTGTTCCTGCTAAAGACTTATTAGCAGATTTGAACCTCTTCTCAGCATTTTTCAAAAAGGTTTGGGCTTCCTCAATATTAGGGAGTGAATTTTTGATATTTTCAGCTATAGTCATTTTCATAAATATTAAAGTCAGTCTATTTGATCTTTCCCACTGTTTAAAAGATTCTTTCTGATCATTGGTACTGTTTTCAGTGATAAGTGATGGTTTTGGACTCATAAGCAAGAACTCCTAAGGTGAATCTAACTTTCTCAATCCATTCAGAAAAATTGGAGCCATTCAAAACAGGAACAAATGAAGTCTGTGAGTGTAGTGATGTGGGTACGCTTACTGCAAGAAAATTTTATAATAAGTTGCATTGAGTTAGACACTTATAAACAATAATCAGAAATTAAACAATAATGGAATAACTAGTAGTGTCATCAAAACCCTCATTTGGGAGTAGATCTTGGCACATAAAGTGTTCCATTCATTATTAAATTCTGTGGATGAACTAGCTGTATCATCAGAATTCTCATTTGGGAGTAAACTCTGACATACAAAGTGTTCCTTCTAACCTTACTTTGATGGATAAACTAGTAGTGTCATCAAAACCCTCCTTTGGGAGTAGATCTTGACACACAAGGTGTTCCCTCTATCATATCCACCTTACTATGGGTTTAACGACTTGTCACCAAAATTAAGAAAATCTTGTACCTTTGGGCAACCAATTTTATCTTGATTTTGACGTAAATTATTTATTCCATATTGGATATACAGGGCATAATAACAAAAGCCAAAATAGACAGTGCACAATAAGAATATGCATACAAATGTGGATAGCAATGATATGCATGAAATAAAAGGTTTGATGAATTTTACAACAGATGTGAATAATACTTACTATGTAAGTTCCCAGGAAAGAATATTCTTTCATAGACAAAACTTCAAGATTCCCAGGAAAGATTGGATGGTCACAACGGATACACTTGAAATTTCCAATTTTCTATACAGAACCGACTCAGTTTGTACACATTCACACTCCCACAGCAAAATTCATTAAAAAAAATGAATTTTCATGTTTAAATCTTAATTGATTTTACAGGAAAATCACAATAATAACATGTATATAAATTAAATAAACATTTCATATATACATGTAAATAATCATAATAACATGTACATAATTTATATACATACACATAACATTAAAGTCTGCTTATAATAAAACTTTAATTAATTAATAGATTTTTTTTGAAATAATATTATAATATTAAAATAATATTATTTAATTTGGGTTGGGTCGAAATTAGATCGGGTCAGGAAACCGGGTCAGGATCCGGATCATAATTGGTCAACCCTTTTGGGTTGACCTGGGTTGGGCATTACTGTGCTGGCCCGACCCCTTCTTTCCTTTTTTTTTTTGTATCGAGCTTGATCAAAGCCCACAACTCCTTCACTTCTTTATTTCTTTTCTTTCTTATTACTGGGCCAAAGCCCACCGCCCGGCCCGAAAACTCTTACACTTTTTTTTTAATTATCAGGCTAGGCCACAACAGTGGCCCATCTGCCCTTCTGTTCATTCAGTATTAACTCTAACTGGGCCACTGCCCATGGCCTGGCCCATAATTAAAACCTTATTGTTTCCATCTTTAACCTCTAGATACCAGCCAGTCGCCGATTCCTATTCTCCAAACTTCAACCACTGCAACTTAAAGTTGCGACTACAGCTAATAGCATCGTCGGTGAGGCAACATGTCACCGTCATCTTCTCGTCGGCGACTTCAGGTCAGGTTCCTGCACCTTTTTTTTTGTTTCCTATTCTTTCCACAACAACAGCGACCAGTGGGCTAGTCGACTGCCCACTGTCGTCGTTTATAGGGACATCGACGAGTGGGCTTCTCAGCCCCTTTACGCCGCCGACGTGTGGAGCCACCTCCACACCACATGGTTCCCAACTAGTGGCTACAGCCTACAATACTCGGTTACTCAACGATTGCTTCAAAGTTTCTTTAATAGATAATGATGTGAATTATATAGAGGAAGGAAAAATAGAATCAAAGAAGATGAATCAATAAGTGGTAACGTGAGGGAGTTTTCTTCCTCGTAGTCCGCAGGCTCATAAATCCAAAACATATATACGTAACGTCACTTTTGTGGTTCTCGTGACACAAAGTAGATGTTTCCCCATCGCAATATTTTTCATCTCTCGTAATCATGATAAAGTCACATATAAATGTAAAATATTTATTTACTATATATATTTATCGAGATCATAAAAAATCTATAACCTAAAACTCTGATACCACATTTTAAATATTTTAACATGACATTAATTAACAGATTTTTGATTTTATATGATCTACATTAATAAAATAATAATATGAGAAACGTACATTTCTCCATCTGATTAATGAAGAATTGATCTGACTATGAGAGAAGGATCGCCCTAACAACGTTTGCCTCACAAGTGTCTCTCGATGGCTAGAGGCACTCTAATGTTGTAGGTGAGAACTCTTGAACCTCCTGGTGCTATTTATAGACTTCCGACTATCAAAAAATCTATGAGTTTGTATTTGATTATAACTAGAGATATAGAGTTTAATCTTATCTCTTAGGAGTAATTCTTATCCCTTTATAACTCAAATATTATCTAATAAGATTTTGAACTATTTCAAACTGATAAGATGGGTGTGTGGGACATAGAGCTTAAATAAAACTCTTACATTCGATAGTAGGAATGGCACCGTAAAGTACCATATGATTGGGCTGCACATGATCAAGAATAAGTTGAGGAGTTTTAAAGAGAAATTGAAATCAAATAAGCAGAAACATGAAAATGTATGAGAACCAACCTGATCCCAACCACAACTTTAAAATCCTCCTAAAGTGATCTGGTGATTTATTTTTGAAAATCAAATATTGTTTGACTTTTGGGTGCCAAATGTGCCTGAAATCACCTAAAGGAACATTGCATCATGCAACAACTCTATTAATTATTAGTGTGAATTTGGATTTTCTCTTTTCGGAAGAATTTTTTCTTTAAAAAGATGGTACTTAATTCCATGATAAATCTGTATCTTAGTGTGGGCGCAAGGATATTTCTTTTGGGACTTTTGTTGGCGTCGAGGGCAGATGGGGGAGGGAGAGGGTAGAAAGAAAGAAACACTACAACACTACACCGTTTTTGCTGCGATCAAAATCTATCACAAATTGTTGTTTAACTCTGGTAAAAAGACATCAACGATGTTTTTAAACTCGCAGTTCAAATGCCGAAATCCAAGGGTGACATTTGCCCTGTTTCTCACCGCAAAGGAAAACGCCAAAGTTGCTGGTGTTGTAACGGTGATCTCCCTGCAGACAAAACCATCAATGACAACTGCCAAAAATGAAGTTAAAGAAGTCAAGTTAGGCGCCGATAATGAGAGATCCATCTCTGCACGCCCTTGTGCGTCGAGTAATTTCAAAATCGCCACAAATTCACACCCTCGACACTTCCATTGTCGCCGATGAATTGATCTGGATTTTCGTAATTGCAAGCTAGATCAGTTGACGGCTTTGCAGCATTGGTTCATACCGTCGTGGTTTCTACGATTTTTGCTATGGTTTGTGCTCGGCGGTTTCTCGCTGTCGATCAACGACGTGCCCAAATTTAGCGACAGTAGGTAAGTAATTTCTGGCCCAACATTTTCCCCCAAAATTACTCTTTTGCATATTTCATTGAATTAGCATTAAATCGTTTTTCGAGTTGAAAGTTTTGTAATTGTTTTTCCACCGGCTAATCCAATGACTACGTACAGAAGCCTCATATTATTGGACCAAATTTAATATTACAATTGAACATAGGTTGTTTCTAGTTGAGCTTGCACAAATACGACTTTGCACAATTTTATTATGGTGCATTTTGAGCATCTTTTCCGCATTCAGTTTGCACAATATAAAGTCATTCATTTACTCACACATCAAGCACATATATGCAGGGCTCATAAAATTGGTCTCGAAGTGGGCATTTGCTGTTAAAATAGTGAATCATATATGTGCCAAGCATTTGGTAATTTTGTAGATGATATATACATGATAATATATATATATATATATATATATATATATATGATCAGTGTGCACATGCAGTAATATATCAGACACAAAGTAATTTGCACTTGTAGCAATAATACCTTCTGATGTAATTTGCCACTTTAGTTTTTACATCTAGTCTTAAAGTGGTGTCTCAAAATAACATGACCTAGATATTACAAAGTTGAATGTCCATACACACACATGGTCATTCAACTTTTTCCATAACTTCGTAGCTGGCTATATATAATACATCTCAAACCATATTTCCATACTTGCTAAATCCCCTGTGTTTGCCAACAGTCTTTCATCAAAATCTGGTTGCTTGGGTAGCAGTTCCAAGTCACTTCTGCCATTGAGCATTTAGAATATTGACATGTCACAACATACACAATGGAATAAAAAACCCAACTACAATGGCTGCATTTATGTTTAACCATCTACATAAAAAAATAACTTCATGATTTGTACCTGGAAAACAACCAAAACAGACTAAGTAATTTGATGGTATATTGTGTCCTGGGCAACATGCCTTTTATGAATTTTTGAACTAAAGATTATACTTAGTTACACACTTGCATGTTTACTTAGTTTGTATGAAGTCTATATATATATATATATATATATTCAAACTTCTGTAAATATTTCAAGTTAAGAGAGATTCAAATGAATACAAGCAACTCTTTTCGAATTGCTATATATGGTGCATTTCCCGCCTATAACTTGATTTGATCCTGTGCAGGTACAACCATCACATCTACTGCGGCAACATGGTGATGATGGCTACCTAGCTCCAGTGTGCTGAATGCATTTTCCTGACTTGCTGGAGTTTTTTTTTTTATAAGTTTCTGACTTGCTGGAGTTAACAGCTTGCTCATGAATAGTTACATTTATAAGTACTACTTGCGCCTATAAACCAATTATTCTAAAGTGTTATAATAATATTGGTTAGCACAATATATATAACAATTAGCATTTGTGGGGCAGGCGCGTGTATTTAGAAATGTTGATACATGGACCCAAGTTTGACTATACTTGTAAGATATGTAGCCATGTAATTAAATTTTCCTGCTATATTAAATTCGGCTCACTATAACAAGTTTGTTGCTGCAATTTTAATGGGTTATTATTGACCATGACTCTGTTGGGCGATGCAAATCGTGAAAATGAAAGCCTAAACAACAAATTTCCTTGCAGAATAATCTTTCCGCAAATGAAAATGCAGCAAAAGCTTGTATATGTGTTGAATGCTAGAATTTCTATCTGGGAAACCTCATTCTGCCACAGGTTGCTTCTCTTTTTTTGCTGCCAATCATTTTCCTGCAAGCAAATTTTGCGGCAAAAAGTATATCATTAGTGGGAAGCCTATTTGGATTGACAAATCGTGAAAATAGAAGATGAAACATTGAAATTACCTGCTGATTACTATTCATAAAATTAAAAAGCGTAGCAAAATGTGTCATATGTTGTAGTGAGAGGACTTTGTGCATCTTGCATATGGGAGAGGGAGATGGAGAAATTTTAATGCATGTAGATCTATTTCAATTTGTATTGAAATGCCTACATGCCACTTTTTGATTGGCTAGTTTGAACTCAATTTTTACACTCATCCAACCTTAAGTTTTTCCTAAGCAAAAGAGAGAAAAAAGCATGGTGCTAGTATCCTACCATATTTATTGGTTGCCTCTCTCAATTAACTTTTTTGTAAGTAGGATTTTTTTTTTCTTAATGAGAAAACAATCTTCATTCAATATGAGGAATTGGTCTAATAACAAGATTACAACATGGAATCCAACCCCACAATATGAGACATTGCTGATGGTATAGAATCACACCAAATTGTAAGGTCATTCAGAAACCATGCATGTTTTGCTAACAAATCTGCAACTACATTTGCAAGGCGACTAACATGTTGGACTGTGACATGTTACATTCGAGTTACTAGTTCCTTGATTTCACAAATAAGTTTGCCTTGCATTGACAGTGATTATTCAGGATCAGCTATAGCTTGTACACTCAAGAGAGAATCTATTTCAATGATCAAATCTGGTATGCCCATTGTTAAGCAAAGTTAGAGACCTCTCAAGATAGCTAACAATTCAATTTCCAAAGGATCAATCACTGTATGTTTTTTTGTTGGAATAGATTGTAATATATATTTAAAATGTTGAAGGAATGAAACTTGTGAAAAAGGTTAAGAGTTATGTGTAGGCCGAGATCTCGGTCGACTGTTGCTCGACATGTCGCTAGAGTGAAATCAAGGCTGAGATCTTACTCGACTTTCGTTCGATGTGTCGCTCGAGCGAGAGACTATGCAGTTATCTCGCTCAAGTTTCGCTTGACGTCTCGCCCGAGTGCGATACTGTTGGGATCCGAACTTGTACAGTGTCTGAAAAATATACACGTCTTAACCGAAGTGATATGTAGTAACCATTACTCGCTTGACTCTCGCTCAATGTGTCACTCGAAAGAGGGACTAGGTAGTAATCTCGCTCGATCCTTACTTAATGTGTCGCTCGAGCTAGGGTCCAGACAGTGATTTTGCTCGATTCTTACTTAACACCCCACTCGAGTGGGAAACGGTTAAATTGAAATAACGTGGCTTTTCACAGAAATATTTTCAAGTTTTATAAATAGTGTTGTGACAAACCTGGTAAGACATGAAAAATCCTTTATCTTTCCTGTTTTTGTCATTCTCAATAGAAACTCAAGTAACTCTCCAAATTTGCTATTTGGAAAATTCAAAAGCTTTGTTATATCCTGAAGATGATTTGTTAGAAACTTATTAGCAAACTCTAAGTGAGTGGGAGCAAATATTGTTTTAAAGATAGTATTTCTGTTCGCCTCAAAGCCTTGATATATTTTCAGATTCTCTTTCTCATCTCCAAAATTCCCCAACATCTTTTCCACTTGCCACCATCACTACTCTCCCTACATCATCTCTAAGAATTAAGCTAATCCCCGACTTGAGTTGATCTGCAAATGTAGCCCCATCAATATTTAACTCAAGGACTTGAGCTTGAGGAGATTGCCACTTGAGCCACTTATGCAGAATTGCAGAAGACTGCCCATTTGCTGCCTTATGATCTATATAGAGGGAAAGAGCATGTTCCAAAGTTTTCACTGGTTCTTGAAGGACACCCTCAAACAGAAACTAGTATCTCTGACGCCATAAAGATCAATCAATTAAATTTTTTTCCAAATCTCTTGAAGCACCTAAATGCAAAACATTTTGAACTAGTAGTAGGAATTCTGTTGGTTCACTATCCATGATCAAATCTTTAAAAACTTATGCCATTGAGGTAATAGTGAAGGGCAATAAACTAGAGCATGAGAGACATCATCTTCTTGGGTGTGGGAGAACTTACATACAGCAACATCAAGAATCTTCCTTTTTCACAAATTTTGTACGGTAGGTAAGCCATTCCTCATTGCTCTCCAAGCAAATAATCTGGCCCTATGTGGCATTTGCAGTTTCCAAATCTTCTTCCAAAGGGTTTGTATTCTCGAACATTGGAGCACTCATCCTCACTTCTGGGAAACCTTAGAGAATAAAAAAGTTTATAAGCACTTTCAAAACTATAATAACAACTCTTTTCAACCCTCCAAATCAATGCATTAGGTCTGTCTCCTAGATTAAGATTGATTTTAAATGCCTCAATAGCCACCTTTGGAGATGATACACTGTTAACAGCTTCCACATTCTCCCAAGTACCCTCTGCATTAATCAATTGATCCACAGTTTGCATTTTGTGATGAAAATTGGTATTATGAGGAGACAAAGCTGAAGTTTGATTTGGCCGCCGGATATCAATCCAAATATTGATGGATTTTCTATTACCAACTCGCCATTTACTCTATCAAGAAAAAAAAACTCACCGGTTACATCCTTTCAATAAAAAAGTTTTTGATTTCTGAACTCTCCTCCAAGAAAAAGAGGGATTGCTGCCTATACATGAGCCCTTAAAATGTGTGGGGAAAATATCTAGCCTTATAAATTTGATGGAAAAGTGAGGACTGATCATACATAATACGCCAACCTTGCTTGGCTAATAATGCCATGTTGAAAGTTTGAAGGTCTTTGAAGCCTAAACTCCCATTCACTTTTGCTTCACACATATTCCTCCAACTTATCCATCAAATCTTCTTTTCTTCATTTCTTTGACCAGACCAAAACTTGGCCATCATATTCTCTAACTCCATACAAAAGGCTATCTTGTAATTTGAAACTACTCATAGAATATGTGGGAATGGACAAAGCCATTGCTTTGATCAAGATCTCTTTGTTTCCTTGTGAAAATAACTTTTCTTTCTAATCTTGTAGTTTTTTCCACACTTTGTGCTTGATATCTAAGAATGCCTCTTTTTTAGCTCTTCCAACCATTGGTGACAATCCAAGATATTTGTCATAATGTTGAGCTTGATGAACACCCCAAAAAGTCTAAAATTCCTATCGGATTCCAGTTTGCACATTCTTACTAAAAATTATGAATGTTTTGTCTTTATTAATCTTTTGACCAGAGGCTTTTTCATAGACTTCAAGGACTTCAGTAATATTCTGATCAGCTTGAATGCCTTCCAGTATCTTCTGTGCCCCAACTTGATGAAGCAATGCTGTTAATCCTTCAGTGCCTGAAAACACCTTATTTTAGGAAACACATTCTCAATCGCAAAAGAAGTCTTTTTCCTCCAGCATTGTCCATATAGTACCATCTTCTCTTATTTTGGTCTTAATACCCATTTTAACCTGTATGTTGACTGTGCATCAGGTGTTAATACATTGTTTTAATTGATTTTTCTTCTTGTATCCTTGCATTGTGTTGATACAAGGTCGTGCACTCAATTGAAGTTTTTGTTTTTTTCTTGTATCCTTGATATCTATTATTTTGGTTTATGAATTTACCATATTAAAGTCGGTAACTTTTATTGGGAAAACCTATATTTTACCCGTTTCTTTAGGAGTCTGTGAAGACCAAGCACCCTCAACTTCACCACGAGTTCAAAATTACATATGTAATAACATAAATATCGTATAATTGTTTTAAAAAACACACACACACACACACACACACACATATATATATATATATATATATATTTTATATGTAGGTATTGTATTTTATTCACTCATTTCAAAATAATTTTGAGATGTTTGTATACTTGACAATTATAAATATTATTTCTCAAATTATACATGCTTATATGCAAGGAGAATGTAAGTTTCTCATTGTAGTCCTATTGTTTATACTGACTTGATATGGAAAGTCGGATTTATTTTGTGTTTATTGTTCACTAGTCCTCGTTTCGTCTTTTTATAGAGTTCAAATAAACTTTAAGTAGCTATTATCTTTTTGTCCATATGAAGCGAGTATTCATTCCCCATCTGATGACCAAAACCCATGTCCAAGACCCTTCTTATCAATGTCTTCCCCAAAACCCTGCTCGGAACCCTCCTCAGAAATCCCACAACCATCAAAACCAAGTCCCAGGCCAAACAGCTTCACGCCCATATCCTCACAACCAAAGGCACATGTTCCACTCACTTGTCTGTCCTCTTAACGGTATACTCAAACCTTAACCTCTTGCATGAGTTACTGCTGGTCTTCAACACCATTCACTCTCCTCCCACTCTTGCTTGGAAATCACTCATCAAATGTTACACTTTCCATGGCTTTTTTCATAAATCCTTGGCTTCTTTCATGGAAATGAGGGCTGCCGGTGAGCACCCGGACCGCCATGTATTCCCTTCTGTGCTGAAATCTTGCACATTGATGATGGACTTGAAGTTAGGCGAGTCGCTACACGCCTGCATTATAAGGCTCGGTATGGATTTCGATTTGTATACGGGCAATGCGCTTATGAATATGTACTCAAAATTTCAGAGCTTGAGTGAGAGTGGGACGCTGTCTGGTGCGCCCGAAGTGCTTGATGGAATGCCAGAGGAACGGGGAAAAGGCAGATGTGAAAATTTTGTGGTTACTGTTAGGGAATTGAGTGGAAGACTTGTGACTGGGGAGTTAGTAGACCAAGGACGGATGCTATACTTTGATGAGAATTCAAAGACACAGATGGGTGGTGGTGAGGGTTTAAATAATTATAAGAATAATAGTAACTTGAATCAAAGCAGTGTGAGAAAGATATTTGATATGATGCCAAAAAAGGATCTTGTTTCTTGGAATACGGTGATTGCAGGGAATGCACAAAATGGAATGTATGAAGATGCTTTAACAATAGTCAGGGAGATGGGGAATGATAACATGAAGGCAGATTCCTTCACTTTGTCGAGTGTCCTTCCTATCTTTGCAGAATATGTGGATGTTATTAAGGGAAAGGAAATACATGGGTATGCCATCAGACATGGGTTGGATGCAGATTTGTTCGTTGGAAGCAGCTTAATTGACATGTATGCAAAGTGTACTTGCGTGGAAGATGCACGCCGGCTCTTCAATCTCTTACCTTGGCGCGATGGCATCTCATGGAACTCTATAATTGCAGGGTGTGTGCAAAATGGTCTGTTTGATGAAGGCCTGAGATTCTTTCGACAGATGTTGAAGGCTAAAATCAAGCCGATGCATCTTTCCTTTTCAAGTATCATGCCGGCTTGTGCTCACTTGACAACCCTACATTTGGGGAAGCAGCTACATGGATATATAATTAGGGGTGGATTCGATGATAACGTGTTTATAGCTAGCTCCCTTGTTGACATGTATGCCAAATGTGGGAACATTAGGATAGCTAGATGGATTTTTGATAAGATGGAGCTACATGACATGGTGTCATGGACAGCCATGATAATGGGATATGCTTTGCACGGGCATGCCCATGATGCCATTTCCTTATTTGAGCAGATGGAAATGGAGGGAGTAAAACCAAATTATGTGGCTTTTGTGGCTGTGTTGACTGCCTGCAGCCATGCTGGATTGGTAGATGAAGGTTGGAAATATTTCAATAGTATGACACAGGATTTTGGAATTGCTCCTGGCTTGGAGCACTATGCTGCTGTTGCAGACCTTCTGAGTCGGGCAGGAAGGTTGGATGAAGCTTACAAGTTTATATCTGACATGCATATAAGACCAACAGGAAGCGTATGGTCAACACTTTTGTCAGCTTGTAGAGTTCAGAAGAATGTTGAATTGGCAGAAAAGGTGGCTGAGAGAATATTCAGGGTTGATCCAGAGAATATGGGAGCTTACATTCTATTGTCAAACATATATTCTGCTGCCAGGAGATGGAAAGATGTAGAGAAGTTGAGAATCTTCATTAGAAATAAGGGCATGAAAAAGAAACCAGCTTGCAGCTGGATTGAAGTTAAGAACAAGGTGCATGCTTTTGTGTCTGGAGATAAATCCCATCCATATTATGACAGAATAAACGAGGCCCTGGAAGTTTTATTAGAGCAGATGGAGCGAGAAGGGTATGTTCCCGACACAAAGGAGGTGCTCCATGATGTTGAAGAGGAGCAGAAGAAAAACTTACTTTGTAGACATAGTGAAAGGCTCGCTATAGCATTTGGCATCATTAGCACTCCTGCGGGAACAACAATTCGAGTAACAAAGAACATTCGTGTCTGCATAGACTGCCACATAGCAACCAAGTTTATATCAAAGATTGTAGGGAGAGAGATTGTTGTGAGGGATAATAGCCGATTTCACCATTTCAAGGATGGAAAGTGCTCTTGTTGTGATTATTGGTGACTCGGCATAACGAGATCGTGCCATTTTGGTTGTCAGAATACAGCTTTATGCATGTCAAAGACATTGATTACTACACGTTTTGATTCCATTGATTGGTATATGTGATCAATTTTATAAAAAAGCTCTTATGAAACCTTCCTTTTCAACAGTTTATCATTCGAAAGTGGTGTTTCTATCGTCTTGGAACAAAAGGCACAGATGAATTAAAGGTGTTGTATGATGTGTTCTATTATATTGGTTTGCATTTTAACTTTGTGTTGCTAATTAACTGATT
This sequence comes from Platycarya strobilacea, assembly GCA_036898215.1. NCBI lineage: Eukaryota > Viridiplantae > Streptophyta > Magnoliopsida > Fagales > Juglandaceae > Platycarya > Platycarya strobilacea. Next base: position 43,076,632 of record CM072545.1, on the reverse strand, counting down.
TACTTGTTGACCTGGTTATTTTTAGGCTCATCCATGGTTCGAAGGCACCGAATGGGACAGATTGTATCAAATGAAAGCAGCATATATTCCTGAGGTCAATGATGAGATGGATACTCAAAACTTTGAGAAGTTTGAAGAGGTAAGTTGGTTTGTATTTTTTTTTCATTTCGTAATTGTATGAGAATACATAGACCTAATGTTTATGCTCCTTCTTATGATTCATCATTGATTCTTTAGTCTGATAAGGAAATTCAAACTTCATCAAAAGCAGGTCCATGGAGAAAGGTTGGTATACATAATTTGAGTTGATGCATTCCAAGCCTAGAGATTTGGTATGCTAGTATCTTCACTAGTATCCCACATATACGCTTTTTCTGCTTGTGCTGTTTCACAGCTAAGCCAGGGTACCTTTTTCTCGATAGGTAGTCAGAAAATTTTAGTAACTAATGCAAAGTCTCAGTCCAAGTACCTTGGGACTGTTTTATCCTCATCTTGGCTAATATCTCAATATACAGTACACTTTTCAAAACGAAGTCTTGTTTGTAGTTTGTGTATTTATAATATTGACTACGAGAATTGTTGGTACTGTGTTTTTCCTATAAACACCATTGTTGTTTTAGCTGTTGATAATTACTCGCTGAAAGTGTAACCACTGCTCAGTTTGCTTCTTTTTTTTTTTTTGTTTAATTTATAGTTATACAGTTGAGTTTCTTCTACAGATATAGCAGCAAGTACTTTTAGAATGCAGTTAATTACTAATGAAAAAAGAATCTATTTGGTTACTGTGCAATGAGCTCATTAGGAGTGATAGGGCACATACGGGATGATTAATTTTTCTTCTATTTTGCTTAGCAGTTTTCTTCTATTAATGAAGCATTTTCAGAGTGATTCTGTTTAGCATGTTTCAGCTTTAAATATAGCCGACCTGTTTCTGCGTTTGTTATTAATTTGGGTCATCTATATGACAGATGATAAGTCAGGCAAGGCTGCCAGTCAACCTGTTCAAGGGAGCTTTCTGAATCTCTTGCCCCCCAACTAGAAGTCCCCGAGAAACAAAAGAGTGCATCCTATTCTAATAACATCAGTTGGCCACAAAAGAATGCTTTTTTCCATGTTGAATGGTTTCTGGTTTTTTGCTTCCTGGATTTCGTTGTTCTAGGGTGAAAGTTTTTGGGGGCAAAGGCCCCAAAAGAGCTGTTTGGTCTCTACCAAATATTTTCTGGGAATATATATTCTTTGATACTGTTGATGATGGTTGTACTACTATTTTTTTTTTTTTTTTTGACTTTGCAAAACAAAAGGCGGAAGAATCCGCATAGTAACTCTCATTGGACGTGATCATAGAAGTCTAATCCAGTTTTAGAATGTCCGTTTTGAGTCAAAATTATTGTCCCAAAGACAAATCTGTCATCACAGCACCCCAAAATTTTCAGTTAGTCAAAGTCCATCTCATGGTCCAAAAGGTCGGCTTTACTATCACAACTGGTTTCAACTTATATCTTAACTCGAATTCATGATTTTGAAGGTATAAAGTACCAATTCGTAGCAATTGAACTACCATTTTGATGGTGATTGTTGTACTACTACTTATATGTGAAAAATTAATCAATTTCTTTGAAATTAGGCTTGTGATCTCTCTGTCTCTATGAACAATCCTGTTTGTATTTGTAACTCAGTTTAATTCTTCTCAACTTATCTTCATTTTATTATTATATTTTTATAATTTGTTTTATATAAAACATAAATTTTAATACATATTTTTTAAATTTTAATATGTTTTTTTTTAATTTTAAAATAATAATAATATTAAAAAATAAATTAAATTTATTTTAACTTATCTCATCTTCATCTTCATCTTCATCTTCATCTTGAATCTAAACGGAGCGTAAATGGGCATTCGGAGCGTAAGTGGGCATGACTGGGTGGTTCGGGTTAAAGGTAAAGTAAAGCATAATGTCAACAACGACGGTCAATAACGTTTCATAAGAGAGAGGTTTAGGTATGATATTTATGACGGTACAGCTTTAGAAAAAATAAATAGAGATTTTGAACTCAGATTTTTCAGTTGGAGAATTGGATGGTATGCAAGGCTTAAGCATGATAATACATTCCAAGGATAAGAGAGGTATGACTTTGTTTTTCAAAATTAATTCATAAGTCGGTACACACACACTTAACAAACTCATTATATATGATTTGATTTGATTTTAATGATAAAATTTAAAATGAAATTTTGTCATATAAATAATATTAACTTAAATCTTATTATATAAGTGATGTGGTCCAATAGATAATGTATACTATATATTGGCTTGTATTGATTAATATTTTAGATATATTTTAAGAAAAAATAAAACTCTAGAGTATTTTAGGGGACATTAATTAATCGAAATAAACTGATGTGTTTGTCTTATCAGTTATAAAAAAATAAAAACAAATTGTTACTTTTTTTAATTATATAAGATTTTTTAAAAGTTTCATAAATCAATCTCATCCCAATAGAAATTATTTAAAACATTTAATGACAAAAATTAAAATAAGAAATAACTTATAAAAAAATATTTACTTCAATTTTCAGAAAAAGACTAAATAAAATTTTATAAAATTATAATAGTTTTATAATTAACTTTTAATATAATTTTTTGAGATTTGCAATTGATCATTCCTATCCACTATCTACCACATTTTTTTTCTAAAAATCTTTTAAAATGTTTTTTTGTTTCATTTTCTAAACTAGTTGAATTTTTCTATTTATCATATATACATCACATATTTAGTAAAAGAAAAAATGATATGTAGTGTATAGTATGTGAGATGACGAGTAGATATATTTTTTTAATTTTTATTTTATGATTTAAAAAAATTAAATTATTTGTTATATATTATGTGAACATTTGAGAAAATTAAAATGATTAAATACTAATTAGAAAAAAAAATGAAAAAAATGAAACTTCAAATTTATTTATATTTAAAAGGTATTGCTACATACAGTCGTGTAAGGGTGGGTTCCGACTCCGATGGAGTCAAAGTTCGGAGTTTCCGACTCCGACTCCGACTCCAAAATGGAATCGGAGTCCGACTTCGATCAGAGTTTGATCGGAGTTCCGATCATAAGTCAAAACTTCGATTTCCGTTCCGACTTCCGACTGAAATGGGCAAATTTTTTGGCCCATTTCTGATTCTACTTGGTCCAAAGGAGCCAATTTTTTACATATAAATAATACAAATTAGTAAATTAGTAATAAATTTAGTAAATTAGTGTTAAATAATAAACTTTTTTTACATATTTTATCTGTTTTAAATATAAATAATAAATTAGTAAATTAGTGTTAAATAATCTACCATTGAATAGTTGATATTTGATAAACAAATAATACAAATTATATTATTATAATTTCAATGCTAATTGTTAATGCTAACTGCTAAGGCTAATACAAAAAATAGGACAAACTGAATAATACAAATAATAGTACAAATTACAAAACCACTCAATGTAAAGTAGAGAAAAAATATATGCAACCGCTCCATCGTAATGTAGTTCATCGAATCATCAGTCACCGGCAATTATGTCAAGATTGATATGTAGATTTTTGAAATTATAGACAAGATAAGTTAGATAGATTTATGAAATCATAAAAAATAGTTATTGAAATAATTATACACTTTGTTACTTTAATCATAAAAAACAAATAAATAAATTAATTTAATTTTACCTGACCCAAGTCTATAGTTAACAGCATCGATGCCAATACTCTCTAGTCCAGAAGGAATATCACTAATCCAATTCAGCGTGCAAATGAGGGCCTCCACAGTTGACGGTGCCAATGAACTCCGATAAGCATCCAACACTCAACCTCCGGTGCTAAACGCCGACTCAGATGCAACTGTAGTGATAGGAACGACTAGTACATCTCGAGTAATACGGGAGATGATTGGGTACTTGGAAGAATTAGCCATCCACCATATCAAGATTTGAAACTCATCAGTAGGCTCCTCGACCTCTGCCAATAAATACCGCTCAACCTCATTCTTACACTACAATGGATTTCTCGTCGACCGTGCGTGAAACGACGTCATAACGTTGAAGTCTCGGGGTTGACTGACACTGTTTGCACTGGCCTAACGGGTACAGGCATCTGAAGGTGGTCCTGACCTCGAGCTCAAATGTGAGCTACCTGCGGTTGCTGAGGATGAAAGCTGGCTATTAATGCTGTAGTGGTTGTATAAGTCGTTCATATCTACCTTAAGTGTTGTGATAAATGCAGCTGCCTTCACTGCCCTGAGAACTTCAATTGCCCACCATTCTATTACCGCCAACTTCAATCGGGGGTCGATGATCGATGCTATGAACAACAATCGATTTATTTTCTCAACTTGCCCCCAATATTTATCATATTTTGACTGCATCTGTAATGCCATAGCAGATAACACTCCGCTCGGGTCAGCACAACCTTCTTTCAAGTGGTGGTGTACCATTGAGATCTCGCTGAACCACATGTTTGCTGTCGCATATGCGGATCCAGATATCCACTTAGTAATATGATAGAAAATCTGTAAAAAGTTGACAAACACGGATATAATTTGCCAATCCGTACTGTCTAGCAAACCGAGCCCCATTTCATTAGGCTCCAGCAGGGCATACCTCAGACACCCATCCTCAATCTCCAACTGCTCAAATGCCTTATGGTACTTTAGTGTCACATCCAACATCATGTATGTGGAGTTCCATCGAGTGGGAACATCCAAACACAATATTTTTGAAAATTCAACCCCAACCTGTTCTGCTATTGCCTTAAACTTCTGCAGCCTTTGGGGAGAAACTCTCGCGTACCGCACAATGTTATGGACTTTCTTGATGGAGTCGTCCACATTTTTCATCCATTTAACTGTTTTATCATTGAAAAATGATACCATTTTCAAAATTATTAATCATTAAAATATTAAAATAAAAAATACAAAATTAAAATCAGAAAGGCTCACCAACAATAAGGTTAAGTATGTGAGCAGTGCATCGAATGTGGATATACTAATGATTTTTAATCACATCGTATCTTACCCTCGTATTTCGCAAAAATCACTCGATGGCAGTTTCATTAGCACTGGCATTATCAACTGTAATGCATAGCATATTTTAGATGCCCCAATTTATCAGACAATCATCCATCTCTACCCCTATTGATGCACTCTTATGGTCAACTATTTCTTTAAATCCAATAATTATCTTTTTAAGATTCCACTCACTGTCAATATAGTGTGCTGTGATACACATGTACCATATATTTTATATAGACGTCCATGTGTCAGTCGTAAATGACACTCTTTGGCCAGTGGTGATGAACATCTTCTTCACCTCTACCTTCTCCCTCATATGCATCTTCATGCAATCACGCATTGCTGTATAACGGGATGGCAGTGGAAATCTTGGCTCAAGCAGCTTCACAAATTTGTGGAATCCTTTCTTCTCAACAATGTTAAATGGCATCTCATTCTCTATAACCATCTCTGCAAGTATCTCACGGTACACCTTCTCACTATATCGTAGCTTCTTGGGATCCCCACCTTCAACTTTCATGAAATGTTCCCATGTCCACGATATTTTTTTATTTGATCGTGGACGGGGTGGCCTCATAGTTGCGGGGTGTATTGGTATATCCGAATCCTGAACCGGATCATCCTCGAGACCCATATCCTCCTCCTCCATAAACTGATCGAGATTTTCTGCTTCTAATTCTAAGTTGACTAGAAGTGGAAATCTACTACTAGTATACGAGGTCTATGCTCGAGTAGAACTAGGTAGTCGACTTTGAGTCCGACTCGGTACCACTGCTTGGGATGCCGACGGAGTCCTGGCATCCGAAGTCTCATATGGAGTTGAACTCCCACTGATACCATGTGAGCGTGAGAGATCCATCTGTTAAGTAGACTTGAAATTCAAGTATAACAATATAAAAAATGTTATATATGTTTGACTTATATATAAGTTTATATATATGCTTATAAAACATCACCCAACTCACGCCGCTAGCTATATATGTTTGATTAAAGAACCTCAGTTAGAAATCATGTAAATGAGTCAAAGAGTCAAAGACCATACTAGTTTATCATTTTTTTTATATTATTATAATTTATATATTATAATTTATTTATTGGTCCTGTGTCGATAAGATTCCACCAGTTTTTATACCAATAGTAACTCTTTAAATATTAGGTGTTTGGTGTGGATCGTGGTAGATGTCATGTAAAGGCCTAAGGCTATAAACCCTAGAATTATATTGAATATATTCCTTTACTGTGAGAAAAGCAATGGCTCAAGGCAAAAGATGGAAAGTTAGAAACCCTCTGCAATCTGCCCATTTATTATAGAAGGGATAAAGTGGAAGGATGTTGAAGTTGATCTCATCACAATGATTACATAAACTTTAGAAAAGAAAAAAAATTATACCCATTTGACTTTCTTATAGCTCATAGCCTCATCATACACTATTGAATCATTGATTGTACTATATATATAATATATATAAACATGCAATACATATCTTTTAAACTATTTATGATCTTATATCTCATCATAATACATTTATTCTTTTTATTTTCAATATAATCATTCTTATATCATCCACATTCCAACCCTCGAAGCAAATATATAATAATATAAGTTTATCTATATATATATTATTGGTATTGAGGGAATATTTTAATTAATCATATTGGATAGTCTAGATCAAGATTCTTTATTGTTCTTAACTTCTTATCCTAACTTTATAATCTAAAATAAGAAATATAAATACATACCATTCAAAAAAAGCATCTATTCATTTCATATTGTTACATTGTGTTTAAAATATTTTAATTAAGTATCTAAAATAGGTTGTCAAGAAAATTCAGCTTTTCTAAATTTTAATCCAAATTCAGAAAACTAAATTGTTTTTTTTCTTTTTATTTTATTTTTTAATTGTTCTTCTCAATCTTCTCTACTCATAACATTGAAACTTTTATCATGTGACATTGTAAATCTGTGATAATCATATTTGCATAACACCAGACCCAGTCACCAAATACTAGCCAACAGCTATCAAAGTGACTCAAACAACATTGAGCATCTCAGATTCTCGGCATTCTATCAAGTATCAAGGATAATTTTTCTCTTAAATAAACTATATGCAATACAACCAAAGGTCCAAAACCATATACAAGCAGAGAGCGCATTAATTTGCTACCAAAATAATTTCGAAACCTTAGAATTAGTGAATTTGAAGAAACAAAGAAATTAAATACTAGAAATTTTGAATCTTCAATTGCCTTACAAAATCAATACAATAGAAAATAATTAACACAATCCAAACTCAATTTCTCGGATTAAAATTCAAAATAAATTTCTATTTTGAAACCCTAAAAAATACCAATTAAAACTGGGGGTTTTCTCGGATCTCCTAGGCAAGGCTGCGTCGCGGCTAGAGTAAGTCAGACGGCGGCGTGTGGCTGGAAATACGGTTGCTAGAAGACGGGAGAAGATGAAACTGGGGCCTGGGCTATTGGAGCAGGGCTGCGCTGGACGCAGAGAAACGGAATGGCGAAGCGAAGCGGAAGAGAAAGAAGAAAGAAGAAAGAAGAGGAGAGAAAGAGAGGAGAGAAAGAGAAGAAGGGATCGGGAGGGAGATAAAGTAAATGCAAAACGGCGTCGTTCCTCATTAATTGGAACGACGTCGTTTCATTTAAAAAAATAATAATCCAGATGCAAAACGACTTCATTTTGCATCTAAGTTATTTTTAAAAAGATCGAAATTCGGAGTCGGAGTTCGGAGCACACGATTGCTCCGACTCCGATTCCGAACTCCAATTTTGAAGTTGGAAGCTTACGACTTCAACTCCGACTTCCGAATTCCGATTCCGATCGGAGTCGAAATCGGAGCGGAAGTCGTTCAAAAGTCGGAAGTCGGAATTTTTACCCACCTCTATAGTCGTAGAATTGTAAACAGTGTGCAATCATTTTAACTTTTTTAACAGTAAATTCCACTTTTTTCTAAAGCGATTGCACGCCGTTTGTAATTCCACGACTGCATCTATCATTTTTCATATTTAAATAATCTTAAAATTTTATTTATATTTAAATAATCTTAAAAATTTTAATATTAAAACAAAATAAGATAAAATAAAGAGAGAGCACCTCAATATCAAACTGACAATAATCCCATCCAACCGGAGGAATCCCATCCAATATCGTGTGCCCAACAAAGTCGGTCTGTCGCAGCGTCGCAGCGCGGGGAAAGTTTGCTCGTTTTCTTCCGTTCCTCGTTACTGAAGTTCAATTCACCCAGACGTCAATATGCAGGTAAGTCTCTCTCTCGACATTAACTTCTTGGATTCTGAACCCCTCACGACGGTACAATCGAAACCCTAAATCCTAAACCCTAATCCCCTATTCTTTCTCACTCCCGTTGCTCGTCAAAAACCTAATAGACTGTCGTTGCTGCCTTGTGAAACACTTCTTGTTTGTCTTTCATTTTCTACAAGGGTCATACTCTGATATTATTTGCTATTCGATTAGCTTGACTTTTGTCTTTAAAATCGTTGCTGGAATTTTGAATGTTTACATCCTTTGATTCTAAAATCTTTATATTTTAATTTCTTCAGTCGCGATAAGCTTGCTATGTTTGACTGTACAGGCCAGCGACAGGTTTAACATCAATTCCCAGCTTGAGCACCTTCAAGCTAAATATGTCGGCACAGGTCATGCAGATTTGAATAGATTGTGAGGCTGCCAATTCTTTGAAAACCCATGTTTTATCTTCTTCTTTTTTTCTTTTTGTGAAGTTTACTTGTTAGTTTGTTGTTCTTCATTTGAATGTGTATTTACACGTACTTTGGATGCGCAGTGAATGGGCAGTGAACATTCAACGAGATAGCTATGCATCATACGTTGGTCATTACCCCATACTAGCGTACTTCGCTATTGCAGAAAATGAATCAATTGGTAGAGAGCACTATAACTTCATGCAGGTTTTGTCTAACTCGTTGTCTTTTTCTCTACTTGGTATTTTGTTTATACATGTATACTGGATATTTTCTTTATACATGTATAATGGATATTTTCTTTAAACATGTATAATGGATATAATTTTCTTTATACCTGTATAATGATCTTAGGCTAAATTTGGGATGGGAATTTTTCCATTTTGGACTTATCACTTCTCGTGAGTTTTTGTATTCGTAGGTTAGGTAACTGGTTACAACTTACGCACTGAAATTTTACAAGGCCAATGCTATACTTACATACTCAGCCTGGACCAAAGCTATAATGTGGCTTGAAGCTCAATCACATGTTATAAGGTTTTCTTGAACCATCAAAGATTTCTTTTTGTAGATCTGAAGGACATTTATATGATATACTTCACAGAGAGGAAGGCACTGGACTTTGTTCTTTGCCTTAGCCAGATGATAAGTTCGTTGAGTTATGCCTACTTTGTTTACTCTGTCATATGACATATTTTGAAATGCTGTTTAAGATTGCTTATTTGTTTGGTTGACATCAAGATAAGTAAGGATGGCTTGTGATTGTGATTGAAAGAACTTAAAAGTTTTTAATTAGACTGCTTTTGGGGATGGAGGACTAGGTTATGAAGGCAGGGGCGTGAACATGAGGGAATCTGGTTACACGAACTTTCTGTAGTGGCTAAATATGAGGGATCGGGGTTGGTTTTGCTTGGTTAAAAAGATGTCTGAAGGAAGCTGAAAACTTTTCACTTATTTTCTTGGTATTTCATTTGCACAACTTCGATAGAATATCTCTTCTTTCTTTTTTAATAAGTACTGTAATATAATATCTCTTTCTACTGCCTCACTTTTTTTTCATCTAATAGAGCTGATATTCTTTTATTTTTTGATAAGTAATAAAAAAAAAATTATCTCAAGAAGTTGAAGGTGTAACCGTGTAGCCCAAGCACAATGAAAGGACACAGGAGTAAGGAAATGACTCTTATATTGTCTTGAGGTTTTAACCGTTGTATTATGTTGTCCTTTTCCTTCAAGATAGAGGTTCATTGCCCCCTCCCCCCTCCCTCTTTCTCCTCTTAAACTGATATTAAGTTTTATTTGTTATATATCCTGCTTTTGAACACTCTGCAGATGATGCGGTTTCTATAATCCACGCATATTTCCTTATAGATGACATTCTACACTCTAGTTTTTAATCTAAAGCTTTATGTCTGAGTGATGATCACCAACTATTTCTTATTCAATTTACGCTATGCTTGGAAATGAGATGAGATAGGAATTGTGTGAAAATAGTAGTAAGATGATTTGTGAATAGTAGTGAGATAATTTGAGTTAAATATTTGATTTCGGGAAAGGAGAGAGAGAAAAAGTTAATTTATAAATGTTATAAAAATAAAATATTGTTAGAATATAATTTTTTAATATAATTTTTGTTTTGGAATTTGAATAAGTTAAATTATTTTTTATTTTTTGTTTGAAAGTTGGGAAAGTGTTTGTGTTTGAATGAAATTTGGGAAGAAAATCATATGAAATGAGATGGGATGAGATGAAAAACTTTTACAAACATTTCTGATATTGGATGACGGCTCAGTTATTTCTAAAATCTTATTGAGTTGTCAATCTTTTTTTCTTTTTAACCTTACTGATAAATCACCAAATCCTTTTTGCGACTTGATTTTGGTTGTGCAGAAAATGCTTTTGCCTTGTGGTCTCCCCCCTGAAAGAGAAGACGATTGAGAACTGGCAACTGCCATTTAAACAAAAATCTGAAACGTGTCAAACTCTTGGTCTGGCAGGCTGAATGTCCCCATATATGTAATGCATGCTTATTGCGTAAAGGAACTATTTTCCTTTGTAAGACCAATGAATCAATCGACTACTCGTCTAACTTTATATTTGTGGATGTGTAAAACATGAGTCATTATTGTCAGGCTCGAATTTTTTAGTCTTGATCTGGTTTTGCTTTATCTGATCTCTCTCAGCTTCTTCGAAATTTCGATTGTTGTATGTATATCATTTCTATGACCAGAGAAATGGCTCTATAAACTCGGTATCATTGTGCCACAGTGGCTGCCTACCCAAGCGCGTTGAGTTCGGCTGGATTCAATCCCCCCATGTAACGAAATATTGGAACACATTACTTTTGGGGTCCTGCTAGGTACACACGTAGTGGTATACCGTTTATAGACACGACTGATGTGGCAAGTCAGAATATTTAAAAAATAAAGGGAAGACAACACGAAACGAGAGGAAAAGTTATTTTAGATCGAAACGTTTAGTTGCGAGAGAGAAGGTGTGGGTTTGGGTCGTGCACAATTCACGTGAGAGGGAAGAGCTTGCTGGGATCGGAGGTTGTTTGAGGGCCTACCGTTGTAGGAGGAAGAGGACATTGCCGTCGTTGGAGATTTGTACTTCGAAGCTTTAGACCCACGACAGAGAGAGATTTCAATTGATCCTGTGGGTTTGCAGTCGTCGTCGAAAACTCTCGTCCGAGGGTAAGCTTCAAACTCTATTCTGCAATCCAACCGCTGCTTTTTTTTACAAATATATATTTTCAATATTTTGATGTTAGCTAAAATCAATAAGATAAACAATACCAAACCAAAGAGAAACTTACATGACTAGCGAGCATGTATAATAACAAATAATTTGCAGCACCAATTCTGAAGTTAAAGGTAATATTCGAAGAAATCTGAGAAAATATTAAAAACAGACGATGACAAACAAGGCATGTTTTGTAGCCATTACATTTGAGCCTTTTGAATTCTGAAGAAATCTCAAAACCACAACTTGCACAGTTTGGAAAATAATGAAAAAAATAAGGATTTAGTCTTGATGTTCTTTTAACAGCTGCAAATGTTGAGAGGAATCTTGGCGCAACACTAGGATGTAGAGCTGCAGTCCTGGATATGCACGAGGAACACGAAATGTGAATATAGAAATGAAATGTGGCGTTTCATTTAGTTCGCCACGTAGACCGTGTGTATACGTGTCTCCAATGCCGTGTACAACAAGCATTTTTCTTACTTTTGTGACAACATTTTATCTTTTTAATAGAATAAATTAGAAGATGAAATAAAAAATTATTTTATTGTTTAAAATATGTTTTGTTATTTAAAATAATAACAAAATAATTAAAATAACAAAAATTCTTTTGTTATTATTTTAAATAACAAAACATATTTTAAGTAATGGAGATGGAGTGAGAAGAGATTTTTTTAATACATAATTTTCTTGAGTTTGGGTCATTGTTTGTAATGGAGATAGTTTTCACAATTTGCTTGTATCTGTCACTAGTGCAGCAGTGCTTATTGGTTTTTAAGTACATTCTGTAATATTTCTTGTGTTACTTAGCTATGCTTTTACTATCAATATTGTTTTAATTTTACTTATCTTATAAAAGACACATGCAAAATGAAAAGATTCTAAGTAAAGAAAACATTTACATTATTGATAAGGTGACATAATCACGTTGATTGCTTATAGAGGAGCTACAAAATAATTACAAGTTCATCATTTTTGCCGAAGCAGTTGTTTTCTCATGCACTCTAATTCATTTGAAGATTGGTTACCGGTAAAACTTAGGTTTGGTTTGAGAAATTATTTTAATTTATCTTATTTTATAATTATTTTTTTTTAATTTTTTTATATAAATTAAAATAAATAATTTAATTTTTCAAATCCCAATTCAAGTTTTTAATTTTAAAATAATAATAATATTAAAAAATATTTTAAAAATATTTTATTCAATTTTTAACTTTTATCTAAAAACATTACGTCTTGTTTGACTATCCTAATAAGCCTTAAACAAAGCCCAACGGGCCAGCCTTGAGATTATCTTATCTCATTTTATTTTATTTTATCATATTTCATTGTTATAATTTTTTTAAATTTTTATAAAAAATATAATAAAGAGAAATGTTAATATAACTACTCATTTTGACATCTTATACATTTTATTTATTTTTTATTTAATAATTAAGAAAGTAATTATTAATCCATTGATATATATATTTTTTTTTTGAAAAATAATAAGAAAATATGAATAAGAAAAAAAAAATACTATCAATATGGATGAGCGGAGTTATTCAAGCGGCATATTTTAATAATGAACTATTCAATTGTTTAAAATTTTAAAATAATAATAAAATTAAAAATAATATTTTAATAATAATTTATTTAATTTTTAAAATTTATCTCAATTGCCTATTCCTTAGTCACCGAAAAAGAAATCAACTTTGTCGACAAGAGTCCCAACTAACAACGTAAAGGTCAAATCAGCTGCCATTCATAATCCATATGTCTCAATGTATACTATTACCGAAAGCTACGCTTTAGACAGAGATATGTAATGTTACCTACTCGACAAATCTGCCTTTGGATATTCTTATTAACGAGAGATGCTTTTTTTTTTTGGTTCTCTATTTTATGACTTGGCGAACCGCCCGCCCAAACACCTAATAAAAAAATTAAAAAAAAAAACAAAAACAAAAATAAAAACAAAAAAAGAAACAAGAAAGAAAAGAAAAGGAAAAGGAGTAGGAGTAGGAGGACTTCATCATCGTCTTTAAGCGGCCTTTGAGAGTCTTGAAAAGAAAAAGAAAGTGCACGTTTGCTATAAAGGTGTCCAGTCATGGAGGGTCTGTTAAGCAATTAAAGTTTAGGTTACGTTCAACAATGTTTAAAAGTGTTTGTAAATAATAATAAATAATAATAAAAGTAAATGAAAAATAATAAAATAATAAATAATAATAATAAAATAATAAATATTTAAAAATATTGGAGAATAATTAATTTTCAAACTGCCCTAAGACGGCGGGATTATCCTTCACCCACCCTTTATCACTGCCAAATATATTCCACCCTCTCATTTTTGGGTGGTAATTTGCAAGGGAGCAATGTTATATATAATTTTTAAATAGAGATTGTAATACAAATTTAATGTAAAATAATTAAAAATTATAATAATATCTATTTTTTTTAAAAATATTTTTTTTTACTTTTATTTATCATTAAGACTATAATTTAATCTTATATTTAAAATTGTAAAAAGAATTTCTCTTTGCAATGAGAATGGTTTTCACTTTCTATATGGGTAAAAAAAAAAAGGTAAAAAAAAAACTTTTACCAGTATTTGATTTTGCTTGATCTCAAATATCTTATTATTTACAAGTTTAGATTCGAATTGAATTAAGAGTTGAGATGAATTTAATTTATTTTTTAATATTATTATTATTATTTTAATATTAAAAAAAATTGAAATATAATTTAAAAAATGTATTAAAATTTGAAAAAATTATATTAAAAATTATATTTTATATAAAAATTTAAAAATATATAATAATAAATTTAAGATAAATTAAGAGAAAGTGTCTACCAATCCAAACCGGCCTAAGATTAACGCTCAAAACTTCACCTAGGAATCCATCTTTTGTTTTTCCCCTTTTTCAAAGTTCACCACTTATTTGTTTTGTTTTGCTCACCGTAATCAGAAACTTTTAAGATAGCATTACTACCCACCGGTGGGGACAATCTTAAATGATGCCTTCCATTGACATCTTTTTTGGGCTTTTTTTTTTTTTTCTTTCTTTATTTTTAGCGAATTTGTTTGAATTTCAAATTGCAAATTAAACGTTCCTATATAGTTGTTATGTCCAACTTTTCTACTAGTGTGACATGATTGACAGTGTTAAAAACTCTTACACCTTCGCCGTAAAAAATCATGCATTGCTCTTTCTTTCAATGAGATATACCAAGGTCCAAGGTCAAGAACTTAAGATAGTTCCACTTCCACCACTTTATTTTTAATTAAAAATTATGGAGGTGAGAGAATTTTTAGTTTTTTTGAAATTTAATGATATTAATTATACATTAAATAATAAGGGTATGTAGTGACCACAAGTATGCATCAATTGTTTAGAACATACATAAAGGTCTGGCTATAACATTTAATTATAGAAAATGCTAAAGTCACTCTACAAAATCACACTCCACTACTCCCGGTTGATTTTTCTTTTTATTTAATTATTAAGTATCTTTAATGATGTTGTATTTTAAAAAATATATATATTTAAAAAATGATAAAAAAAATAATACATAAAACAAAAACAAATAATACCATTTCTCTCTTGTTAAATAGAATAATAGAATAGTTCCACATCACACGTGGAGATTTCGATTGGAATGCCACTCAGTGTATTTCCCTTATTTTAAAAATATTTTTTTAAAAAAATTAATATTATTAAAAAATATTTAATTATAAAATATAAAATAATAATTAACAGAAATTCCGACGAAGTCTCTATAATATTAAGAGCAGTATTTCTCTTTAAATAAACATACAATGACTTCCCATTTTTTAAATAGGAATTAGGAACACTTTCCTTCCTAAATATGCTCGTAAACAGTACGGAAATTGAATAAAAAGTAGAGAGTTCGTGAGTAGCGTAGGGCAGGATTCAGGTTATAACTCGTATGATTTCAAAAATAATTAAAAAAAAAAAAGTAAAAACGTATAATTTTCTCAGTTTAACCAAATAAATACTATTACAATAATAAAACGTAAAAACATGTTACCAAATTCAATATTATCATCTAGCTTTTTGATTCATCAATCATCCACTTTCTCGTCCATCTTCTCCCTCCCCTCCCCTCCCCTCCCCTCTCGTCTCTGCATCTTTCCCAAGTCTCCTTTCCAGAGAATCTGAAGAATTTTCATAGAGAAAAACCAATCTCAGTCCCAAACCCAGATCTGAAAGATCCCTTGAGTCTACTTTCATTTTTTCTTGACGGTGAGGATCGTTAGCAGATTAGGATTTCTTCTCCGACTACGAAGTCCCAATCCATTCTTTTTTCTCACGACAATAATCTTTACCCACTACCAATTTCCATTAAAAAGAAAGCCTTTTTCTCGCTCTCTTTTCCTTCACGTTCTTTTTCTCATCCCGATTACCCAAGAAAAAGCTCCCGTGTGATGACCCTAAAAACCCGAGTTTAATTCGGTGATAATGGGGTTCCCTTAGATTTTTAATTTTGTAGTACAGTTAGATGCTAGAGCTCTCTCTACATATATCGCTTAGACATTTTTTTCTTGAGAAAGTCCGCATGTTTTAGTTTGGTTTTTGATGTATAGAAAAGGTTATTTGATCACTGTGTTTGTGTTCGGATGCGATGGATCTGAGACTAGACTGAAACCGAAAATCTATCGGCGATGAGCTTTTTGGATGAACAAAAGCTTTTAGATCATTGTGTTACCGGATTGGATTGGATTGCCAGCTAAGACGGTGAAGGGGCTGAGCTTGCTGCTTGTCTTTGTTTGATTGGTAGCTGAATCATGGAGCATGTGATTGGTGGAAAGTTTAAGCTCGGGCGGAAGATCGGTAGCGGATCATTTGGCGAGCTCTATTTGGGTATGCAACTCATGCTGTAAAGTAGCATTATTTACTCGTTTCACTTTATGGCTTTGTATTTTTTTGTTGAGAATTAGTAGGGTTCATAATGCTTTGGCTTGATGTGGGTGTTTCAGGGGTTAATGTACAAAGTGGAGAGGAAGTGGCTGTCAAGCTGGTATGTGGAGAGGGGGGAGGTTCATTTTCTTTGTTCCACTTAACTTTTGTTTTGGGAGTTTGATCTTTTCGCCTTTTTGGTGCGGTGAATATTTTTGTGTTGGATTTTTCGGAATATTGTTATGAGTGGAGCAGTTTATCTTTATAATTCAGTAGATCGACATGTTGAGTTGTACTGTAAAGATCCTACTATCTATTATTGGTTGCCTCTCTCAGTTAACTTTTTTGTAAGGATGCCTAAAAGCACCTTAAATTTTTAGGAAACGCATTTTCGTTTGCAAGCGAAGTCTTTTTCCTCCTGCATCCTCCATATACTACTATCTTCTCTTATTTTGGTCTTAATACCCAATTTTTATATATTTTTTTATAATCTTAATACCCATTTAAACTTGTACGCTGACTGTGCATCTGGTGTTAATAACTTAATACATTGTTGTATGCTTGAATGGTGTTGATGCAAGGTCGTGTACTTCAATTGAAGTTTTTATTGTTTTCTTATATCTTTGGAATCTATTGTTTTGGTTTTATGGATTGACCTTATTAAATTCAATATGTATTTTTGGGAACCTATATATTACCTGTTTCCCCAGGAGTCTGTGAAGACCAAGCACCCTCAGCTTCACTATGAGTCAAAATTATACATGCTTCTGCAAGGAGGAAGTAAGTTTCCCATTGTAGTCCTCTTGTTTATAGTGAGTTGATATGGATGGAAGGTCGCATTTATCATCTGTTTATTGTTTATTCGTCCTCTTTTCGTCTTGTTTATAGTGAGTTCAACTTATGTAGCTATTGTCTTTTCTCTGTATGAAGCGGGTATTCCCCATCTGAAATGGTTTGGTGTTGAGGGTGAGTACAATGTTATGGTTATTGACCTTCTTGGGCCAAGCCTAGAAGACCTATTCAACTATTGCAACCGGAAGTTTACATTAAAAACAGTTTTGATGCTTGCAGATCAGTTAGTAAGTCGATCGAATGTTAATATGTCTGGTATTTTGTTAATGTGTTGTTACTTATCCATAAAAAATGGAGGTGTCTATGGTTAAGTGGCTTCCATGCTGATGCGTTTTCTTTTCCTTTTAATTTAATGTAGATAAACAGAGTTGAGTATATGCAATCACGGGGTTTTCTCCACCGTGACATAAAGCCTGATAACTTTTTAATGGGTTTAGGGCG
This sequence comes from Platycarya strobilacea, assembly GCA_036898215.1. Classification (NCBI taxonomy): domain Eukaryota; kingdom Viridiplantae; phylum Streptophyta; class Magnoliopsida; order Fagales; family Juglandaceae; genus Platycarya; species Platycarya strobilacea. The sequence continues at coordinate 43,058,903 of CM072545.1, read as the reverse complement.
CAAAGCTAATCAGGTAATTTTTCCATATGGTGTTGATTTTTTTATGTATGCTTTCAATTTGCATTACTTTGAATTATGTACACATTGGATCTTAATTATTCCATAAATTTACGGATTTTGTTAGAAATATCATGTCAAAATGAGAATGTTTTGTGACAATATTCTCAGTTTGTATTCTATCCCAATCCAAGTGTCTTGTTGCTGATTTAGAAGATTGTATGCTTAAGAGAATCTTATATGGGTTTGGTGATTGAACCGGTGTATGGTCTTGTTAATTGTTTTTTGTGTCCTAAGAAATACTTGTTGGGAATCAAGGACAACACATTTCATCTCAAATTCTAAATAAGTCTGATTTCCAATTGCCTATTATAACACTTCAATTGCCTATTATAGTTATAATACGTTGTGTATAGGAATCTTTTAGTTGATTTGAGGAGTTTGTGTTTCATGTGTGTTCACGGGTGAAAAATAACTATTGGGTAGACCACCCCTTATGTTAAATATTGTGTTAGGGAATAATACTTGCATTATGAGCAATTATGCATTGGCATGCTACTTTTGGTTAAGTCCTAAAGGGCATCTAATCTCCTAGATTGACTATAGGTGGAGGGTGAATGAGATCCCACATTCCCTGGAAAAGTGAAGCTTTTACTCTTTACAATGACTCCAAAGGGCCGCATTAAAAATTTGACATGTCTTTTGTCATGACAAGATATGTGACTTATCACTTAACAAAAGACTTACACCAGTGGCAGTAGATTCATAAACGACTAAATGCTCCTAAAAGTCTTCTTCACCCTCTTTTTTAATGTATAACAGTGTAAGTGATTTGTGATCCCCATGCTTCACCTAGCCACAAGAGAGTTTACAAATGATTGATCAGTGTTGTACTTGTAGTTTACTCTCCATAGTTGCGGATAGAGAATGTGTAATCATTAGAATATGTAAACTTTACTGAGTCATGATATGATGATCAACTATGGGAACTTAAAGATCTCCTATATGGCTAATCCCAAGTTGGTTTAGCCTGATTGTAAAGATCCAAGGGAGGCCCAAGCCACAACTAAAACATACTCCAAAAGACTAGTCAATGGTACGATTGGAGTCTTTTAGAATCCTTAGATGGAGCAAGAACTTTTCCCTCCCAAGTTAAGAGCCAAAATGATAAAGTCCTAGGGGTTGGCTCAAGTGGTAAAGGCCTTGGGCTTGGAGGTATGCTCCCCCAAGGTCTAAGGTTCTCCTTGGGTGCAAACAATTTTTAGTGGCCATTGGATTGGGGGATTTCTCTCTAGAATTATCTAAGGTGCACTTGTGGGAAACTCCTTGTCAAGTGCACCCCCGGGATTAGTTAAGATGTTGTTATACCAATCAAGAAAGAACTTATCACTCCCAAACAATATGGGATCCCATCAACCACATATTCTCACTCAATATGGACTATCACAATCCCCCCTCCCCCCAAACTTGTCATGCTATTTCATCATAGGTGGCAGGGCTTAAGCCAATTTTGGTTGGGATTGACTTTGATTCTGTTTGTAATGGCCCAAGGGAGGGCCTAAGTTTCATCTAGATCATACTCTAAAAGTCATTGATAGTATTGAAGTAGAATTATTATAAAGAGCAATAATTTCTCATTCCCAAGCAATGTGGGATCCCATTCATTACCTATTTGTTTTATTCTGAAGTGAAGATATCTCAACCTCATATCTAGAGGGGGATCAATAAAGTACTATATCACGGGATAGATAGTGGTTTTGATTTTAGATAAGTAAATCCTGGCTACTTCGCCAAGCACTCACTTGACAGAATTCACCTAATAATGTTGAATGGCATATTGTATTGGCAAATGCCCTAGTCGCTTGGCAGCACTGATCTGTTTGATTGATGCTGGCTTAGGCTTGTGTAGATTACCAAATTCCCTTTGAAACTAATAGTTTTGGCTGTTTTAGATGTGTCCTTACATGCATTGCTTGGCATTTCCTTTCTTTAACTAGGTTTATTGGCATTTCCTTTCTTTAACTAGGTTTATTTTGAACAACAGGTATATATTATTGATTATGGTCTGGCAAAAAAGTACAGGGATCTTCAAACACACAAGCACATACCGTACAGGTAATCCAACATTCTTGTAACTTCTGATTAAGTTATTCTCAGCACTAGAGAACCTCATTGTACCATTTCCCAATTTGGTTTTAATTTCTACACTGTATTTACTGCTTTGTGGTTTTTGTTGGGGTCCTCACCCCCATATGTATTTATTTTTTTTCTTGGTAATGAATTTATCTCAACATATAAAACAAAAGCCCTCACTGAAAGATTCTTGCATATAAATTTCATGCAAGAATTTCAACAACTTTGAAGCACTAATTTTAACGTATATTATAAGTGGTATGGGAGCTTTAGCAAGTGCTGACATGATCCTATAGGTGTCTGTTTGCTTCGATGAGTTTACTTATAATACAGGCTGTTGAGTGTTTCGTTATACCCTTTCTTTTTGTTATGTTTAAGCTCCAATCACATGTGAATTAGTGGCTTCCTGATGTATCTATATGCTACATGTCTTTAACGTGTTTAGTATGTTACCATATCTTAATCCGAAGCCCCTCTTCTTCTCCCCCAAGTCTTTATGCTATTGTTTTCTGAGATTTTCTTTTGGTTCAGAGAAAACAAAAATCTCACAGGAACTGCTCGTTATGCAAGTGTTAATACTCACCTTGGAGTTGGTGAGTGAACTTCTAGTTATGCAGCTAATGTAGTATGAGATGGTTTTGTATTCTTCTTGTCATGTATTTAAATGGGACAATGATTCCGCTTGCAGAACAAAGCAGAAGAGATGATCTGGAGTCTCTTGGTTATGTGCTTATGTACTTTCTGAGGGGAAGGTTGATCACTTAATTTATTGTCACTTTCCTAGTTTGATTAGGCTTATTCGTATTTTTAACTCACTGCATATAAAATCTGTTTCAGCCTTCCTTGGCAAGGATTAAAAGCGGGTACTAAGAAGCAGAAGTATGACAAGATTAGTGAAAAGAAGATGCTTACTTCCATAGAGGTATCATCACTTGCTCCTGTGCCAAGACACTTAATTTTATGATCAGACATGGTTTGAGTTCATAACAGGAAAAATTCACCAGTTTATGCTATCAAGAGTCTAACATCCAGTCCTCGTTCTATTTTTCAAGTGCTCCAAACATTTGTAAACTAAAGGCATATATAAACATAAATGCAATTTGACAGGTCCTTTGCAAATCGTATCCATCAGAGTTCACCTCATACTTTCATTACTGCCGATCACTAAGGTTTGAAGACAAACCAGATTATTCATATCTGAAGAGGCTTTTCCGGGATCTATTTATTCGAGAAGGTTACTCGCAGACTATTATGCCCGAGCCCTTGAGATTGTTTTCGCTTATTTTATTCAATGAGTGTTGAATGATTCTTTCTCCAATGCTCATTTTTTATCTGATCAAAGGGTTTCATATAACTTGGAATTCAGTAAGTTGTAATTGTTGCAGGTTATCAGTTTGACTATGTATTTGATTGGACGATATTAAAGTATCCTCAAATTGGCTCCAGTTCTAGAACACGAGTCAGTAAATAATTTGTTGGTGTTTATTTCTTATTAAAAAATATTCTATACATGGGTAGTAAATGATCTTACGATATTTTCATGTTAATTTTCCAACAGCTAAGTGGGAAACCTGCATTGAACCCGGGAACATCTACTGAAAAGATAGAGAAGCCTTCAGGTCTGTCTCCATTTCACATCCTAGGATTGGAACAAATTGTGTTTGAAAAATTAAGTTCCATAGATGACTAGAACCCAACTAATATGTAATGAACACTTTGAGCTTCAAGTGCTTAGCCTGTTCTGTGACGTGGCCTAAGATATCTATTTTCATTTTCATTTGCTGGATTCCATCTTTGATCATTTGGGGAATTCTATGTTTAAATTGGAAATTTATGTACGCAGTTCTATTTCTATTTGAAATAAGAAGATGAACTTTAATGTATGACACGTACTTTTGTATGTTTCTTCTAGTGGGACAAGAAATTCGAGATAGGTTCTCAGGTGCTGTTGAGGCATTTTCTAGAAGGAATGGCTCAGGGCACGGTTTGCATGGTGATCACTCGAGGCATAGATCTTCAGATGATGTGCCATCGTCCAAGGATGTGGTGTGTAGTTGCAAGTTGCGTTATGCAATTTTCCTGCATTGGTTTCATCAGTTAATCCTTTTAAATTCACTTTTTTGTTTGCTTTCCACTTTGCAGCAACCTGATTCCGAAAGGGGACGCAGTTCTTCTCGTAATGGCAGTACCTCGAAAAGGCCTGTAATATCGAGCACCCGGCCAAGCTCCTCTGGTGAGCCCAGTGAGAATCGGTCCAGTCGGCTGGTTTCGGGCAGTGGTCGGCTGTCCACAACCCAGAGGAATCAACCTGGGTTTGAGTCCAAGACATCATCTTTTATGCGTAATGCAGCAGGCACTAGAGGTGGTCGAGATGATGCTCTACGGAGCTTTGAGCTCCTGTCGATCGGCACAGGAAAGAGGAAATAAAGCACGAATCCATGTGGGAATGAGTGCATAAGTTAAGGCTTAAGACTCCTCTTTTCAGTTTGTGACGATGTCAGTAATATTATGGTTTTGCCTCGGTTACTTTGTATATGTGTATCAATTGTTGGGCTCAATTCACAGCTAAAAGCTCACTGAAATTTCTCCCAAAAACACGTCCAGACGCTTGTACCCCACTTGATCTCAAGCCTTTATGATGAGATGGTTCTTTAGACGACTCCAAAACCCAAAACCCAATACCTTGCTTTGTCAGCGATAGGGCCTTTGTTTTCTTGTAGTGCGTTTCATAATATATTCATCATGTTTCATCGAGCGTCACTTGGAGTAAACTAAGTTTATCACACCTATATATATACACATTTTAATTTGATCCCCAACATTAATTAGATCTCTTGAACATCTCCAATTAATGTTAAGACTTCAAAAAATTACTTGATTTCTTGGGATACATAATTGCATGCATCCATCAATTAAAAAATTAGATTTTTTTTTTAATTGTTTTGACACATCTACTTCTTATAACAGCATTGAGTGTTTTTTTGCTTGAAAAAGAAAAAAAAAAGGCATCGAATTCTCAGCATCGATGAAGACACTGACATGTAGGGGTATAATTGAATCGAGTCAGATTTTGAGCTTGCCGAATTTTACTTGTCTCAACAAAGTTTGGGATTTTTATTTAATCTTTGTTGAGCTTGAGCTCGACCCAAAAATGAGTTTAAGTTGTTTATTTATTTTCTTATTTTGAATCAGATTTAATAATTACTAAATTAGATAAGTAAAAAAAAAATATAATATTGTATAACTAACAAGGATAACAGCAAATTTATAAATAATTAATGAGACACCCTGCCAAGCGGTCCAGCTGTTTTATGGAAACAACATGCCTCCAATCATACTCACGGGCATCTGAACCAAGGTCAAGCTTCTGATTTCCTCCCTTCCGTCTTTGAACCAGAATTCCAGACATCATCTTTGCCCCTCCCTCCCAGTCTCAGTAAACATCTAAGCCCCCCTCCATTCCCCTGCACGTTGTTGTCCCCTTTATTTGTTTTTCTTTTTTCTTTCCTTTTGTTTTTCTTTCTCTCATTCCATTTTTTTAAATTGTCATCATTTTTTTTTTTGTCTCTTGTTTGATCAAAACCCAAACCCTAGAATTAATCTTCAATAATCCCAACCACCTGTGAAAGATGTAAGAAAGGTGCCGTTTCTCAAGCTTTTCCCTTGAGTACTCTGAAATTAATTCTTCTCTTATTTCTTGTGTTTATTTCTCAAAAAAACACAGAAGATTATTTCGGCTAACTCCAAAGCAAAACCACCCCCCCCAAAAAAGAAGAAATTAAAATAGAGAGAGAGAGGTCGAGCTCCATTCCATCCATTGCCACACATTATGTCTGTTCATCGCGTTGTTAGCCCAGAAAGACCCACAAACCCAAAACATGCACATAATATGATAGTATATATTTATTTCAAATAACTGTTATACAAATTATATGTTATAGCTATGAAACATATTCATGATATAGACATAAGTGACTATGCATAAATAATTAGATTATATATCATATATTTAAGGGTGACGTTGGAGGTCGGTCTGACTGCCCCAGCGTCAAAAACAGCCCACGTCAAGTGGGCAATAAACACAATAAAAAAATTTTAAAAAATATAATAAATATAAAATAAAATGAAAAAACATAATAAAAAACATAATAAAAAATAAAATAAAGAAAACACAATAAAAAAATAAAAACATAATAAAAATAAAAAAATAAAATGAAAATGATTTTAAGGGAGGATTCGATCTTCAGTCGAACGGAGCCGCCGCCGGTGGCGGTGTGCAACACCACCAATGGACTCATTACGGGTTTAAGGCTACTGGGAGAAAGTTGGAGGTTGCTAGGGGTCGCTGTTGCAGGAGTAAGGTCGTCGAAGCCGGTCTTTATAGCATGGGCGATATCGCTCACCGCCACTGGAGATTACGAGGGCTATTTTTTCTAATAGGGGCAGCTGGATTGGACCCTAGAAAAATTCTATATTTAATTATAAAAGTGCTTATATTATTAGCTAATACACCATCACACACACACACACACACACACACACACACACACACACACACACAAACACACATATGTATATATACATAGTTGTATGTAATATTTATTAATAGATTAATAGGTTTTAATCGATTCGAGTTAACGAGTCGACTTGAACATAAACGAGAGTGAGTCTTAATGAGTTTGAGTCGAGTTGAGTCGAGTTAATTAGTTGGATATGCCTTATTTACTAATCGTGCAAGTATCTGTTTTGATGAGCGAGTCTTTTTTTTCACGAGTCAGGTTCGATTCAAATAACCTTGCAAGTATCTAGTAGGCTATCGAACAGGCTGGCTCATTTACGGTCCTATTGACTTGTCTGGTTTTCAATCAATTATAGAATTTCAGTTTCCGCAAAAGGAAACTAGATTTCATTGTCTTTCTTATGTTTTGTGACGCATCAATTTATTTGTCATGTTCGAATTCTAGATGGTTTATGGCTATAAGGGATACATATTTTTGCAAAAAAGTATGTACAGTCATTTTTGCATATTATATATACATTCCACAAATGTGAGTGATTGCATTATTATTTTAATATAAAATAATTGTTTTGACTAATTATATTAGTGAAGTGCACAAAAAATATGCAACAGTGATTGTATTATAGCAAAATTCATATTTTTATCCCAAATATTTCAACATTATTTTTCGAGTTTTAATTCCTACCAATCAATGGAAAGCCAATGACTATTTATTTTCCCAGAAATAAAATATTTTCCCCTTCAAACGTGTCATGCAGACATTATTCATGTGTAATAATATTACTTATTTATACTCGAAACATAAAATCATTAATACTTATATTAATTAATGAAACGCCAATTCAAATCAATGTAATTATAATTATTGCAAAGTTGGTCGTTTTCTTCAGTTATGGAATAATATCTTAAGGCTAGATATTATAGAACATCGTATTATGACAATGAATGCAAGAAGGGAAAAGTTACTCATTGGTGTCATTACTCATTACTTCTTTGTTGTATTTCGGTGATTAAAAAAATTATAAGATTATATACATAATGGCCGGGACCTGATCATCATTAAAGAAATTCACATAATTAGAATGATCATATGAATATCATTAAAACAGAAGAAATTAATAGTGCCATGCACCAAAAATGTAGAAGAGAATATATCATTCATATTGGCCCACAGAAATGTTTTTAATTACTGCTACTTTTTTGGAAATTCGCTTTAAATTATGATTATGAACTTTCTATTTGACGACGGAGCGACAAACCAATATTTAGCCATGCTGCCATGCATGCATATGGATTCTGGAACGACAGCACTCTCATCCATCCTAAATATACACCCATAAATTAAATTCTCTTCCATGCTTGGTGACGCACTCGTGATTTATTATAGGAGTCAAACACAATTATGGCAACATAAATAACTTGCATTTCATTGCAGCACCTAAAATGGTTAGAAAATAACCTATAAATTGCTCACTTGTCTAAGGCTCTCATCGCATCTCTTCTTCTCCTGGGGTCCATTGCCCACCAAATTATCTTGCGAAGTAGATCATCCTAAAGTCCAGTCCTTTTCTTCTTAAACTCTCTCTGATCATCCTTGTCTAGGGTTCCCCATGGCTGAGAATAGATGGAACATTAGGAGGCAGAGATACAGTGCTAATAATGGGTTAAACCGTACTGGTCGACAAATTATTTTCGGCCGGCCTCTTAATCGAACACAGATTGCATGTCGATTTTGTAACCTTGTGTTTATGAACACCCAAGCCTTCATACGCCATGTGGAGTCTCACATGGCGGAAGAGGAGTCTTCCTTGAGAAGAAGGCAACCCAGGGTTAGAAACCGCATGCCGGCCTCCCAAAGAGCTATCTTTAATTCTTTGGTAGCCGCCAATTTCTTTTCTTTGCCAACACCAGCACGAGGAAGTATTACTACTGTTCCACTTTTCTTGAACAGGTTATTAAGACCGCCGGTGCAATTACCCTCTGCTGTGCTGCCACAAAGACACCCTTTTCTTGCTATTAATCGGATGATCGTTGCCCCGCCGCCGCGGCCAAGGCAAGCCCCACCACTGCAAGCTGTTTCTCGGCCGATGGCAAGGCGTGATCATGACTCCTCACAGCAGCTTACGTCGTCACGGTTGACACGGCCTGCGGCTGCTGCCCCGGCGCAAGCGCAAACGAGAGCATTGGAACCGGAAGAGACTCGGCCTACTGATAGCACTCAGCCGTATCTTAATCAGTTGGAGCACCCCATCACGCCAATAGTTGAAGTTATTGATAGCAACAATGACAACTCCACAATTTCTGGCATAAGCAAGCTTGATTTGGCCTTGAAGCTGTAAAACCTACAGCTTTAGGATTAAGGCATAAGTTTTTGATATTCTAAATAACGAGGGATTAATACCCTTTTTGTCCTTTAACTAAGAAACACCTTATACTCTATAGTTTATACTCTAAATAGTCAAAATTGAGACATTATGACTGCCAATTATTAAAAATTGACAAAGGCAATATGAACAATACGTAGAGATTAGAAAGTGTGTCAATTTTGATATGGTTTAAGGTGCAAATTGCAGAGTGTAGAATGTTCATTAGTTTATAAGGGTGAAGAATATATTCTCCCAACAATCTTGTTATGCTACTGTATTATTTTTGTTGTCTATTTCATTTTATAAAACCAATGAGTACTCTTTTGGAATTGTTTTCTTTGTTCTTGCCCTTTTGGATTTGGTAAATTCAAATTGAAATTTAAGAGATTGTATTTTTTTTTTCTTTTAAGCTGTATCTTTTGTCTAATATATAATGCATTAAATCAAGTAATTTTAAGAAAGATAAAGAGGTGCAAAAGAGTTTATCTTTTGATCTTTTCTTACCTTCATGGTGTTCTTTACCATTGATGAATTAATCCCAAGGACAAGAGTCATGAGGGAGTTGCCTCTAGGGTTTCTCGGGTTTCTTTCTTTTATTTTCCCAACACCAAAAACTCACTAGGGTTCCTTTCTTTTCTCTCCTCCGCCTCCTTTTCTCAAAACTTAACCAACTACCCTAGCCGCAAACCCGGCTGGAGGTCCACCCTCACTCAACCCCTTTGCCCTTCAATTTTCTTTTCATTTATTTTCATTTTTCTCTTTTGACAAGTCATTAAAGGCTAGATTTAGGTTTTTAAACTACAAAATCACCACACCAACCCCGCCCACCTCCGGAGTCAGCATGTGGCGGCCACGCTCATCTCGAATTTGAGCCTCCTCTTGTTGCCTGACAATTCTAACTCATTGGTGATTTGCAATCTTGTTATATTGATTTTCTAATTTTTTTTCCCCCTTTTTAGGAACTTTCGACTACATATTTGTGTCTAACCATCACCGGCCACTGTACATGTGCCCCTGCTGGAAAGTCTTCTAGTGCTTAGCTCCATCTTCCTTCCAAGCGTTACATTTAATTTGACCGGCGCATGTAGGATCACATACGTCTCCATGTTTTGCATTATAAAAAAACTACTTATTTGCAACAATTTATTAGTCGCAAATAGTTCAATTTAGTCGCTATTAGTCTGTTTTAGTCATAAATAGTTTTTTTAATCACAAATGTTTGATTACTAATGTCTTTTTTTTTCTTGTAGTATTGCCACATACGATTCTTCCATTTGTTACTGCAAAACTTTTCAAGCTTCTACGTGTAGGAGTTAATTCTTATGCTCCACTATCTAACAATCTAGGAAATGAGATCCTCAATATACATATGGTTGCAATTCACACCCTAGTGTTGATGGACTCTCCTCCAGCTGGAAAAACTGTAATTATGACGACTTTTTCTCGAATCTGAGTCAAAAAGTTATGGGGCTAGAATTCATATATTCTATTTTAAAATTTATTTTTTATTTTCCACATTGCAATGTTTGGTTTGACATGGTTGTTGGGTATCTCACCCCCTTTTAATTTTTATTATATTCTAATTTTTCCAGGAGGAAAAAACTTAATCCCCAGATTTCTGTCGATATTTTACTTTTATTTATCCTCAAAGTTTTAGAATGGTTTAATCTATAAAGGAAATAAAAAAAGATTATTGATATATAGTAAATGTCTTCATCTGGCAATGGAAATTTAGAGAAATTATTTTCCTATGGCTGGGAATGAACTTGAGATTGATTAATATACCTTAATGATCTACCGGCCAGTCTGGCAACCCAATGCAAAAATCGCATCATCATAGTTCGGAGCATATATATAATGTTCAAAGTCCGAGATGTTTATATATACCAAGAAAATGTTGTTTGCACTCATGGCTTTTTTTTTTTTTTAACTTTTATAATAATATATATCACTACAAGAAATAAGATTTATTGTGGCGATTTTATGTTTGTCGATTTTATCCCTAGAAGTCTTCAATTGCGGCAAAATATGAGTCGCTGCGGAATTCTAACATCAATTTGTCCAAATGTCTTATTACAGTGATTGAAATTGCTATTGCATCGCTTTCGCATTAAATACTCGCTGCAGAATTCTAAAGGACTTTCCCAGCATGATTTCCTGTACCCATATTGGATGACCATTGCCGGCTCTATTTACCATTTGCGGCGCCATAAAATTGCCGCTAATAGTCTCACAATCACGGTGCTTCCATCGAGTTGAAGCTTAAGAAATATAGCCACTCAACTTTTGCTGTGTATGAGTCGTGCCAGCTCGTTATTTGCCGGACATGAATATCTGTGGTTTTTTTTTTTTTTTTTACCATGATTAGCGACCAATATTGATATGTTGAATATTATGAAATTTGAGATTTAAAATTTGAATTAAAAAAGAAAAAATTGATAAAATAGGTTTTTCATTCAATATGTATACTGTTATGCATAAAGTTGTTAGTATATATAGCATACTTTATATACTAACATAGTTTCAAATCCATAAAATTTTGGAAACCAAATTTAACATAACAATATTTATTACATTTGATACCCTAAAAAAACTAGCAAAACATAAATACAAATAGTGATAACCCGCAATTATGTTCGTTAAAATGGAAGACATTTATATGATCGCTCAACAAACAGGAGCTGCATTCGAATGATGAGATGACCTGAATTGATTTATAACAATAATATTTTGTGGGTCTCATTAAGATGTGTTTGAATTGTAAATAGGTTGAAACATGTGTTCAAATATATGAAGGAGCTAGGTTAATGAGGTGAGTTTAACCCTTTTTTTATTTATTTATGAAAGTTGAAAAATAGTAGGTCTCATTAATGATTAAGTTGAGATGAGTTCAACAACCAAACATAGCCAACACTTGATGATAAAACAAGAAGGATTTATATTTCTGGGCATGACGGTACTTTTGATGGTCCTAAGCTTCAGTTGATCAGTCCATATATATACGCACACACATCATGTATATATTCAAATCATGGCCGAGAAAAATTATATGGATTACAATTGGTCAAATTCTAATATTAGCCAATTTTGTACGTATTCCCTTTTCATGAAAATACTTGTCCTTTATTATCTGAGCTAGAATCATGGCTACCCAAGTACAATGGTTGTGGTCTACTTCTCGTCTCAAAATAGTGCATGGGTTTTCTTTGGATAAGCCTTTTTTTCCTGTTTAAGGAGCTCATCATGTAGTGGCCGTGTGGATGACTTTTACTTCTCATGATGTTGTGGTGTTCGAAAATTAAACTTCTTTTAAACGTACTTTTAACTATTGCGCTTTCAAGGGAAACTCTTGCATTCAGCTAATTGTCTGGCTGATCATGGTTTATTTTCACCGAAAAGTAATCAGAATTGGGTTTCGTTAATCAAAGAAGGGTTCAAATTACCATAGCTAGGGTTCATATATAATATTTAAATTTTGCCAAAGAAGTGATCTCTGCCTTCTTATGGGGTCCTTGTTGCTAGGCCAGTTCAAAAGGCAAGCGTCTTTTTTCCTACAACAGAAATACAGAACTGCCAGGCTGGTCTTCACTGATGTTAGTGAAGCTGAACTGTAAGTGATCTTTTCTCCTATTCTTTTCATCAAACTTATAAACACGCGCGCACACATATACATGTATATATATATATATAAACAGTACTAAACGAAGCATTCATGCACGTGATCATGCGTAAATTAGTACTTTCTGAACACTATATATATGTACCTTTTGTTCGCTTATAAAGTTAAATATTATGATCAGTTATAAACCCTAACTTTTTTTGTAGAAAAAAATTAAATTAATCCCACCAATCACATGGAAAAAAATTATTTTATCCTATTAAGCTTTTGTTTGAATTTGTTTTCGTCTGTTATATGTACTAGCGACGAGAGAGAGAGAGAGAATGGTGAAATCACCAAAGCATGAAAGAGGTTATTTGTTGCCAACCAAATGACAACTTTTTTTTTTCAGAAGGGTACGTTTCCTTTTAGAAAAGAGGGAAAATTAAAATAGAGATCTATAGTTTGGTATCGAAAAGTTTCCCTTTTGTTACGATCTTAAAAGAATATATATATATATATATATATATATATTTTAGTTTCGAATCAGAGACACATGACACACATTCTATGCGCGTAGATTCGCTAGCTGTTTTTCTGTCCTAGCTGCATTGCGATAACGTGTCAGATTGATGGATTGATGTTCGTTTCTCAAGGTTGGCCGAAGAAGCTACAAATAACGATCCATGTAGCCCTGATGCTAGAACAATGACAAGAATAGCCGAATCATCCTTTGAGGTGGATGATTATTGGAGAATTATTGATGTTCTTCATAGAAGGTGTGTTTGTTTACTTCAGGCACCTAAAAACGTTTATTTTATTGAACAATATTACGTGACCATTTTACAGTCTTTATATATATTCGCACGTATATACGCATACATCGCTATTCCCAGCTAATTGTTCTGTTAAGACCCCAATTAATTGCTACCGTTTCTTAAATATTATTAATATAGAAATAACGCAGGTTCTATAGCATTGATTGGAAGCGATGGAGACAATCCTACAAATCACTGGTACTTCTTGCCTTCTTACTAACTCATGGTCCTGAAGATTTGGCTGAAGAATTCCAACGTGATGCTGATGTTATTCAAGAGCTTGGAACATTTAAACACATAGATGACAAGGGGTAATAATTCCTTAAAATCCTTAGGTTTCGACTCATGATCTCCATGGTGAAATATGCATCTATATACACACACACATAGCACGAGCTACTTTTTGCTTTTGATCTAGGCAATTTGAGGGCGTTAGAGCCCCGTTCTTTTGATTGCCAATAATATTGGCCGACAGGCCATTATGTTGAGAATGACTTGTGAATACACGCCTCAGTCCTGTTTTGCTCAACCCTTGTTCGAGGGCTGCTTGAGCGAGACTTCTAAACTTCAGGCAGACCTCAACTCGAGAGTTTGATTGACCCTCGCTCGGACTCCAGTTTGAGCGAGGATCAGGCAGTGATTTCGCTCGACTGTCGCTCAACCTCCCGTTCGAGCGAAGTGCCATGTATTGCCAGGTGTCCATTTGATGTTGAGCGAGTTTGACTTAGAAGTCCTCGCTCGAGCGAGAGTAAGTTTCGCTCGAGTGAGATCGCATATTATAAATATCGCGAAATCATTTCGTGCAAACGACGACGAATGAAGCAGCAACCCTTTGTTTTTGGCCCGAAGAACAGAATTCCTCCTTAAATCATTTCTTCTCTATTTCTCCAGTATATTGAGTGAAATTTATGAGGATTGAGTGTATACACGTGATGTGAGTATTTCTCTTTGGTTGAGGATTAGCCGTTCAACACATTAGCATAGCACTAGCTTTATATTATAGAGTAAATTTTATATATAATTATGAGTTATGTAAATATCGTTTAATTATTTAAAAAAAAGTGAAATTTACTATTTTTTTAACTTTTACATGAATTTTTTTTTTCAAAATAGTTATACGATAATAGTACAATTTACAATTACAAATATATTTTCTCTCTATGATATTACTACAAGAAAACTCCTTAATTGCTTTCATTTTCAAAGTCGTGGTGATCATGATGTTAGGTTCAACTGGGGCGTCAGCATGCAGAAGAAATCAGAGGAGATACTTAAACTTCTAGGAGGAGGAATAGCACTGAAAGAAGCGCGACTGAAAGCTCTGAAAATAACAAAAGAAATCCAAGGATTTGGAAGTCCAAACACCAGTACTAGTTCTCCTTCCTCTAGTACTGCTAGTACTACTCCCTCTTCTTCCTCCGAAACCTCAAGGTTTTCTTCAATTCTCTCCTCGTGTTCTACCACAAATACTCCCACATGGAATGATACGTCAAAAGACTCTAATTCAGAAGAAGGAACACGCGATCATGATCAGGAGAGTAGCAAATATTTCACATTTAAAAACAAGAATGTTAATATAGGATCTGCACACCAATGGGATAGCCCTCATGAGGTTCGAGAAACGGGTTTTTTGCTTGATTCTGAAGATGAAGATCAAGATGAAAAGGCGGATGGTTTTATTAGTGGAATTTGCTCAAAGCTTGTTGGCATTACTCCCTCTGGAGGCAATGGTGAGGAATTTGAATTTAGGAGTGTTTCTGATGCTGGAAAATCTTCCTCAGTGACTAAGAAAAAGTTTGAACGCCAGTATTCACTCTGGTATTGAAAGAGTCATGATCATGGGGATATAAATTTTTGGTGATCTGGATATGATCTAGTACTTATGTTTCGTGTGAGCATGAGTCGTCTTACGTAGTACGTACCATATATACTATTACTAGTTAGCTAGAACCTGGATTAATGATATGCATGGTTTTGTAATAAACACATTTCTTAAAACATCTCAAAACATCCATGATCTGAGAAGATTTTTCTTTCACCGGCCAACGCAATTTTTTATATAAATCAGTTCCGGTTTTACACAGTCCGAGTCATGCAAGGCCGGCCTTCAAAGAAGAGTCGAATAACTGTTCACTATTATTTTTTAGTATTATTTCTTAATATTAATATTATTTAAAATTTTCAAAAATTTAAATTTTTACTATATTTTATATAAAAATCTGATAAAATTGTAATGTTGAAATGAGATAAGTTGCAACTGTTTCTGCATCAAATGGGCCCTTGAAAGTATCAGATTTCCCATGCATGAAGTGGACTAAACGGTAGTCTTGTTGGGCTTTAATCTAAGTGATGGCCTGCATCTGCAAGCCTTACCCAAGCTACTTGCAATAAATATTGTAGTTGGACTCCAGAAAATGAGTACTATGCTATATATGCAGGAACCTTTCTAGAAAATGACTTAAAACATAAAGTTAGAAATGGTAAGCAAGTTTGTGCATGCGTAAAATGATTACTGGGATGCAGATTCATTTATGTAGTTGAGCTGTCGTCTTGAGTGTGCTGAGGTAAGTGACCAACTTTAATGACTTCATCTCCAACCAATTAAAAGGCCAACCAAAATCAAAGTCGACCACCCTGCTCCAATGTGGTCATTTTCTCATGTCTCGGGGTCTTTGTTAATTTCTTTCCTAATTATGTTTTTTTAATGCAAAGTATGGTGCAGTGTCACTATAAATTCTTGACTCGTCAGTACTGTCTGATCATGAAGATGTGGGCTCTTATTTATGCCATCCTTCTCACTTGACGCCATTTGATAGTTAATATAAAACTAGTTCTGCTGGTTAGCTAGCTTCTCTAGATAAGATCTATTTTTTATTTTTATTTTAAAGCAAGTGAAATGCATTAAACTAAAATAAATGATACATGAGGAGAGGGGGTAAGATTTCTTAATACACTCCAAAGCAATAAACTTCAATGCAAAAGTGGTGGAAGAGAGAATAATAAAAGCGGGTTTATTTGAGACCAATAATTTAGTCTCTATCTATGTTTTATTATAGGACGCCGTTTTACATAAAAATAGAAATAAAGGGTTCGCATAAAAGCGAACTATGAAACCACTATTGGAGGCGATGAATCTATCGCACAAAATGGTAATAGTGGCGAGTACACTGTCATTTATTGTTTGGAAATACTTATTGAAGAAGTCAACAAACTCTTTCTCAAGTCACTGATTAGGAAAAATGGTAACATAGAGAAACTGGAATTTGTACTAAATCGTCAGTGAAGAACAAATGATGATGGTGGCGCATGCATTACACGCACCACAAAAAAGGAAAAACAATGGTCAAATCCAAGGGAAGAGACTGTAGAAGCCCCTAGAGCTGCGCGTGGCCTCCAAAACGACTCCAGGATGACGTTGTACTCGTGGTCAGGACTGTGCATGCAGCATAAACGCCCAACGAAGATGCGAAGTCCCCCCTAGCCCTCAGGAACATGAAGATCGACATTTGTAGTGGCTAAGGAGGCAGTGCATGCTAGACTAAAGGTGCCGGTATGCAGGAGATCGGATGGAATCGGCTTGGACACACTGAAATGGAAACTACCGACAACAGGCAAGCAAACTAGA
Source organism: Platycarya strobilacea (assembly GCA_036898215.1). NCBI lineage: Eukaryota > Viridiplantae > Streptophyta > Magnoliopsida > Fagales > Juglandaceae > Platycarya > Platycarya strobilacea. The sequence continues at coordinate 43,041,847 of CM072545.1, read as the reverse complement.
CGAAAAAACAGAGAAACAAAAATGGAAAAAGGAAGGGGTGAGAATATCACCTATGTTATGGTCGTCGAATATCACATGTGGAGAGAGGGAATTATAGGAGAGAGAGGGAATCACCTTAGATGAGATCTAATTAGTTCTTGTGGATATTTAATTCACACAATATTTTTGTTATGGTATCGTTAATTATTATTAATACTTAATGGAAAGTTTAATTTTTTTTAGAGAATTTTGAGGTATTAAAGAGGGAAAGGGGGGGATGCTCTAAGACTTTTTGCTAATCATGATTTGAGCTAGACAAATTTTCATTACATTAACTAATGGAATTGATCCTAGGAGGTAATTGGTTGATTGAGAGTAACTTTCTTAGAGCATCCATACCTCATCTCTTAAAATTTTCTCTAAATTTTAACTAAAAACTTATAAAATTTTCTCTAAATTTTAACTAAAAACTTCTTATAAGTTTTTTTTAAAATTTTCTCTTTAAAAAACTTCTTATATCGCATTCCCTATCATTTATCTATTCTATTAAAATAATATTCTTTTATTATTATTTTTTTATATTTTTAACTATTCCCAATAAAAGATACTTAAAATTTGATACAGAGATAAATATAGAGGTTACTATAACACTCCCTAAACCCATCCCCTATTATGGGAATCCAGATATGGATTGGTTTTGGGATAAAATCCTAAATCAAACCCAATGTCAAATCATTTCATTTCTATTTTATTTATAAATTTTCAAAAATAGTGCTACTTGCCTCCTTAATTTGCTCATTTGGTATGCCTCTAGTACAATCTGCATTTAGTTATTTATTTAAAACATCTTTTAAATGTATTTTAGGTATGGATTAAGCTTAACATTGATAGTAGAAGCTTAGGTAACCCTGGTCCGATGGGGCTGGTGATGTTATTCGTGATGCTGAGGGTAATATGTGCGCAACCTTTTCTATCTCCTTAGGTATGAGTTCTAATAACCATGCTGAGTTAAGAAGTTTACTTGAAGGTGTTAAGAGGTGCAGTCATCTGGGTTTTCAACAGGTTCATATTAAGATTGATTATCAGATTTTTGTTCCTTGAAAAAGGTGAGTGCAATGTTTGATATCTTGAAGATTATTGGGATGAGTTTCAATCTGTCTTCACAGGTTAGAGTATAGTGTGAGCCATATCTTCAAAGAATGTAACGAGGGTTGATTATTTGGCGAAACAGGAGTTTGTGAGTCTTAATAAGGATTGGATAAAGGTCTTATTCGGATGGATAAACTTGGTCTTCTCTATCTCAGGACTTCTACGTGAGGTATGTTCTCTTTGCATTTGTATTTCATTGTTTTATCTGATCTGTTTTTGATGGTTTTATTGTCTTGGAGGATATTGTTTTAATTTTTTGTGTTTTGGAAATATTGTAATTTTTGGACTCAATATTAAGGTTTTTTATTTTTTGCACGTACGTTTTGGAATTATTGTTGTTTATGTAAAATGTTAGGTTCTTAGATTATAACCACGGTATTCCTTCACCATATTTGAAAACTATTAATAAAATTGAAAAAAAGTTACTCTTATACATGTGGTCCTGACTTACTATTTAAAAAAATATTTTTAAATAATAAAAAAATAATTAATATACTAATAGTCACTTTCTTAACTATCAACCAAAGCAAAATTTAAAATTATAAAAATTATATATATGAACGGTCAAATAGTGGATAAAATGAGGCCACATGGTAACATTTCTCAATTTTTAAATTCATTTCTAATAATTTTTTACATTAATAGTAACAAATAGTGAAAATGATAAAGCTTGAAGTGTTAAAAAATCAAGTGGCTTTACACATGATGTCATTAAGTGGACGATTCAAATCTTAAAGTCAAAATTATTTCATTCATCTCACTGTCCGTTTTTCTAAAATTATTTTTGACAAGCTGGATTTAATTATTGGCTTTACACATACGGTCCTGTTATTTATATCAAGACATTAATTGACGATTACGAATATAAGATATGTGTTAAAAACATGATGTCACCCAGATCACGTGAGACTCTGCATATTGTCGCCCTAAGATAAAAGTAATGTAGGAAAATTGTAGGGAAAGTTGTTTTTAAAAATAAGAAAAATAAGATTGCATAGAAAATATAATGCTATATATATATATATATATATATATATATAGATGAAGGCTGACAAAGCCATCACCTGATCCATTCACCAAAATATATAAATTCACTACAAACTGAAAGAAGTTTGTCCTATGATCTCGTGACTCATGTTATTTTATCTAATTTACAGGAGTAATCATCAGGATATATTATAAATATTTTTATTATAATGTCTGCACCGCATTAGAAGTACACATGATAGATTATTTTTAAATAATGAAGTAAAATAAGATAATCTTAGATGAAAATTAAAAAGTTAAACAAAATATTATTTTTTAATTAATTATTTTTTAAAATTTAAAAAATTGATTTTTTATTATATTTTATATAAAATATTTTATAATTTTATAATAATAAAATAAAATGAGATAAAATGAAATCAAACTGTTTATATATCCAAAGAGATCTTATTATAACAAAAAAAAGTTATAATGTTATATTGTGCCAAGGCTAAAAAAAACATAATCGGATTTGAAATCCGTTAAAAAGAGTAATTCAACGAATTGAATTAGATGATTTATAATAATTTTAAATTAGATATTTTAATATTAATAAATATATTAAAAATCATATTTAAAGTAATTCAAATATTTTATATCATTTATAAAAAGAATATAAAATAAAATAGCCATTCAAGAGCTTCAAAAAAAATATGTTATGTATCTAAATAATTTTAATAAATATGTAATTTATAAATTTAATCTCAATTGTCGAAATTTTTTTTATCGACCATTAAGTTGTAAACACGTGATAAATGTAGTATTTTATATACAACTATAAATTTAATATAAACTATTCATTAATCTCCTTAATTTTTAGTAGGGCTGTACACCGACCCGACTCGATAATACCAAGTTCTAACTCGACTTGATAACGCTTCGCATCTCAATTGCCCGTTATCCGATTGCTCGATTTCTTGTTCTTTTTCTTTTTTTTCTAGTGAGATTTCACTAACCCAAATCACTCTATACATATGCAAATAACTAAGGAAACAAATTGCAGGTACCAGAAAAATAATTCTATGGAAAAAAAAGTACCAGATCAACAAACGGGTTCACCGAAACTTGAACGATTCCAGTAGCTAGAAGATCGATGACAAACCTATCGCGACAGACCCATTGCGACAGACCCTCACGATGGCTGAAAGATCAGAAATAGCGGTTTCGACAAGGACGAAGAGTTTCATCTTAGCCCTACCCTCGTCGGCCTCAAACTACTCCACCACGCCGAAGGCCAAGATCATCGATGCCGTGACATTGAAGTTGTGGCCATCGGCCCTGATTTTTGAATCGAGGATTTACATGATCCATTGAGAGAGAGAGAAAGAGAGAGAAAGAGGATTTACATTATGCATTGAGAGAGACAACGAAAGAGCGATGAGTGAATGTTTCTGAATTAATTCGTAGTGTGTTTGAAATCGGTAACGGGTAATTACCTATTTTTGATTTTAACGTAAGCGAGTCGAGTATTTCGAATCGGAACAAGTTGAAAAAATGGGTCGGGTCGGTTTCCGTTATTTTGTACATCTCTAATTTTTAGTTTAAAAAAAACTACATATTTTATCTTTTAATTTTATGTTATTTTTATTGAATACAATAATAAACAAGTTGATATATGTTTAATTTTTATCATATTTTTGTACAATAATTTAAAAGAGAAAATTCAGTTAGACAATTTAAGAATAAATATAGTTTTGGATAATTTGGAATCGGATCAAATAGGATTAAAATTGACTTGAATCAGTTTAAATCGATCGATTAAATCATTAAGTGGACGATTCAAAATATTCACTAAAATTATTCAATTTTTTTATCCATTTAATTTAAGTCGCATTATTTTATTTTTATTTATTAAAATGACAACGTCAAATTAAATAACTAGTGAAGATCTATGATCGGTTGGCGGAGGGAATCGGAACCACCCAATGCCTTGAAGTTTGAGGACGCCCCGGTGTCCCGGACTCAAGTGGACCTGCACTTCCTTGCTGCATCTTGATATAAATATTGAGAAATGATATTTGTATTATTCATTTATAATTTTTTACAACTTTTTTATTTAATTTTTTATTTAATTTAATGATTAAAAATAAAATTTAAAAAAAATATTTAAAAGAAAATAATAAAAAATTTTAAAAAATTAAATACACTATAAATTATAAAAATAATTATATAGATATCACCACTCATAAAATATATATGATCTAATCAACGTACGTACGGCGAGATCTCTTATGAATCTATGATGCTGTATATAAAAAAAAAATGAAAATGCTAGTTCTTTCGGTACGTTTTATCTCAATTGTCTTCCATTTTGGATTTTTTTTTCAGTTTTTTTTTTACATAATTTTTAAATAAGTGTTTTTTGTTTTTTTACATCTTAAAATATTTTTTAAAAATATAAAAAATTATAATATTATTTAAAAACATTTTTTTTTTAAATTATGTAAAAATAAGAACTGGAAAAAAAAATCTAGAACGGAAGACGGCCAAGATGAAACATACCAAAATAAGTACAGCTTCCAACAAAAAAAAGTATTTACAGGTATATATACTTGCTTTATTAATTCAGAAATGTTAAACTCGCGTATCATTTTTGATAGTGGTTATTTTATTTTAACATGTTTGAAATTACATTTCAAATTTTAAAAGTGATTTTAAACATTTAAAAATATTTTTTAAAAAATAATGAATTTAAATAATTTTATTAAAAATATTTTAATAGATTAAAAAAGTTAAAAATTAATTTTTTTAATAAGTACCAAATTAATACTTTTATTAAAAAACTCATGCAAATAATTATATATTTTAAAAAATTATCATAACTAATTTTAAAAGTGTTTTAAATATATAAATCTTAAATAGTAAATAATTTTGTAATAATAGAATTTATTATATTAAATTTTAAGTTATAAATTTTAAATTAAAAATAATATTTTTCGTCTCAATCCTAAACATATGAAAAGATGTTTTTAATAATATTTCCATAATTTTTAAAAATAAGAATATATGAAAAAATGAAAATTGCATTAATCGGATCTTACGCGTGTGGTTGTAAAGCCACTTTTATTAATTATAAAAAATAATAAACTTACAATTAATTTATAATTTTATTTAAAATCAGAAGTAATTATGTAAAATCAAAAATATTTTTTAATAAACTGTCATAAGTACATTGATTGATTTGGTTGATTTGAAATGAATAATAAAAGAATTATAAAAGAATTGTAGGTGTATAATTATCCTTAATTATAGACCAAACATAGCTGATATGAAAGCATGCAGAAGTCAAAATAGTCATAATCATGTCATGATGTTGCCCAAAGCCGAGAATTAATGAGCATGAGAAAAGAGAGGCATGGCTCGACTTTACATCACTTATATGTAATATCTCATTTAAGTTATGATATTGTTTGTTATTTTATCTTAATATTTAAATACATATGTGTCTAAATAAAATAATAAAAATAATAAATAGTGATTAAAAATTTCAAATTATCTTATGCATAATGGGTAAGAGTATTAGAGTACTCACATTCTCCCTTATAATTTTTTTCAAATTTTAATTAAAAACTTCACTCTTTATAAGTTTTTTTTTAAATTTTAATCATCTTTAAAAAACTTCTTACATCTCATCCTTATATTTTCTCTCCTATATTAAAATAATATTCTTATATTATTTCTTTATTATTATTTTTTTCACCCCATTTCTATTCTTAACCACTTATTCTTTCATATTTTTCTTTGTTTATTTATTTCCAACTTCAAATGGCTACAAAAAGAAATATGGTATACAATTTTTTGGTCAACACTTTTGAGTGCATAAATTTAATACGATAATAAACCAACCTAAAAAAAAAACTTGTAATATGTAGTCTTTTATAAAAGAAATAAGTACAAGAAAAAATCCTAAACAATTAGATTTACAAAATAAATGCAATTAAACTATATAATTACAACCCAACGGGTGAGCGATCTCAAAATTTGTCAAAATATAAAAGTATTACAATTAACCAACTCATTAAAATACAAAATAAAAATCCATCTTTTCCACCATTCGCTTACGTCTCTTCACGTCAATTTCTAAACTGTGTCTACTACTTTGGACATCCAACAAGGCTTGTGTCTTCAGAAGATCATTCTTTAATCTTTTAATTGTCTTCTGTCCATATAGAGGTATTTCAGGGTCATGCCAGCAAAAGAATCTACACGTTTGGCTAACATTCATTGAATTTACAATTAATCATAAATAGTTGAAAAAACAAATTTTGGGAAACAACTAAAAGGGATGGAAGAACTAACTTCATAATTTTGACAATCGAAAAATCGATGGCTATCATTCTCATCGGTGTGTTCTATTCATCGACAAGCTTTAATGCCACAAAAACATACTAGGTATTCATTGCGATGGGTATTTTTTGAGCGTGACACACTGATTGTACTACTACCCGACCCCAGGCATTGGATTTTTTTTGCTTAAAGTTTGTAGAAAACAAAGTAATAAAATACACAGAATCTATGTAAACACTCTAAGGTAATTAGATTAATTGTAATGGGGCTCAAAGTAGTAAAATGTTAACATAATATCAATTGCCTGATATGAGGCATGCATGAATGGTTGCAAAGCCATGAGAACTGATTGCCAATTATTGGTCATCCAAGTTTCATGGATTATCCCATCATATCAATGGACAACCCATACTTGAATACTTGTTGATTGAGCCTACTCATCACAGCCTACAATCTAGACATCAATCCTCTAGAGAGATCTCATATGAAATACTAAACCCAAAATCAAATAAGTATCCTAAACACACAAAATATAGCAAAATAGATTAATTTAGCATCAATATGCAGCAAAAAAGTACCCAAATATATAAAATAGAGGTATGCCATGAGTGGGTAAAAGTGAGTTAAACTATTGTTGCAGTAGAGGTATACCAACATTCAAAATTAACTTAGCATTTTGCAGACAACGTAACAGTAGTAATCTCATCAGAAGCTTAAAGAAGTTTGTGACTGGGAACAACAGCATAAACCACATGTTAGAATCTAAAATAAGACATTAAACAGCAATGATTAAACATGCATAGCAAGCATCCTAGACAGTAATTCAAATTTACTGATTCTAATATTATTGACACATACTCTTTTACACTATGCCATATGCTTCATGCAAAACCACAAGTTTCTGAAAGCACCCCTTTTCTAATATATACATTTCATGTGAGAACCTCTGATAATAGATTCAAAAATAGGTTAGGTTTGGCTGAGGCATTATTGGCTCAGAGTCACAAGGGAGCAGTACCGTGACAATATTTGCTAGTATGTCACTTGATATACGTTGTTAGCCTACTTCCTTTTTTAACAAGTACAAAATTGAATAAAAGGAACTAAACAGCTGAAATTTAAAAAGGCAAGAAAATATTTAGTAGGACTATATTTAGCACCAACAAGTAGCAAAAAAGTTCACAATGCAGCAAAAAATTTACCACCCCAATGGTCCAACCTAAGGATTAATGTTAATTGTTCAGCCTTTAGCACCAAGATTTACTACCAAAGGAAAAATATACCTAAAAGAATATGGGAGAACCTTAAGGAAAGCAAAGCAGAGCCATGATATAGAGCTATCTACGATCAAGCTAGATTGCTATGCTACACTTTGATTACCGTGCAACAGACCATGGAGTGGCAGCCTATGATAATGGAATACATGTTCCCAACATAGAATATTCATCAGTATGATGATGCCTTCGGTCAATTTCTAGTAATCACAGTTCTTAAGCCACACTCAATTTGAAGAGGTAATGAATCAGCATTAAGCAACAATCCAAACAGATCAATCTAGAACATTAAAACCTCTAAGGCCTAAATGGCTTTCCAAAGTAACGAATGGAAAAAAATAAAGTCTCTATAGGTTTTCCCACAAACACCTTCAAGGTCTTCCAACTCCCAATCAATTGATATGAACCCCACAAGACCACACGCAGAAGCTTAACACTAAAACAAAACCAACCCAACTTGAGGTGAATCCCTAAATTTCCAAAAATGAAGTCACAAAGCATACAAGGATTTAGAGTAATAGGATGGCAATCGGCGTAACCCTAGAGAGAAAGTGAAAACAATTGAAATAAATCGAAGACAACAAAAAAAAGAGTCCCAGTCGAGCATCAAGACATGTTCAGAGCCGAAACCAACCCAATCAACAACAATATAAGCCAAAATCAGAGACCCACGAAATTCCCTCTAACACCCGCTCGATAACCCCACAATCAACTTAATCAACAATAATATAAACCTTAGAAATAGCCCAAATCAAGCAATATTAAGGGAATGGAATGGTTCGATGTAACCCTAGAGAAATGGCTCTAAAATCACAAAAAGGGAAAAAATGGTGTTGCTGCGATCCTACCAGCACCAAATATAGTAGAAGAGAGAAAGAAATTGCCGGCGATAGAGCACAGGTGTTGCCCAGATGACTAACACGAGAGGGGGGTGAATTGAGTTGTATTTAAAAAAATAACAATTATAAATCAAATATATAATATAAAATATAAACAAAATATGAAATAACAATAAATATAAATAGTAAGAGTAAGAGAGAAGCAAACTCAGTATGTTAACGAGGTTCGGCCCCACTGCCTACGTCCTCGCCTCAAGCTACCTCTTGAAGATCCCCAAATCCACTATTCAATCTCCTTTAGGTGGGGATAGAAACCTATTACATCTTTGAGCAGCACCGCTCTAAAGAATCCGTGTAGAACACCCTCTACACTTCCAATCACCTCACACTTGGTGATTTAGCTATTCCCCGTGTAGAACACCTTCTACACTTCCAATCACCTCACACTTGGTGATTTAACTATTTCCCGTGTAGAACACCTTCTACACACCCAAGGGTTATACGCACCCTCTTACAAATACAAGAGTTGATAGTAGGTAGACTATCAAAGTACACTCTTCAATGAGTGAGATAGAAACAATACAGCGCAACCTATATCTCTCTCAACAAGAATAAGAATTAAGGCTCAAAACTTTAGAAAAGAGAGAATGAGAGCTTTGAAAAAATGATGCAAAATTTAGTAATAGATGTGTAAGCTTTTGTTGTGATTTTTGCAAAACTCAAGTGAGCTATTTATAGGCAAATGAGTTTTCAATTTCAAATTTGAAAAGATTCTCATGTCAAAAACATCATCATTCACTTTTCAAAAATTTCAAATCAAATCTTTTTACTTTTTGCATGTGACAAAAGGAGTACACTTTATTTTTCAAAAATTTCAAACTTAATCTTTTACTTTTTACATATGACAAAAGGAGCACACTTTACTTTTCAAAATTTTCAAACAAAGACATCTACCTTTTGCATAAGTCAAGAAAAGCATCCACCACTTTTGAAAATATTCAAATAAAACATGCACATGTAAAAGATGACAATCAATCATCTTAATATTTTCAAAGTTCAAACCTTTAATCATGTCATGCACATGTGAAAGATGACAATCAATCATCTTTCAAAATTTTCAAATTTAATTTTCAAAATATTCATGCACATATGGAAAATGTATTTTAATGCTTTATGATAAAATATTTATTTTGAGCCTTAATCCTAATTTCAAATTTTTAAGAGATTTACAAAATTATTCTATGATTTTAATGTGAACTTGTTCCCTTCTTGCTCATGCTTGCTTTCTTGATGTGCTTGATTATATTGTGTGGACAACTTGAGATTGAGACTCTTTTATTCTTTGAATTCATTTGTTATCATCAAAATTCATGTGTAGATTTACACAAAATTTGAAATCTTAGGTTCAACAACAGGAACAGAGACGAATGAGGTAAGTTGTAGTGGAAAGGACTTGAGAGAGTGAGATGGTGCGAGGAAGAGCAACGGGCAATTGGGTTTAGATGGAAATTATATGGGAGACAATTATAGCAAAACCCAAACCCCAATGTAAAATGAGAGACCAAATGTGAGGGCTAAAATAAGTTATTTTAACCCTATATTTTAACTAGTACTATAATACGAAGAATTGGATGTGAGTGCTCTTATTCTAACTTCAATGAGAGTCGGGATGGGAGTTTCTTTCTTTTTTTACTTTTGTCTAGCTTTTTTCTTTTCCATGAACTTAAAAACCATCCTTCTATCTCTTCTAAAAAATTAAAAAAAACATCCTTTTTCACTATTGAAATTATTATTATTGGCTGAGTAGTGAGGATTGCCGTTATTAATTTAGGTGCTCTTATCTCTCTTTTGTCTTTTTTTTTTTTTGAAATCTCATTGTCTTTATATTACTCAACTTGAAAACAATTAAATAAAGAAAGGAAGAAGAGTGAAAATCAAGCAAATATATGTGTTAAAAAAAGAATACGTAGACTTGGGGAGAGCTGAATTTGCTACATACGCATTGCAATAGCAGTTGGTGCAAATTATTACCAAAAATTATAATACTGCCAGGCTTTTTTCCTATCGAAGGCTAGAGAGCGAGCGAGCGAGAGAGATTCTACAATGCCCATGGGCCATAACCAGAACATCTTCAACATTTCAATTATTATATCTATGAATTTGACTATGTTAGGTTGTGGTTGTTGAGAGAACTAAAGGTAATATCGTTTTCCCAATTAAGTATTCAATATTGTCTCTTTTCTCTACTCTTATGAAATATAAAAATGACTATAAAAAACAACTCATATGAAATAAATAAAAAATTATTTACGAATTTGAGTTAGGTATCAGACAATGGTAATCAGTCCGAGAAGAGATCAGAAAAGGGGACAAGTTTATAGGAGTTATTTAAGAGTAAATTAAGATTACTTGTAACAAATAGAATAATTCTATACCTCCAAGTAGTTGCTCAGTTGGTGTGAGCTGATATTCTATACTTTCGAAATCAGAAATTCGAGTCGGGTGTAAGTCGAAATTACTTGTGAAAGTAGTACCTAATCAAGATTCTATGTGATAAGTTTTAGACTGGTTCAAACAGCATATTTTATAACAATAAGGGATTCTTATAATTACGTTCAGAAATGATAGTTATACTGGTATTCGTATCTTCCTTCTTAGTAAAAATAAATAAATAAATCTATTGGATGTTGTAGTAGGGTAGGAAAGATAACATGCATCAATTAATCCGAAAGGGCACAACTTATTCAGTTGGCGTTTTACTCGAGTATCCCAGTGCCAGTGGGTCGAGCACACGAGTCAAGTCATACAGGGTAACAGAGGGACGCGAGAAGGGTATTCTAGTCATTGTGCTTGTCCGTAATAAACGAGTGAGAACATAAATTTATGCCCTTAATAAACGAGTGAACATAAGTTTGTTATAAAGAACTAAAGAAGAGGAAACTCCGTTTCAACTTTCCAATCCCAATTTGGACCACCACGCATCTTTATTTCAATTTACCCCACCGTCTTTATTTTAATGTTGGCCCATTTGTAATCTTCTCTTCCTATCTTCAGGGATGATTTTTTTTATATTTTAGGGTAAAAGTTGTATATTTTCTTTTCAATTAAGAGACATATCTGCATTTTTTTTAGTTAATTTGGAAATTCTCTGCGTTTAGCCGGGCAGAAGAGGAAGGTTGGAAATTATATATCACATTATTGAGAAAATTTTACTATTTATAAGTTAACGTATAAATTCATCTCGCTTATTGTAAAAATCAAGTTGATCATAAAATGTTATAATTACAAATATCATAATAGAAAAGAAAGTAATAATGACGTCAATAATTTAGGCCTAGTTTATTTTTACAAAAATTTTCAATTTATTTCACTTCTATTCTCTCATTCCAAAACTCTTCTACACAAGTTGACTGGATAAACGTTAACCTTTAGTGTCGCAAAACAAAAACCTATGACATTACTCACCAAGAATAAACGTTAAATTCCTAGATGACTAATTTTCAGAGATTTTTATTCAAAGCAACAATAAAGAATGCAAAAGCTTGAAAATCTAAGAAAAATTAACGAATCCTAAGTTACTAACCCCAAACTTCTTGTAAGAAAATATGTGTTGATCAACTTCATCGGCGTTCGTTAATACCCAAGCTCCCAGAAAATCTGTGTGGATCTTGGACTTGGTTATCTTCTCTTACCATTGATGAGTGTGCTCTTTGGAATTAGTATTGTAGAAGAAAATACATTTGTGTTCTTACTTCATTCTTCTGGAACTGAATCTTGAAAGTTGGCTTGTTTGTGTATATTACTTTCGATCTCTTGGAACTGGATTTTCAAATATGAGAAATGTTGACAAGCTCTCGCCACTTCAAAAAGAATAAGAGGGGATGAGGGTTCGAGTGAGAAATGAAAGTGTTCAACAGAGACACAGGTGAGGAAAGGGGGTTCGAGATCCCTCCCCTACGACACATCCCAATTTTTTTTTCTTCAGGAATTTCTTGCGTCGTATGCTGTAATTTATCTCTGATAATAAAGAATTGTAAGTGCCTCCGACTAGAAGTGTTTCCTAAATGATATTATATTCGTAAAAAATTTGTAAATGCTACATAATTCCTTTAAAAATATTGAGTATAATTGTAAATACGTAGATGTTGCATAACTGCTTTAAAAAAGAATAATATTATTAATAAATTAATTTTTTTTATATGAATCTTATATTTTATTTATTTTTTATTATAATTACAATTATCCAATTTACCATTATATAAGTATTTTCTCTTGCATAAAAAAGACCGGGAGTCCGGGACATCGTTGTCCGACACACTCCAGAATCATGTTATTGTCCTTCCGCCACGCTACAGCGTTTCCCGTGCCGTTCCTTTCCTCCACTATCAATTTACCAGAAAGTCCTTACCTTTTGCACCAATAGGTAATAGGCTTGGCTATATCCAATCCAGGCGAAATTCAACTACGCAAAGCAAATAATATAGTTTATTTAGCAGGGGTTTCTGGTTGGCATCCAATGCCAAACTGTCTTTACAGATCCATTTATTTCTTCTAGTTCTCACTCTCTCTATATCAGTAATCGCACTCTCTCTGGTGGCCATTGAAAGCTCATCTTTCGTGGCTATGGCTTTCCTCTTTTCGTGTTCTGCAGGAAACTTTAGTCTCTTTCTCTGAGCTGTAAAACAAAGACATATATAAAAGAAGAAGAAACGTCCTCATTTCCAAGCAGAACCAATTCGCCGGTCGCAGAGTGTGATAAATCCGTTTTTTCACGCGTATTACCGATTTTTTAACTTCTCTGTACCAACTTTTCCAGTTTGCTCTTCTTCTGAGACCTGGACCTGTCCAGTTACAGCTTCTCTCACCGTTTCTCCTTTTTGTCTTCTCAATAATGAAGTCTTCGACTCGGCTCGATTCGGCTGTGTTTCAGCTAACGCCCACTCGAACCAGGTTTTTCCTTATTCTTCTCTTTTTGTTCGTTTTCTCTTCTTCTTGATGAATAGCAAAAATATAATCTTGATACTGCTTATAAGGGTTCCTTTCGGTTGGTTTTACTATTTCGAAAATAAGTTTTAGTTACAACAAACGGCAGAGTTTTTGGTTACAATTTTATCTCTTCATAAGAAATTTACTTGTTTCTCAAGTGGTCTGAATCGCCGTGTTTTAAGTAGTTGGAAGTTTAAAATCTTGCGGCAATTCTTTGTAGAGTATTCTATAAAAATGTAAAGCTTTCTTCCTGAGATTTGACTGTGATTTTTGTATAGCTGTAGGAAAGCTATGTGAAATTTTCCTTGGCTACTTTGAGATTAAACTACAGTAACCTAATTTTGGACTTTACTTAGGTGTGATTTGGTTATATCTGCAAATGGGAAGGAAGAAAAAATAGCTTCAGGTTTGCTGAATCCATTTCTTGCACACTTGAAGGCTGCACAAGAGCAGATGGCAAAGGGAGGTTATTCGATTGTTCTAGAGCCGGAGTCTGGAAGTGAAGACACATGGTTTACTAAGGACACAATCGAAAGGTGCTTGTGACTTTTCTATTTTACTTGCAAAAATTGTTATCTACTTTTACCCCCTCTCACTAGAAAGGGGAAGTGTTTCCTTATATCTCTACCTGGACCATGTCTTGTTCATTACACATGTAGTCATACTCATGTCGTGCCTTGTGACCATTGATGTTGCTACACACATCGAACTTGTAATTTGCTACATTAACAATTTTTACCCGTAAATTGCATGTTTGACTAAAATGTGATGCTTTCTATAGGTTTGTTCGTTTTGTAAGCACTCCAGAGGTCTTAGAAAGGGTCTACACTCTCGAGTCAGAGATCTCGCAAATTGACGAGGCAATTGTGATTCAAGGCAACAATGATATGGGCCTAACTACTGTAAGTAAATTTTATCAGTTTTCTATTATTTCAAGGTCAAATTGAGAAGGAAAGGTCAATTTCAATTTTTTTCCATGTTGCAGGTAGAAGATTATCAAGCTAAACCTGGAGAAGTCAACGAAGGTGAATTTTTGCTCTAATTTTGTGTTGTAAAACGTTTTGATCCGTGTCTTTGGCTTCATAGTGTCTTTTTTTTTTTTTTTCTTTTTCCGTTGGGTGCAGGGAGAGAGTGTGGGGGAAGAGTATGGGGGCTGTAGGGGGGCATAGGAGATTGGGTTATTCTTAACTAGCATACGCTCTCTCTCTCTCCCCCCCCCCCCCCTCTCTCCTTACTAAAGAAAGTTGTATCTATTGTCATGCTATGAAATTTGACTTCTGTCAAGCATCAGCTTTGGTTTGTCTCTGCAGGTTTTGGAATCGTTTGGATAGTAAGATGAGATGAGATGAGATGAATTGTCAATAGTAGTGAGATTGTTAGTTGAAATGAGATGTCACTTCTGTATCCAAATGGGCCCTATTTTTCCAGTTGTCTAATAATAGACGTGACCTCATTTGCAAATTTTAATGGGTTTTGTATTCTTTTTGTCAATAATTCCTCCATTTTTGACAGGTAGCAGGCCTGTGCTTGATTCTAATGAGGATAAAGCAATTGTCCTTTACAAAGTGAGTCCACTCTGATTACTCTTGCAATACAATTGACATTTTAGCCTATTAATTTAAGTGGGTTTCTTTTGGTCTCTGGCAGCCTGCCGCAAATCCAACTGAAGTGAATGTATCCACCACACGGGAGGGAAACTCAAAGTATCTTTTCTTGCTTATATGTCCTAAACATGCCTGCCTTGAGTAATAAATTATCAGAAAACTAAACTGCTTATTCAGAGTTGTTGCGCGTGAGGGATAATATATGGTTTTCACTATTCACATAAAACTATCGGATATGTTGTGATTACATTTTACATTTTTTAGCCTCTTGCATGTTTCTGCATGTGGTGAGTAAGTTATGGATGTCATAAATATGTCCAAGTGCAATCCTATTTATGCTTATAAGCTGTACACAAAGTTTATTGTATCCTTTATCAATGACATTCCACTTTTTGAATGTATTTCGTTTATTTTGGTTGAGGAGAGCCACCTTTTGGTTGAGAATAATGCTTGCATAACTTGTCTCCAGAAACAAGATAAAAAAAGGAAGTAATGGGTGAAAACTTCTCATGTTGTGCCTAACTTTGAGATTGCTATGATCTTAATGTCTTTTTTGTCACATATTTATGACCAATAATCTCATGTTTGTTGGGTTTGTATTAGGGTTCAACTTTTGAAAGTGCTGGAGACACGCAAAACAGTGCTGCAGAAAGAGCAAGGCATGGCCTTTGCACGTGCTGTAGCTGCCGGATTTGACATTGATCACATGTCACCATTGGTCTCATTTGCTGAATGCTTTGGAGCCTTGCGTTTAATGTAAGCAGCTTGTCTTTGAGGGACCATCTTTATCATTTTGTGGTGGAGATTTCATATAATCGACCACTTATCAATGTAACAGGGATGCATGTATAAAGTTTATGGAGTTATGGAGAAGAAAGCATGAAACTGGTCAGTGGCTTGAAATCGAAGCAGCTGAAGTAATGCCTAGCCGATCAGACTTCCCTGCCATGAATGCATCAGGCATTATGTTAGCAAATGTGGACAACAAGCCCAAAGACTATGAGCTGGCTTTAGAAAATAATGGGAAGGCTAGTGCCGGAAGTGCAGGTATATTCTCATAGCTACCCTTTAAATACATAATTATGATGCTATCATTAGTAATATGTCTGGGCCCATTTTTTGTTTTTCTTGAAATGTTTGCCTGAACTGCTAATTTCCATATCTGAAAATAGAGAAAGGTTTCAGTTGTATTTCATTAGATGGATGAATGTGTTTGCATGATGAACTTTGCTTGCACATACAAAAGGGACCACTCAATCATTTATTCCATTACTATTACATATGGTCAAATCATTGTTTGGAAAAGAGAGTTTCAAGTGACATGCACAGGTTAGAATAATGGCCCCAAAACTTTATGTCTGACTTTTCAAAGTTGTATAACTAACTAATTAAATTAAACAGTGTTGGCTACATTCGCTTATAGCTTCAGAGCTTTCTGAAAGGTTCAGGGGTAACATCTATTTTCTGGCAGCATCCCAGAAAATCTTGAAAACGGTAAAAAA
Organism: Platycarya strobilacea; assembly: GCA_036898215.1. Taxonomy (NCBI): domain Eukaryota; kingdom Viridiplantae; phylum Streptophyta; class Magnoliopsida; order Fagales; family Juglandaceae; genus Platycarya; species Platycarya strobilacea. The sequence goes on along the minus strand of CM072545.1, from coordinate 43,025,201 downwards.
TAAGTAAGTCTGGCACTGGTATTGGCGTCAAAACCATGAGGTGTCCACATAGTACCTGAAGACAATTGGACTAGGTACAATTGTTAAGGCCTTAAAGGTGCTTACTGATTGCATGGATTGTTTTCAATATTATCCTCTACTAACCCTAAATGTGGTGATGTATGCATGAATATATGTATAACTTTCAGTTGGAAAACTTTTCTCCTTATTTGCCCAGATGACAAGCCTCCTGTGGATCATAACACACCGTCAGGGCCTCAAGAATACTTCCAGGGGCAGTTTCCTCATATGTTCCCTCCCTGGCCTATTCATTCTCCTCCTGGTGCTCCCCCACTCTATCAAGCGTATCCCATGCAAGGCATGCCATATTATCAGAATTATCCAGGAAATGGCCCATTTTTTCAGCCACCATATCCATCAGTGTCGGACCCTAGACTTAATACTGATCCAAGAATGGGACACAGGAGGCATTCTATGGATAGTAGGAATAGCAATGCTGAAATAGAAACTTGGGACACGGATGCTTTAAAAACAGTATCACAAGATGAAGCAGAGTTGGACAAGGAAGCTTTACAAACTCGAGATCTACAGAAGAAGGCTAGCCGATCAGGTAAAAAGCAATCAAGCATGGTTGTCATCCGGAATATTAATTACATCACTTCAAAGAGGCAGAACTCTTCTGGTAGTGAATCACAATCAGCTTCTGACTCTGAAACTGATGAAGGTGGAGATTTACAGGCTAGTACTCTGGAGACAAGGCATATGGACTCCCAGAGATCTTCCAAGAGAAAAGGAAGCCATGCAAAATCCATGGATAGATGGAATTCATCTGAGAAAGAAGAAATGAATCATGGTAAGGACGTAGATGGTGGACATTGGCAAGCATTTCAAAATTATTTACTGAGAGATGCTGATGAGGACAAACGTGCAGTTGACCAAGGCATGTTTGCAATGGAAAAGGAAGTTCAAGTGAAAAGGAGACAAAATACTGTAGGTGATGATCCTTTAGTTTTTAGTGGGCAAGAAAAGGGTGAAATACGAGAAGATAATGTGACAGACATGCATAAATTTAGTAGAAACATGACCTACAAGTCCAAGGCATCAAATGATGAATTGTTGAGCTCTAGAAGAGATGGTCGATCTGGTGATGGTAGAAGGCATATGGATATACAGTCTGCAGAAATAGATGGAAGACGAGGTGGATATAGGAGGGGTGGCAGTGATGATTTTATGGTACATAGACAAGGAGGCCAGTCTGGCTATACAAATGTGCCCTCGGATGTACTTGTAAATGGATTTGATCATGTAGCCAATAACTTGGACAGAAGATCATCACATGATATGGATGATGATTCTTACATTGTTGCACTAAGGGAAAATTCACTAGATCAAGTTGGAAACAATGTCAGAAATGCTATTGACATGGATTCTGAATTCCCATTGGCATCTCAGTTGTCAGAGAATTCGGCTAATAGAGTTGGGAGCCAAGTCAATCATGAACCAGATGAATTGAGTTTGATGCCTGAACGTGGATTAGAAAAGGAGTCAATTGGTTATGACCCTGCTTTAGATTATGAAATGCAGATTCGTGTTCAAGATGGTGCTTCTCTAGATAAAAAAAAAATGGAGGTGGATGTCAAGCAGGGGTCTAAAAGGTTAAGCAACGACCGTAAATCAAGACTTGTGCCAGATAATTTAGATAAAAAGAAGACTGTGGGACCAATAAGGAAAGGAAAACCTTCGAAGTCAAGTCCTTTGGAAGAAGCACGAGCACGTGCAGAGAGGCTAAGAACCTTCAAAGCTGATCTTCAGAAAATGAAGAAAGAGAAGGTCTGTTTTTAATTCTACTGTTGCGTAAAATTTTGGGGGAAAGCAGCACCGGGAACTGGGGCTGGGGGGGTGGGGGGTTGCTTATCTTCAAATAAAAAATAGCATATTGTGGCCAGTGATCTAGGCTACAACCTATCCATTCTGTTTTATATACGAGTTTTTTTCTTTTTTTACGTGAGTAAACCTTTTGTTAATAGAAGACTACGCAAAGCACGAGTACACTGGATATATACAAGAGAACACCTAGTTACACCTCTTGATTCAGTTTTGTATACTTGTTCATCAGCTATGTTATATTTTCATTCTGGTGAAGACTTTTTCCAGCTCACCTTGCTTGCTTATTGAACATATGTTTTTGTTTTTTCATTGTCCGTTTTCTCAGGAAGATGAAGAGTTAAAACGCTTGGAAGCTTTAAAGATAGAGAGACAAAAGAGAATTGCTGCAAGAGGGGGTTCCATACCAGCTAAATCCCCACTTACCTCACATCAAGCCAGGAAACAATTGCCAACAAAACTTTCTCCAAGCTCTCACAAAGGATCAAAGTTTAGTGACTCAGAACCAGGATCATCATCGCCTCTAAAAAAGTCCTCCATCAGAACTGCCCTTATAGCCAGTGATTCTCAGGAAGCCTCTAAACCCAGCAGATTGAGTACTGGAAGTCACTCGGTTGGAAACAGGTTAAGCCATACTGTGTCTCCTCTGCCTGAACCAAAGAAAGAGAAAAGCAGTGTTATAGCTGATTCTAAGGCATCCATGGCACGAATTAGAAGATTATCTGAACCTAAAATAGGTAGCAGCCAACATGGTACTTCAGTGAAGTCACGAAGTGCTGAATCAGTATCAAAGGCAAAGATATCCGTTGTGCCTGAGAGTAAGAAAATATCTGCAATTATGAACCATGATAGAAGCAAAGCTGCAACGCTTCCAGAACTGAAAATTAGGACATCCAAAGGACCTGATGTTGCCCAGAGCAAATCAGGAGCTAAAGATACGGCACAGAAGGTTTATGGAAACAAGTCTTCTACAACTTCTGAAGGTACTGCCGTGAAGAGGAACCATGAAAATAGTTCTCATCATAATGACGGAGATGACAACCCAGTAATTGAAAAGACTGTTCTGATGCTAGAATGTGAGAAGCCGTCTGATGATAACTTTAAGATGGGGAAGAAAGTTGAGTTGGTGTCTGATTATGCTGTTATACGTGCTCCAGCTTCACCACTTAAGATGGGTAAAGTTCATGGAGAATCTTCGGAACACCAATCCCAAGAGCAACACACTTCTTTTGAGGTATGATTGGTCAAATGAAAGGGCTTTGATCATGGGTAACTGTGTTTGGTTTTTCTTTCATAAATAATATATATACTTTTATCAGGTCTAATATATTTCATAGCCTTCGAACTTTGGTGAAAATAATATGCACCAACATTCTTTAATAAGTAAGCTTAAATTATATTCTCTTGACTGTTGCACTCCTTGCTAGAGGATATAACACGATACGATGTGTGATTCACCAACTCAATGCAACCGGCAATCCTTGATGTTGTTACCTTGCCAGTTAAAAGGTTTATTGTATTTATATAATGTGTCTTTATGTATGTTAAGAAAAGTGTTAGCTACTACTAGCAGAGCTTGGTGAAATTTTTGTTCTATTGTTAAACTTGATAAGCATGTTGCCTTATTGTTGATTAAATGTCCTAGTTGTAATAATGGCAGTCTCAGTCCCATGCTCTGTGTTATATTTTTGAAGTGGTTTCGTTTTTTTCCTTTTCACTTCAACACGGATAATAATTAAAATATCTTTGATTTGGGATACATTTTAATTATTTAATTTCTTTGGCAAAGATGAAATAATAGTCTGATTTTCTCTCTTTTACTCTTTTTTAACATCATCTGAGGTTAGGTCACTACAAAAAATGCAGACAAAGAACGTCCACAGTTTTTAAGCACCAGTATTGCTGAAAAACCATATCTAGCCCCCCAAGCTCAGGTTTCTTCTTTGGAAGATCGATATACTGGGAATTCTGAGTATGGCAGAACTCCACCAAGCTCGGAGATTGTGACAACAGGCACAGAGTCTGTTACAGCACTTATATCTGATTCTAGAAACTTGAGACTGGAAAAGACTCCAGAATCATTGGAGAAACCTCAAAAGGACTCACCTAAAGGGCTTAGACGGCTGTTGAAATTTGGAAGAAAGAATCATAGCTCAGCTACAGGGGAACGTAGCATGGAATCCGATATAGCCAGTGCCAATGGATCTGAGGCAGATGATGCTGGAACAAACACTGTTTCTACTAGTGAAGGTAATGCCAGTACGCCTTCGTTGAGCAATTTAGAAATGCATGATTGAGGTACATTCGAAGTTTACTATGGCTAACAGATTATGCTTACACGTAAGTTTAAAAAACAGTGACATTTCTCAGAATCCCATATGTGCAATGATTTGTAATGAAAAGAATTAAACCATTCAACAATGGTAAGGTTTTTGTTTGTGCTTGTATGTGATGTTCTAATGATTTGTGTGAGAGTGAGAAACCGAGTCTTGGCTTGATCACACCACCACGAAGGAAATGTTAATATTTTATTCTACTTCACTACTTTTAGATATAAAAACCGAGATAAAATTTTTGTCTATGTCGATTGTGTTGAATTTATTAAAGTCTCTTCCATGATCAGTGTTCGGAATCATTAAATGTTCTATATTCCTACATTGACTACATTTCCATTTTTTTATAAGAAAATTTTAGTTTTCAATCAGAAGTGCTTGTTTTGTTAGAGGTTAGTGCATATATATTCATTCATTTTTCACTTTATTATAAGGGCAGTCTGACCTTCCCTATTTCCCTTCCAAGTAATTCAGCTTCTTTTACGATATTCTTACAACTAAGACTTCCTTCTGTTATTGAAAAAAGAAAAAGAAAAAAGACAGACTTCCAAGTTGCAAAAGATGCACTCCAAGTCTTACTACTTATCAAAAAAAAAAAAAAGATACACTCCAAGTACACAGGAAATATACAAAGAAATCATATTATTTTATTTAGGGAAACGTTACTTATTATTCCTACACCACACACTAATTTGTGATTTTTCCTTTTTGTGTACAAAGTTTTCTTACTCAAATGCTTGATGATCAAATTTTTCGATGATGTAAGTTCTCAAATGGGAGCTTAATAATAAGATCTTGTTTGCTAACCGCCATTTTTATTTTTGTTGATGTCATTAGTACATACATTGAAGAATTTGATCTCTCAAGACGAAACACCCACAGCTGGGTCTACTCAAAAGGGTAAGTGCTTTTTATAATGCAATACTTCCCAAACTCCACTTGTTTCTTTAATTCTGGCTCTTCCCCTGCCGGTTGGATGTGAGATTGAGGATTTAATTTGTCTGCCTGCAGCTTCTCGCACATTCTCCTTGTTGTCACCCTTCCGGGGCAAGACTAGCGAAAAGAAACTTGCATCATGAGAAGTGGATGGTGTATCTGAAGGTGAGGAACCAGTTTGTAATTGTATATTTCCCACTATCTGGATCGTGAATTTTTTTCAAAAATGGTTGTTGTAATGTGAAAATAACATAATTATTTGGTGAAAAAAACCATAATTATTAGTCACATTATTGTGAGAAGGGCATTGTACTGGTACATCACATTCATGTTTTAAATGTATGAATGGTGAATTATTATAGAGCACCTTGTGTGAAATTATTAAATCAACATTAGCTGTAGGCTCGACATAAATTTGTTTGGGGCATGTGGATGAAATCGGGACATGCAGAATGGCTTGACTAAGCTAAAATCATTACAATTGATTGCGTATACGAGTTTTTATTTTTGTTTGGTTGACGAGAAAGAGGTAAGACTTTAATGTGTTTATGTTCTACTATATTTACATCAGATCGATATTGCATCAGAGACAGACGATATTGTAAAATGAGAAATACTCTAGTCACAGGGTGTGACCGAACCCCATAGGAAGCACAGTCCCTATAAAAATATAATAAAAAATACAATAAAAAAATAAAATGAAGATGATTTGATGGAGACCCCTTCAGCCTCAGCTTTCATAGCTGCAGGTGGGTAACACCACTCATGCCATCAGGACCGGCGGATTCCGGTGACTTCACCCCTGCGAGGAGACTCTCGATAGCAACTCCCGACGACCTCCCTTCTCTTGGCAGCCTTAAATCCGAAATGAGTCTCACTTCTTATAAGATTCGGTCGGATCAAACCTCAAGTTTTCTCTTAGTTATAATTAAAAGTAATCTCACAAATGAACGATATATTATATTGTAAAGTTATTTTTTATCATAAAGTAGATTTAATAGATTATATAAAAATAAATCAATTTATAAATTTATTTTTATATAATTTTTTTTGTAGTAATAGCACTTCTCAAAGTAAAATAGACTCCGGGCGTAAATATCAGTACCATTCATTTATGCTAGAAAGCAAAAACTCACTGCGCATCTAGCAAAACAAGCTGCAGTAAAAAAAATTCCTCCAAAAGACCTTTTAAAAATCTCTGCAATTAGGGAATTGGTAGCAATTAGTCAAAGCGAATGATTAAGCAAGAAACATTGCTTTTGCTCAGTCTGGTTAAAGCCTCCTTTGCCAAGCACTCAGCCGCTTCTTGTGGGTCTTCGAAGTGCCTGATGAGATTCACGGCCTCTTGGTTCTTCATAACCTAAATAAAGAAGACAACTAAGTTGTACCTTTTTTAAAGTTTCTTTAATGGTTAAGATTGTTAAAAAAATACTTTAAAGAAAATAATAAAAAAATAAAAATTTCGAATACACCGCAAAATAATAGAGGGTGGAAAGAGAATAGTAAATGATGTGAAAAAGAAAAATGATAAATGTACTTGAGTAAAATTTTAAGCATATATAACCCTACTCATCATGATGTGAAAAATGCATCGTACCTCCCATATGCCATTGCTTGCCAAGACGACAAATTCAGTACTGGAATCAATTCTTTCAGAACCAACGACAAGCTCAGAGCTTTTGGTTTGTTTACTGCCTCCAGATTTGCCCAAACTGTATCCAAATATGCGTACTTTATGCGCAACAAAATACCGTGTTGTTAGTTATATGGTACATTTGAATGTAGTATGAGGACCCAGTCACCCAACTAATTTTCTAATTATTTAGCTGTTTCTCTTTCAAACTATTCAAACTCCGATGAGTCGCTATCATTTCGGTTCTGTTCCACTATCTGGCTCCCACCAGAATTATTTGGGTTCGTCTGTTTTTATGAGCTAGATGAGTGAAAATAAAAATAAAAGATTGAATAAAATATAATTAAAATATATTTTTTAATATTATTTTTATTTTAAAATTTAAAAAATTTAAAAAATTTATTTTATAGAAAAATTTTAAAAAAATTATATTAATTAAATAAAATGAAAATAGTTATAAAAATAATCGAGGCCTTAGACTTGTTAAAATCTCAACAAAATGTCTGTGAGGGTATATTTTCAAGGCAATGCTACGTATTGTTCATAAAAATGGACTTATTTGCAAATAATGATGTTTTTTATTTGTAAATAAAGATGGTTTAGTCAATTTTATTTTAAAATTGATATTTTTCTATTTATTTATTGCTTGGAATGTAAAGAAATCCATAAAAATGAATTGTATATCATATTTTCCTTGACTAAAATATCCTTATTTACAAATCAAGAATTTTAAAAATTTATTTCATTTATCCACGAGACGGAAGCATTATTGTTGATGGAGGGAGAAAAAAGAGAATAAAAGAAATTTGAAGCAGATTGGCAAAAACACATTATTTGACCAATTTGTGTTAAATCAGACAAGCATACTTTTGGGGATAATCTGGTGCCATTAGGGCTGCAAACGATCCGATCAAAGACGAGTTCGAGTCGAGTCGAGTCGAGCTGGACTAAAATAATTCGAGTTCGAGTTCGAGTCGAGCTGAGAGTTTGCCGAGTCGAGTCGAATTCGAGCCGATCAAAGACGAGCTCGAGTCGAATCGAGTTATTTATCGATCTTTGTTTTTACTCTCTAACGAACGAGCCGAACTTAGTCGAGTAATTACTCGAGTTTCTTACTCTTAAGAACTGAAGTAACAAAATATATTATTTATACAAAATATAAAAAATAATATATATAACACATAAAATATATATAATAAAAAAATATATGTAAGAATATATGCAAGATTATATATATGTATATAGAAATATTACGAGTATTATTACGAGCTCAAAACGAGTAGAATCGAGTTTATACGAATCTTGTTCACGAATACAAACCGAGTTTATACGAGTCGAGTCGAGATTATACGAGTTTAGCTCGTTTAATATTCGAACCAATATTAGTGCTCACGAACAACTCATTTATTAAACGAATCGAGTTCGAATCGAGTTTATACGAGTCGAGCTCAAATTGTTCACGAGCAGCTCTGTTCATTTGCAGCCCTAGGTGCCATCATGCACTGCACCACACCAGCATTCTGATTTCAGTGATAAATCCAGCTCAGTACGGCCACAAAAACACCATTTTTGTTTTAGAAAACTCGGTTGTGCCAATAACAAGATGAATGTATTTCGGTTTTTAAGAAATATATATTCTAGCCACAAAATGACTATATATAAAGTAATTTTACAAATTGATATAGCGTCTTATGATCTGTCAAGTTTGTAGAATTATTTTTGTATAGCTTCTTTGCAACTATAACACACTCCTTCAATTTAAGGGTAACACAGATAAGGGAAGTGTTCCACACCTGGAATGAGTCTGCGAGGCCAATGTCTTTTGGATGATCGGTGGGCGGTGCTGCTGATCTGATGAGCCACACCATCTCTGCACACAACAGCTCTGTAGTCTCCTATGTAAGCCGTCACCAACTTTTCTGCATTGGTTACCAAAACTGATACCGACCCCACTCTCAATGTCATCTCTTCTTTCTGCGTCTCTCTTACCTTTGCTCGTGCCCCAAGCAGCGCCTTTCTCATTGTCTCTTTGCTCTTTCTTCTTATCTGAGACTGCCATCCCCAACATGTTTACTCATAAAGATACAATTTTGAATACAGAAAAAGGAATTGCCTTTTAAAAAAAAAAAAAAAAAAAACACCCACTTTCTACAAAATCTTGTTATATAATCCTCGACTGTGGACATTCATTTTCTTTCAATTTAAGGTTAAAGGGATATAGTAATGTCGAGTCTGTTACCCCTTTGAGGTTCCTGTTGAACAAATGGGATTGTATGTACTTGGTAACTCCATCTCCAACATGAGCATCGGAAACTCCGAAAAACCACAGCTCAAGGTCTTCTATTTGCTCTCTCTGTACAACGACTGTGTCGGACTCGGACTCATCTGAATCAGTTCTGTATGATTGATCCTCGACGACATAATAACCGTGCGATACTGGTATCATCCATGAAGGTTTCCTTGTCGTCTGAGGATCCCTTTTGGTGCTCCCGCCATCTCCGATCAGAAAGCGTTTCAGCCTGAATGCCTAAACCATTCAGAAAACAAGTTAGACAATAAAAATAAGAGCTTTTACATTCATTTTTGTGACATTTGCATACGAATGTTTCTTATGCCCCGAAGAAGATATCGAAAAGAACTCAAAATCCCAGTAATCTAATAATTATCCGATTGGGCAAGAACTCCCAAGATAAAAGGCTAATGAAACAATATATGTTATTGAAAGAAGGGGGGAAAAAAAAATAACCAGAAGATTATTATGGGCTTACCTTGAGCTTGAGATGAAGATCCTGCAGTCCCATGTCTGTCTCTGAAATTTGATAAGAAAACCCTTCTTAAAATATAGAAAAAGATAAACCCACAATACCATTAACACCTAAAAGATAATCACGAGAAACGGAAACTTTTCAAAATAGAGAGGAATGCGGAGACCGAGAAACTTTCTAATTGGCACCGTTAATCAGTTCAAAGTCAAATAAGAAGTACAAAAAACAAGACTTTCTCCTGCACCTGCCAATTGCTCTTTTTTAGGTCAATTCATTAAAAGTAAAAAAATAATTTATTTTTAGGCTTATTTGAATTTAAAAACGAGTTACATTCGTCTCAATTCATCTTAAATTTATTATTATATTTTTTTAAATTTTTATATAAAATATAAATTCTAATATAACTTTTTAAAATTTTAAAATTTTAAAATATTAATAATAATATTTTATTCAATTTTTAAAACTCAATCAACTTCAAATCTAAATAAAGTCTTAATTATTTGTTATAAAGAAAATTAAACATGAGTAACGTTCAGTTTTCTGTTTTTTTTTTTTTAAAGCAGGTGAATCAGGTAAGATATAATATAATATATATATATATATAATCAGGTGAGATATATAACAAGGGATGAAAGCATGAGGATTGAATTTATCATTAGTGCATAGAGAATCGATAGGCATGCAACATTCTTCATGAAAGAGGAGGGAAACTTTAGAATTAAGGCATGTAACTGAGGAGCAACTATTAGATATTCGATATATATATAGTATATATTATTGTTGTATTATAACAGAATATTATGTCAATTAACTGTGGTTCTTTTGTAAGCAATTTTAATAACGCGACATGATATGATAGGATGAAAATATCTAACAATATTTAGCAATGCATGTTTTATTTTATTTTATTATGAACACGGAAATGGGAGAAAACTGGCAGTCACGTTGGGCACGATAATCCTCTACTCAAACAATTCAAGGTTTTTCACCTTCTTCTAAAATTTTAACTAACAAATTAAAAAGCAACATAAAATGAGGAAGAAAAAAAAAATTTAAGTTTCAGAAGTTAGAACGATTTTAGAGGAATTCGAACTCGAGCAATTAATAAAGTTTGCAGGGTACGTATTAAATAAAATTTTGGTGGCGGCTAGGTGAACAACTTGATTAGAACTGTAAAATTCCCCATATTGGTGCATGAAATTAAATATCATTTTGCTTTTCATAGCATTTTCTTGGAGTTTTGGGGTGAATGTAACCGGAAAGGTTCCTTTCCTTTCCATTCCATTCCATTTCAAAGAAATGATTCCTTTAATGATTCATTTTGAAAAATATTTGCTAATCAAAAACTCACATTAAAAAATCTATTTTTTATTAGTGATTTCACTCTAATATTTGTAAAATATGAAGTTCTCAAATCACATGTTCTTAAGAAGAAAAATGTTAGTTGAACCGATAAATTTGACTGATAAAAATGATCAGTTGATTTTTTTTTTAATTTTTAATTTTAATTAGTGATTAAGAAAGTAAATATTAGTGAATTGATTTTTTTTTAAATATTGAAAATTATATAAAAATGACTAAAAGAAGAAAAAAAATGTTTACACTGCATCGATTAACTTTATTGGTTAACCATCGGTATCACTTGCATTGTCCTTTTTAAAAGGATTAGATTAACAAGTGAAATGATAATGAATGAAGGCGCATTCAAATATAAGTGAGACAGAAAATTGTATTCAAATTTGATCCGGCTGGTCTTTGAATATTGGAGGTTATCAAGAGAGTTGGATTCTTAACAAACTTGAAATATTGAAGGGTTATCCTCAAACACTTATAATCCGAATTCTTATGCATTGCAATGTATATAATAAGCTAACTAATTTTCTTTAATTTGGGTGACTTGTTTGTCTATTTGAGACTCACAACATTTTCTCGATAATATCTGTAGAGTATTGAAAGCCATTATTGCGCTCAACATGAACTAAAAAGGGAGAAAAAAAAATAAATTAATTAAAAAAAAATGAATATTAGTGACTAAAATAGACTATTTACTACTAATAAATAGTCATAAATAAATAATTTTCTTGTATTGAAAGAGAGAAGACACATGATGATATTGGAAGAAGGTGGTTGGGTTTCCTATTGTCATGGTTCTGAGCTCAAATAATTCAAAGAGTGCTTCTTATGTATTTTTTTTTAACACTTTTAATTATTTAAAAAAAATTAAAAAAAAACATCTTTAATCATTAAAAAAAAAAAATCCACTGTCACGATTCCGTCCGTGGATTTAGCATTTGTGTAATTTAAAAGCTCAACCAGATGTGAAGTTGTGTTTGCCAATGAAATAAATTGAACCAATAAAATTTAGAGAGTAATAAATTGAGCTTTGATGCGATAGGTGAACAACTTGAATTAGAACCATTCAAGTTCTCCATACATATTGGTGGTTTATGGCTTCTAAGTTCTAAACCCGCCCGGATGCATAAATGACTTTACATGCATGCTGCAAAATTAGAAGCCACCAATTGCACTATATAATGCCAAGTAGCTGATCTTGCCCCATGACTTCTCATCATGAAATTGCCGATGAATTGGATGAAACCATTGAAGGAGCCTTAATGTTCATGAAGTGAATTGAAATCCAATTATTTCTCATTTTGGTGGTCCTCTCTCTCTCTCTCTCTCTCTCTCTCTCTCTCTCTCTCTCTCTCTCTCTCTCTCTCAATTCAAACGCACGGAAAAAAAAGAACTCTTAAACATTCAGGTTAATTTTTTGATATGTTTGACTAATGCTATATATCACACTCTAATCTTATTTTTATCCTACTAAGTAAGTTGTGATTTATTTATTACCATTAGATGATATAGAAGTATGTAATAAATGATTATTCAATAGTTATAAATGTGCTATATCATACTTAATGGGATGAAAATGAAATGATAGTATATTGTATAGAATTTTCCAGTACACTTTATTTATCTTTAGTTGGAACTTAATGCCCTTGGAAAGAGATCAGGGGAAATTTATGTATATGAGAAAATATTGAACTTTGCAACTAGATTGAATTAAAAAAAATAAAAAATAGGGTGAAGCTATGAATCGTTGCCTCCAAGTCTAGTGCATTTTGTTTTTTTCTTTTAATACTTAAAAAATACACAAATTCACAAGTGATTGCTTTTTTTAACATTTGAAAAAAAGAAAAAATATATACGTTTAAGAGTAATGCTAGTACAATACTCATATGAGTGTTGAATGCTCTTAATATTTTTTTCATATACCTTCAATGGAATTTCATCAATTCAGTAGACCTTTTTATTTTTATTTTTTATTTTTTTAGAGTATGTGCTGCTGGGTTGCAGCCAGCCCAGCAGTTCTCTATCGCAACCTTCTCATCGGTCACGACTCACAACCAACAATCAAGAATCACCACCTTGATCATAACCCAAGAAATGCCTAGAATATAAAACCCAGACACGCTGAGTGCACATACATAGAATTTAATGGTGTTTACCTTGAACCGTCTAATTTTGATAAAAACGATTTAGTTTGTTTTCGTAACTCCTCTCAACTCCTCCTATCTCATTTAATTATATTACTTCTCAAATTTTATCACAATAAAATAAATAATTCAATATTTTCAAATTTCTAAATATAAATAATATTTAAAAAATATATTTTAACAATATTTTATTCAATTTTTACCTTTGATCTTAACTCAATTCATCGAGAACAAAGTTTAATCTCGATTATTGGAATCCAACAACGAAGACTCCATATCAGTGCTTTTAAAACACCAAGTACTCAGCTCCGCTCAAAGTAGGAAAGAAGCTACAAATCCAATAAAGCAGCGAAATGCAACCATAATTTTTAGTTGGGCACATACTGGACCCCATAAAATAACGATATGCAACCATCGGAAAACAAAGGATGAATATTGAATACCCACATTAAGATTAAAAGATTGAGTAACATGAGTTTCAGAGAAGCTAAGAAAAGGTCTACCCATAAAACTGACTATCAATTAAGTATTGTCGGAAATATATAAAACTCAAGCTGCTCTGAAACTCTGATCTGATTGAAACAATCTCACCATCCAAACGTACAACAGCAGAAAATTCATAACAAAATTGGGAGACAGATAAAAATTAAGCTTAAGAAGCATTCTCCTTTTTCAGTTTTGCGAGCTCTTGCTTTACCAGTCCAGCCCTCTGCACAACAACGTTTAAGGGGTCCATTAGCATACAGTCATAAAATTCCAATGGTTTTCAAATGTGGATAATTGAGAAAGAAAATCATTAAGCTACAATACAAGTATGTAGAGGCATACTACTACAGACCTTAATCTTTGCCAACATAAGTTTGAACCTATCAAAGTCAGTTAGAGAAGCCCTTCTCTTCTGAACAATTAACTTTCTGCCCCACGAACTATTCTCCCACTTCTTCTTAACATCTGCCAATACATAAACAACATTATAACAAGAAGAAAATCACCAAATATGAAAATGAGGATCACCCCGTTCAACAACTAGCAGCCCCTACCAGCTTTCTCCATAGCATCAAGCAATTCCTTCTTCTTAGGAACCCTCTTAATGTCAATTTTAATGTCAGTCAGGGAAAGCCTCTTGAAATTCATTTGGGATCTTTCCATATCAGGGGAATCCACAAGAGCCTATAACAGTAGATAAAGCATATCATGAGATGTCTAATAATTAACAAACATTTCTCACACGAAGTTAAAAGGTCTAAAAATGATGTGAAACAATGCATCAGAATCCACAGATTTACCACAATTTATAAAGAAAGGAGTCCAAAACTTCGAAAAATAATCTTAGTAAGGCATTTTTAGGTCAAAATGTACCACTAACGGAAACAGATTTCAGATGGATGGCACCACATGACCCGGTTTGGATGTCAGGCTGCACTAAAGTGCAGTTCATTTTAAATTGCTTTGATTATCCAATCACGCCGATTAAACTGCATTAGAGTGAATTTCGGTAACTGTAGCTAGACAAAAGCTTTTTCTTTTTGGAACAAATTCTGACACATTTATTAATAACTCTATGTATGTTAGAAGTGGGAGCTGACCCCATTTTTTTCATAAATTCCCTGTAGTGAAAACAGCGTAGGGGGCAAAAGTATATAAAATAGTAGTGGGTCTCACAATATTTACACAACTCCCTATGAATATATTTTAAACTCATATAAGTGAGTTTCACAAAATTCATTGACAACCATCTCAACTCACTATTATTCTTAATGAACTCAGATCAACTCAGCTTAGCTTGATATCCAAACGCAACATTTTCAGTAAGGATAGTGCGGTCAAACATTTAAATTAATTCTTTTCAAATAGTTTTTTTATAGGTAAATCAATTCTTTTCAAATAGTTGAAGCTAACATGGTGGACTACATACAAGTACAACCAACATAAAATCGCGTATTGCTATTTACTTGATAATTCTAACTTCACTTTAATATTTTGGACGCCAAGTATGCCTTTTGAAAGGATAGTTTATACGACTCTAAATCTATTATCCAAATTGCAAACAACAAAATAAATCAAATTGGAATATACATTTAACAGCATACAAAATATGATCTCAACTAAAGCATAGGATTACAAACCACATAATTTTTAAATTCAAATTCACGAACAGGTTAGACGGGCGCAAATCTACAAGAGTACAACTAAAGAAATATCATTAAAAAGGGCGTACTCGGTTCTGGTCGATAACATCGACGATGACAACGAGTTTGCCGTAGTCTTCGCCGTAGTTGACGAGGGCGACCCTCCCGATCTCAACGTATCTCTTGAAAGGCTGCAAATCACAGAAAAAAAAAACACAAAAACACAAACACAAAACAAAACAGATCAGAACAAGCGCACGAAGATGACGTCGTAAGGAAAAAAGAAATACAGAGACAGAAATCTCCAAGGATGACTAGTTGGTGTGACCAGAAGTGTGAGGATATGAAGAGAAAGGCTCACCATTTTGGGATCGTGAGAGAGACCGGAGGCGGAGCTTGAAGGAGAGAAATGAGGGGAGGGTAGGAACTAGGGTTTTTCTTTTTAGGGTGTCTTTATAGAGGTTTTTTGACGGCCCGATTCGGAGTTCTTGGTTTTTCGGTTTTCTGGATTTATAAACGAGCCGGCCCGATACGGTTGCAGGTGTGATCTAACAAAGTTGCCTAACTTTAGACGTGCAGTAAAGTCCAACCCAAACTTTTATCAATTTGAGCCTGGGCCTTGAGCCCAAATTATATCCAAAACATCAGGTCTTACAAAGTCCAGCCCATTCTAAAAGATTTTTTTATTAACGAAAGAATAATTCTACGTACAATCGTAAGATGCTTAAGTATCACGTAACTACTTCAAAAAAAAGTGAGATCTATTATTAAAAAATTTATTTATTTCATGTAAATCCCATTTTTTTTCACTTTTTTAAAATGATTACGTAATAGTTGTACAATTTATAGTTGCACATGTAATTTCTCTTAACCAAAAAAACCGCTTTGTAAATTGATAAATGGAACACAATCCTCGTACCGTTAGAATAATAAGATTTGATTCGCATTAAAGTGATATAATTAAATTCTTGTAAGAATCGGATTTTTCATATCAACATTGAAGAGGGCGTGTTCTTCACGCCGACTTATAAATATAATTTTTCCAAAAAAAAAAAAAAACACACAATACCACAAACATGGTGGGATTAAGCAATACTTATTTTAATGTTAAAAAAAAAACATTACTTATTTACACTAATTGTATCCCATGATACTAAGGTTTTATGCATAAATTCATCTTACTAAGCTCACTAATTAATGTCAATCTAATTTTGTTGGTATCTGTTTTAACAAGTGCGTATTTTCCGTCTATTACTGCATCAAAATAAATCTTAAAATATTTTTGTCGGAGCCTAATGCTCGAGGTATGCCCATATCCACTAGCTTAAAGGCACAGGTATTTCTCTTTATGGGCGGTTGTCTTGATGAGCTGTGGGGTTAGCTACGGTATCATCTGCCTATAATTAATGCCTGCTGTTAGTACAAGTACCCCATTTTATATTTTATCATCCGACACTGATGAATTTTCTTTTTATAAAAATACCATATAATGATCTCTTTTTCCCCTTCCTTTAGTCCAAATTTCATCAGTCTGAAAAATAAATATTCTCTGATGTCTATCTAGACTATCTTAACATATCTACACAATAGTTTTGTGCCAATTTGCCATGACAATCATTTATACGATATATGTGAAATAATTACTTGTTCTAAAAATTTAAATTGATAAAAATAAATAGAATTTATTATATTTTAACATTTTTTCTTATTTGTAGACGAGATTTCTTATCAATTAATAAGTCTAATAAATGAAATATTTAATTAAATGAAATGTAAAGTATAAAATTTGAATTTAAACTCAAGATTTTTGCTCTAATATTATATAAAATCACTTTCTTAATAAATTTAAACTGATAAAAAGAAGTAGGTTTTATTGTATTTTAATAATACACACTGTTGGGTCCAGTTAATCAAATGACATCTGTTCCTCTTTGATTCTCGATATTTTATAAGCAGCAATCACAGATGTGTAGCACTTCGTTTAGAATCTTTGATATGCATACGAGTGTCTGAAAAGAAATTGTTCTTCAGCATATCTATATATCATCCCACAAGAGAGAGAGAGGAGGAATCGGGCATATTTCCATTTGACTTGGATGTGAATGCCCAAGATATGGTCGGTATACTGATGGATTTCATGGCCCATTTATGTCTGTTTTCTAATTAGCAGTTGCAAAGTTAGTTACTTTTCAGCCTTGTCTTTACAAACCAAAAAATGGGCGAGGGGGGCATTCTTGTGCAGCAGCCATTGAAAAGGAATAGTATAAAAAAAAGGTGAAAAAAAGGTATAGTATATTTGCCCTGATTGCAAAACATGATTTTCCTTCCACCTTGAGCTACGAGTCGTTCATTGAATCATTGCATACATTGATCATCAGTATCCAAAACTTGATTTTGGGTTGATGCATTTCAAAACTCCGATTACTGCAATTCATATGTCACCGGAAAGAGCAGACTATATATATATATATAATATGAGCACATTAAAATTCGTTCTGTGCTGCAATTTGAAACGGTATTAATTATCCTTAAATGGCCAACTCATTGAGCCACCTATAATCAATGAGTTGTTAGATCACGAAATGCGTGTATCTCCGCAAATCACATTGGTGGGCATTTCTCAATCCCAATAGTCAGTCATTCTTCTTTTTTTTTTTTTTTTTTTTATTGAATACATTTGAGAGAGGGAAATTTCAAACTCCAGACTTCCAGTTTAGAAATTAAAGATTATGCCAATCAAACTACAAACATTTGACATCAGATAGTCAGTCATTCTAATACAGTGGAAGTGTATTTGATAGCAAGAAAACCCTAAATACAAGTAATATTGGATATCCATATACGCACCAATGTTGAGATTAAAAGATAGATTTAATAAAAAAAACTTAAATTTAATAAAAAATAAGAAAATAACTAATTAAAATGTATAGGTGTGCATATAGATGCACAATATTACTTGTACGTAACATTATTCTTGATAGCAAATATTCTTTATCAAAGATAACCCATTTGGAATGGCAAAAATGGAATCTTCTTTATCAATTTTAATGAGTTGAAGTTGGCCATTTTGCATGGTGGCGGTCGTGAGGAATCTCCTGTATTAACCATAAGAAAGGTATTAATTTACCCCACTATCATCCCTTAATTTCTCTCGATTTCATGCCATATAAGATACAAAATTCCTTCAGAAGTAAATATGCATTTGGGTCTCTTTAAAGCTATATATATATATATATATATATATAAGAACCCCTCCTCTTCCTCTTCATGCAGAAACTCCAAGAAACTGTATCATGGGTGGAGAAGAAGTGCTGGAAGAGAAAACCAGAGACATCAGTCTGAAAGATCTGTCGGTGAAGCTCGAGGAATTTGCAAAGGCCAGAGATTGGGAGAAGTACCATAGTCCCAGGAATCTACTCCTTGCTATGGTAATCTCAGCATTCATATATGTATCCAATGCTGATTCATTCATCGATCCTTCTTTGCAAATTTTGCTAATCCTCTTTTTCAGGAATACTCCTATCAGTTTCTGGGTCCCATCCATGCAAATGTATATTTTCTGTTCAATTTTATCAGAGGCCATTCAAGAGACAGGCGCTCTTTCTTTTGAATGTGAAAAATAATGTTATTTTGCATCAGAAGCCATCAAGATCCCTTAATGCTCATACATGTGTTCTTGATTTTGGGTGTCAGTAATTTGACAAAATTGTTAAAACTTTTCCCTTATGATTCTCTATACTCTTCAAATCTCAAAGTGTAGGTTGGAGAAGTGGGAGAGTTATCAGAAATATTCCAATGGAGAGGAGAGGTCGACAGAGGTTTGCCAAATTGGGAGGAATCAGATAGGGAGCATTTGGGAGAGGAGCTGTCTGATGTCCTGCTGTACCTCATCAGGCTGGCTGATATATGTGGCATTGATCTTGGTGATGCTGCCACCAAGAAAATTGTCAAGAATGCAATCAAATACCCACCCAAAATCACATGAAAAAAAAGCTGTTTTCTAGGTCGTTTTCTTTTTGTTTCCTGAGGTAGAGCAAATATTATGACAATGAAACTCCCATGGAGAGTTTACAATAAATTTACCTTTTCCATTCTAGAATTGTTATGATTAATGCTATATTGACGGTTCTGTTTCTTTTTCAACAACTATGAGAGTACTAAAATCTGATTCATTAAAATTTGATGAAAAAAAAAGAAGAATTACTATTCAAAAATCAAATTAAAAGTACTTTCATTTTCTTTTCCTCATTTTTTATCAAGTATGATGACAGCATTTTTATGAGTCTAATGTAAAAAAATTTTAGATGTTATATTTCTATTAAATTTGTATTTTCTATCAAATTTTAAAAGAAAATTTTGATAAATCTTATACTAATACTATGAGGCAGAAGTGCAATAGAAAGATGTTAAAAAAAAAAGAAATTAGAAGTCATGACTATCAAAGCTAGCGCTTTCAATGTGTATATCACCGCTTAATTTTACTTTACAACATGAACAATACAAAAAATGTGATACCCCATATGAGAATAATAAAGTAGGTAGTGTATGAGATCCCATATTGTTTGAGAATGAGGAGTTTTAGCTCTTTATAAGATTTTAATGGGGCTCCAATTATATCATTGACTAATCATTTTAGAGTATAGGCCATATATTTTGGGTCTTCTATTAAGGCGTTACAAAAAAAAACTATTCATAAATAATCTTTTTTTGGATAACTCATAAATATTGATATTTTGACCTTTAAATATATGAAAATTTTCACTTCTAATTGTTGGAGGTGAAAACTGATTAATTAATTAATTTGTTATATTAAGATATGAAGTAAGAAATAATTATAGACTTGTATTTATTTTTTTTTTTTATAGTTTTTGTAATCTTATCATACGAAATAAGTGTAAAAATCTGAAAAAAGCAGTCCCACCTTTCAGATCGCTTTTGCTGGAGACCCTCCTCTCAATTTTCTTTTCTTTTTAGCGATTTAAGGCCCTGTTTGTATTCGAAGATGAGTTCAACTCATCTCAACTCATTTTCATTTCATCATTATATTTTTATAATTTTGTATATAAAACATAAATTTCTATACACATTTTTCAAATCCTAATACACATTTTTCAAATCCCAACATACTTTTTTCAAATCTTAAAATAATAATAATATTAAAATATAAACTAAACTCATCTCAATTCATCTCATCTCCAAATTCAAGTACGGCCTAAGTGTGTGTATATAACATATATATTTTTATGGTAAGTGTTTTTTTTTCCTCTCTTTTCTACTCATATTTATTGCACTCTAGTCATCATTAGCAATGTTTTGAATACCGTACCGGTACCGGCCAAGTCACTTAAACAAAATATTTCGGTACTGGTACCGTTTCGTGTACCGTTTCGGCATAATTTATACATAAATACAATTATATATATACAATTATAAATTATATTTCAAAAAAATAGTCAGTATATAAATAAATTATATAGATAAATATATATATGTAATTAATTTAGTCTAAATTGAGGTTAAAATATACTAAAAAATAAAAAATAAAAAAACCTAAAAAGCTACGGCCGTACCGGATATTTTTCAGTCGATTTCGACCGTACCGGCCGATACGGCCGAAAAATCGACCGAAACGAAATCTTAGTTTTTCTTACAGGCCGGTCGGCTGGTACGGAAAATTCCAGCCGTACCAACTGATACGACACGATATTTAAAACACTGATCATTAGTCCACATGCACCCAACCATATAACATTCCCAGCTGCCGATCTACTGGGATAACTCGAAGCCGCACCAAAAATGTTGACGTTACACGCACGGCTTGTTTTCGTACGTGAATTTCATGCACAACTGCACACTGTCACCTCTATCGGCTACACGTGCCGCACAAGTAAATCCACCTCCTCCAGATCCTTCAAATCCGTTCACTTTCCTTCCAAATCAACAATGTGTGTCTTGCATGTGCGACTACAGAGTCGCGGGTTGAATTTTGCTACGCCGCAGATCTCTCATTCTGATGCCAATTTTCTTCTATGTTATCACTTTTTATGATTGGTAGTCTTGAAAAAGAGATTATAAGTCTCTCTAAAAAAAATATTTCAAAATAACTAATTTCAATGCACTCACTTATATAGTTTCTAAAGATGGCTTACTAAAAGATCGTCCTCTAGGACGGATCATAGTCCTTTTGTACAGGGAAAGGTAAGAAACAAAAAAATTGATATCAGAATCTTTTAATCAAGCATATAAACTTCTAACAAAGTTTATATGCTTGATTAAAAAGAGAGTAATGTCACTTGTATTTAAAGTTTTACTTACATTTTTACTCACAAGATATATTTTGTTACTTTCTTTTTTAAATTCAAATTTTGAATTTTGAATTTTATTATTTTAAACATATCAATAAAAAAAAAGTTAATGGAGAATATCCTGAACACTTAAGATATTCCCTTCATATGAACAGTACATGAACAGATATTGTTTATATGAAGAAAAATATCTTGAATGTGAACACTCCCTAACATTTTTCATTAATAAATGATATATAGAAAAGTAATTTTTTTTGTAAATATTTGTTAAATACATTTAGTATTTTTCTAAAAAAATGTATAAAAATAGCATGCTTTAAGGACGGCTTGTGAGTAAAAGGAATTAAAAGGGAAAGAAAAAAAAATTTGGAGTAGTTAGTTAGTTACTATTGGACGGCATCTAATGCACACATGATAAAATAACTGAAATAAATTTTCCAACTTCTCCGTAAGCAAATTGACGAATTAACCAATTTATACTCTTCTATGATCTTGCTATAGAATAATATATCTAATGTGAAATATCTTATGTGTACCATAAAGGTTATCAAATAGTGTCTGCTCTATTTAAAAATAAAAAATAAAAAATAGTGTCTGCTCTCGGACGCAAACGAAGCGTAGTAATCCGTTGGAAACGGACGCAAACGAAGTCACCGACGGGAGCCGTTTCTCGCTTCCTCGGTTCGTAATTAGTAAAGTGCAGCGTCAATTAGCGTCCCACCAAAAAAGAAAAGGAAAAAGCTCAATCGTTAACGGATCGAATCTGATGCGTGTCAGTCTCCGACCATTCATCATCATCACCAAAAGGTTCGTTCCTCCGTCGGATCCAACCCTCAATTTCCTCTACTCTCTTTTGCTTTTTTCTCTTACCGAATTGATTGTTGTTTCTCTTTGCAGTTCAGATCGCCTTTAAGCAGCTCGGTAAGCGTCTTCAAGCTCCTGAATCGCACGAATTTAGTCCACAATATCCATTTACACTTGGATCCCCCCCCCTTTTTTTTCTCAACATTTGTTGCTTTTCCGATCCTTGTGATTGTTGGTGGATCTGATCAAATTGCTTTCCTTTCTCTCTGTTTGAGCTTTATACGATATAAGAAATATATGGGAAGATCTTATATCCTGATGCCTGTCAAATGCGTGTGTATTTCATAATGAGATACTTCACTTGTGATTATAGCTTTGAATCATATACTTTGCATGGATTGATTCCTTTCCATGTATGAGATATTGAAAAATATGTACATAGTTTTCCTCAGTATATAAACGGGTATAATTCAGCTAGAATTGATAGGGTTTGGTTAATTTCCCATCTTAAGTTTTATTTTCAAAATAATGAGTTGATGAATTTTCACACTTTCAAGTTTTTAAACTTGCTTGATAAATTTTTTTCCCCTCTTTCACTCTCAAATCTGAGACTAATTTATAATTCGGGTGATTTATGCAGTAGAGCATAGAAATGGAGGGAACAGCGTTCACTCCCGCATTGGAAGGAATGCAGCATGTGAAGCTTGAGGAAGGGGACATGCTAACCACTCCTTTCTTGGAAGTCTGCAAGCACATACTACCTATAATAGGTGCATTCTCTTGCCTCCATTATTTGAATACTGTAATGGATGGATCATGAAACTATATCCATCGGCGTTAGATTCCTCATGGATACTATGGCAAGTGCTTACTTGGTCTTAAATGTTGCTAATCCATTGTAGCCTGGTTTTCAAACTTTCAAAATCCTTCCTCGATTTGAATTAGGTATTGTGACTATTCTCGAATATAAAGTCGTGCAACTTCACGCCCCATGCGATTTTAACTCAATGTTATGGTGATTAGTATTTTTTCATGATATAGTAATAAAGTCTGGTTGTAAAATATCAATATTACAGCATGCTAAATCTGTGCTTGTTTCCTTGCTTAATTCCTTGGTTAATTCATTCTTTCTGATGGCAGATAAGTTTGGAGCTTCTATGACCCTTGTTAAATCTGATATTGGAGGGAACATATCGGTAAGATGTCCTCATTGTGAATTTTCCACAGTCAAGCTCTTAGTTTGTGTTTGAGACAAATTATTTTCTCTTGCTTATGAAGATGTCTTTAAGATATGTCATACAATGCATGTCTGTGATATTAAACTGTAAGAAGCTGTGAAAATGGAGATTGTCAGCTGTACTTCGATTTCTGCTAGTGAGCTAAATATTTTTTATTGAGTTACTTTTGCTTATCTAGTTCTAGCTTAACTAGTAAATTTATTTGTGTAATGTTGGATATCACTATTATGTTATTAAACATGTATCAATAAAAGTGATCTTCCTAAGTACATCAATATGAGGTGAATAGTATATTTTGAGATAAATACACAATGAGTTGTGCTAGGTACAGTCCACCAAAATGGATGGACTGTTTTGCAGTCCATATAAAAATAGACAAAATTATCCTTATTTTATCATTAACTTGACTAAAATAACCTGCACTACAAAGACATAAAGCTTTTTTGTTCCGTAGAAAGGTGACCATCTGAATTATGACCAAAATACCATCCAAGCAAAAGCCTTCTCCCAGATTTTCCATTGGTGGACGAATGCTTAAACCAGAATAAGTTCTTCATGGGTCTGAGCCAAAACTCATCAAAACCACTCAAATCAGGTCCCCCTTAGCGTCTTGAACCAAATGTACATTCCAAAACGAGTCAAATCCCTTCTAAATACTTAAGTTGAAGAAGACCCAGAAGGGAAAAAACTGAACTTGCTAACTTCGAACAGATCCATGTCCCACTACAAGCACCGATGAACAGAACTTGAGCCAGAAAATCATCCATGAAATTCAAAACTCTTGTTTTTATCAGATAGACGACGACAAAAACTAAAAGTCAAAACTACTCTAAAACAAAAACAAAATTTATCGGCAGATTTTGAAAACGTAAGAAGAAAAATGAATGAAAATGGAAAAAGAAACCTACGGCCAATAACTTTCATTTACAAGTACAACAACTTGTTTCTAAAGCAAACGAAAGGATATCTATAAACAAATGAGGAAGCGATTCTGGCATTTAGCTGCTTGTGATTTCACTTTTTTGGGATTTCTATTTTCTCGTCCTGTGAAACGCGCCAGTATCATTTAGGACTGCATTTAAAATTATTCGATACACAATGCCCCATCAAACCACCACTCAATTTGCAATCACCCCTTAAACTATCAATTTTGGCAATTTCCTTTCAAACTAACAAAAAATTGCTATGTACTCCCTGCATAAAAAATTGACATAAATACCCTTGACAAAATTTTAAAATTTCAGAAATTACTTTAAAATTTTTTAAAATTAAAAAAAAAAATGATTTTTCTAAAAAATTGTAAAAATCGATTCTTGAAATTTCTATTTTCTAAATATACTTTTTAATTATTAAAATATTTACGTAAAAGTATTTTTTATGTGGTCCCATTCTGCCTGTGATATTTTTTCTTGTAGAGATTGGAATCTAAACATTCTTCAAATCCATCTGACTTCAACCACTTGTATAACATGGTGAGAGCAGAGGTTGAAGCTAAAACAGCAAAAGCATCATCCAGTTGCACCAACGGGCTTCTTTGGTTGACAAGGTAAATGATGCTAACTGTAGTATGTCATAGGGTTAGAAAAAAGTAATCTATTTGAAAAATTATAGCATTCAATCTCCAGTAAAGGACTTCAGAGATGGCACTAAACTCAATCTAACACATGGATTGCATCAAAAATAAAATAGAGGAAAGTAAAAGAAGCAGAATATGGATTTTTTATAGGTATGAAGCAGAATAGGGAAATTCATTGGAACATTACTCTCTTTCTCTCTACGTAATGCGCATCCTTGCCCACTTTGTGGTATTTGCATGTCTACTTGGTCAATGTGCTCTATGAATCTGACAGCAAGTGTTATTTTCCTTTGTGATAAAATTGTAATCATGTTCTTGGGCAAAGAGTATTGGCTTAAATGAGAAATGTAATGCCTAATAATGTTGTTATCAGGAATGTTTATCATTTATTTGCTTTGAAAATGCAATTCCTTTGTACTTATGATGTTAATACAATAAATCTTCAGAGCAATGGATTTCTTGGTGGCTTTGTTTCACAACTTACTTGAACACAAGGATTGGACAATGTCACAGGCCTGTACAGATGCCTATGGAAAGACCCTGAAGAAATGGCATGGCTGGCTTGCTAGTTCAAGTTTCACTGTAATGTCTTTAATGCCCACCCCCCTCACTCCAATAATTCTTAAATTATTGATGGAAATGGAAAACTTACTTGGATTCTTAGACTAAGTTCTGATTTTCCTGTACAGAATTTTTTTTTTTTGTTTAGTTTGACCTTTAATTCAGACATTCTGAATTACATATTAGCTAACAGGAGTAATTTCATTTGGACATTTTGACTTATTAAATACTTTGCAGGTTGCAATGAAACTTGCTCCAGATAGAAAGAAGTTCATGGATGTGCTAGGGGGCAGTGGTGATATTTATGCTGACATAGAGAAATTTTGCACAAGTTTTTCCCCTCTTCTTGAAGAGAATCACAAGTTTCTGGTAAGATGTCTTGTAAAATTGGAATTGTTACTTTGAGTCTCACCATATTTTGTTTGCAAAATTTGTGGTTTGTGACTGATTGTATAAACTTGAGAAGAAAGTAGACAAAAAAAGAATCCTTATTGATGGGGCTGGTCATAATATCCTTAGTAACTTTTGAAACGATTGAGACTCGGTGAAATAGACATGTCTGTGAAGATGCGGACTATTCAAGCTTTTTCTGGATAAAGGAAGAAAGCAACAGTGGGATTGGGAATTTTGAGGGATGGGTCTAAATTAATGGGGCCCAAAGTTAGTGGATTTCGAGAGAGAGACAATTTGAGTATCAATGGTAGCATTGAGTTTTAATTAGCATGACTCTTTCACAAAAAAAAGGAAAAATAAAATAAAAAGATTACTACGAGTTAGATAGGTATAGAAGCTCATGAAAGTTGCTCTCTTGACACAGGCTAGTGTTGGCTTGGACGATCTGAAGGCTTCATGAGGAAAATGTCTCTGGATGAGTGGCTCTTCCTTCAGGCTACCTGTCTTGTTTACCATCCTTTTCTTTTAGTTTTGAGTAGTGGATAATTTGTGTTGGGCTCTAAACTTTAAGACTTCGTAAAGTCCAAGTTAGTAAAAACTAGTAAATTACTTCAAACCATTACAAAAATTACATTGAATCTTGTATTTTTTTTCTAGCATTAATTTTTCTTTTAACGATTCTCTAGAAACTCAGTATGTACTTAAGAGTGGCATGAAGATTTACTATTGTGTTTGGATATTAAGATGAATTGAGTTGAGTTGTGAATAATATTATTTTGTAGACCCATTAAGATGAGTTTAATACCAAACACACCGACTATATTGAAAATGTAGTGCATGTTTAGAATTGAAGCGGCCAATATAATTTGTAGCTATAAAAATTTTAGTTGTAGAGCTTAAATAATATGTTCTATTATTAAAAAGTTATTTACTATTTGGTAACTATATATGTATAAATCACTTTCAAATATGTTATATTTATTTGGAAACAATATAAAAATGTTTTTTGAGTTATAAATGACACGAAAGGTCCTTTGATGCAGCATCGTGCCTATGATAAGATCAAAAGACAAAAGACAATCATACTACACAACCTCCCTAATCTCTATACACCATATTTTTTTAGTTTTTGAATATTTTTTGAGTTATAATATTTTTAAATTTTTTTTTTTAGTTTATTCTTCTTAAACTACTTAAACTTTTGTATTCATTATTTATATATCAAATATTTGATAAAAGAAAAATATAATAAAGATTAAAAAAAGTGTTAGCTGACATGAGAACATTACCTCTATCATCCCTCAATGTCACTCCAATACCTATCTGTATTGTTCCAAGAAAATGGCACCATCAGTGTTTAACTTCACAGCACCTACTAGAGGAGTCTTCCACCCAATACCATGACCTTTTATCTGTCTCGAGGGTTTTAAAACTTCCTCATGTTCTTTATATAAGGACAATGCATTTCTTATAACATGTTCAGGCCATAGAGTAGTACCCTCATGCACATACCAATTTCTCCTATACCAATTTCTCCTATACCGCATACTCCTATTAGAAAGAATTAAAGGACTTGCTAGCTAAGTTTACTAGATCTACTACCTCTCCATCATCTGGCAGATAATCAAACTATTTTTTCCAACAGTTTCGAATTAAAGGACCTTTCGAATTGTAGAGCATGTGAAACAGTTTCCACACCCTTTTGACACCACTTCCAAACCTCTTCAAGTACCTTCCTAAGCTTCAAATTCTCCATAGTGGGCAACCATTTCTGCAAGTCTCTCCAAACAAAGATTTTCACTCAATTGAGAACGCTCATATGTTAACAGACTTTCTATTTCCCACTCTCCATCTGCATCCCTTCATCAAATCTTGCTTTGACTCCCAAATCCCCCTTTATGCATATGAAGGAGATTGAGCCTCCCTAAAACTGGATTTTGGAAAGTACCTGATCTTATAGATTTTATGCGGTAAAGAAGATTCCTCCTTTTAACACTCTCCACCCCTGCTTTGTAAACAATGCCCCATTAAGAGTCTGAAGGTCTTCAAAGCCAGTACTACCATTTGACTTTGTTTCACACATCTTCTCTCAATTCACCCACCTAAGCTTATTCTCTTCTTCCTTTTTTTTTTTTTTTACCCCACCAAAACTTAGCCATCATGTTTTTCAGTTCAGTATAAAGATTACTTAGTAGCTCAAAACAGGTCATTGTATTAGTGGGAATAGAAAGTGTTACTGCTTTGGTTAAAACTTCCTTATCTCCTTGAGATAAAAGTCTCTCTTTTCAACTTTGTAACTTCTTCCACACCTTATGTTTCAGCTCAGAAAAAGAATTATACTTTTCTCTCCCTACCAAAGGAGGGAGCCCCTAGTATTTTTAGTAATTTCTTTTTTATCAAATTGCTAGACAAATATATGTATATAATGCAATTAAAAGTAGCCTAAATATCAGAGTGAGGGGCATGATTTTCAATGTAAATCGGCAAATTAGGACCATAATATTTATTTTTTAGTATGTTATTTTTTTCTTGATCCGTTTATTAATCTGTGTTTAAATATCGCTTATGGTACTTAAATTAATCTCAAAAAAGTTTTTTCTTAATTTTATTACACAAATTTTGAAAAATATGGCTCTAGACAAAACGCTTGATATAGACCTTAAAAATAAATAAATAAATAAAACATGGTTCCACAATTGCCATACGTTACCTTCTTCCAACCGTCTTTCCCGCGCTCCCTGAATGACCGTTAAGAGATCCGCCCATATTTAGCCTATGGCCATGGTTTTTTCTTCTTTCTTTCTCTATTTTTCTTAGCTCTATTACCTGAAAATTCGCTAAAGCTACTGGTTTTGATTTCACCTGTCACAATCCGAACCGACACCGCGTCGTCGAACAAATTCAACCTCATAAGTGTCCCCCACCCTCCTTTTCTCTTTCTTTTCTTCTTGATTCAATATCGCTAGAGAATGATTTTCAGTACATATTTTCTTCGTTTTCTTACTAATTTGAAATTTATGATTGCCTTTGTAATACCGATGAAATGAGGTTTTTGTTATCAAATTCTCCGGCGGTATGGTCGGAAGATGAGATCTGATTTCAGCATCCCATGCATCCAACATTTGGCAGTACTCTTAGCAATTTTTGTTCATCTCGAGGCATGCTTTCCCACAAAACCTTTTCTGTTTCTTCCTTATTGCTAAACTTTAGTTTATGAATAGAAACACGAAACACCTTTTTGATAAGAGTCTTGGAAGATTCAACAACGCATTTCCCATTTGTAAAAGAAAACATAATTCAAGTCGAAAGCTTCTTTGATCTCATTTATCGGGAGGTCCCCAAATTAACGCGCACCTGCTCTTTCGCAGGGTAAGGTTTCTTCTGGTGCATAAAGCCCAAATGGCGACGAAGGTGAAGGGTCTTTTGAAAGGCCTAAGATATATTTCACAAATATTTGGTAAATCAAGGCTTCCTTTCATGGATTACATTATTTTGCCACATGTTTAAGATTACTTTGTCTATAATCAACTTCTTCTGGTCTTCAATTTTCTATATCCTTTATATGATCTTCTCAAAACTAGCATTCTATTTTGAATGCTATATTTTTTGTTGGGACATCCATGTTTCATCCGGTTACAAAGAAAAATGTGTGAAAATTCAAGGCTCTGCTTCCATTGTTATTGTCTTGTACACTTGCATTTATCTAGAAAGTAGCAACAATGATTCAGTTATTTCCTCAATCTGGGTTTTAGAGATTTGAGGTGACAAAAAGTGCCAATTTTGCAGATGAGAAAGAACAGGACATGCAAATTGGTTATCCCACTGACGTAAAGCATGTTGCGCATATTGGATGGGATGGCCCCTCTGCCAATACGCCGAGCTGGGTATCTCCCACTCATTTTCCCAATTCTTAGCCTCCTCAATTTCTTGTTATTAAGTAAAAGCAATTCATCAATGTTGCCAAGCCTCATAGACACCAAGATTACGTATCAAGCTACCATATTTATGTGCGCTGTTTAGGTAACTATGATTGTGATGATATGATTTGTGCAGATGAGAGAGTTTGAATCTTCAAGGGAAGTTTCGTCCAGGTCCTTGGACTCTTTTGGAGAAGAGAAATTATCACCCAAAGGTTTGATTCTTCTAAAATCATGTCTATGATGGGGCTGGTATTTGTTGGGATGATTAAACCTCTATTACAACTTCTTCTGTAACAACACTCGAAAGTGTTGTATTGTTGCCACTATTGATAGATATAAAAAACACTGGCACAGGAATTGAAGAATCCCATCTACGACATGCTAAATCAGCCGGAACTGGCTCATCTGCTAACTCCCCTCAATGGAGCTATGATGCACCAAAGCACTCCAGGCGCTACCACTCGACAGATGTGTCAACGGATTCCCCTAACCGAGATTCATCGGGCAGTTCAAGGCACTCAAGACGGAGCCGAAATATGAAACCTGGAAATGACACGACAACACCAGATCTACCTGCCATCCCCAAACAATCTCGCCGCAGGAAGTCTAAGGGGTCATCTGGTAGTGGTTCGTCGAAGTCACAGAGGCCAAAAGACCATAATGCTTCACCCGACATCCCTTTCACAGATATGGGTTCCGGATCTGGATCTGTGTAAGACTGAAGAACATTTAGAAACGCCTAAATTAGATTTTGGAAGAGTAGAGGGTTTGATGAGAACTCAAGAGGGAACGTGTGATTCGTATAAGTTAAGAGGTTTTAACCTGATCTTCTAGTTGAAGATGTGACTCAAATGATCTTATTTGTCATTATATTCTTCTTTGGATTTTTGGTTTCCTTCTCACGCTAGTTGCTAGAGTTTTAAGGGTTAATGATGGATCGGCAGTCAGAAAGATTCATGGCTTTCACATCTAGGAAATAGGGAAGAAGCATTATGGAATGGAATGATCAAAACGATAAATCCAACAAACGCTCAAAAGTCCATGGATTCCTCTTCAAAATGCTAATGGTAGCATATCCATATCCTACAAATTCTGAAGTTCCGCTCAAGCTGCATGCGGTGAGAACTCAAAGAAGAAAGAGCTGATATCCATACCTATACGATTGATATCAGACACTGCAGGCTCAAAAAGACTGAGGAGCTTTTCCATCTGGAGATACTTTTTAGAGCTGTAATAAAAACGTTACTTGAATTTCAGGAACTTCTTGAAACATTGACCATGAAAAACTGCTGTTATTTTCTTTTTCTATTTTTGTAATTAGCATGTTGATATCAGCTCTGAATAATTCGTAAGGAACAGATTATAGAGAAAAACAATAAAGATGACTCCAAAAAAATAAAATAAAAAAGGTTTCTAAGTAGGGGAACTAGACATGCCTTATTCGATGCCAAACAAATAAGGTAATAAGGTGAACAAAATTATAATTTCAAACCAAACCACATAAAACACAGCCCTAAGATTCAATTACAAATAGGAGACCATTTTCTAAATAATCCATGTAGTAACTCCATGTTTTTACTCTTATGACCCTGCAGTATCATGATCTATTTTGGCCAACTTTAAAATGCCTTTCAAACCATGTTAAGTCCATCTATTTCAGGACTCCATTTTTGTCACATATTCTAATATATCTGCAGAATTACGCGCTATATTCAAAGACAATCCACTGCACGTCTATTCTTATGCTTTCCAGACATTTGGATTTCATTACACGTCTAACATTTTTCCTTCAAAAAATAACCCTTACCGATGCATCACTCTTAATCCTGTAATATGCAAGTGACCGATCGTCCTGCAAAGCTGTTCCCTGATAGTAAATTTCCTTCACTGGAGCATTCATTTTCTTCGCGATCATACTCTTTAAAATGCGAATGGTAGTAAAGTTTTGTATTGGGTCCCCGATGTCAGCTAATTTCATCTGACAGGTTCTTGCTGAAGGCGAAAAGACCATGTGGAGAGTGGAATGCATCTGGACACCATAACTTGCTAAATCTTGGCCCTCATCAAGCCTTTTTCCAGCGAATACAATGCTCACAGGCACATTGCTCAGGCGATCAGCTAAAATCCTTAGTTTGTGAAAAATCTTGTCCTTGACATGTGTGATCGTATTACCTCTTTGTACATCAAGAGTAATGGTCTCCCCACTCCATGTCTTAACAAATATCTGCATCATGGCAGGAACCATCTCTAGGGTGGCTTTTTCTTTGATGTCATAAGAAGCCAATGTCTTGGAATCCTCGACTTGCTTTCCTGCATAGATCAGATCCAAATCATTCACCAGGACACCTGTCATGCTCTCAATTATTGCCTTAACATCATGGACTGTATGCAAAACTTTAACTTCGAGTTTCAAAATCTCTCCAGTCACTGTTCTGACAAAGATTGGGATGTCATCTTTCGGATTAAAAATCAAATGAATGGTTGACTCATTTGGAATATTGAGAGCTGCTAGGATCATATCTTCTTCAAGTACTTTTCCATTGTGGATAAGAGTGTACCGATCTGGTTGAATCCCCTCCTTCGCTTGAATGATTGACTTCATGTTTTGGATAGTATCATAAGTCCTTAAATCAACTGCAATGATTTTCTGAGCTGATGGTATTTTAACATATATTTTCATTGCAACTAGATTCTGGAGAACAAGGTGTAGAGTGGAGCCTTGCAGGATACCATAATCAACTAGCCTCTGATCATTCTTGAGCTGATTACCAACAAAAAAAAGCTCCTGGACATTCTCTGAAACACCTGCCTTCTCACGTATCACTGATTTGAGATTGCTAACTGTCTCGTAACTTTTAACTTTTAAAGATATTGTATTTATGATCTTCAAGTATAAGCTTATCTGTGACCAAAAGCCAGTATAACTTATTTAGGGCACTAAAAAATTGTATAGCAGTGATTTATTTTTTATGCAACTTACAACTAAAATAAAAGGTTGATAGGAGCTTAAAAGGAACACAAAACAACTCTGTAATAGGTATCTGACAAACCTAGGGAGCCAAACTTAGCTGCAGCTCTATGTCATGCATTACAAGACACAACATATGAAAATTATATTTGGCTCACGGAGACTTAAAAAGAGTGATACTAGAGTGAAGCCAACACTCATCATACTCACTCACACGAACAGTTATTTGTACTGTTCGTGTGAGTGAGTATGATGAGTACTGATGTCACTCAACATTTTCTCGAAAATACAACATCACACAGAAATTCAAGCAAGAAATTATCTAAAAATAATACAAACACCAAATAGAAATAAGTGGAAGTAGGTGATGCGTCTATTTACTGCCTTAAACCTGTTCATACCATATAGCATGTCGCCGGGGGACGTTAACCATTCTCCTAAAATGTCAACTAAGGCTCTGTTTGTTTTTAAAAATGAGATGAGATAAAATAAGATAAAAATTAAAAAAAAA
This sequence comes from Platycarya strobilacea, assembly GCA_036898215.1. Lineage (NCBI taxonomy): Eukaryota > Viridiplantae > Streptophyta > Magnoliopsida > Fagales > Juglandaceae > Platycarya > Platycarya strobilacea. The sequence goes on along the minus strand of CM072545.1, from coordinate 42,991,748 downwards.
TTAATAAATATTGTAGTAATATATTTTTTTAATATTAGTTATCTATAGAAATTTGAAAAAATAGTTTTGGAATTTGAAAAAATAGAATTTTTTATTATATTTTATATAAAAATTTGAAAAAGTTTAATGATGAATTTGTAATAAATTTTGAATTTTTAGTTTCATCCAAAAGAAACCGGCCCTAAATATTAAACCTAACCTCAAACTGGTTTTCAACCTATATACACACTGCATGATCTTTAAAACCTAAAAAATAAAGCAGGTGGCAGGGATGATTTAACTATCTGCCCCTGAGTTCCATGAACCTCCAAACATCACGTGGCACGCATAGATGAGAGAAATTCAAAGTCTATATATCTTTGGCTCTGAGAGCATAAAGCATACTCTTATATCAGACAGATTTTGCCTTCGCATTGCAATAGCCGAGTACTATCATACACCTATTCTTTTGGAAAATATGAAATGTTCCTGGCTAACGCATATAAAGAGAAGGCCAAAATACTAGAATTTGATTGATGAATCTTTAAATACTCTGTTCCAAAATGAAACGCATTGGCTAACATGGTTTGGGAAGTCATAAATGAGCCACTTTTATACAAAATACCCTTCATCTGGCTTTCGGAGGAATGACTACCAATGATTGAATGGAAAACACAATTGAAAATCTCTACCAAATAAAATTTCCGTTCCCAAGTGGACTCTTCAACTCTATTAAATACTGATTTTCAAAACATCTACATTCAACTACACAGTTTCTTCTCTTTTCTATGTTTTCTAGCAAAACAAAGCACCTCAAAACAAAAGGCAACAAGAAAAAAACCAAACCCTTTTTCATTTCAGCACATTTGTCGCATTTTTGGTACATAAAAAAAAAAACCAAGAAAACTATTCCTCCGACTCTCAAAAATCCAATCTAAAAAGCTTAGATTCTAACTGAAAGACAGAGAAGTAAGAAAAAAAAAAGTGAAAGGCACACATGACAAACGAAACGAAGAATTGAAGAAGAAAAATAGGGACCTCTTCTTCGGTGGAGTCCACAGAGTTCAACGGAAAAGAACCACTGCCATTTGCGGGAGACTCCATAGGAAAGAATTCTACGTAAAGCAGAAGTGCAAGACTGAAGACGTTTCGATGAAAAAATGTAGAGCCCGTATCCGATCATGAACTTGGAGTCCATGACACGGTTGCTTATTAACGATGGGAACTTGGGCAATGGGCAGGGAACGCGTACGCCCTAAGCTTCAAATTTTCAATAGTGTGGGACGCTGCTTACGTGTCAAAGCATGATTGAAAGTTTTAATTTTATAAATTTTAGTTAGTTATTTTTTAATAAAAATTTTAAAAAATTTTAGTTACGTGTGAAAGTATATTTTTAATAAAATATAAAAATTAATATTTTATAAATCTTAATTTTATAAATTTTAGTTAGTTATTTTTTATTATACTAAATAATAAATTCAATAAATCAATAGTTATTTTATTATAATATAAATTTTTATATTTTTATTTATTTTAATTTTTTATTGTAATTTAAATATTTATTTGTTATTAAAATATATATGTTAATTTTATAATATTCATATTATTATTAACGGTTAATGGTTATAAAAATAAAAACATTATTTTTTTAAATTAAAATAAAATTATTAATATTCACATTGAATATTTATAAAAAGAAGACTCATGAATTTTATGAAAATAAAAATTGAAAATGTTCCTTTTTATTTATGCGTAGGAGAGTAAATTAATGGAAAGAATATATATTTTAATTCCAAAAATTATTTGACTATCCCAAAGGAATAGTTATATTTGTTGAGCCAACCCATATTCATATTCACTAGTTTTATTAAATCTATTAAGAGTGCTCTTAGGATGGGTTTCAAAAAGGCTCCATATTTTAAATTTATATTCATAATTGTTTTTTATAATTTTAAAGTTTAACTATTTTTAAAAAATCATAATATTATTAAAAAAATATATCTTTAATCATCAAATAAAAAATATATATCAAGATTCATACCGATACCAACTCTAAGAACATTCTCATTAACTTGACCAAATGAAATGTTTAGGCAAAATTTTAATGGTTTGAGTAAAAAAGCAGCCACATTGGCTTAGACATCTTCAAAACTATTTAGATTTTTTGTATAGTAATTAGCCAAATATAAAAGATTACAGTTGCTTGGACAAATATTACAATAATATTTCACACTCCAATAAATATAAAAGGCTACAGTTGCTTGGATAATTAAAATAATATTTCTCACTCTAATAATAATATTTTTTATTATATAGAAAATAAATGGCTAATCCAATGTGTACCTTAAATTTAAATTATTTGGACAAATATAAAAAAGTGTGATATTAACTAAAATTTGAAGATGAATTTACCTAAGTCAATAAGAATGCCCTAAGTAATTCTATCATTTTCCCATCATATATTCACCCTCTTCATAAAATGTACCATTCAAAAATTATACAATTTCATTAATAATCAGTTTTATTTTAAAGAGAAAAAAAGAAAAAAAAGATAATCTCTCGTTTAGATTCAGAAAACGTTTCATCTTATCTCATTTCATCTTATCTTATTATTACAACATTTTCAAATTCTCGTATAAAATATAATAAAAAATTTAATATTTTCAAAATTTAAAATAATAATAATAAATAATATTTTATTCAACTTTGATCTTTCAGCTAAAATATCTAATTTCTGAATCCAAACTATATCATACATCTCATTTACTATTATTTACTATTTAGTTATATTTTGTATATGAATCTAGATTAAAAATCTCAAAATATGTCCTTCTTGCATGTTTTAAAAATAAATAAATTCAACCAACCAACACAATCATGTAATTTAATTAAAAATTAATTTGATTTGATAAAAATTGACTCAAAGGGTCAAAGAAGGTAAATTTTTACAAATCAATTTGTTTTTATTTTTATTTTTAAATCTTATTATTGTGCTGGCTGAATTATTTGTTCTGGTTTCCAAATATAAACAGAAACTTTGGGTTTGTTGTGTTTTGGTTGAAAGTGTTTGTGAATGATAATAAATAAATAAATAAATAATAAAAAAAAATGCAAATAGAAAAAGTAAAGAAAAACAAAAGATGTAATCAGAAACAAATAAAAATACTTAAAAATATTTTAGATGGGTGAACAGGAACCCGTTACATGGGATCACTGTAGCTGCATGTAAATTTTTTTCATTTTATAGAGTCCGTTGGAGATTGATTTAAGTGGATTTCCTTTATAATATAAAGGAATGTGTGTTTACACAGTCGACTGCTCTGATATGCTACCTTTATAATAAATTTTTTTTCATTTTAAAAAAAAAATTAAAAAAAAGTAAGAGTGAAGATATCCGAATAATAAATTTTACAATTTTTTTTTATAATTTATAGTATTATCAAATTTGTTTACTATTTTATTTTAAATATTTTTTTAAAGAAAAATAATAGAAAAACAATCAATTTTACAACCTTTTATACAATTATATTTTAAATGAAAGATATTTTTATAAAATATCATATAAAAGTAACATTAATTTACTTAAATACCTCTATTTTAACACATGATTGTATATAAAGTTGTAAAATAAGTTGTAGGTCTATCGTTATTTTTTTTTAATATTCTTAATTATTAAGAAAAAAGAAAATAAAAATATAATTTTATTCATATTCATATTTTTAATTAACAACTAAAATTAAAAATTAAATAAAATAAATAAATAAAATAATTATAAATATATCATTTCTGAAAAAGTAATGCCTACTACGGAATAAAAGGACATCAAGGAAAATAAAGCTATAAAGTCGTTATAATGTGCGGTCGGAAAGAATGATGCATAGAAAGTCGTTGTAAAAAGAATACATAGTACGTACATGCACACGTCTTAATCAAGAGGTAAGTTTGTATTTGTTTCCATTTAAAGAAATTATATTTAGAGAATCATCAAAAATAAATTAAAATTTGGTTAGTTTTTAAAATTAATGAGATGAGATAAAAGTTAAAAAAAATAAAATATTATTATAAAATATTTTTTTAATATTATTTTTGTTTTGATATTTGAAATATATATTTTAAAATTTGGAAAATTTTAATTTTTATTAAATTTTGTATGAAAATTTAAAAAAATGTAATGATATTTGAGATATATTTTTAATTTTTAATTTCATCCTCGTAAGCAAACCAAGCCTAAAAAAAAACTATTTTACAACCGACAAAATGTGGCAATGCCATTTCGTTTAAAATAATATTATTTTTGAGAAAATTGAGTTCTTCATTTGATCTGAATTTCAGACTTTGTATCATCAACTTTAATCTTCGAAAGAGTGGTAAAATAATTACAGGCTTATGTGTATATTTTTTCTTTTATCAGTAATTATGAACTTCTCTAGTGGAAGGAATATGGATCGTCAATGTCCAGAATTGAAAGCAAGGGTTCAAACTTCAAAGGGTAGAGAGGCAGAAAGCAGGAAAAAAAAAAAAAAAAAAACATCTAACTATAAACACAAAGCGCCACAAAATATTAATATACTGTAACTGTATCGTACATTTTCAATACAAAAAAGTATGCATACAGCTCAGTCAAAAAATATTACATATGCCTTCGAACAGTAATAAAAGGGGTAGAAGTGTAGTTTGGTGATAGGCTGTCACCAGGCTGAATGCAGTAGGAATTTGGGGTGAATGGCTGTTTGTTTTCCAGTGGCCTCAATGGGAGCGGAGTTGGTGGAAGATGACTAGGGCTTTGCATTCCCTTTGTTGCTGATCTCAAGCAAGCTAAGTGGCCGTTAGTCTGGTTGTTGCAAAGAGGAAGTTTGATGGCCTGTATCAATCCTTCCTTCTCTCTTGGAACAGGAGCTGCTTTGGAGTCCTGTATTGCAGAATAATAATCCAATTTTAAAATGATTTTAAGAAAAAGGAATTGCTCTAAATAATAAGATGAGCTTAAATTTAACATACCCCAAGCAGAACAAAAGTGAATGCTTGACTGTCAGCACCAAGATAGATTTCAATCAGCTTCCTCAGATCAGCAAGGCTTGCATCCTTTACAACCTTTAGGGTGGTAATGAAAATGCCGGGATTTTCGTTAGAAGCCTCCCATTTCACGAACACATCAATCTGTTTATCATTACCATCATATGAGGGGTAGTAGTTCTCCTTTGAAGCCAAAACCATCTCATTAGATACTGGATGCTTGTTCAGTTGTGATTCTGTCAGTTTCTGCTCATTCACTTCTTTGATTGATCCAAATGGCTCCACAGTTAGTGCTGGACTTCTTGTTCCATGTTCAGGGGCCTCCAAATTTTCCATACTGAAATTGTTCACTGGAGATGTCTGGGGATCAATGGTCCCAGATCTCTTTTTGGCAGGTACTGGGGTGCTGATGTGTTGAGACAGCTCCCTGTAATTACCACAAAGTGTGAATATATTTTGGATTCTCAATCGTCTAGAAGAGACAGAATCCTTACCATCTTCTGGTTCCCTTATCGATTCCGACCCTATACACCCATCCTCTAATATTTCCTTCGGATAGTCTTTCACCCTTGGACTTCTGCTATGCAGACTTGGCATCTGCTCAACTCTGTGTACAGGGCTACACTGTTCAACCATACAGAGTTTATCCTCTATGATTTCTTTGTCCTCTTCACCTAACACTCTCTCTTCCTGTTCTTCCTCCCCTTCTACTTCTTCCTCAAATACTGTGCTCAGACTAACCTTGTCACCACCAAATCTTGTTGCAAAAGAATCATGATCCACTAGACGAGAATGATCCAAAACGCCTTGGATACCACCAACAGGTTTATAAATAATCCCGCCAACTTGTTTCACCTCACGAATAACTGGTTCTTGGTCATCCATGTCCAAATCCATTGATTTGTCCAAATCCATTGATTTTACCATTCCTGGGTCCTCATTGGCATATATCCCCAATAACCTGTTGGCAAATCCAGTACCATCAATGTCCTTCAGTGCACTTTCATCACCACTTGTGTCTCTTGAACAGCATAGCTCAGACTCAATCTCCTCCAACCGCTTTCTCAGCATTTCAACTTCCTTTTGTTGCTGCAGTATCCTTTCTTCCATTCTCCTCCTCTCAAATTCAAAGAACTCATTGGTCATTCTCTGGCACTCCTCCAATTTCTTTTCTAGCTCACCTTTTAGAATCCGAGTCCGCTCATTCACCTTCGAGTTTATATCCTCCTCACTTGCCCCGGATCCCCTCCCTTCCGTAAGTTCAAGTCTAGCTCTGAGTGCAGCAACTTCATCTTCTTTCTTCAAGAGCTCTTTGTGTGCTTCATTTCGCTCTTTCTCTCGGAGTTTGTTTTCCCTCTGTAGCTTAAATATGAATTCGTCCATGGCTGCAATCCTTGATCCTAAAATGACTGCAGATGAAGAATCTTCAGTGCCAATTTTATCATTAATTGGCGTATGAGGGCCACGGACAATGCATTTTGCTTTTGCTCCGTATTCAAGGGTGGAGATAGTCTTATGTATCTCCTTTGGATCTGGGCTTGCACACAGGATCATTAAAATTTTTGACTTGTCATCCTCAAAAGAATCCTTAACAGTAGAACATAAAACCTAATTAATCAAATTTCATATAAACCATCCAAACGACAGTAACTGACAATATATCAAGAGTAGTTACCTGCAGAAGCATGGTTAATTTGCTATCTCTAAATGGCACATGAGAATCACCATTTGCAATGGATTCCACCACTCTTTTCAATGCTATGTTTCCTTGGTTGATCTTTCCTGTCTGAGATTGGCAGCGAATGTCTCTGAGATCATTATTAAAGAAAGCATAGGAAAAGAAGAGCAAACGGTGAAGATAGAAAAACATAGTTTGACCAATCTCACCTGCATTTTGGCCTCATATCCAATTTGACCAGCTTGCTCAATATTTTCAGATCCCGCCATGTCCACAAGCATCAAGCGTCCACCCACTGTTGGGACATCAAGGATTACCTGTAGAAATTTGCATAGCATGTGACTCCAACCACATACAAGATAATTAAAATCTCAAAGAACCATACCATGCAGTGACTTCGAGAACTTCTCTCATTGCAAAGAGTGCTTTTAACAATCCTTCGCTTCTCCACTTTTTGTATCTCTTTTGAAATCTTTCCAGCTTCATTACCCGAAATATAAGCTGCATTCTTAGCCTTCTTTCCCATTACTTCAAGTTTCACCTACAAATAAATATTTATTTATCTCCCAACAAGAGTCTTCATAGGCTCATAGCTCAAGAAATTGGCTTTTAGCATAAAATGAACATCAATATACTTCACAAAACGTTGAGAATAAGCGAGTCACTTCTACACAAAATTGAAATTTCAAAAAATTTGATGGACCATGAAAGATGTTGCTAGTTCAATACAATGAGTACATGTATATTAGTTACCATTCTGCATTTTCAAATGATGGAAATAATTCGTATGCTTGAATGCCAATTACCGCAACTGAAGCATTACCAGTAATATAAAGAATGAGATAGAAAGTCATGCAAAATTTCAGTGAGAAAAAGGTCAAAAAATTCTAAAAAGAAAGAGCTGACCCAGTTATTTAATCTGTTCCAAAATCATAAGGAAGCAATAACTCTAGCAGATGCACGGACCTAGTATCATGCGACATTTATGGTTCTCATTTCATTTTGCCTAAAAAATTACAGCAATAAGGCTTTCTATATTAAGGAAACCTCCAATAACCGTAGTCGATTATCTATTTTTCATGTTAAATAACACTTCTAAGAATCATCAAGCAACTACAGCTTTCAATGCAACAACAATTATTCCCAAATAATGAGCATAATATTACCTTGGATGCGCTGCCCTTGGGCCATCCCATGCCCAATCCTCCCCCACCATTGCTAGACAAAAGATCATAAATCTCTTCGTTATAAATCTCCAATACCGTAACTTGCACGAATGTTCCACGAGAGCCATTGGAATCACTTTCTTCCCCTGCATCCCCAAGGATACCCCTCAAAGACCGGTACACAATCCCAGGCTGCTTCAAGCACCCGAACATTGTGTGACTCTTGCCCGAACCAGTCGGCCCGTACATCATTATCGTACACTTGTCCCCTAGTTTCACGCTGTTAATCCTCGACTCTACGAACTTTTTGTAAAACACATCAAGGTCCTCTTCTTCTGACAAGGAAACCCCATCGAGGCTAAAGTCCCGGTAGCCAAAATCTGCTCGGACCCGTATAGAGTGGTTGTTGGGATTGATTTGCAAAACCGAAACGGGTTTTTCTTTTCGATCGGGGTGGTCGCGGATCCGGGCGACTACTTCGACTGGGTGGTCTTGTGGAGTTTCTTTGGGCGCCCCCGCGTTAGGATTCGGAGATGGGTGTGTTTTGGCGGCATTGAAATTTATCCGAAGCTTCGATTGCGGGGTCTTCATCTGGGTCGGGTGGGTTTGGTTTGCTTTAGAAGATGGCGTCGGAGCCATATGAAACGGAACCCAGAAAGTCCAAGATTGAGATTGAGACTCAGAATCGGAGAATTAGAGAGATAATAAGCCAAGTATGAGAAATGAGAGGCGTTGCAAAGAATGAAAGCGAAATGGAGAGCTAGAGCTAGATTTGGGAACTCGTGGAGAGGAAAGAGAAGGGAGTGACTGGGAATTTGAAATGAGGTCGTTGAAGTTTAAACCAAAATATAGCCGTTACGTTTCTAACGTATAGTTTTTTCGTATCGGATGGTATTGGGACGATCACGAGTCCTCTTTCTGAAATGAGCCATTTGACCTGGTTTTACTCTACTTTTTTTATCTTTCCAAGTTCACGCATTCATCCAAAAGAAAAAGAACTTTCTAAATCGACGCCATTCTTAAAAGATAAATGATTTCTTTCTTCTTTTTTTTTTTTTTTAATTTTGTAATTTCCATTAACACTGTTTTACGTAGTTTATCAACATCAATAATGCTAGATTGTTATATATAAACTTTAAATAGATAAGTCGTGTAAAATTTTTGTAAAATTGTATCCCTCTAAAAATGAAAATAATTTTTTATACTTTTCCTAATGGAATCACAATTTTTGGTATACCCTGCAGGCTGCAACCATATTCATCACCACTTCTATTGAATCATGAAATGCAGTTGCTATCGAAAGTAATCAAATATTTATGTTTCATCAAGTGCATAATTCAAATTAAAGAACTGCAGGAATGTTTATTCACAGTAAGTTTATACTAACAACCATTTTGTACAAGTAGAAACGAGCAGCATGTAAACAAACCCTAATAGAAAATTGTAGGAGATTTTCAACGAGAATAACAGTAATACTTTCCTTACAAAGTGGAATGTTTGACATTCCTTGAAACTCAATGTCCTCTTCCTAATGACATCTATTATCATTGCAAAAAAATCTGATTGTAAACGATTCTATATATTAATACGTGCATTCATCCAATGTGATTGGTCGACAAATCAGATTTTAATGAAAACAGCATGGATTTGAATTTTGGATATGGAGACAGTGCATTACCAAGCAGTTTGGTATGCAAATTTTGCTTGTACCAAGCAAATCCTTATCCTATTTTTGCACACATGGTAGTAAGCCTCTTACCAAGGAAGTACACCCTCCAATTCTGAACTAGTTCTTCTGCAGGAATTGACCAACTCAAGCAAATATTAAACAATGAAATCTGCATTTTGGGGATGGGACGGGATTTTATTTCACACCCTCAAACGGTCATCATTTACCCAAGTTTTATCATAAACTACCAAAACTGTAAATTTACGCTCTAAATTTCTACACCATAATTCAAGATCTAACCATTTAGGTCAATGAAATCTAAAACACATGGTATAGTCTTCGTGACTAAATCTCACTAGAAGTGAAAATGGCCAAAACTTAATAATTTATGATGTGAATTGGCAGTTTTAGTAGAAGTGCAATTTGAGAAAACAATGATAGCTCAGGTATGCAAAATATAATTTTCCAAAACAAAAGGCCTTCAAATCTCGCAGTTTCTCAACATCATTTGACAGGTTGAGTGCACTTGAATTGCATAGTGATGGTTGAATTCTTCCTAACTGTACTACGGAAGAAACAGTTTCAATCTATTGATGGATTTTTTACAACTTTACTTGAATCATTCATAACTGAAGGGTATCCCCCCCCCCCCTCCCTCTCTCTCTCTCTCTCTCTCTCCAGTAACGGTGAAGCAACATATCATATTGAAGCAGGAAGTGTGAATATTACACATGAATATTGAACATCAAGGGAAAGTAAACAGAGTGCACATGCCGGGGTATCACGAGATGACAAAAACCCTAAGCTCGCCTCTGTCTCCTCTAGTTATACGGGTATCATCATCCAAATAGGTGACCTCAAATTCACCACTTCCTCTATTTGATGCAGGCCTTAAAGCATCTGGAATTCGCGGTAGCTCTAATGGTGGCAGTTGTGACAAACTTCCAGTTGTCTTTACAGTCGTTTTCTCGAATGTGATTTTTATCTTTGCAGATCCTATTCCCATACAAAACAGAGGCTTAATCACCATATTCATGTTCACTACTCAGATAATCACACAGAAGTTGCAATATGTTGAATGCTAGTTAAGAGGTAAGAAGGGAACCAACCTATGAGCTCAAATTTGTGGGCTAAGGTGGCAGTCACTTCAACAGGTGGTAGGGGCCATGGAGCACCTAATTGAAGCTCCACTATATTATCAAAATCTTTATTTAAAACGTCAATCCGTTGGAAAACCTAATTAGAACAAAAACATAAATTTAGATGAGAGAATACCATTAGAAATCTATAAAAGGTTAACCTTATGCATGATGCTTGGATATTCAAGAAATGGACCCAAGAAAATATACATAAGTTCAGATGCTTTTGGAGCATCCAATGTGACGGACTCGGTATCACCTGATTGAATAATTTGATTTCAGAACATGCTAGCCTTCAGCTTAATCATCTAATCAATTGAAGATTATGATAACAATTGGGGAAGATTCCTGGCCTTGGGTCTAAGGTTCACCTAAAGTCACTTGCCACTTCATAATATGGCCTTCCAAAAGGCATTACTAATTATGTAAATGCCATCATCAGGTGTAAAATATATAATAATACCAAAGTATAGACGAATAAAACAGAGCAGCTTTGATAGCACACCTGACCAAGAGTTATAGGGAGTAGCCTTCCTGTGGGGGGTCCAGGCCGACTCCCACCAAGAGTGCGAGATGAGAATGCACTGCTATATATCAGTTTCCATCTCCCTTGTAATTTGTCAAGATCAACTGAAAGGTCCACCGGTCCTCCAACATCTTCAATCCCCTTGGCAGCAGAATCTGCCTTTTCCAGATCATCTTCATTTGCAGCAAGACCTCTATTTAGCCCAGAAACAGCACTCTGCATTGGATAACCCATTCATGTTTAGGCACAAATTTTAAGAGCACAGAATATGGAAAACAGCACTCTGCATTGTATTACCCATTCATGTTTAGGCACAAACCTTAAAATTATTTTTTTTTAAACCAAGATCCAACCAGAAAATTGCAGATATAATGTTCATTGTTGCCACTACCCATCTAAAAACATAATTCCTGTTTAAATGAGACAGAACAGGTACCAAAAGTAGCGAACACTTCAAATCCGAAATTCATCTGCAGTCATCCAAATTCATCAACTAAAACAAGATGACGACTGTCTTTCAGCAAAGACTACTAGAATAGGGCTAAACGTTTTCAGCTTTGATGAGTATTAGTCTGGAAATTCAGAACCTAGATTTAAACTCTAGCCCTCTTGTTGCTGCAACCTGGGCACTTGTACTGCTTGATATGCTCAGCCTTTGCAGGTGTAATTTTTACACATTTTCCATGGAACCATCTCTTGCTCATCAATACCATAGTTATCTTTACAGGCCCCGCAAGTTGCACCCTGTTCATCATCTTCTTCTTCTTCTTCCCCACTCTCATCTTCTTCTTTAGGTGGAGGAGATGTCTTCACTCCCTTGGCTTGGGGCTCAGATTGCCGGGACATCTTCCCCACTTGATTTGCTTTTGCTACTGATATGAGAAGCAGACTGGTCCTTTGGTTGCTTGACATTCCCTGTCACAACTTCGAACATGGTAGGGAGATCATTTATCATTTGATAAAGCCTCTTCCTTTCGTTCTTACCAAACCCGAAGCGTGCACCAAAATAGAATGCAACAGCAAGCAACCATGAATCACTGTGTATTGCAACCAGTGATAACCAGTCAGTCCTTCTCTTGCGTTCCATCCCTAGCAAAGTTTATACCTAATGCTGGCTCAGGAAGCTCAGGAGGCACTTTCTCAACAGGCAGATTAACTTCCCATGTCTCATTTGGAAGTCCATATAGACACAAGTTCTCCTTCTCGAGATCGCACTGCTGGTAAAACTTGTTAACATCAATGGTGAGGGCCTTATCAAACCGGCACGTCTACCCCTAAAGTCTTGAAAGACCTCCTCCACTGTTCTGGGTATCGGATGCGTTATTCCCTCCATTAACTGTTTCCGTCTCAAAGTTCAATCTCCACAATAGAATAATATTAAATGCAGCAATTCTCCTATACAAATTGCAAATTCAAAAGAATTTAGGTATTCAATGGCCTATCCAATCCATGGGGTTTCTTCGGCTCTACCATATTTTAATTTGGGAAAAAATGCAGGAGCCGCAGGAGGAGGGTACAATTTTGGGTCTCTTTAGTCTGGGGGAATAACACAAATCTTAAAAGCGTAGAATATGGAAATCTTTTCGATATAAAAGTAATATGGAAACAGCACTCTGCATTGTATTCCCACTTCTTGGTTGAACCCAATGCAACCAAAAAATTCTACTTGGCTAAACATTACACACTATCTTCTATTGATTTCCCAGCACCAGACAGTTGCGTTTGGCAATCAAGAATTCTTCAGGTATTCTTAAAATATTTCACAACTACTCATTATTTTATTATAATTTTTTATCTACTTTTATTCATATTCATTACTTTTTTAACTACCATTCAATATTCTATTATTACTTTTCACCTATTTTTTATTATTATTCACAACTCTTCTCAAACACTTCTCAACACCCAAACATTTAATAAAATACCTAATCAAGTAGCGAAAAAGGGATTTATTGCACAAGCGGAACAAGAAACAATAAAAAATACGAAACAACCGAAGTATCCGTTTATCAGCCTAAACGCGAAATTAAGAAGAAAAAGAACCTTCACTTACGCATCTAGCCAGCAAAGGAAGACGCAAGGTCTGGGCAGCTTTATTATAACATTAGAGAAGCGGAACAAACAATATACGATTAACAAGAATAAACAAAAACCATAAATAGCAAATCAGTAATTGAACTAATGACCAGTAATTTGAGCTTCAAGGACGAAATTGACTTGTCCTCCGAAGATGATGGAGAAAATGGTGGTGGAGGATCAACCACGGAAACCTCGTCTAAAGCTGATCTTGGGACGAGGCTTAGCTTACCCAAACGAGACCGTCTTGGAGACTGGGTCGTGACTCGATGAGTTTTGCTTGGACTTAGATGCCTAAAAGAAGAAGAAGAAGAAGAAGAAGAAGATGATGATGATTGAGAAAAAAACTGTTGCAGATGAGGAAGAGAGGTCAGAGTGAGAGAGGCCATGGCTGATGGCTGTGAGGCTTAGCACGGTGCAGGCGAGTCCGTGCTTTGGGCTTGAGAGCAGGGAATAGAAAGAAGACAAGTAATTAGGGGCAACCAATGATACGAGGAGAAGGGAGTGTTATCTGCCACCTCATTCTAGACTCTTCTTGTAGACCTTGGTGTGTTATTTGCTTTCTCATAGAATCTTCCTGTTCGGATACTTTGGGTACTCTATTTAACGGTCTAAACTCGCTCTGAAGCCAATGACCTCCTAAAAACAAAATATTATAATTTGCTTATATTCTTATTAATAAATGTCTCTTTCTTAGGCTTTGTTTGATGAGGTCAAAATTTTAAATTTTTTTTTTAATTTATTATTATATTTTTTTTAAATTTTTATATAAAATATAATAAAAATTTTAATTTTTTTAAATTATCATATAAAATTAATATTAAAAAAATATTTTATAATAATATTTTAATTTTTTTAATTTTTATCTTATTTTATTTTATCTAAAAAAAACAACGTTTGAATTAGAAAAAAAAAAAAAAAAAAAAAAGAAGAGAGAGAACAACTTCTGACCCGATGCGTCCTATGAGGCCTTTATAACAGAGGCAAATAGACTAGTGCCACATAAGAGCTACATCAAAAATTCGGATTGCCACGTTACAAAAGATTTGACTCTTCCTCACCCGCTCTCTCTCCTCAAGACCTTGATTGCAAGCGCATTCCCCCACCCCCTTTCTATCTCTACTCTCTCTCTCTCTCTCTGTCTCTCTCTAGAGTTTCACAGACGAATGAAATTGTAAGGAAACTTTCATTTTCTTGGTATTTTGTTTGGGCTTTGAGAATGAAAATAAAATGAGATGCGAACATTATTCCGGCAAAAAAAAAAAAAAAACTTTTCCACCAGAGCGTTCTTCATTTTTGTTTGGGTTTTCTTGAAATGGTCCATCTCGCACACGAATTTCGAGTTCTTGAAACGGTTCTTCAACAATTCCAATCCTTTTTTTTAATCCAACAGAAAGTTTAGAACAAAATAATAATAATAATATATAATATTTTACACATGGTGACAAAATTTGCAACTTGAAGAGAAACTAGCTGGTCTGGAAGGTTGCGTTCGTGCGTTGGCAGCAAAGTGAAAGGGGGGTTTTGCTGCTTCTTTTTTTATGTTGTAAATCAACAAACCCCAATCTCATTTTTGTAAAGAAAAAAGAAAATTACTAGCGAGTTAAAAACCCATGAGAAGGGGTGTTAGAATCTTTTTAAAAAACGATTGATGCAAAAAACTATATGTTTTTAGTACAACTCCATGTACATATTGAAGCTGCAGCGTGTAATTAATTTATGATATAGGGGTTCTCGCAATCGAAAGGCCTGGCTGGAGATAGAAGGAGAGACAGCGATAGAGAGAGAGAAAAAGATCGATTGGAGACACAGACAGAGAGTGCGAGAGAGGGAGATGGAGTACTAGGAAATTCGGATTCTCTCATATGCATGTAATTTATAACTTGTGAAATGTCTTACGTGAACATAAATCATTGTTTCCGATAATCCTTATTTATAGGTGAGACTTGTCCAAAGCCATTTAAATAATAAAAAAACCCTCTATTATAAAATTAAATAAAAAAAACTACTATTACAAAAGAGAAATAAGAAATTCTTTCTGAAACTCTTAATAACTGAAACTTTTTTTTTCTCTCTATATTTTCTTATGAATTTCATTACAACTGAAACCCCTATTTATAGGTTTTGAAGTTACTATGTAAGTCATTATACAGAATTTAAAATAATAGTGGTGGGATCATTCACATAATTTTAGTGGTGGGACAGGGGCGGCTGCCGTTTCGTTCGTTCATTACACTCCCCCTTGAATGACCACCCATAAAGAATCTGTCTCGTTAAAACCTTGCAAAGTAAAAATCCAGTAGGAAGAAAAACCAATGGCGAAGGAAAAAGAGTACAGCCTTCTTATGTATCCACAAGTGCTTTAAGATTGCCTCATTAAAACCTTGCAGAGGAAAACCCAGTGGGACAAAACCTTAGCGAAGGAAAAAGAATACAATCAGCACATTTACTCCACCTGAAAAGTGCATGACAAAAGATTTTTGAGTTTTCGCATTCCAATGTTATGCACAATCTTCTTGAATGTGGAAGTTGGTAACGCCTTTGTGAATAAATCTGCCAGATTATCACTAGATCGTATCTGCTTGACATCAATTTCACATTTCTCTTGAAGTTCATGAGTATAAAAGAATTTAGGTGAAATATATTTGGTTCTGTCACCTTTGATATATCCTGCTCTGATTTGAGTGATACAAGTAGTATTATCTTCATATAAGATTGTTGGGCTATTATTGATCATGGGAAGTCCACACTTTTCCTGGATATGTTGAATAATTGATCTCAACCAAATACACTCTCGACTTGCTTCATGAATAGCAATGATCTCTGAGTGATTTGAAGAGGTAGCAGATAGTGTTTACTTAACAGATCTCCATGATATGGCAGTATCTCCATAAGTAAATAAATATCCACTTTGAGATTTACCTCTGTGTGGATCTGAAAGATAACCTGCATCTGCATATCCAATCAATTCTGGACTTGAACTACATTGATAAAATAATCTCATATCAATCGTATCATGAAGGTAACGAAGGACATGTTTAATACCATTCCAATGCCTTCGAGTTAGTGCAAAACTATATCTTGCAAGCAGATTAACTGAGAATGTAATATCTGGTCGAGTGCAATTTGCAAGATACATCAAAACTCCAATTGCACTGAGATATGGTACTTCAGGATCAAGAATTTCTTCATCGTCATCACAAGGACGGAATGGATCATTCTTCACATCAAGTGTTCGAACGATCATTGGAGTACTCAGGGAATGAGATTTGTCCATATAAAAATGTTTTAGGACTTTCTCAGTATACATGGACTGATGAATAAAAATTTCATTTAGCAAATGTTCGAGCTGCAGGCCGAGACAAAGTTTTGTTTTGCCAAAATCTTTCATTTCAAATTCATTCTTTAAATATATAGCATTTTTTGAGATCTCTTCAGGAGTTCCCACAATATTTAAATCATCAACATAAACCGCAATAATAACAAATCTGGATTCTGAATTCTTAATAAAAACACACGGGCATATAGGATTATTCTCAAAACCTTCTTTTAATAGATATTCGCTTAAGCGATTATATCACATGCGTCCGAATTGTTTCAATCCATATAAAGATTTTTGTAGTCTGATTAAGTACATATTTCTAGATGTACTTGTAGATGTTTCAGGCATTTTATATCCTTCAGGGATTTTCATATGTATGTCATGGTCTAAGGATCCATATAAATATGCAGTGACCACATCCATCAACCGCATTTCCAATCATTTTGTAACAACCAGACTAATCAAAAATCTAAATGTGATTGCATCCATAACGGGAGAGTATGTTTCTTCATAATCAATCCCAGGTTTCTGCAGGAAACCTTTTGCAACAAGCCGTGCTTTGTATCGCACAATTTCATTTTTCTCATTACGTTTTCGTACAAATACCCACTTATATCCAACAGGCATCACACCCTTTGGTGTTTGGACAACAGGTCCAAATATTTCTCGTTTTGCTAGCGAATTTAATTCAGTTTCAATAGCTGTTTATCATTTTGACCAATCATTTCTACGTTGACATTTTTCGACGCTTTTTGGCTCACTTTCTTCATTACTTCTGGTAATGTCAAGGGCCATTTTATATGAAAATATGTTGTCGACAACAGTTTTATTTCTATCCAGAATTTCTCCAGTTTTCATGAAATGTATTGAGATCTCATTATTTTCAGGTACCTGTTCCTCTTCAGGAGAAAACATTTCATGACACACCTATTCAGGAGGTCCCTTTTTAAGAGATTTATACTCTTCAGGAGTTTCCTCTTCAAGAGGTTCTGGAATAGAAGATTTGAGCTCTTTAGGAGCACCAATTATATTTGTAGCATGTATTGTGGGTATGTGTTCTTCAGGAACACCAAATTCATTTTGATTCTTTTCCTTCTGGGAATTTTGTCTTTTGCACCAATAGGTCTTCTACGCTTCAGGCGTATTTTAGATTCACCTATTGCTGCTTTGACAATTTGTCCTTCAGGGACTTCAATCCTTGCTGGAGTATTAACAGCAGGAATATAAGATTTTACTATACCTTTAGTGTCAGTAAATACATCTGGTAACTGATTTGCAACATTTTGTAAATGAATAATCCTTTGAACTTCCCGTTTACATTCATTTGTAGGAGGATCAAAATGAGACAGGGTCTTATTATCCCAAGTAATATCTTGTCGTGCTTCAGGCACCGACTTTTCTTTACCCATTAACGAAAAATTTGATTCGTCAAAATGACAATCCTCAAAACGTGCTTTAAACATATCCCCTGTAAGGGGTTCAAGGTATCTAATAATGGATGGAGCCTTTTGATTTCATAAGTAAAGGTCTAGCGATTAGTTGAAGCATTTTGATCAAAGACTCAGCTAAACCGTTTTGTGTGTGTGTATGGGCAACAGGATGTTCAACATCTATTCCTATTGACATGTAATAATCATCAAAAACTTGAGATGAAAATTCACCTGCATTATCCAATCGAATGGTCTTAATTGGATACTCAGGAAATTGTGCTCGTAGTTTAATTATCTGAGCAAGAAGTCTAGCAAATGCAACATTTCTAGTGGAAAGAAGACAAACATGTGACCATCGACTAGATGCATTAATTAGAATCATAAAATATTTAAATGGTCCACTTGATGGATGAATAGACCCACATATATCTCCGTGAATCCTTTGTAAAAAGGATGGAGATTCAACAATGACTTTTGAGGGAGATGGTCTAATAATTAACTTACCTTGAGAACATGCAGAGCACGGAGATTCATTGGGTAGAAATATCTTTTGATTATTTAAGGGATGCCCATACGAATTTTCAATAATTCGTCTCATCATTATAGAACCCGGATGTCCAAGGCGATCATGCCAAGTCATAAATACTTTAGGGTCAATGCACTTCTGGTGCATTATCACATATGATTCAATTGTTCTCATTTTTGTATAATACAATCCAGAACATAGAGCAGACAGTTTTTCTAATACGAGATTCTGGCTCGATATTGTTTTAGTAATAAGAATATGCTCTTTACTACCTTCATTAGTCGTTTCAATATGGTAATCATTACGACGTATATCTTTGAAACTTAATAAATTTCTTCTGGATTGTGAAGAGAATAGAGCATCATCAATACAAAATTTGGTGTCATTAGGCAACACAATATAAGTTCTTCCGGAGCCCTCAATTAAATCCGATGAATCTAATATGGTATGGACATAGGCTTTACTTAGTGTTAGATTTTGAAAATATTTATTTTCTTTGAGAATTGTGTGAGTTGTAGCGCTGTCAGCCAGACATATATCTTTATCATTCAACTCAGAGATAAAAAGCTCATCAATGTGATCCATGATTCTACAAAATATACAAAACTTTTATTACTGATAGAAAAAAAATACATTAATTGAGTGGAATACTTCCATCTCTAATTAAGTGTTCAATACTACCTTCAGGATGATTAAAGAAATCAGATACATCAAGATGAGTAACGTCTACATCTACTGAATCTATTAAATCATATGATGGTTCTACTAAATTTGTTTCATGCACTTTATTCTTTCCTTTAATAGAAGTTTGATATAAATCAGTTAAGTGACTGGCCGTACGACAGGTACGTGACCAATGTCCAGTCATTCCACATCTATGGTACACCTCTTCGCTTTTCTTTGAAGAATTATTCTGAGAATTTTTACCTCTTTCTGAATTGTACCACTTCTGGTGATATGGTATATTATTATCCCTTTTAATGTTGTCATTCCTGGGACCAACATTTCTATAATTTCTCCTATCACGTCCACGCCTCCGATTTCTTCTAAAGGATGCACCATTCACTTCTGGGAATGATGCAAACCTATTACTATTCACTTCAGGGAATGATATTGAGCATTTAGGGCGTGACTGGTAGCTTTCTAATAAGAGCTCATTATTCTGCTCAGCTACTAGAAGACATGATATAAGTTCAGAATATTTCTTGAACTTTCTCTCTCGATACTGCTGCTGCAGGAGCACATTCGAGGCATGAAATGTAGTAAAAGTCTTCTCTAGCATATCATCATCGGTGATTTTCTCACCGCATAATTTTAATACTGAGCTTATTTTAAAAAGTGCGGAATTATACTCACTAACACTTTTATAATCTTGCAACCTCAGGTGCAACCATTGAGAACGAGCTCTTGGGAGAATGACAGTCTTCTGGTGTTCATACCTCTCCCTTAAATTGTTCCACAAAATAGAATGATCTTTTACTGTGAGATATTCAGTTTTCAATTCTTCATGAAGATGGTGGCGAAGGAAAATCATTACTTTAGCACGTTCCTGCAGGGATGCTTGATTTCCTTCTTTAATAGTTTCTCCCAGGTTCATTGCATCAAGATGTATTTCAGCATCAAGTATCCAGGATAAATAATTTTTCCCAGATATATCAAGAGCAACAAATTCCAATTTTGTAAGATTTGCCATTTTAGAGGAATAAAGCCACTAGCTTCAGAATTCGTAGAACCGTCGTGCTGATAACGTGTTATAAAATTAAAGAAAAGAAACTACTATTGCAAAAGAGAAATAAGAAATTCTCTCTGGAACTCTTAAAAACTGAAACTTTCTTTCTCTCTCAATATTTTCTTATGAATTTTATTACAACTGAAACCCCTATTTATAGGTTTTGAAATTACTATGCAAGTCACTATACAGAATTTAAAATAATAGTGGTGGGGTCATTCACATAATTTTAGTGGTGGGACAAGGGCGGCTGCCGTTTCATTTGTTTATTACACCCTGATCTTAGTCTCTATATTAATGTTGCTTATGTAATTTTGGGTTCTATGGTGGGGTGGCCTAAGTTGTTTCTATTTTTTTAAATATTTTTAAGAAAATAAGCATTGAACTTTTGTTGGACTGCAAGTCCGTCGGTTCGAATAGGAAAAAATGACCGGATTGAGTGATTCGCCCGATTCGGTTTAGAATGAAATAAGAATCGGTCAATCCCAATTTATAGAATAGAAAATTTTTGGATTTTGTTCAAGAATTCTCCCACTCCTAACTAGACCGAATAGACGAATTTGAAAAATACATATTTAAAAATATTTTTTATATAATAATTATATAATTTTCATCTACCGTATCACTATTAACAATATAAAATTTTAAATATGTTATTAACAAATTAACATTCTATCAATTCACTAATGTATAATATCAATTAACTAATTATATCATAATTATTATATTAATAATCTAATTTTCATCTAATTTATGATCATTGACTATATAAAATATTTTTTTATTGAATTAATTACATAATCTACATTAATAATTCACTTAGTTTAATTTAGTAATTTAAGTAAATTTCTTTATTAATTTATTGGAAAAAAAAATTGAAAAATAAAAATAATAGGCCAGATCGAATGGATCGATCAAATTGGACCGAATCGGTAGCTTATGTCTAGCCTTGTCCTTATAAATGTTCAGTTTGGTCCGATCTTAAAAAAGGACTTCAAATTTTGATCATCACCTTCCACACCGACCGATGTACTGCATTTAACACAATTGTAATTGATATCTAATAAACAACTCTTGTTTCAAAGTGATGGACTTCTATCGAGCCCATACACAATTGTGAGTGTGCTGGGTTGTGATCCCATCACATCTCTACGTAAATGTCTTTAATTGGTATCATATATTTTATAATTCTTGTCAATTTATCTTAAATTACCTTATTTAATTATTATAATTTTTTGAAATTTGTATATAAAATAAAATAAATAATTCAATTTTTTTACATTTTAAAATAAAAATAATATTAAAAAATATATTTTAATAATATTTTATTCAACGTTTAACTTCCAAAACAATTCATCTCATCTAACATACAAAAACAAATGAAGTAGTTTAATAGCTTAAGAACTTCTGCAGTTATAACATTTTCCTCTTCCTTCAATAGTTATTATCATAACCCAAAGAGCATTGCTACATCCACGGAGAAGCACGAATTTGTCCCAAGAAAAATAAAAAAGTTTTTCATTATTTTAGTTATTCAATTTTTTTCTATTTTTTATTATTTTTAAAAAAAATAAAAATAATATTATTAAAAAAATAATTTCTTAATCACTAAGTCAAAAACAATTTTATAAAAATGTATCAAAAGAAATCATCGATAAAGATTCTAGGAGATTTAGCATTTCTATAACCCAAAAGATTGAGATTTTTTATAATTTTCTGATTTTTGATGTTTGAATACTTTATTTATCTCTATTTGAATTGTATAAATTTTTTAAATCATAAAATTATATATATATAAAAAAAAATTCCAACTCTAGCATAAAATCCAACTATTAAGTTCCATATAGCGTAATATTTTGGAATAAAACTTCTATTATTGAGTTAGTGTGTAGTCATCAACTCTATCATCACTTTTCATCATCCCCAGTTCCTTCAATAATAAGCAAAACAATTTTTTGAGATCAAGAAAAAATGAAGCATTTGGGAGAATAAAAATGACCTAAACATGGACTCACAACCTAGGTTTCCTACGATAGAGACCCAAATATCATGAGTTTCCACAAAAGGGGATCAAGGCCTTGGATTGGGGAAGACAGTGAAGCATGGTTCTAGGTGTTTGTTTGAGAGACAAGAGTGTCGAAGACTTAGCCCCGCTTGGATTCGGAGATGAGATGAGTTGAGATGAGTTTGGTTTATTTTTTAATATTATTATTATTTTGGGATTTGAAAAAGGTGTGTTGGAATTTGAAAAAGGTGTATTGGGATTTGAAAAAAGGTGTATAGAAATTTGTGTTTTATATAAAAAATTATAAAAATATAATGATGAAATGGAAGTGAGTTGAGATGAGCTCAACCCACTTTCGAATACAAGCAGGGCCTAGAGCTTCTGGAGGTTAGACTGGTCGCGGTCAATAAGACTGATATTTAAACGGTGTAGTTTGGTACCAGGGAGCATACGACGCCGTTTGTAACATCCTCCAAGTGCTGCGTTGCTTGCAATCAAAGTGTTGCGTTTAGTTTATTCCAGTTAAGTGCTACGTTTTGGGAATTTCATCAATCAAAATCGAGACGGTGTTGTTCCTTATGGCTGAGAGCTGGAATTGGCATAGGGAATATTACACTTGTTTGTTTTTTTTTTTGTTGAAAGGAATAATAGTTATTATTTCCCTTTTCGTGTGAATCCTGGCACCCACTACTATAAGGGTGGAAATGACTCAATACCAAAATCATATGGTATATTTCAATTTGACTGTCTCTATTTTCCATTTTCATACTGCAACCTCATACATTCTTGCTTTTACAGTTTTCATTTCCATAGAAACTATTCCTTACACACAAAAAACCTGCCATATTTAGAATACATTTCCATATTTTACATTTAATACAAGCAACCCCATAACAATTTGGTATCATCAGTAGCATGATCCATGGATAAAAATACTCGTAGGCAGTAGCAGGAGCATATCCAACGTCAAGTGGAAGCCAACACAACGAGCATCCAGCAAAATTAGGAGAGCATTATCTAACTTAATGATGTGCTGCACCCATTCATGGCCAACCAGAACCCCCCACCTCCACCACTACCTCCTCCTCTGCCTCCTCCTCCATTAGATCCTCACAATGACCTGGAAATAGAAGTGCATCAGGATAGAAGGAACAACAATAGATGTAACAAAATAAATTTTCCTCATTTTCATGGTAGAAACCCCTTTGATTGAATTTTTAAAGCTAATCACTATTTTGACTACCACCAAACAACACATGCACATAGACTTTTATGGCCTCTTTTCACATGAATGGTGAGGTCTTATCTTGATATCAGTCTACCCAAGATAGTGCTCAATTTACTACTTGGGATGAGCTTACGAGGGTTTTACAAATTTGCTTTGATCCCACAAGATGTGATGATCCAATGGAGGCGTTAATACACCTTAAGCAGACATTTTCTGTTACCTCATATCAGGCTCAGTTTGAGTTTTTATGTAATCATGTCCAAAACATAACTAAAGGTCATAAACTAAGTTGTTTTTTAATTGGCCTTAAGGAGAAGATCCGCTTTCCCGTTAGGATGCTTAATCATATTAATTTAAACACTGCATTTGGGTTGGAAAAATGCAAGAGGAATATGTTCTTAGTTTTAGGTGACCATGGAAACCTAACAATGATCAGTTTCAATACTCTTCTAAGAGTATTTAAAGTTCTATGAGGAAATCCAGTGAATTTAAGAAACCAATAGGTCCTATTAAAAATGTTTTTTTTCTTCTAACATAGATGAGAAGCATCGTAAGGGTATTTACTTCCATTGTGAGGAAAAATGGTACCCTTTACATGTGTGTAAGTATCTTAAAGTTTATTTGTTACAATTGGTGGAGGATAAAGATGTTGAAAAAGTGGAAGAAGTATTTTATGACTCTAAAGAACAGGAAGAAATAATTACCTATAATAGTGACAAGAAATTAGAAATTTCTATCCATGCCATTACAGGAACTCCTAAGCCTAATACTATATATTTGGAGGGTCGCATTCACAACATACGAATGGTCATTTTAGTTGACTCAAGAAATACTCATAACTTCCTTGAGCTATCTATTGCTGCCAAGGCTCGGTTATCAATGGATAAAAGCCAAAGTTTGGCTATCAAAGTGGCTAATGGAGACCTGGTTCATAGCCACAGCCAGTGCTCTCAAGTTCCATTTTATCTCAGGTACAAAGTTTTCTACCTCATTTTATTTGCTCAATCTTGGTGGTTGTGATGTTGTTTTGGGGATTAATTGGCTAAAAACCCTGGGTTCGATTATTGGTGATTTTGCTAAGTTGGAAATGTCATTTTTCTGGGTTGGTTCTGATGTCAAACTATTTGGCCTACCCCTAAGTGAAATTTCCTTTAAAGTAAGCCTTAAAATGTTGTTAAATGAAGTGGCCAAGGGTAGTGGTCTGTTGTTGCAAATGGTTTCTAGGGAACTTGAAATGGTCCAGGCCGAATTACCCGATGAATTAACTACATTACTAGACAGATTCTTTATGGTTTTTGAGGAGCCTATGGGACTACCACCCCCAAGGTCACATGATTACAGAATTCAACTTATAAATGGTTCCCAACCTGTATCCTCAAGACCCTATCGACATCCTCATTTTCTAGAATCTAAAATTGAAAAGTTGGTTTCTGAGTTATTACAGTCGGGTGCTATAAGGTCGAGAATGAGTACATTCTCCTCCCCAATACTTTTAGTTTGTAAGGCAGATGGAAGTTGGCATTTTTGTGTAGACTATAGGAAATTGAATGATCAAACTATTATAAACAAGTTTCTAATTTCAGTGATTAATGAGTTGTTAGATGAGTTATTTGAAGCTGTTGTGTTATTCAAATTAGATTTACGATCTAATTACCACCAAATTCGGGTGCAACCTAATGATATCGAAAAAACAACATTTTGTACACGTGAAGGACACTATGAATTCCTTGTAATGCCCTTCAGGTTAACCGATGCACCATCCATGTTTTAGAGTTTGACGAATGACATCTTTAAGAAGTATTTTGTGCTTGTATTTTTCGATGATATATTGATTTACAGCAAGTCTTAGTCTAATCATTTAAATCATTTGAAATTGGTGCTTGAGGTTTTGGAGCAACATCAGTTATTTGCTAAGAGATCTAAATTTACTTTTGGGGAAAAAGAGGTTAATTATTTGGGGCATGTTATTTCGGAAAAAGGGGTCCAAACCGATTATTCCAAGATTCAAGCTAAGTTGGATTGGCCGTTTGCCAAAAATTTAAAGTTCTTACAAGGATTTCTGAGGTTAACAAGGTATTATCGATAATTTATGTAAAGTCCCAAATCTAGAGGTCCAGAGAGTTAACTCATTTTTCTTAAAACATCTCCAACAATAAGATTACAAACTCTAAAATTCTCCATAAAATATAAATTCATTTAGTCAATACAAAATTCAAATCCCTTAATAGAAATACCAAGCAAGAACTTTAATACACTAAAATATCACCTCTATAAGTACTCGAATTATTCATAACTTGACGTACCAAGAAAAACTATCAACGATAAAACCACTAATTAAGATCATGTACAAACTGCTTATATACTTAACACTCATCCATCTAAGATCATGAAACCTTTCCAAAAACTTTCAACTCTTGTTCTCCAATTGAATCATCAATGTGATCTAAAAAATGTTATGAAGATAAGGGGGTAAGTTTAACCACAGCTCAGTAAGTAGAGTACATATACTAGTGTGCAAATATAAGCATTTACCAAATTTAGAATGCAAAACAAAATATTTCTTATTTTTAGAATGCAAAAACAGATAATGTTATCAAAAGTCAGAGCGAAAGTTTAGTATAAACAGAAATAGAAAATTACTTTGGTATAGCATAACTGAAGCGTCTTAACATAATAGAAAATACCATATTTAACCCCCGTGGTAGAATTGTGTAAACCCAACGGCCAATAGAGCAGAAAAAGAATGTGAATTTTCTCTTTATTATTCTCGAAGTTCCGAGTGTGTACACAGGAAAGACCACGTAGAAAACCATTTTACTTCCAAAGTGGGTGCACCAGAAACATAATAGTTGGTACCAACCCAGAACAGAATAGAGCGGAACAGAACCAAAATGTCATGTTAGAGGTTTTCAGAAATCATATCATATCATATCAAAGTACAAAACTTTTCAACAAAACAAAATAGAATCAGATCAGAAATATCATTTATACAAAAACTTTCATATTCACTCTTTTTTAGTTCAGAAAACAGAATGCAGCAAAATTAGCTCGTGTCTACACCAATCATGCCAGAAAAACTTTATTCTTATACATATTTTTATGCATATGCGAAACAAAAACTAAGGTGATTTCAAAGTTTCTTTTTGTAAGTAAAACATGCATATTTTTTAAAAATAAACCTCAGTTCATATTTTTAATGCAAAGTCTAGCATAGGAACCCTGCTTACTTGAATTTCTTAACATTTCAAAAATTTTCCAAATAACGTTGAATACATAATAATCGACACCTATAAAATAATCATGTAACTCCATAAATTTTCAAATAATCACAAATCTCAAAAATAGAATCTGAGACATAAAATCCAATATTTTCTCTTAACATAAACAAATTCTCAAAACTCTTATTATCATCTCTCTCTAAAATGCTTTGGATTTATCGAATTCTTCCAAAATCCTAAAATATTATAAATTCTCCATTATCCCTACTTTCTCTTAATATATACTTTACCCAATAAGTCTCTTACAGAAATTAGAACTCGATCTACTTAATAAAATGCAACACCACTTGTCCCAATCTAAATTAATTTAAAAATTAAATCCAAAAATAATTTAAAAGGCAAACTCGAAATAATTTAAATCCGAGTCTAAGATAAATCCAAACGTAAAACCAACTCAAAACATTTAACCTCAAAATAGCTTATCAAAACATATTTAAAATAAACAGTAATTGAGTAAGAAATAAGCTCGCTAAATAAAACTTTAAATCTTTATACTTTGCTATAAAATCAAGAGGGCAAAGTTGTAAATTTGGTTCTATCTTCCTAATAAAGAACTTTATGTAACTTTGGCAAAAACGAAAGTTGGCAAGCAGAAATACAAACATAGACACATAATTCAAATACGCGAGTTATGGAGGCTCACCGAGAGAAGTCTGTGAACTGGCGGAGTCAAAGGCGGAGTTGGGTATCATAACTTTATAAGGTGGCAAAATTGTCACACACGGTGGGGGTAACATCTGGGTTAAGAGCACCAAGAGTTGCTCTGGTTTTCGGTGATGCAAAACGGAGAATATTTGATGGTTTACCAAGGGTACTAGGCAGCCCAAGGAGGCTGTCAGAGGTTGTCCTTTTCGGTGAACTAGAAACATGGACTCCATCAACGTAGGTTTAAGGTGAAGTGGCGATAGCGGTGCACAGCTGGAAGTGGTGTTCTTACTCTATTTTCGAGAGTAAAAATAGGAGACTGCTCATGGAGACAGTCGAGATTGTTGCTGCATTCGAAGGGGCTATTTCAGGCTCACAGTGGTGCTCTCGTAGTGATCCTTTCCTAGTCGTGCACTCGGTTGCGACGTGGTTTGTGCAGGGTGGTTCCACATGGTGATGGCGCACGGGTCGTGTTTTCGAGATGGAGAGGGTGCACAAGAGTTGGTTTAGCAAAGGAGTCTGTAGTGTGTGACCTTGAAAGGTCAGACAGTGACTGGATGGCAGCTGAGCGGTGGGGCTCTACAGTGGGGTGGTTGCCGTGACCGAGTTTAGTAGATTATGGAAGTGCAAGCCAGTTTCAAAGGGACGATGACTGATGTCTTGATGTTGTGTGCTTGGGAGGTGATGGTGCAGATGGCTGGCCATGGTAAAAGCTACGCCACTTTAGCATGCAAGAGACGAGAACACTTCTTTATGTTCAGGGTCGGGAAAACAAAGGTTTGTGTGTGTGTGTGGTGGTGTGGCAGCTAAAAGGTTTTCCTATGCATGAGGGGTATATGCAATTATATATATGGGGGTCAAACGGCATATAACCTAGAGGAGAAAACCAAAAAGGAAACTGCAAAGGAGGGAAAACATGTTACTAAAGGGAACAAAATTTCTGAAGATAATTTTACTACCTAAGTCTATCATTTCTAACCATGACCTAGTGTTTCTAAGTTCTTTTTGGAAGACCTTGTTTGTTTTGCAGGGTTCTACTCTAAGTTTCTCGTCAACCTATCATCTTTAGTCTGATGGCCAGACTGAAGCACTCAACAAGTGCCTAAAGACTTACTTAAGGTGTTACACAGGGGACAAATCCAAACAATGAAGCAAATGGCTATCCCTAGCCGAATGTAGTTACAATAGTTCTTACCATACATCCACAAGGATTTTGCCCTTCGAAGCACTGTATGTCTATCTTCCTCCTCGATTGCTGACATATATTTCATGAACTTCATCTACAAATGCCGTGGACCAAACCCTATGCACTAGGCCACAAATTTCAGAGTTATTAAAGTTAAACCTTGAATGGGCTCAACAAAGGATGAAGCACTTTGCAGATCAAAGGAGAATGGAAAGAGAACTTGAAGTAGGCGATTTGGTGTACTCATGCTTGCAACAATACTAGCAACATTCAGTAATGCATTGTCGAAACCTCAAGCTATCACCACATTTCTTCGGTCCTTTTAAGGCATTGCAGAGGGTGGGTAGTTTTGCTTACTAACTAGATCTGCCTTCCTCTTTACGTATACACCCGATTTTTCATGTATCTTCCCTCAAGAAAAAGCTAAGGTCTCATGTATAGCTGTTTACCCACCTTGTCACCGATAGATCGAAAGGGAAATCTTCAGCCTAAACTAGAGAAGATTGTGGATTGTTGTTTAAAGAGACTTGGTCGAACAGTAGTGATATAGGTCCTTGTCAAATGGACTGGAGCTTTGACTAAGAACAACACATGGGAGATCCTTTGCAACCTTCAACATCGTTTTCCCACCTTGTGGACAAGGTTTTTTACAGAGGGAGACTGTTAGGGCCTTGGATTGGGGAAGACAATGAAGCAAGACTCTAGGTGTTCATGTGGGAGACAAGAGTGTCAAAGGTTGAAGTTTCTGGAGGTTAGACTGGTCGTGGTCAATAAGACTGATGTTTAAACAATGTGGTTTCGTACTAGGGAGCATACAACACAGTTTGTAGCATCCTCTAAGTGCTGCGTTGCTTGCAATCAAAGTGTTGCATTTTATCATTCCATTAAAGTGCTGCATTTAGTTTATTTCAGTTAAGTGCTACGTTTTGGGGATTTCATTAATCAGAACTGAGACAATGTCATTCCTTATGGCCGAGAGCTAGAATTGGCAAAGGGAATATTACACATGTTTGTCTTTTTGTTGAAAGAAATAATAGTTGTTATTTTCCTTTTCGTGTAAATCCTGACACCCAACTACTATAAGGGTGGAAAAGACACAATATTAGAATCATCTGAAATATTTCAATTTGGCTAAACTTATCTATTTGTAGGAAATGGACCTTTGAAGAATCCCTTGGTTATTCATCTCTATTTTCCATTTTCATACTTGCAACACTCTTACATTCTTTCTTTTACAGTTTCTATTTTCATACAAACCATTTCTTACACACAAAAAACCTGCCATATTCAGAATACATTTCCATATTTTACATTCAATACAAACCGCCTCATAACATGCATCGACATTCAGTCGCCAAGGCAAACGAATCAAGAAAGACTTTGAGATCTAAGAAATGGAGAATAAACAAACAAATTAAGATCCAAGAAACAGCTCAGAATAAAAAAAGACACTGAGATATAAGAAATGGTATGAGAAGCAACAAAAATGTTTGGTAGCCATGGTAATGCATAGATTTATTTGCAATTGAACTTCAATTGATTTTGTGAAAAGCGATAGAGATATGAAGGGACCTCAAATTCCAATAGGTAGTATTGGAATGGAATGCAAAAGTTATCATCATGGCAATGAAGGATGGAGATGAAGTTATGACTTACTATGGTCATCTAATTGAAAATATTAGAAAGGTATTAAGAAGTATAAGTGTGGAGGATATTTGCTTATAAAAATAAGAATATAGTGGCTCAAAACTAGTTAAGGTTGCATTGTGTATTTATTAAGAAAGGGTGTGGATAGAATAAGTTTCAAACTTCATTAATGTAAATAATCTAGAAATAGATGAACATTGAATAGGTTGATGAGTTCATATATTATATATAGAGTTGACATTAAAAAAAATTAAACTTCTTTAATTATATAAGAGAGCATATGTATTGTATACATGCTACAAGAAAAATGGGTATATATAACCAATTAACTACAATCAAAATGACTATTTACATCTAAAACAGTCTATTTTCATTGCAAATAGTCATTTTAGTTGCAGTTAATTGGTTATATATACCCATTTTTTTTGTCGTGGCACGTGTTAAACTTTAGTTTGTACTTCTCTACTTCCTTCACTTTGTTAAGGTATTGTTTCAATGGCTATACTGATAGTTGTTGTGTTTTGAAGCATTCGAATAAAAAAAACTCATTTATAAAAATTAGATTGTAAATAATTTGAATCTATAAGTGTGAAAAGTGGATAGAATTGTTTAAATATTGACAAAGTAGGGATTATTTCTCTTACATTTTTTAATTTTAAAACATATATTTTGTTGTAATTTTAGGGTTTGATTAAACCTTAAATATCTTGTAAATTGGATTAAATCGCTATTTTTTTTTATTGAGTGATGGGATTGTCTTGCCCTTATCCCTATTATATTTAATCATCTTTACCTTTCTATAAACTGGTTCGTTGTAAGAAAATGATTGTTTCAATATAGTATTTTATTCTTATTGTGGTTGAGAAGACTTTTCATTTCACATTGTAAGATAAACTTTATGTTTAGGATGATGAAGGTTTTTTTCTTCCTTCTATTTTTTCATGTATAAAAACTTCTAATTTCTCTAGACGAGACTAGGTGGAGTAAGAGCATTGGCAATGATTAGTCTAAAAATTTTGGTTAGAACTTCAAGTTTTGGCTATAGTCAAGATTGTTGGCTAGGTTAATCTATATTGAACTAGCCATCTTAAACTCAAAATAGTAATATAATTTTATACATTTTAATAATATTTTACAATATTTATTAATATTTTCAAGTTTACTTCATATACTAATTAATACTACATATATACATATTAACCTAAGATCTTAAATTCTATTAAATAAATAAAATATCAAGCAATTTGCAATTCAATGCTAAAAAGCAGTGTTGATGATTTGGAAGCACACTCATATGAACAAATACAAAAAATCCAATAAGCTCACTTCACAACAAGAGTAAATGGGTTGAAAATTAGCCAATCATAATTCACAACCTAACCAAATCTAGGAGGAGAAAAACAATATCCTGGATAGTTATGTGAGTACTAACTCAAAATAAAGAAAAACAAGTTTCCAAAGAGATCTCAACCAGATTGAACAATATAAATAAAACTAAATTTCAAAATCCGCCAATGACTGAAAATCCTTAGTCACCATAACGCACACTTAGTACCACAATGTCATCGTTAAGAACAAGATCACTAGTGTGGTCCTCATCAAGATGAACTAGTCTCGACCTAAGAGCTCCATTGCAGTATAGGAGCCTAATATCTGATGTGACATTGAAGCCTCCTAGAGCTTGGATTGAGTTGCAAAGAGTAATGGAGAAAACATTAGAATGGAAGTTTCTTGTTGTTGCGTTATCAATCTTGTTGTTTTTGAATTGTCCATAGTGGACGGACCATTCATCAGTGGGAAACAAGAGGAAGTAGGAAGAAGATGTGGTTTTATGGTGGTTGTTGTTGATTGTGAAACTCAGGTTTCTAGGAACCAGATGGAAGTGTATTTATTTTTGGTCTCCTTTATTTTGTTGCAAATGGAAAGAGCAAGAGAGAGAAAAGGGAGAAAAGAGCGAGGACAAGAGAGAGATGTAATTGATGGAAAATATTAAACTAATTGTTTAGTTTGTGAATAGTAACTTTCCAATTATAACTAGCTCTCTTAACTTGATGTAGCTTATATATTAATTTTAGTAGTTTAGCTAGTCCAATGTAAATAATTTTTCTCATACTTAGCCAAAATATGAATATGAATTCATGTTTGGGTAGTTCAATATCAATCCTCTAAATTTGTATTGAAATACAAGTAGGTGGACGTGCTCCATAACTACTAGGGTTGAGCACCACCCTGTTCGGAGTCGGATAAGCCATTTACCGATTCCGACTTAGTCGGAGGTCAGAAATGATCTTCGACTCTGCTTCCAAAGTATCGAACCACCGCTCCGCCTCCGCCTCCGCCTCCGACTTGTTGGAGTGGAGTTGGTGGTTTGAGTCGGATATGGGTCTTCTTGGGCCTTCTCTATTTTAATATTTTATTGGGTCTTTTATTGTTTTTTTTAACCTTTTTATACTTCACATTTGGACCTTTACATTCATATCATCAAATAAAAAGATCATTGAAATGGCTCCATTCACATATCAATGTTACTTTACATTTGAGTCTTTTTTATTTTTTTTAACCTTTTTATACTTTCCTAGTCAATGAACAAGAAAATATAAAGAAAAGAAAATAATTAATATGTATTGCAGCAACAATTTCTTTCTTCTAGATTATTTGACTTCTTAAATCATTTATATGATTACTATCTCATAATCTATATAATTAATATGATGAAATCACATCCAAAATCATTCACATCTAACTAAATATTACTTCTAATAAAAAAAAACTAGATATCACTTCAAATCTAAACATCCACATCCAAAATAAACATAAGATAGGCACAACATCCCTATTCCTCATCTACACTTCACATTCATCATCTACACAATTAATATGATGAAATCACATCCAACTAAATATCACTTTTAAATAATAAAAAAAAACTAAATATCACTTCAAATCTAAACATTCACATCCAAAATAAACATAGTATAGGCACAACATCCTTATTCATCATTTTACACTTCACATTCGTCATCCACATCCACATCCACATTTCACATTCACATTCCACACCCATCATCCACATCACTAATAATAATAGGTTCTTACAAGTTTACAATAATTCAAATAAACATGTTTTAAGTTCTAATTTTGACAAAAATATCAAACATATGACTACAAACTAAGTACCAAGTTCCAACTAAATAAAACATTAAATTAAAAGTGTCAAACTTCCAACAAACATATTACTAAAACAACAAGGTTCCACCTTATAATGTTCTTCTCAACAATGCCTAAAAAAAATGAAAAGATCTTAATAAACATGAGTAATATATAAAATGAGCAATAAAACAAAATAAGTTACATATAAAATTATAGATTTAAGAACATCACAATAACTCAAACTTTGACCATTATATCATATGTTCATGCAAAACATTAAGAGATCGATTACATGACCATCAACAGAAATATCCATGGCTGCACAACAAATGTTTGCCCCCCTTGAATTATGGCACAAACAAGAAATAGCCATTTCCAACAGCTCAAAATTAATAATCCAAAAACATAGACTATAACGGAGATGGATAAGCACAAGAAAGTCAGAGGATCCAAACATAAGTTATGAAATACCATTATAGAAGAAAGGCCAGGATTTCTAAACCTACTACCAACCACATAGAAAAATAATAAACAAAAATTTATTATCAAAGAAAATTGTTGTCTTAGCTAGTATAGGGAATAGCTGTACGACTGATCTAGTTTTTTTAGGGAGCCTATATATCCACTCCATTAAATAATTTATTTATGCATCCTTAGATCACAAAACGTTCAACCATAAGTTGTTTAGTCATAATAAACCACATATCAATTATAATGACGGCTTAATAGGGACAACAACTCCGATTAAAGCATAAACAACTTCTGGACATGGTGTAACAGAACTAGAATATCCCGCGCTGAGGGAGAGTTCTAATCCAAGAAAAAAAGAAACCATTTTTATAAATCCTTCTATATTTACAAATCATTCTATATTTACAAACAATTCAATACTTAGTGAAACAAACAAACCCAAAACGGTTTGACAAAAATGAACTAAAAAAATGGAGATATGAAAGGATTCTCACCAAAATGGAGCTATGCTGCCACTGCCACGTCCGCGAGGAAAAGGCAATGCCATGAGGCGGGGCTACAAGGGATGTGAGGCCACGAGGAGAAAGTGAGGGGATGGAGGGCTGGAGGCAGCTGCTAGGGTTCTTCAAGCTTTAGAAATGAGAAATACGAGAGAGGGGGGGGGGGTAATTGGGCGTTTTGCCCTCAAATTTGGGATAAAATGGCGTTGTTTCTCAAAAACTGATACCATTTCATATTTAAGTTGGCCACTTGGCCTGCAGTCCTGGAGGGTAATTTTGTAAATATATATTTATATTTTATTTTAAAATAAGGTAAATTATAAATATTATATTTTATCTCTAAAAAAAAGTATTATATTTAAAGAAGCCTACTATACATTACTTTATCATAATTTATTTTCAAATTAATAGATGTCTATTAATTTAATTATTTATCTATATTTACTAAAATTTAGGGTTTAGAATTTAGGGTTTAGGATTTATAAATAGATTATTTATTATAGAGAAACATTAGATAATATTATTATTAAATTGATTTCGTCTTTATGTAATAGGCTCCCCAACATTAGTGTTACACTTAATACTTATTAGTAACCTATAACTTATTACTCTATACAAATTATTACATTAGTAGATATCTATTATATTATACATTATTGTATTAGTAACTTATAAGTTTATATCATTTATATATTAGTAACTTATAATACTTTCTTTAAAAATAATAATTTATAACACTTACACATTAGTATTATAACTTATTACATTAGTTTATGTCATGATATAATAGGAGATGTCTATTATCTTATATATTATTATATTAGTAAATTATAATTATATTAAATGTCTACTATATTATAAATTATTATATTAGTAATTTTACTAACTTTTAAGTTTATATCACTTATGCAGTAGTAACTTATAATATATTAATACTTATTATAGACTAGTAATCTAATTAATTGTACTAGTTTATGTCATTAACTATTACTAGATGTCTACTATATTATAAATTATTATATTAGTAACTTTACTAACTTATAAATTTATATCACTTATACATTACTAACTTGTAACATATTAAAACTTATTATACATTAGTAATATAACTAATTAAAACTTATATTATAAATATATCTAGTTATCTAGATGTTTATAACTTATAACATATTAAAACTTATTACAAAATTAGTTTATGTTATGATATATTATTAGATGTTTATTATATTATAAGTAAATTATTTTATAAGTTAATTTTATTTTATAAGTTAATTTAATTATATATCCTATTTTTTTATATAGATATGATATATCTATATTTTTATATTTATATGCAAAATATTAGAATCAGAGTCAAAAGTTAAGTCAAAGGTAGAGTTGGAGGCGGTGAGTCGCCAAAGGTACCCCCTCCACCTCCGCCTCCTACTCTGACTGCAGAAGGGGAAAAAACTTCGACTCCGACTTGTTGGAGCAGGAGCGGAGCCAGAGCGGAGTTAGGTCAGAATTGGTGTTGGAGTCAAATTTTTGGATTTCTGCTCAACCCAAGTAACTACTGCTTGTTGAATGGGCACAAATAATGAATTGTATCCACTACAAGAAAATGAAGAGTTTTTTTTTTGTCACTAGAAAAAGTCCTAAAATTGATGTAGAAACACAATTTTGATGATCAAAGAGTGATAACAAGTAGCAACATTTGTCTTGTTATAAAAAACTTATTTTGATTTTTTGAAGTAGCGACAAATTATACTTTTACTAGTGATTATTTTGCTGCAAAAGCCTCAAATTTCATTGCAAAAACTCCATCCACATAGGTAAACAATCGCCAAAGATTAAAAGCTTTTTTCCTACACCGAGTATAGTTTATCATTAGGACAAATATGTTGTGGCAAAAACTACTTGTCGAAAAATTGATGCAAATGATGTATTGGATAAACTCTTTTAGATCACCATTGCTATCACCACACCTTACCCATTGTTATGGTGATATCCATTTTATACAATTTGATGTGGCCATTAGATTGATTAGTACTAGTATGTCGTCATCGATCACAACTGTATTTTTATGGTTTATTGATTTGGGACTAACGGTATAAGAGACAATTTAGGAAATTTGTATGAGAGTTCATGGTTTAGAAGATGGGTGTATTTTCCTATCAAAGTGTGGTAAGAGTTTTCCCATCCCAAGAGGTGTTGAGTTATATTTGAGTCAATGGTCATTAATACAAGAGATCACAACTTTAGGCGGGTTATGGTTGGAATGATGGTTGAGAGTAAATTTTCGTGAACATTATGAAGATTTAGTTGCGACTTAAAATCATATAGAAATTTGAAATTTAAGACTATGATGTTCATTGTGGGTTAATCATATTGCATTGCAAAAATTTATGGTTATTAATAATTTATTTGAGAGGAGATTGATAGGTCACCAAAACGTTGAATACAATGAAGATCGGAATTTGAATCTTATGTGTAAATAGTAGAGCGGCCTATTGTATAAAATAAACATGATAATGTGTGAGATTTTTTTACTGTTTATGTTAGAAAGTAATAAAATAAGTTTGAAAACTTATATATGAAATAGATATATGAAATTTTCTGTTTGAATGGATGAAACTATCTCATTCGCATAGACTTGATTTGGTTTCCCAAATGTTCTCATCTGGTTTGTATAGATGAGATAGTTTTGTTTATCCAATCGGTAAGTATCTCTAAGTTTTCAAACCGGTTACGCCTAAACTTTGACTTAAAATAATGAATAAAAAATTCATAACATTTTTACATGCAAGTATACATGTGTTGTAATACTTAACATGGTCAAATCCACAGAGGTTGACTTATATGATAAAAAAAATAAATTTAAACAATGAAAACAAATTATTAAAAAGAATGTGCAATTAAAAAAATCAGTATGGAGAACGACTAAAGTTTCGAGGATCGGTTTAATACTTTAGAATATTGTTTACAATCAATTTACTTCAGCTAAACTAGAATAATGATTTTGTCTAACTGGAAGATTTAGCAGTTAAGACCAAGAAATTTAATCATTAAAGATTGAGCATGAACAATTGATGGTTAAAACATTCAAAAATCAATTTGAATATCACAGGAATTTCTCAAGAATCTAATATATTAGAAAATCACAATGAATCAAGATAAATATATAGATAATCAAAGTATCTAATAATAAAATTATTCAATGGATCAAACTCACAATATAAATTTTACTGTTATTCTAAAACAATATCTAAATCATTAGACTTTACCTCTAACCTTAGATTAGAAATTTAGCCAACCATATTTATCACAAGAGCCATAAAATTCAAAGAAATATTCTCCATAAGAAAACAAAAATAAAAAATAAAACTCAACACTAGAAAAGAAGGTTCCACAAGAAAGCAAAATTGTTGAGCAAGGAAAAGTGAAATTCCATTTTTTTTTCTTACCCTAGCTTTAAACCTTCTTTTGACACCTAAAACTTTCGATTTTGAAAAATTACATCATTCATGAATTTGTTGGTCTTCAAGTGACGTTTTCAACGCACCAAAAATTGTATCAATCAAAGACCATTTGAGAAGGTTATGACTTAAATACTGATGTTCTATCCATTTCCTTTTTGAACTGCGGGCATTTCCAAATTTATCTCCATTGAAGGTTTATTATGTCTTCATTCACTCGAAATCTAGACCTCTAAGTCAGTTTTTTCTTTTATTTTGGCCTTTGAATATCTTTAATTACTTTGAGATTTATTAATGATATCTTTTATTAAATTTCTACAAAAGAAAATAACTTCATCATTGTTTCTAAAAATATCTGTACTTAAATCTCATGATGACACACATCACTTTATTACTAAAACTTGTATACTATGCAGTGGTGAAGATAATGATATATAATTTTGCATATAAGTGAATTTACATTCAAAAGTGATGCAATAATGCTAAATATAAAATGATATAAATGAAATTTTAGACCATTATCAAAACACAATACATTACTTTCTGATATAAAAAATAAAAAGAATCACACATGGTAAAAAATATTTCGTTTGCGATAAAAATCGAATAATCAGTAAGTGAACAGTATATATTTTAGAAAGAAATTGATAATTTTATGAGTATTGAATAGAAGTTCGTTTGGGGTTTTATTAGAAAGTTTGAAACTAATAATTATTTAAAACAAATCTACAACATAATTCATATACTTATTTATTATAATAATCAAAATTATTATAATTTGTAATCATAATAAAAAATGACGAATTTCTTATATATAAAAATAAATAGATAAAAATACTTTTTAAAAAGAGAAATTATAAATTTTCCATCAACAACTTTCTAATATATTTTGGGTGATGCTGGGGCAGGTCGTGCTGCACCCCAGCGTCTTTACAGCCCCCTCTAATCCTTTACAAAAACACAATAAAAATATTAAAAAATACAATAAAAAAAGAAATTTTAGAAAACACTAGAAAAAACATTATAAAATAATATAATAAAAAATATAATAAAAAATATAATAAAAAACACAATAAAAAATTTAAATAAAGATGGATTTTTAAGGTAAATTTGGCCTCACCCAACTCCCGCCGTTGTCGGCGGCAGTGGACGATATCGCTCACCCCATCGAGACTGGAGGGATTCGGTGACCTTACCCTTGCGACGGCGAGCCCCAGCGACTTCCGGTGTGCCTTTGGTCGCCTTAAACTTGTTTTGGATCTAAACCACCCATCGCCGCCATCAGCGGCGGGGGCTACAAATCACATGTGGGTTCGGTCCAGCTTTTATCTTTCTTTTTCCCATGCATTTGAATCATTTTGAATTTTTTTTAAAAATATTCACAACATCAATAAACATATAGTTAGGAATATCCAATGATGATTTTAATATTTTCTTTTATCAAATTTTAAATGTTATAAATATCTCATCTTATCTCACTATTTAAATATGAAAAATACTTTAACTACAAATGATTTCATACAATAAATCTTACAAGTCGATATAGCTTGATGTGATCTATTAAATTATTAAAGTTTTTTTGTTGTAAAACAAATTTGATAAACCACATCAAACCAAATCATTTTATGAGATTTCTTGTATGAAATTCTTTTATGGTTGTAGCACTTTTCTTTAAATATATATATTTTTTACAAATTATCTCATCTCATTTTATTTCAAATAATTTTATTACTATTCAATACATCTTACTTCATCTCATTTGGACTACATATTTAAATCAGACCTTTATCTATAGATTTGGAGTTTTACATCTACTGTTCATAAGAGAATCTCTTACCTTGTATAATTACTTTTGATGAAATTAATATCATCTATTGACTTTAGAAGAATTACTTTGATCATTTAATTATCTTGTAGAATTACTTTTGAAGAAATTAGTGCAAATACTCCTAGTAGGGGTGTAAATGGTCCGGTCCGGTCCGAGAAATTTGTAGACCGATTTCATTCGGTCCAAGAATTCTCTCACCCTGGACCGGACCGAACAGGAGTTCGGTCCATACCGGTCCGGTCCAATTCGGTCCAGGGGCGGTCCGGTCCGGTCCAGGGGTACCCCATATGATTTGATGGGTTAAATTTAATATATAATTCTACAATAATCAAATATTTTTTTGGTCCAAATTTAATTACTATAAATTATAATATGTTAATATTATAAAAGTATATATTATATATTAATATGTTAGTATATATTATATATTAAGTATATTAGTAAATTATAACTAATAGTCTAATAGTCTAATAACACTTTCATATTAGTATATGTTAATAAACTATAATTAATAAGTAATAATATTATTACAATTTACATTAGTATATTATATATTTATATGTTAGTAAATAGTGATAAATTATTAATAATATATTAAATAACAATAATACACTTATTATTTATATATTAATATATAAGAGTATATATTATCTATTAATATATTAGTTAATATTAAATATTAAGTATATTAGTAAACTATAACTAATAATCTAATAGTCTAATAATATTATTACATTAGTATATGTTAATAAACTATAACTAATAAGTAATAACATTATTACAATTTACATTAGTATATTATATATTTATATGTTAGTAAATAGTAATAAATTAGTAATAATATATTAAATAATAATAATACACTTATTATTTATATGTTAATATTATAAGAGTATATATTATATATTAATATATATTAATATTAATTTTAAAATTTATATATTATTATTTATATATACATATATTTTTAAAAAAAAATTTAAAAAAAAAATAGGGATTCGGTCCGGTCCGGTCCGGTCCAGGGGGATGAACTCCCTGGACCGGGACCGGA
Source organism: Platycarya strobilacea (assembly GCA_036898215.1). Lineage (NCBI taxonomy): Eukaryota > Viridiplantae > Streptophyta > Magnoliopsida > Fagales > Juglandaceae > Platycarya > Platycarya strobilacea. Next base: position 42,951,051 of record CM072545.1, on the reverse strand, counting down.
CCGGAATTTTCCGGTCCATATATTTTTTGGACCGGACCGGACCGAACTCCAACCGGTCCGGTCCGGTCTCGGTCCGGGACAACAGGTCCGGTCCGGTCCGCCGGTCCGATTCGGTCTTTTTACACCCCTAACTCCTAGAGTCCTCCTTAAATATTTACTTATTATTTTCAATTTTTTACACGCCGAAATTCTGTTTGTTATTTCTACGTTTTTATTTAATTTTTTAAAATCTAATATTTAGTTTCATTTATTTAATATCTTTTACGTTCTTAATAGTAACGTGTCTTAAATGTGATTAAAATAGCTGATGCATGGTTGGACCCTACGAAAATGAATTCAAAACTCGAAACTGAATTTTATTGCCCGCCAAAAGCAACCCAATCTTTTCGACATTACCAGTAGAACAGTACTCGAACAGCTTCATTTTAAATTAATTTTAATTGTATCCTTTTTTTCTTATCGAAAACCCATAAAACTTTGATCGGATTGATTTTGTCCATTTATTTTGTAGTCGCACAATGTCTGCCTCATCGACTCGCCGCCTCAAGCCGTCCAAAGATTCCAAACCCCTGACCCCAGTCTCCATCTCCAGCAAAAACGCCACCCGTGCTGTACACAAGTCTTCGTCCATCGGCAAAGAAAACCCCAGGCCCGCGGCCCAGAAGCCTGCTATTCGGTCCATGCCACGCGCCGTCAACGCCGCCACCTCGTTGACGGGTCCCGGGAACGACGGAAACACACGTCTCCGGTGGTCAACGTCGTCGGCCCCTAGAGGAAGGAGCCCCAGTCCTTCTGAGTTCATTCGGGGTTTCTCGGATCGGAGGGTTTCGGTGGGTGTGAGTGGTGGTAAGGGCTTGGATAGTGGGAAACAGAAGGAATTTAGGTATGCGAGTGTGAGAGGGTGTGAGAGGAATTCTAGTGCGATTAGGGTTTTCAGGGATCGTAAAGAAAAAATTGGGATCAATTTGGAGAAAAAGAGTGGGGTTTGCGAGGAATCGGAAGTGGAAGTGGGAAAAAGGGGTATGAATTTGAATAAAGTTGGTGTTTTGGAGAATTGTAATGTTGAAGTTAATCTAAGCTTGAAGTTAATAAAATCGAGTGAGACGGGTTTAAGTTGCGATGAAAAATTTCAAGATGGTATGCGGGTTGATGAGGTTTTGAAGTCGAATGAGGAAGTTTTCAAGGTTGGAAATGGTGCTCATCTGTATGTGGAAGAGAGTGGTGGGAAGTCTTTGGATAAGGGGACAGTTTCAGAGAGTCTAATACAGAAGAAGTTGAAAGAAGGTGTAGGCGGACGCTTTGATATAGAGTATCCCAGCAAGCTTCATGAGAAGCTTGCTCTTTTGGAAGGGAAGGTGAAGAGGATTACGTCAGATATTAAGAGGACAAAGCAGATGTTGGATAGGAATAATCTAGATGCATCGAAGCTCATACTTTCGGATATTCAGGCCCAGGTTTCAGGAGTTCAGAAGGTGATGGGTAATGTCGGAGTTGAACCGGGTGGTAAAATGGCATTGCCGAAAATAAATGTTGGGGATACTGGGATAGTTGAGAAGGGAAAGAGTAAGATGGCGAACAATGCTAAAATTTTTGTCGAGGGATTAAATAGCGAGGAACTAGAACCTAGATTACTTCCTTATCATAAGTTGCTAAAAAATGGGACTGATCTGAAAGCAGCATCAGAAATCTCTCAAAGTCATGAACCCCATGTAGCAGTACCAAATTGTGAGTCAAAAGAGGATGGGAAGTCGTTTAGCCCCATTGACGAGAACCATATATCAGTTGAGTTGTTAGCTTCTCTGATTAAGGGGCAAAATAAAGTCGCCGGAAGGGATGGGCAGGCTGATATAGAATGCTGTGAAGTTCAAGAAATGGATGGTGCTACGTCTGCAGGAGTAGAAGATACTTCAAACACATTGAATGGAAAGTGCAATACAGAGTCAATTCTCGCATCTGATGAGACGCTTGCTGAGTTTGATGATCAGGAAAATATGCAGGGTGTGAAACTTGGTGACAGGACAGACGATACTTGCATTTATGAGCTGAATGAAATTGGGCGTAAGACATCAACTGGAGGATGGTTTGTCTCTGAGGGGGAGGCAGTCCTTGCCCACGATGATGGTTCTTGCTCCTTTTATGATATTACTAATTCTGAGGTTGGCAACCTAGTTACCTAAATTAGAGTGCATTTCCTTGAAGTGTCTCTGTAATTATTTTATAGTGATATTTGATTTGCCAATTTCATTTCCCTTAGAGATCATGTTATCCATTTACCAAAAATAGGAATACAATTAGTTCAGATCACTTCTACATGCAGTACATCAGTAATGAGTTTTGGCTTTATTTTTTTGTTTCAAATTCTTCATGTGATGATTTATCTTTACTACAATTATGTATTTCCTATTGAAGCATTGGAATTTGTTTATCTGAACGGACCATGTTACATGTTTTAAACGTGGTACGGAAATATTAGTGCATGCATGGATATAAACAAGGAACTGGCACTTAAGACGGGTTTTGTCCCTGATGGCCCGTCTCTGTTTCAGGAGAAGGCCGAGTACAGGCCTCCAACAGGACTCTCACCTGATATATGGAGGGATTGTTGGGTAATTCGCGCCCCTGGTGCAGATGGTTGCTCGGGAAGATATGTTGTGGCTGCATCCGCTGGGAATGCTATGGATTCAGGTTTTTGCTCTTGGGATTTCTACACCAAAGATGTGCGAGCTTTCCAAATTGAGGGTGGAGCAACCACTTCAAGAACAGTACTGGGTTCCTTACCCTACAATATCGTGCACAGAAGAACTGAGAGTTCTAATATTGCCCCAGAAAATCAACAATGGTGGTATAAACCCTGTGGACCCCTTATCATTTCGACTGCCACCTGCCAGAAAGGTGTGAAAATTTTTGATATCCGTGATGGAGAGCAAGTTATGAAGTGGGAGGTGCAGAAGCCTGTCTCAACAATGGATTATTCAAGTCCAGTACAGTGGAGAAACAGAGGAAAAGTGGTTCTAACTGAAGCAGAAACAATTTCTGTGTGGGATGTGAACTCTCCGAGTCCTCAAGCATTACTATCTGTCTCTTCATCTGGTCGAAAAGTTTCTGCTCTTCATGTCAACAATTCTGATGCTGAATTAGGTGGTGGGGTTCGTCAAAGGTGATTGCCAACCCTTTTTATTTCTCTGTATGCCCATTTCTTATTTCCCTTAATTTTTTAGTTGAGATATATTTCTTGCTTGGCAGCGGCAGCTTGGTTGATTTTTTCTCTCGAGATAGACTGTACTTTGTTTATTTTTATTTTTTCAGATCAGTTCTAATGAAGATGTATTTCTATAAGTCCAAATACAATTCTAAATCTGAGAATTTTATGCTTCTGATTATTACTGGTTTCTATAGGCAAAATTATTAGCCGCACTTGAATACATGAATGCTATTTAAAAAGTCTCTCATTTTAGTAATTGTATGACATAATTGATGCCTGACAAATGCAGAGTAAGTTCATCGGAAGCAGAAGGAAATGATGGTGTGTTCTGTACCACTGATTATATTAATATTTTGGACTTCCGCCACCCATCTGGTGTAGGTCTTAAGATACCAAAACTTGGTGTCAGTGCGCAGTCAGTTTTCTCTCGAGGCGAGTCCATTTTTCTAGGCTGCACTAATGCAAGGTCAGGTGGGAGAAAACAACATTCTTCACAGCTGCAACAGTACTCGCTGCGCCAACAAAGGCTATACGGCACTTACACCTTGCCAGATTCTGAAGCACACTTCCATTACACAGCAATAACACAAGTATGGGGAAGTTCAAAGCTTGTAATGGGTATTTGCGGACTGGGGCTATTTGTATTTGATACCATGAGGGACGACGATTCATTGCAGTCTTTCACAATTGATTCTGGAAGCACTCAAAATTTTAGAGATATCATTGGTCCGGATGACATGTATTCCCCTTCCTTTGATTACTTACCATCTCGTGCCCTTCTTATATCAAGAGATCGCCCAGCAGTGTGGAGGCACTTGCCAGAGGTATGAACCATGATGCATGCATGCTGAGACCTGATAGAATGATTTATCAAGCAGAAAGGACCATCAGCAAAAGGATGTGCTGCTGGTTTTGCTCCGTTTTCTGTCATGCTATGTAAGATATTTGAAATAGTATGTGTTATATTGTATATTGATTGAAGTTGAAGTTATTATAGAAATTGGAAAATGCGTCATATCATGAATTTCCTGCTTTATTAGGAGAGCCAAAATAAATTCTCATTCTATCTTTTTATTCTTATATGAGGCCATGTTTATTTTACAAACTATCAAAGGAAGAGTAAATTGCATAAAGTGCTGACCTTTTGTATTTGAGTTCTGTAACTCAAAAAACGTTTTATAATGTAGTTGGTGGGTTCATTACAGGAGGGGTTAGAAACTATTTGGAATTTAAAAGAAAAAACAGGTCACAATTTTAACAAAATTGAACAAAATAGAATAATAGCTGAAGCCATGAGGGCTTATAAGATCCATTCTAAGTGGAATACAGAAGATCGCATTCCCTTTCACCTGCTTTGTTACTAATGACCTTCCATTATTAGACAATTCTGTAGAGAGAGATCCATCATATGTTCATGAGGAAAGAGCAATTTGACAGAGAAATGGCCATGGGTTTACAGTGGCTAAGATGCAATTCACCGGCTAGCAGTTGTGAGGCTATATTACTTCCCCATCTATTGAATTCTATGGATGGAAAGGAAGAGACCAGCCTAGCTAGCATGTCTATGCAGTGCTAAAGCTTCTTTCAATAGGAACCGTTCTCTAAAGCTTGTTTATTCCTATTTTTCTTCTTTTATCATGCACACATCTACTTTGAACACTTGCACAGAGCACATATATCCATGTTGTATAACTATTATTTGGGATTGCATCCAGCTATCAAATAAGGATCTATTTTATATTTAGGTTCAGATTGCAAATATTTGATCCACAGATTGTGTGGTCTTCTCGAATTTTTGAGTTCTTTAGACTACAAGTTTCAGTTTCTCTTGGAGATTTCAGCATTTAGAAACCGAAACACTCCTCCTGGATCCTCCTACCCTAGCTATCCCTTGGGCCCTGTTCTAGCAGTAAAAGTAAGAAGCACATTAGAATTTACAATTTCAGAAATACATACTTGAGATGAAGATTTTCATCAGAAGATCATTGAGAACAAGACAAATCTCAATATACTTGGATGTGATCATTTACAAAAAGCACTGCCAGATTTCCTTACAACCGAAACTTGCTGAACGAACCACTGACGTATTATGAACAGACTTCACACCATCACCTTAAACTTGATTGATTAAAATAATACCCTAGCGTATTTGGTCAAATTGTACTTGGAGAAAGCAGGTGATCTGTGAGGGTGAAGGTTTTAATGGGAAGTGAAAATCACAAGTCTGCATGAAAGTTGGAGTTTATACCTATTCTAATTTATTTAATGGATAAGGCTAAATGATCTGCCAAGTTTCGCATTTTCACAAGCTTTTAGTTTTTTCTGTCAAACACAAGCACCAGTACTATAATGGTGTTATTGCCTTCTTTTTTCTCAAAATAATCATATTTCAAAGTATTAACATCTTTGTTGGTTTTCGTATATTTGTAAACATTAATATTATTGATGGGGAATAAAGATTTCATGAATAAGGGGTGAAAACAGGGGAGCCTTGTGAAAGGGACCCATGCAGTGGGCTCTCAAGAAGTGCTGTTTTTATCACCTTTCTGTACCATATATTATAACTGTTATTATCATTATTATTTTGAGGGCATATATTGCTCTTGATTAAGTTGCGACTACTAATTTGCCAGACAAGAATTTTCAAGCAGCCAAATTATTGATTAAAGAAAAAGGAAAGGAAGAGTTGCAGAAATGTAAGACACACTACTTAAAACCTCATGGCCAGTCCAATTACTTGGAATGCCAAAGTGTACCGGAAACATATTGTTGGAAATGTAAGGAATAAGGCAGATCAGATCACACATTTTGTTATTTATAATGTGGAGTAGGATCGTTCTGCCATCAACTTGGCATGGACGTCTGTACATGAGTCTAAGAATAGAATTCAGCCATCAGAATCCATATCGTGGAATGGTAATGGAACTTCTTTCACTGCCCTGTAGTTTCCGACGTTGTTTAGATGCTCATTCTCCAACCTGTTTAGGGAGAGTTTACCACTATCAGAAGATTTGTCCCCTTTTGACTGTTTTCCAAAGGTTCCCGTTAATATTGCCATTTCATTTTTAATGCCCTGTAGATGCTAGAGGCAGGATCATATAAACTCTCGAAAATGTTGGTCATCATATGGTTCAATTATATATAACATGTCACTTCTCATCCTAAAGACACGAAAATAACTTAAAACCTAAAATATCAAATGTACTACATCATGTGAGGTAGAAAGTACCTATAAAAGTTCCAATGTCCGCGACGAATTACTTCTAATGAAGCCAAGACAAAGTCTAGCAATCTTTGCTGAACATCATTAACTTTCAACTTCAACACAGATCCCATCCATGCGACTCTTAGAACAGCATTCAAGGCCTGCAGTTCAGTTTTTCATCTCTTCAGATCTTTTTTGAGATTGTGGTTTAAAGATGATCAAGACCCTCAAAATTCTATCAAATATTCAAAAGGAGAAGAGAGTAAGAGCAATAACTCACGATGGAAAAATAGTAGATGTTTTTGTTTTTCAGAATCAATTCATCTCGTAGGCATAAGTTTTTGGAGTTTTGTTTGAGAAGCCCCCAGTCCTTGACAAAATCCCAGTAACACTGATATACGGTGGCCACCACGGAAGTCACTATGACTACAGGAAACCATATGTTGTGGTAGTCATGATTCTTGTGTTCATATGTTAGCCTCGCGCAGGCTGCCACCATGGCTGAAACATACTTCCCCATGTTAGCCAAATGCTCCACGTCATAGCTATCAAACCATCGTCTTGCACACTTGTAATTACATTAAAATTTAAGCAAGGTGTTAGTTGGATCAGATACATAGACATAGGCTTTTACAAACGGTACTAACGGTTTAAATTAACAAACGATTAAACTACCATTTCAGAAGCATACACACACACACACACACACACACACACACACACACACACACACACATTTATATAAGGAGTTTTGGAGTGCTACCTGCATTGCACGCCAATAATATGGCATAAATGAAATGACATAAGATAGATCCTTGAATAGCCTTCCCTTTCTGCAGGTTTCATGGCTGTGTGTTCTGAAACTTCCTGCCAGAAAGTAACAGCCTGCGAATTCCATCTGCCTAAACAACGGAATCTATAGATCAAAGGAACCAAATAAATTAATTAAAAGTGTGTTGCGAAAAGAGAGTACTGAATCTAAAACAAATTGAAATGGACGAAACACATCGTGTAGGCTTTAAGATAAGAGTGGTTTGGTTACCTGGCTAGTAAGCTGGTCGGCCATGAAAAAGTCGACCAATGCAACCTGCGTAGAATAGAACTCAAAAGTCATTATAATATTGCAGATCATGAAAAGCAATTTTTTTTTTTTTAAAGCCAAAGGAGAAAAAGAAATGCATGGATGTACCTTATAAAATGGAGAGAACATTATGTTACGAATAACACGGATAAAGCAGAAGCGAGTCGTGCGATAGAAGATGTCCAATGGGCATACGAGCAGAGCGAGGAAAAACTGAAAAAGGGATTCACGATCAGAACAAAGTTTCGGCTGTGTTTGGAAATACAACTATTCTCAGAGTACTATTTTTATTATTACCATTCATAACATCCTAAATTTCTTTAAAAAGGGAAGAATGGATTGACAGAGAAAATAGGCACCAACCAAAAGAAGAATGACAGGAATGGCATCAACTTGGTGAGGTGAGACGCCGCTGGCCCGCAAAAGAAGGTGGACGACCATCGTGCCTACCACAATGGTCATGAGGGTGGTGCAGATGAGAAAGGCATCTCTGTACTTAAGGGATGTATTGGGTGAGAATCCAAAGATGAAGTTGTAATTGATCCTCTTACTCTTCCACATGAACAAGTTGCACCCATACATGAACATGTGCAAGCTTAGTAACGCAAACACGCTGCAAAATGTCATACCTTCACTATTAATTATCATATCAATATCAGATACATATATGGTTACGTTTTTCATGATCTTATAGTATTTTGTAACTGCATCATACAAATATGCAAATACGTGCAAAATTGATAGAGAACATATGTATTCGTTTGAGTTTGGTTCTTCACAGCTTGCATTCTTACGTACCAACTGTTCATGATCACAGTGAGCTATTTCAATAGGCTTTTTAAGTTATTTTTGACGAGTTAAATCCAGTCAGTTCAGTTCAGACGATTTTTTTTTTGAAATTTTTTATTCGGCTTGTCAAGTACTAATTCTAACAGTGATAGGTGATGATTTCAATATCCTGAATTTATGATTATTTTTTTTTTACTTAAAAAAATTATGCCACTTTTATATTATTAGCAATATATATTTGGTATATTGTGGGTAAAAAATGAAAACGATCTAGGACGATGTGAGAATTCAAAGCTGACCACCACCTGAAAACCGGATATACTCCATCCATATAAGTTCTCTCTGTAGTAGGGGAGAACATACGCGACAAATGCGCTAAGATTGCATATATAGTAAACAGTGATACAAAAGACCCAGTAAACAATCCTGCAAAACAGAAAAAAGAAAGAAAGTAAACAGTAATAATTAGAAGAAAACAAGACTTTAGGAACATTATTCGTCAGGAAAAAAAAAATATTATTAATCAGAATTGGCAAAATTCCTTTTGAAAAACCAGCCACAACAGTAGTACTGTCTGGTGGGGGGGCTGGCCTACTGAAAATTAGGAGTGATTAGTGACGAATAATCCCACTAGGCATGCAAGTACATCTACACACACACACGCATATATATATATATATGTATGTATATATAATGTGTCTTAGTGAAAGCTTACCAACGAAGAAGGTGATCATGTGAGAAGCTTTTTTCTGTTGTGGCCGCAAGAATTTCATTGCCTTTTTCCTGTCATTGCTGGCGAAGTGCTTTATGAATATGGATTCCACTTCGTCCATCAGCTTAACCACCTTTTCAGACCAAATTTAAAATTTAATTGTAATATTAATTGCTATTATAAAATCATAACCTGACCTATTAATTCTGTATATATAGGAAAATGATATATATATATATATACACCATCACTTTTAAAATTTTAAAAACATTGCGGAGTACTATTATACACATAATCGTCACACTTCTCTTAATTCATTGGTCATGATTTCAGTACTGTCAGTATCATGCACGACTTTTTTTTTTTTTCATTCATGACTAGTAGTCGTATATAATACTTGGATGTGAAAAGCAAAAGGTTTTCATGAGCCTCAAATAATTCCAATTATGGTGCGACATTAGGATGTATGTATATATATATAGAGCATACAATGGAGAAATCAGAATTAATTTGTTTTAGGAGGCCAAGTAAAGATAAAACTATTACAAATCATTTTTTGTTTTTGTTTTTGTTTTTTTTTTTTTTATATATAGTTTTTCATATATGGTATAAAATAATTTGATAGTAAGATATAAAATAAAAATAAAATACATTTAATACAACATATATATTAAAAAAATATATGAAGTGTCAAGAATAATATATAATTGAAATAATATAAAAATACTCATACATATATATCGAATAAAAGAAACATAGAGTATCTAAAATTATAACTTATGTTTTTTTAAAGAAAAAAAATCACCAAGTATTGAATCCAAATTAAAATTCTTAGTTATTTCTCTTTTAATATAGACAACTTAAGGCCTGGTTTACTTTTAAAATATACCCAATCTCTTCTCATCTCATTTTATCTAATTTAATCATTACATATTTTACAAATTCCAATAAAAAATAATATAAAAAATTTAACAATTTTTTAAATTCCAATACAAAAATCATATTAAAAAAATATATTATAACAAAATTTTATTTAACTTTTCACTTTAATGTCAATTTATCTCAATCTCATTTCTAAAAATAAAACAGATCTAAATTATTTGCTAGAAATCTATCGACTTCAATTTTGTTGCGAAGTCTTGTTTTAAAATGTTCAACGTGTCATCATGTTATTAGATTATTTTATTTTATCATGTGAGATGTATTTTATTCATTTTATTTTTACATCAGATTAAATTTTTTTGAATTAAACTTTTAAATAATTAATTTATAAGATTTTAAAAATAATTTTATAGAGGACAAGATAAGATTAATATTATTCTATCAAATCATAAAAAATAATATATATAAATATATATTTTAAAAATTAATACATATATATTTCAAAGTCATAGGGGTAGGGGCAATGGCAGAGCCACGTTAGTGCAGGGGGGCCATGGCCCCCCCTCCCCACAGGCCCCACCTCTAATCTTAAAAAAATTTGACAAAAACAATATAATATATGTTTTTCTAAAGAAAAAAATAAAATATGTTTATTTTTTTTATAATTTTTTAGGATAATATTAATTTTATTTTGTATTGACCTCCTCTTTAAAAATTATCTTGGTCTCCCTCTACAAAATTAATCTAATTTAAAAATAAAATAAATCTCATATAAAATAAAATGATATAATAACATGATGACATGTTTTTATTATAGATAGAAATAAAAAAGATTTAAATGATTTCTAATGTATTTTTAATATATTTTTATTATGATGACATGCTTTTATCATATTATATACTTTTTTAATACATAAGTTGTATTAAACTTTTTTTTTGTAGATCTTACTATTAAATTATTTTATGCCGTATAAAAAATTGTATACAAATAGAACAAAAATTATTTTATATATTTTATTTTAACTTTACTTGGCCCTCAAACCCAAATTTTGGCTCTACCACTAGGTAGGGGGGCCATGCCTCTATGTAGTTCTGCCAATAGGTGCATGATAAAATTAAGAAAATTCACTACAAGAAAAATATGTATTTGTGATACTTTAATTACAATTAAAAGAATTATTTGTGAAGAAAACAATCTATTTTTCTTATAGTGATATTTTAAAGGAGCGTCATTATTACTCATTAATTCTTGACCTAGTATAGCTACGCGTCAAATGCAAATTAAACCACATGATGATCATGCACTAGCTAATTAAAATATTTTTTATTTTTATTTTTATTTTTGAATGAGTGATCAGAGATCATCATCAGGGAATTATAAGGGAGAGATCATCTAGAGATATTGTAAACAAGTGCTAATCGATTCATTAAACAATATTTATAACTTTACCTTATCGGAACTGATAAAATGAGAGGCCTTCACTGCTTGTAGATAATTCGCAGAAGCATGTTGGTTGGATACCTGCATGCCCAGTACATGATGATATTGATCATCAAGAACCCGCTTTATATATAAATATATATTAACAGAATAATATATAGCTCGTGTCTAGACTTAAATTAATTGAGAGGGGAAGTTGCACCACTTGATCTGTACTATACAATTATACTTGCAATGAAAAAATTGATCAGTGCACAGTAATTATATTGCAGACCCAAATATCGATAAAGGATATTGGACCTCATGTGAAGATCATCACTCTGGTTTTGGACATTAATTAATTTCGTGTAGAAATTAATCAGGATTTTATTTTAGGGGAATATATCAATTAAAAGAAGAAGGAATTAAGGGTGCTCCAATTAATAAATCCATTTAGGTAACGGCCTGTAAAAATATATGACTCATATAAGATGGTTATAAGGAGTCTCACATGAGTCTTCCTATATGCATGTGAGGTACGTTGGACATCAATATTATTGTCTCCCAAACCGGCAAGCTAGCTGCTAGCTATAGCTTAATTATACCTTATAAGCATTAAGAAAACGATGGTACATCCGATCATATATATATATATATATATACATATATATATCTAGGGCCCTTATAGGCAAGTGTTTAATTCATTAATATTGAAGGGTACTTTTGCTGCCACTAATTCCCATCGTATTCAATGTCATTTAATAATGTGAAACTGAAAGCACAACCTTAATTTAGTAGTACTACTTATGCATGCATGATGGCGCGCATTTGTGGAGAATAACATGACTAAAATATCTGTGTAATTCGTTTTGTCTGTATGCAGTTCTCCTTGATCTATAATATCATATATGTGTGTGTGTCATGTTAATGTGTCATGTTAGTGTGTGGTATATATATGCATGATGAGATGATCATCTTCAGAAATTTCTCATTTGGTAAATTGATGTTCCTATAAACCACAGCGTACCTTGTCAAACTTCTTGAGTATCTTTGTAAACGCCTTCATGTTCATCGAACTGCCAAATTAAACAGTTTCTTCGATTAGAACAAACTGATCACGCCCACGGCCCATGCATGCATCTAGCTACGTATAACCATGTACTAGTACTGAATGAACTGGATGCATGCTTCAAGTATATATATATATATGTATGTATATCAGCTGTTGCAAATCCCAAAATATGATTTCCAGATCGGATCCACTAATTAATTTGAGGTAAAAAAAAAAGTGTTTTTTTTCCAAAGGAGATCACTTTTTTGTTTTTACTTAAGAATGATTTCTACTGCTTGTGACATCCTGTAATCTCGAAATATATATATATATATATATATGTAATTAAGTCTGTTGGAGCTTCCAACCTAAAGCTGGAAACCAGCCGGTATCCCGTGAAATTTATTTATTTATTTTTCTATTCAACAAACTAAAGAGGTTATAGTTTATACCGCAAATTAATGAGATTAATACTAATTCTGATCTATATTTAAAATTGTTATTACTTTTTCACGTCGATCACAAATTAAGTAAAAGAATTAATAAACAAAAAAAGATGATAAAAGTAAAATATTATTAAGTAATGTACCTATAAGCTTTGAGCAGACCAAGGAGTCTATAGAGCTCCACAAAGGCCCCTCGAATCATCTTCTCTGCAGACTGAACCTTCTTTCGATTAATCAATTGATCTCCACGGCAGTACTCTTTTTTGGGATTTTTCACTATATCTTCCCACAGCATCGATGTCAAGGTCGCGATCGCACGTGTTGGTGTTTCAGCAGGAATGTCAATCTTCAAGCCCATTTTAGGCTTCCCTTGCTTTGTTAGTTTTGTGGTCTTCGTCCCGCTATAATTCCTACTACTCTTTCTTTCTAGTACTGTTGCTATTCCTTCGTCAGTCTCCGATGTTTGATCATGACTAAGGTTTTCAGCTAATTCAACCGAGCTTTCTGCATATTATATAATTCATCACAAATATTAATTAATTAGATCACATGACACTCTTTTCATTATCTTGTTATTTTGAAAAAAAAAAAAAATTAATCTCATTAACAAATTATATATATTATATATGGAAAATTATTTGACAAAGAAATCGTTCAAAGTTAAATGGAAATTAATAAAAAGGTCACAAAATTAAAGGCCATCATGGCCAATTGACTTCAAAATAGTCAAATTAGTTTCCAGTCGTGTTTATCATTTCACTATAATTATAAAATTCTTACTGAAATAACTAATTCCTCTCAAAATGATCAATCTATTATATAGGTTACATATATGATATAAATATCATAATTTTTATCAAATAATTCTTTATAAATACTCATTTTGTTTTCTAGTGAATTTGGTATATATGCACTTATATATATATATATAATGAATTCTTTTTTAACTAAACCAAACTAAAAGATTAAAATTAAAAAGTAGACTAAAACTATATTTATTCTTATCATGATAATCTCGATCATATATATATATATATAATGAAGTAATAACTTGAACCGGATAACACATTAGAAAATATTATAATTAAGGGTGTATTTGACCATGTGTCCTCATGACATTGTACTAAAGTACTTGGGCTTCACGGAGAATTAATTCTATAGCCTACATGCACTAGCACGTAACGGTGAAATGGAATTTCCGTGCACACGCACGTAGAGATTAGCTGCATATTCAAGGCAAACCAATCGAACCGCTCCATATTGCCAAGTCATCATTTTAGGCAAAAGTCAACAAATATTGAATTACCATTTTACCCGCGTATGATGAACAAGTACACCAACAACTCCGAGGAATGACCTAATGATCAGTATTCATCGGCCCCATTTTTTGCCTGCGCACTCAACTTTGTGGCACGGAAAAACTGAGAAATAGAAGTTATCAAAGAAAAGAAAGCACACCGGAATAACCAGAAGACCGGGGAGGAGACACAGATGACCAAGAAGGAGGGCAACTTCCGAAGTTTGGACTGGACGGGGAGTTTTTCCGTAGACGGTGGCTGAGAATCACTTGCTTAAGGTCCACCAAAATCTGCAGCTGTTTGTTTAAAACCTCTGCTCTCTCAACAATCTCACTCTCTCTCTCCTTATAAAATTGGTTGATCTTTTTATGTTCTTCGTCCAATTTCTCGAAGAATATCTTGATCTATACAATTAGAAAATAGACAAATAAAATAAAAGATGATCAATATGATGGATCGAGTACATTCAAAGAATTTGCTTTATTAAAAAAAAAAAATCCCAAAATGAATTAAACAGTAAATTGTGACAATGTACAAGTTAATTAAGTACCTCGTCTTCTAAGGAAAACAGTTGAGAGAGATCAGTTTCGTACACCTCCTGATCTTCACCGTCCTCCATATGCATGATTTTACTCCTCCAAAGCTGCAACAGAAAATGGATATATCAGGGAGAAGCTTCTTGTTTTCTCATGTAGTGTCTTTTCCTTTGGAGCTTTGTGACTTTATTTTCTATGACTCACGATTATTTGGTGAGATGAATGTATGCCTGCAACCGTTTCGTTTGCTTTCGATCGTGAGAGAATGAGAAAGGAAAGGAAAGCATGCAGAAGAAACCAAAAAAGTTTCTAATATATATCGGTTTTGTTTTTTGTTTTTAACATTTATTTTCTTCTTCTGGTACTTGACAAACTGGTACTGGTGCATCACTCGAGCTTTATTTGTGATCAACAGCCACAAACAAAACGGCGAAGACCGGAGAGTTCTATCTTGTACGAAACGTAACATGCAACGGGGTGTAGTTTGAACTTTGTACGAGGCATTAAAATATTATGCATGGGACCTGACTACTAAATGATTTACAAATTCTTCATTTCTAGTATACGATCCAGCTTGCTATTAATATTGTAAGGTAGACTATCTAGTTATACGACGTAGGCCGGTGTTGTCGGAAAATCAGCCTAGCTAGCTAATATCAGCGCATCGGAAACCCTCTGTGGTTTCTTCTGCCTGAAAAAGTGAAAATGACGTCACTTCACTTTCTGGAAATAGTTCCGAACACGCATATATACAATAACATAACAAGACAAGAATCCGAACCGCGCGCACTAATTAACTTCTTTTTGGGTGCAAAAAATAACTAGGACCAAAAAGCTGCTTTTCGTGAATTTCGGACGCTTTTTAGCTAGCCATCGTAGATCACCGGGAACTCGTAACAGTCGCCGGGAAATCCAGAATGAAGCCAATCCGAAATCAGAAACTACAGAAAAAGACACACAAAAAGAAACAAAGTCACCGGAATCCGGTCATACAGTACGCGTTCATATTACGTACATGTGTGTCTATGTGTGTTATATATGTACCTGAATCGACATATCAGTTTTGCTATCGGAATTGCGGAACTTGTCAAAGATCTTCCTAGCGACGAAGCGTACGGGATCAAAAATGGACAGACCATAGTCGCCGTTCATGTCTTGGCGGGGATGTTTGGGTAATCTAGATAGCTTGATCTTCTTTATATGCCTCTTCAATTCCCTATAGTTCACGTAAGCATCCCTCCATTCAGGGATTAGCTGACCTTCAAGCTCCTTTGAGAACTTCACCATGTTTTGTTATTGAAGTGTACGTAGGCCGGCGGAGGGGGAAGATATAGAGTGAGGAAAAATGAAAGACGAGCTTGAGTGGTAATTAGAATGTGATCAAGGAGGTTTACATATATAGATGAAGAGAGAGACTGAGAGAGAGCCGTGGAGACAAAATCAAAGACAGATTTTGCCACTCAGATGTGGATATTTTTAAATGTCTATACGGAAACTTTTTTTCTTTAACTGAAGTGTGGTGGTGGTAAAATGGTAATTGTGATCATTTTTTAAGAAAATAATAATTATAAATAATGTGGATGAGTACTGATCATTTTGTGGTAATTAATTTTGGATATAAGTTATGAAAGCTGGGTACTACTTGCCCGTGGCGCTCTCTCTCTCTCTCTCTCTCTCTCTCTCTCTCTCTTTTTCATTCATTTAATTTTGTTTGACACCATGGGACTGGGACATACTGAAGAGATCACCTTATCATGATTATCTAATTATATGTGATAATAGTCTTAGTCTGCTGTTGCTAATTGTGCAAAAAGAGAAGCAAAGACCATTATAATTTCATTAATCCAACTCATGAACAACTCAAGTAAGAAATATTATTTCCATAATCAAACAGACTTCCTTAATTTGTTTCAATTGATTGATATGATCTGAAGTTGATACATGATCTGGTAAACATATATTTGATTCATTTAATCAGCAAAAATCATATATATATATATGTTGGTTCATTTTATGATCAAAATAAGATGAATCCTTTCTAGTGTAAAAGAAAACAAGTGTTAGATCGATCAAGATATGTGATAATATTCTCATAATGATATTATAATTCTCCTAGGGTAAGTTGTTAAGCTGCAAACTCACATCCGGCCGATATATCGTGTATTTTCAAAAAGAAAAAGGTCTCAACGGAAAACAGGATCTCAACGGTCGATCTCTATGAGCATTGGCCAGTACATACTCTGAAATTAATTTGGACGACTCGATTTCTAAGAAATTTCCATTTAAGGAAAAAATAAATGTAACTTCCTCACTTCGTGGTGATCGGTCATGAAGCACGTAGTAGTTCGAGGAGGTTAAGTGTATTGCCCCGTTCTTTTATTATATTTCTTATTTCTATCTTCTTTTAACTTGTTATGCTCGAGATTCGCAGTGTACTCGAGTACTAGCTAGCTACTTCATTTACATAACATACATACATGATATACATGATTTTGATCTTTAAGCGTGTGATCATATCTGTATAGGGACCATATCATTCCCCTGATATGTCAAGATTGCAACAGAACTTAACATAAGTCATGTACTAAAAGTTCACATGCATGATAGATCTCACGTAACTAATATGCATTCCGGTGGACGATTACTAATTAATTGAGTCAGCTGAATGGATAATGATCCGTACTCGAAATTCATGATCACATAATTGTTGTAAGATGAAGTTTTAGAGGCTTGTCAATCTAAAAAGAACAGCGAGGGGGCCCACAACCTGAAGATTACTGCGCCTACGGATACCCTATTTCTTAAGGGACCATTTTAAAGTTCGAAGACCCCAAATAATATATTATATATTATAATATATATACTATTGCCGTTTCACCGCTATAAGAAAAATATTATAAATAACCAACTAACTGCATTCAAAAAATTATTTATATCTAAAACAAATTATTTTGATTACAAATAATTTTTTTAAATACAATTAATTGATTATTTATACATTTTTTTCTTGTAGTGCACAAACAAAAAAGTAAAAAAAAAGAAGGAGGTGGAGCTGATCATCAATAGTGCTAATGATCTATTCATATATATGCATATATATATATATGCATAATAAAGATGGAGAAATAATATGATCAAATAATTTGGACCTTCATATTATATATATATATTTATATATATGATATATGCAAGATGTGTGCGTAACTTCCAACAGCAAACTAATCCCTAAACTTTTTTTAAGAGAAAACTGATCTCATTAATCATCAAAGACTACAAACAAATACTCTATGGCTACTGAAAGGCATATAAATAAAGTGTTACAGTATTTCATTGGCAACTATTGCCATGATACATGAGGGATATTGTTCAATCTCATAGATGTCCTCTTGTCTATTGAGTCCTACCTTGGCCAGTTGATGGGCTGCCATATTAGCATCACGGTATACACGGGAGATGAACCACTGACCATTTAAGTTCAGCACATGTTTAGCATCCTTTATCAGATAGCCTGCCAGGCTCCAATTGTAGTTTGAGCTTAGTGCTTAATCCACCACTTGCTTGGCGTCACCTTTAAGCCATGGGGACTGGATTCCTAATTCTTTATAGAAACAAGCTGCCACCAAGAGGCCATAAGCTTCTGCATCAAAAGAGTTGCCTAGGAGTGACCTATTGGCTTGGAAGGAACCAATAACCTGCCCCTATTGGTCTCTGACCAGTATTCCTATTCCTACTTATCTTGCAGTTGAGTTGGTGGCCGCATCTCAGTTAACTTTAAAATTGGACCCCAAAGGTTTTGATCACTTGTGGTTCATTGGGGGAGTCCTAAGCTGGTTCCTTGTGGGGGTAACACAGGTGTCTTGGAATTGGTGGAAGTCGTGATGGGCCTGCTGAGTGATAGTGTTGGGGTGGAGAAAGCCCTTCCCATGCATAAAGTTTTTCTTCTTTGCCAAATCTCCTTAAGTGTGAGAGCAACAACTTTCAACTCTGGTTGGTCCAACCGGTTAACTAGTTTGGACCAGATGTTAAAAAACATATCATTGTGATATGAAAGCTTCTGAACTTTCTTACACCATTGGGTCCAAACATCTTGGGCAGCAGGGCAACCCTATAGCACATGCCCTTAGGTTTCTGGTGCTTGTTGGCAAATCAAACATTGGTCGTTATCAGTGATTTTCCTTCTCTTGAGATTAGTTAGAGTTGGTAGTGCCTCAGAATTTGCTCTCTAGGCGAACATTTTTGTAGCGAGATTGAGTTTAAGTTTCTAGATGGACTTCCAAACTATCCTCTCTTGAGCTTTACTTGAGGATTCACCCTCTGTTGCCTATTCCGGTGTCCTTTGTAAATGCTATCCACTCTTCACCGAGTAGATGCTATTGGTAGAATGAGCCCATACTCTTCTAACTAGTCTACCCCTTAGGCTAACTGGGATTGCTGTAATGCTCTCTATCTCCTGCTTTGTAAATAGTTCTTGAAGGATGAGGAGGTTCCATGGTTTTAGGTGGGGCATTATTAGACCGTTTATATGCTACACCAACAATCACCTTCTTTGGTTATGAGGATTTGGTAGGAGGGGAGGGAGGGTACCCATCGATCCTGCCAAATGTGGACTCTAGTTCCATCTCTCACTCTCCACATTAGGCTTTTTCCCAACAGTTTAATACTAGCATGAATACTTTTCCAAGCATATGAGGATCCTGACTCCAGTCGTGCTTCACTGATGTCCACTTGTCCATAATATTTCTGTTTAAGAATCTTAGCCACTAAAGAGCCTGGGTTTTGTAGGAGGCGCTAGGCCTGTTTGGAGAGTAACGCCAAGTTGAAACCTCTGAAGTCCCGAAATCCAAGTCCACCATAATCCTTATGGTTGCTTGGTTCCAATTATTGAATTTTGGTGGTATCTTCATTATATTCCCACCAAAACTTTCTTAAAATCTGATTGAGTTTTCTGGTGATGGATAGAGGCAGAAGAAGAATTCCCATAGTATAAGTGGAAATTGCTTGAAGGACAACCTTGAGTAAGGTTTCTTTGCCTGTATTAGACAGGAACTTAGTCTTCTAGTTTCACACTCGAGACCAACTTCTATCAATTAGGCTATGGAAAGCAACTATTTTAGACCTTCCAATGATGCCAGGTAGTCCTAAATACTTTTCAAAGTTCCCAATAGAATTAACCCCTGCAAGTTTAAGAATGTGATTCTGGTTATCTTGCCTAGTGTTTTTGCTGAAAAGTATTGAGGACATAGTCTTGTTCAACATCTGCCTTGATGCTAGTTCATAAATATCAAGGATATCAAGGATTGTTTTCATTTCCTAAAGGGCTGCTTGGCAGGATAAGAGACTGTCATTCACAAAAAGAAGAAGTGGTTGATGGTCACAAAAAAGAACTTTACCAATAGGCACAGGAGTTATATCACCTCTTTGTTCAGCTTGAAATAGAAGACTAGAAAGTGCCTCAGCACATAGGATGAAAATGTAGGGGGAGATTGGGTTTGTTTGTCTCAGCTCCCGGGTAGGAGTAAATTGTTAGTGAGGTTCTCCATTTATGATGATGGAGTAGGTGATAGAGTAGAGGCAAGTTTGGATAAGTTGGATCAATTTCATAGGAAAATTCATTTATACCATGACAGCTTCTACAAATGACCACTTAATTTTGTCACAGGCCTTACTCGTGTCGAGTTTGATGGTCATGAATCCTCTTTTGCCTTTCATCCTTGATGACATGGAATGAAGAGCTTCATATGCTACAAGAATGTTGTTTGCTATTGCTCTCCTGAGAACAAATGCACTTTGGATACCAGATATGAGATGGGGCACGATCCCTTTCAACCTATTGGCAATGGTCTTGGACACCACCTTGTAAAGCACATTACATAGGCTGATAAGCCTATAGTCCGAGACATGTTAGGGTAATTTGATCTTAGGGATGAAGGATATGAATGTATCATGTACTGCATTGTGGGGATTGCCATGGTTGAGGACTTGTAGGGCAAAGCAATAGATTTTTTCACTCACTAGCTCCCAATGCTTTTGATAAAAGTGGGCAGGGAACCCATCTGGGCCTAGGGACCCCAGTGGGTTCATCTGGAACACATCAACTCTAATATCCTCTCTGGTGAAAGGGAGCATTAACCTGGATATCATATCATTGTCTAGAGAAACAATCATTGCATCTAAACATCTATTTACATTAGAGGGGATAGATGAAGTGAAGAGATTATGAATGAAAATTGTAAATACATCACCAATGAGATTTTGTTCCTTAATAGCTCTGCCTTGGGAGTCCTTTATTGCCTTGATAGTGTTGGTCTTCCTCCTTTGGTTGGCTTGCATATATAAGTAGTGAGTATTTCGATCCCCAATTTTGAGTCAGTGTTGTTTAGTTTTCTGGTGCCACTTCATATCCCCCTCTTCCAGAGATAGTTCAATCTTCTCTTGGAGTAGTTTGGTGTCATGAAGAAGAGAGCCATTACTTGAGGCTTGTAAGTTGCTAAACTGAATCAGGTCCTATTTGAGTTCTTTATCTTCTGTTTGCTTGAACTTTCTATGCCACTGGAGTAACCCAACTTGGCATGATTCCAGTCTCATTCTCACTGAGGTAGCCCCCTTGTCTCCTTCAAAAGACTTGTTCCATGAATCAGTCAATATTGTTGTGCATTCTTCCTTGATGTCCCAACCTACTTCATAACGAAAAATATGCTTTTTGGGTCTTCTAGTTCCCGCCTGGGTATTTATGGAAATGTGCAAGGGGGAGTGGTCTGATTGAACTGCCGCCAGGACATTGCATGATGGAGCTATGAAAACATCAGGCCGTTGTTGGTTAATCTATGCTCGATTGATCATTTCCTTAGTAAAGGCCTTCCCTTGTCTATTATTAGCCCAAGTGAACCTTTGTCCTGTGGTGTGCATATCATGCAACCCACAATATTTAATGGTATGTCTAAAGGCTTCTATTTGTGAATAGGGCCTTGCAGCTGCACCTTGCTTCTCTCTTTGGTGGAGAATCTCAATAAAGTCCCCTATACACAATCATGGAATTGAGGGACTAGGTTTAAGCATTTTTAAGAGGTTCCAACTACCCTTCCTTTTAGAGATCTTGGGGTGACCATAAAACCCCGGGAAAACTGCCACATGACCCCATCTTCTTTTTCCTTGATGAGGGCACTGATATGCCACCGAGTATAGTTAAGAATTGAGACAGACCAGGAGTCATTCCAGAGTAATGCAATACCTCCGCTAGATCCTAGACTGTCGGTAGAGAAGCAACCTCCTAACTGCAGTGTCCTACGAACAACTTCCATCCGTAATTTGTTACACTTGGTTTCTACCAAGAAAATTAAGTTGAGATGCTTTTCCTTAGCCAAGTTGCTAAGGATTTGAATTTTCCGGGGAGTCCTAAGCCCCCAGCTGTTCCAAACCAGGATACTCATTGGTTTTGCAGGGCTAAAAGCCAGTCTCTGTGAATTCATTGTGATTTTCCTTCTGATTTTGTCTTCTAAAACATTTAGGGGGTGTACAGGCCTAAGTTTCATACTTTTTAAACCTCTTATTGTTGATAGAGATGGAGTTTGAGATATCTCTCATGGTCGAAGGCCTAAGCTTTCAAGATTGGGTTGTGCGCAAGCTTGCCTCTTCCACCTTTGAGCTTGAGGACCTGAGGTAACAAGGTTTGGCTCCTGAAAGGTGGGTTAGGTTCTTTGCCAGGTGGCAGAGATGGATAAGGGGATGCTATATGGGCTCCAGCCTATCTAGCTTGAGTGTCTAGGTCAGCTTGAGTTAGGACCGCTTGGCTTTTGGTTGGGCAAGTTTGGTTTGATTGGTAGTTAACTGGTGCACTGAGAACTTCCCCTAGTTTCAAGTTTGATTAGGATAAGGGAGAGATTTGAGGTCAAGGACAAAAATGTTTGCAGACATGTTGCTGTGGGTTAAGGTTGGGTCTATGGAGTGGGGTTGACTTGCCCTTTTGGGATTGTTAAAGGTCTCAAGGAGAAAGTCAGATGGTGTTACCTGGTTAGGAATTGTTTCTGAGGACTTGTGTCCTTTCTTTGCTTCAAATCGTTGGCATGTAGGTCCTTTTACAGGGGTTTCTTGTTTTTCTGTCGAAAGTGAGGGTTTAGATCCTTGTGCTTTTGGTCTTGGGGCTTTACTATTGCTTCCTCCCCTTGCTCCCCTTTGAGTATCATGATGGTCTATCAAATCAGAATCACCATACTAGTGTCTGTTCGTAGCATTATGGTTCCTAGGTGGAGCTTTGAGCCAATCTACAAATTGAGGACCAATATCCTCCTCATGTTGTGCCCTAGGACATGATTTCATACATAATTCGCCTTGATGAGCCAACACACCATAGTGGAAACAAAAGTTTTGGAGTCTTTCATACTTTAAGGGTATCCAATGTTGCGTCTCACCAAGTTCCAGCCACTTTCTTCTCATCAATGGTTTAGTGAGGTTGAAAGTCACTTTAACCCACAAGCACCTGCCCCAAGCATTGCTATCTGCATTGGCCTTGACATGAATAATAGGGCCTAGGGAGTTGGCAAAGTCAGTCCCAAACTTTTCATTCATGGTCCTCAAGGGGAGGTTGTGCAATTGAACCTACAAAGGTTCATATGTAAACTGAAGGTTGTCAATGGACATAGAAGTATCAACTTTCTATAGCGAAAGTAGATGCCTATTAAAGAATCATGGTTGGCCACTAAGCACATTCTCTTTGTCACTAACTAGTTGGAACTCAATTAAAAAGCACTATTTAGTTTCGTGAACTGGACCTAGCCAGACAGCTTCTAGACTTGTGACATAGTGGCTCTAAAACCTTCAATGTTCACTCCTTTCTCTTTCATGGACTTGCTGACTAAGCACACTGAACCCTTTGTAGCCTTGTCTTTAAACGTCTCTAGTTTGACATGAAAACTTGAGCTTTCCTATTGTGAGAGGTGGAAGCTTTCCCACCTCTTGGCTAGAGCTTTAGCATCCATGGATAAACGAATAGCTAAAGAAAAAATTACTAATCTTACAGGAAATGAGACCAATATTTTGAAAAACAAAGAACTCAGACTTCACTTTTTCTCGGAGAGAAGAGAGGAAGTACTGACAAAGTAGAAGAATTCAATTAGAAGTTTCTCTAAGCTTTTAGCTAGCTAGTTTGATCAGAGAGCCCTAGCTCACCAAAAATCATTTGTATATTCTATAAGTTTCTCTTGTAGGCATGGATATTCTTCATCTCTTGTAGGCAATACGGAGATACTTCAGGTACATATTAGTTACAAGAAAGAGAGTTTTGGTAAAACGTATAATGCAATGTGAGATAGATCATAAAGAGTTATTATAATATGATTGATTCGACAGAAATGGAACCATGCACCCCTAATGTACTTGTACGTTTGGGGATCGAAATGGTGGAAGCATTATAGATTAAATCAAATTATAATTTTCATCTTTCTTTAGTTTAGTACTTTCCATACAATGTTGTTCCAAGTGGAGATATGAGAGGGATTCTTATATTGTTCAGTACCCATGAAGAATATTCCCAAATAAATGAAGAAAGGATATGAGGGAAAAGCATATGGTGTCTCAAAGCAAGTGTGTTGAGGAGAATGAAGCCACCACGCCTTTTGGGACAACAGAGAAGACATGCTATTTTGATATTAGAAATGACATGGCCTCAATGTGCAGATTATAAAGTACACTCCCTTATTCTGCTAAATTGGTGAAGACAAGTTATTGTAGTTGCTTTTACTCATGTATATAAAATAGTATAATGTCAATTTTGCTTTATTACTTTTGCTTTATTGTCGTGCATGGACATAAGAGTTATAGACAAGATTTCATTCAATGAGAAATATAGACAAGATTTCTCTTCCATTTTTTGTGCTTCTTTTTTTTTTTTTTTTCTTTTAGGAAAGGGAGAGTGATCACATATCCTTTCTTTGTGCTTCAATTTTCAACATGGTGCAGGGAAAAAACTCTGGAAACAAGGGCCAAAAGCCTTGATGTGTGTATGCATCACGAATCACATGGAAGTTGCCCATCTTAGTTAATTAGTTGCTGCATGTGTGCTGGGCATTGCTATCTCATCTTGATGTGTGTTTCTTTACCTTCACAGCGTACTTACGGCGAAAAGCATGCATGGCACTGCATTCCCCTCATGTTTATGTTTCGGGTTGGTAGGGTCGTACGTCGAACCGTCGAAGCATCGGTCACGTGTTCTTTACTGCGGCTTTTGCTCAGGTGAATGTGGCTTCAGACGCGTGGTATGTAATTAAACGTCAACTTGCAAATGTTAATTGTGCATTCCTTTTTTTTTCTATCGATTAAAATGGTGCAATATTATTGATTAAGAGAAATGATATTTGTATATAGTTGTACATATATAAATATTGTGTAATTATTTACTTTAAAGAAGGTAAATAACCGTGAGATTTATATGAATATAATTAATGTTTTAAAAGTAGATTTTATTTTTTTAAAGCAATTATATGATATTTATATTATATGTAACGTTACTTGTTGATTAATATTCAGATGGATGTTGATATTTAAGTTTCATTCCTACATATCTCATCGAATTAGTGGACCTGGACACTGTGTATTAATTGTTAATGTTTCTTCTAAAGCTTGTGAATAAAACAGTACGTCGCCAACCATTCTGATCTATTTCTTTCACTTTTACAGCTCGGACGACTAACTTTTCTCCCAAAAAGAAAAATTTATCCTCACAGCTTCCATCTTCGAAGCTCCCTATTTGATGAGAGAAGAGTAGTACGTACTATAATAAATAAGAATTTTTGCTATATTTTATTTAATTAAAAGTTAAATTTTATACATTTATTACATTTTCTAATCGTAAATATTAACATTATGATAAGAAATTAGATACTTACAACAAAAAATTAAATTTATTGTCATATTCTAATAATCGCGATTAATCCACAATCTTAGCCTCTTGCAAATGCGTGAGCTGAGTGCTGGATTTGCCTGATTCTACCTAAATGCACGGTACCATCCGTGACAGGAAATGCATATCATCTAATAATACCTTCTGCTTGAATAACTTACAAAAGCTGATCATCACCGCTCCAAGCAAATCAAAGTGCTTTATAATCTTATGGACCACTGATTTATTGGCGGCTCTTAATTTTCTTGATATTTGACTGCCAAGGAAACTTGGGATCATTGGAGGTATTAATTATTTAGCTCTATTTTCTCTCTCTTTTTTCTTTATTTGCATTTTTCTAGCAATTGTAATAAAACACTTGTTGGAGCAGTACTCCATCCCCTATTTTATTTATTTATATTAGAATATATGAATTTTTTAGGAGCAAAAGTCGGCAACCATACCAGCTAGGAAGGCTAGACTAAAGGAATTTATGTTTGGGATTAATAGAGATGGTTTCATCTAATCTAAAAAAATTTTCATCTTATTTTTTTAAAAATATTATTCAAACATAAACACTTTTACATTTTAAATTTTAATTTTTTTAATCATTATCTAATAATTCAAAAAATAATAATTCTCAAACTTCCAACAAAAGAGAAACTATTTTTATTTTATTTTATTAGAATATATGAATTTCTTAGGAGCAAAAGTCGGCAACCATACCAGCGGAAGGATAGAGATGGTTTCATCTAATCTAAAAAAATTTTCATCTTATTTTTTTTTTAAATATTATTCAAACATAAACACTTTTACATTTTAAATTTTCATTTTTTTAATCATTACCTAATAATTCAAAAAATAATTCTCAAACTTCCAACAAAAGATAAAAAATAATATTTTTTTAAATCTCAAAATAAAAGTAATATTAAAAAATCATATTGATCTAACAATATTTTAATTTTATAATATTTTTTACTTAATTTTCTTTCTCCTTTCTCAAAATCTAATATAACATATATTTATAAATCATTTTACTACTATTTTTCTTGCAAGCATCCCCTAATTAGACAAACAATGCACAAATGATCATGTGCGTCTACTCTCAAAAGATTTCAAATATGTAGATATAAACGTACCATGATATTTCCTAGATGGTATAAATAGTAGGTCCTATATTTTGATAATTTATTATGTAAATGTACTTTTCATTCTAATCTTATCAAATTAGAGTGTAGAATTATAGTTTGAATTCAAAATCTAATATGTAGAATGTTTTGCTGAGTCATTTGATCAAACATTATATAGCAACTATTTTCTTGGTATCGAAGCCCTTGTAAGAGAAGATGGTCTTCCTCCTATGACCACTATTTTCTTCCTCCTATGTAGAACGTTGAAAGAAGAAGTTCTTGGCCTCATTGTGGGACTTGACTCTACTCATCAAGTATGGGTGGCACTCAAAGAAGCGTTCACCCATGACTCCTAAGAAAGGGAGTTCCACCTCAAGCAGCAATTAACATACATGTGCAAGGAAACGACGCTATTGCTAGGTGGTTATCTTTGCACCTTCAAAGGCTTGTATGACAACCTTGATTCGATCGGTTGACTTGTGCAGGACAAGATAAAAGTCTTCTCCTTACTGAACAACCTCGATGTCAAGCACAAGCCCTTCACAACGGCCATGCTAAACCACCCATGCCCACCTATGCCAGAATGCTTCATTTGCTTGAAGTGTATGAACTTTGTTCCTCTCTCCATAATTCCACTAATCCCTTTACTTTTTATGGATAGAGGAGTGGTACTTGCAACAAGGATCACTTAAGCACCCAATGCCCTCATAACCGTGTTTTCTCCTCAAAGGCCATGGGGTGTCAATCAAAGTTTTGAATTCCGTTCCGGTGGCCGTTCCGGTTGAGGCACTGGAACGGAATATTTCGGTTCCGTTTCGTTCCGGTGTTCCGTTTCGGGATTAATTATATATTATAATAAATATTTATATATATAAACTAACAATTAATAGAATAAAAACATATATATATATATATATATGTAAGTGTGTATCATATATATGTATACATATTAGAAAAATTAAAAATTTATAAAATGATTGGAAGTTGAAAAAATATAAATTTGAGTTGAAATACAAAAATAAATAAATAGATAAAATATTAAAAATAATGATATTTAAAAAAAACGTATTTAAAATTACAAAGCATATAAATATATTTTGTATTATAAAATTAATTAAATACCATCTAAATTTAAAATTAAAAAAATATCATTCAAACACAAAAAAATTACAAAAATAATCTAAACCGGAATAGGGACCAGAAAGGCCGGAATTTGTACCGGAACGGCCGGAACGGCCGGAATTTAACTGGAATGGCCGGAATTTGATCGGAACGGCCGGAATTTGGACCGGAACGGAATAATGTGGTATCCCGTTCCGGTTGAGGCACCGGAATGGAACATTCCAGCCGTTCCGGCCGGAACGGAACGGAATTCAAAACATAGGTTTCAACCCTCTAACCAGTCAACTCATGCACCTTCTAGGGAAGAAGGTCAAAACATGTTTTGACATTAAATGAATGGGCCGAACCAACGTGCCTATGGATTAAGGTCCAACAAATCTCATGACCCCCCAACACAGTGAAACATGTCAAATTTGTGGAAAAAAGGACATGTTGCACTTAAATGTTGGACAAGTTCAATTACTCTTATCAACATAAAGATATTCCTCAGGCACTTGCTACGTTGACACTTGAGAATTTTTCTCATGATGCCAAACGGACTGCTGAACTAGTATATCCACTCACCTGACTAGCAATCCAGGTATACATGAAAAATCTCCATTGTTATTTTGGCAATGATGCTGTTATTATTGGAGATGGTAGCTCTAATACTATTACTCATTTGGTGATACTTACCTTGATAATGGTACTACTAAGATCAAATTATGCGATGTTTTATCAGTACCTATTTTGGCAACAAATATTTCATCTATTGGGCAACTTATTATTATTATTTTTTTTTAATGGAAAAACTGCATTTCATTACAATAATAAAAAAAAAAGTTATAACTGTAACCAATAGATACAGGATCAAACCCATATTACGAGTCAAACTTATTGATCTGTAGTGCCATTGTGTAAAACTTCTAAAACTCTCAAATGACAAACCTACAATGGATTGTATGAGAGTGAGACACTCTGAAAAACAGAGGTACAACAACCCCATCCTTCAAAGAGGATAGGGAATCACTACCTCTATCCTCTGAGGGAAGAGCAGGAAACAATTAAAGGATAATAAATCTATTCATTTTTATTACTACCTAAAAACACTAGCATAATAACACAAACAAAACACTAACCAAAATTACATCAAACAAAATACTAACAAAAATCAAGAAACAAAAAACACCAAAATGAAATACTGATAAAATAACACGGCTGTAGTGATGAGTGAAAGACACGCGCCACGATGGGGATAGCTGGACAGGCGATCCCCCGAGAGGGCTACACCAAGAAAGGCCACTAGAGATGGCAACATATTGCATTTGGAGAGGGTGCATGGAAAGCTTCGATTAAATTGCTACCGTGCATATGGAGCCATGCACCGTAGCTAGTGGTGAGCCTTTCAGAGGGTTGGTAGATTGGCGGTTGAGGATCCCATCAGTGGTGCGCATGTTGGTTGCAGGCCATTGGAAAATTACAACACCACTACATTCGACACCAAACGAATGAAACCTAAAAAACAAAAGTGAAAATCACAAAAGAAAAACGAAAAAACACCCTCTTAACTGGAAAGGGTTTGGAGGAGGAGAGTAAGGGAGAATGGAGTGAGGGAGGGTAGAGCCATAAGCTCCCATCCTTCTTGTGTGTTGGGTGTCGACGAAGCTAGGGTTTCTGAAGGGGATTTTCGCAAGAGAAGTTTGAGAGAGAAAAGGGAAGGGTACACAATATTGATGAAATGCCAACCACAAAAAAAAAACCACAAAAAACCAAGGGCCATTGGGCAACTTATTATTGATTATCCTTATAACTGTGAATTTTATGGTGTTAGTTTTGTTATTAAGGAATGAAAGACCAATCATGTCCTATCGATTGGACAACACATGACAGAAGAGTAACCTCTACATCGTATCCTCTTCTTATGAAGCCCACTTCTCCATACGATTCCAATGTATCTGAAGACTTGTGGTATTAGTGGTTAAGATATCTTCTTGCTTCTTCGTCAAATCCTAAAATCCAGATGACATATTTAGATTTTTGGTTCTAGTAATTTTGTTTTTTGTTACAGTTGCTAATTAGACAAACTTTGCAAACTACATCCTATTGACTAGACGACGGAAGGTTAACTCTATGTCGTATCCTCTTTTTATGAAGCCCACTTCTCCACCCGTTTCCAGCGCGTCTTTGAAGACGTGTGGTATCAATAGTTGGAACATCTTTAGACTTCTTCATTATAAGTCCTAAAATTCAAATGACTTATTCATATTTTTTGTTATATATTTTTTTTGTGACAGTTGCCAATTAGGCGAACTTTGCAAACTTATTCATAATATGCTTTATAAAGATTATTGTGATTTATGGGGTTTAGCTCTTGTTGTATTTGTTGGTAAATTTCATTTTTATGCATGGCTAGTTGATACTTTCTCTAAATTTACGTGCAAGATTATTCCATTACGTGAAAATTAAATTTCTTTTCTACTTTCTTACTTTTTGAAAAATTTGTTGAACGCCAATTTAACAAAAAAAAAAACAAAAAACAAAATTCAAACTGATATGGATGGTGAGTTTGCCAATTATACCCAATTTACTTCCCATTTAGAAAAATAAGGTATGTTCATCATTTTTTTTGTCCTCATGCCTTTGAACAGAATGGTAGGTTCAACATTGTCGCTGTATCATTTGTGAACTTAGTATGATTATGCTTTTTCAAAGTGGCATCCCAAAGCTCTTCTGGGTGCTTTTGCTATGCCACTTTTTTTATCCATCATCATCCTTCCACCACCATCGACCTACAATCACCATTTTCCATACTTTACTGAACCTATCTTAACTACAATTCCTTACATATTTGTGGCTCAAAATGCTTTCTCTATACATGGGATACCAAAAAAAAAAAAGAAAAAAAGAAAAGACCATAAATCTTTGCCATGTATTTTTTTGGACTACAGTGAGATAAGCATCAAGGGTATAAATGTTATCACCTTCCATTTGGATGTACTTTTATTTTCCGTCATGTTATTTTTTATAAGTCTATATTATATTTTCTTTTAAACAACTTAGCTTTGATGCTATATAAAATTACTATTTATCCTAAAACTTAAGCTGACGAGAAGATTGATGTAGACTTTTATTTTATATCTTAACACAATAGATAGATATTGTGTATTGCCCTGATCATTAAGTTCCTTCCACTACCTCGATCACATTTGACCATTAATTGTGAATAAAAAACGTCGCCAATCAGCCTACAAATGTAGGAATGATTAAATATTGGGCAGTACACAAGTATAATATGATCCCTAAGATCTAATTCCTTCTACCCTCTAATATAGTACGTGTGCATCAGTACCACCCTAGCTAGCTACTATATTAATTCGACAAAAAAAAATTATTTGCTTTTTTAATATTGTTTTTTAAATTCCATACAGGGTGGAACCGTAGGATCCGTTCCTTAATTTTCTGAAGTGTTGTCTGTTAATGATATTCGTCCTAAAATTTATAATGACAGGGACTGCTTGTATTTATAACCCCAGCATGCATGTAAATGTATAATTAACGCTTCCCTATTCTAATATCTATCGATAGTAAGAAGAATCCATCGAATCGCCACCCTACCAATTATGATGGGAGTTCTGGCAGGATTTTCAATAAGGAAGGGACTTAGCAGCATGATCATTACTTTTAGATCATGACATGGCCCTGATGTGATTTATTTACGATCTAAGCCGTGCAGATAGCGTGCATGGACCATAATTATTAAAGGCTTTGCGTATACATATATATTGGCAGCCACGCGGTGTTAATTTAAGGTACCACTAATGTTGATGATATATATATTATATGTATATAGATTCTTGGTATTTAAGCAGTTTGAGGGTTTTCTTTTGCTAAGAATTCCAGTAGTACTCTCAAAAGTCAGAATGGCTGCTGCATGTAATGGTGATGTTCATGGTGGCTCTTTAATTCGATGTGTGGAAGCATGTAGAGATTCTTTGCCATGAATATGGTTGAGTGCTGCACTCGATTTGGGTACAAGGAGCTGCTAATTAATTACTGGCTCTCTAGACGATGATCTCTAGTGGGACTGTAGGCAGGTTGTGTTCTACAGAGCAAGCTGGGACAGAGACACTGGTTTAGTGGGATTTGCCGACCATAATACATGGAAGCTGTGGAGGACCAAGTTTATGATCCAACACTTTTTAGTTTGAGTGTGCATGACGTTGGAACATTGCCTCCCCTCCCTTTCCCTTCTTTTGCGTTTTGTTCCCACTGAGAAAAACCCCCGCACAAATCAATTTTACTTGATGGGATTTCATCATGTAGGGGACACTTTTGGTGAGGGTGACAATGGAAAAAGGTTAGGGATTTAAGTCAAGAGCATGCGCAGTTCAATATATTTTATGGTTTTAGGCGAGTATCGAAAATTTTTGTATATTTTAAAATTTAAAATATTAAATAATAAAATTTTATTTGAAGATTTTGAAATGCAAATATAATATACTTTTTTTTATGCGAGAAACATATATTCATAAAAAATATTTTGTCACTAATCAGTCAAATGGAGATATTGTTAACGTAGATTTTGTTGGCTTGGATTAGTGTTGAAGTATTTGAATTCAAATAGGATAAGATTTTATCTTATATCTAAAGTTGTAATTTTAGATTGTTTAGTTTAAATTCAAATAGGATAAATTTTGATTTTTGAATGAATGTAATTTAAACTATGAGATTTATCTATAGTATTTTGAATTCATTTAGATATCTAGGAGTCTATTAAAGAGGTTGAAGAGTTGAATTTTGAAATCTAGAATGATAAAATCAGAAGGCAAATTCGAAATCTAAATTGCAGCAATAAATCCGGAAGTTTGTTAGCAACCTGTCAGCAAACGAATTCTGATAAATGACGACCTGTCAGCAGATGCGTTTCAGCAGCACTTTTTGGATAGACTATTTAAATCAAGTCATATGGTAACTCTAGTAAGGGATTTCGGCTAGAGCTGATTTTAGACATATTTGAGAGCCATTTAAGAAGAAAACTAGTGGAGAATTTTCCTTATAATTTTTTACACTTGCGAGTGTGATCTTGCTCAAGGTTTGAGAAGATCGTTGATTGGTGGACGTGATCAACTACTGGAGATTCCAATAGGAAAGTCATAGATTGAAGATCATCAAAGATTCTGACTGCTATCGTGGAAGGGATAAACGAGTCGTTTGTCTGGTCAAGTAAGAGAGTCAATTGACAAACGTTTTGTAATTGAATAGTTTACTTGTAAACTGATTTTTAATTAATAAAAATGACTTTCCTGGGTTTGGTTGCCCCGCAAAGTTTTACTTTTGAAGAGTTCTTCAAAAGATTTTCTTTTGTAACCAATCGGTGTGTTATGCTTGATAATTTATTTATTGCATATTTATGAATATTCACACGATTGATATTTAACAAATTTGATAATGAAAATTATTAGATATATTTGGCCATACAAAACTAAAAAGGGAATTTTAAATATGACTGTGCTACATGTACTGGAATATTTTAATTAATGTGAAAAAATGATCTTATATATCTACAAGAATAATCGCCTATTACGGCACTTTATTTAGTGCCGTTAGAGAAATTAACCCAAAAAGTTGGCTATAACGATGAAAACAAAGGCACCGTATTATATTTTGCCGCATTCCACCCTTTTAGATAGTTCGAATTTTTTGTGTCGCAATTATATAATATAACGGCAAATCTTTCGTCGTTATATATTTACTTTTTCCACGGCAAGTTATTTCTTCGTTATTGGGAAATTTTAACGGCGATTTTGATGAGGCGCCGTAATAAGAAAAACACCTCATCCGCGATCCCCCCCTCCCCCGATAGTTCTTCATCCCCCCATTATTCATTATTCCCATGTCTCTCACTCTCTCTCTCTCTCTCTCTCTCTCTCTCTCTCTCTCATTCTCATTGCTGTAGGGTGTCACCCCTTCCCACGCCATCGCCACCATCGCACAATCGCTGCTACCGCGCCGTTGCTGCCTCTTCTAGTGTCTCGCTCTTCAGTCTCTCTCTCCCTCTCTCTCTCTCTCTCTCTCTCTCTCTCTCTCTCTTGCTCTCTCTCTATTTTTGATCTTGTGGTTGAATGCTTTGGGAAGATTAGGATCAGAAGATCTAGGATTCAACGAAAGCCCCTTGCCTTAGACGCAGATCGCTTGTTATCGATTTCCTTCGTGCGTCTAGGGTTTGGCCTCCTCCAGCTCGTCTTTTGATTTCGAAAGGGTGGAACCCTAGCCTAAATCTCCTCAAAGAGGGATAAACATAGGTAAGCTTCTAAATTTTGGTTATAATTTTTGTAGGTTTTTATTCTACCCAAAATGGCCACCTAGGGTTGCTCTGAAGCTCATTTAGTAATCATCCCCAATTTATTCCATGCATATATGACAAGAAATCCTCCGTAAATGTGGCTACGAAACTCCCAGGCACTGAAATCTCAGGTATATATCTCGCCAAGTATGGTGCTCTGATATTCTCAATTCCCCAATTTCTTTCTTTCTTTGTTGCATCAGTGAGTAATTTATTTTTTCTTGTATTTTCCTACTTATTTTGTTTGAGTTCTGTACTTGTTTCGCATGCCTACTTTGATATATTCTTGTTAGCTTTGGCTGATGACATTAGTTCTGAATTCTTTCTGGTTATGCGAAATTAGCTCTTTGGCTTTGGATTAAACTATCTTATTTGGACAAGGAATTCAAGAGGAAATCTTGATTTTTCGACACTTGCACCACTGAGTTGTTTTGAAATCATATTAAAACATTACCACGTCTACCTCTTTAACTGTTTTGAAAGGTCTCAAGCATCGGCTTGCTGCTGGTAATATTATCTACATTAATTTACTATTTGTTTTCCAGATTTGTCCTATGAGTTAGTTTTCATTCAGAAGGTCACGATCTTATCAAATAGAAACTTTTGAGTAGAAAACTATAGATAACAATAGTAATTTTAGTCCACTGAATCCTTTAGATAACAAGAGATCACTGCTGAACAAGCGATAATGCATATTAATTTCTTCCATAGCCTTGGGAGGAACT
Organism: Platycarya strobilacea; assembly: GCA_036898215.1. Classification (NCBI taxonomy): domain Eukaryota; kingdom Viridiplantae; phylum Streptophyta; class Magnoliopsida; order Fagales; family Juglandaceae; genus Platycarya; species Platycarya strobilacea. The sequence continues at coordinate 42,916,260 of CM072545.1, read as the reverse complement.
TTATTTGAGATAGCATCCAACAACATGGGAAAAGGCATCTGAAAAGATGTAGTAATCCTTGAAACATCGTGCTTAGTCTCATTTCCAACCAAAAGCCCTTCATATTTGGAAGAGATTTTGAAACATACAACAAATTCTGCATAGATGTGAGTGTTCATATTCATAGTTCAGATTATAAAATCGCGGATTTTCAAGATCATCCACTCCACTGTCATAATCCTTGCCATTGGGACAGTATTTTCTAGTGCCAGGACAAGCAGCCTCCATATTTCCCGTTATCACTCGATAAAATAACATGTGTCGTACCCCATTTTCGTCAACTTGCACTGATGTGAGAGCTGTTGGCTGCTGAGAGATGAACACCAATTCCATACATGGATTTAATAGTGGAAGGTCCACAATGACCAAGCCCATATGTCATTATTGTAGGAAGCTCTGTTTTAGAAGAAGCGATCCAAGCATATCGGACATTCACATCCCCAAGACACTTCTTGGTTAGTTCTACCTTTGTCTGAAAAAGCTCAACGAAAGCCCCTTGCCTTAGATGTTGTATGGTCTTATACACGTTAGATATATACTGACGAGCAAGGGAATGGCTGCAATGGTAAGCTTCAGGTTAACTTATGCTATTTGTTTATGTTTACTGTTCTTGTTTTAATTAATTATTTGTTTAAGCATAACTGTTAAATCTTCTACAGTTGGAGAAGTACAAAAACTATGATTTTGGAAGATGCCCAAGAGTTTACTGCTGTGGGCAACCCTGCAAAATATATCTGTGACATTCGCAGCCAAGTACCAAGGCAGTATCCTTCTGTTGCAATGGTTGTTACTTGGTTTGAAAATTATTTGCATCCATCCTACACCTTTTTTTTATAAGTAAGAAACAGCTTTATTGATGTGAATATAAACAGGCATCAATCCTGCATCTCCTTCAGCATTGATTGTCACTGATATATTTTTCTTCAACAAAATTATTTTGATTGGATTTAGATCCCCTAAAGTTTTTGCTGCTTTGGGACCACTTTGTGTTTCTCTCTCTCTCCCACTCTATGCCCTAGAGTTTGGGCAGGAACTCTTGTTCTTTTTTTTTTTTTTTTTGATCTAATTGTTCAAAACACTGGTAATTTAATTGAATAGATACAAATTAGCCATGGTAGAAGTCTAACAACCATAGAGGAGGGTTTTTTAAATAAACATGACAAGGTTTCTGAACTTAAAAGACAGAAATTGAGGAATCTTCTTTGCTTATGGACTTGCTTATAAAATGAGTTTGGGCCGTTTGTTTGAGCTTCACTTGCTTAAAAAAAGAGTGAGCTGGGGTAAGCAACAAGATAATTCTAGCCTGACTGTTACCCTGATGTCCTGAATGTTACCCTGATGCTGCCGCCTCCCCTGGTGCTGAGCAATCACTTTGCTGATGCTTAATGCTTTTGGTTGAGTATCATAACTTCTTGATTCGAAATTCAAGCTTGGTTTGTAGTGGCTAGTAAATGAGTTCTTAGGCAAGGTCCAACTCTGGATCTATGTGAGGTTGATTGAGAGTACGATAATCATTTGCAAACATGAAATTTGAGGTAGTTCAAATCGTTCTAATTTGCAAAGATAATCAATCATTTGCTGAAATGCTAATTGTTTAAATTCTCACTTTATTTGTTGTGCCTTTGTTAATACTCTTAAGCTACTTGTGGCTTGATGTCATCAGCTGGGGCGTCCATTTGAACTGTTGGTTTATTAATGCATTATTGTGATTTGCATGAATAATAATCTTTGTTTCGACTGTTGTGGTACTGTTGCTAAATATATGTCTTGTTTCAATTTTGCAAGTTTTCTTTAGTTGCAATCTCAATTTATCGTTTACTTATAAAAAACTATAGGCTTATCAATTTACTGTTGCATGTGGGTATGTATATGTATGTATCAAATTTAAACTTAAAAGTTCATTTCGTTAAAGAGGTCAGCTCAATTGCAGTTATGAGCATACTTTCTGGGTTGAATTGATTTATTGTTGATTCCTTTTCTTCATGTTTCCAAAGTTAATTGATTTCTTTTAACTTGTAGGGTAGATGTATATATGGTGCTATGATTTTATTACATATAAATATATTTATATTGCAATTGTTTTCCTAAGCGCAGGGTTCTGCCAATTACTAAGATTTTATTGCAATTGTTTTCCTAATTGTTTAAATCTGTGTTTCATTGATCAATATGAATATTATTAAGTGTTTGATTGTCTTCTTTTTTTTTTTTTTTTTCTAGTTATTATTTAGAATAATGATTAGCTATTTTAGGAGAGTTTATTAGAATAATGGCATTTTTGTAAACATTTCTGTAAAGACTATTTGCGGCGAATTGAATTCGCGGCAAAAAGCCTTAAATTGATGTCCTTTTTATGGTGTTTTTGTGGCGCCGGCATTTCGCCGCAAACATTCTCACAAGTTGGGCGTATTTTGCCGCCAAAGAGTCTTAACCTCCCAGCTTTTGCGACGAAATGCAGGCGCCACAAAAACGCCACTAAAGGTAATTAGCCACGAGTTTAAGGTTTTTTGTGGCGATTTTCAGTCTCCGCAAAAAGACTTATACCTTGTAGTTACATCCTTCTGATCATGACCCCCCCCCCCCCAAAAAAAAAAGAAACGAAAAAATTAATGGACGGTGATCAGATAATTAAACACCCAATAAATTTGTGCAAGAATAATGTATTGAATGCCTTATTTAATTATTATAGGTAAATTTCCATGCATGTTGATCATATGCTGTCCTAATGTAAATTAACCTTGCATATATAAAGATGATGCAAGCATGCATATTGCATCTCCCACCGAAACTTTTATCCCCTTTTTGATCTTCTTTGTTTACTATATATTTCTCCTAAATCATGTATATAGGATAGAGCTGGTAGTTAGTTAAGCATTAATCATGCCATGCATGCATATTTTTCTGATATTGTGCGTTCCTGATCTCCGACTTTTGATGGTTTATTTTAATAGGTAGTTGAGGAGTCATAATTTGGAAATTAAAGATTAGTGTTAACGCTGTGTAACGCATTATCGTTATGGATACCGAATTCAAATATCTAATTTCCTTTTAGTGCATTGCTGGATTCGTGCAATTGAACCTTGCTAGCTAGGCGTACCGGAGTGCGGTACCAGCTAGATATATGGATATTATAATTTATAATTTTATTAATTCTGAACTTGTACCGAAGATGCAGAATTTGATACGCATGGTCATCTTCATGAGATCGAGTCACCAAATTAATTAATTAATTAATTAATTGCAACAATGTTGCATATGATGCCTATTAATCATTCAAAGACGTACTGAGGGGTAAACCAACCCCCGGCCAATTATTTAATTACCTAACTCGTAATATTTAATGTAATAGATATTAATAAAAAAAAAAGCTTAAAGAAGGATCCCGTTTCTATTAGCAAGGGTTATCCCTCTGTGAGGAAATGAATAATCTTTTTTTTTTTTTTTTTTTTTTTTTTTTTTTTTAAGTTTAAGCAGCTTGCCAAAGAAAGAATAAACTTTTTTATAATGAATTTGATGAAATACTCGATTTTTTTCCAGATCATATGTATATGTTTGAAAACGTTAAATATTATAAACAGCCTATAGCCTATAAGATGTACTGATCCAATGTTAAATTTATAATGATCATGACACTAAGTACGTACGAATTATTCCTTATAGAATATAAAAGGTACCACATGTGTGGTTTGAGTACTTTTTAAAAATATACGAACTAGTTTTCCTCGTTGGATTATTAATCTTAATTTTTTTAAAAAATATAGAGGTATGGCTGCTTTTGGTGCTCATGAAATTGCATTTCCCTTAATTAACTAGGGCTGAAAATCGACGTCGTCGGTGCAATTTCAATCCAAAACTGATGCCGCACCGATAGCTTTTGGAGAAGTACTGCAGAATTGGCCGATTAGGTGGTAGAAAACTGACAATATATACATATATATATATATATATATATATTTATTTGTGAGTCAGTGCGGTTCGTCAATTTGCCTTTAACGTCGCTGTGAAAGATGAGGCGGAGCAACGAGCTAGTTTGCTGTACTTGCTGCATGCATATGGGAAGATGAAGAGGGGGTTAATTATATTGAGTACTGACATTGGATCTATCAAATAATTTATTAAATATAAATTTAATAATTTTTGTTAAAAAGTTTTCACATTAAATTTATCAAATCTCTTAATGTGTAATTTTGAGCTACAGTAAATTTTCATAATCCTCCATATTTGAAGTATTACTATTCATACTATAAACACATACTTTAAAATATTTTATTTTTCTACTTTATTTTTCTTATTTTCTCTTTCTTATTTTCTTATTTGGTTGAAAAATAATTATTAAGTAATTACTTGGTTGAAAATTGTTGATTGAAAAAAAATTAATTTTTTAACAAGGAATTAAAAAATATTTTTTCAAAATTTAGTTGAAAAATAATTATTTAAATATCAGATTATATTATTAATATACATATGGTTAGTGTAATTACAAAATATAAAAAAAAAATAAATATATTTTTATTAAAAAAATATTATTATATTATTATTTTGATGGATCTAATAATGAATCCAATGTAGAGTTATAGATTTAGATATTTGATAGATCCATCAAAATTGTACTTTACTTCAAATTTTGAAGGATCATTTAATATATCTAATGCCAATGCCCTTAGAATATTAGCATTTGATCCATTAAACGATCCATCAAATATAAATTTGATGATTTTTGTTAAAAAATCTTCACATTAGATCCATCAAATCTCTTAATGTGTAACTTTGAGTTGCAGTAAATTTTCACAATTTTTCATATTTGAAGTACTATTATTCACACTCGAAACATATACTTTAATATATTTTATTCTTCTACTTTATTTTTCTCATTTTCTTTTTCTTATTTTCTTATTTGGTTGAAAAGTAATTATTAAGTAATTATTTGGTTGAAAATTTGATTGAAAAAAATTAATTTTTTAACAAGGAATTAAAAAATATTTTTTCAAAATTTGGTTGAAAAATAATTATTTAAGTATCAGATTATATTATTAATATACATATTGTTAGTGTAATTACAAAATATAAAAAAAAATTAAATATATTTTTATTAAAAAAATATTATTATATTATTATTTTGATAGATCTAATAATGAATCCAACGTGGAGTTATAGACTTAGATGTTTGATGAATCCATTAAAGTCGTATTTTCTTTCAAATTTCATCAAATGATAAATTAAACATAAATATGATGATTTTTGCCAAAAAATTTTCACATTGAATCCATCAAATCTCTTAATGTGTAACTTTGAGTTATAGTAAATTTTCACAATCTTTCATATTTGAAGGATTACTATTCACACTCTAAACACATACTTTAATATATTTTATTCTCCTACTTTATTTTTCTCATTTTCTTATTTGGTTAAAAAATAATTATTTAAGTAATTATTTGGTTAAAAATTTTGGTTCAAAAATATTAATTTTTTAACAAGGAATAAAAAATATTTTTTCAATATTTGGTTTAAAGATAATTATTTAAGTATCAAATTATATGATTAATATACATATAGTTAGTGTAATTACAAAATATAAAAAAATATTTAAATATATTTTTATTAAAAAAATATTATTATATTATTATTTTGATGGATCTAATGATGAATCCAATGTGGAGTTATAGACTTAGAAGTTTGATGGATCCATCAAAATTATACTTTCTTTTAAATTTTGAAAGATCATTAATTAGTGTATCTAATACTAACGCTCTTAGGTCGAAATAACGTCGTTTCAACTAATTTTTTTTATAAAAGTTATTTTATATATGTATAATATAATATATATTTATATATAATCAACCGATTCTACGAATATTTAGTTTCATTCAGACCAATATCGAAGCAAAAAGTGTCAGTTTCCTTAGCCGAGTCATTCCCAGTCCACTGGGACGAGTTGGGTTTCGTTGGGTGTCATTTGGGGCCCTCGGCGAGACTCTGGTATGGCTGTACGTACGTGGATAACAGATAAATAAATAGAGAGAGAAACAATATTTACCTAGTTCGGTGTAAGACCTACGTTCATGAGATTTTAGGAAAGAGAATGTACTATAATGAATATTTTTATAGTCTCTCATAACTCACACTATAAGGAAAAATATACATAAATAATCTAGTTGGAGCCCGAGTCCCTCTGAGAAGGTTGAAGAAGACGATACTGGGGGAGAAGTCAGCCAGAGAGCGAGAGATAGATAGTAAGAGCCAGTCGAAGAGAGAGATCGATAGAGATTCCAGAGCCAGCCAGAGAGAGAGTCATTCCAACCCCCTCCTTTTGTTATCTGATCTGCCATTTTATAGATATCTTTTTGGTTGCATGTCTTAGGTGATTGTCTTCTACCGTTCACTTCATCTTGTTTGCACGCTACCCTATGCATCTGCTTCTGCCAGCTCTCTTGTTTGTCCTATCATGCTTCCTTTCTTGTCCCCTAGTGTGACAGATGGCTAGCCTGGAACCTACTTAGGATATTTTACCTTTATAGAACCCCACGACTTCTTACCAAAGGTACTTTGGTGGAAATTCTAAAATGCTATGCTGAAATTGAGAAGGCAGTGGTTTCCACTTCCGAGCCTGAGGTAAGAAAGACATAAAGACATGCCACAAATAAGGTGTTAAGCGAATGCTGTAAGGAAGTAATGTTCACCCGCCTATGAGGGAGCACAGAGCTCCGAGGTAGCGAGAGATGGCTCTACCGCGTACAAAGGAGTGTGGAACTCTAAAGTAGTACGAGGGCGCGTGGAGCTCCAAAGTAGTGGGAGATGGCTCGACCGCCTACGAGGGAGCACAAAGCTCCGAGGTTGCGGGACATGAACTCGACCGCAAATGAGTGAGCGTAGAGCTCCAAAGTAGTGGGAGGTGGCTCGACTGCTTACGAAGGAGCGTGAAACTTCAAAGTCACGGGAGAGAGACTCGACCGCGTACAAAAAAGCGTAAAGCTCCAAAGTAGCGGGAGATGACTCAATCGCGTACGAATGAGCATGGAGCTCCAAAGTCGCGGGAGAAGGACTCGACCATGTAAGAGGGAGCGTAGAGCTCCAAAATAGTGGGAGAAGGATTCGACCACGTACGAGGGAGCGTAGAGCTCCATAATAGCGCGAGAGAGCTCGATCGCTTACGACGGAGCATAGAGTTTTAAGGTAGCGAGAGACGGACTCAATCACGTACGAAGGAGTGTAGAGATCCAAAGTAGCGCGAGAAGAACTCGACCACGTACAAGGGAGCGTGGAGCTCCAAAGTCGCGGGAGATGGCTTGACCGCGTACGAAGGAGCGTGAAACTTCAAAGTCGCAAGAGATGGCTCGACCGTTTACAAAGGAGCACAGAGCTCTGAGGTAGCGGGAGAAGGTCTCGATCGTGTACGAGGGATCGTAGAGCTCCAAAATAGTGGGAGATGGCTCGACCGCTTACGAAGGAGCGCAGAGCTCCGAGGTAGCGGGAGAAGGTCTCGATAGAGTACAAGGGAGCGTAGAGCTCCAAAATAGCAGGAGATAGCTCGACCGCCTACGAGGGAGCACAGAGCTCCGAGGTTGCGGGAGACGGACTCAACCGCGTATGAGGGAGCTTAGAGCTCCAAAGTAACGAGAGATGGCTTGATTGCATACGAAGAAGCGTGGAGCTCCAAAGTCGTGGGAGAGAGACTTGACTGCATACGAAGAAGCCTAGAGCTCCAAAGTAGCGGGAGAAGGACTCGACCGCGTACAAAGGAGCGTGGAGCTCTAAAGTCGCGGGAGAAAGCTCGACCACCTACGAGGGAGCGCAAAGCTCCGATGTAGCGGGAGAAGGACTCGACCGCGAACGAGTGAGCGTAGAGTTCCAAAATAGTGGGAGATGGCTCGACTGTGTACGAAGGAGCGTGGAGCTCCAAAGTCACGGGAGAGAGACTCGACCGCGTACGAAAGAGCGTAGAGCTCCAACGTAGTAGAAGATGAGTCAACTGCGTACGAATGAGCATGGAGCTCCAAAGTCGCAGGAGAAGGACTCGACCGCGTAAGAGTGAGTGTAGAGCTTTAAAATAGTGGGAGAAGAACTTGACCACGTACGAGGGAGCATAGAGCTCCAAAATAGCGGGAGAGAGCTCGACCGCTTACGAGGGAGCATAGAACTTTAAGGTAGTGGGAGACGGACTCGACCGCGTATGAGGGAGCGTAGAGCTCCAAAATCACGGGAGAAAATTCGACCACGTACAAAGGAGCGTAAAGCTCTAAAGTCGCGAGAAATGGCTGCAAACAAATCGTTGAGCGGGGTGTGATATGGAGTTCCATGGAGGAGAGTTCGATGAATTCTGCAAGAACGGAGGCAGCCAGACACCGTACAGTTAGACACACTCCACAGCAAAATGGGATAGTTGAACAGATGAACTGGACACTATTGGTGAGAGCACGCAGTATGCTCTCTAATGCTAGTCTGTCTAAAGACTTTTGGGTGGAAGCAGTTAACACAGCCTGCTTTCTGGTTAATCGCTCACCAACCACGACTATTGGTTTGAAAATACCAAATCAGGTGTGGTCTGATATTCCTGTTGATTATTCGAATTTAAAGATTTTCGGTTGTCTTGATTATTTTCATGTCAATAAGGATAAGGTTGAACCAAGGGTAAAGAAATGCATATTCATGGGATATGCTAGTGGGGTGAATGGTTATAAGTTGTGGTGTACTGATCTAAAATCACCCAAGTTTGTGGTAAGCAAATATGTTGCTTTTGATGAACAGTCTATGTTTAATTCGAGAAAGAAGTTTACTATGATGACAGGTACAGATCAGGAAAAAAGGCAAACAAGTGAAGCTACCGGCTCCATAGAGGATGCCAGTTGACACCTAGGATCATGTAATTGCTGATGAGGATGATTCAGATTTAGAGCCTGAGACACGTGATGAGCAAGAATACAGCATTGTTGATGCCACGAAAATCGACAAACAGGCCAGGGCCGGAAAAAGAGTCATTTCCAGTCTACTGGGACGAGTTAGGCTTCATTGGGTGTCGTTTGGGGCCCCCGGCGAGATTCTAGCATGGCTGTCCATACGTGGATAACGGATAAATAAATAGAGAGAGACACAATATTTACCTGGTTCGGCGTAAGACCTACGTCCACAGGATTTTGGGAAAGGAGATCCACTATAATGAGTATTTTTACAGTCTTTCATAGCTCACACTGTACAGGAAAAATATACATAAATAATCTAGCTGGAACCCGAGTCCCTCTGAGAAGGTTGAAGGAGACGATGCTGGGGAAGAAGTCAGCCAGAGAGCGAAAGATATATAGTAAGAGCCAGCCAGCCAGAGAGTCATTCCAGCCCACTTCCCTTTGTTATCTGATCTGCCCTTTTATAGATATCTTTTTGGTTACGTGTCTTAGGTAATAAGAGCCAGTCGGAGAGAGAGATAGATAGAGATTCCAGAGCCAGCTAGAGAGAGAGTCATTCCAGCCCCCCTCCCTTTGTTATCTGATCTACCATTTTTTAGATATCTTTATGGTTGCATCTCTTAGATATCTTTGCACACTGCCCTATGCACCTGCTTTTGCCAGCTTTTTTATTTGTCTCATCATGCTTCCTTTCTTGTCTCCTAGTGTGACAGATGGCTGGCCCAAGTCTAACTTGGGATATTTCACCCTCACGAGCATTACTACTAGTAGACAGTGAAGGCAGATTAGACCGCCTTAGAGATATGCTTATGCAGACATGGTGATGTATGCCCTTATTATAGCAGAAGCTATAGTTGGTCAGGAACCTTCTAATTATTAAGAAGCTGTGAGGAGTACATAGTTTGCTCAATGATGCTCAGCTATGACTGAAGATATTGAGTCTTTTTATAAGAACTAAACGTGGAATTTGGTTAAATTGCCAGCGAAGACTAAGACTATTGGCTGCAAATGAGTTTTCAAGAGAAAAGAGGGAATTTAGAATAATACAAATGTAAGATATAATGCACGCTTAGTTGCTAAGCGCTACAGTCAAAGAAAAGGGATCCACTTCAATGAGGTTTTCTTCTCAGTTGTAAAACACAGCTCAATCAGAGTTTTACTTGTCATCACGACATTGTATGACTTTAAGCTACGACAGTTTGATGTTAAAATAACGTTTTTACATGACGAGCTTGAAGAGACAATTTATATGCATCAGCCAGAGGGATTCATCATTTCAGGCAAGGAGGATTGTGTATGCAAATTGAAGAAATCATTATATGGTTTGAGCAGTCTCCGAGATATAAACGCTTTAATTTATTTATGATTGATCATGGTTATTTGAAAAGTAGCTATGATAGTTGCGTTTATCACAGTCAATTACCTGATAGATCTTTTATTCACTTATTGTTTTATGTTGATGATATGCTTATAACTGCTAAAAGCATGTATGATGTTGATTTGATGAAAAATCAACTTAGGAATGAGTTTGAGATAAAAGATTTAGGTATTACTAGGATGATTTTGGGTATGGAAATCCACAATGATAGGAAAGCTGGTAAGTTGTACTTGTCTCAGAAAAAATACATTGAGAAGGTTCTCAACAGGTTTGGAATGTCTACTTCCAAACCTGTCAGCACACCGCTTGCATTGCATTTTAAGCTTTCAGCTTCCCTATCTCCTCAGACCAATGAAGAGGAACGGACTATAGCAAATGTTCCTTATTCCAGTGTAGTTGGCAATGTGATGTATGCGATGGTTTGTACCCGTCCAAATATTTCAAAAGTAGTGAGTGTTGTTAGCAGATACATGGCTAATCCAAGTAAAACTCACTAGCAGGTAATGAAATAGATTTTAAGGTATTTAAAAGGAATTTTGCATGTTGGCTTAATCTTTGATAGAGATGTAGATTTTAGTTCTAATGTTGTTGGATATGTTGATTCTAATTATGTTGGAGATCTAAATAGAAGAAGATCATTGACAGGTTATGTGTTTACACTTTGTGGTTCTGTTATTAGTTGGAAAGTAACACTACAATCAATTGTTGCTTTATCAACTACAAAGGCAGAATATATGACAGTAGTTAAGGCTGTTAAAGAGGCCATTTGGTTAAAGGGTTTGATCAGTGACTTAGGTCTACAACAGGAGAGGATGTCAGTTCATTGTGACAGTCAGAGTGCAATACATTTGACCAAAAATCAAATTTATCGTGAGAGAACAAAACACATTGATGTCAGGTATTATTTTCTTAGGGATATCATTACAGATGGTATTGTAGCAATTCAGAATATTACTACTATAGAGAATCCAGCAGACATGATAACCAGTTCCAGTACACAAGTTCAAATTTCGTTTGGACTTAATTGGTGTTCGGGGTTTCCAGATCCCTTAAGGGATTTTGATGGGGTTGGTCCTTTGATGATTTTAGTAAGGTTTGTGAGTATTCAAATTAAAGTGGATATTTGTTGAGAGGTGGTTTGAATAAAGCTCCTCCCCTGTTTCTTGCTCGACTCTCGCTCGACATCCAGCTTGAGCGAGAGTCATCCAATAAGTTCACTCAACTCTCGCTTGAGCGAGATACCATACAGAGATTTCGCGAGACCCTCGCTCGAGATTCAGCTCGAGTGAGGTCCAGGCAAAGACTTCGCGTGACTCTCGCTCGACATCCAGCTCGAGCGAGATTGCAACTTGAGACTTCACTCGACACTTGCTCGAGTCCTGCTCGAGCGAGATGACAACATGTCTGTTCGCTCAATAGTTCGCTTAAGCCTCACTTCGAGTTTATGTTTTTTTCGTAGAGTTTGCGCCGTTTACAACAGTGTCTTGCTCGAGCGAGAGCATTCTCGCTCGAGTGAGTGTAACTTATATAAGGCAAACACGTTTATTTGAACAAATATGCTTAGACTGCATATTTTAGTTTCTTTCTACATTTTGAGTGAGTTTTGAGTGTTCTTGATAGTAAACACTTGTGAGGCTGAGAGTATACACGTGAGACTGAGTTATTACTTTGTAAAATTATTTGATTCAATCTCTGTACTCCATCTTTGATTTATAGTGAAGTTTTGAGACCGAACTCGTAGTGGACGTAGGCTTATTCTGAGCTGAATCACTTATATCTGTGTATTCTATCTATCATTTTATATTCTCCTGTGTTGCATCCACTACGTTACTTCAATTATTGTTGTTTGTTGAACTGTTTATTCCCAATAGTTTGCTATATTTAAGGAGGAAATAAGTTCAAGTTAATTTATACATTTTTATTTTTCTGTTCTTTAATGTTTTTGGTTATTAAGGAGTGTATTTGTATTTGTATTTGTTCTTTGATTTGTTTATAATGATTTTGGGTACTTGGATTTGTCCTTTTTATATATGCTTATTTATAACCTCCTAATAATAAGTTTTAATCACGGTATTCCTTTATCAAAAATATGAGTTTATTAATAAATTTAGGATATCATCCTCTTCCTTAAAAATTAAATAATAATAATAATAATAATAATGCTGTACACGTCAAGTTTCAGTTTCTGGACTATACTCTTTACTGGCTAGCTAATTATACGTACATGCTTTTTTTAAAAAAAGAAATTAAAAAGAAGAAGAAGAAGCTAAATGTCAATATCGGATCACATTCTCTATGTATATGATATATAATATGATATATATGCATTTTATAATGTGATATATATATGCATTTTCTGAATTCTTCCATGCTTTTGACAAAAAAAAAAAGAATGTTCATGCACTTCTTTGTAGATCTTTTGAATGCATGGGCCGGGATTATACCGGGATCATATATAACATGTGGTAAAACTAGATCTGAAGCATATATATTATGCAGGCCGCATGTATGCTGCGCTTTATAAAAAGATTTTAGTGAACTTTCCGGCCTTTTCTTTGAAAAAAAATAAACAATAATGAAATTGGTGCTTCCTAGCTACTATATCTAGCTAGTTCCTACGTCGTACGCTTCTCAATTTATAAGTGAATATCTATTATCATTCATTCGTTAATTAAGCATTCAAATCAGTTAGCAGTTTGTCCGTAACTGTATAAGATCGTTGGGTGGATTAATGGGCGAATTAAGAAGCTATATATAGGCAATATTTTTTAAAGGTATTAAATGAAAACAATAATTTTCTCTCTCCATTTGTATGTATTAATTTCTTTAATATATTAAATTAGTGATTCTTTATCTGAAGGGTCGCTGGCCCAATGCATTGGGCAAGGGACGCTGCCGGTGCTTTTAAGGTATATATAGTTTAATTACAACTGTACTCGCAGGGGCGGAACCATGATTTTATGTTTGGGGGGGCGATCGATAAAGTGTGTACTATATATAAATTTTAAAAGGATACTCATTAAACGTATTACTCTTCGAATTACCCACATTTAAAAAAAAAGAATTATTTGTTCTTAACTTGCTCAGATTTTTTTATGATTAAAAAAAAATTATAGATAAAAAATAAACATAAGAAATTTTTAATGACTAATGATATACCGCTGTTAAATTTTTAACAAATTATATCTCTTAATTATATAATTAAGTTAGAATGAGACTATATAAATGAATATAATTAATCAATTTTGACAATTATATAAATTTATAATTAGTTTTTTTTTAGAATTAGACTGTTAAAGTAATTATGAGATTAGGTGAGTTGAAATTTGAATTTCAATAAAGTTAAAAGTTAAAATAAAATATATATATATATATATTAAAATTTAAGAAAATAATTTTAATAAAATTTTGGGGGGGGCAATTTTTAATTTTTTTATAATTTGAAGAGTAATTTAATATTATATATATGTAAATATATATACTAAATAATTTTTGTGAAAAATTTTGGGGGGGCCGTAGCCCCCCCAACGTCTAACGTGGGTCCGCCCCTGTGTACTCGACATTGCTATTAAAGAAGAACTAACCAGTAGTATGGGGCATATATAAAACTATTGACATGAGTAGTGGCCATATCTTTGTTTTTCAACTAATGATTGAGACCTCTGATATTCCACCACCATATATATATATATATATATATATTCACATTTGGCATCAAAAAAATGACGTGGTTTGATAACATGATTCGTTAAATTTATTTTATAATGAAAATAATTTTATAATTTATTGTATTATATTAAATTATATTAATTTATAAATTTATTTTTATATAATCATATTTTTCAAAGAGTAATATTGAACGGCAGTACTAGTACCTAGCTACTACTTGAGGGGCGCTGGCCACCTTTCATTCTTTAGTCAGCTTGTCCAAGCATCACGGAGACATGTATGTAAAACCAAACAAAAACCGGCCATGCCATGTACTCAAGCAACTATACATGATGCAGACAGACAGATGGAAATTAATTTTCATTCACTATAACTTAATTGATATATATATTTATATATATGTTTTTCCTTGTTCGGAGTGCATTAATCGTGAATTACAATTTATAAGGATATGTTTCCCAAGATATTGGGTTTGTAACAATATTAACCCAAATGAGATCTCAACTAATTAGCATCCATGTATGTTATATACGCTTTGTACATATAAGATGGAATGGATCAGGAGTACTATGTGTTGCTGCTTACTGATACCATCATCGTTCAATGAGAAGAACTGGCTTCAATGGTGTGTTTACAATAATGTATGGAAACTAATAGAGGCTTCAACTTGAGTGGGAAACTTTGAAGTGCATTAATGTACTGCTATGATTAATAACGGAAAAGAGCCAAGACCACTGAAGGTATTTTTAGTGGAGGATTATACATAGGAGTTAAAACATTGAAAAAGACATGACCACCCACTAAAACAAGAAAGCAAATGAGAGTTAGGAAAAAATAGTCGGTATCATATATATACAGTTCTTTGGTCCATTCTTTTGGTGGGTAACCCCTCATGACCTAACCCCAACTCCTACTAAGCAATCCATGTTCTGTTCAGGTTCATTAAAAAAAAAAAATAATAATACTGTATAAAAGAAACGCAAAACCTTTTTACATCATGATGAGCCCATGATTACGAAAGTTGAACCAATAATTTGGTGCAAAATCGGGTTGATGTCACCAGGAACCAGTCATTCTTCAGTAACAACATTATCATTGATGTGTACTGTAATACACTGAAAATCCATTACATACTTACACAGTGTAAGCACCCACAGATGAGAGGATATGTGCCAAATGAGATCGTTATTTTAGTCTCCAGCCAAAGGCGTATATACGTACTAATCAATGTCAAAAGTTAACCGGCAGGATCATATTAATTATTTATTGAAGTACATGATATGAAATGCATAGTTTTGAAGTAAGTATATGATGCATCCTTACAGTTTATTTAGATTAACACGATGCAGAACACACATTATCATTACGACTTTTTGCTATAGTCCAAAACCATCGTAAGGCAGACCCTCCTTTTATTGAGATTATAGGTAGGAGCCACTTTTTGGCTCTGATATGCTCTTCTTTTGGAAGTCAGTCATTTGGTTTTATTTTTTCGTGTTACATCGTGTATTAGTTTTTTATAAAGATTGTAGGAGATTCCTACCTTATTAAAATTTGTATCTCGTAATCCGTTAATTCATCTAATCTACTTAACTTGCTTAAAAAAAAAAAAGTACATGATGCCATGCATCGACCTCTAATACATGACTTATGGCTTGGCATCAAACAACAGGCCTAGCTAGCTGCATTTTTTTTTAAATCTCAAATCATGGATTATATTCTTTCTTCTTTTAATTGGGGGATTAAAAATATATATGCCTGGGAGTACAATGAGTTAGATGAGCAAGTGGCTTGCATTAATGTAACCTCGTGTTTGCTTATGAGACACAATAATAGAAAATGTTGATCACATGATTCAAACGTGACCATGACGTGATATTCAACATCTGCAGGGCACTTAATTTTGATAAACCATCATTTAGTTGATCTAATGGGTGATCTCTAAATTAAAGCAGTACCTTTATTTTATCGGTATTCAAGTACTTCCATGATATTCTAACCAAGTAATTAGTGAGATTAGGATATAGGCAACCAACACTAATAAATTATAAATGCATCCGAAACCTGTATCATTAATTCCATGCAGGAGGGATAGATGGTGCTAATTATTAATTTCGTAAGTAATGCAAACAATATTAATTAGGCTGGCGGTCAGAGCCAAACAGATCAGTATTACTCATCAATACCATGCATATAACCTACCTTCTTAATTTCTTGTGCTTTGCAAGCGTGGTAAAATATTGAGAACAAAACTTATAAGTTTATGATCACTAAATATAATTATATATCAAGTGAGGCAATTTCCTAAGGCCTCTAGTGGTAAAAGGATTCCAAAAAAAGTCTAAAGTAATTTTTTTAATCCAATTAAAAAAAGAAATTAACTCAATAAAAAAACAAAAGTATTTAATAGATATTATTTATTGTTATTAGTTTTAGAAGTATTCAATATAATGATTATTTCAAATACTCTCCTTATAATAATACACTTCTCTTTTAATTATTAGTTTTATAGAATTATAAATAGCAAAGGCTAATTTTTCAATTGTTCATAAAAAAATTTTGTATAATCCTTTGAAAATGCAAGCATTTTTTTTAAAAAGAGGCTCCAAAATCTAACTTTAGTGACGATAATTATTGTAATTGCTTTTAAATCTCTTTTAGATATTAAGAATACCTCAAAATATCTAGAATGGTAGTGAAATAGTTTGAGTTAAGATGTTTTATTGGGTTTTGAATATAAAAAAAAGTTGAATTTGAAAATTATCCAAGAATACATAAAAATAATTATGTTCCCAAACAAATCATAAAACTCAAGAGCACGTCTTATAAAACTATATTTGATAAAATATTTTCTAAATCAAATTTTTTAATAAAGATTAGGTAGTTATTAATTAAAAATGTAGTCTAAATCTTAATTAGTAATTTTACTTGACAAACGATAAACATTATTTTTAAATAAAAATATAATGTAAAAATTAAAATTTGTTGATTTTATTTTATTTTAATTAAAAAATATCTCAATCAAAATTTTTACCTTAAGTCTTTAACTTATTGAGCGGTCCCTGTTATACATATACATGCAGATTACTCGGCCAATAGCAGCCAAATCATGATGTAGATCAGTATATAATTATATAAACGCAGATATATAAAATATATACACACATATGATATAAACTGATCTACCGGAGAATTCCAGATCAACACCTGGAAATTCAACTGCACATATATAGAAGAAGAGTAATTAAATACTGAATTTAACAGTGGATGGCTGCAGTGCAGAGATATCATCATGTAATGATCATGATGTCCATGTGCAAATGAAACATTTGTTGAGCTAGCGTAGCAACTAACATATATGATGCAATTACTGATCTCTCTACATGACTACAGAAGACCATGCATGACCTAATTAAACCCCTTCAACGATTTAAAAAACGTTAATTCGGTCGGTCAAAAAAAAAAAAAAAAAAAATTAGATGCATGCAGGATTTTTCTCGGATCAAGTACTACTACTGCAAAAGGAAGATATGGGTCGATCGTATCCATGGGCGGACCCAGCTTAATGCTTGGGGGCGCTACCCAAAAAAAAAGTTTTTAAAAAATCAATTTATAATATAAATATATATAATTATATATATATAATTAAAATTTTTTCTCAACTTAAATATAGATAAAAATTGTTCCCCCAAATTTTTTTTACTAAAATTATTAATCTAAATCTTAATATATATCTATTTATATTCTAATTTTTAATTTCACTTAAACTCAAATTTCAACTCACATAATCTTACAGTTACTCAATTAACAATCTAACTCTAACAAAAAAATTGATTATAAATTTATATGATTGTAAAATTGATTAATTATACTCATTTATTTAGTATCAATCTAACTTGTATGATTATGAGATATAGTTTATTAAAAATTTAACAACGTTATATCATTACTTATTATAAAATTCTCAAATTTATTTTTAATCTAAATTTTTTTTAAATCATAAAAAAATATGAGCAAGTACTTAAAAATAATTGATTTTTTTTTAAGAAAAAGACGTGAACAATTCGAAAATTAATATATATTTAGAGAGTTCGATAATAACAAAACATAATACTTTTATCACTGATGATCATCCTTATAAAATTTATATTTATTGTTTATTTTATCGATCGTCCCTCCAAACATAAAATTATAGTTCCGCCCCTGATCATATCTATCGCTAATTTGGCCCGAAAATTATTCCTCTCAACCCCATCTTATCTTCATAATTAAAGAATAATTATCTTCTATTATATAGTGGCATTTCCTATCATTAATGATCAGTTTTGCTACGATATATATATGAAGCGAGAGATTCGAGTAATTAGCTAGCTAGTCATGACTTTCATTCGGTGTTCCAAAAATTCCTGGATCGAGGATTGCAATATTTAATAGTAGTACTAGAGAGTACTAGCTAGTCCATCCAATTATTATAAGCTGATTGTTAAACAACGTCCATGGGTCCAAACACTAGAGCAAGCTAGTTTCAATCTGAACATCATATATGTAGTTAGTCGATCTAGTCAACGAAAAAAAGTTCATGTTGATCGTAGGCGAGATGCGATGCATCTTAATTCATTAGTGCACGCAAGCCAGAGTAAAAAATGCATGCGACAGTAGTGGTTTGTTCCATTTTAAACTTTAAAGGTTAATACTTTTCGTCTTGGGTCAACGGAAATATACATATATAGATAATACAAGTGAAAACAGATGATCATATGGCCGGCGCTTACGAATATATTGTATTCGAGAGGCTGATAATTGATCAGCAGTACAACTAGCTACAATATTATCCAACAACGTCTGGTACTCCAAGTTGTGGATATAGCGAGTTTATAACCTGGGCCAGTTAAGTGATTAATGCAAGCCCATCTGCAAGCTCACAGATTATGATTCTCAAATAGTTGAAAAGCATTAATTTGTTGAATTTGTGTCTTAATTAAAAATATATCCTATTTGTCTGATCATCTGCTCAGGTTAGAATAATGATTGATTAAGTACGGATTAGTTTAAATATCAGCTTTTGGGACAATTAGTCATTTTTCAGGATATTTTTCAGGAAAATTAATTTAAATATCTTCTTTTCACAATAGATGAAAAGTATCTGATCTTGTTGAATAAGTACGCATATTGAAAAGATGAAACATGAAGAAGATTCCCCTTTATAACCGGATGCTATTATGTATCCTTTTTGCGTCGGACAGGTCCATATATAGCCATCATGTGAATTATAATGTGAACAAATTTTCAGGACAAGTAGTTTAAATATATTCTTTTCAGGACAATTAGTTTAAATATCTTCTTTTCACAATAGATGATAAGCATCTGATCTTGTTGAATAAGTACGCGCATAAAAAGATGAAACATGAAGAAGATTCTCCTTTATAACCAGATGCTATTATATATATATATATATATATCCTTTTTGTGTCGTATAGATCGATAGCCATATAGTTTCAGTACTAGTACTAACTGTCTGATATGCAGATAAGATTTGGCTTACACCATTACTGCCCGAAATGAAGTCTCGATCGAGCAATATCATATATGTACATAATGCATGGCATCATCATGAGTACTACTTGAGAGCTAGCTAGCTAGCTGCATGAACATCCAGTAATCTTCATGAGTCAACTTTTGTCCCAGTATTGCGGAGACACATTGAATCCCACCATATATTGTCCAATATATATATATATATATATATCAAATATTGTGACCCTTCAGAATGTGCATTAATTTCTTTTATTGCTATATACTTTTTACACTCTTTGTCATTGTCTTCATGATGTATGGGGGGGTTTTTACGTGTCAAACTTGGCAAGCTAGCTATAAGCTAGAATCATATATGTATCAAAATCCCCCGCCGGCCTTTTTTCTAGAGCCAGACCTTTTTGGTTTATCACATTATACAGTAGAATGCATGAGGAAGTGAGGTGGCATGGGTCCTTTCAGTTTTGTCCATGGTAGGAAAGACTAAAGGTGATCACATCTTGTGATATCATCTGCAAATAATTTTAAGAAAGTTGTGATCTTTATAAGCTAGCTGGAGGGAAACAGCAGGGTTTTAAGAGGCCAGAAATGGGAATATATGGGACATCATTAATGGACGTCTCAATATCGTTCGAGTGGGGAGCATTGAAATGCTTTAATATGGGTTGATTAGCAAGGAATAGGCAAGACCACCAATGTGTTTTTTGTGGACGCAACTATGCAACGATGTTGATAGGGACACCAGCACCAAACCAGGCCAATTAGTAATTAAGCGAATTGAAAAAAGAAAGAAAACCAAAGATCTACCACTTCGATCCAAAAAAAATATATGAATTTCATCCTTTGAATCAAGCAATTACTTTTAGATCAATAAATTATAAGATCATGAGCAAACTTGCAAAAGAAGAAACAAAAGCCCCAACGACAATATTCCTAGCGCTACAATTCTTTAGATATATGGTACGTACTACTAGCAGTGAATCATGTTGATCAGACGAATAATGATTTCCCAACTTGGGACAAAGCAATCCGTGTGGTACTTTCAAAAGGAAAAGCCATCAAATATCCATAATTAATAATTATATAGTCTCAATAATTTGATGGAAAATTGGGCGGCCTGCCGATGTCACAATGAGAAACTTATGTTCAACAGTACATGGTCGTAAGTATATAGTACTAGTTGGTCTGTAATATAATGATTTTAAGTAATTGTATGGCACTAAATTAATTATGCCCTTTTTAATGCATTCAGCTAATACTTATCTCTTCCCCAAGAATTAACTGGCATGGAGAGTGCAACTGCAACATGACCTTTACAACGTACAAGTCAACGACACTAGGCTTAGTAGGCTAGTTAATTATATGTCTTTAATGGAAAAGCGCTAATTGGTTTGTATTAATTAAGATGAACAAAAAAAAAATGGCATTCTTGACTTCATACTAGATTCTCTTGATCCTTTTCTGGGTTTGAAAGTTGTGAGTCCGGTTTTAATGGTCGAAATTCTCAGCAGTGTTGTTGCAAATTAGAAGAAGATGATGTATAGACTTCGACTGAGAAGAAGAAAATATTTCTGAATTGTATTCCATTTAAAGTTATAACTCTGCTTTTGTACATGTGAAATACTAAAGGCTATAAAAGTAAAATTATCATTAAAAAATAATTAACTAACATAGTTGTTTTTTTTTTAATTAACTAACACAGTTGAAAATTATTTTAATTAAATCTTTAATAATTCAACAACCTACAAACAATCGTGGAGTAAGTTAATATTGTTGCGTATTCGCTTTAAAAAAGGAAGGATTTACTATTAAAAAATTAATTTTTTTATATGAAATCTACATTTACTCACTTTTTTCAAAATAATAATATAATATTTATGCATTTTATGATTGCAAATAGTATTTTTCTTAATAATTACTATAAAGATTATGATGCAGATTAAATAGTGAGTTGAGATGAAAGTTAATCAAAAAATTATTAAAAAATTATTTTTTAATATTATTATTATTCTAGAATTTAAAAATTTTGAAATTTTGTTATAGTTTATATAAATTTCGAATGATTAAAAGAGAAAATTTAGAATGGACTAAAGTCCTAATCGGGATATTGTCAGAGCCACACATTAATCATGCTGCTTCTGAAGTTATTTGACTAACATTGTAATTGCCATCAAGGCATTGGTTTTAACAATTTTGTCACTATTTGTCTCAATTGCGGTTGGTATATGTTAACCTATATATGATTTTGTCAAAGCGATATACAAATTGTTAAGGCGACTGTCTGTGCATCAACGTACAGAAATATAAATATACAGTAGAGTTATTTTAGTTTTCAGGTCAGGGACGAATAATTTGTTTTAAGATTTTTTTTTTTTAAAAAGAAATATTTTAACCATAAGAGATCCATAAAAATAAATTCTCAAATTAATATACCTTAATGTGATATATATATATATATATTAAATTATAAAGTTATTTTGTTTTAAAATAGATTTGATTTAAGTCATTTGGATAGTAATATGAGATGTGATGATTTTAAATAAAAATTAAAAATTGAATATAATATTATTTTTAATATATTATTATTTTGAAATTTAAAAAAATGAAATTATTTATTATATTTTGTATTAAAATTTTAAAAAGTTATAATGATGAGATAAAATAAGATGTGCCTTATCATATGAATTCATATTAGTTTTATCATATGAATTTATGTCAATTTATGAGTTTATTTTTGTTACATCTTTTAGTAATTGTGGAACTTTTCTTTAAAAAAAAATATACACCTTAATTAATTCGACTTTGCTGTTAGGTTACCTAAGTTGATTTTTCTTTATCAAGAATCTCTACTTGTTAAACCGTGTTGAGGTTGACAAGAAATAACTGAAATGTGTAGGGGCCTGTTGAATATATTGGGCCGTGTAGAACATGAACCAAGCCTTATTGTTACAATAATTAAAAAAAAACTAGCGAGCTTCTCTCAAAAGGTAATATTATACTTTGGTTTGGATAGTAAAATTCTGTCATCTCATCTAATTTAATTTTAATATTTAAATACTATAAATATAAAGACATTTTAATTTCAAATATTAAATTTTTATCTAATTATTAGTTAATCATTACAACTTTCTCCAATTTTTAAATAAAAATAATTCAACTTTTTCAAATTTTAAAATAGAATTAATATTAAATAATTATATTTTAAGTTTATAATATTTTTATTCAATTTTTCTCTCTCATCTTCCAAATCTTAATAAAATATTTTAATTCAAATTGTTTCATTACTATTTATAATATTTTATTATTATTATTCACATATATGAGCCTATTTGTAATAATGAAAAGAGTTGTTCTTGAGCCACTCCTTAGGATCGTACCAAGTTAAAATATATATATAAATATATTTTGGTTTTTTCTTTATATATATTTTTTAACAATTTTAATATTAGGTTAATTACATTTTACTCCCTCCTACTTTTATCTAATTTACAATATGACTCATAAATTAAAAATCTCAACAATTGACCCTACCAATTTTTTATTTTTTACAATGTCCAAATTTCGTCTATCAGCCACATCAAAACAAACGTAAATGACTGAACGTGAGTCTCACGTGCATAACCTGCAAGAGAAAGATGGAAAAGCACCTCATTTATTTCATTCCCAAACAACAAATCAACTCTTCTCTGAAGATAATCATCTGTGATTTTAGGGTTTCCAAACCAAACCACCATCGACCTACATTTCACAAGTGCAAATCTGAAGTTTTTTTTTTTTTTTTTGTAATTGATTCGTGGTTCACATGGCATTTCCAGTGGGAAAAGCATCCCAAACTTCAATGCACCACGATCGAAGGCATCTTTGTTGTTTACCTGAGCTGCAAGTTTTGCAAAGAGGAGTCTATACCTTGGTGAGTTTAAAACTATCTTCATTGAATTTGTATGATCTTGATGTCAAAATGACTAATTGGTTATGTGTCTACACTGTTAGTGCAACTATTGGGGTTAGAAAAATGTAGGGTTTAAGTAGCAAGTAAAATTAGGAGTTTCCCAAATTGTTGGCTTATTTGTTGCAATACGTATGCGTATGATTGATATTTGTGCATGGGCATATATTGAAGACGATATACATAAAATTTGAATGACAAATCAATCGATTTTGAGGATATTTGTGGCCAATGTTGCACATGAGTAGTTCCAATGTGTCATGCCTCCTTAATTGACTTCAATGTGTTGCTAAGTGGCGTTAATGACCCT
The DNA here is from genome assembly GCA_036898215.1 of Platycarya strobilacea. Lineage (NCBI taxonomy): Eukaryota > Viridiplantae > Streptophyta > Magnoliopsida > Fagales > Juglandaceae > Platycarya > Platycarya strobilacea. Next base: position 42,892,495 of record CM072545.1, on the reverse strand, counting down.
AATTTCATAGTCTAAATGTCCACAAATATTGAAATAACATACTATATTGTATTACGCTAGTAATTTTAGTGGTCCCAAACTGAGACAAGTCTAGAGTACATTGTTTTTCATTGTCAGATTATTTTTTGTTTACTTTATGCTTGCAGGATACTTTTTGGACCATCTTTATGACTACGTTATTAACTATATATTTGTAGGATGGCTATGCGAAAGTTATTTTTTGAAATTCACCATGTGGGGTAATTGATAAAGGGCAAGAGGAGAAATATGTAAGAGGTAAATATGACATGTACCATGAAGCGTATGATGAAGATGGGTTGTCATGGCTCAAGATACAGATAATTGTGACCAAATATGGTTACACTCTAGGTGACTTAGTCTACTTTAGAATTGAGGGATACATCTCAAGAACCAGCACATGGCCACTTGTGTTTGTGGACTTAAAGGTTGACTCAAGAAACCCAACAGAAGGAAGATTGTGCTCTTGGGGAAATCCTAGAAGGGGGGGTTGTAATTCAAAGTTGGTCAATTGCCACCCAAGACCAAAGAGGCTCTCGTGGGAAATGGGTCTTGCCACCCACTAATGCATCAGTGGGAAAGGGGAAGTGGCTCTTGCCAATGCTAATGCATCAGTGGGAAAGGGGAAAGTGGCTCTTGCCAATGCCAATGCATCAATGGGAAAAGGGAAGGGTGTAGCGGCATCCTTATGTGTGGATAAGATGAAACAAAATGAGAAAATGAAACGAAAAAAATCAGACTGGCAGTATTAAGTCCTTTTGTCTATGGTCCAAACAATTTGCACGATTATGTTTTAAAATATTCTATCTATGACTTATTGATTACTTAGGTTTCTTGTTATTAGTGTTATTAGTGATGTAGAATAGACATGCAGGATGTTTGTTCAAACATGTCTATTTTGAGTATTTTATTAGTCATTGTTCAAACATTTATTTGGACAATTTTGTGATTTTTGAACCTAGAAATAGATTACAATGATGTCCAGAAATATTAATTGCAATTCCTACTTGTTGTAATGGAAATATACTATATGTGATTGAATTTGTTTTTTGGTTTGTTGGAAATTTGATATTAGGTGCCTTTTATGCCATTTCTTATTTGTGTAACTCGTAGTAGACCTGTTCATTTCGGCCGAGCACCCGGTACGACTTTAAAATTTTCTTTATTTTTTAATAGTTTTGACACTTTCACTTAAGAGGTTCAAGAAAATTACTCATCTTTCGAACCTAAATTTTGGATCTGGAACTCGGATAAACATGCCTAATTTATAAGGACCAGTTCAATTTTTTGGTCTATTGTTGACAATTTTTGCTACTTTTTAGGCAGGTTTTTGGGATAAGAACAATATTCTTATATGATGTTATAATCATTCATGAGATATTACAAATTTTGCTGACCAAATAGTCACAAACAACACACACTTCCTTCATACCATCAAGTTCTATAGATAACCATATTACATATAATCTAAACCAACAATGGAGAAGATAGAGTATACTACAACTACCAAATTTTTGCCACCAACTCAATACAAAAAAAATAAAATAAAAATAAAGATAGACACAATTGTCGCAACCAACAATATATATATTCACAAAAGTACATTAATCAATCCTATATTATTATCAAGTTCTTGTGACCTGCATCACCATCAGGGGACATTTTCATGCAGGTAATAGCAACAACCAAGGCATTTACAGTGATACCACATAATATGGAGTTAAGGTATTTCTTGTGCAAGACTTTAGATTTTTCCACCTCCATATGCAATAACTCTTGGATATGCTCTCTGCACTCCCGCTCCATATCAAGTTAGCCTCAAATTTTGACTTCTCAATCTTTATATCACAAGTCCATATTCGGAGTCTATCTCGTATCTGGCTAACAATCTCTCCAACGTGGAGTGGAAATCATCATCTATCCAATAAAAAAATGTAGAGCACTTGTCTCCACCCACTTCGAAATCTTAATACAATTTGATATTCTTCTCTTGTCTTCCCTTCTCTCTTTACTTCTTGTGGAATTTCTGGAGGATAATGAACATCGAATTCATCAGGTTTCTCTTTTGGTAAAGGGATCCATTACATTTGGTATTCAGAGCCAATCAATTTTTCGGCATTAGTTAGGCCATAAAAATGAAAGAAAATTTTGTATCTTACAATAGATCAATCAATAAGTCAATGGACTGAATTGATGAAAATCTTAAAATTCTCTATCAACGGGTAATTGATGGGAGGACAGATTGGGAGAAAAAGTTTAACCATCTTAAACAACTCCCTTGTGAGTTTTAGAAGGAAGAAGAAAAATGCACAGCAACGGGCGAAGAAAAAGAGATAATGTATAGCAATGATCGGAATCATCTTTCTCAAGTTTCCAAGCAATCAGTTACAAATCTTGCCTCCAAACTCTCATCTAGCCCGCAAATCTTCAAAGTTTTTGTCTGAGAGTTGCTCTCAAGTCACCGAGATTTGCGACGCATAGTTCATCTTCAATATCAAGAATGATGTCGAGTGCATAGCTATGTCGGCAATTTTCAGCTTGTTTTCTTTCAAATTCCAAACCTGGAACGATGGGATCTTTGAGGCAATCATTGAACGAGAGTCAAGTGACGCTAGACAGAATAATGATTATTCTGTAGGCTAGTTTCAATAAATGATTCATAAGAAAGAACACAATAAATTTTCTCAAAATACAGAGAAAATATCTCTGAAATTCAACTGAATATTATGAAATCAAGCAATGTCAAAAATCAGTCCACAAGTCGAACTGTATAGCCAAAAATTGTCTGCATTAGAATTTTGCCAAAAATAGCAAAATCCCAAAAAACATGCCAAAATTAAATACGAAATAAAATAAGCAATCTACCAAAAATTTGACCCAAATTGGGTTCAAAATTACTTCCTAATTGACAAATGAAATATTATCAAAAATGAAAAAAAAAACTAAAAATAGTTATTTGAAAGGGAAAATAGTAGAATTTGAGGTTGAAAGTGACGTACACTGAGCATAGCTGGGTGGCCACGATGTGCTCGCCAAAAATATCTTTTCAAATTGGAGTCTTATGCACGATTCTAACAGCCATAGCCAAAGTTATGGTCAAAAGATTGAACTCAATCAAAATTACTCCAATTTAGAAAAGATAACGATCACTTGCCGCATTTACATTAATCTGCGAACTCATGGTATCTCAGCGTCCTCAATGTGCAATTCGACAGCTTAGCCTCTTCCGACTCGGATCCTCCTACATCTTCAAGCTCGAGAAAGGATCTTTTAATTTCATCTTTCCTATCTAACAATAACCCAACCATCAAATTGAAATTTGATCCAGGTGAAATTTTTTTTTCCCTCGCCCTACTTCTCATTTTCTCAAGCAATTTTCGACCATTTGACAAAGGAAATCACCAGTTTGTATCTTTTCAAAGTTTGCGTAGTGAAATACAAGGCTAAGAACAATGAAGTTCTCGACTGGTTTCGATGAATGCTAATGAGCCAAAATATGAAGATGAGGGAATTAAAGGGATTATTTGTTCTGAAGCATGCATCACCATGGAAACTCTTCTTGTCTTATTTCCCTATAGTAGTGATTCTATTTCGTGTGAATCAACCATTGCAGAAGACCTACATCCAACTCCTTTCCATGTCAAGAACAAATTTGAGGTACAAATGTAAAAGTTAGGCAGTGGCATAGATTCGGGGACGTACAACACATTGAGGGAATCGATGTTTTTCTTTTTCTCTGAAATCCACTACAACATTGATTTTGTTGTTCTTTTGGGATGTGTTGTGGAGGTATGGATGGGTGAAAATTATGAAATAGCTAGAATAGATATTACCCGAGAGATATTTGATAAAATGCTTGAGAAGAAAAAAAAAATGATTGATAAAATACGTAGTGGGGAAGTCAACACTTTTATCCGTGTTAATGAGTACTCATTTAGAAGCTTCTTCTTATAGGTTCTCAATGCTGGTTTGCATTTCTAGGATTGTACACTACAATGTCACTACATATCATGAGTTCAAATCTATTATCCTTAGTTATATATTAGGTTTCACCGAAATTTTGCAAACTTAGTAAATGAAGCTGCTATGTTGGCTAAAAGACAAAAGAAACTTGTGGAGAAAATTGATATCATTCATAAGTAAGACTGATAAGCTGCAAGGAAATGAGAAAGTTGTAGTTGCACGGTATGAAGCTGGCTATGCAATAATGAGCACTGTTGTTGCAAATCTTCTTTCTAGATAGTTGCGTGTCAAGAAGTTAAGCATATTGCCAAGGTCAAGAGGAGCACTAGGCTTTACTTATATACCTCCAACACATCAAGATAGGTATTTTTTCTTCAACCTACACCTTGTGGGTAAGGTGTTTGTAGGGGCAGGGATCGTCATATGTCTATAAATGTGACAATAGAGATCAATTTTATAGTGGGCTTGGTTTGTATGATAAGAGTTGTAGTTTGACTCAAGTTATGGGCCCTTTGGCCTTTTGTTGAGGAGTTGGCTATGTGGCTTATTGGTTGGTAAAATAGTATGTGTAGTAGAATAAGAGATTTATATAGTCATTCAGAACCTTAATACAATTTAATATTCTTCTCTTCTCTCTCTCTAATTCTTGTGGAATTTTTGGAGGATAATGAACCTCGAATTCATTAGGTTTCTCTTCTAGTAAATGGGTCCATTACAAAAAAAAAAAAAAATTCTCTATATGTAAGGTTTGGCAATTACTTTTGGGAAATCCGAATTTCAGCTATTAATTGGAACCATATAAATGTTCGATCTTACTCAGATTAGTAAACATGAAATCTACAATTATTTGGTCCAACCCTCTTTGAATGCATGAGATCATATGGTTTCATAAATCGCCTTTCTTTTGGTTGCAACTGAAATTGAAAACCTCAAACCACAAATAGCCAACGATGAAATGCCTCACCTTTTATTATTTCATTTTTCCTCCTATAGCTTAAAGTATTTGGCTTAACTGGTAAGGGATTTGGGTTTAGTGGTTTATTATTTTTAATGTTTTATAAAGGTTCAAATATTTGTAAATTTATAAATACTTTCTAGTTAGGACCAATTGGATTGAAGTTATTGGACATTAAGTTATATAAAATGCAATTATACTATTTAATTTATTACAAAAGACAAGTGCATCCTAGAATTATTGAGGGGACACTATTCCCAACAATTTGGTTCCAATAACGATTTTTACTTTAAAGTAGTTTGGTTCCAATAACAAAAATGATACACTTTGGTTTTAACTTTCTTCAAGCTAGGAGCCCATGGACACTAAATTAGTAGATATTCTTTACTTAATGTTTCATCATTACATGGGACATTTTTGAATCATTGTCAAGCCTTTCTTTTTTGCTTCTTTTTTGCCATCCTTGTCTTTCTTTGGATTTCGTATCCTTACAACCAGATGTAGCTGTTTGTCATAATGTTTTTACTTTTTAGTTGAAGATGGTTTAAAACAATTGAATACTTGCAGCTTAAGATTACAATTTTACTTCCCAGACACACACCCACCACTAGATAACCAATCTATGTACAATAAGTGTATATTATTAATTAACTTTTGTATTGCTCAAGCTGTACATGGGCTTTTGTTTAAATCTGTTGCAATGAACAACATTCATTTGCACGCATTTAACATTGCTTGAAATAGTTTGGATCTTCTACTAATCAGCCTTATTTTGTTGATGTTCAATTATGCTTCCACTTTCCCCTCATGTCCACCATTAAGCATCAATATATTGTCCCAACCTTGTGCAGGATTTTAATTCCATGCATTCTCCTCCACAATGTATCCTGGTTTAGGCCTATATGTTTACATATAGGTAATTTTATTTTGGCTTATTTAACAATCATCTATCCATTATGTACATGTTGCTATTTTAAAATTGGACATGTGTGCATGCAATTGCAGTATGACAATGAAATTGGAGGCAACTTAATCCAAACCTCAACCTTATATTGTTGATCTCGGCATGTTCCTACAAAGCCATTTCGCGTATGTTTGAAACATCATATTTATTGCCATAGTTTCTTCTCTGCTTTAAACCTCCCAGATTTCTTCAATTATTTCAACCTGACTAGGTTTGATATTTCCCCTGGTTTATAAATAGTAAATACAAAGATCTACATTGATTTTCCAATTTTTATTTTTTTTTGCATACGAGGTTATATTAGATGACATTCTCTCAAGTTTGTTTTGACATTCTCTCCAATTTTCAACCTACCCAAGTGTATATATATATACACATATATGTATGAATTATGAAGTATGTATTGGAGAAAAATACAAATCTTTCACATGATTTTGATCACATCCACAGTTCCTAAGAACATATGAGAGGACAGAGGGTAAAATTATATGAGAAAATTGATGGAAATTTAAATGAGAGGGCAGGGGTGAAAAGGCTGCTGCTTTTATCCTAAGATTAGATATAGTTGCTTTTTACTTCAAGCATCACCTATTCATTATTTACATGTGCATGATTGATGTCACATTCTTAGAAACTTTAAATTCTTAAAAATTGGGTAAGGAGCAAAGACCAATTCTTTCTTATTTGTCTAAGTTGATTTTTGTCTATGGTAATTTGCTATTACTACTTTAAGGATTGAGAAGGTATGTTCATCTACTTATAATTTAGTTCTGACTGATGACATTAATTTTTGAATTCTTTTTTATAAGTTGAACAATTCTTTCTTGTTAGCTTTGGCCGATGACATTAGCTCTAAATTCTTTAATTTTGTAGATGAAACTGAGAGAATATTTAACAAGATAAGCTTATTAATTTATAGATTTGCCTGTGGAATGTATGAAATAATTCTTTGTTTGGGTTCTTGTAACAATGCGGCATTTAGTGTTAGTGTACCAAGCTCTTTTAAACTCTGTCATGCATCGGACCTTGTATTTTTGTGAGAGCTACCTGACAACCTTTGTATTGAAGCACCATTATTCCCCTGCTTGATTCACAGCCTTAAGATAGCCATTGTTTATTTTTCATATTGATAAAATAAAATAATATTTTAATGTGTGGGGTAAACTTGCTTTGACAAGAGTTAAGAGAAAATACAAAGATATGCATGAAAGGCAACCTTTGAAAGACTTATGTAGGCTGGCTACAGACATTTCTTTCCTAGATCTCTCTGTGGTTTAGATTTTCTATTTTAAATTATTGGAAACTTTAGAACTGGGCTTGTTTTTAGGCAATTAATAACTCAATAAAATTATGACCTCATTTGATGTCTACTTGTACTTTACACTTAAAAAGCATTTTCTATTTTGCAGTATGCTTCTGTCTTTCTCAGTGGAGGGTTGAAGCTAAAGGAAATCCAAATGCAATTGAAATGTCACATACAATTGATGCTATTAACCAGGAAGCTATATAGCAAGTGCTCAAGATAAAACATTAGCTTGTTAGTGGAATAACAGGTTACTTTGTATTGATAGTTATCTAGGGGATGGGATTAAGAGTGTTCATCCAGGTTCTGGATTTGAGAATCTGAAACTCGGATTCAAAATTTCCTTAAATATTTTTTTAAAAATATTAATAAATAAATAAAATTTTAAATCAGGCCGGGTACAACTCGGCCCAGATGAACAGGCCTAGATGGGATCCAAGTAGTTCATGAGTAGAACATCTTTATCCCCCACAAGGTTTAAAAAATGAGTTAAGCCAAATATATTTGGAAGTCATATTGTAGTACTAGTATTACTGGACTACTAATGCTCTAGGGGCATTCCACTTAGCTATAATTTAACAAAAATAGAAAACCTGGCTAGCTGCCTAGTTTTTTCCTAAGTAATATGTTATACAAATTTATCTAATAATACTATATTACCATGCATATATATATATATAATTTACTGTATACATTAGAAAAGTTGCTTGTCTTTATTTAGTTACATATATGTATGCTTTAAATTTGAAAAAAATATTGTTTGGTTTGGATGCTTAAAAGTTCAAGTTATATATTTTGCACTAAATAAACTAGAAATGTTGAGTTTTGGGAGGACAAGGTCATTGCAAAGCAGTTATGATTCGCTAATAAATTTGGTCTGGATCATTCATCTCACTGCTAGGTTCCTAGCAGCTGGGTGTCAAATTGCTAGAACTTTAGAATTGCAATTGGTTGATGACTTAGGTTTTTCCAGTAGATACACCTGGTGCATAGGGGTGTAAATGGTCCGGTCCGGTCCGGTCCGGAAAATTTGTGGACCGATTTCATTCGGTCCAAGAATTCTCTCACCCTGGACCGGACCGAAGAGGAGTTCGGTCCATACCGGTCCGGTCCAATTCGGTCCAGGGGTGATCCGGTCCGGTCCAGGGGTGCCCCATATAATTTAATGGGCTAAATTTAATATATAATTCTACAATAATCAAATATTTTTTTGGTCCAAATTTAATTACTATAAATTATAATATGTTAATATTATAAAAGTATATATTATATATTAATATGTTAGTATATATTATATATTAAGTATGTTAGTAAATTATAACTAATAGTCTAATAGTCTAATAACACTTTCACATTAGTATATGTTAATAAAGTATAACTAATAAGTAATAACATTATTACAATTTACATTAGTATATTATATATTTATATGTTAGTAAATAGTGATAAATTATTAATAATATATTAAATAATAATAATACACTTATTATTTATATATTAATATATAAGAGTATATATTATCTATTATTATATTAGTTAATATTAAATATTAAGTATATTAGTAAACTATAACTAATAATCTAATAGTCTAATAATATTATTATATTAGTATATGTTAATAAACTATAACTAATAAGTAATAACATTATTACAATTTACATTAGTATATTATATATTTATATGTTAGTAAATAGTAATAAATTAGTAATAATATATTAAATAATAATAATACACTTATTATTTATATGTTAATATTATAAGAGTATATATTATATATTAATATATATTAATATTAATATTAAAATTTATATATTATTATTTATATATACATATATTTCTAAAAAAAAATTAAAAAAAAAAGGGATTCGGTCCGGTCCGGTCCGGTCCAGGGGGATGAACTCCCTGGACCGGGACCGGACCGGAATTTTTCGGTCCATATATTTTTTGGACCGGACCGGACCGAACTCCAACCGGTCCGGTCCGGTCCCGGTCCGGGACAACCGGTCCGGTCCGGTCCGCCGGTCCGGTTCGATCTTTTTACACCCCTACCGGTGCATGCAGGTTTCAATTTCCTTTTTTTTTCTTTTTCTTTTTTTGAGTTTGAAACTAATATCCAATTACTTGACTAGCTCTTAATGTATCCCAATTATTTGCTTATTGTAATGTCACCTTATATCTTTAGTCATTACTATACAAACCTTTATAGGCTAGTGAAAGCTAGTTCTGATCTTCATCTAAACTACTTTATTCTAAACTTTAATAAATATCCACATACAAATGCTCACTTTATTATTTGCTTGTTTTCTAGTTTTGATTCCAATTTAGTACAATAATTCCAATTTTTCATGGACTAGTGAAAGCTGAATATTGTTTATTGTTTGCATATTATGATATTCAAATGTTATGAAGGTTGCATTCAAATGTAGTTATCACTTTGTTATTTACTTAGTTCTTTTTTATGTTAATTAGAGTCGCTTCAATATGATTTGCAATAGAAGAGACAAGATTGAAACTCTAGAGCAAGTGTGATTTTGAGTTTGGATTATTTAGACTTTTTGTGTTGCGTAACATTATTCTTAAATTAAATGAATGCTTTTACGAATTGGTTAATAGTGAAGACCATATTGTAGTACACTAATTGTAAAACCTTTTTTTTTTAATTATAGCAGATATTTATGCTGGAAATTCTGGATTTGGTTTTCTCCTCTCCATCTAATCACAAGAGATTCCATGAAGTGCAAATAGGTCTCCTAAACTTTCTTGGTTGTACCTAGGATAGCTTTATTAGCTTTTTATGTGATACTTAATTTTTTTTTATTTTTTGGTCTTTGGTAGTCATATATTAGAATAATGATCAGCTATTACATGAGAGCTTATTATATTATATTTTAACAAAATACTAATGGAACAAGTGAAAGTGATTTACTAGTAATTTTCTTTTTGTCAATATTATTTGCGGCAACTTGAAATTGCCACAAATAAACTTAGCTTGCATATTTTCCAGGAAATTTGACTGTCATTTTAGATGCTTTTACCTTTTACAATCGTCACAAAAAGTCTTATCCCAACACTTAACCACGATTGATAGCTTATTTGTGGCAAATTTATCACTTTTGCAACAGCATAGATTCACCGCAAAAAATCTTATAATAGCGGGAATCCATCCAATTAGAAGCTAAAGAATTGTAGGCTCCTGAATTATCTATCCAAACTCCAGCACCATAAAAACTGCAGTGGATAATTATTTGCGACGGATTTCAAATGCCACAAAAAGTCGTATTTCTTATAGTGGTGGCTCTACAAGTGTACTTTTAATGGAATATGGGGCTGACCTAATTTGGATCTCGACAAGTATAATTTTTTTGAGATATAGGATTGGCCTAATTTGGATTTTGGTAAATGTAAGTTTTTCTTCTTTTTTTACCTTTTTATATATATATATTTTTAGTATAAATATTTAAAAATAAAAATAAAATTCACAACATCAAAATAAAATATTTATTTAATTTTTCAATAAAAGAAATTAAAAAATTAATATAAAAATTATTATTGAGAGAAATGCTCAGGATGAGTCCAAGATTTCCAAGCATTTCTTGACAATGTAGTAATGTTTTGAATTCTGTTCCGTTCTAGCCAGAATTTTTCATTCTAGTATAATATTCGGTGTACTATATCTCCTTGTTCCATTGCGCTTCAAAGTCTAACCCATTCTATTCCAAATTCCAACCATTTTGATCGAATTTCGGCTCTTCCAATCTGAATTTTGGCAATTCTGGCCCCTATTCTGTTTTGGACTATTTTGTGATTTTTTTTTATGTTTGAATGACAATTTTTTGAAAATTTTAAATCTAGATGGTATTTGATTAATTTTAGAATATAAAATATATTTATATACTTTTAATTTTTTATAACTTTATTAAAATATTATTATTTTTTTAATATTTTATCTATTCTTTTATTTTTATTTTCCTTTTTTTTATGTCAACTTAAGTTTTTATTTTTTCCACCTATATTCATTTTATAAATCTTCAATTCTTCCAATATGTATATATATATACATGATACATACTTACATATATATATATATATATATTCTATTACTTGTTAGTTTATATATACATATAAATATTTATATAATATATAATTAATCTCTAAATGGCATGCAGAATATACTAAAACCAAAATATTTCATTTCCGTACTTAAACTGAAATAATTGCCGGAACAGAATTTAAAACATTACAATGTAGCTCAAGCTAAATTCTTTATATTGAAAAAATTATCCTTCTTAGGCCTTGTTTGTTGTGGGGGATGAGACCAAAAATCTAAAACACATATCAAACTCATCATTACATTTTTTTAAATCCTCATATAAAATATAATAAAAAATTCAATTTTTTCAAATTCTCATATCACTTTTTTAAATTCCTATACAAAATTAATATTAAAAAAATATCATATTTAATTATTTTTTATATTTTTATATTTTTATCTTATATCATCTCATCTCAAAAAATAAAAAAACAATACCTTAATTTCTCAATTCAGGAAATAGTCTGGGCATTGAACCCACTCTCTTCTTCTCCCTCAAGGCCGCCTAAACCCCACCCAAAAGCCCAAATCCAAAATTCATTTAATCCGAAGCCCACAAAAATTCAAAATACCAACTCCTTTGAATTCCCACCTCTCTCTCTCTCTCTCTCTCTCTCTCTCTCTCTCTCTCTCTCTCTCTCTCTCTCTCTCTCTCTCTCTTTTCGGGGCCTATGTCTTTGCAACCTTTTTTCAGTACGACCTTGCAAACTTCACAAGTTCACGGCCTTCACCCAAACCCAGTCGGTCTTTCAAATTTTCAACAACAAAACCCATTTCCATTTCTGTGCGCAGTCAATGCTTGCATTCTCTTGCTCGATCTCTGTTTCAATCTATTAACCCTGTATATTGTGAGACACAGAGTGACAGAGTAAAGGATTGGGTTGAGAAGTTGATCGCACACCATGGCTGACATTGTCAACGAAGCTTGGAGGAAATATATCCTGCAACTTCAGCCTCACCCTCTCAGAACCATGGTTTCTTTCATTCTTGATTGAATACCATTCGTTTAACTACACCCCGCTCTTTAACATCTATTTTACACTTTTACCTATTGTTCAACATTCATTTGTGCCCCTTTTATTTATTTCGGTTAAAGATGATACGTTATAGTTGTTTTTTGCTCTAAATTTTTGGGTTTCTAGGCAATTACAGCTGGACTTTTAGCTGGGTGTGTTGAGTTTATTCCTTGGCTTCAATCCCACATGGGTAGGAAGTGAAGCCACAATAAGCCTCTTGGGCTATATAAGGAGGCTAAGACTTCTTGGTTAGACACACCAACTAACAAGTTATCAAGTAATAACTTGTGAGTAAAATCCTCTATTAGCCTTTTCTTGTAAAAGGGAAAGAGGTGAAAGTTAAAGTTTTCTTAGTGAGAAAATTTTGTGAGTGTCATTTGTGGTGAAGAGAAAAATTGTGTGATTGCAACAATTTTTCACATAGTGTATTTTCTTCTCTGGGTCTGCTGGTTTTTTTCTTCCTGCTTTGGGAGTTTCCAGGTAAATTCTTGTGTTATTATTATTTCTGTATATCTCTTTATATTCCTGCATAGAGGTGGATCCTGGGGGTGAATTTGGGAGGTCCAAATTCCCAACAATTGGTATCAGAGCTGGGGTCCTCTTTCTTTTGTGGGGTGGAGCTTTGGTATGGTAGTGTGGATACGTACAGTCTAAGGAGGTTCTGTCTAAGGAGATTGGAAATTCTAAGTGTGTCCATTGTGACCCTCCAATCTTTCCTGGGAACCTTGAAGTTCTGTCTAGGAAAGAGAAATCTTTCCTGGGAACTTACTTAGTGAGTACTATTCATTCCTACGGTAAAAGAATCAAGAGCCAAGGTTCGGGTCTAAGGAGATGGCTGGAGCAGACGTGAAAGTATCAGGGATCGAGAAGTTCGATGGCACAGATTATGGATACTGGAGGATGCAGATAGAGGATTACCTATATGGGAAGAAACTTCATCTTCCATTGTTAGGGAAGAAGCCAGAGACCATGGCAGTTGCTGATTGGGACCTGCTAGATCGACAGGTTCTGGGGGTTATTCGACTAACCCTATCGAGATCCGTTGCACACAACGTCATCAAGGAGAAGACGACTGCAGATCTCATAGCGGCTTTGTCAAGTATGTATGAAAAGCCGTCAGCAAATAACAAAGTACATTTGATATAAAAGTTATTCAACTTGAAAATGTCAGATGGTACGTCTGTTGCACAACATCTAAATGATTTTAATACTATCACAAATCAATTGTCATCTGTTGAAATTGAGTTTGATGATGAAATACGTGCATTGATACTATTGACCTCACTGCCAAATAGTTGGGAAGCCATGAGAATGGCTGTTAGTAATTCTGCTGGTAAATCAAAATTAAAATATGATGATATTCGTGATTTGATTTTGGCTGAGGAGGTACGCAAGAGGGATTCAGGCGAAATCTCGGGTTCGAGTTCAGCGCTTAATGTTGATTCTCGAGGGAGATCACAAGACAGAAACTCAAACAGAGGCAGATCAAAATCAAAGAACAGGGGCAAGAGCAAGACAAAGCCTGGGCAGCAGGCAACTTGCTGGAATTGTGGCAAGACTGGTCACATAAAAAGGAATTGCAGAAATCCTAAAAAGGAGAATGATAGTGCTAATGTGGTAACTGAAGAAGTACAAGATGCACTATTACTTGCAGTTCATACTCCAGTTGATGACTGGATACTGGATTCAGGAGCTTCTTTCCACACAACTTCCCATCGGGAAATAATGCAAAACTATGTTGCAGGTGATTTTGGGAAGGTGTACTTGGCTGATGGAGAGGCTTTGAATGTGGTGGGAATGGGAGACATTGATATTGCACTCCCTAACAAGAACAAGTGGATCCTGCAGAAAGTCAGACACATTCCTGAGTTGAAGAAGAATCTCATCTCTGTTGGGCAACTCGATGATTGTGGCTATTCAGTAGTGTTCTCAGATAGCACCTGGAAGGTCACTAAAGGGGCATTGGTACTGGCTCGGGGTAAGAAAACTGGTACACTTTATATGACTACTGGTTTGAATAATACTGTTGCTACTACCGTTGCAGAGAGCACAGCAGATTTGTGGCATTGTAGGCTTGGCCATATGAGTCAGAAGGGCATGAAAGAACTACTGGCAAGAGGCAAGCTACCAGAACTAAAGTCAGTTGATCTCAGTACGTGTGAGAGTTGCATTATGGGAAAACAAAAGAAGGTCAGTTTCTTGAAGAGTGGTAGAACACTGAAAACAGGAAAGTTAGATCTTGTGCACACAGACGTGTGGGGACCTTCCCCAGTTGCATCTCTTGGAGGTTCTCGGTACTATGTCACGTTCATTGACGATCACAGCAGGAAGGTATGGGTTTATTTTTTGAAGCATAAATCTGATGTATTTAATGTGTTCAAAAATTGGAAAGCCCTGGTTGAAACAGAGACAGACTTAAAGCTGAAATGCTTGAGGTCTGATAATGGTGGAGAATATATTGATGGAGGATTCAATGAGTACTGTGCAACTCATGGTATCAGAATGGAAAAGACCATTCCTGGAACACCACAACAAAATGGAGTTGCTGAGCGTATGAATAGAACCATTAATGAGCGTGCTAGAAGCATGAGGCTGTACGCTGGATTACCACCTACTTTCTGGACAGATGCAGTCAGCACTGCTGTGTACTTGATAAATAGAGGGCCATCAGTTCCATTGGATTGTGGACTGCCTGAGGAGGCTTGGAGTGGGAAAGAGGTCAAATTTTCTCACCTTAAAACTTTTGGCTGTCTTTCTTATGTTCTTGTTGATTCTGATGCTCGTAGTAAACTTGAAGCTAAGTCAAAGAAATGTTATTTCATTGGCTATGGAGACGAGGCATTTGGCTATCGTTTCTGCGATGATCAGGGTCGGAAGATTATAAGAAGCAGGAATGTGATATTCAATGAGAAGATTATGTACAAGGATAAGTCCAGTACAGTTGCTGAAGCAGCTCCTCATGAGTTCGAGTTCGAGAACTTGGATGACCTACCAGAGACCACTGTGCAGTGTAGAGATGTGAGTGACGGGGAGAATGGGTCCGATGCACCCGTTCCAATTATTCCGCAATCAGAACCAGAGCCGTCTACTCCTGCAGCTGCAGTTCGCAGGTCAGTTAGGACTATTCGTCCCCCACAGCGTTTCTCACCTACTTTGAATTATATTCTGTTGACAGATGGTGGAGAACCGCAGAGCTACCAGGAAACCTTGCAAGATGAACATTCTAGCAAGTGGAAGCTGGCCATGAAAGATGAGATGGATTCCTTGTTAGGGAATCAGACATGGGAGTTGACAAAACTTCCATCAGGGAAGAAGGCATTGCACAACAAGTGGGTGTACCGGGTAAAGACTGAGCAAGATGGTAGTAAAAGGTACAAGGCCAGACTTGTTGTAAAAGGCTTTCAGCAGAAGCAGGGTATTGATTACTCTGAGATCTTTTCTCCTGTGGTAAAAATCACAACCATCAGGTTAGTGTTGGCTATGGTTACTACTGAAGATCTATTTCTTGAGCAACTAGATGTGAAGACAGCTTTTCTTCATGGAGACCTTGAAGAAGACATCTTCATGCACCAACCTGAGGGGTTTGTAGTACAGGAAAATGAAGATTCAGTTTGCAGACTGAAGAAGAGCTTGTATGGCCTGAAGCAAGCTCCTAGACAGTGGTACAAGAAGTTTGACAGTTTTATGTGCAGTGCAGGATACATCAGATGTCAGGCAGATCACTGCTGCTATGTCAGGCAGTTTGACAATTCTTATATTATCTTGTTGTTATATGTGGATGACATGCTTATTGCAGGGGCTAGTATTGATGAGATCAATAATCTGAAGAAGCAGATGTCAGAGCACTTTGCAATGAAGGATTTGGGAGCTGCAAAGCAAATTCTTGGCATGAGAATTGTTAGGGACAGAGTCAGAGGCACGTTAAGACTCTCTCAGGCTGAGTATGTGAAAAAGGTACTCAGCAGGTTCAATATGGACAAGGCCAAACCAGTTGGCACACCTTTAGGCAATCACTTCAGACTCAGTAAGGATCAGTCACCAAAGTCAGAAGAGGAACAAGACTACATGAGTAAGGTTCCTTATGCTTCAGCTATTGGTTCACTTATGTATGCTATGGTTTGCACTAGACCAGATATTGCCCATGTAGTGGGAGTTGTGAGTAGATACATGAGTATCCCGGGAAGACAACATTGGGAAGCAGTAAAGTGGATTTTGAGATACCTAAAAGGCTCCTCAGAAACGTGCTTGTGTTTCTCAGGAGAGGGCTTAGAGGTGCAGGGCTATGTTGATGTTGATTTAGCTGGAGATGTTGATAGCAGAAAGAGTACCACAGGGTTTGTCTACACCCTGGGTGGTACTGCAGTTTCATGGGGTTCTAATCTACAAAAGACAGTTTTTTTGTCGACGACAGAAGCTGAGTACATTGCAGTTTCAGAAGCTGCAAAGGAAATGATTTGGCTACAGGGTTTCTTGGAGGAATTGGGCAAAGATATTCAAAAGGGCACTCTCTACAGCGACAATCAGAGTGCAATATTCCTCGCCAAGAACCCAGCATTTCATTCCAGGACTAAGCACATACAGATCAGGTATCACTTCATACGATCATTGGTAGATGATGGACAGTTGTTACTTGAGAAAATTTGTGGAAGTAAGAACCCTGCTGATATGTTGACAAAGAGCGTTACACTTGAGAAACTGAAGCTGTGCGCGACTTCAATTGGTCTTCAAGCATAAAGATAGGGGCAAAAAAAAAAAAAAAAGATAGCGGAAGCTATGAAGATTTTCATCCAGGTGGAGCATGGTTGTGGGATCAGCCAAAGTCACAAGGTGGAGATTGTTGAGTTTGTTCCTTGGCTTCAATCCCACATGGGTAGGAAGTGAAGCCACAATAAGCCTCTTGGGCTATATAAGGAGGCTAAGACTTCTTGGTTAGACACACCAACTAACAAGTTATCAAGTAATAACTTGTGAGTAAAATCCTCTATTAGCCTTTTCTTGTAAAAGGGAAAGAGGTGAAAGTTAAAGTTTTCTTAGTGAGAAAATTTTGTGAGTGTCATTTGTGGTGAGGAGAAAAATTGTGTGATTGCAACAATTTTTCACATAGTGTATTTTCTTCTCTGGGTCTGCTGGTTTTTTTCTTCCTGCTTTGGGAGTTTCCAGGTAAATTCTTGTGTTATTATTATTTCTGTATATCTCTTTATATTCCTGCATAGAGGTGGATCCTGGGGGTGAATTTGGGAGGTCCAAATTCCCAACAGGGTGTAGTGATACAATCGCCCAAAAGATTTTCTGGGATCAAGAAGCTTCAACTGAAAAGATTACTTCTTGTCATGGTACGCAAACTTGGTTTGTGCATTCCTTAATTTGGTTCCTTTCATGTGGAATGGAACAAACACTTGACCTCAATCTGCTGAACGAGGGAAAAAAAAATTATTGCTGTTTTTATGTTGTTTTCTTTTCCATGAATTGATAAAATCAGGTGACCATTCAAATAGCTCTCTCAGTCATTTAGACTCAGTTAAGGCCTTTGCTTTTGATGGTGTGTGATGTGTAATCTTAGAATGAAATGAATGTTTATTGCTAATTGGTGTGTGATGGGTAAGAAGGATGGGAAATCAGTTAATAATCTCTTTCTTCACTGTGAACTGGCAAGATTCTTGTGGAATGAGGTTTTGAATTGGTCAAATTTTCTCTGGGCTATGGCCAAAGAAGTGGATTTAATAGATGGGTGGTGGTGCTTGAAGGGCTGCAAGATTGGTGAGTGTTTGGAAGATGATTCCTTATTGTTTTATGTGGTGCATATGGCTCAAGAGGAATCTAATGGAAGATGCTTTGAAGATAAAGAACGCTCTATGGGAGATCTTAGGAATTTATTTTTAGTATTTTGTGTAGTTGGGCCAAAACTTTTGTAATGGAAGAAATATTTTCAATTCAACTTTAGTTTTTTGTTATTTAGTTCTCTTTTTGTTTTTGGAAAGATGTAAGTATTTCCTTTGTATACTCCATGTATAGTTTAGTCGAGCTTATGCCTATTTCTTTGGGAATAAATTTTTTATTACTTATTAAAAAAAGGGCCTTTACTTTTGATCATACAAAGTATAGAAGAGTCTATAAGTATGGAGTTTCTTGAGTTCGTAGTCTTTTTCCATAAATTGTTAGCCAGTTGTTCTACTTGTCTCTGCTAATTGAAAACTTGATTTGTTTTGCCAGCTCCATGGGGTTTGCATATGCTGGGCCTTTCGGGCATTTCCTCCACAGGTTGATAGATATAATTTTCAAAGGGAAGAATGGCAACACAACTGTTGCGAAGAAGGTGCTATGTTTCTACAGTTCATATTCTCTATTAGCCGATTAATTTATATTCTTGTACTTAATTCAAGCGATTTTGAACTCATTTAAATGGGCCTTTTGTTGGGCTCTAGCCTATATGCAAATATGTGATTAAGTATTGATGGATGGCGTTCTATTATTAGGTGTTATTGGAACAATGAACTTCCTCTCCATGGAACAACCTTTTCTGTATGATCTATTATGGTTTGGTAGTAGAAGGTATGTGCATTGATGAAGTAATTTCCGCTACGGCTTGCTTAGTTCCTAATGTTTACTTATGTTTTATCAATTGAGCTTTACTGCCTTTGCATACGATGGATTAAATATTTGTCAGTTCATGAATTATAATATTGCAAGATGTGGAAATGATGTGGACTGTGTAAAAGAAGAAGAATGAAAAGATTCATATTTATGCTTCCAAAGCATAGTTGTGATTGAATATAAATATGTTATGTGTGTAAGTGGCTTGGTCGGGGTTCATTTCCCTTTCTTTCTTGCGGGGGAGGAGGGGAATCATACCAATACTCATTCATTATGAAAGATTCCCTAAAAGCCTTACTCGGCACTGATGGGGAGAAAAAACTAACATGGTAATAAGAAAAGTCACTCAATGACTAGACTTCACCTTGAATGTTTTTTCTTTTTTTCTTTTTTGGAACTTTATCCTTGCCAGTTTACAGAATAACACTCCATGAAGAATTAAAGCTTTTTCCTTTAGAATTCCATGTCAAGAAACACCCCTTAAACTTAAAGACGAAAGTAATCCTATAGTCTATACTCATTTAAAAAGAGAGAGAGAGAGAGAGAGAGAGAAGTAATCTATAGTCTCATATTGCAGGAAGACTGTGGGGTTTAGTCAAGAATAAAGTTAGAAAGGACTCCCCTCTGTTCAGTTAACAGCATGGAAGGAATGATAAATATTATTGATGTTGGGATGTGGCTTGAATTGAGTTCAACCAAGTACATCTTCAGTGCTTGCTCGACTCTCGTTCGAGCAGTAGCTCGAGCGAGCGTCAACCCATAAGTTTGTTCAACTCTCGTTCGACATCCCGCTCGAGTGAGGCATCAAACAAAGAGTTCGATTGACCCTCGCTCGACATCGAGCTCGAGCAATATTCTAGATAGAGACTTCGCTCGACTCTCGTTTGACCTCCCGTTCGAGGGATAATCAACCCTAGACGTTCGTTCGACAATTCGCTTCGAGCTAATGTTCTCGGTATTAGGGTTGAAGCCGTTTGGAATAGTATTTCACTCAAGCGAGAGTACCTCACTCGAGCGAACCTGGGCTTATAAGAAGAATTACGTTCATTTGAACGCTTTTAGCTGTGAGAAGCTCAGGAGTTTTCTTATTTTGAGAGTATTTTGTAAAGAGAAAAGGTTGAGTTGTGAGAGAGAGTTTTGCAACTTGTAAGTGAGATTGAGTATTCTAGTGTAAGAATCTTATGATTCAATCTCTGTACTCTATCTCTGTTGTTATAGTGGATTCATTAAAACTGACCCAACAGTGGATGTAAACTTGTGTTAAACCGAACCATTTCAAATTTTGGTGTCCATTGGTGTTTTGTACGTATTTTGTTTTTATTTCTCTTGTTACATCGACTGCGTTACTTCCTATTTATTATTTATTGACCAGCTCAATCCTAACAAACTGGTATCAGAGCATCTGCTCTGTGAAGATTTGAAAGAATGGCTACAGCAAGATTTGAAGTAGAGAAGTTTGATGGTCAGAATAGCTTCAGTTTATGGCGCATCAAGATGAAGGCGTTATTGCGACAACAGGATTTGTTCAATGTTCTAGAAGAATTAACTAGTGAGTCTCCTGCACCATCAAAGAATAGGGAAGAAATGGCTCACAGGTACTATTCTATTGTACTATCAAATGGAGTTTTAAGAGAAGTTGCTGAGGAGGAGACTGTTATTGGTCTGTGGGACAAGCTGGAGAGCTTGTACATGAAGAAATATCTCATTAACCAGTTGTATTTGAAATAACGGTTATACACTCTCAAAATAAAGGAAGATACTTCTATTTCTACACATTTAGATGAATTTAATAAAATCATTATAGATCTGAGGAATATAGACATTAAGATTGATGAGGAGAATCAAGCCTTAATTGTTTTGTGTTCATTGCCTATTTCGTTTGATATTTTGTAAACTCAATGTTGTATAGTAGAAATACAATCTTCTTGGTAGATGTTAAGTCTACTTTGAATTCTAAAAAATTGAAAACAAAGTTTGGGGGATTAGTCATGGATGATCAAGCCGATAATTTGTTTGTGAAATGTTTTTTTGGTGATAAATCTGGGGAGAGATGTTCAAGGAAGAATAGGGTTGTTCCAGTAGCTCCAAATCTAACAAGAAAAATATTAAGTGTTACTACTGACATAAGTTTAGTCTTTACAAAAGTGAGTGTCATCGACTGAAAAATATGGAGGAAGAAGAAAGTTCCTCTAGTGGTGATGACAACGAAGAAGAGGGCAGTTAGTCTTTACTTCCTTGAGGGCAGTGCGAGAACTGGTGGAGTATCCTCACATGCTCCAGATTCAGATAATATTCGCATGCAGCACATGTGAGTGTGCTAGACGAAGTGGTCATTTATGAGTCAGCAGTTTTTATTTTGTGTGATTAGAAAACAGTTAAATTTGATTTTTTATTTGCATTGTATTCTTGCGAAGCAGTGTAAAATCAAGTTTTCATGCATTTGTTGAATTCTGATTGGGATGCATCTTGTATAAAGTTGTGTTTTGTTACACTCATATTTGTTTTATGACCATTGGAGAAGAGTATGGTTTTATTTATCTATTTTTTGTGATGTGTTCAAACACTTGATAAGACTAGTGATCCACAGACAAGAAGGTAGAGCATTGCTCAGACCATACAGTTTGTTTCACTCCACAGAAATAGAGTAGCTGAATGGAATGAGGTGGGCTTGAGTATTAGAGTCCACAGTTTGCTTTGAGTTTGCCAGGCTTGTTTACAGATTGTGGTGGAGCGGACAACGCAGGTTGTTATTTGATGAATGTTCTCTCATTTCATTTCGTAGGAAAAGAGAATAGGGTTATAGCAAGAAGGTAGAGTTGCAAAGAACTTCACAACGGAGTACAGGTGGTACTCTAGATCATACTTTTGATTAAGTATGATTTTGTTTATTGGCATTGGTGTACAATGAGAGCAGGTCTACAGTTGGTAGATAGAGAAGGCAGTTTATATATCTTTTGCGTATGCTCATGAAGGTTTTGTTGGGTTCTTACTTTGGCAGAGAATATTTTGTTGTCTTCATTTGTATTCAGAAGCCATTGTTCAAGTAAACAGTCTGTATAGTGGTGCATTGTCGTTTGTGTGAAGATGTTGATTCTTCATTAGGACCAAGCCGATGATTTGGTCAAGTCATCTATGGTATGGTGTTGAAGACTTTTGTGTGAAAATTGAGTTTTTCAAAGATAAATTTCATTTTTCGGTTGGGTATTCCCTTTTGTCATATGACTAAAGGATTTGTGGGTCTTTTGTATTTTGTGGGGCTTATGACAACTCAAGTTAAGGTGGAGATTTGTTGAGATGTGGCTTGAATTGAATTCAATCAAGTACATCTTCAGTGCTCGTTTGACCCTCACTCGAGTAGTAGCTCAAGCGAGCCTCAACTCTCGCTCGACTCTCGCTCGAGTAATAGCTCAAGTGAGCCTCAACCCGTAAGTTCGCTCTACCCTCGCTCAACATCCCGCTCGAGCGAGGCATCAGACAGAGAGTTCGATCGATCCTCGCTCGACATCCAGCTCGAACGACATTCCAAACAGAGACTTCGCTTGACTCACGCTTGACGTCCAGCTTGTGCGAGAATCAACTCTAGACGTTCGCTCGACAGTTCGCTTTGAGCTAATGTTCTCAGTACTAGGTTTGACGCCGTTTGAAATAGTATTTCGCTCTAGCGAGAGTACCTCTCTTGAGCGAGCCTGGACTTATAAGAAGAATCAAGTTCATTTGAATGCTTTTAGCTGTGAGGAATTCAGGAGTTTTCTGATTTTGAGAGTATTTTGTATAGAGAAAAGGTTGAGTTGTAAGAGAGAGTTTTGCAACTTGTAATTAAGTTTGAGTGTTCTAGTGTAAGAATCTTGTGATTCAATCTCTGTACTCCATCTCTGTTGTTATAATGGATTCATTGAGACCGACCCAAAAGTGGACGCAGGCTTGTGTTAAGCCAAACTACTTTAAATCTTGGTGTTTGTTGGTATTCTGTGCGTTTTTTGTTTTTATTTCTCTTGTTGCATTTGTTGCGTTACTTTCTATTTACTGTTTGTTGACCGGCCTATTTCTAACAATTGACATGCAAGCCTACCTTTTAAATTGGCAACACTAAAGCTTTGACATTTGTGGCTCGCAGTTTTGGCCTATAGTTGGTTGGGTGAATTACCAATACATGCCTTTGCAATTCCGTGTTATATTCCACAGCTTTGTTGCCTCATGCTGGTATGGTCGTAGTCTTTTAATTTCACCTACTTTTATTTATTATTTTTCATCTAATTAATTATTTTCTAACATACATGATAGATATCTAACAGCACTGAACATGGTGGAGGAGACCACCAAAGTGTTGTAGTCATTCCTAAAGGGTATGAAGGTTATGGTTAGGAGAAGTTTGTTGTTGAATTACGTACTAGAGCTGCGGATATGTTCTTTTTCTTTTATGCTGGTGGGTTAAGGAAGGAAAGCCAGAAAAGGATATCCGATCATGAGAACACCAACTTGGAGTTGAAACCTAAGTACAACTATGGTGGCGAGGCAATCATATGCAGCAATTTTGAAGACAAGTCAAGTTTCGATGACTCAAAGTGGGGGAACTGTGTAAGTGGTATGCAGATCACACAAGCCCAAAACTAATTTGTTTTGATACACAAAACATTAAAGAAGATGGAAACCCAATTTGTTGAGTTGAAAGCAGCGATCGCTTTCTTGTCTACGAAAATAGCCTTGCCTTCAGATGGAGGCGACATGGTCGTAAGAAACAATCCTAAGATAGGTCTGACTCCTTTAAGCTCAGAAAAAGAAAACGGACAATTGGATTCGACCTTGTCCCTATAACCAAATCCAGGAGAGTGTGGTGGGTCAAAAGAAAATTCGGGCTATTTGAAGTCGATTCTACGTCGAGTATCGATGTTGAAACATCCATAATGGAATGCTTTTCGCCTCTGGTGGTAAGAAAAACCGATAGTCGGTATTACACCCTTAGTCAATCTCGAAGAAACTATGGATTTCACGTTGGAGTTGAAAGATAATGGTGTGACCCTGAGGTTTGAAGCAGATGTAGGGTTTGTCAAAGTTGCATATACAAGATCGCCATAAGTGAAGGTGAAGGGACTTGCTGCCAACTTAGAATCTTTAATGGAGAGTACCAATAGAGTTGTTGAGGAGACATGGGGTTTGAATAAGGTCCTATCGCTGGTTCCTTATAAGGATGAATGTTTAGGACCTGGTGTTCTGTTGGGAACTATATCAAAGGAAGATGTTGTCCCCTTGGTATCTCTTCCTCCAATAAACAATATTGCTAGATCATCATCGGATTAAGTTTTGCAAATAGTTAATGAGGTCAAGCGTATCGCAAGACTTTCACATGCTGGATTTGATGACCAATTTAAAGTATTATTCACTTCGATGGAGGCGAGAAACTTGCGTAATACCCAATCAAGTTTTAAGAAAAGTATGGAGTTTAAGAGTTTTTTTTGAAGAATCAACTACGACATTAAGGATGATAGCTCAAGTCGAGGAAAGGCTAAAGGGAGGCATTATAAAGACATTCTCATAAAGGGTGTTTTGGGTGGAGTATTAGTCTACAGGAAACAATGAGTTGGGGTAAGAGATGTGTGATTTATTCTAACTGGGCTTGATGTATGTATTTTTGGTAGTTTTTCTTGGATTTTTTGGATCATTAGGAGCTCTCAAGTATGGGTTAGATATTTTCTAGTATACATTCAATGTACTTAATTACTCCCTATTGATAATATATAATATTTTTACTTATAAAATAATTAACTATTTTCCATCTTAAACTTGTGTACAAGAATAGACAGTCATGTAAATGATTAGTATATACCCTTCAACTTCGAAAGTGCCAACAGATTGGCATAACACAAATTTAGAGCCATCCTGATTCTGGACTTGATGAGTTCCAGAATGGGCGGAAGAAAAAATCTGATTGGCTCATTGCACGTACTAGAAAGTTTTTACGAAAGCTCAAAGGAAGCCTGCCTACAACAACCATGTTGTACATGGTCATTTATGTAAATAATGCTTGATAAATGCTTCAATTTCCTAATCAGAAGAGCCAGAGCATTATTGCTAGAAGTCATTATTCTGAACGAGCACATATTCCTTGTACTGGGTGAAGATCTGTAACTGAAGGATATATAAAAAATTCTTCAATTCAAAAGGAACACCTATGGCCAGATCTAAATCATAAGGTGCATCATCATGAGCCATTTGGAGGATATTCCAGACTAGCTTTTCATTTTGACCACCCATTTGGAAGAAAGCTAAGTCTCCCTCCCTCTGCCACAATATCCTTAGAATAGTTGCTACATAAAACTTAATAGGCAGTATGACAGCCTCTTGCAGTGCTTGTTTAAAATTCTCAAAACCAACCACATCATCCACTTCATATTTGGTTAATTTCTCTTTCTTTCTTTTTTTATTGGCACCGGTTGTCTGAGAGCAAAGTCTTGACTAATCTTGGGGTGCACAGGCCTTGGTCACATTTGGTTAATTTCTTCCTAATCCTCACAAAACCAAGCTTTACCTTCTCCACCCTTTGTTTTTTACTTGGTCAAGTAGAGACCATTCCCCCCATCCCCAAAGGGCTTGACAACGAATGTTGGAGTTGACTCAGCAATACCTTTTAGGTGTCATCTGCCTACAGCAACCACTTAGGTGTACCTTGCGACTTTCAAGTAGTGAGGATGTTCGTGCAATTCAAGCCCATTATTTTTCAGTTTCATTATCTTCTTCTTGTTGGTTGTCGTGTCCTATGTAGTGATACCAACAGATTACATCAAACGGAAGCGGCAAGAGTGGGATTAAAAATTTAAAACCCGAAGGAATCCGAATGCCAATGGTTTGTCTTATGGCAAACATTTGAAATTCTACTGTTTCCTTCAGTTCCTGTTGGCATGACAAAAAAATGTGATGCAGATGTTTGAATACAATATCGCTGTTGGGAAAGACCAAACGCGTGGCTTCTGGCCTTCATCACTAGGAAAAAAATATTGTGGTATAATTACCATGCGCTGATTAAGTTGGTAGTAATAGTATTATAGTATGCATACGTATATATACATGCATATAACATCTTACAAGTATGCTCTTATTACAGTATGCATACGTATATATACCTGCAAAGTAAATCTCAGTTCCATGCACTGCATCTTCAAAAATTTTCCTACACAAAATTGATTAAATCACTGACTTTTCATCAGGGAGTGTGACCCCAAAGAATTGTTTGCACTCATTAGGTTGAACCTTGAATGTAGTTAATAATGTCTGGAATATTTAGTAGTTAGCTCTGACTCAGTCCCTTTTCTGCTTGTTAACTTCAGGGCTATCTTTCTGGAACTGAAAGCCAGATCTGTTGCAATTAAGAAGGCCTAGAATGATGAAACCTTCTTATGTTTGGTTGATTTCGCTTGTCGTGTAGTATTATTGATTGGTATTTAGGCTTGTGTGGTTGAGTATTATAGTAAAGAAATAACCAATGCACTGTTGGGTTGTTTATCGTTTGAAGATTTACCATCATTGCCAACGCCTAATAATCCAACATAACAAAACCTGCAATTGACAATCAAGATCAGACGAAATCTATTAAAAAAAAAATAGCCAAGTAAATTCATAATTACACAAAATCTACCGTTGCGCTAATGGTTCGAGGTAAATTTATCGTGCTTGCCGTTATGTGTATATACAAAACATAAGATAGTAAGATGGTGATGCGTCCAAACTTGAGTTAGGAACCACTAATAAGCTTTGCCAATCGAGTTACAAATTTATAAGAGTCTAAATAAAGGGTCTCATTAGTTAGCTGCCAGCTCTTGCGTTGGAGTTTTTCCCATTTTTTTTCTCTCTAAACAAGCATTTCATTAGATAAGTGATTAATAGATACTAGATTCAATAGAGTGAGAGTCCTTAATAATCATTGTACAATAAATAAATGCAACACAAGAGAATTAAAAAAAGAGAGATGCTGGGGGCAAGTTGGGCTGCCCCCAGCGTCAAAAGTTAGGCTGCTTTTGGATAATAAATACAATAAAATAAAATAAAATAAAACACAATAAAAAATATAATAAAAAAATAAAATAAAAAACACAATAAAAAATATAGTAAAAACATAATAAAAAACACAATAAAAAAATAAAATAGAGATAAATTTTAAGGGCATTCGGCCTTGGGCTGTAGCCCGCCGCTTCCGGTGACGGTGGGCGACACCACCCACCCCATCGGGACCGGCGGGCTCCAGCGAGTTTATCCCTTCAACGGCGTATCAGACCCATTTCAAGTTTAAGTCTCTATGGGGTACACCGGAATTCGCTAGAGGTCGCCGTCGAAAGGATAAGATCGTCGGAGCCCGCTGGTTCTGATGGGGTGGGCGGTGTTGCCCAGCGTCACCAAAGGCGGCGGGTTGCTTTTAGTATGGAGGTTGGCTCGACTAAACCCCAGAAAATCTCTTAAAAAAAAGGGGAGAATTTGTAGCAAAAAGATTGCTTCTACCCATTTTCCACCAAGGGAAAGCCACTTAAACTTGTTTTTGTATAATCTGATAAATAAATTATAATTACAACTAAAATCTTGTTTGTATTGCAGATAAGATGAGATGAGTTAAATAAAGATTAAAATTAAAAGTTGAATAAAATATTATTAAAAATTTTTCGAAATTTGAAAAAATTGAATTGTTTATTTCATTTTGTGTGAAAATTTAAAAAAAATTATAATAATTAGATGAGATAAAATGAAATGAGATAAGTTAAAAAAAATTATAAAAACAAACTAGGCCTTAAAAGTGACAGTGGATTGCTGTGTGTTATATTTTAGTTGAAGGAAATTTTCACGATCACTTTGAATCCTTTGTTAAGAAAAATAAAAACATAAAAAAGTAACAATCAAAAGACAGTCGATACACCATTTTAAGATCATAACTGAATGTGGAGACGTGTGATTCATACATCACTCTTGAAAATAAAATGATAGTCAGATCTAAAATATCGAAGCCGCAAGTTGTGGTGAAGCTGCTTGTCGTGATGGTGTCATGCATGATGGCGGCAAACTCCTCGTAACATGATGGTACATGAGCTTTATGCGCAATGTGAGCTACCCGTGAGCCTTACACGTCGCTTTTATGGATCGGTTTTTTTTCACCTTCAGACAAATTGACAGTTGAAAAGGCTGCTCGTAAGGCTCATGGCGGTTGTAGAAAGTTGATAGACAGCAATCAGCGTGTCTTGGTGTTGACTTTTGCTCATTTTCTTAATCTCACATCGGTGGAATTTGTAAAATAGGGCAGGTTATGGGGTTATAAAAGGAGACCTAGCCTCCTTAGTTAATTATACTAGTCAAAAACTTATCTAGTAACTTTTTACTTTAATAAAATTGTTCTATTATCCTTTTTGTATGTAAAAAGAAGAAAGATGAAAGTTAGAGTTTTACTAGTGGGAGAAGTTTTTGTGGGTGTCGTTGGGGTGAAGAGAAAAATTGTGTGATTGTAATAATTTTTCACATAGTGTATTTTATTCTCTGGGTCTGGTGATTTTTCTCCTATTTTGGAGTTTTTCATGTAAATTCTTGTGTTGTATTTATTTCTCTATTTTTCTTGGTATTTTGTCAAAACTAGATCCTGGTGGGGGAATTTGGAAGGTCCAGATTCCCAACAAATAGTATCAGAGCTACTAGGTTTTTTTGGCGGGGTGGAGTTTCGGTGTGGTAGTATGGATATGTACGGTCTAAGGAGTTCTGTCTAGGAGATTGAAAATTGTAAGTGTGTCTATTGTGACCCTCCAATCTTTACTGGGAACTTTGAAATTCTGTTTAGGAAAGATCGATCTTTCTTGAGAACTTACTTAGTGGGTACTATCAGATTTGAGGTGGAGAAATTTGATGGGAGAATCAATTTTAGCTTGTGGCAAGTGCAAGTCAAGGATATTTTGATTCAATCAGAATTACACAAGACATTGAAAGACAGACCAGTCCTTGAAGTTAGTAGCGGTCCAAGCGCTACTGGTAAAACAAAAAGCAGATATAAAATGAGCGACGAAGATTTGGAGGATTTGGATTTGAGAGCGGCAAGTATGATTCGTCTGTGCCTGGCAAAGAATGTTCTTGCAAATGTGCATGGAATATTCACGGCAAATGGAATCTGGGAAAAGCTCGAAGAGTTGTATCAAGCAATAGTATCTCGAATCGAGTGTACCTAAAGGATCAGTTTCATACACTGCAGATGAGTGAAGGTACAACTATTTCAGATCATTTAAGTGTTCTCAATGGCATTGTCTCTGAGCTGAAATCTATTGGAGTTAAAAATTGATGATGAGGATCAAGCCTTGAGGTTGATCTGGTCTTTTTCATCTTCCTATGAGCATATAAAGCCTATTTTGATATATGAGAAGGAGA
Source organism: Platycarya strobilacea (assembly GCA_036898215.1). Taxonomy (NCBI): domain Eukaryota; kingdom Viridiplantae; phylum Streptophyta; class Magnoliopsida; order Fagales; family Juglandaceae; genus Platycarya; species Platycarya strobilacea. The sequence goes on along the minus strand of CM072545.1, from coordinate 42,863,218 downwards.
AAATAAATTTTTCAGAGATTACCAGTAAAAAATTTTCTGAAGAAAGAAGGCTAAATGGTTAAAATAATGGTTCACCTGAAAACTTAACAATGGTGATAGCTGGTGATTGGATGAGAAAGAAATCCATGAAGAAAAAAGTAGTCTGCTGAGTGTGTAGACAACCTGGGCGCGTCAGAAAAAATGTCCAAGAGGTGGAGTAGGTTCAACAAGAGGCTCCAAGTCAGTAAATGGAAATACTGACAATGATACTAACATCGTGTCTCTCTTTACAGAAAACGATGTCTATTAAAAAGAGATATGTACATTCTCATAGCATGTCGCTAATCCCAAAATTGCCATGATAGATGATGTATTAATATTAGTTGTTCTACAAGTTTGCACACGAGCATTAGTTTGGCATTGATGTAGGATGTGTGGTGGAAATCCATGTCGATGGCTGATGAACTTTCAGGAAAGTCAAACGTGGAAGTTGTACCATAATTTTTCAGTAATGTTATTTTCGACATGGGCCAAAATGAAATGTTTGGAATTGGTTTATCTGAGTGATTATGCTTTTATGGTGGAGCATGATAGCAAAAGCTATAAAGATTCTCATTGCAGTGGAGCGTGGCTGTAGGATCAGTCAAAGTCGCAAGGTAGAGATTGTTGACTTTTGCTCATTTTCTTAATCCCACATCGGTGGGATTTGTAAAATGGGGCAGGTTATGGGGTTATAAAAGGAGGCCTAGCTTTCTTAATTAATTACACCAGTTAGAAACTTATTTAGTAACTTTAGACTTTATTAAAATTCTTCTGTTGTCCTTTTTGTATATAAAAGGAAGATATATGAAAGTTAGAGCTTTACTAGTGAGAAAAGCTTTTGTGGGTGTTGTTGGGGTGAGGAGAAAAATTATGTGATTGTAATAATTTTTCACATAATATATTTTCTTCTCTGAATCTGGTAGTTTTTCTCCTATTTTAGAGTTTTCTGCGTAAATTCTTATATTGTATTTATTTTTCTATTTTTCTTGGTATTCTGTCAAAAGTAGATCCTGATGTGAAGAATTTAAGAGGTCCAAATTCCCAATACTTGGTGCTGTGGACGGAATACTAACAAAATAAAAATGAGAAAAAATTCTGGACAATTCCGGCATTGGAAGAGCCGAAACTCCACCTCGTCCGAGCAGAAATAAACAGATTTTTGTTAGTTTGACAGAGAAAATGGCCTCCTGGAAAAATGAAAAGGGGCTATGCGTTGGAGTGACCTTTTTTTTATTTATTTATGGGAGTAATCATAAAAACGCAAGAAACAGGATATTAAATTGGATACAGCAATGAGTTAAGAAAGAAAAGTAGTATAGTATGGATAAAGGTCCAATCCTATGATAAAAACAAAGTGACGAAGGATCAACTCCTTGTATGATTGGTGATATTAATGAAATATAAAACAAAGGGTTGGATAAAGATGGTGGGAGGGTATGATTACGACTCTTCCTTATCCTCGCTCGTATCACCACGACCAACCACTGAAAAGCCATCGTCTCAATGTGGCTACCATGAAAACAGAGTTAATAATTACCAGTACTAAACCAACCACCTCAGGCTTTGAAAAAATTCATCAATTTAATTTATCTCATAAAATTAATTTAATAAAAAATAATTATCTTTATAAATATATCAAAAATTTTATCCACAAATTATATTAAATTATTCCTCAAGATAGCTTTTGTCTTTGTTGTTATGAAGTGGGAACGGGATGTCACCACGGGAAAGTGGACAACAACAAAAATTAGAACCTGGTGAAGAAAACTAAAATCTGAATTGTCTTGATATAATGGATTGGAAAACTTAAAATAATTACCTGTTTTTTTATTTTACACTTAAAAAATTCTGTATGACTTGAGCATACCTCATTAATTAATGTCACACGAAAGAATATCGGGGACATCAGCCATAAAATTCGGCTCTCTTGGAAGAGAAGTCTCGGTAACCATCTACCCGGCCGGTAAGAAAATTACCTCCAGCCCCAGAGGAGAGAGACAAGCGTGCAAGATCCTCATCCGACGCCATGGCCACCAGTCTTGAAATTCCAAGGACTTTGTACCTTTGTCATCATTTTCACATCACACCTATACACCAACACACAAGTCACAAGCACGCATACATGTATGGATCAGATCACCAAATATCGAGGACAGATCCATCTACGGATGCATGCTTTCCCATTCATATATGCGCGCGGGCATCGGCTTTCTTCAATAGTCAGCTGCGAGCTTTCACCGACTCTTCAAGCTCCATCTATATAACATGTTATATATGAATCATGTATCCAACAGTCTGTCATTCATAACACATGCAAAATGTAAATACATAAATATATACATAAATCAACTGCAATGAATGAACAAGATCAAGACATTAAAGGATTTCTCACGGTTTTCCACCCAAAATCCCACATGGAGCTCATTACGAACCAAAAACAAATACAACAACACACAAGGAGGAAGAGAGAAGTCTAATTTCAACATCATTCCCGGGAGGAACATTCTAGAAAGAAAGAGATAGAAATGAGCCGTTCTAATGGTTTCCATATTATTACGGGGTACTCCGATACCCCCACCGTCTTCTCCGAAGTACAATCAACAGGTAGGTTATCGTGCGCATGAGCGCTCGACCTCCCTTCGAGTTCACGTGAGGCTTTGTTGGGGTCACATCTGAACCCACCGAGCCAGTTGCATAGGGTTGACAATCCCAGTGATGTGGGCCCCATCCGTCTTCAGTATGCTCGCGACCTCAGCGTAACTTTGGTGCACCTTCTTCACGTTAGCCGCCTCCACTTCCGGCTTCCATCTCTTCGACTCGGCCGTTGAACTTGCTAGCGGCACCGCCTCGGCTCGTACCGGTTCGAATTTCCGGCCGAACAGTGTACCATTTGTCAGAAACTCGTACGCCATGTAGCCAGCTAATAGCCGATTTGAAGAGAGCCCATCGGCTGGCTTAGCAGCTGGTGTTGGAGCCGAAGAGAGTGTAGCCGACGATTTTAAAAATGAGTACGGTGATGCTTCTCTCTCCTTACGCTTTCTGGAGGCCCCAGGCATCAAAATCGGACGGGCGTGGGTACTACTCATCCCAACTTTTTATATGATGCCACGTCCCAACTCGAAAATTTTAGGGGGGTAAAAACGGAAAGCTGCTTTCAGGAGGATAAAATCGTCAAGCTGCTTATGTTTCGAAACGCTAACCGCTTAAAATGCGTCAAATCGAGAGGTATGGGTAAAAGCACCGAGAAATTGTCGAAAAGAACCCTAGGATTTTAAAGAAAAAAGAAAAGACAAACCGACCGAAAAGAGAAAAAAAGAAAGAGAGGAAGAAAGTGGGGCTGGCGAGGGGTGGGGTATAAATCGGATCCAAAGAACGATGGCCAAAGCAAAGAGAATCGGGTCGGATCTGCGTGTACGGACGATGGCGGGAGAAACTGTGCCGCCAAGCCTGGTGTCCGTAGAAGGGACGTCAGCGTGTATGTGCGTGAGAGGAATTACAAAATGAGAGAGAGAAATGTAGAGAGAGGGGAAAGGGTGGGGGAGAATGAAGTAGCGCTATCGGCGTGGTTCTTATACTTTAACTGGAAAGTCGTAATCATTTTACCCCGCTTTCTTTATTTATTTACCTTAAATGCTATCCCTTCGTTCCGAATGACAAAACTGCCCTGTACTTTTTTTGATAAAAAAAAAACTGTAATTATGAAATATTTAAACTTGCGTTTTGTTCCGTTAAGATATTTAAGGTATGGTTTATTTTCAGAAATAAAATAAGGTAAAAATTAAAAAAATAAATTTTTATTATATTATTTTTTTAATATTAATTTTATTTTAAAATTTAAAAAAATAGAATTTAAAAAAGTTAAATTATTTATTTTATTTTATATAAAAATTAAAATATATATAATTATAAATTTAAAATAAAATAAAATGAGATGATTTATAAAAATAAACTTAATAAGTTCTTACAGTTTTATAGTAGTTATTACTTATGCAAGTTTATTAAAGAGGTTTTTGTTTTTGGCTACCAAGTTTAATAAAGAGTTTTAATATGCACGTGGGCTATAGATAATTTTATTTTAATTTTAATTCTTAGCATGTAATTTAATTACTAGGCCGCACAGCTTATCGTATTTTTTTTTTATATAAGAAATGCTTCATTTTGTTATAATAAAATAAGATTATAATTTTGATTGAGAAAATTTGAAAAATGGGCGAACTAATAAATAGAGCCCACCACTAATAACATTTTTATTGGATTAAATATTTGCATCTTTTAAAAAATACAATTTTGTAACCATATTAAAAAAAATATTAGTCATATATAATCAAAAGTAGAGAGAAAAAAGTGAGAGAATGACTAAATTATACTTTTTAAAATATGCAAATGCATAATCTAATAAGAATGCTCTAAATAATCGACACATAGGCTTTTCTATCTAAACTATCTTACATTGCACTATTCCTAATGCTAATTCTTTCCATCCCTAACTTCTCTCGACCAAAACAAATCTATCTCTCTCCCTTTCTTTTACTCTCTCTCCTATCTCCATCTTAGCATATTTGAACCATATTGAATTTTAAGTTATATTTTAAATTTGAAAATTTTGCGCATTTGAATTGTGTAATTCCAAGCTATCGACCTTCTAGAAAGCTTTATTCTTCCTTGTGTTAGTTAATTATTTGGGTTGTTTTAGGGCTCTTTGTTGTTGATCATTCTAGTGTTCACCATTTTCTCCAAATTGAGCTTCTTTCTATTTGGCTTCAACATGTTTTCGAATTGAATTGTCTCTATAATGTAATGCCGCAACAATGCTAGAATCGAATCGCCAAGCTTCGATGTTTAGTTCTATAGACGTTTACACTGGATAGGATAGAAAGATCTTTTCTTATTATTTGGATCGTATACATCCGATTCTCTTTATAATACAAATGAGGGATCACAAGCATTTAAATTTCAAACATTTGAAATTCAAACAACAATAATTTAAATTTACAAACAGGGTGCAACTAACGGAAATTCAAGCTAACAGACTTTTGAAAATCAAAAATACAATCTTCCAGGATCACGTTGCTCCTCTTCCATTTGAATCTTCTTGGCTAACATCTTGATTTTCAGTTATACTTCTTTAGCTAACAATCTGATTTTCTGTTCCATGATCTTCGTGATATTTGAATGCTCCAATACACCCCCTCAATCGAAGGGCAACTCCTGCACATGAAGGTTGCTTCTCAATAATTGAAAACGAGCAACAGCCAACGGTTTTGTAAGTAAATCTGCTAACTGATCTAGCATAGACAAAAAAGACACTTGAAGCCTTTTTTGGAGAACTTGATCACGAACATAGTGAAAATGAATTTCAATATGTTTCGTGAGTGCATGAAACACGGGATTTGAAGATAAATAAGTTGGTTCAATATTGTCACACCAGAGTGTTGGACACTTTGGCAATGGAAAGCAAATAGTGGATAATAATGATTAAATCCATTGAATTTCTGCTCTTGTATTGGATAAGAACTTGTATTATAATTCGGTACTACTCCGAGCCACTATTTGTTGCTACTTGTAGCTCTAAGAGATAAGGTTTTATCCATGAAACACACAATATACACCAACACTACGACGATCATCACTATCCCTCGCCTAATCAACGTCGCTATAGCCATGAATAGAATGATCCGATTGACTTGTAATTCTTAGCCCAAAAGAAATAGTATCTTTGAGGTATCGAATAATCCTTTTCACTGCTTGCCAATGTGAAACTCGTGGTTGATGCATATACTTGCTTACTCGATGGACACTAAATGCTATGTCCGGCCATGTGAAACCAAGATAGTGGAGAGCACCAACCGTGCTCCGATATAATTGGGGATTGTTGAAGTCACAACCCTCGTATTTGGAAAGATTGCAAGTTGTGAACATTGGGGTTCTGCACGGTTTAACCTTATCGAGCTTTACTTTGCATAAAAGATCATCTATATATTTTCTGAGTAACAATAAGATCATATCCATCTTGAATAGTTTCCACCCCAAGAAAATAAGATAAGGCACCCAAATTCTTAACAAGAAAATCAAGGGCCAATCGAGTAATAAGTCTAGTAATAGTACTAGAATTTGAACCAGTAACAACAATATCATCAACATATATTAATACAAACAAATGCATTTCACCATCACGAAGTGTGTATAGAGAGGTATCTGCCTTTGATCCTTGAAAACCATAAGAATGTAATTTTTCTGTGCGGCGAGAAAACCAAGCTCTAGGCACTTGGCGAAGACCATATAAGCTTTTCTTGAGTCGACACACATGATTCAGAAAACCCGGATGAATGAATCCCTATGGTTGGTGCATATACACTTCCTCTTTAAGAATGTCATGGAGAAAATCATTTTGAATGTCTAACTGACTAATAGGCCACTGATGAGTTACAGCAAGAGAAAGCACAAGTTGAATCGTACTCGACTTGATGATGGCGCTGAATGTATCTGTAAAATCGATATCTTCTTGCTGATGATAGCCCTTGGAGACTAGCCGGGCTTTGTATCGTTCTATACTTCCATCCGCACGACGTTTAATTTTTTACACTCATTTATTGCCAATAAGGTTATAAGAGCTTTTGGTAGGAACAAAATCCCATGTACCATTGGAGATTAAGGCATTGAACTCCACATTCATTGCTTCCCTCCATACAAGAGCTTTTGAAGCCTTCGTGAAGTAAGACGGCTCGTTGATGGAGCCAGATTTAGCAAGTATCCTTGGTAAGGGATACTGTACCATACCTATAAATTGAGTCTTTGGTTTCAAAGAGTTTGTCTGGGATAGGGACAAATGCACCGCGATGAAGAGGAATATGTATTATGCGTGGCCAGGTTAATAGGAGCTTGTTGGAAAGTAGGATGGACGTCTGTTGATTCCGAAGTAGGTCATGATGATAGGAGTATGTGAATGATGATTAGAATCATGTTATGCGATGTCATGATCACATATAAGTTCACCTGCATGCAAAGGAAGCGTACGTGGTTGTGTGTATTGTAAAGTTGGGGGTAAGGAGGCAGTGTTTTGAGCAATAGAGAGTGAACTTTCACGAATTTGATAAGGAAAAAAAGATTCATCGAATATAACATGGCGTGACACAAAGATTTTTCCTGTGGATAAATCCAAACATTTATAGCCCTTATGTGAGAGACTATAGCCAATAAAAATACAAGTTTTGAAGCGAAAATTAATTTTTTGTTTGTTAAAAGGTCGTAAATTAGGCCAACAGACATTCAAAAATACACATGAATGAGTAGTCAGGTTTTTTATGGTAAGCTTTCTCAAAATGAGATTTGTTTTCTAAAAGTTTTGTGGGCAATCTATTAATTATATAAGTTGCTATGTGAAACGCATCTTCCCAATAAGGTTTAGGTAGGTTGGAATGAGCTAGCAAAGCCAGTCACATTTCAACTATTTGATGGTGACTTCGTTCAATAGAGCCCATTTGTTCATGTGTATAAGAACATGCTAAGCGATGTTGAATGCCACGAATTTTAAAATAATTATGTAAACATCTATATTCACCACCCAAATCGGTTTGGATGGCTTTGATTTTTTTTGTCAAAATGACGTTCAACATGATTTTGGAATTGCATAAAAATGGTTTCAACATTTGATTTATTTTTTAAGGGAAAAGGCCAAATAAATTTGGTATGATCATCCAAAAAACAGACATAATATCAAGATCCATAACTAGAAATAATTGAACTAGGCCCCCATACATCATAATAAATCAGTTCTAAGGGCTAACTTGCACAATGAACAGAGGTTGAAAAAGGTAAATTATGGCTCTTAGCCATCTCACAATCAGGACAAATAGATTGTTTATTATTCAAACCAACTGGAAGGTTTTTGGAAATGATTAACAGTATGAAAAGAGGCATGCCCTAAACGATGATGCCAATCAGAAACAGAAACACGGACGCCAACAAAAGCAGAGGAGACAGCTTGCTGAAGAAGTTTGGAAAAGTAGTAGAGTCCATCTTTAATATGACCCTTGTGCAAGATGTTCCCCGAGTAATCCTTCATCAGAAAAAATGTGTTATGGACCTCAAAATAAACACAATTATCTTAAGTAAATTTTTGGACAAATATAAGATTTTGGTAATTTGGGGAACAACAAGAATTTTATCTAGGACAAAAGATTTTAAATGAGAAGGTAAAATAATAGTGCTAGTGTAAGTTATATGCAAACTTGAACCATCACCAACTTGAATTTGATTAGTACCCACATACTCTTCAACACGAACATTGAGATTGTTGAAATTGTTGGTCAGGTGATGAGTTGCTCCAATGTCAGCATGCCACTCCTGATCACTAAATGTCTAGTTTTGAGTTGTGGAGAGATTGGCTTGAGCATTTTGGCGAGGTGGTGGTGTTAAAAAGTGTGGATCAAACCGCTTGTAGCATCTTGAGACAGTATGTCTGGGCTTCTCACACAATTGGCACCAGAGATTATTAGGATTGTGGGAAGAGGGATTTCCACGACCAGATCCTTTGAAAGAGGCATTTCCACCCCTCTGCCTCGTGGATTGGCACGCCCACGATTTCCAAAAAAAAAAAATGTTGTTTTGTGGCAACATTAGATGAAGGAGAAGCAGAAGGAATGGATTGAGAGTGATGTTGAATGCAAGCCTCACATGTAAGCAGCATAGAAAATACCTCCTTGAGAGTGAGTGAAGCATCACGAGCACCAATAGCGGTGACCAAAGAATCATATTTAGGCCCCAAACCTGCAAGAAGATATGTTGTGATATCATCACATGTCAAAGGCTGACCTGCAAAAGCAAGATCGTCAGTAAGCTTCTTGATTTGCATAAAATAGTTGGTGGCTATCTGAGTCATCTTGCTTGCAGAGGATAGCTGAGAGCGCACATGGATTACCTGACCCTGAGATTGGGAAGCAAAAGTCGATGTGAGAGCCATCCAAAGCTCGTGGGAGGTGGTACAATGGGCGACTTGTGCGAGTACCTCGTTAGTGAGCAAGGCAATGAGACAGCTAATGATTAAATTATCCTGAGTTTCCCAAGTGTCAAACAAAGGGTTGGGAGCAATAGTGCCATCAGCAGCAATAAGTTATTTGGGTGGTTTGATGGTGCCTTCAATGTAGCCATAGACAATGGAAGTATGGCTGCCTTCCATGTTAAAAAGATTTGTTGGCTGAGTTGGGAAATATTAAAAGAGGAGAGGGTTGAAAATCGGGAGTTGGTTGGCTTGTGGGTCAGAGGTAGAGGAGTTGGGAGAGGCAGACATTGTGAGAGAGGAGCGTGAGGGACGTTGGTTTTTAGTGGCTTACTGATACCATATAGAAGTTTACACTAGATAGGATAGAAAGATCTTTTCTTGTTATTTGAATCGTATCATCAATGTCTATTTATAATACAACCAAGGGATCACAAGCATTTGAATTTCAAACATTTGAAACTCAAACAAAAAACAACTTAAATTTACAAACAGAGTGCAACTAACGAAAATTCAAGCTAACAGTTTTTTGAAAATAAAAAATACAATCTTCCAGATCACGTTGCTCTTCTTTCATTTGAGTCTTCTTGGCTAACATCTTGATTTTCAGTTGTACTTCTTTGGCTAACAATCTAATTTTCTGTTCCATGATCTTCGTGAGATTTGAATGCTCCAATAAGTAGCAATGACCGATAATATTGAGAGTCAAATTGAGATCGAATATGATGATGTTGCGGGCAACAAGGAGTCGACAACCCTCAAATCCGATTTGAAGATGGCGCCGTAGTTATGAGCTTTAACGATAGCTTTTTCATTTTTCTTTCCTTTGCTTTCTTGAAGACTAAGATGGCGACTCTATGGCCTTTTGTAGATCGGTCAATCAAACTAAGATGGTAGCTATCGAAGATAAGGGCATCGAGGAAGACAAACAATGGAAAACATGAATTGGACGAAATCAGTATGACTGCATTTGATTAGAAGGGTTTGTGTGTGTAGTAACCTATTACTTTTTTAATATATTTTCTTACATGTCAAGCAATGATTGAAGGGGTGTTTTTTTTATGTTTATTAACCCAACCATCTTCGAGTGGCTCTTGATAAATACAAGAAGAATCTGGATTACAAGTTAAAACTATTCAACTGTTTAGGATACTTCCACACACAAATTCTTTGTGACGGATATTGTCTAAAGTTCTATACCCTCTTAATGATAAAAATCTTCAAAGATTTTTCATCTCGGTTTGTTTAAGAATATGACACTCTGTAAACAGAAAATAATCAATCCCCACGCTCCATAGAATGAAAGTGAATCGACACTATCATTCTCTAAAAAAGAAAAGGGAATCAACACCACCATCTCCAAAAGAGAAGTAAGACAATCAAAGGAAATAGACTTTTCGTTTTTATTCATACTAAGCACAAATTAGAACACAAACAAATACAACATCAACATAGAAAACCAAAATACAAAATACAAACACTGAAAACAGGAAAAAAAAAGTTGTAGTGGCGCGTGTAGAACACGCGCTATGCTAGGGGTGTCTAGACAAGCACTCGTAAAGCCAACAAAGTCATTGAACTCAAAAACGTCATATATGGCGGCATCAGAGGCCTCTGTGTCAAAGGTGTGTGGATTTCACACGCTTAAAAACTACTTATGTGTGCGTAGCATGCGCTGCGCTTTCCAGCGAATCATTTGGCCATCTAGCATATCAGGCTATTGGCACTTGACGAAACTCCTTGTGGGGCGCGTTGTATCACTAGCCATCGAGAACCCCATACAACACTACCCCATGTCAAATGAAAAAACAACCAAAAGAAAGACAACCACAGCAACAACGGACAGGAGGAGGGAGGGGGAAGCTGAGGCTCCCACTCCTTGCGATGGAACCTAGTTCTAAGGCGCGTAAGAGAGGATTAGTTTCTATGCACTCCAAAATCACTAGAGAGGTTCAATTTCAGAGATTTGAGATCGTATATTAATTAAAGGTGTAATCCGTCCAATTCATCATGGATAAAAAAAAAATTTAGTTTTTTATTTTTGGACAATTTATTCTCAAATATCGAACTATTAGCTATTAGACCAATTTGATTTGATTAAGTTGAGTTAAAATATTTTTTTATATTTTTTTAATAGATAAAGTAATATAAAAAATTAATTAAATTATTAAAATTAAAATCAAGTAAACTCTTTAATGTGAATTATTTAACTATCTCGTTTAAAAAGTAATTAATTTATATTTATATTTATATTTAAGATGTTAATGGTTACTAATTTAAAATTTTACCATTCATAATGGTCTATATTTAAATCCTAACATTTTATATATAGTTAAGGAATATTAAATTTTATTCAATTGTCCTTAGATTATTCATATTTCTTCTTATAAAAAAAAAAAGATTATTCATATTTACTTGCAACTTAAGTATTTTGTTGAGACGTGACTTGAATTGAGTTCAATCAAGCACATCAGTATGTTCGTTGCTCGACCCTCGCTCGAGCGAGCTTCAACCCGTAAGTTCACTCAACCCTCACTCAAACATCTTGCTCGAGCGAGGCATCAGATAGAGAGTTCGCTCGACTCTCGCTCGACATCCAACTCGAGCGAGAATCAACCTTAGACATTCGCTTAACCTCGCTTGAGGTTTTACTTCCAGCTAATGTTTTTTGTAGCAGGGTTAGTACCGTCTGGAACAGTGTTTCACTCGAGCGAGAGTAATCTCGCTCGAGCGAGATTCGGCTTATAAGAGGACTCGTGTTCATTTGAACACTGAGCAGTGTGAGAAGCTCCAGAAGGTTTTTTGTTTAGATTTTGAGTGGAGAGCTATTTGTAAGGGTTTGAGAGTTATGAGATAGAGTTTTGAAACTTGTAAGTGATATTGAGTGTTTATAGTGTAAGAATCACATGATTCAATCTCTGTACTTCATATCTGTTGTTATAGTGGATTCATTGAAACCACCTCAATAGTAGACGTAGGCTTGTGTTGAACCAAACTACTTCAAATCTTGGTGTCCATTACTGTTCTGTGTCTTTTGTTTTAATTTCTCTTTATTGCATCTGTTGCGTGACTTCCTATTTTAGTTTGTTGACCGGCCCATCCCCAACATATCTTACAAAAATTTCCTAAAATTAGGTATAAATAGTAGATTATGTATTTAAATATAACACCATATCTTATCATATAATTTATCGAATGATATATTAGATAATTGATAATATATTTTAATTTTTATTATCAATAATAATATATTAGATGAAAACTACGTAATTAACTTATACAATTAATATATAAAATAATATATCATATATTAAAAAATATTTAAGAAACTTAGATGTAAGTGATTTGGTTAGTTTTTGATCTAGTCCGATTCAAAAAAACACACCTCGAGACCTAACCAAAACTGACTAGAGTGGATCAGAAATCTTTAGCCCCTAGTTTTAACCTTGAAATCCACTATTTTCTTTAATTTATTTGTTATTTTCGGTTTTTTTTATATCAAGTCCTTTTGTTGATTACAAAAAATATATATATATCATTTTCTTATTTTCGCAATTATGCTGTTTAAGGTACGATGGGGGCTTTTCTCTTTGTAAATAGATTACGCAAACATTTAAATGAGTCTGCATTTTTTAATGGAAAATGAACCTTTTTCTTCTCGGAGTTTCTTCTATAAATTTAGCACATAAATTTTTGAAATTTAAATATTATGAATCAGATTTTAAATTTTGGTTATTATGGATCAAACTTTAATATTTAGTTACTAAAAAAAACTTTAATATTTAGATAGCATAGATGGCATCTTCTACACATAAGCTTCTTTTGTGGATTTTTTGTGCATTGATTGTACTGATTTTTTGTGGATTTAGAACTGTCTTTCTCTATTGCTTCTGCAGATATCATAACGGATATATTTCCTCCTTTATTTTGAGTCCTTTTCTGTTTCAACGCAGATACAGCCTATAGGGCCAAGTTTTGTAAGAACTGTCTTTACACAAGCTTAAGAGCATTAAATGGCCTAATTTGTTTTTAGAGGTGGGATAAGATAAAATAAATTAAAATTTAAAAAAATAAAAAAATATTATTATAAAATATTTTTTTAATATTAATTTTGTATAAAAATTTGAAAAAGTAATTTTGAAATTTGAAAAAATTAAATTTTTTTATTATATTTTTTATGAGGATTTGAAAAAATATAATGATAAGTTTGAGAGTTACATGCTTTAATTTCATCAATTTTTTTTAAAATTTGATAAAATTATAAATTTGATAAAATGTCAGCACTTCCATATTCATAATCCCATATTATATTTATTAAAATAATAATATAATTTATAATTTATAAAACTAACAAACACATTTATAATTTTTCTAACAAACATATTAAAATATAAAAAAAATTTATTTTGATAGATGAATAGTAAGTTTTTATATTAGAAAGATGAAATATAATTACTGTAGCTCAATGCTTCCCATAGTTTTATTTGATAGATTCAATGTAAAAATACTTCAAATAAATAAATTTGTATTTATATTGACTTTTGATAGAGCTAATACCAATACTTTAAGTATTTGTTTGGAATTATTGTGAAGATTATAATTTATCTATTTAGGACTTATAACTTATAATTTAAGCAATAAATTCTATTATTGAAAAATAATGATTATTTAGTAAATATATATTTAAAGCACTTTCAATTATGTCATATTTATTTAAAAATAAATTAGAAATGTGATTTATTTCTAAAGTAGAAATGAGGAATTTTTAGATTTTTAAAAATTATGATCACATCTTTAAAGTTTTAAATTTCTAATTATTTTAAAATTGCACTAATAATTTCGTCCATTAATAATATTTTTAAAATTTAAATTACGTTCTAAAAAACATTAAACGCATTTCTCTTACTAGAATACATAATGTAGTGCAGTGCATGCCAGCCTAATTCCGATTACAATCATCGCCCAGATGATTGATTGATAATTGGGTTCCCACATCAAACTCACTTGAAATTAGGGAAAAAAAAAACTATTATGAAATTAATGACTCTCCCACTATATTTTCTTATATACTATCACTTCAGTGTTGACTTGCTCAAAAAATATAATAATAATAATGACCCTCCCACTGAAAGTATAGGTGATCACGAATCAATATATAATCAGTGACGAACCAGCCCATTTGTTTTTAAACCTAACTACCTTAGCACACGAGATATTTATATAAAATATAAAAAAAATTATAAAATTATAAATAATATATAAAATTAAATTTTGATAATTCACTAAATAACATAAAAGTACACTTAATATTTATTTTAGAGAGTAAAATTCATCTATTATTATTTTTTATAAATATAAAATATTTAAAAAACATTTTTTTCATAAAAATTATCAAATAAACTTTAAGAATGTCATTTTTCATTTTAATATTTAAGCGAGTTGATCAAATTTAATTTAGGATTTATCTATTTTGATAGTATAAAATACTACAAATGAAATTTTAAATAAACTTTTTCTTGCTCAATAAAATTTAAAGAATAAATCATCTATACTATTTTATATATAAATTCTCAATCTTAAATAATTTTTTTAATATTTTCATTTTAGATTCTATATTAAGAAACTTAATCGTATATAATATAAAATGGAGTATGTTAATGGTTTATTGTTTAATTTAATTTTAATGTTACCGCATCTTAGAAAATAGATAATATATGAAAATTATACCAAATCTAAGGATTATAGGAAAAAAAAATAGAGAGAATTATTTTTATATATATTGAAATTTTATAACATTTTAGAAATTAAGTATATAAGAATAAGGAAATTATAAATCTTTTTGGTAGGTCAATTTCTATATATATAAAACTATGAATAAAATTTAGGAATTATTTTAAATTTTGAAAAACAAAATTGAGGGACTACTTTAAAAATTTTGAGGGGCCATGCCCCCTTACCCCCACCTAATTCCGTCATTGTATATAATTAGCATAGTATTAGTGCGAGTCAAGCAATAAGTTTGTACCATATCCATTCGTATTACATATTAGATACAGTTTTAATGTACGTAAGTGAAAACATAAATTGGCTTGGATTAGTTGGGTGGAATTCAAATGAGATAAAACTGCAAATTTTGAATTATTCAATTTGAATTCAAATAAGATAAGATGAAGTCTTATCTTTAAGTTGTAATTTTTAGATAAGTGTAATTCAAATTATGGAATTTATCCATAGCTTTTTAAGTCCATCTAGGAGTCTTGGAGTCTGATAAAAAAGCTGAATGCTTGAATTTCAAAATCTAGAATGATAAACTCAAAAGACAAATTCGAAATTCAAATAGCAGTAGTAAATCCGGAAGTCTGTTAGCAACTTGTCAGCAGACGGATTCTGATGAAAGATGACCTGTCAGCAGATGCGTTTTAGCAGCACTTTTTGGATAGGATATTTAAATGAAGTCATATGATAACCCTAGATAGGTTTTTCGACCAGAGCATCCACCTTGAAATATTGGAGAGCCTTTCTAAGGAAAAACAGTGAAGAGAACTGAAGGGAGAAGATCTATACACTTGTAAAGTGTGATTCTGTTTCAAGGTCGGAGGAAGATTGTTGATTGGAGTATATAATCAATCACTGGAGGTTCCAGTAAGAAAGGCATAAATTGAAAATCATCAGAAGTTCTGGCTGCTACTGCGGTAGGGATAAACGGGTCGTTTATCCGGTCAAGTAAGAAAGTCAATTGACAAAAATTTTGTAATTGAATAATTTACTTGTAAACTGATTTTCAATCAATAAAATGGACTTTCCTGGGTTTGGTTGCCCTGTAGGGTTTTACATTTGAAGAGTTCTTCAGAGGGTTTCCCTTCGTAACCAATCGACGTGTTAATAATTAGTAATTTATTCATTACATGTGAAATTTCCTTTTTACCCCTGTATGTCCAAATATTTTTAACAATTTCAAACAAACTTGTTAGATATCAATCGTGTGAATATTCATAAACATGTTATGAATAAATTACTAATTATTAACACATTGATTGGTTACGAAGGGAAACCCTCTGAAGAACTCTTCAAAGGTAAAACCCTACGGGGCAATCAAACCCAGGAAAGTCCATTTTATTGATTGAAAATCAGTTTACAAATAAGTTATTCAATTACAAAACCTTTTTCAATTGACTCCCTTACTTGACCAGATAAACAACCCGTTTATCCTTACCGCAGTAGCAGCCAGAACCTCTGACGATCTTCAATCTATGGCTTTCCTACTGGAACCTCCAGTGGTTGATTATATATTCCAATCAACAATCTTCCTCCGACCTTGAAGCAAAATCACACTTCACAAGTGTATAGATCTTCTCCCTTGAGTTCTCCTCACCATTTTTCCTTAGAAAGACTCTCCAATATCTCAAGATAGATGCTCTGGTCGAAAACCCACTTTAAGGTTATGATATGACTTCATTTAAATAGCCTATCCACAAAGTGCTGCTGAAACGTATCTGCTGACAGGTCATCATTCATCAGAATCCGTCTGCTGACAAGTTGCTAACAGACTTCCGGATTTACTGCTGCTATTTGAATTTCGAATTTGTTTTTTGAGTTCATCATTCCAGATTTCGAAATTCAAGCTTTCAGCCTTTTTAACAGACTCCTAGATGGACTTAAAAAGCTATGGATAAACTCCATAATTTGAATTACATTTATCTAAAAATTACAACTTAAAGATAAGACTTCATCTTATCTTATTTGAATTCAAATTGAATAATTCAAAATTTACAGATTTATCTCATTTGAATTCCACCTCACTAATCCAAGCCAATTTATATTTTCAACGTGTTTATGAATATTCACACGATTGATATCTAACAAATTTGATTGAAATTGTTACAGATATTTGAATATACAGGGATAAAAAGAGAATTTTAATTTTTACGCATTTAAAAAAAAAAAGTAAGTGTATTATGAAATATTAATTTTTCATGTGCGTCTAAGCTTTTCTCTATTTAAAAAAAAAAATACGTGAAACTTATTAATCCTAAAATTGTATAAATCGTTTTCCTAACTTTTATGCCATGATCTGAACGACATAGAATTTTAGAAATAACAAAGCCACCCTACCTTTTTTTGTGTCCCTACTAATCTCGAGACATCGTTAAGCCTACCTAAGTAATAAAGGCTTCAGCATGTATGGACCAATGGCTGCACCACTATCCGTTGAAATTGATGCATTCTTATCTTGGCAGGATCATTGAAATTAAAACTCCTGAAAAGATGCAAACGTGATGATCATGGTTCAATTATAATAGATTACTATATATTCAGTTATGTTCATCGAATCTCGCAAATGCGTGTAACAGAAAATAAAGTGGATAAATAAGATATCATCGTATGAGAATTAAAAAAATAATAATAAATATCAAAATATATTTAATTAAGATCTATTTGATAATTCGAATGAAAAGAATTAATTACTAAATTAGAATAATAAATTAATAAAATTAAATAAGTATTTTTTTATCAAGAAAGTAAGAATTTAGAATTTTCGATTCACCATAACTAATCATATATAATTTCTCTAATTAAATTAAAAATATTTGTTGTTATTGTTGATAATCAGGTTTCTCTAATTTTGTAATACTCTCTTCTCGTAGAATAATGAGTATCACGTAATTTTTTAAAACTTTAATCCGACACAAGATTCTTAGTTTAAAAATAAAATGTCTTTCAAAATATTTATTAATTAAAATAATTGAAAGTAAACATGTGTCATAAAAATATTTATTTTTAGAAATGTTAAAAATTCAAATAACTGTTTAATCAACTCTTGGTCTGCCTGCTCGTACTGGTCAACTTTCTCACTTGGGTAGTTTTAAAAATAGGAAATAAATTAAAATGAGTTGATGATCTAATAAGGAATCCACCACAACGTAAGATAATATTATGGGAGATTTTCCATAAAACTTATGTTAAAATCCAAAAACATGATTGTATATGATAATGCTATGTATGACTTAATTATCAGATTTAACTTACTAACTGACTTAAGTGACTGGTCTGAACTAACTAAATAATCTGACTAAACTTAATAACTGATTTAGTTGAACTGATTGGCCAACATACTTAATCTTGTGTATAAGGTTGTGCACTAGCCTCACGTCCCGTTGCAGCAATGGGAGCCGCTGATAGTATTTTAGCATACTATGGTGGACTACGCTTAGATCTGTGGCTTGTACATCTACATTGATCTGATATACATTGGTACCATATATCTGAATGACTATCTGAATTAACTGATTTACTGAACTGATCAACTGACTAACTAATTAATGATCTGATCAGTTCAGTAATTCAGACTAACTTGAACTTAACTCAATTTATGCGACATGAGATGCATAATTTACATACTAATATAAATAACTAGAACTCGCTAAATCTAAATATGACATGCTGAATGACATGATCGTGTGTTATGTTGTATTGAATGACATGCTTGCATGACATGAAAGGTATATGAAAAGGCCTATAAATAACTGGCTCTACTAATAATATAATCTAACTGTGAATATTTTAATTTTGTGATCAAATTCACTTATCTTGTAGCGCTGCTTCCTAAATTCTCTTTTTTAGCTCAACATTATTGTAATTTATATTACCGATTGTGTCATTCATTTAATTAATCTTCTTCTGTGTTGTAATGATCCAATGGCTGGCTTGGTGACACCTGTGATGGCAAAGGTATTCGGATCTGTGCACAGCTGAGTCATGTGCTGACCTCGTGATGCCGCTAGCTGGATTCCACTGTCTCTCTAGCCGTTCGATTTATGACACGTGTTGTCATCTGATTTTGTATATATATATATATATATGTTTAAGATGGGAACTGTTGCCCTAATTCGATTGTTATCTGATCTGCTGTAATCCGAGACTGAGAGAGAGGCGATTTGAAAGAGTTCTCTAGGGTTTTTTTGTCTAGGGTTCGTTCTGTGAAAGAATCAGTAGATTTTAAACACTGATTTGAACAAAAGGAACTGTGAAGAACTGTACTGAGGCTTCTCTGTGAAGGTTGATGATCAATAAAAGAACTGAAGCCGTTCCTGCCGTGGATGTAGACTGCTAGGGTCGAACCACGTAATGTTGGTGTTGTTTCTTCCTTTCTTCCTTTCTGCTTTATCTTGTTTTGATTTCTTGCACGCTGCTTTATTTTCTTGTCACGATCTTGTTCTGCTTGTAAAGTTTTTCATAACTTGAATCTGTGATATTTTCTAAGTCAAATAGAAACTCGAGTAAAAACCTTAACAATTACTTTTACAAAGTATGAATCGTCATTAATGTTTCTATAACAACGTATTCAAACATTCTAATGAATTAATACATATCGCAGAGATTAATTTAATACACATTCTGCTTTCTACAAAAGATAATAAATACTATTATCATAAAACTAATAAATAGTAATAATATCTTTGCACAGTTTAAAAATATAATTTCATATAATGCTTAGACTATATTTAATTATACGAAAGGAAACGTGAAAACCGAATTAAATCCTTTAAATAGATTAATATTCTTATATTTAATATAATTATTTTAATTTTACACGAAACTTCATAAATATTTATATCATTTGAATATTCTTTAACATCACTTTATTTTAAAACTAAAACTTTAATAACATAACCATATCAAAAACTATAAGAATAACACTTAAGAATTATTTCATAAATATGTTCGCTTCATAAGCTCCAAACCAAACATAACCATTTGAGTAAGAAATGCCAATCGAAAAAGTAAGCCCAACCTAATAAAGAAAACCAAAGTCCAAAATAATTTGTCACAGCTTAATACCAAGGTTAGTAAAATAATAGCCAGAAATATAATCAGTAAAATATCTTATATTTGTCCTGTTTGGATATTAACTGAATTGAGTTGAGTTAAATAAAATATTATTAGAATATTATTTTTTAATATTTATATATTTTGATATTTAAAAAAATTAAATTATTTATTATATTTTATATGAAAATTTGAAAAAATATATGAAAATTTGAAAAAATTAAAATCATACGATAAAATAAGTTGCCGGAAGTTTGAATTCCAAATGAAGCCTTAAACAAAGTCCAGAATATTGAGGACAACTTTAAGAGTCGATTAAAATAAAGCGCAAGAAAATTATGAACTATACATCTGTTAAAGCTTTTGGATTAAGTGGCATACTTCTATATAACTTAAAATTATAACTTTATAACGTTAGTGTTCCCATATAAAGCCAACTACTAGTTTTTCATTTCAAAGTGTAAAACATGCGATAAATGAGTTCGGTGGCAGAGGTTTACCAAGCAGACTAGAGATGCTATGGAAGCGAGGTGAGACGCAGCTAGGTTGAGGGAGGCGGCGAGTGCGATGGCAGACAACTGAGAGAGAGAGAGAGAGAGAGAGAGAGAGAGAGAGAGAGAGAGAGAGAGAGAGAGAGAGAGAGAGAGAGAGATAGAGAGATAACGTGAGAGTGCTGTTAGAAGGAGAGAGAAAGTGGAGAGGATCGGCGCACGGGGCTTACTGAGATGGTGCGAGACCGACGGAAGGCTTTCGGGCGGCCTTTTTGGGTGGTTTCTAGAGAATTCATGGTTGGTGGTGGCTGGGCATCGTGAGCACTTGCTGCTCTATTTTGGATGGTGCAAAACAGGGGCTTCATCGTGGTTGTTTACGATGGGTTGGTGTGGCCGGCGTCTTTTGTGCTACGAGGTAGTACTCCGACGTGTGCTACGGTGGTTGGAGTGGTTGGGCACGAAATGGGCTGGCTGTTTGTCACTCGGTTGCAGCGTTTTATAGCATCGAGCAATGCTCTGTTTTTTTGGGCTAAAAGCAGGGGACACTTCACGTTGATGGGTAACACCCCGCTCCAGCACCCTTTTTGCTTTCTTAAAAAAAAAAAGGTTTTATATGTATAAAGATTAAAGAGTTCCTTTGAGTTTTTGAATTATTATTATTATTTTCCTTCACGAGGATCAAGCTTATCCTTTTATTTATTTTAATTATTTGTTATCTATTTCAAATGGCTAGGTTACGATTCTAGAGTCCTTTCTTTTATCAAAATTCTAAAATCCAAGTTTTATTGATTTTTTTCTTATTATTATATATATTTATATTTATATATCTAGATATATGTATTGTTGCAGCTCGTGAGAAGTTTTTTTTTTATTTTTTTAAGACTTAAGATTAGCTCGTAGACCGTAGTTGCTCTCTCCCACGTTTACCTTACATGCATGTTACATTCGCGACTGTTCCGGACAGATTTCAAACTCAAGATCCTTGGTTTACAAATTTCTATCTATACATATATTCTCATGCACTTACGTTCCTGCCCCCATCCTTAGGGTTTGTTTCCCATAGATAAGCATGCTTAATTCCATGCTAATGCACGCGTATCCCCTTCCTTCCTCTACGGTTTTCGTATCACCCTCATAAATATACTTATACATCTTGTGTATTGAGAAACATCACTGCTGCAACCCCACTACTACATTGAGATCTTTCCCAAAAACCTAAGCCTCACGCTACGGCACTACTGCAGCCCAGAACCAGCCACCATAAGAAACCATCCCTACCCCGTGATAGCCACAACGCAACCACTGCATTTAAGCGGTTCCAATCGCACATATCCGCCGCGAAACACCTCCTCCTCACTGCTAACAACCATGACACGAGAACCAATCGAAAAACTTCGTTATTCCAGTCCACGACCTCGATGCAATCCTCCACAACCCTGCCCTTCACACCACCGTCACCCAGCCACCTTGAACCTAGCACAACCGTGAGCGACAGCTCTCCCTTAAGCACTCTGTTTTTTTTAGCTCAAAACAGAGCATTTCCCAGATAAAAGCCTGCTGCGTTTTCTCCGTCGGCAGCCACCGTTCTCGCCGCACCACCCACTTTTCCATTAGAAGCAGCCCCCTCCCGTGAAGCCCAAGGCTTTCGTCGCACGGTTTCTCCTCCTGGTGAGATTCAGTCTTCCCTGTAAAAGGTATTTTGCTTTGCATGTTACGTAAAGCTTTAGTAGGGAAGGTTAAATTTTTTATTTTACCATTTTACCGGTCTGAGTTATAAACCAAAATGGGATTTTTGAATGTTTATTTTAAATGAGCTCTGAAGTTGACGTTGGGCCTCGCTTTTAGTTTGGGGTTGAGTCTTTATTTTAAATTGTGTTTTAAGACCAATTTCTGTTAGATAATATTAAGTCTGATATGTATTTTCTTGGTGTTGTGTTAAGTCTTTCAGGAAAATCGTTTCATTATGTTTTATCATGAGTCTGGTTTTTAATTAATAAATATGGTTTTGGAGAAACTTAGCTTTTATCTAAAATAATTAAGTGGTTTAATTTTGGTTATCTAGCATAGACCTTTAAAATTCTAATTTCAGAAATAAAAGTAACGGTATAATTTTATCTTAAAACCCTTTAGATCCAATGTAGTTTATTTTTTTATTAAATAAATCTTTGATGATTTCAATCTAGTATGATTAATAAATTATTTTGAGTTTTGATATAAGTGGTCATTGACGGGTTTGGAAAGAGATTATATTTTAAGATTATGAGAGTTTTAGGTGTTGAAGAGTTAAAATAGGATGATTTGAGCATTTTAGGCTTTAATGTTGAAATACATGATTGATCGAAAATTTAAGGAATGACATGATCATTTTATAGGTGATTAATATTTTCGTTCAACATTATTGAGGAAATTTTTGAAAGGCTAATAAATCTAAGTAAGCAGGCTAGTTTTGCATAAAAATAAATAAAATGAGGTTGACTTTAAAATATGCATATTTGTTTATTTTCAAATAAAGTTGAAAACGACCTCAGATGTTTGTTCTGCATGTACATAAAAAGTTGTATAAGAAAATATTTTTTTAACATAACTGGTGTAGACATGAGCTTAATTTTGTGTATTATGTTTCTGAACTGGAAAAAAAAACGAATATGAATCAGTTTGAAAAGTGTTGTTTTGGTGATATAGAAATATTCTGATATATGATATCTAAAAGTTTTGTTGTGAATAAATGAAGAAGTTTTTATTCTGATTTCGAACATGCGAAATGATTATGAAGTTATTCAATATTTTATTTTTGATAAGCTGTGGCATTTGAAAATTTTGGCATGAAACTTTGAATATGTATACTAAAAGAAAAGTGATTTTTTTGATGTTCTCTTTTGTTTTTGATAGAGCCTTACCACAGATAAGAATAATGAATATGTGGCCCTATCACGGGTAAGAATAGTAGACATGTGACCCTACCACTGGTAAAAATAGTGGATTCATGATCCTACCACGAGTAATAATAGTAAATATGTGTCCCTACTACGGATAAGAATAATAGGTACGGCCCAACCACGGATAAGAATAGTGGATACGGCTCAACCACAGATAAGAATAGTGAATACGGCCTGACCACGAGTTATAAATGTGGTACAACCCTATCACAGAGGTTAAATATAGTATTATGTGGCCTGATCACAGATTATAAATGTAGCATAACCCTACCACGTTGGTTAAACATAGTATATTATTTTAATGAGATGTTTCAGACTTTATATGCCAAATAATTTCTTTGAATAAAAAATGATTTTTTTTAAAGTTTCACTCTAATATTTTGTAAAAGGTTTATTCCTGTATTTTGAAAGTAAAGGTTTGGTGTTCTGAATTCTGAAATTAAGATGTTTTGTTTTGCATGATGAAGTTACAAATACTCATATTTACATACTAACATATGTTCACTGCTTATTGAGTTGATATCTTATCTATTATCTCTGAATATTTTTTAAATAAATTGGATATTTCAGTTAAATACTGAATGATGAAGTATTGGATGAGATGACTTAAGAATGATTATTTAAGCTTAGAGAGTTTATATGAATATTGATAAGGTTTATTAAGAAAATATTATTGTAATCTACTGACTTGAACATTTTTGAAATTGCTGATATTGAGGAAATAGGTTTTGTGACCAAATTTTATATGATATTTAGAAATTTAGAATCTTAATTATACTGTTGAAATGCAAGTATATGTGATAGGAAGTAACTTTCCGACCACTGCAGGATCGGGACGTTACAGATGATATACACATGCATGTGGTGATTCTCTTGATGGCGGTTCCCGCAGCTACATGCATAAGCCCACGTTTATTCCTTCGGGGATGGTGGCAGCAACCAGTCAAAAGCGTGATATTTGAGAACGTGTGGGCTAAAGGTTTTGGTTTGAGGGCATGAGATGATTTCGTTGGGAGGCCGTGTGCTAGAGGGAAGAAGGTGACGTGAGTGATTTGGGTTACAGCTGATGAAGTGCTTTCGGTATTCTTTTTTTCATGCCGTGAAGAAGAATATTTGCATGTATATATATATGGTAATATACAGAGGTTCGAAATCCCTTCAATGTAGGAACCAGCGAGGAAAATATGCAAGTGCATGGCTTCGTGTGTACCAACTCTTTTCATGAAAACAGTGAGCAAAATGAGGTTGTTGCTGCTTGAAGTGGAGGATAAACATGGGGGAAACTGCTGTGCACGAATATGTGTATGGTTACTAACTTATACAAGCTGCTAGAGCTCTTAACGATGGGGTAGCGCATGAAAAGATGTATATCGATAGTTGAAAACCTAGCAAAATCAAGAAGGAGCATTCCAATTCAAAACTGAGAAATGCGAATATAAAATACGAAGATCGAGACTACGAAACTATCCGAGAGAAATTAGCAGCATTTTTAAAAAACCTGAATCTCTTTTGATAACGTAATAGTTTATTTTTTGAGAGAGTGAAGATAAAAGATTAGATCTCAAAATAAATACGTAAAAGATTAATATTAATAGAATAATTTAAAACAATAAAATCTATATTTAAAAAATAAACAACTTATTGATCTCATATAATCCAACCAAGAAAATTGATAATACTAATAATAACATAAGATAATTATATAATAATATATAAAAAATCAAAAAATTAAAATATTCGCATTTAAAATCTAAATATCTGGGAATGTTACAAATTTATTTATTAATCTTTCTCAAACATTAACGAAAAATATCGCAAAAGGTAAATTTTCTACATCGCTATGATAATTCTAAACCTGGCAAAAGTCATTAAAAATAAAGAAACCTTATAAAGATTATAAGACTCATAGATATCTCTATCTTACAACATCTTATAGTATTTTAAATGTAGGTTAAAACAATTATTACTTCTCAATCTCAAAATAAATTCCAAATCATGTAAATAGTGATCAAGCATTCATAAACATTAAATCCAAAATAAAATACTCAGTAATACGACACAAATATTAAATTAATTCAACTATAAAAAATTTACATAGTCAAAATTAGACTACATCATAACCCTAAAAAAATAAATTAGTTCATGAAAAAACTAAGTAAAAAATATAATAGAAGAATTTAACATCAAAACATTTAGAAAAAATTAATTGAAAGAACAGAAAAAACTTCAAAAATGGCCAACCTCGCTGCGCTGCGGCTCTTCTTTTTCTTCCCCAGTCGTGCCTCCTCGCGGCGCTTGTTATCTGTTGATGCCCATACCTTGTGCGGCTAATATGGTAATGAAAGAAAGGCTCCGCCCAAAAATGAAATATAAAACCGATGGGAATTTAAAATATGAGGAGTGCTAGAGTGAAGCCACACTCAGAGCACTCACTCTCACATGGTACTGTTCACGTGAACAGTACCATGTGAGAGTGAGTGCTCTGAGTGTGGTTTCACTCTATATTTTTTCTTAAAATATTGAAGTGCGGCTGATTGTGGGCCCAATAAAGTGTATTAGAGTGCTAAAGTCAAAATGGGACCCAAAATGAGTTGAATTGATGTTGCGGCCATGTCTTGTGCGGCTAAGTCCAAAAAGCTAATGGGGCAAGTGAATATGAGACCAACAATTTAAAATCTGAAGTCCAACCAATTAGTGCTGTCTCAATCTTGAAATCCATCTTCTTCTTCTTTTCTTCAGTAATTCTTCTCATTCCTTTAAACACAAATAAAGAAAGAAACATAAATCAAAATCAAAATCAAATCAAATCAAAATGAATAAAATCAAAATAAATAATTTTAATAAGTAAAGAGGTAATAAAAATAATATAAAAATTACACTTATCGAGTTTCAATATGTATTAACGTTAACGCTTCTTTTTAATAAGAAACGTACTTCTTGTAGATTCACTTTAATTATGCCAAGAAAAAGCATGAAAATAGCATGCATTTGGATTGAATTGAGGAGGAACAACTAATTTATTGGAATTGATGTCATGTTTCATAGCCTGAAAAACTCTGTGATTCCTTTGTTCGACCTATAAGACCCAAGGAGATGAGGATCTGGGATGGTGAGTGACACATTCAATGCCTAATGTTGTTTGACTATCACAATGCAAAATAGATGAAGTAAAAGAAAACAAAACAAATCCTAAAATTAGCAAGTAATGAAATAAGTCATTTGAGTTCATAACAAGTTGATGTCATTGAGCGGCACTCTACTTCAAAAGACGATCTGGAGACTATTACTTGTTTCTTGGACTTCCAAGAAATTAGAGAATCACAAATATAAATGCAAAAATCAATAATAGACCGTCAAAAATTAGAACATGTGGCCTAATCTGAATCACAAAATCCTTTCAGTTGCAACAAGGAAGAATTGGGGAAGAAGAGACTTTGACCAGCAGTAGCCTTAATATATCTGACAACTCTAAGGGCAGCACCATGGTGGGATTGGTAGGGTTGATCCAAAAACCGATTCAAAGTATTCATAGAATAAGAAATGTCAAGCCTAGTCAAAGTCAAATATAGAAATCTATTTTATTAACTTTCTATAAGAGGCTAGATCATCAATTAAAGAACCAGAAGAATTGGTTTAAGATAACCTCGAGTTTTGATCCATAGGAGAATTAGTTGGTTTTCCAACCATGAGTCCAGAGTCACTCACAATTTCAAGGGCATATTTTCTTGAGAGATAGAGATACCTTTGGAAGATCTTGCCATCTCAAGACCTAAAAAATGCCTCGGATTTTCAAGATCTTTTAGCTTAAAATGCAAGTGAAGAAAAGCCTTAAGATCATCAATAGATTTTGAATTGTTAGAGGCAATAACAATATTATCAACATATTCCAATAGTGCAATAAAGGATTCACCCAAATACTTTGTGAACAAAGAATATCAAATTTTGACTAATTAAATCCATAAGTAATCAAGGTGGACAAAAACTTGGAGAACCTTTGACGAAAATTTTGTTTAAGACCATATAAGGACTTATGCAACTTGCATATGCAAGAGTCACAAACTTTAGAAAAACTAGGGGGTAACTTCATATATATCTCTTCATCTAATTCTCCGTGAAGAAATGAATTATTTACATCTAATTGATGTAATTCCCAATTGTGAATAGTAGCCAAAGCAAAAAAAATAGCATACTGTAGTATGCTTTGCAATAGCAGAAAAAGTATTAAAATAGTCAATTCCTTCATATTGAGTATACCTATTTGCAACTAATCGAGCCTTATAATGTTTTAAAGTGCCATCAAATTTCAACTTGCACTTATACACTCATTCACAACTAATGGATTGCTTACGAGGAGATAATTTAGTTAAAACCCAAGTATTATTGGATTCAAGAGTATTGATTTGAGTTGCCATTGCATTCCTCCAATGAGGATGTTTAATGGTTTGATGAAAAAATTGTGGTTCATAATGAGAATCAATAGAAGAACAAAAGTGCTTGTATGAATTGGAAAACTTAGAATATGACAAATAGGAAGAAATATGATAAACTATACTTGAACTTAAATAACCATCAACCGGAGGAGAATGAGTAATTTTATTGTTAGAAATCAAGGAGCAATGATAATGCTACAAGTATTTAGGTGGTCTTCTATTTCTTGTTGATTTTCCGGTGGGAAGAGAAGTAGAGTCAATGTAGATGACAAAAGTAGCAATCTCCTTGGACATGGTGTTGAGAAGTCATAATAAAATGATTGTGTCGTAGCGAATCCATGCATTGTGCTTTGGATCGGGTTTAGGTGGTGATGGCAGAATACTATCGACGAAACAAAGTTTATTCTTAGATAAAAGGGCCATGGACATAGACCGATTCCAAGTGAGGTAGTTATCGCCATTAAGCGGCTGAGAGATGATAACAGCACCGGGATGATCACCATGCTGAAGATACAAAAGATTAGAATAATCCTCAGAAATAGGGGGATGAGGCGCAGAGGAATCACGACAATTTGAATCGGAAGAATCCACAGAAGTGCAAACAAATGAGAGAATTGCAATGAGAAGCAATGGAGAATCACGATGAGAAGCAGCTAGGGTTATTGTTTTCACCTAATATCATGATGAGAGAGAGAATCAAATCTTCAAGAACAAAATATCTAAGTTATTTTATTCAGTAAAATGAAAAAAGTATATATATAATTGAATAGGCTGCATCTTTTAAGTATTGTGCACGTGTATTACAAATGATTAAAAATAAAAACATTTAATACACTAATACAAGTGTATATGGGACATTGTAATTTGTATTGGTGGCATGTTTCTCTCATGTCATGTCAACTATCATCTTGTCACTAGGCTTGTTCATCCAACTCGGCCCGGATTGAAATTTTAATATATTTCTTAATATTTTGATTTTTTTTCAAAAAAATTGAAGAAAATTTTAAATTCAAATTCCGAATTTAGGAATCCGGAACCCGGATGAACACCCCTATTTATCACATTGTGCATGAGTCGCTAGTTTATCCTTGTGGCAAGCAAGAGGTGGAGACGTATACACTATTTTGTCCATAGAGATGAGAGGAGGTTTATCTCTGTCGTTGCAAATTAGCTTTCCATATCATTTAATGTGGCGTTCTTGTTGTCCAACAGTGTGGGGTGTGGTCTGAGCAAGTGACTTGATCAGTCACCATATTTAAGGGGCCTTCTTGGATTCAGTCCAATTCTCTTTCTTTCATTAGTTAGCTGGACTAGCTACTAGCCGGTTTAGACCATGAGGGGGACCAAATCCCAGGCGGCCCAAGTGGGGAAGTAAATCCCCTTCTCAACTCAACAAGTTTTGAATTGAGCTTATAATTATTACAATTAGTATCATCTGGTTAAATGGATTGATTAATTAATTGAGGCCAACAAATTGGACAACTTCTGCACGTGGACCCACTAATACCACACTAGGGTGGAAGTTGATGGCCCCAAATCGAGGAAAAAAGACATTGTTTTATTTTCCTGAAAGCAGGTCAGCATGATACCCATTACTCGGACTGGTGGGAATTTCGGCTGGTGGGGTTAGAAAACATGGCAGGATTTGACTCCTTGCTTGTCAATGTCCACTCGACCAAAATACGTTGGTGGAAGATGCTTTACGATGTTAATATATGAAAAATTGTTGGCTATTTTGACAAGTATGATATAAAATTATAAATGAAAGAAGATGAAAAAATTATATAAATGATTCAATGTTATTATACTATATCACAAGATCTCATGTCACTAATATTGTTTTTATAAGTACTAATTAGTAATAACATAATTCTTGTAATAGTAACCTTCTCTTAAAGAAATACTTGTAATAACGTGCTCATATTCCAAAATTATTTAATAATTACTTATTATATACTAAAACAAAGAGAAAATATATGTGAAATTATGAATTGTGGGACTGTCGCATGACTATTTTAAAAAAAGTAAAAAAAAATATGAAATCCACGTGAAAGAAAATAATTTTTTAATAGTAGATTTTATTATTTTTTAAAGCAATTACGTAATATTTATACACTTCACGATTATACGTAGAATTACTCCTAAAATATATATATATATATTATTTTGATATTTCCTTAGTCTTGCCATCTATCTTATTGGAGGTTTAAAAGGTTGGGACTTCAATTATGCAGAGCAATGGCATATTAATATATATATATATATATATATATATAAATGGAAGTTTTAGAAAGTTAGGCCAGCCTCCATAGAAATATCTTCCGGATTAAAAGGGACTGCCTTTTATTATTACTCTTTTTATTATTATTATAATTATTATTATTTGTTGAAAGCTACATATGCAATTAATATTAGGATCGGTCTAAAATTTGAATAGCATTTTGAGTGGGCCCATTTGTTTGTTATTGTATAGGAAGAAACAGGGCTTGTCTGTAATGGGCTTAAGAGGTACAACCCACGCCTGATTTAAAACTGGAAGGTGATGGTGAGAAGAATGAGGACTTCTCTATTGATTTTATTAAAATAAATTATTAAAATTTAATAATAAGTATAAATTTATACATATATTTAAAAAAATATCGTCATATTTGATCAAAAATAACAAAAATAAAGTGTAAAGAATAATATAAAAATAACTTTTACTTGACTTTTGAATAATAAATGATTAAAATTGATCAAAGTTGATGATTTATTATTTAAAAGTTAAGTAAAAAATATTTTTATATTATTCTCTATTCTTTCTTTTCGTTATTTTTTATTAACTATAATAAAAAATATTTTATATGTGTGTAAATTTATATTTTTATTAAATTTTGAAAATTTTTTTTGAAGAGAGCAATGGAGGTACTCGGAGTGATTTAAAAACCGCAGGTAATTGTTCAACCAATGGAAAATATGCGGATCAAATTTCAGTACTCTGAGTCTCTGACTTGACTGTACAAGGCAATTGCAGCAGAAGCATGGTGATAACGGTAGTGGGGACTGTACATTTATGCATTAATGGGCGATCGGCGATGATCAAGTTAGTCGCTGTGACCCATTTAATGCCAAGGCAAACGGGTACAACTTGAACTTAAGAGTATCCATTTAAGGGTCCTGTAGTTTGTGTGAGAAAGTGGAGCAATGTTAGAGATAAATATTAAAAATTAGATAAACTTCAATTAATATGGTATAATAAATAAGATGTACTATTTTTATTTACTTTAATTTTGGATTGATTTTTTCATATTTTAACTCAAAGATATTATACAACACATAATAAATATCAAATATTATAAATTATCAATTAATATTTATTCAATATTTGTTTATGAACTTTGTCCCTAATATTTTTTAAGAAAGTGTACCTATCACTTCCTTCTTCTTCTTTTTTTCCCTTCTATTTTAAGCTATTTTTGTGTTTTTAATATAGAAATACTGAAAATAAAAATGTTACTTAGCCCAAAATCATCGTTCAAAACTATTGCTTAAATATTTTAGTTATTTTTAGTGATTATTTGTAAAATTATATATTTTATAATTTTTTCTAGTGGTTATAATGTTAAAAAATATTTAAAAGAAAATGAAAAGAAAAAAACAAGTTTACACTTGCAGTACGCAGCGGTAAACTCTGGGCAACCGGCTGACACCATTCAAATAAAGTGATTGGTATACTTTTTTGGTCAAAATTCTTGGTCTTAGTAGCGTTTTTCAATAACCATCCATTCCTGTGCCCCTAAAAGCTTTGTTCAATAATGAGTAGAGCAATGTAAAAATTTGACTTTGAATCCGAATCTTTTTTACTCCAACAATAAGGAATTATTTTTATATTTTTTTTCCAGTCAGAGTCATAGGTGTTGTTCAACCAACTAGACACCCACTTCACTTGATCCGATTTTGACTTCGTCCTTCGAATTCGACTCTATATTGTACATATGTTATAAAAAATATGTATATATTTATATATTTATTTTATTTATTAGTATATTTATATAGTCATATAACTATAACCTATACAGTTAAACTCAATAATATACTATTATAAACTAATTATTATGAAATAATATATTTATAATATAATATAAATAAAGTAATAATAATTTAGTATATATATATATATGTAAACATTGCAATTTTTATTATAAGTAATAACTTTTATTGATTGAATGCAATTAAGCAAAGTCTAAGTATACAAAAAGTATATAAAAGATAGATCTAGTTACATTCTATTGAACTAAAAAGAAGTTAAAAACTCATGAACCTGCATTCTCTTTAATATAATTGCAGAAAATCATTATACCAAAAAGGATACAAAAAGTTCTAAATTTTTCCTATGGTTCTTTTCTTATTGTTGAAGCATCTCTCATTCATTTCCAACTAAAGATACTATAGTAGATACAAAGAAATCATCCTTTATGTTGTCACGGCCAAATGCTTGCATTGATGATATCTATTCCAGCTAGGTAGGAGAGCCGCCACACTTTTAAGCATTATGCAATACAGCCCTACCCTTTCAGTGATACCATCCCATAATTTTGTTTCTACGTCGCAATGCAAAAAAAAATGTGGTCGATGGACTCCCTATTTTTCTTACACAAATAGCACCATTCGACAACTATCAGCCCTCATTTTCTTTAAATTGTCGACCGTCAAAGTCTTACCTGGTGCTGCTATCCATACGAAGAAAGCGACCTTAGGTGGTGTTGAAGCTTTTCATATGCCTTTCCAAGGGAATCCAACCGGTTGATATACTTGCATGGCCTTGTAGAACGACTTGACAATAAATTTCATGTGTCCAGGATGATTCCACAACATTCTATCTCTCCCCCCTCCTCCTAATTGCCTGAAATAAAGGAAGTTATAGAAATCTGCAATCTCTTTAATTTCTCAATCCTGAAAATTCTTGAAAAAAGTTAAGTTCCAATACATCATGCCATTAACTCGACATAGCACATCGAAAATTGTAGCTTGCTGATTTTTCATTAAACTGAAAACCCTAAAAAATGTTGAAAACAAAGCTCTCTCACCACACCATTTATTAAACCAAAAGCTAATTCTTATGTCGTCGCCAACCTAAAAAATAATGTGTAGAAAATACATTCCACCCATTTCTAATAAATTTCTAATAGCTCACTCCATAAATCCCCCTAACCTCCTTAGTACACCAACCCACCTGCTCGCACCCATATTTTCCCCCCACAACTATTTTTCACAATGCCGACTCTTCCATTGGGAATCTCCACAACTACTTCCCTATTAAAACTATATTGAAGGTGGTCAAATTACGCACTCCCAACCCACCTATCTCCTTTGGAGTACACACTTTAGGCCAACTCACTAAATGCAATTTGTGTTCCTCTTCCATTCCACTTCATAAGAATTCTCTAAAGAGTTTTTCAATCTGATTAGCAACCCCTGCTGGTATAGGAAAAAGGGATAAAAAGTATGTTGGTAGATTGGAAAAAATGCTTTTGATGAGTATCAACCTCCCACCCTTTGAAAGATAAAGACGCTTCCACCTGGACAATCTTTTTTCCACCTTCTTTATCACCTCATCCCAAATAGATTTTGCTTTAAAAGAAGTTCTCAAAGGAAGTCCAAGATATCTCATAGGAAGGGCAGCCACCTTACAACACAACAAGTTGGCTACTTGATTGATATTCTCCACCCCCTCAACCGGAACCAATTCCAAAATTTTCAAGTTGACTATGAGGCCCAAAACAGCCTCAAAACATAAAAGTACAGCTCTCAAAGCTTTAATTTGCTTGCTGTCCGCATCATAGAAAATTAGCTTATCATCTGCGTACAATAAATTGGAGATAGATAACCCAGTGCTCTGATTCCCCACTGCAAAACCTGTAACAAAACCACTCTGGATAGCGGCATCCATCATGTGACTCAAAGTCTCCATTACAAGAATAAACAAGAAATGAGAAAGTGGATCTCCTTGTCTCAACCCTCTCGTTCTCGGAAAGAAACCACATGATTATTCATTGACTAACACAGAAAATCAGGTCGTCGAAATACAATGTTTAACTCAACCACACCATTTTTTTCCAAATCCACATCTCTTTAGCATATAAAGCAAAAAGTCACAACTCACATGATCGTAAGTCTTCTCCATATCTAGATTGCAAAGAACTCTGGGACTTCCGTTTCTCAACTGGCTATCCAAGCACTCATTTGCTATTAGAACTGAGTCCAAAATTTGACGACCCTGAACAAAGGCATTTTGAGGTTTTGAGATTATCTTGTCCATCACTACACTCATGCGAGTTGCAAGCACCTTTAATATGATTTTATAGATCCCTTATACCAAACTTATATGTTGAAAATCCTTCAACTTTGTAGCTCTCGCAATCTTCGGGATTAAAGCGATAAAGGTTGCATTCAGGGATCTCTCAAACTTATGGCAAAGGTGGAATTTATGAAAAACCCGTATCACCTCATCCTTCACCACGTCCCAACACTCTTGAAAGAAGGCCAAGAAAAACTCATCAGGACTCAAAACTTTATCTTTTCCCATTCTGCGTACCACATGATGTACTTTGGGTTCCTCAAATGGTCTCTCCAACCAGACTGCTACGCTGTCCTCCAGATGATCAAAAGTTAATCCATCTAGTTTAGGCCACCATCCTACTATTTCTTTGAGTAGCTCTTCATAATAGCTCACTATATGTTCTTAGATATCTTCTTAGTCTTGGTATACCATGTTATCTGAATGTATCTTCTCAATAGCATTAGTCCTTCTATGTGAGTTTGTCATTTTGTAAAAGAAACCGATGTATTTATCTCCCTCCTTCAACCACCTCACTCTAGATTTTTGTCTCCAAAAAATTTCTTCCCTCAACAAAACCCACTATAATTTCACTACCACCTTAACCTTTCTAACTACATTACCCCCCCTTCAAGAGAATTCAACTACTTTCAAAGAAGACTTTTTGTTTGTCTGTGTGTCTAAACACCTCATTATTTCACTTCTTTAAATCTAACTTGAAAGCTTTGAACTTACTGGCCACAATGAAACTTGGAGTGCTGTGAACCGAATAGGAAACCCACCAATTCCTCACCCTTTTCTCAAAATCAGCCACTTGTAACCTGTAGAATCGAAAGTTTCAAGTCTCATATTTACGTATAGATTTTAATGATAACAAATAAATTCAAAACTCAAGCTCAAGTTGTCTATGAATGAAGAGAGTTAATCACATCAAGAAATCAAGTATGAATAAAAAGAAGAACAAGTCTACAAATGAAACTCATAGAGTAATTTTGTACATCTCTTAAAATTTGAAATTGGATTAAGGT
This sequence comes from Platycarya strobilacea, assembly GCA_036898215.1. Taxonomy (NCBI): domain Eukaryota; kingdom Viridiplantae; phylum Streptophyta; class Magnoliopsida; order Fagales; family Juglandaceae; genus Platycarya; species Platycarya strobilacea. The sequence continues at coordinate 42,828,174 of CM072545.1, read as the reverse complement.
TCAAAATTAATATTTTCTCATAAAGTATCAAATTGCATTTTTTACATTTGCATAACTTTATTAAAATATTTAATTTCGAAAATTATTATTATTTTTCCACATATGCATAAAGATTTTGAATTTGTAAGATAATTGATTGTCATCTTTAACATGTGCATGTGTTATTTGAAAATCTTGAGAGTGGTTGTGTTTTTTTTTTTTTTCACAAATGCAAATGATAGATGATTTTGTTTGAAAATCTTAAAGAGTGGTTGTGTATTTTTTTGACAAATGTAAAATATAGATGATTTGTTTGAAAATATTGAAAGGTGGTTGTGTGTTTTTTTGACATATGCAAAAAGAAGATGATTTGGTTTGAAAAATAAATCATGTTCATTTTGTCATGTATGAAAAGTAAAAGATTTGATTTGATTTCTTTGAAAAATGAATGGAGTTGTCTTTGACAAATATAAAAATGAGATGTTTTTATTTGAATCTTTTGAAAAGTGAATAGTGATCTTATTTGACATGTGAACCTTTTCAAATTTGAATATGAAGACCCATTAGCTTATAAATAGCTCACTTGAGTTTTGTAAAAATCACAACAAGAGCTTACACATTAATTGCTAAGTTTTGTATCATTCTTTCAAAACTCTCATTCTCTCTTTTTTAAATTTTGTGCCTTAATTCTTGTTTATTGCGAGACAGATATAGGTTACACTATATTGTTTTTATCTCACTCATTGAGGAGTGTATTCTGATAACCTACCTATTATCAGTTTTTGTATTTGTAAGAGGGTGCGTATAATCCTTGTGTGTGTAGAAGGTGTTCTACACAGGGAATAGTTGAATCACCAAGTGTGAGGTAATTGCAAGTGTAGAGGGTGTTCTACACAGATTTTTTGTAGCAGTGTTGTTCAAAAGTGTAATAGGTTTCTATTTCTACCTGAAGGAGATTAAATAGTGAATTTGGGATCCTCAAGGGGTAGTTTGAGGCAAGGACGTAGGCAGTAGGACTGAACCTCGTTAAAATACTGAGTTTGCTTCTTCTTACTCTTACTCTTTATATTTCCTGCTACTTCATATTCTATTTATATTTTATATTATATATTTGGTTTATAAGTATTAATTTTTTATTATAACTCAATTCACCCCTATCTTGTGTTAGTTATCTGGGCAACATAACCACATGTTTTCAAATTTAAATTAACATTTCCCTCCATGTATGCCCACGTAATCTAACAATAAGGGGAAATTATTTAAACAAACCCTAGATTTTCCTTTGACATATATCTAGAAACTGTGACTCCCACAATGTCGATATTAAGAATCTATCCAACCTTGAGATTCCTCTACTATTGGACCACGTAAAGGCTCTATACCAAGGAAAGACCAATCAAGTTCAAATAAAAAATCAGCCCTGAGAAGTCCTCCATCGCCCTTGTCAAAGATGGTGCCCCCTCCCTTTCACTAGATAAACGTACTATATTGAAATTCCCACACACAACCCAAGGAAGTTCCCACAAAGAATACAAACCCGCAAATTCCTCCCGTAGGCAACTTCTCTCACTGTTAACATTAGGCCTATAGACTCTTGCAAGAGCCCATTCCCAACCATCCTCAATGTTTTTGAAAGACCCAACTATAAATAAATTTCCAATGCATACCTTAACTATATCAACCAACTTCCTATCCCACATCAACACTACCCCGCCTGAAATTCCTAATGAAGCTAAATAACTCCACCCCACAAATGCATTGCCTCATAAGTTACAGATGATACTTCTATCAATAAACTGTAATTTAGACTCTTGAAGACACACAATATCCACCTTCCAACTGCGTAACAGATTTTGAATTCTAAGCCGCTTATTAACATTATTGATCTCCCTCACATTCCATAATAAGATTCTAGGCTTCATAAAAAGCATTGCTCCCCCGACCTTTCGCTCTAACTCGTCCAACACTACCTTCCTTGTGGTCATAGTTGATGGAGCACGTCAATCTTTTCAGTTTCCTGTCTTTTTTGAAAGCCGACTTCATAGCCTTTGGTCTACCTACTTCAAGAGCCACCAGTAAGGCCGTAAATTGATCTTCATACCTTGCAACAAAAAGTCCTAGGAAATGGTGTATGATAGGGGTGGGATTGTCCCCCTCATTTCTCTAACTCTTGTCAAACTTGACTTGGCATCTCACTGGATCTCCTGCTGGCGCCACCTCCACCGTAAGGGCACCTCCCTCCTAATTTATCTATTCCACTCTTCCTCTTTTCCATGGGACTATCTCCCATGAGGGTGACACCTCCCCTAGAAGGCTTTTCGACACTTGAGGTACCCCACTGTCGATAATCGATACTTCGTCTGCTTCGTATGCCTCCACCACCTCACCCTTCTTGAGTTTCGACCCTTCGATCTGATTGACGGCAACTGACGACCTTTTTTTGTGCCAACAAGGAGACCATCGAAATCTTTTCTAACATTGCAAGGTTGCTCAAGCCCTGAACTGAAACCAATATATCAGTTTTGAAGGGCTTTTGTTTTTCCTTCTAGACATGAGTTGGGCCTAAGTGGCCCAACCTAGAGCCCAAAGAGAGTTGTTCGCCGATCTTAACTGTAAACATCGCAGTTACTACTACCATACATAAGTATAGAAATAAGTTAGACGCTAATATTGAAATAAATTTAGTATAATAGGTTAATAACACATAATAATAATGTAGTAAAGTATAATAACATATAATTAGACGCTAGAAAATCCAATATATAAGTAAGTTATAAATTAAGTATACATGTAATAATATATAATCATGTAATTAGACATTTTAATACAAGTATAGTATAGAAATAAAATAGACATTAGCATAGAAATAACTAATAAGTCTAATATTATAAGTTAATAACATACCATACTAGTTCCTAAAATATAAACATATAAAATAAGAAATTAGAAATAAGTCAAGTGTAGAAATAAGTTAGACAATTGTTTTGAAATAAATCTAATATAATAAGTTAATAACACATTATATCATAGTAAAATAATATATATAATTCCACATTAGAAATGATATATCATACTATAGTATGATAATATATAATTAGATGATATAGTACTATAAGTCTAGTATAAAAATAAATTAAATATTAGTATAGAAGTAAATAAGACTGAATATTATTGTTGAACTCAAGATTTCAAGATTCATGTAAATCTACACATGGATTTTGATGATAACAAATGAATTCAAAGAATAAAGTAGTCTCAAGTTCAAGTTGTCTACACAATACAATCAAGCACATCAAGGAACCAAGCATAAGTAAGAAGGGAACAAGTTCATATTAAAATCATAGAGTAATTTTGTAAATCTCTTAAAAATTCAAAATTAGGATTAAGGCTCAAAATTAATATTTTATCATAAAGCATTAAAATACATTTTCCACATATGCATGAATATTTTGAAAATTAAATTTGAAAATTTTGAAAGATGATTGATTGTCATCTTTCACATGTGCATGACATGATTAAAGGTTTGAATTTTGAAAATATTAAGATGATTGATTGTCATTTTTCACATGTGCATGTTTTATTTGAATATTTTCAAAAGTGGTGGATGTTTTTCTTGACTTATACAAAAGGTAGATGTCTTTATTTGAAAATTTTGAAAAGTAAAGTGTGCTCCTTTTGTCATATGCAAAAAGTAAAAGATTATATTTGAAATTTTTGAAAAGTAAAATGTACTCCTTTTGTCACATGCAAAAAGTAAAAATATTAAATTTGAAATTCTTGAAAAGTGAATGATGATATTTTTGACATGGGAATCTTTTCAAATTTGAAATTGAAGACTCATTTACCTATAAATAGCTCACTTGAGTTTTGCAAAAATTACAACAAGAGCTTACACATCTATTGCTAAGTTTTGCATTATTTCTTCAAAACTCTCATTCTCTCTTTTCTAAAGTTTTGAGCCTTAATTCTTATTCTTGTTGAGAGAGATATAGATTGCGCTGTATTGTTTCTATCTCACTCATTGAGGAGTGTACTTTGATAGTCTACCTACTATCAACTCTTGTATTTGTAAAAGGGTGTGTATAACCCTTGTGTGTGTAGAAGGTGTTCTACACAGGGAATAGTTAAATCCTCAAGTGTGAGGTGATTAGAAGTGTAGAAGGTGTTCTACACAGTGAATAGTTAAATCACCAAGTGTAAGGTGATTGGAAGTGTAGAGGGTGTTCTACACGGATTCTTTGGAGTGGTGCTGCTCAAAGGTGTAATAGGTTTCTATCTCCACCTAAAGGAGATTGAATAGTGGATTTGGGGATCCTCAAGAGGTAGCTTGAGGCGAGGACGTAGGCAGTGGGGCCGAATCTCGTTAACATACTGTGTTTGCTTCTCTCTTACCCTTACTCTTTATATTTATTGCTGTTTCATATTTTTATTTTATTTTATATTATATATTTGATTTATAATTGTTATTTTTTTAAATACAACTCAATTCACCCCCCCTCTTGTGTTAGTCATCTGGGCAACAATTGGTATCAGAGCTAGAGCTCTATTATAAGATTAACTATCTTTTGAGTTAAGATCTTATGGCTAACATTGCAGCTTCATTTGGTGAAGGTCAATCCAGCAGTCGGCCTCCACTCTTTTGTGGAGACAATTACTCATTCTGGAAAGTTAGAATGAGAATATTCCTTCAGGCTCAAGGTCGAGAAATCTGGAAATGCATTGTAAATGGACCTTATATTCCAACAAAAGTGATTGATGGAGTAAAGGTCAAAAAGGAAGAAGAAGAGTTTGATCGTGAAGACGATAGATTTTATATTTTGAATTTAACTGCTATGAAATTATTATATAATGCTCTTAATGGTAATGAGTTTAATAGAGTAATGACTTGCACTACAGCAAAGGAAATTTGGGATAACTTGGAAGTTACTTATAAAGGAACTTCTCAAGTCAAGGAATCAAAAATTTATATTCTTACTCATGAATATGAAATGTTTAAGATGAATGATGATGAATTTATTTCTAGTATGCACACTCGTTTTATTAACATCATAAACAGCTTGACAGCTCTTGGCAAAGTTTATTCCAAAGTGGAGATAGTAAGAAAAATTCTCAACTCTTTACCAAAATGTTGGGAGTCAAAAGTGACAGCGATTCTTGAAGCTAGAGACCTCAAGAAACTCGAAGTGAATGAACTCATCGGGTCACTTATCACCCATGAGTACACATTGAAAAGAGGAGAAGAAGAAGGAAATTCAAAGAAGAGTTTGGCACTTAAAGCTATTCCACATGAAAGTGAAAGTGATGAAGATGAGAAAAATGACGATAAAGATGAAGAAGTTGCAATGATAATAAGAAGAATTCAGAGGTTCTTAAAAAAAAATAAAACTCCTCCAAGGAAATCCTTCAATAAGTTTTCCAAGAAAGATTCAGGTAAAAATGACACTTTAATTTGTTATAAATGCAATAAACCTGGTCATATCAAGCCAGATTGTCCTCTGCTAAAAAAAGATCGAAACAAAGGCAAAAAAGCAATGAAAGCTACGTGGAATGATAATTCAAGTAGCTCAGATAGTGAAGCAAGCAATGGAGAATCAGCAAATTTTTGTCTTATGGCTAAAGATGACATTGAGGTAACAAATTTTGATAATATTGAAGATCCTTCATATGAAGAATTGCAAAATGTTTTAGAAGAAATATATGAGGAATTTGAAAAATTAGGTATCAAGTATACTGTTTTGAAAAAGAAAAATTCTTCTTTAACAAACGAAATTGATATTTTAAGAAAAGAAAGTATTGTTTTGAAAGATGAAAATCTTGAATTGAAGAAAAAGAAAACTGATCTAGAAAATATTATTGAAAACTTTACGAATGGAAAAAGAAATTTTAAAAAACTTCTTGGTAGTCAAAGATGTGTTTTGATAAGGCAGGTTTGGGATATAAGCCAAAACAAAAATACAAATCTTATAAAAACTTCTTTGATAATCCTTCTACATCAAAATCCAATATTCAAAATTCTTTTCATAAAAATAATTTTGTTAAAAAAGGATACTATTATAATCACTCAAGTTCTTTATATATGTCACATGCTATTTGCAATTTTTGTAATAGAAATGGTCATAATTATTTTGCTTGTCCTATTAGAAGAAAACATACAATGACTATTAGGGTCATATGGGTACCTAAAAATCTTATTTCTTCTAATACTAATAAATAAAGGACCCAAAGAACTTGGGTACCAGGAATTGTTTTTAATTGCTTTTGTAGGTATGCATGAAGTATTCTACAGATAAAAATAAATGATTTTTAGATAACGGATGCTCAAGATACGTGACAGAAGACAAAACTAAATTCATTGACTTCACTTTTAAAGAAAAAGGATGTGTGATATTTGGAGACAATTCAAAAGGGAAGATCATGGAAATAGAAGGAAAGATCATTAAGACTTAGTACAAGATGCAACAAAATAGTGGAAACATGTGAAAGATCATCCAGCGGAATAAATTCTAGGAGAACCTTCACGAGGTGTAAGCACTCGATCATCTCTTAGAAATATTTGCAATCATACTGCTTTTCTATCTCAGATTGAACCTAAAAATATTGATGAAGCACTTCTTGATGAATTTTGGATTCTAGTTATGCAATAAGAGCTTAATCAATTTGAAAGAAATGATGTTTGGACACTTATTCCTAGACCCAAAAATCATACTATTATTGGAACAAAATGGGTTTTTAGAAACAAGAAAGATGAGTCCGGAGTCATTACTAGAAATAAGGCTCGACTAGTAGTCCAAGGTTTCAGTCAAGAAGAAGGAATCGATTATGATGAGACATATGCACCAGTCGCAAGATTAGAAGTTATTCGAATGCTACTTACATATGATTGTTATAAAGATTTCAAACTTTTTTCAAATGGATGTTAAAAGTGTTTTCTTAAATAGTTTTTTTTTATTGAAAAATGTTTTTCAAGAGAAAAGATCGATATAACTCTTTTCATCAAATATGAATAGAATGATATTCTTTTAATTCAAATTTATGTAGATGATATAATATTTGGTGCTACTAATGAATATGTGTCAAGATTTTGTTAAAAATATGCAGGAAGAATTTGAAATGAGCATGATGGGAGAACTTAATTTTTTTCTCGGATTGCAAATCAAGCGAGTAAAAAGTGAAACATTTATTAATCAGTCAAAATATATCAAAGAGTTATTCAAAATTTGAGATGGAACGTGCGAAGGTAATTGGAACATCAATGAATCCGACCACTAAATTTGATAAAGATGAAAGCGGTAAGCCAGTTAACTCAAATGTATATCGAGGTATGATTAGTAGTTTATTATATTTGATAACTAGTAGACCTGATATTATGTTCAGTGTATGTTTATGTGCACGTTTTCAATCATTTCCAAAACAATCTCATTTGATTGCAGTCAAACGGATTTTTAGATATTTTGCCAGTACCATTGACTTAGAGTTATGGTATCCTAAACACACTTCTTTCGATCTTATTAGTTATTCAGGTACCGATTATACTGGTTGCAAAAATGATCGAAAAAGTTTTAGTAGAACATGTCATTTCTTAGGTCGTGCACTAGTTTCCTGGTTTAGTAAAAAAAAAAAAATATGTTGCACTATCTACTGCTGAGGTAGAATATGTTGCTGCGGGTAGTTGTTGTGCTCAAATTCTTTACATGAAGCAACAACTTGAGGATTTTAAACTTATGTATAATCATATTCCAATCAAATGTGATAATACAAGTGCTATAAATCTTTCAAAAAAAAAACCCAATACAACATTCTAGAATCAAGCATATTGAAATAAGATATCATTTTTTTCGAGATCATGTGCAGAAAGGCGATATAGTACTGGAGTTCACAAACACACACGATCGGTTAGCAGATATATTCACAAAACCCTTACCAGAAGATAGATTATGTATGATTAGAAGAGAAATATGTATGATGCATGTTATGAATATCTCTTGAAAGATAGATCAGAGTTCATAAAAATATAGAGATATTTTTTTAAATACTTTTACATAAACTTGAGGTTCTTAACCTCATGTTTGAGACGCTCATTCTCTTCATACAATATCATGGCATCCCTATTCATGGGAACTGGCAAGCGGAATGAAGAATCCAATAGAGATTTCAACTTTTTATTCTTCTGCCGAAGGATTCCTTCTCTTGTGTGAGACTCTTGAACAATTCGTTGAAGTACAACAATTTGTTCTTTAAGTTTTTCAACCTCATGATTTTTGACTTGTAGCCGCTGGAAAAAAGCGACAATAGAGGATGAGTAGCGAGTCCCGAGACTCACCAAGTCGTAGATAGCATCGGAGTCTGGCTTATTAGCCAAACTATTGTTCTCTTGCTAAAACATGGCGCCAATGGTAGCTGCAGAAAGGACATGAGATTGAGATGTAGAATATCTCATGAATGCATCTAGAGGAATGTTAGAAGAATGAGCCATTGAGAAAAGAATTGAAAACTTAAAGCAAGAATATTGAAGGAATGCAGATGAATTATAGAGGTGAGAATAAGATTTAATGCAAATCGGATGAACTTTAAAACTGATTTTATAAATATAGCATAAAGAACAAGACAAACTATTGTCTCTTCAAATCTTATTAGTAAAAAGAAATATAAGATATGCTGGACACACATTATCAAAAGTTTCCTTACTAGAAAAACGTTCTCTGCTCCTATCATGGCATTGACGGCCTTAGGAGAGAAGATTGATGGTTGATGCGTCAAGGGTTCCTGATTCAAGTTTGGAACATTAGTGGAAGAGAATTGTTCGGCCATTCTATCGTTATGGAGAAACAGAACTTAGGTCAAGAAGCGATTTTTTTCGGTATTCGATAGGTGAAAATGATTTTTTTATAGAAACTCAGAGCCTTCAAACCCGTTTGTCAACAACATCAGGCGATTGATTTAAATCTGCTTTCGCACCGACTGCTAGAGTTAGGCCTCCAACCTTTACAGGTTTTGTCAGATACGCGTGGCTCCGCACCGAATTGCCAGAGTTAGACTTCCAACATTTGCAGGTTTTGTCGGACATGCATGGCTCCGCACTGCATTGCCAGAGCTAGGCCTGCAGCTTTTGTTGTTTTTGTCAGACACGAATAATTTTAATTATTCAACTTCAAATCTCTGGAACATCTAATTCGTCAATAACATCAAGCGGATTTAAATCTTCTTCCGCACTGAGATAATAAAATTTGGCTTCAACCTTTGCAGGTTTTGTCGGACACAGGTGGTTCTAACTTCTACAGTCTCTACTAACGCAGCGTTTTACTTATCTGTTAGTAATTGTAGGAATATATCTTATTGAGATAATTATAATTCCTTTTTAATGATGCCAAAAGGGGGAGAAGTTTTAGACTAGAACATTAACATTGTTTAAATTGCTAAACTTGTTATATATGCTTGGAATTATATTTATATTTTTGCTTGAAAAACTAACGCACATTCTCAGGGGGAGTTTAAGTATTCATACAGGTTTCAAGTTCTATCAAGTATTTGTCATCATCAAAAAGGGGGAGATTGTTGAACTCAAGATTTCAAGATTCATGTAAATCTATACATGGATTTTGATAATAACAAATGAATTCAAAAAATAAAGGAGTTTCAAGCTCAAGTTGTCTACACAATACAATCAAGCACATCAAGGAACCAAGCATGAGCAAGAAGGGAATAAGTTCACATTAAAATTATAGAGTAATTTTGTAAATCTCTTAAAAATTCGAAATTAGGATTAAGGCTCAAAATTAATATTTTATCATAAAACATTAAAATACATTTTCCACATATGCATGAATATTTTGAAAATTAAATTTGAAAATTTTGAAAGATGATTGATTGTCATCTTTCACATGTGCATGACATGATTAAAGGTTTGAATTTTGAAAATATTAAGATGATTGATTGTCATCTTTCACATGTGCATGTTTTATTTGAATATTTTCAAAAGTGGTGGATGTTTTTCTTGACTTATACAAAAGGTAGATGTCTTTATTTGAAAATTTTGAAAAGTAAAATGTGCTCCTTTTGTCATATGCAAAAAGTAAAAGATTATGTTTGAAATTTTTGAAAAGTAAAGTGTGCTCCTTTTGTCACATGCAAAAAGTAAAAATATTAAATTTGAAATTTCTGAAAAGTGAATGATGATATTTTTGACATAGAAATCTTTTCAAATTTGAAATTGAAGACTCATTTACCTATAAATAGCTCACTTGAGTTTTGCAAAAATTACAACAAGAGCTTATACATCTATTGCCAAGTTTTGCATCATTTCTTCAAAACTCTCATTCTCTCTTTTCTAAAGTTTTGAGTCTTAATTCTTGTTCTTGTTGAGAGAGATATAGGTTGCGCTGTATTGTTTCTATCTCACTCATTGAGGAGTGTACTTTGATAGTCTACCTACTATCAACTCTTGTATTTGTAAAAGGGTGTGTATAACCCTTGTGTGTGTAGAAGGTGTTCTACACGGAGAATAGTTAAATCACCAAGTGTGAGGTGATTGGAAGTGTAGAAGGTGCACGGGGAATAGTTAAATCACCAAGTGTAAGGTGATTGGAAGTGTAGATGGTGTTCTACACGGATTCTTTGGAGCGGTGCTGCTCAAAGGTGTAATAGGTTTCTATCTCCACCTAAAGGAGATTGAATAGTAGATTTGGGGATCCTTAAAAGGTAGTTTGAGGCGAAGATGTAGGCAGTGGGGCCGAACCTCGTTAACATACTGAGTTTGCTTCTCTCTTACTCTTACTCTTTATATTTATTGTTGTTTCATATTTTGTTTATATTTTATATTATATATTTGATTTATAATTATTATTTTTTTAAATACAACTCAATTCACCCCCCCTCTTGTGTTAGTCATCTGGACAACAATTATTTTTAAAATAGTTAATTTGAAAGCCCATGAAAAATTGTTTTTTTAATTTATTCAAATAGATCAAATATGAAGTTAAAAAAAAACAAAAAAGCCCAAAACCAACTTCTTTTCGATAAATCAAAGTCGAAATCACATTTAAAAAAAAAAAACTTACCCAAATTAAAATTGGAGTTCAGATTTGAACTGCCACAAAATGGAAGTCGCATTCAGGATTTACGATTTAGTGCAGAAACACGCCCATGCTTCAATTGGCAAAAAAGATAGTTACAACGTGCCACCAAGCCATAATGATAACACAGGAAAGCGCATATATATATATATATATATTAGATAAAAAGCATATCCATGTTGAAGTTATTTTTTTCACTTTTTTTTTTCATTTCCTTTTAATGAGAATGTCAAGTCATGCGCTAGTGGAGGAAGGCTTCCTCGGAATGATGAACCGACAGGATTTTTAGCTTTTTAGATTTAGATGGAGGAGTTTAAATGAATTTAATTTAATTTTTAATATTATTATTATTTTAAAATTTAAAAAAAGTATATTAAAATTTAAAAAAAAATATATTAAAATTTAAAAAATATGTATAAGAATTAATATTTAATATAAAAAATTATAAAAATATAATGATGAAATAAAAGTGAGTTGAGTCACTTCTAAATCTAAATGAAGCCTAATTTTTTTATAATTTTTATTTTATTTTATCATTATAATTTTTTTAAATTTTTATATAGAATAAATTAATAATTTAATTTTTTCAAATATCAAAATAAAAATAATATTACAAAATAATATTTTATTTTATTTCAATTTTTATATCAACTTATTCGATCTCATATATGAAAACAAACTAGATCTTAACATAGAATCCTCCATAATCACGAGTGTTCCGATCAATGTTTTAAATATCGTGCCGTACCGGTCAGTACGGCCGGAATTTGCCATACCGGCCGGTCGGCTGGTACAAAAAACACAACTTTTCGTTTCGGCCGATTTTTCGGCCGTACTGGCGGCCGAAAAATGTCCGGTACGGCCGGTACCGGCCGTACCGGATTTTGGCCTTCCTAATTTTTTTTTTTAATTTTTTAATTTTTTACTATGTTTTAACCTCAATTTAGACTAAATTAATTACATATATATTTATCTATATAATTTATTTATATATTAACTATTATTTTGAAATATAATTTATAATTGTATTTATATATATAATTTATTTATGTATAAATTATTCCGAAACGGTACACGAAACGGTATCGGTACTGAAATATTTCGTTTCAGTGACTTGACCGGTACCGATACCGGTACGGTATTCAAAACATTAATTCTAGATCAAATTATACATACATATATAAATATATATATATATAATTCTTCCTCGTAATGCTTAATAGTTAGTAGCCAAAGTACAAACTTGCAATCTGGATGAGTATAAAAGGCTCCAACCAATAATATAGTCACACGTAGGCACTCCATAAAAAACTAACTTGGATTTGCATTTATCAGATAAGTCTTACCTATGAGAGCACCCATGATTCCCCTCTCATTTGATTCTCTCTCCAATATCCCGAGAATGAATTCAGTTCCCAAAAGCAAACTTGCGATGGCGAATCCTTACCACCTATAAACACACGAAATTCTTGTTGGTGACATCTTTCTAGGCAAATTTTCCTGACATCCTTCTTGACAATATGTCACACGACTTGTTAATCCAATACAAACACGATACGATAATAGCAGATTAGGGTTTAGTTTTAAAAAGTTTCGGGTCAAAACAGATTGACCCGTTATGATACGATTGCTTAACGGGTTGATAGGGAGTCAACCTGTTTTGACCCGCTATGACACGTTATAACACGTTAAAAAAATTAAAATTACAAATATATCCTAACATTTAAAGGTAAAATTATTATAATCTTAATCTTAATATTTTTATTATTTATATTATAATTCATACTTGTAGTTAGTATTATAATTTTTATAAATATTGTGATTTTAATATTTGTATAAAATTATGCTAAGTTTAATTAAGTCAAACAGATTAATTTTGGACATATTCAACATATTTATATAAATAGTTTGAAACGTATCATATTCTGTTATGTTAATTTATTTCATAATATTCACTAATGGATTATAACGGGTTGACACGACACGTTATATTAACAAATCGTGTTAGGGTTTGAGATTTTGACACGATAAGTTTAACGGGTCGGGTTAAAATTGACCTATATAGTATAATATACATGTCTTGATACGACACGAACACAACTCGTTAATACGATTTGACACCCCTACTTCCATTTCCCTTGTCGTCATCTCCTCTCTTTCCACAACCCCATACCAAATCCCAACTTTCTCCACTTTGCAACGAAATGCAACCCTACTCTTGTTGTCGCTTCTGCTTCATCTGCATTCCCCATTCTTCCCCCCCCCCCCACCCCCCCAAAAAAAACCCTAGGCCCCCGTCCCAGTCCCCGTTCACCCAAACCTTCACAACCATCGCTACCATAGCTTTATCCTTTTCGACTCTTTTCAAAAGCTCTTCGAAAAATTTGCTCCCAAAATCATCGAACAAGTCATTTTGCAGGGGAACTTACTCTATACTAACGAACCACTTTTCTTCATTGCTCTAAAGAACCATTCGATTGGGTATCTGAACATGCCCTTAGCGGTGGTGGCCGCAGGATTGGCCAAGTGGCTCAACGTCTACAGTGAGGTTTTAATGGTTAGGGTTTTGCTTAGTTGGTTTCCTAACATTACTTGGGAACTTTAGCCTTTATTAGCGATTTGAGACCTCTACGATCCTTGTTTGAACCTCTTTCAAAATATAATCGCACCCAATTTTTGGCTTTCACAGTGTTGGGCACTCTTGGGTCAATGCTTAATATTGGGTATTAGTCAATGAGAAGCATATCGGGTGTTTGTTGTCGGCAATAATTTGTTATCGCGAGTTTACTTTTGGAAATTAAACTCGTTCGCAGGAGATTGGGGAGGGAATTGAAGGAGGGGGGAATCCGAGGTTTTTTCAGAAGTAAGTCTTATTGTGGATGCAAGTCCAAGTTAACTTTTCAAGGGGTGCCTACGTGTCACTATACTATTTGCTGGTGCAAAAAAGTCTTTTATTCCCAACCAAAGCGTAGGTTTTTCCATATATAAATGTACAAAAATAATAGCGTAGCTTTTAAATATGTTCATCAAATGTGTCTAATCATATATTTGTTATTTTTTATGGTTAAAAAAGTGATTATTAATAGATTTATATTTATATATATATTTTTTTTATAAATTAATTCAACTCATCTAATTATTATAATTTTTTTAAATTTAAAAAAAAATACAAATCTTTTTAGTAATTTATAATAAAAAAACTAAAAAAATTATATTATAATAATATTTTATTTAATTTTTAATTTTCATCTTATCTCATTTATATAATCAAAATTGCTTAAGAATATTTAAAATAAAAAATAAAAAATAAAAAAACAAAAACATTCATTTGGACTGATGTGCATATTTGTGAATCTGCGATGCATATTTAATATACATCCTATCATTGTACATAAATGTATGAGGGGCCGGTGGTCCAAAAAAGGACAGAAACCCATAATTTGGAATCATGTTATAGCCTGCAACATCTCATGCTCAATGGCTGCCAGATGTGGGCAAACCAATGATGAATGTAGAGGGGTTAAGTAGAGCCACTAAAGGTTCCCAATGCGCAATTGCTTTGCATCCCTTTCTTTATGATCCATTAATCAATTTAATATTTGTGTTGGCGCCTCTCCCATAGCCTCTCCTTTGTAACCTCATTTTAGTTGCAGGATACTTGTTGCCCAAGATAAAGCATCCATGAGCATGTGGGATTTCTTCCATTTGAAGTTTTTTTTTTCTGCCAACTTATATTCAAACCCATGATTTTAAGGGATCAATAGTACCTATAATTCTTTTTTTTTTCCCAAATTCTAAACTTATTTTGAAGAGAGATAAATATAATGTGTAGATTTTACAGATTTGAATGCTCGTGTAAATCTTGGATTTGGTTCCTTTTTGTAGATTACTCTTCAGTAAGTGAAGTATTATTATTTTAATACTATTTATTATTATTCATAAATTATTTATTAATTAATTATTATTTTTTGAAATGCTATTTATTATTTTTCTACTATTATTTATAAATCTTTTAAAATAACCACAACATCTAAACTTTGTCTTAAAATCTTGTTTAGATTGAGAGATGAAATAAATTGAAATGAATTCTAAAAGTTGTATAAAATATTATTAAAATATTATTTTTAAAATTATTATTATTTTAAAATTTAAAAAAATTAAATTAAAATCTAAAAAAATTAAATTATTTATTATATTTTATATAAAAAATTTAAAAAAATTATAATAATAAATTGATCATCAAATCCAAACGTGGCCTTCAATATTCGTTGGTGGGGATTTCCGATTATTATTATTATTATTATTATTCTGATTGATATTTTTTGTCCTTGGTTTACCCAAAATGCGTAGCTTGCGGAGGAAGAGAACCTTGTAAAGTTTCATCCTCTTGAATTTCAATGGAATGAAATTATTTTTTTCTTAAAAAAAAAAAAAACCTTGGAGGGGTCGTCAGTTGACCACTTTAGGAGGGGACTGATCTCAAACTGACCCACGGACATTCCTTTCCAATTACATAAATAGAATCTAAGATGACAATTATTTTACAAAAAATTATTTGATATTAAAAGATTTTTTAAATTATATATTAATAAAGTATAAACTCTTTCGATTTAGATTTCGTACAGATATTATAAAAAATAAAAAATAAAAAATAAACAGGATCTTCCTTCTGTTCACACTCGAGCCGACTATTCACACCTACGCAAGTAGAACCAAAGAGGTAGCTCATAATTTAATGCGCCAACTCTTGACTTCCTAAACACAGTTTGAAGTTTGAAACTTTTGAACAATAGCATAAAGGAAAAATTAGCAGTTAGATCCAAGAGAAACAGAGAAAGCATTAAAAGAGAGAAAAAAAGGTGGTGCAGCTTTGGATTCTTGTTTAGCGAGGGAAAATCAAGGGACCTTTTCTTGTAGGAATTGGAGAGATGCACGGTGGTGGTGATGTCTTGTGGGCTCGGTCAATGCTTTTTGTCAATCAAAAGGTACTTTCTTTAGAAGGTGTCTTGATCTCATTTCTTCCTTCTGCTATGATGCTGTAATGGGTTTCCTTTTCTTCAACTTTGGCTTCCAAAATCTTTCTGCTTAGCTACATCATGGTCTATTGGTCTGGCTTCTATTTATTCCATCTGGGTTGTCGTTAGAATATTCTGGGTTTTGAACTCTTCATCTATGATGGGCTATTTAAAAGCTTAAGGTTTGTTGTTGGCGGTTTGTAATTGTTTTGCAGAAACTTTGGTTGGTTTTCATCGCATGAGATAATTTTCAGTTTCGAATTCTCGGCATTAGGACTTCAGGATTGGAATGTGTTTATAGCATAATAAAATTGAGAAAAAAAAAACCCTTCTTAGAAATATAAAGTTTGAGATAACAGAGTTATTTTCGTCTTTTTAGTTCTTAAATGCTGGGAGTCTAGTACTCTGCGAATTCACTGGCTGGGAACTTGCATTTGGCTCATGATCTAAGAACTTTAAGAGCACTTGTATTATATAGGGTCGTCTTGTCTTTGTTTTTAGAGGGGTTATGATTGTGTTAGTTTCTGTGGTTGGTGCTTCTCCAGAAAATTCTCAAGTGGATTGATCCGGTATGAGAAATAAGTATTGGATGAATAAGCTAGTATTCAGCATTCGAGTAAGGTTGCGGAAGATGATGAAGTGTATTTGTTCTGGGGAGCAATTAAAGGTTGATGAAATTGTTCATTCGTCGGACTCACTGGCGACCCGGGACTATTCAGCAAGTGGCTATTCATCCCGAGCTGGTGAGGTAGAAACGAGGGTGGACAATAGCAACATTGAAGAAGCCGAGTCGTCTCTGCGCGAGAGTGGTTATCTGAACTATGAGGTCAGTTGCCTCGCCATTTGTGCTGACCTCTTGCCTATGTCGTTGGATTTTTTTTTTCTTGCATATAAGATGGCATTTACTCATTTTACTGGTCCCTTTGAGTAGCAAGGACATACCTTTGGTATATCTTTTTACATAGATGCAAAGGTGAATGTCATAAAATATGTTCAAAGGTGGAGATGATTGATTGATGCAAAAACTTGTGTCAAAATAAGGGCCCATTTGGTCATCTTGCAAAATTTAATGGCTCCATAGCATTTTTTATAGTTTTTAATCACCAAGACCAACATTGAAAATGAATCGATTTAAAAACAACATCATAAAGAAGTTGAGATGAGGGTATTTCATGAAATATATATAAATGACTTGTTCCACCCACTAATTATTGTGTCGTCAACATTTGTTCCATGACTCATGTCTGTAGTTTTTGCATAGTTATGGTGATGGCTCCGTGTTATTGTGTTATGCTGCAATTTGTGGTTTCCCCGAATGTTTCTCAAGATCTTCATCCCAGTTCTCATAGCTAAGAGAATGCTTAACCCAGTTCTCATGGCTAAGAGATTGCTTAAATTTTCTCAGGAAGCGAGAGCTTTATTAGGAAGGCTCGAGTATCAAAAAGGTAACACAGAAGCTGCTCTTCATGTATTTGAAGGAATAGACATTTCTTCTGTGACCCCCAAGATGAAAGTTTCCATTTCTAGAAGATGTGAACACAATAGACGCCGTTCACAGAGTGATGCTGCCCCACCAATGTCTATGCATGCTGTTAGTTTACTTCTTGAAGCTGTTTTCCTCAAAGCAAAATCGTTGCAGAGTCTTGGGAGGTTTGGAGGTATTCCCTCCATCTAAAATTTGACGACTCATTCTTATTTATTTTCTACCTGCTCGTATTACATCAGATATCTTTCATGTTGTCTGGTATGTTTTTGGAGTCATGAGCTTGTGAACTTGTTATGAACCAAGCAACATTCTTATTCTTGATCTCATGGTTGATTCTCTTGACAAATTAAGAATTTGTGCATCAGTCTTTTGTATTAAATCAACTAGCATTGATTAATTGGTTCTGTTGACCTAAATAACAAGAACAATCATTATACTTGTATTGGCTCTCTCTCTCTCTCTCTTCCTCTCCCTCCTTCCTATGTGCAGACTACCGCATCATATATATTATGAACTATAAGGTTTCAGGGATGGTATAATTACATGGTATAATTGTAATTATAGAAGCAATGTTAAACTTCCTTCCTGACACATTTTTGCAGAAGCTGCTCAATCTTGCAAAGTTATTTTGGACACTGTTGAATCTGCATTACCAGAAGGCTTGCCCGAAAACTTTGCATCAGATTGTAAGTTACAAGACACGCTAACAAAGGCTGTTGAATTGCTTCCGGAGTTATGGAAGCTTGCTGGGGCTCTCCAAGAAGCTATTTTATCATACCGGCGGGCCCTCCTTTATCATTGGAATCTTGACATGGAAACCTCTGCAAAGATACAAAAGGAATTTGCCATCTTTCTTCTTTATAGTGGTTGTGATGCAAACCCTCCCAATCTTCGTTCGCAGATGGAAAGCTCCTTTGTGCCAAGAAATAACTTAGAAGAGGCTATTCTTCTGTTCCTGATTCTACTTAGAAAATTTGTTCTTAAAAGAATTGGATGGGACCCATCAATCCTTGATCACCTTTCTTTTGCCCTCTCTGTTTCGGGGGGATTTAGGGCCCTAGCCCATCAGGCTGAAGAATTGTTTCCTAGAATTATGGATAGGAAAGAACAATATCGCACTCTAGCTCTCTGCTACTATGCGGAAGGTGAGGATATGGTTGCTTTGAATCTTCTGAGGAATCTTTTGCATAATCGAGAGAACCAGGATTGCACATTGGAGCTATTACTGGCTTCAAAACTTTGTGGAGAGAATTTGGTTTGCATTGAAGAAGGGATCGATTATGCTTACAAAGCACTTTCAGAATTGCACGGAAAATGCAGCCAGGTGGCAAGCGTTGCAAACTGCTTATTTGGTGTTTTACTGTCTGCTAAATCCAGAGTGGTCACTTTGGATTCTGAGAGAATTTCCAAGCAGTCTGATGCACTCGAGGTACTAGAAACTGCTGAGAGAACAATGAGAGAAAGAGATCCATACATTGTTTATCATCTTTGCCTAGAACATGCTGAGCAAAGGAAGTTGGATGTTGCACTTTATCATGCAAAGCAGCTGTTGGAACTTGAGGCTGGGTCTAGTGTTGAAGGCTATGTCCTTTTGGCACGAATATTGTCAGCTCAAAAACGTTTCATTGATGCAGAGACTGTGATTAATGCTGCTTTGGATCAGACTGGAAGGTGGGACCAAGGAGAACTGTTGCGAACTAGAGCTAAACTTCAGATTGCGCAGGGTCAGTTAAAGAATGCTATAGAGACATATACCCATCTTCTTGCTCTTCTTCAAGTTCGCACTAAAAGCTTAGGTGTTGGGAAGAATCTCCTAAAGGTATGTTGCTTTATGGACAAACATGTTAGGATTGTTCTTGTGACCTTACCATTAGAAGTCAAAATAGAGTTAGGGAAAACTACTTCGATAATTTTTCAAATGTGTCTCGCTGGAATCTCCTTTCACATATTAAGCAAGATTGCATGATTTCATTTTATAACTGATTACTATTCCCATAAGTGGAATGATGGTAAAATTTAAAGCAATTATAGAATGTCTCTTTATAGCGTACTATTGTTGTAAGTGTTGTCATCATCGTCATTAACATGACATACTATTTTTCCCTTTCTTTTTCAGTATGTAATTTTGTTTTCATATTCATAACTCACTAGGAATGCATAGTGGTGATTGGTGAAGCTTAAAAGATTTCTGGTAACTGGACTGGAGCTTGCATAATTAATATTGACAGAATACAGTTTCGCCAATTTATTCACATTTTTCTCTTATAGAATAGGAGAAACCGTCACCGAAGTTTGGAAATGGAAATATGGCATGATTTAGCTAATGTATACACAAGATTATCACAGTGGCGGGATGCTGAGGTTTGCCTTTCAAAATCTCGGGCTCTTAATCCTTATTCTGCTTCTAGATGGCATTCTACAGGTATACTCTGCTTCAAAAATTGCTTTAATGCCCTTGGAGACTTTTATTTGTAGGAGAAAATTAATATTATTGATGCCCTTGGAGACTTGGAAGTTGGAACTCTAGTTTTTGAATATTTTTGGCAACTAATATAAGCTTTTAATACACACTAGATTTAGCCTACCAACCTCTTCCAGAGGTCAATTATGATAGGAGTGTCCTGACTCGAACTGGAATGGTCACCTATGTATTTCTTTCTTCATGATGGAATCACAAACTGCAGCTGATTGTATCTTATAAACGTTTGCTTTAACATTTAATCGAGTCTTAAGAAGTTTCTTGTTCTGATCTAAAGGAACTTAAAACTCGGTGATTTGTTAGGATTACTCTACGAAGCCAAAGGTCTCCACCAAGAAGCGTTGAAATCATTTCGAAAGGCATTAGATGTTGAACCTACCCATGCCCCAAGCTTGATATCTGCTGCCTGTGTCCTCCGAGAGCTTGGTGGCCAATCGTTGCCGGTTGTGAGAAGCCTTCTGACTGACGCACTTCGACTTGACAGAACAAACCCTTTGGCTTGGTACAATCTCGGGCTGCTCTACAAAGCTGATGTCAGGGCATCGGAACTAGAAGCTGCTGAATGCTTTGAGGCTGCAGCTCTTCTTGAAGAATCTGCACCTGTTGAACCTTTCCGATGATTAGCTTTGCACGAAAATAGCTTTGTTTAAGGTTGTAGATTAAAATAGCTTTGTCTATGTGCACTCTTCTTGGACGAAAATGTAATTTGATTATAAGCACCCCCAGTTGGATGGAGAGAGATTGAGAGAAGAAGAATGCGGTAGATTAAAATAGCCTTGTCTATGTGTACTCTTCTTTAGAAATTAGAAGTAAAACATTTCCCCCGAGTAATCCACTTGTTCTATTCTCATTTCATTTACATATATAGTTACTATTTTTCACATAATTATAATATCAAACTCTTCAACCAGCACTCCCTTGGTGTTAAGTATCCCAATTGAATTTAAAAGTTTTTTTTTTAAAATAATTTTGAGAAAAATTATTGATATATTAGGAACTTAGAACGGATATTTTTTCTCCCTCCTGAATAGTGATCATGTTCTTTTTGCACATTCATGACAGAAGGGAGCAGTTTCTCCACATAAAGGCTTAGTATTGACATTGATCTTATTAAAATTAAAAATTGATAAAAAATACAAATTTACACAAAAAAAATTCATCATATTTAATCAAAAAAGAGAAAAAAAAAAAGTAGGAAGAATAAAATAAAAATATTTTTTGCTTGATTTTTAAATAGTAACTCATCAAATTTTATCAATATTTCCAACGTGACCCCATGTCAAAGGAATAAGGATGATTAGGAAAAGAAATTCTCCAATGATTTTCCCGCTAACGTAACTCCTGCTGCATGCATGGCACTATATATAGTCCATTTTCTCCGGGTGGTGGTGATCAATAGGATTCATATTTATTGAAATCCAGAAATCTTTTGCCTCTTATAACGATTTTAAAGTGCTCGAGATGTAAAAAGACTAAAACTGGACAAAGTGTCTACTAAATTGAAAAAAGTACAAATTCATCGTGATTATATGTTTCTGAAGTAGCAGCAGCGGCAGCAGGCTTGGGTCTCAAATCAAAGCCCACATCCATCGACAAGTGTATGGTTACACAAATTTAAATGTGGGGGGAAAAATCCCTCCACGAAATGAAGTTAATACAGTGGAGTAAGCAACATCTAATAACTAATTACATCAAATCAGTAGTCCTTATCTATCCCAACCATCATCCTCTTCCTCTCAACTAATAACAACAGCCTAAACGTGACATTCAGAATGTAAGTCAAGGAGGAAACCAGCAACTAGTTAAAAGCCAAGCAGCCCCACCAGACAGCCAATGTGAACCATTTCCGTATGATTTTAGCAAATTGAAAACCAGTTCCCACTTAATTGGCATTCCAAAATACGCCTAGATTTGGCAGTTTGGGACAGGTCAAAATTTTAGAAACAAGTAATTGCCTCCCGAGGTTTTGAAATCAAGTAAACCAAAACCAACTGTTGAGTGTTGAGCTCCTTCCCCCAAACGAAACACAACCAAACGTGCTAAGGACCCATTTGTCAATATTTGTCCTTTTACTGTTCTCAATGCACTGGAAACTGTAACAGTAGTAACCATCCAAGGGATTTTACTTTGGAAATCTTGACCTATAGAGATCAAGATCAATGTACTCCACTGCCACAACTCGGTTATCAAAAAGCCGTCCATGTAAACAATGCGCTGCCATGCAAGATGCTTCTGTTCTTCCATACTCCACAAAAACACACCATGGCTCAAATACACGTCCAAGATCATTATCCAGTTCCTCAATGCCACCCCTCTCCATAGCACCTGCTTCCATAGCCAGGCTACTATCCAATCCAGTAGAAGCCTCCTGTAACTTACTGTCAGTATCCTCTAAAGTAGAATGATCTTCAGCCTTGAATTTTCTATCCAAACTAATGTCTTTCACTTGAATAATGTCACCAACATTTTCATCATGAAATTCCAATTGATCAACCTGACCGTTAAGCTGGATGGGGAGTTCTGTAGGGACGCCATCTGATATGTTCTCACAGCTTAGGTCTTCAGCTACGATGTTATTATCAAGCTGAACCTTTTGGTTCGTAGTGTCCTCTCCAATAGCATCAGCAGGTTTATCATCACCAAAGCAATTCAATTTCACATCTTCTTCTTTAATTTCTTTGATATCACTTGGAACATCTACCTCACTAATTTGCCTGGGCTCATGGTCGACACCTTTTCTTGAGGTGTCTGTTTCTTCTCTTCTGTCATGGCACAATGAATCTTGCAAGGCTCCAGCAGATTCCCTAACCTCTATAACTTCGCGTCCGTCTAAGGTGGTGATGTGACTGTTGCCATTCTTGACAACGTTAACACCTTTAACAGTGCCAAATCTGCAAGATTCCGGAATTAAAAAAAAGATAAGTCTCCTTTTTTTAATGAATATCTATAATACCAAAGTAGTAGAGTTGTTTGGTGGTAAAAAGGAAAACAGGAAACATTGCTTTCAATCATTTTGTTGTCCTAAACAGAGAAAAATGGACAAAATTGATAACATCATTTACAGTATCTAAAATAATCTGTTCTCAGTATTTCTCTGAAAGAAATAAGATCAAAAAGAAAAAGAAAAAAAATTCCTTTTATTAATTTGAAAACATAAAACTTTTTGAGGGAAGGAACCAAACAGGCGCTAAAGTTGAATAGAAAACGTTGCTCTCAGAGACCTTGCACACTCCAACCGAATATCTTCCAAAACTTCTTCCACATCTGGATCGGACAGTGATAACAAAGCCTCAGGATCGAACTAAATCACAGACAAAAAAAGATAATTAGTTTGATCTAGTACAACTTGGTTTATAGGGTACATGGAAAAGATAACAGAAAACGGATAATGAAGCTCACCCTCACCCCAAAATTTCCCCCAAGAAAAGAGAATAAAATAAATTAAACTGCAAATGTCATTACCACATTTTTAAGCTTTAGGACTTGTGTGGGCTGTTTGAGAAGTGACCTCGCATGCTCAGGGATCCCATAGCATGGAGAATATCCATCATTTTCCTAGTACATGTTCTTCTCTTCATCAGTATACATCTCCAGGTAAATCATTATGATACATATAATAAAAGAGCGGGAGGATAATCCAAGGCCACAATGGGCCATAGAGGAAAAAACAGTAGTCAATAAACTACATCTCAAATGTTTCGGGAGAAGGAAAAGGATGGTGTGATAAAGTACCAAGAGTGATGCACCAGGCATAGCTTGCATTACAGTTAATACTCGCCCACCCAACTTCATACCATTCAAACCAGCACAAGCTTTGTGAGTAACTGATTGGTCTACATACTGTTACAGAAAACACAAGTCAGAAGTCGCTTAAAAAAGTCAGTCAAGTATCTAAGGCCTCATTTGTTTTCATAGATGAGTTGAGATAAAAGTTGAATAAAATAATTTTAGAATATATTTTTTAATATTATTTTTATTTTGAAATTTACAAAAATTAAATTGTTTATTTATTTTGTGTGAAAATTTGAGAAAATTATAATGATTTGATAAAATGAAATATAATGAGATGAAATTTTTGGTGAAAGTGAACGAGGCCAATGGTCCTAAAAGGAAGTCACTGACATGGGCATTGGGGTCCTAAAAAGAGAAAACAAAATGGCAGACTCATATTAACAATTAAAAACTTAATAAAAACACTCAAAGCAGATTATTGCAACCTAAATTCTCTCCAATAAGCACACATGAATAGAATTGTAGTTGTCACATGGGCACAAATAAAGATATAAAATCGATTACTGTAGAAATTAGATCATAACCATTATAACCATTATAAGTGTCAACAATCAGTAATTGAATTCAGTAACGAAAAATTATTGATACATATAATACATACATAATAACATCCAATGAAGGTACTAACAGAGTTACATAAAGGCAAGTAGGCAACATCCACTTAAGATAAGTGGATGGAAACTTCTCTTATCCTTTGACCATGATAAATAGGGATTTCAAAAACATATAAATAAAGATTCCAAATATAGATAATGTCAAAAAGTTCAAAGGATTTTCAAGAATTACTAAAGATACCAGACCATGTCAATTTATTCAGAAATAGTAACTATAGATAATCAATCATCAAGATCATGATTTACATAGGTGAAACTTGTCTAAACAATATTAAAGCATGTTTCCAATACACTGCGATGACAGGAACATCTCATTCCAAATAAGAAACTAAATTAGCAAATACTTGTTTAATCTCTCATTGCAATGCATTTATCCAAAACAAAATTATAGAGGTACAGTTGCCGTATTACCTCAAGAAAAGCACATGGTTCACTGAGTTCTTTATTGACCTCAAAGTGGTAGGCCTTCAAAGGTCCAAAGACACTAACAACCTCCATAAGCTGGAAGACGGCATAAAAGGCCAAGTCACTAAAAAGATTTATTTACAAAGGATAATGGTAACAGAAAGGGGAGAAAAAGAAGAAGGCCTGGTTGGAAGTGGAATATGTCAAAAAGGGTATCATTTTAAAGAGAGGTGTTATCTATAGTTTTTTTAAATTATATAAGTACATATGTTATCTATAATTCACTGAAAAACTCAAACATTTAGAACATATTACCATATTTGATGAAATATACTTTGAAATTCCACCAATGAATATCTGCATTCACAACATACAGAAAGGACAGTAAGAAACATATTCTCTACAATAACCGTGAAAAACTAACATGCCACCCCCACGAAACAGAAGGTATGGAACAGACAAATTAAGAAAAATATATTTGATACTATGTGATCCCCTTAGGAAAACATAAAATGAAAAGAAGTAAAACCACAAGATTAAGATAATTAATATCATATGATTTTTTAGAATACATTTATGATGTTCACAAAAACACCCAATGTTGTACCTTGGGAGACATGTACTTCCATAAATGCTTTCCCAATTATAATAATGGTGGAGATCCCATGTCTCCTATGGTGTATTTGGAGAGAACGAATCAACCAGTGTTTCAAAAATAAACATGTACAGTGGAAGTGTGTAGCAATCTTTTTTCAAAACGTTATTTCTTAAGACAATGGCCATAGATATTCAATGGTCTTAATTGTCATGAGTTCCTTGTATCTGTTTCTCACTCTTCTTCCCAAGTGTATTATCTTGTATACGTCCTAATTGAGCTTTGCCTAGATTCTTCGCAATATCTCATATAATAAAAATAATAGTAGGTGGTTGTACGAGATCTCACATTACTTAGAAATAAAATTTTTTGCTTTTTATAAGGTTCTAAAAAACTTCCAATTATATCATTAGCTAGTCTTTTTGAAGTATAGGTCAAGTGGTTTGGACTTTCTATTGGGGTATTACAAATAATATCAGAGACTATTCCAACTAAAAATAAGAGACTTGAGCTATAACACTTGTGACAGACGGGCCCGACGAAAATGTCAGGAATTTAAGAGGGGAGATTATGATACCCTATATGATAAAGATAATGATAGGTGATGTATGAGATCTCACATTTCTTGCAAATGATAAGTTCTTACTTTTTATAATGTTCTAATGGAACCCCAATTGTATCATTGACTAGTTCTTTTAGATTATACGCCAAGTGCTTTGGACCTTCCATTTGAGCATTACATTCTTACTAATAAAATTCTTACTTATCAAAATATTTGTTTTTTATAAGTAAAAAGATATTATTGATAGAATAGGCAAAACTCAAGTACAAAAGATAGTATACAAGAAACAAAACCTATCTAGGTCATAAGTGTAAAGAAAGATACAAGAACATCATGAAAGGTGGAGCCCATTGGTGTCTACAACTATGGCCCATTGTAATAAAATATGAAAAAAGAAAGATCGAAGATCTTCTAGTGTTTGCTCCCGTCAAATGCACCACAAGATGCAGATAGGGCCATCTTTCCACATGGATTTGGCAAATTGTGCGCCTCCAAGGGATGACCAGCTAGCCAACAACTCAATTGTTGTGGTAGGCATTACCCAGGTCAAGTTCACTTGGCTGAAAATTTCTATCCACAAGTATTTAGCTATGTCGCAGTGTAACAAGAGGTGATCCATCGATCCTCTAGAATTCTTGCACATGCAGCACCAATCTAGGATAATAACTCGATGCTTTTTCAAATTATTAGTGGTCAGAATCTTACTTAGTGCGGCTGTCCAAGTGAAGAAAATTGCTTGGGGAGAGGGGGGTTATTCCTCCAAATTTTGCGCCAAGTGAATAGTCGGTAGGGATGTAAGAGCTTTATAGAAAGATCAAACAGAGAAAATACCCTTACCCGCAGGATTCCACCAAAGAGAATCAGCTCTCATTCCATTCGGTTTCACGGAATAGATGAGGCTAAAGAAATCCTGAAAAATGTCACCTCCCAACCTTGCACCTCTCTACTAAAGGTAATGTTCCATTGAGATTGGTCTCCCGATCGAACCAAAGAGTCCGCCACCGAAGCTACTTGATCACATGCCAGATGGAAGACAACTGGAAAAGAGTCCTTTAATGCTTCCTCACTACACCAGATATCACTTCAAAATTTTATCCTTGTGCCCTCGCCTACCACAAGTTTGGTGTGGCGAGTGAAAACCCCCCCAACATGTTTAATGTGTTTCCATAACCCCACTCCGT
Source organism: Platycarya strobilacea (assembly GCA_036898215.1). NCBI lineage: Eukaryota > Viridiplantae > Streptophyta > Magnoliopsida > Fagales > Juglandaceae > Platycarya > Platycarya strobilacea. Next base: position 42,800,997 of record CM072545.1, on the reverse strand, counting down.
ACACCTCATTCACCTCTTTAGAACACCCCCCCTCTCAAAATTGACTTCCATGCTTGCAACCTACCACCAATTTTCATTGAGCGTCCAGCTCCAAATTGTACATTCATAATCATTTTCCAAGTAGGGCCCGGTTGAAGATTCTTACATTTTTTATACCCAAGCCGCCTGAGGACAATGGCCTACACGCCTTTTCTCAAATGATTAAGGGGAACTTGAATTCATCTCCCATCCCACTCCAAAAAAAATCGCGATATAGTTTTTCGATCTGTGTCACTACTGAGGCTGGAATGGGAAAAAGAGATAGAAAATAAGTTGACAAGTTAGAGAGGATACTCTTAGTCAGAGTCACCCATCCTCTTTTTGATAAATACAATCTCTTCCATCTTGTCAATCTTCTTTTAATTCTTTCAATCACTGAATCCTAGATTGATCGAGCTCATGGAGCTGCCAGTATCTCATAGGGAGAGAGGCAACTTTACACCCAGGAATGGTAGCCAAATGTTGAGGATTGTTGACATTCCCATTGGCATTAGCTTAGATTTATCAAAGTTGACTCTCAAGCCTGAAGCTGCCTCAAAACACAATAATAGAGCCTTCAACACCCCAGGCTAGTTTTGATCTGCCTCACAAAAGATTAACGTGTCATCTGCAAATAATAAGTGTGAGATAGAAATAGTGCCCCTATTGGTGTTACCCACAAAAAAACCTGCCATAAAGCCATTGTGGACAACAACTGAAAGCATTCTACTAAGAGTCTCCATAATGACAACAAAGAGAAGAGGAGATAAGGGATCGCCTTGCCTCAGTCCACAAGAGCTACTGAAAAATCCAATTGAGCTTCCATTAAGCAGTACTGAGAACTTTGCTGTTGAGATACACCATCTAAATCATCTACACCATTTCACCCCAAAATCACACCTCTCCAACAAAATGATGAGAAAATTCTAATTTACGTGGTCGTAGGCTTTTTCCATGTCTACCTTGCAAATGAGCCATGCATCCTTTACCTTTAATCTGTTATCCAGGCATTTATTAGCTATAAGAACAGAATCTAGGATTTGACAGCTCTTTACAAAGGCATTTTGTAGTTTTGTGATAATTTTGCCTAAGGCCTCCCCAAGCCGATTTGCAAGTACCTTGGAAATAATTTTATAGATCCCATTTATAAGGCTAATGGGTCTGAAATCTTGCACTTCAGAAGCACTGCTCTTCTTTGGTATCAATGCAATGAAAGTGGCGTTAAGACTTTTTTCAAATTTTCTTTCCAAGAACAACTCTTGAAATACCTTCATAATATCCGGTTTTACTATCTCCCAACAAGCTTGGAAGAAGCCCAACGAAAAATTATCTGGACCTAGTGCTTTATCTTTCAGCATTTTTCTTACCACTTCAAATACCTCTAGCTCCTCAAAAGCTCTCTCCAACCAAGACGCCATTTAGGATTCAATAGAGTCAAAAGCAAGATCGTCGAGGGCTGGCCTCCACTCCTCTTATTCAGTAAGCAAATGTTCAAAGAAATCCACCACATGGTCCCTTATTACAAAAACCTCCGTACAATCCACACCATTAATTTTAAGCATCTCCATGGTGTTTTATCTTCTGTGAGAATTGGTCACCCTGTGAAAGAATTTTGTGCGTCGATCCCCTTCCTTGAGCCATAGAGCTCGACTTATGGCGCCAAGATATCTCCTTAAGAGAAAGAACTCTCTTCAACTCTGAAGCCAATTCTAATTTTCGATCGATTTTGTCTTGGGAAAGGGCGCGATCCTCAAGTATCTTCTTGAAACTTTGGAGGTCATCCACCAAACTTTTCTTTCGCTCCCCTATGTCACCAAAGGATTGAAAGTTCCAAAGCTTTAAATCATACTTGAGGCTTTTAATTTTCCTGCAAGAACTTATCAAAATAATAATAATAATAGTGGTGGTGATTCTCAGTCAAGTACAATTCACTTTTGAGATGAAAAAAGGTTAAGAAAACACGACCCCCACCGTCAAACCTCTAGGAAAGAAGTATGCTCTTGGGTAAATCATTAAGAGTTGCTTGGACAGCTACATTTTTTTTTTTTTTTATAAGTAAGAGATAAATTTTATTAACGAGAATGAAAGAGGCATAGCTCGTGGCTCGTGTACTGCTTGGACAGCTACATTAAGCACACAAAACAACCTGCAACAAAATATTAAACCCCAAAAAGGCGCATACAAAGAGGATATAAGACCAAGTCAAACAATAAGATTGCCTAGATCCATTTGAAGGTAAATTGTGATACCCCATTTTAATAAGTAATAAAAATAGGTGATTTATGAGATCTCATATTACCTGGAAAGAAGAACATAAGTTATTGTTATTTATAATGTTCCAATGGAACTCCAACTATATCATTAACTAGACCTTTTAGATTATAGGTTCTGTAGCTTGGCTCTTCCATTAGGGTGTTACATAAACATTCATTTATTTACACTAAGCTAATGTCATGGATAGATTAAAAAAAGGTAAAACAAAAAAGGAAAAGTTGTTCGAAACTTTGAAAGATATCACAGTTACATCATTTGGGTATGAAAGTCTGAACTTTTTTTTTTTTTTGATAAATAGGTATGAAAGACTGAACTCCAAACCCATTGTACATAAACGTCAGTTTACTATTAGAGAATCTTTTCATCACCCAACGTCAGTTTACTATTAGAGAATCTTTTCATCACCCAAAATTTATCTCATTTCTACATAGAATACTTCACCACATGTGTACCCCAATCCACCCACATTAAGGTCAAAGAAGGATAGAAAAACTTGGGTAATTATTTTGAGCTCAAAACACCATGGATGGAAGCAAATTATGAAACTCTTCATATTTAGTAGAAATGACGCTTCATGGAAGGAATCCCCATCTAATCTGTGCCCACGACACTAGATAGCTTGTAAGCTCCATCACCTCAAGTCTGCTTGCTTGAGAAGCCATTTTGGACTGTCCATCATTTAATGCTCATGTCTAATTACTACCATTACACTAGAGTTTGGTTTCTCTTGCTAAACCCCTAGTGATGATCCCTTGCACTGACTCTTGCAAAATCTTTTTTTAAAGAAGTCTTGCAAAATCTCCAAAGTAGAAAAGAAATATAGCTATAAATCCAAAACAATTCGCCCTCTAAACAAGGGGCCATGAACAAAGGACCTATGGTCTGACCTCAGCATTCCTTCATCAAAAATCTCTTCAAAGTCTGGAAGGATTAAGGTAATACTTAACTGGGAATGGCCTAAACTATGCCTCCAATAACATGAGACCATGATCACGTAACTTTCCAAGTGAAAAAAAAAATGACAGGAATGACAACACCAGACAACAATTTGGACAGATCTTCCCATAATCCCCTTAACTCAGTTAATAGTGAGCATGTCTCCTAATGAAAAATCAAACAAGACTGGGAAATTAGAGCTGCACAAGACTAGGAAATTGACACATTTGCAGATTTCTTCCATCTTGTGTTTTTTTTTCCTAAGTAAATGATAATATTGACAAAATAGGCAAAACCCAAGTACACAAGATGGTATACATGAGACAAGACCTATCTAGGTCGCAGATGGAATGTATGATACAAGAAAATCATGAAAATAAAGGCCATTGAAATCTATAGTTATGGCCCACGACAATAAAGTACGAAAAAAGAAAGATCAAAGCTCTTCCAGTGTCTGCTCCATATCTTCAAAGGTCCGATCATTTCGTTCACGCCATATGCACCACATAATACAGATAGGGACCATCTTTCACACTGTTTAGATAGGTGGTGTACCTCCAATAGATGTCCAACTAGCAAATAACTCAACCACTGTAATAGGTATTACCCAGTTCAAATCTACCCGATTAAAAAATTGATCCACAAGTATTGAGCTGTCTCACAGTGCAGCAAGAGATAAACCACAGACACTCCAGATTTCTTGTACATACAACATCAATATGTGATAATGATCTGGCGCTTCCTCAGGTTGTCAGTGGTGAGAAGCTTGCCCAAGGCAACTGTCCAAATGAAGAAATTGCCTATGGGTTGGGTTGGGTTGGGTTGGGTTGTTTTTTGGGTGGTGGGTGGGGGGGGGGGGCTCATTCCTCCAAATTTACCTCCAAATAAAGTGAGTACTGAGGTAAAAGTGTAAGGGATTTATAGAAAGGTTGAATAGTGAAAGCACCCTTACAGGAGTCCACCAAAACTTATCAGCTCGTATTACATTTAGAAGTTGCAATATGTGACACGACACGTTAACACGAAATAAGCACGACACGATAAAAACGGGTTAATGTTTAGGCTTAACGGATTTTGGGTCAAATCGTGTCGATCCGTTAAGACATGATTTGATAACAGGTCAAACTCGTTAAGACACGATAAGACACAGTTATATATATAACTTATTTTTTATTTTTAAACATTTCGTCCATTTCACAAAAACCCTAATGACCTAATCTAATTACCCACGCCGCCCCCTCCTCTCCTTTCATCTTATTTTCATTTTTCCCTCCCACTGCTCCTAGTCTTCTTCCTTACTCTTCCTTCCACTTCCAATCCCCTTCCTTCTCGCTTCCTCTGTTCTCTCTTCTTCTCACAGTCACGAGCATGACGCGCCATCTTTGTTGCTATCGGCAACTTACCTCCGAATCGGCGTCTCGCTTCTCATGCTGCACCTCTTTATAGAAACCCTAAAAGTAAGTTCATTTGTTAATCTGAAAGTGTAAACGAGGGACTGATTTTGTAACTTTGTTAGGGTTAGGGTTTAATTTTTACTATTTACTATTTATATTTTATTTTTCCAAAGCACGTTTGATTGTTTGAGTTATTCTTCATATTTTATTCGACTGAGTTGTTCTTCATATTGATATTTATATTTGTTATTTCTGGATGCCAAGTATGCTAGCTTTTTGCAGGTTTAGTTAAATTTTTGTGAACATTGAACAATAATGGAATATGTTTTTATATGCCCATGTACCATGTCTCCTATCTCCCCTATCATATATGCTTCATCTCCTATCGTTTGAGTAACTTATCATCTAAAGGCTCTTCTCTTGTCAGTCAGAATCTTGGATTGTGAAAGAGTTTGAAGATTCAATTTGTTCTACTGAATAGTGAAATAATATTTGTGCAGTTGAGATATTAAATGAGTTTTTTATTATTTTGTTTCACTCTCCTTTATGGATGTATTTATCTTTCTGGGTAGTTTACAATTTTCAATTGGTTGAGACTGTATTGACATGAATGCAAACACTATTTATTAGTTTTTGAAAAACATGGTAGAATATTAAAGTGACAAAGATAATGATTTTTTTAATGAAAACAAAGTAGAATATTATAGATCTGCAAATAGTCTTCAAGTAATCTTCATGACTAGCAGGTAGTAGTTCTCCGTCACAATGATGTGTTCCCACTACTGCAAATAACCCAGTAGTCTCAGTTCTAGGCTGGATCCCTTGTAGAATGGTAAAACATTTAATTTACATTTACAAGTAAGCTGGTGGTGTCTATTGATTGAACTTTGCTACTTGCATGCACAGATGCACCTCTCATTTCAGTTTAGCATTTGCACTATCCTTCGGCTATTAAGATGTTTGGTGATCTCCATGTACCTAGGCCATTTCAATTCATTAATTTTATGGATATGGATGACAACCACTATCTTTACTATTGTTAGATTCATACAATGGCTGTATATAATGAACATTTTGGAAGATAAGAATTGAGAGTTTATTCCAAATGAGATTCTCATCTCAAGCGCCACATGCAAAACATGACTTAGCTTACACGTGTATTTACATACATGTATGCATGACACAATTTTTTGCCACCTGCATGGACTTCATGCTTTATTCGGTATCTAAAATTTATGAGTGGTCTTTGGTCGGTTTATTTTATATTGCAGCACCTTTATAGTTCAATGCAATCGGTTGCATTTGTTTGAGTCCATCCCATTAACACCTCTTGTTTGCGCATCTTGTATTGGGATATTTGGTTCTTTAACATTTATTTATTTACATTGGTTTTCCCTAGGATCTTTTCATTCCAACATTTTGATCATATTGGGCGCTTCAATTATTTTGTTTACTGATGTATTTTTTATTTCTTTTTATATAAATACAAGAAGATCCTAAATTGGATAGGATAACTAAAGATGTAATGGAGTTGAACATCAACAAAGGCAATGACGATGCTCCACCTCTTTCTGCAAATTCTAAATTTGTTTAAATTTGTGTTTTTATCATATTTGGGATTGTAAAATTATTATGTTTACAAATTTACAATGTGTTGTTTATTATAAATTATATTTAGGATGTAATTTTAATATTTTACAATGTCTGAACTATGTGAGATTGTGGATCATATTTGTGATGTATTTTAATATTTTATGTTTTCATTTATATTTTAATACTTGTATAAAATAAATTACTGCAAACGGGTCAAAACGTGTCAATTGGATGAAACGTGTCAGATCGTGTCATGTTATGTGGTATAAATTTATTGTATTGACTACGAGTATTCTTATTGGATTAGGCATTTTCATTTTTCAAAAAGTACAATTTTGCACACATCAAAAAAATTTGATCATATTTGATCAAAAGTGATGAGAAAAAATAGGAGAATGGAATAAAAATACATCTTCACTTCAAAAGTAAATAGTAATCCTTCAAATTTTGAAGTGAAGATGTACTTTTATTCCCTTCTCCCACCTTTTTCTCCCAACTTTTGATCAAATATGACCATTTTTTTTTATCTGTGTGCAAAATTGTACTTTTTGAAGGATGAAAATGCCTAATCCAACAAGAATGCTTTAACGTGTCTTAACGAATCGTGTCGTGTCAACACGAAATATTAAAAAGTTGTATTAGTGTTCAAATTTTTGACACGAAACTCTTAACGGGTCGTATTCGTTTTGACCCTTTAAATATAATATACATGCCTTGACACGACACGATGACACGTTTTGATACATCTAATTACATTCGGTTTCACAGAACACACAAGCCTAAAGAAAGCCTCAAAGCTGTCAACTTCTCAATTTTGAGCTGCTCGATTGAATATAACATTTCATTGAACTTGGTCGCCTGATCAAATCATGAGGCCCGCCACCAAAGCTTTTTCCATCTTGTGTATAATTTATAGAGTTAATGGAGGAGCTGATATGATGATGTGTTCACCGTCCAAGAATGGAAGATTTACTATACAGTCATACTATAAGTCCCCAATGAAACATTCTACAAAAGTGTTCCCATAGAAGAACATTTGGAAGACTAAGGACCCTCTAAAAGCATCTTTTTTTGCATGGACAACTTCACTAAGAAAGATTCTCACCTTAGATAATCTAAGGAAAAGCTCACTCATTATGTTGGATAGGTGTTATAAGTGCAAGAAAAGTTGCAGCTTTGAGGATTATGAACAGACAATGGACATGCTTAGAACTTTCTTTCTTCAAAATTTATTCCATTGTTCGTTTATAATATACTTTAATGGCATGAACGTACATGATTTCCTTGTATCTTTACACACCCGTGCATAGGTGTTGCTCTTGTATATGTCTCATGTACTTGGCTTCACCTTTTTTTAATAAATTTTGTATTTACCAATAAAAAAAGTACAACCACTTCTGAAAAGTAGAAACTTATTTTAGATGGCCCAAAAAAGAAAGAAAGAAGCTTATTTCCAAATGAAGGAGCAACCTACATTCATACAAAAAAGGGCAGTTCAACTAGAAATTATTAAGAAAAATAAAACTCAATAAAGTCATATTATCTATTGTTACTTAATATTTTCCACTCTCTAAGGAGAAGCCAACTCACACACAAACATAGCCAGTTGGACCACGACAAGAAAAAAAAAATCCCAAAGAGAGAATGAAATTTAAGCACAGAAACTATATAGAAACGTATGGGTTCCTTACTTTACAGTGTAAAAGTTGTCATATCATAATTACAAGTTTCATATACACACCTTATTAGGTGAATCCTTGACCCTGTCACTGATTGTATCAACTGCAGCCACTGATTTTTCCAGATCACCAGTCTGCATGAAAATAGCAACTGTCTGAAAACCTGCTACAGGGATAGTAACCACAATACACCTCAGAAACTGCAAAGCAGCAGTAGAAAGTGCTAGTTGAACCAATAATAGCTTCTGTTTACGGCATAACTCAATCACATCAATATGAAGATGGAAAGGAAAAGGAACAGAATAGGACCCGATAATCTTTAAAGACTAAGCAATAGGTGTCGACTTGAATTTAAAACAAAAAAAAATACACTAGCACCATAATCTCATAGTACAGTTTCCATGATAAAATTTCATGAAGGGGCAACCTAAACTTTCAAATGGAAAAATGAAAAGTAGCATTGGCTTATGGTATCTAAAATCTACCTTTTATTTAAGACTTTTGAACTCCTTATAAGAGTATAATACCATGAGTTCATCAATCTTCCTATAAACGTATCAAGGCTATTAACTCAAGCAGAGATAAGATTCAGCATTGCAGAGGCACCTCTAAAAGAATACCATTAAACTCAGAATAGAAAAAACAATGGATTCTACAACTATTAAAGAAATTACTGAGGCAATGAGGAAGATGAAAAAGAGACCCTTATCCAAAAAAAAAAAAAAAGGAAGATTAGAAAGATCTGGTTAGGATAGTCATTCTTACTGCCACTTCAATGAAGTCTTTGGGCCGTCTGATTTTTAGACTGGAGCCAGAGAAGGAATGGCCATCAAAAGAAAGGGCCGCAGAGGCATCCTCAGGTGTCAGAAATTCAACAAGAGCCTGGCCCTTGTTTATCTGCAATAAAATATGATATGCATACAAAGATCTTTAATTGTGCTAACCTGCATGAATGAAAATCTAGTACACATACATGCAAAAAGAAAAAAGACACTTACAGTACAATTGAAGCATGGGTGGTTATGGCTAATGCCAGATGACATCAACAAATTATTGAAGCATTCCATTACATCTTTTTCAGAGGCTGAAGATGGTATATTGTCAACATAAAGCCTTCTCATAGGCCGGGTAGCCTGAGTTAGTTGGACAGATTCTATAGAGGCCTTTGTCCTTGTTGCAAAAGTGTTTGCCATCCCAGAAAGAGACTTCATTGTAGTTGAAGCAACGGAAAAAGCATTGGCTGTGTCATTTACAGTTGAGGCCACAGCCTGGTTTAATGACTGAAAATACGATGGAACTGGACCGGAAAAAGGGGCAGCTGTTTTCACAGGTGGGAGATCCCACCCAGCACTTTTTTTCTCTGGTGAATGATCAGACGGGGAAGGTGTCTTAACGGCAGCCTCAATTCTTCTCTTCCTTGGTGAATAGCCACCAAGGCCACTTGTGTATCCACCATGTCTCTGATAATGGCTACTTGAACCATTAATTGATACTCTATTTTTGTCAATTTCAGAATCTTGTCTTCCAGACCTATCTTTAAGAGAATGAGAGGACAACTCTTTGTGCTGCACACTGTGATGGAACTTATGCTTGTGTGCCCTAGGTGATAGTGAAATGGACCTTCTACTTCGGTCCTCATGTTCTCGACTCCTTGAACGTCTCCTTTTTGACCTTGATTCCTCATAATGTGATTTTGATGATTCCTTCCTCTCCTTTCTCTCTGAAACATCTAAATCACGCTGTTTTCCAAGCTCATGTTTCTTTACATTATTCCTATCTCTACTTCTCCCGTCATCTCCATTTCTGTATTTACGCTTGTTTCCTCTTTCAGATTCTCCTCTAATTCTATCAGCATGCCTCTCCCTAGTGACCAAATCTCTTGAATACTTTTTTTCAGCCTCAATTGCAGCATCACTGGCAAACCACTCTTCATCTTTTCTCCTACCATGTTGTCTGTTGTTTCTTCCTAGTTTAGCTTTGTAATTCATATCGTTGTTCTGTTTATCCTTCAACTTCCTATCCAACTCATGACTTTCTCTGTTCTTTCCCTTAAATAAAGCATCTTTCTTCATGGAGAGATTTTCTTCTTTCTTTCTGGAACTCATTTTCAGTGGTTTCTCTGAGGTGTGCTTTTCGACAATAGGGGAAGAGCTTCTATTGTATTTTTTAGATTCAAATTGACCAGAAACATTCTCAATAATTCCTTCCTTTGATATGTTTCCCACTTTCATGGCCTCCTCTTTCAAGCTTTCAGATGATTTTTTGTTTTTCCTTCTAAGCATAATCTCTTCAAAGCTGAAAGGTCTTGTCCGCGCAGCACTTCCTTCATCACGGTCATGGAGGGAATGTGCACCATTTTTTTCATGCTTTTCTCTTACTCGAATAGATCTGCTCATCTTGCCCACAATAAAATGCTACCTGTCCTCTAATATAGCATAGAGAATGTTCAGCTGGACGATCAAACAGAAGTTACATAAATGTCAGCTTCTGAAACCTTGAGAACTTTAAGGCTGTGTTAAGTGAATATCACTGCAACGCCAAGACAGAACTGTCAATTTTCACTGTCAAGCAACTTTTCAGCCAATGATCCCCACAGCTTCAACAAGTTCAAGTCCCTCTTTACAAATGCTACAGAACAAAAAGGTTCAAAAATTAAAATCAAGCTATACAACATATAATAGTGCCAAGTTGGGACATTCAAACACAATAGAAGATTATCAAATTCAATCACCTAGCAAACAAACAGACGTGCACAGAATCAAGAATTTCCATAAAAAGAAAGAAAAGAATATAAGGCCGAAGGCAAACTGCATTTTGCATATAACCAACAGTACAAATTTACAATGACTTCAAAAATAAAGGCTTAATCGATGAGGAGTGCTCAGCGCCATTGAAATTCTGACCATTCCATCCCCCAAAAATCTACACATAGCGATGAAGTGCAGCAGTCCTACTTGCATTTATTTCTTTGATGACCAAATTTTCCCTTCCAACACCAAGCAGCTCAATAAACTTCTTTAGAATGACCCGCTAAATCCAAATACTGAAAATATTGAAGACTAAAATGCTCTCACCACCAAACAGTAAAGGAGACAATCAAACGTTTCACCTGAATATTGTAGATATGACACCAATCACTATAATTACTCTCCGCTTGATTGATTATCCACTGCTTAGAGTTCTCAGTTCTCTCTGGGCGATAATCCACACAACTAAAGAAGGCAAAATGTCAAGAAACTTGTTTTCAAGATACACTCCTACACTCCTATTAAAAGAACTACAATGCCACCTGCTGCTAGTCTCTTTAGGGAATCTCCATATTCACATCCTAGTGAAGCTTCATTCCCATACTATATTACAGACACCTCATCCATCAGTCTCTTAAATTTGATACACTATATAAAGTGGCTACCTATGCAAGAGACAGCAATTGGGCTCCAGGTTATCTACACACCTAGAGTATCACTTGAGTGTATATATTGGATTAAATATGGCAAACATAACGTGTATCATTACTACACAAAACCAACAGAAAAAATGAAAGAATCCCAATTCATTTATTCTGCAAGGCAAATTCAGCCTGCGGAAGTTATAAAAAAAAATGTGAATGAACACAACAATAACACGCTTCTTTTATTTCCTACTAAAAAATAGAGATTAAAAAGTTAAAGTAACTCCGGAAGCTCGTTCGAAACAAAATTATATACCGAAATCATCCATTCAATTGACCCTAATACCACCACATTGTCTCAGTTGCCAACAGCCTAATATTTATAATTATACCTTCATTTTAAAAAGAAAAATATTCTCACGGACTGAAAAGGTTTCAATTTCATCTTCTCCGCATGTCAAGGAAACCAAACGGAGGAAAGCAAATATTCACAGTCAGAAACCCTTTAAAAAAAAAGCGCAAATAATGCCCGATCAATTGCACAACTGGCACCAAATCATAAGCACTTACAAGGAGGAAAACATGATGCTGAAACAAGGTTGTACCTTTCAGAAGAAAGTATGGCGGCGTAGTTGGGGCGAGAGAGGTGTACAGAACACCGGAGTGTCCGTGAGAACAGAAGGGCTGGCTGCGGGTGGTTTTAAAGTTTCGGAGAGAGAGACAGAGAGAGAGCGAGATAGACTGAGCCATCCACATAACTCAATAGAAGTAATATTTGTATGCTACCCAGCGGTGACTCTAGACATGAGTCCCAGGTTGGCTGACTGACACCTGGATATTTTCCTCCAAGATGGATCCCACTTATATATATAAATATTATATATATATATATAATAAATAAATCTACTCATCCTCTTCACACACTATATATCACACTTTTTTTTTAATTTTTTAATTTTTTTAAAATTTTATTTTATTATTCCTAAATTAATTAAATTTTTCTACTCATAATCCATGCAAAACACACGAGAAAAAAGTAAATATAAAAAATTGTGTGTGGTGTGTAGTGTAAGGTTGATGAATATAATTTTTTCCAAAACTAAAAACTACACTTTGATATCTTTTGATGTATGTTTGTAATTGTGGTGGATAATTTAACTTTTAATGTAAGATTTATAGTTGCAGAGTTTAAGTAATAAACTTTATCTTTAAAATTTATTTATTGATTGTGAGTTATTGACGCCAGACAGAATAACGATTAATCTGTAAGCTAGTTTCAACAGATAAATTTTCAGAAAAAAACACAACAAATTTGCCCAAAATACAGAGAATACATCTCTAAGAAAAAAACTGAATATTATCAAATCAAAAAATGTCGAAAATCAGTCCACAAGCCGGACTGTATAGCTAAAATTCGTCTGTAACTGAATTTTATCAAAAATGGCAAAATTCCAAAAATAACGAAAAATTGAAATTCAAAATCAAATAAGCAATCTACGAAGAATCCGAAACAAATCGGATTAAAATTGACTTCTTAACAAATATATGAAATATTACCAAAAATAGTAAAAAATAATTAAAAATGACAATTCGGAAGGAAAAATAGTGAAATTTGAGGTCGAAAAAAAGGCACATAGAGCCATGCTCGATGTAAACAGCGTGCGCGTTGAAAAGAGTTTTCCGAATTGAGGTCTTATGCACGATTCTGACACCCCGTAGCCAAAGTTATGGCCAAAAGACTGAAACGCACCCAAAATTCCCCCAATTAGAAAGAGATCACGATCACTTTCAGCTTTTACGCTAATCTACCAATTCATGGTATCTCAACGCCATCAATGTACAATCAGACAGCTCAGCATCACCTGTTTCGAATTCCCCTGCATCAGTTATATATCTAAAATACTTTTAAATATGTTACGTTTTTTTAAAAATAAATTTAAAAATAAATTTCGAGATGAAAATCACAAAAAAAGTCATGTGATTTTTTTTTTTAAAAATCATACGTATGTCCTTGATAGAAATCATATTTTATAATAAAAGACAATGAGAATAGTCTTATAGAATTTTCACTAAATACAATGAAAAATATCATTTTAACAATGCATACGTGAAACAGTTCTTCTAAGGGTACACGAAGTTGGGTGGGGTTGGGAAGAATCGGCTGACGTCATAATGCAATGTCAATCAATTTATTTTAAAAAAAAAAATAGTGCTACATACAATCGTGAAGTTGTAAACGGCGTACAGTCATTTTAGTAAAAAATTAACTTTTTTTTTTTTACGTAGGTCTCATATATATTCATTTTTTTTTCAAAGCAACTGTACGTCGCTTATAATTCTATGACTACATTTATCATTTTTCTTAAATAAATATGAAAACACATCGTGCTCTCTCAAAACTTCTCTAAAGCTGGAAAGACTCTTACAAATAGTGACCAAGCTAAGCCGCAAACCCCAAAATGTGGCGGCCAATTCTCTTGCAAGTCTTGTAGCAAGAATTCACTTAAGAGGTTGGTCTTCAGTCACACACAAAGGCCAAGCATGGTTGAAATTAATTAGTTTGGTGGACGATTGATTATTTATACATGCACCGCCGAAGCATGTGTTGGATTTTTTGAATGAGATTGGTTATAAAGTCGAGTTTTATTAGGGTGTGACATGGTATACAAGAGAATTTTATAGTTGTTTTAGGAGTTCTGTTTAAGTATTTAGTATATCTCTATTGTGCTTCGTGGACCATTAATGGAGGTAGTGATTTTGTCTTTAAAAAAAAAACAGAGAGAGAGAGAGAGAGCCATACATCGATTTGTTGGTAACAACTGTACAGGACAAAGTCTTCATGGTATTCCTTTTGGAATAGGAAAGGTGAGGAAGATAAATTGTCTTAGCAAGCAATTTTTTGGATCGGATAATTGAATCACTTGAGATTTGTAGTCAATATTTTTGATAAAAAAAATTTCAACAAGTTTGGAATCTACAACATGGTTTCATTTCTATTAGTACAAAAAAGATTAAGGATAGATTTGAATGTTGAAAAGAATTATGAATAATAATAAAAAATAATAATAAGATATTAAATAATAATAATAAAATAATAAATACTAAATAATAATATATTATGATAATACTTGAAAAATTCTCACTACCCAGACATAACCTAAACCCATGATGGCCACATGATTCCGGCTGGTTATTCAACCTGATAGGAAACCAAACAACAACATTCAGCATGCAAAAAGAAGATGAAAAGAAGTGGGAACCGATGTTTGTCTTCGTGGGTAGACAAAGAAGATGAGAAAAAGACCAAATCCTGAATCTGCTATTTAGGGCATGCGACCACGTCTATTATTTAGGGCGTTTCCACTGAAGATGAGAAGAAAGAAGATGAGATGAATCTAACTTGTCGCATGTGTTTGTTGTTCGTGGGTAGATGAAGAAGATGAGAAGACCCAGCCCTTGGTGACGAATGTGAAGAAGATGAGAAGACCCAGAGCCTGGCATGACATGAAACACAACGTTGTATTTTATTCACATGGAGTTCCGTGTACGCAGAAGGGATACCCCTCCCAAGTGCAAATAGAGTTTTTCTATGTGAAATAACATTACAATTATCCATAAGATAAGGGTAAAGTTATAATTATGTAAAAATTCTATGATTATAATGAACGAGAAGAAGAATAGAGGGACGGCTGCCGTCCCCTGTCCCACCACTAAAATTATGTGAATGACCACATCACTATTATTTAAATTTTGTATAGTGACTTGCATAATGACTTAAATATAGGGGTTTCAGTTATTATTAAATTCATAAAAAAATATAGAGAAAGAAATAAAATTTCAGTTCTTAAGAGTTTCAAAGAGTTTCTTATATATTTCTCTCTTACAATAATAGTTTCTTTTTTAGTTTTATAACAATGATATTTTTATTTATTGACAAATTTTTAAAAGTGTCTACCTTCTATAATATTCAAAAAATTACATTTGAAGAAAAATATTAAATTTTATTATTAAAATTACCTTTTAACTTTGTTAATTGAGTTTTGCTATTCATCATCTTATACCTAACACACCATATTTTTTTTTAAAATTATTTTGTTTTATTCTTTCTAAACTAATTGAATTCTTCTAATCCTTATTCATACATCATAATTTGATAAGAAAAAAATAAGAAATAAAAAATTATGTATGATATGTGGGATGATGAATATATTTCTTTCTTGTTAATATTATAAACCACTTTAATATGTGTCAACCAAACAATCTAATTTTATTATTAAAATATTTTTAAAACTATTTAAACACTTTTTAAACATCTTATCGCAGCCCAAAACAATCGAATTTAACTTGTGACCGTAACCTTAAGTTACACAAGTGCTTCGATTAATATTCGACTACAAACTTTGAAGAGAAAATCTAAAACTAAACCGATTTAAGCACCAACTCCACACACCTTGACATGGCAAATCCGGTCTAGTTGCCATGTCATATAGGTTTTCTTACACGGCTTGAAACGTCCAAGAAATTCAAAAACCCTTCGTGTCCTCTTCTATTTGAACCCCTTTATCTTTTCGTACTTTTCTCTTTGAAACCCCCCCATTCAAAATCTCCTCTCTGAAAGTCCCCCCCTTGTGTTCTTTGCAGAATTTGAAAACTCTTTTCGTTTTCTTCTCTCTAAAACTTTTCCCAATTCGTGTTCTTGGCAAAATTCAAAAACCCTTCTCTTCATCTCTTTGAAACTCCCTTCCCTCCAACTCGTGTCCTCTTCTAAATTTGAAAACCTAACCCTATTTGTGTTATCTTCATCCTTCTAAAATCCCCCCCCTCAAACTCATGTTCTCTTCATCTCACTAAAACGAGCTCCATTTTATTTTATTTTTTTATTTTATTTTTACTTTGTTTATTGGGAAATCAACAAAAAGATAGAAATTTGAGATATGGGTTTTCTTACGGGTGGAAGAAAGAAATAAAGGCCCTAGTAGATGGCGACGCAGAGCTGTTTTACCAATGGGTTTTTGCACTCAATGAAACATGAGTGTTGAGGACGTATCTCGCCGGCCTTCTGTTCTCGTTACCTGCAGGAAGAATCAAGAAAAGTCGGTGGTTTTCCATCCAGGAAAACTCCGATGCTTAAGTTAATAACCACGTATATATGGGGAAGAATCATATATCCATAATTGAGGTTTACCTGGTATATATAGGCATCTAGGGCGGTACATATCCTGTGTAACATCTTCCATAATTATCGTGATCACGTATCTGCTTGAGATATCTTTTCGAGTTTGGCGAGATTACGTATCTGCGTAAGATCCCATGAAAGGTGGCAATAGGTTGATATGTATCTTGGACTCTGTAGGGTTAGGCCCGCTGTGTATTTTTCCTTTCTTATGGGCTTTTATCGTTGGTGGGCTTTTGAGCCAAAACAGATCCTACAGCTACCCCGCAAATTTTATTTGCCTTGAGGCGTAGGGAATTTAACTCTTTTTTTTTTTTGGTTTCCCTTCGAAGGCTAACTTGGGAATTCGTTCCCTTCTGCTGATCATCAGGCGCGTGCTGTTTTCCCATCTTCTCATCTGACGGTTACATTTCTGCATTTATGTTAGGTCATCATATCTCCGTCTGTTACTTCTTTTCTTTTCTTGCTTCTTGCTTTCATCTCCTCTTTTCTTCATTACTCATATGGCAGACCAAGGTAGCGGGTCGGCTTAGCCCTTTGACATCCCTGAGGGCACGACCTTCGACGGTTATTTGTGACGCTCCAGTGTCCGTGAAAAACACTTGGCCGAGATCAGGGAAGAGTTTAAAATCCTGAGCTTGGTTGTGATGAAAGCCCCTGAGTCGGGGTGCTGCAATGACGAGGGGTTTTCTGGTTGGGTGGCCATCTCCGTCACTTTGTTATTGCATGGTTTGAAACTCCCTTTCTGTCGTCTCCTTCGAGATATTCTAGACCTTCTAGAATTTGCTCTGATTCAACTTCACCCTTTTGCCCTGAGGATGTTCTTGTGTGCTTACATCGTCTTTCGGATGGTGCTGGGGCCCCTCCGTGACCCTTATCCCGATCTCACTGCCCATGAGTTTCTGGCTTTCTATGATGTGAGGGCGGCCACTAAGGGATGCGTGGCTTGTTTTCGTAAGAAGGAGAAAGGCCAGTCCCTGGCGAAGTTTGAGGGAAGGTATTCTAATGCCAAGACGTGGACCGCCAAGTTCTTTTTTATTAGTGGCCAAGGATGGAAATTTCCTGCTCAAGAGGACGTCTTTAGGGATTTCCCTGTCAGGGCCATCTGGCACCCACTTCCTGATGGTCGACGCTTGTGGTCAACCATGCCCCTTTATCCCGCCGAGAACTTGCCCGTATTGATGCTGTCAATGCCTGGGCCGCATACCATCTGGAGGACCTTTAGACTGATAAGTTGCTGACGCCCGCGCATGTAGATCGGTTCTTGACGTCTCTGAACCGTTCCTTTGTCCAGGGGCGTGACTTTATGATTACATATGTCATTCTCGCCCCTTTATCAGCGCCTTCAGAGAAGACGGCGAGGGGTGCTCTTTTTGCGCGAGGTGCGGAGGGTAAGCCTAGGGAAACTAACCGGCCAGAAGCTACCGCGGTGAAGGGTAAAAAGGAAAAGAGGTCCAAGAAGAAGAATAATGAGGGCCAGAGGAAATGAGACTGCCTAGAAGGCTTTTTCACGATCCCTCCGCCCAAGAAAAACAGGGCGCCCACTAGGGGCGATCGGGAGTTGATGCCGGCGGCCCCAATTCTAGAGGAGAGCTTGGCGCCCGAAGTGTGCGCCCCTAAGCCAGTGCCTCGAGATTGTGTGGCTTCTCTAGGAGGTGGCGAGGACACAACGCCAACTTTGCTAAAAGGGTCTAGGTCCTCAGGCGTTCGGATTGTGGAGCCCATTTCATTTGTAGGCACTTCTCCCGCGAGGCCACATTCCGCTAATTTGGGGGACAAGGAGATGTTGGCCAATATAGCTTTCTTTGAACTGGCCGCCACTTTTCAAACTCACGCCCCTCTTCAATCGAGCTCCAGGCATCCGCTCCAGTTTTCCTGGCGCCAACTGCTGAAGGACCAGTGAGGAGCGGCGAACTTCCTCTTTGTGTCGCAGCTGCCCTTCACTTGGAAGGGGTTACGGGTCTTGGTTCACGCCATCAATCGCCCTCAAAAGGAATTTTTGGGGAGGTGGGTGCTCCACCTTCGAGGGTAGAGGAGACAGACCGTAATGATGCCCAGTCTTCTGGTCAATGGGGTATTGTGTCTCCCTTCTTAGGGGCACCCACGATGTCTCAATTACTGGCCCGCCCAGTTTGAAAACGCCTCCCACTACCGTGTCTGGAGGTAAAACTCCATCCTTGGTTGGGAGTGGGAAGCATTTCTCTCCGCTGCCGCTTCACGCCCCCTCGTTTGACGGGGGCCCGGAGTCCCTCACTGATGAGGAGCTGGACCATATGCTCCGTGATGACTCCCACGCTGCGTGGGTAGGGTCTGTTCATCTGGGACTGTTGCCCATATATGAACATGTGTCAGACCCAGCGATGGGCGTGGGTCCCCGGGAGGCCTCCCCTTTGCCTGCTTTTTCCTATGTGGAGGCAGGGAATTGTTTTCCACGGTATTCTTCAGGCTTATACTTTTTGTTGCTATATCTTGCCTTTCCTTGCATGTTATTTCTGCTTTTAAGTTAGGTTGTTTTCCTTTTTCTAGAGGGGGTAGAAGGCTTGGCGGCGTGGCTCGCGACTGACTTCTTGGAACGAGATGAGAGAATTACTGGGAGGTGGCGAGTCGACAGGGCTGAAATGGAAGTCCTGATTGAGAGGAATAGGGAACTTGAGTTACGGGTCACCCAAGCAGAAGGTGTCGCCAATTCCCTCCAGGGAGAGCTAGAGTTGCACGAGGGGGAGGTCTTCAAGCTCCGGGATGCTGCTCGCCTTGCTTAGGAGGTGAAAGTCAGGGATGACTTCTCTCGCCAGGTTTTGCAGTCGGAGAGAGACTTGGCGATGGTGCAACTTCGTGAGGCCCGGCAAAGCTTTGATGCTGAAATTGCATGCCTAACTTCTGAGTTTCGTGCCAGCAGCGGGGAGCTGTACTTAACCCGGGGGGAAGTTGCGGGCCTCAAGGAAATGTGCAGCGGGCTGACCAAGGATTTATTGGGCGCATTGGAGAAAGCTCGCTAGGTAGCCCAAGAAGTGTTCGAGGCGCAGGGTTCGCTGGCTGAGTTTCGTGAGCGCCATCAAAAATATAAGGCGAGCCGTGCGAACACAGACGGGGAGCTCAGGAAGGCCAACCTGGTTGCTATGGCCAAGGATGAGCACTTGGCCAGGAAAACTGCTCAATTGTCTGCTGCTCGGGAGGAAAATTCCCGCATTCGAGCTCAGCTAGCACTAGTTCCTCAGGTCCGGGACACAGCCTTCACTTTTGGCCATGGCTCTGGGATCTTATGCCTTCAGAACCGTCTCCTGGCTGATCCGGCGACTAACCTGCAAGCGCTCGATATAGTCTTATTTTCCCAAAAAATGGCTGCTTGTCGCCGGGCCAACACTTTCGGGCGTAATGAAATCCCTGATGCCTTTGCTGGGATGCCTCATTTGCCGCCTCCCGAAGAAAGCGACGACCCGTGATGAGGAGTTGTTGTACTTTTGCTATTCTTTTTTTTTGTATGTTGTAACCATGGTTTGTAATCAGACCTTGTTTGCAATCAGAATTTGTTTGTAATTTGCAATAGGTCTTTTTCTTGACTTTTGTTATCGCACACTTTTTTTTGTTCTTGCGACTGTGTTTGTCTTTTGGGTGGAGAAGCGTGCGCTTGTCTTGAGTGTTTAAGGTGGCGCAGTCAATCGACTATGTACCCCTTACTCTTATTTGGGGTGGCGTGGTCAATTGATTATGTGCCCCTTTTTCGCGTCTGAAGTGGCGTGGTCAATTGACTCTGCGCCCATTGCTCTATTTTAAGGTGGCGTGGTCGACTGACTCTGCGCCCCTTTTTCGCGTTTGAGGTGACGTGGTCAATTGACTCTGCGCCCCTTGTTCTCTTTTAAGGTGGCGTGGTCAATTGACTCTGCGCCCCTTTTTCGCGTTTGAGGTGGCGTGGTCAATTGACTCTGCGCCTCTTATTCTCTTTTAAGGTGGCGTGGTCAATTGAATATGCGCTCATTGTTCTCTTTTAAGGTGGCGTAATCAATTAACTCTGCGCCCCTTTTTCTTTTTTAAGGTGGCGTGGTCAATTGACTCTGCGCCCCTTGTTCTCTTTTAAGGTGGCATGGTCAACTGATTCTAAGCCCCTTTTTCGCAATTGAGGTAACGTGGTCAATTGACTCTGCGCCCCTTATTCTCTTTTAAGGTGACGTGGTCAATTGACTCTGCGCCCATTTTTTTTTAAGGTAGCGTGGTCAATTGACTTTGCACCCCTTGTTCTATTTTAAGATGGCGTGGTCAACTGACTCTGCGCCCCTTTTGTTGCATCTATTGGGACAGTAAGGATGAAATACTTCAAGAATCCAATTGAGATGAGGATGCTGGAATGGAATTTGATTAAACGCAAATTGACAAAAAACATAATAAAAGACATTGCTGAAATTACTACTGGTAAATGCAAATTGACAAAAATCACAATAAAAGACATTGCTGAAATTACTACTGGTAAAACTTCTTCAAGTGCTCTGCGTTCCAAGGCCGAGGTAGCTCTCTCCCTTGATTGTCTTTTAGTCGGTACGACCCTCCTATATTGTTCGTCACTACTAAATAAGGTCCCTCCCATTGAGACTCCATTTTTCCAGGATTTTGGATGGTCACCCCGCATTTCCTTAGAACCAGGTCTCCGACTTTGAAAGTTTAGGGTTTTACTCTTTTGTTAAAGTACTGTTCGGTTTTGGCCTTTTCGTGCAACAGTCTGGCTTCTACCTTTTCCCTTTCTTTCTCCACTAGATTCAGATTTTCTTCAAGTTTGCTGTCGTTTTGGTCGATTGAGAAATGACTTATCCTGCAGCTAGGTAGTCCTACCTCCACCAGCGGTATGGCTTCGGTTCCGTATGCTATAGTGAATGGGGATTCCCCGGTTGGCGTTTTGACTGACGTTCTGTACGCCCAAAATACTCCCGGAAGTTTGTCTGCCCAATCTCCTTTTTTCTCTGCGACTATCTTTTTTAGGATAGAAAGTAAAGCCTTGTTGGTTGATTTGGCTTGTCCGTTAGCTTGGGGGTGACTTGGCGAGTAATACTTGGCCTTGATTCTCAACTCAGCACAGCATTCTCTTTATTGGTAGGAGTCGAACTGCCGCCTGTTGTCTGTTATTATGTTGTGGGAAATTCCAAATCGGCAGATTACATTCTTCCATAAAAACCGTGTTACTGCTTTGCTGGTAGTGGTTGCCAAGGGTTCGGCTTCCGCCCACTTGGTGAGTAGTCAATGGCTACTATCATGAATTTGACGCCACCTTTGCCTGGTGGAAAGGTCCCACTAGGTCCACGCCCCATTGAGCAAAAGGCCAAGGTGCCTAATGGAGGTTAGTTCCTCTGGCAGTGCATGGGGTATGGGTGCATACTCCTGACACTTGATGCATTTTTTTGTAAATTCCTGTGCATCATTTATTGTGTTGGACCAATAATAGCCCGCTCTGATTGTCTTCCTGGCCAGGGCTCTCCCACCCGAATGATTCCCACAGATTCCTTCGTGTATCTTTGCGATGACATATTGTGCCTCCTGGGGCGAGACGCATCGCAATAAAGGGACGGAGAGTCCCCTTTTGTAAAGGATCGCTTCAACAAGCGTGAATCTCTTCGCTTTCCTTCTTACTTTCCTTGCTTCATCTCGTCCCTCCAGAAGTTTGCCTGATGCCAGATATTCTACTATTCCGTTTGCTCATTCGGGAAAATCGCGATCTAACGCTGCTATCTCCGTGCCAACGGCAGGTATTTCAATGACTCTCCTTTCAACTTGCCATGGAAGGGGTGCTACTTCCATTCCCGAAGCTGTTCTGGCCAGCTTGTCTGCCACTTCATTGTCTGCTCATGGGACCTGGGTTATGGTAAAATACTAAAAATGGTCTCGCACTTCCCATACCCGCTCCAAATATTTCTTCAGTTTTTCGCTCTTGGTGGCGTACAGTCCCAATACTTGGTTGACAATGATTTGTGAATCCGACCTGGCTTCTACTTCTGTCACTCCAATCTGGGCAGCTACTGAGAAGCCGGCTATTAATGTTTCGTATTCTGCTTCGTTATTCGTCACTCTGAACACAAGCGTAGCCATATAGTGCCTCTCTTCGCCACTGGGACTTATGAGGTGTATTCCCAGGCCACCACCGGTCTTGCAAGATGATCCATCTATGTGCATTACCTATGGTGTTCCCGCTAGTATCGTAGCGGCGTCTTAAGCTTCCTGGGGGAAACCTGTGAATTCTACCACAAAATCTGCCAACACTTGCCCTTTTACTGTCTTCTTGGGCTCGTATCTCAGGTCAAATTCGCTCAATTCGATTGACCATCCTATCAGCCTTCCCGTGCAGTCCGGTTCCTCAGGATTTTTGCCAGCGGTGCTTCTGTGAGTACCCTTACTGTGTGGGCTTGGAACTATGGGCGTAACTTCCTAGCCGCCGTTACTAAGGCAAAGGCTAGCATTTCAATTTTAGGGTACCTTACTTCCGCTCCCCTAAGAGCTCGGCTCACGTAATATGTGGGGTGTTGGTCGGTCCCCGTCTTCTTTTACCAGGACAGCGACACCGTATGCGGGGAGGCGGCTAGATATGTGCAGAGGATGTCGCCCTTTTCGGGCTGTTTTAGGAGCGGTGGGTTGACCAGATACTGCTTTAAGTTCCTAAACGCCTCGTCACACGCTTTATTCTAAGGATGTGCTTTGCGCAATACGTGAAGAAAGGCATACATTTATCGGTTGATCTGGCTATGAACCTTTTCAAGGTGGCCACTTTTCCTGCTAATCGTTGTGTCTCGTGTAGGTTTTTTGGTGGCTTCATATTAATTATAGCCTCTATCTTTTCGGGGAAGGCCTCGATTCCTCTTTCTGATACGATGAATCCCAAAAACTTCTCTGACTTGACTCCGAAGGCCCATTTGGCAGGGTTCAGCTTCATCTTATATTGGCGCAACACATCGAATGCTTCTCTCAAGTAAATAATGTGTTGGGCAGACTCCTTGCTTTTTACTAAAAGGTCATCTATGTAAACTTCCATGGTTCGCCCCATGTGCTTTGCAAACATTCAGTTGACTAACCTTTGGTAAGTCGTTCCTGCGTTCTTTAATCCGAATGGCATTACTTGATAATAGTACAACCCTCGGTCGGTTATAAACGCCGTCTTTTCCTTGTCTGCCGCGTGAATCTGTATTTGATTGTATCCTGAGTACGCGTCCATGAAACTGAGCGTTCGGTGTCCCGCTGTTGCATCCATGATGAGGTCAATGCGTGGCAAGGGGAAACTGTCTTTCGGGCAAGCTTTGTTGAGATCAGTAAAGTCTACACACATTCTTCACTTCCCGTTTGTTTTCTTCACCATGACAACATTGGATAACCATTCCGGATAATGGACCTCTTTGATAAATCTGCCGGTGATCAGCTTCTCAACCTCCAAGATGGTGGCGGTGTATTTTTTCGCGCTAAACGACCTCTTTTTTTGGATCACAGGTTTGTGCGCAGCGTTCATACCCAGTCTATGTTCGATGACGGTACTGCCTATGCCTGGCATTTCTTCGTGGCTCCAGGCAAAAATGTCTCTATGCTCCATCAGCAGCTGTTTCAAACTCTCTACATCGGCAGGGGAAGAGTTTGTGCCTACGCGCACGGTTGTCCCCGGGCAGTTTGCAAACAGAGTTATAAGCTCCAAAGGTTCATTGACCTCGGCGTGCTGTTGAATTTGCCCATTTCTGATTTCTACTCCCTCTTGTGATGCCTCTGCCATGGTGGGCGGAAGCAGCAGGAGGAATGTTTCTTCTAGCTCTTCGATGGTGCAAACCTCGCTTCTGTTCTTCTTCAATTTCTATATATAACACTCCCTAGCCAATGCCTGCTCTCATTTCAATTCTCCTACCCCACTGTCAGTCGGGAACTTCATCTTGAGGTGATACGTGGAGGTTATCGCTTTAAGGCGGTTAAGGGTCGGTCTTCCGAGTATAACATTGTAGGAGGAATGGGCTTTCACTATCAAGAAGTCGGTCATGGTAACTGGAAGTGTGATGGCTCCGACTGGTTGGATTGCTTCACCAAAAAAATCCTTCAATGGTGTCGGGGAAGGTCGTAGCTGTCCGGTATCAATGCCCATTCTGTTTAACGCGTCCCAAAATAATATGTCAGTTGAGCTTCCGTTATCAATTAATACCCGCCTAGTCGTGTAGTTGGCTATAATGAGGGTGACTACCAGGGCGTTGTCATGTGGAATAGTATCCCTTGCCTATTTGCCTCTCTGAAGGATATCACTTCTTGTTCGTGGTTCAGTCTCTGCTGCTTAGGCGCCCTGTCCGTTACATATACTTCCTCATACCGAGCTCTTCGTGCATGCATCTTGCGACTGGACGTGGATATCCCGCCTCTAACGAATCCCTCCGCTATCGTCCTGATTTCCCTGATAGGTTCTCTATTATTGTTATTTCTCAGGGGTGACCTATTCCTGTCGCCTCTGGTGGGGGTCTTGTTTCTGCCGACGTTCCCACTGTTGTTTGCCCAGTTGCCATCGTTCCGAGAGTTGTTGCCGCGGTTTCTTCTCTCGGGGCTGAAGCTCCTTTTATTTCTTCGCCCGGTTTCCTAGCGCCTCCTTGGTTTTGATCGCTCTACAATCATGTGTTCTAATTCGCCTGTTCCTATTAGGTCAGCGACCTTTTTTTTCATGGTTGTACAATCCTCGGTCCAATGTGACGCTGTCTGGTGGTATTTACAATACCGGTCTCTTGTCTGATGTGGGCGCCCTTCGCTCTTGGCTTCCTCTTCCTCCCTGACACTCAGGTTGTTGTGTATTAATTTGGTGTTTCGATCCGTATACCTTTATCGTCTTCTTTCCTGCCAACTTGTTCCCGTTTTCTTATCATCGCGCCCGCTTCGCCGTTCGGCCCTTTTGCTTTCTTTGCGGGGGTCTACCAACGCTTGCAGCGTGTCTTCGGCGTTGACAAAGTTGTTCGCTTGATCTATAAATTCCCTTAGGGTGGATGGAGTTTTCTTTGCCAGATCGACCATGAAAGGACACTAAGCCAGATTCCGCCCAAGAGGGCGGCCAGAGTGATCTTCTCGTCCTGGTCATCTGTTGTTAAGCGCTCCTTGTTGAACCGTGTGAGGTAGGTCTTGAGGTCCTTATCTTCCTTTTGCTTGACTGTTAGCAGGTAGGCGGCTGGCCGTCGGCTCCTTCTGCTTGGCATAAACTGGGTTATGAAAAGTTTAGTCAACTCCTCAAAACTATCAATTGACCTTGGCCTGAGGGTCCCGAACCATCCCCTTGTCATCTCTTTCAGGGTTAAAGGGAAAGCCCGGCAAGCAATCTCGCCTGAGAAGCCGTGGAGCGTGATGTGAGTTTTAAAGTTTTCCAAGTGGTCCACTGGGTCTCTAGACCCATCGCACAGGTTGATTTGGGGAACTTTGAATTTCGGCGGCAAAGGGATCCCCATGATGCATTTGCTATATGGCAGGTAAGTCTGGCTCAGTAAGCTATCGACCGAGGAAGGTCCCCCTATCTTTTTTGCTATTTCCTCATATTTGCCTGCGAGATCCTTCAATTCGTCATACATTTTTTGTTTTTCTGTGCGTTCAAGTTCGACCCCAACAGTACTGTCTGCCTCTTGCTCTCCTTGCCCGTTGTTAGGTGGTACGGTGGTGTTGCTGGATTCAGCGTTCTTTTTCCGTAAAGTCGTGTTCTCTTTTTGTAGTGTTTCTAAGGCGTCCAACGCTGTTTTCAGTCTTTCCTCCGCTGCTGCTAACTCGCTTCCATTGATGCTTCTGTCATTCGGCTTGCCACGGAACGTGTCACAGTTGGCATGCGAGAACCACGTTAATCGTATGTAAAATCGTATCCCACAAACGGCGCCAATGTTGAGGATGTGTCTCGCCGGCCTTCTGTTCCCGTTACCTATAGGAAGAATCAAGAAAAGTCAGTAGTTTTCACCCAGGAAAACTCTGATACTTAAGTTAATAATCACGTATTTATGGGAAAGAATCATATATCCATAGTTGAGGTTTACCTGGTATATATAGGCCTCCAGGGCGGTACATATCCTATGTAACATCTTTTATAATTATTGTGATCACGTATCTGCATGAGATATCTTTTTGAGTTTGGCGAGATTACGTATCTACTTAAGATCCCATGAAAGGTGGCAATGAGTTGATATGTATCTTAGACTCTGTAGGGTTGTGCCCGCTGTGTATTTTTCCTTTCTTGTGAGCTTTTATCGTTGGTGGGCTTTTGGACTAAAACAGATTCTACAACAAGTTTTTTTGGCATCCCATTTGTTGTCTTGGAAGCCTTTTTTGCAATTTTTGATAAGATATTATAGTCAATTTCTTTAATTTCTGCTTAGCTTTTGGGGAACCTTATCATCATTTCTTCTTCGGGGAACTTCGCTTGTATGCTATTAGGAATAAAACCAAAATTCAATATATATCTCAAATTTATCATTTTATTTTTTTTAATTTTTATAAAAATATAATAAAAAATTTAACATTTTCAAATTATAAAACCACTTTTTTAAATCTCAAAATAAAACTAATATTAAAATTATATATTATTTTTAGATTTTATCTCATCTCATTTTTTTTCTAAAAACAAACGAAATCACTCGACACTGATAGTCCCTTGCAAAACGGGCAGCAAACGAATGAGTGAAAGTTCTTGTGGGGGTGGCGGTGGGGGTGGGGGGAACATGCAGTAAGAGTAAAGCGAGAGGAGAAAATAAAATAAATTAAATTACAACTCAAAAGAGTGTGGTAGTGGTAAAACACTAGACTTGCACTACTCAATAGAGTGTGGTATTGGTAAAAATTAGTACAAATAACGTTTGTAACATTGTTGACATGATATATAATTAGGTTTACTAAAATATTAAAAGTTTAGCATCGGAAATGCATTAGCATCAATTTTTGGAAGGACGCTGCTACAAGGATCGATGCTTTATTGATAAAAACTGGCTGATTAGTGCAAATGCACTTTTTTATTTTTCCCCTTTTATTTTAATTATTTTTTATATAGTAAATATTTTAAAAAAATAAAAATATATCAATTCACTAATAATCACTTCCTCAATTATCAAGTATATAAAAAATATAATCATTTACTTTTATTGATTAATTTTATCGATTAAAATAATATTTTCTTATCAAGAATACCCACCCAAATGATGTTGCCAATAATCTATTATTGTCTCGAAGGGCTTGGTAGTTGGTCTATAATCAGGAGTATAATCGGTTTGATTTGGTTTGATTTTGAAGAAATTTTATAGCTGAACTAATATATACCAGCTTTGAAAATTTAAGAACTAATAAGGATCGATTCCTCACAAAAACTAGAACTTTCAATTTTTTCAGTTTTGATCCAGTCCGGTCCAATTTTTCGATTGATCATTTATATATGTGATACTATATATGTTTAATATTATAATTTTTTAATACTAAACAATATTTTAAGATTTTGTTATCTAATGTTCAATACTAATTCATTAGTGTTCAATTGTACTAATATCCTATAAGTAGTGTTTCACTTATTAGTGAGATTAATTACTCGAATGTTAGGATTAAAATATTACAATTCTTCATACGAATATTCTAGCTTTGCAAGCTGGTGGACTGTAGTATTTCCAGCTCTAGGAGTACTAAAAACAACTCTACAATTAGTTCAACTTCTCAATAAAAGATTTAACGTCTTTAATGACTTGGTCATACCAATTCCAACTTTCTGAATCACAATTAATAGCTTTAACAATCACTTGAGCATCCCCTCACAGATAACATTTCTTATATAAAACTCTATAGCTCCATGTATATTATCATAACTCTCCACAAAGGTCATAAATTCAGCCAACATAGGTTTTGATTTGACCTTTGTAGAGCCACATTGGGTTCCCTGAAAACCCTTCATTTCTAAATTATAGGATTTGTTTTTGAGTTTTACCCCAAAAATAACTCATATCTAGATCCTTATAATAAGAGATGGTTTAAGGGTTGCTACAGTAGCTCATTATGTATGGGGAGCCATTGTATATCCCTATCCCCAACCCCGAGCTCCTCTTTGCGCCATTTGCCCTTGCGATTTTGTCTCTCCATCTCTTTTCGGCATTTGCCTTCCCTTTAGAGCCCCTCCATCATTGTCTTTGATAAAATCTATGCACACACTTGAGGATGTTTTGTCTTTCTCCTTCCCTCTCTCTCTCCCCCCCAGCCATTTGGGATTTTTGCCTCTCCATTCACCATTGTTCTTGCAACTGTTTCTTTACTCATATGCCGAAAACTCGATTGGTTGTCTTTATTCTATAGAGTCTAATTTTATCCACCTCAGAAATGTTAGGGTTTTGAATTAAAGGACCAACCGATTTGGATGTGATTTTACCTATTTGCATGCTAATTTATCGATGTGAACTACTACCTGAGGTTATCTGTGATCACCCCCCTTTAATGAGTGTGTGATTTTTCTATGATGTGCATGCATGTTGTTAATCGTTGTTCTATTTGTGATGTCCATTATAGGCATGCTCGTGTTGCTTATTGTATAATATGAGAATGTTATTAATCTGAGAATGGGGATTATTTCTCCACAGTTTCTTTGCTACCCCTCACATGTTGTTATTGATCTGAGCATGTTGTTATCATTTTGTTGCTTGAGTATGTTAGCTTGCTCACTATTGGCACTTGTTCACTATCGATTTGGGTTGTTTGCATGTTGTTTGGGTTGTTATCATTTTGTTGGTTGACGAGAATAACTTGCTTAAGCATGTTATCATTCTATTAATGTTGCTACATTTAGCTTGAGACACTTGAGACATTGCTCCGTCTTGTTGTTGATCTGAGCATGTTTATTTCATTTTGTTGCTTGAGCATGTTAACTTGCTCACTATTGGCATTTGTTTGCTCTCAGTTTGGGTTGTTTTCATGCTGTTTGGGTTGTCATTCTGTTAATGTTGCTGCAATTAACTTACTCGCTTGAGACATTGCTCTATTTTGTGATTTTTTGGAGGTTTATGTCTTGCTTTTATTGCTCAATTTTGTGACATTTAGGCTTCTAGACTTGCTATCATTACTATATTTTGTAATTTTTGGATTTCTATACCTACAAACCAGTTCTATTTTGTATTTTTTGGGTTATGCATTGCTGTCATTGCTATATTTTGTGATTCTGGGCTTCTAAACTTCTTATCATTATGAAACTTTGGACTTTTTTTGCGTTATGCCTTGTTGTCATTGCTCGATTTTTGGGTGAAAATTTGAATGTTGCTCTGGTTTGTGATTTTTGGTGGTCTAAACTTGCCATTATTTCAACAGAACGTGATTATCTGGGTTATTGCCTTGTTGCCATTGTATGCATTTTGTGATTTTTTGAGTTTATGCCTACTTATAATATTTTATATTCTATAATGTGCATTTTTATTGGTTATATTTTTGCTATCAATACTATTCTGTGATGAATGTCTAATGTAAGGCTATATAAGTAAGGTTAATTTATAAGTGTTCAGGCAGTGTGTGCCATTGATGTGTATATAAGTAAGGTTAATTTATAAGTGTTCAGGCAGTGTGTGCCATTGATGTGAGAGGTAATTCGTGAACCCCATAAGGCCACCAACTAGTAATCAGGGTTCACAATTTTGCAGTCATTCATACTCGCCTCTTGTCTTATGCATGCTGTTAAATGAAAAAATAACATTCATGAACCCTGATTATTACACATATATTTTTGGGTGTTGTGAATTATTTTATATATTATGTATTTATGTTTACTTACAAACTTGAAGCAAAACAAAAGATAATACTATTTAATAATGCTTGGGGTCAAGTAGTAGCACTGCCACTACATCACGCTTAGCAAATAATTATCACAATAAATACCTAATATGCTATTATGGTATTAAAGTATGTGTCGATGAACTACTCGTACTGAGGACAATAAGGGGTGGTAGTTTTTTCAGTTGCCAAAATTATGAGGCAAGTTTATTTATTAATGAAGAAAATATTTTTCATAGACGTAAGGTTGTTACATTTTGTTTGTGTTTATGTGTTGTTTGTTACTTGTCAACTATGTAGACTAGGCCAGGTTGCGAATCTTTTTTGTTGGTATCACTCAGAAATACTAGCATATAGATAGAAGATAATAACTCGATTAAAAATCGAATTTCATAAGATACAAACTTCAATGAACATCAAAATCGGTAGACATTCAATAAAAATAATCTAAAGAGGCGTAAGTGAAAATTGGAGAAAACTGATTTTATTATTTGTATTTTGATGTGGTGGTTAGGTGTTATTAGAATTTACTTTGAAAAATTCTGAGTATGGCTACATTTTTTTTTTAATTTTATTACTTGGGATTTTATTTTATTTCAACGTATTCTTCTCTTTTATGATTTTGTGTTTCTTCCTAACAAAAAAACAACAATTAATACAAAATACGATTGTTTATTACTTATACTAAATTCAAAACTATTCACGTATCGGGTTAAAAAATAATTATATTGAAATTTTGAAGTTTAATTAAAGTTGGAAATACTCAGGAAAAATACAAAATAGTTAATCATTAATAATGAAAATGGAAGTGAGAAAAAATTAATAAAGAAAGAATAAAATAATTTATTTTAATAGAATAGAGGAAAAACGTGGAATGTAACGTAAGAAGCTTTTGGAAGGTGAGTAAAATTTAAGAAAAAAGATTAAAAAATGTACTTTTTAACTAAATTATAATAAATTTCATAAAAAAATCAATATAGATGCTCTTATAAAACTAACTGCAAGTTGCAACCATAACTACCCCATTATGATTTCGATAAGTACCATTCCGACTCCATTCCCTCCCAATCTTCTTACCTACCTCATCTACTGCACCATTCCAACTAACCATTGCATTGACGCTTAATTCTTGTTTCTGGAAAGAGGGTACATAAAAATTTTGGAACAAACCACATAAATAGGGCATCCTCTATCAAAATTTCATATTCACACGTCTAAGATCATCTGATAAAACAAAATGATTAGACCGTAACTAAGAAAGTGCATATCTCTCTCTCTCCTCTATAATTTTCCTCTCCCTATGGGTGGTTCGGCACAACCTGAGAAGATTTTTTTCCTCTCTTGGAGAGGGAGTGGCTCGATGCCTTGGCTCCGACCATCCCCTCCCTTTTTATGTTTTTGTTAGTTTTTTCTATACTTTTAGTTATTTTTCGGTCAATTTTCATTTTTATTTTCCATCCAGTATCTCCAAATCGACTCTCGCTAGTCTTTTGTTAACCGAGTCACGTTTTCGATGAGCTTGTGCGCGACATGCACAGCCTTGGCTGAACACCCACGTGCATTAATGTTCTAGCGTTGCTTTGGAGGCCATGCACGGCTCTAATGACTTTTGCAGCCCTTCAGATCTCTCAGATAGGCTACCAATTCTCTTTCTCTTCGCTGCACTATTGTCGTTGGTCTTCTGCCAGTGACCTAGCATAGATTCGATTTTTCTCTTATGTTATTGTTTTCCTAATTAGTGATCTTGAGGATAGGATCTTGATATTCTTCAGCAAATATTTTAGGACATCAATTGATAATAAACCTGCCACTTTCTCTGTTCTGTGTGAAGAAACCACTGCTTTGTATAATAGTTCTTTAATTCGCTTTTATGCGAACCTCTTTATTTTGTCATTAGATAGGATGCGAGTAATGATCAATTATTAATCTTGAATAAAACCACTTGATTTTTTTTTTTTTTTTACATCTGCACTTTAATTTTGTTTTAGGGTTATTATTAAAAAACCCCCACACCTCCCTCTTGTATCATCTCTTATAAAATATTGAAGTTTACTTGCTTGAAAACAG
This sequence comes from Platycarya strobilacea, assembly GCA_036898215.1. Classification (NCBI taxonomy): domain Eukaryota; kingdom Viridiplantae; phylum Streptophyta; class Magnoliopsida; order Fagales; family Juglandaceae; genus Platycarya; species Platycarya strobilacea. The sequence goes on along the minus strand of CM072545.1, from coordinate 42,768,741 downwards.
AAATCATCTGATTAGGTAAATCTCCCCTTAAATTATCGAAGATAAGCTCGAGCTTCTACTTTCTTTTATGTTGTACTTGATATAGGATGATAAATAATATAAGAACTGCCAAATTTCCTTCAGATTTCTTCCGATATAATTTTTTTTAAAATTTTTTTACTTAATGATTAAAAAAATACTTTTTAATGATATTGTGATTTTTTTTTTCCAGTAGAAGCACCGGTCAGTTGAATTACTAGTCAGCAGGTAATAGAAACTCGTTTGACTACATTATAAACGCATTTTCAAATCATTGGTGCTAGTCCTACCCTTGCCCCGCCTGAATTAGAACCGGCATGGCCTCTGCTTAACTGATCCATATGTAACAACCACACATCACCATTATTAGGCGGAAGGGGATTAAATAAAGTTTTAGAACTGTAACACCAAGAGCAGACACTAAAACATGTAAACAAAAAAAAAACCACTTCAGAACAGTCATCTGTGTCCAGAAAAGGTGCAGAAGCCGAGGGGACCATTTACCATGGTTACAAGTTCTACTAGCCTGAATGGGGAGAGCTTTTAGGGACCGTGCACAACCTGACATTTGTATATAGGTTCCAATATCCGAACAGTAATAGGAAAAAAAGGTCGCATATTCCTTTTATGCCAAGAGATATCTACAGGGATAATCTTCCCCCCTCCACTGTCTCAATTCCATACTTCACCGCATGTTTTCCCTGCGACGCACATACCGAGTTCTGTCATTGTATCTTGGCCTGTCTTGAGCTCTCTGTGGCTGTGGCTCCACCCTCCTTTGTCTTTCGGGAGACCTCTGAACAATCTCTCCATTCACGAACAATTCAGCTGCAACAAGCCAAAAGGGCAAATTTGTGATTATCAAATCATTTGCTACTTTTCCAAGACAAGGCAAACCTTTGACACAAAAATAAGGAAAAAATGCTCGGAATTGTTATGTTACATTAATAAAAAGAAAGAAAAATTGCTACTAGGCACAACTAAAGAAAAGTGATACTTTGAATTGTAATATTGCTGCAAATGTTTTAAATCAAACAAACTTGCAAAGAAATGCATCCCATTCTTCTGCGGATGAACTACGCATGAGAACAGGAGCTTCAATCAACTAAATGGGATCCCATCAATAAACCAATGAATTTTATTTTTATTACTGCTGATCATCAATCTCTCCACCACGAGAATGAAAAAATACGATCAATGTCTTATCTCTACTGATTCTGCGACTCTACAGTGTAAAAATCACAGAAAAGGATTAGAGAAAACTTCAATGTGAGTCCATTAGCATTCAAAGCTAGACATTTCCCCCCTCAAGAGGCTATTAGCTTTGCCAAGATGGACTGCTGATAGTAAAATATTTCAAAATTACACCAACAACATACTTGCCATGAAAAACGCATGCCGCCCAAATTATGCCCAATTTCCCACACTTTGAAGTATAAATACTACAATTGATAACCATGTCAGAAGCATTAACATTGGTTGATATAGTTCAAATTGAAAAATTGCTCCAATGTTCAAAACATAATGTTGGAAGCATTAATTTTGGTTGAAATAATTCAAATTATAAAACTGCTCTACATGTTTAAATATCAAACTTCCCACTCTTCAGTGCATGGACTTTATGGGCAAGATGACATGGACTTCTATCAACTTAATATGGATACCTTTTTTAACCGGTAAACAATATTTCATTGATGATATAAAAGGCATTAACCTTTTTTTATAGGTAAAAAGGCATCAATTTAACATTGGTACTTTCAATAAACATCGAATTTCAATTTTATTACTGCTGGTCAGCAATCTCTATGCAACAAGAATGGGAAAAATGCATTCAATGTATTATCTCTGCTGATCCTGTGACTCCACAGCACGTGAAAAGCACGGAAAATGATGAAAGAAAACTTCAATGTAAGTCCATTAGCATTCAAAGCTAAACATTACCACTTAGGCTATTAGCTTTGCCAAGATGGACTGCAGATGTTAAAATATTTCAAAATCACCCAACCATCATCAATAATATGTTTGCCATGAAATATGTATGCCGTGATTCGCCCTAATTTTGCCCCCTTCCTATACACTTCTGAAGAATAAATATTGCAACAATAACAATATTGTCAAAAGCATTAACTTTGGTTAGAACAACTCAAGTTAAAAAATTACTACAAATGTTTACATATTACATTTCTATCAACTTAACATGGATACTTTCGATAAAACAAGGAATTTCACTTTTATTACAGCTGATCAGCAGTCTCCCCCAACAAGAAGGGGAAAAATATAATCAATGTAATATAATCAATGTATTATCTCTATAGATTCTGTAACTCCACAGCGTGTAAAGCACAGAAAATGATTGAGAGAGAACTTTAATGTAAGTCCATTAGCATTCAAAGCTAGACATTACCGCATAGAGGCTATTAGCTTTGCCAAGATGGACTAAAAATCACCCATTAACATGCTTGCCATGATAAATGTATGCCGTGAGTCCCCCAAATCATGCCTACTTTCCTATACACCATTGAAGAAAAAAAATTTCCAACGGAAGAAGAATAAATATTCCATAATGTCAAAACCATTCATGTTCCCCAATGCTCATGAGTTAATCACAAGAATACACCCATAAGCATTGCTGTAAATTTCAGAAGGATGCACATTTTAAAGCAAATCATTATAGGGCCACAATATCCCCCCCCTCTCCTTCCTTCCAATTACATATGCAAAGTGCTGAACATCCAAAGTTTACACGTTGGCTATAAAATTCATTAGCTTCTCCACAATGTACTGGGTTCACAACCAAATTAGTGTGTTCATATGAATCACCACCATACCGGCAAAAGATGCATACCAACCATCTCATTGAAGAATAATACTGGCTTTATAGAAATAGGAAGCCCACAACTTAAAATCATACACGAAAAAACATCATCTACTAAATGAGTAGAAGACAGCTAAAATCAACGAATCATAGTTGCCATATGCATGTGTGTACCAAGTATCGATGTATAATGTGGATTCTTAAAGCTGAAATAAACACATTCAACGTACTCGATAATAAAACCAAGTAAACAAGATGAGCCATCAAAATCTAATTTCTTTCAAACAAATTAAACCTCAATTACTCACCCCCATAGTCTTTATTTTCAGGATCCACGTAAGAATCCGGAAGCACAAACAAAACACCGGGCAACCCTGTCAACGATATAAGAGAATAAAAAATGGGTAACCCCAAAAACACATATCCATACATGCAAAAGATATAGTAAAGTGAGTAATAGCAAAGTTAACACAGACCTTCAAGCTTATTAGATGTCTCTTCGTCAATCTCGCAGCCAAATCCAAAGTACCTCTCGCACGAAACGTTGTAAATTTTCTTTTTCGCTTCCTCCTCACTAATTAGAATATACCAAACATTGACTATACACATTCAACAAAAAGATAAATAAAAAAAAAAGAACACTAGAAACGAAATGGGAAAAAAGGACCGAGTAAAATCAATGAACGCAATCGTTAATACATAACAAGATAAGTACTGCCAAGAAGATCTAGAAAGAAACAATTTTCCCCCCTCACACTTCCTCGAAAACCGATCAGATAAAGGAGGAAATACCTTCCGACAACTCTGGCGAGGGTTTGGATGTAGCAATCGATCATCTGCTGCTTGGTAGCTCCCTCGCCGCCAGGCTTGTCCATGACGATGAGCCAATGCTCGTAGTCGCAGCCAGGGAAGAGCGGAGCCATCTCGGTCGGGGGTCGGTCGCTGAAGTTGGAACCGGAGTTGAGGGGTGAGTAGGCGGAGCCGCCAGAGCGGTTCACGCGACATCGGACCGGGGTGAAGCGCGAGGTGGAGGGGAGAGATCTGACGGCGTGGGAGAGAGGGGCGAGGGACCGGCGCGAGGGAAAGAAAACAGTGGGGACGGAAGGAGGGTGGGTGATGGTGGAGTGGAGGCGTTTGGAAATAAGCTTGGGGTGACGGAGTGAAGTGAAGTACAGTGCTCGGGCTAGGGTTAGAGCCATTGCTTTTTCTTCGCGAATGAGATTGAGGACAGCGAAAGTAGGGTTTCGAACTTTCTAGGGGTTTGGCTTCGGATGTTGGGAAATGGATGCGAGGGTTTTGGATGGATACATGATAGGGTTATTACAACGGGTATTTAATAGGACAGTAATAATTTATTATTATTATTTTTTCCTTCATTTGGCTGTGTCCCATATTTTTCCATTTAATATTTATCCTTTGTTTTTTTTTTTTTTTGTTCCAGTTGTATGAAGTGGGCTTTGTACTTGGGCTGGAACGAGTTGAGTGATTGGATTTATAACTGGTAGGGTTATATTGGACTTTGGCCCACTTAGTTAGTAACCAATTTTCCTACCCCTATTGTGATTGGATTTATAGCTGGTAGGGTTGTACTGGGGTTGGCCCACTTATTTAATAACCAATTTTCCAACCCTCGGAACATCTATATTGGGGAACTCAAACGCTTTCCACTCCTAAAATATGAGATGTATTTTGGGATTTCATTGCAAAACACACTTTCATCCGATCTCTTTTTTTAAGAGAACGGGATGAGATGATGAATTCTACTATTCACTCCTTAAAATTAAATTTATGTATATATTATTGTGTTTTATTGATAATAGTATTATGATGTGAAATAAAAAAGTTGAAAAGTAATAAAAAAATAATATAATAATATTATTGTAATAGAAGAGAAAAAAACTTAGAGAATGAGATGTAGGAGATTTTTTGAAAATGAGTAAAATTTAGGAAAAATTTATAAGGAGTGAGGTTTTAGTTAAAATTTGAGAAACATCTTGAAAATTCAAATCGAGATGCTCTTAATTTCTTTCTCAAGCTATTTTTATATCTTGCTATTTCAGAATGAGAAGTGAAAAGTCTTACCTCACTTACTTCCATTTAGTTGATATGTGATATTGTCATTTTTACTCTTCTAATTTTTTTTTATAAGTTTACTCTTCTATTTTAATGCTTAAATTTGTATATGTTTAAACAAAATCATAAAAAATGAAAAATCACATGTTGGTTAAATATAGACATATAGTGTAATGTTTCATCATAACATTTATATTTCAGAAAAGCGCCTAGATGCTAGAAGAGGACTCGCTCCAAACGAGGTTGTAAAGAAAGAGCGGTTGATACAAGGGAAGCTGTCCTACAAAGAAAATGCATCAATGAATGCCCTATAAAAGATAGCATAGAGAAAGAAGTATCGAATCTCTTACTTTATTAGAAAAATAGGGAGATTATTTAACACTTTAAAATAAACTAGATAGTATGTCCCCAATATTGCTTGATCTTTTGTTGTTCCGTTTATTTATTGATCAATCTCAAACTTGATTGGTGTATATTACTTGATAAGTGTTGGCCTTTTAAGCATATGGAGACTAACTTGACGATACCCAAAAGAAAAAAATCATAGGATTCACACATTCCAAAAAAATCATAGGATTCACGCATTCTTAAAAATATAAATTAGTTTATGCAATCTAATTTTTGAAGTTAAAAGACTAACGGCCAATTTTGATGAATGTATACGTAGGCATGTTAGTCGATTAAGTAATAATGTGGTTTATAAGTCGGCTAGAATGACTCGGAATGTGGATGATTTGATTGTACGGGGAATTCAGTTCTAGAGGCTATTGCCCATAATATATGGGTAAATAAGTTTTCTTGTAATCTTCGATACTTTATTAATGAAAGTCTTTTTGTAAAAAAAAAAAAAAATAGAAATGTTTTTAAAATTACATGTATTTTCATATATCCAAGAATGAATTGAAAAAGAAATATTTATTAGTTCTACCTCTTATTTTTATGAGGAGAACAAATTATTTAAAATATTTTTGTTCTTTTTTCAATAATTTGTGATCTTTAATGTCTCCTCCCTCCCAAACAAAATAATAATAATAATAATAATAATAATGTCTTTGGGCATGAAATGCATAAATAACGCGTAACCTTTTAAAAAAATGAATAAATACATGACTCACAGGAAAAAAAAATATTTTCTTAACAGTGAATTATATTATTTTTCAAAATGATTATGCAACATTTATATACCCCATGATGACTATATGTAGCAGTACTAATTGATAATACATTCATACAGACTCATTGCATATTAGAATCAATTGAACGCTTATCATATATTGTATATTTTTGGTTTTTGGTTTTTCCTTAATCAACAATACCCTTCCCTAACTGGGTTTTCTTTCTCCAACAGCAGCCTCTGCTAATCAAAAGCAACAATCTCACCCTCCACGTTTTTCCACAAGGGGAGGGATATAGTCATCCAGAAGAAAAAAAAGAAGAAAAATTTATGTACCCCCGTTTAGAAATAGTAAACCTGTTATCGTTAAAAGGCGCATCGTTTGACCGACTCAATTCCTTGAGACTTGAGAATCATGCATCATACATTAACATGTTTGATTGAATAATTCACATGATTGTATAAGCAAACACGTGCACTAAAAAGGCAAAGATCTTGAAACAGAAATCGAAAATAACATAATATGTTTGATACATGAAAGAAAATAGAAGTGAGATAGCAATACAAGCACAAAGCATTATTCAGCAAAGCCCGGAGGCAGTAATAGGGAAAATAAGTAATACACAAAGCGTTGAGCAGTCATTATTCAACAAGGCCCGAAGGCACTTGCAACTGCAGCTAGATTTGAGGCGTTTAGCGACATAAGGTCATGTAGTCTTGTAGACATGAAGTTTGCAACATTAACGGATCCAGAAGAAGTTGGCCTTCAGGGGAGTATTCATTAACTTCACTGTCATCTCAGTCTCGAAACCATGTGCTCCGATTTCTGTCCAAAAGCAATTAAAAAGATTTGCAGAAATCAGACCATCACTATAGAATACCCGTTCCTAGACTCTTAAGGACTACAAAGCATGGGAATTGCCTAAAGGGATTTTTAAGATAAATGTGACATTGATGATAGATACGCTAAGGAAAGTGCAGTAGATTCATTTCCTGCTTCAAAGAAAATAGGCAGTCATGTATAGCTTTCATTAATTCCCAGATACTCGAGCCCTTTTTGTTTTTAAATTTATCAGGACTTGTTACAACACCCTCGTGGCTTCATAAAACTCACACCATCCATGTCATAAGACCTTGGAGCCCAAAGGATGGCCAGTAGGATTAAGAGGAACCTATATAATGGAACCTCCAACCATAAGGAGAAAAGCAGTTGCCAATAAGACAGTAGGAAGTGCAGGAATAGCAAGGTTGTGAGATGCTATTGTATAACTATAACTCTTGTAACGCCCCAATAGAAGGTCCAAACTATATGGTCTATACTCTAAAAGGATTAGTCAATGATGCAATTGGAACCCTATTGAAATCTTATAAAGAGCTAGAACTTCTCTTTCCCAAGTAATGTGGGATCCTATACACCACCTATCTTATCATTCTCATATGGGGTATCACAGCTTTCTTTTAACTCTTTTTTCTGAAAGGTTAGAACAGGAACGGATCTGAATGCGGATGGGAACAGCTATATCTTTCACTAAGAAGATATAGAAAAAAAATCACTGGGTAATAGGCATGAAGCAGATCGAAAAATTTGCATCAGGAGCCCCGTGGAGAACTGTTACGTATAAAGAAAATAAAACAAAAGGAAAACATGGAAACTGGCACTATGTGCTTGAAGGAACTTCCAGAAATTGGATAGATTTGAATATGCACCCTCCCCAGGTAATCTCCCGCAGAGGAGATGCGATCATGACACTCCCACCTTTTCATGAAGCCCAAGATGGGGGCAGCTGCTTTTAAGTTTTGAACAGCACTAGCTAGGCAATAACCATATCTTAGAAGATACTATGAAATCAACAAAATCCAGTGTGTTTTGCTGCTTTTGGCCCAATTTGAGAACAAGATGAAAAGTGCTGAAAATGTAATGGCAACCTCAGCAGTTGGCCTATAGTTTTTTGTACAAAGAGAAGTCCATAAAATCACCAACTTTACTGGCCTAACTTCAAGAAAGCTGTATTTCTTTGTTCATGAGCAAGAATTACTCACCTATTATGTGAGAAGAGTACTATGACAAGCTCAGTAAGATCGTTCAATAGTACCGAGGTTGGTATTACATTGGGTTTACCACAACTGGAATTGTTGAAAGTAGGCATGTCCGACCACAACAAACTATAACGAATATTGGCTTTTAATTCCTAATGCAGTAATGTTCATCAACTACGGAAAATGTTTGTGGTATTACCCCTCTTTTACTATAATTATTCTACCATTGATTCTAAGCCCACGGGATACAAAATAGAATAAGGCATTGAAGCCAACTGACCTGCTCAGTGTGAGGCAAGTACTTCCCATCAAATGTCAGAACCACGCGATCCTTACCATCCACGCCTTTGACTTTGTCGACTGAGCAAAAGAAATCAATAGCTGACATGCTACAAAAAATTTAGAAAATTGAATTACAAAGTTAAGATTCAAATGACCAACAGTTAAATTTTCCAAGCCAAGATGTTCAATTCACCAGAAAATGAGTCCATATCATTTTCCTGTTTTTAGTCTGTTACCATTACCTACTGCCAGTATCAGATTAACAATACCATTCCAAATATAATTAGGAAAATGGATTCAAGGTAGACCACCAGCATCCCATTTAAAGTAACAGAACCTCATAAATGTTGGAATATCGATTAAAGAATCAAATTTCAAAGATCGATTACAACTCACATGCCATCACCAAACTCCTCATTGATAATCTCCTTGATGCTCTCACCGAAATGCATAACGGCTTCATTCAACCTGAGGAATCGAAAAATCAGATTAGAAAAAACACCCCCAATATAAAGAAAAAACTTCACTCGGAAAAGGAAAAGGAAGTATCGAAGAAGATGAGGAGTGACAAATTGGGGAGGAGAAAAACCTGTAGATAGTGGGTTCTTGAGTCAAATTGGGGTCGTAGGAGCGCATGGGCGGCCTCATCATCTCCTGGAGGAGGTTGTCGGTAAGTTCGGGCAGCGCTGCCTTTAGTTTAGGGGCTGTTTCGGGCTTCAGCTGGGCTTGGCGTCTGAGGAGCTGGGCAACGTAGACGTTGGTGAGGCCCGTCTCCACTGCTACCTGACTGTAAGACTTGCCGGAATTGCGCTTCACCGCCAGCAACTGATTCGCTATGCTTACTTTGCTTTCTGCCATTTCAGACAATCTCACGCTTATCTGTGCGTCTCAGAGATTGAAAGTAGCATGCGGGCAACTTTATAGCTAGAGTTGACGACTCCGGGTGGATCGGGTCGTTCGAGTTTAGACCAGATAAATCTAAGTAAAATTTAAAAATATTGATATTGTTATGAATTATTATGACTCTCTTTTTTTTTAATTATTTTATAAATAATTTTATTATTATTATTTTAAATTTTGCATAATAACTTACATAATAAATTTAACGCTTATAAATATGAATTTCATTCGTTCTGAAATTCATAGGAAAATATATAGAATAAAGAAAGTTTCAATTTTTGAGAGTTTTTAAGAGTTCCTTTTATATTTCTCTCTTGCAATAGTAGTGATTTCATTTTTAGTTTTATAACACATTATCAGCACAAAATTCTACCGATACTAAAATTAGTAAGTTTTTCAATATATTATTTACAGTCATCGAGATAAATATTAAAAGTAATATTGTCGAATATTATTTAATAAAATTCTACTTTTATTTTCATGATTATGTGAATATATTTCTTAAATCCACAAATTTATTTTTGTGATTTATATATATAATGTCAAATATTGAGATTTATTACTATTGACATTTTTGAAAAAAATTATTTATCCAGGATCTTTGAAGAAATTTATTTGGATATGATGATGAACTTGAGAGATACAATCATAGAAGAAAATCATGTATCCTTGAAGGACCGAACTGTGTATCTCATGGTGAAAAATCATCTTACTATATAAAATGAAATAAGAGAGAGATATGAGTAGCAGAAGATGTAATCCTCTCAAAAGATCATTATAACTTATTGCACCTGAAGTTGTAAGATTTTAAGAGTGGTATTGAATATTCTGTACTCTTGAAAATCAGCTTAATATTAAAATTATGTAGTGAGAAAGTCACTGATGATGATATTTAAAAGAAGACATATTATTTTTCATAACTCGAATGTACTCTTGCAAGCAGTATCAAGCATGAAAGTTCAACAAATATTCTGAACTTTTATTTTGTTTTTTAGTGATTGAGCTAAATAATGAGTTTTTGTTAATAGATTATCAGTTACGTCTTATTAATGATATTGAATTTATACCATTTCCAGAAGTGAACGGTGCATCCTTTCAAAGGATCCAAGGGCATAGACATGGTAGAAAAACTATAGAAGTGTTGGTCCTAAAAGCGACAACACTAAAGATGATAAAAATATACTGTATCACCAGAAGTGATCCAACTCAGAGAAAAATAAAAACTCTCAAAATAATTTTTCATAGAAAGATAAAGATGTTTATCATAGATATTGTATGACTAAACATTGGTCACATATCTATTGTACGACCAAATACTTGATTTAGTTATACTGAAGTACGACAAGAAATTACTTGGGATAATAAAACCTTGTCTAAATTTGATCATAAATGAATGTGAACCAGAAGTTCAGAGGATTACCTATTTGTAAAGTGTTGCAAATCAGTTACAAGATGTATTTACTTACACTAAAGGTGTTGTAAAATCATATATTACTGCTGTTAATGCTTAAGCAAGAATTGAAATCCTTGAAGGACGAGTTGTTAAAACAGTTATAGATGAGTATAAGATATACCTGAAGCGTTTAAGACCGCAAAAGAGAAAAAAAAAATCGGTACTCCTGAAGAAATTGTATTTTCTGTATAAAATATAATCCTCCTAAATAGGAAACTTCTCGAGGTAACTCCTGAAAAGTATAACTCCTGAATAATATAACTCTTGAAGAAAAAACTTCTGAAGAGTACAAACCTCCTGAAGAGGAACCTCCTGTAGAGGTGTTTCATGAAATGTTTTTCCTTGGAGAGGAACAATGAGATCTCAATACATTTCATGAGTACTAAAAATTTATGGATAGAAATAAAACTGTTGTCGACAACATATATGATAACACTTAACATTACAAGAAGTAATGAAAAAAGTGAGTCAATAATTGTCGAAGAATATCGACTTATAAATGATTGGTTAAAATGAAAAGCAGCTATTGAAACTGAATTAAAATCGCTAGCAAAACGAGAGGTATTTGGACCTATTGTCCAAACAGCAAAATGTGTAATGCTTATGAGATATAAGTGAATATATATACAAAAGCGTAATGAGAAATGAAATTGTACGGTACAATTTGTCACACAAGGTTTCCTGTAGAAACCCGAGAGTAGTTATGAGGAAACATATTTCCTTGTTATGAATGCAATCACATTCATATTTTTAATCGAATTGGTTATTACAAAAAGATTAGATATGCAGTTGATGAATGTGGTCACTGTATATTTATAAGTATCATTAGATCATTACATATATAAAGATATACGATACTTAAAGCATCTAATCCAAGTACATTTAGGAGTATGTACATTATAAAATCTCAAAGATTTTTATTTGGGTTAAAGCAATCTGGATGCATGTGGTATAATTAAATTAAAGAGTATCTATTGAAAGAAGGATTTGAGAATAATCTTATATGCCCATATGTTTTATTAGAACCCAGATTTGCCATTATTGCAGTTTACGTTGATGATTTATCTTGTTAGAACTCCTGAACAGATCACAAGGGCTGCTATAAATTCAATGAATGCATTTGAAAAGGAAAGATCTTATTATTCAATTGATAGATGAATTATAAGAATTTGAGACTTCTTGCCTCATCTCTCAAATGCATTTGCTTTTCATAAAGTAACATGTCATCCTTACCTAAAGGATTAGGCAATCGAAATGAAGAGGCAAGTAAATATTTTAAATTCTTATTCTCTTCTTTAAATTTGTAATTTTTCTGTTAGACTCTTCAACGAGTCGTTGAAGTACGGAAACCTTCTCGTTAAGCTCCTCAATCTCACAATTTTTGGATTGTAATCGGTTGGAAAATCCAACAATAGAGGAGGAGTATCGGGTGCCGAGAGTCACCTGCTCATAAACGCCTTTACGATTTGACTTATTAGTCAGATCATTTGCTTGCTGCAACATGGCACTTGCGAAAGATGCAGGAACAACTTGTAATTGAGGTGAATAATACCTTATATGTTGATCATGAGAAATATTGAAAGGAAATTGATGAGCTATTGGAAATTTATAGAATAAAAATGTAAATATAGATGAATTATAGATATGAGAAGAAGATTTGATGCGAACTATATAAAGCTAAAGACGGTTCTTATAGAAATAGAAATAAGAACAAGACAAACCATCATCTCTTCAAATCTTACTTTACAAGATATGCTAGATGCATAATTTCAAAAGTCAGCGAGATTAATTATAGATATCCCTATTTTCTTGTAAACGCTGAACCTCTGTCGTTAGCTGCTGTTGTTGACTTTGTATTTGATCTCTCTCTCGTTCCAGCTCTTCTACTCGTGTTTTCAGGTTATGAGAATACCAGTCTACAAATTTATTCAACTCCTTATTTTCTTATTTTAAATTTTTATTTTTTCTATCTTTAGTTGCAAGCGTTTGATGTAACTCGGATATTTAATTTTTAAGATGATCAACCTCACTCGTTCTAGCCAGTAGCCTCTGAGACATGGTTGTAAGAGAGGCAATATATTGAGTACTGAGGGTTCTTGATGCTGCAACAATTTCATGATCAGTTTTACTAGAAAGATATATCTCTGTTCCTATTATAGTATTTACAACTTAAAGAGAAAATATGAGTGGTTGAGGTATAAAAGATCCATGGTTCAAATCTAAGATATTAGAATTTCTATCAGACATAATATCACTCTGGATGAACAACAACTAAATCTATGAAAAATGTGAGATCTTTTTGCTGGAGTAAACCAATGATAAAACTGGTTATATTTAAATAACAATCCGAAACCTTCAAATCTCTTCAAGATATCGCCTGTCAACAATGTTAAGCGGATTTGATTTTCTGCCAAATCGATAATATTAGATCTCAAGTTTTTACAGTTTTTATTATACATGGATGGTTTCCAATGCTATTTTCACCGTATATAAACAAGTTCTCTATAATAAAACTGAATGAGTGAGAGAAAATTTTAGATGAAAATATTATCATGTTCTCTCTAATGCATTATTTAGATGGAAATCATATTTAAATTTTTAACTTGTTATATATGCTGAAATCATATTTGTTTATTATTTGAAAAATTAACGCATATTCTCAGGGGGAGTTTAAGTATTACTGCAGGTCTCAGATTTTTACTAAGTCTCTCAAGCGCTTTATATGTGGGGTTCCCTCTACCTTGTCCGACACATTTTAAACCCATAAGACCCTAAAGTGCCAAAGAGGACAAAATCGGAAGGGGATATGGATCTGCATGTATCTGTCAAATTTTCAAATCACTAAGAGATTATTGCAATTTATGAAGCAAGTAGAGAGTGTATTTGGCTGAGATTAATAACTCAACATATCCAAGAAACGTATAGTTTTTCATAATCAATGATAGCCCAACAATTTTATATGAAGATAATATTACTTGTATTACTCAAATCAGAAGAGGATATATCAAAGATACAATCGAGTGATAATCTGACAGATTTATTCACGAATGCATTATCAACTGCAACATTCAAGAATATTATGCAAAATATTAGAATGAGAAAACTCAAAGATCTATCGCTATGCACTTTTTAGGAGGAGTAAATGTTCTGAAGACTTGTGCTGATTGTACTCTTTTTCCTTCGCAAAGATTTTGTCCCACTGGATTTTCCTTTGCAAGATTTTAATGAGACAATCTTAAAACACTTGTGGATATATAAGAAGACTGTAGTTTTTTTCCGTCGCCATTAGTTTTTCTTCCCACTGGAATTTTCCTTGGCAAGGTTTTAATAAGGCAGATTCTTTATGGGTGGTCATTCAAGGGGGAATATTATGAATTATTTGAGGCGGCCTCTGCCCCCCTTAATTATTTTGTGAATGACTCCACCACTATTATTTGAAGTCTTGCACAGTAACTTGCATAGTAATTTCAACGCCTATAAATATGGGTTTCATTCGTTCTGAAATTCATAAGAAAATATATAAAATAAAGAAAGTTTCAGTTCTTGAGAGTTCTTAAGAGTTCCCTTTATATTTTTTTCTTGCAATAATAATAGTTTCATTTTTAGTTTTATAACAGATATTTTTTTTAAATTTTTTATGGAAAAAACTTCATTTTATTTCTTAAAATTGAAGTTATAGGACTAATAAAGACACAGGTGCTATTGCTGCAGCTTTACGGGAGAAATTTTCTGGTTGCTTGGATAGATGTTGGAAGGAGTTAATGCTGCCTTGGTTTCGTTGGGCAGCTAGGTCCTCTCAAATTGGTAATGTTTTGGGTTTATTCCCTTGTATTATTTCATAGAAATTGTGGCAAGGCAGAGATAAGATAAAAATGAAAGGAAAAATAATTTTAGTGGAAGAGTTTTGGAGGTCAATTTGTTTTTGGCTTCTTAAAATGCAAGGTTATTTTAAAAAACTTACTAAATGTGCTTTTGCTGATACGGGAAGGCTAAGGGACTTAGGTTTGCCTATTTTGCCTACTACGGTGCCACGGGTTACTCCAGTTTATTGGGACAAGCCAAGAGCTGGTAGCTTTGAACTTATTATAAATGGTTGTTGTTTTGGTAATCTGGAAAGAATTGATGTTGGTGGACTTATTCGGAATTCTCAAGATAATCTAACTTTGGCTTTCTCTTGTTTTTTGGGAGATGACACCAATAATGTTGTGGAATTGAAAACTTCCTTGATTGGGTTAAAGTATTACCAAACTCTTAATTTGAGTCATGTGGAGATTGAATCAAACTCGATGACTTGTGTTAATTGGGTTATGCGTCATAAATGTGGAGTTTGGTATTTGAAAGATTTTTGGAGGAAGTGATAAGTTTCTTTGATATTCAGATATTTTCTATTAAGCATATTTATAGAGAAAGTAATATGCCGACTATTTTTAGGCAACAATGGGAGTGCATGGATAAACTTGTGTTTGAAGATCTTTGGATCATGTTCCCAGTCATTTAATGGTTTATTGTGTATTGATAAATGGTATTAGCCTTATTTGCGGTATTTGCGGGTTTTTTAAATTAGTTTATTCTTTTATTGGCATTGGTTGGTTTCTTGGGGGTAATAATGTTTGCATTGTAAGTCCTTGTTTTGGTTCTAGGAATTTTTTTTTGTGCGCCTAGAATTGTTTCTGGTCTTGTTTTTATTTTTCATTCCTAGGTGCTTGTTGTTGCTATAGTTTTCCTCCATCACAAATGAGGGTTATTAATAAATTTAAAACGGGGTTATTATGTGGGTGACTACTGACTCTTCTAAAAAAAGTTATGACTAATAAAGACAAGAAAAACACATATTAGAATTCAAACTACTCATCTATTTGAAGCACTCCACACAAAAATTTATTTATGACAGACATTATCTTAACTTCTATAAACTCTCTAATGACAAAACCTTATGAGATTTCAATTTCGATTTGTTTGAGAGTATAACATTCTTAAAAATAGAGATAATCACCCCACCCTCCAAAGAAAGAGAGGGACGGACTACCACAATCTTTCAAAGGATGAGCGAGACTAACAAATTAGGAAAATCTATTCCTTTTTATTTCTATCTAACATAAACTAAAATAAAATACACCGAAATAGAAAAATAAAAACGAAAATAGAAAATACTAAAATGTAAAAAACAACACAAAACAAAATAGAAATGAAAACCACTAGACAAGGACGCTATAGAGATGCATGAGGGATACGCGCCACTTAAGAAGTGTGCTGGACCATCAATCTTGAACCTTTTGAAAATTCAAATAAACTTTAGACATTTAAGATAAGAGTAATGCTAGTTAGTTACAAGTCTCAATTAGACAAATTAATGCATATATACAAGTACAAAAGTAGATCCTACTAATGAAATATAATAATTATATATATATATTAATATATTATAAGGCATTGTGTTGAGCTTATCTACTTGGATTTTGAAAAAACTGATTGAATTTTTATAAAAAGAAAACACAACTCTTAAAGTCCTAGTTGATGGAGATGGCACAAACAAAAGTGGGTTATAATAATCTTCTTGTAGTAGTTTATGACAGAACATGAATATTTGAATGGATATTCTAAGGTTTAAATAGTTCCATTTGGATTGAGAGATATCTCAATTTATCGCATCTAATCATTTAATTTCACCATTACTACTTTTTTAAATTCTCATATACAATATAATAAATAATTTAATTTTTTCAATTATCAAAATAATAATAATATTAAATTCTAATAATATTTTATTCAATTTTTAATTTTCATCTCAATTCATCTTATTACAACTTACTATCCAAACTACACCTTTGAATTTCAATCATAGGACTTTGATTTTGGAAGACTTGAGTATAAGATTCTTTGCAATACAAAGATCAGGGGATTATTCACAATTTACAATTGAACTTGCGCATATCATATCATAAGCTAGGTACTGCATGAGGTATTTTTATAGTTCAAGTAAAACTCAAGGATAAAAACAGCATCCATAAACTTACTCAAGGGATGATCTTTAAGATGTTTTGAAGGTTTGTACTGAGGGTATTGTTCGATCATCATGTAATTCCTAGGCATTGTTTATATAATCTTGCGATTCTTGCATCAAGGGTTTAAGATGTTTTATGATCCACATAATAAAACGACAAAAGCTAATCAATAATTAATTAGAAGCACTCAGAGCTGGTGAGGGGGAAACGAAAATGGTAAGGTTCTCGAGTGCTTGTTATTAGTGGATTCAATTATGTCGATCTTTCCGTTCGTGATAAATGATGTGAGAGGCACGTTTTTTTTGGCTTTGTCTACCAAATACATAGATGAGTTATGTACCAATATTAGCACCTCGACGACATTATTGGCATGCCAAATGCCAAGTGTTTTCAGGTTTCGCCCCCTCTTTATTCAAGTGAGCCAAACTTTTTTTATTTTATTTTATTTCCAAATTTACTGTACCAATTATTTTTCAAATGAAATTTTGACGGGACATCATCAAGCTGTGTCCGATTTAGATTTAGGACCACATGCATTTTTTCGTTAAACAACTGATCTCCAGTGGTTTGAAACTTTTAGCAATATCTCGTTATAAGAGAAATATTTTGTCCGCACACATATCCTACATAAAAAAGATTTACAGTACTTAATATAATTCATTAAAATATGAAATTATTTATATTATAAGTAAATATTGCGCATTACATTAAAGTCACGTTTATTTTCATAAAAATTTTCAAATAATTTTATATCTCCCAATATCATCTCATTTAAATATTATAATTTTTTCAAATTTAAAAATAATAATAATATTAAAAAAAATCATAAAAATATTTTATTTAATTAAAATTTTATCTCATCTTATTTTATTTTATCTAAAAAATCGAATAAGACCTAAGACAGGTTGTTAAATCTAAGTTGTCAAACCTTTTAATTATGTCTATTATCTGCTTATCTAACATGTTTAATGTGCAGCCAATAGAATGAATACACTTGGAAGATCTCAATGGTTTAAGTTACACAGATAATGGGACATTTGTCATTGCATAAAGGGACAATATGGTCTTTCTACAAAGAAGATAATATTTACCCTAATGACAGAATTGATTTTAGGCCAAT
This sequence comes from Platycarya strobilacea, assembly GCA_036898215.1. NCBI lineage: Eukaryota > Viridiplantae > Streptophyta > Magnoliopsida > Fagales > Juglandaceae > Platycarya > Platycarya strobilacea. Next base: position 42,750,927 of record CM072545.1, on the reverse strand, counting down.
GGATGACCACGTATCATTATTTCTTTATGTATATACATTTGTAATAATTTGTAGATTATGGTTACTTTTCCATTTCCTACGTTTTAGAGATTGAGTGAGAGAGAGCTGCCAATATTCACTCTTTGTGAATTAGGGTTTTTGAAATGGAGAGAAAGAGCCACTGAGGGCTTGTTTTCTTGTTCTCCAAATAGTGCGATCTGTGTAATAACTTTGGATTTGGATGATTCTTCAATAAAATCGATTTCTGAGGCTGTTCCCGTAATAGATGTAGACTATTAAGGTTGAACCACGTAATCATGTGTGTTCTCGCTAATTTCCTATATTGCTTTCTATATTCTGTTCTTTATTTTATAGTTCTTTAATTTATTGCTTCTGTATTTACGAAATCTATTAGTACTTGAAAACCCTAATTGTTCAAGAACTTCAAACTAAGTGGGTTTACGGGTTGCAAAGAAGAGAAACTTGTGTTTGTAAGTTTTACAACTGGTATCAAGAGCTTTAGGCTTGATGGGCAACACGAAGTTTGATGTTGAAAAATTCATGAGTGACAATGATTTTGGACTCTAGAAGACAAAAATGAGAGCACTACTAGTCCAACAAGGCTTGCAGGATGCCTTCAGTGGTGAGAAAAAGAAGGGTTCTTCCTCTTCTGAGATAGGAAAGGATGAAGTCCAAAAGGACATCCTACAAAATGCTCACAGTACTCTCATCCTCTCTCTTGGAGATAAAGTCCTAAGAAATGTGGCAAATGAGGAAATGAGGACACAATTTGTGACACCCCCAAATTCCCCTTAAAATAAACACAAGAATCGAGACATTGGGATGCTGACAACACGGGTCACACATCCCAACAAGAAGTGCCAAACGTGTGTGCACATGTGATATGCATAAATAAAAGTAGCGGATATAAGAGATCAATAATTAAGTACCAGAATTTTTAGAAATATTTTACAAACCATTTTAATATAAACTCTCCAACAGGAGATTTAATACAGTCATCTAAAATACAAATTAAACAAATACATATTTTTAAAAGGGAAAAAATAATTTCTCGAGATAACAATTTTATAACAATAATACATCATCGGCGAAGCCGTCTCCTCAGGCTCAGCTTTTTCATAATCTGCATCCAAAAACTATGACGCCAAGATGACATCGCAGGTAAGTACAACCCAACCAAACCAAAAGACAGAAATATACTCATGCAACAACACTACGCATGAACATGACTCCAAATGTATAAATCTCAAAATAACATCTTTCTCAAAATGAATAAGATAAACATACGCCAAAATCCCATTTTAGTCTACGATAAAATTCCAGTAAAATCATTCATCATTTCTCAGAAAATAATATCCGCAAAACCAATCATACCGGACGTTATGTATCGCCGTCCCCAATATGATATACGCGCATACCCGAAATCATATTGGGCGTTACGTATCGCCATTCCCATTATGATTCACACACACTCATTTCATAGCGGGCGTTACGTATCGTCGTCCCCGATATGAAATGCACACCCAATGACCATAACGGGCGTTACGAATCGCCGTCCTTATTATGTCATCCCCACACTATCAATCACAATGGGCGTTACGTATCGCCGTCCCCATTATGACTGACACACACACAATGACCATAATGGGCATTATGTATCGCCGTCCCCATTATGTCATCCACGCATGCACACGCTGATTACAACGGGCGTTACATATCGCCGTCCCCGTTATGACTCAACCAAAAACCATTAAAATCCATAAACTCAATTTAAACCCAATATTCATTTCCAACATATGAATATCCAAAATCATGCAAAAATCCAATTTTCAAATATTTCCATGAGCATGCGCGTAAATACACAATGCAGACAACTATGCACCAAATATCCAACAATTAATAAATTCCAACAATAATCAAACACCATAACCATTGATGCCAAAAATATATTTAAATCTTAAATCTCGTTTGGAAGGTAGTTACAGCGGTTAAAACGTAAATCCTTTGAGCGAACGTAAATCTACTGCGTTCGTAGCGGTCACTTGTACGTTAAACTAAAGTGCTCGGTTTGACATCAAAATTTAGGGAGATATTCTTTGGAAGGTGGGGAAACTCATTGAGGTGGTGGTGTGGCAGTGCAACCACCGGAAGGTAGCGGATCGGGCTCAAAATAGGTGAAAACCCATTTTCGGGTTTAAGGTTGTACTGGGAAGGTGGAGCCGCAGTTGGGGAAACTGAGTTAGGGGGATGACCGGCTGGGGTAGGGGAGCGGTTTGGTGACGGAGGTGAGATGCACGGCGGCCGGACGGCGGCGCGGCGAAGATGGATCCGTTTAAGGACCCATTTCGGGTGGAGGGGTAATCGGCAGAGATGGGTGGCTACCGACGGTAGGTTATGCTCGCCGGAGGGTGGGGAGTCTAGTGGTGGTGGTAGAAGGCCAAGGGGACCGGCAACAGCATTAGAAAATGGGTGAAAACCCATTAAACCCATTTTCGGGTATGTACCGTGTGAGGGAAGTGGGGAGGTGGGGTGGCTGGAGGTGACACCACCGGTGCCAGTGGACTCGTCGGCGCGTGGGGAAGGCTACAGGTTGGGTGGTGTCGCCGGTGGGTGGCCGATGGCGACCCTGGGCGTAGGGAGAAGAGACGGCGAGAGAAGAGAGGGAACAGGGGAGGGGGGTGGCATGCCGGGGGGGGGGGGGGGTCTGGGAGAGGCAGGGGAAACCGGGAAAAAGAAAGGAAAAAGAAAAAAGAAATAAAGAAGAAAGGAAAAAAGAAAAAGGAAAAAGGAAAAATGACGGGAAATAAATACAATCTAATTCTCGTCACTTAATCACAAAAACACTTAAAATCACAACATAAATATATTTACATAAAAACCTATTCCAAAACACATTTAATTAAAATAAATAAAATACATCAAATAAAATCATAATGAAATAAAGAAATTAAATTCCAATCTTTAAAATAATTATCTCACATTTAAATTAATAAGAAAAGTAACGTAACTCGACATTTAATTATAAAAACAATATAAAACTAACACTTACTAACAAATAACTCAAATAAATATTTTAAACAAATCAAACATAACCAATAATATTATTAAAATAAATTAAAATAATTAATAACGATAATAAAATAAGGTGTAAAAATACACGTAAATCTGGGATCTCACACAATTGCTGGCATTTGGTTAAAACTAGAGAATTTTTATATGACAAAATCATTAGCCAATAGATTGTATAAGAAAACCAGGCTTTATACATTCAAGATGACCACTGGGCAATCTATAGGTGAACATCTTGATAGTTTTAACAAGATTATATTAGACCTAGCTAATATAGACATCAAAATTGATGATAAGGACCATGTCATTCTTTTATTGGGTTCTTTGTACTCTTCTTACCTGGGCTTAAAGGAAACCGTGATGTGTGATAGAGAGACCTTAACCCTAGATGAGGTACAATTTGTACTTCATGCTAGGAAATTACAGAATAGCAATGATACAGATAAAAATATGGTGAGGGCTTGTCAATAAGTGGTAGAATAGAAAAGAGAGGTAAAAATGGTAAGTTTGAGAATAAAAGGAACAAGTCTAAGTCTAAGGGAAAATAATTAAAATGCTTTTTATGCCATAAGGAAGGACATTTCAAAAGGGACTACCCTTATAGAAAAATAAATCTTGGACATATAACCAATGAAGAAGGGGATGCCTTTGTAGTCCTAGATGGATATGAGAGTGTTGAAGTCCTTAATATGATTGAAGTGGATTCAGGAAATGAGTGGATCCTTGACTTTGGTTGTTCTTTCCACATGTGTCTAATTAGAGACTGGTTTGAGACTTTTTCAAAACTACAAGGAGGCCATGTAATACTAGGTAATAACAAAACCTATAAGATCATGGGGATAAGGTCTATAAGACTTAAACTACATGATGGTATGGAGAGACTGTTAAAGGAAGTAAGGTATATGCCTGAAATTAAGAGAAACTTAATTTCTCTAGGCATGCTATATCATTTAGGTTGTGCTGTTAAGTCTTAAATAGGGAAACTTAGAATTACAAAGGGCTCTCTTATAATAATGAAAGGGGTAAGAAAAAAATTGTCTGTATACCTTAATTGGAAATACCATTATGGGGGAAACATCATCTGTACAAAATGTATTAGGTGATAAATTTATACTTTGGCATAGAAGACTAGGGCATGTTAGTCAAAAGGATTTTTTAGAACTCGAGAAATAGGGCCTGCTAAATGATTCAAAACTGGATAAGTTGCCTTTCCGTGAAGAATGTATTTATGAAAAGGTAAAGAGACTCAGTTTTAACAGGGCAACCCATGTGACAAAACAAACTCTAGACTATGTACACTCTGACTTGTGGAGACCTGCCACAGTAGTCTCTCATGGTAGAGGGCTTTACTTCTTTTCTATCATTGATGATCACTCTAGAAAAGTATAGATTTATATCTTTAAGCATAAAAGTGACACATTTGAAAAGTTTAAGGGATGAAAATCATTAGTGGAAAACCAAACAGGCAGAAAACTAAAGATTTTGAGAATTGACAATGGTTTAGAATTTTTTTCAAATGAGTATAATAGTTTCTGTAATAAAGAAGAAATTCTTAGGCACAAAACTATTAGAGAAACCCCACAACAAAATAGCCTGACTAAGAGAATGAATAAGACCATTTTGGAAATAATAAGGTGCATGTTATCAAATGATGGTCTACCTAAAATCTTTTGGGCAAAAGTTGCTACCACATCAGTGCATTTAATTAATAGATGCCCCTCTTTTGTCATAAATTTCAAAATCCCACAAGAATTATGGATTGAGAAACCTCCTAGTTATGATTATTTCAGTACTTTTGGCTGTGTTGCTTATGCATACTCCAAAATTGATAAACTAGAACTTAGGGCCCTCAAGTGCATTTTTATAGGGTATCCTAAAGGAATAAAGGGGTACAAATTGTGGATAAATGAATCTAGTAGGCAGAAATGTATTATTAGCAGGGATGTGGTTTTTAATGAGTCCCAAACAAAGTTATAAATTTCGTACCGTACTGGCTGGTACAGTTGAAATATGCCGTACTGGCCAGTTGACAGGTACAGAAAATAGATTGTTTCGTTTCGGTGCAGATTTCGGCCGTTTCATCCTGTTTTGGTCGTACCGACCGGTACTAGCCTCTACCGTCCGTACTGTATTTTTTTTTTCATTTCTTACTATTTTTTTATTTTAATTCAGACTAGAATATTTAACATATATGTATATATATAATTTATTTATATATTGGCTATTATTTTAAAATATAATTTATATATGTATTTATATATATACATTTTTATATATAGACTATTTTGAAACGGTACACGAAACGGTATCGGTATCAAAATATTTCATTTTAGTGCCTTAACCGATACACTTACTGGTATGGTATTCAAAACTTTGGTCCCAAATGGCCAGGGTATAGAAATTAGACTCAAAACATGTTAAAGATAAATCTTTAGGAGGTGTACAGATTGAGGTGGAGCCAAACACATCACCGGAACACCATCCTGACCAAGTCACAAATTCTAAGGAGTCAAACTTAGAGGACTTGGATCAAGGTGGAGTTGACTCTGATAATTTAGTAAGAGACAGGAAAATTAGAGTGATTAAACTACCTTAGAGATAAAATAGAACACTGTATTTGTCTAAAAAAACTTATATTTGTAAAATTCTCAAAAGATTTGGTATGAATCAAATTAAACCTATTAATACACCTTTGGAACAACATTTTAAATTGTTTGTAACTCAATCTCCTGTTGTTGAATCAGATATTGATTTTATGAGTAAAATTTCATATGCTAGCATGGTAGGTAGTCTAATGTGGGACATGGTTTGCACTAGATCTGACGTTACACATGCTGTCAGTGTGGTTAACATGTTTATGAGAAAACTTGGAAAGCCTCACTGGTAGGCTATTAAATGGGTACTAAGATATCTCTCTGGTTCTGCTAGTTTAGGATTGGTTTATAGATTAAATGTTGAAAAATGGTATGAAGAAAGGGTTTGTAGACTCTGATTATGCAAGTAATGTAGACACAAGAAAATCCATGACAGGGTATGTGTTTACAGCCTTTGGAAGAGCAATTAGTTGGAAATCAAATTTACAATCTGTTGTAACTTTGTCTACAACAGAAGTCGAGTATATAGCCATGATTGAGGCAATAAAGGAGGCTATATGGTTAAAAGGAATTGGAAAAGAGTTGAATATTTTTAATGGTGATGTCACTGTCTATTATGATAACCAAAGTACTTTACACTTAGCTAAAAATCAGGTGTATCCTGAAAAGTCTAAACATATAGATATCAGGCTATATATTGTAAAAGATGTTATAGAGTCTAAGGTGATTAGTGTGGAAAAGATTTCCACTGAAGACCATCCCTTAGACATGATAACAAAGTCCCTCCCATCATCCAAATTCAGACATTATCTAAACTTAAAAAGAATGGAATCTGGTCTAGGTCCCTAATAGAGGGATGTTGCGAGAACAACCAATATGAAAGTTAAGAAACTTGGCAAATTAAGGTTTGCCAAAGGTGGAGAATTGTTAAGTCTAAGTTGTCAAGCCTTTTAATTATGCATATTATCTGCTTGTCTAACATGTTTAATGTGCAGCCAATAACATGAAGACACTTGGAGGATCTTGATGGTTTAAGTTTACAGATAAATGGGCATTCTTGTCATTACATAAAGGGACAATATGGTCTTTGTACAAGGAAGATATTATTTCCCCTAATGCCAAAAGTGATTTGAGGCCATTAGATGGCCACATGCCATTATCTCTTTATGTATATATATTTGTAATAATTCGCATATTAGGGTTACTTTTTCATTTCCTATGTTTTAGAGAATGAGTGAGGGAGATTTGTCGATATTCACTCTTCGTGAACTAGGGTTTTTGAAAGGGAGAGAGGGAGCAAGTGAGATCTTGTTTTCTTGTTCTCCAACTAGTGCGATATGTGTAATGACTTTGGTTTTGGACAATTCTTCAATAAGATCGATCTTTGAGACTATTCTCGTTATAGATGTAGATCATTAGAGTCGAACCACATAATCCTGTTTGTTCTTTCTAATTTCTTTTACTACTTTCTTTATTCTGTTGTCTATTTTATGGATCTTTAATTTCTTGCTTCTGTATTTGCGAAATCTTTTGGTATTTGAAAATCCTAATTTTTCAAGAAGTTAAAACTAGGTAGGTTTACGGGTTGCAAAGAAGAGAAACTTGTGTTTGTAAGTTTTACACAAGTGAATGTATAAATTTCATTTATATAAAATTTGTTTGTAAACATAACACTTATCTTCTTAGAATTGCCTTTCATCACCGTTAATAGATGAAACATGGACCAATCAGGAGGTGCTGCGTGTCAATTTATTTATTTTTAGACATTTTTGTAAAATAAATTATAATGATGCTTTATGAAAACTTAGAAAATGACACCTGGGGTCATTTGTTTGAAATATGTATTCTTAACCCTGGTTTGGATTGGATTGGATTCAAGTGTGAATTATCATTATATCTATTTTTTAATTTTAATAAAAATATAATAAACAATTTAATTTTTTTCAGTTTTCAATTCAATATTTTCAAATTCTAAAACAATAATAACATTAAAAATTAATATTTTAGCAATATTTTATTTAACTTTAAACTTCAATCTAATTAAACCATTCTATCTCATCTCATTATTCAAGCGCATCAGAGCCTTAGTGGTAATAGACAAAAATTGTAATGAAGGGACTGTTGTTATTGCTAAAAGTTTATAACCATTAGATGCTATTTGGATTATGAGTTTAGTTAAGATAAATTAAGATAAAAGTTGAATAAAATATAATCATATATCATTTTTTTAATAATATTATTGTTTTAAGAAACTTTCTCGGAATAAAGTTAGTTTGGTTGGAAGTTTATCTCGCTTCGAAAATTTAGGAGCCAAAATAATTTTCTCTCTCTCAAAGTCACAACATTGTTTTTTGCCATGGGCGGGGAGCCTCGGCTCTCCCTCCTTCATTTTTCCCTATTGTTTTTCGGTAGGTGTAGTGTTGTACTTGTATATTTCTGTTCAACCAAGGACAGGTGATAATTATGACAAGTGATAATTATGATCATAAGAAGTCGATTAGGAGAACTGCGCACTATGCACTTAAATGAAACATATAACCTTATCTAAAAAATTCAATTTTAGTAATATTATCAAAGATTAATATTGAAGCTACCTATATAAACAAGAGAAATGATATTTGTAGTTGTGAAGTGAGTAAGCACTGCATAATTTATTTAAAAAAGAATAAATATGGAACTCATATAAAAAATCTAATTTTTTATTATGAAGTATTCCACTATCTTTTAAAATGATTACGCAAAATTTTATATGCCCTTCACTTTTGTATATAGTTTAAAAAAATGTTTTCTATTGATCAATAACCTCCTCTCTCATTTTACTTAAGTGAGCTAAAAGGCGGTCTAGTTTCTCTATCTTATTTCTCCTGTCTCCCCAGGCAATTTTCAGCAATAGCAAACCCAGGACTCCAATCCTCTTTTTGGGCAGGGGGCTTCGAACCACCTCCTCCCCTTCTCCACTATTTTTTTGTCATCTTTTCCCATGTTTTCCTTTGTGTTTCCCTTTTATTTTTTGTCGATTGTTTTTCATTTAGATTGTTTGAGTTGTTTCTCGCAGATCTCCTGCATACCGACACCCATTGGCCAACATGCGCATCCTCCCATCCCCTATTAATGCCGATTTTCAATTATGAGAGAGAGGGGGGGGGGGACTTTGCGACTTCATTGGACGCGTGCCCTGCATGCGTGGCCCTGGTCATGCACATCGTTCATGTGTAGTGGTGTCTTGCAGTGGCTCCAGAGGCCACACGCGACTCCAAAGAGTTCAGTGGCCTTAGACCTCTCAGATCTAGTCGCCTATTCGCTTCTCAAGTGGCGTGTGTAATGCACGCACCACCCCCGCCATTGGTCTTTCGCCGACGACTCGGTACAGATTTCAGATTTCCTATGTTACTGCTTTTTCTAACCTGTGATCTTGAGAAGTGGATCGTGGACTTCTCCAACAATCATCTTTAGATAACGAGCGACAGTGCACTAGCCACCCTCATAATTTTGAATGGAGGATTTATCGCTTCTAACGGTGGTTCCATAGTTTGCTTTTATGCGAATGCTTTAATTTTATCTTTAAATAAGACGGCATCCTCTGATAGAACATGGGTAGGGACCAAGTTATTAGTCTCTAATAAATCTTGTTTTTTTCTTTTTTCCACCATACATGAACCGTAGTTTATTGCTTTGGGGTGCTTGTTAAGGAACCCCACCCCCTCCTCATGTATTATTTTTTTTAATTTAATGAAATTTACTCCTAGAAAAAAGATTCTCTCTCTCTCACAGAGGTCAAAGGCATCCAGTCTTGGACATAGTACATGGTTATACATGATGATCGAAAGGCGTATATATATATATATATCATTCTATATAAAAAGTGTCAATATGGAATGAATAGTAACGATTTGATTTGCACAATTTGCCTCTCATATTCTTCTAAATGACAATCATTTCTTCTTCTTACAATTTAACCCATCTTTTATAGCATTTTACAAAAAACAGTATTCTTTATTTCTCGTTGGTTAGCTTCTATGCAATTAAGATAGCATAGGGGGTTAGTTCAAAACTCGTTTATGGATGATATATTTCGTTATCAAAAAAGAAAGAATTAAGCACAAACCTTACGTCATAGAGTCAGTGCTTTCAGCTTTTTAAAGCTAAGGTTGATAATTTCTTATTTTGTCATTGGATTCCAGTTTTGCACTAAGATTCAGGGGGGAATATGTCTCACAGCAAATCCAATTGCCAAGGCTAGAATTCCTGACAAACTGGAGGGACTTCCAGGGTAAGCACGATTTAATACATTACTTCCTCCTCTCCTACAGTAGCACTCTATTCTACTAGTATAAGTAATAAAGTAGTTTCAAACTCAGTTAGTATAGGAAACCGTAGATGATGACAACTTTTTCCGGTGGGCCTGCCAACACGCCGTAAGTTTTGTCAAGAACTACAGGGTATCTTTTATATGCAGACGGTTAGAATATGGGGTGTAAGAAGTGCCTGATGATCGAGAAGCGTCCGAATTTCGGACTAGGCAAGGAGAAGAGAATCGAAGAGCTTGTTGACGAGGCAAGAGACTAGAGGAGAAAGCTTGGTTGCTTCCTCAAGTGGGGTCTTAATGGAAGAGCTTTACTTACTGACCAGGAAAGGATAATGGTCCCTTGGCCTCCTTTTGCTCTTGCATCTTCGTGGCTTACTGCTTCTTTTTCTAAGAAGAAAGGCTTTTAGGCGATAAAAATTTCTCAAATCTTTCTAGATTCGAAAAAAAATATAAACAAAAAAATAGAAAGAAGATGAGATTAAAGAAATGAAGTTAGGGTTTTTTCCTAGTTTAATCTAGTGGAAACAATTCAGCTACTCAAGACATGGGTTTTCTTAAAAACAAAATCCTTTTAGAACCTGGCAAACAAACTCTCAGGTATGTGCACATTTGAAAAAAAAAAGACAAGAAATTGAAGAAATCATAAGAAAAACTCTAAACAAATTACAAGAATGAAAAAAAAAACCTTTTACACATCTGGAAAATAAACTTCCACATCTATCCAGATGAAAAAAAAAACAACATAAAAAAAAATCTAGAGTTTCTCCCTACTTTCATCAACTTAAATTAGAGACTTGCTAGGCAATACATTTATTTCGTTTGTTGTTGTTGGTGTGATTGAGAACATGTGCAGAGAGCGGATAAAGAAAGAGAAAGCAGATTAAGAAAAAGAAAAAAGATAGGAGAAAAGAGGAGTCTTGAACGTTTGGAAGAGGCAAGAATGGGAGAAAAAAAAAATTGGGAGTTGAAATTCCCGTATTAGTCCTGATTATGAACGTTAGGCTTAACAAAAATACTTAATACTGGTTAGTAATCAACAATATCTTGCATGGAATATGTAATAAAAAAAACATAATATTTGGTTACGAAGGAAACCCAATGAAGAACTCTTCAATGGTAAAATCCTATGGGGCAGCCAAATCCAGGAGAACCAATTTTATTAGATTGAAATATTATAAATAAAGTTCTTATATTACAAAATCTTTGTAACTAGACGCTCTTACTTGACAAGACAAACGACCCGCTTCTTTTTACTACATTAGTTGTCAGAACTTTTAACGATCTCTAATCCGTTATCTTTTCTCTTGTAACCTCCAATAGTTGAACACAAATACCTCAACTCCCTTTTGGAGTATGCTGTTACTCATTTCCTACAGAATGAGTATCTTCAAAACTTCTTCACTCAAAATTTTTCTCTCACACGAATATTTAAAGTTCTACCCAAATCTTCAAACTTTCAACAATGTATGTGAAAGTGTTTCTTTTGGTGTTATCAATTATTCACCTAAACCTCAGCTTAGTATAAATAGACCCCGCAGTGATTTAGTCATAATAGGATTTTGCTAACGGTTTTATCCAGTTACCCAAATTGTTATGCTGCTAGCGGTTTGCCAACATATCGGACTGTAATACTTCTATTGGATATCTTCGAGTTCAAATCTAATTCAATCTCTTCATTTAAATCTTGCATCTCAATCTCTTGATCTCATCAATTGATTTCTAGATTTGAACGTCTATCTAAAACTTTTGAATCTCTTATATTTGAATTTGAAAATTACAAGATAAAAATTATATTACAAAACAAACTCAATCCTTATCGATTAATTCTTAAAATCTTATTTAAAATTACATTTATTTAATGTTCAATTTAAATTCAAATTATCTAATCTTAATCTATCCAAATTCATATTTACAAGGGTGTTGGCCTGACTGGGATTATATGATTGCGTTTTTTTTTTCGACAAAATTACAAAATTGACACAAGATTTTTTGAAAGGATTGAGGGCAATATGTATGTGGAGTGATCGGTTTGGATTTGATTGTGGGTGGGCTTGGCCTAATTTTGCTGGAGCTACATAGTCAACTTGCTTGAAGGAATGGCAGGTGGAAATCTCAGATTAACTTGATACACATACAGTTAATTAAATTTGTATAAAATACCTAAAATATTAGAAATTAAGTGTTATTTAACTCAAAAATAAAATAAAAAGCAGCTCAACATCAAAATTTTGTTTGTTTATTATATTAAAAAACAAAATTGGACACAAAGGAAAAGATTTCTTGAACTCCATCTTATTTATTTTTTAAATTTCGTTTGAATTTATTTTTTTATTTTTTTATTTTTTTATTTTCTCATTTTACATTTATTATTTATTATTGATTTTAGTTTTTATATTTTCACAACTGGATACATGTGCATGGCACGTGGCTCCCTTCTAGATAGGATGCACATACGTGTATATGGCTCCTTGAAGCCTGGAATCCAAACAAGGCTAGCTACACATGATCTTTTTTGGTGGTATGTTTAACTTGCAAATGATATATAAAGCTAGCTCCGGGATTGCTCATATTTGAGATTAGATGCATGACTAGCTAGCTCTGCATAGATATAATGTGATCTTTTTTTTCCCCATTAATTTTCTGATATCCTGAGTTGTGCATGCATGCCCGCTTGGATTTGCCTATTATATTTTGGAATATCCTCCAATCTCATCATGTATTTAACAAAGAAGCTTCAACAAGCTAGTACGTACGTCACTTCTGAGGCCAACAACGTATAGCTGTGCAAAACTTTCACCCACCCAATTTCGTCCGAATTTTATTCTGATTCCGACTCTAATAAAGTTGAAGTGGTCGGAATCTGAAGTCAGAGGCAGAAAATTTTTGAGAATTTTGGTTAGAGTCAAAGTCAGAGCTCCATAGGACTCTGAACTCTGGCTCCAAACTCTGACCCATTTAAAAAAAATACCAAATGGCATCATTTCTTCAAGGTCGCGCCCCCAAATTGCAAAATGCGATGCCACGACCCCCTTTCTTCAGTTTTTCTCTTCTTTTCTTGTTTCTGAAATCAAATTCCTAAGTCTAACCCATTGGCCTCGTGAAATCTTTTGCCATCGTTACCGTCGCCTTGCCATTGTCTTGCCGTCGTGAGCCATTCAGCCATCGTGGACTCGTGAATCCGTGATTGTAGCCTTGATAAGATGATCGTGTCCTCATAAGTTTAGAACTTGTAAGTGTACTGAGCCCTCAAAGTTATGTACCATACGATATTAATAGTATTATAAAGTATTTAGTAAAAAAATAATACTAAATTGGTCTTTATAATATACATATACTATACATAACATTAAGATGATAGTGTTATATATAATTAGTATATTTCAAGTACTTCAACTTCGTATATATCAAGTACTTTGTATTTATTAGTATAGGTTAGTTAGACTATAAGTATTATACTATTTACACATAGTACTTAGTTTATACTAACTCAGATGTTACTTAGATTACTTACTATATTAATAGTGTCATCACTTGTTGTTTGGTACATATAACTTATAATATATATTATTTAAAATAGTATTAGTAATACCATGGTATATAAATAATAATTAAACATTACCTAGTATATTAATATTATAATACTAGTATAACTCTATAAGATGATATAATATTACTAATATATTACATTACTTAGTACATGCTTATTATAATAATGATATAATTTTTTTGTATTATTTAGTATATTAATTTTAAGTACCCGTTCGAACCGTAATCTACTATTGTTCGAACATACTTTATCTCCTATTTTGTATGAATAATTTGGAGGGAAATTTTCGTGCCAAATATTGAATATAGTTACACGTCCTAATGGCCTTTTACGCGTTTGAACGATAAATACTTAGAATATACTTAGAATAAAGCGTTTGAACGGGAAAAAATTTTATTCAGACGCCAAAAGTTGAAATTCCTCGTGGGAAAAAAAGGGCAATTTGAAATTTCCGTGTTTGGACGTATAAATTCCACGTCCGAACGCAACTTCTATAATTTAAACACTCGACTTTTCAGTTCATTTTCACGTCGAACTGAGCTATTTTTGATAGAGAGAGACTGAGAGGGAGGTAGAGAAAGACTATATACTGGAGGAGGATTCTTAGGTGTGGGAGACTTGGAATTCTTGAGTGGGAATAGGTAAATTTTATTTTTTAACACTTTTTTTGTGTGTATTTCTCAATATTAAAAGTGGTTGGTGGTTTTCTCATCCTATGATTTCTAATTGTACACAGTGTTGTTGAATTGGATTTGGAGTTGGAAGTGCAAAAATTTAGGTTAGTTTTCTAATTGTTAGGGTTTGAAGATTAGATATTTGTTTTGATATTTTGTGGTGATTTTATATTGAATTTGCATACTTCTTTTGATATTTAGGGGTTTTATTATATGAGCCATTTCGAGTATAATTTGTTTATTTGGGCATTTGTTACTTATTTTCCTGATATTGAGGATTTGTGGTATTCTGTCTGCACGATTATTGTTCAAATAGAACTGTTCACATCTAAATGAAGGTTGATTGTTGTTGAGGCCCGTCCATATGTGAAAATTTACGTTCAAACGAAACTCATGTAGAAAAAATATCATTGTTAATAATATTGTTTTTTATTACTAAAATTGTGGATTATTGTACTATTATAGTTGGGTGTTAGATTTAATTCAGTACTACATCGAACCTTAGACCCGTTCGAGAGTTGTGGTTATTCTTTTAAAAAATGATTGGGTACAACTCTTGAATTGTTCAAAGTGGACAGTTTGGGTGTCTATCATTTATATGGCAGATATATTTAGTCGGTGCTCTTATGTTAAGTTATAAAATTTTGGCATGCATTTCCTTATATTATCCAGGTATGCAGTATCACGACTAACATACTTGGAGAATTGTAGGAAAAACTATTAAAATTTTATTAACATTAAAATTTTAGACAGAATATATATGCGATATAGATGGTAGTCTCTCGAATAGGATAGACTAACCACCTTATCAAAGTAGTGCTATGAGGATATCAATTACAGTGTTATTGATGATATTTATGAAATGAATTAGGTTTTTTTAATAGACAACAGACGGATAACGAAAATACAATGAATAAAAGTTGGATGCTATTGGAAGATAGACTTGGATGAGACTATAAAGAGTATGCACGGGGGGTGAAATTTTTCGTAAAATTTGCAAAAGATAGTGCTGACAATCAGGATTTTATAAGATGTCCATGCAAGAAGTGCAAGAACTTGAATTATTTAAACATGGTAGTAGTGGAGTCCCATTTGTTCGTTAATGTGATAGATCTTAAATACTCACACTTAGTTCTACAAGGTGAACTATTTCTTACAAGAGTTAGATTTGGGAGTCATTCTAATTAGATAAAGGAAATTGCTGTCGAGATCGATATCAACGATACAAAATGTGGCCGTTTCTGATAATAGAGATGATAATAGAGCAAATATGACTGAGATGTTAGGCGATATTGGCGCATGCATGTTTGGAGTTCGAGATGGAGAATGAACATCTTCATAATTTTTTAAGGGAAACAATAACTTTACAAGATTGTGGAAGGATGCAAAAAGATAACTGTATGAGAGATGTACCCATCATAGCAAGTTGTCATTCACAGTGAGGTTGCTATATATGAAGTCAACATGCCGAATTTCTACAAAGCCATTGACATGCTACTCGAGTTATTTAAAGAGGTTCTACCGCAAGATAATGTGGCACCTTATAACTTTTACGATGCGAATAAATTGAAGCAGGGATTAAGATTTGATTATAATATTATTCACGCTTGTAAGAATGACTGTGTACTCTTTTGAGAGTAATATGCAGAATTTGATTCATGTTCAGTGTACCACGAGTCAAGATGGACATCAGATAAATGTAATGTACTGAATAAAGTGTTGAGACATTTTCATTAATCCCTCGACTTTAACGGTTGTTTACTTCTCGAGTGACTGTGAAATATATGACTTGGCATAATGCAAAAAGAATTTGAAATGATCAATTCCTCTCGCATTCGACAAATTCCTTAAAATGAAAGAAGTTTGATGGGGAGTATCCATTGTTTTCCAAAGAATCTTGAAACGTACGCCTAGGGTTAGCAATTGATGGCTTTAATCAATTCGACAATATGAGCACTTCTCATAATACGTAGCCTGTGATATTAATGCTTATAATTTGCCAACTTGGAAGTGTATGAAGGACCCTTATTTCATGATTATTTTATTGATCCCAAAGCCAAGGTCACCAAGAAATGACATTATCTACAACCATTGATAGTAGAGTTGAAAGAGTTATGGGAACCGAGTGTGAGTACGTATGATGCAACCTTGTTGTGAGAATTCAGGATGCATGCCGCAGGCTTGTGGACAATAAATGATTTTCTAGCATATAAAAACTTGTCTAGAAGGAGTACAAAAGGCAAATTGGCTTGTCCTGTTTGTAACAAAGATATACAGTCCCAATGGTTAACAAATGAAAGAAAATTATGTTTCATGCGCTATCGTCAATATTTACCTAATCATCATAGATGACGTTCAAATATGACAATATTTGATGGAAAGACTGAGCAGAGGTCATCATTGCCAACACTGTCTGGCGATGATATTCTTGCACAATCACTCGATGTTCCAGAAAATAGATTTGGGAAGGACGCACGAGCGCGAAGGAGGAAACGAGATGCAATGGAATTCAATTGGACAAAAAAAGTATTTTTTTCGAGTTGCAATACTGGTCTACGTTAACACTTGGCCATAATCTAAATGTCACGCACATTGATAAAAATATATGGGAGAACATTTTAGGTATTTTGATGTTAATAGAAGAGAAGACAAAAGATACAGTTAACTCCCGTAAATATTTAAAGGAGTTGAGAATAA
The DNA here is from genome assembly GCA_036898215.1 of Platycarya strobilacea. Classification (NCBI taxonomy): domain Eukaryota; kingdom Viridiplantae; phylum Streptophyta; class Magnoliopsida; order Fagales; family Juglandaceae; genus Platycarya; species Platycarya strobilacea. The sequence goes on along the minus strand of CM072545.1, from coordinate 42,734,040 downwards.
GACTGGAGTTGTATTTACAAGATAATGGATTTCGAGCCTACATGCCTCTTGGATGGTATACACTATCAAGTGATGAGATAAAGAAATTTTGTAATTGGTTCTTGTCAATCAAATTACCTGATGGGTATGCTTTGAACATGTCAAAATGTGTACAAACACATGACCAAAAAATAACTGGTCTTAAAAGTCACATTTGACATGTATTTTTACATCATTTGTTAGCAGTTGGTGTGCGTGGAAAGCTTACTGAAGATGTTCATACAACTCTCACAGAGTTAGAGGCATTTTTTAGAAGCATTTGTAATAGAATGTCACAAGTTGATGCATTATTAATATGGATTCTATTTATATTTAATATTAACTAAATATATTTATTGATGTAGGTTCTATCAAAACATGCTGAAAATTTCGAGGAGATCTCACTAGAATTGTATGCATTAGTATGTGGTCTGGGCAAGAGGACTATCCAAGATTCAGGATGTTTGGTACGTGGATATAGATTTTACACATGTTATAGAAAACGATATAGAATAATATAGAATTGTGGGGATGCAGTCGAAGGGAGCTATGAGGATGATAATATTAATTTTTACAGAGTTTTAAAAGATATTATAGTGTTAAAATATGTGGTGGGTTATATTGTTTGATTGTTTAAATGTACTTGGTGTGTTGTTTCAAATCCTAAGTTGGGAGTCCATAAAGATGAAAGTTTTCTCAGGGTAAATACATCTCGGACCTGGTACGAAGACGATCCTTTCATTCTCGCCTGCCAAATGAATCAAATTTTTTATTTAGATAATCCAAAATACGGGAACCCATGGTGAGTGGTGGAGAAGTTTGCACCAAAAAATATATATGATTATATTCTAGAGGTAGACGAACCACATGAAAATTTTGATAGTTCGATAAATGAAGAAGCATATCAAGAAAATGAACCAGGGATCAATCTATTGGTTGACGTAAATCAATATGAAATGGTCCCACTCCATAGAGAAAAAAAATTGCACCAGAAGTGATTGAGGGTGAAATGTTGGAAAAACATGAATCTACTAATGTGTTTAGTGAGGATGAATGAGACTGGTCCCGCAAAATCGATAGTGAATGAATTAAAATATCTGTGTAAGTGTAAATTTTATAAATATACACAACATTTATTTAGTGATATATTTTAATTCATTACAATTTCAAATAAATATGCTTCCCAAACGCAAAGCAGTTCATGCACCATTCCCACCTCTAGCCATTATCGAGTTCCTAGCATGTGATTCACTGACTAGTAATAGTAGGCCAACATCACCAGACCCAACACCAGGTATTTTGTCAAATTATGATATTTAACATATGAATTAATATATATTTACCAAGTTATATACATCTGTTCTAATTGTTGTATATATAGTTGTATGTCAGCGTCAAGAGCGAGGTATTACGAGGGATGTCTGCAAAGAGAAAGTGAGAAAAATTAGATGGTTACACTGGTGGGCATAGTGATTCACAAGCATGACTTTATACTTATGTTGGTGCCCTCACTCGCAATTATGCTCTGATGTCAGCAGCTTATTGGGTTAACATTCTCGAAGATATGAAAGATCACATAAAAAATCATTGTATGGTAATGAGCTACATTTCAAGAAATTAAATTTAAAACTAATTGTATTTATACTAATTACTTAAAATTTTTTTAAGGATGAGTTTGATCTCGATTTTAGCCAGTAAAAGTATAAAAAAACAGTTGAGGAACTGATGTCCAATGCATTCCAGAAGTACAAAGGTAGGTGCTATGCATATTTTTGAGAAGTTCAGCATTGCTATAGAGGCGCGCCAAAATTCATTTTAAGCAATACCACCAGCCGAGTGGGAGAATGTTTGTGATCTGTTTGAAAGTCCTGCTTATAAGGTAATATCACATTTATATTTTTTTTTCTTAATAGAAAATGATAGATGTATTAGAATCTGAAACTTATAATCTAATTTTTTTTAGCAATGGAAAGCTATGAACAAAGCATATAGATCAAATTTAAAGATACACTCTCGATCTTCTCATCGTTTGCACAAAAAAATGGCCAATGCTACTAGTACTGATCTTATATTAAAATATGCACTACTCTCATTCAATTTTTAATATAGTTTTTGTTGAATCCAAGATTTCAAATTTCATATTTACGTGTAGATTTTGATGATAACAAATAAATTCAAATCTCAAGTTCAAATTATTTACGCAATGGAACGAAGCGCACATCAAGTTTAAAAGAACAAGTCTACAAATGAAATTCATAAATTATTTTTGTACATCTCTTGATAAAATTCGAAATTGGATTAAAATTCCAAATTACTCTTTTTTCTTATAAAATGCCAAATTACTTTTTTCACATATGCAAGACATCTTTAAATGTCTTAATTTTGAAAATTATGTTTTTTACATGTGCATAACATCATCAAACAATATAATTTCAAAAATTATTATTTTTTATATAAAAATTTGAATTTGTAAGATGATTGATTATTATATTTGACATGTGCATATTTGTTTTGAAAGTTTTGAAGGGTGGTTGTGTGTTTTTTTGACAAATGTAAAAGATAAATGATTTTGTTTGAAAATCTTGAAAGGTGGTTGTGTGTTTTTTTGACAAATGAAAAATGTAGATGATTTTGTTTGAAAATCTTAAAGGGTGGTTGTGTATTTTTTTGACATATACAAAAAGAATATGATTTGGTTTGAAAAATAAATCGTACTCATTTTTTCATGTATGAAAAGTAAAAGATTAGATTTGATTTCTTTGAAAAATGAATGGAATTTTCTTTGAAAAATGCAAAAAGGAAATGTTTTTATTTGAATTTTTTGAAAAGTGAATAGTATTCTTATCTGACATGTGAATCTTTTCAAATTTGAAATTAAAGACTCATTTGCCTATAAATAGCTCACTTGAGTTTTGCAAAAATCATAACAAGAGCTTATACATCTATTGCTAAATTTTGCATCATTGTTTTAAAGCTCTCATTCTCCATTTTTTAAAGTTTTGAACCTTAATTCTTGTTCTTTTTAAGAGAGATATACGTTGCGCTGTATTTTTTCTATCTCACTCATTGAGGAGTGTACTTTGATAGTCTACCCATTATTAACTCTTGTATTAGTAAGAGTGTGCGTATAACCCTTATGTGTGTAGAAGGTGTTCTATACAGAGAATAGTTGAATCACCAAGTGTGAGGTGATTGGAAGTGTAGAGGGTGTTCTACACAGATTATTTAGAGTGGTGTTGCTCAAAGGTGTAATAGGTTTCTGTCTCCACCTAAAGGAGATTGAATAGTAAATTTGGGATTTTCAAAGAGTAGCTTGAGGCGAAGACGTAGGCAGTGGAACTGAATTTCGTAAAAATACTGAGTTTGTTTTTTCTTACCTTACTCTTTACATTTCTTGCTGCTTTATATTCTGTTTATATTTTATATTGTGTATTTGATTTATAAGTGTTAATTTTTATATTATAACCCAATTCACCCCCCTTTTGTGTTAGTCATTTGGGCAACAGTTTTTATTTTGCAACAAACTGAAAGTTCTGGTGATTTTGATCTAACTCATTTATATGCTAAAGCACATAAAGATCGTGATGGTATATGGACCAGTCCTAAAGTTAAGGCAAATTATGTAAGTTTAAGTATATTAAGTTAAATCTAATATAATATTCTTATTATTTATACTTACTTTAATAATTTTTTTATAGGAAAAGATGAAATCTCTAAAGGACACTATTGCAGATCTATCTGATGAATCATCTGTCAACGATGTTGAAATCCTATATGAAGTTTTTGGATCACGTTCTGGATATTTGAGGGGCTCAGGGCGTTGTGCAATCTTGAACTCACACGTCGTCTTTCTCCCTCCGAATTTCGTCTTGTCATTTGGATGGTTGTTAGTTTCAGTTACTGTACAAATTTCGTACAAAAATAATAAAAATTTATTATTTTTCTATATAAAGCATTTCAAATTTTAATTAATTAATTAAATAGAATATGTAAAAAATTGCACATGCTAAGATTATAAATATCACTTTTCAATTTGGATTAGATTAGAAGAAATTATATATATAAGATCTCAATCCAAATATATATAAAGGATAAAGATATATATTCTTACATCTTCTTTATTATTGCATTACTATCCAACTATATATACACTGATTCTTCAAGTATTTCATGGCTAAATTGGCAGGGGATGTCACTACTCACACTAGCAGTTTCACTCCATGGCCTAAGACCGCCTCCTTGCATAGAAACTAATGTGGAAAATTGTAAGAAAGTCTCGACATTACAACTAGCTATGTTTTATGGTGCACTATATACCTTAGCCTTGGGAACAGGTGGAACCAATCCCAAAATCTCCACTATTCGGGCAGATCAATTTAATGATTTTGACCCTAAGGAGAAGGCCTTTAAGCTGATCTCATTCTTCAACTGGTGGATGTTCAACATCTTCTTTGGGACACTCTTTGCTAATACAATTCTTGTCTACGTACAAGACAACGTAGGATGGACATTAGGATATGCGCTTCCGACACTTGGACTTGCTGTCTCAATAAGAATATTCTTGCTTGGCACACCCTTTTATAGGCAAAAAGTGCCCTTGGGAAGTCCCTTCACAAGGATGGCTAGGGTCATTGTGGCTGGCATAAGGAAATGGAGACTGCATATCCCCAATGATCCTAAAGAGCTGTATGAGCTTGACTTGGAAGAGTATGCCAAGAAAGGAAAGTTTAGGATTGATTTCACTCCTACCTTGAGGTATATTAGAATAGAACTGCTATAAATATAAAGAAATTACATAATATAAACTCATAAATTAATTGATGTGACTGCATGAAATTCGTTAGATCTATTTTATAATAAAAGTAATTTCACATGAATTTGATGTACGACATCAAACCACATTAGTTTATGGGTTAACTTTTGTGTAATTTATTTGTGATTAAAGCAGTTTAAAAAGATTATAAGTTTATTACCTATACATTTACTAGCCAGTATCAGTATTCTTAGGTAATTTTGATCGATATTAAGTTGTTCTGATATATCTTGATGTTATGCATGCAAGCAGGTTCCTTACGAAAGCCTCTGTAAAAATTGGATCAACTAATCCATGGATGTTGTGCTCAATTACATAAGTAGAGAAGACCAAAAAAATGTTGAGAATGATTATAATCTTGGTTGCTATGTTTGTACCAAGCACAATGATTGCTCAGGTCAATACTCTTTTCATCAAGTAGGGTAGCACTCTTGATAGAAGTATTGGTAGCTTTAAAATCCCCCCGACAAGTTTAGTTGCATTTGTTACCATTTCCATACTTGTTAGTGTTGTGCTATACAATTGTTTTTTCATTAAGATAATGCAAAGGTGGACAAAAAACCCTAAATGTATCACTCTTCTTCAAAGAATTGGAATTGGCCTCATTTTTTACACTATGACTATGGCAATCGCATCTCTTACCGAGAGATACAGACTTAGAGTGGCCAAGGATCATGGGTTAGTTGAGACTAGAGGACAAATACCTTTGACCATCTTTATTTTACTTCCTCAATTTGTGCTTATGGGAATGGCCGACGCATTTTTTGACGTAGGAAAGATTGAGTTCTTCTATGACCAAGCACCATAAAGCATGAAGAGTTTGGGGGCTTCCTATTCCATAATTACTCTAGGAGTTAGCAACTTTCTCAGCAATTTTCTTCTTTCAACAATTTCTCACATCACCAAGAAGCATAGTCACGGATGGATTCTAAACAACTTGAATGCTTCTCATATTGATTATTACTATGCATTTTTTGTGATATTAAACATCTTGAACTTCATTTTCTTCTTGATTGTTGTTAAGTTCTACATATACAAGGTTGAGATTTTGAATCCGATAAAAGTGCTTACAGAAGTATTGAAGGGGATGGTAGTCAGGAGAGTCTTTAACTAACCTGCATGATAAGGAGTTGAGGACAAAGATTGATTGGGAATGGAGTAATGCAGAAGAATGTGAGCCATATAGTCAAGTCAAAGATTGATATTCAACTTGTTGAAAGTTTATATAAAAGCTTTCTTTGTGTACAAGCCTTTGATCATAGAGCTAGCTCCTACATAGTGGTATAGTTTTGTAATGATCACTCTCATATTATTATAATATCTAACCAAGTAACTCTATGATATGCATGTAATAATAGAAAAAGAGAAACCAATGCAAGATAGATTAAGGTAATTGATTTGTATATGTAGAATGGGTAATAGAACTATCTAGCATGCGTGTGTGCACACACACAAAAAGATGCTCTACTAGGGTTACTAACTTTATGCTAGGTTTGCTTCCAATGTTGGCTGCATGGTGGCCATCGATGGCCCGCCTTCCATGGCAGGTCCTCATGGTTGTTCATCGAACTCATCTCGACAGTGCCACAACCATTGTCGGAGATGGTTGTTCTATTTCATCAACCAAAACATTAGATGATGAGTTGTTTTTCCCATTTTCAATGAAGGAGATTGAAAAAACAGTCGAGCCATTTCGATCTTCGATGGTGATTAAATTTTCTGCAATGCCAACATTATCAACTCTATCACCAATTTCACCCTTTGACAAGAGTGGTGCCATTTAATGTAGCAAGTTAGGCCCACTTCCACTAGGCTCGATGGTGCTAGAAAAATTTCAGTACATATAAACTTAAACACCTTGATCTTCCCCTTGACTATTTTGGCCCAAAGCAAGCACATCAAATTGCCTATCTCGCTGACCAGCCAATAGAAAGACTAGATTATTGAGCCCATGTTACTCACTTGAACTCTTGAATTCTGCAATTCCTTAGGTCCCAAACCAAACATTTCATCAATAGAGGTTAATGCGATGGAAGATTTTAACTTGTGTATTCAAACTTGTAGTTGGTTAGATATGTCCTTTAAAGGCTCAATGATGACTTGGTGCAATGGTCAAGGTAGTTTGGCTCGCATCTGGGCAAGGTCAGATAGATGTTTTATATATTCTATTTTTCTTATTTTTTTTCCTAATGTGTTTTATCCGGTTTTGGTGCCCACTATCTCACATCACTCTCCTCTAGTGATTCAAATGGGTGAGGATCCTTTTAGGTATGACCCTAGTCCATTTTGTTTTTAGTACATGTGGATTGATCATGCTGATTTTCTTCGTATGGTTGATGGGGAGTGGAAGCAAAATGGGATTGGTTTTGGGCTTCAAAAATTATCTTGTAAATTGAAATGGGTTAAAGTGGTCTTAAGTGACTGGAATGAGACTATTTTTGGTAGGACTAATATCAAAATTAATGATTTAGAGCAACGCATTGACCGTTTGAAAATCATCTTCAAGCTGATTTTAATGTTGATGATGATAATGTTTTCTTGGTGGCCAAGATGGAGCTTTCTACCTAGATGAGTAGAGAGAACACGCGCCTCTCTCACATGACAAAAAAAGTTGGCTTAAAGATGGGGATCAAAATTCAGAATTTTTTCATGCTTATCTGGATGCCAAGAATCATAATAGGGTGAATGATATGAGTTTATTTGATGGTACTTCTCTAAACTTGCCTTTCAAAATTCATCAAGTTGTTGTTGATTACTTTATTCAGTTTTTGGGTGTTGGTAGTAGTAGAGACTTGCCCTCTTGAGATGATTTGATTTCCCCTGTGATCACCGGTGATGAGAATTTAACGCTTTGTAGACTCCCTTCTCTTGAAGATGTTAAAGAGGTGCTTTTTAATAACCCCATTGATAATAGTCCTGAGTTGGATGGTTGTGGTTTTGGTTTGTTTAGGGTTTGTTGGGATCTAGTTAAAAATGATTTATTGAAAGTCATTTCTAATTTTTTTCAAAACCATTCACTTCCTAGATTTTACACTGCCTCTTATATTATCTTAATTCCTAAGGTGGATAAGCCTAATGACTTTGAAAAAATTCAGACATATTAGTTTTTGTTTAGTGATTTATAAAATTTTTGCTAAAATTATTGTGGGCCATATGATGAATTTGCTTGCAATGGGCTTTTCTTCTTGGTCCTAGTATCTTTGAAAACATTAGTCTTACTCAGGAGATGTTCCACTCGATTCACAAAAATGCCACTGGGGGTAATGTTTTGGTGAAGCTTGATATGTCCAAGGTTTATAATATGGTGGATTGAAATTTTCTTTTACGTGTCTTGGTGACTTTTGGTTTCTCTCATCATGTTTGTGCTCTTTTTAAGTCCTACAGTTTTACTCATTGGTTTTCGATTACGATGAATGGTACTTACTTGAATTTTTTTAAAGGGGAACGTGGTTTGAGGAAAGGTGATCCACTTTTACCCTATTTATTCATTATTATGCAATAGGTACTTTCTTATTTACTTAAGAATTCTTTTGAGAATGGAAAAATTAATCAGTTTAATCAAGCTAGAGGCACTCCTTTATTGCCCACCTTATGTATGTGAATGATATTGTCATTTTTTCTAATGGTGGTAATAGATCCATGAGGAGCTTGATGAAGGTCATAAATTTTTATGAATCTTGGACTTGTCAAGTTCTTAGTAAAGAGAAAGATGCTATTTATATTTTGAAAAAAAATTTCTCTTCATAAGATGTTTTTTTCTTCATATTACTGATTTTTTTGAAGGGTAATTTCTTTTAAGTATTTGAGTGTTCCTATTTTGGTTGGGAGACTTAAAGCTAGTGATTTTGGTGAGCTACTTGCGTGTTGGATGATGAAAATGCTTTCTGTTGGTGGTCAGGCGATTCTTCTTTGCCATGTTCTCTCGAGTATGACTACTCATCTTATGGTCGTTTTATGTGTCCCCCATATTGTGATTAGGACTTTGAATAAGCTAATGAGCTCTTTATTTTGGGGAGATTTTGAAGGGAAAGGCAAGAGAAAATGGATTTCTTGAAAAAACTTCTATATGCCTATTAAGCAAGGTGGTTTGGGTATTCAAGATTTTGAAGATATTCAAAAAGATTTACATTTGAAATTCGTTTGGCGTCTTATAAGAGACAATCCTTATAGGCTGATTTTTTTAAAGCTAAGTTTATTCGAACAATTATTTATCTCTTTTGGTGCTTACTAAGGGCACTCAATTACGGAAATCCATTGTCCAATGTATCTCGGAGGTCTTAAATCATTCTAAGTGGATTGTAAGCGAGAAAAATATTTATTTTTGGTTTGACAATTGGAAAGAGGGGGTCCTCTTGGTTCCCAGTACCCTATCCTTGAATAACTATTTTAAAGATTAAAGATTGTCATAATGAATGGTTGGGATATACCTTTATTGAAAAGGCTAGTGGGTTATGAAAAAGTTTCTGAATTGTGTCAGCTCTTGGCTAGGAGGAAGGATAGACATGATGTCTTAATTTGGTTGAAGGATATTGATGGTGATTTTTCTACCAATAGTGTTTGGGATTATATCTGGGTTAGGGCTATTTCTTTACCTTGGGCTTATTGGATTTGACACACCACTCTCCCTAAGAAAATCTCTATTAGATGTGGAAAGCTTGTAACAATTGTTTAAGTGTTGAGGAGAAGATTAGATTTGTTGGTATCCCTATTATTTTGAAATGTAATTGCTGTTTTTCAGATCATATTGAGGATTTGAATCATGTGCTTTGCACTGAGAAAAAATTAATTTTTGGTTTCAATGTGTGGTAAATCTTCTCAGCTTCATATTATTTTTTTATCTTCTCCATTCTATTATTTCTTGGCAGATTTGGGATAGGCATTGCAAAGCTCATCATGAGGGTAAGGTTAATTTAGTTGCTTCAGTTTGGCATGTTATTAAATTTTGGATTCGTAAGATTATGCAATTGACTAAGAAAGTTTCTCGTGTTTCTAACAAGGATGTTGCTATTTTGAATAGATTGGATATCCCAATTGTTTTTCCTAAGCCTAATATGGTTCGTGTGGTGAGGTGGTTTAGACCTCTTCAAGGTTTGGTGAAACTGAATATTGATGGTAGTAGTTTAGGCAATCCTGGGCCGACGAGTACTATAGGTGTTATTCGTGATAGTTTTAGTCGACTTCGGGTGACTTACTCTATTTTCTTGGGTCGGGCTTTAATAATTTTGCTAAATTGATAAGTTTGTTGGAGGGAGTTAGAAGGTGCTTGGTTTTTCCATGGTTCAAATTGAGAAGGGCTTTCAGCTTCTTTTTGATTGGGTTACTAAAGGTGATTGTAGTATTTGGTATCTATAGAATTTTTGGGATGATTTAGTTGCTTATTTAGCTTGTATGGAGTCTCGTGTGAATCACGTTCATCGTGATGAATGTGAGGGTAATGTTGTGGCAGACTTCCTTACCAAGAGAGGCACTAGGGGTTTTGATATGAATTGGTATAATGATAGTACTCACTTGCATAGCCAATTATGTGGACTTCTTAGAATGGGCAAGATTGGTCTTCCTTATCTGCACATTTCGTAGTTTTGTCCTAGGTACATTTGTTTTGGATTATCTTATATTACCATCTTCATTTGCATGTGTGATTTTTCTTGCAAGTATTGTTTTTGGTTTTGTTTTGTATTGGTTTTGCTTTTCCTCACATTTTGTGGTTGTTGTATTCTATTGGGCTTATTAGTTTTTTTTTTTTAATGCTTGGGATTTGTTTCTATTTGGCTTATTTTTACTTTCCAGGCATCTGATTTGTAATCACGATTTTCTTCTACTACAAGTGAGGGCAATTAATAAAACTTGAGTCTCATCCTCTTTTTAAGATATATATATATATATATAGAGAGAGAGAGAGAGAGAGAGAGAGAGAGAGAGAGAACCTAGCTAGATTTGATCAGCCTCTTATAGTGTTATAGACCCTGCATGCATCTGGCATCACTTTGTCCAATATAATTACACACTGGAGCTAAACTAGCTTCAATTTAAATAAAATGTTACAGAAACAAAAAAATTATATAAAAAATAAAAATTAATATAACTTATAAAATTCGCTAGATGTACTTTACAATACAATTGAATATTACATCAAACTATATCGATTTATAAATTTACTTTTATGTAATATATGTTTTTTCAATTTAAATGTTTAACATGCATAGTCGAGTAGTTGAGTTGTGACTACTGTTTCCGCTAAAGGTTGCCATTAGTTTTTTTTTTTTTGAGCATTGCTATAACAATTGTTGTTCCTTCCCACTTGAGTATCCTGCTTGATGCGAAAAGCCACAATGGATTTATTTTTTCAACATTATTTACTTCCAAAAAACACCTCCCAATCCAGTTTAGAACTTGCCCCTTGCAAAACGTCCGACACCCGTCCCCGAAACCCCTTCCTGACAGATCTCGTTTGATACCGGTATTAGTCCGCACGGCATAAGAGACCCATTTCTAACGTTGTCCTCCGAATCTCTTCCATCCAACCTCCAATCCGAGAGGTAGATTTCTTTCTTTCTTCCTCAAACTAAACTACCTCTATTATTTTTGGATTTTGCATGGTTTGTTTGGATGTGTAGAAAGTAGAGAAAAATAGGGATGGATTGGAAAGTTTGGAACTTCTAAACAATAGACAAGTTTGGATTTTTTCCACCTGTATTTTTCTTTGGTTTATCCATAGTGGCTTTCAGGGTGGTTTTAGGAGGTTATATATGTATATAAACCGAGTGATGTTAGCATATACAAAACTACTAGCACTACCACATTTTTTTTCCTATTATTATTGATGTAATGTCACTCCTGAATAATAAGATAGTTAAAGAGTATTTGGTGTGATATTATTTGCTTGAATTACAAGATGTTTTTGCTTATTTACAATGTTGAGAGCTTTTGAAGGCTTTTGATGGCAGCGTGTTTTTGGGATGAAGTATTTTTGGTACTTTGATTTTTTAAAAGAAAGTGTACACACACAATACATTTTACAACACTTACACAACACAAGTTATAAAGTAAGGGATGTGGTGAAAAAAATAGCAAATGGATGACACATCAAGTGGGAAAAAGGAACAGTGGGACTAGCATTTTTTTCCCTTTTTTGGTAAGTGGTTCGTTTTTTTATATCATGCTCTGATAGAAAAGATCATTGCAAGTTTGCAAGGACGTAAGATCATTGTCTGTTTTTTTTTTTGAAAGGAAAACACTGCATTTCATTAATAAACTGGAGGATTACAAGAATTCAGGCATAATTTTCGAGGGACTCTCCTCGATCCATGTAGCCTTTGTCAACAAAGATCATTGTCTGTTGATTGATAACGATTAGGCAGTATTTGGTGTTCTACTTTTTCAATAGACGTACACATGCACACATGCTTGAAGAACATTAACTTGAAAGAAAGTTGGCCCATAGGTGGTGGCCGATATAGAAGAAGGATAGCACAATAAAACTCACCAATAGAGGTGGCTCAATATCCATTAAGTTCTAAGACCAAATTTAAATGAATTATTCAAAATTATAATAGAATAAGTTATAGATTATTTTATGGAATATTTTTAAAACTTTCAATCAAATGAAATCTTATTTAAAATATATAAATTCAGTTTTTTAAATTTATATTTAATAAAATAACTTAAAATGAGGTTTCAACACAAATTTTGTACTTCAATTTAGCAAGATTTTAAAAAATTATTTAAAAATATAAATTATTTATTGTATTAAATATTAATTTTACTATCATGTGACCTTGCACATATTGAAGAATATAAAAAATATTTAAAATTTTATTTAATAAAATTATTTTTATTTGTTTAAAAAAAAATCTCAATATTTTTTGGATGACCTTGCATAAGGTGTGCGTCTTAGGTAGTAGCCTAAATGGTTACCATTAAGCTGGCCACCAGCAAGGTTATTTGATTTTTCTTTTATATATTATGATTATTGTTTTGCATTATTCTTTTTATATCTTTAATTAATATTTTAAAGATATGCAAAATTATAAAAAAACACTTAATTATTAGCTAAAAGAACAATTGGGATATGTTCTTACGACAGACACTCGCCCCAAGCATTTTACATATTAGGAAAGTCCTGACTATATATAGAATATTGATGGGAAACTTGTAACTATAAGGTCACCCTCATGATCAACTAGCATTTAGGGGTGGGCAAAATGCCCGATGGGTCGACCAACCTGACCGACCCGACTGGGTTGACTTGAGAAAGTCGGGCTTATCGGGTTAAAATTGATTTGTCAGATCAAAACTCATTTGAGTCCGACGAAACCGACAAACCCACATTTCTCATATACCTCTTGCTTTCTCGTCTCTTCTCTTGTATCCACACTATCAAATCCTAGCAATCTCCGTTCACCGAACGTTCGTCATCTCTGTTCGTCGGACATTCGTCGTCTCTGTTCTCTGTGTCCATTTGAATGTTTGTCGTCTCCATTCTCCATGTCTGTTTGCCATTGCCGTTACTACTCCTTTCGCACTGCCCATTCTCCTTTGTATTAATATAGAGGATATTTGTTCTCCTACTAAGGAACCGTAAACACTGTATAGCATTGTATAATTGTATTTTTTCTCTTTACAGTTCTGTAACTGTTTTTGATTTCAGAATATTGTACACAAGCAGTTATAAATACCCATGTAACAATCATTGAAATGCAATGAAATTCCTTTTCTGTTATGGTATCAGAGCAATCTGACCCACCTCCTCTGATCCATGGCTCAATCATCACCTTCTTCTTCTTCTTCTACTTCTGCTTCTTTCGTCTCTAATTCCTCTTCTGTTTCCAATACCTCCACCATCTCTTTTGCTATGCCATCATTTTCTCACATGTCCACCAAATTAACCACTGCCAACTATCCAATATGGAAAGTCCAGGTCTCTACATACCTTAGGAGTCAAGAGCTTTATCAATACGTTGATGGTTCTCTTTTATCTCCTCCTGCATTTCTTCCAAATACCAATCTACACAATCCCGAATACTCCTCATGGAAAAATAATGATCAGCTTGTTCTCAGTACTTTGTTTTCCTCCACATCTAACTCTGTGTTTGGCCATGTACTTTCCTTAAACACCTCGCATGCTCTTTGGACATCCCTTGCCTCTCTTCTTGCTTCTCATTCATAGGCCAAACAATTTCAAGTTTGTTTTCATCTTGCCAACTTGACCCGTGGTGAGCAAAATATTATTGACTACTTTGGCAAAGTCAGAGCTCTTACTGACATTCTTGCTGCCTCCGGCAACCCCTTACCAGATCCAGAGTTTGTCAATTACCTTCTCTTGGGTCTTGGCTTAGCCTATGATATCTTTGTTACATCTATTACTGCTTGTTCCGAGTCTATCTCCTCTCAAGAGTTGTACCAGCTTCTTTTGATTCAAGAAAGTAGATTAGCCCATGGTGCTCGTGGTTCTTCTTCTACGAAACCATCTGTGAATGTTACCACTGCTACTGGTCATGGTGGTCACCATCAATCTTGTGGTGGTTGCAATGGTCGGAATGGACGAGGTGGCCGTTCCAACTATCTGAATAGAGGAGGTCGAAGTTTCTCACCTGCCACAACTCGACGCCCTGTCTGTCAAGTTTTTCAGAAATCTGGCCATATAGCTCTTCAATGTAGGCATCGGTTTGATTACAACTACCAGTATGAAGCACCATCGTCCTTCTCCACTCACTATACCCAATCGAGTACCTTTCCAGATGAAACATGGTATCCAGACTTTGTAGCAACTTACCACATCACCCATGATCTCAACAATCTCAACATCAACTCAACCCCTTATTGTGGTAGTGAATATATCCGAGTAGGGGATGGTTCTGGCCACCTATTCAAAATACTGGTGACTCATCTCTCACCTCTCCCTCTTTTTCTTTTCTACTTCAAAATTTTCTTCATGTGCCTACCATTACTAAGAATCTTATCTTTGTTTCCAAATTCTGCAAAGATAATCACTGCTATTTCAAATTTCATGACTCTGGTTTCTCTGTGAAGGACACTTCGATTGGGAAGATCCTTCTCATCAGTCCAACCCATGACGGCTTGTACATCTTCCCTCCAGCGCCTACTTCCAGCTCATCCTTGTCTCCTTGCGCTCATCTTAGTGTTTCATCCTTTCTGGTCCACTGGCATCACCGCTTAGGGCATCCTCACCATGTCACTCTCTCTCGTGTTCTACACAGCACCTGTTCGAAGAAAGTCCCGTCTGTTTCCAGCTTCAAATGTACCGAGTGTCCATTAGCCAAGAGTCACCAACTTTTTTACGTCCAGCTCAGCCCAGTTTAATAAGCCATTAGCTCTAGTTTGTGCAGATGTTTGGGGCCCAGCCCACATTGTCTCTAGGCTTGGTTACAAATACTATGTTACTTTTGTGGATCATTACACTCGTTTTACATGGTTTACCCATTAAAATATAAATCTGATGTTGCTCATGTTTTCTCCATTTTTTTACCTTATGTTGAACGTTTATTTAATTCCAAACTCATAACTCTTCAAACCGACGGGGGTGGTGAATTTCAAACTTTAACGCCTATTTGCAAAAATTTCGGAATTAATCATTGATTTTCTTGTCCACATACCCATCAACAAAATAGGTTTGTGGAAAGAAAACATCGCCACATCGTTGAGATTGGGCTTGCCTTTCTAGTTCATGCCTCTCTCCCATTCATCTATTGGGTCGATGCTTTCGAAATAGCCGTCTATCTCATCAATCATTTACCCTCGCCCATCACTCACAATAAGTCTCCATACTTCTATGTTTATCAACGTGACCCCAATTATATGTTTCTTAAAGTCTTTGGTTGTGAATGTTTTCCCAATTTATATCCCTATAATTCCCATAAATTAAATTTTTGTTCCACCTCTTATGTCTTTTTGGGCTACAGTTTGGCCCATAAAGGCTACAAGTGCCTTGACTACAAGACCAATTGACTTTACCTTTCTAGAGATCTTCAATTTCATGAAGACTCATTTCCCCTCTCACGGCCCAAGCCCACATCGTCATCTGGCTCCTCTTCATTTCCCAATCATGCAGTCCTTCCAATCCTCCAGACCTAGCCCTCTCTTCTCGGCCCAGGTCTGGATCCAAGGTCTCTTCCTCTTTCTCCACCCTCTCTTCTCGGTCCAGGTCCTGGCCCAAGGCCCATCCCTTATCTGAATCCCAACCGATCCACTCCCCTATCTCGAATCTTCCACATTCTTCCCTAATTTCTTCAATCCCTAATCCCGTTCCCTCTGCGTCTCCACCTCAGATTCTGGTTCTCATCCAACCACGATCCCCCATCATTACTAGAGCTCAGACCAACTCCTCCCGTCCTTGTATTCGGATAGATGACACCATTCCTTTTCCTTCTCGGCAATGCTTCATTACCACCATAATACCCGACAATCCCTCAAGTTTCTCTATTGCCTCTAAGCATTCGAAAGGGTGCAATGCTATGGCTAATGAATATCAGGCTTTGGTTAACACCAATACTTGGTCCCTTGTGCCTCCTAATCCAGCATTTAACATACTTAGTTGCAGATGGGTCTACAAGACCAAACTTCATGCCGATGGCTCCATCAAGAGGAAGAAAGCGCGGCTTGTAACCAAAGGCTACCATCAACGGTATGGGCTTGATTCCCATGATACCTTCAATTCGGTGGTCAAAGCTTCTATTATCCAGCTTATCTTATCTCTTACCGTGACTCGAGGGTGGCCCCTTCGATAATTGGACATTCAGAATGCTTTTCTTCATGGTACTCTCACTGATCAGGTATATATGCATCAACCTCAAGGTTTCATCAATTCTCAATTTCCTGATTACATGTGTCAATTGCACAAGGTTATTTATGGTCTTAAACAGGCTTTGAGAGTCTGGTTTGATCAATTAAGTTCTTGGTTGCTTGATTATGGCTTTTGGGCCTTTAAATCAGATGCTTCGTTATTTGTTCTTGTACAAGGTGATTTGCATCTCTATCTCTTAGTTTATGTTGATGATTTCATCATAACTGAGTCTCAAGCATCAGCTATTGATAAGTTCATAAGTGATTTAGCCTCTGCTTTCCCTGTAAAAGACCTTGGCCCATTATCCTATTTTCTGGGTTTGGAAGTCATGAAATTACCTATTGGTTTATTACTCTCTCAGAGAAAGTATATCAAAGACCTCCTTATCCGAAGCAACATGTTGCATTCTAAGCCAGTTACCTCTCCTATGGCAGCATCCCTAAAACTATCCAAATTTGATACTCCAATTTTCCATGATGTCACCCCCTTTAGGAGTAATGTTGGTGGATTGCAATATTTGTCTTTTACAAGTCTGGATATCTCTTATGCTATGAATAAAGTCTGCCAGCTCATGCACACTCCTAAAATGTCTCATTGGGTTACTATAAAACGTATATTATGTTATCTAAAGGCTACTACCAACCATGGCTTGTTTTTCTCTTCCACATCCTCTCTTACCATGCATGCCTATTCCGATGCGAATTGGGCTGGGTGTCCAGATGATAGGAAGTCTACTACTGGCTATTGTGTGTTCATGGGTCAAAATCTTATTTTTTGGAGCTCAAAAAAGCAGAAGATTGTTGCCAGTTCTAGTACAGAGGCTGAATACAAATCAGTGGCCTCTTCCGCAACTGAGTTGATAGGGTTACAGACCTTGCTATCTGAATTATGTATTCCTCTTCATCAACCTCCTACCTTATGGTGTGATAATATTGGTGCCACTTATTTGGCAGTCAACCTAATTTTTCATTCTCGCACCAAACATATGGATATTGACTTTCATTTTGTCAGAAATCGTGTAGCTGCCAAGTCTCTCCATGTGTCCTTCATCAACTCTAAAGACTAGCTTGCTGATATATTCACTAAACTTTTGGTTGCTGATAGATTCTTCAAGTTGAGGTCAAGTCTCAAAGTTGTAGATACCCCTTGAGACTCGCATGGGTGTATTAATATAAAGGATATTTCTTCTCTTACTAAGGAACTGTAGACACTGTATAGCATTGTATAATTGTATTTTTTCTCTCTACAGTTCTATAACTGTTTTTGATTCCAGAATATTGTACACAAGTGGGTATAAATACCCAGGTAACAATCATTGAAATGCAATGAAATTCCTTTTCAGTTACTTTGCACACGATGTTCACAACATCTCTTCCCATCTCCTTCGT
This sequence comes from Platycarya strobilacea, assembly GCA_036898215.1. NCBI lineage: Eukaryota > Viridiplantae > Streptophyta > Magnoliopsida > Fagales > Juglandaceae > Platycarya > Platycarya strobilacea. Next base: position 42,716,021 of record CM072545.1, on the reverse strand, counting down.
ATGGGATTTTGCGAGTGGTTAAAACGAAGATCAACTTACAGAAACATAGAATTTTCTCTTATATTAATTGGGAGAAAGCCTTTTGTGTAAACCACCACTTCTTTCTGGTGGAGCGATCTCACTCATCACTTGGGGTCTATTTTTTACTTCGCTTGAGATAATTGTATGTTTAGTTTCTCAAAAAATACGACTAATCCATGGGAAATTCATATTTTTGAATCATCTTCTATTGTCAAAGGCAATTAGCATTTGCCCTTTTGGTTAGTCACTCCAAAATAAAAATTCAATATGTTCTTTTAATTTTCTAATTTCTTTTTGGTCTCTATTTTTTTTCTTCACTTGGAAATAATTGTTTGTTTGGTTTCTCGAAAAATACGATTAATCCATAGGAAATTAATATTCTTGAATCATCTTCTTCTATTCTTGAAGTTAATTAGCATTTGCCATTTTGGCTAGTCACTCCAAAACAAAAGTTCAATACGTTATTTTAAGTTATTATTAGGTGTTAAAATACCTCAAGTATTATGAGAATACTTTATTATTATTTATTATTATTATTATTATTTATTTATTTTCTTATCACTATTTATTATTTTTCACTATTATTTAATATTATTTTATTATTTTTCACATATTTTTTTTATTATTTTACAATATTTCTCAAAACTTTTCACTATTCAAACGTAATATTTCCTAATTTCTTAGGTAGTTTGTTGTTTCGGATTTATATTTAATTTCACATATCTTTAGGGAAAAGCAGAATTTGCAATGAGGATGACAAAGCTCCCTCTTCTAAGGTTTTAAGGTGAGGAATTTTGCTACTAGAATTTAACCTACAATTTTAAACCTCAAAATTGAGTAACCTCTCTTTTTTTTCTTCATTCTCAACTAATTTACTTTTAAACCCTTATCCTGTCTATGTTTCTAAAAGTAGCGAGATCCGAGGACTTGATCGACCGATACTGTTTGAGTCAGGTAGGGTCGAGTAGGCGCCATATTTGCCACGTTGGGTCGGGCCCAAATCGGGTTGCATGCCTACTAGCAATTATAAGCAATAAGAAGCTGGCTTAACTTAGCTAGTTCCTTGTAAGATTCAGAAATTTTAGAATACATTTCTATCAATTTAAAAAATAGAGTAATTACGTATACAACTTTCTGATGCTTAAGCTCTGCATATATATATATAATATATTTTAAAAATAAAATTTATTTATTTTTTTAAAGAGAGTACATCAGACTGCACACTCTAAATTTAAAAATATTGTAAAAATTTGAAGAATAAGAAAGAAATTGAAATATGAAAAAATGGTGAGACTTTCGTGGGAATATTTATCCCACAAGTTGGTAATGACAAAATAAAAATTGAGTAAATGATTTGTACACTGATGACTTTTATTTATAGGCCACTATGTATCTATTGGAAAAAATCATAATTATTAATATCTCAATAATTAATAAGTGACACAATTAATATTTAAGAAGTGAGATAACTTTTTGATTTAATCAAAATGTATATCCTTTAATACTTCACAAGATATATAATTTTTTGAGTAAGTCAAAAAGTTATATTTCTTGATACATCTTTAACTATGTCACTTTTGATGAAAATCTTAGAGGGTGTCATTTTAAGCAACACATCATGTGGTGATCACGATCACACCTCATCTAATTACAAATATGACTCTATAAAATAATGGTCATAAAAGGATATCACAAACAAAGAATGAAGATTGTAATTCAAGTCTTCTTTGAATTAATTCTGATGCAATTAGCATATTCTACGAAGAAATATTACCCATTTACTTTTGATTTTATTTTATGTAAAAATTAATAATAAAAAAAATCTGAAAATAATCATAGTAAGTCTTCCACCAAACATGATTTCATGTCTCAAGAACTACTCGTATAATAACGATGCCATCGAGCTCATAATAATAATAATAATAATATTGGGATCTTATCATTTTCCTGAAAAGCTTTTAAAATGCCCATATATCTCAGCAAAATTATCACGCCGAACGACGAAACAGACGCATGCCGAAATGATTAAATGAATTCATATTAGAGTATTGCCATTATATTTAAATAAATCATTAAATTTATATTTTTTTAATATATTTTTAAAAAAAATTTAGTCATATGTGATTAAAAATAAGAAGAAAAATTTGAAGAAATTTTTGATAAATTTACTCACTTTTGAAGATAAAAAGTAGATGAATCTACTCACTTTTAAAGATAAAAAATATTTTGATTAAATATGACCGAATTTTTTAAAAAAATATATAAAAAATACAAATTTAATAATTTATTTTAATAAATTTAATATCAATGCTCTTAACATTATCATAATGTGCACAATAATCAGGGCCCAACATTTATTGCCATCAAAAGTTTCTTTAAATTTGGAGAAATTTTTGATGAGTTTACTCATTTTTAAAAATAAAAAATATTTCTTCATTTTTTTTCATAATTTTTTTCTCAATTTTTGATTAAATATGATTAATTTGTTTTAAAAAAATATGTAAAAAATATCAATTTAATAATTTATTTTAATGAATCTAATATCAATAATAATGTGCACAATAATCGGGGGGGCCAACATTTATTGTCATCCAATTAAAAAAAGAGAAGGACATCGCTGCGGGATTGACTCCAGTGCCCACCAAAATAAAACTTCATTTTGAGCATTGAAGTTTTCATTACGTGACAAACTTCATATCCACAAAATTCAAAAAACATACGTCTCACTTAAATACAGCTATTCCCAAACCTAATAATATATATATTATGAACCTAATAATTTATCAAAAGCTCAGATAGAATCATACCTCATTAACTTTGTGAATCAAAGCATGATATTTTCCGTTGACCCATCCTTTTCAATGATTTCAGACACGTTAAGGAATAAAGAATAAAGAATAATTTTCTTTAAGAAAGAAAAAAATAAAAATTATGAGCGCAAATCCATCATCCAGAAGATGAATGCCAGTATTGCATCGAATTTTTGTTTTGAATTGGGCCCACACGCAGTTGCAAGTAGGAACATTTTTATTGAATTGGTTAATTTTTTTTTAAATATATATATATTTATAAGTTTGTATATATATCTTAATTTTTTTATTATATTTAATCAAAAATTAGAAAAAAAATTAAAATAATAAAATTAAAATATTTTGTATCTTTAAAAGTAAATAATAATCTTTTAAATTTATTTAAAAAAAAAAAATCAATATAATGAGAGTGATTTAATAAGCTAATAGACGTGGCCGAAAAATCCCAAAGATATTATTGTTATGAATATGGATGGAAATTTGAGGTCTATAAATTATAATAAAATAAGTGTGGTTGGTCGGAGTTGGACACTGATTTGTGGAGCAGAAGTTCCGAAAGTGAAGAAAAAGAAGAAAAAGGTGGGGTTGTATCTCTCATATGTCACTGTAAATCTAGATGACTGTGAGCTAAAAATATGGCAGAAGAAGCTCCGGTGGCACTGGATGAATACACGCAGGATGGGACAGTGGATCTGAGAGGGAAGCCTGTCCTTAGATCCAAGAGAGGTGGATGGAATGCTTGCTGGTTTGTTGTCGGTAACATCTCTTTTCCTTTCCATTTCTCTCCACTTCTCAACTAAAACCCATCAACCCTTGATTTCCTTACGCACAAGCCACTTTACACATGTATATGCATATAAGCTGGGATACACGTCATCTGTGTCTGGATCGTTAAACTTGGAACCCAATTTACGAGGGCACTCGACTTTTTAAGTCGTAAAGTAGCTCAATTTTCGCCCTGTTTCCATACACCTGTGTCCCACTCGTCTCTGCAATGGCTCCTCGAAACTGGGATTTCCTTTTTTCTTTTCTTTTTACTCGGAGGTTTAAAAGTTCTGGCATTTTCTCCCTTTTTTTAACAAGGTTTTTAGAGAAGTGTACGTAAGCTTTTTTTAGAATATTATAGCCAATCATTTTAACAATACGTTTTATTTATTCATTCTTGTAAGAGTATAATAAAAATTAGCCCACAAGTGAAAGAAAAAAAAAAATTTACATAATGTGAAGAAATTATCCTAAATTTTATAATAGGCATTCTCTATCCCTTTCTAACAAGACTTTTTGAAGAAAGGTATATGAACTTCCTTATATACATCTAAATTTAATAAATAATAATGCCCTTTGCATGATCTAAGATTGAAATTCGATTAATTATCATCTAAAAAAATGTTTTAACTATAAAATAATTACATAAAAAAATTTATAAATTGATATATTTTAATGTAATATGTTAAATTATAAAATTATTTTTATTATAAAATAGATATAAAGAATATTAAAAAATCACATAAATTTATAGATTTTTCTTTATGTAATCTCTAATGGATGTCTGTAGCAGTTCTCTTATGATCTTTCATGCACTTACTAATTTGCTCCATTTGGTGAATATAACACTTTGGGTGGTAAGTTGTTCTTAGGAGCAAGCTCCATATATGCATAAGATATACCTAGAATAGATACATGTTTGATCCAATGGTTCTTTCTGCAAAAGATAGCTAGAGGAAGTAGGACAATTTTGTTTGCTTCGATCTTTGTCTCTGTTTCTTCATTTTGTTTGTTTCGGTCCCAATATTATTAATCGTGAGTGATCCATCTGTTTTCCCAATAATATATATTAATGTTTTTGTGCAGTATACGAGGTGTTTGAACGCATGGCTTATTACGGAATATCTTCCAATCTGATCATATATTTAACAGAGAAGTTGCGTCAGGGCACAGTCACCTCTGCCAACAATGTTACCAATTGGGTTGGAACTATTTGGATGACTCCCATTTTAGGTGCTTACGTCGCTGATGCTCATCTCGGCCGATACTGGACGTTTGTCATTGCCTCCATTATTTACATCTCGGTAAGTCTTCGCATGCATCATCATGATGTGAACCCTTTGAATTACTTTTCCCAGTTCAATGCTCTATTTTGGGTGATGCGTCTATTTTTGTCCAAGCCTTCAGAAGTTTGAACGTTTGACTTATACTTTGGAACTCTTGTTTTATAAGGCAGTTACTCTTGTTTTATACTTTGCTTGCTACTCTGTAACGTTAGTGGCAAGTGGACCACCAATATCTATGTCACAACTTGATTGTTGTCTGGTCCTACGCACGCACGTCCAAATTAAAGAACGTTACTTTTTTCTTTTCTTTTTTATTTTATTTTTTGGCATGTGCCACGAGTCAGTTCTTGATCTTAACATTATGTCATATGTTCATCTCTATTTTTTTTTTCTTATTTATAACGTTACTCTCTTGTCATGATACCGATGATCATGATGTATGTTCTATCTTTTTGGGGTTTGAAGTAGATGTACGTTTTAGTTTGAAATGATGCAATAATAAAAAAAGATATGAGAAGTGCTACCATAATAAAGAAATTTCATGAAAATAATTTTATAAATTAATTAATTAGATAGTTTCATGTGATGTGTTATATTTATTTTACGATCTGATGCACATTAAGATCACATTAATTAATAAGTTTATTTTTATAAAATCTACTTATAAATTAAAAGATTGGAGAAATAATGATAATTAGAATGCATAGATTAAATAATAAGTATCTTGCCAAACTAGATACCATAGACACAGTATAATAATATACCGAACTGAAAAGAGGCAAGAATTTCCAGTTTTAGAAAGTGGGCGTGTAATTTAAACTCCTAAAAATAGAAACGAAATAAATGATGGATAAAGAAATATTATTTAGTAAAGGATGGGGATACATGAGGATATATCGGGGGAACAAAGGGAAAGCAAGTAGTTGTCTCATGAGTTGGTTGCAATTATTTTAAAATAAAATGGAACAGTAGTACTTAAATGAAAACTGTTGCATATCTCTTATCACGCACATGCTCATATATACAATAATACAAGGGGAGGCCCGCGTTCCCTTGACATTTAAGGGTAATGGTACGGATCATCTGACTTGATGAAAGATAGAGATAGAAGAGTGCATGGGATCCAACAAAGCTCATCACCATCTTTGGGAAGAGTTTCTGAGGAAGTTCAATGGATCAAATCCAACTTTACTTCTCTAATTCATTCTCTCCTAAAATCATGATTTTGTCATCTTTTAGATAAATGACAGGGACCTTAATCTTAGGTAATTACAAGAGAGAAAGATTCCTAAGTGAATAAAAAAATATGGTCAAACGAGAGAAGTACTTTGTATATGTGTGATGTTTTTTTAGGTGGATAGCGAGAAAAAGGCACGTTCTTTTAATCTTAGAAAGATACATGATAGAATTATTACAGAAGTCTTGCTAGCGATCCTTGGATTTTGTACTTGACAAAATAGAACTTTAATCTCATTCATTTAAATAAAACTAAATAAAAATTAAGGGGGTGGTGCCTTTAATATTATGATATGGATCTATAGTTAATTCAAGGGTGAAAGAAAGCTGGACCTCTTATAATGGTTGTTTGCATTAAGTAGCTAGCACAATAGACATGCATGCAGCACGAAATGTTTTGCTCAAATTGGGATCGAGAATTGTTTATTGTGGCTAAACTAATTGACATGCTTGACTGTATATATTGGCTGCAGGGAATGTCACTGCTAACATTGTCAGTTTCAGTCTCTAGCCTAAAACCGCCTCGTTGCTTAGAAGCCGACGTGAAGAGCTGCAAGAAAGCCTCGACATTGCAGCTAGCAGTGTTTTACGGTTCTCTATATACCTTAGCCGTGGGAACAGGCGGAACCAAGCCGAACATCTCCACCATCGGGGCTGACCAGTTTGATGATTTTGACACCAAGGAGAAGGCGCATAAGCTCTCATTCTTCAATTGGTGGATGTTCAGCATCTTCTTTGGGACGCTCTTTGCCAATACAATTCTTGTGTACATACAGGATAATGTAGGATGGAGCTTGGGATATGGCCTTCCTACTATTGGACTTGCAATATCCATTGTAATCTTCTTGGCCGGAACACCCTTTTATAGGCACAAGGTGCCCTCAGGGAGTCCCTTCACAAGAATGGCCAAGGTCATTGTGGCTGCTATAAGGAAATCTCATGTGTCTGTCCCTAATGATCCTAAAGAGCTCTATGAACTTGACTTGGAGGAGTATACAAAGAAAGGAAAGTTCAGGATTGATTCTACCCCGACCTTGAGGTGCGTATAACCTGGATTAATATAGTCAAGTACTGAATATATATTAAAGAGTACTACAGTCACAAATGGATTGTATAAAAATAATTTCACAAACTGACGTGGTTTTATGTAATCTGTCAATTTGTTTTACAATAAAAGTAATTTTACATTTTGACAAATCATATCAAACTACATCAATTTGTGGGATTCTTTTTGTATAATCATTTTTAACTAGAGTATTTTTCACATATATATATGTATATATATATATCTATGTATGTATAGTTTGGTAATTAACTGTTTTTATTTGAACCATCTTCATGTTTGCATGGAAGCAGGTTCCTTACAAAAGCTTCTGTGAAAACTGGCTCAACTAGTTCATGGATGTTGTGTTCAGTTACACAAGTAGAGGAGACTAAGCAAATGTTACGAATGATCCCAATCTTAGTGGCCACGTTTGTGCCGAGCACAATGGGCGCTCAGATCAGTACACTTTTCATCAAGCAGGGTACCACCCTTAATAGAAGCATTGGCAGCTTCAAGATCCCCCCAGCAAGTTTAGCTGGGTTTGTTACCATATCCATGCTCATAAGTGTCGTCCTCTATGATAGGTATTTTGTGAAGATTGTGCAGAGGTGGACTAAAATCCCTAGAGGTATCACTCTCCTTCAGAGAATGGGCATTGGCCTTGTTTTCCATATTATAATAATGATAGTCGCATCTCTAACCGAGAGATACAGACTTAGGGTGGCCAAGGAACATGGATTAGTTGAAAATGGAGGACAAGTTCCTTTGACCATATTTGTTTTAATTCCTCAGTTTGTGCTAATGGGAACAGCAGATGCATTTTTAGAGGTTGCGAAGATTGAGTTCTTTTATGACCAAGCTCCAGAGAGTATGAAGAGTCTTGGGACTTCCTATTCCATGACTACTCTAGGAGTTGGAAACTTCCTGAGTAGTTTCCTTCTTTCGACAGTTTCTGACATCACCAAGGCGCATGGCCACCATGGATGGATTCTAAACAACATCAATGCTTCTCATCTCGATTACTATTATGCTTTCTTTGTGATACTAAACATCCTTAACCTCATTTTCTTCTTGATTGTGATTAAGTTCTATGTGTATAAGGCTGAAATTTCGGATTCGATAAAAGTGCTTACAGAAGAATTGCAGGGGACGACAGTCCAGGTGGTAATCCAAGAGGAATTGGCGAAATAGATCGGGCCATAGGTGATGGGAAACAATGAAAGCAAAAAAGAAGTCAAGGTTGATATTCAGCTTTGTGGACAGGCCTTTGATTATAGTGTTCCTATTGGTTTGTATAGCTTTTGGATTAAGATATTGTATGGTTGATTTTGCTTTACCTAAGTCAGGAGAATGTAACGTTTACACTTATATCTTGATGATAGGAAAAGAATTTAGGGGCGTGAATACGATCGAAAAATTAGGCTAAAAGACTTGGAAACTAAAATAGTAAATTAATGCCCTCCTTCTCTCGACCCACATCAAGTTTCTTGATTTTTGCATTCAAATTTGAGGAAGTTTTCTCAAACATTTGCTTGACTTGTGTTTTCTCAAAGTAACGGGTGGAAGGAAGCCAGCATTTGAATGAGATCACAAATCCAATCTCTCGCTTCAAATATACACGAAAACAAATGTCGTCTTCATCTCCTTTTAGCTAATTGGAATGTCCTCTTCAAGAACTTATTAGCTACTGCATCACTCCTATGGCACAACACCCTCAGTATTGTGTTTGGATCCGCTCTATTCCACCTTCCAGTTGTTGGAGGCATCGGTAACTTTTGCCCCGAACCCAAAACTCCAATCCCACTCGTTTCACAAGTCACAATGCTAAAATCTTCAACCAGTTGTTCTGTGCACAGACCCATCAATGCTATTACCCCTTCCGCAATCTCGGCCTCCCTCTCCACCACTTCCTCTGCTATCAATCCTTCCCCGCAAGCGCAGAAAACCTGCTTCAACGCCTTGAAATCCTCCTCTATTATCTCGTGATCAGAATGAAAGAAAGCCCGAGTGCTTCCTCCAGCAAGCAAAACCATAAGGTATGCCTCGAACGAGGCCTTCATCACTTCTTTTATTGCCAGGGCTTGCGCTCGGTCTGTCAGAATTGTAGTCATAAGAGTGAGATTCTGCTCGAGAATGCCCAATGTTGGTTGAATCCGTGCATTGGCTACATCTTCGACGTAGAGACTCTCATAGAATATGGAGTTTGAGTCATGGAAGACGAGGCGGTAAGCAGCTACTTCTGAGATACGTTGGCAGTATGTTTGGATGGATGTGGTTGCAAGATCAAAGTATGAAGACGAACTGTTATTGGACCTTCGGCTATTTCCGAAACGTTTGCGAGTTGAAGGAATCGTTCGAGGGGAGAGGGAGATGGTTTTGTCAAGGGAATGAAGGTGGGAAAGAAGATAATGCAGGGTGTTTAGTCGGATGTAGAGGCGTTGTGTTCCTCGGCTTGTTGATGATTGAGTATGGTGACCTTCATTTTCTCCATTTTGGTGCAACTCCTCTGCACCAGCAGTGCATGGGCTTGCTTTCTTCCACAACTCAAGGAACTTTGAGCCTCGATTGCATCTTGTCAGAGGAGGAAGTGTGGGGATATAGGTCTTTTTTGAACCTGAAATTATATGTTAGAGGTGATCAGGAAGAAGCAATATACTTGGCACAAATCTTTTAGAGAATTGCAATTATAGCCTTCGCGCTAATGCAAATAAAAATTTCATCCATTTCTCTAAGGAAAATATTTAGACACAGATTATATAAAAATAAACCCACGATTACTAATGTGGCTTGATAGGTTTGTCAGATTGTAAAGTTGTTTTTATTATAAAACTACACTAGATTATAGATGAAGACAAAGATCTTACCGCATGATGCAACAAATGTAGCGTAATCCTGGAACTGATTCTCCAAACCATCTGCAAGATCAAAGACTAAATTTTCCGTAATTTCTATTGGGATTTCAAAGAAGTCATTTACAGTTTCCTTGGCTAACATCATTAACTCGACAACTGATTGCGCATAAGGCTCTGATTTGGACTTCGGATTCCATGTCTGCAACACAAATTGTAACAATTTTGCTCACTCTTCAAAAGCTAATCTTGATTCTTTGCCAAATTTATCTAAAGTTAAGAAACTTACTTCGGATTCTTTTGCTCGTTGGAGACACTCTTTCCCTTTCTGCAACCTCTCCTCAATCCATCTTTTCAAGAGGTTCAATATGATTGAATCAACTTCATATGGATCCATCTCTCGAACTATTGCTTTGCCTCCATCATCACAGTCAGCCGAGTCTTCAACAACCATTTGGACCAATAACTTTTCCAGTTTTCTCGTCCTCTGAAATACCGCGACTGTCTCAGTTGTGAGCTCGAACACCCCGCCTAAATATTGTTTCAACACAGCACCATAGCAATTATGCAAAGTCACAGCAGCAACTGCAGCTGAAGTTGGGTGCCATCTCTTAAGTACTGGACTGAAGATCTCCCTCTCCTTCAATGCCAAATCTTCTGTTTCCTCGGCTAATTGAAATAGAGCCTCGCTTGCTTCTTGTTTCATATTTTTTATGTTCCCAGTTTCGATTATCTGTCGTTATCAATCAAAAACTACAATGACTATGCATTATGCTAAAACTTGAACTAAAATATTTGGAAAGGGTATAAACAGTAATAATGTTACATATATAACTGTAGAAGGTATAAATATTACTCATTATTTAAAAAAAGTGAAATTTACTAAAAAAAAACTTATTTTTAAATATTAGTCCACGACAATTCCATTATTCACGAGTACAAATATCTCTTCTCGAGTTTAAATTACTAACCTTGGCAAATGCGCTTTTCAAGGATGACCGAATATAGTGACCAAGACGATCCCCAGATGAATCCACCAAAGTTATCTCTCCTTCTGCTCGTCCTGCCCCTTCCGTGATTGTAACATCTTCCCCTAAAATCCTTGAGGCCGATAAAACCAAAGGAAGAAGGTTTTCAACTTGGCCAACATTTCCCCGCTGAAAATAGTCATGGTAATTAAACAATCTCTTCTCGGCCCACCCTTGCATCGAAGTCAAAACTGAAGATAGGATCTTGACATATGCGGACTCTCGGTTTGGTCTCTTGACATCATTTGCTACTTCTAAAAGCATAGCCTGGGAAGCACAAAGAAGGTCTGGTTCTATCTGTGCAGTCAAAACATACTGTTGAAATAGCACCCAAGTAAAACAAACATTGTGCAGAGGTCGAGTGATTCCCAACGTTGACCATGTCTTCTTCATTAGCTCTAGAAGCTCATCAACCTCGTCAAGGACTAGTGTCTCGTCCCTGAGGTCAAAGACTGATTGAAGAAGAGCAATGTAGATGTGGATGTTGAGAGGGAATCCATCAGCCCAGTGGCAAACATCTGTGGGAGTTCCATTTGGACTTCGCCATGATAAGGAAGCCACGGCATTGGCAAGTGTTCTCATGGTGTCGGAATTCTTGCCGATGTCTATTGCTGTTGTCTCTCCAGATCGGATAATCTCCCTTAGGCGCATGGCAGAGGGGTTTGACTTTATTAGAGGGATTGAAGGGTGGAGGAGAAGCCCTGCCTCAAGGATTTTAAGCTGCCGCTTTTGCCAGAGATGGTACTCATGGAAATCATTGAATTCGGGTGGTTTTAGATGGCGAAGGAGCTCTATTGGGAGAATTATTGTCTCTGCACGTCTACCCATCTGTTTCACGCCAAAGAAAAAATTTCAAATGAGAAATGTTATATACGTACGTACCTGTCACGTACACAATTTGTTCCACTTCAAATCATTTTAACTCATCTAATTTAATTATTAAATTTTTTATATTAATTAAATAAAATAAATAATTCAATTTTTTCAAATCTCAAATTAAAAATTTAAAAATAATAATAATATTAAAAATTAATATTTTATTTAACTTTTAACATTTACCTAAAATTACTTCATTCCATTTTACCATCCAAATTAAGAAGACATTATAGCTGCTTGCTAATTGAAACCAGCGAATCAAGGATGCATGTGATGGAAATATGACTTCTTCTATAAATAGATATTCATGAAACAACGGCGGTGGGAGTATTTTAATGGGATCGGGATCTCATATTTTATGATCATTTCTTATAACCTTACGATGCTGACGGAGAAGCGCCCAAGGATTCAAAAAAGGAAAAATCTTACCTTTTAAAAAAATAGAAGATCATTACTTTTTATGCACATTTCTTGTTAGTTACGAATTAAGTTTAAATGTATAGGAGAAAACCAAGAAGGTAATTAAATAAGAACAAGAAAACAACATTAAAATCATGTTCACATAATTAACCTATGCCAACAACTCATTTCAATACGTACATGGCCAACGAGGGTCCTCATTAGCGTCTTCCGAAGCCGGGTATCGCTCTGCTCCGTCACCCGCATCTGCTGCCTCATGATCTCCGCCGATGTCATTGGCCGTCTCGGCCTCAACGGCTGTGGCACCGTGAACGACAAGCCGCTGTTCCCATGCGCAATAGGTGACGGAGGATTCGACCCCGCAGAGGTGCCACCTCCCCCCACACCCGACACCATCCTCTTCGACGGTGACCGTTTTAGCATCTTCAACCCTAGTGCCCGCTTCACCCGACTCGTCGGGCTCATCACCACCCCATACGGTTTCTGGCCCCCGGACCCGTCCCCGTTGTTTTCTTGGTTGTTCGAGGAGTAGAACGAGAGCGCATTACGACCTCCGAAACCCGGGGATGACCGACATGCAGTGAAGAAAATCTCGTATGCAGTTTCCCGGATGTCGTCGCGGTCGATACCACGAAGGTCGCCGAAGGGCCACACTAGGTCAGCCTGAAGGGCGTCGTGGTGGTCGGGCCTGGAGGCCACATGGGGTGAGGAAAGAGACTCACGACGCGAGTGGAGGCCCATAGCAGAGGCCGGTAGTGATGATGAAAGCGCGCGTAACTGGATTGGCGATGATGCTCGTTAGATATCCGGCGGGAGAGAATGGGGCGAGAGAATATGCATTCTCTTCGAGAAGAGAGGGGGGAGAAGGCCAAAAGAGCGGGCGTCAAAATTGTTTAGATGGTTATGACAGCGTTTTTATGCAAAGAGACAGAAATAGATGAGTTGTATTGTGGTTAGCTTAGCCAATTGTGCGAAGAAAGCGAGCGAGAGTAGAGGTGGTGCATGACGCAGGGACATTATTAAATCCGGTGTTTCTCAATATTTCCACTTCACATGATCCTTTTGTTTTCATATTGAGAAATTAATACACACAACGTACTAATAATAGTACTATATATATATTATTTGGTAATTATTTTCAGAAAATGCAAATAGCTAGCTAGCTAGCTAGCACTGGCAGCTCCTACTTTTGTTCAAGATTTTACCATTATATATTTGTTTCCTCGAGGTGCTACGTACCATGCATGGATATATTAATTACAAGGAGCTTCTTGATCCAGTAATTATTTTGTCCCGTAGATCTCAATCAGGGTCGGTTCAATACAAATTAAAATTTTAGACAAAATTTACGTGAATTAATTTTAATTTATAATATAATAAAATATAAATTATTATATTAAATATTTTTTAAAATTTCAAAAATAAGGCTTTATTTAAAATATTTAAAGAAAAGTTTTTAATTTTATATTTTATACAACAAGTTAAAATGAGACCTCAATATAAATTTTATACTTCAATTTAAGGAGATCATAGAAAAAATTATTTAAAAATAAAAATTTTTCACTGAATTAAATATTAAAATTTAGTATCATAGAGCCTTTCACATTTTTTTACAAGTAAAAAAATTTATTAATGCGAATAAGCATAGCTCAAGTTCATAGGGGGTATACAAGAGTTTAAACCTAATTAAGAAAAATATATATAAATAAGAAAATTATAAAAATCTAAACTCTTGCAACACATTGAAAAATATAAAAATTACTTAATAAAATACTTTTTATATTTCTTTAAAAATATTATTAAAAAAAAAGCATCTTTATTTTTAATTTGCCTTAGGCAATGGCCTAAGTGGCTTGATGTTTGTCTCAGCCCTAATTTCAATTTCTCTTATTTTATCTCATCATTACAATTTTTTTAAATTATTATATAAAATATAATAAATAATTCAATATTTTCAAATATCAAAATAATATTAAAAAATACTATTATAATAATATTTTATTCAACTTGCATATTAACTCATCTCATCTCAACTCACTATTTAAACCATACAGTAATCTTACCCATGTTTGCCATTTTGAATCTTTAGCTGAAATATCCAAATATCTTAAAATATTATAGAGATAAGGAGTGAGTTATCAATAATTTAGTAAGTAGAGCATTGATCTCATTAGATTAGCTAAAAACCAAATTCAATAAGAGTTTAGTCATTAGGGCTTAAAATAAGCCCACATTGAATTGTCTATAGTCTAAAATTTTTGACTCAAAGCCACAATGATGCTAAACCCAATTCCAAACTTGGCAGTCACCATACACATACCAAATTCTTATTTTATTTCTTTCTTCTCTCTCTTCTCTATCTCACAACTGCTACTTTCCCTTGAAAATCCTTTGCAATAGCAGCGACGAGACCTGATCTTCCCAGAAACAACACCATCGAATCACTATCGCACCACAACTCGAAGTCTCATCAGCAAGAAGAATGTTGGGTTGTATGTGAAGACTGATTTAAGAGCTGAAAATCAAGTGTCAAGAATCTTGTTCGACCCTGACTCGACACTTGGCTCGAGCCATATTTACACAGAGAATTTCACTTGATACTAGCTCGACACTTTGCTCGAGCGAGATTCGTAGAAATTTTGGAATTAGGGTTTCCAACACTATTTTTGTTATAAATACGTTATATTTGACTAGTTAAATATGATTTTCAGTATATTTTGAGAGAGAATAATTTTCTAGTGAGTGCATTTTGTATGAGAGAACAAAAAGCCTTAGAGAGAGTATGTTGAGATTGATTGATTGTAATTTCCTCTGATTAATAAGATATATGTAGTTTTGTGGACGTAGAAAATTTGTTAAACCATATAAATTTTCTGTTGTTTAATTGATTGTATTTGCTTTCACTTTTATTTACCATCGTTGGTGCGTGTGTTTTGCCATAACAACTGGTATCAATAGCCAGCTTGGATCTGAAGGAGAATGATGGTTGGAGAAAAAATGAACGCACCCGTGATTGAGAAGTTTGATGGTACTAATTTTGGATATTGGAAAATGTAGATTGAAGGCTATCTCTATGGGAAAAGGCTTCATCTTCCACTGTTAGGAAATAAGCCAGAGAGCGTGGATGGTTTTGAGTGGACCTTGCTAGATTGACAGCTTCTGGGGATTATTCGGCTAACCTTATCCAGAATAGTAGCACACAATATCAGTAAGGAGAAGACCATAAAAGGTCTCATGACAATTTTTCCATGTATGTAGGAAAAGCAGTTGACGAATAATAAAGTGCACTTAATAAAACAATTGTTCAATCTGAAGATGTTAGAATGTATATCTATGGCCCAAGACCTGAATGAATTCAATACGATAGCAAATCAATTGTCTTCTGTAAGATTGAGTTTGATAATAAGTCTAGAGCATTGATTCAGTTGGCATCGCTGCCAAATAGTTGAAAGACCATGAGAATTGCTGTGAGTAGTTTAGTTGGCAAGATGAAAATGAACTACGACGACGTACGTGACATGATCCTTGCTGAAGAGGTATGTATGGGAGACTTTCATGAGTTCTTAAGTTCAGGATCAGTTATGAATGTTAATAATTGGGACAAAGGACATGACAGTTCAAGCTCCAAGAGCAGAGGGAAGAGCAAGGTGAGATATGGACATCAGATCACGTGTTGGAGTTGTGGAAAGCCGATCAAAGGTTTCGCTCCATAGCACCTCACATCGAGAGATTATGCATAATTATGCTGCTAGTAATTTTGGAAAAATGTATGCAGCTGATGAAAAGGCATTGGATGTACTGAGATTGAGTGATGTGCTCATTACACTTCCAAACAAGTGCGTGTGGACTTTACAAACGTTCCAGATCTGAAGAAAAATCTGAAATATGTGGGCCAGCTTGATAACAACGGTTATACAATAGTATTCTCTGGAAGAACTTAAAAAATTACTAAGGGTGCGCTAGTTTTAGCGCATGGTAAGAGATCTAACTCTTTGCTCTATATTTAACTTCAGGGTCTAGTGATGTATAGAAAAATAAAAGAGTGAAAATGGCATACTTGATCATGCAAAACTTATGAGGAAGCCAAAGGGAGTCAGCTTTGCTGTTCCTCAGGTAAGCTTGTGGAAGTTGGCTGAGATTGCCAAGATCGGGTCGAGACCGGATACTCAAGTGTAGTAAAAGTTGTGAATCGTCCAGTAGATGTGTTGACTTATTAGGTTTCAACTTCAGTTGATTTTCTACCTTGAAGACGGGAGTTGTGAGCTGTAGAGATGATAGGGCTTGGCTAGAAATAAGGGATGACATGTGGAGTCTGGTTTGGAAGCTGAAAATTGAATTGCATATGGAGACTGGTTTGGAAGTTGAAAATTGAGTGTTAAGAATCTCACTCGACCCTGGTTCGACACTTGGGTCGAGCGAGATTTAGATAGAGAGTTTCACTCGACACTTAGCTAGAGCGAGATTCACATGAATTTTGTAATTAGGGTTTCCAACACCTTTTTACTATAAATATGTTATATTTGACTGCTTAAATAAGATTTTTAGCAGATTCTGATCGAGAACAATTGCCTAGTGAGTGCACCTTATGTGAGAGAGCAAAAATCTCTGAGAATAGTGAGTTGAGACTGAGTGATTATAATCTCCCCTAATTAATAAGATTTCTGAATCTCTGTAGACGTAAGTAATTTGTCAAACCACATAAATCTTGTATCGTATGATTGATTATATTTGCTTTCACTTTTATTTGTTATTATTGGGGTGTGTGTGTGTTTTGCCACAACAAAGACCATCGCACACTTGCACCATCGCACTCGACTAACTCCGTAACTTCTCCTCAAATCCTACCCTCTTTGTTCGAAACTCCTATATGTTCGTTGTCGCCATTGTTGTTATCGTTCTTCGTCGAGGTTTCATTATGGCTAAAGGGTTGCTTCTCCACCATTATATATATATATATATATATATCGAGTATTAGCTCATCAACCCTCTTTCCCCTTTTCTCGTATCTTTCTTAAAAACTTATCCTGTATTTGATGCTTGCGTCTAGGTGTTTAGCCTCAAATTAGCTAGCTCTCAATAGTTCCATCTGTTGTGTGTTCCGTTAGGTGCTTTTCCTTTTCCTATAAATTGCCTCTCATAAACTGGTTCTGTGAGAAGTTGCTAGATCTTGTTAGTTTATTTGGTATTGTTGGATTTGGTTGGGATGGGTCTTGAGTGTTAAACAATATGATAGGATGGGTTTTTTTTTTTATGTGTTTTTTGTTTTGCTAAATTTGGTTGGGATGGGTTTTAGTCTGTAACGCTACTGGGCA
Organism: Platycarya strobilacea; assembly: GCA_036898215.1. NCBI lineage: Eukaryota > Viridiplantae > Streptophyta > Magnoliopsida > Fagales > Juglandaceae > Platycarya > Platycarya strobilacea. The sequence goes on along the minus strand of CM072545.1, from coordinate 42,698,373 downwards.
TGCATCACTTACATCTTTCTTAGATTTGCTCTATTATGAAGGGAAGTTAAAATGGAATAGCTTCGGTTTCCTTGTCCATTTTTCTTATTCTTTAGATTTTAGAGATTCAGTTAGGAATTATTTAAGAGGGGTGTTTCTGAGAAATTCTTTATAGTTAGCAATTGAAATACTTCTTTAGATTTTAGATATTCAGTTTCCTTGACCGTTGTAGATGCAAGAGTTTGGGAATGATTTAGTTGGGTGGTTAAATGCAATTCCCTTGTTTTGTTTAAATTTAAAATATGAATTTGGTTTTGCACCAATGCCATACAAATGCTTGAAGTTTTTCAAAATCATTGTTGGAAACAATGTTTTGAGTTCCGTTCCAGTGATTATTCTGATTTAATTACTTGAACAGGATATTTTGGTATCATTGTATTCTAACACACCATTTCAAGATTAATTATATATTACGTATAAATATGTATATATGTATATATAAACTAACAACTAATACAATAAATACATATATGTGTGTGTGTGTATCATATATATATATACATATATGGAAGAATTACAAGATTTATAAGATGAAAAGTGAAAAAATACAATCTATTTTTTTTTTAAAGTAGATAAAATATTAAAAATAATGATATTTAAAAAAAGAACGAGAGGACATATTTAAAGTTAAAAAAAAATTAGAAGTATAGAAATATGTTTTATGTTCTAAAATTAATTAAATACTATCTAGATTTAAAGTTTTAAACAAATGTCATTCAAATACAAGAAAATTACAAAAACAATTCTAAATAAAATAGGGATTGGAATGACCAGAATTTGTCCGGAATGACCGGAACGGACCATAATTTGGAGCGGAACGGAACAATGGGGGTATAGTATTCCGGATAGTATGACGAAATGGAAAATTCAGGCCATTTCGAACTGAACGGAATGGAATTCAAAACTATGGTCAGAAATCTAATCCCAAATAAATATGTTTGATTTGAATTCAGTAAAATCCTTTGTGCTGGAGAATAGTAGTTATCACAAAAGTTGCAAGCCATGTGCCTACTGAAAATAAGCTGACCAACAATCTAACAATTTGCATACAATGGAACACAAATTGAACAAATTGCATTTATCTAGTCTCTTACCCACGACAATGCAGGGTGATAATATAATTATGCGGACGTTAAGATAATACAATGCGTTATAAAACAACAGGAATAAAAAACTAATACATGGTTTGCACCAACAAACCATTTTGGCCAAGTTTTGTTTGAATGATGTTCTGGTGATAATATTTAAGTAAAAGGTATGATGAAAGCTTAAGGTGAAATCTTAAGTTCAAAGGTCAAAGATCATGAATTATTTTAAAAGAGATGAGTTGGTGTATGGTTTAAAAGGGATGCCTAGTTAGACAAACCAATGAATGATTTGGTTTTCTTGCACTGGGTATAGTGAAAGGTTAAGGTTAAAAGTCATGAATTATTTTAAAAGAGATGAGTTGTTATAAACAAAAGAACTAAAAAGATAAAACATATAAAATCTATAGACTGTTTTATTACTCTGTTAAGGCCTTATTTTTTCCTCTCACACAAATTATTTTACATACATTCACACATTTACACATGAATTCACACATAGATTCACACATGGAAACCAGATGAGATGTGCTTTTAATATTTTTCTTTAGCTCAGCAAACAGAAAAATGCCTAGTTGTGTATAATGGAGTAAAACAAGCTGTGAATTCCTTTCTGATGCTTTTCTGATTATGTGCTAATCTTTTTCATCACAAACTGTTGTAGCCTTTCTGAATTGGATGGTGATTTCACACTGCTACAATCTTACATTAATATTAAGCACGACCATGATCGTCAACTTGGACGGTGATTTCACACTGCTTTTGCAGCTATTCATGCCCATCATGTCTCTACATAGGTGGAATTAGAAGATAGGGGGATGATATATATTGAATGTATGGGAAATGTTCTAACATGAATACAAAAGCAATAGCAAAACTTCACCCAGAGTCAATTGATTATTTATCAGTGACTTGAAAAGAAGTAATTTAACCCATACATTGACCTAAACGTTGGTTTGGATTGACTATAAGATTATGACTAAACTACATACATATAAATGAAAGACAAGAAGACCATAAAATGTTTGTTATTCATTGGTAATATTCAAAATTATATTAGTTATTTGTTTCCAAGAAATGAAGAGGTTGGAGTTGAATATGAGACAATGTAGTTCGAGGAGGAATGAGTAGATTTTTCTTTCAAAATTATTAATTAGTAATTTGATTTAAATAGAATATGATTACTAATTAATTTTTTAACCCATAATTTAATTAGAATATAATTATTAATTAACATATCATAGGTAGAATGGTAAAATATGATAAAATAATAATTACAAATGATTAAATATTTTTTAATTATTAATTACTCATTACTATATAATAAATAAATGAATAATCCAATATGGAGATTTGATATGAATAGTTAAAGTCAAATTATTGTTATATTATTTTATTGTTATATATTAAAAAATAGCTATTTCAATATAGAGACTTATGTGAATAAAATAGCTAAAAATTAAATTTTTCTTCATAATGGCTAAAATTATCATTTAACTTTAGACAATTCAATGAGAGTACTTTAAACATGAGTCATTTATAGTGTTCATAATGCAAAACAAAACATTTAATTTCAGAACGCCGGAACAAAATATATTATTAAAATATTATAGTGATAGTTCAGAAAATACCCATATTGAAAAGTTCTTTAACATAACATAACTAAACATCATCCTTATATCATATCGTATCAGAGCATCATATCAGAACAGAAGTCATGTTTAACTCTCATAGTAGAGTTGTGTTATTCTTGATGGCCAAATCAGGTAAAGATATAAGTAGAGTTTTCCTTTATTATTCTCGAAGTCTCAGGTGTGCACATAGAAAAGATTATACAGAAAATTATTTTATTTCCATAATAGGTGCACTTAGACACAGAGAGAAATTGGTGTAAACCCATATAAAGGACACAGCTTTACACTCATAGTAAGGTCAGAGCAGAGCAAAAATAGAGATAAATACAAAATCAAAATATCATATCAAATGTTTTAAAATTTCACATCATATCAAATAGAGTACTGAATAGAATCATATCATTTTGGCATATTCAAATAATTAAAACAGATTTAGAGCATTTTCTCATAATCATGCAAAAAAATTTAGATTTTATATTCATTTCTTTAGCTGTTCAAAAATAGAATGTCAAAACTTTGCTGCTATCTACACCAATCATGATAAAAATATCTTTCCATTTTCTTTTTAAGATACATTGAGTGATATATAACAAAATGATCGAGGTTGTTTTCCAATTTTCTTTTCATTACAAAACATGCACATTTTTCATAAATCAACGACACTGCAATTAGAGGTGGCTTCTGATCATGGTAGAGTACAGAGAGAGAGGGAAGTTAGTTTTGATGGTATCAAAACGTGATGCAATGGAAGAGAATGAGAGATGTGATTGCGGGCTTACCAAAGCGGTGCAAGGTGACGAAGGGTGGCTATCGGCAATTTTTATGGTAGCATAAGCATGGGTATAGTTATTCAGGGTGGTGAAAGGTACTGTGGCTATGATGGACATATGATTTATGGTATAGATGAAATGTTGTGTTGATCGGCATTATCTATCGTACTTTAAGCTTCTCTTACATGCAACAATGGTCAAACAGCTGGTTTGAGTGTCATAGGTGGCCATTTGGCTTGTTGGCTTCTCTGTAGTGGCAATGGCAGGGTGCTCTGTTTATGGGTGTAGGAAATAGGGCTTCAAGAAGATCCTTGCATGATGACTCTCAGGCATGAGACCTTTCATTTTGGGTAGCAAATATGGGTTGGATTAGCGTGGTGTGATGTTGGTATTTCTTGATGTTGGAGTTGCTCTGGTTGTTTCGATCAGTTACTGGTGATCTCTTGTATGATTTGGCTGTTTTTATTATAAAACAGTGTTAAGTGCATTCTAATGATAAAACAGTGTTAAGTGCATTGCAATGATAAAACAATGTTAAGTGCATTGCAATGAAACCCTAATGGGACTATGTTTGAAGATAAGAGGTTGGGTCATGGGCCATCAAGTTATTGGTCCAAGTTTATTTGCGTATTGGGATCATACCCTTGTAATGTTATTTCAGTTGATTCTTGCTCAAGTAAAAGAGTCTACAAGGTAGTAGTGGGCAGTGGCGAAACCAAAAGTTTTTCTTTTTTTTTGGGGGGGGGGGGGGCGATTTTACCACGGTGTGACATGTTTATATACAATAAAAATAAATTAAAAAATATAAAAATAAAATTATATATAAAATTATATATAATTAATTTGCTAGGTAGACGTAGAAACAAAATTCTAAAAAACACAACTTAATATAATATTTTTCAAATTTTTGATGATAATGTTTTATAGAATAATATTAATCTATTATTATTTTTGTAATAAAATATTTAGAATTTAATTTCTTAATAAAAACTATCAAATGATTTTTTAGGTTATCTTTGATTCTATTATGTAAGCTAGTTTATCAAATTTTATATAAAATTTAAATATTTTCATAGCACATTAAGTATTTATATATATATATATAATGCTATAATTAAGACCTTAAATAAATATTTTTCTTACTCAACAAAGTTAGAGTATAAAATCTCTCAACTTTTTTCTCATATAAATCATTAATTTTAAATTATTTTTCTTGTATTTTCACTTTGGATTATATTATAAGAAGCCTAATATCATATAACAACAACTTTGGAATCTGTATTAATAAGCTTATTATTTTTTATAAACTTGGTTTAATTTAATTTTGGTAAGACTACATTCTTAAAAATAGAAAATATATAAAAAATAATAAAAAATTTGGAGACTGTAAAAAGAAAATGGTGAAAAATAATCTCAGATATAATGAAATTTAAAAATAAAATAAAAAGAATATAAGAATTATAATTTTTTTTATTGAGGCCATTCTCTATATTTATAAAAGTATAAATAAAATATAGGGTATAATTTGAAATTTTGAAAAAATTTGGGAGGATCATTTTCTATATTTATAAAAGTATAAATAAAATATAGCCATATATAGGGTATAATTTAAAATTTTGAAAAGATTTGGAGGGGCCATTTTCTATAATCATAAAAATATAATTAAATTATGGGATAAAATTTGCAATTTTGAAAAATTTTGGGGGGGCCATGGCCCCCTCCTACCCTAGAGTAGGTCTGCCATTGGTAGTGGGCCACGTCCATGGGTATTATTTCAGTTAATATTGGGTATTACAAGTAAAGGATCATCAGGCCCCTCGGAGTGCCTACTAAAATAACCATAGGTCCATGCATTTCATTTGACTTAGTCCCCTGTATTTCAATTATAAGTATTGACAGTATTAATGAATGAAGCATTATCAGTTTCCTTTCAATATTGAGTATTCCAAGTATAGGATCATCAGACCCCTCGAAGTGCCTACTAAAATAACCATAGCATCCATTATAGACTTTAGCCCCATAATAGTGGTATCATAACCACGTTCTTGTGCCATGACTGAGGGTACAAACCATGCACAACTAGCTGAAGTAGTGACCATGTTGAAGGGGGAGGCCGTGCACTTGCAAGAAGAGCAAAACAAACAAAAGCACACATTGGAAGCAGTGTTACAACAACTCAATAATCTGGAAACATCATATGAGGAATTAGCAGTGGTGGCAGGGAATCAACAAATGGTAGAAGGGTCTTCTAACTCAAGAAGCCAATTTGTAATAACCTTTTGTTGGAAGGGAATGGGTATATTCATGCTAGAACCTTAAGATTAGAACTTCCACAGTTTGATAGATTTGAGCCTAGAATGGGTCCTTAAAGCCCAAAAATGTTTCTCCTATTTTAATACTCCCAAGGACCAAAAACTGCATATTGTCTTTTTCCATATGGAAGGGAAGACTCTCTTAGTATTGTTGGTTGGTGGTTTCGGGATCTATTGGAGGATGGGAGGAGTTTGTCTCCACACTTAAAGTGCATCTTGGACCCTCAACCTATGAGGATCTAGTGGGAGCATTTACTAAATTAAAATAACAAATTGCAATTGTTAAGGAATATCAAATTGAGTTTGAAGCCCTATCCAATAGGACTAGTTGGTTTATAGAGAATTTTTGTATTAGTACTTTTATTAGTAGGCTACATGATGATTTGAGGATAATAGTTACTATGCTAAAACCTAATACTATTTTAGCTAATTTTAGTTTAGTAAAGTTACGGGAAGAGGAGGTTGCTAGAAAAAACAAAGGGGGTGTCAAGCAGAAATATCAACAGACCCAACCCACCATTCTTTACATACCAAAACTTCTTGCACCAGCACACATACTTAGATTAACATTACCACCAGCTAGACCAGATCCCATAAATCATCGTAAGGTTTTGATTCTTATTAATATAGGTAGTACATATAGTTTTGTGGATCTTAATGTAGTACGAAAGCTAGAACTACCAGTGGGAAAGAGCCATTTAACAATAAAAGTGGCTTATAGAGATAGCCTTCATTGCCAAGATTACCATAGGAAAACTTCTATTTAACTACAAAATCTTAGAATTAATGCTAGTTTTTATCTGTTGACCTTGGGACAATGTGATGTTGTTTTAGGTGTTGTTGGCTAAAAGATCTCAAGTCTATTCTCTGAAATTTTACTGATTTAACCATGGAATTTAATTTCAGGAGAGTTAAAGTTCACTTGCAGGGGCTGCATCCATCAAGGGAAGCTTTGGAAGAGTAGGCATGTTCCCAAACTAAAAAAAGGGATGTTAGGGGTATATGATTGCTTTTAATTGGAGGATAAGTAAGGGAATTTGAACGGGCACAGATATCAGCTGTATTGAATATTGCTGTTTTCTTAACCATATGGAATGCCTCCACCAAGGAGTCACGACCATAAAATTGAGCTGCCGAAAGGCTCTAAGCCAACTTGTGCTTGACCTTATAGGCATGCATATTACCACAAGGCAAAATTAGAGCATTTGGTGGCTAAAATGTTGAGAATTGGCATTGTAATGGGGAGTCAAAGTCCTTATTCATCTTCAGTGTTGCTGGTCAAAAAAGCAAATAGAAGTTGGATGATGTGTGTGGATTACTGTGTCCTCAACAAATACACAGTAAAAGATAAGTATCGAGGACAAACTCATGGTAAAAGATAAGTATCATTTTCCTAACATAGATGAATTATTGTATGAACTATATAGGGCTAAGATGTTTTCTAAGTTAGATTTACATTCTAATTATTATTAAATCAGAATGCATGAAGAAGATATACATAAGACAGCTTTTAGGACCCATGAGGATCACTACGAGTTTTTGGTAATGCTATTTAAGTTTAGTAATGCCCAATCTACTTTTCAAGGGTTGATGAATTAAGTATTTAAACTCTATCTAAGAAAATTCGTTTTGATTTCTTTGAGGATATATTAATTTACATTGTCATTAGAGTATTATTTGGAATATTTACACATTGTTTTAGAGGCTTTAAAGTCTCATCAATTGTTTGCAAAGAAAGTGTGGGTTTGGCAGTGAGGAAGTGGAGTGTAACATCCCAATAGAAGGTCCAAACCACATGACCTATACTCCAAAACGAATAGTCCATGGTACAATTAGAGTCTCATTAGAACTTTATAAAGAGTAAGAACTTCTCATTCCCAAACAATGTGAGATCTCATACACCACTACCTTTATTCTTATCATATGGAGTATTACAATCTACCTCTTTTAAATCCTCGACGTCCTCGTCAGGCCAATCTATTGTATGTATCACGACTTAAGTCTCACATTTCTAGTTAGGATAGACTATTATAATATTTGTGACTCCCTAATGGAAGGCCTAAAGTACATAAGCTATACTCCAAAAGGATTAGTCAATGATACAATTATAGTCTCATTATAATCTTAGAAAAAGTAAAAAGTTCTTATTTTCAAACAATGTAGGATCTCATACACCATACACTATCTATCTTTTTCCTTTATCATATGGGATATCACATAGAGTATCTTGGGTTTCTAATTTCTCAAGATTAAATAAAAGTTGATCTTTAAAATATTACAGCTATGCAAAGTTGGCCACTGCCCATAAGTTTGAAGGCCTTAAGGGGTTTCTTAGGGCTCACAGGTTATTTACCAAATGCTTGTGCCTGGGTATGACACTAAAGTAGCACCTCTAACAGCTCTACTTAGAAAGAATGCTTTTGCTTGTTCTAACAAAGCTCAAGCAGCCATTGAAAAGCTTAAAAGAGCCATGTTTAGTCCTTCTATTTTAAAATTACTCGATTTTATTAAAGATTTTGTTGTGGAATGTGATGCCTCAAGTGAAGGTTTGAGAGCTGTTTTGATGCAAAAAAAGAGGGTCTATTGCTTATTTTAGTCAAGGGTTAAAGGGAAGAAGCTTTATGCCATCTATATATGAGAAAGAATTGTTGGCATTGGTGATAGCTATAAGAAATGGAGACACTATTTGATGGGGTTGCACTTTAAGGTCCATATTGACGAACAAACCTTGAAGTACTTACTGGAATAGAGAATTAGGACCCTTGCCCAACATAAGTGGGTTTTGAAATTGCTAGGTTACAATCTTGCTGATGAGTATAAATGTGAGAAGACAAACAAACTAGTTGATGCCCTATTAAGGCTACCTTCCACTGACAAACTAGATGTGATGCCCTTAAATTTCACTTAAAAGAATAGGAATCGAGCCATCGGGATGATGACAACACGGGTCACGCACTCCCAACATCAAGTACTAAGTGTGTGAACATGTGACATGTACAAATAAAAACAACAGATAATTGAAGTCAATATTTAAGTACCAGAATTTTTTTTGGAAATATTATACAAACTAGCTTAACATAAATTCTCCAACAAGAGATTTAAACAGTCATTCATAAGTCAAAATATAAAAATACATTTATCAAAAGGGAAAAATATTTTCCAAAATAATAAATTATAACATAATTACTTCAACAGCGGAGCCGTCTCCTCAGGCTTAATCTTCTCGACCTCTGCATCTAAAATCTACGACGTAAAAAATGACATCGCAGGTAAGTACAAACCAAACAAATCACAAGATATAAAATATATTCATGCAATAATAAAACGTGTGAACATGATACCAGATGCATGAATCTCAACAATTCCCACTCACGCCAAAATCCCATTTGGCCCAAAATAAAACCCAATCAAAACAACTACAATTTTTCCAGAAAATAGTACTCAAAACAATTTATCAAAACCCGTCATTTTATCAGAAAATGGCTCACAAATCCAATTAACACCGTAGACGAGAATCGCAGGCGGAACTCTACCACCATCTCTGCTTACCCTTATAATCATGTCAGTCATACGAGCATTATGTATCGTCATCCCCGATGACATAGACACTCCAATCATAGCGGACGTTACGTATTGTTGTTCCAGATATGACATACACACACCAATCATAATGGGCATTACGTATTGTCGTCCCTGTTATGACATATACACTCAATTATATTCATGTCAGTCATACGGGCGTTACGTATTGCCATTTCCATAATGATATAGACACTCAAATCATTATGACTCATTCAAAACTGTTTAAAATCCACAAATCCAATAATAGTGTAGGCGAGAATTACAGGCAGGACTACACCATCATCCATGCTTACCACCATCCCTACAGTACCTCACTTTTAAAACTATTCAACCAAATCATTTCAATATACCAAAAATCAAGTCTCACATTAAAACTTCAAATATCAAATATACACATGAACAAGCGTGCAATTATACAATGTGTACCACTATGTACAAAATATCAAACATTCAAGAAATCCAATCATCAAACAAACACAAAGTTGTTAATGCAAAAATATATTTAAATCTTAAAATTTATTTAAAAAATACTTACAATGCTAAAATATGATTTTTGAAGGATCTCGGGGGTGCAAGCGACAGTGGCAAAGCAACGTAACAATGCAAAACGAACAACGACCGTGGGTTTCAAAAATCCAACTTTTGAACGGGAACAAATGAAGACTTAAGATGGCTAAGGAAGGGCTTAAGGGTGTTGTTGAAGTGATTGGTTATGGTGGTTGGCCATGGGTGGCGGCGTGGGCGGCGGTTGGAGGCCGAAAAGCTTAAAATGGAGATGTAGCTTAATGGGCTTCAAGGGTGGTGGATCGGGGCTGAGGAAGGGTGAGTTAGGTAGTTGGGAGGCTGGTGGTGAAGTGGTGAAGAGATGGTGGCCGGTGGTAGAGCGACATCGGGGCTGGAGCATTTAAAGGCAACGGCATTGAAGGTGCGCATGGGGGTACACGGCAGCATAGGATGGGCTGAGGTTGGTGGGGGTTGGTCGCAGCCGGTAGTGGTGGGTTTGGGCTGGGTAGTGTCGTCGGACGGCAGCGCACGGCAGCGCTGGGTGGAGAGGAGAAGAAAGACGAAGAAGAAAACAGGGGAGAGGGGGGAGATCGCGCGGGTTTGGGGGGAAGCTGGGGAAAAATAAAAAAGAAAGAAGAAAATAAAAAGAGAAAAAGAAAAAGAAAAAGAAAAAGAAAAGGAAAAAGAAATAAAGACTAACTAGAAATAGAGTACAATAAATTAAACAAAAGTCAACTGAAAATACTATAATTCAATATCAATAAATTAAAATATTTAAAACTCAACAATAAACTAATTTAAATTAAGAGCAATTTAAATACGAAACATTAATTAATATAAAGAAAGCACATCAATTTAAATTCGACAACTGAAAATAAAACATAAATAAAACACTGAAAAATACATTTAATTTAAAACAACAGAACCATTAATTATAATAATTTAAATAATCATTCAATAAAAATATACGTAAATACGGGGTATCACATCCTACTCCCTTAAAATAAATTTTGTCCTCGAAATTCGCTCGGCTCCAATAATAAGAACTCCAATAATTCACCTACCACACAACTCAACACTTACTCCAAATAAAATACACAATCTCTCAATCTTTCACATACATACATATGTTGTTCCATCATGATATTCACTAGGTACTTTCATCGCAATCATATTTGTTTCCAAATGGTGTATTATGCTTAAGACTCCTAGGATAGTCATGTAGTCCAAAGTCTCCATATGTATATGGACTTTAGTACAATCTCTCAAAATCCTAATGTTCAATAACTCCATACAACATATAATGCCACCCTAAAAAAAAATAAAAAAATCCAAGTTTAGCTTTCTAACTTAACCATCAATAAGCATACTTTACCCAACTAAATGATAAATCTTCACTTACAAGTATCATCCAAAATTCAAGTCATTATTAATTCCTCAAAACTAGCACAAGATTTGAACCTCCAACTACATCACAAGACATCATGCTTTCGCACACACTCTGATAACTCGTTAAGTGCATAAAATTAAGTCCTTATAAATTATTACCATATAACTAATCGCGCCATTCTCAATTGACTCTAAGTTGAACTTTCGTGCTTATGTCTTATTCTCCATTTTAATGACCCATCAGATACCTCTTGAGCCAACCATTAATAAACATAACCATCAATAACAAATGATCGTTACCATCATAAATATTCTTAAAACAGATTTCATAACAATATATCAATGAGCAAAGATTTCTTACTTACAAGAAGAATCCACCTAAAGTACAATTTTTACAATCTTCCAGAAATAAAATTAAAATTTCAAAACTCAAACACTCAGTGAGACCCAAACAATACACATAAATAGCATATAAAACATCAATTAAGAAATGTAAATAAATAAATAAATAAATAAATATCAATAAATTATCAAAACAAAATCGCCTCAAAACGATAATAACATACTCAACCACTAAATGAAACTCAATTAATTCACATAAATATCATATTAAAACATAATGGAGAAAACTTTAATAAACAACTTAATAAATACCAACAATTCAACAAAAAGAGCCCACCTCACCTGTCAAAAACAAAGTCACCAAAAACTTTCACTAAAAAGAACAAGGAAGTTGAATTAAAAAGGAGAGAGAGAGAGAGCAAGTGAAATCGTGAATAGAACTCTGAAATTCTTCTTAAAGTCAACTCTAAAAGATTTATTATAAAAATTTTATGGATTTAGAAATTTTTAAAAGAAAGAACCATAGCGAATAAATAAATAAATTTCAACAACTCATTAAAACAAACCCACTCTTGGAAAGACTATGCCAACCAAAACTTATCATTAAAAGGATAAAGAAATTAAATTATAAATAAATAAATAAGATAGTAAAATGACAAAAAGAATCATAAATTCATCTCAAAGTGTGTCTCTAGAAAGGTTTACGAAAGTAATAATATCCTTTAAATCATTTTCTCAAAGAAATCCAAATATTCAAAAACATACTGTAAATATGTGCCAAACTTAGTATACAATTGCACCTTTAAATGTGATCTTCAAATGTATTTGTTTTCAGCCAATGATATGTAGACATCTGTTTACATTCAAAACCATTTGATCATCTGATGGAAATGTGTTTAACTTCCTAGACAGAAGGGTATATTGGACATTATGCTAAGAAGATGTTATATGTGCTGCATGATCCTGGACTATTAGATGGCCACGTGTCACTATATTTGATTCTTATAAATATATGTTAAAGCCGAGATTAGGGTTACGGGATTTGCATTTGTGTTTTGCTGAGGCAGAGAGCGAGAGAGAAAACTGAGAGTATCCCTCTGCTAGAGTTGGCTCTCTTGTACTCGAGAGTTAGCATCGATTTATTGTAAAACACTGAGGTTTTGTTGCTGATTCTTCAATAAGAATGATCACTAAGGCCGTTCCCACCGTGGATGTAGACCATTAGGGTCGAACCACGTAACTTTGGTGTGTTCTTTTCTTGTTGTTTTTTACTACTTTATTTCTTGCTGTTTATCATACTATTGTGGGTCTTGGCTGCTCCTAAATCGTGGACATCAGAAACCTTAATCTTTAAAGGAACAGAAATCTTTGTGGAAAAGGAAAGAAATTTTGGTCATTGGCTTTCTAAAACTTAACACATACAATAAAAAAGAGTTGTAGTAAAGATAGTTAAACAAGCAAATAAACAATTCAAACCAAGCTCATCTTATAAGGAATTCACGAAATGAAATTTCAAATAAGGTACCAACATAATAAGATGTTCATTGAAACTAAAGAAAACACAACCATTACATAACCCTAAAATATAATAATTAAAACCAACCCACCAAAACTAAGATAAATCCGAAAATAATAAACAAAAAGCACATTGCATTAAAAAGCATAACATAAGGAACAAATATTTAAAATCTTAAAATACAACTCAGCAGAAATAAACTATAGAACAATTAAAATAATTAAAATAAAGTAACATACCCAAACAATAAAACAAATAAATTTTTTTTAAAAAAAACTTTGTTTGTACCATTCCTAGGTGACATGCATATTTACTCAGAGTCGAACTGCTCTAATACCACCTGTAACGCCTCCAAATTTTACTTAAAAGAACATGAGAATTGAGGTGTCGGGATGATGACAACACGGGTCACGCACCCCCAACGTTAAGTGCTAAGTATGTGAATACATGACATGCACAAATAAAAGCAGTGGATAATTAAAGTCAATATCTAAGTAACATAATATTTTTTGAAAATATTATACAAACCAGCTTAACACAAATTCTCCAACAAGAGATTTAATACAGTCATCCAGAAGTTAAAACATAAAAATACATTTATCAAAAGGAAAAAATATTTCCCAAGATAATAAGTTATAACACAATTACTTCAATGGCGGAGCCGTCTCCTCAGGCTCAACTTTCTTGACCTCTATATCCAAAATCTAAGACGCCAAAAATAGCATCACAGGTAAGTACAAACTAAACAAACCACAAAATATAAAATATATTCATGCAACAACAAAACGCATGAACATTATATCATATGCATGAATCTCAACAATTCACCATTCTCAAAATAAACAATTCTCACTCACGCCAAAATTCCATTTGACCCAAAATAAAACCCAATTAAAACAACTACCATTTTTCCAGAAAATGGTACTCAAAACAATTTATCAAAACCCATCACAGGCGGGACTCTATCACCATCACTGCTTACCCTCATAATTGTGCCAATCATACTAGTGTTACGTATCGCCGTCCTCGATGACATAGACACTCCAATCATAGCGGACGTTGTGTATCGCTATTCCCGATATGACATACACATACCAATCATAATAGATATTACGTATTGACGTCCCCGTTATGACATACACACTCAATCATATTCATGTCAGTCATATGGGCGTTACGTATCGCCGTCTCCGATATGACTCATTCAAAACTATTTAAAATCCACAAATCCAATAATACTGTAGGCAGAAATCATAGGCGGGACTACACCACCATCTCTGCTTACTATCATCCCTACAATTTCTCATTTTTAAAACCATTCAACTAAATCATTTCAATATATCAAAAATCAAGTCTCACATTAAAATTCCAAATATCAAATATACACAAGAACAAGAGTGCAGTTACACAATGCGTATCACCACGTACAAAATATCTAACATTCAATAAATCCAATCATCAACCAAACACAGAGTTGTTAATGCAAAAATATATTTAAATTTCAAAATTTATTTGAAAAATACTTACAATGCTAAAATATTATTTTCAAAGGATCTCGGAGGGCAAGCGATAGCGACAAAGCAATCGTAACAATGCAAAACGAACAACGGTCGTGGGTCTCAAAAACTCAACTTTTGAACGCGAACAAACGAAGACTTAAGATGGCTAGGGAAAGACTTACGGGTGTTGGTGAAGTGATTGGTGGTAGTGGTTGTCCGTGGATGGAGGCGTGGGCGGCGGTTGGAGGCCAAAAAGTTTAAAATGGAGATGTAGCTCAATGGGTTTCAAGGGTGGCAAACCGAGGCTAAGGAATGGTGAGTTAGGTAGCTGGGAGGCTGGTGGTGGAGCGACAGCGGCGCTGGAACATTTTAAGGCTGTGGAATTAGAGGTGAACATGGGGGTACCAGGCGGTAAAGGATGGGCTAAGGTTGGTGGGTGTTGGTCGCCGGCTAGTGGGGGTGGGTTTGGGCTGAGTGGTGTTGACAGACGTCAGCACACGGAAGCGCTGGGTGGAGAGGGGAAGAACGACGAAGAAGAGAACATAGGAGGGGGGAGAGATCACACGGGTTTGGGGGGAAGTAGGGGAAAATGAAAAAAAAAGAAAGAAGAAAAGAAAAAGAGACAAAGAAAAGAAAAGAAAAAGAAAAAGAAAAGAAATGAAATGAAGACTAACTAGAAATAGAGTACAATAAATTAAATAAAAACCAATTGAAAATACTACAATTTAATATCAATAAAATAAATATTTAAAGCCTAACAATAAACTAATTTAAATTAAGGAGCAATTTATATATGAAACATTAATTAATATAAAGAAAGTACATCAATTTAAATTCTACAACTTCAAATAAAACATAAATAAAACATTGAAAAACACATTTAATTTAAAACAATAGAACCATTAATTATAATAATTTAAATAATCATTAAAAAAAATACACGTAAATATAGGGTATCATACCAAAAGCAGAAACCAACCTATCCACCATGCCAAACCACAAACGGGCAAAACCCAACCTCCATAGCCCAAATACGAACCCATGCACCATACCAAACCACAAACAACCATAACCTAGCCTTCACAAACCACAAAAAACAAACACCAAGTTCAAGTCATAAGGCTTTTACAAACATGTGGAAGAGTGAAGAAAATTGTATCCCTAAAATTCTTAGTTGCTAGAGTTGTGGAGCAATTACCATCAGAAAATCTTGGACCAATGTTAGTAGCAGCTCTACAATGACCTGCTTATTTAGAAATACATGTTGTATCTTAAAAATCTAGGGCCCTTCTAGAGATCTTCCAGTAATTCTATAGCAATCCATTAGGGGGCCACATAGGGGTTTATAAAACTTATGAAAAAATCAAAAATGAGTTTTTCTAGACTGGATTAAGGAGAGATGCCAGAGCATTTATCTGAGAGTGTGAAATATGCCAAAGAAACAAGGTGGAAAATATTCAGCCCACAAGCCTGCTTCAACTTTTACCAATCCCAACATGAAATTGTGAGGATATCACTATGAATTTTATTGAAAGGTTACCATCCTCAGAGGGCGTATAGTGATAATGGTAGTAATAGACAAGTTGGGCAAATAAGCTTATTTCATGTCTCTATCCAATCCATACACGACAATAATAATGGCAAGGATGTTTATTGAATATGAATACAAGTCGTTTCCACTAACAATTGTCAGTAATAGACCTAATATTCACTAGTCAATTTTGGAATGAACTGTTTAGAATCAGTGGAATATAGCTTTTACTAAGCTTTGCATATCATCCTAAAATCAAAGAACAAACAGAAGTTACGAACAAAGGATTAGAGGGCTACCCGAGAAGCTTTTTGAGAGACAGATTACATGACTTGTCACAGTGCCTATCTTTGGCTAAGTATGCTTACAATACTTCTGAGCATACTTTAACAAAGATTTCACCTTATGAAGTGGTGTATGGGCAACCACCCCCAAGAATGATGCCATATGAAGCGAAATCCACCAAAATACAAGAAGTAGATGAGGAACTCAAAAACAGGGATTTCATAAACAAGTTAGTGTAGGAAAACTTGAAAGAGAAGCAATAAAGGATAAAGCTTTATGTAGATTGCAAGAAAATAGACAGAGAGTTCGAGGTAGGGAATAAAGTATTCCCACGGCTATGACCTTATCGTCAAATGTCCGTCGTGGTGAGGAGAAACATCAAGCTGTCTTCAAGGTACTATGGGTCGTTCACGGTAGTAAAACGCATTGAGAAGGTGGCTTACCAAGTAGATCTATGCTCATAATCCTAGATCTACCTAACATTCCATGTTTCATGCCTTCAGAAGACACTGGGAGATCGTACATAGCCATTGACCCAACTTTGAAGGTAACCAGTGAAGGAACCCTAGAACCGAAACCAGAGAACAAACTTAGTAAAAGAATGATCAAGAAGGGGAGAAGAGTAGGAGTTGAGTTGTTTGTACAGTGGAAAGGGGTAGCTGAAGAATATGTGACATGGATAGATCATAGGAGTTGAAACGACGATTCCAAGACCATGAGGGCAAGGTCTTCTAAAAGGGAAGGATGTGTTATGTGCAATGCAATGAAGCCCTAGTCTTTAGGGTTTTGTCTAAAGATAAGAGGTCGAGCAATGGGCCATCAAGTTAATAGGCCAAGTTTATTTGCATATTGGGCTATTATCTTTTTATGTTATTTCAGTTAACTGTTTGCTTTAAGTATAAGAGTTTAGAAGGTGGTAGTAGGCCAAGTATGTGGTATTGGGTCAATTATTAGTAATGAGTTAGTTATTTCATAAGTCGATAGTTAAGTGTTTAGGTCCATGCATTTCATTTGACTTAGTCTCCTGTATTTCAATTATAAGTCTTGTCAATATTAGAGAATGAAACATGATCAGTTTCATTTCAATATTAGGTATTACAAGTGGAGGATTACCAGGCTCCCCAAAGTGCCTACTAAAATAACCATATATAGTTTCCATTACATATTTAAACCCCCATAACAACTAGTAACTTGGAAAGGCTGGGCCTTACGGTGCGTAGTGGTGGTGAGACTCACAGTAGCACTATCATGATTAAGGCTTGCATAGGGTTAAATTGATTGAATTGTTGCATCAGGGGTGGATTGTAAGGAGCTTTGGTTGCTGGCTCTAAGTTAAGTAGAGGTAAAGTGTACTATGGTGTGGAATCAAAGTTTTTGGTACCGTACCGTATCGGCCGGTACGGCAGGTATGTACCATACTGGCTACTAAACCGGCACAGATAACATATATATATCGTACCACCCAAAATATCGGATGTTTCGGCCGGTACTGTCTTGTACCGACCGGTATTTAATTTTTCGGCCGGAACAAGCATTTCGCCTGGTACACTTTCTACCGGTTAGTTGGATGGCATTTTTGTAATTATGTATTTCGGTCCTTCAGTTCGGATATCCACTTAAAATAACCTAGGTCTTTCAGTTTCAACTTTCATCACTTCGACTTACCGCCCCATTCGATTTCGCCCTACCCAATCCCAGACCTCCGAATCGCAACCTCCGGCTTCCATTAGCTAGCTTCGTTAGTCTCGTCGGCATCGTCGCAGATCGCCGTAGCTACCGTCGTCTCCGTCTAGCATTAGCTCTTCCGTGAATCGCGCAGCCCACGCCTCCCAACTCCTCTGATTCTCCATCGCAGGGAACATATATAGGTATAAACCATATTAATATGTAATTATATATTATGTAGGTTGTGACTCTGCTGAATATTTATGAATTATGATGTGTATTTTGCATTTCGAATTTCGCAGCTTCCTTCTCCTCTTTTGTGGTCTCTGCATTTCGAATTTCGCAGCACACCCTTCCCTTGTGTTGGGCTTGATTTTCAAATCTCTTTGAAAAAAATAGTGTTGATTGTTTAATGTTTAGGCTCTGTGTAGACGAATTATTTTTGTATATTAAATTTGTTTTTGTTTCTTAAACTAGCAGTTTGCAATTATTAATTTTTTTTTTAATCATATAATTCATTCATTTCCATATAATTATTTTTGTATATGAAATTTGTTTTTGTTTCTGAATCCCACATGCCAATAGAGCCTACACATACAAAAACAATATTTGTAACGTGAGTATACTATAGATCCTGCACTTTTGTTGTTCCGAAAATTGTGGGGACTAGCTTGTACATTCTATGGCTGCAATATTATTTTTGAAATAATACTAACTACATGACATGGCTTGCTATAGAAAGATTTTATATTTTGGCCCATGGATTAGCTCTCATGAAGAAAAAGAGTGGACATTTTATAGAAGGAAACAACTTGCAAGGTATCCAGTCTAATGAGAACTTATTCAGTTCGGTTAGGCACTTGACTAAAAGACTATACAATATGAAAAGATCAATAATTATTTTATGAGAACATAGGCGTACTTTGATTTCAGATTATCGAATAAGTTTATTTAATGATGATTTTTTTTTTTAAGAAACAGCCCCCTTGGCTACTCTTAGTTCAAACTTCTTTTGACTTCTTAGTTCAAACTTTTTTTGACTTCTTGTATAGTTAACAATTAGAAGCAACAATCAATAATCAACTTTCTAGTTTATTGCCCGAAGGAAACAATGTTCTTGAAGTCTGTTGATACATCAGGCTTTAGAAAAGATGTTGAAACATTGTTTAATGTTTTTGATGAAGTTGTTCAAGAAATCAGATATGAGAATCTTGTGCAGTTCATAATGGACAATGATGCAAATTATAAAGCTGGGGGAAAAAGATTACAGCAGAAGTATGGTTCTTTCTATTGGTCACCTTGTGCAGCTCATTGCATAGATTTAATGTTAGAGAATTTTTCTAATCCAAGATATTTTCTCCTTATTGATGAAACTATAAAAAAGGCAAAAAAGATAACAAAATTCATCTATAACCATGGTTGAGTTTTGGCATTGATGAGAAAAGACTTCATTAATGTTCATGATTTATGTCGTCCTACAGTTACAAGATTTGCAACAAATTTTTTAAGTATCCAATGCTTGCTCTTGTACAATAAACAACTCAGGCAAATGTTTACTTGTGATAAATGGATTGCGTCAAGTCATTCTAGGAGCAATATAGGGAAGGAGATAGCCAAGATTGTTCTAGAAGATAAAGAGTTTTGGGTTCAATGTCAATTTATTGTGAAAGTTAGCGAGCCTTTAGTGTGTGTTCTACGACTTGTTGACGGGGATGAAAAGCCTGCAATGGGATACTTGTATGATGCAATGGAAAGAGCCAAAGAGAACATAAAAGCGAGATGCAATAACAAAGTCAGTGTATTTAGTCCATTCACTAGGATCATTGATTCTAGATGAGATAAGCAATTTCACAGTCCATTACATGCGGCGGGTTGTCTTCTTAACCCTGGAATTTACTATAGTCATTGTTTTAAAAATAAAAATGATGTTATAAGAGGTTTTAACAGTTGTATTATGAAGATGGAACTTGATCCCAATAATCAAGACAAGATCATTGCAGAACTTGACTTGTATAAGAATGCAGTGGGTGAGTTTGGACATTCTTTAGCAATCCGCCAGCGTGATAAGATTAATCCAGGTATTATCATTTATTAATATCATTTGTTAAATAGTGTGACTTTGTATTTTATATTTTATTTTATTTTTACTTACATTTAATTAATAATTAATAATTGCATTATTGTTATAGTTGCTTGGTGGAGTCAATTTGGTTGCGAGGTTCCAACGCTTCAAAGGTTTGCTGTTCGAGTATTAAGTCAATGTTGTAGTGCAACTGGATGTGAGAGAAATTGGAGCACATTTGATTGTATTCATTCGAAGAAGAGAAATAGATTAGTGCATAAACGTTTAAACGATTTAGTATTTGTTCGTTATAACTTGAAGCTGCGAGAGAGGTAAATTTTTTTAATACTAATGTTTTTCATAAATTGAAAAATATGTAATATTTTCACTTATGTCTGATTTTATTTTGACAGGAGCATAAAAAAGGGAAGAGATGCTTTAGATCCAATCAATCTTGAAAATATTGACTTGATGGAAGAATGGATGGGTGAAAAATCTGATCTTCTTGATGGCGAAGATTTGGATTGTGCTAGTATTAAGGAGCCTTTAGCCATACTAAATGAAAAAGATAATGAAAACATTGGTGTTGATGTTGATGTTGATGATGGTGGTGACATTGATGAAAATATTTTGATTAATATGTCGAATCTTGATCCTTATTATCTTTTTGATGAGGATGACTGATTTTATTTTAATGGTTGGATTAAGAACTTATTCAGTTTTATATTTGTTATAACTTTTTTTATATGATATTTGTTGTAATTTAAAACTTAAGACTTGTATTGAGAAGTATTGATTTTATGACTTATTTTTTTATTATTTTGGAATACAATTAATGCTTGTATATATATAATTTATTTAGGTGTAAACTATTCTAAAACGGTACCGGTATCGAAACGGTATCAATACCGAAATATTATTTCGAAACGGTATTTGAAACGGTACCGATACCGAAATATTTCATACCAGTACCTTGACCGGTACGACGTCCGATACGATATTCAAAACTTTGTGTGGAATACTTGCTGAGATGGTGTGAGGAGATGAGGCACATAGAGATAAGAGGGCCCGACCTTTATGCTTGCATTAAATGATCTATAATTTGGATAATAAATCGGAGATGGTCTCAGTTCAAATAGAAAAATGCTAATCATCATGTCACATATCATACATTTGGTATATTTAAATTTATTTTATTTTATTTTATTCTTATTAAACTAATTGAATTATTCTACTTTATATCATCCATACATCACATATTTATTATAAAAAAAAAATTAAAATAAATATGATGTGTGTTGTGTAAGAATAATAAATAGAATTATTCATTCAAATAAATACAACATTTTAGAGTATCTGTTTTAATTCCTTTTGAATTTATTGGTCTAAACTTTGAACCCCTACGCCTTCAGTCCGTAATCGAGCACATTTTTATTATTACTCTATATAAAATATTGCCAACGGAGTATATCTTCTAATAGAAAACTAAGTGAAAAAAATAGAAAGAAAATGACAGTTACATGAACTTAAAAGAGGAGTACGTTAAGTAATGGGAAAAAATGGTCCATTTGATTTTCAAAGACAATTTGGAAATGCTAATTGTAATCACAGAAAATTTGTATATTTACGTGGCTTTTTATCTGCATTATACCGTTTTCATTAAAAAAATAAAATATTCAAAAAAATTGTGAAAAATCATGTAGATGTTTAATTATTTTTTTTATATTAGCATTTTCTTTTCTTTATTGAAAAGGGCAAAAAAGTAGGTAGAATATGACGGCGCCGCCGGGTTCAAAACTCTTACTAACGTGTGGGTAGCGTCAAGGAACGTGTGGGTATAGACACCATGGTAACCATATAATATGCATATTTCCGGTGGCTGTGTTTCATTATCTTTTCCCGAAATTATTGACAAATTAATATTGAAAAAAAAAAAAAGTCTCCAATAAGACTGACTTCCAAACTTCAACTTTCAAAAAGGCCGATTTACTTAAAAGTTTCATTTATTTTTAGAGATGAAATAAAATAAAAAATAAAAATAAAATAAAATTATTATAATATATATTTTTAATATTAATTTTATTTTGAAATTTAAAAAAGTAATTTTGAAATTTAAAAAGTGATTTTAAAATTTTAAAAAATTGAATTTTTTATTTTATTTTATATGAAAACTTGAAAAAATATAATGATAAATTTAAAAAGAATTTAAATTTTTTGATTTTGTCTCCCAAAATTGTGAATATTACTTACACGAGTTCTTATGAAAAACCCAAAACCAAAACCCAATACCCAATAGATTTGATCTTGAGAAAAATTAGGGTTTCACAAAGATATTCAAGAACGTGAAAACAGATCCAAGAAATTTATCAATAACATGCAACTGAACAAGAATAATAAAATGAAACAGAAGAGTAAGGAGAGAACACACGAATTTATGTGGTTTGGCCCTTATGGCCTACATCCACGACATGAACAGTCTCAAAGATTCTCTTTATTGATAAATCATCCAAAGTCTCAAGTTTACACAAGTGGTACCAGCTTTGAGGACAAGAAAACTAGTTTAAAACTTCCTCTCTTTCACTCGGTTTCAAACCCTAGCACCCAGACCTCACACTCTGCCCTTTTTCTCTCTGTTTACAACTCTAAACATAGACACACGAATACCTTCTCTTAACCCTAACAGAAAGGTATAAATATATATATATATATATATATTTTCGTAAGATGCAGACATGTGTCCCTGATGAATGACATTGATCCTTCCTTTTAAGCTGAGTTAGTAAGCCTCGTATATGTGGTGCAAAGACCACATTGCCTCTTAAGCCTTTAAGTCTTCCCATTTGTCATCAGCTATCTAAAAAACGTCTCTTCCTGCACACACACGCACACACACACACGCACGCATGCACGCACACACACACTATACTCAACATTCTCCACCTTGGCAAACTAGGGACTCACACCAGACTTCATACACACTAGGTCCAAGAAATGTTTGAACTTAGTGCTTGGGAGGGACTTAGTCATCATATCAGAGGGGTTGTCCTCATCATATTAGAGGGGTTTTCCTCGGTTGGAATTTGCTCCACATTAACCTCTTTAGATTGTATCACATCTCTAACAAAATGTAGCCCGATGTCAATGTGTTTGAATCTCTCATGGTAAAGTTGATTTTTAGCTAAGTGTATAGCACTTTGGCTATCACAGTGAACTATGACATTGCCATTATAAATGCCTAATTCCTTAGTTATTCCTTTTATCCAAATGGCCTCTTTTATTGCCTCTGTTAAGGCAATATACTCGGCTTCTGTTGTAGATAGTGCCACAACAGATTGCAAATTAGATTTTCACCTAATTGCCCCCTAAAAGTTGTGAACACATAGCTTGTTAAAGATTTTCTTGTGTCCACATTCCCAACAAAATCTGAGTCCACAAATTCCTCAACCTCACACCCTATTTCAACATTTAAGCCATAAACCAATCCTAAATTGACTGAATCCGAGAGGTACCTTAGTACCCATTTAATAGCCTACCAGTTAGGCTTTCTCGGATTACTCATAAATCTGCTAACCACACTAACGGCATAAGTCAAGTTAGGTCTGGTACAGACCATGACATACATCAAGCTTCCTACCATACTAGCATAAGGAATTTGATGCATAAATTCAATATCAGATTCAGTAACAGGGGATTGTGTAGCTAATAGCTTAAAATGTTGTCCAAAAGGTGTATTAACAGATTTAACATTATCTATACCAAATGTTTTGAGAACTTTACAAATATAAGAGTACTAAGACCAAAACAATATTATGTTTTTCCTATTTCTTGTTATTTTCATTCCCTAAATTTTCTTAGTCGAGCCTAATTCCTTTATTTCAAATTCTGTCTTTAACAAGCATTTTACTTGATTAATCAAAGTAAGGTTCTTGCATGCAATAAGCATATCATCTATATATAACAAGAGATAAATCATAGTTCTATCTACTTCTTTAAAATAGACACAACTATCATAACAACTTCTGTTAAAACCATGTTCAATCATGTTATTATCAAATCTCTTATACTAGTTTAGGGGACTGTTTCAAACCATATAAAGATCTTTTAAGCAAACATACAAATTCAGACTTTGAAGCATCTATAAAACCCTCAGGGGGTTGCATATAAATTTGTTCTTTAAGTTCTTCATACAAAAAACAGTTTTGACATATAATTGTTCTAAATGCAAATCTTCAAAAACAATAAAAGAAAATAATAGCCTGATGGAACTATGTTTGACGACAGAGGAGAAGATTTCATTGTAATCTATTCTCCCACTGTATAAAACCTTTAGCTACTAGTCTTGTTTTATATCTAGTACCTTCTAACCCTGGCATGCATTCTTTCCTTTTGAATTTTTACTTAGACCCTACTAGTTTGGCATTAGGGGGTTTAGTGACTAATACCCAAGTTTCATTCTTGTTAAGGGACTCCATTTCTTTATTCATGGCAAGTATGCACTTATCAGGTACTGATGAGTGTACAAAAATGCACTCTAAATACTATATTTAAATACTAAAAGAAATGAGAAAATAATGGATATAGCTCATGTTATTAAAATTAATGGTCATTTATCTTGAAATAGATATAAGCATGATTTAATATATTGATGAGAATATAAAATGTCATATTTTCCTCTCTTAATGTTTAATAATTTATTCTTATTTGATGTCTAAATATACTCATTATTCTTATATTTTGATTTAGGACACAAATGGAGACATTAGGAGCAAATGAAGATAATTGCGAAATTTTAGACAGTTCTGACATCTTTTCGTAATATGGGCATAACTCTCTCATCCAATCTCCGATTGAGCTGATTCAAGATGATATAGAACCGCAAGAGAAATATCTATAACTTTTGTGTTTTATGTTTGAAGAGATATCCACTCAATCTAAGACAAAATCGACCATCAAGTGGACGCACCTGCACTTGACGTTCCTGGATATTTTTCAGCCACTTGTATCAAATCCAAATGTCATCATAATATTTTCTAGCAAGCACTCCTACACCAACTTGGAAATTCAATGATCAATTCATATGTAAGATGAAGTGCACTCAAGTTTCTTGTAGACAAATTATTTGACCACAAGATATTAAGTCATACAAGACAACTAATGGATAGAGAAGCAAAATTGAAACACTCAACCTACAAGCAAAATCCAGCTCATATATGGTGGGAAAACAAATGATCAAAATGACAACTCACAAATCACTTGGATTCAAGAATGGCACATGGCAAAACAAGTTGAAATTGTGATGATTTTGTCATGACAACTTGCATGAAGGATGCTTATAAATAGAAGAAAGGGGTGTGTATTCTAAGACAATGCTTAGTGTGGGAGGATGCTTTGGAAGAGCCATTATTTTGAGAGCTTGAGAAAAGAAAAGAAAAACCAAAGAAGAGAGAAGAAAATAATGGTTGGCTCTTCCATATTATCCCTTGGAGAAGTTTTGTTGCATATTTTCAATATGTGTAACTAAATTCTCAAGGAGGGCTAGGGATGAATTTGTGTGTGTGATGGTATTTGTAATTTATTTTTGATTCATGTATTTGGTCTTTAAATATTAAAACTCTTTTGTTCTATTATTCTCAATTTATTTGTGCTGTTTTTTCGTCTTCAAATAATTATAGAATCTATTTCATTTATGGATTCAGTCATGCTTTTTCTATTGAGTGAATTAGTTCTATAATTATGTTTGGAACAATTGATTATCTATATTGATTTAATTCTCTGCTGTAATATCGCCTCTTAGGTATATTGTCATCGTTGGATTTTCTCAATATCGATAACAATTTATGAGAGTTAAGCGCGAAAAATGATTTTTTAAAGAGTTACATGTGATTTAAATTTTGGTTATTAATGTTATATCTTCCGATTAAGAATTTAGACATAGAATTCTTAATTGAGTTATCAATGAATTAAGAATAAATTTAAATACCACAAATACACAAGAAATTCCCTACGCTCTACTTTTCCTCTCATTTTTATACTGTTCAAATTACTTATTTAGTTTTAATTTACGTCACACTCTAAAATTTACTTTTCGCACTCATCTAAATCTTTTTGTTAATTTCATTACTGTTCTTCAATTTCTCAATCCATCTCCCTGTGGAATCGACACCCCAAAGCTATACTGCAAACGACCGCGTTATTCTTTGGACGTAATCAGGTACCTTGCTGTTCATAGACTCCTTAAAAGACCTTGGATCTTGTTCAACTACCTCATTTGCCACTATAAAGGCAAAGGTAGTGAGGTCTGCATGACCGTACCTTTAGGGTGGCTTAATCACCCTCTTTTTTCATGTCTCTTACTAAATTGTAAGAGTCAGCTCCACCTTGACCTAAGTCCCCTGAGCTTATTACCTCAAATTCTGTATTAGGGTCTTTGGTATGTTCAAGTGAGGTGTTTTGCTCCACCTCGATTTGTACACCCCCTAAAGGTTTTTCTTTAAAAGAGTCAGAGTCAGTATTCTGCATTCTAGCCATCTAAGATTTGTTAAAGGTTACATCTCTACTAACAATGCAGTTTTGCCTACTCGGTTCATCTATCCATAGTTTATACCCCTTTACCCCATCTGGGTACTCTACAAAAGTACATTTGATGGCCCTGGGGTCGAGCTTGTCTGTTCTGGAGTGTGCATAGACAACACATCCAAACACTTTTAAGTAATCATAACTGGAAGGTTTCCCAGTCCACAATTCTTGTATGGTTTTAAGCCTTTTGGCAAAGGAGAGACATTTATTTATTAAATGGACTGCTGTGGTAGCAGCCTTTGCCCAAAATAATTTTGGTAACCCTATATTAGACAACATACACCTCACCCTATCTAGAATGGTCCTATTCATTCTCTCTGCCAGACTATTTAGTTGATGGGTTTTTTTTATTGTTTTGTGCCTAAGAATCCCTTCTTTATTACATAAATTATTAAACTCAATTGATAGAAATTCTAATCCATTATCTGTCCTCAGAACCTTGAGTTTTCTTCCCACCTAATTTTCTACTAAACATTTTCATTCTTTAAACTTATCAAATGTATCACTTTTATATTTAAAAATGTAAATCCATACCTTTCTTGAGTGGTCATCGATGATGGAAAGGAAATAGTTCCCTCCACCATGAGAGACTACTCTTGAAGGTCCCCACAAGTTTGAATGAACATAGTCAAGGGTCTGTTTTGACAGATGAGTTGCCCTCTAAAAACTGACTCTCTTAGCCTTCTTAAAGATACAATCTTCACAAAAGGGCAAGTTGTCCAGATTTGCATCTTTAATTAAACCCTGTTTCTGAAGCTCTAGGAGACCCTTTTGACTAATATGGCCCAATCTTCTACGCCATATCACAGAAGTATTGTCTTTAAGGTTCTGGACAGAAGATACCTCCCCACTTATGGTCTTACCTACAAGGGTATAAAGTTCATTTTTAAGCACTCCCTTCATCACAGTGAGGGAGCCTTTTGTAATTCTAATAGTTCCTGTTTCAGATTTAAAGGAGTAACCTGACTGATCCAACATACCTAGAGAAATTAAATTTCTCTTATGTTTAGGATTAAACCTGACTTCCCCTAAAATCGTGTTCAAACCATCATTTAATTGAGTCTCACTAACCCTATACCCATGATCTTGCAGGTCCTGTTATTTCCTAGAATTACATGTCCCTTTTCCACCTCAGAGAAGGTTTCAAACCATTCTCTGATTGGGCACATATGAAAGGATCAGCCTGAGTCTAGGATCCAATCATTTCCTGAATCGATATCAGATACATTTAAGACCTCTGCACTTTCATAATCCTCTAGGACCACTGAAGCATCTCCGTTCTCCTTGACTTTGTTTCCAGAACTAATTTTCTTATCAGGACAGTCCCTCTTGAAATGTCCTTCCTTATGGCACAAGAAACATTTAAGTTGGTTCCCTTTAGACTTTGCATTTAAGTTGCTTCCCTTTAGACTTTGATCTATTTCTTTTATTATCACTCTTACCTTTCTTGCTTTTCTTTTCAGGTTTACCCCTAACAAACAAACCCTCCCCTTATTCTTGTTTGGTCTCAGCCTTTGTTTGGAGTTCTCTGGTGTGTAACACAGATTGAACTTCATCTAGGGTAAGAGTATCCTTACCGTACATCATAGACTCCTTGAGACTAAGATATGATGAGTCTAAAGAAGTCAACAATAAGATGACCTAACCCTCATCCTCTACTTTAATGTCAATGTTAGCAAGATCAAATATGATCTTGTTAATTTCATTAAGATGTTCCCCTATTGTGGTTCCAGGAAAAATCTTGAAGGTATACAAGTCAGTTTTCTTGTGGAGTCTCTTAGCTAAAGACTGGGTCATGTATAGGTTCTCTAATCTCAACCAAATTCCAGCAGCAGCGTTCTCATTTGCTACTTCTCTTAGGACTTTGTCCCCAAGAGAGAGTATGAGGGCACTGTGGGTCTTTTAGAGGATGTTCTTGTGGACATCCTCCTTCCCAGCCTCCGAAGAAGTAGACCCCTTCTTCTCACCGTTGAGAGTCTCGTGCAAGCATTGTTGGACAAGCGGAGCTCTCATCTTGATTCTCCAGAGACCAAAGTCGTTGTCCCTGGTGAATTTCTCAATGTTGAATTTGTGGTCCCCATGTGAACCTAAGCTCTAGATACCAGTTGTGAATATTACTTACACAAGTTCTTATGAAAAACCCGAGACCAAAACCCAACAGATCTAAACTTGAGAAAAACTAAGGTTTCACAAAGATATTCAAGAACGTGAAAACAGATCCAAGAAATTTATCAACAACATGCAGCTGAGCAAGAATAATAAAATGAAATCGAAGAGTAAGGAGAGAATACACGAAATTACGTAGTTCGGCCCTAATGAACTACATACACGGCAGAAACAGTCTCAGAGATTCTCTTTATTAATGAATCAGCCAAAGTCTCAAGTTTACACAAGTGGTACTGGCTTTCGAGTACAAGAAAACCAGCTTAAAACTTCCTCTTTTTCACTCGGTTTCAAACCCTAGCACCCAGACCTCACACTCTACCGTTTCTCTCTCTGTTTACAATTCTGAACATAGACGCACGAATACCTTCTCTTAACCCTAACAAAAAGGTAAAGCGATATATATACATATATATATATATATATATTCGCAAGATGCAGACACGTGTCCCTGATGAACGATATTGATCCTTCCTTTTAAGCTGAGTTAGTAAGCCCCGTATATGTGGTGCAAAGACCACATTGCCCTTTAAGCCTTTAAAACTTCCTGTTTTTCTTCAGCTGTCTAAAAAACATCTTTTCCTGCACACACATATTATTCTAGAGAGAAGAGATACATAAATATAAACATAGGTTTTGACACTATACCCAACAAAAACAAATAGGCCAATTTTTTTTTTTTTTGAATTTTGAAATAGAAATAAAAGAGACAGATTTATAAAATGAATTGTGTATTATTTATAAATTTATAATTCTGGATAAATCTTTTAATCACCAATTTTTACCTATTTTCCTTTTATTACGAAGCATCCAAGTCATTAAGAAACCGATTTTATTTATGAAGTATTAATAATGTTCTATATATTGATGCTTAGAAATATTTTGGAAACAAATAAAGTAATATAAGTAATGTTAGCTATAAGTTTAAAATATATTTATAATATTCTTTTTATAAAAAATAAGTAAATATAAAATTTATATGAAAATTTGATTTTTTTGATAATGAATATCACATTTTAATTTCAAAATAACTGCGTAAACGTCTTTCACAGCTGATCATGACTGTATTATATTACTCTTCATCCCGATTAATTAGTACTCTTCTTTTTTTTTTTGCCCTTATTTTAAAATAAATAGATCAGTATGCTTCAAAATAATACATGGCTTATGATATGTACCTTTTGGGTGCTTCTCTCTCTCCCCGCTTTTCTCTTTACTCAGGTGAAAATTTTTTTATCTGCCGTTGCTAGGATTTCTTTCCCTCTACCGGGGGAGGAGGGCCCTAACCAGTTTTAGTAGCCTAGTTTCCTTTTATGTTTCTTCTAATTTTACTGTTTTTTGTCTTAGTTTTTTCTCTACAGTGCTGAAACAAGCTGATTTCTTATTTTTTGGCATCCTTCGACCAACACGTACCATTTATTTTGCATCTCTAGTCGCTAATCTTCAAGTTCGTGAAAGATGACTGCTCATCTGCACGACGTGTTTGTCATACGCACGGTTCAAGCCGTGCGCAACATCCACGCACCACTGCATCTTGGAGCTGCTTCAAACAACACGTGCAGTCGCCCTAGCATAAGAGGTTTCAGATTTCGAAATCTGACTCTCCATTCCTCTCTAACAATGGCGTGTGATTTACACGTGTCGCCATAGCCGGTGTTGGCTTTTTTCCAGTAACTCAATTCCTTTTCGGAGTACTATCTTATATTTTTGCTTTTCAAAACCGATGATCAAGTGAAAGTAGGCATGATAGTCTCTTCTAGCCAATCTAGACCAACAAAATACATCACACCCTTTTACTGCGACAAAACCCTTATCTTGGTCTCTTTTTATAAGCTATTTGGTAAATTTACTATATTTTTCCTATTTATTGACTCTAAGATATTTGATTTTATTTTAGCCTTCTACTAACTAATTTCTTAATTTGGATTTGTTTTGTTAGTAAATATAAATGTACTACCAACAAATTAAAAATTAGGAGTAAAGGAAAAGATAAAATTATATAACTAATTTTTATCGTTTGTTCATTTAATTCTTATCGTTTGTTTTAACAAGTCCGACATATCTATATCTATCATAATTCTTATCATTCACTTAAGTCTAATAGAGCTCAAGTGAGAGGTTCATATTGGCATTTTTAATATTTTAGTTGTCCCTATGTAACTACCTTATATGGTTAGTGTTAAATGTCAATGATAACACACTTTGCTACCTTAAATGTCAGTTATTATTCACCCCAACACATAACATACTTTGTTAATCGCCTCCTATAAACCAAATTCTAGTTCCACTCTTGTCAATAGATCATATTTGAATATAAGTGTAGCTAGACAGCTACAAGAAAAATATATATTTTTGATATTTTAATTGCAACTAAAAATACTATTTGCGACGAAAAATTGACTATAAAACCAATACCCAATTTCAAACTCAACTCAATCGACGTTACTCTTCTCAAATCATCTACAAAATGCATCAAAAACTCATATTAAATAGCACAAATTATATAAATTATATAACATGCAAATTATAAATTACTAATATTTTATTAGTAATAAATTATATAACATTCAAATTATCATATAACTAAACCTACTTCACATTACAAATTATATTGTAACATTATTTTATATAAATTTATATATATGTTTTAAAATTTCTATTCATTCTTTATAAATAATAAAAAAAGAAAGGTAAAATAATTAAGTTTAAATCTGTTTGCCAACTACATTGGTAAATACAATTATTTGAATAAAATATTATTTATTTCTCAATTTAAATTTATTATAAAACATGAAATTTAAATAATAATATTTTATAAATAAAATTATAATAATTATTAAATAATTATCTTTCATCACTCCACATAATATATGATTTACTTTTATATAATTCTTTCGTTGTTAGATATTCTTCCTTTATTACTTGTCAAATATTTATTAAAACTTACTTTTTTCTTCTCTATAATTTACATTATTAATCAAAATTTATTTCTTAAAAATAACTGTTTTATTAAAGTAGAAAAATATGCTTTGTATGTTGCACCTCCTTAATATATATATATATATATGCTTAATTAATTGCTAGCTTCACTCTTTAATTTTTACGTTGACTAATTTTAATATATTAGATCATTCCATAAATATTAATGTATTAAGGTACTGTTTAGATACTTAATTCTCTTTAATTTATTTAATCTCATCATTATAATTTTTAAAAACTCTTATATATTTTTTAAAATTCTTATATAAAATATAATAAATAATTTTATTTTTTAAAATTTTTAAATATTTATAATATTAACAAATAATATTTTAATAATATTTAATTTACTTTAATTTAATTCAACTCAACTTACATCCAAATGGGCCTCATTGAGAGGCACAGTCACCCGTCATTTATGAAAGTTAGGATACGCCCTCTGCCTAGTTTGCTCGTGGCTAGCTCATCGCCTCCTCACACGGCATGCACTTCCACCGACCCCAATCAACTTCTTTTCAAATTGGATAATTGCCAATTGGTAGTGATTTTCTACAAAATTAAAAAGTAATTATTTAGTCATAATCTTTTTTATAAAACAAATATATAAATTAACATATTTATATAATATTTTAGACCTATTTTTATAATGAAAAATTAATATATTATATTAAACCATCAAGATTTATAAGTTTATTTTTATAAATTTTTCTTAGTTAAAATATTTTTAAAAAATAAATTCTCATAATTTTTTTAAACATTTGAGAAATAACGAAGAAAAGCACTAATACAATTTTTCTAAATGGGCTGGAAAAAAGTTTCTTCAATTTAATTTAAAGAAGAATAATTTTCTAACCAAGTATAAAAAGTAAAAAAATTATTTACTGAGTGAATCAATACATTATAATCATTAGGTCTAAAATTTTAATAAATAAATGCACGTATTAGAATTTTTAAAACGATCTGCTACGTGTATTAATATCAACTCCACTTAAAATAAAGGTTTTTCTTTTTTCAACAACCGTGTAAAACAAATGCGATTTATCACACAAACTTCTTAAATAGTTAGAGAAAAATAAGGTGTGTCAGTTGCGAGAATAAATATAAAAGATTCATGCGTAAATTTTGTGGTTATAGCTCAACCAGCGTAATGCGTTACTGTGGATCCAACCAAGCCAAGCATTCGCAAGAATTTTAGCATGAAAAAAGATGTGCAGCAGCCGGCTGCCACTGAAAAAAATTTAAAAAAATAAAAATAAATAAATAATAGATTTGTAGTGTGCAGTATGCCGGCTGATGCGAAGCACGCCTCTTTTGGAATATGAGTTCTGCGGTGGCCGTAGTATTCTACCCGTACAAGCACGTGATCACGGACTTACTGTCTCTGCGTATATACTATATATATGTATGTAAATATATATATATATATATATATGAGTAATACTAGACAGTATTTATTAATTAGAAATATTCAAAGAAATACTTCCAAGATTTTCTATATATATATATATATATTCATGATTAGTTCTCGGATAAGAATGCATTTCCAGAGACGTAAAAAGAATAAATATAGCTTATCTTCTGAGTTCTGAGTAGGGAAGATTCAGAGACACACCAAGAAACTGCTAGCTTCTTCTCTTTTTCTTTCTATTTAATTTTCCGTCTCTTTGTGTTCCACACAGTTCTGCATTATTATTATACGCTCCTTCAATCACTGTAAAGAAACAGTTCTGATTGGTGGAAGAAGACGGGTTTTAGAGTGAATGCCATTTGTCTGAGGAACTCTTGGCGTTTGGTTTCCCGGGGTTGGGATTAGAAGCATTGAGGTATGTTTTATCTCTTTGTCTGGTTTATATTCTCGCTCTTTACAATCCAAATATGCTGAAGAAAATGATGAATTGCCCAACTTATTTCCATTTGGAAGGTAAATAAATAAATTCTATGTTTGGAAACAATCTTCGGAATATTTAACAAGCACCCAGAATTAGTTCACTTTTTCCTTTCTTTTTTTTTTTTTTGGGGGGTAACCTCCAATTACCTGGTTCATGAACAATATATCAGAACAAGTTTATGTTCTTATAAGCAGATTTGTTGTTTTCCATTAAAGCATTGATCTTTCGAATCGATGTTTGTGTGGAATTTGACATGAGTGAGTGCAGAGAAATTAAGGATAATGTCGAAGATGAGAGTGGCAGTAATTGGTGCTGGTATTAGTGGGTTGGTTTCGGCGTATGTTCTGGCCAAAGCTGGGGTGGATGTGGTGCTTTACGAGAAGGAGGACTACTTGGGCGGCCATGCCAAGACCGTGAACTTCGACGGCGTTGATTTAGACCTTGGCTTCATGGTCTTCAATCGTGTAAGTAATGGTTCCATTTTTTTAGACTTTTCAATGACTCAGATCTCAGTTACATTAGTCTCAGTTAACGATATCTCTTAAGCTTTTGTTACATTTACAACCACACATTACACGGGAGAAAACAAGTCCAAAGGGAAACGAAAAATATTTCAATCAAAATAATATGAAGATATTTATAAGACCTGCAAAACATATAATCATAAAGTATGGGGGACCATTCCAAGCCACCCTAATTATTACCTCATCACGGACCAGTAAATTAAAAAAAGAAAATGAATGTTTTAATTTCCCGAATGGCTGTGACACACTGACAGTGCGACAAGAGAGGCTTGCAAGTTGCAACTTGAGGAGACCAATGTGTAGGAGTAAAGCCCGAGTGTGTCATTTTCCTCTTGGAGCATAGATGTATTTCTTTCTCTGGTTGGTCGAGTTCCTTAAATGTAAGAGAAATGATTTGTACAATTAACGATAGACAAATTCTTTACAAACCTTTATAAAAAAGTGAACTCCGCTTAAAAAAAATGTAAAAGAAATTATTATTTAATAATAAAATCCTTTTTTTTTTTTTAATAAAAAAAAAAGTTTGTCCGAAGCTTGTAAGTTTGTACAAAGTATGGAGTCTGGACCAAATCTTCCCATAGATATAACGTGACTGCTATCTGGGATCATCTACCCACTGGCACTGGGCCACTGCTGTGGATGTTTCTTTCGGGGGCGGTGCTACAGCCACAGCTGTGTAATTTTAGTTTTTAATTTTTTAGTTTTTTTTATCATTTTTTAAATATTCTAAAAAATTTTAAAAAAAATTCAGAATATTATTAAATAATATTTACTTAATAATTAAATCTAAATAAAAAATAAAAAATAAAAAATACAACGGTGCACACGTACATCAAACGGTGCCTTTAGTATTATCCTTCTTTCGGGACCCCATGCTACCTTTTTGTTTCTCTAAACGTTTACCCTAGGACAACGTGCACATGACCCCAAAACAAATGTGACGTGTTACAATTTGGTACGCACAAATGGTAAGGCTAGAAAAAGCAATAAATGTCGGAAAAAGGAGAAGAAAAGTAGTATAATATATGTCATGTTGCTGAAATCTGAAAGTTTGAACTAAATATCTGGTTTTGCCTGTATGAAAATGTAAATTTTGTTTTGTTGATTAAGCCACGTGACTGGAAATCAAACGTAGTTGATTGGATTGAAAGGCAAATTGAGTTGAAAAGACTTGATCATGTCCCTGTATCATGCTTATAACTTCTTTAAAGCATAGTTGTTCCAATTATTGATGGGGTGGTTTAAGGCTGATGAGGAATATCATTGATTTCTTTGCATATAGTTTATAATTAAATTAATTGGAAATGATGATCAGAGCTATCAGCTATTATAGTGTAAGCTGCTTGGTATATTAAACTTGATGTATGGTCATAAATCCTTAACAGTGTATTAAGGAGGAACACAGTTATGATGGGAATTCTGTTGGGAATCTGGGCTTCCAAATTCTCCCCACCAAGATCTACTTTTCACAGAATAACAAGAAAAATAGAGAAGTAAACACAACACAAGAATTTACGTGGAAAACTCCAAAAACAGGAGAAAAACCACCAGACCCAGAGAAGAAAATACACTATGTGAAAAATTGTTACAATCATACAATTTTTCTCCTCACCTCAACGATACCCACAAAAACTTTTCCCACTAGTAAAACTCTAACTTTCACCTCTCTTCCTTTTACATATAAAAAGGACAATAGAGGAATTTTACTAAAGTCAAAAGTTACTAGATAAGTTTCTGACTGCTGTATTTAAACCAAGGAGCCCAAGCCTTATTTTATAAGGCTTGGGGCTGCCTCCTCTCCCACTCCTTTCCCATGTGGGATTAAGGAGCAAAACCCTACAATCTCCACCTTGCGACTTTGACTGATCCTACAGCCACGCTCCACTGCAATGAAAATCTTCATAGCTTCCGCTATCATGCTCCACCATAAAAGCATACTCACTCAGAATAAACCAATTCCAAGCATTTCACTTCGGCTCATGTCGAAAATAACCTTGCTAAAAAATTATGGTGCAACTCCCACGTTTTCTTGGAAGTTCATCAGCCATTGACATGAATTTCCACTACACACCTTGCATCAATGCCAAACCAATGCCCGTGTGCAAACTTGTGGAACAACTAACATTAACACATCATCTATCTTGGCAACTTTGGGATTATCGACATGCCATGAGGATGTACATGTCTCCTTTTAACAGAAGTAATCTTCTATAGAGAGAGACACGATGTTAGTTTCATTGTCAGTATCTCCATTTACTCACTTGGAGCTAGGGGTGGCAATTTGTGACACGACACGTTAACACGAAACGAACACGACACGATAAAAGCGGGTTAGTGTTTAGTCTTAACGGGTTTCGGGTCAATTCGTGTCAACCCGTTAAGACACGATTTGATAACGGGTCATAACGGGTCAAACCCGTTATGACCCGTTAAGACACGATAAGAAATTTGAATTTACTTTTATACCCTTGAGCTAAATTTCAAAAAATCCTAATTTAAAATTAGTTTTATACTTTTAGACACTTTACTATCCCATTTAAATAC
The DNA here is from genome assembly GCA_036898215.1 of Platycarya strobilacea. Taxonomy (NCBI): domain Eukaryota; kingdom Viridiplantae; phylum Streptophyta; class Magnoliopsida; order Fagales; family Juglandaceae; genus Platycarya; species Platycarya strobilacea. The sequence goes on along the minus strand of CM072545.1, from coordinate 42,661,483 downwards.
TTATTAAAAAGTCATTAACAAGTTAACCCATTATTATTTAATATGTTTGGATTATAATTTTAATATTTTATAATATGTAGATCATATTTGTGTATTTATCATATTTTATAGTGTACTACTTATTGAATTGTAATTTTAAAATTATAATTTATAATTAATTTTTTATGGTTTATAACTATTATTTAAGTTTTAATATTTATATAAAATCAATTAAGTTAAACTCAAACGGGTCACTAACGGGTTTGCGGGTTGAAACGGGTCAAATCGTGTTGTATCGTGTCGTGTCATATCGTGTCATATAGTGTCAAAGGTCTTAACGGGTCTTAACGGGTCGTGTCGTGTCAACCCGTTATCTTAACGGGTCGTGTTAGGGTTGAAGTTTTTGACACGAAATCCTTAACGGGTCGTGTTCGTGTTGACCCTTTAAGTATTATGCACACGTTCTGACACGACACGAACACGACCCGTTAACACGTTTTGACACCCCTACTTGGAGCCTCTTGCCGAACCTGCTCTACCTTTTGGACAATTTCTTCTGACCTGCCCGGGTTGTCCACACACCCAGTATACTACTTTCTTCTTCATAGAGTTCTTTCTCTTCCAATCACCAGCTGTCACCATTGCTAAGTTTTCAAGTGAACCATTACTTCCACTACTTAACCTTCTTTCTTCAGAAAAAAGTTTACTGGTAACCTCTGAAAAAATTATTTTCTCCTTCCCATGTATCAAAATAGGCTTCATATGCTCATAGGAAGATGGAAGAGACCAGATCAGCCTCAAGGCTTGATCCTCATCGTCAATTTTAACTCCAATAAATTCCAACTCAGAGACAATGCCATTGAGAACACTTAAATGATCTGAAATAGTCGTACCTTCACTCATCTGCAGTGTATGAAATTGCTCTTTTAGGTACACTCGATTCGAGACACCTTTCGTCTGATACAACTCTTCGAGTTTTTCCCAGAGTCTCTTTGCCGTGAATATTCTATGCACATTTGCAAGAGCATTCTTGGCTAGGCACAGACGAATTGCACTTGCCGCTCTCAAATCCAAATCCTCCAAATCTTCATCGCTCATTCCAGATCTGCTCTTTGTTTCACCAGTAGTGCTTGAACCACTACTGACTTCAGGAACTGGTCTACCTTTCAACGCCTTGTGTAATCCTGATTGAATCAAGATATCCTTGACTTGCACTTGTCACAAGCCAAAATTAATTCTCCCATCAAATTTCTCCACATCAAATCTGATAGGATTTGAAGCTCTACTTCCTGACATAACTTCGATGAATTTTACCGTAGAAATGAATAGTATCCACTAAGTAAGTTCCCAAGAAAGACCGATCTTTCCTAGACAGAACTTCAAGGTTCCCAGGAAAGATTGGAGGGTCACAACGGATACACTTAAAATTTCCAATCTCCTAGACAGAACCTCTTTAGATCATACGTATTCACACTACCACACCAAAGCTCCACCCTGCAAAAAGAACCTAGTGGCTCTGATACCACTTGTTGGGAATCTGGGCTTCCAAATTCCCCCCACCAGGATCTACTTTTCACAGAATAATAAGAAAAATAGAAAAATAAACACAACACAAGAATTTACGTGGAAAACTCCAAAAACAGGAGAAAACCCACCAGGCCCAGAGAAGAAAATACACTATGTGAAAAATTGTTACAATCACACAATTTTTCTCCTCACCCCAACGACACCCACAAAAACTTTTCCCACTAGTAAAACTCTAACTTTCACCTCTCTTCCTTTTACATACAAAAAGGACAATAGAGGAATTTTACTAAAGTCAAAAGTTACTAGATAAGTTTCTGACTGGTGTATTTAAACCAAGGAGCCCAAGCCTTATTTTATAAGGCTTGGGGCTGCCTCTTCTCCCACTCCTTTCCCATGTGGGATTAAGGAGCAAAACCCAACAAATTCTTGTAAAAGAGCATTATTGAAGCAATAAATTGTATGGAAATTGGAAAGCAAGTCTTTGTGTTTAAGTCTATGCGGATGAGCACTAGAAAAGGTTTCCTGTTTTGTGAAGTAAAGGTCTCCTAAAGCACAAACAATTAAAGAATAATTTGGCAAGAGATGTCTATTTGCTGAAGTCAATTGGAACCCATATTCATAACTAAAATACTTTCTGATTGCATGAGTGCCTAACAGGCAGCATTGAGATGTTTCTGGTTTCTCATGAGGGTAGAAGGTTGCATTTGCTGCCACCATTCCTATGGCATTCCAGCCTCATCCCAATCCATGAATAGCATAAGCATGGCCTTATGCTCCACCCTGTGTTTATAGGAGGAAGACATACCGTATCTTCCAAAGGCCATTTTCCTTTCGAGTAACAATTTGGAAATTGTACAGGTGACATATCCAAATATGATGGAGTTCTTTGAGAGTCTTGGAGTTGATATGGAGGTATCAGATATGTCGTTTGCAGTGAGCTTAGACAAAGGCCAGGGCTGTGAATGGGGAAGTCTAAATGGTTTGTCGAGTTTGTTTGCACAAAAGAAGAATGCTATAAATCCATACTTTTGGCAAATGCTCAGAGAAATCGTAAAGTTTAAGCATGATGCTCTACGGTAAGTCATCCTCTTTTCAAAGGTTAGACAGTAATTTTTCTTTTTGTGGGAAGAAGAATATATAGGATAGTGCTGAATCTTTGTATACATATATCTATTGCAGTTATCTTGAGTTGCTTGAGAACAATCCAGACATTGATCGCAATGAAACTCTGGGACAGTTTATCAATTCACGGGGTTACTCTAAATTGTTTATGGAAGCTTATCTTGTGAGATTCTTACTGCACTGTATTCTGTTACAATCTTAAGCCTTTTCCTCTCATTTATAGATCATGATTTTGTTACTTAATGACAGTGAAAAGTTGTACTTTTATAGGTTCCAATTTGTGGTTCAATTTGGTCCTGCCCATCAGAAGGAGTTATGAGCTTTTCAGCTTTCTCTATTCTTTCATTTTGTCGAAATCATCATCTACTTCAGGTAGGAGTCCTCTTATTGAGGATATTTTGTAAGTTTGAGTATAGACTTGTGTGTAATGTGTATAAACTAGTAGTATGTGTGGCTTGTTTATGTGTGAGTGTTTACTGCATAAAATTGTGTGATAATTTTCTGCAATTTCTTCAATGTTTCTGGAGCTGGAGTTGTACACGTTGATTTTAATGGTTTCCTAGTTGAATACTTTCTGCAGATCTTTGGCCGTCCACAATGGCTTACTGTAAAATGGCGTTCACATTGTTATGTGAAGAAGGTGCTAACATGATCTTGATAAAAAAAAAAAAAATGCTTGTGTGTCATGTGAATTACATTTTGTTTTAATTTTTTTTTTCTCTAAATAAAATCAGGTCAGAGAAGTGCTAGAGAATAAAGGTTGTCAAATTAGGACCAGTTCTGAGGTACAGTCAGTTGTATCAAATGATGAGGGTGAGTAATTAGTTACATATTTACGCTCCCTTCTTTTTCTCTTTTGTTTTGTTTGTTTTCAAATGATTAGGAAGTATATATTTTTTTGCTATGTAATGAGAAATGTACTTATATTCAAAGCTTATTTTAAGGTATTGTTATTACTTACCAGTTTTCAGTTCGGCTAGTCATATCAATGTGGAACGAAACAGAATAAGAGCACATAGAGAAATGTCTGAACCAGAGTGATCTAGAGTCATGGGATATAAGTTAATTGATGAAAAATGTTTCTATTTGAATCGTGATCAATTTTAGTGAACTTTATTAGAGGTTTTGCAGGTTGCTCTATAATCTGTGGGGACGATTCCGAAGAAATATACAATGGGTGCATACTGGCTGTCCATGCCCCTGATGCATTGAAAATATTAGGAGAGCAAACAAGTTTTGATGAAATGAGAATACTTGGTGCTTTTCAATATGTCTACAGGTACATTCTCTCCTCTCCCTAATAATCTGCACTAGAGGGGCCAATCCTCTCACTGCAAATAGAAAACACTAAACATAATTCCTAATTTTACCTACTATTTCAGCAAAATAAGAGGGAAGAATAATCATTGTTATTCTGTTTGGAGAATTTCAATTGAGTATTCGGAATGGATGAGATGCTGGTATTTTGAGCATGGGATGCAGTGTTATAGGATCTTATTTAATTTAAGCTAAATCCACCTATTAATTTGTTAATTTTGTCCCTTTTTCTAAAGAAAAAATGGTTCCATTTTGTTTCCCCCTTTGAAAGATAGTGACTGTATACTTCCCAAGTTTAATATTTTGGAAGTTACTTTAGGCTATATAAAAACTACAATCGTGATTAGACTCTTACATGACAAGTTTTCAAAAAAATGAGCGGCTAAGATGGATGGCACTGTCCTCAGCCATAGTGAAGTAGGTTAAAATGCCAAATCAACCTTTTATTCTCTATTTGCAGTGATATTTTCCTTCATCGTGACAAAAATTTAATGCCCAAAAACCAAGCAGCATGGAGTGCATGGAATTTTCGTGGAAGTAGAGACAATAAAGTATGTTTGACGTACTGGCTCAACGTGCTTCAGGTTGGTTACATGTTCCATTTGTTTAAAATCTAAATTTATTGTTAGTTTATAGGGTCCTTCAAAGTTTCAAACAGTAGACTTTGTGCATGTTAATCCTACTGGAGTTGTATTTACACCTCAAATATAGTTGAGGACATTAAGATGACATTGCTAGTGATGTAGGATAATAGAGAAATAAACAAGAAAACAGAATATTGGTAGACAGAGAAGAGAAGAAATCAGAAAGTTGAGAGAGGAAGACGACAAAGAAGAAGGGATTGGAAGAATACGGCTAAACAAACACTTTTTGATCTCGAACTCAGTCAGACTTCAAAGTCTCAATACAAGTCTTTAAATAGTAAAATAACAAATCCTGAATAAACCCTAGATAGTCAATAGGCTTTGCCCCAAGCCCATTAATACAAACTCAAATAAATTATATAAAGCATAAGTAAAATAACCCAAAATAATAAAAATAGGAGTTGTCCTCATCAACTAGTTTCCTTTTTAGTCGTACTAATGGGTTAAAGAAGTTTGAGATTCTTGACAACAAAAAATTGATAATGGAAAGTCCCGCCTGGAAAATTCAAGAATGGATTACAGAATAGGGCAACTTTTTCAAAAACACATCCTAAACCTAGAGCTTCCAATTGTTGAACTCAATCACTGTGAATCCTTTAGAACAATAGCTCCATCATATTTTACATAGGAATTGATTTAAGGGTCCATTGTCAATAGAACATAAGTTTACCTGTTACATGAAGAGCGCTTCAATAGCTACACCAGAAACTGAACTCCTCAGTCCAACTGGATATCCAAATCCAATGGTATGTGTGCAAATAAGAAGACATATTTTCATGTAAGTGTGAAAGAAAGCCAATTATTACAAGAAATGGCATCGTACTTGTTGCATAGGAATAACATTTCGCTTCTTAAACTTGTACCATATTGTCAGATTGGGATGTCTCCATGCAAATAAGTCTATCAGGAAATGTTTAATGCTATAATTAAACCCTGGAAGTTTTGAGCATGCAGAATCTTGGTGAAACAGATCTCCCTTTTCTGGTGACTCTCAACCCAGACCATACACCACAAAGTACCATGCTTAAGTGGTCAACTGCTCATCCAGTCCCTTCTGTTGCTGCATCAAAAGCTTCGCTTGAGCTTGATCGTATACAAGGGAAGAGAGGAATTTGGTTTTGTGGGGCATACCAAGGTGAACTTTTATGCATGCTGAGACCGACTTACAAATAGATGCCATACTGTAATATGAAGTTTCAGAAATCAGAGCTGATTTTTACAGTGTAACAAATTTGTAGTCTCTTCACATTTACTGTCATCTGAGTATTTGTTCTGCATTTTGTCAGGTTATGGTTTCCATGAGGATGGATTAAAGGTAGAGACTAGTGGTCAGTAATTTCTGAGTTATAATGATATAGATGTATCAAGGTGTCCAAAGATTGTTCCTTTTCTAGGATGTACTTCTTACATAGAACACCCAGCCTTTGGGAATAGTGGTGGCCAAACCCATATCTTTTATGCAGTATTTTTCTTTCCAAGAAATATATCGTTGGTTGAATGCATCTGACAATGTATCTTCTTGGCAGGCTGGCGTGGCTGCTGCCCATAGTATGCTTGGAAAAAGTTGTGCTCTTTTGAGCAACCCGAAACACATGGTACCTTCGCTGTTAGAAATGGGGGCACGCCTTTCTATCACGAGGTTCCTTAGACATTATATCTCAGCTGGATGTGTAATGTGAGTTTACTCTTACTGGCAATGATAGATCATCTTAACATATATATGGTGATTAAGTTTGTTTTCCATGGATTTGATCTATTGTGCCTTGTGGTATCAGTTTGTTGGAGGAAGGGGGCACGGTATTCAACTTTGAAGGAACCATGAAAAACAGTTCTCTGAAAACTGTTTTGAGAGTTCATAGTCCCCAATTCTACTGGAAGGTGCGTACTATAAATTTATACCCGGTATTTTCCTGAAGGGTCACATGCCAGGTAGAGTGGAAAGGATATCAAGATAACTTTTTTGAACTTTAAAGAATATACGATACATTATTTTGGCATTCAAGATTTAGAATTACTTTTTATATATTGTAGAAAATACCACCATCACTGACAAGCACTATATTTCTTTGCCCAGATAATGACACGGGCTGATTTAGGCCTTGCAGATGCATATATAAACGGAGATTTTTCTTTTGTTGATAAAAAAGAGGGTCTTCTAAATCTTTTTATGGTGAGATAAATTGACCTGAATCTGATCCAATCCTCCAAAAAGCAATAATGTTCAACTCACAAGCAAATTTGTTCTTATGATATTGGTTTTTCAGATTCTTATTGCAAGCAGAGATGCAAATTTCTCCATCTCAAAGTTGAATAAGAAAAGGTAAGTGAACAAAAAGGGATATATTGTGACTGCCAAACCAGCTGAAGTTCTGAACTGTGGTGTTACTAGTGATGTTCACAATTGCATCACGTTGAACTTTCACCTTTGTTGACTTCAGGGGCTGGTGGACTCCATTGTTATTTACAGCTAGTATGGCATCAGCAAAATACTTTTTTCAGCATTTCTCAAGGCAAAATACTCTTACACAGGCCCGCAGGAACATCTCTCGTCATTATGACCTGGTATCAGATTATATGACCTGTAAAACTCCATGTTTTTATTGATGTCTCCGAACAAGTCTAGGAACATTCTACAGTAACTATAATGACTTCTGAACTTATGCTTTGGCTGAAATAGTTTCAGAGTACATAAATATTTAGTGTGGAAGAACATATGCGACACCCATACTTTCACGAAGGCATGGGTGAAAGCATGTAAACAATGGTGGCTTTTGGCTGTATTACCTCAAACTTTCCTGCATTGTACCAAGTGCATATGGTTATTGGGAATAGGCTATATATTTTTATAAATAAAAAAAAAAAATCAATTCTAGTTCATAAAGAGATGTTAAGTGGTGGTTTTTTTTATCAGTTAGGATTTGTTAGAAGATGTGCAAGATTAGCACACTCCAGTTTCATTTAACATTATTAGGATTTTTATTAAGAGTAATCTAGTTTCTTTTTGTTTACTGTTTAGCATTCAAACCCAATTAGTTATTTATTAGTATATAACAGGCAGGAGCTTACAATTCCTCTTTTGTTGTGTTTCAGAGTAACGACCTTTTTGCTCTGTTCTTAGATGAAACAATGACATACTCCTGCGCTGTGTTCAAGGTCAGGATCAAAACTTAGTTTATGATGTATGGTTTAAAAATTGCATAATTTTATATTTCTTTCACTTATGTTGAATGTATGGGTTTAAACTTTCATAGAAGGAAGATGAAGAATTAAAGGCTGCACAGCTGAGGAAGATCTCTCTTCTGATTGAAAAAGTAAGTCTCTTCAATGGGATTCATCAAATATGTATATTTTTTTTTTCTTGTTGCAAGCTACTTCAGTTTATCCTAAACTTCAATTTGTTTAGGCAAGAATAGAACAGAATCATGAAGTTCTGGAGATTGGGTGTGGTTGGGGAAGTTTAGCAATAGAAGTTGTCAAACGAACTGGATGCAAGTACACTGGCATCACGCTCTCAAAGGAGCAGCTGAAATTTGCAGAAAAGAAAGTGAGAGAAGTTGGGCTTCAGGTATTAATTTGATGAATGCAACTTTGCTCATAAATGCATATATCATGACACTATTGAATATGTTAGAAGGTGAAATGTGCAGTTTGTGGTTGAGAGAAAACAAAGAGTTGTTTGTGATCTTTATTTCTATACTATTGTATATATTTAACTTCACTCTAATAAACTTATAAGATATGTTTTCCATAGTTTGTGTTTGACCAACTTCCCTTTTTCCAAGAAATATGAAAGAATTGGAACCTGCAAGGAATAGTTAGTGAAAAAAGCAGCTTAAAGAACTAATATGAATTTATTATTGCCTGTGCTTTCATAAAATAATACGCATGCATCTGTTACTGTCTAGTTGTGAGTTTGCACATGCGACTATCTGGTCCTTCTCTCATCATGAGAACAACTATTTCAAACTGGCATATTTTATGATTTTGTTCTCTAGGATTAAAAAAAAATCAAATGAATTATGAGTTCAATACATCCTGTTTAGCAAAAAGACGGATATTCCTTGCTCATTATCAGACAACCACTTATTCACAAATCTCAAGTGGGTCTAATCCTTTTCATTTCCCATCTCGCTCTGCTTAGCCCTATCCCTCTAGGGGTATTTTGGTAATAGATTCTATAAAAATTGGACCATCTTATTTGGTCAAATACCTAAATTAATTCTGATCAACCCTGTTTTTCCAGGACCACATTAAATTTATTCTTTGCGACTACCGCCAGTTGCCTTATACCAACAAATATGACAGAATAATATCATGGTAAGTTATTTTGGCAGTCAATTTATATCTGACCATAACATCCCCAACAAATAACATCATGTTATTTTTTTCCAGCGAGATGCTAGAAGCTGTTGGCCATGAATTCATGGAAGTGTTTTTTCGTTGTTGCGAATCAGTATTACGAGAAGATGGGCTTCTTGTTCTGCAGGTAATATTTTTGGTAAATTAATTATGTCTTGTTCTCTTTAGCTCTCTCATGGGTATGAATTAATTATGCTAACCATTAGAACCGGTTGATCTTTTCTTAGTTCATATCAATACCAGATGAACGTTACGAGGAGTACAGGCAAAGTTCAGATTTCATAAAGGAGTATATATTTCCCGGTGGATGCCTACCTTCATTAAGTAGGGTAACATCAGCTATGGCTGCTGCATCCAGATTCTGGTACAAAATAAAAATTAATTACTAATTTGTATTGTTATTTATTTCTGATATTTATCCTCCAAAATATGAATAGATTTTTTGGTAATGCAGTGTGGAGGATGTGGAGAACATAGGAAGTCATTACTACCAAACACTCAGATATTGGAGAAAAAACTTCCTCGAGAAGCAGAGGTAAGAAAAATCAAATCTAGAAAAAGCAAGTTATTTCTCTCAAGCTTCACATGCAACACCGAAATCAGATATAATATTGAATCTCTGAAGGGCTAAAAGAACCTTTATAATGAAAATTCTTCTTCTTTCAGCAAAATCCTCACTCTCGGGTTCAATGACAATTTCATTCGGACATGGGAATATTACTTCGACTATAGTGCAGCTGGTTTTAAGACACATACACTTGGAAATTATCAGGTACTTGCTGAGGAGTTGAGAATTAATTAATGCCGGATATAATATATTATATATATCTATATATATTCATGTTTTACCTTATGTGATGCAGATTGTATTCTCCCGCCCTGGTAATGCTGCTGCGTTTAGCAATTCATATCGAACATTGCCTTCAGCATCTTGATTTTGTTCTCAACGGCAAAACCTTCTGATACATTAATATTCCGTCCTGTGAACACGTTATATTGTTGACGTTGCGTTTTTATGCGGTCATTTTCCAACGTAAGTTGAAAGCCAAGAGATCAAAATAATATAATTTTTGTGTTAACAAAAAAAAAAAAAAGATCTGTCGGGCTTCATGATCACTATTATATGTCGCACACTGTGAACATGTTACCGTTCTTTCGGGTTATGTTAGGCTGCCCCTTTTCCGGAGTTAAGAAACGTATGGTTCTTATAAAACTTGAAGTGGCATGATGTTGTAATTCATACCTGCCAAATTTTTATAAAGATTATTTTCAAGATGGGTTTTCACAATTTTAGTACCCGTTTTAAATATTTGAATATTGTATTAAAACCCACACATAAATGCTTAATAAATATCATGGATCGAACTCCGTCTTTATCTCTTCCATTTAGTCATACGTCTCAAGTGGATAAATATTTTCTGCCTGCGTCCCGTACTTGTCCTCACTGGTATATAAACGTGTATTTATGTGGCATGTAATCTAGAAAATGAAACTGAGAAAAACTAAACAATTGTCTGAAAACAAAGGAGCAATAGACTGACTGGGAAAAAGGAATGTACAAAAATATTCAAAATACAAGTCCTCACCGTTAAGAGTACTTGGCGCTCTAATTAGTAAGAGTTGGAGGTTTAGCATTCTCATTAGATTGTTTTAAATTATTTTTTAAAAAGTATAAATTTTACACATTTATCAAAAAATTTGATAATATTTAATCAAAATTAGGAAGATAAAAATAAAAAAGGGAATAAAAATATTTTTTATGAATAAGAAAGTTAAAACTTTAAATAATAAGTGTCAAGTTTTTGGCTTTACTATTCACAAAAAGTATTTTTATTAGTTAGAACTATCAATGATATAATTATAGAAAATTAAACTTATTATAAAAAATATTAATATATAATTATTTTAATCATTACAATAATACTAATATATATAAATAATCTAATAAACTAATATAGAATAATTTAAAATCAGAAAATAGAACTGAACCGGACTAGAACTGGTAAAATCGGTACTGCCATTTTTGGAGGATAACTGATGCGTAATCAATTTTAAAAATAGAAACCGGTAATACCGGTTCGGTTATAGATTTTGTCTAAAATTAGATTGAACCAGACTGGTTACACCCCTTAGTATTATTAGTAGATTGATCATATATATCTAGATTTATATAGTTAAATTTAATATTGTAGTAGTATGTGTAAATTGTAAATATTAAAGAATAATATACTTTTATTATGTTAAGAGTACGATGGTATATAGGCCAGTTCTCTAAGTACAAAATCTGGATTCGAAACCCCACCCTTTTTGTGCAGTGGTGAAGCAAGATAGGTTTTCTGGTATGGTAGGATTGGTAATGGTTAGATGGGCTCGGGGTGGGGGTCAACTGACAATGCCATCAGTGAAGAGGCGTGGGCGAGCCGAACCAGTTAATACTAAATAACAGTTAATTTTGCTTCATCAAATCAATATCTTCTTGCATTGATTTCATCTTTGTTCGAGAATTGTAGCTAAGTTTTCTCTTAAAAAATGATCGGGTACAACTCTTGAATTGTCCAAAGTAGATAGTTTGGGATTCTATCATCTATGTGGTAGATTTATTCAATTAAATCTTGTGTTAGTTCATAAAAATTTGGTATACGTTTCCTTATATTCTTTGGTATGCAGTTCGTAAGTCGATCGACCCATGAATATGGCCAACGACTTATCGTGACTAGCATACTTAGATAATTGTAAGAAAATGCTGCCAAAATTTTGACTAGCATTAGAATTTTAGTTTGAGCATATATGCTATATAGATGATAGGACCAACTATCTTATTAAAGTAGTGCTATGAGAATGTAAATAGATTATTATTAATGGTGTTTATGAAATGAATTAGGTTTTTTAGTAGACAATATTATTGATGATGTTTTTGAACAATGACAGAGAATGACTTAAAACTCTATGCCACCACCACAATTTTAAAACTTGTTTTTTTATTAATTGTCTTTTAAATATTCTATTCAACAACAATAATTGAATAATTGTATCATGCAAGAATTTCATTTTTGTAATATTTGTATTGCCTTTTTTATTAAATGTGAATTTGTATAACAGTACAATTCGAGTAGAAAAAATAAAATCCATTCGAAGAGAAGCGAGAAAAGGAGTATGTTCGGACACTATTCGAACAACATGTAACCTCGTTTGAACGATAGTAATTTCAATTAATTTATTTGTTCAAACCAATGAGATTTGTTCAGACATAGATCTCTTTTGGATGAGATCAAATGTGACAATTTGTTCGAATAAAAAATTGTCCATTCGAATAGTGTGTCGGTTCGGACAATCAAAAGTCTCATTCGAACGGATTTTGGAGATAATTTTTTTTTGTCTTAAATAAAAAAAGTTTGTTCGAATGGATTCGAATAGACTAGTGATATTTCATCTTTAAAACTTTTTTAGAGATGAAATTCAATTTTTGTCTCAAACTTTTGAGATATGCTTTTTGAGATAAATTTGGGATAGAATTTCTTTTTCTCTAAAAATATTTTGAGACAAAAAATAAACTTTTTGAGACTAATTGATTTGAGAAAAATCAATTTAGTTCCTTCTTTTGTGGTTCTGTTTTAGATGTTCTTCTATTTAGTTGTTTATTAAAATGCAATTTTAACTTACTCTTCTAATTTTGGTATTTTCTTTTCAGGTCTTGGTTGAGGAACTTCGGAGCTTAGCAGTTCTAATTTTTAACTTTGTAAGTATATGTTTTGATGTATGAAGATCCGAGTCAGATGATGCTGAACTGTCAGATTGCACATTGATGGCGCTGAGATATATTGAGTTGGCAGATCAGCGCAAAAGTAGTAAGTGATCTTGATTTTTTCTTAATTGAAACAGTTTTAGAGGCCGAATGTGGTATATTCTTTTCGGCGCGCACGTCATGGCCACCAAATTATACTTGATGCCACTGTTTTCAAGGCCGAATTCCACTGTTTTTTCTTCCAAATCCACAATTTTAATTATTCTTTTTCCTTATTTAGTAATATTTTATTTATATTTTAGGCAGTGATTTTAAACCTGATTTGGGCTAGATTTCTGGCAGATTACTTCTTTTATACTTTATTTGATTTTGGCGTGATTATTGATATTTTGCTAATTTTGATAAAATTTTGATATGGTCGACTTTCGACTATGCAGTGTGGCATGTGGACTGATTTTTGGGATTGCTTAATTTGATAATTTTCAATTGAATATCGGAAGCATTTTTTCTATGTTTTTGAAGTAATCATTTGCTGAAATTAGCCTGCAGAATCATTATTCCATTCAATGTCATGTTTTAACTTAAGTATTCGATTTCTTTCGTTTGCTGTATTTTCATGCATTGGTTTATTCACTTATGGTTTAATTGTTTATGTATATGGTTTAATTATTTCATATATGCTTATGCATTTTACTCATTTATCCATTGTCCTATGTTCTAGGGATTTCAATAGTTGCTTATTTGTGTAGGGGTTTGTGTTCCTAAATAAGCTATGTTTTTTGTTGAATCTTCCTAATTATATGAGCTTGTTTTCCTAATTGGAATGTTTCTTACTCATGATAAAGCCAAATTTGAAGATTGTGGTCTTAATATTCATTTAATATATCTGGTCCTATCTTCCCTTGGCATATCTGATCACGATTGAGTATCTCGTAATTATCATATTTCAATGCTTCTTCTCTTGTAATCTTGCTTTCTATGAGCTGCATTTTATGGTTTTTCAATCTTGTTCATCCTATCCTTTATCCTTAAAACTCTTTGAATTTCAACCTTGAAACTAAATAATACAATGATTCACAAGAACCAAGTCACAATAATGTATACATATTTTTTTAAATATATATTATATATTATTGTTGAGAGGTGGCTTGAATAAGCGTCTCTTTAGTATGCTCGCTCGACTCTCGCTCGATTGAGACTCAACTCGTAAGTTCGCTTGACCCTCGCTCGACATCCAGCTCGAGCGAGACATTAGATAGTAAGTTCGCTCGACTTTCACTCGACATCCAACTCGAGTGAGATTCCAAGCAGTAAGTTTACTCGACCCTTACTCGACAATCCGCTCAAGTGAGGTGCAACCCTAGAAGTTCACTCAACAGTTCACTTCAAGCTAATATTCTACGGACTTAGGTTTGCACCGTTTTAAATAGTGTTTTGCTCGAGCGAGAGTAGTCTTGCTCGAGAGATATGCACCTTATAAAAGGTGCACAACATTTCATTTGAAAGCAGAACGTGAAGAACTCATTTTTGGTTTATACTCTTGAGAGAGAGCGTTTGTATTTGAGAGTGAGAGTGAGCCAAACACTTGTAAGTGTGAGAGAGAGTGATTCTTGTGATTCATTTCCTATACTCCATCTTTATTTTGTACATTGGACTCATTAAGACCGACCCCAATAGTAGACGTAGACTTGTGTTAAGCCGAATCACTTATATCTTGGTGTTTTGTGTGATTGTCGTATTTTCTCTCTGTTGCTTTTCCACTACGTTACTTCCTATTTGCTGTTTATTAACAGGTCTATTGTCAACAATTGATATCAAAGCGTTTGCTCTGTACTTATCAGAAAGGATGGCCACAATAAGATTTGAAGTAGAGAAATTCATCCGACAGAATAGTTTCAGTTTATGACGTATCAAGATGAAGGCTTTGTTGCGATAACAGAGTTTGTCCAATGTTCTTAAAGAGGTGACTAACGATTCTCCTGCACCATCAAGGAACAAGGAAGAAAAGACTCACAACACTATTCTATTGTCACTATCAGATGGAGTTTTGAGGGAAGTTAATGAAGAAGAGACCGCTATTGGTCCTTGGGACAAGTTTGAAAGCTTATATATGAAGAAATCTCTCACAAATCAACTGTATTTTAAACAAGAGTTGTACACTCTCAAAATAAAGGAATGTACTTCTTTTTTTGAATATTTAGATGAATTTAATAAAATTATTATGGATCTGAGAAATATTAACATTAAACTTGAAGAAGAAGATTAAGCATTAATTATTTTGTGTTCGTTACCTATTTTGTTTGATAATTTTGTGAACTCAATATTGTATGGTAGAGATACAATGTCCTTGGTAAATGTGAAATTTGTTTTGAATTCTAAGGAATTGTGAACAAAATTGGGGATACTAGGCACGGAACATCAATCCGATGGTTTGTTTGTGAAAGGTTTCTCGGGTGATAGATTTGGGGATAGATGATTGGGAAAGAGTAGGGGTAGTTCCAGTGGTAGTTCTAAATCTAACAAGAAAAATATAAGTGTTACTACTTTCATAAATTTGATCATTACAAGAGTAAGTATGCTAGACTGAAGAATAAGGAGGAAGAAGAAAGTTACTCCAATGTAGTTAGTGTTGAAGAATAGTCTAACAACTCTCATATCGTCCTAGTAGTCGGCAGCCGTAGTAGGATCATGTATTCAGCTTGTACATCTCATATGTGTTTTAGAATGGATTGGTTCAGTACCTATGAATCAGTTAATGGTGACTCCGTTTTGTTCGAAATAATATGGTCTGTGATATTGTTGGGATTAGTTTAGTCGAAATTGAGATGTATGATAGAACTGTTAGAACTTTGTCTAAGGTTCGACATATTCCATCTTTGAAGAAGAATCGCATATCTTTGGGCACTCTTGATTCTGTTAGTTATTAGTATTCAGCTGAAGGTGAAGTCTTTCGAGTCTACAAGGACTCTTTGATGGTAATGATAGGGAAGAAGACAGATGGTCTTTACTTCTTTCCGCTTTGTACAGTAATTGATAGAGCATCTTCACGTTCCAGATTCAGATATTACTCGCATGCGGTACATGTGAGTGTGCCAAACAGGTATGATCATTTATGAGTAGGCATCTTTTACTTAGTGTGATCATATACAATAAAACTTGATTTTTTGTTTGCATTGTGTTCTTGCGAAGTAGTGTAGAATCAAGTTTCCTGCAATTATTTATTTTTGATTTTTTAGGAATACATCTTGTTTAATGTTATGCTTTGTTACACTCATATTTGTTTATGACCATTTGAGAAAGAGTTTGGTTTTGTTTATCTGTTTTGTGATGTATTTGATATATTCAAATATTTGAGAAAACTAGTGATCTACAGACAAGAAGTTAGAGTGTTGTTCAAATCATACAGTTGGATCTACTCCACAGAGGTGGAGTAGCTGAATGGAATGAGATGGACTCGTGTGTGAGAATCCATATTATACTTTGGGTTTGCCAGGCTTGTCTACAGAATTGGGTGAAGCAGTCAACACATCTTGCTATTGGGTGAACTTTCTTCTTTTACAGTTTGTGTTCAGTTGTTTCCACAGGGATGGAGAGGAGACTTATAGCAAGTAGGTGGAGTTGCTGAGAGAGCTTCACAATAGAGTGCATGTGATACTCTAGATTATACTTTTGAGATTAAGTATGATTTCGATTTCGGTTTTGATTTTGGCATTGATGTATAGTAAGAGCATGTCCACAGTCTTATCTAGTAGATAGAGGATGCAGTTTGGCTACGTTGAGAGTATTCTCATGCAGGTTTTGTGGAGTTTTTACTTTGGCAGAGAATATTTGTTGGCTATCTTCGTTTGTATTTAGAAGACGTTATTCAAGTAAGCAATCTATATAATAGTGCATTGCCATTTGTGTGAAGATATTAATTTTTCATTAGGACCAAACTTGTGATTTGTTCAAGTCGTCTATAGTGTTGAAGACTTTTGTGTGGAAATTGGGGTCTTCAAGGATAGATGTTGTGTTCGAGTTAGTGATCCCCTTTTGTGTTTTGGTTGAGAGATTTGTTGGTATTTTGTAAAGAATGGATTTTGTGAAGATTATGAGAATGCAAGCTAAGGTGGAGATTTGTTGAGAGGTGACTTGAATAAGCGCCTCTTCAGCAATCTGTAAGTTCGCTCAACTCTCGCTCGACATTCAGCTTGAGCGAGATTTCAGACAGTAAGTTCGCTTAATCCTCGCTTGACAGCCCGCTCGAAACGAATT
This sequence comes from Platycarya strobilacea, assembly GCA_036898215.1. Lineage (NCBI taxonomy): Eukaryota > Viridiplantae > Streptophyta > Magnoliopsida > Fagales > Juglandaceae > Platycarya > Platycarya strobilacea. The sequence goes on along the minus strand of CM072545.1, from coordinate 42,644,539 downwards.
GTTAAATGTTCTACGAGCTTAGGTTTGCGCCGTTTCAAATAGTGTTTCGCCCAAGCGAGAGTAGTCTCACTCGAGAGAGATGCACCTTATAAAAGGTGCACAACATTTCATTTGAAAGCAGAACGTGAAGAACTCATTTTTGGTTTAGATTCTTGAGAGAGAGCATTTGTATTTGAGAGTGAGAGTGAGCCAAACACTTGTAAGTGTGAGAGAGACTGATTTTTGTAAGAATCTTGTAATTTATCTCCTATACTCCATCTTTGTTTTGTATAGTGGATTCATTGAGATTGACCCCAACAGTAGATGTAGGCTTGTGTTAAGCCGAACTACTTATATTTTGGTGTTCTATGTGTTCTGTGTGTTTGTTGTATTTTCTTTCTATTACTTTTCTGCTGCGTTACTTCCTATTTATTATTTGTTAACGAGTCTATTCCTAACAATTATATTACGAGAGCAACAAGTGCTAAAAGAGAATTTTAAACATTTAACCCTAATTAGAATGGAGAAAATCATAATAATAATACAATGTTTAACCCTAATTAGCATTCATAGATAATTAAAACATAAATAACATTCAGAAATTCTAAAACATAAATTGCTAAACTGTCACAACACAAAAAACATAAACTCGTAATAGAGCTTGAATAGATCTAAACAAAATACTTGTTAAGCATTTAAACATAATTAAAATCAACTGATCTTTTGTCTGTAACTTAAAAATAATTTTCAAAATAGGACCTTAATAGCTCCTTTTAAGCCACATCAATTACTTCTAAACATTCTCATAAAAAAATAAAATCAATAAAGAGACAACAAAACAAAGGAAAAAAAAACCCTAACGGAAACAAGTCCTAATTTCTTCATAATGATCCCAAACTCAATATGTATATATGCAGCCATACATAAAGAGAAAAATATATTGAAGAACAAATCATGCAATTACTGATAAAAATAAATAAATCGAGCAACTAAAAAAATGCTAGATCTTGAGAAAAAAAAATAAAGAACACATATTTGAGACTCAGGCTTGAGTTTTTTAGCCTTGCAATTTTTTGTATGGGAAACCCTAGCCCTGCAGAAAACAAACAAACAAGTTAGGATACACTAAAATGGATCTAGGCGGTAAAACAAATGAAGATTTTTGGATCTAGACTAACACATCTATATCCAAACACCCTAGCCCTTACATAGTGTTTTGAATGGGGAGGATCTGAGCTTCGTACGCCTGGAAGGTGACAGGAAACTCGGAGTTGGGTTGAGCGACAACCATGGCTGAAAAAGCCATAGTTTCGTAGAGGGGAGGGGGAAAAGATGGTGCAAGGGCTTCTCAATTGGGGGGTGGGGGGTGGGGGAGGTGGTGCAGCTTGAGATGGGTGGGTATGTCGTGAGAAGTAACACCATAGGAAAGTTTGTGGGTTAGGATTTCAACAAGGGGGAGAAAAGAATAATGGGAAAGAAGAAGTGGGGGTAAGGGAGAAGGGGTTCGGTGTGGGGGGTTATGAGAATAAGCCATAGGGCTTCATATGTATACCGCACCAAAAATGGCGCCAATTTAATATTTAGGGGGGGCAAAACTAAAGGCCATGGGTTGGCCAACACAACCACTCATGGACCGGCCCAACATGTTAAAATTACATTAAATATATACACACAAACCTCGACCCGAGTAGGAAAGAAAACAATAAAGAATACTATAATAATATAAAATAAACAGCCGATAATTATAATTAATATACTATATATACTATATATATGTTCTATATTTAAAACATATGATCGAATTGATTTATATATTTAAGATTATAATTTTATGTTATAAATTATAATATAACATTTTTTTTATAATTATAATTTATGTTATATATAAACTTATATATAATATAAAAAATATTATTTATCACTTAAAAAGTGTTTAATATGCTATTAGAATTTCTATTTATTCTTTATAAAAACAAAGACAAATGTAAAATAATTTCTTGGTGCCTATTGTTGTGAAATGTAAAACATAATTATATTTAAATTAAAATGATTTTTTAATATTGCAAAAAATATAATAATTGATCGATCTTTTTTATACTTGTATATTTTTAATAAGTACAAAAAAATTCTAACCACACCCATAATTATTTTTCTTTATTTTTTCTTACCTAATTTGTCGTTCATCGGCTCTTTGGACACATGAGGAACATTTTAAAGTTTCGACTTTGTTCCCATTGGGGTGGGGATGAACGGGAGGGTTTTGAATAAAATACTTTAAAGAATTTTAAGAGTTTTTTTTCCCAACATTCCAAAATCTCTGCAAAATAAAAGATTTGAACAACTTTTTTATACTTATATTCTAAATAAGTATAAAAAAAAAATCGAACCACACTTATAATATTTTTCTTATCTCCGTCATTAATCTCACCCTTTGGGCGCATAAGAAATGAGAGATTTAAATAAAATACCAGAAAGAAGTTTTAGGAGTGGTTTAATTTTAATTTTAATTTTAATTTTAATTTTATTTATTTATTTTTGAATTTCTCCAAAATATTTGCAAAAAAACATACTTGAGCAATGTTTTTATAGTTATATATATTCTAAATAAGTAAAAAAAAAAAAAAAACCACACTTTTAAGAAAATTTTACGGTTATTTTGTAATATTAGTCCATGTGCAGTGTTGACTTCCGGGTTTTTTCATAATTTATTTTTTCTAAAATTCAAGATAATGACTCGTGCGCATAAATATTGTATAATATTTCTTATTATATGTAGGAATATCTATACATGAGTGTCTGCAATATTAGATTATAAAATGTGAACAAAATATAGATTGTTAACTTACTATATATCCAGGATCTTAGGCTATCATTACTCAGGCTTTGAATTATGGATGAATGGCTATCAGAGAATTTTTATTACTTATGTATTTAATATGTTTGTATCTGAACAAATTTAGAATTGCGAATGATCTATATATCAATGAAGGATATCATTTCCAGTACAAAGCGGAATAAAAAAAAATCAAGATGATCATTACAGACAAATAACCGCAGCGAACGGGCCAATGTTCACCAATGAAATACCAAAATTTAACATTATTGATCAAGATATACGGTATTTGTTTGCATGTATTATGTTCTCGTTTTTTTACTATGCTTGAGACGGAGAAGAGGTCTTGCTTTTTTTGCATCCCATCCATTTAATTGTTTTTTTAATAATAATTTGCTCTATCCTTTACTAATGGATCTTTTTTTATTTTTTTCATATTATACAAATGTTAATGATGTTGCATTTATTTAGTTATTTTTCTACAACATATTTTGTTAAAAGTATAATTTCTTTTAAAATCCAAAAATTATTTAAAATTGAAAAAAATTATTTTAGTAAATACATTTGTGAGACCAATAGATCCGAAGCACAAAATTAAAGCACATCACTATTAATGGATTTTAAATTCTAGAACGATAGTTGAGGAAGTTTTAGACAATGAAGAGCAATTGGAGCCACCAAAATACAAACTTATTATCCCATTCAGTGAATTAGAGCCTTACAAAGGGCCAATTGCAGAAATAGGTAATTATGATTACCCATCATATCATTTTAAAAAAAATAATTGCTTTACTAAATTAGGTAAACGTATTTTGCACGTTACTCTTCGTCATAATATATTAATTAGGTGTGAGATTCTATAATATTTGGATTATTGAATGAAGTAGCTAGGGACAAAGTCGCATGCCACTTGCAAAAAAAAGTATAGACTAAACAGAGTTGATGATAATTATGATTGAAAATAGGACGAGGGATGTAGCCCGAATGTGTGTCGAGCAGCATAAAAAAGTTTTTTCTTTAGATTTTATTTCATACATATTTTGTAGATTTTTAAATATTTTATAAAAAAAGAAAAAAAAATCACATTATTATTAAAACCAGTTACTTAATCACTAAGTAAAAAAAAAATGAAAAAAAAAATATTCTGAATTCAAGACAAAACTTGGAGATAAAAATCCGAGACGAGAAGCATTTCTCAATTCAACTTAAGAGTTCAAAACATCCACCTACTTTGTATTAATGAGTAATGGACTTTTTTTCCCAAATAAATAAAGAGATGGAACTACCTTATAGGTAGGGGCTACCGTCCTTAACTTTTTTTAAAACAAACTTAATATAGTATGTAAATAATTATATATATATTTTATATAATTACAATTGCCCCCTCAATATTTAGATTTTAAAATTTTTATTAAAATTGTCATCCCAAATTCAAATACTCATGCAATCTAACTCTAACACATCACATATTTAAAATTGTCCCCAAATTCCAAGGCTCACGTAATCCCAAATTTTAGTTTTTGTCTGGTATTAGCCTTTTATATTTTTACAAGTGAGTATTTTCTATCATGAAACTTGTAAAAATAAAATTGCGTACTCAAATAGAATATGAGTTTCTTACAGATAATTTGTTAATTTATACTGAGAAAGAAATTGTGAATAGAATATGAGTTTCTTGCAAATAGAATATGAGATTCTTACAGATCATTTGCATATCAATTTTAAAGATGATAATTCATGAATTTTATTCTATGAAATATTGTTGTCGAACTTAATTTGAAGGGAAGATCCTAAATTGATATTGCATTTTTTTTTCTATTTGTAATGGTATCTAGCAAAATTATGAAAATTTTAAGGAAAATTATTTGATAAGATGATTTATAAACATGAATTTTTTGTATACAATCTTATGACGTATAGTTATTATTTTTTATATAGTCACGTGCAAAAAATACATATTACTTATATTTACACATATCAGATATTTTGTCCAACGCCTCCAACTACCAAATCCTAATTTCGCCCCTAGTCTTGACAAGAATATATATATATATATATACATATACATACATACATACATACATACATATAATAGACGCGAATGTTAAGACACAAAAATCTATTATTCTCAAATATAACAATAGATTGATATAATATTTTAGGAATTTAGATACGCAAAGGTAGGAATTTTAGGTGATATTGATCATATTTTGACATTTTCCAAGGAATCTTGGACCAATGGCAAGTACTGAGGAAAGCAAGCGAGCGTTGAAAATTTGGATTATGTGTAGAGAATTCAGTGTTTGCACTACTCGATGAAAGGCTCAGGTACTACAGCTTGATATTCTTTTATGTAAAACTTTGCAAATGGACTTCCAAATCATTCGTGATTTTAAGGGATCTTGATTTATTCCTTTTTAAAAAAAAAGAAAAGAAAAAACTTCTCATTCATTGAAAGTGAGATTAGTTACATGGATTGAAGACAATTTGAAGTTTCCTTCATGTCAACAATGTACTAGTTACATGTAACGTTGCTTTTCATAACCATCTGTAACTGAATTGCCCTCTCTCATTGTATGACATATTTGCCACTCAACATACTTGGCCAATGTTTCTTTTAGATCTGAGATAACCATTCCAAAGTAGTTATCTAGCTGCTTCATCTGTTTAACTTCTTTAACAACAATCTGAGAATCTCCTTCCAAAATTCTTCTGTGCATTCCAATTCCAGACCAAATTGAGCTGCTCTACCAATCCATAGCCTTTGCTAATAATGGGTCTAGAAATGAATCTTGTTTTCCTCTCAAGGTAGCCAAAAACCTGCCATCATGATCTTTGACAGTAGCAACAATACCTATTTTACAGCCCTTCTCATCTACAACTACATCCCAATTGATCTTGCAAACACCTTAAGGTGGAAGTTCCCATGCAATTTGTGACGCCCCTAACTCCCACTTACGAAAACACGAGAATCGAGTCGTCGGGATGATGACAACACGAGTCACGCATCCCAATGTCGAGTACTAAAAGTGTGTATACACATGATAAGTATAAAATAAAAGTTACAGCGGGTAAATTAAGTCGATAACTAAGTATCAGAATTTTTTAAAATTATTTTACAAACCAGTTTAACACAAATTCTCCAATAGGAGATTTAATATAGTTATCCCAAAGACAAATCATAAAAATACATTTATAAAAAGGGGAAATACATTTTCCAATATAACAAATTATATATCATACTTCAACAGCAGAGCCGCCTTCTTAGACTTAGCCTTCTCGACATCTGCATCTAAAGTCTACGAAGCTAAAAATGATATCGCAGGTAAGTACAACCCAAATAAACCACAAGATATAAAATATATTCATACAATAACAATACACATGAACATGACACCATATGTATGAAACTTAAAATCCTCTTCCTCAAAACAAATAAAATAATCACATATGCCAAAATCCCATTTTGGCTCAAAATAAAATTCCAATAAAACATCCATCATTTTTCCAGAAAATGATATACGTAAATCCATTAAAACTACAACTATTTTCACAGAAAATGGTCCATGTTAAACCAATAATCAAAACCCGTCATTTTCTCAGAAAATAGCCTAAACATCAATTTTATTAACCGTATGCACCATAATTCTTCCTTAGGGACCATCCACACACCCTGACTTTCATCATGACACTATAGGTAACAACCACAAATGTGATTTCGGAACGGGTAATACCTAACTAACCGCGCCCAGCATGTACCATGACCAGACATCCCTAACTCCCACCAGTAGAGGACCTACGAAGTTGGTACGAGAGCGTTACCATCTTGTCCGATCCCGTTGTCACCCGACGACAACTCAGGAGACATCATTCAGTATATTCTGCTCCCCAGTGACCAAATGAGCTCCACCGGGATAATGCTCTATCCCGACTTGGGGTCGTGATACACACGCACCCGAAAGTCATTAACACATGAAAACCTAATTTTCATTTCCAATACATGAACATGTATGTAATTATGCAAAAACTCAGTTTTCCTTTACAAACATGAACATGCGTATACTATGCAATGCATACGAAAATATATAGAAATATCCAACAACCAACAATTCTCAACATCAACCAACAAAGAATTGTTAATACAAAATATATTTAAATCTCAAAATTTATTTGGAAAATACTTACATCGGGCAAAAACATAGATCTTCGAACAGGCGCCGATCGATAGCTCTCATAGCGGGCACTTCGTACGTTGGGTTAGCATGCTCGGTTTGACACCAAAATTTAGAAAAATACTCATTGAAGGGTGGAAAATCTCGTGAAAGTGGTGGTAAGGCAGTGCAACCACCGGAAGGTGGCAGATCTAACTCAAAGGGTGGAGAAACCCATTTTCAAGTTTGGGGTTATACAAGGAAGGAGGGGCCGTGGTTTGAGGAGCTGAGCTATGGGGAGGGTCACCAGAGGTGGGGGAGTAGATTGGCGGTGGCTGTGATGCCAGACGGCAGTGGGTGGTGGTGGATCGGGCTAAACCTATGAGCCATGAAACCCATTTCGTGGGCCACTCGTGTGAGAGCAAGGGGAAGCTTCCATGGGTGGGTTTTGGTCATAGGTGAAGGGGAACTTGTAGGGAGGTCGCCGGCATCAAGGGTGGCCAGCAGGAATGGCGGCGTGACTTGGAAGCGAGCCAAAATCCATTCTCGGGTTTGCTCGGGTAGGAGGAGAAATGGTGGTGCGTAGGGGCTGCCGGCAGTAGGAGAGGGTCGCTGCGGGATGGGAAGTCTGCTAGTGAGGGCGGTGATGCCATGGGGTGGTGGACGGCAGCACTGTGGTGGCTCAAAGGAGGGAAGACCCATTTTCGGGTTCTAGCTTGCTAGCGGTAGGTGGGGCTGCTGTGGTTGACACCACCGGTATGGGTGAACTTGCTGGAGCGAGGGGGTGCAGGTGGCGTGAGTTGTGAGGGCCGGTGGCCGACAATGGAGGTCGGGCGAAGTTGAGGTTGAACGGCCATGGGGAGGCATCGCACGAAAAAGAGAGAGAAGAGAGAGAAAAAGAAGATAAAGATATAGAGAAAGGAAATTTGACCGACATGAACTACCTCTTCGGCTATTTGTAAGCCCGGTACTTTGGGATCTTCAAACTGAGAAACGATGTAACTTAACATATAAACATAAAAATAACGTAAAACTAATTTTAACTAATTAATAGCTCAAACAACAATTTTAAACAAATAAAACACAATCAATAACAAGATTAAAGATAATACGTAAAAATACACAAAATTTGGGATCTCATTCAATTTTTCTTGACTTAACAGGTGAAACTTGTATAGCTTTTCTGATCTGAGTTTATTTAATCTCTTTATGTAGGTGTTTGACCCTTTTGATCATTGAGCTTGGATCATTGTAAATATTCTTGAACACTAACTGATTTATTCTCACCATAGTGTCCAGAATATTAATGATAGTTCCTACATTTCATGATTGTTTAATTTCTTAAACATCTGTTGCATTAGTACTTCGAGACTTTTTGTTGAACTCCGGCTTTTCTAAATTTTCTTTTTGCATAAATTGATTACATCATTTGTAGAAAACACATTTACTCCATATACGTTCTGTACTTTCTTGTTCTTTTAAGCACATAGGGCAAGTAGGATCTGTTATTACCTTCTTTTTGCATAAGTTAATCCTGGTAGGCAGTATGTCATTGCAAGCCCTCCACAAGAAGTTTTTTGCTTCTGGAGGAATATCAATTTTCAAGATTTTGGTCCAATCTTCTGTTTGGTAAGGAGCGTGTGATTGTTGGCCCTATTTTTCTTTTCATCAATTTCCCTTGTAAGTGGTATGCGCTTTTTACTGTAAAATTTCCATCTGCATTGCCTCTCTATGTTAACTTATCTTATTGTTTGCATTGACTGATTGGCATTTGAGCAATAATATCTACTTCCTCTATATTGAATACAACATTTATTAGAGAAAGGTTCCATCTCTTTAAATCATCTATTAATAGGCTTTCTACTTTTGCATCTTCCCCCAAAACTCTATTTCCACATGGAGGTTTATATAACATAGGTTCAGGCCTTGATCATTCCCTATATCAACTATTTTTCCATTACCTATGCGTCAAATAATTCCTTCTTTAAGCAGAGGTCTTGCTGTCAATAAGCTTCTCTAGATATATGATGGACTACTACCTAGTTTTGCATTTAGGAAATCTGTCTTTGGAAAATACTTAAGTTTTAATATTGTTGAAGCTAGAGAATTAGGATTAGAAACTAACCTCAAGCAAAGCAGTGTTGAAATTCTCAAATTCTCTAAATCTTAATCCATATTTGCTTTGGATTGCCCCATTTGAGACCAACTCATCCAATTAATTTTCCTTTCTTGATTAGCTTACCGCCACCAATATCCTCTCATCATTTTGTTCAACTGTGTCAACAAATCTCTTGGCATTTTGAAAAGACCCATTGAAAAAGTTGCTATGGCCTGCATTACAGATTTCAATAAAGTTTCTCTAAGTGCCTGTGATAATCGTTTAACCTTCTAGCTATTCATCTTGGCATTGAATTTGTCAAGGATTCCTTTGAATTCTTTATATCTTGATTTTCCAATTAATGAAGGAAGCCCGAGATATTTTTCATAAGAGGTTGTAACCTTGATGCCTGCATTTTTGGTTATTTTGACTCTTGTGGTATTCTGAGTGTTACTGCTAAAGAACAGGGCAGATAGTTCTTTATTCAATATCTAACTTGATGCCCTTTCATATTGATTAACAACCTGCATCATATTAGTCCATTGTAAGTGAGTAGCTTGGTAGAAAAGCATATAGTCATTTGCAAAAAGTATATGAGTGATATGCCTTTTACTTCTTCTAAGTGCAAGTCTTATTATTCTTCTTGTTTTCTCAGCATGGTTGAGCATTTGAATAATGGCCTCTGAGAAAAGAATAAATAGATAAGGTGATAGTGGATCACCTTGTCTAATCTCTCTTGAAGGTGAGAAAGGTTGTTGAGGATGTCCATTGATCAACATAGAGTAAGAAACTGTTTTAACACACTTCAAAAAGTTGTCTATCCACTTTCTATTGAATCCCATCCTCTCCATGACCTTCTCAATAAAATTCTACTCTAATCTATCATATGCTTTATTCATGTTCATCTTGAGTGCCATGTATCCCTTGAACCCTTTCATTTTAGTTTTCATTAAGTGTAGAGCTTCAAATGCATTAATAACATTATCAAATATTTGCCTCCCTTGAATAAAGACATTCTGATTCTGGGGTATAATTGAAGGTAGTATTTCTTTTAATCTATTGGCTAGCACTTTAGCATAACTTTGTAAAGTACACTACACAAACTTTTTGGCTTGAAATCTGAAACTGAGTTGGGGTTTTTTACTTTTGGAATTAAGACTATAAAAGTCTCATTGATGGAACTATCCCAACTATTTGTGTTTAGTGCTATTGTAACTACCTGACATAGGTCCTCACATATAATATTTCAATTTTGTTGAAAAATTCAGCTGAGTATCCATTTGTCCTGGAGAACTTAGAGAACTCATACCATGCACTACTTCATGAACTTTTGAATTTTCTACTTTTTTTACTAGGGACCTATTCATCTCATCAAAAATTATCTTTGGAATATGTTCTACACATTGTTGTTGCCATCCTAGATTGGATGATGTAAACATATTAATGAAGAAGTTCTGAGTGCATTGATGATACCTTGTAGGGCTATTTCATCTCTGATGCTATTTATATTGTTTTGCTTTTGTCTTTGGGAAGCACCTGTATGAACAAATATTGTGTTTCTATATTCTTTTCTAAGCCATCTTTGTTTGGATTTTTGCTGTCATTTTATTTCCTATTGTTCTAAATCATTTGAACTTGGCTTTGAATTTGTTTGATTGATGTCTGATCAATGCCAATGTTTTTGTCATTCACTTGCTGTAACTTTTGAAGTTGGAAATCAATCTCCCCTTTTGTGTCTCTAATTTGTTTCTTTTTCCATTTGAGTAAATTGTATTTGCAGCTATTTAATCTTTTAATAATATCTTGCACTAAGTTTTCAACATTGACATTGTTTATCCAGGCTGTAGAGATCAAGTCTTTGCATTCATTATTGACACCTCCAACTGTTATCATATCTGAATACTCTGACTATTCTTCCTTGTTGTTGTGCCTGGCTGCTCGAACTTAGCAAAACTGGATTTTGGTCATAAGAATAGGTTGCTAGATTGTTGACAGAGATTTCTGAAAACAAGTTATTACATTCAATGTTGGCAACCACTCAGTCTAAACTTTCTTTCGTGAAATCTAAGCCTTCTCTTATGTTTGACCAAGTAAATTTTTATCCATAATACTCCATATCACTTAAACTAGTGTCTTGTCATGTTTGAATCCTTGTATTTGAACATATGGTTTCTATGGTCCCCCACATTTCTCATGGTTAACAAGAATTTCATTAAAATCTCTCATACATACCCAAGGCCTCCGATTGAAGGATTTTAGAAGTCTAATAATTGCCAACTTCCCTATCTTTTTGATGTAACTGTATTCTCATAAAAAGCAGTTATGGTCCATTTTTTCCTAGAGTTCTTCTCCTTAGTTTTGACTGGTATATGGTAGTATGTGTAAGTCTCTACTTCTATTTCAAATTCTAACTTCCACATCATAGTCAAACCTCCACAACTTTCTCTACTATTTACAGTGAAACTTTTGTCATAACTAGTATTATTTATGATTTTTCCCATTCTCTTCCTCTTGCTTTTTGTTTCAATGAGGAAGAACATATTTGGGCTCTTTTGCTTCACTAGGAAATGAAGCTCGCTAATTGATCAAGGATTCTCAAGCCCTCAATAGTTCTAAAATAAGCAAATCATTAAAATGGGTGGGGCTGTACAACAACCTCGACCTTTAATCCTGAGTTAAGCTCCTTTTAAGCTTAAGCTCATCCTTATGTTTTCTAATCAGACTTTTCTATTCTTGTTGATTTATCTGATCTGCTTATCTCTTTTTACCACTTGTTCCCCATTGTTATTATTAACATTGTTTATCTCCACTATTGTAGGTGATTTGGCAACTCTGGCCCTTCTCTTCTAGCCTACTATTTTTGGTGCTAATATCTCAAGTCATAATTTATCATGAAATAGTAACTATTGTTATTTCGGGAATCATGGACAATCATATCAAATTAAGATGTTTTTGTGGTTAAAAACTATGTAGTCTTGATTAATAATGACTATCTGTCCCTCCTCCGACATTGTTTTAGGTTGATCTTCACCACGATCTCCTCAGCTGTCAATTGTTGCTAATATTTTCTGTTTGCCTTTTTCTATTGAAGTTTCAATAGATTGTTATTTCTAATGTTGCTAAGTAAGTTCTAAAATGAAATGATTTCCTTTTGGTGCTTATTCCAAACTGACTTGTGTTACTTTTCCTGCTTGAACTTCCATCTGGTTCTTGAGAAATTAGAGGTAAGTTATTGCCTTTGTTTGCTGTTTTTTTCCCTCTATTTTCCATTGAATTAAAACTTGTTGCCCTTAGCCACTGGCTATATTGGGACTGTGCCTCCCTCTTATCAGTTTCCCTTGACTTATCAGTACTAGCATAACCCTTGATATCATGATATATAGCCCGTATTGAAAAAAGAAAAGAGGTAACCTTTCATATTTAAATTCAATCCATCTTTGATTTCCATCTATTTTGATTAATTTCTCTCGAGGAAGAGCCTTTGTAATATCCATAGTCACGCTAATTTTGAGATATCTACCCCACTCTATTCCATCCCCTTTTACTTTTATATTCAAAACTTCACCAACAGATGATCCAATTATGTCTCCTTTCTCTTCAGCCATGGCTGCTGGGGATAAGTCATGTAATTGAACCCAAATGGATTCATGAGTAAAAACAACATCGTTGGGCGGAATTTTACAGTCAAATTCTTTGATGTAGATAAGACTTTTATCAAAGGACCAATGTCTTATGTTTTCTACTCGTTCCTTGTCCTCTTATCTTTGAAATTCCACCATAAATCTATAGAAACCCACTTCATTAAAAGTTACAATACCTTCAGGGTTCCGAATTTTTATTGGAATTGCTTTGAATGCTTCTTTGTTTAAACTCTTGTCCATCAGAATATGTAGCAAAAGAAACTTTTTGGTCATAGCTTCTGCTCTTCTTGTTTCCTCTTTTGAGAAGGTCACTACATTTTTCTCAACTATTGTTAATTTGAAATCTTTCCATAGTTTTATTAGTTCTGTAGGACACACACAATAGGAGCTAGAAATTTGGTTTAGGGGGGTCAAGTAAAACTAAAAGTATAACAAAATAATTTCTTCTTTATTTTTATATAATTTTTATTGTAATATAGAACAATCAGATAGTAATATATAAAATAAAAATAAAATATATTTAATACAACATATGTATTAAAAAAGTATATAATATGTTAAGAACAATATATCATTGAAATAATATAAAGATACTCATACAAATATAACAAATAAAAAAATACAGTGTATTTAAAAATGTAGCTTACGCTTTTTAAAGAAACAAAATTATCAAGTATTAAATTTAAATTTAAATTTTTAGTTATTTCTATTTCAATATTTGCAAACAAATTATTTGCTAGAAACTCATCTTCAATTTTGTTGCGAAATTTTGTTTTTACAATTTTTAATGCATCATCATGTTATTAGATTATTTTATTTTATGTGAGATATATTTTATTTATTTTATTTTAAATCAGATTAATTTTTTAAAATTAGGCTTGTCAGTAATTAATGTATAAGATCAAAATAATTTTATAGAGGAAGGGCTAAGATAGTATCTTATAGATGAGATCAATACAAGATGAGATTAATATCATTTTATTAATTTTTTTCCCACTACCTCCTCTAGTGGACACACCTTATCCATTAAGGAAAAGGACCACATTGATACTACAAGAAAAAGAAGTTTTTATTGCTCTTTTTTATTTCCTGTGGACAAAAATAAATGCCAGAAATAATTATTTTAACCTTTTGCCTATGAATCATCCATCCAAAGCGAAAAAATCAGAGATTTTTTTTTGTTAACGCCATCTTTTGAGCCGCAAATACATTTGCCACAATAGACATTTATTATGATGGCTTTTTGACAAATTTCGACTCTGAGCTGTTGCAATACAGTTACAATTTTATTTTAAAGGCGGCAACTGTGAGCCAGCCAATTAGTTTTTTAATCGCGATTTTTAGTCATGTTTTGAATAAACGAAGTACAACTGATAATTATCTGTTTGTTCTTATTTTAGTAGGGACATAGTTAGGTTTTGACATCCAATATAATTCACCTACAGAGTTCTTAATAATGAGTTTTATTTGTCTCGTAATCGTCATGAAATGAGGCCCATAAGTAAAAGTCGGTCCAACAAGGAAGTTTTGCAAACGTATTGTTTAGAATTATTGTTAAAAATATAGTTTATAATTTTAGAATTTAGAATTTAAATTTAAATAAAAAATTCTCTTACTAAACAGCTATTTTCGTTTAAAATACTTTTAATTGATTATATATCTCTTAAATTTTAAAAATTATATTTATCTGAAAGTTATATAGATATTTTTATCCATTAATAATCATTTTAAGATTCGAATTATTTTTTGTATTGCTAAAAAAGCACGTTGAATGTATATGTGGAAAAAAAAAAAGATAAAAAAAAGAGAAAAAATAGGGCCTACGTGTGAGGGGCGCTTCTAGACTTCTAGTTATAGATTCGACTAATGGCCATTAATTCCTATATATAAGCAATTAATATAGCACCGAGTGGCATCAAATAGCTCTGAATATGTGTGGGCACCAATTTCACATCACCCAATTCCCCTCTCATCCTGTAAGTGAGAGCAAAATATCTGTAAGTAGTTGTTTAGACAGTGAAATGAGATAAAATAAATTTAAAATAAATTATAAATAATAATAAAATTATTAAATTAAAATAAGTTAAGATGAGTTGAAATAGTTTTTTGTGCTTATCCAAATGGGCCCTAATTTTTCTCATATAATATATATGCATTGAGTTTTTATTATGAAAAAATTCTAATCATCCTCTTTTATATATACCATACATTATATCTTTCTTATATTTTTCTAATTTTATCAGATATTTGGTATATATATAATGAGTAAAAGAATTTAATTAGTTTAAGATAAATAAATTTAAATATAAAATGGAAATTTTAAAAAAAAAAAAAAAGTGTGATATATTTGTTGTGAAGAATGATGAGTAGCAAAACTTTTTTATTGAAAAATGCTAGTTTGCCTATTTATTTTGATATTTTATTTTGACACTTCATGCATTTAAAATATTTATTTTATTTTTTATTTTTTATTTTTTATTTTTTATTTTTACTTTATAATTAATGAAGTGATTATTAGTACATTCATTTATTTTTTATATTTTAAAATAATAAAAAATAAGAATAAAAAAATAAATAATAATAAAAAAATAGCTTTGAGGCAAGCTGCAACGATCATTGAAGGGCCACCCTTTTTTATTTGGTTGCACGTGAACCGAGATTATCTATATAAATCTTGGTTTGCTTACCAAGTTCCAACCCATATCTGTGATATCACTTTCATTTAGTACCGAGGAAAAACAGAAAAAAAGGTCGAAATATTGAGGGGCTGAGGCTGGCATGGCTGCTGCACATGGTTTGGGCGGTGAATTAAGTGGTGCTGCTCTGCTAAGCAACTCAAAACGCATGGTGCCTACTATGATAGAAGCTGTGGCGCGCCTCTTTGTTACGAGGTTCCTTCAAACATATATCTCCTGCGGATGTTTAGTGTGAGTCGACTCAGCTTTCCTCCCTCCTATAAACACATCCTTTTTCCTATGATTCCGCAGATTGTTGCTTCCTTGTTTAGTATTATTATTATTATTGAATTTTTGAAGTACTAATTGAGCTTCACATTAGGAAGGTATTTTAGAATACCTCAATATGGTTGCAAACCCTCTCTCGCTTCTCTCTCTGATCACCAGCTCTCGAACCCATGACATGAAACTTGAAGCAAGTACTCAAGTCACCAAGTCCAGACAGGGCCGGTAGTTAATGCATATATCTTCTTCATTAGTTAATGCATTGCCACATATATCTTCTTCTCAAATGTACATGATCCGAAACTCAGACAAGACCAGCACTACTAGGGGTGTAAGAAAAAATCATTAGTAGATACTTAGATCGCCGCTGTAATGTCCATTTAATGTATTGCGCGCTACTTTTGGTAATGCAGGTTATTGGAGGAAGGGGGTACGAAATTCACCTTCGAAGGAAACAGGAGAATATGTCCTCTGAAAATTGTTCTTAGAGTTCATAGTCCCCAGTTTTACTGGAAGGTATGTACTAGATCGTAATAGGATGGGCCACGCGCGGGATATTGACGTTCAAAAGTTCAAATCATTTTCTCGTATGAATGCATTTTTTCTCGCCAGCAGTACTGGTGTAGTGATGAACGGTTAGTTGTTATGAGCAGGTCATGACAAGAGCTGATTTAGGCCTAGCAGATGCGTATATTGATGGTGATTTTTCTTTCACGGATAAGAAAGATGGCCTTCTAAATCTTTTTATGGTATGATCATCGATCTGTGTCTGAATCCGAGTTATTTTTTCTAGTATTAATTTTAATTTACATCTTGTTTTGCAGATTCTTATTGCCAGCAGCAACGGAAATTCCAACGCAACAAAAATGAAGAAGGCAAGGTATATAACTATATATATACATATATATATATATATACATATAGTTATATACAAATTAGTTTATATAAAATAAACCCATAAATTCATCTGATTTCATAGGATTTTTTAAATTTACTAAAAGTAATTTTACAATCTAATCATATACTACGTGATCAAATAACATCAGTTTGTGAGTTTATTTTTAGGTAATTAATCCTTTTATGTCTAAAGTATTCCCAAGAAATATTATATATATATATATATATTAATTGGCAGAACTTTATTGGTACTTGATATTGCGATTAGTCATGATATCCTCAATTGCATTACTAGTTAATTAATTAATTGAGCGTTCATGTTTTGCTGGCTTTAGGGGATGGTGGGCACCATTGCTATTCACAGCCAGCATATCATCTGCAATAAACTTTTTCAAGCATTGTTCAAGGCAAAACACTCTTACAAACGCCCGCAGGAACATCTCTCGTCATTACGACTTGGTATAAGATTATCACCTCTAAAACATTCCATCTTTTTTATTTGATCTTTTTAATTGAGACTATGTTAAGAGTGATAGTACTGAAATTACAGCCAATTACTGGTTTTGTAACAAAAGCTTATAATTTGTATTTTGGTATGTTTCTAGAGTAATGAACTATTTGCTCTGTTCTTGGATGAAACAATGACATACTCGTCTGCTGTATTTAAGGTCAGGTTCTTATAAGCTTTTGTTTGATTTACTGCTAAAAACGCTTCAACTTCGTGTCATCTTTTCATCTAAGCTTTAGCTTTTAACTTATTCATACTGTGTATTACAAAATTGCTTAGAATGAAGATGAAGACTTGAAAGTTGCACAGCTGAGAAAAATCTCTATTTTGATTGAAAAGGTGAGCCTTTTCATCTGTTGTCTGTTGGATCATCTCAAATTCTTAGCTAGGGGGTTTTTCTTGCTCTCAGCAATTCTAATTTGCATCTACTTACAAACAACAAGGCAAGAATTGATAGGAAGCATGAAATTCTTGACATTGGGTGTGGTTGGGGAAGCTTTGCTATTGAAGTTGTCATACGAACGGGATGCAAATACACTGGCATCACTCTCTCTCAAGCGCAGCTGGAATTTGCAGAAAAGAAAGTGAAAGATGCTGGCCTTCAGGTACTCCATACATATATATATATCTATATGTATATGTATGATGAAGTTTTCTATGAAGCATGTAGATCATCAAAATTGAATACAGTAGTTATAAGACACTACAAGAAAAATAGGTATTTGTAATACTTTAATTACAATTAGAACGAATATTTGTGATCAAAATAGTCTATTTTAATAACAAATAATCATTTTAATTACAATTAAAATATCATAAATATCTGTTTTTCTTGTAGTGAGATCATGTTATGCGTTGATGTAGTTTCATATTTTTTAATAAAAATATATGTAATTTTTTTTTTTTATACATAGTGATGTTTCTCAGCATGAGAACATCTGGTGAATTTGTTGGGCTTTTCTGTGTGTGGATCTTAATTGGTTGTGTTGCAGTTTTTTTGGTGTATTTTTTCAATGAGATTTGAGGACAAGCGCCCTAGCTAGGTGATCATGGACAAGTCTTTTGGATGTCTAAATTTTTAACCTGTTTTGATATATATATCCGACCAATTCTATCTGCTAATTGGGATTTATTATATATTATATTAAATTCTTGTACAGCTAGCTGATGTATTGTATTTTTTATAAGAGTAGTGCTAATTGGAATTTATTATATATTATATTAAATTTTTAACCCTAGTGTGCCGCCCAGCTTTAACCAGTGGGCGTGTACCTAGCACAAATTTTACCTTTTATTTTATTTTTTCTGTTTTTTCAAGAACTTTATATTAAAAAAAAAATTAAAAAAATGCATCAATACACTTCCTTAACTATAAGTAATTTAAAAAAAAAAAAAACAAAATATATGATCAGTCAAAATGAAGAGACAAACTCATACTAGCTAGCATTTTCCTTTTTATAATCATAGCTCCATGAACATCATGTTACTGAATGAAATCTCATGTCGTTTGAATTGATTCTACTTTTTTGCCTGTTATCGTTGCTAATAGAATCCGACGTTAGACTTCTTTACCAAGTTACTTTTGATCTCACAGGATCACATTACACTTCTTCTTTGCGACTACCGCCAAGTGCCTGATACCCAAAAATATGACAGGATCATCTCATGGTCAGTTCTTTTTTCCCAATTGAAAAAACTGATCACCAACTGATTGATCATTTCAATAAAACCATGATATATATTTGATCCATTTAATTGTCAGCGGGATGATAGAACATGTTGGGCATGAATTTATGGAAGATTTCTTTGGTTGCTGCGAATCATATTTGGCGAAAGACGGTATTTTTGTTCTGCAGGTAATGAATGGGTAAAAAGCCCAAGGTGGTGGCCTGTCTCTTACTTAGATCTGTTTGATACTAATGTCATAAAAATTTTGTGAAATTTGGCTAAAACATTTATTTATTTATTTCATAAACATTTCTTTATTTTAACACATTGCTAACCATGAAAACAATTTATCTGTTCTTAGTTCTCATCCGTACCAGATCAACTTTATGAAGAGAACAGGCTAAATTCAAGTTTTATGAAGGAATATATCTTTCCCGGCGGATGCCTCCCTTCATTAAGCAGGGTAACATCGGCCATGACTACTGCATCCGATCTCTGGTATATAATTTTATTGCCTCTTATTTTACTATTTCTATCTCTCTGATCTCCAACAAACCAATAGAAGTTCTGAATTTGCATGCAGTGTGGAGCACCTGGAGAACATGGGGAATCATTACTACCTAACACTCCAATGCTGGAGGAAAAAATTTATGGAAAATCAGAGGTAAGAAAAAAATCATGTATTGTTGTTGTCATACATTGTATATAAGAACGACTTGATGAAGCAATTATTTGAGAATCAAGAGGACACCTATTTGGAAGAAAATTTCGCATGAATGAAGCTTCTTTGTTTGTTTGTTTTTTGTTTAAAGAAGAAAATAAAAA
Source organism: Platycarya strobilacea (assembly GCA_036898215.1). NCBI lineage: Eukaryota > Viridiplantae > Streptophyta > Magnoliopsida > Fagales > Juglandaceae > Platycarya > Platycarya strobilacea. The sequence goes on along the minus strand of CM072545.1, from coordinate 42,624,979 downwards.
ACTAATGCTTATGATGAATAATGTTAATTCCTTTTGCAGCAAAGTCCTGGCTCTGGGCTTTGATGAAAAATTTATAAGGACGTGGGAATATTACTTTGAATATTGTGCAGCTGGTTTTAAGTCGCGTACACTCGAAGATTATAAGGTAATTAATGTTTCATGTAAAATAAGGTTCCGTTTGGTTTCACGAACGAGTCAAGCTCGTTTTAATTTATCTTAAATTAATCATTATATTTTTTTTAATTTTTATATAAAATATAAATTAAAAAAAAAACTTTTTAAAATTCTAATACAATTTTTTTAAATTCTAATTTTATATTTTCAAATTTTAAAATAATAATAATAATATTTTTTTTAACTTTCAAAATTTATCTCATCTCAACTTAAAATTCAAATAAATCCTTAAATATTTGGACGATATGGGGTTTGTTTATATTTGTTGATACAATATTTAATGACTTTATATATCAATTACTCGAATTTGAAATACTAATTAATAATTAACCTACGATCATTATATAAATGTATATGACTTAAAATGTCAAAAATTTAAGCTGAAAAATATTATTTATCTAAAATATATATACTATTTATTTTTTTGTTTTCGACGTGCTCAATAAAATTAGTTAGACTGAATTAAATAGACAAAAATGACGTCGATCGGAAATGAAATACATGCAAACGCACTTTTAACTGCACAATTTATTAATAGTTATTTTCTTAACTATTAAATAAATTAAAAAATTAATAATTAAAAAAAATGGGAACAAAATTTTTTTAAACATTTTCTATTACTATTTACTATTTATTATTACTTTTCACTTACTTTTTTTACTATTTATTATTTTTTTATTACTATTTAATATTTAATTATTACTTTTTATTACTGTTCACAAATACTCTTGATATCTAAATGTAGTCTAACACTATCATTATTCCTCTTTTAATGAAAAAAAGCTATCATTATTCCTTACTATATATGAGTAGTACTAGTGGTACTATGTAATTTTCTCAATTTGTCTATTTGGTCTGTCCCTTAGTGTAATTTTATTTTTTATTTTTTTTCTTTTTATTTTAAATATTTTTTAAATAAGTTAAATAATCTTATAAATATATAAAAAATATATCAATACACTAGTAGTCATTTTGTTAATTATTAAGTAAGAAAAATTTTAAAAATAAAAAGTAAATTATATTAAAATAAAAGGATAAAGTGAGACAATATATATATATATATATATATATATTAGATAAAAGTAACGTGCAAAGCACGTTTATCTAGTTTAATTTTTAACAAAAATTAGAAGATTATTCATAATTAAATGGATGATAAATAATTACACATTTTCATATATTATAAAAAAATATTAATAAAAATAATAAGATAGTCTCATAAAAATATTAATAATAATGAGATAATTTTGATTGAAATTTCAATAAAAGATTCGTTTAAAATATTATATTTTTATAATTATAAGACGATGATCTAATATTTGTATCATTTTGCATAGCCTCAAAAGAGAGGACATTAAAATACCTATATTTTTAATTTTTGAGTTTTTCTAAATTTACATAAACTTGAATCATCTACAATTTTTTTAGTTATGTGATTATTTTTAAGAAATAATATAATTATTTTATAAAAATAAATTATGTAGTTTATAATTTATATAAAAAAATGTTATATTATAATTTATAACATGAAATTTTAATATTAAATATAAAAATTTATTAGATCATATATATTTCAATTAAATATCAAACATATATGATATATTAATTATATTTATTGTCTATTATTACCAATTTAATATAATTATAGTTAATTGTATATACCGTATATTTATCATCTCAAAAAATAAATAAATAATACATTCATTTTAAAATTATAAAATAATTTTTAAAGAATGAAATTATTAATTATATAATAGGAATAAATTTTTATGAATAAAATTAAACTCTCTTACGTATAAATTAACATCTCTAAGTGAGGATTGCATTGTTATATTATTATGAATGGTTTATTTATATATATTTATATATATTCTATACTATTATTATATCATTCTATACTATTATTATTATTCTATATTTATTTTAAATAAAAAAAGATTTAAATGAAAAGTTTATCGTTATAGAAAATTGAAATTGTGTAATTAAATTTAATGTCAAGAACATTATTTCATGATTAGTGGAATTAGTGGATTGTATTTAAAATAATATTCTTCATTAAATATAATATTTATTTTAACAAAAATAGATGGAAAATGTTAATTTTAACAGAAAAATAAGATTTTTCGTTAAAACAAGATTTTTCGTTAAATAGCCACTTTATATATTTAAAGATATATATATATATAATTTATTAGCATTAATCTCCCATTATATATTATAGCAAAAGCGGAAGCAAAACCGTAAAAGGATGCATTAATTAAACTGGCCAGGCCAGTAGTGAAACATACAAACTAGGCCTAGCTGTATATAATTAGGGAAATTCTCGATCAGACAAAGGCTTGTCCAGAAACGTTAATAATTGGTAAGAATACTCAGTGCGACCATATAATATTTTACATGACTCGTCGATTCGATGCTAGCTAGTACGTCGTAATTTCTATTATTATTATTATTAGTTGGCTTATAATATTTACAATTAATTAATAATGTAGATTGTATTCACACGTCCTGGCAATGTTGCTGCATTCGGCAATCCATGTCAAAGGGTACCAAATTCGGAAGACGTTGATCATGATCATCCCGTTCCTGATGGAGAAACCACCGAACCTTCGTATTAATGCCAGGAGTTCATGATGATCCGTTTCCCCAACAGATCAAAGATTGCAATGGACTCAGATGATGCTATCCATCGATATATAATATATATATATATATATATATATATATTATATCTTATGGTACTTTATTTTATTTTACTTTGCCTTTTTTGGAGTTTGACTTTGGAGCTTGGATGTTCAGGTGGTGCTTGCGGAATTTGTAATACAATTATTATTATTAATAATGGTGCGTGTATAGCATCATCATGAACAATCCACCTTTTCTTCTTCTGAATAAATTATAAGTATTTGAATAAAAAAGTGTACGTTCCCTCTTCTTCTTCTAGTTCTACTTCTTTAGTTTTTCAGTACTTCTCATGTACACTACGACAAAAATTGATTTTTCTTAGGAGAAATTTGTTTTTCAGTACTTCTCATGTACACTACGACAAAAATTGATTTTTCTTAGGAGAAATTTTGTCCCAAATAACTATATTTGCTGCCGAATATACTTTATTTTGGCAGTTTCAAGTTGCGGGAACTTTGACATAAGACTAAGACAAAATAGCGATTATTCTACAGGCTAGTTTCAACAGATGAATTACTAAAGAAGAACACAAGAAATTCACCCAAAATACAGAAAATACGTCTCTGAAAAAAAAAACTGAATATTACCAAATCAAAAACTGTCGAAAATCAGTTCACAAGCCAGACTATATAGCTAAAATTCATCTGTAACCAAATTTTACCAAATATGGTAAAATCCCAAAAATAACGTAAAATTGAAATTCAAAATTAAATAAGTAATTATCTGTGAAAAATCCGGAACAAATCATTAAAATTCATAAACCTAATAACCACATCTCATATTAAAATCCAAATACCAAATCTCACACTAAAATCTCAAATATCAATATACACATAAACAAGCGTTTAATTACACAATGCATACCACCATGAATAAATATCCAACATTTAATAAATTCAATCATTAACTAAACACAGAGTTGTTAATGCAAAATATATTTAAATCTCAAAATTTGTTTGGAAAGTATTTACAACGCGTAAAAATCGGATCATTGAGCAAACGTCAATCTACAGCGTTCATAGCGAGTCAATTTGTACGTTAGGCTAAAGTGCTCGGTTACCAAAATTTAGGCAAATACTTATTGGAAGGTGGAGAATCTCATGGAGGTGGTGGTGTGGCAGTGCAACCACCGGAATGTGGTGGATCGGGCTCAAAATGGATGGAAATCCATTTTCGGATTTGAGGTCGTATAGAGAAGGTGGGGCCGTGGTTGGAGAAACTGAGTTAGGGGAATGACCAGTTAGGGTAGGGGAGTGGTTTGGTGGCGGAGGTGAGATGCACGGCGGCGCGGCGAAAAACAAGTCATTTGAAAACTCATTTCAGGTGGAGAAGCAAGGAGGAGCTAAAGGGTCGTCGGAGGTGATTGGAGGGTAGTCGGGTGGTGGGGAACACGGTGGGGGTGGTCGGAGGCCAAGGTGGCCGGTGGTGGTCCCGAAAAATGGGAGAGAAGCTAAAATACTCATTTTGGGTTCTAGCTTGTTGGCGAGAGGTGGGAGGAGGTCCGGGGCTGGGGTCACCGGGGTAGGTTGGCTGGCAGGTGGCAGTCCTAGTGGTGGGGGTGGTGAGGACTTGTTGCCGATGGTGTATGCTGGCCAGACTTAAGGCCGAATGGACGCAGAGAGGGGGAGGGGGAGTTGTCGCATCGGGGATTTGGGGAAAAACAAGAAGAAAGAAAGAAAAAAGAAAAGAAGAAAAAGAAAAGAAAAAGGGGAAAAGGAAAAGAGAAAAAAGAGAAAGAAGAAAAGAGGACTAACTAGAAAAGCACAATATATTAAATAAAAATCGATTGAAAATACTACAATTTCAATATCAATAAAATAAAATATTTAAAGCTCAACAATAAACTAATTTAATTTAAAGCACAATTTAAATATAAAACACTAAATATTATTAAGAGAGTACATAATATAAACTCACATAATAAAATAAAAGAATTTAATTCCAATCGTTAAAACAATTACTTCACATTAAAATAAAAAAAAAACAGCATAACTCAATATAAACATAAAATAATGTAAAACTAATACTTACTAACTAATAGATCAAATAAATATTTTAAATAAATAAAACACAACCAATAATATTATTAAAATAAATTAAAATAATTAATACCGAGAATAAAATAATGTGTAAAAATATACGTAAATCTGGGATCTCACACAAGTGATGTCTTGCCTTTTTGAGTGACACTCAACTTAAGCGCCACAATGGTTGCACTCAGCCCGTGGCTTCTCGGGATCTCCACCCTCAACCTTTGTGAAATGTTCTCATGTCCACGAACTTTTTTTAATTGATTATGGAATGGGTGGCCTCGCAGCTGCAGGGTGTACTAGTACATCAAAATCCTGAACCGGATCGTCCCCAAGTCCCATCTCCTCTTCCTCCATAAGCTGGTCGGGATCTTCTACTTCCAATTCTATATTGATTGGAAGTAGAAATTCACTGCTAGTACATGAGTTTTATGCTCGAGTAGAACTGGGTAGTCGACTCCGAGTCTGACTCGGTGCTGGTACTTGGGACGTCGATGGAGTCCTAACATCCGGAGTCTATGTAGAGTTGAAATCCCACTGACATTATGTGAGGGATCCATCAGTGATGAAGTTTAAAATTCAAGTATAATAAAAAATAAAAAATGTTAGTAAAGATAAACTTATATGCAAGTTTATATATAAATTTATAAAGTATCAGCCAACTCATCTTTGCACAACCAATATAATCCGTTTTTTAAAATTTGATTTAAGATGAGGAGTCGAGGATTAAGTACAACTTCTTTCTTTAAGATTTTAAAATCTAAAACTTGGTGAAGTAACTTTGCTGACTGTTGTGAAAATTGAAAATGATTCACTCAAACCTATTAATTTAAAAGGAAAACAATCAAAAACTGTAATGCATATTTGGGATTTTGCATCATGTCTTTTGCTTGTCATTCAAGGACTAAAGCAATCTAAAACATATAAAAGGAATTTAACAATTCAACAGTTTAAGATCCACAAAGTTCTTCATCTTTTAAAATTTAAAGAAAAAAAAATTGAATAAAAGAATGCACACAGCAAGTGCAATAGAAACTGATGTATGGGAGTGAATAGAATTGATGAGTGAAAGAAAAAGAAAAACACATGAAGGTGGTGAGAATAGAATAGGAAAGTGAAATAGAAAAACAAATTATATGCATAGAAAGAAGACCTTTACTTTTGTATTGCGTCTTTATTTTTATTTAATAATTATGTGATGTAAAGATATAAATTAAAAAACTTTTAAATAGAATAGAACTTTTTAGGATACTTTGATTTTTAGTGAAAAAGTATTATGGGTAAAAAAAAAATGATAATGGTCACAGGTACAAGGAAATTTCACATGATTACAATGTGGAGAGACGTAGCTAGAAGCCGACTGCTTTCTTTAATGTGTTTGCTGGTATTTTTTTAATAAGCAAGCAGAATTTTATTGCAACTCTAAAAGGAGAAATCAAAATTTTATTGCAACTCTAAAAGGAGCAACCGAATACACAGAAGGTTAATAAGATATACGCCAAGTCAGAAAAAGAATTCTACTTGCTGGTTCCATGATTTCATCAAATAATATATTTGCTTTTCATTAGAGCTGTAATCGAGTCAAGTCGAGTCGAGCTTTGGCATGCCGAGCTCGAGCTCGAGTTTTTGTTTAATATTCTTTGGTCAAGTTCGACTCGATAAACTAAACTTCTAATTTAAGCTCGAGTTCGAGTTTGTCCCATAAACGAACTTGAGTCGAGCTGAGATCGATTTTTTTTTTTGAATAAAATTTAAAAATAAATAAATAATAAAAATTTAATATTTAATATCTAACTAGTTGATATTTATTCATCATAAAAATATGTTATATGCTTATATATATTATTAATAAATACACATAATATAATAGCATATACAGATTTCACATGCTTTCTACGTACTAATATATAAAAATATTAATTTTTACAAACTAATTATTTTGCAAATTATAAAACATAACTATGAAGTATATTCATCATATAGATATAGTAAAAAGATTACATATTACATATTTAATTATAAAAATGTATACTTATATTATTAGCAATACATATATATAAAACATATATATGTGTATGTATTTATCAATATATAAATGAATTTTAATCGAGTCGACTCGAGCATAAATGAGCCAGAATTAATGAGCCTGAGCCGAGTCGAGTCGAGTTTTGTCGGGTATGTGTGATTTACTAATTGAGCGAATATCTTCTTTCACAAGCCGCTTTCTTTTCACGAGTCGATTTTGATTCGAGTTTAACCGAGCGAGTACCGAGCGAACTGTTGAGTAGCCTGACCTATTTTTTCATACTTCCTTTCAGTATCCAAAGATTCCAAAAGATTTGCACAAAAATTGAAATATCAATCATTTTCCAAGTTCTCTTCCATCCAAATCAATCATTAGATAATTTCAATTACGCAATGACAATAAACCAACTTCCAAGTAAGTAAGAACCAAAGGTAATAGCAGCAACACGGTGTTAAAAGTTAAAACAAGTAAAGTAGTTGTTTTTTTTTTCAAGCCAACGTAGTACATCTCTTCTCCATTTCACAACCCAAAAAGAAAAAAAACTGACACTGGATGAATTTGACAAAGATTACAATTTGACTTTAACATTAAAACCTAACTTTTTTTCACTGTAACATTCCCTCAAATACCTTGCAAACATTGTCCGTTGTCCAAGCACACAAATCTCAACAATCATTCCAAATTCTCCTCACTACAAAAGCACATATGCAATCGAAAATTAACACAATCCAAAATCAAAGAATAAAAAAATAACATTTTCAAATGAAAATCCTTAATTTTAAAAGTTAAACCTCTAAAATCAAAAATCAATTACCAACAGCCCAACTAAACTTGTAAATAGATTGGTGGGCAGTGGGCCGTGAGTCCGTGATAGACGACGACAGAGTGGAGAGGTGAGGTCGCAACAAAATCGAGGGATGAGGTGCAAATGGCAGAGGTGGAGATTGAGAGGTGCAAAGATGAGAGAAATAGAGAAGAGAGGAGAAATGAAGAAGGAAGAAAGAAGAAGAGGAAGTCGGCTTGGGCCTTAGGTGACTCGACGACTTAAACGACGCCGTTCCTATTTAAATGAAACCGCGTTGTTTAGACAAATGTTAACAAATACATAGATGCAAAATGACGTCGCTCTGCATCTGTTTTTTTTTTTAATTCGGAGTTTGGAGTTGGAGAAACTCCAACTCCGAAATTCTGAAATTTCGAGTTCGGAGTTTGGAGTCAGAACTCAAAACCCAGGCTGGTTCTAGTTCCGACTCCGAACTCCAATTTCTGAGTCAGAGAAATTCTGACTCCGATTTCAAAATTTCGAATTCCGAATCCGATCGAAGTCGGAATTGGAGCAGACTCTGATCAGAGTTTGGAAATTAGAAAATTTGCCCACCCCTACTCTCCTCTCCATCTACACAATTTTCATCTCCCTTTTACTCTTTCATTCACCCATTTTCTCATTACACTCATTCACCTTTGGTTTCCACTAATTTGCCTTCCCCTTAAGAAAATTCCATCCCAACACCTCTTTCTTCACTCCCTCCACATCTTCTTCTACTTAGGGTTGTACTTTAACTTCGATTCAAAGTAAGATTTGAACAAAAAAATGAGCTTTGTCTTTGAGTCCAATTTGAAGTCAGAGTTTGACTCCAATCAGAGGTTAGAGTATTGAGCTCCTATCGGAGGTCACAACACAATCAGATTTCTTCAACAAATTTAGTACAATAAAACACTAGGGAAGATGCAAAGGAATTCTTGGTGAGAAAATGTGAAGAACCTGCTTGTGGATGCGTGTTTGTAGCTACAAAAGGTGCTTCTGAAAGAAGGGATGGTTTGCTGCAAGATAGAACATATTGCATACAACATGTTTGCTAAAAAACCATAAGGAAAATCACTAGAATTACTGCAAGAGAGACCCACTAAATGGTACATTGCAACTTAATAAAAATGTGCACTCCACTCAGACTGACTCAACGAAATGGTGCGCTCCAATCCAATAAGCCAACTCCACAGCATCGTTTCCACTTTACCTTCAACTTTTTCAATCTTCTACACTTTTCCAATTCAATAGTTCCATCCGACACTTCTCTCTTCAGTTTAAGTCCCAGTTCTTCCTGCTTAATGTCATAGCCCTAATAGAAAACCCCAATTCCAAACAACGAGCCAAAACCCCGTATGAAAATATCGAAATTGGTACAAAAAAGGACAACCTAACCTGCGTAACTCCGCATAATTTATCCCTTGCCCTCTCTTTATTTTCTACAACCATCTCATCACATCATGATCTACATACTTATAAACAAGCTACCAAGGACCTAGATTGGTATAAGGCAATAGAAACTTAACGCCTGGACCCTTACCTCCTGGCAAAGTCCACATTGATTGTATGTTTTTAAAACCAAATATCACTCCAACGGCACTATTGAGAGAAATAAAGCAATATTGGTTGCTAAATATTTTACCCAGTAGGAATGGGTGGATTACCACGAGACTTTTTCACCAATGGTGAAAATAGTTACAGTCGAAACTATTCTAGCCTTAGCTGCCACTAAAGGTTGGAATCTCCAAAGTTTACCGTCAACAATGCTTTTTGTAATAGAGAGCTAAAAGAAGAATTCTATATAAGTAAGCCATATAGCTACACTAAGGGCCATCCCAACAAGTTTGGAAGCTGCTGAGAAGCCTTTATGATCTCAAACAGCCCTCACGCCAATGGTATGGCAAGTTTTTTACATCTTTGGTTAGTTGATTGACCAAAATGTTCACTAGATTACAATGTTCGTAAATGTACCACTAGGTGAGGATATGTGCTAACTTTTCATAGAATTGGAAAGCCTAATACATAATTTGAAATAGAGTAGCTGCAAGTTTTTAGCCTTACTTATTCAAGAAATACAGCCCCAGCAATGATTTTTGCTATCTAAACCTGCTCTTTATCTTCACCAGCATCTGTGCTACATTCTATGTGTATTTTTATGGCTTCCTTGTGATCTTGTTATAAGTTGTATCATAAAAAACTAGTCAGTGTTAGCCTACTTAGTGAGTTTTAAACCTTATGCAAATGACAAAAGCTTGCATAATCATTTACATCTAGGTTAAGAAACTTACCCTAATGAATATATTCGCCATATTCATCTGAAGCACATCAACCAAGAAAATGATATATATCATATCTCCCAACTTCAAAAAACGGAGTTCTAACAAATAATTTTTTTTTTGTTACTATACACCTTAATAACCCTGCACTCATGGCAATAGATATCCACTCTAACATGTAAATCTCAACCACCAAAATGGGTGCTTGCCTCACATAATTCCATGGTCATCGGATTGTTGCATATCCAAAAAATAATTCATAAAAAACCATTATTACAAGAAAACTGGCCTGTTGTAGCATTTCTATAGCAACCAAATAGGCAGTTGTGACATTTTTATGTCTCAAATAGTCTATCTGGTTGCCATAAAAATGTCACAACATGCCAATTTTCTTGTAGTGCATTCGCAAAAAGTCCTCCACAAAAAATCAGTCTGAGTGCATCTCGCTGAGTCTCCCTATGAGACTCACTACCTTCCTTTACCTTAGACACCAAATTGTTATGACTCTCTCATGCTTAAAAAATTCTTCTTCAATCTTTCAATATCGGCCATCATTCGGTCTACCTTTCACTTCTATATTTTCGCCTCACTCTTGTTCCGCTAATTCTCCTCCCTACATCTACCCTAAGGAGCTAGATGATTATATACTAGCTACTATAAATTGTTATGATCCTTGTAGCAAAATTTAATGATCAAATTATAGAATTATTAACGTTAGAGGCAGAGAAACATCAAGCACATCAATAGAGAGAACAAACAAAGAGAGAAGATAAACGTGCCATGGAATCATACCATGTGATGGCTTTTAGAAGAGGACTTTCATATGGACTTTTGTTGCCAGCGGAGGGTTTTGGGGATGGGTCTTTTTCAAAATACCTAGCAGAAGGGGGACGTGGGGGGAGGGGAGTATTGTTTCAACACAACGAGGGAGAGAGAAGGGAAGATCGCGGCACTTTGTATAGTTCGGCTTGAAATATCTCGATGAAATCAAGCAAAATATGGCACCGCCGTTGGTGGGGGAAGGTGAGGAAAGGGTGGGGTTCATGAACTTCAAAAGGGATTTTAGGTTTCTCAAAACTTCATCACGCTAGGGGTGGGAGATCCGACCTTTTACATAAGTACTTTTTGCAGTGAAATTCAGTCACCGCTATTATGGAAATAAGTCGCCGTAAAAAAAAAAAGCCACGAAAGTATATTTTTGTTACTAACACCTATTGCAGCGATAAGATCTCATCGCGAAAAGAAGTTCAACTCGATCCACAAAGTCCTTTTTCCGGAACATCTTAATATATGGTCCCTCTAAATTCCATGAGATTAACTTGTGGCAATAACTAGACTTTTTACGGCAAATGATTTTTTCGCCACCACTTTTTATCCACTACTAATATGTTGTAGCACTAACTAGTATTTTATAACCACAAGACATGTATTGTGGTGTCAACATGCCATCTTTTACCACGAACGTGTATCACAAAAAAAAATTGGTCGTAAAAGCCCCATTTTATTGTAATGATCTTAGGTTGATGCTATATAAATATCGTACGTACATACATGAGATTCCTAACATTTTATATAAAAAAATGTGTCATGTGATCTTACGTACATACATGTCAACTACTGCAAAATAAAAATGTCCAAACAGAGTTTAAAATCAGATATATATATATATATATATATATATGGTTACTATCATGCGCACATAGCCCACAATAAATCTATTGTTTCCCGCTGCAACGACCTTATTATATATTAATTAATTAGTCAAATGATCAGATTTAAATAACTCATTCTAATGGTAGCCGCATGTATTCACAATATTATGATAGGTTTGTCGTCGAATATTAGACGTAAGACTCGCATAGTACTATAAATATTAGGTTTGTCGTCGAATATTAGACGTAAGACTCGCACAGTACTATAAATTAGGATTTTTTTAAGTGGGTAGACATGAGTTAGGGACAAATTCTTATATATGCGTACCATTTGTAAGATGTGGTATATTTACAATATCGATCATTTATTACATTTTTTTTTTATCATCAATTCAATAGTGATGATCAATATGCCACATCTTATTTAATGTGATATTGTCAATGGGATGATAGTATATATATTAGTGTATAGCATTACTTATATATATATATGTATGCAAAATAAAAATTATGTCAAATTTATGGTTCCTATCATAGCGCCCAATAAATTGATCTAAAATATTATTCACTATTTTTTTATTATTTTTCACATATTTTTATTACTTTTTTATTACTAGTCAATATTTTATTATTATTTTTTACTTACTTTTTACTATTATTTACAAATACTCTTAAATACTCTCGATATCCAAATACAATTAAAAAACTTATGAATTGTATCGTGTGTTGTATTAATTATATATATAATATATATACATATATGGGTGGTGCTAACTGTGCCGCTTGTGTATTACTGCCCAGTCTTAGTACCGCTCATGCCACATCAATAATTATTAGAAAAAAAAAAAAACAGGAAACAAAGTATGAAAGCACCGTCTAGCTCCCTCTTCTCCTTCTCTCACGTCATCGAACACCATAAAATTACCCGGTGGTTCAATAGTTGGGAAATGCAGTCTTCAACACCGGAAAGCACCATTTGGGTTATTGTTTTCACGTCAGCATGCATGCATGCTGTTTACATGTTGCGACTGTAAATAGAACTATTATTCACATAAAATGTCACTTTTTAAGATGATTTTACAATGTTTAACTAAACACGCGTGTTGCAGGAAAAAAAAAAAAAAAAACTAAACACGCGTACGTGTTCAATGTAAATTTCCCAAGGGGGCGTCCAGATCTAGATTCCTCTCATGAGCGGTACCTTTCCCAAGTGGAGGCACATATTAATTACGTCAATTAATAGCTTTAAAACGTATGCAGTCACCTAATTTCACACCTAATTTCATATCGAGAAATTCTTTTGTTAAGCCTATTTTTTAACACACTGGCCACACCTCTATGCTGGCAAGAAAGAAAATGACCATATTCTCCTCAACATTTGGTCTTCCGATTTTAACATTTATAAGCTTTATTTTTTATTAGAGCAAGTTATTATTCCATTAGTTTTTGTAATTCTCTATGAAACAAGAAAGTAAAGAAATATTTTTCCAAAGCTTGGATAATTTGGATCTATTTTCTGGAACTGCATTACTGCTTCTTCCTTTGTCATCTATATTCTCTCGGTCTGGAATCTACAGAATTACACCTGCACACAGAGTCCAAAACTTTCCAAAGAACTTCCTTCAAACAAAGCTCATATTTACTTCACATAGTACTGTAATAAGAAATCTCTCTCTCTCTCTCTCTCTCTCTCTCTCTCTCCATGCACAGATAATACATACATGTTTTTTTTTTCTTTTGAGCCCAATTAATATACTCGAATTTTGAGCTTCATTTGATTCCAAGATTTTTGTCCTTCATTTGTTGATGGCTTTCATTCTTTCTAGAGATGCACGGCATAAACAACGTAGAAACTTGTTTACGACGCTGTTCGAATCCCTGGGTGTGGGGATTTGCTCTGTTTTTCCTTGGTCTTGAATCAAAGAAATTTATTTATGTTGTTCGAGTTATGAAAGATCTAAAAATATATTTTATTTTGTTTAAAACTACCTCACCGTGTACACGTTGGCATACAAAATAATATAAAAAATTACTTTTTCAATGGATTCCATATTATTATAGAAGATTAATTTGTACAACCTGGTTAAGGGTGTAAAAAAAAAAAGGGTAAATTGGATTAGATTGGATTGAATGAGTGAAATTGGTCCAGTTTTAGGTAGATACCGTTTTGAAATTGGTTTTCATAATTTTAAAACCGGTAGGTACCAGTCTAGTCCGATTCTAAAAAGTATAATATATATGTTTTAAATTAATTTGTTTTAATATGTATATAATATAAAATAATTTTTTAATTATATATAATATGTTATACATTTATATAATATAAATTAGTTACAATTTATATTTTATAGCCTAATACTAATAGTATAATACTATATTAGTATTAGAAATATACTTTAGGTCTATATATAAATTATTATATTAAGTAATTACACATGAAATAATGATATAATAATACTAATATAATGTTTTTTGAGCTAATACTAATAATATTAGTTATAACTATCAATGATATAATTATAAAAAATTAAACTTATTATAACAAATACTAATATATAATTATTTTAATCATTATAAATAATACTAATAAATATTTTAATAGTCTAATAATTTAATACAGATTTATTTAAAACCGAAAAACCAGACCAAAATCAATAAAATCAGTTTTACCGATTTTGGATAATAATCGGTGTGTAATCAGTTTTAACAAATAGATCAAAACCGATAATACCGATTTAGTTCTAGATTTTATCTAAAATTAGAGCAAATCGGACTGATTATAACCCTAAGCTGGGTTATACATTTAGGACTTATATATAGTATTACTTTTCATTTTTTATTGAGTATTATATTTTTTTACTTTGCTCATTTGGTATGTTTCTAGTGTACTTTGTAGTTTTGGTTTACTTTTTATTTTCAAATATTTTTTAAATATGGTTAAATATTTAATAAGAAATTAAAAAAATATTAATATATTAATAATCACTTTTTTAATTATTAAATAATTTATTTCTATAAAAAGCAATTACATCCACGCATCCCGGTTGCATCACTGCTGATGTTATCTATATAAATAGTATCTTTTATTATTATTATTATTTGGTTGCACAACGGATGTTATCTATATAAACCTTGGTCTGCTCCCGAGAATCCCATCTAGACATCACTGATATCACTTCTATTTACCGAGGAAAACATCTTGGAGGGCTGAGGCTGGCATGCATGGCTGCTGGACATATAAGTTTGGCCGGTGAAACTGATGCTCTGCTAAGCAACCCAAAACGTCGCATGGTGCCTACTATGATAGAAGCTGTGGCGCGCCTCTTTGTTACGAGGTTCCTTCGAACATATATCTCCTGCGGATCTTTAGTGTAAGTCTACTGCTCATCTTTCCTCGACATATATATTTTAATATATATATATATATATATATCTATCTATCTTCTTCTCTAACGTACGTCTCATACTCAGACAAGATCAACGGGACCGTCTTAGACTCTTACGTACCAGCTCCATGCTGTATATAGGTGAATGTACGCCATGTGTTACTATTGACACATTTTTTTTTTCTTTTGAATAATTCTACTCTTTCAAACGCGGGATCCCGCCTACTGCAAAATATATATATATATATATATTTTTCTGTAATATTTTTCATTTTTTTACCAATTCTAAATATTTTTAAAAAAATTATAACATCATTATAAAATATATTTTTTTATCATTGAATTTAACGTTTGTGACTTTAATATTTCTTTTTTTTTTTTCACGTTGACGTGTACACATACGCTCGATATGTTCGTAGGAGGAAATAGAGATCAATTAGTTCTGTCATCTCTAAAAGTAACGTACGTCAAACGTTATTTACACTTGATTAATAGCCTGTTTGAAGTTGTATTTAAAAAATATTTTTAAGCTGTTAAATTATTTTTAAAGAAAAAATAATATGTATAGTAACTTTATAAAAAATACTTTAATCAATTAAAAAAACTGAAAATTAATTTTTTTTCAAAAAATATCAAATTAGAACTTTTATGGTATATCCACTATGTGTACTGCTAGGTACTTTTGTTTTTTTTTGTGTTTGTTTTTTCATCATTTTTTAATATTTTTAAACATTTTTAAAAAAAGAAAAAATTTCAAAATATTATTAAATAATATTTTCTTAATCATTAAATACTTATGTGGTGCACACGGCCAACTGGACTCAAATAACGGTGACTTTATCTTTTTCCATCCTTTATGACTTGACCTTCTCTCTCGCTCTAAAAATATGTGAAGGGATTTATAAGAACAGACTTCTTCAAAAAAGAAAAAAAGAAAGAGAAGTGTTTCTACGAATCCTGTTGCTTGCTCTTACTTTCTTGTTCGTTGAATTCTGGGTTTCGGTTAAATCATCAGATCGAACATGTGTGTTTGGTTCATAACTATTCCGGTCCGATCATACCGTTCTTAAAAATAAAAACAGGAACTAGTTTTCATAATTTGAAATCCAGTTTAAATAGAACTAGATTGATAGATATTATATATATATATATATTAGCTGGGAGGAGTAATGTTCAAATCACATTTCCCTAGTTTAGTGAAATGGTTATATTTAAGAAATGATATGGTTTATACAAAAAAAAACAAAACTCGATTAATAATGTAATGCACAGAGAAAAAAAAAATTTAAGTTTTAGCAAATATTTAACAAGTAATAAAAGGAAAATATTTTAACAACGAAAGAATTATATAAAAGTAAATCATAAATTGATGTGAAGTGATATTGAAAGATAACTATTTAATAATTATTATAATTTTATTTATAAAATATTATTATTATAATTTAATGTTTCATAATGAATTTAAATTGAAAAATAAATAATATTTTATTCAAATAATTGTATTCGCAAATGTAGTTGACAAACAGATTTAAAATTAATTTTTTAATTTTTTTTATAAAGAATGAATAAAAAATTTAAATCATATATAAGTTTATATATAATATAAAATTATAATTATATAAAATAATGTTATATTTTAATTTATAATGTGAAATAGGTTTACTAATATTATAATGTTATTATAATTTGCATATTATATAATTTATTACTAATAAAATATTAGTAATTTATAATCTTTAGTTAGGGATTCGAGTTGAGGAAGAGTTTTGAATAATAATTTTTGGGAGAATAAAAGTTTTGAATTTAACTATATTTGAATTTAAAATATTTGATTTAAGAGTTTGAATCAAAAGACTTAATTTCAAGAATCACATCATTTCATAATTCAAATGAACACACGAATGAAGTTAAATTTAATGAAAAAAAAAACAAAAAAAAATGAAAAATAAGAAAATATGTTAAGTAGCCGTTAGATAGCTATTTATTATAATAGAAAAATTTTAATCCTAAAGTTTAGAATTAGGATATAGGACCACCCAAATCCTTCTAGATATTCCACCATCTAAGAGCATCATCTATTTTATATGTATATCCAAAATAACCAATTATTTGTCTAAAAAAGAGATCCACCTATTAATTTGTTAATTTTGTCCCTTTTTCTAAAGAAAAAATGGTTCCATTTTGTTTCCCCCTTTGAAAGATAGTGACTGTATACTTCCCAAGTTTAATATTTTGGAAGTTACTTTAGGCTATATAAAAACTACAATCGTGATTAGACTCTTACATGACAAGTTTTCAAAAAAATGAGCGGCTAAGATGGATGGCACTGTCCTCAGCCATAGTGAAGTAGGTTAAAATGCCAAATCAACCTTTTATTCTCTATTTGCAGTGATATTTTCCTTCATCGTGACAAAAGTTTAATGCCCAAAAACCAAGCAGCATGGAGTGCATGGAATTTTCTTGGAAGTAGAGACAATAAAGTATGTTTGACGTACTGGCTCAACGTGCTTCAGGTTGGTTACATGTTCCATTTGTTTAAAATCTAAATTTATTGTTAGTTTATAGGGTCCTTCAAAGTTTCAAACAGTAGACTTTGTGCATGTTAATCCTACTGGAGTTGTATTTCCACCTCAAATATAGTTGAGGACATTAAGATGACATTGCTAGTGATGTAGGATAATAGAGAAATAAACAAGAAAACAGAATATTAGTAGACAGAGAAGAGAAGAAATCAGAAAGTTGAGAGAGGAAGACGACAAAGAAGAAGGGATTGGAAGAATACGGCTGAACAAACACTTTTTGATCTCGAACTCAGTCAGACTTCAAAGTCTCAATACAAGTCTTTAAATAGTAAAATAACAAATCCTGAATAAACCCTAGATAGTCAATAGGCTTTGCCCCAAGCCCATTAATACAAACTCAAATAAATTATATAAAGCATAAGTAAAATAACCCAAAATAATAAAAATAGGAGTTGTCCTCATCAACTAGTTTCCTTTTTAGTCGTACTAATGGGTTAAAGAAGTTTGAGATTCTTGACAACAAAAAATTGATAATGGAAAGTCCCGCCTGGAAAATTCAAGAATGGATTACAGAATAGGGCAACTTTTTCAAAAACACATCCTAAACCTAGAGCTTCCAATTGTCGAACTCAATCACTGTGAATCCTTTAGAACAATAGCTCCATCATATTTTACATAGAAATTGATTTAAGGGTCCATTGTCAATAGAACATAAGTTTACCTGTTACATGAAGAGCGCTTCAATAGCTACACCAGAAACTGAACTCCTCAGTCCAACTGGATATCCAAATCCAATGGTATGTGTGCAAATAAGAAGACATATTTTCATGTTAGTGTGAAAGAAAGCCAATTATTACAAGAAATGGCATCGTTCTTGTTGCATAGGAATAACATTTCGCTTCTTAAACTTGTACCATATTGTCAGATTGGGATGTCTCCATGCAAATAAGTCTATCCGGAAATGTTTAATGCTATAATTAAACCCTGGAAGTTTTGAGCATGCAGAATCTTGGTGAAACAGATCTCCCTTTTCTGGTGACTCTCAACCCAGACCATACACCACAAAGTACCATGCTTAAGTGGTCAACTGCTCATCCAGTCCCTTCTGTTGCTGCATCAAAAGCTTCGCTTGAGCTTGATCGTATACAAGGGAAGAGAGGAATTTGGTTTTGTGGGGCATACCAAGGTGAACTTTTATGCATGTAGAGACCGACTTACAAATAGATGCCATACTGTAATATGAAGTTTCAGAAATCAGAGCTGATTTTTACAGTGTAACAAATTTGTAGTCTCTTCACATTTACTGTCATCTGAGTATTTGTTCTGCATTTTGTCAGGTTATGGTTTCCATGAGGATTGATTAAAGGTAGAGACTAGTGGTCAGTAATTTCTGAGTTATAATGATATAGATGTATCAAGGTGTCCAAAGATTGTTCCTTTTCTAGGATGTATTGTGACTGCCAAACCAGCTGAAGTTCTGAGCTGTGGTGTTACTAGTGATGTTCACAATTGCATCACGTTGAACTTTCACCTTTGTTGACTTCAGGGGCTGGTGGACTCCATTGTTATTTACAGCTAGTATGGCATCAGCAAAATACTTTTTTCAGCATGTCTCAAGGCAAAATACTCTTACACAGGCCCGCAGGAACATCTCTCGTCATTATGACCTGGTATCAGATTATATGACCTGTAAAACTCCATGTTTTTATTGATGTCTCCGAACAAGTCTAGGAACATTCTACAGTAACTATAATGACTTCTGAACTTATGCTTTGGCTGAAATAGTTTCAGAGTACATAAATATTTAGTGTGGAAGAACATATGCGACACCCATACTTTCACGAAGGCATGGGTGAAAGCATGTAAACAATGGTGGCTTTTGGCTGTATTACCTCAAACTTTCCTGCATTGTACCAAGTGCATATGGTTATTGGGAATAGGCTATATATTTTTATAAATAAAAAAAAAATCAATTCTAGTTCATAAAGAGATGTTAAGTGGTGGTTTTTTTATCAGTTAGGATTTGTTAGAAGATGTGCAAGATTAGCACACTCCAGTTTCATTTAACATAATTAGGATTTTTATTAAGAGTAATCTAGTTTCTTTTTGTTTACTGTTTAGCATTCAAACCCAATTAGTTATTTATTAGTATATAACAGGCAGGAGCTTACAATTCCTCTTTTGTTGTGTTTCAGAGTAACGACCTTTTTGCTCTGTTCTTAGATGAAACAATGACATACTCCTGCGCTGTGTTCAAGGTCAGGATCAAAACTTAGTTTATGATGTATGGTTTAAAAATTGCATAATTTTATATTTCTTTAACTTATGTTGAATGTATGGGCTTAAACTTTCATAGAAGGAAGATGAAGAATTAAAGGCTGCACAGCTGAGGAAGATCTCTCTTCTGATTGAAAAAGTAAGTCTCTTCAATGGGATTCATCAAATATGTATATTTTTTTTTTCTTGTTGCAAGCTACTTCAGTTTATCCTAAACTTCAATTTGTTTAGGCAAGAATAGAACAGAATCATGAAGTTCTGGAGATTGGGTGTGGTTGGGGAAGTTTAGCAATAGAAGTTGTCAAACGAACTGGATGCAAGTACACTGGCATCACGCTCTCAAAGGAGCAGCTGAAATTTGCAGAAAAGAAAGTGAGAGAAGTTGGGCTTCAGGTATTAATTTGATGAATGCAACTTTGCTCATAAATGCATATATCATGACACTATTGAATATGTTAGAAGGTGAAATGTGCAGTTTGTGGTTGAGAGAAAACAAAGAGTTGTTTGTGATCTTTATTTCTATACTATTGTATATATTTAACTTCACTCTAATAAACTTATAAGATATGTTTTCCATAGTTTGTGTTCGACCAACTTCCCTTTTTCCAAGAAATATGAAAGAATTGGAACCTGCAAGGAATAGTTAGTGAAAAAAGCAGCTTAAAGAACTAATATGAATTTATTATTGCCTGTGCTTTCATAAAATAATACGCATGCATCTGTTACTGTCTAGTTGTGAGTTTGCACATGCGACTATCTGGTCCTTCTCTCATCATGAGAACAACTATTTCAAACTGGCATATTTTATGATTTTGTTCTCTAGGATTAAAAAAAAATCAAATGAATTATGAGTTCAATACATCCTGTTTAGCAAAAAGACGGATATTCCTTGCTCATTATCAGACAACCACTTATTCACAAATCTCAAGTGGGTCTAATCCTTTTCATTTCCCATCTCGCTCTGCTTAGCCCTATCCCTCTAGGGGTATTTTGGTAATAGATTCTATAAAAATTGGACGATCTTATTTGGTCAAATACCTAAATTAATTCTGATCAACCCTGTTTTTCCAGGACCACATTAAATTTATTCTTTGCGACTACCGCCAGTTGCCTTATACCAACAAATATGACAGAATAATATCGTGGTAAGTTATTTTGGCAGTCAATTTATATCTGACCATAACATCCCCAACAAATAACATCATGTTATTTTTTTCCAGCGAGATGCTAGAAGCTGTTGGCCATGAATTCATGGAAGTGGTTTTTCGTTGTTGCGAATCAGTATTACGAGAAGATGGGCTTCTTGTTCTGCAGGTAATATTTTTGGTAAATTAATTATGTCTTGTTCTCTTTAGCTCTCTCATGGGTATGAATTAATTATGCTAACCATTAGAACCGGTTGATCTTTTCTTAGTTCATATCAATACCAGATGAACGTTACGAGGAGTACAGGCAAAGTTCAGATTTCATAAAGGAGTATATATTTCCCGGTGGATGCCTACCTTCATTAAGTAGGGTAACATCAGCTATGGCTGCTGCATCCAGATTCTGGTACAAAATAAAAATTAATTACTAATTTGTATTGTTATTTATTTCTGATATTTATCCTCCAAAATATTAATAGATTTTTGGTAATGCAGTGTGGAGGATGTGGAGAACATAGGAAGTCATTACTACCAAACACTCAGATATTGGAGAAAAAACTTCCTCGAGAAGCAGAGGTAAGAAAAATCAAATCTAGAAAAAGCAAGTTATTTCTCTCAAGCTTCACATGCAACACCGAAATCAGATATAATATTGAATCTCTGAAGGGCTAAAAGAACCTTTATAATGAAAATTCTTCTTCTTTCAGCAAAATCCTCACTCTCGGGTTCAATGACAATTTCATTCGGACATGGGAATATTACTTCGACTATAGTGCAGCTGGTTTTAAGACACATACACTTGGAAATTATCAGGTACTTGCTGAGGAGTTGAGAATTAATTAATGCCGGATATAATATATTATATATATCTATATATATTCATGTTTTACCTTATGTGATGCAGATTGTATTCTCCCGCCCTGGTAATGCTGCTGCGTTTAGCAATTCATATCGAACATTGCCTTCAGCATCTTGATTTTGTTCTCAACGGCAAAACCTTCTGATACATTAATATTCCGTCCTGTGAACACGTTATATTGTTGACGTTGCGTTTTTATGCGGTCATTTTCCAACGTAAGTTGAAAGCCAAGAGATCAAAATAATATAATTTTTGTGTTAACAAAAAAAAAAAAAAGATCTGTCGGGCTTCATGATCACTATTATATGTCGCACACTGTGAACATGTTACCGTTCTTTCGGGTTATGTTAGGCTGCCCCTTTTCCGGAGTTAAGAAACGTATGGTTCTTATAAAACTTGAAGTGGCATGATGTTGTAATTCATACCTGCCAAATTTTTATAAAGATTATTTTCAAGATGGGTTTTCACAATTTTAGTACCCGTTTTAAATATTTGAATATTGTATTAAAACCCACACATAAATGCTTAATAAATATCATGGATCGAACTCCGTCTTTATCTCTTCCATTTAGTCATACGTCTCAAGTGGATAAATATTTTCTGCCTGCGTCCCGTACTTGTCCTCACTGGTATATAAACGTGTATTTATGTGGCATGTAATCTAGAAAATGAAACTGAGAAAAACTAAACAATTGTCTGAAAACAAAGGAGCAATAGACTGACTGGGAAAAAGGAATGTACAAAAATATTCAAAATACAAGTCCTCACCGTTAAGAGTACTTGGCGCTCTAATTAGTAAGAGTTGGAGGTTTAGCATTCTCATTAGATTGTTTTAAATTATTTTTTAAAAAGTATAAATTTTACACATTTATCAAAAAATTTGATAATATTTAATCAAAATTAGGAAGATAAAAATAAAAAAGGGAATAAAAATATTTTTTATGAATAAGAAAGTTAAAACTTTAAATAATAAGTGTCAAGTTTTTGGCTTTACTATTCACAAAAAGTATTTTTATTAGTTAGAACTATCAATGATATAATTATAGAAAATTAAACTTATTATAAAAAATATTAATATATAATTATTTTAATCATTACAATAATACTAATATATATAAATAATCTAATAAACTAATATAGAATATTTTAAAATCAGAAAATAGAACTGAACCGGACTAGAACTGGTAAAATCGGTACTGCCATTTTTGGAGGATAACCGATGCGTAATCAATTTTAAAGATAGAAACCGGTAATACCGGTTCGGTTATAGATTTTGTCTAAAATTAGATTGAACCAGACTGGTTACACCCCTTAGTATTATTAGTAGATTGATCATATATATCTAGATTTATATAGTTAAATTTAATATTGTAGTAGTATGTGTAAATTGTAAATATTAAAGAATAATATACTTTTATTATGTTAAGAGTACGATGGTATATAGGCCAGTTCTCTAAGTACAAAATCTGGATTCGAAACCCCACCCTTTTTGTGCAGTGGTGAAGCAAGATAGGTTTTCTGGTATGGTAGGATTGGTAATGGTTAGATGGGCTCGGGGTGGGGGTCAACTGACAATGCCATCAGTGAAGAGGCGTGGGCGAGCCGAACCAGTTAATACTAAATAACAGTTAATTTTGCTTCATCAAATCAATATCTTCTTGTATTGATTTCATCTTTGTTCGAGAATTGTAGCTAAGTTTTCTCTTTAAAAATGATCGGGTACAACTCTTGAATTGTCCAAAGTAGATAGTTTGGGATTCTATCATCTATGTGGTAGATTTATTCAATTAAATCTTGTGTTAGTTCATAAAAATTTGGTATACGTTTCCTTATATTCTTTGGTATGCAGTTCGTAAGTCGATCGACCCATGAATATGGCCAACGACTTATCGTGACTAGCATACTTAGATAATTGTAAGAAAATGCTGCCAAAATTTTGACTAGCATTAGAATTTTAGTTTGAGCATATATGCTATATAGATGATAGGACCAACTATCTTATTAAAGTAGTGCTATGAGAATGTAAATAGATTATTATTAATGGTGTTTATGAAATGAATTAGGTTTTTTAGTAGACAATATTATTGATGATGTTTTTGAACAATGACAGAGAATGACTTAAAACTCTATGCCACCACCACAATTTTAAAACTTGTTTTTTTATTAATTGTCTTTTAAATATTCTATTCAACAACAATAATTGAATAATTGTATGATGCAAGAATTTCATTTTTGTAATATTTGTATTGCCTTTTTTATTAAATGTGAATTTGTATAACAGTACAATTCGAGTAGAAAAAATATTGTTCGAATAGTTCATTACAATTTACAAATTCATCTGAACAAAATAAAATCCATTCGAAGAGAAGCGAGAAAAGGAGTATGTTCGGACACTATTCGAACAACATGTAACCTCGTTTGAACGATAGTAATTTCAATTAATTTATTTGTTCAAACCAATGAGATTTGTTCAGACATAGATCTCTTTTGGATGAGATCAAATGTGACAATTTGTTCGAATAAAAAATTGTCCATTCGAATAGTGTGTCGGTTCGGACAATCAAAAGTCTCATTCGAACGGATTTTGGAGATAATTTTTTTTTTTGTCTTAAATAAAAAAAGTTTGTTCGAATGGATTCGAATAGACTAGTGATATTTCATCTTTAAAACTTTTTTAGAGATGAAATTCAATTTTTGTCTCAAACTTTTGAGACATGCTTTTTGAGATAAATTTGGGATAGAATATCTTTTTCTCTAAAAATATTTTGAGACAAAAAATAAACTTTTTGAGACTAATTGATTTGAGAAAAATCAATTTAGTTCCTTCTTTTGTGGTTCTGTTTTGGATGTTCTTCTATTTAGTTGTTTATTAAAATGCAATTTTAACTTACTCTTCTAATTTTGGTATTTTCTTTTCAGGTCTTGGTTGAGGAACTTCGGAGCTTAGCAGTTCTAATTTTTAACTTTGTAAGTATATGTTTTGATGTATGAAGATCCGAGTCAGATGATGCTGAACTGTCAGATTGCACATTGATGGCGCTGAGATATATTGAGTTGGCAGATCAGCGCAAAAGTAGTAAGTGATCTTGATTTTTTCTTAATTGAAACAGTTTTAGAGGCCGAATGTGGTATATTCTTTTCGGCGCGCACGTCATGGCCACCAAATTATACTTGATGCCACTGTTTTCAAGGCCGAATTCCACTGTTTTTTCTTCCAAATCCACAATTTTAATTATTCTTTTTCCTTATTTAGTAATATTTTATTTATATTTTAGGCAGTGATTTTAAACTTGATTTGGGCTAGATTTCTGGCAGATTACTTCTTTTATACTTTATTTGATTTTGGCGTGATTATTGATATTTTGCTAATTTTGATAAAATTTTGATATGGTCGACTTTCGACTATGCAGTGTGGCATGTGGACTGATTTTTGGGATTGCTTAATTTGATAATTTTCAATTGAATATCGGAAGCATTTTTTCTATGTTTTTGAAGTAATCATTTGTTGAAATTAGCCTGCAGAATCATTATTCCATTCAATGTCATGTTTTAACTTAAGTATTCGATTTCTTTCGTTTGCTGTATTTTCATGCATTGGTTTATTCACTTATGGTTTAATTGTTTATGTATATGGTTTAATTATTTCATATATGCTTATGCATTTTACTCATTTATCCATTGTCCTATGTTCTAGGGATTTCAATAGTTGCTTATTTGTGTAGGGGTTTGTGTTCCTAAATAAGCTATGTTTTTTGTTGAATCTTCCTAATTATATGAGCTTGTTTTCCTAATTGGAATGTTTCTTACTCATGATAAAGCCAAATTTGAAGATTGTGGTCTTAATATTCATTTAATATATCTGGTCCTATCTTCCCTTGGCATATCTGATCACGATTGAGTATCTCGTAATTATCATATTTCAATGCTTCTTCTCTTGTAATCTTGCTTTCTATGAGCTGCATTTTATGGTTTTTCAATCTTGTTCATCCTATCCTTTATCCTTAAAACTCTTTGAATTTCAACCTTAAAACTAAATAATACAATGATTCACAAGAACCAAGTCACAATAATGTATACATATTTTTTTAAATATATATTATATATTATTGTTGAGAGGTGGCTTGAATAAGAGTCTCTTTAGTATGCTCGCTCGACTCTCGCTCGATTGAGACTCAACTCGTAAGTTCGCTTGACCCTCGCTCGATATCCAGCTCGAGCGAGACATTAGATATTAAGTTCGCTCGACTTTCACTCGACATCCAACTCGAGTGAGATTCCAAGCAGTAAGTTTACTCGACCCTTACTCGACAATCCGCTCAAGTGAGGTGCAACCCTAGAAGTTCACTCAACAGTTCACTTCAAGCTAATATTCTACGGACTTAGGTTTGCACCGTTTCAAATAGTGTTTTGTTCGAGCGAGAGTAGTCTTGCTCGAGAGAGATGCACCTTATAAAAGGTGCACAACATTTCATTTGAAAGCAGAACGTGAAGAACTCATTTTTGGTTTATACTCTTGAGAGAGAGCGTTTGTATTTGAGAGTGAGAGTGAGCCAAACACTTGTAAGTGTGAGAGAGAGTGATTCTTGTGATTCATTTCCTATACTCCATCTTTATTTTGTACATTGGACTCATTAAGACCGACCCCAATAGTAGACGTAGACTTGTGTTAAGCCGAATCACTTATATCTTGGTGTTTTGTGTGATTGTCGTATTTTCTCTCTGTTGCTTTTCCACTACGTTACTTCCTATTTGCTGTTTATTAACAGGTCTATTGTCAACAATTGATATCAAAGCGTTTGCTCTGTACTTATCAGAAAGGATGTCCACAATAAGATTTGAAGTAGAGAAATTCATCCGACAGAATAGTTTTAGTTTATGACGTATCAAGATGAAGGCTTTGTTGCGATAACAGAGTTTGTCCAATGTTCTAGAAGAGGTGACTAACGATTCTCCTGCACCATCAAGGAACAAGGAAGAAAAGACTCACAACACTATTCTATTGTCACTATCAGATGGAGTTTTGAGGGAAGTTAATGAAGAAGAGACCGCTATTGGTCCTTGGGACAAGTTTGAAAGCTTATATATGAAGAAATCTCTCACAAATCAACTGTATTTTAAACAACAGTTGTACACTCTCAAAATAAAGGAATGTACTTCTTTTTTTGAACATTTAGATGAATTTAATAAAATTATTATGGATCTGAGAAATATTAACATTAAACTTGAAGAAGAAGATTAAGCATTAATTATTTTGTGTTTGTTACCTATTTTGTTTGATAATTTTGTGAACTCAATATTGTATGGTAGAGATACAATGTCCTTGGTAAATGTGAAATTTGTTTTGAATTCTAAGGAATTGTGAACAAAATTGGGGATACTAGGCACGGAACATCAATCCGATGGTTTGTTTGTGAAAGGTTTCTCGGGTGATAGATTTGGGGATAGATGATTGGGAAAGAGTAGGGGTAGTTCCAGTGGTAGTTCTACTTTCATAAATTTGATCATTACAAGAGTAAGTATGCTAGACTGAAGAATAAGGAGGAAGAAGAAAGTTACTCCAATGTAGTTAGTGTTGAAGAATAGTCTAACTACTCTCATATCGTCCTAGTAGTCGGTAGCCGTAGTAGGATCATGTATTCAGCTTGAACATCTCATATGTGTTTTAGAATGGATTGGTTCAGTACCTATGAATCAGTTAATGGTGACTCCGTTTTGTTCGAAATAATATGGTCTGTGATATTGTTGGGATTGGTTTAGTCGAAATTGAGATGTATGATAGAACTGTTAGAACTTTGTCTAAGGTTCGACATATTCCATCTTTGAAGAAGAATCGCATATCTTTGGGCACTCTTGATTCTGTTAGTTATTAGTATTCAGCTGAAGGTGAAGTCTTTCGAGTCTACAAGGACTCTTTGATGGTAATGATAGGGAAGAAGACAGATGGTCTTTACTTCTTTCCGCTTTGTACAGTAATTGATAGAGCATCTTCACGTTCCAGATTCAGATATTACTCGCATGCGGTACATGTGAGTGTGCCAAACAGGTATGATCATTTATGAGTAGGCATCTTTTACTTAGTGTGATCATATACAATAAAACTTGATTTTTTGTTTGCATTGTGTTCTTGCGAAGTAGTGTAGAATCAAGTTTCCTGCAATTATTTATTTTTGATTTTTTAGGAATACATCTTGTTTAATGTTATGCTTTGTTACACTCATATTTGTTTATGACCATTTGAGAAAGAGTTTGGTTTTGTTTATCTGTTTTGTGATGTATTTGATATATTCAAATATTTGAGAAAACTAGTGATCTACAGACAAGAAGTTAGAGTGTTGTTCAAATCATACAGTTGGATCTACTCCACAGAGGTGGAGTAGCTGAATGGAATGAGATGGACTCGTGTGTGAGAATCCATATTATACTTTGGGTTTGCCAGGCTTGTCTACAGAATTGGGTGAAGCAGTCAACACATCTTGCTATTGGGTGAACTTTCTTCTTTTACAGTTTGTGTTCAGTTGTTTCCACAGGGATGGAGAGGAGACTTATAGCAAGTAGGTGGAGTTGCTGAGAGAGCTTCACAATAGAGTGCATGTGATACTCTAGATTATACTTTTGAGATTAAGTATGATTTCAATTTCGGTTTTGATTTTGGCATTGATGTATAGTAAGAGCATGTCCACAGTCTTATCTAGTAGATAGAGGATGCAGTTTGGCTACCTTGAGAGTATTCTCATGCAGGTTTTGTGGAGTTTTTACTTTGGCAGAGAATATTTGTTGGCTATCTTCGTTTGTATTTAGAAGACGTTATTCAAGTAAGCAATCTATATAATAGTGCATTGCCATTTGTGTGAAGATATTAATTTTTCATTAGGACCAAACTTGTGATTTGTTCAAGTCGTCTATAGTGTTGAAGACTTTTGTGTGGAAATTGGAGTCTTCAAGGATAGATGTTGTGTTCGAGTTAGTGATCCCCTTTTGTGTTTTGGTTGAGAGATTTGTTGGTATTTTGTAAAGAATGGATTTTGTGAAGATTATGAGAATGCAAGCTAAGGTGGAGATTTGTTGAGAGGTGACTTGAATAAGCGACTCTTCAGCAATCTGTAAGTTAGCTCAACTCTCGCTCGACATTCAGCTTAAGCGAGATTTCAGACAGTAAGTTTGCTTAATCCTCGCTTGACAGCCCGCTCGAAACGAATTGTTAAATGTTCTACGAGCTTAGGTTTGCGCCGTTTCAAATAGTGTTTCGCCCAAACGAGAGTAGTCTCACTCGAGAGAGATGCACCTTATAAAAGGTGCACAACATTTCATTTGAAAGCAGAACGTGAAGAACTCATTTTTGGTTTAGATTCTTGAGAGAGAGCATTTGTATTTGAGAGTGAGAGTGAGCCAAACACTTGTAAGTGTGAGAGAGACTGATTTTTGTAAGAATCTTGTAATTTATCTCCTATACTCCATCTTTGTTTTGTATAGTGGATTCATTGAGATTGACCCCAACAGTAGATGTAGGCTTGTATTAAGCCGAACTACTTATATTTTGGTGTTCTATGTGTTCTGTGTGTTTGTTGTATTTTCTTTCTATTACTTTTCTGCTGCGTTACTTCCTATTTATTATTTGTTAACGAGTCTATTCCTAACAATTATATTACGAGAGCAACAAGTGCTAAAAGAGAATTTTAAACATTTAACCCTAATTAGAATGGAGAAAATCATAATAATAATACAATGTTTAACCCTAATTAGCATTCATAGATAATTAAAACATAAATAACATTCAGAAATTCTAAAACATAAATTGCTAAACTGTCACAACACAAAAAACATAAACTCGTAATAGAGCTTGAATAGATCTAAACAAAATACTTGTTAAGCATTTAAACATAATTAAAATCAACTGATCTTTTGTCTGTAACTTAAAAATAATTTTCAAAATAGGACCTTAATAGCTCCTTTTAAGCCACATCAATTACTTCTAAACATTCTCATAAAAAAATAAAATCAATAAAGAGACAACAAAACAAAGGAAAAAAAAAACCCTAACGGAAACAAGTCCTAATCTCTTCATAATGATCCCAAACTCAATATGTATATATGCAGCCATACATAAAGAGAAAAATATATTGAAGAACAAATCATGCAATTACTGATAAAAATAAATAAATCGAGCAACTAAAAAAATGCTAGATCTTGAGAAAAAAAATAAAGAACACATATTTGAGACTCAGGCTTGAGTTTTTTAGCCTTGCAATTTTTTGTATGGGAAACCCTAGCCCTGCAGAAAACAAACAAACAAGTTAGGATACACTAA
This sequence comes from Platycarya strobilacea, assembly GCA_036898215.1. Lineage (NCBI taxonomy): Eukaryota > Viridiplantae > Streptophyta > Magnoliopsida > Fagales > Juglandaceae > Platycarya > Platycarya strobilacea. The sequence goes on along the minus strand of CM072545.1, from coordinate 42,594,837 downwards.
AATGGATCTAGGCGGTAAAACAAATGAAGATTTTTGGATCTAGACTAACACATCCATATCCAAACACCCTAGCCCTTACATAGTGTTTTGAATGGGGAGGATCTGAGCTTCGTACGCCTGGAAGGTGACAGGAAACTCGGAGTTGGGTTGAGCGACAACCATGGCTGAAAAAGCCATAGTTTCGTAGAGGGGAGGGGGAAAAGATGGTGCAAGGGCTTCTCAATTGGGGGGTGGGGGAGGTGGTGCAACTTGAGATGGGTGGGTATGTCGTGAGAAGTAACACCATAGGAAAGTTTGTGGGTTAGGATTTCAACAAGGGGGAGAAAAGAATAATGGGAAAGAAGAAGTGGGGGTAAGGGAGAAGGGGTTCGGTGTGGGGGGTTATAAGAATAAGCCATAGGGCTTCATATGTATACCGCACCAAAAATGGCGCCAATTTAATATTTAGGGGGGGGCAAAACTAAAGGCCATGGGTTGGCCAACACAACCACTCATGGACCGGCCCAACATGTTAAAATTACATTAAATATATACACACAAACCTCGACCCGAGTAGGAAAGAAAACAATAAAGAATACTATAATAATATAAAATAAACAGCCGATAATTATAATTAATATACTATATATACTATATATATGTTCTATATTTAAAACATATGATCGAATTGATTTATATATTTAAGATTATAATTTTATGTTATAAATTATAATATAACATTTTTTTTATAATTATAATTTATGTTATATATAAACTTATATATAATATAAAAAATATTATTTATCACTTAAAAAGTGTTTAATATGCTATTAGAATTTCTATTTATTCTTTATAAAAACAAAGACAAATGTAAAATAATTTCTTGGTGCCTATTGTTGTGAAATGTAAAACATAATTATATTTAAATTAAAATGATTTTTTAATGTTGCAAAAAATATAATAATTGATCGATCTTTTTTATACTTGTATATTTTTAATAAGTACAAAAAAATTCTAACCACACCCATAATTATTTTTCTTTATTTTTTCTTACCTAATTTGTCGTTCATCGGCTCTTTGGACACATGAGGAACATTTTAAAGTTTCGACTTTGTTCCCATTGGGGTGGGGATGAACGGGAGGGTTTTGAATAAAATACTTTAAAGAATTTTAAGAATTTTTTTTCCCAACATTCCAAAATCTCTGCAAAATAAAAGATTTGAACAACTTTTTTATACTTATATTCTAAATAAGTATAAAAAAAAAATCGAACCACACTTATAATATTTTTCTTATCTCCGTCATTAATCTCACCCTTTGGGCGCATAAGAAATGAGAGATTTAAATAAAATACCAGAAAGAAGTTTTAGGAGTGGTTTAATTTTAATTTTAATTTTATTTATTTATTTTTGAATTTCTCCAAAATATTTGCAAAAAAACATACTTGAGCAATGTTTTTATAGTTATATATATTCTAAATAAGTAAAAAAAAAAAACCACACTTTTAAGAAATTTTTACGGTTATTTTGTAATATTAGTCCATGTGCAGTGTTGACTTCCGGGTTTTTTCATAATTTATTTTTTCTAAAATTCAAGATAATGACTCGTGCGCATAAATATTGTATAATATTTCTTATTATATGTAGGAATATCTATACATGAGTGTCTGCAATATTAGATTATAAAATGTGAACAAAATATAGATTGTTAACTTACTATATATCCAGGATCTTAGGCTATCATTACTCAGGCTTTGAATTATGGATGAATGGCTATCAGAGAATTTTTATTACTTATGTATTTAATATGTTTGTATCTGAACAAATTTAGAATTGCGAATGATCTATATATCAATGAAGGATATCATTTCCAGTACAAAGCGGAATAAAAAAAAATCAAGATGATCATTACAGACAAATAACCGCAGCGAACGGGCCAATGTTCACCAATGAAATACCAAAATTTAACATTATTGATCAAGATATACGGTATTTGTTTGCATGTATTATGTTCTCGTTTTTTTACTATGCTTGAGACGGAGAAGAGGTCTTGCTTTTTTTGCATCCCATCCATTTAATTGTTTTTTTAATAATAATTTGCTCTATCCTTTACTAATGGATCTTTTTTTATTTTTTTCATATTATACAAATGTTAATGATGTTGCATTTATTTAGTTATTTTTCTACAACATATTTTGTTAAAAGTATAATTTCTTTTAAAATCCAAAAATTATTTAAAATTGAAAAAAATTATTTTAGTAAATACATTTGTGAGACCAATAGATCCGAAGCACAAAATTAAAGCACATCACTATTAATGGATTTTAAATTCTAGAACGATAGTTGAGGAAGTTTTAGACAATGAAGAGCAATTGGAGCCACCAAAATACAAACTTATTATCCCATTCAGTGAATTAGAGCCTTACAAAGGGCCAATTGCAGAAATAGGTAATTATGATTACCCATCATATCATTTTAAAAAAAATAATTGCTTTACTAAATTAGGTAAACGTACTTTGTACGTTACTCTTCGTCATAATATATTAATTAGGTGTGAGATTCTATAATATTTGGATTATTGAATGAAGTAGCTAGGGACAAAGTCGCATGCCACTTGCAAAATAAAAAGTAGAGACTAAACAGAGTTGATGATAAGGATGATTGAAAATAGGACGAGGGATGTAGCCCGAATGTGTGTCGAGCAGCATAAAAAAGTTTTTTCTTTAGATTTTATTTCATACATATTTTGTAGATTTTTAAATATTTTATAAAAAAGAAAAAAAAATCACATTATTATTAAAACCACTTACTTAATCACTAAGTAAAAAAAATGAAAAAAAAAATATTCTGAATTCAAGACAAAACTTGGAGATAAAAATCCGAGACGAGAAGCATTTCTCAATTCAACTTAAGAGTTCAAAACATCCACCTACTTTGTATTAATGAGTAATGGACTTTTTTTTCCCAAATAAATAAAGAGATGGAACTACCTTATAGGTACGGGCTACCGTCCTTAACTTTTTTTAAAACAAAGTTAATATAGTATGTAAATAATTATATATATTTTTTATATAAATACAATTGCCCCCTCAATATTTAGATTTTAAAATTTTTATTAAAATTGTCATCCCAAATTCAAATACTCATGCAATCTCACTCTAACACATCACATATTTAAAATTGTCCCCAAATTCCAAGGCTCACGTAATCCCAAATTTTAGTTTTTGTCTGGTATTAGCCTTTTATATTTTTACAAGTGAGTATTTTCTATCATGAAACTTGTAAAAATAAAATTGCGTACTCAAATAGAATATGAGTTTCTTACAGATAATTTGTTAGTTTATACTGAGAAAGAAATTGTGAATAGAAAATGAGTTTCTTGCAAATAGAATATGAGATTCTTACAGATCATTTGCATATCAATTTTAAAGATGATAATTCATGAATTTTATTCTATGAAAGATTGTTGTCGAACTTAATTTGAAGGGAAGATCCTAAGTTGATATTGCATTTTTTTTCTATTTGTAATGGTATCTAGCAAAATTATGAAAATTTTAAGGAAAATTATTTGATAAGATGATTTATAAAGATGAATTTTTTGTATACAATCTTATGACGTATAGTTATTATTTTTTATATAGTCACGTGCAAAAAATACATATTACTTATATTTACACATATAAGATACTTTGTCCAACGCCTCCAACTACCAAATCCTAATTTCGCCACTAGTCTTGACAAGAATATATATATATATATATACATATACATACATACATATAATAGACGCGAATGTTAAGACACAAAAATCTATTATTCTCAAATATAACAATAGATTGATATAATATTTTAGGAATTTAGATACGCAAAGGTAGGAATTTTAGGTGATATTGATCATATTTTGACATTTTCCAAGGAATCTTGGACCAATGGCAAGTACTGAGGAAAGCAAGCGAGCGTTGAAAATTTGGATTATGTGTAGAGAATTCAGTGTTTGCACTACTCGATGAAAGGCTCAGGTACTACAGCTTGATATTCTTTTATGTAAAACTTTGCAAATGGACTTCCAAATCATTCGTGATTTTAAGGGATCTTGATTTATTCCTTTTTTAAAAAAGAAAAAAGAAAAAACTTCTCATTCATTGAAAGTGAGATTAGTTACATGGATTGAAGACAATTTGAAGTTTCCTTCATGTCAACAATGTACTAGTTACATGTAACGTTGCTTTTCATAACCATCTGTAACTGAATTGCCCTCTCTCATTGTATGACATATTTGCCAGTCAACATACTTGGCCAATGTTTCTTTTAGATCTGAGATAACCATTCCAAAGTAGTTATCTAGCTGCTTCATCTGTTAACTTCTTTAACAACAATCTGAGAATCTCCTTCCAAAATTCTTCTGTGCATTCCAATTCCAGACCAAATTGAGCTGCTCTACCAATTGCCATAGCCTTTGCTAATAATGGGTCTAGAAATGAATCTTGTTTTCCTCTCAAGGTAGCCAAAAACCTGCCATCATGATCTTTGACAGTAGCAACAATACCTATTTTACAGCCCTTCTCATCTACAACTACATCCCAATTGATCTTGCAAACACCTTAAGGTGGAAGTTCCCATGAAATTTGTGACGCCCCCAACTCCCACTTACGAAAACATGAAAATCGAGTCGTCGGAATGATGACAACACGAGTCACGCATCCCAACGTCGAGTACTAAAAGTGTGTATACACATGATAAGTATAAAATAAAAGTCACAGCGGGTAAATTAAGTCGATAACTAAGTATCAGAATTTTTTAAAATTATTTTACAAACCAGTTTAACACAAATTCTCCAATAGGAGATTTAATATAGTTATCCCAAAGACAAATCATAAAAATACATTTATAAAAAGGGGAAATACATTTTCCAATATAACAAATTATATATCATACTTCAACAGCAGAGCCGCCTTCTTAGACTTAGCCTTCTCGACATCTGCATCTAAAGTCTACGAAGCTAAAAATGATATCGCAGGTAAGTACAACCCAAATAAACCACAAGATATAAAATATATTCATACAATAACAATACACATGAACATGACACCATATGTATGAAACTTAAAATCCTCTTCCTCAAAACAAATAAAATAATCACATATGCCAAAATCCATTTTGCCTCAAAATAAAATTCCAATAAAACATCCATCATTTTTCCAGAAAATGATATACGTAAATCCATTAAAACTACAACTATTTTCACAGAAAATGGTCCACGTTAAACCAATAATCAAAACTCATCATTTTCTGAGAAAATAGCCTTAACATCAATTTTATTAACCGTATGCACCATAATTCTCTCTTAGGGACCATCCACACACCCTGACTTTCATCATCACATTATAGGTAACAACCACAAATGTGATTTCGGAAGGTAATACCTAACTAACCGCGCCCAGCATGTACCATGACCAGACATCCCTAACTCCCACCAATAGAGGAGCTACGAAGTTGGTACGAGAGCGTTACCATCCTGTCCGATCCCGTTGTCACCCGACGACAACTCAGGATACATCATTCAGTATATTCTACTCCCCAGTGACCAAATGAGCTCCACCGAGATAATGCTTTATCCCGACTTGGGGTCGTGATACACACGCACCCGAAATTCATCAACACATGAAAGCCTAATTTTCATTTCCAATACATGAACATGTATGCAATTATGCAAAAACTCAGTTTTCCTTTACAAACATGAACATGCGTATACTATGCAATGCATACGAAAATATATAGAAATATCCAACAACCAACAATTCTCAACATCAACCAACAAAGAATTGTTAATACAAAATATATTTAAATCTCAAAATTTATTTGGAAAATACTTACATCGGGCAAAAACATAGATCTTCGAACAGGCGCCGATCGATAGCGCTCATAGCGGGCACTTCGTACGTTGGGTTAGCATGCTCGGTTTGACACCAAAATTTAGAAAAATACTCATTGAAGGGTGAAAAATCTCGTGAAGGTGGTGGTAAAGCAGTGCAACCACCAGAAGGTGGCAGATCTAACTCAAAGGGTGGAGAAACCCATTTTCAAGTTTGGGATTATACAAGGAAGGAGGGGCCGTGGTTTGAGGAGCTGAGCTATGGGGAGGGTCACCAGAGGTGGGGGAGTAGATTGGCGGTGGCTGTGATGCCAGACGGCAGCGGGTGGTGGTGGATCGGGCTAAACCTGTGAGCCATGAAGCCCATTTTGTGGGCCACTCGTGTGAGAGCAAGGGGAAGCTTCCATGGGTGGGTATTGGTCATAGGTGAAGGGGAACTTGTAGGGAGGTCGCCGGCACCAAGGGTGGCCAGCAGGAATGGCGGCGTGACTTGGAAGCGAGCCAAAATCCATTCTCGGGTTTGCTCGGGTAGGAGGAGAAATGGTGGTGCGTAGGGGCTGCCGGCAGTAGGAGAGGGTCGCTGGGGGATGGGGAGTCTGCTAGTGAGGGCGGTGACGCCATGGGGTGGTGGACGGCAGCGCTGTGGTGGCTCAAAGGAGGGAAGACTCATTTTCGGGTTCTAGCTTGCTAGCGGTAGGTGGGGCTGCTGTGGTTGACACAACCGGCATGGGTGAACTTGCTGGAGCGAGGGGGTGCAGGTGGCGTGAGTTGTGAGGGCCGGTGGCCGACAATGGAGGTCGGGCGAAGTTGAGGCTGAACGGCCATGGGGAGGCATCGCACGAAAAAGAGAGAGAAGAGAGAGAAAAAGAAGATAAAGATATAGAGAAAGGAAATTTGACCGACATGAACTACCTCTTCGGCTATTTGTAAGCCCGGTACTTTGGGATCTTCAAACTGAGAAACGATGTAACTTAACATATAAACATTAAAATAACGTAAAACTAATTTTAACTAATTAATAGCTTAAACAACAATTTTAAACAAATAAAACACAATCAATAACAAGAATAAAGATAATACGTAAAAATACACAAAATCTGGGATCTCATACAATTTTTCTTGACTTAACAGGTGAAACTTGTATAGCTTTTCTGATCTGAGTTGATTTAATCTCTTTATGTAGGTGTTTGACCCTTTTGATCATTGAGCTTGGATCATTGTAAATATTCTTGAACACTAACTGATTTATTCTCACCATAGTGTCCAGAATATTAATGATAGTTCCTACATTTCATGATTGTTTAATTTCTTAAACATCTGTTGCATTAGTACTTCGAGACTTTTTGTTGAACTCCGGCTTTTCTAAATTTTCTTTCTGCATAAATTGATTACATCATTTGTAGAAAACACATTTACTCAATATACGTTCTGTACTTTCTTGTTCTTTTCATCAATTTCCCTTGTAAGTGGTATGCGCTTTTTACTGTAAAATTTCCATCTGCATTGCCTCTCTATGTTAACTTATCTTATTGTTTGCATTGACTGATTGGCATTTGAGCAATAATATCTACTTCCTCTATATTGAATACAACATTTATTAGAGAAAGGTTCCATCTCTTTAAATCATCTATTAATAGGCTTTCTACTTTTGCATCTTCCCCCAAAACTCTATTTCCACATGGAGGTTTATATAACATAGGTTCAGGCCTTGATCATTCCATATATCAACTATTTTTCCATTACCTATGCGTCAGATAATTCCATCTTTAAGCAGAGGTCTTGCTGTCAATAAGCTTCTCTAGATATATGATGGATTACTACCTAGTTTTGCATTTAGGAAATCTGTCTTTGGAAAATACTTAAGCTTTAATATTGTTGAAGCTAGAGCATTAGGATTAGAAACTAACCTCAAGCAAAGCAGTGTTGAAATTCTCAAATTCTCTAAATCTTAATCCATCTTTGCTTTGGATTGCCCCATTTGAGACCAACTCATCCAATTAATTTTCCTTTCTTGATTAGCTTACCGCCACCAATATCCTCTCATCATTTTGTTCAACTGTGTCAACAAATCTCTTGGCATTTTGAAAAGACCCATTGAAAAAGTTGTTATGGCCTGCATTACAGATTTCAATAAAGTTTCTCTACGTGCCTGTGATAATCGTTCAACCTTCTAGCTATTCATCTTGGCATTGAATTTGTCAAGGATTCCTTTGAATTCTTTATATCTTGATTTTCCAATTAATGAAGGATGCCCTAGATATTTTTCATAAGAGGTTGTAACCTTGATGCCTGCATTTTTGGTTATTTTGACTCTTGTGGTATTCTGAGTGTTACTGCTAAAGAACAGGGCAGATAGTTCTTTATTCAATATCTAACTTGATGCCCTTTCATATTGATTAACAACCTGTATCATATTAGTCCATTGTAAGTGAGTAGCTTGGTAGAAAAGCATATAGTCATTTGCAAAAAGTAGATGAGTGATATGCCTTTTACTTCTTCTAAGTGCAAGTCTTATTATTCTTCTTGTTTTCTCAGCATGGTTGAGCATTTGAATAATGGCCTCCGAGAAAAGAATAAATAGATAAGGTGATAGTGGATCACCTTGTCTAATCTCTCTTGAAGGTGAGAAAGGTTGTTGAGGATGTCCATTGATCAACATAGAGTAAGAAACTGTTTTAACACACTTCAAAAAGTTGTCTATCCACTTTCTATTGAATCCCATCCTCTCCATGACCTTCTCAATAAAATTCTACTCTAATCTATCATATGCTTTATTCATGTTCATCTTGAGTGCCATGCATCCCTTGAACCCTTTCATTTTAGTTTTCATTAAGTGTAGAGCTTCAAATGCATTAATAACATTATCAAATATTTGCCTCCCTTGAATAAAGACATTCTGATTCTGGGGTATAATTGAAGGTAGTATTTCTTTTAATCTATTGGCTAGCACTTTAGCATAACTTTGTAAAGTACACTACACAAACTTTTTGGCCTAAAATCTGAAACTGAGTTGGGGTTTTTTACTTTTGGAATTAAGACTATAAAAGTCTCATTGATGGAACTATCCCAACTATTTGTGTTTAGTGCTATTGTAACTACCTGACATAGGTCCTCACATATAATATTTCAATTTTGTTGAAAAATTCAGCTGAGTATCCATTTGTCTTGGAGAACTTAGAGAACTCATACCATGCACTACTTCATGAACTTTTGAATTTTCTACTTTTTTTACTAGGGACCTATTCATCTCATCAAAAATTATCTTTGGAATATGTTCCACACATTGTTGTTGCCATCCTAGATTGGATGTTGTAAACATATTAATGAAGAAGTTCTGAGTGCATTGATGATACCTTGTAGGGCTATTTCATCTCTGATGCTATTTATATTGTTTTGCTTTTGTCTTTGGGAAGCACCTGTATGAACAAATATTGTGTTTCTATATTCTTCTCTAAGCCATCTTTGTTTGGATTTTTGCTGTCATTTTATTTCCTATTGTTCTAAATCATTTGAACTTGGCTTTGAATTTGTTTGATTGATGTCTGATCAATGCCAATGTTTTTGTCATTCACTTGCTGTAACTTTTGAAGTTGGAAATCAATCTCCCCTTTTGTGTCTCTAATTTGTTTCTTTTTCCATTTGAGTAAATTGTATTTGCAGCTATTTAATCTTTTAATAATATCTTGCACTAAGTTTTCAACATTGACATTGTTTATCCAGGCTGTAGAGATCAAGTCTTTGCATTCATTATTGACACCTCCAACTGTTATCATATCTGAATACTCTGACTCTTCTTCCTTGTTGTTGTGCCTGGCTGCTCGAACTTAACAAAACTGGATTTTGGTCATAAGAATAGGTTGCTAGATTGTTGACAGAGATTTCTGAAAACAAGTTATTACATTCAATGTTGGCAACCACTCAGTCTAAACTTTCTTTCGTGAAATCTAAGCCTTCTCTTATGTTTGACCAAGTAAATTTTTATCCATAATACTCCATATCACTTAAACTAGTGTCTTGTCATGTTTGAATCCTTGTATTTGAACATATGGTTTCTATGGTCCCCCACATTTCTCATGGTTAACGAGAATTTCATTAAAATCTCTCATACATACCCAAGGCCTCCGATTGAAGGATTTTAGAAGTCTAGTAATTGCCAACTTCCCTATCTTTTTGATGTAACTGCATTCTCATAAAAAGCAGTTATGGTCCATTTTTTCCTAGAGTTCTTCTCCTTAGTTTTGACTGGTATATGGTAGTATGTGTAAGTCTCTACTTCTATTTCAAATTCTAACTTCCACATCATAGTCCAACCTCCACAACTTTCTCTACTATTTACAGTGAAACTTTTGTCATAACTAGTATTATTTATGATTTTTCCCATTCTCTTCCTCTTTCTTTTTGTTTCAATGAGGAAGAACATATTTGGGTTCTTTTGCTTCACTAGGAAATGAAGCTCGCTAATTGATCAAGGATTTTCAAGCCCTCAATAGTTCTAAAATAAGCAAATCATTAAAATGGGTGGGGCTGTACAACAACCTCGACCTTTAATCCTGAGTTAAGCTCCTTTTAGGCTTAAGCTCATCCTTATGTTTTCTAATCAGACTTTTCTATTCTTGTTGATTTATCTGATCTGCTTATCTCTTTTTACCACTTGTTCCCCATTGTTATTATTAACATTGTTTATCTCCACTATTGTAGGTGATTTGGCAACTCTGGCCCTTCTCTTCTAGCCTACTATTTTTGGTGCTAATATCTCAAGTACATAATTTATCATGAAATAGTAACTATTGTTATTTCGGGAATCATGGACAATCATATCAAATTAAGATGTTTTTGTGGTTAAAAACTATGTAGTCTTGATTAATAATGACTATCTGTCCCTCCTCCGATATTGTTTTAGGTTGATCTTCACCACGATCTCCTTAGCTGTCAATTGTTGCTACTATTTTCTGTTTGCTTTTTTCTATTGAAGTTTCAATAGATTGTTATTTCTAATGTTGCTAAGTAAGTTCTAAAATGAAATGATTTCCTTTTGGTGCTTATTCCAAACTGACTTGTGTTACTTTTCCTGCTTGAACTTCCATCTGGTTCTTAAGAAATTGGAGGTAAGTTATTGCCTTTGTTTGCTGTTTTTTTCCCTCTATTTTCCATTGAATTAAAACTTGTTGCCCTTAGCCACTGGCTATATTGGGACTGTGCCTCCCTCTTATCAGTTTCCCTTGACTTATCAGTACTAGCATAACCCTTGATATCATGATATATAGCCCGTATTGAAAAAAGAAAAGAGGTAACCTTTCATATTTAAATTCAATCCATCTTTGATTTCCATCTATTTTGATTAATTTCTCTCGAGGAAGAGCCTTTGTAATATCCATAGTCACGCTAATTCTGAGATATCTACCCCACTCTATTCCATCCCCTTTTACTTTTATATTCAAAACTTCACCAACAGATGATCCAATTATGTCTCCTTTCTCTTCAGCCATGGCTGTTGGGGATAAGTCATGTAATTGAACCCAAATGGATTCATGAGTAAAAACAACATCGTTGGGCGGAATTTTACAGTCAAATTCTTTGATGTAGATAAGACTTTTATCAAAGGACCAATGTCTTCTGTTTTCTACTCGTACCTTGTCCTCTTATCTCTAAAATTCCACCATAAATCTATAGAAACCCACTTCATTAAAAGTTACAATACCTTCAGGGTTCGAATTTTTATTGGAATTGCTTTGAATGCTTCTTTGTTTAAACTCTTGTCCATCAGAATATGTAGCAAAAGAAACTTTTTGGTCATAGCTTCTGCTCTTCTTGTTTCCTCTTTTGAGAAGGTCACTACATTTTTCTCAACTATTGTTAATTTGAAATCTTTCCATAGTTTTATTAGTTCTGTAGGACACACACAATAGGAGCTAGAAATTTGGTTTAGGGGGGGTCAAGTAAAACTAAAAGTATAACAAAATAATTTCTTCTTTATTTTTATATAATTTTTATTGTAATATAGAACAATCAGATAGTAATATATAAAATAAAAATAAAATATATTTAATACATCATATGTATTAAAAAAGTATATAATATGTTAAGAACAATATATCATTGAAATAATATAAAAATACTCATACAAATATAACAAATAAAAAAATATAGTGTATTTAAAAATGTAGCTTACGCTTTTTAAAGAAACAAAATTATCAAGTATTAAATTTAAATTTAAATTTTTAGTTATTTCTATTTCAATATTTGCAAACAAATTATTTGCTAGAAACTCATCTTCAATTTTGTTGCGAAATTTTGTTTTTACAATTTTTAATGCATCATCATGTTATTAGATTATTTTATTTTATGTGAGATATATTTTATTTATTTTATTTTAAATCAGATTAATTTTTTAAAATTAGGCTTGTCAGTAATTAATGTATAAGATCAAAATAATTTTATAGAAGAAGGGCTAAGATAGTATCTTATAGACTACAAGATGAGATTAATATCATTTTATTAATTTTTTTTCCACTACCTCCACTAGTGGACACACCTTATCCATTAAGGAAAAGGACCACATTGATATTACAAGAAAAAGAAGTTTTTATTGCTCTTTTTTATTTCCTGTGGACAAAAATAAATGCCAGAAATAATTATTTTAACCTTTTGCCTATGAACCATCCATCCAAAGCGAAAAAATCAGAAATAATTTGGTTTGCTTACCAAATTCCAACCCATATCTGTGATAACACTTTCATTTAGTACCGAGTAAAAACAGAAAAAAGGTAGAAATACTGAGGGGCTGAGGCTGGCATGGCTGCTGCACATGGTTTGGGCGGTGAATTAAGTGGTGCTGCTCTGCTAAGCAACTCAAAACGCATGGTGCCTACTATGATAGAAGCTGTGGCGCGCCTCTTTGTTACGAGGTTCCTTCAAACATATATCTCCTGCGGATGTTTAGTGTGAGTCGACTCAGCTTTCCTCCCTCCTATAAACACATCCTTTTTCCTATGATTCCGCAGATTGTTGCTTCCATATTTATTATTATTATTATTATTATTATTTTGGAATTTTTGAAGTACTAATTGAGACTCTAAATCTTGTTGATTCCTTGCTTCCTTGAAGTATTATTATTATTTATTAGAATACCTCAATATGGTTGCAAACCCTCTCTCGCTTCTCTCTCTGATCACCAGCTCTCGAACCCATGACATGAAACTTGAAGCAAGTACTCAAGTCACTAAGTCCAGACAGGGCTGGTAGTTAATGCATATATCTTCTTCATTAGTTAATGCATTGCCACATATATCTTCTTCTCAAATGTACATGATCCGAAACTCAGACAAGCCAGGACTACCAGGGGTGTAAGAAAAAATCATTAGTAGATACTTAGATCGCTGCTGTAATGTCCATTTCATGTATTGCGCGCTACTTTTGGTAATGCAGGTTATTGGAGGAAGGGGGTACGAAATTCACCTTCGAAGGAAACAGGAGAATATGTCCTCTGTGTTGAGCATTCAAACCTGTCCAAAAATCACACAAGACGATTTTAACGTGGTTCAGCAATTTGCCTACATCCACAGGTGCCAAATTTACTATAATTTTCGAGATTTACAAATCACTCAAAAATTTCTCACGTAACTCTCAAATGCACACACCTCCCTCTGCACTCTTCTGCACTCCCTATTTCGAATATCAGAGCTCTCCTTTTATAGGAGAGGATTGCCAATGGTTGGTGTGGTAGGTGCAGCCAAACTTGAACATTGGGGTAGGTGGTGCAGCCATTGTTGAACAAACTCTGCAGGTAGGTGGTGCAGCCATTGTTGAAGGAGGGTGGACGGTGCAGCCAAGGAGGACTGCAGCTGCAAATGGTTTCACACTTTGGTGGTTTTCAACAATCACCCCCTCCACTGAAGTGTGCCATACTAGGCTGCTTCCAAACTTATTCATTCTTCAAATGAATGCACCTCCTTCTTTGACGTGAGTGTCTTCTACTAACAAATGCGCCATAAGACGCCAAATGCACCCAAAAGTGCCAACGCACCCGAAGGTGCTCAGCAACTTACAATATTGATCAATTCCAAGCAGTGTTGGAACTTGATCCCTGTGACGACTTTTGTCAACATATCTGCTGGATTATCTTCAGTGCCAATCTTCTGAAGTAATATGTCCTCTTCTTCTAATATTTCACGTACAAAGTGAAATCGGACATCGATATGTTTTGTTCGAGAGTGATACACTTGATTCTTGGCTAAATGAATTGCACTCTGACTGTCACAATAGATGGTAACCTCTTGCTGCTCAAAACCCAAATCTGTTACCAGTCCCTGTAACCAAATGGCTTCTTTTACGGCTTCTGTTACAGCCATATATTCCGCCTCTGTGGATGATAGTGCAATCGTAGACTGCAAATTTGATCGCCAGCTAACTGGTGCTCCAGACATAGTGAACACGTATCCAGTTGTCGATCGTCGTTTGTCAAGATCACCTGCATAGTCTGAGTCAACGTATCCAGTTACTAGACTATCTTCACTCTTCTCGAACTTCAAACCAAGATCTACGGTCCCTAGAATATACCGTAGAATCCATTTAGCCGCGTGCCAGTGTTTCTTTCCAGGATTATGCATATAACGACTGACCAAACTGACGGCCTGGGAGATATCAGGTCGTGTACACACCATGGCATACATTAGGCTACCAACAACACTTGCATACGGGACATTCTTCATGTAGTCCCGCTCTTCATCATTGTTAGGAGACTGTAATGCACTTAGCTTAAAATATGGGGCCATTGGAGTACTCACAGGCTTCAACTTTGAGTCCATATTGAAGCGTTGTAATACTTTCTTTAGATACTGCTTCTGAGTAAGGTGAACTGTACATTTCACCCTATCTCTGCTGATCTCCATCCCCAATATTCTTCGTGCTTCTCCTAGATCTTTCATTTCAAACTCATGACTCAACTGAGTTTTCAAACGATCTATCTCCACCTTGCTTTTACATGCAATCAACATATCATCTACATATAAAAGCAAATAAATGAAAGATCCATCTGCAAGTTTTCTAAAATACACACAATAATCGTATTGGCAACGAGTGTATTTCAGATCCATCATAAAACGGTCAAACCGCTTATACCATTGTCGAGGTGACTGCTTCAGTCCATAGAGAGATTTCTTCAGTCTGCAAACCAGTTTTTCTTTACCAGTCTCTTTAAACCCTTCTGGTTGAGACAGATAAATCTCCTCTTCCAGATCACCATGTAAGAAAGCTGTCTTCACATCAAGTTGTGCTAATTCAAGATCATATTGTGCAACCAAAGCTAGCAATATCCGAATGGATGAATGCTTCACAACAGGAGAGAATACTTCACTGTAGTCTATTCCCTCTGTTTGAGCGTAGCCCTTGGCTACCAATCTAGCTTTGTATCGAATTCTATTTTTAGCAACTTGATCATCTTTCTGATTAAAGATCCACTTACAACCAATTGACTTCTTTCCTTGCGGCAGTGATACAAGTTCCCAAGTCTGGTTCTTATGAAGAGACTGCATCTCCTCTGTCATCGCCTTTATCCATTCATCCTTTTCACTGGATTGTATGGCTTCTTTGTAAGTGGTGGGGATCTCACCCCCTTCAACTGGTAGTGCATATGTCACGTAGTCTGCAAAACGTGTCGGCACACGTTTCTCTCGTCTCGATCTGCTGGTTGCTATTGATTCAATTTGAGTTGGAGGTGCTGTGACTGGACTATCAACCTCCTCATGTCTGTCTTCTTTTGAATCATTTGGAGTAATAAACTCCACCTTCTGCGAATCACCGAGTGTTTCGCCATCATAGCTGCCTTCACTAGAATCTTTATGCTTATGTGACTTAAGCATCTCAGATTCGTTGAAAGTAACATCTCTACTGATAATTACCTTCTTAGACTCTATGCACCAGAGTCTATACCCTTTTATACCAGAACTAAAGCCCAAAAATTTTGCTTTCTTGGCTCTAGGGTCAAGCTTACTTTCCTTTGCATGATAGTAAGCAGGACATCCAAAAATATGTAAAGAGTCATAATCAGTAGCATGTGTACCTTTCCACATTTCAATAGGTGTCTTCCCGCCATTGGCAGCTGCGGGTAATCTGTTGACGAGGTGGCATGCATATGTCACAGCTTCAGCCCAAAATTGTTTACTGAATCCAGCATTCAGTAACATACATCGTACTTTCTCTAGCAAAGTACGATTCATCCGTTCTGCCACACCGTTTTGCTGCGGTGTTCCTCGTACCGTGAAGTGTCTGACTATTCCTTCTCTCCGGCATACTTCCATGAAAGGGTCTAGAGTATACTCCCCTCCATTATCTGATCTGAGCCGCTTAATTTTTCTGCCGGTTTGAGTCTCAACCATCTTCTTCCAAGCAAGAAAGATGTTCAGCACTTCATCTTTATTCTTCATTGTGTACACCCACACACGACGAGAATAATCATCTACAAAAGTTACAAACCAATGCTTACCTCCCAAAGATGCAATTTTGGTAGGTCCCCAAACATCGGAATGTACATAGTCAAGTATTCCCTGTGTATTGTGAACAGCGGTTCCGAACTTGATCCGTGTCTGCTTCCCCAATACACAGTGCTCACAAAAAGACAATTTACCAGTTTTGGCACCTTTGAGTAAGCCTTGTTTTACGAGTGTTTGCAAAGCTTTTTCTCCAGCGTGTCCCATTCGCATATGCCAAAGTCTGGTGGTGTCAGCATCAGTCTCATCTAGTTTCTCACAGCCTGTAGAAGCTCTTCCAACAATCGTACTTCCTTGCAAGAAGTACAAATTTCCTCGCTTCAAACCCTTCATAGTCACCTGAACTCCCATTAACACTTTGAGAGTTCCATCTTCAATAGTGATTCTGAATCCTTTTGAATCCAGAGATCCTAATGAGATAAGATTTTTCCGCAGGTCCGGAACGAACCGAACTTCGGTCAAAATCCTGACAGTTCCATCGTGCAGCTTCAACCGAATGCTCCCTATCCCTCGAGTCTTACAGGCACTGTCGTTGCCCATAAGTACTGCTCCACCTTCAATCTCTGTGAAGTCAGTAAACCAGTCCCGATTGGGACACATATGATAGGTGCATCCAGAATCCAGAATCCATTCATCAGGATGACAAATCAATGATGAACCTGTCAAGGCAATGTCTAGATCTTCATCTCTATTCGCGACATTTGCTGTGGTGGATTGATTCTTCTGTTGTCCCTTCAATTTAGGACAATCCTTCTTCCAGTGTCCTTTGTCACGACAATAGGAACACTCATCTTTGGCGAGTTTTCTGCCGACTGATGAACCACGTGATGTGGCCCGAGTTTTCGATTGAAAATCTTTCTTCTTTTTGGGATACCTTGACCGCGATCTCCCTCTTGCTGTCAGTGCTTCACTTGATGTATCTTGCTGTACCTTCTTATCCTTTTTCCGGTACTCATTGCTAATCAGAGAACTAGATACATCGTCAAAACTAATTTTCTCCTTCCCATACAATAATGTTGTAACTAAATGATCATATGTATCGGGTAAGGAATTTAACAAAAGTAAAGCTTTATCTTCATCTTGGATTTCAACATCCAAGTTTAGTAGATCAGCAAGAATTTGATTGTAACTATTTAAATGTTCAGACATACTAATACCTTCACGAAATTGGAATCTGAAGAGCTTTTTCTTCAGATGCAAACGGCTCTCAATGCTTTTCTTCATGAACTTATCCTCCAATTTCTGCCAAAGTTCCTTCGCATTTGTCTCTCTCATGACAAAATACTTCTGATCTTTGGTAAGGCATAAACGGATTGTACTACAAGCTTGGGTGTTAAGCTTCCTCCAATCCTTTTCTGACATATCGTTGGGTTTTGCTCCCAACGCCATATCCAACTCTTGTTGGATCAAAACATCCATCACTTCACATTGCCACATTCCAAAGTTAGAAGTTCCATCAAACTTCTCAACTTCAAATTTGGCATTTGAAACTGTGGACCTACGCCCTGAACTGCTGGCATTTCCAGAGTTCTTAACTTCTCCAACACCTTCCATATTAATTAAAAAATTTTAGAAGACAAATTTCGAAATTCTAACCGTACGGATGAGTCCGGAATGATCCAAATAGTTGGAAAGCACTATTTGATCGTCGAAATCGGACTCCAAATGGCTAAGATCAAGCCCAAAATCAGATCACAAAATCGGACGGTCAGATCTGTCAGGCGCGTGTGATACACGCGCTGGATGAGGGCAGAGGCGCGTGGGGCGCGTGGGTTTCACGCGCCAGAAGGGGCTCGGAGCGCGTGAGGCGCGTGTGTGCGCGTGGGATTCACGCGCGGGAGCTGCGTGAGGCGCGTGGCGGCGCGTGCGCGCGTGAGAACCACGCGCAGAACACTCCTGTAGCGCGTGGGAGCGCGTGCTGCGCGTGGGAGGCGCGTGGGAGCGTGCGTTGCACGCGTCTTCTTCCTCGGGACGCGCGTGGGGGCGCGTGGAGCGTGTTTTCCAGTCGTCTTCAACCTCCAGCTGCGAGTGGGGCGCGTGGGTACACGCTCGAACCTTCTACCGGCGCGTACGGGCTTCTCCGACGTCCGTTTTCGATTCCGTTTGCGCCTACGGATTCGTCTCGACGCAAGGAACAGCCTGGAGTTGTCAAAAATCAATTTTGATCAATTTGATTTCTGGACAGCACGAACCAAGAGCTCTGATACCAATTGTTGAGCATTCAAACCTGTCCAAAAATCACACAAGACGATTTTAACGTGGTTCAGCAATTTGCCTACATCCACAGGTGCCAAATTTACTATAATTTTCGAGATTTACAAATCACTCAAAAATTTCTCACGTAACTCTCAAATGCACACACCTCCCTCTGCACTCTTCTGCACTCCCTATTTCGAATATCAGAGCTCTCCTTTTATAGGAGAGGATTGCCAATGGTTGGTGTGGTAGGTGCAGCCAAACTTGAACATTGGGGTAGGTGGTGCAGCCATTGTTGAACAAACTCTGCAGGTAGGTGGTGCAGCCATTGTTGAAGGAGGGTGGACGGTGCAGCCAAGGAGGACTGCAGCTGCAAATGGTTTCACACTTTGGTGGTTTTCAACACTCTGAAAATTGTTCTTAGAGTTCATAGTCCCCAGTTTTACTGGAAGGTATGTACTAGATCGTAATAGGATGGGCCACGCGCGGGATATTGACGTTCAAAAGTTCAAATCATTTTCTCGTATGAATGCATTTTTTCTCGCCAGCAGTACTGGTGTAGTGATGAACAGTTGGTTGTTATGAGCAGGTCATGACAAGAGCTGATTTAGGCCTAGCAGATGCGTATATTGATGGTGATTTTTCTTTCGCGGATAAGGAAGATGGCCTTCTAAATCTTTTTATGGTATGATCATCGATCTGAGTCTGAATCTGAGTTATTTTTTCTACTATTAATTTTAATTTACATCTTGTTTTGCAGATTCTTATTGCCAGCAGCAACGTAAATTCTAACACAACAAAAATGAAGAAGGCAAGGTATATAACTATATATACACACACATATATATATATACATATAGTTATATACAAACTAGTTTATATAAAATAAACCTATAAATTGATCTGATTTCATGGGATTTTTTAAATTTATTTTATAATAAAAGTAATTTTACAATTGGCAGAAATATTATATATATATATATATATCAATTGGCAGAACTTTATTGGTACTTGATATTGCGATTAGTCATGATCTCCTCAATTGCATTACTAGTTAATTAATTAATTGAGCGTTCATGTTTTGCTGGCTTTAGGGGATGGTGGGCACCATTGCTATTCACAGCCAGCATATCATCTGCTTCAAACTTTTTCAAGCATTGTTCAAGGCAAAACACTCTTACAAACGCCCGCAGGAACATCTCTCGTCATTACGACTTGGTATAAGATTATCACCTCTAAAACATTCCATCTTTTTTATTTGATCTTTTTAATTGAGACTATGTTAAGAGTGATAGTACTGAAATTACAGCCAATTACTGGTTTTGTATATATCAAACAAAAGCTTATAATTCGTATTTTGGTATGTTTCTAGAGTAATGAACTATTTGCTCTGTTCTTGGATGAAACAATGACATACTCGTCTGCTATATTTAAGGTCAGGTTCTTATCAACCTTCTGATGATTCACTGCTAAAAAACGCATCAACTTCGTGTGATCATCTTTTCATCTAAGCTTTAGCTTTTATATTATTCATACTGTGTATTACAAAATTGCTTAGAATGAAGATGAAGACTTGAAAGTTGCACAGCTGAGAAAAATCTCTATTTTGATTGAAAAGGTGAGCCTTTTCATCTGTTGTCTGTTGGATCATCTCAAATTCTTAGCTAGGGGGTTTTTCTTGCTCTCAGCAATTCTAATTTGCATCTACTTACAAATAACAAGGCAAGAATTGATAGGAAGCATGAAATTCTTGACATTGGGTGTGGTTGGGGAAGCTTTGTGAAAAAAGCGGTAGCTAATTACCTTACACACCTAGAGGGGGGGTGAATAGGTGTTTAACAAAAACAATAGCAGTTTTAAAAAATTAATCAACATAAACAAGCAATCAATGGAAAAATCAACACAAGGATTTTGGTTACGAAGTGGAAACTCATTTGAAGAACCTCTTCAAAATCTAAAACCACTCCGGGTGTAAGACACCACCTCTAATCCACTATAGAAATTTTAGTTTGTTACAACAAATTTAGAAACACTCACAGACCCACTGTAGCAACTAAACTTGGCTTGCAACACCACGAGTGACCCACTCGATCTCTACACGCATGTAGTGCCGGAACTCCGACCTTTCTATAGCTTCTCACACGAACAACTTGATTTCTTCATCCAAGCTCCTTGAAGAACTCTTCCAGCTTGATGACCACGTCCACTCCAATGGACTCACTAAAAATTTGAATGTGTGTTGTGAGGGAGTAATATAATCCAAGAGAGAATGATCTTTGAAACAATGGAGAAGTTTCTCTCAAGGGATGAAAAATGTGGCTCCTTGGTTTTTCCTCTGTGTTTTTCCTCTCACTTTGCAGCAGAAGACTTAAGGATATATTTATATCCCACCTCCTGAAACGGCGCTTTAAACCCTAGAGAAATTCGTGAAACCTTAACTTCGCTCGAGCGAGGTGTCGAGCGAGGGTCGAGCGAAGTCTCTGCCTGGACTTCGCTCGAGCGCCATGTCGAGCGAGTGTCGAGCGAAGTCTCTGCCTGGACTTCGCTCGAGCGCCATGTCGAGCGAGGATCGAGCGAGATCACTGTGTTGGGTATTTCTTGAGCCATTCTGATCCTCTTCAAGTGTACTCTGTCCACCATTAGTTACAACTCAATTATATTAGGTTTTTCACTAGAAAATTGCCAACTACTAAATTTTACATCAACAATCTCCCCCTTTGGCATTTCTGTGACAAAACCTCTAACCTATACATTTGACCTAATCCTATCACACACAAATAACAGGACTTCCACATGTAGGTTTTAGTCTTGGCAAGTGAAGTATCTGCACACTTAACAAACATGTAAACGTACCAAAAGAAAACACTTGCAAGGAATTTAACAGATGAACTCAGAAGTAAAGAAATTTTGCCATAAAAATTTAACACTAAAACTTCAATAGCAATCAGTCCAACACAGAATACATCAAGAATATAATGACATAGTAAAACTAAGAACAACAAGCTACTAGTTACTCCCCCTAAATCTAGCTACTCCTCCCCCGATCACTCCCCCTTTTTGTCAGAAATGGCAAGGGCTCTCAATCTGCATCAGTCTCGTCCTCATCAGCAAGAAGATGCTGAACTTGATTTCCAAGCTCAATCACTTGAGTGTCAAGTGTGTCAAACCGAGCATTGATGTGAGTATCCAATTGAGTAACCCGAGTCTCAAGACTGTTAAGTCGGTTATCAATGCGAGTATCCATGCTGGTCACAGACTGCTGAATGCTAATCAGAAAGTCCAATAGGGTCTGTCGGGATGGTTCTGTAGCTGGTGGCATCAAACCCGAGCTGGAAGGACCCGAGCTGGTCTCAGGAGCGTGAGGAATAGGTCTGGTCTGAGTAGAATGTGCAGGAGCGGGTTCAATATTAGGAAGATGCGCCTGACTTAACTGCATTGTCTTCCGGCCAATCGGTGTCTTCAGGCTCACTCTAAGCTCCTGGGGCGGGAAGGCCACAGACTGAGACACTGCTATCCTCGTAATTAGACAGGCAAGAGGAAGACCAGTTCGAAAATTGGACGACATATGGGCCTCAATCATGACCCGACAGAGAAGACCGCCCAAATCTATAGGGACATCAGTGAGCAATGCATGTAGGAGAAGGGCACGATCCGGACCAATGTCACTATAATGACCAGTGGGGTATATGTTGGTCAGAACAATCCGACTCACAATTTGGTATGCATGGGGAAATGACTTGGTCGCTAGAGGAGGAATCCCAGTCCAAGTCATAGGAGTCCTAGTGAGAAAACGACCCAAATCAGGTCTACTAGGGGCTGGGGTATTGAGATAGGGGTAAATAGGATTGTTTACTCGAGGTACCCCCAACAAATTTGCCAAGAGATCGGGAGTTACCCGAAAAGTGATATTCCGGATATCAACTTGAAAAGTTCCCTCTGAAATGTCATGTATATTTGAGTAAAACTCCCTTACCAACTCCACCGAGGGGGCGGGATGACCAGTGGTTAAAGCAAGCCACTGGCGCGACTCAAAAATCTGAGGGACAATGGGATAGGTATCCCGAAACTCACCTAGAAGAACTTCACGTTCCACAAGAATGGAGCGATGGGAAAAGTTCTGCGTGTAGAGTTCCTCAGCTTGAGGACTGTGGAAATAAGTCCGAGATGCGGATGGGGCAGTGCGAGGACGAACACGCCGAGATGCCATGGCAGCTGTAGATGGACCAAGTACAGACAGTGAGACATATATGATATGATGTGGAGATGGATGTCCATTATGCCTAAAATGCCTAAAAATGCCTTATATGCCTAACAATGCCTTATATGCCTAACATGCCTAAAAAGTGACCCACAATGTTCTAAACAAGGTGTGCAGACTATGAATGATACCTACAATTTGTCTAAAGAGCAATGCACCAAAGGAGAGACAAAATGGAAAACAAAATTTCATTGAGGCATTTCATCGAACAGGTAGTGTGCATGCTGTGCAATCATGGGTTTAACACCCAATCAATTATCCCATTCTTCCCTACATACAACACTATGCTAATAGGTTCATCCATACCCAAGATGAACCACCAAGTTTATAAATATAAATCGGAAAGAAGAAAAGAAGAAAAATAACCCAAACACAACCCATGAATGTAATGCAACGGGAAAGAAAAGAAAAGAAAAAAATGAAGAAGAAGTGGATAGAGATAGGCTTACCGGTGATTGAGGGTTTGAGAGGAAATGTTGGATTGAGTGATTGTGAGAAGATGAGTGAAGTTTGAGAAAGGAGGGAAGAGTTTCGGCAATCTGGGCTTATCGCGCGATGCAGAGCTCAATATAAGGGTTTTTCGCTCGAGCGAGATTTTATGGTCGAGCGAGATATCGAGCGAAATTGCAGCCCTTTTTTTTTTTTTTTTTTTTTTTTTTTTTTTTTTTTTTTTTTTTTTTTTTTTTTTTTTTTTTTTTAAAAAAATCATAGCAGAGCAAATGTAAAATAATATCATACTCTAAATGCCACGCAAGTATAAAGACTGTATGTCACAATTAATATGACTCTGCGTGTTTAGCCAGTGCTCTTGCTCAATCAAGAAATTTTAACAGAGAGGTGTGAGTGGGGTTGGGCTAAACAAGAAACCATAAGAGCTTGGGAGACCCGTGAAGGCGCAGAAAGTCAAACCCAATGCTGCTAGGACCTAATTTCGTGTGTCTAATAGAACCAGAGTCAGGATTTCTATTTTGGCCCTTTTTCTTTCTTTCTTCCCCTTTTTTTTTTTTTTTTTTTTTTTTTTTTTTTTTTTTTTTTTTTTTTTTTTTTTTTTTTTTCGTTTATTTAATACAATAATAGAGCCTCTTCATTTTCTTTCCTTTTTGGATACAAAGGATCTCACACAGGTCATCTAGCCAGAGGTCAATTCTGATCACTCGTAAGGCTCCCCCTTACACTTTTGATTGCCTCCCCAAAGTCTCACATAATGTCAAATGTCAAGAGATTGAGCTAGGCGTGCAGTGTGTGTGGCAAAACGCATATTTAAGGTGACACACATCTTCCACCTTTGCAACATAAGCCTATGATACAATTTTCACAAGACACATGCTTGAAGGTGTGCTGTCTAGTAGTAAGGTCATGCATCACATTGAAGAAAAATGCGCATGAATCAGGGAAAGACAAAGAAGAGAATGAAGACAAGAAAAATAACAATTAAAAAAAATGATATGCATGCAATGTATGAAATGCATGTTACATCTCTTGTGTTAAGGCACAAATACCAATAGCCTTTCTAAGACACTCAAAACGAAGACCATCTAATGGTTTGGTAAAAAGATCGGCTAATTGATGTTCGGTGGGAATGTACTCAAGAGTAATTACATGTGTTTCCACAAGTTCCCGAATGAGATGATGCCTAATGTCAATATGCTTGGTCCTAGAATGTTGGACAGGATTTTTAGAGATGTTGATGGCACTGGTATTATCACAATAGATGCTCATCACACCTTGAGTAATACCATAGTCACGAATCATTTGTTTCATCCACAGCAATTGAGTACAACAACTCCCAGCAGCAATGTATTCAGCCTCAGCTGTAGACAAAGAAATGGAGTTTTGTTTCTTACTCATCCAAGCAACAAGATTTGTTCCCATATAAAAACATCCACCTGAAGTGCTCTTTCTATCATCTGCATTTCCAGCCCAATCAGCATCAGAGTAGCCTGCAAGCTCAGTGTTAGACTCTCTGGAGTACCAAATTCCATAATTCACTGTAGCATTCACATAGCGAAGTATGCGTTTGACAGCCACAAGATGAGATTCTTTGGGGTTTGCTTGGAATCTAGCACAAACGCCAACACTGAAAGCAATGTCAGGTCTACTAGCAGTGAGATACAGTAGACTCCCAATCATGCTTCTGTACAGAGATTGCTCAACTCCCTTTCCTGACACATCAGCACTAAGTTTTACACTTGTGCTCATGGGAGTTCTAGCATGGCTACTCCCATCTAATCCAAATTTTTTCAGCAGGTCCTTTGCATATTTAGACTGGGATATGAACAATCCTTCATCTAGCTGTTTTACTTGGAGTCCCAAGAAAAAAGTTAGCTCACCCACCATACTCATCTCAAATTCATTCTTCATTTCTTCTGCAAACTCGAGAGCTAGGTCATCAATGGATGATCCAAACACAATATCATCCACATAGATTTGAGCTACAGTTATCTCCTCACCCACTTTCCGGATAAAAAGTGTTCTATCCACACTTCCTCGCAGAAACTTGTGTTCCAAAAGATACGAAGTTAGCCTCTCATACCAGGCTCTGGGAGCTTGTTTCAAACCATACAGGGCTTTCTTCAACCTGTAGACATGATTAGGATATTTTGGATCCTCAAAACCTTTTGGTTGCTCTACATACACTTCTTCTTGAAGGATCCCATTTAGGAAGGCACTCTTTACATCCATTTGATAGAGTTTGAAACACATATGGCAAGCAACACTTAATAGTATTCGGATTGACTCAAGCCTTGCCACCGGTGCAAATGTCTCATCAAAGTCTATTCCTTCCATTTGGGCATAACCTTGTGCCACCAATCTTGCCTTATTCCGTACAATCATTCCATTTTCATCAGATTTGTTCTTGAAAATCCATTTGGTACCTACAACATTGTGCTTTTCAGGCCTTGGGACTAAGTACCACACATCATTTCTCACAAATTGATTAATTTCTTCATGCATGGCATTTGTCCAATTCTCATCCTTTAAGGCTTCTTCCACCCTTTTTGGTTCAATCTGAGAGATGTAACATGAGTGAGCTAGTTGACTTATCACTTTCTTCCTCAACCTCATTCCTTCATTTACATTCCCGATTATATTATCTTGAGGATGGTTTAGCTTCACTCTCGAAGATGGCTCCTTGTGAGTATGAACTTTCTCAGTTGATGAGGTCTCTTGATTTTCATCAAGTTCACTAGAGTTCTCTTCAGTTCCACTTGGTGTATCAATTAGATTTTGATTCAACTTCTCTTTAGGAGAATCATCTATAACCACATTGATGGATTCCATGACAGTTTGGGTGCGTAGATTGTAACATCTGTAAGCACGACTGTTTCTGGAATAACCAAGGAATATTCCCTCATCACTCTTTGGGTCAAACTTACCCAGATTTTCCCTATCTCTCAAAATGTAACACTTACTCCCGAACACCCTGAAGTACTTCACATTTGGCTTCTTTCCTTTCCACAGCTCATATGGTGTCTGAGAAGTGTTGGGTCGAGGATAGACTCTATTCACAATGTGACATGCTGTGTTCACAGCTTCACCCCAAAAATGAGCAGAAACATTTTTGGTATGCATCATAACTCGAGCCATTTCTTGAATAACTCGATTTTTTCTTTCAACAACTCCATTTTGCTGTGGAGTAATGGGAGCAGAGAATTCTTGACGAATGCCTTCTTCATCACAAAATTTCTCTAAACTTGAGTTATCAAATTCTCGTCCATGGTCGCTCCTGATTCTGACAATAGGGTTCCCTTGTTCATTTTGAAGCTTCTTACATAAGTTCCTTATCACATTTGAAGCCTCACCCTTTTCCCTCAAAAATTCTACCCAAGAGTATCTGGTGAAATCATCTACCATCACCAGTATGTATTTCTTACCCCCCAGACTTTCAGTCCTAGAGGGTCCCATAAGATCAATGTGTAACAACTCTAAGGGTCTTTTGGTCAGGATATCTGTTGTGTTCTTGTGGGCTGCTCGAACTTGTTTTCCCACTTGACATGATCCACAAACAGATGTCTCCACTTTCCCAAGTTCGGGCAGTCCAATCACCATTTCTTTCTTAGCAATCTTTGACAAATTTTTGTGATTCACATGCCCAAGTCTTTGATGCCAGAGAGTAGTGGCCTCACTTTTAGTACTATTGCAGCTGTACTGTGAAGTGGGAGCGATACCATAGCAATTGTCAGAGGTCCTGGTTCCTTGCATCAAGCATTGTCCATTGTTATCAGAAACAACGCACATATCTTTTGAGAACCGAACTTCGGCACCATTATCACACATTTGGCTTATGCTAAGAAGATTTGCTTTTAATCCGTCAACATACAGAACTTCTCTCAATGCCGGTAGTCCAGTAATGTTTATTTCACCTTTCCCAATTATGTTCGCTTTACCTCCATCTCCAAATGTCACTGTCCCACATTTGTACTCTTCAATTGTCTCAAAAAGAGTTTTATCACCGGACATGTGTCGAGAACACCCACTGTCAAGATACCACAATGAATTGTTCTGGGTCTTCAAGGCAATGTGAGCTATGTGACATGTGGCTCTTTTCTCCTTCTTGATCCACACTCTTTTGATTTTTGGAGAGTTGACTCGCACAGTCTTCTGGGTACTTGTCAGATTGTCTACCTTGACATTTAGAAAGTCATTCTGTCTAGTGAGGGCCATGACTTGATCCCACAAATTGAAGTGACCTCTTCTTGAGTCTCTCTTTTCATTTCTCACAGGAAACTTATTAAGCACATAACAGTTTGGTCGGATGTGTCCATACTTGCCACAATTATGACATGTCCGATTTTCTCTGTAGGTTTGTTGTCCCCTGAAAGACAAGTCATCCTTAGGAGATTTTCTGGTGAGTCTGTTAAG
Source organism: Platycarya strobilacea (assembly GCA_036898215.1). Lineage (NCBI taxonomy): Eukaryota > Viridiplantae > Streptophyta > Magnoliopsida > Fagales > Juglandaceae > Platycarya > Platycarya strobilacea. Next base: position 42,567,186 of record CM072545.1, on the reverse strand, counting down.
TCTCAAGCAATTTGTTTTCACATGACCCAACTTCCCACAATGATGACACACGGGTCTCGTGTTGTGAGCTATTTGTTTCTCTTGAGATGAAACAAACTTTTGTGCATGTATAACTTTCTTTCCCTTTGCTAGTGAGTGATTTTTCACCATGCTGTTTTGAGGATTTTTCGAGCTCGTACCCACTTCAAACTTTCCTCCAACATATCCTATTCCACTCTTGTCTCCTGAGGGCTTTCCAAGAGTTAGAATTTTGTCCAGATTTTGTTTTCCAGTGGAAAAGGCTTGCAATCTTCCCTTTAGCTGGGTTAATTCATTTTCCTTAGTTTCCATAGCATCTTCCAAAACCTCACTTTTCTTTCGTAATTGGTCAGTCAAGATATAAGCTTCATTCAGTTTGCCTTGGAGCTCATCATTTTCTTGTTTGCACTGATTTATCTTTTCAGTCTGTGCTTTGTTGACTTTTCTCAGTTTCATGCACTCATTGTAAAGTTTTTCATAGATTTCTTGCAGTTGATCTTCACACTCGGACTCATCTTCCGGTATGTTACAATCATCAGAGGCTTGTTCACTGCACTGATCTATGTCTCCAACGGAGGATGTAAACGCCATGTAGTTGAGATTCCTTTTTGGAGTGGAGTTGCCAGATGAGTCACTCGATTCAGACTCACTTTCACTTAGAGAAGCAATCTTTGCCTTTTCTTTGCTCTTCTTATAATTTGCACACTCCAAGCGAATGTGACCAAATCCATGACATTCATGACACTGTACTCGTGTCTTGTCCTTGTTAGGCCTAATGTAATTGTTGGAGTCTCTTTCCTTATTCTCTGAGCTTGACCCCTCAATATATCTTCCAAACTTCTTCTTCTCTGGTCTTTGGCTCCTGTGCCTTTTTGCTACAAACATTTTTCTGAACTTCTTAGCATAAAATGCTATTTCTCTGTCACTCATTGTTAATTCATCGAATGACTCATCTGAGTCCTCTTGAATTGTATTAAGAGCAATGGACTTGCTCTTCCTATCCAATGGCAGAGTATGTTCATAAGTTTGCAGGGAACCCACCAGCTCTTCTATTTTCATGACATCCAAGTCTTTACTTTCCTCAATTGCAGTAACCTTGGGACGAAATCTCTCAGGAAGAGATCTGAGGACTTTTCTTACAACTCTATTTTCTGGGATTTTGTCTCCCAAGTTGAACCGAGAGTTCACAATGTCATTTAATCTTGCATAAAAGACATCAAATGTTTCATCCTCTTTCATTCTAATTTCCTCAAAGCTGGTGGTAAGCATTTGGAGTTTAGAATTTTTTACAGCCCTAGTTCCCTCGTGAGTGATCTCAAGAATGTCCCATGCCTCTTTACTTGTATTACACATGGAGATTCGTTTGAACTCCTCCTGAGACACGGCCATAAAAATTGCATTTAGGCCTTTACTATTCCAGTTAATTTCACTCAACTCATCCTTTGAGTAGTTGTCCACGTCTGTGGGAACTTCTACTCCATTAACAATGGTGACGGGCTCTTTCCATCCTCTTATCAAGGACACCCACACACGTTCATCTATAGACTTAAGAAACGCTCTCATTCGAACTTTCCAATAAGCATAGTTGCTACCATCAAAATATGGTGGTGATGAGAGGGATTGAGACCTATCCATTTTGACCACCAAAGCAGAATCACACTCAGGAAATTAATCCTAACGAAGTGTACCCTCTCTGATACCAATTGAAAAAAGCGGTAGCTAATTACCTTACACACCTAGAGGGGGGGTGAATAGGTGTTTAACAAAAACAATAGCAGTTTTAAAAAATTAATCAACATAAACAAGCAATCAATGGAAAAATCAACACAAGGATTTTGGTTACGAAGTGGAAACTCATTTGAAGAACCTCTTCAAAATCTAAAACCACTCCGGGTGTAAGACACCACCTCTAATCCACTATAGAAATTTTAGTTTGTTACAACAAATTTAGAAACACTCACAGACCCACTGTAGCAACTAAACTTGGCTTGCAACACCACGAGTGACCCACTCGATCTCTACACGCATGTAGTGCCGGAACTCCGACCTTTCTATAGCTTCTCACACGAACAACTTGATTTCTTCATCCAAGCTCCTTGAAGAACTCTTCCAGCTTGATGACCACGTCCACTCCAATGGACTCACTAAAAATTTGAATGTGTGTTGTGAGGGAGTAATATAATCCAAGAGAGAATGATCTTTGAAACAATGGAGAAGTTTCTCTCAAGGGATGAAAAATGTGGCTCCTTGGTTTTTCCTCTGTGTTTTTCCTCTCACTTTGCAGCAGAAGACTTAAGGATATATTTATATCCCACCTCCTGAAACGGCGCTTTAAACCCTAGAGAAATTCGTGAAACCTTAACTTCGCTCGAGCGAGGTGTCGAGCGAGGGTCGAGCGAAGTCTCTGCCTGGACTTCGCTCGAGCGCCATGTCGAGCGAGTGTCGAGCGAAGTCTCTGCCTGGACTTCGCTCGAGCGCCATGTCGAGCGAGGATCGAGCGAGATCACTGTGTTGGGTATTTCTTGAGCCATTCTGATCCTCTTCAAGTGTACTCTGTCCACCATTAGTTACAACTCAATTATATTAGGTTTTTCACTAGAAAATTGCCAACTACTAAATTTTACATCAACACTTTGCTATGGAAGTTGTCATAAGAACGGGATGCAAATACACTGGCATCACTCTCTCTCAAGCGCAGCTGGAATTTGCAGAAAAGAAAGTGAAAGATGCTGGCCTTCAGGTACTCCATACATATATATATATATATATATGTATGATGAACATTGCTATAAAGCATGTAGATCATCAAAATTGAATATAGTAGTTATAAGACACTACAAAAAAAAAAAGGTATTTGTAATACTTTAATTAGAATTAGAACGAATATTTGCGATCAAAATAATATATTTTGATCTGTTTTTCTTGTAGTGAGATCATGTTATGTGTTGATGTAGTTTCATATTTTTTAATAAAAATATATGTAATTTTTTTTTATACATAGTGATGTTTCTCAGCATGAGAACATCTGGTGAATTTGTTGGGCTTTTCTGTGTGTGGATCTTAATTGGCTGTGTTGCAGTTTTTTTGGTGTATTTTTTCAATGAGATTTGAGGACAAGCGCCCTAGCTAGGTGATCATGGACAAGTCTTTTGGATGTCTAAATTTTTAACCTGTTTTGATATATATATATCCGACCAATTCTATCTGCCAATTGGGATTTATTATATATTATATTAAATTCTTGTACAGCTAGCTGATGTATTGTATTTTTTATAAGAGTAGTGCTAATTGGGATTTATTATATATTATATTAAATTTTTAACCCTAGTGTGCCGCCCAGCTTTAACCAGTGGGCGTGTACCTAGCACAAATTTTACCATTTATTTTATTTTTTCTGTTTTTTCAAGAACTTTATATTAAAAAAAAAAAAATGCATCAATACACTTCCTTAACTGTAAGTAATTTAAAAAAAAAACTAAAAAAAAAAAAAACTAAATATATGATCAGTCAAAATGAAGAGACAAACTCATGGAACATACTAGCATTTTCCTTTTTATAATCATAGCTCCATGAACATCATGTTACTGAATGAAATCTCATGTCGTTTGAATTGATTCTACTTTTTTGCCTGTTATCGTTCCTAATAGAATCCGACTTTAGACTTCTTTACCAAGTTACTTTTGATCTCACAGGATCACATTACACTTCTTCTTTGCGACTACCGCCAAGTGCCTGATACCCAAAAATATGACAGGATCATCTCATGGTCAGTTCTTTGTTCCCAATTGAAAAAACTGATCACCAATCTGATTGATCATTTCAATAAAACCATGATATATATTTGATCCATTTAATTGTCAGCGGGATGATAGAACATGTTGGGCATGAATTTATGGAAGATTTCTTTGGTTGCTGCGAATCATATTTGGCGAAAGACGGTATTCTTGTTCTGCAGGTAATGAATGGGTAAAAAGCCCAAGGTGGTGGCCTGTCTCTTACTTTGATCTGTTTGATACTAATGTCATAAAAATTTTGTGAAATTTGGCTAAAACATTTATTTATTTATTTCATAAACATTTCTTTATTTTAACACATTGCTAACCATGAAAACAATTTATCTGTTCTTAGTTCTCATCCGTACCAGATCAACGTTATGAAGAGAACAGGCTAAATTCAAGTTTTATGAAGGAATATATCTTTCCCGGCGGATGCCTCCCTTCATTAAGCAGGGTAACATCGGCCATGACTACTGCATCCGATCTCTGGTATATAATTTTATTGCCTCTTATTTTACTATTTCTATCTCTCTGATCTCCAACAAACCAATAGAAGTTCTGAATTTGCATGCAGTGTGGAGCACCTGGAGAACATGGGGAATCATTACTACCTAACACTCCAATGCTGGAGGAAAAAATTTATGGAAAATCAGAGGTAAGAAAATAATCATGTATTGTTATTGTCATACATTGTATATAAGAACGACTTGATGAAGCAATTATTTGAGAATCAAGAGGACACCTATTTGGAAGAAAATTTCGCATGAATGAAGCTTCTTTGTTTGTTTGTTTTTTTTGTTTTTTGTTTGAAGAAGAAAATAAAAAACTAATGCTTATGATGAATAATGTTAATTCCTTTTGCAGCAAAGTCCTGGCTCTGGGCTTTGATGAAAAATTTATAAGGACGTGGGAATATTACTTTGAATATTGTGCAGCTGGTTTTAAGTCGCGTACACTCGAAGATTATCAGGTAATTAATGTTTCATGTAAAATAAGGTTCCGTTTGGTTTCACGAACGAGTCAAGCTCGTTTTAATTTATCTTAAATTAATTATTATAATTTTTTTAATTTTTATATAAAATATAAATTTAAATATAACTTTTTAAAATTCTAATACAATTTTTTTAAATTCTAATTTAATATTTTCAAAATTTAAAATAATAATAATAATATTTTATTTAACTTTCAAAATTTATCTCATCTCATCTTAAAATTCAAATAAATCCTTAAATATTTGGACGATATGGGGTTTGTTTATATTTGTTGATACAGTATTTAATGACTTTATATATCAATTACTCGAATTTGAAATACTAATTAATAATTAACCTACGATCATTATATAAATGTATATGACTTAAAATGTCAAAATTTAAGCTGAAAAATATTAATTATCTAAAATATATATACTATTTATTTTTTTGTTTTCGACGTGCTCAATAAAATTAATTAGACTGAATTAAATAGATAAAAATGACGTCGATCGGAAATGAAATACATGCAAACGCACTTTTAACTGCACAATTTATTAATAGTTATTTTCTTAACTATTAAATAAATTAAAAAAAAATGGGAACAAAACTTTATTAAACATTTTTTACTACTATTCACTATTTATTATTACTTTTCACTTACTTTTTTTACTATTTATTATTTTTTTATTACTATTTAATATTTAATTATTACTTTTTATTACTGTTCACAAACACTTTTGATATCTAAATGTAGTCTAAAACTATCATTATTCCTCTTTTAATGAAAAAAGGCTATCATTATTCCTTACTATATATGAGTAGTACTAGTGGTACTATGTAATTTTCTCAATTTGTCTATTTGGTCTGTCCCTTAGTGTAATTTTTATTTTTTATTTTTTTGATTTTTATTTTAAATATTTTTTAAATAAGTTAAATAATCTTATAAATATATAAAAAATATATCAACACACTAGTAGTCATTTTGTTAATTATTAAGTAAGAAAAATTTTAAAAATAAAAAGTAAATTATATTAAAATAAAAGGATAAAGTGAGATAATATATATATATATATATATTAGATAAAAGTAACGTGCAAAGCACGTTTATCTAGTTTAATTTTTAACAAAAATTAGAAGATTATTCATAATTAAATGGATGATAAATAATTACACGTTTTCATATATTATAAAAAAATATTAATAAAAATAATAAGATAGTCTCATAAAAATATTAATAATAATGAGATAATTTTGATTGAAACTTCAATAAAAGATTCGTTTAAAATATTATATTTTTATAATTATAAGACGATGATCTAATATTTGCATCATTTTACATAGTCTCAAAAAAGAGGACATTAAAATACTTATATTTTTAATTTTTGAGTTTTTCTAAATTTACATAAACTTGAATCATCCACAATTTTTTTAGTTATGTGATTATTTTTAAGAAATAATATAATTATTTTAAAAAAATAAATTATGTAGTTTATAATTTATATAAAAGAATGTTATATTATAATTTATAACATGAAATTTTAATCTTAAATATAAAAATTTATTAGATCATATATATTTCAATTAAATATCAAACATATATAATATATTAATTATATTTATTGTCTATTATTACCAATTTAATATAATTATAGTTAATTGTATATACCGTATATTTATCATCTCAAAAAATAAATAAATAATACATTCATTTTAAAATTATAAAATAATTTTTAAAGAATGAAATTATTAATTATATAATAGGAATAAATTTTTATGAATAAAATTAAACTCTCTTACGTATAAATTAACATCTCTAAGTGAGGATTGCATTGTTATATTATTATGAATAGTTTATTTTTATATATTTATATATATTTTATACTATTATTATTATTCTATATTTATTTTAAATAAAAAAAAGATTTAAATGAAAAGTTTGTCGTTATAGAAAATTGAAGTTGTGTAATTAAATTTAATGTCAAGAACATTATTTCGTTATTAGTAGAATTAGTGGATTGTATTTAAAATAATATTTTTCATTAAATGCAATATTTATTTTAACAAAAATAGATGAAAAATGTTAATTTTAATAGAAAAATAAGATTTTTCGTTAAAACAAGATTTTTCGTTAGATAGCCAATTTATATATTTAAAGATATATATATATATAAAATTTATTAGCATTAATTTCCCATTATATATTATAGCAAAAGCAGAAGCAAAACCGTAAAAGGATGCATTAATTAAACTGGCCAGGCCGTAGTGAAACATACAAACTAGGCCTAGCTGTATATAATTAGGGAAATTCTCGATCAGACAAAGGCTTGTCCAGAAACGTTAATAATTGGTAAGAATACTCAGTGCGACCATATAATATTTTACATGACTCGTCGATTAGATGCTAGCTAGTACGTCGTAATTTCTATTATTATTATTATTAGTTGGCTTATAATATTTACAATTAATTAATAATGTAGATTGTATTCACACGTCCTGGCAATGTTGCTGCATTCGGCAATCCATGTCAAAGGGTACCAAATTCGGAAGACGTTGATCATGATCATCCCGTTCCTGATGGAGAAACCACCGAACCTTCGTATTAATGCCAGGAGTTCATGATGATCCCTTTCCCCAACAGATCAAAGATTGCAATGGACTCAGATGATGCTATCCATCGATATATAATATATATATATATATATATATATATTATATCTTATGGTACTTTATTTTATTTTACTTTGCCTTTTTTGGAGTTTGACTTTGGAGCTTGGATGTTCAGGTGGTGCTTGCGGAATTTGTAATACAATTATTATTATTAATAATGGTACGTGTATAGCATCATCATGAACAATCCACCTTTTCTTCTTCTGAATAAATTATAAGTATTTGAATAAAAAAGTGTACGTTTCCTCTTCTTCTTCTAGTTCTACTTCTTTAGTTTTTCAGTACTTCTCATGTACACTAGGACAAAAATTGATTTTTCTTAGGAGAAATTTGTTTTTCAGTACTTCTCATGTACACTACGACAAAAATTGATTTTTCTTAGGAGAAATTTTGTCCCAAATAACTATATTTGCTGCCGAATATACTTTATTTTGGCAGTTTCAAGTTGCGGGAACTTTGACACAAGACAAAATAGCGATTATTCTACAGGCTAGTTTCAACAGATGAATTACTAAAGAAGAACATAAGAAATTCGCCCAAAATACAGAAAATACGTCTCTGAAAAAAAAACTGAATATTACCAAATCAAAAACTGTCGAAAATCAGTTCACAAGCCAGACTATATACCTAAAATTCATCTGTAACCAAATTTTACCAAATATGGTAAAATCCCAAAAATAACGTAAAATTGAAATTCAAAATTAAATAAGTAATTTGTGAAAAATCGGGAACAAATCATTAAAATTCATAAACCTAATAACCACATCTCATATTAAAATCCAAATACCAAATCTCACACTAAAATCTCAAATATCAATATACACATAAACAAGCGTTTAATTACACAATGCATACCACCATAAATAAATATCCAACATTTAATAAATTCAATCATTAACCAAACACAGAGTTGTTAATGCAAAATATATTTAAATCTCAAAATTTGTTTGGAAAGTATTTACAACGCGTAAAAATCAGATCATTGAGCAAACGTCAATCTACAGCGTTCATAGCGAGTCAATTTGTACGTTAGGCTAAAGTGCTCGGTTACCAAAATTTAGGCAAATACTTATTGGAAGGTGGAGAATCTCATGGAGGTGGTGGTGTGGCAGTGCAACCACCGGAATGTGGTGGATCGGGCTCAAAATGGATGGAAATCCATTTTCGGATTTGAGGTCGTATAGAGAAGGTGGGGCCGTGGTTGGAGAAACTGAGTTAGGGGAATGACCAGTTAGGGTAGGGGAGTGGTTTGGTGGCGGAGGTGAGATGCACGGCGGCGCGGCGAAAAACAAGTCATTTGAAAACTCATTTCAGGTGGAGAAGCAAGGAGGAGCTAAAGGGTCGTCGGAGGTGATTGGAGGGTAGTCGGGTGGTGGGGAACACGGTGGGGGTGGTCGGAGGCCAAGGTGGCCGGTGGTGGTCCCGAAAAATGGGAGAGAAGCTAAAATACTCATTTTGGGTTCTAGCTTGTTGGCGAGAGGTGGGAGGAGGTCCGGGGCTGGGGTCACCAGGGTAGGTTGGCTGGCAGGTGGCAATCCTAGTGGTGGGGGTGGTGAGGACTTGTTGCCGATGGTGTATGCTAGCCAGACTTAAGGCCGAATGGACGCAGAGAGGGGGAGGGGGAGTTGTCGCATCGGGGATTTGGGGAAAAACAAGAAGAAAGAAAGAAAAAAGAAAAGAAGAAAAAGAAAAGAAAAAGGAAAAAAGGAAAAGAGAAAAAAGAGAAAGAAGAAAAGAGGACTAACTAGAAAATCCCAATATATTAAATAAAAATCGATTGAAAATACTACAATTTCAATATCAATAAAATAAAATATTTAAAGCTCAACAATAAACTAATTTAATTTAAAGCACAATTTAAATATAAAACACTAAATATTATTAAGAAAGTACATAATATAAACTCACATAATAAAATAAAAGAATTTAATTCCAATCGTTAAAACAATTACTTCACATTAAAATAAAAAAAAAACAGCATAACTCAATATAAACATAAAATAATGTAAAACTAATACTTACTAACTAATAGATCAAATAAATATTTTAAATAAATAAAACACAACCAATAATATTATTAAAATAAATTGAAATAATTAATACAGAGAATAAAATAATGTATAAAAATATACGTAAATCTGGGATCTCACACAAGTGATGTCTTGCCTTTTTGAGTGACACTCAACTTAAGCGCCACAATGGTTGCACTCAGCCCGTGGCTTCTCGGGATCTCCACCCTCAACCTTTGTGAAATGTTCTCATGTCCATGAACTTTTTTTAATTGATTGTGGAATGGGTGGCCTCGCAGCTGCAGGGTGTACTAGTACATCCAAATCCTGAACCGGATCGTCCCCAAGTCCCATCTCCTCTTCCTCCATAAGCTGGTCGGGATCTTCTACTTCCAATTCTATATTGATTGGAAGTAGAAATTCACTGCTAGTACATGAGTTTTATGCTCGAGTAGAACTGGGTAGTCGACTCCGAGTCTGACTCGGTGCTGGTACTTGGGACGTCGATGGAGTCCTAACATCCGGAGTCTATGTAGAGTGGAAATCCCACTGACATTATGTGAGGGATCCATCAGTGATGAAGCTTAAAATTCAAGTATAATAAAAAATAAAAAATGTTAGTAAAGATAAACTTATATGCAAGTTTATATATAAATTTATAAAGTATCAGCCAACTCATCTTTGCACAACCAATATAACCCGTTTTTTAAAATTTGATTTAAGATGAGGAGTCGAGGATTAAATACAACTTCTTTCTTTAAGATTTTAAAATCTAAAACTTGGTGAAGTAACTTTGCTGACTGTTGTGAAAATTGAAAATGATTCACTCAAACCTATTAATTTAAAAGGAAAACAATCAAAAACTGTAATGCATATTTGGGATTTTGCATCATGTCTTTTGCTTGTCATTCAAGGACCAAAGCAATCTAAAACATATAAAAGGAATTTAACAATTCAACAGTTTAAGATCCACAAAGTTCTTCATCTTTTAAAATTTAAAGAAAAAAAATTTGAATAAAAGAATGCACACAGCAAGTGCAATAGAAACTGATGTATGGGGGTGCGCATATGATTGATTTGAAGCTACCTACAAGTTTGAATGGAGTGAATAGAATTGATGAGTGAAAGAAAAAGAAAAACACATGAAGGTGGTGAGAATAGAATAGGAAAGTGAAATAGAAAAACAAATTATATGCATAGAAAGAAGACCTTTACTTTTGTATTGCATCTTTATTTTTATTTAATAATTATGTGATGTAAAGATATAAATTAAAAAACTTTTAAATAGAATAGAACTTTTTAGGATACTTTGATTTTTAGTGAAAAAGTATTATGGGTAAAAAAAAATGATAATGGTCACAGGTACAAGGAAATTTCACATGATTACAATGTGGAGAGACGTAGCTAGAAGCCGACTGCTTTTAATAAGCAAGCAGAATTTTATTGCAACTCTAAAAGGAGAAATCAAAATTTTATTGCAACTCTAAAAGGAGCAACCGAATACACAGAAGGTTAATAAGATATACGCCAAGTCAGAAAAAGAATTCTACTTGCTGGTTCCATGATTTCATCAAATAATATATTTGCTTTTCATTAGGGCTGTAATCGAGTCAAGTCGAGTCGAGCTTTGGCATGCCGAGCTCGAGCTCGAGTTTTTGTTTAATATTCTTTGGTCAAGTTCGACTCGATAAACTAAACTTCTAATTTAAGCTCGAGTTCGAGTTTGTCCCATAAACGAACTTGAGTCGAGCTGAGATCGATTTTTTTTTTTTGAATAAAATTTAAAAATAAATAAATAATAAAAATTTAATATTTAATATCTAACTAGTTGATATTTATTCATCATAAAAATATGTTATATGCTTATATATATTATTAATAAATACACATAATATAATAGCATATACAGATTTCACATGCTTTCTACGTACTAATATATAAAAATATTAATTTTTACAAACTAATTATTGTGCAAATTATAAAACATAACTATGAAGTATATTCATCATATAGATATAGTAAAAAGATTACATATTACATATTTAATTATAAAAATGTATACTTATATTATTAGCAATACATATATATAAAACATATATATGTGTATGTATTTATCAATATATAAATGAATTTTAATCGAGTCGACTCGAGCATAAATGAGCCAGAATTAATGAGCCTGAGCCGAGTCGAGTCGAGTTTTGTCGGGTATGTGTGATTTACTAATTGAGCGAATATCTTCTTTCACAAGCCGCTTTCTTTTCACGAGTCGAGTTTGATTCGAGTTTAACCGAGCGAGTACCGAGTGAACTGTTGAGTAGCCTGACCTATTTTTTCATACTTCCTTTCAGTATCCAAAGATTCCAAAAGATTTGCACAAAAATTGAAATATCAATCATTTTCCAAGTTCTCTTCCATCCAAATCAATCATTAGATAATTTCAATTACGCAATGACAATAAACCAACTTCCAAGTAAGTAAGAACCAAAGGTAATAGCAGCAACACGGTGTTAAAAGTTAAAACAAGTAAAGTAGTTGTTTTTTTTTTCAAGCCAACGTAGTACATCTCTTCTCCATTTCACAACCCAAAAAGAAAAAAAACTGACACTGGATGAATTTGACAAAGATTACAATTTGACTTTAACATTAAAACCTAACTTTTTTTCACTGTGACATTCCCTCAAATACCTTGCAAACATTGTCCGTTGTCCAAGCACACAAATCTCAACAATCATTCCAAATTCTCCTCACTACAAAAGCACATATGCAATCGAAAATTAACACAATCCAAAATCAAAGAATAAAAAAATAACATTTTCAAATGAAAATCCTTAATTTTAAAAGTTAAACCTCTAAAATCAAAAATCAATTACCAACAGCCCAACTAAACTTGTAAATAGATTGGTGGGCAGTGGGCCGTGAGTCCGTGATAGACGACGACAGAGTGGAGAGGTGAGGTCGCAACAAAATCGAGGGATGAGGTGCAAATGGCAGAGGTGGAGATTGAGAGGTGCAAAGATGAGAGAAATAGAGAAGAGAGGAGAAATGAGGAAGGAAGAAAGAAGAAGAGGAAGTCGGCTTGGGCCTTAGCTGACTCGACGACTTAAATGACGCCGTTCCTATTTAAATGAAACCGCGTTGTTTAGACAAATGTTAACAAATACATAGATGCAAAATGACGTCGCTCTGCATCTGTTTTTTTTTTTTAATTCGGAGTTTGGAGTTGGAGAAACTCCAACTCCGAAATTCTGAAATTTCGAGTTCGGAGTTTGGAGTCAGAACTCAAAACCCAGGCTGGTTCTAGTTCCGACTCCGAACTCCAATTTCTGAGTCAGAGAAATTCTGACTCCGATTTCAAAATTTCGAATTCTGAATCCGATCGAAGTCGGAATTGGAGCAGACTCTGATCAGAGTTTGGAAATTAGAAAATTTGCCCACCCCTACTCTCCTCTCCATCTACACAATTTTCATCTCCCTTTTACTCTTTCATTCACCCATTTTCTCATTACACTCATTCACCTTTGGTTTCCACTAATTTGCCTTCCCCTTAAGAAAATTCCATCCCAACACCTCTTTCTTCACTCCCTCCACATCTTCTTCTACTTAGGGTTGTACTTTAACTTCGATTCAAAGTAAGATTTGAACAAAAAAATGAGCTTTGTCTTTGAGTCCAATTTGAAGTCAGAGTTTGACTCCAATCAGAGGTTAGAGTATTGAGCTCCTATCGGAGGTCACAACACAATCAGATTTCTTCAACAAATTTAGTACAATAAAACACTAGGGAAGATGCAAAGGAATTCTTGGTGAGAAAATGTGAAGAACCTGCTTGTGGATGCGTGTTTGTAGCTACAAAAGGTGCTTCTGAAAGAAGGGATGGTTTGCTGCAAGATAGAACATATTGCATACAACATGTTTGCTAAAAAACCATAAGGAAAATCACTAGAATTACTGCAAGAGAGACCCACTAAATGGTACATTGCAACTTAATAAAAATGTGCACTCCACTCAGACTGACTCAATGAAATGGTGCGCTCCAATCCAATAAGCCAACTCCACAGCATCGTTTCCACTTTACCTTCAACTTTTTCAATCTTCTACACTTTTCCAATTCAATAGTTCCATCCGACACTTCTCTCTTCAGTTTAAGTCCCAGTTCTTCCTGCTTAATGTCATAGCCCTAATAGAAAACCCCAATTCCAAACAACGAGCCAAAACCCCGTATGAAAATATCGAAATTGGTACAAAAAAGGACAACCTAACCTGCGTAACTCCGCATAATTTATCCCTTGCCCTCTCTTTATTTTCTACAACCATCTCATCACATCATGATCTACATACTTATAAACAAGCTACCAAGGACCTAGATTGGTATAAGGCAATAGAAACTGAACGCCTGGACCCTTACCTCCTGGCAAAGTCCACATTGATTGTATGTTTTTAAAACCAAATATCACTCCAACGGCACTATTGAGAGAAATAAAGCAATATTGGTTGCTAAATATTTTACCCAGTAGGAATGGGTGGATTACCACGAGACTTTTTCACCAATGGTGAAAATAGTTACAGTCGAAACTATTCTAGCCTTAGCTGCCACTAAAGGTTGGAATCTCCAAAGTTTACCGTCAACAATGCTTTTTGTAATAGAGAGCTAAAAGAAGAATTCTATATAAGTAAGCCATATAGCTACACTAAGGGCCATCCCAACAAGTTTGGAAGCTGCTGAGAAGCCTTTATGATCTCAAACAGCCCTCACGCCAATGGTATGGCAAGTTTTTTACATCTTTGGTTAGTTGATTGACCAAAATGTTCACTAGATTACAATGTTCGTAAATGTACCACTAGGTGAGGATATGTGCTAACTTTTCATAGAATTGGAAAGCCTAATACATAATTTGAAATAGAGTAGCTGCAAGTTTTTAGCCTTACTTATTCAAGAAATACAGCCCCAGCAATGATTTTTGCTATCTAAACCTGCTCTTTATCTTCACCAGCATCTGTGCTACATTCTATGTGTATTTTTATGGCTTCCTTGTGATCTTGTTATAAGTTGTATCATAAAAAACTAGTCAGTGTTAGCCTACTTAGTGAGTTTTAAACCTTATGCAAATGACAAAAGCTTGCATAATCATTTACATCTAGGTTAAGAAACTTACCCTAATGAATATATTCGCCATATTCATCTGAAGCACATCAACCAAGAAAATGATATATATCATATCTCCCAACTTCAAAAAACGGAGTTCTAACAAATAATTTTTTTTTTGTTACTATACACCTTAATAACCCTGCACTCATGGCAATAGATATCCACTCTAACATGTAAATCTCAACCACCAAAATGGGTGCTTGCCTCACATAATTCCATGGTCATCGGATTGTTGCATATCCAAAAAATAATTCATAAAAAACCATTATTACAAGAAAACTGGCCTGTTGTAGCATTTCTATAGCAACCAAATAGGCAGTTGTGACATTTTTATGTCTCAAATAGTCTATCTGGTTGCCATAAAAATGTCACAACATGCCAATTTTCTTGTAGTGCATTCGCAAAAAGTCCTCCACAAAAAATCAGTCTGAGTGCATCTCGCTGAGTCTCCCTATGAGACTCACTACCTTCCTTTACCTTAGACACCAAATTGTTATGACTCTCTCATGCTTAAAAAATTCTTCTTCAATCTTTCAATATCGGCCATCATTCGGTCTACCTTTCACTTCTATATTTTCGCCTCACTCTTGTTCCGCTAATTCTCCTCCCTACATCTACCCTAAGGAGCTAGATGATTATATACTAGCTACTATAAATTGTTATGATCCTTGTAGCAAAATTTAATGATCAAATTATAGAATTATTAACGTTAGAGGCAGAGAAACATCAAGCACATCAATAGAGAGAACAAACAAAGAGAGAAGATAAACGTGCCATGGAATCATACCATGTGATGGCTTTTAGAAGAGGACTTTCATATGGACTTTTGTTGCCAGCGGAGGGTTTTGGGGATGGGTCTTTTTCAAAATACCTAGCAGAAGGGGGACGTGGGGGGAGGGGAGTATTGTTTCAACACAACGAGGGAGAGA
Source organism: Platycarya strobilacea (assembly GCA_036898215.1). NCBI lineage: Eukaryota > Viridiplantae > Streptophyta > Magnoliopsida > Fagales > Juglandaceae > Platycarya > Platycarya strobilacea. The sequence goes on along the minus strand of CM072545.1, from coordinate 42,551,670 downwards.
GAAGGGAAGATCGCGGCACTTTGTATAGTTCGGCTTGAAATATCTCGATGAAATCAAGCAAAATATGGCACCGCCGTTGGTGGGGGAAGGTGAGGAAAGGGTGGGGTTCATGAACTTCAAAAGGGATTTTAGGTTTCTCAAAACTTCATCACGCTAGGGGTGGGAGATCCGACCTTTTACATAAGTACTTTTTGCAGTGAAATTCAGTCACCGCTATTATGGAAATAAGTCGCCGTAAAAAAAAAAAGCCACGAAAGTATATTTTTGTTACTAACACCTATTGCAGCGATAAGATCTCATCGCGAAAAGAAGTTCAACTCGATCCACAAAGTCCTTTTTCCGGAACATCTTAATATATGGTCCCTCTAAATTCCATGAGATTAACTTGTGGCAATAACTAGACTTTTTACGGCAAATGATTTTTTCGCCACCACTTTTTATCCACTACTAATATGTTGTAGCACTAACTAGTATTTTATAACCACAAGACATGTATTGTGGTGTCAACATGCCATCTTTTACCACGAACGTGTATCACAAAAAAAAATTGGTCGTAAAAGCCCCATTTTATTGTAATGATCTTAGGTTGATGCTATATAAATATCGTACGTACATACATGAGATTCCTAACATTTTATATAAAAAAATGTGTCATGTGATCTTACGTACATACATGTCAACTACTGCAAAATAAAAATGTCCAAACAGAGTTTAAAATCAGATATATATATATATATATATATATATATGGTTACTATCATGCGCACATAGCCCACAATAAATCTATTGTTTCCCGCTGCAACGACCTTATTATATATTAATTAATTAGTCAAATGATCAGATTTAAATAACTCATTCTAATGGTAGCCGCATGTATTCACAATATTATGATAGGTTTGTCGTCGAATATTAGACGTAAGACTCGCATAGTACTATAAATATTAGGTTTGTCGTCGAATATTAGACGTAAGACTCGCACAGTACTATAAATTAGGATTTTTTTAAGTGGGTAGACATGAGTTAGGGACAAATTCTTATATATGCGTACCATTTGTAAGATGTGGTATATTTACAATATCGATCATTTATTACATTTTTTTTTTATCATCAATTCAATAGTGATGATCAATATGCCACATCTTATTTAATGTGATATTGTCAATGGGATGATAGTATATATATTAGTGTATAGCATTACTTATATATATATATATGTATGCAAAATAAAAATTATGTCAAATTTATGGTTCCTATCATAGCGCCCAATAAATTGATCTAAAATATTATTCACTATTTTTTTATTATTTTTCACATATTTTTATTACTTTTTTATTACTAGTCAATATTTTATTATTATTTTTTACTTACTTTTTACTATTATTTACAAATACTCTTAAATACTCTCGATATCCAAATACAATTAAAAAACTTATGAATTGTATCGTGTGTTGTATTAATTATATATATAATATATATACATATATGGGTGGTGCTAACTGTGCCGCTTGTGTATTACTGCCCAGTCTTAGTACCGCTCATGCCACATCAATAATTATTAGAAAAAAAAAAAAACAGGAAACAAAGTATGAAAGCACCGTCTAGCTCCCTCTTCTCCTTCTCTCACGTCATCGAACACCATAAAATTACCCGGTGGTTCAATAGTTGGGAAATGCAGTCTTCAACACCGGAAAGCACCATTTGGGTTATTGTTTTCACGTCAGCATGCATGCATGCTGTTTACATGTTGCGACTGTAAATAGAACTATTATTCACATAAAATGTCACTTTTTAAGATGATTTTACAATGTTTAACTAAACACGCGTGTTGCAGGAAAAAAAAAAAAAAAAAAACTAAACACGCGTACGTGTTCAATGTAAATTTCCCAAGGGGGCGTCCAGATCTAGATTCCTCTCATGAGCGGTACCTTTCCCAAGTGGAGGCACATATTAATTACGTCAATTAATAGCTTTAAAACGTATGCAGTCACCTAATTTCATATCGAGAAATTCTTTTGTTAAGCCTATTTTTTAACACACTGGCCACACCTCTATGCTGGCAAGAAAGAAAATGACCATATTCTCCTCAACATTTGGTCTTCCGATTTTAACATTTATAAGCTTTATTTTTTATTAGAGCAAGTTATTATTCCATTAGTTTTTGTAATTCTCTATGAAACAAGAAAGTAAAGAAATATTTTTCCAAAGCTTGGATAATTTGGATCTATTTTCTGGAACTGCATTACTGCTTCTTCCTTTGTCATCTATATTCTCTCGGTCTGGAATCTACAGAATTACACCTGCACACAGAGTCCAAAACTTTCCAAAGAACTTCCTTCAAACAAAGCTCATATTTACTTCACATAGTACTGTAATAAGAAATCTCTCTCTCTCTCTCTCTCTCTCTCTCTCTCTCTCTCTCTCTCTCTCTCTCTCTCTCCATGCACAGATAATACATACATGTTTTTTTTTTCTTTTGAGCCCAATTAATATACTCGAATTTTGAGCTTCATTTGATTCCAAGATTTTTGTCCTTCATTTGTTGATGGCTTTCATTCTTTCTAGAGATGCACGGCATAAACAACGTAGAAACTTGTTTACGACGCTGTTCGAATCCCTGGGTGTGGGGATTTGCTCTGTTTTTCCTTGGTCTTGAATCAAAGAAATTTATTTATGTTGTTCGAGTTATGAAAGATCTAAAAATATATTTTATTTTGTTTAAAACTACCTCACCGTGTACACGTTGGCATACAAAATAATATAAAAAATTACTTTTTCAATGGATTCCATATTATTATAGAAGATTAATTTGTACAACCTGGTTAAGGGTGTAAAAAAAAAAAAAGGGTAAATTGGATTAGATTGGACTGAATGAGTGAAATTGGTCCAGTTTTAGGTAGATACCGTTTTGAAATTGGTTTTCATAATTTTAAAACCGGTAGGTACCAGTCTAGTCCGATTCTAAAAAGTATAATATATATGTTTTAAATTAATTTGTTTTAATATGTATATAATATAAAATAATTTTTTAATTATATATAATATGTTATACATTTATATAATATAAATTAGCTACAATTTATATTTTATAGCCTAATACTAATAGTATAATACTATATTAGTATTAGAAATATACTTTAGGTCTATATATAAATTATTATATTAAGTAATTACACATGAAATAATGATATAATAATACTAATATAATGTTTTTTGAGCTAATACTAATAATATTAGTTATAACTATCAATGATATAATTATAAAAAATTAAACTTATTATAACAAATACTAATATATAATTATTTTAATCATTATAAATAATACTAATAAATATTTTAATAGTCTAATAATTTAATACAGATTTATTTAAAACCGAAAAACCAGACCAAAATCAATAAAATCAGTTTTACCGATTTTGGATAATAATCGGTGTGTAATCAGTTTTAACAAATAGATCAAAACCGATAATACCGATTTAGTTCTAGATTTTATCTAAAATTAGAGCAAATCGGACTGATTATAACCCTAAGCTGGGTTATACATTTAGGACTTATATATAGTATTACTTTTCATTTTTTATTGAGTATTATATTTTTTTACTTTGCTCATTTGGTATGTTTCTAGTGTACTTTGTAGTTTTGGTTTACTTTTTATTTTCAAATATTTTTTAAATATGGTTAAATATTTAATAAGAAATTAAAAAAATATTAATATATTAATAATCACTTTTTTAATTATTAAATAATTTATTTCTATAAAAAGCAATTACATCCACGCATCCCGGTTGCATCACTGCTGATGTTATCTATATAAATAGTATCTTTTATTATTATTATTATTTGGTTGCACAACGGATGTTATCTATATAAACCTTGGTCTGCTCCCGAGAATCCCATCTAGACATCACTGATATCACTTCTATTTACCGAGGAAAACATCTTGGAGGGCTGAGGCTGGCATGCATGGCTGCTGGACATATAAGTTTGGCCGGTGAAACTGATGCTCTGCTAAGCAACCCAAAACGTCGCATGGTGCCTACTATGATAGAAGCTGTGGCGCGCCTCTTTGTTACGAGGTTCCTTCGAACATATATCTCCTGCGGATCTTTAGTGTAAGTCTACTGCTCATCTTTCCTCGACATATATATTTTAATATATATATATATATATATATATATATATATCTATCTTCTTCTCTAACGTACGTCTCATACTCAGACAAGATCAACGGGACCGTCTTAGACTCTTACGTACCAGCTCCATGCTGTATATAGGTGAATGTACGCCATGTGTTACTATTGACACATTTTTTTTTTCTTTTGAATAATTCTACTCTTTCAAACGCGGGATCCCGCCTACTGCAAAATATATATATATATATTTTTCTGTAATATTTTTCATTTTTTTACCAATTCTAAATATTTTTAAAAAAATTATAACATCATTATAAAATATATTTTTTTATCATTGAATTTAACGTTTGTGACTTTAATATTTCTTTTTTTTTTTTTCACGTTGACGTGTACACATACGCTCGATATGTTCGTAGGAGGAAATAGAGATCAATTAGTTCTGTCATCTCTAAAAGTAACGTACGTCAAACGTTATTTACACTTGATTAATAGCCTGTTTGAAGTTGTATTTAAAAAATATTTTTAAGCTGTTAAATTATTTTTAAAGAAAAAATAATATGTATAGTAACTTTATAAAAAATACTTTAATCAATTAAAAAAACTGAAAATTAATTTTTTTTCAAAAAATATCAAATTAGAACTTTTATGGTATATCCACTATGTGTACTGCTAGGTACTTTTGTTTTTTTTGTGTTTGTTTTTTCATCATTTTTTAATATTTTTAAACATTTTTAAAAAAAGAAAAAATTTCAAAATATTATTAAATAATATTTTCTTAATCATTAAATACTTATGTGGTGCACACGGCCAACTGGACTCAAATAACGGTGACTTTATCTTTTTCCATCCTTTATGACTTGACCTTCTCTCTCGCTCTAAAAATATGTGAAGGGATTTATAAGAACAGACTTCTTCAAAAAAGAAAAAAAGAAAGAGAAGTGTTTCTACGAATCCTGTTGCTTGCTCTTACTTTCTTGTTCGTTGAATTCTGGGTTTCGGTTAAATCATCAGATCGAACATGTGTGTTTGGTTCATAACTATTCCGGTCCGATCATACCGTTCTTAAAAATAAAAACAGGAACTAGTTTTCATAATTTGAAATCCAGTTTAAATAGAACTAGATTGATAGATATTATATATATATATATATATATATATATATTAGCTGGGAGGAGTAATGTTCAAATCACATTTCCCTAGTTTAGTGAAATGGTTATATTTAAGAAATGATATGGTTTATACAAAAAAAAAAAAAAACTCGATTAATAATGTAATGCACAGAGAAAAAAAAAATTTAAGTTTTAGCAAATATTTAACAAGTAATAAAAGGAAAATATTTTAACAACGAAAGAATTATATAAAAGTAAATCATAAATTGATGTGAAGTGATATTGAAAGATAACTATTTAATAATTATTATAATTTTATTTATAAAATATTATTATTATAATTTAATGTTTCATAATGAATTTAAATTGAAAAATAAATAATATTTTATTCAAATAATTGTATTCGCAAATGTAGTTGACAAACAGATTTAAAATTAATTTTTTAATTTTTTTTATAAAGAATGAATAAAAAATTTAAATCATATATAAGTTTATATATAATATAAAATTATAATTATATAAAATAATGTTATATTTTAATTTATAATGTGAAATAGGTTTACTAATATTATAATGTTATTATAATTTGCATATTATATAATTTATTACTAATAAAATATTAGTAATTTATAATCTTTAGTTAGGGATTCGAGTTGAGGAAGAGTTTTGAATAATAATTTTTGGGAGAATAAAAGTTTTGAATTTAACTATATTTGAATTTAAAATATTTGATTTAAGAGTTTGAATCAAAAGACTTAATTTCAAGAATCACATCATTTCATAATTCAAATGAACACACGAATGAAGTTAAATTTAATGAAAAAAAAAACAAAAAAAATGAAAAATAAGAAAATATGTTAAGTAGCCGTTAGATAGCTATTTATTATAATAGAAAAATTTTAATCCTAAAGTTTAGAATTAGGATATAGGACCACCCAAATCCTTCTAGATATTCCACCATCTAAGAGCATCATCTATTTTATATGTATATCCAAAATAACCAATTATTTGTCTAAAAAAGAGATCCACCTATTAATTTGTTAATTTTGTCCCTTTTTCTAAAGAAAAAATGGTTCCATTTTGTTTCCCCCTTTGAAAGATAGTGACTGTATACTTCCCAAGTTTAATATTTTGGAAGTTACTTTAGGCTATATAAAAACTACAATCGTGATTAGACTCTTACATGACAAGTTTTCAAAAAAATGAGCGGCTAAGATGGATGGCACTGTCCTCAGCCATAGTGAAGTAGGTTAAAATGCCAAATCAACCTTTTATTCTCTATTTGCAGTGATATTTTCCTTCATCGTGACAAAAGTTTAATGCCCAAAAACCAAGCAGCATGGAGTGCATGGAATTTTCTTGGAAGTAGAGACAATAAAGTATGTTTGACGTACTGGCTCAACGTGCTTCAGGTTGGTTACATGTTCCATTTGTTTAAAATCTAAATTTATTGTTAGTTTATAGGGTCCTTCAAAGTTTCAAACAGTAGACTTTGTGCATGTTAATCCTACTGGAGTTGTATTTCCACCTCAAATATAGTTGAGGACATTAAGATGACATTGCTAGTGATGTAGGATAATAGAGAAATAAACAAGAAAACAGAATATTAGTAGACAGAGAAGAGAAGAAATCAGAAAGTTGAGAGAGGAAGACGACAAAGAAGAAGGGATTGGAAGAATACGGCTGAACAAACACTTTTTGATCTCGAACTCAGTCAGACTTCAAAGTCTCAATACAAGTCTTTAAATAGTAAAATAACAAATCCTGAATAAACCCTAGATAGTCAATAGGCTTTGCCCCAAGCCCATTAATACAAACTCAAATAAATTATATAAAGCATAAGTAAAATAACCCAAAATAATAAAAATAGGAGTTGTCCTCATCAACTAGTTTCCTTTTTAGTCGTACTAATGGGTTAAAGAAGTTTGAGATTCTTGACAACAAAAAATTGATAATGGAAAGTCCCGCCTGGAAAATTCAAGAATGGATTACAGAATAGGGCAACTTTTTCAAAAACACATCCTAAACCTAGAGCTTCCAATTGTTGAACTCAATCACTGTGAATCCTTTAGAACAATAGCTCCATCATATTTTACATAGAAATTGATTTAAGGGTCCATTGTCAATAGAACATAAGTTTACCTGTTACATGAAGAGCGCTTCAATAGCTACACCAGAAACTGAACTCCTCAGTCCAACTGGATATCCAAATCCAATGGTATGTGTGCAAATAAGAAGACATATTTTCATGTTAGTGTGAAAGAAAGCCAATTATTACAAGAAATGGCATCGTTCTTGTTGCATAGGAATAACATTTCGCTTCTTAAACTTGTACCATATTGTCAGATTGGGATGTCTCCATGCAAATAAGTCTATCCGGAAATGTTTAATGCTATAATTAAACCCTGGAAGTTTTGAGCATGCAGAATCTTGGTGAAACAGATCTCCCTTTTCTGGTGACTCTCAACCCAGACCATACACCACAAAGTACCATGCTTAAGTGGTCAACTGCTCATCCAGTCCCTTCTGTTGCTGCATCAAAAGCTTCGCTTGAGCTTGATCGTATACAAGGGAAGAGAGGAATTTGGTTTTGTGGGGCATACCAAGGTGAACTTTTATGCATGCAGAGACCGACTTACAAATAGATGCCATACTGTAATATGAAGTTTCAGAAATCAGAGCTGATTTTTACAGTGTAACAAATTTGTAGTCTCTTCACATTTACTGTCATCTGAGTATTTGTTCTGCATTTTGTCAGGTTATGGTTTCCATGAGGATTGATTAAAGGTAGAGACTAGTGGTCAGTAATTTCTGAGTTATAATGATATAGATGTATCAAGGTGTCCAAAGATTGTTCCTTTTCTAGGATGTATTGTGACTGCCAAACCAGCTGAAGTTCTGAGCTGTGGTGTTACTAGTGATGTTCACAATTGCATCACGTTGAACTTTCACCTTTGTTGACTTCAGGGGCTGGTGGACTCCATTGTTATTTACAGCTAGTATGGCATCAGCAAAATACTTTTTTCAGCATGTCTCAAGGCAAAATACTCTTACACAGGCCCGCAGGAACATCTCTCGTCATTATGACCTGATATCAGATTATATGACCTGTAAAACTCCATGTTTTTATTGATGTCTCCGAACAAGTCTAGGAACATTCTACAGTAACTATAATGACTTCTGAACTTATGCTTTGGCTGAAATAGTTTCAGAGTACATAAATATTTAGTGTGGAAGAACATATGCGACACCCATACTTTCACGAAGGCATGGGTGAAAGCATGTAAACAATGGTGGCTTTTGGCTGTATTACCTCAAACTTTCCTGCATTGTACCAAGTGCATATGGTTATTGGGAATAGGCTATATATTTTTATAAATAAAAAAAAAATCAATTCTAGTTCATAAAGAGATGTTAAGTGGTGGTTTTTTTATCAGTTAGGATTTGTTAGAAGATGTGCAAGATTAGCACACTCCAGTTTCATTTAACATAATTAGGATTTTTATTAAGAGTAATCTAGTTTCTTTTTGTTTACTGTTTAGCATTCAAACCCAATTAGTTATTTATTAGTATATAACAGGCAGGAGCTTACAATTCCTCTTTTGTTGTGTTTCAGAGTAACGACCTTTTTGCTCTGTTCTTAGATGAAATAATGACATACTCCTGCGCTGTGTTCAAGGTCAGGATCAAAACTTAGTTTATGATGTATGGTTTAAAAATTGCATAATTTTATATTTCTTTAACTTATGTTGAATGTATGGGCTTAAACTTTCATAGAAGGAAGATGAAGAATTAAAGGCTGCACAGCTGAGGAAGATCTCTCTTCTGATTGAAAAAGTAAGTCTCTTCAATGGGATTCATCAAATATGTATATTTTTTTTTTTCTTGTTGCAAGCTACTTCAGTTTATCCTAAACTTCAATTTGTTTAGGCAAGAATAGAACAGAATCATGAAGTTCTGGAGATTGGGTGTGGTTGGGGAAGTTTAGCAATAGAAGTTGTCAAACGAACTGGATGCAAGTACACTGGCATCACGCTCTCAAAGGAGCAGCTGAAATTTGCAGAAAAGAAAGTGAGAGAAGTTGGGCTTCAGGTATTAATTTGATGAATGCAACTTTGCTCATAAATGCATATATCATGACACTATTGAATATGTTAGAAGGTGAAATGTGCAGTTTGTGGTTGAGAGAAAACAAAGAGTTGTTTGTGATCTTTATTTCTATACTATTGTATATATTTAACTTCACTCTAATAAACTTATAAGATATGTTTTCCATAGTTTGTGTTCGACCAACTTCCCTTTTTCCAAGAAATATGAAAGAATTGGAACCTGCAAGGAATAGTTAGTGAAAAAAGCAGCTTAAAGAACTAATATGAATTTATTATTGCCTGTGCTTTCATAAAATAATACGCATGCATCTGTTACTGTCTAGTTGTGAGTTTGCACATGCGACTATCTGGTCCTTCTCTCATCATGAGAACAACTATTTCAAACTGGCATATTTTATGATTTTGTTCTCTAGGATTAAAAAAAAATCAAATGAATTATGAGTTCAATACATCCTGTTTAGCAAAAAGACGGATATTCCTTGCTCATTATCAGACAACCACTTATTCACAAATCTCAAGTGGGTCTAATCCTTTTCATTTCCCATCTCGCTCTGCTTAGCCCTATCCCTCTAGGGGTATTTTGGTAATAGATTCTATAAAAATTGGACGATCTTATTTGGTCAAATACCTAAATTAATTCTGATCAACCCTGTTTTTCCAGGACCACATTAAATTTATTCTTTGCGACTACCGCCAGTTGCCTTATACCAACAAATATGACAGAATAATATCGTGGTAAGTTATTTTGGCAGTCAATTTATATCTGACCATAACATCCCCAACAAATAACATCATGTTATTTTTTTCCAGCGAGATGCTAGAAGCTGTTGGCCATGAATTCATGGAAGTGGTTTTTCGTTGTTGCGAATCAGTATTACGAGAAGATGGGCTTCTTGTTCTGCAGGTAATATTTTTGGTAAATTAATTATGTCTTGTTCTCTTTAGCTCTCTCATGGGTATGAATTAATTATGCTAACCATTAGAACCGGTTGATCTTTTCTTAGTTCATATCAATACCAGATGAACGTTACGAGGAGTACAGGCAAAGTTCAGATTTCATAAAGGAGTATATATTTCCCGGTGGATGCCTACCTTCATTAAGTAGGGTAACATCAGCTATGGCTGCTGCATCCAGATTCTGGTACAAAATAAAAATTAATTACTAATTTGTATTGTTATTTATTTCTGATATTTATCCTCCAAAATATTAATAGATTTTTTGGTAATGCAGTGTGGAGGATGTGGAGAACATAGGAAGTCATTACTACCAAACACTCAGATATTGGAGAAAAAACTTCCTCGAGAAGCAGAGGTAAGAAAAATCAAATCTAGAAAAAGCAAGTTATTTCTCTCAAGCTTCACATGCAACACCGAAATCAGATATAATATTGAATCTCTGAAGGGCTAAAAGAACCTTTATAATGAAAATTCTTCTTCTTTCAGCAAAATCCTCACTCTCGGGTTCAATGACAATTTCATTCGGACATGGGAATATTACTTCGACTATAGTGCAGCTGGTTTTAAGACACATACACTTGGAAATTATCAGGTACTTGCTGAGGAGTTGAGAATTAATTAATGCCGGATATAATATATTATATATATCTATATATATTCATGTTTTACCTTATGTGATGCAGATTGTATTCTCCCGCCCTGGTAATGCTGCTGCGTTTAGCAATTCATATCGAACATTGCCTTCAGCATCTTGATTTTGTTCTCAACGGCAAAACCTTCTGATACATTAATATTCCGTCCTGTGAACACGTTATATTGTTGACGTTGCGTTTTTATGCGGTCATTTTCCAACGTAAGTTGAAAGCCAAGAGATCAAAATAATATAATTTTTGTGTTAACAAAAAAAAAAAAAAAGATCTGTCGGGCTTCATGATCACTATTATATGTCGCACACTGTGAACATGTTACCGTTCTTTCGGGTTATGTTAGGCTGCCCCTTTTCCGGAGTTAAGAAACGTATGGTTCTTATAAAACTTGAAGTGGCATGATGTTGTAATTCATACCTGCCAAATTTTTATAAAGATTATTTTCAAGATGGGTTTTCACAATTTTAGTACCCGTTTTAAATATTTGAATATTGTATTAAAACCCACACATAAATGCTTAATAAATATCATGGATCGAACTCCGTCTTTATCTCTTCCATTTAGTCATACGTCTCAAGTGGATAAATATTTTCTGCCTGCGTCCCGTACTTGTCCTCACTGGTATATAAACGTGTATTTATGTGGCATGTAATCTAGAAAATGAAACTGAGAAAAACTAAACAATTGTCTGAAAACAAAGGAGCAATAGACTGACTGGGAAAAAGGAATGTACAAAAATATTCAAAAATACAAGTCCTCACCGTTAAGAGTACTTGGCGCTCTAATTAGTAAGAGTTGGAGGTTTAGCATTCTCATTAGATTGTTTTAAATTATTTTTTAAAAAGTATAAATTTTACACATTTATCAAAAAATTTGATAATATTTAATCAAAACTAGGAAGATAAAAATAAAAAAGGGAATAAAAATATTTTTTATGAATAAGAAAGTTAAAACTTTAAATAATAAGTGTCAAGTTTTTGGCTTTACTATTCACAAAAAGTATTTTTATTAGTTAGAACTATCAATGATATAATTATAGAAAATTAAACTTATTATAAAAAATATTAATATATAATTATTTTAATCATTACAATAATACTAATATATATAAATAATCTAATAAACTAATATAGAATATTTTAAAATCAGAAAATAGAACTGAACCGGACTAGAACTGGTAAAATCGGTACTGCCATTTTTGGAGGATAACCGATGCGTAATCAATTTTAAAGATAGAAACCGGTAATACCGGTTCGGTTATAGATTTTGTCTAAAATTAGATTGAACCAGACTGGTTACACCCCTTAGTATTATTAGTAGATTGATCATATATATCTAGATTTATATAGTTAAATTTAATATTGTAGTAGTATGTGTAAATTGTAAATATTAAAGAATAATATACTTTTATTATGTTAAGAGTACGATGGTATATAGGCCAGTTCTCTAAGTACAAAATCTGGATTCGAAACCCCACCCTTTTTGTGCAGTGGTGAAGCAAGATAGGTTTTCTGGTATGGTAGGATTGGTAATGGTTAGATGGGCTCGGGGTGGGGGTCAACTGACAATGCCATCAGTGAAGAGGCGTGGGCGAGCCGAACCAGTTAATACTAAATAACAGTTAATTTTGCTTCATCAAATCAATATCTTCTTGTATTGATTTCATCTTTGTTCGAGAATTGTAGCTAAGTTTTCTCTTTAAAAATGATCGGGTACAACTCTTGAATTGTCCAAAGTAGATAGTTTGGGATTCTATCATCTATGTGGTAGATTTATTCAATTAAATCTTGTGTTAGTTCATAAAAATTTGGTATACGTTTCCTTATATTCTTTGGTATGCAGTTCGTAAGTCGATCGACCCATGAATATGGCCAACGACTTATCGTGACTAGCATACTTAGATAATTGTAAGAAAATGCTGCCAAAATTTTGACTAGCATTAGAATTTTAGTTTGAGCATATATGCTATATAGATGATAGGACCAACTATCTTATTAAAGTAGTGCTATGAGAATGTAAATAGATTATTATTAATGGTGTTTATGAAATGAATTAGGTTTTTTAGTAGACAATATTATTGATGATGTTTTTGAACAATGACAGAGAATGACTTAAAACTCTATGCCACCACCACAATTTTAAAACTTGTTTTTTTATTAATTGTCTTTTAAATATTCTATTCAACAACAATAATTGAATAATTGTATGATGCAAGAATTTCATTTTTGTAATATTTGTATTGCCTTTTTTATTAAATGTGAATTTGTATAACAGTACAATTCGAGTAGAAAAAATATTGTTCGAATAGTTCATTACAATTTACAAATTCATCTGAACAAAATAAAATCCATTCGAAGAGAAGCGAGAAAAGGAGTATGTTCGGACACTATTCGAACAACATGTAACCTCGTTTGAACGATAGTAATTTCAATTAATTTATTTGTTCAAACCAATGAGATTTGTTCAGACATAGATCTCTTTTGGATGAGATCAAATGTGACAATTTGTTCGAATAAAAAATTGTCCATTCGAATAGTGTGTCGGTTCGGACAATCAAAAGTCTCATTCGAACGGATTTTGGAGATAATTGTTTTTTTTTGTCTTAAATAAAAAAAGTTTGTTCGAATGGATTCGAATAGACTAGTGATATTTCATCTTTAAAACTTTTTTAGAGATGAAATTCAATTTTTGTCTCAAACTTTTGAGACATGCTTTTTGAGATAAATTTGGGATAGAATATCTTTTTCTCTAAAAATATTTTGAGACAAAAAATAAACTTTTTGAGACTAATTGATTTGAGAAAAATCAATTTAGTTCCTTCTTTTGTGGTTCTGTTTTGGATGTTCTTCTATTTAGTTGTTTATTAAAATGCAATTTTAACTTACTCTTCTAATTTTGGTATTTTCTTTTCAGGTCTTGGTTGAGGAACTTCGGAGCTTAGCAGTTCTAATTTTTAACTTTGTAAGTATATGTTTTGATGTATGAAGATCCGAGTCAGATGATGCTGAACTGTCAGATTGCACATTGATGGCGCTGAGATATATTGAGTTGGCAGATCAGCGCAAAAGTAGTAAGTGATCTTGATTTTTTCTTAATTGAAACAGTTTTAGAGGCCGAATGTGGTATATTCTTTTCGGCGCGCACGTCATGGCCACCAAATTATACTTGATGCCACTGTTTTCAAGGCCGAATTCCACTGTTTTTTCTTCCAAATCCACAATTTTAATTATTCTTTTTCCTTATTTAGTAATATTTTATTTATATTTTAGGCAGTGATTTTAAACTTGATTTGGGCTAGATTTCTGGCAGATTACTTCTTTTATACTTTATTTGATTTTGGCGTGATTATTGATATTTTGCTAATTTTGATAAAATTTTGATATGGTCGACTTTCGACTATGCAGTGTGGCATGTGGACTGATTTTTGGGATTGCTTAATTTGATAATTTTCAATTGAATATCGGAAGCATTTTTTCTATGTTTTTGAAGTAATCATTTGTTGAAATTAGCCTGCAGAATCATTATTCCATTCAATGTCATGTTTTAACTTAAGTATTCGATTTCTTTCGTTTGCTGTATTTTCATGCATTGGTTTATTCACTTATGGTTTAATTGTTTATGTATATGGTTTAATTATTTCATATATGCTTATGCATTTTACTCATTTATCCATTGTCCTATGTTCTAGGGATTTCAATAGTTGCTTATTTGTGTAGGGGTTTGTGTTCCTAAATAAGCTATGTTTTTTGTTGAATCTTCCTAATTATATGAGCTTGTTTTCCTAATTGGAATGTTTCTTACTCATGATAAAGCCAAATTTGAAGATTGTGGTCTTAATATTCATTTAATATATCTGGTCCTATCTTCCCTTGGCATATCTGATCACGATTGAGTATCTCGTAATTATCATATTTCAATGCTTCTTCTCTTGTAATCTTGCTTTCTATGAGCTGCATTTTATGGTTTTTCAATCTTGTTCATCCTATCCTTTATCCTTAAAACTCTTTGAATTTCAACCTTAAAACTAAATAATACAATGATTCACAAGAACCAAGTCACAATAATGTATACATATTTTTTTAAATATATATTATATATTATTGTTGAGAGGTGGCTTGAATAAGAGTCTCTTTAGTATGCTCGCTCGACTCTCGCTCGATTGAGACTCAACTCGTAAGTTCGCTTGACCCTCGCTCGATATCCAGCTCGAGCGAGACATTAGATATTAAGTTCGCTCGACTTTCACTCGACATCCAACTCGAGTGAGATTCCAAGCAGTAAGTTTACTCGACCCTTACTCGACAATCCGCTCAAGTGAGGTGCAACCCTAGAAGTTCACTCAACAGTTCACTTCAAGCTAATATTCTACGGACTTAGGTTTGCACCGTTTCAAATAGTGTTTTGTTCGAGCGAGAGTAGTCTTGCTCGAGAGAGATGCACCTTATAAAAGGTGCACAACATTTCATTTGAAAGCAGAACGTGAAGAACTCATTTTTGGTTTATACTCTTGAGAGAGAGCGTTTGTATTTGAGAGTGAGAGTGAGCCAAACACTTGTAAGTGTGAGAGAGAGTGATTCTTGTGATTCATTTCCTATACTCCATCTTTATTTTGTACATTGGACTCATTAAGACCGACCCCAATAGTAGACGTAGACTTGTGTTAAGCCGAATCACTTATATCTTGGTGTTTTGTGTGATTGTCGTATTTTCTCTCTGTTGCTTTTCCACTACGTTACTTCCTATTTGCTGTTTATTAACAGGTCTATTGTCAACAATTGATATCAAAGCGTTTGCTCTGTACTTATCAGAAAGGATGTCCACAATAAGATTTGAAGTAGAGAAATTCATCCGACAGAATAGTTTTAGTTTATGACGTATCAAGATGAAGGCTTTGTTGCGATAACAGAGTTTGTCCAATGTTCTAGAAGAGGTGACTAACGATTCTCCTGCACCATCAAGGAACAAGGAAGAAAAGACTCACAACACTATTCTATTGTCACTATCAGATGGAGTTTTGAGGGAAGTTAATGAAGAAGAGACCGCTATTGGTCCTTGGGACAAGTTTGAAAGCTTATATATGAAGAAATCTCTCACAAATCAACTGTATTTTAAACAACAGTTGTACACTCTCAAAATAAAGGAATGTACTTCTTTTTTTGAACATTTAGATGAATTTAATAAAATTATTATGGATCTGAGAAATATTAACATTAAACTTGAAGAAGAAGATTAAGCATTAATTATTTTGTGTTTGTTACCTATTTTGTTTGATAATTTTGTGAACTCAATATTGTATGGTAGAGATACAATGTCCTTGGTAAATGTGAAATTTGTTTTGAATTCTAAGGAATTGTGAACAAAATTGGGGATACTAGGCACGGAACATCAATCCGATGGTTTGTTTGTGAAAGGTTTCTCGGGTGATAGATTTGGGGATAGATGATTGGGAAAGAGTAGGGGTAGTTCCAGTGGTAGTTCTACTTTCATAAATTTGATCATTACAAGAGTAAGTATGCTAGACTGAAGAATAAGGAGGAAGAAGAAAGTTACTCCAATGTAGTTAGTGTTGAAGAATAGTCTAACTACTCTCATATCGTCCTAGTAGTCGGTAGCCGTAGTAGGATCATGTATTCAGCTTGTACATCTCATATGTGTTTTAGAATGGATTGGTTCAGTACCTATGAATCAGTTAATGGTGACTCCGTTTTGTTCGAAATAATATGGTCTGTGATATTGTTGGGATTGGTTTAGTCGAAATTGAGATGTATGATAGAACTGTTAGAACTTTGTCTAAGGTTCGACATATTCCATCTTTGAAGAAGAATCGCATATCTTTGGGCACTCTTGATTCTGTTAGTTATTAGTATTCAGCTGAAGGTGAAGTCTTTCGAGTCTACAAGGACTCTTTGATGGTAATGATAGGGAAGAAGACAGATGGTCTTTACTTCTTTCCGCTTTGTACAGTAATTGATAGAGCATCTTCACGTTCCAGATTCAGATATTACTCGCATGCGGTACATGTGAGTGTGCCAAACAGGTATGATCATTTATGAGTAGGCATCTTTTACTTAGTGTGATCATATACAATAAAACTTGATTTTTTGTTTGCATTGTGTTCTTGCGAAGTAGTGTAGAATCAAGTTTCCTGCAATTATTTATTTTTGATTTTTTAGGAATACATCTTGTTTAATGTTATGCTTTGTTACACTCATATTTGTTTATGACCATTTGAGAAAGAGTTTGGTTTTGTTTATCTGTTTTGTGATGTATTTGATATATTCAAATATTTGAGAAAACTAGTGATCTACAGACAAGAAGTTAGAGTGTTGTTCAAATCATACAGTTGGATCTACTCCACAGAGGTGGAGTAGCTGAATGGAATGAGATGGACTCGTGTGTGAGAATCCATATTATACTTTGGGTTTGCCAGGCTTGTCTACAGAATTGGGTGAAGCAGTCAACACATCTTGCTATTGGGTGAACTTTCTTCTTTTACAGTTTGTGTTCAGTTGTTTCCACAGGGATGGAGAGGAGACTTATAGCAAGTAGGTGGAGTTGCTGAGAGAGCTTCACAATAGAGTGCATGTGATACTCTAGATTATACTTTTGAGATTAAGTATGATTTCAATTTCGGTTTTGATTTTGGCATTGATGTATAGTAAGAGCATGTCCACAGTCTTATCTAGTAGATAGAGGATGCAGTTTGGCTACCTTGAGAGTATTCTCATGCAGGTTTTGTGGAGTTTTTACTTTGGCAGAGAATATTTGTTGGCTATCTTCGTTTGTATTTAGAAGACGTTATTCAAGTAAGCAATCTATATAATAGTGCATTGCCATTTGTGTGAAGATATTAATTTTTCATTAGGACCAAACTTGTGATTTGTTCAAGTCGTCTATAGTGTTGAAGACTTTTGTGTGGAAATTGGAGTCTTCAAGGATAGATGTTGTGTTCGAGTTAGTGATCCCCTTTTGTGTTTTGGTTGAGAGATTTGTTGGTATTTTGTAAAGAATGGATTTTGTGAAGATTATGAGAATGCAAGCTAAGGTGGAGATTTGTTGAGAGGTGACTTGAATAAGCGCCTCTTCAGCAATCTGTAAGTTCGCTCAACTCTCGCTCGACATTCAGCTTAAGCGAGATTTCAGACAGTAAGTTTGCTTAATCCTCGCTTGACAGCCCGCTCGAAACGAATTGTTAAATGTTCTACGAGCTTAGGTTTGCGCCGTTTCAAATAGTGTTTCGCCCAAACGAGAGTAGTCTCACTCGAGAGAGATGCACCTTATAAAAGGTGCACAACATTTCATTTGAAAGCAGAACGTGAAGAACTCATTTTTGGTTTAGATTCTTGAGAGAGAGCATTTGTATTTGAGAGTGAGAGTGAGCCAAACACTTGTAAGTGTGAGAGAGACTGATTTTTGTAAGAATCTTGTAATTTATCTCCTATACTCCATCTTTGTTTTGTATAGTGGATTCATTGAGATTGACCCCAACAGTAGATGTAGGCTTGTGTTAAGCCGAACTACTTATATTTTGGTGTTCTATGTGTTCTGTGTGTTTGTTGTATTTTCTTTCTATTACTTTTCTGCTGCGTTACTTCCTATTTATTATTTGTTAACGAGTCTATTCCTAACAATTATATTACGAGAGCAACAAGTGCTAAAAGAGAATTTTAAACATTTAACCCTAATTAGAATGGAGAAAATCATAATAATAATACAATGTTTAACCCTAATTAGCATTCATAGATAATTAAAACATAAATAACATTCAGAAATTCTAAAACATAAATTGCTAAACTGTCACAACACAAAAAACATAAACTCGTAATAGAGCTTGAATAGATCTAAACAAAATACTTGTTAAGCATTTAAACATAATTAGAATCAACTGATCTTTTGTCTGTAACTTAAAAATAATTTTCAAAATAGGACCTTAATAGCTCCTTTTAAGCCACATCAATTACTTCTAAACATTCTCATAAAAAAATAAAATCAATAAAGAGACAACAAAACAAAGGAAAAAAAAAACCCTAACGGAAACAAGTCCTAATCTCTTCATAATGATCCCAAACTCAATATGTATATATGCAGCCATACATAAAGAGAAAAATATATTGAAGAACAAATCATGCAATTACTGATAAAAATAAATAAATCGAGCAACTAAAAAAATGCTAGATCTTGAGAAAAAAAATAAAGAACACATATTTGAGACTCAGGCTTGAGTTTTTTAGCCTTGCAATTTTTTGTATGGGAAACCCTAGCCCTGCAGAAAACAAACAAACAAGTTAGGATACACTAAAATGGATCTAGGCGGTAAAACAAATGAAGATTTTTGGATCTAGACTAACACATCCATATCCAAACACCCTAGCCCTTACATAGTGTTTTGAATGGGGAGGATCTGAGCTTCGTACGCCTGGAAGGTGACAGGAAACTCGGAGTTGGGTTGAGCGACAACCATGGCTGAAAAAGCCATAGTTTCGTAGAGGGGAGGGGGAAAAGATGGTGCAAGGGCTTCTCAATTGGGGGGTGGGGGAGGTGGTGCAACTTGAGATGGGTGGGTATGTCGTGAGAAGTAACACCATAGGAAAGTTTGTGGGTTAGGATTTCAACAAGGGGGAGAAAAGAATAATGGGAAAGAAGAAGTGGGGGTAAGGAAGAAGGGGTTCGGTGTGGGGGGTTATAAGAATAAGCCATAGGGCTTCATATGTATACCGCACCAAAAATGGCGCCAATTTAATATTTAGGGGGGGCAAAACTAAAGGCCATGGGTTGGCCAACACAACCACTCATGGACCGGCCCAACATGTTAAAATTACATTAAATATATACACACAAACCTCGACCCGAGTAGGAAAGAAAACAATAAAGAATACTATAATAATATAAAATAAACAGCCGATAATTATAATTTATATACTATATATACTATACTACATTTAAAACATATGATCGAATTGATTTATATATTTAAGATTATAATTTTATGTTATAAATTATAATATAACATTTTTTTTATAATTATAATTTATGTTATATATAAACTTATATATAATATAAAAAATATTATTTATCACTTAAAAAGTGTTTAATATGCTATTAGAATTTCTATTTATTCTTTATAAAAACAAAGACAAATGTAAAATAATTTCTTGGTGCCTATTGTTGTGAAATGTAAAACATAATTATATTTAAATTAAAATGATTTTTTAATGTTGCAAAAAATATAATAATTGATCGATCTTTTTTATACTTGTATATTTTTAATAAGTACAAAAAAATTCTAACCACACCCATAATTATTTTTCTTTATTTTTTCTTACCTAATTTGTCGTTCATCGGCTCTTTGGACACATGAGGAACATTTTAAAGTTTCGACTTTGTTCCCATTGGGGTGGGGATGAACGGGAGGGTTTTGAATAAAATACTTTAAAGAATTTTAAGAATTTTTTTTCCCAACATTCCAAAATCTCTGCAAAATAAAAGATTTGAACAACTTTTTTATACTTATATTCTAAATAAGTATAAAAAAAAAATCGAACCACACTTATAATATTTTTCTTATCTCCGTCATTAATCTCACCCTTTGGGCGCATAAGAAATGAGAGATTTAAATAAAATACCAGAAAGAAGTTTTAGGAGTGGTTTA
Organism: Platycarya strobilacea; assembly: GCA_036898215.1. Classification (NCBI taxonomy): domain Eukaryota; kingdom Viridiplantae; phylum Streptophyta; class Magnoliopsida; order Fagales; family Juglandaceae; genus Platycarya; species Platycarya strobilacea. The sequence continues at coordinate 42,531,069 of CM072545.1, read as the reverse complement.
ATTTTAATTTTAATTTTATTTATTTATTTTTGAATTTCTCCAAAATATTTGCAAAAAAACATACTTGAGCAATGTTTTTATAGTTATATATATTCTAAATAAGTAAAAAAAAAAAAACCACACTTTTAAGAAATTTTTACGGTTATTTTGTAATATTAGTCCATGTGCAGTGTTGACTTCCGGGTTTTTTCATAATTTATTTTTTCTAAAATTCAAGATAATGACTCGTGCGCATAAATATTGTATAATATTTCTTATTATATGTAGGAATATCTATACATGAGTGTCTGCAATATTAGATTATAAAATGTGAACAAAATATAGATTGTTAACTTACTATATATCCAGGATCTTAGGCTATCATTACTCAGGCTTTGAATTATGGATGAATGGCTATCAGAGAATTTTTATTACTTATGTATTTAATATGTTTGTATCTGAACAAATTTAGAATTGCGAATGATCTATATATCAATGAAGGATATCATTTCCAGTACAAAGCGGAATAAAAAAAAATCAAGATGATCATTACAGACAAATCACCGCAGCGAACGAGCCAATGTTCACCAATGAAATACCAAAATTTAACATTATTGATCAAGATATATGGTATTTGTTTGCATGTATTATGTTCTCGTTTTTTTACTATGCTTGAGACGGAGAAGAGGTCTTGCTTTTTATGCATCCCATCCATTTAATTGTTTTTTTAATAATAATTTGCTCTATCCTTTACTAATGGATTTTTTTTATTTTTTTCATATTATAAAAATGTTAATGATGTTGCATTTATTTAGTTATTTTTCTACAACATATTTTGTTAAAAGTATAATTTCTTTTAAAATCCAAAAATAATTTAAAATTGAAAAAAATTATTTTAGTAAATACATTTGTGAGACCAATAGATCCGAAGCACAAAATTAAAGCACATCACTATTAATGGATTTTAAATTCTAGAACGATAGTTGAGGAAGTTTTAGACAATGAAGAGCAATTGGAGCCACCAAAATACAAACTTATTATCCCATTCAGTGAATTAGAGCCTTACAAAGGGCCAATTGCAGAAATAGGTAATTATGATTACCCATCATATCATTTTAAAAAAAATAATTGCTTTACTAAATTAGGTAAACGTACTTTGTACGTTACTCTTCGTCATAATATATTAATTAGGTGTGAGATTCTATAATATTTGGATTATTGAATGAAGTAGCTAGGAACAAAGTCACATGCCACTTGCAAAATAAAAAGTAGAGACTAAGCAGAGTTGATGATAAGGATGATTGAAAATAGGACGAGGGATGTAGCCCGAATGTGTGTCGAGCAGCATAAAAAAGTTTTTTCTTTAGATTTTATTTCATACATATTTTGTAGATTTTTAAATATTTTATAAAAAAGAAAAAAAATCACATTATTATTAAAACCAGTTACTTAATCACTAAGTAAAAAAAAATGAAAAAAAAAATATTCTGAATTCAAGACAAAACTTGGAGATAAAAATCCGAGACGAGAAGCATTTCTCAATTCAACTTAAGAGTTCAAAACATCCACCTACTTTGTATTAATGAGTAATGGACTTTTTTTCCCAAATAAATAAAGAGATGGAACTACCTTATAGGTAGGGGCTACCGTCCTTAACTTTTTTTAAAACAAACTTAATATAGTATGTAAATAATTATATATATATATTATATAATTACAATTGCCCCCTCAATATTTAGATTTTAAAATTTTTATTAAAATTGTCATCCCAAATTCAAATACTCATGCAATCTAACTCTAACACATCACATATTTAAAATTGTCCCCAAATTCCAAGGCTCACGTAATCCCAAATTTTAGTTTTTGTCTGGTATTAGCCTTTTATATTTTTACAAGTGAGTATTTTCTATCATGAAACTTGTAAAAATAAAATTGCGTACTCAAATAGAATATGAGTTTCTTACAGATAATTTGTTAGTTTATACTGAGAAAGAAATTGTGAATAGAAAATGAGTTTCTTGCAAATAGAATATGAGATTCTTACAGATCATTTGCATATCAATTTTAAAGATGATAATTCATGAATTTTATTCTATGAAAGATTGTTGTCGAACTTAATTTGAAGGGAAGATCCTAAGTTGATATTGCATTTTTTTTCTATTTGTAATGGTATCTAGCAAAATTATGAAAATTTTAAGGAAAATTATTTGATAAGATGATTTATAAAGATGAATTTTTTGTATACAATCTTATGACGTATAGTTATTATTTTTTATATAGTCACGTGCAAAAAATACATATTACTTATATTTACACATATAAGATACTTTGTCCAACGCCTCCAACTACCAAATCCTAATTTTGCCACTAGTCTTGACAAGAATATATATATATATATATACATATACATACATACGTACATACATACATATAATAGACGCGAATGTTAAGACACAAAAATCTATTATTCTCAAATATAACAATAGATTGATATAATATTTTAGGAATTTAGATACGCAAAGGTAGGAATTTTAGGTGATATTGATCATATTTTGACATTTTCCAAGGAATCTTGGACCAATGGCAAGTACTGAGGAAAGCAAGCGAGCGTTGAAAATTTGGATTATGTGTAGAGAATTCAGTGTTTGCACTACTCGATGAAAGGCTCAGGTACTACAGCTTGATATTCTTTTATGTAAAACTTTGCAAATGGACTTCCAAATCATTCGTGATTTTAAGGGATCTTGATTTATTCCTTTTTTAAAAAAGAAAAAAGAAAAAACTTCTCATTCATTGAAAGTGAGATTAGTTACATGGATTGAAGACAATTTGAAGTTTCCTTCATGTCAACAATGTACTAGTTACATGTAACGTTGCTTTTCATAACCATCTGTAACTGAATTGCCCTCTCTCATTGTATGACATATTTGCCAGTCAACATACTTGGCCAATGTTTCTTTTAGATCTGAGATAACCATTCCAAAGTAGTTATCTAGCTGCTTCATCTGTTAACTTCTTTAACAACAATCTGAGAATCTCCTTCCAAAATTCTTCTGTGCATTCCAATTCCAGACCAAATTGAGCTGCTCTACCAATTGCCATAGCCTTTGCTAATAATGGGTCTAGAAATGAATCTTGTTTTCCTCTCAAGGTAGCCAAAAACCTGCCATCATGATCTTTGACAGTAGCAACAATACCTATTTTACAGCCCTTCTCATCTACAACTACATCCCAATTGATCTTGCAAACACCTTAAGGTGGAAGTTCCCATGAAATTTGTGACGCCCCCAACTCCCACTTACGAAAACATGAAAATCGAGTCGTCGGAATGATGACAACACGAGTCACGCATCCCAACGTCGAGTACTAAAAGTGTGTATACACATGATAAGTATAAAATAAAAGTCACAGCGGGTAAATTAAGTCGATAACTAAGTATCATAATTTTTTAAAATTATTTTACAAACCAGTTTAACACAAATTCTCCAATAGGAGATTTAATATAGTTATCCCAAAGACAAATCATAAAAATACATTTATAAAAAGGGGAAATACATTTTCCAATATAACAAATTATATATCATACTTCAACAGCAGAGCCGCCTTCTTAGACTTAGCCTTCTCGACATCTGCATCTAAAGTCTACGAAGCTAAAAATGATATCGCAGGTAAGTACAACCCAAATAAACCACAAGATATAAAATATATTCATACAATAACAATACACATGAACATGACACCATATGTATGAAACTTAAAATCCTCTTCCTCAAAACAAATAAAATAATCACATATGCCAAAATCCATTTTGCCTCAAAATAAAATTCCAATAAAACATCCATCATTTTTCCAGAAAATGATATACGTAAATCCATTAAAACTACAACTATTTTCACAGAAAATGGTCCACGTTAAACCAATAATCAAAACTCATCATTTTCTGAGAAAATAGCCTTAACATCAATTTTATTAACCGTATGCACCATAATTCTCTCTTAGGGACCATCCACACACCCTGACTTTCATCATCACATTATAGGTAACAACCACAAATGTGATTTCGGAAGGTAATACCTAACTAACCGCGCCCAGCATGTACCATGACCAGACATCCCTAACTCCCACCAATAGAGGAGCTACGAAGTTGGTACGAGAGCGTTACCATCCTGTCCGATCCCGTTGTCACCCGACGACAACTCAGGATACATCATTCAATAAATATCCAACATTTAATAAATTCAATCATTAACCAAACACAGAGTTGTTAATGCAAAATATATTTAAATCTCAAAATTTGTTTGGAAAGTATTTACAACGCGTAAAAATCAGATCATTGAGCAAACGTCAATCTACAGCGTTCATAGCGAGTCAATTTGTACGTTAGGCTAAAGTGCTCGGTTACCAAAATTTAGGCAAATACTTATTGGAAGGTGGAGAATCTCATGGAGGTGGTGGTGTGGCAGTGCAACCACCGGAATGTGGTGGATCGGGCTCAAAATGGATGGAAATCCATTTTCGGATTTGAGGTCGTATAGAGAAGGTGGGGCCGTGGTTGGAGAAACTGAGTTAGGGGAATGACCAGTTAGGGTAGGGGAGTGGTTTGGTGGCGGAGGTGAGATGCACGGCGGCGCGGCGAAAAACAAGTCATTTGAAAACTCATTTCAGGTGGAGAAGCAAGGAGGAGCTAAAGGGTCGTCGGAGGTGATTGGAGGGTAGTCGGGTGGTGGGGAACACGGTGGGGGTGGTCGGAGGCCAAGGTGGCCGGTGGTGGTCCCGAAAAATGGGAGAGAAGCTAAAATACTCATTTTGGGTTCTAGCTTGTTGGCGAGAGGTGGGAGGAGGTCCGGGGCTGGGGTCACCAGGGTAGGTTGGCTGGCAGGTGGCAATCCTAGTGGTGGGGGTGGTGAGGACTTGTTGCCGATGGTGTATGCTAGCCAGACTTAAGGCCGAATGGACGCAGAGAGGGGGAGGGGGAGTTGTCGCATCGGGGATTTGGGGAAAAACAAGAAGAAAGAAAGAAAAAAGAAAAGAAGAAAAAGAAAAGAAAAAGGGAAAAAGGAAAAAAGGAAAAGAGAAAAAAGAGAAAGAAGAAAAGAGGACTAACTAGAAAATCACAATATATTAAATAAAACACTAAATATTTAAAGCTCAACAATAAACTAATTTAATTTAAAGCACAATTTAAATATAAAACACTAAATATTATTAAGAAAGTACATAATATAAACTCACATAATAAAATAAAAGAATTTAATTCCAATCGTTAAAACAATTACTTCACATTAAAATAAAATAAAAACAGCATAACTCAATATAAACATAAAATAATGTAAAACTAATACTTACTAACTAATAGATCAAATAAATATTTTAAATAAATAAAACACAACCAATAATATTATTAAAATAAATTGAAATAATTAATACAGAGAATAAAATAATGTGTAAAAATATACGTAAATCTGGGATCTCACACAAGTGATGTCTTGCCTTTTTGAGTGACACTCAACTTAAGCGCCACAATGGTTGCACTCAGCCCGTGGCTTCTCGGGATCTCCACCCTCAACCTTTGTGAAATGTTCTCATGTCCATGAACTTTTTTTAATTGATTGTGGAATGGGTGGCCTCGCAGCTGCAGGGTGTACTAGTACATCCAAATCCTGAACCGGATCGTCCCCAAGTCCCATCTCCTCTTCCTCCATAAGCTGGTCGGGATCTTCTACTTCCAATTCTATATTGATTGGAAGTAGAAATTCACTGCTAGTACATGAGTTTTATGCTCGAGTAGAACTGGGTAGTCGACTCCGAGTCTGACTCGGTGCTGGTACTTGGGACGTCGATGGAGTCCTAACATCCGGAGTCTATGTAGAGTGGAAATCCCACTGACATTATGTGAGGGATCCATCAGTGATGAAACTTAAAATTCAAGTATAATAAAAAATAAAAAATGTTAGTAAAGATAAACTTATATGCAAGTTTATATATAAATTTATAAAGTATCAGCCAACTCATCTTTGCACAACCAATATAACCCGTTTTTTAAAATTTGATTTAAGATGAGGAGTCGAGGATTAAGTACAACTTCTTTCTTTAAGATTTTAAAATCTAAAACTTGGTGAAGTAACTTTGCTGACTGTTGTGAAAATTGAAAATGATTCACTCAAACCTATTAATTTAAAAGGAAAACAATCAAAAACTGTAATGCATATTTGGGATTTTGCATCATGTCTTTTGCTTGTCATTCAAGGACCAAAGCAATCTAAAACATATAAAAGGAATTTAACAATTCAACAGTTTAAGATCCACAAAGTTCTTCATCTTTTAAAATTTAAAGAAAAAAAATTTGAATAAAAGAATGCACACAGCAAGTGCAATAGAAACTGATGTATGGGGGTGCGCATATGATTGATTTGAAGCTACCTACAAGTTTGAATGGAGTGAATAGAATTGATGAGTGAAAGAAAAAGAAAAACACATGAAGGTGGTGAGAATAGAATAGGAAAGTGAAATAGAAAAACAAATTATATGCATAGAAAGAAGACCTTTACTTTTGTATTGCATCTTTATTTTTATTTAATAATTATGTGATGTAAAGATATAAATTAAAAAACTTTTAAATAGAATAGAACTTTTTAGGATACTTTGATTTTTAGTGAAAAAGTATTATGGGTAAAAAAAATGATAATGGTCACAGGTACAAGGAAATTTCACATGATTACAATGTGGAGAGACGTAGCTAGAAGCCGACTGCTTTTAATAAGCAAGCAGAATTTTATTGCAACTCTAAAAGGAGAAATCAAAATTTTATTGCAACTCTAAAAGGAGCAACCGAATACACAGAAGGTTAATAAGATATACGCCAAGTCAGAAAAAGAATTCTACTTGCTGGTTCCATGATTTCATCAAATAATATATTTGCTTTTCATTAGGGCTGTAATCGAGTCAAGTCGAGTCGAGCTTTGGCATGCCGAGCTCGAGCTCGAGTTTTTGTTTAATATTCTTTGGTCAAGTTCGACTCGATAAACTAAACTTCTAATTTAAGCTCGAGTTCGAGTTTGTCCCATAAACGAACTTGAGTCGAGCTGAGATCGATTTTTTTTTTTTGAATAAAATTTAAAAATAAATAAATAATAAAAATTTAATATTTAATATCTAACTAGTTGATATTTATTCATCATAAAAATATGTTATATGCTTATATATATTATTAATAAATACACATAATATAATAGCATATACAGATTTCACATGCTTTCTACGTACTAATATATAAAAATATTAATTTTTACAAACTAATTATTGTGCAAATTATAAAACATAACTATGAAGTATATTCATCATATAGATATAGTAAAAAGATTACATATTTAATTATAAAAATGTATACTTATATTATTAGCAATACATATATATAAAACATATATATGTGTATGTATTTATCAATATATAAATGAATTTTAATCGAGTCGACTCGAGCATAAATGAGCCAGAATTAATGAGCCTGAGCCGAGTCGAGTCGATTTTTGTCGGGTATGTGTGATTTACTAATTGAGCGAATATCTTCTTTCACAAGCACGCTTTCTTTTCACGAGTCGAGTTTGATTCGAGTTTAACCGAGCGAGTACCGAGCGAACTGTTGAGTAGCCTGACCTATTTTTTCATACTTCCTTTCAGTATCCAAAGATTCCAAAAGATTTGCACAAAAATTGAAATATCAATCATTTTCCAAGTTCTCTTCCATCCAAATCAATCATTAGATAATTTCAATTACGCAATGACAATAAACCAACTTCCAAGTAAGTAAGAACCAAAGGTAATAGCAGCAACACGGTGTTAAAAGTTAAAACAAGTAAAGTAGTTGTTTTTTTTTTTCAAGCCAACGTAGTACATCTCTTCTCCATTTCACAACCCAAAAAGAAAAAAAACTGACACTGGATGAATTTGACAAAGATTACAATTTGACTTTAACATTAAAACCTAACTTTTTTTCACTGTGACATTCCCTCAAATACCTTGCAAACATTGTCCGTTGTCCAAGCACACAAATCTCAACAATCATTCCAAATTCTCCTCACTACAAAAGCACATATGCAATCGAAAATTAACACAATCCAAAATCAAAGAATAAAAAAATAACATTTTCAAATGAAAATCCTTAATTTTAAAAGTTAAACCTCTAAAATCAAAAATCAATTACCAACAGCCCAACTAAACTTGTAAATAGATTGGTGGGCAGTGGGCCGTGAGTCCGTGATAGACGACGACAGAGTGGAGAGGTGAGGTCGCAACAAAATCGAGGGATGAGGTGCAAATGGCAGAGGTGGAGATTGAGAGGTGCAAAGATGAGAGAAATAGAGAAGAGAGGAGAAATGAGGAAGGAAGAAAGAAGAAGAGGAAGTCGGCTTGGGCCTTAGGTGACTCGAAGAAGAGGAAGTCGGCTTGGGCCTTAGGTGACTCGACGACTTAAACGACGCCGTTCCTATTTAAATGAAACCGCGTTGTTTAGACAAATGTTAACAAATACATAGATGCAAAATGACGTCGCTCTGCATCTGTTTTTTTTTTTTAATTCGGAGTTTGGAGTTGGAGAAACTCCAACTCCGAAATTCTGAAATTTCGAGTTCGGAGTTTGGAGTCAGAACTCAAAACCCAGGCTGGTTCTAGTTCCGACTCCGAACTCCAATTTCTGAGTCAGAGAAATTCTGACTCCGATTTCAAAATTTCGAATTCCGAATCCGATCGAAGTCGGAATTGGAGCAGACTCTGATCAGAGTTTGGAAATTAGAAAATTTGCCCACCCCTACTCTCCTCTCCATCTACACAATTTTCATCTCCCTTTTACTCTTTCATTCACCCATTTTCTCATTACACTCATTCACCTTTGGTTTCCACTAATTTGCCTTCCCCTTAAGAAAATTCCATCCCAACACCTCTTTCTTCACTCCCTCCACATCTTCTTCTACTTAGGGTTGTACTTTAACTTCGATTCAAAGTAAGATTTGAACAAAAAAATGAGCTTTGTCTTTGAGTCCAATTTGAAGTCAGAGTTTGACTCCAATCAGAGGTTAGAGTATTGAGCTCCTATCGGAGGTCACAACACAATCAGATTTCTTCAACAAATTTAGTACAATAAAACACTAGGGAAGATGCAAAGGAATTCTTGGTGAGAAAATGTGAAGAACCTGCTTGTGGATGCGTGTTTGTAGCTACAAAAGGTGCTTCTGAAAGAAGGGATGGTTTGCTGCAAGATAGAACATATTGCATACAACATGTTTGCTAAAAAACCATAAGGAAAATCACTAGAATTACTGCAAGAGAGACCCACTAAATGGTACATTGCAACTTAATAAAAATGTGCACTCCACTCAGACTGACTCAATGAAATGGTGCGCTCCAATCCAATAAGCCAACTCCACAGCATCGTTTCCACTTTACCTTCAACTTTTTCAATCTTCTACACTTTTCCAATTCAATAGTTCCATCCGACACTTCTCTCTTCAGTTTAAGTCCCAGTTCTTCCTGCTTAATGTCATAGCCCTAATAGAAAACCCCAATTCCAAACAACGAGCCAAAACCCCGTATGAAAATATCGAAATTGGTACAAAAAAGGACAACCTAACCTGCGTAACTCCGCATAATTTATCCCTTGCCCTCTCTTTATTTTCTACAACCATCTCATCACATCATGATCTACATACTTATAAACAAGCTACCAAGGACCTAGATTGGTATAAGGCAATAGAAACTGAACGCCTGGACCCTTACCTCCTGGCAAAGTCCACATTGATTGTATGTTTTTAAAACCAAATATCACTCCAACGGCACTATTGAGAGAAATAAAGCAATATTGGTTGCTAAATATTTTACCCAGTAGGAATGGGTGGATTACCACGAGACTTTTTCACCAATGGTGAAAATAGTTACAGTCGAAACTATTCTAGCCTTAGCTGCCACTAAAGGTTGGAATCTCCAAAGTTTACCGTCAACAATGCTTTTTGTAATAGAGAGCTAAAAGAAGAATTCTATATAAGTAAGCCATATAGCTACACTAAGGGCCATCCCAACAAGTTTGGAAGCTGCTGAGAAGCCTTTATGATCTCAAACAGCCCTCACGCCAATGGTATGGCAAGTTTTTTACATCTTTGGTTAGTTGATTGACCAAAATGTTCACTAGATTACAATGTTCGTAAATGTACCACTAGGTGAGGATATGTGCTAACTTTTCATAGAATTGGAAAGCCTAATACATAATTTGAAATAGAGTAGCTGCAAGTTTTTAGCCTTACTTATTCAAGAAATACAGCCCCAGCAATGATTTTTGCTATCTAAACCTGCTCTTTATCTTCACCAGCATCTGTGCTACATTCTATGTGTATTTTTATGGCTTCCTTGTGATCTTGTTATAAGTTGTATCATAAAAAACTGGTCAGTGTTAGCCTACTTAGTGAGTTTTAAACCTTATGCAAATGACAAAAGCTTGCATAATCATTTACATCTAGGTTAAGAAACTTACCCTAATGAATATATTCGCCATATTCATCTGAAGCACATCAACCAAGAAAATGATATATATCATATCTCCCAACTTCAAAAAACGGAGTTCTAACAAATAATTTTTTTTTTGTTACTATACACCTTAATAACCCTGCACTCATGGCAATAGATATCCACTCTAACATGTAAATCTCAACCACCAAAATGGGTGCTTGCCTCACATAATTCCATGGTCATCGGATTGTTGCATATCCAAAAAATAATTCATAAAAAACCATTATTACAAGAAAACTGGCCTGTTGTAGCATTTCTATAGCAACCAAATAGGCAGTTGTGATATTTTTATGTCTCAAATAGTCTATCTGGTTGCCATAAAAATGTCACAACATGCCAATTTTCTTGTAGTGCATTCGCAAAAAGTCCTCCACAAAAAATCAGTCTGAGTGCATCTCGCTGAGTCTCCCTATGAGACTCACTACCTTCCTTTACCTTAGACACCAAATTGTTATGACTCTCTCATGCTTAAAAAATTCTTCTTCAATCTTTCAATATCGGCCATCATTCGGTCTACCTTTCACTTCTATATTTTCGCCTCACTCTTGTTCCGCTAATTCTCCTCCCTACATCTACCCTAAGGAGCTAGATGATTATATACTAGCTACTATAAATTGTTATGATCCTTGTAGCAAAATTTAATGATCAAATTATAGAATTATTAACGTTAGAGGCAGAGAAACATCAAGCACATCAATAGAGAGAACAAACAAAGAGAGAAGATAAACGTGCCATGGAATCATACCATGTGATGGCTTTTAGAAGAGGACTTTCATATGGACTTTTGTTGCCAGCGGAGGGTTTTGGGGATGGGTCTTTTTCAAAATACCTAGCAGAAGGGGGACGTGGGGGGAGGGGAGTATTGTTTCAACACAACGAGGGAGAGAGAAGGGAAGATCGCGGCACTTTGTATAGTTCGGCTTGAAATATCTCGATGAAATCAAGCAAAATATGGCACCGCCGTTGGTGGGGGAAGGTGAGGAAAGGGTGGGGTTCATGAACTTCAAAAGGGATTTTAGGTTTCTCGAAACTTCATCACGCTAGGGGTGGGAGATCCGACCTTTTACATAAGTACTTTTTGCAGTGAAATTCAGTCACCGCTATTATGGAAATAAGTCGCCGTAAAAAAAAAAAAAGCCACGAAAGTATATTTTTGTTACTAACACCTATTGCAGCGATAAGATCTCATCGCGAAAAGAAGTTCAACTCGATCCACAAAGTCCTTTTTCCGGAACATCTTAATATATGGTCCCTCTAAATTCCATGAGATTAACTTGTGGCAATAACTAGACTTTTTACGGCAAATGATTTTTTCGCCACCACTTTTTATCCACTACTAATATGTTGTAGCACTAACTAGTATTTTATAACCACAAGACATGTATTGTGGTGTCAACATGCCATCTTTTACCACGAACGTGTATCACAAAAAAAAATTGGTCGTAAAAGCCCCATTTTATTGTAATGATCTTAGGTTGATGCTATATAAATATCGTACGTACATACATGAGATTCCTAACATTTTATATAAAAAAATGTGTCATGTGATCTTACGTACATACATGTCAACTACTGCAAAATAAAAATGTCCAAACAGAGTTTAAAATCAGATATATATATATATATATATATATGGTTACTATCATGCGCACATAGCCCACAATAAATCTATTGTTTCCCGCTGCAACGACCTTATTATATATTAATTAATTAGTCAAATGATCAGATTTAAATAACTCATTCTAATGGCAGCCGCATGTATTCACAATATTATGATAGGTTTGTCGTCGAATATTAGACGTAAGACTCGCATAGTACTATAAATATTAGGTTTGTCGTCGAATATTAGACGTAAGACTCGCACAGTACTATAAATTAGGATTTTTTTAAGTAGGTAGACATGAGTTAGGGACAAATTCTTATATATGCGTACCATTTGTAAGATGTGGTATATTTACAATATCGATCATTTATTACATTTTTTTTTTATCATCAATTCAATAGTGATGATCAATATGCCACATCTTATTTAATGTGATATTGTCAATGGGATGATAGTATATATATTAGTGTATAGCATTACTTATATATATATATATATATGTATGCAAAATAAAAATTATGTCAAATTTATGGTTCCTATCATAGCGCCCAATAAATTGATCTAAAATATTATTCACTATTTTTTTTATTATTTTTCACATATTTTTATTACTATTTATTACTTTTTTATTACTAGTCAATATTTTATTATTATTTTTTACTTACTTTTTACTATTATTTACAAATACTCTTAAATATTCTCGATATCCAAATACAATTAAAAAACTTATGAATTGTATCGTGTGTTGTATTAATTATATATATAATATATATACATATATGGGTGGTGCTAACTGTGCCGCTTGTGTATTACTGCCCAGTCTTAGTACCGCTCATGCCACATCAATAATTATTAGAAAAAAAAAAAAAACAGGAAACAAAGTATGAAAGCACCGTCTAGCTCCCTCTTCTCCTTCTCTCACGTCATCGAACACCATAAAATTACCCGGTGGTTCAATAGTTGGGAAATGCAGTCTTCAACACCGGAAAGCACCATTTGGGTTATTGTTTTCACGTCAGCATGCATGCATGCTGTTTACATGTTGCGACTGTAAATAGAACTATTATTCACATAAAATGTCACTTTTTAAGATGATTTTACAATGTTTAACTAAACACGCGTGTTGCAGGAAAAAAAAAAAAAAAAACTAAACACGCGTACGTGTTCAATGTAAATTTCCCAAGGGGGCGTCCAGATCTAGATTCCTCTCATGAGCGGTACCTTTCCCAAGTGGAGGCACATATTAATTACGTCAATTAATAGCTTTAAAACGTATGCAGTCACCTAATTTCACACCTAATTTCATATCGAGAAATTCTTTTGTTAAGCCTATTTTTTAACACACTGGCCACACCTCTATGCTGGCAAGAAAGAAAATGACCATATTCTCCTCAACATTTGGTCTTCCGATTTTAACATTTATAAGCTTTATTTTTTATTAGAGCAAGTTATTATTCCATTAGTTTTTGTAATTCTCTATGAAACAAGAAAGTAAAGAAATATTTTTCCAAAGCTTGGATAATTTGGATCTATTTTCTGGAACTGCATTACTGCTTCTTCCTTTGTCATCTATATTCTCTCGGTCTGGAATCTACAGAATTACACCTGCACACAGAGTCCAAAACTTTCCAAAGAACTTCCTTCAAACAAAGCTCATATTTACTTCACATAGTACTGTAATAAGAAATCTCTCTCTCTCTCTCTCTCTCTCTCTCTCTCTCTCTCCATGCACAGATAATACATACATGTTTTTTTTTTTCCTTTGAGCCCAATTAATATACTCGATTTTTGAGCTTCATTTGATTCCAAGATTTTTGTCCTTCATTTGTTGATGGCTTTCATTCTTTCCAGAGATGCACGGCATAAACAACGTAGAAACTTGTTTACGACGTTGTTCGAATCGCTGGGCATGGGGATTTGCTCTGTTTTTCCTTGGTCTTGAATCAAAGAAATTTATTTATGTTGTTCGAGTTATGAAAGATCTAAAAATATATTTTATTTTGTTTAAAACTACCTCACCGTGTACACGTTGGCATACAAAATAATATAAAAAATTACTTTTTCAATGGACTCCATATTATTATAGAAGATTAATTTGTACAACCTGGTTTAGGGTGTAAAAAAAAAAAAGGTAAATTGGACTAGATTGGACTGAATCAGTGAAATTGGTCCAGCTTTAGGTAGATACCGTTTTGAAATCGGTTTTCATAATGTTAAAATCAGTAGGTACCAGTTTAGTCCGATTCTAAAAAGTATAATATATATATTTTAAATTAATTTTTTTAAATATGTATATAATATAAAATAAATTTTTAATTATATATAATATGTTATACATTAGTATATAATATAAATTAGTTACAATTTATATTTTATAGCCTAATACTAATAGTATAATACTATATTAGTATTAAAAATATACTTTAAGTCTATATATAAATTATTATATTAAGTAATTACATATGAAATAATGATATAATAATGCTAATATAATTTTTTTTGAGCTAATACTAATAATTAGTTATAACTATCAATGATATAATTATAAAAAAGTAAACTTATTATGACAAATACTAATATATAATTATTTTAATCATTATAAATAATACTAATAAATATTTTAATAGTCTAATAATTTAATAAAGATTTATTTAAAATCGAAAAATCAGACCAAAATCAATAAAATCAGTTTTGCCAATTTTGGATAATAATCTGTGTGTAATCAGTTTTAAAAAATAGATCAAAACCGATAATACCGATTTAGTTCTAGATTTTATCTAAAATTGGAGTAAATCGGACCGATTATAACCCTAAGCTGGGTTATACATTTAGGACTTATATATAGTATTACTTTTCATTTTTTATTGAGTATTATATTTTTTTACTTTGCTCATTTGGTATGTTTCTAGTGTACTTTGTAGTTTTGGTTTACTTTTTATTTTCAAATATTTTTTAAATATGGTTAAATATTTAATAAGAAATTAAAAAAATATTAATATATTAACAATCACTTTTTTAATCATTAAATAATTTATTTCTATAAAAAGTAATTACATCCACGCATCCCGGTTGCATCACTGCTGATGTTATCTATATAAATAGTATCTTTTTTTTTTATTATTATTTGGTTGCACAACGGATGTTATCTATATAAACCTTGGTCTGCTCCCGAGAATCCCATCTAGACATCACTGATATCACTTATATTTACCGAGGAAAACATCTTGGAGGGCTGAGGCTGGCATGGCTGCTGGACATATAAGTTTGGCCGGTGAAACTGATGCTCTGCTAAGCAACCCAAAACGTCGCATGGTGCCTACTATGATAGAAGCTGTGGCGCGCCTCTTTGTTACGAGGTTCCTTCGAACATATATCTCCTGCGGATCTTTAGTGTAAGTCTACTGCTCATCTTTCCTCGACATATATATATTTTAATATATATATATATATATATCTATCTATCTTCTTCTCTAACGTACGTCTCATACTCAGACAAGATCAACGGGACCGTCTTAGACTCTTACGTACCAGCTCCATGCTGTATATAGGTGAATGTACGCCATGTGTCACTATTGACACATTTTTTTTTTCTTTTGAATAATTCTACTCTTTCAAACGCGGGATCCCGCCTACTGCAAAATATATATATATATATATATTTTTTTTTTTTCTGTAATATTTTTCATTTTTTTACCAATTCTAAATATTTTTAAAAAAATTATAACAACATTATAAAATATATTTTTTTATCATTGAATTTAACGTTTGTTGACTTTAATAGCCAACAGGAGCAAATGTCCTCTGAAAACTGTTCTTCGAGTTCATAGTCCCCAGTTTTACTGGAAGGTACGTATCATCTACTCGCAATAGGATATTGGGCCACGCGGGATATTGGCATTCAAAAGTTCAAATCATTTTCTCATATTAATGGAATTTTTATCCGAAGCAGTATTGGTTTAGTAGTGATGATGAGCCGTTGGTAATTGTTATGAGCAGGTCATGAAAAGAGCTGATTTAGGGCTAGCAGATGCCTATATTGATGGTGATTTTTCTTTCACAGATAAGAAAGATGGCCTTCTAAATCTTTTCATGGTATTATAATCGATCTGAGTCTCGACTCACTACAAAAAAAAGCATTTTTTCCGGCGATTTTATAGGCGCCGCTAATAAGTTCGCTGGGTAAGGTTTGTATTTGCGGCGAATTTGACACCGCTGCAAAGTTATAACGTATCGGTGACTACTAGGTTTATTGCAGCGAGTTTATTAATTATTGCGGCGAATTAATTCGCCGCAATATAGCATTCACTTTTTACGGCGACTTAATTCGCCGCTATTGTGATATTTTTCCAAACTGTACACTTTTGCAGCGAATATTTTCGCCGCAAAAAACCTTTTAATGAATCCGCGCGAAACGGCAGCCCTCTTATGCTTTGCATTTCCCCCAATCCCCCATTTCCCTCTCATTTTCCTGCACCCAGCATTTTCCCTCCCTCCCATGAAAACCTTGGTCTGCGAAGAGGGTTACGGGAATCGGTGCCGGATTCATCACCGATTTCGAGGTTCATCGGCACAGAAACCCACCGGCGACGTAGGAGTGCCACCAGCTCACCGGCGATGGCCTAAAATCCCTCTGCGCCGTGGAACTCTGCTTCTCATTCTCGGGGTTTTTAGGTAACCAAATTTTCTCTCAATTATTTCATTAGAAACGACGATTTATAGACAAAAATACTTGTTTTTTGTTTCCTAATCACAGAGGGTACCTCTGTTTCGCAGCTTGGCCGAGACATTGGATTTTGAGGAACTCGGGATTGAATTTGGGTATCGGTCCCCCATCTGCGGCTTCTGTGGATCAACGCTCTGCTGCTTCGATCTTGTGGTGAGACATCTACCTAATTTTTAACACTCAATCCCGTGGGGATAAGTTAGGGTTTTTGATTTAATGCATATAAACATGCCAAAAAGGTTGGGGTTTTGCTTAAACACTATTCTAATGTTCAATTATATTTTTTATTCTATTGTTGGATGGTTTAAACAGATACTAACAGTTGGTTGACAAGCTAGCAGTTTATACTTAAACTTTACATTTAATGGATATAATTGGTATCTATTGACTGACTTAATGTTATCTAATCTTAGTTAAATACAAACCAATGAATGTTTCACCGATAACAAGTTGTTTGATTAATTACTCTTAACGCTTTTGGTTCCATGCTACTTCACCAAAAGAAGTGACTTAATTTATATTAGGCAAAGTTGTTGAATCTAAACAATACCAACTATTGTTTAATATTATATGATTTTATAGGATACTAGTAATGGCTGGGTAGGAAAATGAAGGCATGTTAATTAAGATATACATATTTTTTGACTTACCTTCCAAAGCAGCATGCCTATGTCTGGTAATGGAGGATTAAAAGCATATATGGTAATGTCTTTGGTTCATCTTCATCACTGCAACACAGAGAGCAAATCTCAATCAGCATAGTTGGTTCCCTTTGATACTTTTGTAACACAGCTAGACAAGTGAAATATAGTATTATATGAATTCAGCAAGAACAAACATTGCTATGAACCAAGAATTGGCATATGTTTAATGCAAGATTGTAGAACAAACAATACCACCCTCATTCAAGACATGAACGAACTCCCCATCATCAAGACAAGACAAGAAAAAATGATAAATGACAGGCCCCCCTGCCCCAAAAAAAAGCGCAAAACAAAACAAAAAAGATCAATACTTACCTTAAGTGAAAAAAATAAACGCTAAATCATCTCTGTTTAAATTCTCCTGTTGAGAATTCACAGTAACAAAGGCATCATTTATTTGGTAAAAGGTGTTAATACCTTAAAAAAGAAAAGGTTCAAATACTCATACCACTGGCACATGAAACTCATTACACTAAGACCACGTAACAACACCAGCAAAGAGTAACCTCATTTCATCCTAAATTCTAATATCATATTTTAAACTACAAAAAATTTCTTCTACTTTAAGACCAACTTGAGTTGCTGGTATATGAGTAGAAAAAAAGTTAATGAAGGAAGAGGAACTTAATGCATACGATCCATCAGTCAGCTTACTCTTATTGTATGCATTAGTCTGGTCCTCTATTATTTAATAAAACCAACATGTCCCCCGGAATTGGTATACCCTTCACATGCAATGTATTTTCATGTTAGGTGCTTTATTTCTATTTTTATAATTAATAAAATATAATTGCTGTCAAGGGATGTAGCTCAGATGGTAGAGCGCTCGCTTAGCATGCGAGAGGTACGGGGATCGATACCCCGCTTCTCCACACTTATCTCTTTTTGTTGGTTTTTAGTTATTTTCTTATGAGGCAAACTCCCTTTCCACTGGAGTTTCTGTCACTTTACTTCTTCTCCTTACCCACGGTTTAAAATTTGTGACAGTTTCTAAACTATCACTAAAATCCACTTTCTGTGATGGTTTGTTGGAACCATCACTAAAGACGTGCTGATTTTTTTGTATTTGGACATAGACGATATATATATTTGAATGTAACAATGATGTTCGAACGATTTTACATTTGGATCATCACTAAAGATATGCGCTAACTTTAATGCATAAAAAAAAATACTATAATGCTACTTTGATACTTTTTTGTATTTTAATACATTAAAATGTTTTTCTTTTACTTAATAGTGAATGAATTAATTATTAGTCTATTGATATTTTTTAATTTTTGAAAATCTTTTAAAATGGTTAAAATATGAATAAAAAATATATAAAGAAATTAAAATCAGATTTTACTCTAGCGGGGCCCTATTAATATTAAAGAGAATTAGAAAATATTGAATTAAAAAATATTTTAATTTAAGAAAGATATGAAGCGTAGTAATTTAAAATTAAATCTAGACAAACTAATATTAAAGAAAATTGAGAATAGAAATTTAAAAGCAATATATACATTACATGATAATATGATCTAGTACATAAAATAAAAATGAAATAAGTAAAGATATAAATAAAACCAACAACTACAGGTTGTCTTTCAATGCCCTAAAATCTTTAGTATTGTGCTGAAATTGGCACTCCCCACTCTTCTGTCAGTCTTTTGTAAGCATCTTGCAATCTTTGAGTCACAGGCCCAACTTGTCCATCACCAATGATGCGGCCATCAATCTTTACCACCTGGAAAAGGTAATTTCATCTATGCAATATTTTTCACCAAGACAAGAACATTATAACATCGAGAGGACACTGAAGAAAACTAACAAGTCTTCTATCTTTTGTTTCTGCCATTCAAATTCTTCATAGGGCATCAATTGATTGGGACCATGTCGCTTTGTAATCCCTTCTAATGTATATTATTTTGGTTTATTGTTTGGCTTTGTAACTTGGATAGTAAAAATAGACTATGTCGCCCCCAGCACAACTAAGAGGCAAGTCTATCTTCGGTAACGTAATTGCTATGACTTTCAGGGTTGAAAAATAAAATGCCAAGGTTCAACAATGAAATAAGATATATAGTCAAACTAATGTAACATCAGTCCAATGAGTTTCACTCACTATGTGATTGCCCCCACAACATTTAGTATTCAAATTATTAATTTATGGGGAAAAAAATATTAATTTTGGATTTCGATTGGGAGCAATATTGGTTCATTATCAAACACACTATAATATATATATAGGAGGATGGTGGATGCAGGGTATTTCAGCCACGAAAACCTTGTTCTTTTGATCTACATGTTTTAGTTTGTTTGTTTAGATCTGAGAAATTTCACTCCATTCTTTACATCTAGATGTTTTAGCTTGTGTTTTTGCAAATAAGGCACATCTTTATGAGAAAATATGAGGGAGTTTTATTTTTTTTAATCTTTTTTAGCTTTTCCTTGAATTCTCATTTAGCCTGTGTTTAGCAAGAATTACTTCTTGTCGTGCTACTGCTACTGCTACTGCTGCATGTGGGTATCTATTTATCTTTTTTTTTTTTGCAAGGACGATGCTACATATTATTTAAACAACATTGGACTCATTTACTGTACATGCAATAAACAAATAGGAAAATTCCAACTTTAGATTTTAATTAATTAATATAACCTTATTTATAAATCAATAACTCTAAAAATCTACAAAAAATTATTTTATTTTTTCTATAAAATATGAGCATTTCAATGAGAATTGTAATGTAGTCCACCAAATATAAAGTGTGTTTTTTATACATTTATATATGTATGTGTAAAGGAAAGAAATGCCTAAAGGTGATGAATACAGGTTTTGAAAATATTGTTTCTTTGTGTTTAGTTTGTTTTTCCCTTTTATATGGGGTTAGTATCCTGGGGTTGTTGTAGTTGGTGCTTTGCTTGAACATTCTAGAATTTGTTTTTTAGATCTGGACTTTTTTTTGAGCGCCTAACTTACCAAGTGCTCTTTTAGGAAGATTTTGTTTGTTCATAGCTAGTCCTAGCATCAATAGCTGATAGTTTTTGTCTGAACTAACTATAAGCATTTTTGTTGTGCCCCTGAAAAGTTAAGTACGTAAATGTGTAACTAGCTATCCAATTACTAAGGAATGAGATATTAATCGTGAAACTGGAAAAATATCTCGCTTTGTGGCACAATGGTTTTATAAGCTTCTTAGCAACTATATATATAGTTTGCTTGTAACAATCTGAGACAAATTTCAGACATAAAGTGGAGGTGTCTTAAGTGATCTATATGAGAACCCCTCATTCCAACTCTGCTAAAAAAAATAGGAAAATGTTTGAGTCATCCTCCTTCCACTTCCACTTTGGTTCCACATCTAGTACATCAGCTTTCCATTTATGAGAGAAGTGTCCACCTAATTTGCAAAATATTTTCATCCCTATACATGACTTATACTCCATCTACCGAAAAGGAATTTTTCTACAATTGACTTATTTTTTGAATTCTTCTTCTTAGATGGATAAAAGCTGGATGCATCTGAGAGATAGACTTGGGTCACCTGCCTATGCTGAAGGTGTTAGAAATTTCCTCACAATGGCACGAAACCATTCCATCGGAAGTGATCGCATTCGGTGTCCTTGCCTTAGATGTTTGAATAATCTCCACTTATCTATATTTGAGGTGGAGTCTCACTTGTTCATAAAAGGAATAAATCCAAACTACACTCAATGGATATTTCATGGAGAGGAGGAAACACTCCCAGTCATTGATGACGATATATTAGATGATCCTGGGATTGGAGTGGAGGACAGGTTCATTGATGACATGGATCATATGTTAGATGACATACGGGCAGGTACATACGAGGCATGTCCCGAAGACAACACTACATCCCCCACCCAGCAATCAAGACAACAACCCAATCCAAACTCAACATTTGAGCAACTGCTCGAGGATGCTCGACGTCCTCTATTCGAAGGTTGCACAAAGTTCTCAAAGCTCTCCTTCATTGTGAAGTTGTTACACATCAAAACAATCGGTGGATGGTCAATCAAGTCTTTCGATATGCTCCTAAGCCTTCTACGATCCGCCTTTCCTGATGTTTCATTGCCACAATCATATCAGGAGGCACGGTCTTTGGAGAAAGGTTTGGGTTTCAAGTACCAGAAAATCCATGCATGCCCCAACGACTGTGTCTTATTCTGGAAGGACAATGTTAATCTTAATGAGTGCCCCATCTGCGGTGCTTCACGTTGGGTACCAAATACCCACGGTTCACGAGTCATCCCTCAAAAAGTTCTGCGACATTTTCCTTTGAAGCCAAGATTGCAGCGTCTATTTATGTCAGACAAGATAGCAGATGATATGAGATGGCATAAGGAGCAGCGGGTGACTGGGGAGAATAATATTATGAGACATCCTGCCGACTCTAAGTCTTGGAAGACGTTTGACGAAAATCATACTTGGTTTGCACGGGATGCCCACAACGTTAGGTTTGGCTTGGCCAGCGACGGCTTCAATCCCTTTAACAATATGGCTAAACCATATAGTATTTGGCCGGTGATTCTTGTCCCATATAATTTGCCGCCATGGTTATGTATGAAAGACCAATTCTTCATGACATCTCTCATTATCCCTGGTCTAAAATCGCCGGGGAATGATATTGATGTTTACTTGCAACCGTTGATTGATGAGTTACTTGAATTGTGGGAAGAAGGTCTACCTACATATGATGCTTCCACTAAGGAAATGTTCGTGCTTCATGCTGCCTTATTGTGGACAATCAATGATTTTCCTGCTTATGGTAATCTTTCAGGTTGGTCAACAAAAGGGAAATTGGCTTGTCCCTCATGCAATGCTAGCAATGATTCCTTATGGTTGAAGTATGGTAGAAAACAATTATATAGGACATCGACGTTTTTTACCAACCGATCACGTTTGGCGATCTAGAAAAGCTTTGTTCAACGGTAGAGAGGATCATCGCATGCCACCAAATTTAGTTGATGGAGCGTTACTTTTGACTCAATTACAAATGCTTGGAGATGTTCAATTTGGTAAGTCTGGTAGGAAGAGAAAACGGACTGCAGAGGAGTTAAACTGGACTAAGAAGAGTATCTTCTTCAACCTACCTTATTGGTCAACATTACGGCTGAGACATAATCTTGATGTCATGCATGTTGAGAAGAATATTGCTGATAACATTTTGGGCACATTAATGAACATTCCAGGCAAAACTAAGGATAATATAAATTCCCGTCGTGACCTAGAAATCATGGGCTTCAGAAAAGAATTACATCTAAAGCAGATCAATGAACGTGTTACAATGCCACCTTCATTATACACGTTACATGGGGATGAAAGGAATAAATTTTGCGAGTGGCTTGCTGAGGTGAAATTTCCAGATGGGTTTGCCTCCAACATCACGCATTGTGTGTCTATAAAGGATTGTAAAATTTCTGGTCTCAAAAGCCATGACTGTCATGTTTTCTTGCAAAGATTACTGCCTATTGTTGTGGGAGGGCTCTTAAGGAGTGATATTGGTTTGGCTCTGATTGAGTTTAGCAGTTTCTTCAAAGAGTTGTGCGCCCGAACTCTGGATGTCAACCGCCTTTCACAACTTCAACATGATATAGTCACTGTTCTGTGCAAACTAGAAATGATATTCCCTCCATCTTTTTTTGATGTTATGGTCCACTTAGCTGTCCATTTACCCCATGAGGCCATGCTTGGAGGTCCAGTTCAATATAGGTGGATGTATCCGTTTGAGAGATATTTGGGTAAGTTCAAGCGGTATGTTAAAAATAAAGTCCGGCCGGAAGGTTCAATAGCAGAAGCCTATATCCACAGAGAGTGTTTGACATTTTGTTCGATGTATCTCCAAGATGTTGAGACAAAGTTTAATCGTCCGGAACGCAACATTGATGCGGGCAGAGAAGAAAATGTTGATGAATTCATAATTTTTTCTCAAAAACTTCGTCCTTTGGGCATGGCTACTAATGTGCGATTAGAAGATAAATTTCATAGCTCAGCCATATGGTATGTGCTAAACAACTGCGATGAGATTGGAAGCTATATAGAGTAAGTAATCCTAACTTCCTTATGGATATGATTGGTGACTTGAGACAATCCATGATACTTCTGGGTAGGTCTTTAGTTGTTATTATTTAATTGTTTGCCTGATTGTATTCTCCAAATATAGGGAGCACTACAACAAATGCAAGATGTCAAACCCAAATGCTATTGAGAGCACGCACCAAACTGAGTTCCCAACTTGGTTCATGCAACGTGTAAGTTTTCCCTAGTTTGTTCTGTCTACGTAGAATGAATTTGACCATGGGGTCAATCAAATTTGCTTCCACTATTGCTTGATGGTTTCAACACAATTTGATGTTGTAGGTCCAGGAGGAGCGTAGTAGAAACCTACTTAGTGTGTCTGATGATTTGTATGCGTTATCTTGCGGTCCTGACCGTTGGGTTACCTCATATACTGCATGTATTATCAATGGTAAACGGTTCCATACCAAGCAGCGTGAGCTTCGCCGGAGATCACAAAATTCAGGAGTAGTGGTAACTGGGGATGAAGTTACTAATAACGTTGACTTTTATGGTGTTATCAATGATATTGTGAAGTTAAGTTATATGGGTGGTCGAAGCGTATATTTGTTCAGTTGTTCTTGGTTTGATGTTGGAGATAAGAAACGGGGAGTCCGAGTAGACGATCACATGACTAGTGTCAACATGGACAGGACTTGGTATAAGGACGAACCGTTTGTGTTGACATGCCAAGCTTCTCAGTGTTTTTACATTAGAGATTTGAGGGCGAAGGGGAACTGGTTTGTTGTGCAAAGGTATGATAATAGGAATGTCTATGATGTTCCAACAGTGCCGAGGGCTTCAGACGATATTGATGATTCATCAAGCGACGATGATGCCTATCAAGAAAATGAGCAATCATCTGATTATCCACTTTTGCATTGCGAGGCTTGGCCAGTGTCGGGATCTCTTAGTAGGACTGATATAGAACCTACCCATATTGCTACACATGAGATCCAGGCGCCTCTTGGCGATGGAGGAGGGTTGGATGACTTCATTGATGACGGTCTTGTTCCATCTGCTTCTGGAGATGCTTCTGATGATGAGGACAACTCAGATGATGACGACCTATCCACCAGTGAAGAGTCTGAGCCAGAATAGGCAACTTAAGAGGGATCTAACATACAAAATCATACTTATTTGCTGTATGCACTTAAACATATAAGCGTATGTATGATTTAATTTACCGACCTATGGTTATATCGACTTATGCATGATTGACCATGACTTCTATACATTACTTAAGAGTATTGCATTCAAAGTGCATAAAATTATCATGTCATGTATTATTCTTTCCTACACTCAATGTGTTGGATTTAATTCCTTTAAATGGTGCCGACTCAGATTAAGATTTTTCTTTTTGTTTCATCTCAGGTGATCGGATAAAAGACAGTTAGAACTTCAAAGTGCATCCCCATTAGGAGGTCATGCGGAGCATCAACGGTCCAGGTATTACTTTTTCCACATCCATAACATTGTTGCTATGTTATACATGATTAACGGAATCTTCAACATTGTATGTCTTTTACATATAGGTGACCAGATGGAGGACGGTGTCCGTGGTCGGCCCCGAAGACGAGGCCGAGGTTTTCCAAGTTGGGTTCGTCCCAGATCTTGCGCCAAGCAGCCACGTGGCTGCCCAATAGGTGACTCTGAACAAGGGCCAGGATTGGCTCTGACTGATGAGGTCGGGTTAAATGACTCCACCCAGCCTCCGAGTCAATTATTTGAACTCCCGTGTGCGGACCCAGTTCAAGAGGCTGAGCTCCCGATCGGTATAGTCCACATATCTAATATTTTCAATATTAAACAAAGTTTAGTATGGTTGGTGCATGGTCTAGGACAATTTATTTATTGACATTCTCTCATTCAGGTGAGGATGTCCCAACGAACACACAAGAACCAGTGGCTGATAGCGGGCATTTACAAGGTATAGTCCACATATCCAATATTGTCATCCTTAAACAAAGTTTAACATGATTGGTGTCTTTTTCTTGCTTACATGCATTTAGGTCTTTGAAAATTAATTTATTGTCATTCTCTCATACAGGTGAGGAGGTCCTAGCAGCAAACATGCAAGAACAAGTGGCTAATAGCGGGCCAATTGGTATAGTCCACATATCCAGACTTTTTTGTATTAAACAAAGTTTAATATAATAAGTGTCTTCTTCTCACTTAAACTCATTTCGGCATTTGAATATTAATTTATTGCCACCACACCATTCAGGTGAGGAGGTCCCAGCAAACACACCTTCAACCCAGCCTGAGACGTCTCGGCGTGGACGCGGGCCTGCGAAGTTAACTGAGTTTGAGAAACTGCGCAAGCATGGTAGGGTGCTCCTAAAGATAAATCCTAGGGAAACAGCTCCGTACTGTGAGAATGCATCCATGTTTACTGCTCGTATAACATGGATAGTTAAACAACATTGTGATATGAGCTACCCACGATGGAATGATGTACCCCAACCAATGAAGGATCAGTTAATCGACCGGATTCGGGTAAGACTTTTATTAAAATGGCAGTACTATTAGTTTTAATCCTTGGAAATGATGGGTTTGGTGATTGCCTATAACGGTATTATTTCGACGTGCAGGGTGATTTTGAATTAGAATGGGAACTAGAGAACCATCGCCTGGCAGTGACTAAACAACTAAGGAAGCGCTTTAATGCATTCCACCACGAGCTGCATAAGATCTATACCTCATTTCCAAACAACGATGAAGCTTTGGCTGCTGGGTGTAGTCTGGTCACCCCCATGGTCTGGGTCAAGCTCTGCATGAGATGGAGCAGCGAGCACTTCAAGGTATATGCCTTGTTATTTTCTTCAATCAAAACCGGCAATGTATTTGAAAAAAATGCTAAGTATCCAAGTTTTTGGTGTTTTATAACATTGATTGTTTTTCATAATGTATATTTGCCATGCCAGAAAATATCAGAGCAGAATCGAGAGAACAGAAAAAAGCAAAAAATAAACCACACATCCGGTCGTAAATCATTTGTTAGGAAATTGGCGGAGAAGGTATAAGCTTTAAGCTCAAAACACGAAGGTTTTCCTATTTGCAGCGATACACACAACTTCCTATGTCACTTAATTTACATAACATGTATATTTGCCATGATATTTTTCTTTCCTTATTTCACTCAAAGCGTTTAGAGTCCAAATGAAGTGACTAGTAGGTTTGACCATTTTTATTTGCTTGAACATGTACATTTATTGGGCACATTGTGAATACATGTAGCGTGATGACGGGGAAACTATGGTGGACTTCTATAAGGCTACCCACTGGTCCGTGAAGAAAGATTCTTTTGTCACAGAAGCTACTGAAGAAAATTATGTGAGTAACATTCTCGAACATTATCAGACACATTTATTTGCCGTTTTTTCAAGCTGGTTCTGTAAGTATGATTAATGTTATTTTTTGAATACTCTAGATTGTAAGTAATCTATTCATTATCTTACATTGCAGAATAAAATGGTTGAACAACTCCAGATTCTAGAACCGGAGCAACGAACAAATGAAGTAGCCACGGGGGTATTTAGGGAAGTACTTGGTCATAGACCTGGTTACGCAAGAGGACTGGGAGAGATGGTGATCCCAGAGTCTACAAGGCAGCGCGACCAGGCTAGGGAGAAAGAGTACTTGGCTTCAATTGAGAAGCATAAGCAGGTAGCTGAAGCTTCCACCCGTGAGTTGGAGAATGTTAAGGCGAAGTTGGCTGCTATAGAGCAGAGACAAGAAGAAACCGACCGACTGATGCGAGAGTTGTTGGGGCAGCGTTCGTCCATCGCTGCGTCTCATCAAGAGACGCAGTGAGCTGATGGCCAAGAAATAAGCATATTTTGTGGGAAATATTTTGTGAGGTCTTTGGGTGTATTTTTTGTGTAGTTCTGATATACTATTGGCAATAGATAGTTATATATATATATATAGATCTCTATATATACAACAATGAGAGGCTAGGACTGATATATTTTTTGTGGGAGCGACAATGGTTATAAGAAGTGGTTTTGGGGCCATTCCCAGGAGTATTGTCTCAGTAGAAGGTAATATCAGAAATATAAGTATCTAAGTTTTGCACATGTTTTCTATGGTATTCCAATTTTTCTAGTGTTTGAATCTAAGTTTTCTGTTTTGTAGTTTGATGAAAGATTTTTAAGGGGATAATTCTACTACTTATCATGTTGGAGATTCAGGTACGTGGTGGATGTTAGTTTGGAACTTTTCTATAGAAGTAAGTTTCCAAACCAGACTATTTTAGATTTCAAGCACTTTTTATATTTCTTTGTGTATGTGCATGCTTCTTTGTTGGTTTTTGTGTCGGAAAATCATATGTACACTGATTTTTATGCATTCTTTTGTGCACTTTATCAATATCATAAGCTTTAGAGTTCATATAATTAATTTATGCATTATTTAGTTTTAACACCGTATAGAATTTATCTATCAAATTGAAAGAACTGTTGGGAGCAAAACATTCCAATTCTGAAGGAGCCATTTCATATAAATTACATGATATATATAAATTAAATAATTTCAGCTTAGCCAATAGAAAAAAAAGCCAAAAAGAGATATTTCTATGTATATTAAGATTTCAGAAAGTTTTGAAAACATTAATCACATATTTTCTTTGCCCTCTTTATATTGTTATCAAATAGAGTATTTCGATCTATTCTTGTGTTTGAAAGATGGATTCAAAATGTAGATGGTCTGGACTGTTTTGATGGTAGTATGGACTGTTTTGATGGTGGTATGGACTGTTTTGATAGTGGTATAGACTTTTCAAGTCATATTTAAACGGTTCAAAATGTAGATGGTCTAGACTGCTTTGATGGTGGTATGGACTGCTTTGATGGTGGTATCTATTGATGTAGGTGGTGCGAGATACTGTGCGATTGAATCTCTTCGACTAATGGGGTTCATTGGAGTTGATCTTCTATGCAATAGTTCGACAACTTCAATCATAAATGTGCCGTTGCTGCTAGACACATTTTTTCAGGTATTGTAATCCTCATCTAATGACAAAGTTTGTGAATATGCCTTTAAATTTAAACAAATGACAGTGAAGAGCAAACATAAAGGCAGAAGATATTCTTGTAGATCTTCAACCATGTTGATCACCTGTTCAGAATGCTATATGACCACATAATTAGATTAGGTAGATATATAAACAAAATCTATATTCAAGTGTTAAGAAACATTTGCTGTACAAATGGCAGCCTCAATGAACATACTGTACAACCTACTAGTTTTAGTTCATAATCATATGTTTATTTGTCAAGGTTAATGTCCAAATCCCTCGCTGAAGTTCTTGTAATAAATTAGGTGTGCATGGCTTGAACATGTAGCTAGTGTTTCCTAGGATACCGTAATACATCTATCAAAATATATGACCCTTGTAAGCATTGTGATCAGCCCAAATCTGGAAAACAAACATTACAACTTTTCATTAATCCAGTCGTACATGTTAGTTTATTATCCATGACCTCATGATCGTAGCTCTCCATCTGTACTAAGCAGAATGACGATGTTGTTACAGGTAATTGTGTACTGGTCATATCCAGAATATCTTTATGAAAATGTCATTTACTAATCTTATTTGACATCCCTAGGTCCTCTTCATCTATCGATCTAATCCACTATGTGCAGAAGACTACTACAAAACAAGAGGTGAATACATTCTTTTTAAGTGCATGGAGTTTCTGGGCTATTCAATTAAGGTAACATATTGGCAAAACACGCTGATTATGAGTCTGATTGTATGCTAATGTTGGATAATCTGCAACTAGTCACCTCACAAGCTGATGTCCAGATTTGAAAATTTGATTTTAGAAGTGACCAGGCTTAATACAAATTTATTTCAAACGAAGGTTCTATAACATATGTTAGTGGGCTTATAAATTATCCACATGCATGGGTTGAAATGTTGATGAGTTGGTTGTATGGGGGGATTTAGTACCTACGTCTAAGCTACTATCATTGTTTGGGTTGAGAAGATGTCTTGTGATCCTTAATGCTTTTTAATGAATTCTTTCTTGTTGTAAGAAAAAAATAAAATTAAAAATGTGGATGCCTGAGATCATTTTGGATATTACTTTCTCAATAGCTATTAGATCATTTCTATTTTTATATTAATTCAATCCTTTATCATTTTTTTTTTGAGTATTTTACCAAGTAGATGCCTGAGATAAGTAGATGTGGATGATTTATAGCTTTTGCACCTTGTATATTTGAATGGAAGAAAATCTGTTTACAATTAATCTCCATTGACGATAGAAAACTTTATTCTTCTTATTCTTATATAAGAATAAAGTTTTCTCATGTTATATTTTGAAACTGATTCACTTAATCATGATGCAGAGTACTATTGAAAAAATCTGTGGACAGAAGCAAGATGCACTGCAAAACACTACGAATTTGACCTCCTCACCTCAAGCAAGATGCATTGGTGAAATAGCAGGCCGAGAAGATTTTAATATTAATATTTTATTGCCGCAAATACTAATGGCCTTGATTAAATGAAACATTAGTTCTCTTATGTAATATTTAATTGCCTCAATTAATGCACCCAGGCCAGTTATGTATTATTGGATGACTAGGATTTATAATTTCATATAGATGAAATTAAACTTAATCAAAAATTGAAAAGTATTAGATAATCAGTGTACTATTGGATGATTGGTATTTTTGGATGATTGGTGTTTTTATATTGGATGATTAGGATTTTTGGTTTAATCAAAAAATTAAAATTATTGCTTGTGTACATTACTTTGAAAATGTTGTTAACAAGCTCAGGAAATCAGGTACCAAAACGCCCACTGCAAAATTAAAACCAAAAATGAGCCCAGGAAAATCGCTGCAAAAAACCAATAGCGGCGACATAAATCGCCGCAAACAAGCAGAAACAAGCCCAGGAAAATCACTACAAAATAGCAATAGCGGCGTCCAAAATCGCCGCAAATAAGCAGAAACAAGCACAGGAAACCACTGTAGAATATCAGAAGCGGCGACATAAATCGCCGCAAATATATCAAAAAATATATCTAAAGCAGCGACAATTTGTCGCTGCTAAATACCATTCGCGGCGTTAGAAGCGTTATTTTGAAACCATTTTTTTAGCCTATTTCTCATTATTAGCGGCGATATAAGTCGCTGATATAAGATAGATTTTGGCGGCGATTTTTATCTTTCGCCGCAAAATAGTATAAGTAGCTTTTCGATAGCGTCGAACAGCCGGCGCCCTTGAATCGCCGCAATAGATAAATTGCGGCGATTTTTATGTGTATTTGCGGCGAACTTATGCGCCGCAAATACTGCCTTTCCCTATAGTGACTCTCGAGTCCAAGCTAAGTTATATGTTCTGTGAATTTTAGATCCTCAGCATCTGCCTTGTTGATTTTGTTTTTCAGGTCCTTATTGCCAGCATCAAGGTAAATTTCAACACAATACACTTGAAGAAGACAGGGTATATATATGGCAATTGGCAGAACTTTAGGGGATGGTGGACGCCATTGCTATTGATCACAGGCAGTATAGGATCTGCAATAAACTTTTTCAAGCATTATTCAAGGCAAAACACACTTACAAACTCTCGCAGGAACATCTCTCGTCATTACGACTTGGTATAAGATTATTACGTACCTCTAAAACATGTACATATATTCCACCTTTTTTATTTGATTTCATTGGTAAATCTAAAACGACCCTTAATGGCAAGTTAGCTAGTTAATTATATTCATGGTCATGAGTAAAAATAATATGTATGTGTTTTTGTGAACATCATGTTTGTGTACTGCTGACTGCACATAGATTGAATCGTGAGAAATAATGTGACAAGGTTCATAACGAATGCCTCGACCCGGAAACTTCCATTCAAGTTCATGGAATGATGCTTATGCTAACATGGAATTCACAATTTCCCAATCAGGACATGACCTTATTGGATCAATTGCGAAACACGTCTTAAATTGCTACCTAATATATACATTATTACCATAAACCTTAAATTTTTTGACACTTCGTTTAGAGTGATAGTACTGAAATTAGTACACCTGATTACTGGTTTAATATTATAAATTTATAACAAACAATTTATCTTTTGGTATGGTTCTAGAGTAACGAACTATTTGCTCTGTTCTTGGACGAAACCATGACATACTCGGCTGCTGTATTTAAGGTCAGGTTCTGAACCTCCTGATGATTTACGGCTAAAAAATGCATCAAGTTCTTGTCATCTTTCATCTAAGCTTTAGCTTTAAATTGTTCATACGTATTACAATATTGCTTAGAATGAAGATGAAGACTTGAAAGTTGGACAGCTGAGAAAAATCTCTACTTTGATTGAAAAGGTGAGTCTTTTCATCTGTTGGATCATCTCAAATTCTTAGGGGGTTTTTCTTGCTCTCAGTAATTCTAATTTGCGTCTACTTCCAAATAACAAGGCAAGAATTGATAGGAAGCATGAAATTCTTGACATTGGGTGTG
Organism: Platycarya strobilacea; assembly: GCA_036898215.1. Taxonomy (NCBI): domain Eukaryota; kingdom Viridiplantae; phylum Streptophyta; class Magnoliopsida; order Fagales; family Juglandaceae; genus Platycarya; species Platycarya strobilacea. Next base: position 42,498,967 of record CM072545.1, on the reverse strand, counting down.
GTTGGGGAAGCTTTGCTATTGAGGTTGTCAAACGAACGGGATGCAAATACACTGGCATCACTCTCTCTCAAGCGCAGCTGGAATTTGCAGAAAAGAAAGTGAAAGACGCTGGCCTTCAGGTAATATATATATATATATATATATATATATATATATATATGTGTGTGTGTTTATGATGAACTTCGCTATAAAGCATGTAGAAACCATGTGGGGGTCTAAATTTTTTACCCATGTTGATTATTAATCCGACCAGACCTGCTAATTGGGGGTTTACTATATATTATATTAAATCCTTGTACGACTGACGTATTGTATTTTTTATAGTCATCTGAATAAATTCTTTTCACCTCTACGGACGTCGTTAAAATATAGAGAGAATTCGGGATAATTGTATAATTGTATATTTTTGTGTATGTCTAATATAAAAAAGAGGTTTATATATAGTGGAATAAGGCCAAACCCTGATAATAAGATAATTACAATATTAATCCAAATAATTATAACATATGATATACACCTAACATCCCCCATCAAATTCTTGGTGGTGAAGTCAACTAAAGTTTGGAAACAAGATCACCCAGCCGATTAGGTGGATGTGATTTCGTAAAAATATCAGCTTCATTATCTTCAGATGAAACTGAGTGTAACTGGAGAACACTAAACTGAAGATAGTGGTGGATGAAATGACAATCAATCTCAATATGTTTAGTATACTCATAAAATACATCATTATGTGCAATTTTAACGACATTACTATTATCACAGAAAAGATGATAATTTATGAATTGAAAAATAAATATATCTTTTAGAAGATAGCATAATCACAAAAGTTTAGATGTCGTATTGTCAAGGACATGATATTCAATCTCAGTGCTACAACGGGTAACAACAAATTGTTTCTTATAACATCGTGAAATTAAAGAAGTACCAAGTAAGAAAAATAATTAGTGGTGGAGCAACAATCAATATGATCACTAGTCCAATTTACACCAGAATAGGCCTATAGTTCTAGAGAAGAGTGGGATGAAATGTGCATACCATGAAATAAAATATTCTTGATGTAGCATAAAATTCAAAGAATCATAGCGAAATGAGTAGATTGAAGCGAACTCATAAATTGACTAATCAGATAAACAATATATGAAAAGTCAGGCCTGGTGAATGAAAGATAAATAAGGTTGTCAACTAACTATCAATAAAATGTTGCATCTGCAAGTGGGGAACCGTGAGTGGCTGAAAGTTTAATATTATACTCAAGTGGATTAGTGGCTATCTTATTATCTGTCAACCCAGATTTGGAAAGTAAATCAGAGGCATATTTAGCTTGCACGAGATAATAACCATCATGATTCGAGATAATTACTTCAAAGCCAAAAATATTGTTAAGATATCCCAAATCTTTCATATCAAAATTCAGACTTAGAAAAGTATAAAGATCCCTAATGCCAGCAACATCATCATTTGTAATAAATTCTATTATCAGTGTAGGGAAACTAAGGATGGTGTGGAAAGATGAAACATTAAGGAAACAGCTGATACGGGCAGGAAGATCAGAGTTATAACTCTGATGCCATTGAAATATAGAGAGAATTTTATTAGTGTATATTTCTATGTATGTCCACTATATAAAGAAAGCCTATATATATTAGAATAAGGCCAAACTCTAATAAGAAGATAATTACAATATTAACCCTAATAATTACAATATATAATATACACTAACAGACACGATGTTTCTGAAGGACATAAATCTTAATTTTTATTGTACTTTTTTTTACCCTGTTATCATACCTAACACTAACACTAGAATCCGACATTAGAGTACTTTTTACCAAGTTTAAGTTACTTTTCTCTCAGGATCACGTTACACTCCTTCTTTGCGACTACCGCCAAGTGCCTGATACCCAAAAATATGACAGGATCATATCATGGTCAGTTCTTTTTTTCCAAATTAAAACTGATTCCCAATCTGACTGATAATCTGGAAAAAACCATGATATTTGATCCATTTAATTAATTTTCAGCGAGATGATAGAACATGTTGGGCATGAATATATGGAAGAGTTCTTTGGTTGCTGCGAATCGTTATTGGCCGAAGACGGTATTCTTGTTTTTCAGGTAATGACTTGGTAAAAAGCCCAAGTGGTGGCCTGTCTCTTACTTTCTGTTTGATATTTATAAAGTCAGTACTGTTGCAAAGTGCTTTGGTATATATTTATTGCTGATCTAACCATTAAGATATAATATTCCTGGCTCTCGGCTTTGATGAAAAATTTGTAAGGACGTGGGAATATTATTTTGAATATTGTGCAGCTGCTTTTAAGTCGCATATACTTGGAGTTTATCAGGTAGTTAATGTTTCTATTTTTTTTTTTTTTTTTTTTTATTGGGATAATGTTTCTATTTTGCAGAAACAACAACATGGTACTTTGGCTCGAGCAAAATGAATGTTTATTAGTCAGTACTAGACCTGTTCATTCGGATCGAATTATATTCGATTCGATTTGAAATTTTAATATATTTTTTAATATATATATATATATTTTAAAAAGATTGAAGAAAATTTTAAATCCGAAATCCGGATTTAAGAATCCAGAACTCAGATTAACACCCCTAATCAATACGTATAGGGGTGTTCATCCGGGCCGGGTTTAAAATTTTATTTATTTTTTAACATTTTTGAATTTTTTTTTTAAAAAAATATTTAAAAAAATTTTGAATCTGAGTTCCGGATTCCTAAATCCGGAATCCGGATGAACACCCCTAAGTATGTAGTGTTCCATGAAAACTCTCATGATCATTAATGCATGATTCATGCAGCTATATATACCGACGCTCATACATATATATAGATATATAGATGTATATGTATAGACACACTAATTAATCACTCATGCAATCTCATGGCATGCATGCATGCATTTTACGCTCAATACTATATAGTTAACTGCTCATGTGGTGATTATTATAGTTAGGAAAAAAGTTATATTCTGTACTCCTTTTGCATACCCTTTGCGAAGTCGACTAATGTGAATCTGTGATTATTACTGCATCATTTTTTAATATAAAACAATTATTTGTGTAAGAAATACGTAAAAATAACTATTATATGTAGCAGAATTCTAGTACTAGATCGAAGCTAGAACCCAAAAATATTAATTTGAAATTAATATTACATATATAACAGATTGTCTTCACGCGTCCTGGCAATCATGCTGCATTTGACAATCCATATCAAACTCATGGTGTGCCTTCGAGAGTTGATCATCATCATCCTGTTCCCGATGGAGATATCGAAACTTCGTATTAATGCCGGCCAGGAGTATTAATTCCCAAAGTAGATCAAAGAACTCAGAATGATCTATCGATAGATACTTTAACCAGTACTTATCTATTTTACTTTAACCAGTACTTCTTATATAAAGAAACTTATGCACTTCTAAAAGGCTTTATTAGGAATGGGAGATGATGATTTATTTAAAATCTAGGATAATCTTCTTCTTAAGGAATGTGAGATTTTCTCTTTACTCTCCCTCACTTGTGAGTCGATCTTTTGTCGTGCTCCTACAAGTGGACCTCATTGGATTAATAGGTGAAACCCAATATTAGAAGGTTTAGCTCTAATACCATAAAGAAACTCATACACCATTCTCTAAAATATCTTATTAAAAAGAGAGAGGGTGTTTTATTTAAAACCTAAGATAATCTCCTTCTTAAACAATATAGAATTTCCTCTTTACTATATATGACAAAAATAATGAGAAATATTGTGTACTGGTATCTTTGCCTTCTAATTCGGACCATGGAAATCACGTCGCTTGGCGTACGCAGTTTGTAACACAGTGATGAATAACGGTGGCTATAGACCAACCACTAAAAAATTTCTAAAAATTTCTGGTGAGAAATTTTTTATCTATCTGTCTCTTCTTTTCTTCTTCCTTTGTTTTATTTATTTATTTGCTTTACTTCTGTGAAAATGAGTAAGTGGCGCCGGATAAAATTATAATAAGAATTAGTATTTATAAGTTAATTAATTAACAAAGCTAAGGGTTAAGATTGAAAAAGGATGCAAAATATAGAGAAAATTTTATGGCCTGGTTTAATTTGGATATATAGTGAGTTCAGATGAGATCATGAATTGAGATAGTTTGTAAATATTAGTAAAATATTTGAGTTGAGATGAGTTATAAATTATTTGAGTTAAAAAGTTTTATAAGGTTTTAGAAATTGAGAGAAAAAATTAAATAAAAATATTATAAAGTTAAAAAATTATTATAATATAATTTTGTAATATAATTTTATTTGTTATGAGATTTGAAAAAGCTTATAAATTATTTTGTGTGTTTTAGAAAAGTAATAAAAGCAATAATTGAATAAAAAAAACTAAAAATTTAAAATTGAGAAGAGTTTGTATTTGAGATATTTGGATATTGATATGATCAAATGAGATAAAGATGTATCTACGTACATATCTATCCGAACTAGGCCTGATGTATAGTAAGGTTTATTGATAATGTTGCCTAGATGACTAACACAAGAGGGGGGGTGAATTGAGTTGTATTTAAAAAATAACAATTATAAATCAAATATATAATATAAAATATAAATAAAATATGAAACAATAATAAATATAAAGAGGAAGGGTAAGAGAGAAGCAAACTCAGTATGTTAACGAGGTTCGGCCCCACTGCCTACATCCTCGCCTCAAGCTACCTCTTGAGGATCCCCAAATCTACTATTCAATCTCCTTTAGGTGGAGATAGAAACCTATTACACCTTTGAGCAGCACCGCTCCAAAGAATCCGTGTAGAACACCCTCTACACTTCCAATCACCTCACACTTGGTGATTTAACTATTCCACGTGTAGAACACCTTCTACACTTCCAATCACCTTACATTTGGTAATTTAACTATTCCCCTTGTAGAACACCTTCTACACATACAAGGGTTATACACACCCTTTTACTGATACAAGAATTGATAGTAGGTAGACTATCAAAGTACACTCCTCAATGAGTGAGATAGAAACAATACAGCGCAACCTATATCTCTCTCAACAAGAACAAGAATTAAGGCTCAAAACTTTAGAAAAGAGAGAATGAGAGTTTTGAAGAAATGATGCAAAACTTAGCAATAGATGTGTAAGCTCTTGTTGTGAATTTTGCAAAACTCAAGTGAGCTATTTATAGGCAAATGATTTTTCAATTTCAAATTTGAAAAGATTCCCATATCAAAAATATCATCATTTACTTTTCAAAAATTTCAAATCTAATATTTTTACTTTTTGCATGTGACAAAAGGAGCACACTTTACTTTTCAAAAATTTCAAACATAATCTTTTACTTTTTGCATATGACAAAAGGAGCACACTTTACTTTTCAAAATTTTCAAACAAAGACATCTACCTTTTGCATAAGTCAAGAAAAGCATCCACTACTTTTGAAAATATTCAAATTTCACATGCACATGTGAAAGATGACAATCAATCATCTTAATATTTTCAAAATTCAAACATTTAATCATATCATGCACATGTGAAAGATGACAATCAATTATCTTAATATTTTCAAAGTTCAAACCTTTAATCATGTCATGCACATGTGAAAGATGACAATCAATCATCTTTCAAAATTTTCAAATTTAATTTTCAAAATATCATGCACATGTGGAAAATGTATTTTAATGCTTTATGATAAAATATTAATTTTGAGCCTTAATCCTAATTTTGAATTTTTAAGAGATTTACAACATTACTCTATGATTTTAATGTGAACTTGTTTCCTTCTTGCTCATGCTTGCTTCCTTGATGTGCTTGATTATATTGTGTGGACAACTTGAGCTTGAGACTCCTTTATTCTTTGGATTCATTTGTTATCATCAAAATCCATTTGTAGATTTACATGAAACTTGAAACCTTGGGTTCAACAATCTCCCCCTTTTTGATGATGACAAATGCTTGATAGAACCTAAATCCTGTATTAATACTTAAGCTCCCCCTGAGAATGTGCGTTAGTTTTTCAAGCAAAAATATAAATATAATTCCAAGCATATATAACAAGTTTAGCAATTTAAATAATGTTAATGTTCTAGTCTAAAACTTCTCCCCCTTTTGGCATCATTAAAAAGGAATCATAATTAGATCAATAAGATATATTCCTGCAATAACCAATAGATAAATAAAACGCTGCGTTAGTAGAGACTGTAGAGAATTCGGTGCGTAGCCACACATGTTCGACAAAACTTGCAAAGGCTGGAGGCCTAGTTCTGGTAATTCGGTGCGGAAGGAGATTTTGTAAAGAGCTAAATAATTGAAACCACCCGTGCCCGACAAAACCTGCAAAGGCTGGAGGCGTAGCTCTGGCAATTCGGTGCAGAGATTTGATCCGCTTGATGTTGCTGAAAAATGAGATATTATCATGATTTGTAAGTTTGTCTTGTTCTTATTTCCGTTTCTATAAGAGCAATCTTTAGCTTTATCTATTCGCATCAAGCTTTCTTCTCATCTTTGCAATTTTCTTGCATTCTCATTATACAATTTTTCAATGGCTCGTAGAATTCCTTTCAGTGCTTCTCTTGATCAAGATTTGAGGTATCCTTCACCTCAGTCTCAATCTATTTCTGCATCTGTCGTGGGTGCCATGAAGCAACAAGAGACTGATTTAGCTAATAAATCAGATCATGACGCCATTTACGAGCTTGTGGGTCTCAGAACTCGATACTCATCATCTATCGTTGCGTTTTCTGCTCGGTTGCAGTCCAAAACTCGCGAAATTGAGAAGCTTAACGAGACTGTATCTGTACTTCAACGACTTGTTTATGAGTCAAACAAAAAAATAGTAGAATTAAAGCAACAGAATAAGGATTTGAAATCCTTGCTTACTTCTTCATTTCGATTTCCTAATCCTTTAGACAAGGATGGCATGATGATTTATGAGGAGCAAATGCATTTGAATGATGAGGCTAAACGTCTCAAGTTTCTGTAGGTCATTTAAGATAATGAAATAAAAGTATCTAGCAGATATCTATGGTATGCATCATTCCTATTTCTCTTCTAATCATGCATAGTCTATCTTCTGGTAGGGGTTTTGTGAAAATGTCTGCCAATTGATCATGTGTACTAGTGAATTCTAATACAATATCGCCCTTTTGCACATGATCTCTAAGAAAATGATATCTAATTTCAATATGTTTGGTCCGAGAATGTTGTATTGGATTTTTTGAAAGATTTATAGCACTTGTATTATCACATTTGATTGGAATGTGATTGTACATAAGTTTAAAATCCTCAAGTTGTTGCTTCATGGAAAGAACTTGAGCACAACAACTACCCGCAGCAACATATTCTGCCTCAGCAGTAGATAGTGCAACAGAATTTTGTTTTTTACTAAACCAAGAAACTAATGCACGACCTAAGAAGTGACACGCTCCACTAGTGCTTTTTCGATCTATTTTACAGCCAGCATAATCTGCATCTGTGTAGCTGATTAGATCGAAAGATGTGTGCTTAGGGTACCATAACCCTAAGTTAATTGTACCACTAAGATATCTAAGAATGCGCTTAACTGCAATTAAATGTGATTCTTTTGGAGATGATTGAAAGCGTACACATAAGCACACACTAAACATAATATCTGGTCTACTGGCTGTCAAATATAATAAGCTACCAATCATACCTCGATATACCTTCGAGTCAACTAGTTTACCGGTTTCATCTTTATCAAGTTTAGTGGATGGACTCATTGGTGTTCCAGTTTCCTTAGCACCTTCCATCCCAAATTTCTTCAGCAATTCCTTAATATATTTCGATTGATTGATGAATGTCCCACTTTTTGCTTGCTTAATTTGCAATCCGAGAAAGAATGTAAGCTCTCCCATCATGCTCATTTCAAATTCTTCCCGCATAGTCTTAGCAAAAACTTGGCACATATTTTCATTAGTAGCACCGAATAATATATCATCAACATAAATCTGAATCAAAAGAATATCATCATTTTCGTATTTAATGAAAAAAGTTGTATCAATTTTTCTTCTTGAAAAGCCTTTTTTAATCAAGAAACCACTAAGTCTCTCGTACCACGCTCTAGGAGCTTGTTTGAGTCCATATAGTGCTTTTGTGAGTTTGAAAACATGATTTGGAGAAATATAATTTTCAAAACCTGGAGGTTGCTCAACATATACCTCTTCATTTATAAAACCGTTTAAGAAAGCACTTTTAACATCCATTTGAAAAAGTTTGAAATCTTTATAACAAGCATATGCAAGTAGCATTCGAATAGCTTCTAATCTTGCGACTGGTGCATATGTCTCATCATAATCGATTCCTTCTTCTTGATTGAAACCTTGGGCTACAAGTCGAGCCTTATTTTTAGTAATGACTCCGGACTCATCTTTCTTGTTTCTAAAAACCCATTTTGTTCCAATAATAGTATGATTTTTTGGTCTAGGAACAAGTGTTCAAACATCATTTCTTTCAAATTGATTAAGCTCTTCTTGCATAGCTAGAATCCAAGATTCATCAAGAAGTGCTTCATCAATATTTTTAGGTTCAATCTGAGATAGAAAAGCAGTATGATTGCAAATATTTCTAAGAGATGATCGAGTGCTTACCGTGAAGGTTCCCCCAGAATTTGTTCCACTGGATGATCTTTCACAAATTTCCACTGTTTGGTTGCATCTTGTATTAAATTTTGATGATCTTTCCTGATATCTCCATGTTGGACTTCCTCTATTGTGTTCTCTTTGTTGAAATTGAGACTTTTCGTATTATTTATACCTCCTGTTTCTTCATCAATAGATTTCTTGGAGAGTAGAGAATTAGATTCATCAAATACTACATGCATAGATTCTTGTACAGTCAAAGTCTTTTTATTGAATACTCTATAAGCTTTACTATTAGTAGAATACCCGAGAAAGATACCTTCATCAGATTTTGCATCAAACTTGCCTAAATTATCTCTGTCATTTAAAATAAAACATTTGCATCCAAATACATGAAAGTAACAAATGTTGGGCTTTTTCTCATTCCAAAGCTCATAGGGGGTTTTATCTAATTTAGACCTTAGCATAACTCTATTTATAACATAACATGCAATACTTACCGCTTCAGCCCAAAAATAACTAGGCAAGTTGTTCTCATTGAGTATTGTTCTTGCCATCTCTTGAAGAGATCTATTTTTCCTTTCTACTACCCCATTTTGTTGAGGAGTTCGAGGAGCAGAAAAATTATGCACAAAACCATTTTCATCACAAAATGTTTCAATATTTTTATTAACAAACTCTTTTCCCCTATCACTTCGGATACTTGAAATAGTATAACCCTTTTCATTTTGAATTCTCTTGCATAACTTGGTAAAAGCATTATGTGCCTCATCTTTATGAATAAGAAAGATGACCCAAGTATATCTAGAGAAGTCATCAACAACAACAAATGCATAATATTTTCCTCCTAAACTTACAACTCTATTTGGTCCAAAAAGATCCATGTGTATCAGTTGTAGTGGTCTAGTAGTGGAAATATGTTTCTTGATTTTAAAAGAAGTTTTTGTTTGTTTACCAAATTGACATGCATCACAAATTTTGTCTTTAAGAAAATTTACCTTTGGTAAACCTCTCATAAGATCATTTTTTGAAAGTTTGGAAATAAGTTCCATATTGGCATGACCTAGTCTTCTATGCCATAACCAATTAGTTTCATTTTGAGCTGAAAAACAAATCGCATCTTGTGAGGTAATTTCTTCAAAATCAATTGTATAAACATTGTTACTTCTAAAAGCAATAAAACAAATATTACAATCATAATCATTCAATATAATGCACTTATTCATTTTGAAAGTAACTGTAAATCCTTTATCACATAATTGACTTATGCTTAAAAGATTATGTTTTAAACCTTCAACAAGTAGAACATCTTCAATTATAAGAGAAGACTCATTACCAATTTTACCTATTCCCACGATCTTCCCTTTCGAGTTGTCTCCAAATGTCACGTGTCCTTCTTCTTTAGATCTAAGATCAAAGAACTTAGTCTTATCTCCCGTCATGTGTCTTGAACATCCACTATCTAAAAACCATTTATTTTTGTTCGTGGAAGACATCATGCACACCTATACAAACAATTAAAATGATTTTTCTTGGTACCCAAGTTCTTTGGGTCCTTTATTTATTAGTATTAGAAGAAATAAGATTTTTAGGTACCTATATGGTCCTAATAGTCATTGTATGTTTTCTTCTAATAGGACAAGCAAAATAATTATGACCATTTCTATTACAAAAATTACAAATAGCATGTGACATATATGAAGAACTTGAGTGATTATAATAGTATCCTTTTTTAACAAAATTATTTTTATGAAAAGAATTTTGAATATTGGACTTTGATGTAGAAGGATTATCAAAGAAGTTTTTATAAGGTTTGTATTTTTATTTTGGCATATATCCCAAGCCTGCCTTATCAAAAACACATCTTTGACTACCAAGAAGTTTTTCAAAATTTCTTTTTCCATTCGTAAAGTTTTCAATAATATTTTCTAAATCAGTTTTCTTTTTCTTCAACTCAAAATTTTCATCTTTCAAAACAATATGTTCTTTTCTTAAAATATCAATTTCGTTTGTTAAAGAAGAATTTTTCTTTTTCAAAACAGTATACTTAATACCCAATTTTTCAAATTCCTCATATACTTCTTCTAAAACATTTTGCAATTCTTCATATGAAGGATCTTCAATATTATCAAAATTTGTTACCTCAATGTCATCTTTAGTCATAAGACAAAGATTTCCTGATTCTCCATTGCTTGCTTCATTATCTGAGCTACTTGAATCATCATTCCACGTAGTTTTCATTGCTTTTTTGCCTTTGTTTCGATCTTTCTTTAGCAGAGGACAATCTGGCTTGATATGACCGGGTTTATTGCATTTATAACAAATTAAAGTGTCATTTTTACCTGAATCTTTCTTGGAAAACTTATTGAAGGATTTCCTTGGAGGAGTTTTATTTTTCTTTAAGAACCTCTGAATTCTTCTTGTTATCATCGCAACTTCTTCATCTTTGTCGTCATTTTCCTCATCTTCATCACTTTCACTTTCATGTGGAACAGCTTTAAGTGCCAAGCTCTTCTTTGACTTTCCTTCTTCTTCTCCTCTTTTCAATGTGTACCCGTGGGTGATAAGTGACCCGATGAGTTCATTCACTTCGAGCTTCTTGAGGTCTCTAGCTTCAAGAATCGCTATCACCTTTGATTCCCAACGTTTTGGTAGAGAGTTGAGAATTTTTCTTACTATCTCCACTTTGGAATAAACTTTGCCAAGAGCTGTCAAGCTATTTATGATGTTAGTAAAACGAGTGTACATACTAGAAATAGATTCATCATCATTCATCTTAAACATTTCATATTCATGAGTAAGAATATAAATCTTTGATTCCTTGACTTGAGAAGTTCCTTCATAAGTAACTTCCAAGTTATCCCAAATTTCCTTTGCTGTAGCACAAGTCATTACTCTATTAAATTCATTACCATTGAGAGCATTATATAATAAATTCATAGCAGTTAAATTCAAAGTATAAAGTCTATCGTCTTCACGATTAAACTCTTCTTCTTCCTTTTTGACCTTTACTCCATCAACTACTTTTGTTGGAATATAAGGTCCATTTACAATACATTTCCAGATTTCTCGACCTTGAGCCTGAAGGAATATTCTCATTCTAACTTTCCAGAATGAGTAATTGTCTCCACAAAAGAGTGGAGGCCGACTGCTAGATTGACCTTCACCAAATGAAGCTGCAATGTTAGCCATAAGATCTTAACTCAAAAGATAGTTAATCTTATAATAGAGCTCTAGCTCTGATACCACTTGTTACTGACCATAGGCCGCACCTATGTCACCTAACAACTGTACCTACCAGACTAGCCAGCCACCGTCTCTACCGGTGCACCGTCACCCATAGTCGGAGAGTCTTGCTTCGGTGACCCAGTCACAAGCGAGAGTTCCCATGAGTGATCTGCCTGTATGAACAGTACAGGTCAACTAGCTCTGATACCACTTGTTGCCCAGATGACTAACACAAGAGGGGGGTGAATTGAGTTGTATTTAAAAAATAACAATTATAAATCAAATATATAATATAAAATATAAATAAAATATGAAACAATAATAAATATAAAGAGGAAGGGTAAGAGAGAAGCAAACTCAGTATGTTAACGAGGTTCGGCCCCACTGCCTACGTCCTCGCCTCAAGCTACCTCTTGAGGATCCCCAAATCCACTATTCAATCTCCTTTAGGTGGAGATAGAAATCTATTACACCTTTGAGCAGCACCGCTCCAAAGAATCCGTGTAGAACACCCTCTACACTTCCAATCACCTCACACTTGGTGATTTAACTATTCCACGTGTAGAACACCTTCTACACTTCCAATCACCTTACATTTGGTGATTTAACTATTCCCCTTGTAGAACACCTTCTACACACACAAGGGTTATACACACCCTTTTACTGATACAAGAATTGATAGTAGGTAGACTATCAAAGTACACTCCTCAATGAGTGAGATAGAAACAATACAGCGCAACCTATATCTCTCTCAACAAGAACAAGAATTAAGGCTCAAAACTTTAGAAAAGAGAGAATGAGAGTTTTGAAGAAATGATGCAAAACTTAGCAATAGATGTGTAAGCTCTTGTTGTGAATTTTGCAAAACTCAAGTGAGTTATTTATAGGCAAATGATTTTTCAATTTCAAATTTGAAAAGATTCCCATATCAAAAACATCATCATTTACTTTTCAAAAATTTCAAATCTAATATTTTTACTTTTTGCATGTGACAAAAGGAGCACACTTTACTTTTCAAAAATTTCAAACATAATCTTTTACTTTTTGCATATGACAAAAGGAGCACACTTTACTTTTCAAAATTTTCAAACAAAGACATCTACCTTTTGCATAGGTCAAGAAAAGCATCCACCACTTTTGAAAATATTCAAATAAAACATGCACATGTGAAAGATGACAATCAATCATCTTAATATTTTCAAAATTCAAACATTTAATCATATCATGCACATGTGAAAGATGACAATCAATCATCTTAATATTTTCAAAGTTCAAACCTTTAATCATGTCATGCACATGTGAAAGATGACAATCAATCATCTTTCAAAATTTTCAAATTTAATTTTCAAAATATCATGCACATGTGGAAAATGTATTTTAATGCTTTATGATAAAATATTAATTTTGAGCCTTAATCCTAATTTTGAATTTTTAAGAGATTTACAACATTACTCTATGATTTTAATGTGAACTTGTTTCCTTCTTGCTCATGCTTGCTTCTTTGATGTGCTTGATTATATTGTGTGGACAACTTGAGCTTGAGACTCCTTTATTCTTTGGATTCATTTGTTATCATCAAAATCCATTTGTAGATTTACATGAAACTTGAAACCTTGGGTTCAACAGATAAAATCTCCTAAAAGTCACAAGTGGGCCGGGTCATGCATATAGTTAAGGAAATATGAGATTTTGAAAGGAAAATGTTAAATGTATTTAAGAAAAATATAAAAAAAAATTTATTTATCCATATGTTAATTATTTATATGTTGAAAATCATGAAATTTGAAACTCAAAATTTCAATTTCAAAAAAACACTAACTAAATGAGTCTTGAGAGTAAAACTGTAAGTACATATAATTCTATTCACTTTAAAATTCTTGTATAAAAATGAAAAGTCGCAATTATTTAATAAAAACATGCAAAACAAGTAATAAAATGATAAATAAGAGTGAGACGTCGTTGCTCTACTTCTTTATAAATTTTGAGCGCGTTAAATATAATGTAAAGCATGGTGGGTACTTGTGAATCATAATCCTACCGTCCCTGTATTTATCTTAATTAAATGGTCATGCACGACGTAGTTAATCTCTGATATTATGGCACGTAAAGAAAGGTTTATCAAAAAGTACCTAAATATATATTTACACTTTAGTTACGCACAATATAAGTTACACGTAAATATAAATCTATGAAAATATGAAAACATGCATGGATCTACTGATCTTTATCTTTACCTGAAAAAAATATTTATTGCCCTCACGTCTCGATTCAAAACTCATTTTATTTCATTCATGATCTCATCTCATGATTTAATTATTACAAGTATTTTAATAAATTCTCGCATAAAATATACAAATAATATAATTTTTTCAAATCTCAAAACCAAAATAACATCAAAAAATAATATTATTCTAATAATATTTTATTCAATTTTTCATCTTTCATCTAAATTTATTATCTCAACTTATCTCATAGTCTCATCTTTAAATCCAAACGAGACCTAAATTGATTGGATGTTGATGTAGAAGAATCCGAGACAGATGATACTGAGCTGTCTGATTGCATGTTAATAGCGCTGAGGTACCATGAATTAGCAAATCAACATAAAGGCCGGAAGTGATTGTGATCTCTTTCTAATTGTGGGAATTTTGGGTGCGTTTAAATCTTTTGGCCATAACTTTGGCTACGGGTGTCAAAATTGCGCATAAGACCCCAATTCGAAAAATACTTTTTGACGTGCATACTGTCCACATCGAGCATGGCTCCATGTGCCTTTTTTTCGATCTCAAATTCCATTGTTTTCCTTTCCGAATTGTCATTTTTAGTTATTTTATATTATTTTTGGTAATATTTCGTATGTTTGTTAGGAAGTCATTTTAAATCCGATTTGTTCCAGATTTTTTGCAGATTGTTTATTTGATTTTGAATTTCAATTATACGTTATTTTCGAGATTTTGTCATTTTTAGTAAAATTCGGTTACAAATGAATTTTAGATATACAGTCCAGCTTGTGGACTGATTTTCGACAATCTTTCATTTGATAATATTCAGTTTTTTTTTCTCAGAGATGTATTCTATTTATTTTGGACGAATTTCTTGTATTCTTCCCTGTGAATTCATCCGTTAAAACTAGCGTGTAGAATAAATGTTATTCTGTCTGGCGTCAGTTGGCATCAGAGCTTCAACATTTTCCTGAGGTGAAATTTCATCAGTTTCAATGGCTGGTGGTCGTGGTTGCGGTCGTCATGAGTAGGGTCCAAAGGAGGAAGCTCAATACCGTGATCGTAGCATTCAGAATACGATGATTGAGGATTTGCAGAGACAAGTCGCAGAGTTAACCCAGAATCTGGCGGCATCCGATTTTGAGGATCATGAGGTCCTGAAGTATAACAATGGCCAATACAAGCTGAGTAGACGACATGCCAAGTGGGTGGCATATTTTCCGTTTCAATCGGATCCCATGAATGGAGGCCTGTTGAGAACTGACATCTCATAAAGAAATCAAAAGACTTTCTGTTAGATATTTCTCAATTCTAAGCTTATTCCGTGATTTAGCCATGGCTACATCGTTTTTTTTTTCAACGCCTTTTTCAGCCCTATGTCTATCAGGTACTCTCTCATTTTTGTTTTGAGTCAATTTTCTTTGTTAAACTCAGACTCTGAAACGAAAGCCTTGCACTTTATCTTTAGCTTGTCTGGACAGAGAAGGTTATGCAGACCATTACATTATTTGACGTTTCAATTGGCATTTAACAATTGAAAAGCAGCCATCCCAAAGCAGTAACTTTTCCATTACAACGATTTCTTGTCATCACCGCCATCTTACACCACCCTCCCTTCTTACATATGAAGATTATTGGCTTTCTTATTATATCTTTAGTAAGATACTTTATCGGCATGAGATATATTGTGGTGTACTGAACTTCTCCTTTGCTTTTCTTTTTTTTAATTTTTTGAATAAATGATGTTGTTAGAAATCTCTCACATTCAAGGATCATAAGTTCCATAACTTCTAGTCTACAAATAAAAAAGGAACCCAATCCTTTCAAAGTTTATAATAAGAAAGTTTACTTTTTGGTATAACTCTCATTTGTCATTCTAAAACTCTGTTCTACAAGAGACGCATCTATGAACCTTCTCTAAATAAGCTCATCTTCACATTCACTCTAAAACAGAGATACTCTCTTACGACCCTTCTCTAAATAAGAGAATCTCACATTCACTCCCTAACCACATCCATCATTCTCTACCTCCCTCACCTACTATCTTATTCCTTTTACTCTCTCTCTCTCTCTCTCTCTCTCTCTCTCTCTCTCTCTCTCTCTATTTCTTTTTATCCCAAACACTTTACCTACTAATATTATTACTATAAACTCTTAGCCTCCAAATCTGTTACTTCCATGAGTTTCCAACCAATTCAAGTTTTGATCTTGAGGATCCAAACTCTCTTAGATACTAACCCAAAGTCTCTTAGTTACAAACCCAAGTCCTGCATAACCTAAGCTATCTTTCATATCAATCGAAGCTATCTTTCTCTAAATCAATAACTGAACACTCCTTTTTTCAATATAAAGACTCCAGAGAACCATAACTAAATTCTTCCCTGACCATCATATCTAGTATAGAAAAGTTTATATATAAATTTATAACTACACAGTAATATGGTAATAGGATTGATATAGAACTACACGAAAATCTTTGAGAAACGATATAAATTCCACACAAACCAGAATACCTCGAGAAGGATGGCATTTCCTAATAGTTGCCAACTGGAGAAACAAAACAAAGCATTTTCATTTCACCCAATAAAGACTCACCTCAGCCACAAAGGCATCACCCATCAAAACAAACTTTACAGGAAGACGCAGGAGATAAGATCAAAACAAACTTTATAGCGCCCCTTCTCCACACCCACCAGTTCTGTAGGAAACCACCGAGAGAGAGCAAAGATAAAAGGGAGAGAGTAGATTTTGAAATTAAAGGTTGAAACCCAAGGAGCCGAGGGGCAAGAGAGAGAGAGAGAGAGAGAGAGAGAGAGAGAAGGAGAGAGAGAGTTACGGTCATCTTTTAGGTGAGATACATACAAAGCGAGCGAAATCCCAAACTCTACCAGCACCGATCGGGTGGAGAATCTCCGGTGGTAGATGACTGAACAGGAGGGAAGGAAAGAAAATGATTTACGGGCTTCAAACATGAGAGCCAAAATCGAAATTTACGACCATGGCTTTGGATGGTTTTGCCACAGGGTATTCGAAATCAAAAAGCAAAAAACCGATTTCATTTTGTATAATGGAAAGTGGAAACGTTGCAATGAAAAATAACGATGTTGTGTTTTTTCCAAGAGATTTTTCCCGGGGGTGTTTTGGGACCGACTCTCGTCGTTAGAAGCAGTCCATATCTTCAGTGGCAGTGGGTGAGCCCGTTGATCCCATCGAGACCAGCGGATCCAACGAGCTTACTCTTTAAACGGTACTCTGACGATCTCCGACGTAAGTTCAAATCTAAAATAGGTTCGATAGGCGGCGGCCTGTAGCCAAAATTGAATGTTATTTCTATTTTATTTTTTATTATATTTTTTTAATTATATTTTTTAATCATATTTTTTATTATATTTTATTTTATTTTAATGTATTTATTATCAAAACAACTCAACTGCTATTTTTGACGCTTGGAGCAGTTCAACGGACCCCAATGTCGCTCTTTTTCCTATTCAAGTAAATAGACATTGTTTGTGAGAACTGACAGGCAGAGCATTAGGGGGTTACATCCATTCATTTTCATTTAGCGGTTTTATAGAGTAATGCGGTTTGAAATTTTGAATGCCTCTAAGATAACTGTAATTCACTTCCGTGGTTTTCTATTACTGAGTTTTGCGGTTTAGTTGCCAAATCAGATAAAATGATTCTGTTTTTATATATATAAATAGATGTTCTCAATTATTTCTTTATTTATTTCTCTTTTCTCTCTTCCAATCTCTATTTTTTTTATTATTTAACTGCAATAATATTATTCTGACCTACGACCCTTAGAGGGAAGAAAAGTAGGTGAAAGAGATGAAACAAAAAACAAAAAGAACGAAGAAAATAGAAGAGTAGGTGGAAAGAAGAAATAAAATTGTATTTTTTCTGTAACGGGAGAAATTGAAAAGTCTTAGGGAGATTCGTTTTTGACAGTGATACCTTTACATTTTATTTATTATTTATTTATTATTTTAAATATATTTAGTTATTATTATTATTTTTAAATATTTTTTAACATCTTTAATCATTAATTGTTTTTAAAAAAATATACAATTTTATTAATAATCATATTCTTAATTATTAAATAACAAATTAAAAAAATTAAAAAATAAATAATAATAAATAAGTTATAAATAAGTGGCAAGGATTTCCTTCACGAATATGCTCCAATTCTAGGTAAAGGTGGAACAGTGGAAGTAGTGCAGGGAAGGGTTCGTGTATATAAAGAAATCAAAAGCAGGTCACAAGAGTAGAGCGAAAGCAAGTAAATCTTGATGGCAAGCCAGGAGGTGAAGCTTTTGGGATTTTGGGTGAGCCCATTTTCGATCAGGACTGAATGGGCTCTAAAGCTTAAGGGTGTTGATTACGAGTATATTGAAGAAGATATCTTCAACAAGAGCTCTCGTCTTTTGGAACTCAACCCTGTTCATGGAAAGGTTCCAGTCCTTGTTCATGACGGTAAGGCGATGGCTGAGTCTTTCATTCTTCTTGAATACATCGACGAGACCTGGAAGCAAGACCCGTTATTGCTTCCTCAAGATCCTTATGAAAGATCCAAAGCGCGATTTTGGGCTAGAGTTGCAGAAGAAAAGGTTAGTAAATTCCTCTTGGTACTGAAACGATGCTTTTGGTTTGACTTTCTGTGAATCAAAGGACAAATTTAGGATTAGAAAGGGAGTTTGGGGATTAGTGTTTCATCTAGAAACGAAAAAATGGCCAAGAAAAAAAAAATAGAACGAAGAAAATGACAAAGAAACGTCTAGCAATATTACTTGATTTAATCTTTATATTATCCATATAATTGAAACCATCTTTCAAGTTGGCTCCCTTTGATTTGATCCAGATCTGTGAGGACGCGTAAGATCAATTAATTAGTTCTAAACTCGATTTTTTTTTTTTTTATATACATCATATTACCATTCTATTAAATAAGATGTATTATTTTTATCATCAATTAAATAACTATTTATTTATTGTATGACTCGTAATCTTGTACTCCATCCACTTTTATTATTCAGTATTTTATAGATAAAAATGTCGTTTTCTTTCTGTTGTTTGGTTGATAGCTGCTGGACCCTTCATATATTGCTATGTGTACCCACGGAGAGAAGAAAGAACAGGCGCTGAAAACAGCCATAGAGGCAGCGGAGAAGATAGAGGAAGAGATGAAAGGAAATAACAATAAGTTTTTTGGAGGGGAGAGCATTGGATATTTAGACCTTGCAATGGGATGGATAGCTTACTGGCTGCCTGTTTGGGAGGAAGTTGGATGTATGCAGATCGTGGAGCCTTCAAAATTTCCTGCCATCACTGCCTGGTCGAAGACGTTTCTGGACCATCCAGTGATCAAGCAAAAGTTACCACCTAGAGACAAAATGCTTGTTTATTTTCACGAGCGCAGCAAAATCTTGGGTAAAATCTTTGGTGGTTCAGTGTAGCTTAGGTACTTTCGCAGTTTCTACCTCTTAAAAGTTTCCAATAATAATATTACTGCGTCCAGCAAATAGAATTGAGATTTAGTTATCTAGTATGAATATTGTAATTTCAATAATGTCATGTACTGTACAAGCTTCTTCTGTATTGAGCTGGGTTTCAAGGGGGATGTACTTTTAAGGCATGCTCACTTGTGATGTTAAAAAAAATGCATTCTCAGTATGATAGCTGGGGCTGTTAAACATGTATCATGGAGAGAAGCAAATGTCGTTGCTCATGCTCTAGGACAAAATGCATTATCTATCTTTGATGTCATCATTGACGTGGAGAAAGTTCCATTATGTATTGAATCTCAGCTTTTATCAATGAAGATTTTCTTCTCCTAAAATACTATATATTACTATAGTAAGTAATAATGATTAATAAATTTAGCTATAAATTGATTATACAGTAACATAAATTTATAAATTGGTGTGGTTGGATATATATATATATTTCGTCAAATTATATATAAAAATTATTTCTATTATGAGTGCCGTCCACCTTTTTAGTAAGGGTAGATCAAAGAATTATTGAACTCAGTAGATTATTAACTTTTCATTCCCGCATATGCATAAGTGCGGCAGTGTAGGTAGCAAACTCGACACTGCAGGTAGCACGCTGTCCACATTGAGCATGGTTCCATGTATCTTTTTTTTTATCTTAAATTTTGCTATTTTCCTTTCTGAATTGGGATTTTTAGTTATTTTTTACTATTTTTGATAATATTTTATATGTTTATTAGGAAGTCATTTTAAATCCGAGTTGTTCCTGATTTTTGCATATTGCTTATTTGATTTTGAACTTCAATTTTACGTTATTTTCGGGATTTTTCCATTTTTGGTAAAATTCGGTTACAGACGAATTTTTGCTATACAGTCCGGCTTGTGAACTGATTTTCGACAATCTTTCATTTGGTAATATTCAGTTTTTTTTTTCAGAGACGTATTCTTTATATTTTGGGCGAATTTTTTGTGTTCTTCCCTGTGAATTCATCTGTTGAAACTAGCATGCAGAATAATCGCTATTCTGTCTGGCGTCAGTTGGCATCAGAGCTTCAACATCTTCCTGGGGTGAAATTTTATCAGTTTCAATGGCTGGTGGTCGTGGTTGCGATCGTCGTGGGCAAGGTTCAAAGGAGGAAGCCCAATACTGTGATCGTAGCGTTCAGGATGCGATGATTAAGGATTTGTAGAGGCAAGTCGCAGAGTTAACCCAGAGTATGGTGGGGCGCAATTTTGAGGATCATGAGGCCTCCGATCATGATTCCGATTCCACGTTCGAAAACCCACATCACAGTCGTGTTCTATTCCGGAAGCACCGGTCGGGAGGAACGTCAAGAAGACCTCGATTTTCGGGTCGATCTGCCCGAATTTTCTGGTACATTACAAGCCGATGTATTTTCATTGATTGGATAAATGAAGTGGAGCGTATTTTTGATTATATGGAAGTCCCCGATCGTGTGAAAGTAAAACTGGTCGCCATCAAACTCAAAGGCAGAACATCTGCGTGGTGGGAGCAGTTGAGACGCTCACGAGACAGGCAAGGCAAGGCCAAAATCACTGATTGGGAGAAGATGAAAAAGAAGATGAAGGGTCACTTCCTTCCCTTCGACTACACTCAAACCTTGTTTCAGCGACTTCATGCGTTGAGACAGGGCGCGAGATCAGTCGATGATTACACAAAAGAGTTTTACCAGTTGGTCGCTCAGAACGATTTATCTGAGACGGAGAAGCAGTTGGTGGCGCGATATTTGGGGGGTTTGCACCAGCCCTTGCACGATGTCCTCAGCTTTCACTTGTTGTGGACTGTTTTGGAGGCATACTAACGTGCACTTGCTGTTGAAAAATAGCAAAACATGAGGCCAGTGATCAGGAACGATCAAAACAGTCGGCCAGTTCGCCCTCAGGATTCCCGTCTTGTCCAACAGCCACCACAGAGTAATTCTAACCCTACTACTAGATGTTTTCGTTGTGGGGAACAAGGGCACAAAGCGACTGATTGCAGGAAACCTGCTAATCAAAATGGCAAAAATTTGTTGATTGAGGACGACATAGTAGACGAGACTGAGCAAATTGGCAAGCCCATGTATGACGATGATGAAGTTGATGATGTGCTACATGGAGATGACCATGAGACTCTGGTCGTTCGTAAGAGTCTACTGGCTCCCAAGGGTGATTCAGGGGACGATTGGTTGAGAACCAATATTTTCCACACAACCTGCATAGTTGTAGATAAACTTGCAAAATGATCATTGACAGCAGCAGTTGCAAAAATGTAGTGTCCGAGAAAGCTATCTAGAAGTTGCAGTTGAAGACAAACCGTCATCCTAAGCCATACAAGTTTTCATGGCTGAATAAAGGCAATGAGGTAATAGTAGATAGGCGATGCCTTGTGTCTTTTTCAATTGGCACTTTCTGATTTTGACAAAGTATTCGAGGTAAATTGTGATGCATCTGGTGTTGGCATTGTTGGTGTTCTAAGTTAGTCAGAGCGTCCAGTTGCTTTTTTCAGTGAAAAGCATTCGGCCTCAAAGAAAAATTATTCCACCTACGACCTTAAGTCTTATGCCATAGTTCAGTCCCTGAAGCATTGACGTCATTACTTAGTACAGAGGGAGTTCACCCTGTTCACTGATCATAAGGCCTTGAAGTATATTAATGGCCAACACAAGCTTAGTAGACGACATGCCAAGTTGCTGGCGTATTTGCAGGAGTTTACATTTACGTTGAGGCACCAAGCTGGGACTAAGCCGTCGTACTTTACTTCTCACCATCATGAGTATCAGAATTGTAGGCTTTGAGGTTTTCACAGAGATGTATACAGCTAATCCTTCCTTCGGAAGGATATTTTAGGAGATAACTGATGGTCATTGTCATGATTTTATTTTGCATAATGGTTATTTTTTTCGTGGATTACAGTTGTGCATTCTAGATTGTTCATTGAGACAACAAATTATAAGTGAACTTCATAATGAGGGACATTTTGGCCGAGACAAGACGCTAGCCCTTATCTCTTTTGACTTTTATTCGCCTAAGCTAACCAGTGATGGGGCTCATTATGTGGACCGTTGTTATGTGTGCTAGCGGTCTAAAGGAGTTCTCACTAATGTGAATCTGTATACTCCCTTACCTGTTCCTGAAGCACCTTGGTTAGATGTCAGCATGGATTTTGTATTGGGCTTACCCCGCACCCAACGGGTCTCAGATTCTATCCTCATTGTGGTTGACAGATTTTTCAAGATGGTCCATTTTATAGCTTGCAGGAAGACTATGGATGCTACTCGGATTGCCAATCTTTACTTTAAGGAGATAGTGCGCTTACATGGTATTCCTCAAACTATCACTTCCGATCGTTATTCCAAGTTCATTAGTCATTTTTTAAAGAGCCTATGAGGGAAATTGGGGACACTATTGAATTTTAGTAGAGCTTACCACCCTCAGACGGATGGTCAGACCGAGATGGTGAACCGGAGTTTGGGCAACATTTTGAGGTGTTTGGCAGGAACTAAGCCGAAGCAGTGAGATTTGACTTTACCTCAGGCAGAATTTGCCTATAACAGACCGTAAAACAGAAATACAGGCTTAAGCCCATTTGAGATTGTCTATAGTCATAACCCATATGGGGTACTGGAGTTAGCCCCTATTCCACGTATAGGACGATTCAATACCAAAGCAGATGAGCTGGCAGAGCATTTTTGGGGCATCCATGAGCAGGTGAAACAGGCTATTCACGAGAGCAATACCAAGTACAAGACTCGGGTTGACAATCATCATCGCTAGGTACTTTTTGATGTTGGTGATTTTGTTTGGACTGTATTAACTCGTGATCGTTTTCCTGTTGGCAAGTATGGTAAGTTTAAGGAATGGAAGATTGGACCTTGTAAGGTCTTGCAAAAGACTAATGATAATGCTTACAGGTTGCGCATTCCTAGTCATTTAAAGACTTCTGATATATTTAATATGAAGCACCTAAGCCCTTGTTTTGTGGATTCTGATGACATTACTCTGAACTTGAGGACGAGTTCTTTCCAACCTGGGGCGACTGATGCAGGGGGATCTGAGACAGATAATATTGAGCTATCTGATGGCACGTTGATGGCGCTGAGAAACCATGAATTGGTAGATCAGCGTAAAGGCTGAAAGTGATCGTGATCTCTTTCTAATTGGGAGAGTTTTTGGTGCGTTTCAGTTTTTTTTACCATAATTTTAGCTACGGGTGTCAGAATCGCACATAAGACCCCAAGTCGGAAATCACTTTTCGACACGCACGCTGTCCACATCGAACATGGCTCCATGTGCCTTTTTTTTACCTCAAATTTCACTGTTTTTCTTTCTGAATTGTCATTTTTAGTTATTTTTTACTATTTTTTGTAATATTTCGTATGCTTATTAGGAAGTCGTTTATTTTAAATCTGATTTGTTTCGGATTTTTCCTAGATTGCTTATTTGATTTTGAATTTCAATTTTACGTTATTTTCAGGATTTTGTCTTTTTTGAGTAAAATTCGGTTACAGACGAATTTTAGCTATACAGTCTGGCTTGTGGACCGATTTTCGAAAATTTTTCATTTGGTAATGTTCAGTTTTTTTCTCAGAGACGTATTCTCTGTATTTTGGGTGAATTTCTTGTGATTTTCCCTGTAAATTCATCTGTTCAAACTAGTCTGCAGAATTATCGCTATTCTGTCAGGCGCCAGTTGGCATCAGAGCTTTAACATCTTCCTGGGGTGAAATTTCATCAGTTTCAATGGCTGGTGGTCATGGTCATGGTTGTCATGGGCAGGTTATGAATGAGGAAGCCTAACACCATGATTGTAGCATTCAGGATGCGATGATTGAGGATTTGCAGAGGCAAGTCGCAGAGTTAACCCAGTGTTTGGCGGCACACGATTTTGAGGATCGTGAGGCCTCCGATCATAATTCTGATTCCACGTTTGAAAACCCATATCACAATCGTGCTCTATTCTAGGAGTACCGTGGTCGGGAGGAACGTCATGGAGACCTCGATTTTCAGGTCGATCTGCCCGAATTTTCTGGTACATTACAGGCCGAGGGATTCATTGATTGGATAAATGAAGTGGAGCGTATTTTTTATTACAAGGAATTCCCTGATTATGTGAAAGTAAAACTGGTCGCCATCAAACTCAAAGGCAGAGCATTTGCGTGGTGGGAGCAGTTGAGACGGTCACGAGATAGGCAGGGCAAGGCCAAGATCAGTGATTGGGAGAAGATGAAGAAGAAGATGAAGGGTCACTTCCTTCCCTTCGGCTACACTCAAACCTTATTTCAGTGACTTCATGAGTTGAGATAGGGCGCGAGATCAGTCGATGATTACACTGAAAAGTTTTATCAGTTAGTCGCCTGGAACGATTTATCTGAGATGGAGGAGCAGTTGGTGGTGCGATATTTGAGGAGTTTGTGCCAGCCCTTGCAAGATATCCTCAGCCTTCACTCGTTATAGACTGTTTTGGAGGCATATCACCGTGCACTTGCTGTTGAAAAACAGTAAAACAGGAGGCCAGTGATCAGGAATGATCAAAACAGTCGACCAGTTCGCCATCAGGATTCCCGTCCTATCCAGCAGCTACCACAGAGTAATTCTAACCCTACTACTAGATGTTTTCGTTGTGGGGAACAGGAGCACAAAGCGACTGATTGCAGGAAGCCTGCTAATCAAAAGGGCAAAAATTTGTTGATTGAGAAGGATGTAGTAGACGAGACTGAAAAGATTGGTGAGCCTGTGTATGACGATAATGAAGTTGAAGATGTGCTACATGGAGATGGCCATAAGACTCTGGTCGTTCGCAAGAGTCTACTGAGTGCCAAGGGCAATTCAGGGGACGATTGGTTGAGAACCAATATTTTCTACACAACCTGCACAGTTGTAGATAAAGTTTGCAAAATGATCATTGACAGCGGCAGTTGTGAGAATGTAGTATCTGAGGAAGCTGTCCAGAAGTTGCAGTTGAAGACAGACCGTAATCCTAAGTCATACAAGTTGTCATGGCTGAATAAAGGCAGTGAGGTAACAATAGATAGGCGATGTCTTGTGTCTTTTTCAATTGGCAGAAAAGATTTCGATAATGACTGGTGTGATGTTGTATTTATCGATGCGTGCCATGTATTTTTGGGTCGACCTTGGCAGTATGATCGCAGTGTCATTTATGATGGATGGAAGAATATGTATTCCTTTAACATCAAAGGGAAAAGAATTGTGTTGGCTCCCTAGCAGGAAGGACCCACTTCTACCCCGGTAGCCAATAATACTAACCTGCTTTCTATGTCCAGGTTTTTAAATAAGATTGAGCGTAGAGACACAGTCTATGCTCTACTGCCTTACGGGAATAGTGTATTACCCATGGACTCTAATTTACTAGTAGAGGTGCAGCAACTGCTAACAGAGTTTGTTAAACTAATGCTAGAGGAACTTCCTCCAGGGCTACTGCCTATGAGAGATATTTAGCATCAAATTGACCTCGTTCTAGAGTCGAGTTTGCCTAACCAACCAGCGTACTGCCTCAGTCCCAAGAAGGCTGAAAATTTGCAGCGACAAGTGGTGGAGTTATTAGAGAGGGGTTATATTCGTGAGAGTATGAACCCATGTACAATCTCTGCCCTGCTTGTGCCAAAGAAAGATGGTTCCTGGTATATGTGTGTTGACAGTCGAGCAATCAACAAAATTACTGTGAAGTACAGGTTTCCAATTCTCCATCTGGATGATATGTTGGATCAGCTGCTCGGTTCTAAGGTCTTCTAAAAAATTGACCTTAAAAGCAAATACCACCAGATCAGAATAAGACCTGGAGATGAGTGGAAGATAGCTTTTAAGACGCAACACGGGTTATATGAGTGAATGGTCATGCCTTTTGGGCTGTCCAATGCACCCAGCACATTTATGAGATTTATGCATAAGATCTTGCGGCCTTTTATGGGGAGATTTGTTGTGGTTTACTTCGACAATATTCTCATCTATAGTCCGACATGAGCCTTATACTTTGACCATCTCCGTGCTATTTTTGAGATGCTGAAAACGGAGCGCCTATTTGTCAATCAGAAGAAGTGTTCTTTTTTCACTACTTCTGTAACTTTTTCTTGGTTTTATGGTGTCTACTGATGGTGTTCATGTGGATCAGTCAAAGATAGACTCAATCTTGGAGTGGCCCAAATCAAAGACCTTGCACGATGACAGAAGTTTCCATGGATTGGCATCCTTCTACAGACGGTTCATCAGAAATTTCAGCACTCTGATTGCTCTTATCACAGAGTACCTCAAAGGACGTGATTTCAAGTGGTCTGGGGAGGTAGAGACTAGTTTTCAACTGGTTAAGCAGATGATGACCGAGGCACCAGTTTTGGCACTTCTTGATTTTGACAAAGTGTTCGAGATAAATTGTGATGCATCAGGTGTTGGCATTGGTGGTGTTCTGAGTCAGTCAGGGCGTCCGATTGCTTTTTTCAGTGAAAATTTATCAGGCTCAAAGAAAATTTATTCCACCTATGACCTTGAGTTTTATGCCATAGTTCAGTCCCAGAAGCATTGGCGTCATTACTTAGTACAGAGGAAGTTCATCCTGTTCACTGATCATGAGGCCTTGAAGTATATCAATGGCCAACACAAACTGAGTAGACGACATGCCAAGTGGGTGGCGTATTTGTAAGAGTTTACATTTACGTTGAGGCACCAAGCCGGGAGCCTGACGCGTCGCGGATGCCCTAAGCCGTCGTACTTTACTTCTCACCACCATGAATACCAGAGTTGCAGGCTTTGAGACTTTCACAGATATGTATGCAGCTAATCCTTCTTTCGAAAGGATATTTCAGGAGGTAACTGATAGTCACCGTCATGATTTTATTTTCCATAATGGTTATCTGTTTCGTGGATTACAGTTGTGCATTCCAGATTGTTCATTGAGACAATAAATTATAAGTGAACTTCATAATGAGGGACACTTAGGCCGAGACAAGACGCTTGCCCTTATCTCTTTTGACTTTTATTGGCCTAAGCTGACCAATGATGTGGCTCATTATGTGGACCATTGTTATGTGTGCCAGCGGTCTAAGAGAGTTCTCACCAATGCGAGCATGTACACTCCTTTACCTGTTCCTGAAACACTTTAGTTAGATGTTAGCATGGATTTTGTATTGGGCTTACCTTGCACCCAACGGGTCTCAGATTCTGTCCTCGTTGTGGTTGACAGATTTTTCAAGATGACCCATTTTGTAGCTTGCAGGAAGACTATGGATGCTACTCGGATTGCCCATCTTTACTTCAAGGAGATAGTGCGCTTACATGGTGTTCCTCGAACTATTACTTCTGATCTTGATTTCAAGTTCATCAGTCATTTTTGGAAGAGCCTATGGGAGAAATTGGGGACACAGTTGAATTTTAGTAGCGGCTACCACCCTTAGACGGATGGTCAGATCGAGATGGTGAACCGGAGTTTGGGCAACCTTTTTGAGGTGTTTAGTAGGAACTAAGCCGAAGTAGTGGGGTTTGGTTTTACCTCAAGCAGAATTTGCCTATAACAAATCGAAAAAGAAAACCACAGGCTTAAGCCCATTTGAGATTGTCTATGGTCAGAACCCATCCGGGATACTGAACTTAGCCCCTATTCCATGTATAGGACGATTCAGTACTAAAGCAGATGAGATGGCAGAGCATCTTCGGGGCATCCATGAGCAGGTGAAACAGGCTATTCATGAGAGCAATACCAAGTACAAGACTTGGGTTGACAATCATCGTCCCCAGGTACTTTTTTATGTTGGTGATTTTGTTTGGGCTGTATTAACTCGTGATCGTTTTCCCGTTGGCGAGTATAGTAAGCTTAAGGACCGGAAGATTGGACCTTGTGAGGTCTTGCAGAAGATCAATGATAATGATTACATATTGCGCATTCCTAATCATTTAAAGACTTCTGATGTATTTAATGTGAAGCACCTAAGCCCTTGTTTTGTGGATTCTGATGACACTACTCTGAACTCGAGGACGAGTTTTTTCCAACCTGGGGTGACTGATGCAGGGAGATTCGAAACAGATGATGCTGAGCTGTTTGATTGCACGTTGATGGTGCTGAGGTACCATGAGTTGGCTATTTAGCGTAAAGGTTGGAAGTGATCGTGATCTCTTTC
Organism: Platycarya strobilacea; assembly: GCA_036898215.1. Taxonomy (NCBI): domain Eukaryota; kingdom Viridiplantae; phylum Streptophyta; class Magnoliopsida; order Fagales; family Juglandaceae; genus Platycarya; species Platycarya strobilacea. The sequence goes on along the minus strand of CM072545.1, from coordinate 42,470,298 downwards.
TAATTGGGGGAGTTTTTGGTGCGTTTCAGTCTTTTGCCCATAACTTTGGCTACGGGTGTCAGAATCGCGCATAAGACCCCAATTCAGAAAGCTCTTTTCAACGCGCACTCTGTCTACATTGAGCATGGCTCCCAAGCACACGTTGTCCACATTGAGCATGGTTCCATGTGCCTTTTTTTCGACGTCAAATTCCGTTGTTTTCCTTTTCGAATTGTCATTTTTAGTTATTTTTTACTATTTTTGAAAATATTTTGTATGTTTGTTAGGAAGCCATTTTAAATCTGATTTATTCCGGATTTTTCACAGATTACTTATTTGATTTTGAATTTCAATTTTACGTTATTTTCGGGATTTTTCCATTTTTAGTAAAATTTGGTTACAGACGAATTTTAGCTATACAGTCCGGCTTGTGGACTGATTTTCGACAATCTTTTTATTTGGTAATATTCAGTTTTTTTTTCAGAGATGTATTCTCTGTATTTTGGGTGAATTTATTGTGTTCTTTCCTGTTAATTCATCTGTTCAAACTAGCCTATAGAATAATTGCTATTCTGTCTTACATCAGATGTAAATGACATACTGATTCCTATTCAATTAAAAAAAATGATAGTTGTGCTAGTAGTCGTCATGAGTACGAAAATGTCGCACAATTATTTTTGCCACATTATTATTTTGAAAAAATTTCTATATAATTAATGATGATGAATCATTTCTATATAATTTCTAATCAAGTTAGTCGTTCGAATTAATAAATGGGGCGTTCAAACAAGTTCGAATGATATTTGTGTTGTTCGAACGGTCTTACAATTGTTCTACTAGATTTTCCTACCAAATCACTCACATTCGAACAAATAAATGTAGGTTCCCCGGGAAAAATAAATTAATTTTTGGCTTACACTTTTATTCGAACAAACATTAATTCCCTATTCGAACCTATTTCCTCCCATTTGAACGGTTTTGCATTTTTAGGACGATTTTTTAAAAGATCTAGTTCAAACAAATATTGATTCGTTCAAAGAAATTTAGAAACTCCCAAATATTGAGGTGAAATTTAAATTTTATCTCCAATAATTACTTTTAAGAATGAAATTTAATATGTCCTTAAAAAATTATCTTTAAAAATAAAATTTCTTATAGTGATGGGAGAGAGATATTATTGTTGGCAGAGTAGCTGCCATTTTCAACTGATCAAAGATTTTCTTTTTTTCTATATATTCAAATATGGACATTTGTTCTGGAAAAATTAACAGGGAGAAAAATTATCTCATAGAACCAGAAAAAGAAGATATAGGTGTGAACAAGGCGTTGGTGAGTTGGCTTGCAATTCTTCCTTCTTAAAAATTCATTTTTATACAAATGGAGGGAATATTTCTTGCTTTCAAATGAAATTCTTTCGCTGGGTTTCATTTCGATTTTGTCTTCTTCTATTTTCTTAAACAGAAATGATTGATATTATTATTTTACAACTTATTTAATATTTTTTTATTTAATTTTTAATTTTATTTAATAATTAAGGATGTGAATATTAATAAAATTATATATTTTTTTTAAAATTTTCCTTAATAATTAAGAATGTTAAAAAAATACTTAAAAGAAAATATAAAAAAAATAAAAAAACTCAAATACTCTAATAAATTGTAGATGATCAATAATAAAATTATGGTAGTACCTGTATCACTATTCTTTCTTAAATAACTATTAAACGTGACATTCCAGATGATGACATGCCACCCTGAGGGGGCAAATCGAGCCGTCAGTATAGCATATTAGCATTTTCCTTTGGATTAGGGTCAGAATGCCGTAGGTGGCTGGAGATACAAAAGTCCCACGCCACTTGCAAAGTAAGAAGTGATCAAACAGAATTGATGGTAACTGGTAAGGATGATTGAAAATAGGATGACTGAAAATAGGACAAATCCAAATTAGAATTCAAAACATCCCGCGTTTTTCTTGTAATAATGAGTACTACTGGACTTTTTTTTACAAGTGATTAAGAAAGACTTGACAAGGCCTATATATATATATATAATATAATAGACTCGAATGGTAAGACACACAAATTTATTATTCTTAAATATAATAATAGAATGAGATAATATTTCAGGAATTTAGATACACAAAGGTAGGAATTTTAGGTGATCTTGATCATATTTTAACATTTTCCCAGGATTCTTGGACCAAGGGTATACGTACAGAGGAAAGCAAGCGAGCGTTAGAATTTGGAACACGTACAGTTCGATTTTCTTTAGGAAAAACTTTGCAAATTGACTTCCAGATCATTCTTGGTTTTAGGGGAAAAGGAAGACAAACGGGGGAAGAGGAGTATCTATAATCTAACCAAAGGCGCGCCATTTTGACCGAGTGGATGGACTAATTGCACAGCTGATAATAGCTGTTTGCTTTTATTTTAGTACTAGGACATAGTTAGGTTGAGACACCTTAATAATGATGAGATTAGTTTGTCTCGGAGTACTAATAATGAAACGAGACCCATGAGTAGAAGTCGGTATCCTACAAGGAAGTTGTTGCAAAGGTTCACTGGATGTGATATTTCCATCACATGCAGACTGTTTGGTGAGCCTATATATGAGTCATGCTAGAGAATATTTACTATTTGAAAATATTTATTACAATCCTAATAATATTTAAGGATAAATTGATGAATTTCTTCTAAGCATTACTTATGAGTACAATGGATACTTACAATAGTAGATGTTATAATAATTTTCTCGTATTTATAATACTTAGCAAATTTGGAAATAGTTTTGGAATTTACTGTAGCTAAAGTCTAAATAGTTGGACTTTAGTTAATTCATTGTGATGATATTTTGGGATCTAATAACTAAAATATGTGATGAATTTAAGATTTGGTTAATCCATTAAGAATGCTTTAATAATTGTTCGAATGCAAAAATACCGTTCAAATAGATCATTTTATTTGGAACGAAATCTTTAGTTATAATAGATTCGATTTTTATTTTGGAGTACCAGTTGCAAATATTCATTTGTCACTATTAAAAACGTCATACGTATTTATTTGCGGCAAAAATATTGGCCTCAAAGGTCTTTTTATCGCGAGATTATAATGCAAGTTGAAATGATGCTAGTAACAAGTGTTATGAATAATAATAAAAAGTATAGAAAAAAAATCATAGTAAATTATTGAATAATAATAAAAAATAATGAATAGTAATAAAAAGTAAATAAATAAAATAATAAAATAGTAAATAATAATAATAAATAGATAAATAATAATAATAAAATAATAAAAAATAGTAAAATATTCCAAGAATACTTTGAAATATTTTTATTGCCAAACTTACCCCAAATTTCCAATTATAGCGAATTCATCTTCCAACAACTACTTTTATATAATTTTTTTTTCTTTTTGTAGGAAATGAGGTTTGACTGGGAGGATGGTACGTACCCGCATCCCTCGGACGGAGCCACCCTGCCATCGCATGGGCGGGGGGCAAGTTGGCCTCTTGTGCCTCAGCGCCGTCCGACTAACTAGAGATAGCCTCTAGGGCCGTCGTCCACGGCATGGACTCAGTCATCGTCCCATTGTATATGACGGCTTCCAGATTGGACTCATGGCCATTAATTCCCAAGTAATTAATAGAGTCCAATTTGCCGGCCGACTGGCACGTAATTGGGTCAAATAGCTTTGAGTATGTATGGGCCCTAATTTCACATCACCCTATTCCCATTCCTCCAGATTACGAGTTTTTAATTGAGTGTGAAATCATGTGAGATCATCGAGTGAGATCAAAAGATCAATAAAATTGATGATATTATAATATGCATTGTGTTTTTAATATTATCTAAAAAATTTCTACAGATCAGTACAACAAAAACATAGCACTCACTCCAAAAAGGAAATTTTTTTCTCTCTTTTATATTTGGTTGCACATGAACGGAGATTATCTATATAAGCCCTCGAAAAGATTCCAACCCATGCATATCAGTGATATCACTTTCATTTAGTACCGAGGAAAATAGAAAAAGGTAGACATCTTGGAGGGCTGAGGCTGGCATGGCTTCTGCTCTGCTAAGCAACCCAAAACGCATGGTGCCTACTATGATAGAAGCTGTGGCGCGCCTCTTTGTTACGAGGTTCCTTCGAACATATATCTCCTGCGGATGTTTAGTGTGAGTGATCTACTAATCTTTCCTCCATTCTATATATAAACACATCCTTTTTTCTATGATTCCGCAGATTGTTGCCTCCAGCTCCATTATTAGTTAATGCAGTACCACGTATTATATCTTCTTCTCTAACATACATCTGAAACTCGACAAGACCAGGACTAGGGGTGTAAGAAAAAATCATTAGTAAATACTTAGATCGCCGCTCTGTGACGACTTAATGTATTGCTACTAGTACTTGTGGTAATGCAGATTATTGGAGGAAGCAGGTACGGAATTCACCTTCGAAGGAAACAGGAGAATATGTCCTCTCAAAACTGTTCTTAGAGTTCAGAGTCCCCAGTTTTACTGGAAGGTATGTACTCGTGCGTAATAGGATCATGGGCCACGCGGGATATATTTGACATTCAAAAGTTCAAATCATTTCTGATCTTCATGCAATTTTTCCACAAGCAGTTGGCCGTCATTGTTATCATAAGCAGGTCATGACAAGAGCTGATTTAGGGCTAGCAGATGCATATATTGATGGTGATCTTTCTTTCACAGATAAGAAAGATGGCCTTCTAAATCTTTTTATGGTATTATCATCAATCTGATTCTGAGTCCAAGTTATGATCTTTTTCTGGTTGTAATTTTTGAGTAATGATGCTGAGTCCAAGTTATCTTTTTCTGGTACTAATTTTTGGGTAGTGATAACCTTACCATTACTTTAACACCACTTTATCGCTTATAATGTATTTTTTTTTTAAAGTATATTTTTTTAATATTCTTAATCATTAATAAAGAAAATTTTAAAATATATAATTTCACTTGATATTCACTTCCTTAATCATTAAATAAATAATTAAAAATTAAAAAATTAAAAATTAAAAAAAGTAATAGAAAGTATGAGATCCCAGACTTACGTGTATTTTTACACGTTATTTTATTCTCGATGTTAATTATTTTAATTTATTTAAATAATATTATTAGTCATATTTTATTTGTTTAAAATATTTATTTGAGTTATTAATTAGTTAATATTGAGTTATGTTATTTTTCTTATTTATTTTAATGAGTTAATTATTTTAATGATTGTAATTTAATTCCTTTATTTTATTATGTGAATTTATTTGATCTGCTTTCGTTATATTAATTATTGTTTTATTTTTAATATTGCGCTTGGGTTTAATTTATTTTATTGGTGGGTTTTAAATATTTTATTTTATTAATATTGAAATTATAGTATTTAAAGTCAGTTTTTATTTAATTTCCTGTGCATTTTCTAATAGTCCTATTCTTTCTTCTTCTTCTTCTTTTTCTCTTTTCCTTTTCTTTTCTTTTCCTTTTCTTCTTTCTTTTTCTTCTTTCTTCCTGGCCTTCCCGTGCACGACGCAAGGCTCCCTCCCTCTCTGCTTCCGTTCGGTCCATCTCAGCCCAGCCACCCACCACCGGCTGCCACCCTTCACCGCCCACACAGTCAGCCTCCCCACACGCCGGCAAGTCCACCGGCACCGGTGGGTCACCTCTGACCATCCTACCGCCCCTCCACGGCCACAAACCCGAAATGGGTATTTTGCATTCTCTTGCATTTTTCGGCCATCGCCGGCCACCCCTTGGCCTTCGACCACTACCACTAGACTCCCCACCTTCCGGCGAGCATAAACCACCATCGGTAGCAACCCACTATCGGTAGCCACCCATCACCGCCAGTTACCCCCCTCCACCCGAAATGTGTCTAAACGGGTCGTTCTTCGCCGCGCCGCTGTCAGGCCACCGTAGGCCTCACCACCGCCACCAAAAGACTTCCCTCGCCCAGCCGGTCATTCTCCTAACTCAGTTTTTCCAACCACGGCCTCACCTTTCCGGTACAATCTCAAACCCGAAAATGGGTTTTCACCCATTTTGACTCTGATCCGTCACCTTTCGGTGGTTGTACCGCCACACCACCGCCTCTATGAGATTCCCCACCCTTCAAAGAGTATCTCTCTAAATTTTGGTGTCAAACTGAGTACTTTAGCTTAACGTAAAATGACCGCTGCGAGCGATGCAGAATGGCGTCTACTCAAAGATATGCGTTTTTAATCGCTGTAAGTATTTTCCAAGCGAGTTTTAAGATTTAAATATATTTTTGGCATCAACAGTTATTGTGTTTGATTATTGTTGCTATGTATTGGTTGATGTTGGTATTGTTGGTTGATTGGATTAAATAAATGTTGGATAATTGCTACATGATTGTCTACATTGTGTATTTATGCGCATGTTCATGGAAATATTTGGAAAGTAAATTTTTGCATGATTTCGGATATTCATGTGTTGAGAATGGAAACTGGGATTTAAATTGAGTTTAATGGTTTTTAATGGTTTTGGGCTGAGTCATATCAGGGACGACAATACTTAACGTCCGTTGTGATTAGCGTGTGTGTGTGGATGACGTAATGGGGACAGCGATACGTAACGCCCATTATGGTCATTGGGTGTGCATTTCATATCGGGGACGGCGATACCTAACGCCCGGTATGAAATGAATGTGTGTGGATCGTAATGGAGACGGCGATACATAACGCCCATTATGATTTCGGGTGTGTGAGTAAATCATATCGAGGACGGAGATACGTAATGCCCGGTATGATTTGTTTTGAGAATATTATTTTATGGAAAATGATAGGTGATTTTATTGAAATTTTATTGTGGATTAAATTGAGATTTTAATGAGTGCGGTTATTTCATTGAGTTTGAGGAAGATGATTTTAAGCCTCATGCATATGGTAATTGTTCATGGTTGTTGTTGTGACATTAATGTATTTCTGTCTTTTAGTTTGGTTGGGTTGTACTTACCTGCGATACCATCTTGGCGTCATAGTTTTTAGATGCAGATTATGAAGAGGCTGAACCTGAGGAGACGGTTCCACCGTTGAGGTAATATTAATATTAATTGTTATTTTGGGAAATTTATTTTCCCATTTTTATAAATATGTATTTGTTTAATTTGTATTTCGTATGATTGTATTAAATCTCCTGTTGGAGAGTTTTTATTAAATTGGTTTGTAAAATTATTTCTAAACATTTTGGTACCTAGTTATTGACCTTAATTTTATCCGCTGCGACTTTTATTTTATGTATGTCACGTGTGCACACACGGTTGACACTTGTTGTTGGGATGTATGACCCGTATTGTCATCATCCTGATGCCTCGATTCCAGTATTATTTTAAGGAGAATTTGGGGGCGTCACAAGTGGTATCAGAGCAGTTCAGCTTTGGATAAATCCGCAAGTTACCTAAGGACAATACCAGAAAAGTTTGTGATTTTAAAATTTTATTTGTTTTATGATTTGGTTTTTTTATATTATTCTATTATTTTATTTGTTCTCTAAGTTTTTAGACTAATCTATATGATAAGATTATCGATATTTATTTCGTTATGTTGTGCTTTTTATTTTAATGTTTATGTTGCTTATTTATTTTCATAATTAACTTAGTTCTAATTGATTGGGTTGCTTGTTTTATTTTATTTTAATATTTGTTAAATATTGTAAATGAGTAGTAGTTCAGATTTTAGTTAGTTGATTTTATTTGGTTAAGTTGTCGAGTATTTATTTAATTATTTATTTATTTTATATATATGCCTTTGTTTTTGTTTAAAATTGGAATTTGGATAATTTGGATTAGATTAATATTTTATAACTTTTATTTTAAATAATTGTGTGATGTAATTCCTTATTTTAAAATTTATTTCTTTTGTTGTGGGTTACTTTGTTTTCTTAAACTTTTATTCAATTATCATCAGATTTGATTTTAATTTCAATTCATAGGTTTTCTACGAGATAGTTTTGGATTTGGTTTATTATTTATTTATTTTAATTATTGCTCTTGTATTTTAAGTATTTCTAAAAGTTTGAAATTTATTTAGACAAAGATTTAAAGGAATCGCTGCCATACTTCTGTTTAAGTTTATGCTTTGAGATAAATTTAAATTAATTATCTTTTTACATTTCCGTATGTTTTATTTTAAAAGTTTATCTATTTACTTTAACGAGTGGATTTTTTTTGGCGACTTGTTTGTATTTATTTATTAATTAATTTATCGATTTAATTATTTTATTATGGTTCATTTCTTTTAAAAGTTTAAAATTATAGAGATTTCTACAATAAATCTTTTTAAGAGTTGGTTTTGTAGAGAATTTCAAAATTTTATTTGTGATTTTATTTGCTGTTCTTATTTTAATTTAATCTCCTTATTTTATTTAATAATCGTATTTTGTGACTTTGTGTTTCTTAAAGGAGTTGGGCTTGTTTTTTTGAATGAGTGGCTTTTACTTAATTATTTATTAAATCTTTTCCCCCTTTTGTATTTTTATATAATAATTATGTGAATTACTTGAATTTTGTTTAATATTTGGGTATACTATTATTTATAATTGTGAGAAGAATTTGTTTGATAAGTTGTTGGTATTTATGCAATTGCGTTTCCTTATCGGTATTGTATATGCTATTTATGTGTATTTATTACCCGGGTCTCACTGAGTGTTTGAGTGTCTAAGTTCTAATTTTATTTCTGGGAGATTATTAGAATTGTATTTTAGATGGACTCTTCATGTGAGTGTAAAATTTTTAGCCATTACCATATTATTATGGAATTCGATTTAAGAATACTTATGATGGTAGATGATCAATTGTTCTTTGGTGAAGTTTTGATGTAGTTTTTATTTGTGGGTGCTTGGAGATCGTTATGTAATAATTATGTGTGTAAAGTTTGGAGAGTATTTGTCTTGGGCTGGTGTTTGACTTGAGAGAATTTATTTGTTAAGTGATAGGGTTGAATTGATGTGATGGAAATAAATTTAAGAGATATAAATTTTAGGCTTCTGGGCGAATTTTTTGGAGTGGATAATTTAAGTATAATATTCTGGAGAATTTAATAGTTAGCAACATTTGTTAAGGTGTCTTAAAGAATTAGTTGTGATTTGAGGTCACATAAGAATTTAAATATTTGAGGTTATTTTATCTCTTAGGTAATGAAGGTTCGATTGAGATAATACAGATTTAAATAATTAATATATGATGAGAGTGATGAGTTATAATGATGGAGAAGTGTATTAGAGGTTTGGGAGTTAGAAATTTTTAGGCTTTAATATTGTGAGACATAACTTGAATTGTGAGATGATAAAGCATTAGGATTTAAAAGAATGGTATAGGATTTCTTGCTAATAGATGTTAAGCAAATTTTTACTATGGTGATAATTTATGAGGATTTAAATTTTTATGAATTTAGCAAGTTATCAGAGTGCGCGCGGAAGCGTAATGATTTGCAATGTGGTTGGAGGTTCAATTCTTGTGTAAATTTTGAGGAATTAGTGGTGACTTAAAATTTGGGATGATACTTGTAAGTGAGGATTTATCTTTTAGTTGGGTAAATTATGGTTATTGACGATTAAGTTAGGAAGATAAACTTGGAAGTTACTTTAGGGTGACACTAAGTGTGATATGGAATTAGTTAACATTAAAATTTTGAGAGGTTGTGCTAAAGTTTTGATACATATGGAGTTCATATTAATTGGCTACCTCAGGAGTCTTAAAAATGAAATATTATTTGGAAACTATACGGTTATGATGAAATAACATTTATTGTGTAATTGAGGAAAATAGATGATTGTGCTAATGCTTGGAGTGAGTGTTGAGTTGTGTGATAGGTGAGTTATTGGAGTTCTATTAGTTGCAGCCGAGCGAATTTTGAAGACGAAATTCTTTTTAAGGGGGGAAAATGAGAGATCCCGGACTTACGTGTATTTTTACACGTTATTTTATTCTCGGTGTTAATTATTTTAATTTATTTAAATAATATTATTAGTCATATTTTATTTGTTTAAAATATTTATTTGAGTTATTAATTAGTTAATATTGAGTTACATTAATTTTCTTATTTATTTTAATGAGTTGATTATTTTAATGATTGTAATTTAATTCCTTTATTTTATTATGTGAATTTATTTGATCTGTTTTCGTTATATTAATTATTGTTTTATTTTTAATATTGCGCTTGGGTTTAATTTATTTTATTGGTGGGCTTTAAATATTTTATTTTATTGATATTGAAATTATAGTATTTAAAATCAGTTTTTATTTAATTTCCTGTTCTTTTTCTATTAGTCCTATTCTTTCTTCTTCTTCTTCTTCTTCTCTTTTCCTTTTCTTTTCTTTTTCTTCTTTCTTCTTTCTTTTTCTTCTTTCTTCCTGGCCTTCCCATGCGTGACGCAAGGCTCCCTCCCTCTCTGCTTCCGTTCGGTCCATCTCAGCCCAACCACTCACCGCCGGCTGCCACCCTTCACCGCCAACACAGCCAGCCTCCCCACACGCCAGCGAGTCCACCGGCACCGGTGGTGTCACCTCCGGCCATCCCACCGCCCCTCCACGGCCACAAACCCGAAATGGGTATTTTGCATTCCCTTGCATTTTTCGGCCACCGCCGGCCACCCCTTGGCCTCCGACCACTACCATGAAACTCCCCACCCTCCGGCGAGCATAACCCACCGTTGGTAGCCACCCATCACCGCCAGTTACCCCCTCCATCTGAAATGGGTCTTAAACGGGTCGTTCTTCACCGCGCCGCCGTCCGGCCACCGTAGGCCTTACCACTGCCACCAAAAGACTCCCCTCGCCCAGCCGGTCATCCCCCTAACTCAGTTTTCCCAACCGCGGCCCACCTTCCCGGTACAACCTCAAACCCGAAAATGGGTTTTCACCCATTTTGACTCCGATCCTCCACCTTCCTGTGGTTGTGCAGCCACACCACCGCCTCCATGAGATTCCTCACCCTTCAAAGAGTATCTCCCTAAATTTTGGTGTCAAACCGAGCACTTGAGCCTAACGTAAAAAAGACCGCTGCAAATGCTACGAAATGGCGTCTACTCAAAGATATGCATTTTTAATCGCTGTAAGTATTTTCCAAACGAGTTTTAAGATTTAAATATATTTTTTGCATCAACAGTTATTGTGTTTGATTATTGTTGCTATGTATTGGTTGATGTTGGTATTGTTGGTTGATTGGATTAATTAAATGTTTAATAATTGCTGCATGGTTGACGGTATTGTGTATTTACGCGCATGTTCATGGAAATATTTGGAAAATGAATTTTTGCATGATTTCGGATATTCATGTGTTGAGAATGGAAACTGGGATTTAAATTGAGTTTAATGACTTTTAATGGTTTTGGGCTGAATCATAGCGGGGACGGCAATACGTAATGCCCGTTGTGATCAGCGTGTGTGTATGTGGATGAAATAATGAGGACGACGATACGTAACGTCCATTATGATCATTGGGTGTACATTTCATATCGGGGACGGCGATACGTAACGCCCGGTATGAAATGAGTGTGTGTGGATCGTAATGGGGACGGCGATACGTAACACCCATTATGATTTCGGGTGTGTGTGTAAATCATATCGGGGATGGTGATACGTAATGCTCGGTATGATTTGTTTTGAGAATATTATTTTATGGAAAATGATGGGTGATTTTATTGAAATTTTATTGTGGATTAAATTGAGATTTTAATGAGTGCGGTTATTTCATTGAGTTTGAGAAAGATGATTTTAAGTCTCATGCATATGGTAATTGTTCATGGTTGTTGTTGTGGCGTTAATGTATTTCTGTCTTTTAGTTTGGTTGGGTTGTACTTACCTGCGATACCATCTTGGCGTCATAGTTTTTGGATGCAGATTATGAAGAGGCTGAACCTGAGGAGACGACACTGCCATTGAGGTGATATTAATATTAATTGTTATTTCGAAAAATTTATTTTCGCATTTTTATAAATATGTATTTGTTTAATTTGTATTTCGGATGACTGTATTAAATCTCCTGTTGGAGAGTTTTTATTAAATTGGTTTGTAAAATTATTTCTAAACATTCTGGTATCTAGTTATTGACCTTAATTTTATCCACTGAGACTTTTATTTTATGTATGTCACGTACGCACACACGGTTGACACTTGTCATTAGAATTTGTAACCCGTGTTGTTATCATCCTGATGCCTCGATTCCCGTATTATTTTAAGAAAAATTTAGAAGCGTCACAGAAAGATAATAAAAAAGATGTAAGCTATCATTATTCTTAATTTTTACATCCTCGACACCTGCTTGCTGATTTTGTTTTGCAGATTCTTATCGCCAGCAGCAACGTAAATTCCAACGCAACCAAAATGAAGAAGACAAGGTGTGTATAATATATATATATATATATGTATATATAACTGCTACATATACAAAAGAGTAATTTATATAAAATAAACTTATAAACTAATATAATTTTATAAGATGATTTGTTAGATTTAACTTTATAATCTGATGTACCTATCCTATGATCAAATCACATCAATTTTTGAATTTATTTTTGTGGAATTTTTTTGTGTCTAAAGTATTACCAATATTATATATATATATATCAGTCACGATCTCCTCAATTAACGCAGTACTAGTTCATTATTAATTGAGCGTTCATCTTTTGTTGGCTTTAGGAAATGGTGGACACCATTGCTATTCACAGCCAGCATATCATCTGCAATAACATTTTTCAAGCATTGTTCAAGGCAAAACACTCTTACAAACGCCCGCAGGAACATCTCTCGTCATTATGACTTGGTATAAGATTATTACCTCTGAAACATTGCATCTTTTTTATTTGATGTCCTTAAGATTGTTAAGAGTGATAGTACTGAAATTACACCAATTAATTACTCGTTCTGCACATGAGAAACAGAAGCTTATAATTCGTATTTTGGTATGCTTCTAGAGTAATGAACCATTTGCTCTCTTCTTGGATGAAACAATGACATACTCATCTGCTGTATTTAAGGTCGGGTTCTGAACCTTCTAATGATTTACTACTAAAAAATGCATCTAGTTCTTGTAATTTTTCATCTAAGCTTTAGCTTTAACTTATTCGTACGTATTACAATATTGCTTAGAATGAAGTTGAAGACATGGAAGTTGCACAGCTGAGAAAAATCTCCATTGTAATTGAAAAGGTGAGTCTTTTGATTTGTTGGATCATCTCGGATTCTTACGGTTATTTCTTTCTCTCAACAATTCTAGTTTGTGTCTACTTCCGAATAACAAGGCAAGAATTGATAGGAAGCATGAAATTCTTGAAATTGGGTGTGGTTGGGGAAGCTTTGCTATTGAAGTTGTCAAACGAACGGGATGCAAATACACTGGCATCACTCTTTCTCAATCGCAGCTGGAATTTGCAGAAAAGAAAGTGAAAGATGCTGGTCTTCAGGTACTCCAAACTTATATATATATATATATATTAGGAGTGTCAAATTGTATTGACAAATTGTCTCGTATCAAGACATGTATATTATATGAATCAACTTTAACTCAATTTGTTAAACTTATTGTATCAAAATCTCAAATTTTTACACAACCCATTAACATAAGGGATCGTGTCGTATTAACTCATTTTAACCCATTAGTAAATATTATGAAATAACTAGGTTAATATGACACAATATGACCCGTTTCAACCTATTTATATAAATTGGTTGAATAGGCTTGAAATTAACCTGTTTGACCTAATTAAATTTAGCATAATTTTATATAAATGTTACAATTACAATATCCATAAAAATTATAAAACTAACTACAAGTCTAGAATTATAATACAAACACTAAAAATATCAAAATTAAAATACTAATTAACAATTTTCTTTTAGGTGTCATAATAGGTTATAACGAGATCAAAACGGATTGACCCATTATTAACTCGTTAAGCATTCGTGTCTTAATATTTTTTCTTATATATTAAAATAATATTATTCTATTATTTCTTTATTACATTTTCTACTACTTTATTTCACATCTTTAACTATTATCAATAAAATATATTTAAAATTTGATATAGGGATGAAAAATAACTCCTCAAATATATGGGATTACTATAGCACCCCCTAAACCCATCTCCTATTATGAGAAACTGGATGTGGGTTAGTTTTTGGATAAAACTCTAAAACAAACCCTAAAATTTAAGGAGAAAGGAGTTTTGAAGCATCCAATGAGAATGCTCTAAGTGATCATGCATGAACAAGTCATTGTAGAGATCTAAAATTTTAACCTGTTTCATATGGGATTTATTATATATTATATTAAATCCTTGTACAGTTGGTGTATTGTATTTTTCATAAGAGTAGTTTTAATGTGCTGTCCATTTTTTATCGTTGAGTACTGTCACTACAAGAAAAACAGGCTTTTGAGGCCAGTTATATGCTGTGAACATGAATACTGTTTTCGTCCCAAATAGTCATGTTCGCAATATATAAGTGGCCTCAAAAGCCTGTTTTTCTTGTAGTGTGTGCCCACTAGCACAAATTTTACATTTGAAATATTTTCTTATTTCTCTCAGATTTTTAAAAGATAAAAAATACATTAAAATTCACTTTCTTAACTATTAAGTAATTTTTTAAAAACAAAAGTTGAATATATGAGTAATCAAAGTGAGAAAACAAACTCATGAGATATACTAACATTTTCCTTTTTATAATCATCTGGATAGAATCCTCTACAGCCCCATGAATATCATGTTGCAGATCAATGACATAAATCTCGTGTCGTTTGAATTGATTCCACCTTTTATTATACTTTTTTTTTCCTCTTATCCTTCCTAATAGAATCCGACGCTAGACTTTTTACCAAGCTACTTTTCTCTCACTAGGATCACATTACACTTCTTCTTTGCGACTACCGCCAAGTGCCTGATACCCGAAAATATGACAGGATCATATCATGGTCAGTTCTTTTCTCCAAATTAAAACTGATCTCCAATCTGACTGATAATTTCGATAAAACAATGACATTTGATCCCTTTAATTGTCAGCGAGATGATAGAACATGTTGGCCATAAATATATGGAAGAGTTCTTTGGTTGCTGCGAATCATTATTGGCCAAAGACGGTATTCTTGTTCTGCAGGTAATTACTGGGTAAAAAGCCCAAGGTGGTGGCATAATCCTTAGTTTCGGTGTGATATTAATGTCGGTTGCAAAATGCTTTGGTATTTATAGCTCTTCTAAATACGATTATAGGTTGATCTGCGCCAATTAATCAAACATACATCTATATATATACATATCATAAAAATGATGCTCAAATTTGGCTAAACATTTCTTTATTTTTTAACACAATATTGCTAACCATGAAACCCGTTTATGTGTTCTTAGTTCTCATCCTTACCTGATCAACGTTATGAAGAGAACAGACTAAATTCAAGTTTTATGAAGGAATATATCTTTCCCGGCGGATGCCTACCTTCATTAAGCAGGGTAACATCGGCCATGACTACTGCATCCGATCTCTGGTATATAATTTTATTGCCTCTTATTTTAAAGATTCTGTCGATCTCTCTCCAAAAACAAATAGAAATTCTGAAATTGCAGGGTGGAGCACCTGGAGAACATAGGGAATCATTTCTACAAAACACTGAGATGTTGGAGAAAAAAATTTATGGAGAACCAATGGTAAGAAAATAATCATGTATTTCGTATTATCATAGTTCGTATACAAGAACGACTTGATGAAGCAATTATTTGAGAATCAAGATGATCAGGACACTAATGGTTATGATAAGCAATTGTTTGGAATAAAAAAGTTTTGAACAAGAAAAAAAGAAAAAACTAATGGTTATGATAAATAATGTTAATTCCTTTTGCAGCAAAGTCCTGGCTCTGGGCTTTGATGAAAAATTTATAAGGACGGGGGAATATTACTTCGAATATTGTGCAGCTGGTTTTAAGTCGCGTACACTCGGAGATTATCAGGTAATTAATGTTTCATGTAAAATAAATGTCGGGACGAAATGGGGTTCTCTCCAAAAATATTGTTACTCGATGCTATTATATGTTAGACTTACTATATATTAGACTATTAGGGAAATTTTTGATTAGACACATTTGTCCAGAAAGGTTAATAATTGGGAAGAACATTCAATGGGATCATATATTTTACACTCGATGCTAGTATAATTTCTATTAATTATTATTATTTGGCTTATATTTACAATTAATTAATGTAGATTGTATTCACGCGTCCTGGCAATGTTGCTGCATTCGGCAATCCATATCAAAGAATACCTAATTCGGAAGTTGATCATGATCCTGTTCCTGATGGAGAAACCACCGAACCTTCGTATTAATGCCAGGAGTACTTGATGATCCCTTTCCGGCTTTCCCCAACTAGATCAAAGATGGCAATGCACTCAGATGATGCTATCCATCGATATATATATTATACTACTTTATTTTATTTTGCTTCGAAGAAAATAATGAATAAAGGTGTGGTCTTTGCCTTTTCTGGAATTTGGCCGTGCCTGGATGGTCAGGTGGTGCTTGGCATTTGTAATACAATTACTATTATTAATGAGAATGGTGCATAGTCATCATGAACAATCCATCCTTTCTTCTACGGAATAAATATTTGAATCTAAACGCGTACGTCTCTTCTTCTTCTTTCTTCTACTTTTTTTTTTCACTTCTGTACGTTGAGTAGTGTAAAGTTATAAGCGTTTATTTTCCTAATTTCTTCTACTACAAGAAAAATGACTTTTGCATCCAAAATATTTCGGTCCATGCTCAAATTGATGAAAAAGAAAATATATGTGTATTGAAAGGGTGTCCAACTCAACCGGACCCAGGCCCAAAGGGGTTGTCAGGCCCAAGGCCCGTAATTTGCACCTATCACCGTGCGGTGTTCGAATTCAACTAGAGAGACTGAAACCAGGGACGATCCAAGTCCCTGGTTATCTCGATCCGGCAGAATGAGATTAAATCGACTTCGAGGACACGCTAAGGCCAGAACGACGGTTCACGTATTGATATATCTCCTGGATCCGCCTCACATCAAGATCACTCCCGCATTTATGAACGACCAGACAACCGCCGGTCTACAGACCTCCCCTCTTAAATGCGGAGACACTATAAACGCACATCATTAATTGCTAGATTGATGAAAGATAGAGCGGCATTTAATGCCCCTTTCCAAAAGAGTCTAATTGAGCATTAAATGAAGGGATACTCAATTAATGTGATGAGACCGACCGAATTAGATCATATTTTTCCCTATCGAGGATGACGATCGAGTGATGTCCCGATTTCTAGATCTTTTATCATAAAAACCCTCCTTCAAAGGGAACACCTATAAATAAGACCAAACCAAAGACGAAAAGGGGTACATTCTAACACTTCTCTCAAGCAAACTTCCATATATTTTCTCCCTGAAACTAACTTGATCGTCGGAGCGGTCCCGGACCCCGATCATCCTTGTTCTTGTTTTGCAGGCTCCGGTCGGTCGGGATTTGATAAAGCAGACTGCAGAATACGTCCTTAACAGTGGCGCCGTCTGTGGGATTCCGTTGTTTCTGATAAACATACTTTTTGCATGTCTACCCTACCATTAACCCAAACGACCGAGCACGACCGGCAGTTGGACCCGGCTATGGAAGAAAGACTAGAAGTATTGGAAGAAATGGTGAGGAAGCTGAAGGAGGAGAACGCCGCCCTTCGGTAACCCCGTGAAGAGGCATCGGCCCGTGGCGAAACCAATCTTGGAGAGAATGTGAGCTCCCAACTTCCGGAGGAGAGCGAGGCCTCTGAAGGAGAACGACGCCGGATGCCCACCGAGCTAAAGGAGTTAGGGGACAAATATGCTGAAATGGCAAAACTAATCAGCTCGGCCGCAGGGCACCTCTCCTCGCAAGGAAGCATAGGGACACCCTACAGTGCAGACGTCCTAGCCGTCCCTCTCCCGTCCAAATTCAAGGTCCCACAGGTAGAACCGTATGATGGGTCTCAGGATCCTGTGGAACACCTAGAAGCCTTCAAAGCACATATCAGCTTGCATGGCTATCCTGGCGCAGTAGCATGCCGAGCGTTCCCTCTCACACTGAAGGGGATGGCTAGGACATGGTTCGGAACCATTCCTCCGGGATCAGTCAGTAGCTTCGAGACGTTAGCCCGACTCTTCATCACCCAATTCATGGCCAGTAGGAAAAAAAGGCGCCCCACGGCGTACTTATTGACCGTCAAGCAAGGAGAGAAGGAAAGCTTGAAAGGGTACCAGACTAGGTTCAACAAAGAAAGAATGACCACTGACAACCAAGACGAAAAAATCACTCTAGCGGCCCTTCTAGGTGGCATATGGCCTAGGAGCCCCTTCATGGCAGAGATAGCCCGCAAGACTCCCACTACTCTGAACGGGTTTATGGATCAAGCTGACGGATTCATCAACGCCGAAGATACGCCCAAAGCCCTAGTAGCCCTACGACGAGATGAACTCCGACAGCATGATCGGAAAACAACCAATGCCGGGGAAAGTTCCAGCCGGCACCGGGAGGGGAGGAAGTTTCTAGATAAAACGAGGGGAAGAGACTCCCCACGGGAACACAGACTATCATCATGGCCTCAATCCAACTTGGCGGTGGAAGATCAGAACCGATCTGAATCGAGACGAGAGTCAATTGGAAGAAAGAGGGAGAATATGTATTGCGAATATCACAAGTCTAAAGGCCACAACACTAAAGACTGCCAGACTTTGAAGAATAGACAAAGAGATGAACAGATGAACAATCGAAGAGATAGAACCCGGTCGAGGACCCCCCTTCGAGAACGAGAGTCAAGCTGACACCGAGGTGAGCCCATACCAAACCACCTTCCAAGCGAGATCAGAATCATTGTTGGAGGACCGTCCCGAGGACGAACTACATCCTCCTCTCAAAGGGCGCATGCACGAAGAGCCAGATATGGAGAAGTTTACACACTGGGGCGAACATCGAGACAGGGCAACCTGGGTCTTAAAGGAGAATCAATCGTTTTCAACGAGTAGGATGAAAAGGGCATCGCCTTTCTGCACGATGACGCATTGGTGATATTAGCATTAGTAGCCAATTTCACAGTCAAGAGGATACTGGTTGACAATGGGAGTTCAG
The DNA here is from genome assembly GCA_036898215.1 of Platycarya strobilacea. Lineage (NCBI taxonomy): Eukaryota > Viridiplantae > Streptophyta > Magnoliopsida > Fagales > Juglandaceae > Platycarya > Platycarya strobilacea. Next base: position 42,451,195 of record CM072545.1, on the reverse strand, counting down.
CCGATATCTTGTTCTGGGAGGCCTTCATGCAGATGGGGATCAATCCCCACCAACTGCAGCCCATCCAAGCCCCCCTTAAAGGATTTACGGGTGAAGCAATACACCCCGAAGGCATGATAACACTCCCGGTCTTGATGGGTTCCTCACCCAGAACCATGTCCGTCATGACCGAATTCCTGGTAGTAAAAGCCCCCTCTTCATACAATGCCATCCTAGGGAGGCCAATCCTAAATAACCTAAGGGCAGTCACTTCTACCTACTACCTCAAAATGAAGTTTCTGATCGACAGAGGAATAGGTGAAGTCAGGGGAGAACAAGTCACCTCCAGGGAATGCTACGCCCGGGAATTGAAGCACAAGGAAAATTAGGACCAAAATGCGAAGGGCCTTACATAGTGACAGCAACAAACAGGCCCGGATCTTACCAACTCAAAGATAGCTCCGGAACCGATCTACTACACCCCTGGAACAGTGAGAGGCTTAAGAGGTACTATGTATAACATTTACTGATGTAATTAACTTCTTGAAATTATAAAAAGCCCGTTGTTATTGATATCCAATGCATTATAAATTATAAATTCTCAACACACATGCGGAATCCCGCGGGGTCGGTCTACCCACCCAGAGGTAAGAAGCATGCGTCGAAATGACAGGTCAGTTAATGATGATCACGCGCATATCACTAGTTAATCGCGAATCACTGACAGTTCGGGAATCGGAATAACGGCACAAATAAACTTTGAACTGCATTAAATGCCTGACACGGAATATGATAAGTTATGATTCAGCATTAATTGATCAGAATTCAAATCGTCCCCCTGAAGTCCATTCAGTAAACGAAACGACATACCAACGGGAACCACCCGAATACATCCGACCCTGTATTTTCGCTCGGAAGGACAGTGCAAACAAAGAAAAGGAAGACTCTAGCCCTAAAACATTTAGAATTTCCATCAACGTACCTTCGATAAAAACTCGCGGGGTACTGAAAGGGTGTCCAACTCAACCGAACCCGGGCCCAAAAGGGTTTTCAGGCCCAAGGCCCGTAATCTGCACCCATCATCACGCGGTGTCCGAATTCAACTAGGGAGGCTGAAACCGGGGACGATCCAAGTCCCTGGTTATCCCGATCCGACAGAATGAGATTAAATCGGCTTCGAGGACACACTAAGGCCAAAACGACGGTTCACGTATTGATATATCTCTTGGATCCGCCTCACATCAAGATCACTCCTGCATTTATGAACGACCAAACAACTGCCGGTCTACAGACCTCCCCTCTTAAATGCGGAGACACTATAAACGCACATTATTAATTGCTAGATTGACGAAAGATAGAGCGGCATTTAATGCCCCTTTCCAAAAGGGTCTAATTGAGCATTAAATGAAGGGATACTCAATTAGTGCGATGAGACCGACCGAATCAGATCAGGTTTTTCCCTATCGAGGATGACGATCGAGTGATGTCCCGATTTCTAGATCTTTTATCATAAAAACCCTCTTTCAAAGGGAACACCTATAAATAAGACCAAACAAAAGACGAAAATGGGTACATTCTAACACTTCTCTCAAGCAAACTTCCATATATTTTCTCCCTGAAACTAACTTGATCGTTGAAGTAGTCCTGGACTCTGATCATCCTTGTTCTTATTTTGTAGGTTTCGATCGGTCGGGATTTGATAAACCAGACTGCAGAATACGTCCTTAACATGTATATATATTATTTGCATAGAAATTAGAGTTGTCTTTAAATTTTATTAGAAATAATGTCATATGACGATTCCAGTACTATGCATTTCTATTGTGGTGAAGTTTTTAGTTTTTGTGGCATTTTTTAATCTTTGTAAAATCATGTGAATCACAAGAAAAATAGTTTATTTGCCACAAATTTTTCTGTGACAATTTTAATTCGGTCGCAATTCGCAAAAAATTAACATTTTGCAATCCCTCGTATTATATTCGTTGATAACAACTCGGTCGCTAAAACTAATTTTTTGGGACTAACTTGAATTAAATTGCCATAAAAGAATTGGTCGCTAAATGATCTATGTGATATTTAAGTTTTTTTCCTCTTAACTTTCTCCAATCCCCGATATCCTAATCTCTCATCTTCCATCTTGTGCAACCCACCCCTCTCATTATTCACTCTTATTTTTTCCCTTATTTGATTTTATATGCTAATTTGTACATGTTATACGTACCTTGTATATTAGTCCAACTTACTAAAGAAGTTGTCTTTTAACAGAAACTTTAATTACATTAATATTATAAGTTCAATCTTTTTATGTTCTTTAAAGATGGGAATGGCTATCTTGGTTAATACATGTAAATCAATTTTATAAACTACGCCAAACCTTAACACAATTCATTATCTTCTTATAATACAAGTGAAAAATAGGATTAATTTTTAGACTAGACCCTGTATACAGATTTATGCTATCATGCAAAATTGCATGTCTCCAATATGAATATGTAGATTTTTTTTCAGAAGTAATGGTCGAATAATTAATTGCTAATGCTTAATAAATGACTCAATTAAGCCATAATTATGAGTATGTGTATAGACAACAAAATGGCCAACACTAATCCTAACTGACATACAATAATCATTAAAAGTTTTACATGTAAGTTCTCTTGTATTATTCAATTGAATAGTCTAAAGGCTCTGGGAGGGCCAACATCATCTTGCCAAAATGCACAACGATAATTTGTATTATTCAAAGTTTAGAAGAAATTTACTAAATTTTTAAAATATTCATTGTATTTGTTATCATATTGAAATTACAAACTAAGGCAGTAATGAATGTCTTTACATTACTACAATAAATTTTAAGCATAAGCTTATATTAGAAAATTGTTATCATTCTCTTCTGAATTATATTATACAACATTGAAACTATTGACTCACATCTTTTAATGCATTAGAAGTGCTTTGATCTAAAAATATTTATGATTTGGTATGATTGTCTTAGTCACCTAAGATCAATCATAATGCCTTGAATAATTGAGGGTCCATATGGGCATTCCTTAAAAATTTACAAGATTCTATTATCAAGTGATTATCTGTATAGTATGTTCTAAAGGAAAGTTAATTGTTAGATCATCCATTCCCCGATAATTATTAAAATTCCATCATTTTTACAAAGAATCCATGAAAATATATGTAGACATATATATACACCATGTGTGCCATTTATGTATTTATGGTTTTAATAGATGCATCAACTAGATGATATATGTTTATCTACTTTCAGCTAGATATTTTGCATTTGATAGATTTCCTGTGCAAATTATTAAATTGTGGGTCCAATTTTCGGATTATCCTAATTCTGGCTCAATTATTATTATTTTTTCCTTTTTTTAAATAAATTAATAAAAATTATTTTAAATAACTAAATTAAAATTAATTAGATTATTAATGTGGATTATGTAACTAATTGAATAAAAATTACGTTATTAATTTATATAATTATACTATACATTTAGTTAATTAATATTATACATTAGTTAATTGATAGAATATTAAATTGTTAATAACATACTTAAGATTTTATATTATTAATAGTGAGAGGTTAGATGAAAATTATACAATAATTCTATAAATAATATATATAATATTTTTAAATATGAATTTTTTTTTATTCGATTGATCCAGTCTGGTCTAGTATGAAAAACTCTCAACTAGGGACTAGATTGAAAATTGGAAATTTTCTATTTTATAGATCGGGATCGACCAATCTCTATTTCACTCTATACCGAATCGGACTGCCCGATCGGTTTTTCAAATCGGGACCTTCCTAAATTATAAACCTTGGTTTGCTCCCTAAATAGGCCAAGTCCCAACCCACATCGATAGGACTACAAATGAACAGAGCTGCTCGTGAACAATTTGAGTTCGACTCGTATAAACTTGATTCAAACTCGATTCGTTTAATAAATGAGTTGTTCGTGAGCACTAATATTGGTTCGAATATTAAACGAGTTAAACTCGTATAATTTCGACTCGACTCGTATAAATTCGGTTTGTGTTCGTGAACAAGATTCGTATAAATTCGATTCGACTCGTTTTGAGCTCGTAACAATACTTGTAATATTTCTATATACATATATATAATCTTGCATATATTCTTTTATTATATATATTTTCTGTATTATATATATTATTTTTGATACTTTGTATAAGTAATATATTTTGTTACTTTATGTAGAAGTAGCATTTTATTTCTTTACAATAATAATGTATTAAGTTTACAAAACAATTATTGAGTCAAATATTTATAAAGAGTAAGAAACTCGAGTAATTACTTGACTAAGTTCGGCTTGTTCGTTAGAGAGTAAAAACAAAGATCGATAAATAACTTGATTTGACTCGAGCTCGTCTTTGATCGGCTTGAATTCAACTCGACTCGACAAACTCTCAGCTTGACTCGAACTCGAACTCGAGTTATTTGAGTCCAGCTCGACTCGACTCGAACTCATCTTTAATCAAATCGTTTGCAGCCTTACACATCGCTGATGGTGATATCACTTTCATTTACTGGGGAAAACATCTTGGAGGGCTGGTATGGCTGGCTACTACACACGCCACATCGTTCGGCCAGCGTAAGTGGTATTGCTAATTGGGTTTTTGTAATGCAATTTTGAATAATGGCGGGTAATGAATATATTATACTACCATATATTATATATATGTCTCTTAAATATATAAATATATATATATATATATATAATAGGAAGTGCTACTACGCCTCCAGAAGTTGATACTGCTCTAGCTAAATTTTTTATTATTTTTTTCTTTTAAAATATTTTTAAAAAATATAAAAATTATTAATAGATTAATAACCACTTTTTTTAATCATTAAGTAAAAAAATATAATTAAAATTAAATCAAAATACTTGAAGTGTCAAAAATATGTGTCAAATAGAATGGACATAATAGTATTATTCATATATAATATAGTACACTACCATATATCTTAATTTTCTGATCTTCGATCCTCTCCATCTTATTTTTTTTAATTCTTTTTCCTCTCTCGATCTACTGAGGTAGTACTGCATGTCAATTAAATGTGGGAATATATATATTATTCTATATAAAAAGCGGCAATCCGGAAATGAACAGTGATAATTTCGTCGGTCCAAATTACCCTTTTTTGTCCGCCCAATTTGCTCCTTATATTATTCTCAAGCAAAGAAACAATTAAAAAAAAAAAACCCAAAAGAACTTTAGGAGAAAAAATAATAACGAACTAACCCAAAAAAAATCAGACCTTACATGTAATAACAAAAAAAGAACTGCAACCAGAGGAATTTAGGAAAAAAAAATGGACAACAGATCATAACATGCAATGCAAAGAAAAAAAAGGATAAAGGAACTTCAATGAGAGGAACCTAAAAAGAGCAAAATCAAGGCAAAAATAAAATGAACCAAGAGGAAGTTCAGGAAAAAAAAAACATCGAACTAATACAAAAATATGAGCACAAATCCGAGAGTTGAGCTGTCTTGTGATTGAGAGCGAGAGTGATGCCAGACAAAATAACGATTATTCTGCAGACTAGTTTCAACAGATGAATTTACAGGAAGAACACAAGAAATTCGCCCAAAATATAGAGAATACGTCTCTGAGAAAAGAACTGAATATTATCAAATCAAAAAACTGTCGAAAATCAGTCTACAAGCTGAACTGTATAGCTAAAATATGTCTGTAACCGAATTTTACCAAAAATGACAAAATCTCGAAAATAACGTAAAATTGAAATTCGAAATCAAATAAGCAAACTACGAAAAATCCAAAACAATTCGGACTTAAAATGACTTCTTAACAAATATACGAAATATTACAAAAAATAGTAAAAAATAATTAAAAACAATGATTCGGAAGGGGAAATAGCAGAATTTGAGGTTGAAAAAAAGGCACATGGAGCCATGCTTGATGTGGAAAGCGTGCGCGTCGAAAAGAACTTTTCGAATTGGGGTCTTATGCTCGATTCTGATACCCATAGCCAAAGTTATGGCCAAAAAACTGAAATGCACCTAAAACTCCCCCAATCAGAAAGAGATCACGATCATTTCCGACTTTTACGCTGATCTGCCAATTCATGGTACCTCAGTGCCATCAACGTGCAATCAGGCAGCTCAATATCATCTGTCTCGGATCCCCCTGCATCAAAGAGGGAGAGAGTTTTGTGATAAATCTTCCAGGCATTGGCATTTGAGGAAGAATGAGAAAAGAGAGATGTTAAACCGTCAATTTAAGTAGACTTTCTTCTTTAAAAATTAAAAATGGAACACATGTAAGAGTAGGATCTTTTTTGCTTTTCCTTCTGAGATTTTTATTTGAAAGGGGGTAAACCCAAATTCATTAGAAATGAAGAAGAGAGTTACAAATTTAGTGTTACAACCGATTCAATCTCATCTTCTGCTAGCCTAAGTGCATACTTAGCTAGAGAGTGGGTTTCCTCATTCCCACTCCTCCTAACAAATGAAGCTTTCCATTCTAAAGATGATAATAGTAATATTGTATCTTGAATGACCATGCCTTTTGTGTCATCCCTGCTATCTTGATTATTTAGCTCCTTGATAATTTGCAAATTATCCCTTCCCACTATGACAGAATTTAGATTCAGTTCTCTAGCTAAATTTGCTACTTCCTTGCCTCCCAATGACTCTAGCAGTAGAGGATCTATGAAAGAGCTTCTTGCAATTTTCTTTGTAGCCTTGATATAGTACTGGTCCCTTACAATCAAGCCTATACCAATTTTTTTGTTGTTCCTTACATAAGTTGGAATCCCAGTTAATTTTGACAAACCCTATTGGAGGAGGAGTCCAGGATGAACTCACACTAGTTTTGTTGGGCAGTTGTGGGATGAAACACTTTGAGCTTCTCTGAAATCCTCAAGTCCATTAATAGCTTTCCTGATCACTTGATCCGGATGCATAAAAGAGTTTTCAAATATTAATTTGCTCCTTCTATGCCAAATTTCACCAGAGATAGCAGCAAATTCTTCCACAATCCTCTTGCTACTTGAAAGCCTTATCTCTTCCAGCAACATCTTGAAATTATCTGCCATACTGGATTCTTTCCTAAGCAAGCAGGGCCTTGACTCCATACATCACCTACAGAGGGCATCTCCAAATGATATGAATAGTTGATTCTTCTTTTTTACAAATAGGGCAGAGAGGAAAATCTGTAATTTTTCTTTTAACTAAATTCTGGTTTGTTGGTAGAGATTCAATGCAAGCACACCAAAGGAACGTTTTGGTAGTATTAGGAATCTGTAAACCCCACAACTTAGTCCAAGAAACACCAATCATGGTTGGAGGTGGGGCTACCAAGCAGCCTCTACCAAATCAAAATCAGCTTCTAAACTAGACCTGTCTTCCTCAACTTTGACTTTCTTCATTTGACATTCCATCTTCACCTCCTCTATTACTTGTCTTTTTCTGTCCTCTTTGGGGCTTTTTTCAATCACCATATGCTCATTTGGGATTATACACCTCGACCTTCTTGATTACGCCCAAAGAATAACGCGGTCGTTTGTAGTATAGCTTTGGGGTGTCGATTCCACAGGGAGATGGATTGAGAAATTGAAGAACAGTAATGAAATTAACAAAAAAATTAAATGACTGTGATGTAAATTAAAACTAAATGAGTAATTTGAAAAATATAAAAATGAGACGAAAAGTAGAGCGTAGGGAATTCCTTGTGTATTTGTGGTATTCAAATTTATTCTTAATTCATTGATAACTCAATTAAGAATTCTATGTCCAAATTCTTAATCGGAAGATATAACATTAATAACCAAAATTTAAATCACATATAACTCTTTGAAAAATCATTCTTCGCGCTTAACTCTCATAAATTGTTATCGATATTGAAAAAATCCAACGACGACAATATACCCAAGAGGCGATATTGCAGCAGAGAATTAAATCAATATAAATAATTAATTGCTCCAAACATAATTATAGAACTAATTCACTCAATGGAAAAAGCATGACTGAATCCATAAACGAAATAGATTCTATAATTATTTGAAGACGAAAAAACATACAAATAAATTGAGAATAATAGAACAAAAGAGTTTTAATATTTAAAGACCAAATACATGAATCAAAAATAAATTACAAATACCATCACACACACAAGTTCATCCCTAACCCTCCTTGAGAATTTAGTTACACATATTGAAAATATGCAACAAAAATTCTCCAAGGGATAATATGGAAGAGCCAACCATTATTTTCTTCTCTCTTCTTTGGTTTTTCTTTTCTTTTCTCAAACTCTCAAAATAATGGCTCTTCCAAAGCATCCTCCCACACTAAGCATTCTCCTAGAACACACACCCCTTCCTTCTATTTATAAGCATCCTTCATGCAAGTTGTCATGACAAAATCATCACAATTTCAACTTGTTTTGCCATGTGCCATTCTTGAATCCAAGTAATTTGTGAGTTGTCATTTTGATCATTTATTTTCCCACCATGCATGAGCTAGATTTTGCTTGTAGGTTGAGTGTTTCAATTTTGCTTCTCTATCCATTAGTTGTCTTGTATGACTTAATATCTTGTGGTCAAATAATTTGTTTACAAGAAACTTGAGTGCACTTCATCTTGCATATGAATTGATCATTGAATTTCCAAGTTGGTGTAGGAGTGCTTGCTGGAAAATATTATGATAACATTTGGATTTGATGCAAGTGGCTGAAAAATATCCAGGAACGTCAAGTGCAGGTACGTCCACTTGATGATCGATTTTGTCTTAGATTGAGTGGATATCTCTTCAAACATAAAACACAAAAGTTCTAGATATTTCTCTTTCGGTTCTAGATCATCTTGAATCAGCTCAATCGGAGATTGGATGAGAGAGTTATGCCCATATTACGAAAAGATATCAGAACTGTCTAAAATTCCGCAATTATCTTCATTTGCTCCTAATGCCTCTATTTGTGTCCTAAATCAAAATATAAGAATAATGAGTATATTTAGGCATCAAATAAGAATAAAGTATTAAACATTAAGAGAGGAAAATATGGCATTTTATATTCTCATCAATATATTAAATCATGCTTATATATATCTCATGATAAATGACCATTAATTTTAATAACATGAGTTATATCCATTGTTTTCTCATTTCTTTTAGTATTTAAATAGAGTATTTAGAGTGCATTTTTGTACACTCATCACACCCCCCCAACTTACTCATTGCTAGTCCCTAGCAATTTTCATGCAAAATGATGAGAAAGACCAAAGAAAATCACACATAGGGGCCATCAAGACACATTTTTCAAATTTACATATCAAAACAATTTTAGAAATTCAATAACCCTTTCACAAGTAATTCAAATATAGCAATCCACAGAGTGTGTATGTGTTCCAAACTATTTTTATCAAATCAGAGATTTCGACACATGCAACATTAGAATATCTTAAGCAAAAAGGTTCAACTCCATAACTCACGGGTATAGAAGTGTTTCATGTATGGGTTCTCTCTATGGAGTTGACAAAGGTGTACATTTACTCTCATGGAAATTTAGCCAATTATATATATGTAACAAGTAAACATTGATCTTATGATAGGAATACTAACAAATGAGATTTCCACCATTCTTTCCACAAGCATACTTAGGATCGGAAAAATCAACACAAAGGGTTGTAATGTGGTTTAGGGTTGGGGTTCATAAGAAGAAAAGGTGAAGAGATTTCAAAAACTTCCAAGTATACACAAAAGGGAATCTGTTAAATTTTTCAGTAGACTATACTTTCCTTTTGATGTACTTTTCAATTTTTTAGATTTTTGACTAAGTATATTTTTCCATCTTCTTTTGCCACTGGTGTCTTCGCAATTTGATGAACTCTTTCATGAATAATTTGATGGACACATCTAGCACCATGCCATTTTTGTCATGGTTTTCTTTTTTCTTTTCTTTTTTTTTCAAATGATAATTTCACACCTAGTACACACTTGGAAGAAAAATGGTAGGAAAATATAGTGTATAAGCTATACTCCAATGTGGAGAGGTATGGATGATGTAGATATGAAAAGAAAAGGCCATATGTGTATATTGGCTCAAAATTGGCTGCTAGGGATCTATGATGAAAAGGCTCAGCTTGAAAGGCTCAAACGTTAATCCTAAGTTGACTTTCGTCATATCCCAAGTATATCCACCATCTTACCACAAACCATGTAATGATATTCTCAAAAGAAGTGTCAAATTCAACAGATCAGTGGATACTTATCACAATTTCTATATTTGTAAGCTCTCAATTCTCACAAAATTCACATGAATACTTGAGCAAAATAATTCTTTAGTTACATGTGTCAAATCACCATATTACCACAAAGTTTGGAGAAGTGCATAAATGGCTCTGTGGATGTTTTAGCAAAATGATTTAAAATGGGTTTGTTGAATTCACCAAGATGGTTATGAATGAGCATGAGTATCATGTGTGAAAAGATGCCTGTGTGAAAAAAATTTGACAATTTTTTATATTTTGATTGAAATATGCCACAGAGTTTAAATAACAGATTTGTATTTCCGCCCCCCAACTTAAATGAAACATTGTCCTCAATGTTTAATAATCAAAATTGGAAGGGGAGTAACTAAAAAGGGTAGGATACACCTGATGTGTGATGTAGATAGCTCGCTAAGCGTCAAAAGTAGTGATCTGAAATGACAAAATGATACTATCTTGCAAACAAAAATAAAGAAAACAGTAGTAAATAAAAACAAAACAAAACAAATAAGATGATAATAATAATAATAATGATGATGATAATAATTATAATAATAATAATAATTATTGTTGCATGCTGTGATCAAAGTTGGTAGACCAAGTTTACAACCGGACTATCTTCCACTCATAGAACTGTTCCTCCTGGGTCAAAAACGAAATGCTTATTTGGCCAATAAACTCGGTGCTCGAACTTCACAGGTAGGTGGCAAGGTTTAAGATTAACTTTGGTTACTTGCCCACTTGAAGGAATCTGTTTTTCATTTTTCTCAAGCAACTCCTCAAATTTCGGTTGCCAAGCCTGTGTGCTATAATCTTGAGTATTGTCAAAACTTGTACAAATTTTAGCTACATCAGACGAATCACTGATAGGATTAAACTCAAAATCAACCATAAAATTCTCAAGGGGATCAGAATCATGAGTTATGAAAACTTCCCTGTCTATGAGTGAGTCAATCATATATATCTGCTGGCACTCGTGATTCTTCACAGTTTCTTGTGCCATATGTTGACCATGAGGTACAGACTGAGCTTGAGAAGGGAGCTTACCTTGCTCATTTACACTCAAGAAACTCGTTATTTTAGATACCTGGCTCTTTATCTCCTTTTGTTCTTCAACAACCTGCATAATTAAAGACTCAAATTTTTGGTTAGTCTTACTCTGTACTTCAATAAATGCATGCAAAGTGTCTTCTAAAGAATTTATAGAAGATTGAGGTGCATGGTATGGTGCAGGATATGATCTAGAAGGTTGTGCAAGCTGTTGGTTTTCAGACTTCCAGTTGAAGTTGGGGTGATTACGCCATCCTCTCATGTTAGCATGTGTAGGACATTCTTGGGCATGATGATCTACCCCACCACAGACAACACATGGTTCAAAAGAATCTGCATGATTAGCCATGTGTGTTGGCTTTGAGTTTTTCGTTTTCAATAACTCTAATTCTCTGGTGAGCATTTCAACCTTAACCTTAAGGTTATCCTCTTCCCTTAAATGGTAAATACCACCACTCGGGTTTCCTGTAGGTCGTGACCTGTTTGTGCTATCAGTAGCACTAGGTCCAGTCCAAGTATGATCTTTTTCAGCAAGCTCATTGAGGTACTCTATGGCCTCATCGGGATTTTTCTGTAAAAATTCTCCATTGCACATCATTTCCACGAATTGACGTTCTCTGGGCGTAAGCCCTTCATAAAAATAACTCACTAAGCGCCAATTCTCATATCCATGGTGGGGATACATACTCAGCAATTCTTTAAATCTTTCCCAAGACTGGTACAAAGTCTCACTATCCTTTTGTGCAAAGGTAGAGATTTGTATTTTTAAATCATTGGTCTTATGTTGGGAAAAGTATTTATTGAAAAATACTTGAGTCATCTCACTCCATGTTCCAATAGACCGTGGTCTTAGTGAGTACAACCAACTCTTAGCTTTATCTTTCAAAGAAAAAGGAAAGAACTTTAGCCTTACCGTGTCGTCAGTGGTATTTTGACTGTAGAATGTTGCAATTACTTCCTCAAATTCCCTAATATGAACATAGGGGTTTTCATTTTCTAGACCATGGAAAGTCGGAAGTAATTGTATCATTCCTGTTTTGAAATCTACATGACGAATATTAGGTGAGAACATAATACAGGATGGTGCGGCTGTTCGTGCGGGATGAAGATAATCTTGGAGGGTTCTAATAGGTTGGTCCACGTGTTCACTCATCGCGTCAGAATTGGAAGAATTATCAAATAAGCGATTAGAAAAATTAGATTCTGAATCTGATTCTAGCATGGGTCTACTAGCAAACCGTCCAAAAGCATCTCTATACCTGCGCATGCAAAGTAAAGAAAAGCATAATACTGAAAAAAAATAATTACGAAAATAAAAGTAAAATAAAATAAAGATGCAGAAAGCTAAAAAGAAAATGAACGAAGCTACCGCTCTTTTTTTTTTTTTTTTTTTTACAAACTACTAAAAAAATCTACAAATTCTTCTATCGTCTCCCCGGCAACGGCGCCAAAATTTGATTACGCCCAAAGAATAACGCGGTCGTTTGTAGTATAGCTTTGGGGTGTCGATTCCACAGGGAGATGGATTGAGAAATTGAAGAACAGTAATGAAATTAACAAAAAAATTAAATGACTGTGATGTAAATTAAAACTAAATGAGTAATTTGAAAAATATAAAAATGAGACGAAAAGTAGAGCGTAGGGAATTCCTTGTGTATTTGTGGTATTCAAATTTATTCTTAATTCATTGATAACTCAATTAAGAATTCTATGTCCAAATTCTTAATCGGAAGATATAACATTAATAACCAAAATTTAAATCACATATAACTCTTTGAAAAATCATTCTTCGCGCTTAACTCTCATAAATTGTTATCGATATTGAGAAAATCCAACGACGACAATATACCCAAGAGGCGATATTGCAGCAGAGAATTAAATCAATATAAATAATCAATTGCTCCAAACATAATTATAGAACTAATTCACTCAATGGAAAAAGCATGACTGAATCCATAAACGAAATAGATTCTATAATTATTTGAAGACGAAAAAACATACAAATAAATTGAGAATAATAGAACAAAAGAGTTTTAATATTTAAAGACCAAATACATGAATCAAAAATAAATTACAAATACCATCACACACACAAGTTCATCCCTAACCCTCCTTGAGAATTTAGTTACACATATTGAAAATATGCAACAAAAATTCTCCAAGGGATAATATGGAAGAGCCAACCATTATTTTCTTCTCTCTTCTTTGGTTTTTCTTTTCTTTTCTCAAACTCTCAAAATAATGGCTCTTCCAAAGCATCCTCCCACACTAAGCATTCTCCTAGAACACACACCCCTTCCTTCTATTTATAAGCATCCTTCATGCAAGTTGTCATGACAAAATCATCACAATTTCAACTTGTTTTGCCATGTGCCATTCTTGAATCCAAGTGATTTGTGAGTTGTCATTTTGATCATTTATTTTCCCACCATGCATGAGCTAGATTTTGCTTGTAGGTTGAGTGTTTCAATTTTGCTTCTCTATCCATTAGTTGTCTTGTATGACTTAATATCTTGTGGTCAAATAATTTGTTTACAAGAAACTTGAGTGCACTTCATCTTGCATATGAATTGATCATTGAATTTCCAAGTTGGTGTAGGAGTGCTTGCTGGAAAATATTATGATAACATTTGGATTTGATGCAAGTGGCTGAAAAATATCCAGGAACGTCAAGTGCAGGTACGTCCACTTGATGATCGATTTTGTCTTAGATTGAGTGGATATCTCTTCAAACATAAAACACAAAAGTTCTAGATATTTCTCTTTCGGTTCTAGATCATCTTGAATCAGCTCAATCGGAGATTGGATGAGAGAGTTATGCCCATATTACGAAAAGATATCAGAACTGTCTAAAATTCCGCAATTATCTTCATTTGCTCCTAATGCCTCTATTTGTGTCCTAAATCAAAATATAAGAATAATGAGTATATTTAGGCATCAAATAAGAATAAAGTATTAAACATTAAGAGAGGAAAATATGGCATTTTATATTCTCATCAATATATTAAATCATGCTTATATATATCTCATGATAAATGACCATTAATTTTAATAACATGAGTTATATCCATTGTTTTCTCATTTCTTTTAGTATTTAAATAGAGTATTTAGAGTGCATTTTTGTACACTCATCACTTCTCTTCCAAGTTGACATTTTCTTGGATATTGCCTGTATATTTTCTATTGTTTTTTCTCTTTGATTTGCTACCTCATTTCCTGATTTCTATGACAGGACCCTTTCATCATTATTTTTTAGATTACCCTCCTCAAACAACCCCTCCTGTATGATCTTAAAACAATTCCCTTTTGCATTTCTCTATGATTTGGTTTATTCTTTTCTTCAGGCCGGACAGGTGTAATTGGAGCTGTATTGAGATTCTTGTAATTCCTCTCCTCTGTCTCAGTAGTTTTCTGCTTTCCTTTCTCCTTTTTATTTTCCTCTTTTCCCACATATTTTCTTACTTCGAAAATCCTAGGGTTCCTTGGCTGTACCCTCATCCATGCCTCAAATTGATCATGGTTTTCCTCAGAGTCTTGATCCTCCTCTCTTAGCTGCTGACATACTTTTGTTCTATGTGACAAAGTTCCACATTTGAAACAAAAGGCTTGAAGCCTCTCATAGTTGACTGATACCCAATATTTCTTGTTTTCTAGTTGTACCCATTTTACTCTAAGCAAAGGCTTAGTCATGTCTATGACCACTCTTACTCTCAGACATTTGCCCTAAGCCAGACCATCAGCATTTGATTCTACCCTAATAACATGGCCTATAGACTCTGCTATATTCTTTCCTATATCATCATTCATGGATGCCAGCTGAGGCCATAAAGTTGTATCCAAAAAGGTTCAAACTGAAATTTGATCTCATTCAGTGGAACTATATCATCAATTTCTTGTAGGGAAATTAGGTTACGATCAAAGAACCAAGGCCTACCACTTAAAACCCTCTCTTTATTTGTTAAAAAATGAAAGCTATAAGAAATTTTTGATCCCCCAATTCTTTAAACTTAACCCAACCAGAGAGCTGCCACACTTGAGTCATAGTTGAACGAAAAGCTTCACTATTAATGGACTTATTGAACATAACTCCAGCGACGTGATTGATTTTCCCTCAACTTTCTCTGTCTTTCAAATCTTGCCCCTTAATCACAAAAACCTTACTCTCTTCATATGAAAGCTTCAATTTTTCCCATTTATGAGCTAAATCTTCATCCATTTGCTTGCCTTTTCTCTGGAAATCACTCTGGCTTAACGCTGCTAAAAAAACTAGGGTGCCCTATTTTACCCCACTTTCGATGATGAAAGCTACAAGGAAGGACCGGAATAATCGTCTCCCTTCTGCGATTTAAAAGGACGAAAGCCCTTCCAAAAGAGTAATACTCAGTTACTTCTTGATGGGATACAAACAATACTCATTTATTTTCTTAAAAAAAACTCATTTATGATTTATTATGGGCAGTCAGTCAAATTTACTTCTCAACTCGATTCTTGCCAACCACCCATTCTCGAGTTCGAACACCACCAAAACTGTGACTTTGTGAGTATATTTATCTAGCAAATTTTCCTCTTGTACACATATTTCTCTATTTTGTTTTTGGGTGTCCATCGCCCATCTCAATTGTATTTGTCTTGTCTTGCATCTTTAAATAGACACGTGAAGTGGAGAGGCAGAGTGTAAAAAGTTGTAAATTTTCTTTGAATAATTGACCATGGACTTAGAGCATTGATACTAGATTCATCAATGAACTCATCAAATGTAAATTTGATAATTTTACTTAAATTAATTTCACATTAAACTCATCAAATTTCATTAAAATTATTCAAATACTCATGTATGGTCAAATATACTAATAATTTTCTCAATTAAACTTGTTTGATTTAATCGTATGAATAATCATAAATATGCAATAAACAAATTATTAAGCACAACACAACGATTGGTTACGAAAGAAAATCTTTTGAAGAACTCTTCAAAAGTAAAACCCTACGGGACAACCAAATCTAGGAAATCCAGTTTTATTGATTGAGATGTTTACAAATAAAACGATTATAAAACTTTTGCAACTTAAACTATTTACCTAAGACACGTGACCCGCTTATCTTCTACCGCACAATATCCAATTTTTGGTCTTTCTTACTGGAATCTCTAGTGGTTGATCACAAATATTTCTACTCCCCCTTGAAGTAGGCTCTCACTCAAACCCTATGACTTGAGCACTAGAAAATTCTTCTCTTGAGAAATTTCTCTTACAAAAATACTTGAACACCCACTCGGCTTCAAACTCTTTAGAGTACTTATAAAAGTATTTAAAGTGTTGATTAAACCCTTAAGCCGACTCCTCTATAAATAAGCAATGCAGTTGTAGTGATGGATTTGGAGACAAACTCTGCTAATAGGTTTATCCAAATTTTTTGTTTGTTACGTTGCTAATGATTTATGAACAATTCAGACTGGATCACTTCTTCTGGACATTTCTAAGTTCAAACCAGCTTCAGTTTTTACATTTAAATCTTGCATCTTTATCTCTTCAATTGATTCTAAGACTTGAAACATATCTAAATTTAAATACAAACTCTTATCTCTTAATTTATATAATACTTGATAAGAGTTTTATTTAAACCAAAATCTTATCCTTATCGGATAATAATTAGAATTTCAATAGGAGTTTGAGTCACAGTGAAACTCTACTGACGGATAAGATCTGATAAGAGTTTGAGTCACACTAAAACTCTACTGATGGATAAGATCTTATAAGAGTTTTAGTTACACTGAAACTCTGTTCACAAGTTTTGTTGTCAGATTTTGCTGTACTTGATTTTTATCTTCCTAACACTATCAGCTTTATATTCAAACTTTTTTTTGGATAATTTCTATCTCTTGGGACTTGATTTGTAATTTTATCTTGGACTCTAACACCTATTAGGACTTTTGTAATCTCTTATATTTTAATTTAAATATTTGAAAAGGCAGTGGTCTAACACGCTAAAATACCTAAAGGGGGGTGAATAGGTGTAGTTCAATAACTGTGACAATTTAAAAATAAAACAACACAATCAAATAATCAATGAAGTATAATAACAGAAATCAGCACACTGATTTTGGTCACAAAGGGAAACTCATTTAAAGAATCTCTTCAAAATCTAAAACCACTCCGGGTATAAGACACCACCTCAAATCCACTATAGAAATTATAGTTTGTTACAACCAATTTAGACACTCACAAACCCATTGTAGCAGCTAAATTTGGCTTGCAACTCCACGAGTGACCCACTCGATCTCTACACACATGTAGTGCCGGAACTCTGACCTTGCTATAGCTTCTCACAATAACGTCTTGATTTCTCCATAAAAGCAACTTGAAAAACTCTTCCAGCTTGATGAACACGTTCACTCCAATGGACTTGCCAAATCTTTAATCTTGAAAGTGTTGTGGTGAAGATATGTAATCCAAGAGAGAAATTTCTTTGAATGTAGGGATGAGTTTCTCTCAAGGGTTCTTGAGTGAGGCTCTCTTGTTTTTGCACTATTTTTCTCCACCCTGAGCAGAGAATTTAATGATCCTTTTATAGGCCTCCATCTCAAATGACACTCAAACCCTAGAAAATCTGATCTGTCACGATTCTTGCTTGAGCGAGGGTCGAGCAAAGTCTCTACCTGAACTTCGCTCGAGTGACATGCCGAACGATGGTCGAGCGAAGTATCTGTCTGAATTTCGCTCGAGCGAGAGTCGAGCGAGATAACCTTGTGAGTCTGTGCTCGATCATTTTTTATTCTCTTCATGTTGGCCACTTCCACCATTGATTACAACTCCATTACACAGGTTTTTCATAAGACAATGCCAACCACACATTTTTACATCAACAATCTCCCCCTTTGACATTTCTATGAAAAAATCTCTAACCTATACATTAGACCTAATCCTATCACACCAAATTAGGATTTCCACATAAAGGCTGTTGAACACAAGATGTATTCTGCACACTTAGCAAATGGGTAATCGTACCAAAAGAAAATATAAGTGCAGCAAGAACAGATCAAGTGAAAATACTCAAATCACACTAATTTAACAATGGAAATAATTCAATATCAATGATTTCAACAAAAGATCACAAAAAAAAGTTAATCCTCAAAATTAACCAAACACAGCACGACTACATGCATGAGCTATCATTGGCCACTCCCCCTATAACTTAGCTCCCCCTAAATTCCCTTAAATTAACTCCCCCTTTTTGTCACAAAAGGTAAAGGGGCTCAATCGTCATCTTCTTCAGTCTCCTCATCCAACCGTTGTTGAATTCTTTGAACTTGAGTATCGAGGATGTCAAAGCGAGTATGCATGCGGGTGACCTAAGTCTTAAGGTTGTTAAAGCATGTGTCTAGGCTAGTCACTGACTGCTGAATGCTAATGAGAAACTCAATGACAGTCTGCATGGTAGGCTCAGTGGACAGCGGGTCAACTACATAGTCTAGCGCCCAATGGGAGACTTAAGGCTCACTATGAGCTTCTGGGGAGGGATGAGGACTGACTGAGATAGAGCAATTCTCGTGATAAGAAAAGCAAGAGGGAGACCAGTCTGGAAGTTGGACAATCTATAGGTCTCAATCATGACTCGATAAAGAAGACTACCCAGGTCAATAGAGACATTAGTGAGTAGGGCGTGTAGGAGGAGGGCACGATCAGTACCAATGTCACTATTGTGTCCAGTGGGATAAATATTAGTTAGAACAATCCGACTCACAATAAGATATGCATGGAGAAATGACTTGGTAGCCAAAGGAGGAACACCACTCCAAGTCATAGGAGTCCTAGTGAGAAAACGGGCCAAATCAGGCCTACTAGGGTTAGGGGTATGAAGGTAGGGGTAAATTGGATTGGCCACTCGAGGGGCCCCTAGCAAATCTTCCACAAGGTCTGGTGTCACCCGGAAAAGGATGTTCCGGAGACCCACTTGGAATGAGCCATCAGATGAAATTTCATGCATGTTGGAGTAAAACTCCCTGACTAACTCCACAAAATGAGTGGGATGACCAGTGGTTAAGGCAAGCCACTAGCGCAACTCAAAAATTTGAGAGACAATGGGATAAGTTTCTCGAAACTCACCGAGGAGGACCTCACGCTCTACCAAAATGGCGCAGCGAGAAAAATTCTGTGTACAAAGTTCTTCAGCTTGAGGACAGTGGAAATAAGTCCGAGGAGCAGGTGTAGTTGTGAGAGGACAGACACTTCGAGACGCCATGGCAACTGTAAATGGACCAAGCACAGACAGTGAGGCATATGACATAATGATATGCTTTATGCACATGCCTAAAATGTCTAAAAATGCATGATAATGACCCTCCAATGCACCAAATGAGATGCAATGACTATGCATTAGACCTAGATTATGTCTAAGTGATCAATGCCCCAAAATAAGGTCAAAATGCATGATAAATTGTCATTGAGGAATTTCATCAAACATGTGCTGTGCATGTCGTAAAACCATGAGATTTAAAACCTATGAAAGTGTCACCACTCCCTAAATACAACCACAATGCAATGTGCAAAAACCTATCAAGAAGAAACGCAAAGGGTTTCCAAAACCCTAGAAAAACCGAAATCCCCCAAACCAAAACATACCAAAAAAACCCAAAACCTCCCAAACCAAATCAACCCAACAATGTAATGAAAAAAAAATGAATGGAAAGAAATTCAAGGAAAAGACAATGCTTACCTTGAATGGAATGAAGTTTGTTGATTAAAACAGATAGAAATCGGCGTTGGGATAGTGTTTGTGAGGAGAGAAAATAAGAAAGAATGAAGGAAAACGGTGTCGGGACTAGAAATGCTTGAGCGAGTATTTAAAGGCATTCTTGCTTGAGCGAGTTTTAAACCCTCGAGCGATACATAGAGCGAGAATCTCACTCAAGCGAAATACACCCTGTCGAGCGGTATATCGAGCGAGAAACACCCAGACTCCAGATTTAGTGCAAATACAACAAGCAACCACATGGATTCATTCTAATCACAATGGAAAACAGTACAAGACATCTTACAATATACCAAATGTAAAATTGCATCATATTTTCAAAAATCACGCAGATAGTAAGAATGAGGTGTCCCTGGTAATATGAATATGCGTTTTTAGACAGGTCATTGTTCAATCAAGAAATTTTAACCAAGAGGCGTGAGTGGGGTTGGGCTGAACAAGAAACCATAAATGCTTAGGAGACCCTTTCAAGATTCATAAAGTCAAACCCAATGCTACTAGGACCTAATATTTGTATTTAAAAACCTATTTCATGATTGGTATTGTAACTCTTTTCTCTTCATTTTTCTTTTTCTTTTTCTTTTCTGTGCCCCCCACCCGTTTTTTTTAGGGGAAAGAGCCTCTTCAATTCTGAACACAAGTAGGACTCCCTTACACTTTTGATTGCCTCCCCAAAAGCTCAAATGTGGTCAAACGTCAAGAGATTGAGCTAGGTGTGTAGTGTGTGATGCAAAACACAAATTACAAGTGACACACATGTCTTACACCTTTGCAACACAAGCCTATGATACAATTTTCAACTGACATTTGCTTGAAGGAGAAATATTTAGCACTAAAGCTAGGAATCTTGATCAGGAACAACAAGTACTAGAATCATATCTTAGAGACAGGCTAGACGGGAATAAACAAAACCTATAATTAAATAAACGACACAAAAGAAAGACACAAAAAAAAAAATTAAATGTATGCAATGTATGAAATGCATGTTACACCTCTTATGTCAAGGCACATATACCAATAGCCTTTCTAAGGCATTCAAAACGAACGCCATCTAAGGGTTTGGTAAAAAGGTTGGCTAATTGAAGTTCAGTGAGAATGTATTCAAGAGTGACCACATGTGTTTCCACAAGTTCCCGAATGAGATGATGCCTAATGTCAATATGCTTGGTCCTAGAGTGTTGGACAGGATTTTTGGAAATATTGATGGCACTGGTATTATCACAATAGACGCTCATCACACCTTGAATAATGCCATAGTCACATATAATTTGTTTTATCCACATTAATTGAGTACAACAACTCCCAGCAACAATGTATTCAGCTTCAGCTGTAGACAAGGAAATGGAATTTTTTTTCTTACTCATCCAAGTGACAAGGTTTGTTCCCACGTAAAAACATCCATATGAAGTGTTCTTTCTATCATCAGCATTGTCAGCCCAATTAATATCAGAGTATCTCGCAAGTTTAGTTTTTGAGTCTCTGGAATATCAAATCCCATAATTTATTTTCCCATTCACATAGCAAAGTATGCGCTTGATAGCCACAAGATGTGACTCTTTGGGATTTGCTTGGAATCTTGAACAAACGCCAACGCTAAAAGCAATATCTGGTCTACTATCAGTGAGCTACAGTAGACTCTCAATCATGCTTCTGCATAAAGATTGCTCAACTCCCTTTCCTGACATATCAACCCTAAGTTTTACACTTGTGCTCATAGGGGTTCTGGCATGACTATTCCCATCTAACCCAATTTTTTTTAGCAAGTCCGCTGCATATTTTGACTAAGATATGAACAGTCCTTCATCCAATTGTTTTACTTGGAGTCCCAAGAAAAAGGTTAGCTCACCCACCATACTCATCTCAAATTCATTCTTCATTTCTTTTGCAAACTCGAGAGCTAGAGCATCAATGGATGATTCAAAAACAATATTATCCATATAGATTTGAGCAACAGTTATCTCCTCACCAACTTTTTGGATGAAGAGTGTCCTATCAACACTCCCTCACAAAAATTTGTGTTCCAAAAGATACAAAGTTAACCTCTCATATCAAGCTCTGGGAGCTTGTTTCAAACCATACAAAGCCTTCTTCAAACTATAGACATGATTTGGATATTTTGGATCCTCAAAACCTTTTGGTTGCTCGACACACACTTCTTCTTGAAGGATTCCATTGAGAAATGCACTCTTAACATCCATTTGGTAGAGTTTGAAACACATATGGCAAGTAACGATCAAAAGTATTCGAATCAACTCAAGTCCTGCAACCGGTGCAAATGTTTCATCAAAGTCAATTCCTTCCATTTGGGCATAACCTTGTGCTACCAATCTTGCCTTATTCTGCACAATCATACCATTTTCATCAAATTTGTTCTTGAAAATCCATTTGGTACCTACAATATTGTGTTTTTCAGGCCTTGGGACCAAGTACCATACATCATTCCTCACAAATTGATTAATTTCTTCATGCATGGCATTGGTCTAGTTTTCATCCTTTAAGGTTTCTTCCACTCTTTTTGGTTCGATCTAAGAGATATAGCTTGAGTGAACTAGTTGACTTATCACTTTCTTTCTCAACCTCATCCCTTTATTTACATTCCTGATCATGTTATCCTGAGGATGATTTAGCTTCACTCTTGAAGATGGCTCCTTGTGAATATGAACATTTTCATTCGATGAGGTTTTTGGACCTTCATTAAGTTCACTAGAGTCTTCTTCAGTTTCACTTGGTGTCTCAATTAGATATCTATTTAACTCCTCTTTAGGAGTATTATTCACAATCACATTGATTGATTCCATGACAGTTTGAGTACGTAGATTGTAACATCTGTAAGCACGATTATTTCTGGAATAACCAAGAAATATTCACTCATCACTCTCAAGATCGAACTTACTTAGGTTTTCCCTATCTCTTAAAATGTAACATTTTCACCCAAATACCCTTAAGTACTTCACATTAGGTTTCTTTACTTTCCATAACTCATATGCTGTCTGGGAAGTGCTAGATTAAGGGTAGACTCTATTCACAATGTGTCATGTTGTGTTTACCGCTTCACCCCAAAAATGAGCAGAAACATTTTTGCTATGCATCATGACCCGAGCCATTTCCTGGATGGCTCAATTTTTTCTTTCAACTACTCCATTTTACTGTTGAGTAATAGGGGCTGAGAATTCTTGACTAATGCCTTGTTCATCACAGAATTCTTCTAGGTTTGAGTTATCAAATTCTCTTCCATGGTCACTCTTAATTCCGACAACATGGTTTTCTTGTTCATTTTGAAACTTCTTACACAACCTTCTTATCTGTAATAACCCTAAAAATCTTCGTCTTAATTTAATTATTTAATTAAATGCTAACACACAAGGTTAGTGGAAATTTGTAAAAGAATAAAATAGGCTTTGAAGAGATGGGCTTAGGAATGAGACTTTTGAGAAATGGATCAAGTAAATGAGCCAAGAGAGCAATGGTGAGTTCAAAAGTCCATAGAATGAGCCCATGGTCCATCAAGCCCATAGTAGAGACACATGTCACTTGGAGAAAAATCCTATAAAATTATCCAAATACTTGTAGGAAAGTCCTAGTTGGTGGAGGTTGACTAGTAGGTGGATACATGCCATGTAGGATTAAGTGTAGGATCAAATTGAATGATTTCCCTACCATGGAATCTTGGAGGTACAAGACACCATCCCTTGACTTGCCAATTGAGATCATGGTGTGTAGGGAAGTGACAAATGGCATGAAGAGAAGCATGGATGAAAGGAGCAAGGTGGTTTCGGTGGAAGGCAATCCGTGGGGTGTATTTGGAGAATCTCATGGGGAATGGCCACCAACAAGTGATAGTACAAAGGGGAAGAGTGTGTAAGTGAATAAAGTACATGTGTAAGAGAGTATGGTGATGTGAAAAGAGGTATGGTGTGGGTGTAGGTGATGGAAATGACAAAAACTAGGAAAGTGGACAAAGTGGATTCGGTGGAGGCTTGGCTTGGCCGGATCATGCCTTGCTCAAATTCCAAAAAGCATGGCTTTGAAATCACTTGGATGGACACATGAGAGGATAGGGGAATGATGATTGAGTGAAAATCAAGAAAATAGATGCTAAACACACCAAGAAGTCGTCGGCCATATGAAGTGAGAAGGAGAAAGGAGAATCCACCAAGGCATGGCCAAGATTTGATCTTGGAATGGTCTAGAGTTGTCAATCACTCAATCTATCATTAGCCATACCTAAGTATAGTAAAGAGTGTACCAAAGACCCTAGGAAAGAGAGTTGGCCGTGTGACCCCTTGTGCAATCCCCTTAGCTCATTTTACTTGGACACATGCAAACACTCTCCTATCTCATTCTCTCTTCACCTCTCGGCCAAACTCACTCAAGCCACTTCTACTTTTGTTTCTTCTCTTTTCACCACATAATTTGAAGAATCCTATAGTAGTGAAGCCAAAACAAAATCAAGAGTATTGAGGTGATCAATTCATTGGAGAAGGTTAGTGACTAAATCCATGCAAGTTTAGGAAGAACACACACACATGTGACACTTTGTTTTGGTTAGAAGGAAATAGGGTTTCCTTTAAGTTTTATGTTCATGGCTAGTCTAATAAGAGATTTCATATGTGTATTTTCAGATTTTAAGCTAAACTCTAATAGGAGTGTTGTAAGTATACTTTCACATTTTCCTTAACAATTCTTGTATATAGTGAGGTGATCATACTTGATGGATTAATGGTTGTAATTGTCACGTTTGGATTGAATTGATTTCACTTGTCTTTGAGATGAATATTCTTGTGTAGAGATGATGGATCAATTATTAGTTGCAAAAAGAAATGAATAGCATGATTATCATATGAAATGATGAAGTTGATGCATGATGGATTTTAGTGTTAAGTATTAAATTTGGTGTTGCTAAGATAAAGTTTATTTGGGGAAAATTAGTGATGAAATTGATTTGCTCATGGAAAATATTATTTTGAGGAAATGAAAATGGACATGGGAATAAAATACATGATTAGTATGAATTAAATTGGTGTATACTTGCATACGGAAGGAAGTAACCACTTGTGCATGATGACTAGTAATGTTTACTTGGAATTTTATGATGTTTAAGGTTGAGATTAGAAGATTTAATTATATTGCTTTGTGGTGAAATTATTTAGTTGAGCTTATAGAAGAAACTTGTAGAGAAGGAAATTTTGAATATATTAGTGGAAGGAATTTCCCAAGCTAAAAAGGTGAAGGAAGGAAGTTAGAGATAATTAAGTTTGGAGGTGAAAATGCCTACTTAGGGAAACATTAAGGTTTCGGTTACCCTTGCTAAGGAGGATATATGTTTTAATTTAATACTTTTAAATTGTTGGAGGATAATTGGAGTCAAGTGATGGAGGAAAGCCCTAGGATTTTCCCTAGGAAGATTCGGCCATGATGGGTTGGAGATGGGCCAAGTACCCCACTTCAATCCTAGGCCCAATTTTAGGTATAGAGCATGATGACTAAGTAGGAAATTGTGAAGCTATCCCAATGAGGGAGAAAAGAAAATGAAATGTGAATGCACTCGAGCTTGTCTCGGGTTTTGCATGAAAATAAGTACGCATGCATGTCACATGCATAAGTCATGAAAAGAATGTTTTTAAAGTCAAGCATGTTTTTAAGAAAAAGAAAAGAAAAGAAAAGATTGAATTTTTGAAAGAAAAGAAAAGAAGTAAAGTTTTATAAGAACCCCAAAGGCTGGGATGGGGAAGTGCCCCAGTGGAACTCATTGTCCACTCAGGATTGATTAAAGTCGAGTGGAAACCCCTGGGTCAACGAAGAACAGTCGGCGGACCGTGTATGGATCCAAAAGGTGTCCGGAGCGCGGTAGCACCTAACGTTGGTGGGTGCCAAGGACGGATAAGGTGTAAGGACCTGCCGTTTTATAAGTTATATGACGCACTCACTTTAAGGTGATGCGGTAACCAGCAGGGAACACGCGGTACTTAGGGGAGCCGTGTTGTGTCTCATATATGCAAAGTGAAAAGTCATAACAAGATGGGTTTTCGAGCCATAATAAAAGATCTGTTAAGATAAGTGGCACCTAAGAAAGAATAAAAGATACGAAACGTTTTAAAGAAATGATTTGAAAAGCAATGATATGAAAAGAAGTCTGAAAGAAGAAATCCGTATGAAAGTTTTATGAAAAGAATTCTGAAAAAAGCAAGTCTATTTAAAAGTTTTCATGAGCATGTGTATGAGTCATTCATTCATTGCATGTGCATTAGTTACGAATATTTTGTTCACTTATCTGTATGTTGGAAATGTTCTGGTTTAAGTGCTAGTATACTTATTGAGATTTCTCCCAAAATCTCACCCCCTTTTTATTACTTCTACTATCGCTCCCTTAGGAACGATAGAAGTTATTGCAGGACATGATGGATCCTCGGATTACGACTCTCGAGAAGATGGGTCGGACCCTCATAGGCCCGATTAAGACTGAGACTGCTGGGCCAGTGACCCTAGACCTGTTGGGTCAGTGGGCGGCAAAGTCGCTTCCTATGGCGACATATTTTTTTGACGACTTACGCCCTACAGGGTGCTATTTGGTGCTAGGAGTTGACGGGCTCCTCCACATGGGACGCCTGTTTACGTCATCCTCTGGGATGATGTGTGACGTAGGCCCAGGACTGAGTCTGGATAGCCTTCGTTATGGCCCAGATTTTAAGAAGATAAATGAAGAACCCGCCTATTAGCAGGGTTGGCGGAAGGAGGAGTGGATTGGCAGTATCTTTATTTTGTATTCGCCGATGTATTTTGAGGAAAAATCTTCCCGCTGTTTTGGGAAGTACTTTTGTATAAAACTGTTTACATTGGTGACTTAAGCTTTGATATATGTATATGAATGTGATGTTTAATTTGGGTTTTATTTCGTTAACCATGTGATGTGCGACGAACGTAAGGTTTCGTCGATTGTTTATGGCTTGCCCTTTTTTCGCTGCAAGTAAAAAAAAAATAATCATTTACTATAACTTAAAACGAGGCTCTCACACGTAAAGATGAGGGATGACTTCCTTGTGACGTTCGTCCCCGGCATCGCAATTTGCGTACGAACCCAAGCGCAAGCTGGGGTGCCGACATTATCACTTCAAGAGTTTCACCCTTCTCCCTTAAAAACACTACCCAAGAGTATCTGGTGAAATCATCTACCATCACTAGTATGTATTTCTTTCCCCCTAAACTCTCCGTTCTAAATGGTCCCATAAGATTAATGTGCAACAATTATAAGGGTCGTTTGGTCAAGATATCCTTTGTGTTCTTGTGGACTGTGCTAACTTGTTTTCCCACTTGACATGACCCACAAACAGAGACCTCAACTTTACCTAACTTGAGCAATCCTGCCACCATTTCTTTCTTTGCAATCTTAAATAGAAATCTGTGATTTACATGTCCAAGTCTTTGATTTTAAAGAGTAGTGGCCTCACTCTTAGCACTATTACAATTGTATTGTAAGCTAGGAGCAGCACCATAACAGTTATCAGATGTCTTGATTCCTTGCATCAAACAATGTCCACTATTATCTGAAACAATGCACCTTTCTTTTAAGAACTGGACTTCAGCATTGTTATCACACATTTGACTTATACTGAGAAGATTTGCTTTTAATCCATCAACAAATAGAACTTCCCTCAACACTTGTAGTCCAGAGATGCTAA
Source organism: Platycarya strobilacea (assembly GCA_036898215.1). Lineage (NCBI taxonomy): Eukaryota > Viridiplantae > Streptophyta > Magnoliopsida > Fagales > Juglandaceae > Platycarya > Platycarya strobilacea. Next base: position 42,423,483 of record CM072545.1, on the reverse strand, counting down.
TTTCATCTTTCCAAATTATGTTTGCTTTTCCACCATCTCCAAATGTTACTGTCCCACATTTGTACTCTTCAACATTTTAAACAGGCTTTGATCACTAGACATATGTTGAGAACATCCACTATCAAGATACGACAGTGAGGTGTCCCGAGTCTTTAAAGCAATGTGAGCAACATGACATGTGTTTCTTTCCTCCTTCTTGATCCAGACCCTTTTAACTTTTGGAGATGTGACTTGTTTACCCTTCTAGGTAATGGTCAAATGGTCTATCTTAGCATTCAACCAATCATTTTGTCTGGTGAGAGCCATGACTTGATTTAGCAAATTCTGATGACCTCGTCTTGGAGCTCTCTTTCCATTTCTCACTTGATGTCTCCTTAGTCAATAGCAATTTGGCCGGATGTGACCAAACATACCGCAATTATGACAGACACAATTTTCTTTGTAAGTTTGTTGTTCCCTGAAGGATGAGTCATACCTGGGAGCATTCCTGGCAATCTTGCTGCTGTTTGAATCATGCACATTACTACTTTTGGAGAGTCTAGGATCATTCATGGTGAGTTTTTTTAATTTTAAATAGTCTATTCTCACATGACCTATCTTCCCACAGTGATGACACACTGGCTTAGTTTTGTAAGTTCTTTGGCTCTCATGAGGTGGAGATATGAGTTTATTTCCCTTTTCAAATCCATGAGCATTCTTGTTATGAGTAGATGTACGGACAAAAGTAGTTTTCACTAAGCTGTTTTGAGGCATTTTTGAGCTTGTACTCACTTCGAATTTTCCTTCAATATATCCTATTCCACTCTTGTCTTTTGAAGACTTCCCAAGGCTTAAGATTTTGTCTAGATTTTGTTTTCCAGTGAAAAAGGTTTTCAATCTGTCATTAAACTAGATTAACTCATTCTCTTGAGTTTTCACAACATCTTCCAATGACTCATTTTTCTTTTGCAACTGATCAGTCAACATGTAGGCTTCATCCAATTTGTCTTGAAACTCATCATTTTCTTGTTTGCACAGATTTATCTTTTCAATATGTGCTTTGTTGACTTTTCTCAATTTTATACACTCCAAGTAGAGTTTCTCATATATCTCTTGCAATTGATCTTCATACTCGGACTCATTTCCCAGTATGCTACAATCATCAGAAACTTGTTCACCGCACTAATTTGTGTCCCCAACAGAAGATGTAAATGCCATGTAGTTGAGGTTTCTTTTGGGAGTGGAGTTGTCAGATGAGTCACTTGACTCAGACTCACTTTCACTTAAGGAGGCAATTTTTGCCTTTTCTTTGCTCCTTTTATAATTTGCACACTCCGAGCGAATGTGTCCAAAACCATGACATTCATGACACTGAACTTATGTCTTGTCTTTACTGGCTCTGGTGTAACTCTTGGAGCTTCTTTTCTTATTCTCTGAGCCTGAGCGTCCACCGTATCTTTCAAACTTTTTCTTCTCCTGTCTTAGGCCCCTGTTATTTTTAGCAGCAAACATTTTTCTAAATTTCTTAGCATAAAAGACTATCTCTTTATCACTCATAACTAATTCATTAGAAGACTCATCTGACTCCTCCCGAATAGTATTAAGAGCAATGAATTTGTTTTTTTTTTATCTATTGGTAGAGTGTGTTCAGGGGTTTGTAGAGAACCTACCAACTCTTCAATTCTCATGGTTTCCAAGTCCTTACATTCCTCTATTGTAGTGACTTTGGGACGAAATCTCTCGAGGAGAGATCTGAGGACTTTCCTCACAACTCTATTTTCAAGAATCTTATCTACTAAGTTGAAACGGGAATTCACAATGTCATTCAACTTCGTATAGAAGACATCGAAGGTTTCATCCTCTTTCATTCTAAGTTCCTCAAAGTTGGTGGTCAGCATTTGGAGTTTCGAGTTTTTCACAGCCCTAGTTCCCTCATGGGTAATCTCAAGAATGTCTCAAGTCTCTTTGCTTGTATTACATATGGAGATTCATTTGAACTCCTCTTGAGACACGGCCATAAAAATTGCATTTAGGCTTTTACTATTTCAGTTAAATTCATTCAACTCATCTCTTGAGTAGTCATTCACATTAATGGAACTTCTACTTCATCAACAGTTCTGACAGGTTGTTTCTATCCTCTAGTCAACGAGATCCATACACGTTCATCTATGGACTTGAGGAAAGCTCGCATTCGAATTTTCCAGTAAGCATAATTGCTACCATCAAAGTATAGTGGTGATGTGAGAAATTGAGACCTATCCATTGAGACCACTAAAGCAGGATCACACTCAGGAAATAAATCCTAGCGGAGTGAATTCACTTTGGTACCAATTGAAAAAGCAGTGATATAACACCCTAAAATACCTAGAAGGGGGTGAATAGGTGTAGTTCAATAACTATGATAATTTAAAAATAAAACAACACAATCAAACAATCAATGAAGTATAACAACAGAAATTAACACAATGATTTTGGTCACGAAGGAAAACTCATTTGAAGAACCTCTTCAAAATCTAAAACCACTCCGAGTGTAAGACACCACCTCAAATCCACTATAGAAATTACAGTTTGTTACAACCAATTTAGAAACACTCACAAACCCATTGTAGCAGCTAAATTTGACTTGCAACTCCACAAATGACCCACTTGATCTCTACATGCATGTAGTGCTGGAACTCCGACCTTTCTATAGCTTCTCACAAGAACGTCTTGATTTCTCCTTAAAAGCAACTTGAAGAACTCTTCCAGCTTGATGAACACGTCCACTCCAATGGACTTGCCAAATCTTTAATCTTGAATGTGTTGTGGTGAAGATATGTAATCCAATAGAGAAATCTCTTGGAATATCGGGATGAATTTCTCTCAAGGGTTCTTGAAGGAGGCTTTCTTGTTTTTGCTCTATTTTTCTCCACCCTGAGTAGAGAACTTAATAATCCTTTTATAGACCTCCATCTGAAACGGCGCTTAAACCCTAGAAAATCTGATCTGTCACAATTCTCGCTCGAGCGAGGATCGAGCGAAATCTCTGCCTGAATTTTGCTCGAGCGAGGGTCGAACGAAGTCTTTACCTGAACTTTGCTCAAGCTAAATGTCGAGCGATGGTCAATCGAAGTCTCTATCTGAAGTTCGCTCGAGCGAGTGTCAAGCGAGATCACCTTGTGAGTCTTTGCTCGATCCCTTTTTATCCGCTTCATGTTGGCTACTTCCATTATTGATTACAACTCCATTACACAGGTTTTTCAAAAGACAATGCCAACCACATATTTTTACATTTACAATATTGTTTAATAAGAGTTACATTACAAAACAAATTTTATCCTTATTGAATAACACTTAGAGTCCTATTAAAATTACATCAATCCAAAAAAAATTCTATCCTTTCAGATAACTCTTAGAGTCCTAAATAAAATTACATTCATCTAATATTTAAAATTTAAACCCTAATCATCTAATCCTAGCCAACTACAAAAATTACATTTTCATCCATCATCTTAAATTTTGGACTACGGTAATTTAGGTTCATCTTTCATTTTTTAAGAGTTATTATTCACACTCCAAATTCATTATTTAATGTATTTTATTATTTTAACTTTCTTTTTCTCATATTTCTCTCTCTACTTTATTAAAAAAATATTATTATATTATTATTTTGATAAATCAAATTATGTATCTAATGTAGAGTTATGGATATAAAAGTATTAGTTTTCTATCAAACTTGTACATTCTATTAAATTTTAAAAGAAACTTTAATGAATCTAATGTCAATTTTAAAAAGTTCATTTAGTATGTAAAAAATTAATTTTTTTATATAATTTAAATTGTTCCCCCCAATACTCAAATTTTCAAATTTTTATTAAAATTATTCTCTCAATATTTTTTCTTCCTTTTCTTATTTTTAATTTCCTCATATCCCATTGAAAGAAAGAACAATGGTTTCATTTTCTTTTTGTTTGTAATGGTTTATAGTTAGCAAACTACAAAAAATTTAAGGAAATTTATCTTATAAAATGATTTATAAATATATATTTTATTTATATAATTTTATACTCACACATCGCCCCCCAAACACTAAACCATAGTTTCTCCCCTACTCTCAATTTTTGTTATTTTACTTTTTTATTTTATTTTTAACTTCTGATTTAAAGTTCCGTGCAAAGTGATGTAACTCTTATATAATTGTTAATTTCATTATTAATATTAACTAATAACAATTATTTTGTTAATTTTTTTTATCTTCAGTTTATCTATAATTGTTAAGTTTTTTGGACTCCAGCCAGGTAGCTATGTCAAACCCGAAAAAAGGAAAAGAATAACCTTAAACATTCAAAGTGAGTAGTTGTACTACAGGCCACTTTATCAATTCTACAATCTATATTGTGTAGTGTGTAAGGCTTGCCATATAATACGTGCCTTGGCACATAGCTATTAACTTAGTATAATATAAATATATATAAATATATATTAGCTACAAGCTAACAAGAAAAGAGGGAATGAGGAGGAAAAGCCTAATAATAGCAAGGAGAAAAGAGCTAAAACGTTAACAGTAGGACTAAGTTTGATGGATGAAGATGAAATGATGGAAGTTGCCTAGCTGCCCCACCAAGAGCCATGATAGACATTGCATGGAACTTTAGGGGCTTGGGAATCCCTTTATAGTTAAAGAGCTTCAATTGTTGGTTAATTATAAATCCCCCAATTTTGTATTTTTTAGTGAGACCAAATGTGATAGCAATAAGATGGAACAGATTAAGAACAAGATTGGTTTGAATGCTAGTTTTATAGTGGATAGCATTGGCCATAGTTGAGGTATAGAATTTTTGTGGAATAGTAAGTTGGATTGTTCACCTGAATTCTACTCTCAACATCATATATCCTTGTGGTCTAATGATGAGGTGGATCACCAAAAGTTTTTGCTAACTAGATTCTATGACTATGCTGACTCTCCTAGCAAACATTTGAGTGGGAATCTTTTAAGAAGACTGAAACCCAAAGATGATATCTTATGGATTTGTTTTGGAGATCTTAATGAAATATTATACGAAGAGGAGAAATTTGGAGCAGCATTAAGACCATACCAATAGATGGAACAATTTAGACAGTGCATTGATTTTTGTGAATTGAATGATTTAGGTTATGAGGAAACTAAATACACATGGTGCAATAATAGGGAGGGGGCTTAGTTCACTAAAGAGAGGCTTGATCGAATTCTAGACAATGCAAGTTGGATGAGTAAGATCAATAATTACAATTTCATTAACTTGGAAACCCTTGCATTTGACCACAGTCTTATATTAATGAAATGGTAGCAGAGAAGGAATGGGGGAGGAATCGAGGAAAGAGATAGGCTCAGAACAAAGATCTTCAGATATGAGGCTCACTGGAGTATGTAAGAAGATTGTAAAAGTATTATTCACCAAAGTTGGAATAGCCAACAATTTTATCAGGGCTCCAGAATAAATTTAGTTCAAGGTAAACTCAATAAATGTAAGTCATCTCTGGAAAGCTGAAGTAGGGAAATTCTTGCAGAAAGAAAAAGGATACACAAAAGAATATGCTCAGATTAGCTAAAATTCATAAAAGGAACACAAGAGACTAAAATATAGAGATTAAAGAAATCACGAAGGCTATTGATAAGACCTTGGCCAAAGAGAATATGAGATGGCAGCAAAGGGCCAAGCATGTTTGGCTGAAACATGGTGACAAAAATTCCAAATTCTATCACAGCTTTGCCAATCAGAGAAGAAAGAACAATGAAATAAAGAAGATAGCTAGAGAAGATGGCACTGAAACCAGGAACATCTAGGATGTGGCAGATGTATTTAACTCATTTTACCTTAACCTATTTACTTCTCAAAATCCTAAATACATAGATGAGTGTGTGAGTAATCTATCTCCTTCAAATGAACCAAATGGGGCTCCAGGTCTTAACGGGTTCTCTCCTATATTTTACCAAACCCATTAAGATATAGTAGGAAAAGATATTATCAAAGAAGTTTTAGAAGTTTTAAACCATGGGGGTAATCTGAATTCCCTCAATGAGACTTACATTGTTCTCATTCCAAAGATTAAGCAACCTAGAACTGTATCTGATTATATATCTCCTTGTGTAATGTTCTTTATAAAAATGTCTCAAGCCAATAGCAAATAGAGTGAAGAACTTACTCCCTCAGATTATATCCCCTCTCAATGTGCTTTTATTCGGGGTAGAACTATTCAAGATAATGTCACCATAGCCTTTAAAGCACTCCACTTTATGAATGTGAAAGGGAAGGGAAAACAATGCTACATGGCTGTAAAATTAGATATGAAAAAGGCCTACGATAGAGTGGAATGAGAGTTCTAGAGAAGAGTTATGGAAAAAATGGGTTTCAATTCCTCATGGATAAACTTAGTAATGCACTGTGTTTCTTCTACAAAATATTCTTTACTTATCAATTGCAGTCCCCAAGGGTTCTTGACACCATCTAGAAGGTTTCAATTCCTCATGGATATTCTTATCCCCCTACCTTTTCTTGCTGGTGGCTGAAGCTTTGAGTACCATGATCAATCAAGCAGAGGCTACTTAGCTTATTCATGGGTACATAATTAGTAGAGATAGTTCTAGTATCAGCCACTTATTTTTTGCAGATGATAGTCTGTTATTTTGTAGAGCTATAGGTAGAGAATGGGCAAATCTTAATTAGATCATCAATTTTTATGAGAAAGCCTTGGGTCAGCAAGTTAATAAAGCCAAAACTTCTATATATTTCAATGCAAATATGAAAAGAGAGACCAAGAATTACATTCAAAGCCTAGCTAGTTCCAGAACGAACACATCCTATGAAAATTATTTAGGCTTACTAGCACTAGTTGGAAGATCTAGACAAAAGGCCTTCTGACGCTAAACATAATAGTGATTATTCTGCAGGCTAGTTTCAACAGATGATTCATAGAGAAGAACACAAGAAAATCACCCAAAATATAGAGCATACGTCTCTGAAGTTCAACTAAATATTATGAAATCAAGTAATGTCGAAAATTAGTACACAAGCAAGACTATATAACCAAAAATTGTGTGTATCCGAATTTAACCAAAAAGGGCAAAATCTCAAAAATCATGTCAAAATGAAATTCAAAATAAAATAAGCAATCTACGAAAAATCCGGCTCAAATCGAATTTAAAATCACTTCCTAATTGACAAACGAAATATTACCAAAAATAGTAAAAAATAACTAAAAATAATGATTCGAAAGGGAAAACAACGGAATTTGAGGTCGAAAAAAAGGCTCATGGAGCCATGCTCAATGTGAACAGCGTGGACGTCATAATTTTGTTGATTGCTCAGCTGTCAATACACATACGCCAGGAGCAATCTTTCTTTGGCACAAGCAGGGCAGAGATAGCATACGAGCTCTGATGAGTGCACAAAAATGCACTCTAAATACTCTATTTAAATACTAAAAGAAATGAGAAAACAATGGATATAACTCATGTTAATAAAATTAATGGTCATTTATCTTGAGATAGATATAAGCATGATTTAATATATTGATGAGAATATAAAATGCCATATTTTCCTCTCTTAATGTTTAAAACTTTATTCTTATTTGATGCCTAAATATACTCATTATTCTTATATTTTGATTTAGGACACAAATGGAGACATTAGGAGCAAATGAAGATAATTGCGGAATTTCAGACAGTTTTGACATCTTTTCGTAAAATGGGCATAACTCTCTCATCCAATCTCCGATTGAGCTGATTCAAGATGATCTAGAACCGCAAGAGAAATATCTATAACTTTTATGTTTTGTGTTTGAAGAGATATCCACTCAATCTAAGACAAAATCGACCATCAAGTGGACGCACCTGCACTTGACGTTCCTGGATATTTTTCAGCCACTTGCATCAAATCCAAATACAAGATGAAGTGCACTCAAGTTTCTTCAAGACAAATTATTTGACCACAAGATATTAAGTCATACAAGACAACTAATAGATAGAGAAGCAAAATTGAAACACTCTACCTACAAGCAAAATCCAGCTCATGCATGGTGGGAAAACAAATGATCAAAATGACAACTCACAAATCACTTGGATTCAAGAATGGCACATGGCAAAACAAGTTGAAATTGTGATGATTTTGTCATGACAACTTGCATGAAGGATGCTTATAAATAGAAGGGAGGGGTGTGTGTTCTAAGACAATGCTTAGTGTGGGAGGATGCTTTGGAAGAGCCATTATTTTGAGAACTTGAGAAAAGAAAAGAAAAACCAAAGAAGAGAGAAGAAAATAATGGTTGGCTCTTCCATATTATCCCTTGGAGAATTTTTGTTGCATATTTTCAATATGTGTAACTAAATTCTCAAGGAGGGCTAGGGATGAACTTGTGTGTGTGATAGTATTTGTAATTTATTTTTGATTCATGTATTTGGTCTTTAAATATTAAAACTCTTTTGTTCTATTATTCTCAATTTATTTGTGATGTATTTTCGTCTTCAAATAATTATAGAATCTATTTCATTTATGGATTCAGTCATGCTTTTTCTATTGAGTGAATTAGTTCTATAATTATGTTTGGTGCAATTGATTATCTATATTGATATAATTCTCTGCTGCAATATCGCCTCTTGGGTATATTGTCGTCGTTGGATTTTCTAAATATCGATAACAATTTATGAGAGTTAAGCGCGAAGAATGATTTTTCAAAGAGTTACATGTGATTTAAATTTTGGTTATTAATGTTATATCTTCCGATTAAGAATTTGGACATAGAATTCTTAATTGAGTTATCAATGAGTTAAGAATAAATTTGAATACCACAAATACACAAGGAATTCCCTACGCTCTACTTTTCGTCTCATTTTTATACTTTTCAAATTACTTATTTAGTTTTAATTTACTTTTCGCACTCATCTAAATCTTTTTGTTAATTTCGTTACTGTTCTTCAATTTCTCAATCCATCTCCCTGTGGAATCGACACCCCAAAGCTATACTGCAAACGACCGCGTTATTCTTTGGGCGTAACCAAATTTTGGCGCCGTTGCCGGGGAGACGGTAGAAGAATTTGTAGTTTTTTTTAGTAGTTTGTAAAAAAAAAAAAAAAAAGAGCGGTAGCTTCGTTCATTTTCTTTTTAGCTTTCTGCATCTTTCTTTTATTTTACTTTTCTTTTCGTAATTTTTTTTTTTTTTTCAGTATTACGCTTTTCTTTACTTTGCATGCGCAGGTACAGAGACGCTTTTGGACTGGACTGTCCTAGTGCTACTGATAGCACAAACAGGTCACGACCTACAGGAAACTTGAGTGGTGGTATTTACCATCTAAGGGAGGAGGATAACCTTAAGGCTAAGGTTGAAATGCTCACCAGAGAATTAGAGTTATTGAAAACTAAAAACTCAAAACCAACACACACGGCTAATCATGCAGAATCTTTTGGGCCATGTGTTGTTTGTGGTGGGATAGATCATCATTCCCAAGAGTGTCATACACATACTAACATGAATGGTATGTATGAGGAACAAAGTAATGCTCTAGGTATGTACAAAAAGCCCTTCACACCTTACTCTGAAACCTACAACCCAGGATGGCGTAATCATCCCAACTTCAGCTGGAAGTCTGAAAACCAGCAGCCTGCACAACTCTCTAGATCATATCCTGCACCATACCATGCACCTCAATCTTCTAGAAATTCTTTAGAAGATACTTTGCATACTTTTATTGAAATACAGGGTAAGACTAATCAAAAATTTGAATCTTTGATTATGCAGGTTGTTGAAGAAAATAAGGAAATCAAGAGCCAGATGTCTAAAATAATGAGTTCATTGACTATGAATGAGAAAGGTAAGTTTCCTTCCCAAACTCAATCTGTACCTCATGGTCAACATATGGCACAAGGAAATCTGAAGGACGTAAACGCCATTGTGACACGAAGTGGTAAGTCTCTACGTGATCCAATAATAGAAAAAAAAAAGGATGTAGAGAAAGATCAAGATAGCAGCAGTCCTGAGCTTCCCAAAGAACTTGAGGTAACAAAACCTGAGGAACCTGCGGTAACAAAAAATCCTGGTAAGGTACCTTTTCCTCAAGCATTAAAGTCAAGCAAACAAACTCTAGATCATAACAATGATATTTTGGAAAATCTTAGACAGGTAAAAATTAATCTTCCTCTTTTGCATGTAATTAAACAAGTTCCTACTTACGCAAAAATTCTCAAAGATTTGTGTACAGTTAAGAGGAAGCATTATGTGAAGAAGATTGCATTCTTGACAGAGCAAGTTAGTGCTCTAATTGAACAGCGGATTCCCCCTAAGTACAAGGATCCTGGATGTCCAACCATCACATGCAACATTGGCAATCATGAGCTTGGACAGGCATTGCTAGATTTAGGGGCTAGTGTAAATTTGATGCCATATTCTATTTATTTGCAATTAGGATTGGGAGAAATCAAACCAACTTCTGTGGTATTGCAATTGGCTGATCGTTCAGTCAGAGCACCACGAGGTGTGGTAGAGGATGTTTTAATTCAAGTTGATAAATTTTACTATCCTGTTGATTTCTTAATTCTAGACACTAGTTCTGCTGTAGAAACCACCTCTAAAATTCCATTAATTTTAGGTAGACCTTTTCTTGCTACTTCTAATGCTCTTATCAATTGCAGAAATGGATTGATGAAACTCTCTTTTGGCAATATGACTCTTGAGGTAAATATTTTTCATATTGCAAAACAGCCAGAAGAGGATGTCGAGTGTCATCAGACATACATGATTGACTCACTTATAGAAAGGGATGTTCTTACAACTCATGACTCAGATTCCCTTGAATACTTTATTGTTAATTCTGAATTTAATCATATAAGTGATTCATCTGATGTATTTGACATTTGTGCTATTTTTGACAGAACTCATGATTATAGCACACAGGCATGGCAACCAAAGTTTGAGAAGTTGCCTGAAAAAAGAGAAAGACAGATTCCTTCAAGTAGGGAAGCCCCTAAAGTTGAATTAAAATCCCTACCTAAGGGTTTAAAGCATGTTTTCCTTGGTCCAGGTGATACTTTTCCTGTTATTATTTCATCTGAATTATCTGAGTCCCAAGGTGAGAAATTAATTCAGATTTTATGCAAATATAAATCAACCCTAGGATGGAGTATTGCTGATATAAAAGGCATTAGTCCCCTAATCTGTACTCATAAAATAAATTTAGAGGAAGGAACTAATCCTCGAAGAGACCCCCAGCGTAGACTTAATCCCACAATGAAAGAAGTTGTGAAAAATGAAGTATTGAAACTATTAGATGCAGGAATGATATATCCTATTGCTGATAGTAAATGGGTAAGTCCTACGCAGGTTGTTCCTAAAAAGTCAGGAGTAACTGTGATAAAAAATGACCTTGGAGAGTTAGTCCCTACAAAACTGGTGACTGGTTGGCGGATGTGCATTGATTACAGAAAATTAAATGCCGCCACACGAAAAGACCATTTTCCGCTTCCTTTTATTGATCAAATTCTTGAGCGGGTGGCTGGTCATCCTTTTTATTGCTTTCTGGATGGTTATTCTGGTTATTATCAAATTGAAATTGCATTAGAAGATCAGGATAAAACTACTTTTACTTGTCCTTTCGGTACTTATGCTTTCCGCAGAATGCCATTTGGACTGTGTAATGCTCCAGCTACTTTTCAACGTTGCATGATGAGTATTTTTAGTGATATGGTTGAAAAGTGCGTGGAAGTTTTTATGGATGACTTGACTGTTTTTGGATCTTCTTTTGATGCATGTTTAATGAGTTTAGAAAGAGTACTGACTCGTTGTGAAGAAAAAGAATTGGTTTTAAATTGGGAAAAATGTCACTTTATGGTACCTTCAGGTATTGTTTTAGGGCATATTATTTCTTCCAAAGGAATGGAGGTTGATCAATCAAAAGTTGAATTAATCTCTAAATTGCCTACACCTAGAACAATCAAGGATATAAGATCATTTCTTGGTCATGCGGGTTTTTATAGGAGATTCATACAGAATTTTTCTGCCATATCTAGACCACTATGTAACCTCCTAACTAAGGATGCCCCATTTGAATGGACACAAGCCTGTCAAGAGGCTTTCAAAACATTAATTGGCAAGCTTACTTCAGCACCCATAATGCAACCACCTGATTGGAATTTACCTTTTGAAATTATGTGTGATGCTAGTGATTTTGCTGTAGGTGCTGTTCTTGGACAACGAAAAGAAGGGAAACCTTTTGTCATTTACTATGCTAGTCGAACTCTAAATAATGCACAAATGAATTACTCCACCACTGAAAAAGAGTTGTTAGCTGTAGTATTTGCTTTGGATAAATTCCGCGCTTATTTGATTGGTTCTCCTATCATTATCTTTACAGATCATGCAGCCCTTAAGTACCTTTTTACAAAGAAGGATGCTAAGGCACGATTAATACGATGGATTTTGCTTTTGCAGGAATTTGACATCACCATCAAAGACAAGAAAGGAGTGGAGAACGTAGTGGCAGACCATCTTTCTAGACTCACATTCGAGGACACTTCTGACCACATACCAATCAAAGATGATTTTCCCGATGAGCATTTACTTTCTATTACTTCTCTACCATGGTTTGCTCATATTGTGAACTATTTAGCTGCAGGTGAAATACCAAAGGATTTTAGCACCCAAGACAAAAGGAAATTCATGATTGAGGTACGAAAATTCTACTGGGATGACCCTTACCTTTTCAAATACTGCCCTGATCAAATTTTAAGGCGTTGCATCCCTGATGAAGAGATTGCAAGCATTTTGGAATTTTGTCATTCCCAAGCTTGTGGTGGCCACTTTTCAATGAAGAAAACCGCTGCAAAAATCCTGCAGTGTGGATTATATTGGCCCACCTTATTTAAAGATACAAATATCTATTGTCGCTCATGCGAAAGATGTCAAAAGTTAGGAGCTATGACCCGTCGTAATATGATGCCCTTAAACCCAATTTTGGTAATTGAAATTTTTGACTGTTGGGGCATTGATTTTATGGGACCATTTCCTCCTTCTTTTGGATATTTATATATTATTGTGGCAGTAGATTATGTGTCAAAATGGGTAGAGGCAGCACCTTGCAGGACCAATGATAACAGGACGGTAATTAAGTTTCTCAAAGAAAATGTACTATCTCGATTTGGTACCCCACGTGCTATCATTAGTGACCGAGGTACGCATTTTTGTAACCGTTCTTTTGAAGCTTTAATGAAAAGATATGGGGTGATACATAAGCTTTCTACTGCATATCACCCTCAGACAAGTGGACAGGTTGAACTTGCGAATAGGGAAATTAAACAAATTTTAGAAAAAACGGTCAACCCAGATCGGAAAGATTGGTCTTTGAGACTAATCGATGCGCTTTGGGCTTACCGTACAGCTTTCAAAACTCCCTTAGGCATGTCACCTTATAGACTTGTTTTTGGAAAACCTTGTCATTTGCCCGTGGAGCTCGAGCATCGAGCATATTGGGCCATTAAACATTTCAATTTTGACTTGGAAAAAGCAGGAAAATTTAGAAAATTCCAATTGACGGAATTAGAAGAATTGAGAAATGATGCTTATGAAAACTCCAAGATCTATAAGGCTAAAATGAAAGTATTTCATGATAAAAATATTTTGAAAAGAACATTTAAGCCTAATGATCGAGTATTTTTATATGATTCAAGACTCCATAAACATCCAGGAAAACTTCGATCTAGATGGACCGGCCCTTTTATAGTAAAAAATGTTTTCACAAATGGGGCGGTAGAAATAGAAAATCCAAAAGATGGATGTATCTTCAAAGTAAATGGTCAACGCCTCAAAATCTTAATTGATAGACAAATTCCAGAAGTGGAAGACATTCCACTTATGGACCCAGTATATCAATCTTGACCATCTCCAGGTATGTTTTTCTTTTATTTTATTTTCGTTCATTTTATTTTTGTTTATTGTTTACTTTATTTTGTTACAGGTTAATTTTATTTTGACAAATACCATCTTTGATGCCAAGCAAGTCACCCACATCCCACATCAGGTGTATTCTACCCTGTTTAGTTATTCAATTCTGATTCTTAAACATTGAGGACAATGTTTCATTTAAGTTGGGGGGTGGGAATATAAATCTGTTATTTAAACTCTGTGGCATATTTCAATCAATATATAAAAAATTGCCAAATTTTTTTTACACAGGCATCTTTTCACACATGATACTCATGCTCATTCATAACCATCTTGGTGAATTCAACAAACCCATCTTAAATCATTTTGCTAAAGCATCCACAGAACCATTTATGCACTTCTCCAAACTTTGTGATAATATGGTGATTTGACACATGTAACTAAAGAATTATTTTGCTCAAGTATTCATGTGAATTTTGTGAGAATTGAGAGCTTACAAATACAGAAATTGTGATAAGTATCCATTGATCTGTTGAATTTGACACTTCTTTTGAGAATATCATTACATGGTTTGTGGTAAGATGGTGGATATACTTGGGATATGACGAAAGTCAACTTAGGATTAACGTTTGAGCCTTTCAAGCTGAGCCTTTTCATCATAGATCCCTAGCAGCCAATTTTGAGCCAATATACACATATGGCCTTTTCTTTTCATATCTACATCATCCATACCTCTCCACATTGGAGTATAGCTTATACACTATATTTTCCTACCATTTTACTTCCAAGTGTGTACTAGGTGTGAAATCATCATAAAAAAAAAAAAAAAAAAAAAAAAAACATGACAAAAATGGCATGATGCTAGATGTGTCCATCAAATTATTCATGAAAGAGTTCATCAAATTGCGAAGACACCAGTGGCAAAAGTAGATGGAAAAGTGTACTTAGTCAAAAATCTAAAAAAATTGAAAAGTACATCAAAAGGAAAGTATAGTCTACTGAAAAATTTAACAGATTCCCTTTTGTGTATACTTGGAAGTTTTTGAAATCTCTTCACCTTTTCTTCTTATGAACCCCAACCCTAAACCACATTACAACCCTTTGTGTTGATTTTTCTGATCCTAAGTATGCTTGTGGAAAAAATGGTGGAAATCTCATTTGTTAGTATTCCTATCATAAGATCAATGTTTACTTGTTACTTATATATAATTGGCTAAATTTTCATGAGAGTAAATGTACACCTTTGTCAACTCCATAGAGAGAACCCATACATGAAACACTTCTATACCCGTGAGTTATGGAGTTGAACCTTTTTGCTTAAGATATTCTAATTTTGCATGTGTCGAAACCTCTGATCTGATAAAAATAGTTTGGAACACATACACACTCTGTGGATTGCTATATTTGAATTACTTGTGAAAGGGTTATTGAATTTCTAAGATTGTTTTGATATGTAAATTTGAAAAATGTGTCTTGATGGCCCCTATGTGTGATTTTCTTTGGTCTTTCTCATCATTTTGCATGAAAATTGCTAGGGACTAGCAATGAGTAAGTTGGGGGGTGTGATGAGTGCACAAAAATGCACTCTAAATACTCTATTTAAATACTAAAAGAAATGAGAAAACAATGGATATAACTCATGTTAATAAAATTAATGGTCATTTATCTTGAGATAGATATAAGCATGATTTAATATATTGATGAGAATATAAAATGCCATATTTTCCTCTCTTAATGTTTAAAACTTTATTCTTATTTGATGCCTAAATATACTCATTATTCTTATATTTTGATTTAGGACACAAATGGAGACATTAGGAGCAAATGAAGATAATTGCGGAATTTCAGACAGTTTTGACATCTTTTCGTAAAATGGGCATAACTCTCTCATCCAATCTCCGATTGAGCTGATTCAAGATGATCTAGAACCGCAAGAGAAATATCTATAACTTTTATGTTTTGTGTTTGAAGAGATATCCACTCAATCTAAGACAAAATCGACCATCAAGTGGACGCACCTGCACTTGACGTTCCTGGATATTTTTCAGCCACTTGCATCAAATCCAAATACAAGATGAAGTGCACTCAAGTTTCTTCAAGACAAATTATTTGACCACAAGATATTAAGTCATACAAGACAACTAATAGATAGAGAAGCAAAATTGAAACACTCTACCTACAAGCAAAATCCAGCTCATGCATGGTGGGAAAACAAATGATCAAAATGACAACTCACAAATCACTTGGATTCAAGAATGGCACATGGCAAAACAAGTTGAAATTGTGATGATTTTGTCATGACAACTTGCATGAAGGATGCTTATAAATAGAAGGGAGGGGTGTGTGTTCTAAGACAATGCTTAGTGTGGGAGGATGCTTTGGAAGAGCCATTATTTTGAGAACTTGAGAAAAGAAAAGAAAAACCAAAGAAGAGAGAAGAAAATAATGGTTGGCTCTTCCATATTATCCCTTGGAGAATTTTTGTTGCATATTTTCAATATGTGTAACTAAATTCTCAAGGAGGGCTAGGGATGAACTTGTGTGTGTGATAGTATTTGTAATTTATTTTTGATTCATGTATTTGGTCTTTAAATATTAAAACTCTTTTGTTCTATTATTCTCAATTTATTTGTGATGTATTTTCGTCTTCAAATAATTATAGAATCTATTTCATTTATGGATTCAGTCATGCTTTTTCTATTGAGTGAATTAGTTCTATAATTATGTTTGGTGCAATTGATTATCTATATTGATATAATTCTCTGCTGCAATATCGCCTCTTGGGTATATTGTCGTCGTTGGATTTTCTAAATATCGATAACAATTTATGAGAGTTAAGCGCGAAGAATGATTTTTCAAAGAGTTACATGTGATTTAAATTTTGGTTATTAATGTTATATCTTCCGATTAAGAATTTGGACATAGAATTCTTAATTGAGTTATCAATGAGTTAAGAATAAATTTGAATACCACAAATACACAAGGAATTCCCTACGCTCTACTTTTCGTCTCATTTTTATACTTTTCAAATTACTTATTTAGTTTTAATTTACTTTTCGCACTCATCTAAATCTTTTTGTTAATTTCGTTACTGTTCTTCAATTTCTCAATCCATCTCCCTGTGGAATCGACACCCCAAAGCTATACTGCAAACGACCGCGTTATTCTTTGGGCGTAATCAAGCTCATACTCTCACGAATATAACCCATCTCCCATAACTCCACTACATATCGTTGCAACTCTTTAGCCACCTTGGGACTGAGGCAGTACGCTGGTCAGTTAGACAAACTCAATCCTGGAACAAGGTCAATTTGATGTTGAATATCTCTTATAGACAGTAGCCCAGAAGGAAGATCCTCTGGCATCAGTTCAATGAACTCTGTTAGCAATTGCTGCATCTCTACTAGTAGATCAAAGTCAATGGCTACTGCACTATTCCCGCAAGGCAGTAGAGCATAGACTACGTCTCCGTGCTCAATTCTCATCTAAAAACTTGGACATAAAAAGCAGGTTAGTATTATAGTCTACCGGGGTAGGAGTGGGTCCTTCCCCCCGAGACGCCAACACAATCTTTTTCCCTTTGATATTAAAGGAATACGTATTATTCCGTCCATCATGAATGACACTGCGATCATACTGCCAAGGTCGACCCAACAATATATGACACGTATCCATAGACATAACATTGCACCAATCATTATCGAAATATTTTCTGCTAATTGAAAAAGACACAAGGCATAGCCTATCTACTGTTACCTCACTGCCTTTATTCTGCCATGACAACTTGTATGGCTTAGGATGACGGTCCTTCTTCAACTGCAACTTCTGGACAGCTTCCTTGGACACTACATTCTCGCAACTGCCACTGTCAATGATCATTTTGCAGACTTTATTTGCAACTGTGCAGGTCATGTGGAAAATATTGGT
Source organism: Platycarya strobilacea (assembly GCA_036898215.1). Lineage (NCBI taxonomy): Eukaryota > Viridiplantae > Streptophyta > Magnoliopsida > Fagales > Juglandaceae > Platycarya > Platycarya strobilacea. Next base: position 42,405,693 of record CM072545.1, on the reverse strand, counting down.
TCTCAATCAACCGTCTCCTGAATCACTTCCTGCCTTTACGCTGATCTGCCAGCTCGTGGTACCTTAGCGGCATCAACGTGCAATCAAACAGCTCAGCATCATCTGTCTCGGATCCCCCTACATCAGTCGCCATGAGTTGGAAAGAACTCGTCCTCGTGTTAAGAGTAGTGTCATCAGAATCTACAAAACAAGGACTTAGGTGCTTCACATTAAAGACGTTAGAAGTCTTCAAATTACTAGGAATGCGCAACCTGTAAGCATTATCATTGATCTTCTGTAGGATCTCACAAGGTCCAATCTTCCAATTCTTAAGTTTACTATATTCGCCAACAGGAAAACGATCACGAGTTAATAAAGCCCAAACAAAATCACCAATATCAAAAAGTACCTGACGACGATGACTGTCAACCCGAGTTTTGTACTTGGTATTGATCTCATGAATGGCCAGTTTCACATGCTCATGGATACCCCGAAGATGCTCTGCCATCTCATCTGCTTTAGGACTGAAACATCCTACACGTGGAATAAGAGTTAAATCCAGCATCCCAGATGGGTTTTGACCATAGACAATCTTAAATAGGGTTAAGCCTGTGGTTTTGTTTTTCGATATGTTATAGGCAAATTCTGCCCGAGGTAAAGCCAAATCCTACTGCTTCAGCTTACTTCTTGCCAAACACCTCAAAAGATTGCCCAAACTCTAGTTCACCACCTCGGTCTGGCCATCCGTTTGAGGGTGGTAGGCGCTGCTAAAATTCAATTGTGTCCTCAGTTTCCCTCACAAGCTCTTCCAAAAATGACTTATGAACTTGGTATCACGATCTGAAGTGATGGTTCGAGGAACACCATGTAAACACACAATCTCCCTAAAGTAAAAATGGGCAATCCGGGTAGCATCCATAGCCTCCCTACAAGCTACAAAATGGACCATCTTGGAAAATTTGTCAACCACAATAAGGATAGAATCCAAGGTCCGTTGGGTGTGGGGTAAGCCCAACACAAAATCCATGCAGACATCAAGTCAAGGAGCTTCAGGAACAGGTATGGGAGTGTACAAGCCCACATTGGTGAGAATGCCCTTAGACCATTGGCACACATAACAACAGTCCACATAATGAGCCACATCGCTTGTCAACTTAGCCCAATAAAAGTCATAAGAGATCAGGGCCAATGTCTTGTCTTGGCCAAAGTATTCCTCATTATGAAGTTCACTTATAATTTGCTGTCTCAATGAACAATTTGGAATACACAACTGTAATCCACAAAATAGATAACCATTATGCAAAACAAAATCATGACGGTGACCATCAGTTACCTCCTGAAATATCCTTCTGAAGGAAGGATCAGCTGCATACATATCTGTGAAAGCCTCAAAGCCTGCAACTCTGGTACTCATGGTGGTAAGAAGTAAACTATGACAGCTTAGGGCATCTGCGAAGCAATTCAGGCTCCTTGTTTAGTGCCTCAATGTAAAGGTGAACTCCTGCATATACACCACCCACTTTGCATGTCGTCTACTCAGCTTGTGTTGGCCATTGATATACTTCAGGGCCTCATGATCAGTAAACAGAATGAACTCCCTCTGTACTAGGTAGTGACGCCAATGCTTTAGGGACTAAACTATGGCATAGAACTAAAGGTCATAAGTGGAATAATTTTTTTTTATCCCGATAGCTTTTCACTGAAAAAAGCAACTGGACGCCATGACTGACTCAGAACACCACCAATGCCAATGCCAGATACATCACAATTTACCTCAAACACTTTGTCAAAATCAGGGAGTGCCAAAACTGGTGCCTTGGTCATCTTCTGCTTGACCAGTTGAAAACTATTCTCTGCCTCCTCAGACCACTTGAAATCACGTCCATTGAGACACTTTATGATAGGAGCAATCATAGTGCTGAAATTTCTAATGAACCGTCGGTAGAAGGATGTCAATCCATGGAAACTTTTGATATCGTGCAAGGTCTTTGGTTTGGGCCACTCCAATATTGCGTCTATCTTTAACTGATCTGCATGAACACCATCAGTAGACACAACAAAATCAAGAAAAGTTACAGAAGTAGTGAAAAAAGAACACTTCTTCTAATTAACAAATAGGTGCTCTATTTTCAGCATCTCAAAAACAGCACGAAGGTGATCAAAGTGTGAAGCCCATGTTGGACTATAAACGAGAATATCGTCGAAGTAAACCACAACGAATCTTCCCATAAAAGGCTGCAAGATCTGTTGCATAAATATCATGAATGTGCTGGGTGCATTGGATAGTCCAAAAGGCATGACCATCCACTCATATAACCTGTGTTGTGTCTTTAAATGCTGTCTTCTACTCATCTCCAGGCCTTATTCTGATCTGGTGGTATCCGTTTTTAAGGTCAATTTTTTAGAAGACTGATGAGAATATAAAATGTCATATTTTTCTTTCTTAATATTTAATATTTTATTTTTATTTGATGTCTACATATACTCATTATTCTTATATTTTGATTTAGGATACAAATAGAGGCATTATGAGCAAATGAAGATAATTGGGTAATTTTAGATAGTTTTGACGTCTCTTCATAATATGGCCATAACTCTCTCATATAATCTCCGATTGAGTTGATTTAAGATGATATAGAATCCCAAGAGAAATATCTATAACTTTTATGTTTTATGTTTTGAGAGATATCGGCTTAATTAAAGACAAAATCGACCATAAAGTGGACACACCTGCACTTGATGTTCCTGAATATTCTTCAGCCACACTTCTAGCCAATTGCATCAAATCCACGTGTCATCACAATATTTAATAGCAAGAACCCTTGAAATAACTTAGAAATTCAAGGATTAACTCACATGCAAGATTAGATACACTAAAGTTTCTTCAAGACAAATTATTTGACTACAAGATACAAAGTCATACAAGGCAACTAATGAATAAGAAGCAAAATCGAATACTCAAGTTACAAGCAACTTTCAGCTAACAATGGTGGAAAAACAAGTGATCAAAATGCCAACTCACAAACCACTTGCATTCAAAAATGACACATGGTAAAGTAACTTAAAATTATGATGATTTTGTCATAATAACTTGCATGAAAGATGCTTATAAATAGAAAGGAGGGGTGTGTATTCTAAATACGATACTTTTGATGCTTAGTTGAGCCATTGTGTTAGCTTGAAAGAAAAACCAAATACCTCACTTCTCTTCCTTTTCTTTTGATTGATATTTTTGTTATGACTCTGAGTGGCTAAACGTTTGTAATTGGTCAAAACAAACGAAAGCCTCAGAATTTATATAACTGTGAGATCTAATTTGTTCTTATCATTTAATTTGTGCTTTGAGTATCGAATATAATTCTATGCCTATTTTCATGATATTTTGTTTAATTACTAGAAGGTCTGCTAGTTTATTATTTGTTATAATCTATTGCTAGGTTAGATATCAAATCCGTAATTATTTGATCTCTCTAATCTGTGAAGAAATTAAGTTTTAATAATTTACTACGTTAGAAAATATTAGATCTTAAGAAGAATGCTCGACTAAATTAAATGCAACCGCTTATGTTTGTATCGTTTAGTTTTATTGATCTCTCTAATTCTTAAAGTTGCTACTAGATTAAATCCTCAACACTTGTCTTGGGTTGTTTAATAGTTAAGATTAATTAGATCGCTTATTTCTAATTAATTACAACTAAGGAGAGATAAGAAAATGGTTCTAATGGTGAATATTCAAAGTATTAATTGATTTATATTGCATTAATGATCAGTTATAAAATTTCGATGGTCGGCGTTGACTTCGACCAATGCTTATTCCTTTGATTGATATTTTGAAATTAAATTACTATTTAGTTATTTTTATTTCCTTTGAAATTATTCTCGTTACAATAAAAAAACCCCATCTTCTTTGCTTAACAGCATAAAAATAAGCTAATCATTCTCTGTGGGACTAACCCTTACTCACATTACTACATATATTTTTAGGAGTACAGTATTTTATTTTTGGGTGCTTGCGACAGCATCAAAGACCTTAGAACCGAACAGCTGATCCAACATATCATCGAGGCGAGGAATTGGAAACCTGTACTTTACAGTAATTTTGTTGATTACTCGGTTGTCAACACACATACACCATGAGCCCTCTTTTTTTGGCACGAGTAGGGCAGAGACTGTACATGGGCTCATACTCTCACGAATATAACCCATCTCCAATAACTCCACCACCTGTCACTGCAACTCTTCAGCCTCATTGGGACTGAGACGGTACGCTGGTCGGTTAGGCAAACTCGACCCTGGAACAAGGACAATTTGATGCTGAATATCTCTCATAGGCGGTAGGTAGCCTAGGAGGAAGATCTTCTGGCATCAGTTCAACGAACTCTATTAGCAGTTGTTGCACCTCTACTAATAGATCAAAGTCCATGGCTACTACACTATTCCCCCAAGGCAGTAGAGCATAGATTACGTCTTCATGCTCAATCTCATCTAAAAACCTGGATATAGAAAGCAGGTTAGTATTATTGGCTACCGGAGTAGGAATGGGTCTTTCCCGCTGGGGCGCTAACACAATCTTTTTCCCCTCGATGTTAAGGGAATACGAATTATTTCGTCCATCATGAATGACACTACAATCATACTGCTAAGGTCGACCCAACAATACATGACATTCATCCATAAATACAACATCACACGAAGCATTAACAAAATATTTTCTGCCAATTGAAAAAGACACAAGGCATTGCCTATCTACTATTACCTCACTGCCTTTATTTAGCCATGACAACTTGTATGGCTTAGTGACGGTCTGTCTTCAACTGCAACTTCTGAACAGCTTCCTTGGACACTACATTCTCGCAACTGCCGCTGTCAATAATCATTTTACAGACTTTATCTGCAACTGTGCAGGTTGTGTGGAAAATATTGGTTCTCAACCAATCGTCCCCTAAATCACCCTTGGGAGTCAGTAGACTCTTAAGAACGACCAGAGTCTTATGGCCATCTCCATACAGCACATCGTCAACTTCATTATCGTCATACATGGGCTCGCCAATCTCCTTAGTCTCATCTACTACGTCTTCCTCAATCAACAAATTTTTTTTCTTTTGATTAGCAGGCTTCCTGCAATTAGTCGCTCTATGCTCTTGTTCACCACAACGAAAACATCTCATAGTAGGGTTAGAATTACCATACGTGGCTGCTGGACAGGACGAGAATCCTGAGTGTGAACTGGTCGAGTGTTTTGATCGCTCCCAATCACTGGCCTCCTGTTCTGCTATTTTTCAATAGCAAGTGCACGCTGGTATGCCTCCAAAATAGTCCACAACGAGTGAAGGCTGAGGACATCTTGCAAGGATTGGCGCAAACCCCCCAAATATCGCGCCACCAACTGCTCCTCCGTCTCAGATAAATCGTTCCGAGCGACCAACTGGTAGAAATCCTCTATGTAATCATCAACTAATCGCGCGCCCTGCTTGAATGCATGAAGTCGCTAAAATAAGGTTTGAGTGTAGCCGAAGGGAAGGAAGTGACCATTTATCTTTTTCTTCATCTTCTCCCAATTAGTGATCTTGACCTTGTCTTGCCTGTCTCGTGAGCGTTTCAACTACTCTCACCACACAGATGCTCTGCCCTTGAGTTTGATGGCGACCAATTTTACTTTCACATGATCGGGAACTTCCTTGCATCACTTTCAAAGGAATTTTAGACGAAATCAAAGGTAAAATAAGTAATTGAAAGACTAAGTTCCTTACACAGGCTGGTAAAGAAATTTTGCTCAAGATTCTAGTGCAATCTATTTCCACATACACCATGGAGGTTTTTAAATTGCCTAAAGTCGTAGTGAAAGAAATGAATAGGCTTATGATAGATTTCTAGTGGAGTTTTATGCAAGGTTTTGAATTCCGTTTTGTTCTGGTTAGAACGGCCATAATGTTTCGTTTCGGTGCCTCAACTAGTGCACTATACCTTCTTGTTTCGTTCCGGTCTAAATTCTGGCCTGTTTCGGTCAAATTTCGGTCATTTCGGTCCAAATTCCGGCCATTCTGGTCCCTATTCTGGTTTAGACTATTTTTATAATTTTTTTTTTGAATTTGAATGACATATTTTTTAAAATTTCAAATTCAGATGGTATTTAATTAATTCTATAATATAAAATATATTTATATACTTTGTAATTTTAAATACACCTTTTTTTTTAAATATCATTATTTTTTAATATTTTATCTATTCTTTTATTTTATTTTATTTATTTTTGTATCTCAACTCAAGTTTATATTTTTTCAATTTATATTCATTCTATAAATCTTCAAATCTTCCAATATGTATACATGTACATGATACACCTTTACATATATATGTATTTATTCTATTAGTTGTTAGTTTATATATATATATTTATTATAATATATAATTAATCTTGAAATGACACACCACAACGGATCGGTACCGAAATATTCCGTTCCAGTGCCTCAACCGGAACGGTCACTAAAACGGAATTCAAAATTTTGGTTTATGAGTAAGGATAAGAAGACCCACTGTGTAGTTTGGATAAAATGGGCCAGACTAAGAAGTTAGGGGGACTCGGTTTTAGAGAATTTGAAAGTTTTAATTTGGCATTACTGGCTAAGCAAGGGTGGAATCTTATACAACATCCTGAATCCCTAGTTTCCAAGATTTTGAAATTAAAATATTTTCCCAATAATGAGTTCCCGAATGCTAAGATAGGTGCCAGGCCATTCATGATCTGGAGGAGCATCTGTGCTACCAGAGACCTTATTGTTAAAGGATCTATATGGAGATTAGGAGATGATAGGGATATTAAAGTTTGGAAAAGCAGGTGGATACCTAAGCTCACTAGCTACTAGGTGCAATACCTAGTCCAATTTCTTAATGAAGAAGCTTGGGTCTATGATCTCATTGATTGGGAAACTAGAAAATGGAGACAGGATATTCTGAGTGCAGCTTTTCAAGAAGAAGAAATAACCATTATATGGTAAGGGAACAAGAATGGAAATTTTACCGTGAAAAGTGCATATCACAAGCAAATGGAGTTGCTATAACATAATAGAGGCCAATATTCCAAAGGGTAGGCGCAAATCTATGAATATGAGATGTTGTGCGGGTATCTACAGGACCTAAATTGTCAACAGGCTCTCTAAGCACGTTGAAAATCCGTCCTAGAGTTTCTCCACAGACTGGAAAACTTAAAGAAGCTCCCGTGTCAATCACTTCGAGTTATGCCTTGGAATGAAAGACAATTTCGATCCTTAGAAGTTTCAAGGGAATGGTATTAACATGTAGTAATAATAAAAACTAGTCCTTTTTTTGTTGACCTTGATTTCATTACATTAAGTCGAAAGTACCAAAATATAGAGTCAAGATAGATCACTATCTGGTCAAATGTTCATTAGCTTTTGAATCAATGATCCATGTGTTGATGTAAAATTTAGTAGTTGGCAATTTTCTAGTGAAAAACCTAATATAATTGAGTTGTAACTAATGGTGGACAGAGTACACTTGAAGAGGATCAAATTGGCTCGAGAAATACCGAACACAGTGATCTCGCTCGACCCTCGCTCGACATGGCGCTCGAGCGAAGTCCAGGCAGAGACTTCGCTCGACCCTCGCTCGACATGGCGCTCGAGCGAAGTCCAAGCAGAGACTTCGCTCGACCCTCGCTCGACACCTCGCTCGAGCGAAGTTAAGGTTTCACGAATTCCTCTAGGGTTTGAGCGCCGTTTCAAGAGGTGGCCTATAAATAGACTCTTAAGTCTTCTGCTGCAAGATGGGAAAAACACAGAGGAAAAACCAAGGAGCCACATTTCATCCCTTGAGAGAAACTTCTCCATTGTTTCAAAGATCATTCTCTCTTGGATTATATTACTCCCTCACAACACACATTCAAACTTTTAGTGAGTCCATTGGAGTGGACGTGGTCATCAAGCTGGAAGAGTTCTTCAAGGAGCTTGGATGAAGAAATCAAGTTGTTCGTGTGAGAAGCTATAGAAAGGTCGGAGTTCCGGCACTACATGCGTGTAGAGATCGAGTGGGTCACTCGTGGTGTTGCAAGCCAAGTTTAGTTGCTACAGTGGGTCTGTGAGTGTTTCTAAATTTGTTGTAACAAACTAAAATTTCTATAGTGGATTAGAGGTGGTGTCTTACACCCGGAGTGGTTTTAGATTTTGAAGAGGTTCTTCAAATGAGTTTCCACTTCGTAACCAAAATCCTTGTGTTGATTTTTCCATTGATTGCTTGTTTATGTTGATTAATTTTTTAAAACTGCTATTGTTTTTGTTAAACACCTATTCACCCCCCCTCTAGGTGTGTAAGGTAATTAGCTACCGCTTTTTCAATTGGTATCAGAGCGGGTACACTTCGTTAGGATTAATTTCCTGAGTGTGATTCTGCTTTGGTGGTCAAAATGGATAGGTCTCAATCCCTCTCATCACCACCATATTTTGATGGTAGCAACTATGCTTATTGGAAAGTTCGAATGAGAGCGTTTCTTAAGTCTATAGATGAACGTGTGTGGGTGTCCTTGATAAGAGGATGGAAAGAGCCCGTCACCATTGTTAATGGAGTAGAAGTTCCCACAGACGTGGACAACTACTCAAAGGATGAGTTGAGTGAAATTAACTGGAATAGTAAAGGCCTAAATGCAATTTTTATGGCCGTGTCTCAGGAGGAGTTCAAACGAATCTCCATGTGTAATACAAGTAAAGAGGCATGGGACATTCTTGAGATCACTCACGAGGGAACTAGGGCTGTAAAAAATTCTAAACTCCAAATGCTTACCACCAGCTTTGAGGAAATTAGAATGAAAGAGGATGAAACATTTGATGTCTTTTATGCAAGATTAAATGACATTGTGAACTCTCGGTTCAACTTGGGAGACAAAATCCCAGAAAATAGAGTTGTAAGAAAAGTCCTCAGATCTCTTCCTGAGAGATTTCGTCCCAAGGTTACTGCAATTGAGGAAAGTAAAGACTTGGATGTCATGAAAATAGAAGAGCTGGTGGGTTCCCTGCAAACTTATGAACATACTCTGCCATTGGATAGGAAGAGCAAGTCCATTGCTCTTAATACAATTCAAGAGGACTCAGATGAGTCATTCGATGAATTAGCAATGAGTGACAGAGAAATAGCATTTTATGCTAAGAAGTTCAGAAAAATGTTTGTAGCAAAAAGGCACAGGAGCCAAAGACCAGAGAAGAAGAAGTTTGGAAGATATATTGAGGGGTCAAGCTCAGAGAATAAGGAAAGAGACTCCAACAATTACATTAGGCCTAACAAGGACAAGACACGAATACAGTGTCATGAATGTCATGGATTTGGTCACATTCGCTTGGAGTGTGCAAATTATAAGAAGAGCAAAGAAAAGGCAAAGATTGCTTCTCTAAGTGAAAGTGAGTCTGAATCGAGTGACTCATCTGGCAACTCCACTCCAAAAAGGAATCTCAACTACATGGCGTTTACATCCTCCGTTGGAGACATAGATCAGTGCAGTGAACAAGCCTCTGATGATTGTAACATACCGGAAGATGAGTCCGAGTGTGAAGATCAACTGCAAGAAATCTATGAAAAACTTTACAATGAGTGCATGAAACTGAGAAAAGTCAACAAAGCACAGACTGAAAAGATAAATCAGTGCAAACAAGAAAATGATGAGCTCCAAGGCAAACTGAATGAAGCTTATATCTTGACTGACCAATTACGAAAGAAAAGTGAGGTTTTGGAAGATGCTATGGAAACTAAGGAAAATGAATTAACCCAGCTAAAGGGAAGATTGCAAGCCTTTTCCACTGGAAAACAAAATCTGGACAAAATTCTAACTCTTGGAAAGCCCTCAGGAGACAAGAGTGGAATAGGATATGTTGGAGGAAAGTTTGAAGTGGGTACGAGCTCGAAAAATCCTCAAAACAGCATGGTGAAAAATCACTCACTAGCAAAGGGAAAGAAAGTTATACATGCACAAAAGTTTGTTTCATCTCAAGAGAAACAAATAGCTCACAACACGAGACCCGTGTGTCATCATTGTGGGAAGTTGGGTCATGTGAAAACAAATTGCTTGAGACTTAAAAGACTCACCAGAAAATCTCCTAAGGATGACTTGTCTTTCAGGGGACAACAAACCTACAGAGAAAATCGGACATGTCATAATTGTGGCAAGTATGGACACATCCGACCAAACTGTTATGTGCTTAATAAGTTTCCTGTGAGAAATGAAAAGAGAGACTCAAGAAGAGGTCACTTCAATTTGTGGGATCAAGTCATGGCCCTCACTAGACAAAATGACTTTCTAAATGACAAGGTAGACAATCTGACAAGTACCCAGAAGACTGTGCGAGTCAACTCTCCAAAAATCAAAAGAGTGTGGATCAAGAAGGAGAAAAGAGCCACATGTCACATAGCTCACATTGCCTTGAAGACCCAGAACAATTCATTGTGGTATCTTGACAGTGGGTGTTCTCGACACATGTCCGGTGATAAAACTCTTTTTGAGACAATTGAAGAGTACAAATGTGGGACAGTGACATTTGGAGATGGAGGTAAAGCGAACATAATTGGGAAATGTGAAATCAACATTACTGGACTACCGGCATTGAGAGAAGTTCTGTATGTTGACGGATTAAAAGCAAATCTTCTTAGCATAAGCCAAATGTGTGATTATGGTGCTGAAGTTCGGTTTTCAAAAGATATGTGCATTGTTTCTGATAACAATGGACAATGCTTGATGCAAGGAATCAGGACCTCTGACAATTGCTATGGCATCTCTCCCACTTCACAGTACAGCTGCAATAGTACTAAAAGTGAGGCCACTACTCTCTGGCATCAAAGACTTGGGCATGTGAATCACAAAAATTTGTCAAAGATTGCTAAGAAAGAAATGGTGATTGGACTGCCCGAACTTGGGAAAGTGGAGACATCTGTTTGTGGATCATGTCAAGTGGGAAAACAAGTTCGAGCAGCCCACAAGAACACAACAGATATCCTGACCAAAAGACCCTTAGAGTTGTTACACATTGATCTTATGGGACCCTCTAGGACTGAAAGTCTGGGGGGTAAGAAATACATACTGGTGATGGTAGATGATTTCACCAGATACTCTTGGGTAGAATTTTTGAGGGAAAAGGGTGAGGCTTCAAATGTGATAAGGAACTTATGTAAGAAGCTTCAAAATGAACAAGGGAACCCTATTGTCAGAATCAGGAGCGACCATGGACGAGAATTTGATAACTCAAGTTTAGAGAAATTTTGTGATGAAGAAGGCATTCGTCAAGAATTCTCTGCTCCCATTACTCCACAGCAAAATGGAGTTGTTGAAAGAAAAAATCGAGTTATTCAAGAAATGGCTCGAGTTATGATGCATACCAAAAATGTTTCTGCTCATTTTTGGGGTGAAGCTGTGAACACAGCATGTCACATTGTGAATAGAGTCTATCCTCGACCCAACACTTCTCAGACACCATATGAGCTGTGGAAAGGAAAGAAGCCAAATGTGAAGTACTTCAGGGTGTTCGGGAGTAAGTGTTACATTTTGAGAGATAGGGAAAATCTGGGTAAGTTTGACCCAAAGAGTGATGAGGGAATATTCCTTGGTTATTCCAGAAACAGTCATGCTTACAGATGTTACAATCTACGCACCCAAACTGTCATGGAATCCATCAATGTGGTTATAGATGATTCTCCTAAAGAGAAGTTGAATCAAAATCTAATTGATACACCAAGTGGAACTGAAGAGAACTCTAGTGAACTTGATGAAAATCAAGAGACCTCATCAACTGAGAAAGTTCATACTCACAAGGAGCCATCTTCGAGAGTGAAGCTAAACCATCCTCAAGATAATATAATCGGGAATGTAAATGAAGGGATGAGGTTGAGGAAGAAAGTGATAAGTCAACTAGCTCACTCATGTTACATCTCTCAGATTGAACCAAAAAGGGTGGAAGAAGCCTTAAAGGATGAGAATTGGACAAATGCCATGCATGAAGAAATTAATCAATTTGTGAGAAATGATGTGTGGTACTTAGTCCCAAGGCCTGAAAAGCACAATGTTGTAGGTACCAAATGGATTTTCAAGAACAAATCTGATGAAAATGGAATGATTGTACGGAATAAGGCAAGATTGGTGGCACAAGGTTATGCCCAAATGGAAGGAATAGACTTTGATGAGACATTTGCACCGGTGGCAAGGCTTGAGTCAATCCGAATACTATTAAGTGTTGCTTGCCATATGTGTTTCAAACTCTATCAAATGGATGTAAAGAGTGCCTTCCTAAATGGGATCCTTCAAGAAGAAGTGTATGTAGAGCAACCAAAAGGTTTTGAGGATCCAAAATATCCTAATCATGTCTACAGGTTGAAGAAAGCCCTGTATGGTTTGAAACAAGCCCCCAGAGCCTGGTATGAGAGGCTAACTTCGTATCTTTTGGAGCACAAGTTTCTGCGAGGAAGTGTGGATAGGACACTGTTTATCCGGAAAGTGGGTGAGGAGTTAACTGTAGCTCAAATCTATGTGGATGATATTGTGTTTGGATCATCCATTGATGACCTAGCTCTCGAGTTTGCAGAAGAAATGAAGAATGAATTTGAGATGAGTATGGTGGGTGAGCTAACTTTTTTCTTGGGACTCCAAGTAAAACAGCTAGATGAAGGATTGTTCATATCCCAGTCTAAATATGCAAAGGACCTGCTAAAAAAATTTGGATTAGATGGGAGTAGCCATGCTAGAACTCCCATGAGCACAAGTGTAAAACTTAGTGCTGATGTGTCAGGAAAGGGGGTTGAGCAATCTCTGTACAGAAGCATGATTGGGAGTCTACTGTATCTCACTGCTAGTAGACCTGACATTGCTTTCAGTGTTGGCGTTTGTGCTAGATTCCAAGCAAACCCCAAAGAATCTCATCTTGTGGCTGTCAAACGCATACTTCGCTATGTGAATGCTACAGTGAATTATGGAATTTGGTACTCCAGAGAGTCTAACACTGAGCTTGCAGGCTACTCTGATGCTGATTGGGCTGGAAATGCAGATGATAGAAAGAGCACTTCAGGTGGATGTTTTTATATGGGAACAAATCTTGTTGCTTGGATGAGTAAGAAACAAAACTCCATTTCTTTGTCTACAGCTGAGGCTGAATACATTGCTGCTGGGAGTTGTTGTACTCAATTGCTGTGGATGAAACAAATGATTCGTGACTATGGTATTACTCAAGGTGTGATGAGCATCTATTGTGATAATACCAGTGCCATCAACATCTCTAAAAATCCTGTCCAACATTCTAGGACCAAGCATATTGACATTAGGCATCATCTCATTCGGGAACTTGTGGAAACACATGTAATTACTCTTGAGTACATTCCCACCGAACATCAATTAGCCGATCTTTTTACCAAACCATTAGATGGTCTTCGTTTTGAGTGTCTTAGAAAGGCTATTGGTATTTGTGCCTTAACACAAGAGATGTAACATGCATTTCATACATTGCATGCATATCATTTTTTTTCTTTTGAATTGTTATTTTTCTTGTCTTCATTCTCTTCTTTGTCTTTCCCTGATTCATGCGCATTTTTTCTTCAATGTGATGCATGACCTTACTACTAGACAGCACACCTTCAAGCATGTGTCTTGTGAAAATTGTATCATAGGCTTATGTTGCAAAGGTGGAAGATGTGTGTCACCTTAAATATGCGTTTTGCCACACACACTGCACGCATAGCTCAATCTCTTGACATTTGACATTATGTGAGACTTTGGGGAGGCAATCAAAAGTGTAAGGGGGAGCCTTACGAGTGATCAGAATTGACCTCTGGCTAGATGACCTGTGTGAGAACCTTTGTATCCAAAAAGGAAAGAAAATGAAGAGGCTCTATTATTGTATTAAATAAACAAAAAAAAAAAAAAAAAAAAAAAAAAAAGGGGAAGAAAGAAAGAAAAAGGGCCAAAATAGAAATCCTGACTCTGGTTCTATTAGACACAAGAAATTAGGTCCTAGCAGCATTGGGTTTGACTTTCTGCGCTTTCACGGGTCTCCCAAGCTCTTATGGTTTCTTGTTTAGCCCAACCCCACTCACACCTCTCTGTTAAAATTTCTTGATTGAGCAAGAGCACTGGCTAAACACGCAGAGTCATATTAATTGTGACATACAGTCTTTATACTTGCGTGGCATTTAGAGTATGATATTATTTTACATTTGCTCTGCTATGATTTTTTTATAAAAAAAAAAAAAAAAAAAAAAAAAAAAAGGGCTGGAATTTCGCTCGATATCTCGCTCGACCATAAAATCTCGCTCGAGCGAAAAACCCTTATATTGCGCTCTGCATCGCGCGATAAGCCCAGATTGCCGAAACTCTTCCCTCCTTTCTCAAACTTCACTCATCTTCTCTCAATCACTCAATCCAACATTTCCTCTCAAACACTCAATCACCGGTAAGCCTATCTCTATCCACTTCCTCTTCATTTTTTTCTTTTCTTTTCTTTCCCGTTGCATTACATTCATGGGTTGTGTTTGGGTTAATTTTTTTTTCTTTTCTTTCTTTCCGATTTGTTTTTAGAAACTTGGTGGTTCATCTTTGGTATGGATGAACCTATTAGCATAGTGTTGTATTTAGGGAGGAATGGGATAATTGATTGGGTGTTAAACCCATGATTGCACAGCATGCACACTACCTGTTCGATGAAATGCCTCAATGAAAATTTGTCTTCCATTTTGTCTCTCCTTTAGTGCATTGCTCTTTAGACAAATTGTAGGTATCATTCATAGTCTGCACACCTTGTTTAGAACATTATGGGTCACTTTTTAGGCATGTTAGGCATATAAGGCATTTTTAGGCATTTTAGGCATAATGGACATCCATCTCCACATCATATCATATATGTCTCACTGTCTGTACTTGGTCCATCTACAGCTGCCATGGCATCTCGGCGTGTTCGTCCTCGCACTGCCCCATCCGCATCTCGGACTTATTTCCACAGTCCTCAAGTTGAGGAACTCTACACGCAGAACTTTTCCCATCGCTCCATTCTTGTGGAACGTGAAGTTCTTCTAGGTGAGTTTCGGGATACCTATCCCATTGTCCCTCAGATTTTTGAGTCGCGCCAGTGGCTTGCTTTAACCACTGGTCATCCCGCTCCCTCGGTGGAGTTGGTAAGGGAGTTTTACTCAAATATACATGACATTTCAGAGGGAACTTTTCAAGTTGATATCCGGAATATCACTTTCCGGGTAACTCCCGATCTCTTGGCAAATTTGTTGGGGGTACCTCGAGTAAACAATCCTATTTACCCCTATCTCCATACCCCAGCCCCTAGTAGACCTGATTTGGGTCGTTTTCTCACTAGGACTCCTATGACTTGGACTGGGATTCCTCCTCTAGCGACCAAGTCATTTCCCCATGCATACCAAATTGTGAGTCGGATTGTTCTGACCAACATATACCCCACTGGTCATTATAGTGACATTGGTCCGGATCGTGCCCTTCTCCTACATGCATTGCTCACTGATGTCCCTATAGATTTGGGCGGTCTTCTCTGTCGGGTCATGATTGAGGCCCATATGTCGTCCAATTTTCGAACTGGTCTTCCTCTTGCCTGTCTCATTACGAGGATAGCAGTGTCTCAGTCTGTGGCCTTCCCGCCCCAGGAGCTTAGAGTGAGCCTGAAGACACCGATTGGCCGGAAGACAATGCAGCTAAGTCAGGCGCATCTTCCTAATATTGAACCCGCTCCTGCACATTCTACTCAGACCAGACCTATTCCTCACGCTCCTGAGACCAGCTCGGGTCCTTCCAGCTCGGGTTTGATGCCACCAGCTACAGAACCATCCCGACAGACCCTATTGGACTTTCTGATTAGCATTCAGCAGTCTGTGACCAGCATGGATACTCGCATTGATAACCGACTTAACAGTCTTGAGACTCGGGTTACTCAATTGGATACTCACATCAATGCTCGGTTTGACACACTTGACACTCAAGTGATTGAGCTTGGAAATCAAGTTCAGCATCTTCTTGCTGATGAGGACGAGACTGATGCAGATTGAGAGCCCTTGCCATTTCTGACAAAAAGGGGGAGTGATCGGGGGAGGAGTAGCTAGATTTAGGGGGAGTAACTAGTAGCTTGTTGTTCTTAGTTTTACTATGTGATTATACTCTTGATGTATTCTGTGTTGGACTGATTGCTATTGAAGTTTTAGTGTTAAATTTTTATGGCAAAATTTCTTTACTTCTGAGTTCATCTGTTAAATTCCTTGCAAGTGTTTTCTTTTGGTACGTTTACATGTTTGTTAAGTGTGCAGATACTTCACTTGCCAAGACTAAAACCTACATGTGGAAGTCCTGTTGTGTGTGTGTGATAGGATTAGGTCCAATGTATAGGTTAGAGGTTTTGTCACAGAAATGCCAAAGGGGGAGATTGTTGATGTAAAATTTAGTAGTTGGCAATTTTCTAGTGAAAAACCTAATATAATTGAGTTGTAACTAATGATGGACAGAGTACACTTGAAGAGGATCAAATTGGCTCGAGAAATACCGAACACAGTGATCTCGCTCGACCCTCGCTCGACATGGCGCTCGAGCGAAGTCCAGGCAGAGACTTCGCTCGACCCTCGCTCGACATGGCGCTCGAGCGAAGTCCAAGCAGAGACTTCGCTCGACCCTCGCTCGACACCTCGCTCGAGCGAAGTTAAGGTTTCACGAATTCCTCTAGGGTTTGAGCGCCGTTTCAAGAGGTGGCCTATAAATAGACTCTTAAGTCTTCTGCTGCAAGATGGGAAAAACACAGAGGAAAAACCAAGGAGCCACATTTCATCCCTTGAGAGAAACTTCTCCATTGTTTCAAAGATCATTCTCTCTTGGATTATATTACTCCCTCACAACACACATTCAAACTTTTAGTGAGTCCATTGGAGTGGACGTGGTCATCAAGCTGGAAGAGTTCTTCAAGGAGCTTGGATGAAGAAATCAAGTTGTTCGTGTGAGAAGCTATAGAAAGGTCGGAGTTCCGGCACTACATGCGTGTAGAGATCGAGTGGGTCACTCGTGGTGTTGCAAGCCAAGTTTAGTTGCTACAGTGGGTCTGTGAGTGTTTCTAAATTTGTTGTAACAAACTAAAATTTCTATAGTGGATTAGAGGTGGTGTCTTACACCCGGAGTGGTTTTAGATTTTGAAGAGGTTCTTCAAATGAGTTTCCACTTCGTAACCAAAATCCTTGTGTTGATTTTTCCATTGATTGCTTGTTTATGTTGATTAATTTTTTAAAACTGCTATTGTTTTTGTTAAACACCTATTCACCCCCCCTCTAGGTGTGTAAGGTAATTAGCTACCGCTTTTTCACCATGAATTTTGACTAGATGAGACAAGACATGCAGATGCTATCCCTGAGTGGGTAAGAGTAGCAGTGGAAGATGAAGCCTGTGTGCCCTTTAAAAACTGTTCATACTCATCTTTTGATATACTTATCATCTCTGAAGCAAGATTGGAGGTGGTTGACTATGATGTAGCATATTGGCAAATAATCTGATTAACTGACTCAGATGGTCTACCATGTAGATCTCAACAACAATTTACCGAATGGTTAGTGCGACTACAATAGCTACATGTACGAGGCTCTCGTTCTCGTGTGGGATTACCTTTGGTATCATGTCCCCCATGTGCACCTCTACCACCTTGATTTCCACGCCCATTAGGAGCAACATAAGAGGCAACTAAGGTGGACCTCTCACTAATCGGATCATAAGACAACTTAGATAAGTGCCCAGATAATGTGGCACGTTGAAGTGGGGAGAACGCACCAATAAATGAAGGAAGTTGTGGACTTGCCAAAATTTGAGAACGCACTAACTCATATTTAGGTTTTAAACCAACAAGGAACCAAACAATATTAAACTCTTCGCAATGTTGTAGCACATGTAAAATAGCATAAGTGATAGGTTAATACATCTTGAGTTCTTCACATATGCTCATCATTTGAGAATAATACTTTTCGAAGTCCAAAGTACCTTATTCCAACTTAAAGAACTGCTTACATAGTTCATAAATACGAATTATGTTCCCAGCACCCGAATACATATGCTTGAGATGGCTCCACACCTCTTGGACAGTGTCAAAATGGATAACACTAGAGCCAATATTAGGCTCAATACAAGCCAACATCAGAAACAAAATTTGAGCATCCTCTTGCTCCCATTGAGCAAATGTAGAGTTATTTGGGTAAGGTTTTGGACCAACTAGATGGCTAGAAAGTCTCTTGCCTTTCAAAAATATTGTAATAGATTTTGACCATAGCATATAGTTATTTCCATCCAATTTTGCAGAAGTCATAGGCATATTGAAGTTTGATGCAAGCGACTGTGACTCAAATTTAGTTGCCATAGATACAAACAAATACCACTTAAGAGATAGAATTCCACTTAAGAGATAGAAATTCTGCACAAAATATGAAATATGTATGAAAAACTAGGAAATGTGATCTAAAAACTAGAAATCCAGCTCTAATACTCCATAAATCAACCTGAATAGCCAAATTTCAGCTTTGTAACAGACTAATTCAATCTATTTCGATCGAAATAGACATGTGCTGACTCGGAACCAGTATGTTTCAACCTGAAATCGGGCTATATCGGCTGGAATCGGATTTGTATATGCCGATATCGGATCGGTATCGGCAGCCACTATCCTTAAGAGCACGGATTAGTTTATCCTAACCGAGAATGAGACTTTATTATCCGCATTACCAAACAGATCGTATTCCAGATTGGAATAGATTCTTACTTCAGCTTTGGGTTATTCACACTTGAGGATTGGATAGCCTATACTTGCAAACAAACACTCTAGGGCTTCAACTGTTGCTGGTAACAGAGACTTCACCCCTTGAGCCCAAGACCAGATACAATGCCGAAAATGACCTACATACTGCTGACTACGACGAGAAGACACCGAGACACTCGAAAGACGATGGTGAACACTAGGGACCTTAGATCTGGTCACCACAATTGAATACTCCACCGAAAAACACTTCAACGAGTTCAGTTACCAATGAACTAGATTCAAAGTAGAACACTCACCACTGGACCCCACTCAACACTCACCACAATCCGACAGGGCTCTTTGATACCATGTCAAAACACATGGGACAAAAGTTTTCTTACTTTATTCATGGACTTGTCACTATATATACACACTACATACAATTAACATTTATATCCTCATAAGTTTCACTAATTACATGCTCTCAAACACTATTAATTAGGATTGTTTTATTTTTAGGGAAATGAGGTGTTGTTTAGAATTCGTCTTTGAAAAGCTTTCTTTATTTTTTTGTTATTAATTCAATGTTTACAACGTACTTTTCATGAATTTTCTCAAAATTCTAATTATTAAACTTGAGTTGCTGACATACATGCAGCTAATTCTTTCGTATTATATATAAATGTTTAACCTGATTTGCCGACATAATTTCTAATTATTTATGTAAAGAATGAAATTATTATTAATTAGGTATTTTCTTTTTAGAGAAATGAGGTGTTGTTAAGAATTCGTCTTTGGAGAGCTTTTTTTTTTTGGTTATTAATTCAATGTTTCCAACTTAATTTGCATGAATCTTTTCTGAGTTTTCATACATGTCATTAGGAGATGATAATGTATTCTTTCATCCAACTTAATTTTGGATGAACTGTTTGTACCATTAACTATTTATGTAAAAATATTCTTTATTCTTCCAACGAACACTACGTGCATGCGGCATACATGTTTTGTACGTAACTCCCTTATTAGTATGTAATATATATATATATATATATTTATAAAATTAGGTTCATCGATCGCTATTAAATGTGAAATCATTTCTGACCTTATAGCACCCAATATATTAAACGGGCGTTGTTGTCTTTTTCTAGGCTATATAATATCGTCCGTTGTATATATTAACTACATATAAATATATTAGGTTGGTTGTCATGATATATTAGACGTGAGATTCTAAATTATTTGGATTAATATTATAATTATGAAGTCTCATGCCACTTGCAAAATAAAAAAAGTGACCAAACAGAATTAATGATAATGATGATTGATTAAAAAATAATGTTATATATAATCGTAGAGTTGTAAATAACATTCAGTCATTTAAAAAAAAATAGGATCTACTGTTAAAAAAATATTAACTTTTTTTCATATGAATCCTATATCTACTCATATTTTTTTAAAATGACTGTACACCTCTCGTAAGTCCACGACTATATCTATAATTGTTTTTTATCAAGATAGGATGAAATCCAAACTAGACTAATTCAAAACATCTAGCTACTTGCCGTTTTTGGCCAAATAATTAAGAAAGTCTTGACAAGTATATATATATATATATATATATGGTTCGTAGAAATTCAGAATTAAGACTCAATTAATGTGAAGACAAAAAAAACCTATTATTCTCAAATCTAATAATAGACTGAGGTTTTAGGAGTTGTAGGTGATCTTGATCGTATATTAACATTTAAAAGGATCCTTAGACCAAGGCTACTACGTTCTCATGATCAGTGTTTGCACTTCTCAATGAAAGGCTGACATGAAAGCTAGCTCATTAGTTAAATACAGTCACTACAAGCCTTACATTCGTAGCAAATAATTACCTCTGGCGTATTGGCTCGTGCCGAAGGCGTGCCGCTATAATTGAGCGGCTACAAGTCTCTCCCTGCCAATCAAGTCGCAAGTGATGTTCTTAATTTTTTGCGGCAATTTTTGGTTGCCGCAAAAAGTCAAAAATCGCAGCAAATAACTTGTTAACCTCTTCGGGATAAGACCATTTGCCACGAGTTTCCGCAAATAACATTCTACAAAAATAAAAATATATATATAGAAATACTTATGAGTCAATTTCACATGTCTCGCTAGTATTTTGTTTAAATATATTATCTTAAATAAAAGGAATAAAAAAAGAGAGGTGATTATTGACTGTTTAATTAAACAACAACAAGAGTTGAAGACTAATAACTAAAATTTATCCAACTAAAAATCCAAAAACAGCATGTAAGGCAATTGGAAATCCTTAGCATACAATATCCTTTCACTACACAAAAATAAGAAGTATTTCAATCCAGCAGTCCTCAACCAAAAGAGATATACAGACTTGTAACTAAACTGAGATGCCAATAATCAATATGAATTTTACTGAGTTTTCAGTGTTTAGCTTTTTTATGGGACCTAAAAATTTATCAATTGTAACCACAAACGTAAAGCAAGAATTACAAAAACATGCCAAGAAGAAGAAAAAAGGCTAAGCTATGTTAAAAAATTCTGGAAAGTAATCGGCAAAACCATTGACATTTTCAACAATCATCTTTCTCATGAGATCTAGCAAAAGCGATCATTGGAGAAAGAAAGTGAACAAAAATAGTTAAGAATGAACAAAAACAAACTATATAACTGGAATTTTTGTCAGCCTAAAGAGAAAAGAAATGAATCCACTACTATAACTCAAGTTGTATTCTTTCCTTAAAAGAGAAAAATGGCAGTAGTGTTAAACGGAACCAAGTTGTATTCTTTCCTTAAATACATGCAGTAGCAAGCAGGAATATTAAATTATCTCTTCTCATCTTGAATATCTGTTGAAGTGGATCAGCATTAATCAATTGCTAATTACTATCTAGATGCATGGTCACTTTTCAATGGCTTCTAAATGCATGAATTATATTATTAAAAAAGCAGAGAAATAACAAATCTACATTAAATTTCATGTACTAATCTGATTCAAACTCAAGAAAAGGCATTAAAGAATAACCTAAAAATATACCTAGATGGTTGAATTCTTCCTGGTACATATTGTGCAAAAACTGCATGCCTGCTTTTGTACTATGAAGAATATGTTTCAATTCCTACAGGATATCAACATAGTTAGTAATCTCATGGGTTTCATACAGTTTTTTAAGTTCTTCATTTGTCCATTCATTTTTTGTGTTTTTATGATTCCATATTTTCATGTTTTTCAACCTAAGAATTTGGATGAGTTAAAAAAATAAATATATTTTTCAACTACAGCAAAATAAAGTCGTAGAAGCCATTCTCAATATTTTACCATAGATATACAAGCTTGCTGGCATTGCACTACTCATAATAGAAGCCATTCTCAATATTTTCATGACTATTTAATGCAATGTAAAGAGATAACTACCAATAGAATGGATATGGCTATTTAATGCAATGTAAAGAGACTTGAACATGAGAATACCTGCCAAAACTTTTCAATATCTGCATGCTTATATTGCCTCGAGTTCACATTCAAACAGAAGAATCCTACTCTGTCCACATTCAAACACAAGATTCAAAGACATTATGAATGCATCACCGGGTTCAGTTATAGCAAGTATCACATTGATAGTCCACGTTCTATAACTCTAACTTGATTCACAACAAATTATAGGAACTCATTAGAAAATGATAAATAACAATTAATTGATGGGGCAGTACCTTACGGATAGATCATGCCAATTCTTCTTATTATTGAGAACAATAGTCCTGTAATTAATAATGTAAAAAATTGTAACAGTATAAGTTTCATATCTCCAAGACTAGTTAGCCTAACCGATGTCTCTATATACTTGCAAGCAACCATGTAAAGGTAATACTACAAGATAGTTACTAAAAATGTAACCAAAAAATGTTTATGTGGACTGGAATTCTCTAGGATGCATGTCAAGTGCCTATACAAAAATAGAACCTGCACATGTATATGGTAATATTAGAATTTAATGTAGTACCTCATCAGCAATAAAGAGAATGTCATATTTAAAACAAGAAAAACCTTAAAGAGGAAGTATATGGTAATATTAGAATTTAACCAAAAGATAGTTGATGGAGAGGGGGAGGGGGAGGAGAGGATTCAAAACCTTAAGAGAATACAATGACTAGCAGTTCAAAATATGCTTATACTTAGATGAATATATATGAAGTAATTATTTTTGTATAATCTTGATCTCTATTGTTATTTAGATATAATGAGAAAACTGAACGAATCAAGAGAACTCTATTTTAAACAAAATGTCAGTGCCGCAAACTAAACATATTAAGATATCAAACTTGTGCACAACATGCAAAGATTACTCAAACTACAGTAAATAAATAGTAATTCAACAATATCATTCTCTAGCTTGCTTAAACAAAAATAAAAACTCTCTAAAAGCATTCATTTAAATGTAAAGCTATTGAGCAATAGTTTCTCCACTATCCTAAGATCAGTTCAGAATTATGTTTACTTAAGGTATTTGAAGGGAAAAAATACTCATAATCTGTGTTTGAAACCAAACTAGATCTAACTAAAATCAGCATCGTCCCTGAGTTAAATAAATAACAAAAACCTAGAAACCAACCAAAATAAGCATGATTTTTTATATAATCTCCGATGTACTAATTTGGCATCATATCAGAAAGTAAGCAAATAATAAATTGAGCATTCTATAATAAGCAGGGCAAGCAAATGAAACAGTCATCAAAGAGAAAAGGAAAAAGCAAAATCTTAATATAAATAACACTAAGTTAATGGAAAAGTCATCAAGAATGTACAAAATTAATACGAGAAGAAATAATATAAGAAATTCCAAAAATATGCTTATTATTTTGTAGACCACAAACTAACACTACAAAAAATAAGGCACACATATTTCTGTAAAGAACCTTAATGGATGCCCAATAAAATTATCAAGAACCACAATATTCTCCAAACTAACCACTGTAGTTTGGAGAGTATTCAACCATGTTTCCAATGTTAAATCATTAATAGCAACCAAGAAATCTTCTAACAGGGTAGAAAAAAATTAAGAAAGTCCTATACAATTTGACAACCAACTAATCACTTAATTCAATTTGCGCCCCTTGCCCCTTCTCTTCCTCACAGTATATATGGTGTTCCAATTAGTGCAGTCCATGGTTTTTCAGTCCCCAACATTGTCTAGCCACTAATAAATACTAATATAAACTAGATGCATTGCCCAAGATAAATATCATTATAATAAATAATGTTAATATGCTTGAAGAATCAATCCAAGGAATGACAAAGTTTGATCAAACAACCAAAATGAGAACCTGGGTTGCCAAGAGCTCGAATTCCCCACTGCCAACAACATAAAAGCAGTCACATTCATTATCTTGTAAAATGTAAGAATCAATAGGAATACATTCGAAAGTCAACAAAAAAAAAATGGAGAACAAAAACCCAATAAGTAAAAATCATCCATACTAACGAATGAAAATCAGTAAACCTTAGATTCAAATGTCTAAAAATTAAAGCATACAAAGGATGACAAAGCCCTCGCATCCGGCGTGCTCCGCAGCTACAAATAGCAGCAATGGCCGTGAGGTGGAGAGATAGAAAAGATAAACGAAAAATAGAAAAATGAAATCACTACACCCGGTCGAACAGGGCAACCATCGACACCCCAAAAAATAAAAACATTAATAGACCTAAACCCTAGATTCATATGTCTAAAAAATAAAGTAAAAATACCCGGCGTAATTCGTGGCTACAAACGGCGGCAAGGGTCGTGAGGTGGAGAAAGAGAGAAGAGAGAGGAGTCCAAATTGAAAGAGAGAACTCGAGAGGGTGGGAGAGCTGAAAACCAGAGAGAGAGAGAGGATTTGTGTGGTCTGAAAGAGAGAACTCAGGAGGGAGAGCAGAGAGAGAGAGACAGCGAGCGAGAGAGGTGGGAGAAGAGAGATTAAAGATTCTGATTGAGAGGGAAAAGATTTTTATTTTATTTTTTTGAGAGGGGGCACATGCTGGTTTAAATTTTTAGAAACCTATTTCCGGCGCTATGATATCGCTGCAAATGTTAAAACATCGTCGCAAATGAACTTTTTATGGCAATCTCCAACATGCACTACTCAATGAAAGGCTGACATGAAAGCTAGCTCATCAGTTAAGTACAGTCTACAGTTCGGACTTCCAGATCATTCTTGATTTGAAGGGACTTTGATTTACCGCTTTGAATCAACGATGTACAGCCGACAATTATTACTGTTTCTTTTTATTTTAGCACGAGTAGTTTCTTTGTCTCGGAGTACTTATGATAATGAGTTTTATTTGTCTCGGAGTACTTATGAAATGAGACCGTAAGTAGAAGTCGGTCCGACAAGGAAGTTTCTTTCTTTCTTTTTTTTTTGTTTTTTGTTTTTTGTTTTTTCCTCTCTAAGCATACATATCATGATAGATAAACTATATAATTACGAGATATATAACAGAACGATCATTTCGAAATAAACAAAAGAAAAAGGGGATCTGAATTAAAGAATTTCGCTCCCACCCATTTCCATTAAGTTAAAGCCGCTTAATGCTGTTGTTTGTCTGTGATCCATCACATGCAACCTGTTTAGGGAGCTTATGTATACACAACAACAAATTTACTTTTAGGTACTAAAATTTTCTTCTCAAAATTTTCAATTTCATCTTTAAAAAATTTTTTGAAACGGATTTTTTTTTTCCTCTATAGTTTGTCTCAAAAAACTTGTCCCGAAAAGTCTTTTAGGAAAAAATTATTCTACATTTTCTCAAAAAATATTTTTTGAGACAAAATTTGTCTTTTCCATTCATAACCGTTAGAATGAAATTTCATTCTTAATAATTGTTGGAATGCTTAAAATGCGATTCAAATCGACCGATTTTATTTGGGACAAAATGAAAATTTAACAGAGCAGATTTTTGTACTTTTGGAGATCAGCTAGTTGCAAATAGTCATTTGCAACAATAAAAAATGTCACAAAACATTATTTGCAGCAAAATATTGTTGTCTTCCATATATGACTACTACTATATATGCATGATTTGACTAAACGGATTTTGTTATGTAGAAATAAATTTGCAAATTGATTTGCATATCAATATTACCACCTTCATATCCAAAATTATATTTTCACTTTTTTCATTAAAATCTAATTTTTTGATTAATCGTGTTGGATGTGTGATGGTATTAGTATGTAAAATTACTTATAACCAGATTTTTCCATATATATGTAACTATACATAGATTATTTATGCTTCGGCAATTAGTGTATGTGTATATCGCTCATGTAAAAACGATCACAACCCGCAAACGTCACTCCTAACTTGGCACTCAGGAGAATTAAGAGTAATGGTAAATATAATTTTAGAATATATAACTTAATTCTGTTGAGATGTGGCTTGAATGAAGCACATCAGATTGCACTTAGAGTTTTCAACCCGTAATTTCGCTCGACCCTCGCTCGACAGTCGCTCGAGCGAGACATCAAACAGAGAGTTTTGGATCTAGGCAGAGATTTCGCTCGACTCTCGTCGACCTCCCGCTCAAGCGAGATACCGCCTATATAAGGATCTCGGACATTTGTGCAGAAGAGAGTGGAAGTAGGGAGTTGTGGAGTGAAGGCGATTTCGCTCGAGCGAGATTACGAATACAGGCGTCCGTCTCCTATTTTCTCCTTATTTGATTTTGTAGATCAGTGAGAGCCTACTTGTAAAGGGTTTGAGAGCCTTGTGAGAGAGAGAGTTTTGTAACCTCCAAGAAGTGTACTCCATCTTTGTTTATTATAGTGTTTTAGACTGACCCAACAGTGGATGTAGGTTCAGTTTGAGCTGAACCACTTCATATCTGGTATCCATTTCTGTTCTCCGTCTTTAGTTTTATTTCTCTCTGTTGCGTCCGCTGCGTGGCTCAGAGTTTACTGTCTGTCGGATGGCCCGGATCCCCAACAAATTGGTATCAGAGCATTAAGGAATGGCTTCAGTAAATTTTGGAGTAGAGAAATTTGACGGTCAGAATAGTTTCAATTTATGGCGCTTGAGGATGAAGGCTTTGTTGCGTCAGCAAGGTCTGTTCAAGGTTGTAGAAGGAGTGACTGGTGAGATTCCTGCATCGTCATGGGATGAGGAAGAATTGGCTCACAGTACTATTCTACTATCACTATCAAATGAAGTTTAGAGGGAAGTTGCAGAGGAGGAGACTGCAGTTGGTCTGTGGAACAAGCTGGAGAGCTTGTACTTGAAGAAATCTCTCACTAACCGGTTGTTTTTGAAACAACGGTTATACACTCTCAAAATGGAGGAAGGTACTTCTATTTCTGCACATCTAGATGAATTTAATAAGATTATTATGGATCTGAGGAACATAGACATTAACATTGATGAGGAAGATCAAGCTTTAATTGTTTTGTGTTCATTGCCTATTTCATATGATAATTTTGTAAACTCAATGTTGTACGGTAGAGATACAACCTCCTTAGTAGATGTCAAGTCTGCTTTGAATTCTAACGAATTGAGAACAAAATTTGGGGGTTTAGGCATGAATAATCAAACCGAGGGTTTGTTTATGAAATGTTCTTCTGGTGATAGATCCGGGGAAGGATGTTCAGGGAAGAATAGAGGTAGCTCTAGTTCTAGTAGCTCTAGATCTAACAAGAGAAAAGTGAATTGTTACCACTGCCATAAGTTGGGTCATTATAGAAGTGAGTGTCCTCAATTGAAAAATGTGGAGGAAGAGGAAAGTTCCTCTAGTAGTGATGACAGTAAAGAAGATGACAGTTAGTCTCTACTTCCTTGAGGGCAGTGTGGTGACAGGTGGAGTATCCTCACATGCTCCAAATTCAGATATCATTCACATGTGTCACGTGTGAATCCGCTAGACAGGATGGTCATTTATGAGTCAGCAGCTTTTGCTTAGTGTGATCAGAAGACAGTAATCTTGGTTTTTTTGTTTGCATTGTATTCTTGGAAAGCAGTGTAGAATCAGGGTTCTTGCAGTATTTCTGATTAGGATACATCTTATGTAAAGTCTTGTTTTGTATTAAACTCATATTTGTTTTATGATCATTGGAAGTTTGGTTTTGTCTATCTGTTTCTTTGTGATGTGTTTGGTGTTCAAACACTTTTGAGAAGACAGTGATCTACAGACAAGAAGGTAGAGCGTTACTCAGACCATACAGTTTTGTTTCACTCCACGGAATAACTGAATGGAATGAGGTGGGCTTTGAGTGATAGAGTCTACAGTTTGCTTTTAGTTTGCCAGGCTTGTCTACAGATCGTTAGTGAAGCAGACAACGCATCTTGCTATTTGGTAAATTTTCTTTTCTTTTGTTTCCACAGAAAGGAGAGAGAGTTATAGCAAGAAGGTGTAGTTGCAAAGAGCTTCATTGTTGATTGGCATTGGTGCACAGAGAGAACAGGTCTATAGCTGGTAGATAAAGGGGGCAGTTGGTCACCTTTTGTGCATGCTCATGCAGGCTTTTGTTGATCCTTACTTTGGCTGAAGAATATTTGGTTGTCTTTATTTGTATTCAACAGTCGTTTGTTCAAGTAAGCAGTCTGTATTGTGGTGCATTGCCGTTTGTGTGAAAATAGTGAATCTTCAGATGTCGTCTATGGTGTTGAAGACTTTTGTGTGGAAAGTAAGTTCTTCAAAGATAGACTTCGAATTTCGTGTTCGGTATTCCTTCCGTGGTTGAAGGATTTGTGGGTCTTTTGTCTAAAATCATTTTGTGGGGTTTATTCAAGTCAAGGTGGAGATTTGTTGAGATGTGGCTTGAATGAAGCACATCAAATTGCACTTGGAGTTTTCAACCCGTAACTTCGCTCGACCCTCGCTCGACTGTCACTCGAGCGAAACATCAAACGGAGAGTTTTGGATCTAGGCAGAGATTTTGTTCGACTCTCGTTCGACCTCTCGCTCGAGCGAGTACCACCTATATAAGGATCTCGGACATTTGTACAGAAGAGAGCGGAAGCAAGGAGCTGTGGAGTGAAGGCGATTTCGCTCGAGCGAGAAGGGCTCGCTCGAGCGAGAATACGAACACAGGCGTCCGTCTCCTATTTTCTCCTTATTTGATTTTGTAGATCAGTGAGAGCCTACTTGTAAAGGGTTTGAGAGTCTTGTGAGAGAGATAGCTTTGTAACCTCCAAGAAGTGTACTCCATCTTTGTTTATTATAGTGTTTTAGACCGACCCAACAGTGGATGTAGGCTCAGTTTGAGCTGAATCACTTCATATCTGGTGTCCATTTCTGTTCTCCGTCTTTAGTTTTATTTCTCTCTGTTGCGTCCGCTGCGTGGCTCAGAGTTTACTGTCCGTCGGACGGCCCGGATCCCCAACAAATTCTGTCCATTTCTTATAATAAAGTGGAGTCTACAGCTACTATAAATAATTTATTCTATATAAATCTTAAATTTATCATTTTTTTTTAAATACCCAAATTAAACTTGTACATGCAAATGCCATTTATCCGGTAGAAATTATTGCCGAGCCGCCCTTATAAATGCGCTCCATCGTCACGACGCTTCCAGAAAGTCAACTACTAGCTATATAAATGAGATTAAATAAAACAAAAAAAATTTGAGCACATTGCACAATTATAACACGTAAGATTTTACTTACTGGTAGAAATTATATTTGGAGCCGCCCTTATATATGAGCTCCATCGTCACGAGGCTTCGAGAAAGTCAACTTTGACACCGATCACTAGCTATATAAATGAGATTAAATAAAACACAAAAATTTGAGCACGCTGCACAATTATAAAATAAGATTTTAATTACTCATGCTCACATAAAATATAATTGACGCGATTTTTTTATAGGCATTAGCATGTTCGAGCGAGACCTTCTCGCTCAAACGGAACACTGTTCCAAACGGTGCTAATCCTAGTATCTGGAAGCGATGCAACTTTAAGATTGACTCTCGTTTGAGCAGGACGTTGAGCAAGAGTCGAGCGAAATATCTACCTGAATTTTTCGTGATCTCGTTCGAGTTAGATGTCGAGCGAGAGTTAAGCGAAGTCACGAGTTGAGATTTGCTCGAACGAGGATCGAGCAAGAACTGTTTGATGTGCTTAATTGAACTCAATTCAGGCCACATCTCCAACAAGATTAAGGGCTTTTTTTTTTTTAGACAAAATCAAAATCTCAAACTCATCATTACATTTTTCAAATTTTCATATAAAATATAATAAAAAATTTAACTTTTTCAAATTCTAAAACTAATTTTTTAAATCACAAAACAAAATTAATATTAAAAAAATATTTTACAATAATATTTTATTTTTTTTATTTTTATCTCATCTCATCTCATCCCATCCCATTTTTAAAAACAAATAAAGCCTAAAGCCTTATCCATTATTCTCGTATCATGTTCATACTAAATTAATAAATTATATAACATAGTGCCACCACTAATATAAGTAAAATAAAGGGCCGGGAGAAGCTTTAGAAAACGTCCGTGTCGTTTTAATTTGACTTCAAGTGACATGGGCTGTCTACTTGACATGTAAGTATCTTGTATTAATAGACCTAGGAAGAAAATTAGAGAGTACGCATTTTAGAATTCAATTTTAAATTTGTTTGCTTTTAGTTGACATAAACACGTGTATGGGTAAATCCGTGGGTCTATATTAAGTTTCTCTCCCTTGAATAATTTGCTCTCTCTCAAAGCGATTTCCGATCAGTCTTTCCAATTTATCTTTCCCTCTTCTAGGGGGTGGCCTGGAGCCCTGGCTCGGACCACCTCCTCCCCACCCCCTTTACGTTTTCATTATTATGTTTAATACTTTTGGCCTTTTTTCGACTAGATTTAGTGTTTTTCCAGCCGTTATTCGTTGGTTATCCTTTTCAAAGCCTCATCACGTTGGTCTACTACTTGTTGGCCGTTTGAGACCATCACACGCTGCCATTAGCATCTCTTCAAATGCTGATCTTTAAGTTAGAGAGGAGACTTTGTGGTTTCAATTGGGTGCGTGCAATGCACGTGCAACTTTGGCCGTGTGCATCACCCATGTGTAACGGTGTTTTGGCGTTGTGGTGGTGGCCACATCCGGCTTCAATAGATTCAGAGGCTTCAAATCTCTCGAATCTGGCTGCCAGTTCTTCATTGTTGGTGGCGTGTGTGGTGCACGCACCACCGCCACTGTGGGTCAATCGCTGACGACCTGGTATAGACGTGATCTTTTTATCTATGTTTCTGTTTTCCCTAACCAGTGATCTTGTGATAGAGAGCGTGGATTTCTTCAGCAAATATTTCAAGATAATATCAAGCGACAATGCATTTGTCCCACTTTCTGTCTTGTGTGGAGATCTACTGCTCTATGCGGTAGTTATGTTGTTCACATTTCTGCAAACAATATTTTTCCGTCTTATGATAAAACGTGTCCTTTGGTAAGATATGAGTAGGGATCAAGTTTTTTGTCTCAAATAAACTCGTTTTCCAGCTCATTAGCATTGTAATTTTTTGTTTTGGGGTGTTTGTCGGGAAACCCTACTCTCCTATTATATCACTTTATTATTTAGTTTTAGTGAATTTTATTTACTCAAAAAAACATGTATACGGATAACTATTTAGCCAAAAAACCAAATAAAAATAAAAACTTGCGCATGATGGCCGGTATATACTATATATATATATATATATATATAGTAGTGATAAACTTATATTTTATTCACCACTAATTTACCACTCAAAGTCTATTCATTTTTTGGTTATTTTCTTATATGTATTTTTTTAACATTCTTAATCATCAAGAAAAATATATTAAAAAAATATAATTTTAATAATAATCATTTTCTTAATTATTAAGTAAAAGAAATTTTTTTAAGAAAATTAAAAATTAAAAATTAAAAATTAAAAAAAGTGATAAATTAGTGATAAATAAGATGTATATCATTATTTCTATATATATTATGAGTACTGAGTAGTGCTAGCCGGCTGCCCAAACGTCTAGTACTACAAATTTATTTTTTCAAAATTTTAAAGTTTTTTATTTAAATTTTTTTATTTAAAAATATTTAAAAAAATATATTAATAGTTAAAAAAGAATATTAATATATTAACAATTAACTTCTTAATTATTGAGTACAAAAAATATATTATATATTAAAATAAAATGTCAAAAGAAAGTATCAAAATAAAAATTTTCAAAAATGTTGCTACAGAATAGCCCAAGTTGTTGTTCACTTTTTTTATACTTTTTCTTCTGACAGCATACTAACATTCACCCTTTAAAATATATATATATATATATATTAAAAAATATTAAAATCACTTTAAAATAAGAAGCTTATTTCAATTTTTTTTTTCTTTCCTCTTCTAATTTTTTCTATGTTTGAATTGATCAATCATTTTAACCAATTTTATTCCATGAAATTTTATCTGATTATTAAAACTTTCTCAACTTTTTATATAAAATATAATAAATATTTTAATTTTTCTAAATTCTAAAATATTAATTATGTTTAAAAATACTATGAGCAGTGTTAGTCGGCCACTCAGCCGTCTAGCATAAATTTATTTTCTTATTTTTAAATGTATTTTAAATTCTTTTTATTTATTTAAAAATATTTTTAAAAATATAAAAAAATATTAATACACTAATAATTAACTCTTTAAATATTAAATAAAAAAATTAAAATATATTAGATATTAAAATAAGATGTCAAAATAAAATTTTTCAAAAATTTTGCAACGGAACACGGGAGTTGACGTTCACTATTTCATGAATAATTCTTCTTATAGTCTATATTTGATAAATTACATTACAATTCACATAGAAATACTTTCATTTTATGATTAAATAAAATAAAATGTTTAGATTTTTAGAATTTTTTTTATTTATAAATAGGTATTTTAATCAATCTTATTCTAAAATAGAGATTTTTTTAATTATTTATTATTTAGATTATAAAAAAGTCTAATTTTTTAGATTGTATATAACATTGCCCCTATTTCATTTATTCTTTCATAGTCTGACAGCATAAATCAATATTTTCATACCCTTCTTTTTAATATTTTTAAATTAAAAAATATAAAAATGATTTTAAAACAAAAAGCTTATTTCAATTCCCTTTTTTTTCTTTCTTCTTCTATTTTTTTAATGTTTTAATTAATAAAATATTAAACTTTCATATAAAATATTATAAATTTTTCAATTTTTCAAATTCTAAAATATTAATTATATTAAAAGTAATATTTTATTTAATTTTTAACTTTCAACTAAAATTATTTTATCTCATCTCATTATTTAAACAAAATCTTAATCTAAATAGAAAGGATCAACTCTCCATGTAGATCTTCATATGCAGTCATTGTAATTTTTGTCATGCACATGCAAAGCCCAACAGCAGGTGCATCTATCAATTATCATTGTGATTATTTTGTTTTTTTTTTTACAGTCATTTTGCTGGTCCAAAAATTGCCCTTTATTGACTTTGGCTTATTTATTTATTCTAACCAAATCAGAAATGAAGGAAAGTTAAAAACTCAATAAATCTGAAAAAAGTATAATAATAGACTTATTACTTCATATTACTTGTTTATTATTATTTTTATTTAATAGTTAAAGAAATGATTATTAATTTATTTGGAAAATTGTATATTTGTTTTAATTTCTTTAAATGATTAAGAATGTAAATGAATATTTAAAAGAAAATAATAAACCAAATCAATTTTTTAAATAGATTGTAGAGTAGTAAAAAGATAGTAAAAGATAATCAATTTATCATTATTTTAAGTATATATATATATATATATATAAAAGCATCAAATACACAAGTTAATTCCCTAAATTTATCATTATTTATCATTATTCTATTAGCTAATTTTAAAAAGTCAAAAATGCCCCTAAATTCATCGTTAAGATTAACGTCCTATCACTACAACATTATTTATTTTTTGCCGTGAGGTTAGTTTGCCACAAAATGTGGGAAAATTGCAGTAAAAAGCCTTCAGCTGCGTTTATTAGCACGCAGACTAAACGCCACGTTTTGAGGGTGACATATGTGGTCTTTTTTCCTGCAATCTCCCAACCAATGTTTCGAGCATTTAGTCTGCGAATTTGACACCATTAAAGCCCTATGGGTAACCGCCTCAAATGTTTGCCTCTGAAGTCCAACTCGTCCATCTCAGCGCCGATACTGAAGGGGGATTAGAGTTTACGAACATTGAGTTGTCGACACTAGGGTTCAACTTCGGCGGCTTTCAAACTATCGTTAGCATGGTTAGCGGCACTTCCTGTCTTGCCGGCAAGATTTTCCTGTAATATTTTAAGGAAAAACGTTTTTCCGGCATTGTGCCAACTCCTGGCTATCCTCTCTAACTAGGCCCAACGATATCTTGCTACAGGTTTGTGCTCATCGCGTATTGGTAAGCTCGCGAGCATGGCCATGGACTATTCTCGCAGCATCGCGTACCTTAACGTCGGTGGAGAAAATCGTGGTGGTATTCGCATTTTGGGCGATTTAGGTAAAATGGTTTATTTTTTGCCATAATTTTTCCTCAAAATTTTTGAACCATCAAATTTTCCCCAAATTGAAACCTGAACCCTAATTTTTTTTTAAATGAGCATTTTAACCATATTAATTAATCATATGATTTAATGTGATTTAATGCATGATTGCAGTCATATATTATATAATATTGACCCCTGAAGTTATCTTATCTAATTTTAAATTTAGTCTTTTATTTCTTTCATGATTTGTTTAAATCATTGTCCTAGGCATAGAGAACAAATTCGTTTGTGTATAACCCAGTATGCATCTGGATTTAAAATCAGGCACAGATAAAAAATTAAATATATAATATTATATATATGCAGGGCATGTTATATATAAGTTTGTGAACCAAGTACAGAGAGCAAAATAACATGTTCTAATATATATGCAACTGTGCTGAATACCTCCTGACACAATTGAATACTTAAGTTTTTTACATTCTTGTTGAAAGCAGTATCTCAAATATTGCATACTCATATTACAAAGTTGAGTGCCCATGTGTACACATGGTCATTCAACTTTGTCCATGACTTAGTTTAGTACTATTCCATAAAACTATATATCCATACTTGCTATTTCCTTGTATGCCAGCAGTCTATTAGTCATTTGGGGTTTTGGTAACACATCCAAGCTTAAGTAAGTAGTGACATGCATGTAATGACATAAAACCAGCTCAAAAAATGCATTGATCATGGTTAGGCAATCAAATAATTATACTTGCTTCTTACTTTAGTACTTGCCAAAACTAATCCCAAACAAATCATGCAAACAACTATCATAAATGTTTAAAATGGGCAACCTAAAACACTATATGAAAGCATTGTACCATGAAGATTATATTAGTTGTAGCTATAATTCACTAAGTTGACATAGCACCATAGAAAT
The DNA here is from genome assembly GCA_036898215.1 of Platycarya strobilacea. Classification (NCBI taxonomy): domain Eukaryota; kingdom Viridiplantae; phylum Streptophyta; class Magnoliopsida; order Fagales; family Juglandaceae; genus Platycarya; species Platycarya strobilacea. Next base: position 42,370,570 of record CM072545.1, on the reverse strand, counting down.
TGTCAGTGACCAATACTCGAGTATGCCTAAAGCCCACAAAGCGTCAAGTTCAGACAAGTATTGTTTATAATAAACATAAGAATCCAATTTACTTGACATGGAGTACTCCAAGAGATTAAATGCCAAATTCACTGCTTTGACGTCCAATAAGTTTATTTCAGCAAGCTTAGAAGTAACTTAATTATTGTATTTACCTAAAATGTTATACAATTACCCCAAGTATCCCTATCACGGTTTTAACAAATGAGCCACAAATATATTTAAATTCCTAAAACTAATTAGTTGGGATATCTACGAAAATATCTATTATAATCAATCCAAAAACTCTCATTTTTCCTGACATGACTGTAGCTATAATTCATGACTCGATCACAAATGGCTTAGATCACAGTGACCAATTTTATGTTCCATGTATTCACATCAAACTAGTCTTGAAATGCAATAATCATAACCTAACTCTATTTCAGAATTAACATTTGCAGCAAATAGTGTATACTAAAATGTGAGATAGCAAATGTAGCCATGTATTCATAAATGGAATTGAATACTAAAGAGATGTAACATCCAATTCACAACACTTTTAGGTTCGTTAATTATTCTTCCATGCATTATTCTTTGATCATGGAGATATTAAACCCCCCAGAAATGCAACTTTTATGTAGCAACCAACCACAAATCTAAAATTGTCATTATAGAGAGAGAGAGAGAGAGAATAAACTTGAAAATTTAAAACTTGTTGTTTGATTACGCCCAAAGAATAACGCGGTCGTTTGCAGTATAGCTTTGGGGTGTCGATTCCACAGGGAGATGGATTGAGAAATTGAAGAACAGTAACGAAATTAATAAAAAGATTTAGATGAGTGCGAAAAGTAAATTTTAGAGTGTGACGTAAATTAAAACTAAATGAGTAATTTGAACAGTATAAAAATGAGACGAAAAGTAGAGTATCGGGAATCCTTTGTATATAATTGGTATTTTAATTATTTTCGATTCATTAATAACTCAATTGAAAATTCTATGTCCAAATTTTCAATTGGAAAATAAAACATTAATAACCAGATTTAAATCAAATATAATCTTTTGAAAAATCATTCGTCACAATATAAGAATAGGAATTTTTATCGATATTAAGGAAATTCAACGTCGACAATATACTCGTAGAGCAATATTGCAGTAGAGAATTAAATTAAAATAGATAACCAATTGAACCAAACATAATCAAAAGATTATTGCATTCAATAGAAAAAGCATGACCGAATCTATAAATGAAATAAATTCTAAAATTATTTGGTGATGAAAACATTTATAATAAATTTCGAATGACTAAACAAAAGAGTTTAATATTTGAAGAACACATATATGAATAAAAAACAATTACAAATACCATTATATATACAAATTCATCCCTAACTCTACTAGAAAATTAGTTACACATATTGAAAATATGTAACAAAAATTCTTCAAGGGATAATATGGAAGAGTCAACCATTATTTTCTTCTCTCTTCTTTGGTTTTTCTTTTCTTTTCTCAATCTCTCAAAAACAATGTCTCTTCCAAGACATCCAAGCACACTAAGTATGGTCTTAGAACACACACCCCTCCCTTCTGTTTATAAGCATCCTTCATGCAAGTTGTCATGACAAAATCATCACAATTTCAACTTGTTTTGCCATGCGCCATTCTTGAATCCAAGTGATTTGTGAATTGTCATTTTGATCATTTGTTTTTCCACTATGCATGAGCTGGATTTTGCTTGTAGGTTGAGTGTTTCAATTTTGCTTCTCTATCCATTAGTTGTCTTGTATGACTTAATATCTTGTGGTCAAATAATTTGTCTTGAAGAAACTTGAGTGCACTTCATCTTGCATATGAATTGATCATTGAATTTCCAAGTTGGTGTAGGAGTGCTTGCTGGAAAATATTATGATGACATTTGGATTTGATGCAAGTGGCTGAAAAATATCCAGGAACGTCAAGTGCAGGTGCGTCCACTTGATGGTCGATTTAGTCTTATATTGAGTGGATATCTCTTCAAACATAAAAAATAAAAGTTATAGATATTTCTTTTGCGGTTCTATATCATCTTGAATCAGCTCAATCGGATATTGGATGAGAGAGTTATACCCATATTACGAAAAGATGTCAAAACTGTCAAAAATTCCTCAATTATCTTCATTTGCTCCTAATGCCTCTATTTGTGACCTAAATCAAAATATAAGAATGATGAGTATATTTAGGCATCAAATAAGAATAATGTATTAAACATTAAGAGAGGAAAATATGACATTTTATATTCTCATCAATATATTAAATCATGCTTATATCTATCTCAAGATAAATGACCATTAATTTTAATAACATGAGTTATATCCATTATTTTCTCATTTCTTTTAGTATTTAAATAGAGTATTTAGAGTGCATTTTTGTGCACTCATCACACCCCCCAACTTACTCATTGCTAGTCCCTAGCAATTTTCATGCAAAATGATAAGAAAAACCAAAGAAAATCACACATAGGGGCCATCAAGACACATTTTTCAAATTTACATATCAAAACAATTTTAGAAATTCAATAACCCTTTCACAAGTAATTCAAATATAGCAATCCACAGAGTGTGTATGTGTTCCAAACTATTTTTATCAAATCAGAGATTTCGACACATGCAACATTAGAATATCTTAAGCAAAAAGGTTCAACTCCATAAGTCACGGGTATAGAAATGTTTCATGTATGAGTTCTCTCTATGGAGTTGACAAAGGTGTACATTTACTTTTATGAAAATTTAGCCAATTATATATAAGTAACAAATAAACATTAATCTTATGATAGGAATACTAACAAATGAGATTTCCACCATTCTTTCCACAAGTATACTTAGGATCGGAAAAATCAACACAATGGGTTGTAATGTGGTTTAGGGTTGGGGTTCATAAGAAGAAAAGGTGAAGAGGTTTCAAAAACTTCCAAGTATACACAAAAGGGAATCTGTTAAATTTTTCAGTAGACTATACTTTCCTTTTGATGTACTTTTCAATTTTTTAGATTTTTGACTAAGTACAGTTTTCCATCTTCTTTTGCCACTGGTGTCTTCGCAATTTGATGAACTCTTTCATGAATAATTTGATGGACACATCTAGCAACATGCCATTTTTGTCATGGTTTTCTTTTTTTTTTTTTAAATGATAATTTCACACCTAGTACACACTTGGAAATAAAATGGTAGGAAAATATAGTGTATAAGCTATACGCCAATGTGGAGAGGTATGGATGATGTAGATATGAAAAGAAAAGGCCATATGTGTATATTGGCTCAAAATTGGCTGCTAGGGATCTATGATGAAAAGGCTCAGCTTGAAAGGCTCAAACGTTAATCCTAAGTTGACTTTCGTCATATCCCAAGTATATCCACCATCTTACCACAAACCATGTAATGATATTCTCAAAAGAAGTGTCAAATTCAACAGATCAATGGATACTTATCACAATTTTTGTATTTGTAAGCTCTCAATTCTCACAAAATTCATATGAATACTTGAGCAAAATAATTCTTTAGTTACATGTGACAAATCACCATATTACCACAAAGTTTGGAGAAGTGCATAAATGGTTCTATGGATGCTTTAGCAAAATGATTTAAGATGGTTTTGTTGAATTTACCAAGATGGTTATGAATGAGCATGAGTATCATGTGTGAAAAGATGCCTGTGTGAAAAAAATTTGACAATTTTTTATATATTGATTGAAATATGTCACAGAGTTTAAATAACAGATTTGTATTCCCACCCCCCAACTTAAATGAAACATTGTCTTCAATATTTAAGAATCAGAATTGAATAACTAAACAAGGTAGAACACACCTGATGTGGGATGTGGGTGCTTGCTTGGCATTAAAGATGGTATTTGTCAAAATAAAATTAACCTATAACAAAATAAAGTAAAAAATAAACAAAAATAAAATGAACGAAAATAAAATAAAAGAAAAACATACCTGGAGATGGTCAAGATTGATATACTGGGTCCATAAGTGGAATGTCTTCCACTTCCGGAATTTGTCTATCAATTAAGATTTTGAGGACCATTTACTTTGAAGATACATCCATCTTTTGGATTTTCTATTTCTACCACCCCATTTGTGAAAACGTTTTTTACTATAAAAGGGCCGGTCCATCTAGATCGAAGTTTTCCTGGATGCTTATGGAGTCTTGAATCATATAAAAATACTCGATCATTAGGCTTAAATATTTTTCTCAAAATATTTTTATCATGAAATACTTTCATTTTAGCCTTATAGATCTTGGAGTTTTCATAAGCATCATTTCTCAATTCTTCTAATTCCGTCAATTGGAATTTTCTAAGTTTTCCTGCTTTTTCCAAGTCAAAATTGAAATGTTTAATGGCCCAATATGCTCGATGCTCAAGCTCCACAGGCAAGTGACAAGGTTTTCCAAAAACAAGTCTATAAGGTGACATGCCTAAGGGAGTTTTGAAAGCTGTACGGTAAGCCCAAAGCGCATCGATTTTGAGACCAATCTTTCCGATCCGGGTTGACCGTTTTTTCTAAAATTTGTTTAATTTCCCTATTCGCAAGTTCAACCTGTCCACTTGTCTGAGGGTGATATGCAGTAGAAAGCTTATGTATCGCCCCATATTTTTTCATTAAAGCTTTAAAAGAACGGTTGCAAAAATGCGTACCTCGATCACTAATGATAGCACGTGGGGTACCAAATCGAGATAATACATTTTCTTTGAGAAACTTAATTACCATCCTGATATCATTGGTCCTGCAAGGTGCTGCCTCTACTCATTTTGACACATAATCTACTGCCACAATAATATATAAATATCCAAAAGAAGGAGAAAATGGTCCCATAAAATCAATGCCCCAACAATCAAAAATTTCAATTACCAAAATTGGGTTTAAGGGCATCATATTACGACGGGTCATAACTCCTAACTTTTGACATCTTTCGCATGAGCGACAATAGATATTTGTATCTTTAAACAAGGTGGGCCAATAAAATCCACACTGCAGGATTTTTGCAGTGGTTTTCTTCATTGAAAAGTGGCCACCACAAGCTTGAGAATGACAAAATTCCAAAACGCTTGCAATCTCTTCATCGGGGATGCAACGCCTTAAAATTTGATCAGGGCAGTATTTGAAAAGGTAAAGGTCATCCCAGTAGAATTTCCGTACCTCAATCATGAATTTCCTTTTGTCTTGGGTGCTAAAATCCTTTGGTATTTCACCTGCAGCTAAATAGTTTACAATATGAGCATACCATGGTAGAGAAGTAATAGAAAGTAAATGCTCATCGGGAAAATCATCTTTGATTGGTATGTGGTCAGAAGTGTCCTCGAATGTGAGTCTAGAGAGATGGTCTGCCACTACGTTCTCCACTCCTTTCTTGTCTTTGATGGTGATGTCAAATTCCTACAAAAGTTAAATCCATCGTATTAATCGTGCCTTAGCATCCTTCTTTGTAAAAAGGTACTTAAGGGCTGCATGATCTGTAAAGATAATAATAGGAGAACCAATCAAATAAGCGCGAAATTTATCCAAAGCAAATACTACAGCTAACAACTCTTTTTCAGTGGTGGAGTAATCCATTTGTGCACTATTTAGAGTTCGACTAGCATAGTAAATGACAAAAGGTTTCCCTTCTCTTCGCTGTCCAAGAACAGCACCTACAGCAAAATCACTAGCATCACACATAATTTTAAAAGGTAAATTCCAATCAGGTGGTTGCATTATGGGTGCTGAAGTAAGCTTGCCAATTAATGTTTTGAAAGCCTCTTGACAAGCTTGTGTCCATTCAAATGAGGCATCCTTAGTTAGGAGGTTACATAGTGGTCTAGATATGGCAGAAAAATTCTGTATGAATCTCCTATAAAAACCTGCATGACCAAGAAATGATCTTATATCCTTGACTGTTCTAGGTGTAGGCAATTTAGAGATTAATTCAACTTTTGATTGATCAATCTCCATTCCTTTGGAAGAAATAATATGCCCTAAAACAATACCTGAAGGTACCTTAAAGTGACATTTTTTCCAATTTAAAACCAATTCTTTTTCTTCACAACGAGTCAGTACTCTTTCTAAACTCATTAAACATGCATCAAAAGAAGATCCAAAAACAGTCAAGTCATCCATAAAAACTTCCATGCACTTTTCAACCATATCACTAAAAATACTCATCATGCAACGTTGAAAAGTAGCTGGAGCATTACACAGTCCAAATGACATTCTGCGGAAAGCATAAGTACCGAAAGGACAAGTAAAAGTGGTTTTATCTTGATCTTCTAATGCAATTTCAATTTGATAATAACCAGAATAACCATCCAGAAAGCAATAAAAAGGATGACCAGCCACCCGCTCGAGAATTTGATCAATAAAAGGAAGCGGAAAATGGTCTTTTCGTGTGGCGGCATTTAATTTTCTGTAATCAATGCACATCCGCCAACCAGTCACCAGTTTTGTAGGGACTAACTCTCCAAGGTCATTTTTTATCACAGTTACCCCTGACTTTTTAGGAACAACCTGCGTAGGACTTACCCATTTACTATCAGCAATAGGATATATCATTCCTGCATCTAATAGTTTCAATACTTCATTTTTCACAACTTCTTTCATTGTGGGATTAAGTCTACGCTGGGGGTCTTTTTGAGGATTAGTTCCTTCCTCTAAATTTATTTATGAGTACAAATCAGGGGACTAATGCCTTTTATATCAGCAATACTCCATCCTAGGGCTGATTTATACTTGCATAAAATCTGAATTAATTTCTCACCTTGGGACTCAGATAATTCAGATGAAATAATAACAGGAAAAGTATTACCTGGACCAAGGAAAACATGCTTTAAACCCTTAGGTAGGGATTTTAATTCAACTTTAGGGGCTTCCCTACTTGAAGGAATCTGTCTTTCTCTTTTTTCAGGCAACTTCTCAAACTTTGGTTGCCATGCCTGTGTGCTATAATCATGACTTCTGTCAAAAATAGCACAAATGTCAACTACATCAGATGAATCACTTATAGGATTAAATTCAGAATTAACAATAAAGTATTCAAGGGGATTTGAGTCATGAGTTGTAAGAACATCCCTTTCTATAAGTGAATCAATCATGTATGTCTGATGACACTCGATATCCTCTTCTGGCTATTTTGCAATATGAAAAATATTTACCTCAAGAGTCATATTGCCAAAAGAGAGTTTCATCAATCCATTTCTGCAATTGATAAGAGAATTAGAAGTAGCAAGAAAAGGTCTACCTAAAATTAATGGAATTTTAAATGTGGTTTCTACAGCAGAACTAGTGTCTAGAATTAAGAAATCAACAGGATAGTAAAATTTGTCAACTTGAATTAAAACATCCTCTACCACACCCCGTGGTGCTCTAACTGAACGATCAGCCAATTGCAATACCACAGAAGTTGGTTTGATTTCTCCCAATCCTAATTGAAAATAAATAGAATATGGCATCAAATTTACACTAGCCCCTAAATCTAGCAAGGCCTGTCCAAGCTCATAATTGCTAATGTTGCATGTGATGGTTGGACATCCAGGATCCTTATACTTAGGGGGAATCCACTGTTCAATTAGAGCACTAACTTGCTCTGTCAAGAATGCAGTCTTCTTTACATAATGCTTCCTCTTAACTGTACACAAATCTTTGAGAATTTTTGCATAAGTAGGAACTTGTTTAATTACATGCAAAAGAGGAAGATTAATTTTTACCTGTTTAAGATTTTCCAAAATATCATTGTTATGATCTAGAGTTTGTTTGCTTGATTTTAATGCTTGAGGAAAATGTACCTTACCAGGATTTTTTGTTACCGCAGGTTCCTCGGGTTTTGTTACCTCAAGTTCTTTGGGAAGCTCAGGACTGCTGCTATCTTGATCTTTCTCTACATCATTTTTTTTTGTCTATTATTGGATCACGCAGAGACTTACCACTCCGTGTCACAATAGCGTTTACGTCTTTCAGGTCTCCTTGTGCCATATGTTGACCATGAGGTACAGATTGAGTTTGGGAAGGAAACTTACATTTCTCATTCATAGTCAATGAACTCATTAGTTTAGACACCTGGCTCTTGATTTCCTTATTTTCTTCGACAACCTGTATAATTAAAGATTCAAATTTCTGATTAGTCTTACCCTGTATTTGAATAAAAGTATGCAAAGTATCTTCTAAATAATTTCTGGAAGATTGAGGTGTATGGTATGGTGCAGGATATGATCTAGAGGATTGTGCAGGCTGCTGGTTTTCAGACTTCCAGCTGAAGTTGGGATGATTACACCTTCCTGGGTTGTAGGTTGCAGAGTAAGGTGTGAAGGGCTTTTTGTACATACTCAAAGCATTACTTTGTTCCTCATACATACCATTCATGTTAGTATGTGTAGGACAGTTTTGGAAATGATGATCTATCCCACCACAGACAACACATGGCCCAAAAGATTCTACATGATTAGCCGTGTGTGTTGGTTTTGAGTTTTTGGTTTTCAATAACTCTAATTCTCTGGTGAGCATTTCAACCTTAGCCTTAAGGTTATCCTCCTCCCTTAGATGGTAAATACCACCACTCAAGTTTCCTGTAGGTCGTGACCTGTTTGTGCTATCAGTAGCACTAGGTCCAGTCCAAGAATGAGCTTTTTCAGCAAGCTCATTGAGGTACTCTATGGCCTCATCGGGATTTTTCTGTAAAAATTCTCCATTGCACATCATTTCCACGAATTGACGTTCCCTGGGCGTAAGCCCTTCATAGAAATAACTCACTAAGCGCCAATTCTCATATCCATGGTGGGGACACATACTCAGTAATTTTTTAAATCTTTCCCAAGACTGGTACAAAGTCTCACTATCCTTTTGTACAACGGTAGAGATTTATCTTTTTAAAGCATTAGTCTTATGTTGGGGAAAGTATTTATTGAAAAACACTTGAGTCATCTCACTCCATGTTCCAATAGACCGTGGTCTTAGTGAATACAACCAACTCTTAGCTTTATCTTTCAAAGAAAAAGGAAAGAACTTTAGCCTTACTGTTTCGTCAGTGGTATTTTGATTGTGGAATGTTGCAACTACTTCCTCAAATTCCCTAATATGAACATAGGGGTTTTCATTTTCTAGACCATGGAAAGTCGGAAGTAATTGTATCATTCCTGTTTTAAAATCTACATGACAAACATTAGGTGAGAACATAATACAGGATGGTGTGGCTGTTCGTGCGGGATGAAGATAATCTTGGAGGGTTCTAATAGGTTGGCCCACGTGTTCACTCATCGCGTCAGAATTGGAAGAATTATTAAACAAGCGATTAGAAAAATTAGATTCTGAATCTTATTCTAGCACGGGTCTACTAGCAAACCATCCAAAAGCGTCTTTGTACCTGTGCATGCAAAGTAAAGAAAAGCGTAATACTGAAAAAAAATAATTACGAAAAGAAAAGTAAAATAAAATAAAGATGCAGAAAGCTAAAAAGAAAATGAACGAAACTACTGCTCTTTTTTTTTTTTTTTACAAACTACTAAAAAAAACTACAAATTCTTCTACTGTCTCTCCGGCAACAGCGCCAAAATTTGATTACGCCTAAAGAATAACGCGGTCGTTTGCAGTATAGCTTTGGGGTGTCGATTCCACAGGGAGATGGATTGAGAAATTGAAGAACAGTAACGAAATTAACAAAAGGATTTAGATGAGTGCGAAAAGTAAATTTTAGAGTGTGACGTAAATTAAAACTAAATGAGTAATTTGAACAGTATAAAAATGAGACGAAAAGTAGAGCATCGGGAATCCTTTGTATATAATTGGTATTTTAATTATTTTCGATTCATTAATAACTCAATTGAAAATTCTATGTCCAAATTTTCAATTGGAAAATAAAACATTAATAACCAGATTTAAATCAAATGTAATCTTTTGAAAAATCATTCGTCACAATATAAGAACAGGAATTGTTATCGATATTAAGGAAATTCAACGTCGACAATATACTTGTAGAGCAATATTGCAGCAGAGAATTAAATTAAAATAGATAACCAATTGAACCAAACATAATCAAAGGATTATTGCATTCAATAGAAAAAGCATGACTGAATCTATAAATGAAATAAATTCTAAGATTATTTGATGATGAAAACATTTATAATAAATTTCGAATGACTAAACAAAAGAGTTTAATATTTGAAGAACACATATATGAATAAAAAACAATTACAAATACTATTATATATACAAATTCATCCCTAACTCTACTAGAAAATTAGTTACACATATTGAAAATATACAACAAAAATTCTTCAAGGGATAATATGGAAGAGCCAACTATTATTTTCTTCTCTCTTCTTTGGTTTTTCTCTTCTTTTCTCAATCTCTCAAAAACAATGTCTCTTCCAAGGCATCCAAGCACACTAAGCATGGTCTTAAAACACACACCCCTCCCTTCTATTTATAAGCATCCTTCATGCAAGTTGTCATAACAAAATCATCACAATTTCAACTTGTTTTGCCATGTGCCATTCTTGAATCCAAGTGATTTGTGAGTTGTCATTTTGATCATTTGTTTTCCCACTATGCATGAGCTGGATTTTGCTTGTAGGTTGAGTGTTTCAATTTTGCTTCTCTATCCATTAGTTGTCTTGTATGACTTAATATCTTATGATCAAATAATTTGTCTTGAAGAAACTTGAGTGCACTTCATCTTGCATATGAATTGATCATTGAATTTCCAAGTTGGTGTAGGAGTTCTTGCTGGAAAATATTATGATGATATTTGGATTTGATGCAAGTGGCTGAAAAATATCCAGGAACGTCAAGTGCAGGTACGTCCACTTGATGGTCGATTTTATCTTATATTGAGTGGATATCTCATCAAACATAAAAGATGTCAGAATTGTCTTGCGGTTCTATATCATCTTGAATCAGCTCAATCGGAGATTGGATGAGAGAGTTATGCCCATATTACGAAAAGATGTCAGAATTGTCAAAAATTCTGCAATTATCTTCATTTGCTCCTAATGCCTCTATTTGTGACCTAAATCAAAATATAAGAATAATGAGTATATTTAGGCATCAAATAAGAATAAAGTATTAAAAATTAAGAGAGGAAAATATGACATTTTATATTCTCATCAATATATTAAATCATGCTTATATCTATCTCAAGATAAATGATCATTAATTTTAATAACATGAGTTATATCTATTATTTTCTCATTTCTTTTAGTATTTAAATAGAGTATTTAGAGTGCATTTTTGTGCACTCATCATTGTTATATCCAAACAGCAAATAATTTACACAAGTTTGCTACATGTACTCAAATATAGAGCAAGGATATCTACTTATCAATGCTATTTTCAACCAATTTGGCAAAATCAGAATATTTGCTTAGGTCCTCTTCAAAAGTATTACTTGTAAGAAGTGTCCTCATGTGACACCCCCAATTTACGTTCGTAATTCAACGCAAATTGAAGTGTCAGGATCAGTAACACTTGGTTACTCACCGCCGTACTTATTGAAATGTGAGGCAAATCGCAGTGAAAAAATAAAAATAAAAAATTTTAGAGATCATATGGTTACACAAAACCTTAGTATTCATATCATCCATTCTTAAAATATCATTGTATCATTACATGCATAACCCAGTTAGTTTTCTTAGTCGAAATACAAATTTATCAAAACTTTTGTCTTAAAGCAGCCTAGGCTTCTTTTTCTTCACTTCGAAGAACTCTTTCTTCATGCCTGCGCTGGTCCTTATTACTACCAACTGGTCATAAACTTTTATGGAGAGAGAGTACTCCGGGGAACCCTCAGGGTTTCTCTAGGTCTCTCGAGTAACTAGGGTCTAGTCCATAACCGTCATCCAACCCTGCAGTAAAAATCATATTCCAAAAGAAAATGAATCATACAAGAATGAGATTTCTAGGGAAATCTCAGTAAGTACACATTTAACTTAATAAAAGCACAGACATCGTGAAATAGTCACATATAAGAATCGAAGTATATGTTTATGACATGATTCATGTGACTTATATATGAATTAAACTTATCTCTTATGTGGACTTACATAAACTTGTATCATACATTGATTTTCCATTCTTAACCATATTATTTTCATATATTTTTATTATAATCCACTATTATTACCCGTGGTTGGGCCATGCCACTGTTATTACCCATAGTCGGGCCTTACTACTCTTATTACCCGTGGAAGGGCCATGCCACTATTATTACCCGTGGAATGGCCATGCTACTATTATTACCCGAGTAAGGGCCATGCCACTATTATTACCCTTGGTTGGGCCATACCATTCTTATTACCCATGGAAGGGCCATGTCTTATCTTTTCTTGTTTCATTTCTCATATCCTTAACCATATCATCATCTCATAGTGTCATAATATAATAAATAATACTTGAATAACAAATTATCATAAAATCATGGATAACCAATCACTTTATAAATTCAACATCTTATTTTCCTTTACTTGAATCATAAACTCTTCAATTAATAAAAGTCTCAAAATCAAACATAATAGGGTATTTCGCTCGAGCCAAACGTTGATCAAAGGTCGAACTAAATTTCTGCCTCAATCTCATTCTGCCAACTAAATCCAGGTTTTGTCCTTTATTTATTTCTTATAACATAAAACTTAAAACATAAAAGCTGTAGCTATCTGTATTAGCTTTCCATAGCCTCTTGAATCATTCAATTCCAATATCACACTAATAAGTTATGACCATTTTACCATAGGATGTTAAATCTGTCAACTTAACCCCTTTTAAGTCCGAAAGTTGCTAGGGTTGATCTATCAATTTTTTCCAAATCAAGACCTCATATTTTAACATAATCCTCTTAATATATCATCATAGAATATGTTTCTAAGATCTCATAATTTTCATAGAATTTTATCATAACAAAAACTACTTCAAAACTCAATAGGCTTCAATTTAACACATAAACAAAGATTAAGCTCAAATAAATATCAAACATAATCCAATCACCAAACCACTTATTCTATGCCAAGACTAAATTAGTATATGCACTTACAAATTTTTCCAAAGCTAAATGATTAGTCTTGAGTTGGTTTTTCACCACACTTTTCTCCAAGGCCCTTACTTAGCTCTCTTTTGACACTTAAGTGATGTGAGTGGGTTTTTGTGTATTTCTCTTGGGTATTTCTCACTATGGTCGACTGGTATCTCTCATGGAGAAAGTAGAGGAGCCCATGCATCTATTTATATGCATAATAGGCGTGGGGTGCAAGGGAAGAGGGCTTGGGCATTTCAGCAACTCCATTTGGCTGCATAGGTGAGGTGTCCCCTACTTGTGATTTCATGATCACCCCTAATCCTATGGGGATTTGCTGATATTTTAATCCCATGGTTGAGATTAATACACCTATAAAATGATCTTGATCAAGGGCTCAAATAGTTCCAACACATGGGGGTGAAGACAAAACACCATCATAAGAAATCTTCTAAGGGGTGCATCTAACCACTTGGCCTCTCCAAGGGATTAGCCACGTTCCAGCCCTAATACGTCAATGATAAAATTCGATTCTTCCAAAACTCAAAACATGAAAGTTTAAGATAATCCTCTTATGGTTCCATAGGATTTTGAATCACCTTATTCCAATATTATATGAGAGAGATATGATTAGTTTACTGAAACACGTCAAAACTTACCCGAGAATATCCAATCTGAATTCTCCATTTGTTTTTTTTTTTTTTTTTTCTTACCTACCAAGGTTTCTAGATGAATTCTTATCAACTTGCCACATGTTCCCACACATGTCAAGACTTCAGAAAATATGGTAGCTAAGCTTAATTGTTGTCACATGGTTGAACCTAAGACAACTCATCTAAGTCAGTTACCAGTTGACTCCTATCTCTATCCGTCCACTTCACTCTAGATTTAGTCCTTGATAAATTCCTTATTTTCGAAAACCTAAAACATATAAGTTTTAGATCTCTCTCTAATGGTTCTATAAGAATTTGAATTACCTTATTTGGACCTCATATCGAAAAGTTATGATTATTACAAAAACATTCAATGGTCCAGTCTGAGAATCCGTTTTGGCACACCAAGTATTTGATGTTTTGTTCTTTCACTTCCCTTTGAATTTCTTTCTCAAATTTTGAAAATTTATCTCTTTCTAGGTCTAAATTGAATTTCTCTAGTTGATAAATTGCTAAAATTCCTAAAAGTCCATCCAACATTTACCTTAGAATGCATCTAAGTCTCCTATTCTTTATCTATAAAATATTATTTCCAACAAATAAATTCTCAAGAAAATATTATATCCTAAAAATTTGGGCTATTATACCCCAACACTCATTCCTCAAAATTTTACTTCATATGTATCTGGACAACAATAACAAAATTCAGACTTGCTGGCATGCATAAGCGGCTATGGAACTACATTTGGAGTCTCCATCTGAGACTCCAACCTCGTCTCCATTTTAGACATTCTGAAATTGACCCACTCCTCGTACTGCATCATATGCTCCCCCACTGTCAAGAAAGCACCCTCAATCTCCGTTATCCGTTTGCGATATTTTTCTACATTAGTCCTATTTACTTCATTCTCCGCAGCAAGCTATTCATACTCTTCATTTGATACATCATGGTCAACCACTTTAGTTGGTTCAGGTAAGACAGAGTGTTCCAGTCCTCTGGAGTACCCCGACCTATGGCTCAACACCTCCCCGAATATGCTTGCTGCTGCATCATATGTTCGAGCTTCAGGCTCTAAGGCATTATACAGTTGAACCATCTAATTTTGTGGCCAAAAAATTAGCAATCCAGGTACCATCATTTAAAATTGTGAAACCAGAATTCATGAAACAGCAAGTAATCATTAAGTCTTGACATTACAAATCTTCTAACTGACAGTGAAGTAACCGGATGAAAATGCTTTGCCATGTATTCATAAATAGCTAATACATATACGTAAATGAAACAAGGAATATGCTCACATAATTTGCTTCCGTCTGCGGTGTTATAAATCTCCCATTTTTAGTCGACCAATGTGTATCCTTGTAAAAATCAATCCTATTTTTGTCCTTCTATACCACACAAGCATACCAATTACATTAGCATAGTTTAATAACTAGTAAATAGGCAACAATGTGAATCACAAGATGTAAAACAACCTAATTGCATCAAGTACCTTTCTTTCCATTAATACAACAAACGGAGTCCTTCCACTTGTGTGGTTCACTGTTTGTTTACGCCTATTTTCCCTATTTTGGCTGGACATTTTTTGCAATAAAAAAGAGTCAGCTGGATTATTATATTTTGAGTCTGGTCCAGCTTCCTAATTGCATCGATAACAGTTGCTTTCTATCTGTCCCAAGGTCTAGTCCAACTATTACTACGTACACATGACATGGAGATAGCATATAATATAGAAAGAAGTCATATTGATCAGGATCTTTCTCACGTTTCCTGCCACATAGTTTACCATTTATATAACAAAAACAGTTACATCATTGTCTTACCTTGAACTCATCACTGGCCCATCTATTGCATAACCACTCCCAAACTTCCTTCCCTACCAATGCACATTGATTACTAGCTACAGCCTCCTCATGTGATTTATAACTCAAATACCTCTTGTGTAATTTGTAATAAAAATCATTGTACGCCCTAGATAGTTGACTTGTGACAATCCGGCGATGGTTTTGCTTCGTCCAATCCAGCTCAAAATCAGCCTGTATATGCCATTGTGTTAAAGCAATAAATTACTATAGATTTCCATTATTTAGAAGTCTGTCATGTTAAAACTTTTCAAACTCTGCTTTATGTTCAAGATTACAATTCCCCACATTTAAAACTTCCAAATCATATGAAAATTTTGAACGGTCGGTTTACTAAATGATATTAAAGGCAAGGTACATCTCAAGATGTATTTACATATATATAAATATGTAAGTGCAGTATATTATAACTGGAACATTTGATTACCTAAAAAATAGATTACATTCTATCACAATTTAATCTATGTAAGCTTACTATGCCGGTAAAATCCACCAGCTTTGTTTGTCAACCTATTACCCCTTGGAAATATCCTTACTAGGTCCCTAAATTTACATTAATGACTTTTGGAGATAAGTTGCAGATTGTTTTCATGCTTATTGTACCATGAAGCCCATCCTTGAGATCCGACATCTATAAACCTGTTTGGCACTGTGAGATCTCAGATTTATATGTATTTTTACATATTGTCTTTATTCTTATTATTGATTATTTTAATTTATTATAATAATATTATCGGTTGTGTTTTATTTGTTTAGTAATTGCTTGAGCTTTAAATATTTTATTTTATTGATATTGAATTGTGGCATTTTCAGTTGGTTTTTATTTAATTTATTGTATTTTATTTATAGTAGGTTTTTATTTCTTATTCCCTTTATTTCTTTTTCTTTTCCTTTCTCTTTTCCTTTTTTTTTTTATTTTCCTTTCTTCTCTGCTTTCTTCATGGGAGTCGCGCGACCACCCCCCTTGTTTTGGCCCGTTTGGCCTTCAGTTTCCCCAGACCTCCACCGCTGGCAACCGGCCCTCACCACCCATGCCACCTGCACCCCCTTGCTCTGATGAGTTCACTCATGCCGGTGGTGTTAACCACGACAACCCCACCTACCGTTCGCAAGCTAGAACCCGAAAATGGGTTTTCCAAGCTTCCAACTGCCATAGCTCCGTCGCGAGCCACCCATCAACGTCACCGCCTCCACCATTAGTCTCCCTTCACTCCGGCGACCTTACCTTGCCGTTAGCAGCTCTCCAAACCTCCCCCATCTCCTCCGTGCAAGCTAGGCTCTAAATGGGTCTCTTGCAGTTTTAGGCCATGCCGCCGCCACCTCTGGCCACCCATGGTTCAACCTCGTGGCACCCTCCACCTTCACCACTGAGCATAGCCCACTGTCGGTGATCCCTCATCTCCTTCTCTTCCTTCCACCCGAAATGAGTGTGAAACCCACGGGTTTCACCTTGTGCCGCCGCCGTCCGCCACCTTCGGGCGTCACCTCCACCACCAAAATGTTCCCGCACCTTAGCCGACGACTCCCTAGCTCAGCTCCTCCATTCGTGGTCTCACCTTCCTTGTGTAAGCGTAAACCCGAAAATGGGTTTTTATCCATTTTGAGCCCGATCCGCCACCTTCTAGTGGTTGCACCGCCACACCACCACCTTCATGAGATTCTCCACCCTTCATTGAGTATTTCCCTAACCTTTGGTGTCAAACCGAGTACTCTAACCCAATGTACAAAGTAATCGCTATGAGCGCTGTGGATTGACACTTGTTCAAATATCCACGTTTTACCACTGTATGTATTTTTCAAATAAAGTTTAAGATATAAATATATTTTTCTATCGACAGATATTGTGTTTGGTTATTATTGGGATTTATTAGTTATTGAATATTTTGCACGGTTGTCTGCGTTGTATATTTATGCACATGTTCATAGTAATATTTAGAAACTGGATTTTAGCATGATATTGGATGTTCATGTGTTGCAAATGAAAACTGGGTTTTCAAATATGTTAATGGCTTTCATATGCGTGTGTATCACGACCCCAAGAAGGGATTGGGCATTATCCCGGTGAAGCTTTTCTAGTCACTTGAGAGTATAATATACTAAGTGATGTACCCTGAGTTGTCGCTGGGCGACAACGGGATCGGATAGGATGGTAACACTCTCGTGCTGACTTCGTAGTCCCTCTGCTGGCGGGGGCTAGGGGATGCCTGGTTATGGTACGTGCTGGGCGCGGTTAGCTAGGCATCACCCATTCCGAAGTCACATCCGTGGTCGTTACCTACGATGTGATGATGAGAGTCAGGGTGTGCGGATAGTCCTTAGGAGAAATCATGGTGCATATGGTTAATAAAATGGATGTTTAGACAATTTTCTGAGAAAATGACGGGTTTTGATTATTGGTTTTACGTGGACCATTTTCTGGAAAAATAGTTGTGGTTTTAAAGGATTTATGTGTATCATTTTCTGGAAAAATGATGGATGTTTTATTAGAGATTTATTTGAGCTAAATGAGATTTTGGCGTGAGTGGAGTTGTTTATATTGAGAAGGATGGGTTTTGAGATTCATGCATACACTATCATGTTCATGCGTATTGTTGTTGCATGAGTATATTTTATATCTTGTGATTTGTTTGGGTTGTATTTACCTGCGATGCCATTTCTGGCGTCGTAGTTTTTAAATGCAGAGTTTTGTGGAGGCTGAGCCTAAGGAGGCGACTTCGCTATTGAAGTATTCTTATTATAAATTATTATCTTGAAAAATTATTTTCCCCTTTTTATAAATATGTATTTGTATAATTTGTATTTCGGATGATTTTATTAAATCTCTTGCTAAAGAATTTATATTAAACTGGTTTGTAAAATATTTTCTAAAATTTTTGGTACTTAGATATTGACTTTATTTATTCGCTGCATTTATTTATACATGTCACGTGTTCACACACTTAGCACTTGAGGTTGGGACGTGTGACTCGAGTTGTCATCATTTTGACGCCTCGATTCCATGTTCTTTAAAGGAGAATTTGAGGGTGTCACATGTGGTATCAGAGCAGTTCGGCTCTGGGTAAATCCACACGTTGCCTAGGAACTGTATCAGAAAAGCTTTTGTTTTAATTATGTTTGTTTCATTGTTTGGTTATTTTACTTTATGTTATTGTTCTAATCGTTCTCTAAGTTTTGTCCTGCTAACTTATATTGTAAGATTTTCGATATTTATTTCGTTGTATTGTACTTTTTATTTTAATATGCATTTTGTTTATTATTTTCAGAGTTATCTTAATTATGATTGGTTGGTTTGTTTTACTTTAATTCATTTTAATATTTGTTTAATATTGTGATTGGGTAGTAGTCAAGATTTTAGTTAGTTGATTTTATTTAGTTAAGTTGTTGAGCATTTATTTTTATATATGTTTTTGTTTTGTTTAAATTGGAATTTGGATTTTTCGGATTAGATTATTATTTTATATATTTCATTTTATTAAATCCTATATTTTAAATAATTATATTATGGAATCCTTTATTTTAAAGTTATTATTTTGTTGTGGGTTATTTTGTTTTATTAAACTTTTGTGCATTTATCATATAGATTTGGTTTTATTTTAATTTCATTTCATGAGTTTCCTACACGATGGATTTTGATTTTTGGTTATTATCTTTTTATTTTAAATACGATGTTTTGTCTCTTAAATATCTCAGAAGTTTGAGATTCATTGAGACGTAGATTTAAAGGAAATTGTTACTATATTTTCTTTTAGAGATATGCCTTGAGATAAGATTTTACATTTATTATCTTTTCACCTTTTCGCTTGTTTTATTTTAAAAGTTTACCTATTTCTTTTGACGAGTGGGTTCGTTTTGGCGACTTGTGAGTATTTAGTTATTAACTTATTTATTTATTTATTTTATTATGGTTCGTTTCTTTTAAAGGTTTTAAATCCTAGAGTTTTCTACAATAAACTTGTTAGAGTTGAACTTCAGGAGAATTTTGAAACTTTATTTGTCATTTTATTTCCCCGTTCTTCTTTTAATTCAATCTCCTTATTCTATTTAATAAAAGCTTTTGGTGATTTTGTATTTATCAAGAAAAGTGGACTTGTATTGTTGAATGACTGGCATTTATGTATTTACTTATTTATTTATTTGATTTTTCCCCCTTTTCTGTTTTTATATAATATTTATGTGAATTATTCAAGTTTTATTTAGTGATTGGGTATATTACTATATCTTTGCAAGAGGGATTTGTTTTGATAAATCGTTGGTATTTACATGATTGTATTTCTTTATTGATATTTTATATGCTATTTATGTATATTACCTGGATCTCACTGAGTGTTTGAGTTTCTAAGTTCTAAATTGATTTATGGGAGATTGCTGGAATTATATTCTAGATGGACTTTTCTTAGGAGTGTGGAATTCTTGGTCATTGGTATATTCTTATGAAAACTGTTTTAGGAATATTTATGATAGTAGGCGATTATTTGTTTCTTTAGTGAAGTTTTGATTTTGTTTGTGGATGCTTAGAGATTGATGTATAATAATTATGTGTGTAAATTTTTTGAGAGTATTTGTCTTTGATTTGTGTTTGACTCGATGGAAGTTATTTTGTTAAGTGATAGAGGTTGAATTGATATGATGGAAATAAATTCAAGAGATCTAATTTTTGGCTTCTAGGTGAGTTGCTTGGGATGGATAATTTAAGCATGATATTTGGAAAATTTAATGTTTAGCAACATTTATCGAGGTATCTTAAGAAATTTAGTTGTGACTTGAAGTCACATAAAAATTTGAATATTTGAGATTATTCTTTCTCTTGAGTATTGAAGGTCCAGTTGAGTGAGAGAATTATGTGTTACCATATTAATTAATTTGAGTAGAGTGATAGGATTTTTATGTGATGTACGTTGGAACTTAGGTGTCAACCATAGTAGTATAATCAGAATTAGGATATACTAAACTTTAGGATTTGGAAGGTGGTATAGGATTTATTGTTAATAGGTGTCGAACCAGTTTTTACTCAATGGTGATAATTTATGAGGACTTAATTTTATACATTTAGTGAGTTATTAGAATGCGCGCAAAAGCATAATGTCTTGTAATATAATTGGAGATTCAAGTCTTGTGTTGATTTTGAGAAATTAGTGTTGACTTGAAATTTGAGATGATACTTGTAAGGGGAGATTTATCTCTGTACTGGATAATGTATGCTTATTGATGGTTAAATAGGGCAAATAAACTTTCGAGTTACTTGAGGGTGGCATAATTTTGTATGGAGTTAGTGAACATTAGGATTTTGGGAGATTGTACTAAAGTCATTGTACAAATGGAGATTTCAGACTACTTTACTACCTTAGGAGTCCTAGAGATGAAATATTATTTTGAGACTATATGATTATGATAGAATAACATTCATTTGTGTTAGAGGAAAGTAGGTGATTGTGCAAATGTTTGGAGTGAGTATTGAGTTATATGATAGGTGAGTTATTGGAGTTTCTATCAATTGCAGTCAAGCAAATTTCGAGGACAAAATTTATTTTAAGGGGAGGAGAATGTGAGATCTTAGATTTATATGTATTTTTACATATTGTCTTTATTCTTATTATTGATTATTTTAATTTATTATAATAATATTATTGGTTGTGTTTTATTTGTTTAGTAATTGTTTGAGTTTTAAATATTTTATTTTATTGATATTGAATTGTGACATTTTTAGTTGGCTTTTATTTAATTTATTGTACTTTATTTATAGTAGGTTTTTTTTTCTTATTCCCTTTATTTCTTTTTCGTTTTCTTTTCTTTCTTTTTATTTTCCTTTCTTCTCTGCTTTCTTCCTGGGAGCCGCGCGACCACCCCCCCTGTTTTGGCCCGTTTGGCCTTCAAATTCGCCAGACCTCCACCGCCAGCAACTGGCCCTCACCACCCATGCCACCTGCACCCCCCTTGCTCCAGCGAGTTCACCTATGCCGGTGGTGTCAACCACGGCAGCGCCACCTACCGCCGGCAAGCTAGAACCCGAAAATGGGTTTTCCAACATTCCAACCGCAGGAGCTTCACCGCGAGCCATCCATCGACGTCACTGCCTCCACCATTAGTCTTCCCTCACTTTGGCGACCTTACCTTGTCGTTGGCAGCTCCCCAAACCTCCCCCATCTCCTCCATGCAAGCTAGGCTCGAAATGGGTCTCTTGCAGTTTTAGGCCACGCCGCAGCCACCTCTGGCCACCCATGGTTCCGACAACCTTGTGACACCCTCCCCCTTCACCACCGAGCATATTCCACTGCCGGCAATCCCCCATCTCCTTCTCTTCCTTTCACCCGAAATGAGTGTGAAACCTATGGGTTTCACCTTGTGGCGCCACCGTCCGCCACCTTCTGGCATCACCTCCACCACCAAAATGTTCCCCCACCTCAGCCGACCACCCCCCTAACTCAACTCCTCCATTCGTGGTCCCACCTTCCTTGTGTAAGCCCAAACTCGAAAATGGGTTTTTACCCATTTTGAACCCAATCCGCCACCTTCCAGTGGTTGCACCGCCACACCACCACCTTCATGAGATTCTCTACCTTTTATTGAGTATTTCCCTAAATTTTGGTATCAAACCGAGTATTCTAATCCAACGTACAACGTAATCGCTATGAGCGCCGTGTACTGGCGCTTGCTCAAATATCCACGTTTTACCGCTGTAAGTATTTTCCAAATAAATTTTAAGATTTAAATATATTTTTATATCGACAGATATTATGTTTGGTTATTGTTGGGATTTATTGGTTATTGAATATTTTGTGCATGGTCGTCTGCCTTGTGTATTTATGCACATGTTTATGGTTATATTTAGAAAGTGGATTTTAGCATGATATTGGATGTTCATGTGTTGGAAATGAAAACTGAGTTTTCAAATGTGTTAATGGCTTTTAGGTCTGTGTGTATCACGACCCCAAGTCGGGATGTGGCATTATTCCCGTGGAGCTCCTCTAGTCACTCAGGAGCGGAATATACTGAGTGATGTCCCATGGGTTGTCGCCGGGCAACAACGGGATCGAACAGGATGGTAACGCTCTCGTGCTGATTTCGTAGCCCCTCTGCTGGTGGGGGCTAGGGGATACCTGGTCATGGTACGTGCTGGGCGCGGTTAGCTAGGCATCGCCCGTTTCGAAGTCACATCCATAGTCGTTACCTACGATGTGATGATGAGAGTCAGGGTGTGCGGATGGTCTCTAGGGGAGATCATGGTGCATACTATTAATAAAATAGATGTTTAGGCTATTTTTTGAGAAAATGACGGGTTTTGATTATTGGTTTTACGTGGACCACTTTCTAGAAAAATGGTTGTGGTTTTAAAAGATTTATGTGTATCATTTTCTAAAAAAATGATAGATGTTTTATTAGAGATTTATTTGAGCTAAATGAGATTTTGGCGTAAGTGGAGTTGTTTATATTGAGAAGGATGGGTTTTGAGATTCATGCATACAGTGTCATGTTCATGCGTATTGTTGTTACATGAGTATATTTTATATCTTGTGGTTTATTTGGGTTGTACTTACCTGCGATACTATTTCTAGTGTTGTAGTTTTTAAATGCAGAGTTTTGTGGAGGCTGAGTCTGAGGAGGTGACTCTGCTGTTGAAGTATTCTTATTATAAATTATTAACTTGGAAAATGATTTTCACCTTTTTATAAATATGTATTTGTATCATTTGTATTTCGGATGACTGTATTAAATCTCTTACTGGAAAATTTATATTAAACTGGTATGTAAAATATTTTTAAAAAATTCAGGTGCTTAGGTATTGACTTTATTTATCCGCTGCTTTTTTTTTATGCATGTTACGTGTTCACGCACTTAGCACTTGACATTGGGGGTGTTATAGGTACTGTTATTCTTATATATGTGTTTGGACAACTAGCTTAGTTGCTCAGTATTGTAAGATAATTATGAGATTATGGAATTACTATTCGTGTCCAACAATTGTGTGAAAAAATCTAGTTGGAAACATTGCATAGTTGGGTGGCATCTTTCCCCCAACTATGCATCCCTCATTCGTTTTACTCTAGCTAATTAAGATTGTGTTAAAAAATCTAACCCATACCCCGCAGCTACAACCCACCGTAGCATGCAATCCCATGGTGTTAATATTAAGGTGCAACCCCTATCCATACTGTTGGTGTTTGATAAAAAAAAAAAAAAAAATTAACAACTTGAGGACACCTTATACATTGTCTCTACTGATATTATATCTACCAGTCAAGTTGGCAGGCCATTCTCGAATACGAAATATAAACTCCTCTTTCTCTTTTTCATCCACAACATTTCAACTAACTTGCATCATCTCTGCATAATGCTTCACAATCCACGTGACTCTCGTCGTGTACACTGTTCTATTGTTGCACGATGATCCTATTTTGCCCTCCTTTATCTCAAGTGGTATCTTGCCATACTTACGGATCCTGTCAAACTCTGTTCCCTTAGCCACACCCCTACGACGTTTACTTATGGCAGCAACTAAGTGTTATATACACAAACAGTAAGTGCACGTTGGGAAATATTTATGCACCGCACCCTAAGAGGTTTTTGAATAGAACAAGATATGGGAAAAGATTATAATTACCCTTAACTCTCGTTGTCTCATTTGCAAGTGGATATGGAGGCTGAAGTGATGAAGGACCAACATTCTGATCTTGATGTGTGGTATCATAATCCACGTCAGCTCCATCTCTCAATGTCCATGCTGATGGTTCAAACAAGTGCTGTCCTAAAGTTGTATGCAAAGCTCGCCTCCCATCAACCCCAATAGGTATTCCTCTACCTCTCTCTTTATTTGAGGGATGCATCTCTATAAATGGAAGTAAATTTTGAGTTTGAACAATATGGTGGGCAAATAATCTATTACATGCTTGACAAGATATTAGGACAACAGTATTCTCATTCCAACTATGTATGCAATTTGTTTCTATTAGGTTGGCTATTATTTGCTCAACAATTTAGCAAATCACTTGGATGGAAAGTGTAGGTATTTTCAGTGCTGGTGTATATAACTATCTGACAACTTTTTAAAAAAGGTACTACTAATATACGCATGCAAGAACACTAGAGGAACTAAGATTGTACAGCAGCCCACTACTATGTTTAATTTTCATTCCTATAACAATGTACATATAACAATTTATACTTACCATCAACTCTTGACATCTCATATCCAGTAGGACAGAAAGGTCTTAGAAATGATGACAGGATGTCATTTGGATTTTGAGTTGAGTCATCAGAATCCACTCTAGCTTCATCCCTTGTTGTCCATATTGGTGGTTCAAAAAGAGGTTGTGGAGGCATCACGTTTTTCCCTATTCCAATAGGCATTCCTTTACCTCTCCCTCGCTTTGACAATTATGTCTCTATTATTGTACATAATTTGTCATTCAAATAATAAGGTGGCTAATCTTTAACATGCTTTGCAAGATTAGCTAACAATAGTCCAGAATCATTTAGACTAATTAGCATTTAACCAATTTTTAGATTTATAATTAGAAAATTGCATGCAATGATTTGCTGGAAATGTGAACTCGACAACTAGCTTTTAGAATGCTGTAAATGCTTACCATCAGCTCTTATGGACTCATATGCAGGAGGACAGGGTGGAAGCAGTGATGCAGGAATGTCATCTGGACCTTGAGTGAAGTCATTAGAACCCACTCTAGTTTCATATCTCGATGTCCATGCCGGTGGATTAAAAGGAGGTTGTCCTAAGGTTGGAGGCAAGACCTGCCTTCCTGTTGATGTTGGTATTCCTCTACCACTTCCCCTATTTGACTGATGCATTTCTATAGCAGACAAATAATTGATTGTTTGCAAAATAAGGTAGGTAATCTTTACATGTTGTACCAAATGTAAGTCCATAAATACTCACATTGTTATTTTTGTAACTAATTGCAGTGACCTTCTGGAATGTGAAACTTACTCAGTTTTATTTAAAAAATCTACACTGGTATGGAACATTAAGGTAGAATTTTAAATCCTAACTTATTGTTCATAGAAATTTACAACTCACTATCCTACTATACACTACTAACGTATAGTAGCAATCGATTACATGAAATAGTTGTTGATTCCTGAGATATATTGAGTTGATGTTTCAAGCTTGTTAAAAAAAAAAAATTGTGAGCTGGAAAGCAGTAGGTCATAGTTTCCCCAGATATCCGCTTCTTTATCTATGTCATGTTTCCAAATAGCATGCAATCATTTGGGCAGGCATGTATCTTCACATAACTAAAACTCAAGCCACGCTCTAGGCATCGGGCCTCGTGATAGGTTGAAGGTATCTCTATTTCTGGAAATGCTGTCTTTAACAAAACTAAAACCATATTAAATGACTTTATAGATCATCCACAAACAGTTTTTATGTGAAGTAGCTTGACTATAAACGATAGCTTGGAGAACTTCTGGCAACCTAGATAAAGTGGACGCTTGCATCCTTAAACAGTTGATCAAATGTCTTTGATTGCCCTTCATTAACAGTTGGCAGGGTAGTAGTAGCATGTTCGCCATCACCACATGCATGTTCCATGTATGTTACAGCCCGTGTGTCCTCTATGATCTCTTCCATGTAATCAACGAAGTCATGACCCTCATCATATGCAACCTCATCACTGTCTGATGAATTTAGAATTGAGCTTTCACCCTTCCCATGAAATATCCAACGTGTATAAGTTGGATCAATCCCATTCGTGAAGAGATGTTCCTCGACTTCATTGATTGGTAGGAAGAGGTTATTACGACATCTCTGACATTGACACTTGAAGGTAGTACTATTAAGAGCATGTGCTTTTGCCATAGGAAGGAGTCTATTAATCCCTTCATTATATTCAGGTGAGGTAAACCTATTTGCCACGTGCATCCAGTTTCTTTCCGTTTGAACCTTATGTACGTGGTAATGGGTAGCCAATAAAACCTTAAAAAGCAAATTAATATAAGGGATTAAGCTTAGCAGAAAATTTACTAATCAGTACATATCAACCTCTTGCAATTACCCTTACGAAAGTGGCAACACTAGTTTAGGTTGAGGAACAAAATCTCTATGGACTCTCACAATCTAAAGAGTGCAATAGTGTCCCCAACACTGCATTAATGCAACTTGCATCAGTAGACTTAAACCATTATAATCAAGTTCGAACAGGATTTTATAAGAAGCTAAAAAGGTGGGAAACCAAGTTTCAGTATGAATATTAATATGGTCCATATATACATGGGTGCTTAATCCTAAAAAATAGTGGAGTTTTTTAATGTGAAACTCAGTTAATACATATGTACAGGTCTTCTGATCTTAACAAACAAACAATTTAGCTTCTTGGAAGAGATGTGACGCCCCCAAATTTTCTTTAAAATAAACAGAAGAATCGAGACATTAGAATGCTGACAATACGGGTCACGCACCCCCCAACATCTAGTACTAAGTGTGTGAACACATGACATGCATAAAATAAAAGTCGTAGCAGATAATAAAGTCATTATCTAAATACTAGAATTTTTAGAAAATTTTACAAATTAATTTAACATAAATTTTCCAACAGGAGATTTAATACAGTCATCCGAAAGATAAATCATAAAAATATTTATATTTATAAAAAGGAGAAAACAATTCCCAATGTAACAAATTATAACATAATATTTCAACAACGGAGCCGCCTCCTCAGGCTCAGACCTCTCGACATCTGCATCCAAAATTTACGACGCTAAAAATAGCATCGTAAGTAAGTACAACCCAACCAAACTACAAGATATAAAATATACTCATGCAACAACAAATAACATTACTCATGAACATGATACCGCATGCATAAAGTTTAAAATCATCTTCCTCAAAATAAATAAAATAACCATACACGCTAAAATTCCATTTTAATCACAATAAAATTCCAGTAAAAACTATCCATCATTTTTCAGAAAATAATATCCGTAAATCCAATCATACCGGGTGTTACGTATCGCCGTCTCCGATATGACATACACACATCACCAATCATAATAGGCGTTACGTATCACCATTCCCATTATGATTCTCACACTCATTTCATACCGGCCATTACGTATCGCCGTCCCCGATATGAAATACACACCCAATGACCATAATAGGCATTACGTATCACCGTCCCCATTATGTCATCCATACACTATCAATCATAATGGGCGTTACGTATCATCGTCCCCATTATGATTCCTACACACTCATTTCCTACCAGGCATTACGTATCGCCATCCCCGATATGAAATATACACACAATGACCATAATGGACGTTACGTATCGCCGTCCCCATTATGTTATTCACACCCACTAATCATAACGGGTATTACGTATTGCCGTCCTCGCTATGACTCAGTCAAAACCATTAAAATTTATAAACTCAATAAAAATTCAGTTTTTATTTCCAACACATGAATATGTGTGTAAATACACAATGAAGACGACCATGCATCAAATAACGAACAATTAATAAATTCCAACAATGACCAAACACAAAATCTGTTGATGCCAAAAATATATTTAAATCTTATTCGTTTGGAAAGTACTTACAGCAGTAAAAGCGTAAATCCTTGAGCAAACGTCAATCCGTAGCGTTCATAGTGGTCATTTGTACGTTAGGCTAGAGTGCTCGGTTTGACACAAAAATTTAGGAAAATACTCATTGGAAGGTGGGGAATCTCATGGAGGTGGTGTGGCAGCACAACCACTAGAATGTGACAGATCGAGCTCCAAAAGGGTAAAAACTCATTTTTGAGTTTGGGGTCGTATAGGGAAAGTAGGGCCGCGATTGGAGAAACTGAGTTAGGGGGTTGGTCGGCTGAGGCAGGGGAGTGTTTTGGTAGCGGTGGTGAGGCCTACGGTGGCCGGACGGCGGCGCGGCGAAGATGGATCCATTTAAGGACCCATTTCGGGTGGAGGAGCAAAAGACAAAACTGGGTGGCTTTGGGTAGTGGGTTATGTTCGCCGGAGTGAGGGGAGGTTGCTGGTAGGTGGCCGGCGGTGGCCAGAAAACGTAAGAGAAATCAAAATAACCCATTTCAGGTTTAAGACTCACGCACCGGCTAGGGGCCGCCGTGAGGTGCACCACTAGTGTAGGGGAGGTCGCCGAAGGGTGGGGGGTTCAGGTGGAAGGGCGGTGTCGGCAGCTGATAGCGCACGGTGGCGCTGGGTGGAGGGAAGGAGAACGACAGAGAAGAGAGGGGGAGGGGTCGCTAGGGGGAAAGCAAGGGAAGAAGAAAGAAAAAGAAAAGAAAAAGAAAAGAAAAAAAGAAAAAAGGAAAAAGAAAGAAAAAGAAGCCCAACTAGAAAAATACAATAAATTAAATAAAAACCAATTGATAATATTACAATGTAATATAAATAAAATAAAATATTTAAAACTCAACAATAAATTAAACCCAAGTACAATTTAATTATAAAACGATAATTAATATAACAAAAGCACATCAAATAAACTTACATAATAAAATAAAGGAATTCAATTCCAATTATTAAAATAATTATCTCACATTAAAATTGATAAGAAAAGCAACGTAAAACTAATATTAACAAATTAATAGCTCAAACAATTATTTTAAACAAATAAAACACAACCGATAATATTATTATAATAAATTAAAATAATCAATAAGAAGAATAAAACAATATGTGAAAACACATGTAAATTTGGGATCTCATATTCTCCCCCCTTTAAAATGAATTTCGTCCCCGAAATTTGCTTGGCTGCAAGTAATAGGCAACTAATAGATATTCATATAGCTCACCTACCACATCACTTAATACTCACTCCAAGCATTAGCACAATCATCTATTTTTCTCAAACACAAATGAATGATATTCCATCATAATCGTATAGTCTCCAAGTAATATTTCATCTCTAAGACTCATGAGTTAGCCAATTAATCTGAACTCTATATGTACAAGGACCTTAGTACAATCTCCCAAAATCCTAATGTTCACTAACTCCATACAACACCTTGTGCCACTTTCAAATAACTCCCAAATTTATCTTTCCAACTTAACCATTAATAAACATATTTTATCCAACCAAAAGATAAATCTCCACTTACAAGTATCATCCTAAATCTCAAGTCATCATTAATTTCTCAAAATTAACACAAGACTTGAACCTCCAACTATATTGCAAGACATCACGCTTCTGCGCGCACTCTAAAAACTCACAAAATGCATACAATTAAGTCCTCATAAATTATCACTATTGAGTAAAAACTAGTTTGACACATATTAACAAGAAATCATATACCACACTTACAAATCCTAATGCTTTATCATCTCACAAATAAGATTATGTCATCCATTGTTGACGCCTAAAATCTCTAACTTCTAAACCTCTAATACACTTCTATGTTATTATTACTCATCACTCTCATCGTAAATTAATTATCTAAATCCGTATTCTTCCAACCAAACCTTCAATACCTATGTGATAGAATAATCTCAAATATTTAAATTCCTATATGACCTCAAGTCACAACTAATATCTTAAGACATCTCAACAAATGTCGCTAACCATTAAATTTCCTAAATATTATACTTAAGTTGCTCATCCCAATTAATTCATCCAGAAGTCTAAAACTTAGATCTCTTGAATTTAATACTATCACATTGAATCAACATCCATCAATTAATAAAATAAACTCTCCCAAGTCAAAACACAAAACACAAAAAAATAAGTACCCTCCAAAATTTACATACGCAACTATTACACATCGATCTCTAAGGTTCCACAACCAAGATAAAAAATTCACCAAAGAAACAATTGATCATCTACCATCATAAGTATTCTTAAAACAGATTCCATAACAATATGTCAATGGCTAAGAATTTCACACTCACGTGAAGAGTTCACCTAGATTACAATTCCAATAATCTCCCATAAATAAAATTAAAACTTAAAAACTCTAACACTCAGTGAGACCCAGGTATTACACATAAATAACATAGGAAATATCAACAAAGAAATCCAATTACATAAATACCAATAACTTATCAAAACAAAACCATCTCGCAAAGATATAATAATATACCCAAACACTAAATAAAACTTAAGTAATTCACATAAATATTATATAAAAATAGCAAGGGGAAAAAGATCCAATAAACAAATAAGTAAAAGCCATTCATTTAAGAAAACAAGATCACCTTCTTTGGTAATCACATATTACCAAAAACTTTTATTAAATAAACAAGGAGATTGAATTAAAATAAGAACAACAAATAAAATAATAAATAAAGTTTTAAAATTTTCCACAAAATCTAACTCTTAAAAAGATTTATTATAGAAATCTCTAAAATTTAAAACTTTTAAAAGAAACGAACCATAATAAAATTAATTAATTAATAAATAAATACTAACAAGTCGTCAAAGCAAACCCACTCGTCAAAATAAATATATAAACTTTTAAAATAAAACAAGCGAAAAGGTGGAAAGATAATAAATTTTAAAACTTACTTCAAGGCATGTCCTTAAAAGAAAACATAGTAGCGATTTCATTTAAATCTTTGTCTAAATAAATTTCGAACTTCCAGAAATATATAAAAGACAAAAGCCATAATTAAAATAAAAAGATCATAAACAAAATCCAAAACTATCTTGTAAGAAACTTATGAACTGAAATTAAATAAAACTATATCTATATGATAAATGCATAAAAGTTTAATAAAACAAAATAACCCACAACAAAATAATAAACTTTAGAACTAGGGATTCCATAACACAATTATTCAAATAAATGATTCAATAAAATGAAAGATATAAAATAATAATCTAATCCGAAATACCTAGATTTCAATTTAAACAAAACAAAGACATATATGAGGTAAATAAATATTCAACAACATAACTAAATAAAACCAACTAACTAAAATCTTAACTACTACCTGATTACAATATAGAAAAAATATTAAAATGAATTATAGCAAAGCAAATTGACCAATCAGAACTAAGTTAACTCTGAAAACAATAAACAAAAAGCACATTAAAATAAAAAGCACAATACAACAAATAAATATCGAAAATCTTACAATATAAGTTAGTAGAACAACTTAAAGAACAATTCAAATAATAAAATAAAATACTAAAACAATAAAACAAACAAATTTTAAAACAATAAACTATTCTGGTACTGTCCCTAGGTAATCTGTGGATTTACCCCAGAGTCGAACTGCTTTGATACCACCTGTGATGCCCTCAAATTCCCTTTAAAATAAATACGGGAATCGAGGCATCAAAATGCTGACAACATAGGTTACACACCCCCAAATGTCAAGTGCTAAGTATGTGAACACGTGATATGCATAAAATAAAAGTCACAGCGGATAATAAAGTCATTATCTAAGTACCAGAATTTTTAGAAATATTTTATAAATCAATTTAACATAAATTCCCCAATAGGAGATTTAATATAGTCATCCGAAAGATAAATCATAAAAATACATATTTATAAAAAGGATAAAACAAGTCCAAATGTAACAAATTATAACATATAATACTTCAACAACGGAGCCGCCTCCTCAGGTTCAGACCTCTCGACATTTGCATCCAAAATCTACGATGCCAAAAATGGCATCGCAGGTAAGTACAACCCAACAAAACCACAAGATATAAAATATACTCATGCAACAACAAATAACATCACTCATGAACATGATACTGCATGCATGAAGATTAAAATTATCTTCCTCAAAATAAATAAAATAACCACACACGCTAAAATCTCATTTTAATCACAATAAAACTCCAATAAAAACTATCCATCATTTCGCAAAAAATAATATCTATAAATCCAATTATAATGGGCGTTACGTATCACCATTCCCGATATGACATACATACATCACCAATCATAATAGTCGTTACGTATCGCCGTCTCCATTATGATTCTCACACTCATTTCATACCGGGCGTTATGGTAGTAGTGGTGAAACCTACTATGGCCGGACGGCAGCGCGGTGAAGATGGATCCATTTAAGGACCCATTTTGGGTGGAGGAGCAAGTGGCGGAATTGGGTAGCTTTGGATGGTGCATTATGTTTGTTGGAGTGAGGGGAGGTTGCTGGTGTCATAGGTAGCCGGCGGTAGCCGAAAAACGCAAGAGAAACCAAAATAACCCATATTGGGTTTAAGCCTCACGCACCGGCTAGGGGCCGCCGTGAGGTGCACCACCGGTGCAGGGGAGGTCGCCGGAGGGTGGGGGGTTCAGGTGGAGGGGCTGTGTTGCTGGTCGATGGCGCACGACGGCCAGGGGCGGAACTAGAACTTTATGTTTGGGGGGGCGATCGATAAAATATGTAATAAATATAAATTTTATAACGATGATCATCAATGATAAAAGTGTCATATTTTGTTATTATCGAGCTCTCTAAATGTATATTAATCTTCAAATTGTTCACGTCTTTTTAAAAAAAAAATTCAATTATTTTTAAATATTTGCTCATATTTTTCTATAATTTAAGAAAAATTTATAGATTAAGAATAAATTTGAGAACTTTCTAATAAATAATGATGTAACGCTGTTAATAACAAACTATATCTCATAATCATACAAGTTAGACTAAAACTAAATAAGTGAGTATAATCAATCAATTTTACAATCATATAAATTTATAATCAATTTTTTTCATTAGAATTAGACTATTAATTGAGTGACTGTGAAATTATGTGAGTTGAAATTTGAATTTAAGTAAAATTAATAGTTAGAATATAAATGGATATATATTAAGATTTAGATGAATAATTTTAGTACAAAATATTTGGGGGGGGCAATTTTTATTTATTTTTAATTTAAAAGAGAATTTTAATCATATATATATATAAAATTATATATATTTATATTGTAAATTATTTTTTTTAAAAACTTTGGGGGGGCGGTAGCCCCCCCAATCCCTAAGCTGGGTCCGCCTCTGACGACGGCGCTGGGTGGAGGGAAGGAGAACGGCAGAGAAGAGAGGGGGAGCAGTCGCGCGGGGTCTGGCGGGAAAAGAGGGGAAGAAGGAAGAAAAAGAAAAGAAAAAGAAAAGAAAAATAGAAAAAAGGAAAAAGAAAGAAAAATAAGTCCAACTAGAAAAATACAATAAATTAAATAAAAGTCGACTGATAATACTACAATGTAATATAAATAAAATAAAATATTTAAAATTCAGCAATAAATTAAATCTAAGTGTAATTTAATTTAAAACGATAATTAATATAACAAAAGCACATCAAATAGACTTACATAATAAAATAAAAAAATTCAATTCCAATCATTAAAATAATTATCTCACATTAAAATTGATAAGAAAAGTAACGTAAAACTAATATTAACAAATAAATAACTCAAACAATTATTTTAAACAAATAAAACATAATCGATAATATTATTATAATAAATTAAAACAATCAATAACAATAATAGAACAATATGTAAAAATATATGTAAATTTGGGATCTCACAAGAGAAATGAAGGTATTCCAAGCCATAAATGTGTACATCAAAGACTTTATAAAACCATTCCTACTCAAGAGTTAATAGTAAGAGGCTTGGTTGTTGAAGATAGCATCTAAGAAGTGCTGCACGGATCACTTTTTCAAATCTCAGTGCAGGAATACAAATGACACGCATTCAGGCACACTGATTGTAATTATTTTTGTTGAAGGGGAGAGAAAAACAAAAGACATTGTTTGTCTCACTTGAAACACTTTAATTATATACATCTAAGCAGATATGATTTAATTTCTAGTGAAAACAGAAAATTTAGATTACTGTAGAATATTAATGCTGTTCATGACACACATATAAAGACTTGAATATTTAATTAATCAGCCCCTTAAATTAAAGATGTATAACAACAAGTTTCAGAAAGTTTTATAGTACGAATGTAGAGTATAAATCAGGCCTAAATACTAGACATGATGATCTAAAGGGAGATTGATCTAATATATAATTTGGAAAAGATCATGCAATATATGTCACTACAAGAAAATTCATCTTTATCGTCAATTTCATTTTTGCTGTAATAGTTTTCGCTGCAATAAGCAAGTTATTGCAGCGACTAAATTATCGCCGGGCACATGGAATGAAAAGCTGACAAAAGGCTCGGTAGACTAAGTGGGGTTATCTATTGCGACGCGTTTTATACTTGTTATGGCGACATAATACGACGCAATAGATAAACAACATATTGCATCGTTTAAAATCGGCTGCAATTCATTTTAAAGTTCGATGTAGATCCCTTAAAATCATTTTCCCCCTTTTTTCAAGGTTTATTTTCTCCCGAATGCCCCAAACCTTTCTTCCCCTGGTGCGCTTTCTCCCCAATCCCTCTTCTCCCACAGTCCAAGCCGCCACGCAGAGTCCAAGCCACCACGCAGAGCCCAAGCCGTCGCGAGCAGCCCATCGCCAATGATCCCACCTCGGCGACCACCTTCTCCTCCTCCCCTCTAGGCGACGCCGATTTCGCCCTCCTTCCTCTCTGTAGGTTCTTCTCTCCTTGATTTCCCATGAATTTTTGTGCTTTTATTGAATCTCTCTGTATTCGTTTTATTTGTGAACTAAACAATACCATTTTGAGTAAATCGCCTAGTTTGAATTAGGTTTAGTCATGAGTCGATCTTACATTTTAGGGCTTCTGTGTAAGAGGCAGACGACGAACCTCGAATCCCCAGGTCGTGATTCTTTCATCTTCTATCTTTCCTATTTGATCTGGGTTTTGTTGTATTCTGTGGAAATCTTTTTCTGCTCTAGTTTTGGGTCTTGCACCATTTGTTGGGTTGGTATTTGATAGAAAGTTTAAGTTTTTCTTTGTATGCAAGTGGATTTCTCAAAGCTCTGTCATTCGAAGCGAAATTTGCTTTGATTTTGCTCTGAGAAAGTTTTTTTAACGGGAGCATGGTCCTCGATGCCTGTATTGTGTTTTTTTGGGCACTTGTTATCCACTTTGGCCTGGACTCTTTTAACCATTTTAACATAGAATTTAGGGAGGGTTTTTGGTTGTCTCAAAAGAATGATTTGAGATCAGTTTCTTCTCTTATGTTTATTAATGCAGTGATGTAATTTCAAGGTTGATCCTGATGAATGTTGCTATCTTTATTTGTTTATTTTCTATAAGAGGGATGGTACCTCTAATTTTGTTGACAGCAATCTCTTATGGCAGAGGAACACCTTTTACAAAGAGTAGAAGTGTATTGGGGGTTACATACATCCCAAAACCAAAGTCTTTATAAAATCATATACACAAATGTTGCTTTCTTAATAGTTGTTTTTGATTAGGAAAACTGTGACCTACATTGATGCAGAAATAGGAAAGTTAGAAAACTTGAGTTTTTATTTTATTTTTAGAAGTGTTAGGAAACTTGATTTATTAGGACGTTCCTTAATTACCCCACATTCATTCATTGTTATTATTTAGTTGCAGCTTTAATTGCAAGATGCTATAGACACCTTTTATGTTGGGACATTGACATCCATCAATAGTATCTGTCAAATGTCTGTTATGGTTGCAGAAGTTTTAAATGCAGATTGATCTTAGTTTTCTATAATAAATTTTGACATTTGGAGAGAACCAGTTTAATAACTTAGAATTTATAATTCATGAAAGATTGAATTTATCTTAAGGTTGTCTCAGTTTTTTTTCTTCCATTAGAAACATTAATACACCCATTCTATGATATATATACTTTCTAGTATAGGTACTGCAGGAAAATTAATGATCGAACCATCGAATTTGTTTAAACTTCTTGATTGGTGTGTCTGTTTTAATAAACTCTAAAAATTTTATTTGAACTTCTTGATTGCTGCCAATGAATCCCACTTTGTAGTGTATTACAAACCTGCATAGCTAAAGGACTGTTAGGAATATTGTATTACAAATCTACATGGCACATGGTTTAAAAAATGAGTTTAGGGAAATATGTTTGGAGATTATTGTAGTAATTTTAACACAGAAAACTTGGCTAGCTACCTAGTTTTTTCCTAAGTAATATGTTATATATGTATCATGGTGCTAGGTTTATATAGTGGAGTTATCTGCTTTTCTGTGGAAGTCTTTTTTTTTTTCTCTTCTTAATTTTCCTTTGCACGGACAACTATGACTGGAGTTATTTGCTTCACTGCTAATGTTGGTCAGGTATTTTAACTATCAACATGCTTCTTTCAGAGTTGGCAACATTTTTTATCTGCTTATAGTTCTCGTGTGTTTTATGTTATATATTATTGGCAACATGTGTGTATCTTGAGTTCCGTAGGATGAAAAGGAAACTTGTAAATTCTAAGATTTGTGGAAATATTTACTTTCATACTATCTGTTAATAATTACTTTCATACCTTAGAGAAATATGTTTAATAATTAATTCTGCCACTCCCAAGTTCTGTCTTAATGCTATTTATTTCAAGCATATGTTCTAACCTTCTAGGTTATGTTGTAGCCACTGTTTTTTTAGTCTAAGAAATTTCAAACCGTTAGCTTATTTGTGATATGCCTTGAGATCCAAAAGGATTGTCTTCTCTTGCTGCATTACTGCAGTTAGCTTTGGGGCAAGAAGAATTGGTGCAACCTTCTTGCCCTCTTTTTTCATCCCATTGTTTCAAGCTTCTAGCCATTTTTTTTCCTACAAACAATTGGTATTAGAGCTATATTGGCAAGGTATGGGTTTTTTAGGTATTGTGGCAGCTAAGTAACACTACTTTTCCTTTACTTTCTGCGAGTATTGTGTCTTTTTTGTTATTATTTTATTTTCATGCAATTGCATTTGAGGAACAATGCATGTTAGTGTTGCTGGCTATCAGCACTCAAATGTATTTTCTTTTTAAATTTTATAAAGGGCCATTGTTGCCCATTTTGTATAGTTGAAAATATATTTTTTTGAACTATTAAAAGGTTTTGCGGCGATATTTACTCGCCGCAAAAAGTTTTAACCAGGTTAAATTATTAAGTTTGGCGGATGCTTGTTGCTTTTGCTGCGAAATGGATTCGCCACAAAAGCCCATTTATTTGCAGCGATTTTTTTTTCACTGGAATTGCATATTCTAATCAATACTTTTTCAACTGTTTTAAATCACTGGAAATGTCCATTTGCGACGTTTTTTACCACCTTTTGCAACAAAAAGTGACGACGCAAAAATAGATTTGTCATGTATGATGATTTGAAAAAAAAAAAAGCGTTATTTAGAAAAGGTTTGTCATTTTAAAAATTTCCTTACTTTAAAACTATGGATGACTTGATAATTAATGTGCAATAAACACCATTTCCAACTAAAATATATATATATATATATGTATATATATATATATATATGTATATATGTATATATATATATATATGTATATATATATATATGTATATATATATATATATATACCAATTGGATATATCGTTTGGATGGTGATACCTTTACATCTTTTTTATTACTTACTACTCTAAGTGTATTTATTTTTTTATTATTTTTTTTCAAATATTTTTTTAAAATCCTTAATCAGTAAGAAAAAATTTAAAAAATGTATAATTTTATTAATAATCACTTCCTTAATTATTAAATAAAAGAAAATATTAAAAAAA
This sequence comes from Platycarya strobilacea, assembly GCA_036898215.1. Lineage (NCBI taxonomy): Eukaryota > Viridiplantae > Streptophyta > Magnoliopsida > Fagales > Juglandaceae > Platycarya > Platycarya strobilacea. The sequence continues at coordinate 42,332,474 of CM072545.1, read as the reverse complement.
TTAAAAAATCAAAAAAAGTAGTAAATGAGTTGTAGATAGATAATAAGAGTATCATTTTCTTTGGATAAGATACAGTAAGTTTGCTATCTCATTAAGAAGGTTAAACCTTCAAATCAGATGGGAAATTGACATCCACTTATAATGAAGTATATACATAGTAAAACAGAGCAACTGGCTGTTCAATCAAATCCATAATAATCACAGGCAATAATTCTCTCCTTCTGATCTTCCCCTATCAGGTCAAAACAAAGGAAATTTGTTTTGCGCCATTATCTCAGTTGATTTTATCCACAAATTTCAGGCAATTTGTTTTATATATATATCCTGGAGGAACTTCCCAACTAGGAATTCTAAGCAAAAATATATACATATAAATCATACCAAAGCAGGGTTATTTTTGATTTACTAAAATCTGATACCAAATCCTCACTAAAATTATTCTTTTAAACCACTTTCATCAAACTCAAAAAAGATATGAAACACGTGTGTATAAAACATCGTGCATACAAATAGTTCAATTCAACTGTATCATGGTGTCGATCATCAGCAATAGTATAGAATATATACAAGTATTCTTGAGAAATATGATTGCTAAACCCTACCAGCGTACAACGCATATCATGACAGGACAATGACGTGAAATTAAGAGTACTTTTCAATGAGGTTTGTTGTTATGCCAGTTGCTTTTTATAACTTTTTAAGTCAAACAGCATCCAGCTAATGATGTAGAAAAATATTATCTCCATCATATATATTAAACAAATGATGAATGACAGAAAAAAGACTAGGTTCATATCAATATAGTATATATATATATAATGTGAGACAAATATCAGAACTTTCATCTCAAACCATGCAGCTAGCTAGCATGATCTCTATATGTAGGAAAATATATAATTTCCTTAATTTTCTTTTTCTTAAACACAAATTAATCATATGTTATCGCCTACAGTACTCAAATCATAACTCGTATGAATTTCAATCTTATATATAGACTAGTGATCGTGAACTTAATAACAATATATAAAGAATATAAACAAACATTTTCTCTCTAAAACGTAATTGGAAAACTTTATATATAAGTACTACGAAAAAAAAAAACATGATGAATCTTTGCCAAAACTAAGTGCATTAGGAACCCCAGATACTTTTTGCCAATAAGCTCTTTGGCCCCTTTATTTTGACCAGAAATGACACCCAAATGAAGCAATTATATAGACCAGCCTTTATTCATTCAGTACCCTTATAGTTTTTCCCACAATTTGAATCCAAGTTTGAGATAAAACTCAAAACATGATGCCCAAATGAGCCAAATTAACCATGTCGAAGGGGGGTGGACAAATCGTACGGACAATACAAAACTAAAAATTGAGGATTTGTAATTCATCTAGTAAAGGACGAGTACGATTGTGCAATTTCTTATCTACCAACTCCAATTTGTAGATTGGAAGATTGTTTGTTGCCAATCGGGAAACAGGGTCCTTTAATCAGCTCGGGATTCCGATCAAGGCAGCTATTGCCAAAATGCGCCCAAAGGGAAACCTAAAAGCACAACCTTTATATTCTCCAAATATTACGGCGACATCAACATCGACACCATACGGAAATTGCCGCGTCTCCCCTTAAGGTAACTATTGCGGGCATCGATTCGCCAGCAGCAAATCACGAACGTTTAGGCACTTAATTGCCAAACCCATGCGACGAGCTTGGGATGCCGAATCAGATGTCGTTGACATCAACCTTTCACTACGATTACTAAGCAATTTGCAACCAACGACGACAAGTGTTCTTAGCAAACAATAAAACCAACGGCAACGTGGGCAAACAATTTCTAAAAAATGTAAAATTGTGACGCATACCATTTCGTGCGAATTGGAAATACAGTAGAAAGTGCTCAAATATCTGTGATGGACTTGCCTGCAGTGAAATGTGCGAACTCAAAGAATAAAATGAAAAAGAGCTGCCAACTACGCTCGCCATAAAATAAAACACAGTAGATGCCTATAAGTGTTGTAATGTATTAATTATTTCTAAATTGCGTGTCAGATGCAGCCACCTGGGATGTTCCCTAAACTTTTCTTTTTTTTTATATACTATATGGTATATGAGCGGTGCTATTATGAGTTTATGAGTAGCACAGTTTTATTGTATTGTTAGTTTAAAATTAGTATTTTTTTTAAAATTTTTTTTATCATTTTAAAATAATTTTAAAGAATTGAAAAAATAAATATCAATATACTAAAAATTATTTTCTTGACTATTAAATAAAGAAAAAAAATTAAAACACATTTCGATCTCGTTTGGATTTGAAGATAAGCTTAATTTGTCTCACCTTATCTCCATCTTATCATTATAATTTTTTCAAATTTCTATATAAAAATAATAAATAATTTAATTTTTTAATCCTAATTTAATTTTTTTAAATTTTTAAATAATTATAATATTAAAAAAAATATTATATTTAATTTTTAAAATTTATTTTAACTTATTTCATCATATATCTAAATTTAAATATAGCGAATTGTCAAAATTAGTGAGTATATAAAAAAGAGCAGTGATGCACGTACTACTCAATTAAAATTTTATTATAATTTTTAATAAAATAATATTTTTTAAATCCTTAAAAACATCAAATCAAGCTAAAAGTCAGACTTAAATTTTAAAAAATATATTATTTAATTCTATTATTGTAAACAAATTATAAATTAATAATACATCTATCATTTTTCTATAGATCACCGTGGACGGATTTACTTCAGCCGGCATCCTTCCAGCACACAGATTGTACGTAATGTCCTCACCTAAAGTAATTGATTTCGCAGACAACTTTGACAACAGCTAAGAGTTTTTCTAGTTAACTATTCAGCTGGGGACAAGCCGCAAGCGTCGTATGCGGATTGCGGGGTAACTAAAGAAAAAAAAAGTTATTGTCAGAGAGCATTCATATTCACTTTTTCATTATTACTGTTCATGTAATAGATATTACTGTTTATATGAATATAAATAAATATGAATGATTCCAATTATTTTAAAAAAAATATATCTTATTAAAGTGTATTTATATTCATCACACTCATATTATTATTTATATAAAACTGAATATAATAAACATAAATTCTCTTAATTATTTAAAAATAATATATTATTAGAAAGTATTTATAGTTAATATATTCATTTCCACATAAATAATAACATATAAGAGTGATAATAATGAAGATAGATACTCTCAATTACTTTTGAAAAAAAAGAGCGTTGCTGTTTTTCTTCTTCTTCTTATGGGCCCATATGCGGGAAGCCATGTGAGATTTTTCTTCTTCTAATGGCAGACCAGATACGTAGTAAAGTTCATGTATTTTCAATTTTGGGTCTTGTCGATCGAATTTATTAAATAATATGGGCCCATAATTATGACGATTTGATTGCAATAAATAGTCCTAATAATAATAAATAATTATTTTTAAATTGTATTTAAATTTAAAAATGAAATGAGTTGAATTTATTTTTTAATATTATTATTATTTTAAGATTTGAAAAATATATATTGAAATTTGAAATATGTATATAAGAATTTAAAAAATATTAATAAAAATTTGTGTTTTGTATAAAAAATTATAAAAATAGAATGATAAAATAAAAATTAGTTAAAATAAATTAAAGTGGGTTGCGAATACAAATTGGCCTTAGTGAGACAGCACGCGGCCCGGTACGTGCCGTTTGCACCATGTGCTTGCAACCAGCGTCCCATCTTTCTTTCTAAATTGTGTAAATAGTTTCGCTTGACTCACTAATCTGACCGAATTGTCAAAAACCATTTATTTTTTTTGTCAATTCGATCGTACAGTGCTAGCGAGTAGTTCTGATCCTCTATATATATAAACATTAACCTTCGTTTTGTTTCCTAATGCATACCGGTGCTCTAATTTGCAGAGGGTAAGAAAGGTATACTTGTTGGGAGGTTGGCTGCAGGCATGGCTACTGCAAATGATGATAGTTTGGGCAGTGAAAGTGGTGCTCTCCTGAGCAAGCCAAAACAAATATTGGTGCCTTCTATGATGGAAGCTGGGGCTCGCCTCTTTATTACCAGGTTTCTTCAAACATATGTCTCCAGCGGATGTTTAACGTGAGTCTACTCTTTTCTAGCTATTTATACATGATTTATGTAGATCGTGAATCTTTAATGAAGCGACATCTTTTTCTATAACCTCAGATACAAGGCCGGGCCGGCTCACCTCCGGCCGAGTTTAAAGGCCTTGATCTCATGAATGTACTGACATATGAAAGGCTTAATGTATTAATTAAAGTTATATGAGCAAAGGATATCCTCAAGTTCAAAGCAATAGAGAATGAGAACCCACTAAAAGGAATTTATTTACAGTGATCTCGTTAGTTTTCATATCTTATTTTACAAGAAAAATCGTAGGCGGCTTGTTGGGAAGAAAATTCCTTACAGCTCTCTCGCCAAGGTTGCAGAAGAAGAAGTTGAGTGAACCCTTCGTGGTTATCTAGTTTGAAGGCCTTTAATAGATCTCATTGTCTATGGTGATGGGACTCCCACTTGCCTGTGTCAACTTCTTTCCTGCTTTGCATGCCGAACATCCCTTCCTTTTTCCATGTGCCCCCTATCTCTGTACCCCTTGCTTTGCATCCCTCTCTACACCTGCACCTCTACTTCCTCCTACTACATTTTAATTCATCCCCACCCCCCTCCCCCCCTCTTAATGTCAAAAGATTAATTGAAGATGATTGTTATAAACATAAAGAGATTTCACAAAATTAATCGTACAAATTAACGTGATTTTATATGATTCATTAAACTTACCTTATAATAAATATAATTTCATAATCTAACCATCCCGCGTATGAAACCAAATCAGTTTGTGAGATATATAGTTGTGAGATCTCTTTGGATACATATAGCTAAAGCAATTCTCTTAATTTAAATTGTTTTAAGACAAAAGCTGTAAATCAAATGATCAATTAATATATTCGTCATGAATTTAATAGTCCTTTTTTGTTTTATATTAATTCAAGTTGATCCGAAAATGACATAATTATAATGAGCTGAATTTATCTGTTTTTATGAATTGACCCGGAGTCGGTTAAATTCAACACTAGGCGTATTATATATATAATTTCATGTCGTATTTGTTTCGATTTTCTGGGTCTCGTAAAAAATTTGTAGTCCTTGTCTAAAGTTTTAAGTAGATACTTGGTAACCTTTCAAGTGAGATTTTAATAAGAGGAATTCACTTTTCAATCTAACGTAACAAACTTTTTACACTTTACACCATAACTGGGAAAAAAAACCCTTAATTATAGGCGTCGCCCACATCGACAGTGGTCTGCTGGGCGTATAAAAAAGAATAGGCTTATAAATAGTTTTTCTCCTATATATAATTTTTAAAAAATTGGTGTACAAATTGTAATTACTTGTGAGCTGGAGGGTAGACATTAGTATTCTTTTCTCTTCTAATATAATATTACAATATATCTTTAAAAGAAATTTATGAATCTAATTCATCTCATAAAATCGATTTAACAAAAGATGTTTGCAGATTACTCATAAACATATCTAACATTTTATTGATAGAAATGTGAGATTATTCCTCAACAATCTTGAACTACTGAGATTGGTCCTAACAAATATATAGTATAATAATGTTAGGGATATATATCAAAGAGTAATATATATCAAATATATAGTATGCACTTTAAATGATACTTAAGGTTTTCTTATAATAGGTTGATAGACCGAATTAGATCGGATCAAAACATCGTAGAGACAGCCTAGACATGACCATATTATTCATGAACACCCCCCAACACCGCGCCCCCCACGCCCGCCCGCCCGCCCAAAAAAAAAAAAAAACTAATAATACTCATCGAGTCGAATGATATGAGTACATCGCTTTTCGTATTAATGCAGATTATTGGAGGAAGATGGTACAACATTTACCTTCCAAGGAGAAAGGAGAAAATGTTCTCTGGAAATTGTGCTTAAAGTTCACAGTCCCCGATTTTACTGGAAGGTACGTACAAGTACTCTAGCCTGTGCTTGGAACCCTCTTTTTTTTTTTTTTTTAATTTTTAATTTTTTTTTTTTTGCGAAGATCACACTTCATGTAGCGTTGAGATTGGTAGGAAGATCAGTTTCATAAATATTAAAGAGTAGGCCGGGCAGTTTATTGGCATTTAAAAAAATAATTTTATTTTATTGCAATTTTTCTCACCAATCAACATTGATGTGAAGTTAAGGTTTATGGGCAGGTCATGACACGAGCTGACTTAGGGCTAGCAGATGCATATATTGATGGTGATATTTCTTTCACAGATAAGAATGAAGGTCTTCTAAACCTTTTTATGGTAAGATGATTTTTCTGACCAATTCGAAAAAGGAATGCTCAGAGGTTATATATATATGTAATATGTTTGGTCTACTGGTATTTGCTTCGACCTCAGCATTTGCCTTTGTTGGTTTGTTTTCCAGATTCTTATTGCCAGTAGAGAATCAAATTCCTCTCTCACAAGGTCGAAAAGCAGAAGGTATATATAGCAACTGATAGAATTCACGATTCTTCATCTCATGATTTGCATGCACTCGATTGAGCATTCACCTTTTCGCTGGCTTTAGGGGCTGGTGGACGCCATTGCTATTCACAGCTGGCATAGCATCGGCAAAATATTTTTTCAAGCATTTGCTGAGGCAAAATACTCTTACACAGGGTCGCAGGAACATCTCTCGTCATTATGACTTGGTAATATTTGATCATTTTGACCTGTATAATTCCACACTTTTTTATTTTTTATTTTTATTTTTATCTCATGCGCGTTTGGATATGATCTCAAGGAGGACGGCCACTACTAACATGCTAATAGCCACGTGATCAATTCTGATGTTCATCATAATACCTGCTCGATCTTTTCAACTGAATTTATAAACGAGTTAAACTGCTCTGAGACCATGTTTGGATTGATCACAGTATTGGCCGAACCTGATTACTGATTTAGTATATAACAAGTAGAGGCTTACAATTCGTGTTTGATGTTTCTCTAGAGTAATGAATTCTTTTCCCTGTTCTTGGACGAAACAATGACATACTCGTCTGCTGTATTTAAGGTTGGTATCACAACCTTTAGATGATTTGCGCGCTGCTAAACAAAGTATCAACTTTTTCAATATAACCATTAATTGTTTTCGCTTGAATTATTACGTATTGAAACATTTCTCAGAGGGAAGATGAAGACTTGAAGGTTGCACAGTTGAGAAAAATCTCTCTTCTGATCGAAATGGTGAGTCTTTTGATCTGTTGCGATCATGCCAAATTTTAATTTTAGAAGTTCTTTCTTTCTGCACTAAACTTTCTTCTTTGTCTTCATTTCCAATTTACTAGGCAAGAATTGATAAGAAGCATGAAGTCCTTGATATTGGGTGTGGATGGGGAGGCTTTGCTATCGAAGCTGTCAAACAAACTGGGTGCAAATACACTGGCATCACTCTGTCTGAAGAGCAGCTGAAATTTGCGGAAAGGAAAGTGAAAGATGCTGGCCTTCAGGTACTCCATTCATCTATAATTTTCATCGTCTGGTTCCTTATGCGACTGGTCTTTCAATTAAACTTTTGAGTCATTTAACTCTGTTATATCACCAACTATTTTCTTTATTTGATAATTTGAAATTAAAAGACAACTTCTTATATTAAAGTTATTTTAAGATATGGATATATAAAGATGTCATCGTATAATTTAGAAGCTCGATGATATCTTCAGCTGTCCAAAAATGTTGAGAGTAATATTAGATACAATTTTAAGGCCTTTATATCTCGCGTACTCTTTTTGAAAAAATTAGGGTCTAACATTAAAAAGATTTTTTTTCATATAAGTCTCATATTTATCTACTTTTAGACTTGCGCATCCAAAAATTGCAAATATCATCTCTCGAATGTTAATAAATCATCTGTAAGCACCGTAACTCATGGCAAGACTTCTGCTGAAGATCATGCTACACACACAAGGCAACAAGCAGCTTCCTAAAATTGTAACTAACAGCTAGCTAGCCCTCTTTATCCTATATATATTAGACAAATCCCAGTAATCATGGGACTCGTTAAATACAATACATTATATATATAAATTGTAATCTCTGTAATACATTTTCCTTGAGGATCAAAACATCATTACATCATATTCTTAGGAAGCAAGTTGCATATATATATATCAACAATGATCCTGTTCTTGTCTCAGCATGAGAACATCTGATGAAATTCTTCTCTTAAAGGTCCAGTTACTTCCAAATGACTCCTAATTATCAACTTTGCTCATCTCAGGAGCATATTACACTACTTCTCTGCGACTACCGGCAACTGCCTCTTACCTATAAATATGACAGAATTATCTCATGGTGAGTTTTTTTAAGTACTACCAAACCTTTGATCTAAACATAATGATTCTAACAAAAACCATGATATTTATTTTTATGCAACTTTTCCAGCGAGATGATAGAACATGTGGGCCATGAATATATGGAAGATTTTTTTGGTTGCTGTGAATCACTGCTAGCAGAAGACGGGCTTCTTGTTCTGCAGGTAATTAATATCATATATAGAAGGAGGAAAAGCTAAAAATGTTGCCTGGCTTTCACCATAAAACACCATTTTATGTCCGGTGTTATATTAAATTAAGATTCTAGATGGCAAACAAATGAACCATTAAGTAATGTGAAAAGAAACTTCCGTTTCTTAAGCTACTAATTATTCACACAGTCTCTCTCTCTCTTAGCGAAAATTCATCGCCTCTTCCAGGGATTTGTTTTGTTCATCGAGGGAGGAGGATTGGAGCTTCAACTCCAACCAACTCCCTCCCAGCTTGCTAGCCTCAACCGCCACTTAGTCTTGTTTTTTCCCACTTTTTTAGTTAGTCTTTCTTCGTTAGCATCGAAACTAGTTGATCTACTACTTTTTGGCAAGCAAGGTCTAACACACGCCCCTCCATCAACCTCCCCAGGCTCCAATCTTCAAGGAGACAGAAGAAATATGTTCATACGAGCGGCGAGCTTGCCTCACACACAACTTATGCCATCACTCACGTCATTGTTGGGATCAACGACGTTGAATTTAATTGTTTTGACCATCCACTCCTCTCCAGGTGTGGCGCACGTTCTGCACGCGCCATCACTACCAGTGGTTGCCCCTCGCCTGCAATCCATCTCAGTTTTCGATTGCTTTTCTATATATGTTCCCGCTTTCCTAAACGAAGGATTGAGTGAGAGTGGACGTAACAATTCCTTCCAACCAGTCCAAACCAACACGTTGCAACGTGCAACCTTTATTTTAGTTTCTAGTTGCAATTCTATATTTTATTCATAAGACTATTTAAAAATCATTACTAAGCGGTCTCCCTTTATAGGAATTGGGTGGAAGCCAATATATTGGCTCCAATCACTTTTTTTTTTTTGTATTGTAATTTGTTGATTTTGTGAAGACTATGGGAGACTCTTACCCTATTGAACTTGTATCTTGTATCTACTAATCTATGAATGCCCGATTTTACTGAGAAAAAAAAAAGGTAATGTGAATAGAGGAAATCTAAACCACACACATTCGGCTTCAAAATCTAGCACACTTGCTCTTTGAAGAACCACTTTAGCCCAAAGCATTAATTGGGCCGAAGCAACTTATCAAAAAAATCAATTGGGCCGAACCGCACTTGAACCAAGGCTTAACTCAATTGTATCCAAGCCCCTACTAGGATCGGACATGTACGTCAAGTGATAACTTTTATGATGTAAAGATCTCACAAAAATCAAATGCAATGAAGCCCATATATAATAGATAGGCATAACCTATCGAGGTTTGTGGACAAAGGACCCAAATCTATTGCTATTGTCAAGTATGCTGCTTGTTGAGATAAATTGGTTACCTAAGGCTAAATTTAAAGTATCACACAAAGAACATGAAAATCTAAATAGTTTGGCTCAATGCAAGCCTACGTTTGCTAGCGGAGCCAGTCTCAAAAAAATTTACTATGAACAATGATGGAGTACAAGAGATCAATAACAAAAGCCCTCAATCCAAAATCTCTACTACACCTAATGAACTCTCATGATTCTTCACAAAAGGATTATATCTCCCTCCACAAAGTCTAGCTACTAAATACTCCTAAAATACATGAAAAACATGTATTTAGAATGAAGTGGCACAAAAACCCTAATTATAGAACATTCGTTCGAGCAAAATGTCGAGTGAAGTGCCGAGCAGCCTTTCTGCTTGAATCTCGCTTGGGCAAACTATTGAGCAAGTGTCGAGCAAACTTTTGAATCTGACCCTTGTGAGATGTCAAGCGAAGTGTCAAGCCACAGTCAAGTCGGGGTCAAGCAACAGTCAAACCTACCTTTAAAAATCACATTTTGACATGGAAATCAAGCCAAACCTAACAAATCTCTACCTTGGTTTGAAATCTGTCAAGTGTGAGCAAAGTCCATTAACCAAATGACCGACCCCCTCCAACAAATCCCAAACATAGCATATATCATTGAAGAACTCAATTTTCACACAAAAGTCTTCAATACTATAGATGACTTGACCAAATTACAAGTTTGATCTTAATGAATAATCAACATCTTCACACAAACGACAACACACCACTATACAAATTCCTTACTTCAACGACGACTTCTGAATACACATGAGAACTACCAACAAACATACTATGCCAAAGTAAAAATGCCACAAAACCTGCATGAGCATATCTCAAAAATGGCCAAACTATCCCATCTATCTACCAAATGAAATTGTAGACTTGCTTTAATTGTGTGCCAAAACCAAAATCAAAATCAAAATCATGCTTGATGTCAATAGCATAATCTAGAGTACTACATGCACTCTATTGTGAAACTCTTCTAGCAACTCCACCTAACTTTGCTCTCATTTCTTATGGAACAACAATTGAAATCAAATTATAAAAGAAGAAGAAGATTCACCCAATAAGAAATTGCGTTGACTGCTTCATCCAAATCTATAAACAAGTTTGGCAAACTCAAAAGCATATTATAGGCTCTCACAACAAGTTCGTCTCATTCCATTCAGTTACTCCATTTCTGTAGAGTAGACCCAACTGTATGGTTTGAGTAATGCTCTACCTTCTTGTCTGTAGATTATTAGTTTTTTCAAATGTTTGAACACATCAAACATATCACAAAACACAGATAAACAAATCCAGACTCTTTCACAAATGGTCATCAATAAATATGAATACAAATATGGCACAACATCACACAAGATGTATCCCAAAAATTATAAAGAAATAATGGCAAAAACTTGATTCTGAATTGCTTCACAAAAGCACAATACAAATAAAAATAAACCTTTTATGTCTTATGATCATACAAACAGAAAAAACTATTTACTCATAAATGACCATACTCGTTCAGCCATATGACACAATCACATGTGTCATAAACGAGTAATATCTGAATCTCAAACATCTGTAGATGTTTCACCAATCACTGTATTGTCCTGGAGAAAATAAAAACTATCTGTCTTCTTTCCTGTCATTACCATCGAAGAGCTTTGTAGACTCGAATGACTCCACCTACAGCAGAATATTTATTACCAGAGAATCAAGAATGACCAAAGATATGAGATTTTTCGTCAAAGATGAAATATATCGAACGTTAAACAAAATTCTAATGGTTCCCTCATAAATCTCAATCTCAACTGAATCGATCCCAACAATAGTACAAGCGATATCATTCCCAACTAAAATGAAATCACCATTGACTACTTTATAGGTAGTGAACAAATTTGTCTTGAAACGCATGGAACGTATAAGCTGAATTTATGACCCATTTGTCCCCAAAACGACCATTAGATTCATTGACTTCTAGAATAGTATCAGAGTTGTTAGACCGTTCTTCAATGTTAACAACATTGGAGGAACATTTACCTTCCCCATTTTTTTCAATCTAGGGCATTCATTCTTGTAATGGCCAAACATATGACAGTATAACATTTAATATGTTTCTTGTTAAATTCAGACCTACCACTATAACTACCCCTACTCTTTTCCAAACTTTTTTTTTTCGGAATCTATTATCAGAGGAACTTTTTACAAACAAGCTACTGACTATATTATCCGTGTCTTGTATACCCAATTTTGTTCTCAATTTCTTAGAATTTAAAACAGATTTCACATTTATCAAGGAGATGATATTTCTATTGTACAACATTAAGTTCACAAAATTATCAAAGGAAACTAGTAATGAACATAATAAAATTAAAGATTGATCTTTAGCATCAAGCTTAATATCAATATTCCTTAAATCCAAAATGATTTTATTAAACTCATCTAGATGATCAGAAATTGGAGTACATTTCCTTATCTTGAGTGTGTATAATCGCTCTTTCAAATATAAATGGTTGGTGAGCTACATCTTCATATACAAACTCTCAAGGTTGTTTCAAAGACTAGTAGTGGTCTTCTCATCAACAACCTCACTCAGAATTCTATTAGATAGTGATAAAAGAATAACACTATGTAGTTTCTCTTCGTCTTCTCTTAACGGTGCAAGAGAATGATCCAACACCTTCCCATCTAATACCTTAGACAACTCTTGTTGTCGTAAGAAAGTTTTTTTCTTGATGTACCATAAACTGAAACTATTCTAACCGTCAAATTTCTCTACTTCAAATTCTGTCATAGCCATCCCCCGAGATCTAGCACAGAAGGACTCCTAGCTTGGTGTTAATCAAGTGGATGATGGTAGGGTTGAAGTGGGGTTAAGGTATATGGAGCAAAGGATGAGTGTTTAGGTGAAGAATTGGCTTGGTTAGGGTGATTTGAGTGTCACGGCAATGGGGGCTAGAGGGATGCACGAAAATGATTTGTTTTGGGGGATTGGATGGCTGATTAGGGGACTAGGTTAAGTGAGGATTTCGGCCATGTAAGGGTTTAGGAAAGTGATTTAGGGTTTGGGAATTAATGGAAGATCTTTGGAGGTCAAAGCTGGAAAATCTGGTGGGGATATTGTATGGCCGGTTTTGGTGAGTGGGGGAGATTTGATTTGGTTGATTTGGGGAATTGGGGATTTGATTTATTCAATAAGGGAAGTATTGAATAATCAAATGGGGAAAGAAGAATCAGATTTGATGAGGTGGAGGAGGGGATTTTCGAGCTAGGCAAGTTGCCATAGCTGAATGGGTTTGATTTGGAAAGTGGGGGCGATCGGTTTGGTAAGTTTGGAGGGGTTTGAGGTGGCTGACTTGGGGGAGACTTTCAGACCACGTCCAGCTATGTTTATGGAAGGTTGAGGTCTGATTTGGTGAGGAGAATATTGCAATTTCGTGGTAGGAAAGTTGCCTAACCCGAAATGGTGCAAATCTGGAAAGTTGAAAAACTGTTTTGGCAAGTTTGGTGGTTTGGAAGGAAAGTTTTGGGGCTGCTTTGTGGGGTACGATTAGGGCTTGACCAGGGGTGTTTTAGGGTGATTTAGGTCTGAAAATATGATGGAAATAAGGCAAGTAAGGTTAGGGTTTAATGGCTGGTTGGTGGGGAAAGCTGATGGGCGAAATTGGGCAACACACCTTGCTAGACTTGGTGTTGTTGCCTTGGCTTTGAGTGGGCTGTTTGGGGTTGAAGGATTTCGTGTTTGGGGCAAAGGAAACTTCAAGAAAATAGAATGAACACCCAAGAAAATGGATGAACACTCAAGGGAAGGAAGAACACACCACTCACTCCCAAACTTCAAGTGATCGGCCAACACAACTCACCAACACTTCTCTTTCTCTTTTCTTTTCTTTTCAAGACACTTTCTCACTCACTCTCTAGGGGATTTCGAAATTCACAAATGTTGTGGATTAAGAAACCCTCTTGAACACTCACACACTCTTTCTCAAATCCACAAGTGGTGTGGATTTGGCCTTACAAGAACACAAACACACAAACTCAACAACACACACTCACAATCACAAGAACACCAAGAACAACTTCAAGAACAACAAGAACACTTCAAAACCAAAACACCAAATGAACAAACCTCAAAATAATTTTATAAATAGAATGAAAAACAAGATAGATGTGGATTACTCCTATTCACGAATTGCAAGGAGAAATCCTCTTCAAGGGGATTCACGAATTGCACCCCAAGAAGCCCAAGTGCATGAATGCACCGAATGAATCCTAACCACTATGGAGTGGCCGGCCTAAATCCTCTTGGAGCAATGTCCTAGGGTTCTCAAATGGTCAATGATCAAAGATAGATAGATATATGACTAAAATGAAAGCCTAAGGGTCCTATTTATAGAGCAAACAAGTTGGAAACCCCCAATGGGTCCCTAGTCAAAATAAGCAAATGACTAATACGTCCTAATGCAATTTAAATAATAAAATAAAATAAAATAAAATAAATAAAATATGATAGGTGCCCAAGAGATGGTGTGGCCGTGGGTTGCATGTGCCCATGGTGGGCTATGGTGCTGCAAGGTCCACGGGTGGGCATGTCTGCATGGTGCGGTGGTGCGCGGGCATGGCTCTGTGCAGGGCCAACTGATGGTGGTCATGGCGGAGTGCCATGCATGGTCCTGGTGGTAGGCACAGAGTCAAGCCACGTCGCTCAGAAGTGGCCCAGTCAGGGTGCTCGGGCTGTGGTCCTGCATGGCCCGGGCTGGGTGCCGGGGTGATGTGCATGCAAGGCCCAAGCTGGCGGTCTGGGCACCAGCTGCATGGCGCGGGCTGGTGCCGCGCGCTGGATGGCATGCATGGTGTGCATGCCACTCGCCTGCTCCGCAAGGCATGGGCTGGAGCCATGCGGTGGATGGCATGCATGGTGTGCATGCCACTAGCCTGCTCCGCAATGCGCGGGCTGGTGCCGCGCGCTGGATGGTGTGCCAGTGAAGACACGCTACTAGCCTCGCTGTGGTGTGATGGGTTGCGCGGGTGGTGATGCGCATGCGCACACGCAAGTGCGCACGCAGGTGGATGCGCAGTGGGGCACGCAAGGGTGCGCGCATGGCGGTGCGCACGGCCAGTAGTCTCGCTAGGTGCCCGCTGCGTGTCAAGGTCTAAGCCAAGGCATGCATACAGGCTAGCCAAGGGACTGTCCTGGCCCTCATATGGCTGAGTCACGACCTGTTAGGAAGGGATGGTGGGCTTGGCTAGCCCCTGGCATGGTCCATAGGTGTGACTGGCATACTTGTTGGCCCGTGCCTCAGGTGGTCTTGGTTGGTCCATGGAAAAGACACTAGCCATGGCCAGGTGTTGGCCATGGCTTACAGCCAATGTGCACATGGCTTGATGGTGGCTTAGCTGGACCCATGCAGGTCTTAGTTTGGAGGGCGTTGGGCATGGCCCGGGCTTGGTTGCCTGCCTGGGTGGTCTGGCCTGGTGGCATGCATGTGGTTGGCTTGGCTTGCTGGTGAGCAACCCATGCATGGCTGGAGCTATGAGGCGTTGGGCATGACCTAGGTAGGTTTGGGCGCTGGGCATGGCCCAGGTTGCTGCTGTGGTGCACACATGGTCATCAGGCGGCCGTGCTGGTGGGCGCGTAGATAAGCACTGGAGTGTGGCGCACTGTCGTGCGCGCAGGGGCATGCAGCACATGGTCGATGTAGTAGCGCACTCAAGGGCATGCGGAAACATGTAATGGGGAAGGGCTGTGCACCGTGGGTTGCTCAGGGGGCTGAGCAGGAAGGCGCACAGGTGGGTGCACATAGGTGACATGCTGGGGTGCGTGCCGGGCTATGCGCAAGCATGCGCCGAGTGGGCTATGCGCTGGGTTGCACATGGCTGGTAGTCTCGCTGGGGGCTTGGTGCGTGTCAGGGCTCGGGCCAAGACACCCACGTAAGCTACTGATGGCATGCTGGTGCTGTTGGGCACTGATGGCATGTTGGTGGCCATACTAGTGCTGCTGGTCAGGCTGATGGGCACTGGGTTTGCCTGTTGGCCATGCTGGCTTGTTGCTGGACATGCGGGTGGTGCTGCTGGCATGATGATGGGCGTGTCATGGCATGTCAGTGGCTGTGTCATGGCGCTTTCAAGGCCATGTGGTGGCACGGTCATGGGAGAACAAGTGAGCCACGTCCCGATTGACTCGTGCGTCTCCTCTAATCTTCCTTGGACACACTCAGGACTCTTAAGGGAGTCCTCCAATGATGGGCTTGGCACCACAAGTGGTGCCAACTCGGGTGTCAACTTGTGTCTGAGGCCTTGAACATGGACGATTTTTGATAGGGTATTATCAAGAATGTCGAGCAAAAAGTCGAACGGCCTTTCTACTTATATATCACTCGAGTGAATTGTCGAGCGAGTATTGAGCGAAGTGTCAAGCCACAATCTGACTTGGGCCAAGATCAAGCCATAGGCAAACAAAGCCTCAAAAATCACATTTTCACCAGAAAATTATGTCAAACTGAACAATATTGTTATTGTAGCAGAAGAAAATATGCCCACTACACAGAAGGCTGCAATCTTAGATAGCCATGGACCAAGGGATGAGTGACCTGCAATTGAGTGCTAAAGTTGGGGTGGACATGCTCGTGGTCTAGCTCTCTGTTTAATATGTATAGCCATTTATGTAAAGCATGTCAGCAACTGTTTTTAACCTTTTTAGTATTCTGTATTCTTTCTAGCTTTGTAACAGAGCATATAAGGGCTGTATTTTCACCAATTGTAAATAATTCCTAAGGAGAATTCAAGTAGTTTTCTCTTCAACTGAGTTATTCCTTGAGGCTCTCTCAGTTTCCTTTTCATTAATTTCTGTCAACATCATCTCTAAGCTCCATTTTTTAACAAAATCATCACACTATAAAATGTGAAAGTCCATGTGACTCAGTGTCATTTGAATATATAAATATTATATATATATAAATTTATATAAGGTTTAGACTCTTATTTACCATTTCATTCGATGATCTACTAAAATTTGAGACAATTTCAGCGTATTGCTAACTGTTTTAAGCTGGATGATCTGTTCTTAGTTCATATCGATACCAGATGAACGATATAATGAGTATAGGCAAAGTTCAGATTTTATCAAGGAGTATATTTTTCCCGGTGGAAGCCTGCCATCACTAAGCAGGATAACAGCAGCCATGGCTTCTGCATCCAGATTAAGGTATATTAATTATTTATTGATTATTCCATTGGTAATTTACTTTTGAGTATCTATATAACAATCTCTCGGATGTTTAATTATATAATTTCTCTAAGTGCAGCGTGGAGCTCCTGGAGAACATCGGGATTCATTACTACCAAACACTCAGACGTTGGAGAAAAAAATTCACGGAGAACCGGAGGTAATTAGAAAATTATAATCATTTTGAATTTAGTGTTATTTTCTTACTAATTTGTCTGTATCTCAAAGAAGTCTCGTCTAGTTACCTCAAAAGTAATTTAGTTTAGCATTTTTCATTCGGGTATCAGCCTGGAGGCGTCCTACTGAAACCTGCAGGCCGCCTACAACTAATTTTATGATAAACAATGTTAATTACTTTTGCAGCAAAGTCCTGGCTCTCGGCTTTGATGAAAAATTTATAAGGACGTGGGAGTATTACTTTGATTATTGTGCAGCTGGTTTTAAGTCCCGTACACTCGGAGATTATCAGGTAGTTAATGTTTCTAATCTACAGAAAAAATAAACATGGTACGTACTGTGGCATGCATGTGATCATCGCATGGCATGCATTCTACACTCAGTGCTAGCTAACAGCTCATGTGGTGATTATTATCATTAAGAAAAATTGTGTGCACTGTGCAGTCCCTTTTGCATATATAC
The DNA here is from genome assembly GCA_036898215.1 of Platycarya strobilacea. Classification (NCBI taxonomy): domain Eukaryota; kingdom Viridiplantae; phylum Streptophyta; class Magnoliopsida; order Fagales; family Juglandaceae; genus Platycarya; species Platycarya strobilacea. The sequence continues at coordinate 42,314,710 of CM072545.1, read as the reverse complement.
TCTGTGCATCATTTTTTTAATATAAAATAATTGTTTGGATAAAGAATTCGCAAAAAATTGGATTGAAGCTAAACTCACAAATATTAACTTGAAATTAATATTACATATACAGATTGTCTTCACCCGTCCCGGCAATCATACTGCATTTGGCAATCCATATCAAACTGGTGTGCCTTCCAGAGTTGATCATCATCATCCTGTTCCCGATGGAGAAATCGAAACTTCGTATTAATGCGGTCAGGAGTAATACTTGATCCTTTTTCCCAAAGTAGTTCAAAGCACTCAGAGTCTATCGATACGGACTGATCTATTTTACTTTAACCAGTACTTCCTATGACAGAAGTAACGAATAATATTGGTATAACGTACTGGTATCTTTGCCTTCTTTAGACCATGGAGATCATGTTCCTTGGCGTACGCTGTTTGTAACACAATGATGAATAATAGTGGCTATAGACCTGCAACAACCTTGGTAATTTTCTTCCGGTGAGAAATTTTTTATCTATCTGTCTCTTCTTCTTCCTCCTCTCTTTTATTTATTTATTTATTTTCCTTAGTACTTCTATCAAAATGAATAAGTGGCGCCGGACAAAATTATAAGAAATAGTAGTACTTATTATAAGTTAATTAACAAAGCTAAGGGTTAAGATTGAAAAATAATGCAAAATTTAGAGAAGATTTTAAGGCCTGGTTTGGATAGTGTATTGAGAGGATATGAATTGAGCTAACTGTTTGTGAATATTAGTGAGATATTTGAGTTAAATTTTTTTATAGGATTTTAGAAAATGAGAGAAAAAAGTGAATTAAAATATTAATATAAAATTAAAAAACTGTACAATTTATAATTTTTTAATATTATTTAATTTGTTTTGAGATTTAAAAAAACTGATTAATTATTTTGTGTGTTTTGTGTTGAAACTTGAAAAAGTAATAAGTAATAATTACATGAAAAAATAAAAACTTAAAACTGAGAAGAGTTTGTATTTGAGTATTTTGATACTGACATGATCAAATGAGATGAAATGCATATATATATCTATCCGAAGTTCGAACTAGGCCTGGTAGTAAGGTTTGTTGATAAAATCTCCTAAAACTCACAAGTGGGCCGGCTCATAGTTAAGGAAATATGATTAGATTTTGAAATAAAAATGCTAAAATGTATTTTTTTCAAGAAATTTATAAAAAAAATTTATCTATTCACACTATATAATCAACTTTTTGTGATATTAAGTTTTGTCGCAAAAATTAGAAAAAAAGGTCGCAAAAAAGTATTTTCAATAAAAACAATCATTTTAACTGCGATTAAAATATCACAAATATATGTTTTGCTAAAATGTACGTGTCAAATATTGATATGTTAAAAATTATGAAATTTGAAACACAAAATTTGAATTTCAAAAGAAAATGTCTGACTAAGGGTTAGTTTTTTTTTTTACAAATAATCACATATTATCTTATCTCATATCATCATTATTACTTTTTCAAATTCTCATATAAAATAAAATAAATAATTCAATTTTCTCAAATTCAAAAACAACTTTTCAAATTCTAACACGATACTAATATTAAAAGAATATATTTTAATAATATTTTATTCAATTATACCTTTTATCTCATCTAAGAGCATTCTCATTAGATTTGCTAAAATTTAAGGTCAAAAAGTATTAATTTGCACACATCAAAAAAACTTTTGTCATATTTGATAAAAAAAATAAAAATAAAAAAGTGGAGAAAGGAACAAAAATACTTTTTATCTTCAAAAGTTTGGTCAATCCCTTCAAAAGTATTCAAATTTGAAGAGTTACTATTTACTTTTAAAAATAAAAAATATTTTTCTTTTCTTTTCCCACTTTCTTCTCTTCATTTTTAATCAAATATAATAAAAAAATTTGATATATGTACAAAGTTGTATTTTTCGACAATAAATTTTAACCAATCCAATGAGCATTCTCATTGGATTGGCTAAAAGTAATAAGTAGTAATTAGTTAATTTGGACATTAAAATTCATTTTAAGTCCACATTGGAGTGTTCAAAAGTCAAAGAGTTTGACATTTTTGAATAGTAAATCCAAATCAAATGCCAAATTTGGCCAATTAAAGACAATGACCATTTTTTTTTCCTTCTCTTTCTTACTTTACTCTCTCTTTTTATAGTTTTTGAATAGAGAAAATTAAGTTAGTAAAAAAATATAGTTAGATAAGAAACAAGTAGAAATAGTTTTTTTTTTTAAATATCGATTAGTAATTTAATTTAAATATAATATAATTACTAATTATTTTTCTAAATTCATAATTTAATTAAACTATAATTATCAATTAACATATAATAGATAGAATAGTCAAATATGATAAATTAATTAATTTAATAATTGTAAATAGTTAAAAAAAATTAATTATTAATTACTTATTATTATATATTTTTATAAATAGATAATCCAATATAGAGATTTGATGTGAATAGTCAAAATCAAAAGTTAGTTATATTATTTTATTGTTATATTTTAAAAAAATAGTCATTCCAATGTTGAGACTTATATGAATGGAATGACCAAAAGTCCAAATAGATGTTACATTAGTTAAAAGTATATTTTAACAATAGCCAATCCAATGAGAGTACTCTTATATTATTTTATCTGTAAAAACAAACTTGGCTTAAATAAGTCTTGTTAATAAAACTATATATACATGTAACCCTACTCATTTTGAAATTCTTGTATCAAAATGAAAAGTCACAATTATTTATAAAAACTAAACAAAATGATAAATATCAGTGAAAAGTCACAATTACTGATACTATACTAGTACTTATACTATATACTATTACTTATACTATTGCATATGAGTTATGTATATAACTTATATAACTAGTACTAGTATATTCACGCAAAAAAAAAAAAACTAGTACTAGTATAAGTAATAGTATAGTAATAGTAGACTATAGTATCGTATAGTAATAGTATAGTAACTAGTACTAATATTAGTGTCTAATATACTATAATATTAGACTATAGTTTAATATTAAACTATACTAATATATTAGACTATAATAAATACAATAATATTAGACACTAATATTAGACTATAGATACTATAATGTTAGAATATACTAAATAAATATATTAGACTATAAGATTAAACTATATAAATACTAATATATTTGACTATAGATACAATAATATTAGATTATAATAAATATTATAATGTTAGACTATACTAAATAAATATTTTAGACTATAATATTAAACTATATGTTATTATTTATTTTATTATATTATTACCTTAGTATATTTTACTGTTATTATTTCTTTTTATATCTTAGTATTATATTTCTAGTGGCTTATTATGCTGATCATTATTGTGGCTATACAGGTTTACGTGATTTAAAATGTTCGGATCATAATGCAAGAATGAAATTAAGAAAATTAAAACGATGGATAAAATATGCTAGAGAAGAACAATAATTAAAGAAATAAAATTATAAGATAATGATAACTGAATTCTGGAGATATAAATATATAAAGGATATCATAAATCGATTTATTGATGAAACCATAGAATTGAAGGAATAGAATAAAAAACTAAATTGTCGTCTGTCTAGACTTACTACATAAAAAAAAAAAAAGAGTATAAATTCACTGATAAAGGTTTTTAACAATGATGAATTATAAAAAAGAAAATTGAATATGTTGAAAACCTTGTGTTGGTAAGTTATGAAAATCCGTTGGTTAGCCCAATTATGCTAAAAGGCTTTAATGATGGTCCTAGTAGTGTTTCCACAAGATCTTGATCTGCTTCATCTCCTTGAATATGGTTAATCTTTTCTTAAAAACTTAGTATCAATAAGTTCTATATTCAAATCAGATTCATCTTCTTCTTCTAGTATATCTGTAGAAGTAGCAAGAAATTTACAAGATTGGACTTTCATGATATCCCTACAAATAAAATTTACAAACAATCTACTTTTTCCTTGAAGTTATCATTTCTTTCTAATTATACTATTAAAACAGTAGAAAAAGCTATTAGTTTAAATAATGATTATGAATTAATGCAATTATTAACTAAAGATTCTATCAAACATCATAAAGAGCAAAAATATTCTTTCATACATATTGGATTAGTATAAGTTGTTGTAAAACCATTAACTAGATATGGATTAAATGCATCAATATTACTATGTCGAAGAGATGGAAGACATTATAAGTTTCATGACTCATTACTTGTTATGGTAGAATCTAGCTTGTTTCATGACCCAATTTATTTTGATTATTATCCAAATTATTCTCTCTCATTATTTGATGTCAATATTTTACATGCTTTAACATTAAATATTAAGTCAAGTGGTTATCATATGATGAAAGACACACATCCTTTAACTGTTGTTTATAGAATACATTACAAACTCTTGTACTAGAAACAGCATTAGAGCTGCAAGCTCTTGTACTAGTCCAAAAGAATATACATTATTATTACAATCCATTACACCAAATTCTACTATACAAATTCCTAAGTAGATTAATTGGAACCAAATTACTCTCCCTAATGAATGGAAATTAGGTAATATAACATCAGTATCTAGGATAGAAAATAATGCTATTACTGATTTAGATTATACAAAACAGAGATCAGTTGATCTGTTCAGATATCTTTTCAAACTTTTAGGAGATCATTTTCACATGTTACTTCTAATGCATCTTTTTATTATCACATTTCTAAATCTATTCTTTTTTTAGCTTCTCAAATATCTCTAAATTTAGATACTCAAATTAGAGAAATTATTCCAGAAAATATTGTTGACACACCCAGTGTACATAGTTTATAATGCACCATTTACTTCTCATAATTCTGAACAAACAAATGAGCCTTCTTCTCTAACATGCTCACAAGTGGTTAGAAAGGATTATCAAAATTATCTGATTTTCGTTGATATAAAGATGTATTTCTAACTACGGTTATGATTAAAATGATTGTCAACAATTGTACTAGAAGGAAAAATTCACAGCCGGACTTCCCTATTACTTTACCCAAAAGTTACGAGAATCATTAAATAGTTCAGATGGTACAATTGATTTTAATAATATCACTTATGGAGATATTATAACTACTACTAATAGAACTGATTTAATTATATGTAATGATTTAAGATTAAAAAATCAAATGGAAAAAGAAAATAAATATGCTAAGAAAGAATTAGGTACCTTTTGTGAACAATTTGGTTATGCCCCATTACTTCCTCCATCTAGAAGAAATAAAAAGGGAAAAAAAAATTATAAGAATTATTTAAACAAGAAGAAAAACTACAAAACACCATACAAAAAGATAAAAGATAAACAAACATATAAAAAACCATTTAAAAAGAAGAAAAAACCCACTATTGGTTATAAATGTGGAAAAATAGGACATTTTAAGTCAAATTGAAAAGTTAAACAACAAATTAATGAATTAGACATACCTAATACTTTAAAAAAAAATTATTAAATATTTTTGTAACAGTGACAAGTGAAGAAGAGGAAGATAGTTCTTCTGAAAAAATTTATCAATTAAATGAATATAGTATCTCAAAACAATCTTCTGACAGTGAATCGAAAGATGAAATTCATATTTGTAATTGTCTGGACAAAAATAATTGTATTTATAAAAAAACTATTAATGTTCTTACAAAACATGAAGATATTATTTAAGATTTAATAGATAAAATTAATGACCCACATGAAAGAAGAAACTATTTAACAAGATTAAAAGATACATTTACTAATAATAATATTTCTACTGATTATGCTGATACAATACCAAAACCTTATAATTTTTTTGAAATAGTAAAAAGATTCAAGACATTAAAACAGAAAATCAAATTGCAAGATTTACAACAAGAGATTAATGAAATAAAAGAAGAAGTTAAATTAAAATAATTCTAATATCAAACTAGAAGTTTCAAATAAACAATTACTACAAGAAATTATACTATTAAAATTAGAAAATAATAATCATCCTAATAAAGAACAAGGATAAGGTTCAATGGTGGTTACTAAGGATGAAACAGAAAATTTTATTAACATACTTAACAAATTAAATTCTAAAAAATGGTATATTGAAGTAACAATTTCTATTAACAAGGAATTTTCTTTTACAACAGTTGCTTTACTGGACACTAGAACAAATTTAAACTGTATCCAAGAAGGATAAATATCTTCTAAATATTTTGAAAAGACAAAAGAAATATTATCTCAAGCTAACTGTTGTATTGTAAGATTTTAAATAATTGTTTCAGTGTGTTGTGCTTTTTTTTTTTAATGTGTCTTTTGTTTATCATTTTCAGATTTATCTTAGTTCTGGATGGTTGAATTGTTATGCTTTATTTCATTATAGTATTTGTTCATTAATATAAATTTGGGTAGTAGTTAAGATTTTAGTTAGTTGATCATATTTAGTTAAGTTGTGAGCATTTATTTATTTTTATATACGCATTTATTTTGTTTAATTTGAAATTTGGGTCTTTCGGATTAGATTATTATTTTATATCATTCATTTTATCAAATTCTTTATTTTAAATGATTGTATTATGAAATCCATTATTTTAAAGTTATTATTCTTGTTGTGGGTTATTTTATTTTATTTAGTTTTTATGCATTCATCATATAGATTTGATTTTTATTTTTATTTTTATTTTCATGAGTTTCCTACAAGATGGTTTTGGATTTTGTTTATTATCTTTTTATTTTAATTATTACTTTTGTCCTTTAAATATTATGGAACTTTGAAATTCATTGAGATAAATATTTAAAGGAAATCGTTACTATGTTATCCTTTTTAAGATATGCATAGAGGTAGGTTTTAAAATTTATTATATTTCCACCTTTTCGCTTGTTTTATTTTAAAAGTTTATCTATTTATTTTGACGAGTAGGTTTGCTTCGTAGACTTGTTAGTATTTATTAATTAATTAATTAATTTTATTATGGTTCTTTTCTTTTAAAGGTTTTAAGTCCTGAAGATTTCTACAATAAATCTTTTTAGACTTGGGTTTTGTGGAGAATTTCAAAACTTTAATTGTCATTTTATTTCTCCGTTTTTCTTTTAATTCAATTTCCTTGTTTTATTTAATAAAAGCTTTTGGTGATTTGTGTTTATCAAAGGAGGTGGTCTTGTTTTCTTAAATAAATGGCTTTACTTATTTGTTTATTAGATCTTTTTCCCCGTTGTATTTTTATATAATATTTATGTGAATTACTTGAGTTTTATTTAGTATTTGAGTATATTATTATATCTTTGCGAGATGGTTTTGTTTTGATAAGTTGTTGGTATTTACATAAGTGTGTTTCTTCATTGATGTTTTATATGCTTTTATGCGTATTGCTTGGGTCTCACTGAATGTTTGAGTTTATAAGTTCTGATGTTATTTATGAAAAATCGTTAGAATTGTACTCTAGGTGAACTCTTCTTGTGAGTGTGAATATTTGTCCATTAATATACTGTTGTGAAATCTATTTTAGAAATACTTATGATAGTAGGTGATCATCTATTTCTTTTGTGAAGTTTTGGTTTTGTTTATGGATGCGTAGAGATTAATGTGTAATAGTTGTGAGTGTATAAATTTTGGAGAGTATTTGTCTTTAGCTTGTGTTTAACTTGCGAGAAGTTATTGTGGTAATTGATGGATGTCGATTCAATGTGATGGTATTAAATTTGAAAGATTTAAATTTTAGGCTTCTGAGCGAGTTGTTTAGAGGTGGATAACTTAAGTATGATATTTAGAGAATTTAATGGTTTCCTTTGCCAAAGTATCTTAAGGAATTAATTGTGACTTGAGGTCACATAAGAATTTAAATATTTGAGACTAATATTTTCCTTGGGTATTGTAGATCCAGATGAGTGAGAGAATTATGTATATTATGGTTACCTTGTTAATTAATCTGAGCAGAGTTGATATGTTTTTTATGTGAAGTACGTTGGAGCTTAGGTATCAACCATGGTAGTATAATCGGAATTAGGAGATATTAAGACTTTAGGATTTGGAAGTGTGGTATAAAATTTCTTATTAATAGGTGTTAAGCAAGCTTCTACTTGATGGTGATAATTTATGAGAATTTAATTTTATGCATTTGATAAGTTTTTAAAGTGCACGCAGAAGCGTGATGTCTTGCAATGTAGTTAGAGGTTTAAGTCTTGTGTTGATTTTAAGAAATTAATGGTGACTTGAAATTTGAGATGATACTTGTGAGTGAAGATTTATCTTTTGGTTGGGTAAATTATGTTTATTGATGGTTAAGTTGGGAAGATAAACTTGGGAGTTATTTGAGAGTGGCACGATTTGTTGTATGGAGTTAATGAACATTAGGATTTTGGGAGATTGTACTAGAGTCCTTGTACGTATGGAGATTTCAGACTACATTGCTACCTTAGGAGTTTTGGAGATGAAATATTATTTGGAGACTATAAGTTTATGATGGAATAACTTTCATTTGTAATTGAGGAAAATAGATGATTGTACTAATGCTTGGAGTGAGTATTGAGTGATGTAGTAGGTGAGCTATTGGAGTTTCTATTAATTACAGTCGAGCAAATTTCAGGGACGAAATTCTTTTTAAGGGGGGGAGAATGTGAGATCCTAGATTTACGTATTTTTTTACACATTATTTTATTCTCGTTGTTGATTATTTTATTTTATTTTAATAATATTATTGGTGATATTTTATTTGTTTAAAAAATATATTTGAGCTATTAGTTAGTTAATATTAATTTTACGTTATTTTTATGTTTATATATTGAATTATGTTACTTTTCTTATTAATTTTAATATGAAATAATTATTTTAATGATTGAAATTTAATTTATTTATTTTATTATGAGTTAATTTGATGTGTTTTATTTATTTTAATTAAATGTATTTTGGAGTCGGTTTTTATGTACATATATTTATGTTGTGATTTTACCTTTTTTTGTGATCCAAGTGATGGAAATTGGATTGAATTTGTTTCCCTTCCTTTTTCCTTTTTCTTTTTTCTTCTCTTTTTTTCTTTTCTCTTTTTCTTTTTCTTTTTTTCCTTTCTTTTTCCCGGTCCCCCCCCCCCCGGAGACCCGCGACCCCTTTCCCCTCCTCTCTTCCCTCACCGTTTCTCTCTTCTTCCCCAGCGTCGCCGTGCGTCAGCCCCCGGCGACACCGCCCAACCCAACCTCACCCCCACATGTCGACAAGTCCAATGGTACCGGTGATGTCATCTCCAGCCACCCCACTTCCCGCCGGCAAGCTGAAACCCAAAATGGTTTTGTGGCTTCTCTTGTGTTTTCCGGCCACCTCCGACCACCCGTGACGATGGCGACCTACCAGCAGCCTCCCCTCACTCCGGCGAGCATAACCCACCGCCCAAAGTCACCCAGTTCGGCTATTTCCTCCTCTACCCGAAATGGGTCCTTAAATGAGTCTATCCTCACCACGCCACCTTTCGGCCGTTGTGTGTCTCACCTTCGCCATCAAATCACTCCCCTACCCTAGCCGGTCATCCCCCTAACTTAGTTTCCCCATACATGATCCCACCTTCCCTGTACAACCCCAAACCCGAAAATGGGTTTCCACCCATTTTGAGCCTGATCCACCACCTTCCGGTGGTTGCGCCACCACAGCACCAACTCCACGAGATTCCTCACCTCCTACTAAGTGTTTTTCTAAATTTTGGTGTCAAATCGAGCACTCTAACCTAACGTATAATTAACCATAGTGTCAAGAAGGGAGCCAAGGAGATCATGTTGTACATGGTAATAAATAGTTGTTTTCTAGGCCAAAGGGGTTTTTGACGTGTGTAGTTATAATTAAATGTATTCTTTTTGGGAAATGGTGGAAAATGAATATTGTGGTCTTTTATTTGTATGACTAATTTACTTTTTAGATGTATAAATGTTTGTTTTAAACTCTTGGTTGTCACATATTGATTACATATTGAGATTGTGAAAGCTCGCTCTGGTATTCCTACCTACAGTTTGTTGGGAATAAATCGATAAAACAAACAACACAGATAAGAAATTAAATGCAGTGGTAGCAACTAAGAGAAGTAAAATAATAGAGACAACACTGAACACTAGATTTAAGTGGTTTAGTTCAACTGAGCTTATATCCACTGTAGGGTTGGTCTCAAAACTTCACTATAATCAAATGGAGTACATAGAGAGAGAATCAACAGATTCTTACAAAAGAAATCACTCACTTCACGTTTATATACTCAATCTTCATGTGTTTAAACTCAACCACTCAAGAAATGATAAAGAAATGAGATCAAAAGGGGTGCTCTATTCGTCCGGGCGAAATCAGGGCTCTGGTTTTTCGTTTGCTGCTTTGCGCGAATGAGACTTGCGATATTTATATTAATGCAATCTCGCTCGAGCGAGAGTTAATATCGCTCTAGCGAATATTTCTAGGTCAAACTCGCTCGAGCTAAACGTCGAACGAGAGTTAAGCGAACTCTCGGGTTGAATCTCGCTTGAGCGGGAGGTGTCTTCACTCAAGCGAAAGTGTAGGGAAGGCATGTATTCAAGTCATATTTCAACAAATTTCCACCTTGACTTGAATACTCACAAGTCTTACTGAACCCAAATCAACAGAAAAAAAAAAACCAACCCTATCAAAATCCCCTAAGGGACCTGGAAACCTCGAACTCCAATCAAGTCCAAACAAAGCTTGAACTTGTGCACTGCAACTGGCTTTGTCATCATGTCTTCTAGATTCCCTATAGTAGCAATCTTCTGAATGCCCACAGTACCATTTGCAACTACTTCTCTGAGGAAATGATACCTGACATCAATGTGCTTTGTTCTCTCATGATACATTTGATTTTTGGTCAAATGAATTGCACTCTAACTGTCACAAAATACTATCATCTCCTCCTACTGAAGACCCAAGTCACTAATCAGCCCCTTCACCCAAATAGTTTCCTTAAGCCTCAGCTGCTGCCATGTATTCTACCTCTGCAGTTGATAAAGCAATAGTTGTTTGAAGTGTTGCTTTCCAACTAATGACAGAACCACATAATGTAAAAACATAATCTGTCAATGATCTTCTCTTGTCTAAATCTTCAGCATATTCAGAATCAACAAATCCAACAATATTAGAACTAAGATCAATATCTCTATCAAATAATAAGCCAAAATGCCAGGTTCCCTTTAAGTACTTCAGAATCCATTTCATTGCCTGCCAGTAAACTCTACCAAGTTTAGCCATATACCTGCTAACCACGCTCATTGCCCATGAAATGTCTGGACGGGTACAAACCATAGCATACATAATGCTGCCAACAGTACTTGAGTAAGGAACTCTTGCCATGGACTGTTCCTCCTCATCTATATGGGGAGATAGGGAAGCTAAAAGTTTAAAATGCATTGCCAATGGCGTGCTTACAGGTTTGGAGTTAGACATTCCAAACCTATCAAGAATCTTCTCAATGTACTTTCCCTATGACAAATACAATTTCACAGCTTTCCTATCCATGTGACTTTCCATTACCAAAATTTTCCTAGCAACACCTAAAGCTTTCATCTCAAACTCATTTCTAAGTTGAGTTTTCATCAAATCAATATCAATCATGCTTTTAACAGCTATAAGCATGTCATCAACATAAAGCAATAAGTGAATGAAAGACTTATCAAGCAATTGCTTATGATACACACAATAATCATAGCTACTTCTCAAATAACCATGATCAACCATAAACAAATCAAAACGTTTATACCATTACCTAGACGACTACTTCAAACCATACAAAGACTTCTTCAATCTGCATACCCAGTCCTCTTTACTTTCAACAATCAATCCATCTGGCTGACGCATATAGATAGTCTCTTCAAGCTCACCATGTAGAAATACTGTCTTCACATCAAACTATTGAAACTCCAAGTCATACAAAGTCGTGATGGCTAATAAAACTCTGATTGAACTATGCTTTACAATTAGAGAGAACACTTCATTGAAGTCGATCCCCTATCTCTGATTGTAGCCTTTAGCAACTAGGCGTGCTTTATATCTTGCATCTGTCTCAGACTGGATTCCCTTTTTTCTCTTGAAAACCCATTTGTAGCCAACAACCTTAGTCTTCGCTGGTAACTTAACCAAATCCCATGTTTGGTTCTTGTGAAGAGATTCAATCTCTTCAGTTATAGCTGAGCACCATTGAGCAGTCTCGGTACTCTTCACAGCCTCTGAGTAACTAAAAGGCTCATGCCCAACAATTTCTTCTGCTGTCATGAATGCATACATGACCATGTCTAGTTGAGCATATCTCTGAGGTGGTCTGATCTGTCTCCTCTGTCTACCAGTAGCTGTACTGTACTGCTCCTCAACCGATGCTTCAGTCTCTGATTTAGAATCATGCTCATCAGTTATAGCATGATCTTGAGAATCAAGTGGTGTCCTCTATAGAACTTGTTGTAGCTATACCTTCTTCCCTGTAGATACGGGAATTTTCTTTCTCAGAGTAAGCATAGATTTTCATCAAAAGTAACATCTCTCCTAATCATGAATTTGATGACTTGGGATCAGTGCACCACAACTTATATCCCTTTATCCTAGTAGCATATCTCATAAATATGCATTTCTTTACCCTAAGTTCTAGCTTACCATTATTAACATGAAAGTAAGCAGGACAACAAAAAATTTTCAAATTTGAATAATTACAAGGCGCATCAGACCATACAAGATTAGGTGTTTTCAAATCAATAGTCGTGGCTGGAGAGCGGTTCACCAGAAAGTAGGCTGTGTTGACTGCTTCCGCCCAAAAGTCCTTTGACAGGCCGGCATTTGAAAGTATATTACGTGCTCGTTCTAACAGAGTTTGGTTCATTCGTTCAGCTACCTCATTTTGTTGTGGAGCGTGCCTAACTGTACAGTATTTGACAATCCCTTCATTCTTGCAAAACTCATCAAAGTCACTGCTACAAAATTTAATTCCATTTTCAGTCTGAAGTCATTTCACCTTCTTGCCGGTCTGATTCTCAATCAGAACTTTCCAATGCTTGAAATTCTTGAAGACATCACTTTTCTGCTTCAGAAAGTAAACCCACACCTTCCATGAATAATCATCGATCAAAGTAAGCAAGTAGTTTGCTCCACCTTTCGATGGAACTGAGGATAGATCCCAAAGGTTAGAATGAATGTAGTCCACTGTACCTTTAGTGTTGTGGACCCCTGTTGCAAATTGGACCTTACTCTGTTTGCCAAACACTCAGTGCTCGCATAAGTCAAGTTTGCCAAAATTCTGATTCCCTAACAACCCTTACTTACTGAGGATAGACATCCCATTCTCACTCATATGGCCCAGTCTTATATGCCATAAACGAGTGACATCTGATTCTGCCTCATCAGATACTGATACTACAGTTTCACCACTGACAGTTTTGCCTTGGAGAAAATAGAGATCATCTTTCTGATCTCCCTTCATAACAACCATAAAGCTTTTGCTGACTTTCAATACTCCACCTTGACCCGTGTACTTAAAACCCAAAGAATCAAGAGCCCCCATAGAGATAAGATTCTTCTTCAAGTTTGAAATGTGCCTGACATTTGACAATGCCCTAACTATCCCATCAAACATTTTAATCTTCACTGAGCCCAATCCTGCAATCTTGCAAGCCATGTCGTTCTCCAACAAAACAGAACCACTATTGACTGGTTCATAAGTCATGAACCAGTTCATCTTAGGACACATGTGAAAAGTGCAAGCTAAGTCTATGACCCACTTGTTACTAAACCGATTGGTTGAATCACTAATTGCAAGGACCATACCTGAGCCATCAAATTCATCAACAACATTGACGGCATTAGAGGAACTCGTGGATTCCTCCTCGTTATTCAGTTTTGTACACTCACTCTTGTAATATCCAAACTTCTGGCAGTAATAACACCTAATATTTTTCTTGTTGGACTTGAACTTCAATTTCTCTTGAGACTTCCTTCTGCCCTTCTCTGAACCCTTACACTGGATCTCCATCTGTTAGAGGAATCTTTGACAATCAACCCACTGGCTTGAGTTTCACTACCCTTATCACTGTACCTACTCCTCAACTCCTTAGAGTTCAAAACTGACTTCACATCAGCTAAGGAGATGGTATCTCGGCCATATAGCATAGAATTAACAAAATTCTCAAATGATGCAGGTAATGAACACAAAATAATTAAAGTTTGATCTTCATCATTAAGTTTGATGTCAACATTTCTAAGATCCATAACAATCTTATTAAACTAATCTAAGTGTTCAGTAACAGACGAACCCTCATTCATCTTGAGTGTATATAACCGTTGTTTTAAATACAACCAGTTAGTAAGTGATTTCTTAATGTACAAGCTATCAAGCTTGTTCCAGAGATCCTCAACAGTCTCTTCTTTAGCTACCTCTCTTAATAATCCATCAGATAAGGACAATAAAATAGTACTATGTACTTTCTATTTATTGTCCTTAGACGGTACAGGAAAATCACGAGACATTTCTTCAAGTACTTTGAATAACCCCTGCTGGCACAACAAAACGTTCATCTTTAAGCGCCACAAACTGAAACTGTTCTGTCCATCAAACTTTTCTACTTCAAATATGGCTGTGACCATCCCTTCAGTCCTTCATAGAGCTAGATAGCTCTAATACCAATTTGTTGGGAATAAACTGATAAAACAAACAACACATATAAGAAATCAAATATAGCGGTAACAACTAAGAAAAATAAAACAATAAAGACAACACAAAACAACAGATTTAAGGGGTTCAACTCAACTGAGCTTACATCCACTGTAGGGTTGGTCTCAAAACTTCATTATAATCAAATGGAGTACATAGAGAGAGAGAATCAACAGAATCTTACAACAGAAAGCACTCACCTCATGTGTATATACTCAATTCTCGTATGTTTACACTCAACCACTCAATAAATGATGAAGAAATGAGATCAAAAGGGGTGCTTTGTTCATCCAGGCGAAAACAGGGCTCTGGTTTTTCGTCTGCTGCTTTGCGCGAATAAGGCTCGCAATATTTATATTAATGCGATCTCACTCAAGCGAGAGTCTCGTGAAGTCTCTACCTGAATTTCGTTCAAACAGGACATCGAGCGAGAGTTGAGCAAACTCTCGGGTTGAATCTCGTTCGAGCAGGAGGTGTCTTTACTCAAACGAGAGTGCAGAGAAGACATGTATTCAAGTCATATTTCAACACAGTTCAAATCGTAAACTTGGATGCAGAGAATGAATTTGAGCTAGAAGGATTAGTTTTACCATATGAGTCATTGGCTAGAGATTTTTATTTGTCTTTCATATTTGTCGTGAAATTTATTATCACTTTATTCATATTTTGGCTGATGATTGTATCATTGGATAAATTCATTTTGGGTTCCAATGTGTAAAACTTTCTTGGATATGGAATGGAAATTTACTGGGACGGTATACATTACCCATGCATCATGATCAGCTCGTTCTTCGAGCATTTATTATTCAACAGATTTTTGTTTTTCCTTTTATATTCAAATGATTTATTATAATTTAAGAAAACGAAAATACTAATAATGTTTTAATATAATTGACATTGTATTAGGTATGTAAAAAATAAATCTTATAATTATATATAGTTTTCTCTTTTCATATTCAAATCACCTATGTTTGGACGTTGTTAAAGTGATGTCAATCCATTTCGAAGTAGTTATTAATGAAAGTCGGTACTTTTTTAATTGTTTATAAAAATTTTAAATTTATCTTAATCTATTTTATTATTTATATATTAAAATACATATCTTACTTTTTTTATATTTAAATATATGTTAATAAAATATATAAAATATAATTATTCACAAATTAGTTTGAATAATTTGAAATCAACATTCAATCGCAACCTAAGATGATATCACGATGTTTACAATTTGTGTTATTTTAAATTAGATTTGAAATCTATAAAAATATATTTTACCTAAACAAGTTCAACGTACAAGTTGAGAAAAAAAAAAAAAAATAGGGCCTCTGTATGAGGCGTTCCAGTTCCGGATTCGACTCATGGCCGCCATTGAATCACTAATTAATATAGCACACCAATTTGCAGCCGACTAGCAAAATTGGAATTTGGGTTCAATAGCTTTAAATATGCATGGGCCATAATTTCACATTAAAAAATGATAGATGTACTACTATTTTATAATTATTTTATAATTTTTAATTTTATTTAGTAATTAAGAATGTGAATATTAATAAAATTATATATATATTTTATTATTTTTTCTTAATTATTAAAAATGCTAAAAGATAGTTATAAAAATTATAAAAAAAAGTGTAAACTCTGTTATACAGATATCATTACTCTTTCACATCACCCAATTTTCCTTCCATCCACATCAAGAGCCTTTAAGGGTGTGAGATTATCATGTGAAACCAAATGTGATTGATAATTTATAATGACATTAGAAAAGGTAAGATAGAACGACTACTGGAGATCATTTATAAATAATAATAAAATTATTAGATTAAAATAAGTTGAGATGACCCGGCCTCTTTGTGTCCGTATTGATCCTAAAATTGATCGTATAATATGGATTGTGTTTTAATATAATTTAAAATTTTTGTACAGGATATTTTTTTTTTTCCATTTTTTATTTGGCTGCATATGAACGGAATTATCTATATAAACCTTCGTTTGCTTCCCAAAATATTCCAACCCATATCAGTGATATAACACTTTCATTTACCTAGAAATTAAACAGAAAAAAGTTAAGACATCGTGGAGGGCTGAGGGCTGGAATGGCTGCAGCACATAGTTTGGATGGTGAAAGTGGTGATGCTCTGCGAAGCAACTCAAAACGCATGGTGCCTACAATGATACAAGCTGTGGCGCGCCTCTTTGTTACGAGGTTCCTTCGAACATATATCTCCTGCGGATATTTAGTGTGAGTCTACTCATCTTTCCTTCCTCCTATAAACACATCCTTTTTCCTATGATTTCATAGATTCATTATAATAAAATTATTTATCTATAGACGAAATCGGTGGGTATGGTCTAGTTTGTAATCGGTTTGATGTAATACCTGTTCTTAAAAACAAAATTTGGTCATAAATTGGCACGGTATCAGTACTTTTCATATTTCGAAAATCAGTTTAAACTCATGAATCAAAGATGTACATATATATTTTTATATTTTTATATTATATTATATTATATTTTTTTGATACGTTATATTTTTATATTATATATAGTTAATGTTATTCCTATTTATATTATTATATGCTGTATTTCTAAATAATATAACATAATTTTAATTTTATTATTCATGTCTATTAATCTTACAACATAAAATTAATAATATTCTAATATAATTAGACAATAATTATACTATTTTAATCTTATTATTCAAGTTTATTAATTTCACTACTAAGTTAGACATGCTTATTTTATATTAGTATAATCGAACATTAATAAATTAGCTAGCTGTAATTTTTGACAATAAATAGTACTAAATTCTCACAATTTAGTTTAGTATTAAAAAATATATAGTTAAACATATAATAGTGTCACATGCAGTGTAAATGGTAAACAGAAAATCGGATTGGACTGGACCAAAATCTGAAAAATCAAAAGCGCCAATTTTGATAGTAAATCGGTCAATATCAATTTTTAGATTTTCAAATACGGTATCTATCGGTTTGGTTTCAAAATTTTCTAAACTTAGATCGAATGAGATCAGTTACATCTCTAACCAAGACCATCTTGCGGTCTTACGTACCTTCATGCTGTAGGTAGATGAGCGTATGCCATCTGTCGTAAAGTTATACACACACACACGCTCGACATCTTCGTTGGAGGAAATAGAAATCAATTTCTATCACTAAAAGCTAATGTCAAACATCATTTCCACTTGAAAGAACAAAGTCTCTGATCATCTTCTCCTCCGTCCCTCTTGATCTCCCACTGATGTGAAGATTTTTGTTAATATTTTCGTCAACATACTTCTGTCAACAACGACCTATATCATTAACGAACTTCGTTAACGTACATTCGTTAATGTAAAAGTTATCAGTTAAAATAAATAAATAAGTGAATTTTGATATCAAAAGTAATATATCATCAATGACATATTAAAAGGAAAATATAATCATTAGTAGATACTTGATCGCTTGATGTAGAGGGATCCAAGTCAAATGATGCTAAATTGTCAGATTATACGTTGATAGATTCGAGATATCTTGAGTTAGCAGATTAGTACAAATATGACAGATAATCGTAATATTTTTCTAATTTGAGTAGTTTTGAATGTATTTCAGTATTTTGACCATAATTTTGGTTACGAGTATTAGAATCGCACATAAGATTTCAATTCGAAAAGTTATCTTTAGTGCGCACCTCGTCGCCACTGCTTTCCATTTCGAATTTCTAATTTTAGTTATTAATTTTTTTATTCGGTAATATTTTACTTATCATTTAGGAAGTTATTCTAAGCTTGATTTAGGACAGATTTTTGGCAGATTACTTCATTTATTACGCATTTGATTTTGGTGTGATTATTGAGATTTTACTAATTTTGGTAACTCTAAATGACTATCTACTAACTATCTACAGACGATTTTTAGATATACATGCTGGGTTGCATATAGAGATTGGTTTGAGAACTGAAAATCGTGTGTCAGAAATCTGGTTCGTCCCTAGCTCGAGCGAGATTCAGGCAGTGAGCTCGCTCGACACTCACTCGACATCCCGCTCAAGCGATATTCAAACATAGATCTCATTCGACACTCGCTCGATATCTCGCTCGCACGAGATTTGCAGGAATTTCGAAATTAGGATTTTCAGCGTCGTTTTTGCTATAAATGTGTTATTTGACAGCTTAAACACGTTTCTCAACATATTCTCAGAAAGAACAATTGCCTAATGAATGCATATTATGTGAGAGAACAAAAAGGCCCTAAAAAGAGTGAGTTGAAATTGAGTGATTGTAATTTCTACTAGTTAATAAGATTTCAGTAGCTCTACGGACGTAGGTAATTTGTCGAACCACATAAATCTTATGTTATGTGATTGATTGTGTTTACTTTCACTTTTATTTGCTATCATTGGTATGTGTGTTTTGCCCACAACAAAGCACAAAAACTGGTATCAAAAGCCAATGTCGGATTTGAAGGACAACGATGGCTGGAAATCAAGTGAACGCACCTAAACTTGAGAAGTTTGATGGCACTGATTTTGGGCACTAGAAGATGTAGATCAAGGATTATTTCTACGGGGAAGAGGCTACACCTTCCATTATTGGCGACGAAGTCGAAGAGTGTGAAGGATGATAAGTGGACCCTGTAAGATCGACATGTTCTAGGGATTCTTTAGCTAAGTTTGTCTAGAATAGTATGACACAATGTCAATAAGAAGAAGACCATTGAGGGCCTCATGACAACTTTGTCAAGTATGTGAAAAGCCTTCAGTGAATAACATGGTACACTTGATGGAGAATTTGTTCAATCTGAAAATGTCAAAAGGTATGTTCGTGGCATAACACTTGAATAAATTCAACACAATCACAAATCAATTGTCTTTTGTAAAGATTGAATTTGATGATAAGATCAGAGTGTTGATTATGTTGACATCATTGCCAAATAGTTGGAAAGCTATGAGGATGGCTGTGAGTAGTTCAGGCGGCAAAATGAAACTGAAATACAACGACGTACCTGACATGGTCCTTGCTAAAGAGATACGTAGGAGAGACTCTAGTGAGTTCTCAAGTTTGGGATCGGCCTTAAATGTTGACAGCCAGGGCAAGAGACATGATAGGTCTAGCTCCAAGAGCAAAAGAAAGAGCAAGACAAGATCTGAGAAGCAAATCAAGTACTGAGATTGTGGCAAGCCAGGCCACATCAAGAAAAACTGCAGGAATCAAGAAAGTGCTGAGAATTATGATATAAATATAGTGGGAAAAGAAATTCATAATGCCTTACTTATTATAGTGCACAGTCCGATTGATGATTGGGTGTTGGATTCAGGATCAGTTTCGTTCCATAGTACCTCACATCAAGAGATCATGCAGAATTACGTTAATGGTGATTTTGGAAATATATATACGGTTGATGGAGAGACACTGGATGTAATGGAATTGGGTGATGTGCGCATCACACTTTCAAATAGAGACGTATAGACTTTATAGCAAGTCAGACACATTCCAAACCTTAACAAAAACTTGATATTTTTGGGACAACTTGATGACAGCAGCTATGCAGTACCGTTCTCTAGAGAAGCTTGGAAGATCATTAAGGGTGCGCTGGTTTTAGCGCATGGTAAGAGATCTAACTCTTTGTATTTGACATCAGGGTCCAGTGATATGCTGAGAAATACATGAGTACAAAAAGGCAGGCTTGATCACGCAAAACCTATAAGGAAGCCCAAGGGAGTCAGCTTTTTCGTTCTGCATGTAAGCATGGGGAACTTGGCTGAGGTTGCCAAGAACGATTCGAGACTAGATAGTACTCCTAGTACAGTGGTCGGAGAGTCTTGCTTCGGTGCATCGTCTCTACCAGTGCACCGTCACCCATGGTCGAAGAGTCTTGTTTCGGTGACATAGTCACAAGCGAGAGTTCTCATGAGTGATCTGCCTGTATGAACAGTACAGGTCAACTAGATCTGATACCAATTGTTGCCCAGATGACTAACACAAGAGGGGGGGTGAATTGAGTTGTATTTAAAAAAATAACAATTATAAATCAAATATATAATATAAAATATAAACAAAATATGAAATAACAATAAATCTAAAGAGTAAGGGTAAGAGAGAAGCAAACTCAGTATGTTAACGAGATTCGGCCCCACTGCCTACGTCCTCGCCTTAAGCTACCACTTGAGATCCCCAAATCCACTATTCAATCTCCTTTAGGTGGAGATAGAAACCTATTACACCTTTGAGCAGCACCGCTTCAAAGAATTCGTGTAAAACACCCTCTACACTTCCAATCACCTCACACTTGGTGATTTCACTATTCTCCGTATAGAACACCTTCTACACTTCCAATCACCTCACACTTGGTGATTTAACTATTTCACATATAGAACACCTTCTACACACACAAGAGTTATACGCACCCTCTTACAAATACAAGAGTTGATAGTAGGTAGACTATCAAAATACACTCCTCAATGAGTGAGATAGAAACAATACAGCTCAAACTATATCTCTCAAAATGAATAAGGGTTAAGGCTCAATGCTCAGAGAAGAGAGAATGAAAGTTTTGAATGAATGTTGTATGCTCTTGGTATTGTAAATGTGAAACTCTCAAATGATCTATTTATAGGCATATGAGATTTCATATTCAAATTTAAAAAGATTCACATGTCAAAAACATCATCATTTACTTTTCAAAAATTTCAAATCTAATCTTTTTACTTTTTGCATGTGACAAAAAGAGCACACTTTACTTTTCAAAAATTTCAAATCTAATTTTTTTACTTTTTGCATATGACAAAAGAAACACACTTTACTTTTCAAAATTTTCAAATAAAACATGCACATGTGAAAGATGACAATCAATTTTCTTAATATTTTCAAAATTCAAACTTTTAATCAAGTCATGCACATATGAAAGATGACAATCAAGCATCTTAATATTTTCAAAATTCAAACTTTTAATCATGTCATGCACATGTGAAAGATGACAATCAATCATCTTTCAAAATTTTCAAAGTTCAAACATTTAATCATGTCATGCACATGTGAAAGATGACAATCAATCATCTTTCAAAATTTTCAAATTTAATTTTTAAAATATTCATGCACATGTGGAAAATGTATTTTAATGCTTTATGATAAAATATTAATTTTGAGTCTTAATCCTAATTTCGAATTTTTAAGAGATTTACAAAATTACTCTATGATTTTAATGTGAACTTGTTCCCTTCTTGCTCATGCTTTCTTTCTTGATGTGCTTGATTCTATTGTGTGGACAACTTGAGTTTGAGACTCCTTTATTCTTTGAATTCATTTGTTATCATCAAAATCCATGTGTAGATTTACATGAAACTTAAAACCTTGAGTTCAACAATTTCCCCCTTTTTTATGATGACAAATACTTGATAGAACCTGAAACCTGTATTAATACTTAAGCTCCTCCTGAGAATGTGCGTTAGTTTTTCAAGCAAAAATATAAATATAATTCCAAACATATATAACAAGTTTAGCAATTTAAATAATGTTAAAGTTCTAATCTAAAACTTCTCCCCATTTTGGCATCATTAGAAAGGATCGGCAGTAAGTAAATAGACTGAAGAAAATGGTGCGTTAATAGACACTGTAGATAGTTGAAAAAAGGGAGCCGTCCGTGACCCGACAAGTGCTGCAAAGCCTCGAGGCCTAACTTTATGAATTTAGTGCGGCTAAAGATTTAAACAATCACCTGATGTTGTTGACAAACGGGATTGAAGGCTCTGAATTTCTATAAAAAAAATCATTTTCACCTATCGGATACCAAAAAAAAAAAAACATCGCTTCTTGACCTGAGTTCTGTTTTTCCATAACGATAGAATGGCCGAACAATTCTCTTTCACTAATGTTCCAGACTTGAATCAGGAACCCTTGACGCATCAACCATCAATCTTCTCTCCTAAGGCTGTTAATGCCATGATAGGAGCAGAGAACCGTTTTTCTAGTAAGAAAACTTTTGACAATGTGTGTCCAGCATATCTTGTATTTCTTTTGACTAATAAGATTTGAAGAGACAATAGTTTGTCTTGTTCTTTATGCTATCTCTATAAAATCAGTTTTAAAGTTCATCCGATTTGCATCAAATCTTATTCTCATCTCCATAACTCATCTGCATTCCTTCAATATTCTCGCTTTAAGTTTTCAAATCTTTTCTCAATGGCTCATTCTTCTAACATTCCTCTAGATTCATCCATGAGGTATTCTACATCTCATCTCATGTCCTTTCTGCAACTACCATTGGCGCCATCTTGCAGCAAGAGAATAATAGTTTGGCTAATAAGCCAGACTCCGATGCTATCTACGACTTGGTGAGTCTCGAAACTCGCTACTCATCATCTATTGTTGCTTTTTCCCAGCGGTTACAAGTCAAAAATCATGAGGTTGAAAAGCTTAAAGAAAAAATTGTTGTACTTCAACGAATTGTTCAAGAGTCTCACACAAGGGAAGGAATCCTTCGGCAGAAGAATAAACAGTTGAAATCTCTATTGGATTCTTTATTCCGCTTGCCAGTTCCCATGGATAGGGATGACATGATATTGTATGAAGAGAATGACCGTCTCAAACATGAGGCTAAGAACCTCAAGTTTATGTAAAAATATTTAAAAAAATATCTCTATATTTTTATGAACTCTGATCTATCTTTCAAGAGATATTCATAACATGCATCATACCTATTTCTCTTCTAATCATACATAATCTATCTTCTGGTAAAGGTTTTGTGAATATATCTGCTAACTGATCGTGTGTGTTTGTGAACTCTAATACTATATCGTCTTTCTACATATGATCTCGAAGAAAATGATATCTTATTTCAATATGCTTAATTCTAGAATGTTGTATTGGGTTTTCATCTTTATCAAGTTTAGTGGTTGGATTCATTGATGTTCCAATTACCTTCGCACGTTCCATCTCAAATTTTGAGTAACTCTTTGATATATTTTGACTGATTAATAAATGTTCCACTTTTTGCTTGCTTGATTTGCAATCCGAGAAAGAAATTAAGTTCTCCCATCATGCTCATTTCAAATTCTTCCTGCATATTCTTAACAAAATCTTGACACATATTCATTAGTAGCATCAAATATTATATCATCTGCATATTCTAATAATAGTATGATTTCTTTCAAATTGATTAAGCTCTTCTTGCATAGCTAGAATCCAAGATTCATCAAAAAGTGTTTCATCAATATTTTTAGGTTCAATCTGAGATAGAAAAGCAGTATGATTGCAAATATTTCTAAGAGATGATCGAGTGCTTACATCTCGTGAAGGTTCTCCCAGAATTTGTTCTATTGGATGATCTTTCACGTGTTTTCACTGTTTGGTTGCATCTTGTACTAAGTCTTGATGATCTTTCCTTCTATTTCCATGATCTTCCCTTTTGAATTGTCTCCAAATATCACGCATCCTTCTTCTTTAGAAGTGAAGTCAATGAATTTAGTTTTGTCTCACGTTACGTATCTTGAGCATCCGTTATCTAAAAACCATTTACTTTTACCTGTAAAAAACTTCATGCATACCTACAAAAACAATTAAAAAAAATTCTTGGTACCCAAGTTTTTTGGGTCCTTTATATAATAGTATTAAAAGAAACAAGATTCTTAGGTACCCATATGACCCTAATAGTCATTATATGTTTTCTTCTAATAGGACAAACAAGATAATTATGACCATTTATATTACAAAAATTGTAAATAGCATATGACATATATGAAGAACTTGAGTGATTATAATAGTATCCTTTTTTAACAAAATTATTTTTGTGAAAAAAATTTTGAATATTGGATTTTGATGTAGAAGGATTATCAAAGAAATTTTTATAAGGTTTGTATTTTTGTTTTGGCATATATCTCAAGTCTGCCTTGTCAAAAACACATCTTTGACTACCAAGAAGTTTTTCAAAATTTTTTTCCATTCGTAAAGTTTTCAATAATATTTTCTAAATCAGTTTTCTTTTTCTTCAACTCAAGATTTTCATCTTTCAAAATAATATTTTCATTTCTTAAAATATCAATTTCATTTGTTAAAGAAAAATTTCTCTTTTTCAAAGCAGTATACTTGATACCCAGTTTTTTAAATTCCTCATATACCTCTTCTAAAATATTTTGCAATTCTTCATATGAAGGATCTTCAATATTATCAAAATTTGTTACCTCAATATCATTTTAGCCATAAGACAAGGATTTGCTGATTCTCCATTACTTGCTTCACTATCTGAGCTACTTGAATCATCATCCCATGTAGCTTTCATTGCTTTTTTGCCTTTATTTCGATCTTTATTTAGCAGAGGAAAATCTGACTTGATATAACCAGTCTTATTACATTTATAACAAATTAAAGTGTCATTTTTACCTGAATCTTTCTTGGAAAACTTTTTGAAAGATTTCCTTGGAGGAGTTTTATTTTTCTTTAAGAACCTCTGAATTCTTCTTGTTATCATCGCAACTTCTTCATCTTTGTCATCATTTTCCTCATCTTCATCACTTTTACTTTCATGTGAAACAGTTTTAAGTGTTAAACTCTTCTTTGACTTTCCTTCTTCTTCTCCTCTTTTCAATGTGTACTCATGGGTGATAAGTGACCCGATGAGTTCATTCACTCCAAGTTTCTTGAGGTCTCTAGCTTCAAGAATCGCTGTCATTTTTTATTCCCAACATTTTGGTAGAGAGTTGAGAATTTTTCTTACTATCTCCACTTTGGAATAAACTTTGCCAAGAGCTGTCAAACTGTTTATGATGTTAGTAAAACGAGTGTACATACTAGAAATAGATTCATCATCATTCATCTTAAACATTTCATATTCATGAGTAAGAATATAAATTTTTTATTCCTTGACTTGAGAAGTTCCTTCATAAGTAATTTTCAAGTTATCCCAAATTTCTTTTGCTGTAGTACAAGTCATTACTCTATTAAATTCATTACTATTGAGAGCATTATATAATAAATTCATAGCAGTTAAATTCAAAGTATAAAGTCTATCATTTTCACGATCAAACTCTTCTTCTTCATTTTTGACCTTTACTCCATCAACTACTTTTATTGGAATTAAGGTCCATTTACAATGCATTTCCAGATTTCTCGGCCTTGATCCTAAAGGAATATTCTCATTCTAACTTTTCAGAATGAGTAATTGTCTCCGCAAAAGAGTGGAGGCCGACTGCTAGATTGACCTTCACCAAATGAAGCTGCAATATTAGCCATAAGATCTTAACTCAAAAAATAGTTAATCTTATAACAGAGCTCTAGTTCTGATACCAATTGTTACTGATCATAGGTCGCACCTATGTCACCTAACAACTGTACCTACCAGACTAGCCGGCCACCGTCTCTACCAGTGCACCGTCACCCATGGTCAGAGAATCTTATTTCGGTGACACAGTTACAAACGAGAGTTCCCATGAGTGATCTGCCTGTATGAACAGTACAGGTCAACTAGCTCTGATACCAATTGTTGCCCAAATGACTAACACAAGAGGGGGGGTGAATTGAGTTGTATTTAAAAAAATAACAATTATAAATCAAATATATAATATAAAATATAAACAAAATATGAAATAACAATAAATATAAAGAGTAAGGGTAAGAGAGAAGCAAACTCAGTATGTTAACGAGGTTCCGCCCCACTGCCTATGTCCTCGCCTCAAGCTACCCCTTAAGGATCCCCAAATCCACTATTCAATCTCCTTTAGGTGGAGATAGAAACCTATTATACCTTTAAGCAGCACCGCTCCAAAGAATTCGTGTAGAACACCCTCTACACTTCCAATCACCTCACATTTGGTGATTTAACTATTCTCCGTGTAGAACACCTTCTACACTTCCAATCACCTCACACTTGGTGATTTAACTATTTCCCGTGTAAAACACCTTCTACACACACAAGGGTTATACGCACCCTCTTACAAATACAAGAGTTGATAGTGGGTAGACTATCAAAATACACTCCTCAATGAGTGAGATAGAAACAATACAGCTCAAACTATATCTCTCAAAATGAACAAGGGTTAAGGCTCAATGCTTAGAGAAGAGAGAATGAAAGTTTTGAATGAATGTTGTATGCTCTTGGTGTTGTAAATGTGAAGCTCTCAAATGATCTATTTATAGGCATATGAGACTTCATATTCAAATTTAAAAAGATTCACATGTCAAAAATATCATCATTTACTTTTCAAAAATTTCAAATCTAATCTTTTTACTTTTTGCATGTGACAAAAGGAGCACACTTTATTTTTCAAAAATTTCAAATCTAATTTTTTACTTTTTGCATATGACAAAAGGAGCACACTTTACTTTTCAAAATTTTCAAACAAAGACATCTACCTTTTACATAAGTCAAGAAAAGCATCCATCACTTTTGAAAATATTCAAATAAAACATGCACATGTGAAAGATGACAATCAATCATCTTAATATTTTCAAAATTCAAACCTTTAATCATGTCATGCACATGTGAAAGATGACAATCAAGTATCTTAATATTTTCAAAATTCAAACTTTTAATTATATCATGCACATGTGAAAGATGACAATCAATCATCTTTCAAAATTTTTAAAATTCAAACATTTAATCATGTCATGCACATGTGAAAGATGACAATCAATCATCTTTCAAAATTTTCAAGTTTAATTTTCAAAATATTCATGTACATGTGGAAAATGTATTTTAATACTTTATAATAAAATATTAATTTTGAGACATAATCCTAATTTTTAATTTTTAAGAAATTTACAAAATTATTCTATGATTTTAATGTGAACTTATTCCCTTCTTACTCATGCTTTCTTCCTTGATGTGTTTGATTCTATTGTGTGGACAACTTGAGTTTGAGACTCCTTTATTCTTTGAATTCATTTGTTATCATCATGTGTAGATTTACATAAAACTTGAAATCTTGAGTTCAACAGGGACTAAGCCGAAAAGTATGAAAAATTATGAGTGGACTCTATTAGATCGACAGGTTCTAGGGATTGTTCAACTGAGTTTGTCCAGAACAGTGGCACACAATGTCAGTAAGGAGAAGACCATTGAGGGTCTCATGAAGACTTTGTCAAGTATGTATCAAAAGCCTTCGACGAATAACATGGTGCACTTGATGAATAAATTATTCAATCTAAAGATGTCAAAAGGTATGTCTATAGCACAACACTTGAATGAATTCAACACAATCACAAATCAATTGTCTTCTACAAAGATTAAATTTGATGATGAGATCAGTGCGTTGATTCTGTTGGCATCGCTGCCAAATAGTTGGGAGGCCATGAGGATGCCTATGAGTAGTTCGATCAGCAAGATGAAACTGAAATACAATGACGTACGTGACATAGTCCTTGCTAAAGAGGTACGTAGAAGGGACTCTGGGGAGTTCTTAGGTTCGAGATCGACCCTGAATGTTGATAGTCGGGGTAGGGGACATGACAAAGTCTGGCTCCAAGAGTAGAGGGAAGAGCAAGACGAGATCTAAGCAGTAAACCAAGTGCTGGGGTTGTGGCAAGTCAGGCCACATCTAGAAAAACTACAGGAATCAATAAAGTGGTGAGGATGATGATGTAAATATAGTGGTAAAAGAAATTCATAATGCCCTACTTCTTACAATACACAGTCTGATAGATGATTGGGTGTTGGATTCAGGAGTTTCATTCCATAGCATCTCATATCGAGAGATCATGCAGAATTATGTTACTAGTAATTTTGGGAAGATGTATGCGGCTGATGGAAAGATACTAGATGTAGTGGGAGTGGATGAAGTGCACATCACACTTCTAAATAGTGGCGTATGGACTTTACATCAAGTCAGACGCATCCCAGATCTGAAGAAAAAGTTGATCTCTGTAGGAGAACTTGATGATAGTGGCTATGCTGTAGCGTTCATTCAAGGAGCTTGGAAGATCACTAAGGGTGCGTTGGTTTTAGTGCATGGTAAGAGAACTAATTCTTTGTATTTGACATCAAGGTTCAGTGATGTGCTAAGAAATACAAGAATACAAAAGACAAGCTTGATCGAGCAAAACCTATGAGAAAGCCAAAGGAAGTCAACTTTGTCATTGCTCATGTAAGTCTGGGAAAGTTGGCTAAGGTTGCCAAAAATGGCTTGAGACCGGATACTCCTAGTGTAGTGGGAGTTCTGAATCCCCCAATAGATATGCTGACTAAGGGCGATGTGCATGGGAGACTGAACTCGGGCTCAACTTCAGTTCGTTTTTTAACTTGAAGACGGGAGTTGTGAGCTGCAGAGATGTTATGATTTGACTGGAAATAAGGGATGGCATGTCGAGACCCATCCCTAAATGGGCGATTGTTGGGTTGCATGTGGAGACTTGTCTGCGAGCTGAAAATCGTATGTCAAGAATTTAACAAAAAGTCCCTAAAGAGAGCGAGTTGAGATTGAGTGATTGTAATCTCCTCTTATTAATAAGATTTCTATATCTTTGTGGATGTAGGCAATTTTTTGAACAACGTAAATCTTGTGTCGTGTGATTGATTATGTTTGCTTTCACTTTTATTTGTTATCATTTGTGTGTGTGTTTTGCCCATAACAAAGCACAACAATACAATCTAGCTTGTGGACTACTTTCTGATATTGTTTGATTCAATAATTTCCAATTGAACATCAAAGGTATTTTTTTGTGTTTTGGATAACTCTCATGTGTATTTCTACGTAAATTATCTGTTGAAAATAGTCTACAAAATAATCGACTCTATTATGTCCAGCATCATCACTGTTGTAAGAATTAAATTGCTACTTTTGGCAATGCAGATTATTGGAGGATAGGGGTACGAAATTCACCTTCGAAGGAAAGAGGAAAAAATGTTCTCTCAAAACTTTTCTTAGAGTTCATAGTCACCAGTTTTATTGGAAGGTATGTACTCGGTGAGTAATAGGATGGGCCACGCGGGATATTGACATTGAAAAGCTTAAACCATTATTTAATCTTTATGCAATTTTTCTCACAAGCACTATTGGTGTAGTAGTGATGAGCAGTTGGTAATTGTTATGAGCAGGTCATGACAAGAGCTGATTTAGGGCTAGCAGATGCATATATTGATGGTGATATTTCTTTCACAGATAAGAAAGACGGCCTTCTAAATCTTATTATGGTACGATCATTGATCTGTGTCTAAGTTACTTTTTCTGATATTTTTACATACTCAGCATCTGCCTTTCTATTTTGTTTTGCAGATTATTATTGCCAGCAGCATTGTAAATTCCAACGAAACAAAAATGAAGAAGATAAGGTGTGTGTCTCTATATATATATATATATTAGCAACTGGCAGGATATTATTGGTGATATTGCGATATATTAGCCATGATGATCTCCTCAATTGCAGTTGATCTAGTTAATTAATTGAGCGTTCATCTTTTGTTGGCTTTAGGGGATGGTGGACGCCATTGCTATTCACAGCCGGCATATCATCTGCAATAAATTATTTCAAGCATTATTTAAGGCAAAACACACTTACAAACGCTCGCAGGAACATCTCTCGTCATTACGACTTGGTATAAGATTATTAACTGATCTAAATTCCATCTTTTTTATTAGATGTCTTTAAGACTATGTTAAGAGTGATAGTACTGAAAGTAATCCAATTACTGGTTTTGTATATAACAAACAGAAGGTTATAATTCATATTTTGGTATGTTTCTAGAGTAATGAACTATTTGCTTTGTTCATGGGTGAAACAATGCAATACTCGACTGCTGTATTTAAGGTTAGGTTCTGAACCTTCTGATGATAATTAATTTATTGCTAAAACTGCATCAACTTCCTGTCATGTCATCTTTCATCTAAGCTTTTAGCTTTAATTACTTAAATTCATACGTGTTACAATATTGCGTAGAACGAAGATGAAGACTTGAAAGTTGCACAGCTGAGGAAAATCTCTATTTTGATTGAAAAGGTGAGTCTTTTAGGTCCGGTTTGAATTAGAGGATCAAATGAGTTGAAATAGAATAGATTTTGAAAGTTGGATAAAATATAATTAAAATATAATTTTTTAGTATTATTATTATTTTAAAATTGAAAAAATTAAATTGAGATTTGACAAAATTAAATTATTTATTATATTTTGTATGAAAATTTAAAAAAATATAATGATAAATTTAAAATAAATTGAGATGACTCGTCTCCTAATCCAAACCAGGCCTTAATCTGTTGGATCATCTCAGATTCTTAAGGGTATTTCTCTC
This sequence comes from Platycarya strobilacea, assembly GCA_036898215.1. Lineage (NCBI taxonomy): Eukaryota > Viridiplantae > Streptophyta > Magnoliopsida > Fagales > Juglandaceae > Platycarya > Platycarya strobilacea. The sequence continues at coordinate 42,283,858 of CM072545.1, read as the reverse complement.
TCTCAGCAAATATTCTAATTTGTGTCTACTTTCAAAAAACAAGGCGAGAATTGATCGGAAGCATGAAATTCTTGAAATTGGGTGTGGTTGGGGAATCTTTGCTATTGAAGTTGTCAAACGAACCGGATGCAAATACACTGGCGTCACTCTCTCTCAAGCGCAGATGGAATTCGCAGAAAAGAAAGTGAAAGATGCTGGCCTTCAGGTAATATATATATATATATATATAACTTAAGCATGCATGCATGTTGATCATCAATATTGAATAGTACAGTAGTCATAAAATCATGCTATGTGCGATGTAGCTTGGTGTTTTTAATTAAAATATATGTATTTTTTTTAATATAGAATTGACGTTTCTCAGCATGCGAACATTTTTCGTATATTAAAACCTGGCCAGAATTGATAAAATCAAAAATACCGATTTATAAAAGCAACCGGTACAATATCAATTCTACAAATCTCAAAATTAGGATATACTAATCTGTTTTAAAATATCTCCAAAATCAGATGGGTTACATACTACTAATTAATTCGGCCAATTCTACAAATTGAGGTTTATCATATATTATATGCAAAATGATATTCCCACGTACAAAAGCCAGACCCAAAAGTTATCCATCGACCTTTTTTTTACATAAAAGTTAAGGAAGTACTTTAATAATTTTGCGTGCATGTTTTTTTTTTTTTTAAAGAATCCAAAAAATGTTTGCAAAAAAAAAAAAATAGTCTTATCAGTGGAGAGTCTCTGTGGGTTTAGGAGGTCTTAGGCAAAAAAATTTATTGAGGCCTTCTTTTGAAAAAAGTACAAGAAAATAATTTTTATTTTTATATTACATTTTTATTTAAAAATAATGCCTATAGTTTGCTAAGTAAAATTATTAATTAAGATTTATACTATATTTTCAACTAATAGCCAACTTAATCTTTATTAACAAAATCCAATTTAGAGAAGATGTTATTAAATCTATTTTTATAAGACGTGCTCTTGAAATTTAGGGATCGTTTGGAAACACAATTATTTTTATATATGTATTTTTAGATATTTTTGAATTCAACTTTTTCTGTCATTTAAAATTTAATAAAACATCTTAATTTAAATTATTTCACTACTATTCATAAATATTCTAAAAAATACTTATAAAATTAATAATGACATATATAATATCTATTTGACACTTTTGTTTTTTTATTGAGTTAATTAATATTTTTAATTAGTTTTTTTTTTTTTTGTTTTTTAAAAATTACCATAGACTTTTTTTTTTTTTTTTTGAGTCCTTTTCTTCCTAAAAAACCTTAAGCGATTGCCTAAATTTTTAATGGTGGAGCCGGCACTGAGATATATGGTAGTAAATGCGTGGTATATATAGGTGGCAGTCAGCCTATCAAACCTTTGTACTGCTGACGTATTGTATTTTTTTATGCATATATTAAACCCTTGTACTGCTGACGTATTGTATTTTTTATAATAAAATTATGACCTTCTACAAACTCCGTAGACATGCCATGATGCTTATAAATGACATAAATCTCGTGTGGTTTGACCACTTTTCATTATAGTTTTTTTTTTCCCTCATAGTACCGTTCTTAACAGAATCCAACATTAGACTTCTTTACCAAGTTCTTACTTTTCTCTCACTAGGATCACATTACACTTCTTTTTTGCGACTACCGCCAAGTGCCTGATACCCAAAAATATGACAGGATCATATCATGGTCAGTTCTTTCTTTCAAATTAAAACTGATCTCCAATCTGACTAATAATTTCAATAAAACCATGACATTTGATCCCTTTAATTGCCAGCGAGATGATAGAACATGTTGGCCATGAATATATGGAAGAGTTCTTTGGTTGCTGCGAATCATTATTGGCGGAAGACGGTATTCTTGTTCTGCAGGTATCACAAGTTTTTTTATGATATGTATATTTGATCTGCCAGTTAATGAAATATACATGACATATATTATATACATACATATATATACATATCATAAATTTTTTGTGAAATTTGACTAAACATTTCTTTATTTTTTAACACATTGCTAACCATGAAACCCGTTTATCTGTTCTTAGTTCTCATCCTTACCAGATCAGCTTTATGAAGAGAACAGGCTAAATTCAAGTTTTATGAAGGAATATATCTTTCCCGGCGGATGCCTACCTTCATTAAGCAGGGTAACATCGGCTATGACTTCTGCGTCCAATCTCTGGTATATAATTGTATCGTCTCTAATTTTAATATTTCTATCTCTTTCATGATCTCCAACAAACAAATAGAAATTCTGAAATTGCAGTGTGGAGCACGTGGAGAACATAGGGAATCATTTCTACAAAACAATGAGATGTTGGAGGACACAATTTATGGAGAACCAAAGGTAAGAAAATAATCATGTATTTGTTATTGTCATACTTTGTATACAGGAACGACTTGATGAAGCAATTATTTGAGAATCAAGAGGACACCTATTTCGAAGAAAACTTTGAATGCATGAGGCCTTTCTTTTTTTTTTAAAAAAAAAAAACTAATTTTATGATAAATAATGTTAATTCCTTTTGTAGCAAAGTCCTGGCTCTCGGCTTTGACGAAAAATTTATAAGGATGTGGGAATATTACTTTGAATATTGTGCGGCTGGTTATAAGTCGCGTACACTCGGAGATTATCAGGTAATTAATGTTTCATGTAAAATAAATGTCGGGACGAAATGGGGTTGTCTCCAAAGATATTGTTACTCTTTCATTTTGGATTTCGCAATTTCTAATTATATTTGTTGATACGGCATATTAAAGTGACTTTAATTTATGTATCGATCCAATTATTCGAATTTGAAATACTAATTAATTACCTGCGTTCATATATATAAATGTATATGACTCAAAATAATAAAATTGAAAATAAAAAACATTATTTGTCTAAAATATATATAGTCTTTATTTTCGTGTTTTCGACATGCTCAATAAAATTAGATCGAAGTAGATAAAAATGATGTCAGAAATGAAACACAATATGCATGCAAACGCACTTTCAAGTTTTAGCTCAACTTATTATATTACATTATGAATAATTTTACCTACAGTTGTCGAGTGTCTACGTCAATTCTATGTTTTACTCATTTTTTTGAAAAAATGATTACATGACATGACAGTTTCACACTTCATGACTGTAAATATCATTTCTCAATATACAAATTAGGCCTAGCTAGCTAGTTAAGGAAATTCTTGATTAAACACAGTTTGTCCGGCCATAATTGGTAAGAATATTCAATGCGATCGTATATCTTACACTCAACGCTAATTTATACTTTTATTATTATTATTATTTGGCTTATATTTGCAATTAATTAATGTAGATTGTATTCACACGTCCTGGCAATGTTGCTGTATTCGGCAATCCATATCAAAGGGTGCCTAATTCGGATCAAGTTGATGATCATGATGATCCTGTTCCTACTGGAGAAACCAACGAACCTTCGTATTAACGCCAGGAGTTGATGATGCCTCTCCCCAAGTACTAGATGAAAGATGGCAATGCACTGATCAGATGATGCTATACATCGATAGATATATATATAATATTATATAGCTACTTTATTTTATTTTTCATTGTAGAAAATAATGAGTAAAGGTTTGGAATTTAATTTGGGGTTTGGAGCCTGGATGATCAGGTGGTGCTTCCCATTTAATAATGTTGCATGGTCATGATCATGAACAATCCATCTTTTCTTCTATGAATAAATATTTGAATCTAAACGCGTACGTCTCTGATCTTCTTCTTCTTTTTCTTCTTTGTTTTTCACTTCTATCGAGTAGTGTAAAATTAGCGTTTATTTTCCTCTTTCTTCTGCTTTTAGTATATCTTCTCTTCTACGTACTCAATCGGATAAAGTTATCAATTCAATAGCAAGTGCCATGACTCTGTTATGGCTTGTAATGAAATCTCCAGTAATGGAACTATTAGCACATCTATAAAAAAAAGGGTGGTGCTAAAATACTTCCTTGCAAACAACCTCAAAATAGCTATAGATAAAATCAAAGTGTTTTACATTTATTCAAATTGCAAACTCAAAGATAAGATAAACTCTTATAAACTTGGTCACCTAATCCTAGCCAAATTCTTACATCAACAATTAGTACGTAGTGTTTCCTGAAACTCTCATGATCAATGCATATGATTCTACGCAAACCGAAGTGATCAGTGTGTCTGGGCTAGCAGCTGATGAATCATATCAAATTGTAAGTAGATAGACAGGCTGAAAGTGGAATGCATGCGGTTATATACAGACGCTCTTTTAACTGCATTATAAAGATTGTGAAAGTAGATCGATCGAGAAACATGGAAACTAGCAGGGAAAATCCTGAATAATTAGCTAGACATGATATGATTAAGAACTGCTGATCATGTGGTGATTACTATCGTTAAGAAAAGTTCTGTATGCAGTCTCTTTTGCAAATTCTACTAATGTGATTGATTATGCCAAAATATAAATTAAATGACTGTTTTAGTCAATCATATTAATAAAGTGTGCAGGTAGTAAGCAAATTAAAGTATAGCAGAACTCTAATTATTATATACTAAATCGGAGCTACAACGTACTCACAAATATTAATTTGAAATTAATATTACATATATAGATTGTCTTCACGCGTCCTGGAAATCATGCTGCATATTCGGCAATTCATATCAAACTGGTGTGCCTTCGGGAGTATATACTTGATCATCATCATCCTGTTCCCGATGGAGAAATCGAAATTTTGTATTAATGCCAAGACTAGTAATGCTTGATCCTTTTTCCCAAAGTAGATCAAAGGATATTGTACTCAAGACTAGTCAAGAGTCTATAATCATATGGTCTGATCTAGATTTTTTTCCAGTAGTACTCTTCCTATGACAAATTAAAGTAATGAATAATATTGGTATAACACTGTTATCTAATTTGCCTACCTTGGAGCATGGAGATCATCATGTCGCTTGGCGTACGCTACTTGTAACACAAAGATGAATAATAGTGGCTATAAACCAACCACCTTGGTTTTCTTCTAGTGAGAAATTTGTTATCTATCTGTCTCGATCTTCTTCATGATCTTCTTCCTTTAATTTCTTTTACTTATTGATTTTGTTTAATTCTATTTTTTTTTTTTTTTGATAAGTAGACTTTCATATTTTGTTTACTTCTATCAAACTGAATGTATAAGTGATGCCGGATAAAATAGGAATTAGTACTTAGTTAATTAACAAACCTAAGGATTAAGATTGAAAAAAGATGCAAAATATAGAGAAAACTTTGAGGCCGATCAGATAAGATGAGTTGAATAGTTTATGAATATTAGTTAAATACTTGAGTTGAGATGAGTTATAAATGATTTGGGTTAAAATATTTGATAGGATTTTAGAAAATTAGGGAGAAAGTTGAATAAAATATTATTAAAATATAATTTTTTAATATTGTTGAGAATTATTATAGACACAAAGAGATTATACAAAAAAATAAAATCTCACAAATTGATATGGTTTCATAACATCCGTGAGATCTATTTTATAATAAAAATAACTTTACAATTAATTTGGCAAATCATATCAAACCACACTAATTTGTAAGTATATTTTTGTGTAATTCTTTTATAGCTAAAATATTTTTCTTGTAGTAAATAAGTATTGATTAGATGAAAGAGTTAATAATTTGAATTGAGAAGAATTTATATTTGAAGTGTTTGAATATTGATATTGATCAAATGAGATATTGAGATGGAAGCATGCAACTATCTATCCAAACTAGGCTTGAGAGTAAGGTTTATTGATAAAATCTCCCGAAGCAAACAAGGGGGCTCATATAGTCTGAAAATGAAAAGTCCCAATTATTTATTAAATAAACACAAAATAAGTAATAAAATGATCATAAATGACAGTGAGACGTCATTTGCGTTGCTTCTTCGAGCATGTTAATTAATAATGGTGCGTGCGCGTTTGGATTTTGTAACGCAAAAATTAATATATATATTAATGTTAGGTACTTATGAATTATATATACTCCAACGTACTGGCGTGCATATATATATATATATATATATCTCAATTTCTTCATCTCTTTCTTATATATTCTTCTATTTTTTTTTTCCCTCAATCTCTTCTACTGACTTCGGTCAAAACTGTTAGAGTCATTTTTTTAAAATAACTGGTAAATAACTAGTTCAACCAATAATTGAATGGCCAAGCACCTAGTCAATCTCTGAATATATGGCACGTAAAGAAAGTTTTACTAAAGCCGCGTAACAAAATATTTACAAGGCACGAAAAAAATAAAACGTGCATGGCTTACCTGATCTTTTTCTGTACCTGAACAAACTATTTTTAATTATCTAGATAGGTTGGAATATGTAAATGACGTCCTGATTTCTGTCCAATTATAAGGGAAATGATAGTTGTAATTGTGAGGGATTAAATATTATATAATTATTTTAAAAATAAATAAATATAAAATTTGTATAAATTAATTAATTTTTTAATAATAAATCTCTTTTTTTTAAACAACTATATAATATTTGCATACTCCACAACTGCACATATAATATTATTCAATGAATAGTGATAAAGGACTATAAGGAAAATGATAGTTGTAATTCACTACAAAAAAACTGACTTTTTGCAGCGATTTATATTATGTTGTAAAAACAATTGACGCAAAAGGATATTTTTGCCGGCGATATTAAACTCGTCGCAGGATTTTTAACTAAATGGACTGGAGGCGCGCTACTGTCGTCATTGGTGGCGATATAGAGTGTTTTAGCGACAACTAATTTCACTGCAAATTTTAAAAACCTATTGCAACGATGAAATAATCCTCGCAAGTTTGATAAAGCGCCACCACTTAAAATTTCCCCCCAACACTACTCCCATTTCCCGTGAGCCAGAATATTTCCCCCAACACCCCCATCCCCGCGAGCTGCCAGCAAACCCATGGACTTTCTCATGCCCTAACCAGTGCTCTCTGTCATACCAGTGAGAAATACCCACTCTCGCACGACTTGTTCTCCATTTCCGATCAGCCCCCAAATGAATTAGTCGGCCCTTGATCCACTTCATTTGCTTTCGCAGAGGAGAAGCCGAATGTTTGCAGCCGAGGCTTACATTTGGCTTCTCCTCTGCATTTACATATTCTTGGCCGCGCGAGTGGTTCATTGAAGCTTTTCTGTTTTTGCAAGGACTTTGAGCAAATCAGAGGTCCAGATAGTCGACCGAGACTCTTGGGTTCCTCCATTTCATTTGGGTTTTTGCAAGGAATTTGTGTTGCATTTCCTTCGATCAGTACGGTAAACACCAGTCCCTTTGTTTTCCTAGGTTTTCTACGATTTATTCTATAAAATCGCAGCGTGTGTTGTTTCTTAATCCTCTATTTTTGCATTGTCTCAGCATGACTCTTTTCGTAGGAATCAGAGGGTTCTTGATGGAGCCTCAACCCCGTCCTCTCCTCCACCCGATTGCTCGGTTTGTCCATGGTAAGAACCTCTTTTTACTCTGAATTTTATAAAACCGTTTAGGGCAAGTAGAAAACCTAGGTACGGGATTGAAGATTTTACTCAATTTTTTTGGCTAAAGTAGTTAACAAACTGTGAACCACGAAACAGAGGAATGCTCTTATATTTCAGTTTTTGGTTGATTATTTTATACCATGTTGTAACCAAAACCAGGTTTCTATAGAATTTTTCATATTCATCATGTGCTAATTGCAGTTTCTGAAAAAACACTCAATTTACATACGAAATGACAATTTTTTTTTTTTAATTCAGGAATCTTGAAGCAAATCAATTTTCTGGAACAGTCCCCTTAGAACTTGGGAAGCTAGTTAATTTGGAAACTTTGTGAGTCCTTTTTTCTCATTTTATTTTATTTTATTTTTATCTATTACTCAGTCTTGTATACTGGTTGTTTTGTTTTGAATGATTTGTCAATTTGTCTCTCATGCTTGTCCCTGCAGGATGTTATCCTCAAATAATTTGAGTGGAAATTTGCCCAAGGAACTTGGCAGGCTGAAAAACTTGACGGATTTGTAAGCTTTTCTATAGTATATACTACATCATGCATGTGAACTCTTGTTAATATATTGTAGGGTCAATGATGTTTTAATGTTCATTGCAATCGTATAAATGATAATAACTTAAACGGAACGATACCAGATTTTATTTAGAAGTGGACAAATCTTGAGAGCCTGTAAGTTCCTAAGCTTTCAGAATTTCAAATGCTTTTTTTGGATTTGAGACAAGTAATGTAACTGGGGGCTTGTTAATCTTTCGTGATTTTTTTTCCCCTTCAATGCAGAGAAATGATTGCCAGTGGACTTGAAGGACCCATACCATCATCTATTTCTTTTTAGATTTGTGAGTGAAGATATTCTTGATCACTCTGTTAAATGATACATGTATTCGTATTTCTTTGTTAGTTATACTGATTGTACTTGGAGCATTGTTCCTGACCTTAGATAGATTTGAGCCTTTTGAATATTTTTCTCTTTTGCTTTTGATTTCTCTAATATGTGATTGGATTTATGTGTCTATATATATATGATATATTAATATTTCATTGATTGGTTTCCTTAAGTGATTAGATTTATGTGTCGATATATTATCATATCATGGTTTCATTGATTAGTTTCCTTAAGATCTAGGCCTAATCTTTCCACTTGGATCCTAGTACACAAAGCTACACTTTTTTGCTTTATATTTTTCTACCAATCTTCCCTTGACTCCTAACCAATAAAGTCTTTTGATTTTAACTATTGTACTAGAAGTGAGAATAATGAGAGGGGACATGGTTGTGTGTGCGTGTGAGTGTCTATATATATTTAAGTCCCAGTCATGTAGCTATCACGAGGATCTCTTTGGTGGTTAATATTCTATCGAGCAGCTCAAGAGTGCAATCAGGTACATAAGATCATCTTTAAACTATTTGTTTTTCTATTCCAAAAAAAGATGGCTGGACAAAATATGTGTAGCTAGTGTAGGTATTTGCTAGCATGGATAGCTAATTGGTTTCGGTAATTAATAGCAGTTGTTCATGCGGTTTTGTTTTCATATTGCTTATCCTTTTTGCAAATTTTTATTCGATTATTTGTTCAGCCCCTCTTTCAATTTGATAGGTAGCATACTTGAATTGCCTACCCAAAAGTAAGTAGAAGTATCTAGTTTTCTTTTGGGGAAAGTAGAGGTTGATTGTTACTTATGGCAAGTTGGTAGTGGACTTGGACCTTTTGCAGTATTTTGAGTTCTGAAAGAGATTAGGTTTCTCAAGATAGCCTTTATTTTTTTTACCTACAAAATATGTGTACATGACCATTTGAGTGAAGCAATAGGGTTGTTGTGTTGCTCACACTTCATTGATGGTTGTGTCTGGAATGATACATTGGTAATGCCCACTATGTCGAACATTGGTGCTTTACTAGGTAGAACTAAGCTTTATAATGTCTGGGAGATTTTTCCTTTGTCATGTCTTGTGCATTGGATTTTTGGGGTACTTTTCTTAAAGCATGTGATATCAGAATAAAAGCAAGGCAAAAATGACTCGGTAAGACTTTTATTTTCTATCGAAACCCATGCATCTAAAAGGGAAAAAGGAAAAACCTCTTCATGGATTCAGAAGTAAGCAAAACCTAGTTCTTGGAGAAATTAACTGTTGAAAGAAAATTTATCAATAATGGGAGGATAAAGTACCGTGGATATAAGTATATGACTTGGGTTTACCATGTTTTTAGCAGTTTTTAACATAACAACTTGTCTATTTACTTCAACTAATATTTTTTTTTATTACTTACAGGTAGCCCTGGACACGGAAAGGGTTGAATGGAGCACTGTTTTCTGCCTAACACAACTCTAGAGACCAAATAAATTGGTTTGTTCGTTTTATGGTTTCTTTCAATATTTTTTTCCAGTATATATCAGTTATAGATTTGTTCAATTATGTCCTTGTACATCTGCTTTTTAACTGATGATCAGGAAAAATAAATTAAATAAGAGAAAATTTCTAACTCAGATAAATTTATTACTTTAATTGTGGATTTGTTTCTGAAAAGCCAGGTACTTATAGTAATCTAAGTTTTTTAATTTTTGCTTATGTTTCCTGAAAATTTCTAATTTTTGCTGATGTTTTCTTTGCTTATGAACTCATTTGCCATTAATTCATTGTGAAATTTCATTTGTAGATCTCTGCCCATGGGTTCTAAAAAAATTCTGGATTTAATGGAAGCCGCCTCAGGTGCTCATTTTTTTTTGAATTTGGTGGTTCTATTTGTATTATGCATTTGTCCTGGAAACTTTAAAGATTTAAATGAAAATCTATCCGTGAGTCACCCTAAAACCTGTGATGATAGCATACAGCCATACTGGCTGCATGAATACCTGTGCAAGTGAATGATAAAAAGCATGTGATTGAATCATTATTATTATCCAATATGAATTTTCAAGCTATGAATAAGGGAACCTTATTTCTGCAGTGTTGTACCATCCCCCTTTAGATGGAATTTTCATCCATCCAGATGATAACTGTCTTGAAATGTAGTTGGCATTGCTTATTATAAATTCTCTTTATGAAATTAGGTGTGATTTATTATTGGGAACTTAGTTCATTCAAGCTGTGCATGAGAGTTGTTAAAGAATTTGGTGTCGTTGCTGCAATGTGTCATGATTGCGCAATTTCAACCACACGTATAGAAGAGGTAATGTGGAAGACACTTGGCCATTCCCTGTCATTTTTTACCTATTATTGCTGTATTTTTTTTTTTTAATAACAACTAGAAAAAATTGAAAATATCTTTTACATAAAGATCTTTATATGTAAGAGATACTTATTTAGGATTAAGTAGTTTTGGTTTCCATTACATACTTAAGATACTAAAATTTGCCCCATGAGAAGAGACTATTACATACTATGAAACTGTAGCAATTTTTGGGTTGGTTATTGACCCTATGCAAAGTTAATAGGAAAAAAATGACTTCCAATGTAAAAAATCATTACATGTTTCCTCAAATTGTTTTGGAACCAGCTCAAATGGGTCAACAAATGATCCACCCATTAGTGTGTGCTGGTAGGTGAGCTGACTCTATTAGTGCATATACCAGTAACTACATGCCTCATGCACAGAAAACTATTACAATAACAAGAAGCTGTAGCTATTTTTGGGTGGGTATTCCATTACATACTTATGCATATAACATCACATGCTCTGAGATAGGAAGGGGTGGGTATACTTACAGGCTAGAGACAATAGGGCTAACAATCATTAAGTCACCAAGCTCATCTTAATTATACCGGGATGATTCACTAAAAAACACATTGTTGTATGATAATTAATGATTTATATACATATATAAGTTGTAGGAAAACTTTTATGGTTGATGAAGAATAATTATGTCTGGAATATATATACCCTAAGCTTAAAAGGAAACTGTTACAACAAGCACTTGTTATATATAACGAGGGCTTGCTAATTTCCTGCCTTAATTTTCAGTATAGCTGTGGATTGTGCATGGTAGAATTTGGTTAAGTCTTTAAGTGGTTTGCTATTCTTTAAATTCAGGTGCAAATTGGATGATGTTACGTGCTTATGGACATTTCCAAAGAAGGTGGATGAAAAATGAAAAAGGCCAATATAAGTGTTTGGAGCATAAGGACATATGGAATGTAAGTATGTTTTTTGGTGTTTCCCATTAGAGAGTGCATGAGGATCACACTTACAACTGTGTTGAAGATCATCTTGCACCAACTCCTGCCCTCCTATTTGTAGAAGTATTGCTGCCTACCATCACTATGTATATAGAGTTGTTAGATATATCATCTCACATGATTGTAAGAGTTGGGTGTTTAGACCTCAAGAATGCTATCTGTGGAAAGTTGGGAAGGAGTGGTAGCTGCATTGTTGACACTTGGATCTTTGTGGATCATTCTAATTAGCCACAGATAGTAAATATTTGAGGTTGTTTCATCATTTTGGATGGGGATATATTTAATGTGAACATCTTATATATAAAAGACTATTATGTGTAAATACTTTGCCTTCTTGATATGCAATTACTTTGCATAATTTTTGGATGCGTTAAAATGTGTCAGGGAAGGATATAAATATTACTCCATACAAAGGAATTAATTAACATTTTAATCAAAACAGGTATACTGTATTCAATTGTGAGCACACAATTAGGCGTTAATCTTTATTTGGGATGTTTACTATCATCCTTTTTGTAGTAGTATATACTACAATTAGGCAAAAACAAGTTTATTGCTATTGCTAAATCATGTGGTCTGCAGTAATAAATAAATAATTGCAGACCACATGGAAAAGAATATAGTAGTAAAATTTGTTATGCACGGTTTTTAAATTATATTCAGTGGTATTTAAAAAAAAAGTCAAAAATATTATTTGCAGGAAGAAAAAATGGATGAAAATACAAAGTCTCACATAATTAATTAATTAGGTATTGCAAGGAAGGTAAAGTAGCTGAAAAAATGAATTTTGCGGCGAAAAAAGACGGAAATGCGAACCCAGCCACAAGAATTAGATATTTGCGGGAAAGTAAGTTTGGCTGGGAAAAATATATTTGCGGCGAACATCTAGCGCCAAAAATAAAAGATTGGACGTTGCACTAGAGTTTTGGCGACGAAGGACCACTTCCCCCAAATTTTTTATAGCAGCGACATTGGTACTTATTACGACGAATAATAACGCAGCTATATGACTTGTTACATCGGAAATAAATCCTGTGGCGAATGTTGTATACTTATTACGACGACTTTCCAGTAATTGCGACGGACTAAGTCGTTGCAATATAACTGTTTCAGCGCTGGGTGCCTTTTCTCTCGTGGTTTTTGCGTCGCCAACATAATTATTTGTGGTGAAATAAAGTCGCCGCAAATAAATGAGTTCTTGCGTCGAAAATTGTTCACCTACGCACTTGACTTAAATCAACGAAACAGTTCCAACGAAACTGCGGCGTAATCCTGTACGCCGTAAAATATATAATTGCAACGAAAAGGAGGGTTTTCGTAACGAAATTCTGCGCTGCAAAAGGTCAAAATCCTTGTAGTGATTGTGGGTGATTAAATATTATATAATTATTTTAAAGATAAATTAATTAATTTTTTAATAATATATATTTTTTTAAAACGATTATATAATATTTATATATTCCAACAACTGCATATATAATATTATTCAATGAATAGTAATACATGAGGACCGATGCCCTACCGATTCCAGATTGATTTAGTACATTCCAATTCTTTTTATATTTTTAGCTTTTCTTTCATTATTTTTTTAACATCTTTAAATATTAAACACATAAATTTAATAATATTCATTATTCACTTACTTAATCACTATTTATAATAAATAAATAAATAAAACTTTAAAAAAAAAAAGCAAAATGGGTCAACTATTGGTATATTCTTCTATTCACATAGCATTATCCTTACTCAATGACAAAACTCCGAAGGCCGCTGAAGTTGGTAATGGTAATTGAATACATCTTCCTCCGATTCACCGCTATATAAATGTGAGATTCTTGACGTAAAAAATGTGTCATGTCTGATGTCAACTATTGCAAAATAAAAAGTCCAAACACAGTTTAAAATCATATACATATGCTATTTATTCCGTCCCAAACCGTTTCGATTTCATTCTGCTTTCCTTTTTTTTTTTTAGTTTTTTCTATATAATTTTTAAATAATATTATAATTTTTTATATTTTTAAAAAATATTTTAAGATATTAAAAAAAATCATATAAAATAATATATTTATTGACATGAAGTTTTTAACATCTTAAAATATTTTTTAAAAATATAAAAAAAATCTCAATATTATTTAAAAACACTTACTTAAAAATTATGTAAAAGAACTGAAAAAAAAATGAAAACGGAATGGTCATCGGAATATATATCAACAAGATATGTAGCATTTCTCATATATATATATATATATATATATATTATATGGTTACTGTAAAGTATAATGCAAAGCCTGCAATAAATGTATTGTTTCGGCCACCTGCAACGACCTTATAATTATATATTAATAATTAGTCTTACGAGATTTAAATAACTCAATCCCATGCACGGCAGCCAGTATTGACTATATAATAGGCTGGGATCATCAAATATTAGTCGTGCAGAGACTCGCATACTATATATATATTAGGATTATTAGAAGTAGGTAGATAGCTAGGGACAAAGTCTTATATACGCCACTTGTAAAATAAAAAATGACTACTTAACAAGAGTTTATGATGAAACAGAGTGATGAAAGGAGAAAGAAATAGTCTTTTTTTAAATATCATTCAAAATATATTATTCAACCATCGAGTTTAGTATTTATACAAGTGGTCTGCAGGTTATGAAAGTAACAAACTAACTCACTCTATATTGAAGCTAATCAAAACGCTACACATGTTTAGCTTCTACATATTACATTTTATTCATCTATAATAGTCTCCCTCGAGATAATGTATATATATTATACACATTTATCTTGGATAAAAGAGTCTTAAATTCCTTTGAACCCAATAGTTTAGTCATTAAATTTGCAATCCGATGAATAGAAGCGAAATGTAACACTGTCAACAAGCTTTTTTGTATCTTCTCTCGCACCAAATGGTAGTCTAATTCTATATGTTTGGTTCATTCATAATAGACTGGGTTTGCTGCTATATGGAGGACAGCCTAGTTATCACAAAGTAAGAGAGATGGTTGATGATGTTCTTGCTGTAAATCGGAGAGTATGCTCGAATCCAAATAATCTCACATACTATAAATGCCATCGACTTGTACTTAATCTCTACTGAAGATCTTGAAATCGTATGTTGCTTTTTGGACTTGTATGACACTAGTGAATCACCAATGAATATACAATAACCACTAATCGATCGACGAATATCTGGACAACTAGTCCAATCTGAATATGAAATAGCTTTGAAGTGAACTTTTGATAATAATAATTCTTGTCCAGGAGCTTGTTTGAGATATCTTATGATTCTCATAGCAGCTTGTAAGTGAAGTTCTCTAGAATTATCTAAGAATTGACTCAGATGATGCACTGTATAAGTAATTTTAGGCCGACTATATGTAAGATATAATAATCTGCCTATTAATCTTCTGTAAGCCGATATATCATGAACCAACTCTCCATCTTCTTTAGATAGCTTAGTATGAGTGTCCATAGGAAATAAGACTGGTTTGGCAACAAGCAACCCACAATCTGAAAATAACTCAAGAGTGTACTTCCTTTGAGATAAAGAGATGCAATGTAATATCCCAAAATTTATAAGATGAAGTATTATTTGGATTTTATTAAAGGATTAAACTGTCGAGTTTTAGTGTAATGATCATAAATTACTCATATGAGATCCAAATAAGGTGATTCTAATTTTTATAGAATTCTAAGATATAGATCTAAAACTTTCATGTTATAAGTTTCTAAATATTTGGATATTATCAATGACTTATTTTAGGAGCAAGTGGATAACTCTGGACTGAGCTTAAACCAGAACTCGAGTTGAAGAATATGAATCCAAATGGGATTTTATCCTAACTAAATCAGGAATGGGCCTTCTTGAACTTGTTAAGTAGAGTTCTAAGGAAGTTAACAAGTAATTAAATAAGTTAGGTGAAGATTAAGGGGGCGTGGCTAACCAGATAAAGGCTGGAAAGGGAGATGCATGCATGGTTAGGTGAGATAACACTTCATCCATTATCCCATAGGCTTCTACCCCAACTATTGATCAAATGGTTAGCAAAAATATCTCAAATACTGACCATTAGATGATCATTTCAGCTGCAATGCTTAGGATTTCTGGAGATTTAGTTTAATTATGAAAAAAGATTTAGAATGGACACCACATCCCATGCAAACTAGAAACCTATGGTTTTTACTAAGTTACCATTTTTCTTTCCTTCACATGAGCCGACCACCACCCCTATAAATAGACATTTGGGAGTCTTCTAACTCTCTTTGGTAATGTAGCACACGAATCCCTTTGAAGGAAATAAAAATAATAATAAAAAAAAACCCTTCTTTAGTCCTTTAATCTTCACAGACCTCCTAAATGAGTTTAGTAAGTATTTTGAGGAGAAAGTTTGCAAAAATTTGGTTTAATCATCTTCAACTAGATTTAGAGAGTGTGTAAGTGCATATTCTATCTTAACTTTAGTATGGAGATTGTTTATTTAAATGGTTTGACTATACATGTTGGTATTGGAACTTTATATTCTTGCTAAAGTGTTATAATAAATCTAAGTGTTGTTTGAAGTGGTTTTTGTTAATGGAAATGTGTTAAATGAAGTTAAAAGAATTTAAAACTATGTTATAATAAGTAAAATTCAAGTTCATGTGAAAAGATTGTGAGTTTTGGATTGAAAAACTTCATACTCTGTAACTTCGCTCAACCCTCACTCGACCAAAGGATCGAGCGAAGAAAAACTGTAAACCTTCGGTTGATACTCGCTCGATGTCTTGCTCAAGTGAGTTCTAACTCAAGAACTCGATTGAATCTCGTTCGATGCCTTGCTCGAGTTAGTTCCAACCCGAGACTTTACTCGACTCTCGCTCGATATGTCGCTCGAGCGAGATACCCTGTTTTGCTAATTTTAAAACTTCTGTTTGGATAAAAGTGGACATTGAAATAAAAAGCAATTATATGTGTTATTTAAGTGTATAGCATGTGTAAAACACTTTGTAGAATTTAAGATACATACATGAGTATGTGATAGTTTAAGAGTACATGCATGCTCTAATATGTGGTGAGATTTAAGAAGAGTGATATATCATATACTTGAGAAACATTCTTAAGAATAAGAAAGAGACAACTAAGATAAGAGATATGGATAAGTTAGTCACGTCGTGACAGAGACGACGGCACGTAACATCCAAATGACTTACGTGGCGACAGGGATGACGATATGTAATGCCTGTCATATGATAAAAGTGATATGTATTATCACGCGGACGGCGAGAGGTAACGCCCGTGGCAGTGATATGATTAGTGGGAACGGCGAGACGTAACGCCCACTATATTACGTATATTCCGTATCAAGACAGGGATGGCGAGACGTAACGCCCAAAAAATTGACACGAAACTCATCATAAAGGGGACAGCGATACGTAACGCCCAGATGATTGATAAGTTATATGTAATGGGAATGACGATATGTAACGCCCATTGGTGATAAGAGATAAATATGTTGTAAAAGAGTTATCTGCGATAGGGACGTCGATATATAACACCCATTGGAGATAATAATTGAATAAGTTTTAAGTAAGTGTTAATGTTTAAGAAAAAGAGACTTAAGATATCATAAGAGTGTAAACCTATGTAGAATATTGATAAATCATGTGAAATATATTTTTGATCATATTCTGTTAGTTTCTTTTCCTAAAAAGATTAATATTGGCTTTATTTATGCTTTATTAAGCTAATTATGTACTTACAGATATTTCTAAAGAAATCTCACTCTTTTGTGATTTTATGTTTCTTTGTTGTATGTATAAATTATATACAGTATGTGAAAGCCAATAGGGGGAAAGTTCCGATAATGCAGGAGATTTCAAGAAGTCTTGAGGGACTATTTAAATATAGTCCTTATGTAAATTTCACTTTTGCGTCCCTAGGACTTTCTATGTATGATCAGCCAGTAGAGTTGTGATATCACAGTACACCTGCTTTTGCTGAAAATGAGTAGCATGTAGGTTGTTGTTTGACTTTGGAAGTGGACAGTTCACTGTCTATATATGGGGTTTATTCAACACTACAGGAACAATATGTTAAGCAAGACCGTTGTCTTAACTTGGATATGTTTTACTTTGGAATGAAATTTTATGAAGTTAAGAAGGAAAATGTTTGACCATAGGAATGATCTTTTGTGATGTAATATTATTTTGTTGATGCTGATAACTATTTTGAGCATTTATATATAACAGTATAATGTTTGATGAATAAAAGGAGAATGTGGAAGTTGGAAATTAAAATTTACCATATGTGATATTTAGAAATTATTATTTTAGTACCTGAGCCGTTGCGAATTATACGACTGATGCTAGTAAGTCAAGATATATTTTTTAAGTTTTTATACGTACAAGGGTGGGTAGTTTAATATTATTTATCCTGATCATTTGACTTACATTAAATCTCAAACGTGAGTTTGGGGTGTCACATGCCACTCTTTGATCTTGAAATTTCCATGCCAAGAAAAAACTTTGCTGATTCCAAATCTTTCAGTTTAAACTGTTTGCTTAAAGAAACCTTGACATCATCAATTGCAACTAAATCATTACCAACAAAAAGTATGTCATCAACATACAATAAAAGAGTCACAAATGAATCACCTTATCTTTTAGTAAGGAAAGAGTAATCTGCTTTGGATTGAAAAAAAATCAATACTAAACAAAACAGATGTGAATTTCGAATTCTATTACCTACTAGCTTGCTTCAAGCCATACAAAAACCTTTGTAACTTGCATATCCTTGTGTCCCCCTTACTAAGATAACTAGGAGGTGCCTTCATGAATACTTCTTCTTCCAAATCTCCATATAAAAAACATCATTAACATCTAAATTAAATAGATGCCAATCATGTTTGGTAGTAAGTGATAAAACTATCCTCATAGTTACCAGTTTTGCTACAGGTGAAAAAGTCTCAAAGAAATCACGACCTTCCTTTTGGGTATGTCATTTGACAATAAATCTTGTCTTGTATCTCTCAATTGAACTATCAGAATTATATTTAATTTTATACATCCACTTATAACAACCAATAGGAATTTTGTTTGGGGGAAATGTGGTAAGGACGCGAGTGTTATTTGAGTGTTATTTGTTTTTAAAGCAGTGACGTCCATGCGTTTATTTCAACGAGGTAGCAGTAATTCTGGACCACATGACTAATGAATTGGGCAACAAAATTAGAAGAAAATTTTATGAGTAATAATAAAATAATTCAAATTGAGTATTTTTTAGATTTTGATAAAGGAGGGACAAAAATTTGAATAAAAATATTATAAAATTAAGATATTTTAAAAATATTATTTTATAATATTTATTTTGTTTGAAGATTTAAAAAAATAAAATATTTTTTATTTTAAATTTTAAAAAAATTAATAATTAATTAAAAATATTATAATGATTAATTTAAATATTTTACATTAAAAATATTTTAAAATAAGATAAGATGAGAAGTATCACTACCCATCTTTTAGAGGAGTAATGAAAGACAGGTAGCCAGATAAAAGTGTCCCCTCGCTGCAAAGGATGTCTGCGATCTTTTACATGAGATTGTATGGTGAGTCATATTATAATTTTGGGCAACGCTACGGGTCGGGATTGGGGCTACTTTGCGCTTCCAAACGTAAAATATTTTTATATATTTTTATAATTTATTTTTTATATAAAAATAATAAAAGAATGAGTGGAAATAAAATGTTTTCATTTTTCTTAATTTTTAATTTTTTTATTTAAAATTTTTATAGGGCACAAAGGACCCAACGCCGAAACTCCATGTATTTACTATATAGTTTTATATGGACCGTTTCCATATTCTAGCTGGCACGCACGCGCGCATTCATTTGGCCAAACTAATTAAGCATTAGCAATGGATTAACTAAAAATTTTCTTTAAAAAATAAAAGTTTGCACACTTCTAAAAAAGAATCGTTATATTTGATTATTTGTAGGGAGAAAAAAATAGAAAAAAATGAAATCAAAGAATAATATTCTATTTTTTTATTTGTAAATAGTAACCCTCTAAATTTGAAGAGTTTTAGAAGATTACTATTCACAAGTGAAAAAACACTCACTTTTCTTCACTTTTTTCTCACTACTATTAATCAAATATGACTATTTTTTTTCAAAGTATACAAATTTATCTTTTTGAAGGAAAAATTTAACTAGTCCATTACTAGTGCTTTAGGAGTAATGTTATATTAGTCATAAACTATGTAAATATTGAACAAATAGTTTGAAAAAATCAATTATTTTTTTTCATATGGATCACTTTTTTTTTTTTTTTTTACAAAGAGCCAGAGTCACATGTCATGTAGGTCACACACTTAATTTTTTTTTTTTTAAACATTTGTACGCTCCACGATTATAAGTATCATTTCTCATTAATTAGAGTAAGATGTGTCTACAAAAAACTATGACGATAAAGAAATTATATAAAAAAAATTATAATTTGTAATTATTTAATGTGATTTGTCATATTATAAAATTATTTTTATAAAATAAATCTAATCAAGCAGTTAAAATTGCATCAATTTTTAGATAACTTATACTACACACAATCCAATATTTTTACACACCTTGCACACCCAATTATGTGGCATTATTTTATTCTAAAAAAATAGTGTGATTGAAGAACAAAAGAGATGGGATTCTTAAGAAAGTATAGAATAAAAGAGAAAAATCACATATTTAAATAGTGTGAAGATCATTGTATGGTTTATGTTTAGAATTATTTTATGAGATTAATTATATATATATAATTACTTTGAAGACTTAGCAGTACTCCGACCATAAACATATATACACATATATGTGTTTGTACTTGACAGATCTTACATCTATATATTAAACCTTCTCATCACTACTCCTTTTTTGCCGATCGATCGAGAGCAAAAAAAATAAATTAACGTCCGTATAGACTTTTTGAGAGTCATTAATAGTAACAATGTTGCCTCAATTAAATTAAAATGGAAAATACAATTTGTGAGATGATGTAGACTTTTAGTGTCCATATTTTTAGACGCAATCAATCTATCCTGTTGTAGTGGTATAGTACTTGTTAATTGGTACTCAGGCTGCAAGCAGCCATGGCTGCTGCACGTAGTTTGCTGAGCAAACCCAAACAAATGTTGCCTTCTCTGATAGAAATTGGGGCGCGCCTCTTCATCCCGAGCTTCCTCAGAAGATGTATCTCCTGCGGATGTTTAATGTACTTAGTACTGTCCTCGCTTCCTTGTATAGCTGGAGATGATCCTCTTTTTTCCCATTATATAATTATATATATATAGATCCAAGATTATTACTTCCTTAGTTTGTAATGATATCCTTTATTTATTTATTTATTCCCAAAAGAGTTAATATAATTAAGTAGCCACCTGATCCAGTACTACAACACGGGGAACCTCAATACTCCTTGATCTCTAATTTCCCCTATCGTCAAGATTTTGTTGATCTATTCTCAAATTTCAAATTTTGTCAAATTTCTTTTGCCCGTTTTCATTTCTGTAGCTGCTTCATTCAACCCGCTCATATTGGAGGAATATGCCAAAATTAACAATCAGAGCTGCTTCATTCAACTCACTCATATTGGAGAAATATGCCAAAAGATAGAAGTATCTTTTTTCTTGTTCTTGATTATCTTCTTCTATTGTCCAATATATCACTATAAGAAAAACAGGTGTTGAAGAAAGAAGGTTGATATGAGAATTGAAATGGAGAAGATGTCTGTATTTCTCTATATTGATTTATATTTGTAACTACAATACACAGTTCCCTTATATACAACTAAAGCTATGTTACTTGTATCAATGGAAAATAAGGCCAAATTAACTCTACTACTACTTTATACACTGAAATATGTAAAAAGTACATCAAGAAGGAAAAAGCATGGTATGGGAAAAGCAGCATGCAGCAGATGTCTTTTGCTGCTGTGTATTGGCTTGTCCCGCCTTTTAATGCAACATGTCATTGCAGAAAAGTCCTATACTGTGTACTCCTTCTCCTTTGATATCACCATCTGCATTGGTCTTGTTTTCTACATCTGCTTTTGAGACTCTTCCTCAAGATGGGTATAGATATTAAGAACGCCCATCTTAGACAATAGGAAATGATAAGGGGAGGTCGGTAATGCTTTAGTGAGGATATCGACTAACTGAAATTTAGAACTCACATGGACCATAGTTATGGTTCCAGCCAATACCTGTTCTTGAACAAAGTGGCAATCCAATTCAACGTGCTTAGTTCTCTCATGGAAAGTTGGGTTCTTTGTGCAATGGATTGTTGATTGGCTATCACAACAAAGAATGGATGGCTTCTCTTGACGTATGTTGAAATCTCTCAATAAGTAAGCGAGCCAAACAATCTCACAGTTAGTATACGCTAATGCTCTATATTCTACCTCAGCCGATGATCTAGACACAGTAGGTTGTTTCTTGGATTTCTAACTTATCAATAAGTTTCCAAGAAACACACAAAAGCCAGTCACTAATCTTCGTCTCTTAGGGCAAACTGCCCAATCTAAGTCACTATAAGCTTTGAGGTGCAACTCTGATTTGGAGGAGTAAAAAATACCTTGTCCAATGGAACTCTTCAAGTATCTAAGTACTATATGGGCTGTGTGTAGATGTTCTTGGGTTGGCCTGTCCATAAATTGACTCAAAACATTGACTACATAGATAATATCAGGCTGAGTAATGGACAAATAGATAAACCTTCCTATCAACTTTCGATAACTTGTGATATCGGTTAAGTGGTCTATGGAGGAGTGAGATAACTTGTGATTTTGCTCTATTGGGGTGTTGATTGGCTTGCTTCCAAGTAACCCGGCATCCTCTAGAATCTCTAGAATGTACTTCCTTTGACAAACATGAATACTTGCGGATGACCTTACCATTTCCAGCTCAAGAAAGTATTTGAGAACTCCTAAATCCCGAATTTTGAATTGAGTGTGCAATTGACTTTTAATGGAATCAATAATTATCAAGTTGCTACTTCCCAATGTGATATCATCCACATACACAAGGAGAGCCACAAAATCAAATTTTTCATGCCTAATAAATAATGAATAGTCGGATTTTGATTGATGAAATCCCATGGCAACGAGAGATGAGGTGAATTTTGAGTTTCATTGTCTAGAGGTCTGTTTTAATCCATAGAGGGACTTATGAAATTTGCACACAAGTTTCTTTCTTTTGATTTGAGACTCCCTCTTGAGCTAAAAACCGAGAGGAAAATCCATATATATCTCTTCATTAACGTCATCATGGAGGAATGCGTTGTGGATATCAAGTTGGTGCAAGTGCCAATTGTGGATGGCAGTAAGGGCCAGGAATAATCTTATGGTGGTGAGCTTGACAACCGGACTAAAGGTTTCTTGATAGTCAAATCCTTTTCTTTGAGTGTATAATTTAGCAACCAGATGTGCCTTGTATTTATCAATGCTTCCATCAGATTTCAATTTGGTCTTAAATACATACTTACAACCAATACTCTTCTTTCTAGGTGGTAAGGAGGTGATGGTCCAAGTACCATTGGCTTTAAGGGTCGAGAGTTCAAATTGAATGGCTTCTTTCCAATAATGTGACACAACAGCTTCATCATAGATTTTCGGCTCATGAATGGGAAAGAAGGATAAGGCATATGATTTATGAGAAGGTGCTAAGTGAGTGTATGAGAGGTGGGAGGCAAGAGGGTAGAAGGTGGAAGAGTTATAACTAGGATTATGTGATGAGGCAATAGCACAGTGATAATCGTGCAAGTAAGATGGTGCACGCTTGATTCGATCAGACCTTCTAACTAGAACAACTTGTGTAAAAATGGGAGAAGGATCACAGAATGGACCTCACTCGAGCGAGTTGTCGAGCGAGAGTGGAGCGAGCTCACTACTTGGCCTTGGCTCGAGTGAGATGTCGAGTGAAGGTCGAGGGAGATCACTACTTAGCCTTCGCTCAAGTGAGGGTGGAGCGAGATCACTTTCTGGCCTTGGCTCAAGCGATTTGTCGAGTGAAGGTTGAGCGAGATCACTGCTTGGCATTAGCTCGAGCGATATATCGAGCGAGGATTGAGCGAGATCACTGCCTAACCTTCGCTCGAGCGAGGTGTCGAGCGAAGGTTGAGCGATATCATTGCTTGGCTTGGGAAAAGAGAAGGAAAACTGTGGTAAGGTGGGACTGTGAGAGTTTTGTTTTGGAATTGATGTGGAATCAAATTGCTTGAAGGGAAATGTGGACTCTAGGAAAGTGACATATCAAGAAATCGAAGTGGAGTGAGTGTGCAAGTCATAGACCTTATAGCCTTTTACCCTAGCTGGGTAACCAATAAATATGCATGGTTTAGCTCTCTAATCAAGTTTGGTTATTGTATGTTTGAGGGTGGATACATAACACAAGCAACAAAAGACTCTTAAATTTTCATAAGAAAGCATAGACCCAAATAAAAGCTCGTATGGAGTCTTATTTTCCAAAACAGGAATGGGGCCCCTATTGATTAGGTAAGTGGCAGTCAATGCAGCACCCCCCCAAAATTTTAGTAGAAGGTTGGCTTGGTAAAGTAAGGCTCTAGCCACATTGAGTAAGTGTTGGTGTTTTCTCTCTACGACTTCATTTTATTGTGGGGAATAAACACGTGTTCTTTGGTGCAAGATGCCATTGGTATTGAAAAAATCTGGCATATAGAACTCCATCTGATTATCGGTTCTCACTTGTTTAACCTTCGAGTTAAATTGGGTTTCTACCATCTTAATGAAAGATTGAAGAGTTTGTCTTGCTTCCGATTTAAACTTCATTAAGTGAACCCAAGTAACTCTACTATGATCATCAACAATAGTGAGAAAATATTTGTATCCTTACAAAGAGGGTTGAGAATAGGGACCCCAAATATCTAAATGTATTAAGTCAAAGGATGATGAAGAATGAGTGGTGCTAGTGGAAAAGGGAGCTTTCTTTTGTTTAGCTAAATGACAAACGATACAATCATTTTGATCTCCACCTTTTACATTGGGAAATGAGGATTGAATCAAATTTATCCTTTGGCTTGAAAAATACAATAATCTAAAATGCCATAAATCAAAAACTTGCTTCATTGCATGGCAAACTTGAGATTTAGGTTTAGAACTAGAAGACTTGGATCCGAGAGAGCTGGGTTGAAGGTAATAAAGTCCATGATTATTTTTAGCAAGTCCAATCGTCATTCACGAGGAAAGGACTTGTATAAAGCAGTGATCATGCAAAAAAACAACACATACAGGAGAGTTATGAGTGAGCTTACTGACAGAAATCAAATTAAAAGTGAAGGATAGAACACACAAAACATTTGTGAGTGTGATTTCTACTAAGAGTTACACGGTTCCTATGTGGGTGACAGCAACCCTAGTGTCATTAGGTAATTGAACATGTGCTTGAGTGGCATGAGTGATAGTGGTAAATAAAGAGGGTGAACAGATCATATGATCTGTGGCACCAGTGTCTATTATCCAAGACGCACAATGAGG
This sequence comes from Platycarya strobilacea, assembly GCA_036898215.1. NCBI lineage: Eukaryota > Viridiplantae > Streptophyta > Magnoliopsida > Fagales > Juglandaceae > Platycarya > Platycarya strobilacea. The sequence goes on along the minus strand of CM072545.1, from coordinate 42,258,628 downwards.
CAATGATGTAAAATGACAATGAGTAGAACTTGAAAAAATGGAAGAGTTGGAGGGTAATATACCTACCATGTTTGAGTAATGTTTGTGAGGAGGAGTGGGCTGTTTGAGTGCAGAGGAGGTTTGTGAGGTAGGGGATTGGCCATGATTGAGCTATGGTGTCTCACTATTGAAAAATGTCATAAGTCTCTAAACTTGGTCCTAAAGTAATGATAGTTGTGACACTTCATCATTTGATTGAACTTGAGAGATGACTTAGTAAACTGAGTGGTTTGAAGTTGGACCACTGCTCCTGAGATGCCCTATTTTTGACTTTGTGAACTTGAAGTTGGGAGGGAACCCAATCAATCGATAGCACTTTTCTTTGGTGTCGCCAGTCTTCCCACGGTGGTAGCATGTGATCTTAGACCTCTCCTTCTTCCTTGAATGATTGTGGAAGGCAGCTAATACTGAGGATTCAGGAACGGGTAACACAAGATTCCTGGTTTCCCTTTGCCTTTCTTCCTGTAAAATCAAAGAGAAAATCCTATCCAGAGAGGGCATAGGACTCATAAGTATAATTTGGCCTCTAATACTATCATATGTGTCATTGAGTCCCATCAAAAATTTAAAAATGCAATCTATTTGTTGAGCTTCACCAATGCTTTGTAGGGCTTTATAGGTGTAGAGTCCACAGAAGCAATGGGGAAGAAGTCTATAGTTGTGAAGTTCCTCCCAAATAGCAGTAAGTTGAGTGAAGTATTCACTTACAATGAGAGTTCTTTGTGCAATCGAACCAAGTTGATGTTGAAGTTGATAGATCTTGACATTGTCTGGCTGAGCAAATCTGGCCTTGAGTTTCTCCCATATTTCTTTGGCTAAATCAATGTATTAAACATTTGAAGCAATTTCCTTATATATGGAATTAAGGATCCAAGATAGTATGAGATTGTCGCATCTCAACTAAGGTATGTAGAGATCATCAGTGCGTTCAGGTTTTTCAATGGTTCTATTTAGGAAACCAAGCTTATTTTTTATGGAGATGGACAAGGTGAATGATCGATGCCATGAGAGATAATTAGGACCTATTAGATGTGACTTGACCACCACGGTGTTAGCATTGTCACTGTGGTGGAGGGAGCAGGGGCTGTTGGGGTCCTCAGAAGGAGAGGGTTGTGTGCGAGATAAATGCTCTTCAGCCATTGATTGAAAGGATTACATATGATAGTACATCAAAAAGGAAAAAGCATGGTATGGGAAAAGCAGCATGCAGCATATGTCTTTTGCTGCTGTGTATTGGCTTGTCCTGCCTTTTAATGTAGCATGTCATTGCAGAAAAGTCCTATGCCATGTACTCCTTCCCCTTTGATATCACCATCTGCATTAGTCTTGTTTTCTACATTTGCTTTTGAGAATAGGTATATAGAACTACTTAATTATAATCAAAATGATTATTTGTAATAAAAACATATTGTTTTAGTTGTAAACACCTTTTTAATTATAATTAATTGATTATATATACATATTTTTCTTGTAGTCATATATGAGAATATCTTTTTCAAGACTATTTGAGTTTGACCAGATAAATAGACTGACAAGACCTGACCACTTCTCAAATTTGTCTAATTTGTTTTTTCAAACTATTTCGTCTCTTATCATCTTATATCAAACTTATTATTATATTTTTTTTAAATTCTCATACAAAATAAAATAAACAATTCAATTTTTTCAAATCCTAAAATAATTTTTCTAAATCTCATAACAAAACTAACATTAAAAAATCATATTATAATATTTTTTTTTATTTTTTTAACTTTTATTTTCTTTTTATCCATAAAAATAAATTAGACCTTAAGCAATCCTATTAGTTCCTAGAGAGGACAAAGATGACATCTAGACCAGGGGTCCACTGAGGTGCCAAGAGTCATTAATATTGTGGGCAGCTCCTTCCGTTAGAGCATCTCCATCTAACTCTTTAAAAAACAAATTCAAATTTTAACTAAAAATTTAACTTCTTATAAATATTTTTTAAATTTTACTCATTTTCAAAAAAATTCTTATATTTCCTTTTCTATATTTTTCCTCCTCTATTACAATAACATTATTCTATTCTTTCTTTATTATTTTTTTACTATTTTATTTCTAATCACAATGCTATTTCTAAAAAAATATAATAAATAAATACATGAACAATAGTTTTAAGGATAAATAATAACTCTTCAAATTTAAAGAGTTATTGTTCACATCTCAACCAAAAATTCCAAAATAGGAAATTAGATTAATGAGAAATTTGGGATAAAGTTCCAAAACACTCCTATGAACGTCATTGGCACTCAATGCAAGTGCTCTTAGATGCTCTCCCTGCACGTAGTTAGATTTTGATATAACAATATTTTGTTAGAAAAAAAAAAGTTACAACAACGTAGGATGACAGCAGACAGAATAGTGATTATTCTGTATGCTAGTTTCAACAGATGATTTACAAGGAAGAACACGAAAAAATTGCCCAAAACACAGAAAATTCATCTATGAGGTTCCACTAAATATTATGAAATCAAGTAATGTCAAAAATCAATCCACAAGCTAGACTGTATAGCCAAAAGTCCTAATTTTATTAATAACGGCAAAATCTCGAAAATCACGTCAAATTGAAATTAAAAATCAAATAAGCAATATGCAAAAAAAAATGGCCCAAATCGGGTTTAAAATCACTTCCTAACTGACAAACGAAATATTACCAAAATTTAAAAAAAAATAACTAAAAACAATGATTCGGAAGGAAAAATAGTAGAATTTGAGGTCGAAAAAAAGGCACATGGAGCCATACTCGATTCTGACACTCGTAGCTAAAGTTATGGTCAAAAGACTGAAACGCACCCAAAACTGTTTCAATTAGAAAGATATCACAATCACTTCCTGCCTTTGCGCTGATCTGCCAACTCATAGTACCTCAACATCATCAATGTGCAATCAGATAGCTCATCATCATCTGTCTCGAATCCCTCTGCATCAGTCACCCCAGGTTGGAAAGAACTCGTCCTCGAGTTCAGAGTAGTGTCACCAAAATCCATAACACAAGGACTTAGATGATTCACATTAAAGACATCATAAGTCTTCAAATGACTAGGAATGTGTAACTTGTAAGCATTATCATTGATATTCGGCAGGACCTCACAAGGTCCAATCTTCCGGTCCTTAAGCTTACTATACTCACCAATAGGAAAACAATCACGAGTTAATACAACCCAAACAAAATCACCAACATCGAAAAGTACCTGGCGACGATGACTGTCAACCCGAGTCTTGTACTTGGTATTGCTCTCATGAATTGCCAGTTTCACCTACTCATGGATATCACGAAGATGATCTGTCATCTCATCTTCTTTAAGACTAAAACGTCCTACATATGGAATAGGAGTTAAGTCCAGTACCCCAGATAGGTTCTGACCATAGACAATCTCAAATGGGCTTAAGTCTGTGGTTTTCGATCTTTTATAGAAAAATTCTGCCTAAGGTAAAGCCAAATTTCACTATTTCGGCTTAGTTCTTGCCAAACACCTCAAAAGGTTACCCAAATTCCGGCTCACCACTCGGTCTTGCCATCTGTCTGAGGGTGGTAAGTACTGCTAAAATTCAACTGTGTCCCCAGTTCCCCCACAAGTTCTTCCAGAAATGACTGATGAATTTGGTATCACGATCTAAAGTGATGGTTCGAGGGACACCATGTAAACGCACAATCTTCCTGAAGTAAAGATGAGCAATGCAGGTAGCATCAATAGTCTTCCTACACCCTACCAAATGGGTCATCTTGGAAAATCTATCAACCACAACAAGGATAAAAACCGAGGCCCGTTGGATGAGGGGTAAGCCCAACACAAAATTCATGCTGACATCGAACCAAGGAACTTCAGGAATAGGTAAGGGAGTGTACAGGATCGCATTGGTGAGAACTCCCTTAGACCGTTGGCACACATAACAACGGTCCACATAATGAGCCACATCACTGGTCAACTTAGGCCAATAAAAGTTATAAGAGATAAAGGCCAATGTCTTGTCTCGGCCAAAGTGTCCCTAATTATGAAGTTCACTTATAATTTATTGTCTCAATAAACAATCTGGAATGCAAAACTCTAATCCACGAAATAGATAACCATTGTGCAAAACAAAATCATGACAGTGACCACAGTTACCTCCTAAAATATCTTTCCGAAGGAAGGATCAGCTGCATATATATCTGTGAAAGTCTCAAAACTTACAACTCTTGTACTCATGGTAGTGAGAAGTAAAGTATGACGGCTTAGGGCATCTGCAATGCGGTTCAGGCTCCATGTTTGGTGCCTCAACGTAAAGGTGAACTCCTGCAAATACGCCACCCACTTGGCATGTCGTCTACTCAGCTTGTGTTGGCCATTGATATACTTTAAGGCCTCATGATCAATAAACAAAATGAACTCCCTTTGTACTAGGTAGTGACGACAAGGCTTCAGGGACTAAACTATGGTATAGAACTCAAGATCATAGGTAGAATAATTTATCCTTAATCCCGATAGCTTTTCACTAAAAAAAGCAACTAGACGCTTTGACTGACTCAGAACACTACCAATGCCAACGCCAGATGCATCACAATTTACCCCGAATACTTTGTCAAAATCAGGGAGTGCCAAAACTGGTGCCTCGGTCATCTTCTGCTTGACCAGTTAAAAACTAGTCTTTGCCTCCTCAGATTATTTGAAATCACGTCCCTTGAGGCACTCTATGATAGGAGCAATCAGAGTGCTGAAATTTCTGATGAACCGTCGGTAGAAGGATGTCAATCCATGGAAACTTTTGACATCATGCAAAGTCTTTGCATTGGGTTACTCTAAAATTGCATCTATCTTTCACTGATCTACATGAACACTATCAGTAGACACAACAAAAACCAAGAAAAGTTACATAAATAGTGAAAAAATAACACTTTTTCTTATTGACAAATAGGCACTCCGTTTTCAACATTTCAAAAACAGCACGAAGGTGATCAAAGTGTGAGGCCCATGTCGGACTATAAATGAGAATATCGTCGAAGTAAACCACAACGAATCTCCCCATAAAAGGCCGCAAGATCTGGCTGCATTGGATAGCCCAAAAGGCATGACAATCCACTCATATAACTCTTGTTGCGTCTTAAACGCTTTTTTCCACTCATCTCCAGGTCTTATTTTGATCTAGTGGTATCCTTTAAAGTCAATTTTTGAGAAGACCTTAGAATTGGAAAAATTGGAAACCTGTACTTCACAGTAATTTTATTGATTGATTGGCTGTCAACACACATACGCTAGGAATCATCTTTCTTTGGCACGAGCAGGGCAAAGACTACATATAAGCTCATATTCTCATTAGTATAACTCCTCTCCAATAACTCCACCATCTGTTGCTACAACTCTTCAGCCTCCTTGGGACTGAGGTGGTACATTGGTCGGTTAGGCAAACTTGACCCTGGAACAAGGTCAATTTGATGCTGAATATTTCTCGTAGACCGTAGCCGAGGAGGGAGATCCTCTGGCATCAGTTCAGCGAACTCTATTAGCAGTTGCTACAAATCTACTGGTAAATCAGAGTCCATGGCTACTGCACTATTACTGCAAGGCAATAGAGCATAGACTACATCTTCATGCTCAATCTCATCTAAAAACCTGGACATAGAAAGTAGGTTAGTATTATTGGCTATCGGGGTAGGAGTGGGTCCTTTTCGTCGAGGCGCCAACACAATATTTTCCCCTTAATGTTAAAGGAATATGTATTTTTCCGTCCATCATGAATGACACTACGATCATACTGCTAAGGTCAACCCAACAATACATGACACGCATCCATAGACACAATATCACACCAAGTATTATCAAAATATTTTCTGCTAATTGAAAAAGACGCAAGGCATCGCCTATCTACTGTTACCTCACTACTTTTATCCAGTCATGATAGCCACTATCAATGATCATTTTGCAAACTTTATCTACAACTGTGTAGATTGTGTGGAAAATATTGGTTCTCAACCAATCATCCCCTAAATCGCCCTTGGGAGTTAGTAGACTCTTGCAAATGACTAGAGTCTCATAGCCATCTCCATACAGCACATCGTCAATTTCATCATCTTCATACACAGGCTCGCCAATCTCCTCAGTCTCGTCTACTACTTTTTCCTCAATTAACAAATTTTTGCCCTTTTGATTAGCAAGCTTCCTGCAATCAGTCACTTTATACCACTGTTCCCCACAATGAAAACATCTAGTAGTAGGGTTAGAATTACCCTGTGGTAGCTGCTGGACCAGACTGGACTCCTAAATGCGAACTAGCCGACTGTTTTGATCGCTCTTGATCACTGGCTTCTAGTTCTGCTATTTTTCAACAGCAGGTACATGCTGGTATACCTTTGAAACCGTCCACAGCGAGTGAAGGCTGAGGACATCTTGCAAGGGCTGGCGCAAACCTCTCAAATATCACTCCACCAACTGCTCTTCCATCTCAGATAAATCGTTCCGGGCGACCAACTGGTAAAACTCTTCTGTGTAATCATCGATTGATCTCGCGCCCTGTCTCAACGCATGAAGTCGTTGAAATAAGGTTTGAGTGTAGCCGATGAGAAGGAAGTGACCCTTCATCTTCTCCCAATCAGTGATCTTGGCCTTGCTCTGCCTGTCTCGTGAGCGTCTCAACTGCTCCCACCACACAGATGCTTTGCCCTTAAGTTTGATGGCGACCAGTTTTACTTTCACACAATCGGAGACTTCCTTATAATCAAAAATTCGTTCCACTTCATTTATCCAATCAATGAATCCCTCGGCCTATAACGTACTAGAAAACTTAGGCAGATCGACCCAAAAATCGAGGTCTCCATGACACTCCTCCCGACCACAGTGCTCCCGAAATAGAGCACGATTGTGATATGGGTTTTCAAACGTGAAATCGGAATCATGATCGGAGGCCTTACGATCCTCCAAATCGCGCGCCGCAAAACTCTGGGTTAACTCTGTGACTTGCCTCTACAAATCCTCAATCACCGCATCCTGAACGCTACGTTCACGGTGTTGGGTTTCCTCATTCAGAACCTGCTCACGACGACCACGACCACTAGCCATTGAAGCTAATGAAATTTCACCTAGGAATATGTTGAAGCTCTGATGCCAACTAACGCCAGACAGAATAGTGATTATTCTGCAAGCTAGTTTCAACAGATGATTCACAAAGAAGAACACGACAAAATCGCCCAAAATATAGAGAATACATCTCTGAGATTCAACTGAATATTATGAAATCAATCAATATCAAAAGTCAGTCTACAAGCCGAACTGTATAGCCAAAAATTCAAATTTTACCAAAAACAGCAAAATCCCAAAAATCACGTCAAATTGAAATTCAAAATAAAATAAGCAATATGCAAAAAATTCAGCCCAAATCGGATTTAAAATTACTTCCTAACTGACAAACGAAATATTACCAAAATTAGCAAAAAATAACTAAAAATAATGATTCGGAAGGGAAAATAACAACATTTGAGATCGAAACAGAGGCACATGGAGCCATGCTCAATGTGGACAGCGTGTGCGTTGAAAAGAGCCTTCCAAATTCGGGTCTTATGCACGATTCTGACACTCATAGCTAAAGTTATGGCCAAAAGACTGAAACTCACCCAAAACTACTCCAATTAGAAAGATATCACAGTCATTTCATGTATTTGTGTTGATCTGTCAACTCATGGTACCTCAGCGTCATCAGTGTGCAATCAGACAGTTTAGAATCATCTATCTCGAATTTTCCTGTATCATATGATCATCCCGTGGAGTCTCGATATAATATATCAGATCAGTCAAAATAGAGCGTGCTATTACTCAATACTAGTCTAGCAATATGCTGATTATAGCGATGTGGTTTGACCCTCGCATCTAATACGATCATGTTTACATTTTGTATATATATTTTTTGTTTTATTAATTATGATGTTAACATTGTGACATCCTCACGTAGCATTTTCTTTATATTTTATTGAATCACCTTACCATTTCATTTTATTTTATTGATCTATCACGTAAAACTTTTCACATGCAAAAATTATTCTTAAAGATATATAGTCTTTATTGGCGCGATAAAACCAATGGAAAACCTACCTTAGGGTTAGGGGGGCAAGTCCAAAATTTTTCAAAATTTTAAAATATACCCTATATTTTATTGATAATTTTATAAATATATATAAAATAGTCCCCTAAAAAATTTATAATTCTTATATACTTTCTAATTTTTTTAAAAACAAAATCAATATATCTAGAAATGTCTCTCTCTAATTTTTTTTTTTATAGTCCCAAAATTTTGTATAATTTTTATATATTTTCTATTTTCAAAGATGTGGCCCCACCCAAATTAAGTTAAAACTAAGTTTAATAAAATAGTAAACTTTTTAATAGGGATCGCCTAGATTTTGTTATATAATATTAGACTTCTTATGATAGAATTCAAAGTAAAATACAAAAAAATATATATATTTAAAATTGATTATTTATATGAAAAATAATTGAAAGATTTTATTCTCTAGATTTTGTTAAATAAGAAAATATTTATTTAAGGTCTATTATGGTATTATTTGTTTAATGTGATATTAAAATATCTAAATTTTACATAAGACTTGATAAACAGCTAGTTTATATAATAGAATGAAAGATAACCTTCTAAAAAAGCATTTGATAGTTTTTATTAAGAAAATAAATCTAAATATTTCATTACAAAATAACAATAGATTTAATATTATTCTATGAAACACGTCAGAAATTTGAAATATATAGATCTTGGTTTTCGACACTGGATAAGATTTGAAAAATTAAAGGTTTGAAAACGAAAAGTTTCCAGCCATTGAAAACTATTATATAACTCAACAGGCCGGAATGAAATCATTTTCCATCTTATATATTGTTCATGCATGGCTAGATGTCCGATTTCGTCTCTTAAGCTTTCCCAATCACTTTTTAAGTATTTTATTATTATAAACTTTTCTTAATATAAAATAGAGATTATTCATCTTATTATATAGCTTTTCAATATTATTTTTTTATTTACGGCCTCTTTGCATGGCTATTACTCACCTCAACTAATTTAGATCTACTTTTAATTCTTTGCATTAATTTCCACCATTTTATATATAGAAATGCTCTTTCTCAAGACTATATGTAAAGAATATTTTTATGTTTTAGACTCTTTGACATAAATTTTATTAAAAACTAGTAAGGATTGTTGAGAGATGGCTTGAATAAGCGTCTCTCCTGTATTCTCGCTCGACTCTCGCTCGATGTCCAACTCAAGCGAGAGTCATCCAGTAAGTTCGCTCAACTCTCGCTCGACTTCCAGCTCGAACGAGACTTCAACTTGAGAGTTGCTCGACTCTTGCTCGACGTCCAACTCGAGCGAGCTCCAGACAAAGATTTTGCGAGACCCTCACTCGACGTCAGCTCAAGCAAGCAGTGACTTCATTCGACCATCGCTCGAGGTTTCGATCGAGCAAAATGCAACCCTAGCCGTTCGCTCGATGGTTCGATTCGAGCTAATGTTCTACGGACCTAGGGTGCTTCATTTGGAATAGTGTCTCATTCGAGCGAGTATCACTTATATAAGTAAAATCCATTTATTTGAGCAGATGACGCCCAGACTACCCATTTGTTCTCTTTCTGCATTTTGAGTGAACTTTGAGTATTATTAAGTGTTCTTGAGAGTAAACACTTGTGAGGTTGAGAGCATGCACGCGAGACTGAGTGATTATTTCGTATCTTTTAATTCAATCTCTGTATTTCATCTTTGATTAATAGTGAAATTTTGAAACCGATCCTCACAATGAACGTAAGCTTATTCTGAGCCGAACCACATATATCTATGTGTTCTATCTATCGTATTATTTTTTTCTTGTTGTATTCACTGCATTACTTCAACTATTACTATTTGTTGAACTGCTTACTCCCAACAAGAATTTTTCCCGCCATCAAATTCGCGTACCTCATGGCAGGATTATTCTACACTGTATGAATAGAGGCTCGATAAGCCTTCGTGCGATCTGAAAAATATTAACAATTAAATATAAATGAAAGTGAGGTAAGGGTTCCCACGCATTAGTGCGCAAGCTGTTGACAACTTATAGCTAGTTGTATAGTATAATAAATAGCTTGTTCATAAATGTTAACCGAATCAAACTAGTTGTATATAATATTTTATATATATATATATCATAATATTCATGTCTAATAATTTATATTTTGGCTTTTATCTTTTTATTCCTATTGTTGTCGGCAATTCTATAATTAGTAATTGATGTAGAAATTTATGAGTCTAAATCATCTTATTAAATCAGTTCAACAATAGAGATTTGCACATTGCTTATAAGTATTCCCAAGATCTTATCTACAGATAATGTGAGATTTCTTCTTCAACATCCTTCCTCTCATGCAGGTCAGTATTTTTTTGGTCCTTGTCATGGAGTAAGTAGTGTGCCCCCTTATCCTGTGATAGACTCTGATATCATGTAGAAATTCATGGGCCTATCTCATTTTATAAAACTGATTCAATAAAAAAGGTTTATATATTCCTTACAAGCATGTCTAAGATCACTTTGTCCAAGTAATATGAAATTTATTCCTCAATAGTTGGTACTGGCTAATGCTCTCAAATGTCCAATCTACAAGGATGTCTAGCTTACAAATTGTCAACAATTGTTTAATAGATCTTTCTTTCATATTCACCAAATAACTAGAGTTTTGTCTCATTTAATTTAAGGCAACTACATTTTGTTTTACCTGTTTTATTTCAAGAAAAATTGTAAATATAATATTTACATTAGATTATTTATCTTTTAGAAATTGTAGTTATCTAGGTGATATTTAACAAAAAACTTCATGTTCACTAGATAATCGGCTATACACTATGCATGCAATTGCATGCGCTATTTAAAAACTTATAAATATATAATATCTTCGTTAATTACTGCTATAAGTTATATATTCTGCAAAACAAAAAATTTAGTTTATAATTTATGACTATTAATTAGCTCTTTTTTATAATTCCTATATATATATTAATCGTTTAACTTCCATATTTGAACTAATTCCTCTCTTAATAACAACATATGATATAAAAAAGTTAGATATTAATTATAGTACTGTTACTTGTGGCATTGTACGCAGATTAATGGAGGACAAGGGCACAACATTCAGTTTTGAGGGAAACATGAAAAAATGTTCTCTTGAAATCGTTCTTTGAGTTCATAATCCCCAGTTTTACTGGAATGCGGGATACGTATGTACACACTGATCTAGCTCATAATGCTCTTGAAAGAAGTAGGAGAAAAAACTCTTTCAAATTTAAAAAGAATAGGCCACCCATGCAACGCAAAATATTGGCATTTAAAAATCAAAATTATTTTATTTTATCCCAATATTTGTTATGATCGTGCGACAATTACAATGACAATACCGAATTAATCAAAAGAAAAAATAAGAGAAAAATCACACAAAGATTTTACATAGTTTGGCGATGTATCTACATCCACGGGAGCAAGTGGCAGAAATTTCAATATATCAAAAGTAAAGTTACATCATATATATTTATACTAACTTTAGGTGTACGAATGTATTTAAAATATTTCTTAGAAGGAAGATGAAGACTTGAAAGTTGCAAAGCTGAGAAAAATCTCTATTTGGAATGAAAATGTGTGTCTTTTCTATTGAATCATGTCAAATTCTTACAGTTCCCCTTGCTCTAAGTTGCATTACTTTCCAATAACAAGGCAAGAGTTGATAAGAAGCATCGAGTTCTTGAAATTGGGTGTGGTTGAGGAAGCTTTGGCGCTATTGAAGTTGTGAAATGGACTAGGTGTAAATACACAAGCATCACTCTATCTGAAGCGCAACTAAAATCAACTAAAATACTACGTTGATTTTGCTAGACAATGGGCCTCATTGTTCCCATTACGCTTTACAAAAGAGGCTTTCCAATTAATAGAATTGAGAAGATCTTTAGTGTCTTGAATAATAAGCCCAATAATGTCAGCTCTCTCTACATTGTTGTTGAGGTCATTAACTACTTGAAGGCTGTCACCCTTAATAATAACCGAGTTCTAGTTTAAGTCTCTAACAAGAATGGCCACTTCTTTAGCTGCTAATGCTTCAACCAGATGTGGATCCATGAAGGAGTTTTTGGAGATCCTCGTGGTGGCAAGAGTTTTGCTTCCTTGGTCCTTGGTTCCTATATATGAGACGCATCCTAGTTGATTTTTATTGTTCTAGCAGGAGGGACTTGGATTGATCTATGTTCATCATTGGAGGGCCTACTGAGCTTCATATCAATTTGAGCAATTTTAAAATCTTCCAAAGCATGGATCACTAAGGAAAGTACCTAAGATGGATGCATGAAGGTGTTTTCAAAAATGAATTTATTGTGTCGATTCCATATTGCCTTCGATATTGCTGAGAATTGCTCTACTACATTTTGGTTACAGGTCTCCCAAATTCTACCAAACAGGTTTTTGAAGTTTTTCACTGCTATGACTTTCTTTTAGAGACTCGTGGGGCCTAAGCTCCACACGTCAATTGTAGAAGGATGGCTCCAAAGGATATGAAAAGCCGATTTTCCCTCTCTGTTACAAATGGGGCATAAAGGGGTATTAGCTATTCTTCTCTTGTATAAGTTTTGTTTCGTGGGGAGAGAGTCAAGGCAAGCATGCCATATAAATATTTCACTTGCATTTGGGACTTGTTAATGTCATAGGTTAGTCCATTCTAGATTGTTGGGATTACTGGTAGAGGATTGGCCTTTTTTGTTTTCTAAAAACTGCATTTGTGTATGGTAAGCATTCTTGATAGTGAACATGCCATTTTTGTTTCCCACCCATATTAGTTTGTCTTTGGCTTCGTGGTTACAGATCGGGATCTTAGAAACTTTGCTAGCCTCTTCATCTTGAAAAACAGCTTGCAAAACATCTTGTTTCCACTGCTTGGTGTGCTAGATAATGAGATCATGAGCTGTGGCCTCTTCATCAAGGATTTGTCTGGGAGATTGGGGTTTGTGACTTGACGGTTTAGGAAGACATCTAGTTTTCCAAATCTTAATATCTCTGCCATCACCCACTCGCCATAATGAACCCTCTTTAATTAGGCCCCTGGCAGCACACAAACTCCTCCAAATCATAGAGGATCTTTCTCCGATTTTCGAATGCATAAGATCAGTGTTAGGGAAGTATTTTAGCTTTCAAATCTAGGCAACAAGGGAGTTGGGGTACTGGATGAGCATCCACCCTTGCTTGGTCAAGAGAGCTAAGTTGAAGCTCTCAAAGTCTTTAAAACCGAGACCTCCTATACCTTTAGATTTACCCATTTTCTTCCAAGATATCCAATGAGTTTTCTTCTCATTTTCTATAAAATTCAACCAAAATTTGCTCATTAGACTATTCATTTCGTTGACCAAGGATTTGGGAAGTTTGAAGACTCTCATTGTGTAGGTGGGTATTGCTTGCACTATGGATTTAAGAAGAAATTATTTCCTTGCTTGAGTTAGGAATTTTGTTTCCAGATGCTCATTTTCCCTCTGATTTGTCAAGGATACTTTTGAAAGATTTGTGTTTAGATCTCCCCACAAAAGCTGGAAGGCTGAGGTAGCTTTCATAAGCATTACTAGCTTGAGTTCCCACTAGGCTTAGAATGTTGGCTCTGGTTTCTCTTTTGGTATTAGAGTTGAGAAAGAGAAAGGTTTTAGTCTTGTTAACTTTTTTACTAGAGGTTAACTAGTAAAGGCTAAGGATATTGTGGATAGTTTTCCATTCTTTAGCATTTGCACGACAGAAAAGTAAATTGTTATCAACAAAGAAGAGATCGCTAACACTTAGATTTCCTCTACTGATATGGTAGCCATGGAGGTGTCTTTTAGCTTCAGCATTGTTGATAAGGCTACTTAGTACTTCAGTGACAAAGAGGAAAAAATAGGGGAAATAGGGTCATCTTGTCTAATCCCCCTAGAAGTTGTTATAGGGGGCTAAGGGCATTTATTAATCAACAAAGAGTAAGTTGGAGTGGAAACACAACTCATTATCATGTTGATCCACCTTGACTTAAAGGCGAGCTTCTCTAGAACTTTTTCAATGAAAAGCCATTCACTATGTCAAAAGTTTTGTTCATACCGGCTTTATATCCATATGCCCTTGTTTTCCTCTCCCTTGGGTAGTCATAGAATGAAGAGCTTCAAATGCAACTATCACATACATTACCATGTATCAACCTTCCAGGAACAAGTGCACATTGGGTTGGAGAAATAATCTGAGGGAGGATAAACTTAATTCAGTTTGACATGGCTTTAGAGACAATTTTATAGAAGACATTACACAAAGATATAGGCCTATAATCAGAAACAAGAATAGGCCTTTTGACCATGGGAATCAGGACAATAAAGGTTTCATTCATGCCTCTTACATCCCCCATGTGGTTTAAAACATCAAAAATAGTTGTGGTGAAATCTTTTTCCCACAATTTCCCAATGATTTTGATAAAGATGTTTGAGAATCAATGTTTTGAATATTGTACCGGTAGCATACCGGTCAAAGCACTGGAATAAAATATTTCAATACCAATATCGTTTCGTGTACCATTTTAGAATAATCTATATATATAAATTATATTTCAAAATAATAGTTAATAAATGAATAAATTATATAATATATATATATATATATGTAAATAGCCTAGTCTGAATTATGATAAAAAATAACAAGGAATAAATAAATTCTCAAAATCTGATACGGCCTGTACAGGTATGGCCGATGCGACCGAAATACCGGCCAGTATTTGGGCCGATACAAAACAGACCCTATTTATTTACCAGCCATTGTTTTGATACGGTATGAAATTTAAAATACTGATGAGAATCCATCCGAGCCTGGGGAGTCCATTGGGTTCATCTGAAATAGGGCTTCTTTGATTTCACCATCTGAGTATTCCCTGTTTAAGAATCTATTCATGTCTTCGGTGACTTTAGGTTGTAGCTTGCTTAGACAATCATCAATGTTAGTAGGCAATTAAGAGGTAAAAAGGAGTTGATAGAATTGAATGATTACCTCATTAATCTCTTGTCTATTGGAGGTTTCAGTGCCATCTTCTTTAATAATTGTCTTGATCGCATTAGTCATTTTCCTCTTATTTGCATAATTGTGAAAATATTAAGTGTTCCTACCTTCACATTTGAGCCAAAGCTACTTTGATCTTTGTTGTCATTTCAAGTTTTCTCCAACCAAGTGAAGTGTAACCTCCTTATTTAGGTTCCTGATCTGCTCATTTCTATTTCCCAAGTTATCTTTCTAAATCTAGGCCAACCTATAGATTTTAATCTGAGTTGCTTTAACCTCTTTTTTTAGTACGTTCTTGTTCCAATTATCAAGGGAGACTCTGTATTGATTTATTTTGTCTATAACAGAGTTGATGTTGGAGGAGTGAACTGAATTTGAATTATTCCAGCCTGCATGGATAATATTTGCACAGTCTTGTTGTAAATTCCAGTTAGTTTCATAACGGAATATTTTTTTCTTTACAACTGTCTTCTTCATCAGACCAAGTTGCATTCCCTCCTTTATTCCAGGTCAGCCATATTGGTCCATGGTCTGAGGAAATGGCTACCAAGTTTGAAAATCTATAGCTTCTAAAAAGCTCTACCCATTTAGTGTTGCCAAGGACACAATCTAGCCTTTCTTTGGTAAATTGAAAGGCTTCTCTATTGTTACACTATGTAAATTTTAGGCCATCAAAACCTAGGTCACTTAGCTCACAATCATAAATGCATTGTCTGAACAGTTCCATTGAATGGTATGATCTAGTAGCAGCTCCCACTTTTTTATCATTGGATAGAATTTCATTGAAGTCACCAAAGCAGATGCAACCCATGTCATTCTCTAGTTTTAATCTTCTCAAAAGGCTCCAGCTCATATGTCTGTTTGAGTGATCTGCATAACCATAGAATCCAATTATCCAAATGTCTTGAGCAACTAAATTAACATGAAATCTCATGGAAATGTGGAGTTGGGAATAAGAGACCTAATTGAGATCATCCTTAGTATTCTACAAAAACGTTAAACCACCGCTAAGGCCAATGTTGTCCACAACAAAAGAAGTATCAAAGCCAAGTTTATTTCTGATTTTCTCCACCTTATTCCGACCACTTTTGGTTTCAAAGAGAAACACAAAATTTAGTTTTAACAAGCAAAAGAAGTTCATTAATTGTTAGGGGATACCCAAGCCCCCTACAATTCCAAGATAGGCCTATCATTGCTAATGGTGGGGCTGCCAAACAATTTCTACCAATTCATTGTCTTCGTCATAGCTAATCTCTTCCATTCATGCTTTTTTTTTTTACATTGAGGTTCATCTTCATTACAATCAGATTTCGCTCTTTTTTTTGAAATCTTTAGTTGGCTGATTAGGGAGCATTATTTCATTGGATGTGTTGCCTCTTGCCATTCTTTTTCAAGATGAAAACTTTTTGGTGATGGCTTCTAAATTATCTATTATTGTCCACTTGAGGAGTACTTTTGTCTTGAGTATCAGCTTCCATTTTATGTAAAATTACAACTCTGTTATTAGGCCCTTCTTATCAGAATACTTGAGACTTGCTGGTATTTCAATGACACTATCCTTTTTTTCTCTATCGGTTATATAGCCATGTAAGAACTCTAATTCCTCAGGAATTCTTTATTCTATGTTATGACTAGGATTACTACTTCATGTTTCTTTAGTATTCTGAAATCTTCTATCAGAGCTAGAATCTTCTTTTCTTCCATATTCCTTTATTTCGTAAATTCTTGGATTTCTAGGTTAAGCTCTCATCCATGCCCCATATTGGTTTGAGCTACTCTCGATTTCTTGGTCCATTTCACTTTGGATTTGGCATGTCTTGAATTTAGGGGTGTTCATCCGAGTTCCGGATTCTCAAATCTGGAACCCGGATTCAAAATTTCCTTAAATATTTTTAAAAAAAATTCAAAAATGTTAATAAATAAATAAAATTTTAAACCAAGCCGGGTACAACCCGGCCCGGATGAACACCCCTACTTGAATCTATGAGCAAGGATTCCACATTTGAAACAAAATGCTTGAAGTCTTTCATATCTGGCTAATATCCAGGATTTTTTGTTATCAAATTGAACCCGTTTTCCTCTAAGGATAGGCTTAGTCATGTCTATTGCTACTCTCACTCTCAAGCAATTTTCCCATGCCAGACTATCAGAGTCAGACTCAACTCTAATCACATGACCTATGGACTTTGCGATTTCCTTGTTTATATCCACATTCATTGAAGCTAGTGGGAGGCCATGTAGCTGAACCCAAAAGGGTTCAAATTGGAATTTAATTTCTTTTAGGGGAATAGATTCTTCGATTTCTTGGAGGAAAATTAAATTACGGTCGAAGAACCAAGGACGCCGACTTAAGACTTTATCTTTATCATTCAAATACTGGAACTCAACGAGAAACCAATAATCACCAAGTTCTTTAACCTTCACCCAACCTGATAGCAGCCAAACTTGTGTCATTGTGGAATGAAAAGTTTCACAATTTATGTTCTTACCCGACATGACTCTGGCAATAAAGTAGTATCTTCCTCGTGTTCCTCTGTTTTTTATATCCTTTTCTTAAATGACAAAAACCTCACTTTCCTCCGATGATAGCTTTAAATTTTTTTTCATTTTCTCGATAATTCCTCTTCCATTTGCTTGCTTACAGACGCAATGAGATTTGAAAAAATTTCTTGGGAAAGAAAACTAAGGTTCTTTGTCGGGCAAGGAAACTAAGCCTTACTCCTGCTTTCGAATGAAAGCGAAATAAAGAAGGACCTTGGGTTGATTTTTGTTTGAGTTGTGATTACCATGTTAGTGTCAGAACCCCTAAGAGGATTGTCCAGGATCATGCCTTGACATAGCCCTTAGAGGGCCAGGACAATACCGTAGCTAGCCTGCACGTATGCCTTGGCTTAGGCCTTGACACGCAGCTGACGCCTATTGAGGCTACTGGTCATGTGCACTCCATGCACACAGCTATGTGCGCCCTATAGCGCATCCACCTGCACATGCGCGCCCCATCACCATCTAGCGAGGTTAGTGGCATGTCTTCACAAGTACCAGCCCATGCCTTGCAGAGCAGGCTAGTGGCATGCCAACCAGCGCATGACTCCAGCCCAAACCTTGCGGAGCAGGTCAGTGGCATGCATATCATACATGTCATTTGACGTGCAGCCTCAGCCCACCCCATGTAGCACCTAGCATCAAGACCGTCAGTTTAGGCCACGCATGTTCATCACCCCGACATCCAGCCCGAGCCAAGCAGGACCACCGCCCAAGCAACCTTACTAAGCCACACCAGAGTAGCATGGCTTGACCCTGTGTCTTCCACAAGGACCATGCATGGCACCCTGTCATGACCACCATCAGTTAGCCTTGCACAGCGCCACGCCACGCAGACAGACAACATGAAGACCATCTTGATTGTGGACCTTGCATCATCTTAGCCCGCCATAGAGCCATGCAAGCCACGGCCTCATCACCATGCATGTGGTGCCTAGCCACCTTTTATTTTACTTGTTATTTTATTTCATTGCATTTGGATATTTTAGTAATTACTTTATTTTAGTGAGGGATCTATTGAGGGTTTCCAAATTGTAAGACAAATAAATAGGACTTTTAACTTTTCATTTCACATCTTTTGGACAATTGACTTTTGAACTTGCACTTGAGAAAGGGTTAGGCCGGCCACTCACCTAGCAGTTTGGAATCATCGATGCTTAGCCACTTGGGTTTCAAAGAGTGCAATTCGTGAATCTTTTTGGAGAGGAACATACTGTGCAATTCGTGAATCGGTGTGTTCCACATCTATCTTTATCATTTCAGTTTATTAATAATACTTTGAGGTTATTCAATCTTGTGTTTTTGGGTTTGACATTGTTCTTGAGTTTGGAGTTTTATTGATTGTGTTCTTGAGTGTGAGTGTATTTGTGAGATCAAATTCACCCCACTAGTGAATTTGGGAATTGTTGAAAGAGTGTCATAGAGGATTTCGAAATTCACATCTCTTGTGAATTTCAATTTTCTCAAGTGAATTGAGAGTGAGTGGTGCTCTTGGATCAATTGAAGAGTAGTTGGATTGTTTGTGGAGTGTGCTAGCCGAATCACTTGTCGATGATTGTCATTGACGTGTTTTTGCTCTCCTTTAAGTGTTCAATCATTTTCTTAATTTTTCATCCATATTTCCAGAAGTTCCCTTGTCCCTAAACCATCATACACGGCTGCCCAACCAATTCCCATAGCCCCCATAGCAACAACACCAAACCCTAGTTAGCACATTGCCAATTTCACCCCCACACTCCTAAACCCTAGCCGGCCACTCAACTACCCTATTTTCTCATATTTGTTTCCACCTAAATCAAATATGCCCTTACCATAATAAGCCAAATTCGACTAACCTTAGCCATCCCATAGTTGGCCACCAAATTCCCTCCAATTCAAAATATTTCAAATCAAAACATTATTCACTTTCCATAACCAGCTCATATTCGGCCGACGCAATATTGTCATTGCCGAAAACCCTAGTGCCACCTCATATAATTAGATTTCTCATCTCCCATTTGATTTATCAATCAACCCTTGATTGAATAAATCAAATCTTAGCCCTCCAAAGTCAAGCCGCTCAATGGTCATTCCCAAAACTGGCCATCATCAAATCTACCTAAATCTCAACTCTCCTAAATTTTAGGAATCACCTTGCTAACCTAAACCTATCCCAAAAGACATAATCTACCCTTGGCCGAATTCCCCTTGTTGCCCTAACCTTAATTTGGCTACTCAAACTCTAAACACAACACAATCTCGCCCAAGCTCCTAACCATTGCTGTGAACCCCATTGCATCCATAGCCGAACCCTTTAGCCCAAACACTTAACATTTTGCTCCACATAATGTAGTCTCACTTTACCCATTCCACCATCATTATGATCATCACTAAGTATTGGAGTCCATCTCGATTATTGAGGAACAATTCGAAACAATGAGGATTCCTTAAGTTATTGGTGTCTTGATCGAGGACCACATCAATTAGGCTGTGATGCTTAGTTGGGATGCTTTAGACCAACTGTATGGTGCTTATGTCAACTACACATGATATAGTATTACTCAATTACAAAACTCCAAACGCCGCTCAAGTTGGTAATCGTAATTGAACATATCTTCCTCAAGTTGTGTGAGATTCCTAACATAAAAAATGTGTCACGTGTCTTCTGTCAACTGTTGCAAAATAAAAAAGTCCAAACAGATTTGTTTCCACTTGCATACATATATATATATATATATATACACACACATATAGATATATATGGTTACTATAATGCATAGCCTGCAATAAATCTATTGTTTCCACATGCAACGATCACCTAATTATAATTATATATTAGACTATATAATAGGTTGGTAATGATCAAATATTAGACGTGAGACTCGCATACTATATATTAGTACCATTAGAAGTAGGTAGATAGCTAGGGACAAAGTCTTATATATGCCCCTTGTAAAAACAATTTAAAAAAATGACTAATTAACAAGACTTTATGATATATAAGGATGATTGAGAAATATATGTCAGAAGAAATCCAAATTATAAGTACCGTTCAAAACATCATCTGGCTTATATTATTTGTAATAATGAGTACTGAGCTTTTGCTGGTGCAAAAAGGGCCGGACTGTACAACAAAAATAATAGTAAGAAAAAGTTATTTTCAAGGCACGTTATAATGCCATTTTTTTAAAGTGATATTCGTCTTTATGATCAATAACGTAATGCACATAGATTATAAATAAATTTATCTAATCTAAGATATAATAAAATCTAAAATAAATCTATTTGTCTAACTGCGTTATACACAATACACAAAATTAGATTTTAAATACTCTGAAATTTTGTTATATATTCAATCAATATATTAGAAATATGTTATCTGCAGAATGAAAAACAGATCCTAATATCAAGTTTTGAAGAAATGAATTTTGAAAGTGCCTTCTTCCTTATATGATTCTACAATTCCTAAAGATATAAATGATAAGTTGTAATTTTTTATTTTTCTATAATTTATCAAGTATATATATGTATATTTGTTTTGCCTATTACCAAACAAAAAAGTTATAGGAAACTGGGGTAATAACTCCGGCGTGGCATCACGTCCTATGTGGACTACAAAACGACGTAGTTTTCATCTAAAACCCCAAAATCTCTTTCCCATCTCTTCGATTCCCTCCCTGTGCTCTCACTCTCTTCGAATCTCTTCGCCAACTCTATTTTTCTAGATAATTTCCAAGCCCACAACCAGTATTACCTTCAGAACAAGCACAAATTGGCAATTTGATAAGGTGAAATCATAGGTTGCAGAGAATGCTCAGGAACCTCAAGCAAAAATCCATTTCTTCGTATTCCAATCTTCCTTCTCAAACCCAAGTTTCTTGTTCTTCTTCCTCTTCCTTGCATTCATAGCCATAAAATACCCAGCAAAAATTTTCAACACCTAAAGCTTCTAGGATCGTCCAAATCTCCTACACAAAACAAAGAAACAAGAACACCAGAAACTAAAAATATGATTTTTTGTTGTTTTTCCCTTCTGATTGTAGTGGTGATTTGTGGGGATTGGGAAAAGAGTATATTTCCCTACTCAGATGGATCAGGATTGGTAGTTCTCAAAAATCTATTTGCCAATCTTCAATGTATAAATCTAAAACGAGAGAGAATTGTGCTTGAGGAAGAATATTGGTGGTGAATAATATCGTCGACGATAATGCTGCTGCTAAAGCTTAGTTGGAGTGGGAATGGCAATGAGGAGCACAATGGCAATGAACAACAGAAGTTCTCGATACAGCCGCTTTGGATCCTAGGAGACGACGACAGAAGATTGATGATGCTCACTCTGCTTTTCTTCGATTTATCGGGCTTCAATTTAGTGAGGAAGACGAAGAGAGACTGGAGAGTTGAAGACGAAGGGGGGAGATTGGAGAGCTAAATAATTTGGGGGTCGAAACGAAAAGGGAAATAAAATGTGAAATGCAAGTGGAGAAGACGAAGGATGGGAATGGTTTTTTTTTTAATTTACTTAGGTGACGTGGCAACGCAAGGCCGCAGCAAGAATATGTCCTGGAGGTATCTAGCACTACTCATTACGAAATGACATAAAGATTGGACTTAGTACAACGATCACGTTATTTTCTCTCTAGCCGGCTAGCGACTTGCCCAAGCCAAACGTTCGAGGTGCTAACTTTGGCTTAGGATCCAACCTCTTAATAAATCACACAAAAAAACCCCATTTCTAATAGGGGTGATTTGAACCCTCACCTTGAGATCCCGAGTAGGGGTGTAAATGATCCGGTCCGGTCCGGTCCGGGAAATTTGTGGACTGATTTCATTCGGTCCAAGAATTCTCTCACCCTAGACCGGATCGAATAGGAGTTCGGTCCATACCGGTCCGGTCCAATTCGGTCCATACCAGTCCGGTCCAA
Source organism: Platycarya strobilacea (assembly GCA_036898215.1). Lineage (NCBI taxonomy): Eukaryota > Viridiplantae > Streptophyta > Magnoliopsida > Fagales > Juglandaceae > Platycarya > Platycarya strobilacea. The sequence goes on along the minus strand of CM072545.1, from coordinate 42,236,095 downwards.
TTCGGTCTAGGGGCGGTCCGGTCCGGTCCGGTCCAGGGGTGCCTCATATGATTTAATGGGCTAAATTTAATATATAATTCTACAATAATCAAATATTTTTTTGGTCCAAATTTAATTACTATAAATTATAATATGTTAATATTATAAAAGTATATATTATATATTAATATGTTAGTATATATTATATATTAAGTATGTTAGTAAATTATAACTAATAGTCTAATAGTCTAATAACACTTTCACATTAGTATATGTTATAAATTATAACTAATAAGTAATAACATTATTACAATTTACATTAGTATATTATATATTTATATGTTAGTAAATAGTGATAAATTATTAATAATATATTAAATAATAATAATATACTTATTATTTATATATTAATATATAAGAGTATATATTATCTATTAATATATTAGTTAATATTAAACATTAAGTATATTAGTAAACTATAACTAATAATCTAATAGTCTAATAATATTATTACATTAGTATATGTTAATAAACTATAACTAATAAGTAATAACATTATTACAATTTACATTAGTATATTATATATTTATATGTTAGTAAATAGTAATAAATTAGTAATAATATATTAAATAATAATAATAAATTTATTATTTATATGTTAATATTATAAGAGTATATATTATATATTAATATATATTAATATTAATATTAATATTTATATATTATTATTTATATATACATATATTTTTTTAAAAAAATTAAAAAAAAAAATAGGGATTCGGTCCGGTCCAGGGGGATGAACTCCCTGGACCGGGACCGAACCGGAATTTTCCGGTCTATATATTTTTTGGACCGGACCGGACCGAACTCCAACCGATCTGGTCCGGTCCCGATCCGGGACAATCGGTCCGGTCCGGTCCGCCGGTCCGGTTCGGTCTTTTTATACCCCTAATCCCGAGGATCAATGTTGTTAATCAATTTCATTAAGCATTGACTTAATGTCCCTTTGTAGACCAGCCAATTTATTATAACCATAAGCAAATGGCTTATATAAACTTTTATTCATTTCTTTTTTTTCAAAATAATTCATAACTTTTAAAAATAAATTCTAAAACATTATTAATAATAAATATAACATATATTATTTTAAAAATATTTTCAACAACTTTTTCTCTTTTCCAAGTAAGAATTAAAGTAGTTTTGTCAAGCTGGATGGTTAGTAAAAATTTGGAATTAAGATTCAAAAATCATATTAAGACGGAAAAATATATTATTCAAATAAAAAAAAGACTGATATTTTAGGAATTTACATCGGCAAAGGTAGGATTTCTAGGTGATCATCATGATCATATAATTTTAGAGAAATGTACCAATATATGAAATTGTTTATTTGTTATTATTTATTAGTTGTAAATAATTTATTTTAGTTGTTATTAATATTTTTTAATCATAAATAATATTTTTTATGATAAATATTTGATTATTAATATCTATTTTTTATAGTCATGTTCAGACATAAAAAGTTTATATATACAAAAGAAAATTTATAAAGTGACATAATTTTAAGTGATCAAACCATTTAAACCTAATATTTTATTATAAAGATAATTTTATAATCTAATATATAATATTAATTAATATATAATATTGTGTGAATTTATTTTTATATAATTTATTTTAGTTAAAGTATGATATCATCTCTTTTAACGTTTTCCTATATTGGAATCTGGGACCACCGGTACTGAGGAAGGCAAGCGAGCGTTTTAGTTCCTTGGCTGCCAAATCAATATGAAGAACTTCCCATTTGGTGTTGGAATATTTAAAGAGAAATCATTGTTTCAGGTCATTCTTGAATCTTGAATTTAGGTTAAAAGGAAGACAAACGGGGGAAGAGGAACAGGAGTATCTAACACATTCAAATGTTGTAATTGGTTGAGTGCACGTCAGCAAGTTAATTTCATAAAAGATGTAAGACAGCTAGTTGGATACTTTGAATTTTGATCATGTGCAGTTTTGTAAGATCAAAAGATGTACAGCTGATAATTGATGTTTAATTGAAATTTTAGTGCAGGACATGACATATATATATATATATATTAAAAATGATAAGACAGTCCACACATCGACAGCCCTGTTCATATGAGGGGACCGGTACCCTAGCGCGCGCACATATATTATATACGCACATCGACAGCCATATGAGGGGACCGGTACTCTAGCGCGCGCGCACATATATTATATACACACATCGACAGCCATATGAGGGGACCGGTACTCTAGCGCGCGCACACATATATTATATACACACATCGACAGCCCTGTTCATATGAAGGAACCGGTACTCTAGCGCGCGCGCGCGCACACATATATATATATATAAAGAGTGACGTCCATGCATTTATTTCAACGAGGTGACAGACGCGAGATACATGATTTTAATTGAAATTTTAGCGCAGGACTTTTTGTCCATGCAATATTTATTCCACCGACAGACGCGAGATACATGATTATTAATGAATTTGGCAGTTGAAGATTGAAATTAGATGAGAATTTTATGAATAATGATAAAATAATTGAAATCGAGTAGATTTTAGATTTTGTTAAAGGGGAGATAAGAATTTGAATAAAAATATTTTAAAATTAAGATATTTTAAAAATATTATTTTATAATATTATATTTGTTTGGAGATTTTAAAAAAATCAAAATGTTTTTTATTTTTTATTTAAAAAATCGAAAAATTGTAATAATTAATTAAAAAATTATAATAATTAGTTTATAAATCTTATATTTAATATATTTAAAAATAAAATAAAATGAAATAAGATAAAAACTTTAAATCTTATTTTAAACTCCAATCTTACTCACAAAAATGATAAGGTGAGACCAAGTAGTCATATATATAGAAGAGCTCAAAAAATAAAAGAAAAAATCTATCTAACTTCTTACTATTTATATAATTTTCACATATTATATTTTTTAATTTTTTTAAGTTTATTTTTACTAAATATTTAATATATGAATAATAAATAAAAAAATAAAATTATTTTAAAAAGAACAAATTCAAAATTAAATATTAAAAAATTAAAAAAAAATTAAAAAATTATTAGTGTGTTAGAGTTGAAAAAGTTGTGTAGAACAACTCTAAATAAAAAATAACCAGTTAAAACTATCCTCTTGCTACAAAGGATGTCTGTGATCTATTAAAGTACTGGCATTAGATTAGTTAAATATTTACTTTAAAAAATACAACTTAACACAAATATTTTTTAAAAAAAAAATTGTTATCTTTGATCAAAAATGATACTTTTAAGTATAGTAAAAGGTAAAAATATATATATAAAGAATTTTGATGTTTTAATATTCATTTTTCAAAACAAAAAGTGTCAATTTTCTTTTTTATATTTGTATAAAATTGTATTTTTTTAAAAATATATATATCAGCGCTCTTACATCAGACTGTTCGGTACCGAGCCATATTATAATATTATATGGACCGTGTCCATAACCTAGCCGGCACACACCCATGTACATTCATTCGATATTGACTATATTTAGTAAGAGTAATCCTATATATATAGATATATATAATCACAGAATGAATTAATCTTCTAGTACTATATAGTCAAGTGTCATTTAGAGCTATATTGAGGGCAAATTGGACAGACTATAAAACGGACAAATTTGGAAGACGAAATTGTACTGTTTATTGCTTAATATTAACGCTTTTTATATAGAATGATATATATGTGCGTGTGTGTGTTCTTGACAGATGTTACATCTATATAAACCTTCTCAACACTACTCCTTTTTTGCCGATCGATCGAGAGCAGAAAAAATAAATTAACGTACGCATAGTAGTTGTTAATTGGTACTCAGGCTTCAAGCTGCCATGGCTGCTGCATGTAGTTTGCTGAGCAAACCCAAACAAATGTTGCCTTCTCTGATAGAAGCTGGGGCGCGCCTCTTCGTCACGAGCTTCCTCAGAAGATATATCTCCTGCGGACGTTTAATGTTAGTACTGTTCTCGCTCCCTCTATATATAGCTAGAGATGATCCTCCCTTTTCTCATTATATATATATATATATATATCCAAGATTATTATTTTTTCAATTTGCAGTAATTATTAAAAAAAAATAATAAGTATTTGTGATATTTTAATTATATTAAAATGATTATTTATGATAAAAACAAAATTTTTTTATCATAAATAATCTTTCTAATTACAGTTAAAGTATCACAAATATTTTTTTTCTTATAATGAATAACCTTTATTTATTTATTTATTTTATTAATTTAAGTTTTCTCATTTTTTGACTCAATTGGCTTGGAATGTGATTGATATTAGCGTTCGGTGCATGGGAGCATGGTTTGATAACCGTTTATGTATTCATGTTTGTTTATGAAAGAAATTCTGTTTAAAAAATAAAATAAAATAAATAAGTTAGCCACCTGATCCACTAGTACTACTGCCCCGGAACCTCATACTCCTCTTTTCCCCTACAAAAATTTTGTTCTATTCTCAAATTTCAAATTTTGTTCTATTTGTCAAATTTCTTTTGCCCCGTTTTCATTTCTTTAGCTGCTTCATTCAACTCTTTCATATTTGAGGAATATACCAAAATTAACAATCAGTAGTTTCGGCCATAAGATTAAAAAAAAAAAATTTCTTGTTCTTGCTGTTCTTCTAGTTCTATCGTCCAGTATCATTATAAAAAGAAATAAGAATAGACAATTAATTAACTGTAATTAAAAATATTATTTACAACAAAAATATATTATTTTAATTATAAATAACCATTTTAATTACAGTTAATTAGTTATATATTATTTTAATTATAAAGAATCTTTTTAATTATACTTAATTAATTATATATATATTTTTTTTTTTTTTTGGTAATCTATGTAATGAAAATATCTTTTTCAAGACTACTTGAATTAATTTCTCAAAAAAAACAGATCTTTTTCAATAACTCTTTCGAAATATTGGATGGGGTGCTTATTTTGAGCTGTGATCAACAGCTCCCACTTTTTAGAGATAGTCAAGACCAATCTCAACTGCCCCTAAATATAAATAGTAAAAATACTATTTATATTTCTGGACCGTCCCAACTATCCCTAAACAGTGGGACTACCAAAAATTATTCATCTTAAAAATGGATTGGCAAGAGCACACGACCACGCAACCCGGCCTATTGGTTCCTAGAGAGGACGAAGATGACTTCTGGGCCGGGGGTCCCCTCAGCAAAGAGTCAAAACTGCGGCGGCTCCTTCTATTAGATGCTCTTCCTGCATGTAGTTAGATTTTGACATAACAACATATTTTATTTAAAAAAAAAAAAAAAGTTACAACAAAGTTACAGTACGTGCTATAATTCAGCACTAGTCCAGCAGTATGCTGATTATAGCGTGGTTTGACCCTCGGCGCATCTAATACGATGTTTACATTTTGTAGATATATATATATATCTTTGTTTTAATAATTATGATGTTAACATTGTAACATCCTTACCTAGCATTTTCTTTATATTTTTTTAAATCACCTTATCATTTCATTTATTTTATTGATCTATCACAACTTTTCACATGCAAAAATTATTTTTAATGATATATACCCTACATTTTATTCATAATTTTATAAATATAGAACATAATCCCGTAAAAAACTTATAATTCCTATATACTTTCTAATTTTTTTTTTAAATCCAATATATTTAGAAATATCTTTCTCTAATTTTTTTTATAGTCTTAGAGTTTTGTATAATTTCTATATATTTTCTATTTTCAAAGATGTGGCCTCACCCAAATTATGTTAAAACTAAGTTTAGAAAAAATAGTAAACTTTTTAATACGGATTTCAAAGTTTTTATTATATAATATTAGGCTTCTTATAATAGAATTAAAAGTGAAAATACAAGAAAATTTATTTAAGATTGATGATTTATATGAAAAATAATTAAGACATTTTATCGGCCTATAGACTTCATTAAATAAGAAAAATATTTATTCAAAATCTCAACTACAGCATTATATCTTTAATATGAAACGAAAATATCTAAATTTTACATAAGATCACTTCATAAACTGGCCTATATAATAAAATGAAAGATAACCTTCTAAAAAATCATTTGATAGTTTCTATATATTAAGAAAATAAATCTAAATATTTCAATACAAAATAACAATAGATTTAATATTATTCTATGAAATACGTTAGAAATTTGAAATATAGATTAAGTTGTGTTTTCCAGAATTTTATTTCTTTGTCTATGTAGCAAATTATTGAGATTGAACTTTCTATATATATATATATATATATGTATATATGTATATATAATTCTATTTTTTTTATATTTCAACTTCTTATATTTATATAAACGTGTACACCATAGTAAAATTGGCTCCCTAAAAAAAATTCTTACTTTCGCCTCCGGATAAGATTAAAAAAATTAATGGTTTGGAAACGAAAGGTTTCCTGCCATTGAAAACTATTATATAACTCGAGAGGCCGGAATGACTTTTTCTTAATATAAAATAGAGATTATTTATCTTATCATAAATTTTCAACATCATTTTTTATTTACGGCCCCTTTGCATGGCTATTCCTCGCCTCAACTAATTTAGATCTGAAAAAATAATGATCAAACACCTCATAACACTTAGAAAGAGTGTGAATAAGTGTAACTCAAAAACTAAGGTTAACTAAAAAATATATCAACAAAAATTAATAAACAAGCAAGTACAACATATAAAAATCAACAAAAAGATTTGGTCACAAAGTAGATACTCATTTGAAGAATCTTTTTAAGGCCCTGTTTATTTTTGCAACTCAGTTCACTCATCTCAACCCATCTTCATTTCATCATTATATTTTTAAAATTTTTTATATAGAGCACAAATTCCTATACACTTTTTTCAAATCCCAATATACCTTTTTCAAATTCTAAAATAATAATAATATTAAAAAATAAACTAAACTCATCTACACTCATCTCATTTCCGAATCCAAACGAATTTTAAAATCACTCCAAATATAAGTCACCACCTCCAACCCATTATGGAAATTTGAGTTTGTTACAACTAATTTAGAAACGGTCACAAAACTTTTGCAATAACTAAACTTGGCTTGCAATATCACGAGTGACCCACACGATCTCTACACGCATGTAGTGCCAAAACTTCGACATTTCTATAGTTTTTCACAAGAACATCTTTATTTCTTCTTCAATAGCAACTTGAATAACTCTTCCAACTTGAAAAACACGTCCACTCTAATGGACTAACTAAAAGTTTAATTTTGACTATGTTGTGGTGGAGATATATAATCTAACAGAGATATGTCTTTGAATGTGGGAAGAAATTTCTCTCAAGGGTTCTTAAATGGGCTCTTTTTTTTTTGTCTCTATTTCTCCACCCCCACCCTGAGCAGTAAACAAAATGTTGCTTCTATAGTCCCCTTCTGAAACGATGCTCAAACCCTAAAACTTCTTATGTGTACCAATTAGGTGTATTACCGGTCCGGTTCGATCTGCTTTAGCCAAAATATAGAACCGAACCGGTACCATCGATTTTTTAAAATGCAAAATTGATTACATCCTGATTATCTCCCAAAATCGGCAGTATCGGTTCCGGTCCAGTTTTTTGATTTTAATAAATTTTAAAAAGAAATTTTTAAAAAAATCTAATTTTTTGAAAAAAAAAATCTTTTTTTATCACAAAAATCTGTTAGACTAACAAAACTATTATATAAAAAAATCTGCAATAAAAAAACTGTTATAAAATAAAAAATGTTGTATAAAAAAACTGTTCTATAAATAAAATTGTAAAGACTGTTTTAATTTTATGTTTAAAATTAAACTTTTATTTTATAAATATCATAGTAATATTTATATATGATTATGTTATTATGTATTATGTATTATATATAAAAATATATAAAATATAAAAGCATATTATATATAATATTAAAAAAATAATTCAAAATATATAGTTATTAGGACCGGTCCGATTCAGTTTCAAAATGAAAGGAACCAGTCCGGATCTTATCGATTTTGTATTTTTATCGGTTCCAAACCAAACCGAACCGGTTCAAACCTAGTCTAACCAGTCCGGTTTGGACCGGTTCGGGCCAGTTTACCGATTTTTCATTTTTTTTTTACACTCCTAGCGTCGATACTCGTTCGAGCGGGATGTCGAGCGAGAGTTAAGCGAGCGTTCTATGTCAAACTTAATCTAGTGGGATGTCGAGCGAGTGTCAAGCCAAACGTCTGCCTGAATTTCGCTTGAACGCCATGTCGAGTGACTATTGAGCAAAGTCACTGCTTTAATATCGCTCGAGCACCAAGTCGAGCGAATGTCGAACGAAGTCACTGCCTCAATCTCACTTAAGCGTCATATCGAGCAAATATCAAGCGAGGTCACTGTATGGGTCTTGCTCGAACCATTTTGATCATCTTCATGTTGACTTACTCCCACCATTAGTTACAACTTAATTACACAAGTTTTCACAAGAAAGTGTGAACCACACAATTTTACATCAACAATCTCTCACATTGACATTTCTCTGACAAAATCTAAAACGTATACATTTGACCTAGTCATATCACACCAAAACAAGATTTCCACATAAAAGCTCTTGAGCACATGAAGTATTTCTGCATACTTAGTAGACAGGTAAACATACCAAAAGAAATAAAATATGTACTAAGAGTAGGTCAAGGGAAAATACTTAAGAATTGACATGACAGTTTTCTCACAACAATTCAACTATAAAAATTCAACAACAATGAGTTAATTCCAAAAATAACCAAACAGAGATAATCACAAGACTAAAAATATAAGCTACCACAAGCCACTCCCCCTACAAATTAGTTTCCCCCCAAGTCAAGTTACTCCCCCTACATGTTAGCTCCCCCTCACTTAAACTCCCCATTTTGTCACAAATGATAAAAGGGCTCAATCGTCCTCCTCTTTGTTCTCCTCATCTAGCTGGTGTTGAATACTCTAAACTTCAGTATCAAGGCTGTCAAAATGGCATTCATACGAGTATCCAGGCAAGTGACTCGAGTTCCAAGGATGTTAAGGTGGGCATCAATGCGCGTGTCTATGCTGGTCACGGACTACTAAATGCTAATCAGAAACTCAAGTACTATATGCATGGTCGGCTATATAGACAGCGGTGTCGGAGTAAAGCTGGAAGGACTCAAGCTAGACTCATGAGCATGAGGTGTAGGAGATATTGGTCGGCTCTGAGCAGGAGATATCGGAGGAGCCAGATCACTAGTAGGGAGATGAGCCTGACTCAACTATATAGTCTTCCAACCAATGGGTGCCTTAAGACTCAATCTAAGCTCCTGGGTGGAATGGGAACCGACTAAGACAAGGCAATCCTACTGATGAGGCATGCAAGTGCGAGACCAACTCGACAGTTGGTTGACCTATGGGCCTTAATCATGACCTAACATAGAAGACTCTCCAAGTCAATAGAAACATCAGTAAGCAAGACATGTAGAAAGAGGGCACGATCAGGACCAATATCGCTATGATGGATCGTGGGGTAGATATTAGTTAGAACAATCTGGCTCATGATTAGGTAACCATGGAGGAAAGAATGAGTTGCCAAAGGGGGAATCCCATTTTAAGTCTTTGGACTTTTAGTAAGAAAACGAGCAAGATCAAGCTTGCTAGGGGTCGAGATCTGCAAGTAGGGGTAAACAGGATTAAGCATACAAGGAGCCCCTAGTAAATCGGTTATCAGATCCAGAGTTATCCGGAAGATGATATTCCGAAGACCTACTTGGAAGGATTTGTCTAGTCATAGATATTGGAATAAAATTCCCTAACTAATTCCACAGAGGGAAAGGGATGTCCAGTGGTTAAAGCAAGCCACTGGCGAGACTCAAAAATCTGAGAAACAAATGGGTAAGTCTCCTGAAACTCACACAAAAGGACCTCACGCTCCACAAAAGGGTCGCGACGAGAAAAGTTCTGGGCGTAGAGCTCCTCAACTTGTGAACTATGGAAGTAAGCTTGAGGAGCGGGTGGATTCGGGCAAGAACGAACATGCCGAGACGACATAGTAGCTGTACACAAACCAAGCACAGGCAGTGAGGCGTGAATTATGATGAGATGCTTAATGTATATGTCTAAGATGCCTAACAAGATATGTGTATGCAAGACAATGTGTATGCTTAAAGTGTATGCCTAAAATGCCCAAAAGAGTGGCCTAACAATGCTCCAAAGGAGATGCACAGACTATGTATGAGACTTTTGTTATGTCTAAGTGAACAATGCACCGAAGTAGAAGTAAAAAGCAAGACAAATTGCCATTGAGGCATTTCATCGAACATGTGAGCTGCATTTTGTGCAACCATGGCTTTAACAAGCCCATTAATATTCCCATCCCTCTCTACAGAAAAAATACAATCCAAACACAAACACAACCCCAACCATGGGTCAATAGAAGATTCATAACTTTAAAAATGTCGAGAATGAACCCAAACACAACCCCAACCGGAGCACACTACTCAATGAATGAAATGAGTGTTTTGAGCAAAAGCCTAGATGCAATGAGAGTATAATGCAGTGAGGAAAGCAAATTACATATCAGATTTGTGGGAATCAATGGGTATTGGTTACCATGGAAGAAGGATGAGAGAGTGACGGAAACGGGTGAGAAAATCAAAATTGGGGAGAAAATTGCGAATGAGACCGCTCGAACGACCTAGAATCCTTTTATAGGCATTCTGGATCAAGCGAGTTTTAAACCCTCGAGCGAAACATCGAGTGAGATTCTAGCTCGAGCGAGATACACCTTATCGAGCTGTGTATCGAGCGAGAAGCACACAGACTGCAATTTTAGCTTAAATTCAACACTCACATTCAAATTGGTTTGACTCCAAACATTACTAGTGAAGGCAATTCAAGAGTTCCAAAAACATGTCAAAAATAAAATAACATCGTATTCTCAAAGATCACGCAATGGTAAGGACAATGTGTCACAAGTAATATGAACATGCGTGTTTAGACAAGGTCCTTACTCAATCAAGAAATTCTAACAATGAGACGTAAGCGGGGTTGGGCTAAACAAGAAACCATAGATACTGGGGAGGCCCTTTCAAGTTGCAAAAAGTCAAATCCAATGTTGTTAGGACTTAATCACTTGTGTTTAAGAACCTATTTCATAATTGGTATTGAGGCCCCCTTCTCTTCCCTTTTTTTTATTTTTTATTTTTTTATTATTTTAAAGGGATAGCTTCTTCATTTTCTTTTCTCTTTTGAGATAGTCGATCAGTTAGACTGTCGGCTTCATTCAGTTTGCCTCAAAGCACGTCATTTTCCTGATTGCATAGATTCATCTTCTCAACATGTGCTTTGTTAAGTTTTCTCAATTTTACACATTCTTTGTACAGCTTATCATACATCTCTTGCAACTAATCTTCACATTCAGGCTCATTTTCAGATGTTCTCTAGTCATCAGACACTTGTTCACTACACTAATTTGTGTCCCCAACAGAAGATGTGAATGCCATGTAGTTGAGATTTCTCTTGGAAGTGGAGTTATCAAATAAATCACTTGACTCGGACTCACTCTTGCTCAAGGAGGCATTCTTTGCCTTTTCTCTGCCCCTTTTATAATTGGCACATTCAAAGCGAATATGTCTAAATTCATGACTTTCATGGCACTATATTTGTGTCTTATCCTTGTTGACTCTATTGTAACTCTTGGAGTTTCTTTCCTTGTTCTCTAAGCTTGAACCTCCATTATATCTTTCAAACTTTTTCTTATCTTATCTTGGGCCCTTGTTATTTCTAATTGCAAATATTTTTCTAAATTTCTTTATCACTCATAGTTAATTCATTGGAAGACTCATCCGACTCATCTCGAATTGTATTGAGAGAAATGGATTTGTTTTTTTTATCCATTGGTAGAGTGTGTTCATAGGTTTGTAGGGAACCTACCAACTCTTCAATTCTCATGGTGTCCAAGTCCTTACTTTCCTGTGTTACAATGACTTTGGGACGAAATCTCTCAAGAAGAGATTTGAGAACTTTCATCACAACTCTATTTTAAGGGATTTTATCTCCTAAGTTAAAGCGATAACTCACAATGTCGTTCAATTTAGCATAGAAGACATCAAAAGTTTCATCCTCTTTCAGTCTAAGTTCCTTAAAGCTAGTGGTTAGCATTTGAAGTTTAGAGTTTTTTACAACTCTAGTTCCCTCACGAGTAATCTCTAGAATATACCAACCCTCTTTGCTAATATTACATATAGAAATTCGCTTGAACTCCTCTTGGGACACAACCATGAATATCACATTCAAGCCTTTACTATTCCAATTGATTTCATTCAATTCATCCTTTGAGCACTCATTCACACTTAGGATAATTTCTACTCCATCAATGATATTCACAAGTTGTTTCCATTCTCTAGTCAAGGAAACTCATACATGTTCATCTATGGACTTGAGGAAAGCTCACATTCGGACTTTCCAGTACGCGTAATTGTTACTATCAAAATAAGGTGGGAAAGTAAGAGATTGAGACCTATCCATTATGACCACAGTAGCAAGATCACACTCAGGAACTAAATCCTAACAGAGTGAACCCATTCTGATACCTAATGAAAAAATAGTGTTTAAACACCCCGCAACACCTAAAGGGGGGTGAATAGGTGTAACTCAAAGACTAAGGCTAACTAGAAATTAGGCCAACAAAAATCAATAAACAAGCAAGTACAACACACAAAAATCAACACAAAGATTTGGCCATGAAGTGAAAACTCATTTGAAGAATCTCTTCAAATTCTAAAACCACTCTGGATATAAGTCACCATCTCCAATCCACTATAGAAATTTGAGTTTGTTACAACCCATTTAGAAACACTCACAAAATCTTTGCAGTAACTAACTTGGCTTGCAACAGTACGAGTGACCCACTCGATCTCTACAAATATGTAGTGCCAGAACTTTGATATTTCTATAGCTTCTCAAAGAACATCTTGATTTCTTTATCAATAGCAACTTGAAGAACCCTTACAGCTTGATGAACACATCCACTCCAATAGACTCACTAAAAGTCTAATCTTGAGTGTGTTGTGGTAGAGATATATAATCCAAGAGAAATATGTCTTTGAATGTGGGGAGAAGTTTCTCTCAAAAATTCTTAAAAGAGCTCTTGCCTTTGCTCTCTATTTCTCCACCCTGAGCAGTAAACAAAATGTTGTTTTTATAGTCACCTTCTAAAACGGCGCTCAAATCTTAAAAATTTTTATGTGTGCCGATACTTGCTCGAGCGGGATGTCGAGCGAAGGTTGAGCAAGCATTCTAAGTCAAACTCGCTCGAGTGGGATATAGAGTGAAGTCTCTGCTTAAACTTCGCTTGAACGCCATATTGAACGACTGTTGAACGAAGTCACTGATTCAATCTTGCTCAAGCGCCAAGTCGAGTAAAGTCATTGTCTCAATCTCACTCGAGCGAATGTTAAGCAAGATCACTATACGGGTTTTGCTCGAGTCATTTTGAATCTCTTTATGTTAACTCACTTCCACCATTAATTACAACTCAATTATATAGGTTTTCACAAAAAATACCAACCACACAATTTTATATCAACAAGATCTGACTTTTAATTCTTTGCATTAATTTCCACCATTTTATATATAGAAATGCTCTTTCTCAAGACTATATGTAAATAATATTTTTACGTTTTAGACTGTTTGCATAAATTTTATTAGAAACTCGTTAGGATTTTGCCTGCTACCAAATTCGTGCCGCATGGCGGGATTATTCTACACTGTATAGATAGAGGCTCGATAAGCCTTCGTGCGATCTGAAAAAAAATTAACAATTAAATATAAATGAAAGTGAGGTAAGTTTCCCCCGCATTAGTGCGCAAGCTGTTGACAACTTATAGCTAATTGCAAGGTATAATAAATAGCTTGTTCATAAATGTTAACCGAATCAAACTAGTTACATATAATATTATTATATATATCACAATATTCATGTCTAATAATTTATATTTTGGTTTTCATCTTTTTATTCTTGTTCTTATCCGCAATTCTATAATTAAAAATTAGTGTAGAAATTTATGACTCTAATTCATCTCTTAAAACCGATTTAATAAGAGAGATTTGTACATTATTTATAAGTATATCTAAGATCTTATACATCTACAAATAATGTAAAATTTATTCCTCAATAATTAGTACTGGCTAATGCTCTTAAATGGCCAATCTACAAGGATGCTTAACATGGCCCCCCTCCCCACAGGCCTCACCCCTATTTAAAAAAAATTGAAAAAAAATATAATATATGTTATTTTAAAGAGAAAATAAAATATGTATATTTTTTTATAATTTTGTAGAATAATATGAATGTTATTTTGTATTGACCCCCTCTCTAAATATTATCTTGATTTTCCTCTACAAAATTAATCTAATTTAAAAATAAAATATATCTCATATAAAATTAAATAATATAATAACATGATGACATGTTTTTATTATAAATAAAAATAAAAATAAAATTTGAATGATTTTTAATATATTTTTATTATGATGACATATTCTTATTATATTATATATTTTTTTAATACATAAGTTGTATTAAACGTATTTTTTTTATTATAGATCTTACTATCAAATTATTTCATACCACATAAAAAAATTATATACAAATAAAACAAAAATTATTTTATATATTTTATTTCAACTTTGTTTAGCCCCCAAACCCAAATTTCTGGTTCCGCCCGCCACTTATGCCTAACTTACAAATTCCCAACAATTGTTTAAAAGATCTTTCTTTCATATTCATCAAATAACTAGAGTTTTGTCTCATTTAATTTACGGCAACTACATTTTGTTTTACCTGTTTTATTTCAAGAAATTAAATGTCAATATAATATTTACATTAGATTATTTATCTTTTAGAAATTTTAATTATCTAGGTGATATTTAACAAAAAAACTTCAATTTCACTAGGTAATTGGCTATACACTATGCATGCAATTGCATGCGCTACGTCTTAAAAACTTATAAATATATAATATCGTCGTTAATTACTGCTATACATTAGATATTATCTGCAAAACACAAAATTTAGTTTATAATTTGTCTATTAATTAACTCATTTTTATAATTCCTATATATATATATATTGATCGTTTAATTTCCATTTTTTAACTTCTTCTCTTAATTACAACATATAATATAAAAAACTTAGATATTATAGTACTGTTACTTGTGGCATTGCACGCAGATTAATGGAGGAAGGGGGCACAACATTCAGTTTTGAGGGAAACATGAAAAAATGTTCTCTTGAAACCGTTCTTAGAGTTCGTAGTTCCCAGTTTTACTGGAAGGTACGTATGTACATACTCTAGCTCATAATCCTGTTGAAAGTAGTTGGAGAAAAAACTGATCTTTTAAATTTAAAGAATAGGCAACCCATGCAAAGCAAAATATTGGCATTTAAAATTCAAAATCATTTTATTCTATCACAATAATTTTTGTGATCGTACGGCAATTACAATGATAATACGGAATTAATCAAAAGAGAAAACAAGAAAAAAAATTCCTAGAAATTTTACTTAATTTGACTGTATGCCTACATCTACGGGAGTGAGTTGTAGAAATTTCACTGTATCAAAAGTAAGTTTAAATCATATATATTTATACTAATCCTAGATGTACGAACATATTTAAAAAAATTTACAAAAATCACTCACATACTGCAATGCTATACACGCATTAGATATGAGCTACATACTTCAACAATATTCTTTTTTGCCGGCACTGACAAGATTCAAGTACTTGATTGCTATGAGCAGGTCATGACACGAGCTGATTTAGGACTTGCAGACGCATACATTGATGGTGATATTTCTCTCGAAGATGAAAATGATGGCCTTCTAAATCTTTTTATGGTAAGACAATCTGATCTGAGTAGGAAAGCAATCCCAAAAAAGGAATGCCCCATGCCTACAGATACCATGTTTTTTGTTTTTTGTTGTCTATTTTTATTTTGCAGATTATTATTGCCAGTAGAGATGCAAATTCCTCTGCCACAAAATCGAATAAGACAAGGTATAAATTTGTTAATGGAAGCTTGGATATATAGATATATCATGATGATTACTCATCTCCTGAATTGCACTAGTGTGAGCATCATGACCTTTTTGTCTGTTGGCTTTAGGGGGTGGTGGACTCCATTGATGTTCACAGCAGGCATAGCATCTGCAAAAGACTTTCTCAATCATTTTTTAAGGCAAAATACTCTTACACATGCTCGCAGGAACATCTCTCGCCATTACGACCTGGTATACATATATTATTTACCTCTAAATTCCATGTTTTTATTTGATGTCATTGGATAAATCCAGAAGGACCAACCTAACAGCCATGGTCGGGAAACTTATGGATTGAATACGTATTTGTTTGAACATGATTTTATTGACAAATAGAAACTAATTGCTCATCCTTTTTTACGTTTCTAGGGTAATGAAGTGTTTGCTCTGTTCTTGGATGAAACAATGACATATTCGTCTGGTATATTTAAGGTCAGGATCAGAACCTTTTTGATGATTTAGTGATAAAAAAAATGCATTAACTTCTTCCATAGAAGCTTTAGCTTTAACTTAAATTCTTATGTTCTAAAATATTTCTCAGAAGGAAGATGAAGACTTGAAAGTTGCACAGCTGAGAAAAATCTCTATTTTGATTGAAAAGGTGAGTCTTCTGATCTGTTGAATCATGTCAAATTCTTACAGTTCCCCTTGCTCTAAGTTGCATTACTTTCCAATAACAAGGCAAGAATTGATAAGCATCATCGAGTTCTTGAAATTGGGTGTGGTTGGGGAAGCTTCGCTATTGAAGTTGTGAAACAGACCGGGTGCAAATACACAGGCATCACTCTATCTGAAGCGCAACTAAAATATGCAGAAAAGAAAGTGAAAAATGCTGGCCTTCAGGTGATTTTCTGAATTTTATTCCAAATGCATGTGCTAGTATGATGCACATTGCAATTGTTTATAGTTCGAGGTCCACATTGCAAAAAATGGGTGGTAGTTCAAAGGTGCAATTGTAATTAGATGTTAAACAAGTCTTGAAAAATTATTTAAGAAGCTTTAGATTATACAAAGCATAAAAAAGTTCCCATCTTCAACTGCATTTCAGTTTCAGTGTGGTTCTTCTCAGAATGGAACATTTGGTGACTCTAATATTATCTTATGAAATGGCATTATCTTAATCAACTCTTCTCTCAGGATCATATTAGACTTCTTCTTTGCGATTATCGCCAGGTGCCTGATACCTTCAAATATGACAGAATTATAGCTTGGTGAGTTCTTTAACTACCAATAATTCGTAGAATCTGACTGTGATGATGCTAACAAAACCAGGATTTTGATACAATTTTTCAGCGAGATGATAGAACATGTTGGCCATGAATTTATGGAAGAGTTTTTCAGTTGCTGCGAATCATTGTTATCCGAAGACGGGATTCTTGTTCTACAGGTAATGAACTTTGTATTTAAAAAAATGATATCTGCAATCGTAAATTTAGCAAGTATCGCATAATCGCTTAAAAAAATTTGAGTTAAACACGAGATCCATGTGAAAAAATTAAATTTTTAATAGTGAACTCTTTTTTTTTTTTTTTGAGTACGCAATATTTACGTAGCATTATTGTTCTATTTAATAGGGATGCCAAAGTTTGTGACAATTTTTAACACATTGGTCTTTTCTTAGTTCTCATCAATGCCAGATGAACGTTATGATGAGCACAAGAAAAGCTCAGACTTCATAAAGGAATATATTTTTCCCGGGGCATGCATACCTTCATTGAGCAGGGTAACATCAGCCATGGCTTCTGCATCCAGACTCAGGTAACAAAGTTTTTATTGCTTTCTTGTACTTTTTTGTGTTTCTCTCTCCAAAAGTAAAAGAAATTTGGGAAATGCAGTGTGGAGCACCTGGAGAACATAGGGAATCATTACTGCCAAACACTCCAATGCTGGAGGAAAAGATTTATGGAAAACCACAGGTAAGAAACTGAATTTGTACACTAATTGTGATGGTGATGTCAATAACAAGGTGTTGTAGTTTGACGCTGAGACGATAATGTTTGTTTCGTTTTGCAGCAAAATCGTAGCTCTGGGGTTTAATGAAAAATTTATAAGGACGTGGGAATATTACTTTGAATATTGCGCAGCTGGTTTTAAGTCGCGTACACTTGGAGATTATCAGGTAAATTAAAATTGTAATGTTTCTTTACAAAACAACAGATGGTTACATATATCATAAATGTTTGCGAGTTTTGTGTTTCATTTTCAGCCTTTCTGTCTACTTCTGATAAAACAGGAAAAGGATGAATTAATTACAAAGATCGTCCCAGTAGAGAAACTTGCAAACTAAATTAGATATAATATAATAATTATAATTCCTTTCCTGGACTCGGTATCTTGAACTAAGAAATGTTTGGCTTTCCATCTATAATGCAGATTGTGTTCACACGTCCTGGCAATGTCGCTGCATTCGGCAATGCATATCAAAGTGTGCCATCGGTAGTTGTTTCTGTTCCCGAGGGAAATACCGAACCTACATATTAATGGCAGGAGTTGATCATCTTTATCTCATCTTTCCCCAAGTAGATCAAAGATTGCACTCGGATGCTTTCTTATCCCGACTAAGACTAAATAAAATTAATGGTTTCCGAGGTGAATACATTATTTAGTTCACGTCTGTAATGAGAAGATATCATTTGAACCCAAAAGAACATGTTGGTCTTCTAAACGGTTGGCAACAACAATCAAAGGATTGGATTCACCACATCGGCACACAATTTGCATCAATAGCCAAGATAACAAAGAGACAACTTGGAATCAGAGCATCCCTGGCTTTCACTAAGCAGTAACCCAACAGGCCGAAAACACGCGAGAGAGCTTCCCATCAACACCACATCCGAATATTAAAAGAGAAAATGCACGCTTATAGATGTTTCTAGCCAACAAATGCAGAATGCGAACAAATGCGCACCTTTCTCTATTATTGGATACTGAATAATGGAAATTGACAAGCATAATGGCAAATGATCTTAACCTATATTATTAGAAACAACTAGCCATCAAATTTCTAGGGAGTCCTTTACTTCATTCTGAAACTTCAATCCACTGTTTTTGAACAAAGACAGATTCACCGATACTTTTAAACATTTTTTTAATAACTAAACATCCTCCAATACTCTTTAACATTTAATACCATACACCATGATATAATCCAAAACAAAAGGCCTAAGCAACTAGGTCACAATGAATCCATGAGCGAGAGAGACACAGTTAAGCCACTTTAAATCAACATACCGTGAGCTGTTCACCCCACAAATCCTCCAGTACCACCACACCTGAGTGAAGATTAGGAAGTTTTATCACTTCAACTCCCTGGAATCTGCAAACTTGACAGTGCTGGCATGGCCAGGATGGAGAATGACCTGTCCCAGGTAAATTTGTAATTTCAACTGAACCCTGAAATTCCATCCATGCTGAACACTCCCTCCCCCGCACCCACAACGATGCTTGTGTTCAGCCATGAGTGGACACTTCACTCCACTTTTGACCTCGTGCATCTCTCCTGTACAACACAAGGGCAAATACAGGAGGAAAATCATTATGCCAACGTCAAAGTGTCAACTACCACTACGATTATCGCTACCCATTACGTAGTCATCAACCCAAGTGGCCATAGCTCCACTGCTACTAGTAAAATACCTCACTACACATCTCTGCATTCCTACTTGTCAGATCAAATCAAGCATGATCAGATCAAGCATTAGTATCTACTGAGTAAATTTCTGACTGCATCTATTGTTGCTTGACAAAATAAAAGGCAGAATGAGAGCACTAATAATATGATAACAACAAAACACCCAAATGTAATCAAACCAACATTAATGAGGTTATATAAGCTACCATGGCTTAAACACTACGAAAGAGGAGAAATTCCAGATGAGCTAGTAGAGAAATATAAGCACACCAAATTTAAGACTACACCCGAAGCAAATATTAAATATGAGGGCATCTAGTACGCCTCAAAATTACTACTTATTATAAACTTGAAAAATAGATACTGCAAACTATGGGGAATCAAGCAATCCAACCAGTCCCAAAGCAGGTTAATATCCAACTGCGCCACTCCCTCTGCTGCTTTGCCCGAAAAAAAGTTCCAATCCTCTCACGGTAAAGAAACAAGGATGAAGATTCAGTTGGATCCCTAGCCAAATGATTACTGCTGTTGGGTTCGGGCCTGGGCATTGGTATATCCACCACCATAGGCAACCTGAGAAGCACCATAATTTCCAGAAGTCTGTGATTGCTCAGATCTCCATGCTGCATTTCCATACCCTGTATTTCCATTTGCATCACCATAGCCACTTCCCACGTAGCCACCACCATTTCCTTGCATATCCCCCCCGGCAGGACCACCAGTATTGTTACTTGGGACACTCCCAGAACGTCCTCCAACAGCACCATACCCAACAGGATTTCCATAAGACCCATCACTTCCACCATAACCACTGTAGCCATAACTTTGATTTCCATACCCTGTGGCCCCACTGGGCGACTGACCTGTAGGTGCTGAGCCAGGGCCACCACTAGGAGCACCAGTGCTGCCACCTGGAGCACCCCAAGCAGCAGTATTCCCATAACCCATGGCACCATATCCAGTGGGAGCTTGAGCGCTCCATGAACTTCTAGAAGCACCTGGTGGGCCACTTCCAAAACCAGCATTAGGAAGACTCGGGTTTCCATATGCCGCGCCAGCAGGTCCACCATACCCAGTATTTGCACCACCATAACTGCCATAAGCACCATAACTAATACCACTATTCGCAGGACCATACCCATAGCCGGGTGCACTATATCCAGAGGAACCATAAGGAGCAAAACCACCTCCGGTACTTTGTGTCTGCATGTACCTATTGGAATCCATTCGACCTTCATATGTATTTGGGTTGCCACCAGATATCCCATAGTTTTGATAACCACTGCCAAGTGAACCATTACCACCGCCTCCCACAGTACGGTTTCCCCCACCAGGATTTGCATCTTTAGGAAGAGCTCGCTTTACTTCCACTTGTTTACCATTTAAATCATGGAAGCTTTTGTGTAGAACCCTATCAACAGCTTCTTCATCGTCAAAGGTAATAAACCCAAACCCACGAGGTCGCCCAGTATTCTGGTCATACATGACTACTACATCAGTTACATGGCCATAAGCCTCAAAATGCTGACGGAATTCTTCTTCACTTAAAGTGGAAGGCAGCCCTCCAACAAATATCTTCTTGGTTCTGAGATTTCCACCACCCCCAGAGCTTCTAGCAAGATTAGGATTCAAGGCTTTGGCAGAAGTCTGCTGCTCCTCCCTCGATAAGGCCCTCTTAGCCTCAACCTGCAGAAACATAAAACAAGCGCTTACGCCGTGATGCTGAAAAAGTATTGCAGCCAGCTGCAACAT
Source organism: Platycarya strobilacea (assembly GCA_036898215.1). Classification (NCBI taxonomy): domain Eukaryota; kingdom Viridiplantae; phylum Streptophyta; class Magnoliopsida; order Fagales; family Juglandaceae; genus Platycarya; species Platycarya strobilacea. Next base: position 42,214,604 of record CM072545.1, on the reverse strand, counting down.
GAAATCCTATAGAAGAGCCCCACAAGTATATAAATAGAATATCAAAACCTTGGATAGAACTTAGACAATTATACAATGTAATGCAGAGAAATGAAAACAAATACAACAGCCACAGATTGGAACACGAGGATCATTATCTTGACTAAATTGTTGTAACAGAAGATAGTAAAGGCCATGACAGAAAAGTAAGAAAATGAAAGGAATGGTACAACTACTAAAAACTCTCTTCTAATATTTTTATTGCCACCGGGTGTCTAAGAACAAAGTCCCGACTAATTCAGGGAATTCAGGAGGAAGTAGCCCAATCCGATGGCCCTTTGAAATGTTTTCCACCCATGAAAATTTGAAACTTAGACCTAGAAGGAGCATACCACCAAGACTAGGGCCTTTACCACTTAAGCCAATAGAAACAGGAGAAAGCATAAGTACCAGCGGAAAACTTACCACGCCAACCCAATAAAAACATAAAAATCCCAAAAATCTGGAAGCTCAATCATTACAACAGCACCACATTATTAAACAAAATATTCAATAACAAGTAACCCCAGCATAAAAAGAAACAAAAACCCGTTCACCGAACAGAATAAAAGCCCCAAATAATGGAAGAATCTGAGAGCTCCCTTCTATTTCTATCTCTCACCGTTCTGCCATCGATGGTGTGGCTGTCCTGGAGAACCCTATCGAGAACGGAAGGATCTGCGAAGACCACGAAGCCGAACCCTCTGGGCCTCCCAGTGGTCTTGTCCCTCATCACCACAGTCTGCAACACGTCTCCGTAGTTCTCAAAGTACTCCTTCAGCTTTTCCTCCGTGGTCTCCCAAGAAATACCACCGATAAACAGCTTCCCCTGATCCGAATCCATGGCTCTCTAGCTTCCCCGGGCCCTCTCAGCCACTGAAACTATGACTGGGAGCTTTTTTTGGAGGGGTTTGGATCGAGGATTTGGAAGAAAGGGTTTGTAGCCGGCTCGGCGTTGAGAGAGGGTGAGCGAGAGGGGAGGATTCTTGTGGTCAATTCGAGGGGAATATCAAAATGTGTTCAAGAGTAATGTGTTTGGACGGCTGGGATTCGTTTGGATGTGGGTAGCCTAAAATTAAATATTAGAATTGATTTTTACTCACATTTTTTTTTACTAGAAAATCATTTTATCAGTGAGTTGAGTTGAGTTGAGTTGAATTGAAATTAAAATTAAAAATTAAATAATATATTATTATAATATATTTTTTGTTTTGATATTTAAAAATAAATAAATTATTTATTATATTTTATTTTAAAAAAAATTCCTTAGAATATCAATCAAAAAAAATATGGTCCTCTCACTCATTCTGAGATAGCATAGGGCTGTGTGCTTCCTATCCCTGTGTAGGGTTTGTGTAGATCTCTACGGTCACTCTCCCATCTCTCTCTCTCTCTCTCTTAGTGATTCAACCTGAGTGTGATAGCAAACGATTTATATTCATTATATGAAAAGCTCTATCTCACGACGGCAGAATTTGCTAAAGTAGTAGTGGATACCAAGCAGCTTGAGGATGTCATAGGAAGAGGAGAGAAATGCTTATTCGTCAAATTGCTCACGAATTGACACTATAATAGAGAAGCCTTCAAGCAGACTATGAGACGTACATGGTGGCCAGGAAAAGAAATAAGGTTTCAAGATCTCTCCCCAGAGCTGATGCTAGTTGAATTTGAAGACTAGAGAAACAATGAGAGAGTGAAGAAAGATGGTCCCTGGTCCTTCAACAAACAGCTGGTTTTGTCTAAGGAATTTGAGGGTCAAGCATTGACACACGAAGTTGAACTAACGAATGCCCTATTTTGGGCGAGAATCCATGGTCTTCCTAAAATGGCTGCAAATGAGTATGTGGGTAAGCAAGTAGGAGATGCTATGGGAAGATTTATCACTATTGACCTAGACCAAGATGACTGTGCGTGGGGAGAATTCATGTGAATTCGGGTTGCCCCAACGTCTCGTAGCCTCGCCTTCGCCAGAAGAAAGTGGCGTTGCATCCTACTCTGGAGTGCCGGGTTCGTTTTACTTATGAAAGACCATCAGATTTATGCTATCAAATGTGGCTGCTTAGGTCACACTTACCATAATTATGAAAAATGGCAACAAAAAAGAAATCCTGATGAACTTCTTCCATATGGTCAGTGGCTAAAGGCAACTTCGACAGGGTGGAGAGGCGACATGAAAAGCCCTTCAAAATAGTAGAAAGATGCTTCTGGTTCGAGGACGAACGTCTCAGCGAAGAAAGGGGATTCTAGTGGGAATAATGTAGCTAGAGAAAAAATCTTGGAACAAAATTTGATGGTTGGGAAACAGGGTCCGCTAATCCCTCAGGCAAATGATCTGGAAAAGTCAGTTGATTTTGAGCATTTCTTTGATGTCCCCATTGTTGCGGAGAAATCAACGGAAGATGGGATGCAGTTGATAACATCTAACCTATCGAATGGAGGGGAAAAACAGAATCCAAAAGATGAGGAATTTTCAACTTCCTTTACTCATAGCAACTCCAACAATTAGGTTATGGCTACAGGGCCTTTCCAGACTGGGCCGGGTGTGAGCCCACGACTTGGCTCTAACCCACAAAGGAAACCCAGAATGAGAGATATAAAAATAAAGAAAACCCCCGAAGCTAGGAAAAGCTCGATGCCAGCACAGTTAACACGGAAGAAGCAAGAACCCTTACCTGTTGATGAAGGTGATGTGAGAGCTAAGAAGATGAATCCTTCACCCTTACCTGTTCAAGGTTTGGACAAGGATGGTTTTGATCATGTAACGGCGGCAGTTGTGCAACAGCCCCGTCAGGAGCAATGAGGTGTCTTTCTTAGAATCTTCAGGGGCTTGGAAACCCATGAGGATTGCGTTCGCTTCTTAAGCTGATCAGGAAGGAAGATCCTGAAATTATCTTCCTACAGGAAACAAAGATCACATCTCGTGCTATGGACAGGTATAAATTCCGTTCAGGATTCTCGAATTGTTTAACTATTGATTGTAAGGGTAGAAGTGGGGGACTAACTCTGTTGTGGAATGATTCGATAAATTTGCATGTAATTAGTTATTCTAATTATCATGTCCACATTGTTATTAAGTCTAATCTCAAGAGGTGCAAGGAATGGTTTCTAACTGGCATTTAAGGAAACCTTGAAACTGCCCTGAGATATACTACTTGGAATTTGATACGTTCCCTGACCCCATCTCATGAGTTTCCATGGTTGGTATTTGGGGATTTCAATGAGATTCTTGGTCACAATGAGAAATGGGGAGGTAGGGTGAGACTCCAAAGTCAATTGGAGGACTTTAGATCTAAGTTACAGGATTGCGATCTAATGGATTTGGGATACTTGGGCAGCAAGTATACCTAGTGTAACAGAAGAGAAAAAGGTGCTCGAGTGTGTGAATGGCTTGATAGGTATTTTGCTAATTCTCATTGGATAGATGGATTTCCTGATGTTAAGATTATTCATGGGACAGTAGCATATTCAGATCATATACTTGTCAGTCTAGACACTTCGGGTTTCACCGTAACTCGTGGTAAAATAAGTTTCAAATTTGCAGCTATGCGTGTAGGTCATCCTGAGTGCGACAAGATTATAAAAGAAACCTAGCAGCTTGGTTATTGTTCTGATGTATTGGCTAATACTATTTCGAAGATCGACAGTTGCAAGGAGCGATTATCAATGTGGAACCAGAGTACCTTTGGGCAAATGCATCAGAAACTCTCAAAAGCACAGGACAACCTAAGGGCTTACAACAGGAGGATCCCACTTGGAGCAGGTTAGAAGAGCACAAGGCTTTGAGAGAGGAAGTCCAACTATGGTTAGAAAGAAAAAAAATATTGTGGCCACAGAGATCCAAGGTTCTATGGCTTCAGTTCGGTGATCAAATACAAGTTTCTTCCACTTTAAAGTTTCTCACAGGAAAAAGAAAAATAATATCAGTAAGTTGCAGAATGAGGAAGGTCAATGTTTCCCAGTTTGTTTGGCTGGATTCTTCCCATTTCTAATCTTGTTTGGTTAATTAATGAATTTTATTTCCCCATAAAAAAATTAAAAAAATTATAATGATGTGATAATTATGTAAACAAACAAAGGCAGACTTACTAAGAGTTCTAAGACAGCGAATGCAACTGGAGCATGGAAGAGAGGAAAGCTCAAGGTTGCAGGCCTTAAAGAAGTCCCTGAAAATCTGACAAAGGGATCAGTTGGCAAAAATTTGATAAAAAAGGAAGATGCCTACTTGAAAATGATGGTGTAAGGTAGGAATATAATATTGATTTACAGAGAATTTAGGTCTCCTACCAAAATGAAAGTGTTCTGATAAGCAAAGGCAGAATTAAGATTTAGCATATAGTTAGGGAGGCGATTGGCAAATAAAAATATATCGTATGTAGAGATGAATAGTAAGCAACTACACTGTTTATTACCGATATTTAACATTAATCATATAAGGTAATTATCTAAGAGCAAACTAAATTATTAAATCCATCCATATGAACCTCTCACTTGAACTTCATTAGACTTCATTTCCTCCATCATGGTTGCTAGCAAGCTAATAATTCTACAATTTTCTAACTCCATAATAGTCTCCATGTTGTGAAGAATAGAAAGATAGCCAAAAATAAAAATAAACACAAACAAAGGGGAAAAAAAAGTTTTATCATTCGGTCGGTCAAAGGAAAAAGAAAATTAAATTTGATTATGTGATTTATGTTCTTTTTATCATAGGTTAGTGGGTACGAGTAGAAATAATAGATTTAGATTTTTAGAAATTAAACATGACATTTTTAAGGTGTTTAAGTAGGAGGAGGGGCAATCACAAATATTTTAAGGATATTTGAATGTATTTTTTTTTTTTGAAGTAAATTGTATTTATTAATAAACAAACATTACAACTGGATTTGAAACATATATCACAAGTCAACTAATGATGATCTGTAACTTCCCAGTGCACTAAAAGTCATTGATATAGTCTAATCCTGGATGCAAACCTCTCTAGATCACCGTCTAAGAGACAACCCAACTCTATCATAGACAGAGTTAACAACAAACCAAATAAACCACATCCCATTCTAAGATGGAATATGTGAAAACTCTTTCGAACAAAAAGTCCAAGAGAGAAACACAATATAGATTATAGGTCCTAGAAACAAAGATTTTTTTTTTATTAAACTAAAAATTACAAACCAAAAATAAAATAAATGGGAAAACCAAAACACAAAGATCCGATTTTCAATTTTGAAGGAAATTAAGGCCTAATTTTTTTTTTAAATAAAATAAGATAAAAGTTAAAAATTGAATAATATATTATTATAATATATTTTTTTAATATTAATTTTATTTTAGAATTTGAAAAAGTTATATTGTTTATATTATTTTGCATGTAAATTTAAAAAAATAATAATGATGAAATGAAATGAAATGAGATGAGATTGTTTGTGAAAACAAACCAAACCTAAAAGACATACATGAAAATGCGGTTGTGGGTTGTGCGTGGGGTACACGCACCACCCTTAGAGAGTAGCGGATGGACAAGAGCAAGGCGGCTGGAGGCCCTGCTCCCTATTAAGTCTCGCGTGCCGATAGAAAGCCACCCTTAGGATGGCACGTGAAAGAACAAGCTCCCGCTGCAAGGAGCATGTGTGGCTCACATGCCGCTCCATTCGAATTGGTTCTCTCCCAATTGAAAGATCGACATCCTAAAATATATGCAATGGGGCGCGTTTGTTGCCCTGGACCTCGGAGGGCTTTGTCTGTCGTTCGCCATTGACACTACAAAGGCTCAAAATTGAGTCGATGTTCCTACAACACACAAACCAAAAAAAGAGCAAAAAGGAGAAAGAAAAATGAAAATAGATGAGGGGAGATGAGGGGGCAAGAGGAAACAAAAGAAAATAGAAAACGAACAAAAAGGAAAGCAAACGAACTACAAAAAATAAAGACAGAGGGTGAGGGGCGTGGAAAAGAGGGAGGAAAGGGGGGGGAAGGAGGAGCTGAAACTCCCAACCCCCGCCCCCCAAGCGGCGCTGCAGCAACGAAAGAACTCTAAAGTTTCCTAAAAAGAAAATCGAGAGAGAGATATATACATCGGAAGTGTTAAAGAATGTTTGAGTGTAGAATTATATTTCTATTGTACATATTTTTTTTCTTAAACACATTTTAGGAATGATAGCCTTCAGCGTATATAAAGTTCTACCTTTGGATTGAGCAACCAGAGCATAAAGGGAGTATCAAGCTTGAGACCTTAAGGCCTCTGAAGTTCAGCATGGCCGCAAAGTGCTACTTGAGCAAAGGCAGTATTGTTTTATTAATGTGATCTAACATAGCTGCAAAGTGAAAAGAGGTGCCAAAGAGCAAGCAATATGGCACAGCCTCGACGAAGAAGAATCAGAGATGCAATGGCATATAGAATAATCTATATAAAGATAAAAATTATAAAATTGCCTAGACTATAGACATAGAAATAATCTTATTCATGAATAAGATGAGAAAAATTAGATACTAGTGTAATAGATACTATTTTCTTTTGGTTCGAACCCGAATATGTAATCCTCTTAAACTATTAATATTCATTATCTAATAATTCATTAAAGTTTTTAGTGAGACTGAGGTCTAAGTTATAGTTCAAACTGTGAAACTATCACTTGTATCAAAAGTTTAAGTTGATGAAAAAATATAAATTTTATTATTTATTTTATATCTTAACATTCTCTCTTACGTATGGGTCAGATTCTCCATCAATGGAAGATTCAATGTGTAAAATATTTAATTAAATAGAGTAGAGTGTAGAGTTAGGATTTGAACTTAAGATTTCTACTCCTATATCATGTAAAATTATCACTTATAGACAAATTTTATCATTTATTTATATCTTAACACAAACCAAACTTGAGAGAGTGTTTGTTACTTCCAATTGTTTAAGCTCCTCTTGGCTGATTCTCAATATATATGGTGTTACTATGATCATGATCAGTTAAGGAGGTCTCCCTCTATTCTTTTTCATTCAAGAGAAAAATACTAATTTCTTTTAAATAATCTTTGTATTGCAAATTGTAGTAACTCTAGATATCTTCTAGCCTATTTGCCTTATTATTTCAAAAGGTTAAAAAGATTTAGAATTGCCTTAATATCTTTTATTCCAACCATGTTATATATGTTCATACATAGAAGGTTCTGTTTGTTTTTAGAGATGAGATGAGATAAAAATTAAAAAAAGAATAAAATATTATTATAATATTTTTTTAATATTAGTTTTGTTTTGAAATTTGAAAAAATTAAATTTTTTATTATATTTTGTATGAAAAATTTAAAAAAATATATAATAATAAATTTAAGAAAAATTTAGAGTTTTTGATTTTATTTCCCAAACCAAACTTAGCCTTAGAGATGAGGAACTGAGTTTCTTCAATAAGCAATTCAAAATAACATATTACAACACAAACCGTCAACCATCGATTATATTGGTAGAAATGTATTATATTCAGCTCATTGTAAAAATTGTCATTTAAGATAATTCTCTCTTAGCAAGATCTTAATGGCCTAACGGCATATGACACAGTTCTCCAAATGGAGAATTTGGGTTCGAAATCCCATCCCCTTTATAAATAAAAGTAAATTCATTAATTAAAAAATAAAATAAAATAAAACTCTCCCTTCTCAAAAAATGAGTGGGGATCCTTTTATTTTTCTTTTCATGTACACTAATGTTTTAAATAAATGTTTATCGAAATCCCACCCACTCTTTAAATATTTTTACTGAAATTCTTGCTTAAAAAACTAGGAAAGAGAGAAATTTTTTATTCAATGCATTCTCTATACCGTTGTGTTGTGTTGTGTTTATTGTTTAATCCTAAAACTTTCCTGGTGGGACCATTGAAAAAAGGTTTTGGCCATATATATGTGATGTGATATCAATAACAAGGTGTTGTAGTTTGATGCTGAGACGATAGAAAATATTTTTATAATTTCTTATTATTTACAAATTTTAAACTTTTTATTTTTATTTTATTTTTTATTAAATATTTGATATATAATTAGTTAATTAATTTAAAAAGAATAAATTCAAAATAAAAACATTCAAAAATTAAAAATAATAATTAAAAAATAATAATACGTAGAGATTGAAAAAATTATGTATAACTTCTCTAAGATGGTAATATTTGTTTCGTTTGTAACAAAACGTAGTCTGGGGTTTGATGAAAAACTTGTAAGGACATGGGAATATTACTCTGAGGTTTCGTTTGGATTCAAAGATGAGATGAGTTGAGATGAGTTTTTAAAATTATTATTATTTTAGAATTTAAGAAATGTGTATTGGGATTTGGAAAATGTATATAGAAATTTATGTTTTATATAAAAAATTATAAAAATGTAATGATAAAATAGAAGTAAGTTGAGATAAACTCAACTCACTTTTGAATCCAAACAGAACCTGAATATTGCGCAACTGGTTTTAAATCCGTACACTGGGAGATTATCGGATAGTCCGTACACTCAAAGATTGTCAGATAAATTAAGGTCTTTATTTATTTTTAAAAATAAAATGAGATAAGAAAAAAAAATTTAAAAATATATAAATATATTATAATATATTTTTTAATATTAATCTTGTTTTAAAATTTGAATAACTTAATTTTTTTTATTATCTTTTATAGAAAAAATTTTAAAAATATAATATTAAATTTTAAAAGAGTTTAAAATTTTTTAATGTTTGCCAAAGTAAACCAGGCCTAAATTGTAATGTTCTTTACAAAACATCAGATGGATACATATATCATAAATGTTTGCGAGTCTCTTTATTTTTTCTTATAAATGAGTTTTTTTTTTTTTTCAATAAAAGAGGGGGGAGATTTCAAACCCAGGTTCTCCATTTGAAGAACTTGGTCATATGCCATCAGGCAAGGCTCTTGGCAAATGTTTGCTAGTCTTGTGTTCCACAAAAAGTGCTGTTTTCAGTGTGCTCTGAAATCAGAAGTACGTAGAAAGGCTGAAAATGGCAGGAGTTGATCATCTTCATCATCCCCAAGTACATCAAAGATTGCACAAGGATGCTTTCTTATCCCGACTAACTAAATAAAATTAATGGTTTCCGAGCTGAACACATTTACTTAGTTCACGTGTGTATTGAGAAGATATCATTTAAACCCACAAGAACATGTTGGCCTTCTCAACAGTTAGAAACAACAATCAAAGGGTTGGATTTACCACATCACACACAATTTGCATCAATAGCGAAGATAACAAAGAGACAACTTGGAATCAGAGCATCCCTGGCTTTCACTAAGCAGTAACCCAACAGACCAAAAACACGCGTGAGAGCTTCCCATCAACACCACATCCGAATATTAGACGAGAGAATGCACGCTTATAGATGTTTCTTGCCAACAAACGCGGAATGCGAACAAATGCGCACCTTTTTCTATTATTGGATAATGAAAAATGGAAATTGACAAAAATAATGGCAAATGACCTTAACCTATATTATTAGAAACAACTAGCCATCAAATTTCTTGGGAGTCCTTTACTTCATTCTGAAACTTCAATTCACTGTTTTATAACAAAGACAGATTCACCGATACTTTAAACATTTTTTTAATAACTAAACATTCTCCGATACTCTTTAACATTTGGAACCATATACCATGATATAATCCAAAACAAAAGGCCTAAGCAACTAGGTCACAATGAATCCATGAGTGAGAGAGAGACAGCTAAGCCACTTTAAATCAACATACCGTGAGCTGTTCACCCCACAAATCCTCTAGTACCACCACAACTGAGCGAAGATTAGGAAGTTTTATCACTTGAACTCCCTGGAATCTGCAAAACTTGACAGTGCTGGCATGGCCAGGATGGAGAATGACCTGTCCCAGGTAAATTTGTAATTTCAACTGAACCCTGAAATTCCATCCATGCTGAACACTCCCCCCCTGCACCCACAACGATGCTTGTGTTCAGCCATGAGTGGACACTTCACTCCACTTTTGACCTCGTGCATCTCTCCTGTACAACACAAGGGCAAATACAGGAGGAAAATCATTATGCCAACGTCAAAGTGTCAACTACCACTACGATTATCGCTACCCATTACGTAGTCATCAACCCAAGTGGCCATAGCTCCACCGCTACTAGTAAAATACCTCACTACACATCTCTGCATTCCTACTTGTCAGATCAAATCAAGCATGATCAAATCAAGCATTAGTATCTACTGAGTTAATTTCTTACTGCATCTATTGTTGCTTGACAAAATAAAAGGCAGAATTAGAGCACTAATAATATGATAACAACAAAACACCCAAATGTAATCAAACCAACATTAATGAGGTTATATAAGCTACCATGGCTTAAACACTACGACAGAGGAGAAATTCCAGATGAGCTAGTAGAGAAATATAAGCACACCAAATTTAAGACTACACCCAAAGCAAATATTAAATATGAGGGGCATCTAGTACGCCTCAAAATTACCACTTATTATAAACTAGCAAAATAGATACTGCAAACTACGGGGAATCAAGCAATCCAACCAGTCCCAAAGCAGGTTGACATCAAACTGCGCCGCTCCCTCTGCTGCTTTGCACGGTTAAAAATTTCAACCCTCTCATGGTAAAGAAACAAAGATGAAGACTCAGTTGGATCCCTAGCCAAATGATTACTGCTGTTGGGCTCGAGCCTGGGCATTGGCATATCCACCACCATAGGAAACCTGCCCACCATGAGGGCCATTCACCTGAGAAGCACTATAATTTCCAGAAGTCTGTGATTGCTCAGATCTCCATGCTGCATTTCCATACCCTGTATTTCCATTTGCATCACCATAGCCACTTCCCACGTAGCCACCCCCACTTCCTTGCATATCCCCCCCGGCAGGACCACCAGTATTGTTACTTGGGACACTCCCAGAACGTCCTCCAACAGCACCATACCCAACAGGATTTCCATAAGACCCATCACTTCCACCATAACCACTGTAGCCATAACTTTGATTTCCATACCCTGTGGCCCCACTGGGTGACTGACCTGTAGGTGCTGAGCCGGGGCCACCACTAGGAGCACCAGTGCTGCCACCTGGAGCACCCCAAGCAGCAGTATTCCCATAGCCCATGGCACCATATCCAGTGGGAGCTTGAGCGCTCCATGAACTTCTAGAAGCACCTGGTGGGCCACTTCCAAAACCAGCATTAGGAAGATTTGGGTTTCCATATGCCGCACCAGCAGGTCCACCATACCCAGTATTGGCACCACCATAACTGCCATAAGCACCATAACTAATACCATTATTCGCAGGACCATACCCATAGCCAGGTGCACTATATCCAGAGGAACCATAAGGAGCAAAACCACCTCCAGTACTTGGCGTCTGCATGTACCTATTGGAATCCATTCGACCATCATATGTATTTGGGTTGCCACCAGATGCCCCATAGCTTTGATAACCACTACCAAGTGAACCACTACCACCGCCTCCCATGGTACGGTTTCCCCCACCAGGATTTGCATCTTTAGGAAGAGCTCGCTTTACTTCCACTTGTTTACCATTTAAATCATGGAAGCTTTTGTGTAGAACCCTATCAACAGCTTCTTCATCGTCAAAGGTAATAAACCCAAACCCACGAGGTCGCCCAGTATTCTGGTCATACATGACTACTACATCAGTTACATGGCCATAAGCCTCAAAATGCTGACGAAATTCTTCTTCACTTAAAGTGGAAGGCAGCCCTCCAACGAATATCTTCTTGGTTCTGAGATTTCCACCACCCCCGGAGCTTCTAGCAAGATTAGGATTCACGGCTTTGGCAGAAGTCTGCTGCTCCTCTCTCGATAAGGCCCTCTTAGCCTCAACCTGCAGAAACATAAAACAAGTGCTTACGATGTGATGCTGGAAAATTATTGCAGCCAGCTGCAACAAGAAATCCTATAGAAGAGCCCCACAAGTATATAAATAGAATATCAAAACCTTGGATAAACAAAAACAAATAAAACGACCACGGATTGAAACACAAGGATTATTATCTTGACTAAATTGTTGTAACAGAAGACAGTAAAGGCCAAGACAGAAAAGTAAGAAAATGAAAGGAATGGTACAACCACTAAAAACTGTCTTCTTCTATTTGTATTGCTACCGGGTGTCCAAGAACAAAGTCCCAACTAATTCAGGGAATTCAGGGGGAAGTTACCTCAATCCGATGGCCCCTAGAAATGTTTTGCACCCAAGAAAATTTGAAGCTTAGACCTAGAAGGAGCATACTACCAAGACCAGGGCCTTTACCACATAAGCCAACCCCTAGGGGTTAAAAAAACCTATAGAAGTAACTATTAAAAACCTTCTTTTTAAGGATATCCATTAAGAAATTTTTTCTTGGTTAAAAGTATCCGAAATTCTAAATTTCCGTTTTCCTTTTGACAATGGAACTTGAAGTTATCCAACAAAAGGATTGAAGAAAAAATGTTCATATCTCAATCCAATAACTATGAGGTTGAACAATCATATGAGAATCCCATTCTCCAAGCACCAATCAATGTAATTAAAATGTTACTAATGGTTTACAATGTCTTCACATAGTAAAGGTGCATGACACTACAAATCAAATAATCATAATGTTGACTAGATGCAGATAAGATACCTACCAAACATGCAAACATGTCAAGATTTTGGAAAATGGTATAAAAATAAGGGTAAACCTGTTACATATCAACTTCTAATCCAACATGCTTTCAAATAGAAGTAATTGCACACCAAAAGTAAAACACCAATTATTTCAATTCTCGAGACAGGCAAACTCAGCAAAGCACTAATATGGGTCAACTAAGCCAATATCATTTTGACTACATTATTTTTTTTTTCCCACTAACAACCAAATCTAACAATCAACAGTCACTGAACATCCATGAGATCTGTATTAACCGAGGGAAAATGTGCGCAAGCACTTACTAATATTTGTTAAAGTTCCAAAGACCCAGAAGCTCGAAGATTTAAACAATAGCAACAGGAGAAAGCATAAGTACCAGCGGAAAACTGAACCACGGCAACCCAATAAAAACATAAAAATCCCAAAAATCCAGAAGCTCAATCATTACAACAGCACCACATTATTAAACTAAATATTCAATAATAAGTAACCCCAGCATAAAAAGGAACAAAAACTTATTCACCGAACATAATAAAAGCCCCATATAATGGAATAATCTGAGAGCTCCCTTCTATTTCTATCTCTCACCGTTCTGCCATCGATGGTGTGGCTGTCCTGGAGAACCCTATCGAGAACGGAAGGATCTGCGAAGACCACGAAGCCGAACCCTCTGGGCCTCCCAGTGGTCTTGTCCCTCATCACCACAGTCTGCAACACGTCTCCGTAGTTCTCAAAGTACTCCTTCAGCTTTTCCTCCGTGGTCTCCCAAGAAATACCACCGATAAACAGCTTCCCCTGATCCGAATCCATGGCTCTCTAGCTTCCCCGGGCCCTCTCAGCGACTGAAACTATGACTGAGAGCTTTTTTTGGAGGGGTTCGGGTCGAGGATTTGGAAGAAAGGGTTTGTAGCCGTCTCGGCGTTGAGAGGGAGGGTGAGCGAGACGGGAGGATACTTATGGTCAATTCGAGGGTAATATCAAAATGTGTTCAAGAGTAATGTGTTTGGACGGTTGGGATTCGTTTGGATATGGGCAGCCTCAAATAAATAAAAATAATTAGGAGCATACACTTGTCACATTCATTCTTAAGAATAATAATATATTTTTTTTAATTATTTCTACTCCCATTATATCAACCAGATATTAGAAAATCATTAACTTTTTTCTAAAATAATTTGGCTTAAGCTAGCAAATTGTGGCTCCGTAAAAATAGCTAGTGAGCTGAGATAAAAATTCAACAAAATTTTATTATAATTTATTTTTTATTTTGATATTTTAAAAAATTAAATTATTTATTATATTTTATTTAAAAAAAATTTAAATTTATAATAATGAGATAATTATGCCAAAAAACAAAGTACGGCCCCGCTTGGATTCGGAGATGAGATGAGTTGAGATAAGTTTGATTTATTTTTTAATATTATTATTATTTTGGGATTTGAAAAATGTGTGTTGGAATTTGAAAAATGTGTATTGGGATTTGAAAAATGTGTATAGGAATATGTGTTTTGTATAAAAAATTATAAAAATATAATGATGAAATGGAAATGAGTTGAGATGAGCTCAACCCACTTCCGAATCCAAGCAGCCCTAATTAGGAAAGTGAATGCAATTGGAGTATGGAAGAGAGGAAAGCTCAAGGTTGCAAGTCCTGAAAAATCTGATAAAGGGACCAATTGGCAAAAATTTGATAAAAGAGGGAGATGCCTCCTTAAAAATGATGGCGTAAGGTACGAATATAATACTGATGTACAGAGAATTTAGGTCTCCTGCCAAATGGAAGTGTTAGCAAAGGCAGAATTAAGATTTAGCGTATAGTTGGGGGGCCAATTGGCAATTAAAAATATGTTGTATGTAGAGATGAATAGTAAGTAACTAAACTCGTCACCGATATTTAATCATATAAGGTAATTATCTAAGGGCAAACTATGTTATTAAATCCATCTATATGAACCTCTCACTCGATTTTCATTAGACTTCATTTCCTCCATCATGATTGCTAGCAAGCTAATGATTCTACAATTTTCTAACTCCAAAACAGTCTCCATGCTGTGAAGAACAGGAACATAACCATAAAGAAAAGGAACACAAACAAAGGATAAAAAAAAAAAATATCATTCAAGTGGTAAAAGGAAAAAGAAACTTAAATTTTATTATGTGATTTATGTGCTTTTTATCATAGGCTAGTGGAGATGGTGTGTTAGCATGAGTAGAAATAATAGATTTAGATTTTTAAAAATTAAACATGCTACTTTTGAGATGTTTAAGTAGGAGGGGGAATCACAAATATTTTAATTTTTTTTTAAGAAAGTAAATTGCATTCATTAATAAACAAGTATTACAATTGAACTTGAAATATACATAACAAGCCAACTAATGACGATCTATAACTTTTTAGTGCATTAAAAGTGACAAATATAATTTAACTCTGACTGCAAATCTCTCTAAATCATCGTCTGAGAGATAATTCAACTCTATTCAAAATAGAGTTAACAAGAAACCAAACAAACCTTATCATGTTCTAAGACGGGACATGAGAAACTCCTTCGAACAAAGAGTCTAAGGGGAAAATACTCTATAGACTAGAGGTCTTGAAGCCAAAATTTTTCTTTTATTAAACTAAAAATTACAAACAAAAAGTAAAATAAATGGAAAAACCAAAATATAAAAATCCAATTTTCAACCTTGGAGGAAATTAAAGCCTGCTTTTTTTCATAGATAAGATTAGATAAGAAAAAATAAAAGTTAAAAATTGAATAAAATATTATTATAATATATTTTTTTAAATATTAATTTGTTATGAAATTTGAAAATGTTGTTTTGGGATTTGAAAAAGTTGAATTATTTTATTTATTTTGTATAGGAATCTTAAAAAATAGTAATAATAAGATGAGATTATTTATGAAAACAAATTAGACCTAAAAGAGACATAGAAAAATGCAGATGTAGGTGGCACATGGGATACACACGTCACCCTAGAGAGTAGTGAAAGATTATAAATGAGGCGGCTGGAGGCCCTGATCCCTCCTAAGTCGCACGTGGCGACAGAAAGCCACCCCTAGGATGGCGCGTGGAAGAACAAGCTCCTATTGCGAGGAGCGCGTGTGAGTCATGTGTCACTTCTTTCGGCGTGGTCTTCCCTCAATTGAGAGATCGGCACCCTAAAAATTATGCGGTAAGGCACGGTTTTTGCCCTGAACCTCGGAAGGGTTTGTTTGTCGTTCGCCATGGGCACTCTAAAGACTCTAAATCAAGTTGGTATTTTTGCAACACACAAACAGAAAAAGAGTAAAATGAAAAATGAAAACCGAAAGGGGGAGATGAGGTGGCGAAAGGGAATGGAAGAAAACAAAAAACAAAAAGAATACTAACAAAAAGGAAAGTTGGATGACAAAAAACAAAGACATGGGATGAGGGGGTGGAGAAAAGGGAGGAAAGGGGGGTAAAGAGGAGCCGAAACTCCCGACTCCCCCTAAGCGGCATTGCAATAATG
Organism: Platycarya strobilacea; assembly: GCA_036898215.1. NCBI lineage: Eukaryota > Viridiplantae > Streptophyta > Magnoliopsida > Fagales > Juglandaceae > Platycarya > Platycarya strobilacea. The sequence goes on along the minus strand of CM072545.1, from coordinate 42,198,479 downwards.
AAAGAAACTCTAGGATTTCCTAGAGAAAAAATTGAAAGAGAGAATGTATATCGAAAGCGTTCAAGAATATTTGAGTGTAGAACTATATTTCTATCGTACATAATATTATTTCTTAAAAAAGTTTGGGAAGGGATAGCCCTTAGAGTATACAAAGTTCCACCCTTGGGACTAAGTAACGAGAGCATAAAGGGAGTACCGAGCTTGAGAACTTAAGGCCTCTAAAGTTCAAAATGGCATAATGTGCTACTTCAACAACAACAGTATTGTTTTATTAATGTGATCTGACATAGCTGCAAAGTCAAAAGAGGTGCCAAAAAGCAAGCAACATGGCAAAGGTTCAATGAAGAAGAATCGGAGATGGCAATGGCATATAGAAGAATATGTATACATACTAACTATATAGTATATACATAAAAATAATCTTATGCATGAATAAAATAAAATAAAAATTAGATACTAATCTTCTAGGTTATACTATTTGGTTTTGGTTCGAACCCAAATGTGTATTCGTCTTAAACTATTAATATTCATTATCTAACAATTCATTAAATTTCTTAGTGAGACTATGGTCTAAGTTATGGTTCAGACTGTGAAATTATCACTTATATTAAAAGTCTAAGTTGATGAAAAAATATAAATTTTATTATTTATTTTATATCTTAATACTCTCTCTTACGTATAAGCCAGATTCTCTCTCAATAGATAGTTCAATATGTAAAATATCACTTATCTGAAAAGCTTAAGTTGTCATTTATATCTTTACACAAACCAGATTTGAGAGAGTGTTTGTGACTTGCAATCGTTTAAGCTCATCTTTCTGATTCACAATAAGTGTGGTGTTGCTATGATCATGATTAGTTAAGGCTGTTGCTCCCTCTCTTCTTTTTCATTCAGGAGAAAAATACTAATTTCTTTTAAATAATCTTGTATTGCATATTGTAGTAACTCTAGATATCTTCTAGCCTATTTGCCTTATTATTTCAAAAAGTTAAAAAGGTATAGAAGTGACTTAATATCTTTTATCCCAATTATAACAATAATTATGGCATTTTGTTTTCACAAATAAGATGAGATAAAATGATATAAAAATTAAAAATTGAATAAAAATATTATGATAATATTTTTTTAATATTAATTTAGTTTTGAAATTTTAAAAAGTTAAATTATTTGTTTTATTTTACATAAAAATTTGAAAAAGTAATAATAATGAGATAAGATTATTTATGAAAATAAACCAGACAGATGAGAAATTGAGTTTCTTTAATAAGCAATTCAAAATAACATATTGCAGCACAAACCATCAACCATCGATTATATTGATAAAAATGTATTATATTCAGTTCATTGTAAAAATTGTCATTTAAGGCAACTCTCCCTTCTTAGAAAATGAGTGGGGACCCCTTTATTTTTCTTTTATGTACTCCAATGTTTTAAATGGATGCTTATCTAAATCCCATCCTCACTCTTTAAATATTCTTACTGAAATTCTTGCTAAAAAAAAAACTAGGAAAGAGAGAAGTTTTCTTATTCAATGCATTCTCAATACCGTTGTGTTGTGTTTATTGTTTAAACCTAGAACTTTCCTGGTGGACCATTGAAAGGTTGTGGGCCTTAATGCAACAAAGTTTGAGTTGTGAATATGATGATCGGTAGGCCAACGGACAAACTTGTTTAAAGCATCAAACAAATATTGCTAACTGCTCAATTCATAAATTCTCGTGAATAATTTTTTTGTAATATATATATATTTATGGACTGTATTATAATTTTAAGTGAAATATTCTAATTTTATAAATAAATAAAATAAAAATTTTAAAAATTTTGATTTGTAAATAACGTTATTTTATTTAATTTTATTTTAAAATTATGATTTTTTTATTTATCTATTACTTAAATTACAAATAATCTATAAAAATAAATTGTAACTAGGATTGCCCAATTCTCGTAGCCTCAAAAAACACAACGTAAGAAATATCAAATACGGTGAAAGGGCTAAAATGCGGGAGCAGCTCTTTTTGCAGTGCAGTTTCAGACAAGACGGAGAATTTGTCCTTTCTCTTTTATAAAAACCTCGTGCGCCCACCACTTTCACCATCATTAAACTCACAACGTTACTATTTTCAAAAACCCGTTGGAGCCAAGTAGAAAGCTTAAAATATCAATGGCTCAGTAAACTCTCTCTCTCTCTCTCTCTCTCTCTGCCTGCATTGAGGAACTCAAATGATGAACAACATTCCTCGCTCTTTCTGAACTTAGCAGAGAGCAGTCATGGTGTGTTTTCTTGCATGTTTTGGTTTCTCCAACAAACGAAGGCGGCGAAAACCTTCCTTTAATGTTCTATCTGGAGACCAGGTAAACTCATGCTTTAAACTTTCAATAAATGTTTTTTTTTTCTAAGTTTCGTTTCATATTGTTTTAGTTCATTGTTGAGCTAGTTTATTGTACTGTGTTTGTTGCAGAAGCATGGAAGTTATAAACCTTTAGATTCATCTGTGCCTCTAAATCTTGACATCACAGAAGATCCCATTGGCCCGTGTTCTGAGTTCAGGTCAGCCATTGATTCATTCTCACTCTCTCTCGTTTATGATAGATGTTAGGTGCTATTCTAATGTCTTTGTTGTTTCTCAGAGTTAGAGAGAAGCCCAAGGAGCGGCCAAGCCTCAAAATCAGAAAAAAGGTCAGCTTTAATTTGAATGTCCAGACCTATGAGCCGATTCCGACCGACTACAATCTTTCGGAGAGCGACGAGGAGAAAGAAAAGATGAAGAAATGGGAAGAAACACCTATGTTTCCCAAGGGGGGAACAACAGAATGGACAATGGGCTCCTACCCCTCAAATTATAGGTACCAAAATTGCAGGTACAGCTATGATGAGGAAAACGACATCGGTTATGAAGAAATTGATCTGGATGATGATGATGATATCGATGACTACAATGACATTGACGACAACGGTGATGGGGTTGATGAAGAATGTTATGGAGGCAATGAAATTCTCCATGAACAAGGCCAAGAAGAGGTTTCTTGGCAGTTGGAGTCTTCATGTATGGAATCACATAAGTTTGTTTCTTCGGTTCAGTTGACAAAGGATAAAATCCCCAATATAATGCCCACTTGTGCATCAAAAGTCAGAGAATTTAAGCCACTTGGGTTGCATCAAAATGCTCGAGATAGAAGCCAGTATGTGCATTCTGTGCTAAACCCAATAGAAAACATCACCCAATGGAAAGCAGTCAAAGCGAGAGCAGCACCCCCTGAGCGCCAGAGGAAGGAGCACATAGAATCAATGAAAAAACCAACTCTACCGTCTACTTTGAAGCCAATTGCATATCCGGGGTCTTTCTCCCATCCAAGCCAGTCCAAGCCTCCAATGCAAGATATTGCCGTTGATGCCAGCCTTTCAAATTGGTTACCAAAGTCAAATAGATCTGAGATCACAACCCATTGCTCTTGAAGCTATTTGAGTGAACAAACAATTGTCTTGCTGATCCTATCCAAGGAGAAGAAGAGAAGGTAGATTCAGTTCTAGAGATCAGAAGATTAAATTGCCCGCAGGGCAATATTTGGTGTTAATAGCAGCAGACTCATGTATCAGATTCTCAAGGGAGTTCTCGTCTGAATCTGCACCACCACTAAAAAGTGCAACTGGTAAACATCGCTAATTTGGATACAACAATGAAGATTACAACAGCAGCACAGCCACAGCTAGTTTTTCTCGTCTTTCTTGGCTGTTTTAGACAGGGTGTGAACAATCTGGCGTGTTGTTTGCGTTTGTGTTTCCAATTCTTTGATCCTCTTCTGATTGTTTTCTGAATAATGGTGTTTGGGTATTTTTCTGTTCCACCGTGTCGGTGGGCTTTGGTTGTCTCTTGTTATGTCTTACTGTTTGTATGAGGGATTGATCACGAATGGAACCATTCAATTTCGCTGATTTTGACATCATTCTCCCATCTGAGTTAAGGATATTGCAAAGAGGATCGATATTGCTTTAACAAATCGGTACGCACAAACCAGACGACACCAAAGGCAGGAGTCAATTCCTTCCACCCTAAATAAAGAAAGAAGACTACTAAGACTTCTCAAACTCACTTTGAATTAACTCAGTCTGAATTCAACTACTTGGCAACCACTTTCACCTTCTGAGATCAATGAATGCCCAACTAGTTTTGGCAATTCTGCTCATGAAAATACACCGATAACCAGGTCCATAAAATATAAGAACGGGGGAATGACAGTGGAAAACATGATTGTTTCCGTGAGAATTCTCACATTTGGAAGTATTGGCTCCCCCCATTAACAAACCATCCTACTGATGATCGAGGGGTTAGGGTTCCAATTGACAAAAGATCTATAATTTCTGTGCTCGTTAGTCGTTATGCCTATTAGTGAGGAGACGCTTTGGATGCAAATGTCTTTTGACTGATTAAAGAAGTGCATAAATTAATGGAGCATATGAAGGTTTATGTTCCAGATGAAGATACCACATGCATGGTATATGATAAGAATCAACTCACTAAGAAGCCTGAACGGTCATGATATTCTAAATCAGAATACAACTGATCATACAAGATTCAATAGCCACAATTTGATCTAACCATGAAGTTTCATAGAGGTTTAACACGTTCCAAACTACACTGGTTGAAGAATGTAAGAATTTAGCACATCCTAAAATATTTGGCACATTATGCTTCTTTTAGGAAAATATGAAAGCCATTTTCAGATTTTTATTTATTTATGGAGTATATGTCAAATCGTAAGTTCATAGGAGACATAATCTTCTTTAAATGCAAATGGGATGGTGGTAAGAAAGAGTAGTGTGTATCAGCAGATTAATATTGTAGATGTGATACTGAGGAAAAGGAGAGAATTGAGGTGACTTATGCATCGTTAAACATGATAATCAATATTCTTTTGGGTGTACATCGTACAATACAAAAGAAATGTGCGTGGCAAAGCATCAAAAAGATTGATTCTTTGAATACATAACAAACAAGAAGTGAAGCAATATTAGCATCACCCTCATCGGATTTCAACACAATGGGAGATCCATGCAGCTAGCCTATGGTTCTAAGAAAGTCACCAAAATCTCACCTAAAAAATGGTTTTAGACTTCACATTAATGAATAGCACACAAATCCTGCTAAACGCAAAACTGCAGCTTTGAACCACCTCTGGCCTATCCTTTCAACTTGAAGATGAGAGGATGCTGGAATTGCACTATAATCTTCAAAAGTTAAAGAGAATGCCACTTCAGTTTATCCAAAAGACATCTTCTGACACTCTGTGCGCCAAATGAAATCTACATTATGGTACAGATGCAAGAATCTGAATCCTCATCATCAGAGTCACTTGCATCACTGCAGGCACAAACAGGGGAGTGGGGATGATAGATGATTGTAAATTCAACTGCATATCTAAAAGACCATTATGCAATACTCAAGCAAACATGTCACAAACTCTATGTTTAATCTCATATTTCATAATTTCAAAATTAAAACTCGAGTCTATTAGGCTATAATGCCTAGTACTAATATAGTTCTGAAGGAAACGAATCAGATTGAAAAATCAGAGAGATAAAAAAATAAAATAAATTGTTTGCTTCTCTTGGAGCAACAGAAAAAAGTCATGTGCTAAATCAGGGTAGTTTTTATTACTTTATTTATGGACATCTTCCAGAAACAATCATTGCCATGTTAGGATACATGAATGCTCAATTACCTCTGAAGGCAGTGAACCAAACTGAAGAGTTTGAAACAATTATTTGTTGTCTATGCATCAAACCTTTAATTACTATTATTTGGGGAAGATACTCTTTCTACCTCCCAAGTAATGGTCATTCTCCAATTTACACCTCCAATTGACACATTGCACCATCCAACCACAAAAATTGACAAATAGCAGTCGTGTCTAATTCTAGCCGTTAATGTGAATGAAAATAGCTGATGCTGAACAAGTCTTAACTGTCAGATCTTAACAAAGGATACATACACATTACAATTTTTTGGCAGTTTGAGGACGTAATTTATCAATAATAATGGTTTGAAGTGCAAAAAGGAAAACGTCTTTCAGTTGAAAGGGTGAAAAAATAATCTCCACCATATTATTTTAGTGAGAGGGTAATGTCATAGACTCATAAGTAGCTCCTGGGTTGTGCATAAGGCGTGATTACATTTTTTCTGGTCCTTCAGAACATAACTCTGCATGCCCTAAAAACTTTTGCCACGTGTGCTCCAGCCTTTCTAATATAAAAATTCACCATCTCACACAAAGGCAAATGCAAAGAAAAAATGGAGTATGATAAGAAGAGCCCAACCAAGTAATAAAGAAATTTCATTTGTCCAACCATGTGTTTTCACTTAGAGAAACTATACTACCCCCACAGTTAGTATATAAGAAAAACATCAAAGTTCATTCTTGCAAATGTTATTAAATATGAAACGCTCAATCCTAAGATCCTTATGGTTATAATACCCTTGCAACCTAAGACATGCATATTTAAGTTCTTACTTAAAGATTGGTTATGACGATCTTCCAAGGTTGAATCAGGTAGCAACAGCCTAAGGTTAATACCGTGCTCAAACAGCATTACTCTGGCTTACCAATTCATCATTTGCCAACTTAAACCCTGTCAATCATTGTCTTCAGAACAAATCTGTGTGGTTTAAGGTCAGGACCAAAAAATGTGATGAACTTGTTTAAAGCCCAAGTATAAACCATAAATTCCAAAAAAAAAATCGATGCAATTCTTTTTTGTGCTACATATCACTCAACTATAGCTTCACCTTTTACGACACAAACATATCCAGCATGATATACTCAAGTGAGCTATTCTTTCACAAACATGTTATCCGGTTAGACAATTCTGAAATCATGTTGCAAGTCTATAATTTTATCATCTGAGACATTCACTTGCAAAGCCTGACTCCACTTTGCAAAAAAGAAACGCACTGTGGCCCTTTCTTAACAAATTTATTTCCATATATTATGAAATATGATGCCAGATTAGAAGCATGGAAGAAATTTAACAAAGAAAAGGTCATATGACATACGAAAATGGTGTGTCAGCCAGTAATTTAATATTTAGCCAATATATGATATTATGGTGTGTGTACAACGTTCAACAAACAAGGACACATAAATGAAACAAATTATATGGAAATCTAAATGAATAAATCCAAGAATATAGAATTTACACTCGCACTCTACCCATGATCATTCGATCACCAAAAGGATGTGCCTATGGACAGCATAGAAGTTCATGAAAGGAGAAACATATAAGGCTGTACATAATGGGTGTAGCTTAGCTTACCCACACAATCCTCCAAAATGCCATGCATCAACTCATCAAGCTAAAAAGAGAATGTACTGCCTGGTGTCACTTAAAACAATACAAAAATGAAACAAACTTCATGGATTTTCAATAATTGGAATATATAGATGATTATGTACTTTAGTTGAATTCAAAGGGCCCGTATTAATTTTATAGTCGAAAACATATAATTAAACAATGGTGGTCTTAAAACACTACATCGCTCGATTAATGACAATAATTTAGCTACCATAAGTTTCCAAACCAAGAAACTCTCTACTCAGGAAAAGAAAACAACCAAAACACCAATATTCTTAATCTGTAAAAAACCATGCATATTTAAGTACATGACGCCGCGCGAACATTACCTCGGATAAAATTCCAGAACCTCTGCGAGCTTATTCCCATTATTGTCGTTCCACTGCACCTTGAGCCGCGTCTTCTCCGACTTTCTCGATATCCCACCTCGCCGAGGCTGCAAAAGCGAGTTGGACTCACTTTCCTCCTCTCCATTAACACGGTGATCCTGAACCTTTGGAGGGTCTGTGGCACCCATAGTGCTACTTTTGTATCCATTAACAACCTTAGTATGATCCTTATCCATAAAACAGAAAACCAGTAATCCTCAACAACGACGACCTAAATTCTTCGCCAATCAGCTCCGATGAAAACAGAGCAAAGCACAAATCTCTAATCCAAAATTCAGATAATTTCCCGAATTCATCAGAAACCCAATTCACCCAATTGCCTGAAAATTAAGAACCAACAAAACGTACTCCCAAAAATTCCAAGATTTTGAGGTTGATTCTGGTATAAACTACAGCCTTTTTCCCAGTGCACAGACGGGGTCAACGCTCATTCCCAGCTTTAGTTTGCAATGATAAAAATCATATAATGAACAGATATGATCGTCATCATTAGAACTTAAAGAGAGAACAATAAAGCCATCACTGGGTAAGCAAGGGTGGGAAGAAATGCCCGAGAAAATGACGAAGATTTATTTTGTCATCACGGAAGTGTAGAAAAACAACTAAGAAGAAATTAGATAATATGATATAAGGAATGGGAAGGATCAGACAGCTCTCATAAAGTTTACAACTCGATTGGATGAAAATATACTCCAGACTTTTCCTTTGAGCTAATAACTGCTGCTATTAATACGAAGAACGATAAAGCAGGGAGCTTTCTACTTTCTGATTGGTCAGGGGAAGCGAACCCAAACATATAACAAAGATTTATGCCGCAGTCAGACTTGAATAGTTTATGGTGAGCGGGGAATTTTTCTGATCGACGGCTTAGATTGGATAGAGAATACTAGACTTGGAATAGTCGCGCTATTCTAGGTTTGGATGGTGGAGTCACTGTTATTTATTATTTTATTATTATTATTATTATTATTCACAAAATATATAAAATCTTCTTATTATCGAGACACAACTCTTCAATCTTGAGTTTTATAACAATAATATTTGAAATTTATTAAAAATACAAATACAAAAGAAATAGAAGAAATCTAATTTTTAATTTGAACATATATATTAAAAAAATTAGATTTTTTGCATTTTTTAAAATAAAACACGTGAAATTATAAGAAAAAAAATTCTTATATTTAATGACATGCTGATGCGGTCTATAATTATATAAAAAAAATGATAATGACACAAAATTTTAATATTTTTTAGAAGAATTCTAGGGGTAAAACATACATTATCTACATTGTTTACTTGACATGATTTGATTAATAAATAAAAAAAAATTAATTAAATTAAATTTTATTACCAATCAAATCGTGTAACGTGAAGAATGTGTTTTATACACATTTTAGTTATTGTTAAAGGCTTCTACATCAATAAATAAAGCTTATAAATAGATTTTTTTTATATCAAGTAACCTTTTATGCTTATGATTCGATTATACGATGGTTATTATAAGTTGTAACTAAAATAAAATATCATATAAATATACATATACATATAAATATTTATATCAAATATACATTATATACCTGCTTGAAAATAAAATAAAATAATTATTAATATTTCTATTTTTCATAAGAACTTAATAGCGGATGTTCAGAATTAAACTACTTACTTTTCAATTATTATTATTATTATTATTATTATTATTATTATTGGGCTTAACTTTTGTACAGGTTGTTTATTCTAATTTATTGCGACAACTGCCACTTCTGAGTTCTGAGGTTGTGTCTCGTACCTTGATTCCTTGAAGGTGCTATCAACGTCAACTCACCACTAATGAGAAGGATGGCGTACCTAAACTTTGTAAAGTACAACTATGGATAAGGATCCATTGGGTGGTTGGAATGTTTAGATTTTAATTTAATAGATCTGTTAAAGATATATTTATTTTTTTTAATTCATATCATGTAATATTTTACTTGTTAGAGAAATAAGAATCCGACATGAGCCATTAGTTCACTGCATTGTCCGGAGAGTGTGGGCAAAAAAAGGTAATGCAAAATGCATGGGAAGAGACTCCATTACCTGAAAAATGCATGCAAGAGATAGTTGGGAACTGTACACAGATAAGAGATGAGTTCAAACAAGTATCAATGTCAAATCTTTGAAATTTTACCCTCAAATTTATTTGTGAAGTAATTGGAAGAAAGAAGAAGACATATTCAGTATACTTATTCCCATATATTATTACTTATGTGAAAATGAGTATACTAAATGTGATTTCTCCCATTTATTTTATAATTTATTTTAACCCCCACGACTTCCTAAAAAATGTGACAAATTACCTTAATTAATTACATACTGCAAACATTTAAAGGAATTTATTCGTGTTTGAATTATAAAATCATCTTTTATTGAGATAATAGAAGTATTTTAATGTCATGTTTAGATTCGAAATCCATCTCATCTTATCTCATCTTATTATTATATATTTTTTAATTTTTTATATAAAATATAATAAAAAATTTAATTTTTCAAATTTTAAAATAATAATAATATTAAAAATATATTAAATATTTTTAACTTATAAATTTTATTTTAACTCACTGTTGAAATCATATCTAAATTAATAGGCTGTTGGTGATTTCAAATCTCTTTAGATAAAAATATATATTTTAGCTATAATAAGAATATACAAAAATAAATTTATAAATTGATGTAGGTTGATGTGAAATATCAGATTTTATAATTATTTTTATTATAAAGTAAATCTAATAGATTGTTTAAAATCATATTAATTTATAAATTCTTTTTTATAATATCTTTGTATCTGTAACCAGAAAAAAAAAAAAAATTAGTTTCAATGTTAGGAAAAGGAGACGTATTGTCACTTGAAGACCCTTTGCACCGGCTGGCTTGACTTCAAGTCTACTTCAATAATCCAAAATATTCAGCAAAAAAGACAAGCAAACACACAGATTGTTCAATACTACGGTTTCACTTTTGTACAGATCTTGAGCCAAAACAAACATATGCATACAACATAAGTGATTTTGTACAGATCTGTTTCCGTCTCTCTTATTTTAACATTTACATATTATTTTACCTTAAAAACGAAGACGACAAACAAGTGTCACATTAATTGAGATAATCAACATAGATTGAAGGCAAAGCTCGAGCAAAGATTGGTCTTTACAATGGGAATGAAAAACGCCAACGTGTCAAGAAGAGGGTATAACATATATATATATATATATATGCAGGCTATCTATATGCTTGGCGTGCTTTTTACCCAAGTGAATGATAAAAAGGTAAGCTGGATATTGGTACTTGCTTCAAACGTTGCTAAACATGATTGCAACATTGAACTTATATTCTACTCAAACTTCAATAACCTCCAAAAACAGCGCTACTACACCTTCTCAGTTCACTTCCATTTTCACCCATTTGCGTGGGGGGAAGTTAGAGAGGCAGGCATTTCTGAGGATGGCATGTTTTGAAAGAGCGTCTCCGGCACTGAAGGATATCCTTCTCAAACTCTACCGGTATGAACATTTTTATCTATTGATATATCAGAAATAACCATTTGCCATATTGCTTTTATGGTCCTATTTCCAGCCACAAAAGCTGGGAAATTAAATTTAAAAAAAAAAAAAATAGAGTTTGTATTTAGTATATTTTAATGATGCGCACGCATGTAATGTAACATGTAAAGTCCATCCTGCTTAATGCCTTTGATAAACAGGCAACTCAGTAAGGTCCGCCCAATCAGTGCTTGATATGTATATCCTGGATGTTCTTTTTTTCTCTGTTTTGAAATGAATCAAAAAGGGCTTTCTAACATGTTAAGGCATTGGAATAAAAGCTGATATTCATACCTTTAACCTCGAATATTCAACTTTCTTGCCTTATTTTTATTAGGAATCGGCGGTATAAAGTCCAATAATATTGTACATGACATTCGTGCTGTTTTCTTCATTTGATAACCACAAAAATGGAATTCAGCTTTAAATTATCAGCAAGTTTAGAAAGCATAAAAGATGCAGCAAAGCTGCAAATGGAACTATTTTCACCAAAAAAAAATCATTTTATACAATAGAGCATTGCCTTTCTTTGTGCGGGGGCCTGAGGAAATTATACCTTTTTATATGAACTTTGGCACTGGCAGACAAAAATACGTGGTTTCCAGGCGGACAAGCAAAGGAATATCCTCCCTCCCATCTGAATATTGGTGGGTGGGAAGAAACTGTATACTTCCATTATCATAATAGTTGATTGCTACAATCTTCCACCAAGCAGGCATGAACCTGTTCCTTGTCTTCAACATTTCTTATTTTTTAACTCAAAATGGCAAGGGAAAGGAAAACATGCCTAATTAAAACTCCCAAGTCTGAGAAACAAGGAAAAGAATGATGTAGTTGTCTCGGAAGTTTTAGACCTTTAAGCCTTTCTTTGGTATTTTCAGGACATGAATGGAGCAAACATAAGTTATATATTAATAATTACAACAAAATTATAAACATTGTACTTTTCATACAAAAGAAAAGAAAAGAAAGAATGACTTCACTCTGATTGATCAACATCTTTCCTTTCATGACAGAGCTGAAAAGCCCATGGAGATTGATCATCATTTGTATGAATTTGGATCCGTCCAATATCACATCCAGGTAAAACCCAGATCTGCACTCTTTTATCATACAAAAGCCTTAATATCTTTTTAGTCACTTTCTATCCAAATCTCCATTTTATGTTTCTTTCACCTAATTCAGTCAAATGCATTCTCATGAATGCATTGAAAAAGCATTTCATCACTGAATTGTATTTCAAAACTCGGGAGTGTTCTATTTCAGAAGTATAATGAATTGATGATGATTCCTCTCCAATGTGTAACAGTCTTCAGCATCAGATCCACATCAAACTTACTTGTCAATATCCACCCCACTACTGTCCCAAGGTGCTCTGCTATCGGATGCCACCATAGAGATGATAAAGGGAGTTGGTTCTAATGCTGTTGATATTGTTGAACCAGCAAAAGAAGGATACCATCTCACTCTAAGACTCAACTTCAATAAAATTCCACGTGTCAAAGGTTTGGTAGTCCTTCACATCATTTCAGAGATAGATATACAAAGAATTACTTGAACTAAGATCTTATGGTAGTATTTACATCTTAAAGCTGCTTTTTTCTTGAAACAGCAACAACTTCTATGGCACCATAAATGGAGGTTAATATGCATTTTGCAGAGTCTTGGTTGCCAAGAATGGAAATTAATATCTTATACACCTTCATACTTGGATCATAAATAAAGTAGAAAAACACAAGAAAAAATTATAAAATCACAAGAACATAGGCATGAATCAGTAAATTAATAATGGATGAATCAGAAAACATGGATTATGGTAATTGAAACAAGTTTCATTGTTCCAGACTCTGTAAAGGTTATAACGCAGATCTCTGCAGTGCAAGCAGTAATAATAAGTTCTCAGCTGAAAGAAATGTTGCAGAATGTCAATTCCCAGGCTGCACTTCATGGAATGCACAAACCTATCAAACTAGTCTATCACCCAAGGGAGCCGTTCTTTGTCATCAGACAGGTAATTCCCACATACATTCAAAACCCTCCATTGTCAAAAAACTTCAGAAACAATCATCTAGTAATTTGGCATATTAAAAAGCTCATCCAAAACCTATATTTCAAATCCAAGCCCAAATTGAAAAGTTTGACCAGTTTCAAATCTTACTCCACTTGTTTCTGCTGTTCTGGATTTTCTAAGTGGAAGGCAATTCATATGTTTGACAGCCACAAAAAATCATAGCAGTATTTCCTATGCGTTTCAAAGAAAATTCGGATGTCATTATTGCAACAGCCTTCTTTCAGGTTTGTAGCTGAATATGTTCTCAATATTTGAATCACCTAACCATTATCTTCTTGAGCTATTCCTCAAAATGGCGGATTTCTTCTTACTTCTTGGTTCTTCTTCTGTTCATTTTCTCTAGGAACTTATGGATGTGGGAAGTTCTCAAGAATGGGCTAAAGCACCTCCTTGCATCTGGTCACCCATTCCTCCTCCAGAACTGAGAGGAGAAACTTTTGAAGATTTGAGCACCAATGGAGGATTTGTTTCTTTTGGTATCCTATTATTCTTTATCTTTACTCAAATTGCAATTTGAAAGATTGATTATCAAACACATTTTGAAACAATAATTGTACTACTATCAACCACAACATCAAATCCTTGATCTCAATCTTTCATCGACAGCCTATAATTTTCCATATTCCAGATAAAGCTCGAGTAAGCTCAATCTAATACATTTATGCATTTTCTTTTTTTATTCCAGATATTTATTCTCGCCATGTTGAGGGCAAAAGACTAGATAAGACTGTATGGAGTCTATTGAACTTCTATGCCTACGTTAAATCTCACGTAAAAGTAAGATTTTTTTCTCTCTTTTTCCGATTGTTCTTATTTTTGTTAAGCATTCTCTTACATCTTTGGCTGACAAGGTTCTTAAAATGTAGTGCACCAGAGGTTTTATTCAACGCAGGATGAGAAAGCGTTTGGAAAGTTTGGTTAAGGTAACCAAGTTGTATCAAATAAATTACCCTCCACAGTAGTAAGAACTGTAAAAAAAAAAAAAAAAAAAGTGGGAAAAAAACTACTTTTTTGTTTTTCATCTGAACCCCTTTCAAGAGGTAATTTGCGACTCAAATCAATCGCTCAATGTTGCAAAAATAAAGCATTCCAATCAAACCACTGTCATACCTCACAAAAGATAAACTAAGAAGCAAGAAGAAAGCGATAATGGTTCTCTCCATGTGACTCGCAGGTCCTGCAGAAGGCAAGCTCAGAAGAAGAAGAACAACAACAACAATCTAGAAAAGGTCGAGGTATGCTTTCAACAGACATATTTATAATTAAGAAAGACTGGGGAAGAAACAACACCACCACCTTATCTTTTCCTCAGACAGGGGATTTGTCTTTAAGTTCTGTTTGATGTAGAAGTTGAGACATGAACTTTAACTCAATCCACCAATTCATCCAATGCCATTCTGGAACAAGAAATAATGACATTTTCTGATAATTTCTTTTTTTATATATTTGTTGATGTTGGATTTGATACAGATTCAGGGTGTAAATATATGAGAAAAATGGTCAGCTTATCAAAGTCTAAAAGCCTCAAACGAAGATATGGAGTTTTAAGCAGGAAGATCAAGCGAATCCGTTTCAGAATCAAAATCCATGGATTCGGGCGTTTTCGTCGACGATGGTTGAGATTCCCAAAGTTTTCTTCTTCAATGGGATATACCAAATTAGATTAAAGTTTTCCAAAAGTTTGTGTCCCACTACTGTATGATTGCTGAAGTCGGGACATTGAATCAGTGCCATAAATGGACGACTTCTACGACTCCATTGAGTCCCATAATTTAAATGATTCACATCGTCAATAAAAAGCAACCTATGTTCCTAGAACTAATTTTCATGTTCTTCGCTTTTTCTGCAATGCTTACTTTGTCTTTGTCAAGCATCCATTCTCTTAAAAGAATCCTTATTGGATTATGCAAATGCAGAATTTGCATAATATCACGTGATTTTGTATTGGCTATTCCACTCAAAACTTATTCCCACGTTATATTATCTATTAGTCAAAATAATAATAAAATTTTATTGATTTAATAATTTTTTTATAAAAAAAAATGCTGTTAATTTTTTCAAAATTAATAGTTACATGAACAAATTATCCAAGAGGGGTGTTGGGCAACCCAGCTGCTGCTGCAACCCCTCACAAGAACAAGAACAGTAGTTTTATTGTTCACAAGAACAGTAAAACTACTGTTTATACGAAGGGCTGCAACAGCAATCGGGCTGTTGCCCAGATTTTTTCATTATCCAATACTCAAAATTAAAAGAAAAGGATGGTAAACAAGACAAGGTAGCCTGAAGCAAGAGCCACTCATCTAGAGACATTTTCCTCATAAAGCCTTCAGATCAAAAATGGTGAGAAGAAGAGGTAAATTTGGACAAGATGGAGGGATTTGGTGGAGGGAGAGAAGAGGGAGAGAAGCTCGGTTGGAAAACAGAGAAATTTTCGAGGGATTCAGCTCGGTTGGCTTTAATGATTAAAATATTCATTTGATCTATGTACAATAACATTCAAATATGCGGTTGATTGTTACTGTAGGTCAAAGGCCAAAGCCATATTATTTTCCTTTTACCTAATCTAAATGCAGTCTCATTTCCAGGATTCCAATTAGTTTGCATAGAGAACAAGATAAATTGATGTGTATTGGTAATAACAATGGCATCTTCACTGTAAAATCTGCTTATCATAAACAGATGGAAATTTTTGAAAATGAGTTGGCCAAACCTCTTCTGGCAGACAAGGAAAAATGATGTGGAAGAAATTATGGAGCCTCAATATTCCTAGTGTAACAAAAGTTTTCATTTGGAGAGCTTGTTTAGAAGCTCTTCCTACAAAACTTAATTTGTTTAAAAGAAAAGTGTTAGACTTGTCGTTATGTCCAATTTGTGAAGCTGCAGAGGAATCTGTGAATCATATATTATGGAGCTGTTATTCGGCTAGAGATGTGTATGGCCAAAGTCACCTCAGATTACAAAAAATGGCTTGTTCGAAAGGTTCATTTAGAGACTTATTTGAATTCATAACAACTAACTGTAGTACAGAAATTGTTGAATGCTTTTCAGTTGTTGCTAGAGCAATTTGGCTTAGAAGGAACAAGTTTTTGTATGAGAAGTCTTTTATGCACCCAAATCAGGTAGCTAAATCTACTATGGCCTCTTTGGAAGACTTTAAAATAGCTCAAACAGAGAACGTGCATAGAACCACTCAACTTAATGCTCATAAGGAATCCTGGTATCCCCCTCCAACAGATGTGGTGACTATTAATTAGGATTCTGCTCTTTTTAGAGATTTGAACAAAATTAGTGTGGACTTAAATACTGAGAAACCATGAAGCAGCTGTCTTGGCCACAAAGAAAGTACTCAAAGCCTCTTTATGAATCCTTTACTTGCAGAGACAATTGAAGCTTTAGAAGCTGCAAAGTTGGCAAGAGAGTTGAACCTTACAAATGTGATCATGCAGGGGGACTGCTTACAAATCATTAATCAGCTCAAGGAGAAATTAGATCGAGCAGATGGAGTAGGCCTTATTATTTCGGACACTAAATGCTATTATCTTGTATTACATGGAAAGCTTATTTATTAGAAGAAATGGGAACAATGAAGCCCATTGTCTAGCAAGATTAGCAAGGTTGCTAGCGGAAGGAGAGTCTGATCTGGTTGTGAATCCGGAATTGTAATCTCCTTTCATATCTTCTTTCAAATGAAAGTTTGGGGTTATCTCTTTTTCAAAAAAAAAAAGAAAATTTTATTTAAAACGAGGTAAACTTTACATTTTATTTGGATATGCATAATCCAAAGGATGCTAAATAACTGAATATCTTGGATTTACTTTAGACAATTTTTTATTTTGAAAAGTACTTCAGACAATTAGATAAATACTTTCCTTGAGAATATGTTGCTTGCATGGAGAAGTTTCAACCTCTTCACTACAAATAATGAAGAGAAACATGATCATCCTTTTTTTTTTTTCATTTTTAGGTAAATGGTACATGAATAAGACCAAGTTGACAAATGAAGTGGTGGGGTTTTCAACAAGAGAAATGATATTGTCACCTATGGAGTCTAGAGAGTTCAAATATCTTTATATATATGAAGTGGCTATTTAACGAAAATTTTATTTTAACGAAAATTATTGTTTTTTTGTTAAAGTTAAAACTTTTCATTCATTTCTGTTAAAATTAATACTGCATTTAATGAGAAAAATATTGATTTAACAGAAAATGTTGATTTAACGAAAATTAGAATTCACAATTGCCGTTCTGCTTTACTTCCGGCATTCTCTCTTTTATTAATTCCATTAAATATCATTATGATGAATGTGATTAATTCACGTAGAAGAGAATTGAAGTCAATTTAATTCACGTCCGACGTTTCATTCACAATTCTTGATTTCATTCACAATTGTTATGGTTACAGTTTTTAAATACTTTCATGATCTGTTGTTTTTGTCCACTAAAAGGCGTTTGTTAAATAGAATTCGGATGAAATGGATTAATTCACATAGAAAATTGAAGCCAATTTAATTCATGTCTGACGTTTCATTTATTAAATTTCTAGTTTTAATTCACCTGTATCATTTGTAATTTATTTCATCTCTATTAATAAAGTAAAATACAATTTAAGCACATTAAATTAACGTCATCCGTTTATAATAAATTAAACATCTGACTATTCATACAATTTCTGATCATGAATTGATAACGTAAAAGATAATTTAACCCCATTAAATATTCAGATTATTCATGCAATTTATGATGAATTGATAACTTCAAATTTAAGCCCATTAGATACCGTACTAATTTCCAATTGACAAGAAGACTCAATTCAATTAACATACCCATTTACAATCTAATTTGGTTTAGAACACAAGACGATATTAACCAAAATACTGAAGTCCAGTCCGTATGCCATTACTCCTATAATTAAAATCTTCATTAAATTGCCAAATAGCCATTAAACAAGCATTGACAATTGAATAAAATATCAAACTATATATATAAGAGATCCTAATGTTTACCGATAGAACATAAGAAAAGAAGAGGAAAAATATAAGAGACTAATGTGTACGTAGGAATTAGGATTTTTCTAATTAAATTCCTAATTATTCTCAGTTTTCACTAACTTGTTCTGTAATTTTTCTTTCTTTTTTTATTTTATTACATATTGTAATTGTTTTCCCTGTTTTCTGTTTCCTAATTTATGATGTAATTTATACTTTCTAATTCCCTCTATTTTTGCTTTAAATAGATTTGATCTTCATGTTGTTGATAGGTAATCAAATTTACCTCATGCGTTGAAGGTATTGATGTGTATTAAATTATTTTATTATTTCTTTAAACCATTATTTCTTTCTCCTCTATTAGTTCCTTTTTTACTTCATTTGCTGTTTTTAATATGCACTACAAGAAATAAACTAATTTATGTCAAATTCTATTTTCTCTTTTAATTTATTACGTACTAATTTTCTAAATTAACTTTTTGTGTAATTTTATCTTCTTTTAAATATATGACATGTACTAATCTTTATTTTAATTTCATCTCCATTCTTTTTTTTTTTTTTTTGGTATGTTATTTTATGTTCTAATTTATGTTTTTTTGTGTGTGCTCAGTTCTATATTTTTTAATCAGTTTATTATTTTTTGTGAATAATCTATTTGAGATTATTAATTTTTTAATATTTTATTTACTTAATGTATTTTTTGTGAATATTCAGATTAGATTAATCTTGATCCTGTTGAAAGCTACTCAAATTTAACTAGGTTGAAGGTATTTATCTCTATTAATATGTTTTATTATTTCTTCAAATATTTTTTCTTTGTTTTAGCTTTCATTAATTTTATTTACTTCATCTTCTGATCTTAGTATGTATTACAATAAATAAATAAAATAAAAAACTAATTTGTTTTTAAATTTATTACATGTTGTATTTTTTATTCATCTCTCTGTTTTCTAATTTATTATGTAATGGAGATAAGAGAATAGAATGTGAATAATCTATTTTTTGTAAAATAATATGTTCTTACTAAATTATTATCCGCTTGGTATAAAAACTTAGATTATTGTTGAAAATTATAATAAATATGTCAAGTTCTAAATCCTTCTTTCTATTATAATAAAATTATAATAGAAAGATTTTTTTTTTCCATTACTTAATATATTAATGAAAAGTTCTAGATTTTAAGTTAATTATGTAGAAAATTATTTATTAAGACTTACATTTCTTTTCTATGTTCATTAAATTATTGATTGAAATCAATTTCCAATATATAAAAAGCATATTATTTCCAATAAAAAATCATTTGACTAAAAACAGATTAGCAGATTATAATAATATGTCAAAAATAATCCTTCTATGTTCTAATTTCTTCGAAAAAATTTTCCTCTTTTTATTTTTAATTCTTAATCGATGCCCTTTAACAATTTCGTATGATCAATTTCCTAATCTGTGAATAATTTGTTTGTTAATTAAAATCTGTTATAATCTATTTATTTGCAAGAACAGATTAACCACAGATTAAGAAACAGATTATAATAGAAAAATAAGATTATTATAATCTGTTAAATTATTATTATTATTATTACTATTTTAAAATATTATTATTATAACAGTTTTTAATAATAATAATAATAATAATATTTTAACAGATTATAATAATCTTATTTTTCTGTTATAATCTGGTCAT
Organism: Platycarya strobilacea; assembly: GCA_036898215.1. Taxonomy (NCBI): domain Eukaryota; kingdom Viridiplantae; phylum Streptophyta; class Magnoliopsida; order Fagales; family Juglandaceae; genus Platycarya; species Platycarya strobilacea. The sequence goes on along the minus strand of CM072545.1, from coordinate 42,178,424 downwards.
TTGCAAAAACAGGTTAAACAATGTAATTATTCTAGGTGAATATTCTGTTTATTCACAATCTCGATTATCTGTGATAAAAAGATAATCAGTTCTTTATTTTTTAATCAGTTTATTCTATCTATTATTTATTGTGAGTAATATCTTTCAGATTATTATTTTATTTTTTATATCTTATTTTTTAATCATTTTAACTTCCGTTGGCTATTACCAATTACTGGGCCCATCGCTTTATTCACCGACTACTATAAGGCCTGGGCAGTATGAATTATAAAATTATATATGTTGGTGGGCCTAGATTGAAAAACACAACGTAGGAAATTGACCATATGTGCGTTTATTCGCATATCAAAATAGGTAATAAATGTAATTAACCTGCTGTATATGGTTTATATTTAATTTAACATATATAAATATAATTTAACTTATTTTTTTAACTAATGTTTATGTTTTATAATATATAAAATATGTAATTATTTATTATCTATTTAATTATGATTAAACACCAATTTTTTGTTAAAAAATATTTATTTTAATCAAAAAGCATTACATTATTAATCAAAATTAATTTTTTAATAAAAACGATATCATTTCTTAAAAAGTAAAATAATGAAACTAGACAAACGTGCTTTGCACGTTGCTTCCACCTAGTATATATATATATATATTTGGAAGAAGAAAGCAAATTGTATTTATTATATATATATATTTGGAAGAAGAAAGTAAATTGCATTTATTAATAATGGACATTAAAAATAGACTTGAAACAAAGATTACAAGCCAACAAACAAACGATTTGTAGCTCTCTAGTGCACTAAAAATTATTGATCTAGTCATGATTGTAAACCTCTCCAAATCATCGTCTGAGAGACAGCCCAACTCTATCTAAAATAGAGTAACAACCAACAAAACAAAATAACCAAACTCATATCGTACTAAGACGAATTAGGGGATTCACTTCAAGGACCAAAAGTCCTAGAGATAAAACATGTTTTTTTTGTTTTTATTATACTAAAACAAGCAACATACCAAAAATTAAAACATGAGAAAAAACGAATAATATCAGTTTACATATATAGATCCGCATTTTCAATTTTGGAGGAATCTAAATCAATACCCAAAGAGCGGTGGTTGTCGGTGGTAATCGAATGAGCCCGAGGTCCTAGACCCAAGATAGACGCACGTGTCAACTGAAAAGTAGATTTAGAGGAGGCACGTGAGTTTGGAACTCCCATTATCGGATAGTGCGTATGGCCACGCATCGCTACATCCGGCAAGAAACCACATCCATCAGGAAGATAGGCTCCTTCGAAGTCCTTCAAAGGTGTGCATGGAGTTCCTTGGGCACTAGAAATCAACTAAAACGAAGAAAATCGACTAGGAAACACCCCCAAATCCATTGAAAAATGTAGCCTCATTCACCAACATTCTCTTCACTCAATCACCGCCTAGACATCAACTGACCAAGACAGAACTTCCTCTTCGATGACCGCTACAAATAAAGAAAGAAAGCAAGCAAAAAACACCAAAAAACAAGAAAAACAAAAAAAAAAAATGAGAAAGGGAAAAGATGAGGAGGGGAAGGGAGGAGGGAGGGGAGGAAGGGATATGGGGGAAGCCGAAGCTCCCATCTCCCTTATGCGACACAAGGTTAAGAGGCTAGGGTTTTCATTTGAGAGAAACCAATAGAGGAGAGAGGGTTTCATCGAGAGAGGCGAGACGGTTTACCCAAAGCATTCATATTGGCTTCATCAATATATTTTTCAAAATTTAATGAAAGTTACAAATTTTTCATAAATCTAAAATCTCCATCTCCATAATCCCACATTGGATTAACCATTGATTTCATCAAAATAATAATATAATATATTTTTTTTTCATATTTTTTAATTATACTAACTAGATATGTACATTAATAATTTAATTTGACACTTAAGTTATTGTTTTCTAACTAATTTTCTTCCTCAACCTAATTATCCAACAAACATTTTTTGTCAACATTTCTTCTACCAAACAATCAAATATATAATTTATGAAACCAACAAATATATCTACAATTTATTCATCCAACAAATATATTTAAAAGTAATAAAAAATTATTTTGATAAGTGAATAATAGGCCATTATATTTGAAGGATGAAGTGAAATTACTATAGCCCATAGATTCAAAGGGGTCCTTTTGATGAATCCAATGCGATTATATTTTAGGTAAATTTACCAAATTTTATATTTAGCTTGATTTTTAATGAAGTCAATACCGATGTTCTAAGAAGAGGAAATAACCCTTCGAAAAAAAAATTGCTTTTAAATACAAGTGGCAGGCCAAGTAATTAAAACAAAGTGGGATGGAAAAGCTTATGAGACTTTGAAGAACCTACCTCATTGCCACGGTCAATGTCAGGAACATGAAGTAGTCTCCTTTCATTTTGCAACGTCCAAGTGTCTTCAAAGTGGCGTTTTACCTTTTCTTTATCAACAACTAACTAAAGATTCAACTTGCTTCCTAAGTACTGATATCGAACGGCTTGTAAAAGGTTGGATGAAGGGGGCTGGACCCACAGAAAGAACCTTCAAAAGTCTAGATTCAGATCTCCAAATAAATGGGGACCATAAGTAGTAATATGCAATTTCATACTTTTGTGTTGTAGAAAATCCGAAGCTAAATTCCAAGCTACGTACCTGTGGCCTGTATGTGTGGCTGCCGACGTCTCGTGGCCCGTCTCTCACATTACATCCAATAAAAAAACCAGAGGCTCTAAATTTTACACCATGATATCCCCTCCCTCACAAGCACATAAAACCCATCAAAAAACATATTAGCCTGTGAAATCTGTGGTTGTTTGTGTTTGTTTGGCGATGGCTACTTCGATATCTGCAACTGGGTTCAAGGGAAGCTTGTGCTCCTCCTTCCATGGAAGCTGGGGAAGTTCAATGGCTGGTGAAGATTATGGGATGTTAGCCAAGTCAGTACCAAACCATGTTCGAGTTGGAAAGCCGGTGAGAGCAAGACCCATGATGAAGAACGTCAATGAAGGAAAGGGTATCTTTGCGCCGATTGTTGTTGTTACTCGTAACATCATTGGCAAGAAACGCTTCAATCAGATTAGAGGAAAGGCTATTGCTTTACACTCGCAGGTACCTCTCTTTAATATATATATATATATATATATATATACACTTCAATTCTACGCACGAATGTTTGAACAAAAAACAGAAACTCGTTATATACTTCCTGTAGACTAGTACCATGCATGATTTCATCATTCAATGATATAGTTATTTCTTTTTCTTGATTTCCACGATATAATTTCAGGTGATTACTGAATTCTGCAAGTCAATTGGAGCAGATCAAAAACAAAGACAGGGTCTGATTCGACTGGCCAAGAAGAATGGAGAATTGCTGGGTTTCCTTGCTTAGTGAAAAATAGATTTTAACTTCATACTTTAGATTTGGCATGTAAACTACATTCCTATCATGATTCCTGTCTGTATGTACTTCTCAGTTTTCAGACAGCTTTAATATATATATATATATATATATTCAATTATCCGAATAAATTCCCATAAAGTCAGCAACCTGAGAGGGTTAACTCCCCAGAATAGTGATTATTCGTTGGATCAGAGCCTATATAATCACATTTTTAGGGTCCTCGCCAGAGTTTATATATACCAGAGTTAACACACTAAAAATCACAGAAGTATACCAGAGTTAACAGCATATTTGACTCCTTAATGCCATGAAAATCAGCTATCCAATTGGTCTCAGCCTCTCTCAAGTTTTTGTTAAAACCATTGGAGGAAGAAAAGCAGCAGATTGCGATTCATATAATCTTCTTTTGTAAGTACAGGCCGTAGTAAACAGAGCCGGTAATAAAAGTATTAAGTACCAAAAGGCAAAATATGAAAAACCTAAAGAGCATTACATCCCTTAAAACACATCTCACTTAACAAACTATATATCAACTACACGTCTTGTAGATCATAATAAAAATAACATCATAGAAATTCCATTGACTTTCATCGTGATGCCACAACTGATGGAAGAAAACCAGACAGCAAAATAATTGCACGATTACACACTGTATCGAACTTTTGCTGTTCTTTCCCTTCTAGAATCATCCTGCAATGAACAATGCGGTCAGAGATATTGATGCATAAATACATATTGATATACCCATATACATGCTAAAATTTTAAGACTACTACACCATGGAGCTTACGTGGAAGTTGTAAGTCATTTTATCAGTAACATCAATTATCTCCTTCCACTTCCTCCCAATGCTCATCTGCATAAAATAAACAACATTTTGTGTCAAAGAATAGAACAATCATGGATAAAACATCGTTTTGTGGCTTAAGAATAGAGCAATAAAGGAGAAAACTGACTTGAAGTCACAGGAACCCCAAAAAACACTTTATTAGTGCAAGATTCAAGTTGTTGGATCAAAGTGCAGTCTGTGTGATGAACTCAAATGGATATACGGATCTCTGTATTAAGTGATTTGCATCAAAGGCAGAAAGCAACAAAAACATATAGAGAGATAAATGCTTGGTCAAAATACAGTGACGATAGGAAGAAGCTACTGCATTTCTCAAATCTGTTCATTTGGCCTTAAATAAATCAAAAGGATTTTGATTAGCATTGGTGGTCAAGCAACCATCTTCAACTCATAACCAGATAAAATAAAAATAAGAAATTTGATTCTAGGACAGAATGAAACAATATATCAGCAGAAGAGAAGATAAAGAGACTGTACTGCTGTAGGGTGTAGAGACAGATTCTACACAAATTAATAACCCTTGGGAGGCAGCAAATAGTACACATGTGAATGCAACATGTCATGCACATCAAACCTCTCATAAGGTTTCATCATGCAGCAAAACAAAAATTCTTAATTACAGGCATGCACGCAAAGGAAGAGGCACTAATCTGCCTAATAAATCTTTCAAAGAGGGCATAGGTAAAAGCTTCATATATGCCAAGGTGTTCTAGAATACATAAAGGCTTGATTTGTGCCAAGGTGTTCCTCTGCAAAAATTCACAATGAGGGGAATTTCCCCCGCACAAACTTATGTTTTGATAAGATTTAAACAATCGGCCTCAACTGATCATCTATTAATTAACAAAGTGCGTCTTTGTGGAAGCAGCCAAACCAACAGTACAATTTGACTCTTGATATAAATATTAGTAGTAAATTAGACCTGGACAGCTTCATTTGCCGCTGTCTTTGTCCACAATGCAAGTTTGTCCTGCCTCGGTCGCACACTTGCAACCACACCACAAATCTCATCAGCCTCATCAAATTGCTCGCCAATCAAGGCCATCAACTATCCAGTAAAAAGGGGAAAAAAGGGTTAGTTGCCACAATGCCCATAAGTTCTATACTAACAACATTCAATTAACCATGAACTACAAGATATATTTCAGAAAGCAAATGACAGGAACAGAGATTATTACAGTTTCTAGCCACATGTTATCAAGGTGAGTCTTTCTGCTGATGGGGATGGACCACTTTCCTCCATTAGCACACTCGGGATCTTCCCATTTAGGTTCAATCCCAGCTTTGAACAAGTGGAAATCTGCATTTGCCGGCAGCTTGCTGGGCCTGAATATCTGATCATACAAACTGCGGAAAGAGATCAAGCTTTAAACTTGAATAAAAGAATCAGCTCTACAACTTTCTACTGTGACTGAGAACAAAATTAGAAGTTATAAGAACTAGAAAATCCTAACGGGAGCAGAGAATTATTAATTCTGAAGTACTCTTTATGGAAAATAAACCAAGAACTAGATAATATTGGGAACGCGGAGTTTTATCGAGCTGGTTCAAGGAAAACGACCATGGAAATTGACATTCACAAACAAAGCTATTTGTTTTGTTGTAGCTACCTTGGATCTAACTACAAACCCAATCACAACATTCAAACTTCGATATTTTTTCTATGTGCCCGAGTAACTTTCACACCAACCAAACATGACACGAGACGAAATAGCTCAAATCAAAACTCAATAAAGATATAGAGATCGAAGCTCACTAAGAGAAAGAGAGGAAGGAATAGAGAATAAAGTGGAATATGTACCACCAGAACTCCTCGACGGTGTCGAAAGTGTAGAGCTTGCGGAGAGAGGTGCCCCAGGCGGCACCTTGCTTTGGCTTGGACTGGTTGTCGAACCAGAACGTCCACTTTCTCTCCAACTTGTGAGGTTGTTTCGTCACTTTATCCTCCAAAGCCGTCGCCGCCTCTACCGCTACCTCGCTCGCCATGAATATTTTTTCTTTTTTCTTTTTTCCTCTTTCTCGCTCGCGTCTCTCCAAATCTCTTCTTGCTCTGCGAATGCGCGTTTGTTAGTCTGCTGGTGAACTGGGCCTGTTATAGGGCTCTAACCTGTTGGGTATTTGGGCTGAATTCGGTAGGAAAATCTCAGCACAGGTTGAGAATTATGAAGTTTTCACCTGGCTATTTGGGTACCGGAATATTTCTAGTATTCTTAAAATATTTTATTATCATTTATTATTTTATTATTCATTTCTACCTATTTTTTATTATTATTCAATATTTTATTACTATTGTTTATTTATTTTTTATTATTATTCACAATATTTTACAACAATTTTTAACACCTAAACGTAACCTAAACATTATACTGTAAAACAATAAAATAAAATAAAAAACATTTGGAGAACACAAGATGTTATATCTGTCCACGTCAACATTTTATTATAAGATCTTAGATCATAAATTCAGCGTTTTTTGTAATTGTATACAATTTATCAAGTTAAATAAATAAATAAAAATGGATTAAGATTTCTTACAATATTTTATTAAAATATATTTTTTACAGTTATGATATAAATAGGCATGTAAATTCCATGATTTAGATATTGTTAAATGCATCATAGTTTAAAAGAAAGAAAAAAAAATCTTAAAAAAACAGGATTTGTTATAAAACTAAAAAGAAAACTACTACTATTGCAAGAGAAAAGAAACTCTTAAGAACTGAAACTTTCTTTCTCTCTTTATATTTTCTTATGAATTTCATTACAACTGAAGCCCATATTTATAGGCGTTGAAATTACTATGCAAGTTACTATGCAAGTCACTATGCAAGTCACTATGCAGATTTAAAATAATAGTGGTGGGGTCATTCACATAATTTAGTGGTGGGACAGGGGGCGGCGGCCAACGTTCGTTTATAACACTCCCCTTGAATGACCACCCATAAAGAATCTGCCTCGTTAAAACCTTGCCAAGGAAAAACCCAGTGGGAATAAAAACCAATGGCGAAGGAAAAAGAGTACAATCTCTTTATGTATCCACAAGTGCTTTAAGATTGCCTCATTAAAACCTTGCAAAGGAAAACCCAATAGGATAAAACCTTAGCGAAGGAAAAAGAGTACAATCAGCATAAGTTTTCAGGACTTTTACTCCCCCTAGAAAGTGCATGACAATAGTTTTTGAGTCTTCACATTTTAATATTTTGCACAATTTTCTTGAATGTCGCAGTTGGTGATGTTTTCGTGAATAAATCTGCTAGATTATCACTTAATCGTATATTTGATATATCCTCCTTTGATTTGAGTGATACAAGTAGCATTATCTTCATATAAAATTGTTGAGTCATTGATCTCAGCCAAATACACTCTCGACTTGTTTCATGAATTGCAATAATCTCTGAGTGAAGATGAAAAATAATATCTGATTGACAGACTTAATAAAAATCTGATACCTGCAGTAATACTTAAACTCCCCCTGATAATATGCGTTAGTGTTTCAAGTAATAAACAAATATGATTTCAATATATATAACAAGTTAAGAATTCAAACACGATCTCCAACTAAATAATGCATTAGAGAGAGTATGATAATATTTTCATCTAAAATTTTCTCCCCCTCATTCGGCATTATTAGGAAGAACTTATTTATATACGGCGGAAATAACATTGGAAACCATCTATGTATGATAAAAGCTGTAAAAGCTTTGAGATTTAATATTATCGGTTCGGCAGAAAATCAAATCCGCTTGACATTGTGGACAAACGAGATCTTGAAGAGATTTGAAAGTTTCGGGTTGTTGTTTAAATATAACCAATTTTACCATTGGTTTACTCCAGCAAAAATATTTCGCATTCCTCATAGATTCAGTTATTGTTCATTCAGAACGATATTATGTCTGATAGAAATTCTAATGTCCCAGATTTAAACCATGAACCTTTTATACCTCAACCACTTATATTTTCTCCTGAGGCTGTAAACACCATGATAGGAGCAGAGATATATCTATCTAGTAAATCTGATCCTGAAATTGTTGCAGCATCAAGAACTCTCAGTGCTCAATATGCTGCCTCTCTTACAACCATGTCTCAGAGGCTATTGGCGAGAACGAGTGAGGTTGATCATCTTAAAAATCAAATATCTGAGTTGCATCAAACGCTTGCAACTAAAGATAGAAAAAATAAAGATTTAAAACAAGATAACAAGGAGCTAAAGAAACTTGTAGACTGGTATTCTCGTGACATGAAAACACGAGTAGAAGAGTTGGAACGAGAGAGAGCTCAGATACAAAGTCAACAACAGCAGCTAACGACAGAGGTTCAGCGTTTACAAGAAAATAGGGATAGCTGTAATTAATCTCGCTGACTTTTGAAATTATGCATCCATATCTTGTAAAGTGAGATTTGAAGAGATGATGGTTTGTCTTGTTCTTATTTCCATTTCTATAAGAACCGTCTTTAGTTTCATTTAGTACGCATCAAATATTCTTCTCATATCTATAATTCATCTATATTTGTATTCTTATTCTACAAATTTCCAATGGCTCATCAATTTCCTTTTACTATTTCTCACAATCAACATATGAGGTATCCTTCACCTCAATTACAAATTGATCTTGCATCTTCCGCAGGTGCAATGTTGCAGCAAGCAAATGATCTGGCTAATAAGTCAGATCGTGAAGCTGTTTATGAGCTGGTGACTCTCGGCACCCAATACTCCTCTTCTATTGTTGGATTTTCCAGCCGATTACAATCCAAAAATCGTGAGATTGAGGAGCTTAACGAGAAGGTTTCTGTACTTCAACGACTCGTTCAAGAGTCTGACAAAAAAATTGCAGACTTAAAGCAGGAGAATAAGGATTTAAAATCCTTACTTGCCTCTTCATTTCGACTGCCTAATCCTTTAGATAAGGATGGTACGTTGTTTTATGAAAAGCAAATGCATTTGAGAGATGAGGCTAGAAGTCTCAAATTCTTGTAACTCATCTATGAATTGAATAATAAAATCTTTCCTTTTCAAATGCATTCCTTGAATTTATAGCAACCCTTGTAATCTTTTCAAGAGTTCTAACAAGGTAAATCATCAACGTAAACTGCAATAATGACGAATTCGGATTCTGATGAACATATAGGATTATTCTTAAATCCTTATTTCAATAGATACTTGTTGATTCAATTATACCACATGCGTCCGGATTGCTTTAACCCATATAAAGATCTTTGAAACTTTATAAAGTACATACTCCTAAATGTACTTAGATTAGATGCTTCAAATATCGTAATAATCTAATGATGCTTATAAATATGCAGTGACCACATTCATTAACTGCATATCTAATCCTTTTGTAATAACCAAATCAATTAAAAATATGAATGTAATTGCATTCATAACAAGGAAATATGTTTCCTCATAATTGCTCTCGGGTTTCTACAGGAAACCTTATGCGACAAATTATACCGCACAATTTCATTTCGCATTACGCTTTCGTATAAATACTCATTTATATCTGACAAATATTACACCATTTGGTGTTTGGACAACAGGTCCAAATGCATCTCGCTTCATTAGCGAGTTTAATTCAATTTTAATAACTACTTTCCATTTTGGCCAATTATTTCTACGTCGGCATTTTTCGACGCTTTTTGGCTCATTTTCTTTATTACTTCTGGTAATATCAAGTGTTATCATATATGTTGTCGACAACAGTTTTATTTCTATCCATAAATTTTCCAGTACTCATGAAATGTATTGAGATCTCATTGTTCCTCTCCAGGGAAAAACATTTCATGAAACACCTCTACAGGAGGTTCTTCTTCAGGAGATTTATATTCTTCAGGAGTTTTCTCTTCAGGAATTATACTCTTCAGGAGTTACACTCTTCAGGAGTTATCTCTTCAGGAGGTTTCCTCTTCAGGAGGATTATATTTTATACAGAAAATACGGTCTCTTCATGAGCACCGATTTTTATTTTTCTTGTGCACCAATAGGTCTTCAACGCTTCAGGTGTATCTTAGACTCATTTATTACTGTTTTAACAACTCGTCCTTCAGGGACTTCAATTCTTATTTAAGCATTAACAGCAGTAATATATGATTTTACAACACCTTTAGTGTAAGTAAATACATCATGTAATTAATTTGCAACACTTTGCAGATAAATAATCCTCTGAACTTCTGGTTCACATTTATTTGTAAGATGATCAAATTTAAACAAGACTTTATTATCCCAAGTAATTTCTTGTCGTGCTTCAGGCACCGATATTTCATTATTTCAAAACATGATGAAATATTAATAAGTTTATATATAAAAACTTAGTATAAATAAATCAAGTGCTTGGCCGTACAACAGGTACGTGACTACTGTTTAGTCATATTACATCTATGACAAACATCTTCATTTTTTTATGAAGAATTATTCTAAGGGCCTTTACCCTTCTCTGAGTTTGATCACTTCTGGTGATACGATATATTTTTATCATCTTTAGTGTTGTCGCTTTTGGGACCAACACTTCTATAATTTTTCTACCACGTCTACGCCCTTAGTTTCCATTCACTTCTGGGAATTGTGTAAATTCGATATCATTAATAGGACGTAACTGGTGTAACAAAAACTTACTATTTAGCTCAATCACTGGAAGACAAAACAAAAATTCAGAATATTTGTTGAACTTTCACTCTCGATATTGCTACTGCAGGAGCACATTCGAGGTATGAAAAATAATGTCTTCTTTTATATATCATCATCAGTGACATTTTCACTGTATAATTTTAATATTGAGCTGATTTTAAAGAGTGCAGGATATTCAATACCACTCTTAAAATCTTACAACTTCAAGTGCAATAAATCATAATGATCTTTTGAGAGGATTACATCTTCTGGTGCTTATATCACTCTCTTAATTTATTTCACACAGTATGATGATCTTTCATCATGAGATACACAGCACGGTCCTTCAAGGACACATGAATTCCTTCTATGATTGTATCTTTCAAGTTCATCATCATATCCAAATAGATCTCATCAAGGATCTGGATAAATAATATTTTTCAGAAATGTCAATAGTAATAAATCTTAATATTTGACATTATATTACAAAAATAAATCTGTGAATTTAATAAATATATTCACATTATCATGAGAATAAAAATAAAATTTTATCAAGTAATATTCAGCAATATTACCTTTAATATTTATCTCAAGGACTGCAAATAATATATTGAAAAACTTACTTGAAATAGAAGACCACTAGTTTCAGTATTGGTAGAACCTCGTGCTGATAACGTGTTATAAAACTAAAAAGAAAACTACTACTATTGCAAGAGAAAAGAAACTCTTAAAAACTGAAACTTTCTTTCTCTCTCTATATTTTCTTATGAATTTCATTACAACTGAAGCCCATATTTATAGGCGTTGAAATTACTATGCAAGTCACTATGCAGATTTAAAATAATAGTGGTAGGATCATTCACATAATTTAATAGTGGGACAGGGGGCGGGGGCGGCGGCCGACGTTCGTTTATAACAGGATTAATGTTTTTTTGATATTGTGCGTGGCAACTAAAAACATGCACCAACTGCGAGTAAACATGCAAGCTCATGGTATTAAGGCGCGGATGTTGCATGTCCCAGACTCCAGAGAGGTTGCCACACCATGAGTTTCTTTGCATCGATAGGATCGTATGTGGCGGTTTGCTCTACACGCCACGCAAACCATCTTTACTACGGAACTCTCGTTTAGATTGTTGTAGCTAGCTCCTCCAACATCTCGCCCCTTGATCCCTTCACAACATTTTGTACCACCACAACTTGTTTACATCCACAGGGAAAAGAAATAGATTGAAATTGAGATCCATAAAAATGGCTGCTTTGATTGAGAGAGAATCACTGGCAACAGAGGCTCGATATGCACCTGTTTCATCTGAGAGAAAGGTCAGAGATGACTTGGAAGTCTCTCTTCCAAAGCCATGTAAGTTGTGCCACTCTCTCCCGATCTCTCTCTCTCTCTCTCTTTCTTTGTCCGTCGACTGTGGATCAGATTTCCTTTTTCTTCATCCATCTCTTCAGGAGTCCTGAATTTTAATTTAACTAGTGAATCCCCCCCCCCCCCCCCGCCTCTCTCCTCCTCCTCCTCCTCCTCCTCCTAATTATGTATAAATGAACGATAATCAATCGTATTAATTATCTTCCTTTTTGGGTATCCGACATTTGAAATTAAGAGATCATAACGAAGCTAATGTCTTGTATAGATACTTTAAATTATACATGCATCACATGATGCATGTATGTTGTTTGTAATATTGTCGCCGTGTATGATATGTGCCAGAAAATTAAACAGATCTGCCCAGAGCATTGGCTGCTCCCGATACATACCATCCATATGGCACACCTGGCCACCAACATTACAACATGAGTGTTCTTCAGCAGCATGTCTCCTTTTTCGACTCTGACGACAATGGAATCGTTTATCCTTGGGAAACTTACACAGGTAATTTCCATATAATATATATATATACCATCTTTCGCGCTTCGGAGTTTTTCTTAGCATATAGTGTCTAATTCGGTCTTAACATTTCGCGCCCTTGTGTTGTTTGTTGCTTTTTTTCTCCCATTTTTTTCCTAGGACTACGATCAATTGGTTTCAATATCATTGCCTCTCTTTTTTTCGCCATCGTTATCAATGGAGCACTCAGTTATCGTACCCTGTCTGTAAGTAAAATCTTCCGTCTGGCTGATAGAATAGGAATCAAGCTTTACCCATATTGTTAACAATTTATGACTTGATGTTAATTTGACAGGGATGGTTCCCTTCTCCTTTCTTTCCTATATACATACACAACATTCACAAAGCAAAGCATGGGAGTGACTCTGGAACCTACGACACAGAAGGAAGGCAAGTGCGGCATCAACGGTCACTTCCAATATGATCTTCTCTTATAGTTTATTAATATATTTTTTTTACCACCAAATTATAGGTATGTGCCGGTGAATCTTGAAAACATATTCAGCAAGTACTCTCGTACAGTGCCAGACAAGCTCACTTTTGGCGAGATATGGGCAATGACAGAAGGGAATCGAGTTGCATTCGACCTCTTTGGATGGTTATACTACATATATCATCGCTATCTTTATATTAAACTAACTTCAATTCAAAATGCATGCGTAATGGTGCTCACACTCCCAAGGTTTGGGGGGGTGTTTTGCAGGATTGGAGCTAAAATAGAGTGGGGGCTTCTGTATGTGCTGGCCAGGGACGAGGAGGGAATGCTGTCTAAAGAAGCGGTGAGGCGCTGTTTTGATGGTAGTTTGTTCGAGTACTGCGCCAAGATGAATGCTGGCGGAGAGGCTAAGATGGGTTAGAAAGCCTACACAGTTAGTTTTTGGTAAGTACGAAGAAGATGGGGTTTGTAATAATTCAAAGAGATGCATAAGCCTTCTCTTTAAACACTTTTTGAGTCTTGAGTAGCTCTCAGACTAAAAGCTATTATATTTTATATAGAACCATTAACAATTGGGCGATGCTGTATGTATATGGTGCTTAAATCAAATGTTGGTATGTATATTTTTCTTAATCCCTCTGCATGAACTGCAAATTTTCTGGGCAATGTGGGCTCATTTTTTTCAATCAAGAATTCAAAAAACTGCAAGTCTGCATCCTAACTTAATTTCCCGCGATGCTTTCACACCACATAGCATATCCATAAATGCTGTAACCAAACAATTTTTAAAATAGCCGCGTGAAATGGATTGACTAGGGCCAAATGTAGATAGGGAGAGGAGACGGTTGTGAGAGAAGTTAGCAGGCTTATATTCCTTATGGAATGTACCGTGGTGCATGGGGGTGATTTCAACATTACCTAATTCCCTAGTGAGTGTTCTGGGCACTATCGGAACACTGAGGTCATGAAAAAAATTTTAGAATTCATCTTTAATTTGGATCTCATGGATCTTTCATTAATTGGGGGCGAGTTTACTTGGACAAACGGTCGGGTTTGGTCGAAGTGGAAAGCTCATTTCCAAAATATTAGTCAAGAGCACCTTGGGCGAGTTTGTTCAGAGCATTACCCTATTCTTCTAAATTGTGGGAATATCCACAGGGGTCGTCGTTACTTTAAATTTGAAAATATGTAGCTCACAGTGGATGAATTTGTAGAGTTGGTGCGTTCTTGGTGGTTATCCTATCAAATTTCTAGCACGCCTAATTTTGTTCTTGCAAGTAAATTGAAGGCTCTGAAACAAGACTTGAAGAAATGGAACTTAAAAGTGTTTGGTCATATTGACAATCAGAAGTCTACTCTCTTAAGGGAATTACAAAAGTTAGAGGCAAAAGAATTGTTGGGAGATGTCCCAAAGGAGGAGTCCTTGATAAAGGGCATGGTCGTGGAAAATTTGGAAAGGGTTTAACTGGCAGAGGAGACCTCTTGACGACAAAAATTCAGAGTTTTATGATGGAAAGAATGAAATAAGTGTACAAAATTCTTTCACAAAGTGGCCAACTCTCTCAGACGCAACAACCATATAAAGACGCTCCACTCAAATAATCCGGTGTTTTCTTCTATTCTTGATCTACAAAATCATATTGTGCAATATTAGGAGATTCTCCTCACTAAACCAATTTCTTGGAGGCTGTAATTTTGATACTTTGTCTTTTGAGGCAATAGATTCTCAGAGTGCAATTGTCCTAGGAAGACCTTTTATTAAAAATGAAATTTACAAGGTCATCATTGGTATGGCTAAGGATAAAGCACCAGTTCGGATGGTTTCTCAATGGAGTTATTCCGAATCTGCTACACTCCTTTCAAAAGTTGATGTAATGCAGGTATTTCATGAGCTACACTCTTTTCAAAAGCTTGAAAAATCTCTTAATGCGACGTTCATTACTCTCATTCCCAAAAATTAGGGTGCATCGACTATTGAGAATTTTCGCTCTATTAGCCTGATAAGTGGTATTTATAAGATCATTTCGAAAATTCTTGCCAACCAGTTAAATCCTATATTAGGACAAATCATATTGAAACCATAGAATGCATTTATTCGTGAAAGACAAATCCTTAATTCGTTACTCATTATAAATGAGAGTACTTGGACTAAAGGTTGCGAGAGGAAAGGCCAGGTATTCTCTGCAAGAGAGATATGGAGAAGGCTTATAACTATGTAAACTGGAATTTCTTATCATATTTGCTTAGGAGATGTGGTTTCGGTGTTAGGTGGGTTTCTTAGATGCGACATTGCATATCAGTGAACAATACTCTAGCAGGTTTTTTTTTACAGCACTCCGAGTTTACGATAAGGAGACCCTTTATCTCTTCTCCTCTTTGTTATAATTATGGAGGCGCTCAGTCGTATAGTGAAGGCCACTATGGGTGGAGAATTCTTATCTGACTTCCCCATAGGTAATTGCACTAATAGCCTTATTATCATCTCACATTTTTTATTTGCAGATGATACACTACTATTATGTGAAGTAGATACTAACCAGATACAATCATTACGAGCACTCTTATTATGTTTTGAAGCAGTCTTGGGGCTCAAGGTGAATCTTGAAAAGTCTAAGATAGTTTTAGTGGGTGCAGTCCCAAATATCCACAACTTAGCAAGTTTTTTAGATTGTAAAGTATTTTCATTGTCTATGAAATACTTGAGCCTTTCGTTGGGAGCTATTTTTAAAGCTAGAGCCATATAGAATAAGGTGGTGGGGAAGGTGGAGAAGAGGTTGATAAGTTGGGAATCATGCATTATGAGGTTTCAGTAGATCACCTTGTCCTGCATTATGAGATCTCAAAAATGTTATGGCTAAAATTTTCAAATGATTGATATTTCTTGATCATGCCTTCAAGGGTGGTAGACTTGTTAAATTGTAGGAGGAAGATGCAAGACTACCCACGAGTAGCAACAGCATGAAAGATAATTCTGAAGTGCCATTTAGTGCATTTGATTGAAAAGAAATGCTCACTTGCTTTAAAGATAAAAAACGCATTACGACAAAACTGAAGAATTACCACATCCACACTTTATTACTTTGGTTCTCAACTATTGTATTAAATGAGAATAATGTTCATAAATTCCTGTCTTTGTTTAACCACTCATAGAATGTATTAGATGTTTTTTTATATATTCATTGTATACACAAACTATGTCTATCAATAAAATTTGTCTTACTTAAGAAAAAAGAAAAAATGGATTGACCAGAAACTTCAAAGTGTAATTTATGAAAAGAAGACTGTTATCAGACAATTGGGAGTACGACATTTGATTTGCCTGTGAAGAATGGCTCACGATAAAAACATAGCTATAAAATACAGCAGCAACCTAAGAATCAAGATCATCAGTCTACAAACCTCCACGGTAAACCGACCATACTCAAAATTGATATAACAAAATCCAGTCAATTTTGGGAAAGCTCTAAACCAGTAAAAGAGGAACAAAAAATGCGACTTTAGAACTATCTTAAACGATGGCATTCGCTGCACTTGCAATCCTCGGCCAAAGATCAGCACATTCCTTCCCAATAGGACCAGTAATAGCAGACCCTGGAATATAAAATAGAAATAAGTCGGAATAAAGTCAAACCTGAGTACAAACATATCATGACAAAAACAAAATTGATACGAACTAGGGTGGGCTGACCCAGAAAGTCACCATCACATATTACATTCATGCGAATACACAACACTTAGCTAATCTGCCTCTCTTGAGATAAGGCAATACCTTTCATTTCTCCTTTCGGATTCACGATCACACCAGCATTATCTGCCAAAGAAAATAGCATATCAATGCAGGCTCTCCACAATGCCAAATAAGAAAAACAAGAGACGGGTACAGCTGACATCCTAAAAACTAGTTAACTTGATAGGCTAATACGGCTATATGTAGGGACCAAATGGAGCATATGTACGCACGAAAAGCACAGTAACATCTGCAACGATGGACACAGATCAATTTTCCAGACTCGTAACTGTATCTACCGTGGCATATTAAGGAAGATACCTGACTAATGTCTGGCAAGATTACATATATTTTCAAGTAACCACAAAAACGGGAAGCATGAACTGATTTAGTGGACAAAAAACAACTGTCATAGAGAAAGATTAACATTCAATAATAATCAACGCCCATGAACGTTGCAGTCAAAGAGAGATCACACGCTTATAGAACTAGATATAGGGCCAAAATGGAGCAGACATAACCTTGAAAAGCAAAATACATCTGAAACGAGTGGCACGACCATTTTCCAGAAATGTAACTGTATCTTCCATAGAATGTTGAAGAGGAGGATACCTGACTTATGTCTGGTGATATCACACACAATATGAGCTAACTACCAAAATAAAGGACAGCCAAGTTTTCAAAATGGTGAGATGCAAAAATTCTGGCCATGGCAATACGACACCTAATAGCAGTCATAAATTTAACAGAAAGGCTGCATCACTATCACTGACTACCCCTGTTATTGCAGGAGGGGAGGTTAGAAAAAAGAGAACCCTATAAATCTAACAGAAAAATCAGGAACACAAGTATTCCAACCTTGACAGGGATGATTAAACCAAAAAAGTTACCATCCCGGTGTGGAGAGGTTGGTAATTTTAACTGTAGCTGGGTATGGGAGGTGCAGAGAAACCATAAAATTGTTTTATTCTTTGCACCACATCACCAGCATCCCGGTCAGACATGTTTTTATAGCAAGTATAAAAAGCAAAAATAACAGTAATAATGCTGGCAAAAAATGTGTCAAATATCACAAAGTAAGATTCTAGAAAATAGAGATCTTGCTCAACAAGATATTTGACTGCACAGCAACATATCACTGGTCTCAGGAAGCAAGTATCATACTACACAACCAAACCCTCTAGCAAGAGAGATATAAATGCATCAAGATGCCGCTTAACCAGCAACCTTAATTTCTCCCACAGCCAAGCAAAAAACGAGTTGATCCAAATCCTTTTTAATTGCATGAAATTAATGCAATTATGAGAATGGGGAAACTCAGAATTAATGGAAAGCCTAGTTTCAAGTCTGAACACCACCAAGTTTCCAGGAACAACTCTAAAATGGCATGCCACACCTCGTATATAATAACCAAAAACAGAAATGTTGTCAACGCTAAGCTCCAGTCAATTGCTGTATTTTGATATAAATGACACTTCATGACACCAATGTTACACCAAAGTAGGAAAGCAAACCATTCATACTCCAGTTATCATGCAAAAACATTCCCAATAACAAAATGACAAAATGAAATGTGTAGGTACTAAACAAAACAAAGGAATAGCAGATACAAATGGAGGATAAAACAAAAATAAAATCAAAGTACACCATAACAATCAAGAAAACCAACTGATGCAACCAAATAAGAACTCCATAATGTACCAATGTTGTAAATAGCAAAATGAACGAAATATGATCAAATCACAAGAGCAACAACGTAATTAAAAAATTACCTTCAAAGTACATGAAGACCCCATCCTTTCGGCGCCATGGCTTCCGCTGCCTCACAATGACTGCAGGCAGAACCTTCTTCCTGAGATCAGGTTTCCCTTTCTTGACAGTGGCCATCACCATGTCACCAACACAAGCAGATGGCAACCGGTTCAGGCGACCCTTGATCCCCTTTACAGAGATGATATACAGGTTCTTTGCCCCCGTGTTATCAGCACAGTTCACAGTTGCCGCCACTGGCAAACCCAGTGACATCCTAAACTTGTTACCTGCTGATCCTCCGCGTCCTAAACCAGAAAAGAACAAACAACTCCTTACGTGCTATTTCATTGGAATTCATAATCGAGAAAATTCACACTTTAATCGGTTTTCCATTCCATCACGGCACATAAAGTTGAAAGTTTCTACATTCAGTAATTCATTCCTTTTTCTTAGATTTTTCCCCAAAGAAAAAGATCCCACACGCCATGTTACCAAAGCATCCAGTACGTGTAGCAAAAATATTAACAAATTCATATCATTTTTCTATGGCTGCTAAAAAGCAGAGAAGTTAGCATAGGAACAAGATCAAAATATATTTATAAATGGATCGGATAATCTCGTTTTAGTTATTCATGAAACACATAACAGCAGAAAGAAAGGATCTCACTCAAAACCATCGGTTTTTCTCGGAAGCTAAACAGATTCCACACTCCATGTTAACCAAAGCATCCACAACCATATCCGAACAAGATTAAAAAGAAAATCGAAAACTCGCTTCTCATATCCCAAGCTAACTGGTCATAGATAAATCCGAGAGACAAATCAACAACGTTAAAATTCTTGTGTGGTATAGTCTCATTTGAGTGATCCATGAAAGTATAACAGTAGGAAAAAAGTTGGATCTCTCCCCTCGCCATATGTTTTTCTCGGTAACCAAGCAGAAAAGAAATAGAAATTCTAATCGATAAAAGAAAACGAAACGGAGGAAAGGAAAGAATGCAATATCGTGTACTCACCTCGCTTCGACATTTTCGCCGGCTGAAGATACTGCGAAGTAATTAGGGTTTTGGTGACTGGTTATATAGATGGATGTCTAGGGCTTATAGTCCAAAACGCCCATGACCATTTTTCCTAATACCAAGATAGTACAGGCTTTCGGAGAAAATATGACATCCTGTTATAAAACTAAAAAGAAAACTAATACTATTACAAGAGAAATGTAAAAGAAACTCTCTAAAACTTTCTTCCTTCTCTATATTTTCTTATGAATTTCATTACAACTGAAACTCATATTTATAGGCATTGAAGTTACTATGCAAGTTACTATGCAAGTCACTATGCAGATTTTATAATAATAGTGGTGGGGTCATTTACATAATTTAGTGGTAGGATAGAGGGCGGCGCTGTTTCGTTCGTTAATTCATAACACTCCCCCTTGAATGACCACCCATAAAGAATCTGCCTCGTTAAAATCTTACCAAGAAAAAACCCAGTAGGAAGAAAAACCAATGGCGAAGGAAAAAGAGTACAGTCTTCTTATGTATCCACAAGTGCTTTAAGATTGCCTCATTAAAACCTTGCAAAGGAAAACCCAATGGGATAAAACCTTAGCGAAGGAAAAAGAGTACAATCAGCACAAGTTTTCAGGACTTTTACTCCCCCTGGAAAGTGCATGACAATAGTTTTTGAGTCTTCACATTTTAATATTCTGCACAATTTTCTTGAATGTCGCAGTTGGTGATATCTTCGTGAATAAATCTGCCAGATTATCACTTGATCGTATCTTTGATATATCCTCCTTTGATTTGAATGATACAAGTAGCATTATCTTCGTATAAAATTGTTGAGCTATCAAAATACCACACTTTTCTTGGATACGTTGAGTCATTGATCTCAGCCAAATATACTCTCGACTTGTTTCATGAATTGCAATAATCTCTGAGTGATTTGAAGATGAAAAATAATATCTGGTTGACAAACTTAATAGAAATCCGATACCTGCAGTAATACTTAAACTCTCCTTGATAATATGCGTTAGTGTTTCAAGTAATAAGCAAATATGATTTCAGTATATATAACAAGTTAAGAATTCAAACACGATCTCCAACTAAATAATGCATTAAAGAGAGTATGATAATATTTTCATCTAAAATTTTCTCCCTCTCATTCGGCGTTATTAGGAAGAACTTGTTTATATACGGCGGAAATAACATTGGAAACCATCTATGTATGATAAAAGCTGTAAAAGTTTTGAGATTTAATATTATCGGTTCGGCGGAAAATCAAATCCGCTTGACATTGTGGACAAACGAGATCTTGAAGAGATTTGAAGGTTTCGAGTTGTTGTTTAAATATAACCAATTTTACCATTGGTTTACTCCAGCAAAAAGATTTCGCATTCCTCATAGATTCAGTTGTTGTTCATCCAGAACGATATTATGTCTGATAGAAATTCTAATGTCCCGGATTTAAACCATGAACCTTTTATACCTCAACCACTTATATTTTCTCCTGGGGCTGTAAATACCATGATAGGAGCAGAGATATATTTATCTAGTAAATCTGATCCTGAAATTATTACAGCATCAAGAACCCTCAGTGCTCAATATGCTGCTTCTCTTACAACCATGTCTCAGAGCTATTGGCGAGAACGAGTGAGGTTGATCATCTTAAAAATCAAATATCTGAGTTGCATCAAACGCTTGCAACTAAAGATAGAAAAAATAAAGATTTAAAACAAGATAACAAGGAGCTGAAGAAACTTGTAGACTAGTATTCTCGTGACCTGAAAACACGAGTAGAAGAGTTGGAACGAGAGAGAGCTCAGATACAAAGTCAACAACAGCAGCTAACGGCAGAGGTTCAGCGTTTACAAGAAAATAGGGATAGCTGTAATTAATCTCGCTGGCTTTTGAAATTATGCATCCAGCATATCTTGTAAAGTGAGATTTGAAGAGATGATGGTTTGTCTTGTTCTTATTTTCATTTCTATAAGAACCGTCTTTAGTTTCATTTAGTACACATCAAATCTTCTTCTCATATCTATAATTCATCTGTATTTGTATTCTTATTCTACAAATTTCCAATGGCTCATCAATTTCCTTTTACTATTTCTCACGATCAACATATGAGGTATCCTTCACCTCAATTACAAGTTGTTCCTGCATCTTCCGCAGGTGCCATGTTGCAGCAAGCAAATGATCTGGCTAATAAGTCAGATCGTGAAGCTGTTTATGAGCTGGTGACTCTCGGCACCCGATACTCCTCCTCTATTGTTGGATTTTCCAACCGATTACAATCCAAAAATCGTGAGATTGAGGAGCTTAACGAGAAGGTTTATGTACTTCAACGACTCGTTCAAGAGTCTGACAAAAAAATTGCAGACTTAAAGCAGGAGAATAAGGATTTAAAATCCCTACTTGCCTCTTCATTTTGACTGCCTAATCCTTTAGATAAGGATGATATGTTGCTTTATGAAAAGCAAATGCATTTGAGAGATGAGGCTAGAAATCTCAAATTCTTGTAACTCATCTATGAATTGAATAATAAGATCTTTCCTTTTCAAATGCATTCCTTGAATTTATAGCAACCCTTGTAATCTTTTCAAGAGTTCTAACAAGGTAAATCATCAACGTAAACTGCAATAATGATGAATCCGGATTCTGATAAAACACATGAACATATAGGATTATTCTTAAATCCTTCTTTCAATAGATACTCGTTGATTCAATTATACAACATGTGTCCGGATTGCTATAACCCATATAAACATCTTTGAAGCTTTATAAAGTATATACTCCTAAATGTACTTGGATTAGATACTTCAAGTATGGTAATAATCTAATGATGGTTATAAATATGCAGTGATTCATTAACTGCATATCTAATCCTTTTGTAATAACCAAATCAATTAAAAATATGAATGTGATTGCATTCATACCAAGGAAATATGTTTCCTCATAATTGTTCGGGTTTCTACTGGAAACCTTGTGCGACAAATTATACCGCATAATTTCATTTCGCATTACGCTTTCGTATAAATACTCACTTATATCTGACAAATATTACACCCTTTGGTGTTTGGACAACAGGTCCAAATGCATCTCGCTTCACTAGCGAGTTTAATTCAGTTTTAATAACTGCTTTCCATTTTGGCCAATCATTTCTACGTCGACATTCTTCGACGATTTTTGGCTCACTTTTTTTTCATTACTTCTGGTAATATCAAGTGTTATCATATATGTTGTGGACAACAGTTTTATTTCTATCCATAAATTTTCCAGTACTCATGAAATGTATTGAGATCTCATTGTTCCTCTCCAGGGGAAAACATTTCATGAAACACCTCTACAAGAGGTTCCTCTTCAGGAGGTTTATACTCTTCAGGAGTTTTCTCTTCAGGAGTTATACTCTTCAGGAATTTTTTTTTCAGGAGTTACACTCTTCAGGAGTTACCTTTTCAGGAGGTTTCCTCTTCAAAATGATTATATTTTATACAGAAAATACGGTCTCTTCATGAGCACCGATTTTTATTTTTCTTGTGCACCAATAGGTCTTCAACGCTTCAGGTGTATCTTAGACTCATTTATTGCTGTTTTAACAACTCGTCCTTCAGGGATTTCAATTCTTACTTAAGCATTAACAGCAGTAATATATGATTTTACAACACCTTTAGTGTCAGTAAATACATCATGTAATTGATTTGCAACACTTTGCAGATAAATAATCCTCTGAACTTCTGGTTCACATTTATTTGTAAGAGGATCAAATTTATACAGGACTTTATTATCTCAAGTAATTTTTTGTCGTGCTTCAGGCACCGATATTTCATTATTTCAAAACATGATGAAATATTAATAAGCTTATATATAAAAACTTAGTATAAATAAATCAAGTGTTTGGCCGTACAACAGGTACGTAACTACTGTTTAGTCATATTACATCTATGACAAATATCTTCATCTTTTTATGAAGAATTATTCTGAGGGCTTTTACCCTTCTCTGAGTTTGATCACTTCTGGTGATACGATATATTTTTATCATCTTTAGTGTTATCGCTTTTAGGACCAACACTTCTATAATTTTTCTACCACGTCTACGCCCTTAGTTTCCATTCACTTCTGGGAATTGTGTAAATTCAATATCATTAATAGGACATAACTGGTGTAACAAAAACTCATTATTTAGCTCAATCACTGGAAGACAAAACAAAAGTTCAGAATATTTGTTGAATTTTCACTCTCGATATTGCTACTGCAGGAGCACATTCGAGATATGAAAAATAATGTCTTCTTTTATATATCATCATCAGTGACATTTTCACTGTATAATTTTAATATTGAGCTGATTTTAAAGAGTGTAGAATATTCAATACCACTCTTAAAATCTTGCAACTTCAGGTGCAATAAATCATAATGATCTTTTGAGAGGATTACATATTTTGGTGCTTATATCACTCTCTTAATTCATTTCACACAGTAAGATGATTTTTCATCATGAGATACACAGCACGGTCCTTCAGGGACACATGGTTTTTTTCTATGATTGTATCTTTCAAGTTCATCATCATATCCAAATAGATCTCATCAAGGATCTGGATAAATAACATTTTTCAGAAATGTCAATAGTAATAAATCTCAATATTTGACATTATATTACAAAAATAAATCTGTGAATTTAATAAATATATTCACATTATCATGAGAATAAAAATAAAATTTTATCAAGTAATATTCAGCAATATTACCTTTAATATTTATCTCAAGGACTGCAAATAATATATTGAAAAACTTACTTGAAGTAGAAGACCACTAGCTTCAATATCGGTAGAACCTCGTGCTGATAACGTGTTATAAAACTAAAAAGAAAACTACTACTATTACAAGAGAAATGTAAAAGAAACTCTCTGAAACATTCTTCATTCTCTATATTTTCTTATGAATTTCATTACAACTGAAGCCCATATTTATAGGCGTTGAAGTTACTATGCAAGTTACTATGCAAGTCACTATGCAGATTTTAAAATAATAGTGGTGGGGTCATTCACATAATTTAGTGGTGGGACAGGGGGCGGTGCCGTTCGTTAATTCATAACACATCATTGTTTGTTGGAATTTCTGGCACTAGTCCATCTAATAAAATAACTTGTAAAAAATAGTAACACAATAATGATTTGACACGTAAATAATTATTGGATTAAATTGATTAATTGCATTCTGCCCCCATCGAATACGTGTAACAAGCCTCCTCTCACCTTTGGCCATTCGGCCTCAGCCCAGATTTAAGTGTCGCCAACCATCAATGATATTATCGCTTCTATCATTGAAACTACTTTCCTCTGATGATTTTATTTTTACGACGGTAACTCCTTATAACCTCCCACCTTCTTCACACTGTCTTAAACTCAAAATGATATCTATTTCGAGAAAATGGATTATGTTTGCTGACATGAAGAGAGGTGCTTCCGGTAGAAGGTGGTGACCAACGACATTACAGGTGGCCAGCAACGAGGCTTGAAGGAGAAGATTCGACCATAGAAGGAATGCAGCAGTATAAAAATAGTGATTTAATTTTCAATTTTATATAGATGTTTCTATTGTAAGATATGTAAAATATCTGATGTGGCATCTTACTAATGGAGAGTTATTTTTATGGACTTACCCGCCAAACTGACCAGTAGCGTCCCTCATATAAAAAATAATTTCTAAAATGATAAAACATCTTGTTTCATCTTATCTCATTTCAAATCATTATTATATTTTTTCAAATTTTTATATAAAATAAAATAAATAATTCAATTTTTTCAAATCTCAAAATAACTTTTTCAATATTTTATGACAATATTTTTTTTAATTTTATTTTATCACATCTCTAAAAACAACCTGTACCTTAAATTTTTTTTTTTTTATTTGAAAGAAATCCACTTTACATTAGTTGTGCTGAATTCGTATTAAATTTGAGGCCCGTATTCATTAT
Source organism: Platycarya strobilacea (assembly GCA_036898215.1). Taxonomy (NCBI): domain Eukaryota; kingdom Viridiplantae; phylum Streptophyta; class Magnoliopsida; order Fagales; family Juglandaceae; genus Platycarya; species Platycarya strobilacea. The sequence goes on along the minus strand of CM072545.1, from coordinate 42,152,762 downwards.
AGTTTATTGGAGACTTGTATTATTATTTCACTCTCATAATAATAAATTAATGATTGATGAGATTCACTGTTTTTTTTTAAGGAAGTATGCTGAACGGTCTAGCTGATAAGTATAGAAAAGCAGCTCTCTAATTACCGCTTGTTATGAAAAAAAAATACATTATAAGAAAAATGGAGATGCTGGGGCCGGTCCACCGACCCCCAATACAAATACGGTCGTCGTCACCACCAGGGGCGGACCCATGCCTTGGGTTACTCCCAAAAAATTTCCAAATTTAATTTATAATAGAAATATATATATAATTAAAATTCTCTCTTAGATTTTAAAAATAATAATAAAAATTCCCCCCCCATAATTTTTTTTACGAAAATTATTCTTTTAAATTTTAATATACATACATTTATATTTTAACTTTTAACTTTACGTAAACCTAAATTTTAACTTACATAATCTTATAGTTACTCTAATAATCTAATTCTAGCAAAAAAATTAATTATAAATTTATATAATTATAAAATTTATTGATTATACTCACTTATTTAGTTTCACTCTAACTTGTATGATTGTGAGATATAATTTGTTAAAAATCTAATAGCGTTACATCATTACTTAATAAAAAGTTTTTAAATTTATTCTTGATTTATATATTTTTCTTAAATCATAAAAAAATATAAGTAAGTACTTAAGAATAATTAAAATTTTTTTTAAAAGAAATAAATAGAGTACAATTCGAAAAGTAATATACATTTAGAGAGCTCGATAACAATAGAATATGATATTTCTATTACTGATGATCATCCTTTTAAAATTTATACTCACCGCACACTTTATCGATCGCCCCCCCAAACATAAAATCCTGGTTCCGCCCCTGGTCACCACTAAATATTGTGGATAACATGACCCATTTTGAATTTAAGTCTGCGTGAGACACATCGAAGATCACCGTCGCAGAGGTGATGTTGCTGAAAGTTGCCGGTCTCGAAGGCATGGACAATATCACCCACAATGGCCGCCAGCAACTCTGTTTGAGCTAAGGCCGAATGCTCCCTATCCATCACATAAAATCATTTTCATATTATTTTTTTATTATATTTTTTAAAATGTTTTATTAAAATTTTTATTATATTTTTATTGAGACCATTTTTAATAGGGAATCGGTCCGATCCCCATATTTTCTCTAAGAAAAATAAGTCCCACCACGTAGAAACACTTCTAATCAAAAGCAGCTCTATTGGTTTCGCCCACACCCAGTTCAGTTACCAAACTCTCTTCAATTCAATTCGTTTTCCTTGGTTCGTCGTCCTCACTGCCCCTATCTTTCCCTCCATCACACCCCAAACGAAGATCTCGACTGGGAAAAGATATCCAATGGCAACTCGGACGATCGGCACAGATTGTGAAGGATTTCAACAGATAATAAAAATCTCAAAATATTTTTTTCAGTGAAGAGATGAGAGTTCCGTAAAGCTGTACATGAAGCTTTACTGTTCACACGAACAGTAAAAATACTGTTTATATAAATAGGTGTGCGCGCAAACCTACTTCTACTCAACACTACTCCTTAAAAATTATTATATCAAAGATTGAGAATAATGATGAAACTGGTAGGTTTTAAAATTAATCCTTATTTCAATAATCAAAACAAGTCAGTATGTTTTGTACGTAGGATACAACAACTAAAATTTTAGTGTGAAACGACGTTGCCACCATTGTTGAAAAAGCTGGAAGTTTCTTGTGAAGTCGAGTCATCTTTATATTCATCTTACAGAGACAAACGGAAAAAATGGAGTTTCGGATCAGCGTTGGGGATTTAAATGAATAAAACCAATACTCAGTTGTAATGCAACATAGAATAGTTTAAATGGAAAGCTTAGGTGTCAGTTAATTAGTGGTGGGCTGATTTTTTATATTTATTAGTCCAACCGTTTTCCACAATTTCACTTTTTTTTTTTTTTTTTTTATAAAAGGTTTAAATATTAAAAAAGAAGAAACTGGAGGCAGTCGGTCTGCTTTGTATTAGAAAAATAGCCTACCAATTATAGTCAATCACAAATTGATATGTGTGTTAAGTGCAACAAACAAAATTCACCGCATAAAAATGGCGTTCCTTAAATCGATAATTGTGTGTATAGAAGAAAAGTCAAGTCCTACTACTTTTTGGTCTTTTGATGATTTCCGAGTGACATATATAAGTCGATGGAGTGTTATATGTTTTTTTTCCTTGTTATTTTATTGCATAATTTTATTTATTATTATTTTTCTTAACTCTGTTTTAGATTAAGAGAAGATTAGTTAAAATAAATTCTAAAAATTAAAAAAAAATTATATTTTTTAATAATATTATTATTATTTGAAAATTTAAAAAAAATAAATTAAGTTTAAAAAAATAAATTATTTATTATACTTTTATGTGAGAATTTAAAAAAATTATAAAAAAAAGATTGAAATGAGTTAAAAATAATGTAAGGTTAATATTGATAAAATAAAGAACTTGGGGACATGCATCTCTCGATTGGCTAGCGAGGGACATGTAAGATTAGGTGTCAATTAGAAAAAGCAAATCAATAATACAAGTTCTTCAACTTTTCTGTCCAAGTCTAATTATAGTGATGAATATAATTTTTCTATTCAGGTTCTTCGTTTTGAATAATTTTTTTTAAAAAAATCAATTAAAAAAATTAATTAGAAAAATGAGAAACCAAAATTATAAATGGCAAAAGTTCTAAAAAAGGGTTTGAAATATTTATACTTGAAATTTTAATGAAATAGAAATTTAATTTAAAAATACACGACTATTAAGTACTGTTGAACCCAATATTTCAAGTTTCATGTAAATCTACAAATGGATTTTGATGATAACAAATGAATCCAAAGAATAAAGGAGTCTCAAGCTCAAGTTGTCCACACAATATAATCAAGCACATCAAGGAAGCAAGCATGAGCAAGAAGGGAACAAGTTCACATTAAAATCATAGAGTAATGTTGTAAATCTCTTAAAAATTCAAAATTAGGATTAAGGCTCAAAATTAATATTTTATCATAAAGCATTAAAATACATTTTCCACATGTGCATGATATTTTGAAAATTAAATTTGAAAATTTTAAAAGATGATTGATTGTCATCTTTCACATGTGCATGACATGATTAAAGGTTTGAAGTTTGAAAATTTTGAAAGATGATTGATTGTCATCTTTCACATGTGCATGACATGATTAAAGGTTTGAATTTTGAAAATATTAAGATGATTGATTGTCATCTTTCACATGTGCATGACATGATTAAATGTTTGAACTTTGAAAATATTAAGATGATTGATTGTCATCTTTCACATGTGCATGTTTTATTTGAATATTTTCAAAAGTGGTGGATGCTTTTCTTGACTTATGCAAAAGGTAGATATCTTTATTTGAAAATTTTGAAAAGTAAAGTGTGCTCCTTTTGTCATATGCAAAAAGTAAAAATTATGTTTGAAATTTTTGAAAAGTAATGTGTGCTCCTTTTGTCACATGCAAAAAGTAAAAATATTAGATTTGAAATTTTTGAAAAGTAAATGATGATGTTTTTGATATGGGAATCTTTTCAAATTTGAAATTGAAAAATCATTTGCCTATAAATAGCTCACTTGAGTTTTACAAAATTCATAACAAGAGCTTACACATCTATTGCTAAGTTTTGCATCATTTCTTCAAAGCTCTCATTCTCTCTTTTCTAAAGTTTTGAGCCTTAATTCTTGTTCTTGTTGAGAGAGATATAGGTTGCGCTGTATTGTTTCTATCTCACTCATTGAGGAGTGTACTTTGATAGTCTACCTACTATCAACTCTTGTATTTGTAAAAGGGTGTGTATAACCCTTGTGTGTGTAGAAGGTGTTCTACACAGGGAATCGTTAAATCACCAAGTGTGAGGTGATTGGAAGTGTAGAAGGTGTTCTACACAGGGAATAGTTAAATCACCAAGTGTAAGGTGATTGGAAGTGTAGAGGGTGTTCTACACGGATTCTTTGGAGCGGTGCTGCTCAAAGGTGTAATAGGTTTCTATCTCCACCTAAAGGAGATTGAATAGTAGATTTGGGGATCCTCAAGAGGTAGCTTGAGGCGAGGACGTAGGCAGTAGGGCCGAACCTCGTTAACATACTGAGTTTGCTTCTCTCTTACCCTTACTCTTTATATTTATTATTGTTTCATATTTTATTTATATTTTATATTATATATTTGATTTATAATTGTTATTTTCTTAAATACAACTCAATTCACCCCCCTCTTGTGTTAGTCATCTGGGCAACAAGTGGTATCAGAGCTAGAGCTCTATTATAAGATTAACTATCTTTTGAGTTAAGATCTTATGGCTAACATTGCAGCTTCATTTGGTGAAGGTCAATCTAGCAGTCGGCCTCCACTCTTTTGTGGAGACAATTATTCATTCTGGAAAGTTAGAATGAGAATATTCCTTCAGGCTCAAGGTCGAGAAATCTGGAAATGTATTGTAAATGGACCTTATATTCCAACAAAAGTAGTTGATGGAGTAAAGGTCAAAAAGGAAGAAGAAGAGTTTAATCGTGAAGACGATAGACTTTATACTTTGAATTTAACTGCTATGAATTTATTATATAATGCTCTCAATGGTAATGAATTTAATAGAGTAATGACTTGTGCTACAGCAAAGGAAATTTGGGATAACTTGGAAGTTACTTATGAAGGAACTTCTCAAGTCAAGGAATCAAAAATTTATATTCTTACTCATGAATATGAAATGTTTAAGATGAATGATGATGAATCTATTTCTAGTATGTACACTCGTTTTACTAACATCATAAATTGTTTGACAGCTCTTGGCAAAGTTTATTCCAAAGTGGAGATAGTAAGAAAAATTCTCAACTCTCTACCAAAACGTTGGGAATCAAAAGTGACAGCGATTCTTGAAGCTAGAGATCTCAAGAAACTCGAAGTGAATGAACTCATCGGGTCACTTATCACCCATGAGTACACATTGAAAAGAGGAGAAGAAGAAGGAAAGTCAAAGAAGAGTTTCGCACTTAAAACTGTTCCACATGAAAGTGAAAGTGATGAAGATGAGGAAAATGACGACAAAGATGAAGAAGTTGCGATGATAACAAGAAGAATTCAGAGGTTCTTAAAGAAAAATAAAACTCCTCCAAGGAAATCCTTCAATAAGTTTTCCAAGAAAGATTCAGGTAAAAATGACACTTTAATTTGTTATAAATGCAATAAACCTGGTCATATCAAGCCAGATTGTCCTCTGCTAAAGAAAGATCGAAACAAAGGCAAAAAAATAATGAAAGTTACGTGGAATGATGATTAAAGTAGCTCAGATAGTGAAGCAAGCAATGGAGAATCAGCAAATCTTTGTCTTATGGCTAAAGACGACATTGAGGTAACAAATTTTGATAATATTGAAGATCCTTCATATGAAGAATTGCAAAATGTTTTACAAGAGGTATATGAGGAATTTGAAAAATTGGGTATCAAGTATACTGTTTTGAAAAAGAAAAATTCTTCTTTAATAAACGAAATTGATATTTTAAGAAAAGAAAATATTGTTTTGAAAGATGAAAATTTTGAGTTGAAGAAAAAGAAAACTGATTTAGAAAATATTATTGAAAACTTTACGAATGGAAAAAGAAATTTTGAAAAACTTCTTGGTAGTCAAAGATGTGTTTTTGATAAGGCAGGCTTGGGATATATGCCAAAACAAAAATACAAACCTTATAAAAACTTCTTTGATAATCCTTCTACATCAAAGTCCAATATTCAAAATTCTTTTCATAAAAATAATTTTGTTAAAAAAAGATACTATTATAATCACTCAAGTTCTTCATATATGTCACATGCTATTTGTAATTTTTGTAATAGAAATGGTCATAATTATTTTGCTTGTCCTATTAGAAGAAAACATACAATGACTATTAGGACCATATGGGTACCTAAAAATCTTATTTCTAATACTAATAAATAAAGGACCCAAAGAACTTAGGTACCAAGAAAAATCATTTTAATTGTTTTTATAGGTGTGCATGATGTCTTCCACGAACAAAAATAAATGGTTTTTAGATAGTGGATGTTCAAGACACATGACGGGAGACAAGACTAAGTTCTTTGATCTTAGATCTAAAGAAGAAGGACACGTGACATTTGGAGACAACTCGAAAGGGAAGATCGTGGGAATAGGTAAAATTGGTAATGAGTCTTCTCTTATAATTGAAGATGTTCTACTTGTTGAAGGTTTAAAACATAATCTTTTAAGCATAAGTCAATTATGTGATAAAGGATTTACAATTACTTTCAAAATGGATAAGTGCATTATATTGAATGATTATGATTGTAATATTTGTTTTATTGCTTTTAGAAGTAACAATGTTTATACAATTGATTTTGAAGAAATTACCTCACAAGATGCGATTTGTTTTTCAGTTCAAAATGAAACTAATTGGTTATGGCATAGAAGACTAGGTCATGCCAATATGGAACTTATTTCCAAACTTTCAAAAAATGATCTTGTGAGAGGTTTACCAAAGGTAAATTTTCTTAAAGAAAAAATTTGTGATGCATGCCAATTTGGTAAACAAACAAAAATTTCTTTTAAAATCAAGAAACATATTTCCACTACTAGACCACTGCAACTGATACACATGGATCTTTTTGGACCAAATAGAGTTGCAAGTTTAGGAGGAAAATATTATGCATTTGTTGTTGTTGATGACTTCTCTAGATATACTTGGGTCATCTTTCTTACTCATAAGATGAGGCACATAATGCTTTTACCAAGTTATGCAAGAGAATTCAAAATGAAAAGGGTTATACTATTTCAAGTATCCGAAGTGATAGGGGAAAAGAGTTTGTTAATAAAAATATTGAAACATTTTGTGATGAAAATGGTTTTGTGCATAATTTTTCTGCTCCTCGAACTCCTCAACAAAATGGGGTAGTAGAAAGGAAAAATAGATCTCTTCAAGAGATGGCAAGAACAATACTCAATGAGAACAACTTGCCTAGTTATTTTTGGGCTGAAGCGGTAAGTACTGCATGTTATGTTATAAATAGAGTTATGCTAAGGTCTAAATTAGATAAAACCCCCTATGAGCTTTGGAATGAGAAAAAACCCAACATTTATTACTTTCATGTATTTGGATGCAAATGTTTTATTTTAAATGACAGAGATAATTTAGGCAAATTTGATGCAAAATCTGATTAAGGTATCTTTCTCGGGTATTCTACTAATAGTAAAACTTATAGAGTATTCAACAAAAAGACTTTGACTGTACAAGAATCTATGCATGTAGTATTTGATGAATCTAATTCTCTACTCTCCAAGAAATCTATTGATGAAGAAACATGAGGTATAAATAATACGGAAAGTCTCAATCTCAACAAAGAGAACACAATAGAGGAAGTCCAACATGGAGATATCAGGAAAGATCATCAAAATTTAATACAAGATGCAACCAAACAGTGGAAATTTGTGAAAGATCATCCAGTGGAACAAATTCTGGGGGAACCTTCACGAGGTGTAAGCACTCGATCATCTCTTAGAAATATTTGCAATCATAGTGCTTTTCTATCTCAGATTGAACCTAAAAATATTGATGAAACACTTCTTGATGAATCTTGGATTCTAGCTATGCAAGAAGAGCTTAATCAATTTGAAAGAAATGATGTTTGGACACTTGTTCCTAGACCAAAAAATCATACTATTATTGGAACAAAATGAGTTTTTAGAAACAAGAAAGATGAGTCCGGAGTCATTACTAGAAATAAAGCTCGACTTGTAGCCCAAGGTTTCAATCAAGAAGAAGGAATCGATTATGATGAGACATATGCACCAGTCGCAAGATTAGAAGCTATTCGAATGCTACTTGCATATGCTTGTTATAAAGATTTCAAACTTTTTCAAATGGATGTTAAAAGTGCTTTCTTAAACGGTTTTATAAATGAAGAGGTATATGTTGAGCAACCTCCAGGTTTTGAAAATCATATTTCTCCAAATCATGTTTTCAAACTCACAAAAGCACTATATGGACTCAAACAAGATCCTAGAGCGTGGTACGAGAGACTTAGTGGTTTCTTGATTAAAAAAGGCTTTTCAAGAGGAAAAATTGATACAACTCTTTTCATTAAATACGAAAATGATGATATTCTTTTGATTCAGATTTATGTTGATGATATAATATTCGGTGCTACTAATGAAAATATGTGCCAAGTTTTTGCTAAGACTATGCAGGAAGAATTTGAAATGAGCATGATGGGAGAGCTTACATTCTTTCTCGGATTGCAAATTAAGCAAGCAAAAAGTGGGACATTCATCAATCAATCGAAATATATTAAGGAATTGCTGAAGAAATTTGGGATGGAAGGTGCTAAGGAAACTGGAACACCAATGAGTCCATCCACTAAACTTGATAAAGATGAAACCGGTAAACTAGTTGACTCGAAGGTATATCGAGGTATGATTGGTAGCTTATTATATTTGACAGCCAGTAGACCAGATATTATGTTTAGTGTGTGCTTATGTGCACGCTTTCAATCATCTCCAAAAGAATCACATTTAATTGCAGTTAAGCGCATTCTTAGATATCTTAGTGGTACAATTAACTTAGGGTTATGGTACCCTAAGTACATATCTTTCGATCTAATCAGCTATACAGATGCAGATTATGCTGGCTGTAAAATAGATCGAAAAAGCACTAGTGGAGCATGTCACTTCTTAGGTCGTGCACTAGTTTCTTGGTTTAGTAAAAAAACAAAATTCTGTTGCACTATCTACTGCTGAGGCAGAATATGTTGCTGCGGGTAGTTGTTGTGCTCAAGTTCTTTACATGAAGCAACAACTTGAGGATTTTAAACTTATGTACAATCACATTCCAATCAAATATGATAATACAAGTGCTATAAATCTTTCAAAGAATCCAATACAACATTCTCGGACCAAACATATTGAAATTAGATATCATTTTCTTAGAGATCATGTGCAAAAGGGCGATATTGTATTAGAATTCACTAGTACACATGATCAATTGGCAGACATTTTCACAAAACCCCTACCAGAAGATAGACTATGCATGATTAGAAGAGAAATAGGAATGATGCATGCCATGGATATCTGCTAGATACTTTTATTTCATTATCTTAAATGACCTACAGAAACTTGAGACGTTTAGCCTCATCATTCAAATGCATTTGCTCCTCATAAATCATCATGCCATCCTTGTCTAAAGGATTAGGCAATCGAAATGAAGAGGTAAGCAAGGATTTCAAATCCTTATTCTGTTGCTTTAATTCTACTATTTTTTTATTTGACTCATAAACAAGTCGTTGAAGTACAGATACAATCTCGTTAAGCTTCTCAATTTCGCGAGTTTTGGACTGCAACCGAGCAGAAAACGCAACGATAGATGATGAGTATCGAGTTCCGAGACCCACAAGCTCGTAAATGGCGTCATGATCTGATTTATTAGCTAAATCAGTCTCTTGTTGCTTCATGGCACCCACGACAGATGCAGAAATAGATTGAGACTGAGGTGAAGGATACCTCAAATCTTGATCAAGAGAAGCACTGAAGGGAATTCTACGAGCCATTGAAAAATTGTAGAATGAGAATGCAAGCAAATTGCAAAGATGAGAAGAAAGCTTGATGCGAAATAGATAAAGCTAAGGATTGCTCTTATAGAAACGGAAATAAGAACAAGACAAACTTACAAATCATGATAATATCTCATTTTTCAACAACATCAAGCGGATCAAATCTCTGCACCGAATTGCCAGAGCTACGCCTCCAGCCTTTGCAGGTTTTGTCGGGCACGGGTGGTTTCAATTATTCAGCTCTTTACAAAATCTCCTTCCGCACCGAATTACAGGAACTAGGCCTCCAGCTTTTGCAAGTTTTGTTGAACACGTGTGGCTACGCACCGAATTCTCTACAGTCTCTACTAAAGCAGCGTTTTATTTATCTATTGGTTATTGCAGGAATATATCTTATTGATCTAATTATGATTCCTTTTTAATGATGCCAAAAGGGGGAGAAGTTTTAGACTAGAACATTAACATTATTTAAATTGCTAAACTTGTTATATATGCTTGGAATTATATTTATATTTTTGCTTGAAAAACTAACGCACATTCTCAGGAGGAGCTTAAGTATTAATACAGGATTCAGGTTCTATCAAGCATTTGTCATCATCAAAAAGGGGGAGATTGTTGAACCCAAGATTTCAAGTTTCATGTAAATCTACAAATGGATTTTGATGATAACAAATGAATCCAAAGAATAAAGGAGTCTCAAGCTCAAGTTGTCCACACAATATAATCAAGCACATCAAGGAAGCAAGCATGAGCAAGAAGGGAACAAGTTCACATTAAAATCATAGAGTAATGTTGTAAATCTCTTAAAAATTCAAAATTAGGATTAAGGCTCAAAATTAATATTTTATCATAAAGTATTAAAATACATTTTCCACATGTGCATGATATTTTGAAAATTAAATTTGAAAATTTTGAAAGATGATTGATTGTCATCTTTCACATGTGCATGACATGATTAAAGGTTTGAAGTTTGAAAATTTTGAAAGATGATTGATTGTCATCTTTCACATGTGCATGACATGATTAAAGGTTTGAATTTTGAAAATATTAAGATGATTGATTGTCATCTTTCACATGTGCATGACATGATTAAATGTTTGAACTTTGAAAATATTAAGATGATTGATTGTCATCTTTCACATGTGCATGTTTTATTTGAATATTTTCAAAAGTGGTGGATGCTTTTCTTGACTTATGCAAAAGGTAGATATCTTTATTTGAAAATTTTGAAAAGTAAAGTGTGCTCCTTTTGTCATATGCAAAAAGTAAAAGATTATGTTTGAAATTTTTGAAAAGTAAAGTGTGCTCCTTTTGTCACATGCAAAAAGTAAAAATATTAGATTTGAAATTTTTGAAAAGTAAATGATGATGTTTTTGATATGGGAATCTTTTCAAATTTGAAATTGAAAAATCATTTGCCTATAAATAACTCACTTGAGTTTTACAAAATTCATAACAAGAGCTTACACATCTATTGCTAAGTTTTGCATCATTTCTTCAAAGCTCTCATTCTCTCTTTTCTAAAGTTTTGAGCTTTAATTCTTGTTCTTGTTGAGAGAGATATAGGTTGCGCTGTATTGTTTCTATCTCACTCATTGAGGAGTGTATTTTGATAGTCTACCTACTATCAACTCTTGTATTTGTAAAAGGGTGTGTATAACCCTTGTGTGTGTAGAAGGTGTTCTACACAGGGAATCGTTAAATCACCAAGTGTGAGGTGATTGGAAGTGTAGAAGGTGTTCTACACAGGGAATAGTTAAATCACCAAGTGTAAGGTGATTGGAAGTGTAGAGGGTGTTCTACACGGATTCTTTGGAGCGGTGCTGCTCAAAGGTGTAATAGGTTTCTATCTCCACCTAAAGGAGATTGAATAGTGGATTTGGGGATCCTCAAGAGGTAGCTTGAGGCGAGAACGTAGGCAGTGGGGCCGAACCTCGTTAACATACTGAGTTTGCTTCTCTCTTACCCTTACTCTTTATATTTATTATTGTTTCATATTTTATTTATATTTTATATTATATATTTGATTTATAATTGTTATTTTCTTAAATACAACTCAATTCACCCCCCCTCTTGTGTTAGTCATCTGGGCAACAAGTACTAATACATATATTAGTATTATATACTATAGTTTAATTATAGCTATAAATACAATTTATCTATTATTAATCTATATAGTAATGAGAGATTGGAAATTTTAAATTTAAAGATTTTATATTTAATGTCGTGGAAATTTGTTAGTCAATGGTTAAAAATATAATTTTAATGTTGATTATATTTTAACTATAACATTGATCTTTTAAAAATGATTTGTTTAAAAATGTTATAAGTGATCTTTTTTTTGTATATATTTTAACTATAATAGTTAATAGTTATAAATATAATTTATCTATAGTTAATAGCTATAAATATAATTTAATTATAATAGTACTATATACTATAATAAACATTAATTATTAATTTAATTATACTAGTACTTTTTGGTAATTGTATTTAATATATAGTAATAACTATAATAGTTCATTTTAATACTAATATATATACTAGCAGTATATATTACGGTTAATAGCTACATATTAATTTACTTATAATAGTACGATATAATACTACGTGACACATGGTGGTGGTTGAAGTATAACCATAATTGTATTATAGTTAAAATATAATCAATATTAAAATTATAAAACTATATTTTTAGCTATTGACTAATAAACTTCCACGACATTAAACATTAAATTCTTAAATTAAATTTAGATTAAAGACGTGTATTTTCAAATTAAATTTTCACTTTATTAAATTTTCAAGTATAAAATTTTCAAACCCTTTTCTTGAACTTTTTCTAGTTATAATTTTGGTTTCTCATTTTTCTAATTATTTTTTTAATTGGATATTTTTTCCTTTTTAAAAAATTCTTCAAAACGAAGAACCTGAATAAAAAATAATAACTATGTTTCTACTTCATTGTTACAATAAACAATAAGGTTACAAAAAATAATTTCTTAATATTTTTACTCGTCATTCATTTTTGTATCCAAAAAATATTTTTACATTCAAAAAATAACATCTATAATAATTACTTTATTGTCAAAGCCCGTTATTCCCTCTAGAAATACTTCAACAGCTTTACAATCCTCTTGAAATATGAAAAAAAAAAATCTCATTAGATTACAAGAAGTATTTCAAATATATAAATACTAAATTTATTTATGAATATTGACTTAAGCAAACCTCCATCATTTCTCCAAGTTAGTGTTTAAGTGCAGCAAGTTCAACGTGTATTTTAAGTGTACCTCTAATGTTCCTACATAAGCATTGAACAATAAAACACAATAACAATTTGATAATAATAGAAAAACAAATCAATTAAAACTTTAAAAACCTACAAGTTAGTGCACTAGACCTCAGGTGGTGCTTGTAGGGCCGTAATCGATCTGAGCTGAGTCGAGCTTTTGAGTTATCGAGTCGAGCTGGACTCCATTAACTCGAGCTCGAGTTGAGAGCTTGCTGAGCCAAACCGAGCCGAGTTCAAGTAGATCAAATACGATTTCGAGCCGAATCAAGTTATTTATTGATCTTGATTTTTACTCTTTAACGAGGTTGAGTCGAGTCGAGCCAAGTCAAATTATTACTCGAGTTTTGTTTATACTCATATATATTTTTTGAATAAATTAAAAAATTAAAAATACCAAATTATAAAATAAAATATTAAATTTAATAAAAAATTAATTAATATATAAACCTTATATTAAACTATAAAGTTATAACATCTTTATGGATACAATTTTTTATATGATTACACATTATAGTATATAATGAAATCACTAAGTCTTATATACTAACTATTACACATTACACATATACTATAATTATTCATTTAAGTACTTAATTAACTAACGATCATTATAAATTATATTCAATATATAGGTATAAATAATTAGGTATAAGTAAGTGGGTTATATACTATATATTTAATTTTTAAGATAACTATGTTTATGTTATTAAAATTAATATGTATAAAAGTATGTGTGTATGTGTGTGTGTAAAAATACTAATATATAGAAAAAAATTATATATATTCATGATTTATGGACGAGTTCTAATCGAGTCAACCTAACTAACAAAGTCGAGTATGAACGAGCAAGTCTTAACGAGTCTTAATCGAGTCAAGTCAAGTCGAGTTTAATCGAGTATGTGAATTTTATTAATCGAGCTGGTTTCTGATTTCACGATCGAGTTTTTTTTTTTTTACGAGTCAAGCTCTCGATTCGAATTTAGCTAAGTGAGCATCGGGCGAGCAATCAAGTAACCTGGTTCATTTACAGTCCAAGGTGCCTGTGCCGCAGTACTAGTACTCACAATGTATGCGCATAAACATATCGCAAATACAATAAAAAAACACAATAACGATAATAATAAATAAATAAATATTCCCTACAATACCTTACTAAAAGACAATGATTCCTAGCATGTCCTCTATTTTTGCAAATACCACAATGTATTTTCTTAGTTGGTTGGCTCTCTTTTGGGTTTTGTGATCTTTTTTATTTTGGGCATCCTTTTGTGGGTACTCTTGGTTGATCATGGACGGTTTAAGTCAAATTTGACTGAACTTGGCTTCTTGGTTGATGACTTTCGGAGGCTGACTCAACTCATTGTAAACGTTGGGCATGTACATCAATTTCAAGCAATTCTTTGTAAACGTTCACCAATACATGTGTGAAATGCTTGTGATTTTCTTTTGATTATGCTGCAAGTTTGACAATATCATATAACTATATTATTGACATGCTTTTTTTAATGGACACCTCATCTTACACGTCCCTCGCTAGCCAATTGGGAGATGCACGTCTCCAAGTTCTTCCTTTTATCATTATTAACCTTACATTATTTTTAAGTCATCTCAATCTTATTTTTATAATTTTTTAAAATTCTCATATAAAATATAATAAATAATTTAATTTTTTTAAAATCATAATTTAGTTTTTTTTAATTTTAAAAAAATATTATTATTATTAAAAAATTTTTTTTTTTAACTTTTATAATTTATTTTAACTAATCTTATCTCTTAATCTAAAATAGAGTTAAGAAAAATAATAATAACTAAAATTATGCAAACAAAATAACAAGAAAAAAAAGCATATAACACGTCCATCAGCCTATATATGTCACTTCAAAATCATTAAAAGATCAGAAGTAGTAGGAATTGACTTTTCCTCTACACACACAACTACTGATTTGAGGGATGTCACTTCTGTGTGGTGAATTTTGTTTGTTGCAGTTAGCACATGTGTCAATGTATGATGGGCTATAATTGATGAGTTACTTTTCTAACACAAAGCAGACCGACCGACCCGCAGCATCACTCATATAAAAAATCGCTTCTAAGCAGTCAGATTGTTTTTCTAAGAATAGTAGCCCTCCTTTGTAATGTTGCCATGTGAGAAGTCATACAAAACATCAATAGTCCTAACCACACAATAGAAAAGAAAATTTTGACATTCACCCACGAGCCCCTCCTTTCGTCTCTTTCGTGAAATTCATCTACTCCACCACCATTATCTCAGTCCGATACCATCGTTCCCATTCAAAAAAGGAAAATGATATTTTACTACCTCCAACAACTACCGATTCTTTTTTTTTTTCGTTTTTCTTCTCTCTAACTTCTAAAATGGGTTGTGAGCAATTTGTATAATATTTTTCTCGTGATTTGCTCTAAATGATCAATGTGCAAATGGTTGGGTTTGATATTGAAAGGAGGAAAGTCGAAAATGGTTGGGTCTGAGATTCATTAAAGGATCAGTGTCAAAATAAAAATTGAAAGACAACTATTGAGGTCGTGTTCTGCAACATAGGCTACTCAGTAAGGCCCAAGCAATTCATGTCTACAAACAAAAATGGTGAGTGGGACTGTGGTGCCCTAAGACAACTACAATACTTAAGTTAGTATGATTATAAAGCAAATTTGAAAATATGAGAACAGGTAATAGAGATAGATTGCTTAACATGTGGGTTGTAAAACTCCCAACTATTTATAGGATTTGACATGCCTTGGCTAAGCTACTCGAACGACATGGTGGTCGTCCTTCCAACCTGTTAGACCATCACTCTCTTTGTAGTGTTCGAGTAGATCTTCCTGTCCCCCTTGATTCTATTTTGGCGTGCTACCCCTCTTTTCGTATCGTGTTAGTCCCCCACTCTACCACAGAGACATGTTTAGGCTCATGACCTGCATTTAATGCAGTAAGGGAGACATTGTCTAAGATCGGCATGCTAGGGGCTTTAGGCACCCATGCAGGGTTTCGCATTTAATACGCCGTAGCCATAGCAGGTTTTCACATTAAATGTAGTGAGGTTGGTAGGTATCTCGCATGTAATGTGGAATGGGCGTGCCTACTTTTCTCTGACCATCTCGATCGTTACTTGATCTTCGATACTAGTCACCTCCCGCCCGGTTTTAAGGGACTCGCATTTCATAATGGCTACCTTGAGGCTCACCTCCTACATGCTCGAGCCTTCTTTTCCTTCGGGTCTCCTTTTCATGAGATTGGGCTTGAGGCCCGATTTCCTACAGGTGGGCCTCCCCTCACAGCAACTATTGAAAGCAAGAGAAAGAAAGAGCCACTTCGCATCCGTGTATGCACATTATTTCCTCTTTTACATTTTAGCAAACACATTGTATGCACATTGTGTTCTCCATTGTAGTAGCTCTTATGTGTTTCCATCATCCTTTTCCTTGATATAAACAACCAACCTTCATACATCCAACATAAATTCTAATACTTCAATCCATCAAAATAGATAATAGATAAATTTTACGAGTCTCCCATTTTTTGGCAAGAATTTTCTGGATTTTGCTAGAAGCCTCAAAAAAACACACTTTGGTCTCCATATTTTTGTATCTAACTCCATGAACTTTGTTTGAGATAGTCTTCTGATTGATTTTGAAAATAAAAACAAAAACAAAAGAGGAAAGCATCATGCTTATTGTAGGAAAGTGGCATTTGATGCCTTTGCATGCTTCGGTTCCCTCCCAGATTTCAAAAGAATTATTACTTGGAAAGATTTTGATATATGACGGAGAAGAGAAACGAGAATCTCGAGTTGTTAACCAACATTTTTCCAGAATTTAAAGATATGGAAGACTTGAGGGGATGAGGAGGGGTGAGAATTATTGTTTTCGTGCGAGAGGGGGGTGAGGTGATGAATTTTGGATCAGCTGATATGCGGTCACATGGAACTAATTCGTGAAGTCTACGTGACACTCAACTATTTGAGGATTGATATTTAAGAAATATTGGACCGATCAATTAGAAGATAAACTCTAAAAAAAAAAATATATATATATATATATTCATACCTTAATACGCATCACAATAAGATCTATAAAACCCAGTCAAATATCATGATGCACTACCATTTATAAATAAACTCAAATAATCTTAATATTTAAACAAAATCTAATTTGAAAACGTTAGGACATTGATATTGGTCTCATTAAAATAAATTATTAAATTTTGATAAAAAAATATAAATTTACACACATATCAAAAAAATTTCATCATATTTGGTCATGAAATTATTATTTAAAAGTTAAGCAAAAAATATATTTATGTTATTTTTCATATGTTGTTTTCATCATATTTAATTAAATATGACAATTTTTTTGATATAAATGTAAATGCATATTTTTTTTTTATTAAAATTTAATAATTTATTTTAATAAGACCAATATTAATATTTAAGAATTTGCATTTTTCTTATTGAAATTGGGTGTCAGAGACAAAATCTCGACTAATTTGAAAATATTACCAATCATTAAATATTTTACTAAATCCTAAGAAGTTATCGGGAATTACACCAGTTTATGGCTCGCTTCATGACCACTAGACTATCTCTTGGAGATACTGGAGTTCATTCATTCATTTAAGGGGATGATTTGGGGATACCTGATGCATCTCGATTTTACTATTTTAATTATTTTATATCATTTTTAAATAAGTATTTTTAAATAATAATATATTTTTTATATTTTTTTTAAAAAATAAATTACAATATTATTTAAAAATACTTACTTAAAAGTCATGTGAAAAAAAAAATTAAGAAAAAGAAAAGAAATCGAATCTTTAGTAGGAATCCCAAATAAGAGCAAATAACATTTTCCTTCGTTACTATTTATATTTTCTACAATGAGTTAAGGTAGGTATGTTACCGGTCATTTGTGAAACAAATAAAATTACATGGAATTTAGAGTCAAATTAAGACATGAACAAGTTTTAATTATGCGAATACGAATCTTAAAGGAGTAACCTATACTGCCATTCTAGACTACAGTGTTGTAGTCATGATGCCTCTTGAACTATATCATTATTCAATCACGAGCATAGGTTTACCTAAAGTTGAATGTTTGTTAAAAGGGTAAAAATTTATTCATCATCATCATTATTATTATTTTTTATCATCATTATCATCTTATCATCTTATCATATAATATCAGATGATAAATTCATAAATAAAATATAATAAATTATTTCAAATTATTTAATATCATATCATAAAATGATGAAAAAATGATAAAAATTAAAATAATGAATAAAATTACTCTGAAAAGGATTTTCCTAAACAGTCATAAGCTAACCATGTTTTACTCCGAAATTAATAATTATGGAGCTTCCTGTGTCTTGTTTCTTGGTACTGCCTACTGGTATGTAACATGTTCAACTCTCCTTCCTGATAAACCCATTTGCGTATTTGCTTTGTGCCAATTGTGATCTCTCTCTAAAAACAAGTCTGTAAGGATAGACACAATGCTTTTACTTGAATGGACTCCCTAGGACCCGTATCATATGCCTGAAGAGTAAATCAAAAGAATTCAGCCTCGCAGATGACTGACTCACTCTATTCATGTTTGACAGCAGAAATGGTCAATTTGACCAAAATTTAACATAAAATGGCAAAAATTAACATGAGTGGTCTATATAGTTGCAAAAAGATAAATTCATTATAATTTCTAAAAGAACAATTTTAATTTCAGCAGAATGAAATATATATATATATACACTTATTTAAATCCAAAATATGCATTTCAAACAAGAGTGCTTCATGAATGAATAATCAATAGATACGAAAATCAGGACAACAACATCAAATTGCTCTAGCAATATAGGCAGGTTGAGCCTTCCATTTTACAGTCTTACCAGTTATGGCTTTCAATGTGCAACAGGATACTGTTACAATAAAGGAAAAGTGGTATAACATAAACAAGGCAGAAAAAAGGATTGCAGAACCAAATTCACTATACCAAAGGCTTGTACATTTGACATAAAGGAGCATATTACAGGAGTTTTTGGTCTAAGAACCAGAACATAAAATAAACCCCGCAGGACCAAAACCTAGAGTATGAAAAGACACTGAATATAGGGTAGTTAGCAATTGTAAAACATGAAAACTGATATCTCAGTTCACGTATAAATACCAAAAGCTTAACTTGCTGCAGTAATACTGAAAGGTTACAATTATTACATAACCGCCAACCCTGGATCTTGTTACTTCATTTCTTGTACATTTCTGGGCTAGCAAGTTGGACACCACATGTGGATATTCGCTATTGCAATCGAAAAAGACTGCAGAACCGACAGAAGTTATTGAAAACGACTAAAATACAAACCATCATGAACATTAACCATCCTAGAGGATTTCAAATTGTCTTCAAACCAAATTGACCATACCAAAGGCTTGTACATTTGAAAGAACGTAGAAGGTTGCAGGCGTTTTTGGTCTAAGAATCAAAACATTAAACAAATCATGCAGTATCAAACACTATAATTAACAAGTGTAAAAGACTAAAGCCAATGTCTCAATTCATGAATAATGCTAAAATTTTGACTTACTGCTGTAGCATTGAACGGTTACAACTATTACATAACCACCAACCCTGGATCTTGCTACTTCCTTTCTTGTGCAATTTTTGGCCGGAGAGTTGGAATCCACGTGTGGGTACTCACCACTGCAATCGAGAAAGACAGCAGAGCCAATAGAGGTGGTTGAAAATGACTAAAATACAAACCGTCATGAACATTTTCCATCTTCAAGGTGGGGGGTTCACAGCAAACAATTTGTCATCAAAAGGATTTCAAACAAATTCACTATGCCAAAGGCTTGTACTTTTGATGTAAAGGATCAGATTACAGGAGAATGTATAAAAACAATCTGGATTTAGGCAGTCAAAAACTGTAAAACATGAAAACCCATATCCCAAATCATGAATAAATGCTAAAATTTTGGCTTACTGCTGTAATGCCGAAAGGTTACAACTATTACATAACCAACAATCCTGTATCTTGCTACTTCCTTTCTTGTGCATTTTTGGGCCGAAGAGTTGGATTCTGTGTGTGGATAATCGCTACTGCAATCGAGAAAGACTGCAGAGCTGATAGAAGTGGTTGAAAATGAACAAAATACAAACCATCATGAACATTTACCATCCTCAAGGGGGGAGCAGCATGCTGTGAGCCCTGAAAATTTGAAGATTGGTCATAGTTATATCATTACATGTCTAAGGTTGATTAAAACTTCAGCAAATATGAGACTTATCATAAAAAAAAAAAAAACTTCAGCAAATATGAGACATATACAGTGTGAATGGATAGGAACGGGAAAAACCGTTTCCAGAAATTTCTCCATAACAAGCAAAATACCTTAGTTTGGAAATGCAAAGAATTAAAAGACACAAAAAGATGAAATATCAATCAAATAAAAGGTTTTAGTATTAACACAGTGGACATCAAATCTAGACGGTAAAGTATGCCATCATTTTTTATAAGTCACAGTAGAAAATGGCAGGATTACGATAAAATTAAGTGCTCACTAAATCCAAATCATTTTCAACCTAATCAAAAAAATATCATGACAGAAGGAGTATTATATAACTTCTTATGTGGAGAAGAATAGAAAACACAGTTAATTATTCACCCGCAATTCTGAGTTTTTTTTTTTATAGGTACCCGCAATTCCAAATTTTATCCGAGAAAAAGAAGACAAGTAGAGTAGCACACCTGCTTGAATACATCGACCAACTTGCATTCATCCTGCGTCTCCAATTTGAGAAATTTTTCCTCTTTGTTCAATTTAGTTTTAAGTATTGTCAAAGGACACCCAATGTCCCAACCCCCACAGTCACAGTGTCCACCAGATCTCCATCTTTCAATGAGATTAGAAGGGCCACAGTTTTTTGTTCTTGGCCCGCCATGAAGACCTGCCGGGATTAGAATGTCCATACTTGTAGAGCAATCGTCGGTATTTCGAGCACAACTTTCAGAGTGTACTGAAGCTTCCAAAGAATCAATCTTCTGCTTGGGTCTTTTTTTTTTTAGAAATTTCAAGCCCCAACCCCCAGTTTCTTCTCGATGATCGTCATGGAGATGGTCTTTCACAATAATGGCAGCCAATTCAAAATTTGGCAGAAAAGGATTTTCAAACTTTTGGGCCCCACCTGTTGCATCGAGGTTGTTACTCATATCTACAGACGACTCCAAAGAACAATTTTCCAGCATGGTACCAGATCCACCAAACTTAGAGAAAGTTCTCAGTTTGGATGAGTGACTTCCTCTGAAAACTTCAACCACCTTCTTTGACAAACCCTTATTCTTTCTCAGACTAAGTTTTGAAGTGTGCGTCTCTGTGCCATAATTTGCATCAGTACTGTATAAGATAAACTCAGTCTCCATGATTTTAGAATTGTCCGGACAGAGGGTGAAAGAAGCCAAGACCTTCATCTTACCAACTAACTGTGACTCATTATCACAGCTCCTATGATCCTTCTGGCCAACCTTTCTTGAATAGAATGAGTATATATAGTCCACAGCCTTGTCATCAGTTGACCCAACTTGTGTAAGGTTGGCTATGTAGGCCTCCCCCTGATCATCTGCGGAAAAAACAAAATGTGGAAGCCCTCCCTTCCATGCACATTGCAGCATCCCCTGAGACACAGAGGCAGAGGCAGATGAAGAAGCCTGATTAGAACATGTAGAGATTGTGCTAGACATAGAAACGAGCCTTTTATTCACACTATCAGATCCCCTTTTATGGCTTCCAGTAACTGGAGGTTCCGTTTTTAGTTTTTGTGGTGAAGATATACTTAAACCACTGGGTGATCCCACGATATCATAGCATATTGAGCCTTTGACATCATTCAAGCTCGATCTTCTGAAGTTGTCATTGCCATCTAAGGCACCAAAGTGGTGAAACAAAGGGCTCTTCAATATGCTCTTCATACTCTTGCTTCCCATGATCGTACCTATAATCCACTGTCCTGCAGGGCTTACAACTACACCCCCAGCCCCAGGATCCCACGGACATGCAAATATGAAATTGGTTGAGTCATATGTATTTCTGCTTCTGATTTTAGCTGGATTTAACCTGTCGGACAAAATGCCCATCTTCAGAGACCTCAAATTTATAGATCCATTGCATTGTGCTGCTTTTGATGCATTGATATTAATCAATTCCAGGCAATGACGAAGATATCTCTCGTCCACACTTACCATATGCTTTGGAATCCTACTCTCCAAGACACAATTATGCAGATTGCATCCTGTGCACAGTTGTGGTTGCTTAACATTTAAAATAATCGTGTGAGGCGAATTTATCCATCTCGCCGACTCTTTTGATTTTGACTCAGAAAATTCCAGACTATCTTCTCCGGATAATTTTCTGTCCTCACTCAAGCTATGCACTGAATCTTCTTTTGCCTGGAAATCGTCACGAGCATTGACAAATGTTTCTTCCATCCTCTGATAAAATGAACTAAAGCACATCAATGGCAGAAAACTCTACTTTCCTTCTTCGAGATTCAACAAGATATTACGAATTTTATGGCAGACTGCTCTATATAAACCTCTCTCTCCATGTTATTCCTAACAAGGAATCTGAATGCAAAAGAAATAGTTAGTATAAAGCCATAAAATATTTTTGAAACAAAGAATAAGATACAATAAAGGTCAGAAACCAACAAAAACTATAACAAATCACGGATAGTTTATTTATGAACATCATCATACAATAAATAAGAAGCAACTCCCAACTTTCCCTTTCTTGTATTAACGAAATTTGTTTCCAATTCGAAAGGAGTAAATTAGGAACCCTTATCATTTCATGCTATCATATCAATAGAATACCTCTAAACATAAGGCTCAAGAAAAGATGAAGACTCATTGGTGGAAATATACACATATACAGAAACCTCAACTATGCATCCGAAACACAATTTCAGAACACACAGACATACATAAGAGCAAACTGCTGGAAAATCATTCTCGTTCAAATGAAAAAATGGTAGGTCGCTGAAATTAAATTGAAAGAATTCCTCAATGGTCGTTGGTAACGATGCAGCTCAGTAGCAACACTGGAACCCCTCCCAAACCGTGATATATCTTTGCATGAACCGAGAAACATGAAACAGAGGAAAAAGGTTCAATTTATTAACATCCTCCGAACCTTGAAACGCGTCGAAGAAAAACAAATAGAAACCCCCATCAAGGAAATCAGTTGAAAATGCAAGAGACCCTGACCCACAAAGTCACTCAAATAAAAATAAATAAACTATCAACAAAACCCCAAAAAACAGAGAAATATATATATTTACTCAGAAACCCACAAGTCGCTTACAGAAAATAATAAACAAAAACCCAACAAAAAGTTGCAGACAAAGAAAAAATTATTAAAAAGATAAACTTTTCTTACCTCAGGGATTGGATCCAAGAAGAACTAATACCGACACAGTTCAATAGAATCGCACAGGAACATACCCAGGTGCCAGCTGACGAGAAGTAGCCGATTCCCAATAAACCGACTTAATCCTTAAACTTCGACCTCGTTATCTTTATCCCCCAGGCAAGAAAATAAGAGACTGAAAAAGTCAAAACATTGGAAAAACAGAAAGCAAATGGATTAGAACGGGAAACCTATACCTTGGACAAGAAAAAAAGGCAGAAGCTCTGATATAATAATACTATGTTCTAAAACTCACAGTCACTGTTCTCTCTGTTTTTTAAGATTTCAAGGAAAAAAAAAATTGTAACTGTTTGTGGACACCATTCTAGAAAGCGAGTGTATATGTGTGTGAAGCTACCTGAAACGAGTGTCGTAGTGGGGGCGAAATGGGGGCGTCAGCCACGTCTATGAGTTGATACCTTTAGTGCCTCCTCGGCCCCTAAATCTGTGTCCTCGTGTAGGACCCCACTTCCATTTACATATTCTGGCAGTTTTCTGGGCCAATAAAAGCCTTCGTCACAAAACATAAAAGAACGGATTTTTGGAGATCGAATGAGCTGGTCCGCATGATAGCTACGGGTCTCCACCAAAGCCGAAGGAGGAGGGGCCACTCGGGTGCCAAGTGGGAGAAAGCAAATTGTTTTGTTATCTCCGGCGTTTCCTAGAAAATTGAAACATTTATCTCTGTTCTGATATATTGTGTACTTGTTCTTACCTACCAAAAATTTCTTTGATTTCCCCCGATCATGGGAAAGAGAGATATCCGGGGGGATAACGTAGGAAGTGAAGTGTTCTTGAAGAACATACATCCCTTCCTCCTCACATTACATTCTGTCTTGTTTTAATGCGTTCATATTCTTCTTCACCAATTCTTTATGGTAGGGCGGCGTCTAATTTAACAATCCTTTTGTCGTATTTTAGTACTTTATTCGGTGGAAATTGGAATATAACCGAGGACAGTGGGCTTCGCCCCCCGGTTTGAATTTTCTTGTAATGTTTATTTGACTATTCCAATAATTATGCTCGATTGAAGAGAAAGAGAAAAAAAAAAATGTGTTGTTTATGACAGCCCCATTTTTATGAACCTGTCGCTACAGAGCGTGGCCTCATTTTTCTACTTGAAATCAATAAATTTTATTTTATCACTTTTGTATTTCAAAAGGCCAAAAAAAAAATATTTAAATTCAAATATAACTTAATTAATTTGATATTTAAAAAATCACGTTTTAATTTTACTATTTACAAAAATATTTTTACTTTCTTTTTTTAGAATTTTTTTATCATATTTAATTAAATTTAATCAAAATTTTTTAATATTTATGTAAAATTATATGACAGCCCCATTTTTATGAACGTAATGCTTCGCAACAAGGTACGGTCGAGAAATCTTTACTTTTTGGCTTCTTCAATATATATCCACTATTATATATGTTCATGCTTATACCTTACACTCGTACAGTACTCAAATGCATACATAATACAACTTTAAAAAAATAGATATTTTAGATATAAATAGATTATATAAAAATAATTTTATAAATTTTATGTGATTTATAAAATTATAAAATTATAAAATTATTTATATTATAAAATAAATATAATAAATTATATAAAATTATATCAATTTATAAGATTATTATTGTATAATTTTTTTTTTAGTAATAACTGTTCTCTTTTATTTAAAGAAAAGAGAAGGAAGTGAAGAGATTTGGCACCTAGTTTGAAGCATGTAAGGTTGATCCTCACACCAGATCAAATAAAGATCAACTTGTAAGATGATTTCGTACCTATCGAGTTACATATATATATATATATATATATATATTCCACGTTGTAATGCCATAGATGCAGAGTATGCTCTTAAAATCATGGTGTGCAGAAGGAGGAAAGTGAGAAAGTGAATTCCATTTGGATAGAAGTTGGGGGCCGTCGAAAGTGAAACTTTAAGCCCTCTCCACAAAATGGAATTGTAAAGTGGAGCCCTTTACTCTGATTAGACAGGCAATCCTTATGGAATCTCCCGCAACCATGTGCATGTGCATGTGGTCTACACGTACGTCATGCTGATGATTCGACTCCGGGAGTGCATACTTTATGCAGTGTTTTTACAAGTATTTAAGTGAATTCTAGACCCAAAAATGAATAATTGTCAACTACAAGTGTATACATCGTTTTGGGATTTTTTCAAGACTAGCAACAGGTACTTATTAGCAGATAAGTGACTTTGTTTCGCTTAACACAAAAACACAACTGAAAAGGGGGAAAAATAGACAAAGAAAAAGATAATAATTAAAAATTTTGGAAGTGAGAAATTTTACCTTTTCACATATAGGTTGCTTTCGGCCCCTCGAAGATTAGTGGTTAACTACGTGGAAATTTTAGAATTCCTTTCCGGATCTCAAATTTTCCGTCTCTTTTGGCTGCATGTTCTAGAGATTAAAGTAATATGAAAATGGGACATAAATTGAATCTTTAATTGATCTATAGGAGGCTCAACTGGGTGAACCAACATTTAAATTTTTATTGAAAAGGAAAGGCTCCATTTTTATAGGAGCCGTCCGACCAACAATTCATTGAAAAATTATAACCTTTCTGTTGTTTGGCTCTTTTGAATTCTACATTTTTTTTATGTCACCTAACTCTTTAGGATGCATTTGTCAAGCACGTTGCCCAAAAGGACAAACCAACTCTCACTCTCTCTCTCTCTCTCTCTCTCTCTCTCTCTCTCTCTCTCTCTCTCTCTCTCTCTCTCTCTCTCTCTCTCTCTCTCTCCTTTACTGATGGATTTGGGTTGGTTATTTGTGTTAGGTTTTTGGTTTAGAATACCTACTTCTTCTACTCAAATCTTAAAAAGTTGACGGTTCAAATGACAATGAAATGTACCAAATTT
Organism: Platycarya strobilacea; assembly: GCA_036898215.1. Taxonomy (NCBI): domain Eukaryota; kingdom Viridiplantae; phylum Streptophyta; class Magnoliopsida; order Fagales; family Juglandaceae; genus Platycarya; species Platycarya strobilacea. The sequence continues at coordinate 42,126,511 of CM072545.1, read as the reverse complement.
TAGACTCGCTAGAATAAAGCAGAATGGTGTCCATATCAAGTTTACCTGACTCTGAAAAAGTCCATTGTTTCTTCCTTCAGTTGTTTTACAATCAAGCTTTTGGCATTGGCACACCAATAATTAGTTTCGAAAGACTGATGAGTTCTTAGTTGACTGTAACAATATATTGCTTTTAATACTCATGGCGTCTATAAATAAAGAAACAGACTTGTAATATACTGAGAAAGAAACTTGTTTTCCTGAATGAATCATAATTAAAGAAAAAATGATGTCGATTTGTACTTTTTTTGGGCTGGGTTTGTGCTGAGCAAATTGTGGGCTTCAAGCCTGTGGCCAAATGTGATTGAATCTCAATGAATTGCATTTGGACCTCACTCACCCTGAACTTGTTTATGTAGTTGGGTTGGAAGAATCAAAATTAAGTTGGTTGGCACTATGTGGCTTCTAGACTCTGTTCATATTCACGAAGAAAATTTTTTGATTGGTACTAGGTATTTAGAATAGCGTCTTGAGTAATTATGGGGTGCATTGGCCCTCAACAAAGAGTTTTTTTCAAATGCATATCGATTAATTCATGAGAAAAATATCTCAATCTAATGTCTCCTAGATATTGTTTGCATCCAAAGGGATTTGAACTCTAGACCTAGGGGGAGCATACCCCTAAGCCCAAGACTTTTACAACTTAAGCCAACCCTAAGAGATTTCACAAAGAAAAATACAATGAGGAATGTAAAATGCCTTTGAATTTAAGCATAAAATTACACTCTATACATCTGGTAAACCCTTCCATGAATATAAGAAGCCTAAGAGCTTAAAATAGAACTACATGCATATGCTCTCTCCTCTAGTATTATTTCCAACAATTAAGCTTGCCTTTTGGATTTGCATAACTTTAGGATTTTGAAGTGTGTACTAAAGGCATAATATATACAAAAATTACAATGTTATTTTACTTACCATATGATCCTGACTCCATTACCTATTATGAATAACGACTCAATTATTCACTTTTTGTTTTGTTTAATAAACTCGGATAGATACATCCTGGCCAAAATAGGGTCCCTCAAAATTGCAGTAATATTTGATGTTCCAGAACCTTTGTCAAATCCAAGATTGTATTGGATAGCTAAGTTTAAAGGAGTTCACTCCACTAATATGGGAAAAGATATCCGAAGAATCAACTAGATCATCTTCTTCTTTCACAACTACCTGTACAAAAGATGAACATTTGAGATGATATAGCTACTTGATCTGGCATTTTGAAGTTTTTGGGAATTTGTAAAAACATTTGCTAATTTTAAGGTTTCATGCTCAACAGATCTTACTTCATCCTCGTCATCCTCTTCATGATTGCTACAAGCAGGCCTATGGGCCTCTCCAAAATCGTCATTCTTTGCAAATCTTCCTCTAACTCGGGGTCGGCTGTCTGCAAGTGTTTTGCGGCAGGCATACTGCACATAAGCTTTCAATCATTAGTAACTAAAATTTCAAAACAATGCATAAATTCTTGTTTTAAGCATGAGAGATAGAAAGAAAGAACCTTTATTTTCTTGCTAAAGTTCCTCTCATTCCTCTTCTTCAGGTACCTATGAATCTTCTCTTTCCTCTGTTCGACAGAGAGTTTTCCTACTTTGTAAGTTGAGTCTTCCAGACTTGAAATCTCTGATGCTAATGGAGTAGAAGAACTTCCAACCTTACCCACCAGTTGCTGACTCTCAGTAGTAAGTGCCTTTTTAGAAAAATTGAGAATAGAATAAAAAATAGTCATTTTTTGGTGGAAAAAGCTAGAGCTAAATTTCTGTTTCTTAAGCCATGTTATGATAAACACGTATTGATATTTTGATACTTATGTTGATGTGGGGCTTCATGAGGGTGATAAACCAAAAGTCCTCTTAAGCTATTTGTCTCTTTTCTGTAGAATTTATCACTCAGTTTGGATGCCCCAAGTAAGAGACAGGGAAGTATATTCATACCCAATTGCCCACGTTTCCTTTTTGATTAATTAGAAGTGGGAAACATTCTCAATGCCATAAAGTAAAGATCTTTTGGCAAGAAGGCCATTGTTTTAATATCGAGAAATTTCCAATCCTAAATATTGTTCATCATGATGGTTCACTAAAGTACTAAACATGATAGCTATCTATCTAGATCAGCATAAAAAAAAGTTATTTTTGTGCTTTGAATTCTTTTATTCTCCCTATAAAGTGGAACCTTTTAGTGCTAATATATTCAAAGCAAACTGTTATAAAGTATTCCTATGGGGCAAAAGATAAGAAATCCATAAGCATTTCATAAGTATCAAGCCAGTCCAACAGAACTCCTTGTACCTGAAAGTCTCCAGAGTTGAAAATCCGCTGCATGGAATCTGAATAGTAAATTCCACCATTGTCTCCTTGGTAATCCAATTCTTGTGGTTGCAGGTCAGAACCCATAAGAATGGTTCCATCGAAAATCCCAGAACTATCTGCAGATAATGCTGCAGCATTCATGGCCCCTGCAGGCATGCATGCTCCCAAAGTAGGGCCAAGAAAAGAACAAGAAGGAGATGGAGGGTTCAAAGGCACATAAGATGGCACTGAGGACAAACAATCCTCTTTATAAATGGTTGGTAAGGAAGCCCCCATAAGAGGTGCAACTGGGTTAGCAGGATATTGTGGGAAACCCTCAACAACAGCATCTAATACAGGAATTTGAGGCTGCACTGAAGAGAAATCAAACTGATCATGTTGGATTGTAAGATAAGGTGGAATAGAAAAGGGAGGGGATGAAGAAAAGTCTATGGAAGCAGATATATCATTGTCGATTTCCTCCTTGGAACCAAAGATTATAGACAAATTGCTACTATTGTTGACAGTGATGTTTGAGGTGCTGGTCGTGGTGGCGGTGTTGGTGTTGGTGGTTGTTGGGGTCGGGTTGTAATTTGTGTTAGAATTGCCATTATTATATTGGTAGCCATTCAACTTAGTGTCTATATCTGGAGGTAAGGAAAAATTTGTGGTATAGGAGCTTTCTTCATAACAGTTGGAGCTAGAAGTACCCTCAGAATTCTGCAAGTTCTGATCAGGGAAAAGCTCTAGATCACAAAAATCAAAAATTTCATCCTGTAAAACATTGAAAAGGCAATATTAACATCATGACAATAAATAACTGCCGCATATGCAAACTAAAATATTAATTCTAAGATTATGATGAACCTTCTCTTTAAGTAAAGTATTTGAAGCATCCCTTCTTCATATTCATCCATTAGGGGCTTCGATGAAGTTCCTATTTACTAGTAGAACTTGAAGCATCTATTCACATAGGCCATGATTAAGAAAGCAAGTCAAAACTAAAAGCTAATATTCTCTAATGATGCTAATTTTTAGTTTTTAGGTCATCAAAGGGGAGCATTTTAAAGCGTGTTACAATTATAGCTCTTTAGGTATACGTATATCACATGACACCCCCTCTCTGTACGGATGTACCAAAACTCAAGGCAATGTTATAATTAGTTCGCTCCCCTCACTCCACTCTGCTCCACGACGGCATTAGCCTACTTTCTCAACACACGTGTTCCACTCGATATGAGCCACATGCTACAACATGACCCTGACCAATGTTCCATGTCCAATATTAGCAAATGTGGGTGGTCTAATGGTGGGTTTTTTTGGCTAATTGACAAGGATGCGCATTTATGCTCCATGTGACCATGTAGGAACAAAGGTATCCAATATTGGCAAGAAATCAACATCATGAACAAAGAAAGAAGCTTATGGTAATGTTGATTTTGTTCAAGATAAGGAGATAGACCAATTTGAACAAACACTGGGAATTGAAAGGCACTTAAAAGAAGACCTAATGTTATTAATTTGCGATACTTGTCACAACTCCACTTTCATTCTAGGCAAAGAATCTAATTGGAAAAGTTCAAAAGAGAAGCATAAAAGCTACATATTCCATAAGCACAAAAAGCAAAGCTGAAATTTACTAGCTATAGGAAAATTCATTACTGCAACTATGATGGTGACTAGCTTGGACAATGATAGTTTGGCGGGCATGCTTGGACACAAGATTGAAATAATGTTTTCAATAAATGTTCAAGTGAACTATGACTGACTCAATGAAACAGAAGTTACTTCTATTTTTCCCCCTTGAGTCGAGTCAATATATATATATATATATATATATATCATTGTCTTAGAAAAGGAGAAAATGGAAAAAAAAAAAAAAGAGAAAAATCCATTGAGCACCTTTTAACACAGCTCAAATGGCCAATAGATTTACAAAATAAGTGTAATGGTTGTCAATATATTTTAAGCAGAACGATTAAGGAATGCTCTTCAAAACATAGGAATGGGCTGAAAATTTCCATTCTCCTTTTTTGTCTTTTTTATTTCAATTGTACGTACATTTGAAGTTTTAAGAACGTAAAATATCGTCGATCTAGACATTCAAATGACAAATTCAAAGAATGACTCAAGATCTGAATTTGCAAAAGAAGATAATGGATTTTGAGAAGTTGAAAAGGAAAATCACATAACACAGAAAATATGTATATATATATAATCCTTCGTCAATTCTGTCTCTTCCATGAATTTTATTGACAAATTGAGCTTACACCCCAAATTCGAGTTTCAAAACACAGAAAATCTCGTGGAAGAAAAAAAAAGAAAACATGAAGGAAAGACGCATGCATTTAGATCACAAAAGAACGAACAATTGCAAGCCAAACGTGAGATTGTTTAAGGTGAGGAAACATTACAAGGGGAAGCTGCTCTGGTGGCTGAACCACGTCTTGCAACATCTTACCACCTTTATGCAAGGCCAAGAAAGTCGAGGTTCCCTGTATACCTCCTATAACATGAGCGATGGAAAGCATTCATGTAATAGGGTCGACTTCGGATGCCCCAAACCTCGGACTATAAAAGCTTATCCGAAACAAGAATACACTCAAACAGATCACAAAAACAAACTGAATAATAGAAAAGAAAGCTCTAGAAAGAGTGATTTCGGTATGAGTTTTGGTTTTTCTTGTTATAAGATCAGAAGAAGTTAGAGCTAATATAATAATTAGCTTGGAAAATGAAAGTATGGGGTGGCAAAAGTTATGGATATATCATATATATAGAGTCTGAGGGTTGTAAAGCGTGCTACATTTATAGCTCTTTAAGTATACGTATTTCACATGAATCCTCTCACTGTACGGATGTACAAAAACTCAAGGCAATGTTATAATTAGTTCACTCCCCTCACTCCACTCTGCTCCACGACAGCATGAGCCTGCTTTCTCAGTACACGTGTTACACTCGATATGAGCCACATAATACAACATGACCATAACCAATGTTCTGCGTCCAATATTGGCAAAAGTGGGTGGTCTAATGATGAGTTTTTTTGGCTAATTGAAAATGATGTGCATTTATGCTCCATGTGACCATGTAGAAAAAAAGGTATCCAATATTGGCAAGAAATCAACATCATGAACAAAGAAGGAAGCTTATGGTAATGTTGATTTTGTTCAAGATAAAGAGATAGACCAGTTTGAACAAACACTAGGAATTGAAAGGCACTTAAAAGAAGGTCTAATGTTATTAATTTGCGATGCTTGTCACAACGCCACTTTCATTCAATCTAAGCAAAGAATCTAATTAGAAAAGTTCAAAAGAGAAGCGTAAAAGCTACATATTCCATAAGCACAAAAAAGCAAAGCAGAAATTTACTAACTACAGAAAAATTCATTACTGCAACTATGATGGTGACCAGCTTGGACAATGACAATTTAGTGGGCGTGCTTGGACACAAGATTGAAATAATGTTTTCAATTAATGTTCAAGCGAACTAAGACTGACTCGATGAAATAAAAGTTACTTATATTTTTTCCCCTTGAGTCGAGTCAATATATATATATATCATTGTCTTAGAAAAGGAGAAAATGGAAAAATAAAAGAAAAAAAAGCCATTAAGCACCTTTTAGCACAGTTCAAATGGCCACTAGATTTACAAAACAAATGTAATGCTCGTTGATATATCTTAAGCAAAATGATTAATGAATGCTTTTCAAAACATAAGAATGGGTCGAAAGATTTCATTCTCTTTTTTGTCTTTTTTATTTTAATTGTACGTACACTTGAAGTTTTAAGAATGTAAAATATCGTCAATCTAAACGTTCAAATGATAAATTAAAAGAATGACTCAAGATCAAAAATTGCAAAAGAAGATAATGGATTTTGAGAAGTTGAAAAGGAAAATCGCAAAACACAAAAAATATGTATATATATTTATGTACATATATATATATATATTCCTTCATCATTCTGTCTCTTCCATGAATTTCTTTGACAAATTGAGCTCACATCCGAAATTCGGGCTTCAAAACACAAAAAATCTCATGAAAGGAAAGAAAAGAAAACATGAAGGAAAGATGCATGCATTTAGATCGCAAAAGAACAAACAATTGCAAGGCGTATGTGAGATTGTTTAAGGTGAGGAAACATTACAAGGGGAAGCTGGTCTTGTGGCTGAACCACGTCCTGCAACATCTTACCACCTTTATGCAAGGTCGAGAAAGCCGAGGTTCCCTATCTACCTCCAAGAACATGAGCAATGGAAAGCATTCATGTAATAGAGTCGACCTCAGACGCCCCAAACCTCAGACTATAAAAGCTTATCCGAAATAAGAATACACTCTCAAACACATCACAAAAACAAACTAAATAACAGAAAGGAGAGCTCTAAAGAGAGTGATTTCGGTATGAGTTTTGGTTTTTCTTGTTATAAGATCAGAAGAAGTTAGAGCTAATATAATAATTAGCTTGGAAAATGAAAGTTATGGGGTGGCAGAAGCTATAAATATATCATATATATAGAGTCTGAAGGTTGTAAATAAAGAAGCGTTCGTACTTAGCACAATGTTGGAGGGTCAACCCGAGGGTCGCGGTGGTCCACCAATTGCCTCCCTGGCTATTTGCGTACGCGTGGCACTTCCTCAAAAGGTTAGAGAAACTATTCCCTGCTCCACTCTATATGTGCGACCTCAGTCTCCCCTGGACTTGCATGAGGATATGCCTCGTGACACGTGGCATGTAACGGTCTAGCTGAAATTCCTTTGACCAAGCCTTTACTATTCCTGGGCCCTGCCCGAATTTGAATAGTAAGAACCTTTTCTTTCTTCTATTTGACTGTTATTTTTAGTAAATCATATATATTTCTTCGATATATATTTGAGATTTGGCTTGTTTGCGGCTTGCTTCTTGGAGGACCAACTTTTTCATAGTAACTTTGGAAGTTATCTTCGGATTAATAAGGAATTCTTCGGCCTTTTGAGTTTAAAATGTATGTATATATGGCAAAGTTGCCGGCGAGGAGAGAAATAATTGGTATATATATGGATTAATTAATATTCCCGAAGTCACGATGATCTCGGCCAGTATCAGATTAATATAAATATATTTTTTTGTTTTTTTGTTTTTTTGTTTATATATTTTATTGTCGAGTAATACAAGTTATATCCACACAACAAATTTATAAAACTAAAATTCTGACGTTAATATTATTTGGCCACAAATGTAGTTTTATTATTTGACGTTGGATCCAGTACATGTACATGATAAGTCTCCTGAATGGTTTGTGAATTTATTTTTATAAAATCTTCTTATGCCTAAATAATTTCACTTAATAGTTATTGTCTATTTCTAATGTGATGAACATGTCAAAATAATTTAAGGTCTGTGGTTGGGATAGTGAGTTGATATAAGATCACGAGTTTTGAAAGTTGAATAAATATTATTAGGATATATTATTTTTTAATATTATTATTGTTTTGAAATTTAAAAATTTTGAATTGTTTATAATATTTTATACAAAAGTTTGAAACTAATCTAATAATAAGATGGGATGAGATAAGTTAAAATCATCTCTCAATCCCAATCCCAATAGAACTAATTGATGGAGTACGTTCTTAAATATTGTTATATAAGCATAAATTAATGTTTTACTAGTGTGGGAAAGGAAAAATAGTGACAGTGCTAATATTGTGTGGGCAAATTCTAAATTTAGATCATAAGCATTATCACCTGTGCTATAATTGAATTAGGATTAGGGTTAGGGTACATGGTTTAAACTTTGAAGAAGGTTGACACGAATACTTACTCGAGCAAAGTTCATCTAGCAAGATTATAGGATCCTCGCATGAGCAGAAATTACAATAATTCAGAGAGATTTAAATAGTGAGCTGAGATAAGATGATCAGATATGAATTAAAAGTTAAATAAAGTATTGTTATATTAAATTTTTTTAATACTATTTTTGTTTAAAGGTTTAAAAAAATCAAGTTATTTATTATATTTTATTTAAAAATTTAAAAAAATTATAATAATCAAATAAAACATGAGAGATGAGTTTAGTATGTTTCGTTATCCAAACCACCTTAAAATAAAAGTTTGTTACACCTTAAAATAAAAGTTTGTTACACCTAGCTTCTCGGCTCTCGCTCGAAGGAAAATGCAATAATTAGAAATTGGATTCCACACTTAATTGATGACTAAACGAGCTACCTACGTCATATACTCTCTTACACAATTTTTCATTAGATAGAGACTATATACAGTGCAATTTTTCTTTTTATCAGAGTTCAATTATATATATATATACTTGAGAGATAGATCCCCATCAAACCTTTCAATAAGTGGTGTTTGGATATGGCCTACTTGATTTTTGTGATGTTTTAGAAATTAATGAAATCACTTTGTCAACGTCAAAGATCATGCACGGATAATTAATTTATGAAATCTTACTGCTTTTATAAATGTTATTGATTTTTCCAAACTGTTCATTCGAGCATGTTCATATTTTAGGCTTTAGCACCCAAAAACACGTTGATCAGGAGATTGTCCTAGTCGGCCTCTATTTTTTGCAATAATGTACTCAAAAGTATATATGTTTGGATGTTAAGTGCACTTTAAATTATCCGTAAATAATAGTAAATAGTTCATTATAAATAATAATAAAGTAGTTTGAGATGGTCCTAACAACCAAACAATATAGCCAATTTACATGCATTAATTTTGCCTATCTCCATCATCTCGTATGGATAAGATTCACTATATAAAAAAAATTATTTTAATAAAATGATTATTTTCAACTAAAATAAATATATTTTTATCATAAATAATTATTTTTATTATAAATAATTAATCACAAATATTTTTTATTTTTAGTAAAATTGCTTATGCATAGGGAAGTACGAACATGTTGCCATTGCCTAACGTACCTAAATTACATATATGCATGATCACAGATAACCCAAAACAAAAAAAACCAAGACAAAATAAAACAAAAAAACAGGTTGCACAACTTTGTTTTGTTCGACACGTGGACAGTGAAAGCGAGCTTCAAGTCCACCACTGTACGCAATTAATTAGATAATTACTAAAAAAAATTAGATAATAGTAATTCAATATTTATGACCAAGAAGATTATTAACGATTAAAATTAATTATTAACTATTAAAATTAATTATTTGTAACTAATAAAAATATAATAAGTAAGTAATTTTTTTATAATGAATATGCTATATCTGACTTGATCGAAAGCAACACAAAATTAGATGGGATATTTAATTCCATTCATCCAGAAGACAAACAAAATAGGTTTTACGCTAAACAGAACAAAGCTCGAACTGATGGGAGATTTCATGCACCATTCATATATATGATTCCCAATACCCAGCAAAGGACAGACAGCCACATGCTGCATGCATTACCACCTAGCTAGCCTACGAAAATGAAAGTATAGTTTATTTTCACAGTTTATCTTATTTAATTATTATAATTTTTATAAATTTTTATATAAAATAAAATAAAAATTTTTAAATCTAAATAATAATAATATTATTATTAATATTAAAAAATATATCTAACAATATTTTATTTAATTTTTAATTTTAATCCCAACTCAACTCAAGTACGTACTCATCTTGCTGAAATCTTATCTCTTAATTGGCCTGCTCTGCTTTGCTTCTCCTACTACGTACACAACCTACCTACCTATCTATCTTCAGCAATCTTCAGATGCTCCTAATTTCGTACATGGCACAGGAATAAAATCACTCTCGTTTCTTTGCCACGCGACCCGTTGCTCGAGCCCATTCAATGAATGATTTGCATGTTGATCATCACAACATGCCTCGTGCCTTTGCTCAGTACGTAAAAGATGGTTAAATTCCCACTCCACTTTTCTCAGTCTGGGCTATATATATATATATATATACGCTTGGCGCAGCATGCAATATGCATGATATTATATTCAGATTCTAGCTGCAACTCTGGTCTCTACTCAGTTCTTTCGTTGCCCAATATGGCAATGCAGATTATAAATTCGCTCATTTTGCCTGTTTTAGCAAAATTCGATTGCATGATCATAAAAATCTTCCCCCAGCAGTCCTGCGAGATATGCTTGCTTGGCGTCTAAGATATATCATGTTTCGCTGTATTTTGCAGCATCTATCTATCTGCCCTGGTCTGCTGCAACTGCAGCCAAAAAAAAAAAGAAAAACATATTCTAGCAAGCATCGATAGGAAAATGGATGACTGGCTATAAGCAATGGCAGTCCCCATTCACATGCCTACGTACTACGATTAATGCCAGGATTCTCGACAGAGGGCCATTACTCTACCATTGCCCTGTAATTTTAAGGAGGGCTAGGTACTTATTCTAGAAGTACCTAGGAGGGCTGACAAGTCGCATTCTTATAGGAGGGCTGGTTTTCTCATATAATCAGATAGGCTGGTTAGAAGTTTTTCCCTTATATAAAATGCGACACTCTCGTCACCCTTGGATCATGCATCTTTTATTTTGGGCTAGGTTTGAATATTACAAAAATAATTTTATCCCATTTCATCTTATCTAATTATTATAAATTTCTCAAACTTTCACATAAAATATAATAAATAATTTAATTTTTTCAAGTTTCAAAATAATAATAATAATAATAATAATAAAAGATATTATTATAATATTATTTAATTTTTAACTTTTATCTCAATCATCTAATCTCAACTCACTATTTAAACTTATTCTAGAGCTCCCAGGGTTAGATCAATGGTAAGCTCATTGAGGTCATTGCTTAATGCCCTATCCTATGCAAGGCCCTCAAAAATAAAAGTTATCAAACATTTTTTTTTTTTGTAAAAGAAAAAAAAAATCTCATTAAATAAAATTTAATTAATTTTTATATTTTTTAATGTGTGCAAGAACCCATAATACTAAATTTAATATTTAATACAAATGAATTTTAATATTTATAAATAAATTTTTTAAGCTCATGCTAAATTGAAGTACAAAATTTATATTGAGGTCTCATTTTATATAAATTATTGTGTTAAATATAGATTCAAAAACAAATTATTTAAAAATATAAATAAAAACTCATTTATTTTATTTATATATTTTATATTTTATATTTTATATTTTATATTTTATATAAAATTATGAATAACTTACTTTGATTTTATCTTAGATGTCAATATATATTGAGCCGGTCTTGAGAGCACCCTAGCTGCATGCAGTAGTACCCTGGTTATTATTATTATTATTATATACTTTTTCTTCATATAAATTAATCAGATTTATGGTATTGTTTTATGGGATTTGTGGATTTAACAATATTATATATCTCAATCATTACATTATGAGAGAGAGAGAGAGATTGACCGTGTATTTAAAAGTTGACGAGGGCTTGCTTAATTGCATGACCTCGACATCATCTCTAAACTCTAGTACCAAGGTATGAGTAATGTCAAATATAATTGTAAATTGTGCAAACTTCTATATTTTATTTTTTAAAAAAGAGTAGAATCTACATTATTCAAAGATTAAAATTTTTATTTGATTCTTATATTTATTCATTTTTTAAAGGGAGTCATAATGATCAATGGTGTTTACTGCTATTATATGTCTGTAAATATCATTTCTACATGCTACAAGATAAAGTCTCAGATCTCTTATCCTTGTAGTTGATTGACAAACGGCATAGCTTGATTGGTTGAAGAAAATTCGGGGTAACAACAAAAAAAAGTCTAAATTAAATGATATAAGTCAAAAGCACGTATTCAGACTAGTTAAATATAAGCTACTGTTAAAAAAGTTGATAGGAAAGTGGCATCAGATCCGAAGATCTCAAACATGCTTAGTACTTTTCTACGTACACCCACATCATGTTTGAATTGAGAATCATACATGATCATCTTGTTGAAGAATATAAATATATATATATCTATATCTATATCTATATCTATATCTTTTAAAGCCAAACAATCAATCTACTCTGCAGCAGATACTTAGCCAAACATCTGATTTGATACACACTCTGATCTCTTGTTTGACTCTTTTTGAACTTCTTTTCCCTGCAGATGATCATGATCGAACTGATCAATAACTCATCCAACTTTTGCATGTTATGCTTTATCTTTTCGTGAAAAAAACACCGATGTGATCGTTCCCTACGATATTCCCTGCAACTTTGCATGAATGAGATCGATCTAGTGGGGGAGTGGAGGGAACTTTGATTCTACAGGTGTTGTAACGCCCAGAGGCCACGATCCATGATATCTTTATACTTAAAAAAGCATATATCCTAAAATAAACAGTAATAAACAGAATTTCTTGTTTAACATCCATAAAGTCGAAATTACCCCTTCAGTTACACACAAGAGCACCAATTTATGACGTAAATGCCCTTCGGACTCCCTTCGGCTATGCTCGTAGCCACGCAGAGCTAATAGGGGTGGTCAGCGGGTACCCGCACCCGCTGACCCGCCCGCAAACCGCCCCGCTCCCGCCTTGCGGGGCGGGTTAACCCGCACAACGGAAACCCAACGGGGTAAACCCGCCCGCATTTTGGGTTGGGGGCGGGGGCGGGGGCGGGGGCGGGGGCGGTATAGCTTCGACCCCGCCCCCGCCCCCGCATATATAAAAACCTAGATGACTCAAAACGGCGTCGTTTTGAGTCATCTGGGTTTTTTTTAACTTTACTTACATAAAACGACGTCGTTTATATAAAACGGAGTCGTTTTATGTAAAGGACTTTAAGAATTAAGCCCCCCCCCCTTTCGGTCTCCGTCGAACACATTGTCCCTCTCTCTCTTCTCCCCCTCACTCTCTCTCTAAAACCGGCGCAAACCCTAGCCCTAATAAGCTCCTCAGCCCACCGTCGTCACCGCCGCTGGCCACCGGCGCTGCCAAGTGCGAAACATCCCTCTCTCTCGTTCCGATAGTTCTCCGATTCCGTTCTCCCTCTCGGTCTCTCGATATTTCTCCGAATCTAGGTAATCACTAATCTCCCATTTTTTTGGTTTTGATTCTTCAAAATTTGAAATTACATGATTGTGTTGAAAACTTGAATTTATTGAATATTTGATTATGAGTTTATGAGTGGATTGTGTTGAGACTTGAGGGTTTGGATTATGGATGCCGATTGCTTAAGGTCCGATTGTCTGGATTCTGGAATTTGCTTGATTTGGTAACCCGTGGTCCCGTAACATATATAATGTATATATATATATATATATTTGTTATTTAGATTGTAAGGATTCTAAATAGTAAATTTGCAGCCCGTAACATATATAATGTATATATATATTTTTGTTATGTAAATTGTAAGGATCCTAAATTTCCAGTTATGCACAAAGCTCTCATTATATTCTATTAAAAATTATTTTTAGTTGCATTGAATCATTGATTAAATGTGTCACATTTTAAACCAATTTATAGATTAATTACTTAAATAAAAATATATATTGAAACCATAAAAAATCGACTAACCTACTGTAAGTATTGACACATAAAAAAAAATTGAATTTATGATATTTAGATATTGAAATAAACTAACATTAAAAAAATAAAAAAAATAAAATTATTATTTGAAAAATAAAATCAGTATTTAGTACTAGCCATACATGTTAAGTTGTTAACTATAAGTCTATACATTTCAAAATAAAATAAATGAGAATATATATACACACATATATATTTGTAATGTCATATTAAAATAATAGGCAAAATGAGTGATATAATCATATAAATTATTATAGTTTGATGCATTAGGTATTATTTGAAAGTTAGACAATTGAGTCTAATTTTGAATTGAAATTTGAGCCTATTATATTTTGGTATGACCATTTGTGTTGCATTTATTATAATTTCAGATTTGTTGTAAATGGAAAGTCCAGAGGATTCTAGTGCGAGCTCCCCGGAGGCCGCTTTGGGTACCTCCGACCCTAACCCTAACCCTAACCCTATCCCGACCACTACCACTACTACTACCACAACCCCTAATCCTACCAGTACTCTTATTCCGGTTGAGACCCCTGACCCTACTCCTACCACTACTACTTGCCCCGCCCCCAAGCAGTCTAGCAAGAAAGCCCCATCCATAATTTGGGCTCATGTCACCAAGATAGAAGGTGGTGACTCCAATGATCCAAAAGCCAAATGCAACTATTGTGGCAAAATTTATGGGTGCCACTACAAGAGACATGGCACTTCCCAGATAAAATTGCACTTGGAGGAACAGTGCAAAAAATCTCCAATTTTGAAGTCTTTGGTAGAGAAGGCCCAATCTAGGCTTGAAGTTGGATTTAAAAAAATGGGTGAAGGGAGTAGTGGGGAGTTGGCATTAAAGGGGTATACAAAATATGATCCTAACGAGGCTAGGACACACCTAGCTCGCATGATTGTTATAGATGAGATGCCTTTCCAAGTGGTTGATGGGAAAGGGTTCTAAGCCTATTCTAAGTACTTGGAACCAAGATTCAATATTCCTTCTCGTCACACGGTGGCAAGAGATGTTAAAAGACTTTATCGATCAGAAAAAGAGAAGTTGAGGGGTTTATTGGTGGGAGAAAATGTTTGCCTCACCACTGATTGTTGGACTTCTTGTAATAATCTTAATTTTATGTGTATGACTGTTCATTGGGTTGATGGGGGTTGGACATTGCATAAGAAAATCCTCAAATTTTGTCAAATAACTGATCACAAAGGTGAGACGATAGGGAAGGCCTTAGAGGCCGCTGTGAAAGAGTGGGGGTTAACTCGGGTTTGCACTTGCACGGTTGATAATGCCGGGGCTAACGATGTTGCAATGAGACATCTTAAGAGTCTCATGAATAATATGAGTAGAACGATTTTGGGTGGGGATTATTTGCATGTGCGATGTGCAGCACATATTCTTAATTTGATTGTGGGTGATGGCTTAGATAAGCTTGGTGACTCGGTTGCTCGGGTTAGGACTGCTGTGAGATGGGTCAGATCTTCTCCTGCTAGATTGGCTAGGTTCAAAGTTGCTGCAACTTCTATGGGTATAACATATAAAAAAGGTCTTTGCACTGATTTGTCTACAAGGTGGAACTCAACCTTTTTTATATTGGAGGCAGCTCAGGAGTATAAGTTGGCATTTGATGCATTGGGTAATGAAGACATACAATATGTCAAGTATTTTGATGAAAAGTTTGGGTATCCTTTGTCTAATGATTGGGAGGTTGTATCTATTTTTATAGAGTTTCTGAGAGTTTTTTACGATGTTACCAATGTTTTATCTGGTTCTCTATATCCCACGGCACATCAATTTTGTCAACAAATAGCCAAAGTGAAAGAAGAATTAGATGATATTGCAGCAGGTAGTAACACCACTTGCGGGAGATGTCTAGGACCATGATGGAGAAATTCGATAAATATTGGGGGGAAGAGTTTGATAAAGCCAATATCTTGTTATATGTTGCATGTGTCCTTGACCCACGATTTAAAGTTAAAGGCATGGTATTTGGGTTGACTAATGCAATTGGCAAGGATTGTGCATCAGCTGTTGCATCTCGAGCTCAGGAAACACTTGTTAGATTATTTTATGAGTTCACTATCATGGGAGGTGGTAGTGTTGCAGCCCCTACAGCCACAAGTATCCCCCCACCAGGTGCAGATGCTAGACGTGGAAAAAAATGTAAAATGGACTGGGGTGACAAGATGAAGTCGACCCCCTTGGATTTTATGGGTTCCATCACAGATGCCCAGTCAGAGGTAGACAGATATTTGGCATTGGATCTTCATCCATTTGTACGAGATTTTGATATATTAGCTTGGTGGAAGATGAATGTCTCCAAATATCCCGTATTTTCAAAGGTTGCTCGTAGTATCTTGGCCATCCCGATCAGTACAGTAGCATCAGAGTCGGCCTTCAGCACTAGAGGGCGTGTATTAGATCCTTTTCGGAGCTCATTAGATCTTATCACTGTTGAGTCCCTGATTTGCACACAGAATTGGATTACGGGTGCTGAAATTCATATTCCGGAGATTATTGATTATGATCCGGTTGAGGCTGAGGACGAGGCTATTGATCAGTCTGGATCTGGTAAATTGTTACGCAATAAATATTTACATTATTTTGTATTTATTTAATTACATTTAATGTTACACAGATTTTACATTTAATTGTTGTAATTTGTAGCGACCGTAACGCCAACACCTGGGACACCGTCAACACCTACCTCTGCTGCAGTATGACCTACGTCACCTACCAACCCATCACTATGGTTTGTACTTTACACAATTATTTTTTAATTGTTGTTTACATTTATAATTTTATAATATTTGTAATGTTAGTTTTTAACTTATTTTGTAATTCTTGTTTATGATTTTTGACATTTTTTAATTTCTATGACAGTATTATTTTGTATGTCAATTCAAATTGTCAAGCCCATCTTTTAAGTTAATAACCCAATTTAATTTTGGTAAGTAACTTAATATTTTTAATAAATTATTGTTTTTTTCATGTTTATAACTTTATTATTATATTTGTACTCTAATTGTTTTTTAACTTATTGTTGCAGCCTTGCAGGTTAATTAAGCCTTAAGGTCCAACAACCCCACAGTCCCCATCCAAGTTTGCATTATGACTCTTTTATCGTGACAAAATCCAATCACCAGTGTCCAAGGACCATTATTATCAATCTTATTTTTTATAATTTTGTAAATTGTAAATTTGTAAATTTGTAATGTTAATAGTTAATAGTACAATTTGTAATTTTATATTTTGTAGGATTCATTTATATTATTGTAAATTTGTAAATTATAATAGTTTAGTAACTAGTCTAGACTTCTAGTAGTTTCTATTTTTAAATTTTAACTTTTAACTGATTTAGACTTTTAGATTTTTAGTTATGTTTTTTTAAATTATTTTGTCATTTTAGAATTTAGTAATGATAATTATTTAGTATTTAATATATTGATATTTATTATTGTGAAATTATATCAGGTTTGATGATTTTCTGAGTGGAAAATTGCTTAAAACTTTGATCTGGGCCGAAACAGACCCAGACAGGCCCAACAGGGGCGGTGGCGGGGGGCGGGCGGATGGGGCTTACCCCGCTCCCCCCGCTGTTAGGCGGGGTACCCCGCTCCGTGCAACCGGGGACGGGGTGCGGTTGATATTGATGACCCCCCGCCCAGGCGGGGGCAGGGGCAATTGTTGGGGGACCCCGCCCCCGCTAGGGCGGGGATCACCCCTAAGAGCTAAGGTTCACCGTCTACTATCCAGTCTCACCGCCAACTCCGGCATCTCCCCCATGATCCGACAAACAACTCCCCACCGCCAAATGTCCTTGCTAGGCCCTCCCTTAGCCTTATGCAAGCAAAACCTAAAACCGATTCCATAGGGATTCCTCCACATCAAGCAATCATAGGCCACCATAAGCAGCCACCATAACCACCGTAGAGCACTGCAACTACCCAAGACCACCCCTTCCTCCTCTCCTTCAGTCAGAGCCTGCAACTCCTCCCTAGACCCACAAAACTCACGACTTCCAACCTTTTTCCCCTTCGATTCCTAACGGTGTGTTTAGAGAAACCCTTCCATCAAATCCCACAAGAACAACAATAAATTTGAGAGACCGAATAAATTAGAGAGGCCCAAGAGACTCGATGAAGAGAAGATCGGGATTGAGAAGAATGGAGACCCGATGAAGAGAAAGAGATGGAGAGAGGAAGGGAGAAAGATCGAGGATGAGAAAACGGTACGTTTTTAGTTTGAAATACAATGCGTTTCCAGTCATTTAAATGTGCATGTATGCCAAATGGTGCGTTTTAATCTATTATTCGGTGTGTGATGTGGTACGCTTGTTTAGTTTGAAACCAAACGTTGCATTTTTAGTCATGTAAATGTGTTTCCTAGAATTTCTTTGGGTTTGGTTAGTCTCATTGGGTTTCAGAATTTCTGTCTGGTTACTTTCACCATTTTTTTATGGTAATGGTTTTAATTTTTCTTAGTTGACTCCTTCATCTAGTTACTTTCACTATTTTGTGGTGTGACATTTGTCAGTCGAAATGATACTTTCGCTGTTAAAGGGAGACATGGAGGGCAGACTGCAAAGTATTAACTTTTGATTTTTCATTATCTCTTGCAGTGCTTTGAAAACTTTTGTTGCCAAACTCTTTTAGACATTTGTTTATTTACATTTGTTTTGAAGTGGTCCTTTTTGAGAGAGGGCTAGAAGAGAGAAAGAAATTTCTCTATTAAGGTTAGAGAAGTAGTCTTTTTATTTGTGCATTTATTTTTATATTTATGTACATTTGTTTATTTACATTTTTTTTTTGAAGTGGTCTTTTTTTAGAGAAGGCTGGAAGAGAAAGAAATTTCTCTGTTAAGGTTTAAGAAGTGGTCTTTTTATTTGTGCATTTCTTTTTATATTTGGGCGCATTTGTTTTTTTTGTGATAAATATTCATCTATGTATTTATTTGTTTCTGATTTGTGTTTTTGTGCTTTGACACTTCTTTAAGTTGTCAGAGACAAGGTTGAAAGCGAAAAAGATAAATTTCTTTTCGTGGTTGAGGGTGCTTCATTGGTTTGTTTTTTGGTGATAAATATTTATCTATGCATTTGTTGGTGATAAATATTTATCTATGCATTTGTTTATTTTTTATCCAACAGCTTAATCAAAAAATATTCTCTTTATGCATTCATTTACTTCGTATTCAGCTAAATCAAAAAAATATTGTCTTTATGCTGTTGTGCTTTCCCATTTCAGGATTACTCAAATGAGAAAACATTTGAGAAAGCATTTGTTTATTTCAGTATTACTCATATGAGAAAGCATTATTAATTTTTCTTGTGCTTTCTCATCTCTTTATTTATGTATTTCTTTAATTTTATTTATGTTTTTGTGCTTCGAGACTTTTTGACCATCGAGAATTGAATGAAACAAATATTCTTTTTATTTGTTTTTATGGTTTGTGCTTATTAGTCACACATAGATTTGTAGTCTTTATTCTCAATTTTTTTTATGTATTTGGTTTTTTTTTGTGATAAGTATTTATTTATGCACTTGTTTATGTTTTTTATTTAAATTTTTTGCTTTAAGTTTTGTACTTTGAGACTTTTTTTATTGTTGAGAACTAAATGTGGTCTATGCTAATTAGTCACACGTAGATTTGTAATTTTCATTCTCATTTTTTTTTTAATTTGGTTTTTTTTTGTGTTCAATGTTTATTTATGCATTTTTTTTCCTTTAACTTTTGTGCTAAGTTTTGTGTTTTGAGACTTTTGCTTTGAAAGTGTGAGGGAGAAATGAGGCATCTATTGCAACATTACCAGATTGAGCTATGAGAGAGAAAATTTCTTGGATAGTATGTTTATAGTCTTCGTTCTGAATTTTTTTTTGCTTACCAAACTTTTTTAGGCATTTCTTTATTTATATTTGTTTTGAAGTGTTCTTTTTTTAGAGATGGCTGGAAGAGAGAAGGAAATCCCTCTACTAAGGTTTAAGAAGTGGTCTTTTTATTTGTGTATTTATTTTTATATTTGTGCGCATTTTTTTTTGTTAGAAATATTCATCTATGTATTTGTTTGTTTCTAATTTGTGTTTTTGTATTTTGATACTTCTTTAAATTGTCAGAAACAAGATTGGAAGCGAAAAAAGCAAATTTCTTTCCATGGTTGAGGTTGATATGTTTTTTGGTAATAAATAATTATCTATGCATTTGTTTATTTTTTATCCAGCGGCTTAATCAAAAAAATATTCTCTTTATGCATTCATTTACTTCTTATTCAACTAAATCAAAAAAATATTGTCTTTATATTGTTGTACTTTCCCATTTCAGTATTACTCAAATGAGAAAACATTTGTTTATTTCTGTATTACTCGTATGAGAAAGCATTATTAATTTTTTCTTGTGCTTTCTCGTCTCTTTATTTATGTATTTCTTTACTTTTATTTATATTTTTGTGCTTCAAGACTCTTTTACCGTTGAGAATTAAATAAAACAAATATTCTTTTTATTTGTTTTTGTGGTTTGTACTTATTAGTCACACATAGATTTGTGGTCTTCATTCTCATTTTTTTATGCATTTGGTTATTTTTTTTGCAATAAATATTTATTTATGCATTTATTTATTTATTTAAATTTTGTGCTTTAAGTTTTGTACTTCGAAACTTTTTTATCGTTGAGAACTAAATGTAGTCTCTACTGATTAGTCACACATAGATTTATAGTTTTCATTCTCATTTTTTTCTTAATTTGGTTATTTTTATGTGATCAATGTTTATTTATGCATTTGTTTATTTTTTTTATTTAACTTTTGTGCTAAGTTTTGTACTTTGAGACTTTTGCTTTGAAAATGTGAGAGAAATGAGACATCTGTTGTAGCATTATCAGATTGGGTTGTGAGAGAGGAAAATTTCTTGGATGGTATGTTTTGTGGTCTTCATTCTGAATTTATTTTTTGTTTGCCAAACTCTTTTAGGCATTTGTTTATTTACATTTATTTTGAAGTATTCTTTTTTGAGAGAGGGCTGGAAGAGAGAGAAATTTTTCTGTTAAGATTAGAGAAGTGGTCTTTTTATTTGTGTATTTGTTTTTATATTTGTGCGCATTTATTTTTTTTGTGATCAATATTCAGCTATGTATTTGTTTGTTTCTCATTTGTATTTTTGTGATTGGACACTTTTATTTTTGTGATTGGACACTTTTTTAAGTTGTCACAGACAAGGTTGGAAGCAAAAAAAGCAAATTTCTATTCATAGTTGAGGGTGCTTCATTGGTATGTTTTTTTATGATAAATATTTATCTATGCATTTGTTTTTTTTTTAGCTTAATCAAAAAAATATTCTCTTTCTGCATTCATTTACTTCTTATTCAGCTAAATCAAAAAAATATTCTCTTTATATTGTTATACTTTCCAATTTCAGTATTACTCAAATGAGAAAACATTTGAGAAAGCATTTATTTATTTTAGTATTACGATCAAATAATAAGCTTTTTTAATCTTTTCTTGTGCTTTCTCATCTCTTTATTTATGTATTTGTTTAATTTTTTTTTTTTATGCTTCGAGATTTTTTTACGATCGAGAACTTAATGAAACAAATATTCTTTTTATTTGTTTTTATAGTTTGTGCTTATTTGTCACACATAGATTTGTTATCTTCGTTCTCTTTTTTTTTTATGCATTTGGTTATTTTTTTGTGGTTTTCATCATGCATTTTTTTATATTTATACATTTGTTTTTTATCTTATTATTTTACATTTAGAGTTTTCAAAACATAGCATTGGAGTTATTTTACTAGCTTACATGGCAGTGTATAAGTTATTGCACAGCCCCATTCTACTCACTAACATTATTGGACACTAACGAAATTAGATACAGGTATTGACTAGGTATATTTTGACATAGTAGTATTAGTTGGTTGCTGAAAATAATATGAAAGTGGGTTTTATTTGTGAGATAAATAGTAATGGTGTGCTTTGTGGGTTTGAATATTTTTGCATATTTTTGTGGAGTTCTGAATAAAGAAAAGTTTGATGTGTATTGATGTTTTGTTGAATTATTAGTGGTTGCTTTGAATTATGGACAGTTTTAGTATGGTTGATATATTAAGTATTGGAATTTGATGTAGGTTTTGGTCATTACATGCTCGTAATATTGAAATTGAAATTGAAGTTTCTAGAAAAAAAAAAGAGCAAAATATTCTCTTTGAATCATACTTCATCTTTTAAAGTTACATAAAAACATAAACAACATATCATGTGCAACTAATCAATGTATATAATAACCTAAATATCATAAAGCCTAATCTTACTAATCACACCCATCAAAGCAAATAAAATAATATCTTTGATTTAGCTGAATAAGAAATAAAAAATGCATCAAGAGATTTTTTTTTAAGTAATACTAAAATAGGAAAGCATTTGAGTATTACTAAAATATCAAAGCATAAAAACATAACTAAGAAATAAACAAATGCATAAAGGGATTTTTTTTCTTTATTTATGTTTTTGTGTTTTCCCATCTCTATATTTATCCATTTGTTTTTTTTTTACTTTTTTTCTACTTTCTCATTTTAAAAAGCATTTTTATTACTTAAATGAGAAAATAAAAATGGTTTCTCAAAAAAAAATGAGGACTCCAACTTTTACAAATGTTGAAACATTAAAATATATGTAGTCTCTTGATTTTTGTTTGGCATGTTTGGCTACTTCAACTTCAGTTATGTGAGTGCTTCATGAGGATTTATTCATTTTAAAATTCTTGATATTTTTTCATCTAGTTACTTCATAGAAATTTAAATTGAAACCCTTATCCAGCAAATGTTAACATTACTAAACAGTCACTAAAACTAATCCACTCCATATATAATTCCATTCAAAATATCTTACTATACCAAGAATGTTGAAATCCATGGGTTTCAAAAACAAATAAAAAGTACAAAAAGTAAAAGAAATATTTTCAAAATCCCAAGATATATATATATAGCTTAAACATTAAAAAAAATATAGAACTCCACATTGGTTTTCTCCATTATTCTAAAAATAAAAATTGCAAATTTAAAAACAGTTCAAAATAATGACAAAAGCAATCAAATTTCAAACCTGAAGATTGAATACTTAACTGAATTACAACTTTTGGTCTTAGTAATGTTGGATTACAAGTTGAATAGCAGATTTCAAAATTGAATATTTTATTCAATTTATAATTCAGCATTTTGCATCTATACTCAGTTTTTTTAATAATTTATTTGTTCTGATATTCAAGTGGTTTGGGTTTAGTCACACTTGAATATAGGTGGAGAATGTTGATTGAGGGTTCTACAAGAATAGGCATTAGATAATTTCTTTGTTTTGATATCCAAAACAGATCAACTTTGTGCTTAACTAATTATTTAGTATTGTATATATATATATATATATATATTCTTTAATCAAGCATAATTTCATATCATCATATTGAAACCAATATCTAGAAGAGTAGGCATGCAAATATAATAGTATGACTGTTAGGTGTATTGAGAGTTTTTCGTTAATATATTTTTATGGTCTTCATTCTCATTTATATTTTTACTTATGCATTTGTTTATCTTTTTTGTTGAATGTTATGGTTGTTCAATGAGTTTTGGTATTAAGTAAAAATGTTAAACCTTGTTTATCAGTTTTGAACTCGATAAATATAATATAATATATATATATATATATTAGCTTTCATTGTTAGGTGATATATTATTGCACGTGATAAGTGGTTTATTGTAAAATCAATCTTTTTTGTTTGATAGCAATTTGGTACGTGTGAAAAAAAAAATGGGATCCAAATATCTGATACAAGCATATTTATTTTCAATTTTTTGGCACTTTGGTATGTGTTTGAATTAGAAGCAACATATTCCTTAAGTTAAACTCTAAAATCACAAGATTGAAATTAGCTAATCCAAAAATCAATGTTAGGCTTTATTGTTAGGATCTCGTTTTTTACCCTATAACCTATGATTTATTAAGATTGAAATAGCTTAATAATGATATGGATGTCTTTTTGGAGAATTGAAAAATAATTTGATGTAAAATAACATATGACAATAACATTAAGTATTAGAAAATCTATTCAAATTTGGAAATATATGGCCTAAAAAATGATATAGGTTCTCAATAGCCTAAAATAGAAGTCATTGATGTATTCAATTAGTAGCCAAGATCCATTAGGAATATTCATTATAAAAAAGTTTCTCTATACATTGAAAATAAATGGATATTGCGAAATCATTAAACTTAAACCCATTAAAATCTATAGTTATTGCCTAAAGAAAAAACATATTGACAAGCCATTATCGTACTATATTTTTTTATGTGTATTTGGTTGCATTTGTCTATGAAATTGAAATTGCTATGTTATTTTTCTTTTATATATTTTATTAGAATCGTATATTTTATTAAATATGGTTGCATCTAAGAGTGTGTTTTCCAGTTTCAAATCTCTAACCATTTCCAGGTTGTGAGGATTATATATTGTATATGCCAGCAAATGTTTTTTGTCAATTTACCTAATATAAGCTCACAGCTTGTAAACAACTACTAAGTTACTAACATAAGATTGGGTAGCATTTCTCAAATAATATTATTTCCTTACTTTAATTGATTTGATTTAGCTGGGTTTCTTTTTTAATTTGGGTACAATGACTTTGCATTATAATTTGGTATAAACTCATATTTTTATATGATTGTTACTTCTTCACAATTTTTTTCGAAAAAAACAAGTCGTTTTATTTTTTTATGTTGCAATGTTTAGGCTTATGCTTTTATTTTATTTTTCTAAGTTTGTCACTTCAATTTATTTGCCTTCTTCTAATAATAAGATCGTAACTTAGAAACACAATCTATTTTTTTTTTCTAAGATTGTTGCTGCTTCTTTTTTTCCTCATTGTTTATTTTTGCTTTTTGTGATTCTTTTTTTTTCTTACTTTTTTTTTTATCTTGTCTCTATTTTGCTTTCTGTTTTAATGAAGTGATTATATGTCCTTTAATTTATGGGCTGTTGTGATGTCATTAATATATTGATTATTAAAAGGTTGATGTTAGTTATTGTGCATTTATGAATAAGATTGAAATCGCATTCCTTTTCTTAATAGAACCATATTAGTAATTCCTTCTTTCTTCTTTCTTTTTTTTTTCTAATTCATTTTGGGTTCATTGTATTGTTTCTTCTTCTTTTTGTTCTTTTCAACTATTTATTATCATTGGCATATCTTAGGAGTCTAATCTAAAGGAAACTCTACCATTCATGTAGTGCACTCAATGGTGTACTCATTATGTTGTACTCAACTATGCAGTTAAGATCAATGTTTTTAATTTCGTACTGTACCGGCCGGTACGGCCGGTGCATACCGTACCGGAGCAGTGGCCGGTACAGAAATGGGGTCTGTTTCGTACCGGCCCAGATTTCGGCCGTACCGGACTGTACCGGCCGTACCGGCTGGTATTTTGGCCGTACCGGCTATGTGTACCGGCCTCTACCGGATTTGAGAATTTTTTTTTTTCATTTCTTCCTATTTTTTTATCCTAATTTAGACTAGATTATTTACATATATATTAATATATATAATTGAGACTATTATTTTGAAATATAATTTATATATATTTTTATATATATATATATTTTTTATGTGTAGACTATTTCGAAACGGTACACGAAATGGTACCGGTACCGAAATATTTCGTTTCAGTGCCTTGACCGGTATGCTCACCGGTACGGTATTCAAAACATTGGTTAAGATTTCGATTTTCCTTTTCTCCTAACCTTGACAACCAATATATGGCGAGGTGAGTGGGAGTAGCAGCTTGTCACTACCACCACACTTCTTCAAAATAATAATATCTTCTACTCTAGCTAATAAAAAATTGGTAAGTAATACATATATCCATTAAATATTTTTAAATAATCAATTCTATAAGTTCTATTTTGTTTAATTTATTCTATTATGTTTAAACAAAAATAATTCTAAAATGACTTCTATCTATATGTGTGGAGTCAATATTATTCCAATTACTGGCATATTTTTGTAAAAGCATCTATTTATAATATATTTATGAAATCTTAATTTCGTTTGATCTTTGTTGGGCATCTCTAAAGACTATTTGGTTCTGAATTTAGAACTACTATTACACTCATATATCCCAATAGGGATAGTTGGCAGGTGAGATTAGAGATAACTGACAACAAAATATGGTTTTCTACTTTTCTGAAAGTTTGGATGATATTATACAATTTCATGTCATAGATATTAGGTATCTTTTAACCTTCAAATATGAAGGAAACTCTACATTTCATGTCTTTATATTCGATAAGACTGCTACAGAGATACAACATCCAACAAGGAATATTACTGATGAAATGACAAGAGTTGTTTGTTTATCAGATGATGAGGATAAATCAAACAAAGATAATCCACCAAGTTCTAAAACATCTAAGCATGAAAGACTGAAGATTATTAATACAACAGAGAGAGCAATTCAAGCAGCCAACAGACTAAAGGTTACAAATCCTTCATTTGTGCGTTCCTTATAGCTTTATAATATACGAAAATGTTTCATAGTGAGTCTAAACTTATAATCAATGCAATATATTATTCAAATTCAATTACTTTCTAAAGATATGTACTTGATTTCAACTTTTTTTTTTGTAGTATGTACCTGCTAAATTTGCTGCAAAATATCTATTGGAAAACCAAAAAATCAAACTTCAAATATCTGATGATATAAGAGAATGACATGTTTTTTACTCATACAATAACAACAATTGTTCATCAATGAGATTGATAAAGAGATGGAATTTATTTGTAAGAGACAATAATTTGAAACAAGGGGATACTTTTGTTTTTGAACTCATCAAAAAGAAGCCTACTGTGCTAAAAGTCTATCTATGTCACGTAACTGACTATGCATGAAATTTTTTTTAGCAAGTTCTTTCCTTTCAATTTCAAATGACTTTCTTTTTAATCTAGAGAAATTAGTAATCTCTTTCTTTTTTCTTATGGACACCTTATTTATTTCTCATATTTTGCGCAATTTAGTATTTTACAAAACCTAGATAATTTAATATTTTTGGCAATTTCATAATCTATATCTAGCATATTCAATGATAAATATTTGGATTTTGGATTTTATTCACCATCATGATAAATATTTCCAATCATACTTTGCATTCTCAAAATATTATTCAATATGCATTACTAAATGGTTTAATATGGTTCAATATTTCTCGAAAAAAATTTGATATAATGCATTGTTGTGAGAATTGATAAGATTGAATATTTCTTATATATTTCTAATATTTCTCACTATATCTTGGAAAATTTGGAAATATAGAAATCTTAAATTAGTTGAAGATAGAAATAGCTAACTTTTGATCTAGATCCTAAATTTGATGAAGATAAATTATTATTTATTATTCCACATCTATTTATTTTTTTGTCTTTGTAACTATTACTACACTTTTGTTTCTATTTATCATTTGGACTTATTTTTTTATTAACTTTTTCTTGCTGATCAGCTTGAGAGCATAGTATTAGTCTCATAAAAAAAATTATCAAAATTTAATAAAAAGTATAAATTTAATAAGAAGTCAATATCAAAATAATTTTATATTAAATTTATGAAAAATATTTTCATCATATTTGATCAAAGATTTAAAAAAAAAAGAAAGAATAAAATAAAATTATTTTTTATTTGGTTTTTAAATAATAAATTATCAAATTTGAAGAGTTATTATTCAAAAGTTAATTAAATTTTTTTATTTTTTTATTTTTAATCAAATATAATAAAAATATTTTTAATAAATTTAATGTAAATTTATTTTGATGTTGAATTTTATTAAATTTATAATTTTTATCAGATTTTTTTTTTTTTTTATGAGATCAATATGCTTTGAAGCTACCTGGAACAAGTGGCGTAAGGGGCGTCAGCCACGTCTATCAGTTGAAATCTCTAGTGCCTCCTCGGCCCCATAATCCGTGTCGTCGGGTAGGACCCCACTTCCATTTACATATTCTGGCCGCAGTTTTCTGGGCCAATAAAAGCCTTCGTTCCAAAACATAAAAGAATGGAATTTTGGAGATCGAATGAGCTGGTCCGCATGCATTGGTATTAGATTAACTAATTTTTTTAAAAATATATATATATATAAATTTGTATATATATTAAAAAATTTTGATTATATTTGATCAATAAATAAAAAAATGTTATAAACAAAACGTCGGCCGCCGTCCCTATGTCCCACCACTAAATTATGTGAATGATCCCACTATTATTATTTTATATCTGCATAGTAATTTGCATAGTAACTTACATAGTAATTTCAACGCCTATAAATATGGGCTTCAGTTGTAATGAAATTCATAAGAAAATATAGAGAGAGAAAGAAAGTTTCAGTTCTTAAGAATTTCTTTTCTCTTGCAATAGTAGTAGTTTTTTTTTTAGTTTTATAACACGTTATCAGCACGAGGTTCTACCGATACTGAAGCTAATGGTCTTCTACTTCAAGTAAGTTTTTCAATATATTATTTGCAGTCCTTGAGATAAATATTAAAGGTAATATTGCTGAATATTACTTGATAAAATTTTATTTTTATTCTCATGATAATGTGAATATATTTATTAAATTCACATATTTATTTTTGTAATATAATGTCAAATATTGAGATTTATTACTATTGACATTTCTGAAAAATATTATTTATCCAGATCCTTGATGAGATCTATTTGGATATGATGATGAACTTGAAAGATACAATCATAGAAGGAATTCATGTGTCCCTGAAGGACCGTGCTGTGTATCTCATGATGAAAGATCATCATACTGTGTGAAATAAATTAAGAGAGTGATATAAGCACCAGAAGATGTAATCCTCTCAAAGGATCATTATGATTTATTGCACCTGAAGTTGCAAAATTTTAAGAGTGGTATTGAATATTCTGCACTCTTTAAAACCAGCTCAATATTAAAATTATACAGTGAAAATGTCACTGATGATGATATATAAAAGAAGATATTATTTTTCATACCTCGAATGTGCTCCTGCAGTAGCAATATCGAGAGTGAAAGTTCAACAAATATTCTGAACTTTTATTTTGTCTTCCAGTGATTGAGCTAAATAATGAGTTTTTGTTACACCAGTTACGTCCTATTAATGATATCGAATTTACACAATTCCCAGAAGTGAACGGGAACTAAGGGCGTAGACGTGGTAGAAAAATTATAGAAGTGTTGGTCCCAAAAGCGACAACACTAAAAATGATAAAAATATATCGTATCACCAGAAGTGATCAAACTCAGAGAAAGGTAAAGGCTCTCAGAATAATTCTTCATAAAAGATGAAAATGTTTGTCATAGATGAAATATGACTAAACAGTAGTCACGTACCTGTTGTACGGTCAAGCATTTGATTTATTTATACTAAGTTTTTATATATAAGCTTATTAATATTTCATCATATTTTGAAATAATGAAATATCGGTACCTGAAGCACGACAAGAAATTACTTGGGATAAAGTCCTGTTTAAATTTGATCCTCTTACAAATAAATGTGAACCAAAAGTTCAGAGGATTATTTATCTGCAAAATGTTGCAAATCAATTACATGTTGTATTTACTGACACTAAAGGTGTTGTAAAATCATATATTACTACTGTTAATGCTTAAGCAGGAATTGAAGTCCCTGAAGGACGAGTTGTTAAAACAGAAATAAATGAGTCTAAGATACACCTGAAGCGTTGAAGACTTATTGGTGCACAAGAAAAATAAAAATCGGTGCTCATGAAGAGACCGTATTTTCTGTACAAAATATAATCCTCCTGAAGAGGAAATCTCCTGAAGAGGTAACTCCTGAAGAGGTAACTCCTGAAGAGTGTAACTCCTGAAGAGTATAACTCCTGAAGAGAAAACTCCTGAAGAGTATAAACCTCCTGAAGAGGAACCTCCTGTAGAGGTGTTTCATGAAATGTTTTCCCCTGGAGAGGAACAAAGAGATCTCAATACATTTCATGAGTACTGAAAAATTTATGGATAGAAATAAAACTGTTGTCGACAACATATATGATAACACTTGATATTACCAGAAGTAATGAGCCAAAAACCGTCGAAGAATGTCAACGTAGAAATGATTGGCCAAAACGGAAAGCAGTTATTAAAACTAAATTAAACTCGCTAGTGAAGCGAGATGCATTTGGACCTGTTGTCCAAACACCAAAGGGTGTAATATTTGTCAGATATAAGTGAGTATTTATACAAAAGCGTAATGCGAAATGAAATTATGCGGTATAATTTGTCGCACAAGGTTTCCTGTAGAAACCCGAGAGCAATTATGAGGAAACATATTTCCTTGTTATGAATGCAATCACATTCATATTTTTAATCGATTTGGTTATTGCAAAAGGATTAGATATGCAGTTAATGAATGTGGTCACTGCATATTTATAAGCATCATTAGATTATTACGATACTTGAAGCATCTAATCCAAGTACATTTAGGAGTATGTACTTTATAAAGCTTCAAAGATCTTTATATGGGTTAAAGCAATCCGGACACATGTTGTATAATTGAATCAACGAGTATTTATTGAAAGAAGGATTTAAAAATAATCCTATATGTTCATGTGTTTTATCAGAATCTGGATTCGTCATTATTGCGGTTTACGTTGATGATTTACCTTGTTAGAACTCTTGAAAAGATCACAAGGGTTGCTATAAATTCAAGGAATGCATTTGAAAAGGAAAAATCTTATTATTCAATTCATAGATGAGTTACAAGAATTTGAGACTTCTAGCCTCATCTCTCAAATGCATTTGCTTTTCATAAAGCAACGTACCATCCTTATCTAAAGGATTAGGCAGTCGAAATGAAGAGGCAAGTAAGGATTTTAAATCCTTATTCTCCTGCTTTAAGTCTGCAATTTTTTTGTCAGACTCTTGAACGAGTCGTTGAAGTACAGAAACCTTCTCGTTAAGCTCCTCAATCTCATGATTTTTGGATTGTAATCGGTTGGAAAATCCAACAATAGAGGAGGAGTATCGGGTGCCGAGAGTCACCAGCTCATAAACAGCTTCACGATCTGACTTATTAGCCAGATCATTTGCTTGCTGCAGCATTGCACTTGCGAAAAATGCAGGATCAACTTGTAATTGAGGTGAAGGATACCTCATATGTTGATTGTGAGAAATAGTAAAAGGAAATTGATGAGCCATTGGAAATTTGTAGAATAAGAATACAAATACAGATGAATTATAGATATGAGAAAAAGATTTGATGCGTACTAAATGAAACTAAAGACGGTTCTTATAGAATTGGAAATAAGAACAAGACAAACCACCATCTCTTCAAATCTCACTTTACAAGATATGCTGGATGCATAATTTCAAAAGCCAACGAGATTAATTACAGCTATCCCTATTTTCTTGTAAACGCTGAACCTCTGCCGTTAGCTGCTATTGTTGACTTTGTATCTGAGCTCTTTCTCGTTCCAGCTCTTCTACTCGTGTTTTCAGGTCAAGAGAATACCAGTCTACAAGTTTCTTCAGCTCCTTGTTATCTTGTTTTAAATTTTTATTTTTTCTATCTTTAGTTGCAAGCGTTTGATACAACTCAGATATTTGATTTTTAAGATGATCAACCTCACTCGTTCTCGCCAATAGCCTCTGAGACATGGTTGTAAGAGAGACAGCATATTGAGCACTGAGGGTTCTTGATGCTGCAACAATTTCAGGATCAGATTTACTAGATAGATATATCTCTGCTCCTATCATGGTGTTTACAGCCTCAGGAGAAAATATAAGTGGTTGAGGTATAAAAGATTCATGGTTTAAATCTGGAACATTAGAATTTCTATCAGACATAATATTGTTCTGGATGAACAACAACTGAATCTATGAGGAATGCGAGATCTTTTTGCTGGAGTAAACCAATGGTAAAATTGGTTATATTTAAAACAACAACCTGAAGCCTTCAAATCTCTTCAAGATCTCGTTTGTCCACAATGTCAAGCGGATTTGATTTTCTGCCGAACCGATAATATTAAATCTCAAAACTTTTACAGCTTTTATTATACATAGATGGTTTCCAATATTATTTCCGCCGTATATAAACAAGTTCTTCCTAATAACGCCGAATGAGGGGGAGAAAATTTTACATGAAAATATTATCATACTCTCTCTAATGCATTATTTAGTTGGAGATCATGTTTGAATTCTTAACTTGTTATATATACTGAAATCATATTTGCTTATTACTTGAAACACTAACGCATATTATCAAGGGGGAATTTAAGTATTACTGCAGGTATCAGATTTCTATTAAGTTTGTCAACCAGATATTATTTTTCATCTTCAAATCACTCAGAGATTATTGCAATTCATGAAACAAGTCAAGAGTATATTTGGCTGAGATCAATGACTCAACAATTTTATATGAAGATAATGCTACTTGTATCGCTCAAATCAAAGGAGGATATATCAAATATACGATCAAGTGATAATCTGGCAGATTTATTCATGAAGACATCACCAACTGCGACATTCAAGAAAATTGTGCAAGATATTAAAATGTGAAGACTCAAAAACTATTGTCATGCACTTTCCAGGGGGAGTAAAAGTCCTAAAGACTTGTGCTGATTGTACTCTTTTTCCTTCGCTAAGGTTTTATCCCATTGGGTTTTCCTTTGCAAGGTTTTAATGAGGCAATCTTAAAGCACTTGTGGATACATAAAGAGACTGTACTCTTTTTCCTTCGCCATTGGTTTTTATTCCCACTGCGTTTTTCCTTGGCAAGGTTTTAACGAGGCAGATTCTTTATGGGTGGTCATTCAAGGGGGAGTGTTATAAACAAAACGTCGGCCGCCGCCCCTATGTCCCACCACTAAATTATGTGAATGACCCCACCACTATTATTTTATATCTGCATAGTAACTTGCATAGTGACTTGCATAGTAATTTCAACGCCTATAAATATGGGCTTCAGTTGTAATGAAATTCATAAGAAAATATAGAGAGAGAAAGAAAGTTTCAGTTCTTAAGAGTTTCTTTTCTCTTGCAATAGTAGTAGTTTTCTTTTTAGTTTTATAACAAAAAACTCTTATTTTTTAAATAAATAATAAATTCAAAATTTTCTTTATTAAAAAATTTTAACTAATTCAATACTAATCTACATATAACTACGAGTCTCCACCAAAGTCGGAGAAGGGGCCACTCGGGTGCCCAGTGGGAGAAAGCAAATTGTTTTTAAAATTTAGCTTGATTATCTAATAAGAATATTCTTAGGTATGAATTGTTTCTGTAAATTATTTTATTTTATTTTATTTTATTTTAAATTTATTATTATAATTTTTTAATTTTTATATAAAATAAAATAAATAATTCCATTTTTTTATTTTTTTTTATTTTCAAAATAAAATTAATATTAAAAAATATTTCTTAATAATATTTTATTCTTTTTTAAACTTTTATTTAATCTCATCTCTAAAAATAAATAATTTCCTCCAATCATGAAAAAGAGAGATAGCCGGGAGAATAAAGTAGGAAGTGAAGTGTTCTTGAAGTACATACATTCATTCCTCATATTATATATTCTATCTTTGTTTTGAGCATTCCTATTGGATTAATTAAAAATTATCTTTTTAAAAAGTATATTTTTATACAAATATTAAAAAAATAAGTATCGTATTTAATTAAATATGATAATGAAGTGTATGGAAAAATGTTTAAAAAATATTTTTTGTGACTAGTAAAGTTAAAATAATTGTCAAAAAAGTTAAAATAATTACTAAATTATTTTAACTTTTTAGATAAAATTTTAACTTTTTTAATTCACCAAAAATACTTTTTAAATCTTTTTTTACATATTTTATTGACATATTTGATCAAATATGATATTTATTTTTTGATATTTATGTAAAAGTATATTTTTTGAAATATAATTTATAATTAATCTAACGAAAGTACTCTTAATACATTCATATTCTTCTTTATTATTTTTTATATAATAACCACTATACTACTACATACTTATACAACTCTCTCTTATTTTTTTTTTTTTCATTTTTCTTTCTTTATGGTAGGGCGGCGTCTAATTTAACAATCCTTTTGTCGTATTTTAGTACTTTATTCGGTGGAAATTGGAATATAAACGAGGACAGTGGGCGTCGCCTCCCGGTTTGAATTTTGCTGTAATTTTTATTTGACTATTCCAATAATTATGCTCGATTGAAAAGAAAGAGAAAAAAAAAATGTGTTGTTTATGACAGCCCCGTTTTTATGAACGTGTCGCTACAGAGCGTGCCTCATTTTTCTACTTGAAATCAATAAATTTTATTTTATCACTTTTGTATTTCAAAAGGCCAAAAAAAATAATTTTTTTAAATTCAAATATATTTAAATATAACTTAATTAATTTGATATTTAAAAAATCACGTTTTAATTATACTATTTATAAAAATATATTTTTCACAAGTTTCATTATCATATTTGATCAAATATGACAAAATTTTTTAATATATAAAATTATATTTTTTAAAAGATAATTCTTAACTAATCTATTAAAAATTGAAGGGGACTGGGCAGCAGCCGAATTGCTTTAATAATCCCTGACAAAAACAATAATTTTATTATTTACCTAAACAATAAAATTATTATTTGTATTGTTGAACTCAAGGATTCAAGTTTCATATAAATCTACACATGGATTTTGATGATAACAAATGAATTCAAAGAATAAAGGAGTTTCAAGCTCAAGTTGTCCACACAATAGAATCAAGCACATCAAGGAAGCAAGCATGAGCAAGAAGGGAATAAGTTCACATTAAAATCATAGAGTAATTTTGTAAATCTCTTAAAAATTCAAAATTAGAATTAAGGCTCAAAATTAATATTTTATCATAAAGCATTAAAATATATTTTCCACATGTGCATGAATATTTTGAAAATTAAATTTGAAAATTTTGAAAGATGATTGATTGTCATCTTTCACATGTGCATGACATGTTAAATGTTTGAATTTTGAAAATTTTGAAAGATGATTAATTGTCATTTTTCACATGTGCATGACATGATTAAAGATTTGAATTTTGAAAATATTAAGATGCTTGATTGTCATCTTTCACATGTGCATGACATGATTAAAGGTTTAAACTTTGAAAATATTAAGATGATTGATTGTCATCTTTCACATGTGCATGTTTTATTTGAATATTTTCAAAAGTGGTGGATGCTTTTCTTGACTTATGCAAAAGGTAGATGTCTTTATTTGAAAATTTTGAAAAGTAAAGTGTGCTCCTTTTGTCATATGCAAAAAGTAAAAGATTATGTTTGAAATTTTTGAAAAGTAAAGTGTGCTCCTTTTGTCACATGCAAAAAGTAAAAAGATTAGATTTGAAATTTTTGAAAAGTGAATGATGATGTTTTTGACATGGTAATCTTTTCAAATTTGAAATTGAAAACTCATTTGCCTATAAATAGCTCACTTGAGTTTTGCAAAAATTACAACAAGAGCTTACACATCTATTGCTAAGTTTTGCATCATTTCTTCAAAGCTCTCATTCTCTCTTTTCTAAAGTTTTGAGCCTTAATTCTTGTTCTTATTGAGAGAGATATAGGTTGCGCTGTATTGTTTCTATCTCACTCATTGAGAAGTGTACTTTGATAGTCTACCTACTATCAATTCTTGTATCAGTAAAAGGGTGTGTATAACCCTTGTGTGTGTAGAAGGTGTTCTACACGGGGAATAGTTAAATCACCAAGTGTAAGGTGATTGGAAGTGTAGAAGGTGTTCTACACGTGGAATAGTTAAATCACCAAGTGTGAGGTGATTGGAAGTGTAGAGGGTGTTCTACACGGATTCTTTGGAGCGGTGCTGCTCAAAGGTGTAATAGGTTTCTATCTCCACCTAAAGGAGATTGAATAGTGGATTTGGGGATCCTCAAGAGGTAGCTTGAGGAGAGGACGTAGGCAGTGAGGCCGAACCTCGTTAACATACTGAGTTTGCTTCTCTCTTACCCTTACTCTTTATATTTATTATTGTTTCATATTTTATTTATATTTTATATTATATATTTGATTTATAATTGTTATTTTTTTAAATACAACTCAATTCACCCCCCCTCTTGTGTTAGTCATCTGGGCAACAAGTGGTATCAGAGCTAGAGCTCTATTATAAGATTAACTATCTTTTGAGTTAAGATCTTATGGCTAACATTGCAGCTTCATTTAGTGAAGGTCAATCTAGCAGTCAGCCTCCACTTTTTTGTGGAGACAATTACTCATTCTGGAAAGTTAGAATGAGAATATTCCTTCAGACTCAAGGTCGAGAAATCTGGAAATGTATTGTAAATGGACCTTATATTCCAACAAAAGTAGTTGATGGAGTAAAGGTCAAAAAGGAAGAAGAAGAGTTTAATCGTGAAGACGATAGACTTTATACTTTGAATTTAACTGCTATGAATTTATTATATAATGCTCTCAATGGTAATGAATTTAATAGAGTAATGACTTGTGCTACAACAAAGGAAATTTGGGATAACTTGAAAGTTACTTATGAAGGAACTTCTCAAGTCAAGGAATCAAAAATTTATATTCTTACTCATGAATATGAAATGTTTAAGATGAATGATGATGAATCTATTTCTAGTATGTACACTCGTTTTACTAACATCATAAATAGCTTGACAGCTCTTGGCAAAATTTATTCCAAAGTGGAGATAGTAAGAAAAATTCTCAACTCTCTACCAAAACGTTGGGAATCAAAAGTGACAGCGATTCTTGAAGCTAGAGACCTCAATAAGCTCGAAGTGAATGAACTCATCGGGTCACTTATCACCTATGAGTACACATTGAAAAGAGGAGAAGAAGAAGGAAAGTCAAAGAAGAGCTTGGCACTTAAAGCTGTTCCACATGAAAGTGAAAGTGATGAAGATGAGGAAAATGACGACAAAGATGAAGAAGTTGCGATGATAACAAGAAGAATTCAGAGGTTCTTAAAGAAAAACAAAACTCCTCCAAGGAAATCCTTCAATAAGTTTTCCAAGAAAGATTCAGGTAAAAATGACACTTTAATTTGTTATAAATGCAATAAACCCGGTCATATCAAGCCAGATTGTCCTCTGCTAAAGAAAGATCGAAACAAAGGCAAAAAAGCAATGAAAGCTACGTGAAATGATGATTCAAGTAGCTCAGATAGTGAAGCAAGCAATGGAGAATCAGGAAATCTTTGTCTGATGGCTAAAGATGACATTGAGGTAACAAATTTTGATAATATTGAAGATCCTTCATATGAAGAATTGCAAAATGTTTTAGAAGAAGTATATAAGGAATTTGAAAAATTGGGTATCAAGTATACTGTTTTGAAAAAGAAAAATTCTTCTTTAACAAACGAAATTGATATTTTAAGAAAAGAAAATATTGTTTTGAAAGATGAAAATTTTGAGTTGAAGAAAAAGAAAACTGATTTAGAAAATATTATTGAAAACTTTACTAATGGAAAAAGAAATTTTGAAAAACTTCTTGGTAGTCAAAGATGTGTTTTTGATAAGGCAGGCTTGGGATATATGCCAAAACAAAAATACAAACCTTATAAAAACTTCTTTGATAATCCTTCTACATCAAAGTCCAATATTCAAAATTCTTTTCATAAAAATAATTTTGTTAAAAAATGATACTATTATAATCACTCAAGTTCTTCATATATGTCACATGCTATTTGCAATTTTTGTAATAGAAATGGTCATAATTATCTTACTTGTCCTATTAGAAGAAAACATACAATGACTATTAGGGCCATATGGGTACCTAAATATCTTGTTTCTTCTATTACTAATAAATAAAGGACCCAAAGAACTTGGGTACCGGGAATTGTTTTTAATTGCTTTTGTAGGTATGCATGAAGTATTCTACAGGTAAAAATAAATGATTTTTAGACAACGGATGCTCAAGATACGTGATAGAAGACAAAACTAAATTCACTGACTTCACTTCTAAAGAAAAATGATGTGTGATATTTGAAGACAATTCAAAAGAGAAGATCATGGAAATAGAAGGAAAGATCATCAAGACTTAGTACAAGATGCAACCAAATAGTGGAAACATGTGAAAGATCATCCAGTGGAATAAATTCTAGGAGAACCTTCACGAGGTGTAAGTACTCGATCATCTCTTAGAAATATTTGTATTCACACACTTTTTCTATCTCAAATTGAATCCAAAATATTGATGAAACTCTTATTGATAAATCATGGATTCTATTTGTGCAAGAAGAACTAAATTAATTTGAAAGAAATAATGTATGGACATTTGTTCCTACACCTAAAAATTATGTTGTTATTGGAACAAAATGAGTTTTTAGAAATAAGAAAGATGAGTCTAAAATCATCACTAGAAATAAGGCTCGACTTGTAACCCAAGGTTTCAATCAAAAAGAAAGAATCGATTATGATGAGACATATGCATTAGTCGGAAGATTAGAAACTATTCGAATGCTACTTGCATATGCTTGTTATAAAGATTTCAAACTTTTTCAAATGGATGTTAAAAGTGCTTTCTTAAACGGTTTTATAAATGAAGAGGTATATGTTGAACAACCTCTAGGTTTTGAAAATCATATTTCTCCAAATCGTGTTTTCAAACTCACAAAAGCACTATATGGACTCAAACAAGCTCCTAGAGCGTGGTACGAGAGACTTAGTGGTTTCTTGATTGAAAAATGCTTTTTAAGAGGAAAAATTGATACAACTCTTTTCATTATATACGAAAATGATGATATTCTTTTGATGATATAATATTCGGTGCTACTAATGAAAATATGTACCAAGTTTTTGCTAAGACTATGCAGGAAGAATTTGAAATGAGCATGATGGAAAAGCTTATATTCTTTCTCGGATTGCAAATTAAGCAAGCAAAAAGTGGGATATTCATCAATCAATCAAAATATATTAAAAAAATTGCTGAAGAAGTTTGGGATGGAAGGTGCTAAGGAAACTGGAACACCAATGAGCCCATCCACTAAACTTGATAAAGATGAATCCGG
This sequence comes from Platycarya strobilacea, assembly GCA_036898215.1. Classification (NCBI taxonomy): domain Eukaryota; kingdom Viridiplantae; phylum Streptophyta; class Magnoliopsida; order Fagales; family Juglandaceae; genus Platycarya; species Platycarya strobilacea. Next base: position 42,087,676 of record CM072545.1, on the reverse strand, counting down.
TAAACTAGTTGATTCGAAGGTATATCGAGGTATGATTGGTAGCTTATTATATTTGATAGCCAGTAGACCAAATATTATGTTTAGTGTATGTTTATGTGCACGTTTTCAATTATTTCCAAAATAATCTCATTTGATTGCAGTCAAGCGGATTTTTAGATATTTTGCCAATACCAATGACTTAGAGTTATGGTATCCTAAACACACTTCTTTCGATCTTATTAGTTATTCAGGTACCGATTATACTGGTTGCAAAGATGATCGAAAAAGTTTTAGTAAAACATGTCATTTCTTAGGTCGTGACTAGTTTCCTGGTTTAGTAAAAAACAAAATTCTGTTCCACTATCTACTGCTGAGACAGAATATGTTGCTGCGGGTAGTTGTTGTGCTCAAGTTCTTTACATGAAGCAACAACTTGAGGATTTTAAACTTATGTACAATCACATTCCAATCAAATGTGATAATACAAGTGCTATAAATCTTTCAAAGAATCCAATACAACATTCTCGGACCAAACATATTGAAATTAGATATCATTTTCTTAGAAATCATGTGCAAAAGGGCGATATTGTATTAGAATTCACTAGTACACATGATCAATTGGCAGAAATTTTCACAAAACCTCTACCAGAAGATAAACTATGCATGAATAGAAGAGAAATAGGAATTATGCATGCCATGAATATATGCTAGATATTTTTATTCCATTATCTCAAATGACCTACAGAAACTTGAGACGTTTAGCCTCATCATTCAAATGCATTTGCTCCTCATAAATCATCATGCCATCCTTGTCTAAAGGATTAGGCAATCGAAATGCAGAGGCAAGTAAGGATTTTAAATCCTTATTCTGTTGTTTTAAGTCTACTATTTTTTTGTTAGACTCTTGAACAAGTCGTTGAAGAATATCGATCTTCTCATTAAGCTTCTCTATCTCGCGAGTTTTTGACTGCAACCGAGCGGAAAAAGCAACAATGGAAGATGAGTATCGAGTCCCGAGACCCACAAGCTCGTAAATAGCATCATGATCTGATTTATTAGCCAAATCAGTGTTTTGCTGCTTCATGACACTTACAACAGATGCAGAAATAGATTGATCACGAAAAGCACTGAAGGAGAATTGATGAGCCATTAAGATTTTGTAAAGTGAGAATGAAGATGAACTACAACAATGAAAAGAAGATTTGATGTGGATTAGATAAAGCTAAGGATTGCTTTTATAAAGATGGAAATAAGTAGAAGACAAATTGTCATCTCTTCAAATCTTACTTAGTCAAGCTTACAAGATATGCCGGATGCATATTGTCAAAAGTTACCGAACTAAGCTAGCGAGATTAATTATATTTGTCCCTGTTTCTCTCGTGAAACGCTGCCATTATCTGCTGATGTTGACTCTGTGCTTGAACTCTTACTCGTTCCGATTCCTCTATTTGAAGTTTCAAAACACGAGCGAATTCCGTCAAATCTTTATTTTCTTGCTTTAACCTCTTATTCTTTCTGCCTTTATTTGCAAGCTTTTGATGCAGAACAGATATTTGATTGTTCAGTCGATCAACCTCATTTGCCCTCGCTAGTAATCTCCGAGACATGGTCGTAACAAAGGCAGCATATTGAGCACTGAGAGTTCTTGATGCTGCAACAACCTCAGAATCAGTTCTATTTGAAAAATGCATTTCTGCTTCTATCATGGTGTTGACAACCTCATGAGATAAAATGACTGGTTGAGACGGTTCCTGATTCAAATCCGGAAGATTATCAGACGAAATTTTTTCCGCCATTCTATCATTTTGAATAAACAAAAACTGGATCAATGAATGGGGTGAAATTTTATTTGAGTATCCGACAGGTGAAAACGGTCTTTTAAACAACAACTTTCAAATCTCGATAATATTTAATTTTTCAACAATATCACGCGGATTTAAATCTGCTTTCGCACCGACTGCTAGAGTTAGGCCTCCAACCTTTATAGGTTTTGTCAGATATGCGTGGCTCTACACCAAATTGCCAGAGTTAGACTTCCAACATTTGTAGGTTTTGTCGGACATGCATGGCTCCGCACCGCATTGCCAGAGCTAGGCCTGCAGCTTTTGTTGTCTTTGTCGGACACGAATAATTTTAATTATTCAACTTCAAATCTCTGGAACATCTAATTCTTCAATAATATCAAGCAGATTTAAATCTTCTTCCGCACCGAGATGATAAAATTCGGCTTCAACCTTTCCAAGTTTTGTCGGGCACAGATGGTTTCAATTATTCAGCTCTTTACAAAATCTCCTTCCGCACCGAATTACCGAAACTAGGCCTCCAGCCTTTGCAGGTTTTGTCGAACACGTGTGGCTACACACCGAATTGTTTACAGTCTCTACTAACGCAGCGTTTTATTTATCTATTGGTTATTATAGGACTATATCTTATTGAACTAATTATGATTCCTTTTTAATGATGCCAAAAGGGGGAGAAATTTTAGACTAGAACATTAACATTGTTTAAATTGCTAAACTTGTTATATATGCTTGGAATTATATGTATATTTTTGCTTGAAAAACTAACGCACATTCTCAGGGGGAGCTTAAGTATTTATACAGGTTTCAAGTTCTATCAAGCATTTGTCATCATCAAAAAGGGGGAGATTGTTGAACTCAAGGATTCAAGTTTCATATAAATCTACACATGGATTTTGATGATAACAAATGAATTCAAAGAATAAAGGAGTTTCAAGCTCAAGTTGTCCACACAATAGAATCAAGTACATCAAGGAAGCAAGCATGAGCAAGAAGGGAATAAGTTCACATTAAAATCATAGAGTAATTTTGTAAATCTCTTAAAAATTCAAAATTAGGATTAAGGCTCAAAATTAATATTTTATCATAAAATATTAAAATATATTTTCCACATGTGCATGAATATTTTGAAAATTAAATTTGAAAATTTTGAAAGATGATTGATTGTCATCTTTCACATGTGCATGACATGATTAAATGTTTGAACTTTGAAAATTTTGAAAGATGATTGATTGTCATTTTTCACATGTGCATGACATGATTAAAGGTTTGAATTTTGAAAATATTAAGATGCTTAATTGTCATCTTTCACATGTGCATGACATGATTAAAGGTTTAAATTTTGAAAATATTAAGATGATTGATTGTCATCTTTCACATGTGCATGTTTTATTTGAATGTTTTCAAAAGTGGTGGATGTTTTTCTTGACTTATGCAAAAGGTAGATGTCTTTATTTGAAAATTTTGAAAAGTAAAGTGTACTCCTTTTGTCATATGCAAAAAGTAAAAGATTATGTTTGAAATTTTTGAAAAGTAAAGTGTGCTCCTTTTGTCACATGCAAAAAGTAAAAAGATTAGATTTGAAATTTTTGAAAAGTGAATGATGATGTTTTTGACATGGTAATCTTTTCAAATTTGAAATTGAAAACTCATTTGCCTATAAATAGGTCACTTGAGTTTTGCAAAAATTACAACAAGAGCTTACACATCTATTGCTAAGTTTTGCATCATTTCTTCAAAGCTCTCATTCTCTCTTTTCTAAAGTTTTGAGCCTTAATTCTTGTTCTTATTGAGAGAGATATAGGTTACGCTGTATTGTTTCTATCTCACTCATTGAGGAGTGTACTTTGATAGTCTACCTACTATCAATTCTTGTATCAGTAAAAGGGTGTGTATAACCCTTGTGTGTATAGAAGGTGTTCTACACGGGGAATAGTTAAATCACCAAGTGTAAGGTGATTGGAAGTGTAGAAGGTGTTCTACACGTGGAATAGTTAAATCACCAAGTGTGAGGTGATTGGAAGTGTAGAGGGTGTTCTACACGGATTCTTTGGAGCGGTGCTGCTCAAAGGTGTAATAGGTTTCTATCTCCACCTAAAGGAGATTGAATAGTGGATTTGGGGATCCTCAAAAGGTAGCTTGAGGCGAGGACGTAGGCAGTGGGGCCGAACCTCGTTAACATACTGAGTTTGCTTCTCTCTTACCCTTACTCTTTATATTTATTATTGTTTCATATTTTATTTATATTTTATATTATATATTTGATTTATAATTGTTATTTTTTTAAATACAACTCAATTTACCCCCCTCTTGTGTTAGTCATCTGGGCAACATGTATAAAAGGCATCCGACTGCTACCAATATTTTTTTTTGTTTAACAATTCTTATTACGTACACAAAACACAACGTACCGACTTACCTAATACCTATCTCCAGTAATCTTTCATGAGATGCTCCTTTCGTACATGGCACAGGAATAAAATCCCTCTCGTTTCTTTGCCTGTACACGACCCAGCTCGAGCGCATTCAATGAATTATGATTGATTTGCTGATCATCAAAACATGCCTCGTGCCTTTGCTCGGTAAAAGATGGTTAAATTCCCACTCCACTTTTCTCAGTCTGGGCTATATACATATATATGCTTGGCGCAGCATGCATGCATGATATTATATTCAGATTCTAGCTGCAACTCTAGTCTCTACTCAATTCTTTCGTTGCCCAATATGGCAATGCAGGTTATAAATTCGCTCATTTTGCCTGTTTTGGCAAAATTCGATTGCATGATCATAAAAATCTTCCCCCAGCAGTCCTGCGAGATATGCTTGCTTGGCCTCTAACATATATCATGTTTCGCTGTATTTTGCAGCATCTATCTATCTGCCCTGGTCTGCTGCAACTGCAGCAAAAAAAAAAAAAAACATATTCTAGCTAGCATCGATAGGAAAATGGATGACTGGCTATAAGCAATGGCAGTCTCCATTCACATGCCTACGTACTACGATTAATGCCAGGATTCTCGACAGAGGGGCAACAATTCGCCATTACTCTACCATTGCCCTGTAATTTTAAGTATATAATATAAATAAGAAGAGGATTACAGTTATAGTTATAAATAGATTAAACAAAAACAATTACACAAACTAATCACATGATTTTATGTGATCTATTAGGTCTAGTAATTGATAATAAAAATAAATTTACAATTTAACGAACTACATGAAACTACGCTAATTTTTTTGTATAATTCATTTAAGATTAAAGTATTTCTCTATAATTATTAAATATTTCTATTTTTATTAATTTATATTTTTTGAACGAGCAATAATTTCAAATAAAACTCAAAATAGAGGTATTAAATTCATGTTAGACCGACTTATTGAAGAGTTTTAAGAATATAATATAAGTAAAATTTATATATTTCCACCAGTTTAACTTTTTTCATACAAGTAATGTTATACTAAGGATTGGCTACCAGTGTATAGTGTATACACATGTATGCATTTGTACTCGTCCAAATAATGACGTGATTGTAGAATCATTGGCTTTTGCTTTAGGATATTACAGAGGACAGAGGAATGGTGAACATATTTTGTTGGAAATTGACTGGTTAACAAACAATAATAAAGAAGTAATGCAGCGGATAAGCAATAAAGAAAAATAAAACAATTCATAGAACATATAGATATAAGTGATTCAATTAAAAAATAAGCCTACATTCACTGTGGGGTCGGTCTCAAACTTTTATTATTGAACAAAAATAGAGTATAAAGATTGAATCACAAGATTCTATAAAAAAATCACTCAACCTCACATATATATACTCAACCTAAAGTGTTTGCTCTCAAAGTGCTCTCAAAGCTCACAAATTAACAAATAAAAACAAAGGCAACAGTTCAGTAATCAGCATTAAAACGAACGTTGTTCCTTTTATATAAGTAACACTCGCTCGCTCAAGCGAGTTACTGTTGTAAACGACGCAAACCCTAGCAAAAGAACTTTAACTTGAAACGATACATCGAGCGAACGTCTAGGGTTGCATCTCGCTCAAGCGGGACCTCAAGCGAGGGTCGAGCGAACTCACTGTCTGGTATCTCGCTTGAGTTGGATGTCGAGCGAGGATCAAGCGACCTCTCGGGTTGGAGTCTCGCTCTAGTGATAGTTGAGCGAACTTACGAGTTGACTCTCGCTTAAGCTGGATGTCGAGCGAACATATAGTAGAGGCGCTTATTGAAGCCCCCTCTCAACAAATCTCCACCTTGACTTGAATTCTCACAAGTCTCACTGAAACCATTCTTCACAAAAGACCAACCCCATCAAAAATCCCCTAAGGGATTTGAAAATCTTGAACACCAATCAAGTCCAAACAGAGTTTGAACTTGTGTTCTGAAACTAGCTTTGTCATCATGTCTACTGGATTCTCTGTAGTAGCAATCTTCTGAATTACTACAATACCGTCTACAACAATATCTTTGAAAAAATGATACCTGACATCAATGTGTTTTTTTCTCTCATGATATATTTGATTTTTGATCAAATGTATTGCATTTTGACTGTAACTGAAAACTAACATCATCTTCTTAACAACCTCAGTTGTTGCCATGTATTCTGTCTCTGTAATTATTAAAACAATAGTTGATTGTAGTATTGCTTTTCAACTAAAAGCAGAACCGCACAATATAAACACATAACATGTCAATGATCTTCTCTTATCTAAACCCCCAGCATAATCAGAATCAACATATCCAACAACATTTGAACTGAAATCTACATCTCTATAAAAAATTAAGCCAACATGCAAAATCTCTTTCAAATACCTTAGTATCCATTCTACTGCCTATTAGTGAGTTTTACTTAGACTGGCCATGTATCTGCTAATAACACTCACTGTCTGTGAAATATCTGAATGGGTACAAACCATCACATACATTACACTGCTAACTGCGCTAAAGTAGGGAACACTTGTCATTAACCATTTCTCCTCATCTTTCTGGGGAGATAGGGAAGTTAAAAACTTGAAATACAAGGCAAGCGGTGTACTTACAGGTTTGGAAGTAGACATTCTAAATCTGTTAAATACATTCTCAATGTATTTTCTCTGAGATAGGTACAATTTTTCAGCTTTCCTATCCCTGTAGATCTCCATCCCCAAAATCTTCCTTGTCATACTTAAATCTTTTATTTCAAACTCATTCCTAAGTTGAGTTTTCATCAAATCAACATCATACATACTCTTAGCAGCTATAAGCATATCATCAACATAAAACAATAAGTGAATGAAAGATCTATCAGGTAATTGTCTGTGATAGACACAACTATCATAGATACTTCTCAAATAACCATAATTAATCATAAACAAATCAAAACGTTTATACTATTGCCTCGGAGACTGCTTTAAACCATATAATGACTTCTTTAATCTGCAGACTCGGTCTTCCTTGCCTGTAGCAATGAATCCCTCTGGCTGATGCATATAGATAGTCTCTTCAAGCTCGCCATGTAGAAACGATGTTTTAACATCAAGATGTTGTAGCTCTAAGTCATACAATGTCGTAATAGCAAGTAAAACTCTGATCGAACTATGTTCTACAACTGAAGAGAAAACTTCATTGAACTCGATCCCTTCTCTCTGACTGTAGCCCTTTGCAACCAAGCATATCTTGCATCTTGCATTTGTATCATTCTGAATTCCCTCTTTTCTCTTGAAAAGACCCATTTGTAGTTAACATTCTTTGTCTTCGTTGGCAACTTAACCAAATCTAATATTTGATTCTTATAAAGAGACTCGATCTCTTCACTCATCGTTGAGAACCACTGTGTAAACTCTGTACTCCTAACGGCTTTTGAATAACTAAAAGGCTCCTGACCAACAATAACCTCTACTGTAGTAAGGGCGTACATCACCATATCTGCATGAGCATATCTCTGAGGTGGTCTAATCTGCCTCATCTATCTACCAGTAGCTATACCATATTTGATTTTTGATCAAATGTATTGCATTTTGACTGTAACTGAAAACTAACATCATCTTCTTAACAACCTCAGTTGTTGCCATGTATTCTGTCTCTGTAATTATTAAAACAATAGTTGATTGTAGTATTGCTTTTCAACTAAAAGCAGAACCGCACAATATAAACACATAACATGTCAATGATCTTCTCTTATCTAAACCCCCAGCATAATCAGAATCAACATATCCAACAACATTTGAACTGAAATCTACATCTCTATAAAAAATTAAGCCAACATGCAAAATCTCTTTCAAATACCTTAGTATCCATTCTACTGCCTATTAGTGAGTTTTACTTAGACTGGCCATGTATCTGCTAATAACACTCACTGTCTGTGAAATATCTGAATGGGTACAAACCATCACATACATTACACTGCTAACTGCGCTAAAGTAGGGAACACTTGTCATTAACCATTTCTCCTCATCTTTCTGGGGAGATAGGGAAGTTAAAAACTTGAAATACAAGGCAAGCGGTGTACTTACAGGTTTGGAAGTAGACATTCTAAATCTGTTAAATACATTCTCAATGTATTTTCTCTGAGATAGGTACAATTTTTCAGCTTTCCTATCCCTGTAGATCTCCATCCCCAAAATCTTCCTTGTCATACTTAAATCTTTTATTTCAAACTCATTCCTAAGTTGAGTTTTCATCAAATCAACATCATACATACTCTTAGCAGCTATAAGCATATCATCAACATAAAACAATAAGTGAATGAAAGATCTATCAGGTAATTGTCTGTGATAGACACAACTATCATAGATACTTCTCAAATAACCATAATTAATCATAAACAAATCAAAACGTTTATACTATTGCCTCGGAGACTGCTTTAAACCATATAATGACTTCTTTAATCTGCAGACTCGGTCTTCCTTGCCTGTAGCAATGAATCCCTCTGGCTGATGCATATAGATAGTCTCTTCAAGCTCGCCATGTAGAAACGATGTTTTAACATCAAGATGTTGTAGCTCTAAGTCATACAATGTCGTAATAGCAAGTAAAACTCTGATCGAACTATGTTCTACAACTGAAGAGAAAACTTCATTGAACTCGATCCCTTCTCTCTGACTGTAGCCCTTTGCAACCAAGCATATCTTGCATCTTGCATTTGTATCATTCTGAATTCCCTCTTTTCTCTTGAAAAGACCCATTTGTAGTTAACATTCTTTGTCTTCGTTGGCAACTTAACCAAATCTAATATTTGATTCTTATAAAGAGACTCGATCTCTTCACTCATCGTTGAGAACCACTGTGTAAACTCTGTACTCCTAACGGCTTTTGAATAACTAAAAGGCTCCTGACCAACAATAACCTCTACTGTAGTAAGGGCGTACATCACCATATCTGCATGAGCATATCTCTGAGGTGGTCTAATCTGCCTCATCTATCTACCAGTAGCTATACCATATTTGATTTTTGATCAAATGTATTGCATTTTGACTGTAACTGAAAACTAACATCATCTTCTTAACAACCTCAGTTGTTGCCATGTATTCTGTCTCTGTAATTATTAAAACAATAGTTGATTGTAGTATTGCTTTTCAACTAAAAGCAGAACCGCACAATATAAACACATAACATGTCAATGATCTTCTCTTATCTAAACCCCCAGCATAATCAGAATCAACATATCCAACAACATTTGAACTGAAATCTACATCTCTATAAAAAATTAAGCCAACATGCAAAATCTCTTTCAAATACCTTAGTATCCATTCTACTGCCTATTAGTGAGTTTTACTTAGACTGGCCATGTATCTGCTAATAACACTCACTGTCTGTGAAATATCTGAATGGGTACAAACCATCACATACATTACACTGCTAACTGCGCTAAAGTAGGGAACACTTGTCATTAACCATTTCTCCTCATCTTTCTGGGGAGATAGGGAAGTTAAAAACTTGAAATACAAGGCAAGCGGTGTACTTACAGGTTTGGAAGTAGACATTCTAAATCTGTTAAATACATTCTCAATGTATTTTCTCTGAGATAGGTACAATTTTTCAGCTTTCCTATCCCTGTAGATCTCCATCCCCAAAATCTTCCTTGTCATACTTAAATCTTTTATTTCAAACTCATTCCTAAGTTGAGTTTTCATCAAATCAACATCATACATACTCTTAGCAGCTATAAGCATATCATCAACATAAAACAATAAGTGAATGAAAGATCTATCAGGTAATTGTCTGTGATAGACACAACTATCATAGATACTTCTCAAATAACCATAATTAATCATAAACAAATCAAAACGTTTATACTATTGCCTCGGAGACTGCTTTAAACCATATAATGACTTCTTTAATCTGCAGACTCGGTCTTCCTTGCCTGTAGCAATGAATCCCTCTGGCTGATGCATATAGATAGTCTCTTCAAGCTCGCCATGTAGAAACGATGTTTTAACATCAAGATGTTGTAGCTCTAAGTCATACAATGTCGTAATAGCAAGTAAAACTCTGATCGAACTATGTTCTACAACTGAAGAGAAAACTTCATTGAACTCGATCCCTTCTCTCTGACTGTAGCCCTTTGCAACCAAGCATATCTTGCATCTTGCATTTGTATCATTCTGAATTCCCTCTTTTCTCTTGAAAAGACCCATTTGTAGTTAACATTCTTTGTCTTCGTTGGCAACTTAACCAAATCTAATATTTGATTCTTATAAAGAGACTCGATCTCTTCACTCATCGTTGAGAACCACTGTGTAAACTCTGTACTCCTAACGGCTTTTGAATAACTAAAAGGCTCCTGACCAACAATAACCTCTACTGTAGTAAGGGCGTACATCACCATATCTGCATGAGCATATCTCTGAGGTGGTCTAATCTGCCTCATCTATCTACCAGTAGCTATACCATATTTGATTTTTGATCAAATGTATTGCATTTTGACTGTAACTGAAAACTAACATCATCTTCTTAACAACCTCAGTTGTTGCCATGTATTCTGTCTCTGTAATTATTAAAACAATAGTTGATTGTAGTATTGCTTTTCAACTAAAAGCAGAACCGCACAATATAAACACATAACATGTCAATGATCTTCTCTTATCTAAACCCCCAGCATAATCAGAATCAACATATCCAACAACATTTGAACTGAAATCTACATCTCTATAAAAAATTAAGCCAACATGCAAAATCTCTTTCAAATACCTTAGTATCCATTCTACTGCCTATTAGTGAGTTTTACTTAGACTGGCCATGTATCTGCTAATAACACTCACTGTCTGTGAAATATCTGAATGGGTACAAACCATCACATACATTACACTGCTAACTGCGCTAAAGTAGGGAACACTTGTCATTAACCATTTCTCCTCATCTTTCTGGGGAGATAGGGAAGTTAAAAACTTGAAATACAAGGCAAGCGGTGTACTTACAGGTTTGGAAGTAGACATTCTAAATCTGTTAAATACATTCTCAATGTATTTTCTCTGAGATAGGTACAATTTTTCAGCTTTCCTATCCCTGTAGATCTCCATCCCCAAAATCTTCCTTGTCATACTTAAATCTTTTATTTCAAACTCATTCCTAAGTTGAGTTTTCATCAAATCAACATCATACATACTCTTAGCAGCTATAAGCATATCATCAACATAAAACAATAAGTGAATGAAAGATCTATCAGGTAATTGTCTGTGATAGACACAACTATCATAGATACTTCTCAAATAACCATAATTAATCATAAACAAATCAAAACGTTTATACTATTGCCTCGGAGACTGCTTTAAACCATATAATGACTTCTTTAATCTGCAGACTCGGTCTTCCTTGCCTGTAGCAATGAATCCCTCTGGCTGATGCATATAGATAGTCTCTTCAAGCTCGCCATGTAGAAACGATGTTTTAACATCAAGATGTTGTAGCTCTAAGTCATACAATGTCGTAATAGCAAGTAAAACTCTGATCGAACTATGTTCTACAACTGAAGAGAAAACTTCATTGAACTCGATCCCTTCTCTCTGACTGTAGCCCTTTGCAACCAAGCATATCTTGCATCTTGCATTTGTATCATTCTGAATTCCCTCTTTTCTCTTGAAAAGACCCATTTGTAGTTAACATTCTTTGTCTTCGTTGGCAACTTAACCAAATCTAATATTTGATTCTTATAAAGAGACTCGATCTCTTCACTCATCGTTGAGAACCACTGTGTAAACTCTGTACTCCTAACGGCTTTTGAATAACTAAAAGGCTCCTGACCAACAATAACCTCTACTGTAGTAAGGGCGTACATCACCATATCTGCATGAGCATATCTCTGAGGTGGTCTAATCTGCCTCATCTATCTACCAGTAGCTATACCATATTTGATTTTTGATCAAATGTATTGCATTTTGACTGTAACTGAAAACTAACATCATCTTCTTAACAACCTCAGTTGTTGCCATGTATTCTGTCTCTGTAATTATTAAAACAATAGTTGATTGTAGTATTGCTTTTCAACTAAAAGCAGAACCGCACAATATAAACACATAACATGTCAATGATCTTCTCTTATCTAAACCCCCAGCATAATCAGAATCAACATATCCAACAACATTTGAACTGAAATCTACATCTCTATAAAAAATTAAGCCAACATGCAAAATCTCTTTCAAATACCTTAGTATCCATTCTACTGCCTATTAGTGAGTTTTACTTAGACTGGCCATGTATCTGCTAATAACACTCACTGTCTGTGAAATATCTGAATGGGTACAAACCATCACATACATTACACTGCTAACTGCGCTAAAGTAGGGAACACTTGTCATTAACCATTTCTCCTCATCTTTCTGGGGAGATAGGGAAGTTAAAAACTTGAAATACAAGGCAAGCGGTGTACTTACAGGTTTGGAAGTAGACATTCTAAATCTGTTAAATACATTCTCAATGTATTTTCTCTGAGATAGGTACAATTTTTCAGCTTTCCTATCCCTGTAGATCTCCATCCCCAAAATCTTCCTTGTCATACTTAAATCTTTTATTTCAAACTCATTCCTAAGTTGAGTTTTCATCAAATCAACATCATACATACTCTTAGCAGCTATAAGCATATCATCAACATAAAACAATAAGTGAATGAAAGATCTATCAGGTAATTGTCTGTGATAGACACAACTATCATAGATACTTCTCAAATAACCATAATTAATCATAAACAAATCAAAACGTTTATACTATTGCCTCGGAGACTGCTTTAAACCATATAATGACTTCTTTAATCTGCAGACTCGGTCTTCCTTGCCTGTAGCAATGAATCCCTCTGGCTGATGCATATAGATAGTCTCTTCAAGCTCGCCATGTAGAAACGATGTTTTAACATCAAGATGTTGTAGCTCTAAGTCATACAATGTCGTAATAGCAAGTAAAACTCTGATCGAACTATGTTCTACAACTGAAGAGAAAACTTCATTGAACTCGATCCCTTCTCTCTGACTGTAGCCCTTTGCAACCAAGCATATCTTGCATCTTGCATTTGTATCATTCTGAATTCCCTCTTTTCTCTTGAAAAGACCCATTTGTAGTTAACATTCTTTGTCTTCGTTGGCAACTTAACCAAATCTAATATTTGATTCTTATAAAGAGACTCGATCTCTTCACTCATCGTTGAGAACCACTGTGTAAACTCTGTACTCCTAACGGCTTTTGAATAACTAAAAGGCTCCTGACCAACAATAACCTCTACTGTAGTAAGGGCGTACATCACCATATCTGCATGAGCATATCTCTGAGGTGGTCTAATCTGCCTCATCTATCTACCAGTAGCTATACCATATTTGATTTTTGATCAAATGTATTGCATTTTGACTGTAACTGAAAACTAACATCATCTTCTTAACAACCTCAGTTGTTGCCATGTATTCTGTCTCTGTAATTATTAAAACAATAGTTGATTGTAGTATTGCTTTTCAACTAAAAGCAGAACCGCACAATATAAACACATAACATGTCAATGATCTTCTCTTATCTAAACCCCCAGCATAATCAGAATCAACATATCCAACAACATTTGAACTGAAATCTACATCTCTATAAAAAATTAAGCCAACATGCAAAATCTCTTTCAAATACCTTAGTATCCATTCTACTGCCTATTAGTGAGTTTTACTTAGACTGGCCATGTATCTGCTAATAACACTCACTGTCTGTGAAATATCTGAATGGGTACAAACCATCACATACATTACACTGCTAACTGCGCTAAAGTAGGGAACACTTGTCATTAACCATTTCTCCTCATCTTTCTGGGGTGATAGGGAAGTTAAAAACTTGAAATACAAGGCAAGCGGTGTACTTACAGGTTTGGAAGTAGACATTCTAAATCTGTTAAATACATTCTCAATGTATTTTCTCTGAGATAGGTACAATTTTTCAGTTTTCCTATCCCTGTAGATCTCCATCCCCAAAATCTTCCTTGTCATACTTAAATCTTTTATTTCAAACTCATTCCTAAGTTGAGTTTTCATCAAATCAACATCATACATACTCTTAGCAGCTATAAGCATATCATCAACATAAAACAATAAGTGAATGAAAGATCTATCAGGTAATTGTCTGTGATAGACACAACTATCATAGATACTTCTCAAATAACCATAATTAATCATAAACAAATCAAAACGTTTATACTATTGCCTCGGAGACTGCTTTAAACCATATAATGACTTCTTTAATCTGCAGACTCGGTCTTCCTTGCCTGTAGCAATGAATCCCTCTGGCTGATGCATATAGATAGTCTCTTCAAGCTCGCCATGTAGAAACGATGTTTTAACATCAAGATGTTGTAGCTCTAAGTCATACAATGTCGTAATAGCAAGTAAAACTCTGATCGAACTATGTTCTACAACTGAAGAGAAAACTTCATTGAACTCGATCCCTTCTCTCTGACTGTAGCCCTTTGCAACCAAGCATATCTTGCATCTTGCATTTGTATCATTCTGAATTCCCTCTTTTCTCTTGAAAAGACCCATTTGTAGTTAACATTCTTTGTCTTCGTTGGCAACTTAACCAAATCTAATATTTGATTCTTATAAAGAGACTCGATCTCTTCACTCATCGTTGAGAACCACTGTGTAAACTCTGTACTCCTAACGGCTTTTGAATAACTAAAAGGCTCCTGACCAACAATAACCTCTACTGTAGTAAGGGTGTACATCACCATATCTGCATGAGCATATCTCTGAGGTGGTCTAATCTGCCTCGTCTATCTACCAGTAGCTATACTGTATTCCTGCTCATTACGTGCATCAGTCTTTGAATCAGAATCATGCTCACAACAATGGCATGATCCTGGGTGTTAACTGGCGTCCTTTGTGGAGCCTATTGCTCCACATGTTTGCCTGTCCCCTGGTCTATACCTGACAACACAGTAAACTCATTTATCGAATTAAGTATAGACTGTTCATCAAATACAACATCTTTGCTAATAACAAATTTGGGTGATTTGGGATTAGTAGTAGTACACCATAACCTATATCCCTTCACTCCACTAGCATATCCAATGAATATGCATTTCTTTGTCCTTGGTTCAAGTTTATCCTCATTGACATGAAAATAAGTAGGACAACCGAAAATTTTAAATTTGAATAATCAATAGGAGTGTTAGACCATACCTGATTTGGTGTTTTCAAACCAATAGTTGTGACTGGAGAGCGGTTGACAAGAAAGCGGGTTGTGTTGATTGTATCTGCCCAAAAATCTTTAGACAAGCTTGCATTTGAAAGTATATTGCGTGCTCTCTCTAACAGAGTTTGATTCATCCATTCAGTTACCTCATTTTGCTATGGAGTGTCTAACTATACGATGCCTAGCAATGCCTTCATTTTTTCATAATTCATCAAATTCACCTCCGTAAAACTCCATATCATTATCAATCCAAAGTCGTTTCACTTTTTTGCCTTTCTGATTTTCAATCAAAGCTTTCCACTGCTTAAAGTTGGTGAAAACATTACTTTTCTTCTTGAGAAATGAGGTGAATTTCAAGCAAACTTACGGGTTGACTCTCGTTCGAGCTAAATGTTGAGCGAAGGTCGAGCGAGCATACAGTAGAGGTACTTATTCAAGCTACCTCTCAACATATCTTGTCCATTCCAAAGTTTTTTTAAGGGTTACTAATGGTTTAATATATACTGATAATCGATTTTTGAGTGACTATTTTTTCAAATCACATTATCATCTTACTCACACCATATTATATAAAGGTAATATCTTAAAATCAGTTGTTATCTAATAAGATGTAAAGAAAATATCTTATAGCCCTCCAATACAAATGTGACACGTCAATATTTTACTCTCATTATCATGCATCCCACCCACGGTAACAACATTGCCATTCCCCCTTACCTCTTTTTTCCTAAACGCACCCCAACCCAGATTAATAGCAAGAAATCGCAGCCCAACCCAAATCGACAGTACCCACTCCATCCCAACCCAAATGTGACGACACCCCACTCATCACCGACGGAAGGGAACGGTCGATAGACTCTCAAAGGAGCTCGACAGTACCCCACTCATGCTTTTCATGCTTCGGGAATGGGTATCCTGACGGAAGGGAATTGGTAATTTGTCAAAAAAAAAGTTGAACTCTCATGCTTAAGAAAACTTGTATTGGAATTAGATCTCATTTCGAAGTGATTGTAATCTGGGCTATAGAAATTATTTTAGCATATGGATTGAAAACCCATCTAACTAACTAAATGAATACCAACTGTTTGTAAAAAAATCTCAAAGGGCCTTCGACTACTGTTTAGACCAGAAAAACTTCGTTTGCATTGTTCAATTGTCGTGAATCTCACGTTCGTTTGATAAGAGAGACAACTCTATGAAAACTCTTTATTTTTCCTCTTTGCAAGTTGTATAAAAAAAATTATGTAATATTCTTTTTTAAATCATTTTTGAATATTTACATTTCAGAGGTAATACAATTAACACAATTAGATCTTGCTTTTGGCGTGGAGCCACGCGGTGGAAGCTGGTTTCAATGGCTGCAACGTCGAGCTATGTAATGGTTTCGAGTCTCACAAGTTTCTCTTCCATTGTTTGACGTTGTAGCATTCCTAGCCAAGTTATAAGCCTTTTGTTGGTTGTTCTCTCCTACATTTAGGTCTAGGGTGTTCATTCCACAAATGCTATATAATGTGTCGCATTCTTATAGGAAGGCTAGTTTTCTCATGTAATTAGATAGGCTGGTTAGAAGTTTTTTTCTTATATAAAATGTGACACTTTTATCACCTTTGAATCATGCATCTTTTATTTTGGGCTAGGTTTGGATACTACAAAAATAATTTTATTTTATCTTATTTCATTTAATCATTACAACTTTCTTAAATTTTTATACAAAATATAATAAATAATTTAACTTTTCTAAATCTCAAAATAACAATATTTAAAGATATTATTATAATATTATTTAATTTCTAACTTTTATCTCAATCATATACTCTCAACTCACTATTTAAACTTACACAACAGCTCCCAGGATAGTAAGGTCATTAAGGAAGGCCATTGCCTAAAATTGAGGGCCCATCCTATGCAAGGCAAATAAAAGTTATCAGATGATTTTCTCTTTTGTAAGAAAAACATCTCATTAAATAAAATTTAAATAATTTTTATATTTTTCAATGTGTGCAATGATTCATAATACTAAATTTAATATTTAGTACAAATGAATTTTAATATTTTTAAATAAATTTTTTAAGTTCATGCTAAATTGAGATATAAAATTTGATGAAGGTCTCATTTTATATAAATTATTGTGTTAAATATAGATTCAAAATTAATTAATTTAAAAATATAAATAAAAACTTATTGATTTTTATTTTATTTTATTATATATAAATATGAATAATTTACTTAAATTTTATCTTAATTCTCAATATATATCGAGCCGAACCTAGGAGCACCCTAGCTGCATGCAGCAGTGCCCTTGTTATTATTATTTTTCTTTAGATAAATTAATCATATTTATAGTTTTGTTTTATGGGATTTGTGGTTTTAACAATATTATATATCTCAATCGCTACAATATGAGAGAGAGAGAGAGAGACCATGTATTTAAAAGTTGACGGGGACTTGCTTTGCATGACCAACCTCAACATCATCTCTAAACTCTAGTACTATGGTATGAGTAATGTTCGGGGCGGAATTAAAATTTTGTGTTTGGATGGGCGATCAATAAAATATGCAATAAATATAAATTTTATAAGGATAATCATCAGTGATAAAAGTGTTATATTTTGTTATTATCGAACTCTCTAAATGTATATTAATTTTCGAATTGTTCACGTCCTTTTAAAAAATATATATATTATTTTTAAGTATTTGTTCATATTTTTATATGATTTAAAAAAAAGAAAAATTTATAGATTAATAATAAATTTGAAAATTTTCTAATAAGTAATGGTGTAACGCTGTTAAATTTTTAACAAATTATATCTCATAATTATACAAGTTAAACTGAAACTAAATAAGTGAATATAATCAATCAATTTTACAATCATATAAATTTATAATCAATTTTTTTATTAGAGTTAGACTGTTAATTGAGTAATTGTGAGATTATGTGAGTTGAAATTTGAGTTCAAGTAAAATTTAAAGTTAGAATATAAATAGATATATATTAAAATTTAGATGAATAATTTTAGTAAAATAAATTTGGGAGGAACAATTTTTATTTATTTTTAATTTGAGGAAGAATTTTAATTATATATATATAATTATATATATTTATATTATAAATTATTTTTAAAAAATTTTGGGGGCAGTAGCCCCCCACCCAACTAGCTGGGTCCGCCCCTGAATAATGTGAAATATAATTGTAAAATGTGCAAACTTCTATATATATGCATCTTTTTATTTTTCTCAGCAAATAAAGGCATAGCATTAATAAATATAGACAAAGTTGGGTACTTACTTACGTAATACCAACAAAATTTCTGTATACTTTTTTTTCAGAAAAGAGTAGAATTCACATTATTAAAAAATTAAAAATTTTACTTGATTCTTATAATTATTCATTTAAAGGAAGTACATAATGATCAATAGGGTTTACTGCTATTATATGACTGTAAATATCATTTTTACATGATAAAGTCTCAGATCTCATTTCTTTGTAGTTGATTGACAAACGGCATAGCTTGATTAGAACAAAAAAAAGTCTAAATTAAATGATATAAATCAAAGCACATATTCTGTAACAAGACTAGTTAAATATAAGCTACTGTTAAAAAAGTTGATAGGAAAGTGGCATCAGATCCGAATATCTCAAACATTCTTAGTTTTCTACGTACACACACATCATGTTTCAATTGAGAATCATGCACGATCAACTTGTTGAAGAATATGTATATATATCTTTTTCAGACGCCAAACAATCAATCTGCTTTGCAGCAAATACTTAGCCAAACATCTGATTTGATACATTCTGATCTGTAGTTTGACTCCTTTTAAAGTTCTTTTCCCTGCAGGTGATCATGATCGAACTGATCAATAACTCATCCAACTTTTGGATGAATGTGCTTTATCTTTTCGTGAAAAAGGCAGGGCGGCTCAATCGTTTAAGTGGTTTAAGGTTAAAATTTTTATTGAGATTTTTTTAAAAATAAAATTAAATAAAATTATTTTTGTTTTTAATTTTTATATGAGATTTTTAATTAAAAATAATTTCTATCATTTATCGAGTAAATTATTACTTAAAAATTTTATAATATTTTTTCAATTAATATTTTTAATTAATAATAACATATATAATATCTATTTCAACTTTTGATTTTTTTATTGAATTAATTTATATTTTTAATTATATATATATTTTTAAAAATTATATTTTAGATTTTTTAAACTTTTTTTTTATTAAAAAATCTTAGATAATTGTCTAAAGATTTAATGGAAGAGCCGACCCAGAGTGGAGGATTTTTGATTCTACAGGTGTTGTAACGCCCAGAGGCCACGATCCACGAAATATGCATTTATGCAATTAAGCGTACTACGTTGAAATTCTACGTACACCG
This sequence comes from Platycarya strobilacea, assembly GCA_036898215.1. NCBI lineage: Eukaryota > Viridiplantae > Streptophyta > Magnoliopsida > Fagales > Juglandaceae > Platycarya > Platycarya strobilacea. Next base: position 42,067,887 of record CM072545.1, on the reverse strand, counting down.
CAGGAAAGAAGCTCCATCAAAGTCCTAAGCACCATCAAAATATTATATTTTAAGGAGTTGACTATTTATTGATATTATTGATATATTTTTTAAAAATTATTAATTCTTACCTATTTTATTTCTAAATGCCATTCAAATATAAAAATTTTTATTTTTTTATTTTTTTTTTTTCATCTAATTATTATCTAGTTATTATAACTTTTCTAAACTTTCAAACAAAATACAAAAAATAATACTAATTTTACAAATTAATTTCAAATAAAAAATTATATTAAAAATTATATTCAAATAAAATTTTAACTTTATAATATTTTTATTCAATTTGTTCTCTCATTTTTTAGAATCCAATAAAATATCTTAACTCAAACTATTAAATAGTTTAATAGATATATTAAGATATTTTAAGGCTCTGTTTTAGATAAGCAATTAGTCTTATCTCATCTTAACATTTAAGAGCATTTACGTTGGATTCATCAAATGCAAATTTAGTAATTTTACATAAAATAATCTTGCATTAGACTTATCAAAAGTTACTAACTCAAATTTTAAGTTACAGTTACATCATCTTTTATATTTGAAAGATTACTATTTACTCATCAAAATATTTTTTATTATCTTTTAATATGTTTGTTAGATAAATAAATTATAGATGTATTATTTATTAGCTCATAAATGATATATTATGTTATTATTTTAATGAAATTAATGATAAATTTAATATAAAATTATAGATTTAAAAGTATTGATTTTGTATTAAATTTTAAATAATATTTTGACGTTGTAAATATCAATACTCTAATAACTACACACAAATCCTTTTTAATTTCTCTTTCATATTTTTTCATATAGTTATTATTAATTATTATAATCTTTTTAAAATTTTATATAAAATATAAGAAATAATTTTATTTTTTTAAATTCTAAAATAAAAATTATATTAAAAATTCATTATAACAATTTTTTAATTTTGTAATATTTTTATTTAATTTTTTTTATTATTTAATAAAATTTTAACTCAAATTATTTTTTTTTGATATTTCCATAAGCGGAATTCCCCTTGGCACTTGGCAGGGTGAGTGAAAGCCCTAGTGTCACGGACTTGGAAATTCTTCACACGTCCCGTGCGGCCTTAGGAGGTTTTGTCCCGGACAAAACTCCCAAGTAAGCCTTCTAAGCGACTCAAGAAAAGAGAGAAGAACTCTAGAGAGAGAGGGAGAGAGTAGAGAGAGAAGCTCTAGAGAACTTGTTCCTCTTATTGCTTGGTAATTTACACAAATGAGAGCCCCTCTATTTATAGGGAACTCTTGGTACAAAGAATGGCTCGGATTGTGACAAGTGTCACAATCTTAACGGTACGGAACATTCTAGACTCCTTCTAGAAGTATAGCTAGGATTGTGACAAGTGTCACAATCTTAAGGGCAAAGACCCATTCTAGGGTTTAATATACAACTTTACAACAATCTACTACATTCTAAAACAACCTACAAGGGACTAGGAGGCTCTAGAAGGTGGTAGAATTCTCTAGAAAAATCCAGGTGGTGACATTCTCCCCCACCTAGCTTCGCGACGTCCTCGGCGCGGTATCTTCATGGAACCTTCGGATTTGATCTTCAAACTGTCACAACGATTCCTTAGGTTCCCAGGTTGTCTCACTTGCAGGCAATCCTTTCCACTTGATCAAGTATTCTTGGCGTGGCTTGTGACCCCTTCGTCTGACTTCTCGATCCGCCAAGATTTCTTCGACTTTTGTATCAAAAGTGGTAGTTATGCCTAATGGAGCCCGTTTAGACTCTCCCCGTGTTGGCTCTTCATCATCACCATGATAAGGCTTTAAACAGCTTACATGAAAGACAGGATGAAGCTTGAATTTAGAGGGTAAGTCTAGTTTGTAGGAGACCTTCCCTATTTTCTTGATGATTGGGAATGGTCCCTCGTATCACCGCACAAGTGCCTTGTGCAGTTTCCTTGTGAACTTGTGTTGGCTTGACAAGATTTTTACCATCACCAAGTCACCGATGCGATACTCCATGTGTCGCCTCTTCTGATCGGCCCACTTCTTCATCTTCCTGGTTGCTTTATCTAAGTAGGAACGAGTCACATCCAGCTGTTCGTTCCAAGATTTGGCAACCTTGAAGGCTGTTGGGCAGTTCCCCTCATAGCTCGTCTCCAACGATTGAGGAGTGAGTGGTTGTTGTCCCATTACAATCTCAAATGGGCTTTTGTTTGTGGACTCACTTCTTTGTAAGTTGTAGGAGAATTGAGCCACATCCAACAGTTCAGCCCAGTCAGATTGATTAGCACTTACAAAGTGCCTCAAGTATAGCTCCAACAAGGCATTCACCCTCTCAGTTTGCCCATCTGTTTGTGGGTGAAAGCTGGTGGAGAAGTGTAGTGCTGACCCCATGAGCTTGAATAGTCCCGACCAGAACTTTTCTGTGAAGCGAGGGTCTCGATCATTGATGATGCTTTGTGGTAAGCCCCAGTACTTAACCACATGCTTGAAAAATAGCTTGGCTGTCTCCTCAGCTGAACAATCTTTGGAGGCAGCAATGAAGGTGGCATATTTGGAAAATCGATCCACCACAACGATGATGGTGCCACATTCTTCAGACTTGGGGAGAGCCACTATGAAATCCATGCTGACACTCTCCCAAGGACGGGAAGGAGTGGGTAGTGGTTCTAACAAACCCGCAGGGCTTCGGTTCTCCACCTTGTCTTGTTGGCACACAAGACAAGTCTTCACGAAAAGCTCCACTTCGTCTCCCATCTGAGGCCAATAGTAGGAGGCTTCCAACAAAGCTTGCGTGCGACGTTGGCCGGGATGTCTAGCCCATAAGGAATCATGGCATTCCTTGATAAGGTTCCTTCGTAGCTTCCCCCACTTCGGAACATATAGTCGCCGCTTGGTGGTGTAGAGTAACCCATCCTCTACTCAAAACCTCTTGGTTTTCCCCTCCTTAGCCAAGTTCACCAAGTTCTTGGCTAGAGGGTCATGCTCCAAGCCTTCACGGATTATCCCTAGTGTCTCTCCTTGTACACTAGCGATGTGGGCAAGCTCACTCTTTCTACTAAGGGCGTCAGCGACGACGTTGGCCTTGCCAGGTTTGTACTCCAAGATGTAGTCAAATTCCGCCAAGAAGTCTTGCCACCTGGCTTGCTTTGGGCTCAGTTTCTTCTGACTTTGGAAGTAACTGGTGGCAATATTGTCGGTCTTGACTACGAACTGAGAGCCAAGTAAATAGTATCGCCAAACTCTAAGGCAGTGGATAATGGCTGTCATTTCCTTCTCCTGCACCGTGTATCGCCTTTCGGTGTTATTGAGCTTGCGGCTTTCATAGGCAATGGGGTGTCCTTCTTGCATAAGAACTCCCCCAATGGCGAAGTCTGAAGCATCCGAGTGCACCTCAAAAGGCTTGGTGCAGTCTGGTAGGGCTAAGACCGGTTCCTCCATGATGGCGGTCTTCAGATCATCAAAGGTTTCTTGACACTTTGACGTCCACTCCCATTTTCTACTTTTCTTGAGCAAGTCTGTGAGAGGGGATGCCCTCGTAGAGTATCCCTTTATAAATCTTCTGTAATAGTTGACTAGCCCAAGGAAAGATCGAAGTTCAGTAACCTTGGTGGGAGGATCCCACTCTTTGATGGCCTGCACTTTCCCCTCCTCCATGCTGAGTTTGCCTCCTTGGATCTTGTGGCCAAGGAAATGGACTCCGTTTAGTGCAAATGAGCACTTCTCCTTCTTGACGTAGAGTTGATTTTCCCTCAAGACGCGGAAAACAACCTTTAGATGCTCTATATGCTCCTCGAGGGTGGAACTATAGATAACGATGTCATCTAGATAGACCACCACGAATTGATCGAGATAGGGGTGGAAGATCTTGTTCATGAGGGTGCAGAAGGTGGCTGGAGCATTGGTGAGGCCAAAGGGCATCACTAGGAACTCATATGCTCCATATCGAGTCACACAAGTCGTCTTGGATTCGTCTCCTTCTGCGATCCTCACTTGATAGTAACCCGATCTCAAATCAAGTTTGGAGAAGTACTTTGCATGACCTAGTTGATCAAACAAGTCAGCAATCAAAGAAATGGGGTATTTGTTTTTGATGGTTACCTTGTTGAGAGCCCGATAGTCGATGCACAGCCGCAAAGACCCATCATGCTTCCATTGGAACAGCACCAGTGCCCCATAAGGTGCCTTGGAGGGTTGAATGAATCCGGCATCAAGCAACTCCTTCAATTGTCTCCTCAGTTCTTCAAGTTCTGGAGGTGACATGCGATAAGGCGCCTTTGCGGGTGGTTTGGCACCAGGCTCCAGCTCAATCATGTGGTCCACCTCTCTCCTAGGTGGTAGTTGCTTGGGTAACTGTGGTGGCATGACATCCTCATAATCCTTGAGGACCGCTTGGATCTCCTTAGGTGGCGGGGAGGATATTTTTACTTCACCTTCCTCCAACGAAGCTAAGTAAGACACCTCTCCTTTCTTCCAACTCTTCTTGAATTGCATGGCAGACAAGAGTTGGGTGGTGTTTGGCTTAGACACAGTGGGTATCATGCAATGACCACCTTCTAAGATACACACCGAATTGTAGTGGGGAAGAGACACTATGTTGAATTGTCTCAGGAACTCCATCCCCAACACGATGTTGAAGTCGTCCATGAGTGCAACGGAAAAGTCCACTTTCCCCTTCCATGTGCCGAGTTGTAGCTCTACGCCATGAGCTACGCCATCAAGGGGTCTGGCTTCAGAATTCACCGTCTTCAGCCATCCTTGACCCTTCTTCAGAGGAATGCCTAGCCGTGTGGCCTCTTCCTTCTTGATGAAGTTGTGAGAAGCCCCTGAGTCGACCATGGCATGGGTCTTCTTCCCGTTGACAATCACCTCGACAAACATCAAGGACCCATCCTTGGTGGTTGGCTTGGTCTTTGCCTTGAGTGAGTTGAGGAGTTGCAAACACCCCATGTGTTACTTCTCTTGGACTTCATTTTCCTCCAGCATGGCATTGAGGGCCTTCCTCTTAGGACAGTCCCTAGCCTAGTGTGGCCCGTCACAAAGGAAGCAAGCATCCTTTGGCTTCTTGTCTTTGGAATACTCATTCCTTCCTTCCTTCGATGTTGAGGGCCTGTCTCCACGCTCTTTGTGTTGTGGGGGCTTGAACCCCTTCGCTCCCCCACCTTTGTTGTAGTTATCCTTGGAGGACTTGGGCTTTGAAGAGTTATCACTCTTGTGATACTCAAACTCTTCTAAGGTCTCAGCTACGGTTAAGGCGGTGGAGATGTCATTGACCCCACGACGCTTGAGCTCTTGGGCCACCCACGACTTGAGGCCATCGAGGAAGTTGAAGAGAAAATCTTCTTCGCTCATGTTCGTGATTTGAAGCATGAGTGCGGAAAATTCCTCGACATAGTTGCGGATTGAAGAAGTGTGCTTCAACTCCTTCATTCTTTTTCGTGCATAGAGGGCCACGTTCTCAGGGTAGAACTGCCTCTTGAGTTCATGCTTGAACTCCTCCCACGAGTTGATGGTACAAGTACCCTTCTCTATTTCACTATGTTTACGACGCCACCAAGTACCAGCAAGATTAGTGAGGTAGAGAGAAGCAGTACGTACCTTTACATGCTCGTCTAGCATGTTCAACGCTTCGAAGTAGCGTTCCATATGCCAGAGGTAGTTGTCGAGTTCTTTGGCATCCCGCTTGCCGTCGAACTCCTTTGGTTTGGGGGTATCTACTCGGTGTGTAGACACCATTCCTCCTCCGATGGTGCCCCCATTGGCCACAGCTCGCTTGCACATGGCCCAGTCCGCCCTGGTCTCCTCTAGACCGACGCGGTGTTCCTCCATTCGCTCCTGGAGTTTGATTAGTTCCTCCAAGACCCGATCTTGGAAGGCAACGTTCTCAACACGTTGTGCTTCGAGGGTGGGGTTGATGGTGCTCAGAATGGACTCCTTGAGCGATTCGGATTGGCCCTCCAATCCTAGCTCCTCCATGCTTTGCTCCATGATGTCAAGACGGTCCTTGACATCTGCCACAGCCACCTCCACTCTGGTCACGGTGTTGTCAAGGGTGCTCACCTCCCTGTGAGACTGATCCCATTCCTCCATCTTGGCCAGTATCTTGGCCATGGTCTTCTTGATGCTATCGAGGCGAGACTCCACGGACGAGGTCGACTCCTTCGACCTCTTACTCTTGCGTGGCTCCTGGTTCTCCATGGTGACCACACTTGGTTCCGCCATCCCAAGCTCGATGCTCTGATACCAACTGTCACGGACTTGGAAATTCTTCACACGTCCCGTGCGGCCTTAGGAGGTTTTGTCCCGGACAAAGCTCCCAAGTAAGCCTTCTAAGCGACTCAAGACAAGAGAGAAGAACTCTAGAGAGAGAGAGAGAGAGTAGAGAGAGAAGCTCTAGAGAACTTGTTCCTCTTATTGCTTGGTGATTTACACAAATGAGAGCCCCTCTATTTATAGGGAACTCTTGGTACAAAGAATGGCTCGGATTGTGACAAGTGTCACAATCTTAACGGTACGGAACATTCTAGACTCCTTCTAGAAGTATAGCTAGGATTGTGACAAGTGTCACAATCTTAAGGGCAAAGACCCATTCTAGGGTTTACTATACAACTTTACAACAATCTACTACATTCTAGAACAACCTACAAGGGACTAGGAGGCTCTAGAAGGTGGTAGAATTCTCTAGAAAAATCCAGGTGGTGACACTAGGCCCTCCTAGCTAGAAGGCGCATCTTCCAACTCCGTAAAGATAAAAAGAAAAGATCGGGACCCAGCTCGCAGTGTCTGTGTCAGAGAGGAGAGGGCATCAGAGCAACTACGTGTATCACTGTCCACACATCCTGCAAAAGATGACACATTGATAATACGAAAAAATTTATTCAACTTCTTATTTTTTACATAATTTTTACCTATCACATATTATTTTATTTTATTTTATTTTATTTTTAATTAAATATTTAATATATAAATAAAAAATAAAAAAAAATAAAAATATATAAAAATTGAAAAATTGTTTAAAAATGTTCTTGATAATACTGGAACGACCACAAGCAACAAGATTGATAGGAGCCATCAGCCATGCCTTTGACCTCGGATTTTGGATGGCGAGCGCACTTTCTCCACCTAACGTGAAGTGAGATGTAAAGAAGATACAACAACATTTAGGCCTAGTTTAAATTTAGAAATGGTACATTTCATTATTATATTTTTATAATTTTTTATATAAAATATAATTTTTTATATATATTTTTTAAATTTTAATATACAATTTTCAAATCTCAAAATATTAAAAAATAAACTAAATTCATCTCAACTCATCTCATCTCTAAATTCAAGGGAGGTAATGTGGCCACTAATGCCTAAAAATATAATTCAATTTTAGTTAATGTGACTCAAATTTTAGTTAATGTAAAGACGTTTTTCGTGATATTGTGATGCAGTCGAGTTATATTTTAGTATTTTACAGCCCACTTTCTAATCTATTATAATTGATATAAAAACATAATAAAAAATAATAAAAAATACAATAAAGAACACAATAAAAAAATAAAATTTAAAAAACACAATGTTGAATCCAAGGTTTCAAGTTTCGTATCTACATGTAGATTTTGATGATAACAAATGAATTCAAGTCTCAAGTTCAAATTATCTACACAATGGAGCGAAGCGCACATCAAGTATAAAAGAACAAGTTTACAGATGAAGTTTATAGATTATTTTTGTACATCTTTTGATAAAATTGGATTAAGGCTCAAAAAAATTAATTTTTTTTTCATAAAACATTAAATTACATTTTTTTATGCATGACATAAGTATGATATATACATGACATCATTAAAAGTTTTAATTTGGAAAATTATATTTTGCATATGCATGACATATGCAATTATCTCATTAAAAATTTTATTTTCAAAAATTATATTTTACATGTGCATGACATATGCAATGATTTCATTAAAATTTGAATTTTGAATTTGAAAGAAGATTGAGTGGGACTCATTTGCCTATAAATAGCTCACTTGTGTATAGCAAAAATCACAACAACAAGAGTGTACATATCTATTGCTAAATTTTGCATCATTCTTTCAAAGTTCTTATTTTCTTTTTTCTAAAATTTTGAGTCTTAATTCTTGTTATTTTTTAAAGAGATATAGGTTGAACTGTATTGTTTCTATCTCACTCATTGATGAGTGTACTTTGATAATCTACCTACTATCAACTCTTATATTTGTAAGAGAATGCGTATAACACTTGTGTGTGTAGAAGGTATTCTACACGGGGAATAGTTAAATCACAAAGTGTGAGGTGATTGGAAGTGTAGAGGGTGTTCTACACGAATTATTTGGAGCGGTGCTACTCAAAAGTGTAATAAGTTTTTATCTCCACCTAAAGAAGATTGACTAGTGAATTCGAAATCCTCAAGGGGTAGTTTGAGGCGAGGACGTAAGCAGTGGGGCTGAACCTCGTAAAAATACTGAGTTTGCTTTTCTTACCCTACTATTTACATTTCTTACTGTTTTATATTTTGTTTATATTTTATATTGTGTATTTGATTAATAAGTATTAATTTTTATAATATAACCCAATTCACCCCCCTCTTGTGTTAGTCATTTGGGCAACACACAATAAAACATATAATAAAATAATAAAATGAATAAAACATAATAAAAAATATAATAAAAAAATAAAATGAAAATTAATTTTTAAGGGAATTCGGCCTCATCCCAGGCACTGCCGCTGTCGGTAGCGGTGGGCTACATCGCCCACCCCATTGGGAGCGGCGGGTTCTAGCGACCCCACCTCTGTGACGGCAACCCCTAACGACCTCCGGTGTGCCTGTCGCAGCCTTAAACCCATTTCAGACCCGTTCCCGCCGGTCCCAATGGGGTGAGCGGTGTAGCCGACCGCCACCGACGGCGAGGGTTGCAAAACATATGGGATTCGGTCGGACCAAATCCCAATTTTTCTCTTTATTATATAAGTTTCATATTGTAGTGACTATTTTTTGAAATTATAATAATAAAATAATATAACTAACTTTTATTTTGATTATTCACATCAAATTTTTATATTAAATTATCTATTTATGAAAATACATAATAATTAATATTCAAAAAATTATTTTTTTTTTGTAATTATTAAATTAATTAATTTTATCATATTTAGCTATTCTATCTATTATATTTTAATTAATAATTATATTTTAATTAGATTATAAGTTTGAAGAGAACGAATAAAAGGATTTGGTCAAAGGAAAGAGAAGTATAAAAATAAATAATAAAATAAAAATTTAGCCATTCTAACTAACTGGCCAAATTTGATATTTGGTATAGCTTTATCGTTCACAAAAGTTAAAATATTTAGTTTTTGGATAATCTAATGTAGACTTAAAATGATTTTAAATGTCTAAATTCTTATTGGATTTAGTTTTAGTCAATCCAATGAAAATGCTCTAAGGAGACGTGTAGTTGACTGTTAGGAATGTGGTATTCAATACAGCTTCCGGACACCCCGACAATAGTAGAGAGGAACCACCTTAATTGAGTATATAAACATTTCTCCAAACTTAGGTAAGGAGATGTAACGCCCCATTTCTGGAGGACCAGAGAGTTAAACTCCTATTACTTATAAACATCTCTAAAAATCAATAATAAATAAACAAGAACTCCATAAAATATTTAACTTATTTGTTCAATCCAAATATCCATGTTCCTTTATAGGGACACTAAACAAAAACCTCAAACCAATAAAATAATATCTCTACAAAGACTCGAAAATAACCTTAACTTAACAAACCAAAATAATCGAAAAATAATAAGTTTACTAACTATGACTCAAATAAAAACTTGTATGCTTGGATACTCATTCCTCTATAATCATCAAGCCTCTCAAATACTGATAGCTCTTGCTCTCCATCTATATAATCACAATTATTTGAAAAATATTTTAAAAATAAGAGGTGAATTATCAACAACTTAATAAGTAGATAACATACACTAATACATAAACATGAATATTTATAGAATTAAGAACAAAATATTTACTTTGCATAATTATAACATTTGCAAAATCAATTAATGTTACTAAAAACATCATAGTGAAACTTTTAGAAAATGTTTTTAATAAAAAATTCCTTTGGAATAACATAACAGAACATTTTATTAGAATATAATATCATGTTTAACTCACATGGTAGGGCAGTGTAAATTTTGTCGGTCAACCGAGAAGAAATAGAAAGTGAATCTTTCTATTATTATTTTTGAAATTTGAGTGTGCACACGAGAAAAATCACTTTGTATTCAAAGTGAACTAGAAATAAAAAAAAGTTGATACCAATCCGAACAAAGGTCATAGTTTTATACTCTTGGTAAGATTAGAACAGAACAGAAACAAAAACAAAATGTCCGAGATTTTTAGAAAACATTATATTTTATCATAATACAAAACATAATTGGATAAAAAAATATATACTTTATGGACACAATTTCATATTTGCTCATTTTTCTCAGTTCAAAAAATAGAATACATAAAATTAGCTTATGCTTATACTAGTCATGACAAAAATTACTCTATCTTTTATATAGGTCTCACGAGTAATACAGAATAAATAACTGAGATTCTTTTCATATATCTTTTCAAAAATAGATAATGAACATTTTCATAAATCAACACCAATTTATTTTTTTTATGCAAAATCTAATAGAAGAAATTCACATTCCTGAATTTTTTATTTTTTTTGAAAATGTCCTCAACAAAATCAAACAAAAATGATTTGTTACCTAAAAAATTCAGAGCCAAGGTTGGAGAGAACCATTCTCACTCGACGGATTCGGAGCACACCCAAAAAGATATTAATGACTAGATATTTTAATTCTTCAATTTCTTATGGACCATATTATTTACATACTTTTATTTTTAAAAAAAATTATTATATATTTATAAATTATAATTAGATTGTAATTTCGTTTTGGACTCATCAGGTGACAAGACAAGCCTGTGTAGCTAGGCTTGTTCATCCGGGCCGGATTGTACCAGACCCGGTTTAAATTTTTATTTATTTCTTAATACTTTTAAATTTTTTTTGAAAAAGTTTTAAAGAAATTTCAAATTCAAGTTCTGGATTCTCAAATCCGAAACCCGGATGAACACCCTTACGTGCAGTCCAAATTTGGTTTTCGATTTTATTTTTTGTATTCATTACATTTTTTTATTGACTATGAATACAAAAAATATTGATATAATTTCTTATTATTTTATTATTTAGTTATTTCTTTCCATTTTATTTTTTAAATTTAGATTAAAAATATCATAATATGAAATTTTTATATAATTTAAAAAATAAATTTAATCAATCAAAATAATTATTTAATTAATTAAATATAAATTTAATTTTACAAAAATCGACAATCTTTAATTTTTTGAGTTACTTTTATAAGATTAATTTATTGTTAATTAAATTATATATATTAGTCACTTAAATTTATATTTTTAGACTATTTAAAAAAAATTATATCGTGAAAATTTTAATCTTGTTATAAACGAAGTCGGCAGTCGCCCCCATGTCCCACCACTAAATTATGTGAATGACCCCACCACTATTATTTTAAATCTGTATAGTGACTTGCATAGTAACTTGCATAGTAATTTCAACGCCTATAAATATGGGCTTCAGTTGTAATGAAATTCATAAGAAAATATAGAGAGAGAAAGAAAGTTTCAGTTCTTAAGAGTTTATTTTCTCTTGTAATAGTAGTAGTTTTATTTTTAGTTTTATAACACGTTATCAGCACGAGATTCTACCGATACTGAAGCTAATGGTCTTCTATTTCAAGTAATTTTTTCAATATATTATTTGCAGTCCTTGAGATAAATATTAAAGGTAATATTTCTGAATATTACTTGATAAAATTTTATTTTTATTCTCATGATAATGTGAATATATTTATTAAATTCACAGATTTATTTTTGTAATATAATGTCAAATATTGAGATTTATTACTATTGACATTTCTGAAAAATGTTATTTATCCAGATCCTTGATGAGATCTATTTGGATATGATGATGAACTTGAAAGATACAATCATAGAAGGAATTCATGTGTCCCTGAAGGACCGTGCTGTGTATCTCATGATGAAAAATTATCTTACTATGTGAAATAAATTAAGAGAGTGATATAAGCACCATAAGATGTAATCCTCTTAAAAGATCATTATGATTTATTGCACTTGAAGTTGCAAGATTTTAAGAGTGGTATTGAATATTTTGCACTCTTTAAAATCAGCTCAATATTAAAATTATACAGTGAAAATGTCACTGATGATGATATATAAAAGAAGACATTATTTTTCATACCTCGAATGTACTCCTACAGTAGCAATATCGAGAGTCAAAGTTCAACAAATATTCTGAACTTTTATTTTGTCTTCCAGTGATTGAGCTAAATAATGAGTTTTTGTTACACCAGTTACGTCCTATTAATGATATCGAATTTACACAATTCCCAGAAGTGAATGGAAACTAAGGGCGTAGACGTAGTAGAAAAATTGTAGAAGTGTTGGTCCCAAAAGCGACAACACTAAAAATGATAAAAATATATCGTATCACCAGAAGTGATCAAACTCAGAGAAGGGTAAAAACCCTCAGAATAATTCTTCATAAAAAGATGAAGATGTTTGTCATAGATATAATATGACTAAACAGTAGTCACGTACCTGTTGTACGTCCATGTACTTGATTTATTTATACTAAGTTTTTATATATATAAGCTTATTAATATTTCATCATGTTTTGAAATAATGAAATATCGGTGCCTGAAGCACGACAAGAAATTACTTGGGATAATAAAGTCCTGTTTAAATTTGATCCTCTTACAAATAAATGTGAACCAGAAGTTCAGAGGATTATTTATCTGCAAAATGTTGCAAATCAATTACATGATGTATTTACTGACACTAAAGGTGTTGTAAAATCATATATTACTGCTGTTAATGTTTAAGCAGGAATTGAAGTCCCTGAAGGACGAGTTGTTAAAACAGAAATAAATTAGTCTAAGATACACCTGAAGCTTTGAAGACCTATTGGTGCACAAGAAAAATAAAAATCGGTGCTCATAAAGAGACCGTATTTTCTGTATAAAATATAATCCTCCTGAAGAGGAAAACTCCTGAAGAGGAAACCTCCTGAAGAGGAAAACTCCTGAAGAGTGTAACTCCTGAAGAGTATAACTCCTGAAGAGAAAACTCCTGAAGAGTATAAATCTCCTGAAGAGGAACCTCCTGTAGAGGTGTTTCATGAAATGTTTTCCCCTGAAGAGGAACAATGAGATCTCAATACATTTCATGAGTACTGGAAAATTTATGGATAGAAATAAAATTGTTGTCGACAACAGATATGATAACACTTGATATTACCAGAAGTAATGAGCCAAAAATCATCGAAGAATGTCGATGTAGAAATGATTGGCCAAAATGGAAAGCAGTTATTAAAACTGAATTAAACTCGCTAGTGAAGCGAGATGCATTTGGACCTGTTGTCCAAACACCAAAGGGTGTAATATTTGTCAGATATAAGTGAGTATTTATACGAAAGCGTAATGCGAAATGAAATTATGTGGTATAATTTGTCGCATAAGGTTTCCTGTAGAAACCCGAGAACAATTATGAGGAAACATATTTCCTTGATATGAATGCAATCACATTCATATTTTTAATTGATTTGGTTATTACAAAAGGATTAGATATGCAGTTAATGAATGTGGTCACTGCATATTTATAAGCATCATTAGATTATTACGATACTTGAAGCATCTAATCCAAGTACATTTAGGAGTATGTACTTTATAAAGCTTCAAAGATCTTTATATGGGTTAAAGCAATCCGAACTCATGTTGTATAATTGAATCAACGAGTATCTATTGAAAGAAGGATTTAAGAATAATCCTATATGTTCATGTGTTTTATCAGAATCCAGATTCGTCATTATTGCAGTTTACGTTGATGATTTACCTTGTTAGAACTCTTGAAAAGATCACAAGGGTTGCTATAAATTCAAGGAATGCATTTGAAAAGGAAAGATCTTATTATTCAATTCATAGATGAGTTACAAGAATTTGAGACTTCTAGCCTCATCTCTCAAATGCATTTGCTTTTCATAAAGCAACGTACCATCCTTATCTAAAGGATTAGGCAGTCGAAATGAAGAGGCAAGTAAGGATTTTAAATCCTTATTCTCCTGTTTTAAGTCTGCAATTTTTTTGTCAGACTCTTGAACGAGTCGTTGAAGTACAGAAACCTTCTCGTTAAGCTCCTCAATCTCACGATTTTTGGATTGTAATCGGTTGGAAAATCCAACAATAGAAGAGGAGTATCGGGTGCCGAGAGTCACCAGCTCATAAACAGCTTCACGATCTGACTTATTAGCCAGATCATTTGCTTGCTACAACATTGCACCTGCGGAAGATGCATGATCAACTTGTAATTGAGGTGAAGGATACCTCATATGTTGATTGTGAGAAATAGTAAAAGGAAATTGATGAGCCATTGGAAATTTGTAGAATAAGAATACAAATACAGATGAATTATAGATATGAGAAGAAGATTTGATGCGTACTAAATGAAACTAAAGACGGTTCTTATAGAAATGGAAATAAGAACAAGACAAACCATCATCTCTTCAAATCTCACTTTACAAGATATGCTGGATGCATAATTTCAAAAGCCAGCGAGATTAATTACAGCTATCCCTATTTTCTTGTAAATGCTGAACCTCTGCCGTTAGCTGCTGTTGTTGACTTTGTATCTGAGCTCTTTCTCGTTCCAGCTCTTCTACTCGTGTTTTCAGGTCACGAGAATACCAGTTTACAAGTTTTTTCAGCTCCTTGTTATCTTGTTTTAAATCTTTATTTTTTCTATCTTTAGTTGCAAGCGTTTGATACAACTCAGATATTTGATTTTTAAGATGATCAACCTCACTCGTTCTCGTCAATAGCCTCTGAGACATGGTTGTAAGAGAGGCAGCATATTGAGCACTGAGGGTTCTTGATGCTGCAACAATTTCAGGATCAGATTTACTAGATAGATATATCTCTGCTCCTATCATGGTGTTTACAGCCTCAGGAGAAAATATAAGTGGTTGAGGTATAAAAGATTCGTGGTTTAAATCTGGGACATTAGAATTTCTATCAGACATAATATCGTTCTGGATGAACAACAACTGAATCTATGAGGAATGCGAAATATTTTTGCTGGAGTAAACCAATGGTAAAATTGGTTATATTTAAACAACAACCCGAAGCTTTCAAATCTCTTCAAGATCTCGTTTGTCCACAATGTCAAGCGGATTTGATTTTCCGCCGAATCGATAATATTAAATCTCAAAACTTTTACAGCTTTTATCATACATAGATGGTTTCCAATATTATTTCCGCCGTATATAAACAAGTTCTTCCTAATAACGCCGAATGAGGGAGAGAAAATTTTAGATGAAAATATTATCATACTCTCTCTAATGCATTATTTAGTTGGAGATCGTGTTTGAATTCTTAACTTGTTATATATACTGAAATCATATTTGCTTATTACTTGAAACACTAACGCATATTATCAATGGGAGTTTAAGTATTACTGCAGGTATCAGATTTCTATTAAGTTTGTCAACCAGATATTATTTTTCATTTTCAAATCACTCAAAGATTATTGCAATTCATGAAACAAGTCGAGAGTATATTTGGCTGAGATCAATGACTCAACAATTTTATACGAAGATAATGCTACTTGTATCATTCAAATCAAAAGGAGGATATATCAAATATACGATCAAGTGATAATCTGGCAGATTTATTCACGAAGACATCACCAACTGCGACATTCAAGAAAATTGTGTAAAATATTAAAATGTGAAGATTCAAAAATCTATCGTTATGCACTTTCCAGGGGGAGTAAAAGTCCAGAAGACTTGTGCTGATTGTACTCTTTTTCCTTCGCTAAGGTTTTATCCCATTGGGTTTTCCTTTGCAAGATTTTAATGAGGCAATCTTAAAGCACTTGTGAATACATAAAGAGACTGTACTCTTTTTCCTTCGCCATTGGTTTTTCTTCCCACTGGGTTTTTCCTTGGCAAGGTTTTAACGAGACAGATTCTTTATGGGTGGTCATTCAAGGGGGAGTGTTATAAACGAAGTCGGCAGCCGCCCCCATGTCCCACCACTAAATTATGTGAATGACCCCACTACTATTATTTTAAATCTACATAGTGACTTGCATAGTAATTTCAACGCCTATAAATATGGGTTTCAGTTGTAATGAAATTCATAAGAAAATATAGAGAGAGAAAAAAAGTTTCAGTTCTTAAGAGTTTCTTTTCTCTTGTAATAATAGTAGTTTTATTTTTAGTTTTATAACAAATCTTAATTTAAAAATTAAAATATAAAAAAATAAATAGTAAAATAATAGCAAATGAAATGGAAGATATCATTACCCCTTAAAAAACCACTTCTCTCCCAATTTTCTCTCTCTTCTTCTCACTCCTCTCATTTCGAGGGAGACAGGCTCGGAGCGAAACCCTAGCTCTCTCACCTACAATGAACTGCTCAAGTAACTCTATCTTTTCTCACTTTCTTCTTGCCCTTCTGGTATTTAGTTGCATTTTGGTTTTTATTTTCTGATCTCTGTTTTATGTGTGTTTTACTATGACTCTACAGTCTCCGGCGAAGTGCCGGAAGAGCCCGTGGTTTCCAAGAAATCTGGGTTGCTCTACGAGAAGAGGTTAATCGAGAGGCACATCTCCGTATGTTTGTTTCTCTTTCTTTGTTCTAGGGTTGTCTTTTGCTCTCTCGTTGTTAGTTGCTTGGTTGCTCAGAAAGTTCGGGGAGTAATGTCTAGAATAAAATTGAGGTTTCAGGATTCTTGGAACAGAAAATCATAAAAGTACAAAAAAGGAGAATATTTTAATTCAGAAAGACTAGTTCTATGGCAGATTATGCTTTCCTGGCTAGTAAACTGAATGTTGGCTCATACTTAGAAGCTGAGAAGGGCTTGAAAGTGTAATTTTGAATCGTTAGGTTAATTGTTTCTGGTTGTTTTTCCACTTGGAGAGCAAATATTTCAGCACAAGCGTGATTTCAATGCTTCATTTTTCCTTTAAATGGTTTTGGGAGGCAAACTGGGGTTGTGGATTGATTTGCTTATTCACAGACCTTAATGATTTCCCGGATGCGGATCAGAATTATCAATTTATCAGCCCTAAACTGTGCGGTTTGGGGAGGTAGTTTGGTGCCAAAATGTGATTTCCCTTTGTTTATTCTCATTTAGTAGAACTAATTAATCTTAATGGAGAAATTCGTATAAATTCTTACTCCTGTTCTTCACAGCATTTTGGAATGTTTAGAGTTTCCATTCTGTTGTGAAAAGAGCTTGGGGTTTAGGATGGATGGGAAAATTTTCTTATTTTCTTTCTTCCGTTCAGAACTTTAATACCTATGCTTCATACTTTTCTACTCTTTTTATAAACTGAACAAAGGGCTGATTTTATATTTTTCATTTCTTAGGTAAGTTTTCCAGAATTTACTTTTTCATGCCAAAAAATTATTGATATATGTCTTCAATAGTGTCTTTGTAACCTTCAGTGATTAATATTTTTTGATATGATTTTTATAGCAGTGCTATTTTGATGAAATATTGCATCTTTATTTTGAATAGGATTATGGAAAATGCCCAATTACAGGGGAACCACTAATGCTGGATGATATCGTTTCAATCAATACAGGCAAGGTACACTTAGAAAAATTCTATTGTTTCTGTATTTAACATTATAGGAAGCTTGCATGAATTTCTAGTATCGAGGACCTTCCTATAATAATGGACTCAACCTGCATAAATTTTTAGTATCTTTTTCACCTTCTAGATAGGTGTCTCTCTTATATACCTTCTTTGTACTTGAGTTGCACCTTTTGCGCTTATCAATAAGTATTTGTACAGTTGGATTTGAACCTAGTCTTTTTTTTTACACCGACATATATTGTATAAGCTAAGGTAGTTAAGATACTTGCTGTTAATTGCATTTATCGTGTGCTGATGCATTCTTAGTGGCTTGCCATGTAGGTAGTGAAGCCCAGACCTCTACAGGCTGCAAGCATACCCGGCATGCTTGGAATGTTCCAGAATGTATGGGGATTCGGTCTATGACCATATTTTCCTGATTTGTGTTGTATATTTTCTTTATATATATAATAAATTTATTAATCTACATGATTAGGCATAGCCCCAGTGCAGAGGAGTATACAAGAGAAATTGCATAAATTCTTTAGATAGCTTTACATGCTGCAGACTATTGTCGATTTTTTCAGTTTGTAATACAGTACTGTTCATTAGATTGCGGTTCTTCGTTGTCATTAGTTTGTCACGGCCATGAAATTTGGACTCTAGTTTATACATGCAATGAGTGCATGTATTCATATCATCATTGTGATCTTCACTGTTACTTCCTCTTTTTGAAACTCTATACCTGTGGTCAGGCATGATGGAAAGTAGCAATTACACATTCAATTCGAGGAAAAACAAAAAAAATTGGATTTTGGAGATTTTACAATCCTTCTCCCTTTCTCTCACACATACAAATTTGACCTAATGTCAGACTATTATACATCGAAGATAATCCTGGAGTTCACATGGTGTGGTACAATTTCAAAATTAAAAACGTGGTTGTCTGCTGTTAGAATCAATGGGCTATCATGTGTCTTATATGGTATGGGAGAAGGTAGAACCAAAAAACTTATGAATCTTGCTAGGGTTTTAAGTGTCTCATGGATTGACTTCACTGATGTAAATGGTAATTGGAAGCTTTATTGACATAACAATGGTCGTAGCCCCTGGGTAGTATACAATATCCTTTTATTCTGATATGGTGTGTGCATACTAATTTATGATATCAATTTAGGCTCTAACTTAGTGAGCTATGTCTTGTATCAATTTGTTAAATAATGCTGATTGCGATAGTGGCTTATGTTTTGCACCTTGATTATATCAATTAAGAAGGAATTAAGTTTCTCTTTATTGTTAAGTCATAAGGTATGCACCTCTCTGTGCTTACAGGAATGGGATGGTCTAATGCTATCCAATTTTGCTTTGGAACAACAACTGCATACAGCAAGACAAGAGCTAAGTCATGCACTGTACCAGGTATTAGCAAAGCATTCTTCCGGAGTTGGTTTATTACTAGAGTTTGTTTTTGGGGCTTTGAGGTGAACTTGACTAAGTTGGAATTGCTTCCGGTTGGGAGAGTGGAGAATGTTGCTAGTTTGGCAGATATCCTTTTATTTAGGATGCAATCACTCCAGCTTGCTTCATTTTTCAGTACTTTGGGAATTTTCTTCCTTCACTCTTTTCACAATCTCTCATGCCCGGCTCCTTATTTTGCACATTCCCGTTTTGTTTTTAAAAATCTCTGATGACGCTTCATTGCTATGTTATCTGATAGATTTAATGCATATATAACTTCCATGGTTTCATCTAAAATTTGGTTGGTTCAACCTGTCATTTATGGGCAGCATGATGCTGCTTGCCGCGTGATTGCAAGACTTAAAAAAGAAAGGGATGAAGCACGGTCATTGCTTGCTCAGGCTGATCGGCAGATACCCATGTCAGCATCAGTGGCAGTTACGGCAAACACTCCTTCAATTAGCAATGGTAAAAGAGGTAGATAATTCCACTATGTGATTCTTGGTTTGTATTCTTTTTGTATTAATTTAAATGATCGCTAATTGATGTTCTGTTAATGCCATTATAGCTGCTGAGGATGAGGAGTTGGGCCCTAGTGGAAAGAGAATTCGTCCTGGAATATCTGCTGGTATTATTGCTGAGCTAACTGACTGTAATGCATCTCTCTCACAACAGCGTAAAAAACGCCAGGTATTGCTCGTTTTGATTTAGTATTACTGAGATTGTTTTGATTGCTGCACTGGCTGATTTGTTAAAAGGATATTTTCTTTTACTTGTTACCTCTTTATCTGTCGTACGTTCCTTTTCATTGCTTGGTTGGGGGTGGGAGAGGGAGAGAAGAAGTACGGGAGTACAGAGATCGTTTTCCATTTCCCTCGAGGCCCACCATTTTACATCCTCCCAAAGTTGGGGGGAAATGGGAGGAAGAAGAGGGGTGTTTTTAAATGTTTCTAGTTTTGGAGCTCACAAATCATTTCTTCTCTCTAGTTCCACCAAAGCAACTAAACAGGGACAATAAACATACTTTGCTTTTCCTTCCCTACTTCTCCATTTTGCCAAATGAATGTTTAGCATGTTTTTGTTTTACTTGTTTATAATGACAATGAGGAAGAGTATTAGTGATGTATATTGTACTCTATTCATATATATCAATTAGTAATCACTGAATTTCCTCTTTCTACCCCCTTTTCCTGTTTGGTTTCTTTTCAGATACCTCCAACAGTGGCTACCATTGATGCTCTAGAGAGTTATACTCAAATTTCTAGTCATCCACTTCACAAAACTAGTAAACCAGGCATTGTATCTCTTGACATCCATTATGAAAAGGTCAGCATTAACTACGATCTGTTTTCTTTTTCATGCATATCTTATTGTTATATTGGTATTTCATTGGAGTAAGTTGTCATTGGCACTGTGCCAAGTACTTGCCTGAAATGTATTGGCAGTGCCTCCGCTGATGGTTGCTCCAATCTTCTGCTTTGATTTCTTGGCACATGTTACCTTTTATGTTTTTGGTGCGTTATGGTCTTACTTGTTGCCACAAGTGCTACCAGGAAACAAAAGGTGGAAAAAAAATACAAAATTAGAGTACACGATTGTTACAGTTAGAAACTTTGTTTGATCAGGCTATTACCGCCTTTTGTGAGGGCAGATAATCAGATATTCTCAAAGAGAATACAGATTGGTGTGTTCTTTGGGACCCTATTAAGACAGGATTCTCACACTTTGGTTAGGTAACTGTGAGCTTTTTTATGTTTGTTGTTGTTGGCTTATTGGACAGATATGTCTACTATACGATTGGGGCTTAGAAGCTCTTATAATACAATTCATATGGAGGATTTCCCTATGGACATTGGAGCTTGCTCACTAGCTTGTCATATTGTTTACTTATTTTGACAGTATACTCGTTTTTAGTTGATTAAGAGTTTGCTTCAACCTGTCCCCTTAGGTCTATGTCTCAAATCCCCTTGGGTGCAAACAATCTCTAAGGGACATTAGACTGGGGGATTTTTCCCATGAATTAACCAAGTTGCACTTGTGGAAAATTCCTTGTCGAGGGCTTGTGCACCCCCAGGATTATTTGGGGCGCTGCTCCGGACATCCAATGCCAATCCAAAAAAAAAAAAAAAAGTTTGCTTCAACCTGTCAGGCTGCAGCCTAGTGGTATAAGCATGGGCTTAGAATGAACTGTAGATCCAGACATCTTAGGCTTGATTTCGTACTTGGGATTCCCCTGGATTACTGATGGAAAATTATAGAGGTTGGGTCCCTTGTATTTGGGTTTTTTTTTTTTCCTCTCTTCCTGGGGTGGGTTTGAAGGGTCATGCCTTGGTGAGGTTTCACAAAACGAACCTCTTCTATGCTTGGCATGGAGGTATTGGAAGAATGACCTTTGGGCCTGTTTTGTCTAGTGGTTAGGACATCGTCTTCTCATGTCGAAGAAAATCATCAGTAAGAGTAATGTGGACATGAGAGGTTTTGGTAGTACTAGTGAACCAGATGGCCACAGTGGTTGAATCTGGGATGCAGGGCTCGAAGTATTTCTCTAGATCTGGCCAAAGTGAAAGATGACCTAATGAAATTCGAATGGGGGCTGACCTGACCGTGAATAAAAGTTTGCTTCACACGTGCACCTGTATAATTGCTGCAACTATTATGTCTGATGTAGATATTTGGAGCTTGAGTGGAGTTCTATTGTGCATGTGATTGGATCTCTTTGCCTTTTAAGTACTGTGCTATTTTTCATTCAACACTCTTGGTGCAACAATGATTTTCATTCTAGATGCTGCTGACATTGACTCAAATATGGTTCTGGCTAATGCATTTTCCCCCTGCTATCTAGGACATAATTGCAACTGGAGGGCTCGACACAAATGCTGTACTTTTTGATCGACCATCAGGACAGATCTTATCTACGCTCAGTGGTCATTCCAAAAAGGTTTGACTTTTATTCTATTATTCAATTGCTGGAGTTGTCCTGTCTTGAAAATTGGTTGGCTGATTAGACATTGCATTTGATAGGTTACCAGTCTAAAATTTGTTGCTCGGGGTGATTTATTCTTAACTGCCTCAGCAGACAAGGTAAGTATTTGGTTTCCAAGTTTTGTAGTTATGAATCATGAATGTTGACATCAACAAATTATTATTAAAAGGAAACTTTTTTTTTCCCCGAAATTTATTGTTTAGTTATGGGTTTTTGGGACAGTACTGTTTGCATTACCATTAGATTTAAGTGTGTGTGGATGATTTTGTAAATCTTCTTGACTATTAGATTAAATGTATGTAGAGAGCCTGAATTACAAATATTGACCTGGGTGCCACCGTGCCACCCAGAGGAAATCAGTAGGTACTGGAATGGAAAGCTGCAAGTGAAGGTTTAAGCTTTGCTGGCATTGGCTTTTTCCTTTTAAGTTTGAATAATGTCTCTAGATGTGACATTGAATAGCTTTCATTAAAAAAGGAACACTTAGATTATTTCTTGAACAGGTGATTTTGCAGCTGAATTATTAGGTGTTTTCCTTGATTCTATTTTGTAATTGGTAATGACTGTATGGTGGGTATTTTTGGTGGTGTTTGTCAACTTTTTAAGTCACATTTTCTTAGGAGCTATGATTGAATATAGACTTCCCATTTACCTAATACTAAGGTCGATAGCTGATAAAGATTGCTCCCCTCGAGTCTCTTACAACTTGCATATTAGAATACTACAGTGCTTCCAGTTGTCTTGATGTAACTCCATGCCATGAGCATTTAAGAATCAATTTCTTGATAAGTTTTTAAGAATTATTTTAACAATATATGTACTTCTATTCTTGCCTGGTTTTCTAAGATGTTATTTTTCTGTTTTTTGCTCAAGACCGTACGTGTATGGCAAGAGTCTGATGATGGGAACTATAACTGTAGGCACCTCTTGAAGGATCATACTGCCGAGGTAAATAAGCTTATGTTTCTCTTGATTGTGTTTCTTCACCAATTTTGACACTGGGTGTAATATGCCTTCCTAGGCTTCTTTCTTTAAGCTGTCCTTTGGAAATCAGAAGTGAAATTTTCTCATTCAATTCTTTCTTCAAGAATTTTGTTCTATAGCTACTTACAAAGAAAAATTGTTCTTAAATTTTTTATGTTGCGGAACTCAACTGTCTCTCCCATACTAATTGTGCCATGTTAATCATGTTCTTGTTCATCTCACTGAAGGCAACATGATGCATTATTTCTCTTAATTAACTTCACAATTGTTCTAGTAGTTTTTTGTGATCATGAATAAAAGTATGGCATTATATGACTTATAAAAAAAAAGTATGGCATTATATGCAATGAAATCTTGAATACCGTTGACAACAGTGTCTTGGTTGAGAGGTGTTTGCAACTGAAGAAGGATGGCATGCCATGCCATGCTTTGTTTTTTTCTCACTGCAATGAAATCTTGAATACCGTTTATAACAATGTCTTGATCGAGAGGTGTTTGCAACTGAAGAAGGATGGCATGCCATGCTTAGTTTTCTTTTCTCACTCCTAGGATATCATATTTATGTCTTGTTGACTACTATTTTATTATGGTTCATGTGCTCTCATGTGATTCAATAATGATATGCCATTTATTTTTCCAAGGTGCAAGCTATTACTGTCCATGCGACGAATAACTACTTTGTGACTGCTTCTCTTGATAGCACATGGTGCTTTTACGAGCTTTCTTCTGGATTGTGTCTCACACAGGTCTGTCTCTCCATCTCTGTGTGTGTCTCACTCACATGCACCCATGTGCACTCTTATCTAGTACCTCTATAACTGTGAATAGCTGGAATGATATGTATCTATAAGTTGACATCAATGAAGTTGGTACACAATCCTATGTATGTTAGAGCAAAAATAACTCAATAGAGTTTGCAGAAGAAAAAGAATTTGACATGCTTTCAACTATGATAGGATGCCTTGCAAGCATTTGTATATGTAGCCCTTTTGCTCCATCTTTTCTGGTGAGTTAAGTTAATTATAATTAGTTATGCAGGTAGTGGATGCCTCAGATTCTAACGGCTATACATCTGCAGCATTTCATCCTGATGGCCTAATCCTTGGAACAGGCACTTCAGAAGCTGTTGTTAAAATTTGGGATGTGAAAAGTCAGGTGGAACTTGCTCCTTATGTGGCTTTCTATCTTGAAGTTTTTTCAAATTTTTTCTGATTAAATTTTCTTTGATTGGTTTACAGGCAAATGTTGCCAGATTTGATGGACATGTTGGGGCTGTAACTTCCATATCTTTCTCTGAAAATGGCTACTTCCTTGCAGTAAGTTTTCTGCAAATAAATTATTCCCAGTTTATAGAGGGTTGGACATATCTTGTTTGATATCATGTATGAAATGGACAGACTGCAGCTCATGATGGTGTTAAGCTGTGGGATCTACGCAAATTAAGGAACTTCCGTACATTTGCACCATATGATTCAGATACCCCAACAAACTCGGGTATGTAATTTTAATATCTTCATGCCCAAAATAGATGGCTCCATGTAGAAATCAAACATGGTTTTGTTGATCTATTATTACTCTTTCTTGTCTCTTTTGTCCTGCGCCTTTGTGATGGAACTGGAGAGGTTTTAATCCTTTACTTATTTTACCTGTTTACTGACATGATACTAGTGTTTGAAAAATGTATTATGTAATGGAAGCTCGTTTCTGCTTGCAGTGGAGTTTGACAATAGTGGATGTTACCTTGCAATCGCTGGAGCAGATATAAGGTGGGTGTTAAAAAACTTCACAACTACTGGGTTTTGATAATATTTATACTTATTGAATCAATTTCAAATCCAATTTCGCTGTCTGGAAGTTTTTTTTTTAAATGAATCATCTCTAATATTGAAAAAGCTTGGGCTATTTTGATGTATGCTTTCAGTCATTTCTACAAACAGCCTCTAGTAAGTAACTGGAAGGAAATTCATGGCATGCCAGGAGCTCCTTTAGCCATTCACTCTCATCTTTTCCCTATCTGGCCTTATTTTTGCTCCCTTTATTCTTCTATGGTGGGAAGAGAAAATTAGTTGCAATATCATCATGTATGAACCAGCAATCCATCTATTGCAACTCGATGTTGGAAGGGTAGTTGGGCCCACATCACAGTATTTTCACGAATTAATCCCAACCTATCTAATCAGTTAGCAGGTTCACGTGAGACCTGACATCTCTTTTTTAACCTGTCTTAAGATCCAGTTTCTAGCCTTGACTTTAGCAACCCTTCGACCACCTTTTCTTGGCAACCACTGGGAACTGCTGAGTGACAAACCGTAGCCATCTTTCAGTGCTAAATGCTGTTTTGCTTCTGTAGTTGTGTGATTTTTGCAGCCATGGAAACTAATTTGGGGATTGTGCTTCTGCAGAGTTTACCAAGTTGCAAATGTTAAATCAGAATGGAATTGTATCAAGACCATACCTGATTTATCTGGCACAGGTTCTCTAAATTTGGGCCCTATTTTTATTATTATCAGTGGCTCTTACCTGTCAATCCTTGATGTTCAGTCTGTTCTGCCCCTATTTCAGGTAAAGCAACTTGTGCAAGATTTGGTCCGGATGCAAAATATATGGCAGTTGGATCAATGGATAGAAACCTCCGCATATTCAGCCTGCCTGGTGAGGATGGTCCATTAGAATCATAGAGCACCCTCCAAGTTGCCCTATGCGGGAAGTGGAATCTTGGTATTTCCTGAACAGCATGCTGTTACTGCTGCTTGTAATTCATTGGCTGAACTGAATGGTAGAGTTTCATTAATTATATAGTGTTAGGCTCTATTCTCACATTCTTCTCCATAGAGCAAAGAATACCCTTGAGCATTATGCATCGTTCTTGTGAGGTGCGGTGTCAAACTGAGCTGAAAATAGTCATATATCTATCGGCCCATAATCCCATGTCTATCATAACTTTCCAAGTGAGTCTATCTCCTGTATTATCATTTTTTTTCTATTACTTTTGTTAATGAGATTTTGCCCTTATTGATTAGCGTATGAGTTGGCCAACATTACTATCCTTGTTTTTAAATGTGGGGTAGTTGATACGACATTGTTTTCAAAACCGTTAAAAGGCAATGCTTTTTTGTTATAAATTGGTGCATCCACAAGGATAAGCAATTTATAGAAACAGCTTCTAAGACCAAGTGTGGCATGCTTGCAATTCATGGTGGTTCATTATTAACAATAATGATTTCGGATCAGCATTTTAAAGTTGATCACATTCTTTAGGGTTGAACATGAAATTTAAAGCCAACGTATGTGAAAAAGTTTGTCTAATCTTTTTTTAAGTTTTTCAATCGAAACAACCTTCTTAATCATATGAATGATCCAAACTTATAATGGCATTGGATGCCTAGATTCATGCCCACTCCCACGGTATTTTTACGGTCACTAACATCAAGAGATGCTATTTAACCATTAGTCGATGGCTTTGTACTGTTGTAAAACAATTAGTGCTGAATGTTTGAACTGAAGCGAGTTCTATTATATATAATTGTTTTTGCGTACTCTACTAATGTAAATAGTTAAAATAATTATTTTGTATTAAAAAAATATAATAAGAGTCAAATCACATTAGTAAATTATGAGAAAAGTGTATAAAAACGGGGACACAATTTTTGTTTGCGGTTTGGAGTATTATTGTGACCAGTCTGAGTCGTTTTGTTCGCAAAAATATTGTTTACACCCAAATGTTCTGCCACTTTCGTATCCAGTAACACTTCTACAACACTAATAGCTCTGATTTTATTTTTTTTTGTGTGGAAAAGATGATTTATTCGGGCCTGAGTGATCAACCACCATCTACGATTCTACTGCCAAATCGATCATATGCCCAGAAAGCGATTTTTGATTAGTATAGAAATCTACCAATTCATCAAATGGAAAATCCCTCAATCTGAGATATCATCATATTACATCTCCTTAAATAAATAAAAAAAAAGAGGCAAATTTAATGTAAATTAATAAAAAAAAAAAAATCGGATCATAATATATTAAGAAAGAAAGATCTGGGAGCCTCATCTTAGGTAAGGTATTGCGATGCATGCGTAAAACCCCAGAGCTGCAAATGAGAAAACAAGACTTGCATTAAATTATCGTCGGGTATAGATTGAAACGAGTAAAATTTAATTTGCAGTTGAGAACATGACTGCTTTTGTAAATGGAACAACAATTCTAAAGAGAGCTAACAGCCTAACATAGGTATGATTTCTATATTTCTTTCATCAAAATGAAATTCCACATGGTTTTGAGAAGTGAATCCATTTTACTGGAGCTAACCAGAGTTGGCACTCCAGCAAATTGCTGCTCGTGTACTATTTACTCTACTTCATTTGTGATTCATCTTTATCTGAACACCTAAAAACAATATTTGTCTCACCCTTGTGTTACCGGTTTTCTGATTTTAAGGATCCTAAAGTTAAAGTTGTGTTTCTAGTCAGCGCACATCAGCCACTACAGACGGTTTTTAGTAGACAGAAAACCTGTATAATTTAATGGCTGGAATGGATATGAAATATGCATAACATGACAGGAAACTGTATTATAGGATACCCCGACTTGGAACAGGTTGGTGAGTTTAACAAGATAAGGAGTATAGATTGTATGAAGGGGATTGAAGTGGTGGGCAGCAGCTAATACTCAATATTTCTCATGAACTACAATGGGTTTATAACTAAAAAGAGCATCGACCAATATAAAGCAAGCCATAAAAAAAAAAAGGGTCCCGCTCACCAGGCAAGGAATCAAAAGTAACAATATGAAACAGTCGCTGGAAGTTAATAATGTACAAGAGGGAGTGGTTAAACAGCAGGCATTACCTCAACATTCTTTAAATCAAACTCTTGGTTATGAGCCAAGCACAAGCTCCCAAATGTTTCACACGGTCCACTGGTTCCACTTAACCTTTTCACAGAGTTCACAAGCATGAGAAGAGAAGCTACTAAATTGCTGGTGCAAATTAAAATTTTGAATTTGACAATTCTGAAGAAGAATATTCAAAGAACCAACTTACAGATCTCCATCCAAGCACAAGGCGAAGTTACCACCGCCACCAAATGCTAGTAAGTCATTCAAACACAAGTAATAATATCGATTGACTCCTACATACAATTTTGACATGATGTCATTTTAGGCGCAAAAAGAAAGGCCCATTAAAGGCTTCTCAGGCATTGAAATATGTTTTTCTTTGATTTTAAGGTGTACTAGGGTTCATTTAAGACTTTGGTCATTCTTCCCATTCGATGTTCATAAATTCCATGACATCCATATGACAACGAGCATTGATATGCGCAACTCTTAAAGGAAAGGCCCTCTTAATGTAGCAGTTGAAGACTGCCAACCAAATCCAGGCTTGAATAAAGGTCCCAATTAACATGTTATTAAATTGGGTATCCTGTCTACCTATCATCAAACATTGAGGTGTCCAAAAAGGCAGCCAAGTACTTGGCTCCACCACTTATTTACATGCATGATGCAACTCATGAGAGGAAGCATTCCACGTGTGATTGAATCAACATCCTTACCAGTTGGTCTAAATAGTCTCGGTTCACCATATATGGTTGTAAACACAAATGTTTGGTTTGTTCCCTATCACCAAAAAGAGAAAAACCAGAAAAAATAACAAAATCACGCTTAAAATATTGAAAGAGAAAATTCAGAGATATAAACCCAGATAGACGAAATATCAAGGAGATGGCCACTTCATCAAGAAGACATCTACGAAAGATTAGGATCGATAATGATTAATAACATGTTAACTTACCACGTATTTTCTATTTGTTGTAGGTTTCAAGGGACATTCCAGCAACCCACCAAACACAGCACCTTGCCTATCACCAGCAATCTAGTAGTTGTACATCACAATTACATCAGCTACCCTTACTAAAAAGTGAACGTATATATAGAAGATAGGTATCTTCAAATTGTATCACCACTCAAGAGATCTCATTGGAACTTATATATTAGCGTACCAGCAAACAAGGGCCAGACAGGTCGGCACTTTTGCGAATAAGTGTACGCAGTGATATACCATGTTTCAACGTACTGCCCTTCAGTTGAAAGAACGGGTAACGAATCAAGATGTGAATACAAGGATACATAACTGCATTTGCTGCTGAGTGTATAAGCTTCTCATCAAAACTGACCTGTACAGCAACACCCATTGGCATCCTTTGACAATATTTGGAAGGGACAACGACAAGAACTCGTACAAATCTGTGGAAATAAAAGCAGAATCATCCATGAGATAAGGTAAAGGCTTCTGTGGACTGTGTTGATCGGTTGCATCTTCAAACCCTTCAGACCCACTAGTGCTCCCTCCTGAAGTCGGCTCTTCATAATCTTCTTGAATAATTGGTGTTACCGTCTCGTCATATGTTGGACTATATTTTACATAGTCGTCCAAGGAATCATCTAGAGCTTTAAGGTTTGCATTTCTATGTTGAGCAGGGTGTGCTTGAATTGGTTTGAGACCAGGTTGATGCTCATTTGATCTCGATCCGAAGCCGGCTGAAGGAATAAGGTAAGAAAAATATGAAGACAGAGATTTCACCCCTTTAGAACAAGGCCTGGCCTACACATTCAAAACCTCAAATCATCATGAAAGTACATTCAAAATTCATATAGAATACGAGAAAATCAGCCATTTCAAATTGGAATATACAGCAAAAAGGGAGGAAGATGTTTTTTTCTTGAATTGTTTCCAAACAAGCGAAAGAATCAACTTGACTAATCCATATAGTTTATAAGGCATATTCGAGTTGAAACTTTGGTTTCTAGTCATAAACCTCTTCTCTATCTTTCTCTCTTAAAGAAATATAATTTTCACATACCCTGCAATCAAAACTCTCTTTTGTTAATATATATATATATATTATTGGTAATCAAGAAATTTTATTCATAAAAATAGGCAAAGTCCAAGTTATCCTTGAAAAGTACCTAACTAGAGTTTACAAATGACAGTAAAAAGTCATACACATTTATTCCGTAACGAACAATGGCCCCCACCCATAAGAACAATGTTTCAGAAATTTCAGAAACTTTAAAAGAATCCATTAAAACAATAGAAAACAGTGGAGTACTAATTAAGAAGCTAACATCGTCTACAGCCTAAAAATCACATCCGTCTGAAGATTATACAAACCTCATTTCCTTCTAGTGTGTGCATAGGAATAACTCCGACAACAAAAATTACACGCCTGGTTTTTTAATAGTAGGAATGACTCCAACAACCAAAATGCCCAGTTTTGGCAGTTATCTTGATAATTAAAAGGACTTTTTTTTTCTTGTTTTTTTTTTGTTGTTGGGGGGGGGGGGGGGGGTGGAGGTGGTTGTGTTTGGGGTGGAGGGTGGGGAGGGGTAAAAAAGAAGCTAGATTTGACGACAATTCAGCAAACACTAGTTGACAAATAAATAAATAAATACTCCGTCTCCACATTGGATCTCAATCGATCAATAGCTAGTCCACCCAAATTCAATTGCAACTGAAGGAACTCCAATTCTTTCAGACACCCAGATCTAACTTTTCCAGAGAGCCAACCTAATTACGTGTCAAGGAACAAAAAATAAAAGGAGAGATTACCAGAGGGGAGGGAGAAGAGGAGGAGGAGGAGTTGGGGGAATCGGCGAAAAAACGGGAGAGCCTATCCGTTACTTTCTCTTTCAACGCGTACATAATGAGACTCGTGATTTAGACGATGAAAGTGAATCGGTCTTGGGGTGCCTTTCTTCAAGACATTTGAGTTTTGACGTGGTTTTAACGTTATCGCTTTTGCATTGGAGAATGGGAAAGGAGGGGAAAGCAAACAGGGAAATGTCGGTGGAGGGAAGGAGAGGGACGAGTGGCAGTAGTGGGAGCAATCAACGGAAATTTGGAAATTTAAGGGGCGTTTTCAAGTTGTTCGTTTATGCGCGCGTCTCTGTTGGGTTTTGACTTCCGACACTGCGATAGGCCGTGGGCTGCGGCATCCTATGCTTTTGAGGGTTTTTTTTGTTTTTTTTTTTGTTTTCAAACAATTACATGTCTTACCAGAGTAAAATACAAATAAGAAAAAAAATTTGAGAATCAGTCTGATTTTTATTAAAAAATAATTATTCGCGGCTCGGGTTATCGGTGGCATCATCACTCACGCCATTAAAATTGCCTCTCTTGGGCGACTTCCCACCTACTACTGGCAGCTTTAAATCCAAAATGAATTCGTTTGGAGGGAGGTAGTTTCAATGATATAAGCGGTGATGCTATTGATGGTCGGCGGCGGCTCAATTGGGTTGAGGGCCGAACGCTCATTAAAAATCATCTTAATTTTATTTTTTTATTATATTTTTACTGTATTTTTATTATATTTTTTATTATGTTTTCTTTATTATATTTTTTATTATATTTTTTATTGTATATTTTTTATTGTATTTTTTGTTGTATTTTTTAGGGGCTGCTTTTGTAGGGGGTCAGACCGACCCCCAAGCATCTCCCTATAAATAATTGTATATACATCAAATTATAAAATTATAAAATTATAACTCAAGTTTTCACGTTTATATAATTTAAGAGTTCTTAACTTTTGTAATATTGATATTCAAATTTATGAAATTTGAAACTAGATACCACCGACAATTTTTCATTTAGGTTTAGTAAAGAGTATTTTATTGAATTGGTTAAAAATCAAATAATTTGGATAATAGAGATTATTTTAAGTCCACGTTAGATTGTTTAGAGGTCAAATAATTTGGCTAAAAGAAATAATAAAGCTAAAACATTTGTTAAAGATAACCGATTTTGGTAAAAAGATCAAATTCTTATTTTATTTATTTTTCTTTACATTTTTTCCTACTTTATTTTCTCTTTCCTTTCTTAGTTTAATTTTTAAACTCATAATTTAATTAACATATGATAAATAGAAGAGTTCAATATAGTAAAATTAATTAATTTAATAATTACAAATAATTATTAATTACTTATTATTATATATCTTCGTAAATAGATAATCCAATATAAAAATTTGATGTGAATAGCCAATGCCAAATGTTAGTTATATTATTTTATTATTATATTTTTTTGAAAATAGCTATTCTAATATGAAAACTTTATGTGAATGAAATGACCAAAAACCTAAATCTAAGTTGCATTAATTGAAATTATACTTTAATAATGATCAATCCAATGAGAGTCCTTACAACTGATTTTATTTGATCTTAATATTTAAATACCATAAACACAAGTAATTTTTAATTTCAAATATATAATTTTTTTTTAACTCCTTCCTTCCAACCCTTTCATAAGAGAAACTAAAACAAAGGGAAAACCATAGTTATCATACCATCTCTGTCCAAGAGGTTGAGTTTCGTCTCTTCCCTTCCACTTGTCCAGCAATTGCTTTTAGGTTTTTTTTTTTTTCGGTTTCTTTTTTAGTTTTTTGGCGATAGTACTAAGATGTTGCGATCTGCCGCTTACTAACCATCTTTGACTGCCACACACCCCACCATCGAATTCCCTAACCGTTGAAATGTTGGACGATAGGAGAAAACTGTCCAAAAGTGTGATGCATGTGACTCAAGCACGACTTACAATGCGCGTGGGCCTCACATGCCGTCATACCTTTGAGAATCCTCCACCACCACGAGTGGCACTATCAGGATTAGCAGCTTTAGATCTTTCAAATCCGCGTGCTCATTTCTTCCTTAGTGTAGCATGTGGCTCACACGCGTCACCATCTTCGGTGGCGGTCCTTCACTGGTGTATCGGATCATTTTTAGGTTGTTATTCTCCTATATTTCTGCTTTCTCTAACCAATGATCAAGATGATACGATCTGCTGCTTACTAACTGTTGAACTCAATGTTTCAAGTCTCGTATCTACTTATAGATTTTGATGATAACAAATAAATTTAATACTCAAGCTCAAGTTGTCTACGCATGAAGGGAGTTAAGCACATCAAGAAATCAAGCATGAGCAAGAAGAAGAACAAATCTACAAATGAAGCTCATAGAATAATTTTGTATATCTCTTGATAAAATTCAAAATTGGATTAAGGTTTAAAATTAATTTTTTCTCATAAAATATCAAATTGCGTTGTTTACATTTGCATAACATTATTAAAATGTTTAATTTCAAAAATTATTTTTTCCATATATGTATAAAGATTTGAATTTGTAAAATGATTGATTGTCATTTTTGACATGTGCATGTTTTGTTTGAAAATGTTGAAGGGTTGTTGTATGTTTTTTTGATATATGCAAAAAGAAGATAATTTGGTTTGAAAAATAAATCATGCTTATTTTGTCATGTATGAAAAGTAAAATATTAGTTTTGATTTTTTTGAAAAATGAATGAAGTTATTTTTGATAAATATAAAAATGAGATGTTTTTACTTGAATATTTTGAAAAGTGAATAGTACTCTTATTTGACATGCGAACATTTTCAAATTTAAATATGAAAACTCATTTGCCTATAAATAGCTCACTTGAGTTTTGCAAAAATCACAACAAGAACTTATACGTCAATTACTAAGTTTTGCATCATTCTTTCAAAATTCTCATTCTCTCTTATCTAAGTTTTATGCCTTAATCCTTATTCATTTTGAGAGAGATATAGATTGTGCTGTATTATTACTTTTTTTACTTATTGAGAAGTGTATTTTGATAATCTACCTACTATCAGCTATTGTATTTGTAAGAGGGTGCGTATAACTCTTGTATATGTAGAATGTGTTCTACATAGGGAATAGTTGAATCACTAAGTATGAGGTGATTGCAAGTGTAAATGATATTCTACATGAAATCTTTGTAGCGGTATTGCTCAAAGGTGTAATAGGTTTTTATCTTCACCTGAAAGAAATTAAATAGTGAATTTGAAATTCTCAAGTGGTATCTTGAGGCGAGAATATAGGCAGTGAGGTTGAATCTCGTTAAAATAATGAGTTTGCTTTTTTTTTATTCTTACTCTTTATATTTTCTACTGTTTCATATTCTGTTTATATTTTATATTGTGTATTTGATTTATAATTGTTAATTTTTAATATAACCCAATTCACCCCCCTCTTGTATTAGTTATCTGGGCAATACTAACCATATTCGACTGCCGCACACCCCACCAATGAATTCTCTAACCATTGAAATGTGAAACGATAGGAGAAAACTGTCCATAAGAGTGGTGCATGTGACTCAAGCGCGACTTATAGTGCGCATGGGCCTCACACGCCGTCATACCTTTAGGAGTCTTCTACTACCATAAGCGGCACTATCGGGGTCAGCGGCTTTAGATATTTTAGATCAGCATGCTCATTTCTTCCTTAAGTAGCATGTGGCCCACATGCGCCACCACCTTCGGTGGCGATCCTTCACTGGTATATTAGATCATTTTCAGGTTGTTATTCTCCTATATTTCTGCTTTCTCTAACCAACGATCAAGATGACGTGGTCTTGATAGTCTCCTACAATTAGACCAGATCAGCAAAATGCAACATACTCCTTTAGATTATGGCTTTTAATCATAAGTTTATAGTCTATTTATCATACTATATTAAAATTGCTTTAAAGTAGCTCCCCCTTATGGGGATGGATTGTAGTCCATCTTTTAGTAATTTTTTTTTTTGTGGTACTTTTGATTATTTTGGAATGATTGTTGGGTACTCCAAATCCACTGAATCTTGTATCCTTGTAATTACTTAGTTTAATTTATGTTATGCTTATCTTGATTAGGAAAAAAACAAGAAAAAGATAAAATTAAAGAGCTAGGAAAAACAACTTGAGGATCAGGGGCAGAACCAAAAAATATGGTTTGGGAGGGCCAAGTTACAAAAAAAAAAAAGAGAGCAAAATACTTATTATATATATATGATCTATTTTATAAAAAAAAATACTTTAAAATTTAATTCATTGAATTTTAAAAATTTTGAGAAAGCTAAAGCATTCCAAACCCCTATGTGATTCCGTCCTGATAAGGAGCATTGGATGTGATTAGGCAGTGGTCACATTATCAATGACTTTATACGTTATAATTATATTTTACATGGGGCAGTATATTGACAGTTGAATGGTAGTAGTAAGTAGTGGTGGAAGATGTCGACTTTGACAGATTCGACTCAAAACTTCGTGACTTCGTTGGCGGTGGAGTAACCAGAGTAAGGGTTTCTCGGCTTCGCTCATTTTCTCTATTGATGATTATTTAGGATTTTTTTCATTTTCTGTTGAACCCAAGGTTTCAAGTTTCATATAAATCTACAAATGGATTTTGATGATAACAAATGAATCCAAAGAATAAAGGAGTCTCAAGCTCAAGTTGTCCACACAATATAATCAAGCACATCAAGGAAGCAAGCATGAGTAAGAAGGGAACAAATTCACATTAAAATCATAGAGTAATGTTGTAAATCTCTTGATAAAATTAGAAATTGGATTAAGGCTCCAAATTACTTTTTTTTTTCTCATAAAACATCAAATTACTTTTTCCACATATGCAAGACATTTTTAAATGTCTTAGTTTTGAAAATTATGTTTTTCACATGTGCATAACATCATCAAATAAAATAATTTCAAAAATTATATATATATTTATGAAAAAACTTGAATTTATAAGATAATTGATTATCATATTTGACATGTGCATATTTTGTTTGAAAGTCTTGAAGGGAGGTGGTGTGTTTTTTTTGACAAATGTAAAAAGTAGATGATTTTGTTTGAGAATTTTAAAAGGTGGTTGTGTGTTTTTTTGACAAATGTAAAAGATAGATGATTTATTTGAAAATTTTAAAAGGTGGTTGTGTGTTTTTTTGACATATGCAAAAAGAAGATGTTTTTGTTTGAAAAATAAATCATGCTCATTTTGTCATATATGAAAAGCAAAAGATTAGGTTTGAATTCTTTGAAAAATGAATGGAGTTGTCTTTGACAAATGCAAAAAGGAAATGCTTTTATTTGAATTTTTTGAAAAGTGAATAGTGTTCTTATTTGACATATGAATCTTTTCAAATTTGAAATTGAAGATTCATTTGCCTATAAATAGCTCACTTCAGTTTTGCAAAAATCACAACAAGAGCTTACACATCTATTACTAAGTTTTGCATCATTTCTTCAAAACTCTCATTCTCTCTTTTCTAAAATTTTGAGTCTTAATTCTTGTTCTTGTTGAGAGATATATAGGTTGCGCTGTATTATTTCTATCTCACTCATTAAGGAGTGTACTTTGATAGTCTACCTACTATCAATTCTTGTATTTGTAAAAGGGTGTGTATAACCCTTGTGTGTGTAGAAGGTGTTCTACACGGGAAATAATTAAATCACCAAGTGTGAGGTGATTGGAAGTGTAGAAGGTGTTCTACACAGAGAATAGTTAAATCACCAAGTGTGAGGTGATTGGAAGTGTAGAGGGTGTTCTACACGGATTCTTTGGAGCGGTGCTGCTCAAAGGTGTAATAGGTTTCTATCTCCACCTAAAGGAGATTGAATAGTAGATTTGGAGATCCTCAAGGGGTAGCTTGAGGCGAGGACGTAGGCAGTGGGGCCGAACCTCGTTAACATACTGAGTTTGCTTCTCTCTTACCTTTATTCTTTATATTTATTACTGTTTCATATTTTATTTATATTTTATATTATATATTTGATTTATAATTGTTATTTTTTTAAATACAACTCAATTCACCCCCCCTCTTGTATTAGTCATCTGGGCAACATTTTCTTTGATCAATAAATTAGTATAGTTACCGTTACGAGTAGATGAATTTAGAACTTCGCTACAAACAGAGTAAGCCGTAAGGGATTTTGATCAGAGGTTAGAATTCCAACCTTCGATTGGAACTTCGAACTCCGATTGGAGTTGGACTCCAACTCCATTTCGGAGTCGGAGTTGGAATGCTTTTTCGACTTTGACTGGAGTCGAAGTCGGAAACTTTGATATCGTAGGAGTCGGAGCACACTCTTAGTAGTAAGTCTTACCATTTTGTCTTTCAAAGTTTTTCTTTTTTATCAAATGGTTACAAAAGTTTTTTTTTTGTGAAGTAAGTAGATTTCATTAAATTACAATGGTGATACAAGAAATTGGGGTGGGAATCCCCGATAATTATTTCAAAACCAACAAATAACAGTACATAGGAGATGGAAAAAAGAAAAAGCGTGTTTATTTATGATAAAAAGTTTGATCCTTACCCATATCCTATTAAAGGATGACATCTTATAAAATGGTAAAAATAAAGTGGTTGCTTGAAAATGAATCATAAATTCATTTCTAAAAACGGTGGAAACTTCACAAAAAGCAGCAAGCGGGGTGGATGCACTGTTGTTGATTGTCTGGAGCAAATTGTTGAAGTTGACCACAAATCCTCAAACAAGATCACTAGTTATGAAAAGTATAAAGATAGGGTAAATAACAACTATTTCTGATATAGTGGCAATGACCCCACGTTGGCGAGAACATAGTGTGTAGCTTATGCGCCTCCTGGGACGAAGAAGCACAGTCAGGCCCAACAGAACATGGGTCTCTGACACCAAAAAGGCCGCACATGACGACTATAACCTTCCCGAAATGCGTCTACACGTGGCCAAAGAGCATGACATAAGCCGAGCGTGTGGCCAACGCAATGATCCAAATGGCGGTTCACCATCGCGGGCAAGAAGATTGGCGGAGGGAGGGATTGTTGGGGTGGTGCGTGGAGGTCGGAGAAGGCTGACAAGCAGAAGATCGGAGGAGGCTGGCGTTGTAGAAGAAACCCTAGGAAGACTAACAGAAAACTATAAAAAAAATGGACTAAACATACTAGAAAAATAATGGAAAAAAGGAAAGAAGGTGAGTGGAGCTAAAACTCTAGCCTACCTCAGCCTATTGGAGAGGAGATTATTGGAGAGGCTGGTCGAAAATCATAAGCCGGGGAGAGAGAAATCATAAGTTGGGTTAAAAATAATATTATCAATGTATTTGTGTATCTTTTCTTTTTAACATTTAAAAATAAAATAAAAAAGCATATAAAATATGAATTTGAACTAGCGCTATCATTGAGAAGGCAAAATAATAGGATTGAGTAGCATGCTCAAAAAAATAAAAAGGACTGAGTGGCATCACCCATAGTTACTGGGGAGCCCACAGAGTGACTCATGGATACTTGTGATTGGTGTAAATGATCAATTGGTACAAAATACTTTTACCGATGAAACCTCGAACATACATAGGAAGAACTTGTCCCTTCGCTGCTTAAAATTGATTAGGAATATATTGGGAATCGGTCCGGCCGATCTTCTTGAAAAATGGACGCCAGCGTCTCCATCAGCGGTGGGCGACACCGCCCACCGTTGCCAACGCCGTCTGGGTTGAGGTCGAATCATCTTTTAAATTCATCTTTATTTTATTTTTTTATTATGTTTTTTACTATATTTTTTATTATTTTATTATATTTTTTATTGTGTTTTTTTATTTTATTATATTTTTATTGTATTTTAAAATTTTTTTATTATATTTTAACTAGGGGCTGTTTTTGACTGGAGACAATCTAACCGGGCCCAGTGTCTCCCAATTGATTATGCTTTTTTACATTTGAGTTTTGTCCTGTCATCTCACACAGTATATTATACTTTCTTTTTATTTTATTTTTCTCTTAAATTTAAACAAATTCTTCTATTTATAATCAATATATCATACATTTAGTAAGTAGAGAAATTAAAAATAAAATAAAAAATTATGTATAATGTGTGATGTAGAGATATGAGTAAAAATTTTCTGTATATATCTTTATATATATAAAGTGGCTATCTAACGAAAAATCTTATTTTAACGAAAAATCTTATTTTTCTGTTAAAATTAACACTTTCTATCAATTTTTATTAAAATAAATACTGTATTTAATGATAAATATTATTTTAAATACAATCCATTAATTCCATTAATCACCAAAATAATGTTCTTGATATTAAATTTAATTACACGACTTTAATTTTCTATAACGATAAATTTTTCATTTAAAACTTTTTTTTATATAAAATAAATATAGAATAATAATAATAGTATAGAATGACATGATAATAATATAGAATATATAATAATATATATATAAATAAACCATTCATAATAATATCACAATACAATCCTCACTTAGAGATGTTAATTTATATGTTAGAGAGTTTAATTTTATTCATGAAAATTTATTCCTATTATATGATTAATAATTTCATTCTTTAAAAAGTTATTTTATAATTTTAAAATGAATATATTATTTATTTATATTTTGAGATGATAAATATAT
The DNA here is from genome assembly GCA_036898215.1 of Platycarya strobilacea. Taxonomy (NCBI): domain Eukaryota; kingdom Viridiplantae; phylum Streptophyta; class Magnoliopsida; order Fagales; family Juglandaceae; genus Platycarya; species Platycarya strobilacea. The sequence goes on along the minus strand of CM072545.1, from coordinate 42,028,449 downwards.
AGTATATACAATTAACTATATTTAATTATATTAAATTGGTAATAATAGACAATAAATATAATTAATATATTATATATGTTTGATATTTAATTGAAATATATATGATCTAATAAATTTAAATATTTAAGATTAAAATTTCATGTTATAAATTATAATATAACATTCTTTTATATAAATTATAAATTACATAATTTATTTATTTTTTTTAAAATTATATTATTTTAAAAAAATAATCACATAACTAAAAAAATTGTTGATGATTCAAATTTATGTAGATCTATAAAAATTCAAAAACTAAAAATCTAGATATTTTAATGTAATCTCTTTTGAGGCTATGCAAAATAACCACAAATATTAGATTATCGTTTTAGAATTATAAAAATATAATATTTTGAACAAATCTTTTATTAAAATTTCAATCAAAATTATCTCAAACAAATTTGATAAAACTATAGATTATATTTATTTATGAGACTATCTTATTGTTTTTATTAATTTTTTTTATAATATATGAAAACGTGTAATTATTTATCATCCATTTAATTATGAATAATTTTTTAATTTTTATTAGAAATTAAAGTAGATAAACGTGCTTTACACGTTACTTATATATATATATATATATATATATTATATCCTTTTAATTGATTTTGTTATGCAGTTTTGTGAGTTTGTTGTCGGAATTGGTTAGCTATTTGATGATTTATTCACTCCCACACCATTTAGTGAACGAGGAGGTTATTGAATCTAGTTTTCTTGACCACTGAGCTAAGAGATCGAGACTTTCTTTTTTTTTTTTTAGTAAGCAAGAGATCGAGACTTTCACATAAACGTGCAAGCTCGAAGGAGACTATGGACTCGAAGGCAATCCTTCGTGCCGCGAAGCAACGACTTTGCGTAGGAAAAAAATGAAAATAGCGAAAGTTCATCCAGAAGAAAGAACTTGGGAAACCCACCAAATATTCATAGAAAATGTTTTAAAGGATGAACACTGTCCCGCTACATGTAGCGGGATCACTGTTCATACATTCAAAAAATATTTATTATACCATGTCCATTGGAGTTGATCTTGAACCTCTTTTCTTTATATTTTAAAATAAAATGTGAAATAGCTATTTCATTGGGAATGCTCTAACAACTATAAAATAAAATGGTGTATCCTTGTATCCTTCCATCATTTAATAGAGCCTCTATTTGTTCTAACAGTCCACAACAGTTTGGATATTGGACATGGAAAATGGTGGCTTTCTTTGCTGATGCGCCGGCATAAGCTATAACCAGCTTATTAAAATTATAGGTTCAATAATTTGTAAACTTTTGTCTCTCTTTTTTGTTATATACTTGTGAAAGAGATGAGGTTGCTATAAGTTTAATACATTTTTTCTTTGTACAAAGAGTTGGTTTTATATATATATATATATATATATATAGGAAAAAGCTCTAGTTCAGATGGGTGCAAAAATGAATTTTCCATGGACCAATAACAATACGCCACATAGGCGTTCTATGAAAAATTGAGGTAAAGGTTTGTGCACCGAATCATACCGCCAACCCAGTCTTCTTTCTCATATTCCTTTCCCAAATCTATTATAAATCCAAAAAACAAATTGCAAGATAACCTGGGGCGGAAAACTATGATGATAAATGAGAATGGATAATTCTTTTTCCAAATTCCTCAAGTTTTTTAGCTGTTTTGTCACATATCCTACAAAACTATTCACTAATCATTCTAGGGATTTCGCATGACCAACATTATGAATCTTAAGATCATCATGACCATCAATTTTCAGTTATCAGTTTCTTTATCAACCAAAACAAGAATCACAAAATCAACTCTGAAGAAGATTTTGAAGAACCTCGTATGCCAATCAGAAAAAATATTAGCGTGGTGGAGTTACAAGCAGTCCGTCCTGGGTTCCATTATTCCATCGCATGGTGAAACTAGAGATAGGGTTTCTTTGAGTTCAAGTTAGGGTTCCGTCAAATTGGATTGGAATGAAGGTGGGGGCTACACTAAGGCTCAAATCAATTGGGGAAGGGAAACTTGAGAGAGAGAGAGAGAGAGAAGAAGAAGAAGAAGACAACTCGAGACGCCTATTTTCCTTGATAATTTTGTGTATTCACACTCATCTTACTTCCTCATGGAATGCCTATGTGTTGTCTTGCTATTAGCTGGTGGGAAACCCATTTTTGTACCCATCCGACTCTAAGTACCACTCTATTTTCATTATGGAAACTATGAGATTTAAATAGAGAAAATCTCAAAGTCGGTCGACTGTTTATTGACAGTCGACAACGTGACAACTTTTTATTGACAGTCGACAAGTGTAAAAAGAAACTACACACCCAACTAGCTGGAAAGTTTACCCAATTAAATATGTTATAAATTTGGGAGAGAACTTTCTATTAATTTTAATAGATAATTCAATAAAAATAAAACAAAAAAATTGCATTTCCAAAGGTACATTAAAGTCTTAGTTCATCTATAGATATCATTTGGGGATTTGTTTTCTTTTCTTTTTCTCTTTAGCGATAAATGCTTTATACAAAACCAATCCAAAAATACACATTTCCTTCCTAGAGGGGGCTGGATCTTTGACACCTCCTTCCTCCTTCCATTTAGATAGTTTAGATATTGTAAAGCTTTTTTCACATTTTTTTCTTTATTTTCCATCTATAGCAAGGAACAAAGTCAATTTGCTATTTTTCAGAACCCAGCAACCACCATGCATCTCACTGTAGGATTTTTCAGCTGTCGATTCTTCAAACGGTTGAAAAATATTTTCAATTGGAGCGACGCATGATCACACGTGTAGTTCATAGGGTGCGTGAGATTTACGTGCCATCGCATGGAAAGGGTTTTGTCATCGCCATGCGTGGCACTCTTGGGTTAGCGACCTCAAATCCTCTAAATCCGACCGACCTCCACACTTCAAGTGTGGCTTATGTCTTCTATGTGCTATCACAATCCTTAACTGTCATCTTCTGATGATTCGACAGATCTTCTATCTACTATCTATCTATGTTTTTGTTTCTTTTAACCAAACCCTATGGAAAAGAGGTAGTAAACTCTTTTACAGTCAATTTAGACTAGCAAAATATAGTGCAAGTTTCTATACTGAGACTCTCGGACATTGTATTACAGTCTATTTATTAGACTGTATCAAAATTGCTTTAAGCAGCGTCTCCTTATAAGAAATGGGTAGGATCAAGTCATTGATCTCACATCTATCTTTTTTTCTTTTTATTTTTTGTATTATATTTGTTGGTTTGGGTCTAGGCTTCTCATCCTGTTAACTATTGTATCTTGTACCTATTAATTTTATTTATGCTTAAAAAAAAGTCTCAATTCATCTGTGTATTCCAGAGGAAAAGGAGTGTGAGAAAAGTGGCACTGACTTATATGGTGAATCCGTGGGTTCTTCAGTTTTTATCACCCTTTTGCAGCGAATTATCACTTACTTAATTCTCACGGAGTCTCTTTCTATGATGTTTTCATTTCTTTTTAAAGAAATTATTTGTCAAGACTTGTACTTAACACTCCCTTAGAAGAAAAGTCTGCAATCATCTCCCTCTCAGCACGGCTGAAACTTGCCTACCAAGTCCAAAGTCAGGCACTTTCTTTAAGTTTCAACTTTCTTCGATGGATTAGGTTGAGATTTGTCCAAATTATTCGGATTTAAACTAATAAAAGAGATTTACTCTAGTCTTAAGTCGTGTATGGAGCACTTCATTTATATTGTTTAAGTACTGAAATTTAATTTGTAAAACTCAAATTTTAAAATCAATAATGCTATATACGATGGTGGAACTGGAATACATAAACGTCGCATAATTACTTTGAAAAAAAGTAAGTTATGCTATTAGAAAATTAATTTTTTTTTCCTTGTAAGTTTTATGTTTTACTCACTTTTTTCAAAATAATTATGGGACGGTTGCATAATTCACAATTACAAATATAATTTCTCTTTAGAGTTTTTCTTCTAAATTAAATTATGCCATATAAGAATTTTAGTATACGTGCTTCTAACACGGATTTGATAATATAATTTTTATAATAATAAAAATTGTAAAACTTACTAATTTAGATGTCTTTCATTCTCTAAAAAAATTTAAAGTTGGGATACAAAACTTTTAAAATCTCAAGTATTTTTTTGATTAGTATACCATTTATTAAAATGTGCTGTTTTTTTTCTCGACAAAAAAGAAAAGTTGGGACAATTAGCATAGCACCCTTTCTGAGTGTGACCATAGGAAGTCTTTTTTGCTGTGAAATTTGAGTCATAATTAATGGTCGAAGAGCAAGACCGTCACCACAACACCTCCAATATATCTTGCTGGTCTAAAGTCTCATCCCATGACCTCAAGGTCAAATTTTACCATTACAAGTTTCATGAAATATCAATTCATATCAACTCAATTACAATCTTTGTGGATATAAAAGAATGCATGCTTCTACGGAGACCTATGGTCTATTAAAAAATTGCAGATATTGGTGCATTCTTGATTTCTTTTAAGATTGCACATATTGGTGGATTCTTAATATATATAAAGGGAATAATAATAAAAAAGACAAAAGCCAACCTCGATGGTCTACCTCCCATATCTCTTTAAAAAAATAAAATAAAAAAGGCAATCTCGTTCTGCTTATACACTAAGGTTCGGTTGTATATATACAAACAATATTTTACCATATCTAGAAATCCATTGGGATTAAGATACTAACAACTTGATGCATATCTGCATATCATATCCAATGATGTTAAGCAAGATCTGGGTTTTATTCAATAATTTCCTTAGTCAGCCATGCGGAATGTTTGATACAAACAAATAAAAGAAAGAAAAAAAAAAAAACAAAGCCAACAGGATGATATCCGATGCCAGTTATCGACTTGAGCCTTGACGCCTAATTTATTCCTTCAATCCATGTAATTTCAGTGCCCCAAAATTGACAAGAATGACAATAGGAAGATAAAAACAAGACATATATTGATAAAACCAACAAAATAAGCTGATTACATTGGTTACTCTTAACCCTTATTTAAATTGAGATAAATTGAGAGATGAGATAAATTAAAATAAGTTTAATTTATTTTTTAATATTATTATTATTTAAAAATTTAGAAAATTGAATTAAGATTTAAAAAATATGTATTGAAATTTAAAAAATATATATATTAAAATATATATTTTATATGAAAAATTAAAAAAATATAATGATGAAATAGAGATGAGTTGAGATGAGCTCAACTCTAATCTAAATAGAACCTTATTTAGTTAATTACTTTCATTTTGTGATGTATAATTTAAATTAATAGAAATTAAATATTGCAGCCTAATCTCTCTAAACTCTAAAGAGTTTTCTATTTATCATCTCTACACACAACAAACTATGCAATTTTTAGTTTTTAAATTTTAAATTTTTAGTTTGTTTTATTTTTCTTAAATTAATTAAGTTCTCTTGCTCATAATTCATATAATAAATATTTGATAAAAGGAAAAAAATAATTAAAAAAATGATGTATAGTATATAATGTGAGAATGATAAATAAAAATTTTCTAAAAATTTTATGCTATATTCAAATTTGAACTTTTTCTTATGGCCTAAGTCAAAGTTGAAATATTGATAGAAATAATAGATCTACCTCACCTAAGCTTTCGTAAATGTCTATCATACCCAAATGTGCCAGCTATATAAATCATGCACTTGTCGTGAGGTTTTTTCCCGACCCACAAATTCTTGTGCAGATGCTTTAATTAGGCTCCAAATCGATGCGTTTCATAATTTTTTTTTAATAAAGAATAATAGGATAATTCGTGAATATAGTAAGGTAATTTAAATTGAATATTTTTAACATTTTGAAAAAGGAGAGAAAAATTTAAATTAAAATATTGTATAATTATATAAGATTCTTTTTATGTAGAGATTTAAAAAAATAAATTATTGTTTTATTTTTATTTAAAAATTTAAAAATAATTATTAACTTGAAAAATCTTATATTTTTATAAATTATTTTTGAGAATGAAATTAAATGAAATAAAATGAGAATTTTGATATAAGACCTATTTCTTTTTTTTTTTTTGAAAAATATAAGACCTATTTCAAAACAATAAAACCACTTCTCCCAAATCTCAAATTCCAAATTTTAAATTCCAAATCTCCAATTCCCAATACCTCGTGCACAAAACCCATTCAAAATTGATAACTTTCATAAATTGAGATTCAAGCTTCACTTACCCAATTGATTAAAAAGAATAATAGTTTCAAATAATAGCTCAAGTGTTTTGTACGTCAGTCAAACTTCATGCACTTTCTTCCCACAAAAAGGCTCCGCTTGTATTGGGAAGTGAGTTGAGCTTAGCTCAACTCACTTCTATTTCATCATTATATTTTTATAATTTTTTATACAAAACACAAATTTCTATACACCTTTTTCAAATCCCAATACACCTTTTTCAAATTCCAACACACATTTTTCAAATTCTAAAATAATAATAATATTAAAAAATAAACCAAACTCATTTCAATTCATCTCATCTCTGAATCCAAGTGGAGCCAAGTCAGATTCCTTTACATTCACAGTTCACAGTTCACACCCTCCTCACCTTCTTCCTTCCTTACACTGAGAATATCTCTTGTAAATTTAAACATTAGTATACATATGCAAACCATTTTTTTTTTTTGATTTAGGCACATGCAAACCATTTTCTCATTCTCTTTAAATATTTTTTTCTTATTTTCTTTAAATATTTTCAAAACATTACATTATTAAATGCCCAAAAAAAAAAAATCACTGTTCCAAAATTATTATTATTATAGTATACTTGTGTGTGCCCATCAATTGTACGTTGTACTCTGGAGAGTGGAGAATAGTAAAATCCACATCCCTCGCGCTCTCTCTCTCTCTCTGCTCGTCTAAAGGGATAGGGCTGCTGCCCAAAGGAAAAGTAAATTCCAAGCACCGCATCAACAACACCGAAATCCAAAAACTTTTCAGCAACAAGTAGCAGAAATCAACCCAAAGAGACGATCTTTCTCTCTCGGTTTTAACCAAAGCTTCCCGAAAACATGCCATGATTTGATCCATCAAATACGACCCCAAATGGGTTTCCCTTCAAAACCCATCTTCTTTTTCCTGTTCTCTCTGATTTTCTCTACCAATCTTGAGCTCAACCCACTTGTTGAATCTGCTTCTGACTACACAGCCTTGGTTTACAAGGGCTGTGCAAAGCAGGCCTTTTCAGATCCGACAGGGGTTTACGCCCAATCTCTCTCAGCCCTCTTTAGCTCTCTGGTTTCGCAGTCATCAAAGGCTAGGTTCTTCAAAACGACCTCTGGGAGTGGCCAAACCACCATCTCTGGTCTTTTTCAATGCAGAGGCGACCTTAGCAATGCTGACTGCTATAACTGTGTGAGCAAACTTCCTCAAATGGCTGACAATCTGTGTGGCAAAGCCATAGCCGCCAGAGTCCAGCTATTTGGCTGTTATGTACTCTATGAGGTTGCTGGGTTTACTCAGGTTTCAGGCATGGAGTTGCTGTACAAGACCTGTGGAACTACAAACGTGGCCGGAAGTGGGTTCGAGGAGAGGCGGGACGCTGCTTTACAGGTGTTGGAAACCGGCGTGGTTAGCGGCCATGGATTCTATACCACGAACTATGAAGCCGTTTATATGTTGGCCCAGTGTGAGGGAGATTTAGGGGACTCAGATTGTGGGGATTGTGTGAAGGGCGCTGTGCAGAGAGCTCAGGTTGAATGTGGGAGCTCTATTTCAGGCCAAGTTTATCTGCATAAATGCTTTATTAGCTATAGTTACTATCCTAATGGAGTTCCCAGGAGATCATCTTCATCCTCTTCTGCTGCTTCTACATCTTCATCTTCTTCAGGTGTGTAATTTCTTCTAAACCCTGTCTTTAAAGTAAGAATGATTAAATTAGTATAGATCTCTCCGACTGTGCATAATTCCTACTGTTTGAGCATTGTTTTATTGGTGTAATCTGTGAGAATAATAAAGTGAGATGTGTTTTAATCAATGTCGAGACAGGAGGAAATACAGGAAAGACAGTGGCTATAATATTAGGAGGGGCAGCAGGTGTGGGGTTTCTAGTAATTTGCCTACTGTTTGCTAGAAATTTGATGAAGAAACATGATGGTACGTACATTATACATATGTGAAACATGAGGTTGATCTACTTTTTTTTCTTTTTTGTTCTACTTTTCCTGGTCCTAATGCTGATATGGCTGGAATTTGTTATTTTGTTCAGATTATTGATAGGTGATGTTTTTGCAAAAGAGGTAAAGCACTTTTGAGGTAGATTCTTTCTACATATTATTTTTTGTTTTTTTGGTTAAACGATATGGAATTTTGTGGCCAAGCTAATTCTCAAAAGAGAGAGAGAGAGAGAGAGAGAGGAGGGCTTCAGTCATGAATCATTATAATCATGTCCTTAAGAAGGGAAGTAAGTTTTAAGGCATGAATGGAAAGCAAAGCAAAGCAAAGCGAGATGAAATTTTTTAAAAAAGTGTAAGTTGTGGGAATGAATGTCTGTCATTCTGGGTTGGATGAAAGAAAACAATTTTCAGTGGACTAATTAATGGGAATTCGGTCTGTTTTTGCAGGATCCCTCTAAAGTCATGTGGGGGTGTTTGTCTCTTTTTTCTTCTCTATATTAATGCCTTCTCTATTTTCTTTATTTTCTTCACTAACTTTATGCTTTTTAGAAAGTGGCAACTGGCAACCCTTCTCTCTCTCTCCCACGCTCTCCGACACGCATTTTGTCTATTTCTTAACTCCTGCTAACAATGATACCGACAATTTTGTTTGAGATCAATCTCATTAATATAGAGACCACCGAATAAAGGGAAATTAATCAGTCACTTTCATTAAACTTTGTCTTTCCATTCCATGCAACCACCTTAATTTAAGGAAAATAAATTTTGATTCTCTTTAAAGTTTATGGTCGCTTTTGATATTTTTATTTTTATTTTTTATTTTTATATGTATAGTAATATTTATATTTTATTGTATATCAAATCTTGTTTAATATTTGATGAGATATTATAGAATAATACATTTCATATATCCATCTACTGACTCCACAGTTTTAAAAGACTTAGAAGTTAGAACCCAACACAATACGTGCACATATCTTAAATGGATTTTTATGTTGCACATGTCATTAGGGTATATGGGATGTTAAATAAGATTTTAGTATCGATGAGATGAGTAGAGCGAAAGGCATTTAACAATTAGTACGATATTTCCCAAGAAGCCTGCATTCACCGAACAAGTAATTAAAATGGCTTTGCCTCTCTTTGTTTCCTCTCTCTCTCTCTCTCTCTCTCTCTCTCTCTCTCTCTCTCTCTCCTGAGATATATATTTAAACTCTAAATACGAAGACGATTATGATGAATGATGCTCTTTCGATATGTTGATGATTATGTTGTTGATGATGGGAAGTTCCACGCGGAGACGCAATCGAACAGCTGTCTGTACACATTATGGATGCAGCAATGATGGGTCAAGAGTCAAAGAAGAGAGGCTCCCCATCACAAATTCTGTAGACGGAGTGGCTGTGGGTCCTATTTCCTATTTTTATTTATTTCTGGTTTCTAACTAGGTCGAGGTGCTGAAAACAACGTTATTACTTTGTTCTGTTTTGGTCGGAATATACCGTTTTGACAAAGTAGCCGGAATATTGGAGGCTTGAATTCCGTTCCAGTTTGGATTTCAGCCCATTCGAGATAATTCTGGCTGGATTTGGTTCATTCCGACCTATTTCGAATAAGCATATTTATTTTGTTTTTTTTAAAAATTTTTAAATTTAATTTTTAATATTTTTGGACTGCAACATTATTTTAATATATCTTTTTTCATTTACTTTTTTAGTTCTTTAAAACTTTTATCATTTATTTGGTTGTTTTGTATTATCAACTCCAAATATCTATGTCAATCTAATTAATTCTATTTTTTAATAATTATATTTAATAAATTTAAATTCTTAAATTTATCAAGTTTATCAAGTATATATGTTTTTAATTAGATTTGTATTGGTTTATTTTAGAATATAGTTATTATATAGATAATTTATTTATATAATGTTTGTCTCGAAATAGAATCAATATCGAAAATTTTTTATTTCAATATCTTAGTCGGAATGGTCATTAGAATAGAATTCATAACTTTAGCCGAAAAACTCACAACTTACCATTCTTCGTTCGTGGAAAGTGGGGACGCGCCAAATCTTGAAAAAATAAAAAGTAACGAGAAACATCATCTAAATACACAACCTTGTTTACAAAAATATAAAAATAAAAAAGTGTACACAAGCATTTGCTAAACCAACAAAAAAGGAAAAGCATTTAAAGTTAATAAAACTTACCGAAGACTCGAACTCTCTATCAAGATTCAACGTCAAACATAACATGAACGACCACCTAATAATATTAGAGTCCCAGTCCCACCCAAGCCAAAGCCGCAGCAACGCCACCGACCCACGAATTGCCCACGCTCAAGCCATTGTTGCCGGCAACACCGAACGCTCTGTATACAACAAACTCATCACTCTCTACTCCAAATCCGACCTCTTGTCCTGCTCCCTCCAACTCTTCCACCAAATCCCTTCTCCCAACGTCGTCTCATGGACCGCCCTCATCTCCGCCCACGCCAACTCTATCCTCTCCCTCCACCACTTCGTTTCTATGCTCCGTCACCCCACCTTCCCCAACCAGCGCACCTTTGCCTCTCTCTTCAGAACCTGCACTGCTCTCCCTTCCTTCTCTTTCGGCCTTGGCCTCCACTCTCTCGCGCTAAAACTCTCGGTCTCTAGCGAGCCCTTTTGTGGGTCCGCACTCGTTAATTTCTACTCTAAATATCGTTTACCCAATGAAGCCCGTAAGGTGCTCGACGATATCACTCACAGAGATGAGGTTTGTTATTCCGCAATTATCGTGGGACTTGCGCAGAATTCACGGCCCATCGATGCGTTATCGATGTTTGCTGAAATGAGAGCTTGCGATGTGGCGTCCACGATATATAGTGTCTCTGGCTCGCTTCGTGCGGCCGCAGAGGTTGCTGCATTGGAGCAGTGTAGGTTAATTCATGCACATGCGGTTGTTACGGGGTTAGATTCCAACGTGGTTGTGGGTAGTGCTCTGATTGATGGGTATGGAAAAGCAGGTTTTGTTTCAGATGCTCGGGAGGTTTTTGATGAGAATTTTCCGGTGATGAATATCGTGGGATGGAATGCATTGATGGCTGCCTATGCACAGCACGGAGATAACAACATGATCCTCCAGCTTTTCAAATCAATGGAAGCTCGAGGGCTTGTACCGGATGAATATAGCTTTCTGGCAGTCCTAACATCGTTTTGCAATGCAGGTTTGGCTGTTGAGAGTAAGCAGTGGATGAACAGGATGAAAGTGGATTACGGTTTGGAACCAGGACTAGAGCATTATACGTGTTTGGTGGGTGCATTGGGACGAGCTGGTCGATTACAAGAAGCTGAGAGGCTTGCAATGACTATACCTTTTGTGCCGGATGCTGCAATGTGGCGGTCACTGCTATCAAGTTGTGCATATCACGGTGCAGCCGAGATGGCTTGGACCATGGCAAGAAGGTTATTGGAACTTAACCCTTATGATGACTCGGCTTATGTGATTGCTGCCAATGTGTTATCAGTTGCAGGTAGGTGGGATGAGGTGGCAGAAGTGCGGAAGATGATGAAAGACAGGGGGGTCAAGAAGGAAGGTGGGAGGAGCTGGGTCGAAGTGCGAGGGAAAGTACACGTGTTTTTGGCCGGGGATAGAAGACATGAGAGAATGGAGGAAATATACGAGAAGTTGGCAGAGTTAATGGAAGAGATTGAGAAATTAGGGTACATGCCGGTTTGGAAAGAGATGTTTCATGAGGTAGGGAAAGGGGAGAAAAGGGAAGGTCTTTGGTATCACAGTGAGAAATTGGCAGTGGCTTTTGGAGTGGTGAGTGGAGCTGCACCACCCGGTAAGGCACTAAGGATTGTGAAGAATTTGAGGATTTGTAGGGATTGTCATGAGGCATTTAAGTATTTCAGTAGAATTTTGGAGAGGGAGATTATTGTGAGGGATGTAAATAGGTATCATAGATTTTTACATGGTAGTTGCTCATGCGGAGATATCTGGTAACTTGTAGGAGATGAGCCATCTAGCATCTAGTACCCAAGGGAGAGAGACTGACTTCAAAGAAAAAATCTTCTCATCATTCATTTTTTCACCATCCTCTCATCATCCCATTATATGACATTATTGGTTCACAAATGAAATATAATAAATAGTGTCCAATTATTTAATGTTGCATAATGGAATAATAAGAAAATGATGAAAAAATGAATGATGAATTCCATTACTCTACTTCAAATGTTAGAGGTGTTAACTTTTTGTCACCTTTCGACGTTCGCTTATAAAGATTGTTTTTACCTAGTCTCTGATGAGTTCCTTTTCTTGTTGAAATGCTTTTGTTGTGACATAGGTATCATCCCTTCAGGAAGTCATTCATTTCTATGATCCATTCTGCTCTAATGGTGGATGATAAATCCCCTCATTCATGTGTTAAGCAGAAAAGCTTTTCTTGATAACAAAAACCTAAGTACCCGCGGGAAAGACCAGTGGTAAATCAATCTACCTGAAAGAACTCTTCGCATTTCAGCTCAGAGACAATTGGCAGTGGAAGTTGTGTTAAAGAGAGAACTGGATCCCAGATAATCAGCAAAATCACTTTTCAAGAGATGATCACGAATTAAAAAAAAAAAGACCTGGTTATAGTATTTATCTCCCATAAGCATAAAATGGAAGTACTCAGACCAATGACTTCATTCCAACTCTACCTACCACGGACTCCAAGCTTCTGACTATTGTCTCGGCCAATTCAAAATGCTTAAACAAAATGAAAGTGCCAATTCAAAAAGACTAATTTTACGTGTAGTCGTAAAGTATATAAATATCATATAATCATTTTAAAAAAGAATATAATTCACTATTAAGAAATGATTATTTTTCTTGTAGATCATGTGTTTTACTCAATTTTTTTAAAAAAAAATAATTGCATGATATTTGCATTATTTCACGATTGTAAATATTATTTCTCATTCAAATATAAAACATGGCCCTCAATAAATAATGGAATCTGAAGGAAAGATAGCTCACTATACGGCAAAACAGAGAGGCACTACTCAGTCCTATTAGTGTGCCGAAAATCAACTTTTGTATCTCTAATCAATCAAGCAAAATTCTTAATAGATTTAAACAAATTGTTAGCATGTTTTTCTAGCTAAGGAGTACATACAAAGGCCTCGTTTGGTTGTTAGACTTCACTTGGATCAACTCAATTCATTCTAATTTTAAGTTAAATTTAACATTCAAATATCCAACTCTCAAACAATTAAACTATTAAAAATATCTTTATACGTAAGACTCACAATTTTTTTCAACTCAATACATCTTTACATGTAAGATTCACATTTTTTTTAAATTCTTATAAATATATCTAAATTAAAGATAAAAACCGATGGGATCAGCGCACTTTCGGTGCCAAACCGAAGACGCATCGACATTGGAGAATGGTGCTCAAAAAAGGCCGCAACCGATCGATTAGGGGAGAGAACTAAAAGTATTGGTCTTGATGTGCATCGGCGCAGTCTTTGGTCTGTCATCAACGTCTTTGTGTCGTAGGAGTGTCATCTATCATAAGTACGCAAAGAACGTTTGCAGAGGAGAAAGAAACCCTAGACTGAGTAAGAAGACGAGAAAGAAGTAAGGGGGAGGGGGTTCATTGAATCCCATTTTTGGAATGGCACGGCTTAAGCCAAAATGTGTTGTTCCATTAATTTTTTTCCCTTATTTTTAAGATTAGGGCTTCAAACGATCCGAATCAAGTCAAATTCGAATAGGAGGTCAAAAACTTATTTAACATATTTCATTACTCAAACTCGACTTGAACTTGAAAAATTTTAAAAATTTCTGATCGAGCTCAACTCGTTTAACATATAATTTGATTAAACTCGACTCGAACTCGAGTATAAAAAATATTCGAGTTGATGCGAGCTCGGGTAGCTTGACTCGAGTTCGATTTAATCTAATACACATTTTTTCTTTTGGTTGGCTAAAGCATAAATGAGATAATTTTTCTCAATCAATTTGAACTAAAATTAAAATTGTTTACTTTTTAAAAACATTTGATTTAATAATTTTTTTGTGAATTTAATACATTATTATTGTAAAATATATAACAAAATATGTTACTTATACATAATAACATAAAGTAACAAAATATGTTACTTATACAAAGTATCAAAATTAATAAATATAACCAATAAAATATATACAATAAAAGATTATAGGTAAGAAATAAAAAATATATGTGAGTATATATATATATATATATCCATATAGAAATATTACGAGTATTATGACGAGCTCAAAACGAATCGAATCGAGTTTATACGAATATTATTTACGAGTCTAAACCGAATCGAGTCGAGATTATACGAGTTTTGCTAATTTAATATTCAAATCAATATTAGTGTTCACGAACAACTCATTTATTAAATGAACCGAATTCGAATTGAGTTTATACGAGTCAAGCTCAAATTATTCACGAGTGGCTTTATTCATTTGTAGCCCTATCCACGATTTTAAACATCGTCGTTTTGCTTTAATTCATTTCACTGATTAGAGTGAAACAGTGTTGTTTCTTTAATAGGTAAATAAAAAGGGTATATGTGACGACAATCAATTCAGTAATTTTTCTTTGGATCGAACATTGGTTTTACATAATTCTTGCCACCCGCCGACCGGTTCCCTACCGGTTCCAACCGATATGATCAATTTCCAGCCAGTTTTATTAGTTCTTGTACAGCCTTAATCTATACTCATTTTAACATCTAAATACATTTAAAGTGAATCATATAAAACCTACTCCATCATTTCAAATAAGTACTATTAATAAAGAATTTAACTCATCTCAATTCAACTTTAAGTCAACATCAAAACATCCAAATGGACGTAGATGGAACTCTTTATGGGTGCAACACTTGCATGCGCGCAAATTTGCCGATAAGCCGAAGCGTAGAGGAAATTTCAATGTCTTCCAATCACAAAGCACCACAAAGAAGAAATTGTTTACAGAATTTCAAGTACAACTCCTATATTGCAAATCAAATACTTCGATGAATCCAATCTACAGTATATGGTTATTAGAAGACCTCAAAAGGGGGGGCACTCTTATGGTCTCCATCATACTGCAATGAACACGTTTATCGAGCTGACATCATACGTGAACGATGGAGGCATTAATTTCGAAACAATTCTTAACGCTAAATCAAGAAACTTGGGGAGAAATTTTGAGTTTTGTCGCTCATTTGGGACTTGGCATCAGAAGCAGATTTGCTTTATTAAGTTAACTTCTTGGAAAGACTTTGTTTGTTCCGTTTTCTCACCAACCAAACGGCATATCATAGACAGTCTCAAAAACATATCAAACAAGCCCAAAAGAAAACAGAAGAAAATAGGCGATAATGAAGAACCCTAATGACGGCATCCATTTGCAAAACAGATTTCAAGCTATTAAAACCCAATTGAAATTGCTCTAATGTACCAATCTATGATGGAAAAACCTTAAACCCTAAGCAAAACCCTCTCCGAGCTGAGCTGAGATGACCTGAGGCGAGAGGAGAGGAGAGGAGCTGAATCACTTGGTGGTGCCGAGGAGGCTGGCCTGCTGGAGTTCAAGGTCGTTGAGCTGCTGCTCACGGTCCATTTCGATGATGAGTGGAACCACCAGGATCAAGAAGGTGGTGCCGGCGATCCAGGCGGCCCTGCCTGTGCTGCGCATCAGCTTCTTGGACACGGTGGCGGCGTCAGAAGCGGCGCGCTTCGTCTGGTTGAGGATGGGGGACTGGGACACGGTGCGTGAAACCCTCGAGATGAGGGACTGGTCGTTGCTGGTGGCAGAGACCCGCTTTTTCCCCTGGGACGACGCCATTCGCAGTGTCTGATGGTGTGCTGAAGGGAAGGGTTTGGGATCGTTGTGAAGTCGCTATATAGGGCACTCCCGAGCAGGCTCAAGGGTTTTGAAGCTTCCTTTGCGCTCGAGTCTCGGCTCCAATTTGTTAACTCGAGTTTCTTTGTTGGCCGAGGAATAAAAATAAAAAATAAAAAATAAAAAATAAAAGTTCATTTTCTTTTACTCTATTTATTAGTAATACTTACTTCATTTATTTAAAAAAATATATATTATATATACATTATGAATAATAATTATAAACTACATTTAGTACAATTCTTTTATAAAAAAAAGTGAATCACACTTGGGAATTTTTTCTTCCATGCATCCCAAAAACAAGGTCTTGTTTGGATAAATAGGAATTGAAGTTAGGAGGCCCAAACTTGTACAAGCCAACCCTTTTAACTAAACCTAGGAAAACTCGACGTACAAGAAGTCCTGAGTGACGGCACTATAAAAGATATCGTTTGACTCAATTATATCATATGGAGAGGCGGTAGAAGGGATGAAACCAACCATTCTAAACTATCCTCCAAATCCTGTCAAGCACTCGAGTGCCCAATCAAAGTAAAACAGAGTGAAGGGAGAACTATCGATCCATTGATGTGAAGATATTACAGATAAACAGAAGAATTAATGGGAACACATCAATAAGGAGAACAAGAAGTACATTAATAGGAAAAACGGGGGAACCACAAAATGCTCGAACTTGGGCTCCATGTCGCATTAATATTACTATCGCAGATACCATTTCACATTAAAAGCTTTAACAAGAGAACAATGCTAGAATGAAAATCCTATGAGACAAATACGTTCTGTCCCACCCTCCACACTCCAGATATAAATAAAGAGCTTTCAAATTTGAAAAAACTTTGGCCACTCTCCTTATTTTTGGAAACTACCCCTATTGACTCAAGTATCAGAGATTCCTCAGCCTCCAAGATCGACCACCTCCCACCATTTGCCTACATTATTTTTGCAAGTTTGGAATCTAAAAGATTTGAACTCTTGAAAATACAGTTTACGGGTGTGTGAAACATGATGTTAACACACCATAAAAAAAAAAATGCACAAAAAACTTTTTTTTAATAGTCCCCTTTTCTACAAAAGATTTATACAAGCCTTGTGTTTTTAAAACTTATACCTAATATTACTCTTACATTTGTAGATAAATTAACCGGTCTAAATGGATTTAAACTGCGGGTCGAACAAGAATTCCGGTCCATTCTAAATTAGTGCGAACCATGCATACCCCACACAATTTTTATGGCAGAAAATTTCCCATCTGGCATGATATAGAAGCCTAGAAAGGGGCGTCTTCGGCGTTTGTAATTTTTTAGATAATCCTACAAAATGTTCATTAGAGTAACTTAATTTTGGATGACAAACGCTATTAGATTTTACCAACAAGTTAGTGCTGATGCTCATTAATCCGTTCATAGACGTGTCAAAAATGGGATCTTCTGTCCATGTGGGATTGCTCTTGTTTAATTTACTGGGATTGGCAATTCAAAATTCAAACCTTGGGTAAATGCAAGCACACAGTAGATGGACTTAATTAATATCTGGGTAAATGCAAATCTTTTATCAGCACTCTCTTTTGTTAAATTATGGGCTGCCTCATACCAATGCTCTTGTTACACTTACACATCCTCAACATTATATCCCAGAATTTTAAGAATGGCGATCTGCTTGAACATTAGTAGGCATATTTCCATCTTTGTTGGTACGCCTGCCTACACCTTTGCATGCTTTCTCTCGATCTGTTGACTGGTTAAAAAATAGCAGAGTTGTGATTCCCATCTGCATTTCAATGTGTCAATATGAGTATATCAACCCAATATTTCCCACTTCTCCAGCAGGTAAGGACTATCTGATATATGTTCTGATTGGCAACTCCAATCCTCAAAGGCAGCAACTAAAGGCCCCGATCCATAATTATCAAGTCCTCATTATCCCTTTTACTCGTATCCACTCGTTCCTTGTTTCTAAGTCATGAAAAAGAAATATCACCTGTAATGCCTATTAATGCAGCTTGTATTTGTGGAAATTAAGCAGCATCTGATTTTATGATTTAATCTCCATCTCCATGTATATCAAGTCTAAAATACAACAGATTCTACAAAAATCAGGGTGTGAACTATCTCCTGAAAGAAATATGCGTGCGCTGTTGTTTACCTCGATCCAACTACACCCCGGTTGCTTCTTGACTCCCTTCTCTTTCATCCGGGCCAGAATTTTACCAGCATCTTCTCTCCTTCCACCGCTCAATAACAATTCAACCAAAATCAAATAAACACCAGAATTACAAGGGTCTACTTCCAAAATCTTCTCGCCGGCAATCTTTCCCACCTCAATGTTCTTGTAAATTCTACAGGCTCCTAGCAGTGCTCCCCAAACACTTGCAGGAACTTCAACTCCATTTGCTCTCATTTGATCTAAAAAAGTCATCGCCTCATCTATTAGTCCAAACCTCCCCAACAAATCCATGATACATGTGTAATGCTCACTTGTTGGCCAAAGAGAATACTTGGATTTCATGAAATCAAAGTAGTACTTGCCTTGTTCTACCAACCCTGCATGGCTACACGCAGATAGAACACCAACAAAGGTTATATGATTGGGCACAACATCAGTTAATCTCATTCTTTCAAACATCTCTAGGGCCTTTGTGCCATTGCCATGATAAGCAAAACCACATATTAGAGAATTCCAAGAAATAACATCATGGCTTGGCATGGAAGAAAATTCTAGCAGAGCAGAATGCATGTTTCCACATCTCGCGTACATGGTAACCATTGCATTGGAAACTTCAATGTAACTATTAAAACCAACTCTTATAACATTTGCATGAGTTTGTTTTCCAAAGTGTAAGGTTGGCAAGTCAGAACATATTGTCAAAACACTAGTGAATGTAGCCTTGTCCGGGGATGGACCTGATTCTTTCATTCTAATGAAAAGCTTTAAACCTTCCTCACCTTGACCATTTTCTCCTAATCCGAAAACTGTGGCATTCCATGCAGTTGTATCTCGGCTTGGCATCAGATCAAAAATCTTAATTGCACCCCCAACCTCACCTAATCCAAAATATCCAACAAGCAAATTCGTCCATGACACAACGTCACTGTATGGGGATTTCTCAAGAAATGCATGAGCTTCTTTGACGAGCCCATTTCTTATCAGTTCCAATAGGATTGAGTTCCACGTTTTCTGACATTTTGTTGGCATCTCCCTGAAAAGCCTTATAGCATCATTAGCTTTTTTGCTCCTGACCAACCCACTCACCAATTCATTCCAAGAATCAAAATCCCGCTCAGGCATTTTCCGAAACAAATCTATCGCAGTTTTAATATGGCCATTTTCTATGTACCCAACCATCATTGCATTACAAGCTCGAACATCCCTAGAGGGCATGTTTTCAAAGAGCTTACACGCTTCAACAATCCGTCCTGACTTACAAAGCCCCGAAATCATTATAGTCCAAGACACAACATCCTGAACACTTGATCGTCCAAAATACTCTTCTGCTAAAGCCAAATCTCCACAATTCACCAGCCCCCCGACAATCAAATTCCATGAAATCACATCTTTCAACGGCATCCCATCAAATAAATGTAGCGCTGTGTCTATCATTCCATTACGAATATACCCTGCAACCATCGAATTCCAAGTCACAACATCTCTGGATGGCATCCCATCAAAAACGTACCTCGCACCATCCAAATCCCCACACTGCATCAATCCAGCAATCACCGTATTATACGAAACAATATCCCTGTCAGGCATTCTATAGAATAATTGGAGAGCTTCACAAGAATTCCTATCTAGAAAGTGCCCACGAATCATCGCGTTCCATGTGACCGTGTTTTTCTGAGGCATGTTATCGAACAGTTTCCGAGCTTCTTCGACGAGGCCATTTTTTACGTAGGTCGAGATCTTGGAGTTGAGAGGTTGTAGGTTGGGGATCGTTGCCTTGGCACGGTTTTGCGTAAATAATTCTGGGTTTGCGAGAGAGAGTGTTTTGGCGAAGTTTAGAAAGGCAATTTGGGTGACTTTGAGGGCTTGTGTGGCGCGAGAGAAGAAGAAGAGGAACATACTCCACCAGTTTCACCGATCAAATGGGAGGGAAGTAAACCGAAGCAGAAACCACTGTTTAGCGTCTATGCATGGATCCGCCACCGTTGGTGGGTTAATGTTTTTTTAGGCAATGCGCGGTTGACTTGTAGACTTCTTTCATGTCAAAGTTCTTTCGGAAATGATATTTGTAGTGGTATAATTAATCTTTTTTGTTAAAAATAATATTTACA
Organism: Platycarya strobilacea; assembly: GCA_036898215.1. Lineage (NCBI taxonomy): Eukaryota > Viridiplantae > Streptophyta > Magnoliopsida > Fagales > Juglandaceae > Platycarya > Platycarya strobilacea. Next base: position 42,008,105 of record CM072545.1, on the reverse strand, counting down.
GTCGTGTGATTAGATTTTTTTTAAATAAAAAAATACGAAATTTATATAAAAGAATTAATTTTTAATAATAATTCTTTTAAAAAAAATAATTATACTATACTGACTATATATAACCTTATTAAATTAAAAAAAAAAACCACAAACCACGCATTTTTTGTTATTTCTCTTTGGCTGGTCATGGTTTTAGTTTTCTTAAATATTATAAGAGCCTATAATACGTTTAATGTACAAATTGTTATATATATATATATATATTATGTATGAAGGAGAGATTTAGAAAGATATAATATTTTATAGTCGATAAATTCAAAATAATTTATAAGGTGATTTATTTTAAAGAGATAATATAAAAATTAAAATAGTACTTTTGGATGGAATCTTGGATCAATTTATATCTTTATACATAAAAAAGAAATGAATCTTAAAAAGTATAATAATTCATAATTAAACATTGCTTTAAAATAATTTATAAAACGGTTTATTTTAATAAATCATCTAAAAGTTGAAATAGTATATTTGAGTGGAGTATCAAATCAGTTTTGTATCTTTATATGTAAGAAAAAAAAACTTAAAAGTTATTATAGTTCATAATAAAACATTAATTTGAAGTAATTTATAAGATAATTTATTTTGACAAAATAATATAAAAATTGGAATAGTATGTTTGTGTAGGGTTTTAAATCGATTTATATATTTATATGTAAGAAAAGAAATGAAAATTAAATATTACAGTAGTTCATAATAAAATATTACATTTAAAAAAATTATTACTCTATAAACATAACACTTAAAAGATTTTATTTTATTTTTTTATTCCAACCATTGCTACCAATAGCCTACTTTTATGGGTAGACTACCATATATGAGTCAAGATAATTTAAAAAAAAATAAAACTTAAAAGTTATAATAGTTCATTATAATATATTGTTTTGAAACGATTTATAATGCAGTTTATTTTGACAACACGATACAAAGTTTAAAATAGTATATTTGGATAAAGTCTTGAATCAGTTTATATCTTTATATGTTAAAAAGGAAATGTAATTTAGAAATTTTAATAATTTATAATGAAACATTTCTTTAAAAATATTATTACTTCATAAATATAACACTTTAAGACTTTATTTTTTATTCTAATGATTGCCAACATTAGGCTACTATTATGGGTAGATAGTCACGTTTAAGTTATATGACTCTGCTTTCATATAAAATAATAAATTTTAATTATTGTCAATAATAACTTATTTTTATTCATAGATTATCATGTCGAAATCATATAACTGATCCGCTTTTAGATAAACTAATAGATATGCGATTGTGTCAATTTATTATCTTCACGTTATGTGGATAAGGTATGCTATAAAGACTTTTTGGTAGTATTATTATTGTATTAGTGTGGTTTAAGAAAATACAGATCATAAAATATTTTAATTTCTCACATTATATTGTTTAATGCATCATCAAATATAAAAATTATTTAGTATTTTTACGTATCTGCACCCGATTTGTATTTGAAGAGAAACACTACTTTCACCCGATTTGTATACTGATTTTTTTTTCTACCAAATTATATATTTATTTCATTTTCTATTCAACGGATAAAGAATTTCTTTTAATAAGTAATTTTCTATTTTAAAAAAAAAATATTTAGAATAATTTAAAAAAGAAAGAAAAATCTTAATCATCATCTTTATACCACACACCACACATAATTTTTTTTCTCTTATCAAATGTATTGTGTATGGATGAACAATAAAAAAAATCAATTAATTTAAAAAAAATAAAACTACAAAAAAATAAAAATAAATATGATATGTGGTGTATGAGAATGATCATGAATAGCAAAACTTTTTTAAAAATATTTAAAAAAAGTACACTATTCCATATCCATTCCATACCAAACTTTCGTGGTAAGTAGCATCATTATAAAATGGATGTAATGAATGTGTTTACAAGAATTTTAGGACTTGGTGAAAATTGATGTGTGGAATGCTATCATGGAATTCTTTGCGTCCAAGAATCTCTCAAAATAATTTATAGCTTCATATTTGGTTCTTATTCTAAAGGCTAAAGGTGAAGCGTAAATGGTCCGGTCCAATATGAAAAAAATATGGACCGGTTTTATTCGGTCCAAAAGTTTTCCTATCCTGGACCTGACCGAATAGGATTCGGTCCATACCAGTTCGGTCTGATCCAATTTGGTTCAGGGGTGGTTCGGTCCGGTTCAGGAGTACCCCATATGATTTAATGGGCTAAATTTGATAAAAAATCTTGCAATAATTAAAAATACTTTTTTGGCCTAAGTTTATAAATTATTAAATATATACTAATACTACTTTTATAAAAAAATAATCATCTTTACCAATTCTCAATTTTTAATCTCATCTAAATATTAAATAAAATATATAGTTATAACTTAAAATATATAGAATACTTATACTATAAGTTATAACTAATATTTTATATTATATATAACTCATAAGTGGATTAGTTAATTTAATCATCATAAGTCATATAAATTAATCAATAATATTAATAATCATTAGTCATACTTCATATATAGTTAAAAACGCATAACATTAGTAATTAATATTTATAATTGATACATATAATCATAAGAAGAGTAATTTTTAATTAGTTAATAGTAATTTAGTGATACATCATATGTCGGTTAACTATAACTAATAACACTATTATATAATTTACATTAGTATATTATAAATATAAATGTTAGTGAATAATGATAAATTAGTAATAATATATTAAATAATAATAATACACTTATTATTTATAAGTTATTACTAATACTTTATATAAATATACTATAATTTATACTTTTATACCACAATTATTATAAATTATAATATGTTAAAATTATAAAAGTATATATTATATATTAATATGTTATACTACCCCTCTTAATCTATATTAATATTAATATTAAAATTTATAAACTATTACTTATATATATATATAATATATGTGTGCATTCGGTTCGATCCGGTCCAAGGGGAAAAAATGTTCTCCCCCTGGACCAGATCGAAAATTTCCTGCCCATAACAAAATTGGACTGGACCGGACTGAATTCCATCCGGTCTTGGTCCGGTCCAACTTGTCCAGTCTGGTCCACCGGTCCGATTTGGTCTTTTTACAGTCTTAAAAGGGAGGACTGCTACAGTCACAAATAAATTTCATACAAAAAATACGAAAACTAATTGACTTGATGTGGTCTGTCAGATCTACTTTACAATAAAAATAATTTTACAATTTGATGGATTATATTAAACCACATCAGTTTGGGAGATTTTTTGATGTGGAATTGCTTTGTGGCTAGAGTATTTCTCTTCCAAAGGTGGATAATCCTATTGGATTTGATAAATTCCGCCTTATTAGTCTTTACTTTCTTTTTTATAAAATTTGTTCAAAACTTGTTGCCCTGATGACTAACACTAGAGAGGGGGTGAATTGAGTTGTATTTAAGAAAATAACAATTATAAATCAAATATATAATATAAAATATAAACAAAATATGAAACAACAATAAATATAAAGAGTAAGGGTAAGAGAGATATACCTCGATATACCTTCGAGTCAATTGATTTACCGGTTTCATCTTTATCAAGTTTAGTGGATGGGCTCATTGGTGTTCCGGTTTCCTTAGCACCTTCCATCCCAAATTTCTTCAGCAATTCCTTAATATATTTCGATTGATTGATGAATGTCCCACTTTTTGCTTGCTTAATTTGCAATCCGAGAAAGAATGTAAGCTCTCCCATCATGCTCATTTCAAATTCTTCCTGCATAGTCTTAGCAAAAACTTGGCACATATTTTCATTAGTAGCACCGAATATTATATCATCAACATAAATCTGAATCAAAAGAATATCATCATTTTCGTATTTAATGAAAAGAGTTGTATCAATTTTTCCTCTTGAAAAGCTTTTTTCAATTAAGAAACCACTAATTCTCTCGTACCACGCTCTAGGAGCTTGTTGGAGTCCATATAGTGCTTTTGTGAGTTTGAAAACATGATTTGGAAAAATATGATTTTCAAAACCTGGAGGTTGCTCAACATATACCTCTTCATTTATAAAACCGTTTAAGAAAGCACTTTTAACATCCATTTGAAAAAGTTTGAAATCTTTATAACAAGTATATGTAAGTAGCATTCGAATAGCTTCTAATCTTGCGACTAGTGCATATGTCTCATCATAATCGATTCCTTCTTCTTAATTGAAACCTTGGATTACAATTCGAGCCTTATTTCTAGTAATGACTCCGGACTCATCTTTCTTGTTTCTAAAAACCCATTTTGTTCTAATAACAGTATGATTTTTGGGTTTAGGAACAAGTGTCCAAACATCATTTCTTTCAAATTAATTAAGCTCTTCTTGCATAACTAGAATCCAAGATTCATCAAGAAGTGCTTCATCAATATTTTTAGGTTCAATCTGAGATAGAAAAGCGGTATGATTGCAAATATTTCTAAGAGATGATCGAGTGCTTACACCTCGTGAAGGTTCTCCCAGAATTTGTTTCAATGGACGATCTTTCACAAATTTCCATGTTGGACTTCCTCTATTGTGTTCTCTTTGTTGAGATTGAGACTTTTCGTATTATTTATACCTCCTGTTTCTTCATCAATGGATTTCTTGAAGAGTAAAGAATTAGATTCATCAAATACTACATGCATAGATTCTTGTACAATCAAAGTCTTTTTATTAAATACTCTATAAGCTTTACTATTAGTAGAATATCCGAGAAAGATACCTTCATCAGATTTTGCATCAAACTTGCCTAAATTATCCCTGTCATTTAAAATAAAACATTTGCATCCAAATACATGAAAGTAACCAATGTTGGGCTTTTTCTTATTCCAAAGCTTATAGGGGTTTTTATCTAATTTAGATCTTAGCATAACTCTATTTATAACATAACATGCAGTACTTACCGCTTCGGCCCAAAAATAACTAGGCAAGTTGTTCTCATTGAGCATTGTTCTTACCATCTCTTGAAGAGATCTATTTTTCCTTTCTACTACCCTATTTTGTTGAGGAGTTCGAGAAGCAGAAAAATTATGCACAAAACCATTTTCATCACAAAATGTTTCAATATTTTTATTAACAAACTCTTTTCCCCTATCACTTCGGATACTTGAAATAGTATAACCTTTTTCATTTTGAATTCTCTTGCATAACTTGGTAAAAGTATTATGTGCCTCATCTTTATGAGCAAGAAAGATGATCCAAGTATATCTAGAGAAATTATCAATAATAACAAATGCGTAATATTTTCCTTCTAAACTTGCAACTCTATTTGGTCCAAAAAGATCCATGTGTATCAGTTGCAGTAGTCTAGTAGTGGAAATATGTTTCTTGATTTTAAAAGAAGTTTTTGTTTGTTTACCAAATTGGCATGCATCACAGATTTTGTCTTTAAGAAAATTTGTCTTTGATAAACCTCTCACAAGATCATTTTTTGAAAGTTTGGAAATAAGTTTCATGTTGGCATGACCTAGTCTTCTATGCCATAATTAATTAGTTTCATTTTGACTGAAAAACAAATAGGATCTTGTGAGATAATTTCTTCAAAATCAATTGTATAAACATTGTTACTTCTAAAAGCAATAAAATAAATATTACAATTACAATCATTCAAAATAATGCACTTATCTATTTTGAAAGTAACTGTAAATCCTTTATCACATAATTGACTTATACTTAAAAGATTATGTTTTAAACTTTCAACAAGTAGAACATCTTCAATTATGAGAGAAGACTCATTACCAATTTTACCTATTCCCACGATCTTCCCTTTCGAGTTGTCTCCAAATGTCACGTGTCCTTATTCTTTAGATCTAAGATCAAAGAACTTAGTCTTGTCTCCCGTCATGTGTCTTGAACATCCACTATCTAAAAACTATTTATTTTTGTTCGTGGAAGACTTCATGCACACCTATAAAAACAATTAAAATGATTTTTCTTGGTATCCAAGTTCTTTGGGTTCTTTATTTATTAGTATTAGAAGAAACAAGATTTTTAGGTACCCATATAACTTTAATAGTCATTGTATGTTTTTTTTTAATAGGACAAATAAAATAATTATGACCATTTCTATTACAAAAATTACAAATAGCATGTGACATATATGAAGAACTTGAGTGATTATAATAGTATCATTTTTTAACAAAATTATTTTTATGAAAAGAATTTTGAATATTGAACTTTGATGTTGAAGGATTATTAAAGAAGTTTTTATAAGATTTGTATTTTTGTTTTGGCATATATCCCAAGCCTGCCTTGTCAAAAACACATCTTTGACTACCAAGAAATTTTTCAAAATTTCTTTTTCCATTCGTAAAGTTTTCAATAATATTTTCTAAATCAGTTTTCTTTTTCTTCAACTCAAGATTTTCATCTTTCAAAACAATATTTTCTTTTCTTAAAATATCAATTTCGTTTGTTAAAAAAGAATTTTTCTTTTTCAAAGCAGTATACTTGATATCCAATTTTTCAAATTTCTCATATACCTCTTTTAAAATATTTTACAATTTTTCATATGAAGGATTTTCAATATTTTCAAGATTTGTTACCTCAAGTCTTCTTTAGCCATAAGACAAAGATTTGTTGATTCTCCATTACTTGCTTCACTATCTGAGTTCCTTGAATCATCATCCCATATAATTTTCATTGCTTTTTTGCCTGAATTTTTCTTGGAAAACTTTTTGAAAGATTTCCTTCGAGGAGTTTTATTTTTCTTTAAGAACATCTGAATTCTTCTTGCTATCATCGCAACTTCTTCATCTTTGTCGTCATTTTCCTCATCTTCATCACTTTCACTTTCATGTGGAATAGCTTTAAGTGCCAAGCTCTTATTTAACTTTCCTTCTTCTTCTCCTCTTTTTAATGTGTACTCATGGGTGATAAGTGACCCGATGAGTTTATTCACTTCAAGTTTCTTGAGGTCTCTAACTTCAAGAATCGCTGTCACTTTTGACTCCCAACGTTTTGGTAGAGAGTTGAGAATTTTTCTTACTATCTCCATTTTGGAATAAATTTTGTCAAGAGCTGTCAAGCTGTTTATGATGTTAGTAAAACGAGTGTGCATACTAGAAATAGATTCATCATCATTCATTTTAAACATTTCATATTCATGAGTAAGAATATAAATTTTTGACTCCTTAACTTGAGAAGTTCCTTCATAAGTAACTTCCAAGTTATCCCAAATTTCCTTTGCTGTAGCGTAAGTTATTACTCTATTAAACTCATTACCATTAAGAGCATTATATAATAAATTCATAGCAGTTAAATTCAAAGTATAAAGTCTATCGTCTTCACGATCAAACTCTTATTCTTCCTTTTTTACCTTTACTCCATCAATCATTTTTGTTGGAATATAAGGTCCATTTACAATGCATTTCCAGATTTCTCGACCTTGAGCCTGAAGGAATATTCTCATTCTAACTTTCCAGAATGAGTAATTTTCTCTGCAAAAGAGTGGAGGCCGACTGCTAGATTGACTTTCACCAAATGAAGCTGCAATGTTAGCTATAAGATCTTAACTCAAAAGATAGTTAATCTTATAATAGAGCTCTAGTTCTGATACCAAAACTTATTGTGAACCATTTGATAGGTTTCTTACCTTGCATGATCTCACAGGAACATTGAGCCTTTATCTTAGGTATGAGCATATTTGAGAACATCAGTCTTATTTAGGAGATGGTTCATTCCATTAAGAAAAAAAATCATGTTGGCAATATCATGTTGAAAGTGAATATGATGAAAGCATATGACCGTGTTAATTGGAGTTTTTTGTTGAAGGTCCTACATTGTTTCAGCTTTTCCTCCAATTTTCGTGGTTTGATAAGATTTTGTATTTCCAATCCCTGGTACTCGGTCATGATGAATAGTATTATTAAATGGTTTTTTCTCGGGAGTCGGGGGTTGCCAAGAAGACCCTCTTTCACCCTATCTATTTATCATACAACAATAAATCATATCCAGAATGATTAAGTAAAGTGTGGGAGAGGACAACTTTAGTCATTTTCATTAGGCTAGAGATATATCTATTATCTCTTATTTGATGTATGCTGATGATATGGTTATTTTTCCTATTGGAAGTTAGAAATCACTCAGAGAGGTGATATATATCCTGAGTCAATATGAAAGGTGGTCAGGATAGTGTATTAACAAGATTAAATCAACATTATATTGCTTGGAAAAAATCTCTTCAACTCAAAAGCGAACCTTATTGTGCTGAATTGGTTTCTTGGAGAGTTCTTTTCCCTTCAAATATCTGGGTGTGCCTATTATTTATGGACGTTTGAACCATCTGGAAGACATGGTAAATAAAGTGAATAAAAAAATTAGTAGTTGGAAGATGCAGATTTTTTTAGCAAGAGGAAGACTTGTTCTCTTACGGCACGTTTTATCTTTAATGCCCCTTCATTTGTTTGATGTTTTATAGGTCCTTCAAGCTACTACCAAAGTAATTCACAGATTGACGAGTTCTTGTTTTTTTTTTTGGGTGACTTTAATGGGAGAGATAAGAAAAAATGGGTAGCCTAGAAGCATCTATGTTGCCCGGTAGCAGAAGATGACCTTGGTTTGAGACATCTTCATAACATGTAGATAGCTTTACATATGAGGTTTGCCTGAAACCTTATTCAAGGTAACTCTTTATGGACTAGTTTTTTCAAAACTAAACATGTGGGTTCAAAACCTTGGTTTTTGATTGATTCTATGAAGGGATCAAGATTTTGGAAAATGGTTGCCTTTTGTATTCCTATTCTTTTCAATAATAATAAATGGAAGATTAGAGAATGAGATATTTTTTTCTCATATGATAAATAGAGAGATAGTGGTCAGTAATATGCAATCAATGGGGCAACCTCTTCTTAAAGTTAAAAGTTGCAAGCTTTTGGATAGTTAGGATGTGAATTTCCTTAAAAGCTTAGTGGGGCAGGAAAATGTGGAGGACATTTTGACTTCTTTAGTTCGGAATAAATCGGGTAAGGATGTCCTGGTCTGGACCTAAAATGATACAAGCATATTTACTACTAAATTTGCTTGGAATTGTATTAGAATCAAATGCTCCTCTCTTGATCGCCATTCTTGGATATGGCACATAAATCTTCCGTTAGAAATGTCTATTATTTTTTGAAAAGTTTGGAATATGACTTTTAGTGTAGATGATATATTGCACCACATTGATATCCCTATCGTTTCCAAGTGTGATTGCTGTGATGGAGGCCATTATGAGAACCAAAATCATGTTATCTTTGAGGGTGCTTATTCTTAAATGGTTTGGTCATATTTGGGCAATATTTTTGAGATTCCCCTTGGTAGGTCCTAGAAAGATATTGTTTTGACTTGGTTTTAATGTGGTGGGTATTATAATGGGTATCCTCCCTATCATTATTACTTGGCACTTTGGAAGAGACAATTTCTAGTTAGAGTGGATGGGTGCTTGAAAACTTATGACATTGTTTTACATTTTATCTGTGCATGGATTGACAACATTTGACATGTATGTTAAAAATTCAGCTCGGTTATTTAGATTTGATTGTATGATCCTTGAAACGTTGCGAATCAACCCAGTTGCTCCGAAGGTTATTTGTTACAAAGCTGTAAAATGGCATACTTCACTGTCTGGATGGTTCAAATTAAAGACGGAGGGTAGTATTATTGGTAACCCGAGTTTCTATGGCATTGGCGGTATTATTCGAAATGATCTTGGTTGAGTGGTTCAGGCATTTGCTTCTCCTATTGATTTCGGTACCAATAACAAAGTAGAACTCCTTGCGCTTCTTTGGAAATTGCAGACTAGTTAAGCTCTCAATATTTCTGATGTGATAGGAGAGATGAATTCGATGATAGTTATCTCTTGCTAGTATAGAAGGAGATGTGGGTTGTAATATTTAGAGAATTATTGAGAAGAGATTATGAGATTGACGAGTTCTATGAACTGTTAGTTTCAACAGATTTTTCAGGAAGTTAATAAAGTGACAGACTAGTTAGTCAAGGAAGATACTTCTGGCTCATATATGATTTTCAATAATTGGATAGACATGCCTTGAATTCTAAGAGGTATAATTTGGTTGGATTCTTCTGGGTTTCCTTCTTTGAGATGTTCTTAATTTATTTTGTTATTTTATTTTTAGATTATCTTGGTTTAGGCTTGTTTAGTGCTTTTGTCAAATCTTCTTTTAAACTTGTTTAGTTGTTTGGTTATTTGTTTTGGTGACTTGGTGTTGTAGTATTTTTTTTTTTGCCACTTGAGTTTGATTTTTATCTTTTATCTTGTTACCCCCAAGTATAATGATGTTATAACGGTTTTCTTCCGTCATACGTAAGGGTTTTATTAATAAATTTGGGGTTGAGGCTACGTAGGCCTATTCATTTGGGCCGAATTTTGCTCGGCTTGATTTTGAATTTTTTTTTATTTTCTATTAGTTTTGACATTTTTACTTAAGAAATTTAAGAAAATTATTTATCTTTCGAACTCGAAATTTTGGATCTGAAATTTGAAAGAACAGGCTTAGAACTACTATTACTATTAGACATGTGACCTGGTTCTTTGTTAGAAAAAAAATAGCACCATTATAAATGGCTTCTTTAACCATTAAAAAGAGCCACCAGGAACCTTTTTTAACGTGGGATAAACATTTCCCAACCATTTTTGGTGTAGTCTATCTTAGCTAGTCGTTATTATTTTCCACCTAAATTGAAAGAAATTAATCCGCTAGACAGCAGAAGAAGTGAGCAAAGAGCCTGACAGAAAAAGCCCATCCATTCTATACACCAGTCTGATCTATTTTGGACTCACCTTATCTAGATTCCATCCCCCACACCATGTCATTGGACACAATCTTCCCACATCAGCTTAGATGCCTTCCGGTGCTATACACACTCCCCATCCCTCCCTCCCTCCCTCCTTCTCTCGTACATAACCAAACTTTCCGCTCCTCCAAACACCATCATATAAGAAAACCACAGCCACCACGACCACAAGAATCGAGTTCCTGAGCCATGGCAGCCACTGCAGCCGCGGCTGTTGGCTCATCTTTCTCTTCATCCATCCACACCCTCAAATGTATCCGCTCCAAGCAGCACTGCCCATCCGACGTCCCTCTCCTTAGAATTTCATCAACCCGCAATATGTTAGCATCGACAAGGATCGAACAGCTTTCACTTAGTGCCATCTCCAGCAAGGGGCGACGCCTGAGGGTCTCCGCTGCTGTTGCCCAGGAAGAGGTGGCGGCAGTGACGGCTGAGTTGGACGCGGAGACGTTGGTTGAGGATCATGATCAAGAAGATAAGGGAGGAGGAGAGGAAGTAGTGTTGGATGGAGATGAGGCCGAGAGTGGCGTGAACACTAAGCTTTACTTCGGGAATCTGCCTTACAGCGTGGACAGTGCTCAGCTTGCTGCCATTATTCAGGATTTTCGAAGCCCAGAGCTGATTGAGGTAACTACCATGCACTGTTCAGATTTTCTCTTCTTTTCTTTCTTGGTTGCACTGTTTAGATTGTTATTAATGATGGCTGGGTAAGTTGAAGATCAGGTTTGACCTGGACTACATGGGAAGATCAGGAAACAGATCTTCATACTAGGCATAATTGGCAGTTGGGTTTTTTTTTTGGTTCTTAATTTCCTTAATTTTTAAGACAACATTAATTATTGGTTGATGAATATGGCTAGCTTATAAGTTTTGCATCGACATAGGAAGGAGTGTTTGTGTGTTTCTTAAAACTGATAGTCCTCCCCGATGACGGAGGAATATCTTACACAGCGTGCATGGATTACAACCAAAATCCCAAAACCAAGATTATAAACAAAATTAAGAGTGGACATTAATTTATAATAAAAGATTTACAAGTAGTCCATAAAGAAAGTAAAGAGACTGAAGTTACTGACGAAATTCAGGAGCACCTACATGATTCAGAGAAAACAGACCTGCAAACATATGTTTAGGAAGTTCAACTAGAGAAGAAAAACTTATATACCGTGTTTTCCAAGGCTCCAAAAGGGGCTGCATAGATATCCGCTAAACCATTACCTTCCATGTAGACATATTGTTTGAGAGTAAAAGGAAAATGATGCTTGGACTGTAAGATATCATCCTAAATATCAAAATATTGCCAAGGGGTTTGGGATTCAGTATTAAACCAGTTAACCCACAAGAAGAGAATCTGATTCAACAATAAGCTCAGAAACGGTTAACCGATATTACGTAGTAAGACCATATTTACCAAAAAAAAAAAAACATAGCAAGACCAAACTTATAATTCTGCAAAATTATTTGTTTTAAAGCCCAGAAAATAATAAAATCCAGCAATGATGGACAATTAGAGGAAAGTATATTAATCCCGGTTTGCCTTTAGAAACGTCATCAATATTTAATTTGAGAATGATATATTCTTTATAGAGTTAAAAAAAACTCTGCTGGGAGAATCATTTCACTTGCAAAATCATTGGTTTTTGCCGGGCTGATGAATCAACAAGCTCTATCCATTAATTAATGCATTGGAATTGGATTTGGTAACAAGCTTTTCTCATTCACTAACCTAATCACACAATTCCCCAGTGTGAACTTCTAGTTTGCCTGCTTGATTAGCCATGCTTGAGCAATCTTAATGAGACATTTGAAAACGCGAAATATATTAAGGAATGTAGTCTCGAGCAAGTGCCATTACTCTAGTGGCATGCGTGATGTTTGGGAGGCCAGCAACTAGTTTGTAAGTGTAATGGGTTCCCTGATCATGATCTTGATTAGTAATGTGCGACTGAGATACTGAGTCAGGTGAATTTGGATCTTGATAATTAATAAGTTCGGTACAAGATCCCAAAAAACTCAAGGAAGGGTGGTTATATGATAAACACCATAATTTGTTGAATAAAGCGTGATAATTTTGTTTTGTTCCAATTCAAATGTCCCCCTATCATATGCGTTTAAAATACTTTTGGTTGTGAACTGAAATGAGTGAAGTTCATATGAATAGTCAAGGAGGATAGGAGAAGGATATAAGCTCTCTCTATCAATCAATTCATTTTACGATATTTTCGGAGAGGGATGAGTGCTACACCCACAAGGAGATTTTATAAAAATAAACTCATAAACTAACATAACTTCATGTGATACGTTAGATCTACTTCACAATAAAAGTAATTTTACAATCTGACATATCATATCAAATCACGTCTGTTTGTGGGTTTACTTGTGTAAAATTTCTTTGTGACTAAAGCATTTTTCTTTAGGAGTTCGACTTTATCAAAATGGAAATTTAATGCTGCAAGTCTTCATCAAAATCAAATGCCTTTTGGGGGGTTCTCAATTCACATTTGAAGTCTGTTCCTAACCGGTCACGACATGTTGTTTGTTGATATTTATTGGAGAGTTTTATGGAGTTTAGCTGACTGAATTCTCCTATTTTTTTCTTTGGCATATAATTATATTTGATAACACACCATCACCGGGATGCTTATCTATTGAGCTTCACTACGTCTTTACTTATTGATCAAATTGTGATAGGTGCTCTATGATAGGAATTCTGGGAGAAGCAGAGGATTTGCATTTGTGACAATGAGCAGTATTGAAGACTGTAACTTAATTATTCAAAATCTGGATGGAAAGGTAAGAAACTAAATCTTTATGGATGCCCATATCAATGTCATTAACTCTATGATGACTGCATAACAGGCGAAATGTAATTTGGTAATTTCAGTTCTTTATTTCTTTCTTCTTTCCATTTTCTCAATTCTAGAAGAATTTGGTTATGGCAGGAATATATGGGGAGAACCTTGAGGGTGAACTTCTCAGACAAACCTAAACCAAAAGATCCTCTATATCCAGAAACTGAACACAAGCTTTTCGTTGGGAATTTATCCTGGTCTGTCACCTCTGAGAGTTTGACACAAGCATTTCAGGAGCATGGAAATGTGGTTGGTGCTAGGGTTCTCTATGATGGGGAGACAGGCAGGTCACGTGGTTATGGTTTTGTGTGCTACTCCACAAAATCAGAGATGGAAACTGCCCTAGAATCTCTTAATGGAGTGGTAATTTTTCTTTCCTAAATCTCTTAGACGAATATTTTGTCTTGATAACTGCTATTTATATAAAAAGATTATACAAAATAATCTCACAAAATGATGTGATTTTATGAGATTCGTTAGATCTATTTTACAATAAAAGTAATAATATAATTTGACATACCACATTTGACCATATTAATTTGTAGAATTACTTTTATGTAATCTCTGTCTCTAAAGTATTTTCGTTCGGTCTTCCTAATTGCTCCTTATTATTTATTGGCATTACAGGAACTAGAAGGGCGGGCAATGCGGGTAAGCCTGGCTCAAGGAAAACGATCATAACATGAACAGCAGGGCCTAAATATACGAGGCAGGTTAACGATCAAACTTCCCAAAGTCGGTGGTCTTAAGCAACAAACAAAAAGGATATGCCATTTGGCTATCAGAAACTCTCATTGTGAAAATTGAATGATTGTCTTTGCTTTTGCTAATGCTAATCGTGATTTTTGTTTTCTGTAGTTAATAATAACAAACGCTAGGAAATCTCATTATTAACGAAGCATACGTGTCTGATGCTGTTTGTTAATATCTGCTATAAGCAATCAACGGGCATAAAAGTTCCTTATCCTTTCCCAAAAAAATATGGTCTACAGGAAATTGGACAACTTATCATAGTACTAGTACTTGTGTAGGTTGAACCTATCTTCACCTATTACCCTTTATCTTCCCCAATCTTTTTGTCATGAGCGGCTAATTGGGGCACAGCCAGGGACGGAGTTAGAAATTTACTCTAGGAGACCAAATAAATCTAAAGTAATAAACATAAAATATTCTTTATTATACTTTTATACAATTTTTATTTTTACGATATATAATAATTTGATAAGAAGATTTATAATAAAAATAAAATGCGTTTAATTCGACTTACATATTAAAAAAGTATTTGATATGTCAAGAATAATATATCTTTTAAAAAACATATAGACATTCATATAAATATATTAAATAAAAGAAATACAAAGTGTTTAAAATTGTAACCTCCATTATTTTAAACAAACAAAATCATCAAATATTGAATTTAAATCAAAGTTATTAACTATTTCTTTTTCAATATAGACAACTAAATTATTTGATAAGAATTCATCTTCAATTTTGTTGCGAAGTTTTATTTTAATAATCTTCATAGCTAAAAATACTCGTTCACTAGTGACTGTAGACACTAGAAGAGTTAAAATTAGATGAATCAATCTATCAATAAGATAATATATCTTTGATTTTTCCGTCTCTACCAATTTTCGGCATAAATTTATAATAGATCTTAAATCTTGAAACTTCGGATTACTAAGCACATAAATTTCAAAATGCTTCAATTAAAACCTTAAATTGATTTTCTCATTCTTAGAAAAATCAAAAGGATAATACTCTTCCGCAAGACAACATATATCATCAATATTAAAAGATTTATACCATCAGTTGGATCCAAAGCCAAACTAAGGGTTAAAAGTTTTGTCGTTTCTTCACCAAATCTATTGTCAAACTCTTGCATTTGAAATTCTATAGTAGCATTAAATATTTCAAAATGATAATGATACTCTATCATAATGTGATCTCGTTTATGACGACCACGATCTTGTACATAACAAGAACTCAATTATGGGATGTCAATATCAAATTTCTTGAAAAAAGAGACAATATTCTTGAGCAAATTTTCTCAACCTTCATTTCTTAACTTTTGAATGAGTCTTTTTGTAGTCAGTGACGGAGCCACGTTGGGGCCCCCGCAGGGGGGGGCATGCCTTCCCTAAAATTTGAAAAAAAAAATTATATATGCTTTTTTTTTTAATTTAATAAAATAATATTAATTTCTCATGCATTGGCCCATCCTCGAAATATTATTTTGACCTTCCATATAATTTAATCATATATAAAAATAAAATAAATAAATCACATCTCATATAAAATAAAATACATATTTTTATTATAAATAAAATTAAAAAAAAATCTAACTATAATCAGCATTTCTATCCCCTTTCCATTTCTAAAACATTTCAATCTCCAAGTTATTGCTTACGACAACGAGCAATCTGCTACTTACAGACTGACATTTCTTCTGCACACGACACAACACAGATGTCCTTAGCATTTTGTTTTCTCCATTTTCCAGCATTAAAACAAAGAAAAATAAAGAAAAGAAATAGACCGAGACACTTTACCTACCCGACTGTGAGCCGTGAGGCACGACAAACCCATTTCGACATTTCCAGTTTCTTGATCTCCAAACTCCAGCCTCAGAAATATTCTCAATTCTCACCTCTTCGCATCATTGCATGGAGAAAATATTAAGAATCTTGAATCTCGCATTGCATGATCACGGATCACGGATCACATCTCTCTCTCTCTCGCTCAGTCGCTCTCACTCTGCCTCTTGTTCTCTCAAAATGTTTGGCTCCTTTAGATTTTTTGAAACTTCCAAGAATGAGAAACGGGCTCACGGCCACTAGTTACTTATTTAGATTTGACATTCACTGTTTCATAAGAATCCAAGATTATTTATTTCATTATTTGTTTAGTAGATTAACGGCTTTTTCTAGTTATACTTTTAGTATACGGATTTGACTAGTGATTTTTTTATTTATATTTAATAGGCTAAGTGCAAGTTTTTGAAGCTTCCAGTATCGGCTTCATAATTATTTTATTTTTTTATTTAGTAAATTAATGATTTTTTTCTATATAGTAAACTAATATTTTGTTTTTTTTACTAGATTAACAGTTGAATTTGAAAGCCCCTATCAGGTTTTGCGGTCCACAGGGCACAATTTCCTTACTTCTTTATTTGTATGTGGGTATGTTTTTTTTATATTACACGTTGGTGTTAATCATATTATATATATATATATATTATATTAATTGTGTATGGTTGTATGTATTGTTATTGATTTAAGTTGTTTTTTTTATAGTATTATGTGTATTAATAAATTGTTTGATTTTCAATTTAGGTTTATGAATGATGTTTAAATTAAAAACTATTGACTCATTTTTCAAAAGAAAAGAAGTTAGTCTTCTAGAAAATTCTTCTAAAATTCCAAGGATTGAACTTAAAAAAAATCCAAATCTTAATTCTTCAATTTTAGAATCTGGAATTCATTTTACATCATCAATACTTGATTCTAAAGATATTGATATATCTTCTCTACAATGAGATCCGAGATTACGTTCTCCTATATGTGATTATTCAGTCAATCAGCGTGATGAAATAAGAATAGCTTATTTAAGAATGGGTCCATATTAAATACGTCTCTCAAAATATCCATTTTATGGTTTTGAAAAGCATCCTCGTCGCTTTCAAGTTTCATGATTTGTACGATTCGGATTTTGGTTAGAGTATTCTCCATCAAAAGATGCTGCATCTTGTTTATCTTGTTATCTTTTTACAATGAAAGCATATCAACATTCTGGATGGGATGTATTTACAGTTATGAGATTTTGAAATTGGAAGAAGATTAATGATGGAAAATATTGTGCCTTTTTTAATCATATTGGAGAGGATCCTTGTTCTTGTCATAATAATGCTGTAAAATCTTGTAAGGATTTATTAAAACAATCACAACATATTGATAAAGTAATGAATCTACAAAGTTCCGAATAAATTCTCAACAATCGATTCTGAGTAAAAACATCTATTGAAATTGTTCGATGGCTTGCATTTCAAGGATGTGCTTTTAGAGGTCATGATGAGACCCATGATTCAAAAAATCGAGGTAATTTCTTGGAGATGCTTAAACTCTTGGTTACGTATAATGACAAGGTTGAAAAACTTGTTTTGGAAAATGCTTCTAAATCCTCAACGTATACTTTACCCCAAATCCAAAAAGAGATTTTAGAAGTTCTTGTAAAGAAAAAAGAAATAAAATTTGTGAGAATATTGGGGATTCTCGATTTTGCATTAGTGTTGATGAGGCACGAGATGAATCTAAGAGAGAGAAAATGGCTATAATCTTGAGATTTGTTGATGTTGATGGTTTTATACAAGAACGATTTTTTGATCTTGTAAATGTTAAAAATATATTGGCATTGATTTTAAAGAATGAAATATTTGCAGTTCTTTCTCGTTATTGTCTTGATATTCAAAATATTTGTGGGTAAGGATATAATGGTGTTAGTAATATGCGTGGTAAATAGAAATGAATTGCAAACATTATTTCTTAAAGATTGCTCATATGCATATTATGTTCATTATTTTACTCATCGATTATAACTAACATTAGTTACTGCATCTAAAGAGGTGGTTTTTGTTTGAGTTTTTCTCAAATTTAAACTTTATTATCAATGTGGTGGGCGCTTAATGTAAACGTCATAATGAATTACAAACTACTCAAGCAATACATATTGCACATATAATAGTCATTGATGAACTTGAAAGTAGAAAATGAGCAAGCCAAATTGGCACTATCAAACCAGCCGGTGATTCTCGTTGGGGTTCTTATTTTTATTCTATTTGCAATCTACTGTAAATGTTTGAAACCACTTGCTCGGTGCTTGAAACCATAATAAAAGAATGATCCACTTACTCTTAACGCGGGGATGTGAATGGTGCTTATAAAATGATTACTTCAGTTCAATCCATATTTATTTTACATTTAATGAAAGATGTTGTTGCCTAGATGACTAACACAAGAGGGGGGGTGAATTGAGTTGTATTTAAAAAAATAACAATTATAAATCAAATATATAATATAAAATATAAACAAAATATGAAACAACAATAAATATAAATAGTAAGAGTAAGAGAGAAGCAAATTCAGTATGTTAACGAGGTTCGGCCCCACTGCCTACGTCCTCGCCTCAAGCTACCTCTTGAGAATCCCCAAATCCACTATTCAATCTCCTTTAGGTGGAGATAGAAACCTATTACACCTTTGAGCAGCACCGCTCCAAAGAATCCGTGTAGAACACCCTCTACACTTCCAATCACCTTACACTTGGTGATTTAACTATTCCCCGTGTAGAACACCTTCTACACTTCCAATCACCTCACACTTGGTGATTTAACTATTCCCCGTGTAGAACACCTTCTACACACACAAGGGTTATACACACCCTTTTATAAATACAAGAGTTGATAGTAGGTAGACTATCAAAGTACACTCCTCAATGAGTGAGATAGAAACAATACAGCGCAACCTATATCTCTCTCAACAAGAACAAGAATTAAGACTCAAAACTTTAGAAAAGAGAGAATGAGAGTTTTGAAGAAATGATACAAAACTTAGCAATAGATGTGTAAGCTCTTGTTGTGTGTTTTGCAAAACTCAAGTGAGCTATTTATAGGCAAATGAGTTTTCAATTTCAAATTTGAAAAGATTTTCATGTCAAAAACATCATCATTCACTTTTCAAAAATTTCAAATCTAATCTTTTTACTTTTTGCATGTGACAAAAGAAGCATACTTTTCAAAAATTTCAAACATAATCTTTTACTTTTTGCATATGACAAAAGGAGCACACTTTACTTTTCAAAATTTTCAAATAAAGACATCTACCTTTTGCATAAGTCAAGAAAAACATCTACTACTTTTAAAAATATTCAAATAAAACATGCACATGTGAAAGATGACAATCAATCATCTTAATATTTTTAAAATTCAAACATTTAATCATATCATGCACATGTGAAAGATGACAATCAATCATCTTAATATTTTCAAAATTCAAACCTTTAATCATGTCATGCACATGTGAAATATGACAATCAATCATCTTTCAAAATTTTCAAATTTAATTTTCAAAATATTCATGCACATGTGGAAAATGTATTTTAATGCTTTATGATAAAATATTTATTTTGAGTCTTAATCCTAATTTCGAATTTTTAAGAGATTTACAAAATTACTCTATGATTTTAATGTGAACTTGTTCCCTTCTTACTCATGCTTGGTTCCTTGATGTGTTTGATTGTATTGTGTAGACAACTTGAGCTTGATACTCCTTTATTCTTTGAATTCATTTGTTATCATCAAAATCCATGTGTAGATTTACATGAACCTTGAAACCTTGAGTTCAACAATCTCCCCCTTTTTGATGATGACAAATATTTGATAGAACTTGAAACCTGTATGAGTACTTAAGCTCCCCCTGAGAATGTGCGTTAGTTTTTCAAGCAAAAATATAAATATAATTCCAAGCATATATAACAAGTTTAGCAAATTAAACAATGTTAATATTCTAGTCTAAAACTTCTCCCCCTTTTGGAATCATTAAAAAGGAATCATAATTATCTCAATAAGATATATTCCTACAATAACTAACAGACAAATAAAATATTGCGTTAGTAGAGACTGTAGAAGTTAGAACCACCCGTGTCTGACAAAACCTGCAAAGGTTGAAGCCGAATTTTATCATTTCGGTGCGGAAGAAGATTTAAATCCGCTTAATGTTATTGACAAATTAGATATTCCAGAGATTTGAAGTTGAATAATTAAAATTATTCGTGTCTGACAAAAACAGCAAAAGCTGTAGGCCTAGCTCTGGCAATGCGGTGCGGAGCTATGCATGTCCGACAAAACCTGCAAATGTTGGAAGTCTAACTCTGGCAATTCGGTGCGGAGCCACGTGCATCTGACAAAACCTGTAAAGGTTGGAGGCCTAGCTCTAGCAGTCGGTGCGAAAGCAGATCAATCGCCTGATGTTGTTGACAAACGGGTTTGAAAACTCTGAGTTTCTATAAAAAAAAATCATTTTCACCTATCGGATACAAAAAAAACATTGCTTCTTGACCTAAGTTCTGTTTCTCCATAACGATAGAATGGCCGAACAATTCTCTTCCACTAATGTTCCAGACTTGAATCAGGAACCCTTGACGCATCAACCATCAATCTTCTCTCTTAATGCCGTCAATGCCATGATAGGAGCAGAGAACCGTTTTTCTAATAAGAAAACTTTTGACAATGTGTGTCCAGCATATCTTATATTTCTTTTGACTAATAAGATTTGAAGAGACAATAGTTTGTCTTGTTCTTTATGCTATCTCTATAAAATCAGTTTTAAAGTTCATTCGATTTGCATCAAATCTTATTCTCATCTCTATAACTCATCTGCTTTCCTTCAATATTCTCGCTTTAAGTTTTCAATTCTTTTCTCAATGGCTCGTTCTTCTAACATTCCTCTAGATGCATCCATGAGGTATTCTACATCTCAATCTCATGTCCTTTCTGCAGCTACCATTGGCGCCATGTTGCAGCAAGAGAATAATAGTTTGGTTAATAAGCCAGACTCCGACGCTATCTACGACTTGGTGAGTCTCGAGACTCGCTACTCATCCTCTATTGTCGCTTTTTCCCAGTAGCTACAAGTCAAAAATCATGAGGTTGAAAAGCTTAAAGAACAAATTGTTGCACTTCAACGAATTGTTCAAGAGTCTCACACAAGGGAAGGAATCCTTCGGCAGAAGAATAAAAAGTTAAAATCTCTATTGGATTCTTCATTCCGCTTGCCAGTTCCCATGGATAGGGATGACATGATATTGTATGAAGAGAATGAGCGTCTCAAACATGAGGCTAAGAACCTCAAGTTTATGTAAAAGTATTTAAAAAAATATCTCTCTATTTTTATGAACTCTGATTTATCTTTCAAGAGATATTCATAACATGCATCATACCTATTTCTCTTCTAATCATACATAATCTATCTTCTGATAAGGGTTTTGTGAATATATTTGCTAACTGATCGTGTGTGTTTGTGAACTCCAGTACTATATCGCCTTTCTGCACATGATCTCGAAAAAAAAATGATATCTTATTTCAATACGCTTAATTCTAAAATGTTGTATTGGTTTTTTTTTTAAGATTTATAGCACTTGTATTATCACATTTGATTGAAATGTGATTATACATAAGTTTAAAATCCTCAAGTTGTTGCTTCATGTAAAGAACTTGAGCACAACAACTACCCGCAGCAACATATTTCGTCTCAGCAGTAGATAGTGCAACAGAATTTTATTTTTTACTAAACCAGGAAACTAGTGCACGACCTAAGAAGTGACATGCTCCACTAGTACTTTTTCGATCTATTTTACAGCCAGCATAATCTGCATCTGTGTAGCTGATTAGATCGAAAAATGTGTACTTAGGGTAACATAACCCTAAGTTAATTGTACCACTAAGATATCTAAGAATGCGCTTAACTGCAATTAAATGTGATTCTTTTGGAGATGATTGAAAGCGTGCACATAAGCACACACTAAACATAATATCTGGTCTACTGGTTGTCAAATATAATAAGCTACCAATCATACCTCGATATACCTTCGAGTCAACTGGTTTACCGGTTTCATCTTTATCAAGTTTAGTGGATGGGCTCATTGGTGTTCCAGTTTCCTTAGCACCTTCCATCCCAAACTTCTTCAGCAATTCCTTAATATATTTCGATTGATTGATGAATGTTCCACTTTTTGCTTGCTTAATTTGCAATCCGAGAAAGAATGTAAGCTCTCCCATCATGCTCATTTCAAATTCTTCCTGCACAGTCTTAGCAAAAACTTGGCACATATTTTCATTAGTAGCACCGAATATTATATCATCAACATAAATCTGAATCAAAAGAATATCATCATTTTCGTATTTAATGAAAATAGTTGTATCAAATTTTCCTCTCAAAAAGCTTTTTTCAATCAAGAAACTACTGAATCTCTCGTACCACGCTCTAGGAGCTTGTTTGAGTCAAAATAGTACTTTTGTGAGTTTGAAAACATGATTTAGAAAAATATAATTTTCAAAACCTGGAGGTTGCTCAGCATATACTTCTTCATTTATAAAACCGTTTAAGAAAGCACTTTTAACATCCATTTGAAAAAGTTTGAAATTTTTATAACAAGCATATGCAAGTAGCATTCGAATAGCTTCTAATCTTGCGACTGGTGCATATGTCTCATCATAATTGATTCATTCTTCTTGATTGAAACCTTGGACCACTAGTTGAGCCTTATTTCTAGTAATGACTCTGGACTCATGTTTCTTATTTCTAAAAACCCATTTGTTCCAATAATAGTATGATTTTTGGGTTTAGGAACAAGTGTTCAAACATCATTTCTTTCAAATTGCTTAAGCTCTTCTTACATAGCTAGAATCTAAGATTCATCAAGAAATGCTTCATCAATATTTTTAGGTTCAATCTGAGATAGAAAAACAGTATGATTGCAAATATTTCTAAGAGATGATCGAGTACTTACACCTCGTGAAGGTTCTTCTAAAATTTATTCCGCTGGATGATCTTTCACATGTTTCCACTATTTGGTTGCATCTTGTACTAAATCTTGATGATCTTTCCTTCTATTTCCATGATCTTCCCTTTTGAATTGTCTCCAAATATCACACATCCTTTTTCTTTAGAAGTGAAGTCAATGAATTTAATTTTGTCTTCTGTCATGTATTTTGAGCATCCGTTATCTAAAAATCATTTATTTTTACCTGTAGAATACTTCATGCATACCTACAAAAGCAATTAAAAATAATTCCTGGTACCCAAGTTCTTTGGGTCCTTTATTTATTAGTATTAGAAGAAATAAGATTTTTAGGTACCCATATGGCCCTAATAGTCATTATATGTTTTCTTCTAATAGGACAAGCAAAATAATTATGACCATTTCTATTACAAAAATTGCAAATAGCATGTGACATATATGAAGAACTTGAGTGATTATAATAGTATCCTTTTTTAACAAAATTATTTTTATGAAAAGAATTTTGAATATTGGATTTTGATGAAGAAGGATTATCAAAGAAGTTTTTATAAGATTTGTATTTTTGTTTTGGCTTATATCCCAAGCCTGCCTTATCAAAAACACATCTTTGACTACCAAGAAGTTTTTCAAAATTTCTTTTTCCATTCGTAAAGTTTTCAATAATATTTTCTAAATCAGTTTTCTTGTTTTTCAACTCAAGATTTTCATCTTTCAAAACAATACTTTCTTTTCTTAAAATATCAATTTCGTTTGTTAAAGAAGAATTTTTCTTTTTCAAAACAGTATACTTGATACCCAATTTTTCAAATTTCTCATATACCTCTTCTAAAACATTTTGCAATTCTTCATATAAAGGATCTTTAATATTATTAAGATTTGTTACCTCAATGTCATCTTTAGCCATAAGACAAAGATTTGCTGATTCTCCATTGCTTGCTTCACTATCTAAGCTACTTGAATCATCATCCCATGTAGCTTTCATTGCTTTTTTGCCTTTGTTTCGATCTTTCTTTAGCAAAGGACAATCTGACTTGATATGACCAGGTTTATTGCATTTATAACAAATTAAAGTGCATTTTTACCTGAATTTTTCTTGGAAAACTTTTTGAAGGATTTCCTTGGAGGAGTTTTATTTTTCTTTAAGAACCTCTGAATTCTTCTTGTTATCATCGCAACTTCTTCATCTTTGTCGTCATTTTCCTCATCTTCATCACTTTCACTTTCATGTGGAATAGCTTTAAGTGCCAAGCTCTTCTTTGACTTTCCTTCTTCTTCTTCTCTTTTCAATGTGTACTCATGGGTGATAAGTGACCCGATGAGTTCATTCATTTCGAGCTTCTTGAGGTCTCTAGCTTCAAGAATCGCTGTCACTTTTGATTCCCAACGTTTTGGTAGAGAGTTGAGAATTTTTCTTACTATCTCCACTTTGGAATAAACTTTGCCAAGAGCTGTCAAGCTGTTTATGATGTTAGTAAAACGGGTGTACATACTAGAAATAGATTCATCATCATTCATCTTAAACATTTCATATTCATGAGTAAGAATATAAATTTTTGATTCCTTGACTTGAGAAGTTCCTTAATAAGTAACTTCCAAGTTATCCCAAATTTCCTTTGCTGTAGCACAAGTCATTACTCTATTAAATTCATTACCATTGAGAGCATTATATAATAAATTCATAACAGTTAAATTCAAAGTATAAAATTTATCGTCTTCACGATTAAACTCTTCTTCTTCCTTTTTGGCCTTTACTCCATCAATCACTTTTGTTGGAATATAAGGTCCATTTACAATGCATTTCCAGATTTCTCGACCTTGAGCCTGAAGGAATATTCTCATTCTAACTTTCCAAAATGAGTAATTGTCTCCACAAAAGAGTGGAGGCCGACTGCTGGATTGACCGTCACCAAATGAAGCTGCAATGTTAGCCATAAAATCTTAACTCAAAAGATAGTTAATCTTATAATAGAGCTCTAGCTCTGATACCAATTGTTACTGACCATAGGTCACACCTATGTCACCTAACAACTGTACCTACCAGACTAGCCGGCCACCGTCTCTACCGGTGCACCGTCACCCATGGTCGGAGAGTCTTGCTTTGGTGACACAGTCACAAGCGAGAGTTCCCATGAGTGATCTGCCTGTATGAACAGTATAGGTCAACTAGCTCTGATACCAATTGTTACTGACCATAGGCCGCACCTATGTCACCTAACAACTGTACCTACCAGACTAGCCGGCCACCGTCTCTACCGGTGCACCGTCACCCATGGTCGGAGAGTCTTGCTTCGGTGACACAGTCACAAGCGAGAGTTCCCATGAGTGATCTGCCTGTATGAACAGTACAGGTCAACTAGCTCTGATACCAATTGTTACTGACCATAGGCCGCACCTATGTCACCTAACAACTGTACCTACCAGACTAGCCGGCCACCGTCTCTACCGGTGCACCGTCACCCATGGTCGGAGAGTCTTGCTTCGGTGACACAGTCACAAGCGAGAGTTCCCATGAGTGATCTGCCTGTATGAACAGTACAGGTCAACTAGCTCTGATACCAATTGTTGCCCAGATGACTAACACAAGAGGGGGGTGAATTGAGTTGTATTTAAAAAAATAACAATTATAAATCAAATATATAATATAAAATATAAAAAAAATATGAAACAACAATAAATATAAATAGTAAGAGTAAGAGAGAAGCAAATTCAGTATGTTAACGAGGTTCGGCCCCACTGCCTACGTCCTCGCCTCAAGCTACCTCTTGAGAATTTCCCAAATCCACTATTCAATCTCCTTTAGGTGGAGATAGAAACCTATTACACCTTTGAGCAGCACCGCTCCAAAGAATCCGTGTAGAATACCCTCTACACTTCCAATCACCTTACACTTGGTGATTTAACTATTCCCCGTGTAGAACACCTTCTACACTTCCAATCACCTCACACTTGGTAATTTAACTATTCCCCGTGTAGAACACCTTCTACACACACAAGGGTTATACACACCCTTTTACAAATACAAGAGTTGATAGTAGGTAGACTATCAAAGTACACTCCTCAATGAGTGAGATAGAAACAATACAGCGCAACCTATATCTCTCTCAACAAGAACAAGAATTAAGACTCAAAACTTTAGAAAAGAGAGAATGAGAGCTTTGAAGAAATGATGCAAAACTTAGCAATAGATGTGTAAGCTCTTGTTGTGTGTTTTGCAAAACTCAAGTGAGCTATTTATAGGCAAATGAGTTTTCAATTTCAAATTTGAAAAGATTCTCATGTCAAAAATATCATCATTCACTTTTCAAAAATTTCAAATCTAATCTTTTTACTTTTTGCATGTGACAAAAGAAGCACACTTTACTTTTCAAAATTTTCAAATAAAGACATCTACCTTTTGCATAAGTCAAAAAAAGCATCTACTACTTTTAAAAATATTCAAATAAAACATGCACATGTGAAAGATGATAATCAATCATCTTAATATTTTCAAAGTTCAAACCTTTAATCATGTCATGCACATGTGAAATATGACAATCAATCATCTTTCAAAATTTTCAAATTTAATTTTCAAAATATTCATGCACATGTGGAAAATGTATTTTAATGCTTTATGATAAAATATTTATTTTGAGCCTTAATCCTAATTTCGAATTTTTAAGAGATTTACAAAATTACTCTATGATTTTAATGTGAATTTGTTCCCTTCTTGCTCATGCTTGGTTTCTTGATGTGTTTGATTGTATTGTGTAGACAACTTGAGCTTGATACTCCTTTATTCTTTGAATTCATTTGTTATCATCAAAATCCATGTGTAGATTTACATGAACCTTGAAACCTTGAATTCAATAGATGTCATGGGTATTACTGATGTTCTTTATCAAACTTTGCAGCAAAAATCTCAAGTTATTTTGAATAGCATGAAAATCTCAAGAAGATTTTCCCAACCTTCATTTCTTAACTTTTGAATAAGTCATCATTTTGTAGTAGAAATCATATTCATGGCATTCAAAATATCTTGAGATTTTTGCTGCAAAACTTGACAAAGAACATCAGTAATATCCATGATTTCTTTCATTAAATGTAAAATAAATATGAATTGGAATAAGGTAATCATCTTATAAGTAGCATTCACATTTCTGCGTTGAGAGTAAGTGGATCATTCTTTTATTATGATTTCAAGTACCAAGCAAGTGGCTTCAAACATTCGCAGTAGACTGTAAATAGAATAAAAATGAGAACCCCAAAGAGAATCATCTGCTTGTTTGATAGTGCCAAATTGGTTTGCTCATTTTCCACTTACAAGTTCATCAATGGCTATCATATATGCAATATGTGTTGCCTGAACAGTTTGAAATTCATCATGACGTTTACATGAAGCGCCTATCACATTGATAATAAAGTTTAAATTTGAGAAAAACTCATGAACAAAAATCATCTCTCTAGATGCAGCAACTAATGCTAACTGTAATCGATGAGTAAAATAATGAACATAATATGCATATGAGCAATTTTTAAGAAATAATGCTTGCAATCCGTTCCGTTCACCACGCATATTACTAGCACTATCATATTTTCGCCCACAAATATTTTGAATATCAAGACAATAACGAGAAAGAACTGCAAATATTTCATTCTTTAAAGTCAATGCCGATATATCTTTAACATGTATAAGATCAAAAAATCGTTCTTGTATAAAACAATCAGCATTAACAAATCTCAAGATTATAGCCATTTGCTCTCTCTTACACTCATCTCGTGCCTCATCAACACTAATGCAAAATCGAGAATCCCCAATATCTTCACGAACTTTTTTTTCTTACTTTCTTTGCAATAACTTCCGAAATCTTTTTTTTTGGATATGGGGTGAAGTATAATTTGAGGATTTAGAAGTATTTTCCAAAACAAGTTTTTCAACCTTGTCATTATACGAAACCAAGAGTTTAAGCATCTCCAAGAAGTTAACTCGATTTTTTGAATTAAGGGTCTCATCATGACCTCTAAAAGCACATCTTTGAAATGCAAGCCATCAAACAACATCAATAGATGATTTTACTTGGAGTTGATTGTTAAGAATTTGTACGGAGTTTTGTGCATTTATTACTTTATTAATATGTTGTGATTGTTTTAATAAATCCTCACAAGATTTCATAGTATTATTATGACAAGAACAATGATCCTCCCCAATATGATTCAAAAAGGTACAATGTTTTTCATCATTAATTTTCTTCCAATTTCTAAATCCCATGACCATAAATACATCCCATCTAGAACGTTAATATACTTTCATTATAAAAAAATAACAAGGTAAACAATATGCAGCATCTTTTGATGGAGAATACTCTAACCAAAATCCAAATTGTACAAACCATAAAACTTGAAAACGACGATGATGCTTTTCAAAACCATAAAATGGATATTTTGAGAGTTGTATTTCATATGGACCCATTTTTAAATAAACTCTTCTTATTACATCACACTGATGGACTGGATAATCCCATATAGGAGGATGCAATCCTGGATTCGTTGTACAGAAGATATATCAATATCTTTAGAATTAAGTGTTGATGATGTAAAATAAATTACTTCAGATTCCAAAAATTGGAGAGTTAAGATTCGGATTTTTCTCAAGTTCAATCCTTGAAATTTTAGAAGAATTTTCTGAAAAATTAGCTTTTTTTCTTTTGAAGAATGAGTCGATGGTTTTTAATTTAGACATCATTCATAAACCTAAATTGAAAATCAATCAATTTATTAATACACTTAATGCTATGAAAAAACAACTTAAATAAATAACAATACATACAACCATATACAATTAATATATATATATATATAATATGATTAACACCAATATGTAATATAAAAAAGACATACTCGC
Organism: Platycarya strobilacea; assembly: GCA_036898215.1. Classification (NCBI taxonomy): domain Eukaryota; kingdom Viridiplantae; phylum Streptophyta; class Magnoliopsida; order Fagales; family Juglandaceae; genus Platycarya; species Platycarya strobilacea. The sequence continues at coordinate 41,978,961 of CM072545.1, read as the reverse complement.
ATATAGACAAAGGAGTAAGGAAATGGTCCCTCATGGACCGTGAAAAATGATAGGAGCTTTCAAATTTGACTGTTAATCTGTTAAAAAAACAAAATGTTAGTTTACTATATAGAAAAAAAAATCATTAATTTACTAAATAAAATAAAATAAAATTTGAAGCTGATTCTAGAAGCTTAAAAATTTCCACTTAGTTTATTAAATATAAAAAAAAATCATTAGTCAAATCGGTATACTAAAAGTATAACTAGAAAAAGACGTTAATCTACTAAACAAATAATGAAGTAAATAAATAATTTTGGATTCTTGTGACACAGTAAATGTCAAATCTAAATAAGTAACTAGTGGCTATGAGCCCGTTTTTCATTTCTGAAAGTTTCAAAAAATCTAAAGGGGCCAAACCTTTTGAGAGAACAAGAGGTAGAGTGAGAGCGTCTAAGCGAGAGAGAGAGAGAGAGAGAGGGAGAGAGAGATGTGATCCGCGATCATGTGATTTTTGAGATTCAAGATTCGTTATATTTTCTCCATACGATGATGCGAAGAGGTGACAAATAAGAATGGAAAGTTGAAAGTTGTTCCAGTAGTTTCTGTTGTCTAATCCCCTTGAGGGGGGATGGAGTCTGGAGATCAATAAATTGGAAATGTCGAAATGGGTTTGTTGCGCCTCACAGCCCACAGTCGGACAGGTAAAGTGTCTCAGTTTATTTTTATTCTTTATTTTTCTTTGTTTTGATGTTGGAAAATGGAGAAAATAAGTTGTGAAGGACATCTGTATTGTGACGTGTGCGAAAGAAATGCTAGTTTGTAAGTAGGAGATTGCCCGTTGTCCTAAACCATAACTTGGAGATTGAAATGCTTTGAAAAATGGAAAGAGGATAGAAATGCTGATTATAGTTAGATTTAAAAAAAAAATTATTTATAATAAAAATATGTATTTTATTTTATATGAGATGTGATTTATTTATTTTATTTGTATATCTGATTAAATTTTATAGACGGTCAAAATAATATTTAGAGGAGGGGCCACTGCATGAGAAATTAATATTCCCCCGTCCCAATTTGGCTCCGCCACTGACTATAAAATGACTCATTCAAAAGTTGAGAAATGAAGGTTAGAAAATTGTTTTTTGAGAATGTTGTCTTTTTTTTTTTCAAGAAATTTGATATTGATATCCCAAAATTGAGTTCTTGTTATGTTCAAGGTTGTGGTCGTCATAAACGAGATCACATTACGATAGAGCATCATTATTATTTTGAAATATTTAATGCTACTATAAATTTTCAAATGCAAGAGCTTGACAATAGGTTTAGTAAAGGAACGAAAAAACTTTTAATCCTTAACTCGGTTTTGGATCCAAATGATGGGTATAAATCATTTAATATTGATGATATATGTTGTTTTGCAGAAGAGTATTATTCTCTTAATTTTTCTGAGAATGAGAAAATCAATTTAAGATTTCAATTGAATCATTTTGAAGTTGATGTGCTTAGCCGTCTGAAGTTTCAAGATTTGAGATCCATTGTAGATTTAGGCCGAAGATTGGTAAAGACAGAGAAATCAAAGATATATTATTTTATTGATAGACTGATTCGTCTAATTTTAATTCTTTCAGTGTCTACAGCCACCAGTGAACGAGTATTTTCAGCAATGAAGATTATTAAAATAAGGTTTCTCAACAAAACTGAAGATGAATTCTTAGCAAATAATTTAGTTATCTATATTGAAAGAGAAATAGTAAGAATTTTGATTTAGATTCAATACTTGATGATTTTGTTTGTTTAAAAGAACACAAGTTACAATTTTAGACACTCTATATTTCTTTTATTTAATATATTTGTATGAATGTCTTTATGTTTTTTAATGATATAATGTTCTTGACATATCAAATACTTTTTTAATACATAAGTTATATTAAACGTATTTTATTTTTATTGTAAATCTTCTTATCAGATTATTATATATCGTAAAAAATATATATATATAAGTATAACAAAAAATATTATATATATATTGTTCTAGTTTTATTTGGCCTTATATAGAGTTAATTCTTGGCTTTGCCATTGTTTGTAGTAGAAACCATATTCATGGCATTCAAAATATTTTAAGATTTTTGCTGCAAAACTTAAAAAAGAACATCAGTAATACCCATGACTTCTTTAATTAAATATAATATAATATAAATTGGAATGAGGTAATCATCTTATAATCAGCATTCCTATCCCCGCATTGAGAGTAAGTAGATCCTTTTTTTATTATGGTTTCAAGCACCAAGCAAGTGACTTCAAACATTTGCAGTAGGCTGCAAAGAAAATAAAAATGAGAACCCCAACGAGAATCATCGGCTCGTTTGATAGTGCTAATTTGGTTTGCTCCTTTTCCATTTTCAAGTTCATCAATGGCTATCACATGTGCAATATGTGTTGTTTGAGCAGCTTGCAATTCATCATAACGTTTACATGAAGTGCCCACCATTTTGATAATAAAGTTTAAATTTGAGAAAAACTCATGAACAAAAATCACCACTCTAGATGCATCAACTAATGCTAACTGTAATCGATGAGCAAAACAATGAACATAATATGCATATATGCAATCTTTAAGAAATAATGCTTGCAATCCGTTCCATTCACCACGCATATTACTAGTACCATCATATTCTTGCGTACGAATATTTTGAAAATTAAGACAATGACGAGAAAAAATTGCAGATATTTCATTCTTTAAAGTCAATGTCGATTTTTTTTAACATGTACAAGATCAAAAAATCATTCTTATATAAAACCATCAATATCAACAAATCTCAAGATTATAGATATTTGCTCCCTCTTAGACTCATCTCGTACCTCATCAACAATAATGTAAAATTGAGAATCCCCAATATCTTTATGAGTTTTATTTCTTATTTTCTTTGCAAGAACTTCCAAAATCTTTTTTTAGATTTGGGGTGAAGTATATACTTTGAGGATTTAGGAGTATTTTTCAAAACAAAATTTTCAACCTTGTCATTATACGAAACCAAGAGTTTAACCATTTCTATGAAATTACCTTGATTTTTTGAATCAAGGGTCTCATCTTGACCTCTAAAAGCACATACATGAAATGCAAGCCACCGAACAACATCAATAGACGTTTTTACTCGGAGTCAATTGTTGAGAATTTGTTCGGAGTTTTGTGCATTCATTATTTTATCAATATGTTGTGATTGTTTTAATAAATCCTTACAAGATTTCACAGCATTATTATGACAAGAAAAAAAATCCTCCCCAATATAATTCAAAAGGGCACAATATTTTTCATCATTAATCTTCATCCAATTTTTAAATCTCATGATTGTAAATACATCCCATCCAGAACGTTGATATGCTTTCATTGTATAAAGATAACAAAGTAAACAATATGTAGTATTTTTTGATGGAGAATACTCTAACCAAAATCCAAATTGTGCAAACCATGAAACTTGAAAACGACGAAAATGCTTTTCAGAACTAGAAAATGGATATTTTGAAAGACGTATTTGATATGAACCGATTTTTAAATAAGATCTTCTTATTTCATTACGCTGATTGATTGGATAATTCCATATAGGAGGACGTAATCCCAGATCTTGTTGTAGAGAAGATATATCAATATTTTTAGAATCAAATGTTGCTGATGTAAAATGAATTCTTTCAGATTCCAAAATTGGAGAGTTAAGATCCGGATTTTTCTCAAGTTCAATCCTCGAAATTTTAGAAGAATTTTCTAGAAGATTGACTTCTTTTATTTTGAAGAATGTGTCGATAGTTTTTCATTTAGACATCATTCATGAACTTAAATTGAAAATCAAACAATTTATTAATACACATAATGCTATAAAAAAAACTTAAATCAATAACAATACATACAACCATACACAATTAATATATATAATATATATATAATATGATTAACACCAATATGTAATATAAAAAAGATATACCCGCATATAGACAAAGGAGTAAGGAAATGGAGTCTCGTGGACCATGAAAACTGATAGGAGCTTTCAAATTTGACTGTTAATCTATTTAAAAAAGACAAAATGGTAGTTTACTATATAGAAAAAAATCATTAATTTACTAAATAAAATAAAATAAAATAAAATAAAATTAGAAGCTAATTCTGGAAGCTTCAAAAACTTGCACTTAATCTATTAAATATAAATAAAAAATCATTAGTCAAATCCGTATTCTAAAAGTCTAATTAGAAAAAAGGCATTAATCTACTAAACAAATAATGAAATAAATAAATAATTTTGGATTCTTGTGAAATAGTGAATGTCAAATCTAAATAAGTAACTAGTGGCCGTGAGCCCGTTCCTCATTTCTTGAAGTTTTGAAAAATCTAAAAAGGCCAAACCTTTTGAGAAAACGAGAGGTAGAGTAAGAGCGACTAAGCGAGAGAAAGATGTGATCCGTGATTATACGATTGCGAGATTCAAGATTCTTAATATTTTCTCCGTGCAATGATGCATAGAAGTGAGAACTGAGAATATTTTTGGGGCTGTAGTCTAGAGATTAAGAAACTGAAAATGTCGAAATGGGTTTGTCGCGCCTCACTGCTCACAGTCGGGCAGGTAAAGCGTCTCGGTCTATTTCTTATCTTTATTTTTCTTTGTTTTGATGTTGGAAAATGGAGAAAACAAAATGTGAAGGACATCTATGTTGTGCTGTGTGCGGAAGAAATGCCAGTTTGTAAGTAGCAGATTGGCCATTGCCGTAAGCCATGACTTAGAGTGAAATGCTTTGGAAAATGGAAAGAGGATAGAAATCCCAGTTATAATTAGATTTAAAATTTTATTTATAATAAAATTATATTTTATTTTATATGAGATATGATTTATTTATTTTATATTTATATCTGATTAAATTTTACGGAGGGTCAAAATAATATTTAGAGAAGGGGTCAATGCATGAGAAATTAGTATTATTTTATTAAATTAAAAAAAAAAACATATATAATTTTTTTTTTCATCCCATCATGATCATCTTGAGCTCTGGGCACAGGTCAAAGAAAAATGAAACAAAATTTTAGTAGTTGATTCCATTTGTATTAAAGGATTGTGCACTCTACTATTATACGTAACATTATTTATATCAATAATCTTTGAGAAGTTGTAACGATGTCGTGCAAGAGTCATATGCCAATATGAAGCGGGCTACAATTGCTGGGAAAATTGGTGCTGCTGATGAATCTTCCATGAAAATAATGATACTGCTTTGAATATTGTCAAAAACTTGAAGACAACACGTCCAAATCTCTCTTTACCGTTGTTGGCCTTTGACACTAGACCTACCTACACAAATTGCAGGCCTAATCATGGCGCCCACGTCATGGATATCAACTTCTCATGCATTTCACAGCTGGACTGTCTAGGTCAATGCCTAATCTCATTTAAAAAAAACAAAAAAACACAAAAGAAAGAGGAATGATTCTCGCATAATTATTTAATTATTTCTTAAAATAAAAATATTTTATTTATCCTAATTAATCTACCATTCAAACTATTATATTATTATTATTATTTTTAATCAAAATAAACCTCGTATATTTCATTTTCAGAACTTGAACAAGTACAGCTTGATTCCTTATTAACTTATAAAAAAATAAACATTGGACACTCATCAATTCGAATTTGCTCATGATCAACAGATGCAAACTATTATTTTGGCTGCTTTGGATACCCATACACACAATGTCTAATCATATAATGTAATAATAATTAACTTTTAATTCAGTTTAGATTAAGAAATTATCATAATTCATCTCATATTTTTTAATTTAATCATTATAATTTAATCAAACTTTTATATAAAATATAATAAATAATTTAATTATTTTAAATTTTAATTTAATTTTTTCAAATATAAAAATAATAAAAATAAAAATAATTAATAATTTAATAATATTTTATTCAATTTTAATTTTATTTAAAATTATTTTATTTTATTTCATTATCTAAATGAAATTTAATGTCATATGCCAAAAGAAATTTCATGATACTGCAATCTATGACACCTGTCCAATTTCTCGTGAGGTAAGAGCTCAAAATGTCAACCCAAAAGCTTCCATAATTTTGCTTTATTCAATTTAATTTAATTAAGCTCGGAGGAAAATAGTGAACCAAAATCCAGGGACTGCGGACGGATGGATACATTCCCACAAGGAATAAAACAAAAACCCAGCAGAATCACAACTCGTGGAGAAAAATCCTCCGCAAAATCTCTCTTTCGTCCTTTCTATCTATAAAGCATTACCACCTCTCAGATCTCTCTGTTTGCATTCACAAGTTTTGTTTTCTCTACGGACTCTGTTTGGGAGTATTAGAATGATATGTAAAGTATTGTTTGGTGGTGAAGGCGGCGGCGGTGTCTGTTTCGGATCTCGGAGGAGCGAGGAGGCCTTGAGCCTTCTTCTACGGTTTTGATTCGGAAGCTGCTTTTTTTTTTTTCCCTCGCTGTTAGGGTTTTAGGGGGCTGCGGAAAATGGCCGCACCCTTTAGCATCCCGGTCACTGCTCAACAGGTCCCTACCCTCTCAGCTCTGTGTGTGTGTGTGTGTGTGTGTGTTTGTGTGCCTGTATCTGTTTCTAATGGCGATGGGAAATGGGTCAGGTGGGGACTTACTTTGTGGGCCAGTACTACCAGGTTTTGCAGCAGCAACCGGACTTTGTATACCAGTTCTACTCTGAAGAAAGTACCATGCTTCGTATCGACGGAAACACACGCGAGACCGCCACTGCGATGCTCGTATGCCCTCCTTTTCTCTTTTCGTTTTCTTTCATTCTTATTTCATGTTGCGTTTTTGCCTTTATACCCATTTTAGATTGAGTTATGTTGGAGCTGGTTTTGAATTATTGATATTGACGGTTCCAAGCAAAAAACAAAAAACAAAAAACAAAAAAAAAAAAAAGAAAAAAGAAAAAAGAAAAAAGAAAAAAGAAAAGAAAAGGAATTTCTATTTTTTCAGTTTTAAGCTTACGCGATTTTTCCTCCTATAAACGAATATTTCCAGTATCTGCTTGGAGTTTTCGCTATATTGTAATACATTTTTCTATCTAGGTGGTGGGCTAGGTAATCTTTGCTGTCCATTAGAATATTTAGATGCTAGGTATCAACCCCAAGTCTCAACTCTATACAGTTGGGAAAATGGAAAAATAAACAAATAAAGGAAATAAGTTGATGAAGCGTGACTGGACTATAGTTTTGAAAATATGCATAATATCTTTTGCTTATTGGGGAAATTCTAATTCTTGTAAGATAGTTATATGCTCCACCAGTGGTATACATTCTTGGTTGAGCATCCCAAAAGCATGGAAGCGAGATATTTTTTTCTTAAACTATGAGAAAGCTGGTGGGGTTGAAGATTTATCTACTACTCCTTGCAAACTATCTGTTAGCTTTTGGGGAGCACATTGATATGGCGACCATGTTCAATCAATGTGCTGTGCAGTGCTTTAGACTAATTTGTTGCATTCTTTTACGTTTGAATTAATTTTTTACATGGTTGCCACAGATTAGTGAAAATCTTATATGCCAACAGCATTGAGAACACATTAGGGTGCAGGGATGAATGTTTTAGTTGGGTTTCTTTTTTCTTTTTGGAATAAACCTGTAACTTGCAGAAGTGTATCTGCTACTAAAATGGTATTAGAATTTCACTCCCTTTCTTCTCCTTATATGAAAAAAATCCAATGATACAAGGTTAACATTGATATCATACTCTTTTTTAATTTTTTTATTGGCACTGCATGTCTGAGAATAATGTCCTAATTAATCCTGTGGGTGCACAAGCCCTCGATGAGGAGTTTCCCGCAAGTACACCTTGGATAATTTAAGGGAAAAATCCATTTTTCCCTTGAATTTGGTCCAGACATCCACTTAACAGAGGGACAAATAGTCAATTTTGAAAGAACTTATTGTTTGCCTTTCTTCAACTGCAGCACTCGTAGCTCATGTTGGTGCATTCATTACTGAAATAGATCCATTACTGATTAGTTAGTACTCACTTTCCAGGAATCTGTGGTATTATATGCTGGTAGTGTCGCATTACTTTGTAGCTGATGGTTTTTTTTCCCGTGATATTTGTTGCGCTGATTTAATAATCTTTCCTTATTGAGGTGCTATTTTTTATGATTTTATTTTCACTGCTCTGGCACTAACTTTTTAAAAATCATATATGAGTGTGCAAGTAATAGATCTCTTAGTTTAGTTTGCTTAATCTTATTTCTTCTTTGGGCAGCAAATCCATTCACTTGTTATGTCTCTTGGCTATGCTGGAATTGAAATCAAGACAGCAAATTCCCTGGAATCTTTGAATGGTGGTGTTCTTGTGATGGTTTCTGGCTCGGTGAAAATTAAGGATTTTAGTGGAAAGAGGAAATTTGTGCAGATGTTTTTCCTTGCACCTCAGGAAAAGGGATATTTTGTGCTTAATGATATTTTTCACTTTGTTGATGATGATCCAGTTCACCATCATTTGGCAGTGTTATTAGCCCAGAGCAAACTCGAGTCCAAATCAAACGCTCCTGCCACTGTTTCAGATCCAGGTAATGGTTACTCAACTTAATTTGTTGGGGGTGGACTTCTCATCCACCTCTGCGTGGAAAGAGGAAATTCTTGATTACCTATCCAAAAAAAAAAAGAACATTTTGGTCAGAAATTGTTAATCTCTCTACAGTTCAGTATGAAACTGTATTTATGCACGACCAATATCCGTAGGGAATATCTTCAGTAACTCTCCATTTGTATAGAGACTAAAGTTTTCCTCCATTCACTAATTTAGTAAATCATAATGGTGGTGGTTACAGTGTCCAATTATTTGCTTGGTGGAGAAATCCAAGCAAGAGAGTTGGTGGCTCCTAATGAAGTAAAAAGAAACGGTATTGTCGAGAACTATAGTCTTGCAAAGCAGAGATTGGAGCAAGTCTCCGAGTCTGAGAGCATTTTGGAGAACAATTTTGCGGAAGAGTCAGATGGTTGGCTTCAGAATACATTGAATTCGGTACAAGACCAACTTCCTCCAATGGTCGAGGAACCTATTGGAGAGCCCCAAAAGCACACTTATGCTTCTATTGTACGTACTAAACCTAACAATTATCCATATTGAGGGAGATACATTCCTGCATGGGACTGATTGTTTCTGGTTGCTTGTTTTGAAAGTTACGGGTAGCGAGAGGACAACCTACACAAGCAGTTACTTCACAGCCTTCTATAAAAAGTGCACCTCTTAAGTCAGAGTGGGATCATGTTCCACAGGCCACCACACAGCAATCAAGCGTGGTGTCAAATACATTTGACAGGTTTGTAGCTGAGGTGCCAGAGGAGGTTCCCTCAGTGGAAGATGAAGGTGTGCTTTCTATTACATCTATTAGATATTTACATTGAATTATAAGAGAATAAACTTCCTGACGATTGTTAGGGTTTTGGAGTTTGTTAGGGTTTTGGAATTCCTTTGCAAAATTGGATAAGATATCATATGTTTGTAACTTCCTTCAATTTTGTTGGTTATGTTGGATTTTGGAGCCTTTATTTGATTTTATGTATGGATGCTTGCAGACGAAATCAAGTCTGTTTATGTGAGAAACTTACCACCAACTGTATCTGCTTCTGAAATTGAGGAGGAATTCAAGAATTTTGGTAAACTCAGCGAGGAGGGTGTGGTCATTAGAAGTCGCAAGGTTCATTTCCTTTGCACCTTATTGAACTGTTTTACTTCATTATAGCATCGACTTATATGAAGCTAAATGTTTATTGTGTGCAGGAGGTTGGTGTTTGCTATGCGTTTGTCGAATTTGAAGATATGACTGGTGTTCAAAACGCAATCAAGGTCTGTATATGTTTAAAGAATCTGTGGTATAATAAATCTTTAAGTTATCATGAAATTATACTTGAACAAAAAAAAAAAAAGAAGCTATTACGAAATTATATACCATAGATGACAATTGCTTTAAACGTATTTTGTGAAACGAGCATACTTTTTGAATTTTTTACAACTTGGTTGATGTCTTTCCAGATCTCTAGTTTGCATTAGCTTTGGGAAGTTATATATGTTTTTTAGTTTAACCCCTACGGGTTGGCTCATGTGGTAAAGGCTGTGGTATTGGTGGTATGCGCCGCGCCCCCCCGCGGTGGCTATAAGGTTCAAATTTTCTTGTGTGCAAACATTTTTTAGGGGCCATTGAACTGGGGGAACTTCCCCTGGAATTACTCGAGCCGCACTTGTGAAATACTCATTGCCAAGGGCATGTGCAAACCTGGATTGGTCGGGACTTTGTTCTCGAACACTTGGTGCCAACAAAAAATTATATATTTGTTTTGTACTCTTAAATTTTCGAAATTGGACATATTATGATTTAAAATTAAGTTCTTTGTTTCTTTGGGGAAATTCTAATATCTATTACTTGTGCATCTTATGCTTTTTATTGCTTTTAAAAAATAAAAGGAATTTCCATGTTTTCGTTGGATTTGTGTATTAAAACAACTCTGAATTTTGTCTGTAGGTGGGTTCTGTTCAAATTGCTGGACGACAAGTGTACATTGAAGAGCGGAGGCCAAACAGCAACATTCCCTCTCGGGGATCAAGTGTGTATTTTTTTCTTTCAATATTTTCTTTCAGGAAGTGGCCCCAATTACTATCATGAATTGTTGATTTAGATTTTGATGATATCTTTTTTTGATAATTCTTGGTTATAATATTTGAGCTCTGTTTTTGGCAAGTTTATTGTAGCATGGATAATCACCGGTTCCATGTTGGTCTCAGCAAATCACTATTTCAAACTAAAGCATCAGTTAATTGTATATTGTTTATTTATAAAAGAAAAAGAGCTATATATTTTTATGAACAGGGAGGGGCAGGGGTAGGTTCAGCTACCAAGCAGAGGCACCAAGGGGACGCTTTAGCTCTCGGAGTTTTGGTAGAGGAAGTGACCAGGACTACAACAGACTAAGAGGAAATGGTTTCTATCGGTCGGGTCCTTGGCAAGACACGGGGTTCTCAGGTCACCAAGTATCAGGAAGTGGACAAAGTCCACTACAGCCATTTAATTAGAATTTATATATATATATATGTAATTTAATTAGGATTCTTGAACAAGGGAGATTGCAGTTTTGAGTTGAGCCATGCAGCTCGGCACTTTCACCATTTAAAGATTTATGATATCATTTTCAGGAGCCAGCTTTGTTAAATGCTTTGAACAATGGATCGCAATGTCGCCCATTCTCTGCCAGGAAATTATTCTCTTAATCCAGTCAATCTGGCATTGTTTGTCCTATTGAGAACTGCATGCTGAAATGATTTATTTATTCATTTATATATTACTTGGTCAAACAAGAGGTTTGTTAACGTCCACATCACAGAAGGATTGACAGGGGAGTGGCAAACATGGAAAGGGCTACTCTCCCCCCTGATGTTAAAATAACTCATCTGCCGATTCAGTCCTCGGATCATACTTCTCTTCTCCTAGACGCCATCGGTGCCATTTTTTTTTTTTTCAAGTTTGAAGAATTTTTGGTAAGAGACCCCTCTAGCTTTACTGTTGTGGAAAAGGCTTGAGACAAGACCATAACATGCCCTCCAGAACATGTCCTAGCTCAAAAACTCATATGCCAAAAAGGTTTTAAAGATTTGGAATAAAATCATTTTGGGCATATAAAGACAAGAATAAGAGAATTAAATTATCAACAATAACAATGCAACGTGCAATTGTACAATACATAAATGTTGCATAGACACTTCAAAAAATAGTGTGATCTACAACATTTTTTTCATGTGAGTTTCATGTTTTTCTCACTTTTTTTAAAGTGATTGTGCGACACTTGTATATTCTACGATTACAAATATCATTTATCTTAAATCATCATTTAGTTGAGGTTTAAAACAAGATCACTCTAATAATTTTCTATGCATTGAAGATTGCATAAAATAAGGCTTAATGAACAACTCAAGAGGGAATTGATACTTTGGAAACATAATTTTAGATTGCAATGGCTCACAACCATATACTTCAATATCAAATTCTTTCCCATGACCTCCACTATGCAAAGAAAAAAGAAAAATATCCATTATCTTAAAGATCAGTCCAATCAATGGTTCACCCTTTCATCATCCAAAATATATTCTTGGATCATTTATAGAGAGTATACAAAACATCAAAACCTATTATTCCTGAAGACCTTGATTCTCTTTTTTCAGATAAGTTCTCCAATCAAGATAATGAAATTCTTCGTGGAATATCTGATGAGAAGGAAATCCTTTCGACTATTAGATAAATCCCCTCTCCAAAGACACCTGGCTTGAATGGCTTTTTTGGTCCTCTATTACAAGCATTATTGGGACTATGAAGGATGATTTTCAGAATCAACTTTTCATTAATAGGCATGGTCTAACATAGCTAAGTCAAACTCACATTATGTTAATCCCAAAAACAGACTCATCCAGTATTGGGCATTAGTACAAACCTATAAGCCTTACTAATAATTGTTATAAGATGATTGCCAAAATTTTGGTTAACAGATTCAAAAAAGTCCTCCACAAGTTTATCTCTCCTCACCTATCTGCTTTCATTCCTAGCAAAATCATTCAAAAAAAAAACCATAATTGCCCAAGAGATCTTCAATCACCTTAAGAAGAGAAAAGATAACAAAGGGTTGAAGGCCATTAAAATTAACGTGAATGAAGCCTTTGATTACATGGAATGAAAATTTTTTATTATCTGTTCTTAAATGCTTAGGATTCTGTCCTAAATGAATCGTGTCGATGGAAGAGTGCATAACCACAACATCTTTCTAAGTGATAATCAATGGGAAACTAATAAGGTGTTTCAATCAATTTAGAGCCTCACACAAGGTACTCCTCTTTCATGCTTTTTATTTGTTATAGATATTGAGGTGCTTTCTTGACTAGTAAATAGAGAGAAACAGTCAAAAAATATCCATGGTGTTAACATTAGTAAAAGGCCCTCCATTACTCACCTCCTATTTGCAGATTATTTGATTCTCTTTACTCGAGCAACTACGAGTAATGCTAATTATCAAGTGTCTTGATAAATATTCTTCTTGGTCTAGGCTTCTTACTGGTTTGGGCAAAAGATAAACAAAGACAAATCATCCATCTAATTCAGTAGAAATTCTTCCACTTCTATCTTTAGACCAATCAAAGAGATAATGGTCTTTAAAGCCTCTACATCAATAATCAAATATCTCGATCTCCTTTAAGTGTTGAAATACCAAATAGGAGTAACGGTTGATATTCTAGAGAAAATTCAGAAGAAACTTTTTGGTTGGAAGCTGAAGCTCTGATCCCAAATTGGAAGAACTACTCTGATCAAATCTGTTGCTAGCTCCTTTCCAACCTATATGATGTCGAGTATACTGATTCTAAAGCCCATCTCTAAGGAAATTAACAAATATTTCATGAGATTTTGGTAGAGTTTTGACCCTTAAAAATTTCATAATTTCACTTCCAAATCTTGGAAATCCATTTTTAAACCAAAGTTCATGAGAGGTCTTGGGTTAAAACAAATGTCACTCCTCAATAAAGCACTACTTTGTAAATATGTGACTCGAGTCCTAGTTGACTATCTCTGCTAACTCCCGATTTGGCTTAAGATATGAGATAAGTTGAGATAAGTTTAGTTTATTTTTTAATATTATTATTGTTTTGGGATTTGAAAAAATTGAATTGAGATTTAAAAAAAATATATTAGAATTTGAAAAGGCTGTATTAAGATTTTTATTTTATATGAGAATTTGAAAAAATGTAATAATAAATTTGAGACGAGTTGAGACGAGTTCGCCTCGTCTACGAGTCCAAACCAGCCCTAAATCAACGACTGGCTCAAAATTTTGGAAAGGTCTGTTAAAACAAACTTAGATTTTCTTGCCTCTACTATATGCAACCAGATTAAGAATGGGATTAATACCAAAGTTTGGATTGATCCTTGGATTCCTACTTTATCCCAATAAATCCCAATCTCTTCATTTTCTCTCATCATTCAAGATCCACAATTGAGAGTGTCTGAATCACATTTTGGAGAACCTAGAATATGGAACACTATTCTTCTTCAAGCTCTATTCCCTCAGGATACGACCATAGAGATTGAAAAAATTCCTCTTGCTGAATTGCATTTTCATAACATAAGGGATAGTTTCAAATTGATTCATCATTCTTCCGGTAAAATCTTTGTCAAGTCAACATACTCTACTGGTTATTCATAACAATAATACCATCCGATCGCAACATTTGTCAATTTTAGAAAAAAGCTGTGATCCTTAAAAATTTAAGATAGGCTTAAGCTCTTCATTTAGAAAGTCTTCAACAATATCCTTCCAATAAGATCCTTACTAAAGAGTTGTATATCCTTGATGAGGATCAAATCATCTGTCTAATCTGTAAATCCATAAAAGAAATAGCCTCCCACCTTTTTTTAGAATGCTCATACTCTAAAACTATTTAGAGCCAATCCCCATGGCCCCCTAATATCTCCTTCATTGTAAGGCAGGATATTAATAATTGGGTTCTGTGTATTCTAGATCCCGAGGAGAAACTCCAAATTTCATAAATAGATATCCACAAATTCCAACTCTTTGATGTTATTGCTATGGATAATTTGTGGTTTTATAGAACTCAGGTTATTTATGACTATTTTGATACATCAATAGATCAATTTTCCAAAAGAGTGAGTCAATCATATAGGAATCATTGTAATGCTTGGGGATGGAAAGTATTGAGCAATGAAACCAGATGGTCTCCACCTCCTCCAAGAAAATATTCAATTGCATTTGATGTTGCAGTTAGATTGAATGATAGTACCTCTGTTTCTTCTATAAACAAACACACAGTGGCTATGTTATTGTATTCACCATAGTTAAGCATTCAGGGAGCTGTAATGCAAACCCAAGAGAAGCTATGACAGCGTTCATTAGTGTACAAGAAGCTCCTTCCAAGAACCTAAAAAGTATCATAATTGAGGGGGATTCTGAGAGAATCATATCATCCTTAAAAGAAATCCAAGAAAATCAAGATTGGATCGTAGAAGGCAATATAAGATAAACAAGACTTCAGAGAAAAAACAAAAATATAAAAAACTAATGAGATAAATCTGAGGGTTGGGAGGTGGTAAAAATACATCTTGCTTAGAATCGATGCGCACATGAAATTGCATGCAATTACATAATGGGCAGCATCCAAATGAATATATGAAAATCCTACCCTTGATCAGAATCCCACCATGTCTATTGGAATTTCAGTGGCAAGAACAAACTAAATATTACTATTCATAATTAAGTACACTAGTTGTTTATGATTGAATTATGTATTAAGATCTTGCTTATTAATGAAGTTTATTTTATCTGAGAGAGAGAGAGAGAGAGAGAGAGAGAGAACATGGCCCATAGGCTTGTGTCAGTGGAAAGAATCTGGCTGGGTAGATATGAGATTTGCCATCTCTTCTTGCAGTAAGTAGGGGTTGAAAATAAAATGACTTTGTTTGCATATCAGGTCCAATGGGATTGACAACGCAACTGTAATGGACCCATTTATCAGAGAAGTAATTTGATGAATTTGAGGTTTATCATCCTCTAGAAATTACACAAGAAGGAGAGAGAGAGAGAGAGAGAGAGAGAGAGAGAGATATCAAATTGTATCAAGATTATGAATGATTTTTCCCATCAATCCATAGACTACAAATAGACCAACTATTACTAACTAATGAGCCTGAAGCCACTACAATTCCACACTATAAATAGGTTATATAGCCCAACCCACACTAATATGTAATCCAACACGCCCACCTAATTGAGCCCACCAAACCCAATATAACTTCAGTCCCCCATTGTTGACATAATAGACCCATTACACACCCTTCCCCTTCAAAACACCTTGTCCATAAGGTGCACTAGAAAGCTTGATACTCGAAAACTATTAAGGTGCAACAACATAACTTGTATTTATTGAAGTTGATACCCATTTCCTAATATGTATACCGAAAACAACCAGCTTGACATGAGCTTGAGCTAAGTCAATAAAAGTAAGCACTTTTTAAGATGAATTGAGTGTTTATCTATGCGGCTTCCAAGAAACCAATTTGGTCAACCAAAGAACAATGTAGTTGAAGTAACTTTCCAAGAATATTACACTCGGCTTTGGGTAATGTCTTGCATTTGTACCCCAAGCTGACACTTACTTCACATCCTATGTGGTTACCAAGATCTTCAACACTGCAGCCACCACTAACAGAAGAAAGAACAACACGATTTTCAAAATCAGGTTGTGATTTCTTGTAAACTTTTACAAGTCCCATTTAATCCCACCACTGCATCAGGAGCTTGTTGATAGCAAAGAGAAATCTTATGACAGAACCAAATTCTCCATATTTTACAATGGACCAAAAGTCACTTGAATCACCACAACTAGTATTCACTAACATTTCCACAAACAACTGAGCTGCAAAATGAAAGGCCACAAGGCGGCAATGAATGGAGGCCCCATGTTAAAATTAGAAACTTTTGCCGTTAACAACGTAGACAAGAACTGCCAAAGCTTTAATCCTCTCTCAAGCGGTGCTTGGATGGTAGACAAGAATCGCAACTACGGTTTGACAATTATTTCCTACCATTGCAGATCCATTGTACTCGAATCACATCAAACGACGATGACTGGAACTTTCACCTTCACCGCTGGAGTACCTTCCCATTCTTGATCTAATTGTAATTCTCACTTTTGCAGTGCCATCGAATCTCCAAGAAACAAGAATGGAAACGAAGCTTGACTGGGTCCAGGTCGTTAGATCGATTTTTTTTTTCTTCTATGTCCGAAAATTTCTTGTGGAGATGATAAGGATGGAAAAAAGAAATTCCACATGGATCAAATTTCAATCTGATGAATGGGTTATTGTTAGGTAGGAGCGATGAAATTGAAAAACCCCTTTGCAAGCTTGATTCTTGTTCAATGACTACCTCAAAATCAGACCACTGCCAGGCTTCCTTCTGGAATCCATCAAAGTCAATCGTGATCTGATCGGTGTGTATTATATCTTTTTCTTGGTTTGTTGATGTGCACTTTTCTTCTTCTTGCAGAAGCTCTTCAAGATTTGAGAGATGTTGATTGAAATTGTTGAAACTGTTCTTGAGCTCTTTCAATGTCTGCAAAATGGCTTCTTCGAAACGTCGCTATGATTCTTCAAATTCGTTCTTGAAGTTGAGCAATGATGAGATACTTTCTTCCATTTTTCTGATCTAGTCGATACTAAGAAAAAGACTGGCTCTTGATACCAAATGTAATGGACCCATTTATTAGAGAAGTAATTTGATGAATTTGAGGTTCATCATCCTCTAGAAATTGCACAAGATGGAGAGAGAGAGAGAGAAGAGAAGAGAGTAAGATAATAGAATAGAGAGATCAAATTGTATTAAGGTTCTAAATGATTTTCCCTATCAATCCACAAACTACAAATAGACCAACTATTACTAACTAATAGGCCTAAGCCACTGCAACATCTCATACAATTCCACACTATAAATGAGCCATATGGCCCAACCCACACTAAATGTAATCCAACACGTCCACCTAATTGAACCCACCAAGCCTAATACAACTTCAGTACCCCATTGTTGAGGTAATAGACCCATTGCATAAATGTGCTTTTGAGTTCTGTGCACAAGCCCCAGGTTTTGCCTTTCAAGATTTCCAACCAAATCTCCTCACATACATTCCATCATTGTGCAACTCCTCTGCTCTCAAACTATACACTTAAACCTACATTGCGACTAATAATAGATCCTATCTGTCCAGATCACACAAAAATATGCAAGTTCCAATCACATTTAAATCGAAATGAAACACCAAACGTTACTGCTTGTCTTGTTGCATCTGTTCCATGCCTTAATACAACATTTTAAAATAAAATAATTCACTTATTTCATTATTTTCAGGCACTCTATTACAACTTACAACATTGTATTCAACTTTTTGCTAAAATTTCATTTTATTTCACCTTCTCAGGTTTGGACCCCAACATTCATAAATAGGTGACTAAGCCCTCTGAATAATGATGAACCATATTTCAGTAAACAACCCAAAATTACTGGAAATTTTTTAACCTCCCAACAGAAGTGAGTGCTGGTTTCATTCTTTGCCACCTGTGAAGCATTACAACTGACTAATGGTCTTCCTTTCTGTGTTGGAGTTAAGCATTTGCCGCACTCATGGGTTATCCGTGAATAGGAAGTGCCTGCTCGCAGTTTTGCCATGGGTCACCATCTTCATCATCTTCAGTCTCCCAGAGGAAACTAGCATATGCTGC
Organism: Platycarya strobilacea; assembly: GCA_036898215.1. Classification (NCBI taxonomy): domain Eukaryota; kingdom Viridiplantae; phylum Streptophyta; class Magnoliopsida; order Fagales; family Juglandaceae; genus Platycarya; species Platycarya strobilacea. Next base: position 41,960,648 of record CM072545.1, on the reverse strand, counting down.
CAGAACATGGCTGAAAACGGAACAATCAACCAAAACTGGTAAGGTCATATAGGCAATGTCTTTTTGAGAAATATCATCCTCTTCATTTTTGTGGTTAGGGAAGTTGTGGATTTCGTTCTTCAAGCAACTTCTATCATGAAGCAGATCATCTAGTGCCTGGAGAACAGGATTTTCTCAAGGGAAAAGAGTTTGTGGCAACTACTACTAAGCATCCAACTTGAGCGATACCATGTATCATATTTATTTTAAGCTTGGAGTAACCTCCTAGATGGCTAAGTAAGAGCTCGGTCCCACATCATCATAATACATTATACATGTGCTAATGGGAAGACGTGTGCGCTCAATGCTGAAGGAACATCTTTTTAACATGATGAGAATAAAGGAAACAATTCAAAGTTCAAACACTGAAATTAGGAGTAAGAAAGAAAATTGTACCTATCTCCAGGAGAAGCCTGAACTGCTCTCTCAAAGTAGGACATTGCTTTATCTTGGTCATGGTAGAGTTCCCACACCAATTTAGCATATTGTGACATGATTTCACCATCGCTAGGATCAGCTAGTATAGTGCGCATGTAAAATTCCTCCGCCGTTTGGAGGTCTCCCTTGGACTGTAGGTTGAACATGATAATTAAACATGAATTCCATTGAGTCAAGCAGAGAAAACAATTTAATTTTATCAAGAGACACTATGTATAATCTTCTCCGTGCATGTTCTTCTTATCCTGATAAATATGTGGTAAGTGTTCACAGAATATGTTAAGATATGTATTGTTTTGCTGCCTCAAAAGTGCAATGTCGTGCATAAAATGGGCTTTATACCAATTAGCAATAACCAAACCTCACATAAATTCTTGAGGATCCTACAAGTACATCTTTTCTTTCTTTTCCAATGCTCCATTACAGGCAAAGCCGGAGTGAATTTAACGAATATCTTGTAACGGAAATATATGAGTCACATGCAGTAAATTTCAAGCCAATGGATTCCCAAATTATTCAATTCTCTGTCATGAGTTATTGTGTCAATGAATTATTTTGATCTAAAGCTTGTGATGATGGGTGCAATCTGGAAGAAAGGTTCGGAAGTTGTTAGTGGAGCTGCTACATATTTTTCTAGTTGTGTTCTACATGAAGTCTCGGCTTTCTCTCTTATCAGTTTTCTGCTGTATCCTAATCAAGCCTCTGTGATTTTTACACTAAGCAAACTTTTGCTTGCTTGTTCTAAATCGATCCCAGTGGAAACCATGATGTGACTGCCATTGATATCGAGAATACTATTCATCAACGTAGGGAGCTATCTTGACCTGGTCCATATATGGAATTTCCCTTTCTGTACAGTCACAAGTAGCAGATACATAAAATGTCTCCTTGCTTCCTAGTTTAGTGCTGAACCATGTAATTCTTGTTCACACACTTTACCCATGAATGTTGCCTAGCATGTATGGATCCCCATAAATATATATATATATTTATATATTGGAGCCATTTTTTGACCATGGGCAAGACAAACAACTCCTTTTATCTGAAATGGGTACTCCAATTAACTAATCTACTAATGTATTTCTAGATTCTCCATTCAACCACCGACATGATTTCACCAGTTCAGCAGGAGGCACGTCCCTATGTATCTTGGGACTTGTTCTTGATGCAAACATTGAAATACAACACTAATGCCAAGATTTCCCATTACCAAATCCGTTGGTGCATAGTTATATTAAAATTATGATTAGTTCATGTGAGGGGTTTAAACTCTTCTCACAGAAACCCCCACCCCAAAGAAAAAAGAAACATGACACCTGCACAGGCAGCACCCCTGCACACCCTCACACATAAACATGAAAACACATGTGGACACACACATGAAGTCATGAGCAATTGTATCAAGTTTTCCCGATTAGTGTCTACAGAGTATATTCTAAAGAATATCTGCAGTAAGAGGCAAAGGTCATTTTAGCTAAGTTAATATTGCTAAATGTGAGAGAAACAGTTCATCTATTCTGTCAGTACAAAACTCGTGAAAATCAAACCACTCCAAAATCTTACTATAATACAGAATGAAGGCATATAGGTTGATCACACCACTAAAAGCATGCATTATTCTTAGTCTTCCACTGAGCTGGATGAAGTGTACTAACCCAAGAGACATGCTGCAGAACTGGGTCCCATAAAAGAAGCAGAATAGCTCAACCAAAACAGTTTATGGTGATGTTTAATCCATTAACTATATTGGCCTCACATTCTTGCAATAGATGTCGAGTAAATGAGCTAACCATGAAGAGTTCAACCTCGTTTGGTTATATAGATGAAATGAGATGAGATGAGAAATTTGAGAATAATAGTGAAATAATTTGTTAATGGTAGTGAAATGGTTTGGATTAAGATTTTTATGGGGTTTAGGGAAAGGAGAGAGAAAATGTTAAATAAAAAAATTATAAAATTAAAAGAATATATACATATTTTTTGGATTTGAAAATGTTAAATTATTTTGAGTTTTGTTTGGAAGTTTGAAAAAGTTGTAATGATTAGGTAATGATTAGATGAAAAAGTTGAAATTTTGAAATTAAAAAATGTTTGTTTGAATGTTATTTGGATGTTGAGATAAGATAAAATGGTTTCAAAGGTTTGTGAAACCAAACTAGGCACTGAGCATAATTTCTTAGAAACAAGGGATTGTTAGGATTACTCAATGACAAATTTCTCTCTCTCTCTCTCTCTCTCTCTCTCTCTTTTTAAACAATCATTGTAATGACAATTTTTTTTTTGGATGACAATTGTTGATAAAGTTTTGGTATTTACTATTCATTGTTTTACATACCACATTTTATATTTGTTTTATATTTATTTTTTATTTCTATTAAAATTAATTGAATTTTTATACATTATCTGATCTACACTACACATTCATTAAGGGGAAAAAATAAAAAAGATAAAAAAAATTATATATAATGTATGACATAGAAATAATGAATAGAATTTCTCTTGCTAATTTACTGCTTGAAAGCTGAATATGAATTTTGATTTTAAGAGCTATCCTATAATAAGGATCCTGATTTTTCAAATTTTTTTAAAGTTTTTCTTTACATGATTTTTAAGTTGTTTTTCTTACATATTTTTTTAACATCTTAAAAAAAATTTAAAATACAAAAAAAATTACAACATTATTTAAAAATACTTACTTAAAAATCATGTAAAAAAAAAATGAAAATGAAAATTTCAAGTAGGGACAAGTAACATTACCCATGGATGTCGCCTAGCATATATGGATCCCCATATATATATTGGAGCCATTTTTTAGCCATGGGCAAGACAAATAACTCCTTTTATCTGAAATGGGTACTCCAATTAACTAATCTATTAATGTATTTCTAGATTCTCCATTCAACCACTGACATGATTTCACCAGTTCAGCAGGAGGCACGTCCCTATGTATCTTGGGACTTGTTCTTGATGCAAACATTGAAATACAACATTAATGCCAAGACTTCCCATTACCGAATCTGATGGTGCCTAGTTATATTAATATTATGAGCAGTTCATGTGAGGGGTTTAAACTGGGGTCCTTTGTTTGCAATAACATTCAAGGCTTCTTCTCACAGAAACCCCCACAGAAAAAAGTAACATGACACCTGCACAGGCAGCACCCCTCCCTGCACACCCTCACACACAAACATGAAAACACATGTGAACACACACATGAAGTCATGAGCAATTGTAACAAGTTTTCCCGATTAGTGTCTACAGAGTATATTCTAATCTGCAGTAAGAGGCAAGATCATTTTAGCTAAGTTAATATTGCTAAATGTGAGAGAAACAGTTAATCTGTTCTGTCAGTACAAAACTCTGAAAATCAAACTATTCCAAAATCTTACTATAATATAGAATGAAGGCATATGTTGATCACACCACTAAAAGCATGCATTATTCTTAGTCTTCCACTGAGCTGGATGAGTGTACTAACCCAAGAGACATGCTGCAGAACGGGGTCTCATAAAGAAGCAGAATGAGCTCAACCAAAACAGTTTATGGTGATGTTTAATCCATTAACTATATTCTTGTCAATAGATGTTGAGTAAACAAGCTAACCGTGAAAAGTTCAGACTCATTTGGTTACATAAATGAAATCAGATCAGATGAGAATTTTGAGAATAATAGTGAAATAATTTGTTAATAGTAGTGAAATAGTTTGGGTTAAGATTTTTATGGGGTTTAGGGAAAGGATAGAGAAAATGTTAAATAAAAATATTATAAAGTTAAAAGAATATAATTTTCTTTTTTGAATATAATTTTATTTTTTTGGATTTGAAAAGGTTAAATTATTTTGTGTTTTGTTTAGAAGTTTGTAAAAGTTGTAATGATTAGGTAATGATTAGAAGAAAAAGTTGAAATTTTGAAATTAAAAAATGTTTGTTTGAATGTTATTTGGATGTTGAGATAAGATAAAATGGTTTCGAAGGTTTGTGAAACCAAACCAGGCAGATTGAGATGAGATAGGGAACCAAAATATGATTATCTTACCTGACATAGGAACTGAGCATAATTTCTTAGAAACAAGGGATTGTTAGGATTATCCTCAACCATCTTCTTATGATACTCCTCAACATTGCTGCCTTCGCTGGAATCAGCTGCAGGAAAATCAGCTACATCAATCTTAAGCCCTGCTGCATGTTGGGATGAACTTACCATTTCAAAATTTTCTTTGGAGGTTGACATTTCGAGTTCCTCTGCACGTTTTGCCTCCTCAATCTGCACTTTATCCTGAAAGCATTAGAATCTTTCCAACAATGTGAAACAGTTTTTGAAGCTATCAATTCCTCTGACCAAATGTTACACCTGAATGCGAGCTTGAGATGCTTCATATTCTGCCTTGTCATCCTCTATTTCCCAGAGGAAACTAGCATATGCTGCAAGAACATGGCTGGAAAAAGAAATTAAAAGGTTAACTTTTAGGCATGATTTCAACAATTATGTTTGCAAGTTCACACTGGGTCATCCAGTTTCTGAAGGTCAGTGATAGGTTTTGACGACAAGAGTCTAGAATCTAATACAACTCCATAAAATATAATCTCCAGGAGTTCAAAGCACACACTTAAGAGCTAAATTCTTTTCATGATGCCAGATGGAGGAAGTGCTCACCTATCCAGAGGAGCGGCTTGAGCTGCCCGCTCAAAGCAACTCAAGGCTCTATCTTGGTCATGATGGTGCTCCCACACGAGTTTAGCATACATCAGTAAAATTTCACCATCTTCAGGATCTGCTAGTGTAGCACGATAATAGTATTCCTCTGCTCCTTGAAGGTCTCCCTTGGACTTGAGGATTAAAAAAAAAAGATAAAAAAAAAGAGCATAGAAAAAGGAGGCACGTTTCATAATGTGAAATCTAATCTTTGAATTGTACAAAGATTGCTTCCCTTTATTGAAAATGATATGAGCAGTATCAGTTATTTTGAAGATTTTTGTTTTTACAATTTCAATTTTCCTAGCCTTTCTACAATTGCGTTAGTTGTAGTACATCGTTTTGATCTGTAGAGGACCAAGTTTCCATATACAATAATCTCAGCTTTGATCACCAAACTATTTCTTGGTAAAAGAAGCTTTAATCGTGTGTAATGCAATTGGGCTTAAAGCTGAATGGCATCACTGCTGCACCCCAGAGGGAAAGGTTTCATCAAATTGAGGCACTTTGGCTCAAGTATAGAGGTAAAGCCTCATGGCAAAGAGTCAGACACATATAGACTACCTTATGGTCAGGCCTAACAACAGGAGTATAACAAAAGCAGCAGCAGCACTATTGAACAACTAGAAAAAGATAGTGTCTTCGACTCTGCCACTTCTAAGCACTATTATCAATCAGATCCGATTAATCAGGAGTTGAATATAGGTATTCGATATAATCAGCCGATCTATGGATGTATAAACGAGGCTAGCATTCACAATTATTAGCAGTTCCCAATTCTTGTAAGATATATTTCCTCAAATTTTTGTGTAGCTTTAAGACATTTACAACTTAGGAAAAAGCAGAAGCATGAGGCAAAGAAGAATAACCTGCAAAACTTGAGCATATTTTCTCAGGAACAAAGGGTGGCAAGGATATTCATCAACCATCCTCTTACAATACTCTTCAACATCGCCACCATCATCAAAATTCGCCAGAGATAAATCGAACCCATCAAAACCACGGCCACCGCCGACGCCAACACCAACACCAACACCAACACCAGAAGTGTCAATCCCAAGCCCTGTAGCAAGGTACATAGGTGGACTAGGTGGTTCATTCGCTTCTTCTTCTTCAACATTCCCACTCTGAATCTCATCAACAACTTCATCCTTATCCTCTTCCCCTTCCACAATCAAGCTCATACTCTTCTTGATAAAGCTAAATTCATCACTACCAATGGCTTCTAAGCTCTCACCAATGGTAATAGTTCTCTCCAGCGCTTCTTGACTCGGATCTCGACCCTCTTCATCCTGAAATCCATCCTCAGAATGATATATCGAAAAAGACGGTGATGTGTGCAACATTGAATTGTTATGTTCTATACAGAAACTTCGTAGGCGTAATGGTATTGCGAAACTCGTCTACTTCAGAGGAAATGGCTTACTTTGTCAAAATTTGACCCTCCCAATCCGGCAAGCTAATATCTTTATTGAAATCGAAGAATCGTGAATATCCAAATTAGCCAGCTACTTGTGATCCCATTTCAGGCTTGAGAGATTGCCTCTCTCATCACATGAAACTTGCTCACTTTTGTGAGTGCTTTTCAAGGATTAATACAGGAATCAAGTGGCCTGCTTTGCTTATATATTTTTTAGCAAAATCAATATGGGGGGACTCGTGAGAAAACGTACTTTAATAATGTCTCAACCGTCTCGAAATCAGTTTCATCGGAGAGTGAACCATGTGCAGTTCACGAACTGGGTCTGGGGTACTTGAAAAATTTCTGAATTTAGATAAATGGTTAGTCAGTCATACACAGAAAACGCAAGTTTCTCAGTGGATTCCATTTTCCAAAAATCACATTTTAATAATGATTGAAGATATTAAAATGAATGATACTGCTATGTTATCTTATTTTACTTATTATTTTTACTGTTTGTATATTTAAATTTTTTATTTATTAATTGAAGAAGTAATTATTAGTGTATTTTATTTTTTTATTTTTTTAAAAAAGGTTTAAATATGTTTAAAAAATATTTAAAAAAAGAGAGTATAATTTGCACTAGAGACATGCTAAGTGAAAAAAATTAAAGAAATATAGTAGCAATACTCATTCAAAATAAGATGGGTTCTTGTATAAACCACCGTTGCTACCCTATTTCTCCAAAAGCATCTCTCTTTCGTTCTTGTTTGATTGCAATGCAAATGAGTAAAATTGTAAATAAATAAAATATCTTTACAAGCTTATTATTTATTGACGCGCCAACATATTCATATTAGCACAAGTATACCATATATTGATGTTTTTGTTAGTGACGGAGTCAGGAATTTGTTTTAGGGAGCTAAATAAAACTAAAATAATATGTCTAAGATATTTTTTGTTTTTATTCTATATAATTTTTTTTTGTGGTATAGAATAATCTGATAGTAAGATCTAGTATAAAAATAAAATACGTTTAATATAACCTATGTATTAAAAAATATATATGATATATTAAGAAAAATATATTATTGAAATAAAATAAATTCACTCATATACATATATTAAACAAAAGAAACACAAAGTATCTAAAATTGTAATTTGTGCTCTTTTTAAATAAACAAAAAAATCAAATATTGAATCTAAATCAAAGCTCTTAATTATTTATCTTCTAATATAAATAACTAAATATTTGTTAGAAATTTATTTTTAAAATAAAATTAAAATGATTGTATAAAAAAAATAATATAATTTTTTAGAGGGGGCAATATATGTTAAAATTAACATTACTTTATTAAATTATAAAAAGATTAATATATATTATATTTTTTTTCAAAATTTAGGGGATCCATGGCCTCCTCTAGTCTCCAAATAGATTTGTCCCTGATTTTTGTCGAGACTTGTGGGACCTAATGTCACAAGACTCATTTCTCTAAAAATAAATAAAACAATAAAAAACAAACAAACAAACAAACAAACCTGGGTTTGATCGCCCTCCCCCATCCCTAACGTATTAAAATAAATAAATATATATTTGTTATAAACAAAACGTCGGCCGTCGCCCCTATGGCCCACCACTAAATTATGTGAATGACCCCACCACTATTATTTTAAATCTGCATAGTGACTTGCATAGTAACTTGCATAGTAACTTGCATAGTAACTTGCATAGTAATTTCAACGCCTATAAATATGGGTTTCAATTGTAATGAAATTCATAAGAAAATATAGAGAGAGAAAGAAAGTTTCAGTTCTTAAGAGTTTCTTTTCTCTTGTAGTAGTAGTAGTTTTATTTTTAGTTTTATAACACGTTATCAGCACGAGGTTCTACCGATACTGAAGCTAATGGTCTTCTACTTCAAGTAAGTTTTTCAATATATTATTTGCAGTCCTTGAGATAAATATTAAAGGTAATATTGCTGAATATTACTTGATAAAATTTTATTTTTATTCTCATAATAATGTGAATATATTTATTAAATTCACAGATTTATTTTTGTAATATAATGTCAAATATTGAGATTTATTACTATTGACATTTCTGAAAAATATTATTTATCCAGATCCTTGATGAGATCTATTTGGATATGATGATGAACTTGAAAGATACAATCATAGAAGGAATTCATGTGTCCCTGAAGGACCGTGCTGTGTATCTCATGATGAAAGAACATCATACTGTGTGAAATAAAGTAAGAGAGTGATATAAGCACCAGAAGATGTAATCCTCTCAAAAGATCATTATGATTTATTGCACCTGAAGTTGCAAGATTTTAAGAGTGGTATTGAATATTCTGCACTCTTTAAAACCAGCTCAATATTAAAATTATACAGTGAAAATGTCACTGATGATGATATATAAAAGAAGACATTATTTTTCATACCTCGAATGTGCTCCTGCAGTAGCAATATCGAGAGTGAAAGTTCAACAAATATTCTGAACTTTTATTTTGTCTTCCAGTGATTGAGCTAAATAATGAGTTTTTGTTACACCAGTTACGTCCTATTAATGATATCGAATTTACACAATTCCCAGAAGTGAATGGAAACTAAGGGCGTAGACGTGGTAGAAAAATTATAGAAGTGTTAGTCCCAAAAGCGACAACACTAAAGATGATAAAAATATATCGTATCACCAGAAGTGATCAAACTCAGAGAAGGGTAAAGGCCCTCAGAATAATTCTTCATAAAAAGATGAAGATGTTTGTCATAGATGTAATATGACTAAACAGTAGTCACGTACCTGTTGTACGGCCAAGCACTTGATTTACTTATACTAAGTTTTTATATATAAGCTTATTAATATTTCATCATGTTTTGAAATAATGAAATATCGGTGCCTGAAGCACGACAAGAAATTATTTGGGATAAAATCCTGTTTAAATTTGATCCTCTTACAAATAAATGTGAACCAGAAGTTCAGAGGATTATTTATCTGCAAAATGTTGCAAATCAATTACATGATGTATTTACTGACACTAAAGGTGTTGTAAAATCATATATTACTGCTGTTAATGCTTAAGCAGGAATTGAAATCCCTGAAGGACGAGTTGTTAAAACAGAAATAAATGAGTCTAAGATACACCTGAAGCGTTGAAAACTTATTGGTGCACAAGAAAAATAAAAATCGGTGCTCATGAAGAGACCATATTTTCTGTACAAAATATAATCCTCCTGAAGAGGAAACCTCCTGAAGAGGTAACTCCTGAAGAGGTAACTCCTGAAGAGTGTAACTCCTGAAGAGTATAACTCCTGAAGAGAAAACTCCTGAAGAGTATAAACCTCCTGAAGAGGAACCTCTTGTAGAGGTGTTTCATGAAATGTTTTCCCCTGGAGAGGAACAAAGAGATCTCAATACATTTCATGAGTACTGGAAAATTTATGGATAGAAATAAAACTGTTGTCGACAACATATATGATAACACTTGATATTACCAGAAGTAATGAGCCAAAAACCGTCGAAGAATGTCGACGTAGAAATGATTGGCCAAAATGGAAAGCAGTTATTAAAACTGAATTAAACTCGCTAGTGAAGCGAGATGCATTTGGACCTGTTGTCCAAACACCAAATGGTGTAATATTTGTCAGATATAAGTGAGTATTTATACGAAAGCATAATGCGAAATGAAATTATGCGGTATAATTTGTCGCACAAGGTTTCCTGTAGAAACCCGAGAGCAATTATAAGGAAACATATTTCCTTGTTATGAATGCAATCACATTCATATTTTTAATCGATTTGGTTATTGCAAAAGGATTAGATATGCAGTTAATGAATGTGGTCACTGCATATTTATAAGCATCATTAGATTATTACGATACTTGAAGCATCTAATCCAAGTACATTTAGGAGTATGTACTTTATAAAGCTTCAAAGATCTTTATATGGATTAAAGCAATCCGGACACATGTTGTATAATTGAATCAATGAGTATTTATTGAAAGAAGGATTTAAGAATAATCCTATATGTTCATGTGTTTTATCAGAATCTGGATTCGTCATTATTGCAGTTTACGTTGATGATTTACCTTATTAGAACTCTTGAAAAGATCACAAGAGTTGCTATAAATTCAAGGAATCCATTTGAAAAGGAAAAATCTTATTATTCAATTCATAGATGAGTTACAAGAATTTGAGACTTCTAGCCTCATCTCTCAAATGCATTTGCTTTTCATAAAGCAACGTACCATCCTTATCTAAAGGATTAGGCAGTCGAAATGAAGAGGCAAGTAAGGATTTTAAATCCTTATTCTCCTGCTTTAAGTCTGCAATTTTTTTGTCAGACTCTTGAACGAGTCGTTGAAGTACAGAAATCTTCTCGTTAAGCTCCTCAATCTCACGATTTTTGGATTGTAATCGGTTGGAAAATCCAACAATAGAGGAGGAGTATCGGGTGCCGAGAGTCACCAGCTCATAAACAGCTTCACGATCTGACTTATTAGCCAGATCATTTGCTTGCTGCAACATTGCACCTGCGGAAGATGCAGGATCAACTTGTAATTGAGGTGAAGGATACCTCATATGTTGATTGTGAGAAATAGTAAAAGGAAATTGATGAGCCATTGAAAATTTGTAGAATAAGAATACAAATACAGATGAATTATAGATATGAGAAGAAGATTTGATGCGTACTAAATGAAACTAAAGACGGTTCTTATAGAATTGGAAATAAGAACAAGACAAACCATCATCTCTTCAAATCTCACTTTACAAGATATGCTGGATGCATAATTTCAAAAGCCAGCGAGATTAATTACAGCTATCCCTATTTTCTTGTAAACGCTGAACCTCTGCCGTTAGCTGCTGTTGTTGACTTTGTATCTGAGCTCTTTCTCGTTCTAGCTCTTCTACTCGTGTTTTCAGGTCAAGAGAATACCAGTCTATAAGTTTCTTCAGCTCCTTGTTATCTTGTTTTAAATCTTTATTTTTTCTATCTTTAGTTGCAAGCGTTTGATGCAACTCAGATATTTGATTTTTAAGATGATCAACCTTACTCGTTCTCGCCAATAGCCTCTGAGACATGGTTGTAAGAGAGGCAGCTTATTGAGCACTGAGGGTTCTTGATGCTGCAACAATTTCAGGATCAGATTTACTAGATAGATATATCTCTGCTCCTATCATGGTGTTTACAGCCTCAGGAGAAAATATAAGTGGTTGAGGTATAAAAGGTTCATGGTTTAAATCTGGGACATTAGAATTTCTATCAGACATAATATTGTTCTGGATGAACAACAACTGAATCTATGAGGAATGCGAGATCTTTTTGCTGGAGTAAACCAATGGTAAAATTGGTTATATTTAAAACAACAACCCGAAGCCTTCAAATCTCTTCACGATCTCGTTTGTCCACAATGTCAAGCGGATTTGATTTTCCGCCGAACCGATAATATTAAATCTCAAAGCTTTTACAGCTTTTATCATACATAGATGGTTTTCAATATTATTTCCGCCGTATATAAACAAGTTCTTCCTAATAACGCCGAATGAGGGGGAGAAAATTTTAGATGAAAATATTATCATACTCTCTCTAATGCATTATTTAGTTGGAGATCATGTTTGAATTCTTAACTTGTTATATATACTGAAATCATATTTGCTTATTACTTGAAACACTAACGCATATTATCAAGGGGGAATTTAAGTATTACTGCAGGTATCAGATTTCTATTAAGTTTGTCAACCAGATATTATTTTTCATCTTCAAATCACTCAGAGATTATTGCAATTCATGAAACAAGTCAAGAGTATATTTGGCTGAGATCAATGACTCAACAATTTTATATGAAGATAATGCTACTTGTATCGCTCAAATCAAATGAGGATATATCAAATATACGATCAAGTGATAATCTGGCAGATTTATTCATGAAGACATCACCAACTGCGACATTCAAGAAAATTGTGCAGAATATTAAAATGTGAAGACTCAAAAACTATTGTCATGCACTTTCCAGGGGGAGTAAAAGTCCTGAAGACTTGTGCTGATTGTACTCTTTTTCCTTCGCTAAGGTTTTATCCCATTGGGTTTTCCTTTGCAAGGTTTTAATGAGGCAATCTTAAAGCACTTGTGGATACATAAAGAGACTGTACTCTTTTTCCTTCGCCATTGGTTTTTCTTCCCACTGGGTTTTTCCTTGGCAAGGTTTTAACGAGGCAGATTCTTTATGGGTGGTCATTCAAGGGGGAGTGTTATAAACAAAACGTCGGCCGCCGCCCCTATGGCCCACCACTAAATTATGTGAATGACCCCACCACTATTATTTTAAATCTGCATAGTGACTTGCATAGTAACTTGCATAGTAACTTGCATAGTAATTTCAACGCCTATAAATATGGGTTTCAATTGTAATGAAATTCATAAGAAAATATAGAGAGAGAAAGAAAGTTTCAGTTCTTAAGAGTTTCTTTTCTCTTGTAGTAGTAGTAGTTTTATTTTTAGTTTTATAACAATATTGGTGTTTTTGTTTTATTTTAAACGGAAATGACTATCTAATACTTCTTATCAACGTAAAATCTCAATATTATTGTTGGATATTGATTAATGGTGGTCATGGGCTTGCGAACTTGCTCAGCCCAATTGGCGTTAAATCTAAATAAGAACAGAAGAGTGAAAAACCCCGTATATGGAATTGGTCAATCCCGGCCTCGTAACTACTCTATTGGCCCAGTTTCAAGTGTGCCTACCTAGTTTTCTTTTCTCCCCCTTTTTTTTGGAGTTAGTTTCCTTTGTTTTTAGTCCTAGTAGAGTTCTTTCTATTTAATCATATAAAAATCAAATTATAACATCTGATGTGACACTCATACCGCATTTGTCGGTAGAAAAATGGACACATAAATATTAGAGGTGTAAACGGTCTGGTCCAATTTGAAAAAAATGTAGACCGATTCTATTCAGTCCGAGAATTTTCTCACCCTAGACCAGACCGAACTCCTATTCGGTCTATAGGCAATTCGGTTTAGTCCAGGGGCACCTGATATGATTTAATGGACTAAATTTAATCCAAAATCCTGCAATGATGGAAAAATAATTTTTAGCCAAAATTTAATTATTTTTAGCTTAATTTACGTATTTATCACAGATTTAAACCAAATAATATTAAAAAAAAATACTCTTAAAACAATTGGCAAAAGAAAAATAATCTAAAACAAAGTAAAAAAAAAAGTCCTTAAAAATCCAAATAAAATAAAAAAGAAATTAACTAAGTCTTAAGAGTCCTTAAGAGTTAAGAGTTCAAAAAAAAAAAAAAAACAATCCTTAAGAAATAATCATTTTTACTAATTTATAATCTCATCTAAATATTAAACAAAATATATAATTATAATTTATAGTCTATAAACTTAATAAGTTAATACTTATAGTCATACACTAGAAGTTATAACTAATATTCTATATTATATATAACCCATGGTCCCACAGGTTGATTAGTTAATCTAATCCTCATAAGTTACTAAAGAATGCCTAGATAGAGCATTTGAAAATGTACAATCAGTGAAATACTCATTCACCTTGATTATAAATGGCATTCCTAAAAAATATATAGTCAAAAATAACATTAATATTTATAATTGCTACATGTAATTATAATAACTAAGAAGAATAATTAATAATTAGTTAATAGTATTTTAGTGATACATCATAGGTTGATAAATTATAACTAATAACACTATTACATTAGTATTTATAAATTTATATGTTAGTAAATAGTAATAAATTAGTAATAATATATTAAACAATAATAATACAATTATTACTTATAAGTTGTTACTAATACTCTATATAAATAAATTATAATTTATATTTTTATACTACAACTAGTCAACTACTATAAATTATAATATGTTAATATTATAAGAATATATATTATATATTAATATGTTATACTACCACTTTTAATCTATATTAATATTAATATTATAAGTTATATACTATTATTTATATATACATACATATATATATATAAATGGTGTGCATTCGGTACGGTTTAGGGGGAGAAATGTCTTGGACCGAGATCGGACCGGAAATGTTCGGTCCATGTAGAAATTAGATCAGACCGGACCAAATTTCATCTGGTCCGATCTGGTCCACCGGTCTGGTTCGATCTTCTTACATTCTTAGTAAATACTATCGCTTGACAGGCTAAAGCATTAGGTCATGTAAGCATGATGTTTTAGTCTATCGTTTCACACGGTAACGTCTAAATACCTTCTCTAATCAAGTTTATTCCTGACACGTTATCATTAGTCACTTTGAACATTTGACATGCAACCAGTTAATTCTTGACTTTGCTAGACTTCTTCTTTACCTTGCCGGCGGACTAGCGTGAGACTTCTACAGTAGCTATCGATGCACATCAATAAGACTTTGACGACGATGAAGACTACAATGGTCTGGTTATGGATACCAGGTACTAGTATTTTTAGATCTACTAGTGTAGCTTATGTATTAAAAAATTTGAATAAAAAGAACTCAAACATTCATTGATGGTCTGGAACCTTTACAAGAGTGTTCTTTTTAGGTTGCAATACATGATTTGAAGCAGTTGGAAGTGGGTGAATCGGCACTTGGAAGACTTGGAGGAGGAGTCAGTTACGAAATGGGTGTATCGAATGATGCTTGGATGACGTGAGTTGCAGCGCTTGAAAGTAGGTCTATTGGTGCTTCGAAGACTAGAATTGCAGTGTTTAGAATACTTGGAAGATGACTCTTTGCATTATCTGTCGTGCTTTTGAGTATGAAAAGATGGGAACATGTTAACGAGGTGTTGAGGCCGTGTGCGAGTGAGCATTTGACGTCATCCAATCGGTTAATTGAGGCGGCACCAAGTGCATGGTAAAAAAACTGAGTGGAAAAAACAACTTAGAACAAAATTTCAAATTCTTTCAAAAATGAAATTGAGATGGTACCGATAGAATCAACAACGGTTGAAAAAAAAACTACAACCTTTAAATCATTTGTATTTTCCAAAATTATTTCTTTCACTTTCTACTCTGCCTCCCCCCCCCCCCCCCATCTCTCTCAAAATTACTTATTTGCTAACAAATTTTAAGAATAGGAATCCTTGAATTTGTGCAAAGGTTCGATTTAGTTCACTAGAATTATTCAAAAAGTGGTAAGAAAAAGTCAATTAATGTATTATTTTTCTTATATTGCTCTTTCAATTATGTCTATTTAATATATTATTCTTAAAATTGCTTCAGATATTCTTATTTTATGAAGTAGATTTGAATTTTTCATGTAGTTGTATGGTTGGTAGTTCATGATAGGTGTTTTAAAAAGTCCAATTTAGACACTTGGTAATTGACCTAGGTACACACAATGCCAAGCCATATCTTTAGCCCTTTAGAAGAGATAACATGAGAAAGGTGAAGAAGAGAAAGAAAAAGAGATCAAGGAATCTCACAATAAGACTAAAAAGCAACATTAGCCAATTCTACCTGGAGTTTGTTTCCAAAAATGGATCTTTTGCCTAAGCCAAACAAAAATTTCTAGGTCAATTACCAAGTGTCTAAACGTGGTTTTAGACATTTGGTTAGATACTTTAGATAGTCTTACATGGCTATTTTAACTTCCTTATGTAGAATCCTTTATAACACTCAATATAATTTAAAGGAATTCTAATGATTTTGGTATATTTTTGGGGTTTTTATTCAATTATAGAAATAAGAATCCTTTATTTCGAAGTTACTGCTTCTATCTATGTATATGTAGTTAGTACTATATATTCAAGTTGGAACATTGCAAGCTGTAAGAGAATAAATAGGAACTGGACAGGACAATATAGGTTGTGGGGGCTAGAAGGTATTCTCACTTCTAAGATTCTCCATTGCTAAAATGTTAAGTAGAAAAGGACCAAATACGAAATGATTAGCTAAAAATTTACACTTGAAATTTAGACTATCAAGCCTCATCTTTGTAAGGTGGGTTATTAGCAGCCAATAGCATAGAAATGAAGAAATGAGAGATTTGTCTATCTGATCATAACATACTATCAATTAGAGGTTGTGACTTGGTTATAGCTGCTAAGGGAAAATCGTCTTATGGCATTCATCTTGGTTTATATAGTGGGAAAACTAGAAACTAGGTTTTAGTTTATTTGTTTTCGAATGATGAGTTAGGCTTATTAAGATTTGTGCCTGCAAGATTGGTTATGATCAAGTTTCTCTATAGATTGATTGGGTATGTTTCTCGGTTGTTATTCAATTATAGAAATAGTAACCATTTTCTTTCGAAATTAGGACTTCTATCTATGTATATGCAGTTAGTACATATACTTAAGTTGGAACATTACAAGTTGTAAGATAATAAATAGGAAATGGACATGATAGTATAGTGATTCATGGTAGTGTGTGTGTGAGCAGGTGCACTGGTAAACTGAGTGGGCACCGAGTGCTTGATAAAAAATGGAGTGAAAAATAACCGTCTAGAATAAAAACTTAAACAGTCTCAAAATGTATTTAATATGTTTCGATGTGAAGCAACATCTATTGTAAAATAACAAAACCGCTTGAAATCATATTTATTTTAAAAATGATCTGTTTTTTCTTTCACTCTCTTCTCCGCTTGCTCCCTCTCAAATTAATGTGACTTCAACCAATAGTCCAAACCATTCTATATTTTTGCATTAAACTGTTATTTGGGTGTGGATTTGTTGTTAGCATTTCTCACGAATTTTTGCTTCAGATCCTTTAATTAGTGAATTATTTTCTCTTTTTCGATAAACAAATTAAGTTTTCAAATTTTGCAATTGAAAGTACTTTTCAATTGACTTTGTTTGGATTGACTTTGTTTGGTTATTGGCAAATGTTTTTTTTTTGTTTATCATGTCTTCTTTGTTATCAAAAGACATTTTATTTCCAAGTTTATTTTATGTTAATATCTTCATATGCCTTTTATGAATCACATCCAGCCCCTGTTACGTTCTTTGGTTAATTTTTTGAGACATTCAAAACATAGAGGGCAATTCATGCACTACCACATGATAAATTGTCGAATACATCTTTAAACATACTTTTTTTTTTATTCCAAATGCTGAGCATGGAACTTCCCTTATGAAGAGGATGTGTGCTGATTAGCTACCTTTTGACAGCTTCATTAAAATTACTATATTTTGAAAAGTCCAACGTACTACTGCTGTTTCATGTGCCGATTCGATGCTTAATATATTTATATATGCAATGTAATACTCATTTTTCAACTAATTTGCTATCAGAATAAATCATTTGACCTTAGTAGATTGGTAGTAGATGATGCTCAATAAAATTTATGCGTGCGTTGACAATCCTTTTACTCATTTTAACAGGGCAATTACATCTTTGTTAAACGTAACTCCTAAGTACACTTGAATCTTCCAACTAACCACCAGGTACCTTTTTAATGTATTTATCACTTGTTTCATGGCGATCATTCTCATGCATATATTCCTGATTTAATTAATTTGCTTATATTAAGTTAAATTATTGATCGTCATCTGATGTATTTATGTTCATTTTTTTTTTTACTTTGTGACCATTTCTATTTTTTAAAAAAATTAAAAATGGAAAATCCTAAACTAACACGTAGTAGAAGACGAACGATTATTAATGATAAAAGGAGTGGAGCAAGAATGCATTGTGATGATAAACGAAGTAGAAATGATATAAATGAAGACGTAGTTAGGTGACATAAAAGACGACTGATGATGGATGATATTGGAAGTGGAGTAATGATGTGTGTTGATGGTGAATGAAGTAGGGATAGTACAACTATCGAACCTTAAAGTAAATGGCTCAATTACATAAATTATGTAAAATAAGACATTTTTGTTTAATATAGGATTAATAGTAATGATTATTTTTTATGTTGTTATCTACGTTGTAGGAAAATAGACAGAGCCTTGAAATCTCGGTCCTCCATCTTATGAATGTGATTATTGTGGAATAATGTTATGGTATGAAGAGATAAGAAGAGATAAGTATAAAATCAAGGATATCCACTCAACCAAAACTTTCTCTTTATTGAATGGAAGGTCAAGTTTTGTTACATTTACTTTAGAAATCACCTTTTATATTGAAAGAACTGATAAGTCCTATAGGTGGGAAACATTGTAAAAGCTTCAAGGCACAAATACGAAGTTATAATGCCGTTCTTGCTATGGCTTCAATAGGTGAAAATGTAGACAAGAATATTAATGATAGGGGAGGTCCATACATCTTTTGAATCAATGGTCAAAATTATCCTAAAATTGGAACCCTACATCTAATAAATGGTTCTAATCCTCAATTTGCACAATTATACTTCTATGACACTGAGAGTGAGGTACGGAATCGAATGAGTGTGCTAAATCATAACAACTCTAAAAAAAATATTAACTCATCAATTCTTACTATATTGGTCTGGATGCTTAATAAAACAAATGAATGGGTGAAAGTATTTCGTACGATAAGAGACCATTCTTTAGAGGTCGATATTCATTAAATGAGACTACGTCTTATTAGTTCAAGAACAACAAATGGAAGAGAATGTGATTTACCCAACTGTTTTGAGATTGCTGCAATTATTATTAGTGATATTGGTATTAAGGATGCTGATCGGGATATTGTTGTCAAATATAAAGCAGGTGAATTGAAAATGGTTAATGAGTTACATCCATCATATATGGCACTACAATACCATCTTCTTTTTCCATAAGGGGAAGATGGATTTAGATTTGGTATTTTATATGGGACTAATGGTAGAAGTACATCAAGAAAGAAATAGTTTATTACTATGAGAGAATATTATGCATACAAATTATAAGAACATGAACGAGAAGGACACGCATTAATATATGACAATCGTTTATGCCAACAATTTGTTGTTGATGCATGCACAGGTACTGAAGAGATCTGACTGATGTCGGCGAGAAGAAACCAAAGTAAATTAAGGGTTAAGTTATATAGTGGATTGAGAGATGTAGTTTTGAGAGGAGATACAACTCTTGCATCTACTGGAAAGAGAATTGTATTACCTTCAAGTTTCATAGGAAATCCAAGATATATGATTGAGAATTATCAAGATGCAATAGCCATTTATAGGTGGGCAGGTTATCCCGATTTATTTATAAAATTCACATGCAACTCAAAATGGACAGAGATTGAAAGTTTTCTATCTAAGAACCTTGGACAAAGAGCAGAAGATTGATTAGATATAGTCACAAGGGTTTTTTAAATTAAACCCAATAAACTACTATGTGACTTAAAACATGGGCAACACTTCGGGAGGGTGATTGCTGGTAATACTTCCTTTATCATTTGTATATTCCATACTATCCTAAACTAGAGAAATATGTGCACATCTAATTAATTTTATATTCTGTCTTTTCAGTTATCTATACTATTGAATATCAAAAGAGAGAACTATCACATGCACATGTACTGGTCTTTTTGTCATTATGATGACAAGCATCCAACTCCGACATAAATAGATAGAATAATATTCGCAGAGATTCCAGATGTTAACAGAGATAAAATCGTTTACGATGCGGTGAAGCAGTATATGATTCATGGTCCATGTGGACTTCTAAATCCAAACAAGTTGTATGATTAATAGCAAGTGTAGCAAAAGTTTTCGAAAAAATTTTGTAGGTAGACGTCAATTGATGAAGATGAATTTGTAGTATATAGAAGAAGAGATGATCCTGATATGTATATAAAAAAGAATGGTCTTAAGTTAGACAACAGATTTATAGCTCCTTACAACTTGGACTTGTTGGTAAAATATCAAGCACATATAAATGTTGAATGGTGCAATCGATCAAAATCTATAAAGTATTTGTTCAAATACATCAATAAAGGACCTAACTATGCGACTTTAATTATGGATGAAAATCTTCATATAGATGGTTTTACAGGGTCACAACATGTAACTAATATTGATGAGATCAAACTGTATCTAAATTGTAGATATGTATCTGCAACGAAAGCATGTTGAAGAATATTTGGGGTTTACATTCATTATTGTGAACCGATAGTGGAGAGACTAAGTTTCTATCTTAAAAATGAGCAGTCAATCATATTTGAAGATTCAGATTACTTGGATAATGTACTCAATCGACCAAATATTTTACAGAAAAAAATTTACTGAATTGATGAAAGCAAATAATATGCATGAAGAAGTAAGAAATCTAACATATTTGGATTTTCCATATAAATGGATTTGGAATAACAGAGATAAAGAATGGAATATGAGAAAGCAAGGACGATATGTAGGCTGAATATATTATTCACATCCTAGTACTGGTGAACGATCTTATTTACACATGTTTCTTAATATAGTCAGAGGACCTCGATCTTTTGAAGAAATTAGAACAGTAGATAATGTATTATACCCATCTTACAAGTCGACATGTTATACCCCTAATTTACTTGATGATGATAAGGAGTAGCATGAAACTCTAAATCATGCTTCACAATAGGCACCTGCGAAGCAACTACGTGAATTACTTGTTGCAATATTAACCTTTCGTGAGGTTACAGATCCTTATAAATTATAGATAGGTAATTGAGAGTTATTATCTGAAGACATTCTTCATTATCAAATAAGAGTTTTTCATTATGATAACTTATGTCTTATCGAAATACAAATACAAATTTATGCACTCTATGAAATTGAGCAATTGTTGGTAAGAAGTGAAAGATCATTAAGAGAATCCGAAAATATGTCATATCCAGATGTGTTACTACTTGGGGACAACAATAATAGATTGCCATAAGAGGGGTTGGATTATAATAGGGTTGGGTTAAAGGAGGAGCATAAAAAGTTATTTACTAATCTTACTATTGAACAGAGGAGAATATATAACTCTGTCATTGAATCAGTGAATGGTGACAATGATGGTTTCTTTTTTATATGTGGACATAGTGGTATAGGAAAAACTTATCTTTAAAAAACATTGATATTTCGATTATGTTTCAAAGGGAAAGTAGTGCTTGCAGTTGCTTCATCTGGAATTGCGGCTCTATTATTGCCTGGTGGTCGAACTGCTCATTAATATGTCAAATTTCAAATACTAATTAATATGTCAAGTAACTCAACTTGCTCATTTAAATAGGGCTCTCAACTTGAAAAATTAATGGTAAGACCACGTCTCATAATTTAGGATGAGGCTCCTATGACTCATCGGAATTGTTTTGAAGGTATGGAGCATTCGTTAAGAGGTATTTTACGATTTACTGATGTAGATAGTGCAGAAAAGCCATTTGGAGGGAAGACAATTGTTCTCGATAGTGATTTTCACCAAATACTACCAGTTGTATCCAAAGGTCAAAGAGAGCAAATAATTAAGGCAACTATTAACGAATTTTCATTGTGGAGGAATTGCGTTGTTTTAACAATGACTCAAAATATGAGACGCGACTAAAACACGCGAGATAATGCTACAAGAGATTTTGCAAATTGAATCTTAAGAATGGGTGATGGTGACTTGAGTTGTGTTGAAAGTAAATGAATGCTTGGGATACCATTTGATTTAATTGTTCAATCTAATGATGATCCGATAGCAACTATCATAAATGCTACCTATCTAGATTTGAGAGACAAATGTAATAATTCTAGATATTTGGGCGAAAGAAAAATTCTAGCACCTATAAATAATGATGTTCAGGATATCAATGACTACATGATAGACCAGCTCATCAATCTGGATGAACAAGTGTTTTACAGTGAAGATTCGATATGTAAAATTGGAGACAATATTACAAAACAACAATCGATGTTTCCAATAGAATTTTTAAATCTCTTGAAATTTTTAGGTATTCTAAATCATAAATTGAGATTGAAAGTAGAGATATCAATAATGCCACTTTGAGATTTGAATCAGTGTAGTGATTTTTGCAATGACACTCGACTCATAGTTACTCAGTTATCAAAATTGGTTGTTGAGGCAAAAATCATGATTGGAACGCACGTTGGAGAAATAATATTTATTCCTCTCATAATTTTATCCATTTCCAATCCAAAATTGCCTTTTATATTGAAGAGAATACAATTTTCAATATCTATATGCTTTGCAATGACAATCAACAAAAGTTAAGGACAACATTAGAACATATCGGGCTTTTTCTTGAAAAGTTAGTTTTCTGTTATAGTCAGATGTACATTACAGTATCTTGAGTAAAGAGAAGAGATGGATTAAAAATTCTTATCTTAAAAAAAACCTTAGATGGTCGTTTCTATACAAAAAAAATGTTGTATATAATGAGATTTTCAACGATTTGTCGAAAGGTATTTAATTTCCATCTGTTCTCAATTATATTTGTTTCTTATGTTATCTTTATATATTTTATATTTGTAATACATGATAACTTGCATTTTTTTTAACATGTTTTGATTTTAAAATTTCTGTAGGTACGAATGACTGAGATGAATATGAATTGCATGCCTTTGAATAAATTATCAACTGGGAAGGAATCATGGATATTGAAATTAGAATATTACGTGCGTGGGATTCAATAATTATAGGAAATACATAAGCTTATTAGCCTTAATTTGATTCTAAAAGATATCAATGTAAGTTATTTTAAATATTTTATCAAAATTAATTTTTTAATTTATTTAGACACTACTCAATCTTAACTAATATATTTTCTCATTTTTATTTTTAAAGGGGACTTTAATTCATTCAAGCATAAAGAAAAATTTGGTTCAACGCTTCTGCCCATTGTTGACAGAAGAGTGTACTTATGCAATAAAGAATTTCGTTGTTGACGAATGCAAAGGAAAGTATCGTCTAATTGGTACAAGCTATAAGATTTTTGTTCATATCAACGACTTTGGTTGTTAAACTTGATAGAATTAGTCAATCACTACCTAAGTTTCAGTTTGAATTTGCAATTACGCAACTGTAGAGAAACGTTGCTATGATCCATCATACTTGACTGGTTTGTATTCTATTTTCTATGTAATGAAAGCTTATCATTTCATATATTAAATTTAAGTTTAAATATTATTTTCAAGATAACAAAATATTATCATCATATTATGACTTCGAATCATTATCAGATGTAATTGGAAGATTAGAATTTATTGGAGGTTTAGAGGAAAGAACTTCAAAGGGTCATCCTGTGATGCTACGAACGATTCAACTGCTATTAGAAGAGTAAGTACAATTTATTTAATATTAAATCAAAAATAAATTAATTTATTGGTTGATAATATTATATATAAGAATGACTAATTCGTGGATGTTGAATTTTAGGAATAAAAATATACAAGCAATGATGTGGGGGTCTACTGCACTGCAAATTGATGATGATTTTTATAAGAATAATCCAGGACCAATTGTGGTAGTAGTTACTTCGACAATAGTAAAAACATTTAGAGGTAACATTTACATTTTACATTAGTGTAATAAAATATAATTAAAAATAATAATATCAGTGCTGCACATGTATTTGAAATAATTTTGTTTGCATGCGAGTTTAATCTATCATCGATCAATGCTACAAAGTTGTATATAAATCCCGAGATTTTGAACGTCTCAAGAATTCGAGAAATAATGATAACATCTTCTACTTTATATTCTCTAAAATTAAACCATCGTACTATATATATCTATTAACTTTTCTAGTTAATTAGGTTGCAAGAGGCATCAAAAAGGAAATCAAAACCATAAAATCGAAGCATCCAGTCATATTTAATACAGAACTGTCAATCTACAATAGGAAATTAATTGCTGAAATTAAGAACTGGAATGGATAGCAGATACAAAGATTTTAATTTTATGGTTTGAATTTAACACAATATATAGTTCTTTAAGATTATACATTTTTTGTGACGTGTTTATGCAAAATTGGAAAGATAGACAACAACTATGGGTGGTATTATAATTTTTACCTTCTATGAAAAATCAAAATTAAGTTCATTGAAGGATTATCATAGTGTGAAGATAGATGTAAGATAAAACTGAAACGGATTGTATCAAGATAATTTTAAAAAAACAAATTTTATGTATATATTCATTTGCACAGATACACATGTGAATTTCTATATTTTTATTAACAAGTGTTACATTTTTAAGATATCGGATAAATATGGAGCCGGTTGATAACTAAGGGTTAGTGTCATCAGTGCTATTTAACAAAGAGGCTGAAAAAGTTTTAAATAAAATGCAAAAGAACTTACGAAAAAAGAAGACCAGGTAACAAAATAATAGATATAATATTTTAAAAATGAATATTAGTATATAAAGTATAATAATTACATTATATAATCGATATACCCTTAATATAACATATATTTTTATATTTGTGTAGGTACAAAATGATGATGGGTTCCCAAATGATTTACAACAATTTGTTGGTAAAGAATACATCTTCTTACTACGATTTGATGAATACAACTTAAAGTATGGACATGAAAACTACACAATTCAACGCATATTTGATCCCGAATATATAAAATTAATGACAATTAAGAAGGTAACAAAGAATTACATGATTTGGTACTTAATCTTAATTTCTATCAGATTCTATTTTTATAATGGTATGAGTCTCATTACTCAATCAATTCGTTGAGGTCATTGAACGGTATATTGATATACTATTCTTTACTAGAAATATAATGATTAAAATATTTTATATATAGACATTTGTTAATGATAATATTTTTATTCCAAGAAATTACTATAGACATCGATCTTGAGATCAATACAAATATAAAGGAAGATGATCAATCTCAGGCTTCATAATCCAAGAGGAGGAAAATAAAGCAAAAATATGATTTATGATATGATACATTTTATTAGTAAACGGAAAAAAAAACGAATGTGCTTTGTAATGTTGTAGTTATGATATTGTATTAAGTATTGAGATTATGTGCGTGGTTGTAATAAAGATGTTAGTTATGTGAGTTGTAAAGTATTGGAATTTCTTTAGTTGAGGAAATTGTGAAGGAGCATGGTTATTGCATTCGTTGAGATTAATAAATCTATGTTATTAGTCAGGTTCATTGCTTGTGAGTTAAATAGATGATGGATATAATTTGTATATTGTATTTGATGAAACTTATTATTATTTATGTATTGTCTTTGTGTTGGATTATGTAGGTTGTGATGTTATAGTATGATATATATATATATATATTAGTAATAGTTGAGGAAGTGATTATATATATTGAAATATATAATTGTAATATTCTGCATAAATATAAGTCCGCATAATATGCTCATTTTTTTAATTTTAATGGCCTATAAACGCCTAATGCATGAATTTACATCCTGGAATATGAGATTTTCATCTACTACGGTCAACAATATTATGCCTTCAACAATACTACAATTAATTAACATTCAGAATTCTCCATTTAATAAGAAATAAGCTAACAACTATTGTAACTTTTATTTCTAAAAAATACTAATTACATAAATCAACAATATTTATGATGGATAAAGTTTTTATAATCTAAATTAATAGAGAGAATTTGATGATGATCTAAGTACGCAGTAGTATGATGGTCATCTAGAAATGTTATTTTTAGGGGTTAAATAAAATTTATAGCAAGTTTTACAACAATAAACATCCAATTTTATGGAATCAAGGTGTTAAATTCTAGAACTTTATACTATTCTAGAAGGTTTAGTTGAAATGATAATAGTTTTCAAATAGGATGAGAGCGAGTTGTAGTACCTGATAACCATAACCAGACATGATCAGTACAATTTTAGTTACGAAGAAATTGCCATTAATGAACTGGCGCCACCTAAAGATGAGAAAAAAAACATCACGAGTCTTATTAACAAATACCTGGATAACGAATAAATTACATTCAAACAAGGCTAATTTTAGTAAACAACAAATCTCCATCCCTCATTAACACCCTTATCAAATCCCAACTTCTCCCTCAACATTCACTTCTTGCCATTCTCCGACCTCTCGTCGTTTGCCCATTCATCAGACGACGGGAGCGGAACCCTCTTGGGCCTCTTTCTTTTTCTTAGTAATTCAATAACCTTCTTTAGCTCTTCTTCATCTCCATTTTCTAATTTATTTTTACAAAAACTTCGTATTTTTTTTTTATAATGTCAGCCATTCTTGCCCCTTTCCAACTCTTGGAACTAAATCTCATATCCGCTCAAGACCTCGCCAATGTCTCCCGGTCCATGCGGACCTACGCGGTGGCTTGGGTTCACCCAGACCGAAAGCTTTCGACCCGAGTCGACACCCAAGGAGACAACAACCCCACCTGGAACGACAAGTTTGTCTTTCGCGTCGACGACGAGTTTCTATACTCTGACACCTCGGCCATCATGGTCGAGATCTATGCGCTCCACTGGTTCCGTGACATCCACGTGGGGACCGTCCGTGTCCTTGTTGGAAATATCCTCCCTAACATGCCTCGGGAGTACCGTCAACGCAACATGATCCAGTCACCAGCCGGGATGCGTTTCGTGGCGCTCCAAGTCCGCCGGCCCTCGGGTCGG
Organism: Platycarya strobilacea; assembly: GCA_036898215.1. Taxonomy (NCBI): domain Eukaryota; kingdom Viridiplantae; phylum Streptophyta; class Magnoliopsida; order Fagales; family Juglandaceae; genus Platycarya; species Platycarya strobilacea. Next base: position 41,933,581 of record CM072545.1, on the reverse strand, counting down.
CCCCAAGGGATTCTGAACATTGGTGTCGGAGTGCTTAACAGCTCCATGCGGAGCATGCCATTGTACTCACAGCTCAACTCCTCCGGTGCAGTAGGGTATCGCCACCTGATGGGAGAGGATGACTCGCATCTCCAAGGGAACGACTCTATTCAGACAGCTGTTTCCAAACCTTCGGTCCTTCGACGCACCAAGAGTGACACCAGCTCCATGATCAGGTCTGAACTCCGAGCCACAGAACTTCGAGGGGTCCCAAAGAAAGGAAAGCCGAGCTCTACAGTCGACGGCTCTGATGTGGGTTCTAAGAAAAAGAAATTTTGGTCTAGGGCAAGTAATTCATTGCTTAACGGTTCAGACATCGGGAATGGCAAAAAGAGAAAGAACAAGATCACAAAGAACTCTAGGCCCAATTCTGTCATAAGTGGATCCGAAGTCAGTGGGTACGTATCAGTTAAAGATAAAACCGGAAAATCAAGTTCGATAATCAGCGGTTCAGAAGTTAGCCGAGACCCACCACCTAAGAAGGGCCATAAAAAATGGGGCAAAGGCAAGCCGAGTTCCGCCCAAAGCGAGTCGGAGGCAGCACCTGAACCTGAAGTAGATCAACCACCAACAAAACGGGTAGTGTTGAATGACAAACCCATTAGAGAAGCCGACAATTGGTCAGAATCAGAGGTGGACACGCCGAAAGTGAGACCGAGCACACTTGAACAAGCAGGTTTCTACTTAGATTTCGAGAACCCAAGAAAATCCCGCATGACGCCGATGCACTCAAATGTGACACCCATGCCTGTCCGCATGACGCCCATGCATACACGTAGGACACCCAAGCATCAACGTCTGATACAAGTCCACCCACGCGCAACACCCATTCGTACGAAATCCTTCCACAAGTTCAACGGGCTGTTAGAGTATGGAACGCCGCACAGATCGGCAATGATGGACTACAATATTACCACCCCGCGCAAGTCGGCATTACCTAATGCGAGGGTGTTCTTGACAGAGTCTGAGTTGGGTCCATCGCCGTCTGAAGTGGCTGCAGAAATGGCTAAGGTGCAGCGACTAGATGAGGAAGGGAGCTCATTGGTGGGCGGGGCCAGCATGGACGAGAGCGTGGAAGGGCTACAGTCTAAGCTAGAGCGTTGGCGAACCGAGCTCCCGCCCGTTTATGACCAAGGTGAGTTCTCGAGCGTGATGTCGAGCAAGAATAATGAACGTGAGCAGCAAAAATCAGATGACGGTAATGGATTGTTCTCGTGCTTCAGTAATATCTGTGGGTGTCAATGTCAGATCGTTTGTGGTGGCGACTCTACAAAAAAACCAAGTAAGAAAGTTGGAAGTGGGAGAATCCACCAAAGGAGTGCCTCGGTCGAGAAGGTGGGTTTTGTTTGAAAGGTTGAGTCAATTATGGACCGATTGATCCGAATTGGTACTTGGGTTCATGTGAAGAAGAAGATGAATACCCCAAAAAAATGGGAAAGGAAATTAATTTGTACTTTAATTTTTTGCCCTCGTGTAGAGTATGTACATTTTCGAAATTATCAATATTAATTGTTGTGGTGTGGACAATTCATTTTTCCTTACTTGTCTTTGCATACATAGTTCTTACTATGCTCTCTATAAATCTCTTATGGTATACGTATTCACCCCATTAATGGAAAATGGAATGCAGAGAGATTTGTCAAAGCGCACGCATGATATATGCGTAGGGTGGTGCTAGGGACATCGTTGGGGTGTCCCGTTTTGGGCACCGTTAGTGTTTTTTTTTTCATTTTTTTTGTTTTTTACATTAGTTTTTTAACACTCTTAAATATTTTTTTTAAAACTTAAATAATATTTTCTTAAACATTAAGTTAAAAAACTAAAAAAAAAAAGCGGCGTTTAAAAACGAGACACATGCATGTAATGCAATGCATACATGGAGTACACATGCATGTAATGCAATGCATACATGGAGTACACATGCATGTATATATATATATATAGCTTTAATTATGTTTTTGGACTATACTTATTAATTCCTATTGCTTATAAATGGGCTTCTTTTCTTATCCTCTGCAACAGTATGCTATTCACACAAGTTTTGACTACTGTTTTGATGACTATTCTAGTTACAAATTTGAATGAAATATTTTAATACCGATATTATTTTAGAATAGTCTATTTATAAATAAATTAATGATATATATAAACTATATTCTAAAATTATAAAAATATAAATCTTAATAATGTATATACATGAGAAACTCAATAATACCTATCAATACAAGTCTTAACAACATATATTTGTAAAACCTAATAAAACTTAACAACCCAAATTCTGTTTTGGTCTTCACATTGGCAACATAGAAGAGAAGAAATATTCTTCATTTTGTAAATGGAAAAGTCAGCATTTAATTGCTATAATCCTCCCAAATAGTTTGATCACTTTAATCCGCATTTATCTTTCTTGTTATTACAAGTAGTCACAAGCTTTCATTAATGAGAGAAAATAACATTTCAGGTCATCCATGATAGAAGTAGGGACATAATAATTGTAAATATTGACACAATGTCTGAAGTTAATAGTAGCACTAGCAATATCTCACGCTCAAAGAACTCTTGGCATGGTATTAAGCATGTCGACAAACTACACATACAGAAGATAATGAAGAGCATCGATTTTTAGTTGTCAAAATTTTGAATATGTTATTATACTCTTATTTGCTAAGAAGTGAATGGTAATCCTTGTTTGTTAATGTGTTGGTTGATTTTGTAGGTTGGAAATTATTGCAAATATTTGTGTTGGTATAATCTAAAAATACCACCATATGGTTAGAAGAGCATCAACCATTTAAAAATTAAGATTCAAAAGATACAACTCAATGGATGTCCAAACAACTCAACATCGACTAAAAATAGAGATTGAGAGACGCAAGTAAAAGTTTGAGCGAATTATTGTAGTTTTTGTAATTTCAATATCATAGGTACTTTGTTTAGACATGTTTTTTTTGGAAAATTCTGAGATAAGATGTCATCTTTGGAGTTAATTTCATGAAATCTTGTTACTTTGTGTAGTACTGGGTACTTAATAGCATTCCTAAGCATTTCACAATTTAGTATTGTTATTTTAATCCAGATTGCATGATACGGTTATGATATTGCATATAAAAGGCCGTTGGGTAAATCATTATAATCCAGCAAATTTTAGTACGAGCATCTTCAATGGAGGAAAACCATGAGTGCTTACATCAACAAAGAGTTACCAAAATAGGGTCAATAAAATTCTAAAACATGTTCAATGGTTGTTTAATTAATGGTCTAAACAACTCCAAGATCATTAAAAATGTTTAATTAATGATCTAAACAGGTCACTATGATCAAGATTACAAAATTTTCTCATGGCATCTACCAATCACAAAAAAAAGTGGTCCCTTCCAAAATGAGCATGGCATCTACCAATCTACCAATCATTGAAATTCTGATGAAGAGCCTCCATAGTATGTCCAATATCAGTTTTGTTCTATTAGGGCATAAAAATGTTAAAAGTGGCAACACAATTCAATAAAATGATTATCAAAATAATTTTGTTTGACATTATCGATGAGTGATGAGCAGTCAAAAGAGTTGAAAAAATCTGGCGCATGTGTCCAAACTTTTACTTTGTTGATCCTAGTGTTAAAAGTATAATTTAAAAAACAAATGAAATAAAAAACCACAAAATATTCAAACGAAGTAGTGTGCCCAAAAAATCTAGCCCTTTCGAAAAGGAAAAATTTACCAATGTTTTAGAATTCAGATGTTGTGTGCTACTCACAATGCATTCATCTGGAGTGTGATTGCCCTAATTACATTATAATGAAGATAATGATTTAGTTCTACACATCTATAATATGTTGAACCATAAATTTAGCACACAACATTAATAAAAACGAATCTCAGCTTCGTTGTGGTACAATCACATTTTCGTATTAGATTTTTTAATACTCTTCTCAGTGGGGTGCACTTTTCTCTTAGACGGTGATCTTCCTTTACTCTGAACTACCAACAGACTAAGAATTCTACTTATCATGCCCTCCATGAAAGTAGTTTTATCAATTGTGTTGCTAGTATACTTGTGAGAAGCGATACCACGGTATTGTGTCTTCAATTGTTCTATCTCGCTAATCAATTTAACACAATTGATCTTGGCCTTTGAAGCATTGAAACAAAGTTTATAAAAGCAATTTTGGATTCTATCGTACCTTTGCACATCGCTGGTACTACTAGTGTCATAACTATTTTTCATGAATGCGTATTTTGACTTAATATCTTTCCTCCACCAATACAAGATATATTTTGATGGTATTCTATGTTGGTCTATCTAAGTTAAGAAATAGAGAGTGTGTCTGCACAAAATACCCCTAAGTCCAAATAACGTACAACTGCAATACACATCAAGGGAATCTTAATCAACTTTAACATTAAAGCTTATTACATGTTTTAATAAGTCATCACCAGCTTGAATCTCATATCTAACAAGAAATGTCTATCTACCACCCTTATATCCCAATAATGAGGTAGTGAAATATAGAATCTTTGCAATTCATCTTGTACTTTTTTTAATTTAGCAAGAGTATATGCACTTTGAAATTGCTTCCCAAGAGGATAGTGATTAATGTAAGATATGTACGTGTTAAATAAGTTGAAGTTAGCAATTGCTTCATTCTCTACCTTCCTCCTAAGGGCCAAATCATACTAGTCAACAAATTGCTTAAGAGTAGTTCTAGTGTGAACGTAGTCGCTGAAAAATACATTCAATCCTTTACTCCGTTGTATAATTGACATTCCCGCCTAGAATGTGTATTTAACATAGGCGCACAAAAAAATGTTTATCACCATACATCAATACCAACTATGCATTCTCATGCAAATCATATATTGAGCATACGACACTAATGTTTCTCAAACTCATGCTCGGCAAAAGAGTCATAAACGCACGTATGTAGATTACTCTTTATTTCTCCATATCGAAAATGTGATCCTAGTGTCTCATGAAACTTTTTCATTATATGCCACAAGCATAATCGATGCTTAAATATTGGAAATGCCCTCGAGATTGCGATTTTCATGGCCCTGTTTTGGTTTGTGATGTTTGCATTTGATAGTTGTTTATTCATACACTGCAATCGGGACTCAAATAATCATTTGAATGTATTTGCGTCTTCACTGGATATCAATCCGCATCCAAGTAGAATTGATTGGCCATGGTGGTTCACACCCACAAAAATTATTTTATATGCTTAGTCAAATATGTTATATCAAATGTAATCACATTCTCGAATGATTTATACACGACTCTACTCCGGACGTCTGCCCAAAACACATTCTTTAACTACATCTCATTGTCAACGTCTATCTTATAATAAAAATTTAGATATCTTTTTTGCCTATCTTCAAATTACACAAAGCTACACCACCTCTAACTCCGAGACAAAGTCGTTGTGCTTTGTCAATGTAGTTTCAACATACCTACCCGATTGTTACATTCTCACAATCCCCCGCCTAAAAATCCATAGACTTGAAATTTTTGGACAACATTATTCTTGCATCGTCATTTATTTCAAGTCTCTTAGTGACACGAGCATCAACTTTCTTAAAGTATTTGAAATGTCTTGCCTTTCTTGGACTATAGGCGTGTGATTGATCCACCTTCATCGATGAATACCACATTAATCCTAGTATTACACCCCATGTTTACTATTTATCTTGGTTTCATATCATTGGCAGCACTACTCTTTAGTGTGGCTCCTCTTGCGCATGAGAAGCAAAACCATGTTACTGCCCAATCAATATCCTATCTAGAATTCCTTTTGGATACCCCAAATCACTTCTTCTTACCATACTTCATATAGTAAGCATGCACTTCTTTTGCAGATGGAAGTTTCATTCCAACCATAGGTTCTTCATTAGTTTCATCATATCCAATCTCCTTATCAATTCCTACCTCATCACATTCATTATTTGAATATTTTATATTGGCATCCATTGCAATGTTCGAATATTCTACAGAGATATAACATGTGAAACAAGGATATTAAAAGAAAGCTTTTAGTGTTGTAATATAAAAATAGTCAAACACGAAACCCTACACAGCTGTTACTTTTATTTAAAATTAAAAGAAAAACAGCAACAACAAAAGGTTAGTACATAAGCCACTTTCATTGATGTCCAAAAATATTTAGAAACCATAACCTTTAAATGTCAATGTGAATAAAAAGTTTGACCAAAGAAAATAAAAATTCAAATGTTAATGTGCCAAACTAAACATCAAATTCAAACTATATTGGAAGACACGAATAATTGTCGTTAATCATTATATATACAGTAATGAACAACAACATATAGAGACAATACGATATTTTGTCAAGCACTTTGGTGCTCAAAAAAATCACGATCAAGCTAATACAATCATATATGTGTGTGTGTGCTAGCTATACATATACATGCATGCATGGATCACATACTCATGTACGTATGTATGTATGAGCAGGTTGGTGTGCCTATATACACATTAATAAATATGTCTATATTAGGTATAAACAATGATACATTGAAGCTAGCTAGCAACATGCAAATAAAGGTGATGCAAATCCAAAACTCACAAAAACTAATTAAGTGATGATAAATAAACTAGGCAATTTCATGCAAATTTTGTTTATGTGGCATCCTGTCAAGCACTTGGTACTCAGAAAATTCCTTCATTAGTCTACAACAAAACTCAACAACGAGTCTCAACAACAAATAAAACAAACAATTACAACAAAATCAAAGAGAAGAACAAAGACCAAGCAAAATTCCAAAGAAACAAAAACAATATTTCAAAAACAATGACCAAATTGAAGGGAAACGAAAAAAAATCGATTTACCTGAAACAATCATGTACCGATCAAAGATGAAGACCGATGTAGGGGTGACAAGGCCAGAGAACAGGAGATGCTGTTGAATATGGAAAAGAAGGGAAGGGGTGGTTGTAGTCACTGAGAGGCTATGAACTCATTGTCTAGAAGTAAGTGTGTTCTAGCACATGAAAAAAAAGTAATTAAAGAATGCCAAAATGGCCACTCCATGTCAAGCGGGAAACCAAAACGGGATAACTAAACAGTGTCCATAGCATTTTCCTACCTCAAATGGTAGTCCAAAACTGCCATTGGCCAAAATGGCTGAAATTTGAGACATTTTTAAATAGTACCTTATTTATACCAGTTACTAATTCAGTATAGAACATGTTGACAATTTGACTGTTAGTATAAAACAAGTTTTAAAACTTTGATGGACACACACGTGCACGCCTCTAGTTCCGTTCACGTGCATGGAATACAAGCTCGTGTCGATGTAGCCAAGCTATACGATACTTGTTATTATTATTTTTATAATTAAATATGCATAAAATTAAAAACATAAATATAAGAATAAGAGGATAATTAAATACACATAAAATTATAAACATACACTACAAAAAATACATAATTGGCGGCGTTTATATTATCGACGTTTATTTATATGCCGGTAAAATTATAGAATTGCCGGCGCTTAATTTTTATGTCGGTAGGATATTAAGATTTTTGGCGTTTATATTGTTACGTCGGTAATAATATATAGCTTTGGTGGCGTTTAAAAAAAATGCTGCCAATTTTTCATTTTATGCCGTTAAATTATATAATTGCCGGAACTTAATTTTTACGCCGGTAAATTATTAAGATGTTCTGCGTTTGTAGCGGCATGTAAAAAAATGCTGCCAATTTTTTATGTTTGCGCCGGTAAATTATCACTTTCTTAGCGTTTATATTATTTTGCCATTAATAATATATGCTTTGGCAGCATTTAAACAAACATCAATAATTAAACAATTTTACGTCGATAAATCTAACTGTATTTTTTAGTGTTTAGATTGTTATCATATCACAAACAAATCAAAAGCTTTATGTGGGGTCAGAAAACCAGCAAACTATTAGTTGCAATAGATCAGTTACCCATTAATATCTTAAATAGAAAAACATACTAAAAATGGATAAAAAAAAGTTTCCATATCAATTATGAAAAAGGATTTTCTACTGGAGGATAAATTTGGATTTTGAATCTAACTATGTATTATGTGCATGAAGAAATGTTAATGTCTTTGATTGATGGTATCTAAATGTGTATCATACGCATGTAGAACTATTAATATCTTTGATTGTTGGTAGCAGTCAACCCGTGAGTTGGAGGCAAATGATTTGAACCTCTATTTATATTGCTTTCTGGAGGAGAAAGCTGACAAGTTTGTCATATTCCAATAGTATGCCCATCAGTGGCATGATCATCAAAATGAGGCAAGGCTCTCTAATAAAACCAAGCATCAAGTACAAGTGAAGCAGAGAGGAGAGACCTATTATTAGGACTAGCTGCTCACCACAGCATGGTTAATCAAGGTTGTGTGAAATTAATCACGCTAAGAATGGAATTAGAGGCATACAAAATTATCAGGCTGCACAAAGGAGCATAAGCGTCGTGTTAACCACATAGAAACTGCATGATTTGATTTTTTTTCAGTTGAGAAGACAGCTTGGGATACACCAGGAGTACACTGTTTTTCATGAACCAAAAGCTATTTATTCAGCTTGGGATACATTAAGAGTACACGTTTGTTATGAATCAAAAGCTATTTTTTCTTCACAGAGGGATTTAAAATGTGAGAATAAGCTGACACAGAGATTTTCTAGCTTCGTCATATACAGTCCTTTTTGTGTTTGATTAGATTTTAGTTCCATCTGGTTGAGAAAAGTACTCATTAAATCAGTTCAAAAATCTCAAGCCAACTTCAAGCAGATAATGGCTGAAGAAGGTTCAGGTGCAATGGAATGTAGAACCAACGAGAACAGCCATGAGGCTGTTAAAAATGATGGCTGATTAGGATATTCAAATGGGACAGTCGAACAAGCCACAAATTGAGTGGAGGGACCCTCCATGACCCTAGATAAGAAAATTGAGAATATAGTAATGCCTTTCCCTAGATGAAATAGTGCCACCTCTTTCTATAATAAGATACGGTAAGGGATAAGATTACAGGTTCAAATCCAATAGGTGGGTATATTCATTTGAGAAGAACTATGACTAGAAGAAGCCTCAGAGTTCTCACATTACCTCAATTATGGCATCTCTATATCAGAATCTTTGTCCAAACTCTTACTATTAATTAAGAAAATCACATATATAACTTTGCAACAACATAACATTTGCTACAAGTAGATAATTTATAGTACAATGACAGGCAGTCTTAATTTTCCCCCAAATCCATTCTACCTCCCATTTAAAGCTTCGAGTTATTGGGAATTAATCACAATCCTAATGCATGTTTCACTTAACATAGGTAATAATATATAAATTTAATGGCGTTTCATAAAATGCCGAGAATTGATCAAATTTATAGATAGTAAAGTGTTGAGTTTTTTGGCATTTGTATTGTTTAAACAAATGCCGATAATTGATCGATTTTATGCCAAAAATTAGTAGTTTTTCGGTGTTTATATTGTTATGCCAGTAATAATATATCTTTGACGGCGTTTATAAAATGTCAAAAATTGATCAATTATATGCCGATAATTTAGTAGTGTGTCAACATTCAATAGAACTATATAACTATAGAAGAGATTCATACGTCATTCCATTTATGCAACGCCGTTCAATTTCTTTCCTTCAATATTTAATAAGTAACGTTAAATACAATAACGTAAGTATTGTGCATTCCTTTTAAAATTTGTGCAAGTGTCGCAAATTCCTTTTGAAAAAATAAAGTCTATTATTTAAAATTTAATCTTTTAATATGCATCTCATATTTATTGTTTTTTTAAAAAGAATGTGGTGCTTGTGAATTTTATGACAAAATATGTTAAAATATGTTGGGAACCTTGTGAATGTTAAAATATATTGGTAAAATTCACAAGAATGTGGTGCTTGTGAATTTTGATTTGAGAAGAATATATAAATTCAAGGGATTTGAATAATAATAATATTTGTTTATAAATCACTAATTTTACCAATATGAGAAAGATTCGTAGTTTCTAAACTAATTGAACATACACACATAAAAAGCACTATAAATATATTGTGCAAAGTTACCGGACTGTCAAAACTGTCTAAATATTATAGAAACTATTACCTATCATATCATAGTTGTCTTCAAACATCTGAGAGTTTGAGTAGCTATAAACAGCTCATACTCTTGTAGATTCTCTTCGCAACTATGGTATGGTAGTTTTGTCTTCTTTTTTGGATCCAGTATACCTATACCAAAAAAAAAAAGTTTACACATATGCAAATAATATAAGAATATAATATTTGGAGCATGATATGAGATAGAAAACCAAGTTATAACTGATATCATGTTAAAAAATTTAAATATATATTTCTTACTCAAAACTATTGAGGAGTTTCAATCGTCATTCCATCTATGTCATTTCGCATCCATATAAGATTATCAACATTTTTTTCAATAGCTTCATCATTGGAAGTGTTACAATATTTATTGACTAAATATTCATCCTCATCGTCGTCAGTCACTTCCTCTTCACCAGTGTCATACACTTCTCTTGGTTTTGTCTTAACGACAATAACCCAATTTGGGCATCTTTCATCTGCCACATAATATACTTGAGATACTTGGGAAGATAAAACAAACGGATCATCACATATCTGGTTGCCAGTGTGTACTAGATGAGAAAAATTTACAAGAGTAAAGCCAAACTCATCCTCCTTGAAACCTCTACCCCAAGTAATATCTGCCCAATCACATTTGAATAACACATATCGAGACCCATCATAATACATAACCTGAATTATGCGTGTTAATTGGCCATACCAAGCAGGGACATCTTCAATACACACACTAACACCATAATTCTGAGTTTTCTTCCAATTTTCATGATTCCTAGTGCGATATTTTGTACCATTGATGACAATTCGCTTAAATTCTTTGGCAATTTGCATAGGACCTTTAGAATGCATTACGACTTTATGTCCCAATTCACTTCTTCCATTATCATCTATCTTCATTACCTGAAAGGTTGGAGTATTAGCATTGATCAATATGACAAAAAAAATTTATAAGAGACATAATAAATTATGTGATATAATATTGTATGAGGTCTAAATAGTACATAGTCTTTGAACCAATTACAAAATTGGTCTTGATGTCGCTTCTGTAGTTCGGCATTTGATAAATGATTCCCTTCAATGGTATTATTCAATATCTCCAAGTGCATCCTATACATGTTAATGACAACACAAATGTATGTTATAATTATGCCAACATAAATGAAATATAATTGAAGATGTACGTATTAAACATTGCAACTCACATGCGGAATGGAGCAAAATCTTCAAAGTTGAAGAGAATATAGCGATGTGCTTGAGTCCACGATGTAAAATCAAGACGAATATCAATAACTTTCCCTTTAGAATCATCTGTGTTTCTTAATGGTCTATTGAAAACCTTCTGAGCGGATTCCAAATAACGAGAACAAAACGTCAACAATTCCTCCAACAAATATCCTTCAGCAATGGAACCTTCTGTGACGCACATGAAACTTAAGTCGGTGTAGGTACCTACCACAGAAATCATAAATGACTTTTACTATTTTAAAAAAAATATGTTTTAGCTTGAAATAGATTTATGTGTTTTTAAGTCAATACATATAGCATACATTTCAATGGGATACATCCATCGGTAATAAACAGGTCCTCCAAGTTTACATTCGGCAACTAAATGTATAATCATGTGCACCATAATCGTGAAAATTGATGGGGGAAATATCATTTCTAATTGGCACAATATGTAAGGTATTCTAGATTCCAATCGATCTAAGTCTTCAAGCCGTAACGTTTTGGAACAAATTCCCCTGAAGAATCCAGATAGCTCGATTAGTGGTTCTATTACCTTCTTAGGTAATGATCCACGCAATGCAATTAGCAGGAGATGTTGCATCAGTATATGGCTATCATAACTCTTCATGCCCACTATAGTACGGTGTTGAAGTTTGACACAACGTGAAAAATTTGAAGAGTAACCGTCTGGTACTTTTACATTTTATATAACCTTCAACAAGTCTTCTTTCTCTTTATTACTCATTGTGAAAATAGCTGGAGGCAAATATATCCTGTTTGTAGCCATGGTAACCGGATGAAATTGTGGTCGAAATTCCATCTCTTGTAAGTCAATGCGTGCCTTTATGCCATCTTTTGATTTCGCTTCAATATTTAAAAGTGTGCCAACAATATTATCTACCACATTTTTTTCAATGCGCATCACATCAAGATTATGACGCAACAAATTATCTTTCCAATACGGCAAACTAAAGAAAACACTACATTTCTTCTACGAGTGTTCCTTAACATTAGTGGACCCCATAACTTTTTTTCTTTTACGATATGTTCTATCATTGCATCCTTCATCATTTAATAGTTCCAAACTTTCATCAGGTGTTGGCATGGTAGCCGTAGGTGGAGGATCAATTTCTCGTGAACCATCAAATATTTTTGCCATCATTCTCCACTTATGATCTTTTGGCAAGAATCGTCTATGTCCCATGTAGGAAATTTTTTTTCCATATTTCAGCCATCTAGATTGTGTATCACCCATATAACAGGGACATACTAAACGACCTTTTGTACTCCATCCAGACAAATCACCATACATAGGAAAATCATTTATTATCCACATTAAGGTGATGATATTAGAGGCTCTAAGTATACATCTATATTCATTAAAGGTGATGATGGTCTCGGTATAATCAATGACAACATGAAACTTGATCGTTCCATGCACATCCATGAAGGTAAATTGTAAGGTACCAACATTACTGGCCAGGTACTGTAGGAAATGCTCATGTTACTGAAAGGATTAAAACCATCTGCAGATAAGCCAACCCTAACATTGCGGGGGTCAGAGGCAAACTCATGGTGTTTTGAATCAAACGTCTTACAAGCCATGCCATCTGTTGGATGCCTTAGTACCTCATCATCAGTGCGGCTTGTAGCATGCCATTTCATATGTGAAGAAGTCTTTGATGACATAAAAAGCCTTTGCAACCTTGGTTTTAACGGAAACCACCGTAATATTTTCACTGGACTTTTTTTACTTTTTTTAGACCTATCATCCATAGACTCTTTTTGCTTCCACTTTGACGTTCCGCATACCACACATGTTTCCATATTCTCATTGTCCTTCCAAAATAACATGCAACCATTAGCACATACTAAGATCCTCTCACATCTAACACCTAACTCATTCATGTATTTCTTCGCCTCGTACGTATTTTTAGGCAATGATTCTTCTGGTGGGAGCAATTCATTCACAAATTCCAGCAATTTTGTGACTATGCTATTACTCAATCCACCTGAACACTTCATATTCCATAGACGTACAAGGGCACTAAATTTAGTATGTTTTGTGCACCCTTTATACAATGGCTCATCAGCATCTTTCAACATATTGTAAAATTGATTAACCCTTTCACTAGAACCTTGTCGATTTTCATATTGCATTCTAGTTTCCCCAACATCTGCACCTATTTCAGGCCCATCCTCAACTATTTCAGGATCAAACATAGGAAAAACGTCATGTAACATGGTTGTCATCCCACTAGAGCTTTCATTTATTTGCTCATTATTCTGTTGGACATCAGTAGCATGGTTCTATGTCTCCCCTTTTCTCTCCCCATGAGCATGCCAAATGGTGTCACCTTGAGAAATTCCATAGCAAATCAGATGATCATGTACCATGTTGGGCATGAACATCTTACGTAATCCACATTTTCTACATGGGCAACATATTAGTGAATCTGTAGCACACTTCTCACATGTAAATTTCAAAAACTCCTTCACACCAACAACGTACTCTTTTGTATATCAAGGTTTGTTCATCCAACTTTTATCCATAGTTTAACTATATTTCAAATATGAAATAAAAATAAAATGAGAATGAGAGATCATCAATAACTTAAAAGTTAAAATATAGTACAAAAAATAATATTTTGCATTGAAAAAAAAAGTAGCAATGAAGCATCAATAAGTAGGGGTGGCAATTTCTTACACGACCCGTTAACCCAACACGAACACGACACGATAATAGTGGGTTAGAGTTTAGTCTTAACGGGTTTCGGGTTAAAACGGGTTGACCCGTTATGACACGATTGCTTAATGGGTTGATAACGGGTCAACCTGTTTTAACCCGTTATGACATGTTATGACACGCTAAGAAAGTTAAAATTACAAGTATATTCTTATACTTAAATGTAAATTTGTTAGAATTTTAATTTTGATATTTTATTGTTTAGATTGTAATTTAGACTTATAATTAGTGTTATTAGTTTTATAGATATTATGATTTTAATATTTATATAAAATTATGTTAAATTTAATTAAGTCAAACGAGTTAATTTTGGACATATTCAACTCATTTACATAAATAGGTTGAAACAAATCATATTATGTCGTGTTAATATATTTTCTAATATTTACTAATGGGTCATAACGGGTTGACACGATACAACACGTTATATTAACGGGTTGGGCTAAGGTTTGAGATTTTGACACAATAAGCTTAACGGGTCGGGTTAGGGCTGACCTATATAGTATAATATACATGTCTTGACATGACACGAACACGACCCTTTAACACGATTTGACACCCCTATCAATAAGTAATTACTTTCCTAAATAATTATTTTTTCAAATTATTTGAAAATAATTTTAAAAAATATAAAAAATAAAAATATATTAATAATTAATTTCTTAATAAATAAGTAATTTGAAAAAAAAACATGCACCATCAAACTGAGTATTGGGCAAGACAAAGAGGCAAAGTAGTATTATGAAACTCCCAAATTCCCAAACTTAAAATTAGCTACAACTATAATTATTATTATTACTATATTTATTATTGTTATTGTTATTATTATTATTGACCCCCACTATTGTTCAGAATCATTATTCTAAATAGGCATTTTTTGAATTATTCTTCTCCCAAATTCACAAACTTCAAATTAGCTCCAACTAATAATATTATTATTATAATATTTATTATTATTGAACTCCACTATTGTTTAGAAGTAGCCATACCAATCCTAATATCATCTATGCAGTCAATGACCAAAATTATGCGCCGGGAAAAAACGAGAAACCATTCCAAACACTTTTTCTTGATTACATCCCAGGAGTCTGAATTTTAAATGTGTAAAACCATTCCAAACACAAACTAAGCAGTCAACCGAAAATAACTTAAAACTAGAGTTATCTGGTCTTACATACCACTTTTGAAGTTGCCAATCCTTGGTCATCGCATGAAGCATGGAGTCCTCTGTTTTCAACGTGTAAAACAGAATATGGGCAACCGGCAATGCCCCAAGTTCACATCTCTTGCTGTCGGTTTGCTGTGTGGAGGAGGAGATGGTTGATCAGGGGAAAATGAAGGGAGTACTGGAGGCGTGTAAAATAGAGGGGAAGACAAACCGGCGCAATGGAGTTCCAGAAAAAACGTTTGCTGTGTAATATGTATTATATAATGTTTTAATATATTGTTATACATATTTAATATAATGTAAGGCATAAACATTTAATTATAATATTATGTTTCCAATATATCATATTAATTCTGTATACATATATCGATGTTTTCTGGTGTTTATAAATTTTTTTTTTTAATTCCATAATATAGTGTGGGTATATATATGTATACACACGTACACAAATGTGCGTACACATAATAGATTTCATTGTAGTTTAATTGTATTTTAAGACTTCTCAGATCACAGACTGCACAAGTAGCTGTGATGTTTGCCACACATTATGTGAGCCCAGGTGTAATAGACTTAGGCTAATACGGCTGTGATGTAGCTATTGTTTTCATTGGGCATCCTTATGTAGCCATCTACACATTACTTTCATTGGACATCCTTATATATAATCTACCTTCAGCTATTTTTATTCCAAAGATAAGATGAAAAACAAAGTTATTCAAATATTTTTCAATAAGTTAAATCCTTATATCACTCGTCTTTCAATGATAGAAATTAGACCAAATTAGCCTAAGATTAAGGAATGTATCGTTGGATGCATGCACCTAGCCTTTTTCAAATTCTACATATCCATAAATAACTCCTAAGAATCTCTTCTCTAGCTAGGAAGAAACATCATAAAAACAATAACATAGATTTCATTTTTAAGATGGGGTATAATTATTAGTTTTGCAATCAAAACATAAATTAGACCTTAAAGACCGAATCAAAGGCTGGGACTGTCTAGAATTAGCTAGCAGGGATGACCTTGATTTTTTCACTTAAATATTATTATACATAAACAGATCTCCTTATGTGTGCTTGATATAGTTTTTATTTTTTATTTTTTAATGTAGTTTGATATAGTTTTAGGATAGGCAAATGTTCCTGCACACATACTCATTTTTTTTTTTCCAAGCAAATCATAAATCTTTTTACTTTTTTTTTTAAGGAAGTGCGTTAGACTTATCCACTCTATAACAATATAAATCATTATCATTTCTTTTATAATCTAAAAATTAAAAAGGACAAGGAGATGGTTCAAATACAAGGGTGTAACTAATTATAAGAAAATTAAGTATTTGTAACTAATTATTTGTAATGAAAATAATTATTTGTGATAAAATACTCATTTTAATTACAAATAATCATTTTACTAGACATAACTAGCCATAAATAAGTAGTTTTTTTTTTATAATTATGTAGAAGTTATTTATACCTAAGAAAGTTCGTTAAACTTTTAAAGGGTGCGTGTCGTAAACATTTTATCAAGCTTCCAAAAAAGAGTAGTAAAACTAATTCATAATCCACTCATTATCTTAACTCCTAAATCCACAATTTTTATAATCCATCCCAATTCCAACTTAGCAATCCAAGACCAAACGTCACTATATGGAATAACTACAAATATAGTCTCAACTAATAAAAGTTGCAAATACCATTAAATGAAAATAATAATTAATAGATTCTTCATTTATAATTCCCTCAATCATCGTTCTCATAGTTTTCTTCCTCTTCACCTTCTTCTTGATCTTCTTCCTCTTCAGCATTTTCCTCTTCGTTCTCTTTTTCATCTTGTCCTGAAGCCTGATTTCACAATAACTCAAATGAGAGTGCAAACATTCCAAACTAAGGTTGATTAATATCAACTAAAAATATGTGGAGTGCTCACCTATGCATTCACTAATGTTTTTACTAAATTTCGCAGTTCAATTAATTCATTCCGCATTTTATTAAACTCTTCCTTGGATATTACATCTTCTTGCTTAGAAGTTGGCAATGAATGTTGACAAGTTTGCCTTGTAGGAGTTGGTCCAAATCCCAGATCACGCACACGTCCAGGCCGTTCTGGGCCCGTAACTTTAGAGTAAACATCATTTGATGCCCAAGCGATAGTTCCTCCAGACCCCGTTTCTATAGCAACTGTGTCCTGTGTTAAAAGTACCTCCATTTCATCCTGTAATAGATGATAAAAAATAAACATTTCACTTCTTATAAATTTTATAAAATAAAAATTAGTAAATTTGAGTAAACATACCACTTTCTTCCTCGTCTCATCATTATAGTGGGTGTTGTCCTTTCGCTTATGGGTCTTGACAAACAATTGGGCACAACTTGGCAGTGCCCCAGTTGATTTTTCCTACGTCCAATATTCTAGATTAAATACATGTATCGAAAACAAAGAATTAACAAATATTCAATAGTAAATAAATGCTAATTAAATAAATACCGCAACATGCGCATATCTTGCATAGCTTTTAGATCCTCCGCCGTGGACAATCACCTGCTTCTTATGACACTCTTTATTTTTATTACATTTTACCTACATCATCACAAAGATTATGAAAATTATTAGTAAAATAATTGGTTGGTTGACTTTCTAAATCTATAAGATGAATGCGCATTGTTACCATGTATTCTGGATCAAACCAAAGATTAGCCAACTTTGCTAGTTGCTCTAAGTCCACTAAGTCGGATTTTGCCCTTGCCATAACTTGTGCTGCAGATGTGTCTTTTTCACGAAGTAATTTTTTCTTCAACTCGTGTTTGTAATCTTTCCATTTCTTCCCCATGTCTTTTAGTATCCATTTTTTTAAGGCATCGACTCTATCATCAGGAGCTTTAAACTTGCCCTACAATCAAAATATATGGTACACAAGTGAGTGAGTTGTTTTCTAACAAAATTTTAAAATATACTTATTTAATTAATAACAATGGTTTAATACAAATTCTATACCTTTATAAGATCCCACGCTTCCTCCTTTATGGTTTTAGGCACCGACCTCCATTCCTTGTAAATTATTGGAACCAAATTATTAGTTCTTGCAATCAGACCACCAAACCTTACCACCTTTGAGTCTTGCTTGTTGATAGGTTGACCAAGTAGATGAGCTCCATCTCAATTCGCTCCCCTTCTGGGAGATGCCAAATGTCATTCAACGTGTACAATTTTCTCTTTACTCTGTTTCCATTACTATCTGCAAAATTAGATGGAGCTAACATTGTTACTATTTTGTAAATGTACATTCATAGCGAAATAAGTCAGAAAAACAAAATCATACCAACAATGACAACAAAATTATCTTCAATGTCGGTTGACAAGTCGACATTTTCTGTTTCCGGGTGTGGTGTTATTGGTACTGATATTTCTGGTTGAGTCTCTATGCTGATCTCCGTATGTGTTGGTTGTCGGCTTGGCATTAGTATTGGTGCAGAAGGTTGGGACCCTTGCTGTGAAGATGATGATGGTTCGGTCTCTCTACTGATCTCTGTATGTGTTGATGGTTGGTCTCCCATTTATATTGATGTTGAAGGTTGGGTCCCTTGCAGAGAAGGCACTAATGGTTGGGAAGGAGAATCTATGGATGGTGACGACTCCACCATCCTATCAACGGAAGTGGGTCGCCCATCAATTGAGGGTAATGAATGGGCTGCCCTATCATAAGATGAATATGATTGCGCATCACTATGGACAGCTCGTACTCTTGTAGACTGTCTTCGCAACTATGGTATGGTAGTATTTGTCTTCTTTTTTGGACCCATAGAACCTATACAAAAAGACACTTAAATGTATGCAAATAAATTATTACATAGTATTTAGACATGATATGAGATAGAATTTAAAATTAGATTCTAGTATAGGTTTATACCCAAGATTATAATCTGCATTGTCAAGACTCACGTCTAACATATATGCAAATGCATTATAATTTGCATTGTCAGAACTCAAAATATTGTTTATGCTGTTTTCTTATATGTTAAAAATTATTTTACACTCAAGGACGTAACCACATAATATTTTAAAATCAACGGGGCCAAGAAATGGTAATTACCCATTATAATAGAACAAAGAGGCAAGGAATTATTAGCACTATGTTAATAATATTTTTGTTTTTCTTTTCACCAACCAGCTTGAAACACATATATTTAATTTTATCTCATGTTCTCCGAGGGCAATATAACAATCATATTTTATGGATCAAGCAATATATACGTGGTAGAAAAATTTTATTCTACACATATAGATATGCATGGATAATGTGTAAAACAAACACATGTACGTATAAAATACTCTAAGATTTAACTTTGAATTTTTTTTAATTTTTTTATGAATAATAAAAGAAAGTTGCAAAAGTAAAGGTGGCATTTTTTTTTAATAAAGAAAAGGAAAATTTTATCAAAACAATAAACACATTACAATGTGGTATTTCTTTCACAATATCTAAATTTAACACAAAGTCCACATCAAAATTGAGAATTTCAAATGCAGCGTCAATGTCGATCTTTACGTTAGCATGATAACACATCCACAAAATATTATTAATCTAAGCCGAAACGTGGCCTAAACATAAAAAGAAATTCTAGTTACAATATATAGGAGCATTTAAAAAAAATGGAAGATTAAATGCAAAATGGAGGATAACGATGAGGAGTTCTAGTTACAGTATATAGGAACTTAAAACGTCAAACATAAATTTTTTTAAGCAAGTTTTTTGCATTGTTTTGCACAGGTGGACGATCTTAAATGATTTGGTATCTAAGTGAAAACTTGCACCAAGCCATAGAACGTATTTCAAATTTTCTTACAGATCCCATTTTATTGGCCCAAATAATTTAAGATCCATATATACACAAAGGATAAGTTCTGTCTCATCCTGATAATCATGCACAGTCAACCAAAAATAGCTTAAAACCAAAGTTAGACCCTCAAACATACCACTTTTGAAGCCGGGAATCCTATATTGTCACAGGAACTTTCGAATCCTCTGTTTTGAGAGTAAACAATAGAGAATCATCAACCGGCAGTGTTGATGGGTTCACGTCCCTTGCTGTCACGCGGTTTGCTGTGTGGAGCAAGAGCCAAATGATCAAGAGAAAATGAAGGGACTAGAGGCATTTTTGATTTGTGGGGAAGTTAAACAGCGCAATGGAGTTCCGGAAAATGTTTGCTGCGCATTATTAGCTAGATAATTCCATGTGCTGCCGTGTAATACATATTATATAATGTTTTAATATATTGTTAGACATATTTAATATAATGTAATGCAATCAGAGCTTTAATTATAATATTATGTTTGTAACATATCATAATTTTATACGTATATCCAACATATATAGTGTTTATAATTTTTTTTAATATATAATATAATGTGGGAATGTGAAGGGACTGTGAAGTTTCACACGTTTGGGAATGATAAGTTTTAAAAAAATTGAACCTATAGTATGATCACTAGTAGGAATACACGTATCTTAAAAAAAATAATAATAATAATGACCAACTCATAGGTGATATTATGGATGCAGATCCTTAAAACAAAAGTATATATTTAAGGATGTTGGGGATTTTGCAAAGTAGCATTATAGACATTAATTATAATATAATGTTTGTAATATATAATTGTACATTAATATATATAATATTAATGTAATGCATGATATACATTACATTACAATATAATATTTGTAATATATCATACTAAATTACAAAGGATCTGTATACATTATATATATAAATATAATGTTTGTATACATATGTATATATATAATGTATATCATCATTTAACCTTATTTAAAAAAAAAACGAAGAATATTTATATAAAATAACTATTCCAAGTGGAATGTATTCATAGAAATTCTTTTTTGTCATATAGAGTGAGAGATTGCATTGCAATCCCATCAACTATAGTAATTTTATAGTATTAGTATATACAAAAGTTTTGTATCCACCAAAATAATATTTAAAAAAAGTTTATGAAACGGAACACAAAATGATATGAGTACTAAATATTTCATTCCAGTATCTTGATTAGTACGTCTACCAGTACAATATTCAAAACATTAATGTATATAGCATTGCTCATGTATCAAGGTCTAAATGATGTTACTTAGTAAATTGTATAATATAAATGAAATCTAGATGAGAGCATTAATGAAAAAGGTACCATTATGTTTAAACTTTATTTTAGATGAAGAACATTCATATGAAATGTGAGTTATTTTAATAAAAATAACTTGAGTTGTAAATTGTTATAAATGTAATATTATTTCATAGAAATAGTACCTAAATTCAAAATAAAATCATGAAAAACTATAAAAATGATTCCTTCATCATTATGATTGATTTTATTAATAATCTTGTGAATTTTAAGACTTCACTCAAGTCATGTGAATCAACTATAGTGATTTAATAGTATTAGTATCATGATATAGTTTATAGTATAACTAATACTATAGTGATTTACATATAATTTATATATAAAGTATATTACTAATAGTAATTGAGTCATGTTATTATAATACCGTCTAGAATAGACTTAAACCATATAGTGTATATCATTAATAGTATTGGAATTATTATATCACTATATTAGTATTACTAATATACTTAATAGTATTGTAAGTGACATAGTATTAGTATTACTATATCACTATAAGTAATACTATAGTTAATAGTATCATAAGTAATATAATATCATAATTAATCCTATAGTGATTTATATAAGAATTTACATATAAACTTAAAGTATATTTATAAAAATTAAAAAATGTAAACTATATATTTTCCGACTTCTATATGAGAGATATTTAATTGATTAATATAAAGTGTAGATCAGTTAAAGTTTGAATTCAGAATCACTGTTATATAATCATGTGAAATCATTATTTATGGTGAAAACTTAATTAAACTGATGCACAGTACTAGAACCTACAAGCTAACTGGGAAAGCTTTATTTTCATATAAACCCAAGTTGCCCATGCAACATATAAGAGTATTTGCTACATTTTGTTTTTTTGGGCATCGAATTTTGGTCGCAAAATAACACCTATTACAAAGTATGCTACGATTTTTTGTCAATTTGGTGTATCGCTTGAAATACCTACCTATTCTAGTGCATGCTAGTCACAGTATTTGCGATATACATAATATGGTATGAATAATACTATAATGATTTATATAATAATTTATATATAGACTTAAAATATATTACTAATAGTATTAGCTACAATGTTAGTATAAGACCATAAAATATAAATTGTAATTAATATACATTATATACTAATGTATATTAGTATTACTAATTTATTAATACAATTATCAAAAGGAATATATTAAAAATTTATCAAGTGATAAAAAGTTATTAATATATATTCTTTTAAAGCACATGATCAAATAAATATGATAAATATTATCATGTTTAAGATTATAATAACATTATACATTAACATAAAACTATAATAATATATATAATACAATAACATCATAATATTATATTCTATGCCCTAAATTAGTCTAGAAATTATTACAAAAAAAGGCGCCGAAGCTCTTAATTGCCTCAATTAGATTTTCAAATGCTGCCAAACCTCTTTGCCTCATATTTTCATGAAAAGTTAAATTTTCCTCCCATAAGCGCTGGTCACTTTTCCCGCAATATTACAACTCATGGTGTTTTGGCTCTTCATTGTTGTTCACTATACCTCCATTAGCTCTTCATTGTCAATCGCTCAACCCATTTCCCTTAATATTCCAACCCTCTCTGCCTCAAGTCTCCCGGAAGCCACTGCAGCCAGCCACTCCATTTCTATCACTGGTTTCTTTCTTTTTTCTTTTTTATTTATTTTGGGATGCAGAGTATTTGTATTTATATTGTTATTGAGAGAATGAACTACCTGATAGAATTATTAAAAAGTGTAGGTTGCGCCATAGAGGTCCTCATTGGAGCGGTCTGCATTGTCATGGCGATTGTTATTGGCTTGCTTATCAATGATTGGCTATTGTAGACCCAGCTTAATTAGGAGATGCTCTTGGCCTTTCATCTGAGGTTTGTATATATAAATTCATCATCCATTGTGCAAAGTTTCTGGTTTTTGTCATGATTTTGTTATATAATTAATGGGAATGGATGAGTTAAAAAAAAAATACTCTGTGGATGCGAATGACACACTATGAAGCTCGGATCTCTAACAATTTATGGAAGATTTATGTACTTATGAAAGCTTGACGAGGTCTATGGAGTGGAACATCATGACCAGTTTGAAAGCTAAGCTGTATTGTGTTACCCAATTTGATCTTGATCGAGTTTTTATATATAGTTTCTAGGCAAGCATGTTCATGCTTTTTCCAGAAGTTAGCATATAATATATATATATATATATATATATATAGATTCACAAGCCATTCTGTGTCCAAAAAAAAAAAAATAAATAAACTTTCGCTGATGATAGTGTAGCAGATCTTGATTCTCAAAGACCTCATGAGATTTGCAGAAATCAGGTATTAAAATGAATATTTCTATTATCTTTCAATTCTAACTATCGTTCATGCCAATTCCCCTGCCTCTCCCCCTACCTATCCCCCATTTTTTTTTATATTTTCCTTCTTCCTGTGAAATAAGTGTTGAAATTAATTTACTTATTAAATTAAGTATTGAATTTAATTCAGTGACTTGCTCTGTAGGAAAAAGGAAGCGAGAAGAAGTTATGGGTTCATTATTCTTCACCAACCATTTGGCAGAGGCGTTTTTCTAGACTTAAAATGCAAAAATCTTACCTGTAAGAACCTTTTGCCTGTGAATGAATGCGATTGCAAGGTTTGTAGGCAGAATAATATTTATTTTTACAGTGCTTGAATAATGGTTTAGTATTCTTCACCAACCATTAGTCTTGTGTGCTCAAAGTTTGGCATGGAGTCAGGTACTTATAGTTGGGTTGGGTGTTTGGTGTCTTCATAATTGGTGCCATACCGATTGTAGGTTACGAGAATCTTACTTTAGAAATGAAAGGAGTGCTACGGGGATAGCTTATGGGACAATGGAGATGCAATTCCAATTTGACAATGTTTTGTAGAAGAAGAAATATACAGAATCTATTCGTTTTTCTTAAGTTTATTCATTTTCTTTATATTCTTTATTTTTTTTTATATATAACTAAATAAAACTGGTTTAATTTTACTGATTTTTCTTGTGCAATACACGAATACTTTTATGTTGTGTTTCATGTGATCATCCTTTCGACATGTTCGGCTTTGTAAATAAAGTTTTTCAAAATTTTGCAAAATATTGGACAGTTAGTTTTGTCTTCCTAGTGAGCTTGAATATTTTTGGATTTTAGAAGTTTTTGGGGTCAGACTATTAATGTTTAATAATAATTGCTCAAAACTTTTTGTACTAATTTCTTGTATTCTTTTTGCAGCATAAAATCATCCACTTCATTTCCTTTGACAAATATTACTCTTCATGTGAAGAAATACTCATGAATGAAATGGTAGGAATGCTAATGAGAAACACAATGTGAAGAAGCAGAATTACCCATCAAGAAGAACTTTCATGTAATTTGATTTGTATTTTTTTATTATATGAATAATGACCAATTATATCATATTTATGATTAATTTATATATAAGATTTTTTATTGTCATTAATATCAAATTATTGGTGCGTTTAAACCCCTTTAATTAATGCAATGTGCCAGCAACGTATTAATAATGATGTTTATATTAATCTCATTAATTTAAAATATATGTTGACAATGAACTAGTGACAGCGTACTAGTAGTGATGTTTATGTTAACATTGCCATTTTATTTAATGGCTATGCTTAGTTAAACGTCGTGAATTTAATTAGTTGTGGCGTTCAAATAATGACATTTCAATAATTTAATTACTTGTGGCGTTTAAATAAATGTTGCTAATTAATTTGATGTGTTGGCAACGTAATATCCGCGGCGTTTATTCAAACACCACTATCTCATGCAATGAGATGGCAACAAAATTTTGGCGGTATTTAAATAAATGCCGTTAATACCATTGGTGGCATTTAAATAAATGTCGCTAATTTATTTGATTGGTGGCGTTTAAATAAATGTCGCTAATTTATTTGATGTGCTGGCAATGTAATGTCAGCGGCATTTATTCAAATGCCACTATCTCATGTAATGAGATGGCAACAAAATTTTGGCGGCGTTTAAATAAATGCCGTTAATACTATTGGTGGCGTTTAAATAAATGGCGCTAATTTATTTGATGTGTTGGTAATGTAATATCAACGGCGTTTATTCAAATGCCACTATCTCATGCAATGAGATAGCAACAAATTTTTGGCGGAGTTTAAATAAACACCATTAATTGTGGACATCTAGTGGCGTTTTAAAAATGCCGCAAACTTGCTGTAAAATGCCGCTAATATTTTTTTTCAATTAGCGTCGTTTGCCAAAACGCCAGTATGTCAAAATTAGAGACCCCTAGATACCGGCGGTTAGTTACGCCGGTAAAGAAAAGCCACTAATTAATTAGCGGCGTTTCTTGGTCATATCCCAACGCATATAAAACGTCGAGAATTCTGTGTTTTTCTGTAGTGATAAATATAAGGATAAAAGGGTGATTAAGGTGTCATACAAAAACTTCAGTACAGTAATTGCAATGTTAGAAGGGATAAGAACAAGACAAAAACAAATGAGTAAAAAACTCTATGCATTTAGGGAAAGCAGGAACATAGTAAGATAACTAACGAAGGAAATTCACGATCACTAACAACACCAAAGGATCGACCACTGTACTTGCACATGGGGCCCATTTGCCAATGGCAATATGCCTATAGTCAGGTCAGGCACAACTTGAAGACGTGACTTCAATAAATCCGTTGGTGTTGCACATGTGTTTTGTACTCATTAGAATGTCAAAGCAGTGTAGAAACATGGAGCTTACATGCATCTTGGCTGATGTGTGTGCCTCATGCGCTGGTTCCTTGGCACATCTTGAAGATTGACCATTGGAAAATACAATAGTGTGATGCGCCTACATATTTGTACCCATATTATATATATATATATATATATATATATATATATTATATGCAGTGGCGGATCTCTTTAGGGATCCCCCCCCCCCAAAATTGAAAACAAATATATATATATATATATATATTTTTTTTATAACTTAATAGGTTGAGATTAATGTAATCTTGTATTGGCCCCCTCTAAAAAATGATATTGGTTCCTTTATAAAATTATTTTGATTTGCTTTAAAAAGAAAATAATTAAAATACATTACAATTAAAATAAAATAAAATAATAACACAAATTTTTATTATAGATAGAATAAAAAATATATATATATATATATATATGCAAGCCTATGAAGTAAGGCAGCTTCCACTGGCCCATGTAACTTTTCAAATTAGTCTACATCGTCAAGAAGTGTCTCTCCAACGTCCTTATTACTAGTTTCAGACTTTGCTCCTTCGATTTTCTCCAATACCCATTAGACCATTTCACAAATAGCTATTAAGACACTCAAACGTTGAAAAGCACTTGGGTAATTGAGTAGACACTAGGCTAGACACGGATCACAGTACACCATCAATTCTGTTTATTTTCTTTTCATCTAGAAGACTAGAAAGTTAGAAACCATCACTGCAGCCTGTGGTTGCATTCATTAATCCATTTCTGCCATTTTCATTTCACTTTGCATTTTCAAGTCTTTACATTTCAAAAGTGACCCATCAGTCATCACGGTATCACCCACGGTACACGTCTTTTTAGTTTCTCAACAAGTTAATGTACTTTTAGATCCAAAGTTTCAAAATTTGATATCCATTATAGATTTATGCCAGAGATTGGTAAATACAAAGAAATCAAAGACATACTATCTTATTAATAGATTTATTCATCTTGTTTTAACTTTTCCAGTGTCTACAACGATTAGTGAACAAGTATTTTTAGTTATGGAGATTGTTAAAACAAGATTTCCCAACAAGATTGAAGATGAATTTCTAGCAAATAATTTAGTTGTCTATATTGAAAGAGAAATAACTAAGAGTTTTGATTTAGATTCAATATTTGATGTTTCTTTAAAAGAGCGCAGGATATAATTTTAGACATTTTGTATTTCTTTTGTTTAATATATTTGTATGAGTATCTTTATATTATTTCAATGATATATTATTATTGACATATCATCTACTTTTTTAATACAAAGATTTTATTAAACATATTAAAATTATATAAAAATAGAACAAAAAATATCTTATGTGTATTATTTTAATTTTGCTTAGCCCCTAAAGTAAATTCCTGATTTCACTACTGTATATGTTTGTGTGTGTGTGTGTGAGCATATACACATGTACCAATATATATATATATATATATATATGCATGTTGTCGTGCGTATACATGACAGGATATATACGTATAGATATAAGAAGAACATATGTAATTTTCTCGTTAGTTCATGTAAAAGTAAATTAAAACCATTACACTCCTATGTATTTTGTAGATATAAATACAAAGTTTTATTTGTAAATTATTCACGTTGAATGAGAATCTCAGTTTATGACTCAGTTTTCTCCCCTCAAGCTTCTTCTTTCCTTTTTCATTCTATACTCTGTTTCATGTATCGGAGCGGATACTTTAAGAGGGTCAGCCGCCATGGCAACTTTCGCTTCCGTTTCTTCTATGAATATGGAGAGTTTTGCAAGTCCTTATCACCTACAAAGTGGTGATTCACCAAGCTCTATGCTAATGCTGGTATCAAATAACCTCACTGAAAAAAAATATCATACATGGAGCAGGTCTATGATGATGGCTTTGAAAGAAAAGGACAAGATTGGCTTTGTAAGTGGTTCAATTGCTCGATTGGATCTAATAGATTCTTCGTATGAGTTGTGGGAGAGATGCAACAACATGGTTTCCTCTTGGATTATTAGTTGTATCCAAAGAAATCGACAGCAGCATTATTTGTGTAAAGAAGGCAAAAGATATGTGGCAAGATTTGAAAAATCAATTTACATAAGGAAATGGGCCAAGAATTTTTCAATTACAAAAAGATTTATCAGTTTTGGTGCAAGAAGAGTTGTTTATGAGAGACTATTACACAATATTCAAATCTTTATGTGATTAATTACTCAATTATTATTAAGTTCCTACTTGTTCTTGTGGGGCTTGTACATGTGATGTCGTAAAAGTTTTTTTGAGTTACTAAGATAGACAGCATGTTATGCAATTCTTGATAGGACTAAATGACTGTTTTTCCCATTTTAGAGGACGAATTTTGATGATAGAGCCTCTACTAGATAGCAATAAGGTTTCCTCTTTATTGTTCAAGAAGAGAAATTAGTATAAACAACATAGTGGATACTGCAACTTTTATGAGTAAGATGCAAGATTCAAATCTTATGATGAAAAGATTTGTTTCTGGAAAATAGCAGCCACGAAAAGAAAAGTTATTTGGTACTCATTGTGGCATAAACAATCACACAGTTGGTAAATGTTACAAGATACATGATTATCCTCCAGGATTCAAGTAGAGTTCCAATTCTACAAACTTTCAACGTAAAGGAAAGTTTACAGTAGTTAATTAAGTCACAAGTCAACCTTTGAGTACCCCTTTTGAATCTTATAATCAATTGCCTTTTTCTCAAGAGGATTGTCAAAGATTGTTAGCTTTAATATACTCTTAACTTACTAATAATACCAATCACCAAGCAGCAAATATTATTTATAAATCTGCTTGCCAATTTGTTCAAGGTATTTCAATCCATTCTAGTCTTTCTTTAAATACTTTAGTTTCTTCTTTAATGTATAATAATAGTTGGATTGTAGACATAGGGGCTACAGATCATATTATCCATTCAATTGACACATTCACATCCATCACAAAAACCTTAAACACTTCAGTCAAACTCTCAAATGGTGATAATGTCCCTATTACTCATCTTGGCATAGTCCAATTGTTTGAAAACTTAATTCTAAAATGTGTACTTTGTGTACCATTTTTCTCATACAACATACTCTCAGTGAGTAAACTCACTTCATCTACGACAAGCGCTTTTATCTTCATACCTAATTCTTGTTTTATTCAAGAATTTACCCAATGGAAGATTATTAGGATAGCTAGAAGATCAACTGGATTATACATACGGCAACAATCAGGTGCTAATGCTGTTGAAACTCAACCCAAATCAAACTTTGTGAAATCTGTCACAAGTCCTAAAGTTTGGCATAACGAACTAGGCCATCCTTATATATCTCAATTGTCTTTTCTTTTTAGGAATGTACTAGATATTACTTTCTCAGATAAGCTTGTTGATCATTGTATAGTTTGCCCTTTGGCAAAATAGAAAAGACTCACATTCCAAGTTCATTCATATAATAAAAGTTTTCCTTTCCATCTTATTCATTGTGATATATGGGATCCATTCTTTATTCCAACTCATAATGGTTCCAAATTTTTTCTTACTTTAGCTGACGATCATTCTAGATTTACTTGGGTGTATTTGATGAAAACAAAATCTGAAGTTGGGAATATATTCGTCACCTTTTATAATCTGATTAAGACACAGTTTGGAATGAAAATACAATATGTTAGAAGTGATAATGGTTTGGAATTCAAAATGACAAATTTTTTCTTCAAAATAAATCTTACATCAAGTATCATGTGCAGAAACATCCCAACAAAACTCTATAGTTGAGAGAAAATATCAAAATTTATTAAATATAGCAAGAGTTTTGAAATTCCAATTAAATATACTTTTAGCTTTTTGGGGAGAATGTATACTCACTGCTTGTCATCTCATAAATCGTATTCCATTTTTAATTTTAAATAATAAATCTTCACACGAAGATTTTTTACATTTCTACTCCATCATATAATCATTTGAGATGTTTTGGTTGTTTATGTTATGAGTACACTCTTGCCGCCCCCCCCAAAAAAAAACAAATTCTTTCCTACAGCAAGAAAATGCATATTTGTAGTATATCAGCCTTTTGGTATAAAAGGGTATAAATTCTTTGATTTGAAAAATCACAAATTTCTTGTTTCAAGAGATGTAATTTTTTCATGAATCAATTTTTCCATTCCTTTCTCGGTATAACCCTTTTAATATCAACCTAAATTTGGAAAGTCATTCTATGTCCACTGAATTTCATCAAATCATATTGTTCTTCCTAAAGCAATTCCTAATTACACTGAAAATACATTTCCAATATATTCTGATGATCTAGTCAATACGGAAAATACAAATTCACCTTCATTAAATGATGAGACTCAATTTCCAACTCTTAGAAAGACAACTCGACAGCATATAGTACCTGGTTTTCTGCAAAACTATCACTATAGTCTTGCTGCTTCTAGCTCTCCAACATTTTCCAATGATCTTTCCGTGTTAACTCGGGTAATAAGTATGATATTGATGATGTTCTATCTTATTTTAAAATATCTTCATCACATAAAGTTTTTTCTATTGCAATCAAACTTGGTGAATTTTATGTTGCCTCCAAATAAAATGCCTATAGGTTGTAAGTGGATATGTAAAGTTTTTTCTGTTGCCATTAACTCAAGCAAGACTTGTTTCCATAGGGTATACTCAATAGGAAGGTCTAGATTTTCTTGGAACATTCTCTCATGTTGCAAAGATGATTACTATCAGATGTATTTTATCACTTGCTGGTATACATAATTGACATTTTTTTTCCATTTATATGTCAATAATGCTTTCTTATATGGAGACTTAGATGAAGAAGTTTTCATAAAAGTACCCACTGGTTATCTGAGTAAGGGGGACACACGAGTATGTAAACTGCAAAGATTATTGTATGGCTTGAAACAAACTTCCGGACAGTGGAATTCAAAATTTAAATCCGTGCTATTTGATATTGGGTTCTCACAATCCAAAACAGATTACTCTTTGTTTACATAGAAAGAAGGTAATTCATTTGTGGCCCTATTGCTTTATGTCGAAGATATCCTCCTTGCTAGTAGTGACTTGACTACTATTGAATCTGTCAAAGCATCTTTAACTTGTCAGTTTGAAAATTTTGGGGCCTGCCAAACTTTTTCTTGGAATGGAAATTGCACAATCACAAAAAGGTAATTCTATATCTCAAAGAAAATATATTTTAGAATTAATATCAGACTCGAGTTTACTTGCTGCAAAATCAATTCTTTTTCCCATGGACACTCATTTTAAAATATACCTCACTCATACATTTTAGAATTAACATCATACTCCATCACTTAAGTCAAATTTTGAATGGTCCTCATGTACCACATTTACAAGCTGCACTAAGAATTCTTAAGTAATCGAAGTTAGCTCCTAGATAACTTTTATTTTTTCAGCATCTTCAAAAGCTCGAGTTAAAATTTTCTCAGATTCAGACTAGGCTAGTGGCCTAGATACTCAAAGATCAATGAGTGGATATAGTATTTTCATTAGTGATTCACTTATATCATGAAAGTCCAAGAAGCAACACAGTCTCTAGATCATCTGCAAATGCGGAATATAGGTCAATGGCCTATATTCAACAATTTAATTTGAGCGTTCATGGTAGACCTACTTGCATGGTAGGCGGAATATCGGTTTACAATTTGTGAAATCATTTGGATTCGAGTTTTGTTTATTGACTTGCATCAATTACACACTCAACCGGCCATTTTTGTTTTGTGACAATCAAACTGCCCTTCATATATATAGCAGCTAATCCAGCCTGCCATGAACGCACTAAACATATTGAAATAAATTATCATTTGGTTCGTGAGAAAATTGAAGCAGGATTGATCACTAATTTACATGTTGGCTCTACTCATCAAGTTGAAGATTTGATGACTAAGCCTTTGGGCTCTAAGTCCTTTGTTTCATTGTTATCCAAGATGAACGTGCATAATATATATATATATATATATATATCCTTTTATAGATAATACATTGCAAGGTAAAAATAAATTGAACACGTGTAATTTTCTCATTAGTTCATGTAAAAGTTAGTTAAAACAGTTATACTTCTCCTCTATATTTGGTAGATATAAATACAAAGTTTTACTTGTAAATTGTCACGTTGAATGAAATTTTCAATTTACGATTCAGTTTTCTCTCTTCATGCTTCTTTCTTCTTTCATTCTATACTCTGTTTCATAGATCATATTGATCGATTGAGACTCGAGAGATTCGGTCCCCAACTTAATTAAATTCTAGCTACACGGATCGTAGAACGGAAGTGGATATATATTAATTAAGCATGCATGCTAATATTCAAATAATTAGTTCCAAGTTGATGTATATTAGACGTACGTACGCAGATTTATCCACCAAAAATATTGACCACCATTTTCGATCGATCGCATGCAACTGATCATCATTATCATCAAGCTAATTATTTCTCTTTATATATAGTACCATTAATTTAATTGTCTTTTGTCCTTTGCATATATATATATATATATATATACCACAATTAATGAATTTTTCCATATAATTAAGGAGATCGATGAGTAAATATAGAAAATTGAAAAAGAATAGTTTGAAGATAAGTTTATGCATCGATTTGACATAAAGTTGT
This sequence comes from Platycarya strobilacea, assembly GCA_036898215.1. Classification (NCBI taxonomy): domain Eukaryota; kingdom Viridiplantae; phylum Streptophyta; class Magnoliopsida; order Fagales; family Juglandaceae; genus Platycarya; species Platycarya strobilacea. The sequence goes on along the minus strand of CM072545.1, from coordinate 41,900,711 downwards.
AGCTGCTGTTCCCGGAAGTGAATCTTAATACATACATACATACATACATATATATATATATACATACATACATACATACATATATATATATATATAATATAGGGGAGGTGATAAGAATCTTATCACTTAACATATAATTTCATTTTGCATGCCCTGGATTAAAAGATCCAGCAGCTTTCAGAATATAATAATTAAATGTGATGATGGCCCAAGATCGAACGAATCTGTATCAATATTGCTTGAGTGAAGACGACGTTCCTGTCAAATCGGGATGGTTATATAACTAAATTGCTCCTGGGGATCCATATATGGAATAATTCTCGCCTCCACTTCATTTACCTTTGACTACTAACATATATATGCAGATATATATTCCTTCCATATATATATATATATATATATAGCATCATCAAGATTTAATACAAATTAAATCTTGCCACATCAGCAATTAATATACAGTGCGTTTGTTCTACACCGACTTATGAACAGAATTTTTTACATATATATATATAACTTGATATAAAAAATCCACAAGTTCATGTAGTACTATTAGAGCATGATCGAGAACACGAAATCCATATATAATTAATTCGTAGCCTGGACGTGATGAACACCAGTACTAATTATAATTGCTGATGTAATGATCGATAATATTGATGATGATGATCATGGTGATGATCATGTATATATATATATATATACACATAGTAGTATAGCTGTCAGCAACATATATATAACAAAATGTGATTGTATTGATCCAAATTATTATATATAACATTGTTGACATGCATGCCTACCTGATCGCTTTTAAATTTAATTGATCATGAGTGTACTATAAAAGTGACAATTATGGCTTTGAAATTGATCAATTGCTCCACAAAATTCACAAGAATTTTTTTATTAGCCAGCATTATTATTGATATTTCCATGCATGATCTTTTTCTCCGAGAAGTAAATGAATGAACATGCAGATCTATATTGCTATCACGACAATACTAATGAACTCCCTACGCACGCAGAATAATTGCCTAGTTTTGAATGTTTTTTCTAAGTCATGATCGAAGTTTAATAAGTTTCGTTTGGTTGTTTGTCTCCCTTCTTTCTTTCTTTTTTCCCTCTATATTGTATTGTTTTGACAGTTTCAAGAATTTAAGTTCGATATTGCTTACATATTATATATGTTGATGACTGTATAGTAGATTTGGAGGAAACTCCCCATTACTTGCAGTGTGTTGATCTCTAAGTCATGAAATGATGAATGAAGAAGGCCTTCTTTCAAAAAAAGAAAAAAGTAGCTAAAATTTAGGCGATACATTATATTTGCAGTGTGGGTATATATATATATATATGCTCATGTACTTCATCATGCATGTGCTGAACACTTTTCCTCTTGGAGACAGGGCCAGTACTATACATGCATGCATGTAACCAATATACATGATATATATTATGTGTGTGTATACCCACATACACACATATATGCTATTTATTGTGCTGGCTTTTACTTTCGGTTCCAAAACCATGATCCGATCCCCACGGACCACGTACCCATGATTTCCGTCCAAAATGATCTTTCTAGGATTTTTTTTTACTTGTACTAAGTAATATAAATTTACCAAAAGTTGGATTGGGGACGTTGGACCATTAATTGTCTAATTTTATATGAGACGATATTAGTTTATTGATTCAAAAATTATGAAATTGTTGGATATTAATTAATTTATAAATCTAACGTTTATGATGGTTTATTCTATATATCTACATTGACTTGATGGTAACTATTTTTTTTTTTTTTTACAGCTTCCCTCATCGATCAATATTCAGCGCCTTATAAGTTGTCACTTTCAAGACTTGAATTGGTTTTTGCTTTGATATCAATTATTACATATTCAATCATTGATCTAAAAGTCTTAAGATTATTTAATATTAATTTAATTAAGTTTTTAACTCTTATAACTATATCTTTTTCAAATTGACCTAAAAAATCTCTAAAATAATATCCCCGAATTTGGGGGGTAAAAATCAATATAATTTTCTTATGTAAATTAATTAGAAATAATAGTAGAAAAGAGGCCTATAATAATCTCCATTCTCTATGCATATACAAGAGGAAGAGAGAGAGAAATAGAACTGAGTCGGAGCTGTCTCGGATTGAAAAATGTAATGATAAAAGAAAAGATATTACTTTTTGGGTTGGGGTGGCAGGCTGGCAGCTTAAAGTGGGTTGGCTGCTTATGTGGCGCTCATACAAAGGTTGGAAGCACGTGATTTGGCTCCCACCTTGTCGGTCTGTCCTTCGTACCTAGTTTACTCACTTTTCGCCTTCGGTTGGATGGATGTTTTTTTTTTTTTTTAATAAAGAATCAAACTCACATGTTTAAGAGTGTTATTTTATCAAATTTATTAATAATAATTCTCATTTATGATAGAATAATATCATAATAACAATTAAAAATAATAAATATTTATAAATATTTAATAAAACTCATCACAAACAATAAAATCAATAAAAACAAATAAATCACAACATTCATAAAGAAACAACCACATAAGATTAACAAAAAAAAAAAAAACCAACTTAATAAATGACGCACTTATTCCGATCAGTAGCATCTTATTGCAAGCAAGAATGTTAAGAACAGTATGAACTATATTATCCGAATACAAAGAATGCTCAGACGGTCCGTATTAACCAGCCCTAGTCTCAATAATAAAGGAAGATCTTCAAAGTTTTCCCAAATCATTGAATTACCGTCATTTCCAAATCGAGCAAGGAAGTCCGCAGCCATGTTTCTTTGTTTATAAATATGACTAAAATTATAGTCCAATGAATTAAGAATATTTATAATTTTCTCTAAAAAATCTTCAAGATACCAAATATTACATTTTATCTATGTCACCCATTTAACTACTAAAGATGAATCCATTTCCACATCAGTTAAATTAATTCCCATGCTCTTTACCAATTTCAACCGATGCAAAAGCCTCATTAATTCTGCATAATTATTTGTTCCGTTCTTCTTCTGTCCGATCCACAAATAATGCCCTTGCACCCGAGGGACCTGGGTTGCCTCTCCTACTCCCATCAAATCAATATTTAATTTGTAACGTTCCCCTGTAGGCCTCACCCAAGCAACCAATTTCGCATTCCTTTATTTCAGCCTTCCAATGGAAATGTTGAAATTTTTCAGAATTATTTCATCTTTAATGGACAGTTGCTAATTTGCTTTTAGTTTTTCCACCACCCATGCAACCCAATATTTTATCTTCCTCCATATTGTTTCAGTAGAATTAAACTTTGGCTCCATACGAGCACTGCATCTTCTAAGCTAAAGTTGCCAACTAATAATAGAAGGAATTAAACCACACAGCTGTCTGTTTTGGGATTTTGTTCTTGCTTAATTTACAGAACCACATATCCACCATTTCCCTCCAACATCTATCTGTGGCAAAGCTAATACCATTTCCACCGAGCAATGCTTCCAAATATACTTGGCAACCTCACCATTAGCCAATACATGATCTAGATCTTCATAATTCTCATTTGAGCAACAATCACATTTTGACATGATCGGTAAAGATGTAAGAAATTCGGTCTGAACCAATGGACCGAATCGGACTTGGTTGTGATATGGTCCGATCCGGTCCATTTTTTTAGGGATCGAATATTTTTTATTCAGTCTCAATCTAGCAAATTTCTTTCCTTGGACCAGACCGAACCGGATTGAATACTACAATTAAAAAAATATATATATTATATATATCATTTAAGTAATAGTATATAATATTAATTTTAATATTAATATATATTAAGAGTTGTAGTGTAACGTATTAATATATATATATATACTCTTCTAATATTAATATATTATAATAGTTATAGTATAAAAATATAAATTATAATATATCTATATAGAGTATTAGTAATAACTTATAAGTAATAAGTGTGTTATTATTATTTAATATACTATTAACAATTTATCACTATTCACTAGCAATAAAACAAATTATAATATACTAATATAATAGTGTTATTATTTATAGTTAAAAAATCTATGATGTATCATTAAATCACTATTAACTAATTAATAATTATTTTTCTTATGATTACATGTAACAATTATTAATATTAATATAGTTTTTAACTATATATGAATTATGATCATTATTCATTAATATCATTGATTAATTGATTTGACTTATAATAATTAAATTAATTAATCAACCTATGATCTATGATCTACTACTAACACCATTAACCAATTATTAATATCTACATCTATGAAGTATGATCTATAAGAAGTTATAGTGTAAATTATTGTATGTGTATAAGTTTATAATAGTAAATGTTATATTAGACTATTAGTAATATTATTACTAATACTACTAGTATAGTTATAATTAATTATTAGTTATAGTATAAGTATAACTACTAATTCTATAACTATATATTTTTAGTTGAGATCAATGTATTATTATATTATTTAATGTATAATTATTAACTATAATATGTATAGTACTTGTATATATTTAATAATTTATAAACATATTATAATACTTAAGTTATAGTATAATAGTTATAGTATATACTATATATTAATAATCCATATAGAATAGTTAACTCAATTCTAGATTTACTAATTTAAATATTTCTTTATTAATTTATGTGCCAAAGGCCCAAAGAATCGAAAAATAGAAAAAAAAAAGGGTATTATTGAGTGAAGCTAAACGATACCATTTAGCTCCAAATAGACAACAAACTCAAACAGCGTCGTTTGGAAAATATTTTCAACCTAAAATTAAACCCCCCCCCCTCCCCTTCCCAATCCCCAATCGCATACCCTAGCCCCTCATCCCTTTCTATTTCAGCCCCCCCAAACCCTAGCCCCCTAAAATCTCATCAATTTCTTAAAACCCTAGCCCTCGATCCCATTGCGACTCCATCCCATCTGCCGTCCATTTTCTGTTGCAATCATAGGTATTCAATTTCTTTCTCGTTACTTGCCAGTTTCCCTTTGCATTTTTTATTCGACGTCATTTAGGTTCTAATTTTGTGAAATAATGAATTGTTTTCAAATGGATCTCTCCACTTTCTTACCAATTGTGAATAATGGATCTTTTTTCTCAGTTTCTTTTTGTTTTCTCTTTCTCTAGCCTCCCAAATGCCTAATGCTTAGAGACTTATTGACCTATTGATAGAGCGAGATTCCCAAATGCCTAACTTTTCTTGACTTATTGATTTATTTTTAACAATCATGATTATTGCCCCTTAAATCTAAAAAACTTTTCAAAGTTTGAGTAATTCTATGATAATTTTGTTGGTTTATTTATTTTGTAGATGGAAGCTTCTACAAATGAGATGAGAGAGCTAACACAATCGAACTCTGTCCAAGAAATGCCTCCACCCTCAACCCCATCCGATGTAAGTATCAAATCTGGATCACATAAAGGTAAACGTAGGTCATGCGTGTGGGATCACTTTGAGATAGTATAAGGCGGTGATCCCACCAAACCTAAGGCTACATGTAATTATTGTGAAGCGACGTATGCATGTGATTCGACTAAAAATGGTACGAAATGCATAAAGTATCACATTAAGAAGCAATGTAAGAAATTTCTAGGTAGGAAAATCATGGGCCCAGGCCAAACAATTCTAGGGTTTAAAGCTGATGGAGGTAATGGGGGACTTGTGCCCATTACTTTTAGTGTTGAGACTTGCCAACAAACCTTGACAAATATGATTATTCTTGATGAGTTGCCCTTTAGGTTTGTTGAAGGGGAGGGTTCAAACAGTTTATGCTTGTGGTTTGTCCTAAGTGGCTAGGAATTCCATCCCGAGTTACGATTGCCTCAGATTGCTATAATATGCTTCTTGGGAAGAACATTAAGTTGAAAAATGGTCTTCGAGGGCAACAAATTTTCCTCACCACGGATACATGGACATCCGTGCAAAACCTCAACTACATGTGTCTCATAACGTACTTTATTGATGATGACAGGAAGCTACACAAAATGATTGTTTTCTTTTATTTGGTTGAAAACCACAAGGGTGATACATTTGGTAAGGACATAGAAATGTGCTTGCATGATTAGGGGCGACCGAAAAATTCTTGCAATCACTCTTGATAATGCAAGTTTTAATAATGAAGTTGTTTCTTATCAGAGGATAAAAAACCAAGTTTAGGAGGGACACAATTTTGGAATATGAATTCTTACATGTTCGATATTGTGCCCACATTTTAAACTTAATCATCCGTAATGGGTTGAAAGACTTTGAAAAGTCTATTGCGAAGGTGTAGGGAGTTATGAAGTTTATTAAATTATCCCCTCAAAGGTTGAGCACATTTAAAAAATGTGTGAAGTTGGAAGAGATTTAATCCAAAGGCTCTGTTTGCCTACATGTACTGACTAGGTGGAACTCCACCTATTTCATGTTAGAGAGGGTTTTAACATTTAGAAATGATTTTAATTGGTTGGAGGAAGAAGATCTGGACTTCCTTAATAGTATTAGAGAGTTAGATAATGATGATGACGATGACGATAATGATGATAGAGATGATATGGTGAATAAGAGAAATTCAAAGAAGTTAGCGCCTCCCAATACAACCGATTGGGAAAAGTTAAAAGTGTTTGTGAAGTTTTTTCAATTGTTTCATTATGCAACTGTACGCTTCTCAGGCAGTAAATATAAAACTTGCAATATTTTTTTTCACGAGTTGATGAAGATTCAAGCTGATACTAACAATGTGTATGAAAAAAAAAAGACTCGTGCTGGCAGTAATGGCAAAAAATAAGAAAAAAAATTGAAAAATATTAAGAGAACTTGGATAATCAGAATATGTTGATGTATGTTGGGTTTGTTCTTGATCCTCGGTACAAGATGCGATATATTGATTTTACTTTGACAAAAATGTAAAGATGATTCTACAAAAGCCATTAATTTGAGTTGGAAGGCGAAAAATACATTTACCCACTTGTACGAGGCATATATGGAAAATGATCTAGGTACTTCTCATGAGCATGCAAGTTCCCCACTTGAAAATGTAAGTCTTTTAACTTACAAGAGACTCAAGAGAATGGAATCAGATGATAAGGTTTATATGGAGCAACAAATGTTGATAGATATCTAGTTAACAAATGTGAGGGTCGAGATGATGATTTCGACCTTCAAACTTGGTGGAAAGCGAATTCAATTAGATATTGCATACTTTCATAAATTGCACACGATGTACTTGCAATACCAGTATCTGCTGTGGCCTCTAAATCTACATTTAGTATAGCAGGCCGTATACTTGACATTTTCTAAAATAGTTTAAGTCCAATAATGGTTGAGGCTCTCATATGAGCACAAAATTGGCTTCATTATTCTTCTACTCCAATAAGCCTTAGAACTTTAATGTATAACGTAGAAGATTTTGATAAGCAGCTGGAGTGTATGGGTAAGTAAATTTATTTAGCTTGTTATCTTTTATAGTTTATGTTTAATTTTCTATGTTATATAAATTTATTTAACTTGTTATCTGTTAAATTTTTATATCTAGAAATTGTTAAGGAGTGTGGTGATTCTATGGAGGAGTCAAATACAATACATACATGTCTTACTCAATGCAAATTAATGATTGAAGGATAAGTCAATGTGATTTCCAAATATTTTATTTTTACATGATTTCTTTTTCGAAATGAGTGTACATATATTACATAGTTTTGATCACAAGAGATTTATTACATGATGTTTGTTTAATTGTCAATCTCTTTAGCTTAATTTAAATTAATTCATTCCTCAATCTCTTTTCGCACGATGTTTAATTGTCAGTTTGGAGCATAAAAAATGAGATGGCCATCTAGATGCAAATCAATACTGAGAGATATTTTGATTTGAATGATTTTGGATTATCATTTTAAATTTGGATTATATTAATTTCTTTTTTATTGTATTTGGACTCTTGAAAATTTGGAATTTATTGTAAAACTCTATTTAAAGACTGATTTTTTTTTCTACTTCTTTATTTAAATTATTTTTCTTTTATCATTTTTTTAAGAGTAAGTTTTTTAAATATTTTTAGCTTAAATATGTGATAAATACATAAAATGGACTGAAAATAATTAAATTTGAGCAAAAAAAATATATTTGATCATTGCAGGATTTTGGGTTAAGATAAGTCCATTAAATCATATTAGGTGTCCCTGGACCTCTCCTGGACCGAGTTGAACTGGACCGGTATAGACCAAAAGGAGTTCGGTCTGATCCAAGTATGAAAATTTTGTTGACTGAATAGAATCGGTCCATAGCTTTTCTAGATCGAACCGGACCGTTTACATCCCTAGTAATAGGAATACCAGTAGTCTAATCCGATCACCAACACTTAGAGCTTGATTAAAAGCTTTCCATATGGTTATCTATCTTTTCTCGGTAGACATGAATGCCACACCCACTTCGCCCAAGGAGTAGTTGGATTTTTCACCCTTTTACAATTCCAAGCATTTTTAGTTGAGAAATTTCCGTCTACCGCTTCAGTCCATATCAATACATCCTCTCCTTCTTTGCATCTACTTAGCTTCTCAATAATTTCCTCTATTTTTTCTTGACCCACCAAATCTTGGATTAATTGTGTATCCCAACCATCAATAGTTTTACATTCCTCGACCTTCAAATTAGGCACCGCTGTTACAAAAAATTCATTGCTAATTGGACCCCCTTCAAGCCAATTATCAAACAAAAAATGGACATTACCATCTTTTAGTTTCCATTTAGAATTATTAAACACATCCGAAAGGCATTTCATAATTCCTCCAAAATCGAGTTCCTTTATTAGGATTTGTTTTCATCACATGATTTTGTTTAACATATTTTGCTCGAAAAAAGTTTGCCCACAAAGAATTTTCCGTAAGAATTTTCCAAGCAAACCTTATGAAGAGAGCTTTCTGAATATCATACAAATTTTGGATTCCAATTCCTCCTTCTTGAACTAGTCTACATATGAGATTCCATTTACACCAATGCATTTTCGATTTTCCATCTTTCATCCCCCCAGAAAAAATTACCCATCAATTTGTTAAGCCTCATGATCACAGAATTAGGAACGTGAATAATAAAGAGACTATGAATTGGAATACTTATCAAAATATTCTGCAATAATAAAACTCGGACTCCACTAGATAATAATCTGTATTTCCAGCCCTCAATCCAATGCTGAATTTTGTCAATTAACTTATCAAAATGGATTGTCTTTAGTCTTTCTGAAATGATTGGTACTCCCAGATATTTAAAAGACAATTCAGCTTGTAAGAAACCTATCAAATCTTAACAGAGATCGACGTCTATGTGCAGAAATCAAATTCGAAAATATCATGGAGGATTTTTCTTTGCTAACAATTTGACTTGACCACTTCTCATAACACTTCAACACTTTCATAATATTTCTCAAAGAAGACTTTCTCCCATTAGCAAAAATCACAATATCATTTGCATAAAGGAGATGGAAAATTAAAGGAGTACCTCTTGGCTGTGAAAAAGCTACAATATGATTGTTGTGAAAACCTTGCTTCAATAATTGAGAGAGAATTTCCTCCACTCCAATAAATAAATATGGAGATAACGGATCGCTTTGAATCAAGCCACAACCCCTTTGAAAAAACCTTTCGGAGTACTATTCATTACTATCAAAAACCATGGTGTGGAGATACATTTCCAAATAAGATTACAAACAGAAGCTGAAAATCCCAATGCCTTGAGAACATGGACTAAAAACTCTTAATTAACATTGTTATATGCTTTCGTCATATCAATCTTCAAGATGACATTTGTCCCATGCACATGTTTGTTCAAATTATGCACTAGTTCTTATGATTATCTAATGTTATAAAAAATGCTTCTACCCAGGATAAACGAACCTTGTTCTGGAGAAACAATCTTGCTTAGAAGAGGAGTCATACAATTCACCAAAAAATTTTAACACACCTTATAGATGGCGGAGCATAAACTAATAGGATGAAATTTTACAAAGCTATTCAGATTAGGGACCTTCGGAAAAAGGACCAAAGGAGTAGCCATGTAAAACCGAGGCAAAGTCGAAGACCCATAGAAAAAATCTCTAATTGCAGCAACCACATCCTCTTCTACAATGCTCCAACATGCTCTAAAAATCCCGAACCAAAACTATTCGATCCCGGACTACTATTTACTGGAATGAAAAAAAGAAAATTTTTTAATTTCTTGGATTGAAGGGAGCCCAGAAATCATACCATTTTCATCTTCCCCAACAGGCCGATCTACTAGATTAGAAAGATCAGGTAGATCATCCCACAGAATTCTAGTTAAGGACTCCTGAACGTAGCTTACAGCTCCTAAATGTACCTCTTCTGGTGAAAGGGGACTGCGACCTTCCAGTAATCTCATCTCTTGTACCACCTGATATTTTTTGTCTCTAACAATTTTATAAAAATTTGCATTCCCTTCTCCTTGTTGCAGCTATATTTGTTTAGCTTGCTAGGCTAATCTTCATGTTTCTTTTCACTGCATCTAAGTTTTCGTCTCCAAATTAAAAGTTAGAAGATCTAACTCTAAATTTTCACTGAATTCAGATCGCATTTATTTGCTTCTCAATATGTTCAATACGAGCCTCTAATTTTTGAATATTTTCTTCAGTTCGGCCAAAGCACTTTTTATTCCAGTCCTAAAAAATAACTTTCATCATTTTCAGCTTCCGAGCTAAACGAAAAAGCCTCTATCTTCAATGTTATCCTCCCAAGCATTGGCAACAACATTATTGAAATCCAGATGAGAAATCTACATTTGTTGAAATTTAAAAGATGGGAAAACATACGGCTGAAAAGATCCGTCTAACCAACCAATTACCATAGGTGCATGATTCCCAATTGGCAATTGGGTAACCGTCCCCCATATTAACCTCACAATCCTTCGCCGCCTTCAATATTTTGTTCTTGGATTTTAATCAATATGAGAGAATGCATTTTGGATTTCTCTCTATTATTATATTTAAGAATTTGTAGATTTTTTTTTTTTAATTTTAGATTAATTTATTATTAAAAAGAGATACATAAATAAAATGAATCTTACATTATTAATGAATGTCCGATGAATTTATCGTATTTATAAATGCTATTAATTCAATCAGGCAGCTTAAATATTATGAGACTGATCACTTGTAGGCCGTTTATCTCTTTTTTTATTATAAACCCTAACGTTTAAACAGAATACAAATCTTTAACTATTATTTCTTACTAATAATTCTCGATCGATGTCTTAGATTAGGTTAGTAAAACCTGTTTCGAGAGTAAATTAATTATATGCTCTGGACTCTCATGCTCTTATTGAGAAGCTCTCAATATACATAATTAGATGTTGCCTCTAAAATTTTCATATGATCCTATGATTAAATCGGAAATTCTACGTACTCAAGTCTAACCTTCAATATTAATAGAAATGATAATACAAATAAAATAAACATTTATGACGAATTATTTGTAATAAAAATGATCATTTATAATAAAAGTAGACTCATTTTGATAAAAAAAATAATTATTTTAATAATAAATACTGATCACGAATAAATAATTATTTTATATAGTGTAAACTGCATGTTATAAATAGCACATGAGCCATGCACGTTGCTAAATTTAAAAGAACAACTACAACTAAAGTCACGATGCATGCATGCAATAAATATGACTATTTATTCATTCATATGATCATTCATTTCTTTCTTTCTTTTTTTCTTTCTTTTTGTTTCACAACACGCAGCTGATTAGTTTTTGACTATAATGAAAGTTTCGAACCCATTAGTAAAAATCAAGACTCTGATAACTAATAAATCTCTCTGTTCTCTTTTTCTTTTTCTTTTTTCCTTTTTTTTTTGACTTTTGTCTGTTTGAAGACAAAATGTCAATGAGATAATAAAGCAATAGTACTGGGCAAGATTCTATATGACCTTTAACTTTATGATCCCCTTTCTAAATTATAGAGGGGTTGTTTTTTGTCTAGGATTTAAGAGGAAATTAAGAAGTGAAAAGAGATCAAGCATGCATGAACGGTTTCTAGATCTACTTGTTTTATGCTAATTTTCATGCCCTCACCATCGAAGATCACAAATTAATCTCTCTCTCTCTCTCCCTCTTTCTCTCTCACACACTCTCTCTCACACACACACACATATATATATATATATATATATATACTAGATAAAAGTAACGTACAAAACACGTTTATCTAATTTAATTTTTAATAAAAATTAGAAGATTATTCATAATTAAATGAATAATAAATAATTACACGTTTTCATATATAATAAAAAAAAGTATTAATAAAAACAATAAAATAGTCTCATAAATAAACATAACCTATAGTTTTATCAAATTTGTTTAAGATAATTTTGATTGAAACTTTAATAAAAGATTCGTTCAAAATAATATATTTTTATAATTCTAAGACGATAATCTAATATTTGGGTCATTTTACACAACCTCAAAAGAGAAGACATTAAAATACCTATGTTTTTAATTTTTGAGTTTTTCTAGATCTACATAAACTTGAATCATCCACAGTTTTTTTAGTTATGTGATTATTTTTAACAAATAATATAACATGAAATTTTAATCTTAAATATGTAAATTTATTAGAATATATATATTTCAATTAAATATCAAACATATATAATATATTAATTATATTTATTGTCTATTATTACCAATTTAATATAAGTATAATTAATTGTATATAGCGTATATTTATCATCTCAAAAAATAAATAAATAATACATTCATTTTAAAATTATAAAATAATTTTTAAAAAATGCAATTATTAATCATATAATAGGAATAAATTTTCGTGAATAAAATTAAACTCTCTAACGTAAAAATTAACATCTCTAAGTGAGGATCGCATTGTTATATTGTTGTGAATAGTTTATTTATATATATTATTATATATTGTATACTATTATTATGTCATTCTATACTATTATTATTATTCTATATTTATTTTACATAAAAAAAAGTTTTAAATGAAAAATTTATCGTTATAGAAAATTGAAGTGGTGTAATTAAATTTAATGTCAAAAATATTATTTCGATGATTAATGGAATTAATATATTGTATTTAAATAATATTTTTCATTAAATGCAATATTTATTTTAACAAAAATGGATGAAAAGTATTAACTTTAATAGAAAAACAAAATTTTTCGTTAAAACAAGATTTTTCATTAAATAACCACCTTATATATATAAAAATATATATCTTCATATATATATATATATATATGTTCAAATAATATATAATCTTATAATTAATGTGAGCTGGCCAATTAACCTGATCATGTTCTGGCCGACTACACCTGCTCATGATACAAACGTCAAACTGGCTTGAGCCAGCTAGCTTGAAATGTATGTGTCAATCTCCAAGCATAAATGATCATACATGCATGATCATCAGGCACCGCACACTCAAAATTTATTTAGTTATTAGACCCATATGTGCAAATTTGCTGGTATGCTTTGTTTGGATAGTAAGATAAAATTAGATGATATTAAATTAAATTAAGTTTAAATTAGTTGAGTAAAATATTTTTAAAATATTATTTTTCATATTATTATGATTTTGGGAGTTGAAAATATTGAATTATTTATTGTATTTTGTATTAAAATGAGAAAGTTATAATGATAAGATGGTCCATTAATACCACCATCATTAATTAATGTCTGACCCAAGTATATACATATATGTAAAAGAAATTGACTAATTAAATACCAAAAGTTCAAGTTAGGTGCCATTTGCTCATATAAAAAAAAAAAAAAAAACTTAGATACCATTTGTCTATAATAAGTTGAGATTAGTTGAGATTAAATATCAAAACTTTAATATGTTATTTGTATATTGAATAAAATATTATTTTTAATATTATTATTATTTTAAAATTTTAAAAATTGAATTTTTTTTATTATATTTTATAAGAATATGAAAATTCATAATGATTAGATAAGATTAAATAAAATAAGAAGAAATATTTTTACAATCCAAATGCAGGCCTAATGGGAAGCTATGAATGTACATAATCATTTGATCTAAACCCTCAAAATATCATAAAGTTTAAATTTAATGGGAAGTAGTGATAGTTTTAATTATTTGATCTAAACTAGTTTTCTTTAATAACACGATAAACATATATAGTTTTAACTAATTAAATGATCAAAATTACTCATGATCATCTTTACACGTTACACTTTACATATAACTTTTTATTTTAGCGAAATATATGATGTATGGATGATAAGTAAAACAATTTAATTAGTTTAAAAATAATAAAATTTTAGAGATTATTTAAAAATTAAAATAAATAGTGTGGAGTGTGTGCCTAGATGCATATATATTATTGAGTACCATATAGATCTAAACTGACTTGATTTTATTTAATGTGTTAGGTTTATTTTATAATAATCTTATATATTATATTAAATTACGTCAGTTTACGAAATTATTTTTATATTATTATTAGAATATTTTTTTAAAAATAGTATATCATATACATACCTTTCTAATTTAGAGTATTATTTTTGTGTTATTAATTTGTGATTAAAATATTTTTTAAAAATAGGATATCGTGTACATACCTTTCTAATTTAGGGTGAGTACTAATTAGTGGGTATACTGTATCCACTACGCATATGACCATCACTGTGTATAATACAAATAAAAGCCAAAGGTTTCTCAAAGGTTTCTCGATGTAATAAATAATAATGACAAAAAGGACGCATGATTTGCACGAAGTGTTTAATTTTCCACCAAAGCATTGGCATTCGAACAGTGCAATTAGGAATTATGCTGACAGGCACCGGACAAGTATTGCAAGGATAAATGAGAACAAAAGTACTCAGTACTCTGGCAAAGCCAGGATTTAAGCTCTCATGTGTAGATTGACTGAAAATTCTTTTCATTTATTTTCTTTTGTTCTTCCTTTCTTTCCTAAACAATCAATTGATTAGACTATCTCTACCAGACAAATGTTTCAGAAGTGGGTCCATGAGAGAATAATTTGCAATGATAAATGTGGTTTTTATGAATAATTAATAATGAATGTGTCTTCTTCCTTAGGAAATCTTTTTAGCTTTTTTGTTTGGCAGGGACCCACTGTCCACTGGCACAATGAATCTCTTTCAAGGTCTCAACTTTCTAAACAAATTTTGGTGCTGTTTGTCGTCTAAATAGTAGACAGCACATAGGAAGAAAGCAAGAAACAAAGAAAGAAAGGAAGGGGCATGGAGCAAGTAAATATTAGAATATTAATGCTTTTGCTTGAAAAAAATACTCGACCTTTGAGACTTTAACCAATGCTTTTATATTTAAGTACCTAAGCTCGGATTAGAGGTATTAGTGGCAAGTACTCTTCATTCGAGTAGATATTAATTATTATTCATCAAGGTTGGGGTACTGACAGCAAATCTTATTTACTCCCCCAATGTTCCTACCTAGCTATCCAGCCTTTGATTAGGATTAAATCTAATCTTCTTTGAGAAGATATATAATAAACAGTGGAGAAAACTACAAGATATATAACAAGCACAAAGAAAAAAGATAAAGATACAAGTTTATACAATTTTATTTTTAAAAAATTAAAATTATAATAATTTTTTTTCTTTTTACCCTATTCATTAATGAAATGAAACTGTACATACGATCTGTGACTGTAATAGAATTTTAGGAGCATCATAGAATTTCTCATAATTAAATAAAATCAAGTCATAGAAGTCTCAAAAGTTTATTTATTTATATTTTATGATAAGGCTTGTGGTGACTAGGCTAAATTTTGAAAAAAAAAATATTAGAAAATAATAAGACTTACCATGATTTGAATTGGAAGTTAAGTCCAATTCATTTCATTATTATAATTTTTTTAAAATTTTCATATATAATACAATAAATAATTTAATTTTTTAAGTCTTAAAATAATAATAATATTAAAAAATATTATCTTAAAAATATTTTATTTAACTTTTAAAACTTATCTTATATCAACTCACTGTTTAAATCATATATCAATTATCAAATATTACTATAAAGTAAGAGATAAATGCCATCAGATCTGACTAATCCAAACTCCCTTTTGTTTGTGAGCTGACTTAATTTTTCTAGAATTCTCAGTTTGTGATTGGGTATTTTGGTTTGAATAATTCTTCCTGCAATTTATATATGTAGATTTTATTGTATGTTTAATTAAAATATTTTTATTTTATGAATAAATAAAATGAGTTTTTTAGATTGAGAATTTTTTATTTATAAATAAGAATATTCATATCAAATTTATTCTTAAATATGGACTTTTTCGTCTTTTTATTATTTGAACCGTAAATGAATCTAATTTTATAAATTATACGTAAAATTATACTTTTGATTTTTTAATACTTAGATTTTGGTTTTCTTACTTATTTGTAATTTCAAGTGTCCGATTACAATCACAATTTTCTTCCTTCAAAAAGCAAAGAGTGTCAATAAAACTCTTTCTTTGAAAAGAAAAATAAGAAAAGGGGACTAACAAATAAATTTAGAACACATTGTCCGTAAAAGTTTGAAGATTTTACTCCTTTTTTTTTTCTTTTTTTTTTTAATCACTTCCAACCTTTGCATTATCCCTTTTCTTTTCTGAGCCCAACCTTATCACATCAAATCACGGGTATATTTTCCATCTATATTATCTTCTATCTATAAAGAACCATGCCACTCAGAATCTCAGATGGCCGAAAAACAGAGAAGATAATATATTTATTTACCACAATAAGCAAATTGCATTTCCTCATGCTTATACTATTTTCCCCTATCTCTCTCTCTTTCCCCAAAGGCCTTTTCTTTCTCCACAATATACCAACAGAGAAAATCAGGCTCTCAAAAAGAAATGAATCATGTCAAGGAAATTTGAGGTCGGGGTGCTGAGAGTGCTAGGCGCACTACCAGACACATGGGCCCCAGCATCATCACTCCCTCCACCACCTCCCTCCAACCTACCTTCCTTCCGTTCATGCCTTTTGTTCCCTCTCTGCTCTCCGCTCACCCCCTCATTACCCCAAATCCTTGGCATTCCACCCTCTAAAAAAATACAGCTTTCTTTGAACTTTTCTTTGACTCTCTCGCTCTCATGGATGGTACTCTTGGTTTACTAGGTGGTGGTGTTGGTAGTGGAGGAGGTGGTTCTTCTGGCGCATCCGCTAATGAATCCACTGTATCAAAGGTGGAGGTGGTGGAACAAGACTTTGTGGGCATGTCCTCTGAGGCATCCTCGTACCCGGCAGAGGCTGAGCTCGAGCTGGGTCTTGGTCTGAGCCTAGGTGGTGGTGCTGCTGCTGCTGCTGCTTCTGTAAAGGCTAAGTCTTGTAAATGGGGAGAGCGTGGTCGAATCTTGACTGCCAAAGACTTTCCTTCTGTTGTCTCCCATGGTTCCTCAACTCCGTCTCGGTTCTCAGACAGAGCTACTGCTGCTGCTGTTGGCCCTGTTTCTGGAACTAAAAGAGCTGCTGACTCTGTTTGTCAGGAGGGTGGATCTCCTACTGCTGGCAGGTTAGATAGTTCATATCAGCTCTCTCTCTCTCTCTCTCTCTCTCTCTCTCTCTCTCTCTCTCTCTCTCTCTCTCTCCTTGTTTGGTAGCAAAGAAAAGCGTGGGAAAGTTTTGAAATCCTCGATCTTTTATGTTCTTGTGTCATTTTGCTGTCCGATTCCTGAAATTAAAATTCCTCACATTTAAGGGAGACAAGTGGGTGTCTATAGGCTAAGTAGTTTATCTGGGGTCCCAAGTAATGTGCAAACACTGCACAAGATCAAAATCCGATCCCTCCTTCCCTCTCGCTTCAATCATTTATATGAGTAGCTGGTTTGCTTCTTTCTGTTCTTCATGTGGAGTGTTTCCTCCTTTGGGCAGTTAAACTTTTATTTATGTGACCGGTTTATTCCTTCTTCGCCTTAGTTTTTCCTAACTATTTCCATGGCCTACGTCTGTCTTTATAAATTTATTTTCCTTCGCAAGCTCTTAATGGGCTATACCTTTTTATTCTGTTCTCTTAATATAAGAAGTCGTCTTATTTATTTTGTAATCACAAGATCTTCTTTCTTTATTGTTGACATTAAGATCGTCGACTGTGTGCATGATGCTTCAAATAATCGGCCTCTATGTCCTGTTTATCATATATTTTCCTTGAAAGTTTAAGTATTTGCCTTGTTATTGCGAGAACAAGGTCTTGACTGATCTCTGTTACGTTCTTCAATCTATTCTCGGATGTTATAATTTATTTGTTGTGATTTGCTTCATGAAAGCAGTCAAGTCGTGGGATGGCCACCAATAAGGGCTTATAGGATGAACAGCTTAGTTAATCAAGCTAAGAGTCAAAGGGCTGAAGAAGACAAGCTGATTGGCGAGAAAGATAAATCCCCCGATGCCATAAAGAAGAAAATCTGTTCAAATGCTGAAAGTAATGCTAAAGAAAAATGTCATCTTGGGTTTGTGAAGGTGAATATAGATGGAGTTCCAATTGGAAGAAAGGTTGATTTGAATGCTCATTCTTGCTATGCGACTTTGGCCCAAATGCTTGAAGACATGTTCTTTAGGTCCGCCACAACTGTCAAATCAATGGGTTGGTTCTCTTTCTCGTGTCTTTGATCTTCATCACGTTGAATTGGTCAAACAAAAGAATTTTATAAAAGTCTAGTCTCGCCCCGTGGTGAGAAGTGCTTTGACTTTCCACACAACCAATCCTCGAATAATCAAATGAAATTGATACCCGATAAAGGTTAGGTTGAGATGTCAGGAGTTTAAACAACGATCTGGTACAGGAGCTTGGGTCTGTGGGGGTTCTTCCCCACACCCAAAAAAAAAAACTAAGATTTTGGTATGAATGGCATTTAGCTATTTTTTCTTGTGTAAAATTAACGTGGTTCTTGTGTAATTATGATCAGGTGGTGAGAAGGAGCAATTGACAAACCCCTCTAAGCTCTTGGATGGTTCATCCGAATTTGTGCTCACTTATGAAGATAAAGATGGGGATTGGATGCTTGTTGGAGATGTTCCATGGGGGTATGCGACAATCATGAAATATTATAATTTAAAAACATAGAAACACAAAATAATAGAAAGATAAAGGGAAGTCATGGAAATGGGACAATGGATACACACAATTTAGAAGTGAGCAGAGCCACTCTTGAAAGGTCCTGGCCATTGATGGACCATATTACTATTTGGTCTGTTTGAGGGTTTCATATAATATGACTCGCAAGTTGTAGCAGTCTAGGATGACCAAAAGATTATACTGCTGATAAATAAATAAATAGAAAAGCTTCGCCTGCCCTTGCCATTCCAATTGGAGGGACGGGAGGGGAGGAGTGGAAATAGAATTCCTTCTCTCAACCTTTTTTGTTGTCTACTTATTTTGTTGTGTTGCTTACGTTATGCCTGCATTTTGCTATTGTAACTTTAGGATGTTCCTTGGCTCTGTGAAACGGCTTCGAATCATGAGGACCTCTGAGGCTAACGGACTTGGTATTCAAAGTTTCATCTATCATTCTTGTGTCTGTCTGGCTTTCACAAATTTTGGGTTGATCTATTTTCCCCTACTTTCTAAACTTAGCTAATATATGTTTCCAGCTCCAAGATCTCATGAAAGGAATGAAAGACAAAGAAGCAAGCCCATATGATGTTGCTGCTGCCTGCTCATTTTCAAATTCGGTAAATGAAGAAAACCCACAGTTTGACTACAAAAGTTAAAAAGGAAAGTAGAAAAGTTGAAGAGACAGTGTGTCCAACTAAGATTGTTCTTCCACTGGTTTTATCCTGCTCTTTTTTGTTATACTCAACCAGTTTCTGGTTCTTGCTGCCTTTTTTGTTCTCTTAGGCCAATTTGATTTTAGTTCTTACAGTCTCTTATATAGTGCTACCATACAGGCCTGCCTACTTGGCTGATTGCTGCTTCACCGTATTGTAAATATGGGAGTACTTGATATCAGTGTCGAGTTTGCTGCAATCTACGGGTCTCAGTTTTTTTATTAGTGATAAAAACTTGTGTGGTTTTGATTTCTAAAATTTTTTTGATGTCGTGTTGGTTTTGGCCATGTTTCTCTATATCTTAAGTGTTTTCAAGTGTCTTTTGTTTGTGGCTTGACATAATTCGATTATTTTATTTCTTTTTAGCTGAATCAACCTTCCAGTAGCAGAGTTTTGCATTACAAATGCCATGGTTTTAATCACCACCACTGTGACATTTATTGGTGAAAGCCTCAACATATTAATACTTTTTTCTTTTTCTTTTTTTTTTGAAATGGACACATATTAATACTTGTGTTTGAGATTATGACACACAAAAAATAAAAATAAAAAAATAAAACTCAAAAGGGATCGTAACATTTTGCTTCACCTTATTCTCGACATGTCACTTGTTATTCTTTTTCAACACAACAAAGGAAGGCCTAGGATTCTGTCTCGGGAGAAGGTTAATAGCCGACCACCAACAGACAAAGTTAATTTGTTATCCACGAATGTAAAATGGAAACCAAACCCACTTCATTAAGTTTTGATAGTAAAACATTGAGGAAGCTGCTTTAAAATTCCTCTTTTGTTTTATATATATATATATATATATATATTCTGCCTTTCTCTTTCGTTTTTTTTACTTTTTTTGGTGAAGGATCCCGATGCCATTGGCGATGATCACTTGGGTAAGTGTCTGAATACTTGCTAGAACCAAAAAGGAAACAGAGAAAAAGGAAAGACAGTCTTGATTACTAATTTTACTGCAGAAGACCACGCCATTGATGGCTACAGAGTGGTGCTTATTTCATTAAAATAATTACATTTACTTTGAATTGATTAGAGGGGACAACTGTATTATTTTCTGCTGGCTGGCGGGGTACCTATGTTCTCATGATGAGGCTTCTTTTTCTTCTTTCTTCCAATCTGTTCCCCCATACTTTCTTGCTGGTTTCCATTTCATTTCTCCCAAAAAGTTCAATGCACTTCTTGCCGTGCCGCAAACAAAAACAAGTTTAACCTTAAACCCCGTTGATTCCGCATCCCTTTTATATTTTTCTCTAGTAAAATAAAATAATAGAAATGAAATCATTTTTATAATTATAATTTATTTCTACAACCATGTTTTAGATTAGTGATAATTTTTATATAATAACTTGCAAAAATAATATAATTTTATATAGATATCTTTATTTTAAAATATAGTTTAAAAAATTATAAAAATGATTGAACGTGTATCTTTACTTTTTTCTCAACAAGGCAAAAAAACTACATCTTGTAGCTATATATGATTGAAATTTTCTACTTATAATTGAAAAATATTGCAATATATAATTGAGAGTTGAGACCTCATAAATATAGCCTCAATGGAATCCAACAATCCTAAAAGCTCTTGCACAAGGGCGGAACCAGGTGGTTTCTTGGGGGGTTACCCCCAAATTTTTCTAAAATCTCTATTAAGTATATAGACCGACAGCCATTTTCTTAAAAAAAAAAAATTAGATCAACCCTCTCAATGCTGAACAACAGCCTTCCCTACTACACAGATTGACATTCACTCTCTTTTTAGATAAATTCACGCATCTGTCATATTGAAATATGTCCAAAATCAATAGTTTATACTTATATTTAGAGAGTAACTTGTAGATTTTCAGTTAAAAACTAATGGTTCATGGGATTTCATGATAGTGGCTGATCGAAGACATGAGAGTTGAGACAGCAAAACTGCAATTGCAGTTGCAGTAGACTTGCGGGTATTTCGACTTTTGTAACATTGAACATTGCGTGTTGGTTGGATTTTGACCGTTGAGTCTATTAACATAAACTACGTAAACAAACTTACATGTTACAGACGATAAGTTACAGAGTACAAGTTTTAACTTTTAAGTTTCTAAGTTCTAAATTTGAAACTTCTGTATCGATTTAAGAAGAAACTCTTGCGATGTTGCCAGTTAGTGAATGGTGCGTGTGACCGTTGGTGTTGCTGAGATTGTGGTTGTGTTGGTGAGTTAGTGACTTGGTGTTGTTTAGCCTGTGCTATTTTGGTGGTGAGTCCAAGACCATTGACTTAGTGTTATGTTGCTGCCAAGAAATCTGTTTGCTTTTGCAACTTGCATCGTCAACTCGCCAACTTTCAACTCATCACTTCACTATCGAGTTCTACCGTTCTAAATAGAAAAATATATAGATTTGCATTTACTCATTTGCATACCATCTACTTTAATAGTTAGAACAGTAGCCTAGCAAATTAATATATATATATATATAGACAAAATGTATAGATTTGTTCATCTGCATACAATCTACTTTAATAGTAGTAATATATAGAAAAATATATATAGATTTGTGCAGTTGTACTTGTGCATATATTATAATTTATATATATATTTGTACATATATTATATATAACATATATTGTCATATGGTTAATTATAGATTTGATTTAATTTATATAGTTATATAAATATTTATTATTGAGACTTTTACTTTTAGTAAAGGTCACACTATCACACACTTCACTGATTTGCAATCGCCCCCAAATATTGAATCTTAGTTCTGCCCTGCTCTTGCGCTTAAGATTGGATGGAAATATATCCAGGCCATAGAAATTATTAGAGAGAGAGAGAGGGGGGGAGAGTTCTAAGATCAAAAGTGTCTAATTCAAACAGTAAAGACCAAAGTATACTCATATCTATGCATCCTCTAAAAAATAACTAATAAAATTATAACTGGGACCCATTAATTTGTGTCATTATAATTTTCCTATTGAAAATAGGGACTTGTCCTCCATGTAACATTATCATTCATCCAACCCTAGTCTGGACTTGCTGGGGGGCATTGCAGTCTCTCTCACTTCCGCATTCAAATCATGTTACATTGCAATATCTCTTGCACTACATGGCATTACTATGTTACGACTGAAATCCCTCAAATTATATACACATCGGTGGAATGTGTAAAGAGTTCGCAAAAAATGACTATATGTAACATAACTCTATGCTAAAAAGAAGTAGAACAAAATCCCCTAAAATCATTATAATGCACAATTGCACCCAACAAAGACGAGTTTTGTCAACTCCAATATTTTGTCATTCATATATTACCCTGCTCTTTATTTTATTTTTTATGGATCGTTTTAGAACTGCCCTATAATACATTGCAGAAGCCTACAACTCACTTGCAGCTTAATATTTAGTACAAAGTAGCTAATATCAATATTGTTTACAACTTCTAGTATCCGCACAAATTCTATGATAATTATAGCTTATTGCAAGAATTCCCTAGGATCAGTAACATATCCCGTCAAAGCTGATGCTGCTGCAGTATATGGGGAAGCAAGATACACCTGGCCGTCTTTGTGTCCCA
The DNA here is from genome assembly GCA_036898215.1 of Platycarya strobilacea. Classification (NCBI taxonomy): domain Eukaryota; kingdom Viridiplantae; phylum Streptophyta; class Magnoliopsida; order Fagales; family Juglandaceae; genus Platycarya; species Platycarya strobilacea. The sequence goes on along the minus strand of CM072545.1, from coordinate 41,877,332 downwards.
TTCGGCCCGGGAAGTTCCTGTTTGTTGTTGACACACAGACCTGCAAAGGGAAGTCCCTTAGAGTAAGATGAAGTTCATTGAAATAATTGCATTGGCCTTAGATAATTTTCAATATAACTAAGCAAAACATAATGGGGTTGTCCCAATAGAGATTGAACACATCACAGTGGTTAACAATAAACTCAATGCTTGGAGAAATTACCCCCAACAACCATCTCACCCTAACCCAAAGCATCTACAGTCCTGATTTTAGAAAATAAAAGAAAAATAGAAAAGGAAAATATTCTATCCACAAAAGGATTATACAAAAACAATCTCACAAACTAATGTGATTTGATGTAGTTCATCAGATCATAAAGTTACTTTTATTGTAAAATAGATATAATGGATCAGATAAAAATATATCAATTTGTGAGATTCCTTTTACGTAATTCCATTTTGAATGTAGCCGTACTCTATAGAAATTTTATGTTGAACAACCAATTGTGCTATTTGAGAGGTGCAAAAGAAAGGAAAAGAATAACTTGCCATAGGTTCATTAATTCGTGCATGAGTGTCTCTAGGGCCACCCATACAAGCACCACAAGTAGGACTGGCAGGTGTGTCACATCCAGCTTCTTCAAATATCTGGGAGCAAGTCTTGCCACCAGATCCCGGTACTTGAAGACCATATACATCCATCCAAACCTGTAAATTTTTTCATACAGGTACTTCACGTTTTCTTTTTACAATTAATTATTCCTAATATTATTTTCTATTTTTTAAAACTGTGAGCTAGAGTTGCAAACCTTTTGGGTTGCAGGGACGAGGAATGTGGGGACTTTGACCTTTTTTCCCTGCACAAAAGCAATTACTTCCTTTAAGCTTGAATCCCAAAAATAGAGGAATACTATTAACAAGCCGCAACAAAATGTTGGGAAAAGAATGAAGCAAAGAAAAAAAAAAAGGAAGCTCAAATAAGAAGAATAGTTTATCATGAACATCATTAGAATAAAGTCTCAATAACTACCAAAGACGTGCAAAGTGCAAAAACATACCTAAATCTCAATTTGATTCTTCAATGAAGTAATAATACTCAAATGTATTATGCAAGAACAACATATACAACTATGGCATGCAGCTCTACAAAATTAATTAAGATACATCTTTCATAATCAAAGCACATCTTCATCTATATTTTACCCCATATAAGGCAGAAAATTAGTAACTTTTATCATGATTATTAGCAAATGGGTAACGACCAAGCAAATTAGGCACCAGCAACCAAAATTTCTAAAATTCCAGCCATAATTTTTTTTTTAAATTAATATATGTTCAAAAAGAATATCATTAAAAGACTTTTACCCATTCTACCATATATAAGTAGCATAAAATTGTCCACTGATCTTATATATAACAGAGACAAATGGGTTCTTACTGAAGCTAGAAAAACTTTGGCTGCAGCAAGAAAATCCTCCGTTTTTCCTCCCGTACAAGATCCAATATAGACTCTGTCAATTTTCACATCTTTGCATTCTCTTGCTAGAGCTCGATTATCAGGGGAATGTGGCTGCAAAAAATATGGACATCATTACTCCCAGACATGCAAAGGTAACAATCTGTCAAGAAGCAAAACAGAGAAAAATAACTTTATGACATAAAGTATGTGACCCACCATCTCTATGGTGTCCCATGTTTGAATTACCTTAGGGAAAAAGGAAAAGAAGATAAAATTTAAGGAAATTTTCTCTTTTGTCAGTTATAAAATCACCCACCTTTGCTACCAGTGGTTCCAGTTTTGTGACATCAAATCTGTACTCGGAAAGAAATCTTAAAGCCAAGAAAATTAAACTCATCAACACAAATGAAACCCAAAGATGAACAAAAGAAAAAAAACAGTGGAAACGTCACAGAAGAAGAAGCCAGTATGATATCAAATAACATATTTATAGCAATTATTTAATGCGTCTACTACCTTGCTTGTCGATCACTATAAACTGGTTCATATGCCACAGAGGTCTTATCCTGTTCAGAACAAAAAATGACATCATAAGCAAACGTTATGGGAAAATATCTTTTTTTCCAAAATAGCAAATTTCCTAATCAATAGGTTTTGCATCAAGGTGACAACGCTTAAGACAAGATGAATTTCACACCCAGGGCTCGTGTTTTGTTAGAGTCAAGTTTTAGGATCAAAACCATGAATGAGTTTCATATATCTAAGTGGGGATATAGGCTCAAACAGAAAAATATTCTAAAACATATTAGTATGTTTGCACGAACATGCATGGCTAATACATACATCAGAGTTAACAGTGTCGTGCACGTGCAGACACAAAGGTAACCATCGAACCAAATTGATTGGATGATCAATAACACTAACCTCAAGGTACTTATATGTAGTGCTATCAGCAGGCACAACACCATTCTTTGCCCCAGCTTCAATAACCATGTTACACAATGTCATCCTTTCTTCCATCTATACAGTACAGAGGATTAGAGACTAATAGTGATCCACTTGAACAATCACAAATAATAACACGCTTAACATCCCAGATGTAAATTTGTACTAATACCATAGATGCAGTAAATGCAGTAACTATCTTTTAAAGTTTACTTACAGTTAAACCTTCAACAGTTGTGCCAACAAACTCCATAGACTTATATGTTGCACCGGATAAAGATATTTCGCCAATAATCTGTAACGTAAAGATTGTTCAGTAATGCGGCAAAATGGAAAAGAGGCGATATATTTATTTACATGAACCACTTTATATATTTTGGCTCATGCAATAAAAGTGCTTTATTGTATAAGGCCGCATCAGGAACATTTGAAGGAAATTCTAGATTGAAGGACCAGTTTGACTTACTTGTAAAATCAAATCTTTTGCAAGCAAATAATTTGGCATCTCACCATCCATTACAAATCTCAGAGTTGGGGGAACCTGAAAATGAAAGTTGCATAAAAATTGATTTAAGGATACAAAAAATGCAATATGACATTAGACAAGAAAAAGTCGTCTGAGATATAGCACAGAAACAGATTGCAGAAAATAGGCAAACACAGAGCTTGAGGAACATTGAAAAGCACAACCCTCCCATATTCTTTAGGTTTCTAGTTTCCTTAGTGTAACAGTAGCAAGATTTGAGACTTGGAGATCCGCACACTCACATCGAGGTCTCTTAATTACCTTCCAATCAGTAAAAAAAATGAAAAACTATGTGATTAGAGTAAGGATATATACAAGTGCTCGACAGAACATAGTGCTGTTTCCAGACAAAAGGAACCAACATATGCTGTAAGATAACTAGATGTGGGATAGGGGGAACATATAATTTGTAAAATTCACCAAGATTGTACAAACGTAAGCCAATACAGCTGTTGTCTAACAGGATTTACATCATAAAGAAGTTATAGATATTAGAAACAGCACATTAACTGTCGGACACCAAAATGGAGCATCTATAAACCTTGAGCAGGAGCTTCCCAGTGCCCAACACAAGACCTGCATCAGTGTTGCCAATTCCAGTGGCAAACTGACCAAATGCTCCAGCTGTACAAGTGTGAGAGTCTGTTCCCAGCAGGACCTGAAGGCAATGAAAAGGGTTTAATAAGTGGAATACAAAGGCATAAAATCAATAAATTGTAAGCACTGTAATGGATTTATAAATGAACTATACCTCTCCAGGCCTGCAATGACCTTCTTGCGCAAGAGCAATATGGCACACACCTTTGAAATCTGGGTTGGCCTGAAATTTTAGGAAGTAAACTTGAGATCAGTTTTTTATTTTTTGGACAAGTAAACTCTCACTACGAGGAGAATGGATTAGCAAATTGAGAGTAAACAAAAAAGAGGGTAAAGCAATTAGCATACCTTAAAATTACTCAGATCTTTGATATCATAAAAGTACTTGATGTTTTGCTCCATGCAGAAATCCCTCAATGCATCCACGTTACGGTTTGCACGTTCATCACTTGTAAATATGTAATGGTCAGGTATTACTACAATCTTCTCTCGGTCCCAAACCTTGGTTTCCAAAACAATCGTTCACATACACAAATTCAGATACAGCTAATTATAAATAATTGAAAACACACTTTAACACACGCACATACAGAACTCACCTGGCGTCAAGCATTTATGTTCAAAACTCAGCAGCCAAGATATAATGAAGAAGATTGAGCGTTAAAAAACAAAAAAATCTCTCTCAAGTACGTGACTGAGACGTTCACATTTAGGGAAGCAGGCAAAAACAAATGAAAAATGATATGGCGATATAACCGAAATCCAATACCTTGGCTTTCTGTCCGAATTCTTTCTTAAAGATTCCAATCGAACCGGGGCCAGAAACATCATGGGTCATTAAGACATCGATGTTGACCCAAACAATATCACCGGGGCTCAACTGGGCTTTCTCAGAAGCCCTGGCCAAAATCTTCTCCGTCATCGTCATCCCAGTCTTCACCTGTGTAATTAACTAACTCGCCATCAAAATCTCAAAATTCAAGAAACCATCCATAAATCAAAAACACAAATTGATCGGAACCCAACTGAGCCAGTGGTGGAAGGCTTGCGTTCCGACTGATGCGGTGCCGTGACCCAACAAATTTTCTTCGAGATCGTTCTACTGCATGTCGGAATGGAAGATATCGATTGCCTCGAAAAAGTAGAGAAGCCCAAATCCTTCTATATACGGAAAAACAACCAAAAATGAATGAAACAAAGACATGATGGGTTATTGAAGTTTTTGTCAGAGAAACAAAAAGAAGAAGAAGAGATTAAAGTAAAAGCGATCAACTTGGGAGATGAGAGCTGGGGTGAAGTATTAACCTTGTTGAGGATGAAAGATGGGGGGGTAAGGGCTGTAGCAAATGTAGAGGAAGCCATGGTTGGATTCCCGTGTTCTCATGAGTCAATATATATAGTACAAGGAAAATGCGAGTGCGGTTTCTTTCCTGTGAAATTGGACGCGGCGGCGGCCAAGCACTTAGCGGAATTTTCAACATGAGGTGGCTGTTTGGGACCCAAAGATTATCATATTAGCCATATAGATTACTATGCAGAGAATGATTGAACGAGGATTTAATAATCATATATGTTGTATCAGCAAGAGCGGTAACACAAATTACGTAAAGGCGCAAGGTTCTTTCTGGCAATCTTCGCCACGCCACGCCCACGGTGGTCATACTAGCGCACGTACTGTTCATGCGTAAAACCACATTGGATTTCACGTTCAATGTTCCCAGCCCAACAAGCTTGGAGAGATTCGAAACATGGCGGAACCAGTAATAAGGTAGGGGTTACCGCCCCCAAATTATTTAAAATAATTAAAATTGTCCTCCACAACTCAAATTTCTAAAATTTTTATTTAAATTATCCTCCTCAAAAGTGTATAAAAATTATTTAGAATTAATAATATATACAAATTAGTTAAGAAGTTTTACCCACAAAATTTTACCAGGCAAGAAAACTTATTTTTACAAATTCAATTACAATATTACGAGTTTAATATGCTAACATATCTAGATTTGTAAAATATATTTATATTATTTGAGCTATGCAAATGGTTAACAATTTTTAAAAAGTCAAATATTTATTATTTAATTGACAGGTTAATTGGTCTAATATTAACTCTTTATGTTTCTATTATTACTATTGAGCGAGCATTTTCTGTCATAAAATTTATAAAAATTAGATCGCATATTCGAATAGAATATAAGTTTCTTGTATATCATTTTGATAGTTTATATTGATAAATAAATTGTCAAGAATTTTACTTCAGAAATATTAAGATATGAATTTTATTCCATAAAAAATCGTTATCAAACTTAATTTGAAAGAAAAATCATAAATTAATATATATATATATATGTAATGGTCTCTAGTAAATTACAAAAATCTTTAAAAAATTATCTTATAAAATCATTTATAAACATGTATCTTTTGTATATAATTTTATAACGTATAATTATTATTTGATATACAATCACATATAAAAAATACATATTATTTATATTCATACATAACCCACCAGATCCTAAAAGTCTTTGAGTGCAAATGATTTAGCAGCATAGAAAAGACTGTTATAAAACTAAAATAAAATTATTATTGCAAGAAAAAATATAAGAGAAAGTATTTAAAACTATTTATTTCTTTCTCTTTCTTTTCTTCCTTCTTTCTTTTCTTTTCTTTTATTCTTACTTATGTGCACACATAAAACGTTCTCAATTCTCTTTATATAGAGAATTAAAGATGGGAGGGGAAGAATGATCATCCACAATTATGGATGGTTGTTCAATAATGAAAAAAGACAGATAGGGGGGGACAAGATGAGAAGAGGGGCGGCACACATCGTCCCCCCTTTTTGACTTTCATAACACTCCTTCTTAAATGATCATTCATAAAAAATCTGTCTCATTAAAACCTTATTAAGGAAAAATCCAGTGGGAAGAAAAACTAATGACAAAGGAAAAATAGTACAGTATTCTTATGTATCTTCAAGTGCTTTAAAATTACCTCATTAAAACCTTGCAGAAGAAAATCCAGTGGAACAAAACCTCAGCGAAGGAAAAAAGTACAATCAGCAAAAATCTTCAGGACATTTTCTCATCCTAAAAAGTGTATGACGATAGCTTTTTTAGTCTTCGCATTCCAATGTTCTGCACAATCTTCTTGAATGTCGCAGTTGGTAATGTATTTATGAATAAATTTGCTAAATTATCACTTGATCGTATTTTTGATATATCCTCCTCTGATTTGAGTGATACAAGTAGTATTATCTTCATATAAAATTGTTGGGCTATCAGTGATCATGAAAGATCATATTTTTCCTGAATATGTTGAGTCATTGATCTCAGCCAAATATACTCTCTACTTGCTTCATGAATTGCAATAATCTCTGAGTGATTTGAAGATATGGAAGATAATATTTGGTTGACAGATTTAATAGAAATCTGATACCTACAGTAATACTTAAACTCCCCCTGATAATATGCATTAGTGTTTCAAGTATTAAGCAAACATGATTTCAGCATATATAACAAGTTAAGAATTCAAACATGATTTCCATCTAAATAATGCATTAGAGAGAATATGATAATATTCTCATCTAAAATTTTCTCATTCTCATTCGACGTTATTAGGGAGAATTTGTTTATATACGACGGAAAAAGCATTGAAAACCATCTATGTATGATAAAAACTGTAAAAACTTGAGGTCTAATTTGATCGGTTCAGCAGAAAATCAAATCCGATTGACATTGTTAACAAATGAGATTTTGAAGAGATTTGAAGGATTCGGGTTGCTATTTAAATATAACCATTTTACCATTGGTTTATTCCAGCAAAAAAAATCTCACATTCTTCATAGAACCAGTTGTTGTCCATCCAGAACGATATTATGTATAATAGAAATTCTAATGTCCCAGATTTGAACCATGAACCTTTTATACCTCAACTAGGGGTGTAAATGGTCCGGTCCGGTCCGGGAAATTTGTGGACCGATTTCATTCGGTCCAAGAATTCTCTCACCCTGGACCGGACCGAACAGGAGTTCGGTCCATACCGGTCCGGTCCAATTCGGTCCAGGGGCGGTCCGGTCCGGTCCAGGGGTGCCCCATATAATTTAATGAGCTAAATTTAATATATAATTCTACAATAATCAAATATTTTTTTGGTCCAAATTTAATTATTATAAATTATAATATGTTAATATTATAAAAGTATATATATTATATATTAATATGTTAGTATATATTATATATTAAGTATGTTAGTAAATTATAACTAATAGTCTAATAGTCTAATAGTCTAATAACACTTTCAAATTAGTATATGTTAATAAACTATAACTAATAAGTAATAACATTATTACAATTTACATTAGTATATTATATATTTATATGTTAGTAAATAGTGATAAATTATTAATAATATATTAAATGATAATAATACACTTATTATTTATATATTAATATATAAGAGTATATATTATCTATTAATATATTAGTTAATATTAAATATTAAGTATATTAGTAAACTATAACTAATAATCTAATAGTCTAATAATATTATTACATTAGTATATGTTAATAAACTATAACTAATAAGTAATAACATTATTACAATTTACATTAATATATTATATATTTATATGTTAGTAAATAGTAATAAATTAGTAATAATATATTAAATAATAATAATACACTTATTATTTATATGTTAATATTATAAGAGTATATATTATATATTAATATTAATATTAAAATTTATATATTATTATTTATATATACATATATTTTTTTTTAAAAAAAATTTAAAAAAAAAAAAAAGGATTCGGTCCGGTCCGGTCCGGTCCAGGGGGATGAACTCCCTGGACCGGGACCGGACCGGAATTTTCCGGTCCATTTATTTTTTGGACCGGACCAGACCGAACTCCAACCGGTCTGGTCCGGTCCCGGTCCGGGACAACCGGTCCGGTCCGGTCCGCCGGTCCGGTTCGGTCTTTTTACACCCCTAACCTCAACCACTCATATTTTCCTCTGATACTATAAACACCATGATAGGGGCAGAGATATATCTTTCTAGTAAAACTGATCTTAAAATTGTTGCAGTATCAAAAACTTTCAGTACTCAATATGATGTCTCTCTTACAACCATTTTTCAGAGGCTACTGGTAAGAACGAGTGAGGTTAATCATTTTAAAAATCAAATATCTGAGTTACATCAAACGCTTGCAACTACAGATAGAAAAAATAAAAATTTAAGATAAAAAAACAATGAGCTAAAAAAATTTATAAAATAGTATTCTCGTGACCTGAAAAGACGAATAATAAAGCTGAAACGAGAAAGAGCTCAAATACAAAGTCAACAATAGCAGCTAACGGCAAAAATTCAGCATTTACAAAAAAATAAGGATAGTTGCAATTAATCTCGCTGGCTTTTGAAATTATGCATCCAACATATCTTGCAATATTGACTAAGTGAGATTTGAAGAGATTATGGCTTATCTTGTTCTTATTTTCATTTCTATAAGAATTATCTTTAACTTTATTTAGTTCGCATCAAATTTTCTTCTCATAACTATAATTTATCTATATTTGCATTCTTATTCTACAAATTTTTAATGGCTCATTAGTTTCCTTTCAACATTCCTCACGATCAACATATGAGGTATCATTCACCTCAGTTACAAGTTGTTCATGCACCTTCCGTGGGTACCATGTTGCAGCAAGCAAATGATCTAACTAATAAGTCAGATCATGAAGTCGTTTATGAGCTAGTGACTCTCGACACTCGATACTCCTCCTCTATTGTTGGTTTTCTCGGCCATTTACAATCCAAAAATCGTAAGATTGAAGAGTTTAACGAAAGAGTTTCCATATTTCAACAACTCATTCAAGAGTCTGATAGAAAAATAGCAGATTTAAAGTAAGAGAATAAGAATTTAAAATCCTTACTTGCCTCTTCATTTCAACTGCCTAATCCTTTAGATAAAGATGGCATGTTGCTTTATGAAGAGTAAATACATTTAAGAAATGAGGTTAGAAGTCTCAAATTTTTGTAACTCGTCTAGCATTTGACTGATAAGATCTTTCTTTTTTAAATGCATTTCTTGAATTTATAGCAATCCTTATGATCTCTTCTGGAATTCTAATAAGGTAAATTATCAACGTAAACTGTAATAATGGAAAATCCGGATTCTGATAAAAACACATGGGCATATAGGATTATTCTCAATCCTTCTTTCAATAGATACTCACTAATTCAATTATACCACGTGCGTTTGAATTGTTTTAACATATCTAAAGATCTTTGAAACTTTATAAAGTACATACTCCTAAATGAACTTCGATTACATGCTTCAAGTATTATATGTCATGATTTAATAATTTTTATAAATATACAGTGACTACATCCATCAACTGCATATCTAATCCTTTTATAATAACCAAGCCGATTAAAAATATGAATGTGATTGCATTCATAACAAAGAAATATGTTTCCTCATAACTAATCTCTGGTTTCTGCAGGAAACCTTGTGCGACAAATTGTATCACACAATTTCATTTCTCATTACGCTTTCGTATAAATACTCACTTATATCTTATAGGCATTATACCCTTTATTGTTTGGATAGACAATGGGTCCAAATACCTCTCGTTTTGCTAGCGAGTTTAATTCAACTTTAATAGATGTTTTTCATTTTGGCCAATCATTTCTACGTTAGCATTCTTCGACCATTTTTTACTCACTTTTTTCATTACTTTTGGTAATGTCAATGGTCATTATATATGTTATCGACAACAGTTTTACTTCTATTCATAATTTTTCCAGTACACATAAAATGTATTAAGATATCATTATTTTCAGGTACCTATTCCTCTTCAGGGGAAAATATTTCATGAAACACCTCTTCAGGAGGTTTCTCTTCAGGAGGTTTGTACTCTTTATGAGTTTTATCTTCAAAAGGTTCATCTTTAGGAGGATTGTACTTTTTAGGAATTACCTCTTCAGGAGGTTTTCTGTTCAAGAGTTTCTTTTTCTGTACATAAAGTTTTGATAGATCTTATTGCTTGTTTTGTGGGTACGGTCTCTTCAGGGACACCGATTTCTTTTCTTTTACACCAATAAGTTTTCAATATTTCAGGTGTGTCTTAGACTCATCTATTGCTGTTTTAACAACTTGTTCTTTAGGGACTTCAATTCTTGCTTAAGTATTAACATCAATAATATATGATTTTAAAATATCTTTAGTGTCAGTAAATACATCAAGTAATTAATTTGCAATACTTTACAAATAGGTAATTTTCTGAACTTCTGGTTCACATTCATTTGTAAGAATATCAAATTTAGACAGAATTTTATTATCCCAAGTAATTTCTTATCGTGCTTCAGGCACCGATATTTCATTATTTCAAAACGTGATGAAATATTAATAAGTTTATATATATATATATATATATAAAAGCTTAGTATCAGTGAATCAAGTGTTTGGCCGTACAATAAGTACGTGACCAATGTTCAGTCATACCATATCTATGACAAACATTTTCATCTTTTTTATAAAAAATTATTCAAACGATCTTTACCCTTTTTCGAGTTGGATCACTTCTGGTGATACGGTATATTATTATCATCTTTAGTGTTATCGCTTTTGAATTAACACTTTTATAGTTTTTCTACCACATCTACGCCTTTAGTTCTTTTAAAATGATGCACTGTTCACTTCTGAAAATGGCGTAAATCTAATATCATTATTAGTGTAGAAATAATTATCAAAATCCTTTACTAATTTGTCGTCCCATAAAGATATCATCTCAATCGTTCAATTTGAGGACGAAAATACATATTACAACAATACTAAACCAGGATAGAGGAAGAATGATAGTTCCATGATACAAATATATTATATGTAATAATTTAAGTATTACATTGCAAATTCGATTTTTCCAAATAAAATTGAGAAGCATTTATATCAAAATAATTAAAATTATGCAAAGTTCCTAAGATATATATAGAAATTTTATAAAAGTAAACTCACAAAATAATATGACTTGATGCAATGTCAAATTATAAAACTATTTTTATTATAAAATATTCATAATAATGTATTGCATAAAGTTATGCTAGTTTTGTTAATTTATTTTTGTAAAATATCTATGTAGCAATAGCACTTCTATAAAAAATTTGGAATATTTCCATCTATATTAATTAATAATTAATTTAAAATTTAAAATTTACATCTTACAAATTAAATTATAGAATATAAATGAAATGAGCTGGACAGACCTTAGATTATCATTGCTATTAGAATGGAGGTACTTTACACTTCCTGGTGTTTTTGTTCCCATGCTATGGATCAAGACTTGAATCATGCTCTAATTTTTTGCCCAGTTATTCATGAGTATTGGATTCAAAGGTTTTCTGAGTAGCAAGTTACTCAGCAATTTAGGTCTTTCTTCAATAATGCCATATATGGATATGTTTTCAAAGGATACTATAGAAGATTTGACTGACTTCATCATGTTGGTGTGAGGGATGTGGTATAGGAGGAATAAAATGGTGCATGAACAAACCTGTATTCATCCCTCACAAGTTATCTCCTTTACTGTCACTTAGAAGAACTCTTTTGCAAGTTTGAAGCTCTCTACATAGTAGAAGAAGAAAACTTATGATTATAAATGGAAAGCCCCACCAAAGAACTGGTATGAGCTCAATACTAATGTTGCATTGTTCTTTGACTATAACAGATCTGGTTCGGGAGCCATCCTAAGAGATGAGAAGGGAGAGGTTATCATGGCAATGAGTGAAGTGGAGAATGAAACTCTTGAGCCAGAAAATATGGAAGCCATTACTCTGCTGAAAGGACTTCTGTTGCCCAGATGACTAACACAAGAGGGGGGGTGAATTGGGTTATATTAAAAAATTAATACTTATAAACTAAATATACAATATAAAATATAACCAAAATATAAAGCAGTAGGAAATATAAAGAGTAGGGTAAGAGAAAGCAAACTCAGTATTTTTACGAGGTTCAGCCCCACTGCCTACGTCCTCGCCTCAAGCTACCCCTTGAGGATTCCCAAATCCACTATTCAATCTCCTTTAGGTGGAGATAGAAACCTATTACACCTTTGAGCAGCACCGCTCCAAAGAATCTGTGTAGAACACCCTCTACACTTCCAATCACCTCACACTTGGTGATTCAACTATTCCCTGTGTAGAACACCTTCTACACACACAAGGGTTATACGCACCCTCTTACTTCCAATCACCTCACACTTGGTGATTTAACTATTCCCCGTGTAGAACACCTTCTACACACACAAGGGTTATACACACCCTCTTACTGATACAAGAATTGATAGTGGGTAGGCTATCAGAAAACACTCCTTAATGAGTGAAATAAGAACAATACAGCACAAACTATATCTCTCTCAACAAGAACAAGAATTAAGGCTCAAAACTTTAGAAAAGAGAGAATGAGAGTTTTGAAAGAATGATGCAAAATTTAGCAATAGATGTGTAGCTCTTGTTGTAATTTTTGCAAAACTCAAGTGAGCTATTTATAGGTAAATGAGTTTTCAATTTCAAATTTGAAAAGATTCCCATGTCAAATAAGAGCACTATTCACTTTTCAAAAAATTCAAATAAAAACATTTCCTTTTTGCATTTGTCAAAGACAACTCCATTCATTTTTCAAAGAAATCAAACCTAATCTTTTGCTTTTCATACAAGACAAAATGAGCATGATTTATTTTTCAAACCAAATCATCTTCTTTTTGCATATGTCAAAAAAACACACAACCACCCTTTAAGATTTTCAAACAAATCATCTATCTTTTATATTTGTCAAAAAAACACACAACCACCCTTTAAGATTCTCAAACAAAATCATCTACCTTTTGCATTAGTCAAAAAAACACACCACCTCCCTTCAAGACTTTCAAACAAAATATGCACATGTCAAATATGATAATCAATCATCTTATAAAATCAAGTTTTTATAAAAAAAAAAATATAATTTTCGAAATTATTTTGTTTGATGGTGTTATGCACATGTGAAAAACATAATTTTCAAAACTAAGACATTTAAAAATGTCTTGCATATGTGGAAAAAATAATTTGATGTTTTATGAGAAAAAAGAGTAATTTGGAGCCTTAATCCAATTTCTAATTTTATCAAGAGATGTACAAAAATAATCTATGAGCTTCATTTGTAGACTTGATATCTTTCTTGCTCATGCTTGATTTCTTGATGTGTTTAGCTCCCTTCATGCATAGACAACTTGAGTTTGAGTTTTCAATATTATTTGTTATCATCAAAATTTATACGTAAATACGAGACTTGAAACCTTGGGTTCAACAATCTCCCACTTTTTGATGATGACAAATACTTAGTAGAAATCTGCGACCTGCAGTAATACTTAAGCTCCCCCTGAAAATATGCGTTAGTATTTCAAGAAAAATATAAACATGATTCTAGCATATATAACAGGGTAGTATAATACTAGTATAAGACTTCTCCCCCTTTTGGCATCATTAAAAAGGAATCATAATTAGATCAATAAGATATATTCCTGCAATAACCAATAGACAAATAAAACGCTGCGTTAGTAGAGACTGTAGAAATTAAAACCACCCGTGTCCGACAAAAGTTGCAAACGTTGAAGCCGAATTTTATCATCTCGGTGCGGAAGAAGATTTAAATCTGCTTGATGTTATTGACGAATTAGATGTTTCGGAGATTTGAAGATGAATAATTAAAATTATTCGTGTCCGACAAAGACAGCAAAAGCTGCAGGCCTAGCTTTGGCAATGCGGTGCGGAGCCATGCATGTCCGACAAAACCTGCAAATGTTGGAAGTCTAACTCTGGCAATTCGGTGCGGAGCCACGCGTATCTGAAAAAACCTGTAAAGGTTGGAGGCTTAGCTCTAGCAGTCGGTGCGAAAGCAGATCAATCGCCTGATGTTGTTGACAAACGGGTTTGAAGGCTCTGAGTTTCTATAAAAAAAATCATTTTCACCAATCGAATACCAAAAAAAAACATTGCTTCTTGACCTAAGTTCTGTTTCTCCATAACGATAGAATGGCCGAACAATTCTCTTCCACTAATGTTCCAGACTTGAATCAGGAACCCTTGATGCATCAACCATCAATCTTCTCTCCTAAGGCCGTCAATGCCATGATAGGAGCAGAGAACCGTTTTTCTAGTAAGAAAACTTTTGACAATGTGTGTCCAGCATATCTTATATTTCTTTTGACTAATAAGATTTGAAGAGACAATAGTTTGTCTTGTTCTTTATGCTATCTCTATAAAATCAGTTTTAAAGTTCATCCGATTTGCATCAAATCTTATTCTCATCTCTATAACTCATCTGCATTCCTTCAATATTCTCGCTTTAAGTTTTCAATTCTTTTCTCAATGGCTTATTCTTCTAACATTCCTCTAGATGCATCCATGAGGTATTCTACATCTCAATCTCATGTCCTTTCTGCAGCTACCATTGGCGCCATGTTGCAGCAAGAGAACAACAGTTTGGCTAATAAGCCAGACTCCGATGCTATCTACGACTTGGTGAGTCTCGGGACTCGCTACTCATCCTCTATTGTCGCTTTTTCCCAGCGGCTACAAGTCAAAAATCATGAGGTTGAAAAGCTTAAAGAACAAATTGTTGTACTTCAACGAATTGTTCAAGAGTCTCACACAAGGGAAGGAATCCTTCGGCAGAAGAATAAAAAGTTGAAATCTCTATTGGATTCTTCATTCCGCTTGCCAGTTTCCATGGATAGGGATGACATGATATTGTATGAAGAAAATGAGCGTCTCAAACATGAGGCTAAGAACCTCAAGTTTATGTAAAAGTATTTAAAAAAAATATCTCTCTATTTTTATGAACTCTGATCTATCTTTCAAGAGATATTCATAACATGCATCATACCTATTTCTCTTCTAATCATAAATAATCTATCTTCTGGTAAGGGTTTTGTGAATATATTTGCTAACTGATCGTGTGTGTTTGTGAACTCCAGTACTATATCGCCTTTTCTGCACATGATCTCAAAAAAATGATATCTTATTTCAAAGAACCAGTATAATCGGTACCTGAATAACTAATAAGATCGAAATAATGTGTTTAGGATACCATAACTCTAAGTCAATGGTATTGGCAAAATATCTAAAAATCCGCTTGACTGCAATCAAATGAGATTATTTTGGAAATGATTGAAAACGTGCACATAAACATACACTAAACATAATATCTGGTCTACCGGTTGTCAAATATAATAAGCTACCAATCATACCTCGATATACCTTCGAATCAACTAGTTTACCGGATTCATCTTTATCAAGTTTAGTGGATGAGCTCATTGGTGTTCCAGTTTCCTTAGCACCTTCCATCCCAAACTTCTTCAGCAATTTTTTAATATATTTTGATTGATGAATATCCCACTTTTTGCTTGCTTAATTTGCAATCCGAGAAAGAATATAAGCTCTCCCATCATGCTCATTTCAAATTCTTCCTGCATAGTCTTAGCAAAAACTTGGCACATATTTTCATTAGTAGCACCGAATATTATATCATCAACATAAATTTGAATAAAAAAAATATCATCATTTTCGTATATAATGAAAAGAGTTGTATCAATTTTTCCTCTTAAAAAGCCTTTTTCAATCAAGAAACTACTGAATCTCTCGTACCGCGCTTTAGGAGCTTGTTTGAGTCCAAATAGTACTTTTGTGAGTTTGAAAACATGATTTAGAGAAATATGATTTTCAAAACCTGGAGGTTGCTCAGCATATACTTCTTCATTTATAAAACCGTTTGAGAAAGCACTTTTAACATCCATTTGAAAAAGTTTGAAGTCTTTATAACAAGCATATGTAAGTAGCATTCGAATAGCTTCTAATCTTGCGACTGGTGCATATGTCTCATCATAATTGATTCATTCTTCTTGATTGAAACCTTGGACCACTAGTCGAGCCTCATTTCTAGTAATGACTCCGGACTCATGTTTCTTGTTTCTAAAAACCCATTTTGTTCCAATAATAGTATGATTTTTGGGTTTAGGAACAAGTGTTCAAACATCATTTCTTTCAAATTGATTAAGCTCTTCTTACATAGCTAGAATCTAAGATTCATCAAGAAGTGCTTCATCAATATTTTTAGGTTCAATCTAAGATAGAAAAGCAGTATGATTGCAAATATTTCTAAAAGATGATCGAGTACTTACATCTCGTGAAGGTTCTCCTAGAATTTATTCCGCTGGATGATCTTTCACATGTTTCCACTATTTGGTTGCATCTTGTATTAAGTCTTGATGATCTTTCCTTCTATTTCCATGATCTTCCCTTTTGAATTGTCTCCAAATATCACACATCATTTTTCTTTAGAAGTGAAGTCAATGAATTTAATTTTGTCTTCTGTCACGTATCTTGAGCATCCGTTATCTAAAAATCATTTATTTTTACCTGTAGAATACTTCATGCATACCTACAAAAGCAATTAAAAACAATTCCTGGTACCCAAGTTCTTTGGGTCCTTTATTTATTAGTATTAGAAGAAATAAGATTTTTAGGTACCCATATGGCCCTAATAGTCATTGTATGTTTTCTTCTAATAGGACAAGCAAAATAATTATGACCATTTCTATTACAAAAATTGCAAATAGCATGTGACATATATGAAGAACTTGAGTGATTATAATAGTATCTTTTTTTAACAAAATTATTTTTATGAAAAGAATTTTGAATATTGGACTTTGATGTAGAAGGATTATCAAAGAAGTTTTTATAAGGTTTGTATTTTTGTTTTGGCATATATCCCAAGCCTGCCTTATCAAAAACACATCTTTGACTACCAAGAAGTTTTTCAAAATTTCTTTTTCCATTCGTAAAGTTTTCAATAATATTTTCTAAATCAGTTTTCTTTTTCTTCAACTCAAAATTTTCATCTTTCAAAACAATATTTTCTTTTCTTAAAATATCAATTTCCATTGTTAAAGAAGAATTTTTCTTTTTCAAAACAGTATACTTGATACCCAATTTTTCAAATTCCTCATATACCTCTTCTAAAACATTTTGCAATTCTTCATATGAAGGATCTTCAATATTATCAAGATTTGTTACCTCAATGTCATCTTTAGCCATAAGACAAAGATTTGCTGATTCTCCATTGCTTGCTTCACCATCTGAGCTACTTGAATCATCATCCCACGTAGCTTTCATTGCCTTTTTGCCTTTGTTTCGATCTTTCTTTAGCAGAGGACAATCTGGCTTGATATGACCAGGTTTATTGCATTTATAACAAATTAAAGTGTCATTTTTACCTGAATCTTTCTTGGAAAACTTATTGAAGGATTTCCTTGGAGGAGTTTTATTTTTCTTTAAGAACCTCTGAATTCTTCTTGTTATCATCGCAACTTCTTCATCTTTGTCGTCATTTTCCTCATCTTCATCACTTTCACTTTCATGAGGAACAGCTTTAAGTGCCAAGCTCTTCTTTGACTTTCCTTCTTCTTCTCCTCTTTTCAATGTGTACTCATGGGTGATAAGTGACCCGATGAGTTCATTCACTTCGAGCTTCTTGAGGTCTCTAGCTTCAAGAATCGCCGTCACTTTTGATTCCCAACGTTTTGGTAGAGAGTTGAGAATTTTTCTTACTATCTCCACTTTGGAATAAACTTTGCCAAGAGCTATCAAGCTATTTATGATGTTAGTAAAACGAGTGTACATACTAGAAATAGATTCATCATCATTCATCTTAAACATTTCATATTCATGAGTAAGAATATAAATTTTTGATTCCTTGACTTGAGAAGTTCCTTCATAAGTAACTTCCAAGTTATCCCAAATTTCCTTTGCTGTAGCACAAGTCATTACTCTATTAAATTCATTACCATTGAGAGCATTATATAATAAATTCATAGCAGTTAAATTCAAAGTATAAAGTCTATCGTCTTCACGATTAAACTCTTCTTCTTCCTTTTTGACCTTTACTCCATCAACTACTTTTGTTGGAATATAAGGTCCATTTACAATACATTTCCAGATTTCTCGACCTTGAGCCTGAAGAAATATTCTCATTCTAACTTTCCAGAATGAGTAATTGTCTCCACAAAAGAGTGGAGGCCGACTGCTAGATTGACCTTCACCAAATGAAGCTGCAATGTTAGCCATAAGATCTTAACTCAAAAGATAGTTAATCTTATAATAGAGCTCTTGCTCTGATACCACTTGTTGCCCAGATGACTAACACAAGAGGGGGGGTGAATTGGGTTATATTAAAAAATTAATACTTATAAACTAAATATACAATATAAAATATAACCAAAATATAAAGCAGTAGGAAATATAAAGAGTAGGGTAAGAGAAAGCAAACTCAGTATTTTTACGAGGTTCAGCCCCACTGCCTACGTCCTCGCCTCAAGCTACCCCTTGAGGATTCCCAAATCCACTATTCAATCTCCTTTAGGTGGAGATAGAAACCTATTACACCTTTGAGCAGCACCGCTCCAAAGAATCTGTGTAGAACACCCTCTACACTTCCAATCACCTCACACTTGGTGATTCAACTATTCCCTGTGTAGAACACCTTCTACACACACAAGGGTTATACGCACCCTCTTACTTCCAATCACCTCACACTTGGTGATTTAACTATTCCCCGTGTAGTACACCTTCTACACACACAAGGGTTATACACACCCTCTTACTGATACAAGAATTGATAGTGGGTAGGCTATCAGAAAACACTCCTTAATGAGTGAAATAAGAACAATACAGCACAAACTATATCTCTCTCAACAAGAACAAGAATTAAGGCTCAAAACTTTAGAAAAGAGAGAATGAGAGTTTTGAAAGAATGATGCAAAATTTAGCAATAGATGTGTAGCTCTTGTTGTAATTTTTGCAAAACTCAAGTGAGCTATTTATAGGTAAATGAGTTTTCAATTTCAAATTTGAAAAGATTCCCATGTCAAATAAGAGCACTATTCACTTTTCAAAAAATTCAAATAAAAACATTTCCTTTTTGCATTTGTCAAAGACAACTCCATTCATTTTTCAAAGAAATCAAACCTAATCTTTTGCTTTTCATACAAGACAAAATGAGCATGATTTATTTTTCAAACCAAATCATCTTCTTTTTGCATATGTCAAAAAAACACACAACCACCCTTTAAGATTTTCAAACAAATCATCTATCTTTTATATTTGTTAAAAAAACACACAACCACCCTTTAAGATTCTCAAACAAAATCATCTACCTTTTGCATTAGTCAAAAAAACACACCACCTCCCTTCAAGACTTTCAAACAAAATATGCACATGTCAAATATGATAATCAATCATCTTATAAAATCAAGTTTTTATAAAAAAAAAAATATAATTTTCGAAATTATTTTGTTTGATGGTGTTATGCACATGTGAAAAACATAATTTTCAAAACTAAGACATTTAAAAATGTCTTGCATATGTGGAAAAAATAATTTGATGTTTTATGAGAAAAAAGAGTAATTTGGAGCCTTAATCCAATTTCTAATTTTATCAAGAGATGTACAAAAATAATCTATGAGCTTCATTTGTAGACTTGATATCTTTCTTGCTCATGCTTGATTTCTTGATGTGTTTAGCTCCCTTCATGCATAGACAACTTGAGTTTGAGTTTTCAATATTATTTGTTATCATCAAAATTTATACGTAAATACGAGACTTGAAACCTTGGGTTCAACAACTTCAATTCAAGTTACTTAATCTGGGTATTCAGAATTTGCTAATCAATTGTGATAACTTGCATTTAGTCGAGAAGATTAATAAACTAGAGGAGGAATCCAACGGTGAGATCAGAAATGTGGTGGCCGAAGTCAAAGGGTGGTTAATGCTTAATTTCTCTAATTGCAAGCTAGAACATGACAGCAAATTCACAAATATGGCAACTCATAAACTCGCGAGACATGCATGGTCTCTACAAGATGATCAATTGTGGTGGCATATATCTTTCTTCTTCTTATTTATATCTATCTTTCTCTTCCTCTCCTCCTCCTCTTCTTCTTTCTTTTTTTATTTTTAATATTTTAGTTTTGTTTATGCTCATTACATGGCAACTATAAATCTTGTAACACCATGATCCAGACTAGCTAAAATCCTTTTCAAAATTGTTCGTTTTTGTTTTCTTTGAGCTTATACATATGAAAAATCAAGTTGATTTTTTTTTTAGGATTATTATTATGTTTGTTATTTTAGTTGCGATTCTAATTTGTATTTTGGAATAATATCGAGTTTTCATTTTATTTTCTATTCATGGGGTTGTCATTTTAGTTATTCATTAATTTCTTTAAATATATATATAGATATATATATATATATTTTAACCGGATGGAAAGTCTTTAAAATGGTTTAAAAGGGGTCCAAGCTCAATATTCACACCATACACGTCTTTGCTTCTTTTTTTTAGGCTTCACTTTCTGTTCTTTTAGTTACAAACAGATCTCCAGGCTTTGCGTCTCCTATGCATTCAATCTTACTTTCCAAACTAGGTTTTTCCTCACCGTCCATATCCCACTCGTGCAGGATTCACGTCTCCATATCCTTAGGGTGTAGATTTCAATTTAGTTAAAAACACATTGCCACTCACGTCATTCTCCTTTTGTTTTTGTTTTTATTTTTATTTTTTTGGAGTTTTTCTTTGGTCTTTCTTTTGCCAAATATCTGTTGTTAACCTTCAAAGTCATGCATGTATCAACCATCCCAACCCTAGACTAAGATGCTGCCGCACTACGCAATCTCCAGAAGATTTGCAACGTAACCCACCGCCATAAACTCCTTCACGCCGCAGTCATGCACCCACACATGAGGGAAACACCACCGTAAGCCAACCCAAACATTTTCGCTGCCCTCTTTTCATGGCCTCAGCCATCAAAACTGCCTAAACACCTCATAACAACCTTGCAACACCACCCAATGCTTCCAAGACCGCACGAAAACGTGAGCGGGCGCTGTTCTGTTTTGCACCACCAAAATAGGGGAATTATTCCCCCCCCCCCCCCCCCCGCACGTAAGCCAACAAGCCATCACCAGCATCACAGCCCTCCACCGATGCCATGCTCATCTCCTCTGTTCATGGTTCTAGCACCATGCACGACCTTCATCCCTCTCAGTAAACCACCGGAACCTCCTCGGTTTGTTCTATCTCGGTTTACTCTCTCTCGTTCTCACTGTGCCCCTTTCGTTCTCTCTCTCGTCAGTGTTCAGTCTTGCTCTTTGCTGGTAACCACTGTAAGCCCTGGTTCCTCCGCTTGCTGCCTCTGCCTCATAGTAAGTCTCCATCGTTTGAACTTTGGATCTTGCATGTTTATTTCCCTACAAGTCAAAAGTTTTGTTTTGTTTCATGCTATATTTTACATAAGCCTCATTCGTAGTTAACGGGATGCATGTTTTAAAGCAACATTTACTCATTTTGCTCTCAGATTTACTCATTTGTAGTATTTATAATTATGTTTTTCAGTGGGTTGATCTTATTTTTGGCTTCATATATTCTCTCGGGTCCCTTTTTATTTTCAATTTTGTTTTGTTAACTCATTCGGGAATTAAATGTTTTTGGATTCAGTTGGGCTCTAAATTATTTTGGATTCATAATTTAATTTATTTCAGATCGAAACATGGGTGTTGCATTATTTGAGAAAGTCGGGGTTTTGATTTCTTAAGGAGACCGGTGTTTGAGTTGAAAATTAGGTTAAACGTATCAAGTGGATGCTGATGATCTTGAAAAGAGATGTAATTTTAGGATTATGAAAATTCTAGGATTTTGAGTAATTTGATATTTTAGTACATTAGGTTTAAATATCAAAATGCGTGGGTGATTCAAGAATTTACGGATGTGCACGACTATTTTTATAGGTGATAATTCATATTTGTTCAGCATAGTTGAGGAAATTTTTGAAAGACTAAGAAATTCAGGTAAGCGGGATTTTTATGCTTGGCTTTATACCAACTATGAGACCGATGTTAGGTTTCTGAAAACTTTGCATGTTTTTGTTATAAATGAGAACTCGAAAAAAACAACATCGGTCAATTATTTGCATTACTCATTAAATACATGTGGAAAAGAGAAAATTGTTTTTGTCATGCATTATGTAGACATGAGTTTTATTTTATCATGCTGTCTTGAAATGTAAAAAGAGAGATATTAAGAAATTGAATATTTGTGCATTGATTTATGAAGATGTTCTGAACTCTGTTTTATTTGGTGAGAATGATCTAAATATACTTTTGAACTCGATAATATTTTTTTTTTTGATGACTCTGAAAACCTTTGGCATAGTATACTAGTTTGTATCTGACTATGTATCTGCTTTGCTCTATCTCTACTCTATTTAGGTTTATACCAACTTCTCTGTTTCTAAGTGCACCCATTTTGAAAATAAAGTAGTTTATTGTGGACTTTCATGTGTGCACACCAAGGGCTTCAAGAACGAATAAGGAAAAGTTTAACCTCTGTTTCTGCCTGATTTGGCCACCGGGATTAGCACAACCTTACCACAGGAATTAAACATAATCTCTACTATGTAAGATGCTCTGTTTTGATATGATGATGATGCTCAATCTTGTTATGCCAAAGTACTTTATGTTTTATATGATTTAAAAATCATTGCTCTGTTACGTTTGCAAATGTGTTTTAATTTGCATGTTAACTCTGAAAAATATTTATTGTTCTACATGCTGAACTATATAAAATGCTCATATTTGCAATCTGGTATATGTCCTTTGCTTACTGAGTTGTGGTTAAACTCACTCCTTATCTTTGAATAGTTTTCAGATGAATTTAGATATTTCAATGGAGAATCAGATTATGAAATATTGTGTGAGAAGACTTAAGAATGATAGATTAAACATGGTGAGTTTACATGAGTATTGACAAGATTTAGTAAGAAAATATTATTATATTCTTGTGACGTAACATTTCTGAAATTAATGATATTAAGGAAAATCATTTTGGAATCAAGTTTTATATAATATTAGAGAATTTTGAGTCTTTGATTATTTTGTTGAAATGTGGGTTATGTGATAAAAAGTAACTGTCACAATAAGAAATGTGGGACTTGAGCTGTGCCCCCTATGAGGAATAGGTCCGAAGAGGACATTGGGCATTTAAGGAGGGTAGATTGTGATACTCCATATGATAAGGATAAAGGTGGGCAGTGTATGAGATCTCACATTGTTTGAAAATAAGAAGTTATTACTTTTTATAAGGTTTCAATGGGATTTTAATTATATCATTGACTAGTCCTTTTGAAATATAGATAATGTGATTTGGGCCTTCTATTACCGTTACAAATCTTCTTTTGGGTCATGCAATTTGGATTTTTAATTACTTATGTAGTTTTTTTAGAAAGAATATAATATATATATATATATATACATACTTGTGACACTTTTTAGAGCAATACGCATTGGATATCCAAACTTTAGGCTTTAGAGTTTTCATTTTCATGACTAATTAAACCATTAAAAAAATTCATCATTTATCATTTATTTAGTTTTTTATCTACTTTTTTAACGATAATATCAGCTTCCAGATGTTAATATTCATATGTTATTCTTTTATCCATCGGTCTTTTTTTCTAATTAGTCTACTCTTTTATCACAAAGCCACACGACAAAAGTCCTTTTATTTCCTCGATGGCCCCTTCATCCTCTTCCTATACTCAAACCATGCCAATTACCACACTCCGATTTCATTTCATCTACCATTTCAATTACTAACATCAATAATCTCATTATAATACTCAAAACTCACACCTAATAATTACTTCTTGTGGCTTGCTCAATTCCTCCCATATCTCAAAAGACAACAACTCCTTGATTTTGTTCATGGTTCCAAAATGCCACCCTCTACACACTCTTTCAGTTAATTCTTCCGATACCTCCAACTCAGACCCTTATCCCAAACCTATGATATATTCACCGATATCAGCAGGATCATGTCCTCATGCTTTCTGCAATCAATTCCTCTCTTTCATAACTAGAGTTTCTTGCTGATCAGATGGTTGGTCTCCACACCTCTCGTGAAGTGTGGTATTCCTTGGAACAATCCTTCTGATCTATCCAATATCCTAATGCCAAAATCATGCACCTTAGACTGATCAATCTTAATGCATCTACCAAAAAAGGCAGCTAATTCTCAATTGCTCATTTTTTTTCAAGAAATGAAGTCCTTTGGTGATACCCTTTCAGCCATTATTGGTCAGCCCTTAACCAATTCTGAATTAATCAATTACATCCATGTACTGGGTCTCATTCCTGAATACGATCGATCTATCAAGCGTGCCACATATCAAGGAGAGCAATCAAATAATTATCAAGCTTTTCTATTTGCCCAGTAGCCCAGTCTTCTCCTGAGCAAGCATTGTATCCTAATACGACTGCTATCCATAATTTTACATCTGATCTTAATAATTTGAGCCTTCGTGCCGATGAGTATATACTAGTTCTAATCAAATTCAAGTGGGCCGCATTGGAGCTGGCAGGGGCGGATCCAGGATTTCATCCTTGGGGGGGCGATCAATATATGTTTTATATATAATATATGCATAATACAAATAAGTATATATGCAGAACTCACAAATCTATATATACGCACAAATGACAAAATCAATATGACATAATATATAATATATTAAATCAGAAAATCAGTATCACTATATATAATATATGCACAAATTAATATATAATCAGTATGACATTATATATTAAATCTATACATTATATATTAAATCAGTATGATATAATATATTATATATATATACAGCAACACAAATCTATGTTATAATTTTTGTATGTTTTTCTATATATATTAATTTGCTAGACTAAATCTTTAATCTATTATCTATATATATATATATATTTATAAATTATAATATATGCATAACACTCAACAGCACAAATCTTAGAAATTTATATCAATTTTCTATATAAGAAGAATTAGAACACAACCTGAACGGTAAAACCTGAAAGCCTACACAAAGCATGCCAATAATTGTTGGTCAGTTCCACCTTGCAACACCCAAGCTGGTAGATGAATAAATTTAGTTTGACAAGGATGAGACCACAGTCCATATATCAGACCACAGACCATTAATACAATTATATATGGAAACATGCCAACACGGCAACACTCAAGGGAACCCACCCAAACACGCAAGTTGCAACGGTAGTATTGTACAAAAACCAATACTAGTAATCTGGTTCCGTCGAGGCAGTTTGGCAGTCTGCTTTTCGCATGGTTTCTCGCATGGACTATACAAGCTATGATTAGTTTCTTGCATAAACCATTGGTTTTAATTTATAACTACAGGTAACACTCTGCTCTCCAAAACATTTGCTTCTTTCGGTCTAAAGGTTACAGACTTGGGGGGAAGTAATGGTAAAATCTCAGCATTGGGGGCTATTATTTAATAATTTATATACTAAACTCAAATTTTAAAAAATTTGGGGGGAGGCACTAGCCCCCCAATGCACTACCTAGTTCTGCCCTTGGGAGCCGGTTTGCTATCCTATATACTGGGGTCCAAATTTAATTATCCTTCTAAATCTCTCTTTTTAAAGCAACTTCTACATCATGTTCCCTCTATTAAAAAAAAAATTACTTTTGAGCATCGATCCTACCCATAACCATCACCATTCCGCACCCTGTGGCACTACTGTAGTTCTGATCAGAGGCAGACCTATTTGGGAGGTTGGGGGGCTACAGCCTTCCCAAAATTTTTCAAAAAATTCATATATAATATATAAGTATATATATTTACATATATATAATATTAAATTATCTCTCAAATTATAAAAAAAATTAAAAATTACCCCCCAAATTTTTATTAAAATTATTCTCCCAAATGTTAATACACATATAATTTTATTCTAACTTTTAACTTATTGAAATTCAAATTTCAACTCATCTAGTCTCATAATTACTTTAACAGTCTAATTCTAAAAAAAATATAGTTATAAATTTATATAATTGTCAAAATTGATTAATTATACTTATTTATATAGTTTAATTCTAACTTGATTATATGATTATGAGATATAGTTTGTTAAAAATCTAATATCGGTATATCAGTAGTTATTATAAATTTTTTATGTTTATTCTTGATCTATAATTTTTTTTAAATCAAAAAATAATATGAGCAAGTAAAAAAAATTGATTTTTTTTAAAAGACATAAATAATTTAAAGAGTAATACATTTAGAGAGTTCGATAACGAAAAAATGTGATACTTCTATCACGTCCTTTTAAATTTATATATAGCACACATTTTATCGATCGCCCCCCAAATATAAAATCCTGGTTCCGCCCCTGGTTCTGATTCTATTACAGTTCCTGCATTATCACATTATCCTATCTCACCCGCATCTACTTTAAAATCCATCCATACATCTTTACATAATTCGGCCTTCCAGACCCATTCTCATACTATATATACACTTTTTTCCCTCAGAAACACTATACAAACATCTACTCAACTATTACCCAGACGATACCTTATCATGGCTGACAACACCCGTGCCAAAACATGAAGCCACCCAGAAACAGTTAGCTGATCATTTCCAGCAATTTGCTGATCTCAACACCCGTATGGATGAGATGCATGCTGCTCTTACCACTATCATGGAGACCATTAACCATATGTCCTTCCGGGAAGGCAATCCGAACCGTGAGCTTAAACCCTTTGACCAACAACGAACCTGTGCAAGGGGAGTCAAATTAGAATTTATTTCATTTGAGGGCAAAAATTCAGCTGAGTGGGTTTCCAAAGCAGATCAATATTTTGACTTCCATAAAACCATAGATGCTCATAAATTACTTATGGCCTCCTATCATTTACAAGGAGAGACACTTATATGGTACCAAGATGCTACAAGTTCTCAACCATTCCGAAATTGGGAGACTTTCACTACTACCCTTCAGGGTCGTTTTAGGGGTTCCTCGTATGATGATCCCATGGGGACCTTGGCTAAACTGAAGCAAACTTCTTCAGTTAGCTCCTACAAGGCACAGTTTGAAGCCCTCTCTAATCGTGTGACTAGTTTTGCTGATAATCATAAATTGAGCTATTTTTTTAGTGGGCTGAAAGAGGAAATAAGGCTGCCTATCCAAATGTTTAATCTGACTAGCTTAACCTCTGCTTATAGCCTTGCTAAGTTGCAAGAGGAGTACTTGGCTAGATTGCTACAGTGCAAGAGGCCCAAGCCAACCAGGGTAAAGAGTAACAGCTCCTTTGGGAGCAGTGATTATACGAAGCCAAATGAGAGCCAAAACAAATGGGGAAAGTCATTTAATTTTCCACAAAAAATTTCTTCAAGAACCATGGATGATAAACGCCGGAAGGGGCTATGTTTTCACTGTGATGAGAAGCGGAATCAACATGTTTGCAAAAACACAAAGGTTTATCTTTTGCAGGGGGAGGGGGATGTTGTTGAGGAAGATGAAGGGGAACCAGCCCCAACTATGCTGGAAAAAGAAGAGGGACCCTAGCTCCCAACTGGGGACAATAATTTGAAGGTTTCTCTCCATGCTATGGTTGGAACTCCTAGTGCTACAACAATGAGAGTGCAAGGCACTGTGACTGGAAGATTAGTTTCAATTTTGTTAGACACGGAAAGCACCCATAGCTTCCTTAAGTCATCTGTGGCATGCAAACTGCCCCTAAAGGTTGACCCAACAGCCAAATTAAGTGTGCATGTGGCCAACGGAACAGTGTTGAGGAGTGAAAGTTTTTGTGCAGCGGCTCCAATTAAAATTCAGGGTAATTCCTTCTCTATTCCTTTTCACATTTTTGAGCTAGGAGGTTGTGACTTAGTACTGGGCTATAATTGGTTGTCCACTTTTGGTCCTATTGTTTGGGATCTTTCCAAGTTGACTATGGAATTTGAGAGTGAAGGCAAGAAGATTCGACTAGTGGGCCTCAAACAACAACCTTGTACATGAGTGAGTAACAACAAATCGATGTTGGCTTCCTTGACTAATGGAACAGGTATGATACTACAAATTTGTGGACAAGTAATTGAGCCCCAAGAGCAAACTACAAGCGCTGACTTGGATGAGTTGCTATGTTCTTTCAACTCTATTTTTTAGGAATCTCAAGGCTTGCCACCCTCGAGAACTCATGATCACAAGATAGTGTTGAAGGAGGGCACACAACCTATCTCCAATAGGCTATCGTTACCCATTTTATCAAAAATATGAGATTGAGAAAATAGTTTCAAATTTACTCAAGAGCGGGGTTGTAAGGCCAAGTTCTAGCCCATTTTCATCCCCGGTGTTACTAGTCTGGAAGGCGGATGGGGGATGACAAATGTGTGTGGATTACCGATCCTTGAACCAAGAAACAGTTAAGGCTAAATTTCTCGTTCCAGTTATTGATGAGTTGTTAGATGAATTGGGGGGTGCCACGATATTTTCAAAGCTGGATTTGAGATTAGGATATCACCAAATTAAAGTGATACCTGAAGATGTGCCTAAACCAGCATTTCGAACTCATGAAAGCCACTACGAGTTCTTAGTGATGCATTTTGGGCTCACTAATGCCCATCTACTTTTTAGGGGTTTATGAATTATGTGTTCAAGCCATTTTTAAGGAGATCCATTTTGGTGTTTTTTCATGACATTTTAGTCTACAGTAAGAGCTGGTTGGAGCACTTGGACCATGTGAAATAGGTTCTACAGCTGTTGCAAAGACATACGCTGTTTGCCAAACAATCTAAATGTCAATTTGGAGTGAAGGTAGTGGATTATCTAGGCCACATGATTTCTAGACAGGGGGAGAAAGCTGATCCCTCCAAAATTCAGTCCATGTTGGAATGGCCAACCCCGAATTCGTCTAAAGCCTTGAGCGGATTCCTGGGGTTGACAGGCTATTACAGAAAATTTATAAGGAATTATAGGGTGATAGCAGGCCCCCTCGCTCAGTTGTTGACCAAGAATGGGTTTGTGGACTCAAGAGGCTGAGCAAGCTTTTGTTCAACTTAAGGAGGCGGTAACACAGCCGCTTGTTCTCGCTTTACCAGATTTCTCAAGGTCCTTTATCATGGAGTGTGATGCTAGCGGGAAGGGAATAAGGGCAGTCCTTATGCAAGGGGGGCGACTGATAGCATTTTTAAGTAAGATGTTGAAGGGTAAAGCTCTCTTACTCTCTACTTATGAAAATGAATTTTTGGCAGCAGTGACGGCTATACAGAAATGGCATCCATATCTGTTAGGGCAATCTTTTGTTATTAAAACGGACCAGCAAGCGTTGAAGTTCCTGTTGGAACAGAAAATTGGAATTGAAGCTCAGCATAAATGGTTAAGTAAACTCATGGGGTATGAATTTACAATTGAATACAAGAAAGGAAGAGAGAATCTAGAGGTTGGCACCTTGTCTAGGAAAGGGGAAATTGAGAAGGAAGAGGTAGCATTACTAGAACAAATTTCATTTCCTACTATTGATTGGGTAGAGAACTGAAATTATGCTACAAGAATGACAAGGAAGCTTCCAATTTAATGGAGAAGTTGTTGAACCATCAAGAGGTGCATAAGGGAACAACCCTACAGCAGGGAATAATTTTAAGGAAGGGAAAGATTTTTATCGTCCTAGGTTATTCAAGATTGCAATCTGTTCTTCAAATCAAAGATCTAGGACATTTGCACCTCTTTCTCAGCATCGAAGCACAATTTCAATCCAATTGACTCTTTCTTTCACAAGCTCGCTACAGTTCAGATCTCCTTTAGAAGACATAAACAAAGGATGCAAATTAGTTCGTGGCTATTTCAATGTCCTCCTCTTCTTCACCTTCCTAATATGATGGTGATGCCTTTTCAAATCCCATTTTATACAAAAGCATTGTTGGTGCCCTGCAGTACATGTTTCTTACATGGCTTGACCTTTCCTTTGTAGTCAACAGAGTTTCTGAGTACATGCAGGGGTGGACCTATCTTCCCCCCCCCCACCCCCTACCCACCCCCTACCCACCCCCCGCCCAAAAAAAAAATTGACAACAATTTAGTCAAAATTTTCTCCTACCTATTAAGGTTTTACTAAGCTTAGCACCTCAAAACTAAAACTAGCCCCTTTTATACGAACTTCTTTTTATCCATTAGTCACTACTCGTTGAGTTTTGAAGCCATTATAGTCTATAAATTAATAATCTATCAATTCAAAATATATGCAGTAGTCAGTACAGTTTTGTGATCTCTTATTGTCATATATATAGTCATGTGCACCTTCAATATTTTAAGAACATCACTACTAAAAAATAAAAAGAAGATTTTGACAGCCCCTAAAACTACTACGTTAAAACTTAAAAGACATACGTAGCTTGGGTTTCGTCTAGTCCTCTAGAGCTTGGTTTCGGAGAGTTTGGGAGCTTGCAATCACCATCAACCCATCTCTCCTCTCTGTTTTCAATTAGTAACAACCAACAAGTTCTCTCTCTTTTTTGTTTTCTTTGAAGGATTTCGTTTGCTAGTAATCGTGATTATTGAAGTTGAAGGATTTAAATGAAATTGGTCCATTAGAAATCTAGAATATTCAAGTCTCTCCTAAATTTTAG
This sequence comes from Platycarya strobilacea, assembly GCA_036898215.1. Classification (NCBI taxonomy): domain Eukaryota; kingdom Viridiplantae; phylum Streptophyta; class Magnoliopsida; order Fagales; family Juglandaceae; genus Platycarya; species Platycarya strobilacea. The sequence goes on along the minus strand of CM072545.1, from coordinate 41,846,260 downwards.
AAATCTACCGAAATAGTCTAATAGACTTGAAGGCTTTGTTAGATTTTTTTCTTATTTGTTAAAGTAATGGATTTCATTTAGCCTAAAAATATAAAAAATAAATAAAAGAGAAAAGGATTTCATTAAATTTATATGTTGTCATGCTGATTTAGACTTTTTATATATTATATAAACTATGAAAATGTATATTATATGTTGATTTAGAATTTTATTGCATGACTTATTGGCTTGGATTGTTAATTGACAAACTATACAAAAAAATATTAATATTTTATATCATTATTTATTAGGCGTTTCTCAAGTTTAGTTTTAATTTATAATTTTTTCTTAAAATATAGAAAAATATGTACAAACCAAGAATAATTAATTTAAAAAAAATACATGGATAAGTCAGAGAATAATATACATTTATAAGATAATTTATAGATATGTATTTTTTGTATACAATTTTATGACATATAATTAATATTTTTATATATAGTTACGTCCAAAAAAAACATTGTATTACTTATCACATGCACTACACATTTTGTCTATCGCCCCCCTCCCCCTTTCCTAAATATAAAATTCTTGTTCCGTCTCTGAGTACATGCATCGCCCAACTGTAAATCATTGGTCTATTGTTAAACGAATTTTACGATATCTTAAGGCAACTAGCTCCTATGATCTTCTCATCACCAAGAATACTTTCATTGCCCTCCAAGCATTTTCTAACTCTAATTGGATTGGTTGCCCAGATGATTGTGGTTCAACCAGTGCATGTTTCTTGTTTATTTTTGTAAAAGCACTCATTAGATTGGCCTTTGCTAAAATACAATTTTAGCCAATATAACTTTTAATTTGGCTTTTGGTCATTATATTCACATAAGTCTTCATATTGAAATAGCTATTTTTTCAAAATATAACAATAAAGTAATATAACTAATTTTTAGCTTTGACTATTCATATCAAATCTCCACATTAGATTATCCATTTATGAAGATACATAATAATGAGTAATATATAGTTAAATCTTTTTTAATTATTTACAATTATTAAATTAATTAATTTTATCATATTTGATTATTCTATCTATTATATGTTGATTAATAATTATATTTTAATTAAATTATGAGTTTTAAAACATAATTAGTAATCATATTATATTTAAATTAAATTACTAATCGATATTTAAAAAAAATATTTCTACTTATTTCTTAACCAACTATATTTTTTTGCCAACTTAATTTTCTCTACTCAAGAATTATAGGAATATAGAGTAAAGTAAGAAAGAGAAAGAAAAAATAAAATAAAATAAAGATTTGGTCGTTGCATTTGATTGGCTATATTTAGCATTTGGCTTGGATTTATTGTTCACAAAAGCTACATTATTTAGCTTTTGAACAATTTAATGTGGGCCTAAAACGAGCTTTAATGTCTAAATTCTCATTGGATTTGGCTTTTAACCAATCCAATAAGAGTGCTCTAACAATCATAGCTATAAGAAATAACACATTGTTGCACGTTCAAGTATAGAAGCCGAATATCGATCTAGCTAAGTCAACAACTGAGCTTATCTGGTTGAAAGGTCTTCTCAAAGATCTTGGTGTCTTTCTTTCTCAACCACCAATATTGTGGTGTGATAATATTGACGATATTTATTTGTCAATCCCATTTTTCATACGCACACTAAGCAAGTTGCCATAAATTTTCGTTTTGTTCGTGAACAAGTAACAAATCATCAGCTTGATGTATAATTCATTTATGCATAGGATTAATTTGTTGATGTCCTCACAAATAGGCATGTTCATCCAGACCAAATTTTATCCAGCCCGGTTTTGAAATTATATTTATTTTTTAATAATTTTGATATTTTTATTTAAAACGTTCAAGAAAATTCTAAATTCAAAATCCAAAATTCGGATCAATACCCCTACTGACATAACCTATCGGCTCTCCAAAATTCAAAGCCCTACGTTTCAAGCTCAACGTCTACTATCTCTCGTTGACTTTGAGGGGGCATGTTAATGTATCTCCTTCATATGATCACTCTGATCACTCTACCACACATCAAGGCAACACTGATTACTCCAATCGACATCAAGGCAAGACTAATGGCAAAACTTCCACAAGCTATAATGTGACAGCATGAAATCAACCTCCATATATAAATGTTGACAGCTTTTGTATTAATCTTTCCTTTCTACATTGTACAAAGTCAAACATCCACATTGTTGATGCCACAAAACTCGGCCAACAGGCCAGAGCAGGAAAAAGAGTCATTCTCAGTCTACTGGGACGAGTTGGGCTTCGTTGGATGTCGTTTGGGACCCCCGGCGAGACTCCGGTACGGCTATACATACGTGAATAACAGATAAATAAATAGAAAGACATAGTATTTATGTGGTTTGGCGTAAGGCCAACGTCCATGGGGGTTTGGTGAAAGGGATCCACTATAATAAATATTTTTACAATCTCTCATGGCTCCCACTGGACAAAGAAAAATATACATAAATCTATTGATGCTCGAGTTCCTTTTAGAAGACTGAAGGAGATGATCAAGAGAAGACCCAGAGAGCGAGAGAGAAAGAGAGCGATCTATCTGATTAATACCCTTTTATAGACCCTTTAGTTACGTGTGTCAATTGATATTTGTCTTCTGCCGTCTACTTTTTATTTTCTCCTTAATATCCCATGCACTGCCCAAAACACATGTTGTTGCACCTACCATCCATTTTTGTCTCCTAATGCAACAAATAGCTGGCCTGGGCCTTACTTGGGATATTTCTCCCTCACAGAATCCTGCAAATTCTTACCAAATGTATTTTGATGGGAATTTCTATGAAGTGATTACTTCTGACATTTCTTGTTTTTGTTTAACTGTTGATTTCCATTTCTGAGTTCTGAAAAGACGGTGATTTATCTTCCGATCCTGAGGTAAGAAAGACAAAAAAGTGAATGTTGTAATGTGCTGGTATTCCAAAACTTCAGATGTAATGTGCAAGCAGCCACTGGTTGGCAAATCGGCATGCGAGGGTTTACAACCCCGCGATTCACAAGCGGTCACTGGCAGGAGAACATGTGTGCGAGGGTTTACATGCAAGCCTAGACCCAGGACTCAACCCCATGATTCGCAAACATCCAGGATGAAACTTGTCGAGTGTGCTTGGTAGGCGGATTGCAAGCCTCAAGCCTATCACGGATGTGAGGGCTTGACAAGTGTGTTTGGGTACTAGACCTCAAGTCTCGAGCCCCTGACAAGCGAATTGTTAGGCTAGGCATGGGTAGCCGGATAACCCCGCGACTAAACCCAACCCCGTATGACGAGAGCATATAGCTAGTATCGTTATGGAAGGTGTGCTTTAACGTTGCGATGCAAAACAATTTTGTTAGTAGAAATATGAATTCACATGCTGCTGAGTCCAAATTTGCATGTGCACAGTTGGCGTATAAAATTTGTTAAAATCGATTTCGTAGTATTGCTACATTTTTAATTCCCGTGATTCGAGATGGAGAGTGACCTATCCAATCAAACAAAAGAGAAAAAAGAAAATAGGCGAATCTCGGATGAGACACTTGCTGTATGTAAATAAATGAATTTCCAAACGGATAAAGTGAGCTGCGTGAGCTGGGAACACAGCCCTCATGTGTTAGGCAAACATGTATGGCGAGTCTATGTAAGTCGGTTCCGTGACTTTTATGTTATGGTGGTTTTAGGCGAGGGGGCGTGCGTGTAGTGACTTGGTGAGATCACGTGTTGGAGTTCAAGTGAAGTTCCTGTACAAGATAGTGTCCGTGAGTGAGGTGTTGGCGACCTGTGTGAGGCGAAGGATGAGTTAGGAACACAGCTCCCATGAGTGTTAGGCGAGTTGGGAACACAGCTCCCATGGGTGATCCGTGACATGGGGTGAGCTGCAAGCGCCCGAGGATGGTCTGGGCGAGAGTGTGTGGGTGAGCCTATGGTTGCCTTGGGCGAGCATGTATGGCGAGCTCTGAAATGTTAGTGCCAAATGGAAAGGCGAGTTCGAGTTTTGAGAGGCGACTTGGCGGTCCGAGGGTGGAAGTCCGTGTGTTGAGTGGATAGGCGAGAGGGAGTGTGTATGGGGCAAAAGATGTCCTGAGATGTGGGGTGAGCATGTGTGAACCATGAGATTGGCGAGCTGTGTGCTATGATGGCGAGCACAAGGCGAGTGGTGAGAGGCGAATCATGGTCTGGGCGTGAGTTGATCCATGGGCGAGCCGTGCGGTGAGGTGATCTTTGGGCGAGCCATGGGTGAGCCGGGTAAGTGGAGGCAGTTGGGTGAGCACCGTGAGTTTGGCAAGGTGAGGGAGAGTGCAAGAAAAGTGGTCTGTTCAATAGGTGAGGCGAGGGGTGAGCATGCACGGCGAGTTAGCAGGAGAAAACCTCCCGAGCTGGGAGCACAACTCCCGTGGATGTTAGGTGGTTAGGCGAGCACGGTGCCCATGGGTGAGATGGTGAGCTGGCTCGTGTGAGGTGACCCGTGGGCAAGCTTATGTTTTTGTACGAGCGAGCACATTGGTCTCGTGGGCGAGTTGGGCGAGCCCCAACTGCTATGGGCGAGCTGCAGGCCGTAAGAGGTGGCAGACTATATGGAGCTGTGTGAGTGAACTTGGCAACCGAACGTCCTGGCAGGCGGGCGGTGACCTCGCCGGGGACAGAGGATGCCGGCAGCCACAACGGTAGCCGCCGGAGGTCCAACTGAGCTCCGGGTGAGAAGAGTTTGAAAGAGTGACCTATGGAGAATGGGTGGCCGGTGCCCACATCGCCGGAGACAAAAAATTCCGGCGGTCACCGTGTCCTCTAGCTCAGTGAGGAGATACGCCCGGCGTGCTCCCGAGATGAGCTCTGGAGCACACCCATCTCCCGAGCCCACCATGGTGGTGGGGCTAGAAATCGCCGGCGATCCCCCTAGCTGACCACGTAGCCGAGTGCCACTAGCTCGTGGAGCTCGTCAGTGGTTCACTGGGCATGGCACGTTCTCCTGCCCGTGTGTTATGCATGGCACATGCAGTGTTATGCATGGCACATACTGAATGTGGGATGCACTGTGCATTTAAGTGCATAGTGCTTCCCCTTCCAATCTCGAGTACGTTAACATGTATGGGTACTATGCACTTAAGTGCACAGTACTTTAGTGTTAGCACATGTGTTCAAGAATGAGTCATATGACCTATGTACTAGTGTTAATTTTTAGTGGGGAGGGTTTTAAAGAATACATTTCAAAATGTATCCTCTTGAAAGAGTGGGCCACGCACATGGTGAGCAGGTCGATAGGAAAACAAAGTAACAAAATTAAGAGCACTTATCTGGGGGCACTATTTTTCATGTCTGGTAAGTTGTGTTCCAGAAAATCATCATTTTCACACATCTGATCTAAAGATCCCACAAATGGAGCCAATTGTTGATGCCACGAAAATCGGCCAACCGGCCAGGGCAAGAAAAAGAGTCATTCTCTGTCAACTGGGACAAGTTGGGTTTCGTTAGGCGTCGTTTGGGGCCCTCGACAAGACTCCGGTATGATTATACGTACATGGATAGCAGATAAACAAATAGAGAGACACAGTATTGACGTGGTTCGGCGTAAGGCCTACGTCCACGGAAGTTTAAAGAAAGGGATCCACTACAATAAGTATTTTTACAGTCTCTCATGGCTCCCACTGGACAATGAAAAATATATATAAATATACTAATACTCGAGTTCCTTTTAGAAGATTGAATGAGAAGATCAAGAGAAGAGCCAATGAGCGAGAGAGAGAGAGCGATCTATATGATTAGTGCCCTTTTATAGATCATTTAGTTATGTGTGTCATTTGATATTTGTCTTATGTCGTCTACCTTTTATTTTCTCCTTAATATCCTACATACTGCCCAAAATACATACTGTTGCACCTACCATCCTTTTTTGTCTTCTAGTGCAACAAACAGCTGGTCTGGACCCTACTTGAAATATTTCTCTCTCACACATGTTATGAGATATGCTTTTACTTCCTTTTGGGTATATATATATATATGTGTGTGTGTGTGTGTGTGTGTGTGTACACTGCAATATAGAAGATGACTTCTAAAAAACCATCTTGTCTTATTCCCTCAAATTGATCATATGAACTATGGCAGCCGTTAGCATATAATATATAGAGTATTACTATAAATTATGTAAGTGTTGTGCCCTAATCTCTTTAAAAAGTAGTGCAATCCAACATTTAAAAAAATACTATTTTTTATTTAGATCTTATATTTATTTATTTTTAAAATGAAGGTACGATACTTAGACAACTTATAATTATAAATAAATTTTTTTTTCATCTTAAAGTAAATCTAATAATAAATTTAATTTTATAAAATTTATTTGTCACAATAAAACTATAATAAAAGATCCTGAATTCTATACACAATTAATATACTGAAGGCTCATTTGATTATATATATAAATCATCTTATCTCATTTTACTTCATATCATATAATACTTTTTTAAATTTTTATATAAATATAATAAATAATTTAATTTTTTTAAATTTTAAAATAAAATTTATATTATAATGATATCCTATTTAATTTTTAAGTTACATCTCCTCTCATCCTATTCTCTCGTGTTAGTAAACTAGGCTTTACGTGAAATAAGGATTCAATGTTGTCAAAGATCAGATATCGTGACAGATTAAGGCCCTGTTTGTATTCGAAGATGAGCTCAACTCATCTCAACTCATTTCAACTCATTTTTATTTCATCATTATATTTTTATAATTTTTTTATATAAAACACAAATTCCTATACACCTTTTTCAAATCCCAATACATCTTTTTCAAATCTCAACACACATTTTTCAAATCTCAAAATAATAATAATATTAAAAAATAAATTAAACTTATCTTAACTCATCTCAACTCATCTCATCTCCGAATCCAAACAACACGTTATATTAGTGACACAACGTCTCTGACACAAGGAGCCATGCACCCAATGCAAGTTGATGAAAGCATATACCTAGCTAGTACGTACTGGCCGAAAGTTTTATTTAGATTCAGATGAATCCGTGGAATCATGTGAATGAGAAGTACATATACATTCTCAATTAATTATAAAAAATTAGTTGTATGATTTTTTTATTATTTCCTAATAATTTATTTTAAAATTTATCTATTTAATTATATAAAACCCAAATTTTAACTTCTAGCGTCACATTCTACTCATAAAAATGATATTATTAACAAACTATTCAAAATAATACTTATGTTATACTCGTTGTCATATAACACAATAGTTGAACTTAAGATTGCTTTGCTTCTATTACAATTACACCAATCAATAAGGGAGTTAGAAATTTGTTTTATGGAGAGTCAAACAAAATTAAAATAAAATATATACAATTTTTATATGCAATATAAAATAATCTAATAGTAAAATCTACAATAAAAATTAAATACGTTTAATACAATTTATGTATTAAAAAAATATAGATATGTTAAGAACATGTTATCATAATAAAAATATATTAAAATGTGTTAAATATCATCCAAACTTTTTTTTATCTATAATAAAAACATGTCATCATATTATTATGTCATTTTATTTATATGAGAAGTATTTTATTTTTGAATTAAATTAAATTTTGTAGAGGGAGCCAATATAATTTTTAGAAAGGAGACCAACACAATATAAAATTAATATTATCTTACTAAATAAAAAAAATCAACATATTTTATTTTTGTCCTTTATTATTTTTTTTCAAATTTTTTTTTAGGTGAGGGTGGGGCCAGGGGGCAGGGCCATGGCCCCCTGCCCCAACGTGGCTCCACCACTAGCACCCATTCAAGTCACAAGTTATCTATTTTTAAAATTTTAATTTTCTATTTTCTCTAGCATCATACTCTTATCCATAAATTGATGGTTTAGAAATAGACCCAAAATTTAATAAACCTTATAAACTTTCCATATATTTTCTCTTTTCAAGATAATTCACACCTTTCAAAATTAATCCAAAAATATTATTAATAAATATAATATATAATTAATTATTTCAAAAATATTTACAACAGTAACTTTTAAGTTTTATTTATTTCCTTCTATATAAAGATATAAACTAATTTAAAACTCCACCCAAAAGCACTATCTCAACATTAATATTATTTCGTTATTTTAAACTGTCCTATAGACCATTTCGAAACTTTCTACTATAAAATCATGTTTCTCTCTAAATTTCTCTCCCAATACACATTATACACAATGATATGCGCATTGTGTAGATTATAGGCTTGTAATTATAACTTATGAGATTAGAATTTGGCCACCACCCTGGTTAGCTTTGTAATTATTTTGGTTGTTAGACTATACTAAGATTAACTCAATTTAGTCTAATTTTAAGTTGAGTTTAATATCCAAAAATTTAACTTTCAAATTATTAAACTCATCTCAACTTAAACTCTCTTTACACGCATAACTCACAATTTTTAACTCAACATGACTTCTTTATATGCAAGACCCACAATTTTTTTTAAATTCTCGTAAATATATATAAACTCATTTTAATATCCAAATATATTTAATGATAAAAGTTGAAGATGAAAATAAATAACTTGAAGAAGTTTGAAGAAGAAAACTTTGTTTTCTGATATATTGATCTCGTATATTTGTTACATTGTAAAGTTCCCTTATATGCAATTGTGGCCATGTTCCTTGTATCAATTGAAAAGAAAAATCAAAATTAATCTTACGGCTACTTTATCATTCTAGTACACTACATATGTACAAAAGCCAACAAAAAGAAAAGCTAAGTAATGGGAAAAGCAGTATGCAGCAGGTGCCTATTTCTTTTGCTGCCATGCATGCTGCTCTGCTATAGCATGTCTTGATTCTGCTCTTCCATGTCTTCACTGCAGCTTGTGTGTCGTGTATTGTTTGTCTCTTGATCATCTTTACTGAATTTTGAGACTCTCCCTCAAAATGGGAAAATATATTACGGATGTCCATCTTGGATAATAGAAAATTGAAACTTGCAATTAGTAGTGCCTTGGTAAAAAACTTTGCTAGTTGGAATTCTAAACTCACATGCACTGGAACAACCATGCCAGTAGCCACCTTTTCTAAAAAAAAGGGCAATCCAGTTCTATGTGTTTCTTTCTCTCATGAAAATTGGATTTTTGGTGAGATGAATTGCAGATTGGTTGTCGCAATACAACAATGCTAGTTGTCTATGCTCAATGTTAAAGTCCTTTAAAAAGGTGATCAACCAAACAATCTCACAACATGTATATGCTAGTGCCCAATACTCTGCCTCATCAGAGGATCGAGACATGGTAGCTTGCTTCTTGGATTTCCAACTCACTAATGAGTCTCCAAGAAATATGTAAAAAACAGCGATTGATCTTCGAGTCTCTGGGCATGTTGCCCAGTCTGAATCATTATAAGCCTTTAAGTGTAAAGAGGAATTAGTTGAGAAGAAGATCATTTGGCAATTGAAATTTTCAAATCTTTCAGGACTCTGTAAGCACAACGTAGGTGAATCTAAGATGGTTTGTCCATGAATTGACTAAGACCACTCAAAACATAGGTAATATTTGGTTTATTAATTGTTAAGTAGATAAGTCTCCCAATTAGTTTTTGATAATTTGTACCATCTGTCAATGCATCAGTCGAGGAATGTGAAAGCTTATGATTTGTTTCAATCAGGGTGTTAACAAGTTTACAACCAAGTAGCCCAACATCTTTTAAAATCTCAAGAGTGTACTTCCTTTTGCAAATGTGAGTTCGATCAACATTTTTGGCTACTTCTATCCCCAAAAAGAATTAAAGGTAAAGGACCAAGATCATTTATCTTAAACTGACTATGCAAGAAGGTTTTGACAGCTTGAATGACAATTAAATTGTTGCTTCCCACACTTATGTCATCAGTATAGACCAAGAATATTGTAAAACCATTCACATCAATTTTAGTAAACAAAGAATAGTCACTTTTAGATTGCTAAAAACTGATAGAGATGAGGGCAGTAGTGAGGTTTGAATTCCACTACCTTGATGCTTGCTTTAAGCCACAAAGTGACTTATATAACTTGCAAACCATGTTTTTTCTTTTGAGAAGACTCCCCTTGAACCGTGTAACCTAGTGGCAAGTCCATGTATATCTCCTTATCGAGATTTCCATTAAGGAATGCATTATGCACATCAAGTTGAGTTAAATTCCAGCCATGAACTGCTGCCAAAGTAAGGAAAAGTCAAACTGTAGTTAATTTTGCACAAGACTGAAAGTTTCCTGATAATCAAAACCCTCTCTTTAAGTGTAGCCATTGGCTACTAACCAAGCTTTATGCTTATCTATGGTCCCATCTGATTTCAACTTTACCTTGTAGATATATTTGCAACTAATAGAATCCTTTCGGTGAGGTAGGGTGGTGACAGACCAAGTGTGATTAGCCTCAAGAGCCTCGAGTTCAGATTCCATAGCCTCTCTCCAATGAGCAGAATTCACAGCCTCATCAAATATCTTGGGTTCATGGTTGAGTGAAATGGATAAGGTATAGGCTCGACGAGAGGGGGACAAATAATCATAAGTTATGTGATGAGTAAGGGAGTGAGAAGTAAAGGAATAAGGCGGATAAAGAGATGGAAAATGTGAAGCAAGATGGCGATGATAGTCTTGCAAATAGGCATGCCCGACTCAATCTAATCTTCTTGGAATTTCTATAGAATTTGATTCCAAATTTGAAACTAAGGGAGTGCTTTCTAGTTCTAGCACTTCATGAATGGGATTTTCTGGAATTTCAGTTGGTTGAGGAGGTATAGATGAGAGGAGAAGAGAGGTACGTTGTTCTGAGACAATGAAAGGAGTTTGAAATGAGAACGAGTTATGATTTGAGAATGGATTTTGGAAGTCTGATAAGGCAGACTACTTCTAAGCGAGTGGAAGATTGTTTTGAGGATGTTCTTTGAAATGGAAAGATAGTTTCAATCAAATGAACTTCTCTAGAAATGCAAGTGGTGTGATTTTCCAGATTGTATACCGTGTATCCCTTCACACCAATAGGGTATCCAATAAAAATGCCTTAGTAGCTCAATGATCAAGTTTGGTTCTATTATGTGACGACCCAAGATTTTATTTTCTTGCTATTTTATTTAAGTAATTATTTTAATAATAATATTGGTAATTTAGAGGGGTGAGGATGAAGGCTTGGACTTAGGATTGAACTTTGGATAGATTGAATTAGAGTATTGGCACAAAGTGTAGTATGTAAGTCCAAAGGTCCATAGGATGAACCCATTAGTCAACCAAGCCCATGCAAGAGAACACATAACACTCTAGGAGAGTTTTAATGGATTTTCAAAAACTAGTAGATGAGAGGAAAAAAATACTAGTGGTTGAGTATTTGACTAGTGGTTGCCTTGTAAGATGGAGTATGAAATCTCATGATGAGATTTTTTCATCATTGGGATAACTTGGGAGGTACAAAGAGATCTTCATTTTTAGTATTCCTAGAAGTATGTTATATCTAGAATAGTGACACTTTTTGCATGAGATGAGAAAGAGAAGTGAGGAGCCAAAGGGAGCCTTCGGTGGAGGCATCTAGTCGAACCCCTTTAGGGTATTTTCCATGCAATTTTCAACAAATCTAAGCAAATGACCAAAAGTAGATCTTTTAAGAGTGAGTTAACAAAGTGATTGACAAGTGAGAAATGGCATTATTGGAAGAGAAGTAAGGAAAAAAAGAAGAGAATGACCAAGGGAAGGATTTAGGTAGTGTATTGTCGTGAGCCTTATTTGGAGTTTTCTAAAAGTTTTGACAAAAACCTAGGTGATGAGACATGAGGGACTTGTGTAAGAGTGTGAAGTACAAGTTGTAAAGGTGTAAGATGGTATGATGATGTGATGTGATGAGATAACTGATAGCTGCTTGAAAAGAGAGGAAACCATGGGAGGGAAAGGTGGTTTCGATCGAAACTAAAATGGAGATAGCCGAAAGTTGCATGCCCTTTTTCCCAAAAATATGATCTTTAGATCTTGTGGAATTACATATGAGTTGATAGGTGAGCGTGTACTAATGATGTGAAGGTGATGAAGGGTCGGAATCCCTTGAAGGGCGCCGACCATAGCTAGAAATAGGAGGCAAAGATGAACCTAGAAGTGATCTAGTTTAGGCATTGAGTGGTCAAGTGATAGAAGTCAATCCAAAGGTCATTCAAACCCATCAAATGTCTATCCTAGAAGTAGGGAAATGAGTGCCTAAGGCACCTAGAAACTCACATGGCCGAATGGCCTATGGTTGGGGTCTCCCTTACTTGGTTATTTCATTTGCTCACACACCCTCTCACTTTCTCTACCTCTCGGCCAACACTCTCTCCGACTCTATTTTCTTTTTCTTCACTTTCTTCTATCATCTAAACACAAGAATATCCTAAATTTAGTGGAGCTAAGGCAAGCATTCTTGAGTGGAAAGTGTTGAAGAGGTAAGTGCTTAAGTTAATCCAAGCATAGGAAGAACACACACCACACATATGTTCTTATTTCAAGAACCTTCTCTTCAAGCCTCCATGTTTATAGTGAATCTAATGGATTATTTAATATTTTCAGATTTAAGCTAAGCCTACTAGGAGTATTGTAAGTATATTCTCATTTTGCCGTTAGCATTCCTAGTATATTCTTAAGGGAATTTGATTGTATTGTTTGAACCTTTGTTTGCTTGTGCTAAGATGAAATTCCTTAGTGAAAATGTCATGATTAGCTAGGTACGAACCCATGCTTAAATCTTATGATTTCTTTAGGCTTGAGAATGTGACATGATTGGTGAATTTAGTTAACTTGTTTACAAGAGATCAACATGATGTATAAATTGATGAAATGCATGCATGATTATGGTTAAACTTATTGGATATTGGATGATGTAGGATAGATTACTTGATAAAATACCTTGCATATTAAGCTCACAAATCCTTGCTTGTTTAATGTATTATTTTAGGTTAAATGTCATATTATAATGGTAGATTTAGATACCTAGTTGAAAAGATAGAATGTTGCATGATTGATATGATGAGTAGTGAGAATATGCATGCATGTTAGAAATAATGTTTGGAGTTGAAAAAGTTTAGAATGGTGCATGTATGAGTTTCCGGATTTAAGGGTTAGGGTAGGAATTTTAAATGATCAACTATTATTTTATATGATGATTAAGTCTTGAATACTTAGAAAGTGGAGAGCATGAAAAACTAGAAGGTGTCAATAGCATGAAATTCGATTTCCGTATGTATGATTAAGTGTGCCATTTTGGTGAAAAGAAAAATGACTAAAATGTTGAATCTATGGCCTATATGTTTCGGTCAACCCTATTTAGAAAGTATAAAAATGTTTTAGATAATATCATCAAGGTTTCGAGAATGTGTGGAAAGGAATGGGAGAAGGAAATCTTAGGATGTAACCAAGGAGGGTCTCGGCCCAACTTTAGTAAGAGGAGGCCGAGCACCCCTTCTTCCTACCAATCTCATTTGTGAGCTTTGAAATAAGAAAGAAGGAGAATCCTATGGCGTTTGACTTGGTAATGAGTACGGCACTTGGTGCACGTATGTTCGTCTTATGTTTTGCATGCTAAGTGTTAAGCGGATGTATGTTTCATGCATGAAGCACGAAAATCATGTTTTGAGTCAAACGTATTTTTAAAAGAAAAGAAAGGAACTAAAGTTTTATAAAAACCACAAACGCTGGGACGGGGTAGTACCCCAGTGGAACTTCATGTTCACTTAAGAGTGATTAAAGTCGAGTGAAAGCCCCTAGGTCGACGAAAAACAGTCGACAGACCATGTATGGCTCCAGAAGGTATCTAAAGCGTGGTTACACCTAAAGCTAGTAGGTGTCCAATGGCGGTGTTGACTTTTGCCTTACCGTATAAGAAGTTTGTAGTCACTTAGTAAGTGATCAATCAACGAGTGATAAAGAGCAAAAAGTCGCGAAACGTTTTCACTTAGGCTTGAGTGGTCGCCAGATGATACGATAAATAGCGGGGAACACACGATGTATAAGGGAACCGTGAGGTGTCCAATAAGAATAAGTCATGACGAAAAGAACAGCTTTCAAGCCCAAGATATGATATGATAAGTAAGTGGCGCCTAAGATAAGAAAAAATAAAAAGCATTTGAAAATTATGAATTTTTTAAAAGAGGTTCAAGTATTTTGTCTCATGAATTTATAAGCAAGTATATGAAAGATGTTAAAAAAAATAAGTTGATGAAAGTTTACATGAGTATGAGCATGTGCATCAATAAAGTCATAAGTCGCATAATGCATGATGTCTATAGATTTATCTGTAGATTTGTTTGTTATTCACTTAATTGTATACTTGAAATACTTTCATTGAAATGATTATGTACATACTGAGATTTTTCGAAATCTCACCCTTTTATATTCTCACTATTGTTCCTTATTGGGGACGATAGAAGTAGTTACAGGAATTGATGGTGACGGAAACAGGGAAGAACAAGGAGATTCCCCAGACCCCTGATGCTCTGGTGACCTTGCCCCCTTTTGATGTGGTGACCCCCGTTTTGTATGAACGACTGGTAAAGGACATGTGACAGAGTATGTTGGCGAAGCCCACGAATCACCAATGTGTAGGGTGTTGCTTGTCACTAGGGATTGACGGGTCCTTATTCATAGATCGTGTCTATGTCTCGGAGGCAAAGAAGTGTCTTCTATGGAGTGAGCGAGTAGGCCTTATCAAGTTCCTTTTTGGCCCTAAGATGAAGGAGGTCAAAGATGAGTCTCCTTTCAGATAAAAGATTATGGGGTCATCATTTGTTTGTTTATGTTTATGTTGTGTAAGTATTTTGGGCTTCCGTTGTTTTGGAAGAAAAAACAATTATGAATTATCGTTGTGGTTATATTTATAGTAATGAAGTACATTGGAATATCAGATTTATTAAGTCATGTGATGTACGTTTAGAAAAGTTGGACATTTTTCCGCTACGAAAACCTTTATTCACTACTATTATTTAAAAATATATATATACACGATACGATAAGGGGTGAACTTCCCTGTGATGCTCATCCCCGACGTCTCGATTTACATGCAATCTCAAGTATAAGCGGGGGCATCGACACATTATGCTTAAAAGTTGAAACAAAATATAAACAACCAAAAAATCCAAAAGAGTGAAGAAGCTCTTGGCGTGATTATGGTACCTTTGCAAGACCATAACTTGAGTTTCTCTTCTTCACGACCTAAGAAATGCAAAGGACCCCCTTGAAGTTGCGCCTTCCTTTACCACTGCATCCAACCAACCCATAGCCTCTTGGTCAATGAAGATGTCTTTCACAACTAGGTGACTACTCTTTGTGATCCTCCACACCCTATCATTTTCTTTCTTAAACTCAAAACACTTATGGTCGATGATAACATTCCTACTTAGAGCCATCATTACCCGCCTACTCGAATAACAAAAATAAATTGAACTAAGCAAGGCTGGTATCACCAACCATTGACAAGAAACCAACACAGATGAAAGAACACATTTTTGAAAGGATACATAAAAAGGTTTAATAATTTTTGAAATAGTTAAGCTGGGACTGTAATGGATAAGCTTGGTTAATTGAGAGGGCATTTTTTATGTTGTTTAAAGGATGTTAATTGCATATCATGAGCCTATACTAATTTAATAGATTGTTGAAGTATATATTTCTTAAGCAAACACTACTTTAAGCACAGTAAAATATGTACTTTGGTACATGGCTTATTGATTATTTCATGATTTTCCTTGAGAAGAAAATAAAAATGAGAAATGTGCATGCATTGACAAATAATAGCAAATTAATGCCTACATCTTGGGGCATCTATGAATTTAGTTTTTTTTTTTTTCAAATCCATTTAGAGGGTGTGGACATTGGTGAAAAGATGCATTTTCAAAATTTTGTATGTGAACTGGGCCAACAAGTTCAAGCAGATTTTCTAGTGGAAATGTGTATTTTTATCAATACAAGGAATTCATTAAGCTCTAATTACGTACTAATAGCACATTTAGGATCAAACCTTCCCCGCCTAAACCCCTCCCTCTGGCAAATGAAAACAAAATGTAATTATAAAGCCATGACAAATAAAGCATGCAAAAAAATGCAATGGGCCAATGTTATAACCATATTCTCCTTTTCAGTACAAATAAAAAGATATATCTATACGAAAAAATGGAAATTAAAATAAAAATTAATACCCACTTATCCTCGCTTCCAAGAAATCATCAAGTCATCTTGATAACTTTTATCAATCTAAAATACCAAAAAACCATCAAAGGCAAACTCCTCATACATGCATCCTTAAATGAGGATGGCGTTGCTTAACATCTCAAAAAAGATCATAATGCATTGCGCTAAAACAGTATTGGTCTAGACTCATTGCCTAGTCCAAGTCTCTCAAAGCACAAAATATGATTCTTGCTATCATCCTATGTAAACGCTTAACCTAATAAGGGGGCTATAGTGGTGCTACATAATTACTCTTTTAAATACATTCCTTATATTGAAATTTTTAACAAAGAAAAATAAAAGGAATTTGAATCACAGTGTTACTTGTCTCAAATGCAAAAGCTGCAAAATCTTCCTAGTCTTTGGGTGCATGGCATTGATACTGAGGTTTCACAATTTACAATAATTAAAATCAAGATTCTGGTATCAAAGAACAAGAATTTATGCCTGTTTATCTGGACCGGATTTGCTTGGCTCAAAATCCGGATTAAACCAGGCCAGGTATCAAGTTGGAATCCAAAACCCGGATTCCAAACCTAGTACCTGAATTTTTTTTTTTTAAATCCAAAGATATCAAAACGACGCCATTTTGATTATTAGAAACGGCACCGTATTAATACTTGTTGGGGTTAATTGACTGCCCCTTTCAACTTCTCAAATCTCACTTGACACTTCTCAAACCTCTCTCTCTCTATATCACTTCTTCATCTTCTAGGATTCCTTGCCGACGGATTGATGACATTCTAGCACTACAGGTGGTGCTCCGACGTCCTTTGTGTGGTCGACGATGGTTGACCACAATACCCAATGGTTTTGGTTAGTGACAATAGAAGAAAAATATCTTAGGACAGTCTTAGGCAGCGACAATGCATGTCAAGGTGTGAGAAAAACTCACCGTCAGCAAGTAGTAATGGATTCCAATGAAATGGCGACTGGGCAGGTATGGCCTCTGTGAGAGTGAGTTCTACTCTTGAGTTTTTTTTTTATAAAAATTCTTAGGGCTCCATGGGATTATATGGACGAGGGGAAGGGCTTATGTGAGTGATTTGGAGATTAATCTAGGGTTTGAATTTGGCTAGACTTTAGGAACTTAAAGTGGTTTTTGTGATATCAAAACAAAACTCAGGCTTAGTAAGAATGGCAGTTGTGAGACCACTAGGCTCAGCTAACGGTTACTGGGTGGACCAATACCATCCACTGTTTTGAAAGTCATACCGTACCAGTCGGTATGCCGAAAATGTGCCGTATCGGCTGCTTGACCGATATCGGAAATGCACTGTACCGTTTCGCTCTATTTTTTGGCCATTTCGACTTGTTTCGGCCGGTACAGGCCAAAATATCAAATTTCAGCCGATATTGGATTTCGGTAGCAATTTTGTTTTAAGTGATTTTTTATATATATTTGTTTTTTTTTTGTATATATATATAAATTGTATATTTTATTTGTATAAATCAAAAAATGATTAATAATCTTATCTATTTATAATTTATGTGTGTGTATATATATAATTTATTTTTATATAAACTATTTCGAAATGGTACATGAACTGGTACCGGTATCGAAATATTTCGTTCTAGTGCCTTGGCCGGTACGCCCACTGGTACGGTATTCAAAACATTGATACCACCTTTCTAGACCACCCAAAAAAAACGAGGTCCAAATTCGAAAACCAGAAACCCATGTTTTAAAACCCAAATTCATCTGGGTTCCAGCCTAGATCTGGCCCATATTAACTTGGGCTGGGT
This sequence comes from Platycarya strobilacea, assembly GCA_036898215.1. Classification (NCBI taxonomy): domain Eukaryota; kingdom Viridiplantae; phylum Streptophyta; class Magnoliopsida; order Fagales; family Juglandaceae; genus Platycarya; species Platycarya strobilacea. The sequence continues at coordinate 41,828,305 of CM072545.1, read as the reverse complement.
TCTAGTCCGATATACCTAGATTTTCGAATCTGGAATCCAAATGAACAAGATTACAAGAATTATAAACTATAGATGACATCCCCACGGATCTTGATAATGAACGTACTTGAAACAGAAATTCTACAATAAAATTACTTATTTGGGACAGTTATTTCTAATGAAATAACTATTTTCAGTCAAAATGAGTCGCAAATATTCTTTTTTTGGCAAATAATAGATTGCAAAGGCCCAATTTTCTTATAGTGAAGCCACAACAACAAAATCTAACACCACCTTGCATCCAGATCGTGTGAAGTTACTTCATGAATACCTGCAAGAACACTTAGAAACCAAAATAAGCTTTTACAAGACATAACCTAATGTGACGGAAGCATAACAAAAGACAACGTAAATCCATTCTCAAACTCGAACATCCTTGAAGAACTAAAATAGCAGTAAACTCTAAATTCAAATGTTTAAAAAAAATAAAGTAAATAAATATTTAAAGGATTAAAAAAATCAAAGTCATTAAACCCAAAAGCTTTTAAATGCAAAACTATCTAAACAAACCCAAATGCACGAAACACGGGTCCAATAGAACCTACAAAACTCCAAACCCAATGATCGTTGATAACAATAAATCAAACACAATCAAATTCGAAACATGACACAGCTAGAAATAGTGAAAGCACACTTTTATGTATCCTTGAGTGCTTGAAAATAGACGAAAATTTGGAATATAAATGTGACAAGTTAGAGCTTAGAAAAATTGAAACAAGGAGAACCAAAAGGCAAAGTTGAGATAAAAGTCCTCGAAACGAAGTAGTGAAGGGATAGAGAAACAGAGAAAGAGAGAGATTTTATAAGATAGAGACAAAGGACCAAATAGGATGAGATGGGGTAGTCGACCAACGAGAAGTGGTGGTGGAGGTGACTGTGGACTGCGGCGTGGCTGAGTTCTAAGGATCCAAAGAAGGGCTTGTGGATTTCTTCTTTTCGACGAGAGAGAGGGGGGAGAGAGAGAGAAGATAAAAATGGATGAAATCGAAAAGGACAAAAAAAAGCACCACAATCATTTAAAAATATTAAATGGAGACGGAAGAGTTGAGATAGAGGACCTCAAAACGAAGTAGTGAAGGGATAGAGAAACAGAGAAATGGGGAAGAAGAGAGAGATCAGAAGATAGAGACAGAGGAACGAAAAGGATGAAAAGGGGTAATCGATTGACGAGGAGTGGTGGTGGAGGGTGACTGTGGACTACGGCATGGCTGAGTTCCAAGGAGCCATAGGAGGCTTGTGGATTTCATCTTTTCGACGAGAGAGAGAGAGAGAGAGAGAGAGAGAGAGAGAGAGAATCAGAAATGAATGAAATCGAAAAAGACAAAAAAAGAGCACCACAATCATTTAAAAATATTAAATGGAGAAGGAAAAAAATGTAAACCAGCCATAATTACTTATACGCATGGACTGACGAACTGATAGAGGGACACAAGTCACACTTGGAATCAAAAAACTATTCTCTCAATAGACCCTCTCTCTCACAGGCCATTTTTGGCGAGCTTTTTCCAGGCGGGGTGAGTTGGAGTTAAGGCTCCGACCACCTCTTCCTTTTTCCATTTACATTTACATCCGTAGGTTTCCTTTTTTCTGTTTTCTTCTCCATTCTCCACCCTTCATAATGTCAGTCTTCTGTTTCCCGACATCCATGGGTCAACATGTGTTGCCTCAATCAACTCCTGAAGTACCGATCTTCAAGTTCAATGGGTGGCTTTGTTCTTCTGGTGGGCGCATCTACTACACGCGCAACTTAGGCCGAGTGCATCGCATTTGCGCTATGGCTCTCTGGATGGTTTTTAAGGACTACGCGTAGTTCCAGCAGTCTCTGTGGCCACATATCCATCATCTTTGAGTGCGGATGTCCTCTTCTCAGTGGCACGTTTCTTGCACGCGCCATCCCCGCATTCCTTGTCGGCGACGGGGCACAATTGAGGGTTTTTCTGCTATCTTTTTCATTTCCTAACTGAGGATCAAGTGAAAGCGGGTGTGGAAGTCTTTATCAGTTGACCTAGACTATCATGGTATAACACACCTCACTGCTATAACTTTCTACCACAGTCTAAAACTACTTTTAAGTGGTTACTCTCTTGTTTGGGAATTAGGCAGAAGCCATTATTTGGCTCCAAACTGTCTTTTTTTTTTAGAAATTTACTTAATTTCCTATCTAGTATTGTATTGTGTGTGAGCTATTTGGAAATATTATAAGAGATTTCCAGTTCACTTAAACTTATGTCCCGTAATTATTTAATTTATCTAATAAATTCTACTTGCTTAAAAAAAAAAGATAAAGGGACACAAGAGTTAGACTTTTGCCCTGACACAACGGACTTTTGCACTGACACAATCGGCAGAAAATCATAAAACAAATAAAATTAGAATATTGTAAACCTAATGTATCCCGAATAGCCTAATTTTATTATTTTACAGTTTTCTTCATTTATTTTTTTATATATTCTTACATATTTATAAAAAAAGAAAAAAATATATTATTATTAAAACGTACTTATTTAATCACTAAATAAAAATAAAAAAATATTTTACAATTCAGAATACAAATTCGTGACACTAAGCATTTCTCATAAAATAAACCACTCACACCCCCCACCACTAAGACGGAATCGAAAAATACAAATAAAATCTCATATCAACGAACCATACATGAAATAAAATAGAAGGATAAAAAAAATAAAAACACACTTGGACTATACGCGAAAGGACAACTTTATTGTTCATTATTGTAGTAGCTCGATAGCCATAGAATATAATATATATATTGTTATAAAACTAAAAAGAAAACTACTACTATTGCAAGAGAAATATAAAAGAAACTCTTTGAAACTTTTTTCCTTTTCTATATTTTCTTATGAATTTCATTACAACTGAAGCCCATATTTATAGGCGTTAAAATTACTATGCAAGTCACTATGCAGATTTTAAAATAATAGTGGTGGGGTCATTCACATAATTTTAGTGGTGGGATAGGGGCGGCTGCCGACGGCAGAATTAATTCATAACACTCCCCCTTGAATGATAACCCATAAAGAATATGCCTCGTTAAAACCTTGCCAAGTAAAAAGCCAGTGAGAAGAAAAACCAATGGCGAAGGAAAAAGAGTACAGTCTTCTTATGTATCCACAAGTGCTTTAAGATTGCCTCATTAAAACCTTGCAGAGGAAAATCCAGTGGGACAAAACCTCAACGAAGGAAAAAGAGTACAATCAGCACATTTACTCCCCCTGAAAAGTGCATGACAAAAGATCTTTGAGTCTTCGCATTCCAATGTTATGCACAATCTTCTTAAATGTGGAAGTTGGTAACGCCTTTGTGAATAAATCTGCCAGATTATCACTTTGATATATCCTCCTCTGATTTGAATGACAAGTAACATTATCTTCATATAAAATTGTTGAGCTATCATTGATTATGAAATACCACACTTTTCTTGGATACATTGAGTCATTGATCTCAGCCAAATATACTCTCGACTTGTTTCATGAATTGCAATAATCTCTGAGTGATTTGAAGATTAAAAATAATATCTGGTTGACAAACTTAATAGAAATCTGATACCTGCAGTAATACTTAAACTCCCCCTGATAATATGCGTTAGTGTTTCAAGTAATAAACAAATATAATTTCAGTATATATAACAAGTTAAGAATTCAAACACGTTCTCCAACTAAATAATGCATTAGAGAGAGTATGATAATATTTTTATTTAAAATTTTCTCCCCCTCATTCGGCGTTATTGGGGAGAACTTGTTTATATACGGCGGAAATAACATTGGAATCCGTCTATATATGATAAAAGCTATAAAAGCTTTAAGGTTTAATATTATCGATTCGGCGGAAAATCAAATCCATTTGACATTGTGGACAAACGAGATCTTGAAGAGATTTGAAGGCTTCAGGTTGTTGTTTAAATATAACCAATTTTACCATTGGTTTACTCCAGCAAAAAGATCTCGCATTCCTCATAGATTCAGTTGTTGTTCATCCAGAACGATATTATGTCTGATAGAAATTCTAATGTCCCAGATTTAAACCACGAACCTTTTATACCTCAACCACTTATATTTTCTCATGAGGCTGTAAATACCATGATAGGAGCAGAGATATATCTTTCTAGTAAATCTGATCCTGAAATTGTTGCAGCATCAAGAACCCTCAGTGCTCAATATGCTGCCTCTCTTACAACTATGTCTCAGAGGCTATTGGCGAGAACGAGTGAGGTTGATCATCTTAAAAATCAAATATCTGAGTTGCATCAAACGCTTGCAACTAAAGATAGAAAAAAAAAAGATTTAAAACAAGAAAATAAAGAGCTGAAGAAACTTGTAGATTGGTATTCTCGTGACCTGAAAACACGACTAGAAGAGATGGAACGAGAGAGAGCTCAGATACAAAGTCAACAACAGCAGCTAACGGCAGAGGTTCAGCGTTTACAAGAAATTAGGGATAGCTGTAATTAATCTCGCTGGCTTTTGAAATTATGCATCCAGCATATCTTGTAAAGTGAGATTTGAAGAGATGATGGTTTGTCTTATTCTTATTTCCATTTCTATAAGAACCGTCTTTAGCTTCATTTAGTACGCATCAAATCTTCTTCTTATATCTATAATTCATCTGTATTTGTATTCTTATTATACAAATTTCCAATGGCTCATCAATTTCCTTTTACTATTTCTCACGATCAACATATGAGGTGTCATTCACCTCAATTACAAGTTGTTCCAGCATCTTCCGTAGGTGCCATGTTGCAACAAGCAAATGATCTGGCTAATAAGTCAGATCGTGAAGCCGTTTATGAGCTGGTGACTCTCGGCACCCGATACTCCTCCTCTATTGTTGGATTTTCCAACCGATTACAATCCAAAAATCGTGAGATTGAAAAGCTTAACGAAAAGGTTTCTGTACTTCAACGACTCATTCAAGGGTCTGACAGAAAAATTGCAGACTTAAAGCAAGAGAATAAGAATTTAAAATCCTTACTTGCCTCTTCATTTCGACTGCCTAATCCTTTAGATAAGGATGGTATGTTGCTTTATGAAGAGCAAATACATTTGAGAGATGAGGCTAGAAGTCTCAAATTCTTGTAACTCATCTATGAATTGAATAATAAGATCTTTCCTTTTCAAATGCATTCCTTGAATTTATAGCAACCCTTGTAATCTTTTCAAGAGTTCTAACAAGGTAAATCAACAACGTAAACTGTAATAATGGCAAATCTGAGTTTTGATAAAACATATGGACATCTAGGATTATTCTTAAATCCTTCTTTCAATAGATACTTGTTGATTCAATTATACCACATGCGTCCGGCTTGCTTTAACCCATATAAAGATTTTTTAAGTTTTATAAAGTACATACTCCTAAATGTACTTGGATTAGATGCTTCAAGTATCGTAAATCTTTATATATGTAATGATCTAATGATCCTTATAAATATGCAGGGACCACATTCATTAACTGCATATCTAATCCTTTTGTAATAACCAAATCGATTAAAAATATGAATGTGATTGCATTCATAACAAGAAAATATGTTTCCTCATAATTGCTCTCGGGTTTCTACAGGAAACCTTATGCGACAAATTATACCGCACAATTTCATTTCGCATTACGCTTTCGTATAAATACTCATTTATATCTAACAAATATTACACCCTTTGGTGTTTGGACAACAAGTCCAAATGCATCTCGCTTCACTAGCGAGTTTAATTCAGTTTTAATAACTGCTTTCCATTTTAGCCAATCATTTCTACGTTGACATTCTTCGACGATTTTTGGCTCACTTTTTTCATTACTTCTGGTAATATCAAGTGTTATCATATATGTTGTCGACAACAGTTTTATTTCTATCCATAAATTTTCCAGTACTCATGAAATGTATTGAGATCTTATTGTTCCTCTTCAGGGGAAAACATTTCATGAAACACCTCTACAGGAGGTTCCTCTTCAGGAGGTTTATACTCTTCAGGAGTTACACTCTTCAGGAGGATTATATTTTATACAGAAAATACGGTCTCTTCATGAGCACCAATTTTTATTTTTCTTGTGCACCAATAGGTCTTCAACGCTTCAGGTGTATCTTAGACTCATTTATTGTTGTTTTAACAACTCGTCCTTCAGGGACTTCAATTCTTGCTTAAGCATTAACAGCAGTAATATATGATTTTACAACACATTTAGTGTCAGTAAATATATCATGTAATTGATTTGCAACACTTTGCAGATAGATAATCCTCTGAACTTCTGGTTCACATTTATTTGTAAGAGGATCAAATTTAAACAGGGCTTTATTATCCCAAGTAATTTCTTGTCGTGCTTCAGGCACCGATATTTCATTATTTCAAAACATGATGAAATATTAATAAACTTATATATAAAAACTTAGTATAAGTAAATTAAGTGCTTGACTGTACAACAGGTACGTAACTACTGTTTAGTCATATTACATCTATGACAAACATCTTCATCTTTTTATGAAGAATTATTCTGAGAGCGTTTACCCTTCTCTAAGTTGGATCACTTCTAGTGATACAATATATTTTTATTATCTTTAGTATTGTCGCTTTTGGGACCAATACTTCTATAATTTTTCTACCACATCTACGTCCTTAGTTTCCGTTCACTTCTGAAAATTGTGTAAATTCGATATTATTAATAGGACGTAACTGGTGTAACAAAAACTCATTATTTAGCTCAATCACTGGAAAACAAAACAAAAGTTCAGAATATTTGTTGAACTTTTACTCTCGATATTGCTACTGCAGGAGCACATTCGAAGTATGAAAAATAATATCTTCTTTTATATATCATCATCAGTGACATTTTCACTGCATAATTTTAATATTGAGCGGATTTTAAAGAGTGCAGAATATTCAATACCACTCTTAAAATCTTACAACTTCAAGTGCAATAAATTATAATAATCTTTTGAGAGAATTATATCTTCTGGTACTTATATCATTCTCTTAATTTATTTCACACAGTAAGATGATTTTTCATCATGAGATACACAGCACGGTCCTTCAGGGACACATAGTTTTCTTCTATGATTGTATCTTTCAAGTTCATCATCATATCCAAATAGATCTCATCAAGAATCTGGATAAATAACATTTTTCAGAAATATCAATAGCAATAAATCTCAATATTTGACATTATATTACAAAAATAAATATGTGAATTTAAGAAATATATTCACATTATCATGAGAATAAAAATAAAATTTTATCAAGTAATATTCAGCAATATTACATTTAATATTTATCTCAAGGACTGCAAATAATATATTGAAAAACTTACTTGAAGTAGAAGACCACTAGATTCAGTATTGGTAGAACCTCGTGCTGATAACGTGTTATAAAACTAAAAAGAAAACTACTACTATTGCAAGAGAAATATAAAAGAAACTCTCTGAAACTTTTTTCCTTCTCTATATTTTCTTATAAATTTCATTACAACTGAAGCCCATATTTATAGGCGTTGAAATTACTATACAAGTTACTATGTAAGCTACTATGCAAGTCACTATGCAGATTTTAAAATAATAGTGGTGGGGTCATTCACATAATTTTAGTGGTGGAACAAGAGCGGCTGTCGACAGCAGAATTAATTCATAACATATATATATATATATATATGATGATAGATAGAGAACTCTAATCAATGATTATTGAAAAGCTACGGCATGTGACCCAGGAGTGCCTCCAATTGTAATAAGGAAAATAGTTTAGTTGTAAATGATTACATAAAAATAATTTTATAAATTGATATAATTTGATGTAATGTAAGTTTTTTTTATTATTAAATAGATCTAATAAATTAGATGAAGTCAAATTAATTTATATAATTATTTTTATATAATTTCTTTGTATATGAAATAGTCTCTTTTAATAAATAAAGAGAGAAAATCAGAAATAAAATTAAAAATACAAACCCAGTTATAGAATTGCAAAGAGCAAGACTTCGTTATAATGTTAAGACTTGTTTATTTTGATGGATGAGATTAATTGAGATAAAAGTTAAAGTTAAATAAAGTATTATTATAATATAATTTTTTAATATTCTTTTTATTTTGAGATTTCATAAAAAAGTTAAATTATTTATTTTATTTATATAAAAATTTAAAAAGTTATAATGATTAATTGAGATAATATACCTTATTGAGCACACACTCTTTTATTTTGAGAATATAATATTCTTGTGATATAATATAATGAGAAATAGAAATAGAGTTTTTGGATACATACTGTTAGGGTGTATACCAAAAATTACAATGGAATATTTTCAAAGGCAAATTACATTAATAATCCCTTTCGATATACAAATTACATTAATAATCTAGTAACTATAAATTCAAAGGCAAGACACAAGAGTTTTTTTTTTTTTATGTAGAAAACCCTTCAAAGCGAAGGAAAAAATCATGAGACCTAATGCAGTTAAACTTCTATTATCATCAACGATTATGAGATTATATATTATCTTCTCTAGAACAATATCTAAAAGCTATCAATACATTAAGAATATATATATATCCTTAGTTCAACACAAAATTATCAACATCATCATACAAATGGAAAACTACAAGAGTGACAAAATAGATATCACCAAATTAGTATTTGTAAAAGACAAACGAAGATAAATTTCAGTGATTGATACTAATCAAAATGAAGTTATCGATATCATGAATAACATATTAAAACTTCATCAAAATCAAATCACGCATGATCGACACTACAACTTCATCAAAATCAAATCACGCATGATCGACACTACAACAAATGTGGCTTTTTGCATTGATTTTATTTTCGTTGCAAAAAAAAAAAACAATCGTTGCAATAAGTGATAAATTGTAGCGAATTTAAACTCGTTGCTCTCTGTTAACATGAAACTGCGACTAAAAGGTCAGGGTTCACTAACTTTGTTTTTTGCAGCGTTTTATGACTATGTAGCGACGCAGAAGATCGCCGTAATAAAAAATAAAGTGTTGCGACGGTTATATGAAGCGTCGGTATCGAGTATGGGCGCGTAAACTCAAAAAAAGATTTCTTGTACTTTTTTCCCCCTTCTCCACTTCCTGGTTCGGAATCCTGAGTCTTACACCCTTCGATGTTTCCTTCTTCTCCATCTTCGCCTACCTACAAGACCAGCCCCCACTTTGCACACAATGATTTATGAGCTCGAGATTCCATACCATAGCAGCTTCGTCGGGCCACTTGGTTTTCCTTTCGCGGAACCTAGGTTTTTCGTTCCAGACTCGAAAATCTCCAAGGTCTGTGCATCCATCTTCGTTTTTGAGTATTTTTTTTAGCAGTACTGTTTCGGCGGTCGAGATCGTTGATCGACCCTGAGGAATCTCTCTCATGCACCATAGGTATTTCTGAATCCCTTTATGATGTATCTATCCCCTTTCAACGTCGCTCATTGCTTTTTGCAAAAATTGTGCATTTTAGTTGTAGAATAATATTTTGCCACCGTGTGTCTGAAAGCATGTCCTTTCTAGGCGTATGCTAAGCGTCTTTGTTTCTCTGAATATCTGGTGGCCATTTTGATTAATTAGTTATGGATTTTTTCCCTTCATTTTCGATTATTCTTGGCCCTTTTACTGATGCATTGTTTGTGTTTGTCTCCTTGTCTTTGAAGTTCCAAACTATCACCCATTCAAAATTAGTGAAAATGCTAGGTAATTGCAGGGTCTCCTTTAAATAACCTACAATGTTGTTTACGTTTTCTGTTTTAAGTAGTAACTTTCATTCTCATGGTTTTGAGTATGTTTTTAACCCAAGTACTTGTGCAATTCCTTGAGACTGGGATGTTTTGCTTATTACTTTATAGTTTTCAATTCTTATCTGCACTTCCAGGTTCTTAGTCTCCACCAACTACACATCCATGTAAATCCCAAGTATTTAGAAAGGCAGCGACTTCAGCAGTCCAACAGGGTATGTGGAATCATGTTTTAAGTTTAGAATTTGGAGTAATTATCCTAGTGTAGCACATTTTTTCTGAGGTATTTTGTCACTGAGACCATATGATCAAATGTTTAGTGGAACTTGGAAGAGAACCTTTTGATTTATTGACTGGATGTCTACCTTTTTGTTGTTTTCTTGATATTGTTTTCTGAGTTGAATCATTGATTTGTTGGTTGTTGAGTTTGAACTTTTCTTGTAGTGAGACTAAAAAGGTCTGTCATCTCTAGTCTTTCCCACGCTGCCCTATCCTTAATGTGCATGTGAGTGTGTAGATATATATAATTCATGTAGTACTTTAAGGTCCCAACATTGATTTTTTAGTGTTCCTCTTTGGAGAAGATCAATCTGATATAGGCCTAAAATCTTAATGTGGGTGTGTGAGAGATCATCAGCACTCAAGATAATCAAAGAGATCATGGATTGTCATGTGTGTGCATATATCAGTTTTGGCATGTAAAAACGCAAAGTTTTTAAGGATTCAAACTTGTGACCAAAACCATGCACTTCTACATGATATATCATCTGGTTAGGTTAGGAAATGACAAACATTTCCAAAGAATTCATTAAATCTTTTTGATTGACATCTCTCTGTCTCTTTCGTGTTTGGCGCATCTCTTTCAAAAATTGAATTAATTGCCTATGGATGTGTTTGTGTATGTATAATGTAACTGTGGCCATATAATGTAAATTAAAAGATACAGCTTCTCACTTTATTTCCTCCATTGCTTTCTTAGATCTTCTTTTGTTTTGCTTAGAGAATTACTATCAAGGAGAGAATAGAACATGTACTAGGCTCGTTAAGAAAAAAACACATTCCAATTACGTGCACTCAACCTAGCTAGGTAAACATATAGGGTAAGAAGTTTGGAGAATTGAATTGATAAGGAAATTTTAATTTTTCAGTTCTCCAATCACTGTCGCACCAAAAACCGTCGCTTTAGCTCAAAAGCAGCATTTTTTACCACTTTTGCAAATAAAATAATCGATGCAAAATGTATTTTTCTTGTAGTGATATCTCTCAAATGGCTGATGAAAGAATGAAAATGAAAAGGAATCCTTGTCACGTACACAATGCACGACTCTCCTTTTTCTGTCTTTTCCTCTTTTTATTTATTTTTTTATTTCTTATGCAATTACACTCTACTTTTCGGCCGTCATTCTCATTTCTTAAATGATAAATTTATAATATTTTATATAATATATTATAAAATAAAAATATTTTTATAAAATGATATTAATTTATTAAAATAATTTAAATTAATTTTACTTTTATAGTAATATCCTTATTTTATAACATATATAACATCTATTATCTGTGTATCACTTCTCTTTCTTTATATATGCCTATTCCAGAGCATCAACCATTGAATCATTTTTCTCGCCTGAAAGGACGCGCACGATTAGGTTTGAAAAGGGAATACTCTCAAATATTTTTAAATATTTTTTATTATTATTTAAGATTTAATATTTTATTTTAATTATTATTTTAATTTTTTATTTAATATTTTATTATTATTATTTTATTTAATATTTTATTATTTATTTATTAATACTCTGAGACATTTTTAACATTCAAACATAACAGAAAGAGACTTTATCTCACTATTATAAATTGACGGCTAATTCTTTCCACGGAAAATCCCGATGCATACATCCCATGGCTGGAAACGAATAAAGGGGAAAGCATAATTTTTGTTTTATTTTTTTAAAAGGGGAATGGACCAAAATTTGTCTGTACGTGGTTTGGAAGCCATTTCCTTTTTGTAGGATTCCATTCACAGCGTCTCATTCACCGTCCCGCCCTTTTTTCTTCCTCATTTACCGTCCGTTTAGATAATGAGATAAAATAAAATAATTTTAAATAAATATTAATAATTAATAAAATATTCATTTTTAAATTTTAAAAAAATTAAATTATTTATTATATTTTATATAAAAAATTATAATAGTAAAATAAAATGAAATAATTTCCTTATCTTAATTAGGACTAGAAAAAATTTTCAAATTTCATTCGAATTCTGTTCTGATTTTGACTCCAATCGAATTCAAAAGTCGAAATTCAAAATTTGGAGATGGAGTCGGATTAATTTCGACTTCGAAATTAGAATTCGGAGTTGGAACCAGAGCCCACTTGGATTCTAAATTTCAGCGTCGAACTCTGACTTTTTAAAAATTATATATTATATGTTGTAAAATAAATACTAGTTGCGTAAATAGCCTATTGGTAAAACGTGTTTTTCATCTGTCTCTATTCCTAGGTTCGAGTCATGGGTTCTTCTTCTTTCGTTAAAACCCTAACACTACATTTTCTCTCTTCTCTCTTTCCTCCCCCCCCCCCCCCCAACCCCCCCAATCACGCTTCCAATTATCATCATTTGCGCCTCTAGTTGACATTTTGAAAGAATTACTCCTTTCAAAATATAAACTTCAGGTTTTGGCCCTTGGGAGTTGGGCATATCATCTCTCTTCAAAATATAATACTCTGAGACATTTTTAACATTCAAACATACTAGAAAGAGACTTTTTCTCACCATTATAAACTGACGACTAATTCTTTCCACGAACAATCCCAACGCATACATCCCATGGTTGGAAACGAATAAAGGAGAAAAGCATAATTTTTGTTTTATTTTTTTTAAAAGGGAAATCGACCAAAATTTGTCTGTACGTGGTTTCGAAGCCATTTCCTTTTTGTAGGATTCCATCCACAACGTCCCAATCATCGTCCCGCCCTTTTTTCTTCCTTCCTCATTTACCGTCTGTTTAGATAATGAGATAAAATAAAAAAATTTTTAATAAATATTAATAATTAATAAAATATTCATTTTTAAATTTTAAAAAAACTAAATTATTTATTATATTTTATATAAAAAAAATTATAATAGTAAAATAAAATGAAATAATTTCCTTATCTTAATTAGGACTAGACAAAATTTTCAAATTTCATTCGAATTCTGCTCTAATTTTGACTCCAATCGGATTCAAAAGTCGAAATTCAAAATTTGGAGATGGAGTCGGATCAATTTCGACTTCGAAATTAGAATTCGGAGTTGGAACCAGAGCCCACTTGGATTCTAAATTTTGGCTTCGAACTCTGACTTTTTAAAAATTATATATTATATGTTGTAAAATAAATACTAGTTGCGTAAATAGCCTATTGGTAAAACGTGTTTCTCATCTGCCTCTATTCCTAGGTTCGAGTCATGGGTTCTTCTTCTTTCGTTAAAACCCTAACACTACATTTCCTCTCTTCTCTCTTTGCCCCCCTCCCCTCCCAATCACGCTTCCAATTATCATCATTTGCGCCTCTAGTTGACATTTTGAAAGAATTACTCCTTTCAAAATATAAACTTCAGGTTTTGGCCCTTGGGAGTTGGGCATATCATCTCTCTTCAAAATATAATACTCTGAGACATTTTTAACATTCAAACATAACAGAAAGAGACTTTTTCTCACTATTATAAACTGACGGCTAATTCTTTCCACGAACAATCCCGACGCATACATCCCATGGCTGGAAACGAATAAAGGAGAAAAGCATAATTTTTGTTTTATTTTTTTAAAAGGGGAATCGACCAAAATTTGTCTTTACGTGGTTTCGAAGCCATTTCCTTTTTGTAGGATTCCATCCACAGCGTCCCAATCATCGTCCCGCCCTTTTTTCTTCCTTCCTCATTTACCGTCTGTTTAGATAATGAGATAAAATAAAATAATTTTAAATAAATATTAATAATTAATAAAATATTCATTTTTAAATTTTAAAAAAACTAAATTATTTATTATATTTTATATAAAAAAAATTATAATAGTAAAATAAAATGAAATAATTTCCTTATCTTAATTAGGACTAGACAAAATTTTCAAATTTCATTCGAATTCTGCTCTAATTTTGACTCCAATCGGATTCAAAAGTCGAAATTCAAAATTTGGAGATGGAGTCGGATCAATTTCGACTTCGAAATTAGAATTCGGAGTTGGAACCAGAGCCCACTTGGATTCTAAATTTTGGCTTCGAACTCTGACTTTTTAAAAATTATATATTATATGTTGTAAAATAAATACTAGTTGCGTAAATAGCCTATTGGTAAAACGTGTTTCTCATCTGCCTCTATTCCTAGGTTCGAGTCATGGGTTCTTCTTCTTTCGTTAAAACCCTAACACTACATTTCCTCTCTTCTCTCTTTGCCCCCCTCCCCTCCCAATCACGCTTCCAATTATCATCATTTGCGCCTCTAGTTGACATTTTGAAAGAATTACTCCTTTCAAAATATAAACTTCAGGTTTTGGCCCTTGGGAGTTGGGCATATCATCTCTCTTCAAAATATAATACTCTGAGACATTTTTAACATTCAAACATAACAGAAAGAGACTTTTTCTCACTATTATAAACTGACGGCTAATTCTTTCCACGAACAATCCCGACGCATACATCCCATGGCTGGAAACGAATAAAGGAGAAAAGCATAATTTTTGTTTTATTTTTTTAAAAGGGGAATCGACCAAAATTTGTCTTTACGTGGTTTCGAAGCCATTTCCTTTTTGTAGGATTCCATCCACAGCGTCCCAATCATCGTCCCGCCCTTTTTTCTTCCTTCCTCATTTACCGTCTGTTTAGATAATGAGATAAAATAAAATAATTTTAAATAAATATTAATAATTAATAAAATATTCATTTTTAAATTTTAAAAAAACTAAATTATTTATTATATTTTATATAAAAAAAATTATAATAGTAAAATAAAATGAAATAATTTCCTTATCTTAATTAGGACTAGACAAAATTTTCAAATTTCATTCGAATTCTGCTCTAATTTTGACTCCAATCGGATTCAAAAGTCGAAATTCAAAATTTGGAGATGGAGTCGGATCAATTTCGACTTCGAAATTAGAATTCGGAGTTGGAACCAGAGCCCACTTGGATTCTAAATTTTGGCTTCGAACTCTGACTTTTTAAAAATTATATATTATATGTTGTAAAATAAATACTAGTTGCGTAAATAGCCTATTGGTAAAACGTGTTTCTCATCTGCCTCTATTCCTAGGTTCGAGTCATGGGTTCTTCTTCTTTCGTTAAAACCCTAACACTACATTTCCTCTCTTCTCTCTTTGCCCCCCTCCCCTCCCAATCACGCTTCCAATTATCATCATTTGCGCCTCTAGTTGACATTTTGAAAGAATTACTCCTTTCAAAATATAAACTTCAGGTTTTGGCCCTTGGGAGTTGGGCATATCATCTCTCTTCAAAATATAATACTCTGAGACATTTTTAACATTCAAACATAACAGAAAGAGACTTTTTCTCACTATTATAAACTGACGGCTAATTCTTTCCACGAACAATCCCGACGCATACATCCCATGGCTGGAAACGAATAAAGGAGAAAAGCATAATTTTTGTTTTATTTTTTTAAAAGGGGAATCGACCAAAATTTGTCTTTACGTGGTTTCGAAGCCATTTCCTTTTTGTAGGATTCCATCCACAGCGTCCCAATCATCGTCCCGCCCTTTTTTCTTCCTTCCTCATTTACCGTCTGTTTAGATAATGAGATAAAATAAAATAATTTTAAATAAATATTAATAATTAATAAAATATTCATTTTTAAATTTTAAAAAAACTAAATTATTTATTATATTTTATATAAAAAAAATTATAATAGTAAAATAAAATGAAATAATTTCCTTATCTTAATTAGGACTAGACAAAATTCTCAAATTCCATTCGAATTCTGTTCTGATTTTGACTCCAATCGGATTCAAAAGTCGAAATTTAAAATTTGGAGATGGAGTCGGATCAATTTCGACTTCGAAATTAGAATTCGGAGTTGGAACCAGAGCCCACTTCGAAATTTTAAAAAATTATATATTATATGTTGTAAAATAAATACTAGTTGCGTAAATAGCCTATTGGTAAAACGTGTTTTTCATCTGCCTCTATTCCTAGGTTCGAGTCATGGGTTCTTCTTCTTTCGTTAAAACCCTAACACTACATTTTCTCTCTTCTCTCTTTGCCTCCCCCCCCCCCCAATCACGCTTCCAATCATCATCATTTGCGCCTCTAGTTGACATTTTGAAAGAATTACTCCTTTCAAAATATAAACTTCAGGTTTTGGCCCTTGGGAGTTGGGCATATTATCTCTCTACACTTTTGGAATTTTCACCCCTCTACTATCGCTTCACGAACCAAGCCTCGTTGAAGCGGCGAGTATATTCATTATCGGTTAGAAAATGGCGATTCTCATTTTCGAGTTTTCAACTTCGACTTCAAAACTCATTGGCACCCAGCTGTTTGTGACTTTGTTTCCATCTTGGTTCGACTTCGTTTCTCTAGCTGTTCGTCATATGTCGACTTTGCTCATGACTATGGGTTTCCGATTTCGTGACTTTGTCGGCGACAGAGTAAGGATTTGCTCATTTTTTTCATCATTTTGTTTAAAACCTTTCATTTTCTCATTGATTGTCGTGAACAATGAGTATTAGTTATTTGATTAGCAGAGTAGAGTGGAGCATCTCATATTCTCAAATTTAAGATTTTTTTTAACACCCCTAAGATTTCATTTATGTTTTAAACAGAAAAATTCAAACGAATTTCAATTAGAGTTTGGAAACTCCAAACTCCAATCAAATTTTGGAGTTTGGAGTTTCAATTTTGATCGAAGTCGAACTCCGACTCCATTTTAGAGTTAGAGTCGAAAGTCAATTTCAACTCCAATATCGTCAAAATCAGAATTTTGTCGGATTCGGAACACAACCTTAATCTTAACATGCCCTTAAAAGTAAAAGAATGCCTTAAGATCATTATTTCTAAAAACAAAGTTAATTCATACGTCACATCGTAAATAGCTAATCTATAATAATGATATAATTACTTAAAAATACATACGTGAATCAGTGCGACTGCAAATATATAATAAAATCCGTGACTAATATATATATATATTGCTCGGAAATAGATTAATTAGGCTGTAATCCCATCCCGGCCTCCAAACTCACCAAGTGTATAATTCACGAGAATACCAGTAATTCTATGGCCGTCGTGGTTGGGTGTCTTTACGTCTTTACAGGTTTTTTAATTAAAAAAAAATTAAAACATAAAAAAAATTTAAATATATTTTATCTGTACACTATTTTTTATCATTTCTATATTAAAAAAATTATAAAAAAATATAAAATAAATTATATCTATGAGAGCACAAATGGGCCCAACCACATCATAACATATCATTGCTCTCTCTCTCTCTCTCTCTCTCTCTCTCTCTCTCTATATATATATATATATATGTATGTATGAAGGCATACGCGTACTAGGTAGGCAAGGTAGCTCGATTTATCGGAGAGAGCGCGCAACAATGGAAGAATTACACGAAGCAGCAATGGCTTATTATGCCAATGCTCCGATCGAGCTTCAAAGGCTGGCATGGAACTTCTACCTCTCACTGGACACAGACGGCGATGGCCAAGTCAGCTTCCCGGAGTACATAAACTTCCTCCAGAAATCCTACACATGGATACGCCCCAACTTCTTCATGGAGCTTGACCGCAACCGCGATGGCTGCTTGGATTTCTGGGAGGTCCTCACTTTATACTACGCCGTCAAGACCCGCGGCGGCGTCCGGTGCCAAGCCTGTCAATCTTGCCTCGTCGGACTGTATTTCACCTGCGTTTCTTGCTTTGAAAGTGGGCTCAATACTTATGATCTCTGCCCTACCTGCTATAAACGTAAGAGGTTCAGTCACCACCATGGCTTTTTCTTGGATAACCATCTTCTTCTTCGCTCCAAGAGAGGTCTTCCTAGTGGTTCTATCAACTTGGTTCAGGTAATCAATCATTAACCAACAACAACACATGATTATGATTACCATATATTCTTCTTTGTTGTAACTTTTACCTCGGAATTAAATTAATTAGGGTTTCTCAAAGCAAGCGGATCGAAGTAGTTTTTACATGTGATCTTTTTATACATTCAGGCAGTCGCTGCTCCACGACCCGCATACATGAATGATCCACCTAATATGGTACGAAAGCTGCGATATTCTTGATCTCCTGATCTTAATTCTGATCTTATTGTATAAAGATAATTATTTGTATCAGTATTGTTTGATGATGATGAGCAGGGTGACATGAATGGATCGATGGCAGCATTTCAAGCATTGGAGATGGGGCTTGCTACGGATAAATCTCGTAATAGAACTACTAATACTTGTAGCATCATGTGATGTGAACAACTAGTACGACGTACGAGGTATATATAGACAATAAGCTTGCTAAGACCTGCAGGCTTGCACAATGCCGTTGGCCGGTTGTGTTTCAATAAATAATATGGGCATGGATGGCCAAGATATCTATAGGTAATAGTATTGCGACATGCAATCAATAATTTATGTGGTTATTTAATAGAATAATGTTACTCATCATCAGGGGCGGACCCAGCTTAGGCCTTGGGGGGGCTACCGTCCCCCCAAGGTTTTTAAAAAATTAAATTATAATAAATATATATAATTATATATATATAATTAAAACTCTCTCTCAAATTAAAAATAAATAAAAATTGCTCCCTCCAAATTTTTTTTATTAAAATTATCCGTCTAAATCTTAATATATATCCATTTATATTCTAACTTTTAATTTCACTTAAACTCAAATTACAACTTATATAATCTTACAGTTACTCAACTAACAGTCTAATTTTAATAAAAAAACTAATAAAAAAATTGATTATAAATTTATATAATTGTAAAATTGATTGATTATATTCACTTATTTAGTTTCAGTCTAACTTGTATGATTATGAGATATAGTTTGTTAAAAATTTAACAGCATTACATCATTACTTATTAGAATATTCTTAAATTTATTTTTAATCTATAAATTTTTCTTAAATCATAGAAAAATATGAGCAAGTACTTAAAAATAATTGATTTTTTTTTTTAAGAAAAAGACGTGAACAATTCGAAAATTAATATACATCTAGAGAGCTCGTTAATAACAAAATATGACATTTTTATCACTGATGATCATCCTTATAACATTTATATTTATTGTATATTTTATCGATCGCCCCCCCAAATACAAAATTCTGGTTCCGCCCCTGCTCATCATGATATTCCAATCTTATTTTTATCACGTTATGTAAGATATGGTCAAAGCCGGCTCGACGATAAGGCCATTGCCTAAGACCCTCATGACTCTATGCAAAGCCCCCATATTTTTCAATGTGCACAATTAGTCCCCATAATACTAAATTTTAATATTTAATATAATGCATTATTTATATTTTTAAGATCTTTTTAAATTGGGAGACAAATTTTGCATTAAAGCCTCATTTTAGTTATTTTATTAAATTTAAATTTAAGTAAAATTATATGTTATAAATAAAATCTCATTTGATTGAAAATTTTGAAAATATTCTATATAATGATTTATAATTTTTGATATTATAAAGCTACGGTTATTTGTATAATTATTGTTTGATGGTGATGAGCAGAATGTTGAAGACAAATTAATACCGTGACTCAATGCACGGCTACAGTGACTTAATTAGTTTTCTTGTATAACTTCCTTGTACGTGTAAACCTTCCTCTTATAAATTATACAAGATATACATACGGGCCACTCTTGATTTGATGAGTGTGATTACGCCCAGATTCATTCGTCTTTGCATTTCCATTCATGGTATCACGGCCATTCTAAGACCAACGTCAATTGTTTTTTCCTCTCCTCCATTCCAATGGCTTCAAACACGATCCCCTCCTCCACTGTATCATCAAACAATTTCTCCCAATCAACACCATTTAACCTCCAGAGTTTGGTGACTATCAAACTTATAAAAGATAATTCCTTATTCTGGTGTGCACAAATTCTTTCCTACCTACGCGGCCAACAACTTTTCAGCTATGTAGATGACACCATTTTTAGTCTTCCTCGTCTTCTACCTACAAAAGATGCAAGTCTTGCACCAACACTAATCCAGCATAACTACAATGGTATAACCAGGATCAAGTGATCCTTGGGGCTCTCATATTATCACTCTCGGAGCCCATCATCACCAACATGGTTGGACTCGAAACCTCAAGAGAGGTATGGTGTGCCCTTGAGTGCATATATTCCAACCATGCCCAAGTTCGTGTCTTGACCATTCAACTTAAATTGTCTACTTCAAAGAAAGGCAATATGTCCATGGCAGATTACTATCAAAAGGTCAAAAGTGATGTCGATATTCTTGCTTCAATTAGTGAACCACTACGAGATTTCGAGCTTCTAACCTATTTGATGGCTAGGTTAGATAACTGCTACAACATTATAGCCACTTCTATCTCTACCTGAGTGGATCAGTTCTCTCTAGATGATGCTTTTGCTCACCTCTTAAATTTTGAACTTCGACTTGAGCAACAAAATGCAACCATTGATATCTCTATTGGCTCTACCAACATGGCTACTCGAATGATCAAAATCGTGGTAATGGGAGAGGTCTCAATAATTGTTCCTTCACAAATGGTCATGGCCATCATGAACATGGACTTGGCTCTCACTTTCAACCCTTTGGTTCTCATCCAGTTTGTCAAGTATGTGGCAACATTGGCCACACCGACACAATATCATCGACTCAATCTCTTTTATATACCAAGGCTCACAACCAACAATGCAAGCATTTACTACTTAAGCTCAATCTCAAAGTGAAACCCAGTGGTACACAAACACGAGAGCCACTAATCATCTCACCAATGATTTCCAAAATTTGACTTTTAGTGTAGAGTGATTCCATGAGATTAACACCATTTAAGTCAGGACGACATAGGTTTGCCTATTAAGCATATTGGTTCTACCCACCTCTCTCTACCCAATTCCAATTTTAAATTAAATTATGTTATACATGTGCCTTATATCAAGAAAATTTTTATTTCTATTAGTCAGTTCACAACTAACAATAATATTTTTATTGAGTTTCATGCCGGGTACTTTTTTTTGTGAAGGACGAATGCACACAGAAGCTCCTATTCCAAGGTAAAACTGAAAATGACCTCTATCTATTCCGTCTCACATGTCCACCATCATCTCCTTCATCTCTCCAAGCTCTCCCTTGTCAACGTCTTCCTTTGGATATCTTGCATTCTTGTTTGCCAATATGCGTCTAACCAGACTGGCAAGCAATTCGCTGATGTTCTCACTTATAAGCCTCTACCAACTGCTAGGTTTCTTGTTCTTTGGGCCAACCTGAGCATGTGTTCCCTCTCGCTCAGCTAGAGGGAGGATGTTGAAGACACAAATACCGTGACTTAAGGCACAGTTACAATGACTTAATTAGTTTCCTTGGACATACAGGCCACGCTTGATTTGAGTGTGATTTTTCCTAGATTCATTCATCTTTGCATTTCCTTTCACAAAGTGACATGAATGGATTGCTGGCAGCATTTCAAGCATTGGAGATAGGGCTTGCGATGGATAAATCTTGTAATACTACTGTAAATACTGTTGAGTATGGAGCCTGGATCAAGACAGATGGCATGAGCGGGACTCAGGCAGTGATTTCGTTCAACCCTTGCTCGACATGAGGCTTAAGCAAGGCTCAGGCAGTGAGTTCGCTCGACACTTGCTTGACAAGCTGCTCAAGTGAAACCCAGACAGTGACCTCGCTCGACACCTCGCTTGAGCGAGTTATGCAGTAAATTCAAGATTAGGATTTTCTCATCCTATCACTATAAATACTCACTATAAAGGCCTGTGGCCTTACAAAATTACTGTGAGTGATATTCTGAGTGCCCCAAAAGTTGTACTTGTGATTCCTCAAACAATAAAATCCTCTGCAACCTTGAAAATATAGGCAAATTGTCGAACCACATAAATTATGTGTTGTGTGATTATTTAGATTGCATTATTTTCATTAATTTCACTTTATTGTCATCATTTGATTTCACAACAATTGGTATCAAGAGCTAAGGTTGGGGTCTGAGATAAACGATGGCTAGAGAAGAAATGAAGACATCTGAGATTGAGAAGTTCGATGACACAGATTATAGGTATTGGAGGATGGAGATAGAGGACTACCTCTATGGGAAGAAACTTCATCTTCCACTATTGAGGACAAAGCCGGAGAGCATGAAGAATGAAGACTGGAAACTATTAGATCGAAAGGTTATGGGGGTTATTCAGCTTACCCTTTCAAGATCAATTGCACACAGCATTACCAAGGAGAAGACCACTGCATATCTCATAGCAACTTTGTCAGGTATGTATGAAAAGTCGTCTGCAAATAATAAGGTGCATCTGATGAAAAAGTTAATCAATCTGAGGATGGCAGATGATACGTCTGTTACCTAACACCTGAATGAGTTCAATACCATCACCAATCAATTATCATCTGTTGAAATTGAATTTGATGATGAGATTCGGGATCTGATATTTCTGGCATCACTGTCAAACAGTTAGGAAGCCACAATGATGGTTGTTAGTAATTCTGCTATTAAGATGAAACTTAAATACGATGATATTCGTGATTTAATTTTGGCTAAGGAGGTGCGCAGAGAGATTTTGGCCAGACCTCGAGATCAAGTTCCGCTCTGAATGTTGACACTTGTGGGAGGAATGACCAGAACTCAAACAGAGAAAGATCAAAATCAAAGAACAGGGGAAAGAGCAAGTCAAGGTTTGGACAGCAGGCGACTTGCTAGAATTGTGGCAAAACCGACCACATAAAGAAGAACTGCAAAAATTCGAAGAATATGAAAGGCGATGGCGTGAATATAATGGCTGAAGAAGTGCAAGATGTGCTACTACTTGTAGTTCATAATCTAATTGATGACAGGATCCTGTATTAAGAGGCATCTTTTCATACCTTCTCTCATTGAGAAATCATGCGAAACTATGTTGTCGGTGATTTCAAAAAAGTGTATCTAGCTGACGGACAGGCACTAAACGTAGTGGGGACAGGAGATGTTGATATTACACTTCCTAATAGGAACATGTGGACGTTGCAGAAAGTCAGGCACATTCCCGAGTTGAAGAAGAATCTTATCTCTGTGGGACAGCTCGATGACTGTGGCCACTCAGTAGTGTTCTCAAATAGTACTTGGAAAGTTTCTAAAGGAGCACTGGTGCTGGCCCAGGGAAACAAGACTAGTACTTTGTATATGACAGATGGTTCCAGTGATACTATTGCCACCACCACTGTAGAGAGTACTACAGAGTTGTGATATTGCAGATTTGGTCATATGAATGAGAAATGCATGAAGGAACTCATGTCAAAAGGCAAGCTAACAGAACTGAAAGCAGTTGATTTGGGCATATGTGAGAGTTGTATACATAGGAAGCAGAAAAATGTGACAGAGCTCTGAAATTAAGAAAGTTGGATCTTGTACACACAAATGTATGAGGATCCTCCCCAGTGACATCCATTGGAGGTTTCCGATACTATGTCACGTTCATTGATGACTATAGTAGAAAGGTATGGGTCTATTTTTTTTAAACATAAATATAACGTGTTTGATGTGTTCAAAAAGTGGAAGGCCCTAGTTGAGACGGAGACATGCCTAAAGCTAAAATGCTTAAGGTCTGACAATGGTGAAGAGTACATTGATGGAGGATTCAAAGAGTATTGCACAACTCAAGGTATCAAAATTGAGAAGACAATTCCTGGGACATCACAACAAAATGGAATTGTTGAGCGCATGAACAGTACCATCAATAAGCATGCTGGGAGTATGAGGCTGCACGCAAAGCTACCACCTACATTTTGGACATATGCAATGAACACTGCAGTGTACTTGATCAATCTTGGACCATCGATCCCATTGCATTGGAGTGCGGACTACTTGAGAATAAACTTTCTCACCTTAGAACCTTTGGTTGTGTTTTTTATGTTCTTGTTAATGCTAATGCTTGCAGCAAACTTGAGGCGAAATTAATAAAATGCTATATTATTGGTTACGAAGATGAGACATTTGGTTATCGATTATGGGATGAGCAGAGTCGAAGATCATTAGGAGAAGAAACATGGTGTTCAATGAGAAAGCCATGTACAAGGATAAGTCTAGTACAATTGCTGATACAACTCCTCAACAGTCTGAGTTTGTCGACCTACCAAAGGTCACAGTGCAGTGCAAGGACGATAGTAATGGTAAAAGTGGGTCTAATGTGCCCATTCTCATTATTCCGCAATTAGATCCTGAACCACCCACACCTACAATAGCGAGTCAGAAGTCTTCCAGGACTATACCCACACAACAATTCTCATCTATATTGAGTTATATTCTTGTTGACAAATGGTGGAGAATCGTAGAGTTATGAAGAAACCTTGCAAGATGAGGATTCGAACAAGTGGTAGTTAGCCATGAAAGAGGAGATGGATTCCCTGCTAGGGAATCATACATTTACAAAACTTCCATCTAGGAAGAAAGCTCTACACAACAAGTGGGTGTACCGTGTGAAAATTGAGCATGATGGCAATAAGAGGTACAAGGCAAGGCTAGTTGTAAAAGACTTTCAGCAGAAGAAGAGTATTGACTACTCTAATATCTTCTATTCTGTAGTTAAGATCACAACCATCAGGCTAGTACTGGCAATGGTTGCTACTGGAGATTTGCATCTTGAGCAGTTAGATGTGAAAATCGCATGTCTTCATGGGGATCTTGAAGAAAACATCTACATGCACCAACCTAAAGGATTCACATTGCAAAGCAAAGAGAATTTGGTTTGCATATTGACGAAGAGCTTGTATGGTCTGAAACACGCTCCTAGACAGTGATGCAAGAAATTTGACAACTTGATGTGTAGTTCAGGGTACATAAGATGTTAGGAAGATCATTGTTGATAGGTCAGGCAATTTGTCAACTCTTTCATCGTCCTGTTGTTGTATGTGGATGATATGCTCGTTACAGGGTTCAACATTGAGGAGATTAATAATCTGAAGAAGTAGTTGCCAAAACAGATTGCAATGAAGGAATTGGGAGCTACCAAACAAATCCTTAGTATGACAATCATCAGAGACAGAGTTAAGGGCACGTTGAAATTGTCACAGGCTGAATATGTGGAAAAGGTACTCAGTAGATTTAACATGGATCATGCCGAACTAGTTGGCACACTGTTGGATAGTCACTTCAGACTCAACAAAGACCAGTCACCCAAGACAAAAAAAGGAACATGACTACATGAGTAAGGTTCCTTATGCTTCAGCTATTGGTTCACTCATGTATGCTATGGTCTGTACAAGACCAGACATTGCCCATGTAGTGGGATTTGTGAGTAGATACATAAGTAACCCAGTAAGACAATATTGGTAGGTTGTGAAGTAGATTATAAGGTTCCTCAGAAGCATGTTTGTGTTTCACCAGAGATAGTTTAGAGTTACAAGGTTTTGTCGATGCTGACTTGGTCGGAGACACTGATAGTAGGAAGAGCACCACTAGTTTTGTTTACACTTTGGATGGTACTGCCATGTCTTGGGGTTCCAACTTGCAGAAAACGGTATATCTTTCTACTATAGAGGCTGAATATATTACAGTTTCAAAGGCTTCAAAGGAGATGATTTGGTTACAAAGTTTCTTGGAGGAACTGGGTAAAAAGAAATAAAAAGGTACTCTTTATAGTGATAGTCAGAGTGTCATATTCCTCACCAAGAATCCTGCATTTCATTCCAAGATCAAGCAAATTTAGATCAAGTATCATTTCATATGGTCCTTATTTGATTATGGTCAGTTGATACTTGAGAAGATTTGTGGAAGCCAAAACCTTACTGATATGTTGACAAAGGGTGTTATACTTGAGAAACTAAAGTTGTGCACAACTTCAATTGGTCTTCAGGCTTGAAGACAAAGGTTATGAGTTGCAGAGGTGGAGGATATTTTTTTAGGCAGATGGTGATGTTTGGTTGAGCCAATCTCTAGGTGGGAGAATTGTTGAGTGTGGAGTCTGGATCAAGACAGATAGCACGAGTGTGACTCAGGCAGTGAGTTTGATTGACTCTCGCTCGACATGACGCTCGAACGAAACTCAGACAGTGAGTTCGCTCAATACTCGCTCGACAATCCGCTCAAGCAGACCAAGATAAAAACCTCGCTCGACACCCCATTCGAGCTAGTTATGCAGTAAATACAGGATTATGGTTTTATCGCCCTCTCATTATAAATACTCATTGTAAAGGCCTGTAGCCATACGAAATTACTATGAGTGATATTCTGAGTGCCCCAAAAGTTGTACTTGTGATTTCGCAAGCAATAAAATCCTCTGCAATCCTGTAGATGTAGGCAAGTTGTCAAAAAACGTAAATTATGTGTTGTGTGATTGTTTAGATTGTATTCTTATTGTTCTTTTCATTAATTTCAATTTATTATCATCATTTGATTGCACAAAAAATACTTCTAGCATCATGTGATCATTGTGGTCCATGTGAGCTCTACATATGAGGTATATATAGAGAAGAAGCTAGCTAAGACTTGCAGCAATAATGCAGTTGACCCAGTTGTGTTTCAGTAAATAATAATGGGCATGTATGGCCAATATATATATATATACATATATATATACTAGAAATTAAATTAGCTATGTGCAAAGGCACATATATATAGCAAGCTTCACTCTTATGGCCATTTGTCATGTTTTGGTAGTTTAGTAACTACACTGTTTCCTGTTTGATCGGTTTAAGGCTAGATATTCATCTCCTGTTTTAGGAATTGATGCATTAGGGGAAGCAATTTATAGGCCCTTAAGCTTAAACATTGGTTTATTTGATGGGTTGGTAGTCGTTGTCATCATTAGTTCATAATAATTATAGGGATGAGCCCCTATATTATGTAAATTAACCATCATGTTTCAATACTTTTCTACATTCCATTATCTTACCAGCTTATATGATTTTATTTTCTCTTTTAGTGGGAGAAGTTTATAGATGGTTGAATGTTAGTATTTTAATGCAGGCTTTCACATTATTAATGAAACATGTACTCAGATTTGTATATAGACTATATGTTTTGAGGAACAAAACCTGCATACATGACTATATATATACATACATATTCCAAAGTTGTATATATACACACATATATATACAACATGAGTTTTATATTGTACATTCTAAGCAGATAATTCTCCAAATATATATGCTCAAGAGAGAGATTGTCACCATGTGAACAATATACTTGAAGAACAAACAAAGCACCGAGGTTTCATATTAAATGTGTCAAGTATGAGTAATGAGAATGTGCAAATAGATAATATAATCACAAACTATTCATACTGAACAATTCGGGAACTAGTGAACACTTGATTAATGTACACAAATTTTCAAGTGGGTTTAAGGTTATTTATGCAATTTCACGCAAATTCTACCAAACAAACCTAAGATTATTTGATTGATTCATATATTAAAGATACAAGTAAATATGTGAACTAAGCAACATGTGAGAAGCATCCGTTAGGAATCTTGTTGGCTGTTTTAAATTGATGTTTGTAAAGAAGTTTTGTATGTATAATATGATTCTATTTATCATAATTTTGATGTTAAATTTCTCCAATTTTTTTGTAAAATTTAACATCGATTAGACTTGTCTAAATTTAAATCATGTAACAATATTGAAGTTGTTATTTTAAAAAATATGATTTTCTTATTAATTAAGAATTAGAAATTTAATTTAATATTTACAAGTTAAATAATGTAACATTGAAGTTCCTATTTTTAAAAATAAGTTTTTGTTATTAAATAAAAAATAGAATTTTAATTGGATATTTACTAGTTTAACATTGAAAATAGAAACAAATAAAATATAAGACAATATTAGCTTACAATAAAAACAGCATATGTATGTAGGATGGTTTATAAAATCTAAACATTTGTAAAAGCCTAAAAATTCGAAGCCCAGCCCCCTCGATAGGCTATCTTTTTTACTTCCCTTCTTTCACCTATCTTTTGTGTGAAAGCCTAGCCCAGTCCACCCAACCCAAGTTGTCTTAACCTACTTTTTTCCTCTTTCTTTCTTTCTCTCACTTCTGTCTCTCGTGCCACACACTCCCCTCCCTTTTCTTCTCTTCTCTTTTCCCCCATTTTTTGTCCTCTTGAAAAAGACTATTTGTACACGGCAAGAGAACCCGCCACGTACACATCTCTCCACATGTACAACTGGAACAATGTGTTTATGTACATTAGTTATTCCTCCCTTCCCTTCATCTCATCTTCTTCAATTCTTCTTCTCATCTATTTGTTGTTTCCTCCTTAAAGAATCTCGAAATCGTTCATCAAGCGTGTCGAGCCCTAACCCCAAAATGATCCTCCTAGGATGCGACATTTTCCCACTAAGCAAACAAAATGAAAACTTTCTACTTTTAAATGTTCAGTGTCCCTAAAAAAATTATGTTTTTCCTTTTTTAAAAATTTAACTCTCTTTCGTAACAATGCGTGAGAATGGAAATAAAAAGACGCTGAGTTAGAAAAAGTAGTCTTGAAGTGAAGGGAGGAGAGGAAAGAGAGAAAGAGGAGAGAATCTCGTGATACAAGAGAAGAAATCAAAGAATGAATGTGAGACTAGAAATATTTAAAAACTGCCTGTGTGAATTTACAGAAATTTATTAAAGGGAGAAAGTGAAGAAAGGAGAAAGGAATAAAGGAAAGAGAAGCATCACAGGTTCTAAACTTCTTTCTCATGTACAATTTTAAACTTCAACTACCATTAATTTGGAATAATAATTTACTTGCAAAGAGAAAAAGAAAAAAGATACTGAATTTATTGAATTCCACTATAACTTCTAAATAATATCTAGATCTGGAGGAAACTCACTTATTGATGTCATACGCATGTCACCATCTAGAGGAAACTCATTAATTTCTTTTCCTTTCTTACTAAATCCAACAAAGGAGGAGATGACATTGCTTTTGCTGGAGTGATTTTGGTATGATTTTACTTTTTAAAATGAAAGTGTTCGATCACCCCGTTGATGAAAGCTCAGTGCTGGAAAAGATGGCACTGAGTAGGACTACGACAATGACAAAGATGCAAATGATGAAGAAGACTATGATGATGAAGTCGGCGACAAGTTTGGTCCGATTTTGCTTTTTTTTATTATTTATTTTTATTTAAATATATATCGGTTGGCCACGTCAGTAATGTCCCCAATCCCATGCATCCCTAGCAGAACTCTATTATCTTATCTCATTTCCTATTTCCTAGGGTTATCACCACACACTCCCTCCCCCCATTTCTCTATTTCGCACACTCCCCCTCCCTTATTTTCTCTTTATTTTCCTCTTTTCTCTCTTATTCTCTTTTGTCCTTTGCTTTTTCTAGGGTTTTTGCACCGTAGTGTCTTGGCCTCTCTCTTGGTTAATGAATCCTGAGACAAAACTCTCCCTCTCTCTGTCTCTCTCTCATGCAATGAAGCTCCAAAATTAAGTGTGGGCTTTGACTGAGAACACACACAACTTCAACCTTGTTTTGGTGCAAAAGATCGAGTTCTAGGGTTTCCACTTCTCCCATGGCAAAGTAGCACCATTGGACCCTAACAATCGTAGACCATAGTAGAGATGGATTTTGAAAAGTGAAGGTTTGTGTTGGTTTCCTAAGTATGGTTTCTAGATAGTCACTATTTCTCGCTTCCCATTGTGTATTTGTCAAATATTTTTTGCTATTGGTATGACCTAGCTATGATTTGGTTAGAATTTTTTTTCCCTCTATTTTGGGTGGAAGATTTTAAATATTGTAATAACATTTTTAATGTCTACATTACTCACATTTTTTGTTGTTTTGTTTTTGTTTTGTAAAGCATAAATCATAAAAACTGCAAACTAGAATGTATTATTACAAGATTTTAGCTTGTATTTTTTGTTTATCTTCTTTTGATTGATTTGTGTGAATTTGAATTCCACATTAATATTGCTTACCTTGCCGCACCTGGAGTGCTGATTAGGAAGGGATTAGTTAGGTTTTCTTGGGTCTTGGTGAAATTTAAGGTCATGGGTCAATTTCGATTTATCTGGCTCTTTGTTTTCGGGTGGATAAACTGTACAAATTTGATGAATTCTTGTTTAAACCTGTAATGCATTTACGTATGTGGGAATGATTTTTTTCATGAAATTGAAGAGATTGAAAAAATCAATTTTTTTGGGCGTGTATACGGCATGTCAAATTTTTTTTCTTAGGTCCCATCTCAATTGGAAATCATTTTGGTAAAATTTGTATTTGTTTCTTGTTTGAACCTATACAAATTTGATGATTTGTTGTTCAAATCTGCATTGGTCTTGTCGACAAAGATTTTTTTTGCCTATTGTGGGGTATGATCTCTCGAGTGTGTTTTATGTATACATGTGAGGCAATCCATTAAACATCCAGAAGAAAAGAAGATGCACTTACTAAAAGCTAGGAAGAGGATAAGATACTATGATTTCAGAAAAGAGAGGGAGAAAAATAGAAAAAAAAACGTGAATCTTATATACAAAAGTAGAAAAGCAAGAACACAATAGAACTCTCAGACCTTCCAAATTGATTAAGGTAGTAGCCAAAAAGCAGCTTTGCTGGATGTGGGGGCAAAGTGGGCAGACCATGAAGGGTAATTTGGGCAAACGAAAAACTAAATCTTCATTCCATATTA
This sequence comes from Platycarya strobilacea, assembly GCA_036898215.1. Lineage (NCBI taxonomy): Eukaryota > Viridiplantae > Streptophyta > Magnoliopsida > Fagales > Juglandaceae > Platycarya > Platycarya strobilacea. The sequence goes on along the minus strand of CM072545.1, from coordinate 41,797,730 downwards.
CAGTAGAGAAAAGCAATAAAATGTTGAAGCTTCTAAATTGAATAAGACAGTTTGGTGGAATGTAGGGGCAAAGTGGGCAGACCATAAACGTCAATTTGGGCAAGCAAAATGGGACTTTTCATTTTGGATTGAGGCTTTTTATGTAGAATGATATATATATATATATATATATATAATACTACTGGCACATGCTTTTAATAATTATGTGGCTGAGTGATATTATTCACCATATTCTAATAAGTATATTTTTATTACACTTATACGTAAGATGTGATATATTGATTACTGTTAAATGATAAAAAAATCATTCAATAAAAGATAATCTAATAATGATTATAAATGTACCACACATGTAGTGAGATAAAAACAATATGATATATAGTATGCTATATTATAAAATTTTCCTAATTAATATTCCCCCAACGTATGTACGTATTCTTGTGTACTTAATTTGGCAACGACATGCAAAATGGAACATCTAAATAATAAGTTATGTATATGAATGTAGAGAAATAATATGTGCAGTCGTAGAATGTATAAGTTATTAGGGTTGAACAAAAATGCCAATACTCGACTTAACTAACTGATTCGTTTCAACCTGAAATTTCGACCCGTCGTCAGTTAAATCGGGTAATGGAAAATACTCCTTACACATTTAAACCTAATTTACATTTGATTTATAAACCCCCCCTCCAAATTCAGAAATGAGAACCCAACCCCCATTTCCATCAACGACCATCAATGACTATTGGCGACCGTCGAAGACCATCAGTGACCTTTCTATCCACTGCCATTGATCATTGGTGGCCTTCTTGTTGAAGGTATCTCTATATTTTGGATCTTTGTGTGGGTTTTGGACCTTTGGTTCAAGTTCTGAGATGTGGTGATTTTGCATTCGGTGGGTGGTCGTTGTTTGCCGGGGGGAGGGGGGAAACAGATTCGGGGGAATCGGCTAATTGGATAACGGTTAATTGGAATAGGCGCGTTATCAAGAAGTGTCAGAAAACGAAAGGGGTTGGGTCAGGTCGGAGACTATCTTGACAAGCTACGCAATCTATTTGGAAAAAAGTGAGTAAATCCATGACGTACATGATAAAAAAAATTATTTTTTTATTAGTTAATCATACTTTTGTTTTAAAAAAAGATGGAGATTGCACAATACTTAAATATTGCATGACTATATATAACATTACTTATTTATATAATATATATTATATAAATATAAAACTGATGGCTGAATCGTGGTGGAACAACGGCAAGGAGTTATTTATCCTGCTTTTGAAAGAAATACTTTGATATACTTTTATGTATTGAGTTTTGCTACATACAAGCCTATACATCACATATCATACATTTTTTTTTAATTTTTTCTGAATTTATTCTTTTCAAATTAATTGAATTATCTACTCATTATTTATATACTAAATATTTTATAATAAAAAATAACGATTAATCGGAATAGGTGCGTTATCAAGTAGTGTCGAAAAAGGGGACGGGTTGGGTCGGATACCATCACTACAAGCTACGCAATCTATTTGGAAAAAAAAAAGTGAGTAATCTCATGACGTACATGATAAAAAAAAACTATTTTTTAATACTTAATCATACTTTTGTTTAAAAGAAAATTGAGATTGCACAACACTTAAACATTGCATGACTATATATAACATTACTTACTTATATAATATATATTATATATAAATATAAAACTGATGGCCGAATCATGGTGGAACAACGACTAGGAGTCATTTATCCCACTTTTGAAAGAAAAACTTTGATACACTTTTTTGGGATGAACTTTACTACACATAAGTTCATACACCACATATCATACATTTTTTTTTTAATTTTTTTCAAATTTTATCTTTTTAAATGAATTGAATTATTTGCTCATTATTTATATACTAAATATTTTATAAAAGAATATATATATATATATATTTATATATATATGGTATGTGGTGTATTGGGTATTGGTTTATGTATAAATTTTTTCTATTTGAGATTTTGGGAATATAAATACTTGGAGAATTTTGGTCGTGATACATTTTTTTAAAACCATGGAATGGATGAAATAAATATTCTTATGAAATATATATTTATCACATGGCTTTAATATTTTTTCTTTTTAGGATGAGTTATTTTTGGGTACGACCAAGAATATATATAAATTTTAAAAATAACTTCTTCTTTTTTCAACTTATAGATTTGATTAAAACACAATTTTAAAATGACCTTATAATTGAGAAAATAATTTTGCTTCAAGTCTTGTTTGAGAAGTGAGAGACAATCTCATCTCAAACTTTCTTATAATTTCCTTTACAGGCATATGTATCGCTCATATATTGATATGAGCCAGTTTGGCTTGTATCCTAGTAAAAATAGTCTGCCAATAACATTAGGTCACGTACGTTGCACATCCTATGGAGTGAACATATGCAATGAACACAATTGAAGAAATCAAATTGCCTTTCGACACTCTCGTGAGACCCTTTCTGTGTGAATTTTAAGAAGCTAACCCCCTCCTCCTCTCCTCTGCCCATTTTTTAGTGGTGGTGAAATGATCACTATTTTTTGGTGCTGTGACTACTGAATTTATAGGGATTTCTTTCATCTCCCTCTCAGTATTTTGACAAAACAGAAAGTTAAGTATTTTTCTAATCTCCCTTCCATATTCTCCAAGCATCCTTCTTCGTTATCGAGTTGTTCATTCAATTCAAAGATGTTTCCAGAGTTAGGTATTTTGTGCATCTTTTTGTTGTTTTCTTTTTTCTCATTTTTGAGCATTTTAGGGATGAGAACTTACATGACGTAGGAATTGGCTGACGTCAAAATTATAGTCGTTGAAATGGTGATCGACGTAGGAACTGATTCAGGTTGAGTGGAACAAAGGGACTTCAATATTGAGATATGGTTTGAAATGGCAGACCATTAAGGCTTGATTAGCTGTGGACGTCTTTATTGTGGTTAATGTGTAAAAGCTGATGTGGCACCTCCTTATTGGTGGGCTGTTATCAGGAGCTTATAAGCCTACCAACTGTAAGCGTTTCTCATTTTTCAATTTTAAATATTTAATTTTTTCATATAATTATTATAATTTTTTTAAATTTCTAAATAAAATATAAAAGATACAAAATTTTCTTACTCTCTTTTTCATATTAAAAGTTGATATTGTAAGAATATTTTATTTTTTATTTCTTCAAACTTAAATATCTTAATCTAAATAATTTATCAATTATTCACGAATACAAATAACTGTATGTCTAGATATAAATTTATAAAATCCAATACAAAAAACCATCCGCACATTTGTACGGATCATAGATTCATTATTTAAAGATTTTTAGATCTCATCGGGTTATAGTTTTTACAAACATACTAAAGACTTTCGAATGGCCACCCACCACTTTCACATATATCGAGGCATGGAGTTACGCTAACCATCCATTCAGGTATTGTTTGAATTTATAAAAATAAATTAGAATAAATTTTAAAAGTTAAATAAAATATTATGAAAATAATATTTTTATATTATTATTATTATTGAGAATTTGAAAATTTTAATTAAGATTTAAAAAAATAAATTATTTATTAATTTTATATATAATTTTAAAAAATTATAATAATACTGAAAATAAGTTAAATCTGATTTTTGAATTCAAAAATTATTTGATTTGAATTCTTATTTAAGGTTGTGTTTTTGAGTTGAATTGATTTAAATTTTTTATGAATAATATTGAGTTTAGATGATTATATATGAATTTAAATATATTTAAATATTAAGATAAATTTATATATACTTATTGAAAATTGCAAATTTTGTGAGATCGATTACTGTTCACCGAATTTTTTGTTTCTCCGCGCACTATTCACTACAACAAATTGATGGGAAAAAAACTCTCGCTCGGCCCAACTAGCAACACAAATCGAGAAAGAGTGAGAGTGAGAAGACCCCACTATTGACACAAACGGAGATAGAGAAGGAAAAAAGTATATTAAAAGTAGTTTTTGTCAAAAGAAAGACAGAGATAAGTGTTGATCGAAACCAAAGAGAAAGTTAAAAAAAAAATCTGTTTTTTCAAACTTCAATCATCCCTCTATAGCAACTAGGGACGGCTGAATACCTATTAAGATTTTAAACGAAATTTAAATAAATAATTCGTAATTATAATATAATGCCTTATAAATTATTATATAAAATATTTTTAAAATCTTTAATCAAATTAAGATTTATTAAAAATATATAAATTAAGTTTTTTAAATTAATATTTAATAAAATAACTTAAAATAGGACTTCAATACAAATATTATACTTCTATTTAGCAAAATCTTGAAATATAATTTAAAAATATAAATAATTTATTATATTTAATATTAATTTTAATATCATGGGGATTTTGCACACATTGAAAATAAAAAAAAATATTTAAATATTTATTTAATGAAATAATTTTTATTAATTTAAAAAAAAGTTAAAAAAAAAACTCATTTTTTTTAAAGCCTTGCAAAAAGTGGAGGCCTTAAAAAATAGCCTAAGTGACCTTATTATTGAACCGGGCCTGACAGTAAATTCATCAAATTCGCTTAAATCCCAACTCACTTGAGTGTTTGGTTTGCTAAATGAGCTTAAAGCAGAGGTAACTCAATTGAGTTTGGGAACCAAATCTCGTTTAAGTTTATCATCTCATTTTATCTAATTATTATATATATTTTTAAAATCTTATATAAAATACAATAAATAATTTAACTTTTTTAAATGTTAAAATAATAATAATATTAAAAATAATATTTTAACAATATTTTATTTAATTTTCAACTTTAATTTTATTTCATCTTATTTCATCTCAATTCATTATCTAAACCTCTTCTAAGATTAATTTAAACTATATTTTTCTTTTCAAATTCAAGGTTAAGACTAGAAAGAATAAGTCTTGGAAAAAAAACCCCAACTTAAATAGTTTATAAATCTCACTTTAATCCTAATAACAATATCACACGTTGTCACCATAAACAAAATAACAGAAAGTCCTTAAAATTAGAACATTATTGGTGCGCATAATGTACGTTTGCCAATGGTTTTCTAATTTTATGGGTTTGGGGCAAGCTACATAATATATAATTTGATTATTCCCGTATAATTTAATATTGACTAAAACAAGGAAAAAAATAATAATTGAGAAGATAAGTTAGGAGTGAAGAACACAACAAATGTCATAATCACAATTTTTTTTTATAATAATAAAGTGAAAAAAATTGACATAATTTCATAAAATACATTAAATTATAAAAATAATTTTATAATCTAACATGCTAAATTTATAAATTTATTTTTATAGAATTTTGGTAGTCAATGTATTTCTCTAAATGTTAATAAGATCAAATATTTGCTTATAGTTTTCATACTACACACTAATACGTGATTTTTTATTTTTAACATTTTATATATATGTATATATATATATAAATGTATATATTTAAATAAAAAGATAAAAATGAGAAATCACATCTTGATGATTGATTCAAGGTATGGTAAGGATAACTTTTTAGTCTAATATACGAAGTAGCTTGCGTTCGGTAATCAATAATTTAGAATAACTTAGAATTATTTATTATTTTATTATTATTTTTTACTTAATTTTATTTTATTATTATTATTTAATATTATATTATTACTTTTCAATTACTTTTTATTACTATTCATAATCTTTTTAATACTTTTCAACGGCCAAACTTATTAGGATGGCATGCAGCTACTGAGAATTTTTACCGAAGGATTTTCTGGACAAGGCAAACTACCTTTTTTATTTCATATATTTTTTTTTATAAAAAAAGTTATAATATTAATAAAAATATTTAATCAAATACTTAAAATTTATTTGAATAGTAAAATAAAATCAAATAATTTTTAGTAAAGTTAAAATTTGTTTGGATAGTAAAATAAAATGAAATAATTTTTAATAAAATTAAAAATTAAATAAAATATTATATTTAATAATATTATTTTAAAATTTTAAAAATCATTTATTTATTTTATATAAAAATTTATAATAATCAAATAAAATAAATTAAATTGAGATTGTGCTGATATTGAAACAAGGCGGCAAGGCCTAAGTTAAATAAAAAAAAAAAGAGGCAAAAAGCCAATTCTGTATTTTAAATAAAAAAAAAAATACTATCGGAGAAATGCTCGGGACACCCGAAGCATTTTATCGAACTAATGTTCGACCACAAACCCTCCTCATTAATGTTTGGTCTTTTTTTTTTTGAAAGGTGAGAGGCACATTAAGGTGGGGAGAGAGACACATATGTCTCGACCTTTCACTCTCCCAAATAGAATGTTCGACCACAAACAGTGATTGTCGAAATATATATCCATGCTTGCCAAGCAAAACAAAATCCTTCTTTGCACCTTTGTGGCGGGAAGCACAGCCCAGTGCTTACGCACAGAGCGTAGAAAAAACCCTAAATCAAAGTTTCCTCCAATTTCTTAATCCCCAGTTCTCAAAGACAATATCCATTCTGGTTAAGATTTCCCCGGGAGAAAGAAAGAAACTGAAAAAAAGTATAACAACAAAACAAAAAAATCATCGAGGCACTGCTCTCTGCACTATGTACCGGCTTGCCACTAGAAACGTCGTCGTTTCGTTTCCTCGGTGGTGTTCCCTCACTTGCTTGCTTCGTTCTCCTGCTCGTAGTTACGGCGCATTCAGACCTTCTCTGACGCTTCCGTAACATCTCCCCCTCCCTCCCTCCCTCTCTTTGTCTTAAGTTAATTCGTATAGTCTCTTCTGCGTTCTTAATTTTTTTTCCTCGAGGAATTTTTTATGGGAAGCTTGGGGAGAGAGTATGTTTAGTCTCATGTGGTTGAAGATAATGCTAACTCTTATGCATCCCCTGGAAAATAGTTTTGGTTGATGTAGTAGATGTGCATAATAAATGTTTTGGTCATTGGTTCATGCATAAATGGCCTATTTCCGTAGTCATATAGCGATTCTAGGTATATCCAATTTACTACATTACCATGCTTGCCATTGTCATGACATTATGTGTCATACTTTCTGCCGAAATATTACCACTGGGATATTAAATACTCATGTGTGACCAAGAGTGTTTTTGTGGGGGAAAAAAACAAGCGATGTATTGTTTTCCTTTAAAATTTCTCAATTTTTTTTTTTTGCTTTAGTATAATGTCTAAATCATGAGATTTGTTTTTAAAGTAACAGAAGCAGGCGATTGGATCAGATTTGTTCTTTCAAAAATCACAAAGTTTTGCGGGCAAGCTCAAAAACCACCAAAAAGTCCAAAGCATCAAATGATGCACTCAATGATAAGGATCTTTCTCACTTACTTTGGTGGAAGGAGGTTTGCTAATTCATATTTTTTTTTATTAAGTTGCTTGATAAGCCCTGCTCCTTTGAATATGAAATTTTTGAGAACTTCAAGTAAGAACTTGCTTGATCTGGTTTCCTTGTTGTAGAGGTTGGAGATGTGCAGGAAGCCTTCAACTGTTCAGCTAGTAAAAAGGCTCACCTATTCCAATTTGTTAGGCTTGGATGTTAATTTGAAAAATGGGAGGTAAGCTCTCATGTTGTTGAAATTGCTTATTGGCGTGTTGCATACGTGCTAGTGATTTTAGAAAGCTAAAAGAAAATAATAAAGAAAGAACAATATAGAGAGAACTAATATATTATATATATATATATATGTATGTATGCCAATGGTGCGGTGCCAGTTCGAGTCTCCGCGTGTGCGCATATGGAGTTTATTTTTACCTATCAAAAAAAGTATGTATGTATGTATGTATGTATGTATGTATGTATGTATGGAGTTTCTTTCTTTTTCTGCTTTGTTAGTTGGCATGATAATTTCTTAAGCATCTTTAATTCTATTGTCTAGTGCATTCTTATATTGCATAAATAGATTAGAGTACAGGTAGAACTGAGGCAGCCTAAGTCCCTTACCATTTTGATGATTGAAATGATCAATGACTGCATTATAGTTGTATAGTGGGTGGGTCAGTGATGTGCCATTTAAGGCTCCTGTTTGTGAAATTGAATTTTGAAAAGAGGTGGGTTTGTGGTTTTTGATTAAAAACCGGACTGATTAATGAGTTTGACTTGCTTGATATGCAGTTCGAATATTAATTTCTCTTGCCATTCTAAGCCAAGTGGATTAATGGAATGTTAAACCTTAAAAATATCAGTAATTTGTTTTGCACTAGGGATCTCAATGTAATCTGAATGTGTACCATCGAAGAATCTTACAAAGCAGATCTTGACCATTGGTTATGAGAATGTGGGTCCATCTTTTTGCAACCTTTGCATTACCATCAAAGCTTTATTGTTTAATGCTGGAATTGAGCCTTTATACTTTTGGTTTCATCAGTTGTCTCCTACTTGCAATTTTTCACTATTAAAACAAGTTCTATTTATTTCCTTTAAATGGACATGTATACATATGTATATTTTAAAGGGTGGTTATATGTAAATTTCTTAGTTAGCATTTACAGTGGTGTACTGGGTGTTGTGTGCTTGTAGGGAACTGGTTTTGTTTGTTACTTTCCACACATAGGGAAGCTCCAGTTTTATAAATTGTTTGGCTGCCTTTCCAGTTAGGACAGGAAGAGTGTTGTTCAAATTATATATAATGAGCATTCCTTACATCACTTTTCTGTGCTGTATTACTATGCCTTTTATGGTGTTTTCATGATCACCAAAACTGTGAAGTACCTCTCTCAAGAGCATATAAGAGATGGTATCCTTATAAATAAAACTAACAATTATAATTGGGTTCAATGTAGTCTAAAAGAAGGAACACTGAACTGGGAGATGTTGCAGTTCAAGTCAAGGTTTCCACGTGAAGTTTTGCTCTGCAGAGTATGCTGTTTTTCTTTTCCCTCACCCCATTTTGAAGTTATTCCAATTGTAGCAGTTTTTTGTTTACTTCTCTCGTGGTCTATTATATGCAGTTGTGTCACTGAAAATTTGGTTTTGCACTTTTACATATCCTTATCTCTGATCGATTGTGTTTTCAGGTTGGGGACTTCTATGAAGCCATTGGAATAGATGCTTGTATTCTTGTTGAATATGCAGGCTTAAATCCTTTTGGTGGCTTGCGTTCGGATAGTATTCCAAGAGCTGGTTGCCCTGTGATGGTATTATATTTTCTTTCCAGCATTATTTACTTGGCTTTCTTATGTCAATTACTGTTATCCATTAAGGGTGCCATGCAAGATATTCATCTTCTTTGTTGCTACATCTTAGTCAACAGAATTAAGCCTGCATATATTTTTTTGTTAGGTTGATTAGTTGCTTGGTGCTTTCTTATTCTCAGCAATGTGATGTTCAATGGGTTGCTTTTTCGCTTGGTTATTATTTAGCCAATTTTAGGGGTTTTGAATGCAAATGGTGTTCAATTACATGTGATTACTTAAAAATTAATGACTTGTGGTAGGTTTTTGGTCTTTTAGCCGTGGCTGCTTGAAAAAAGGAAGGGGGAAAAAAAACTTTGAAGGAATGAATTCCAAGCCTTTGGTACAACCCGTCAGAGACATAACTAGAATTTTGGGTACAATGCATTATATTTTGTGGGAATCAGATAAAAATTTCAAAAAAAATAATTTGGCATCGAATGATCCACATAATTCATTTGTGACATTATCTTTTTTTTTTTTGATAGGTAATCAAAAGGATGACATTATCAATAAATCATCTTGGAAAGTTGTTTCCCAGTTTTTTTTCTTTTTAGAGATGCTCAATGCTTGCAAATAATAAGCATGCAAATTTATTTTCTAGAAACATCAGATAATATAACTTGGTATTTGTAAAGAAGCTTAATTTTTTAAGTCTTTTCATTTTATCTTAAAATTTCTTCCCTGAAAAAGTAGGCCAGAAATATATATATTTTTTTGATAAGTAAAAGTGTATTAATAAATGAATGGACAAAAGCCAATTACAAAGTACTCAATGTCTATCATGGCGGCATGTTAGAAACAAGGAAATCATGAAAGTTCATGCCATTAAAGTCCACGGCAATGGACCATATATATAAAGTTCTATAAAAGAAAACAATGAGTTGCTCCCTCGATCTCTCATTGTCTTCAAAGGTTCTCTTATTACGCTCCTGCCATAGGCACCACATGATACAAAAAAGAATTATCTTTCAAACAGTTTTGATCTGTCTTGTACCTTGAAGAGATGTCCAATACGCCATAGCTACTACCACAGTTTTTGGCATGACCTAAGCTAGATTCAATCTTCTAAAAACATTGTTCCATAGAAACCTAGCTGTTTTGCAATGTAAGAGTAGATGATTCACTGATTCACCCCCATTTCGGCACATGCAACACCAATCAGCTATGATGATTTTCCTTTTCCTCAAATTGTTCGTAAGGATCTTGCTTAGCGCAACTGTCCACACAAAAACATTGCTTTCGGGGGTGCCTGATGGTGCCATAGTTTTCTCCAGAGGAACTAGGTTTCTAAAGTTTGTGTAAGAACCTTATAAAAGGATCGGACGATGAAGATTCCTCTCCCCACAGGAGTCCACCACAAGCCGTCGTCATTTTGGAAGTTTGGTCTTTGAGCATATATGAGATTATAGAAATTCGTGAAGCTATCTAACTCTCAGTCCTATGTCGCTCTGATAAAAGTAACATTCCAGTGAATCTGTCCCCCTTCTAACCCCACTGCTTCTGCCACAGTGAAATTATGATTACTTGCAATCTGATAAAGTGTGGGGAACAAATCTCTAAGAGCTCTGCCTCTACACCATGCATTCTTCCGCAGTTTGACTCTAGTACCAACACCCAGATAGATCCTTGTATTCTACTGGAGGCCCCCCACCTGCTTCTAATGTTCTTCCAAACCCCCACTCTACAAGCTCCCCTACCTTCATTTGTGCTCCAACCCCCCCCCCCTCCCCCTCACCCCCCAAAACACTCCCATATTTATCCACATGGCCTCTGGTTCCTATTGACAACCATTTTTCAAGTAATGCGTGGTTGAATATCCTCAAGTTTCGAATACCCAACCCGTCATTGGATATGGGACAATAAACTTTCTCCCACTTGACTAGATGTTACTTGAATTCCTTCCCCCAAACCACCTCACACCTCATAGAAAATCTCGTTGCAACTTCTCAAGTCGACCTGCCACTCTTGTTGGTATAGGAAAAAGGGATAAGAAGTATGTGGGTAAATTGGAAAGGGTGCTCTTGGTCAAAGTGACCCGACTCCCTTTGGACAAATACATCATCTTCCATCCTACTAGTTTTCTCTCAACTTTCTCTATCACAGTGTCCCAGATCGCTACTGCCCTTGAAGCTAATCCCAAGGGAAGTCCCAAATAAATCATAAGGAGTGAGGCAATCTTGCACCTGAGATTTCCGGCCAACTCACTTATATTATGAACATTTTCGATCGGCATCATCCCAGATTTTTCGTAGTTCACTTTCAAACCTGACACTGCTTCAAAGCAGAGAAGCACAACCTTTAAAACTCGGACCTGGTCTCGATTAGCTTCGCATAAGATGAACGTGTCATCTGCAAACAATAAATGAGATATATTAGTAAAGCCTCTTGTTAGGGTTCCAATAGAGAACCCTTTGATAAGACCATCATCCACTAAGGCCGAGAGCATCTTGCTTAGAGCTTTCATGCTTGGGAAGAATCCTTCAGGACTACCGTTAATTAGCACTGAGAATATTGCAGTAGTTATACACCACCTAATCCAAGACCTTCACCTTTCCCCAAAACCACACCTACCAAGAAGATACATGAGGAAATCCCAATTAATGTGGTCGTACGCCTTTTCCATATCAAGTTTGCATAAAATTCCTATACTTCCTGCTTTCACCTTGCTATCAATACATTCATTGGCTATTAGAAACGCATCAAGGATTTGTCTATCATTCACAAAGGCATTCTGTGGCTTAGTGATAAGCTTTCCAATAACCCCACCGAGGCGATTAGAAAGTACTTTCGAAATAATTGTATAAACCCTACTCATTAAGCTAATAAGTCGAAAGTTCTTGATTTTTATAGCCTCAACCTTTTTGGGAATAAGAGCAAGAAAAGTGATAGAGACTGTTTTCAAACTTCCCAAACAAGAACAGTTCCTAAAACACCCTCATGAGGTCTTTTTTGATCACCTCCCAACAATCTTGGAAGAAGCCCATAGCGAATCCATCTAGCCTAGGCACTTTATCTTTAACCATATTGCGTATCACCTTGACCACTTCTTTTTCCTCAAATGTCCTCTCTAGATGAGCAACATCACTTGGGTCTAAGATATCAAAAGGCAAATCATCAATGTTAGGTCTCCAATCCTCTTGCTCCGAGAGTAACTTTTTATAGAAGTTGACAATATGATTTTGAATAACCCTCTCGTCAGCGCATTTAACTTCCTCTATCTTTAGTGCCTTAATGTTGTTATTCCTTCGATAAGAGTTTGCTACTCAATGAAAAAATTTTGTACTACGGTCTCCTTCTTAAAGCTCTTGATTTTTGTTGCCAAGAGACTTCCTCCTGTAGTATTACCCACTCAAGATCCACTTCCAGAGAAGATTTCTGCCCTAATTCCTCCTGATTAAGTGGCCTTTCCTCTTGCACCCTCTCTAGCACCTGAATATTCCTTAGAATAACATTCTTGTTCTCCCCTAGGTTGCCAAAGTATTGAGTGTTCCATAATTTCAAGTCACTTTTTAAAACTTTCAACTTGTTTGCTAAAATGAAACTAGGGGAACCATTGAATTGGTATGAAGTCCACCATTGTTTAACTCTGTTCACGAAACTTTCTAACTTCAACCACATATTCTCAAATTTAAAGTATCGATGCCCACTTCGTAGACCTCCACAATCAAGCAAGATAGGCCAATAATTTGACGAAATTTGATCCAAACGTTTTTGCCACACATCTGGGAAATGACTTTCCAGCTCTGGGGATATAAGAAAATGATTAGACCACATTTGGTTATTTGACCATATATAGTTGGGCCTCTTGCAAGCGGTAGATCCACCAGGTGAAGCTCAAAATTGCACTCAGAGAATTCCATACTAGCACGCCTCACTCTTCTATTTCCAAAAGTTTCGCTTGGAAATCTAACAATGTTGAAATTGCCACCAATACACCACAAAACTTCCCACCAACTGTGTAATCCATATAATTCTTCCTACAGAAGTCTTATGTCAGCATTAATATTTGGACCATATATACCTGCAAAAGCTTACAAAAAGTAATCAGAAACCTCTAAAAAGTAACCGCCACCGTATATCTTCCAATATACTCTTCCACTTTTTCCACCACTTGTCTATTCCATAACACTGGAACACCACCCGATGCCCGTAATGATGCCATATAGACCCAATCAACGTGAATCCCACTCCACAAGTTTCGAACCACTCTTATGTCAATAAACATCAATTTCGTCTCCTGAAGACACTATATTTGCTTTCCATTCATGAAGCAAATTTCGCATCCGAAGACGCTTATTTGCATCGTTGAGTCCATGGACGTTCCACGATACAATCTTAGGCTTCGTTGACGAACGACGAGCCCATTTTCTTTCGCTCCTCCCTTACTTGAGGAGCCCTCCGTGTTCATCGACCACTCTAACCGTTTAAGTTCCTTAGCTTGCTTTAATCCCCCAAGGCCTTTATTCTTATAACTCGTGTCAATGGCTTTTAATAAAGCCATGAATTGTTCTTCGTGCCCCACACGTCTAATTCCCACAATTTCTTAGATTCCTTTGACTGTGTTCAAGATCCAATCGAAACTTTGGTCTGGAAAAAAATAGCTTAGAGGATTGGGGTTCATGAACTCTTCAATATCCTCCAACCCTTGAACGGAATCTGAGAAAAGAGTCTCATCCTCCACCAATTGCATCAAGTCCTCATCTTCATCTTTGGTCAATTCTTGGATGTCAACAAACTGCCAGGAGATTTCGCCGGAGAATAACGTCAACCTTACCCCACATCGGCATATTCTAGCCCTCTACTAGTTTAGAGAGCTGATTATCGAGTTCAAAAATCTCTTTTTGGACGCAGGGTTCCGTCGGCGTGACCTCAGAAGTCGTCGTACTAACGGCGTCGTTGGCACTGTCCGAGAGCTACCACCCGGTGTCTCCCCCACCGGCAAGGTCTCTGGCATGATGCCAGGAGTCTTTTGTTGAGATTCGGCATTTATAGAGGGTGGGTAGGGCTCGACAGCCCGTTGGTTTGGACAGGGTCCGACCTAGGACTCGATCCACTCGGCAAGGCCAAGTCAGTCAAGAAGCCTTCTGATTGGGCTGTGCAGGTTTGGCCCCATTCCCCTCTAAGCTTGGCTTGGCTCTATATTGGGTCTTAGCCTTAAACTGAGCCTGTCCATAATTATTATGAATATGGCTGGGCCCAAGCCCAAAACTCGGCCTCTTGTTTTGTAATGGCTTTCCATCCTTTTTAAGACTAATCCCCTCTGCTGCATATAGAGTACCATCTTCCCAAAATAGACCAACAACTCTGACCAACTCGGTGATGGTGATATCCCTCTGAACGATCTGTATCTGACCTTGTATCTCCATTAGTAGCTGGCGTAAATCCCGCGTTTCCTGGCTCATAGCTGTTGTCCTACTGGTAGGATGGTTCGGCGCATGCGATTGGCTCGAGATTTGCTTTCGGCGAGAGCCAACAGCTTCTCCCTTCCCCTGGTTAGTCACCACCGGTGCGATGATGTCCCTGTAGGAGACGTTCAGCAGCCGCCGCCTACGCTTCCTGCCCCTTTGCTTGAGTACCAGCCAGATTCTTGCCTGAGGCCTTCTGCTTCCGTTCCAAGTCCTCCTAAATCAGCCCCCAAATTCTTCTCTAGCCCCATCCATCTTCCCTTTCGGGAAAACAGAGATAGCTTCTTCTACTCCCCTGGTTAAATTCCGAGACAGCTAAGAAACGTCCATGGTGACTCGAGCATCTTTGTGCCGTAAAGCTCAAATAGCCTTCCTTGGTTGCCGAGTATATCTCCCGCTTCCTTCCTTTGTTCAAGCTCTCCTTTAAGATGTTACTGAGCCATTGAACTGAGGCTGGTCCCAATAACATCGAATGTTCAAAGTTCCATCTTTTCTCGGTTATTTGCAACAAAAAACCTTCCCTCGCAACTGAGAAAAGCTTTGATTCTATTGTCACTTCCAACGGGTGGCCCATTAGGCCAGAAATATTTAGACATGGAAAAGTTGAAACTGATATTTTCTTAAAATTTGCCGGTACTAGTCAAGGTACCTTTCTTATGTAATCCCTGATGCATTTACAAAGATTGAAGTGACATCATATTCTGCAACCACCAGATTTCAAATGCTGTAGCCATTTCTGTTATTTCTTACCTTTTTATTATTATTAACATGCTTATATGTTCTGATTGTTCTACACCTGTTTCTGTTAGTAAATGCCATATTGCATTTGATGAAATGCTTTATTTCAGAATCTTCGGCAGACTCTGGATGATCTGACACGAAATGGATATTCAGTGGTGAGTTTAGCAATTTTGATTGCCTTATCATCCTGGTATGGGCATTTAAATACTGATCTAACAAGTATTTGTCCTCAAAATAATTTTTTTTTTACAGTCAAAAGTTTGGGACTTGTCCCTGTCCACATATTCATAAGAGAAGGGGAATTGATGTTTTTTTATCTGACCATTTTGACACATTCAGTTATTCACGATTCACTCTTGACTATTGGCTTTAAAAAGATAGTTTCTTTAATTTATAACTATTTTCAAGTGATTTTTGGTAGATCAGGTGTCCTTTGTACTTTCATGCTGAACATATTTTCCAGTTTTTATTGGCCAAGTCAAATGTGATTTTTCTCTTCCACTAAACAAATGGTGTCTTCTTTCTGTCTTGCCTATATATTCAAGCATACATACGTACATATATAGATATATATTAATGTCTGATTAGTTTTTACTTATCAAAAAAAAAAAATGTCTGATTAGTTTTTTGAATGGCCACATCTTGGTGTTTGAAGTGCATAGTGGAGGAAGTTCAGGGTCCAACACAAGCTCGTACTCGTAAAAGTCGTTTTATATCGGGGCAAGTATTTTCTAACAACTCGATCTATACATAACCTGTGATATTCCATATCATATCCTTATATGGGTTTTTGGTGTTGTTGGCACTCATGCTGAAGTGATTGATTGATCCAGCCAAAGGTGATTTAATCTGCATTCGATATTATGGATGGTCAGTCTCATTGTTATTTACCATCAATGGGATAATAAGATTAAATTGTGTTAATTGGAACTGATTATACTACTGATGCTAATTATTAATCCTAAGCTACCATAGAGTGAGATAATAGGAAGGAGGTATTGCTTTCATGTGTTCTATATTTTCCTTTGTGCTGAATTATAAGTTACCCAACCCCTTCTTCCTCCCATGCACCCACAAATCACAATACCTATTTATGGATTTCTAGTCGAGCATGAGACCCTATTATCTTTTTTCTTATTCTTCCAAATGGAGGACAAGAAGTTAAATTTGCAAGAAGCTACACAATAGAATACCAAAACTTGATAGAAACAAATGACTTGATCAGCAAACAAAGAATAGGATAATTTAGTCATGCAGATGGGCATTAGGAGCTCTCTAGTATGGTCTAGGGATTTTCTTGTATGCATCTAATATACTTGGTTACTCCTATTGATGTATATAATGTTTTTACTTATAAAAAAAAGTAAGGATCACATTCTACATGTGTGATTATTTTATTTTGTGCGTATAGTAGTTGATTTGAAAGAAAATAAAACTCAAAATGCATTTCACATAGTCCCCTTTCCTTTAATTTTCCAATACTTACCTTCATAATAGGCTCCATTTGTTCCTTGAAAAATTGCACTACTCCCACTTTGTCTTAGATTAAAAGAAAAAGTTACAGTGGGCATAAATGCAAGACCACAATTTTTCATTAGTCACCTTTCCTTCTGAGACTTTATGTACCGCAAATGACACACACACACAAACACATAAATTGCATGGCTGTCGTGCATATATTCACATCATGCAAAGAAATCTCCTTATATTGGGGGCTTCGAAATTGAAGCTTGTGTATTACCTTACCAGTTTATTTGCTGGATATTTTTATTTTCACGAGTTCTGACATGCAGGTCTTGATCTAACTTGTTATTTTTGAGTATTCAGGCATGCACATCCAGGTAGCCCATATGTATTTGGACTTGTAGGAGTCGATCATGATCTTGACTTCCCAGAACCCATGCCTGTAGTTGGTATGAACTATTGCACCTTTATATGTGGTGATTGTTTCATTAGATGTTATGCATTAAAGTACTTGTACTAAAACACATTATGCATTAAATTATTAAATGCTGTTTTTAAAGTATCTAACCTGTTTTATTGCATATATGTAAAGTATGTTTCTAGTGTCCTCAGTTTTTGCTCCCAAATGCTGTTGTCATATTCACCAGTTTTATTTTATTAATATTGCTCTTTCTATGTGTGTGTGTGTGTGTGTGTGATTGCATGCATTCTTAAATACATCTTTAATTAAATACATAATCTATCAAACAGTACCGAGTTGAATTATAGCTGGAGAAAATCTTGACTATGGACTGCCGCTTTTGGAAAATCTTGACTTTGGATAATTTGAGAAAGTGTGGACTTAGGCCTTGTTTCTTTTCACAACTCCTCTCATCTCATTTTATCTCATCTCGTTTCATATAATAATTACAACTTTTTCAAATTTTCACACAAAATAAAATAAGCCATTCAACTTTTTCAAATCTCAAAACAAAATAAAATAAAAATATATATTCTAACAATATTTTATTCAACTTTTAATTTTAATCTCAACTCAACTCATCTCATCTTATCCAATTTCATCTGTAAAAACAAACGAGACCTTATTGTTATGAATTGGTGCTATGTGTAAAAGGAATGATGAATCTGTGGAACATTTTTTATTGCAATGTGAGGCGGCAAGGGTGCTATGGGATGAGATATTTAGTAGGATTGGAGTTGCATGGGTGATGCCTAGGATGATGGTGGATCTCTTAGCTTGTTGCAATGGTCTCCAAGGTAGTCCTCAGGTGGCTGCGGGTTGTGGAATGATTCCCTCATGTCTTATGTGTGTTTATTGGTTGAATGGTAGGAGCTTTGAAGATAGAAGCATACTTTGGATGAACTTCATAATCTTTCGTGCACACTATTTCTTTGATTTTCTGCTATTGTACTCGATGGAACTAGTGTTCATATTTTTTGGTTATTTATTTTGTTTTATTTTGGTTTTATTTTTTATTTTCTGGTCCTTAGAATGTAACTAGATGTTTTTGTTTATATACTCCCTGTGTACATGGGCAAATCCTATTTCATTCATTTTAATTTAAAAATAATCTTATCTATCAAAAGAAAGAAAAATATTTTGTATTTGAGTCCAATTTTGTTTCTCTGTCCCATTTTTGTTTCTCTGCCCCATTTTTGTTTCTCTGCAACTTGGTTTGTTTCTGCCAACCTTGGTTTTGTTTTTGTCTTTTTTCCTTTTCTTTTCAATCTTACGGCCTCTATGCCTGAGTGGGAGTAACTTCTCTTTTATGTTGTCCCTCTCAATGATCAAAATTGGTCTGTTGAACCTCCTTTATTTTCATTGGAATTGGCCGTTCATGAATACTGGAGAAGAATTCTGTAGTCCACACCAATATGCAAAGTCTTCTGACTACTGGCTTATTGTGATTTTTTGTTCAATTGCTCCGTGCCTAAAGACTTTAGTTTTCTCCATTAATACTACTCTAATTTGACTGCTTTGATTGACTTATTTGTACTAATGCAGTATATATTGTGATTGCAGGAATATCCCGTTCTGCAAGTGGTTATTGCATAAATTTAGTCGTAGAGACCATGAAGACGTATTCATCTGAAGATAGTTTGACTGAAGAGGCCATAGTTACCAAGCTTCGTACTTGTCGATGCCACCATTTATTTCTGCATGTATCGTTGCGAAACAATTCTTCAGGTTTTGTTATCCTATTTACTCCATAATTCTCTTTTTCACTCATTAACTCCCCCTAGTGTTTTTCTTTTTCTTCAAAAAACTTGAACAACCACAATGTTGCCCAATGTATATTTTTTCATAATTTCAATCTCATTATTTGCAGTGGGTTACTGAAGTTTAATTTTAGGATATTATAAATGTTCTATTTTTAATGAAGTGAAAGAGTGAACGCACAAAGCAGGGCAGA
Source organism: Platycarya strobilacea (assembly GCA_036898215.1). Classification (NCBI taxonomy): domain Eukaryota; kingdom Viridiplantae; phylum Streptophyta; class Magnoliopsida; order Fagales; family Juglandaceae; genus Platycarya; species Platycarya strobilacea. The sequence goes on along the minus strand of CM072545.1, from coordinate 41,778,513 downwards.
AGAATAGTGAGGAGATGGGATGGGCTTTAAGGAATGCGGCATAAGCCTTTTGACTGATTATTGAATGGCTACTTATTGTGTAACAAATGATTAAGAATAATAACCGAAGCATTCTCATTTGCCACTTCTCCCATTAGTTGTCTTGATGATTTGATAAATGATTTTAAAAACAAAAGACACGCTTTTGAGGTGCAGGCTGAGGTTATTTTTGCTTTTCCAGGAAAATGTTTTAGCAAGGGATATTATTTCACTGAAAAAGGGGAGAATGCACAGGGTACATTTATCTTTTCTACATTTCCATTGATGACAGGCACTTGCCGCTGGGGAGAATTTGGTGAGGGAGGCCTATTGTGGGGAGAATGTAGTGCGAGACAATTTGAATGGTTTGAGGGAAATCCTGTCAATGACCTTTTGCTTAAGGTTCGTTTGCGATTAGTTTTGTTCTTATCTGCCTTTTTATTTACTCGTATTGTTTGATAATATGATATTTATTTGATTGTATATTTGTAGGTAAAGGAGCTTTATGGTCTTGATGATGAGGTTACATTTAGGAATGTCACAGTGTCTTCAGAAAATAGGCCACAGCCTTTAACCCTAGGAACAGCAACACAAATTGGTTAGTTTACTTCTAGATGGTTCTCAAATTTTAGTTCTTTTTTCTCCTGAAGTAAAGTCTTATCAAATCATCTTTGTTCTTGTGTTGCATTTTCCAGGCGCCATACCAACTGATGGAATACCATGCTTGTTGAAGGTGCTGCTTCCATCTAATTGCAGTGGTCTACCTGTACTGTGAGTCAGAACTTGCAATGTTTATAGTTTCTATTATTTCTTGTCTCGTTTGTATTAATGAAATTTTGTTGGCTCGTTATATGATTTTGTTCTAGTAATATTAGAGTAGAGACAGTTAACTCGTTGGGGTTGGCTCAAGTGTTAAGGACCTTAGTCTTAGGGGTATGCTCCTCTTTGGTCTGAGGTTCAAACCCTTGGGTGTAAACAATTTGTTAGAGCCACATCCCATTGGTAAAAGGCCGATGATTGGGCTTTGCCTATTATTATGAAAAAAACATCTTGTTGAAAGATAAAAAAAAGCCGATGATTTAACCCCAAGAGGTTGGCCCAAGTGGTGAAGATCTTGGTCTTGCAGTATCACTCTCTTCAAGGTCTAAGGTTCAACACTTCATAGGTGCAAATAATCTTTTAGGGCCACACCCCCTGGTGAAAAGTCAGTTTTTAACTAGTTTTGTGTAGGAAAATTTTTGAAGGTGCTGTCCACAGGACCGGGGTTTATTCTGCAGAGGTGGATTTGAAGGGTTCTGCCTTGGAGAGGTTTCTTGACATAAAAAAAAAAAGTTGATAATTTACCTAATTTGTGTGAGATGGACACATGACACGTGTCCGAGATTTGAACGAGCAAAAGAAATGTTGTGTTTGCATTGGCTCCAGGGTTCCTTTTCATAATTTTTTTTTAGATAAGTAAACGATTGTATTAATAGAATAGGCAAAGCCCAAGTACACAAGATGATGTAAATGAGACATGACCTATCTAGATCTTAAGTGGAAAGTGAGATACAAGGAAATCATAAAAATTAAGATCATTGAACTCTATAGCTGTGGCCCATGATACTAGAGTATGAAAAAAGAAAGATCTATTCTCTTCCGGTGTCTGCTCCTTATCTTCAAAAGTTCAATCGTTGCGTTCTTGCCAAATGCACCACATAATGCAAATAGGGATCATCTTCCACACTAATTTGATAGATGGTGAGCCTCTAATAGTGGTAGTAGTAATCTCTTTCCCCTTTCGCAACTACTTTTAGTAAAACTGAAAGAGGTAATAGGGGGAAGAATCTTGATATACCACTTTACGGTAAATGGAATGGGTTTTGGAGATAATCAATTTGTACTCAAGAGCCCCATATATGTAACATTAAATTCACATTGGATCTAATTTGACCATGATCTTGTTAATGGGATTTGGTAATTTTATTTTGATGAGTAAAAATTTCCATTTTACATCATTGAACCATGCAGTTGATTGTCAACTCCACAATTTTGAGATAATTTGGATCTCAACATTCGATAAGATTAGATGTTTCCAAACCCAATTTCCTTTGCATAGCTTCTTCTGGCCAAATTTGTAGTTATACTTTAGAGCTGATCTTTATATGTTGCTTCATAGTTATTTGGGATCTAATCTTTAATTAGTAGTTGATTGAGTTGTATTGGGTCTTTGACCAATTTGCTTAGTGTTTACAAAACATTAGGGGTTTGGCTCTAGTGGTAAAGGCCTTAGGCATGGGGGTATGCTCCTATTAGGTTTAAGGTTCAAATCTCCTTGGGTGCAAATAATCTTTAGGGGCCACCGGATTGGGAGATTTTTCCATTGAATTACCCGAGGTGCATTTGCAAGAAAATCCTTGCCGAGGGCATGTGCAGCCCTGGGATCAGTCGGGGCTGTTCCTGGACACCCACTGCCAATAAAAAAAGAAAGTGTTTAAAAAACATTTTATTACTATGGTTGATTGGGATCTTTCTTTTTGAGTGGTGGATTGGGAAGTCTTAAGAAGTGCTATGGATATTTTGTGCCTGAAATCGAACTTATTTGTGGGCGCTGAGTGTTATATGTGAGTCACTATTTGAGGTGCTTTTTATCTCAAGCAGAACTTTCAGTATTAGTTTGGACAGATTGGTAAGCTGCTCCTTTGTGCTTATTTTTAGTGTTATTTGAGAGCACAAATAGCCATCCTTATTAGGGATTGAACATCCCGTTGACATGTTTTAGTTTTCTTTTTGTATTTGGAAAGTTGTAGGTATTTCCTTTTTTACATCCTGTGTATTTGGGCTTATGCCTATTTCTTTGGGAAGAAAATCTTTTATTACTTTGAAAAAAAAGCTTTACCTCTTCCAATATACCATCCAAAAAGAAAAAATAAAAACAATTATCTATTTGGCTAGTCTAATTGTCAGTATCAACGAATGGTTTCGTTGTTCAATCATATGGTTTAAATGAAGCATGTTTTATAATTTTATTCTTTTAAATATTGGTCTACTGGGGAGAAAGAAGTCCTTAATGTGGGGAGATACGTTATTCATTAGATTACTTGATTTATGGATGCATTGATTACAAATTTTTCCTTAAGTGCATTCTCTCTTTTGTTTTTTTTTGGGGGGGGGGGGGGTTGTGGGGGGATGATTTTTAAGTAGCTAATTGTGATAAAAAAAAAAAAAAACTTACTGTGATATATACACTCTTAAGGAGAGCTCTTGAGATTGTAGTGAGGGCTTTATAAATGATATCTTCTATATGCTTATCTTCTTAGTGCAATTGCTGAGTTACTGATTGCTTTATTTTTATTTTGGCCTTGAGTTTCTGTTATGGTAACATTTCTTGGTCAGTAAAACTTACCACCACTTCCAACTTATAGTTGCACATGTTCATATGACAGTGAAATTGCGCTTCTAGCTTTGTTTCCTGCATTCTGCATCCTGGTGGGGTTGACGCTTTGTTCTTAGTTCTATTAATCTGTTCATTTTGCAGGTATATTAGAGATCTTCTTCTTAATCCTCCTGCTTATGAGATTGCATGTGCAATTCAAGGTGAGTTGTGATGTACATTTGACGTGAAACCTGTGACTTAATATGAGTTAAAGTAGTGCTGTCTTAATCTTTGTTGTTCTCTATAACACCCCTTCCCGTAGGTCAGGAATGTTATATACATTCATAACATAATGCCCAGTAAAGAGATTCGGTCTCATAAAATACCTCACCTAGTGGATCATAAAACTCATCCAGCATGACAATCTTTCATTAGATAAAAGCTGTGAAATAAAAGAAACGACATAAGCTAGTTCTATGTGATACCGACACTGCTTAAATGTCTAAGTCATACACCAAGTCCCAGGAAATTTGTCCTACTCCTAGCATTCCTGCTCTGTATTTGCGAAATCATCATCTGGGACGTTAAAACATTAAAACAAAGAAACAAACAAATGAGTCGAAGACTCGGTAATATCACATCATACTGATTTTTTTATAAAGAAAAATATTATATATCAATAGGAGTAACCAAGTACGTTGGATGTATACAAAAAAACACCTAGTCTATACTAGAGAGCTCCAAATGACCACAAAAGCTGTGAAAAACTACCCAAAATACATCATGCCTGAGTTGGAATAAAACACCCCTCCCCACCCCAACCCTTGTTTCCCATAAGACTAATACTTCACCCGAAACTCCCTCTATTAGAGCCTCTTCATAATGCCCATGCTCTAGTCTTCCCTCGAATTGAGGTATCGCCTTTAGCGTCGTAGCTGATTGCCCAAGTAAGAGGTTTTAACTCTCTGCTTTTCTTAAAACTTGATTTAGAATTACGCAAGTTGCTCGCCTCAATCGCAGTGAGTAGTGTTTTAAATTGGTCTTCACATCTTCCATGTGAGAGTTCCATGATATGTTAAACCTCATTAACCTTATGCAAAATCAATCTGATGGTGAATCCGCTATATTATTTATCGGAGGAAGAGGCCCAATTAAATACAATCACTTTCTAAAAAAATAATAAGAATAATTATCAAAATAATCATTTTAAGCCCTAATTTAGGACCCCGTATGTTACATTCTCTCCATGATATGGCGATAATGTGATCAGGTTTTGTTTCATTTGGTTCTGCTTACATTTAGTTTTAGAGTTAAGAGCTATAATCCAACTTGAGCATATAAGATACTGCATTCTAGATTTAGGATAAATTCTTTCCATATTGATAATCTCAGATCTCCTTCAGTCTCGGTAATATTTGAGGTTTGGAACCTAAGATCTATCCAAACCCCACCCAAGATCTATCCAAACCCCACTGAAACCCTTTTAACCCTTGAACCATACCCAAGTAGTGAGGAGACTTTAATTAAATTATTCACTTCCAGGAATGTGTCCAAGTAAGATAATAATGATTTTGATGCCAGAAAATATTTTATTTTCAGATAACCGGTGTGAAGAGGGGAATGGTTTAGTCTGGTTTAAATTAAAATGATTACAAAACGATAAACAATTTTTTCAGATATTGAAATTCACTTTTATTGACATCTTAAACCTACAAGTTCAACTTTGCAAGTCTGTTGAAACAAATAGGTGATGATGATAGTCAGAATCCACATTCTTATATTAATGGCTTACTGGATTATTAATGGCAAAAACTTCTACTCATCATCCCCCCACACCACATTTTTAATTTTTTTAAAAATTAAATAAAAATAAGTGTGGTGTGTGGTGTATGAGGATGGTGAGTAGCAAAGCTTATTAACGGCAAGTCAATAGTAATAGGCATGGCTTAAATTCTTTCAGTGGCACACTTGGGTTGACATGTTCCAGAATCTAGTTTGCTATTTACTGGATTCTTTATTACCCTAACAAGTATAACAGCAAGTCACAGAAGCTGTTTCAAAGTGAAAAGAGACGCAGGAGGAGAAATTACTAATGTTGGATAAACTTCATGTGGGGTTCTGCATACAAGTATGGTTGTTTGAAATATCACTCTGAAATTTTCTTTGTTTTTCTTTTATAACAAATTTTTGTTTGAGTTTTACTTGACATGCAATCACTTAATTTTATTACCCACTTAGTACTGTATTGTTATTTATACCTTACTTGAATATTCTCTGAGTTGTATTTGTTTGGACAGAAACTTGCAAACTTATGAGCAGCGTAACATGCTCGATTCCTGAGTTTACCTGTGTTTCATCTGCGAAGGTTGTCTCCCAATTGCTTTATGAATCTGTTTCATGTTATTGCAACTAAATTTGTGCTCATTGTGCTTGTTAATATTACTAGAAAGCACAACCATATGTTTGATCATCTAGTGGATGATTGCATTCCTTATGTGCACACTTCAAAGATTGGGCAATAACTGGAAAGAAAGTCTTCAGGCTTCACATTGCAGACAAGAACTAAAGGAACTAAGGTTATGATGAAAATCATGAAACAGTTTCATTGATACTAACAATTTTGGTTACAATGATGAAAGGAATGTCAAAATTAGGATAAAACAGTTTGTAAAATGCCGAACTCCAACTTTGTAATTTACTTATCCAAAAACAGTTGCTGGTGAATTCGTCACCATCATCGAATCATCTGTTTTCAAAGACCTTCTTCATCTCTCGTTTTATTTTGAAAAGAATAAAAAAGAAAAGACACCCTCTGGTAAAAGAAATAACAATGGATAACAATGTGGTATGCCATTGCCATTTTAAGTTTCAGTTGCTCAGCAACACAAGGTGGATATTTAGATTGTGTTAAACCTCTCCAAAAGCGTAGACCTGATAACCTCTTCTTTATCAGTCAATGTCATTCCTTGCTCCAACAGTTCTAGTACCTTGGTTGACTATATTGACAACTTGAGTAACAGATTAAGGGAATTAAACCCTTTTTTTCTGTAAGTATGAGAATCAAAATTTAAGCATTAGAGAGGTTGCTCTGAGTTTATGGAATGAATTCTTTGCTCATATTGGGTCTAGCTTGGGTGATGCCGAGAAGGGTAGTTGAGTTCCTACTAAATTGGAGAGGTTTGTGTGGCAATCCGTAAATCTCAGCAATTTGGAAGGTTGGTCCCCATTTGTCTATGGTGGTGTCTTTGGAGGGAGAGGAACACGAGAAGCTTTGAAGATCGCGAGCAGTCAATGGATGAGTTTAGAGTTTTCATTTATAACACTTTACTCCATTGATCGATTGTAATAGGTTCCAATGGCTTGAGTATTCATGAATTCCTTGTATCCTTAGTCAATCATGCCTAGGTGTTGCTCCATTGTTGCTCTTGTATACTAAAGATATCACAGTGGCTGAGATTGTGGGGGTATGCAGGACGGAGGTACCATTGGAATATTAATTTTAATAGGGCGGCACATGATTGGGGGATGAATAGTTTTGTGGAGTTCTATAGCCTTACCTATGCTTTCAATATGAACATTCAGCAAGAAGACGGCTTGTGGTGGATGCCAGCAAAAAAATGGGTCTTTACTGTGTGGTCATTCTAGAAGGTTCTTTCTCAAGAGCACGAGATTCAGTTCCCGTGGAAAAAGTTGTGGCGACCTAAGGCACCTCCCCAAACAGCTTTTTTCTTTGGACAGCATCACTTGGTAAGATTCTCACCGCTGATAATTTGAGAAAAATGAGGATCATCATAATAGACTGGTGTTGCATGTGTAGACAGGAGGGTAAGTCAGTCAATCATCTACTTCTACACTGTGAGACCACCAGGGTACTCTGGGACAAACTGTTTAGAAGATCGAACCTTGCATGGGTTTGCCAGGACCGTGGTGATAGTTATGGCATGTTGGACTTCGATCTGGGGCAAGTGACAAGTTAAGGTGATTTGGAAGATGATTCCTATTTGTATCATGTGGTGCTTGTGGCAGGAGCAGAATGAGTGGACATTTGAAGATAAAGAGAATGAAGGAGGAGCTCATTTTTGAACCTTATGTACTTCGACCATTGCCGTGGACTTTAATGGCATGACCCTACATGATATCCTTGTTTCTGATGTGCCTACTTGATGGGTCACATGAATTTTTGTAATTAGCATTCATGCCCATTCTTTCATTAATAATATTTGTTTACTTATAGAAAAAAAAAGGTGTTGCTCTTGTATATGACCCGTGTACTTGGGCTATGCCTATTCCTCATCAGTAAAATCTTTATTTACTGATCAAAGAAAAAAACTCTAGCATTGAGTTCTCTTTTGATTTAAAAAAAGGAGAAATAAATGCTAGATGCAATAGGTGGAGTGAGTTCCAGGAAAGTATTGGTACTTGTTACCTTTTTAATATTTTGATAAGGAATATCGTATTGATTTCTTTTGCCTGAGGTTCCTTATCAGGAACTGCAATCTGATGTGAGGTAATTGTAAGCCGCAAATTTTGAAAGAAACCTATTTTGATTTCTTTAGACCTTTTGTGAAAATTCATTTTTTATTCTCTTTTTGTTGCAACCTTCTTGCCTACTCTCTCGTCTACTTAATAATCTCCGATTAAATGTATAATCATCAATTGTTCTCTCTCTACTCTCTAGCATTTTTCTTTGCACAATGTGCCTATGTGTGTATGTGAATGTACGGTGTAATTTTATGTTTGAAATGTCTGATTTGTGGTTTGTCTGTGTCTCTGTATGCCGTGCAGCTTGTAAAGCTACTTGAACAGAGGGAGGCCAATCATATTGAGTTTTGTAGAATTAAAAATGTACTTGATGAAATATTGAACATGTATAAAAATTCTGAGCTCAATGAAATTCTGAAATTGTTGATGGATCCGACATGGGTGGCAACTGGCTTAAAAATTGACTTTGAGACATTGGTAAGTAGTGGCATTTGGCTGTTGGGATTATTTTCGTACAATTAATTCTATTAGGCAAAAAACAATGATATAGTAATTCATATAGTATGAGGTAGCATTGATGAATGACCAAGGAACCTCAAAATTGACAAATTTCCACGTCCCTTCTAATCAATGAATCATTGCATTGTTGCTTTGTTATCTTGTGAACTGCTGTAAAAATGCTATAGTGAAAAAAAAAATAATACTTGGTGTCACTGCCACGAGTGTGGAGCCATTATTCAAGCTACATTATTTAAGACTCAACTTTTGCCTTTTAGTTTAGGATATTGGTATTCTTCTTTCAAGTGGCTGCACATATCATTGAAGGCTTCAAACTAGGGCTTTACAGTTGATTTGAGTTATGATCAGGCTGTTCTGCACATTAATCCCTATTAATTCCTATGGTAATACAATCTCAGGCCAGCCGTGACTCAAAAGTACAGTAGCTCAGAGTTCTGTAGTAACTTACTTCACACTGCTGAGCTGGAACCAGAAACTTTCGTCGTGGCTGAGCTTATCCAAACCCTAACTGTAACCTTACTTTAAAAATGTGAAGCCTCCCTGTTTCCACCATTATTTTGTATTTTATGTTTATTATAGGTTTAGGGATTTCTCAAATTGTCTGATATTGGTCATTGTCATTATTCGAGTTGGGCATTTCAACATAAGATATAACTTTTGTAGCCTGTAATATTTTTAATTCTGTATTACATGCACTAATTCCATAAGCAGTTTAACTTTGATTTAGCGATCTACTTTTAAAAAAAACTTTGATTTAGTGATCTAATGGATTATTGGATTGCAGTTTGTGGAGGCTTGACTATTAGGCACAATAAAAAAGGATGCTATCAACATGTCCTTTTTTTTTCTTCTGCCTACCTCATGGCCTATATAATCTTAATTGGATTTGTTCTCTTCCAGGTTTCTGAGTGTGAAGGGGCTTCATATAGAATTGGTGAAATGATCTCTCTGGATGGCGAAAGTGATCAAAAAATTAGTTCCTCTTCCGTCATTCCCAGTGACTTTTTTGAGGATATGGAGTCTTCTTGGAAAGGTCGTGTGAAGAGGAGACATATAGAAGAGGAATTTACCGATGTGCAGAGGGCAGCTGATGCCTTATCTTTAGCAGTAGGTCTTGGGGACTCAAAATATGCTTGTCATTATTGGATGCTTTTTTATTTACTGTGAAAGTCAGTAATTTCTAGAAAAATTAATGCTAGGTACAAGTCCTATATTGTACAAGTTTTGTACGAGCCTTTTGTAATAATATGGGGCCCCATCAAGAAAAAACAAGTTTTTCACACTTTTCCATAGTGGGGTCCACCTTTTCATAAAAGGCTTGCGCCAGGCTTGTGCATTTGGGACTTGTATATATTATTTCTCTTCTAGAAAAGAAAAATCATTGATCTTGATGTTGCATTTTCTTAATGGTCCATGTATTCTTTTGTTTTTGTTTTTTATTTTATCTTGTAGGGTGTAGCTATTGTAAATTAATATTACATAGATTTTTAATCTACATGACCTGAATGAGATGAAGGCAAAATTAAAAGGTCGAATTTATGTCAGAACTCCTTACATTTATCCTTATATTTTTGTTATGGTTGTACTCAGAAAGAAGTTCCATATATATTCCTCACCCACTATATTGCTAAGTATAAAAAATAAAAAATAAAAAAGAAAAGAAAAGATTTTTGTTTTTCAATGTAGGTTTAGGAAATGTCATATCCATGTTAGTATCAGTATCCGATACATTGGAACTATGGATGCAGCTTCCAGATATGGCCATCCATTCAGATTAGATACTCACAAAGTTGAACGAGTTCTACATAAATTGCTCGCTTTCTTACAGATCTATGCCAAATTTGCATATCTAGTTGTCCAGGTTGCACATCTTCTTACAAAGCCATGACAAGTTTGATTAGCTGCCTAGCAAGTTCTCATCCAAAGTCACAATTGCTACACTATGAATGATGTTTGCAGGTGCCACCTGTGTTTTAAAATCAACAGAATACATTTGTGGATTTATTTTCATTTTCTTTATCCCCATCAATTGGGTGTTTCCTTTTATATATGTCCTGCCTGGGTATTTCCTGTTATATACCTCCTGCTTACTAGGGTTGCGCCCCACTGTGCTTTGAATGATACCACCTTAATTATTAGAAAAGAAATGAATTGAAAATATTATTTTCTCATCATAGCCTGCACATTTGGAAGTTCTGTGTCAAAATTCTTATGAGCCCCTTTGTTGAACCTTGTAAGTAACATTTATGCATTTCTAACTGTTTGTGTTAAATGTCTACGGCTTTATATATGGGCAATTATTTGCAGGTTACCGAGGATTTCCTTCCTATAATTTTTAGAATAAAGGCAACCACAGCCCCACTTGGAGGTCCAAAGGGAGAAATTTCATATGCTCGAGAACATGAAGCTGTTTGGTTCAAGGGCAAACGTTTTGCACCATCAATATGGGCTGGGACTCCTGGTGAAGAACAAATTAAAAGGCTTAAACCAGCTGCAGATTCAAGAGGTCGAAAGGTTGGAGAGGAATGGTTTACCACAATGAAGGTGGAGGATGCCTTAACTAGGTGCATAAAGTCATGGCAGTTGTTATGCTGATCCTCACATTAGAATACTTGCTAGTGCTATTAATTATATGGTTTACGACTGATTACGTCTCTCTCTTTTTGTTTCAGGTACCATGAGGCAGGTGCCAAGGCAAAAGTAAAGGTCTTGGAAATATTGAGGGGACTTTCTTCTGAATTACAATCTAAAATCAATATCCTTGTCTTTGCTTCCATGTTGCTTGTGATTGCAAAGGCATTATTTGCTCATGTGAGGTTGGGTTCACCTATCTTTAACGAGCTTTTGCAACAATAGATGCATATCGGTAACCGTGATTCATCTCTTCTATTACATCTTATCTGTAACAAGAGAGCTTTTGCCTGTTGTCTTTTTTTCCTTTTGACTGTAGACTTTATGCTCTGATGAGTTACAAGAATTAGGGTGTGGACATATGTATGCTGTTGGGTACTTTGCTTTTCTACTAGGTTTGAATACAGTTGGCTTGAAATCAGTTTTAACTTTTCCATAATATGAGAACCATCTAAACGGTTCACTCATCCTGTGAACTGTGCAGGCATCAATAGAACGCTGAAAAGTATTCTGTAATATAACTTCTATACTTAGGTTTTAATTGAGTTGTATGAATTTACTATCAAGAAATTGAGCTGTATAAATTTGCAGTTGTTGGTCTTTTGTGTCCTGACACCATTTGTTGTGAAATATATAGCTCTTGATGTAATATCTTGTTTTTAATTAGCACCAGTATTTTGTTAATATTGCTGACTGTATTTTAATTTGATTCATTGATATTTTGCAGTGAAGGGAGAAGAAGGAAATGGGTTTTCCCCATTCTGGCAGGGTGCAATGGGCCCAAGGTTGTATTCAACAAATAAACATATTGTTGGCTGAATATTCTATCATCCATTTTATTGATAGTAATCCCATTTTCCATATCCTTGTGCTGATTGATACTAAGGCCTCGTTTGGTTACACAAGCCATCTCATCTCATATCATCGGTGTAACCAAGCAAGGCCTAAATATGCAGTTGCACCTTTAGTTTTAGCACAGCATGACTGATGTATGCTAGAGTTGTGAAACTGCTGTTTTGCCTCCTTTCCCACACTGATATTGTAGGTTATTTATTTATTCTGTATGTTTATCTTTAAAGGAAATGGTGCCTTGTTCTATCTATATCATGCTGTCATGATATCATGCTACCTTATGTATACGAGTTCTTGTCATCGCTGTTTTAGTATTAGAACATCTAGGTGCAAGTAAATCCTGATAATTCATTTTTCATACTAGTGAAATTACAATTTATTCACAAAGATAGGGCAGTTAGTACCAACTAAGCTAGAACTTAAAGGAGAGACTTTCACTGTATGTTCTACTACATTGATGCTATTTGATAAGGAAAATCATGAGCTGACTTATGCTGAGAAGATGTTTGAGCTAGAGGAAAGTCTCTCCAATTTCTAGAGGAGGTTGGGAGTGCACAATTTGAGGATATTCAATAAAGCACTACTGGGTAAATAGTTTTGGAGATACAATTTGGAGGGAAATTATTGTTGTGGAAGGAAGTTATTGTTGCTAGACATGGTGAGGCATGGGGGGGTTAGTGCGACTTTAGAACCAGATTTTAGTAGGACGTGTGGTGTGGAGAGCGTTCTTTGGAAAGAGTCTTTCCAACTCTTTATAGCATTGCAGTTAACAGGGAGGCCTCGGTGACAGATTTGTTTGATATGGCTCAAGACTTACTCCAGTGGAATATCCTATTTACCAGAGCTAACCATGACTGGGAATTGTCTATTGTTTTAGATTTTTTTGGCTTATTATACTCTATGAGAAGCATAACTGCACAGAGAGACAGGAACAGTAGAGATTTGTAGGCAGGAAGATATTCATTGTTAAGGCCTATTATAAAATTTTGACTTCCCAAGGTAATGGCTTTCGGTTGAAGAGCATATAGAGGACTTGTGCCCCTCCCAAAGTGGTTTTCTTTGTGTGGACTGTAGCTCTCGAGAATATCCTAACCATGGATAACTTATGCAATAGGGGAATAATAGTGATGGATTGGTGTTTTTTATGCAAAAAGCACGGTGAATCAATGGACCATCTATTACTACACTGTGAGGTGGCAAGAGTGTTGTGGAATGAGATATTTAGTAGAGTGGATGTTGTGTGGGTTATGCCGCCTAAGGTTGTAGATTTGTTAACGTGTTGGAGGGGTATTCCAGGCTGTCCACAGATAGTAGCAGCGTAGAAGATGATCCCATTGTGCCTGATGTGGTGTATTTGGTTGGAAATAAATGCGCGATGCTTTGAAGATAAAGAGCGAACAATGGCGGAGCTTCAAAATTATTTCCCGCATACTTTATTCCTTTGGTTTTCAGCCATTGTCCCTAATGGAAGCAATGTGCATGGTTTATTATCTTTGATGTAGAGCTCTAAGAATATATTTAGGCATTTTCATTTGTATACTCACCTTGTACTTGGGCTATGCCTACTTATATTTATATCAATAAAATTACTTATTACTTATAAAAAAACAATAATATAATAAAAATCACAACAAAAACAAACGATCTCGGTTAGGCTGAAGCACGGAAATATCACTCTTTTTAAGGAGATTTAAGCCCTCTGTGGTTTACAATCTCTCAAATTAACCAGTGCAGTAGAACTCCCCTTAACTTGACTCCTCCAGGATACGAGAGCCCAATTGATCATTGTATAGCTCAAATCTACCCTGCACAAGTAAAAGAGCCCAAAACTCCACCAAAAGAACACATTTCTTTTATCTGGAAATACTATAAAAAATATTTACTCATTAAGCTTGTTGCTCTCACTTTTTATATAGTTTTTTGTTTTGCCTCTACCCGTACGGATAACTACACAATGTCACAAACACACACACACACACACATATATATATATATATATACTTTTCCTTGTATACGTACAAAAAAACTTCTTGTATAAAAAATAATGTGCTGCAAGTTTAATAACCTCTGCTTCATTCACTTATAAAAAAAAAAAACCTCTGCTTCATTTATTTACATGTTTTGACATATTGTTCAATTGTCCAGGTTACTTCAGAATCTTTTGTGCTAGAATTTACTACATCTGTCAAGTGATATCATTGAGACCATCATCATTTCATTCTTGCTAGTGGTGTCTCACTTGTCGATGTGTTGAATGCAGGGTGTGAAGCCATTAAATGGAGCATATGGGATGAAAATAACCGGTCTATCTCCCTATTGGTTTAATGTAGCAGAAGGCAGTGCTGTACATAATACAGTTGATATGCAATCATTGTTTCTTTTGACAGGACCAAATGGTGGTGGTAAATCAAGTTTGCTTCGATCAATTTGTGCTGCTGCATTACTTGGAATATGTGGATTTATGGTGCCTGCAGATTCAGCCTTGATTCCTCAATTTGACTCGATCATGCTTCACATGAAATCTTATGATAGTCCCGCCGATGGTAAAAGTTCCTTTCAGGTTAGTCACTACTTATTTCTTTCCATGTATTAGGTACTCATAGATACGATGTTCAGCAATGGAGTCTTGTTTTAGTCATTAAATGTAAACCCTGTACTGGATGGCTGCACATATTTGTTTTCTTATCTTCATTTTCCAGCATTTTCTTGATTTTTTTTTTTCTTTTTGCTTGTTAGTTGTATCCCTTGTATTCTCCCTTTAAATGAACAATCAAGCTGGATATGCTCAGGAATCAACTGCGAGCTCATTATAAGATGGGAGGTCTAAAATACAATCTCAAAGGCTCAAAGCATAAGGGATAACAAGGAGTTTTGAACTTTCCCTATCATCCTTTAATATTGAGAAATCCCTGCTGGTTAACGTGCACATTCATGTTGTTGGTCCATAGCTGTTTGGCATGAGAGCCGTTTAAAATCAGATGCCGTTTTATTTTTTTTCCCAGAAAGCATTTTGTTGTGAGCTACAATTTAATACCTCATTTTATGGAGTTCTATGATTAGAGACATGCTTGTTCCCTAAACCTCTTGTATGGTGTAAGTCTTTTCGGTTTGTATAATTTCATGAACTTTTATTCTGCAAACTTTAGGTCATTTTCTAGTCATAATAACATAAGCACTCTCAATAACCTATTCATCATATATGCTTTTAATCTCAGGTAGAAATGTCAGAAATTAAGTCCATTATTGCTGGAACAACTAAAAGAAGCCTGGTGCTTATAGATGAAATTTGCCGAGGGACAGAAACAGCAAAAGGGACTTGTATTGCCGGTAGCATCATTGAAACTCTAGATAAAATTGGCTGCCTTGGTATTGTATCCACTCACTTGCATGGAATATTTACTTTGCCACTCATTACCAAGAACACTGTTTACAAAGCAATGGGAACAGAATATGTTGATGGGAAAACAAAACCAACTTGGAAGTTGATAGAAGGGATATGTAGAGAAAGCCTTGCATTTGAAACAGCTAAGAAGGAAGGAATTCCTGAAACAATCATCCAAAGAGCAGAAGGCCTGTACCTTTCAGTTTATGCAAAAGTTCTTTCGGAACAAAATGGTACAAAATCAAACTTATGTTCTAGCAAGAGTGCCAATGGTTCTGATGAATCCCATTTCCAGTCAAGTGGGACTCTTGAAGTAGCTACCTATAATAGTGCAGAATTAGCAAACCCAATTCAAGTTTTACAAAAAGAAGTTGAGAATGCCATCAGGGTAATATGTCAGGAGAAGCTTAATAAGTTATACAAGAAGAAAAACGTATCAGATCTTGCAGAGGTACGCTGTGTCCTAATCGGTGCTAGGGAACGGCCTCCTCCATCAACAATAGGTGCTTCTAGTGTCTATGTGATGCTTAGACCGGATAAGAAAATATATGTTGGAGAGGTACTTTTCTTTCGACATTCTTTGTTTTCTGTTGCAAGTATGAGTCATATTCATTCCTATAAAAAATAATATGAGTCACATTCAGAAAGTTATCCCGAAACTTCTTTAAAGAGGATTAATCACACAACTACAACATGTCTTACATGAGGGCTATTTTAATTTAGCCAATATATCAATTTAATCTGTTCTTATTGTTTTTTATTTGCTGCACATGGTGCTATGTGATGACTATCACCAGCAATGCTATATTGACTTTTTTTAAAACTAATGCTGTAGACTGATGATCTTGAGGGCCGAGTCCGTGCTCATCGTTCAAAGGAAGCAATGCAGAATGCGTCTTTCCTTTATTTCATAGTCCCAGGGAAGAGTCTGGCTTGCCAACTAGAAACTCTTCTCATCAACCAGCTTCCTAATCAAGGGTTCCAACTAACCAATGTGGCTGATGGTAAGCACAGAAATTTTGGCACATCGATCTCCATAGAAAGCGTGCCCGTATGTTCATAATGTGGCAGCCCTTGATCACATGATGTGTAACCCATAGCTAGTCAGTCAGAAGTAGCTGGCACTCGGCCATCCCATGTTCGTGTATGTAATTCAAAGACGGTAAGAGGATGTGAAACTGATCCGGCAGTGGTTGCAGCAATTTTGCCTTTTTGATGTCTGTTGCTCCACTTGCAGTTCATTGCCCTCAATTGCAGTAAAGGGCTGAGATTTTCTGTTGTTTGGCATGTAATCTTACTGCATGTAATGCCACATGTATATAAATTCTCCATTTCCTTGTTCAATTCTGTTTGGAAATTCGAAAGTTTGCAGCCGAAGTTTGCAACTTGGCCCAGCCCGGACAATGAGTAAAATGTAGCCGAGAATACTGACCCCAGTTTTAATTTTGATAAATCTCAGGGTTGTGCATTGTATTTTGATTTATCCAAGAGGGAGACTAGGGCTGGAATTGAGCCGATCCGGTATTTAGATTGTTGAGCTTGGCTCGACTAAAAAATCTCGAGTATGAGTCCGAAATTTTTATCTAATCTTTGTTTGAACTTGGCTCGGTAAGCTAAGTTTTTCTCTTAAGCTCAAGTTCGAGCTTAATTCCAAAAATTAGCTGGGCTCAACGAACTCAAGTTGAGCCAAGCTTTGTTAGAGTTGTTTATTTTTGATGTTATGAATAAAATTGAATAATTAATAAATAAATAAATAAAAAATTTAAATTTAATTAAAAGTTTTACAACTATTAAGTAGACTCTTTGTTGAATTAAAAAATTAAAAAATTTATAAATAACTAATAAGTAACTAGATTATATTTTATGCTTACTTATATTACCAATACATATAAATGATATGATAGTATATAAGAACATTTCACATACTATTCTTGGATACTAGTATATAATATTATTAAATCTTACTAATTAATTATTGTACAAATTATAAAATAACTACGAAGTATATTCAATATATAGATAATTAGGTTATATATTATTAACTATATATTTCATTCTAAAAGGTATTATGCTTATATTATTTATTAATATTTTAGTCGGTATTTGTCATTTATTAACCAAGCGATGTTTGGACAACTTTTTTATTTTTTTTTATTTTGCATGAGTTGAGGTTAGTTTGAATTTAATTGAGTAATTATTAAAGAGATCAATTCATTTACAACCCTAATTAGGGAGACCTTTGTTTGCTTGTGGATTATACGGTGGCAATTGCAATTGCAAGTAGCTGCCATTATGCCCTTAGAGGATATAGGTCCATTTCTCTATAAAATCTCACAATTTATTAAATTATAACGAAACTTACAAAAGAAAAACATGTAAATTGATATGATGTGAGTTTGTTTTATAATGGAAATATATTATAAATTGACGTTAATTCATTTCAATGAATTTTTTATAATTATTTTTAACATCTTAAACATTTTTACTGTTTAGTCTTTGGAGTTCAGATTAATATTAAATATCATGAACCATAAGGATTGTTTACGATAATTTAATCTTAATTAATCTTAAATTTTTTCCATTGCTAAAAGCTGTGCGTTTCGTTGCCTTCGAGAGAAAATGCCCGTCTTCCTGACTTGATCCCACAACTCATTTTGGAACGAAAAGGGGAAACCTGGAAACCGGTCCGACTATGAAATTTCAAAAATCAGCCCCTCAATCAGGCAGCACACGTAAGAGACTTTTTGAACTTCGGTTGAGTCCGCGTTTCACTTGATCAGTTCTCGTAATCCCATCCTCGTCAGTCGTAAACTAGACTTCCTTCGACTTCATCCCACAGTGTGGCTTTATCCCTTACTTGGAGGTTAAGCCAGCACTTGCAATTGAGGGAGTTGGGTTTGTACTGGGAATCATGGAGTTCGGAGAGGATTTTGAAGAGGAGTGGGTCGGGAAGGAGGAGTAGCGAGTAGATATTATTCTTCATACCAACTTTTTTTTATTGAGATTACGGGATTTTAATTTCAAAATATGTAGTTGCATACCGTGGACTATTTCAAAATTGTGGATTTATAGATTTCTTCCAATTTTTTTTCGTCTTTTAGGTTCTTTTTCTTTTTATATTTTCTTTTGTGGTTTTTTTGGGTTTTCGTCCTCTCCATATTATTGAAGAAAGCAAGAAATTTATTTATTTTCTTTGAAACCTGAGGCTTGTGAACTTCGAGGTCAATGTTTGGTGGGTTTGGGTTAATTGCACAAATCTGGATTGGTCACAAGTCTTTGTGTTGTTTTCTGGTGAATGTGATTCGAACTTTAATTTGGAAGCAGTCAATTTCTTTTAATATTCGGAAGCTGGGTAAATTTGGAGTCCGCAGGAAGAAGAAGAAAGAAGAAGAAGATTGCAGATTGTTTGAGGTGATCTGAGTGAAAGAAATTATTTGAGTAGAAGGAGGAAGCGATAAGTCAAGTTCAAAACGTTTGGTTTAATATCATGAAACGTGTCTATCATGATTTTTATGTGATTGCTGAGGTGGCATCTAGTAATTGGAGGGCTGCTTTTCTTCTTAAATCATTCCTTTGCTCGCCTTCTCTCCGTCAGAAAATTTACTCTGCCACAACTCATTTTATTCTCCTACATTTGCTCGAACAGGTTGAGATCTGGATGGACAAGGTGGTGGAGGCCGTAGAAATGACGAAGAAGGAGTGGGACGAAGCGTATAGTCGGACGCAAGAGCATATAAAGGCGATACAATTGTACGGGATTTCTAGGGAGGAGAGGAATCCCAATTCGAATTCCCTTCCGAGATTGAACGGGCTCGCTCAGGACGGCTTGGCTTTCCTCTCCTCGCTCCACTTCAAGCTCGATCTTCTTGCGCCTCAGTTGCCCACCGATGATCAAGTCCAATCTGCCACCGCGCTACTTCAGTCTTGGAAGGATCAATCCCACGAGTAACAAATCCTCTCTCTCTCTCTCTCTCTCTGTGAACAAGTTGATAAAAAAAAATGGAGCACGGGGAGGAATAGGATAGTGACATAATTCGTTTCTTTAATTTTCTTCTTCTTCATTTTTTATTTTATTTGAATTGCCTGAAAGAAATGAATTTTAAAACCAATAGACAGAAAATGGTGGCATTGATTTTTCGACTTTGCGCAGTCCTGAGAGAAGTGTTTTTATTTGCCTTAATTTCTGAGCAACCAACCAAAGCTCTCGTTTATCGCTTTCCTCTAAGGGCTTTTATTTCTCTTAGTAAGTAGTTTGGTAATCACTGTTTATTGTCTTGACTTAATAATAATAAAAAAAAAGATCTTTGTTTATTGTCTTGGTTGCCAGTTTGCGATTGAGTCTGAGGAATGCCAATTTGCAAGCAAAGGCTAATATAAGGAAAGCTGCTCAGGAAGAGGTAATCAGCTCCATGTTAAATTACTGTCGTAAAATGTTAGTCATTTACATATATCTACATTAAGCCATCTTTTATCTGGCTGCGATCACCTGATATAGTTTTCTAGAAAATATCCGTTAGTGGTTAGTTACATTCTGAGTGCTTGTGATAGAGGCTTGGATTCAGGTCTAATTTTTTATATGGTTGTGTTGTTGCAGAGAGAACTTCTTTTGGGTGGTGGAGAGGAGTCCACAATTCGCAGACGCAACTTACAGTAAGTATGATGCTTTCTAGATTAGTTCATGTATTCAATGCAGTGATTGTAGTTCTGAACACTTTATCTGGACAAAAACGGCCATATCCTTGACATGGGTTGTATGACTTATGACCGTCTTTTTAGGACAAAAGCTGGAATGACTTCTGCTGCTGAAAGCATCACCGATAGCCTTCGGCGAACTCGCCAATTGATGGTTCAGGTTAGTAGCTCTGTTTCCTCTTGTTTTCTTTTGTAATGGTTTTTGCCCAGATTGTATTATTGATTTATTTAATGTATCACCATGTGCTTATAGGAGGTGGAAAGAAATGTAAGCACACTTGCAACTTTTGGTAGGTTCTCTTATTCCAACATCTTATGCAAATTATCCTTGTTTAATCATGATGAAAGTATGAAATTGTTGAGAATTATATCTTAAATTGCGTAGAGTCAAGATATTTTTTTTCTGTTTTGAAGGTGGGTAAAAATAATGACATACTCTTAAGGATTAAAAAATCACGTAACTGTTTTGATATGGCCGCATGACTTGGTTAAAATTCTTGAATCTACTTTAAATCATTGATCAATATGACCAAAAACATAAGGTAGAATCTTACAACGAAAGTGGTCCAGTTGAAGCTATGGTGAAATACTATTCACTTACTATTAACTTAAATACAGTATAAAATATGTGATGGGATGAATGTAGACTTCAGACATGAATTCGTATTTTTTGTTTTTTTGGCAATTATGGTTTGGATATATAGATGAATCAACGGGAGTGTTAAAGAAGGCTGAAAGTGAATACAAAGGGCACCGCTCATTGTTCATGCGAACTCGAAATTTACTCTCCACAATGCAACGTCAAGATGTCATGGACAGGTAAAGTTTTTTTTCTTCTTTTCTTTCTATTTCCCAACGACTAATTATCTGTATTTGCACAAACTCATGCAAGTTTCTTTATGTGAACAGGCTGATACTTGCAGTTGGAGTTTTCTTGTTCTCATGTGCTGTTCTTTATGTTGTCTCAAAGCGCATTGGGATACTTAAGTTGCAGAGAAAGGTTACTGCTGCCCTAAAGGCTGGTATGGTGAGACAAGCAGGGATAGGACAAAGAGTTGATGCGGATGGCATAAATCTTCCCCAGGTCCATGAAAATGCAGTTCATGAGGTGGATATTCCTTTAGAACAACATATGCATGATGAACTGTAAAATTTAATTTTTTATGGGTTCCATCTCAATGGCTTTCCATCTTCCTTGGGCCCTTATATTTGGCCCTTTGGCCATATATAAGGCAATATTTATATATGCACCTTCTGCATGGCAGTCTGCTTTATAATTAATCTCAAAGTGAAATGCTTCACTTGTCAGTGGTTACTATATAAGAAGAGAAATGGTTTCCAAAGGCCAGATATGTACAAATTATTTACAATCTCTGTGCAGTAGGTGTGAAGAAAATCGTACATATGGTTCACTTTTAGCTAAGAGATAGATACAAAGATGTCTTAATAATTCTAAAGCACCCTTGATCTGGCATTCAACCAATTTACGAACACCACACACTGAAATGAGCGACTCTTGGACAGGTTTTACTTTTGAGTGCTTATGCCAAGAGCCAAAAGTTTTTGTGGGTTTTTGTATTGAGAAGATAGCCTGCATTTTGGCCCTTTTTCTGAACTCCAACACAGTTGCACTTGCTATTCTCAATCAAATACTCTGCTGTGTCTACCACTTTTGCTCCTCTCGTAGACCCTCCAGGCCGCCTACATCTGTTGATACACAGCAAAACCAAGGGGGAACAATAGTTAATAATAAATCAATTAACTAAAGTCCAGTATTTTAAGAATAAATAAATAAATAAACGCGTAAAAACAGTTAATAATAACGAGAAACAACTTTTAATAACATTCTGTTACCAAGTAAAGAAAAAAAAAATCCAAAGACATCCATGATTTCCTACATACCCTTTAAGGGATCAAGTTTTCTGGTTGCTCATGTTCGTTCCTAAATTGGCATTGGTCATCAAGTAATGTTGTTAGCTACAAATATCAAATGTATAAGTTTTGTGCAAATTTTTTTTTATAATAAGTGAGTTCCATTAACAAAAGTAAGTTCTTTATACTACTTTTTCATGGTGAGATTTACTTTTTTTATAGAAGGCTTGTATGAGACTTGTATATTCGGGACTTGCATATATTATTTCTCGTGATCACTTGTTTGATTTTCCTTTTGAGTAATGCTACATACAATTCTTATTTTGGGGATTGCTCATCTCACACAAGATGAAGAAATTTTGTCTTCAAAATTTTTTAAAATTATAATAATATTCTTATCAAAATAGTACTTTTTCTCATTTACAATAATATCCTTTTCAAATAGAACTTCTCGTTTTTCTTTTATCTCTAAGTGACTGATTGGGAAATCAAGCATGGAATAAATCTACTTCACTTAAGAATTTTCTCCCGAGATGTCCTGATAATTTTTTTTAAAAATTTTAACTTAATGATTAATAAAGTGTTTTCTATCATGTTGTAAGTTTTTTTAAAAAATATTTAAGAATATTAACAAAATGAATGAAAAAATTATTTTGTATCGAGACAACTTGGGCAGACACTGCTCATAATGCGTGCCTGCATGCATACACTATTGGTATTATGAGAATATTGTTCTTCAACTAAGATCTTGCCATCTATAAAATCATTTTAATTAGTGCAATTGGAGATGATAAAAAAAATATAGAATTGCTATATTCTTATTTTCTGAAACCATCTATAAACACTTCCTTTAACTTTTTGATGATTCATGGCAAATTTTCATGATTATTATTCCTTTTTTTTTTTTCTGGACGGAAGATATTGAAATATTTCTAATAATGTTGTTTTCATCTTAGATGTTGATGTTAAAGACTCACCCTAAAATTGACGAAGAGAGACTCCGACGCTGCCCTATAAATATGAGATCGATGTTGAGCATCTTGCTTTGGAAAAGAATAACCCCTGCCTTATCTTTGCCCTCCATTTCCACCCTCTTTACACTTACAAGAAGCTTTGGCTGAGCAATATTGCATGCATGCTTCATTTCTTCGAGAAAATCCACGTTCCCTTCACCTACATCTGAGCATCCATTAATGGCGGAATAGGAGCCTACCTTAGGCCTCCTCATGAATGTAGACAATGTGCTTCGCCGCGAGCTTGGGTACTTCCCAACGTGGAGGAGAATCAATTCATCTTGTTCAAATATTGCATGAGATAGAGTGTATTGTAGTGCGATCGCCGACTCTCGGGTCGGCTCTGCTATCACCATCACCTTCCTTGTCAGAGGACTCCCACCACCTTGCATGGCAGCCTACCGTGGCAGATTTTGATATTATTAGTAACAACAATCACTGTTGCCAGCCACTGTAAATCTAACCCTTGTATCCACCGCTACCAAAAACACAACTTTGGGGTGGGGGGGAGCGTAGAAAAGTAATCAAAGAAACGAATTTTCCAGTAATAATGGTGATGTTGGTGTCAAAGAATTTGTCTATTTGCTTGCTAAGATGCCTTTATTATGAAGATTTAAAAATACGAGATTGTCATTTTGTTGTGTTTAATGTTTATCCTTAAGCAGGACAACAACCATTGACAGATCTATTAGCTTTGATTCAAAGCTAAATTTGGGGTGGTGGGGGAATGTTTGTTTTTGGAAGCCCCCAACCTCCTCTAGATCTGGTCAATACCAGCAAAGCTCGAAAGACAGTTGAAAAGATTTTGAGTCGACACTCAAATTGTTTTAGTTTTTGCTTTCTCGAGTCTTTAAACAAAACAAAAACGGAAATCCTCATCCAACTCATCATCTCTTGATTAGTTTACAAATATTCAGTTCCAGTCAATACTTGTTTTCGGACTCGCATAAATGCACCCTGTAAGAAACACCACTCTTGAGGGTAATGCCACGTGTCAATCATTTTGTATTTTAAGAGCCCATCCATAATTATTATTTATTTTATATAATTATATAAATCTGCATATTATATAAAGAATATTTCTACTTATCATCACTACATAGCACGCGCCACATCTATTTTCTTTTATTTCTTCATTTTTCCTATAACAAATATAAGATGTATAGATGATAAGTAAAACAACTCAATTTCTTTAATAAGAATAAATCTACTTATCATCTTCACATATTGCACTACATTTATTTTAATTTATTTTTTCATTTTTTCCTATTACAAATATGTGGTGTATGGATAATAAGTAGAACAACTCAATTACTTTAATAAGAATAAAATAATAATAACAATAATACTAATAACTAAAAATAAAAAATAATATTAAAATATATAAAAACTGTGGTGTGGGACGATGAGTAGCATCCCTCCATATAATACTCAGCAAGAAAATGATCAGCTTTTGGCGTTTAATTTCTCCAGAAGTATCTTGTTTAGAAGCCCCGGATTGGCTTTCCCTTTTGACGCTTTCATTACCTGCATAATATTCAGAATCTCTTGCTATTAATAAGTAGGGTAGAGATAACAAAGCTTCATATTAAAACCCCTACAAAATTTTTACCTGGCCAGCAAAATAACCTTGTAGCTTAGTTTTGCCCCCACGATATTGCTCCAGCTGTTGAGGGTTCTCTGCAATTACTTTTTCTACCATTTTCTCGATCTCCACAGGATCTACTATCTGTCATTTTCCAAACCATGAGACCCCTTTGACCTTAATTTTCACTAGACAATAAAGGGTGAACTATCTCTTTCATAGGACACCAGCTAATGAAACTTATCCCACTTTTAAGGATACTAGATGTCCCACATGCTTGAAGCACGGGCTTGGATTAGAGAATAACTTATTCAGCCATTTTCAACATCGTAATTATTCATACGGTCACCCATATATTGGGTGCATTGCTTCCAAAGCTAAGCCTTGACATTATTATGTCTGAAAAATAGTTTGTGGATGTGCCAAAAAAAAAAAAAAAAAAAAACAACAAACAACAAACAAACAAAACAAAACACATGGTTCAACTTGCCCAAACTTTGGGTTGCAATCTTAGTGACAGTGGAAAATATCTTTCACCTAAAGTAGTTACCCACTTCACTTGCTTAATCTTGGTCACAGAGCAAGCCAAAGAAAAATTTAAGCATCGGCTATTATGTTAAGGATGTATTCTTCCATCAATGCAGCGTATACAATCCTTAAATATAATCACTTGAAGCTACTATAAATGACCTAATTTCTCTCATGATCTCTAAGAGGATCAACTTAACATAAGCAGAGGATAGACAATTCTTAATTTAATAAGATCTGTTTATAGAGATCCTTAGGTACAATGGCATTGACTATAACTAAAAGTCGTTGCTGTCTGGCACACTCACTCTCATATCAGTCCAAGACCATGTATCCCTTACATTTGAGACGCCAAATCATAGGTCTTCTCAAACATATGCATCTCATAAAAGCCTTTTATGTCCAAGGTAAGGAAAGGAGATTTTGTATGAAAAAACAAGAATAGAGAGCACCATCAGTTTTTTATTTGAAAAGAATTATATCTACATAAACTCCTAACTAAAGTATCTTTACCTGAACCAAATCCTTTTCTTTTATTAGTCCCTTGACAGTTCCACCTTTGGCTAGTAGCTCAAACAATATCTGCAGATCACAACTTACATGTTGAGGATTTAACAAAAACAAGGAATGGTTAAATATGTCCAAAGAAGAATAGGACCACAAAAAACTCTCATAAGGTCCCTATGCACCTGTTGACCATTTTAATTCTGATCCTGCATGGTGTGCAGATATCTTAAGACCTTGCCGCCTCGTAGCCTTGCAATTTGTTAGTTAAATCCCCATGCCACATGCTATTAGAAGCTTAATACAAACTAGTTTGGATTATATTTTACACGCTTATTTTTTATAGAGCCTCTTATGATCCTATCACGTTAGCAGGTAATAGGGAGGGGAGGGGTAGAAAAATAAAGCGAAGGCATCACCTATACTGATTGAGATTGCCACAAATGATAGCACATAAAACCCAGAGTATTTGACAAGACAAAAAATATATATATAATTAAGAAAAAAATAAAGTATATTGACAAACAGGTGAATCAGCGAGATATATATACACTAAAGACATGATAAGAACAAAAAATCTAAAGATTAAAATGAATTCGGAATTGGTAGTATAAAGCATTACTGGCAGAAGCAGACTCTTACCTCTTTCCCAATCTTTCCACTAATGGTCCCACCTTTTATGGAAGCTATCAATTCGGCTAGCTCCGGGGGGACTAACTTAATCTCATTTATGGTCAACTTTTCATTTTTCATGTAGGCAGCAATATCACCCATTATCCAATTGGTAGCCAGCTTCACATCAGCTCCCTTTGCAATGGTTGCATCAAAAAATTGTGCAACCTAAGGCATTCATTTAAGTAAAACAGCCATATCTTAGAATGTTCTAGCATGATATATATCAAATGATACTATTAAGCAACAGAAACATGGTTGTACAGGCATGTGAGAATGTGCTTTCATGTTTGCTTTTGAAGTAGGACTAAGGAAAATGCAGCAAGGCTAATATTTTGGGCCACAGCTATAGATTTCAATGGTTACTCTTTTCATGAGTTTCTTGTATTGCACCTACCATCTTCGACCTAAATAGGTCTTGTCCTATGTATGCCACCTTGTGTACTTGGGTTTTGCCTATTCTATTAATACAATCATTTACTTATAAAAAAAAAAAAAGGAAAATGCAGCAAGGGACTGTCTTTGTGGCTTGATTGACCTTTGGCACATCTAAACTGTGATGCTCAAGAGGCATGTACCAAAACCTTGGCAGAACAAATATACAGGGTTCAATTCCAGGATTAAGAGGTCACAAGCATGCGCATGAATGCACAACTTTTCTATTGCTTTTCATCTTTCTTTCTTTCTTATCAAAATATCAGTAGAGTTGTAAGGCCTTGGGCACACTTTAACATTGAATGAATATATCAGATATCTGCAGCTTAACCCAGAATTATCTTTGACTTTGTTTAACTATTGCATTAAGTATGAAATACGAAGTTGGGGTTAAATTTTCTACTCTGTTCTTTTCTTCCTCTTCTTTACTCTTTTGATTGGCCATTTCCCTCAATTCCCATATATGTACGGCACAAACTTTAAAACGCAAATGGGGATACGCAGTCAGTAAAAACTTTCTAAATAATGAAGAGGACTCACATTAATGTCATTTGCAAGGAAAAGAACATCCTGCATGCTTAGGCCCATCTTCTCATACCTCCGACGCTTCATTTCTGGAGCTTCTGGCAATGAATCACGAATAGCATCTACGTATTCTTTAGTGAGGATAACTCCAGGAAGGTCTGGTTCTGGGAAATATCGATAATCAGCAAGCCCTTCTTTTTTCCTCATTGTAACTGTTTTCTAAACATTATATCGAAGGTTAATGGAGCATATAAGGAGACACAAAATGACCAAGTTAACCATATTTCTCTTGCTTGTTGCATTAGATGACTCAAATAAAAGCAACATGTAACAACCTGCCCGCCTTCTTCCCAAAGACGAGTTTCCTGTATAATTTGATCACCCTTCCCTTGGCTATGAAGCTGCACCTGCCTTGAAATCTCAAAATCAATGGCCCTACTCACTGACGAGAAAGAGTTCAAATTTTTTATCTCAACCTGCAGATCCAAAATGTAATCAGCTACGTGCTACCAATGATAATGCACACTAAACAGGGAAGAGTCATTGCATTTTGCTGTAATCAATCCTTTAAAATATCCATCTTCTAAAGCAGTGCCAGGTAAAAACTACTCATTTGAGACGAGCTTTAATCAGAGGTCAAATCAACATAGGCGCCAATGTTGAGAAAGTGTACATATTATACTAAATGAATATTCTCTAAGTATGTATTGAACATTTATGACTCAATAACCAGGTTAAAAACTCCCTTTTTTCTTCTGACTAGTAAACATAACTCATGCACCCACAGGTTCCATGGCGTGGAGCCCATGACCTAACCCTCCACCCTTCAACACATTAACCATGTGGTGCTTTAAAATCTAAACTCTCTCTCTCTCCCTCTCCAAAAGAAACAATAAACCTTCCAAATTGATGCTAGATTGGGGTCGGTTGATCTTACTTTACAGTAAAAGACATCAAGATTCCATCATCATACCTGCTTCTCTTTACTTAATCACCGGTTCATATATGTACACTTCAATCAACGCTGCCTAAACTTGGTCTAAGTATCAGAACCGCCTTTCAGGAGAAAACTAGCATCAGTTACAAAAATATTATCTTTATTCAATCAATGCTGCCTAAACTTGGCGTAAGTATCAGAGATTCAGAACTGCCTTTTTTCAGGAGAAAACTAGCATCATTTACAAAAATACCTTCTCTAGATAAGTTTCATAGTAGTTTGACAAGGGAGCAGTGTTTCATTTATGACAAACAAAAACACGTGAGGAAATAACACTATTACCTCTTCAGATTTCCCTGTTGATTATATTTTCCTCAATCTTTTGTAAAAAATCATTTTATTTGTCTTTTCATGAACAGATGCATTCTCATCTTATTGTTATTATTATTATTTTTTTGATAAGTAAACAATTTATTGATAGAAATAGGCAAAGCCCAAGTACACAAGAACGTATACAATAGAGGAAGCATCTTCATCTTATTGTTATAGATCCAAGAGATAATATTTTTTTATAAGTAAGATCCAAGAGATAATTTCCAAGCATTAAAATAACAGTCTCCAAATATTTTAAGAATGTGAGTTGGAAAATAAGCTTTTTGCATGCAGCAGAACATTTTCCAGGTTTTATAAACATTTTCAGTTTCTAGTTGCTAGGGAAACAACACAAGCTAGAAGAAAGAAGTAAACTACCTTTGTCCCAAACTGTGACTGCTCAATTGGTCGAATTGAAACATTGACATCACAACGAAGTGAACCTTCTTGCATATTACCATTACTAACTCCCAAATACCGAACTAGCCTCTGTAGTTCTGCTGCATATTCAGCAGCTTCAATACCAGTTCTCATATCAGGCTCAGAAACAATCTCAAGTAGGGGCACCCCTGCTCTATTTAAATCAACCTGCAATAAAATCAACAATATCAACAAGCCTTATAACATAAATTACCTTCGCAAAACAACAGTTCTCTTCTCACCCTATGGAAACGAACTATTCCATAATAAAAATAAAAAAATAAAAATAAAAATCTTTTTGAAATGGATACTATCTGATTCTTCAGCTGGAAAATTGTAAGGCAAAATATATATTTTTTTATAAATAATAAGAGAACTTTTATTCCAAGTAAATCGGCATGGCCCAAGTACACAAGAAGTATACAAATGAGAAACACCTATTTAAAAGCTGAAGCTGTAAAAACTAAAGCAAAACATTACAATCATTCCCATTCCTTACAAGATTTTTCACCCAAAAGCTAAAGGTGCTATGAAAAAACTCCCTAATTTCTCCAAATGAACATTCACACTTATCAAAACATCTCCCGTTCCTTTCTAACCAAAGACACCAAAATAAGCGCAAGAGAATCATCTTCATAGCTGCAGAGTTGATATCTCTCCCCACAATGCCTGGCCAGATTGCAAGAATATCCAATATATTGTAGAAACTTGTGCCTTTTAGAATCAATTTAACTCATAAATCATATCACTAAGATGTGAACCTGATTAAACCATGAGAACAGCAATGCTAGAAATAGATGATATCGTGAAACAGTGATATTATTGGAAAGAAAAAGAGAATACAGTTTATAGGCAAAGGGTGGCAGTAATTTCCTGGGAGTAACTTCCACTCTCCGAATGAAGTAGCTTTCCTGCATCTTCTTCCATGTGAACCCTTGTTATGCCAAATTTCCGGTGCCCACCACCAAATTCCACTGGAAGATCCAAATCAAGGTAACCACCAGTTGCAATAGGAACATCAAACTGTGATATTTGGTAGCCCTTTGGAAGGTCAGGGTAAAAGTACTGTTTCCTATCAAATTTTGAGTTCAAAGACAACTTGCAATTGAGTGCAAGACCCAATTTCACGGCATACTCAATGACCTTTGAGTTCAAAACTGGCAAGGCGCCAGGAAGACCCATGCAAATGGGGCAGACACTGGTGTTTGGAGGAGACCCATAATTGTAAGGGCAACTGCAGAAGGCTTTGGTGAGAGTGTTGAGCTGCACATGGGTTTCTATACCAATGACTGCTTCATAATCTTTTGAGACGTTATTGGTTGTTATGGTCTGGGTGCGTGGTGGAACTTTGATTCGGGGATTTTTCTTTTCTTGGGTGGCTGTTTGTGATTCTGTGCTTTCCATGGTACAATATAAAACACCCTTCTTTCTTATAAACAATGCAGTTGGGTAGAAGATCAATGGGTGGTTTTGAATGCTTCTTAAAAAAGTGGAAGCCATCATGGTAGTCATTCAACCAAAGTAGCACACACTACCAAGGCTGTGTCTGCAAAAAGCATTAGAAAGGCAATGATAAGCAAAAAGGATATTCCCGCGGGGGGAGAAAGGAAGAGGGGGGGGGGGGGGGGGGAGTTCACATTAAAATTAAAATCAGAACCAAAGTCACCTAGAAAAACTAAAACCAATGAACACCCAGATGATATCTTCACGCTCGAAACTTGAAAATCAATTAAGATTGTGAAAAATGACAACTTCTGAGGTATGCAGAATATATTTCGCAGAAATGAACAGGCTTTCAATGTAAAGCAGGTTAACCAAAAAAGAAGAAGAAGAAGAAGAAGAAGAGACCCCGTATTAAGCACAGTGCAGAGTCTGAAGAAACCAAAAAAAATGGAAGAGGAGAATGGCGAGAACCATTTCTGACCTGAACGAGCAGCAGAGAGAGACCCAAAGAGCTGAACAGCCCTCCAACAGTCACCCGTGCGTAAGTTATCAACAGAAGTGAGTACAGGACGGACGACCAGGTATTGTAAATTTGTAATGCGAGACCCGATCCTAAACCACGAGCTACGAAACCGACCCGAAATCGTGTAGGCTGGTGACAGAAGAAGGCTTACACTCAACCCGCAGTCAAAACGTAACTGATAAGCAGCCCAGTTTTCTTGCCCATGGCCCACAAAGCAAATAAGCATACCCGGCCCAATACTAATAGACACGCACCCATTCCTAATTGGTCAAATCGGGGTAGCCTACTAGCCCAAGTTTAACTTATTATTTACTGTCATCCGAATCAATATTATCTTATAAAAATAAAATAAAAAAGCAATATTATTTCCAATTAAAATAAAATTATAACGATTTATTTAAGAAAATAAAATAAAATAAAATTATAAAGAGTACCCATGTAGCATGAAATATATAGTATATGGATTACGAGTCATTTCAACTGTCAAAATATTATGAAATTTTAATAAATATTAAATCAATTCATTTAAGAGAATAATGTCAAAAAAAAAATCATTTAAGAAAAATGGAAAACGAGATTGTGGTCAAAAGTATGGTGTTTCCACTTTGCGACAGATGAGAAAATTAAGAAGAGAGGAGAAAAGATTAACTTGAAGTCAAACTGACTAAACCATGTGTATATAAATGCCACTCACAAATGTTTTATCGGTTCCGCAAATTGTTGCTATTGGGATGGCTTAAACGTAGGGGATATCGAACTGCCATTAGAGACGGACCCCAAGAGTCAAGATCAAACTAAAGTTGGAGTCTTTGTTGGGGGAAAAAATATAGGGGATATTGTTGCCTTGTTGGGGACCCACGAACAAGGCAATTTGCTCTGAGAGGCAACTCTGGTTGGAATTCTGTCGCTATTTTAGTTCGCGAAGAAAAAGAAGTAGAGGAGGAGAAACATGGAGGGACTGCAGTCATGGAGATTGAGATTCTCCTTCAGGAACGCAACCATTGCGGTCTGCTTCTTGAACGTCGTCGCCGCTCTTCTCTTACTTCAGAGCTTCTTCTCTTCTGCCTCTTCCCGCTACAGAATCTCTACGTCTCAATTCACTTCTGGTCTCTCTCTCTCTCTCTCTCATTTGTCTTTTTATACTGCGAGGAATTTATTTATAAAATTGTTTTTTTTTTTCGCTTTTTCTATTGGGTAAATGTGTTTTTGGCATATCGGATCAAGGAAGAATTAGGTAGTTCTTGTCAAATTTAGCAGAAATGAATTCTTGACATTTTGATCTTGTTATTGATTAACTGGGTCACTCATATTTTGTTTAGCTTGGGTTTATTAGAATTTGATCTTAAATTCGATGGGTTTTGATAAATTTTGCGGGTCTGCTGTGATAATAAGCGTATTCTAGTGCTCCTATGTGGCCCTAATTTTAAGCGAGTATAATATTAAGCTTTGACAAGCTATAGGGGAAGGACGGGCGATATTCATAGGTGTAAGAAATTAAGAAGAAGAAGAAGAAGAAGAATAGCTTTTTTGTGTTTGAGAGAAATGACTTGCGATCCTCGCTACATTTTGAGGGTCTTTGAACTAGGAAACCATTCTATAATTCTATTACAACGCCAAGGGATTTTATAGCCTGATTAACTTTCTATTAATATCTCGCTTCAAGTGTGACTATGTTCTTCTGCGGGGTTTTGTATGCAGTGCTCTCGACTCGCTTATATTAAAAAGATAAATGAAAGATGCACCAATGATTATTATGTGTAATTGAATAACCCATTTGTACTTTCCTAAGATTAATATTTGGTGTTAGTTGGGTCTTTCTCTGTTTTTGGCCTGCATATCCTAGATCTCTTGATGAGCTTTAAAGTTGCTGATTGACTCAGATACATTGCGTAAAATTTTCAAAATGCAGCGCAAATCCAGTATATCAAAGAATCTGAAGAGATCCGCCTTGCTATGCAACCATTGGAACTGATCAAAAGAGTAAGTATGGCTTGTAATTTGGATGCATTCATTATTATGGCCTATCCTACTGTAAGTTAAACAACTTCAACATTTTAGAAGTTTATCGCTCTTGGACCTTTGGTTTTCTTTTTCATTTGGGATCTTCTTTTTTCTTCTTTGGGGTGGCAGAGCCAGAGTTGTTGCCTCAAAGTTTGAACTGGATGTAGTATTTTGTTTCCAATGTTCCCCTTCTTCTTCCACTATCAAATGAATAATTAGAATAACTGCAGTGCAACCTAGTGATCAAAGGATATGCTTCGGATGAGTTGAAGACTTAAACATCCTAAGTTTAATTCCCCACTAAGAGTTCTTCTGGATTACCTGATGTACAGTTCTAGTGGGTGGAGTTGTGTGTCCAGACTTTGGGCTTCGAAGGACACTCTCTTAGTGAGATCCATGTCATCTAACAAAATAATTGAATTGCGAGTACATTTACATCGAGTTAAATCTTTCCCCATTTTATAGGTGATGGAAATTGAACGAGAAGCATATGCAAAGCCAGAGACAGTCCAACAGAAAGATACAAAGCAAACTGCCGCAGTTGATCTTTCTAAAAGGTTAAAGGATTTCCGTTCCCTAAATGATGCTGGCAGCTTGAAAGGTCTCTCTCTTTCTCTCTCTCTCTCTCTCTCTCTCTCCACCTTTGAATTGGCAATTAAAACAAGCACAAATTTCCTAGTATCATTCAAATATAAATTTATATTGTTTTGGATGATTTATGGTGTTATTTATGTTTTATCCAAATTGTTTGTCCTTAAGCAAAGAGGAAAACCTCTCACGTTACTTGATTCAGCTGTTTTCATGTTTTCAGTCAACTAATTTGTTTATGCTGTGAGCTGTTGTTAAATTGTGACTTTTCTGGTACAATCTTGCAGCTCACGGTTAAGTCTGGCATGCAGTTGTGCTCCACTATTGTCATTGAATTACTTGCATTTGGACTTTTGAGTTTAGAATTTCGGATCACTTTTATAGTTTTTGGCTGGCATATCTAGCAAGTAGAGCATTGCACTCGTCTTATCTGCTGGAAAAGTTATTAATTTTTTTTTAATAAGGAAGAGTATAATTTTATTGCAATAGCAATAGGAATACTCCAAATACACAGAAAGTATACATGGAAAACACCTAGCAACCACTAGGAAGTTGGAACTAGATAAAGATACAAGGAATGCTCCCAATCTTTGAAATGCCTGTCATGTCGCTCCATCCAAAGGCATAATACTAGAGAATCATTTTCTACACCACAGCTATATGAAAGTTACCCCAAAGACCACTCCAACGCCTGAAAATATCCCTTGAAGATATCATCTCACAAAAACCTGGCCACCTCTCAATGTAACGAAAGATGATCACAGTTTTTTCCATTTTTCTTACACAAATAACACCAATACAAAATGATAATACTACGTTTCCCCAAGTTATCAATGGAAAACATTTTCCGGTCTTATTTTAATAAGTGCGACATTTATGTAGTTAAGTTACTCGTACATACATCTCTAGAAAGAAAGTCATCTATGACTCAAGTAGTTTAGGTCTTCTTCTCCTAACTTGGTGCTACCTCTTACATACTCTTTGTGTACTTTAAGCTATACCTATTATTATTAATATAATATTTTACTTATAAAAAAATTGTTTGGGTGCTCTCATATTATGTTTGACCAAATTTGGTCTTTGTCGTGGGATGTAACTAAAAGAAGGCTTTGTGAAAGCTGTTCTCTTTGTGGTTTGGTATTGGTCGAGACGTATGCCATTTTCTATTAAATGTTAAATCATTGGCCATTTCTGTTTCTCACATAATCTTAAGATTCGCAAGTTTCTCAGGAATCCAATTAAACATGAAGTAAAAGCTTTTGACGTCATATTTATGTTTTATCAATTCTCTCTGGTCTTCCTTATTTTCGTCTTGGGTTGTTACAACATTGGTAATGTGATGAACATGAGTTTAATAATATTTATGATGTTCCTTAGCTTTGGAGGAATGGCGTAAACGGAAGATGGAACGTGCAAGACAACGGGAACTAGGAAAGAATGGATCTGTCACCTCTCAAGCCTGAATCTCAAGCCTGAATCTGATGCAATTGTTTTTACTCTTGGAAACTATTGAAACACTTGTGGAACTTCGTACCAAGTTATACGAACTTCTCTTTTACTTGTATATATAGCTGATAGATATTGCTATTGTTGATTTAATTGCTTACGGATAGTTGATGGATATGAACTTACCCCTTTGGATTGCAAGACGGTCTCATTTCATCTCATTATCTCAACATCTTAATATCACAAACTCAAAACACTTTTTAATTTTCAATTTTTTCTAATAATTACTTAATAATCGTTATAACTTTTACAAACTTCCAAACAAAACACCGTTCAACTATTAAATACTTCTGAAGGTCTAGGACAGAGACATGGTAAAATTAAATTATTCGGGGGCAGGCACAGAGAATTTGGTGTGCTTTGTGGAATTTTTGCCTATTTTAAAATGAAAAAGAAAAGCACATTAGAAAGAATGAACGAACATTACATTACTGAAGTTCGTGGCTTTTTTAGCAGACAGGGAGGTAGAAAAGAAGGAAACAAGGTCTTGTAGGCATCAAGCGAACACTACGTCTCTCCTCTCGCCCACACGTTGTTGCCAATGCACAGCAAAGTAGATTTATAATACCAACGCACGGCAAAGCATTTTTATAAGTATTTTCAATGGCTTATACATTGTTGCCAACCGAATTTAAACAAATTTACGCATAGCAAACGTAAATTTGTTTAAATTTGGTTCTATTGTGTTTTAGTCCTCGTGAAATTGCTTGTAGGGTTCAGTAAATTCTTATTGTAATTCTTATTTAGTTATGGAAATTTCGAATTTGTGACTTTGTAAATTTAGGTTAAGATCTTCATATATTTTGTTTAAATTTTTTGATTTCCTCGTGTGCACTCTATCTATTTGTAAAAAATTGTGAATGGCTTCCATATGGTAAATCCAACTAAATACCCTTCTGAATATATTTTATCTATTGATTTTGTCTTCTATTAACTTGTTTAGATATAATTTTTACATTAAATTTTGGAAATCAGGTTTGACATTGAGCTTAAGTACCCTTCACAACCTTTTTTTGAACGTTGAACCACTTTTTTGCTTGCATAATTTGCTTTGCAACTGAAAATCCAAGGCTTCAGGTAATTATTTGACTTTTCTATCATAGTTCTCCTTGTTTAGGATCTTTTTGTTTGCTTGTTTGTTTGTTTGATAAGTTCTTCTTGTTAAGGATCTTGCATGAAGTGATCTGTTATCTTCCAATTAAACAAGAATGACAATTGTATATAGCAAATGCAGACTTGAATATCATCGAAAACCGTACAAACATCATCAAAATTCACTTCCTCATTTTCTTTTTACTTTACAAGAAAATAGTTTTTTTCTGAAACCATGGATCTTTTCTTATTCCTTCAATCTGAATGCACTGTATTAAATGAGTTTCATAAATAACTTTAAGTGGCAACACTTCACCCATTCACCACCATATTAACTCAAAGAATTAATATGAGACCAAGGAATTTTTTTCCTTTTGTTCATTTAGTAACACCCTGCATTATGTATTCTTGGAGTAAGAAGCAAATAACACAAATTAACCTAATGAGGACCAAATGTTGGACGACCAAATGTTGGGAAATTAAGCCTTCTTAATGCATGGAGCGAAGTATGTTACTACCATATATGTTAACTTATATTTGCTACATCAATGTTTTAAGGGTGATTTTGCCATTTGTATCTACAGAGTCATTTTATAATAGCTATATCTGCTTTTTTTTTTTTTTTATCTTTTTAGATCCTATAGTGCAGTTATGTTGGGCCACCTTACTTGAGATGCCCTATGTAATAGCATCAAAGATTTTCTGGGCATTAGCCTGTACAGGTGTCAGGACCATACAGATATAATGATGTAGTGTTGCCATTCCCTTGGAATGCATGTTCATGTGGCTAATGCCCAACAACATTTAAAGATTTATCATTTTTACAAATGTACACGGAATATAATAGCAACTCTATTTTCTGCAAATGTCATCATCGCATGCTTCATCTTCTTGTTTGGTTGATCGTTCTTTGAACACCCCTCCAAAATTTTTATGCGGAGAGATGAAACGTCTAGAATTTTCAAACACCCAAAGAAATCCAAGGCAACCGTTTTATTCCTGTCCAAATTACAATAGAGAGGTCAACACTATTTAGTCTTGTTTGTGCATTGTTCTTGGCATTGTAGTTTCCCGCAATAATTTATACAAGTTGTTTGTTGCAGGGAAGGCCATACTGCGAGTACTTTTTATGGGCAGATATTAACATAGAAAATTAAGGAAAAGCTGTCTACGAAAGAAAACGTTATCTCCAAAAGTGGGAGGAAGAACTCTAAAAGAGAGAAGAAGATCTGCAATGTACGAGGATAGATATTCGAAAACAGAAAGAAGATATCCAAAATGATCGTGATGAGCTTCATCGTCTAATGAAAGATATTAACCATGCATGCATGCATGCATGCGACCTTGCGTGTATTGAGGACTTGCAATTCTAATATTTTGTTGTTGGATAGGATAAAAAACAACTATAGATTAAGTAAATGTGTATCAAATTGTGTAATCATGTTACCATTGTAATAGATTGGTATACCACTTGTTATGCACCCATGCGACCTTACGTGATATCCTACGTTATAATATAACTGTTATTATGTTGTCAGACAATTTAAATTGCTATGTTTTCAATACTAAAATCGAAATATCACCAAGATTTATATATCTTCATATCCATAAACAATATATAACGTCTTCAAATCCTTAACATTTGGGAGTCAAAATATAGCAGTCTACTATGTCTTTTGCCATCTCTAAAAAATGAACAACATGCAATAGTCTATAATGGCTTCTATGAATCAACGAGAGAGCCATATTCATTTTCGAAATTCACCTGCAAGTAGTTCCAATCATTAAGTAAAAATCTAATAGTTGTTCAAAATATAGACAAAAGGTAATATTATTTCACATTTACCTGAGAAATAATGCTTTGTTATGTACAAGGCAGTTGCAATAGAACACTTTGTGGAGTGCCATGTAGTATTGCCGAATCTGTAGGGTCTAATATACCTTCTATACGTAGTGTTGCCTACATTTAAATAATATAAACAAATTAAATAACTTAAAAATAAATGCATTTAAACCGTGCAAAACTTGGGGTGCCATTTTATTCAAAGAAAAATTATTATTTTACATTTACCTAAGAAATAACGCTTTGTTGTGTAACAAGTAGTTGCAATACAACACTTTGTGAGATGCCACGTAGTATTGCTGAATCTTTTGGGTCTAATACACCTTCCGTATTTGGTGTGGCCTACATTTGAATAACATAAACAAATTAAATAATTAAAAATAAATGCGTTTAAATTATATCAAGAACAAATATACAAAGTTTCACACATTTTTTCTCTGTCACTTGGCACAAGCCTTTTTGTTTTTGGTTTGCAATTTTTCTATCTTTTCTATTGTAGGTTGTCTCCTCTTCGATAGGGGTCTCCCTTTGCCTCTAGCAATGCGAGAACTCAGCACTTTTTTCAAACTTCCAGTTTCAACGTCAATGAAAGTATGAGTGGTTGCAACTGTAGCTTGGGGTTTTGATTTAGTGTAAATCAAATTCATTGCCTTTAGCTTATGTGTCATGTCTAGGAAATAATTTTCACTTTCAATGCATTTGTAGCTGCTTCATAACATAATTTTACCAAACCAGAGTATCGACTAGCAGTAGGTTTACCACTCAAGTTATCGTAACTGCTTCAGATGAGAGCATATCTACGTTTAATGTCCTTCCTCCACCTAACCATAATATACTTTTCCGGCAACATTGAGACACACTTGGTAGCAAAAATTGAAAGAATGTGCCTGCATATTATTCCTCTCATCTCAAATAGTCCACATGTGCACTTTGCCTCATACTCATCCTCATTAAAGTATGCATGCAAAATAGAATGTTTGATGTCATCTTCAACTTTGCTTTGGTTATTAACTTGATATGTTGCAATCGCCCCCTCCGTTATTTCTGACTACACTTCTTGGAATTTTTTCTCCATGGGCAATAAAGATATACAAGGGACTGTCGCATTGAATGAGTGGAAATCCACTGCCATCTCATTCTCTACCTTCTTCCTCGTCATTATCAGATTGATCGACAAATTATTTCAACGTAGTCCTTGAATTTACATATCCATCAAAAAAGGCATTCATGCATTTTTGAGTTGTACTCATTCCAGTCCAAAATATATATTTCAGGTATACAGGAACCCAATAATTCTACTCATTATAAAGACTTTGAAACCAAGCATTATCCTGTAGATTGTAAGTGTTAATAAACACCTCCCAAAACGTCTAAACCTCATCAGGAATTTGAGAATCATAAACAAATCTTTGTTTTATACTTTTCAAACCATACTTAAATTGAGCATGTGAGGCTAACTTCTTTGACAGTTTTCTTATCACGTGCCACAAACAGTATCTATACCGAGTATTTGAAAAAACTATTGCAATGGCATTTTTCATAGTCCTATCTTGATCAGTGATAATAGCTTTTGGCGCTCTCCCATCCATACATTTTAACCAAGTGTCAAATAACCAAATAAATGTCTTAGTTTTCACTTGAAATCCAGTCCGCTTTTAAAAGTATTGACTGTCTATGATGGTTAACACCGACAAACAGGACAAATGGCATGCCATGTCTATTTGTTAAATATGTTGTATCAAATGTCACAACATCATCAAAATATCCATACGCTGCTTTGCTGCGTGCATCGGCCCAATAAATATTTTTTAATTGCAATCATCATCCAAATTCATAGATGAGTAAAATCCATCGTCCTTATATTGCATCCTCTCAAAATAACCATGAAGTGCATCACCACCTCCTTTGCCAAGTCGAAGGTGTCGAGCATTCTCAATATAATTCCTTACATCTTTTTCGGTAAATGAAAGCTTTCCAAAGCCACCAGCCCTACAGACACTATGTTAAAACTTTTAGCTAAATCTATGCCTGCCTTGTCGTTATTATCTAAATGTCTCTTTACAGAATCATCAATTGAGCGATTACATCTAAAAAATCGGGACTTTTGTGGACTTAACCCTTGGTTGTGTGCATTATACGCAGTTGTTATGCGTAAAACACCATCAACCAAAACTGCGTTGATCCTCACCTTACAATCAGTCTTTGTTGTTGGGAGTGTTTTAGCAATATTGATAATACGTTTTCTTGTCTTACCACCATGAGCACAACTAAGTGTTACATATCTAACACTCCCATCATCTTCCCTTCTACTTCTTTGGGTCATTACACTGAATCTAGCCTATCTCCCATATTGCTTGTAGTAGTCCAATAGTTCTTTCTCAGTTTTGAAAAACATCCCCAACGTTGGCTCTGAAACTCCTACATCATCATTTCTCGATTTTTGCTCTAAAACTCCATAATCATCATTTTCTGATATTGGCTCTGAAACTCCTACATCATTATTTCCTAGCATTGGCTCTGAAATTCCATCGTCATTATTTCTCGGCATTGGCTTTAAAACCATATTATCATAATCATTCCCCAGTACTACACCATGATCGTACATCACTTCCATATCATCTTTAACATTCGGGGTATCTATACATTTACTATTTGCTGAAAAAAAAAATAACAATTACCTAGTAGATGTGCTTTCTTCCCCTTTCTCCGTCAAGAACAATCTTGATATATTTAAGCACAACATGAAAGTAAAAAAAAAAAAAAAAATCAGTACTCAAGTTATGCAAGAAAAAAAAAAGCACTTAAACAATTTGATATGCATACCAGTTTACAAATTCAAAGATAGAAAAATTGTCAACTAGTGTCTTTTTTCCTTATGAACAAGCTTAGGACCACTATTTGACTGAGATAGAAAATTTGAAGAATACAAAATGAGAATACAAAATGAAGAATACAAAAAGGTCCATAAATCAATGATTGACCACCCAAAGCCACCAAGGGACCTTGCATTGAACTACAACACCCACTTAGTGCAAAAAGCAACTACCCCACATCAATCACGAGCACAATAGTTCAATGAGTCGGCTTTGAAATTATATGCCCAATGGTTCAATGCGAAAGCTCTGAAAGCAGTGTATATGCCCAATAGTTCAATGCGTCGGCTTTGAAATTACTTTATCAAATAATTTTATCAACTACCCACATCAATCGTGAGCACAAAATGATTTTATCAAATACGTCGGCTCTGAAGCTCCAAATAGAGGAAACCGTAGCAATGCAAAAATGAAAAAAAAAATA
This sequence comes from Platycarya strobilacea, assembly GCA_036898215.1. Lineage (NCBI taxonomy): Eukaryota > Viridiplantae > Streptophyta > Magnoliopsida > Fagales > Juglandaceae > Platycarya > Platycarya strobilacea. Next base: position 41,737,426 of record CM072545.1, on the reverse strand, counting down.
AACAAACACAAGAGAACAAAGATGACATACGCATGAGTATGGTCGGGAGACTGCAACACGAGAATGGAGAGAATGGTGTGGCTTGGCAGAGGCGTGAAATAGGATTTTCAATTCAAATATCGTGTTTGCCCTTTCTTAAGGTAGAAGAAGATTAAGGATAATTTAATCATTTTTCGGATTAAACGAAGGATCATATAATAATTTTGTGTTTTGGACTGCAATACAGTCCATTTTAATGACTATATATAGCCACACTATTTCATTAATGACTTGACACGTCAGCCATATCTCATAGCAAATATAGGCTTATCTACGGGGAATCTCCATGTAAAGCAGCCCCATTTCATTAAAGAATAATGCTCGGCCAAGACACGAACTCCATATTTCTTTCATTCAGAATCAGTCCAACGATTGCAGGTATATTCCGATGCCGAGACATCATATTCTGACGCCGACAGTCCAACGCCAAGTAATTTCAAAAATCTTCAAAAAATCATCCCATCTCTAAAATCTTGAGATTTCTATGGAAAATTTGCTAGACGAAACCTGGGAAGAAAGTGATATAAGCAATTTCTCAAAAATATGTTGTTGATTTGTGCATTCCAGTAGCTTGAATTAATTTATTGTTGCTTTATGCATTGTCCGGCAAGCATCTCTCTCTCATATTTCTATCTTTATACTTAGTTTTGTTCTATAAAATGAAAGCATCACCAGAAAGAGAATATGAATTGAATTGAATAGGAAAAATAAAAATAGAGTAAGATCTATTGTTGGATTTTTGGGGAGAGGGAGAAGACGTACTGTGAATTGACTTTTTTATTTGCATTGAAAGTTTGATTTCTCTTTGGGTATTTTAAGTTTGATTCCAAAAAAGTTCAGTTTCATTGAGTTTGATGGGGCTGGGGGCTTCGTTTTCAACGGTGGGGATGGCGATTTCGATGAAGAAGACAAAGTGTAGTGCCAAAGGTCTTCAACCTTCTAATTCAAAATTTCTGTTCGTGAACAATTTTAGCATGCGAGCAAGAGAAAACATGGGATGAGAAAGAGGATATGGTGACGGTTTTAACAATCGGTTTTCCACTCCTTTTTCTTCATTTTTAATATTACTTAAAAATTTCAAAGGAAAAAAAAAATCCAAAAAATGAAAAGGAAACAATAGATTTAGAAAAGGAAGGAGAAGAAGAATCAGAAGGCGAAGTTGTTCTAAAAAGGATAGGGTGAATCACGGTAAAAACATTGAGTAAGTTGAGACCTAAAATAGCAAGCAATTATTGGAGGATTGTTATCTAGGGTTTAAAAGGCTGACCGTTTCCCAGGTATTCTAAAAAAGAGTGACATAGTAGCGACATATTTTACTAAAGAAGCTAATGGCCATTACATGGTACTTGTCTGGCAAACTGGTCCTTTATTTCTTTTATTTTTTGATAAGTTAACTGGTCCTTTATTTCAGCAGCCACATTACAAGATCAAAATGAAATTGTGATTTGTGATGAACAGAAACATCGTTCAACTAAACCTGGAGTACAAGAATCCAACAAAAATGGAAACTATAAATGGACCATCAAATGCTCAGTTCAAGAAAATGCCTAGATAAAGGAAACATGGGTCATCAATTAATTGGATCCCAACCACTGATATACATCAAAGGCAGCAGTTTTCTCCGAAAGAGAGGCAATGGCTATTACATACTCTCTTTGAACTCTTCCCTCCGGATTGCTACAAAACCTACCTGATGAATCATTGCCTTTCTTTACATACACCCATTTGATGAATCATTTAAGGCCTCGGCAGCTCAAGTTTTTTTATTTTTTACTTCTTTTTATATAGGACAAAATTGTGAGTCGAGCAAAATTGCAAGCGCAATTGCTCATGGGGAATGAAGGAGTGTATAAATTTACTACTCAAGAAGTACATGAAAGTGGAAAAAATAATCGAGCCAACTGGATAATTGAAATGTTTGAACAACCTCTATAAAGTATGTCAAGCATGCACAAATAAGACACATGTTTAGCAAACAATGATTAAAAATCCATAACCATTCCACTAAAGAAATAGCATTTTACATTTTGGATCCATACTGTCTAGATGAAATCATCCCAAGTCTACAAATCGCCAAATTAGAATTACAGCAGGGAAGCAAGTAATCTTAAGAGTTCAGATGTCTTGTGAATGAAGGTTGATGAACTTCCTATAAAAAATGTATTTATAACCTTTAAGTAAAAATCTCGAGTAATAATTTTAGATGTTCACAACATAATGGACTCCCCCCCTCCCCCCAAAAAAAAAAGAACGAAAAAAATCACCTATCCTCCAGAACATAAAATTATGGAATTTAGCATGTTATATTTTAAAGTTGACAAGAATCTTCAGCTTATTTCTAGAGTAAATGGAAAATCAAACTCCATAATCATCACATTTGCAGTTTGAACTTTTTATATTGGTTTTCCAATTGGAACTTCATCAAAGGAGAGCCATAAATCCCACAATTTCAAACTCAACCCCATAGGTAATGCCTTGAAGTCAGATTTCTACGCTTAAGACCACAAGTAATCATCAAGTAATCTAGAGTGGGTTTGAACATGAGAAAAGAACTACCATAGCATCAATTTTATAGATACATTTTGGGTTGATTGAGCAAAATTGAGTTTGCTTTTAATGTCTAATATAATCAAAGGTAAATAGTTACAATGCTGACCTTCTCATTTCTTTTTTTGGGGTATAATAAAAACATGGTATGCTTTTCCCATATCATTTCACGTGGCTTAGGTTGTAAGGCCAATCAAAGATTATAATTACTAGTCTTTTTTGGGGTACAATAAAGACATGGTATGCCTTTTTTGTATTGTTTTATATGGCATTCGAGTTAGGTTGTAAGGCCAACCATGCAATACTGGAGCACTGCATAACATGACCCCAACGAGAACGTCAAGAATTCAAGGGAGAGTTTGTAACACCCTAATCCAACATTGGGAATATAAACGACCAATATATAGTAAGTTATACAGGTAATCATGGATGCTAAGTCCCACATTGGCATACTACTAGGTGAAACAGCCTTTATAAGTGATAATAATGAAGCTTCATATTTGGCTAATCTGTTTGGGGGTGTAGCGCATATGTGGTTAGGGATTTCCTTTTTTAAAAATAGGAAATTGAAAATCTTATTGATAAGAAAAAATAAACAATCTAAGTACATGTGAGGTATACAAGAGAGAACACCTAGCTAGTTAAGAAATCTAAGTGGATAGAAGGACTAAGTAGGCCCATATACCTTATCCCAAGCTAGCATATGTTTTGAACCAAAAGTAGCATTAAAACAATGAAACAAAATTACATATCAGGAAAAAAAAAAAAAGAACACAATGAAACAAGGTCTGAAACACTAAATAATTAAGTAGCAGCTACAAGAAGCTAGACTTTTATAAGCTAGCCTCACAAGTGGTTTTGCCTTCAACCTAAGGGAAAAAAATTGTGAAGTCATGGACTTTGGGTAAAAAAACACACAATCAAAAATGGAATATATGTGCTATTCCAAAAAGCTCCATTCTTCAACTTTTCATTCTATTCTATGCCTAACTTTGTAAGGCTCATGTCTTGCTTATTATGTTTCTTCGTCTTCACATCACTATCTCAAGAACTGTAGTGCACTAGGAAGACAATGATGCTTGTTATCAACCATTGATAGCATAATCTTAAGTATCACAATTTTTTTTTCAATCTTGAACATAGGAATCCTTGCTTAGCTAGTTACCAACCCACTACACCAAGCACAAATCATAACTCCCAAAGGAGACTATAGAAGAGAACTGGATATAAATAAAATTCAAGAACTAATCCAGATAACAAATCTGGTATGCATAAACCCTAAAGCATTATATTTGCATTGATGATTTGACCTGCACCCATTATAAGGGTGTGGGGGTGGTTGGGTGTGTGTGTTTGTTAGGTAAGTCACACATATCCAAACACACACCCACTCACAACCTCAACACCCAGAAGCTCCTACAAAAGAAGTATTATTTAAGCTACAGCTCATCAGATATATATAAAAAAGTTAGCAATGATTACAAGTAGCACAACTACAGTACCTGACTGAAGAGCAATTTTCTGTATAAATGAAAATATTAATCTACACTGCAAAGCACAAATGAATAAGGAGAACTAAAATCAACATAACACACTTCAGAAGACAAAACTCTAAAATAACAAGGAAGAATGTTCGATGGAAATTATTATATTCGATTAAACCCAATTAAAAGTTAATATACTGCATGAGAAAATGGTATGACACGTATCTTTAACAGGTTCTGACTACGAGTCTAACAGAAATAAAATAGAAGTACACAGCAGATAAACCATGCCACGATATAAGTTCAAATGATTGGCAACAGTATGCTAATAAGACAAGTTCTCTCCATTTCACAAAAATAAAAAGATTCCACCCACTGAAATATGCATGATCAAATGATGATTGTGGGGAGTGGCTGCACAATAAATAACACCAAAGAACCTACAACTAGAGCTAGTAAAAGCAGAGTAAAGACATTAGCCACATGCTAATATGAACGCTAGATAGAAAATGTAACTTCTAATAGGGAGTTGGTGAATACCTCAGTGCATCGTGTCCCCAAGACCCAGCACTACATCACATTAAAAAATGCATCAACTCTTCAAGATTATTCAGTTACAGATGGATAGTTTCCTTGTCCATTCATTAGCCACACCATAATCAAGGCTGAGCTCCCTCAAAGGAGGGATGTTCTCCCTTGCAAACAACATTTGGTGAGGAAACATCAAGCTATTATGATCATATAGCACAAACTGCACCAACACATTCGAAGTTTCACTACGGCTAATAGAACAAGCAACATTTCTCATTATAGATACATCCATTGCAAAATCCAATGGAGGAATTGAGAGAAATGATGGATGCACATAGTCGATAAATATTTGGGATAAATCCCCCCCATTCTGCCCATCTACTTGAAAAATGATTAGGGTAAATCAATGTATCACCATTCATTGACAAAATCTGAGCTTGATCCCTTGTCAAGACAACCCCGGCGTATTCACATATAAAAGCGCCAGCTTGTATCAAATCCAAGGACCTAACTCCCCAACCCGGCTCCCTCGACCTAAACACTTCGAACCTATATCTCAACCCGTTTTGAGTAATACGGTTGCGGCAAGTAAGTGGCACTAACAAAAGGGACCACATTCAAAAATAACGGGCCTCCCTCTCAAAAGAATCCCATTATGATCGTAAGCAAACTCTTCTCCATTCTTGGTAGCACAAAAGCAATCGTCGGCACAACTCGAAACGCATTCACATCTGGTACCATTCCCAGTCCGATTAAATGCATAAGGTGGGAACATCGTCCTCACCAGATATTCATAATACATAGGTTCCTGATCAGAATCAGTGTCATTAAAGAGCAAAATCGGCACTTTCTCTTTCTTCGTCAAAACATCAAGGCTAAGATAACTAGCGGGCCTTGCCACCAACGGCCTAAACCTGAGACTCTCAACAAACCTCAAAATGGAGCTACCCATCTCAGCCTGCCCATTATTCTCAACAGCTTATATTTGTAAACCCCAAAACCAGACTTTCCCACATCAAACCAATAATCAAGAATCCTATACAAGCCATCGTAAACATAAACCTTACCCATAAGGCCACCCTCGTACTTAATTCCTCTGATAACCCTCACTTCGATCCCGTAATGCATGCTTTTCTCCAATGCTAAATTCCCACCTTCTAGCTTCTGATGCACACATTGCCTCGAGAACTTGTCCTGCCCGCCTTGATTTGTGTAGATTATCACATCCCCCACGTCCTTATCGTCCTCGTACCTACTGGATACGATTACATTGGTTGCTATTGGCTCGTCGTTCGAGCTCTGGCTGGCGGGAACATAATCAATTCCGGCTTGGGCTTGACCATGCAAGCCGACTATGCACAATTTGATTCGGAAGAAAAACAAGTCGTCGATGTATATCCCTGGGATCGAACCGACGATACGCTTGTCACGGTTGAGCCACATACCGCGATCGCGCAAGACGGACGCGGCACATAGATCTCCACGTGCCCAGCGGCTGAGGTCGGGTTCACCTAGCCGCCGCTTCTCATACTCCGTCATAGATAAGACGCGGAGAGAGTCGAATATCATTCCGGTCCGCCGGACAACGTTCTGAAAGTATCGCTGGTCCTCGATGCCAAGATCGGTGACACGGACTAGCTCCGCGGAGTGCTTGTTGGAGGGCTGCCTCCGAGAAATGACGAGGGTTTAGACCTGGTTGTTGTTGTCTTCCTGAGGGACCGGAACGATTGCACGAGAGTCGGGATCCAAAACGTCGACCTCTTGGCGAAGACGGAGTGGAAGAGCTTGAAAATTCGGCAGAACTCTGAGTAGACGTTACCTTCCTCTGAAGAAATGCCCGAGGGCTAGGAGGTGATAGGGGTGTGCTAGGAATTGGAAAGGATGTTGGGGGTAGTGCTGGAAGAGAACGGTTCTTGAGAAGTCTGTTGTTGTTGTAGTGATTGTTGCTGCGTCGGTTCAGGAGTCTCGAGCGGCTCATCTGAGGGTTCAAGCTTGGGATTTTGGGGGTTACCAAAGCAGTCTTGGTGGCACTCGTGGTGGGTGTGTCTGGGAGCACGTTGAGGTCTAGGAAGGGAATAAGAGAGCCCATTTTGGAAAGATAGAGAGAGTTGGAGGTTAGTTCATAGAGTGTTAGGTGGGGCTATTTCGCTAAGGTTTTGGAATTGGCTCTGGAGGTGCTTTCATGGCGAATTTCGGAGATGGAGAGATTGAGGGAGAGGTGAAAGACATTGAAAATTTTGAAAGTGAGTAACGGCCAGTGAATTTTCTGATTTAGACAAGATTACCTCCTCTTCGTAAGAAAGAATAAATGGTTATAAAACTTTAAAAAAAAATACTGTTACTGTTCTAATATAAAAAAAAATTTATGAACCTTTTTTCTTTCTCTATATTTTTTTATTAATTTCATAACAATTGAAATTCATATTTATAAACGTTGAAATTACTATACAAGTCATTATGCAAGACTTAAAATAATGGTAGTGGAGTCATTTACAAAATAATTAAGAGGACATGGACCGCTTCTAATAATTCATAACACTCCCCTTTGAATGACCACCCATAAAGAATCTATCTCGTTAAAATCTTGCCAAAGAAAAATCCAGTAGAAAGAAAAACTAATAGCGAAGAAAAAAGAGTACAGTCTTCTTATGTTTCCATAAGTGTTTTAAGATTGCCTCATTAAAATCTTGCAAAGGAAAATCCAGTAAGACAAAATCTTAGTAAAGGAAAAAGAGTACAATCAACACAAGTTTTCAGGACTTTTACTCCCCCTGGAAAGTACATGACGATAGATTTTTGAGTTTTTACATTTTAACATTCTGCACAATTTTCTTGAATGTCGCAGTTGGTGGTGCCTTCGTGAATAAATCTGCCAAATTATCACTTGATCGTATCTTTGATATATCCTCTTTTGATTTGAATAATACAAGCAACATTATTTTCGTATAAAATTGTTGAGCTATCATTGATTATGAAATACCACATTTTTCTTGGATATGTTGAGTCATTGATTTCAGGCAAATACACTCTCAAATTGTTTCATGAATTGCAATAATCTCTAAGTGATTTGAAGATAAAAAATAATATCTGGTTGACAGACTTAATAGAAATCTGATACCTGCAGTAATACTTAAACTCCCCCTGATAATATGCATTAGTGTTTCAAATAATAAGTAAACATTATTTCAGCATATATAATAAATTACGAATTGAAACATGATTTTCATCTAAATAATGCATTAGAGCGAATATGATAATATTTTCATATAAAATTTTCTCCTTTTCATTCAGCGTTATTAGGGAGAACTTGTTTATATACGGCAGAAATAACATTAGAAACCATTCATGTATAATAAAAACTGTAAAAACTTTGAGGTCTAATATTATCGGTTCGGCGGAAAATCAAATCTGTTTGACATTGTGGACAAACGAGATCTTGAAGTGATTTAAAGGTTTTGGGTTGTTGTTTAAATATAACCAATTTTACCATTGGTTTACTCCAGCAAAAAGATCTCACATTCCTCATAAATCCAGTTTTTGTTCATCTAGAACGATATTATATCTGATAGAAATTCTAATGTCCCAGATTTGAACCATGAACCTTTTATACCTCAACCACTTATATTTTCTCCTGAGGCCATAAATACTATGATAGGAGCAGAGATATATCTTTCTAGTAAATATGATCCTGAAATTGTTGCAGTATCAAGAACCATCAGTACTCAATATGCTGCCTCTCTTACAACTATGTCTCAGAGGCTACTGGCGAGAACGAGAAAGGTTGATCATCTTAAAAATCAAATATCTGAGTTGCATCAAACACTTGCAACTAAAGATAGAAAAAATAAGGATTTAAGGTAAGAAAACAATGAGCTGAAGAAATTTGTAGACTGGTATTCTCGTAACCTGAAAACATGAGTAGAAGAGTTAGAACGAGAGATAGCTCAAATACAAAGTCAACAACAACAGCTAACGGCAGAGGTCTAGCGTTTACAAGAAAATAGGGATAGTTATAATTAATCTCGCTGGCTTTTGAAATTATGCATCCAGCATATATTGTAAAGTGAGATTTGAAGAGATGATGGTTTGTCTTGTTCTTATTTTTATTTCTGTAAGAACCGTCTTTAACTTCATTTAGAAAGCATCAAATCTTCTTCTCATATCTATAATTCATCTGTATTTGCATTCTTATTCTACAAATTTTCAATGGCTCATCAATTTCCTTTTAATATTTCTCACGATCAACATATGAGGTATCCTTCACCTCAATTACAAATTATTCCTGCATCTTCCGTAGGTGCCATGTTGCAGCAAGCGAATGATCTGGCTATTAAGTTAGATCGTGAAGCCGTTTATGAGCTAGTGACTCTCGGCACCTGACACTCCTCCTCTATTGTCGAATTTTCCAACCGATTACAATCCAAAAATCATGAGATTGAGGAGCTTAACGAGAAGGTTTCCGTACTTCAACGACTTGTTTAAGAGTCTGACAGAAAAATTGCAGAGTTAAAGCAAGAGAATAAGGATTTAAAATCCTTACTTGCCTTTTCATTTCAACTACCTAATCTTTTAGATAAAGATGGTATGTTGTTTTATGAAGAGCAAATGCATTTGAGAGATGAGGTTAGAAGTCTCAAATTCTCGTAACTCATCTATCAATTGAACAATAAGATATTTTTCTTTTTCAAATGCATTCCTTGAATTTATAGCAGCCCTTGTGATCTCTTCAGGAGTTCTAATAAGGTAAATCATTAACGTAAACTGCAATAATGGCAAATCCGGATTCTAATAAAACACATGGGCATATATGATTATTTTCAAATCCTTCTTTCAATAGATACTTGTTGATTTAATTATACCACATGCGTTCAGATTGCTTTAACCCATATAAAAAATTTTGAAACTTTATAAAGTACATACTCCTAAATGTACTTGGATTAAATGCTTCAAGTATCGTATATCTTTATTTATATGTAATGATCTAATGATCCTTATAAATATGCAGTGACTACATTCATTAATTGCATATATAATCCTTTCGTAATAACCAAATCTTTAAAAATATGAATGTGATTGCATTCATAACAAAAAAATATATTTCCTCATAACTGCTCTCGCGTTTCTGCAGGAAACCTTGTGCGACAAATTATACCATATAATTTCATTTCGCATTACACTTTCGTATAAATACTCACTTATATCTTATAGGCATTACACTCTTTGTTATTTAGACAACAGGTTCAAATATCTCTCATTTTGCTAGCGATTTAAATTCAGCTTCTAGCTGCTTTTCATTTTGGTCAATCATTTTTACGTTGACGGTTTTTGACTCACTTTCTTCATTACTTTTGGTAATGTCAAGGGTCATCATATATGAAAATATGTTGTTGACAACAGTTTTATTTCTATCTAGAATTTTTTCAGTATTCATGAAATGTATTAAGATCTCATTATTTCAAGTACCTGTTCCTCTCCAGGAGAAAATATTTCATGAAACACCTCTACAAGAGGTTCCTCTTCAGGAGGTTTATACTCTTCAGGAGTTATACTCTTCAAGAGGTTTCCTCTTTAGGAGTTTTGTACTCTCCAGGAGTTTTGTACTCTTCAGGAGTTTTGTATTTTATACAAAAAGTCTGGATAGATCTTATTTTGTAGGTACAATCTCTTCAAGAGTACCGATTTATTTATTTATTTATTTTTGGCATCAATAGGTCTTCAACACTTCAGGTGTATCTTAAACTCATCTATTGCTGTTTTAACAATTTGTCTTTCAGGGATTTCAATTCTTATTTAAGCATTAACATCAGTAATATATGATTTTACAACATCTTTAGTGTCAGTAAATATATCATGTAATTGATTTGCAATACTTTGCAGATAGATAATCCTCTGAAGTTCTGGTTCACATTTATTTGTAAGAAGATCAAATTTAGACAGGGTTTTATTATCCTAAGTAATTTCTTGTCGTGCTTCAGGTACCGATATTTTATTATTTCAAAACATGATGAAATATTAATAAACTTATATATAAAAGCTTAATATAAGTAAATTAAGTGATTGGCCGTATAACATGTACGTAACCATTGTTCAGTCATACCACATCTATGACAAACATCTTCATTTTTCTATGAAGAATTATTCTGAGGGTCTTTACCCTTCTCTGAGTTGGATCACTTCTGGTGATATGATATATTTTTATCATCTTTAGTGTTGTCGCTTTTTAGGACTAATACTTTTATAGTTTTTCTACCACGTCTACACCCTTAATTCTTTTGAAAGGATGCACCGTTCACTTCTAGGAATGGTGTAAATTCAATATCATTAATAGGACGTAACTAGTGATTTATTAACAAAAACTCATTATTTAGCTTAATCACTAGAAGACAAAATAAAAATTCAGAATATTTGTTGAACTTTCACTCTTGATATTGCTACTGCAAGAGCACATTCGAGGTATGAAAAATAATGTCTTCTTTTATATATCATCATCAGTGATATTTTCACTGCATAATTTTAATATTGAGCTGATTTTAAAAAGTACAGAATATTCAATACCACTCTTAAAATCTTGCAACTTCAGGTGCAATAAGTCATAATGATCTTTTGAGAGGATTACATCTTCTGGTGCACTTATTTCTCTCTTAATTCATTTCACACAGTAAGATGATTTTTCATTATGAGATACACAGTACGGTTCTTCAGGGACACATGATTTTCTTCTATGATTGTATCTTCCAAGTTCATCATCATATCCAAATGGATCTCATCAAAAATCCTGGATAAATAATTTTTTTTTTCAGAAATATCAATAGTAATAAATCTCAATATTTGACTATAAATTACAAAAATAAATCTGTGAATTTAAGAAATATATTCACATTATCATGAGAATAAAAGTAAAATTTTATCAAGTAATATTCAGTAATATGACCTTTAATATTTATCTCGAGGACTGTAAATAATATATTGAAAAACTTACTTAAAGTAGAAGACCACTAGTTTCAGTATCGGTAGAATCTCGTGCTGATAACGTATTATAAAATTTAAAAAAAACTACTACTATTGCAAATATAAAATAAACTTTCTGAAACTTTCTTCATTTTCTATATTTTCTTATAAATTTCATAACAACTGAAACTCATATTTATAGGCGTTGAAATTACTATGCAAGTTACTGTACAAGACTTAAAATAATGGTAGTGGGGTCATTCACAAAATAATTAAGAGGGCGGGGTCCACCCCTAATAATTCATAACATAAATGAATAATTCTACTTGCCCTCCATTTTTCCCTTATTTTGACCATTTGAACATGTTTGGGAAGACATACAAAATTTTCATTTAATTTTATTTCGTTTCATTCTACTTTATTTTTAAATATAATTTAAATATAAATTTTTTAAATAAAGTATTTAAAATCAATAGTTTGATTCCTACCTATATTCTATTAGAGGGCGTCATCTTATATAAAGATGGAAATAAAGTGTTCGTATAAAAGCAAACTATGGAACCATCACTAGAAGTAGTGGATCCACCGCTCGAAGTAGTGAGGCTGACTTATGCATTGTCGCTTGCTATCTGGGAATACTTGTTTGAGAAGTTTACAATCTCTTTTTCAAAATCACTAGTTAGGGAAAACGATAACATAAAGAAGTCGAAATATGTATCGAATTGTTGGCAGAAGCCCAACAACGCCACTAAATAAGGAGAACGAACGACCAGATCTGAGGGATCTGAGGCAACTGAAACCGCGCCTGGCCTCCAAAACCACTCCAGGATGCCGTTGCACGTGAGCGACGCATACGGCTTGGGATGCGCGTGCGACAAACGCACCTAATAGAATCATGAAGTTCCCCCTCCCTCAAACTTGAAGATCGGCATCTATAGTAGTTGGGAAGGCGACATGTGTTGATCTAAGGGTACCGGTATGCAAAAGATCAACGAGAAACGACTCGAACACACTGAATGGAAACGGCCGAAACAAGAAAACTAAATGGATAAACAGGAAATATACCAAGAGAAAGGAATTTATAAGAGAGAGACTAAGAGAGGGACCCTTATTTACTAATTAAAGAAATAATTATTAATATATTGTTATTTCTATATCTTTTAAATTTTTTAAAAATATTTAATTTTTTTAATAATAAACAAATATTGCTTACAAAACCAGCCTAGCTATCACTGCTAGAGTGCAAAACAAAAAAAAAAAAATTGAAAAGAAAAATAGTGTCTCAAAACAATATAACAAAATTTTTCTACAACTATTTTTACAATAATGGATTCTAATCTAGTTAGCAGATCTTTTAATCATAAAGAAATTATATAAAAATAAATATATATTAATGTAATTTAATATTAAATTATTTTTATAATCAAATAAGTTTAATATATCATATAATAAATTTAATATATCATATAATAAAATTATTTTTATAAAATATTTTTTATGATGTAGCATTTATTTAATAATAAATTTATAAAAATATTTTTTATTTAAAACAAACTTATAATTCTTTTGGTTTATGGTTTCATAGATGGCAATTATAAAAATAGTTTTGAACAAGCAACGACAAAAATGCAATGATATGAGAGCCCGCAGTTGGGGCTCCTTTGCACCCCATAGTTATAACTTATTTTATGTTTTTTAATAATTTTTTTTTAGAAAAATGATAAAATAAGATATACAAATAAAGAATATATACTTTTGTATTTTCTTTTATATTAAAAAAGTCTATAGATAAGACTGAACATCCGGTGCCCAAACCAAATATTTGGGTCAACCCGACCTGAAATCAAATAGCTAAAAACGGTTTGGACTCCAACCCGGTTTCACTTGGGTTGAAATCCGGTTTGAATCCGGATCAATCCATTTTTTTTAAAACTAGAAATCCGGTTGTTGGATTTAAACCAATTTTTTTTATTTACTTTTTTTTTTGCAGAGAAATTTGTTGTAAAAATATTTATATAAAATCTTCTATTTCGTTATAATTTTTCCAAGAAGTAATGTTCAAAAGTAAATTTTTTTATCATACAAAAGCCTATATTTTTATTAATGGATGAAAATAAAATAAAAATATATCAAAATGTAAAACTAAATAAACTTGCAACAAATTTCAAGTAAATAATACAAATAGAAGTACAAAGATAAATGCACAGACAAATCAAAGTAGCTACACTTCTACCAAGTGGCACCTCTTTCAATATTAATCTACCAATCAAATGAGATGCTGTCGAGTTACACTTTCAGATGAAGAAAAAGGACTTGGCCTAAACAGATGTTCAAAATTGCCACGATAAGAAACATTGATATCAATGTTAATTACATTACATTACAAAATACAAAATTACAATATTTGAAAATTACATATCCAATGCATTTTGTTGAACCCAAGGTTTCAAGTCTCGTATTTACGTATAAATTTTGATGATAACAAATAATATTGAAAACTCAAGCTCAAGTTGTCTATGCATGAAGGGAGTTAAACACATCAAGAAATCAAGCATGAGCAAGAAAGATATCAAGTCTACAAATGAAGCTCATAGATTATTTTTGTACATCTCTTGATAAAATTAGAAATTGGATTAAGGCTCCAAATTACTCTTTTTTCTCATAAAACATCAAATTACTTTTTCCACATATGCAAGACATTTTTAAATGTCTTAGTTTTGAAAATTATGTTTTTCACATGTGCATAACACCATCAAACAAAATAATTTCGAAAATTATATTTTTTTTATAAAAACTTGATTTTATAAGATGATTGATTATCATATTTGACATGTGCATATTTTGTTTGAAAGTCTTGAAGGGAGGTGGTGTGTTTTTTTGACTAATGCAAAAGGTAGATGATTTTGTTTGAGAATCTTAAAGGGTGGTTGTGTGTTTTTTTGACAAATATAAAAGATAGATGATTTGTTTGAAAATCTTAAAGGGTGGTTGTGTGTTTTTTTGACATATGCAAAAAGAAGATGATTTGGTTTGAAAAATAAATCATGCTCATTTTGTCTTGTATGAAAAGCAAAAGATTAGGTTTGATTTCTTTGAAAAATGAATGGAGTTGTCTTTGACAAATGCAAAAAGGAAATGTTTTTATTTGAATTTTTTGAAAAGTGAATAGTGCTCTTATTTGACATGGGAATCTTTTCAAATTTGAAATTGAAGACTCATTTACCTATAAATAGATCACTTGAGTTTTGCAAAAATCACAACAAGAGCTTACACATCTATTGCTAAATTTTGCATCATTCTTTCAAAGCTCTCATTCTCTCTTTTCTAAAGTTTTGAGCCTTAATTCTTGTTCTTGTTGAGAGAGATATAGTTTGTGCTGTATTGTTCTTATTTCACTCATTGAGGAGTGTTTTCTGATAGCCTACCCACTATCAATTCTTGTATCAGTAAGAGGGTGTGTATAACCCTTGTGTGTGTAGAAGGTGTTCTACACGGGGAATAGTTAAATCACCAAGTGTGAGGTGATTGGAAGTAAGAGGGTGTGTATAACCCTTGTGTGTGTAGAAGGTGTTCTACACAGGGAATAGTTAAATCACCAAGTGTGAGGTGATTGGAAGTGTAGAGGGTGTTCTACACGGAATCTTTGGAGCGGTGCTGCTCAAAGGTGTAATAGGTTTCTATCTCCACCTAAAGGAGATTGAATAGTGGATTTGGGAATCCTCAAGGGGTAGCTTGAGGCGAGGACGTAGGCAGTGGGGCTGAACCTCGTAAAAATACTGAGTTTGCTTTCTCTTACCCTACTCTTTATATTTCCTACTGCTTTATATTTTGGTTATATTTTATATTGTATATTTAGTTTATAAGTATTAATTTTTTAATATAACCCAATTCACCCCCCCTCTTGTGTTAGTCATCTGGGCAACACATTTAAAACAAATCAATAATATTTATCATATACAATTCACTACATATCCATTATCTGGTATTTATTATATTACATTACATTACAAAATACAAAATTACAATAAATGAAAATTACATATCCAATGGTCCTGCATGTTCATTCAAAAGGAAATAAAAACCATTAAACTAAATCTAAAACATAACTTTAGTTGATATAAATCTGATACATGCGTTCTAATCCAACTAGTCAACATTTTTTGCCAGACCAGGTTTGATCTAACAAATATGATATTTTATTAATAATTAATTATTCAAAAACGACATAAAAGAATTGAACTTCAATTAACCCCTCCCTTAGAAGGTTTAAAAAAATCCAAGGGCTTATCTCCTATGTTAGGAAACTATGACATGCCCCGTAAGGAATGAGATTCATATAACAAACCAGCCTTGACAACCACCTGCATTACATTACAAGCTATACTAGAAAAAAAAATCCATCCAAAAAATATACTAGCACAAATCTAACCTACAAAAAAATTCCATCCAAAAAAATATGCTAGCACATATACTAGCATAGATCTGACACTATTTAGATAATAACCTCTCTCAACATGGTAATAATACCACTTTCTTAAACCAATATTATAAACAATGAAATATCCCTATTCCTATGAACCACTTAAAGAAGAAATTAATTTAAACAAGAAAGGGTCATGTTCAAGAATGTCAGACCAATAATAGGACACAAGCACAGAAGAGCTTCACTCAACTTAGTCTATAAATTATGTTTAAAGTAGCAAAAATAGAAGAAGTTAATAACTTAGCGTGTAATTCATGAATGATATCAGCACAACAGAAACAAACCTTATTAATTTATACCAATGCATGCACAAAGAACAAAAAATTTGCATTGTTCTCTTCCAAAAATGACAAAAAGAATAAAAAGATCAAATGTTTTGAATATAAACCAAACTTAAAAGATTTAGTATTTAATTTAAGTAGTCAAAATACACAATATATAAGCCCATGTTTCGATGTCAATATATATATATATATATATTTATATTTATATTTATATTTATATTAGCCCTTGCAATGAGTAGTATATATGCTAAATGCAGATATCAAAACCTTTATGCAGATACACAAAACCTTGCCAAAACCTCAAATGGTACCAGCAGCAACATCCTTGAGGCAACACAAAACAAAACAGAAAAAAAAAACCATGTATAAAAACAAAGAGAGTAGATCTAACAAAAGAATAACCTAACACCCAAAACATTCAAAATATTCTCATTTGAAATTTAGACATGATAAGTCTTAGTTTAACACAATCCAGCCGTAGAACATAATATATAACTTTTACCCAAACCTAACCCATAGAGCATCACAGAGCATATAGAGAGACACATAGAGAGAGAGAGAGGAGATGAGAGGCTAGGGCATCGTGCAGAAAGAGAGAGAGATAGTACTCTAGGAGCAAAGAAAACGACGACTCGGTGACAGTGATTCTACTATGGAGATCGACGACAGCAATATATTATGTCCCCCGCGGTTGTTGAGCATGATCAACTCGATGGTTGGCTAAGGTTTCGTTTCGCCTGTGTGAGAGAGAGCGGGAGAGGGGGTGGAGATGGATGCGAGGAGAAAGAGGGGTAGTTTGTAGGAAGCGGCTAGGATTTTTAATATATATACCCAGTTTCGAATGTAAAATTTGGTCTCAAGATTTTTATATTCGGATTTGGATCAATTGAGTCGGATTTTTAAAATTCGAATTCTAAATTTGGTTTAATTCGAGTAGGAGTCCAGAACCAGATTCCCAGATATCCAATTTCTGGACTGGGCCGGGAAAATTTACGACCCGATTGAACAACCTTACTCATGGGGGTGCAAAGGGGCCCCAACCATGAGGCTCCAAAACATTTCTCATAGCAAAATGATTTGATGTGACGTTAGAATAGTATATTAAAATAAGATAAATTGAGACAAAAATTTAAAGTTCAATAAAATATTATTGATATTAATGCCTAAAAATAGCGCAATTGTTCATAAAGGAGAAAGATCCATTTTTGGCCCTATTGTAGTTGTTTTGTGCCTCAACTAGTATTGTATGGAGCTTTCGATGGTGATTTGGTGCAACTGTATAGTGTTTGTACATACTTTTATGACAATAATCATTATTTAAATGTAGAGAAAATAAATAAATAGAGACATACAGATTTACATAATCCGATACTAGACCTACATCCACGAGATTTGAGAGAGAAGATTTTACTATAATGTTCACAATCTCTCATAGCCTTTTATTCTCAATGTACAATAGAAGTTTGTATTTTATACTCTCGTGAACTCTCTTTGTGAAATGTGGTGAAGTTAAAGAATGTGAAATGTTAAAAAATCTTTTGACCAAAAGTCTTGAAATTGTATGTAATTTGTGACTTTTATCTTTTACCTCCTTTGTTTTATGTCATTTTTCTTTACTTCATGTCACTATCACTTATTTTTTCTCATGACATAGTGCACTTTCTCACGCTTTCATCCTCTTTTTTTTCTCTTTTCTCTCTCTTTATGAGTTCCCTTCAATGGACTATGTCTAAGAAATACTATGAATTTGTTATATTTTATTTCTTTTAATTAAATTATTTTTTAAATATTATTATTATTTTAAAATTTGAAAATATAAAATTAATTACTATATTTTGTAAGAAAAATAAAAATAAAAATAAATTACAATAATAATATGAGATAAAATAAAATAAAATTTAATCGTAATTGCATCGAAACAACTGCTGAAGATTTTAAATCTTTCCTCTTTTAATTTTTATATAAAAAGAAAGTTGACAAAAGGCACTCCCAACAAAAGAGCATTCATCCTTTCACAAAAATAAAAAAACAAAACAAAGAGAGTATTATTCTTTCCATAAATGCGGAGAAATCCCAGAGAATGTGATAAATGAGTTCCAAACACTAACCAATAAGAAAAACGAAACTCTCGTATGAGTAATGTTAGATATATTCCCTATTTAGATTTAAAAAGTATTTTATTTTATTTTATTTTATTATTATAATTTTTTTAAATTTTTACATAAAATATAATAAATAACTCGATATTTTTAACTTTTAAAATAATAATAATAATAATAAATAATATTCTAATAATATTTTATTCAACTTTCATTTTTCATTTTATCTTATCTTTAAATCCAAAACAAAATCTTGAAGTATGCAAATGTTAGCGTAGTTTTTTAAAACAAGTGAAATTTATTATTAAAAAATAATTTTTTCATGTAAATTTTATATTTATTTATTTAAGTAAACTATACGATATTTGTGTACTCCATAACACTTCTATACTCTATACGTATAAATATTATTTTTCTTTGAATATTTCACAAAACAGATAATGTGTGTGACAGCCACGCGTACGAGCTTTGATATACGGAGTCGGCTTAAAGGAGTCAGAATGTAGTCGGTTTAACTAAGAAAATTAACTGTACATTTTCGTTTCATCATTTCCTTTTCTATTTCTCTTATCTCGCTTTTCAGACGAGCACTTCTCTATTTTTATCTATGTTCCTCTTCATATTCATTTTTTTTTTAATCCATACTAATCAGATCCATATATTGAATCAAGAATCTTGATGTCCATGCAGCCATAGATTTTTTTCCTTAAACATCTCCAATACCTCACAATTCCAAAAATTCTCAAAGAAGTAATCTCCATTCTCAATCAGTTATGGCTGATGTTTTAAGTTTTAGAATCTTTAGATTACTTTTCCTATTTTTCATAGTTTTCTTAAAAAATATCTAACTTTCTATTAAAAAAATAGA
The DNA here is from genome assembly GCA_036898215.1 of Platycarya strobilacea. Taxonomy (NCBI): domain Eukaryota; kingdom Viridiplantae; phylum Streptophyta; class Magnoliopsida; order Fagales; family Juglandaceae; genus Platycarya; species Platycarya strobilacea. The sequence goes on along the minus strand of CM072545.1, from coordinate 41,718,143 downwards.
TCTATTTTCTGTTTGGGAAAATCTGTGTGTATGGATAGACCAGGAAAAAAAAGGGAAGAAATCGGGAAAAAAAAACAAAACAAAAATGAGAAGAAACCAGAAAGAAGGAAGAAACCAGAAGAAATCCAAAAAAAAAAACAAAAAACAAAAAGACAAAATGAGAAGAAACAAGCCAAAAAAAATGAGAAAAAAGAAGAAGAAGAAGAAATCAGAAGAAACTAAAAACAAAATGAGACAAAAATGAGAAGATTGTTATAAAACTAAAAAAAAAATTACTACTATTGCAAGAGAAATATAAAAGAAATTCTCTGAAACTTTCTTCATTCTCATATTTTCTTATGAATTTCATAACAATTGAAACCCATATTTATAGGCGTTGAAATTACTATGCAAGTTACTATGCAAGACTTAAAATAATAATGGTGGGGTCATTTACAAAATAATTAAGGGGGTGGGGACTACCTCTAATAATTCATAATACTTCCCTTTGAATGACCACTCATAAAAAATCTGCCTCGTTAAAACCTTGCCAAAGAAAAACCTAGTGGGAAAAAAACCAATGGCGAAAGAAAAAGAGCACAGTCTTCTTATATATCTACAAGTGCTTTAAGATTGCCTCATTAAAACCTTGTAAAGGAAAACCCAGTAGGACAAAACCTTAGCGAAGGAAAAAGAGTACAATCAGCACAAGTTTTCAGGACTTTTACTCCCCCTGGAAAGTGCATGACGATAGATTTTTGAGTCTTCACATTTTAATATTCTGCACAATTTTCTTGAATGTCGCAGTTGGCGGTGCCTTCGTGAATAAATCTATCAGATTATCACTTGATCGTATCTTTGATATATCCTCCTTTGATTTGAATGATATAAGCAGCATTATCTTCGTATAAAATTGTTGAACTATCATTGATTATGAAATACCACACTTTTCTTGGATATGTTGAGTCATTGATCTCAGTCAAATATACTCTCGACTTGTTTCATGAATTGCAATAATTTCTGAGTGATTTGAAGATGAAAAATAATATCTGGTTGACAGACTTAATAGAAATCTGATACCTGCAGTAATACTTAAACTCCCCCTGATAATATGTATTAGTGTTTCAAGTAATAAGTAAACATTATTTCAGTATATATAATAGATTACGAATTCAAACATGATTTCCATCTAAATAATGCATTAAAAAGAATATGATAATATTTTCATCTAAAATTTTCTTCCCCTCATTCGGCGTTATTAGGGAGAACTTGTTTATATACGGCAGAAATAACATTAGAAACCATTCATGTATGATAAAAGCTGTAAAAGTTTTGAGGTTTAATATTATCGGTTCAGCGGAAAATCAAATCCACTTGACATTGTGGACAAACGAGATCTTGAAGAGATTTGAAAATTTCGGGTTGTTGTTTAAATATAACCAATTTTACCAATGGTTTACTCTAGTAAAAAGATCTCATATTTCTCGTAGATTCAGTTGTTGTTCATCTAGAACGATATTATGTCTGATAGAAATTCTAATGTTCCAGATTTAAACCATAAACCTTTTATACCTCAACCACTTATATTTTCTCCTGAGACTGTAAACACCATGATAGGAGGAGATATATATCTTTCTAGTAAATCTGATCCTGAAATTGTTGCAGCATCAAGAACCCTCAATACTCAATATGCTGCCTCTTTTACAACCATGTCTCAGAGGCTATTGGCGAGAACGAGTGGGGTTGATCATCTTAAAACTCAAATATCTGAGTTGCATCAAACACTTGCAACTAAAGATAGAAAAAATAAAGATTTAAGACAAGAAAATAAGGAGCTGAAGAAACTTATAGACTGGTATTCTCGTAACCTGAAAACACGAGTAGAAGAGTTAGAACGAGAGAGAGCTCAGATACAAAGTCAACAACAGCAGCTAACGGCAGATGTTCAGCGTTTACAAGAAAATAGGGATAACTGTAATTAATCTCGCTGGCTTTTAAAATTATGTATCCAGCATATCTTGTAAAGTAAGATTTGAAGAGATGATGGTTTGTCTTATTCTTATTTCCATTTCTATAAGAACCGTCTTTAGCTTCATTTAATACGCATCAAATATTTTTCTCATATCTATAATTCATCTGTATTTGTATTCATATTCTACAAATTTCCAATGGCTCATCAATTTCCTTTTACTATTTCTCACGATTAACATATGAGGCGTCTTTCACCTCAATTTCAAATTATTTCTGCATTTTCCGCAGGTGCCATGTTGCAGCAAGCGAATGATCTGACTAATAAGTCAGATCGTGAAGCCGTTTATGAGTTGGTGACTCTCGGCACCTGATACTCCTCCTCTATTGTTGGATTTTCCAACCGATTACAATCCAAAAATCGTGAAATTGAGGAGCTTAACGAGAAGGTTTCTGTACTTCAACGACTCGTTCAAGAGTCTGACAGAAAAATTGTAGACTTAAAGCAAGAGAATAAGGATTTAAAATCCTTACTTGTCTCTTCATTTCGACTGCCTAATCCTTTAGATAAAAATAGTATGTACTAGAAGTCTCAAATGATTGTAACTCATCTATCAATTGAATAATAAGATCTTTTCTTTTCAAATGCATTCCTTGAATTTATAGCAGCCCTTGTGATCTCTTCAGGAGTTCTAACAAGGTAAATCATCAACGTAAAATGCAATAATGACAAATCCGGATTCTGATAAAACACATGGGCATATAGGATTATTCTTAAATCCTTCTTTCGATAGATACTCGTTGATTCAATTATACCACATGCGTCCAGATTGCTTTAAACCATATAAAGATCTTTGAAATTTTATAAAGTACATACTCCTAAATGTACTTAGATTAGATGCTTCAAGTATCGTATATTTTTATATATGTAATAATCTAATGATCCTTATAAATATGCAATGACCACATTCATTAACCGCATATCTAATCCTTTTGTAATAACCAAATCAATTAAAAATATGAATGTGATTGCATTCATAACAATGAAATATGTTTCCTCATAACTGTACTCGGGTTTCTGCAGGAAACCTTGTGCGACAAATTATACCGCACAATTTCATTTCGCATTACGCTTTCGTATAAATACTCACTTATATTTTATAGGTATTACACTTTTTGTTGTTTGGACAACCAGTCTAAATACCTCTCGCTTTGCTAGCGATTTTAATTCAATTTCACTAATTGCTTTCCATTTTGGCCAATCATTTCTACGTCGACATTTTTCGACGGTTTTTGACTCACTTTCTTCATTACTTCTGGTAATGTCAAGTGCTATCATATATGTTGTCGACAACAGTTTTATTTCTATCCATAAATTTTCCAGTACTCATAAAATGTATTGAAATCTCATTGTTTCTCTTCAAGGGAAAACATTTTATGAAACACCTCTACAGGAGATTCCTCTTCAGGAGGTTTGTACTCTTCAAGAGTTTTCTCTTCAGGAGTTATACTCTCCAGGAGTTATCTCTTCAGGAGTTATACTCTCCAGGAGTTACACTTTTTAGGAGTTACCTCTTCAGGAGGATTATATTTTATACAGAAAATACAGTCTCTTCATGAGCACCGATTTTTTTTTCTTTTGTGCACCAATAGATCTTCAACGTTTCATGCGTATCTTAGATTCATTTATTACTGTTTTAACAACTCGTCCTTCGGAGATTTCAATTATTGCTTAAGCATTAACAGCAGTAATATATGATTTTACAACTCTTTTAGTGTCAGTAAATATATCATGTAATTGATTTGCAACACTTTGCAAATAGATAATCTTCTAAACTTCTGGTTCACATTTATTTATAAGAGGATCAAATTTAGACAGAATTTTATTATCCCAAATAATTTCTATCGTGCTTTAGATACCGATATTTCATTATTTCAAAATATGATGAAATATTAATAAGCTTATATATAAAAGCTTTATCAAGTGTTTGGTCGTACAACAGGTACGTGACCACTGTTCAGTTATACCACATCTATGACAAACATCTTCATATTTCTATGAAAAATTATTCTGAAGGCCTTTACCCTTTTCTGAATTGGATCACTTCTGGTAATTTGATATATTTTTATCATCTTTAGTGTTGTCGCTTTTGGGACTAACACTTCTATAGTTTTTCTATCACGTCTACACCCTTAATTCCTTTGAAAGGATGCACTGTTCACTTCTGGAAATGGTGTAAATTCAATATCATTAATAGGACGTAACTGGTGATTTATTAACAAAAACTTATTATTTAGCTCAATCACTGGAAGACAAAATAAAAATTTAGAATATTTGTTGAATTTTCACTCTCGATATTGCTACTGCAGGAGCATATTTGAGGTATGAAAAATAATATGTCTTCTTTTATATATCATCATCAGTGATATTTTTACTGCATAATTTTAATATTGAGCTGATTTTAAAGAGTGCAGAATATTCAATACCACTCTTAAAATCTTGCAACTTCAGGTGCAATAAATCATAATAATCTTTTGAGAGTATTACATCTTCTGATGTTCATATCTTTCTCTTAATTCATTTCACACAGTAAAATGATTTTTCATCATGAGATACACAGTACGATCCTTCAGCGACATATGATTTTCTTCTATGATTGTATATCCCAAGTTCATCATCATATCCAATTGAATCTCATCAAGGATCTTGGATATATAACTTTTTCCAGAAATGTCAATAGTAATAAATTTCAATATTTGACATTATATCACAAAAATAAATCTGTGAATTTAGGAAATATATTCACATTATCATAAGAATAAAAGTAGAATTTTATCAAGTAATATTTAGCAATATTATTTTTAATATTTATCTCGAGAACTGTAAATAATATATTGAAAAACTTACTTGAAGTAGGAGACCACTAGTTTCAGTATCGGTAGAATTTCGTGCTGATAACGTGTTATAAAATTAAAAAGAAAACTACTACTATTGCAAGAGAAATATAAAAGAAACTCTCTGAAATTTTTTTCCTTCTCATATTTTCTTATAAATTTCATAATAACTGAATCTCATATTTATAAGCGTTGAAATTACTACGCAAGTTACTGTGTAAGACTTAAAATAATAGTGGTGGGATCATTCACAAAATAATTAAGGGGGCAAGAACCACCCCTAATAATTCATAATAAAGATGAAAATCTTGTAGATGAAAAAGGCAGCTCCTTGGATCTCAAATCGTGTATGGCATTTTTTGGACTGCGCTGGACCCAAGATCACGTCAGAGCAAGGCATTTTTGAATTTCAAATCTCGTAGCCTTGTTCCATTTGTTTTATTTTTGTTTTTTTAAATAATAGCTGACGTTACTCGACTATATTTCGGTCTCCTAAAATTGACTACGTATAGCATTTTTACCAAAATATTGGTGGTTGGCATGTAAGGTACATAGGAAATTAGGATTAAGAAATATCGTATATGTGTTTGTGCAAGCAATTTTAATGATATAACTTTTAATGGTAAAATATAAATAACTCCATGCATTCTTAATGGTAGTTCTCCTTTCTCTCACATTCATAAACATATCTTCTATTTTCTCATCCATCATAATTTTAATTTTTTTCGTCATTCATGTCTACAGTCTACCTCCACATTTTTCATCATTGCCTACTTTCTCTTTCATTCTTATTTTCTCTTCATTGATATAATATCTCTTATCACAATTATTAATATAAGAATACTGCTAATATAAGAAAGAAAAACCTAGCCAACCACCGCACTTAAAAACCCAGACCAGAAGAGGGGGTTGGAGCTTTAGCTCCTCCCTCTCTCTTCCTTTTCTCCCTCATCACCTCTATCTTTTTTCTCTATTTTTTTTCTTTTATTATTTTTTTTTTGTTTGTTATGATTATGAAGAAGTGCAGATTAGTTATTTTCTAGACCTGGCGTCCACCACATGCACCACTGCAAAATTTTCAAGGCGTCGATCCTTCAAACGGGTGAAGATCTCGCTAAACAAAACAGCACGTGAGCCACATGCGTGGTCCCAAGTGTGCGCGTGATTTCCACACACCACCACAAAAGAAGCTCTATTGCCGCTACACTCGACATTCTGGGACCAAGGTCATCAATTTTATTAGAATATATTGTCCATCATGCTTCTAAGATGGCGCATGTCCTTCACACGCCATCACAGTTTCTATGTTTGCACTTTTAGTTTTTTCTAAGATTGAAAATATGGATCTACACTTTTCAAGTTGTAATATGCAAATTTTCTATGTATTTTTTTTTTTAGTTAGTTTCTTTGTTTTGGGTTAAAAAAATTCATAATCTCTTAGATTTTTGTCTATAAAATGTGTCATTTACTCCACATTAAATAGAGCGTGGGGATGTTTAATTATGTCTTTGGACAGAATTGTGATATCTATCTTAAAACAGGTTGTTGTCTCTAAGACAATTTATTTGTAATGAGTTACAACAATAAACTAGATCATGTCTATTATAAAGAAATTTGTATGTAGGAAAGTCTTAAAAGTAATAATTGCTTTATATTTTTTATATTTCAAATCACAATTGTAATGTAATAGAAAATTTGTATACGTATAGAGATTGAAAAAGAAAAGAACAGTGAGGCGATTGTTAATCTGTCTCTCAGACAAATATTACCTCCCACTCGTATAGAGTTTTGCAAAAGGGAATCATAAGCAAATCTGTCTTCAGGATACAACACTGTTTATATAGTGTGCAGATTGTAAATTCTAAACACTAACCTTTTGAACAAAAATATGCAATAGCAGCAGACATAACATTTCAGTTAAAATAAAAATATGACAGTTATTGTCTGAAGAGTTATAAAAATAACTGTAATTGACAGTTAATCACAACTGTCAAAATAGTGATCAGACACATCATTTCGCTTAACAAAATAATTCGGTCATTTACGACGATGCGTACGTGCGAAGTGCATCTAAAGCGTCAATGCGTCTACTTCGCACTGGGTGACGCTTCTAAATTGTATACCCTTTTATTTATTTTATATATAGTGAAATACATTCACTTATAAACCATTAAATATTTCGTTGTCTAACCAATGTGAGATTAAAAAAAATACATTAGAGAAATTTTCAAAAAAATAGATAATTTAAAATTTGAAATAATATTTGAAAATCAAATTTGAAATATAATTTGAAATAATCTAACATTCCCCCACTTATTTCAAATAACGTATATATTTTTTTAAATGCTGCTATTACAATTATATGTTGACACATAAATGTAAGTACCTTTTAGGTTTGAACTTCCAAGTAGCATATAATTCTCAAAGTTTTATCAATATGATAGTAGACATAATATCTTTGAACTATCATATCGTGTGATAAAACCGGAAAATCAATACATGTCAACACATATTTCCATCGTTCTTAATAGCCATGCATTAAAATATTTTTATTATGATGACATGTTCTTATCATATTATAAACTTTTTTATTACATAAATTATATTAAACGTTTTTTATTTTTATTTTTAATGTAGATTTTATTATCAAATTATTTTATACCGCATACAAAATTATATATAAATAAAATAAAATAATATTTTATATATTTTATTTAATTTTACCTAGCCTCCCCTAACGCAATTTTTTGGCTCCGTCACTGCATCTAAAGCTGCAAGGCAACTCTACAAAGCATGTACAAAGGACTCAATCTCTCTTTCATAGATTGGACACAAGTAAGGGTGTAAAAATAAATCGAAAATTTGAAAATTTGATCTTGGCCATACTAGATCGGTTGGTTTGATCCAGTTTTCAACCAGTTCGGTTCGAAACTGATTCCTCTATTTTAAAAATTGGTCATAATCGGTCTGGAATTTATTTTATGTTTTTTATGACCGGACTAGTTCACATATTTATATATATTATATATAAGATATATAAATTATAATTAGATATGAAATATAATATAATATTATAATTTATGACATAAAATCTTAATCTTAAGCATGAACATATATTTGATCATATGTTGGAAATATAAAATATATATTAATTATATTTTATGGCTTAAGAAATTCTCAACATATTTTTTTGATAAATATATTAGTAATATATTTAGTATATTAATTACTATATTATCACTAATTTATAGTAATAGTATTATACCAACACTATTAAGATATACTAATAGTATTATTGTACGAATATATATATATATATTAATATATATATATCAAATATAAGAGACTAGAGATTTAATATATATATATATATATACTAAAAATTAGAAAATGAGACCAAACCAGACCGGAGCCAATAAAATTGAAAATACTAATTTAAGTGATAATCGGTACAGTATCGATTATTGAAAATGCAAAACTAACATTACAAGTTTAATCCTAAAATTTGTCCAATATTGGACCAAATTGGACTGATTATAATCTTAGACACAATAGTTATCAATAATTTTCTTTTTAAAGAAATTCAGTTTTGTTAAAAGAATCTCATGTCTAGCCTTCCATAGGATTGCTTGACATTTCCTTCCACATTCAAGTCCCATATTTGCTTCCAACCATCTCCTGTATCAACATGTGTCGATTTTTCCACTATAATCCTCCTATTTTTGGGGTGCTCTAAATGATAAGCACTTTTGACATAAAATCTCCCAATATAAGTATGTATCCACATAATTTTGTCTTTATTCCTCACCCTATTTAGTGAAATGCTCATTATTATTTCAGCTTCATCCTCTTTAAAAGTCTCCTTAGTGAGTGTTTCCTTCCATCTACCACTCTCTTCCTTAGTAAAAGTGAGTTCACTAATAGCAGCTTCTTTGTCTAATTTTTTTAACAGGTGATTGAATATGGTATAATGTTGGTATAGACAACCACTTGTCCTTCCAAATTCTAACATGGTCACTTTTACCCACCTTCTAAATCAAACCTGTTTTAACAAAATCTATAGAGGAGAGCAAACTCCTCATATTATTGAAAGTCGATTCTCCAATTTTGCATTTACCAAATTATCTTGTTTGAAATACTTGTCTTTCATGACCTTAGCTACTAAGGATTGATGTTGATTTAACATTTTTCAACATTGTTTTGCAAGTACGGCTTTATTGAAGAAACAAATATCCTTGAAGCCTAAACCTCCTCTTACTTTCATATCTCCCATTTTATCCCAACTTCTCCAATATTCTCTATTCTCATTCAGCTAGTGACTCCACTAGAAGCTCGACATGAGTTTGGTAATTTCCTTACATAACTTATTAGGTAGCTTAACAAATTCATAAGGAAAGTGGGTATAGATTGTAACACAACTTTCATCAACACTTTCTTTCATGTCTGAAACAAAAACTTAGGCTTGGTTTGTTTTGGGAGACAAAATCAAAAATCAAAAATTCTTCTCAAACTCATTATTATACTTTTTCAAATTCACATACAAAATATAATAAAAATTTAACTTTTTCAAATTCTAAAATCACTTTTTCAAATTCCAAAACAAAACTAATATTAAAAAATATATATATTAAAATAATATTTTATTATTTTTAAAATTTTATCTTATCTCATCTCTAAAAATAAATCAGACCTTATGTTTTTAGTTGTTAATTCTGCCCCGAATGCTCTCTTTTAAATATCTAAAAGTATTATAATTGAACCTATCCACCATAGGTGGTACTTCCAAATATTTTTCATTTCCACCACGTTCATTTACACCACCTTCCATTATTATGTACTTTCTTATAACTAGTGGAGTATTTGAACTCAAGTATGTAGCAATCTTCTGCTTATTCAAGAACTGGCCTGATGCATTCTCATATCTCATCAGTAGTACTTATATCTTGACCCATTCCATGATAGACGTTCTTCCAAAAATGATATAATCATTAACAAACAACAAATGATTTACTCGAGTGCACTCTTGATAATGCAACACTTTTTATTTCCACCACAGTTCTTAGTTAGGTTTATTAAAGAGCTCAGTCTTTCTGCACATAATAAGAACATATAATGAGAAATTGGATCTTCTTGCCTTAACTCACTTGAAGGCCTAATACATTTTCTTGGCTGATCATTTACGATCACAGAATATGTAACTGATGTGTCACATCTCATGATTAAAGATATCCACCTTGCTCCAAAATCCAATCTTCTTGTGATAACGTCCAAATAATTATATTCAATTCTGTCTTTCGACATATCAAGTTTAAATTTCATATTTGTGTAAACATCTTTTTTTCTAGTCTTTATTGTTTGCAAAGTTTTATAAGCTATTATGATGTTGTTTGTGATAAACCTCCTTGAGATGAAAGTAGTTTGACTGCTGGAAATAACGGATCCCAACACCTTCTTCAACCCGTTTCTAAAACTTTAGATCAAGTTAATATATACAAGTTTATATATTAACTACGTGACATAATTTAATATTTCTTAATTATATAAATCTAAAAGTTGTAAGATGGCCATTAAATAAATAGACTAATAGAATAGAATATAGATCATCCATGCCTTCACGGAGGTTCTAAAGATCTTATAATAGAATATACTTAGTTTGAGACGAGAGTGCAGAGCTCGTTTTGTCGCGGGAGATGGGCTATACCGCGTATAATGAGAGTGCAGAGCCCATTCCGTTGTGGGATGTGTCATCACGTGAGATTCAGTGAGAGTAGCATCGTTTGGGATCCTGCAGGAGTTGACATCGCGTAAGACCCGGCGAGAGTAGCATCATTTGGGACCCCATGAGAGTTGACTGGATCACCTGCGAGAGTTGACATTGCACAATCCCATGCTACAGAAAACAACTTTGTTAGTGAAAATAAATTCACACATGATGAGAAAAGACAAACTGGAGACTCTTGATCGCTGTTGTTGGTCATGATTCTTCCATCTCTTCAATTATAAGTAATAAGTATATTATTATTATTTAATATATTATTACTAATTTATCACTATTTACTAACATATAAATATATAATATACTAATGTAATAGTATTATTATTTATAATTTACTAACATATTAATATATAATATATACTTTTATAATATTAACATATTATAATTTATAGTAACTAAATTTGGGCCAAAAAATATTTGATCATTGTAGAATTTGAAATTAAATTTAGTCCATTAAATTATATGGGGCACTCCTGGACCGGAACGGACAGTCCTTGGATCGAATTGGACGCGACCGGTATAGACCGAACTCCTGTTCGATCCGATCCAGAGTGAGAGAATTCTTAAACCGAATGGAATCAGTCTACAAATTTCTCGAATCGAACCAGACCATTTATACTCCTATTTATACGTACTACGCCTCTAAGCTCATTTTGTGAGTTGGATTGGACCTTTTCCAATCAAGGATACAATATTCTTTCTAGATTGATAAAGAGTTATATTATATGATAATGATGTTTGTTCTTACTTAAAATTTTTGTTAGGAATTTTTAATTTAATTTAATTTTTTTACATAATTTTTAGCTAAGTATTTTTAGATAATATTATATTTTTTTTGTATTTTTCTAGTTTTTTTCACATAATTTTTTTTATGTTTTTTTGACATTTTTTTAACATATTAAAATATTTTTTAAAAATAAAAAAGTCATAACATTATTTAAAATGACCTAGTTTGTCTTCGGAAGACGAAATTGTCGGCATAAGGACATAAAGGAGATATATTTGTCTGTTGATGGGGTTTTGGAGGTGAGGGACGAAGAGGAGTTTGCATTTGCAGCAGCCTCGGTTGCTGTTCTTTGTTGTGGGTTCGATTGTGCTGTGGGTACGTTCGTTTCGGATGTTTTTCCTTTCCTTTTTCGAAATGTATTTCTCGTCTTTTCCCTCTTCATTTGGAGATCTATTTTCAAATATTTGTCAGTTTTTTTGTTTGCTGTATTTTTAATTTGCATTCTGTTGTTGTTTCTCTCATCAACATGCTGTGAATGCGAGAGTCAAGTTGGGATTTTTTATTATTATTTTTTTTTTGGTTTTGGTTGTTGTGTTCGTTCAACTCCCACCCAGAAATCACTCACCCAACGCAGAAATCACCCAGAAATCCAACCACTTTCGTTCAAGTCCCGCCACTACAATCACCCAGAAACCACTCAGCCAACGCAGAAACCACTCGGAAACCCACTACCTCCCTTCAAGTCCCGCCGCTACAATCACCCAGAGCACCGCAACAGAGAGAATCACAAACCCAGAACAGCTTCTTTTGCTAAGCTTATGTTCAGCTATGATTTTGAACTATTAATCTTTTGCTCAGTACTCCACAAATAGAATACAATTATTATGCATCTTCATACTGTCTTTACTTATTGCTTAAACATAGTGTTCTCACATTTTTTTTGCTCAATTAGAAAAACATGCCTTGCACATTGCTCTAACACTTATATATATATATATATATATATTAGTGAGGGAATAACGTGAAAGACACGTTCTACTAGTTGAGAAAAAATATTGTGAAAATAATTATTATTTATCAATAAGCAAAATGTGATCGGAAATACATAATAATTACATTCTATTTGTGTACTATGTAAAAGAAAAATATATAAAAAAAATTATAGTTTGATTTAAGTCTAGTAAAAAAAAGCAACACATAAGAATGTAAATATAGTTTTAATTAAGAGTAACATATAACGTGCAAATGTTTTGTAGGATCCTAAAAGTGGCTGTTACACAGTTGAGTTATAAATGCATTCAAGAGTCTTGTTGTTGTTTCATCTACTGTATGGATGGAAAGGATGAAATTTTTGTGGCATTGGTGCTTCCACTTGTCTAGGTCTGCATTCAGTTGAATAATTCATTCTTTTTTGGAAATTTGAGCTGCCATGTCTTGCAAATAGAGCAAATGTTCCTTTGATAAGGGTTGAGGTATTAAACAACTCAATTTTTTCAATCAAGCACTTGTCTCCAAGATGGCTTGGACCTTTCTCACTGATAAAAACTGCCCCTGGAAGCAAATTTAAAAAAAAAAAAAAAAAACCTGAACCAGGCCTCCTTTCTTGATGCCATCCCAAAAAATTCTGATTCTTGGATTTGGAAAGGCTTACTCAAACAAAGGGACTTCCTCAAGACAAGCTACTGTGTTCAGATTAACAATGGATTAACAACAAGGGTTTGGGTGGACCCATGGATACCAGAGCTTACCAATCATAAACCAACCCCAAACCACAACAACAATTTCATAGACCAAAACACTCGTCTCTGACTGCACTCTTGAAGAGCCAAGATGATGGAATTCACTTCTTTTACAAGCCATGTTTAATAATGCAACTGTTGAAGCTATTCAAAAGATCCCTCTCTCAAACTTCAACTTTCAAAACATTGAGGATAAGATAAAATGGACACACCACACTTCAGGAGTTTTCTCTGTCAGATCAGCTTACCCTGCACTCATTCTACATCAATAATCTGCTCAAAACAATGAAATCAACTGGAAGCGATTATGGAAACTCAAAATGCAAGATCGCCTAAAACATTTTCTTTGGAAAGTTGGCCAAAACATGCTCCCAACCAGCTCAAACTTAAAAACATTCATCCCTCTGGATGGTGATCAAGTGAATTGTCCTTTATGTGCAGCCAATGAAGAAACCATTGAACACTTATTTTTAGATTGCCTTTATGCTAGAATACTATGGAGAAGTGCCCCATGGCCTTTACATATGTCTGCTCTGGCTAATCTCAATATTCAAAAATGGATTTGCAATTTCATTGATCTATTGTCAAATCTACATCTACCAGAAGCGGACATTCACTCCTTCCAGATTTATGCCACACTTGCCATGGAAAATTTGTGGTTCCTTCGTAATAGAGTCCTACACAGAAAAGAAACTCGCTCTCTTTCCAAATTCCGCACTGATCTTGGTAAAAATCATCAAGAGCACATCACATACTGGTTATTGGGGAAAAAAAAATCATACTGAAAGGCAATGGCACCTCAAAGATTTCCAAACATTAACATTTGATGTAGCTGTGAGAAATTCAGGATGTACTCTAGCGGGTCTCTGCACAACAGATACAGGTACTACACTCTGGGCCAAAACTGAAGCTGTCACCACCACAAATCCAATTTTAGAAGAAGCTTTGGCGGCAAATATGATGATTAAAGAAGCATTTTCAAAAGGCATAAAACAAAATAGTACTGGCTGGAGACTCAAGCATTGTAATTCAAGAAATAGCAAACCCAAATCTCGATCTGGACTGGACAATGCAACCTGTTATCAGGGACATCAGAGAACAGCTTATCCATTTTGATGAATGGAAGGTTGTCAAAATTCATCGATCTTCAAATCGATGTGCGCATAATCTTGCGCAATGGGCAGCTCATGCATGTTCCACCACATGCATAAAACTAAATATTAATTGGAGCAACACAACATATGATTAACCAACCATCGATTTACCAAATCAATTAATAAAGCAAGTATCCCAAACCCACCAAGCAAAACCCTTTGTGAGAACTCCCAATAGGCTAAGACGAACTTCAAAGAAACTAACACTCCACGACAAGGTATGATTTGAACATTAAATATTCACGAAGCATTGAAAGACAGAAGCACATCTAAATTGTTTGATCTCATCCAGAAACATCATATCAAGACTTCTCAAGCTCAAGATCACACTGTTAAACAATGAACCAAGAGAGAACGCCTTCATCCCAAAACCCAAAACAATGTGGAGTCAAATTTGAAAGCCAATTATAGATACTGCAGAAAATAAGACTAACTCTACATCATTCTGCAAAAAAAAAAAAAAAATCCCAATTTTGGTCTAGTTACTCACTGATGCCATCTTTAGAACTAAAAGCCAACAAAGACACCTATCAATTTCTAGAACTCTTGGCATAAATTTCTTTTGAAACAAAAACATGAGGAATATACAAAACGAGAAGAAATCCTCGAAGATAGGAATCCTCTCAATTTGGCATACAAAATCCTAGGCAGCACATGCATCTCCAGACAATGTGCCAACCATAGTGCTTTCAACTCAATCTATGCTGCATCAAAAAATAACTTTTCCAAAACCTTTAGTCTGAAACTATAGGTATACAATCAAGGCGTAAAAATTGTGAGGATTGAGTTGAAGCCACTTTCCTTTATTGGAATCCCATATGGCCGTATGTTTGAACGCCAAATTCAAATACCAGAGCCCCGTGTTTCAACTACAATTTACATCCCAAAGTCTATACTCTCGAGAAGATTTCGAGTCCCCATACAGCAACAACTAGTTTCCCGTACATATTGTTGTGGGTCTCTCCATGTGAGGAGGAAGCCAATTCATACTCAACTTAACATATACATATATATGTTTTTTCGGTCAAAATAAGTGTGCATAGCAGACAGAGAGACGTAGAGAGCAAAAAGAAGAGAAAAGAAAAACGGGGAGCGAAAGAAACTCTCGTTCAGTTTCAATCGAAAGCTCTGATCTAAGTCATCTGTGGTTCGATTGAGCTGAGATTTTGCAGGAACGTTCACAACTCAAGGCTCTACAATCTGAACGGTGAAGATCAGATTTTGAGCAGTATTTCTGGTGTTCGAGTTCGTGAACAGTACTGCATCTTGGTGCTCGAGATTGTAAACAGTAACAATTCTTTGAAAGCTCCGATCAAAGTCTTCTGTGGTCCGATTGAGCTGAAATTTTGCAGGAACGTTCACAACTCAAGGCTCTACAATCTGAACGGTGGAGATCAGATTTTGAGTCCCTCCATGTGAGGAGGAAGCCAATTCATACTCAACTTAACATATACATATATATGTTTTTTCGGTCAAAATAAGTGTGCATAGCAGACAGAGAGACGTAGAGAGCAAAAAGAAGAGAAAAGAAAAACGGGAAGAGAAAGAAACTCTCGTCCAGTTTCAATCGAAAGTTTCGATCTAAGTCATCTGTGGTTCGATTGAGCTGAGATTTTGCAGGAACGTTCACAACTCAAGGTTCTACAATCTGAACGGTGAAGATCAGATTTTGAGCAGTATTTCTGGTGTTCGAGTTCGTGAACAGTACTGCATCTTGGTGCTCGAGATTGTAAACAGTAACAATTCTTTGAAAGCTCCGATCAAAGTCTTCTGTGCTCCGATTGAGCTGAAATTTTGCAGGAACGTTCATAACTCAAGGCTATACAATCTGAACGGTGGAGATCAGATTTTGAGCAGTATTTCTGGTGCTCGAGGGACCTAGTCTAGTTAAAACTTCCACTGCCCATTATAAAAGGTGTTGCAATATCCTTCATCATCAAGTTTACTTGTGGAGATCAAATTCAAATGGATGTCAGGAATATGCTTTACATCTCTAAGAACAAGAACTGTGCCGTTATTCGTTTCCAAGCATACATCTCCACTTCCAATAATTTTAGCCAAACCACCATTGCCCATCTTTACTGTGCCAAAGTTACTGGGCACATAGTTTGTGAAGAAATCCTTTTGAGGTGTAGCATGGATAGAAGCATCACTATCAATCACCCAGTTAGTTTCATGAGAAGTGATGTTTACAGTATTATTATCATCATAAACAATGAAGAAGTCTCCAGTAGTGGTAGCAACTTGATCATCTTTCTTTTCATCGTCGTTCTTCTTCTCATTCCCTTTTTCTTTGTATTCTCTCTTCAACTTTCTGCAATATTTCTTTATATGCCCTTTCATGCCATAATGGTAGCACTCAACATTAGCAAACTTGTTTGACTTGCTTCTGCCCTTATCTCTGTTCTTCGGACCTCTGCTTTTACTCCTCCATCTCTTTTCTGTAACCAAGACATCTGACTGCAAAGAAGAGTCCTGTGATTTTCTTCTCATCTCTTCATTCAAAACACTGCTTTTCGCCAGATCCATACTGATTACACCATCCGGGGTTGAGTTAGATAATGACATTCTAAATGTCTCCCAAGAGTCCGGCAATGTACCAAGCAAACACAATCCCTGTACTTTATCATCAAACTTGATACCCATTCCAGCCAACTGATTAATTATTCATTGGAATGTATTCAAGTGATCTGTCAACGGGGTTCCATCTTGGTATCTCAGAGTCATCAAATGCTTGATCAAATACATTTTATTATTTTCGGTCTTACGAGCATATAACTGTTCAAGTTTATTCCAGAGTGTACGTGCATGTGTCTCTCCGCTAATATGATTCAAGACATTATCATCTACCCACTGCCTGATGTATCCACAGACTTGTCGATGTTGCAAAGTCCATTCTTCATTAGATTTATTTTCCGGCTTCTCAGAAGCAAACACCGGTAAATGAAATTGCTTCACAAATAAAAGGTCTTCCATTTTTCCCTTCCAAATATGATAATTTGAACCATTCAAAGTAACCATTCTACTCAAATTAGCTTCCATTATTCAACACAAAGTACTAAACGGTTATAACCCCGCTCTGATACCACTTCGTTGGAAAATAAATCTAAACAGCGGAAAAATTATCTCCCACTTTGTGTGAACCTATTAGGAAGTAATTGAGTAGATAACAATACAAGTAAAATCACACACACAGAAAACCAATTTTTTACGTGGAAAACCCTTCAATGCAAAGGGAAAAATCACGGGACCTAGTCCAGTTAAAACTTCCACTATCAACAATGTTTGAGTACACAAATATTCTCTCTAGATAATACTAGAGGCATACAATCAACAACGATTTCAAGAAACACTTTCTTTGCAACCAAACAATGTGATTAGGAAAGAACTCACCAAAACGTATTACTGTTCACGAACTCGAGCACCAGAAATACTGCTCAAAATCTGATCTCCACCGTTCAGATTGTAGAGCCTTGAATTGTGAAAGTTCCTGCAAAATTTCAGCTCAATCGGACCACAGAAGACTTTGATCGGAGCTTTCAAAGAATTGTTACTGTTTACAATCTCGAGCACCAAGATGCAGTACTGTTCACGAACTCGAACACCAGAAATACTGCTCAAAATCTGATCTTCACCGTTCAGATTGTAGAGCCTTGAGTTGTGAACGTTCCTGCAAAATCTCAGCTCAATTGAACTACAGATGACTTAGATTGGAGCTTTCGATTGAAACTGGACGAGAGTTTCTTTCTCTCCCCGTTTTTCTTTTTTCTTTTTTTTGCTCTCTACGTCTCTCTGTCTCTCTGTCTGCTATGCACACTTATTTTGACCGAAAAAATATATATATGTATATGTTAAGTTGAGTATGAATTGGCTTCCTCCTCACATGGAGGGACCCACAACACATATTGGGTACAAACTACAGACACTTGAAATGGAAGAGAAGAACGATGCGACAATGGTGGTTTTTCCTTGGAATTGGTAGAACCGTTACAAGCATACAAAACATAGAAAAATCCAGCGGAATTTTTTATGAATCTTTTTTCCCAAGAGCAAGAAACGAGAGAATAAAAATCACTTATAATACAATTGCTTTTACTTATTAGTGGAAAGAAGAGAAACATCAGTCATCATCCCCATTATACTAGATCACTGTAGAGACTACAAACTCCACGACTCTTTTGTGAGAAGACTTCAATAAGACTCTCTGAACCTGACTGACAGTCGACGATCGTGGTTGTGTATGCATACAGCCACATAAGATATTCTTAAATTAAAAATATAAGCAGCCTCTAGCTGAGTCAGATCAAACCCAAGCCAAGACATATATACTGATGATGCTCTAGGATTCCTGTGTACATAAACACAAAATCACTTAGACCACACATAAAACCACCTCCACGGCAGAACTTTATTTTCTATAAGGGTTTAAGATAAATTGCTAAATCTAAAACTCAAGAAGTTCGAAGAACCGTACAACTCATTTCCAGATTCTTCCTCATTATAAACAAAAGTGCTGAAAACTGGTCCCATTGGTCCTGTAGCATCCATACTACGGAAATTTATTTGTGACAAAAAAATTAACATAAACATTTAATTTGTCAGATGAAACAAACACATTAGATATACAAAATCTGTCCAGTTACAAACTCTCTTAGTCTTTGAAATCAAACATTATATGATTCAACAACACACATACTTAATACAGAGTCCAATTAAACTTTACATAGAACAACAAATGATCTAACACATCTCCATACTTCACAGGACTACACATTTAATCCCATCACTTCGCACATGGCATCCACCCACTTTACAAATTGCACAATAATGGCCATTTACTTCAAACCGCATATATAGCCCTATCACAACTACTCCACTGGGCATTGTTTACGGTAATTCATAACTTCACAATTACAACCACACCACAAACTTCACATTGAATCTCCATCACTTCATACTACACATAGCTACAATGAATACCACAACTGCAACTTCACAAACATGATAGTTTAAATGTAAGGGGTTGAGGGAGGCGTTGGGGGCTGAGTGTGGGTTGATCGGCGTAGTTGAAAGTGAGAGAGGGATGCGGAGAAGCTATTCACGACCATGGTGTCGTGTTGTGGAGGATGGTGATCGGTGGCAGAGCCCTAGTCTCGAGAGAGATGGAGAAGTGAATGGAAAGGAGAGAGATCCAAGAGAGGGAGAGTGAAATTGAGAGGGATGACTAGAGGATGTGGTGGTGGTGGTGGTGGTGTTGCATTTGTGGTGGAGAGAGAGAGAGAGATATCTCTTTTTATGTGTTTTATACAGAAATCCTTATTGCAGCGACAAGAAGTCGTTGCAAAAAGTTAGTATATTCTCGCAAACTTTGTGATTTAAGTGCCTTATATGGCCGACTTATGTCACCGAACATGATTTGGTGGCGAATGGTTGATTTTTTTTTTTTTTCCCACAGACGACGTTGGTAACGTAAGATAAGTATTTTCCACCATGTTATGTGAAGAACTTTTGGGAAATGGGCAAATTTGTTGTAATGACATTATTATCTTATTTTCATCTTTTTATATAAGATGTGACATATTTATCACTATTAGATAATCTTTTATTAGATGATTTTTTAGCATCTAATAGTGATAAATATGTTATATCTTACATAATGAGATGAAAGTAAAATAAAAGTGTTGTACAAAACATTGAAGGGGAGTGCTACTCTCACGGACAAATGACAAATTTGGGTACCGAGATGTGTACCGCATGGTAAATTTTGATTGGTTTTTTTTTTTTTTATAAATTTTTTAATGTAAATGTGTGCGTATTTATAAAAATACTAAAAAAACAAATAATTAAAAAAATGGGTATATTTTGTCTATGGACAAAGTATTAATTTTCAAAGGAAAAAGAGTATAATAACAAAATAATTATACAAAGTTAATGTAATAAATTGACTTGCTTAGATGTGATCAAATCATAAATTTATTTATTTACAATAATGTTATATACATTTGTAGAATGTGCAAATGGTGTGCAAACACTTAGAAAAAGAGTGAAATTTACTATTAAAAAAGTGATTTTTTTTTTATATGAAATGCCCGCATTTACTAACTTTTTTTGAAGTTATGATGGGGTGTTTGCGGATTTCACAACTATAAATATCAAATCTCATTTGTTTAACAAGCATTTGTGTTTAGGACATGCTACAATGCTGCCTACCGCTAGGCATGTTTCAAGATTTTTTTTTGTCTTATTTTTTTTATCATTTTAAAATATTTGTAAAAAATAAAAAAATATTAATACACTAATAGGTACTTTTTTAATCATGAAGTAAAAAATATATATAATAATAAAATAAAATGCATGAAGTGTCAAATAAAAAAATTTCTAACTTGATGATGAGCACATTAGCGTTATTGACTGTGTTTTAACAGTTTAGTAACCAAAACTGGCATAAAAATGCAGCAATGCAATATGAGGTGTACATGAGCTTGCTAAACGCCCTGTGTCTGTCACAAGAAAACAAGAAAGGCCATGCACAACCGTACTAGAGTGCAAGCAGTGGTAGCATCACTGTAGCAACACCACGTACCAGCTCCACGATCTGCTTATGCTTTGTCTGAATTCTATGCAACTTGCCAAATCATGGAACTGCAATATGGAAGGCAGCAGTCTCCTGTCCCATGCATGCATCATGTATGGGTGCCCAAAGCACCACATAATGGGAGCTGTACTGCTAATTATTATAAGAAAATTATTTATTTATAATTAATTATTTTTTGTCAAATTAATTATTTTTTTATTAAAATAAGTTTATTTTTGTCTCAAATAATCAATATCATCATTAATAATTTGTCATAAATATTCATTTTGACTGGCCTTAGGATTGCAGACTTTTAAAAGAAACAAAAAAAAGTTAATGCCATTCATGACGGATGCACCCTCTAATATTTGAACCCAACTGGCAAAGTATTCACGAACACGTATGTAAGAACGTTATACGCTTGTCTGGACAGCCCAAAACTTTGCTCCGTCATGTTTACCTCTATCTGATCTAGCTAGCTGTGCCGCTGCCAATTATATATATATATATATATATATATATATATTCCTCGATCCCTTGCTTCGGCTCCATCGGTTTCGTATGCACTCGGCACGTCCATATAGATTCACATATACGATGGATGGAGTGACTATGCAAGAATGCATTAATTGTTTTAGTTTTACTTAACATGCATGATGGCCACAGCGCGCAGTACTAATCAATCTTTTAAATAATTCATTAATGTATTGGAAATTACTATTTTACATATATTTATATATAATATATATATATAGTTATAATATAGTAGCTGCGCCACTAAAAGATATTTACAACTAGATATGTTAATATGTTATACGATCCGTTAACATAACATAAACATGATACAATAATAGTAGGATAGGATTGAGTCTTAACGGATTTGGGTTAAAATAGGTTGACTCGTTAAGATACGATTACTTAATGGATTGATAACGGGTTAACTCGTTATGACACATTATGACACGTTAAGAAAGTTAACGTTACCATTGTACCTAAAAGTAAAATTGTTAGTTGAATTTTAATTTTGATACTTTCTTGTTTAGATTGTAATTTTAGACTTACAATTAGTTTTATAATTTTTATAGATATTGTGATTTTAATATTTATATAAAATTATTCTAAATTTAATAAGATTAAAGGGGTTAATTTTGAGCCTATTCAACCCATTTACATAAACAAGTTGAAATGAGTCTTATTGTGTCGTGTTAATTTATTTTGTAATATTCACTCATCGATCAAAATGGATTGACACGATAAGACACGTTATGTTAACGAATCGTGTTAATATTTGAGATTTTGATATGATAATCTTAACAAGTTGAGTTAGGGTTTACTCATATAATATAATATACATGTTTTGACACGATACGAATACGATTTGTTGACACGATTTGATATTCTTATTTATAACCAATTACTTTTAATAAATAATTATTTTTAATTAAAATGAGTATATTTTTATCGTAAATAATTTTTTTTATTGCAAATAATTGATTAATTTTCATTTTTCTTTTAACGTGCGGAGAAAAAAAAATATTTAGTAACCCCAGGTATTTACAAGATTAAAAATAAAAAGAGATTTGTAAATCATGTTTTTGTATATCAGTGGCTGAAGAAGATTGATCAATATAACAGACACATGAACCCAAAACTATTGCCCAAAATTGTTTTTCTTTCTTTCTTTGTTTTGTTTTTAATTTTTGGACAAAATATAGATCACAACTCATGTTTTGATCGATTCTTAAGGTTCTGTTAAAGAAGAAAAACATTAGTTAGTTGGCTACAGATTGCTAGCAGCTCCTTTGTCCGGACAAATCATTACAAGGATAAAACTTGCAGTACTAGCTAGCTTTGTCTCATGTTATGGTCCATAATTAATGAATGGCACATCAGACCAATATTCTAGAACCAGAGCTGCAGGCAATAACTCCCAAGCATGCAATATGATCAATACTAACTACAGATCTAAAAAACCAACGCATGCAGAACTCAGAATCCCTATGATCATCAATATATTTTCTCAAGGCAATTTTATTCGTACGCGAAATGAAAATCAGAGAGAAATTTTTAGGGAAGAAATTAACAAAACCAAGTTAAATAAATCAGCAGGAGAAAATAAAAATATAGGAACTAAATGATTAGAATTCTTATATATATATATATATCAAGCAGTCTTGAAACCTGATAACTAGACGATCGATCATACCTTCACATTACCACAATTTTACATGATGAACCAAAGCGAAGAGTGCCAAAATGCAGCTCTTAATTAAAGAAAATTAAGATCATCTCCAACACAAGCAGATACAAAAATTTTGCATTGTCTTTACATATCAGTGGGCCCAGAGGGGGGTGGTGGAGAGTGCATGTGGAGCGTGCATGAAGATGGAAAGTGTGCTAGACATTCTCTTGATAAGGCACCGTTAGATTGAAGATTGGAGAATCCAGGACGTACAGAGATGAATAAAATTAAATACTTTACAGCATAGATAAGAACAAGCTTGACAAGTGTCCCACCACCTGTTACCAAAAGCACACATGCAAAACCTGTCTAGTTTACACGTATCCTGGACTGCTAACCTTTGCTCTTCTATATAACTCTTCAGTACATGCAGGCATTCTAGCGCTTAATTACCACAGAGCAGGAAAATTGAAGGGAACTCGAAAGAAGTGTGTGCGCTTTCTTTTGATTAGAGATCAGCCTGTTGTTTGACATTGTGGTCTTTTTTGTTTGGGGAGATCAGGAATTGAAGAAGAATGGCTCAGACGGTGGGAAGGAACTTAGCAGCTCCTTTGCTGTTTATAAACTTGATCATGTACCTTCTTGTGGTGGGTTTTGCTAGTTGGTGTATTAACAGGTATATCAATGGCCAAATGAACCATCCCAGTAAGTTCTCTCTCTTTCTCTTTTTCTCTCTCTGAGTACTAATGCTACATCTATAAAATAAATACATAAAAAATAATTTTATCAATTGACGTGGATTCATTTAATATTTCCTTAGATAATTAATTTTATAATTTGACGAACTATTACATATAGTCAATTTGTGAGATCTAGAGTATTTCCCATATATTATAGCTTCAGTTGAGTTAAACAAATTTTTTGACAAAATATTTACAGGTTTAGGGGGAAATCCTGCGACAACTTACTTCTTGACCTTCGCCTTATTGGCTGGTGTCCTCGGCGTGGTTTCAAAGTTTCTTGGGGCCAACCACATCAGAGCTTGGAGGAATGACAGTCTAGCCGCTGCAGCATCAACATCAATAGTGGCATGGGCCCTTACTGCACTAGCTTTTGGGTAAGTTGATCTCAACATCCGCGACCTCGTATTCTCGTATTTATGTATATTTTTGCGTTAATGGTGAAATAAACGTCTGACACCCGACAATTAATGCTTGTACATGACCTTGTAGGTTGGCGTGCAAGGAGATAAACATAGGAGGGTACAGAGGGTGGAGACTGAGGGTAGTAGAGGCATTCATAATTATTCTAACCTTCACCCAGTTGTTGCATGTTTTGTTACTTCATGCTGGGGTGTTCAGCAGCAAGTACGGTCCCGGTTACCGCGACAGAGATTATGGCATGGGGCCGGCAGCCGGCACAGCTGACCCGACGGCGCCTAAGGGTGGCGGGGTTGCAGCTGGTTCTAGGGTCGTTTAAATAACGTATATACATGTTAGTACTTATAAGTACTACTAGCTAGTACGTACTAAGTAGTACGTATTCATGCATGCATATGGTTTCTTCTGTTGATTTCATCGTTTTGTTCCTGCAATTTTAATCCAGTTTTTAACTATGTACGTATGCAAGTTTCTTCTTTGGTTATGGCTGGGAGGATCCGATCGATGTGATCTACTTCTATTTAAATGTCATGATCTCATATATATATATATGTATGTATGGGTTTCCTGCATCATGTGTACGTATATATAAGTGTGGTGACTTTGGCCTATTTACTGTTTCATTTTGGTATATATAATGTATTATATATGTTTAATGCTACAACAGCAATATTTTGATCTTGTTTCTTAAACCGATCATTTTTTTTTTGTACTGGTGGAGGGAGCAAGCCTAGCTAGATGAGACATCGCCAAATGCCCATTCGCGCACGGATTTATTTGGAAAATGGGGTACTACGGGTGAAAGATGGATTTGCTTACTGCGGCATACACGAGACCATGAACCCGAAACGCTTTTGATCATCGTCACCATTCTCTCTTGGCCATTGAATATATATATATATATATATGTACTAGCTAGTAATTAAGTACTTCGTCATTTTCTTATCGACTCCAGAGCTCCAATCGAATTTTTAAAACATGTCCTACATTAATCATAAATGAGGTTTTAGTATTTTACACTATGAACTCGATCCCTTTTATTTTATAAAGTATTTTATAAGAATGCTATTGATTTAAAGCAAGGTTAGAAAATTATTGTACTTTAGATCATTGCTAGTGATCGGTCGTCAGCTCTAATTACCATGCCCACTGTCCAGGGCGACCTGTTCATTTTTATTTAATATTTTTTTAAACATTCAAAAAAAAAAAAAAAATACACCGACCGTAAGTTCCCGACAAGAAGGAAGTCCGTACGTGTTGATTCATGTCAGTACTACGATGTAAAGAAGTTACTTAAAGATCAAGAGAATCGTATTCATATTTGAGTTCGATGCGTTTGTTGGACTCGATAAATAAAGCTAGGCTCTAACCCTTACTTGCAACGGTAAAATAATCATCCCTCTTTCTCCCTTGCTTTGCTGGGAAGTCAGTATAGCTAGATAGCTAGAAAAGACACGTGTAACTCAACATGCATATATATATATATATATATGAAAGTCAAGCTCTTCACAATCATCAAATCCTCTTTTTTTTTTTTTAAATTTATCAGTACAATTCATCCAAGGCTTTATCAACCACAGGCAAGCAAACCTCTAGAAATAATATTGAACATATAACTATGTATGAAGCACTTCCAACTTTGATATTTGTGGAGATTCCTACTCACTTTCGACATTGTTGTCATCATCTGAGACCCATACCCACTATTCGATAATAGCTCAGTATAGCATTGGATTTTCTTATATGTTTACTGTTATTTGCTGTTTTATCCAACAAAACTCCAATTGACACAATAGTAGGTGAGATTGGTGGCACTAAAATATGTGTTTTTTTGTTACCTGCGTAGTTCTATTCTATCTTAACCATCAGCAATGGGCACTTGCTCTGCATGAGCAATTTTGTCACCAACTAGGCTAGGGTATTGCATTACCAGAGGAACTAGAAAAAGGAAGCATTCTTTTTTATACATCCACGACTAACAACCCAACTCTTTTAGAGGTCTACCGTCTATCGACAACAAAAACATGCCTTGTTAGGACGACTACCATTACCAATTTGAGATTGGTATGTGTACCAGTACCCAATATGGCTTTTGATTCTATGCTAGTAAATATAATCAGCCTATTCAAGCGGAGTAAAAGCAAACTTCCGGCCACAGGGATCTCTCACTCTGGCATTGTGAATTAACGAGGAAAACACAAGTGTATATGAAGATTTAACATAAGTACTTCAGCTGATACAGCAATGCCAATCCAACAATTCCAATAGTTTAAAATCGTACAAACATTCTGTTTGATTGCTCTAAGATATTGAGCTTGGTGGTGAAGCATCAAAGATAAATTTCATTAGTTAGAAGCATTGAAACCTCTAATAACATACATAAGTTGATACTCAAACAAGAAAACTTCCTTCGTGCTAAAAAGCACCATTTAACAAACATGTAAAAATGGGTTCTTCAACAGCACTGATCTAGTAGTAGTAGTAGTCGTCGTTAAACAGGGGAATAGGAAGAGAGGAGGGGGTAGGGGGGTTCTATGTAGAAGAATCCCCGAAATAAGATTTTCCCTGAATTTTGATATCCTGTTTATGGCAATTGATTTAAGAGTAAAAAAGGTACTATAAGAGGCAGAAATTCATAACTTGAGTAGGAAGAACCTTAACCTGAACCTTCATTTATAAAACCTTCCTTTCGACCTTCAAATCCAGGACGCATTAGCTTTTTCTCTCTCTTTGCAATTCGACGCATTTTCTTCTCGTGAATCTTCTGTGTTATATTTTCTGACCTCTTTTTCTGTTTATCTGCTTTCATCTTCTGTGTGGTCTGCAGCCTCTCCGTCCATTTCTCAGCATTCTTGTCATGCCTCTTCTTCTCTTTTTGTATACTCCTTTTCAACAGACTTGGATCATCATGAACTTTAATCCCAGCTGCTTTACTCGTTGCCGCTTTCCACGAATGCTTCTTCGAGATAACCAGACCTTTCTCAGGATCTTCCCTCGCTTCTTTCAATTTCTTTGCCCTTTCAAGCTCCATCATCTTTGAAAGTTTCCTCTTCTTCTTCTTTCCATGCTCTTCATCATCCCCAAGTTTGACATGAGTAAATGCAAGTTCCTTTGAAGCCTCTGCTATATCCTTACCAATTTGATCTGCAGAACTATTAGTTGTTGGTTTCTTTTCGTCATAAACAGAGTCTCTCTTGCGTTTCTTCTGCTGAATTCCTTTTCTGTATTCTCTCTCATTCCTTTTCTTCGCTCTGTTGGAATCTTCGGAATTCCTATTTGCTCTAGACTGTTCAATTTTTAGATGCAGCCGTTGCCGAAGTTCCTCTAATGTCACCTGCCGATTATTATCTTCACCTTCAATGCCAGAAAGAATAGGCTTGATTTCTATTTCCTCATCATCACTATCATTCAATTGTTCTTTCTCTAAACTTTGCTTTAGCAAATCAAGGGTTGTTGCAGAAGACTTTTCTGGATCCAAACGATCTCTTCGAGCTTTTTTAATGTTCTCCCTTGATTCCTTCTTTGCCAAAGCTTTTTCGGCCTTGCTGAGGCCCTGAAACCATGGCTTATCCTTATCATCATTGGGCAGATAGAACTTTGCGGGGATTAACTCAACTAACTTGTCAAAAAACACAGAATGATGATGAATGATAGACTTCAAATCAGTATCAGGTTTAAAATCAGTTATAGGCTTTTGCCTTTTTTTCTTCATCTGCAAGGTGATGAAAATGAAACAAGAACAAATATGAGAGAGAGAGAGAGAGAGAGAGAGAGAGAGAGAGTCAACTGTTGCATATTGTCAATCTATGCATTTGTTCGAATTTTCCATGACATATATTTCCTTTCTCTATTTATGTTATCGAAAAGGAAAACCACAGAAGATCGTAAGCTTAATTTAATGACCTCATTCAGTTAAGAATGCTAAATAAATAAGATGCTCCTCGCGCAACAAAATTTGTCCCCTAGAAAATACTTGAGCTTTTTTCAGGTACCAGCGTACATTACCATTTAGTTCTCTTTGAAAGAAAGACATCAGTGAAATATTGCACTTTTCCCCAAACTAGCAAGATGTTTAGAAATGCTTACAAGTCAAACAAACAACATAAACCCTAACACAGTTTGGGTTTTTAGAAACTGGAGGAAAACGAAGTAAAATGTCAAATTGAAACGTACCAGATATCCTGTTATAGTTTCTACCAAAAAACATATTTAAAGAAAAAGGAAAGTAGAAAAAGAGGCAGCATAAGGATAAATCGAAACAATATCGTTATATTTATCGCTTACAAGTTGACAGCAACCATTTTGGTTGGGGGGTAGAATCTGAAAGTATAAGTTGATGTTTGTTTCGAAGTTTTCCCAAGAGAGAAAATCACAAATCATAAACCCCAAAATCCCCAAAAATTTCTAGGAAAGCAATTACCTTCAGGAAAAAAGAAAGAAAGAAAACATACCTTCGGTATCTATCAGTTAACAGCAGGAAAAGATCCGAATACGTTGGCCTCTGGGTTGGGGGCTCAGGGGAGAGAGAGAGAGAGAGCGAGGAAGAGAGGCGCGGCCGATAGATGTCGTTGGAGGTTTTGGAACTTGGAAGCACGATGCTGTAACGTGTTGGTACTGGCGGGTTGCACACTAAAGCCCGTTGGGCCCTCTTCAACGTAGTATCTAATGGCCTTTGATCTTTGGGCCGAAATAAAGCCCACTCATCTCCTAAACCTTCTTCACATTTTTTTATTACAAAACTTTTTTAATAGTATAATCCTATATACAACAGTAGAATTTGTAAATATGGCATAATCACTTTCTAAAAGAGTAGGTCTATCCTTAAATTTTTTTTTTTTTTTATATGAATCCCATACTTTACAGATTTTTTTCAAAATAACTACGCATTGATTGCACAATTCATTATTACAATTTTTTTTTATTAAGTACAAAATTAATTCTAATATAGGTATACATGTAAACGTTCAGTCATATGAATGCATTATTACCTAAAATTATGTTATATATGATCCCCCTTTTTGAGAATCAAATTTTATAAAATCTCTTTCGAATATATTTTTTCAAGAAATTTTAGCTGATGATATTGTTGTTTAAAGGAATTTAGAAAATATTGTTATAATTGGTGGCGAATTTGGTTTAGGATATATTATATATAAGAAATAATCATTTTTTTTAATAAAGAAATTACGTTATATGACATTTTGTACTCATTTACAAATTTCTGCTTTGTTATTTTTGTCATCCGATAACCACACGACGATCACAAGAAATGTGACAGGATTCGAACCTATAGCCGCCCTGGCCCCCGCCCCTTATCTGCTAGGTTGGGTGGCTGGATTAGCACCCCTCATTGCCCTTGACTCTTCGCACTTGATAGACTGATAGTACCCCATTGCCAGTCCACCTTGATGAAATACATTTTCGTATCTAATTGATAAAAAAGTCCACGAAGAGGGGCACATGCTCTCTTTTTTATTTTGAGTGTTGTTATGGGCATCACCGTTTCATATAGAAGTTATTATATTGGCAATAGTATTTTTACCCATGATAAATACACTACTCCTAATAGAAAATAATAATAAATATCTTTTTAAAAAATGAAAATACTTTTTAAATTATGAAAATAAAATGAAAATGAAAATGAAAAGATATGAGAAATATATTAAAAAATAGATAAATAATCATTTTTATTTTTATTTTTTTTATAGAAAATAATAAGAATTATTAAATAAAGAATTAGATGACTAATTTAATATATATATAGTTCAATTTTTGAATGATTAGTTACAAGCCAAAAAGTGACATATTATCCAAACTTTAACATTGGATATCATTAATCCAATAGAGATGCTCTTGAGAGCAATTGAATTAGGAGGATGATTAATCTTATGAGCGCCTAATTAAATATTTGAGCTTTTCTGGGAGTTAGCTAGACCATTACCCCCTTCAATCAGTTAAGCTTAATATATATAATGAAAAGGGGATGTTGGGAGTCGGATGGACTGCTCTTACTTAAAAAGCAGCCCACCAATGAGATTTGGACACATTACTAATCATAAGCTAATTGTGTAGAGCCGGACACACCAAAAGAAGTTTGAAAATCCCGCCCCCCCTTTTTCCATCAAAGCCTAAACCATTTTCGACTAAAACTCTCCCTTCGCATGACCAACATCGTTGAAAATCCCCTCCCCCTTTCCATCGAACAAAAAAACCCTAAACAAATTTTTGTCCTCATCTCGACTCCACCCCCTTATCCAAACAAACCGTAACTCGTCTACCCACTCCATCCCTTTATCCAAACAATTCGTAACTCGTCTTCCCACAGCCCACATGCTCTCGACTCCCCTCCCCTTCTCATCCGAATAAAACCTAACATCACGGGTTCTCCTTCTCCCTTCCCACCTTTCCCCAGTTCGATCCACTTTTCCCCAATCGACTCAAGATAAGTGCATCTACGAAATTTTTGTTCAATAGTTATCTTTTTCTCAGATTTATGCTTAACTTTGAACGAAATGGATGATGCTGTTAATTTTGGTTGACGTTTACATAATTTCTGCTGATGAAATTTTAGGTGGGTGACATTTGAGTGCTTACATCTTCTATTTACATTCAGATTTGTGTATATTTTCCAATAGTTCTTACTTCGTTGTGTTTAAATAATCACGATGGAACAAAAATTTCGTGCTTTTAAATGCTAATCATCCAATTTATTTCTATTTCTCTCAATAATTGTGCAATGGAAAGATCGGCCATTGAAGGTATGTACCTTGTGTGTGTTTCATTCCATTTCTCTTAGTTTAATTTTTTTAGCATACTAGATAAAATAGATTGAAGATATTAAAATTGGTTATATAGTATTTTGTTTTCTGTTTCTTTTGTATGAATAGAACAACCGTTGTAAAGGGGGGGCTCTTAGTACACTTCCCATGTTGCTGTTTTTTCATTTGACACTGATGATCACTAGTTGAATACTTCATTTTGCTACTCTTATTGAAAGAATCATTAATATTGCTGAATATTTTTGTCACAATTCTTTATAGACGATATAAAAATCATTCCCTTCCCAATTCCACATATACATGCCTATTATATTTCTCATTGAAAGCTAGCTTATGCATTTAAATTAGGAATAGGAATCAGAGAGTGGAGTGGAGTGGAGTGGAGTGGAGTGTTGTATTTACATTATCCAAACAGTAAGGATTAGATAGGAGTACTAAGTGGAGTGGAGTGCTTTATTTACATTATACAAGCAATATGAATTAGCTAGGAGTACTAAAAAAAAACCAAGTAATTCGGTAATTTTTCTTGCTCATCAAGAGAATATTAAAAAGTATGTGAACTTCTTTATTATTTTAAGATAAAATGCAGTGTTACATTTATAGTGTATGTACTTCTTTAAAAAAAAATAGATAATATTAAATTTAATTCTTTTAATTCATTTAGAATTAGTAAATGATATTTGCACAACAGAAAAAAAAAACGGATATAACATAGAGTTCCTACATTTTATTTGTAAATTGATATACGATGATGAAAGTCTAGTCCAACTCATGTAATGCTGCAATGTATCCTTGCAGCTACGTTTTTTTGTTTTTTTGGGTACAAAAATCATACTGCATGATTTGTTTGGTACCTGTCAGATTTATTCTAATATAACATTGCATTTATGGATGGATTTTTCATATGATGACAGGAAATGAGAAGTTCGAGTTTCCATTCTAGTTCAAGTTCTTGGACTGCAAGAGAGAAGATATAGCTACTTGGGAGAGACCGCTTTGCTATTGTGGAGACCAAGCGAAACTTTTTGTGATAGATCTCATGGTTTAGGTAGAATATTTTATAACTGTCCTAACGATAAGCAATGTAAATTTTTTGAGTGAATTGACTTTCAAAGTGCCCAAAACAATTGTTGTAAGCAAATATTGGACTTAGTTGAAAGGATGTATGAAAAGGTACTACACATTGAAAAATCCAAATTTAAAGTAATGAAGAAGAAGTACAAGAGAGTTTTAAAAGTGTTATTATTGTCATCAGTTTTTTTTTTTATAGTAGTTTATAGTGCAATTATTATGTATGTAAAAAATTGTTATGTATCTCAGACAGTGCTATGCCTTATGTAATTCATTGCACTTTTTTTAAGACTTTAATGAGAGATGTATTTTTAATGTGATATTTGTGATGTAATGCTTTTAGTGTAAACTTATCTTTAACTTAAAAAAATAAAAAAATAAAATTGGTCTTTGCAACAATAATGACTGCATAATATATATCATTATACTTTTCCAGTTTTATATATATTATTTATATAAATATAGTTGTAGATAATGGGAAATGATAGGGTTATAATTTTTTTACTACTCATTTACTATCTATTTTGTATATGATTTTTTCTAATTTTTTATTTTACGTAATGATTAAGGAAGTGACTATTAGTAAGATTATATTTTTTTAATTTTTTCTTAATGATTGAGGATATTAAAAAAATACTTATAAGAAAATGATAACAAAATGAAAAATTCTTAATAAAGTGTAAGTAGTAATAGAATTGTAAGCATATCACTGTCCGTAGATAATTATTTATTATTTAGTATCAAACTACTATAATATTATTATAACACATAGTAGTTATAAATATATAACTATTAGTTTATAAAATAATATTTTATAACTACTAATTTATAAAATAATAAACTATTAAAAATTAAATATATATTGCTTTTTTTTATAAATTAATAATCTATAACTTTAATTATAATATATAATATTACTGTGACTTTTACTACTACTATGACTTCTAGTACTACTATAATATATAATAGTTATAACATATAGTACTACTATAGCATATAGTATAGTAATTATAACATATAGTAGTGGTAACATATAGTAGTGACAAATATATAACCATTGCTTAATAAAATAATATTTTATAACTATTAATTTATAAAATATTTTTTTTCTCTTTTTTTATA
Organism: Platycarya strobilacea; assembly: GCA_036898215.1. Lineage (NCBI taxonomy): Eukaryota > Viridiplantae > Streptophyta > Magnoliopsida > Fagales > Juglandaceae > Platycarya > Platycarya strobilacea. The sequence continues at coordinate 41,685,017 of CM072545.1, read as the reverse complement.
AACTAATAATCAATAACTATTAATTATAATATATAGTATTATTATGACTTATAGTACTACAATAATATATAGTAGTTATAACATATAGTATTATTATAACATATGGTATAGTAATTATAACATATAGTAGTGGTAAATATATAACCATTAATTATTAAAATAATATTTTATATATAACCATTTTATAAATTAATAATCTATAACTATAAAATATGTTATTATGACTTATAGTATAGTTAAATATTAACTTATGGTATAAATCTTTATTTTTTATTTTTTTAAGATCAATTTTTTTAAACTTTTCTATATAATATTGATGTTTTGTTATTGGACTCTCAACAATTTCTAATTTGAATTTTTTTTTAACTCTACAAAAAATATATAAAACTAAAAAAATGGTCATAATATTAATATTAATATATGATATTAAATTTAGACATAAGAGTCATACTCATCACTATAGTTTAATCTGAATATAAGAATTAAATATATAATATTAAAAAAAGAGCCATAAAAGAGGCCATATATTTAACCTTTGATTACATCATAGAATCCTGACAAAATGTTTCAAAAAATAGTGGTAGAATCATAAACAACATGGTTTCAATTACTTTCTTAGTATAAATGCACTATCAATATTGGTCATATTTCTACATCATTGTCCTAACTTGTCATTCTCTTTAATAACCTTCAAAAGCATCACAAGTTTACAACCCTCCTGGAATATGAGAAAAAAAAAACTGATTAGATTATAAAATGTATTTCAAACATATTTTTACTAAAAGTACTTTGGAACTTTGACTTAAGTAAATCTCCATCATTTATCCAAGTTAGTGTACTCGAAATCAAGTACCTCAAGTGCTGCTGCAGAAGTTACAGGTATTGCAGGTGCCTCAGATGCCGCAAGTGTCTTAAATGTTGCAGGTGCCTCAAGTGTATACCTAATATTCCTACATAAACATTAGACAAGTACAATAAATACACTAATAGTATGATTATAGTAAACAAAACAAAAAAAGAAATAAAAATTACCTAATTATAAAAAAAATAAAACAGATGAATTAAAATAAATAAATAAACAAACTTACAATACCTCACTAAAGGACAATAGGTCCTAGCATGTCCCACATTTTTACAAATTTCACAATGCCTTTTTTTTTATTGGTTGGGTCTCTTTTAGATTTTTTGCTTTCAAAAACTTTGGCCGTCCTTTCGTGGACACTCTTAGAGGATCTTGCACTGTTTAAGTAAAGTTTGATAGAGATTGGGGTCTTAGCAATTGATCATCATTGACTGAATCCACTCTTTGTGAACATTGGGCATGCGCATCCATTTTAAGCATGTGTTTGTGAACATTCTCCAATGCAAGAGTGAAACAGTTATATTGTTTTGTTGATTGTGCTCCAAGTTCAACAATGTCATATAATTAAGTCATTAACTTACTTTTTCTCATGGCCACCTCATCTTGTACTTTTATTACTTGGTTATTGGGACATAGTTAATTTGGAATGAGTCAACTCTTAGCATTAATAGTACATTTGTCTAGAATAAACTATTGTAGCAATCTATTTACCTTTGCTTTTTTGCCAAATACATACAATATATGCCTACAGAGAATTTCCATAAACTCCCACATATAGCATGTACACGTAGCATCATCATCATCCAGTGTCACATGGTAGAGAGATGTTGCTTTTTCATGAGGTGTCACTCTATATGTCTTGCTTTCACCATTCTGCACCAATTCTTTTGCTTGGAGAAATAGACTACTAAACAGCTCACTTTGAAAAATTATGAAAGACTTTCTTGTATAAATCATTTCAGCCTCCATTTCAATTTTATAAGGTGTTTTCATAATTGGCCATGTACATCCCTCTCTTTCTCTTTGAAAAATCGTGCATCTATGACTTTTTCGTATTGATGCACAAAGTCACTAATCATTGTGCTCGAGTAAAGATAATTTTTGAAAATTTTGTTCATGCTTTTACTCTTCTGAGTTGTTGACATGCTAGCACAGAATGTCAACAAAAAAAAAGCTGGTACCCACTTATCCCGTCGACTGTAAAGGTTTTGCAGCTAACTATTTCGTCCAAGGTCATATGTCTCAACAATCATTGCCTATTTTTGCTCAAACTCGTCGGTAGTAAGTGTCGCATGAATGCAATGATTAAACTTGTCACCAAAGTCTGAAAACTTGCCAAGTGTTCGAGAAAATTTTATAAGATGTGCCACAAACACAAACTTTTGTAGTGGCAACAAATCACTTTTTTTTTTCCTTTTCGAAGTGGCTACAAATCACTTATTGACTAATTTCACTTATGTACTTGCCCAGCCAAAAGAAATATTTTAGCAACATATGGTAGCAAAAGAGGAATGAGTTATTAAGGCTCCAACTGATGAATAACATCACAACTCATGTACTCTTGTATGAACTATATTTTTATCAATCTTTCATGGGCTCTAATTGGTATAATTTCTAATATTTATCTCTAAGAGTAGAGTGTTTTTCTTTTCTGGGACTTGTTTAATAATTCTTTACACTTATAAGTGCTTAAGGTGCCTTAACTTATTTGTTCTTGTTTAATAATTATGGTGAATTGCTTAGGGTGCCTCTTGGAGTGGTAGACGAGTCATATTGGGATCACTTTTGGGCAGCAATATTCATAGTTTGATCTTCATAAAAAGTGGCCAGTTCCAAACAGGCAACGGGTTGAAGCTTGATTTAAGTAAAAATACTAATAGCTAGTTGTATTTTTATGCCCAATGGATCTTTTATGGATAGGCATGAAATCTTTATCATCCCCGCCCAAATGGCTGATTTGATCTATTAATTACATGAAACTCTAGAGATATATCTAATTGCCAAAGTTAGTGATGGACCAACTAGCTAATTAAATTTTGGATCATATATATTAATATAATCATTTTATTTAATTATTGTAAAGATAAAAGCTAGCTATCATATTGACCTTGATGGGGGATCGGCCAGCCGGTTATTGCTTTCCCCATAGGTTAGAGAATCTGATCAAATATATATACTGGGAAAAAAATAGAAAGAATAAAAGGAGACCGTGTGTGATGTAAAGATGATGAGTATAATTTTTTTTAGTAAATAATGTCAAGTGAAGGCGTCTTTGGAACGATTAGCATGAAGGGATTTTTGTAATTTTTCTCTTTTTTTTCCCCTTCCAGGCTAGCTAGTTAAATGTGCTTTCAGCAGATGGGGGAACAATCCCTCGATGGGTTTACAAGGATAGGCATCTCTGGAACTCACTACTTTAGATAATGACAATATATATATGTTACATGAATGGCGGCATGCAATTGAATTTCGCAAATAAAAGTTGCACATGACACATACACACACATGATACACATATAATATATATATAATGCAACCCCTAAAGAGGCAGGCCAAATATCACAATTTACTAAATACAAATATTTCACTGGCATAACTAAACATTTTCATACAACATTGCATATTGGAGTAGATATAAGTAGGCCTGTTCATCCAAGCCGGGTTATATCCGGCCCAGTTTAAAATTTTATTTATTTATTAATACTTTTGAAATTTTTTTAAAAAAAATTTAAGAAAATTTTGAATTCGGGTTTCAAATTCCCAAATCCGAAATCTGGATGAAAACCCCTAGATATAAGAATGGAATTTAATGAAAATTTAATTTTCATACATCATTTTCATGAATCTCTTGGTTCCATTTCCTTTCCCAAAGTACTACCTTTTGTATACCATCTTCCGTACTTGGGCTATGCTTATTCATATAAATATAATCATTTACTTATGAATAAAAATAAATAAATTTAATGTAGGTTCAATAGTATGTGATTTCAGAGCTTCAAAGGCATCAAGAATTCTAATTGTGCACAAGTGTTTGATTATATGTTCAATTAAGATATTTCAGTTTGAATTGTTCAATGCTCATCAAGAGCTATGCCTACCCTCCAAATAATAACTGATTGTCTTGGTCTAGTAGCAATTTAATGAAATGGACACTAATTGCTACACCTACTCATATGCTTCCAAGTAAAGAACTAAATTGCCACAATGCCTGTTTTATTAGATAAGAATGGTCCCCCACAATGCCTATTTTATTAGACAAGATGGTCCCCCATATTCGCAAGCCACTATAGATTGTAGTAAAAAATAACTAAATGCATGTTAGCCATGAGATACAAACACGAAAAATAACATTTAGTTATAAGGGGGATACAAAATCAAAAAATACCAGAGGGACATCAGGAGCACTAGAGTTAGCCATGAGGGATTTTCATTAATGCCTTAATTGAAGGTGGAAAAAGCAGTTGATTTTGTGAGGGGGAGGCAACGAAATCGATCTCTAAAATAACCTTTACTGCAACGGTAGGGGAGGCGACGGAAATGACAGAAACGACACTTGAAGTGCGACATAAACAACACCAAAAGTTCAACGCTTGAGTTCGTTTCTATGGGTGGCGACGATTTTGCGATTTTCATTCATTGTTCTTTGTCCATTCATTTAATCTGCATTCAATGTTTGTTTACAGGCAGATTAGGTGTGGTCATGATCAAGGCAATTTCTCTATTCTCCGCTAACGTGTCAGCGTTTAATTGAAGAGCTGTTTTTTAACTAAGAGTAGCCCATCCAATTCCCATATTTTTTCATGACGAAATTATGATTAATTTAGTTAGTACGATGATAAAATTAAAATCAAATTAAATTAAATTTAAAATAAGCCTTTCAGCCGCTAAGCTTAATTGACATAATCACAAAATATTTACGACGATAAAAATAAGCATTTCCATTACTATCAATAAATTAAGTATTATGTACGAGCTTTTTTGTTAATAAATTATTACATTTTTTTAATTATCCTTTATTTTATTAAAGGACAAAAATAAGCTTCTTAATTAAGTAGTCTTACAATTCAAATAATATATGATATTCCTAACAGTGCATATTTGGACCGATGTCACTTGTAAGAGGTGATTATCGGAGACCATTAATACCCCGCCATGTACACATTTTTGCTTTAATCCAGTTGGAGCGCAAAGCAGAGTATTGTTTCTCATAAACATGTGTTTAGGTTTCTCTCTCCAATATCCCAGTCGCGCAACTCGCGCTATCGATTTCCTTCGTGCAGCTCGGGCGATTTTGTGAAACCCTAGCCCAGTCGATTTCCTTCCATTTAATTTTGAACTTCATCTCCATAGAATCAAGCATTAACTAGAATAACAAAAACCATTTAATTTACAGAATCAAGCAATAACCAGAATAACAAAAACGATTTAATTTTGAGCTTCATTTCCACAGAATCAAGCAATAACAAAATGCTTGAGAAATAATCTGATAGTTTCTTCTCTCTTTCTAAAAGGCTCTGCACTTTTCCCTACCCACGTTTAAAGCAAAAAGATTCAATCCGTTTGATAAGAGTGTTTCCACATTTATAAGAATTTTCTACATGCCACCTTTAAGAGTTTTTCCATATGGCAGTTGAGTTTAAAAAAGAAAAATGCTTGTTGTACATACAGTTTTTCATTAGCAAAACCATCCTCATTTCTTTGTGAAAGAAAAATGGCTTCTAGGTTTGTTCTGAACCGATTTTTTGTCAACCCGTTTCTTTATCCAAACCAAAATCGCACCTCACATTCTCGATATCTATCTGAAGCTCTTCTCATCGCTCTACAAGTCCTAAATCTCCCTCTACTTGCTGTAGCAAAAAAATGCCGAAAAGAAAACATTTAAAAGAAAAAAACAAAACAAAACAAGTAGAAGAAGAAGAAGAAGAGAGATTTCGTGAATGTGAGAGAGAGAGAGAGAGAGAGAGAGAAGGGTACGGATTAGGGTCAAGAAGAGAATGATAAGGGTATGTGTCAAATCCGATTCCTTTTCTATGGGCTACCTCACCCAACTCTAATGTAAGTCCTCTATGTGGCAAAACGTGGTAAGTAGTTATTGACCTTCGTTATTTGGGTCTTATAGGTGACACCTACTGGAAGGTGACACCTAATGTAAGAGAGAAGGTTTCTTTATTCCCAAAGGAAACATTAATTAGTACTCTTCTTACACGAAATACAAACTGAACCCTATATCGATCGATGAAAATAGCAGTACACCTATGTAGTCAAATAATACTTATATATATAGGGATAATGATGGTAAGAGAATTGCTATATTAGTATTGGTTTCACCAAAGTCATTTTTAAAATTTAATGAACATTACATGTTTGTTATAAATCCAAAACTTTCCTATTCACAATTTTACATTAGATTAGTTATTGAGTTCATCAAATAATAATATAATATTATTTTTTAATAATAATATTTTTAATTTTTTTCATATTTTATAATTACACTAACCATATCAAAACAAGGCTTAAAATATTAAAAGCATGTACTTATTGATAACAATCAACACCTCATACAACCGCGTCAAAGGAGGAAATTAATGATTCAAAAAATAAGGCTTCGGATATGGGAGTAAATACCGTGTATCAAGACATTAATTCTAGAAATCTTAGTGCACCATTACAGTACAAGTTTGATTCTATGTAATCTATATTTGTTTCCTTGTATAGACATATACACGTTAGCTTACCATAAATAGGAGATACTTTGTATAGACGTTACAGTCATTATTGTATACACTTTTCTTTTAGTATAAATACAAACACTACTCCCACAATCAAAGGGTGATGAGATTTCTGCATCATCGTACCTTTAGTTTTCTTGTTGGTTTCAAAGAAATCAAATTGTGAGGCGGGTCCTTTACTTGTTTCTGCAACCATGTCTTCCTCATCCCTAAATGTTGGCAACTTTGTCACATTAAGGCTCAAAGCCGAAAATTATCCCCTTTGGCGTGAGCAAGTCCTAACCTTGGCTGAAAGCCAAGAACTGGTAGCCTATCTCATAGGAGAAGCTGATGCCCCTGCTGCTGTCCTTCCCGTTGCAGAAGGATCAACTGCTGAAGTTGTCCCGAATCCTGATTATGTGAAATGGAAAACTATTGATTGATTACTTAGAGGTTGGATCATTGGTACTTTGTCCGAGAAAGCACTTGACATTATGATTGGCTTAGACACCTCAGTACAAGTTTGGAATGCACTCAAGGAGGCTTATGCTCGGGCCTCTCAGGAACGCCACTTTCAGTTAACCCGACAACTCACCTACATGAAGAAAACCTCTGAAATGTCATTGAATGATTATCTACAAAAGTTTAAAAGTGTGTGTGATAGTTTAGCTGCTATTGGTTTTCCTGTTGCTATCAAAACCAATGTTTTTTCCTTGTTGAATGGTTTGGGTGTTAGATATGAGCCATTTACAACTGCTATCCTGAAGCCACCTATGCCAAACTATGCGGAAGTGGTTCCCTTACTACAAAGCTATGAAACTTGTGTAAGTCTTCATTCTCCAGAAGCTAGTACCTACACTGCCTTCTATGGACAGAAAGGCAACTTCAAGCCCAACAACAAAGGTCCTCGACTATCAGACAGCTTTACCTCTAAGGGCAAAGGTTTCTCCCCTGCAAACCAAGCCACTGTGAAGACCACCACTCAAAGTCCTACTACTGTGCCACCATCAAATAATCGTGAATCGCAACATGACATAAAGTGCCAAATATGTGGGAAGAGGGGCCACAATGCAATGCGATGCTAGTATAGATTTGATCATTCCATCCAACCTGACAACTTGCCTAATGCATTTGCAGCCTTTACACATATCATCCTCATTCAAATCAAGGTACCTTGGTTCTTCTACTTTATGTGGATGATATCATCCTCACAAGGTCATCGGATCAACTTATTGATCAATTTATTGCTACTCTGCACACCAAGTTTGCTATGAAAGACCTTGGAAAACTTCATTAATTTTTAGGCATCAAAGTGTCTCATGTTGCAGATAGGGGTGTCAAATCGTGTCAACGGGTCGTGTTTGTGTCGTGTCAAGACATGTATATTATATTATATAGGTTAACCCTAACCCAACTCATTAAACTTATTATGTCAAAATTTTAAACACTAACACGACCGTTAATATAACATGTCGTATCATATCAACCCATTATGACCCATTAGTGAATATTACGAAATAAATTAACACGACAAAATATGATACGTTTCAACCTGTTTATATATATGAATATGTCCAAAATTAACCTGTTTGATTTAATTAAACTTAGCATAATTTTATACAAATATTAAAATCACAATATTTATAAAAAATTGTAATATTAACTACAAGTATGAATTACAATCTAAATAAGAAAAATATCAAAATTAAGATTCTAACAATTTTACTTTTAAATGTAAATGTATACTTGTGATTTTAACTTTCTTAACGTGTCTTAACGTGTAATAGCAGGTTAAAATAGGTTGACCCGCTATCAACTCGTTAAGCAATCGTGTCGTAACGGGTCAACCCGTTTTGACCCAAACCCATTAAGACTAAACCTTAACCCGCTATTATTGTGTCGTGTTCATGTTGGGTTAAGGGGTCGTATAACATATTGCCAACCCTAGTTGCTGATGGACTGGTCCTTCACCAATCAAAATATGCTATTGATCTTCTTGATCGAGCCTTGATGACGAATTGCAAGCCTACTCCTATTCCCATGACTTAGACATGTAAATCTGTCATGACCTCTGATATTCCATGTGATCCTCATCAATATCGATCCTTAGTGGTAGCTTTGCAATACCTGACACTCATGAGACTTGACCTCACCTTTAGTATTAACTTTGTCTCACAATTCATGCATAATCCAATATCTAATCACCTCACCATGGTCAGACGAATTCTGAGATATGTTAAAGGGACTGGTAACCATGAATTACATATCCAAAACTCGAGCTCATTAGATCTCTATGCCTTCTCAAATGTGGATTGGGCAGGGTGCTTACAAACAAGGTGATATACTACTGGATTTTGCATATATCTTGGCAGTCACCTTATTTCTTGGAGTACAAAAAAAAAACCAGAAGTCTCCAGATCCAGTCCAGAGGCTAAATACAGGGCTATGGCCCAAACTACTGCTGAAATCATTTGGCTTACTTTCATATTACGTGATCTTCAAGTCCCTTTACCAACTCCTCCAGTTATGTTTTGTGATAACTTGAGTTCGTTGTTTATGACTGTTAATCCAGTGTTTCATGCTAGAAGCAAACACATTGAATTAGATTACCACTACATTTGGGAAAGAGTCTCTCTTGGGCTGTTAATTACTCGGCATGTCTCAACATCCTCTCAAATTGCTGATATATTTACTAAGTCCCAAACCAGATTTGATCTGGACAAAGTAAAACACAAACTATGCCTTGTTACTATGCATAGTTTGAAGGGGGATAATAACAATTAACACCTCATGCAATAGATGTCAAATGAGGAAATCAATGATTCGAAAAATAAGGCTTCGGATATGGGAGTAAATACCGTGTATCAAGACATAATTCTAGAAATCATAGTGCACAATTACTACACAAATTTGATTCTATGTAATCTATTTTTATTTCCTTGTGTAGACATATACAGGCCAGCTTACCATACATAGGAGATACTTTGTATAGACGTTATATTCATTATTGTATACACTTTTCTTCTAATATAAATACAAACATTGCTCCCACAATTAAAGGGTGGTGAGATTTCTGCATCATCATGCCTATAGTATTTTTGTCTTATTTATTTTGTGAAAGCATTTTTTTCATATAAGAAATGTCGTCAAACACACCATAACGATGTCAAATCATTTTGGTAATATGTGTTCACACCCATAAAATGGTAAAGTGCTTTCCAAAATAAATAACAAGATGCTGTCAAGAACAAAATACAATTATGTTGAAAGATGAAATAAAGTGAATAAAATGTGAGAGAGGGAATACATTTGCTTGGGAGATTAAATCATGAATAAAAAATATATTTATCTAATGAACAATAATCCTTTAAATTAAAAAAAAAAATCTATTTATTTACTGTAGCTCAAAACTTTTTAATTCTCTCTATATTTTTGATAAATTTAATGCAGTTGAATTTTGATCAAATTTATCATATTTTGTATTTGATTAAATTTTTGATAAAGTAAATGTAAATATTTTTATTATCTATTATTGTTTTATTTATTTATTTAATAGTTAAAGAAATATGTTGTATAGTTTTTTAGTTTTTTTTTAATAATTAAAGATGTTAAAAATTATTTAAAAAATAGAAGTTTTAAATACATGATAAAATAATAATAAAACTTCATTATTCATATATTATATATGGAAAGTAAAACATGCATAGCTAGGCAGCTAGCTAGCGTGTGGACCGTAGATTGACTCCTGGTACTCCTGCGCCACAACTAGCAATACATATTGCATGTGTCATGCGCGCTGTACTATCATTCCTATGTGCCCATGTGCACTTTTAGACAAATAACCATTTGCATTCATGCTAAATACATTAGAGCATTCTCATTGAATTCACTATAAATCATTGTTTTAAAAATATATTTTTGTATAAATATTAAAAAATAAGTGTCACAATTGATTAAATATAACAATAAAATTTGACAATTATTTTAGTTTTTTGACAATTGGTTTAGCTGTACTATTCACAAAAAATATTTGATCAATTGTAATACTTATTTTTTGTTATTTGTACAAAAGTGTACTTTCTGAAGGATGGCTTTTAGCCAATCCAATGAGAGTGCTCTTATATGTTTGTTTCCACTTTTTTTACCTTTGTTTCTTCATTGAAGGACGTTGGGGTTCAGTCAGGCTGGAGTTTGTCTAATATACAGCCCACCAATTATGGGTTGACACGTCTTAAGCCCATGACATGCATATGAAGTTGCCCGCATTTGATCTCTTTTGTATTTTTGTTCTTCAAAGCCTTTCATTTCTCTTGTTCCTCCTGTTTCATTCCCCTGCTCCCGAGTTAGCCTCTACCAGTGCATTTCGTCTCGCAACCCTTAAGCTCCATTTCATCTCGCAACTCTCAAACCTCTCTCGGATCGGTGTCAAGCCCATTTAGCAACGGTTTCAAGCCCCTCGATTTGCAGCGGTCTCAAGTGATTCGCAGTGGTCTCAAACTCCTTTCGCTGTCGCAACTCTACGGTAACACCCATCGCTTTCTTTATGTCCATAAGGAATTTATAGTCTGGAAATCCTAAGTATTGCATGAGTCATTATAGTATAACAGTAAACCCTAGGTGCTTGGATGAATTGTTGAATCTAGAAACCCTAGGTCTCACACAAGCTCTCTCTGCATTTTTACCCATTTTTCTTTGAACTAATTTCACATATTTTCGATTAATAAATTCTGCTTGTGATTAACATGAATACATGATTTCCGAGCTAGTTGTGTGGTATTGTATCACAAATTATTATTATTATTTTTTAATTCTAAGATGTGATCATTGCTATGAAAGATGGAATCAATAACCTCAGTTTGTATAAATCACCTCAGTTTTGTATAAATAACCTCAGTTTGTATAAATTAATAATAAGAAAGTTATTGTACTAATTTTTTCAATTAAGTCCTAAATACAAAATGGCATATAATTGAGATTATGCATTGGTTATAAGAGCTTATAAATTCCTTGTAGTTGTGTCAAGAACTGAGGCTTAATCAAGTAATTTTTTAAGGGGAGGCTAAGGCAGTGGTGGATGCTGTTCTAACAAAAAATGGTATATAATTGTTTATTGGTGACTAATTGGTACAAGATATAGAGCATTAATTAATTACACATATAGGCCCATGTAGCAAGAATATCTGATGAATATATCAATTTAAAATTGAATATAATAGATGATTATCTACTGCCCTGAGATGTGGATATAATTTGATTGTAAAGAAAGAGAAGTAATGCTGGTTGTTAGATACCCAATTCAAAGAGCAAAACAAAAACTAAAACTTGCTATATATTCTTTACTAGCTTCTTTGCATTGGTTCCCACAACAATTCACCAGTGCTAATGTTAAATGCCCTAGGATAGTATATAATATGAGCACCTGCATGCCATTTATATCAACCACCACTTTATTGTATATGCAATCCTTCTATTTATTGTTGATTTCTTAGAACTTGAGATAAAGGAAGAAATGTTGAGGATTCCTTGGAGAGCTCTTATCTAGCTTTGTGTTATAGAGATTTGTAATCTATTTTGTTTTATGAATTTATATTTGGGTTTTGGTTCTTGTTGAATGGTTTTGAGTAAGTATGTTCCTCATAAGGTGTTATGCGTTCTCTTATTTTTTATATTTTGTTTTCTATTTTTGAGCTCTGATTAAGAACTTCACTTTGAATCCTTGTGAAGAATCATATGAAAAATTAAACATAGTGGACTGAATTTTTATTTGATGAGCAATGAATTTTGAGAGGTGTCTATAGCAATGAATTTCTATTTTGTCTATAGCAATGAATTTTGAGAGGTGTCTATAGCCATTCGTGAAGCTCATCCATTCTTTATTTGTTGATGGTCCTCTTTGTTTTTATTTTCAGTAATGAAAGCAGTAGCTTTTTATTTGAGTAATAGGCTTCGAACGTTTAATAGGAATCATGAGAAGTAATGCTGCATATTACTTGTCAATCGTTTAATGAAAGCAGTAGCCATAACAATTTAATTTCAGTAATGCATATTTAAATGTGCCTTGTTCCTTGATCTGATTGGGTTTTTATTTTTAATCTGAAATGTTAAGAAGGTACTAGGATTTCATGATATTATTGATGAGACATTCATTTTAATTTCTTTAGTATGGCAACTATTTTTCTGTTAGCATTGTTAAAATGAATGTGTATTCAATATGATGACATAGGATGAGAAGTTCGAATTCTCATTCAGGTTCAAGTTCTTGAATTCCAAGAAGGAGAAACGAAACTAGTTTGGAGAGACTACTCTACTATTGCGGCTGTCAAGCGAAACTACGAATGTCTGGAAAACCCAATAGTTTAGATAGAAAATTTTATAATTGTTCGAACGACAAACAATGTCCTTTTTTTTTAGTAGATTGATTTACAGCAAAACAACTGTTGTAAGATGATACTGGACTTTGCCGAACGGAGGTACGAGAAGGTACTTCAAGAAAAGCTAAGCATTGAAGAATCCAAATTCAAGGCAATGGAGAAGAAGTACAAAGGAGTTCTGAAAGAATTAATCCTGCCATGGTTTTTTTTATAATAGTAATTGGTGTAATTTTGATGTTTTCAAAAAAATCGTCTGTATCTCGGATAGCGCTACAACTCATGTAACCCGTTGTATATTTTTTAAGACTTTAATGTGGTGTACTTTTATTAACATTTTTGTAGTCTAATGTGTTTTGGTATAATTTTTATTGGACACATAGATCATTATGCAAGTAATGTATATTTTACAAATTTTAAAAGTTGTGGTGGTTTTTACCTATTGTACTTAATGAGAATTGCGTTTATGACTTCTTGTAATTCTTTACGGCTCATAAAATGTAATTAGATATTTCCTTGTAGGGAAATCTCCGTATATATGGACTATACCTTTTTATTATTATCAATAAAACCTATATTTTACTTATTAAAAAAAATAGACATTCATCAATAATGCTTACGTATCATTATATATATATATATTTTTTATTTACATGTATTTTCCATTTTTTAAATATATTATGTTTATGTATATAACTAAGTATATTATTTATTATTTATTATTTATTAGTTATTATTTATTATTTACTATTTATTATTTATATATAGTATTTAGTATCAAAATATTATTATATTTTTTAATGTATAATTATTAACCATAAATATAAGGATTAGACTGATATACATTAATAATTTAATATATTAACATTTTACGTATTTAGTAAGTGTTTGTACATAAAGATGGTATTTGTAAAAACCAGGTTTATAGCTATTAAGTTAGCTATTAAGTATTAGTCTTGTTAAATTAAGGGATAGCTATTAAGTATAGTATATAATTCTAATATATATTATAGTATCAAATAATAGTAATTCTAGTATATAATTCTAATTAGTAGAAATTCTAATATTATATTATTTAATTCTAGAATTCTAGAATATAAATCTAATATTATATTATTATATTAATTTAATTATATTAGTATATAGTACTAGTATATATTGCTATATTATATATAATAGTAATGTTTGCTATTGTATATAGTACAACCTATATATATTACTATATTTATATATATTACTAAATATAGTTATATATATATTATTTAGCATCAAAATATTATTTTATTATTGATATTTATAATTATTAATCATAATATATAATATTAGTATTAGTATACGTTAATAAAAGTTATATTTATGTATTAACTATTTATTAATATATTAAATACTATTATAATTTTATATTAGGTATAACTTATAGTGACGTGAAATTATATGGATTATACGTAAATTATTTATATTCGTAATATATTGTGCATGCTAATATAGATTATATGGTCTATACGTATTATTTAATAGTTATAATATTGGACTATTGGTACTAAACTATAATATATATAGTACTATATATAGTTAAATTAATTATACTAATATATAGTACTATATTATATTAATATATAGGACTATATTATATAACTTTATAGTACTGTTATAGTTAAATTATATTTATAGCTATTAATTATTTACAGCTATTACTATATAGTTAAGTTAAATATATTAGTATATAGTATTATATTAGCACATTAATATATAATACTATTATAGTTAAATTATATTTATAGCTATTAACTATAGTATATAGTAGTAGTATATATATTACCACTAACTATTACAGTATTGGTGTAATTATATTAGTATTTTAACTATAGTACATAGTACTATTAGTAGTATAAATTAAATTAATGATTATCTTTTACTATAGTATATCATACTAGTATATATATTAGTAATAACTAATACTAATATAGAACTATATAATTAAATTAATGTATAGCTATTAAGTATATTATATTACTATAACTACTATAGTACTATATTAGTATTAATTAATACTATATAATACTCACTATGTTATATTACTATATACTACTATTATAATTAACTATTATAATTAAATTGTAATTACTAATATAATTAAATTATATTTATAACTATTGACTATTTATATTATAACCATTAAATTAAATTAAATTTATAGGTATTAAATATAGTATATAGTACTAGTATGTATTTTACTACTAACAGTTACTATATAGGATTAATGGTAATAGTATTAATTATATATAGATTAATTAGTATATAGTTCTACTCTAGTAAAATCATATTTATAGCTATTAAATATATTATATAGTACGAGTATGTATTTTACTACTAATAGTTACTATATAGTACTAGTAAAACTATATAATAGTATTAATACTATATAGATTAATTACTATATAGATTAATGACTAACTATGCTAGTAAAATTATATTCTATATTAGTTAATAGCTAGAAATATAATTAAACTTTACTAGTAAGTATTAGCTATAAATATCATTATAGTTTTACTATAATTAACTATTAACTATTAAATACGTATTAATTAATACCTATTCCAACATAAAGTATTATTATCATTAAATTATATTAATGAAATATTTACAAATTATAATTCCATCAGCTAAAGAAGGACGTGTATTTTCAAATTAAATGGGCACTTCATTAAATTTTTAAATTTAAAATTTTGATATTTCATTTAATAATTAAGTTTTCTAAATAGGTATTTATTCATGTTTATAAAATTCATTCAGAAATAGTCATATTCATGACTACAATAGAATTTGGATAGAAAAATTGAATATATGATATTAAAAAGTTAGTTCTAGTCATATTCACTGTCTATATATATAACAATGTTTCTGCTTAAATGTTACAATAAAAGTCATGTTTCTACTTTACTGTTAATATAAACAATGGGGTTACAAAATATTTATATATACAAAAAATAACATCCATATTTTTCCTAGTATTGTCAAAGCTCGTCATGCTCTCCAAACAAACTTCAAATGCTTCATAACCCTCCTGAAATATGATAAAAAAAAAAAAATCTTTTACTCCATAAGGCATATTTGAAACGTATAAATACTTAATTTATTTTTGAATTTGGCTTAAACAAACCTCCATCAATTCTCCAAGTTAATGCACAAGTGTCGTAGGTGTACCCCTAATGTTCCTACATAAACGTTGGAAAAAAAAATTAACAAAAACACAAAAACACTTTGATTATAATAAAATCAAAAAAATCAAAAATCAAACCTATAAGTTAGTGCACTCGATCTCAGGTGCCACAAATTCAGTAGGTGTCGTAGGTGTACCCCCAATATTCCTACAAAAATGTTGAACAATAGAAACACAATAATACTTTGATAATAATAATAAGAAATAGAAAAGAAAAATTAAAACATACAAGTTAGTGCGCTGGACCTCAGGCTGCACAAGTGCCATAGTACCAAGACCACCGATATTCCTACATAAACATGTCGTAAATACAATAAAAAAACACTAAAACTTTCATCATAAAATAAAAAAATAATTAAAAATAAATAAAAATGGATACTTACAATACCTCACTAAAGGACAGTGGTTCCTATTATGTCCTTCAATTTTACAAATGCCACAATGTCTTTTCTTGGTTGGTTGGCTCTCTTTTGGGTTTTGTAATTTTTTCGACTTTGGGCGTCCTTTTGTGGGTAATTTTGGAGGATCATGCATTGTTTGAGTCAAGTTCGACTGAACTTGGCTTCTTGGATAATCACCTTTAGGGGCTAGCTCAACTCCTTGTAATCGTTGGGCATATGCATCAATTTAAGCAATTTTTTGTGAACGTTCTCCAATGCACGTGTGAAATACTTGTGCTTTTCTTTCAATTATGATGCAAGTTCGACAATGTCTTACAACTGTATCATTGACATACTTTTTTTAATGGACATCTCATCTTATACGTCCCTCACTAGCCAAGCGGGAGATAGTATCTCGGGAATGGTTCGACTCTTAGCGTTAATAGTCCACCTCTCTAAAAAATATTGTTGTGGCAATCTATTTAATCTCATTTTTTTGCCTAAAACATACAAGATATGCCTACAGAAAATCCCTATAAACTCCCACATATGGTATGTACATGTAACATTATCACTATCCACTGTCACATAGTAAGGAGGTGTCTCTCTGTCATTAGCTACCACTCCATAAATCTTAACCTCACCATTCGCATACAGGTTTTTTGCATGATACTGTAGACTACTGAACAACTCATCTTGAAATTTTTTGAAAAACTTCCTTATATATATGGATGCTGCCTCCTCTTCTATTTTAAAAGATGTTTTCATATTTGGCTGTGTAGAACCCGTCTGAACATCTTTAAACTTTTCTTTAAAGTAATGTGCATTTATAGTTTTTTCGTACTGATGTACAAAGTCGCTGATTATAGTGCTTGGCCGACATAATCTTTGAAAAATTTATTAATACTTTCACTTCCTTGAGTTGTTGACATGCCAGCATAGAAATTAAAACGAAAGAAAACAGGCACTCACTTATCCCATCGTCCATAAAGATTTTGCAGCCAAGTATTTTTGAGAAGTTCATACTTCGTCATAACTCGTGTCCATTCTTGTTCGAACTCATTCGTAGCAAGTGTTTTATGGATGCAATAATTAAACTCGTTTCCAAATTCCAAAAATTTGGTGTATATGTGGGCCAAGTATTCGGGAAATTTTTGTAAAATTTACCACAAGCACAACCTATGAGTTGTACTCGGAAGTACCTCGGCAATTGCCAAGGGTGGATCTACTTGGGGACTAGGGGGGCCATGGCCCTCCCTAAACTTTGAAAAAAAAATAATATATATTAGTCTTTTTATAATTTAATAAGGTAATGTTAATTTTAGCATATATTGGCCCCCTCTAAAAAATTATATTGACTTTTTTTATAAAATTATTTTAATTTTATTTTGAAAATAAATTTCTAACAAATATTTAGTTGTCTATATTAAAAGAGAAATAACTAAAAGTTTTGATTTAGATTGAATATTTGATATTTTTGTTTATTTAAAAAGAGCGCAAATTATAATTTTAGATACTCTGTATTTCTTTTGTTTAATATATGTATATGAGTGTCTTTATTTTATTTCAATGATATATTTTTCTTGATATATCATATATATTTTTTAATACATAGATTATATTAAACATATTTTATTTTTATACTAGATCTTATTATCAGATTGTTCTATACCGCAAAAAAAAAATTATATAGAAATAAAACAAAAAATATCTTGTGTATGTTATTTTAGTTTTATTTGGCTCTCTTAAAGCAAATTTCTAACTCCGCCACTAGTAATTGCCTTCACCATTGCCTTATCATCATCTATAATTATCATTGAGGAGGCACACCCAAGCATTGCCGTCTGCCAGGTTTTCAACAACCATGTATATGATTTTGTCGTTTTATTAACTAACAAAGCACACCCAAACAAAATCGTCTGATGATGGTGATTAATTTCAGAAAATGGCACAAATGAAAGTTTATAGACATTGGTTAGGTAAGTAGCATCGAACATAACAACATCTTCAAAATATTGGAACGTAGCTCTTGCACGTGCATTAGCCCAAAAACAATTGCCCATCGATCCGTCATTACCAACTTGCATGGAAAACACAAAACTAGGCTCATTGTGTTGTCGCTCGAGAAAGTAGGTATATAATTTTTGTGCATCCTCCCTCTTCTTCGAATACCTTTCTCCGTTCGCTTCTCACAAAATTTTCTATGTCCTTACCAATACAACCGACACTAAAGGTACCACTTGCATCTTTTTCCAATACCGACATTATTTTTCTTGTTGGTACACTAAACATTCAAGGTCAAAATTAGGTTTTTTTGAGCTTTGGTAACTCCCCTATGTCCACGGAGGAGGCTAGTACTTCTCAGGCTTAATAATACATAGTTATGTCCAGCAAAAAATTTATTAACTATCCACTTTTCACCCTTTTTATTTATTCCCATAATTGCTTTACATCCAATCATTGTCTCATCAAATTCTGGCCTTACTCGATCTTTGGCATTTACTCTTACCCGCTGATGGCCTTCTCTTGAGCAAACATAATCTACTGCACAAAAACTTTGATCTTCTTTCGACTTTCGGGTATGATTAGTCCTAATTGAAAATCCTATTCGCCTTGAATATGCCTTGTAGAATATTTAAGCGTCTTCGACCGCCTCAAATTCTATAACAATGAATGACTCAGGCAGACTACTACTAGACGAGGAAACATTCCCTCCAGCTTCGACATTGACCCCATCGTCGACAGGAACCTCATCACTTACATTAATCTCATCATCGACATTCATATCATCATCTATATTTACGTCAATTTGAATGTCACTTTCAGCCCGATCTTCATTACTATGAAGATTATAAATTGGTACATGTCATAAGAAAAAAAAATACATTTAACACTGCATTTCTCTGTCAGATGGTAGCTGCCATAATTTAATACATGATCTCGTTTAGAAATAATGTTTGATCATGGAGGAGGATTAAAATTACAAAAAGGATGTTGCAATATTCAGTTAGAAACAACCTGCCTGCATATAACCAAAAAAGTTATAATTAATACATGATCTCAGTTTAGAAACAATGCATTTCTCTGTTAGATGGTAGCTGCATAATTTAACAACCTGCCTGCATATAACCAAAAAAGTTGTAATAATCCTAGAAGCTAGATAACCAGAAAAGAAGGATTAAAATTACAACAAATACAAAAACCGAATCTCAATCACGAGATTGAACAATATATATATATATATATATATAATCTGTATGTATAAGCTAGAGATGTATGTCTCTGTCTTGGCTGCTTGTATAATGTAGATCTATGTCTCTGTCTTGACTGCTTCAAAATAAGCTATCCCAAGAAAAAAAATAAAAAAATAAAAAAAAATAAAAAAATAGGACCATGGGAGGGTAGAAACTTTTATATAAATTTCTTGAAGTAACCACCAAATTATATATATGGCTGCAACTCAAGGCAAAAATTTGCCAGCTATAGCACCTAAAAGTCAAGAAATAACTGTTGGTTCAAGTTTGACTTTAAGGATAGTGCGGCCAGAGAATTCAATTACAAATTTACAACTACTAGAAAGATTTTTCTCTTCTTCCAGTCAACCAAAGTGGGCATTTAAGAATCACTGGCATCATTATCTTTGATTGAACACCGAAACAAAAGGCAAAATTATAGTTAAATTCCTTTTGTTTTTTGGTTTTTGGTTTTGTTTTCTTTGACCAATCCACAGCAATCAGAAAATTACATAAATCTAGAGTTCTAGGAAGAAACTTAAAAGATTTTTTATTCGAAAATAAAATGTGCCCAAAAAGAAACGGCTAAAATTTGTTGCATGCATCTAATCGTTCTGATGTTAAAACCATAATCCATTTCACTACCTAAATCATTATTTCTAAAGTTTCCTTCACAATTAAATGTAGTTCTAAGAACTCCATCAGTTTCAAGTGGGCTTTGGGCAATGGTGAGGGTAACAACAATACATGAGGATTTTTTAGCACAAGGTACACACTTTTGCTAAGAAAATTGATGAATTTCATAGTCCTTTTTTATTCAGAAAAAATGGTATTATAATACATAGGCAACAACGCAAATGGTAATATAAAACATGCACGATCATGCCGCTTAATAGGCAGAACAAACAAGCTCATCACTAACAACACAGGACAAATAAGCAGTTAGCAAGTGACCTAATACTTAACAGAGCAATCCTCAAAGATGAAAATACCTTAGGGACATCATTGGAATCAGCCATCCACGATGGTTTTACGGTGGCTAGGATGATCGGCTATGAGGTTAAGTTAAGTGAGGTCTAGGTTGGACAAAGCAGCTCCTGAATGAGGCCGGATTCCGTGGCTGGAATTCTGGTCGGAGTGGGAGAAGAGGCTGTCGAACGGAGGATTACAGCTGCCGGAATGTTTGGCCGGAGTGGGGAACCGAAAACCTGGTTTGTGCGAAAGCAAGGGAATGCCAGACTGTTGTTAAAATAGAGAAATGTCTCATGTGGGGGCTGTCGGACGGAGGATTACAGCAGTCGGAATGCTTGGTCGGAGTGGTTTGTTGGCCGGAGTGGGTGAACGGAAACCTGATTTCTGTGATAACAGTGGAATGTCGGTTTGGTTTCGTGGCTAAAACAGAGAAGTGTTTTTTTCATTGCCGGTCTGGTATGCTTTGAAATAGGGACTCATTTGGTGTGGCTGATTTCACCTAATGTTTGGTGTACTTAGCTTAGGTGCCAGCCCATAATAGGTTATAAATGTGGAGC
This sequence comes from Platycarya strobilacea, assembly GCA_036898215.1. Lineage (NCBI taxonomy): Eukaryota > Viridiplantae > Streptophyta > Magnoliopsida > Fagales > Juglandaceae > Platycarya > Platycarya strobilacea. Next base: position 41,663,717 of record CM072545.1, on the reverse strand, counting down.
TGGTCTGGGGCTGGTTTTGGCCATATTGCAGGCCGACCGGACCCCAGAAATTTCCTTCTTTCATTTTCATTATGACGAGAATAACTTCTATCCGAACAGGCTGCATATTTCAATAGTGCAGCCCACCAATCATTTCTCTCCACGTAAGGCTCACATTAGTATTATTGTCTTAGTCACCACATGCAATCAGATCCAAGACCACCCTTTCGAATACCATTTCGTCCAAAACAGAACAATTCCCACACTAGTGCTAAGGTTAAATGAATGATTCTCAATTTTTCTTCAAGAATTCAACCCAGTAATCACGAACAACTCAGTAATCATTTATGTTACTATCATATAACTGGAAATCTGGAACTGTACATGCCGAAAAATCTATAGCAACGAAGATCGACAGACCTCGAGATACACGAAATGCCACAACCATTTTGACTAATTTTACAGCTCACAAGATGTTGAAATCTGCAAAGATATTCTTAGAAATGAAGATTCCTTGGGCATATGATTTGATTTTAGAAAGGCAATGAAGGTAAGATTTTGTTGTTATTGTGGGCAAGAAAGAAAATTATACTCCATTTACTTTATTTGTTCTTTTCAATTTGGAAAATGGAGATGAAAGGGCTTCTCATATGGTGAGGCCGAAGCTCGTTTGGAGCTTTTCTGGAGATAAAAAAAGGAAGGAATAAAATTGATAGAGATTAATGTTTCAACTGGAAATGAAAAAATTGCCAAGAACAAAAATAAAATAAAATAAAATTAACGTCTACAAATATTACTTGATTTTATCTATATATTATCCATGCTACTATTTTAGCAAGCATTTTTCTTTCAAACGGTGTAGCCTCCATGTTTCTCGTTCTTTAAAAAAGCTTCATTTTCTCGTTCAATGGCAGACGAAATGGATTGTAAGACGGGGGAGGGGAGGGGAAGATAATTGATTTGAGTTTGGTTTTCTTTCAATTATCGGACAACAATGAGGACGATGCACCCTGATAAACTTGTATCACATATGAGTAAGTCTATGATGAAACTGCTAAACTTAATGACGTGGCTTCTTCTCATTTGCCGGCTGCAAAAGGCCTCACTTCGGCCCATCCGTATAGAAGATGCACCCTTTCATTATCCTCCGTGCAATAAATGCTTGCCCAGCTGGCCTGCATGTCCGGTCTGGTTGGGTATTGATGTCAAGTTCAATTGAATTAAATAAAATATTTTTTAATATTATAAATTTTTTAAGATTTGAAAATGTATAATTATTTATTAAATTTTATATGAAATTTTTTAAAAAGTATATTAAAATTTTAAAAATTTATAATGATGAAATAATGAGAGTTGAAGTGGATTTGGAAATTAAACAAATTCATGAACCTGATCATATACGAATTCCATGCATGGGCTAGCTTTTAGATCATCTATTTGCTATCATATATTATACTTGCAACTTAATTATGGCTCAAGACTTTATGTGTATGTGATTTATAAGGTCTTAGCCTCAAGTGAATGACTTGATATCACTATAAAAAAAGAGAGTATAAATAACAATTAACTACAATTAAAAAGTATTGTTTTGTTATAAATAATTATTTTAATTATAATTAATTAATTATATATATAATTTTTTTCTTATAGTATGCATGGTTTTGAAAAGGAAGTACTTCATATTAATAAGAAGAAATTTACGATTCTGGTCATGACGTGTGAACCCACGCCCAGGCATTAACATGAACTAGGTATGGATGATTTTAAGTTCCGTTTATATTCGGAGATGAGCTCAACTGATCTTAATTCATTTTCATTTCATCATTATATTTTTATAATTTTTTATATAAAAATAAATTCTTATACATATTTTTCAAATTTTAATATACATTTTTAAAATCTCAACGTATATTTTTTAAATCTCAAAATAATAATAATATTAAAAAAAAATTCAACTTACCTCGTCTCTAAATTTAAATCAGACTAAATTTAAATCAGACTAAACCTTATCTATATATAGATAAGTTATAAGCAAATAAGCCTTGGCCAAAACAGGAAAGTAGTCCTTCCGATCGATCCTTCGGGTTGGACTTAGGAGTACAACTACTAATTAAAGTGGGTTCTTAGGTTCTTGGAAACAACATTTCCGGGCCCCCACTCAATGAATTTGGACGAAATGACAAAGCTGAAAATGAATAAATAATGTTTAAATGATTGTCTTTGAAAGTTATGAGATGTGACCAACTGATCAACAATTTGACACCCTAGTTTGTGGAAGACATGACATGTCTGATCATATATATTCGAAAATGTAAAATATTATTATATTAGGTAAGCCGTAAGCCCTAACAAGGACCATTACAGAACCTGAAAAATATCAGGGTGCTAGTCAAATAAGTGAGGAAAAGAAATTAAGAGTTTACGATTATTTGGACATTGAAATGAGATAAAATAATTTTAGATAAAAATAATTTATATTTTTTAATATTAATATTATTTTAAAATTTTTAAAAATTAAAATATTTCTTATATTTTTATATAAAAATAAAAAATAAAAAATAAAAAATATTATAATAATAAAATGAAATAAAATCATTTCTCTATCTAAACGGACTCTAAGTGTTGCATGAGTAACAAGCATATATATGTGATGGAGGATTATATATATATATGTGTGGAGATCATGATCTTCCAGAAAAAGATTAAAAAGGATGATGGAAATGTGTGCCTACCCAGTCGTGTTGCAAGCGTGTTAAAGAGATGAGATCTCAGGATAAACTTAAGGAGTCGACTCCTTGACCAGAAATGGGGCACAATCCTTAATGATTCCGAGTCAAAAAAGTTTGCTCTGGAGGGGCGCATGATACAATTCACTCTCATAGACAGATAGATAGCGGTCAATGAAAAGATCATGATCATGTGGGTAATGACACTGAACCATGCGGAGAGAGAGAGAGAGAGATAATTAGGATCTTAAATTAAAAAGAAACATAAAAAAATGCTATCTTTAGATACTTTTACGTACTGATATCATGTGTTGCTGAAGTTAATTAACGATTCGGTGGATAATTGGTCGGTAGTGCCCGACAGCCCAAAAGTACTGAAAATTTGAAGGATCATTTCAAAAGACAGACAACATGTTTGGCTACCACTTTCTTTCTCTCAAGTTTTTGATGTAGACGTACGGCGCTACTACTGCATGGGATGATTATGATACACTAAATTAAGATGAAATAAATTAAAATTAAAAATTAAAAATTAAAAATTAAATAACATATTATTACAATTATGATTTTGAATCTCCTTCTTATTCTGATTAGAAAGGCTGAAATTTTCTATTTCAGCATAATATTTAGTATATTATATCTCATGAAAAAAAATATTTTGAATATGTTTATAGAAGAATAAACGAAAAAATTGCATGATTAGTTATAGCATAGATTAACGAAAACAATAAAAGGAGGGTGGTACTGGTATATATATATATATATATATATATATATATAACATAGGTGGAGGTGCCTAAAACCTTAATTATAGGGTAGGCCGTGCAAAGGGGTCATGAGCTTGACCCATGAAGCAAGGGGAGTTTTGTGGTTTAGTCATAATGCATATTTGAATTTCGAAGATGGATATTTTTCATATATATATATATATATATATACACACACCAATTACCATGGTCAATGGCAATGGTCACATGACTCCTCCCGGCTGGGTCAACTTTGATCTATTTCTTCCGTGTTATATGCCAGAAAGCAAAACGATCGATACTTGTAACAAAATTAGGTCCCCAATAGTAAGCACCATTGACCATTTATTTATTTATTTATTTTGTGGCATGCATTAATATTGGGATATAAAATATAAATGACAGGTACAGTCAAAGAAAATTAAGCTGACCCATAGTGTGATTGGCTAAAGTAAAATTATATTCAAATTCTGATTTATTTATTTATTTATTTATTTTAACTAGAAAAATTTTATTTATCATTTTTTACAAAATATACGTTATATTTTTTTTTCTTTTTATTAAATACTTGGTATATGAATAATGGGTAAAAAAAATTAATTAATTTCAGAAGAATAAATTAAACAAAAGTTTTTTAAAAAAATAGAAAAAAAATGTATAATATAATATGTGATAATAATTAATGATTAGTATAGGTGTTTTAATTATAGAGAACATGTTATATTTACTTTTAGCCGACCTTTGATAGGTAGCTACGGTCAACCTCAAAGACTACTTTTAAGTCAAAGTTGCAGTTCAAAAAGGCGTATAATTTTTCTGCAATACAACAATGAGATCACTGATCCAAATCCGGCGTACCTACCAGCTTTCGGTATTATTATCTCATCACTTTGCTCTGATCTTTATGTTCTTGTGTACTTTAAAATGATTAAATAAATAAATGCTCCCAATTTCTCATCAGCATGAGTAGTGATCAGGTCTAGATTTGCCAGCGTTGATCATAATTCAGCACTAATCCTGCCTTTGGATTGATTGTAAAATATATATATTTATATATAGGATTAATTCTAACGTGGGGATGGATGTATTTCGTCCATATTTTTAGGTGAGCCAAACTATACATGACACTTTAAAGTTGGGTCTTTTCCAACTTAAAAAGTGCTTGATTTTAGAAAAATCAAAAAACGTTGAGCACTTAAGTCTTGTTGAAAGGATCGAAAGGTCCATATATATATATATATATATATATAGGCCATCATAATCTTAGAAAAATGATATTTGTGTTATTTTTGCTTACAATTTTTTTTAGAAAAATATGTAAATTTGAGATTCACATAAAAAAAATTATTTTTTAATAATAATTTCTAATTTTTTGAAAAAAAAATATCTATAAATTATACATTTTAAGACTACATATAACATTACTCATACATTTTCCTACAACCAAAGATATAAACTCTGGTTGATGAAGAGTTCATGAAACTCATTAAGTACTTACAATAACAAAGAAACTAATTATACATACTTCTAGTGTAAAAAAGCTAAACAAGTTGCATGCGTGGAGAATTCACCTAGAATCATGTGTATATATTTCAAACTCCATGCAGCATATTAATTATCCAAATATAATTTTTTGCGTTTTAGTCCTAATGGATTAGTTATTTCACCAATTTCTTTAAAATATAGATAAAACGGTCAAAAAATCAACTCCAATAAAAGCTGTAAAATAAAGAATTTTTAAAGGCATAAACACTAATCTTGCTACATGTAGTAAAATATTGTTTATTATTCTAAAAATATTTTATTACTTTCTCTTTCTAATGTAGTTTTCATGTCTTTTTGTGTCAGTTTTCTCAGTTTTGTTACTTTTTTTTCTAACATGTGGCGTAGTTTTCATGCGTTCATGTGTAAAATAGAAAAAAAAAAACATAATTATATGAAATTGTATATGTAAAAAATATTATAAATATTGAAAGATTTGAGGATATCATTGATAGTTAGAAAAATATTTGAAATAAAAAATTAAAAGTATAATATTTAAATGATATAGACAAAAAGAAGATTAACTAATTGATGATATATTGTCAAAATGAATAAGTAAATTAAAAAAAAAATTAGATTTTGATATTTGAAAGAAAAAATAGAGCCGCTATTGTGAGTGCTCTTACTACCGGCCTTCCATCAATTAATCCAACTTTGTGTATCATAAGTAATTATATATATATATATGTATATATACATATATCATCCAGATGATCATATAGCTTTATAATATTAAATAAACATTTCATTACACGTGTGCCACATTATATATATACTGTATATATATCATGTACATATATAGAGCGATTTACTTTCATCACATTTAGACGATATATATTAGATCATGGTAAGAAATGGACAATATATGACAGAAAATAATATATATGACACAAAATGTTACATACACGGTAATAAAAATGGGTTTTGTGATCAATTATTTATAAATAAAATATATTTATTTTAATTAAAAATAATTATTTTGTTAAAAATAACTTGATTGCAAATAAATAATTTTTTTAATTATGATATAATTATCTTAATTAGACATTATATTATATATGTATGTATGATATAATGTCTAATCTTTTGATCATCTCTGATCTATATATAGACATATATATCTTGCAATTAATTCATGACGTAGTGGCTATGAATCAGAACGCAATTTATATTATATGCGGGAAGCATGTACGGCCTTCATATACCACGATATATCAGAATGTCAGATTAGGTAAGTAGAAGAAAATGTCGATTGCTCAGCACGTTTGCCACACACGCTTTCTAAGTCAAGCGCGCCTCCCACGCTCTACCGCATCCTGGAGCTAGCGGCTTCTGAGGCCCCACTGGCCTCATAGGCCTTCAATCCTTTGAAACCACATGTCCGACCAACTTCTCAGGTGGCACGTGTACTCATGCATCATCACCGTTTGTGTTAACTTTCCGCCGACGACTTGGCCCAAACTCTAACTGTTATTATATGTTACCTCTTTCAATAAATCATAAATCATGATCTTGAAAAAGAGGTCGGGAACCTACCTAGAAATCATCTCCAGACAAAAAATGGACAATGCACCCGCCAATTTCACCTCTCCCAACAAAGGTTCCACTGTTATCAGGAGAAATTTTATTATTTGTGCTTTATTTTCATCTTTTAATAAAATGGCATCTTTTTATAAGACATAAACAGAGAGCAAAAAATTAATTTCAAACAAACTTGTTTTTTTCTTATTTTACTATTTCGCATTGTTGTTTTTTATTTTGTGATAATTGTTGGAGAATATCACCCTCTCCTCATATCTAATCTATTTAGTTTAATGAAATTAACTTACCCAAAAAAAAGATAAGCTAGCTAGTTTTGTGTGTGCATACTCATGACCATGATCAGCGTACTATTAATGATATTTCTACCTATAGCTATGTACATTAGTGTGAGAATTCCCCGAACTTATATTGATATTTTTAGCTAGACAGTTAATGAACCAGATCAATAAAGTTAATTGTACCGTATATGTATATATATACACATATATATGTACGGGGCATGCACATATATACCTACGTATAGTACTATGCATTTAATGTATTTTGCGATCGTCAATTCTAATTTATATATAGATATAATATTGCTCACACGTTTGCCATATATTGTATATATATTAATTAAATGAGGTCTATCAACTTTTAAGTTTTATTATTTGATGAATTAATTAATAGAAAAATCATTATGATATAATTAAGGATAATGTATGTGAGGGGAGGCCATGTGAGGGGAGGCCCTCTAACTGGAGATTGGGCCTCGGGTCCAATCTCAAATAATGGGGATCGAGAAGGAATAGAAGCTCAAACCCGTAGGAGGAGAGCTCAAGAGGCTGAGTGAGAAGTAACTAACATGAGGTAAGAGTACAAAAGGCCAGGCGACAAGTGACAAGTGTAGGAGGCTATAGTACAAGAGGTCAAACGAGAGGTGACCAATGCAGGAGATCGTGCTACCATCAGGATAAAAAAAAAAAAAAACAGACACGCCCACTCCGCATTTAATGTAGAAACCTGCTACGGCCATAACGCATTAAATGCTAAACTCTGCAGGGGTGCCTAAAGCTCCTAGAGCACCGATCTCAAATAAGGTCCCCCTCACCGCATTAAATGCAAGGACAATAGCCTAGACATACCCATGTAGTAGAAAGGAAGGTTGATTTGGTATGGAAAAAAAGGACAATACGCTAAAACAGAATCTCGAAGGTAGAAAGATCTACTCAAACTCGGCAAAAGAATGGTGGTCTGACTAGGTGGACGGACGACTGCCATACCTCCTAGGCGACTTAGTTAGGCATGCCAAACCCTATAAATAGCCGTAAATTACACCACTCGAAAGTTAAATAATCTATCCCTATTATCTGCTTTCATTTTTCTTATTCCTCTTACTCATACTAACTTAAGTATCAAAACTGTCTCAGGGCATCTTTGCCCCAGTCATTGATCATTTGTGCAGATAGGAATTGTTTGGGCCTCGCCTAGTAGCTCAGGTCGCAGAACACGACAACAATAATAACGCCGTCTATGGGATTCTATTAACGTGTGCTCTGTATGTCAGCAATGACGCAGTCCTAAACAACCCGTAGAGAAGAACTCAACGACGGCATAATGGAGGCCAGACTTGCAGTTATGAAAGAAACCATCAGGAAGTTGACAGAAGAAAATGAGGAGTTGCGGAGGAACAACGAAGAACGCACGGCCCACCATGAACTATCCGATAAAGAGCATGCAAGCTCTCGGCAGGAAGAAGAAGCTCTCGAACAGGCAAAAGAAGATAGACGCAAGTTGCACTTAGAACTCAAGGAATTTGGGGATAAATATGCAGAAATGGTTAAACTGATCAAGGCACCGTTCATAACCAGCTAGCTTCGCAGTAGTTTTGGAATGCCGTACAACACAAACATAATGGTCATACCCCTCCCGCCAAAATTCAAAGTGCCTCAAATGGATCTGTATGACGGGAGAAATGACTTACTCGAATACTTGAAAACGTTTAGGACACACATGAGCCTACACGGCTACCCTAGCGAGGTGGTGTGTAAGGCCTTCCCCCTTACTTTGAAAGGGGTGGTGAGGGGGTGGTTTGGAACCATCCCCACAGGGACAATCAACAACTTCGACTACTTTGCTCGGCTCTTCTGGACCCAATTTCTGAGTAGCCGTAAAAGGAGATGCGCTGCCGCCTACCTCTTCACAGTCAAGCAGAACGACCGATAAAGCCTGAAGAACTACTTCTCTCGATTCAACAAAAAGCGAATGATTACGAATGAACAGGACGAGAAAATTACCCTGACCGTCCTCCTAGGCGGGATATGACCTAAGAGCCCCTTTATAGCGAAGAATTGCGCGAAAAATCTCAGTAACCCATGCAGAATTCATGGACAAGGCTGACAGGTACATAAATGCCGAAGACACACTCCAGGCCCTCATAGCGTCCCGGCACGAGGAGATCGAACAAACAGAGACAAAGATTGCAAACCAACAAAAGGGCTCATCACGGGACGACAGAAAGACAGAAGGTCCCGAACTTAAGGGACGACGAGACCGGCCCAACCAACGACCCCTGTTGCCCCTCTAAGGGGTGTAATCGGTTCGGTTCGGTCCGGTCCGGTTTTGACCAAAATATAAAATCGAATTGGTACTACCAATTTTGCAAAATGCAAAATCGATTACGCTTCGATTATCCTCCAAAACTGTTAGTACTAATTTTACCAGTTCTAATAAATTGTAAATTTATAAAAATAAATATATACTTTTAAAAAAAAACCTAGATTAAAATTTCTTTTTTTATTACAAAAACCTGTTAGACTAACAAAAAACTATTATATAAAACAAAAAACTTGTAATATAAAAACCGTTATAAAATAAAAAATGTTATATAAAAAAATTGTTATATAAAAAAAACTGTTATATAAAAAACTGTTGTAATTTCATGTTTAAAATCAAACTTTTATTTTATAAATATTTTAGTATTATTTATATATGATTATGCTATTATGCATTATATATAAATATATATATATATAAAATATAAAAACATATTATATATAATATTAAAAAATAATTTAAAATATATAATTACTAAGACCGATCCGGTTCGGTCCAGTTTTAAAATGAAAGGAACGGGAACCGAACCGGATCTTACCGGTTTTGTGTTTCTAAAAATCGATTCCGGACAGAACCAGTTCAAACCCGGTTTAATCGGTCCGGTTTGGACTGATTTGGGCCGGTTTACCAATTTCTTGATTTTTTTTACACCGCTAGCACCTTCATGCCAGCCTGACAATTGAGGGCAGCGTGAGCCTAGGCCCAGTAGAGACTACACACGACGACTGCCTACAAAGATGTACTGTGAGTACCATCATTCAAGAGGTCACAACACCCAAAACTACAACGCCTTCAAAAGAATAAAAAGGGACGAAGAGTGCTAGGGTGCCAGGTATGGGAGGGGACGTTCACCAGACCGGCGCAATACGAGCCCGCGTGAACAACAGCCAGGCGAAATGACCGCCGAAGCCCACCCAGGGGAAGGGAGCCTTTGGATGAAATCAAAACAATCACCGGAGGAACCCCGAGAGGTGGAGCAACCTCATTTTCAAGAAAAGCATATGCACAAGAGGCGCACTACAAGGAAGTATTCACCACCCAGTATGCCCGCACGGGGGGCAAGGCTCGCCGAAGCCTCCCATTCACCTTCGATGAGCAAGATAAAGAATGGGTACTATATCCTCATGACGACGCTCTGGTCGTGACCCTACATGTCGTCAACTTCACCACCAAGAGGATCCTGGTTGATAACGGGAGCTCCACGAACATCCTATTCTGGGAAGCTTTCACCAAAATGAAAATTGAGCATAACCGGCTACAACCGGCGCCAACCTCTCTCAAGGGTTTCTCCAAAAATGTGATCCAATCAGTAGGGCTGATCACCCTCCCAAACCTAGCAGGGACCGCCCCAAGGATGGCAATGACCATGAACGACTTCCTAGTGATCAAGGCCCTATCCTCGTATAACGCGATCTTGGGACACCCCACGCTAAACCGGCTGAAAGTGATCACCTTGATGTTCCATTTGGAGATGAAATTTCCCACAAGCGAAGGAATGAGAGAAGTCAAGGGCGACCAAATCTTTGCACGGGAATGCTATACCTTGACTTCGTCGGAACTGGTGAAGGGGAAACAAATTTACCCGCTCCGCACCTTTGATCGAGTGGGATGAATAGATATGGGACAAACAGTCCCTCAAGCAGGGCGAACCCAATGAACCGTTGGAACTGATTGCCTTTGACCCAGCCAAACCCAAACGAAAAGTTCAAATAAGTACAAAGTTGGCCCCCAATTTGATATAATGGGCCTAAAACAGCTTCTGGTTGAGCACTGGGATATATTCGCCAGGATTTATGAGGACATGCCCGGCATAGACAACTCCATAGTCGAACAGAGGCTGAGTGTCGATCCCAATGCTCGAAGAATTAAGTAGAAGAGGCAGAGCTTCTGCATAGAAAAGGGTGCAGCCATAGCAGATGAGGTCGACCGCCTTTTGGCAGCCAAATTCATCAAGGAAGTCCACTGCCCCGAGTGGCTCTCCAATGTAATGCTTGTGAAGAAGACGAATGGGAAGTGGCAGATCTACGTCGACTTTACAAACCTCAACAAGGTATGCCCAAAGGATAGCTTCCCCTCCCCCACATCAACCTAATTGTTGACTCAACCACGGGCTACCATTTCCTCAGCGTCATGGACGTCTACTTAGGGTACAACCAGCTAAGAATGAGCCCGGATGATGAAGAAAAGACAGCTTTTGTCACCGACAGATGACTTTACTGCTACAAGGTGATGCCCTTCGAGTTCAAGAATGCAGAGGCAACTTACCAGACGTTAGTGAATCGCATGTTCAAACAGCATATCGGGCGAAACGTAGAAGTCTACATCGACGACCTCCTGGTCAAAAGCAGTTTTCCTGAGCAGCACCTAGATGACTTACGGAAAGCCTTTGTCATCCTCCAACAGTACAAGATGAAGCTCAACCCAACCAAGTGCGCTTTCGACATAAAGTCAGGCAAGTTCCTGGGATACATGACTTCAAAGAGAGGAATTGAGGTAAACTTAGAAAAGATAGAGGCCATCACCCAAATGGTCGAGCCGTGCAGCCACCATGAGGTACAACAATTGGCGGGCATGGTAGCCATCCTGAATCGTTTCATTGCCTGGTCAACCGACCGATGTCTGCCCTTCTTCAAAGTGCTAAGGAAAGCCCAAGGATAGGACTCGACCTGGGACGAGCTGAAAAGGTACCTAGCACATTCCCTATTACTCGGCCAAACAGAGTTGGGCTATATACTGACAACCTACTTGGCGCTCGTCCCAAGGGCAGTTTCTGTAGTCCTGTTCGAGACACTACCGAAGGCCAGAAACCTATGTACTACGTCAGCCAAGCTTTTTGTGACGTCAAAACTAGATACCCACAAATAGAAATGCTAGCCTTCGACCTAGTCATCGCGGCGAGGCGGCTCCGGCCTTACTTCTAGTCCCATAGCATCCGGGTGCTTACAAACCAGCCCTTTAAATCCATACTACAAAGACCAGATACTTCAGGAAGGTTGGCCAAGTGGGCAATAGAGCTCATCAAGTTCGACCACGTCTCGAGGACGAAAATCAAGGAGTAGGCACTGGCGGACTTTGTCGTGAAATTCAAAAGTTTCCCAGAAGAAACCCCCACGCGCCCCAAGGTACATCGTGGATGGGTTGGTGTGCAAACTGACGGGAGCGTGGGGGTGCATATCTTGACTAATGATGGGAGGCAACACAATTACGCGATCAAGTTCACATTCAAAGTCACTAATAATGAGGCTGAATACGAGGCTTTACTGGCCGGGCTAACTGTGGCACGGCTCCTAGGAGCAAAAACGGTGGAGACGCACGCCAACTCCTAAGTCGTAATCAACCAAGTCCTGGGAGTCTTCGCCACTAAAAGAGAGAGACTGAAGAAATACCTCTAGCTGGTGTGCGAAGCCCGCGGCCACTTTTGATACTTCAGCATCCAATAGATTCCAAGGGTGGACAACCAGCAAGCTGACCAATTTGTGAGGGTCGCCTTGGGAGAAAAAGGTATTCTCCTCCTAGAGCAAGCCAAAGTAAAGGCTGTTGGCACGCCATAAATAGGAGCAAAAGTGTCAAATGTGGCGGTCTCTCCTCCTGAACGGGCACGAGAAATTGTGGAATACTTGCAAGATGGGAAACTTCCTACAAACCCAGGCAAGGCGCAGAAGATCAGGATCATGGTCGCAAGGTGTGCTGCTTGATCGAGTGCTGTACAAGAAAGGCTTCTCTGAACCTCTCCTCAAATGTTTGTCCACTGAAGGATCCCAATACGTGCTGGCCGAGATACATGAAAGAGTTTGCAAGAGCCACTTAGGAGGGCGAGCTTTGGCTGCAAAGGTGACTCTGAAGGGCTATTACTGGCCAGGCATGCTTAGAGACACAAAGGAATTCGCTAGAAAATGCTCTCGATGCCAAGAACACGCCCCCGTGCCCCACTGCCCGCCAGAAGAGCTGACCTCCCTTACGGCGCCATGGTCATTCGCCCAATGAGGCCTAGACTTCATAAGCCCCTTCCCAACAGCCCGAGGGAGGCTAAGTTTGTCATGGTTACTGTCAACTACTTTACCAAATGGGTCAAAGCAGAGGCCTTAGCGAGCATCTCCTTCCCTGATCACCAAGTTCCTGTGGAAATCGATCGTGTGCTGATTCAAAATTCCCTAAAGCTTTATATTAGCCAACGGGAAGCATTTTGACTAGTCCTACTATCAAGACTGGTGTGTGGAGTTGAAAATCAAAGTAAAATATTCCTCGCCAGGCCACTTCCAGGCCAATGGGTAGACAGTGGTCACAAGCAAAACCATCATTTCCATTCTTAAAAAGAGGCTGGGATCACACAAAGAAGGGTGGGCAGACGAGCTCCCAGGCGTCTTATGGGCATACAAGACAATGGTCTGACCCTCGATCGGAGAAACGCCATTCACCCTTACCTATAAGAGCGAGGCAGTGATACCCACAGAAGTAGGGACACTCACTCTCTGAATCCAGCACTTCGAGCCAACCACCAACGAAGACAGACTAATAGAGCAACTCGACCTCCTTGATGAAAAAATGGTGGACGCGACACTACGAACTGCCTACCACAAGCGTTCAAACCTGGTGATTTAGTCTTATGACAGACAAGAGTAACCACAACCGAGGAACAGAAGCTAGGACCATGGTGGGAATGCCCTTATACTGTGACCTCCAACAACTGGTCAGGCTCGTACCGACTCAATGATAGCCAAAGAATGAACTTTTCCACCCATGGAACGCGAAACACCTGAAGAGGTACTGTGTGTAATAAAGTGACTTCGCGTTAAATGTAACTTTATTACTCTATCAATGAAATTAGGATGAAAATTTTTTCAATCACTGACCTATGTTAAGTCCAGCAGAACGTTCAAATCTTGGGGTTAAGTCTTGGGCTCTCGCCCACTCTTAAACCCTCGCACCACGATTTGCCCAAAAGTCGAGGATCAAGATTAGGGCCTCAGCCCGAGCACACTTGTAAACCCTTTTTGCCTCCTCACCATCAGCACGTTTGAATCGTGGGATTGAGTCATGTGCTCTCACCCAGTCCTAAATCCTCATACCGCGATTCGCCCAAAGGTCAAGACTTGATGCTAGGGCCATAGTCCGAGCATACTCATAAACTCTCTTCGCCTCCTTACCACCAACACGTTCAAATTGCGGGGTTGAGTCTTAAGCTCTCACACACTCCTAAATTCTTACACCACGATTCGCCTAGAGGTCGAGACTCGAGACTAGAGCTACAACCCTAGCACACTCGTAAACCACATTCACCTCCTCACCAATAGATCGTTTGAATTGTGGGGTTGAGTCTTGGGCTTTTGCTCACTCCTAAACCATTGCACCTTGAATTCACCCAGAGGTCAAGACTTCAGTATGAGGGATTTGGCAAAATCCAGACCCTTGTCAAAATCCTTATCGAAGTATTTTTGATAGAGATTTGCGGGGTACTAAGAATACATTAAAAGAACAATGAATGCAAGACAACATAGATAAAAGAGAATGAAGCATTTCATTAATACTAAACGTACATTACAAAGGGTACATTACAAAAAAAAATTGATAATCATTTCGGAGGCGGGAGCTCATGAGGGTCGTGATCCCTAAAGGAAGATAACCTGGGGTCCCAATCAGCTTGGCGAAAGACCGGGCGATTGCATCAGAAGCGAGATCATGGGGATCCATACCCCTTAGGTCGAAAGAATGATTTCCCAATGCCTCTTCCCTCAATCTTCTTAGACCCTCCGCGTAGCCATAACGCTAAGCCGAGATACTAATGACGTGGGACTAGACTACTTGGGGCCTAAGAGCCTCTAATTGGGCATTGTTCTCACCCAGGACAACCCGAGCATCGTTTAGCTCACCCTTAATGGCCTAATTTCTCAGGTCTGACACTTCCAAATTAATTCGAAAGGTCTTGAGCTCAGCCTCCCTGGCAGACCATTCTTGCTTAGAGACTGCCAAATTGGCCTACTGGGACTTAACATCCTGGGTGGTAGTAGCGAGATTGTCTTCACGGCAGGTGAGCTCACAGTCGTGGTTGGCCCCATCTCGGGCAAACTTCAGGGATTGAGCCCTCGCTCATAGAGCCGCCACCTCATGCCATAGAATGGTGTTATTCTCCACCAGGTTTGCATTCCTCGCCTTCAAGGCAACCTTTTCCCCCTCAAGGCCCACCTTCTCAGCCTCCAGACCACATTTTTCTTTATCAAGGACGTCTTCTCGTCCTTCAGGGCAACGACAACCTCACCTAGTTGCTGATGCTTCTTCTTGAGGTCCTTATGCAATGCCTTGGATCTCTTCAGCAAAAAGTGGTGTCAAGTTAAGTTCCTTATTATAATCAACGAGCTCAGCCATCTCAGAGTCGACCACCTCGACAATCTAACCGATAACCTGCACACAACAAAGAAAGTTAGAAAAGAGAAGGAAGGGAGGAGGGAGAGCTTAACTGAAAAGGAATAAAAGACTTACTTGAATGAGAAGTGGCTAGAGCAGATGGGCTGCACTCTCGATTAAGGCGGCCCAAGACCGCTCGTAACTGGAGGAAGACTGTCCATCCATGAAAGTCATCTCGAGCAAAGGGGCCCCACTATGAAACCGAAAGGGCAAAGGAAGACGAGGAAGAGAAGGAATCCGATGAATAGAAGGGATCTAGGGTGGCGATTGAATAGGAGTGTGGGGCGCACTCTCAAAGCTAGCCCCAGAACCAGACCCCATCTCCCAGGATACCCCAGGCCATGGAGAGTCATCGTCACTAATCAACACATATGCCTGTTGAGTCTCGGCATGCGTTTTCTCGATGTCACCTCCCAAAAGCCCACCTCCACCGCTCGAGGAACTGTCTCCCCAAGCCTCGCCATCATAAGGGACTCCATCCTAGTCCTTTGCCTTTGTCTCATCGTCAGAGACCTCGGCCTGGTCTCTTGCATTCTTCCCGCCAGTCGGGCTCCCAGTCCTGACTTTTGTGTTGGGGGGGTGTCGCCCTGACCCTCGGGTACCTCGCTCTCGACCCTAGCCTGGTCTCCTATAACTTTTCTACCTGTCGCCTCGCGGTCCTCCGTCTTAACATCCTATGTCGCTCCCAATTGGGCATCATCACGAATGCGCAGCAACCCAGACCCACCCAGGGAGCCAGAGTGAGCCCCGAGTCATGGGCAGAGAAGGAGTCCTCTGAAGTACTCGAGAGTTAATTGGTGGCGGCCTCTTGGTTCTCGTGGCCCTGAGCAAAACTCCAAGCAATGGGGGCGAAATACGAAGTCCCCACGGTGAAAGGCGGGAGGTACGCCAAGGTGTGATGGACAGCAAGCTCCACCTTGTCAACTTCGCCCTCATCAACCACTAGTGGCTTGAGCTGGACCTTGGGCACGATGCAAGGTGGGTGCGATATAATTTCATTGAGAATCACCTTAGCCTCATCATCCTACCCCATCCCCTCAATCCCAGACGGACTAGGTGGGGGCGAAGGGGACTCCACCCCCACCCGCCGATGGGCTACAGACTGAGCCTTGGTCATCATCCTTATGGTCTCCTCACTGATCACCATTTCAAAATCATTCCCGTCTCGCTGAGCCTGGGAAGGTGGGGGTTGAACTGGAGTCTGAGAAGGAGGGGGTCAGATAGCGACTAAACCCCCAGCGAAAGTAAAGGCCTCTAGACCACGGCGGGCCTTCAATCGCCTATCGAGGGATTAATGGCGAGGGGAAGCTCGCTTGCGAGGGCAGGTCCACAAGCCATACACATAATTCCTAGGTGCCCCCAAGACATTCTGGCACTTGGCCGAGCCTCACTTCGGCTCAACTAGGAACGATGTAATGTTCCTTTCTATCAGCAACCTGTTCTACTCGAAACAAAGAGAATTGAGTTGCTCCCAGGTGAGGACTATAGTGCGTTGAGCGCGCTCCCTGGAATTGAGTTGATTGTCCAATTTTCAGGTGGGCAGTAACTCCCCCCAATCAGCTTGTACCTTGAATTCCTCCCAGACTTCATCATCGGCGAATTGCCAGTCATTCCCTAAGACATAAAAGAGCCTTTTCTCGTAGTTCTTGGCATGGCAATACCGGATCTCCAAAGTGCACAACTTCTCCAGACCATCCATGCCCTGGAAATAAATCTGGTTTCTCCCGCACTGAAGGATGCAGTAAAAAGACAAAAATTCCTGAACTGTCAGGTATGGTAGACGTTGCTCGACCCCAGAAGGGCGACGTAAAAAAATACACAGCTCGCCAACAGCTCAAATAGTGGAGTAGCTGGGTCGATGTTGAGCTCAAATAATGGAGGGCCTCTCGCATTGGGTCGATGAACGAGAGGCGAAGCCCATTGTCGAACATGCTCTTATATAGCAAGACATGTTCAGCATCACGGGGAAAACACTGAACGGGTTCCAACACGGCGGAAGGGGGGAATAAGGTGCTGGTCACAGAGCTCTTGGATGGTGCCCTCTGGGAACGTTGATACACAAGTATGTTTGACAAAGCGAGAATAAGTGGAGGGCTGCCATTGTTAAACAGAAACAAAGAAGTAGTAGGAAGAGGAGAGGATTCAAAAAAACTGGAGGAAGAAGAAAATTATGAAGAAGAAAGCAGAGTGACGAGCAGGGTGGTGAAAATGGTTTTGGGGAGCTGACCCCCTATTTATACTCAAATGAGAGTTAATATCCAAGAGAAACGAAGCGACGTAACAACTCATGTCGTGTCCAATAACCATTAGGAATACAAAGCAATAGGTGCATGGGTGGAACTGGCCAATGGGGGCCAAAGAGATGTGGGCATGAACCCCGAAGAGAGTAATAATGGCTTGGGACGTTAGGGCCACGCACCAATCGAAATCTAAGGACATGAAGCGCTCATCCGGGAAGTCGAAAGGACGTGCATGCGCAGACTCTGCAGTAATGACCAGTTGTCAAATCAACCGTCAGAAAACTCAAGCACCCATTCAAGAAGTCGAAAGGACATGCATGTACAGACTGCGCAATAACGGCCAGCTGTCAAACCAAACGTTAAGAAAATGAAATGTTTCGGGGGGAAGACCAAGGGTCGAAATAGGCAGGCCCTGCACCAACAGCCAGCCGCCTGCCCGCCTGTGGTAAACTCGAGGTGAGCAAGAAGGCCAAAGATCTTACGACCCAGTCTAGGGCGACGTTGACAGCCGACTGAATAGGCATGCCATAACTCCTGATTAGGGTCGATGGGTGATTGGGTCGACCGCCCGAAAAGCTAGGGAAGAGTCGAGATAATTCTCACCTTAATCCCTTTGGTAAGAATTCATGGGGTACTGTGAGAGGAGGCCTTCTAGCTGGAGACTGGACCCAGTCTTAGAAAATGGAGACTAGGAAGGAAGAAAGGCCCAAGCTTGTAGAGGAAAGCTCAAGAGGCCGAGTGAGACCAACACAAGAGGTAAGAGTACAAGGGGCCGGACGAGAGGTGACTAGTGCAGGATGTGAGAGTATAAGAGGTCGGGTGAGAGGTGACCAACGCGAAAGATCATGCCACCATCAAGATATTTAGAAAAGCATACGCGCCCACTCTGCATTTAATGCAGAAACCTACTACGGCCACGACATATTAAATGCTAAACTTTGTATGGGTGTCTAAAGCCCCTGGCACACCGATCTTGATAAGGTCCCCCTCACTGCATTAAATGCGAGGACAAGAGCCCAAACATGCTCCTGTGGTAGAAAGGAAGTTTAATTCAGTACGGAAGAAAGAACAGCACGCTAGGACAGAATTTCGAAGACAGGAAGATCTACTCGAACTCAGCAAAAGGAACGGTGGTCTGACAGGGTGGAAGGACAACTGTCATACCTCCTAGGTGACTTAGTCAGTGCATGCCAAGCCCTATAAATAGCTGGAAATTCCATCACCTGAAAGTTAAGTAATCTATCCCTACTATCTGCTCTCGTATTTTCCTTATTCCTTTTACTCATACTGACTTAAGTATCAGAATTATCTCAAGGCATCTTTACCCCCACTCATTGATACTTTGTGTAGACGAAAATTGTTTGGGGCTCACCTAATAGCTCAGCCACAAAACATAACAACAACAATATAATTATTAATTATTAATTGTTAATGGTGTTTCATGAAATCCGCACGAGAGCCCCCCATCGTAGTACGTTGGGTTCTTAATCATATTGGTCGTTGATATGATCAAATCTTAATTACCATTAATTGCCTACGGTACGTTATAAATATTCTCGGCCTATTATTTTGAAAGAATATATTCATCCTTATTGATCTTTAACATGAGACACACATGCATATATATTAATAATCACATGATAGACTTTAAGATCATGTTCATGAGAACATGATGATCATGTAAAAAACTGATTACACCACTATAACTTAGGCCTCTTCATCTAGATTATGTATTCGAAAATTTGAGTTCGAAAGATGAATGATTTTCTTAAACCTCTTAAATGAAAGTGTCAAAACTATTGAAAAATAAAGAAAATTTGATAGCAGGATGAACAAACCTACTATAAACCAAAAAAAAAATGTTAGGGTACTTGAAAAAAATACCAATTTACCAAATACATAACCACATATATATATATATATATATATGTGTGTGTGTGTGTGTGTACACACGGGCAGAACAACATGCAAAACACATTTTTATATTTAGTAAAGCGATTATTTTTAAGAAATGATATGGTTTTTATAAAGAAATAAATTTTTATTAATAATGTAATGTATAGAGGAAAAAAATGTAAGTTCTAACAAATATTTGACAAGTAAAGAAATGAAAATATCTTAACAACGAAAGAATTATATAGAAGTAAATTATAAACTGATGTGAAGTGATAAATATAACTATTTAATAATTATTATAATTTTATTTATAAAATATTATTATTTGAATTTAATGTTTTATAATGAATTTAAATTGAGAAATAAATAATATTTTATTCAAATAATTATATTCATAAATATATAAATGTAGGTGGTAAATATATTTAAATTTAATTATTTTACATTAATGATATGCATTAGGAAGTGCACTAAAGATATCCAGAACTGAACTGCTATTAGTCATTATAACAAATAGGATCCCTTAGATAAAAAAATCTAAAAGCAGTTTGAACTATAGTAGAATTTTACTGACAGTGTCTGTGTTGCAATGCTCTACTAACAGATTGTTTACACTTGACATTTCATCTTCTTAACAATAACAATTTTCCATTCAAATTCTTCTTTGGATAATACTAAAATTCTTATAACTCAATTTTTACACTCTTGACTTATCTTACATTAATCATCCAAATTATATGCAAAACTAAAAATAAGATGGAGTCTATTATCTTAGTCATCATAACCTAGTCCTATCCAAACTTATCATCTTATAAGTCGCCAAATTCTAGCCAAATTCTTGCATCTACAAATAGTATCTAAGAAATTCATCGATCGATGTTCCCTTAATTTTATACGTATCATTCTCTTAGCTCTCATTGCGAACTCTAGTTAAAATCATGTAAACTCAAAGATACGATCCATTTCCGCTCGAATATTGATATTCCACATTTTAAAGTTCTTCAAATCTTTGTTGAAGTACTATATATATTTAATTAATAAGAACAGATAATCTTAATATTTAGAGCATTCAACTTCATTCAAATACGAATCTGGGTACAATAATCAGAAATTGGTAGTGCAAGAGATTACTACAGATCACAACTTTCATATGCATTCAGCCGTATCTTTTATCCTTCTTGTAAGGATCATAAATCACAAATTTTCATTGAAACACTACTAGATCTCTTAAGTGTATCCAATCCTATAATATAATTAAAATCCTGCAATCATACTAATTCTAGCATAATAATTCCCATCTTCATCTCTATAAACAACAAAAAGTAGAACATAAACAATTGGCTGGGCGCAGTAGTGATATTCTGACTCAACATGATGATATATAAATATCGAGGGCAAAAGATCTATTTTCCACAGTGAAAACCGAGTCCTCCAAAACACATCCCAGCTTCTAGAAATCAGAGGCATGCCACGGCGCATCTTCTTACACATTATTATATATAAAGCAAAAGACATGGAAATCAGTATAGTAGTTAAAAATAAATAGATACAGCTCGTAACCCCACAACATCCCACAATCTCCATGTATATATGATCTCAATCCACTCTGAAAAGAGTACTCCAGAAAGTAAAAGAAAAAACAAAGCGATCAAGAAGGCATAAGGAATATGAATTAATCTTCTCCTTTGTTTAACTTTAAGCACACATATGCTTCGCTGTTTGGACATGATCAGGTTTGTTTATAGTACAGTTACATTATTTAGGGTTTCGCTTCCATGATTATATATCCGTACTAAACGCGATTATCACTAATTAATTATAGATATTCCAAAAAATGGGACTGTTAGTGACTTAATTGATAGTACAAATCTTCCGTGCAGATTAGGTTGAAGATGGTTCCAAAACATGAGAATAATATTACGTACTAGCTACGAGAAACTTAAGCAGCCGGTTAATTAATTAATTAATTACAAGGTGACACGTTTGCAAGAAGACAACGAACAAATGGCCCCAGTACGATCTCTTCATGATTTTATGCTTTTTTATTTCTAAAAAAATACTAATTTGTATTTAAACTGGGAAACATGAGTAGTACTACTGGTCATGCATTAAACTGCGCGCACTAAAGTCCGTTTAGATTAAGAGATAAAATAAAATAAATTTATTTTTTAATATTATTATTATTTTAAAATTTAAAATTTAAAATTGAAAATAGATATATTGAGATTTAAAAATATATATTAAATTTTAAAAAAGATATATAAGAATTTATTTGATATAAAAAATTAAAAAATTATAATAATAAAATAAAAATAAATTGAGAATTTAAACCGGGACTTAAGAATTTATATGTATTACGTACTTCAAGTGATAAACGAACCAGTACAATAATCGATCTTATTAATGCTAACTTGATTGATCTGCTAGCTAGCATACACGTTCATATTTCGACAAACTCATATATATATATATATAAATTTTATTTATAACATTTGATTTCATAAAGAAAATTGTTATTATTATAAAAATAATAAATAATTATTTACAATTAAAATATATTTATTTTAATAAAAAATAATTATTTTTAAAAGAAATACTAGATCACAAATATTTTTTTTGTAATATACATATACAAATAGATCATTATATAAAATCAAATATAGAAATTAACATGTGATCATGTATTAGATTTATTTAACATTAAAATAATTTTATAATTTGACATATTATATCAATCATATTATTTTATAAATTTATTTTTATATAATCAGTTCAACATAACAAAAATATTTCTCTTTAATAAAATTGATCGATCGCTAGTGATGCATGCGGTACGTACGTACGTACGTACTGTATCATCCACAGATGATTGTCATTTAGATTATTGTCAACTGATCATGTGCAACAATCATATATATAAATATATATATATATATATATATTTACACGAGCTACGTGCCATTTATATCTGTAGATTTTAGCCAAATTAATGCACCATGAACTCACCCGATCGACCAGTACTGAGTTTTTTTAGTCTCATGAGTTGGCTTCATGGCTAGCTTGGCCCTTAGTTCGATCATTTTCTCTCACTTTTAATGAATTTTATGCCCTTATAAATTTAGTAAATAAAACAATGCATCTCCCGGCCTGATATAAAACCTGCCCTAAATGATGATCCACTTGAGTTTTTCAGGCAATATAGTTTCAAGCTCCAGATCGGCAACACAAATATTCCATAGTTGATAGTACCACCCGTGGCTGCAGAAACAGTACATCCCTTCCAGAACTAGGAACTGAAAACACCACGTGTCCCTATGGTGACGTGCCAAAACATCAATTCTCGATATTTTAATACCCCAATACCCAAAATGGTATCCAAATAAAGTCTATTTTATTAAAATTAATGGAGATTTCATCCGTCACTCTTCTTAAGAAGTAAGCAAATCCTAAAGCTGGGGAAAATCCATTGGTCTTTCAAGTTTAAAAATTCCACCACCCACAAATATTTTATGTCTTATTTCATAGATTATGCTTTAGAGCTATTCATTTTGATATTGTCTAGATGCAAAAGCGCAACGCACACGTGTCCCAGGCCATGATCATGAGATGCCTATCTTTCTCCTCTCACTTTTAATCTGTATCGACGTATATAATTCTATTTAATTGATTTGGATCCTTTCTAGAGCATGTCACCCTATCCCTGAGCAGATCTTTGGATTCCTCAAATGACCTTGTGTCTCACAAAATTATCATTATCAAGATGCCCGTTTCTTACCGCTTGATCAAAATTTATGGCTGCTTTATTAGCTTTGGATTAATAATCATGGAGTTCAGACCACAGACAACAGTACTGAGGATTTGTTCATTTAATCAACTTGCCACTTTAAGAAAAAATGGTATATATAATCAATTAATTGTAATTAAAATAATTATTTATAAAAAAAAAAAGACTATTTTAATTATAAATAGTTATTTTAATTTCAGTTAATTGATTATCTATATATATATTGTAGTTTGGGTATTTTATTAAAAAAAGGAGGGGAAATCCAAAAGAATAAAAATAAAAAAAACAAAAAGTGAATGATGGGTATTTTGATCATTTTACAAGTAATGCTGATGGTATTCGCACAGATCATTCGTACCTTAAACAGTAGTAGTTGAAAATGACTTAAAATTGAGTGATGGGATGAAAAAAAGGGGCTTTGGAGCATATATAAATATGCCACAAGCACTGACTCGAGCTGCCATAAAATTTGGAAGCCATACAATTAATTAGCTTTTGCCTTTTCTTTTTTTTTAACATCGACTTTGGGGTAATGGCTGGCCATTTGGGTTGGGGTTTAATAGGAGAGGAGGGTTGGAGGAAGGGACCCTGGACTTCTGAGGAAGATAGATTGCTTATTGAGTATGTCAGGCTGCATGGTGAAGGACGATGGAACTCTGTTGCTAGGCTTGCAGGTAACTAACTACTCGGCTGCATTGATACTTTTCCTCAAAACTCTTTTACCATTTTTAATATTTCTACATATTTATATAAATATATGCATGGTAATGTTAAAAAACAGGTGTCTGCCTTGAATATTATGCTCATTAGAAGTTCCTTCTCCGTAATGGGGTTAGCTAAAAAGTAGACAGCCTAATCTCAGCTGTTAAATACTTGGGAAAGACTTTCTTTTTACACTGTTTATGCCTATTTTCTTAGTTTTTGGATTGACAAAATTAACATATTTCTCTGTTCTTGGCTGTGCAGGGTTGAAAAGGAATGGAAAGAGCTGTAGATTGAGGTGGGTGAATTATCTGCGGCCAGACCTCAAGAGGGGGCAGATAACACCTCATGAGGAGAGCATAATTCTAGACCTGCATGCTAGATGGGGAAACAGGTACCTTTTAGGAACTAACCTTCATAATATGGTCTAAAAAATTACTGATCTCAAAACTTTTATGGTGAAAGTTTCGTTCCTAAATCATAAAATTTTCAGGTGGTCAACAATTGCTCGAAGCTTGCCGGGAAGAACTGACAATGAGATCAAGAACTACTGGAGGACCCATTTCAAGAAAAAGGCTAAAGTCCCTTCTGATGCCTCAGAAAAGGCAAAAACACGCCTGTTAAGGCGGCAGCAATTTCAACAACAGCAGCAGCAGCAGCTGTTAGAACAACAACAACAACAACAGCAACAGTTGCAACTGAATCAAGCGGAAATGAAAAGGTTTTTGGCCTTGTTCGATGAAAATGACCATAAGCCTACATCTCATGTTCCTCAAGTAAGGCAGGAAATTATGAGCAGCATCATGTATCCAAACACAACTGAAGAACAGAGCTATTTCTATTCCTTGCTCAATAGCAATGTGCTTGTGCCTGAGGCCTCAAACGAGGACATAATATGGGATGGATTATGGATGGATGATGTTCATGCCAATTTCAATGCAGCCAGTGCCACAACCAGAGCTAGTCTGCAGAATTTAGTCACTCCCTTTTGTTAAATCTTTTGAGTGGTTTTTAGTTTCTCGGCTTATATTACTGTATATCAAAATCACTACTTTTATCACCAACTGGAGAAGGCTCTTATTAACTAGGAGCTTCGGACTGATTCACGCGTTTTGAAAATATCTGGGTTGTTAAATATGCAATCCGAATTATGTAATTTTCTTCTTTTTTTTTTTAATCCAATACAGTGGTGGGAAAAAGTGATGCCTGTATCATTTTAACTTGATAATAGGGTTTATTTTATATGCTCTGCTTTACCATCAGGAAAGCCCTCTGGGAAGTTGTATTACGTTTCTGGTGTCGTGTTGATCCTCGGAAAGTACAAGATAACTCCAAAGAAAAAGAAGGCTTAATTCCGTACTTTTTTAGCATTTTTTTTTATAGTGCTTTACTTCTCTGTTTCTGCTCATACTTTTTGAGAAAACAAATGAAGTTAGAAGTCTATTTTTTTAAAGAAAAAAGGAAAAAATTATACAACCCAAAGCACCAAAGAAACTAATTAAGTAAAGGGTGTCCTTTAGAATGAGAAGTCATTTCTTTAACAGAGCATATCATTAGTAGTTAGCATATATGATTACTATATATTTAACACTAATGCAACTCTGATTAGATCGTTATTAACAAAGAAAGAGATAAAAAAAAAATACAGAGCATATTCTGTATGCTTTATGCTTATACAACACGGTTGATCTGTAGAGGATCCTTGCCATCATGTTCTTTGACACTTTGTGCAGGCTTGGTGGTGCAAATCAATACAAATAAATGATATCTTATTTTAATGTTTAGTTAGATTATCAATCTTGTGTTAAGATTAGAATTAGATTATCGAAGTTGCGGATATTTCTTGTATTATAACTTTTTGTAATATCTTGTAAATTTTTAATTCTTTTTTATTAATTTTGAAAAGAATAGAGAAACAAGAAAAAAGATTACATGAATATCATTATAAAAAGAGTTAAAAGAAACAAGACTTTGTGGAACTAATATGGTTTGTTCAGAAAGACTTGTATTCACGAACAACAAAATTTAAAAGGTTACATATTTTTGAGGGAAATGATTTATACAATTTTAAAGTGTGTTTTGGATAAACTTTATGCATTCTTTTTGAAAGAAAAAATGAATAAACATAGAATCCTCGTGAAAATATTATTTCTAATAATAGGTCTTACTTACTTTCAAATAGAATATGCAAAGTTTGTATACCTTAAACTATATTTAACATTACTCTTTCTCATCAATCTCAATTTTATATATACAAGTAAATTTATTAAAGACATAAATGGCAGAAATAGTGATCATTAAATTAAGGTCACGTTTGGATAATTAGATAAGATTAGATTATTTGTAAATAATAGTGAAATATTTTATGGATAGTAATAAAATGACTTGAGTAATATGTTTTATAGGGTTTTGAAAAATGAGAGATAAAATTTGAATAAAATATTATAGAATTAAAAATTATTAAAATATAATTTTTTTACTATAAATTTTATTTTAATATTTGAAATGTTCAATTATTTTTGTGTTTTGTTTAATAGAGTGGAAAAATTATAATAATTAAGTAATAATTAAATGAACATTTAAAATTTTGAAATCAAGAAATCTTTATATTTTTTATTTTTAAATATTGAAATGAGATGGGACGCTATGAAATAAGTTGAAAAGAATTTTATTATCCCATAATAAATTTTATTATCCCATAATAACAAGAATAAAAGAAAACTAAAATTTTAAAAAATAATTTTAAAATAAGTGAATGGTATGAAATGACGAACTCCTAATAATAAATGATATACAAGTCTTGAAATTTGGTCAAGAATTTGAGACACTCTCAAGTCGCAAACAAATTAAAAAACAAAAATTCTTTACTCTCTTGTCTCAACTCCCTAGTTTTAGTTTGTTTTTAGAAATGAGATGAGATAAAATAAAATGTGATAATAATTAAAAATAAAATAAAATAAAATATTCTTATAAAATATTCTTATAATATTAATTTTATTTTGAAATTTAAAAAAGTTGTTATAAAATTTAAAAAATTTAAATTCTTTATTTTAATTTATATGAAAAATTGAAAAAATATAATAATGAGTTTAAGATGAGATGAGATGAGAAAAACTATAAATAAAAGAAATAAATAGAGTAAAAAGATATATCGATTAGTATAAATACAAACATATTTCACATACAAAATTTAAACATTACATGCTAAAATTCATATTGCTCTTTATGTAAAGATAATTGATATTATTTCATTTGAGATTATATCATCTATATTATACAAATTTTATGATTTTACTACTTTCCACATTTGTAGAAATCTCAACAGTATTTTCTCATAGTTCTTGAGGTATATATCTTCAATAAAAAGATTGTCGTTTTACGAACAATATACTCAAAGAACAAACGAGGAATGTATTAAAATTTTATGGTAAAAATGTGAAGTATGATTAATGAAAATGTACAATATAGATAATATAATTTTAAATTATTTATACTGAACAATTTAAGAATCAATGGACATTTGAATATACACTAATTTCCAAACAGGTTTAAAGTAATACATGGAATGGCACACAAATTCTACCAAGCACGTGTAAAATATAAGTAAATACGCGAATTAATTAAGGCATGAAAAACAGTAGTTATTTTATTATAATCTGATAACATTCGTTTTAATTAAAAAAATATTAGAAATTACTATATATGTTTTAATCGTATTTGTTATATACTATCAATTATATATTTAGTATGTTTAAATCTTAGTATGTTATGTTTTATTAATTAGAATTATTTGTTTTAGATGAGTTTTTTTTTTTAACTTTTATTTAGTACTTACTTATTAGCTAAAGAATGTGATAAATATAAATAGAAAGTATTATATATAGTAATGTATATTGTTTTCTAATGTAGAAATTTGTTAATAGTAAGCCCACATCAAATAAGACCAACCCACATTAGGAAATTATTCATTTTAATTAAAGAAATATTAGAAATTACTATATATTTTTTAATCGTATTTGTTATATAGTATCAATTATATATTTAGTATGTTTAAGTCTTTGTATGTTATATTTCGTTAATTTGTTGCTATGTTTTAATATCAAGATATTATTTTTAGTAGCTTATTAATTAGAATTATTATTTTAGATTTTTTTTTTTTTTAACTTTTATTTAGTACTTACTTTTTTTATGGATCAAGAAATAGAAGAGATTCAGTCATTGACATAGTGCATCCAACGTGGCTGAAGATTATAAACTTGAATGTTCACTACATTTTGTCAAGTTAAAGGTAGGTCCTACCAAACTTGTTCCTTCTTATAATAAACATAAATAACTACATGAACCTTTAATCAAACATCATCTCCACTAATTCAAGCCTTGAGTTTTGAAGATTTAATACACATTTTCTTGTAAGTAAATTAACGTGTAAATAGACAAAAGAATTTTGACAAAATAGACAAAAGCAAAAACTTGATAATTAAAATTCTTCAAGGTAAAAATTAGTAATAACAAAACCGAGAATTACTTACCAGTTTTATTGAATCCGGGGTTCAAATTCTGACGCATCTAAAATATAAATGTGATAAAAAGAAGCAAATTGCATATGCCATTAAATTTCCCAGTATTTCCCATTCAAAAATTCAAATTAGAATACTTTTCTCATTTATTTTAGATGAGTTTTTTTATTTTACTTTACTTTTATTTAGTACGTACTTATTAGTTAAAAAATGCGATAAATATAATTACTGTTTATAAAATTAGAATAAAAATTATTATTGCAAGAAAAAATATTTTAAATTTTTTATTTCTCAATAATTGAATTTTCCCTCTTCCTTTCTTTTTTTATTTCTCTCCTCTTTCTTTCTTTCTTTTCTTTTCTTCTTTCTTCTGCTTCATTGTATAAAACTAAACGAAAATGTTCGTATTTATAAGCATAAATTACTGTACAAAACAACTATGCACATTTACAAAAGTCACTGGTAGGGGACGATGCTCATATGGGTTTGTTGGGGGGTCATTCATTGCCCCCTTCAGAATTATTGCTCATAACACTCCTTCTTGAATGATCACCCATAAAAAATCTGTCTCCTTAAAACCTTGTCAATGAAAAATTCAGTGGGAAGAAAAACTAATAGCGAAAGAAAAAAAATATAGAATTCTTATGTACCTCCAAGTATTTTAAAATTGTCTCATTAAAACCTTGCAGAAGAAAACCCAGTGGGACAAAACCTTAGCGAAGGAAAAAAAGTACAATCAGCACAAGTCTTCAAGACATTTACTCCTCCTAAAAAGTGCATGTTGATAGATATTTGAGTCTCCGCATTCTAATATTTTGCACAATTTTCTTGAATGTTGCAGTTGATAATGCCTTTAAGAATAAATCTGCCAGATTATCACTAGATCGTATCTGCTTGACATCAATTTCCCCTTTCCTCTTGAAGTTCATGAGTATAAAAGAATTTAGGTGAAATATGTTTGGTTTTGTCTCCTTTGATATATCCTCCTCTGATTTGAATAATACAAGCAGTATTATCTTCACATAAAATTGTTGGGCTATCATTGATCATGGGAAGTCCACACTTTTCCTGGATATGTTGAATTACTGATCTCAGCCAAATACACTCTCGACTTGTTTCATAAATAGCAATAATCTCTAAGTGATTAAAAGATGTAGCAGATAGAGTCTGTTTAACAGATTACCAAGATATGGCAGTATTTCCATAAGTAAATAAATATCCAGTTTGAGATTTACCTCTGTGTGAATCTGAAAGATAACTTGCATTTGTATACCCAATCAATTGCGGATTTGATCCACATTGATAAAATAATCTCATATCAATCGTACTATGAAGGTAACGAAAGGCATGTTTAATCTCATTCCAATGCCTTCGAGTTGGTGCAAAACTATATATTGCAAGCAGATTAACTGAGAATGTAATATCAGGCCGAGTGCAATTTACAAGATACATCAAAACTCCAATTGCACTGAGATATGGTACTTCAGAACCAAGAATTTCTTCATCGTTATCACAAGGACGGAATGAATTATTCTTCACATTAAGTGTTTGAACAATCGTTGGAGTACTCAGGGGACAAGTTTTGTCTATATAAAAGTACTTTAAAACTTTCTCTGTATACATGAACTAATGAATAAAAATTCTATTTGGCAAGTGCTCAAGCTGCTGGCCAAGACAAAATTTTGTTTTGTCAAGATCATTCATTTCAAATTCATTTTTTAAATATGTAACAATTCTTGAGATTTTTTCAGAAGTTTCCACAATATTTAAATTATCAACATAAACCGGAATAATGACAAATCCGGATTCTATTTTCTTAATAAAAATACATGAACATATAGGATTATTCTAACATCCTTATTTCAATAGATATTCGCTTAGACGATTATACCACATGCGTCTGGATTGCTTCAACTCATATAAAAATCTTTGTAGTCTGATAGAGTACATATTTCTAAATGTACTTGTAGATGTTTCAGGCATTTTATATTCTTTAGGGATTTTCATATATATATATATCATAGTCTAAAAATCCATATAAGTATGCAGTGACCATATCCATCAATCGCATTTCTAATTTTTTTGTAACAACCAAACTAATAAAAAATCTAAATGTGATTGCATCCATAACGTGAGAATATGTTTCTTCATAATTAATCTCGGGTTTCTGCAGGAAATCTTGTGCGATAAGTTGTGCTTTATATCACACAATTTTATGTGAAGATAATACTGCTTGTATTATTCAAACCAGAGGAGGATATATCAAAGGAGACAAAACCAAACATATTTCACCTAAATTCTTTTATACTCATGAACTTCAAGAGGAAAGGGGAAATTGATGTCAAGCAGATACGATCTAGTGATAATCTGGCAGATTTATTCTTAAAGGCATTACCAACTGTAACATTTAAGAAAATTGTGCAAAATATTAGAATGCGGAAACTCAAATATCTATCAACATGCACTTTTTAGGAGGAGTAAATGTCTTGAAAACTCGTGCTGATTGCACTCTTTTTCCTTCGTTGAGGTTTTGTCCCACTAGGTTTTCCTCTGCAAGGTTTTAATGAGGCAATCTTAAAGTACTTGGAGGTATATAAGAATTCTATACTTTTTTTCTTTCGCAATTAGTTTTTTTTCCCACTGAATTTTTCATTGACAAGATTTTAAGGAGACAGATTTTTTATAGGTGGTCATTCAAGAGGGAGTGTTATGAGCAATAATTCTGTAGGGGGTAATGAATGACCCCCCCAACAAACCCGTGTGAGTATCGTCCCCTACTAGTGACTTCTGTAAATGTGCACAGTTGTTTTGTACAGTAATTTATGCTTATAAATATGAACATTTTCGTTTAGTTTTATACAACGAAGCAGAAGAAAGAAGAAAAGAAAAGAAATAAAGAAAGAAAGAGGAGAGAAATAAAAAAAGAAAGGAATAGGGAAAATTCAATTATTGAGAAATAAAGAATTCCAAATATTTTCTCTTGCAATAATAATTTTTATTCTAATTAATTTTATAACAGTAATTATATTTATTGCATTTTTTTAACTAATAAGTACGTACTAAATAAAAGTAAAAAAAAATAAAAAAAAAAACTCATCTAAAATAAATGAGAAAAGGATTCTAATTTGAATTTTTGAATGGGAAATACTGGGAAATTTAATGACATATGCAATTTGCTTCTTTTTATCACATTTATATTTTAGATGCGTCAGAATTTGAACCCCGGATTCAATAAAACTGGTAAGTAATTCTCGGTTTTGTTATTACTAATTTTTACCTTGAAGAATTTTAATTATCAAGTTTTTGCTTTAAATTATCAACATAAACCGGAATAATGACAAATCCGGATTCTATTTTCTTAATAAAAATACATGAACATATAGGATTATTCTAAAATCCTTATTTCAATAGATATTCGCTTAGATGATTATACCACATGCGTCTGGATTGCTTCAACTCACATAAAAATCTTTGTAGTCTGATAGAGTACATATTTCTAAATGTACTTGTAGATATTTCAGGCATTTTATATCCTTTAGGGATTTTCATATATATATCATAGTCTAAAAATCCATATAAGTATGCAGTGACCATATCCATCAATCGCATTTCTAATCTTTTTGTAACAACCAAACTAATAAAAAATCTAAATGTGATTGCATCCATAACGGGATAATATGTTTCTTCATAATTAATTTCGGGTTTCTGCAGGAAATCTTGTGCGATAAGTTGTGCTTTATATCACACAATTTCATTTTTCTCATTGTGTTTTCGTACAAATACTCACTTATATCTAACAGGCATTACACCTTTTGGTGTTTGGACAACAGGTCCAAATACTTCTCGCTTTACTAGCGAATTTAATTCAGCTTCAATAGTTGCTTTCCATTTTGGCCAATCATTTCTACGTCGACATTTTTCAATGATTTTTGGCTCACTTTCTTCATTACTTCTGGTAATGTCAAATGCCATTTTATATGAAAATATGTTGTCGACAACAGTTTTATTTCTATCCAGAATTTTTCCAGTACTCATGAATTGAGATCTTATTATTTTCAGGTACATGTTCTTCTTCAAGGGAAAACATTTCATGAAACACTTTTTTAGAATGTCTATTTTCAAGAAATTTTGGGATAGGAGATTTAAACTCTTTTGGAGTATCAATTATATTTTTGGCCTATATTATGGGTATGTATTCTTCAGGAATATCAAATTCATTTTTGTATCTCTTTCATTTGGAGAATTTTATCTTTTGCACCAATAAGTCTTCCACGATTCAGGCATGTCTTAGACTCACCTATTACTGTTTTGACAATTTTTCCTTTAGGGACTTCAATCATTGCTGGAGCATTAACAGCAGGAATATAAGATTTTACTACACCTTTAATGTCAGTAAATACATCCGGTAATTAATTTGCAACATTTTGTAAATGAATAATTTTCTGAACTTCTAGTTTACATTCATTTGTAGGAGGATCAAATTGACACAAGGCTTTATTATCTCAACTAATTACTTATCGTGCTTCAAGTACCGAATTTTTGTTACCCATTAATGAAAAAGTGGATTCGCCAAAGTGACAATCCTCAAAACGTGCTTTAAACATATATTCTCTAAGTGGTTCAAGATATCTAATAATAGATGGAGAAGCAAAACCAACATATATCCCAAGTCTACATTAAGGACCCATTTTTGTACGCTGTAGAGGTGCAATTTGAATATATACAGTACATTCAAAAGTACGAAAATGAAAAATATTTTGTTATTGACCAAATGCAAGCTGTAATAGAGAATATTTATGATATGCAGATGGTCTAATGCAAATTAATGATGCTGTATGAAGTATGGCATATCTCTAAGAAAAAATAGATAATCTTGATTTCATAAGTAAAGGTCTAGCGATTAGCTGAAACATTTTAATCAAATATTCAGTTAAATCGTTTTGAGTGTGTGTATGGGTAACAGGATGTTCAACATCTATTCCTATTGACATTCAATAATCATCAAAAGTTTGAGATGAAAATTCACTGCATTATCCAATCGAATGTTTTTAATCGGATATTCAGGAAATTGTGTTGTAGTTTGATTATTAGAGTAAGAAGTCTAGCAAATGCAACATTTTTAGTGGAAAGCAGACAAACACGTGACCATCAACTAGATACATCAATCAAAACCATAAAGAATCTAAATGGTCCACTTGATGGATGAATAACCCCATATATATGTCCATGAATCCTTTGTAAAAACGATGAAAATTCAACAATAACTTTTGAGAGAGATGGTCTGAAAATCAACTTATCTTGGAAACATGCAGAGCACGGATATTCATTGGGTAAGATAATCTTTTGATTTTTTAAGGGATACCTATGTGAATTTTCAATAATTCGTATCATCATTATAGATCCCGGATATCCAAGGCGATCATGTCAAGTCATAAACATTTTGGAGTCAATACACTTCTGGTGTACTGCTAACGCCAGACAGAATAGCGATTATTCTGCAGGCTAGTTTCAACAGATAAATTCATAGAAAAGAATACAAGAAATTCATTCAAAATACAGATAATACGTATCTGAGAAAAAAACTGAATATTACTAAATCAAATACTGTCGAAAATAAGTCCACAAGCCGGACTGTATAGCTAAAATTCGTCTGTAACTGAATTTTACCAAAAATGGCAAAATCTCGAAAATAACGTAAGATTGAAATTCAAAATAAAATAAGCAATCTGCGAAAAATCCGAAACAAATCGGATTTAAAATGACTTCCTAACAAACATACGAAATATTACCAAAAATAGTAAAAAATAATTAAAAATAACAATTCGGAAAGGAAAACAGCGAAATTTGAGGTCGGAAAAAAGGGCACATGGAAAAGTTATGGTCAAAAGTTGGGGTCTTATGTGCGATTCTGACACCCGTACAAAAATTATGACCAAAAGACTGAAACGCACCTAAAATTATCCCAATTGGAAAGTATTCACAATCATTTCCCGCCTTTGCGCGGATCTGCCAACTCATAGTATCTCAGCGCCATAAATGTGCAATCTTATAACTCAACATCATCTAACTCGAATCCCCCTGCATCAACTGCTACATATGATTCAATTGTTCTCATCTTTATATAATACAATCCAGAATATAGAATAGACAGTTTTTCTAATACGAGCTTCTGACCTGATATTGTCTTAGTAATAAGAAAATACCCTTTACTGTCTTTATTGGTCGTTTTAATATGTTAATTATTACGACGTATATATTTGAAACTCAATAAATTTCTTCTAAATTGTGAGGAAAATAAAGTATCATCAATACAAAATTTGGTTCTATTAGGCAACATAATATAAGCTCTTCCGGAACCCTCAATTAAATCTTATAAACCTGATATGGTATGCACATAAGTTTTACTTAGTGTTAGATTTTAGAAATATTTCTTATCTTTAAGAATTGTGTGACTTGTAGCACTGTCAGCCAGACATACATTTTTAACATTCAACTCAAAGATAAAAAACTTATCAATGTGATCCATGATTCTACAAAATATACAAAATTTTTATTACAAATAATAAATAAAATACATTAATTGAGTGAAATATTTCCATCTCCAATTAGGTGATCAATTCTACCATCAGAATTTTTAAAGAAATCACAAACATCAAAATGAGTGACATCTACATCACTGAATTTAATAAATCATCTGATGGTTTTACTAAATTTATTTCAAGCATTTTATTCTTTCTTTTAATAGTTGCTTTATATAAATTAGTTAAGTGTCTGGCCGTACGACAGGTACGTGACTAATATCCAGTCATTCCACATCTATGACACACATCTTTACTTCTTTTTGAAGAATTATTTTAGAGATATTTACCCATTTTTGAGTTGTACCACTTCTAGTGATACAATATATTATTATTATCCCTTTTACTATGGTCACTTCTAATACCAATATTTCTATAATTTTTCTTACCAAGTTCACGTCATCCATTTCTTCTAAAAGATACATCATTCGCTTCTGAGAATGATGCAAATCTATTACCATTCACTTTAGAGAATGATATTAAGTTAGTAGGGCGTAACTAGTAATTTTTTAATAAGAGCTCGTTGTTCTGTTTAACTACTAGAAGATATGATATAAGTTCAGAATATTTCTTGAACTTTCTCTCTCGATATCACTATTACAGGAGTACATTCGATGCATGAAATATAGTATAAGTCTTTTCTAGCATATCATCATCGGTGATTTTCTCACCGCATAATTTTAGTACTGAGTTTATTTTAAAAAATGTGGAATATATTCACTAATACTTTTATAATCTTGCAACCTCAGATACAATCATTCATAACGAGCCCTTGGGATGATGACAGTCTTCTGGTATTCATACATTTCCTTTAAATTATTCCACAAAATATAGGGATATTATATTGTAAGATATTCAATTTTTAATTTTTCGTGAAGATGGTGACAAAGGAAAATCATTACTTTAGCAGGGTCCTGTAGAGACGTTTGATTTCATTCTTTAATTGTTTCGTCCAGATTCATTACATCAATATAGATTTCAGCATCAATAATTCATCCTAAATAATTTTTCTCAAAAATATCAAAAGCAACGAATTCCAATTTTATAAGGTTTGTCATTTTCTACACATATAAATAATGAAATAAATATGTGTATTTCATAAATATATTTATAAATTCATACAAATTTTAAATAATAATCATCAATAAAATATATCAAAAACTATAAATAATATATTAAAAAAATTATAGAGGAATAAGACCATTAACTTCAGAATTGGTAGAACCGTCGTGCTGATAACGTGTTATAAAATTTGAATAAAAATTATTATTGTAAGAAAAAATATTTGGAACTCTTTATTTCTCAATAACTGAATTTTTCCTCTTCCTTTCTTTCTTTATTTCTCTCCTCTTTTTTTCTTTCTTTTCTTTTCTTCTTTCTTCTACTTCGTTATATAAAACCGAACGAAAACGTTTGTATTTATAAGCATAAATTATTGCTCATAACAATTACTACCACCTGAATAATTATTGCTCATAAAAATTACGTTCGTATTTTATTGCGCAAAACTGTTGTACAAATTTACAAAAGTTATTTGTGGGAGACGATGCTCACATGGGTTTGTTGGAGGGGTCATTTATTACCTCCTAAATAATTATTGCTCATAACAATTACAAAGTATTATATTAATGTATTTTTTTTCTAATGTAGAAATTTGTTAAAATATTAAGCTCACATCAAATAAGAGCAGCCCACATTAGAAAATAGCATCTATCCCTTGGGTCTCTGCGTAGAAGCCCATATAAAGTAATGGCAGCCCAACTTTCCGGCCCGCATGAAGTAACAGCAGCCCAAGTGGCCCAGTAAACCGAGGCCGTTTTGTTCCTCTCCTCCTCTCATTTCGAGTTCTCTCATTTGCACCGACCAGGTCCTGCCTTTTCCTCTTCCTAGGGTTAAGCTCCATCTCTCACTTTATCATCTGTCTTCATATTTCCCAGGCTTAAGCTCCCCGGGTCTCTCATTTCTCTCCCTCTCTTAGTTTATCATTTCTATCCATCTTTTCCAGCATTAAGTTTTGTCGTGAGCATACGATAATTATGATAAACAATACAAAATAATCCAAAAAAAAAAAAAAAAGAGAAATAATATAATAATTTATGTGATTGGATAATATACTTATACCTACAGTATAAATAATTAAATTTTACTATTATTTAAATTAGAATTATAATATACATAAACATACTCGAAAAAAAAAATTGAAAAATATTATCGTACCGTACCATAAAAACGTTATTCCCACACTCCCAACTAATAACGTCCTCACTATAGTAAAATATGCCAGACAAATGCCGTCCCTCGCCCACTCACACCACCATCTACAACTGTATCCTCATCAAATCCAACAAGCTCACTGTGGCGTTCTTGTTGGTATTTTTTGCTTTGTTTGGAGGGTTTTCGGGTAGGAAACGGACCGGATTCGAGGTCCCAGAATTGTTTGAGCCCTACCCATGTCTAAGAGTTGTTGCAGCCATACCCATGTCTAAGAGTTGTGTTTGTTCTTGGGGGTTTGTCTCTTTTACTTTCTTTGGAGGGTTTTCAGGTAGTAAACGGACTGGATTCGAGGTCCCAGCGTTGTTTCAGCCATACCCCTGTCTAAGATTTTCGGTTTCACTGGTAAGGTCTCAATTGTTGTGGTTCTAATTTTCGTTCGGTGAGTTTTTGCAGGGATCCTCAAGCTTTGTTGTGTCTCTCTTCCCTATAAGAATTAAATGCCGTTTTGCATGTTAGTAGTCAGATTCAGATTTATTTATTTTTTTAATGTTTCGATGCTGTTGATATGGATGTATGCATGTGAAGTAGTCCATAAGAGTTTGTAGAGGAAGACAAGAAGCCACTTACCGAAAGGTAGCGAGAGTAGAAGGTGTTCTGCTTCCAGAGATGAGAAGGAGCCAAGTAGAAAGGTAAAAAAATGAAAAGCGATTTTTATGAACAGAGGCAGTAAGCGGCGGTGGAAAAGTAGAGAACCATTACTAGTCGAGAGAAACACAGCAGCCACGAAGCATCCGTGTCATTTACAAAGATGTAGTGGCACGGGTAAGTTGGGAAAACAAACTCTGATGACCCTCTTCTCTGCACGCAAGACCTTTGCACTCGGAATCTCCCGTAATTACGCTTCTACCACCGTCCCCCAGCTGCCCTTCACTCCCCTCCTCCATTCTCTTCAGTATGCAGTAGACTGCCAATCCCTGAGCCTCAGCCAACAATGCCACACTCAAATTCTCACACATGGGTTCGGACAAAGCCCTTTTCTTGCCACCAAAATTGTCTCTGCTTACTCTATATGCGGAAGCTCAGCTCGGTCACGGCTCGTTTTCGATTCAGTGGAGTTCAAGAATGCGTACCTATGGAACTCATTGATTAATGGGTATTTAAAAAATCGTTTATATAATTGCGCTTTTGATTTGTTCAACGAAATGTGCTCTAGTGATGAAAGGCCGGATGATTACACGCTTGCTACCCTGGCGAAAGTATCTGCCGAGACTGGAGATTCTATTGCTGGGAAACTGATTCATGGGAAGAGTTTGCGAATTGGGTTTCTTTCAGATATGGTTGTTGCCAATTCATTAATGTCGATGTACTGTAGATGTGGCCAATTTAAAGAGTCCCGAAGATTGTTTGATGAAATGCCGAAAAGAAATTCAGGTTCTTGGAATGTATTAATAGCGGGATATGCTAGTTCGTGGGATCGCATTTTTTATAAGGAAATGTGGGAAGCTGTAAAGTTTATGCAGAATGATGGGGTGAAACCCGATGGATTTACAGTTTCGAGCCTGCTCCCTGTTTGTGGCAGTGATGCTGGGAGATGGGATTATGGGAGAGAACTTCATTGTCATATTGTGAAAAATGTGTTAGATTCAGGTTTGGGATCGGATGTTCACTTGGGCTGTTGTTTGATAGATATGTACTCGAGGAATAATAAAGTTATCATGGGTAGACGGGTTTTTGACAGAATGAGATGCAAAAATGTTTTTGTTTGGACGGCAATGATCAATGGTTATGTTCAGGATGGAGCCTCAGATGAAGCATTCATTCTTTTTCACAATATGCAGGTGAAGGATGGAATAGAGCCCAACAGAGTGTCACTTGTGAGCATCCTTCCTGCTTGTGGCTCACATGGTAGTTTACTTGGGGGGAAACAAATTCATGGGTTCGCAATCAGAAAGGAGCTAGATAATTATCTTCCTTTGCGTAATGCTTTAATTGATATGTATTCCAAGTGTGGAAGTTTAGTTTGTGCAAAGAGAGTTTTTGACGATGATTCTTTCTGTAAAGATGCAATCTCTTGGAGTTCAATGATTTCTGGGTATGGATTGCATGGAAGGGGAAAGGAGGCTGTCCTTTTATATGAAAAGATGCTCCAGCTTGGGATCAAACCAGACATGATAACAGTAGTAGGGGTTCTTTCTGCATGTGGAAGGTCAGGATTGGTGACTGAAGGCTTTAATATCTATAGCTCCCTGCTAAATGTGTATGGAGTTGAACCAACAGTAGAGATGTGTGCTTGTGTGGTTGATTTGTTTGGCAGATCAGGCCAGCTTAAACAAGCTTTAGATTTTATTAAATCAATGCCTCTTGAACCTGGTCCAAGTGTTTGGGGAGCTCTTGTTAGTGCCTCTGTAATATATGGGAATTCTGAGATGCAAGATCTGGCTTTTAGGTGTCTTATTCAGGTAGAACCGAAGAACCCCTCAAATTATATCTCGCTATCAAATTTGTATGCTTCTTCTAGGAGATGGGATGTTGTAGCTGAAGTAAGAACGATGATGAAAGAAAGTGGTTTGAGGAAGGCTCCTGGTTGCAGTTGGATTAGCATTAATGGAAACACCCATTGTTTCTATGTCGCTGATAAACTACATCCTTGCTCCAATTCAATCTATCAGATGCTTGATTACCTACTTCTGATAATGAAGGGAACTGGTTCTTCTCCTGATGTTGAAGATATGATGTAGATGTCTTGGCATTTGATCAATTAATAGCATATTTCGTTGTCCCAAGGCGATCGCGTTGATTATGACTGGATTAAAACGTGCTATTTTTACTATTCAATATGTTGTGTTAAATCAGCCGTGCACTATGGAAGTTTTCACCAATCTAGGGCAACACAGTCCATCCCACTGGATCCATAGCCGGCCACTCCGCTGAGGCAGCATGGGAGTTGACAACTGACTTTGATACCATTTGTTATGAGTTCATATAAGAGCGAAGGATTTGCACCCTAAAAAACCGACTTGTTAGCAGAAGGTGCCCCAAAACTTATATGCACACAAATCATTTGATTTCTAACCAATGTTGGATTCATAACACAATAATTCGATGATTGGAGCTTGGACGGTCAATTTGTGAGCTGAAAGGCTTGAGGCATACTCCTGAAACCTCACGTGACCAGAGGTTCCCGATATGGGCTGGAAAGGCTTGGCAATTTTTCATTTAAAATGGCCTGGAAAGGCTTGGCAAAATACAACGATTCTCTCCGCTTCACCAGAGTGGGACCAACTACGGCGTCGCTCGCAAGAGCAAGACATTGCAAGATGTCTCACTCAGCTTCATCTTATTTTACTAATTTCATTCTTCTGCATCGATTTTTATTATTTGTTTTGCTTGTCAAACGGTGGTCGACCATAGAAAAGGCAATTGAGTTGTTCACTGAACTCTTATTGATTTTACACCTATTTTAATAGCTTTCTTAGCTAACATATTCTATGCATGTCTGGTCAATCTTTTGGGTGAATTGGGTTTTGGAAAAACCTTACACCCGGTCCGGTTGTTTTAAGTGTAAAAAAATAACCCACCAATGTAGTTATGCCACTGGACATCTTCTAAGAGATACATCTGTGATGCATAGAATTCAACTGCACATCTTCTAAGAGAAACCCCCCCCCCCCTCCCCCATCGCACCCACACCCCCTCTCACGACGGTGCTGGTGCAACATCCGCTTCCTCTCGGCGCTTGGATCTGTCTCATCCTCCTCTCGCAATGGTATTTCTCTCCCTTCCATTTTATTTGAGCATATTTCTTCATCATCATCGATTCGAAAGTTAGGTATTTTTATTATGTTAGATTCCTCGAGCAAAGCATTTTTACTATGTTAGATTCGAGATATGGTGGTCATTGCATTTCCTCCCATTTTACCCTTTGATTCCTCAGTCTCAAACCTAAGATACAGGGAGATGGTAATAAACCTAAGATATGAATGGAAGTTTCTGATAGTCTCTTTCACATTTTAATTTTTTACCAAACAATAATAATGAACATTTCAATTTCACAATGACCCAGTGATTTGTTTCACATTTTTCAATTGAATCAGATTTCACATTGTTTTTGTGAATATTTCAGACAAAACGAAGAAAAACTTAGAGAATGTAGATACTAAGCGTCTTGGAGTTGACGGTTAATTGAAAGCCACATTGTGTTCTATGTAGTGTTTGTATGTGTAGTTGTAGCTTTTCACAGGGAAACTCATAGAAAATGGCATCTGTGGATACGGTTGCTTTGGAGTTTGTATTTGTAACCTATTTTAAAAGGTCCAAAAACTGTCCTGTTACTATCAGTTAAATTGGATATATGCAATATTGAATGGACTTGAGTATGCGTGATCACTACTTCTTTCAAGTGGTATTGCAAGGATTGTTCTCTTACATTGATTTTAGAAGGTTGGAATCATTTCAGCATGGTGTCAATGGTTAGTTTGCTTGTCCCTATGTGTGAATTGCCAGCTATAACAAAGTGGGACACACTTTTTTCGAATGTGACTAATGTCCAATATGTTTTGATATTCAGAGCCTCGCTTGGATTTAGAGGTGAGCTCAGCTCATCTCAACTCATCTCAACTCATCTTCATTTTATTATTATATTTTTATAATTTTTTATATAAAACACAAATTCCTATACACCTTTTTCAATTCCCAATACACCTTTTTCAATTTCCAATACACATTTTTCAATTCCCAATATACCTTTTTCAAATTCCAAAATAATAATAATATTAAAAAATAAACTAAACTCATCTAAACTCATCTCAACTCATCTCATCTCTGAATCCAAGCGGGGCCAACTGAATGTGTGGAATTGTATTTTTTGTTTTTTTTACTGCTTCTAAGCTTGTTTTGTATTACCATGTTTATGATGGGTGTTCTGCGTAAAGGAATTTATTGTATATAAATTATCAAGTGGCTACATACTCTCTATTCTTTATTGTGTATAAATTCATCATGGTTTATTTTCTCAATAGGCCTCCTCAAGCTTGAGCCGGAAATTGACAGAGGTCCAAAGCGACCAGTCCTGAAAAAATGTAAAAGCTAGATGCAATATTTTATGCTGTAATATTCATTTATAACATGACCTGTACTAACTTTGGGAATTCAGGAAATGTTTTATGCTGCACACAACAGATTTAGGAGATCATACAAAAAAAATATCTTGATTCTTGAAGGACAAATATGCCAAGAACATTGATCCAAAACAGAATCTCAATATTCAGTTAAACAGAACCTCAATGTACCACATAACCAAAACTCATATTCAGTTACATCACTACATTCCTCTAAATTGCATAACAGATTTGCATATGAGAGATACATTCAAATAATGACATAAACAATGACAAAGCTCCATCCAGTGCACTATTTCCTGTCACAAAAACAATAAACACAGGTTATTACATCTTCAGCATCACCCTATTTCCAGAGTTAAGAACAAACGAATTAAATTTTTTGAAGAGCTCATTAAACATATTCATTTGAGAAATTACTTCCATTATTTCCTTCCCATCCCAGGTTTCGTTCAAACCGATTTTCCATGAGAAATAGCACAATTTTTTTAAGGATGGGATGATTTTAGGTGCTCGAAACTTCAGTTTCTTGGTTCTTAATGTATTGTTAGACCAATCTCAAGAAAATAACCAAAAGATATTGCCTACAAGAAATGAATGAAATTGAAGGGAGCCGACATCCACAACTAGTTTTTGCTCCCCCAACCTCCAGGAGAGGCGTTTTGCTGGGAGCTCCGGGGAAGGGCCAGAGGTTTCTTTCTACGACTCAGACTATCAAGATGCCTTCTGCTTTACTGAGACTTTCACATGGTGTCCCACAACACTTCTGGCAATAAAAATGAAGATTCCTTAG
This sequence comes from Platycarya strobilacea, assembly GCA_036898215.1. Taxonomy (NCBI): domain Eukaryota; kingdom Viridiplantae; phylum Streptophyta; class Magnoliopsida; order Fagales; family Juglandaceae; genus Platycarya; species Platycarya strobilacea. The sequence continues at coordinate 41,620,344 of CM072545.1, read as the reverse complement.
GACCCTGATAAAAGGGTAATTAATAAGTAACTCCTGAGATTAGCGCTCAGAAGTCTCAACTTAATAATAATACATTCATGAATCAGAAAATTTTGATATAACCAAAATGATTGCCTCCTTCCAGGAGGCAAAACCATCAATCATGGAGGGAAAATCTTACCGTTGTGGTGGAAACAAGATAATCAGAACTCAAGAGCCCATGTTGAGAGATGGAGCCTTCTTTAGAGCTTTGGATGAGCATGAATACAATGAACCGGGCTTGAAGAATTCAATGCTTCCTTTCTTCTATCCCATGTTCTCTAAGAAAAAGTGACTGTAGAACTATTTAGCTTCTTCAACTCTATGTCTCAGATTCTCTCCCCTGCCGATAAGCATAAACTGAACCCCAAACCATTCTTCCAACCCTTCTATTTCTTCGAGTTCTTTTACTCATACTTCTCTTCTTTTCCTTCTCAGCAACAACTTCTGTCATGGGTATGCAATGAATCCATCCTAAAGGAATTAAAGCTGCAATGAACTGTACCAGAATTCCCATAGGCAGGCTTGAGTAATCACTGGATGTTATTCCCATTAGAGAAGCCAATCCAACACCCAAAAATCCACTTATCATTGCTGATAAACAGAGGGCTGATGCTACGAAAGAAGTGAGAGATCCTTCACAACCCCGGGGACATAAACTTGCTAATAGCACTGAGAAGGGGAGGAGCCTGAATTGTGCAAGAGTTTCTGCTAAAGCCGAAAAACATAGAGCAAACGCCTGATTGGGAATTCCAAATCTAAGATTGACCTGTTTTACTAAAACAAGGTCCAGAAGTAGGGAAGAAGCATACAAAATCTGCACGGCACTGATCAGTTTCCTCATGGGAACCTTTTTCCAATAACGATTATAAAGAACAGTCGCTGAAAGAAGAACCAACTGGCCAATCACTCGAGACATCCCAATGACTGAAGCATCAATATGTAGACACCGCATTTGATAGCAAAAGATAGAACCTGAAAGAATTGGGACAACAGCAATAGAAGCTGCAATCCAGACTAGAGGGCGGGAAATACTCTTCTCGCTAACAGCTGTTACTAGATCAGATAACTGTTTCCTGATGATTCCTGACAATGATTTCCTGGCAGGATAGTCATTCAATGGCTGTGGTAAACCAGGGGATTCCTCCCTTGTTCTCACAGAGATCCCAAATTGAAGTGAGAGTAGAATTGTAAACACAATAAACATGGTTCTGGACGGTGCTTTCAGTAAGTAATATCCACCTATTAAGTTGCCTAAAATTCCACCGGCAGCTAAGGCCATGAATGCATAAGACTGAAGTCCATTTACTTTGTGTTTTTTGCCATACTCTGCAACAAGAGCATCTTTTGCAACTTCTGTAACGGATGCTCCAAGATTACCGAGAAGAACACAAGCCATGAGAGTTGGAAGGGATTCACCAGCAACAGGGAGTAGTGCTAATGGCCCCCAAGACAAGACCTGCAAAAGAACTGAAAACTTCGCATTATCAGTATCTTTCATGGCATTTACATAGGCTCTATGTCTAGTTTGAAGCTTAGCCTTGTTTAAGCAAAAGAAAAAATTATCATAAGAAGTGGAAAAACATCATCCCTATTCACTGTTTGGATTGAAGACCATTTTCAGATTTTCAAGTGGTTTTTGTATGGATTAGATGATATTCAATTCATATAATAAAAGCAAAAACCATCTGAACTTCAACAATGTTTCACCCGTGTTTGAAGTGTCTAATACCTATTCACTGACATCGACAAGGAGCCCAGCCCTTTTAGATTACACTGACGCAACTGTCCGGCAAGAGACCATTTTTTCGTTCTCTCCCAGGTTTATCTGCTTCTTTCCACTATTTTTCTCTGGCACTCAGATTCTTCCATGCCATTCAACTACTATTTTCCTCCTGCCACTTCAATAGCTTTTACTCTATTTTCTTCTACCACTTAAATCATTTTAATCAATCATTCCAAAAATATACCAATGATTGATATAACTCACCACTACTACAGTCCCCATAAAAAGTTTAAAAAAAAAACTATGCTTTGCATCCTGACACATTTTCAATGCGACCCACCATCTTTTACAAATCTAATAAAACATCTTCACTCGAACTATTATTCATAAAATCTAAGGTGGTGTTAGCATCCCAACAAGGCAAGATACAGAATAAGGATCAATTTACATTGCCAGTTGAGTTCTAAGAACAAATCACAATAATTATGGCATCTAGAAAGAAACTATTCCAAGAATGGCATGCATAACAAAATCAGCATCTTGAGATATTAATATAAGATTTTCGCTTCTATGGCTTCACCCAAATTGAACTAGACCTTATAAGGTTTGAGAAGACTTGTACAACTAAATATATAGTCGCCGAAATTCAACCCAAACATTTTTTTTTACTTCTAAAAAATCCGAAAACTTCAGTCATCTTAACTTTTTTTTTTAATTCTCTTTCAAAAAAGTATGCAAATAAATTGAATCAAAGGCACGGGTAAGTTGGGAAAAGGAACAAGAAAGCAAAACCAAACAAAGAAAAGAATAAAAGACCCATCCAACTTAAAACTAATATATAGGCAAAAAATTTAGGAACAAATTTTGAAAGGAAGCAGACCAAACGAGCATGAAAAAAACTGGAAATAAACTAGAAATTTATAATGGAGACGAGGCAAAGAGATTCGAACTAACCTCCAATGGAAACATAAGGTACTCTTCGAGCACCGCCAATATATAAAGCATCCGACAACAATCCGTAGAGAGGCTTAGCAACCATGGGCAGGTTACCGGCATATTGCACGAGCTGCAATGTTGAAGGGTGCATGTTAAGGTAGTGAGCCATGTGGAAGTTGAGAGCCAGCCATGGGAAACACCTAAAACCCTGTATCCAATACCCAAACCCACACAAATACAACACTTGCCGGCTATTCACCGATGAAGTTCCTCTTCTCTCCTCGTATCCCTTCTGTCTCAAGCTTTTTTTGAAATAGAATGGACTTGGGTTCACAGTAATGGAGTCTCTGAAACGGGTTTCGGGTTTTGCGGATTCGTTAATGATTTTAGGTTTGTGACGATGAAAACAAAGGATGGACATGGAGTTGGAGAGAGAAAGCTTTTGTGGGGGGTTATGGAATCTTGGTATTACTGTTCCAAAGGGTTTTTGAGTAGAAACTGATGAGTAAATCATGGCTTTGGGTATTGGGATTAGACTGAGAGTAAGAGCTTAAAACCCCTCTAATCTAAAGAAAACGAAAACTGAGATCTCAACATTGACCAAACGATGAGAACAATAAGGGATGATGCAGAAGACCAGAGTATAATTTAAGCTATGGCATATACCCACTTGTGAATTGCTCAGAGGAGAAGAAAGCATAAATTAAATGTAAAGCCAAAAAAGAAAAAGAATAGATTAAATGTAGGAGAAAGGGAAAAGGACGAGAGAGATCTAGAAGAGAATGGGAGGGGGTTCTCGTGATTTTGGAAAACAGAACAGAAGGAGAGACCTGCTGTGTTTTCTCGATTTGTCGTTTTAATAGCTGGGGAGGATCTTGAAAGCCCCACCAAAATGAGCACGCGCCACCACTCTCTCTCGAGTCCGAAGAGATTGGGACCAACACCAAATATTTGTCAATTTCTCGGACTTTTTTATTTTATCAGGTGGGGTGATAGAGACAGCAACGTACGATACGAAAGCTGTCTATCCGGCGTTATATACCGTTGATATCAACTCATAAAGTCGTGTCCTATTTTTGAGTTGAACAATGCTATTTTGAAAGCATTCACGTAATCATTTATGTCCCAACAAATTTGCACAACAAATTTTATAATAATATTATAAAATAAAAATATTTATAGAAAATAATATTATTTTCTATAAACTATTTTATAAAATTATCCTCCATTTAACTTATTATTGTAAAATTTATTGTGAAAAATATTATGTAAATATCATTTTTCATAATTTATTTATAATATGTAAATATTTAGATTTTATTTTTTAAAGTAAATTATATCACATTGTTGTGGTTTGGTTTAAAGACATTCAAATAGATTATTTATTAATTTATATTAGTTAGAGCATTTGCATTGACATTAATTTATAAATTTTAAGTTGAATTAGTAATGTTATATATAATTGTGAGCTGTATAAATATCACATAATCGTTTTGAAAATGAATAAGATTCACTATTAAAAAGTTAATTTTTTTTTATGTGAATCTTATATTTTCTTCACTTTTTTTAAAGCAGTTACGCAACGATTACTCAATTCATAGTTACATAAATCTTTTTTTTTTATGAAAAGTACAAGTTTAATAAAAAGTAAATACTTCCACATCCATAATTTTATATTGAATTCATTATTAGATTCATCAAAATAATAATATAATATACAATTTATGAAACCAGCAAACACATTTATAATTTATTCATCTAACAAATATATTAAAAGACAAGAAAAAATATTTTGATGGGTAAATAGTAATTTTTCAAATATGAAAAATAATACTCAAGTACTATAACTCAAAGTTTGAATTAGTAAATTTTGATGAGTCCAATGTATAATTATTTTAGATAAAATCATCAAATTTGTATTTGATGAATTTAATGATAGGTTCAATACCAATACTCTTAAAGTAACAATACTAGTATATGATGTATATCTATATATGAACTTCACACATTTTGTTTCAGGAAATTAAAAAAAAAAGTTTACCATTAATTTTTTTTATTTTTTATATAGAATCTAAATTTATCTACTTTCTTTAAAGAGAATGAGTGGAACTTAGGCACTTTATGATTGTAAAATTATGTTACCTATTTTTTTTCTAGAGATTATCTTTCCATTTAAATGTTTATTGAAGTATTCATAAGCTTCATTAGTCTCCTATTTTTGTTAGAACCAATAGCTCGTCCGCATAAATGATATAAGATTATTTTTATAAGAATGATATATCTAATTTTGTAAAAATATGTCTAAAATGTAGAAATATGTAAAAAATAAGAAAATTTTGTTGGGGACCATCCTCTTTTATTTTTAAGCAAACAATATTGATGGCCAAGCAAACAAAGAAATACAAAGTCTTTTTTTTTCCCTTACTTTCTTGGGAAATGAAAAAATACAAAGTCTAAGTCTCTAAGACCTAGGAAATCAAAGGAAAAATGTTAAGCATGAATAAGGAGGATATCTTTATAAACCCATTTTTCTTCACAAAAAAGGTTTATAATCTCATGATGAGGTTTCTATTTCTTCTTTTAGGTAATTTTTTTCTCTTTACAAGTAGGGCTGTAAAAAGATCGAATCAGACCGGCGGACCGGACCAGACGGGTTGTCCCGGACCGATCGGTCCGGTCCAAAAAATATATGGACCGGAAAATTCCGGTCCGGTCCCGGTCCAGGGAGTTCATCTCCTTGGACCGAACCGGACCGGACTGAATCCCTAGAGTTTTTTTTTAATTTTTATTTTTAAATATATGTATATATAAATAATAATATATAAATTTTAATATTAATATATAATATATACTCTTATAATATTATCATATAAATAATAAGTGTATTATTATTATTTAATATATTATTACTAATTTATCACTATTTACTAACATATAAATATATAATATACTAATATAAATTGTAATAGTGTTATTAACATATACTAATGTGAAAGTGTTATTAGACTATTAGACTATTAATTATAATTTATTAACATACTTAATATATAATATATACTAACATATTAATATATAATATATACTTTTATAATATTAACATATTATAATTTGTAGTAGTTAAATTTAGGTCAAAAAAATATTTGATCATTATAGAATTTTATATTAAATTTAGTCTATCAAATCATATGGGGCACCCCTCGACCAGACCGGACCGCCCCTAAACTGAATTAGACTGGACCGGTATGGACCAAACTCCTGTTCGGTCCGATCCAAGGTGAGAGAATTTTTGGACCGAATGAAATCGGTTCACAAATTTCTCAAATTGAACTAGACCATTTACACCCCTATTTACAAAGCACTTTTTTAGAAAAAGATAAACGAGTACTAATTTTTATTGCACTTATTAAATATATTTAATTAAATATTATTACGTAACTGTCGTGAAGTATATAAATGTCGTACAAATATCATTTTTCTATTTAATTAGCTTAACTAAAATAATTATATAATTAAAATTTTAAGACTACTAATCTTAATTATATATATTGTTCACCATTTAATAAGTTTAACTTAATTGGAAATATTTATCATTTTTATGTAAAGACAATAGAATTAGTCAATGGATGATGCGGCTCTATAGGAATTATTTATGCATGCCCTATGCCATAAGGTCTCAACATAACAAACACAAAAAAAGAAATAAGTTGTTGGAGTCCTGAACAAAATTATGGGTCTCAACCTGTCCATCTCTGCTCCACTTAATAGTTCTGTCACAACTATCTAGTGTGCATGGATCCTTCTTTAAATTGAATCAATCCTCTTATAAATTTTCTTAAGGAGAATGAACACTTGAATTTATTTTCTATCCTTTAGTTGAATCCAACTGCGCTGCAGAAATTGGAACCAGAGGTGTACTGAATCCTGATAGGTTATATTTTGACAAATAGCAGCACGAAAATTCCAATCATTTATATTTCCATTGACGCAACCCATTGAAGTACATGTCATCTTCTTCCCACTATCAACACATGGGACCCAACCAACAATATCCGTAAGAATTCTAAGAAAAGATCTATAAAGACAGGGACACAAGAGTTACAAGTACTATAATGGTTTCATCTTAAAAAATCATTGCAAAAATGTGAGTAATGAGTACTTATCTGAAAATGTGAGACTAGAAGAATCCAAAAAAGAATGGACGAACCTGAGAATGTCAGGCACTGTGACTGATGTAGATTGAACAGACATAACGCAAAGAATCTAAAAGATTGGAAAAAAGAAAATCATACTAAGGCATGATTAGTAACTATGTTTTCACAGTAGTAGTGAGTAACAGTCTACATGAGCTTGTAGTAACAGTCTCTTCCAGAGAGAAGAATCTGATAGCCTTTGCCACAGGGACACTTGAATCGCACGGTTAGGCCCTCCCCCACCCTATCCACGAACACAGATTCTTCAAAATCTGGCAAATGATCATCCTGCAACAAAAACGATTAATCAAATTTAATGCCTCGTAATCTAAAAGGATAAATCAAATCGAATACTGGAAGTAACAAAAGGAAATGTACGAATTTTATACTTGGTGGCAGAGAGAGTGTGCGAAAATAGATGGAAGAATTTACAACCGAGAAGAAGAACTTCGTTTCTCATTAAACGACCCTAATTGCCGTGAGATTTTCATATCTAGACAAAAAATTACATTGAAGCACAGGTTTCTTTTATTTTCTTTAACATTTTTTTTTTCAATTTTTGTAGGGAGCCAAACAGGGATTGTACCACAAAAGAAAAACCAAACCTTTGTTGCGGCATTATTATATTCAGCGCCTCCATCTTCTTCTTCTTGTTGGTCACGGATGACCTGCTCACACCACATGCTCATCTCGTTCATGCGATCCTTCATCCTTCTCAGCCTCTTCTATTACCCAAAACAAAGTTAAAGCCCGCACATTTTTTTTTTCTAGGTAATTTTTTTTATAGGTAAGTCAAGCCCGGACATTATTCGATAAAATTCACAATTCAGTTTAAACCAATGAGGCTCAATAAACAGTAACAAAGATTGATGATTTCACGTCAAACCCATCGACATCAAGAACCATTTTCTCTAATCAAACAGTAGAAGAAGCGTAATACAAAACCAAAATGAGGTATAAACCTTGGAGTTGGGGGTCTTCTCTTTGCTCAAACCCAAGCTCGCATCTTCAGAGCTCGAGGACCATGATTGGGTCTTCGCCGGTGACGGTGTCGGGTCCGAAATCGACCGACGCAGAGTCGGAGGAAGAGGAGGCAACCCGGAATTCGACGGTGGTGTGACCTGGATAACACCAGTCCTCGCATGCTCCGGCGAGTGAGGATTCGAGTTGAGGACGACAGCGTTCTTGGAGGGGGAGTTTAAAGGCTCAGAACCGGAGCGACAGACAACAGGGGGGAACAGGGGCAAGGAAGCAGGCTGGATTTGGGCAGGAGCGGAGTTGGGTAGGGAGATCTTGGAGAAGCCGAGGAGGGTGAGGTATTCTTGGTCGAGGAAGAGCTTCTTGGGCATGGTGGGTTCGGAGTCGGATGAGGGGATGGCGGCGGTGAGGGAGTCTTGGAAAGAAGAAGAAATGGAGGGAGGGCGGCGTTTGAATGGTTTTTTGGAGAAGGAACGAGTGCAGCCGCAAGTGGAGCAAGTCTTATGGTGGTGATGGTGGAGGTGATCATCGGGGTTGGAGCTGTTACCGTTGCCGTTGCCGTTGAGGCGGAGCAAAGCGAAGTGGTTAGCCTCCAACGAGTCGTGCAAATCGTGTTCAGTATCAGAGATATGTAGCAAAGAGGGTGGTGGTTCTTGATGAATTAAAAGGTTACTTTCATCGAGATCACTCATTGTGGGGGCAGGTGGGTGGTGATCTTTCTGGATCTTGGGATTTTGATCTCTCCTCTCAAGCTTTCTTTCTTTGCCTACTGCTTCTCAATTCGCTGTTCTTTTGGGAGAGGGAAAACGGAGAATTTTGAAAGGGTGGCGTCCGACCTTTTTTATACGTATGGGTGAGGGCGTATCTAATTTTGTAGTTTATTATAGAAAATAAGTCAAAAGAACAAAGCCCGTCTAGCTCAGCCGGTAGAGCGCAAGGCTCTTAACCTTGTGGTCGTGGGTTCGAGCCCCACGGTGGGCGTGATAACTTTTTCGTTTTATTTTCTTTACCTATTTGAAGCGTTTGATCCCAATTGCGTTCAAAATCCTTTTTTTTTTTTTTTTTCATTGTTTTCTCTCATCTTTATATCATTTTACTTTCTCAAATTTAGCTAGGCACAAGACAGCGTGTTCAGCCACTAACAATGAAGAGTATCCTTGAGAAATTTACAAGTAGTGCACATAAACAAGAAGTCAACAATATTGCATCCAAGTAACCTGAGTTGCTGGACATCATATACAGTACATGACCACAGGATGGGTTATTAATGTTTTAGCAAAAGGCTAAAAAATAAATTTTTCAGCAAAAGGTTCTTTGTCATTGGATGCATCAATTTGGTAATTTCCCAAACTAAATGGGTTATATTAAGTACGGAACTAGAAACTGAACTCTTCTACTCAGGTTTAGATAGAAGACCAACACCCTCATATTTTGCTAAATATTACCACTTATTGTCAATATCCTCTACCTTCTTGGTCATATCTCTGTTCCTTTCAAGATCTGACAATCGAACATCAACTTCTTTCCTGCTTAAAGACAAACTAACGTTTCTCGTTTTGAAGTTTCATAGTCCTTGCGTTCAAAAGCTTTGGACATTATGGCACCAGGTCGAAATGTTCATTCAATAGTGAGTAAACTTCATTAAGTGAAGACACCTTGAAATCTGGCTTTAGTTCCACATTAGCATAAACAGGGGAGTCATACCTCCCTGTTTCATCAAGCAAGCAGGTAAATGCTCCCGCTTGCTTCCCACATGCCACCTGTAAAAGTTGTGTAAATGTAAGTTGTAACCACTTCCTCTCCATTTTGGGCACTGAATGATTTAAAAATAAAAAATAAAAATAAGAAGCTCTCTAAAACCCAAGAAAGCAACATGTATAGACTATAGAACATGAACACAAGCAAGCAAAATATTATACAGCTCAGCAAGTTAGAAGCATGTGCCAAGATAAGTCAGATGTCCAAATTGCAATGATCTGAATCTTCATTTATACTGATGTTAAACTTGGGCCCATCTTCCAAATGTGTTGTGTTCTTACTATTTTGAAGCACACAAGAAATATGTACATGACATACATAAATACATGCATACACATACCACAGACTTTGAAGAAGAAAAAGAGACTCCCATTGACAAGCAAAAATCAGAGGAGCATAAAGGGTTCTAATTAAAAGCAGCAAAATAAACCAAAAAGGCACTTAAAAAAGCATCAAGTAGATAATAAAGAAACCAATTCTCAAAAATAAAATACAGAAAGAAGGAAAGAACTAACATCATCCTTAAGACTATCGCCAACCATCATTACTTCATTTGGTAGAACTTCCCAGACCGAACAGATATGCAGTAGGGGTGCTGGATCTGGTTTATAAGGGCGGAATTCCCTGCTGAGAGCTGGACAAAATGTTATCTGCAAAGAAAATCAGAGTGAACAGGGTAAATCTTAATTGCGGAGGAGGGAGGCAGACATAAAATTGAATATAATTTTATCTTCTTTTTGCTTAAGTAACACAGTTCTCCGTAAGGCTGGTCCATAAAGACCAGATTATCAAGATTTGTGTGTGCACATGTGTGTGTGTGTATTTTATGCGTATATATATATATATATTTTTGACAGGGGAGCCACCCCACGGTAGAGCCATTAGAATTAACCCATGGAACCCAAACCCCCAAGGAGACTAGCACAACAACCCACCGTCATGGCCTCCCACTTAGCTCTGGTTTGGATTGACAGATGAGTTGAGATCATCTCGTACGGTAAAGTCATCTTCAATCCAAACGGCAATTAATTCCTTTTCAGAGATGTTTTCACATGAGTTCACTAACGGCAAAAAGGATGTTATGCTTTTCACTTTCCAGTTTGACTTTGCTTTTGCAGATGAAAGAGAAAATCCATCTCCAGATAAAATAGAAAACCTATCTTCAGACTCCAACAACAGAAATTTTCAAACACCCCTCACTGTCTCCTTCTATACCTCACCTCGCAACCCTCCGCACCCAAATCTAGAGAAAGGCTCCCTGCGTGATCATGGTGCCGATTTCGTCCAAGGATGGAGGAAAATTTCATGATCATGCGTCCAATCTTCCCAAAAGCAACCCCAAGATCTGAGATGTCTTCCATTTCCACTTAGAACTCTCCATACACAGCATTCAACTCTCCGTACATATTACATCATTATAAAAAAAAAAGGGTATGTAATTAAAATATATATATTATTACCTATTTATAAAGATTTATAAATAAAAGAAAATCATTATAAACACTATGCAATCATTTGTGGGACTCACATCTATCTCGTCTCCAACAACTTAAAACTATCACTTCTCACTTTCAATCCAAACACACAAAAATTTTAAAAACTATCTCAACTCATCTCAACTCACAAATCTCACTACTATTCACAATCATATCAACTCATCTCATCTCTCAATCCAAACGGGGCCTTAAATCACAGTTTGATCTCGGGGAGAATCGAATCTGTGACATGGGGCTCATGCACACAAGTTCACCCTTGCAATTTGGGCTACCCACGAGTGGGCTATGTATATGTTACATGGACAAACCAGCATGAAGAGAAGCTTCATAGAGTAATATGCAGTTTTTTTTCAATGACATGGAACCTCACTAAAGCAAGGCCCTTCAGACCCAACTTGGAGAACAAACCCTAGATACACGACCTTGCCAAAATTAGGAGTGCAGTTAATTCGGTTTAGTCCCATTTTGGACATATTTTGGAACCTTTTCAGGCCAAGTCGGTTTTGTAATTTTGAAAGCCAATACAGACCGGTTCATCCACGAAACTAGAACTTTCAGTCTAGTCCTATTTAGTTTTACAAGTGTGATTAGGTTTTGGGTTCTTTGTTGGGCTAGTTGGTTTTAATGACTCAAATGAAAAAATTATATAAAAAATGTGTAAAAATGCACTTATCAAAAATGTAGTTCTTGATATATAATATATATATATCAAAAGTGTACTCTTATACTTATACCATATTATATATGTAATTATGTAACTTAATATATAAGTTAAATAGTAACATATTAATAACTTAGTTTTAATATAACTTAATATTAATATATATGTTTAAGAGTAAGTTTATATCAAAGAAGCATAAATAATAAGATTAAAATTTCATGTATATTGGTTTGGTTCGGTCAAAATCTGTTTTCAAAATATGAAAGCTGGGACTGAACCAAACCAAACCGGCTGTGAACCGGACTGAACCGATCGGTTTTTTTCTTACATCCCTAGCCAAAATCATGTATTAGGTAATCAAGGGGAACTCCTACTGCACAAAACCTAGGATGTCTGAGTCTACAACACATCCCAAGTCCACCCTTTGATCACTAGGCTGATCCATGATGGATAATATACATGAAATAGGGAAATCAATTATTTTTCGTGAAACAAAAAGGACAGTATTAAAATTACAAATAGTAATTAGCTTTACTTAAAGAGGAAAAAAGGCACCTTGTATAACTCCATGGAATTGGGTATAATGAGACAATGTGAGTACAAGATACTATATGCAGTACAGATAAATAATTTCATGACCAACAATTTTTAACGCAACATTAGATTGGACACTTGATAAACTTACCCCAAACCGTTTATGAAACAAATCAACAGATTCCTTAACATTGCGAGTGATTAATCCCCTTCTGAAAATTGATATAAACAAATAAATCAGAATTTATCACTATAGCTTGGAAATATAATTCTGGCATGATACTTGTCAGTAAATGTCCCTAAATTAAAAGAAGATATGGTAGTAATGAACTTTAATTTTACAAGCAGATCACGTGGGTTAAGAAGTTTCTCAACCTTGCTACTTGGTCATGGACGAAAAGTCTGGAGCAAATTCATTACTGTTGCTTGCTAGACATCATTGGACACAACCACATGGGCTAAGAATAAACAGGATGCCTATAACGTAGACTGGCCAAACCTAACTAGAAGAGATTCTTATTGGATGCTTATCATATATGGAACTGAATGCACACAACCTAAACCAACAACCAAAGTTTTCGAGGAAAAAAGTCAAAACTTCAGTAGCCACGGGAAAAAAAAAATGTATCAGCATATTCAAGATAATCATAAACGATAAGAAAAAAGAAGGAAGACTACACTGAATTTCACCTTAGTTGTTTTGAATCAAGAAAGGCACAGAGTTCCGCTGCACCTGCAAGAATTATAACCAACATCAACCAATTTTATTAGAAGTATAACCAATATCAATCATGGAACTTGTGAAATGAACAAATGAACTACGCATAAATGAACTAAATTTAGCTCAGCTGAAGAAAAATTGATTTCTTAACACTCAATGGATTTACATATACAAACTTTGTACTCAAAAGAGTAACCACCAACCTCAAGTGCTCACGGTTGTTTTTGTCATGACAAAACCAATATATCCCCCCCGCCCTGAAAATGAGAGAGAACATACACAGTGTACAAAAGTATAGGGACACAGCTTGAGGGCTAAAGACACAATTATGGTTAGGGCGTAAATTGGTCAAGCAGCATATACTTCCTCGTTTCCTTACATCAACACCAAAAAAGAGCCCCATATGTGGTTATCATAAAAATGGTGCTGAAATTGGAAAAAGAGTCTTAAAATATTAATAACAATGGAATTTCATGTACCGACATTCCATGAAAAACTATGACAAAGTCCCCCCACCCCCTTCTGTCATCTTGTATTGCTTTCTCTCATCAAACAAAATCAACAATTTTACAAAAACAAACGGGGACGACAAATTCTCTTCAAGACTTTATCATACTTTCCAATCAATTTATCCACTTTGTCAACGACCAACAGAAGAAAAAACAACCAATACAAGGGATAAAATAGCATCCTACAAAGCAATATAACAATGCCTGACCGGGCATGATTTGGAGGCGATCGAGACCCTGGCGCTCGAAATCGGCGATTGTCTCGTAGGCCTTTTGCTGCTTATCGGGGCTCCAGTTCTCAATGTGGTGCAAGATGTCAATACCGGATGGGCTCTCCGCCTTGATTCGAAGGTACTCGTCGCCCCCGAGCACGGCCTTGTACATTGCGGCGAAATCGATGGCGGGGACCGTCAGGGTTCCGTCCATGTCGAAGACGATGCCCTTGAGACGAGCTCTTGGAGTGGAAGTGGCGATGGTGGTGGTGGCGGTGGTGGCGGTGGTGAGATTGGCCATTATAAACGGGGGTTTAGGGTGCAAGAAGAGAAGGCACCTGGATAAGGACGATAAGGGCATTGGGTATTTAAAGTGAGTAGATAGAGTGACGTTTAGTGGCAGTGACTGTGAGTACGAGGTGGAAGTGGAGGTGGAGGTGGAGGTGGAGGTGGAGGTGGAGTCGAGTCGAGTCGAGTTTGAGGGGACAATTGGCGTGAAACTGAGGCGATAAAAACGTGCGAATGGCATCTTGGTAACTGTAACTTTTGGAATCTTTGGGCATGTGTTCTTGTTTGGGTAGTGAGAAAAAGATTAGTCGAATTATTTCGTTTGGGTTCAAACGATACAAAAATATCAACGAGTTCATTACTGTCTGCCTAATTTGAATGGCGGAGTATTTTTCATAATACGCCGTTACTGTTTATTTTTTTATTTATTTTTTTTTATTATTGTTTATTATTTTTTGTTATTAATTTTTATTATTATTCAAAAACTTTTATTATTTTTTTTATTATTTATAGAGTTTATATGAGATCACCTTTATTATCTAAACGCAATTCCAAATTAAAAAAAAAAATCATTACCACTTTTATATTGCCTCTTCAGTATTGGAATGTTCAAAGAATCAAATACACAACTATTTTACAAGTATACAAAATTTAAAAGTATTATACATTTAGACCGTGTTTAAATATAGAAAGAATCTCACCTAATCTTATTATTATAATTTTTTTAAATCTTTATATAAAATATAATAAATACTTCAAATTTTTTAAATCTTAAAATAATAATTATATTAAAAATTAATTTCTAATAATATTTTTAAAAGTATCCAAGTACTCATTTCTTATAATACAACGATCTACCAATTAGTTAGTTGTCAATTATGCAATTATTTGATAATCAGTCAAATGCATAAAATAAATAAAGTGCATGACACTAATTTTAGTTTTTTTTTTAATTTTCCGGCAAGTAAATATAATATTAATAATAAAACAAGAGTCAAGCTCTTACGCAATTACAATACAGTAGATGGGCCTTTCCTATTATAAAAACTTAGCAAATTGGGAGAGATTTGGATAAGAGGTATATCATACAAGACTTGTATTGCTGCTGCCCGTTGCACGAAATCGTGCGCGTATCGATTTTTAAATCGATAAATTTTCCTAACTCTCCATCTTTCAAATGATTTCATATGATGACTGATGTCTCTCAAGATTTGACTCAATATCATTTATTGATTGTCAACATCGTCATTAATATTATTTATCACAACCAAGGAATCTCCTTCTATGGAAATGTCAGTTATCTTTTTTACTTCGACTTCTTTTATGGTCATTAATGATACTTATGCTTTTCCCACATTTGGATTGGTGCTAGGTATTCGATTCGTCTTGACAAAATTAATTTCTTCCCATGGCTCTCTATATATGGTAGATATGATGCTGAAATGAGTTCTAACTGCGACATCAAAAGAGAAAATCTTCATATCTTCTTGGGCTAGGTGGTTGTCTTCAATAATTAGTTGAGAATCACTTTTATGATTCCAAGTTTTGATATGTTCTTGGAAGGATTTTTGGACAGTTTCCATGAACTTTTTTTTTAGGGGGGGGGGGGGGGGGGACTGGATTTGATCATGAATAATCATATTTCTCAAATACCAAAAATTATTGAAAACTTTAGCATTTGGAATCAGGAATTTTTAAGAGATGACCAGCGTTAAGGATATTATCAACCTAAGTATGAAGAGGTTGACTTGCAAAAACAATATTATCTATAAGCCAAATTAATTTTCTCCACACTATCTTGAAATAAATGCACTACAGGAAAAGATGATTAAGGTCTTCAGGTATATATTTACAAAGAGGGAATAAAATTTGGTCCTCTCCCATTGGATCAACATAGTGAAGTTTTATTTTAGTTGGAAGCATGTTGTTTGCTACTTTCTAAAGAAGTAGCTTGAGATGATCTTACAATTTCAATTTTCAAAGAGTTTTTCAATTAATAGGATTCGGGTGGTGGGGGTCAGAATGGACAATAGTTGCATAAGCTGATTTACCAAAAAAATTTCTTGAAGAATGATGGATCCATTAGAGTTTATCAAGAACATTGTTGTAATGTTGAGTAGCCAAAGTGATTTTTTGAATTTCTCGAACATAATCTTCATTGAAAAGAGTATTAAGCAAAATGGTATTTCATCAATGAGGTTCTTCCATTGTAAGCTCAGAGACAATGACGTCTTGGTCAAAATCAGCAAGATTGGGATTGGGTAAAGGTCTATGGGTGGGAATAGTTTGTATCCAAGGGTCATTCCAAATGTTCACTAAAGTAACATTATTGATTTGAAAACAACAACCTTCCCTTAAGAAATGTCTTTGTTTGAGAATGCTTTTCCAAAATCAAGAGTCTTAGATTTTTGGGATGGCACTCATAAAAGAACCTCTGTTAAGATATTTGTTAACCATTACTTCCTTCCAAAGTTTATTGGCCCCATTAAAAAGTTCCAAGCATGTTTAGAGACCAGGGTTATGTTGAACAACTGCATGATTTTAAGACCAAGCCCACCCACAGATTTTGGAATGCAAATATATTTTGAAGATTTTGGGATGAATTTTTTCTTATCCTTCTCATCAATGCCCCACTAAAAATGTCAAAAAATGATATTCAACTTCTTAAAGATTGTTATTGAAATTAAATTGGTGGACATAGTATAAGTTGGAATTGTGAGGCAACAGAGCGAATGAGGACCGTTTTGGCAACTTGAGAGAGAATTTTAGCTTTCTAACCTTCAAACTTGGTCTGAACTTTTTCGATCAAAGTGTTGAGTGTTTTTTTTTTGTGTCCTCTCCCCTAGAGGGTGACATTCCTAGGTATTTAGAACATACTGAATTGGATCTGATCCCAAAAGTATTACGGATGTCAATTTTCGTCCCAAAAGGGTATTGTTGCTTAAATGCGAAGAGGATTTGTTTTGATTAATTTTTTACCTTGACCAGGAAGAGTAAGTTTCAAGATAGTTAGTGAAGGCTTGGGCAGTTTCCATAGAAGTTTCTCCATAGAGGATAAGGTCGTCAGCAAACAACAGATGGGAGATAATAGGTCCATTTCTAGAGATGTTAATCCCTTTGATGACACCTTGATTCTCTTGTTGAACAATAAGTCTAGTCAAAACTTCACTCACAATGATGGAAAAAAAAAAGGTTCACCTTGTCTCAGGCCTCTAGAAGGGTTGAAAAACCATTAGGTGACCCATTGACAAGAATGGAGCAGGAAACAAGGTGATACATTATTTAATCCAATTTATCCACTTATAATTGAATCCAACATGATACATCACAACAAAGATAAAAGACCATTTCATGGAGTCAAAGACTTTAGTCATGTCAATCTTGATAGCCATAAGACCTTTTCTCCCCTTTCGTTTCTTCATTTGGTGGAAAATCACTTGAGCTAAAATTGTATTATCTTGAATATTTCTCTCTAGAATGAAAGCAGATTGATAGGGGGATAACATTCGGGAGGATTGCCTTCAGTCTATTGGCTAGAATCTTTGCAATGATCTTGTAAGAAACATTGGACAAACCGATAGGACAAAAATGATGTACATCATTGTGGTTATCAGTTTTTGGGATCAGAGCTAAATTAGTATGGTTAAGCTCCTTCAAAAGTTTCCCATAAATGAAGAAGTGCCGAACCATTTCAATAATGTCTTTGCTCACAATTTCCCAATAAGTTTTATAAAAGAGATCAATGAAGCCATTCAGACCAGAAGCTTTATAGTTAGGAATCTGTTTAACCATCAGAGTTATATCTTTAGTAGAGGGGATGGAACTAAGAAAGTTATTGTCTTGGTTTGAGATTTTATTAGGGAAGAGGCTTTCAAGATTTTCAGGAATCGAATGATTGACTGAAGTGTATATGATTTGGAAGTGGTCCTGGATTGTCGAAATGATAAGAGAAGGGTCTGAGGTCTTTTGGCCCCTTCCAATTTTGAGACTATTGATCATGTTGCCTCTTCTTCTAATGGAAGTAGACGCATTGAATAATTTAGTATTAAGATCAGTAGTAATCAGCCAAGTGATCCTAGATTATTGTTTCTAGAGAGATTCTTCACAGAGGAGGAGTTCATTGATGTTTTCTTTAAGATCGCTTTCCATGGTAACCAGAAATTGAGAATTTTGGGCTTAGAGGGTTTCCAAGGAAGAATTGAGAAGTTTGAGCTGAGTTTAGATGTGCTTGAAACTCCTGATGTTCCAATCTTTCAGGGCTTTTTTTGTGGCTTTCAGGTTTTTGGTAAGAATGAAAGCTAGAGTTCCAGTGACAAGTTGTTCCAAGCTTCTTTGACCACTTTGAAGCTAGAATGATCTCAAGTCCAAAATTCTTCAAATTTAAAATAATTTGGTTTATTTATTTTGTTTAAAGTATCCAAAAGGATTGGGGCATGATCCGAAGTGATTCTGTTTAGGTTTTGGACATTGGCTTGAGGGAATTGATTGACCCAGAGAATGTTGGCAACAGCACGATCAAGTTGTTCCCTAATGTTGTTAGGACCATAATGGTTGTTACTCCAAGTAAATTTGGGACCTGAAGACCCCAAATCAACTAATCCATTTCTTTCCATGGAAAGGTAGAGACCTCTAGATTTTAAAGGATGAGCTACATGCTTACCACCTATTTTTCCATCTTGAGAAATGATGGAATTGGAATCACCTATTGCAAATAAAGGACTCGAAAAAGAACCTACAATATCGTTAAGCGAGTCCCAAAAGGCTTGCTTACGGTTATTATGAGAAGCAGGATAATATACAAGATTAAGCAACCAAGGATTATGAACAGGATCAAAATAAACTAAAACATACATAATATTATAAGACATATTAACAACTTCTAAATCCACACTAGGTCTATAAAAAAGCAACAAGCCTCCCCATTTACCAAAAGGGGGGAGTAGACAAAAAGGAAGCAAATCCAAACCTATTCACAATAGTAGAACAATCTTTACTAGCAACTAGAGTTTTAAAAAGAAAGATAATATCAGGATTGAAAGTTTTGATGTTAGCTCTTAGGGAAATTATAACCCAAGGTCGAGCTAAACCCGGACAGTTCCAGGATATAACTCTCATGACTCATTGGGTGGTAGTAAAGACCCTGTCACCTTGGTCATTGGATTTAACAAAACCAAGTTTATGGTTTGAATCTGCACACTATTACTAGTGACTCGCGAATCTGTGTTACCCGAAGCACTGAAGTCCAATGATTGTGTAAGCGCATATCTGATCATCTTCACCTTGCTTTTGGCCGGCTTCTTTTTAATCTCTTTGTCTTTCCGTATTTGCTTGATTCTCTTTGAATGTCCAATGCTAACTCCTTGAGCAGATTTGGAGGAGAGTTCTTGAATATTGTTGTCACACCTTGCATCGTCAAAAACAATTTTAGAGCTTAAAAAACATTTTTTTGAAGGGGAAGAGTGAACCTCACTATCCTCAATGAGACTCTTCATCTTCCTTAATTCTTATAAGTTTATGTTCAAGGTAAATGAAGGTGGGCTAAGAGGGGTGGTTTTTAAAATTTCCATGATGAGATTCTTAGATGCTGAAGGATGAGAGGTCTGATTTGGAGAAGAGGATTCTTCTTATGAGTCAGAAGAGGTGGAATGATTTGGGTTAAAGTGGAAGACAGGCTCTTCCGGATTGGGTCATTTTCAATGATAAGTTACGGGTTGATTTTAGGCTTTGGTTTGGATCAGTCATGACTTGAATGTGGTCTATGATGTGTTTGAAAAAGCGGGAAGGTTCATATTGGGTGTATTCAGGTAATTTAAGATCAGTCACTAATGGATCAGGTTGAGGGGTCGGGCTTGAAGAAGATGGCTGATGAAGTTGCAATTCCAGCTAGGCTTGTTTTCTTCTTTGAGATCTCAAAGCAACTGACCATTGGATTTTAAGGCCCATAAAACCTTGTGTTAGGCTAGGTAGGTTGAAAGGGTTCAAGTTCTCTATTCGGGTTGCTTGGGAGTTGAAAGGTTTCATTGCCATTTTGAGAGCAGTCTTCCAAAGGGTTTTGGATGTGCAACACGTGCACAGTTGGAGTTTGTGAGTGGCTAGGATTAAAGAAGCTAGATGGATTGCTTTAGATGTGCATCACGTGGACGGCTAGGGTAATTGCACAAGAATTTGAAGAGACAGTATTTAATGAAGTTCGTGAATTGATGTTGACAGTAAGACCTTCTTCAATGATTTTTTGCTACAGTGGGTCTTTCGAGTTTTGATTGCCACCACGCGTAGAGGGCTTGTGAGCTTCTGACCGTTCAATAGACATGGGGCTTGGTGATGGTGTTAGGGACGCCATTGACGTTGAGCTTTGTGATGGAGTGAACAGTGAAGAGATGTTGTATGCCCATCATAATCCAGTCAAGGTGGAATGAGTTTTGCAATTCCTTCTCCCAAGTGCTTTACCATTGATATCTTCGCTTTTCCAACTCCTCAATGGGAATGTGATTGAGTGGATGAGTCACCATTTTCATTGGAATCTTTTAGTGGAAGGAGTTTTGGTAAGATGTTGGATAATGGAGGATTCATTTACTTCTACTCCTTAGGAATGAAAAACCTTATCCCGCTATATTGTCCTTCTGGCATAGTAACTCGAAGATCTGGGCTGAACGATGGTGACTTATCCAAACAATTGTGAATGCAGTTCTGATGGAGATGACCTAATCTACCGCAGCCAAAACAGAACTCATAAAACCTCTCATATTTAATTTTGACTACAGTTGGATTCATGTTTATTCGTGGAAAAATAAATCATCTTGGATAAGATCCTCAGTGTTTATCTCCACTCTCATTTGTAAGTAAGGAGTAACAGTATTGCTTAGAATGCGGTTCTGATATATCTCTAGGAGTTTTCGAGAACGTTGCCGATATTTGTTCAAAGGTTTTGAAGAAACCAATTTACCAACTAGCACTTGGTTTTCCATTTTCGTATCTCTCTTCAATAGACTCCAAAATGAGATCAACCCACGTAAGTGCTTGAGTTTGTTGCACCAGTGAATCTATGTTGGGAATGTTCGTTGACATTGTGAACAAAAGATTGTCGCTATATGTGGTAAATGTACTACTAATGGAAGAGTTCGAACTGATAAAAAGATGGTTGACAGTGGAAAAGTGGGGTCTTTAGGCCACAAAAGGGGCGAAAAAGCATCTTTTTTGAGTTTTGGAGGCGTTTGACAAAGTTGGTGGGTTTTTTAAGAGTTGATATTATGGCGGACAGATAGATTAAATAGGGTTGTTGAGGGTTGTTAGAGGACGTGAGTTAATGATTTGAATATTCAAGATTGGTTGTTGAGGTGTTTGCCTGATAGAGACCGGGGTTCGAAGGATAGAGACTAGGGGTTCGGAGAGGAAAAGCTCTCATCTTGGAGAGAGCTGGTTTCAACAGCTACATACGCTAATAGTTGATATCCATGACACCAATTTTAGTTATGAATTAAAACACTTTGAAGAACTCCTTAAATGGAAAATCCTATGAGGCAACCCAACTCATAAAAGTCAATCTTATTATTTGAAAATCAGTTACAAATAATTTTCAATTACAAAACTTTTGTAAGTTGACTATCTCTCTTCTATCAGAGTTGTAGTAAAACTCTAACGATCTTTAGAGTATTGACTTCCCTTCTGAAATTTTAGAGCTCTACTAATAATCAAATTTGATAAAAGTTTGACTCGTAGTTTAACTTTGATGACGGATTAGATTTGATAGGAGTTTGGTTCGCAGTGAAAATCAATTGATAAATCAGATCTGATAGAAGTTTGATTCACAATAAAATTCTGCTAACGGATCATATCTGATAGGAATTTGAGTCACAGTGAAACTCTGCTGACGGATTATTTTGACATCTGATACTTATCTTCTCAGTATTAGTAATTTCACATTCAAATTCTTCTCTGAATAAGATCTATCTTTTTTAACTTGATTTCTACACTTTTGATTCGTCTAAAGAGAAGTGTTTCAATCCGGATTCTTGTAAAAGATAGATTTACAAAGGCTAATAAGAAAAAGTCACGTAGGCATTTTGATAAAGATTAAAATACACCTACATGCACCCTAACTCTTCTCACTCTCTTTCTTCCTCTCCCTTTCTCTCTCTCTCCCTCTTTCTCTTACCCATCTACATTCACCCAAAACCTTCCTCTTTTCTCTTTTTTTTTTCTTCAAGTTAGACACAATTTTCTTAGCAACCAAACGCATTTTCTCAGCATCCAAACGGCATTTTCTCAACTTTCCAAACGGTATTTTCTCAACATTCAAACAGCATTTTCTCAGCAGCATTTTTGCAAGATCCAAACGACATTTTCTCAACATCCAAATGGCATTTTCTCAGTATCCAAACAATATTTTCTCAGCGATAAAATCATCAAGAAACATCATTCGAGACTGAGTGGCTTGTTGGGCTAGATTGATTCCGAGATTTGTGAGGAATCTCATTGCGGGGGAGGATGAAATGGAGGTGTTTTTCCTTCTCAAAATATGAGATTCTATGGTTGCTTGTCCATCTTAATTTTCCATAAAATGCTTACGTGGCCTAATATGATTGGATTGGTGTAAAAGTGAATTATAAACCTATTTGGATCCCATGTTTTCTCTTTATCTAGAATACTTCCTAACAATTTCCAGATAAAATCAAAATAGTTAAAGATAAAATCAAAGTGCCAAAGATAAGATAAACTCTTATCATCTTAATTACCTAGTCATTTTCAAACTCATCAACTTAGTCACCTAATCAACAATCTCCCCATTTGGTGACAAAACCAACTTCATGGATGTAATATAAAATCTATCAAAAGCACAAACAACAGACCAAAAAATCGAGTAGAGATTCTAAACAAATAATCAAGAATAAATAGAAATGCCATAGAACAATGATAAGATTAGTATTATCAAAATTTACAAGATTTAAAATCTAAGCATGTTCTAGTCTAGTTATCAAAATTATATCCAGAATTTAATTCTCTTCCTCAATATTAAACAAATTCATTCAACTCTACCTCATTAGTAGACTTACTCCAACTCTCTCTAACTTTCACTAGTTCATTCTAATCTTTCTCACTTTTTGTCATTAATCTGACAAACCTTAAACCTCATCTGAAATAAAAAAACAAATCAATGATGATTATCGCGTGAGAATATGATAATAAAATTCATGATAAGATCCTCCTACAAATATGAAAAAACCATGAGAGACATGTAATATAGTGTTCCATGAAGTATCAACGGTGGGGAGATCATAACGGTAACATCCAGTATTTTAGTTAAGAATTTTAAATTTTATTACTATTACTATTATTTTTTCATTATGTTAAAGAAAAAAAATACTAGCATTATTAAATCAGTGTTTTTATATTATTGAAAAGAATAAGAAAAAAATGATTTTATTAGTTTGAAAGGTGCTTGGTCCAAAGTACTTCTGCCTTCATTTGATTTCTTCGATTTCGACCTTTAGTTGCTTTCTTCACTCTAAAGATTATGAGTTCCCGACTTGCATGAGAGATTTTACTGTTATAATTTTCTTGCACCGACTTATATGAGAAATTTCACTGTTATAATTCCCTTGTACTGACTTAAATCTCACAAGCAAATTTTTGTAATCGACCTCACTAACTCTTAATGTTATGGTAATAATAGAAAATAAATTAAAAATGAATCACAATAGAAGAAGATAATGGATAATTGTATTCATATGCCTTGGGAAGTTCGAGACTCCCAGTTCTTCTAAGATGGCACTAACAAACATGTTCAGAAGATGTTCCAAATTATCAACAAAAATCTCTTACCCTATACATATATTAGAAGATTCCCCCTAATTTGACAACTACTAGCAAAGCAAATGGCATGGGCCACTTATCTAGATCCATAGGTCACTAACAACTTAAAATCAACTAAAATAAAGGTTTTGTGTTCATAACAATTTCCCTCCTTTAAAGAACTTTGTCCTCAAGGTTGAAATAGTGATGCTCAAATTACCTTGTTCCACTTCTATAGTACTATCTTTTCTTCTTTCTAACGTGTAAACCATTGAAATGGTGGAACTAGAACCTACTGATTTTGCTTTTGAAGTAATGTAGGTGTTGAAACCAAGAGGTGATATTGATGTTGAAAATGCAAGCCAATCCTTGAGTGTTCCGTTGGTGGATTTACTCGTCTGTGCTTTGATGTTGTAATTTATTATACTCAAAGTTGCATTTGATAAAATGGTATTTCTTATGCCTACTGTAGTTGGAATCAGTCTCTTGATGGCGGATAAACTTGCCAAGAGTGATCTTCACACTCTAAAAAAGGAAGTCGCAAATAACCCTTCGATTAACCCTTCAATTACCATTACAAGTCAATGTTAACAGTCTCACCTTTTCAAAAGAAACTAATGACCCATTACCAGCTTTAGGTATTCCTAATAACAGAATGTGCAAGATGGTTTGGATGAGGCATAGCATTAAAGTGATACGCACCTTCTTCTTCTTTTTCATCTAAGGTTTCGCAAGTACACCCTCCAACATTGGCCATCAATTCCATACATTAACAACCTTCAACGCATTTGACTCTTCAACATAATGGATGAAACCCAACTCTCATTTTGCACCAGCTTTGCCAGGTGGCACGACCACTTTTGTCACCTCCTCATGGCATTGAAATAGATTCTTCATATTTTGACATAAAGAGCTTAAACTGAGAAGTAGCCGAATTTTTGTGTTTTCTGCCTTGGGTAATTAGCATAAGAATTATTGTAATATAACACAAAATCAATACCACGATTTTGGCTTGGGTTTTGAGGATTCCTTCTAAGTTAAATATTTGAAACTCTAGAACCAGCCTCCTCAAGGAATTTTCTAAACTCATTCTCAATTAAGGTTCTAAACTCATTCTCAATTAAGCTCTTAAGACCATTACCAATGAATAATCTATGCTTGAGCACCAAAATCCTGAGGCTATTGGGTGAAAAGTAAGACCCATTGTCGATGATTGGACATGAATCATATCTCTAATTTTTTCTTAGACATCACTATTATTGCCCAGATGACTAACACAAGAGAATGGGTGAATTGAGTTATAAAAAAAATTAATATTTATAAACCAAATACAATATAAAATATAAATTAAATACGAAGCAGCAGGAAATATAAACAGTAAGGGCAAGAAGAAGCAAACTCAGTATTTTAACAAAGTTTAGCTCCACTGCCTACGTTCTCGCCTCAAGCTACCCAATGAGAATCCCAAATTCACTTTTCAATCTCTTTCAGATGGAGATAGAAACCTATAACACTTTTGAGCAACACCGCTACAAATAATCCGTATAGAACACCCTTTACACTTGCAATTACATCACACTTTGTTATTCAACTATTCCCTTTGTAGAACACCTTCTACACACACAAGGGTTATACGCACCCTCTTACAAATATAAAACCTAATAATTGGTAGGTTATTAGAATACATTCCTCAATAAGTGAGATAAAAATAATATAGCGCAACTTATATCTTTGTCAAAATGAATAAGGGTTAAGACACACAATTTAGAGAATAAATAATGGAGGCTTTTAAAAAATGATGCAAAACTTAGCAATTGATGTGTAAGTTCTTATTGTTTATTTTTACAAAACGCAATTGAGCTATTTATAGGCAAATGAGTTTTCATATTCAAATTTGAAAATGTTCACATATCAAATAAAAGCAATATTCATTTTTCAAAAAATGCAAATAAAAACATCTCTTTTTTATATTTGTCAAAAACAACTCCATTCATTTTTCAAGAAATCAAATCTAATTTTTTACTTTTCATACATGACAAAATGAGCATGATTTATTTTTCAAACCAAATCATTTTCTTTTTTATATGTAAAAAAATCACACAACCACCCTTCACGATTTTCAAACAAAATCATCTATCTTTTATATTTGTCAAAAAAATATACAACCACCTTTCAAGATTTTCAAACAAAACATGCACATGTCAAAAATGACAATCAATCATCTTACAAATTCAAATTTTTATACATATGTGAAAAAAAAATTGAAATTAAATATTTTAATAAAGTTATGCAAATGTAAAAAATGCAATTTAATACTTTATAAGAAAATATTAATTTTGAACCTTAATCCAATTTCAAATTTTAAGAGATGTATAAAATTATTCTATAAGTTTCATTTGTAGACTTATTCTTCTTCTTACTCATACTTGATTTCTTAATATGCTTAACTCTCTTCATGAGTAGACAATCTGAGTTTGAGTTTTGAATTTATTTGTTATTATCAAAATCTATACATAGATACGAGACTTGAAATTTTGGATTCAACAATCTCCCCATTTTTTAGATGACAAATACTTAGTAGAAATCTGCGGCCTACAGTAATACTTAAGCTCCCCCTGAAAATATGCGTTTATTTTTCAAATAAAATATAGACATGATTCTAACATATATAACAGGGTAGTATAATATTAGTATAAGATTTCTCCCCCTTTTGGCATCATTAAAAAGGAACCGCAATTAGTTTTAGTAGGATTTCTTCTCGCAATAACCAATAACCAAATAAAACGGTGTGTTAGTAAAAACTATAGAGAGTTGAATAATTGGAGCAACCCGTTTCCGACAAAAGCTGCAAAAGTTTAGGCCTAATTTTATTGTCTTAGTGCAGAAGGAGATTTAAATCTGCTTGATACTGTTGACGAATTAGATGTTGTAGTGATTTGAAGTTGAATAAGTGGAGCCATTCGTATCCGACAAAGGTTGCAAAAGCTACAGGCCTAGCTCTGGCAATTCGGTGCGGAAGGATATTTAAATCCGCTTAACGTTGTTGACAAACAAGAATTTGTAGAGATTTGAAATCTTTCGATTTATATTTAAATGACAATTTTCACCCATCAAATACTCACAAGAAAAATCTCTCATTCCTCATTGATCAAGTATCTATTTATCCAAAACGACAGAGAGGCAGAGAAAATTTCTTCTGGTAATATTCTGGGTTTGAACCAAGAACCATCTCAATCTGTCATCTCTCCCGTCTCATCCAGCATATCTTGTAAATTTGACTCAGTAAGATTTGAAAAGATGATAGTGTATCTTGTTCTTATTTCCGTCTCTATAAGAGCAATATTTAGTTTTATCTAATTTGCATCAAATTTTCTTCTCATCTTTACAATTCGTCTGCATTCTCATTCTACAAATTTTTAATGGCTCATCAATTTTCTTTCAGTACTTCTCGTGATCAATCTATTTATGCTTATATCATAGGTGCCATGAAGTAACAAGAGACTAATTTAATTAATAAATCAGATCATGACGTCATTTATGAGCTTGTGGGTCTCGGGACTCGATACTCATCATCCATTATTATTTTTTTCGATCGGTTGCAATCCAAAACTCGGGAAATTGAGAAGTTTAACGAGACTGTCTCTGTACTTCAATGACTTATTTATGAGTCAAATAGAAAAATAATAGAGTTAAAGTAACAGAATAAGGATTTAAAATCCTTAATTGCCTCTTCATTTTGACTGCCTAGTCTTTTAGATGAGAATAACATATCGACCTATGAAGAGCAAATGCAGTTGAAAGATGAGGTTAGAAGTCTCAAGTTTTTGTAAGTCATTTGAGATAATGGAATAAAAATATTCAACAGATATTCATGATATGCATCATTCTTATTTCTCTTCTAATCATACATAATCTATCTTCTGGTAGGGCTTTGTGAAAATGTCCGCCAATTGATCATGTGTGCTTGTGAATTCTAGTATAATATTACTTTTGTGCACATGATCTCTAAGAAAATGATATCTAATTTCAACATACTTAGTCTTAGAATGTTGTATTGGATTCTTTGAAAAATTTATAGTACTAATATTATCACATTTAATATGAATATGATTGTATATTAGTTTAAAATCTTCAAGTTGTTGCTTCATGTAAATAATTTGAGCACAACAACTGCCTGCAGCAACATATTCTGCCTCAGTAGTAGATAATGTAACAGAAATTTGTTATTTACTAAACCATGAAACAAGTGCATGACCTAAGAAATAACATGTTCCACTAGTACTTTTTCGATCAACTTTGCAACCAGCATAATTTGCATCTGAATAACTAATAAGATCAAAAGAAATGTGTTTAGGATACCATAATCCTAGGTTAATGATACCGACAAAATATCTAAAAATACGTTTGACTACAATCAAATGAGATTGTTTTGGAGATGATTGAAAACGTGCACATAAATATACACTGAACATAATATCAGGTCTACTAACTGTCAAATATAATAAATTACTAATCATATATCGATATACCTTTGAGTCAACTGGCTTACCGCTTTCATCTTTATCAAATTTAGTGGTTGGACTCATTGGTGTTCCAATTACCTTCGCACATTCCATCTCAGACTTTTTGAGTAACTCTTTAATATATTTTGACTGATTAATAAATATTCAATTTTTTGCTTGCTTGATTTGCAATCCAAGAAAGAAGTTAAGTTCTCCCATCATGCTCATTTCAAATTCTTCCTGCATAATCTTAGCAAAATCTTGGCATATATTTTCAGTAGTAGCACCAAATATTATATCATCCAAATAAATTTGAACTAGAAGAATATCATCCTATTCATATTTGATGAAAAGAATTATATCGATCTTTCCTCTTGAAAATTTTTTTTTAATCAAAAAACCACTAAACTTCTCATACCAAGCTCTATGAGCTTGTTTGAGTCTATATAATACTTTTGTGAGCTTAAAAATATGATTAGGAGAAATATGATTTTCAAAGTCTGGAGGTTGCTCAACATATACCTTTTCATTTATAAAACCATTTAAGAAAACACTTTTAACATGCATATGCAAGTAACATTCAAATAGTTTCTAGTTTTGTGACAAGTGCATATGTCTCATCATAATCGATTCCTTCTATTTGATTGAAACCTTAGATTACAATTCAAACCTTATTTCTAGTAATAATTCCAAACTCATATTTCTTATTTCTAAAAACCAATTTTGTTTCAATAACAACATGATTTTTGGATCTAAGAACAGGTGTCCATACATCATTTCTTTCAAATTGATTTAGATCTTCTTGCATAGCTAGAATCTATGATTCATCAATAAATGCTTCATCAATATTTTTGGGTTCAATTTGAGATAAAAAAATAGTGTGATTACAAGTATTTTTAAGAGATGATCAAGTACTTACACATCTTGAAAGTTCTCCTAGAATTTGTTTTACTGGATGATCTTTCATATGTTTCCACTGTTTGGTTATATCTTGTACTGAATCTTGATGATCTTTGCTGATGTCTCCATGTTAGACTTCTTCCATTATATTCTCTTTGTTGAAGTTGAGACTATTTGTGTTATTTGTACCTTCTGATTCTTCGTCAATAAATTTCTTAGAGAATAGAGGGTTAAATTAATCAAATACTACATGCATAGATTCTTGTACAGTCAAAATCTTTTTATTGAATACTCTATATATTTTACTATTTGTTGAATACCCAAGAAAGATACATTCATCAAATTTTGTATCAAATTTTCCTAAATTATCCATGTCGTTGAGAATAAAACATTTGCATCCAAATACATGAAAGGAACTAATGTTGGGCATTTTCTCATTCTAAAATTCACAAGGGGTTTTATCTAATTTAGACCTTAACATAACTATTTATAACATAACATGCAGTACTTACCGCTTCGGCCTAAAAATAACTAGGTAAATTATTCTCATTAAGCATTGTTCTTGCCATTTCTTGAAGAGATCTATTCTTCCTCTCTACTACCCTATTTTGTTGAGAAGTTTGAGAAGTAGAGAAATTATACAGAAAATCATTTTCATCACAAAAAAATTAAATATCTTTATTGACAAATTCTTTCCCCCTTTCACTTCGGATGTTTGAAATAGTATAGCCATTTTCATTTTGAATTATCTTGCATAACTTGGTAAAAACATTATGTACATCATCTTTATGAGCAAAAAAGATGACCCAAGTATATATAGAAAAATCATCAACAATAACAAATGCATAATAATTTCCTCCCAGACTCGCAACTCTATTTAGTCCAAAAAGGTCTATGTGTATTAGTTGCAATGGTCTAGTAGTGGAAATATATTTCTTGATTTTGAAAAAAGTTTTTGTTTGTTTACCAAACTGACATGCATAACAGATTTTGTTTTTTAAAAAATTTATTTTTAGCAAACCTCTCACAAAACTTAGTAATTAATGTGTAAGCTCTTTTTTTTTTTTACAAAACTCAAGTGAGCTATTTATAGACAAATGAGTTTTCATATTCAAATTTGAAAAGGTTCACATGTCAAATAAAAGTAATACTCACTTTTCAAAAAATTCAAATAAAAACATATCCTTTTTATATTTATCAAAGATAATTCCATTCATTTTTCAAGAAATCAAATCTAATTTTTTACTTTTCATACATGACAAAATGAGTATGATTTATTTTTCAAACCAAATCATTTTCTTTTTGTACATGTCAAAAAAACACACAACCACTCTTCAAGATGTTCAAACAAAATCATTTATCTTTTACATTTGTTAAAAAAATACACAACCGCTCTTCAATATTTTCAAACAAAACATGCACATGTTAAAGATTACAATCAATTATCTTACAAATTCAAATCTTTATGCATATGTGAAAAAAAATCGAAATTAAATATTTTAATAAATTTATGCAAAAGTAAAAAATATAATTTGATACTTTATGAGAAAATATTAATTTTGAGTTTTAATCCAATTTCAAATTTTAAGAGATGTACAAAATTATTCTATGAGCTTCATTTATAGACTTGTTCTTCTTCTTACTCATACTTGATTTCTTAATGTGCTTAGCTCTTTTCATGCGTAGAAATTTGAATTTGAGTCTTGAATTTATTTATTATTATCAAAATCTATACGTAAATACGAGATTTGAAACTTTGGGTTCAACAACTACTAATTAACATTTTCACTAACAGCTCTTTCACATCAAATAAACACCAAACTATTCTTCTATACTTAAAATTCAGCCATGGGCTCCACTGAATGGGAAGAGACCTACTACCCAAAACACATATTACTAACAATGAAAAAGTCAAGGAAATGTATATGAGTGCAACATAAGAACCAAAATGATATCAACACACCATCACAACAATCATGTTAAAAATCAACCAAAGAACAACACCTAGTCAACTTGCAAAATTGAACAACTGAAAATATAGTGCATCACTAACTCGTTTGCAATCATGAACAACCTTTGTGATGATACCATGGGTTGCTTTATTCAATTCTTGGTAAGAGTATTGATGTAGACCAAAATTGTTATTTTCTTTTAGTGAATCAATTATGTTTAGATACTTTGAAAAAAATGTACTTGAATTACTATTATACTCCCTTGAAGAAACTGAGAACATCTCTAATACATATGTGGAAATCGAGCCATGATGAGTGCCAAGAATGTGGCTCCCATAATAGCACCAAGTTTTAATTAGGATAATATTGCGTTTAAATAGATGATCCTTGTCAATCAGATGATAAACCTCACCTTGAATTAACTAGACATCGTTTACTACACCCTGTTTTGATCTTCTCGTTTTAGGATAGAAAAAATATCATTGGTCAAAGCCTCCTTGTCCTCAATATTTATACTACCAAAGATAGTCAAATTAGTGTCTTCATTAGACAAATATGTCTTTAGTGGCACAGACCCAAAGGGTAATACCTCACAGCCAAAACAACTTATAATGAGCCTCTCCATGTAATCAACAGCTGCTTTTCTCCTATTTTCATAGAGGACAGTGGGCTAAACCTAGGCTATAACCCCATGTGTCACGTCTTCAGCTCTTTGCCAATACTCAACACCAATTTTCACTTGATTCGAAGAGAAAAATGACGATTGTGATGATGATGACAGCATCACGTTGAGATGTTGAGTGGTATTAACGTTATCAGCAGGAGAAGAAACAAGAAAACAACTGAGCATCTAAGCAGAGCTATAGAGGCCTTGCCCGAGAGGAGTAGCCATTTGATCTTTGGTAATGTCCATTGCTTTGAGTGAGCTTAAAACTATGCGCTCTCGAGAGTCGGAGAATCCGACAGCAAAGACCTCAAGAAGTGAGTGAGGCTGTGATTGGGGATCCAAACAAGAGACAATCGCTAGAAGTGAGGTTGGGGTTTGGCCATCAATTGTTCCTTAGTAGGTGGCGGAGGCTTAGGAGGAGTCCTAATGGTTAGGGCTTCCCCTTTCATCGCCAGTGCCTTTATTTTGCCAGAAACAACCTAGACAAGATAAGGGAAAATGTAATGACTTCTGGAATGAAATGAAGGAAACAAAATTCGGAGAGGAAAATCTTAGGGTTTATAAATGAATGTCAAATTTGGGTTTCTCAGGATAGATGAATATGATATTACTTTGGAATTAAGTTTTGTGGCCATCGCTACATTTTCCTTCCTTGCTGGTACTTTTTCTACACCTTCCAAATTCATATTCATCTTTTGATTTATTTTCTTCCTGTACTACTTGTTTGTGTGAATCTTCGAATGAAGTCATTGTTTCCTTTTCTACTCCCTCCTCCTTGGCTTGGTCTTCCTAGACCAAGAATGATTCTTCTACTTATTATCTGAAAACCTTGAAATTTGCATTCTATCAAGTAATTATGTGATGTGCAGCTATTTTTCAAGAGCCTTTTCCATTACTTAAAGTAAATTAACTTGCTGATTGTTGAAAGTTATCTCATTCATGGAAGAAATCCTTACTCTAGATACCATTTGTAATATACCTCACTAACTCTCAATGTAATGGGGATAATAGAAGATAACTATATTCATGCACCTTGGGAAGGTCGAGGATCCCAATTTCTTCAAAATGACACTACAAACTTGTTTAAATAATTTTTTAGATTATCAACAACCTCCCCTTTTCCTGTACATATACTAGAAGATTCCCTCTAATTCGATAATTGCCAGCAAAGCAAAAGGTCATGGGCCACTTTTCTAAACCCATAAGCTACTAACAATTTTAAAATCAATTAAAATAAAAGATAGCACTAGGTTGGAGGCCCATTAACTCAGCCGAATGTAATTCATAACAATTTTTCAATGTAAATCTATCATTCTGAAGAGAAGAAATTATTATATATATATATATGTAATGAATTTAGTGGAGGGACGGCAGCCGCCCCCTGTCCCACCACTAAATAATGTGAATGACCCCACCACTATTATATTAAATTTGCATAGTAACTTGCATAGTAACTTGCATAGTGACTTGCATAGTAACTTGCATAGTAATTTCAAAGCCTATAAATAGGGGCTTCAGTTGTAATGAAATTCATAAGAAAATATAGAGAGAGAAAGAAAGTTTCAGTTCTTAAGAGTTTCTTTTCTCTTGCAATAGTAGTAGTTTTCTTTTTAGTTTTATAACACGTTATCAGCACGAGGTTCTACCGATACTGAAGCTAATGGTCTTCTACTTCAAGTAAGTTTTTCAATATATTATTTGCAGTCCTTGAGATAAATATTAAAGGTAATATTGCTGAATATTACTTGATAAAATTTTATTTTTATTCTCATGATAATGTGAATATATTTATTAAATTCACAGATTTATTTTTGTAATATAATGTCAAATATTGAGATTTATTACTATTGACATTTCTGAAAAATATTATTTATCCAGATCCTTGATGAGATCTATTTGGATATGATGATGAACTTGAAAGATACAATCATAGAAGGAATTCATGTGTCCCTGAAGGACCGTGCTGTGTATCTCATGATGAAAGATCATCATACTGTGTGAAATAAATTAAGAGAGTGATATAAGCACCAGAAGATGTAATCCTCTCAAAGGATCATTATGATTTATTGCACCTGAAGTTGCAAGATTTTAAGAGTGGTATTGAATATTCTGCACTCTTTAAAACCAGCTCAATATTAAAATTATACAGTGAAAATGTCACTGGTGATGATATATAAAAGAAGACATTATTTTTCATACCTCGAATGTGCTCCTGCAGTAGCAATATCGAGAGTGAAAGTTCAACAAATATTCTGAACTTTTATTTTGTCTTCCAGTGATTGAGCTAAATAATGAGTTTTTGTTACACCAGTTACGTCCTATTAATGATATCGAATTTACACAATTCCCAGAAGTGAACGGGAACTAAGGGCGTAGACGTGGTAGAAAAATTATAGAAGTGTTAGTCCCAAAAGCGACAACACTAAAGATGATAAAAATATATCGTATCACCAGAAGTGATCAAACTCAGAGAAGGGTAAAGGCCCTCAGAATAATTCTTCATAAAAAGATGAAGATGTTTGTCATAGATGTAATATGACTAAACAGTAGTCACGTACCTGTTGTACAGTCAAGCATTTGATTTACTTATACTAAGTTTTTATATATAAGCTTATTAATATTTCATCATGTTTTGAAATAATGAAATATCGGTGCCTGAAGCACGACAATAAATTACTTGGGATAATAAAGTCCTGTTTAAATTTGATCCTCTTACAAATAAATGTGAACCAGAAGTTCAGAGGATTATTTATCTGCAAAATGTTGCAAATCAATTACATGATGTATTTACTAACACTAAAGGTGTTGTAAAATCATATATTACTGCTGTTAATACTTAAGCAGGAATTGAAGTCCCTGAAGGACGAGTTGTTAAAACAGAAATAAATGAGTCTAAGATACACCTGAAGCGTTGAAGACTTATTGGTGCACAAGAAAAATAAAAATCGGTGCTCATGAAGAGACCGTATTTTCTGTACAAAATATAATCCTCCTGAAGAGGAAACCTCCTGAAGAGGTAACTCCTGAAGAGGAAACCTCCTGAAGAGGTAACTCCTGAAGAGGTAACTCCTGAAGAGTGTAACTCCTGAAGAGTGTAACTCCTGAAGAGTATAACTCCTGAAGAGAAAACTCCTGAAGAGTATAAACCTCCTGAAGAGGAACCTCCTGTAGAGGTGTTTCATGAAATGTTTTCCCCTGGAGAGGAACAAAGAGATCTCAATACATTTCATGAGTACTGGAAAATTTATGAATAGAAATAAAACTGTTGTCGACAACATATATGATAACACTTGATATTACCAGAAGTAATGAGCCAAAAACCGTCGAAGAATGTCGACGTAGAAATGATTGGCCAAAATGGAAAGCAGTTATTAAAACTGAATTAAACTCGCTAGTGAAGCGAGATGCATTTGGACCTGTTGTCCAAACACCAAAGGGTGTAATATTTGTCAGATATAAGTGAGTATTTATACGAAAGCGTAATGCGAAATGAAATTATGCGGTATAATTTGTCGTACAAGGTTTCCTGTAGAAACCCGAGAGCAATTATGAGGAAACATATTTCCTTGTTATGAATGCAATCACATTCATATTTTTAATCGATTTGGTTATTGCAAAAGGATTAGATATGCAGTTAATGAATGTGGTCACTGCATATTTATAAGCATCATTAGATTATTACGATACTTGAAGCATCTAATCCAAGTACATTTAGGAGTATGTACTTTATAAAACTTCAAAGATCTTTATATGGGTTAAAGCAATCCGGACACATGTTGTATAATTGAATCAACGAGTATCTATTGAAAGAAGGATTTAAGAATAATCCTATATGTTCATGTGTTTTATCAGAATCCGGATTCGTCATTATTGCAGTTTACGTTGATGATTTACCTTGTTAGAACTCTTGAAAAGATCACAAGGGTTGCTATAAATTCAAGGAATGCATTTGAAAAGGAAAAATCTTATTATTCAATTCATAGATGAGTTACAAGAATTTGAGACTTCTAGCCTCATCTCTCAAATGCATTTGCTTTTCATAAAGCAACGTATCATCCTTATCTAAAGGATTAGGCAGTCGAAATGAAGAGGCAAGTAAGGATTTTAAATCCTTATTCTCCTGCTTTAAGTCTGCAATTTTTTTGTCAGACTCTTGAACGAGTCGTTGAAGTACAGAAACCTTCTCGTTAAGCTCCTCAATCTCACGATTTTTGGATTGTAATCGGTTGGAAAATCCAACAATAGAGGAGGAGTATCGGGTGCCGAGAGTCACCAGCTCATAAACAGCTTCACGATCTGACTTATTAGCCAGATCATTTGCTTGCTGCAGCATTGCACTTGCGGAAGATGCAGGATCAACTTGTAATTGAGGTGAAGGATACCTCATATGTTGATTGTGAGAAATAGTAAAAGGAAATTGATGAGCCATTGGAAATTTGTAGAATAAGAATACAAATACAGATGAATTATATGAGAAGAAGATTTGATGCGTACTAAATGAAACTAAAGACGGTTCTTATAGAATTGGAAATAAGAACAAGACAAACCATCATCTCTTCAAATCTCACTTTACAAGATATGCTGGATGCATAATTTCAAAAGCCAGCGAGATTAATTACAGCTATCCCTATTTTCTTGTAAACGCTGAACCTCTGCCGTTAGCTGCTGTTGTTGACTTTGTATCTGAGCTTTTTCTCGTTCCAGCTCTTCTACTCGTGTTTTCAGGTCAAGAGAATACCAGTCTACAAGTTTCTTCAGCTCCTTGTTATCTTGTTTTAAATCTTTATTTTTTCTATCTTTAGTTGCAAGCGTTTGATGCAACTCAGATATTTGATTTTTAAGATGATCAACCTCACTCGTTCTCGCCAATAGCCTCTGAGACATGGTTGTAAGAGAGGCAGCATATTGAGCACTGAGGGTTCTTGATGCTGCAACAATTTCAGGATCAGATTTACTAGATAGATATATCTCTGCTCCTATCATGGTGTTTACAGCCTCAGGAGAAAATATAAGTGGTTGAGGTATAAAAGGTTCATGGTTTAAATCTAGGACATTAGAATTTCTATCAGACATAATATTGTTCTGGATGAACAACAACTGAATCTATGAGGAATGCGAGATCTTTTTGCTGGAGTAAACCAATGGTAAAATTGGTTATATTTAAAACAACAACCCGAAACCTTCAAATCCCTTCAAGATCTCGTTTGTCCACAATGTCAAGCGGATTTGATTTTCCGCCGAACCGATAATATTAAATCTCAAAGCTTTTACAGCTTTTATCATACATAGATGGTTTCCAATATTATTTCCGCCGTATATAAACAAGTTCTTCCTAATAACGCCGAATGAGGGGGAGAAAATTTTAGATGAAAATATTATCATACTCTCTCTAATGCATTATTTAGTTGGAGATCATGTTTGAATTCTTAACTTGTTATATATACTGAAATCATATTTGCTTATTACTTGAAACACTAATGCATATTATCAAGGGGAAATTTAAGTATTACTGCAGGTATCAGATTTCTATTAAGTTTGTCAACCAGATATTATTTTTCATCTTCAAATCACTCAGAGATTATTGCAATTCATGAAACAAGTCAAGAGTATATTTGGCTGAGATCAATGACTCAACAATTTTATATGAAGATAATGCTACTTGTATCGCTCAAATCAAATGAGGATATATCAAATATACGATCAAGTGATAATTTGGCAGATTTATTCATGAAGACATCACCAACTGCGACATTCAAGAAAATTGTGCAGAATATTAAAATGTGAAGACTCAAAAACTATTGTCATGCACTTTCCAGGGGGAGTAAAAGTCTTGAAGACTTGTGCTGATTGTACTCTTTTTCCTTCGCTAAGGTTTTATCCCATTGGGTTTTCCTTTGCAAGGTTTTAATGAGGCAATCTTAAAGCACTTGTGGATACATAAGAAGACTGTACTCTTTTTCCTTCGCCATTGGTTTTTCTTCCCACTGGGTTTTTACTTGGCAAGGTTTTAACGAGGCAGATTCCTTATGAGTGGTCATTCAAGGGGGAGTGTAATGAATTTAGTGGAGGGACGGCAGCCGCCCCCTGTCCCACCACTAAATAATGTGAATGACCCCACCACTATTATATTAAATTTGCATAGTAACTTGCATAGTAACTTGCATAGTGACTTGCATAGTAACTTGCATAGTAATTTCAAAGCCTATAAATAGGGGCTTCAGTTGTAATGAAATTCATAAGAAAATATAGAGAGAGAAAGAAAGTTTCAGTTCTTAAGAGTTTCTTTTCTCTTGCAATAGTAGTAGTTTTCTTTTTAGTTTTATAACAATATATATATATTACAACAATCTTTACTCACTTTCTTTTTACATCCAGACACAAGAAAAGCATAGATAAAGGGTTATAAAAACCAAATTCAAGATTTGAGACACAGAAACTGTCGACCTTGACTCCGACCTCGAGATCCACCACACATGATTTTGCTTCCTTTTTGGGAACCCCAATACTCATCAGTGTCTTTATCCAGTTCAGATTTGTCTCATAGAGTCTTTTCTCCTTTGGAATTGTGAGTTTTCGAAAACTCAATAGTTACTTTGCTACTTTTAAGTGGTTAATCTCAAAAAAGCTACTACGCATGGGTCTTGGAATACTTTTTGAAATAATTTGACAATTGTAGCCTTGCTTTCCATAAAACGTGTTAGACATTTATGTAAGTTTATAACATTTATGCCATTAACTTCAATATATGACCATTTGGATATGCATTCTTATGTTGGGCCTTATGTTGGGCCATATATTGAACTTATTGTATCAGTTTTTAGAAATAATGAAGAGATTAAAATATATATAATTAAGGCAAAACTTACTGAATTTGCATTCTTCCGTTGGGCCATATGTTGCGTTTGAATAGTAAAAAGTGTTGAAAATAATTGTGAGTAATTATCCATTGAAATTGAAGTGAGTTTGTGTGTTCATTGAGAATAGTTTAAGTTATTTGATCGTATGAAGTATGTTGAGTTGTTGACTTTTAAATAAGAAGATAGAAAATGTGTAAATCCCATTAAAAAATGATTAATGGTAAAAGGTAAAATGATTATTTTATTTATATGTAAGTCCCATCATATAGTGATAAATAGAATTATTATGAGAAAATAATTTCTAACATCTTTATGTGGTCAAATCCTTTCACGCAAACAGTTCACGCATATGGTCAAGTCCTTTCAGGCAAACAATATAACTTTGCTTTCCATAAAACATGTTGAGCCTTTTTGTAAGTTTATAACATTTATGTCATTAGCTTTAAAATATGACCATTTGGATTTGCATCTTTTCGTTGGGCCATACATTAAACTTATTCTATCAGTTTTTAGAAATAATTAAGGAATTAAAATATATATTAGTAAGTATTAAGATAATAGTAGAGTTCTATAATTGTTTACAAGAATTTTTATATTTAACATTATTAAATCTAATTTATGAACTACATATTTTCATCTCTTTATTGATTTAGGTAAAAAAAAATAATGTTTCTTATGAAGACTATATGTGATATTATTTTATTATTTAAGTAATTACATAAAATTAGCAGTAATTGATTTTAGTATACAATTGAACATTTTATTTGAGTAAATTCCTTGGTATGTAACTAATTAAATATAATATTACCGACTTATTCTTTTAGAAAACTTAGCAACGCTTAATACTTTGTATAGGTAACGAGTTATGAAATAGGATTCAGGAAGCAACTCGACAAAGTAAATAATTTTATCACAAATTAGGATTATTATAGTTTAGTTAATATAGATTATTATTAGAATGAGTTCTTTGACACTTTTTATGTATCACTCATACAAATATGTCACCCAGTACAACAAATGATCATGTTATTTAACATCGTATTCAGATTTAAAAATTTATACTTATTTATATCAATATGTATATCATACATATAACGTCGCGTAAGACTCATAAGCTATCTTAAATTTAAGTACAAGATAAGATCAGAATAATTTAATTTAAATGATCATTTAGATGCATGATATCAATGCAATCTAGATCAAAGCAATGTTTGGAATACTGTACCGGTACCGGTATCGATCAAGTCATTGAAACGAAATATTTTGATATCGGTGCACAATCTCGCACATCGAGTTAAATGTGTTGACCAATTAGATAAGTCCAATAAATCATATCAGTCAGCTCAGTCAAAATCAATCAGTTAATCAGATAAATCAAGACATGTCATGCACATCATAAGCATCAGTATGATTAGTCATAATTTTGAACTCTCAGCATGAAATTTTTTATAAAAATTCTTATATTTATTATACTATGTTGTGATGACTTTCTTAATAAGCCTTCTATTCTTTTTAGGTTTATTTCATGTTTTTAATCACCCAAGTAAGGATGATAATCGATAGGAGCAAACGCGCCAAATTTAGAAGGAGCGGACTATGAACTTAGTGATTTTATTACGTGTCTTCCATTTCTAGTCGGTTTAAAAATTTTGGTTATGTTGTATTAAGACGGTATATTTTGTAAACTCTATTAAGCGATGAACTTTATATCATTAAATTATGCAAGTCTCTTATCTATCTTTATTCACGTAAGCACATTGACATCCCTAATCTTAGGGAAATGGGTATTACAACAGCGTATTTCTAACATATTCTGGGACTTGTTTAAACCACATGGCACGCACTTGGCTTAGCCATCATGGGTCAAAGTCTCACTAGGACTTAGAGACTTCTTATAAAATGAGCTCCCAAACCCATGTGTCTAAGGGTAAAAAGTAATTGCATTTTCATGTAGAAAATGTTCATGTGCATTAGTTTCCAAAAATAATAATAATAAATATGCACATGAAAAAAATATATACACAGATGCCAAAAATATTAGAAATAAAAAAATTACAAAGATAAAATATAAATAACATACAAGTTGACCCACACCCTAAAAAAACTTTTTGTGGACAACTTAATTCTTTTGAAGTTAAATCACTTGCCTAAATGCACCAAGAATCAAAACACAATGTACCAATCATGTAACCAACATTGAAAGAGATTCATACTATCTTATTTGAAATAATGAGTAAAAAAAAATGATACACCACAAATTTATCATGGCCAAAATCTATGCAGATGTGTGAGTGAGGCAACCTACTACTACCATCAAATATTTAAATATATATTTTTATCTAGCCCTCTTTTTTTTCACATAGATATTTTGAAATGAGTTACCTTTGATCTTAAAAGTTAAATTTTATGTTAGGGCCTATATACTTGAAAAAAGTATCTCCTCCGAACACAATGTTGCACAACCCTTGATATGTCCATTTTATTACTCTTTTTTTTTCACAATGAATAGAGCAACTATTTTTTCTATAAGGATCTATGGGACAAGATCCGTGTAAGGTTTTTGTCTTTTTTTGCAATGAAGAAACACAGATTTATCCTATATAGATGAAATATTTATGTCCAACAATTAGAAGAGACCTCTTGACTTTTAGTACTAAGTTCAACTAGTATTAGTCGATTTAAAGTTAAGACTCCCCATTTGAATAGCATCTATGAACTTTTATGGAACATACATACTGAATAAAAATATGGAAAACAAGTTTCACAGAATGCACTAAAAATTAACTTAGACAAAATGAGTCATGGGTTCTACACTCACCTTGTAGACTCTATAAAAAACATATAAAGATTTTTCAACTCCAAGTATGACAATTGTGAAGGTTCCAATACTCTTAACTTGACTAGGCAAAAATAATCTCTTCCATTTTCATTTTATATAACAAAACATAAAAATAGAAAACACCTCAAACCAAACCAAACAAGAAGAGATGCAAATAAATAAAAGAATGTGAAATGCATGTCCTAAACTAAAAATATGCAATGAATACAAGAACATGCAATTTCCAACAACTTGCCTTTCTTTCTCATAAAGACAATAATCCTTAAAATAGTGGTAGCGGATGATGAGGCTATAGGTTCTTTACCTTGAAACTCGAGTATTCCATTAAAGTGTGGCAAGACATACAATGACGACAATATGATCCACAGGGGCACATACCACATTCAAATAGGTGTTTGACTCTGATGCCAATCGAAATTACTCAAGCATCCCTGTATTATGATACAATGACCTACCAATTCACTCAACAAATTACATAGTCATCAATTATGCAATTATTTTATAATCAATCAAATGCATAAAATAAATAAAGTGTGTGACATAAATTTTGGTTACGAAATGAAATCCTTTGATTAACTCATCGAAGGTAAAATTCTATGGGACATCCATTTAAAAAAGTCAATTTTATTATTTGAAAACCAATTGCAAGTATAATTATAAAATATTTGTAACTTAACTTTCTTACTTGTCCAGACAAATAATCCATTAGTCTTTTATCATAATTACAACTATAACTTATGGCAATTTTCAAACTATTGACTTTTGTCCTAGAATTCTACTGGCTGAACTCGATCACATTTTTTGTATATTTAACCTCTCAATGACAAACACTCACAAAATAAGATTATCGTATGTACAGTAAAAATGTTGGATATATAATCAATAATGATCTACATCCATGATAGGAATAGTCTAGTCTTTATTATTAAAGAATGCATCAAAACTTGAGTTTAATCGCTTACAATCCTTCAATTGCAATGCATGACTATGGATTGACTTTCTCGTATTATCCTCTAACGAAACCACACCATAAAAACCCAATTGATCACGTTGGCAAGCCCCAATTTTATCTTGACAAGAAATAGAGTTTGAAAACCCTTTCCGTTTCTCTCCAAGATCGCGGCTTCAATAAGTTTGGTGAAGTGAAAGTAATATCACGCTGGCGTAAAAGGCTAAAGCCTTATATACATGGCATATTTATAGAATTGCCATTACTTCATATTTACAATAATGCCATAACAGAAATTATAACTATTCCATTTATACATTTACAAAGCAAAAATAAGCCGATCTTCATTTTCCTTCAACATGTTTCTTACTTTAAAACCACTTGTTACATTTTTAACAAATTTCTACTTTGACAAGTCTTTTATTTTTGTAAAGTGATCTTTTTCTTCCTCTAGAATATTCCTGCAAAGTAATCTGAGCTCTAATAACTCTCCATATTAATCAAATTTAGACAATGCCTAGACTTGATAGTGGATAGGGATTTTATCATCATATTTGAGAAATTTTTCTCAATTG
Source organism: Platycarya strobilacea (assembly GCA_036898215.1). Taxonomy (NCBI): domain Eukaryota; kingdom Viridiplantae; phylum Streptophyta; class Magnoliopsida; order Fagales; family Juglandaceae; genus Platycarya; species Platycarya strobilacea. The sequence continues at coordinate 41,577,287 of CM072545.1, read as the reverse complement.
GAACATTTTCTATTTTAACGTTTCCAATTACTATTACATCCCTCACAAAATAAACTCGAATATCTGCGTGTTTAAACCTTTCGTAATATACTTGATTTTTGGCAAGATATATAATACTTTGATTATTACAGTAAAACCCCTTTAAATATGCTTAACTCATGTGAAAAATTATTTAACTACATAGTCTCCTTTATTGTTTCTGTCATAACAATATATTCAACTTCAGTTAATTTCAGTTGTTGATAAAACAATCACAAATTGTAAATTAACTTTCTAATTAATAGTCCATCCAAATGTCGTAAATGTATACTTAGATAGTGACTTTCTGGTATCCAAGTTAGTAGCATTGATAAGTATAACTTTTATATGATTTTTATTATTATTTTATTTATTAAAATTGCTAGTTTCCTTTTTTTTAATTTAATTTATATTTATGTGTCTTTAATTGTTTGTGTTTAAAGGAATGAGAAGGATTTTTAATAAAGAAAGTTGATTTTCAAGAAAGCCACACTTCGCTTTGGTATGCACAGCAGGAGGTCGCAATTTAATACATAGCAAAATTATTCATTCGGCTAGAATTCAATTCTCAAGACATGGCCCCATTTCACGTTGGCATGATACAAGACCCACATGTTTGCTTTATTAAATTACTCATGTAAAGGCTACAGCACATAAATTTATTTTGGGCTTTAAGTTCAACTTGACTTCAATTTTCATGGGCCTTTGAACTTCAGAACTGAGAGCTCACTAACTTCGCTTTATGAAGCCGCACTAGATTTGATTTGGAGTTCAACTCGCATAGGACAAGATCGGCTATTGAGATTTTCATTTAAGGACATTCTCGAAATTTGTCTTTTACTGGGAAACGGAAGCATAATTTTGCACGGCACACTTTAACTCAGATCGATAAATTGAGGCAAAGATATAAATAGATGAGTTTCATCTCAGCGGAGGAGGGCCGCACATCAGACCTAGAGAGCGGTCGAGGGCATTTGAGTAATTTTACTTAGAGCTTTTCTTTAGAATTTTTATTAGAAGAAAGATATAAAGAACAGAAGTAAAAATTATATATTTTATCAATCGAATTTGATGAAGAACATAAATTTTATTTGTTTTCTTTATAATTTTATTATGAACTAAATTTTATTTTCTAGAATGTTGATATAGTCTAACAATGAACACACAATTTATATTTCGAATTATTTTATTTCTAATATTTTCATGATTGAGTATTTAATTCTTATTATTAATACTTATAATTTTTTTTTTCGAATTATTGTTCGATCAATTGAATTACAATGAGATCGAGAGGTACTTTGTAGTTTTAGTTCTAGATTTAAACACTATTAGTTAAGCGAAAGTAAAAATATTTTATCGCAACTAGTGTGATTTTTTAGAAAATTTAAAAAGCGTAATGAGTCTCTAATTAATTAAATTTACCTAGATATATGGAGTTGTTAGTTGGATATATTTTTGATATTATTTGAGAGAAGATATTGAATAATTAATGAATTTTTAATCATTAACATGAGATTATTTGAATTTGATAATTATGAAAAATAAATTGTGTGAGATTTATTAGGTGAAATCAACCACTTTAAATCCATTCTCATCATATTTGTTACACTTTTAGATTTTAAGTTTTGTTATTTTTTATTCATAAATTTATTTTTATTAAGTAGTTTAATTTAATTTAGATAGTCAAAACGTTAAATTTAATTTTAGTTTTCCAAATAATTATTTATTTAGTGAATTTCGGTATTCAATAACATAGTTATTCCCTGTAGGTTCGACATCCGTTTTTTATAAAACGCTTTACTACTTGTTACAATTATGTGCGCTTGCAGATTATTTTACACGAATAAGCATATTCAGAATCAACAAAACCCTCTGACTTATTACCCTGTTGCACATCATGTCCAAACCCCAAACTTAGACACTATGTTCTAATTAAGTATTGTAATACTCACTTCGTAGCATGCTATGTGGCTTCTCAGGGTTATTCATAAGCCTACTTACCATACTAACAACATAGGTTAAGTCAGGTCTAGAGTACACCATAATATACATGATGCTTCTCACCATGCTTACATAAAGTATACCTTGCATAAATCTAATGTCTTCCTTGATTTTAGGTGCTTGATTTATGGACAGTTTTAAATGTTATTCTATTGGTGTGCTAACAGGTTTTAAATTAGACATATCAAACTTATTGAGGATCTTAGGATATAGTTTTTTTGAGATAAATAGAGAAGTCTTCTTTTCCTATCTCTAACTATTTCCACACTTATTATCATCTTAGCTGGCCCAAGTTCCTTAATCTCAAATCTTTTTTTCAATATACATTTGATTTGCTCAATTATATTAGCATCCTTACATGTTATCTACATATAAGAGTAGGTAGATAACGTGGCCCCCCGAATACCTAAAATAAACACAACTATTATAATGACTCATTTTAAATCTATTATCCAGCATATGAAAATCAAATTTTCTGTACTATTGCCATGGAGATTGTTTTAGTCCATACAATAATTTTTTAAGTAAATAAACATGATCAATGTTAAACTCAATTTCATAACTCTCAGGGAGTTGCATATAAATAGTCTCATAGTCGCATCCAGTTTACCGAGTAAGAAAGTTGTTTTTACATTTAATTGTTGTAAGTGTAAATCTTCATAAGCAGTATAGGATAAAATTAATTTTATTGAATTGTGTTTAATAACAAGTGAAAAATTTCATTAAAATCTATCATTTCCCTTTGAGTGAATCTCTTTACTACCAGTCTAGCCTTATACCTACAATCCTTAACTCTTGGTATGCCCTCTTTATCTTTGTAGATCCATTTAGACCCTACCAACTTAGCATTTTCAAGCTTAACAACCATTTTCTCATCAATGGCCTATACCCATTTATGAGACTTAATACTTTCCATGACTTTCTTGTAGGATCTAGAATCCATTTCTACAACCTCATCTGCTATTGTCAAAGCAAAAGTAGTCAGCTCAGCTTGACTATATCTTTTGGAAGGTTTTGTAATCCTCATATTTTTAACCCGAGCTATTTCATATTCATTAAAGACCATATCTCTAATAATAATACATTTTTGCAACCCTGGCTCATCAATCAATAACTTGTGCCCTTTTATCCCTTTAGGGTACCCCTCCATGTGAGTTAATTCTAGTAGGATCCCGAAGATCCAAGTGTACATAATTTAGGATTTGTTTTGTAATGTGAGTTCTAAAAGTCTCTTGTGACTTACGTGACCTAACCTCCTTTTGTGCCATAAAACAATCACATCCTCACCCTAGCATATTAACTGGACAATGTTCTAGAAAATATTCAAATTGAATCTCTACATATTTTAATTAGTAGGATCCCTTAAATCAACAATCTGAAGTACTACTTTACTGACGCTTCTGTTGACATCAAATACTAAATCTTTTTAACAGATAACTGTTTTTTCACTAGATAAATCATGATTTTTTGAACATCAAACCATATATAAGAGTTTGGCTCACAGTAGAACTCTGTTGATGGACCAAATTTAATAGGAGTCTAACTTGTAGTAGAAGTATACTGACACATCGGATCAAATAGGAGTTTGATTCATAGTAAAACTCTACTGACGAATCTGATATGAGCTTGATTTACGATAAAACTATGTTAATGGATGAGATTTGATAGGAGTTTGAGTTACAGTAAAATTCTGCTGACGGATTGTACTAATATTTGATACTTATCTTCTTAGCATTAATAGTTTTATATTCATATTCATATTCTTCTTTAGATAAGATCTATATTTTGAAATTTGACTTCCACACTTTTGTTTTATCTAAAACACTTCCCAACAATTTCTAAATAAAATCGAATAATTATAAATAAAATCAAGTGTTCTACATTCATCCAAATTACAAATCCCATTTTTCAGATTTAAATTTTACTTTGATGATATTTGGTAACATAAGATTTAATTGTAAAAAAAAAGTGAATATTTTCTTCCACAAAATTCAAATTAGGCAAGGGGAAGCAAATGAGAATTTTATGTTTCTTTCTTATGTGTGTATAATTTACATATAGAAAATATAAAAGTATAAAAAGATGTACGATTCTTTATTTTTTGAGAATTTTCAGTTTTACTAAGAATCCCTATTCTCAAATAGAATTCTAACAAATTTTTTTGAGAATTTTTAAGAAATCCTTTCTTTATTTTATTCTCGTTTAGTAAATTATAATTATTAGGCAAAAACAAGATTAAAAAAAAGGATAAAAAAGGAGATTATCATGTACACACATATAAAAAAAATTCTTATCATTTTAATCACTTAGTCATATCCAAACTCAACAACTTAATCACCAAATACTACCAAGATTCTTACGTCAACAATTTTATTCAACTTTTAATTTTAATTTAAAATTATTTTATCTCATTTTATTATCTAAATATGGCCTTATAATGCATCTATTTCCAAGTCCATTTTTCCTTTGCATTCGGAATGTAGAGAACTCTTATCTCAATCAATTATAATAAAATAATCTTAAATGATATTTATATTCTTAGAATATATACAAATTTTGCATAGTTATTTTGAGAAAAAAAAGTGAATAAATATAAAATAAAATGCTAAATATATTTAAGAAAAACTTACAAAAAATATACTTCTATTATTGATGAGCTAAAAATCATGGAATTTTAAATTAAAAATTTGAGTCTTAAAAAAAATCAACAAAATGAGTGACGTAATCAAGTATATGTAGTAGCACTACTTAAATATATAATTTACATGAAAATTCATTTTTTTAATAATAGCGTTTGGATATAGAAATAGTTTCATCTCACCTCATTTTATCTCCATATATTATTATATATTTTTTAAAATTTATATGTAAAATATAATAAATAATTTAATATTTTCAAATTCATAATAATGATAATATTAAAAAATAATATTTTAAAAATATATTTTTTTTAACTTTAATTTTTATCTAACACTATCTCATTTAATCTCACTATCTAAATGATATCCAAATCTCATTTGTTTAAAAGAGATATGCCAGACTTGTATACTTTAAAACGGTATTATATATATAACGGATATACCTCTTAATCCAATCAACTATAATCCTAAAAATATATTGCAAGTAGTTAACTTCAAGTATATAAAATAATATATATATATTTAATTTAATTTTATCGGGCCATGATATATATTTAAAATACTCTATTATTATTTATAAATTTATATTTATTTTATATTATTATTTATTATTATATTTTTTTAATTATTCACAAAAAAATTGATATTATCTTATTATCCAAATACAATCTTAATAAAATCGTTGAACTTGTGAGGTATGAAAAGGAAGGGGCTTCTAAATCCCATTACTAACCAATTTTTTTTATTCTTTGTTATTTATTGAAAGGTTAATACTAACAAAATTTGATTGTGCATAGGCACCCTCTTAGTCCAATATCTAACGAACTTCTCAGAATGTTATATTTTTCCAATAATCGTCAAATTTATACTATCTTCATCTACCAAATTGCATGTATTTGCTTATTTATTTATTTATTTATTTCCGAGTTAACGGTAATAGTTGCGGGGAAAAAATAAAATAAAAAAGAACTACAGACTACGGAGAACCTATTTCGATTCTTCGAATGGTCGTACTTCTTGTGTCTTCACAAAGCTGCTTCTCCCGGGCCTAAAAAACCCGCCGCTGAAAGTGAGTTTGCTCTCTGGCAATGGCCGCCGAAGCTTCGCCTCTCTCTTCTCGACCTTCGACGAAAAGGCACAGGCGAAAAAGACCCCAGTTAGACCCAGAGGTCGAACGACTCGACTCACTTCCGTGGAACTCCGCTCTCCCAGATGACGACTCCTTCTCTCTCGTCGTTGGTACTAACGAACTCGAAGGAGGTTCGGCCCCGTTGTTCGATTTGATTAATTGCTCTGTTTTGATTGGGAGAAAAAAAGGAGAGGGAAAGGAAGGGAGGATAAAAGAAACGGAAAGAAAGTTTGATTTTATATGTTTTCTGTTTTTGAGGTTTTTTGTTCTTAATTAAATGGAAACTCAACTCAAGCAACCGAAATATTTTAAGTAGGCTCAGATGAGCGGACAACTTTATTCTCCAAAATGTGTGGTTTCTTAGTTTGGTTGGCGCGTACCGAGGAATGGTAAAGAAAATGAAATAAGTACGAAGATATTCAGTTTTTTTAAAGTTCTTGATTTTCGAAGCTTTTGGACGACTAAGTACTGAAACGATAATTCTAGTTCCAGAATGATATGCTTTGCTAAATATCCCGAGGAAATAAACAGAATGTCAGGGTTTTATTTGTTCATGCCTCGTGATTTTTGTATTGGCTTGTACAGAAATGTTTGAACCTCGATTTGGTTGGTTTTAGGATTAGTTGGTATTAAAAAAAATCCTACTTTGGAACTGTATTCTTAATTTTTCTTGGGAAGTAAGCTGAGGATTAGGATTTTTAGGGATTTAAGCTTGTACCTAGTTGATAATAATCTTGAATGTTGAATGAATGTAGGATTTCTTTCACTGGAAGAGATTGCTGAAACCGACTATGGTTTAGACATTCCTCAACCCGAGGTAGGAAATAGGAAGGAGAAAAAAGCCAAGCAGGGTACGAAATTGAAGAAATGCAAACATGGCGATGATGACAGCAGCTCTGGTGAGTCTAAAGCCGAAGAGGAAATGGTGGAGGCGGCTAAAGTTGGAGAGAGAACGGAGAAGGATGTAAATGGGAAGACGAAAAAGAATAAGAAGAACAACAAGAAAAAAAAGGCAAACGACAAGGAAAATGAAATGCAGACAAATGAGGAACTCCCAGCTGGTTAGTTTCTGGCTCAATGTTGAACACACTGGATACACATTTAAACTGATGAGGCCTTATGACAGTAGGTTTGTCAATTTTATCATTTTCCGGGTCAGTATTGAACTTGCATATACATTTTGATTTCTGAATGCGGTACTGATTTGAAACTTTGCTTGAGATATCTTTGATATATATACTTTTTTGGGTAAATTGCATTTCCCACCCTAAGCCCTAAAAATTTGTGTATATATGATATGATATCATTTCACTTGATTCTTTGTTTATTTCTTTCCTTCAATCACGTGATAAACATGTCCAGACTATGGTAAAAAATTGTATAAATTTGAGATTTTTTATTTTTATTGGCACTAGGCGTTTAGGAACAACATCCTGACTAATCTCCAGGAGAGAAGGGGGGGGGGGGGGGGGTTAACATAGATTAGGAGATTTATTGCTCAAATTTTTAGTTTAGGGGAGACGTTGCAAAATTCCCTATAGTTTAGGGTGGGAAAGTGCAATTTATTCCCCTTCTTATTTAATTTCCTGAATGGTCCCTTTTAAAATCGCAAGTTGATAATGATTAGAGTTAAGCCAATTTTAATTATAGGCATAGCCGATTGAGATTCATCTACACCGTTATACATGCTACTCACTTGGTGAATGCTAAACTTTTCTCTTGTGATTAGAAATGTAGTTGATATAAATAACTGTTGTGTTGATAATTTAGTAATGGGGAAAAAAATTTGACAAAGCAAAGTTGGAAAGACTTTAATTAGCATGGTAGGTTTGGCACCAATCTTTATACGATACCACCCACACCTGACAAGACCCATCAGTTTCTGTTTAGCAATAACTCCCCTTTGGGTATGCTTTAGTTTCTATGAAGTCAATTTGTTTTGTGTGGTATGTGTTGTCAAGCTGTGTAAGATGTGTATAATAGTGCATAATATAGGTAGCCAAACTGTTGAAGGTTCTGTAGTACTGTACTAAATATTTATGCAAAACTGAAAGAGACATTTCCCACAAACTGTGCAACTTTATTGTAGTTAGCAGTAGCATGGATGATTTTGAAGAAGGGTTGGTTGATGGAGCTGATTATTATGCTTGGAATGAGTTGAGGCTTCATCCCCTGCTCATGGGATCAATACACAGGCTTGGCTTCAAGGAACCAACTCCAATACAGAAAGCTTGTATTCCTGCTGCTGCTCATCAAGGGAAGGTCGGTTAAGGTTATTGCCTAAGGCGGTGCATGGGTGATAATGAGACTAAGTGGGTATTTTTTTATGATTTGTTTATGTGACAGGATGTTGTTGGTGCTGCGGAGACGGGATCTGGGAAAACACTTGCTTTTGGTTTGCCCATTTTGCAACGTCTCCTAGAGGAACAAGACAAGACTACAAAGATGCCTGATAAGGGGGAGGAAGCAGAAATTTTTTCTCCAGAGGGCCTTTTACGGGCTCTTATTATTACTCCCACAAGGGAACTTGCACTTCAGGTATAAAGTCTTTATATGTTGCTTCTGTTTTATGTTATCTCTAGGTTGCATAAGTGCTTGAATGGAATTATAGAGTCTGCTCCTCACTTTTGTGCATAAATAGCATTGACTATGGGCTCCTTTCTCGTGTTAAATGGAGTCATCTTACATGCATATATGTGAATGCATGAATTGTACGTCATCCTAATCTACTTTTTGTGAAAAGGCCAGTGCATGCATGGATGCCTCATACAAATAATCTTAATTACCATATTAGATAAATGCCTTCCTTTAGCTCTTTAAGAATGAATTGATCATGAAATTCAAGCCGTTTCTTGTTACCTTTTACTGTGGGCAGTGAATGGGAGATTTATCTGTTGAGTTAGGAACTAACAATTTTTGGAACCAATTTACAAAATTCGATTAATGGAATTGGAATTTGATCTCATAATCCAATTTGAAAGGAAATGATTTGAATTGGTGTTGCAATTTTGTTCAATTTTTTACAATAGAGAGTATGTGGATTCAAGAATATGGGTAAAGTAAGGATATTTTGGGCATTTGGTAGAAGGATCATTCAAAAGGAATTTGGTTAAGATCAAATCCAACCATGATGAGATGTGGTCCTTTGTAAAGGACTCATATGAACTGTTAATTTTATACAGATTATGTAAGGCTACTTCATACCTTCAATATACGAATAACTAATATGATCTAAACTTTTTTCTTAGGTCACCGATCATCTCAAGGCTGTAGCCACTGGAACTGATATTAGAGTGGTTCCTATTGTTGGGGGAATGTCAACAGAGAAGCAGGAAAGACTCCTAAAGAAAAGGCCTGAGATTGTTGTTGGAACTCCAGGGAGGTTATGGGAACTTATATCAGGAGGCGAAAAGCATCTTGTTGAGGTAGGCACTGATACATGTAGATGTTCATCCAACCATTTTATAAGATGGCTTGCTTATTTTTCAGTCCCAAGTGAAAGAAGTCAGAGTTCTGGTTCAATTCTAGTTATTCTAATAGAACCATATTCTTGTATACTGTCTTCAGTTGCTTTATTCATTGATGTACTGTACTGAACTGTTTTGTTTGACTTATTCTTCTTGCTTTTGCAGTTACATTCTTTGTCTTTTTTTGTGTTGGATGAGGCTGATCGAATGATTGAAAATGGACATTTTCGTGAGTTGCAGTCAATAACTGACATGCTTCCTGTCACCAACAGCCCCATTGAAGATCACTCTCGAAATACACAAAATTGTGTCACAGTTTCAAGCTTCCAAAGAAAGAAAAGACAAACTTTGGTTTTTTCTGCTACCATAGCACTATCTGCTGATTTTCGCAAGAAGCTAAAGCGTGGTTTTGTAAAACCAAAGCAAGCTGATGGGTTGAATTCTATAGAAGCTCTCTCCGAGCGAGCCGGAATGAGAGATAATGTTGCCATCATTGATCTGACAAATGCATCAGTTTTGGCAGACAAGATTGAGGAATCTTTTATTGAGTATGTAAATTTCATCATTATTTAGTATCTGGTGTCTGCAAATCTTTTGTTTGTAAATCCCAATTCACTTCTCAATCAAACCATCTTGTATCTTACTAAGTTTGAAGTGTCTATTTTTTTGCTGAACTTGCAAATGTTAGGTTTTTGACGTACAACCAAATAAGTTGTCCAACTCTTCATATGGAATTTGTCTGGGTCAAAACTTATTATGCCTACAATTTATTCATTCTTATTGCTATAAATTATTACTGTTCATTCTGTCCATTAATTAGTAAAAGACCTTGAATTGCGTCTTGATTTGGCTAGCACACTTACGATTTTTCTCTTTCGTTAGCCTCCATTGATGCGTGCTACGCTAACACTAGCTTAGTTCGTGGTGATCACGATGGGTCATACTACCAAGGTGGCGAAGCCAAGCTGTTCATTTTCGAGCATGAGAGTGGTTTGTTGAGGATAACAGAGAGGGGATGGAAGGCAGAATACTTAGTTTTGTTGGGTCCATTGGCTGTTTCTTGGTTGGGAAAAGTTTTAGTGGAGAGTTTGAAAGGTGAGGAGTTGTATTCAACTACAAGAGAAGGATATCAGAGCCTCATAGCACACTGCTGCTCGAATAAATGGGATCCTTTTTTAGAGGTATCTGGATACAACCAGGGGGAAGAAGGAATGAATGTCATATGTCTCCCTGAGGGGGAGAAGGGGTGGGGATGGAGAAAGCTTAGGTCTTTGTTAATGGAGAATGTTTGTGGGACCTCAAAACAGGGTGGTGTTGTGGAAAAGGGTAAGGGTGATCTCTAGAGAAGGAACCCAAACCAACGGTCGTATAAGGAGGCTCTAGTGACGGAATTTCGTCGTGAAAAGAATAGTGTTGCCGTGAACCAGTGTGCAAGTGTTGTGAACTAGTGGGTAATTGCCGTGAACCAATGGGTATTTCGTACCATGCTTCGTGCAATGACTAGAGCAGGAGGTCTGCGGCTTGTCAGGAGGCTTGGGAAGTCCGAAAGTAACTTTTGGAGATGCAAGGACAGATGCGACAATTGCAGCGTGATATGGCAGATGTACTGGAGTTGGTCGGTCAATTTAAGGTAAAAGATGAGTTGGGGGCAAACTTGTCTCTTTGCACAACTGTATTAACATAGGCATGCTTCGAAAATAGGGGTTGAAATGGGCTGAAATCTAACAAAGCTCGAACAAAAACCCATGGGGATAGGAAAGGCAAGGCTGTGTGGAGGCCAACGGGTAGGCCTGAACCTCAGCCCATACCTTGGGCTTGGGTTTTGTGTACATGGGGAATGGAGTAGGGTCGTCTCAGGCTAGGGCCCAATCCAAATACACCTCATCTGGACTCGGGTCTGGGGTTGAGTTTGGCTCAGTTTTGAAGAAAAAAGAACTTATGGGTCTGCAGGTCACTGGGCCTAGTTTAGGGCCAGGTGTAGGGACTTGCAAGGGCTTGGATTCGTGCCGGACAGCTTGCTGGCGAAGGAGGTCCGACGGGGGAGACTAAGACCATACCGGAGGTGGTGGTGGCGACACTCGACAACTCTTTGCTGGATCAGTCCGCGCAAAATACGATCATTGAGTTTCAAAACCCCTCGTGGGGTGCTTAAAACGCGCTGACAAGGCTGGAGGGCAATGGGTCGTTTCAGGCGAACTTGTTTGTCCATCCTTATGAAGTGTTTGAGGTGACAAAGGAGGATGAAGACTCAAATGACCTAATGCACTCGGTAGAGGACAAGTTATTCTTGTCTGAGGCGTATGGGCAGCAAGGTCTAGATGATATTTCTTTGGGAGAGGAGTTCTAGGATTTTTAGAGCAATAGGATGGGGAATTCGATGCTAATGAATTTATTTTTTCCATATCAAGCCTTTGATTGGGTAATGAATAGGGTTGGAGAGTTTTAACACTTAGTAGGAATTAAATGCGAAGGGTATGAAGAACAATTCATGGCGTTGTTAACGGCTATTGAGGCGGGTCATAAAGAAAAAGAAAAAGAGGGCTCGAAACAACATCGAGAGCATAGAAGATTGACTTGGGCAATGAATGAAGGTAGGTCAAGCAGGGGGAGGACAAAAGTGAAGGGTTGGCTGTTCGCTCAATGAAACCAAAGATCGTGTCATGGAATGTCCTGGCGCTCAATGAGGTTAATAAGCGTCTTCGGATTTAGCATTTGCTTCAGGAGTTGTCTGTAGGAAACGAAACTGAAGATGGTCAATAGGAGTATTGTGCGAAGTTTATGGGGGTGGAAACCACATGGACTGGACGTTCATGGCCTCTTTAGGGGCGTCGGGAGGAGTTGTAGTGATGTGGGATAGACTGGTGGTGGAGAAAATAGAAGATTATGTAGGGCGGTATATAGTAGCCTGCTCCTTTAAATGCATTTATGATAATTTTATGTGGGCTTTTGCAGGTGTTTATTGATCAAATGCAGATGCGGATGGAAGATTACTTTGGGATAAATTAGCAGGGGTGTATAGTTAGTGGAATATTCCGTGGTGCATTGGGGAGGATCTCATAATTAGATTCCTGAGTGAAAATTTCGGGAATAGAAGAGTGAGGCCTGTAAGTGTGGAGTTCCCGGAGTGTATCTCTGACCTAAACTTGGTAGATCTACCACTTGCTAGGGGCCTGCAACTTGATTGAATAACCAAACTTGGTCTAGGTTAGACTGCTTCTTAGTTTTTCAGGAGCGATAAAATCACTCTACGGACATCTGGCAAAAGCGTTTGGTATACTTAGCATTGGATCATTAGCCAATGATGCTCTATTCTGGGGGACTCCATAGTGGACGCTGCTACTTTAAGTTTGAGAATATATGGTTGAAGTTGGAAGGCTTTAAGGATAGGGTTAATCAGTGGTGGTCCTCCTACCAGTTCATGGGGACTCCTAGCTTCTTTTTTGCAAACAAACTGAAAGCCCTAAAAAGATATTGAAATGAGTGGAATACTTAGTCATTTCGGACATCCGGGAAAATAAGGATAGAAAATGGATGGAACTTCAGGAGTTAGAACGAATCCAAGAGGGGCGACCACTTACTCAAGAAGAACAATTGCATAAGACTACGTTGGCTGCAAACTTAGAAAGGATAATTTTGCCAGAGGAAGTGTAATGACGTCAAAAATCAAGAGTTTTGGCTATGGGAGGGGGATTGTAGTACGAAGTTTTTTCATAGAGTTGCAAACGCCCATAGAAGAAACAAAAATATTGAAATGCTAAAGATAGATGGGGCAGATTGTTGAGATACGGTGGTTATTCAAAATCATACTGTTGATTTCTATAAAAAGCTTCTTTCTGAACAGGTGGGATGGCTGCCCACTCTCGACAGGCTTACCTTTGATACTATTGAGTCGAGTAATGTAGTTTAGATGGAGAGGGCTTTCGAGAAAGAAGAAGTGTATGATGTTGTAAGGAAAATAGTCAAAGACAAAGCTCCTGGGCCTGATGGTTTCTCTATGGAGTTTTTCCAAAACTGTTGGGGAGTGATTAAAGAGGACCTTATGAAGGTGCTTTAGGAGTTGTTCTTGGTCGAGAAGTTCGAGAAAAGTCTTAACACCACTTTTTTGCTCTCATTCCCAAAAAGGTGGGGGCTACAATAATTACGGACTTTTGGCCTATCAACCTAGTAAGTAGAGTTTATAAAAATATTGCTAAAGTGCTTGCTAACTGCTTTAATGAGGTGATTGGGAAGCTTATCACCTAGCCTCAAAATGCATTTGTGAAAGATAGGCAGATCCTTAATGCGGTTCTCATTGCCAACGAATGCATGGACAGTAGACTGAAGAATGGCCTCACATAGATTTTGTGTAAATTAGATATGGCAAAGGCGTATGATCACGTCAATTGGGACTTCCTTCTGCATCTACTTTGTAGGTGTAGTTTTGGGGAAATGTGGAGGAAATAGATCTATTGGTGCATAGCTACGACTTGATTCTCGGTGTTGATCAATGGTAGTCCAGAGGGTTTCTTCCAAAGTTCTCGTGGATTGAAACAAGGAGATATGGATTCCCTTTGCTATTCGTTATTGTTATGGAGGCATTGAGCAAAACGACATCGGCTTTAGTGGAGAACGGTTTTATAAGTGGGTTTCCAATTCACACACCTGTTAGAGGCATTTCTTATATTTCTCATGTGTTGTTTGCAGATGATACTCTCATAATGAGTGAAGCAGATCAAGAACAGGTGCGTTCTCTGAAGGCCTTGCTCTCTGCTTTGAAGTAGTCTCTACTTGAAAGTGAACTATGATAAATCTGAGATGGTATCAGTTGGAGACATTCATAACATTCAGGAATTAGCAGGAGATTTGGGGTGCAAGATTGCTTCCCTACCTATAATTTACTTGAGACTTCCTCTTGGGTGAGCATTGAGGGCATCCGCAATTTGGGACACAATGATCGAAAAAATAGAGAGGAAATTAGCTGGCTGGAAGATGTACTTATTTAAAAGGAGTCGTATCACTTTGATCAAGAGTATACTCTTGAACTTACCCACAAACTTTTTATCTCTATTTCCTATACCGGCTAGTGTGGCGGGCCGCATCAAGATGATACAACATGACTTCTTGTGGGATGGTTTGGGAGAGGAGTTCAAGTACCATCTAGTCAACTAGAAGATGGTTTGTCGCCCTATATCGAATGACAGGCTTGGTATTCGAAATTTGAGGATGTTCAATGGGGCGTTACTTGGCAGCTAGTTGTGGAGATACCACAAGGAACCAGAAGCCTTATGGAAACATGTGATAGAAAGCAAATATGAGAGTATTTGGGGTTTTTTTTGGGGGGGGGGTTGGTGTACTAGCGAAGCTTAAGAGGCGTATGGAGTAGGACTGTGGAAAAACATAAGAAGAGGGTGGGGGATCTTTCACCAACATACTAGACTACAATTGGGGGTAGGAACTAGGACTAGATTCTGGAAGGACGTCTGGTGTGGGAACGGGGCTTTACAAGATTTATTTCCTTTACTCTTCCAGAAGCGACAAAGATTCCACGGTGGCAGAGGCTATAGAATTCACAGGTGGGCAGATATATTGGAATGTAAATTTCAATCGGGCGTCTCAGGATTGAGAATTGAGTAGTTTTGTTGACTTTTATAGCCTCATATCCTCGCTTAGACCAAACATGCAGCATGAAGATGGTATGTGGTGGATACCTGCAGGGAAACGTGTTTTCAGTGTGCGCTCCTTTTATAAGATTCTCACAAAAGGACCCAATCTTTAGTTTCCTTGGAGAAAGCTTTGATGTTGCATGTGTCGAAGAGGGGGTGAGACGGTAAACCATCTATTTTTGCATTGTGAGAAAGCTAAGATTCTCTAGAATGAAGTATTTAGCAGACTAGATATAGCATGGGTAATGCCGGAGATCGTAGTGGCTGCTGTGGCATATTGGACATCGATTCGAGGTAGGAGAGAGATCAAAGTGGTTTGGAAGATGATCCCTATCTGTATCATGTGGTGTCTGTAGCAAGAGCGCAACGAGCGGACTTTTGAGGATAGAGAGATTGACGAAGTTGCTTAAAGTTTTATTTTTTAGAAACTCTATATATTGGGGCCATTGCCGTGGTTCTAATGGCATGGACATGCATAATTTTTTTGTTTCTAATGCTTTTACTTGATAGGGCATAGAAGTCTTTGTAATTGACATTTTGCTCATTCTTTCATCAATAATACAATTTTAAAAAAAATGATTTAGCTAGCAATACATTAATTTATGCTGTAATAATTTGAATTTTATAACTATCACAAATTTGAAGTCCTCATTCTAAATCTCTGGTGGTCCTGCTTGTTGACTTAAAGTAGTGAATTTATTTTTGTTTGTTACATCTGTATATGCTTTGCCCAGTATTGATACGTATTATATTCCTTGTGGGTTAGATGTACAAATAAAGTATAATGAAGTCTATAAATGTTTAGAAACCTGTTTCTGTATTAATTGGAGTAAACTTTGTTGTGAACTTAGGCTACACCTGCGCCAAAAAGTGTTCTGCTAGCCTTCTTTCACATGCTCTAGGACTTAGGTTTGCAATCCAGATGGCTTTGATGGAATATTATTAATTTTAATAGCTTGCAGATGCAGGGAGGAAGATAAAGATGCCTATTTGTATTATATTTTGAGTGTTCATGGAGAAGGTCGCACGATTGTGTTCTGTACATCAATTGCAGCTCTGCGCCATATCTCTTCTCTTTTGCGTATTCTTGGCATCAATGTTTGGACACTACATGCCCAAATGCAGCAGCGAGCTCGGTTGAAGGTGAGATTCTCCTTCAATTATTAGATATGTTCATATCTATTTGCATTCTTCCTTGACGTGAGACGGTAAAAGGTTGACTTGATGTTATTCTTTGCTGCTGCTCCAGTATTTTACGTGTTTCTGATTTGGTCCTCCCTGAGTCTCTTGTAGCATATAGTGTGGCACTTCTGCATCTGTATGACAATGAATCAGTGTTTTCTAATTTAAGTTAAATATTAGCTTTTACATCCCAGCAAGTGTTAGTACGGTGGAAGTTTGGTTCATTTAACAGATGAAATTGATTATTATGACAAGCGATCCAATTAGTGTAGTGGTAAGCATGGTTTTTTAAGCTCGTGTCAAAACTAACAAGTAACAGCACCTTACAGGGAATTAATGGATGGATAGGTCTCTGTTACTGCTATTCTCATAGCTACGTGTTTTGTAATCTGCTGTTGAAATAAATTCTACTATCAAATTTGAACTGTTTAAATACTATGCATGACAAAATAATGAATAAATCAGGTCAGACAAATTCTTAATTGCATCAAGCATAAAGAAAGCATAAGTTAGAATGTAGGTTTTACTAACCGTCCTGGAATCAGGAATTGCTTGAATATGCTTTGAAAACAGTGCTTGCATACATGGGGTCTTAGGACATGCTTGGATAATGAGATAAGACGAGAAATTGTGCGAATGGTAGTAAAATGGTTTGAGTTTAGGTGTTCTATTGGATTTTGGGAAAGGAGAGAGAAAAAGTTGAATAAAAATATTATAAAGAAAGAATTGTTTGAAGATTATTTTTGTTTTGAAATTAAAAAAAGTTGTATTGTTTTTTGTGTTCAAGAGTTTAGGAAAGTTGTATTGGATTTTGTGCTTAATTAGATCATGATTAAGAAATAATTAGATAAAAATGTTAAAAATCTAATAATTTATATTTAAATGATATTTGAGAAGTAAAATATCATGCTAAGAATAATTAGAATTGTGAGAAGTTTTGAGATGACATGAGAAATCTCTGTTGCCAAACAAGTCCTTAGTCAATTGTAATTATTGAGAATGGCAATTGGATCAGATGGTAAATGCATGGTTGGAGTGTGGGGGCTGAAGGGGCCTTATTTTTGAGGGGGCTTCAAATGCAAAGGGTTTTGAGACCCGTTAGTAAATGAGCTCATTTAATTTCTGTTGGAGTTCTTTGGATATATCAAAAATCGAACTTTGCATTTTCCCATTCTCCTTTTGGAAGGAAGCAGCATGCTGAGAAATGTGGGGCCCATAACTAAATTGACATGATTGTCTTACCACTTTTGTCATATTTTGGGCAAAGTATCCTGTTTTCTTCTTCATTGTCTTTCCTTACTATCTTGTTTAATGCAGGCAATTGATCGTTTTCGTGGAAATGAACATGGAATACTTGTTGCCACTGATGTTGCAGCAAGAGGCCTTGATATTCCTGGTGTTCGAACTGTTGTTCATTATCAGCTGCCACATTCTGCTGACGTAAGTTAATAATGTTCGGATGCTCTTCAACATGTTTTCGGTATTATTCTTACCTTCTTTAACCATATTTAATTATCCTTTTTTTAGGTTTATGTTCATAGGAGTGGAAGAACTGCTAGAGCTTTTGCTGATGGGTGCAGCATTGCACTAATCTCACCAAATGAAACATCAAAATTTGCTTCCTTGTGCAAATCATTTTCCAAGGTAATCCTGACAAGAAAGTTTCTAGTGCCCCTACAGACTTGAGCGCTTGATTCACAAAGATTGGCTTGGATTCTCTCATTTGAAATTGTATCTGAAAATTCAAGGGCTAATTGATGGATTTATGGAGGTTCTACGAATTAGAACTTAAAAGAATAGCATTTACTATTCTTAGCTCCTAGTTCTTTTCTTAATATAACTTTTAATTGCAACTTACGCTCATAGCCTTTTCCCTGTACACAGGAAAGTTTTCAGCGATTTCCTCTAGAGAACTCATACATACCAGAGGTCATAAAACGATTATCTCTTGCTCGTCAAATAGACAAAATTTCTCGGAAGGACTCCCAGGTGTTTACCTTCAACCTAATATGCCTTTTCAGTTCTTACATGCAATTGTAGCTTGGGGTTTGGGCTCTGCCTGCGCCCTGGTCACCATTGGCTTCTTGAAACTGAATGTGGGTTGGATTTCAGCATGTGTCAGATTGGTCCCATTTGTTAACCTTTACCAGTTAAAATTGTAAAAATTTGTTACTATTGTATCTACAGGGTTTATTGGCTGTGTTGAATGCTTTATGGTTTCCCTAATCGCTTTACATGATTATTTTAGTTGGATTTTTTTCTTTAACCGCAGTTTACACTTTGTGTTTTAGTGCCTGTTTTCCTTTTCTGCTTATTCTAAATCCTTAATGTTCTAATGACAATTCACTGCAAGTTTCTTCTTTTGAAACTCTTAATAACTTTCTTTTTTTTGTATTTTTAATTTCTCCCATAATTGCAATACTTTTCATCTTTTATATTACAATATGCATTTGCTGCATTTCTAAATTTGTGTGTGGGTGCATTCTAGGAGAAAGCCAACAAAAGCTGGCTTGAACGAAGTGCAGAGTCAGTGGAATTAGTGATGGACAATTATGACAGTGAGGAAGAAAGAGTGAATAAATTCAAGCAAAAGAAAGCCACGTCCATACAATTAAAGAAGTTGCAGCAGGTTTCACCTTTCCTTGGATATTCTTGTTTTTAACCTGAACCGCTGCCCCGTGCAGTTGGCACCTTCATGTCCTAAAAGAAAGTTATATCATGCGAGCATAGATTTTTATTTCTCTTTCAAATTGCAGGAGCTCAATATGCTTTTATCACGTCCATTGCAGCCAAGAACATTTTCACGCCGTTATTTGGCAGGGGTAACCATTTATGATATCTTATTTCGATTATAACCTATTTTTTTCACCCACTTTTCAAGTTCAATCAGTACCTTTTTTTCTCCCTTTCAGGCTGGTGTTTCACCTCTTATGCAACATCAGTTTGAAGAATTAGCTAGGCAAAAACTTGGTGATAGCCAGGGTTCAGGAGAAAACAAAAGAAGGAAATTAGTCATTATTGGTCAGAATTGTGTGGAACCACTCCAGGCACTTCGTAGTGCCGGTCAAGAGGTATAGCATGTTTATCCATACTTATGTTATATTCTTTAGTTAACCAAAAATTCCGATTGAATATCAACTTATCAAAGGTTAAAAAAAAGGAGAATCCCCATCTAAATTAAATTTATCATTTCACACCCATATGGGTTGTGGATACCCAGAAGATGACTTGCCAGGAGATCACATAATTCTTCTTTTTTTTTTTTTTATCAGTAAATAGAGATTGTATTGATGTGGAATAGGCATAACCAAGTACATGATTCCTAAAAGTCTATGTCTATGTAACTATAGTTTGAAAGCAAATCTTTTTTTATTATAGGTATGAAAGTAAATCTCAACTGTTTTTTAAACCATTCTATAGTTCATTTGTCTTTTCAGGAAAAAAAAAATCACTGATACCGTTCCATGTGAGGAACGATATAATTGCACATGCATAGGGAGTTATCTATGTCCAGCATGACAGCATCTGTTGTCAGCCATTTTATATTCCAGTATAGAGCTTTGAAAAATATAGAGATCTAGTTTTTTATCAATTATTTTATTGGTACATTTGACATGCTAGGGTGCAGCCTAAAAGAATGGAGGCATTAGAAAAAATGATTCAAGCTTCCCTTGGATCTCAGGACCTATGATATGCTGAATTAGAGAATTTCTGTCTCCCTTTTAATTCCTATACTGAGTAGTTCCTGTACCATTGTAAACGGTAAATCATCAGCAACAAGAAGTTATTGTTATGATGTTAATGATGCAAAAAGATGGTAAAACTGAGATAACTTACAGCTGTATGGAAGTCCGTATGATGGTAATATCTATGATTCTATCCACTTTTTCCCCCAAGTGGATTTTTATATTTTGATGTCACTATCTTTACAGGTGCATATGGATATGAAAGGGGTGGCAGAAAAACGAAGAAATATGGATAATCTTAGGAGAAAGAGAAAAGAAGAGAAGAAACGTATGCCCTTTTCTAGTTTACAGCGTTTACTTTTCTTGTTTTTCCAATTCTCATCTTTCCTTTTTCTTGTTTGATCTCTTCCAGGTGCGCGGGATCAGCGAAGAAAGCAGAGGAAGAAGTTGAAAATGGGCGGCGAGTAGAGCGGCTCTTCGAAATTGATAGAAATCGAACGTAAAACATGGAACTATTAGAATCTGGTCATCTGTTGTGTAGTTTTTATTACTATGAACACATAAATTATAAAATTTTGACTCATTCGAAAGCCTACATCAAATTTAGATCCAGCATTAGATAATTCTACATAGACCTGCCACATGCAAAAGTTTGCAGAGTTTGTCAACAGCCGAATAATTGTGTGAAAGGCAATATTGCCGGCAATGTCGTTCTCATGGCAGTTTATAAGAGGGGAAGATGATTTTGGAATTCAGGCATTCCTTTTGACTTTTACTCAGCCACGCGTTTCCTGAATCTGAAAGATCAAGAGATCACACGGAAATTTGACATTTGTTTCCTACGTTGCAGCAACCAGATTGTAAACGCACTTAGTTTACAATTAGCTGCTGACATTAAAAGTAATTTATTATGTACGGATGTGCTGTACTGCATCACCTATTTTTATTAATCTAATAATTAATTATTTTATTGAGCAAGTTGCATTAATTTCTCTAGAGAATTATGGTTAACAAAAATAGAAACGCAAGTAGTATGATCATGATGACGTCATTGTGCGTGTGTGGATATCAAAAGGAAAAATGTTAAAGTCTCGTTTAGTTTAGTTTAATTTTTAATATTATTATTATTATTTTAGAATTTAAAAAAAGTATATTAGAATTTGAAAATTGTATATTGAAATTTGAAAAAAGTGTATAGAAATTTGTATTTTATATAAAAAAATTATAAAAGTATAATGATGAAATGAAGATTAGTTGAACTACAAACGGGGCCTTAGGTTTTCCGGTGAAATGGGTCTTGTTTTATCTTTTTAATTTTTATTTTTTTATATTATTTTTAAGTAAATATATTTAAATAATAATGTGATTTTTTTATATGTTTAAAAAATATTTTAAGATGTCAAAAAAATTATATAAAAAATAATTTTACATAATTTTTTTAATACCTTAAAAAAAATTTAAAAATTTTAAAAAAATCATATTATCATTTAAAAATATTTACTAAAAAAGAATATTAAAAAAACTAAAAATTAAAATAAAAAGGTGAAATGGGATCCAATCGAGTCCCGTTTCACTGAGGTGAGTAGCATCACCCTACCAAGAGACTACTGCTATGTCTCTAATAAAATTATACAAAGATAATTTCATAAATTAATGTAATTATATTTGATTCATTATATTTACTTTACAATAAAAATAACTTTTTAACCTGACGAATTACATAAACTCATAATTTCTTTTGTTTAGTCTTTTTGTAACTAGAATATTTTTCGTACCAAGATGGTACCATTGTCATTTCATAATTTCTTGATTAGATGTCATCATTTCGTAACATATATTTGTTATTTTAGGCTTATATTTATTCAACTTGAACCTTAGTTTTAATATTGATTGATAGTCTTGCAACTATGATTACAATCAAAGGGTTATGGATGTGAGCTCCTCTAATACAAACAATGGTGCTTATTGTATATCATGACATAATATGGTTATTGTTTATGATAGTTTTGATAGTTTTTTCTCGATGGTGTTATAATTTGGGGAGAACATATCAATTGTTCTCGTTTGTTTTTTTAAGTAGTTTTCAATTCCTCTGTGATTCGGTATTCTAATCGATACTCATTGTTATTACAATAATTTTTTAATTCAAAATTAACAAATTATAATATGAAATTATACATAATAGCTCTTATATTCAAGTTGTTACTTGTTAATAGTCAACTCTTTACATTGTGTCTCTTAGACTATTCCAAATGACTTGATGTGATTAGGGTTTAAAAAACTAGCTATTGCAGAATTAAATATATCTTCACATTGTCACCCTTTGGTTATCTAAAATGGATTGTAGTTTATTGACCAATCAATCATGCTTTTGACTTTCATTTTTGGAACTTGATATCTATCGTGAAGAAGGAGGGAAAGAAAAAATATATATAAATGTAGAGTTTATTTTGGGGTGGCATAGGTGTGTGAATTTAGAATACGCATGCTTAATGCTGTGAAATTGACTCCACATCACTGACTGCGAAATAAACATTGCCTAGTTTAGATTTTAAATCCTTCTCAATTTACTTTATTTTATCATTACAACTTTTTAAAATTTTCATACATTTTTCTAAATTTTTATATAAAATATAATAAACAATTTAACCTTTTCAAATTTCAACACACTCATAATATTAAAAACTAATATTCTAATAATATTTTATTTAATTCAGTTCAACTCAACATCCAAACGCACCCTTAAGGAGGCCAACAAAAAAAAAACAAAATATTGCCAATATAAATGTAGTAATGCTTGATACAATTTTAAATTGTGTAAGTTATATATATATATATATATATATATATATATATTTTAAAAGTTAGAGTTCATTAATAAAAAAGAACTTTTGATGTAGATTATAAATTTATCTAATTTTTTAAAGAAAGTGTGCGATGCTTACACACTAGAAAAAAACTTTTTTTCTTATAAATATTATATGATTTTTTTTTTCAGTTAGAGCAATAAAAGAATTCTGTCATTTTACTCAGATTCAATGTATGGAGCACTCTTAGTGTGGCATATGTTATCCACGCGTCACCACAACCGAACTTTTTGTATTGTTTGTCTGCTTTTTTGAGTTTTTGTGTTTTCTTGTCAATGTTGATGGTAGTTTTTATTGTATTGTTGATTTATGTTTGTATAGAAAAAAGTCTTTAATGAGAAATAATCTTTCGGATCTTTAATCTATAGAGTTTAGTGTCTCTCTCTTGTGGAGAAGAGATTCTTAGTAACTACCTCCTTTAGAGGTAGTGTTTGGGCTCTCAAACGATTGTTTGAAAGGTTTAGAGTTGCATTCCAGCTGCATGCTAGTTGATTTGTAAATTGAGTCTATTAGTTTTTATAAGTCACATTTATAAACTCATGTTATTGGTTTAATGGCAAACCTGTTTCTCAAAAGAAAAAAAAAATGTACGGAGGGCAATGGCCAATAAAGATAGTCCCTGATTAATGAAAATTAAACTTGAAGGAACATATATATATATATATACATATATATATATATACAGGAGCGGACCCATGTTCAAGGTAGCCCCCTAAAATTTTTCAAAACTTTACTTATAATATAAATTTATATAATTTATATATATAATTAAAATTCTCTCTTAGATTTTTTTTTAAAAAAAAATTCCCCCCCTTTCAATTTTTTATTAAAATTATTTCTTTAAATCTCAATATAAATCTATTTATATTTTAATTTTTATCTTCATTTAAACTCAAATTTTAACTCACATAATCTCGCAGTTATTTTAACAGTATAATTCTAACAAAAAAATTGATTATAAATTTATATGATTGTAAAATTAATTGATTATACTCACTTATTTAGTTTTACTCTAACTTGTATGATTATGAGATATAATTTGTTAAAAATGTAATAGCGTTACATCATTACTTATTAGAAAGTTCTCAAATTTATTCTTGATCTATACATTTTTCTTAAATCATAGAAAAATATGAGCAAGTATGCAAGAACAATTGATTTTTTTTTTTTAAAAAAAAGACGTAGACAATTAGAAAACTAATATATGTTTAGAGAGCTTGGTAACAATAGAGCATGATACTTCTATCACTGATGACCATCCTTCTAAATTTACACGCACCGTATATTTTATCGATCGCCTCCCAATATAAAATCTTAATTCCGCCCTTATATATATATATATATATATATATATATATAACATATAACTAAATGCAATTATAAAGAAACAGAATCTTAAGCTGATTAGCACGCTCATTGTTTCTTAATTATTTTATGCAGATAAACCATCTAGTAAACGCAAATGATCGGTAACCATTATTAATGTCTACTAACTTCTACGGTTTGGTGCTTGCTCTCAGAAACATGAGCTGGTTTTGGCTGTGGACGAATCTCCATGTTGGCTGATCCAAAACTCTATAGAATATTAAAGCGTTACTAAAGACAAAGTTGTACATTTAAATTATCCTATAAGAGGATGGTATTTAATTTCAGAAATATTTTATCTATAAATAGATTATATAAAAATAATTTTATAAATTATTATAATTTGATATGATTTATAAGATTGTAAAATTACTTTTATTTAAAAATAAATATTGCGGATCACATCAAAACATTTTTGGATATAGCACTTCTAATTACATTTTATCAGAACCATTTTTGGAGGCATTAATATATAATATATGATATACCTCTTATATTTATATCAGCACAGCTCAATTTTATCACTAGTTGATTTTTTACTTTTTCTTATTTTTTATCATTTTAAAATATTTTTAAAAAATATAAAAAATATATCAATACACTAATAATCATTTTTTTAATTATTAAGTAAAAAAATTAAGAAAATAAAATAAAATATACAATATGGCAAAATAAAGTGTCAAAATGAATTGACATACTAGCATTTTTCTTGTATCTTTTTTAGAGCATCTTCGTTGAATTATGCAAATGCAAATATAAAAAAGTACAAGTTTTCATATATATCAAAATTTGAAGAGTTACTATTCACTTCTTGTAGAAAAATGTGCTTTTAATAGATTTTTATTTTTTTCTCTCACTTTTACCTCCTTACTTTTAATAAAAATAAAGAACAACTTTTTTTATATATATGTAAAAATTTTACTTTTTTTTATTTGCATTTGTATAATCTAATGAGGATGCTTTTATTTAAAACCTTAAAACTCAATCAAGAACTCAAAGAGAAGCTGGCAAAAATGATTTGTTGGAGAGTGGTAACTGGCTGTAGTTCGATAAGGATTGTTACCTACATAGAAAGTTAAGCATGAAACCTACATTTAAAATAGGCGTGCTGGACAGTAACCTCTCACATAAACAGTAAAATCATTTGTGAGAGGCTGCCAGTATTTTTTCTTAAAAGAACATGCATGTTGGAAAATTCCATGATGGTTCAACCTTTAAACAAGTGGGAACAACGAGGTTTCTTGGTCTTTTATTTCTTATTATTTTTTTGACCTATAAAAGTGAAAAGTGGGTTCATTTCTTCAGCAAGTGGAGGTATAATGCGTCTTTTGCCATGTTGTTTTGTTGTACCTTTTGAAAGTTATTGGCAAAACCATTTTTTCTATCATTTTGGACTGTATTTGATTGTTGAAGTGAGCTTACTTCATTCTAAATTGACTCAATGGTTCAATTATCTTTTAAGTTATAGAAATATCATGATATTTATTTATTTTTCCTAAATTTGATTATTTAATTGAAAGTTGGATGAAGTGTGTCACTGTGTACTCTGGATTATTGCATACCTTTACTCTAATAAAAAGTTACAACATTTGAAAGTTATTATATTATATAATTTATATAATGAGAAAAGCAAATAAATTGTAAAAGATAAACACTTAAGAGCCAGAAGAAAGTCATGCAAATCAAACCAAAGGGCTTGTAAAATGTGTATTTACATATAAAAGTAAAATAAATATATATATTTTTTAATAATTTATATCCAATTTTCAATATTTACACTAAGCGACACATAGGTCATAGATACATAATTAAATAAATCTTGCAATATTTATAAAAAAAAAAAAGATTATTTATTTTGGAATTTTCTTTTCCCAGAAAACTGGGATGTGAGTACTCAAAACCGGAATATCACTCTTGATAAAACGGTATATAAATATAATCGGATGGTGAATTCATTAAATAAATTAATAATAATGTAAACATACATTTTACCAAGTTGTGTTTGGATAAAATACTTTTAAGTTTCGATTTGGGTATAGAACAATAATGTTTGGTTTTGGTGCAAATTAAAACCCAAGTTCTAATATGTCAGATTATAAAATTATTTTTATTTTAAAAAAGATATAAAAAAAACTTCATAAAAATAAATGAATAATATTATCTACAATCATATAATGCCTAAGTGTTATATAGTTTTCTTAAAAAGGATAGAATCTATTATTATTATTATTATTTTTACATGAATCTCATATTTTATATATATATTTTTAAATAATTACATGATGTCTCACATTCATCATTGTAATTATCATTTCTCCATATAAACAAGTTGTTGATTACCATTATACAAAAATTGAAGAAAGAAAACTACCTTTAAATTACAAAACAAAAATGGAGATACCCTCTGATATTTAAAAACCAGACAACCTTAAGTAATTTCTCCAAACAGAACTTTGATGAACATAAAAGTTGAGGAAATAAAATGTGATGGGATAAATTGAAATTAAAAAATATAATATAATATAATATTATTAAAATATGATTTTTTTAATATTATAATATTTGAGATTTAAAAAAATTGATTTATTTATTTTAGTTTATATAAAAATTTAAAAAATTATAGTAATTATATAATGAAATAAGTTGATAAGTTTTATAAAAACAAACCAGACATTCTAGCCGTCCTTTTATGTTTGGGCCCAATAGGTTCTACTATTTGCATTTTTTTATTTTATTAGATTGAATCCTTCCAGGGTGCATATGATTTATAACAATCAGGTTAGTTAATTATTTTATAACTTGATATTTAAAAAAATTATATGTTTTTGCATATTAAAAATTACTAGAAACAATAATTATTTTGTACACAAAAATAAAAAATAGTAAACTTGAAAAATACTTTTTGTCCCCATTTTGGAATCTGATTGGGATCGTGATTTTTGTTTTTTCTTTATTAGATTTTTTTTTGCATGATCTTTAAGTAAGTGCTTTTAAATCATATTATAATTTTTTTATATTTTTAAAAAATATTTCAAAATATTAAAAAATTATATAAAAAAATTAAAAAAGAAAACAAATCGGGATGTAATAAGAATATTAAAATGGGGATCCTAGCATCCCCATTAAACTTATATATATATATATATATATAATAGATTTATAAATTAGCGTGCTTTAATATTTAACAATTTTAGGCAATACACTTTAAAATAATAATTTGAAATTTAAGGTTCAATTTGAATAGTGAGACGAGATGAGAAGATGTAATTTTAAATAAAAGTTGAAAGTTGAATAAAATATTATTTTTTAATATTATTATTTTAAAAATTTAAAAAATCACATTAAGACTTAAAAAAATTATATTTTTTATTATATTTTATATAAATATTTAAAAAAATTAAAAAAAATTTTAAATCCAAAACAAAGCTGACGAATGTTGTCAAGAAATATAAATTTTAAATATTAAAGATTATAATAGCAATAATCTTGTCAAGAAATTAAAATCTTCTCTCCTCAAATTTAATCTTGTTAAGAAATATTTTCTCCTCTCAACGGCCATCAAAACGTCAAGAAATATTTTCTTTCCTCAAATTTATTCTTCTCTTCTCAAGAAATTAAATTTTCTCTCCTCCAATCTAATCTTCTCAAATTTAATCTTTTATTTCTATTTTTTTTTCCTTCTTTTTTCTTCTTGTCACCATAGTTTTTGTGTAGGGTTATCGGTGGTTTTTTTGGATTTCTTGATGTTTTGACGGCGGTTGTAGATTTGGAGAGTTGGGACCTTTAAGGCCAACATGCACCCAACTGTCGTTCTTTCTTCCCATCGATTAAGTTGTCGCCAAGAGTTTTTACTGAAAGGAGGGACGCATGCTCCAAACGCGTTGAAGCCGATTCGAAGCGTGCTTCAACGTGCCTCTATTTTTCGATAGATCCCTCTGACAGATAGTTTCCAACTTATAGTGTCGCACGTCCACGTGCCACCACAGACAATCATTTGTTATTTAGTATTGTGTACTGTTATATATCTTGATTGTATTGTATATTTTGTTTATATAAAAAAAATTGTAAAAAGTAAGAAACAATCTTTTAGATTTTATGTCTGTAGGGAGTTTAACGAAGAAATTTAGTAAATGTCTTCTATAAAAGTAGTGTTAATTTTCTTAGATTTTGTTTGAAAAATTTAAAATTTACACATTAATATATAATTAATTGACTATTTGATCGTATTGCAAGTTTGATATTCAATAAATTTTAATAAACGAAACTATTTTTTAAAAAAATAAAAAACAAAAAACAAAAAAAAATGAGTTGGATCTGGACACGTTTAGAATTGAACAAGTTGAAAAGTCTTTTATCACTGTAGACAGATAAAAATGACGAAAGTCCTTTACTCCAAAATAAAAATAAAATAAAATGTAAAAAATAAATTTATACATAAACTTATTTACTATATATTATATATATTTTTAATTTTTTTCATAAAATATTTAATATATAAATAATAAATAGAAAATTTAATTAATTTTAAAAAAATTTGTAAAAGAAAAAAATTTATATGATATGTGATATTAATGTGTAGCATTTCAAATAGGGTTTAATATAAAAGTCCTCTTTCTCTCTCCATTTTTTCAAGTCCCTATAAATTGCCCATGCATCGCCTACCTTTCTTTTATCTCACCCTCCGGTGCTTCTCTTTCTCTCTCCATCTCTCTCGTTCTGAGTGAGCCATGGCGTTGCAGAACTGCTCAGCTGACGAACTGGCCCAGCTATTGGGCCCAAACACCACCGCCGCCGCGGGCTACCTCTGTGACCAAATCTCCACCATCTCCACCAAATTCAGCGACACGGCTTACGCCGTCAACACCACCTACCTCCTCTTCTCTGCCTATCTCGTATTCTCCATGCAGCTCGGTTTTGCCATGCTCTGCGCCGGTTCCGTCCGTGCAAAGAATACCATGAATATCATGCTCACCAACGTCCTCGACGCTGCTACGGGCGGCCTCTTCTACTACCTGTTCGGGTTTGCCTTCGCCTTTGGCTCCCCCTCCAACGGCTTCATCGGCCGCCACTTCTTCGGACTCAAGGAAATTCCTTCCTCTTCATTTGACTACAGTAATTTCCTCTACCAGTGGGCCTTCGCTATCGCCGCTGCAGGTATCACCAGCGGATCCATCGCCGAGCGCACACAGTTCGTCGCCTACCTCATCTACTCCTCCTTCCTCACCGGCTTCGTTTACCCCGTCGTATCCCACTGGATTTGGTCCCCTGACGGCTGGGCCAGCGCTTTCAACACTGAAAACCTTTTGTTTGGCAGTGGCGTCATCGATTTCGCTGGCTCCGGAGTTGTCCACTTGGTCGGAGGCATTGCCGGTCTCTGGGGTGCCCTAATCGAAGGCCCCAGAATCGGCCGGTTCGATCACACTGGCCGGTCCGTCGCTCTCCGTGGCCACAGTGCCTCCCTCGTCGTCCTCGGTACTTTTCTCCTATGGTTCGGTTGGTACGGGTTCAACCCCGGCTCCTTCAACACGATACTCATTCCTTACAGTTCCGGGAGCTACTACGGGCAGTGGAGCGCCGTCGGTCGCACTGCCGTGACCACGACTTTGGCCGGTTGCACGGCGGCTCTCACCACTCTCTTCGGTAAGAGAATCCTATCCGGCCACTGGAACGTGACGGATGTGTGCAACGGATTACTCGGCGGATTCGCAGCGATCACCTCCGGTTGCTCCGTCGTGGATCCCTGGGCGGCAATCATCTGCGGGTTCGTGGCGGCGGTGGTTCTAATCTCCTGCAACAAGTTGGCAGAGAAGGTGAAATTCGACGACCCGTTGGAGGCGGCACAGCTGCACGGAGGGTGCGGCGCGTGGGGTATAATATTCACGGCCCTGTTCGCAAGGAAGAAGTACGTGAACGAGGTGTACTCGAACAAACCAGGTAGGCCATACGGGTTGTTCATGGGTGGGGGAGGGCGGCTGCTCGCAGCTCACCTGATCCAGATCCTGGTCATAATCGGGTGGGTCAGCGCGACAATGGGTCCCTTGTTTTTCGTGTTGCATAAGCTGAATCTTTTACGGATATCGGCAGAGGATGAAATGGCGGGTATGGATATGACCCGACATGGAGGCTTCGCTTACATTTATCACGACGAAGATGGTTCGCAGAAGCCTGCAGGGATTCAGTTGAAAAAAGTCGAACCACATTCTAATTCTACTCCCACTTCAATCTAGAAACCCCCCTTTTTCTTGGGAAAAAAAAAGGGTAGTGTGTATTTAGTAATTTACTATTTTATTATTATAATAAAAAAAAAGAAAAAAAATAAAAGAAAGAAAGAGAGGGGTTGGGGATATAGATAGGAGGGGCCCGAGGGGGGGTGGGTGGATGATTGGTGTGGGTGATGAGAGGTACATGTGAAAGAAATAAAAATGAGAGAGATTTTGATTGATTTGTAGGGAGATAATGAGGACTTGGACCAGCTGGATTTGGATTTTAATGTATTTCCTTACTATTCATCATTTCGATAATGTTTGAATTTGTATGATAATATGACATGGTGGGGAATGGTCAATGGTGTGCTGTATGAGAATACGTCTGTTGGATTTTGGTAGGAATGTTAGTTGGGGTCCAAGTTAGTATTTTTATTTTTAATTTGCTTTTTGTAATGTCTTGGTACCACTTTTAGATGGGAAGACTGATTTTACCAAAACGATGCTTTTTGGCTTGCTTTGTGTATTTATCCTTTTAATGAAAGATTCGAAACAAAAGCGTAGCAAATGAAGGTGAGGAGCCAGTGTTTCTCAGAGGTTTCCCAATTCCCATGATGTTGAAAGGAGTAGTGCTTTTATTTTTAAAACGCATTTTTGTTAACATTAACACAACCACCACAACAAAATTATCGGTACTTATATTTGGTCAATATTAAACTCCTAACGGACGCAATCAATTTGGACCTTTTAAGCCGATTGAATAGGGATTGTTTGAATAGGGATTGGCCTTATCAAAATCCATAGTGGGATTACACTTTTGGTGGTTGTAAGTTGTAACGCGATTCATCTGAGAATGCATGGGCGGGCATAACTGATTTGTAAAGCGACTCACTTTTTTAGACAATTTTGTGAGATTATCTTATGTAACTGAGATTATCTTATGTAACTTCACCAAATCACATTTTTAGGAAAAATGTCAGTCAGTTGAATCAGTAAAAGTGATCGATGGATTGAATTTATTTATGGGAGAATCGGTTTCGCTGTCTCCAGCGTCTAAAGCAGTCTAACGTTAGTTGGACTGCTTTATGATGAAAAATACATTAAAATAAAATAAAAAATAATATTAAATAAAAATATAAAGATTAAAAATATAATTAAAAAATAAAATGAACAAAACATAATAAAAAAAAAAGAAAAAACACAATAAAAAAATAAAAACATAATAAAAAACACAATAAAAAATAAAATGAAGATAAATTTAAGGGAATTTGGCTATGGAGCGAACGGAGCTGTCGCCGGTGGCGGTGAGCGACACCGCCCATGCCATATACGAGTACGAAACGGGTTTAAGGCTGCCGGGGCACATCAGAGCTTGCCGGAGCTCGCCGTCGTAGGAGTGAAGTTGTCTGAATCCGTCGGTCTCGATAGCGTGGGCGGTTTCGCCCACTGTCACCGGAGGCGGCGGGGGCTGTTCTGTGTGGGGGAGCAGACGGTCTGTCCCCAGTATTTTTTATTTATTTATTTATATTTTATTTAATGATTAAGAAAGTGAATATTATTGAATTGATATTTTTTATTTTTAAAAATATTTAAAAATGTATAAAAAATCACTAAAGGAAAAAAATGTGTACTTTTCTACGGTTTTGAATCTCGGTCCTTCACGTTCCTTCTGAGAATCAAAAAGACCCAGAAAAAGAAAAATGAAAAAAAAAAAAAGATAGAGAAAATACGCATCGAAAATGCCATGAAAAGTGGAAGGACAGCCAGTCGGAAAATTCAGACGCTAAAGACAATTTAGGCTAAAGCAAAAGCTAGTGCTGGAAGATGGCACGTATGCATCAATGTATCAATGTTTTTTTTTTTTTTTTAAGAAAATGCTATTTTTTTTAAATGCTTTCTGTTTGTATTCTGTTTTGGGAAATTTTTTTGTTTTCAGTTTTTGTTTTCATATTTTTAAAATAGATATTTTATAATAATATTTATTTTATATGATTTTTTTAACATTTTAAAATATTTTTTAAAAATATAAAAAAATCGTGTAATTATTTAAAAATATTTATTTTAAAATCATGTAATTTTTTTTTTTTCTAAAACAGAATACAAACGGAGACTACTCAAAGGGATGAGTATTACTTCCCTATTTGTTTTTGAAAGGGTATGCATCAATGCTGAACATTAAACAGAGACGACTTTCAAAGATGCTTTCTGATCATTTGTCTTATCAATGTTGAACATTATATAGAGACGACTTTCAAAAGTGCTTTCTGATCGTCTGTCAGATAAGAAAATAATATTATGATTTTTTTATATTTTTAAAAAATATTTTAAGATATTAAAAAATCATAAAAAAAAATCATGTAAAAAAATTTAATTTTTTATATAATTTTTTTAACATTTTAAAATATTTTTTAAAAATATAAAAAAAATTACATCACTATTTAAAAATATTTATTTAAAAATTAAAAAAAAAACTAAAAAAAAAAAAACCTCTCATCCAGATCCATCGGAATCCAAATGAGATGGAGATTTACCATTCAAAAAGTCTAATTTGTATAATTAATTTATGATCTTTTAGTTTCGCCGCTTGACTTTCTTATTAGAGAAGTCAAAAATCTAAACTCATTAATTTCTTTAATCGGCCGGCCCGGCCCGCCCACCAATAAATGAACGGTAAATCTATGGAATTCTAGTATTCGGATTCCTTTATACTCTCATAGAACTTTTTAAATAAAACAAATTAAAAAATTAAAAAAATCAAATATATTTTATCTACATATATATTTTTATAATTTTTATATTAATAAAAAAGAATTACAAAAAAAAAACCAAACAAATTGCACACTATAAAAACGCAAATGAACCCAATGCCGGAACTCATAGTATTGCCCATAAATGAATATTTAAAATTCAAAAATTTGCATTTAATTGCATTTCCAAATATTCAATTAACAAAATTAAGAGATTAAGAGTTCGTTTAGATTTAGAGATAAGATGAGATGAATTATGAATAATTAATTAAAATTAATTAAAATGAATTATAAATAATTAAATTAAATTTAGAAAACAAACCGTCCCCAAATCTCTAAAGTACAAACGCATAGAATGTTTTTTCATTTTTGACATATTAATGCCATAATCATAAAAAATATATTAGGCTTAACAATATCACGCTTTTAAGTTTTGCACTTTGCATAGGAGAGGGAGTGGGATTTTTTTATTTTTATTTTTATTTTGTAATTCCTATGGATTCTTCCTTAGTTTTTCAAATGAGCATCAGCTACCGCTTTTGCATGCTAAAAAATTAAAAAAAGGTCACACTAACGGTTGACCCAGTTTCTAAATGTATATAAAAAAAAAGACCCTCTAATAAGGGTTTGACATGTACTTAGTTATACCAAGCACAAGTTGGACAAGTCCACACCGAATCCACTCGTTTTTGTGCATATCCATCGACACTCAGGGTCTTAGACACTTCCAAACTTTGTTTCCTTCGCGTAGCCCGGATAGTACACCATTTTTTCGCCCTTTTGCCTCTCTTTTGTTGCCTCTCTTCCAATTAGACCACCCTCATTCTGTCCAACAACCTCTCATTCTGTTGCACCACAATCCAACGCTGAGAGGATCACTTCTCTTGCAATATTTGATTCAACCAGACAAATTGTTTCTTAATTCACCTCTATGTTCTTTGGGCTTACTATTCTTAATGAAGCTTTTGATTTGTTTCAAATTCAGTGTAGAGTATGTCAATACTGAGATGCAAACTTCCGTTGCCGACGCTTGTCTTTGGTGCAAAGCATTAGGTCTTTATTTTTCTTGTTGGTGTTTGGTTGCCACGGAAATCTAGTAGAGGTAGAAAATAGCAAGACATTGGTGAATTTAAATATTTGAATAAAAAAGTTAATGTTTTTTTCTTGTTTTTTTATTGCAGAAAGGCTTTGTTTGTGTTAAGGTCATAAAAATCGGCCAACGGGTTGGAGTGAGAGAAATGATTATTTCTATCTACTAGTGCGAGTTGGGTTTCATTTGAGGTCGTTTGGGGTTCCCAGTAAGGTCCCGGCGTGACTATACGTATGTAATAACAGATGAAATAAATAGAGATGACACACAATTTTACGTAGTTCGGCGAATGCCTACGTCCACGGGTATTTGGGGATGAGGATCCACTATAATGAAGATTTTTACAGTCTCTCATAGCTCACTGTACAGAGAAAAATATAGATGAATATTTAGATAAATTCACCGTACTGCTTTTGGAGAAATCTGAGGAAGTCGAGGTTGAAGAAGAAGAGACTATCCTCGTTCCAGCCGGCCAGAGTCCTTTTATAGCCAAGTAAAATATCTGGGCAGTCAGATATTTTACTTTAGCCGTATATGCGTGTCACTTCTTTACTTTGTTCCTATCCCTTTCTTTATTTTCCTGACAGCCCCCATCACCCTTGGTCAAATCTTGTCTACTTTTATACTGTTGAGGTGTTGTAAATATTTCTGATCCCTTTCAGTACCCCGCGAATTCTTATCAAAGATACTTTGATGGGAATTTTGACTTTGTAGTTTTATATTCTGAATCCCAAGAAAATACTGATTGTGTAAAATGTTGCTGTGAGGAGGGCGCAAAGCCTATTTTGTCATAGTATAAGACCCGTCTGGTGGTGTCACCGCGTGAGGTCTGCGAGAGTGCATTGTCTAGGACTCCGCAAGAGGTGTCATCGCATGAGACCTAGCGGGAGTGCATCACCTAGGACTCCGCGGGAAGTGTCATTGCGTGAGACTTAGCAGGAAATTTCATCGCGTGAGATCTGGCGGGAAATGTCATTGCGTGAGACCTGGCGGGAGTGCATCGCCTAAGACTCCGTGGGAGATGTCATCGCATGAGACCTGGCGGGAGTGCATCGCCTAGGATTCTGCGGGAAATGTCATCGCGTGAGACCTGGCGGGAGTGCATCGCCTAGGACTCTGCGGGAGGTGTCATCGCTTGAGACCTGGCGGGAGTGCATCGCCTAGGACTCCGCGGGAAATGTCATCGTGTGAGACCTGGCGGGAGTGCATCGCCTAGGACTCCGTAAGAAATGTCATCGCGTGAGACCTGGTGGGAGTGCATCGCCTAGGACTCTACGAGAGGTGTCATCGCGTGAGACCTGGTGGGAGTGCATCGCCTAGGACTCCGCGGGAGGTGTTATCGCCTAGGACTCTACGGGATTTGATTTACTTCATGTGAGGTGTCATCGCGTGAGACCCGGCGGGAGTGCATCGCCTAGGACTTTGCGGGATTCTGTCACTTCGCGTGGGTGGATAGACCGACCCTGCGGGATCCTGTTACTTCACGTAGGTGGGCAGATCGACCCCGCGGGATGTGATTATATGCTAACATCCCATGCTGCAAGTAATAACTTATTAGTACAAAGATAAATTCACATATTGTAAGAGAGACAAAGTGATGTATTTTTATCTGTGAAAAAAGTTTTCGAGTGTCGTATGTCGAGTGATGAATTTCTGAACGCCGACTCTCGAGCGAGGAGCCGTGAGATCCTAAGCATTGACTCCCGAGTGTTGTGTTCAGAGTGTCGAGGCATGGATGGTTGTTGCTTGATTCCTGCAAAAATGAGAGGAAGATAGCTCTTATAGAGTATGAATATTTTGAGCTTGTGAGTTTTCCATGAGCGAGGTGAGAGGCGTGTGAGCCTGTGTGACGACTTGGTGAGCTGTGCACATGAGAAGTCGTGATCGAACGGGTGTCCTAGGTACGGGACGTGTTATCATGAGAGTACAATAGTCTTGTTATTGTGCACCCGTATAGTACCTATGTTCACATGCACTTCGTGAAGTGAAGCCTCAAGACAAAAATTCGAGTATGATGTGGCGAGAGTCTTGTGAGCATAATGCTATAAAGGAGAGTGTTCCTCTAGAGGTGTACTGTGTAAATGTTTCGAGAGGGGTGAAGGTTTGTGTCTGAAGCTGAGTATGAGTGAATTCAGAAATGTTCCTAAATGGTGATTACTGAGCTCCTGTAGGGAAGTCCAAGCTTACGGAAGTGTGTTTAAAGCCCGAATGAAGTTGCGAGCTCAAGGAGCGGGCAGTACCCTAGAAATTTGAGCGGCACAAATCTATAAATTTTGAACGGAGGTGGGGGTTTCTAAGTGGCATGGTAATGGCATTTTATTTCTGAGTGGTGGTCTAAGATTAGGCTACGCGATCGGGCTAGTGTGAATTTGAACATGCATGGGTGATGTGAGTTTTGAGTAGTCGAGGGTATGCGAGAAAAATAGTACTCGGGCTAGTAAACCTTGATCTGGTCGAGAGATTAATCTCCAGTCGGCGGAGTGGTGTTTTATTTTTTGAGTGACACTCCTGAATAGTATCCAAACTGCTTGATGCTCGTTCCACAGAGATTCCCGAGTGTATGGGGCTTGGGAGAATTGAGCGATATTCCCGTGTGCTGTGAGCGTGTTCCTGTGCGATGGTGCAACCGACCGCGCAAGAAAATCCCGAGCGATGTATGTGTCTAGTTGTGTGGTGGTCCGTGGAAGGCAACAGAGCCATTGGAATTCCGAGTGAAGTGATGCCTGGGCTAGTGACCCTGAGCTAGTTAAGGGTGCAACTTCGAGTAGGTTTCCCGTGCAAGGGAGGGAATCCGACCACGTTTTAGTAAAGGGAATCTGATTGTGTTGTGGTAAGAGGAGTTCCCGAGTTTGCACTTTCCGAGCTGAGCTTTCCGAGTTGGTGTCTTGGATTGAAGGAGTCTGTGTGACAAATCTGTGAGAGAGGGAAGTAGCTTAATGGATTTTCGAGCTGGTAGGGCTCGGATCGAAGAACTTGGAGTCAGTGGAGCTCATTTCGAGGGCGTTTCAGTTTGACGAATACCGACCTAGTATCATCCCCGAGCTGGGGGAGATCCGAGCAAGAGACCAGGTCTAGTGGGCGGCTAGGCTAGTTGGCGTGAGGTGTCCGTGTGTGAGAAGTGGTCCGACCGAGTTGAAGGTGTCCGAGAGGTGAAGGTGTCTGAGAGGTGAGCAAGAGAACCCGAGCTGGCCGAGGGTGTCGACCAGAAGGGCTCGGACTGGAGGTCATGTCCAAGTTGGGATGGCTTCCGTTTATGGTTCCCGAGTAAGGGAAGCTTGGATCGAGGGTGTCTGAGTTGGGATGGCGTCCGTTTATGGTTCCCGAGTTAAGGGAGGCTTGGATTGAGGGTGTCCATGATTGATGAGTTGTGTTCCCGAATGTGTGTAATGTGAGAAAATTCCGATATGAGGGAATCCAATCCGAGTTGAGAAAAATCCAAGTTGGGAGAAATTCGAGCTGAGAAAAATCCGACCGAGCTGGGAGAAATCCAAGCTGAGAAAAATCCAAACTGAGAAAAATCCGAGCTGGGAGAAATCCGAGCTAAGAAAAATCCTACCGAGAGAAATCCGAGTTAAGAAAAATCCGACCGAGCTGGGAAAAATCCAAGCTGAGAAAAATCCGAGCTGGGAGAAATCTGAGTTGGGAAAAATCCTAGTGTGTAATCCGAGCTGAGAGAAATCTGAGCTGGGAAAAATCCGAGCAGGTGCTCGGTCTGTCCGATCTTGAGGGAATCTGTGATTGATGTTTCCCGAACAGTGGAGCTCCGAGTAGTGCTTTTAGAGTGGTGGGGAACCGAGAGGTATATCCGAGAGGTATTTCCGAGCGGTGGTGGAGATCCAAGAGGTATTTCCGAGCGGGTGGTGTTAGTGAACCCAAGCTGGCCGAGAGTGTCCGAGTTGAAAGTGTCCGAGGTGTGAAGAAGGTATTCGACCGCGGGGTTCTCTTTTGCTGCTCAGGTGATGGGAATCCGAGTTGAAATGTCTCCGATGAATGGGCGGTCGGATAACCACCTTATCGGAGACAGACATCACCGGCGGTCATCAGTGACTGCCGGCGGTTGGTTCGGACCCCTGGCGACGGCATCGTGAGCCTTGGGCTCACGTGGCTGCGCATGCAAATTAAACGTGCATGTGCATGCACGGGCATGACCCGAGTACTGTGCAAGTGCTCGGGCATGCATGGTGTTTTTGGCGGGAACGTCGGTGGGTCACCGGCCAATGAAGACAAAAACTGTCGACGGTCAACGTGGTGACCGCCGGCAGGCCCATAACGCTTGCAGCGTGGTGCCACGAGATCGGGAGAGGGGGGAGCACGTTGGTGTGCTCCCGACGGGTGCCAAGACACCCGTCGTTCACGGCCCCCGGAAGCAGAGGTCGCGGGTGTCAAGGCAGAAATTTCTGGCTAACATATTGGTAGTCGCTGGAGGCCTAGCCGTGCTGCGGCGGCTTTGGGCTGGGGGTCCTTTGCCGCTCGGGTGACGTGAGTCTGAGTGAGGTGCCTCCGGCAAGTGGGTGGCCGACACCTAACCTGCCGGAGACAAACTGCCGGCGGCCACTGGGTGACCGCCGGCGGTTGGCCCGGGCCCCCAGCGCCGATGCCGTGAGCCTTGGGTTCACTCTGTCGTGCATGCACGTACGTGCATGCATGGCCGGACCCGAGCACTGTGTATGTGTTCGGGCATGCACAGTGCACTGTGCATGTCCCTGAGCACTGTGCATGTGCTCGGGAGTGTACAGTGCACGTGCGTGTGCTTGGACATGGACAGTGAATGTGCATGTCGGGACATGCACTTCGTGCGTGTACATTTATGCTCTTAAGCGAGCTGGGCATTTTCCGTGTGCAGTGTGCTGTACCTCCTAAATGTGCCGAAGCATGCGTTTGTGACTCTCGTGACCATCCGAGTCGGGAACATAAATAAATGGATGGTCGAGGATAAGAGCTTGATAGATCGAGCTCGATACCGACCAAGCTAGTATTGGCATTTGTTTATTTATTCGTCGTGTCAGTGATAGAAATAAAAAATAGAAACGAGAAGGAGGTGATCGAGCACACTTATCTGGAATTTTTTTGTTGAGTCGTCCGGTCGAATACTTTTATTCAGTGGATTAGAAAGTCATCATTTTCTTACCACCGATTCTCGAATCCCACAGACAGCGCCACTGTTAAGGTCATAAAAATCTGGCAACGGATCGGGGTGAGAGAAATGATTATTTTCAACCCACTGGTGCGAGTTGGGCTTCATTTGAGGTCGTTTGGGTTCCCGGTGAGGTCTCGGCGTGACTGCACGTATGTAATAACAGATGAAATAAATAGAGATGACACACAATTTTACGTGGTTCGGCGAATGCCTACGTCCACGGGTATTTGGGGAT
The DNA here is from genome assembly GCA_036898215.1 of Platycarya strobilacea. Lineage (NCBI taxonomy): Eukaryota > Viridiplantae > Streptophyta > Magnoliopsida > Fagales > Juglandaceae > Platycarya > Platycarya strobilacea. The sequence goes on along the minus strand of CM072545.1, from coordinate 41,537,879 downwards.
GAGAATCCACTATAATGGAGATTTTTACAGTCTCTCATAGCTCACTGTACAGAGAAAAATATTGATGAATATTTAGATAAATTCGTCGTGCTGCTTTTGGAGAAATCTGAGGAAGTCGAGGTTGAAGAAGAAGAGACCATCCTCGTTCCAGCCAGCCAGAGTCCTTTTATAGCCAATTAAAATATCTGGGCAGTCAGATATTTTACTTTAGCCGTATGTGCGTGTCACTTCCTTGCTTTGTTCATATCCCTTTCTTTATTTTCCTGACAGCCTCCATCACCCCTGGTCAAATCTTGTCTACTTTTATACTGTTGAGGTGTTGTAAATATTTCTGATCCCTTTCAGTTTGGTCTCCGAAAAACTTGCGAGCGGTACAATATGATATCCAATTAGTGATTTTTGACCGATAAACAGTAAACTAATTGTGCTTCTTGTGTAAAACATTCTTCTCGCTCTCCCTTGACCATCAACACCCTATTGCAAATGGAATTGGGTCTCTAAACTTGGATTATTGGGGTCGGTTTTTAGGGAGCATAATCAAATTATTTTCCAGTTATGTGCAAGTAGTATTGAATTTGGATGGGTAGAATTGATATTTTGATGATGCGATTCTAAGCATATGGAGTGAGGAGAGGGAGTTGAGGGGGAATGGGGAAGGGGGAAGGGGGAAGGGAGAAGGGAGAAGGGGTGCGTAGTGATGGTGAAGGGAGAGAGAAATGAGAAAGAGTTGAAGATGATCTAATGAGGTGCATTCATAATATTTATTTTCTGAAATGCATACATGTCAATCTTTTATGGGATATGATACATACACAACATAATTACATAATATATTTTACAACAAAGGTTAAATGAGGCAGAATTTTATAAAATATTTTATATACACATAAGACTTTATAGAAATATTCCCCATTTAACACTTTGTTATGAAATGTGTTGTTTAAGTATATCGTGTACATATCATTTTTCAATCTTTTATTAATGGATTGTTATTGTTTAAAAAAGACTTGAATCAGTCCGTAGCTCGATCCTTAGAAATATGAAAAAATCTATACATAAGTCTATACACTGTACATTATAGGGTGGTTTTAGGGCTGGCTCAATATATATTAAGGTCTAAAGCAAAATTTAAGTAAGTCATTCATAATTATATATAATATAATAAAATATAAATTATTATATAAAAATAAATGAGATTTTATTTAAAGTTATAATTAAATTATTTTTGAATTATATTTCACACATCAATTTGTATAAAATGAGGTCTTAGCATAAATTTTGTGTCTCAATTTAAAAAGACTTAAAAAAAATACTCAAAATATAAATAATTCATTATATTAAATATTAAAATTATTTAAAAATATAAATAATTCATTATATTAAATATTAAATTTAGTATTATGATTCTATGAAACCTTGCACATATTAAAAAGTATATTTATTTAAATTTTATTTAATGAAATACTTTTTTATTTTTTTTAAAATATAATAATAAATTTAAAATAAATTAAAATAGGATGAGCTCACTCTCAAATTTAAATCAAATTTAAAATAGGATCTGTTGAACCCAAGGTTTCAAGTCTCGTATTTACGTATAAATTTTGATGATAACAAATAATATTGAAAACTCAAGCTCAAGTTGTCTATGCATGAAGGGAGCTAAACACATCAAGAAATCAAGCATGAGCAAGAAAGATATCAAGTCTACAAATGAAGCTCATAGATTATTTTTGTACATCTCTTGATAAAATTAGAAATTGGATTAAGGCTCCAAATTACTCTTTTTTCTCATAAAACATCAAATTACTTTTTCCACATATGCAAGACATTTTTAAATGTCTTAGTTTTGAAAATTATGTTTTTCACATGTGCATAACACCATCAAACAAAATAATTTCGAAAATTATATTTTTTTTATAAAAACTTGATTTTATAAGATGATTGATTATCATATTTGACATGTGCATATTTTGTTTGAAAGTCTTGAAGGGAGGTGGTGTGTTTTTTTGACTAATGCAAAAGGTAGATGATTTTGTTTGAGAATCTTAAAGGGTGGTTGTGTGTTTTTTTGACAAATATAAAAGATAGATGATTTGTTTGAGAATCTTAAAGGGTGGTTGTGTGTTTTTTTGACATATGCAAAAAGAAGATGATTTGGTTTGAAAAATAAATCATGCTCATTTTGTCTTGTATGAAAAGCAAAAGATTAGGTTTGATTTCTTTGAAAAATGAATGGAGTTGTCTTTGACAAATGCAAAAAGGAAATGTTTTTATTTGAATTTTTTGAAAAGTGAATAGTGCTCTTATTTGACATGGGAATCTTTTCAAATTTGAAATTGAAGACTCATTTACCTATAAATAGCTCACTTGAGTTTTGCAAAAATTACAACAAGAGCTTACACATCTATTGCTAAATTTTGCATCATTCTTTCAAAGCTCTCATTCTCTCTTTTCTAAAGTTTTGAGCCTTAATTCTTGTTCTTGTTGAGAGAGATATAGTTTGTGCTGTATTGTTCTTATTTCACTCATTGAGGAGTGTTTTCTGATAGCCTACCCACTATCAATTCTTGTATCAGTAAGAGGGTGTGTATAACCTTTGTGTGTGTAGAAGGTGTTCTACACGGGGAATAGTTAAATCACCAAGTGTGAGGTGATTGGAAGTAAGAGGGTGCGTATAACCCTTGTGTGTGTAGAAGGTGTTCTACACAGGGAATAGTTGAATCACCAAGTGTGAGGTGATTGGAAGTGTAGAGGGTGTTCTACACGGATTTTTTGGAGCGGTGCTGCTCAAAGGTGTAATAGGTTTCTATCTCCACCTAAAGGAGATTGAATAGTGGATTTGGGAATCCTCAAGGGGTAGCTTGAGGCGAGGACGTAGGCAGTGGGGCTGAACCTCGTAAAAATACTGAGTTTGCTTTCTCTTACCCTACTCTTTATATTTCCTACTGCTTTATATTTTGGTTATATTTTATATTGTATATTTAGTTTATAAGTATTAATTTTTTTATATAACCCAATTCACCCCCCCTCTTGTGTTAGTCATCTGGGCAACAAGTGGTATCAGAGCAAGAGCTCTATTATAAGATTAACTATCTTTTGAGTTAAGATCTTATGGCTAACATTGCAGCTTCATTTGGTGAAGGTCAATCTAGCAGTCGGCCTCCACTCTTTTGTGGAGACAATTACTCATTCTGGAAAGTTAGAATGAGAATATTTCTTCAGGCTCAAGGTCGAGAAATCTGGAAATGTATTGTAAATGGACCTTATATTCCAACAAAAGTAGTTGATGGAGTAAAGGTAAAAAAGGAAGAAGAAGAGTTTAATCGTGAAGACGATAGACTTTATACTTTGAATTTAACTGCTATGAATTTATTATATAATGCTCTCAATGGTAATGAATTTAATAGAGTAATGACTTGTGCTACAGCAAAGGAAATTTGGGATAACTTGGAAGTTACTTATGAAGGAACTTCTCAAGTCAAGGAATCAAAAATTTATATTCTTACTCATGAATATGAAATGTTTAAGATGAATGATGATGAATCTATTTCTAGTATGTACACTCGTTTTACTAACATCATAAATAGCTTGATAGCTCTTGGCAAAGTTTATTCCAAAGTGGAGATAGTAAGAAAAATTCTCAACTCTCTACCAAAACGTTGGGAATCAAAAGTGACGGCGATTCTTGAAGCTAGAGACCTCAAGAAACTCGAAGTGAATGAACTCATCGGGTCACTTATCACCCATGAGTACACATTGAAAAGAGGAGAAGAAGAAGGAAAGTCAAAGAAGAGCTTGGCACTTAAAGCTGTTCCACATGAAAGTGAAAGTGATGAAGATGAGGAAAATGACGACAAAGATGAAGAAGTTGCGATGATAACAAGAAGAATTCAGAGGTTCTTAAAGAAAAATAAAACTCCTCCAAGGAAATCCTTCAATAAGTTTTCCAAGAAAGATTCAGGTAAAAATGACACTTTAATTTGTTATAAATGCAATAAACCTGGTCATATCAAGCCAGATTGTCCTCTGCTAAAGAAAGATCGAAACAAAGTCAAAAAGGCAATGAAAGCTACGTGGGATGATGATTCAAGTAGCTCAGATAGTGAAGCAAGCAATGGAGAATCAGCAAATCTTTGTCTTATGGCTAAAGATGACATTGAGGTAACAAATCTTGATAATATTGAAGATCCTTCATATGAAGAATTGCAAAATGTTTTAGAAGAGGTATATGAGGAATTTGAAAAATTGGATATCAAGTATACTGCTTTGAAAAAGAAAAATTCTTCTTTAACAAACGAAATTGATATTTTAAGAAAAGAAAGTATTGTTTTAAAAGATGAAAATCTTGAGTTGAAGAAAAAGAAAACTGATTTAGAAAATATTATTGAAAACTTTACGAATGGAAAAAGAAATTTTGAAAAACTTCTTGGTAGTCAAAGATGTGTTTTTGACAAGGCAGGCTTGGGATACATGCCAAAACAAAAATACAAATCTTATAAAAACTTCTTTGATAATCCTTCTACATCAAAGTCCAATATTCAAAATTCTTTTCATAAAAATAATTTTGTTAAAAAAGGATACTATTATAATCACTCAAGTTATTCATATATGTCACATGCTATTTGCAATTTTTGTAATAGCAATGGTCATAATTATTTTGCTTGTCCTATTAGAAGAAAACATACAATGACTATTAGGGCCATATGGGTACCTAAAAGTTTTATTTATTCTAATACTAATAAATAAAGGACCCAAAGAACTTGGGTACCGGGAATTGTTTTTAATTGCTTTTGTAGGTATGCATGAAGTATTCTACAGGTAAAAATAAATGATTTTTAGACAACGGATGCTCAAGATACATGACATAAGACAAAACTAAATTCATTGACTTCACTTCTAAAGAAGAAGGATGCATGATATTTGGAGACAATTCAAAAGGGAAGATCGTAGAAATAGAAAGAAAGATCATCAAGACTTAGTACAAGATGCAACCAAACAGTGAAAATATGTGAAAGATCATCCAGTAGAACAAATTCTAGGAGAACCTTCACGATATGTAAGTACTTGATCGTCTCTTAAAAATATTTATAATCACACTGTTTTTCTATCTCAAATTAAATCCAAAATATTGATGAAGTACTTATTGATAAATCATGGATTCTAGTTATGCAATAAGAGTTAAATCAATTTGAAAGAAATAATGTATGGACATTTGTTCCTAGACCTAAAAATTATGCTGTTATTGGAACAAAATGAGTTTTTAGAAATAAGAAAGATGAGTCTAAAATCATCACTAGAAACAAGGTTCAACTTGTAGCACAAGGTTTCAATCAAGAGGAAGAAATCGATTATGATGAGACATATGCACCAGTCACAAGATTAGAAGTTATTTGAATGCTACTTGCATATGCTTGTTATAAAGATTTCAAATTTTTTCAAATGGTTGTTAAAAGTGTTTTCTTAAATAGTTTTTTTTAAAAGGTTTTTCAAGAGGAAAGATCGATATAACTCTTTTAATCAAATATGAATAGAATGATATTCTTCTAGTTCAAATTTATGTAGATGATATAATATTTGGTGCTACTAATGAAAATATGTGTCAAGATTTTGCTAAGAATATGCAGAAAGAATTTGAAATGAGCATAATGGGAGAACTTAATTTCTTTCTCGAATTGCAAATCAAGTAATTGGAACATCAATGAGTCCAACCACTAAACTTGATAAAGATGAAAGCGGTAAGCCAGTTGACTCAAAGGTATATCAAGGTATGATTGGTAGTTTATTATATTTGATAACTAGTAGACTTGATATTATGTTCAATGTATGTTTATGTGCACGTTTTCAATCATTTCCGAAACAATCTCATTTGATTGCAGTCAAGCGGATTTTTAGATATTTTGCCAGTACCATTGACTTAGAGTTATGGTATCCTAAATACACTTCTTTCGATCTTATTAGTTATTCAGGTACCGATTATACTAGTTGCAAAGATGATCGAAAAAGTTTTAGTAGAACATGTCATTTCTTAGGTCATGCACTAGTTTCCTGGTTTAGTAAAAAACAAAATTCTGTTGCACTATCTATTGCTGAGGCAGAATATGTTGCTGCGGGTAGTTGTTGTGCTCAAGTTCTTTACATGAAGCAACAACTTGAGGATTTTAAACTTATGTATAATCACATTCCAATCAAATGTGATAATACAAGTGCTATAAATCTTAAAAAAAAAAAAACCCAATACAACATTCTAGAATTAAGCATATTGAAATAAGATATCATTTTTTTTAGATCATGTCCAGAAAGGCGATATAGTACTGGAGTTCACAAATACACACGATCAGTTAGCAAATATATTCACAAAACCCTTACCAGAAGATAGATTATTTATGATTAGAAGAGAAATAGGTGTGATGCATGTTATGAATATCTCTTGAAAGATAGATCAGAGTTCATAAAAATAGAGAGATATTTTTTTAAATACTTTTACATAAACTTGAGGTTCTTAGCCTCATGTTTGAGACGCTCATTCTCTTCATACAATATCATGTCATCCCTATTCATGGGAACTGGCAAGCGGAATGAAGAATCCAATAGAGATTTCAACTTTTTATTCTTCTGCCGAAGGATTCCTTCCCTTGTGTGAGACTCTTGAACAATTCGTTGAAGTACAACAATTTGTTCTTTAAGCTTTTCAACCTCATGATTTTTGACTTGTAGCCGCTGGGAAAAAGCGACAATAGAGGATGAGTAGCGAGTCCCGAGACTCACCAAGTCGTAGATAGCATCGGAGTCTGGCTTATTAGCCAAACTGTTGTTCTCTTGCTGCAACATGGCGCCAATGGTAGCTGCAGAAAGGACATGAGATTGAAATGTAGAATACCTCATGGATGCATCTAGAGGAATGTTAGAAGAATGAGCCATTGAGAAAAGAATTGAAAACTTAAAGCGAGAATATTGAAGGAATGCAGATGAGTTATAGAGATGAGAATAAGATTTGATGCAAATCGGATGAACTTTAAAACTGATTTTATAGAGATAACATAAAGAACAAGACAAACTATTGTCTCTTCAAATCTTATTAGTCAAAAGAAATATAAGATATGCTGGACACACATTGTCAAAAGTTTTCTTACTAGAAAAACGGTTCTCTGCTCCTATCATGGCATTGACGGCCTTAGGAGAGAAGATTGATGGTTGATGCGTCAAGGGTTCCTGATTCAAGTCTGGAACATTAGTGGAAGAGAATTGTTCGGCCATTCTATCGTTATGGAGAAACAGAACTTAGGTCAAGAAGCAATATTTTGTTTGGTATCCGATTGGTGAAAATGATTTTTTTTATAGAAACTCAGAGCCTTCAAACCCGTTTGTCAACAACATCAGGCGATTGATCTGCTTTCGCACCGACTGCTAGAGCTAGACCATCTTTGTAGGTTTTATCAGACACGCGTGGCTCCGCACCGAACTGTCAGAGTTAGACTTCCAACATTTGCAGGTTTTGTCGGACATGCATGGCTCTGCACCGCATTGCCAGAGCTAGGCTTGCAGCTTTTGCTGTCTTTGTCGGACACGGATAATTTTAATTATTCAACTTCAAATCTCTGGAATATCTAATTCGTCAATAACATCAAGCGGATTTAAATCTTCTTCCGCACCGAGATGATAAAATTCGGCTTCAACCTTTGCAGGTTTTGTCGGGCACGGGTGGTTCCAACTTCTACTCTCTAACATACCGTTTTATTTGATTATTGCTTATTACGAAAAAAAAAAAAATCTTATTGAAACCAATTACGGTTCCTTTTTAATGATGCCAAAAGGGGGAGAAGTCTTATACTAGTATTATACTACCCTGTTATATATGCTAGAATCATGTTTATATTTTTCTTGAAATACTAACGCATATTTTCAGGGGGAGCTTAGTATTACTGCAGGTCGCAGATTTCTACTAAGTATTTGTCATCATCAAAAAGGGGGAGATTGTTGAACCCAAGCTTTCAAGTCTCGTATTTACGTATAAATTTTGATGATAACAAATAATATTGAAAACTCAAGCTCAAGTTGTCTATGCATGAAGGGAGCTAAACACATCAAGAAATCAAGCATGAGCAAGAAAGATATCAAGTCTACAAATGAAGCTCATAGATTATTTTTGTACATCTCTTGATAAAATTAGAAATTGGATTAAGGCTCCAAATTACTCTTTTTTCTCATAAAACATCAAATTACTTTTTCCACATATGCAAGACATTTTTAAATGTCTTAGTTTTGAAAATTATGTTTTTCACATGTGCATAACACCATCAAACAAAATAATTTCGAAAATTATATTTTTTTTATAAAAACTTGATTTTATAAGATGATTGATTATCATATTTGACATGTGCATATTTTGTTTGAAAGTCTTGAAGGGAGGTGGTGTGTTTTTTTGACTAATGCAAAAGGTAGATGATTTTGTTTGAGAATCTTAAAGGGTGGTTGTGTGTTTTTTTGACAAATATAAAAGATAGATGATTTGTTTGAGAATCTTAAAGGGTGGTTGTGTGTTTTTTTGACATATGCAAAAAGAAGATGATTTGGTTTGAAAAATAAATCATGCTCATTTTGTCTTGTATGAAAAGCAAAAGATTAGGTTTGATTTCTTTGAAAAATGAATGGAGTTGTCTTTGACAAATGCAAAAAGGAAATGTTTTTATTTGAATTTTTTGAAAAGTGAATAGTGCTCTTATTTGACATGGGAATCTTTTCAAATTTGAAATTGAAGACTCATTTACCTATAAATAGCTCACTTGAGTTTTGCAAAAATTACAACAAGAGCTTACACATCTATTGCTAAATTTTGCATCATTCTTTCAAAACTCTCATTCTCTCTTTTCTAAAGTTTTGAGCCTTAATTCTTGTTCTTGTTGAGAGAGATATAGTTTGTGCTGTATTGTTCTTATTTCACTCATTGAGGAGTGTTTTCTGAAAGCCTACCCACTATCAATTCTTGTATCAGTAAGAGGGTGTGTATAACCTTTGTGTGTGTAGAAGGTGTTCTACACGGGGAATAGTTAAATCACCAAGTGTGAGGTGATTGGAAGTAAGAGGGTGCGTATAACCCTTGTGTGTGTAGAAGGTGTTCTACACAGGGAATAGTTGAATCACCAAGTGTGAGGTGATTGGAAGTGTAGAGGGTGTTCTACACGGATTTTTTGGAGCGGTGCTGCTCAAAGGTGTAATAGGTTTCTATCTCCACCTAAAGGAGATTGAATAGTGGATTTGGGAATCCTCAAGAGGTAGCTTGAGGCGAGGACGTAGGCAGTGGGGCTGAACCTCGTAAAAATACTGAGTTTGCTTTCTCTTACCCTACTCTTTATATTTCCTACTTCTTTATATTTTGGTTATATTTTATATTGTATATTTAGTTTATAAGTATTAATTTTTTTATATAACCCAATTCACCCCCCCTCTTGTGTTAGTCATCTGGGCAACAGGATCAAAATATTCAGAACTTTTGGAAAGCTCGTCTTTTTTAAAAGAGTGAAAATATTCAAAAATTTACTAATATATTATATATATTCGCGTGCCAGAAAAAATAGATAAAAGGAATAAAAGTTTATCTTGTTATAAACGATTATAAACGAAGTCGGCAGCCGCCCCCCTGGCCCACCACTAAATTATGTGAATGACTCCACCACTATTATTTTAAATCTGCATAGTGACTTGCATAGTAACTTGCATAGTAACTTGCATAGTAATTTCAACGCCTATAAATATGGGCTTCAGTTGTAATGAAATTCATAAGAAAAAATAGAGAGAGAAAGAAAACTTCAGTTCTTAAGAGTTTAAAGAGAATTTCTTATTTCTCTTTTGCAATAGTAGTTCCTTTCTTTAAGTTTCATAACACGTTATCAGCACGACGGTTCTGCCAATTCTGAAACTAGTGGCCTTATTCCTCTGTAAGTTTTTCAATATATTATTTGAAATCTTTGATATATTTTATTGATGATTATCTGTGTAAATTTATAAATATATTTTCTGAGATACACATATTTATTATTTATAGAAAATGGCAAATCTTACAAAATTGGAATTTGTTGCTCTTGATATATCTGGGAAAAATTATTTATCCTGGATACTTGATGCTGAAATACATCTTGATGCAATGAACCTGGGAGAAACTATTAAAGAAGGAAATCAAGCATCCCTGCAGGAACGTGCTAAAGCAATGATTTTCCTTCGCCACCATCTTCATGAAGAATTGAAAACTGAATATCTCACTGTAAAAGATCCCTATATTTTGTGGAATAATTTAAGGGAGAGGTATGAACACCAGAAGACTGTCATCCTCCCAAGAGCTCGTTCTCAATGGATGCACCTGAGGTTGCAAGATTATCAATGTGTTAGTGAGTATAATTCCGCACTTTTTAAAATAAGCTCAGTATTAAAATTATGCGGTGAGAAAATCACCGATGAAGATATGCTAGAGAAGACTTTTACTACATTTCATGCCTCGAATGTGCTCCTGCAGCAGCAGTATCGAGAGAGAAAGTTCAAGAAATATTCTGAACTTATATCATGTCTTCTAGTAGCTGAGCAGAATAATGAGCTCTTATTAGAAAGCCACCATACACGCCCTACTGGCTCAATATCATTCCCTGAAGTGAATGGTAATAGGTTTGCATCATTCTCAGAAGTGAATGGTGTATCCTTTAGAAGAAATCGGAGGCGTGGACGTGGTAGGAGAAATTATAGAAATGTTGGTTCCAGGAGTGACAACATTAAAAGGGATTATAATATACCATATCACCAGAAGTGGTACAATTCAGAGAGGGGTAAAAATCTTTAGAATAATTCTTCAAAGAAAAGTAAAGAGGTGTGCCATAGATGTGGAATGATTGGACATTGGTCACGTACCTGTCGTACGGCCAGGCACTTAGCTGATTTATATCAAGCTTCTATTAAAGGAAAGAATAAAGTGCATGAAACAAATTTAGTAGAACCATCAGATGATTTATTAGATTCAGTAGATATAGACGTTACTCATCTTGATGTATCTGATTTCTTTAATCATCCTGATGGTAGTATTGAACACTTAATTGGAGATGGAAGTGTTCCACTCAATTAATGTATTTTCTTTCTATCAATAATAAAAGTTTTGTATATTTTGTAGAATCATGGATCACATTGATGAGTTTTTTATCTCTGAGTTGAATGATAAAGATATATGTCTGGCTGACAGTGCTACAACTCACACAATTCTCAAAGAAAAGAAATATTTTCAAAATTTAACACTAAGTAAAGCCTATGTCCATACCATATTAGGTTCATCGGATTTAATTGAGGGCTCCGGAAGAGCTTATATTGTGTTGCCTAATGGCACCAAATTTTGTATTGATGATGCTCTATTCTCTTCACAATCCAGAAGAAATTTATTGAGTTTCAAAGATATACGTCGTAATGATTACCATATTGAAACGACTAATGAAGGCAGTAAAGAGCATCTTCTTATTACTAAAATAGTATCGGGCCAGAAGCTCGTATTAGAAAAACTGCCTGCTCTATGTTGTACAAAAATGAGAACAATTGAATCATATGTGGTAATGCACCAGAAGTGCATTGACCCTAAAGTATTTATGACTTGGCATGATCGGCTTGGACATCCGGGTTCTATAATGATGAGACGAATTATTGAAAATTCGCATGGGCATCCCTTAAAGAATCAAAAGATATTTCTACCCAATGAATCTCCGTGCTCTGCATGTTCTCAAGGTAAGTTAATTATTAGACCATCTCCCTCAAAAATCATTGTTGAATCTCCATCCTTTTTACAAAGGATTCACGGAGATATATGTGGGCCTATTCATCCATCAAGTGGACCATTTAGATATTTTATGGTTCTAATTGATGCATCTAGTCGATGGTCACATGTTTGTCTTCTTTCCACTAGAAATGTTGTATTTGCTAGACTTCTTGCTCAGATAATTAAACTACGAGCACAATTTCCTGAGTATCCAATTAAGACCATTCGATTGGATAATGCAGATGAATTTTCATCTCAAGTTTTTGATGATTATTGCATGTCAATAGGAATAGATGTTGAACATCCTGTTGCCCATACACACACACAAAACGGTTTAGCTGAGTCTTTGATCAAAAGGCTTCAACTAATCGCTAGACCTTTACTTATGAAATCAAGACTACCTATTTCTGTTTGGGGACATGCTATACTTCATGCAGCATCTCTAATTCGCATTAGACCATCTGCATATCATAAATATTCTCCATTACAGCTTGCATATGGTCAACAACCAAATATTTCTCATCTTCGTACTTTTGGATGTGCTGTATATGTTCCAATTGCACCTCCACAACGTACAAAAATGGGCCCTCAACGTAGACTTGGGATATATGTTGGTTTTGATTCTCCATCCATTATTAGATACCTTGAACCCCTTACAGGGGATATGTTTAAAGCACGTTTTGAGGATTGTCATTTTGACGAATCAAATTTTCCGTTAATGGGTAAAGAAAAGTCGGTGCCTGAAGCACGACAAGATATTACTTGGGATAATAAGACCCTGTCTCATTTTGATCCTCCTACAAATGAATGTAAACGGGAAGTTCAAAGGATTATTCATTTGCAAAATGTTGCTAATCAGTTACCGGATGTATTTACTGACACTAAAGGTGTAGTAAAATCTTATATTCCTGCTGTTAATACTCCAGCAAGGATTGAAGTCCCTGAAGGACAAATTGTCAAAGCAGCAATAGGTGAATCTAAAATACGCCTGAAGCGTGGAAGACCTATTGGTGCAAAAGATAAAATTTCCAGAAGGAAAAGAATACAAAATGAATTTGGTGTTCCTGAAGAACACGTACCCACAATACAGGCCACAAATATAATTGATACTTCTAAAGAGCTTAAATCTTTTATTTCAGAACCTCCTGAAGAGGAAAATCTTGAAGAGTATAAATCTCCTAAAAAGGGACCTCCTGAAGAGGTGTGTCATGAAATGTTTTCCCCTGAAGAGGAACAGGTACCTGAAAATAATGAGATCTCAATACATTTCATGAAAACTGGAGAAATTCTGGATAGAAATAAAACTGTTGTCGACAACATATTTTCATATAAAATGGCCCTTGACATTACCAGAAGTAATGAAGAAAGTGAGCCAAAAAGCGTCGAAGAATGTCGACGTAGAAATGATTGGCCAAAATGGAAAACAGCTATTGAAGCTGAATTAAATTCGCTAGCGAAACGAGAAGTATTTGGACCTGTTGTCCAAACACCAAAGGGTGTAATGCCTGTTGGATATAAGTGGGTATTTGTACGAAAACGTAATGAGAAAAATGAAATTGTGCGATACAAAGCACGGCTTGTTGCACAAGATTTCCTGCAGAAACCCGGGATTGATTATGAAGAAACATACTCTCCCGTTATGGATGCAATCACATTTAGATTTTTGATTAGTCTGGTTGTTACAAAAGGATTAGAAATGCGGTTGATGGATGTGGTCACTGCATATTTATATGGATCCTTAGACCATGACATATATATGAAAATCCCTGAAGGATATAAGATGCCTGAAGCATCTACAAGTACATCTAGAAATATGTACTCAATCAGACTACAAAGATCTTTATATGGATTGAAGCAATCCGGACGCATGTGGTATAATCGCTTAAGCGAATATCTATTGAAAGAATGATTTGAGAATAATCTTATATGCCCATGTGTTTTTATTAAGAAATTAGAATCCGGATTTGTCATTATTGCGGTTTATGTTGATGATTTAAATATTGTGGGAACTCCTGAAGAGATCTCAAAAACCGCTATATATTTAAAGAATGAATTTGAAATGAAAGATCTTGGCAAAACAAAACTTTGTCTCGGCCTGCAGCTTGAGCACTTGCCAAATGGAATTTTTATTCATCAGTCCATGTATACTGAGAAAGTCCTAAAGCATTTCTATATGGACAAATCTCATCCCCTGAGTACTCCAATGATTGTTCGAACACTTGATGTGAAAAAAGATCCATTCCGTCCTTGTGATGACGATGAAGAAATTCTTGGTCCTGAAGTACTATATCTCAGTGCAATTGGAGCTTTGATGTATCTTGCAAATTGCACTCGACCAGATATTACATTCTTAGTTAATCTGCTTGCAAGATATAGTTCTGCACCAACTCGAAGGCATTGGAATGGTATTAAACATGTCCTTCGTTACCTTCATGGTACGGTTGATATGGGATTATTTTATCAACGTGGTTCAAGTCCAGAATTGATTGGGTATGCAGATGCAGGTTATCTTTCAGACCCACATAGAGGTAGATCTCAAACTGGATATTTATTTACTTATGGAGATACTGCCATATCATGGAGATCTGTTAAGCAGACACTATCTGCTACTTCTTCAAATCACTCAGAAATCATTGCTATTCATGAAGCAAGTCGAGAGTGTATTTGGTTGAGATCAGTTATTCAACATATCCAGGAAAAGTGTGGACTTCTCATGATCAATAATAGCCCAACAATCTTATATGAAGATAATACTGCTTGTATCACTCAAATCAGAGGAGGATATATCAAAGGTGACAGAACCAAACATATTTCACCAAAATTCTTTTATACTCATGAACTTCAAGAAAAAGGTGAAATTGATATCAAGCAGATACGATCTAGTGATAATCTGGCAGATTTATTCACAAAGGCGTTACCAACTTCCACATTCAAGAAGATTGTGCATAACATTGGAATGCGAAGACTCAAAGATCTTTTGTCATACACTTTTCAGGGGGAGTAAATGTGCTGATTGTACTCTTTTTCCTTCGCTGAGGTTTTGTCCCACTGGGTTTTCCTCTGCAAGGTTTTAATGAGGCAATCCTAAAACACTTGTGGATACATAAGAAGACTGTACTCTTTTTCCTTCGCCATTGGTTTTTCTTCCCACTGGGTTTTTACTTGGCAAGGTTTTAACGAGGCAGATTCTTTATGGGTGGTCATTCAAGGGGGAGTGTTATAAACGATTATAAACGAAGTCGGCAGCCGCCCCCTGGCCCACCACTAAATTATGTGAATGACCCCACCACTATTATTTTAAATCTGCATAGTGACTTGCATAGTAACTTGCATAGTAATTTCAACGCCTATAAATATGGGCTTCAGTTGTAATGAAATTCATAAGAAAAAATAGAGAGAAAAAGAAAGCTTCAGTTCTTAAGAGTTTAAAGAGAATTTCTTATTTCTCTTTTGCAATAGTAGTTCCTTTCTTTAAGTTTCATAACATATCTCACGTTTTCTCGGAGGTCAAAAATATTCACGTGCGAAGTTTGTAGTTCAGTGGGATATTGTCCTCAATGTACTGTGTTGGTATTTTTAATATATTTTATTTGCTAGTAAGGTTTTTTTATTTTTTATTTTTTATTTTTTATAACCGTTACATTCCTTAAAATTTTCAAATGAGAAAGGATTATATAATCTTTTTTTTTTGAGAAGGTTTTTAAATAAAATCTTATTTAACATTTATCTTGGCCGTTGTTTTTATCTTTTTAGTGTATGTTTGAAGTTCAGGTAAGGAATATTATTTTTAATTTAAGATTTATAACTTAAAATTTAATATAATAAGCTCTATTACTAAAAAATTATTTATTGTTTACAATTTATATGTCTTAAGTATTTTTTAGAGTTAGTAACAATAATTTTTTAAAATATATAATTATCTATAAGAATTTTTTGATAAAAATTCTAATTTAGTATTTTTTTTTAAATAATTTTTTAATTTTTTTAACTGTTTAAAGTATTTTTTTTATAAAATTATTAAATAAATTATTTTTCTTTAAAAATACTTTTAACTATATAAAAATACTTTTTAACCCTCAAAACCGAACTTCAAACATGCTCTTAATTTCTAATATACAGGAGCATATCTGCATGAGTTGCGTTGGACTTGGCCCTTTGGGTTGTTGGGGTTGTTCTCTAGAATATAAGATTATGGGATCTGATTTGATTTCAACGTATAGATTTTTATTGAAAAATGACATTGCATAAGAGCATTTTTATTAAATTGTTCAAATTTAAATTTTAAAAAGTATAAATTTATATATATATAAAAATTTTGACCATATTTTATTAAAAATAAGAAGAAAAAAATAGAAAAAGAGAATAAAAATACTTTTTATCTTTAAAAGTAAATAGTAAAATTAAAAATTTGTACAAAAAGTATTTTCATTTTTCATTTTTATTTTTTTCTTCTTATTTTTCATCAAATATGATAAATATTTTTTGATATATATATATAAATTTATATTTTTTTTAAATTTAACTTTAAACAATTTAATACAAATCAGAAGGCACATATTTTTGTTGTATCTTAGAAGAGTGCCCAGGAAGCTTTTGAGAAATAGAAACGCTTTGAAGCAAAGGTATCGGGGTGAACGAATGAGTGAGACAAAAAAAAAACCATTTTTTCATCATCATACATATAGTGAAAATAAAATAGTGCTTTGAGATACCGAGAATTTTTCAGATAAAAAAAGGTGTTACTGTTTTAGGAGCTTTGAGATTAATAACTTGTGCAGGAGTTTATTCAAGCTATACTATTATCAGTCAGGATGTTATATTTTAAAGAAGCCAAGTCAAAAGGATGTCTATTATACCAGTTTACTTGAAACTTTATATATCATAGAGGAGTTGAATTTTTTTAAAGAAATCGATATTTTTGTGTCTCAGTCCAAGCATATTTCATTTGAATTTTTCATCTTATTGTAATTTTTTTATTATTATTGTGTATTCACTAGCAATTAGTAATAATATTATACTTTCAAAAAATTGCTACAACTAAGAGTTTGTTTGAAATTGCATTTCAAAATTTAAAAAGTGTCTTTAAACAGTTAAAAATAATTTTTTTTAAAAATGACATGTTTGACAATTTTATAAAAAATTCTTTAATAGATTTTTAAATTTTTTAACTAACTAAAATATTTTTTTATAAAATTATCAAACATGTCATTTTTTTAAAATTATTTTTAATTGGTTAAAATTACTTTTTAAATTTCGAAATATAACTCCAAACAAGCTATGTATATTTAAAAAAATTACTGTAACTAATTTTAAAACTTCTTTAGATGTATGTTTATTAAACAGTAAACAACTTTTAAAATATATGGATTATTATTTAAGTTATAAGTTATAAACTTTAAAGCTTATAAGATATATTTCTCATCTTAATTTCAAGCATGCATTAAATCACGATCGAAAGTAAGGAAGAATATATGTTTTTATTCCTTTTGATCATTCTACATTAAGTATTAAATTTGACTCATAACACTAACTTACTATAGAGGTTATATTGGATTGATCCAATACAACACATTTTGAGATTCTATTACTCAAATACTATTAAATTTGCATTTATATAATCTAATGAAAGTGCTTTTAATAATATCATATTTAGATTTGGGTATCTAAAATAATAATACTTCACTATTATTTATTATTTTATTATTATTTTTCATCTATTTTTCATTATTTTTTATTATTAATCAGTATTATTCAAAGTTAGAAGATGCATTTGAAACACTTTCTACCTCTTTTTCTCTCTCCTCGCTTTCTCTCTACCCATAAAATACACATCAATCGTCACCGAGATTCTTACCCCTCCACTAGGCAGAGGAGGGCTGGAGCTTCGACTCCACCTCTCTCCTCCCCTAGCCAGTAATCTATTTTCTCCTTTAATGGTTTTTTTTTTTTTCCATTTTTTGTTGTGTTTTCTCTACAGCACCGAAACAAGCCAATCTCTTGCTTTTCGGCATCCTTTGATCATTGTGCGCTACGTATTCTGCATCACTAGCCACTGATCTACAAGTTTGCGATAGTTTTCAGAAGATCAAATTGGGAATGTCCTCCACAAGAATCTTGTAAGATAAATTGGGATGCACTGGCTATGGACTCAAGACACTGTAACATAGGAGTAGGAGTTGCTCTTAGAGATGACCAAGGAAACTTTTTAGCAACAATGAGGATGAAACAAGCTTCTATCCCAGACCCTCTAATCGCAGAAGCTATAGCTGTACTTAAAGCTGTCAATTTTGGTCTTCAACTGGGTATGTCTAATGTGATAATGGAAGGTGACTCACAGATGGTAGTCAAGACAATTCAACAGAAATATCTATAGAACAATTACTTTGGAATGATCATCTCAGACATTAAAATGGTGAAGACTTAGTTTAATACATGTTACTTTAAGCATGTTCATAGAGAAGGTAACTTATTGCTCATACGTTGGGAAAAAATGCCTTATTAGTGACTGAATGTGTTGATGAATTGGAGGAGTCTCCAAGCTGTATTTTCCCTGAGCTCTAGCCTCTAGCACAGTTTATCAATGGACAAGGGAAGTTAAAAAAAAAAAAAAAAGGGGTCAATGTATAATTTTTTTAAAATACTTTATATGTTGACAATTTATAATATTTTTAAAAATACTTTTGTAGACCAAACTTTTCTGGACGTCCATTTATTCTCTCTTGTTGGACATCCTTAAATATTAATTGGGCTCTTAAGTTTACTCAGTAGCCGCTTGATGGACCCTTTAAAAGCCCAATTGGGAGGAGAGAGGAGAGTTTCAAACAGCCAACGGCAACCGATAAGGAACTGTCAAGACAAGAACGGCTCTGGTTCGTCCTGGGGGCTCTCCGAGGCCGCCTATCGATGGAGGTCCTCGCTACCTCTTCCGCTGCTTCTTTATTCCACCTTCCTTCCTACAACATAAACATTTGCACCGCCAAGGCTACCACTCTGCAGGTATTCCATACCACTATCCCTCGATCTTAGTTTCATTGTGGAAATGGATGCAAAAAGAACGGACTTCATTGCTTTATTTTGTTGCTAGGATTTTGGAGAAATGCGTTACTATGTGGATAGAGGAGTGCTAATGTATCGTGTATGCAACATTTGCCTTTGTTTATGGGCCGAGTCTTATGAATTTCAAGCCTGGCTTAGTTGAAGTTTTTTTCAGCTTGAATTAGGTCCAATTTGATTAAATCTATAGAATTCTGAAACTTCCTATCCTAGAGTTTATTAAGGACAATCCAAACACTGTGAGTTTCCGAATGAATGTTCTTAAAGTCTGAATAGTTGGTTGTGAAAGTCTGATATCGAATGTCTATTTCTCTTGAATGTGAGTACGTTATCAGCAAGCCTCCATTAGAAAGAATGGTTCTCTCCACACTTTTCTTCTCGGCTTCTGCAATATGTGTTTAGCACTTCGGCTAATGGTATCTGGCGTCCCTAGCTATAGCTTAAAGCCTGGAGAAGGGAGTAGAATTAGCATGAAACTAAAGTTTTATTGATGACCGTTAGGCCAATTGTAGTACTGGCTACTGTTTTTTGCGAAGATTCGGGCTTTTGATGACAATGGTCTCGACCTTGAAAGGCAAATCTTTCCCGCATAAAAAGGGGTGGGCACTGAGCTTTTGAGTTCAGCTCACATTGTGCACGTGTGTAAACTACTGATAATTATAAAAAAAAAATGTTAAGAAACAAGCATGTGTCAATGACCAAGAGCGGAATGCATTTCGACCAACACTGCAGGTGGATTGGCCTAATCAATTTATTTTTCTCTGTAGTAGTGTACACACCCCCAGGAACTAATCTATATTACAGTACTTTATGCATTTTTGTTTTTGGATTAAGTAAATACATTCAGGCAGGTGGTTGCGTCTTCTAATTGCCTTATAATATAAGTTGGTAAAAGGTCTAAAAAATGCTGCTGCACAAACGTGTGCAAGCAAACTTTTTTAATTTTAGAAAAGAAACCATTATACATTACATCCAATTGGCCTCTTTCCAGGTGCTTCCATGGAAATCTTTTCCCACAAGGAATGCAGAAGCTTGTTCGCGGAGTCCCATAACGTTTAGAAGGACAAATACCGGTAATATACCAAGAAATTGTGGAAATACTAGCCAAGGCCTGTTGGCCTGTTGGCATACGGCCCCTTCTCCAAAAGGGAGAACCCGGGTTCGATCCCCTCCCCCATCCCCAATGTATCAAAAAAAAAATTGTGGAAATACTGATGGAGCCTCCAAACATAATTTCATTCTTCAGTCAATATGGAGGCTCAACAAAAGTTTATCTTCAAAGAGTGCTTTATTTTCTGTAAGTGATGGACGCCTTCTCAAATTGAAGAGATACTCTGGCAGTGTTCATAAAGTGATGAACTTTTCAGAAAAATTTAGACATCAATCTACTGTTCTTTTTGTTCCTTTAGTCATTGGAGTGATGCTTTTCATGTCAGTTTCTGTATCTGTAAGCCAGAGTCCATCCTGTAAGTTTGTTCTCTTGTTACATATTTTTTTACTGGTAGTTTATAAAATATTCAAGGATTCCCTCTGTTACTTTATATTTCATCATAATGCTTATTGTCACTGTGCAGGGGCCCTCACTGAAGAGAATCTCCTTTTCTTGGAGGCATGGAGAACAATTGACCGTGCATATGTTGACAAATCCTTTAATGGACAAAGTTGGTTTCGGTATAGAGAAGATGCACTCCGCAATGAACCCATGAATACACGAGAACAGACATGTATGGATAGCAATCTTATAATAACTTAATTGTGGTGGTTTGCCGCATTTTTCATGGTAAATAATCTTATAATGTATCTTGGAGCCATAGTGAAATTCGCTTATGTAATAAATTCCAACTGGGTTTTCCTGGTTAATTTTTGGACCAAGTTGATCATCAAAGTATTACATGTGAGAAAGGTGACTAATAAAAGCCTAGTATTACGATGTAACTTGGGTCAGCAATAGTTCCACAAGGATAAATCAGTATTAAAAAAAATACTTTTATTGCCTTTCAACTGGTTGGTGTACAGGCTTAGCCACAAAAGCTATTTGCTCCAGACCTCTGTTGGTTTCTCCCACTTCAAATACACTATTCTCTGGTTCCTATTACAATATTACCAAAGCTCATTGATTTCATTTGCCCAAAACGCAGGCATTTCAGAATTGGGAGCTTTTTTGTTTATGTTAAATATGGTTTTTATTTATGAATTACTCAACTACTTAGCCAATCATTGTGTTCATTGTGTTTAAGTTTAGCTTTTGGAGTAAATGTGAGACTAGGGGCTTATCTGATCAGATGAGCTACCAGTACATCAATTCAATAATCAAGATGGTTGTTAATTATTAGTAAGTTGTCAATAACTTGTAATAGACATGCAGTGAATTCTCTTTGTTGTGCTATCATACATATAGTCTTGAAATAAAAAATAAATATGTTGTTGGAAAGGGCCTGGTTCTATTTGAGTTTGATGGCATCACCATCTTTTGTGATTAACATTGATCCAGTAACTTCTATCTCTAATTTTTTAATAAGTAAAAGATTATATTAATAAGAATAGGCATAGCCCAAATAACTTCTATATCTATTCAATGTATGTAGTGGTATTTTTCAGTCTCCTGATGCATGCATGATGAGAGATCTCACCATGGTCTGAAGTTTGGCCTTGAAAATTCATATCCTCCATCTACTTTACCAGGTTACTTGATCCCAGAAAGGAAAGTAGAACACACAGCAATTTCGCCTTTCTTATAACTTACCTTTAGGCATTGTGATTGTTGCATTCAATTTTTAGTTCTACTTGCAGTATATGATTGTGTTAAATGGAGAAAAGACATAATTCTCTTGAAAAGATGTGATTGATATCATATACATGTTTATGATGAGGTTGACAGTTTTGTCACAAACCATACCTGAGCAAATATTTCAGTGTGGCCATATCACCTAATCATGTGCTATCATTTAATTGACATTAGCTAAAAGAATGTAATTTCTGTATTCTTGATCTACTGTCTCTCAAAATCGTAGTGGCGTATTTACATTCAGATATGGCAATAAGGAAGATGCTTGCCACGCTGGATGATCCTTTTACCCGGTTTCTGGATCCTGAAAAGTTCAAGAATTTGCGGGTATGATGCTTTTTTCTTCATGCCATCTTGGGATGTTGCATTTTTGGCCTGAAAGATGCAAACTCTTATATACAAAATTTAGATATAGGATAGTCTACTTCAGTAGGTTTTAGGTACACATTCTAATTCTCCCTGAAATATGTGATATCTTCTTTGAAGGCAGTCTGGAACTCAAGGTGCCCTTACAGGTGTTGGGCTGTCAATTGGCTATCCTACTCAATTTGATGGATCAGCTGCTGGGCTTGTTGTTATTTCAGCTGCTCCAGGAGGTCCTGCAAATAGGGCTGGTGTTTTGGCTGGAGACTTGATTCTGGCAATTGATGATACAAGTACAGAAACCATGGGCATTTATGATGCTGCGGAACGGTTGCAGTGAGTTTCTTACACTTCCAGCCTCTAAACCTGTTAAATCTGTCTTTCCTTTTTGGATAAATAACATAGGCTGTATTAAAGGAATGCAATACCATGGTACTGCAACTTATTATTGGAAATCTCATTCTTTGGTTATCACATGCTGCCATGTGCAGAAAGAGAAAACAATACGCTATTGTAAGGTGTTTTCGTATGTTTTCTGTTTGTTTGCTTCTCCTTCATGTGGTTTGTGAATTGAAATGTTGATAAATGGCCATACGGTGCTTGGATTACTATAATTATTATCGACCTATTTTTTACTTTAAAGCATACTGCTATAACTATTTAGTTAGATGCATGGTGGTTGATAATTCCTATCAGGTAATTGTCAAGTTCAAAGTCATTTTAAAATCTTCCAACATATCTGCTACTTTGGATATTAAGATTACTTAAAATAACATATATATAATTAGTTTCTGCCTTTGTGATTCCTGTTATTCTTTTTGGTTCTAAAGTTCTCATCGACTAGAGGATTCACCAATTACTGAAGTTTCATTTATTCTTTGGTTTGCTTAAACATTTAAAATAAATTGCAGGGGACCTGAAGGAAGTTTGGTGGAACTGACCATTCGTAGTGGAGCCGAAACAAAGCACATAGCTTTGATGTAAGTTCACCTCCTCCCCCCACAAAAAAAAAAAAAATCTCTGCAAAGTTGTAATTAATTGATTATGTTGTACCTTTTTACAATTCCCTTGCGAAGGAAATTAACTTTGCATCTCCCAGAAGATTTTTATAGACGTATAATATGTCTTTACTGCATTAAGCTTATTCAATTGGTATGGATATCTATGTACCTGGGCTTAGCCTATTTCTATTAATGAGATTTCTATGATTACCTATCAAAAAATTGATATGGATATCTATAGCATCCTTCCATTCTCATAAATGCTGTTGGTCTGCATTGTCATTTTGTTGGCCTGGCTAGAGCTTTTGGAATCAAACCCAAGCTTTAACAAAACCCTCCCTGCTCCTTGGCCACCTAGATACAACTAAGATAGTGAGCTTAGTTGTCATTTGAGTTGAATAAAGTCTGCATCTTTCTATGCACATTTTTAAGGTTTTTTTTTTGTTTTTTTTGTTTTTACAAACAAATGATTTATGAATCCATCAACTACCACCTTCCAGGCGAGAGAGAGTTTCACTTAATCCAGTGAAGTCAAGGCTATGCAAACTGCCTGGTTCAGAGAATGACTCCCCTAGAATTGGCTATATCAAATTAACATCTTTCAACCAAAATGCATCTGGTAAGTAAAAGTAGTTATTATTATTCAAAGTTGTACTTCAGTCACTGTTGTACTTCAGTCACTGTTGTACTTTAGTCACTTATGTCACTTATTACAGAGAAATTGGAACAAATATATCTTCGTGCATAAGAGCCGTTTCTTAAATTCTAATTTACACACTCTTATTATCAATATCTGTTTTTCCTGGGAATTTTTTTCTTGGTTGCCATTTTTGGGTGGCTACAAAATATTTGTTTTGAAATTGTTTTCAAGCTAAAACTCAATTTTCTGTCAAATTACTGGCCAAGAAAATAGTTTTAATGAGAGAGAGCCCTACGTAGGTCCTTTTGTATGTCCTGTGTACAGGAGCTATGATTTTTGTGTTCATTTATAAAATTCTTGTAAATGATTTTCAGAGAGAAGAAAGGGAAAAAGAAGAAGAGAGAGGGGGGGGGGGGTGGTTAAAGATCATGGTTTTACACTCTTCCAGTTCCTTCTTTTTCTTTATTTTATGCGGCTACGCTTTTTATTTATTTAGTTTTGTCTTTATTGTCCTGTTTGACATGTAATGTCTTCGATTGTCTTTCTGAATTTCATGTATAATTTTCTGCAATTTATCCTGAAAGCTTGCATGCCTTGTAGGTGCTGTCAAGGAGGCAATTGATTCTTTAAGGAGTAATAGTGTTAATGCCTTTGTGTTGGACCTTCGAGATAATAGGTGATTAGCTTTCAACATGCTCCAATTTTGGCTTCACCCTTTAGCAGGTTTTCTTAAAGCTTAAATTTTGGTGCAGTGGTGGTCTTTTCCCAGAAGGAATTGAGATTGCCAAGATTTGGTAAGCTACACTGGATGTTTAATGGCAAACAGTTTCCATTTATATTGCATTAGTTTAATTTAGCTATCCTGGTGCCATATACCAGTCAATTGACATTATTTTGCTGATGGGTACAAGAATGAAGAAAACTTTGGCTGCACAGTTGATGGAGTCCTGGCTTATAGTTAATGTATTTCATTTTATTTTGAGTTTTCTGTTACACCTTTTTGTGGTAAACAAGGCTAATGTTTTCACCTTATAATAGTCATGATGCATAGATTTTACTGCTTTGGGAAGTTATATTCTCTTACTAATGTCTCAAGCGCTGCACAAGGCCTTCTCATTTGGACAAGCACTTGTATTCACATTAATAGTTGACTTGTAATTTATACACTCAAAGACGTGCATTGTCTCCTCAACACTGCATTTCACAGACATCTACATGTATGGTTTCCATAGGGAATCCATAATGGTCCCACATAAGCATAGGTTAGTTACAGGTGATTAAATTTAGCACCCTAGTATAATCCAATAATCAGTTGACTTGAGGAAGATAATGCAAGTTCTAGATTTTTCTTTTCTACATATTTTAATTAATCGGGCAATTCTAACGAATATCTTGTAGCTTTCCAATTTTTGTCTTGATACCAGAATCTGTAGTTTCATCATATCGATAGTATCTCTTAACAACATTTTACATTGGTTCTTCCTATTAGATCTTAAGCTTGTGAATTTACTGGAGTACTTTTGTCACGCTGTAGTAGGCCCTGGTATTTAGTTCTTATTGGTTACTGTTGATCTGCAATCATGGTAACTGGTTGCATGTTTATTTTTCTCTTTTGGCCTAAAGATGAGACTTCTTGCAAATAGTTAATGCATCAATACGAGTCTATAGCATGCTTTATTTATGGGATTCAAACTTCGGGGGACTACCATACTGCAGTTAAATCTTTAGGATCACCTTTCTGCTATCTGGTGCTTATTCCTTGGTAAATGAAGTTATTGCTTCATGCTATCTGATCTAATTTGTGCAGTACAAGTTCAGTACAAGTTCTCATATTAGGCACTACCATTCAGGTTGGACAAAGGTGTGATTGTATATATTTGTGATAGTCGCGGTGTTCGAGACATATATGACACAGACGGAAGCAGTGCAATAGCAGCTTCAGAGCCCCTAGCTGTGCTGGTATACTTTCTTATATTCTGGCTTCTGCAATAAACTTATGAAAATCCCACATATCAGAGGGATATACGGACAAATGCCTGCATATACCGTTATATTTGTTATATTTGTGGAATTACGGTCATGGTACCAACTATTGCACATTTGGGCCATTTGTCTCAGTATCCATGTACAGTCGAATTATTCATCACTCTTCTGTTTTGGTTTTTTTTTGTTGTTCAAGATTTCCGGTATATTGTGTCTTATGTTAGATCGAACACGTCCAACAAGTGGTTCCATAACATGCTAGTTCAAAAAAACAAACTTATATGTTTTCACGACTGGAGCTAATATCTGGATTTGTTGTACTCCTTGCCCATTATCCCTTGTTACTGTGTGTGTGTGGGCATTTGGAGTGGAACTTCATCTTATAAGGGATGTGAGAATGAAAAATTGCTGACAATGGCCATTATTGAGCTTCCATTAGGTGAACAAAGGAACTGCCAGTGCAAGCGAAATTTTAGCTGGTGCATTAAAAGACAATAAACGGGCTGTGTTGTTTGGAGAACCCACGTATGGGAAAGGGTAATGGTTTGTACTTGAGACACAATTCATGAGCTAGAGTATACATTCCTGACATGAGCCACATCTGTCTCGATCTGCAGCAAGATCCAGTCGGTTTTCCAGCTATCTGATGGGTCTGGCTTGGCTGTTACAGTTGCTCGTTATGAGACACCTGCTCACACGGATATTGATAAGGTCTCTCTCTCGCTCTCTCTCTCTCATATAAATATATATATGTGTGTGTATGTTATGTATCTTATCTACTGTTCCTTCACCTTGTCTCTATACAGGTTGGCGTAATTCCTGACCATCCTTTACCAACATCATTTCCCAAGGACGAGGAGGGTTTTTGTAGCTGCCTCGAGGACCCTGCAACCGCTTGCTATGTTAACAGAACCCAACTATTCTCGAGATGATAGAAAATTGTGGATATTAGCATTGCTTCAAGAAAAACAGAATTTCTTTGGAATTAGAATTGTAGTAGTATTAACATGGTTTTGGGGGGTCATTCAGTTATCAAGTGTAAATTCACATTGAAACATCCGCTTTGAACAGGAGATTCAAAAAAGAGTAAAAAAGAAAAAATAACAAGGAAAAATCATTCTTTGATTTGAGACTTGAGTGAGTCATCTTTATGTCATCAAAGGAAAACAAATGTTTAATATTCTCATCACTACTTACCTCTAGAAACTCCTATGCCTCTTTTTTTCGTAACAAAAGATTCACTTTTTATGTGGAAAAAGCACATATCAATAATCATGAATTTTACGTATAAACAATTTTTAAATATCTTGTTTGCAATTTTATTTATTTTTTTGATATAAAAAAAAAGAAGCAGGCTTCTTTGGAGAGAAATAATATTTTACCAGTCAAGTCATGGGTATCTTACTAACTAACATGTTCGTACCTAATTATTGTCTCATAACCCGCTCATTCTTGGATGCTACAAGTACGTGACTGAACTTCAATTTTTATATTTTTGGGTGGAATCTCAAGGAGAAGTATGGGGATGGAGTCCGAAATTTGAATTGCCTCGAGTAAAGTTGCAGTCCAAGGCAGCAAATATAAACCTAACATAATATAGATAAGGCTATAAACAATTATTTAAACGGTGTATTTGATGCATAGTCCTATTAAAAATAGCTTCGGCACCAAAAAAATAAAAAATAAAAAACTGAAAAAATAAAAATAAAAGGTGAAAGGCGCGTTCCGATGGGGAGGCATTGCAGGAGAACATGAAGTGGCTGAGATTGTATGCTGTAAAAGGAACTTCACCTGTTGAAGGAACTTTCTAATCACGCTGGATGTAAGAGAGAGAGAGAGAGAGTAAAAAATCCTTCCACAATACATCAAGTGCTACTATAAAAATAATCCTTCACAATATATCAAGTGCTTCTAAGTAGCTCTAATCCTTTATTCTACTGTCGATTTTGGACTATACACAATGACATGGGAAATGAAGCAAAAATATAATAATCCTTCACAATATATCAAGTGCTTCTAAGTAGCTCTAATCCTTTATTCTACTGTCGATTTTGGACCATACACAATTACACGGGAAATGAAGCAAAAATATAAAAATACTCTCTCTGGGAAAGCCTCGTCATTTCAGAGGAACAAAGAAATTGGGTGGAGCATGTTATAAACCATCATTAGGCTCTCAAGCATGCCAATTAAATCCTATGATTTTGCTTCCTCCACCTTGACTTAACTGATTCAACTTGGAAGCCAGATATGATCAAGTAAGAAGGGCAAGACCAATCAAATCCACACTCCAAGTTTGAGCTTCCTTGGTAGGGAATCGGTACTCACTATAACATCTTAGTCCAAGAACCTAAAAATGGAAAAACAGCAATCAGCAATCTCAATAGCAGAGGTGTGTTACTTTTTCTCTCTCTGCGACTCAGTTTTCCCTTCTCGGTTGGTGTATTCTGTGACCCAGAAGTTGCTTGAGATGCTCTTTGTGTGAATCGAGATCTATCTAGATCATCCCAACCACCAAACTTTGGTTCCTCTCGGCCACCATTATAGGCTGGACCGTTATTGCCAGCAACCCATGATTGATATCCCACCTTCCCCTGTCTGGTTTCCTGGCTTTCATCTTGATCTTCTGCCTCCCTTTCAACATTACTTGCAGTGCTGGCAGGCGGTTTCCTCCTCATCCTGGACTTGCGTTTCGGCCTTTTTCGTGTTTTTCCCCACAACTTTTCAAACACCAGAGATAGAGCTGACTGGCCAACGGGAAGTGCTAATGCCATAAGAAAAGCTTTTGGGCCTGTAGCTAGCAGCCAAGACCCAATAATGAAGGGGAGACCCCAACCATAGGATCTGAATACCTGTGCTGACAAAAAAGCAAATGTATTTGGAGGTTTTAGACCTTGAAAAAAAGTAAATTCTGAAGCAGAAACGAACTGCTAAAGACTACTGTCTCACAAAAATTATTTTTCAGAAAATACCATTGTAGGGTGCACGTCCGAATTGGACATTTCCAACTAACATTTTTGACGTTGAGGTGTTCCTAACTTCCTAAGCCAGTGTTATCAAACGCAAGCAATGCCACCTATATCTCGAACATTCCAAATAATCTCTCGTGTTGGTGAAAACAATGCAGGGCTTTTCAACATATTCAATAAGAACTGTTCATGAAGCCACAAAAACATTTGAACAACTCATTAACTATTTAATACCTAATAATCATATCACATTGTTCAGTAAATCTTCAATTCATTGGAAGAGTTGCCAAATAAATTCTGCCAATTTGTACAGCCCTTAGTGTAGAGAACATGTTCTACTTTAACAAATTGTGAGCAGTATTGACTAGCATAAAATAATTGCACAGGACATCGAACACACGAATTTTAACAAACATATATACAGACACATATTTTATATCTATATCTATATCTATATCTAGCGCATTTCAGCAGCCCAATCTTGGTATAGGGATATATCAACTGCACTATTAACTTCATAAATGTCTGTGACTTACATTTAACATAACAATAAATGTTTTTGGCCCCGAAAAGGGTGTTTACGTATTGAGAGAATGAAGGAGAAGCTATTTACTTCATACATAGAAAAAGATAAAACAAAACAAAAGCCAAAAACGAAAGCTCACGCGAAATCCAACCATTCATTCTCTCAAAATAACAAAAAGCAAGAATCAGCTTATCCTTTATATTTTTCTAAAGAAAAATCCACTACAACAATTGTACCTTTAAAATCCAGAGGCTGTCAATGACTTCCTCGAAGATCCCACCAGACTCTTCCTCCATCTCCGGTGACGTAGAATCCTCGTCGGACCACCACCTCCTCTTCCTATTACTATTCTTCTTCCTTCTGCTTCCTCCGAGGCCAAATTGGGAAGCTTGGTCTTTATCATCCTCTTCGTCTTCGGCGTCCTGAAAGCCGAATCTCGAGGAGGAGCGAACGGGTTCGGCGTTGGAGTCCCATGGGCGGTACCTGGTACAACAGGAGCGGCGAGAATGGGAGGAAAGATTCGGGGCAATGAGAAGCTTGAGATTGCGACGAGGAGATGGAGGGCGAGTGAAGAGGGAGCAGGGTTGCTGTGTGAGAAGGTGGGCTTCCATTTCGCCACGTCCTTCACTTTCTTCTCCTCCATTCAACTTTGATTTCCATCCTTCCAAACAACTTTGCCCTCCAAAGATAAATGAAAGTCCGATTTTACCAGGATGGTGCAATTGTATAGAAACTTCCGTTTGTAACATCCCAAAAATGTTTGTGCTTGCTTGTTAATATGAGTATTAGAGTACTAGAAATTCTTTAATCCTATAGAAATTATACAAAAATAAATTTATAAATAAGTAATGAAACTTGTTTCTTCGTCTTTAAAAAGAAGAGAGAATGAAAAAAACAAGAGCAATCAATTGTGACACTCTGTATTTGATATAAATTATCCAACTGAATTTTTTATTAAAAATTTGATTTTTTTTAATATAAATTTTTTAATAATTTATTTTTTAAAAGAAATATAAGACATTTATTCACTTTATGACTATTATTTCTCTTTATTAATTAATGTAATTTGATAGAAAAGTTTTATATACTGTACTATCATCCACTTTCATCAAATTATTTATATTTATTATCATTAATTGATCTTTTATTACATAATTTTTTATTATTTAATAATAATAAATATGACTGTTATACCTACAAAAAGAATACAAAAGTAATCTTACAAATTATTGTAATTTTATATAATTTATTAGATTGCTATATAATAAAAATAACTTAAGAATTGACGAATCACATAAAATCATATCAATTTGTAAAATTATTTTTTATAATTGATTTGCGATTAAAATATATTTTTTAATAATATATATGATATATCTTATATGATGGGATGAAAATAAATTTATTTTTATTATAAATTAAGTCTAATCCAAGAAAAATGATAAACATACAATAATTTTCATAATATTTTTCACAACACATATTTTGAAAAGAGGAATATTATTATAAAATAACTTATAAAGTAATATCATTTTACAAAAATTCTCTCCTTTCATATCATGCATGATAGAAAGTGTTTGTGATCAGCGTTGTTTATATTAAGAGAAATACTATTTCACCCAAATTCGGGTGAAATAATTCGGATGACATAGATTTATTTATTTAATTTATTTATTTTACTAAATGATTAAAAAAAAGTTTTTTTAATAATAATATAAATTTATTATTTTTAAAAATTATTTAAAACTATAAAAAACAATATTAAAAATAAATCAAAAAAATTTGCCCTTTCGAGAGATATTCGAACTAGATGTACCACCACTCTTGTATCATTGCTCAAACGTTAGCATGTGAATTTATTTCCGTAACTCTTCAAGAAAAGGCCAGGCCTCACGACTCTTCGAATAAAACGACGGCGTCTTATAAATACTCATCATATCTATATTCCATTGCTCTGTACCGCAAATCTGAAATTTCTCGAAGCCACCAGGCCGATAGAGGAGCAGCTCGCCGTTGAGATGAGGCCGATGCCGATGGACTTCTTCGCAGAAATGGACGACCAGCCGTCGACGGTGGCGATGGACGTGGACGACGTGGACCCGCTCGAGATCTTCGGTGAAGGCGTCATCTCCATTGACAACAAGCTCGCCGACGCCGACTTCTTCAACGCCTTCGAAGACGATTTCGACGACTCCGACATTAATTGAACCAGCATCTTTACAATTATCATCACCATGTATTATGCTTATTTTTAGGGTTTGTCTATGTGACTGTTCCTGTGTCAATCAAGGAAAGGGCTTATCGAGAACGATGTGTGTGGTTGGATCTTTTATTGTATGGTTCAATTGAATACATATAAAGAGACGTAGTTTCGAGTCTTTCAACTATGGTAAATGTTTTTGTCTCTTCTTCTCTCTCTTTATGTTCACCGATTAATGATTATGGTATTTTTGTGGATTTAGGGTTTCAGATGATTTTCTAAGATTGTGCGTGTTTGTGAAACAAACTCAACTCATCTCAAACAAATATTATCGAAATCTATTAATTTTTAACTTTTCATTAAAATGTTAAACTTCTCTCAACCTAAAAACTAAGTTGAATCCAGTCAAATTCAAAATACTATCATTCACCATTCAATTAATCTCATCTCAAGATATAGCCTAATTCTCATTATTAATTTCTCTTTAGTTGAAGAGAAAAACCTCCTTTTAGCTGCACTTTGATGTTTACAAGGTTTCTGTAAATTCGGAGAGAGTTATACCCGTTCGTTCACAATATGCTATTGAGCTGAAGAGGACTCTCAAAACCATATTTATTTCCTATTATAAAGCATCTATCGTGTCATCCTATAAAATTCCTTGAATTTAGCCATTTGATCCTTGTTTTTTTATGCTTCCAATTTCATTGATGCATCATCTTCTCAGCTGTTTGCAGTTGGATTTTAAGTATTATGTGGTGATGGTGGATTTCTATTGTTTCCTACTCCATTGGAGTCCTTGGTTATGGATTTTCCTTGTGGGTCTTTCGTAAAAAGAGATTATTCTGAGAAGAGTCGTAGGTGTTTGCAATGGATTTACTCCTTTTTTTTAAATGTTGGGTTCAACCATGTTTCCATTTTTTGTCCTCAATCGAGTCCCCCCCATACTTGCGGCATATTCAGGATTGAAAGCCATATAGGTGATATATCTAACTTGCCACTCTGCCTGCAGGAATAGTAAATAGAATTCTCTTTGGCAGACACAACTGATTCTTCCAAGCTTTCCTTTCATTATCACTTGAAGCAATTTGAAACCTTTTTGTTTCTATAATGATAATTAAACCAATGTAATGCTGATAGCCTGATAGCATAAAGCTTTTCCATTTGCTCTTTCAGTTTATTCAGAATTAGATGAGCCTGAAATTTGGCTGCTTCCGTCTTCTTCATGCGGATTAACCAGCCCTGTCATATTTTCCACAATACATGGGGGAAGGAAAACGAGACAATGAAACAGGCACAATGGCACATATACAAAGGATGTCCTTTAGGAGATTAACCACATCAACACAAGTGATCGTACTTTTCACATTCATACATAAATCTGGCTCCATACTTGCCAATACAATTTATCTTCTCTTTAAGGTTCTCAGAAAAATAAACTAGATAAAATAATATAAAATAAAGAATCGAGGGGCTTTAAATATAGATTGAAATCATCATTGATAAATATTTATCTGTGCTCTCGAACTGTTTGCTATTTAAGCAAACTTCAGAAATATTGATTGTGAGATAAGAAAGAGTTCACCACTGCCAACTATTAAAACCCACCACTGCCAACTATTAAAACCCTATCTTTTAAAGCATTATTTACCTTCGCTTCAATAGAATACGGTGTTTTAAAAAGGGGGAAGAGGGGGTATGATATTAGCAGCCCAGGTTAAATAGTATCTTAAAGGTATAATCTTATATTGCAGGTGCTTGATATCTATATAGCTGATGGGAGGTATGTATGTACAACCTTGCTGTGGGCATCTGGACATCACAAGCTTCCTAGG
The DNA here is from genome assembly GCA_036898215.1 of Platycarya strobilacea. Taxonomy (NCBI): domain Eukaryota; kingdom Viridiplantae; phylum Streptophyta; class Magnoliopsida; order Fagales; family Juglandaceae; genus Platycarya; species Platycarya strobilacea. The sequence continues at coordinate 41,504,751 of CM072545.1, read as the reverse complement.
CACTAGCTGATTGATGAGCTATCTTGTTGATTTGATTGCAAAATGGGGACAGTCTGGTAATTCGACCTCACATGCTGAAGGGGGGAAGAGAAGAAGAAGAATAAATTGAAAACCATTATATTCAGTAACCTGAAAACCAGAGAAGGTGAAGAAAGTATAATAGAGCATATTGTACTTAAGTAGAGGGACATACCTCTAGCAGTGAGACGTAATAAAAATCCTCCATGTGCTGCATAAGTGCACTCCCATCTCTAATTGAACGGAATATATTTATTTCAGTTTGTAAAAGCTTTTCAATCAGTTCTTTCTCACCCTTCATCTGTATAAATTGTTCTCAATCAGATTAACTTCAAAAAAAATTTCCAAAAAAATTTAACTTCAAAAATCATGGTGCTACATCTGGAATGAATGAGAGAACTGATTAAATAAGGGTTTCAACTGTGTGGAAATTGTTGACAAAGAAATGAAATTGATGTGATGAATTAGAACTGATAAAATGAGGATTCTGGAGTTCCTCTTTAAAAAAAAAAAACCAGGAACGCACTACACTGCATTCTATAACCATCCATTTTGGCCAGATGCCATCCTGGAGCAGCAGTCCATCCTCTCTTCTTTTTTTTTTTTTTTTTGGTTTGGGTGGTGGTAGTTTTCTCTTCTGTTTCTTACCACTTTTGAGGAATCTTTAGTATCAACATTTCAAAAACAAGCTAAGTGACCTGATAACTACACTTAATTGTGATTAAATAAGTGCTGTAAATGTATCAATGAAGGATAACACAATGTATAAACTCGTTAACTTGAAGTATATATTTAGTAATCTCGGTTTTTAATTACAAGGATTTATTGGGTATGTTAGTAAAAACAATAGAAAAAAATTGAAATTTCTTAAATAATCAACAGAATTGAGAAAATCAAATGGATTGGCTGGTTTATTTGACAAGACAATCCAACTAAACATGTGAATGAATCCATTCAATTTGTTTCAAACTGATTCAACTAAACAATGTTTAAGGGGTGAACTGAACCAGAAATGGGACCAGTTCACAGTTCACCTGGTTGAACTGGCCTATCTGGTCCATCTTTAAAACATTGTTTGGTACTCTCATATGCAGTCTAGTTCCTAATTAATCTCATGTTTATGTCAGTATAGATAGCACTGTCACCGACATGCTGGAAATACAGTGACAAATACAACTGTCATGTCAGAAGATATATATTGCAAATTGAAAACATCAATTTGTACATTCCCAACATTGCATACCATATATAAATCATTGATGGATATTAAAGAATCAGATTCTCAAAACATGATGAGGACAGGAAAAGAGAATGACTTGACATACAAATTCACTGACAAGAACATCTGGCGTGGACTCCCCAAGCACATCACCTTGGTAACCATCTCCTGAAAGCCCCATAGTTTCCTGGATACAATGTACCACATTATTAGCTTGTAAACAAGTTAATAGTTAGCTAATTAGCTACACTAATTTCCTGTATAGCACATATAACACGAAATAGAGAATATTAGCATCCGTTTTATAACATTCAACTATTGAACTGATTATTGAATTAGGGGGAAATTAACTTTTAGCATATGGAAAGCAGCATTCATTATGCTAAAAGAATTACAGTTGACTACATCTAATTGGATATGAATTTGAATGCTTGAGCTTTGCATCAGAAAAGACCTTAAAGGTAGGGGATGCTAAGAATAACTCAAAGGGCAACAAGAAGGATGAATGAAGATTTGTTTAATTTAAAACAATAAATAATAAACTCAAGATGAGGTTTGATCTAAAGAAAATTAACTATTGTTAGCTTGTTTGGATTGAGGAATTTTCCAATCAAATCACACAGCAGTTCTTTGAAGAGGTTCCAACCTTTTTCTATCAGTAAACAAAAGTTTTATTGATGAAGAGTATCAGCATAGCCCACGTACACGGGAGGTACACAAGAACAACACCCATGCATGATTAACAGCTATTAAAAGGAAATCATTGAGATTTAAACCACTAAAGTCTATTACAGTTGATCAATGGAGAGAAGTATTAACAAAGTAGTTTTTGGCCTCATCATTGACAGCTCTTGATCTTCAAAGCTCGTTGCATTTCTTTCCTTCCAAAGAATGTTCCAACCATAATGTCAATATTTTTATCTTTTATGATTCCCAAATTGCTTTGAAAGTCAAGACTCTGCAGAAGGAATAAGGCTGCTTGAAAGCAGCCAATTAACAAGGCCAGTTGTGTTATTCCCAGAAGTATTATTTCCACAGAATCAAATGAATTAAGCAGTCAAAATTTAAACAGCATTTATTCCTCCATCCATTTGAATAAAGTTAAACCCAAACAGCATTTACCAAAAACAGCTGTGAAGATAACAAATTATAAAGCTTGGTGTGTTCTCTATATGTTATTAATTTTTTTCTTTCTGAATAACCAGTACAAGTTTAAAGCAAACCACCCACCAAGGCGTCTCTTAGAGCTCCAGCTGCTAGATAAACAGGTTGAGCTACATGGCAATAACCCATCAAGCGAGGGACTGTTGGTATAATATCTCTGTGGTTTACAACTCGCCAGCTATCTTTAACTTTCTGCAAATGTAAGTACGAGTTATGTAAGATTCACCAACCTTAGGGGATCCAAACTTCCAGTACAAGAGGAGTAGATGTAGGAAAGGGTGCCATAACATACTAGCCCAAAAACACAAAAATAGTGTTATAGCACAAGCTGTATGTGACCAAACTTCATCACAAAATACAGAGCCATAGGGTAAAAGTAAAGGTATTTACGCAAAATTATATCAAATAAATGGAAATTTCCGAGAATAAAATTGTAGATGGTGATTTTTATTACCCCGTTATAAACTTCTGCAAATTTTTTGTTACCAACTCTAGGAGACCCAAAGTTGTACATAGTCACAGAGATTGCCCCACACCTGATACACACAAAAAAAAAAAAGGAGAAGGGAATTAGATAGTTAAGTTTCATCGCTATTACTCTCAAGACGCACTCCAGTAAAAAATCAGTACAAATACATAAGTACTAATTTTATTAGGATCAAGTAATATCTATCAATTCCTAATCATAAAAATGCCAAGTTAGCTTTCCATAGTTTCTGAATACATGGACCTCAAACGTCAGTGGAATTAATTTTCTGAAGTATGGAAGAATGAAGGACTATATAAGTAGAAAGATAAACAGCGTACTTAGCTAACTGACTAGAGGAAAGTTCAAGAGCAAGAAGGGTAGCCAATGCTCCACCTAAACTATGCCCAGTCACATACACATGCCATTTGAGCAGCGCCTCAGAAAGATCATCTCTGTCACCAAAACAAAAATACAATAGGGCATGTTAATATAGCCACAAGGCTTGACAACAGGGTGTCAGTTATTCAACATAGCCTGATCATTCAACTTAAATATCAATATCTTGTAATGCTACATATCAAGCCAAACCATAAAGATGTGAGGTAGGAGCTACATGTTCAAACCACTAAAAAAGGTTTGGAAAATCTGTACACATGCATGGTTTGAAACATAACATTTGCCTAATTGTTTAAGAAACCATAGCTTACTTTAGTTCAGTAGCTGCTAGAAGAACTTAAACACTAAAAATAAACTTCTGAAATCAGCATGAAGCTTGTTAACCATCAACTATCAAGTTCCTTACGATTTAACCATCTACATGTTTCTCTCATGTGACATTAAGATATGAATAAAGCTGAACAAAAGAACAACTCACATATAATCAATTGCAGATTTAATTAGAGAAATTATCCTTGTCCTGACTGAATCATATGCACTCAGAAAACCACTGTGAACCTGAAATAATTAGCGCACGGTTACTTACATTAAACTAAAAAACAGTTTTTGCTAACATTTTGTGAATCTCAAGAATGCTTTTAAACACAATGCAGTCTACCCTTCGTATACATACTTGGAGTTCTTTCTTGAAATCGCCCCCTATCCTTTCAGGATTTAGCCTGCATACGTGATATAAGAATCAGCAACAGAAACCAAATATGATGTGGAACAGTTGATTGAATTACCTCAAAATTATGAAGCCCCATGGCTAGGCCTACCTTTTAAAAAGAATGCTTACTTGATATGATACCAAAAGATAGTTTTTGGTAAGAACAATCACGATGTAGCACTGTCCCAAATTCATTAGTATTTTAGCTTACAAATGAAAAATTCATATTTTTGCCTCAAGATTTAAAACCAGGTATTGATTTTCTTCATATCCAGAAGGTCATCTATAAAAAAAAGAGTGTTTTTTGCACCATGTTATAACAATAGTTAAGTAATTAAAATCACATGATACCAGAGCGGAAAACCTCGGGTCTGACATCATGGTTCAACTCTACCATTTAAAGAAAATTAATGTCCCACATGTTGGATCCCACTCATTTAGAAGGAATTGGACTCATACATGAGGAAGAGTGTTAGACATGGTAGTAAACAGAATCACAAATTTTTTCTCAGCTTAAGCCTTAAGGATAACTGGTCATTTAGCTCTTAAGTATAACTGGTCATTTAGCTCTTAAGTATAACAACAAAATATTTTACAGGTAATGAAGATATCACAATCCATAGAGCAAATGAGCAGTCCGCTAAAGGTCCTATCCACTAAATTAGGAAGGGCACTAGTTTCATGAAATACCAACAATAAACTAGACAAAGGTGACTTACCAAAATAAATACCAGACAAAAGAGGCAGTTAAAATGAATAAAATTAAAAAACCACTACACGAGTTGAGCTAGGATGGATATTATATTACCCAGCAGGAACTAGCATCAGATCAGTTCTTAGGTCCTTCCATCGTACCTGAAAAAAGGAATATATGAGCAATTTGAACTGAGAAAAAAATAACCCAACTCCTCAGTGGGGAAAAATGGTATAACCTACTTGTTCAGTCCCTCTGAAAGCAATAACTAATCTTCTCCTTGCAAAATCACGCCATATTGCAACCTGCAGCTCCCAATAATTAATTTGATTTACAGAAAATGAGTCTTAGGATCATACTATTGTGTTTTATCCCTTGTCAAGGTTAAGGAAACATTTTCAGTTCCATTGAATCCTGGGAAATACGACAAGTGAACTCCTTTCTGAGGAAATAAAATCTCACCTGTGTGTCTGTGGATGCATTATCTAAGAAACATATCTTCTCAAATTCAGACTTAATAAAACTTGGATGACCAAGTGATGTGGCAAGCATAGCCCAAGCTTCCATGGCAGTCTCAGCAGTTGAAAAAAGTGCTTTCATCTCCTCAGCTCTCTTTTCATCCATGTCTGGTCCATTCCTAGAGCTGGAAAGCTTCTCACTTGTAGAGTGTCTTACATCACCATCATCTTCAAGTTTGATAGGATTTTCTTCTTTTTTTCCGTTCTTTCCTACAGGACGCCCATCCCTTGTTAATCGAGAAACAGTTGCATTCAGAAGCATCAATGCTCCTAAAACAGAATCAGTCTGCCTCATTATATCCTGTGTCACTTTTTTAATATCTGGTATTGATGACCCTATTTTGCTAATGCCAAGTGAGCCATTTGTTTTATCAATCTCATCACCCAGACCTTCTGGAGTTGCAAGCCCTGATTCAATGTAACCCTCTTCTGCAATTTTTTGAGACTGCAAGCCAATTCTATTTAACAAGTCAAATGATTCCCACTTTAAATTCTCAGGAACAGAGAGACCAAGTTTCTGAACAACATTTTGATTGATAACATCAGCAAAGTTCCTCCAAAAAAGTTTATCTGATTGCTCCGAATCACCAATAGGTGTCATTGGTTCGAAGGCATGTTCACTCCCCATACCACCATTCTCTGCATAAAAGTCCTCTAATTTGCTATCTTCGTTGTAGCCTGGGTCATTAGAATAGGCTTCTGAATCTCTATCTGTTTGTGAAGGCATGTCTGACACAATAGAATCATTTGATTTTCCAAGTTCCATGGTGTCATACTTGTCAATGTTAGAAAACTGACTCCAAAGATTCGTATCATTGAAAGCCTTTAACTGCCCAAAAGCATATCGTACAAACTGTCGTGCTTGTACAGACTCAGAGCCCACAACCATTTTTAGACCATTCTCAAAACCCTGTTTCCGAAGAAATTCCAAAATAAGGGGAACCCTCCACCATTTTTTGTCTTCACCAATTTCATCAATTTCATTAAAAGTTTTGTACTGGACCTAAAACCCCACAATCAGCAAAAATAAGCCAGAGAGATGCTAGTTAAAAAACATATAGGGTTACAAATCACAAAACAGTAGTGATGACTTGAGAGTGAGTTCAATGAAGATCTTCATTACATCATGAATTTTACAGTACCTAAAACAATCTTTAAAGCTTGAAAAAAAAAGTTCAAGGAATACATAAAAGATCTAATCATTTTTCTTCCCTCTAATAATCAGAAAAGTAGCTTCATGGTATTCCAATCCCTCTAACAAGTGGGACTGCCAGAATTCAGAAAAAGATATACAAAAAATAGGAACAATACTCGAAAAGGAAATAAACTACATGTCTGCATGCTTGTTCAAAAAGGGGGAAAAAAAACATATTTTCCAAGCTTGTTCCTCGAGGATACTGAACTGAAGTAATCTGTTTTAGAAATGAATAATGTTTGTATAGGATTAGTATGCGACATCCTCTCCATAAGTGACAAAAGAAAATTCAGAAGATAAATGAAATCCAAGAAGGAATCACAATGCATACTGCCCAAAGCATGCGGCTAATCAAACAAGGAAAGACGAAAAATATCATTCATTGAATCTCCATTAACCTCTACATCTTAAAAATACAGTTGTTCCTCTCCCTCCTATTTGTCCAGATAAAACAACGAGGAATAGCCACCAAATGCCACTAAACTCATGAATACTAATCTTCCTTCCAAGTTGAAAACACTTTCAGCACAGTCCAAGGCAGCACCCCACAAACACTGAACATATTTAATTGATAATTCTTATGTCTTTCACACCTTTACTCAGAATTTGCAATGTTATCAGCGTATAACCTAAATACTTTAGGTTATATTAGTTTTTTTTTTCAGCAGTAATTTATCTACATCAGATAATCCCAAACCAAAATAAGTTTTAGACTCCTGACAGTAAGACACATATTTTTGATCGGGAACATGTTTCTTGCTGTCAGGAAAACTTATTTGACAGTAAGAAACAAATTTGACAGTCCTGGTAGTTAGAAACCTATTTGACAGTCTTGGTCCCTATGATTATCAATTTAATGTTGACTTTCTTGTGTACCAAGGATAACTTACCTCCAGCTGTATCTTTCCACCACCACCAATTCCTTCCAACTCCACTACCATTTCATGTGAATATCCTAGCAAAATACATGTTTATTATTAGATCGTATTCAAACAAAACTTGTAGCCTTGCATTAAATTAACCTGCTGAACAGTGTAGATCTAGTAATAAGAGTGACAAAATAAAAAGAAAAGATTATAAATTTTATATTACGCCTCTTGACAGTCTGAGTGCCTACACAAGTACAATGAGGAACATAATACAACTGCTAAATATCGGATGCAAAACATCAACCCAATTACTTAGCACAATGGTGACATGCCATCATCTCGATTGCAAACATAAACACAACGTCAGTGTTTTGCCAGATTCTCACCATCACAGAGGCAATCGAGACTAATGCCTGCATTACCCATTCGCTTATGTGGAGTTACAAGGTTTGCATCCCAAGCTGCAACCTAAAGTTTTAACACTAGAAGTTAACAAATGAGAAGCAAGGCCCTGGAGAAACCATAAGATACACTTCGAAAATAAAAATGGTTGTAAATATATTCTTTGACTATTTAATCCAAGAATAAATTAATAACTCATCTAAATGTTGATACAGTTCCCTGTGCATGTATTCAACAAAATTGGGGTGCCCCTTTGGTCTTACCATTAGAAGAAGAAGCACGGTATAATGATGAAGATGACAGTTCTAGAATTGCTAGTTTTTAACTTATATGGCACTCTACCTCAGCCCCAAACAAAGATTGTAAAGTCCAACTTTGAAAGTAAAATCATTTCACTTTTTCAAAAATAATCAAGGATTCAAGTACAATTGAGTCCAGTAAATTTTCACAATGGACAATATTTCGAAGCATTCCAAGGTGGAACAGTGGATAAATATGAGACGAAGATAATAGCCATCAGAAGTTGAAAAAACAATTAAGATAGATTCTGTTTGCAACAACCAAGGGAAAGTGCATCTGCACGTAAATTCCAAAAGTACTGTAAAGGTTACAATTAGAGATTTTGGAGCCATAATAAAGTACAATCCTATCCAATAAAGGACCAATGTCATACTTGTATGGCACCTATGTAACTTTAATAAGACATAACCAATCTAAGTATGACACTTATGTAACTTTAATAAGACATAACCAACCTAACTGAAGCATCACAGTCTACCCTACTTAAATCAATAACATCCTAACCTGGGCTCACGTTACAATGCAATGCCCCACCACTGCATGGTGTTACTAGGTCAATCTAATTCTATTAGTAACAATCCAAGGGAAAAAAGGGCTAATCCATTTGCGCTAATACTTCAAAAGAATTAGTCAAGATTACAACTGAGACTATGAAATTATTCAAAACCCCAGTTCCACCTGGTAAAGAACCAGTGTGGTACTTGACACTCATGCCACTCTGCTGGGACTTAACCAACGAACCCGGGACGTTGTACTGTTCACCCAAATCTCATGTCTCTGGTAATTCTTATATAGGAAATTTTCGTTATAACAACAAGAATCACAAAAAAAACTTCTATTACTAGGCTTCATATTGTCAAAATGAGTCAAAATGGCCGAATCAATTGGCCTTGAGGGTTCTGTATTGTATTATATGCTTAACAACAATTCTATACATGGAAACAAATCAATATACGCCTAACTCTAGCTCTATACATGGAAGCGATCATCTGTCAAAATATTATGCTAAACTGTACAGAGAAGTAACTAGAGAAATAAGGAAAGAACAATTATGGACAGCTTTGCTGCCCATTGACACGTATATTAAGAGATCCAAAATCAATCTATGTTATCTGGTAAAGGAATATCTTTTAGGATTTTCTAACTATACAATTCATTTATTAGGTTTCAATTTATTTCAATTATTCTTTATGAAGAATCATCTTTGATGATTTAGTTGATGTGTAATATTTTTTGGTAATTCTTTTAGGCTTTTACAGACAGCAACTTGAAAAAGAACTGCACTTCTTTTGATGTGAGGACATCATATCATTCCCCTAACACGTTTTCTCAAATGCAACAGCTAAAACGCATGCAAATGAACCTGGAGAAACTTCGTTGGAGGCATCTTGATATTAAAAGTGAAGTCCTCATTCCATGTTGGCTCTTTTGTCCTGCAATCACGTAATTGTACATATAATCAAACCAATGAAAGGAGTCCATCCAAAGTAAGATTCCACAAATTTTCTACATCCACTGAATTTGATAGTTACGTCCCCGCTTTTGGCCTATGGAATGTATTACCCACAGCTCTATTTGTTCTGTCAACAGTAAAGAATGTATTCCCATCTACAACATGATTTTATAGAGCTACAAGCGTTCTCAAAATTTTCTGATAAGCAATAGAAAATAAGTCAAATACATAATTATACAAGTTAAATTTTCTCTAGTTCCTGCAATATTGCCAGATGAGAATATAACAATATATATTTTTTGATAAAGCACTATGTAAAAGATTTTCAGAATTATCAGTCGATATGGTCAGGATTTTCAAATAATTATTAGATATAATATATATATAATATTCAAAAAAAAGAAAAAAAGATTATAAAAAATGAACACAATTAAAAGAGAAAATATCCTATAAAAAAAAAAAGAGAAAATATAACTGCTAAGTTCTGCAATCCTTATAATTTAAGTACCAAATCCCTGATATTAAGGAATCTAGGCATAATAAATCTAGAAATGAATAAGCTTTTACAACACTATGCAGAAAGCAAGTAGAGAGTATAAATCATTCTTAATTAATCTAAAAACTCACATCAGTGGTCTTTTCTAACATTATCTACTTAAAAAAGTTAAAATGCATGCCAACTATGTATATTTCATTCTTCATAAATATTTAGTTAACTTACATTCATTGAACTCTCGATATTATGTTTTAACAAGAAGCAATCTTATTAAAATCACAAACACCCACAAAACATACCAAAAGTACAACATTCGGCATTACCAAAGTTTTTAAGCAAGGTACAGCCTCAGATCCATGACGAAGTATCTACATATTTAGTTTGCCAAGAATCTAGATGAAACAAAAATAACTCACCCCCATTTGACCTTGCTTTTGACAACTTGTCCATCCAATTGCATGACAACATATGGATCACTTGTTCCCTAAAAGAATAGAAAAAGTTGAAAATGTAAGGCAGAAAAAGGAAACAAAAGGAAAATATATAGTGTGGAAACACAACTAATGTGATCCTTTTTCTTTCTTTCTTTCTTCTTTTTTTTTTTTGGCAAAAAGGAACTATTGTGATAAAAATGGAAAATCGATACCCATGCAAGTGAAGAAAACAAATATATACTAACTAGTCCTGTTTATACGAAAGATTAAAGAAGATAACCTACCCACGGATCCATGGCTGGCAAATCCAAACCCTTTTTTAACTTTATGAACAATTGGCCATCATATATCTCACGTACAAATGACCTGTATTTATGAAAGTCAAGTTTTATCAGTCCTAAATTGCCCATTTACACTGGGACCCACTTCAAAGAACGGGATAAGTATGACTGCAGTTGCATTAGTGCATGGACAACATTCAAAACGTTATTCAGTAGAAGTAAAGAACAACTATTAACAATCAATCAAGCTTATAGCAGTCTTATAGCAGTAGGAACAACAAACTTATCAAAACTTTACGAACAATATAATATCTTAAGTTTTTAACTTGTTTTTTTCTCCTCAATATCTAAGTAGTACTATCAAAAGAATAAAGCTCACATACTCAGATAGATACACTGTCTTACAACCTGCAGCGTCAATCTCACACTTCCCGGCCTTTTCCTGAGCAAAATGAAGTCAAATATAAATTATAATTACACATAAACCAAAACTCAACATTTTTTTAATGAGTCTCAGCTTTTTCTGATCTTACAGATGAAAACGTCTCTGCTCTTTCCCATGAAAGATGGTAAAGAAAAATGAAAATAACCTCCGAGTAGTGTTCTGTTATCCGATAATAGGGAGAAAATGCTCGACTTATGCAATTGCACAAGGCTTACCAAGTTACACTTTATGTTTTTGTATTTGCTAGCTAAGCAATACAAAGTATGGGGCCTCATTTTTACGCTCATCTTCCTTCCCTTTGATTTCCAAGACTTGACACACAACACTATACATTGATTGTGGTTTGGGCGGAGAAAAGAGGGGAAAATGGAAACAATATTCCTTCCCTTGCCCGGGATAATAATAATAATAATAAATAAAAAAGATGAAAAACTTCTCGCCTTGTTTTGTTCTTGTTTTTTGAGTTATATTTGATTTTAAACACAAATGAATTGGTTTCATCATTTCTTACTTTTCTTTTTTTCAATTTTCTGGTTCTTCGTTTTATACTTGGAATTACACGGCAGAAAATCATAGCATCCAATTTCTTTCCCTTACATCAAAAATTATCTCAGCGATTAAAAAAAGGGAGAGAAAAGGCAGTTGAAGAATCGTTAACTGGGGGGCTTGTGTAGGCTTCGAATGCGAAACCAGCGAGAATGACAGCGAGATTGATATCGAACGGAGGCCGCTCATTCTCTTCCTCCTGAACCGAAACCCTTTCAATCCCGGAGCCGGTTCTACAGAAACAACAAACAGAGCAAACTCCCTCTCTGTTTCTGAACTTCTCACGCAAAGTGAAGACCCTTACTTTCCGGGGAAATGGTGCAGGGAACCTCAGAAGAAATTTAGGGTTTCGGACGAAGGATAGCTTGGGGGAGAAGGTGGAGACGTAGTGATGGAATCGGAGATGGGTGGCCATGGCCGAGACAGTGATGCTGTGGGGAAAGAGCTGGGTGAGCTTGCGAAGTGTTTAGAGTGGTAGTGGCATCTGTGTAATTATATGAGGAGATCGAGGAGGATTTATGGAGGTGGGGGGCGTATTGTTAATGGCCACGTAAGTGGAGACAGCTTCTCGAAACAAGTAGAGACACGTGGCAAACGGTCTTTCTAGATTCCGATATGTTTTTTCTTTTTGCGGAAGAGCATGCTACTTCAACCAAATTTGTTTTTTCTTTTTACTTGTTTTCATTCATTTTTTTAGTATTTTTAAATATTTAAAAAAAAATCACAATATTATTAAAAAATATTTTCTTAATTATTATATAAAATATATATAATAAAATAATTTTTTTAACATTCAAGATAAATATTCGAGACATTTTTCAAAAAAATAACATTAATTTTTTGTGGAAGGGTATACGGTTCCGAATATATTTCTTGATACCATGCCAGTTAAAATATTAAAAGTATAAAAATATATATTTTTTTAAATGACACACAAGAGGATTAATTTGAACCTTAGATTTTGTTAAGGACGTATTCTACAGTCTGGTTTATCAAATCTCGATCGACCGGAACCTGCAAAACAAGAACAAGGAAGATCAGGATCCGAGATTGTTCCGACGATCAAGTTAGTTTCAGAGAGAAAATAGATGAAAGTTTGTTTGAGAGAATTGTTAGAATGTACCATTTTTCGTCTTTGGTTCGGTCTTATTTATAGGTATTCCCTTTGAAAGAGGGTTTTTATGATAAAAGATCTATTAATCGGGACATCATTCGATCGTCATCCTCGATAGGAAAAAAACCTGATCTAATTCGGTCGGTCTCATCGCATCAATTGAGTATCCCTTCATTTAATACTCAATTAGACCCTTTTGGAAATGGGCATTAAATGCTGCTCTATTTTTCGTCAATCTAGCAATTAATGATATGCATTTATAGTGTCTCCGCATTTAAGAGGGGAGATCTGTAGATCGGCGGTTGTCTGGTCGTTCATAAATGCGGGAATGATCTTGATGTGAAGCGGATCCAGGAAATATGTTAATACATGAACCGTTTTTCTGGCCTTAGCGTGTCCTCGAATCCGATTTAATCTCATTCTTTCGATTCGGGATAACCAGAGACTTGGATCGTCCCCGGTTTCAGTACCCCTAGTTGAATTCAAACACCGTGTGGTGATGGGTGCAGATTACGGGCCTTGGGCCTGACAACCCTTTTGGGCTCAGGTCCGGTCGAGTTGGAGACCCTTTCAGTACCCCGCGAGTTTTTATCGAAAGTACTTCGATAGAAATTCCAAATGTTTTAGGGCTAGAGTCTTCCTTTTCTTTGTTTGCGCTTTCCTTCAATACCGGGCAATATTCTTTTAATTCTCCTTCCGAGCGGAAATACGAGGTTGGATGTACTCGGGTGGTTCCCGGCGGTATGTCGTTTCGTTTACCAGTTGGATTCCCGAGGGACGCTTTAAATTCTTGACAACTTAATGCTAGGTCATAACTTGTCAAATTCCATGTCAGGCATTTAATGCTTTTCAAAATTTATTTATGCCGTTGTTCTGATTTCCAAACCGTCAGTGACGTTTATGGTCGTGCTGTCGATTCGCGATTCGCCCATGATATGCACGCTCCTGATCATCATTAACTGATCTGTCATTTCAGCACATACTTCTTACCTTTGATTGGTCAGCCTTGAGCGTGCTTCCTGTTCCCAAGTGTTACGTCTGAGGCCATGATTTTCAGGGTCGCTTCGTTTCCTGTTTGCTTTGAATTCGGTCTCTGGGTATAAATTGCCCAGAAGACTCCTCACCGTCCTTCCTCTCTGTTCGCTTTCTCAGACTTACTCTTCGTTGCCTTCCTGCTCTTTTGCTGTCCTTCCTCCTCGCCTTCGCCTTTCGCTGTTTCCTTATTCTCTTTCTGCTCCTTATATTTTTCTCAACTTTTGTTTCCATGGCTTCCTCTAATCCGTGCCCTTTCTTCGCGGGTAATGATTGGACTTCTTCCATGCAGCCTTCTGACATAGATGCGCTCAGGAAGAAACATCGCATTTCCTGGCGGCATTACCTAGAGGCCCCAGGGGATAGTGTTAGGGCTTGCGAGCACGATGGGAGGGCACAAAAAGTTGTCTTTTTCTACCTCATGTTCTCGAAGGGTTTCTGCCTCCCCTTCATCCATCCTGTTCGCGAGGTCTTTCATTTCCTGGGCTTGGCCCCTGTGCAACTCATGCCGAACGGGTGGCGTATTCTTCTGGCTACCTGCGTGGCGTTCCAGATCTTTCTTTCCAGGAAGAACGATCCCCATCCCGACTTGACTGCTCGGGAGTTTTTTTCGATGTATCGACTCCTCCGTCGGGACGGGAATGTTGCAGGTTTCCAAATAAAGCCCAAGTGCAGGCTGATTCGAATGGAAGAAAGGCATTCGAGCACCCGAGACTACCACAAAAGATTCTTCTTTGTCTCGGGTAGGGACTGGGAATTCCTGGAGGGAGAGGGGAATGAATCCCCAGTTCAGAAAGATTGGGGTTTTCTTCCTTCCCAACACATATGGAAGTTACCCTTACCGCCCAGGAAACTGAGAGGATGAAGGCTGTCCTCTCCTAGGGGGCAGAAGACCCTGACCGGCTGCAGTCCGACGCTATTCTGAATGAGGAGAATATTGAGGAGTTTCTGACCCGACTGGACCGATCTTATGCCGAGGGTCAGAATTTCTTCAATATTTCTGAGGAGCCCCCTACCTCCTCTCGCAAGCGGGCTTCTGATCGGGAGGTAGGGAGGGAAAGACGTACCAATAGCCGGGTCAGTGAAGCCACTTCGAGTTGTGGTGCCCGTCCCAAGAGACAGAAGAAGGGGAAGGGTCCACGTACCGAAGATTCGGACGAACGCGTTCCCCCCACAGACTCTCCCGTTCGCAGTCCCAAGCAGGCCTCCTCATCGTCGTCCTCGGATGGGCTCCGATTCTTGCAGACTAAGGGGATAAGGGCTGAGGCCAGGAGGCTGGTTATCGAAACCCAGATTGAAGCGACCGATCTGGCTGGGGTCGAGTCATCAGATGGAGAGGAGATCGACCGTGTCTTTCAAGAGGTTTTGGATCGCGCCGTCGACTTGATTTCGGGGGCCATGCCCTTCGCGCAAGTCTTCTGACAGGAGTCGGAAGAGTAAGTCGCCAGGGCAAATCAATTGCCCACTCCCCCTCCTTCATCTTCCGAGCGTCACTCGGATGCTTCCGAGAGGGAAGATGAAGTTTTTGGTGGATCCGACTCCGAGGGCGTTCGTGGGGGAGTCGGTCAGCAAGGAGGTCCAGACGAGGGACACCGGGGAGAGGCCGTCCCCGAAAAGTCGAGCGAGTCTGGCACTCCGGTGGAAGGGATCCACGTGGAGGCCTCGGATGAAGGCGGGCGACCCGTCATCGAGCCCGACGAATCTCCTGAGCGTCCACCCCCAACCTTTGAGAGGGGGTCGACTTCGGGGGTTCATTTCGAGGATAGGTGCCCATCCCCAGACTCGGAAGTTCCTCCTCGACCCCCGTCCCATTTTCAATCTCGAAGTGGGGTCGCGGTGCTCGGTCGGTTCTTCGAGCCGGATTTGGAAGGGGGGCATCAAGCCGGTGAAGCTGGTTCAAAGCGCCCCTCTCGTTTTGAACAAGCCAAGGCGGACTCTTCCGAACGAGTGGCCTTGATGCTGGAGCCTTTACTGACACAGGTTTGACTTGTAGATCTTGTCGAATTTTGCATGGTCTTTTCTTTTCGAGTTGCTAAGTTATTTTCCTTGTGTTGAGGTCGCCAAGGAGATATCCCAGGCTGTGGGTTTCGAGTTGGCAGAGCTCGCCGAATTCAACAATGAGCTCGGAACTGTTTGCAAGTTCGGGCTTTACAAGTTGCAGCAGGCGAAAGATCAGCTCAAGCTGTCGCAGGAAACTTGCGGGGGGCTGATTAAGACGATCGAGGAGTTAGGAGCTGATAAGAGCAGGCTAGAGAAGGCCAACGCTTCTCTTCAGGCCGAATTGGAGGCGACCCGGAAATCACTAGCGATAGCCCATCGGAGGAACGCCCACCTCGTAGATGCCAGATCGGCCACCGAGCAGGACAAGATCTTCCTTCAATCTGAGCTAACTGCTCGGACGGCAGAACTAGCCGCTTCTTCCCAGATTCTTTCATTGAGGGAAGAAGAGCTGGCAGTTTCCGAGCAGGCTCGGATTGCTAGGGAGGAGGAATTGGCCGGTTCGAGGCGCGCCTGAAAGGCTTTTGGGGCGGAGCTAGCACGGTTTGAGGAAATTCGAGCTGCTCGAGAGTCCGAGCTGAAGGGGGCTCGCCATGCTTTAGAAGAGACCCGTTCGAGAATTGCTGATTTTGAGTAACAGATATATTGAGTGGTGGCCATTCGCAACTCAGTCTGGGGGTACGGCTATGCTGAGGGCCTCTTTCGGATAGGAGCCCAGCTTCTGGTGGACCCTCAGCTCGACCCCCGGAAGATAGGTCCGAAATCTCTTCGTCTAGACTGGGCTGCGAAGAGATATGTCAAGAAGATCGGGAAGCGCGGGTACCCTCCTTTTGACGACTTGAATCCTCCTCCTCCCCCTCCTGAGGCTTGACCTGATTGATGTATAAGTTTTTTTTTTCGCCATTTGAGATATTGTAACTAAACACAACATTCGAGTTTGATTCGAGTGAGTTTGTATAACTAAATATATGACATTCGAGTTTGGTCTTTTTTTAGATGTTTTATTCGCTCTGTCTATACCCCGCGAAATTTTTGGTTAAGTGTAAACTTAAGAAAAAATTTTATCGAGCATAATATGTGTTCTTGAGATCGAGGTTTAGGAGTTGTGAATTATTTCGCGTGGGTGGTTTGACCGACCCCGCGGGATTCCGATTGGGGATTCTGAATGAATGTTACTTCGCGTGGGTGAGTGGTCCAACCCCGCGGGATTCTGGGTGGATTAACCGAACCCACGGGATTCCGATCGGGGATTCTGAATGAATGTTAGTTCGCGTGGGTGAGTGGTCCGACCCCGCGGGATTCTAAATGAATGTTATTTCGCGTGGGTGAGTGGTTCGACCCCGCGGGATTCTGAATGAATGTTACTTCGCGTGGGTGGGTACACCGACCCCGTGGGATTCCGAGCGCTTGCTTCGCGTAGGTAGGTAGACCGACCCCGCGAGATTCTGAGCGCTTGCTTCGCGTAGGTGGGTAGACCGACCCCGCAGGATTCCGAGCGTGTGTTTGAGAACTTTATAATTTACAATGCATTGGATATCAATAACAACGGGCTTTTTATAATTTCAAGAAGTAAATTACATCAGTAAATGTTATACATAGTACTTCTTAAGCCTCTCACTGTTCCAGGGGTGCGGTAGGTCAGTTTCGGAGCTGTCCTTGAGTCGGTAAGATCCGGACCTGTTTGTTGCTGTCACTATGTAAGGCTCTTTCCATTTTGGTCCTAGTTTTCCTTGTGCTGGAGTCGTAATACCCGTTTGTCTTAGTACTAAGTCCCCGACTTTGAAGTTGCGCGGCTTTACTCTTTTGTTGAAGTATTGTTCTGTCTTACATTTGTTGTTGGCAAGTCGGATGCCGGCCTCTTCTCTGTGTTCTTCTAAGGAGTATAAGCGTTCCATTATTTTGGCATCATTGGTAGCAACGTCATAGTGCTGGATTTGTAGCGTAGGCATCCCAATTTCGACTGGAATTACTGCCTCGCAGTCATATGTAAAGGCAAAAGGTGTTTTGCCCGTGGGGGTTCGGACTGTCGTGCGATATGCCCAAAGGACTCCCGGGAGCTCATCAGCCCAAGCCCCTTTATGCATTCAGAGTCTTTTCTTCAGCGCATTGAGGATGGTTTTGTTGGTTGCCTCGGCTTGCCCGTTAGCCTGCAGGTGGCCGGGAAAAGAGTACTTCACTTTGATTTTCAACTCGGAGCATCACTCTCAGTAATGATTGTAATCGAACTGCTTTTCATTATCTGATATAAAGCTCTGAGGTATCCCAAACCGACAAACAATCGATTTACATAAGAATTTTGTGATGGCTTGAGAAGTGATGCTAACGAGGGTTTCGGCTTCTACCCATTTCGTGAAATAATCCACTGCCACTATAATGAATTTAGTTCCACCCCTCCCTACTGGGAATGGTCCTATAAGATCTAGTCCTCATTGATCAAAGGGCCAAGAGGATGTTATCGAAGTGAGTTCCTCCGATGGGGAACGTAACATTGGGCTATATTCCTGACATTTAGGGCACTTTTTAACGAACTCTTTTACTTCCTGGAACAAACACGGCCAGTAATACCCTGCACGGGTGGTGCGGGCGGCTAATGTTTTAGACTCCCGTGTGAGCCCCGCAGATTCCTTTATGGATTTCAGCTAGTATATATTGCCCTTCTTCTTTCGTCACACACCTGAGCAATGTTTAGAGAAACCCTTCATATACAGCGATCCGTCAATTAGTGTGAACCTGGCTGATCTATTCTTTATCTTGCGAGCCTGGCCTGGGTCAGGAGGTAATGTGCCTGTCCGGAGATACTCTGTAATATCGGTTGCCCAGCCTGGATTTACGACGGCCATCATCCTAACTTCGCTGCTGGTGGAGGGAGCGTCTACCACTCTGATCTCTGTGTTTTCTGGAGGCGGGTGTTCATCTTTTCCCGACGCTATTTTTACCAATCGATCTGCCAAATAATTTTCTTCCCTTGGGATTTGCAGCAGATGGAAGTATCCGAATCGATCTCTCTCGATGCATACTAGCTCCATATATTTTTTCAATTTTTCGCTTTTTGTGATGTATTGGCCGAGCACTTGATGAAATACTATTTGAGAATCGGTTCGGGCCTCTAGCTCTGTTGTGCCAAGGACCCGGGAAATTGTCATCCCAACTATGAGGGCCTCGTATTTTGTTTCGTTGTTGGTCACTTTGAAAGTTAGGCCTATAGCGTAGTTGTGCTGGGCACCTTGGTCGGTGACGATATGTACTCCTGCTCCACCCCCAACTCGACATGAGGACCCGTCAACATATAGCTGCCATGTTTGCCCCTGAGGTTTAGCGGGGATCTCCTCTAGAAACCTTGTGTACTCTGCTACAAAATCCGCCAGTGTTTGTGCCTTCATTGCTGTCCTGGGCTAGAACATTAGATGAAACTCGCTTAGCTCAATTGCCCACTTGGCCAATCGACCGGAGGTGTCAGGTTTTTGGAGAATGGTTCCGAGGGGCTGATCTGTCATTACTTTTTATGGTGTAAGCTTGAAAGTAAGGACGCAGCCGACGTGCTGCCGTTAGTAAGGTGAATACCATTATCTCCGTACGAGGGTACCTGGCTTCTGTTCCCTGAAGTGCCCTGCTAACATAGTACACAGGTTTCTGACCCTGATCAGTTTCTCTTACTAGAATTGCAGACGTCGCATGAGGTGAGACTGCTAAATAGGCCACAAGAGTTTCTCCGAGAGCCGTCTGGCTAAGTAACGGAGGACATATCAGATAGTTTTTGAGTTGTTCGAATGCCTGCTCACATGACGTGTCTCACTCGTGTGCTTTCCGAAGGATTTAGAAAAAGGGAAGGCATCGGTCGGTTGACCTTGCTATGAATCGGCTGAGGGCGGCGACTCGCCTAACTAATCATTGGACTTCCTGCAGGTTCTTCGGGGATGCCATTCCGAGGATAGCCTGTATTTTCTCGAGGATGGCATCAATTCCTCGTTCAGAGACCGTGTATCCTAAGAATTTCCCGGATTCGACCCCAAAGGTGCACTTGGCGGGGTTGAGCTTCATCTGATAATGCCGCAGAATAGAGAAGGCCTCTCTTAGGTCCGCCAAATAATCGTTAGGGCAGCGACTCTTGACTAGGAGGTTATCAACGTAAACTTTCATGTTTCTCACGATTTGGTTTTAAAACATACGATTGACCAACCGTTGATAAGTGGCCCCTGCGTTTTTTAGTCCAAAAGGCATGGCGGTATAGCAATAAAGTCCGCAATCTGTAATGAACGCCATTTTTTCCTCATCTTCTGTGCTCATTTTGATCTGATTATAACCCATATAGGCGTCAATGAAGCTGAGGAGAGAGTGTCCAGCAGTTGAGTCTACAATGAGGTCGATGCGCAGTAGAGGGAAGCTATCTTTAGGGCAAGCCTTGTTCCAATCGGTGAAGTCAACGCACATACGCCATTTCCCGCTTGTCTTCCTTACCAATACTACGTTAGACAGCCATTCCGGATAGTGAACTTCTCGAATGAACCCAACGGTCAAGAGTATGTCCACTTCTTCTACAATGGCGGCATATTTTTCAACACAGAAGCTTTTTATTTTTTGTTTAACTGTCCAGGCTGTCGGGTTGACACACAGCCGATGTTCTATTATGGACCTGTCGATTTTGGGCATGTCAGCATGCGTCCAAACGAATACGTCTTTGTGCTCAATGAGGAGATTCTTGAGCTCTGCATGTATTCCCAGATCTATTCTGGTTCCGACTTGCACCGTCCGATCTGGGTTGTTGTGATCGATCGGAATCAGTTTCAAAGGCTCGTTGGCTTCCGCTTGATGTAATGTCCCTTCGTCCCTGATTTTATCGTCTCAAACTGCTCGGGGAGGAGCAGGCGGAAACTCATTACGCTCGCATTCCAGGGAGATCGTAGCCACGGAATTGACCTTGTGTTTCAATTCCTGGGCGTAGCATTCCCTGGAGGTGACTTGTTCTCCTCTGACTTCACCTATTCCTCTGTCGGTCGGAAACTTCATTTTGAGGTAGTAGGTAGAAGTGACTGCCCTCAGGTTATTTAGGGTCGGCCTCCCTAGGATGGCATTGTATGAAGAAGGGGCTTTTACTACTAGGAATTCGGTCATTACTGACATGGTTCTGGGCGCGGAACCCATCAAGACCGGGAGTGTTATCACGCCTTCGGGGTGTATTTCTTCACCCGTAAATCTTTTAAGGGGGGCTTGGATGGGCTGAAGTTGGTGGGGATCGATCCCCATCTGCATGAAGGCCTCCCAGAACAAGATATCGGCCGAACTCTCGTTGTCAACCAGTATTTTGATTGTGAAATTGGCTACCAATACTGATATCACCAATGCGTCATCATGCGGAAAGGCAATGCCCTTTTCATTCTGTTCGTTGAAAACGATTGATTCTCCTTTAGGATCCGGGTTGCCCTGTCTCGGTGTTCGTTCCAGTGTGTAAACTTCTCCATATCTGACTCTTCGTGCATGAGCCCTTTGAGAGGAGGATGTAGTCCCTCCTCGGGACGGTCCTCCAACGATAATTCTGATCTCGCCTGGCGGGTGGTTAGGTGCGGGCTCGCCTCGGTGTCGGCTTGACTCTCGTTCTCGAATGGGGGTCCTCGACCGGGTTCTATCTCTTCGATCGCTCATCTGTTCATCTCTTTGTCTATTTTTCAAAGTCTGGCAGTCTTCAGTATTGTGGCCCATAGTCTTGTGATATTTGCAATACATATTCCCCCTCTTTCTTCTAATGGATTCTCGTCTCGATTCAGATCGGTTCTGATCTTCCACCGCCAAGTTGGATTGAGGCCATGATGATAGTCTGTGTTCCCGTGGGGGGTCTCTTCTCCTCATTTCATCTGGGAACTTCCTCCCCGCGCGATGCCTACTGGAACTTTCCCCGACATTGGTTGTTTTCCGATCATGCTGTCAGAGTTCTCCTCGTCGTGGGGCTACTAGGGCTTCAAGCGTATCTTCGGCGTTGATGAACCCGTCATCTTGATCAATAAACCCGTTCAGAGTAGTGGGAGTCTTGCGGGCTATCTCCGCCATGAAGGGGCTCCTGGGCCATATGCCGCCCAGGAGGGCTGCTAGGGTGATTTTTTCGTCTTGGTTGTCGGTTGTCATTCTTTCTTTGTTGAATCTGGTCAGGTATCCTTTAAGGCTTTCTTTCTCTCCTTGTTTGACGGTCAATAAGTACGCCGCAGGGTGCCTTCTTTTCCTAATGGTCATGAATTGGGTGGTGAAGAATCGGGCTAACATCTTGAAGCTACTGACTAATCCCAGAGGAATGGTTCCGAACCATGTCCTAGCCATCCCCTTCAGTGTGAGAGGGAATGCTCGACATACTACTTCGCCAGGGTAGCCATGCAGGCTGATATGTGCTTTGAAGGCTTCCAGGTGATCCACGGGATCCTGAGACCTATCATACGGTTCTACCTGCGGGACCTTGAATCTGGGCGGGAGAGGGACGGCTAGGACGTCTGCATTGTAGGATGTCCCTATACTTCCTTGCGAGCAGAGGTGCCCTGCGGCCAGACTGATTAGTTTTGCCATTTCAGCATACTTGTCCCTAACTCCTTTAACTCGATGTGCATCCGGCGTCATTCTCTTCAGGAAGTCGAGAACTCACATTCTCTTCAAAATTGGTTTCGCCACAGGCCGATATTTCTTCGCGGGGTTGCTGAAGGGCGGCGTTCTCCTCCTTCAGCTTCCTCACCATTTCTTCCAGTACTTCTAGTCTTTCTTCCAGTACTTCTAGTCTTTCTTCCATGGCCAGGTCTGACTGCTGGTCGTGTTCGATCGTTTGGGATAATAGTAGGGTAGACATACAAAAAGTACGTTTATCAGAAACAACGCAATCCCACAAACGGTGCCACTGTTAAGGACGTATTCTGCAGTCTGGTTTATCAAATCCCGATCGACCAGAACTTGCAAAACAAGAACAAGAAAGATAGGGGTCCGGGACCGCTCCGACGACAAGTTAGTTTCATGGAGAAAATATATGGAAGTTTGTTTGAGAGAATTGTCAGAATGTACCCCTTTTCGTCTTTGGTTTGGTCTTATTTATAGGTGTTCCCTTTGAATGAGGGTTTTTATGATAAAAAGATTTATTAATCGAGACATCACTCGATCGTCATCCTCGATAGGAAAAAAACCTGATCTGATTCGGTCGGTCTCATCACATTAATTGAGTATCCCTTCATTTAATGCTCAATTAGACCCTTTCGGAAAGGGGCATTAAATATTGCTCTATCTTTCGTCAATCTAGCAATTAATGATGTGCATTTATAGTGTCTCCGCATTTAAGAGGGGAGATCTGTAGACCGGTGGTTGTCTGGTCGTTCATAAATGCGGGAGTTATCTTGATGTGAGACGGATCCAGGAGATATGTCAATACATGAACCGTCGTTCTAGCTTTATCATATCCTTGAAACCGATTTAATCTCATTCATTCGATTCGGGATAACCAGGGACTTGGATCGTCCCCGGTTTCAGTACCCCTAGTTGAATTCGGACACCGTGTGGTGATAGGTGCAGATTACGGGCCTTGGACCTGACAACCCTTTTGGACTCAGATCCGGTCGAGTTGGACACCCTTTCAAATTTAGATAAACATACCCAAGCCTAAGGCTTTTACTGCTTAATTAGCTGCCAACTCTTAAATATTTGAGAATTTGCGGAGGCATGTCAATATATATATATATATATGCTAGATGAATTGGTTTGCATGAAAATTAATTATATTGGTCATATATTAATTACATATAAAAAAAGGTTAAACATATAATTCAAGCTTTTTGATTAAAAAAAAAGTATTATTATTACGTTTGCATTATTGCGAAGCCTTTATTACATGTGCTATTACATTAGTAAAGAAGCTCATGGCAATAGCAAAAGGTACGAAAATAATCAAAAGGCTCCAGTACAACCGACTAAAAAAGAAATATTAGAGCAAAAAACTAGAGAAAACCACCTAATTCCAACAATTAGCTAATGCAAGCATTCATTAGCTAGGAGAGTCGAGCCATGCAGAGCGGCGCCATATATATATATATATATATATATGTATGTAGGTGGTTTTGTTTCATCATTTCTTGTCACCCACTCCAAGTGTGCTCTTTACACTGTCCACAGCGCCCTGAGCCATGCATTTTACCTGCTCTCCTGTCTGTAATAACACAAATAATGCACTTGCTAATCAATCTGGAAAAAAAAAATTGGGTGCAATAAATAATATTTTTTTATTTGTATAAATAATAAAAATATTATTTATGTGAATAGGATGGACACACTTGCTAATATTATAAATAATTCAGCATAAGCCGAGCTTACGCTTAGCACTCCTCGAACAGAAAATATACTTTCCAAAATATCTATATCTACCTAGCCTACACTCTACAGAACCAGATCAAAAGTAACGTAACACTTTCTTTTATTATAATAATATTCTTCTGAAAATAATGCTTTTTTTAATTTTCTTTTTTCTTCGTATAACATTAATAAGACTTTACATGCAATTTCTCTTTTTTATTTTTTTCCAATGAATATTATTTGAAAAAAAAATTACTTGTTATGAAAAACAAAACGCACACACCCCATGCATGCTCAGACACATGATCAAAATGTGAGGAGGTTTCTAGAGGCAGAAGACCCCAGACGGGGAGGAAGGAATGAAAGAGAACCTGCTGGAGGAAGCCGGCAGCTTGCTCCTTGTTTTCTGGGGCGTTGTTCTTAGCTGATTGAGCTGCATCAGCAGTCTTGTCCATGGCTGCATTTGCCGTATCCTTTGTGGATTGCATCCACTCGTCAGCTATGGCCTGCATCCCCAATAAAATTAAAAGAGCAATGCTAGAAAGCATCCACTATTTGAGAATATCCATCACACTCATGAGTAATATTTAAGGATAAATTAGTAAATTTATCATAAGCATTGCTTATGAGTGCAATGGATGCTCTCAATAGTGGATACTCTAAAGATTTTTTCAAATTAAAAATGCTCAATGTTTGACAGTCATATTTATATATACACTTGTACTCGTGAGCTGGATCTAATTGAGTAGCTATATATATATATATGCACGTTTATTATATTCCCACCTGGCCCTGGCCATGGGCTTGCCCTGCCTTGAGATTTTGCTTTGCACTGGACATATTTGGTAGCTAATTATGAACCGAGAAAAAGTACTACAATATTGCCTGAACTATATAACCAAATTTGGAATCCTTGATTTCGACGTTGTATTTCTATGTTTGTTTGAATTGAATTTATAGCAGCAATGAGTACGCATAGCGAAATGACATGTGGGAGTTGGGAGATTTGTATGGGCACACGTGTTTGGTGGATTGATGGCGCAGAGCGTGTATTTCTGCCTTTGAAATGGGCATTTGGGTGACCGGATTTTACGATGTGCATGGAGGAAACCATGCAACACCAAGAATTGGCGACGTCGAAGGAAGAACAGGAAAAATGATTGTAATTATTTATATTCAATTTTATTATCTCTAATCATATCGACTATCGTGTCACATCGTAAATAATGTTTTCTTTTTATAGGCAAATAAGCAAATCTATTAATAAAATCATAGTAGGAGTAGTATAGAGTTCAGTCTAAAATAATATTACAATTAAACCCTCTTAAATAGTTCTGAGTCTAAAATAATGTTTTCAAAAATTCAATAGCATATGAAATCGCTTAAAATTATCATGTGTCCATTAATTAGTGGGACAAGAGATAATGAACTCGAAGTTAAAATAAAATAATACTCTCTTATTTGTTGCGCGCTACAAATTAATTACATGCCATGGATGTGAAGCAAATTTGTGACAAAATGTCCAAACCAGCCTACGTACATCATAGGGCAGGCGAGCTTTTCCAAATTTACTTGGCCAGATTTTTTTTTACGCGAAATGATCGTCAATATATAATGATTTTATGGACCTTGATTAGGGGTGGCAATTTCTTACACGACCCGTTAACCCAACACGAACACGACACGATAATAGCGGGTTAGGGTTTAGTCTTAACGGGTTTAGGGTCAAAACGGGTTGACCCGTTATGACACGATTGCTTAACGGGTTGATAGCGGGTTGACCTGCTTTAACCCGTTATGACACGTTATGACACGCTAAGAAAGTTAAAATTACAATTATATTCTTATACTTAAAAGTAAGATTGTTAGAATTTTAATTTTGATATTTTATTGTTTAGAATGTAATTTAGACTTATAATTAGTGTTATTAGTTTTATAGATTTGTGATTTTAATAATTATATAAAATTATACTAAATTTAATTAAGTCAAACGGGTTAATTTTGGACATATTCAACTCATTTATATAAACAGGTTAAAACGAATCATATTATGTCGTATTAATATATTTTGTAATATTTACTAACGGGTCATAACGGGTTGACACGATACGACACGTTATGTTAACGGGTCGGGTTAGGGTTTGAGATTTTGACACGATAAGCTTAACGGGTTGGATTAGGGTTGACCTATATAGTATAATATATATGTCTTGACACGACACGAACACGACCCGTTAACACGATTTGACACCCCTAATCTTGATGACCGTATTTTTTAATAAATAATATCTAATAATAAGGTTTCTTTTGAGTGATTATGACATTCTTTTAAGAGTGCAAAGTGCAGATCAGTTATGGTCTGGTTCATTAATGCTTTTACGTTTAAACTTTTTTCTCTTTAATTTTATCATTCCGACTCATACTTATGGTCTAATAGTTTTGTCAAATATTTTTTTCCTTTCCAGTTGGTAATGATCAATGTCTTTGTCGCGCGTTTCTTTGCATTAATGTCCACTTTTCATTAATTTTGTTTTATTAATCATTTCATTGCAGAATTACCAATGATCTATTTGAATTGTTTAAATCTTGATGGAGGGGGAGCGTTTTAATAATTCGTAATCGATAAGGAAAAGAAAATACAAATTGTAGAGTATAGCATTATTATTCAAATTACGAGAGAATCCTTGCCACTATAAAAGTTTAACAAAGAGAGATAAAAATAAAATGAATATGTTATCATAGAATTGCGTTGTTACCATCCACTTTACTAAATAATGCACACATCAATTAAAAGATCGATATATCTTATTCACCCTCCAGCTAAAGAAAGAGTGAAGATAGTATTGTGTATCTTCAATGATAGGACTCATAAGCCAGTCTTGAATTGGGACATCCCCGGAAATGGTTTGAATGGTTACAAGAGACTCTCCTTCTACAATAATCTGACTGGTTTTCCTCTATTCTACTTCTTTGATGGCCATCAAGGGTGCTGAGACTTCTCCTATATTTGAGGTAGCATTGATGATGAAATCTGTAATGGAGAAGATTAGTTCTCCCTTATCATCCCAACAGATATCTGCTAGAGTACATCCTTGAGGTCTAACTGCAACATCGAACCTTATAACGTGGGAGCCTTTCATGTAGCCATCTGTATTGGGATGGTTTGAAACTTCCAGAAATTGCCAAGCTTTAGAGTGTTGTTAGAAGATTTTAAGAGTGAAGTTTGCAAATTCTATAGGAGATGGAAGTGTTTGATGACGCACCACTTTATTTCTAATAAACCAGAGATTATCAATAGTAATGGTGGCAAAAAGATGGAATGAGTGGTGATCAGCTTCAGGAATTTTAAGAATCATTCCTG
Organism: Platycarya strobilacea; assembly: GCA_036898215.1. NCBI lineage: Eukaryota > Viridiplantae > Streptophyta > Magnoliopsida > Fagales > Juglandaceae > Platycarya > Platycarya strobilacea. The sequence goes on along the minus strand of CM072545.1, from coordinate 41,477,337 downwards.
GATTGACAAGGTTTTTTACCCAATTGAGAAATGGCTAATTCACAAAGATGGATGTGTCAATAGGCCACTTAGAAATCCTCCACAGAACTTTAGAATAAATGCAATCAAGGAACAAGTGAAAGAGAGTTTTTGGTTGCGTATGGCAAAGAGGACATTTAAGGTTATCATCATCAAGGGTTAAGACCCTATTGATATTGGGTTTAGTGGAAAGGATATTGTGAATCACCTTCTAAACCAAAAGTTTGAGTCTATCTTGAATTTTCAGCTTCCACAATTTTTTCCAATTAAGGGTGTCTAGATTGGGAGAGTAATGATCTTTAACCAGAGCAACATCTGTTATTTCATAAAGAAGAAACCAGTGGAGTGATGAATCCATTTAGGTTTTTCATGGTTCAATTGGTAATTATGATTGGCCAAAGGGGTTTTATGAATTTCAAGGGAGGAGTGCTTAGAAAAGAGTGAATGAAGGAGAAAAATATTTCACATTCTTGATTCTTCAAGCATTAGTTTTGAGACCTTTAAAAAGGAGTCTTGGATCATGAACCTGGGTTTGAGATGGGGGATGAAGTTTGGGACTAAGGATATCAAATGATCATACCAAACTTTGGTGGAAGTCCCATTATTAATTTGGAAACAAATATTAATCTTGAAGAAGTCTCTTTGTTTTAGCAAACTCTTTCAAAAGATAGAATTAGTGAATTTAAGAGAAACCTCAAAGAAGTTTTTGTTACCTAGATAGGCTTTAGAGATGGCCTCCTTCCAAAGGCTAGAAGGACCATTGATGAGAAACCATGCATATTTGGTTATTAAAACTGAATTGAAGACACGCATACATTTGAGACCCAAACCCTTCATGGATTTAGGAGTACAAGTTGAATCTCAGAATTTGGGAGTGAGTTTCTTTTTTTGTTGATCTTGGTATCTCCACCAGAATCGACATAAAAGATAGTCCATTTTTTTTCAATATATTTGGAGATGAGAGTCGAAGACATGACATAGGAGGGGATGGAACTAGTTACTACTCTTATCAAAATGGTCTTTGCAGCTTGAGATAAGGTTTTTACTTTCCAACCTTGGAGTTTGTTGTTGATACGAGAGATGAGGTTTTCTAAAAAAGTTTTCGTATCAGTACTATTCGAAAGGGCAAACCTAGATATTTGGAATTGGGAGGGGATACCCGATAATCAAACATATTCTTAATGCCCAAGATGGTATGAGGGTGGAGTTCCTACTAAAATGGAGAGACAATTTTCTATTGTTGATGCATTGACCTGACCAGGAGTTATAAATGTTCAGACATTCCTCAAAATTGATTAGTATTGTTAGTAGTTGCTTCCCCGAATAAGAAAAGATCATCTGCAAAAAGGATGTGAGAAATAGAGGGCCCACCTCTGGATAGTTTGATGCCTTTTAGACAGTTCTAGTGTTCTTTTAAGGAAATCAGTCTGGGTAAAATTTCAGAACCCAGAATAAAAAGGAAGGGAGAGAGGGGATCCCTTTGTTTGAGTCCTCTTGTGGGATTGAAATGACCATTAGGGACACCATTAATAATTATGGAGTAAAAAATCGTGGTGATGCACTCTTTTATCCAGTTGATCCAAGTGTCCCTAAAGCCAATATGTTGGAAGAAATTGAGAATGAAAGATCATTACATTGAATCAAAGGCTTTGGCCATGTCGATTTTGATAGCCATCTAGCCAGTTCTGCCAAGCCTTTTTTTATGTTATGGAAAATTTCTTAAGCAATGATATTGTTGTCTTGAACGAGAAGACTAGGGGTAAAGGCAAATTGAAATGGAGAAATGATGTGTGGGAGGATCATTTCTAACCTGTTTGTTAGGATTTTGGCTAAGATTTGTAGCAAACATTGAAAAGACTGATTGGTCTGAACTGATTAACATTATTAGGATTATCCACTTTTGGAATAAGAACGAGATTGGTGTTATAGATTTCTTTGAGCATTTTCCCATGGATAAAAAAATTCTTGATAGCAACCAGCATATCATGTTTAATGACTTCACAAAAGGTTTTATAGAACAAACTAGTAAATCTATTAGGCCCTGGAGTTTTAGAGTTTGGGATTTTTTTAACAATGAGAGTAATCTATTCATCTGTAGGATATGGTATAAGAAGTTGTTGAACTCAAGATTTCAAGTTTCGTGAATCTACACATGGATTTTGATGATAACAAATGAATTCAAAGAATAAAAGAGTTTCAAACTCAAGTTATCCACACATTAGAATCAAGCACATCAAGGAAGCAAGCATGAGCAAGAATGGAATAAATTCACATTAAAATCATAGAGTAATGTTGTAAATCTCTTAAAAATTCGAAATTAGGATTAAGGCTCAAAATTAATATTTTATCATAAAACATTAAAATATATTTTCCATATGTGCATGAATATTTTGAAAATTAAATTTGAAAATTTTGAAAGATGATTGATTGTCATCTTTCACATGTGCATGACATGATTAACGGTTTGAACTTTGAAAATATTAAGATAATTGATTGTCATCTTTCACATGTGCATGTTTTATTTGAATATTTTCAAAAGTGGTGGATGTTTTTCTTGACTTATGCAAAAGGTAGATGTCTTTGTTTGAAAATTTTGAAAAGTAAAGTGTGCTCCTTTTGTCATATGCAAAAAGTAAAATATTAGATTTGAAATTTTTGAAAATTAAAGTGTGCTCCTTTTGTCACATGCAAAAAGTAAAAAAATTAGATTTGAAATTTTTGAAAAGTGAATGATAATGTCTTTGACATGTGAATCTTTTTAAATTTGAATATGAAGTCTCATATGCCTATAAATAGATTATTTGAGAGTTTTATATTTAGAACATCAAGAGTATACAACATTCATTCAAAGTTTTCATTCTCTCTTCTCTAAGCATTGAGCCTTAACCCTTGTTTATTTTAAGAGATATAGTTTGTGCTGTATTGTTTTTATTTCACTCATTGATGAGTGTTTTTTGATAGCCTACCCACTATCAATTCTTGTATCAGTAAAAGGGTGTGTATAACCCTTGTATGTGTAGAAGGTGTTCTACACGGGGAATAGTTAAATCACCAAGTGTGAGGTGATTGGAAGTGTAGAAGGTGTTCTACACGGGAAATAGTTAAATCACCAAGTGTGAGGTGATTGGAAGTGTAGAGGGTGTTCTACACGGATTCTTTGGAGCGGTGCTGCTCAAAGGTGTAATAGGTTTCTATCTCCATCTAAAGGAGATTGAATAGTGGATTTGGAGATTCTCAAGGGGTAGCTTGAGGCGAGGACGTAAGCAGTGGGGCCGAACCTCATTAACATACTGAGTTTGCTTCTCTCTTACCTTTACTCTTTATATTTATTATTGTTTCATATTTTGTTTATATTTTATATTGTATACTTGATTTATAATTGTTAATTTTTTAATACAACTCAATTCACCCTCCCTCTTGTATTAGTCATCTGGGCAACAATTGGTATCAGAGCTAGTGCTCTATTATAAGATTAACTATCTTTTGAGTTAAGATCTTATGGCTAACATTGAGCTTCATTTGGTGAAGGTCAATCTAGCAGTTGGCCTCCACTTTTTTGCAGAAACAATTACTTATTTTGAAAAGTTAGAATGAGAATATTCCTTCAGGCTCAAGGTCGAGAAATCTGGAAATGTATTATAAATGGACCTTATATTCCAACAAAAGTAGTTGATGGAGTAAAGGTCAAAAAGGAAGAAGAAGAGTTTGATCGTAAAGACGATAGACGTTATACTTTGAATTTAACTGCTTTGAATTTATTATATAATACTCTCAATGGTAATGAATTTAATAGAGTAATGACTTGTGCTACAGCAAAGGAAATTTGGGATAACTTGGAAGTTGCTTATGAAGGAACTTCTCAAGTCAAGGAATCAAAAATTTATATTTTTACTCATAAATATGAAATATTTAAGATGAATGATGATGAATCTATTTCTAGTATGTACACTCGTTTTACTAACATCATAAACAGCTTGACAGCTATTGGCAAAATTTATTCCAAAGTGGAGATAGTAAGAAAAATTCTCAACTTTCTACCAGAACGTTGGGAATCAAAAGTGACAGCGATTCTTGAAACTAGAGACCTCAAGAAGCTCGAAGTGAATGAACTCATCGGGTCACTTATCACCCATGAGTACACATTGAAAAGAGGAGAAGAAGAAGGAAAGTCAAAGAAGAGCTTGGCACTTAAAGCTGGTCCACATGAAAGTGAAAGTGATGAAAATGAGGAAAATGACGACAAAAATGAAGAAGTTGCGATGATAACAAGAAGAATTCAGAGGTTCTTAAAGAAAAATAAAACTCCTCCAAGGAAATCCTTCAAAAAGTTTTCCAAGAAAAATTCAGGTAAAAATGACACTTTAATTTGTTAGAAATGCAATAAACCTGGTTATATCAAGTCAGATTGTCCTCTGTTAAAGAAAGATAGAAACAAAGGCAAAAAAGCAATGAAAGCTACATGGGATAATAATTCAAGTAGCTCAGATAGTGAAGCAAGCAATGGAGAATCAGCAAATATTTGTCTTATGGCTAAAGATGACATTGAGGTAACAAATCTTGATAATATTGAAAATCCTTCATATGAAGAATTGCAAAATGTTTTAGAAGAGGTATATGAGGAATTTAAAAAATTGGGTATCAAGTATACTGTTTTGAAAAAAGAAAAATTCTTCTTTAACTAACGAAATTGATATTTTAAGAAAAGAAAGTATTGTTTTGAAAAATGAAAATTTTGAGTTGAAGAAAAAGAAAACTGATTTAGAAAATATTATGGAAAACTTTACGAATGGAAAAAGAAATTTTGAAAAATTTCTTAGTAGTCAAATATGTGTTTTTGACAAGGCAGGCTTGGGATATATGCCAAAACAAAAATATAAACCTTATAAAAACTTCTTTTATAATCCTTCTACATCAAAATCCAATATTCAAAATTCTTTTCATAAAAATAATTTTGTTAAAAAAGGATACTATTATAATCACTCAAATTCTTCATATATGTCACATGCTATTTGTAATTTTTGTAATAGAAATGATCATAATTATTTTGTTTGTCCTATTAGAAGAAAACATATAATGACTATTAGGACCATATGGGTACCTAAAAATCTTGTTTCTTCTAATACTAATAAATAAAGGACCCAAAGAACTTGGGTACCAAGAAAAATCATTTTAATTGTTTTTATAGGTGTGCATGAAGTCTTCCACGAACAAAAATAAATAGTTTTTAGATAGTGGATGTTCAAGACACATGACGGGAGACAAGACTAAGTTCTTTGATCTTAGATCTAAAGAAGAAGGACACGTGACATTTGGAGACAACTCGAAAGGGAAGATCGTAGGAATAGGTAAAATTGGTAATGAGTTTTCTCTCATAATTGAAGATGTTCTACTTGTTAAAGGTTTAAAACATAATCTTTTAAGCATAAGTCAATTATGTGATAAAGGATTTACAGTTACTTTCAAAATGGATAAGTGCATTATTTTGAATGATTATGATTGTAATATTTGTTTTATTACTTTTAGAAGTAACAGTGTTTATACAATTGATTTTGAAGAAATTACCTCACAAGATGCGATTTGTTTTTCAGCTCAAAATGAAATTAATTGGTCATGCCAACATGGAACTTATTTCCGAACTTTCAAAAAATGATCTTGTGAGAGGTTTACCAAAGGCAAATTTTCTTAAAGACAAAATTTGTGATGCATGCCAATTTGGTAAACAAACAAAAATTTCTTTTAAAACCAAGAAACATATTTCCACTACTAGACCACTGCAACTGATACACGTGGATCTTTTTGGACCAAATAGAGTTGCAAGTTTAGGAGGAAAATATTATGCATTTGTTATTGTTGATGATTTCTTTAGATATACTTGGGTCATCTTTCTTGCTCATAAAGATGAGGCACATAATGACTTTACCAAGTTATGCAAGAGAATTCAAAATGAAAAGGGTTATACTATTTCAAGTATCCGAAGTGATAGGGGAAAAAAGTTTGTTAATAAAAATATTGAAACATTTTGTGATGAAAATGGTTTTGTACATAATTTTTCTGCTCCTCGAACTCCTCAACAAAATGGGGTAGTAGAAAGGAAAAATAGACCTCTTTAAGAGATGGCAAGAACAATGCTCAATGAGAACAATTTGCCTAGTTATTTTTGGGCTGAAGCGGTAAGTACTGCATGTTATGTTATAAATAGAGTTATGCTAAGGTCCAAATTAGATAAAACTCCTATGAGCTTTGGAATGAGAAAAAACCCAACATTGGTTACTTTCATGTATTTGGATGCAAATGTTTTATTTTAAATGACAGGGATAATTTAGGCAAGTTTGATGCAAAATCTGATGAAGGTATCTTTTTCGGGTATTCTACTAATAGTAAAGCTTATAGAGCATTCAATAAAAAGACTTTGACTGTACAAGAATCTATGCATGTAGTATTTGATGAATCTAATTCTCTACTCTCCAAGAAATCTATTGATGAAGAAACAGGAGGTATAAACAATACGGAAAGTCTCAATCTCAACAAAGAGAACACAATAGAGGAAGTCCAACATGGAGATATCAGGAAAGATCATCAAAATTTAATACAAGATGCAACCAAATAGTGGAAATTTGTGAAAGACCATCCAGTGGAACAAATTCTGGGGGAACTTTCACGAGGTGTAAGCACTCGATCATTTCTTAGAAATATTTGCAATCATACTGCTTTTCTATCTCAAATTGAACCTAAAAATATTGATGAAGCACTTCTTGATGAATCTTGGATTCTAGCTATACAAGAAGAGCTTAATCAATTTGAAAAAAATGATATTTGGACACTTGTTCGTAAACCCAAAAATCATACTATTATTGGAACAAAATGGGTTTTTAGAAACAAGAAAGATGAGTCCGGAGTCATTACTAGAAATAAGACTCGACTTGTAGCCCAAGATTTCAATCAAGAAGAAGGAATCGATTATGATGAGACATATGCACCAATCGCAAGATTAGAAGCTATTCGAATGCTACTTGCATATACTTGTTATAAAGATTTCAAACTTTTTCAAATAAATGTTAAAAGTATTTTCTTAAACGGTTTTATAAATGAAGAGGTATATGTTGAGCAACCTCCAGGTTTTGAAAATCATATTTCTCCAAATCATGTTTTCAAACTCACAAAAGTACTATATGGACTCAAACAAGCTCTTAGAGCGTGGTACGAGAGACTTAGTAGTTTCTTGATTGAAAAAGGCTTTTCAAGAGGAAAATTTGATACAACTCTTTTCATTAAATACGAAAATGATGATATTCTTTTGATTCAGATTTATGTTGATGATATAATATTCGGTGCTACTAATGAAAATATGTGCCAAGTTTTTGCTAAGACTATGCAGGAAGAATTTGAAATGAGCATGATGGAAGAGCTTACATTCTTTCTCGGATTGCAAATTAAGCAAGCAAAAAGTGAGACTTTCATCAATCAATCGAAATATATTAAGGAATTGCTGAAAAAGTTTGGAATGGAAGGTGCTAAGGAAACTAGAATACCAATAAGCCCATCCACTAAACTTGATAAAGATGAATCTGGTAAACCAGATGACTCGAAGGTATATCGAGATATGATTGGTAGCTTATTATATTTGACAGCTAGTAGACCAGATATTATATTTAGTGTGTGCTTATGTGCACGCTTTCAATCATCTCCAAAAGAATCACATTTAATTGCAGTTAAGCGCATTTTTAGATATCTTAGTGGTACAATTAACTTAGGGTTATGGTACCCTAAGTACACATCTTTCGATCTAATCAGCTACACAGATGTAGATTATGCTGGCTGTAAAATAAATCGAAAAAGCACTAGTGAAGCATGTCATTTCTTAGGTCATGCACTAATTTCTTGGTTTAGTAAAAAACAAAATTCTATTGCACTATCTACTGCTGAAGTAGAATATGTTGCTGCGGGTAGTTGTTGAGCTCAAAGTTCTTTACATGAAGCAACAACTTGAGGATTTTAAACTTATGTACAATCACATTCCAATCAAATGTGATAATACAAGTGCTATAAATCTTTCAAAGAATCCAATACAATATTCTCGGACCAAACATATTGAAATTAGATATCATTTTCTTAGAGATCATGTGCAGAAGAGCGATATTGTATTAGAATTCACTAGCACACATGATCAATTGGCAGACATTTTCATAAAACCCCTACCAGAAGATAGACTATGCATGATTAGAAGAGAAATGAGAATGATGCATGCCATGGATATCTGCTAGATACTTTTATTTCATTATCTTAAATGACCTACAAAAACTTGAGACGTTTAACCTCATCATTCAATTGCATTTGCTCCTCATAAATCATCATGCCATCCTTGTCTAAAGGATTAGGCAATCGAAATGAAGAGGTAAGCAAGGATTTCAAATCCTTATTCTGTTGCTTTAGCTCTACTATTTTTTTGTTTGACTCATAAACAAGTTATTGAAGTACAGAAACAGTCTCGCTAAGCTTCTCAATTTCATGAGTTTTGGACTGCAACCGAGCAGAAAGCGCGATGATAGATGATAAGTATTGAGTTCCGATACCCACAAGCTCGTAAATGGCGTCATGATCTAATTTATCAGCTAAATTAGTCTCTTGTTGCTTCATGGCACCCACGACAGATGCAGAAATAGATTAAGACTGAGGTGAAGGATACCTCAAATCTTGATCAAGAGAAGCACTGAAGGGAAATCTACGAGCCATTCAAAAATTGTAGAATGAGAATACAAGCAAATTGCAAAGATGAGAAGAAGGCTTGATGCGAAATAGATAAAACTAAGGATTGCTCTCATAGAAATGGAAATAAGAACAAGACAAGCTTACAAATCATGATAATTTCTCATTTTTCAGCAACATCAAGCGGATCAAATCTCTGCACCGAATTGCCAGAGCTACGCCTCCAGCCTTTGCAGGTTTTGTCGGGCACGGGTGGTTTCAATTATTTAACTCTTTACAAAATCTCATTCCGCATCGAATTACCGAAACTAGGCCTCCAGCCTTTGCAGGTTTTGTCGAATACGTGTGGCTACGCATCGAATTCTCTACAGTCTCTACTAATGCAGCATTTTATTTGTCTATTGGTTATTGTAGGAATATATCTTACTGAGATAATTATGATTCATTTTTAATGATGTCAAAAGGGGGAGAAGTTTTAGATTAGAACATTAACATTGTTTAAATTGCTAAACTTGTTATATATACTTGGAATTATGTTTATATTTTTACTTGAAAAATTAACGCACATTCTCAGGGGGAGCTTAAGTATTAATACAGGTTTCAAGTTCTATCAAGCATTTGTCATCATCAAAAATGGAGAGATTGTTGAATTCAAGGTTTCAAGTTTCATGAATCTACACATGGATTTTGATGATAACAAATGAATTCAATAAATAAAGAAGTCTCAAGCTCAAGTTGTCCACACAATAGAATCAAGCACATCAAGGAAGCAAGCATGAGTAAGAAGGGAACAAATTCACATTAAAATCATAGAGTAATGTTGTAAATCTCTTAAAAATTCGAAATTAGGATTAAGGCTCAAAATTAATATTTTATCATAAAGCATTAAAATATATTTTCCATATGTGCATGAATATTTTGAAAATTAAATTTGAAAATTTTGAAAGATGATTGATTGTCATCTTTCACATGTGCATGACATGATTAAAGGTTTGAATTTTGAAAATATTAAGATAATTGATTGTCATCTTTCACATGTGCATGTTTTATTTGAATATTTTTAAAAGTGGTGGATGCTTTTCTTAACTTATGCAAAAGGTATATGTCTTTGTTTGAAAATTTTGAAAAGTAAGGTATGCTCCTTTTGTCATATGCAAAAAGTAAAATATTAGATTTGAAATTTTTGAAAATTAAAGTGTGCTCCTTTTGTCACATGCAAAAAGTAAAAAGATTAGGTTTGAAATTTTTGAAAAGCGAATGATGATGTTTTTGACATGTGAATCTTTTTAAATTTGAATATGAAGTCTCATATGCCTATAAATATATCATTTGAGAACTTCACATTTAGAATACCAAGAGTATACAACATTCATTCAAAGTTTTCATTCTCTCTTCTCTAAGTATTGAGCCTTAACCCTTATTTATTTTGAGAGATATAGTTTGTGCTGTATTGTTTTTATTTCACTCATTGATGAGTATTTTCTGATAGCCTACCCACTATCAATTCTTGTATCAGTAAAAGGGTGTGTATAACTCTTGTGTGTGTAGAAGGTGTTCTACATGGGGAATAGTTAAATCACCAAGTGTGAGGTGAATGGAAGTGTAGAAGGTATTCTACACGGGGAATAGTTAAATCACCAAGTGTGAGGTGATTGGAAGTGCAGAGGGTGTTCTACACGGATTCTTTGGAGCGGTGCTGCTCAAAGGTGTAATAGGTTTCTATCTCTATCTAAAAGAGATTGAATAGTGGATTTGGGGATCCTCAAGGGGTAGCTTGAGGCGAGGACGTAAGCAGTGGGGCCGAACCTCGTTAACATACTGAGTTTGCTTCTCTCTTACCTTTACTCTTTATATTTATTACTGTTTCATATTTTGTTTATATTTTATATTGTATACTTGATTTATAATTGTTAATTTTTTAATACAACTCAATTCACCCCCCTCTTGTGTTAGTCATCTGGGCAACAGAAGTTATTGTCAAGTTCAGATATTTTACTGGGAAAAAGAGTATCCAAGCCACTAGGATGGGGATGATGGGTGATAGTAAAGATGGATTGGAAATGGGTTTGAATTTTAGAGGTGATAACATATTAGTAAGAAATCTATTGATTCCTTCCTACCTTAAGACTATCAATGGTGTTCCTCCTACATTTGATTGAAGTTGAAGCATGGAAGAATTTTGTGTTGAGGTCAGTGGTTGTGAGCCAACTTACTCGAGATTTCTATCTCCAAAGAGATCCTTATCTGAGTAACCACTCGTTGGGTTATTCATTGATATTTTCTTTCAGATTATCTTACAAGGAACTCAAGTCAGGAGGAGGGTTTTGTTCTTGAATAACCAAAAGAACAGAGGTAAGATTTGAGAGGTGTGTTTGTATGTCAAGTTCAGATATTTTACTGGGAAAAAGAGTATCCAAGCCACTAGGATGGGGATGATGGGTGATAGTAAAGATGGATTGGAAATGGGTTTGAATTTTAGAGGTGATAACATATTAGTAAGAAATCTATTGATTCCTTCCTACCTTAAAACTATCAATGGTGTTCCTCCTACATTTGATAGAAGTTGAAGCATGGAAGAATTTTGTGTTGAGGTCAGTGGTTGTGAGCCGACTTACTCGAGATTTCTATCTCCAAAGAGATCCTTATCCGAGTAACCACTCATTGGGTTATTCATTGATATTTTCTTTCAGATTATCTTACAAGGAACTCAAGTCAGGAGGAGGGTTTTGTTCTTGAATAACCAAAAGAACAGAGGTAAGATTTGAGAGGTGTGTTTGGATGTAACCAAAACTATGTTTATTTCAATCCTTGAGAGCATTCTTGGTATTCTAGAGTTTTTTAATCAAGATGAAAAAAGGATTACCTGAAGGACGGATACTCCACGCTTCCTTGATGACCTTAAAAATAGAGGGATCCCTAATCCAGAATTCTTCAAATTTGAAAGATTTGGAAGGAGATCTTTTATTCGAAATATCCAGAAGAATCAGAGCATGGTCAAAAGCAAACCTAGGAAGAACAGAGATTGATGACTAGGGAAACAACTTTATCCAAGGGAGTTTAGCTAGGTCATGGTCTAATTTTTCTTTGATAAGGTGAGAACCAGAACTATGGTTAGACCAGGTAAATTTTGGTCCAACAGATCCTAGATCAATTAAATCGAGGCTATCCATGAAGGGACAAAGACTAGAAGGATTAGAGTTTTGAGTCATCGGGATACCACCTATTTTTTCAGATTGGAAAATGACAGTATTGAAGTTACCAATGACCAAAGAAGGGCCAATATAAGAATCAATAATATTCCCCAAACCATCCTAAAATAGTTGTTTTTCTGGTAGGTAGCTAGACAGTAGACCATATTAAGAAGCCATGGCGTGTGACTAGGATTTGAATACATTTAACACCGAAATCACATTACTAGAAATATTAACAATCTCCAGATCAACCCTTAGACTATTCTATAAATACCAAAATTGCATTACTAGAAATATTAACAATCTCCAAGTCAACCCCTAGACTATACAATAACAAAAGACCACCCCACCTACCAATAGGGGGATGAAAGAGAAAATGTACAAAACCTAACATATTAGTTGTCTTTACATAAGCTTCATTAATAGATAAAAGACATTCAGAAATAAAAATAAGTCTGGGGTTATCTTCCTAATAAGAGCCCTAAGGGATCTTATTGCCTAAGGTCGGGCGAGACCTCGACAATTCCATGCAAAGAGCCTCATGGCTCCGTGAGGGACAGTTGAGATTCTGCCACCTTAGTCGTTGGATGTAAGGGAAATAAAGTTATGGTCTGAGTCTGAGAGTTATTACTCGTATCTTGTGAAACCTGATGCAAATGAGGATCAAACCTTCCAATAGATAATTGATGAGACGACTTCCTGCTCAATTTTCGTCCCTTTTTGCCTTTCGATTTTGAGGTTGGTTTCAGAGTCCCTGCTTGCTTAAATGCCTCATTTCTTTTTTCAGATGTTCCATTGGGTTAAAGTTTTTATCTAAATTAGTAGCTATTGTGATAGTGGAACTCAGGAAACATTTTTTTAGAGGATTTACCCTAATCTCTTCAAGATGGATTTTCCTCTTTCTCGTAGGCCTTGGTAAAGAACTAGAATTCGAATGAAGGATAAAGGAAGACATTTTCATTTTGGTCGAGAGTTCAGTCTGTCTGAATTTGTTCAAACGGAAGGGAATATGGGGGTAATTCAGGGTGGTTTTGGGCTTAAGTTGGCTATGGGCTTAGAAGAATATTGTTGGAGGCAATATATGAACTTTCGGATGGGTTGACAAACAGATTGGAATTATTTTTGGGCTTGGGCGATGAGATTGATTCCTGATAGGCATGGAATTGTGAAATGAGTTGATTGAGGATAGATAGCCTTGGTTCAATTTCCTTTGGAGGAAGTCCAATACTTGCCTTTGGCCATGAGTTAAGAAGGCTTCTTCAATGATTTGAGGGGGGATCTTTGAGATTGATTACGTCTAAAAATTGACATACAAATTTAAGGAGTCAAATTGATTGTACCTTTCACAGAGATATGAACGGTGGAGATCGCAGCATGTTGGGTATTTGTTGGCATCAAGGGGACGGATTGACTAAAAGGGCTGCTATTACTAATATCCTTAAATGTCAAATTCAGTCTTGTCGGCAATGATAGATTCGTGCCACGTGTATCCTTGAACAGGGAACAAAGATCCCGATCATTCAAACGAAACATGCTTCTCAGGTTCTAGACTTGTTATTATTGAATAGAACTAGTACTATAGCTTGAGTTGGCTGTGAAAAATTTCGAAATGTTGTACCTCTTTCTTGTTCCTTACTCTGTACTGACAAGTATAGCTTTGCCTTTTCCCAAGTGTTCAACCGGAGAAACTTTACGGCTTGGTTCAAAAAAATGGCAGCCAGCCATTAGGAAGGATTGGTTATTTTCCATGATGCAAACTGGGAGATTAGAAGGAAGGTTAACAAAATAGAACCAAGCTACATCTAGGGCAGGTGTCAGTAGAATACCTAGAGTCTTAGGACCCTTAAGTTGATCCTCTTCAAACTTTAGTCCTCTCCTATTCTCTGAGACCTCTGCTCTAAGATTCGGACCAAAAGAATTGTTTGCAACATGGCTTAAATAACTTGTACAAGCTTGAAAAAGATGCCCAAGTTTACCACAAAAATAACAAAACTCAATAATCTCTTGTATTTAAAGGAAATCTTTGCCAGTTCTATATCAGGCCTAGGAAAAAGAAACCCTCTACACAAAGGTTTTTCAGTGTTGATTTCCACCATAATCCTGAGAAAGTGGATAGCTCCATTCTCCGGAAGAAGCTCTTGATCTACCTCTAAAAGCTTTCTCCAGACGTTACCGGTGAAGATAGCATTGTCCACGTTCATCTGTTTGAGAGGTAGCCTTTAAATCTGGACCCAAAAGGTCAGGAATAGTAAATCTATATCATGAATGCTTAAACTAGGGGTCCATTCCTTGAGTATCAGATGATAACCTTTAAAGTTCCATGACCTATGTTGGAAAACACAAAACTTATCAAGGGGGTTGGAAAATGAGAACAGAAAGGTATTGTCTTCCAAGTCTTTGATGGAGAGATTAGAGGCGAAACTCCCAATAGACTTAATGGTAGTATGAAAGATAGGTTTGTTTAAGGGTTTGAGAAAGACTATTTTACCTACCAAGGTTTGACTTGAGACCTTTTTTGCGGGGACAAGGATGATGTCTTCCCAAATCAAAGCTTTGGTCTGTTTTATTAGAAGATTTGCGCTTGACTTATCAGTTGTCATGGTTGGAGACGAAAGAGCATGTGTTTAAGGAATAATGTTGAAAAGGAAAGTTTGGGGGTGGGGTAGAAATGCTGAAAAATGGTAGATTTGGTGAGGGGGACAAAAGGGTGAAAAGAAGGTTAGGTGGGGGGAGGGGGGGCTACAGAGAGGAGAGGGAAATTCATCTTTTTAGAGAGAGAATGGACCTCCCGATGCTCAAGCTTAACGTCCATCTATAGTTACTTATTTTTTAGTGTGGTGTTGTTTTATTCTTATAACATAGAGAAAAATCAAAAGAAGGAAAAAAATGATTGTGCATGGATAATTTTGAGAGTATTTTCAGATAAAATAGAGATGTTCTTTTAAGGGCTTGTTTGGATTCAGAGTTGAGATCATCTCCACTAATCTTATCTCAACTTTATCATTACACTTTTCCAAACTCTCATACAAAATGTAATAAGCAATTCAACTTTTTCAATCCCAATTTAACTTTTTCAAATTTAAAATAATAATAATATTAAAAAATAATATTCCCATAATATTTTATTCAACTTTCAAAGCTCATATCAATTTATCTCATCTCGTCTCTCAATCCAAACTGTAGAACTTTGAGCTCAACCACTTGTGTATAGTTGATTCGAGATATATGACGACTAGTTAGGCTATTGTATCCTGAATGAGTTAAATCAGTAGGAGTTTTGCTGCACAGTTTAGTTTGAGACTTTGTACATTGCAGAGGACTTGAATCTCCTTAAAAAAACCATATTTTTCTGCCTTAGTCCAAATTGTTTTCAATTGAATGTTAATTTTATTGTAATATTAGTTATATTATTATATATTTCAATAACAATTTTAAGGAGAATTTTTAGATGGAACCTACAATAAAAAAAAATGCACAAAAAGTATTAGAGATCTCAATTTGTCATTCAAAAAATGGAAGTATAAATGTGCTTTTATATCTAAGTTTTTTGAACGTCTTGTACATTGTCACAACAAATGTAAATTTAGTTTATGAAAATTATATTTTGTCCAAAGGTTGGAAATCAAGAAATAGTTTTTTGAAGCAAGTAAATAATCCTCAAGTTGACTTGATTGAGGAACCATTCGACATAGCAATGGTTACAAATACTAACTTGTTTCAATTTGTTGAAGGGTGGTGAGTAGATCCTGGTGTCAATAGGCAAATCTGCTATGATAAAGTTTTTTGGTTAAAAAAGTATACTCCTCTTGAAGAAGAAAACGTAATTATGCTTGGTGATTCAAATAAAATCAAGGTTGTTGGGAGTTGTAAGATTGAATTGAAATTTACCTCTAGGTGTATATTGACACACAAAGATGTGCTTTATATACCGTTTATAAGGAAAATTTTGATGTTACTTCTTTTACTCAACAAAGCAGACTTCAAACAAATTATTCAATCCAATCAATATGTTATAATGAAAATTTGAATTTTTGCAAGTAATGACCATGTTCTTTCAACTAGTAGTTATATTTTTATCTTGGATGGCTGTGTTGTATGTTGAAAGTTTAAAAAACAAACGTGTTAACTCAACCTTGGAAGCTGAACTTATAGCTTTAGTTTCAGCAAGTAAGGAAGAAGCTGGTTGAGAGATTTATCACTTCAGATTCCCTCATGGGAAAAATCAATCCCACCTATTTTAATTCATTGTCATAGTATTGCTACTATTAGTAGAGTACAAAATAGTTGTTATAACGATAAACCAAGATTTATAAGAAGAAAACACAGTACTGTGATATCTTATTTGATTGATGATGTTATTAACATGGATTAGGTTAAGTTGTGCGATAATCTTACAAATTCACTAACCAAGGCCTTGACAATATAAAAAGTCTAGAATACATCAAGGAGAATGAGATTAAAACCTACAAATTCATGAGCTATGTATAAAGATACCCAATTTGGAGATAAGAGATTTTAAAAATCGTGTTCAATAGAAAAAAAGAATCATATAATGATCATAAGAAATGCATTTATTTTATTTCTCATTTGTATGATGTGAGTGCATTTATCCTGTAATATTTTGGAGAATCAATTTTTAGACAAACTCTTAATAAAATTTTGTAGCTCTTATGAGTAGGGTGTAAGAATTGTAGGAACATTTTTTACAGATTTCGCTTATGTGAGCGTAGGAGTCAAGGTGCTCTCTATGAGATTTGAATTTATTTTCAAATACACTCATGAAATAGGAATTAGCAAAATGCCATAATATGCTGGCTAATAAAACTCATGTCAACACCTGAGTTATTATGTAAATAACAATTATTTATTTTTTTAAGCAGTTATAGTTCAAATATGAGACCACTACTGACTATAGAGTAGGGATTGTTATTTTACTAAGTGAGGGTTTCAAGCAGAGCACATTTTCAATCTGGAAGTATCTCTTTTAATTTTTTTATTTTATTAAAAAATGGCAGGGGAATGATGGTATTTTTTAATAGATAGTATTTATCAATAACGTTTCTTTTAAGTGATGATCGTTACCAACGTTCTTCTAAGAGTTCAATAACTTTTTTCGTTTAAAATTTTTCCTTTTTGGTTTTATCTTACCGGCTCTTAGTTACAGTCCAATCATTTATGCATGTGGAATTTTTCCTTTTAAGTTTTTTTAAGCAAGTTTAATATATTAAAAAAATTAATGGATTACAGGAAACAAGTTTAAGTGAGATAGAAATCCCTTGTAATCTTTTCAAAAATTAACACACAATACAACACAAAAAAAAGGGTAATTGGAATCAATTGAATGACTCTCACCCAATTTTCAATAAAGGGAAGATCGTTTAGAGACGATTTTTGAAAAAGTCTTGTGAATAGACTATTAGGCTGTGGCTGGAGGTTGCAGCGAAGGGGCATGTGCTACATTGTAGTAGTTTAGGTTGACTGTGAGAAATTACAATATCCACGTCCACGTCCACTTTCACTTGATCCTCGATTAGAAAAATTGAAAATATAGTGTTGTAACCAGAATCACAGATGAAATGTCGACGAATGACCGACATTGGCAATAGTAGTGCGTGCAGGTCATGCACCACACTGGACAAAGGAAAACAGGCGGATATGGAAGATTCGAGGTCACTGGATCTGAAAAGGTCACATGTGGTGGGAGAAAACTCCTAGAAGCGTGACAACGCATGAATCTCACGCGTGATATAAGCCATACATAGAACATTCGCGCAGCTTGTTTTTAGATATTTCTACGGTTTCTTAGTATCAATTTCAACTTTTCATTAACTTTGTTTTATTCATCGTTTCATTGCATGCACAAGTAATGAATCTGTTTGAATTTTTTAAATTTTGATAAAGAGGGGGCATCCATCTACAACTGATTATTTTTTTAGTGTGGAGTTGTTTTTTCAGTATAGTATAGAAAACAATCAATAAATGGAAAGAAGGATTGTGCATAGATAATTTTGAGAGTATTTTCAAAAATAAATAATGTGTTCTTTTAGTGGAGTTTTGAACTCACTCATTTATGCAGAGTTAGTTCGGATTTTACAATGATCAATTAGATTATTGTAATCTAAATCGAGTCAAGAAGAGTTATGTTGCACCGATTAATTTAAAGTTTTATATGCAGCAAAAAACTTGAATTAAAGATTATAACTTTAACTATATTATTATGTATTTCACTATAAGACCTCATGTTCTTATGTATTAAAACATGTATGGATGATCAGGAGGAACTGAACTATCGGTATCCACAATCTGCTATAAGCATAGAAGAGTCATATGGACCACGGAATTCTACTGTCTGCATGTGATTCCACAACTGCACACCCTGCTGGAGGTTTACACGATCTCGAAGTTGCCCCAAAACTGCCGAGTCCCCACAAATCTAGTGATGTCTTTTTCATAGATAAAATAAAATAAATTGAGTTGAATTAAAGATTAAAATTTAAAATTTAAAATTTAAAATTTAAAAATATATTATTATAATACATATTTTAATATTATTTTTATTTTAAACTTTGAAAAAATTAAATTCTTTATTTTATTTTATTTGCAAATTAAAATATATATATATACATATATATAACAATGAAATAAGAAGAAATAAATTGAGAAAAATTATGAAAAGTTTAGACGTCAATATACACTTCAAAATTGAATATAGTCGATATCAATGCATTTTGGCACCAGTTGCACAATCATGCTGCTCTTGAGAACAAGATTATTTGACATTGAGTTTTTGTTTTTTTGTTTTTTGTTTTTTGTTTTTATACAACAGTGGGTTTTGGGTATTGAACAACTAACCCTATAAACCCCATCTGATAAGTGAACATTATACACTTCCATTGCGGCAATGTTGTCCATCATAGTCTTATATGATGGACAACATTAGACATTTCTAAATTCCATACATCATAAAATTAAAGAAAAGAGCTATAGAACACGAAGAGGGCAGAGACCATCATTTGCTAATATATGTGACTTTGTTCTACTGTCCCAAAATTCTTAGTGCATAAGAGCAACAGCGGCTTCCTGCACCAAAGGTTGGGTAACATGAACAAAATGCTCAGCTTCCCGCTCCACCTGCTCCAGGCACCTGTGGGCATCCTTTCCTTCCTTCATCTTCTTCACAAATGCGACGAAGCGCCTCCAGTTATCTTCTTGGAACAACTGCGGGTTCATCCTCAAGTACGTGAATGCACACATCTCTCTGTCCTGTGAATCGCCTTCTATATTCAATGAAGATGCCTTAAGGATCTGCTCATGTGCATCTTCATCATAGCGAGGCAATGCATTTTCCCCAGCAAGTGGGACCTGTGCTTTCTGAGTGGCCAAAGCCACTTGCCTGACAAGCTTCTCAGGTGCGCAAAGGGCATCCTGTGGCTGCTCATGATCACGCATCTCAATGCAAGTGAAATTGAATATGGCACCATGACGGCCCAACATCTGGGCAATAGGAAGGTAACCATCTCGGAATCGAGTGTTATAATACCCAGCTGTAAGCTCAGGGGCGTGGGATCGAGTCCCGTAGTGCCAGTGAATGCCTGCAACCTTGACCGAGATCTTGACACCTGTATTCTCAAAGATCGGCTTGGCTGATGCAAGTATTCTCTCCCCATGGTCTAAAAGCATCTGGGAGTACCAACCCAGAAAGAATTCACCATAAGGGCCATCCCAACCTCCACCTTCTTTTCTGAAAAATGTGGTATCTTCCGGCCAATTGTTGTACTCGCCAGCATCAGTGGGGCCTGTGCTGCCCCATTCCGGCTTATTGGCTGCTTCAGCAGCAGCTTTCAAGCTACTCAGCATATACTGCATCAATTTATGAGTATTAGCTAAGAACTGGAAATCTGCATGTTATTGGCATGAACAGAGAAAGAGATTGTAAAATACTTTGTCATAACACTGGAAAGCACCGATTCCTGGAAACTTCCATGTCCCATTCTGCTCTGGATAGGAAGGATATCGGAGCTCCCCTGCAGGACCCATTCCGACTTGGATTTCCTATGTCGAACAAATCACAAACCATTTAGCCAACAATTTTGATTCATGGTATATATGACACCAAACTCTTGATTCAAACGAAAAAAACGGATTAGCCCTTTGGCACTGCACAATTTAGGCCATTCCTGACCCTTGGAAGTCTTGAATTGCACAGACCACAGTTTGCTAAACTATTGCGCACCAAAAACAAAACATAAAGATACAATATTGGTGACGATGAATTATTACCACGATGGTGTCACCAAGTAAGTGTTTGAAGTTATCTCTGAAGGCACGCATGAAGTCAGCATAACACTGGAGAGGTGTTCGGCCCTTGAGTACTGGGAGGGTGTCACAACCAAGTGATACATACTCATAATTCCTTCTCCCCCATTGATCAGTGTATGCAAGGTCAGGATCACTATCAATCTCTTCCACAACCCACTTGGGCAAAGGAATACTGCAAGCGGAGTAGGTAATTTTCAAACGGACTTATGAACTCGTAACCACTCCAAAACAATATCAATAATTAAAGGCTTAAATCTTAAATAAACTTAATTATTTACTCAAAATCTTATCCTCCCCTCGTGTGTAAGCCAGGTTAGACAAAACACAAATATTTAGTTGAAGGTAGCAAAGTACGGACTCAGCACTAGAACTCAAACTCCACTCTTGAAAGAGCTGCCTATTAATAGTATCACTACCTTTATCAATATTACCCTACGTGAAAAGCAGGTAACGCATCAATGTGAAAATTTACTTTTCACATATTTTGCCAAGCTGCCGTAAGCTCCGCACATCCTTGACGCGTGTGGCCTAAAAGAAACCCCCGTTGCGTATCCCCCACGTTCCCCAAACTAAGGACTTAAAAAATAAGCGGACAAGATTTAATTGAATAATAAAATGCAAGAGAGAGGGGAGAAACGATACGCACGTGACGGAGTCACCGACGTTTCCGCCACATTGGTGATACGACATGACGGCCTGGACCTTGAGACCGTGCTTCTTTGCCATTTCGAGAAGCTCGGCGTAGCCTCCCCAGTTGTACGCCCCCGGCGCGTCCCTCTCCACCAATCCCCACCACACGTCCATCATCACACCCTCAACCCCAGCGCTCTTCAGAGCCTGCAAGCTCGCGTTCATTGCCTTCCTCCTGTTCACCGTGTTGTTGATCGTCACGCTATCCAGAGGCATCATTACGTAGACTGGGACCCCATTCCCCTTATCCTGTGCAACCCCCTCCTTGTACTCCCTCGCGAAAGCCTCCGTTTCCGGTTCTTTCAGCTCCGTCGCGAATGCTAGGCAGGCAACCGATAGATCCGGCCGGGTCGCCCCTAGAATTGGAGACCGGCAAGGGCTCACCGGCGGAGATATCGCGTCGACAATGTCTGGTTTATGGACCCTGCATCTGAGACTCGACGCTGGAGGTTTCCACACAGCGGATGCGCTCAAAGTCGCCGTAGACTCTCCGGTGTTGGTCCCGGTCTCCACTGAAATCGGTGTTCCGGCGAGGGCCCCTATTTGGTGCGTCATGCTCAGAGACATTTGTATTGCAACTGCTGAAAAATGGAACCGAACAAGAAATGAAGAGAGAAAAGAAAGCGTGGGAAAGTTTTGAAAAGCGAGAGTAAAGTTTGATGTACGCTTTACGGTTAGCTTCGGGAATTCAAACCTGAGTAATGAGAAAGTAAGAGGAGGAGGCCTGGTGGATCTCTTGCATTTATATAGCTCATATCGGATAGGATTATTATATTTTTATTTTTCACAACCGTAAATCATGCGCCACGTGTACATTACTACACTTGGCGGAAGAGAGGTGGCCAATAAGGCGACGGCTACGATAAGTCGATGCACGTGAGGATGGACGGTAGATATGTTAGTGCGCGTGAAGGTTCCAGCGAACGCGATGCAGCCGCTTTGAGTTAAAGATTTAGGGGAGGCGGTGGAAACTCGTGTGAGAAAGAGACTTGTCACGTGTCCAGCCCCTTCGGCTTACGACATGCAAGATTGGGTTGTCTTTTTGTTTTCTACGGCTTCTTCGACGTCCACGAAAATGAAAAGATAAGGCATACCCCATTGACACTTGACACGTGACGGTCAATGGATGGAGTAAGCTACCTGGTGATTTGTAGTCGTACCACCGTCAATCAGTGAAGTTCGGACACGTTAGCTGAGTTTCATCTATGGGTATATCCCATTGGGATCTCGAAATTTTCTGGTCTGTTTGAGGATGATTAGTGGCCTTGATTGATCAAACTGGTGGGCCAAGATTGAAGTACTTTTCGGACATTAAGGCCGGATTTGAATTGGAAATTGAGATGCTGATCTCAAATTATTTTAAAATTATTATTAAATTTATTTTAAAATTATTATTATATTTATTTTAATTTTATATAAAATATAATATATAATTGACATTTTTGTAGTTTTAATTTAATTTTTTAAAATATTAAAATAATAATAATATTAAAAAATAATATTTCATTAATATTTTATTCAATCTTTAAAATTCATATCAACTCATCTTATTTTATCTCTTAATCTAAATCGAATCTAAGAAATGATTTGGACAATAAATTAAAATGAAATAAATTGAAAAAGTTTTAAAAGTTAAATAAAATATTATTACGATAATATTTTTTAATATTAGTATTATTTTAAAATTTAAAAATATTGAATTGTTTATTATAAATTATATGATGATTTAAAAAAATTATAATATTAAGATGAGATGAATTTCAAATTCAAAGACCTTAGTGAATTTATTAATTTATTAATTTAATTTTTCAAGACATGATTTGAATTTTAACAAGATGAAATGAGATGAGATAATTTTAGATTAAAGATGAAAGTTGAATAAAATATTCTTATAATATTATTTATAATATTATTATTATTTGAGATTTAAAAAAACCAAATAGTTTATTATATTTTTGTGAGAATTTAAAAAAATTGTAAAGATGATATGAGATAAGATAAAGTATTTTCCGAATTTAAATAAAAAATAATTTAATAGCAGTAAAAGTAGTTTATTTTACGATAAAAAAATATAAAAGAGTTGCAAGGTACTAATTTTTCATATATAAAATATTATATCTCATTTCTATTTGTTTGTATTTTGTTGCATTATCAATCAATTAATTGATTATTTTAAAATAAGCATTAACTTTTACAACAACAATATTGATCAAGTAAAAATAGTTTGGACATTACAACAGATCTGATACAATAGGGCATCTTCCACATCAACGAGTACTTGATTCCAACAAGATATGCATCAATTGATCTCATTTTATTTAATCTAATTATTATAAATTTTATAAATTTTTATACAAAATAAAATAAATAATTCAACATTTTCAAATCTCAAAACAAAAATCATATTAAAAAATATATTCAAATATTTTTTTTACTCATCTTTAAATTTTTATCTCAAGTCATTTCATCACATCTGCAAAAACAAATGAGACATTAATTATTGATAGTCAATTTGTAAGTATTGATTGAGATGAGCTTTCATACTTAATTAAGATGAGATAAATAAAAATAAAAATAAATAAATAAATAAAGTTTATTGACTTCATTTAGTTACACAGATTAGATAAAAAGAAATATTATTAAAATCTAATTTGTTAACATTAATTTTAGTTTAAAATTTGAAATATTGAGTTATTTATTATATTTTATCTAAAAATTTAAAAAAATTGTAATGATTATATAAAATAAGTTGAGATGATTTATAAAAATAAATTAACTCATAATAATTAAATGAAATAAAATAAATTGAGACCACCTTTATGAGAGAAGAAGAATACAAGATGGGATATCATCCAATACAATTAAAGATGAAACTACACCCAAAGCTTCCTCACTAAGACAATATGCAACTCTATTATTAGAGTATGCTGCACAGACCAGAGCTAGTGTCAATATCAACATCATGAGCCTTTGCACTACTAGTATGGAATCTCCTTCAAGAAACAAATCCTCTTTCTTTATGAGGGTTGCCTTAGATATTTCCATTCCAATCTCTAACAGGAGCTCCAATCCCACTTTGCAAGAAACTCTATCCAAAGCTACATCCAAATTCAATTTAAGTTTTAACCTTGCCTTGATCAGGAGATAACTACTAACCTATAGTCAAAACTTGCCTAGTTCCCACACTTCTTTCAGATTCTGTTAAGCTTCTCCAGAAAGTAGACCTTGAGCTTGAGATATTACTAGGGAAGAAGGAGAAGAAAACGTGTTTTGGAAAAGAAATTCAATTTTTCTCTTTCATAGCAAAAAAGCAATAAATAGAAATTCCTCCATATCAAATGGGTTAAGAGCCCCCAACAAGGATTCCACTAAATCCTTAAAGACCATACAATCATAGTTAGAAATGATCTTCCTTTTTTAATAAGTTAACTCTGGTTGGGAGGGCATTAAGACAGACCCTCTCCATGAAAACTTGGTCCATTCAAACTGTTTAGGATGAGAAAAAGAGGACTGATCAGCCTTGTCTTGAGCTTACAACTCACCACAAAGGTGATTTGCACTTCTTACTTGAAAATTTTCATTTGCAGTACCACACTTTCAAATTCTTTTGTCAAATCTATTCCAATGATTAATTGGAATAGACTTAATTAATAATAGTAGTCTCTTCCGAGGAGAACATAGCATTAAGTATGTTATCATTTCACTGCTGTAAAACCATGATCATTCAGATTTGAAACCTTTGTATCTGCTTGTAAAAATCTGATGCTGCTCTGAGGTTTAAAAGTTGAATATTGAGGTAACCCTTTGTCAGTCCAGATACTCACATCTTCTCTATTGACAATCCTCTATATTAAGGTCCGTTTGGATTCGGAGACGAGTTGAGCTCATCTCAACTTATCATTATATTTTTTTAAATTTTCATACAAAATATAAATTTCAATACAGTTTTTTCAAATCTCAATATAATTTTTTCAAATTTCAATTCAATTTTTTCAAATCTCAAAATAATAATAATGATATTTTATTCAACTTTTAAAACTCATATCATCTCAACTCTGAATCCAAACGGGACTAAGCTTTCTCCCAATAATGTTCTGATGAGATAAAACTCTATCAAATATATGAAGTGTTGCCCAGATGACTAACATAAGAGGGGGTGAATTGGGTTATATTATAAAAATTAACACTTATAAATCAAATACACAATATAAAATATAAACAGAATATATAACAGCAAGAAATGTAAAGAGTAGGGTAAGAAAAAGTAAACTCAGTATTTTTACGAGATTCAGCCTCACTGCCTACGTCCTCGCCTCAAACTACCACTTGAGGATCTCAAATTCACTAGTCAATCTCCTTTACGTGGAGATAGAAACCTATTACACATTTGAGCAGCACCGCTCCAAAGAATCCGTGTAGAACACACTCTACACTTCTAATCACCTCACACTTGGTGATTTAACTATTCCCCATGTAGAACACCTTCTACACACACAAGGGTTATACGCACCCTCTTACAGATACAAGAGTTGATAGTTAGTAGACTATCAAAGTACAC
Source organism: Platycarya strobilacea (assembly GCA_036898215.1). Lineage (NCBI taxonomy): Eukaryota > Viridiplantae > Streptophyta > Magnoliopsida > Fagales > Juglandaceae > Platycarya > Platycarya strobilacea. Next base: position 41,451,858 of record CM072545.1, on the reverse strand, counting down.
TCCTCAATGAGTGAGATAGAAACAATACAGCGCAACATATATCTCTCTCAACAAGAACAAGAATTAAGACTCAAAACTTTAGAAAATAGAGAATGAGAACTTTGAAAAAATGATGCAAAACTTAACAATAGATGTGTAAGCTCTTATTGTGATTTTTATAAAACTCAAGTGAGCTATTTATAGGAAAATAAGTTTTCAATTTCAAATTTAAAAAGATTTACATGTCAATAAGAGCACTATTTACTTTTCAAAAAATTCAAATAAAAGCATTTCCTTTTTGCATTTATCAAAGACAACATCATTCATTTTTCAAAGAAATCAAACCTATTTTTTTGCTTTTCATACATGACAAAATGAGCATGATTTATTTTTCAAACCAAATCATCTTCTTTTTGCATATGTCAAAAAAATACACAACTACCCTTTAAGATTTTCAAACAAAATCATATACCTTTTGCACTTGTCAAAAAAACATACAACCACCCTTTAAGATTTTTAAACAAAATCATCTAGTTTTTGTATTTGTAAAAAAAACACACAAACCCCCTTCAAGATTTTCAAACAAAATGTGCACATGTCAAATATGATAATCAATCATTTTATAAATTCAAATTTTTATATATAAAAAAAAATTATTTTTGAAATTATTTTGTTTGATGATATTATGCACATGTAAAAAACATAATTTTTAAAACTAAGACATTTAAAAATGTCTTGCATATGTGAAAAAAGTAATTTGATGTTTTATGAGAAAAAAATAGTAATTTGGAGACTTAATCCAATTTCGAATTTTATCAAGAGATGTACAAAAATAATCTATGAGTTTCATTTGTAGACTTGTTCTTTTATGTTTAATGTGCGCTTCGCTCCATTGTGTAAATAATTTGAGTTTGAGACTTGAATTTATTTGTTATCATTAAAATCTATACGTAAATGCGAAATTTGAAATTTTGGATTCAACATGAAGTATTACTGCCTATCTTGGCCCCTCAAAAAATCAGTTGCAGGAAAATAGTGAAGAAGGATCTTGAATGAGTCTCCACTCCACCCCTATTTAGCCAACATTACAAGTATTAAAGCAATTGTTGCAATTGTTCCATGGGTTGTTCATCTTCTCCATCTTAAAGCAATTTCATCTTATTAGTGGAGCACAACTCGAGAGTAATACTAACTTAAAAGTCATTATATTGCTTGTAATTGTAGACCAAAGAGGGTCGTCCATGTCTCGTTTTCCTTTTAATACTTCTTTATAAGATGGATTTTTTTCTTAGGGGTGAACAAAATACCGAGACCTGACCTGACCCGACGTACTAATTTCTACCAACTCATTTATTCCGACTTGTTTCCATTTAATCGGGTAATGGGTGCCTGTTACCCGATTTCAACCCATTTAATTGTGCAGACTTGTTTATATCGAATAGTTGTTCCAAAAAAACCCCCAACTCCCGACCTTCAGATTTCAATCTCTCTCGCTCACTTCGTTTTCTTCTCTCAACTCTCTCTCTCTCTCTCTCTACATATGATCTCCACCGACGTTCTTGATTTTCATTGGCGTTCTTGATCTCTACTAGCGTTCTTGATCTCATCGCAATTTAGTAACCCAAGTAGAGAAGAGTTTGTTCAGATCTAGAAAGTTGCAATTGTTCCTCAACTGGCGGGAGTAGAGTAGAAGCAGGTGACTCCACCTTGACTCAGTTCACCCCCACCACCAGTGCTGCCATTTGTACCCGTAGGCATCGGTCGCATTTGGGTCGAGAGGCGATTTGTCTTCTCTTTCTAGCTTCATCTCGTTTTTCCTCCAATTTCTTCTATTTTTGCTTTTTATGAATTATCTTGGATGGTTTGATTCACGATCACGCAAAGAAACCCTTATCTTTGTGCAATTTTGAAGCCGATCTTCATCGAGGGAATAGGAAGTGAGTCAGTGTCTATGAATAGCCCTAGAGGATAGCCCAAAAAAAAAAAATAGTTAATTGGAATATCGGGTATTGACCAATTGGTATAAGACACATATCAGGTTGGGTCGAGATTGTCCTTGATAGATTGGATCGGATGAACAATCCTACTTTTTTGTGTCTCAACCTTCACCTTCCTATTAACTTTCAACTTTGGATCGAGATCTTATTCTTATGAGGAATATCATTCAGCAAAAATCTCATATTTAAAAAGGTTTTATTACTTAAAAATTTTGTTCATGAATATATTACTTATTGCGAGAATTGTTGTAGTTACAAAAACTTAAAAAGCTTATAATATTCTTTAATTTGAAAATAAATCTGCAAATAGATTTATGTTTATGAGATTGAAATAAGAAATAGAAATAAGATTGAGACATGTTAAAACAGGAATTAGAATCCAAAATGAACACACAGTAGAGAGATTCTTATCTCATTTATGGTTACAAATAAAATTTCTCTAACCGTTTTCATGATCATTAATGTTACAACTCTGATTTTGAGATTGGAGAATAAAAAAAATAAAATATTGTTACGACTCTTTTCATGATTTTTAATAAAATGTCATTATCATAAATAAAATTAAGTAAAATTTCTTATATAATCTTTAGAGTAATATTATATGTAGTTATAAAATATATAAATATTGTATAATCAATTAAAAAAAAAGTGAAATTTCACTATTAATTTTTTTATGTGAATATTGGAGTTAATCACTTTTTAATAAAAATATTACACAACACTTGTATATTTTATGTCTGCAAATTTCATTTTTTTAACTGTTTTAAACGTAGTACTTATAGATTACAAATATAATTTTTCTAACCGTTTTCATGATCATTAATAAAATGAGAGCTGAAGATGTAAATATTTAAAATTTATATGAATTTGTTTAGGAGAAATGTTAAATATACTAAAACATATATTAAATTTTTTATTTTACATATATGTTAAAAATTATAAATTTGCATTTTAAATTAATTAATAAAATAAAAACTATTTTTTTTTATAAACAAAAAAAATTAAATAAAAGAAGAATCAGAGCGTTGGAAACAAAAATGAGGGGGTATTTCATCGAATATGACGTGAATACCCCGTCTACTACCTCAGGTGCACAGACTCGTTCTCATCTGCGTGCGCCGAGCCGCTCGAAGTCAAATAACAGGTGAAATGCTTGAAAATTAATTGAGCTCATTTTTATTCCTTACGTTTGTCGGTTGTCCTCTGAATCCGCATTCCTAAAATGCTCCGTTCTTGGCGAAGATCTTAAGTTTCGATCAGATTCGAAGAAGTGGTTAAAATTTTCATTTCGACGCACAGTCTGAGTTTTTTTTTTAAATGAGAATTTTCATGTTTTTCTCTTGATTGAACATTATAATTATCATTATTCTGAATTTTTAGATATTCGTTAGTTGCAATTGCTTCCAAATCAACCCGAATTCCCGCAGTTGCGACTAGATTTTGTTCAGTCTGGCTGAAATTGCAAAAACCGATAGGTCGATAGTTATCGATCTCTAGTTTAGTACACCATGGATTATTGTTCGGAGCACATTACCGAAATCCCTGCTTAAAACCCATTAGGTCTGGGAAAACGTAGCATAGCATTTTTAAATGTGCTGTAGTTAAATTAGGCTGAGGTGTTTGATTGAGGTGGCGGTGGCAGATGTATTTATTCTTCGCTTTTTTTTTTCTTTAAAAAAGAATTATAAATGAACTTGTTTGTATGTGCCGGGAATAGTATCAATCACATTAAATCCAAATATGTTGGGTATTGCTTTTGCTAATCCGTATTGTTTGTTTTGCTAGTGGTGGGCCGGTGGCAATGTGTTTCAACTCCTGGCACGAAGAGAGGTTTCACCTTAAACGAAGCACTTAACCAAAAGTATTATGGTCAGAAGCTTCTAAACCTCGATGTGATTCCTTTGGGTCAAGGCATGCAGTACAAGATGCAAGGCAAGGTCTTGTCTCCTGGTATGGTCTACATTATTTGTTGTGCACGTGTATATCAAGGTTTTGTCTCATGGTATGGTCCGCATTCTTTATTGTGCTCGTCTGATATACGCACACTCACTCACATGCACAATATATCTGTTATTGGTTTGGGTCTTTCATATAAGGATATCTGTTTAATCTTATTAAGCCGTTGTATATTTTCAGGATGGAGGCAGAAATTTTGTGGCATTTATCAGCCAAATATTGTCCACTATTGCCTCCTCCAAGGTCAACTATTGCAGCAGCCTTCAGCTCCGATGGAAGAACTTGCTCTATGCAGTTAGATTCCATTATAGTCTATCTTATACCTTATTAAGGTTGGGACAAAGATTTGCATATAGATGCTTAATTTTTAAAACAGCATTGTATTTTTTATTCCTCCAGTGTAGACCATATCGTGAAGATTATTGATTGCAAAACTGGGAGCTGCTTAAAGGTTTTGAGTGGTTAATGAAGGAGCCTAGGGTGGTAATTTATGGCATAGGTTCTATTCTTATTGTTCAGAGTTAGGCGGGTAAAATATGCTATAAACGTTGTTTGTTCCATGATACATACTAAAGTCTTGCCGTCGCGATACTGAATTTGGGTTTTGAAGGAAAGAATTATTATTTAAAATAGTAATATGATTTTCTATGATGTGTGCCGTATGGGAATTGCCTGTTAGAAGGAAAATCTTAACTAAATTAGATCCTTCTCATGCTCATTACAAGAATGCATGCACACCGTTAGATATGATGCGTTACATAACATACACCTATTCTATGTATTTTCTGTGGTGCTATGCATCTCTCATTCTCACATTCCAGTGGAACTTTTGCAGGTTAGGTTTCATCCCTTATATCCTCAAATACTTGTGACTGGAAGTTTGGATCATGAAGTTTGTTCGTGGGATGCTAATACTGCAGTGTATAGGATCACGTGATCTTTGTAATTTCTTCTATGGGTTTTTATATAGCAGTTGGAGAAGAATGTCCTGTTGAATTTGTATAAATTACATTTGGATATGACAGTTATTTTCCTTTTCTCTTCACAGATCATCCTATCCCTTCTATTGCGTTCCATGCACAGGGGGAGCTTCTTGCTGTGGCTTCAGGTCACAAGGTGAGGATTTTTTAGCTTTGGATTTTACATAGTGTCTAATGTTGACTTATTCTTTAATGACAACAGTTTATAATTTCCTTATTAGCTATATATATGGCATTATGGCTGGAATACATAGACATCTACACCAGACATTGTACTGAGAACACGCGGGTCTCTTCGGATTGTGCATTTTCACCCACATGCAGCCCCTTTTGTTTTAATGTTTTTAACTGCCAAAGTAACCTCTCTTTGTGGTATCAGACCACTATATGCCTTTTGTTCTTTCATGTTCTCTCTTTTTGGTTCTGATATTGTGCTGATTTGCAGGTCAATGACCTTGACTCATCAGATCGCTCAACGACACTTGCAACTTCTCCAGGTTACTCGCATTCCAGTGGTCTTTTTGGTAGGTGAACTTCCTCTGATGTCTTCATAATTTTAGGCGTGGCCTTCATTTGCTAAAGATTATGCGAGAACATCTTTGCAGCCTACGTATGGGGGGGATGCAGGTTTGGCTAGTGTGCAACAACAGAGAGTGGATCCTTCTGCTTCAGTGCGGCATCTGAGATATTCCCCTCTGTCAGGGCAGTATGAACTTTGATTGTCTCCTATTGATCCTAATAACTCATTACCTGTGCCAAAGGATACGCGAAATAATTCTTTAATGAGTGAAAGATGACGTGATTCCTCAATCTGCTATGGATGCCGTGAAAGCAGTGGAAGTGCATCCTGAAGAGAGAAATGATCGCCTTTTTCTTTTTGGTGATCCAATATATTGGGAGCTACCTATCGTGGGTAGCCCAAGTGGTAAGGGCAAACTTGTGTGCATAAACCCCATGTCAAAAGTTCGATTCTCCCTGGGATCAAATTGCGATTTAAGTGGGAGGTCATGGCAGTGGGTTCTGTGCTAGTCTCCCCAGGGGTTGAGGTTTGATGGGTGAGTCCTAAGGACTCTGCCATTGGGTGGTTCCCCTGCCATTAAAAAAGAAAAATGTATTGGGAGCTACCTTTCTTGCCAGGGTGGTTAATTGGACAGGGTCAAGCTGCGGAATGCGCCATGGGCTCAGTCAATGCTTCAGACCATGAGAGTTTATCAACATTTAGTGAAATGAAAAATCTTATGGCTCCTTCACTTATGCCGCTCAGTGTCAGCCAATCTAGAGTTACTAGTGGAAGATCTAGAGTTCTCATCAGTTTTCCTTACATTCTCGCATGAGGTCCAGATTGGATCCAATAAAGGTTTTAACTTCAATCACATTCCATGTGATGGAAGTGATCCTCAGCCCCCTACAAGCCAAATCCAATCTGAACTTGCAACCTCGATGGCTGTTGCGGAGTTACCTTGCACTGTGAAGCTAAGAATATGGCTGCATGATGTTAAATATCCATGTGCTCTTCTTGATGCAGAAAAGTGTCGCTTAACTATACCACATTCTGTACTTTGTAGGTATAATGATTAAATAATAGAGTTATCCTTCTATTTTTATCTTTTAAACTCTGTTTTGAGCTTGTTGCTACCATACACATTCAGAAATCTGTAAATGGAAGTGGGACTTTTTGGTAATTCTACTTATCTGAACGTAGTTCTTTCTTGGAGTAACTTTTAGCTTGAAGATAGGGATATTGATATATTGATATTATTCCAACTATCCTTGTTTCCTCTATTATGGAACTAGATACCTTTTCTGGTTTACATAATGTGGATGATGCACAATACATACATTGGAGGGATGTTTACTTGTCCAGATATGTTTGCAGTGAAATGGGTGCTCATTTTTCACCTTATGGGAGATTTTTAGCAGCCTTTTGGCCATGTGTGCTGTCTCATCTGGAAGCTGATCCAGGATTGCAAGGCCAGGTCCACAACATAATTACAGTGGCTGCAACATCCCCAACATGGCATCCAATTTCAGCTCACGAAGTTCTATATGAGTTTAGGATATAGTCCCTTAAAGAGGCAACATAAAGCTTAAACCTACTCATGTGTCATGTCTTTTACTGGTTTTGATTTATGCTTTTCCTTGTACTTCTGCCTGATAATGTATGCTTGTTTATCTAGATATGGTTCAGTGCTTGCATCATGGGCAATATGGGCTGCCCATTGATTTAACTTCAATTCAGGTCAGTTGCTTTCTGGTGCTTCCCCTTTTCTTTTTCCTTTTTGTTGGAGGGGGAGATATGCTTTTGGGAGATTGGATAATCTCTAATGACTGGATATTTAGTTTCATTTGTCTCATATGATACGGGTCAGCGTTCTCTAACAAATGAATGCATGTGTTCTTATGGAAATTAAAAACAGAAATAGGTTATAAGAGTATGAGTTTGGTAATATCAACGACAAGAAATATTCTTTGTACTTTTGAAAGGTAGATATATCTTTTGGTGTGAAAGAAATTTTATTCAGTTATACAAACCTTGATTTTTTTTCCTAGAAATTTTGAATTGCATATTTTTAGCAGTTTTTTCTTCACAATCAAAGGGCATGTGTAAAGGAATATTAACTGTCCCTAAAATTTTATCAACTTTTTATGCTTGGTGAAGATTTAGTTGTTTTAGTCAGAAGTGAGGTGTGTAAGCCTGCAGATTTTACATTTGATTAATTTATCTTTTCTGCAACTAATGACAATGGTATCATTTAAACTGGTGTTCTGACACAATAATGACCTATTTTTACAAGTATTAAAGATTCATCAATTGTGTTTATAAACTGGAAGCTGTGCCTGTTTTGTACTAAAGACGTCCATTTTTATGTCCTTACGTCTCTCCTACATTGGAGCACTTGTTAGTTGCTTATGGTTGATGCAATAGTTTCCTTTTCAAGAGTGGGGGTGGTGGAGGGGTTATTCTTGGACATGTATGTTTACAGCACTTCATTACCCAAGACTATGATTTGTGTCTTGTCTGGCCATGTACATCGCTCTGGTTTATGAGTTACATTCATTGAAAAACTAATTTTCACTAATCAGGTTTACAGAGTTTCTGATTTGGAACTTGTGAGAGTTCTTCCTAGCGCTGAGGATGTGGTCAACTAGCCTGCTTTCATCCATTAGTTGGAGGTGGCCTGATCTATGGGACTAAGGTAAACAAGACTTGGCATGTGCATCTTTGTATTTGGGTATCTATGGCTTAATACTTCATTTTTCATTTCTTTAATAGGCAAGTTATGTTGGGCTTGTTTGTGTGGCGCCCAATTTGGAGTGACTTGACAAGAATTCGTTGTAACCTTTTAGGCTTGGGCCGATGCTTTTTTTTTTTGTTGTTGTGGGGGGGGGGGGGGGGGACCCAACCTGCAGACTAGGGTTTATTAATCCGACCTCACCCACTAAATAGGGTTTGCTATAAATTGTATCAAACCCTTGTATGGCCACACTGTATCTTTGATTTGTCATCGAAATAAAATCCTCTGAAGCTCCGTGTACTGAACTACGTAAATCTTGCGTTCGTGTGTGGTTGGTTTCATTTTTGCTTTACTTTTTCTCTTATCGTTCATAACAAGTTAAACTTTTTATTGATCAAATTCCATTTTTCTTTTAAAATTTTTTTTGCTGTAAATGCAGGAAGGGACCTTGGGATCCTCCAGTATGATTGTTCTCACACCACAAATTGTGCAGCATCTCGTTTTCTTGCTGAAAAAAATGCTCGAGGTAGGTTTTAAGTATGATAGTGTTCCTCCTTAGTAAGTAGCTTTAACTCCTGTGTATGTTTATGCATTTTTTTAACAGGCATTCTCCTATGTATACTCTCAGTTTGCATGGGTTGCGTCCCTAGTGCCTTTTAACAATATCGATGACTTATAAAAAAAATAGGACACTGACGTGTTTGATGATGGATTAGTATTATTTGCCTTAAACATAGGTTTTGCAGCCTGAATGATGCTGCTTGTTTGTTGGTCGCATGTTTAACTTTGTCCTTTCCTAAAATGATGTTTGTACAACCGATAGGCGCTTTTGACTCATTGCTAGGGACTCATTATTCTATTCTTTTCTTTTTATTTAGCTTTTGTTGTTGTTGATAAGGGAACCAAAAAATAGTAGCTTTATATGAAAACTGTCGAATGTTTTTTTGGTAGCATTCACATGAAGCTTTGAAGCAAAACCTTATAAGCACTTTATTTAGCGAAGGCCCAAGTCCATTGCCTGCGTGTTGAATTTATTAACTTTGCTCAATGCAGTTGCTTCGCATGTCATGGATTATACTAGTCTGTCTATGATATGGACCTTCATCATAAACTCTTCTTGTTACTTTATTTGAATATTTATCCGCCAAGAAATATGGGCATTCTTCGTGATTGTAACATGTTTCCACCAATTTTGCCAACAGACCACATGGATTCTTTGAGCATGTAAAATTATAGGTAGCCTTTGTGTGCCTGCGTCCCATGCACGTTTACTTTTACTATGTGTGCTGGGATTGATCTCCAGTTAGATTTTTTAGCCATGAGCTTCGTTTAAACTTTCATTCGAAGGATGAATCTTCAACTTTGTGAATGAGTGATCTAAGAGAAATTCGTGACCTTCATTTGAAGAGTGATTGAAGAAGTCGCTCTCTATGTGGATGAATTAGTTGAATCCCACGTGGTACATCCTTGAAATGCTGATGAGTGATGGCCCGATGGGCAAAAGAAATTTACAAACAAGCGATACAACTATAATTTAAAGTTCCTTCGATTATGAAACATGGATTTCTAGCCTGTAATTGTTCGCAAAACAAAAAAATAAAAGAAAATAACACAACTATTTCATTGGCGTATAAAGCTAGACACCGGAGTTTAATGCAGTAACTTGAGCCAGAGGTGACAGACAATGAACAAATATAACTAGCTCTCGTTTGTACTCTCTCAGTTATAAATTGACGCGATAGTATTTTCAGATACCTTGTGTCTGTCTCTAATCTTGTTATGAATTTTTGTGACAGGAAATAACGAGACGGATCGAATTGGAGATGATCTCCAGCTGCAGATTTTGTCCTACAGTGAGCTGATTCACTCCCTGGGAAAGTCCGAACTTATCTTAACAATGGGTAAGGCTGCGTTTGGATGGTCAGGTCATCTTAGACATTGTGTGAATAGTTATAAAAAAATAAGAAAAAAGTAATAATAAAATAATAAATATTATTAAATAATAAATAAATAATAAATAGTACTTATAACACTCCACTACCCAAACCGAGACTTTTGTTTTGGAGTTGGGAGTGATCATCTAGGGTGCCTGATGAAGTACTTGAAAAAGGATAATATTTACTTGGGGTGCTTCGGAAATAGTGGTAATAATTTCAGTATTTATTCATGTCCGGACTTAGGGAAGTTATAAAGAACCTACTTATACTTGGATGGACAAAATTAATTAGCATCCCAAAGCATACCGGATGTAGCTTTTCTCGTGACTAAAAGTGGCCCTTGTGTTTCAAAAAGAAGGGTGCACTTGTCAATCGATATGACATAAAGAAGGAACTGAATCTTTGGCATTTTATAACTAGAGACTTCTGTAAAGGCTGTCACCCATATTTGACGTACATAGATAATTAGGTGTATCATGTGGTTTTCTTTGCATGTCACCTCTCCAACTTAGGAACCACAGCTTAAAGCATCCATGATATTCGGTGCAATTACATCATCGTGTCAGATAATAATACGATTCGAACATGGCCAGAAATATACCCACATGTGTCCATGAGTTTAGAGTTGAATGTAAAGCTAGATGCCTTGGCACGTTGGATGATACCTTGGCAATACGGTATGTTTTGGATATAGCTGGGACTGGTTTCGGTCAAAAATAGAACTTCCTTGCTTTGAATGAAAAAAAAAAAAAAGAGAGAGAGATCCAAATGTTATTTTGAATACTTATGAGAGATGTTAGAAAAAATGATCTAATATACTTTATCATGCTCATGAGTATTCGAAATTTTGGCAATATGTTTACATCCCGATAATGTTTGAAAATATTTTAGAATTATAAGAATTTGTTTGATATTAGGTTTTGAAAAATGAGAGCAAAAAAGTTGAATATTTTTTTAAAATAAGTATTTTTAAAAAATATTATATTGGAGTTTGTGAAAAAACTCTAATAAATAAAGTAAAAAATTTGTAAAATTTGTATAATATATTTTGTAAAATTTGTATCACTTTTTGTTTAATTAATGATTAGAAATAATTAAAAAAATTACAATTTGAAATATATTATATATATATATTTGAGTGATGCTTGAGAAGTTATGAAAAGTTTTAGAAATTTTATAATTATCCAAACATGTCTAAATCTAAACCCAAGCAACCTCATATCTTATGCTAAAATTTTCTATCTAATATGGTGATTTTCTTGTCCTTTCGCGTACTTATTGAGTCCAATTAACTACTAAATAACATGATTATGCGTCATATCAAATATATGTATACGAGAAAAGCTTTGGACCACAGCCTCTTATAAGGCTTAGTTACTAGAGGCCATTGGGAACATGCCACGTCAGTTTAATGAGGCTTAGTTATTAGAGGCCATTGGGAACACGCCACGTCAGTTTAATGAGGCGTATCACATGAAAAGAAAGTGAGAGCAGTTGCACAAGATGATAAGAGAAATAACCTAAAGGAATATAATCGAGGAGAGTTTTGTAGTTGAATGAAAAGAGAAATAACCTAAAGGAACAAAGTTGAGGAGCAATAACACGTTCAGATGAAAATAATACAGATGAAAATGAGATCAACAGCCCAATGACCTCCAACAATTGAAAATAATACAATAACACGTTCAAACAACCCAATGACCTCCAACATACTTCCGCACGGAATCAATAGTATTTGAGAAAACAAAATAGGAAGAAAATTGAAGCTATCAACATACCTTATAGGCATTGTGATTAGAAAGTGGATTCAAACTCGTCGATTAAGGGGGGTTGGAGGGTAGTTTTGGTGGAAAAATCAAAAGAGGGAGGATTAGGGGTTTCATGTTTGTTTCGGTCGAGTAATTAAAAGAGGGAGGGAGGGAGGGTTAGAGTTTACAGTGAAGGAGTTCGGTGGAGGTTTCGGGAGCTTGGTGGCCTAGCCTAGCCTAAATCTCAAAGGCTTGGGAGTTTGGGTCTCAAAGGAGAGAGAGAGTGAGAGAGAGTGAGAGTGAGAGTGAGATTGGGTAGAGTTCGAAAATGCAATCGCCAGTGGCCTGAATCTTAATGGATTTGGGAAGAAGAAAAGGGGGCTCGCGCTGGGGGGTGGGGCTGTGTTTTTGCGCAAGGGGTGGAGGGAAATGTTGATAGGGACCTCGGCTGTGTCTCCACTCAACTAAGCAGGTTCTTCTCGCTTTGTTGCTCCTCAATGACTAAGTAAGGCTCATTTTGCTTGTAATGGTTCATATGCACCAACAATAGATGAAGTGGTGATATGAGGTTGAGTTGGTTAATGGAAATAGATTGAGTTTGTCTTGACTAAGGTAGGGTAGAGTGGTGCACGGCATGGGGTTGAATGGGTTAAGGGTATAGAGCAATAAAGTTAAGTGTTTGGGCTACAAGGTTCGGCTAGGTGCATGCAATGGTGCACGGCTATGGGGTTAGGATGGCTTGGGCGAGATTGGTGATGGCTTTAGGGCTTGAATGACCGAATGGGGCTAGGGCAAGATTAGGGTTTCGGCCAAGGGTATGTTAGGTCTTTTGGCTAGAGTTTTGAGGTGATCTGCTAATTCTTAAAAATTAGAAATATGGATGATGAGGTGGGCAGCAAGGGCTTAGGTGGGATGGCCAAGTAGGTGAGGCTATTTTGGAGGGAATATATGATTGGATCAATCCTTTAATTAATTGACCAATCAAATGAGGGAATTGAGATATGATTATGTGATGTGGTAAAGGAGAATTTTGGCTAGGGTAAGGTTGTTATGACCGAGTATGCTAGATAAGGTAAGTGGACTTGGTTTTGAAATTTGAATTATTTTGAAATTGATGGGAGTTTAGTGGCTGGTGATGGGATTATTGTAGTGGTTGGTTATGGAATGGACTTGGTTGGTAGGATAGGGTTTTGAATTTGAATTGATTTGGTTGAAAGAAATATGAGAAGTTATAATGGATAGGGTGGTAAAATGAGGTTTGGTTATGGTAAGGTTGAGGTGGCCAAATATGTTGGATAAGGTAAGTGGTTATGGTTTTGATTTGAATTAATTTGAATTAGAGGGATAATGTGGCAAATGAGGAATTCGGCTAGGGTTAAAGGGGGGATTTGATAATTCTTAAAATTTAGAAATTATAATGTAGGAAGATTTGGTGATGGTCAGCTATGGGAATTGCTTGGGATTGATTGGGATTTGACTTGGGTGATTGAGGAATTAACAAAATTAATTATGGATTAATTGATCAATCAATTAAGAAGAGAAATATAAGATTGGGTGAGGTGGCAAGTGGAGATTTCGGCTATGGCAATCTTGCCTTAGCCGAATTGGTCAAATATGACAAGTGGGTTTGATCGGTTTTGGAAAGCTGGGTGATTGGAGGGGATTGATGTGGCTGGTTGTATGATGACTTTTTAGGCCACGACCAGGGGTATTTTTGGGATGTTTAAGTCTGATTTTATAAGGCAAACAAGGTGGGAAATGCGAGAGTTAAGTGGCTGGTCTAGGGTTTTATTAAGAGGGGCATTTTGGGCAAAGGATGGGGCTAGGGTTTTATGGCTTATGCCATGGGCTGCTAGGGTTTTGATGGGGTTGCCTTTTGGTGTATGAGGTAAGAGAAAATACAAATTGATTGAATGAACAATCAAAAGAAGATTGATTACTCAAATAGTGGCAAGAACACGCCAACCCTCCAAGGATACCAAGGGATCGACTAGCATTTCACTAGCACATTCCAACACTTCTTCAATGCAACTCACACTCTCTCTCAACTCTCTTGAAGATTTTAAAATTCACAAAAGTTGTGGATTTTGAATTCTTCTATGGAAATCATACACAAATTTTCAAGTTCACCAGTGAGGTGAATTCGGCCTCACCACTAAAACTCAATTTCAAGAACACAATCAACCAACCAACCAACAATACAAGAACACGCACACAACAATTCTCAAATTCACAAGTGGTGTGAATTTGGTACTCTCACAAGATACTCAAACACTCTTTTTGTAATTTTTTTAAGAACCAAACAAATAGGAAAGAACTCCAAGTAATTCCAAAAACAAAAGAACAAACCAACAAAATCCAAAGACTCAAGAACAACACAAAATAAATAAGAACACCAAAATGAAAGAAATACCTCAAATACTTTTATAAATTAGGGATAGATATGAGACACATCGATTCACGGATTGCACGATGTATTTCTCTCCAAAGGGATTCACAGATTGCACCCTTTGAAACCCAAGTGACTAAGCACCGAAAAAAAATAAAAATCACACTAGGTGGCCGGCCTAAGCTATAGAAAGCCACTCCAATTGTTAAATGTTCAAAAGATGTCAAATGAAAGCCTAGAGATCCTATTTATAGAGTCTAACAAATTAGAAACTCCCAACGGGTCTCTAGCAAAATAAGATAATTATTAAAATAACCAAATACATAAATAAATAAAATAAATAAATAAATAAGCAAAAGTGGCGCCAATGGTGTTGAGGTCGTGGCATGTTGTGGCCTAGGCAGGGCCTGTGGCATGGCATGGCATGGCCCACGGATGGCTGTCTGCATGGTGCCTGGCAGCGTGACATCTAATAGTGTGTATGGCATGGTGACATGCCTTGGCCTGATGGTGTGTCCATAATGATGTCGTGATGTGGTAGTGTGGCCCATTCAGGTGGCTTGGGAGGTGGTATTGCACGGCTCAAGCTGGCGGTCTGGGCATTGGCTGCCTGTGCTGGATGGCATGCGTGGTGTGCATGCCACTGGCTTGCTCTGCAAGACATGGGTTGGAGCCATGCGCTAGATGGCATGCCTAATGGGCATGCCACTAGCCTGCTCTGCAAGGCGCAGGTTGGTGCTGCGTGTTAGATGGCGTGTCTATGAAGACACGTCACTAATCTCGCTAAAGGGTATTGGGGCGCATTGGGGTGTGCGGGTCATGGTGTGCAGGTGTTCATGCAGGTGTGCGCGCAAGGGAGTGTGCCATGATGCACACAAGGGCGCACGCTTGGCTGTGCGCATAGGCTGCAAGTATCCTCTATGGTTGCTTGTTGCGTGTTAAGGTCTGAGTTAAAGCATGCATGCATACTAGCCTAGCCAAGTGACTGTTCTGACCCTCCAAAAGCAGTGTCAATGCATGATCTAAGGCAGTTTTTAATGAGGTATTATCAAATGTTTCCATGCGACGCGTTTCACTTTCATTTTCTCATTCCACCTACATGGTGCGTTCTTAATGGCCTCTGGTAACTAAGCCCTACGGGAGGCTTCGGTCCAAAGCCCTTCTCTACTTATATTTGAAATAGAAATATATTTTTATTTTTAAAAAATAGCACTTAATTTCCTTTTTTAGGCTTCTTCATATGCCATCCGCATAGAATTTGTTCTTGAATGTGCAACTACTATCCACCACCTCTTCTTTTTGAGTTAATCTTCTTGTAGGTGACGCTGTTAAGGTGAAAATATCGGAAGCCTATCACTAAATGCCACGTAAGGGACACATAGTATCTCAACGTGAGATGTGCAACAGGAGATAACTCATAAACAAAGATATGAAACCCTGCTATCCCTCTCTCTGCTCACTCTATTTCTTCTCATTCTCCCTTTCTCTCGATCATCTTCTTGTATTTGACAAGTTTACCCTTTGAAGTTTTTTGATGGTCGGGAAGTTTTTTTCTTGTGGAAGAAGCAATAAGAAATTTTTTTCTTCACTGCCGCTCTCTCCTCTAGAAAAGATTACTGCATTGCTTCTTACTGTAAGCACTCACACACTCTAAACTTCCACCCAAACCCTTATCTATTGGCATCTATCAGTCTCAATATAAAAACCCAGTTCTTTTTGCAAATGGCTTCAGTTGGTTGGCAAAGGATGCTCCTTTTTCGTTAGTTTGATGCAGTCTTAATAAAAATACCTTGGAAGAAGAAAAAACAGTCAGGCTGTAAGAAGTTTTCTTCGTGGGCCTCTGAGAGAGACAGAGAACAGAATGCAATCTAATATATTACGATGCACAACGATAGAATATGAAGATTTATAAACGGATTCACGCTCGAAAAGGGGTAGTACTGGAGAAGGAAATGGAAAATGGGAGGTTCACTCGATGGAATGGAAGAGAAAACGAAAATTAGATCCCCTGCTATGAACCGAGTGTTAAGAAAATGAGTACGTGGCAGAATGCTATAGGTTTCCGTTAATCACTTCTTATAGGTATGGGTGACGCCGGCTCAAAGATGCTCTGTTTTTTTTTTTTGTGTGGCTACTGTCCACCAGCTCGTTCAACTGTTCTTTTAGATTTCCCATCTTTTGGGTAAATTTCACTTAGAAGACTGTTTTCAACTGCAGCCAATTTTGCATAAATGTACTGTTAGCAAAGTGGTTCACAGGGCAACGACAACGTTGTAATTTTTTTTTTATTGCCAAAGTACAATCCCACTTTAACGAAGATTCTTGGTGACACGCGAAGCCGTCTTCTTGCTGCTCATGATTCGTAAGCTTTGCCTCAATATGTCAATCTCCCGCTCTTTCTTGTATTCTTCATGCTCCATAGCTGCTACTCTTTCTTTCAATGCTTTGATGGTCTCTTCCTTGGCATTCAGTTCCCTCTGTAACTCTTCTATCATCATCTCTTCTTCCTCTTCTGCTCTCCAATTCTGCACATCCCCTCCTGCAGTACAAAGCAGCAAGTTACCCATAATCCTTCACCATGATCTTGGATTAATTTTTTTTCTCTTTCCTGCAAAACTTATTCTTTCATGTGGAATTATTGCAGAAAATTGGGACCCAAGTTTTGACAGATCCAACTAAGAAATATGTACGAAGTGTCCCATGTTAGATTGTCGTAAAAGCGCATATGCAGTGAATTATATCGTGTTTTCTGCATTTGATCAGTTTCACTGAAAACCATGATTATGTGGCCAAGATTGATCTCACCAATATTTATTAGACTTTGGGTATGGACAGGATGAAGATAATTATATATATATATATATATGAACCAATTAGGGCATTGCATTACTGTTAAGATTTCATTTACGTTCTTCTTTAAATTAAGCACATTTCATATGCTTAAAAGGGTTTAAAGTGTGAACATTCTAAAGGAAATTAAGACAAACTGAGACATTCTTTCCTCTCTTGTTTTTGCTGAATAATTGAGAAATTCTTTCATGTGGGGTAACCGAAAAACATTCTCTTCACCCCTATCCCAATACATGAATAACAGCAACTGAATCAAGAATTAGAAGATGCAGTGTGTACTGTGTACATATATATACATATACAACTAAAGAGAGTGTTATACCTACCATGATTTGTTGTCTGAATGAGATGATCAAGCTCCATCTTAATTGCAAGATACAGCTGCTTCCACTTCTCCACAGTCTCATCTCGCCGTGCTCTCTCCTCCCTCATTTGCTCCACCATCATGAAGCTGCTAATTCCCAACATTTCCCACTGATCTTTCTGATCATTACTAGTCTTCTTCTCCCCCATGATCCCTCTGATCTTATCCTCTTTCTCTTCCACCATCTTCCTCAAGCTCTTCACCTCTCCTCTTAGCCTCTTCCTCTCTTGCTTCCACTCCGCCTCCTTGAATGCAAAAATCATCATGTCTCTCTCATAACCCTTGCTCTCTTTCTCCCACTCACTAATCATCTCCCTCATTTCTTTCTGCAGAAACCCCGTCTTCTCCATTAACCCGCTCGAATTGTTCTTGTTCTTGCTCGCATACACACCCATCTTACAGAATACTATAATAGAAGTACCGTGGATGACATAAATTCTTCCCCTAAAAGGCAGCTCCCTCCATTAATAGACCTGAACTTACAACTCCCCCTAATATATCTCCAGTACGTCACTGTTGCTTAATCATTAATGGAACTGGAAGCATCAAAGAGGCTCGTGAAGACGACCGTATTCGATAGATTGGAAACTTAAATGATCTGTAACCAAATATAAATGGAGACATCCTGAGTCACATGCGTTTTTTGTCTAGGAGCGTGGGGTAGAAATCACATCCAATTATTGTCTGCTTCCAAAGAGAGGCCCTCGCGGGCGGCCTGCGAGTTTTATTTTCCTTCCAATTCCATTATGGCGATTTGTCCTTAAAGCATCCTTCCACAGTTCCACACTTGTGGATGTGACATTACATATTCCTAATGAAAATCACTCCGACTATTGATTTAGAACGAGGTACAGTCTAGAAAAATTATTAATTCTCGAAGTTCATTATTTGCCCAATTTTGTTTTGAATAGAAAATATCATTTATAAAAATAATATCGTTTTATAGAATTGTAAAAACATATATTATTCATTTTAAATTTTAATATCTTCAATTGTGTTTATTGAAGTGACATTTTGCATAGTTCATATTCTATGTGGCTGAACTGTCACAAAATGTTGTTGAAAATATTTTTAAAATAATATATATTATATTTATTATTAATATTATTTTGGGTTAATTTTAGAAATTGTGAATTATTTTGGGAAGAAGAAGATATGGAAAGTTTTCAAGTTTATTATATTTTCGATGCGCATGGCCAAGGGGCGCGCACAAGGTTGGCAACACATGGCCAAGAGGCGCACACCTTTTGGTTATCTATAAATAGACCTATTGTGCAACCATTTCAAAGTATCCTAGAATTTCGAAATTCTTTCTCCTAATATTTTCACATCTTCAAAATTTATTAGAATCTGTTTATTTTCGAGAGAACAGGTTTCTAATTTCTTGGTTGGATAGCAAAATCTAAGAATATTCGGAGTTTAATTTTGTTTGTGTATAACTCAATTAGACAACAGACTTGTTCTAGGTTTCATTGTATCTTGGAGGTAAATTTGCTTGTAACTTGTGTGCATACCAATTATTATTATTGGTGGGGGCGAATATTGTTTTAAGGAAAGCGACATTGTAACGCGCCTTGAAGTAAACTTTATCTCACTATATTTGTTTTGCAGCCCCTTTGTTCTAACGATTTTAAGACAATATTTCAAAATTACAAATGATACATAGTTTGAGAGAGTTTGCTGCGGATTTTGTGAAACTCGAATGTTTTGATGGAGCTAATTTTCGTCGCTGGCAAAAGAAGATGCATTTTTTCTTGGCAAGTCTGAAAGTGGTGTATGTTTTAATCACATCTAAACCAATTGCAAGTGATAATGAAACAATTGCTCAAAATAGGGCAAGAATCAAATGGGAATAAGACGATTACATTTGCAAGGGTCACATCTGCAATGCAATGTCTGATACATTGTTTGACGCTTATCAGAACAAATCAACCGACAAGGATTTGTGGGACGCACTTGAGGCTAAGTATCTTTTAAAAGATGCTACAAGTAAGAAATTTTTTGCTACCAAGTTTTTCAGTTATAAAATGGTAGATTCTAGGCCTATTGTTGAACAATTCAATGAAATTATGCATATTCTTGATCAATTTACTCAGCACAATATGAAAATGGATGATTCTATATCAGTTTCATCCATTCTTGACAAACTTCCTCCATCATAGAAAAACTATAAAAGAAGTTTGAAACATAGAAGAGAGAAAATATCTCTAGAAGAATTAGGCCAACATATTCGTATAGAAGAAGAGATCAAGCTTAGAGACATTAATGAAGAGCGTGACTCTTTGACTTCCAACATGCACATGGTAGAGGAAGGAAAGACCCACAAATCCAAACAATCTAATGAATCCGAATATAAAAATCGGACGAGAAAGAATAATTTTGGAAGAAAATAAAATCACTTCCAAAATGAGAATTAGAAGAATCTGAGAGTAAGTTACTTCCATTGTGGCAAGTAAGGTCATTACAAAAGAGATTGTCGTTTTCTTGGAAAGAAAATGTAGTATTCTGGTTCTAGAGAAAATTCTGAGGCAATAATATCTGAGAATAACACTCTTGAAGGAGATAACTCCTGGTGGATTGACTCAGGAGCAACAATGCATATCTACAAAGATAAGAGCATGTTCAAGAGGTACAAACTAATGGAAGATGGTCATATTTTTTACATAGGAAACACATCCACTGACATAGTTAAAGGCAAAGGAACAATTAAAATGGAGTTTACCTCCGTAAAAACTCTTACTCTCAATGATGTGTATCATGTACCAGAAATTAGAAAGAATCTTATATTTAGTAGTCTTCTGACTAAGTATGGGTTTAATTTGATTTTTGAGTAAGATAAATTTGTACTGACCAAAAACGATAATTTTGTGGGGAAGGGATATTTGAATGAAGGCATGTTCATTCAAATTTGATATTAATAATTAAATTAATATATTGCTTAATTGATATTATATACAGAATTGTTTTTAGAACCATGAATGTTAGAAATCTAATACTTATGATTAATTTATATTTTATTTATGAATATGCATGCAAATAAATAAAATGTGACTTATGTATTTAAAGTAAGTTGTACAATTAATTTTATGGTATTTGATATGGTATTAAGTATAACAGATTTCCTTTGATTATAGAAGGAGGTTTTCTTCAGTTGTAGAAGAAAATAAATGTGAGTTGGAAACTGAGCATGATAATCAAATAAACTAGTGGGTAGATATTTACCCATGGTGGAGGAGTAATCTCCTGGATCAAAGAAACAAGTATGCATAACTTACTCAACGATGAAGGCTAAGTTATAATATTGACTTCTTGAAGCAAATATGTAAAGTGGCTAAACATATATTAATAGAGATCTTGGATTTAGTGAAACATCATTGAGCATTGCCACCAATCTTTGCATTGTGACGATTATGTTAGATTGTCACAGGCCTAAGCTATTTATATAATGGCAAGTATAGGCATATTAAAATAATTACTCACAAATAGAGTAATTAAGATTGATTTTACGAGATATTGTCAGAATAGGCATATCCATTAATTAATGAACTTGCAAGAGAATTGATGTAGGACATCAAAAGGATGAGTTAAAGCCAAAACATTAAAATTACCAATAATAGAAACTCAATTCAATTCATGAACATATCATGACTTGAGTTCAATGGGCAAAGTACATTATATGTTCGTGGTTTGCAAGCACTATGATATATAAATTAGTTTTCAAATTAATTTAATCATCCCAAGGTTTGAAGTGCTTGGTACTGTAATGAAAAAGGAGAGGCTGAGCAATAGCTCTTGATAGATTTATAACATGGTTATATTAAAGTGTTTAGTTACATGACACTTTTGATAAGTTTACCTATATGAGTGTCGGGGGTTGTGCCGCCTCCTATGCGACTTAGGCTTTGTCTCTAGAGCGCTCATGAAACCAAGATATAAACACAAGGACAATCCACATGTCGACTTTTATGAACTACCGAAGGAGAAGAAGATTTATATGTGAGATATGTCCGACTAATCGTATATAATCGCTAGTTCAAAGCATGATCTACTATGCCATTCTGGTTAGTTTTGAGGTATTTTCACTATGTGAAGGTTTAAATCTAAAAGACACCTTCATTTATGTATAAATTTTCCTATTTTAACCAAGATGTATTTTGAAAATAGTGGGGGATTGTTGGAAGTATTTTCAAAATAATATATATTATATTTATTATTAACATTATTTTGGGTTAATTTTAGAATTTTAGAATTATTTTGGAAAGAGAGAAGATATGAAAAGTTTTCAGATTTATTATATTTCTGATACGAATGGCTGAGGGGTGCGCACTTGAAAATGGGCGCGCATAAGGTGGAAACGCACGACCAAGGGGCGCGCACAAGGTTGGAAACGCATGGCCAAGGAGCGCGCACCTTTTGGTTATCTATAAATAGACCGATTGTGCAATCATTTTAAAGAATCCTAAAATGTCAAAATTCTCTCTTATAATATTTTCACTTTTTCAAAATTTATTAGAATCTGTTTATTTTTTAGAGAACAGATTTCTAATTTCTGGTTATAATATTCGTTTGTACATAACGCAGTTAGATAAACAGACTTATTTTAAACTTTATTGTATCTTGAAGGCAAATTTGCTTGTAATAACCTGTGTGCATACCAATTATTTTTATTAGTGAGGACAAATATTATTTTAAGGAAAGCGACATTGTAATGCACCTTGAAGCAATTTTTTTTTTACTATTTCTGTTTTGCAGCCCATTTATTCCAACAAATGTTTCATACCAATAAATTAGAGATGATGAAGATGTAGATATTATTTAGGTTACTGGTGATAGAAAATAAAATATAATAAAAAATAAGATGGAAAAGAGTGATCAAGCAGTTTATATATTCAAGATAATTTAAGAACTATATCTTTATTATTTTTAACTGTGATTTAATCAAAGATATCCATCCCTTTTTATAAACAAATTACATAAAAATGATCAGATAAGATAAATATTTTTAAGAATTAAATCTCTTTATTTGATCCTTACACAATTTAAATTAGTTGATTCTATAAATATCATGACGAGTAGATCAAGTGTGCTGCCCAGCTTTGACCGTTGGATGTGCATGCCCGCAAGTACAAATTTGACATTTTAATTTTTTCTTATTTTCTTATTTATATTTTTTAAACATCTTTAAATATTTTTTAAAAAAATACAAAAACACACTAATATACTAAAAGTTACTTTTTTAATCATTAAATAAAAAATTTTAAAAAATAAATCAGCGAATAAAATGAGAGAATAAATTTATGGGACATACTGGTATTTTCAATTAAGAAATAAAAAAATTAATTTGTTTGATATTAGCTCAACAACTCGTGTTTAATGGACGATCATTTAGAACTGAAAACCCATAGACTAGTCGTCTCTTGTCGGGCTGTCTGTATCCGGAAACTGTTCTGGCCCGGATATGGTGCTACGATGTTATGATATTATCTTGGACCAACACGAACCTTGGAATACATCGAGGATAAGGCTCATTTAAAGATGCGGATATCCATGCTGCTGCAAATTTATTCTGTTTTGTAGTTAGGTACCAAACATTAAAGTCGTTCATCTCTATATGAAAAATTCCATACATCTTTGGATTCTCTGGGCGTGAACGACCTGCAGTTAATGCCTCTGGAATCTGATTTTGCCCCCAAAAATGGGTGATGTATGCAGGTGGGTCCATTTTCACTAATCCCAGTTTGGCATTTTCAGTTATTTGTGCATGTGCATACATTGTATTAGGACCCCATAAGGATGGTATGGCTTTAGCCTTTGTATGGGTAAAATTATATGTCAATGATGGTTAAAATCACAGTTGAACCATTCTTGTAAAAGAATCTTTTATTTTTTTAGGTCAACAAGGCATGTTGATGCCAAAAATTTTCACAATAGGCCAAAAGAGGAAAGAGAATTATTCTCGACTTGCTAGGACGAGTTAGGTTTCAATCAATGGGATTTGGAGTTCCTGACAATAATCTGGTGTGATTGTACGGCATCGGTACATATATCTATGATGATTAATAAGAAATAAATATAAGAAAAATAAAAAGAATTAGACATAATTTTACGTGATTCAATATAATGCTTACATTTATGAATATTTAGAGATAAAAAATCTACTACAATATAATTATTTATAGCCTCTCATAATTTCTCATTTTTTATTATACAATAAAAATTAAAGATTTATTTGCTGAAAGAGGTATTCTTGCTGAACTCTGCTCATGAGGTTCGAGAAAGTGAAGAAGAAGAACCGAAATCTCATAAACCCATTCTCATCCGAATTGATCTTTTTTGTATTACTCTTCTTGAAGTAGCGAGGGATGATACAACTTTTTCACTGCTCTCTGACGTGTCTGTGGCTTATTTGCTTTCCTTTCTCCGTTCTTTACTTTTTCCATGCCTACTTATTTTCTTTTAACACTTTTTTTTGTCTTTGTCCATTCTTTGTCTTTTTTTTTCCATCCCTTCTTATTTGTATTGTAGTCAGTAGTGAGTAGTGAGAGTCTTTTTGATGGGCTGGACTTGATTTATTTGGACCTATGATATTTTACCTCATTCGTAGTGACTATTTGATTACATTTTAATTTCAATAAATAAATAAATAAATAAACAAACTGCGACTCATTTCTTAAAATATCGAACGGTAAATTTATGCGAAAGATTGTAAGTATCTATATTATAATTTTTTTTTATAATTATAATGAATCGCGCAACAAATAATGTATTTAAACAAAATTTATTAGCAGTATAAGTCTCGGTTTAGATTCAAGAATGAGTTCAACTTATTTTCATTTCATCATTATATTTTTTTAATTTTTCATTCAAAACATAAATCTTAATACAGTTTTTTCAAATTCCAATATATATTTTTTAAATTCTAATTCATTTTTTTAAAATTCTAAAATAATAATAATATTAAAAAATAAATTAAACTTATCTAAACTAATCTCATTTTTAAATTCAAATAGAGTTGAGTCTATCGTGTAAACCGTTCTATTAATCATCCCCAAAAATAGTCCATACCATGTTAGCAAATACTTCTCAAGGCGTCAGGCCCAGTAGAAAAGCAGAATTCCCCCAACCCAACATATGTTCGGCCTCAAGCCCTACAAATTATCTCGGCAATATTTAGACTAAAGCCTGGTTTGTTTGTTTTTTTAAATATCTTATTTTATTTTATTATAAATTTTTTATTATATTTTTTAAAATTTATATACAAAATAAAATAAATAATTAAATTTTTTTTAATTTTAAAATATTTTTTTAAAATTCTTAAAATAAAATTAATTTTAAAAAAATATAACATAATAATATTTCTTTTTTAATTTTTATCTTATTTAATGTCTAAAAACAAACTAGACTTAAAGTACCAGCGCATCCCCCCCCCCCAAAAAAAAACTTTTTAAGACCCAAAGGCCGAGGGGAAAACAAAACATCTCGTAGCTATTTCGTTGTATTGACGATATTTTTAAAGTATTTTTTTCACTTAAAAAAAAATTATTTATTATAATTTATACTCAAACGGAACCTTAGATATTTGTTAATATAAAACCGTTTTTATATCAAAACGGAACCTTAAATAATTGCTAATATATTAAAGAAAAAAGAAATTCTTGCATAAAAAAATACTAATAATAATTACAACTATTTTACAACTCTAGATAAAATAAAATGTATTACCCTTTTTATAAGAGTAATGCTTATTTGCAGTCCACATCCACTATCAAATGTAGTGTTTCATTAAATGAAATACTGCGTTTCATTTAAATGAATTCATGTGTTTCATTTAGTGGACATAAACTAGTGGAAACCCCTTGTGATGCCAAAAAAAGTAGTTGAAACTTTGGACTTGTTCTTACAAATCAAGGCATTTGCTACTATGAATCTTGAAATTTGGCATCCTTTGTTGGTCTGGTTGTATTCAAGAAGAAATGGGGGTAATGCAAAAAAGCTGCTGCGATGGAGGCTAAGAACACTTTCTCCTTCTCTCACAGTCTACGTTGATAGCTTAGGCTATTTTCACTTCTTCATGTTATCTTTTGTCCCTTCTTTTTTTGAAAATATATCGGCTAACGTTTGATCAGTTTGCTTCATTAGAAATTTTCTTTTTTAGTGGAAAGAATTAAAACAAACTCCTCTCTGCAACTTTTATCACTTCTTTTTCGTAGTAGAATGTCTTTTTTTCTCATTCAGTATCTTCCCTTTATATCCCATGTTACTGAGAACTTTCCTTACATTTTTCAACAATTTTCCTGACCACATAATGATACTTCTAAACATTTTGTGGGTTGCGGCTGCATAGGCAGTGGAGAAGACAATGATAGGGGATTGGGGTGGGGGGGGGGGTTTGAAAGAAATGAGAAAACTAGACTTGGAGGGAGGGAGAGAACGAGAAAAATCTATTTAAGTTGAAGAAGATTAGGGATAATTCAATCATCTTCACAATAAAATGAAAGATTATATGGTAATTTTATA
Source organism: Platycarya strobilacea (assembly GCA_036898215.1). Lineage (NCBI taxonomy): Eukaryota > Viridiplantae > Streptophyta > Magnoliopsida > Fagales > Juglandaceae > Platycarya > Platycarya strobilacea. Next base: position 41,425,905 of record CM072545.1, on the reverse strand, counting down.
TCTTGGACTGTAATATAGTTCACTTTTAGTAGACTGTATATAGCAATGTCCTTTTATAATATTAAAATTTATCTTTTAAAATTAGCGTGGATAAGTGGTGTTACATCTCTCGAATATCTATCAAATAAGCAACTTTTCCTTTTTTTTTGAATTTATTTTCAATATTTTTCTGGGAGTTTTAAATATATTTTTTTTAAAAAATTACATCATTAATAAGTAAAAAAATTAAAAAATTGAATTTGGTAAGAAGCATTTCTCGTGTGGAATATATGAAACCGATCAATGAGCTTTTGTTGTTTCCAACAGACAGAAAGTAAAGGGTCTTTCTTTTGGTCATCGCGAAGAAACACTTTACACTGTCTCTTCTTACCTTTGTACATTTACATGGCAAATCATAGATGGTGGCATCGGTGGGCGTGTAACAATTATTATTATTATTATTTTTACATAAAAGACAGTGATCCAGAGTCAAAAAATAGACCCCATAGGCCATGATACTATTGCCATCCAATATTACCCATCGTTGGTGGACCCTAATGCATGGAAACAATATTTTAGAAACCCTAAAGTGACAAAGTCTCTTTATTTGCAAGTTTCAGCCAGTCCACCAGCTTTCATAATTCCTTTTTAAGTTAACCCTTTCCCCACCCTAAGTTATTGTTTGGTTACACTTTATTCGGGTGGTTGAATTTCCAAGCGTAATTAATGATTATCATCTATAATTATGTAGTGGAAGAAAAATGCTAAATCACTCTATAAAATCTTTTGACTAAATATATTAATACTAAATTACTTAATAATTAATAAAGTATTTTTTAATAATGTTGAGATTTTTTAAAAAATATTTAAGGATATAACAAAATGAATAATAAATAAAAATAAAAATATTTTTTTGCCTTCTCAAGACAAACTCTTGCTATATCTCTCGGAGTCGGAGATATAGCACTACTTGTAATCGAAAAAGAAAATGTTATTTGTACGTACATAATGACATGCATTCACGTCTCAACTATTGATACGATGAAAATTTAAAAGAAAATTGATAAAATAAGTCTTGTAAATAAAATTGTACATAAATGTAGTATTATTTGATAAAAATATCATTCTTATATTTTTAATCATCATATTATTCTTTTAATTATGTACCGATCATTTGATATCATGTTAAAGACCTTAAGGTGATGAAATAATTAACGAGGGTTCATGAGAGGCTTGTAAATAATATTTTTGTTATTGACTCATTGATCAATGGTTCTTAAGAATTGAGATGGTGATTAATACAAGAAGAAAAAAGATTTTTAGCATCATCCAAATTTGTCTTTCAGTGCAATGCACCTAATGGAAAAACCTTTAAATCATGGCTAAAAAAGTAAGTTTGCAATGGAACAATATTATTATTTAAATAATAATATTTGATTTATTATATTTAAATTTTATTTTAGAATAAATTATGCCATGTTAAGCACCATAATCATATTGTAAACTATGATTATGGACTCTTGTGAATTTGGCATTTGGATGGAAATTTGGATTTTGGAGAGAGAGAGAGAGAGAACGCACTATGACCTTTTTAAGAGACTCGTAGATGGAGCCCACCCGATATTATTATTGTATAGCCGAAGCCCACTTTATCGTTGAAAAGGGTCGTCTAATTAAATTTTAAGATTGTTTAGGAAGAGAATTGTGTGAGACAACTTTCCCAAACTGAGAGGAATCTCTTTTTTCTTTCAAAGTCAAACGTTGTGGGCTTTTCCTGTCTTAATTTATACCTTTTTGGTACCAATTATGGTACACAATCTACACTTCCATTTAGCTTTATAGCGGTGCTACTCTATTACTTGTTTTTCGTTTCGAATTATTGCTAAGCTAAAATCATTTTAAATATACGAGTTGCATGAAAGCTGGTACTTCCATTTAGCTTTATAGCGGTGCTACTCTACTATTCTGTATTTCTTTCATTTGTTATATTTATATCAGATTATTCTATATTATAAGAAAAATTATATAAAAATAGAAAAAAATATTTTATTATAATTATAATTTTATTTGTCTCTCCTAAACCAAATTTCTGACTCTGTTATTGTGGAGACCGTTCCATGCGTGATATTGATATTTGGTGGATTTTCCAAAATATGCAAATTCAAAATGTTACAAAACTTTATAGCTGAATTTACACTGCCTTTCAAAAATGAATTTTGCATTTGAAATCCAATAATGAGATAAGCATATTAAAGGGAAAATATAGGGGCATAATCGTCATGGCAACCGATGCAAGAAATTGAAACTCAGGGATTGAAGATGCATTAAAATAATTTTGGGGGCCACTGTGAGATATATATATTTAAAATTCACCCTTTTTTGATGCCTTAAATTCGTGAATGGACAGTTTGGAAGTGACATCGTGAATAACAAATATAAATTAAAAATAATATTACATCGATCAAAGATATATTGAAAATAATGTCAAGGACATGTAGGCTCCGCTTGGATTCGGAGATGAGATGAGTTGAGATAAGTTTGATTTATTTTTTAATATTATTATTATTTTGGAATTTGAAAAAGGTGTGTTGGAATTTGAAAAAGGTGTATTGGGATTTGAAAAAGGTATATAGAAATTTGTGTTTTGTATAAAAAATTATAAAAATATAATGATGAAATGGAAGTGAGTTGAGCACTTCCCAATACAAGCGGGGCCGTAATTTGTTTCACATAATTATTACGATAAGGTAAATTTTATATTATCTCATTTTATTTTATTTTTAAAAATAAATAAGATAGTTTTTTTTAGAATAGAGTTCAAGAGTCTCCCGAGAAGAACAAAGTTTCTTTTTTTTTTTTTTTAATTTTATTTTTTCATTCATTATTTTCATATTTATGCATATTTTTTTTAAAAGAAAGTTCACAACATCACTGTCCTTAATCACTAAATAAATAAAAGTAAAAAAAAAATATTTTTTTTCATTCAAGGGAAATTTTCGAGAGATGGATTTGGGTGAAGTAGTATTTTTCTTTTTTTAATATTAATATTTAAAGAAATATATTTAAAAGTATGTAAAAAATATATAAGAATAAAAAATAAAATAAAACACACTGGACAAAATCCGATATTAGGTTGTAGATCTACTCAAAGAAGTATACTATTTACAGATCTCAAGTAAATACATCGACTCGTTATAGTTATAAAACTGTCTTTTTATTAGGGAAAATTATTATTATTTGAATTTCGCTCTTTTTTTTTTTTAAGTTATTGAATAATAAAATATTATTTAATAATATTATAATTTTTTTAATAATATTACAATAAGGTAAATTTTCATATTATCTCATTTTATTTTATTTTTAAAAATAAATAAGATAATGTTTTTTAAGAATAGAGTTCAAGAGTCTCCCGAGAAGAACAAAGTTTCTTTTTTTCTTTTTTTCTATTTTATTTTATATTTTTTCATTCATTATTTTCATATTTATGCATATTTTTTTTTTAAAAAAAGTTCACAACATCACTGTCCTTAATCACTAAATAAAAAAAAGTAAACATTTTTTCATTCAAGGGAAATTTTCGAGAGATGGATTTGGGTAAAATAGTATTTCTCTTTTTTTAATTATAGAATATTTAAAGAAATATATTTTAAAAGTATTTAAAAAATATATAAGAATAAAAAATAAAAAATAAAACACACTGGACAAAATCCCAATCAAGATTTCCGATATTAGGTTGTAGAACTACTCAAAGAAGTATACTATTTACAGATCTCAAGTAAATACATCGACTCGTTATAGTTATAAAACTGTCTTTTTATTAGGGAAAATTATTATTATCTGAATTTCGCTCTTTTTTTTTTTAAACTTATTGAATAAGAAAATATTATTTAATAATATTATAAAATTTTTAAATAAAATTTTTAAAAATATTAAAAAATTTATTTTAAAAGATTTTAAATAATAACAAAAATTAAAAAAATTAAAAATTAAATTTATGCTAGATACTAGATAGCACTCCCAGCTCGGTCTAGCCACACCCTTTGGAAAATGGAAATGGAGACCATGGATGACTTGCAAAAATGATCATGTGCTGCGCCGAATAAGAACGTTCGCAATAAACAAACAAGGAAACTACCTACCGTATCGGTAACGAGTAAAATTTAGAGGTACGTGTGCAAACAGTACCTCAAATGGGTAGTATCTGCAAATAAAACAAATACGGATGGGCAAATCCGGAAGTCGAGCTTAATATTGAGTTTTACGCGTTAACGTTGTTTGTTTGTTGTGCTCTTCGATAGGAAGCGGAAGCCAAAGCAGGGATTCAGAGAGAGAAAGAAACAGAGGGTGAGAAAGATAGAGAAAGTGCGAGAAAACAAGGGGGAAAATAGTTGCCAAGGAAGGATTTGGTCTTTTCCCACTCTTCTTCCCGCCTTTGCTTGGCCCTCTGCAACCGCATTGTCCCATTTTACCTCCCCCTACCCACATTTCATTTTCCCATCGTTCAGCTATAGGCCACCAAAATTCAAATTCCGTGCTGTTTGGGCGGTAAAAAAAGGAGCATTTGCACTCATTCCCGGTGCAACTTCGAGTTCAAGGAAGGGTTCGGGCAATTAGGGACTTGGATTCGATCGAATTTGTTTTGATAGGTGGGATCTATGGTTTGGTCCCATTGGGTGTTGGCGGTTGTTCTTGAAGGATTTTAGGGTTCATTAACTCAGCCTCAGATCTCAATCTCGTCAAATTTCCGTTTAGAAATGGTATTCGCTTTCCTTCGGTCTGGCATTGTCTTCCCCTCGAAGTCTAGCATTTTTTTTCTCTCTCTCTAGTAGTTTGTATTGAATTTTAGAAGCTATGTACATGTTCTTATTTTTCACGTCAATTCATGTTGTTTATTAAGTTAGTACCACGAATCCGTGCTGAAATTTTACTTGGAACTTTTCGAGTGTGTTTGCGTGTAAATTCGAGATATATTTGTATGCTTGCATTATTCAGCGGAAAGCAGTGTAGTCAGATTTTATCTTCATTTTTAGTTTAGCAGATTTCGTATTCAGATATGTGGAAATAAAATGTTTAATAGGATACTTTTGAAAGTATTTATCTCACAAAATTATCATTTGTTAATGATTAACGACTGGTCAAATTTAGTTAGCCGATTGTACTTATTGTTCTGGGAGGCAGGGGCACTCTCCAGCTTTATGTGTGAGTGGATTCCATTATCATCAGCCGTTGCACTCTTGCTGCTCTCCTCACCTGTTTGCTACCTTGCATGCCGCTTGCATTATATGTCAATGTTCATCTTGAAAAGTACTATGCTCACACTCTGCTCTGTATTATAGACTGTCTGATGAGATAATTAACCACACAGGTTGTCCAAGCCAACTTAATGGTTGGATCTCATGTCTGGATGGAGGATCCTGAGGTTGCGTGGATGGATGGTGAAGTTATAGAAGTTAATGGTGAAGATTTAGAAATAAGCTGTACATCTGGAAGGACTGTGAGTGATATTTCTCAAAATTAATACAAAATTATTGCATTATAACTGTGGATTTTGTTTATGATTAAAAAAACTTCATCAACTTCTTTTCTTTGGTGCTATTTGATTCTATTCACATGTTTGAAACCTGTATATGATTGTCCTTTTGTTTACTTATATAAAAAAAAAACCTTTATATGATTGATATTATTTTTCTTATTTCTTATTTTTTATATTAGTTTTTACGTGCCTTTCCTGATTTACTGCCAATTGAGTGTAATAAGACATATTACAGGGAAAATTCATTAGAAGTTGATAACTGGTTTGCCTAATGTGGTGCATTTGTTGGGAGAAGAATGCTTGAAGCTTTAAGGATTGTGAGAAGACTGTGTAGGAGCTAAATGATTCCGTTTTAGGTCTCTTTAGACTGAAAATAATTTGGCAATTTTTTTTTATTGATAAACAAAGTTTTCTTGAGCATGAAATAGACAAAGGCCTGAGTATGCAGGACATTAAGAAGAGCATCGCCTATGTGTGCAGTTTGTTGATTGACAAAAGGAGGCTGAATACTAGCCTCCTTTACAATTTATATTGTCAGGATTGCTTATAAAAAAAATTAGATTGTCAGGAGTTTGACCCTTAATTTTACTATTTGTGGTTGTGTTTTTGGTCATGTTGTTAGTTCTGAAGCACTAAATTGACCTGTAAAATTTTCCATTATGGCTTTTTGTGACCGAGGAATTAGCTTAGAAATGTAGGTACACAAAGTAAGAGTTCTTGCATGCCTTATCATCTTTCCAGTGTAAGAGATTTTTTTTTTTTGATAAATAGTGTAAGAGAAATTTAGTACTAAAATCTCCATACATCAAGGGTAGTGACCTTTATTTCATCTCTTGGGAAGCCAAGACCCTGGAAATATGCTTGCTTTCTGCATTTTATTCTATTTTGTCAATATGGTGGTTAAGGTTCATTTGACTTTATCTATAGTTGGTTCTAAGTGTTCATGTGCATTATCAGAGCTTCATTTTCTGTTTATGTACATAGTGCCTGCTTCATGGTTTTCGGTTGTGTAAGGGCCTATATTTATTTATGTTGTAGGTTGTAGCCAAAGCATCCAATGTCTATCCAAAGGATCCTGAATTTCCACCATGTGGTGTTGATGATATGACAAAGCTGGCTTATCTGCATGAACCTGGGGTTCTACAGAATTTAAGATGTCGTTACGATATAAATGAAATATATGTGAGTATTAATTAGAAGTTTCCCGTTCCTCCCTCTTCCCCTATATTCACTTTGAAATGGATAGTTTCTTAATAAGTTAAGTTGCTTCACCAATATTTAATTCCTTTTTCATCTTTATAAGGTGTCTACAAAGTGTGGACATGTATATTTATTTGCTGTCTACATTGAGTTTTGTTGCTGCCTATCATTTTTCATATATATTTTTTTAAGTAGTATATCTCTAATGGTAGAGGTTTACAAAGCTAAACTTTCTAGTGGTGTTTCCAGACATACACAGGAAATATATTGATAGCTGTAAACCCTTTTCGAAGGCTGCCTCATTTATATGATAATCATATGATGCAACAATATAAAGGGGCGGCTATAGGTGAGCTAAGCCCCCATCCTTTTGCTATTGCAGATGCTGCATACAGGTATCTGTCACATCCTGCTTTCAAAACTTAGGAGTACTCAATGTTATTTGATATGCCTAAAAAAAAGAAAATTAAAAAATTGTTCATGTAGATTGATGATTAACGAGGGAATAAGCCAGTCAATTTTGGTTAGTGGGGAAAGTGGTGCTGGTAAAACAGAAAGTACAAAAATGCTTATGCAGTATCTTGCCTATATGGGAGGGAAAGCTGCAGATGAGGGAAGACGGTCTGTAGAGCAGCAAGTCTTAGAGGTAACAATTTATTTGATACCTATTAAAATGGATGGTGTTAATGATGATTCTAATGTTGCTTTCTGATATGTTATGGCTTTTCTGGGAAAGGATCTTGCATGAATGCTAAATGCCAGTTGATTCACTGTTTTTCTTCTTATTTGTTTGGCAGTCCAACCCTGTGCTAGAAGCGTTTGGTAATGCAAAGACGGTCAGAAACAATAATTCAAGGTGGAAACCTATTTCTCATATCAATTCTTTTCTCTCCTGATTTTACATTTATAATGTGATTTATGTTCTGTTTGGTTGGGGGAAATTTTTTCTGAATTGTATATAACACAATTGCAGTCGCTTTGGTAAGTTCGTGGAGATTCAGTTCGATCAATGGGGGAAAATATCGGGTGCTGCCATCAGAACTTATTTATTAGAACGATCCCGAGTTTGTCAAGTATCTGATCCTGAACGAAATTATCATTGCTTTTATATGCTTTGTGCTGCACCACCAGAGGTAAATTGGTCTCCTCCCTGTGTGATGCCTTGGTTGATCATTGATGAAGCACAATGGTAGTCTGCATAAAGTTTTTTAGTTTGCATAATGGAAGTCATCAAATGGAATTATAGGTCAGGAAAAGACTTATAACTAAAAGTAGAAACAGAGATAATTCTTGACTTAGCTTTTGGAATTTCGTAGCATGGTGTTCATGTTAAAATTTGTATATCTGTTGGGTTGGTGTTAGAACCTAGGTTCCCTTGGATTCCATTTCCAGAATCCAGAATAGTCAAAGAGACACTGTAGTGGCATTTACAGCTTAGTTTTATAAGGGACTATGATACACTGACTTCAACTTTGTATGTCAAGTTGGTTTCCTGATTGGTTTTTCTTCACAACTCTAAATGACAATTGATTTTTAGGATGTTGAGAAGTACAGACTGGGAAATCCAAGAACATTCCATTATCTAAACCAATCAAAATGCTATGAGTTGGATGGAGTCAATGATTCTAAGGAATACCTTGCAACTAGAAAAGCTATGGATGTTGTTGGGATCAGTTCTGATGAGCAGGTACCCCATTAGTTTTTTTACAGCATATATTTGTGCGAGAATCTCTACTAGAGTTTATTGTTCTCAGGATGCAATATTCCGAGTTGTAGCTGCAATACTTCATTTGGGCAACATTGAGTTTTCCAAAGGAAAAGAAATTGATTCTTCTGAACCCAAAGATGACAAATCTTGGTTCCATCTCAAAACAGCAGCTGAACTTTTCATGTATGTGATAATTGTTTACGATTTCCTAGAGAAGTTAAAAGGCAACTACTCAATATGCAAGTTTTGTTTAGGTGTCACAAGAAGTCTCTTGAAGACTCGTTATGTAAACGTGTGCTTGTGACTCGTGATGAGACCATAACAAAATGGATTGATCCAGAATCTGCAGCTCTCAGCAGAGATGCTTTGGCAAAAGTTGTTTATTCAAAGTTATTTGATTGGTAGGTTGTAATGTACTTAGTAACTTCATCATTAAGGATATATTGTATACGTTAATTTGTCTTCCTTTTTTCCTTTTGATTAAATGTTTTGAATGCTGAATGACTCAGGCTTGTGAACAAGATTAACAATTCTATTGGTCAAGATCCCGATTCAAAAAACTTGATTGGGGTTCTCGATATTTATGGATTTGAGAGTTTCAAGACAAACAGGTGCTTAACCGGTACGCTTTTGTTTTCATTATTTACAGAGGTTAATTTGTTGCAAAGGATAGGTTGAAATAATTGTGATTGATTTGGTGGGGATGTCTAGTTGGGAAACATAACTTTGTGGGCTTGATGCCATTTATATGTTATAGCGACGAATCATATTTTTGTTCATTTCTTTTTTTGATAGGTAATCAAAAAGATTTTATTAATAGGAAAAGGTTAAACTTAGGTACACCGGGAGTATACCTGATAAAACTTAGCTAGAGGTTACAATAGAAAGAAGAAAATCATGGACACTAAGTTCGTTACAAATAGAGCCCATCCAAGATAACAAGGTTCTATAGAAAAAGCTCTTTAGTCCCTCCAAAGATCTCTCACAATCTTCAAATTTCCTTGTATTTCTCTCTCCCCAAATGCACCAACATTTACAAATTGAAACCATATGCCAAAAAGCTGACACTTGAGAGTTACCCTTGAGTCCTCTTCAACTAGTTAGGAAATCCACCACTCGAAGAGGCATCACCCACGAGAGGCCAAGCCTTGTGAAAAAATCATCCCACATATACCTAGTCACCTCGTAGTGAAGGAAAAGATGATCTATTGATTCCCCATATTTTTTGCACATACTGCACCAGTCTAACATAATAATATAGCGTTTCTTCAAATTATCTGTAGTTAGAATTTTGTCCAAGGCTGTGGTCCACACAAAAAAAGCCGCTCTCAAAGGAGCTTTCGACTGCCAAATACTCTTCCACGGGAACTTGAGAACTCCAGGGCTAGAAAGGACTCGATAGAACGAGCTAACAGAGAAGATACCTTTCTTAGAGTGTTTCCATTGCAGTATATCCCCAGTGCCAAAAGAAAAAATAAATGAGTACAAAGTCGCAAAGAAATAGAAAAGTCTCCATCTCCCAGTCTTGAGCATCCCTCCCAAAATCTATATTCCAATGAGAAGTGCCATTAGAGAGGACCACTAGATCTGCTATAGCTACATCCTTATCTCTTGCTAAATCAAAAATAGCGGGAAAAGAGTTTTTGAGGCTATTGTGACCACCACACCAATTATCATGCCAGAATCTGACCTGTGAACCATCCTCTACCACAAGTTGTTCATGAACTCTGAAAATCTCCCAATGCCTCCCATTAAACTTCCACAAACCCACTCCATGTGTGCCTTGCACCTCATTTGAGCACCAACCTCCCCAAGACACACCATATTTTGAGTCTATAACGGACTTCCAAAGCGCCTCCATTTCGTTTTGGTACCTCCACAACCATTTACCCAACAAAGCCTGATTGAATTTCACCAAGTGTCGAATCCCCAAACCTCCCCCTGTTATTGGAGTGCACACCGTTGGCCAATTAACCAAGTGAAATTTAAACTCATTCCCCAAGCCGCTCCACAAGAAATCTCTTTGTAGCTTTTCAATATGCTTAGCTACCTTGGAGGGAAGTGGGAACAAAGACAAAAAGTATGTGGGTAGGTTAGAGAGAGTGCTTTTAATCAAAGTCAGCTTTCCACCTTCAATATAACCTCTTCCAAGTGGCTAATCTATGCTCTACCTTTTTTATCACCCCGTTCCAAATCTGTTTAGATTTAAAAGAGACACCCAATGGTAAACCAAGGTAAGTGAGGGGTAAAAAAGATACCTGACAACCCAACAAAGTAGTCAATAACTCTGTTTTTTAAACCATCCCCACAAGCACTAGTGTAGACTTGGAAAGATTAATTCTCAGCCCTGATACAACTTCAAAGCAAAGAAGCAACCCCCTCAAAGCCTAAATATGTCTAGGGTGAGTGCCGTAAAAGATAAGAGTGCTATCAGCAAATAGAAGGTGAGATATGGAAAGATCACCATTCCCCACCGGAAAACCATGGAGTAATCCCACATCTACCACACGATCGATCCTCTTGCTTAGGACTTCCATAATAAATAAAAAGAGAAACGGGGATAAGGGATCTTCATCTCCCTGTCTCAGACCATAGGAGGATTCAAAGAAATCCACCGGCGAACCGTTTACTAAGATGGAGAAACGAATTGAAGAGATGCAAAACTCTATTCATTTCTTCCATTTACCCCAAAGCCACATCTTGAAAGGAGGTCTAGAAGGAATCGCCAATTGACATGGTCATAAGCGTTCTCCATGTCTAACTTACAAATCAAACCGGGTTCCCCAGATATAAGGCGTCCATCTAGTATTTCATTTACAGTAAGGACTGAATTTAAAATTTGTCTGCCTTTTACAAATGCAATTTGGGGCTTTGAGATAACTTGTTCCATCACCGAGCTCAATCTGTTTGCAAGTACCTTAGAGATGATCTTGTACACCCCATTGAGAAGACTAATGGGGCGATAATCCCTAATGTCCAAAGACCCCATCTTTTTAGGAATTAATGCTAAAAAAGTAGCGTTAAGACTCTTTTCAAATCTAGCATTGGCGTGAAAATCATAAAAGACTTGCATGAGGTCATCCTTGATCACCTCCCAACAAGTTTGGAAGAAACCCAAAGTGAATCCGTCTGGGCCAGGGGCCTTATCGCTAGTCATACCTTTGATAACTTTGCTCACCTCCTTCTCTATAAACGGCCCCTCTAACCAAACTGCTGATTGGTGATCTATTGCTGAACGGGATAAGCCATCCACCTTTGGACGCCAATTATGTGCTGGTCAGTTTACTTGTTCAAGCACTCCTACAGGGATACTTTTGGGTCATAGCTAGCTTCTTACCATTTTTTCTGGCTCTGGGCTTTTCTTGAGGATTGCTAACAGAATGGATATGTTAGTTGAATGATTTTTTAGGTTTTGTCATATAGATACATAATTACAGTTGTATGATTTGACCCTTGTTTGTTACTTATCAAAAAAAATGATTTGACCCTTGTTTGTTATATTTTGAGTTTGGCATTGTGTAAAATGTTTATTGGCTCTGTGCAGCTTTGAGCAATTTTGTATCAATTTGACTAATGAAAAACTGCAGCAACATTTCAACCAGGTTTTGAGCATGAACATATGCTGTATTCTTTAATTTCCTTGATCAGCCACATGATTTCCAACTTAGTTTAACATCAGTAATGTGTTTTACAGCATGTTTTTAAGATGGAGCAAGAAGAATATACAAAAGAAGAAATTGACTGGAGTTATATAGAGTTCATTGATAACCAGGATGTTCTTGATCTCATTGAAAAGGTTTGTCAGTTTTCTGGCTGCACTTGCCATCACACATTGGAAAGAAAATTGATTTCATCAAATGTTCTATGGACACAAGTTATAATGCTCCAATGTATATTAATATATATTAAGATTATGAACTTTGAAAGTTATTTTGTTTGATTGCTTCTGTGTCTGCTTCAATCATTCCTTTTCTTGAATGCCATGGTTCACCTCTCTTGCATACTTGAATTTTACCCTTTTTTTCATCCTTCATAATAGAACTGCTTCTTGCATGCTTATGAATCTTCTTTGATGATATAGTGAGACAGTTGTCCCACTTGTCTTTCCTTCTTACATTTTCCCTTTTTGTTTAGTTCTTTATATATTTTTAATTTTCCACTTTTTATCTTTGATGAGCCCCTATCAGTCCAATGATAGGTGTTTGTGGCTAATGCAGTAGGGGCCAGCACTTGATACTAAAATCATGAACTTATATCCAATATCCATGGTTCCCCTCCCAGGTCCTAGGCTAAAGATTTCTTTCGTATAACCATAAATTGGACTTAAAAGAGTTCACGCATGTATGTGTGCACACACATACACACATATGCTCACATATGATTGTGCATATATATATTTATACACATAAATATCGATTACATTTGATCTTATCATGAATCTTAGTTGGCTGTATGTTGCTTTTGTGCAATTTTATCGTACTTGTCCATCAAAGTTCTTTGTTATTGTTTTCGGTGCCTTTATTGTTCTTTCCATAGTTCAATTAGTGTTTTAGTTGGATTAAGGAGACACATCGATGAATAACATAATATGTGCTTTATTTTTCTAACATGTATGTTTGTAATTCAGAAACCTGGTGGCATCATTGCTCTTCTGGATGAGGCTTGGTATGTTTCAAAAGATAGAAAACCTATTATTCCATTTTTATCTCATTTAGTTTTGTAACAGTAAACCTGTTTGGTCCCTGCAACACTTTTTGTTTCTCAGTTTGTTCTTTTTCTTAGAATTATGTATAAATTTATTGGGTGATTGTGACATAACCCTTGGTATTTTTTGTAGTATGTTTCCAAAATCAACGCATGAGACATTTGCAGAGAAGCTCTACCAAACATTTAAAGAGCATAAACGCTTTAGCAAGCCAAAGCTGTCACGTAGTGACTTCACCATTTGTCATTATGCTGGTGATGTAAGTGTCTGAAATCATTTGGTTTGCATAGTAACATGCCTGAATGTTTTTTGATGTGAAGAACTTTGTTTTAGGTCACCTATCAAACGGAGCTCTTCCTGGATAAGAATAAAGACTATGTTGTTGCCGAGCATCAAGCACTCCTGAACGCTTCCAAGTGCTCCTTTGTTTCAGGCTTGTTCCCACCTTTAGCTGAAGAATCTTCCAAATCATCAAAGTTCTCATCAATAGGTCTTCGTTTCAAGGTTTGTTTCTGCTTTATTGGTATGTGCAATCAAGTTTAATTCTCCCCACATGGTTCACATTTCAAAATATTGTCCACCTAAAACAGCAACAATTGCAAGCTTTACTTGAGACACTGAGTGCCACTGAGCCACACTACATCCGTTGTGTAAAGCCGAACAATCTTCTCAAGCCAGCCATATTTGAAAGTAGTAACATTTTACAGCAACTTCGCTGTGGGGTAAGTTCTATTTTTTATTATCTCATTGTAGTTTGGTGTACTCATACTTATACCCTCTCTCTCTCTCTCCGGCAAGAGGCGAGCTTTGTTCAGTTACCGGCAGTCTCAAATTCTTATAAAAAAGTTTGGGGTACTAGTCAGCTTTTCTTCAGATATTTAAGTGTGTAACTCGATTAACAAATGCTACACTTCAGGGAGTCATGGAAGCAATTAGGATCAGTTGTGCTGGGTATCCCACTAGAAAGGCTTTTGACGATTTTTTACGTCGGTTTGGCATCTTGGCACCTGATGTTTTAGATGGGAGGTATGCCTTTGTCATTTTATTCACTGGTTTTGTGGCATTAGATTCGTATTCCACTAGCTCTAATCCTTTTTCATTTCAGCTATGATGAGGTCACTGCTTGCATAAAGCTTCTTGAGAAGGTGAACCTTAAAGGGTATCAGGTATGCTTCCAAAATAGTGCTCTGAACTGCTTGAACGTTTCAAGAATGTCAAATTCTGCGTTGTCCTTTTATTGGCACTTTTTTATTTTATTTTGCAGATGTCCATATTTAAATTGCCTGGCAGACCCATATTTGAATTATCATGTTGTTGCCATTAAGCATACTGCTTACGAACATTTATTTTGTTGTTGGCTGCTGTCTCTAGCATGTTCCTAATATATAACTTCTGGATAGGATTCAGACAATCTTTTGGTACCTTTTTTTTGCAGATTGGCAAAACAAAAGTGTTTCTTAGAGCAGGTCAGATGGCAGAACTAGATGGTTATCGAAGTGAGGTCTTAGGAAGGTCGGCAAGCATCATCCAGAGAAACGTTCGCTCATATTTGGAACGTAAAAGCTTCATCTTGTTACGGCTGTCTGCCATACATATCCAAGCCTTGTGTAGAGGTACTGAGTAGTGAAGTTTTACTTATTTGCATCTTGATATTGATTCAAGAGATTATTCACTCTGGGATTTTGTTACCTAACAATGGAGACTTTTATGACTTGAGAATGTGTTTCTCTGAGTTGATTTCAGGACAAGTTGCACGCCATCAGTATGAAAACATGAGAAGGGAAGCTGCTTCTTTGAAAATCCAGAGACATTCTCGCATGTATCTCGCTAAGAATGCTTATAGGGATTTATGCTTTTCAGCCATATCTGTACAGACTGGTATGCGGGGTATGGCTGCTCGTAATGAGCTTAGGTTCAAGAAGCAGACTATAGCTGCAATTTTTATCCAGGTAAATATGAAAACTTTGTTCAAGTATATATAGGAATATAAATTTTCTTCTCGTTTGTTTATTGTATGGAATATTAGCAGGAAGCTTATTAAAGCTAATCAAGGTCCTCTTTTTATTTACTCTTTTGTTTTTAGTAGTAAATGAGATTTTATTGAAAGTTGAATAAAATATTATTAGAATATATATTTTTAATATTATTATTGTTTTGGGATTTGAAAAAAGTTGAATTGTTTATTTTATTTTGTGTGAGAATTTGAAAAATTTGTAATGATTAGATGGGATGAGATGAGATGTGAAAATAAACGAGGCCTAAGGTATTTTCATAGGCAACTGAGATATCTTGCACCCCAAGATGGAAGCACACACATTAAGAACATCCCCCACTGAAACTTCTTCTGATTGGGCCAAGTTCACCTTCAACCCTGATACCACTTCAAAGCATAAAAGGAGAGCTCAAAGAACTTGGATCTGATCATGTTGAGCCCCACAAAAGATTAGGGTCATCATGCGAATAATAGATGGGATATGTTGAGAGTGCCAGTATTGGCCTTCCCCACTAAAAACCCATATATGAATCCACCTTCCACAAAGCCTGAGATCATCTTGCTAAATGCTTGTGGGTGTTCCACTTTGTCATTCCCTTTGTTCTTTATATGATTTTGTTGCATCGAATTAAAATGAAAGTTTGTCAATGCTGTCAAGTTGCCTTGGCCGGCCATATAACTAGGACTGGGATGGTAGTAAGTTTATTGAATTTGGGTGGTGAGTTCGTGACGCTTCTAGTAGGTGACGGCACAAGATCAAGCTTTGGTGTAGGAATATTGCATTAAATAGTTATTTTCTGACTTTTATAATGGCTGAGATCAAGGATGCATTAATACAACCATTTACTTATTAAAAAAAAAAGATATTAGACCCATTAGAGCAAGGATGCTTCCCATTTACTTGGCTTTGCCTATTTTTAATAAAATTCCTATTTACTGATAAAAAGAAAGTTGATAGACTTTCAGGTTGCTTGGGAACTGTTATCAACAGATGACTCATATTTTATCTGCTAGTGGCTGTAGGCGTTGATAGGTTGTACTGAAAGCCTAAGACCTATCAACTGAAAGCCTAAGAGAAGTAATGAATTCAGCGTCAATTGTTTTTATTAGGTGTTGAGGGGGCCCAGTATGGATCAATTCCCTTTGAGTGTAGCAGAATTCTTTGGAAGTGTCCTTTTTTTTTTTTTTACTTTGGACTGCTAGGAAGACTCTAGGTTGTTGCAATATGTAAATCCAGTGGAGAGTTATTTGAGTATTTATTGTTTTATTGCTCAGCTAGTGTCTCGTGGTCTTTTGTTTTGTCTTTTGGGGTTCAATATGTGTTGCCCAATAAGGTGGTTGAAGTGCGCTTAAGTTTGAAGACAATGTGTTATTAGTTTTATATGCAATGCAACCCTGCTCCCTGTGTACTTGGGTAGCACCTACTTCATTCTCCTTAATAAAGTTATTTTCCCTATTAAAAAAAAAAAAAGAAATCCAATGCAACCCCTTTTTGCCATATGAAGGCTATACAAATTCTGTTTTTGTAGATCTCTTGGATTTTAGATTCTAATCTTTAGGTGAGAGAGGATAGCATGGTGTGGATTCCTGGTGCAAAGGGACAGTTTTCAGTTTCTTCTTATTATAGAATACTGTCCAGTCATAGTGCTTGTGTATTTCCATGGAAAAATATTTGGAAAGTGAAAGTTCCTTCCAAAGTTGCTTTTCTCTTTTGGGTGGTATCTTTGGGAAAGATGTTGACTATTAATAACCTTAGAATGAGAGGTATGTTCATCGTGGATTGATGTGTTATGTGTAAGAGAAATGGGGAGTCAGTTAACCATCTCTTTCTTCACCATGAAGTGGCAAGATGATTGTAGAATGAGGTGTTGAGCTGGACCAGCTTTCAGTGGGTAATGCCCAAAGAAGTGAATGATTTATTGGCAGGTTGGAATTGTTTTAAGGGCTGCAAGAAGGTGAAAACTGTTTGGAAAATGAATCCTCCTTGACTTATGTGGTGCATATGGCTCGAAAGAAATGGGTGATGCTTCGAAGACAAAGAGCGGTCTTTGGGGGATTTTAGGGGCTTCTTCTTGAGCACTTTGGGTTTTTGGGTCAAGTCATATGTATTGGTGGATAATTTCCAGATTTTGTTTTAATTCCTTGGGGTTGTTTCTTTTTGTTGTATGGAAGATGTAGGTATTTCCTTTTGCATACGTCCAGTGTGCTAGGGCTTATGCCTACTTTTTTAGAATAAAATCTTTTATTACTTATGAAAAAAAAAATCTTTAGGTGAGCCTTGTTATATCCTTGCTACACGGACTTTTCTTTTGTCTAATAAAACATTTATTACCCATAAACAAAAAGTAAGATAAAGATAGGAAGAGGCACACACTTCGGGATTTCATATAAAAAGAAAGGAAGTGTATCTCATACTTTTGTTTTGTCTTGAAGTTTTAAAGGTGATTATTCTTTATGTTAGGATCACAATTTATGTCCTATTCTCTCTTGGCGAGGCATATATAACAACATGTAATTTTAAAACTCTACAATTAAAGCCACTAAAGTCTTAGTTTTAAAGGCTGTATTTGACATGTACTGACCAGTTCATACAAACTCGCATAGTAATTGATGGCCAAAACTATCTTTATTTAATCTTTTATTATGGTGCAACTTACCGGGTTACTTTTTCTGTTGAGTAGCAGTCTTGATTTTACAAACATTTTTTTTTTTCTATTCTGGATCTGTTCACTAACAGATCCTAGAGGGGAGGGGGGAGTGGGGAGGGGGTTCTCTGCTAGGACAAAAGTATACAGAATGAAGAAAAAAACTAATAATTCACAAAGCTTAATACAAAAAGCTTTAAGAAGCCTTAATGCTGGAAAAAGTGGAAACATTGGAACACAAAGGCATTTGTTTTCCTGTTTGTAATAGTATTGCTTGGCTTTAGTTTTTCCTTGTCTTTTCGGTAGATTATTCTGTTAATAGAATTCTGATTTATTGATAAAAAAGGTAGATTATGCTCCCTGATTCTATGTGAGTTCATCCTATCACAGAGTCAATTCCGAAGATACTTGACCCGCCTTCATTATCTAAGGATAAAGAAAGCAGCAATAGCCACACAATGTGCATGGAGGGCAAGGGCTGCACGTCGAGAACTACGGAATCTCAAGATGGTGATGAGTTTATTTTTGTTTGATGACAACATTCTTGTTAATCTGTCACAATGACAACTCATATATGGAAATGTTTAGATAAATTCACGTGCTCTAAGTATATAATTTTTTTTTGATGTCGGAGAATCTCTCCAAGGTAGGGCCCTTCGGACTCACCCCTGCAAGGTAAATCCCAGTTCCGTGCACCGCACCCTCAGAGGTTTTCCTACGCGGAACTGGTTAAATTGCTTGCTTTTCACGAAGGGGTGTGGCCCCAAAGGATTGTTTGCACCCATGAGGTGTTGATGAACCTTGGACCGTGAAGGGAGTGATACCCCAAAACCAAGGCTTTCGCCACTTGGGCCAACCCCTTGGGGTTCTCTAAGTATATAAATAAATTGGTCATATATCGGTTACTTCTATTGCTTGCACTCACATTGCATAGAGTGATGATATGTGGATTTTCTTATATTAAATGGCTGTCAAACAGGCTGCTAAGGAAACTGGTGCTCTCCAAGCTGCCAAAAATAAGCTGGAAAAACAAGTTGAAGAACTGACCTGGCGTCTGCAGCTGGAGAAGAGAATGAGGGTAATTATTTTGTTGTGTTTAATTTAAATAATAAAAAAAAAAAATCCAGGATAGTTCAATTTAGCTGTCATCTGGGTAATTAGCTGTCCTGTTGTATCTTTAGCTTGCTTCAAGTATTGCAGGATTCCCTTTTAGTTGAAATTTACACTTTTTTGAACACGAGTTGCTTCTATGATTAAAAAAAATTGTGTTTAGACCAAAGGAGTTAAGTGATGGTTTCAACTATCAAAACAGTGTTAAAGATGTATTAATGAAATCCTTTTGATTACCTATTGAAAAAAAAAAACAGTGTTAAAGATGTGTACAAGGTTCTTCTTCCATTTTTGACTACCCCTTGTGTTGACCTTATCTGCTGTACACGTGCAACGTATATGTTTGATTCTCTTTTGGGTCCTCAGCCGGAGATACATGTTGGTCCACTTTCCTAACTAGTAACTAATCTCTTAGGATTGATGCTTCTTCAATCACAAATTAATACAATAAAACCTCTATAAATATTGGTACCACTGATATTTTTCTGGTGAATCCTTTACTATCTCTTTCCAATTGACTTCCTATTTTGGACCTAGGGTTGTGCCTCAGCAGGTGGTGGAGTTTGTTTTCTGACTAGGTTCGTTTACCAATTTAAACGTATAGAGGGTGGTTCCCCCATGTTACTATGGTGTATTTGGCAGGAACATAATGCTCGAACCTTTCAAATTTGGGAGAAGATGGTGGTAGAACTGAAAACCACTATGTTCAACTTTCTTTATACGTGGATGGCTGCTCACAATAATTTTCATTGCTGTAGTTTCTAGAATTCATGGACTCTTTCATCTTCTTCTAGTTGGTTGCTCTCTTTTGTATACTTCTTGTGAACTTGGATTGTGCCCCTATGTGCTTTAAGGTTGAACAGATGGGTTGGAAAGGCAGAATCTTCACCCCCCCCCCTTCTTTTTATGTGCTTTAAGGGGGAGGTCAAGATTCTGTTTCTTGTGAGTCGAGAAATTTCAGAATCTGATGAGGAATTAAATCCTGTTCTGTTGAGTTATTCTAACCCAGGTTTAGATTGGACTGGTAATTCTTCTGATTGGGTGCTGAGAAAGACTGAGGAAATTAGAGATGTTGTTGGGATTTCTTTTGAAGGATATGAAGAACAACTTAGAGCTCTTCTGACAGCTCTAGAAGCGGCTCAACCTGCTTTGGTTAAATCAGCAGCAAAAAAGGAAAGGGAACTTAAAAGGCTGGAGTGCTCTATTAACTACAAATCTAGGGATGGTAGTGCTGGTAGAGAAAAGGGTAAGGAGAGGACTGTCAATGGTTTGTTATGAAGCCCAAAATCATTTAATTGAATGTTTGGGGTTTAAATGATTATAGTAAGTGTCTTAGGGTCTTTGGACATTAGGGACTATTGCCCCATTAGTCTTTTGAATGGGGTGTATAAGATCCTCTCTAAAGTGCTTGCAAACAGATTGAGCTCGATGGTGGAAAAGCTTATCTTGAAGCCCCAAAATGCATTTGTAAAAGGTAGACAGATTTTAGATTCAGTCCTTATTGCAAATGAAATATTGGATGGACGCCTTAAATCTGGGGAACCCGGTTTGATTTGTAAGTTAGACATGGAGAAAGCTTATGACCATGTCAATTGGCGATTCCTTCTAGACCTCCTTTCAAGATGTGGCTTTGGGAAAAAATGGCAGAAATGGATAGATTTTTGCATCTCTTTAGTTCGTTTCTCCATCTTGGTAAACGGTTTGCCGGTGGGTTTCTTTGAATCTTCCCATGGTCTAAGACAGGGAGATCCCTTATCCCCACTTCTCTTTTTATTTAGTATGGAAGTCCCAAGCAAGATGATTGAACGTGTGGTGGATGTGGGGTTGCTCTATGGTTTTCCAGTGGGGAATGGTGATCTTTCCATATCTCACTTTCTATTTGCTGATGACACTCTTATATTTTGTGGCACACACCTTGGGACACATACAAGCTTTGAGGGGGTTGCTTCTTTGTTTTGAAGTTGTATCAAGGCTAAGAATTAATCTTTCTAAGTCTATACTAGTGCTTGTGGGGATGGTTCAGGAAGCAGATTTGTTGGCTACTTTGTTGGGTTGTCAGGTATCTTCTTTACCCCTTACTTACCTTGGTTTACCATTGGGTGCCTCTTTTAAATCTGAACGGATTTGGAACGAGGTGATTGAAAAGGTAGAGCGCAGATTGGCCACTTGGAAGAGGTTATACTTATCTAAAGGTGGAAAGCTGACTTTGATTAAAAACACTCTCTCTAACCTACCCACCTACTTTTTGTCTTTGTTTATGCTTCCCTCCAAGGTAGCTAAGCGTATTGAAATTCAATCAGGCTTCCCTCCATAAGAGATTTCTTGTGGAGCGGCTTGGGGGAGGAGTTCAAATTTTATTTGGTTAATTAGCCAACAGTGTGCACTCCAATAACGGGGGGAGATTTGGGGATTCGACACTTGGTGAAATTCAATCAGGCTTTGTTTGGAAAATGGTTTTGGAGGTACCAAAATGAAAGGGAGGCGCTTTGGAAGTCCTTTATAGACTCAAAATATGGTGTCTTGGGAAGGTTGGTGTTCGAATGAGGTGCTAGGCACACATGAAGTGGGTTTGTGGAAGTTTATAAGGAGGCATTGGGAGATTTTAGAGATCATGAACAACTTGTGGTAGAGGATGGTTCACAGGTCAGATTCTGGCATGATAGTTGGTGTGGTGGTCACAATAGCCTCAAAGACTATTTTTTTGCTATTTTTAATCTAGCAAGAGATAAGGATGCAGCTATAGCAGATCTAGTGATCCTCTCTAATGGCACTCCTCAATGGAATATAGATTTTGGGAGGGATGCTCAAGACTGGGAGATGGAGACTCTTCTAGATTTTTTTGCGACTTTGTATTCGTTCATTTTTTCAGTTGGCACTGGGGATAAGCTACAATGGAAACGCTCTAAGAAATGTATCTTCTCTGTTAGCTCGATCTATCGAGTCCTTTCTAGCCCTGGAATTCTTAGGTTCCCGTGGGAGAGTAGTAGCTTTAGACAAAATTTTAACTACAAATAATTTGAGGAAATGTCATATTATTATGTTAGACTGGTGTAGTATGTGCAAAAAATATAGGGAATCAGTAGATCATCTATTCCTTCACTGCGAGGTGGCTAGGTATATGTGGGATGCTTTTTTCACAAGGCTTGGCCTCTTGTGGGTTATGCCTCTTCGAGTGGTGGATTTCCTAGCTAGTTGGAGAGGACTCAAGGGTAACTCTCAAGTGGTAGCTTTTGGCATATGATTCCTATTTGTTTGTGTTGATGCATTTGGGGAGAGAGGAATGCAATAAACTTTGAAGATTGTGAGAGATCTTTGGAGGGACTTAAGATCTTCTTTTATACGACCTTGTTTTCTTGGGCGGGTTCTATTTGTAACGGACTTAGTGTCCATGATTTTCTTCTTTCTCTTGTAACTTCTAGCTAAGTTTTATCATGTATACTTCTGGTGTACCTGAGCTTAGCCTTTTTCTATTAATGAAATCTTTTTGATTATCTATAAAAAAAAAAGTGTCTTATGGTGAAGAACTTGATGTGTCAATGGAATGCAGATGTAATCTGCTTTCAAGAAACCAAACTGAAATTTGTGAACCGAGACATCATTCAAAGTTTGCAGATTGTTGTAGTATGGGTTGGGTAAAGTTGTCTCTAATGGGGCCTCGGGTGGAATCTTAATCTTGTGGAATAGGATGGTGATGGAGTTGTTGGATCACTTTGTGGGGGAATTCTTGGTGGCTTGTCATTTTAAGAACATTGATGATGGTTTTGAGTGGGCATTTGCTAGGGCTTATGGCCCTAATGTGGGTAGTAAAAGGTATCCTTTATGGGATGAAATGTCTGGTGTTTGTAGTTGCTGGATTTTACCTTGGTGTTTTGGAGGGGATTTTAATCTTGTTTGGTTCTCTAGTGAGAGGACAGGAGCTTCATATTTTTCCAGTGCTATGGCTTCATTTTCAGATTTAATTTTTGATTTGAATATCATCGATTTACCTTTGGTGGGAGGAGATTATTCTTGGTCTAATAGTAGATATTCATCGAGGTTGGATAGGTTTCTTGTTTCGCCTTCATGGGAGGCTCATTTCTTAGGTTTGGAGCAGAAATTATTGCCAAGATTGTGCCCTGACTACTTTCCCATTATGTTGGATTGTGAGGAATTGTGATTAGAAGAAGTTACTTTAGATTTGAGAACATTTGGCTAAAGGTTGAAGGTTTTGTGGATAAGGTGAGAAGCTGGTGGAACTCCTATATAATTTTTCTGGTACTCTTAGCTTTGTTTTGGCCGGGAAATTGAAATCTCTTAAGAAAGATTTAAAGAGATGGAATAAAGAGGAATTTGAGTTGTTGGAAAGAAAGAGGAAGCAACTCTTGGAGGGGTTGAGAGTTTTGGATGATAAGGAGGTGCATGGGGGGTTATCAGATGAGGATAGAACCAGAAGATCAGGGATGGTTTCTGATCTGGAAAATTTAGCGTTAATGGAAGATGGAGGCAAAAATAAAAGGTGTTGTGGCTGAAGGGAGGGTGATAGGTGTACCGAATTTTTTCATCAATTGGTGAATTCCCATAGAAGAAATAATGCAATTGAGCTCTACGAGATGGAGACAGTTTGTTTTCGGACTAAGAAGAAATAAAGGCTCACATTGTGAGCTATTATGAGCAGCTGTTTTCTGAAACTTTTACTTGGAGACCAAAACTGGACAGCCTTGGCTTTAACACTATAGAGCAAATTGATGCTGATTGGTTGGAAAGAGAGTTTGAAGAAGAAGAAATTTTGAACATTGTAAAAGGTATGGATAAGGATAAGGCTCCTGGTCCAGATGGGTTTCCCTTGGCCTTTTTTCAAGCTTGTTGGGATGTTGTAAGAGTTGATTTCTTGAAGGCATTTGCTGAGTTTCACTCGTATATAAGGTTTGAGAAGAGTTTAAATGTGACTTTCATTGCTCTTATTCTAAGAAAGGTAGGGGCTGTGGAGATGAGAGATTTCAGGCCTATTAGTTTGGTGAATGGTGTTTATAAAATAATCTTAAAAGTGTTGGCCAATTGCTTGAGTAGGGTGATGGATAGGATAATCTTACATTCTCAAAATGCTTTTGTGAGAGGAAGATAGATTTTAGATTCTGTTTTGATCGCAAGTGAATGTTTGGAGAGTAGGCTTCCTTGTTGAATTGGACATGTAAAAAGCTTATGATCATGTAAGCTGGGATTTTGGGATTTTCTTGATTATTTGTTGAGGAGATATGGCTTTGGTGTTAAATGATACTCATGGATAAAGTATTGCGTGTCGACTCCAAAGTTTTCTATTTTGGTGAATGGAGAACCGGCTAGTTTTTTTAGTAGTTCTCGTGGTTTGAGGCAAGGTGATACCATTTCCCCTTCTTTTTGTTATGATTATGGATGCCATGAGTAGAATGATTGATAAGGCAGTGGAAATAATTTTTTGTCCAGTTTTGTGGTGGGAACAAGACAAGGAATGGTTTAAATGTTTCTCATTTGTTATTTCAAACCCGATTTTGATAATCTACATGCTTTAAGAGCACTTTTGTTGTGTTTTGAAGCTGTCTCGGGGTTGAAAGTTAATTCATCAAAGTCTGAAATTGTACTGGTGGGCAATGTTCAAAATATTTCAGTTTTGGCTAACATACTGGGATGTAGAATTTCTTCATTGCCTTTGAGGTATCTTGGGCTTCCTTTGGGTCATCTTTCAAAGCTGTTAATATTTGGGATGAGGTTATAGAAAAAATTGAAAGGAAGTTGGCTGGTTGGAAAAGGATCTACTTGTCTAAGGGGGGAAGAGTAACTCTCACTAAAAGTACTTTGTCCGGTGGTTAGTAGAGGTTTGGGAATTAAAGACTTAAGGGTTTTTATTAGAGCTCTACTAGAGGTATCAATTAGAAAGTAAAGCTCTTTATAAAAATGTGATAGATGTGATATATGGAAGTAGGTTGGGTGGCTGGTGTTCTAAAGAATCTAGTGGAACTTATGGGGTGAGTTTGTGGAAATTATCAGAAAAGGATGGGATTCTTTTTTAAAAAAAAAATTCAGATTAAAGGTAAGGGGAGATGGGAAGAGGATTCTTTTTTGGCATGATCTATGGTGTGGGGATTCCGTTCTTAAGCTGCAATTTCCTGCCCTTTTCAGAATTGCAAGGGATTGGTATGCTGCTGTTTGTGATTCTTATTGTTATGGTAATAATAATCTTGAATGAAATGTTGTTTTAATAGGGATGTTAATGATTGGGAAGTGGATGATGTTCGGACATTGCTGGTCAAACTTTATAGCTCAAAACTGTTGGTAGGAAGAAGGATTGCATGTTGTGGACTCCTGCTGCAAATGGACAGTTTTCTGTTTCTTCATATTACAGAATATTTTCCAGTCATAGTTCTTGTGTATTTCCTTGGAAAAATATTTGGAAAGTGAAAGTTCCTTCCAATATTGCTTTTTTCTGTTGGGTGGTATCTTTGGGCAAGGTATTGACAACTGATAACTTTAGAATGAGAGGTATGTTTATCACTGATTGGTGTGTTATGTGCGAAAAAAAAAAAAACATTTGAAGATGGTTGCACTCTTAGTATGAACTTTGGCTGCTGTCTGTTCTGTGTACAAGTTACTGGTTCAGCGATATAAAGCTATTTCGATATTTGGTAAAAAAAAATTCTATCAGCATTGCTGCATCATTTGACTTTTGCTGAAAATGGTTATTTTCTACCCCTATTTCGACCTCTGTAGAGAAATTTCATGGAGTTTCGAAGAAAAACAAAGCTGCTTATAATGTGGTGTCTCT
Organism: Platycarya strobilacea; assembly: GCA_036898215.1. Taxonomy (NCBI): domain Eukaryota; kingdom Viridiplantae; phylum Streptophyta; class Magnoliopsida; order Fagales; family Juglandaceae; genus Platycarya; species Platycarya strobilacea. The sequence goes on along the minus strand of CM072545.1, from coordinate 41,400,257 downwards.
TACACATTGTTCTAGAAACTCTAAATCTATCTAGTTGTACTTATTCATGTTATGTATTAATGCAGGCTGACCTTGAAGAATCCAAAACTCAGGAAAATGCAAAATTGCAGTCTGCTCTGGAAGAGATAAAACTTCAATTTCAAGAAACTAAAGCACTGCTTATCAAGGAGCGCAATGCAGCTGAGGAAGCTGCTGAACAGGTTCCAATTGTACAGGAGGTTTCGGTTATTGACCATGAAATGGTCAATAAACTTACCGCTGAAAATGAACAGCTCAAGGTAAGGTTGCTGAAATTCTGGCATTTATATGGTGCTTCTCAGAAAAGACCTTGGTGTTGCTTCTTGAATATGATCTTCATTTCTATCAGAGGCATTCAAATGTTTACTTCTGGAAGTGGATGCTTTTGAATTTGCTCATATCTTTAAGGCTGTTGCAATTTTTAGGCCCTGGTAAATTCTCTGGAAAAGAAAATTGATGAAACAGAGAGGAAGTATGAAGAAACAAGCAAGGTTTGTGAAGAGCAGTTAAAGCAGACTTTGGAGGCAGAGTCAAAGATAATTGAATTGAAGACGGCCATGCAAAGGTTTCATACTATGTGTTTTCTTCCTCTATCTGTTAGTGTCCAGCGTACCAATGAAAAAATAAAAGTTAGTGTATGGCGTGAATTGTTTTGGAAATTAATTCAATTGGATTTTTCTTGATTAGATTGCGTTTGGCTATTTTGCTTTGAATTTTGATCTATTAGAGAAAAGATCACTTCTCTGAATTATTGCCAATACTTTTCTCAGGCTTGAAGAAAAACTATCTGACATGGAAGCTGAGGACCAAATTCTGCGTCAGCAGGCATTGCTAAATTCTCCAGTTAGAAAAATGTCAGAACATTTAGCAATTACAACACCTGTCGAAAATGGTCATCATGTAAGCGAAGAAAAAAAAGTGTTGTGCTGTTTATGTATTGTTATTGGCCCTGTTATATAGTCCTGAGAGAGAAGTATACTTATTACAGGAACCACAGAGTGCCGCACCACCAAAAAAGTTTGGTTCGGAGTCTATGAGAAGATCCCAAATTGAAAGGCAGCATGTATGCACTTGATTGAAAGGAAACCAAATATTGAATGTCTAACTATTAATTTTATACCTTAATTTTTGTTGTGGAGATTAAATGGTTGATTTTGGTATTATTGTCTGGAGCAGGAGAGTGTAGATGCTCTTATCCAATGTGTGACACAAGATCTTGGGTTCAGTGAAGGAAAACCAATTGGATCATTTACCATATACAAATGTCTGCTTCACTGGAGGTCATTTGAAGCAGAAAGAACTAGTGTGTTTGATCGCCTCATTCAGTTGATTGGTTCTGCAATAGAGGTTAGTTGATGTATAGCGAAATTGTTGTTCCTTCTTTGGCCAAGTGTGGGATGTTAATAAGAACATATGACATAGATTATGTGATTTGGAATGCTTCATCACTAAAACTCACTTTATTAGCTTGAGAAAGACTTAATATTATTTTCCCTCTTTCGTTTTCTAACTATCAAAATATTAAAAACATAGTGAATAAATAGAAGGAAAATGCTAGTTTTAAAAGTCCCAAAATAACTAGCGGTCAAACCCAGGGGGCCCTGTAGCAGGACCCTACATAGAATGGTATGGTTTGAAAAGGCCCTCTGTCCAGAGCACCAGTCTGGACACTCCCCTCCTAATAAAAAGGGAAAAGATGGAATTATGTCAAGCTTATTCAACTGAATCTAACACTGTTGGAGCTTGCATTGACATTTTTTTGCAGAGCCAGGATAACAATGATCGTATGGCTTATTGGCTAACCAACACATCTACGTTGTTGTTTTTGCTCCAACGAAGTTTAAAAGCCAGCAGTGGAACTGCAGCGCGGAAGCCTCCCACCCCAACATCATTATTTGGGAGGATGACTCAAGTACTGAGATGATTATGATATATATACATACGTATATACAATTTTTTTTTTATATATATTTGCATGTGTACATTTGTGTCCACGCATGCATGCTTTGGCACAAATGTACGCATCTATATACAAAATAAAATTTCATGGGCATTATCATCTGTTTGTTGATGTTGTTTCCTAGGGTTTCCGTTCTTCTTCTGCCAATCTTTCAGTTGGTCCAATTGATATAGTCCGCCATGTCGAGGCGAAATATCCTGCTTTGCTTTTCAAGCAGCAGCTTGTTGCATATGTGGAGAAGATATATGGGATTATCCGAGACAATGTGAAGAAGGACTTGTCACCACTCCTTTCTTCGTGTATCCAGGTATAGTGAATCTCAATTTTCCAGCACTGTATCTGTACAATGAATTGTCTCCTTTTTTTCCTATACAGATTTTTCGGGGCTTAAATTTTGCGAGACAATTAATGTCATCTATATACGTGATTTTAGGATGAATTCAAGTTAGTTTATCTTTGTTTATATTTCATGATCATTTTCTCCCTGAATCTGATGTAATTTATCTTCTTTTAGCTTAGTTTTACTCATTATACCCAGCCATATACAGGGCATGACTTCTATGGTAGGCTTGCTTTATTTCCTCTATATGTTTGCCACAGAAAGTGATGAAAGCAGCTAGGTTTTCTTGGTTGATGTCCTGTGCTAGCCTGTAGTCCTATGGTTCTGATTGGTTTATCATATCTTAACTAGCAATTTTCTAATGCCAGTTATCTGTCTGACAATCAGGCACCCAGAACATCAAGAGGAAGTGTATTAAAGTCATCTGGGCGGTCTAATTCGAATAGTCCCCTAGCTAGTCCTTGGCACAGCATGATTGAGAGCCTTAATGGCGTTCTCTGTACATTAAAAGACAATTTTGTATGGAATTAATTTTGGGAATATTCATGAGAATTATTATCTTATTTTTGAGTTTTAGGAACTTACAGGGAACTTTGTTTCAGGTTCCTCCAGTTCTTGTTCAGAAGATATTCACTCAGATTTTCACGTATATTAATGTACAGCTCTTTAATAGGTAAACTGTGTTCCTCTGTGTGTGTCAAGATATGTTATAAGCTGTCAGTTAATATTTTTTTTTATATCAATAAACATGTTTTTATTGATCAAAAGAGTAGGCCTAAGCCCAGGTATATGGGACATATACAATGGCAATGCCTAGGCATGCTAGTTTAGAGATACAAGGAATAAGCCGTCAGTATAACTTATGGATGCCATTACTTGTTTGATGCTGCTGCAGTCTTCTCCTTCGCCGAGAGTGCTGTACATTCAGCAATGGGGAGTATGTGAAGTCTGGGTTGGCTGAATTAGAGCTATGGTGTTGCCAGGCAACAGAAGAGGTACTATTTTGGAAAATATTATACCTAGTGAAGGTCTGTTGGACACTTGTTTACCATGGGCAGATCTTTGTAATAGCACTCAATGAGCTGTAGCTCATTCGAGACTTCCTCCCCCCATAAGAATGGGCTGGAGGGGAAGGTTGTGGGTGTGTTTAAAACTTATCATAAAAAAAGTAAAAATAAAAATTGTATTTATTATTGTTTGTTTGAACCTTTTATCTTTGCAGTATGCTGGCTCATCATGGGATGAACTCAAACATGCAAGGCAGGCAGTCGGATTCTTGGTATGTTCTTTTCATGTTGAAGCAGAAGAACAACATAAACATGATTTATTGTTTATTGATCTGACATACATTGAGAAAGCCAAATATAGAATTAGGTTCAAGTGCCGTGGAAAATTTTCTATGGGATGAAGAAAACATATTCATTAGGTGGTATTTTTATATCAACCACTTTACTTTTGGGCTAATTTTATTTCTTTAATTCCTGATAATTTTTTTTTTAATTTATTTAATTATTCTGAAATGGTAAGGTATAAAAGTCTAAAGTTCATTTTCTTAAATGGGTTAAGCATCCCAACTAGGTGTTTTCTCTTGTATACACCCATTGTACTTGGAGTTGGCTACTCGTATTGACATTAATAAATATTTACTTATAAAAGAAAAGCCTGTTGGAGGAGTTCAAAGTTTTATTTTTTAGAACCCTGTGTAATTGGGCCATTGCTGTGGATTTTCATGGCATGACCTTTATGACTTTCTTGCTTCTAATGTGCCCCTACCTAGATAGGGAATTATGTTTGTAATTGGCCATGCCATTCTTTGATCAATAAAATTTGTATACTTAAAAAAATTAAAAATAAAAAAGATATAAAAGTCTTATCAGATATTTGTCATCAAGCAATAGGCTGCATGGTCGAGTCCAAATTAAAGTAATGTAGTTTGAGAGACTGATTTGAAGTTCTTTGAGTTACTACAGAAGTTATCGTATCTTTCCTTCCAAGATCTCTCATATTTATGCAAATTGTTGGGCTAAAACTCTTGAACTGAATGATGTTAGTTTTCTGGATTGAATTAGCTTTTCTTCTGTTTTTTAGGTATTTACTTTGTATACGTTCCGTGCACTTGGACTTTTCCTATTCTTGGAAATAAAGTTTCCTATTAATTATAAAAAATATATATATTTATGCAAATCGCTGAGGCGATGTTTTCATTGCAAATGCACAAATTTCGCACCTTAGTTGGGAACACTAACACTTATCCACATAATACCTTTACAATCCACACAATCCTAGGTTTCATTTTCATAATATCTGTTAGTCAAATCCCTAATATATTCCATCTGGTTTCACATTAGTTTTTGCCACTTGACAGTGTTAGGTTGGCTTTGATGCCATTTGTCACGATTTGTGGACACATCAGCTACTTCTGGTCCTTACCCCAAAGGAACTAGTCATTATTGGATTTCTTGTAATTGCTTGTGGGATCTATTACATGCAAACATTTCACAGTCCATGTGGTCCAAAGTATCACATTCTTCAACCAATTGTTCCAGGAATTCCATGTGGAACTCTTAAATAATTATTGGATAGAGACAATAAAGTGACGTCTGAATTCATAGCTCCTTTGTATCTAGTTATTTTTATGGACAGGATTTTACGTTTTTTTATTATTTATTTTAAATTTTATATGAAAGAATTTGTTAACAGGGTTCCGTATGGTTATGAGCATTCTTTTTCTTCCATCATGTCTGCTTTTTTTATGGTATTAAATATATACACTAATGCAGTAAATAGTTACTTCAGCTCTGATGGATATGATATTAAATCTCAATTTTCCTTAATAAACTCTCTGCAGGTTATACACCAGAAGTCTAGAATTTCCTATGATGAAATTACTAACGACCTCTGCCCTGTAATTCTCTCTCTCTCTCTCCACACACACACACATCATTGCATGATTTCTTTTAGAGTTTAAACTGATAGGACTGGCTGCATGTCTAGAAAAATATTGTTCTATCATACTCATTATTGCTTCTGGTCTTCAGATCCTGAGTGTTCAGCAGCTCTATAGAATATGTACGCTATACTGGGATGACAATTACAACACTAGAAGTGTATCACCAGATGTAAGCCAAAAGATTGATAAAAATAATTTTTTTAATGTTTCTCGATATTGATTTCCTTTCTATAGTTGGAGTAAATTGATGCGTAAGTTTGCAATGTGTTCCTGCTCCTGTAATTTTTGCAGGTCATTTCCAGCATGAGGATTTTAATGACAGAGGACTCCGACAATGATGATGGCAACTCCTTTTTGTTGGATGATAATTCCAGGTTTGCTTGCACTCTTTTCTATCTGTGGGAAATAACTTTGTGTCTATATACAGAAAGAACAATTCATAAGAGATCTTTTCAAGGTTGGATGACAAGGAATTCTTTTTCTTTCTTGAAACTACAAGAAAATACATTCAAGGATATATATATATATATATTTGTGTTGAAACTCTTAAGGAAATAAAGATACGCACATTTTTATTTATGTTACTATGATATCTAGTGATGGATTAAAAGAAAATTTCTACAACTTGTGTTCTCTACTCGCATTAATTATAATTATTGTAAATGCAGCATTCCTTTCTCAGTTGATGATATCTCCGGTTCCCTCCAAGAGAAGCCTCTTTCTGATGTAAAGCATCCTGCAGCACTCTTGGAGAATCCAGCCTTCCAATTTTTACAGGATTAAGGCCGTGGTTCTTTTATCATTTTTTATTCACTGTGGTGCGTCAAATTTAGTCGAGGATTCAACTGAAACTTCAACTCCGCTCAAAAGCCACTGTAAATCCAACCCTTCATTCCCCCGCTCTCTTATATTTTTCCTTCATTTTAGCATATCCACTGTCCTGGGGTAAAATTGTTCTGTATATTAGCAATGTAAAATTTCCTTTAGGCTGGTTCAGATAGTTAAAGAGACAGACTGGGACAGGGATAGGTTCTACACTTTTGAGTCCACCACGTGCTTTTCCTCTGTATTTTCATTTGTTTTTTTTTTTTCCCTTTGTAACGGGTCACTTGTGGCCAGCATTCTTTGTAGGGTTTGTAGGAAAGAAGAAAGTTACCGTTAGTGAGGTGGGAGGAGCTGATCTTAATGCTACTTTTCCAGTCCCCCCACGTATTTAAAAAGCAACAGAATATGTCAAGATATATCTCTGTATTGTAATTGAACTGTAATATAGTATATTTCTTCTCATTTCACTCCATATATACAGTTGCAAAGATTACTTACAATACACTCTTTCTTGCATGTAATTGTTGGGGCAAATCTTTTTTATTATTTTATTTTCAATTGAAGCTTATTGAGATGCAAATGCTCCTTCTTGTAAAAGATATATATAGAAGATGATTCGAGCTTAAATTGAAAATCTCCAATTTTGATCGAAAATTCGGTCGAGTAAGCCGGACGAAACCAGAATTTTGGTTAATGTTTGTCAATTTTAAATATATAGATCATGCAATTAATCTCACCGGCCAACAGAAAGAGAAAAGGGAAGAGGAATCATCAGTCATGAGCAGCCCTAATTGTAAGCTATATGATTTCGATAGGTGTGGAATTATTGGATTTGAACTCTTGTGACTGGTACGTACTTACGTACATTAAGTGTCTTGTTTTTGTAGTACTCATTTAGCATCATCAAACAGACACGACAAATTAATTAGGTTGCTAGCTAACAATTAGTAGATTTGAAGGCCATAATTTACGTTACGTGACCAACCTGTAGATCGACTGCCTAATTAATTACCTAACTCAACCTATCATGACCTTATGACCTGCTAACATGATTACATTAATTTATGCAATGCATGAAATTCATCTTACTAATTATTAATATTGCAGCTTCTACGATATAATTTCGTCATAGAGATCATTTCAATCGTTATTTTCGAATTAAGTAATTTATTGATATTTTATGATATCATCAGCAGCCTATCATCCATTTTGCAATATTGCCATATATATATATGCATGTATATAATTATAAGCGTTAATCCTGCACAATGCATGCATGCATTCAGAATTTCAGGTTTAATTCTACATATTTTTCCCGACAATATATATATTGAACACCACCCACTGCCACAATCCAAGGAAGAAAAGGTATAAATTAACCAACGAGAAAAATCGGGTTTTCAAGCTCTCTTTTCTTTCCCCTCCAAAATCCAAATTACTGCATGATGTTCATTCGCGCGAGTTCGAATGGCCGCGTCAAGAGGCAAAAACTAATTAAACCAAAAAACCAAAAAAAACAAAAAAAACAAAAAGGTATATTAAATATTATAATATATTGGATTTGTTTTTCAACCTGGAAAGTTCTTTTTTTTTTAAAAAAAAAAAAGAAAAAAGAAAAAAGAAAAAGAAAATTCAAATAAAAAAAGGGGTTTTGAACGTGGCTTGAGTAGTACTAGTACTACCGATCGATCGATATTGGAGTTAATCATTAAGCAATTGGGGGCATGCACATGATGGATGCATGCATGCATGGTGGTCTCATATTTTGGAATATTGTCATTAAAAGCGTTTGTTGACCGGTTCGTTCCTCAAGATGATCAGTACCAACGGTCTCACCCGACTCTTCCAACGACACTCATGTGATCACATGTCTTTCCCACGTTTCCCATCCACTTGAGGGAACAAATTTGACTACGTCTTTAATTAATATGCATGCGGCTCGATCCATATATACGATGTCGGTTATTACAGTTATGGGAGTTGGTTGCCTTTATATATATATACCAATTATAAATATGTTTTTTTATTAGTGATAAACAACTAAACTTCGAAGTGGTTTACATCATGGGATTAATTCAGAACCGTGATCGCGCGTGGTCCTAATTCCTTCTAATTAGATATGGAATAAATTGGAATCCATCAAGGATTGTTATCCCGATCAAGGAGATCGATCATCTGTTGGATGATAGGTAGACCGACAATTTGATTCTGGTATAATAAGGTGGTACTAATATTGCACGTTACTGCTCAAGGACGAACAATACGTTATCGTGATATCGATGCGCCGACCACCTTCAGAGGAAAATTAATGAAATGCATTAATATTCTATATATAGATCGAATATTAACAATAATAATAATTACTTATATATATGTTGTACTAAAATTGAGGCCGGGGCCAGGATCGATGAGGTTGATATGAGGCACGTACGAACATATAGTGCTTGGACTAGGGTTTTGGTTCGTGCATCTTGTTCATGAAAAATCATCTAGTTAATTTGGTCGAAGCTAGATAGGAATTAGCCTTCTTGAGCCCCCGATCGAGTGTTAAAAGAGGTTGCTATATTGTTCTCCTAAAAAAACGATCATATCATGTAATTGGTTAATGCTTCAATTCTTTCTTTTTGCACTAATAATTTGTTTGCTGGGCATGCAGAGAGCTAGCTAGCTAGCTAGGACCGATGATAAACCCAAATGTAGAGACCAAGCTAGCTTTGAACATATATTGGTCGTGTATCAGCCATTAATGCCTTAACACTAGATTCATTAAATTAAACTAGTCAATCGTCGATATTGTTGGCGGGTTGTCGGCCCAAGACTACCCAACAGATATAATATATAGTGATCGATGATTGAATAATAATTTTGCCAATATTAGCTAGCTTAGAACCTGCTGCATGCATACTGCTCGCTGTTAGTAAATAGTAATCTCTCTCTCTCTCTCTCTCTCTCTCTCTCTGTGGACTCGCGTGGAGCGGAAGGGAGTAGTGAATCCATCAGAGATAGGTCAGGCATATAATATTTAAATTATGAAAAAAAATTACCAATAAAATCTAGACGATGATCTCGCAAGAAAGATTATATATAATGGTTGTGCCTAGTACGTACTGTTTATCCGGTCCTGCCATGGTATTTGGATGACTTAACAGAAATAGACCTCATTCATTCTAACGTCTTCACTATCGATCGAACTCATTAACAGAATCTATTTATCGAAAACTGTGTCATTTATATTTATAGTGACATATATATATATACACACACCAAACCCAATTCCGCCCTAATTAATAACAAACACATAATAATTAATATATTCATGTATATTATATTATAATAAGAAAGCAGTTGATGATCAAACCCTCGTTGACAAGTGGAAAATGATTGTTGGGATGTTCTAATTATAATTAATGTATGCGGAAAAGAACCATTCATTGATTTTCTTAGGCGCAACGTCCAACGCGTTTAATTTGGGTCACATGCAGTGTACTTGACCAAGATGATTCGTTTTTGTACAGAACTTTGATGAAGCAGAACAATATATATATAATATGTCCATCATTTTCTTCTGAAGTTTTTGAGGCGATGGCACGGCGCAATTAATTTATAGGAAAGATGTTATTTTACATAGAATCGTGACTCCGTAATCATCGCATAATTATTTTAAAAATTAATAGTAAAATTTATTATTAAAAAATTAATTTTTATTTTATGTGAAACTCAAATTTTATTTTATTTTTTTAAAAATGATTACGCAATAATATCCCAGTTCACAATTATATATATTTTCTACATACACATATATCATACATATATATATATAATATGCATTATACTGGAATGAATATATATATATATATATATATAGCACTTTGGTTCTCTTTTTAATATAAATAGTACATGTCATGAGTAGTTTAAATCAATGCATGCATGAGATGGTCCTTGTACGTAGAAATAAACCTGATGGTGGAATTGGTAGCTAGCTTCTGTCTTATTGGACGTTATATATTACTTATTAGTTGCATATTACATCTAATATATATATATATATATATGTATATAATGTTTTATGGCTTATTTAATTGGTATAGTAGATAATTAATTGAGGTGTGTATATTATATATATATATATGAATAATTTTTATTGCAGTCCACGTATATACGTTGAGATGGTTAATTCGTGAGATGAGAGAAAGAGAGAGATCACAAAGTCAAATGAAGGCAATATATAAATTTGTCTAATTAAGGGGATCGAAATAAAGTCCTTTTTATATTTCTGGGCAACGTGTTAGGGCAAATGATGCGCCTACACTTATGATCATCAGTAAATTAATTAATTAATTATCAACCAAAAAAGGATCAATATATATATATATATATTCAAGATATCTGAGAAGGGATAATTAAGGCACCCCAATTAAAATCAAAGAGGCAGTGGTTGAAAGAAAATTAGTTAAAATAAAAAAGAGGAAATTGGTTAATTATATATAGCCTATAGTTTATATATATATATAGGAATACTCCAACTGGTGCACTATTACTGGTTCTCAATTCTCAAGTATCTGACTTTTCAACATGATGAAAAAACACATTATTACATGATGAAAATTCAACTTACGAAAAACAAAGAAAGGATCAAATTATTAGGAGATCAGTATTTCAAATTAAGGGCCCCTTTGAATAGTGATATCATATGATCATCATCTAGTCTCATCAAAATGGGGCAATCTTTTAAGCACTAATAAAACAATAAATAAATAAATAAATCATATATATATTTTATATCAGCTTGTTCAACCCTAATTACGTAACAATAAATTTTTGGCCTCAGTCGCAAGATATATTGCATGTAGATACGTTACTTGTTCTTTCCATCGATGCAGCTACGCGGGTAGCTAGACTCCTGGTTTGGAGTCCACCAATATTACCACCAAGTTTTTTTTTTGGAACTATCAATACCACCAAGTTAATAAAGAAAAACGATATAGTAAAATCAAATTGTAATAATAATATTAATGCTTTTAGGCACGTAGCCGGCCGGCCTCGGGTTGGTGGACTAATTGGGTGCTTAATCGAAGCAAAGCCCTCCACTGCATATATATTTATATAGTACTTCTCGAACCTCTAATAATTTTGAAAGAAGTTAAAAGATTAAGAAAAGAACTGTAATCCATGCTAGCTAGCTTTAGAATTAGTACGTAGTACATAGCCACAAAGAATGTTGTTTGACCTCGATCAGTTACATACAGGCCATGCAGCCAGGTGGCCTGATCTTCGAATTAACTGGATCATGATCATCAGGTGCCATTGCAAGCTGGCTAGGCTGGCGAGCTCGATAAAGATCGATAAACCACAACTAAATCTCTAATATTAGATCATATATGAAGGAAGGGTGTGGATTCTGATGATCTCTATGTCTTTCTTTCATGCAGGCACGTACACACATGACAATTATTAGCTTGCACAAAGGGATGCGTGCGCGCATGACTTGCATGCATAGATATTTGTTTTTTTGGGGGAGGGGGGGGGGGGGGGGTGGGGTGGGGGAAGGGGGCGCAGATCAGTTTGTCAATTTCTAGAATTGGAGAGGCCATACCAAGTTTGGAATCATAAATAACCCTTCAAATACAATAATCATAAAGTGCCTATAATCATGATCAGCTAATATATAATATACGACGAACAGTACCTCGGCCTTAATTTGGAATAGAAGGGCTTTAGTTTTGTGAAACCAAGGTTTCATCACGTGATCAGGCACCTCTTTTTTCCCATGACATATCTCTATCCTTGTCACCCCATTCGGCGCCAAAGAGAAATAATTTGCACATTAAGTCCTAAATAGACATGAATTGGCTCCGTACAAGCCTTTATGAAAAAGCGAACCACACCTAAAAAACAAACATGTAAAAGAAACTTTTTTTTAATATTAGGATGATCCACTTTTTTACAAAAGATTTATATGATTGAGGATTGTCTATTTGAGAGTACTTGTATTGCATTAGATATATAGTATTGAACGTAAATTCCAAACGCTTGGAAGGTTTGAAATTACTAAACCAATTAGTGGCTGTGTATTCCACACACACGCAAGATATATATATATATATATATACACGACATACAGTTTTAATGTATAATTAGTTGGGAAACTTATATACTGGGCTTCATGTGGTCCAAAAATAACATGTTCCAATGCAGAACAACTAATAAGGACGTATATTAATAGTATACATATATATATATAGATGGTGTAGTACTGTGGTCCAAAAATTGTCCGATATATATATATATATATACATAGAGATCAGAGAGGATAATTTTTTACGATGATCAGCTCCGGCCGGACCGGCCCCCATGCAGCTAGTTGCAAATCATGGGTACTGCACCCTAGTCATACATTATATATCCTCATCACGAGCCGAAACTTCAAGTTCAACTGCATGGGTTTTTTAGTCAAATCTGGAACTTATAATAAGGTATTGGCCGCCGTTCTTTATATAGGGACGTCCTAGCTAGTTGCTTAAACTCGTACGCTTTCCAACATGCTGTACTTAATTAATTAATCCTACTCATCATGTATATATATCATAATGGCCTTTCACTATGCTTGTTTTCGTAATATTAATGGAGTAAAGCTGGCCGGCTGGTCCAGTACTAGCTAATATTACACGATTTTCCTTACTGTAAACTGAAACTAATTCTATTAATTTCTTCTATTTTAATTTATATATCTTTCTAGTTAATTAATTATGGATTTGTTTTTCTCATTTCCAAGATCTGATCATCCTAACTTGTGAAAAAAAAAACTTCGTCAATTAATTACAAAGTTATTTTTTTGTTTAAATCTTCATATATTGTCAACATCAACATGGTGTACTAATTAATCATCCATCCCCATATAAATATATATATATTATCGCATTAAACTAGGGGTGGCAATATGTTACAGGACCCGTTAATCCAACACGAACATGACACGATAATAGCGGGTTAGGATTTAGTCTTAATGAGTTTCGGGTCAAAATGGGTTGACACGTTATGACACGATTGCTTAACGGGTTGATAGCGAGTCAACCTGTTTTAACCCGCTATGACACATTATGACACGTTAACAAAATTAAAATTATAAGTATACTTTTATATTTAAAAGTAAATTTGTTAGAATCTTAATGTTAATATTTTCTTTGTTTAGATTGTAATTTATATTTGTAGTTAGTATTATAATTTTTATAAATATTATGATTTTAAAATTTGTATAAAATTATGCTGAGTTGAATTAAATCAAACAGATTAATTTTAGTCATATTTAACACATTTGTATAAGCATGTTGAAACGTATCATATTTTTTCATGTTAATTTATTTTGTAATATACACTAATGAGTCATAACGGGTTGACACGACACGACACATTATATTAACGAGTCGTGTTAGGGTTTAAGATTTTGACACGATAAATTTAACGAGTCGGGTTAGGGTTGACCTATATAGTATAATATACATGTCTTAACACGATACGAATACCACCCGTTGACACAATTTGACATCCTTACATTAAACATCATACTAAAGTGATCATGAAGTGCTTCTGTATAATACGTAGTACTTTTCACTCCACTTGATCTTAATTATAACTTTGATAGGATATATATATATATATAGAGGCCCATCATGACTCGAATACACCGAAGGCGCACAAAATTAGTTTATTTTTATAGATTATATATATTGATCTAGTCATGACTCATATGATCATATCCTAGATCATGTTCCAACATATATATCTTATATATATAATATTGATCTGTATGATCAATCTTTATCAGCAAGAAATTTGGAAGACAAACTGTGCATGTCAGCCCACATATAATATACTCATCCTGTACGTTTTTCTTAGTGATTTATATATATTTACCTTAAGAGTAGTAGTGCCATTATGCCTCCTTAATTTGCCAATTTAATATGTCTTCTAGTGCAAATTGTAAGTAAGATTAAAAAAAAAAAACTTAATGATGTCGACGAGAAGGCCAGACGAGGTCGTTGGCAATGATAAAAAAAAACAACTATGGAGAGAGAGAGAATAAAAAAAGTGTGGAAAATTAAGATATGGCAGATAAAATTAAGGGATTTTATAACGGACGACTTATTACGGCAAGGTGACTATTAATGCTATAGTGTCCGCACCATCAGGAAAAACAAATTCTTCTAGCCAACGCACACTGCATGAATAAATCTGAGAAGATTCTAGAATATTTCTGTAACCATTTCTATACACCTGTCCTTCTCTAATTGCTTGGTGTAATTTGGAATTTTGTCCAGACATGTCTATAAATAGATCATACAATGTGTAACTTGTAAATCAATGAAAATGAGGAACAACCAGGGAAATACAGTCTTTGTGTCCTCTATGAAATTCTCATAAACAGTGACAGAGCATCTCCTTTCTCAATTACTCAACATGGTATCAGAGCCTAAAGACCCACGTTTGCTACTTTCATGGCGTCACCTTCTCATTCTTCCCTTCCAAAAATTCCATCCTCTATCACCATTGCTGTTTCCCACTCTGTCAGCCTCAAACTTACCCTAGACAATTACATATTATGGAAAACCCAAATCGTGCCCTTCTTAAAGGGACACCAAGTCTTTGGCTATGCCGATGGAAGCATCACTGCTCCTCCAGTCCTTATTGATGACAAACCAAATCCCTTGTTCACTCAGTGGCAAACACAAGATCAACTCATCTTATCAGCCATCACTACTTCTATTTCTGAATCTTTACTCCCTCAAGTTGCCGATTGCTCTACTTCCCACGAACTATGGGTCACCCTTCAAAATCTCTTTTCTGCCAGGTCCACTGCTCATCTCATGCTGCTCATCTCATGCATACCCAATATCAACTCACCACTATGAAGAAAGGCTCGGACTCCATTTCTGATTACTTTAACAAAGCCAAAAACCTTGCATCCTCTCTTGGTGCCTCTGGTAACACCTCTCTGATCTTGAATTCTCTATCTACCTTCTTGCGGGGCTAGGCACCGACTATGACCCTCTTGTTACATCTCTCACTACTCGCCCGGATCCTATCTCCATTCCCTAACTCTACAGCTACCTCCTTAATCATGAATCTCGCATTTCTCATCAAACCCAATCCCTTCTCTCTAGCTCTCAACTATCTGCCAATATTATTGGCTTTCGCCCATCCCACCCCAACAATTTCACCTCTCAACGCGGTCGCTCTTCTCAACGAGGGGGTCGTCGTGGTCGCGGTCCACATCGTAGCGGCAACAATGGCTCGCGAGGCTCTTACCAACCTAACCACAATTCCAATCCTCACCCAGATAGCCGTCCTTCGTGTCAAGTCTGCAATAAGGTTAGTCATCTAGCGATCAATTGCTACTATCGCTTTGACCACTCTTACCAGGCTCCGGCACCCTCTTCCTTGACTGCCAATTTCATGGCACTGCCTCCAGTTTCCTCAACAAATGCCTGGTTCCCTGATACGGCAGCAACTCATCATTTTACGCCAGAATACACAAATCTCAACCTTAGATCGTCACCTTACTAGGGCTCAGATCAGATTAGTATCGGTGATGGCTCCTCCTTATCCATTCAAAATAGTTTTTTTGCAACAATAATTAAGTCGCCAAATATAAAAATAGCCGCAAATACTACATTTTCTTATAGTGAATCATGATATGCTATATATATATATATATATACTAAGTCAAGAGCAACGTGCAAAGCACGTTGCCTAATTAAGTACAATAGATTTTTTACAAAAATAATATAATTAAAAAAAATTAAATTAACAAACATCTATAAATAATAAAAACTCAAACGTAAAACTTAGTTTACGCCATCATAATTTCTAGTTTCTTTTCTCTCAAGAGCAGATTAATTTGGCATCTATGAATATTAGGATGAGGTAGGAGATCAATAGACAAAAATTCCTATTCAAAATTTATATAACGATTTTATAATATACACTAAATTAAAACTATGCAATTGTACCTAGTTAGCTGTATAACATTAATTTAAACATGTTAATCTTAATAGTTCTGTAAATACAATATTTTTTGTGCAGTTCTTTTCACATCGTTCAGTCGACACCGGCTATATTAGAGTCCTTACTGTAGATGCAGTTTTCGCCCCTGATAAAGCCATATATAATTGACCATGTGAAAAAACAGAATGAGGTAAATATATGCCAACAAAATCCAATATCTACCCTTGTGACTTATTTATAATCATTGCAAAACTTAATCTAATAAGAGATTGAGTTCGTTTGAATGAGAAATCATTAATTTCATCAACACTTGATAAGAATGGGATCATTGGAATAAAAACTTTTTTTCCACTATGTTGCCCAACTGTAATTTCTGTATCAATGACATTTTGATCAAAATCTCGATAAATTAGACGTGTTTCGTTGCATAGTTTTTCTGAAGGATTAATGTTTCTAAGTAGTATGATGAGATATTTTTTCTTCAATAATAACTATATCAGTTCATATTTACGTTTGATTATAACTAAATTAAATAATTGTAGATAAGATTGTATATGAGTCACTTTGACAAACTAAGGGTTCGTTTGTTTTGGCAGATGAAATCAAAACTCCCAAACTCATCATTACACTTTTTCAAAATCTCATACGAAATATAATAAAAAATTTAACTTTTTCAAATTCTAAAACTAATTTTTCAAATCCCCATACAAAACTAATATTAAAAAAATATATTACAATAATATTTTATTATTTCTTTAATTTTATCTTATTTCATCTCTAAAAACAAACAAAGAAATAGAAAAACTGATGTGTAAATGGATTCCATGTTTCACATTGAAAAAAATTCATAACAAATTCATTATCATTTTTAAAATAGATAGCCAGTTATATCATAGACTTTATAGTTATAATATATATATATATATATATGTAGACCTCAAAAGAATCAAACTTATACAATAATTATAAATGGTTTACATTTCTTTATACTTATTAAATATATATTAATAAATAGATATATTTATCTATTAAATGGTTTACTTTTACGTAATATATCATTAATATCAAAATGTAAAATATATCAGTTGTGGTGTATAAACTAATATATTTATTATATCTAAACAATGGTCTGTGTCACGTTTACGTTTACATCTACAAATATATTCTAAAATTTAAAATTCTAAAATTGGTTTTAAATTAATATATTTTTTAAGAATTTAAAATATTTTTTGTTAGAAAATTACTATTGTTTAGATATAATAAATATATCAGTTAACTACAAATATATCTAAACTAATATATTTTTTAGGAAATTAAAATATTTTTGGTTAGGAAATTACTATTGTTTAGATATAATAAATATATCAGTTAATTACAAATATATCAGTTCACGTTTACGAAACGTAATATATTAGTTCACGCCTATAAATATATTCTAAAATTAGTTTTAAATTAATATATTTTCTAGGAAATTAAAATATTTTTGGTTAAGAAATTATTATTGTTTAAATATAATAAGTGAATGTTAAATTTATCAGTTACTTAACGGAAAAATGTGAAAATCGGTTAAGTGGTCGTTAGATAGTCACTTATTATAATATATATATATATATATATATAAGAAAAGCGCATATACCATACAAAAACTAGACAGGGGTAAACTCTCAAGTATTATTTTTATAAAGAGACATTTTAAATATTCTCAAATATTTTCAAATATTTCCTTTCAAACATTAATCAAATGTATAAAATATTCTTCAATTAGTTTAAGACTTCAAAATTTTCATTTAATTATTATCTAGACATAAAATTCAATACAAATTTCTCAAACTTATAACCAAAACACAAAAAACAATAAAAAAAATTAAATTTTAAAACAAAAACAATATTAAAAAATATCTTCAAACACATGCAATTTTAAATTTATAATATTTTTACTTAACTTTTTATCTTATTTTTTAAAATTGATCAATAAGTTATCTTAACTTAAATCGCATGCCATGATTTCAATAATGATATTAACAAATATTATGAGATATTATAATTAATATCCAAACTATATCATTACAATATCTTATTATGAGATATCACTAATTATCAGATCAGATATCACTAATTATCAGATCCCCGAAAACATGCATATGCAGTCAAGGTAGGTTTATGCGATGTACTCAAAACTGTATCGTTGCAATGTATTGAACTGGGATCAGACAAAATGGTTGGGGTTTCCAGTAGTGCTAGTAGCTGCATTGGTTTGTAGGGGGTAATTTTATCTTAGGAACCAATTACCCTTGAAAACAGGTTGCTCAGCCATGTGCCTCCCTAGTACTGGAAGTGGAAGCTACCCATTGGACCAAATAAGATGATCAAAAGAGTATATATGGAAGCTACCCATATATATAGCCTAGTTTGACGACCAAACCTACTATAGTAGGTTTGGTGGTCAAACTAGCTAGGCTAAATCCGAAGAGAACAAACAAAAAATGGGAAAGGTTGACCAAAGAAGACTACTGATCTCCTATAAAGGCATACAGAGATCAAAAGTACTGACTCGAGAACCACTTAAACCCAAAAAAGAAATAATTGGAGAAAAAAATATAACAAAAATAAAACATACACATTAATGATTTCGTATCAGTTTTGTGGGTTATGAATGTATTATTTTATGTAATTAATTTATAAGAAAAAGGGAAGGCGGCCACTATATATCTAGCTAATTATGATGTGAGAAAGACCCTCAAATCATTTTCAAATCCCAATCACATGCAGCTCTCATGGCTATGCCCTTCCCTATTTAAGCCTCCCCATCCCTCTTCCCCCCTCCACATACATACACATGATCACTTAAACAAATATCATTTTGTATGTTTCCCTTCTACACTCCTCGTTGTCCCATCTCTCTTTTCACATAATTAGATCAAATTACTAGCTATAGCTAGCTAGTTCGTTCATTTGGTAAACAACCTTCTCTTATCAGTTATCACCTTATATTCATTGGAATACTGCCATTAAACTTTAATATCTCCATCAATATCTCTCGTAGAATCTCTCACCAATATCCCAAAAGCCACATACATAGATACACGTTAGATCTCAACCATGATGCCAAACGGTTGTCTGAGTATACCACCAATGGTTCCAGCTTTTGACCATGAGGGCCTTTTTGCAGCTCCCCGATGCATATGGGTGAACGGACCGATCATAGTTGGGGCCGGTCCATCGGGTTTAGCCGTTGGTGCTGGCCTTAAACAACAAGGAGTACCTTTCATTATCCTTGAACGAGCCAACTGCATTGCCGCTCTATGGCAAAACTGCACGTATGATCGCCTCAAACTTCACCTCCCCAAACAATTCTGTCAACTACCCAACTTCCCTTTCCCACAGGACTACCCAGAATATCCTACCAAATATCAGTTTGTCGATTACCTAGAATCATATGCCAAACACTTTGATATAAGCCCACATTTCAATGAAACAGTGCAGTCTGCTAAGTATGATGATACTTTTGGTTTGTGGAGAGTCCAAACAATTAGAAAAAGTAGCTCATCAAACCCTTGCGATCAAGTTGAGTACTTTTGCCGGTGGCTAGTGGTTGCCACCGGTGAAAATGCAGAGAAAGTGATGCCGGAGTTTGGGGGTTTGGAAGAGTTTGGTGGCCATGTCATGCATGCTTGTGACTACAAATCCGGCTACAGCTATAGTGGGAAACGTGTACTTGTTGTTGGTTGTGGGAATTCGGGCATGGAAGTCTCCCTCGATCTTTGCAGTAACAATGCCGAACCAGCAATGGTTGTTCGAAGCTCGGTGAGTAAAAGTTATGACTACATAAAGATGACTATTCTACCATGGAATAGTCATCTTTATGTAGTTGTATCTTACAAATTTATAAACTGACGTATTTTATCAAAATATATTAAATTGTAAAATTATTTTTATTATAAAGTAATGTAATGGATCAAATGAGTCATGTCAATTTGTATGTAATTATTTTTATATAATTCATTTGTGGATGTCTTCTACAACCAATACTTTTAGTAGTTTCATGTTCAACTTATAAAGATCATGACATTAACGTTATAGTCACAAAGAGTCTACACAAAAGCTGATTTTAGTAGTTTTCATGTTCAACTTATAATAATGTTAATCATCATGTTACTGTGTTCGACAGGTTCATGTATTGCCAAGGCAAATTCTTGGAAAATCATCTTTTGAATTAGCAGTCTTTTTAATGAAATGGCTGCCACTTTGGCTTGTGGATAAGATATTGCTGATTCTTGCGTGGTTCATTCTTGGGAATATGGAAAAATATGGTCTGAGAAGGCCATCGATAGGTCCTTTACAGCTAAAAAACACTTCAGGAAAGACCCCTGTGCTGGACATTGGAGCGTTGAAGAAAATTAGATCTGGGGAGATCAAGGTGGTCCCTGGAATCAAAAGGTTCTTTCCCGGCAAAGTTGAATTCGTTAATGGAGAGGATTTGGAGATTGATTCTGTTATTCTGGCAACTGGGTATCGCAGCAATGTTCCTTCATGGCTAAAGGTAACTGAATTTTCATCAAATTAATGGTTCTGTAGAATTTGGAAGTGTGGTCGGCTTGTTATCTCGGTGGTTTCATTGTCTTATTTATGAGCAAAATTTAACATGAATAGTTTCTTCTGCTATCCAATTACCCTTTTTTTCCTTGCGTGGAAGATGTCATACTGTGATACTGATAACTGAAACAACGGGCTGGGTTGTTTTGTGCCCACTCTCTTTTTACTTACCTTCACTACAGAGAAAAGTTGTCCTCATTTGACTTCAAATATAAGAAAATCCATTTAATTACTTTAGAGAGATCCTTCGCTCCCATCCGGGCCCCATTTTGATCTTTATCTTTTTGCTGATTTTGGACACCAATGGTTTCAGAATCCAGCAGACCCTGTCCAATGGTTTCTGAAAAGAGAAATCAGAAAATCAGACTGTGTCACTTATTTTCCCGTAGTCTTTTCTTTCTTTTATTTCTCGTGTACCTGCCAGATAGCTAGGCTGTTGATGGATAGATGTTTGCCATGTGTCTTTATTGAAATTTCCTAATGTTTCTCTTACTAATTTCCATAATTGGGATGGCATTTTCCAGAAAGCAACCTCACTAGTCTAATACTGTTTGAGCATTATTTGCAATGTACAGGAATATGAGTTCTTTTCAAAGGATGGGCTTCCAAAAAATCCATTTCCAAATGGGTGGAAAGGCAAAGTTGGGCTGTATGCAGTTGGTTTCACAAGGAGAGGTCTCTCTGGTGCATCTTTGGATGCCATTAGCGTGGCAAATGATATTGCCAGGAGCTGGAAAGAAGAAACAAAACAGAGAAACATATCTATTGCATCTCGCCATAGGAGATGCATTTCCCATTTCTGAAGCCTTAGCCTTAATAAGTTACTACTGATTAAAGTGATTTTTGGTCTGCTTTGTTGCTTTGGTTTGGAGTCGACTCTGATATCTGTCAATTGTCATAACTGATTCATGAATTTGTGTAGACAACAATTTAGAATAGCCATTTCCTCAGGACATCCCAAAATGTTTTGTGCAAATAATTGGGTGTTTCTTGTACAAAAGGAAGATGAGGGCTTATCTATCATCTTTCAAGGTCTAAACATATTTGTATCTTAATTTTTTATAATCCAAGTCAAATAAACTCTCTCTCTTTCTCTCTCTAAATGTGACATCCGGGGGCCCGCCGCCCAATGTATATATAATCGACCCCACTATATACCAACGTCAGATTTCTCTTCCAAAATTCAGAATGATTACGTGGAAAATAGATTTCTAGGCTCTCCACGTCATGTTGCCCTGCACATGGCTACAGCCCACCAGACCGACGCAGAGAAGAGGAGATATCTTATCTTTGAACAGTGCAGACGAAAAGATAAACAACATTGGCACAAAATGAAAAGCCCTGAAGAAAAGGACCCCTTGAGTCTCAGTAATTATAAAATGAAATTATATCGTAGGTATGAAACAGCATCAACTTATAATCAATGGCTGTAAATGAGTGCTTGCCATGTGACCCCAGCCAGAAATCACCACCCATGGCATGAGGATATCAATTGTTATTAACAATTGACTGCATCAGTCTTTCCAATTACCAACCCATCTGACACAACCTGTCCAAACTTATTTTCTTCTTTACTCAAATTCCTCTGTTAGGGGTCAAAGGTACCAACATTTGTCTCATTGAAAGAAGTTCAACTCTGCAGACCTCAAATCTCCCAAACCCATTAAATTATTTTAACACAACATTCGAGAAACAGTTTCATTTGTGGAACATGCAAATCATGTGGGAAATTGTGAATTGACTGTTCCAAGAAGCCTAAAATTCCTATTAAAACTAGCTCAACGAGATATGGGGAAAGTAATCTGATCCAATTCAACCATATTCAGCTACCCTTTTGCAACTTTCCCTTTATTATGCAATTCATCTCCATTTGTGGTCTGATTTAGCAAGTAATAATTTCTCACAAGACAGACTACTCTTGTCATTTACAGAAAGGGAATTTGGAAGGAAAAGACAACCCATATGAGAACCCATGCCGTTGATTCAAACATGCAGAAAGGCTCTAATTGGATGGCCCATCTAAAATTTTCTTCACAACCACATGAAACACATCAATAAAAAATGAATAAAAGATAATCAAAGTCAGCATCAGTGTATTACGTAAGTAATATATTCAGTGGCTCTCTTTCTTCAAGTGTATTGAATCTGAAGTAAAGAAAGCATAAGATTGAGTGCTTGGATTTCGTACCACGTTCAGACTGCAACACAGGTTCTACAACCGTTCATTTATCAATTCCCCCACCAGCAGTTCTAAGGTTCTCATAAAAACCTGCACCCACAAATACAGACATCACTGTGAATAAGGAGAAGGAAACACATGGGGAGGCCACCACCCACATCTTTTTCCTTTCTCCTCATCCAAAGCCCATTCCTTCATTAATTTCTCTTCCTGTTCACTGACTTTGGACCGTAACCTTGTACCTTAATTCGGTCTCTGCATGTTTGTGTGCGCGTAGTGATGTTGGATGGAGTGGATTAATTGGATGGAAAAAGATACACTTACTACTGATTTTAACCCGTGTTATTGCTAGAATTTTTTATTTTATTCTTTTCATTTTCTTTTTACTTAGTGACTAGGTAAGTATTTTTTAATAATATTGTGAGTTTTTTTATTTTTTACAACTAAAAAGTTTTAAAAAATACTAGTTACAACTAACAATCTAGGAGCGGTGGGCGTAGAAGCGTCTTAATTGGATTTTGTGCGAGTAAATTCCACAGGCACAAACAGTTCTCACAAAAGTAAACTTTACAAATTAATGTGATACATCAGATCAAATTAATCAACTATATGAAATAAAGAACTTTCGCATCTAATGCACCACAAGCCATATCAATTTTTAAAATTTATATTTGCGAGATCTCTTTGGAAACCAAGCATTTCCAATGTAGAAAAGAACAAAAAGTACCTCAGAATATGAAACTTTAAAATATGGAAGTATTTAAAGAATCTCAACCCTTGGAAAGTCGAAACCGGTTTGTTTCATTACCTGGGCTTAAGCCCCGAACGGCGGCTGATCTGAAATACAAATAGCTATGGGCAGTAAAGAAAAACAAAACAACCCTTGCATGTTACAACCTCTGATATTTCTCTCTTTTACATAATCACATCCAACAAATGTCCCATTAGACTATGATATCAAAATGTATAGAAAGGGTAGCAGCAGCAAGAGACGTTATTTATTGTCTTCAGTCAAATAAATGATATCCAATCAATGGGAAGGCATCTCAAAACATTAACTCATTTCCTTTCACAAAAAAAAAGGCTATGCAGTTGGACTCAGAATATACAGACTACGACCTTTGTCTACAGAATGAATGTCCGCCCGACCTGACCCGACCCGTTTTCCCGACATGTACTGGCACAATTACTCGACCCGAATACCTGAAATATCGGAAATGGAATTACCCATTACCGACAACGTTTATTTGCATCATTTCTCTCTCTCGATAATTCGTCTCTCGCTCTCTCTCTCTCCTCTATCTTCCTCCGTCTACCAACGCCACCACCTCAAATCGCCGGCATCCACTTCCAGATCCCGTCGGACCAAGCTTCCCGTCGCTGTCGTCCAAGGAGATCTCCCCAAATCTCTAGTCCCTTATATCAGAGATCCTCACGGTGACCTCGAGAAGTCCATAGAGCCGTTCCATAACTGTCTCCCCTCATGCCCCATGGGAATGTCAGCATCGGAAGCGGACCAGGCTTCCATCGTCGCTGAAAATGGATTTTGGGTCTAAAAATGGGGTTTGTTTAGATTCTTGAAATTATTGTTGAAAAATAGTGTTTGGGTCGGAAACGGAAATAATTTATTTGAGATTTTTGTTTGGATTCTGTAAATGGAGTTTGTTGAGAAGAAGAGGAAATTGGGTAATCAATGTAAGCAAGTAAACGACTAATCGGAAGTGGGTCATATCGAGTCGGGTCGGAAACACGCCATATCGGGTCGGGTCGGAGAATAGCCCTAGTCGTATCACCAAAAATAGGGGATGGAGTAGTACGAGGGATGACCAAATCAGATCTGAAAGGAGGACCTTTGCCAACAGCCATCTGACTTGCATTTTACAGAAGCTTGCTGGTTCTTCGTTTTGATGGCCCACCTGGAAAGAGCTTCATGATCCATCCTAACACCCTTTCTACCACCTGACATGATAGCAAGAAAAAATATAAAATCTAAGAGCATGGAAATGCTTAGCTTCCAATTCAAACATTCAGGCGCTTCATGACAGGGAAAAAAAAAAAAGAAAGAAAGAAAAATACAGCATCTCAAACTCTTGCATGGCGCTGGTTTATATGCAAGTCTCTGGCAGTATTAGGCGTGATTGTTGACAAACTCTCAGTGGATTTAAAAGTTCGAAAGAAAAAATCAATACAACCCACACTACACACACCCTACTGCCAACTAGTATTAACTCAAAAATGTAACGACAATATACCTCATCACCCTCATCTGCATATGGAGTATTCTCATGCATAATATGGGAATCAGGTTGTCTAGCTGGAATAATTGCATTGGCCATACTTTGAGCAGTCAAAAGCTCCATTCTCTGAGTTTGAGCTTCGAGTTTTCGGGACAAATCCTTGTTCAACTCCTTCATTCATAAAAAATAGGACAGGTAAGCTTGTAACATACAAGATTCAGATCAATGGCTGAACAAGGCAGTGAGATAGATGTACGTGCAACACACTAAATGCTTAGTGAAATTTATAATTTCAAATCACATTTTCCACCAGATGAGAGAGTACGGCTATTTACAGGGGCTTGAGAGAGTATGTTGCTACATATACATGACTTCTTTGTTTGGAAAGTAATAGCACAACTTCATTGATAGACATATACATGACTTCTAAAGCCTCAATTGAAACAAATGAATGAATAAAGACAACAAAATCAAAATTTTAGAAATATGTGACAAGGCTATCCAGACCCAATACCCAATACCCACTCCTTACAATATGATTTCTATCAGCAGTAAATAAAACCTGCTACAAATTGAAAATTACCTTTAGCTTGGAACAATGAGATGACTCAGATGCCAAAGCTTGCATCAATTCTTCTTTCTCCAACGCTAACTGCAGCAAGAGAAGGCAATCATTTTGTTAGGTCTAAACAGTGAGGAAAGAATTGAATCTCAAGGCATATCACAGAAAAACTAACAAGAACCAGACAATCTATAAAAATGTGGTCGGATAATACCTCAGAAACGTTTTTTGACAAGTAAAAGAAATTTCATTAGTATTTTCGTAGCCCAAGTACGAATAATACCTCAGAAATTAGTGTGTTAATATTTCGAATCGTTCTCATCTGATCAGGAGGAACATTCACAGATGAAACTTCAAGAGTTGATTGTCCATTTTGAGGCAGCAAGAAAACACTGGAGGCATCACTTACAAGAGAAGATGCATTTTGATCCGTTTCCTGGATAGAGACATCTGGAATAGAATAGAATTGGATCCATGATTGGACACCAACAAAGAGAAACTGAATACAATAAGAAGAAAAAGAAAAGAACGAATTTTTTCTTTAAAACCCATCCTGTACAGACTGGTCCAAAAACAAAGGAACCATTCGTGTACAGTACCCCAAATCAGTAGTATGAATACATAATATCAGCATAAGGTCTATGTTTTACGTTAAATTTTTTTGGTGCAGAAAAAAATTAATCACTTGGCATCAAACACTCAGAAATATTAAAAAAACATATATATTTGAGCTGGAACTTTATCAGGTACAAGAATGACATCATAACTAGACCTGACTTGGCCATCTCAACAAGATTCTTTATTAAGACCACTATTGAAAGTTTTGTGAGCAGCCATGACAAAAGGTAGCCTTACCTAAATCTTCTGTAGATGTAAACATATCCCTTTTATTATGAGTGCTGTTGCTAAAATCAATAGAAGTTGCACTTGTGGAAGCTTTCCGCAGCTTAGATCGCAAGAGCTTCTTCTCTGTGTCAGAAAAACAAAATAGGGACAAAGAAACAAATCAGAGGCAAACATTGCAAGCATATACGATATACACTGGCATATCTATGTGACGAATTCATTTACTGCATCATCAGTTGTAGGATGAAAAACAGTGGAAATCTCAACAATTTAGACATGTTTCAGTGTTGAAAGTTTGGACAAAATCTGAAACAGAAAGCCTACTGAGTTTCTTGGACTACAAAAAAAATAAAACACAACTTTGATGGAATTTCTATTATTCAAATCTCGACAGTCTGGAATTTCCTAACCTATGAACAAGGTAACGCACACATTCTCAATTGGGTTTAAATGGAAGTTCAAACACACAAATTGTAAATTACAGATTGATCCAATTATTTCTTTATCAGCCCCAACCAACTCCCCCAAATCCCCTCGACAATTTCTTGCCCCAAAAGAACCGCACAAATATTATATATATGTATATATATTTTTTTATATGAACTGCTCAAACCCTACCACACTGATAAAATAAATTAATATCAGAACTAGAAGATAAGTAAAGAACTAAAAAACTGGAGAAATGCATATAAGCATGCTTACCTTCTTGAAGAGCATCCACAGTTGACTGCAAATCCTGACGATCTTTCTCTAAGCTAGAAATTTTCTTTCTGCAAAATAATACAATGTGATCGTCATTTTCTGAAATCTCATCACAAATAACTGGAAATTGAAACCATAGATAAGGAATAATCAAGTTTCTTCCCATATGAAGGGGCAAAAATGTTCCCAAATAACTAAATATGTAAGAGAGTTCCACATTAACATTTTGTAAATAGTAATGAGATAGTTTGTGAATAGTAGTAATATAGTTTGAGTTGATTTTGCACCCAAAAATTGAGAGTACTAAAGAAAAAGTCCCTAAATTTCCCCAAAAAAATTCACAATTATCAAAACACCTTCCATTTCTCTCGGTCCATAAACATCAAAACAAACACAAGGACCACTCTCCAAAATTCTGCACTGCCTCCACGAATCAGAGAGTTGTTCTAGCTTGCCAAGAAATCCACCACGTGCAAAGGCATGACCCATGCAATACCAGCCTTATTGAAAATTTCATTCCACAAGGCCGACACCACTTCACAATGTAGGAAGAGGTGGCTAACAGATTCCTCAGTTTTCTTACACATAAAGAACCAATCAATAATGAACAGCCCCATTTTCCTCGAGTTATCAATGGTTAAAATTTTCTCAAGACAAACCAGCCAGCAAAAAAATAAAAACAGCTTTACTAGGGACTTTAGATTTCCAAATGCATTTCCAAGGAAAAACATTATCACCCTTGCAGTTCAAATATTGCTAAAATATTATAAAAAAATATTTAAATATTATAAAGTTAAAATATTATTAAAATGTAGTTTTATAATATTATTTTTGTTTAGGGGATTTAAAAAAGTTGAATTATTTTTTATTTTTTGTTCGAATGTTAGGAAAAGTTGTAATCATTAGTTTAATAAATTTGTAATGATGGTTTCAAACCTTGTAAGGGATGGGAATGAATGTTCTGTTTTGTTTTAATTTTCCATATTTAGCTTGTAAATAGGTGTCTCTCAATTGTATACTCACTGTGTACTTGGGCTATGCCTATTTACTTGGAAATAAAACATCTCTTATTACTTATAAAAAATAAAATAAAAATTGTAATGATTAGTTTGAAAGTTATTGTGTTGAATGGTGTTTGGAAGGAGAAAGGATGAGATGAGTTGAGAATTTTAGGATGGAAACTTTTTCCAAACAAGCCCTCAGTCATATAGTACATCTAATCATTTACTCCTAACCAACAATAAAGATCTTGTCGTTACGAACAGTGGTACCTTGGGCTATATAAGTCAGTTTAAACTCCCAATCAGAACTCGGAATAAGTGCCACACAAGAGAATAACATTATTTGAAGATATCAAAATAGGAACACCATTAGCAGAAAAAAACCACCCCTAAAATAGGTCACCGAGATTATGAGTTTTCATATACACTATTCAGGAAAACTCTCTTTTCACAACAAACGGCACATAAAAGCACCTTTTCAACAACCACAAATACCATATTTCAGCAGCAAATCTCTCACACTTTTTAAAAACTTCAAACACAAAGCAGTCCAGATTTATCAATAACACATTTTGTAATTTAGCAATTTTTCTGACTCATGAGCATCACACATTTCAGAATTAACTTCTAAATTTATTTTTGCTTTACTATAAAATTATAATATTTACACATTCGTTTTCAGAGCTTTAGATAACACCGCATCCACAAAAGAGGAAGCCTGGCTACACCCATTGTTCTTATTGATAAAACTACAAAACAAAGCATGGAATAAAGGTAGCTTAATTTAAATAAGTCATATCTCAGTTATTTGTGTATAGATTACTTTTTTATGAGTAATATAATATCATTAAAAAAGCGCAGAGGGGCAGGCATAATCTTAATATCATTAGGTGCTAGCTTTCATATACTTCCTGCGTATTTGGGCTAAACCTATTTACTTGATTCAATATTATTTTATTCTTACTTATATAAATTTGTACACAAGACAGCCCCTATTCAGAATAAAACGAAAAAACAGCAATTCTAAATTCTGAAAAGCTAAAAGCAGTCTCATGAGCTATAATCAATGTGTAAAGGGTGTTTGAGAACAAACTTTGTCCTAAACACCCGGGAAACTAAAAAAGAAAAGCATACTTGTGTGAAGATATTTCAGCTTGTGAATTCTCCAACTGCCTCTCCAGCTTTAGCTCGCTAGATCTTAATCTGAGTGCCTAGGGTTTAGACATGAAGCAGTCCCAGTACAGCCTATTTTGCAAGTCAGATTTATAAAAACGTGAACAAAGCAACAATAATGTTCAGACTAGCCTATTCTCACTAGATTCACAGAGACTTTTTCACATTGCTTTATCCATAATCCTTTTATCATTGCTGACTAGTCTTTAGGAAAAGATCTAGGTGAAACACTTCACTTTCCAGTAAATGATGGGTTTCTATTCAAACTAATTTGTTTAAGTACAGCAAAAATGTTTTCATCACAATACATACAGTTTCTTCTCTCATACATTTTACTTCAAATACAAATAAAATTTAATGGTCAAACTTGACTGAAGTCACTTAATGTAGTATATAAACCAAGCGTCCCAAGACACTAATATCTTAAACTTAAACTCATGCAGACAACTATAAAACTAACAAATATTTAGGAAAATAAAAAATAAGATCACCAAAAACACCATCTCATCTATATCGGAACTTTTTTTTTAACCAGCATCTAATATTGAAACTTCCATTTTGTAAACCTATTACTATAATGATATGTTTTTTTTTTTTTCTAATCAAATTAGGCAAGTTGATTTACCATATTGCATAAAATGGTTATATTAACCATACTGCCAAATCTGATCATGGTACTGACACTTTTGAGCCACTAGCCTGACTGATCAAACACACGGAGTCTGCAAATAAAAACCCTAAATATATACCTAAGCAACTTCGACAAAATTCTCAGCGATTCATATTTACAATTCTAAAAGAAGCACATATGAGTTTGCATGTGTTCAATACTGACACACATAAGGGTATATGTAAGGCACAAAAAATATTATCTTTGTTTTTTTTTTATAAGTAGAAATATGTAACTTAAAACAAAAACTATATTGTTTTGCATGATATGGAATGACATAAGCCTAATGCAACTTGGGCATAAACTTAAGGGGGGAAAAAAACCTTCTAGTTAATGTTTTCCTCCTCATACCCAGTTTATTTCTTTCATATGCACCTTGTGTACTTGAGTCGCGCCCTTTTACACTATTAATGAAATTTAATCAAATTTTTCTTTTGATAGGTAATCAAAAGGATATCATTAATAGAAAAAGGCTAAGCTCAAGTATACTGAAAGTATACTTGAGAAAACTTAGCTAGTATTACAAAGAAGAAAGAAATTCATGGACACTAAGTCCATTACAAGCAATAGCTCCCGTCCAAGAAAGCAAAGTCCTATAGAAGAAAAGTTTTAGTTCCTCCAAAGTTCTCTCACAATCTTCGAAATTTCTTGCATTTATCTCTCCATAGGCTCCAACATATACAGATAGGAACCATACACCAGATAGTTGTCACCTGTGGGTTACCTCGGATACCTCTCCAACTAGTTAGAAAATCCACCAAGTAAAGAGGCATGACCCATGATAAGCCAAGTCTTGTGAAAAACTCATCCCACAACTTCTTGGCCACCTCGCATTTGAAGAAGTAAATGATATACTGATTCTTCATTTTTTTTTGCACACACAACACCAGTCTATCACCACTATACGACGTTTTCTTATGTTGTCTGTTGTGAGGATCTTGTCCAGAGTTGTTGTCCACACAAAAAAAACCGCTCTTAATAGAGCTTTCGTCTGCCAAATACTCTTCCATGGATATCTGGATACTCTGGGACTAGATAGAACATGGTAATAAGAGCTAATTGAGAAGATACCTTTCTTAGAATGTCTCCATTGCAACTTACCACACGCGCCTTCGAGGATGTTGAAGGAATATAATGACGCATAAAATTCCAGTATAGACTCCATCTCCCAGTTTTGGACATCCCTCACAAACTCTATATTCCATTGGGGGGTGCCATGAAAAAGGACCACTAGATCTGCTATCGATGCATCCTTTTCTCTTGTGACATCAAAAATAGTCGGGAAAGAGTCTTTGAGGCAAGTGGTGCCTCCACTCCAAATATCATACCAAAAACTGACCTGTGAACCATCCCCTACCACAAGATATTCCCCACCCCATGTATGCCTTGAATCTCATTCGAACACCAACCACCCCAGGACACACCGTATTTGAAATCAATGACCAACTTCCACAAGGCCTCGCATTCGTTTTGGTACCTCCACAACCATTTAACCAATAGAGCTTAATTGAATCTCAACAAGCGACGAATCCCCAAGCCTCCCACAGATATTGGAGTGCATACTGTTGGCCAATTAACCAAATGAACTCTGAATTCCTCGCCCATACCACTCCACAGGAAGTCTCTTTGTAGCTTCTCAATGCGATTAGCTACCTTTGTGAGAAAAGGGAATAAAGACAAATAGTAGGTGGGGAGATTTGAGAGGGTACTCTTAATCAGAGTTAGCTTTTCCCCTTTAGATAAGTACAACCTCTTCCAAGTGGCCAATTTGCGCTTTACTTTTTCAATCACCCAATTCCAAATCCTTTCAGATTTAAAGGAGGCTTTTAAGGGTAAACCAAGATAGGTAAGGAGTAAAAAGAAAACTTGACAACCCAAGAGAGTAGCCAAGAACTTTGCATCCTAAACATCCCCCACAGGCACTAAGGTAGACTTTGATAGATTGACTCTCAGACCTGAAACGACTTCGATGCAAAGAAACCCTCTCAAGGTTTGGATTTGTCCACGGTGTGCATCACAGAAAATACGAGTGTCATCAGCAAATAATAAATGGGGAATAGAAATAACATTCCCAACCGAAAAACCATAAAGTAACCCCGCATCCACCAATCTCTCAATCATCTTGCTCAAGGCTTCCATAATAAATAGAAAGAGAAAAGGCGATAACGGGTCTCCCTGTCTCAAGCCACATGAAGAAGTGAAAAAACCCACTGGTGAGCCATTTACCAAAATAGAAAACCGAACTGAAAAGATACAGAATTCTACCCATCTTTGTCATTTCTCCCCAAAGCCGCATTTTGAAAGGAGATCTAACAAGAAACGCCAATTGACATGATCGTACGCTTTTTCCATGTCCAATTTGCAAATCAGACCAGGTTCACGAGATTTTAGAAGTGCATCCAAGATTTCATTAGCTATTAATACCGAATTTAGGATTTGTCTTCCTTTAACAAAAGTATTCTAGGGTTTTGAAATTAACTTATCCACCATTGTACTCAATCTGTTCGCAATCACTTTGAATAAGATCTTATACACTCCATTCACACGGCTAATGGGACGATAGTCCCTAGAGTCCAAAGCTCCCAACTTTTTAGGAATGAGAGCTAAAAATGTGGAATTAATGCTCTTTCCAAACCTTGAATTGGAATGAAAATCATAGAAAACTTGCATGAGATCCTCTTTGATAACCTCCCAACAAGTTTGAAAGAAACCCAAAGAAAATCCATCAAGGCCAGGAGCATTGTCGCTATTTATTCCTTTGATAACTTTGCAAACCTCTTCTTCAGTAAATGGCCTTTCTAACCAACCTGCAATCTAAGGATCTAATACTGAAAAGGTTAGACCATATACCCTAGGTTGCCAACTGTGTTCTTCAGATAAGAGTTGTTGATAATATTGTTCCAAATGGTTCTTGATAGTCCTTTGGTCTGTTGATGCTTTCCCATCGACCACCAGAGTGTCAAGGGTATTGTGCCTCCTATGAGAATTAGCCTCTATGGAAGAATTTAGTGCATTTGTCCCCCTCCTTAAGCCAGAGCACCCTTGACTTCTGACGCCATGAGATTTCTTCCAACAGAGTGACTCTTTCAAGTTCAGAAATTATCTGACTCTTGCGAGTAGACTCAAATACAGAAAGAGTTCTGGCTTCCTCTTCCCCCTCCAATGCTTGAAGTTCCTCCATAAGAGAGACTCTCTGCTGGTACACGTTGCCGAAGACTTGTTCATTCCATTACTTCAAATATTGTTTTAGCGCTTTCAATTTCTTTGCCATGATATAACTAGAATGTCCTTCAAAGTTATAGGAGGTCCACCAAGCTCTAACTCTGTCAACAAAACCATCAAATTTAAGCCACATATTTTCAAATTTAAAATACATTCTACCACCTTGGATCCCTCCACAATCTAGAATGATAGGAAAGTGGTCCCAACATAAGCGATGCAGTCTCTTTTGCACTACATCCATAAGTGATATTCCCATTCTGGAGAAAGCAAAAACTTATCAACCCGTGACCAGGAAGGGCGTTCACGGTTGTTAGACCATGTGAAAGTACCTCCCATTAGAGGGATGTCCATCAACTCCTGTTCTGCAATAAAATTAGAAAACTCCCGCATAGGCCTTGAGATATGAGCAGCACCCGACCTTTCACTTGGAAAACGAGTAACATTGAAGTCACCCCCAATACAACTAGGTAACTCCCACCAGGATAAAAAACCAGCCAACTCCTCCCACAAAAATCTTCTTTCCTGGTCTAGGTTTAATCAATTATAAAATATATATGTGTAGTGGCATTTCTTCATGAGAAGGCAACAACATAAACATAAAACATTTTTTTATAAGTAAACAGCATAGACATAAACATACCAATAGATTTTACTACCTTCTCCTCTAAACCAATAACTTCAGAAGCCAGTAACTTGGCACGTTCATCGGTGGCATTACATACTAGTTGCGCATTTGCTTATTCAACTTTGACAGACTCAAGTTCCACCTGCCCACGTTAAAGGGTGACATATAGCAACTAAAAGTAAAGGACAATCAAACTATAAAACATTTTGAAACCAGACTTTTTACTTCAAGACACAATCAAATTATAATACCAAGACATTTTGAAATCAAAAAGAGGCAAATAATAAAACTAATACCAAGACACAATCAAATAAGTTGATTTGAATTAGCAGACAGCAAACTAAAGAATGACAGATACTAACCAGTCGAGCTTTGATTTCCTCTTGTAAGATCTCCATGTCAGATTTGAGTTGGTTGACAACACTTCTCTGAAGCAAATATAAGTGAATAAAAAACAGATGGATTAGAATTTAAATGTGGTAGCATCTCCACGTCATATTTGATTTGGTCGACAACACTTAACAGAAGAATATATACATGAAAAAACAGATGGATCATAAAGCCATGTTTGGTTGTTCTACTTTTTAAAAAATTAAAAAAAAAAATCAACTTCAATCCTAACACCTTTCAATCCCAAAAAATTATTCTATTTCAACTTTTCAACCAATCATTTGCCTATGTTCCAGTGAAAGAAAACTTTTACAAAAACCACTAAATAACTTCCCTAAAAAAATTATGTTTGTCGAGTATCCTTATCCCATTTAGATAGCATGTACATCTTTTGCATGTGATATGAATATGTTTGTCTACCTTCCTTTGTGAGAGAAAGAGAGAGAGTATAGATATCTCAAATCAAGGCAGAGATCATGCTGAAACATAATAATTGACAAGCTGTCTAAGATAAAATAGTATTGCCACAAAACAATAAATTTAGAGCCAACCTGTTGATTGTAACTATCTGTCATAGATGAATTTTCAGCAGCTAGGGACTCTGCTAAAACATGTGAAGCCTCAAGAGCTTGTTGTAAAGAGAATTTTTCTTGTGTCAAATCTTCAATATGCTGCGTGCACAAAAGAAAAAATCACTATAGTAAATATTTGAAGGCAACAAGCTCAGAAGTTGACATCAATGCAGGGGATGATAAATATAAAGTTTAAACTATTAATAGAAATAACAGTGAAAATTACTAAAAGATTACACTTCAGCATTAGATATATGACAATAATTCCAAGGCACAAACTGTAGTTATTAGTCTTTTTTAAACGTTATAAGAGTCTAGATTACATACTTATCATTCAGTTTCTGGCAAGCTAATGGTTTTAATATGCAGAAGGCAGTACATCACATATTTAACCGAAAAACTACTCGGCCACTTTGTCAAACCCAAAATTCCCAAATCAAATATCTCCAAATCATTATAAGCTGTTCAAGCCTAATTGACCGTGCATAAAAACTAAGTAGATTCTTCCAAACCTTCTGCCATATAATTATGCGAGTTTGATGGTAAAAAATCATTGCCCATTTTTTGAACAAGTAAATGCTATTTAAGTAGTGTCAAAATGAAGATGCAGCTTCTATGCTCTCTCTCTCTCTCTCTCAACCTATAGGATCATATCAGTAATCTCACCCTTACACCCCTTGTTTTAGTGGGGAGGAGATGCCATCTGGTCCAAAGAACATTGAGCTGGGTGTCTCATATCCTCTGTTCAAGGGTGGCCAGCTTTAAATACAATTTGGCTCATGAATAATGGAGGAGGGAGAGAGAGGCCATTGGGGGACTGTTACCATGCCATAAAATTATGCTAGTTTGATGGTCAAAGCTCATTGCCCATTTTTTGAACAAGTATATGCTATTAAAGTAGTGTCAAAATGATAATACAACTTCTATATCTTTAGTCTCTCTCCCAATAAAACTTGCAAACCTATGAGATCATATCAATAATTGCACCCTTCTACCCCTTGTTTTAGTGGGAAGGAGATGTCATATGGTCCAAAGAACATTGAGCTGGGTGTCTCATATCCTCCGTTCAAGGGTATCCAACTTTTAATATAATTTGGCTCATGAATGAAATTTGAAAGGCTCTCCTAGATCCTTCCCTCGTTTGGGTAATAAATGTATTTTCTAAAATAAATAAATAAATAGGGGTAACCAACATACATGGGAGGTGCATTTGTTTGAAATTTGAATTGAACTGAATTAATCAAAAATTAAATTACAAAAAGATGAAAAAAGGATACTTTAAGCAATCATCCAATCTTACAAGGGGCACTACTTTTTATACACAGCATTTACCCTACTAGTAATCAAAATTAGTTACTTCCAGCAATAAACCAAAAAATTAGTTTTGGACCCTAGAAACATAATCCATTAGGAAGGATCTAATTTATCATAATTTCAAATTACACAGCTAAAAGAATGATGGCATACATCTAGTAATTCTAACATTATCTATAAAGACAAGAAGTCACTCCAACCCATCCCACGCCCAAATCACAAGCCAGGCAGACGATTTCATTAAAAATTATGAGTAAGCGGGTGGGATACCCAACTACCCGATAATACGCCCTAGCTTACTCTCTATAAATAGAAAAACCTACCCTTCAGCTACATGCCCACACACGCACTTCTCCTTTTCTTTTTTCCTCCCTCTATTCTTCTTCATTGTAATTCTCTTTTTCTTCTTTCTTCCTCCTCTTTTTCTTACTTTTGAGACAGGTCTCTCAAGGTTGAAATTGAGAAACCCACAGCCTCATGACCATGGATGTGGGTCTCTTGCAGGCTAGAACCCTACGACCATGCTTTGGGCTAAGATCCTCGACAGGCAGAATCTCACTTGCAACTTCTTTTCTTAGGCATTTGATTGTGATTTGGTTTGGTTGAGCAGGGTCACCTGACAACTATGCTATGCAACCCTCCTGCCTGTCCAATGGGGACAGGAGGCAAGGCTGGCAATGGGACAGGGACAAATTGTGAAATGGCCATGGCTACCCATCTAAGGTGGGTAGCACCCCTAGCGTGTTATTATCCCTTGGTATATATGTTAACCTACGATACTTTGAAGCAAATATCCATTTGAAGAGGAATTTTGAAATATAAAGGGTAGTCTATGGACCACAGCCCATGGTTCATATATAGTAGAGGCTCCCAATATATACATATTTGACTGGTTAAGGAATTTATCAGTCGAAGTAGCCCAATTAACTTCGGAAATTTAAATACTTGAACTTCCAATGGCTGAATCAGCTGACAACACCGATAGGAGCACAAGGTTATCAAAATGCAGCAACATAAAGTTGGGTACCTGTTCCAAAGCAGCAAAATCTTCGTTGTGTTTAGCTGAATAAAAATCTTGTTTCATATCCATGGTATTCTCAATCATAATTGGTCTCAGAAATCCCCCATCGCTGGAATTAGTGGAAGAATTCACGGATTGATCAATTGAACTGGGACCATTAGGAGTTTTCAGCTTTAAAGAAGTCTCCATACTTTCACTCTCCACTGATGGCTTCTGAAAAAGAGTAAATCCTAAAACATCCATGCTGTTTGTATTTGAACTGTTGGACATATATGACTCCTCAGGTTCAGTATGTTGAAACATAGTCCCTGAAGAGGCTCTAGGCACATTCAGAGTATCAAGGAAGGATGAGCGAGATCTCCTAGGATTCATTTCAGTTGTAACTGAAAATTGTGGTACATGATTGGAAGAACTTCTGACATCAGAACTAAAAACTGCAGTTTCAAATGCTTGCGGAGCTGCATTGTAGGCACCAGGCAAAGCACTAGCAGAGCCACTAAGTTTTCTTTTCCCAAAGTTGGAAATCATAGAATCACTGATGTGTGCAACACCATTCATATATTGCCCTCTTACATTAGTAGTAGGTTGAATAGATTCTACCAAAAAACCCCAAAACAGGTAAGTTCCTTCCCTCAAAAAACTATATATGCATACATACTATAAATGGTACAAGCATGTCCTAAAAAATGAAAACCCTAGTAAAAGAATTCATGTGCAAATTACCATCATAAAACGAGGAGGATGTATAAGCACTGGTCAGCATGCTAGCATTGCTGGAGTAAGCTTGAGGTAGAGTACCACCAGCTTCCAGAGGTGAGACTCTTGCAGTAGATACAAAAGAATAACCAGGATTTGTAACACCAGATTGCATCAAAGAACTGCCACTTTCTGTTGATTGGGTTTTATCTGTCCCATAAAGACCAGATTTACCCATTGTACCGTCCAAACCTTGACTTGCTTGTGGGTGTGGAAGAATAGACTGATCTGTTGCAGTCTCATAAGGAAGTCCATCACCTACTCCAGAATATATTCCGAAATTGTTATTCCGCCCTTCTTTTTCGTGGCCATGATTGGCATTCATTAATTCAGCAAATCCAGGTGCGCCATATCTATTATATTTTGTATTATCTGAGTGTGTATGTACACCATTCACAGAATTTGTATCATAATCTTTCGCAAACAACTGATGAATAGCAAGTGTGTCATTTGAAAACTATTGTTCATTTTTAATGGGAAATACATTTTTTTTGTTGTCATTGTCAGTTATAGCAGGAGATAGTCCCATAAAAGCTTGGCCAGGTACATCAGATGTGCAAGCTCCCTCTGAATCTGTAATTCGAACAGGACCAGTTTCCAAAGGCTGTTTCTCATGAGGCCTAATATCAGAAGCATAATTTTGGCTATTAGAAGCAGCTTTCTTTGCTTGCTCTGCTGCTTTTCTCCTGCGGAACTCCTCCAGCTGCAAGATAAATGAAGACAATGTGCGAACTTTGACAACCCAAAAATACAGTTCAGCTAAGATATTTGGGATTGAAACTAGAAATAAAAGGAAATGAAGTAGCAGGAAAAGTTGCAGGAAATACAAAACACAATATGAAAATTAACAAGTTTCCTTATACCCGTAAATTTGCAAAGGGTGGAGGACGATCTGATCGGAGAGGAGGAGAGCTGTATATGAAAATCTTTTTTTTGTTTTGTTTTTTTTTTTAATTTTACGAAGCGGGTGATAACATTACCCGGCAGGCTCTGCATATGAAATGCGAGTGTGCAAAGCAAGCACATTCTAAGATGTTTCCTCTTAAGATTTGAGGTTGTCTTAAGACCATCATTTTGGTATTAATTGAAAGTGGCGGTTGCGTATGAGCACCACATGCACCCATGGCCCAATCGATCCTTAACAGACGCATGCTTCTTTCTTTTTAAAATGCACAAATACACATATAAATACATAATATTATTTATATTTAACATTTTTTTTTTTATAAATTATAAGAATCTCATTAAATAATTAGTTAAATATTGGGATAATTGCTTGATTTGGCTCTTGGATGGATGAGTTTCTCTTATCTTTTTTTTTTTTTTTTTGTTTAAACTTTGATCGAAATAATCAATTCTTCTATTAGTACAAAATTACTAACCGTCATATTACGTCAAGAATTGAACTCCTCAAGTCTAGGTCAAGACAATTTGATTTTAATTCATTTATTTTAACGATCTTTTATTTGTAATTAATTTTTTACTTTTAAAAATAAATACTTTGCTTACAAAGGATTTCACAAATATAAAATTACAAATTGACGTTATTTGGTATAATTAGTAAATTATAAAATTATTTTTATTATAAAATAAATCTAACATATTAAATAAAATTATCTTAATTTATAGTTTATATTTGTAAAAAACTAAAAGGGTACTTTTGGAGCACCTCTCTTTTTTATAATGGTGTTCGGCATCTAGTCATTAGTGATGATGTTGCATTTTTAATAGATTAATAATGATATAGTGACGGATGTCTATTTAATTAAAATTGAAAACATTAGGGGTAAAAAAAATTAAAATTAAGTATACTCTGTCCAAATGCAAAGCCAAATTATAAAGACTATCTTACTATTCAACCATCAAAGTAAATAAATAAATAAATATAAAAAGGTGCAATGGAAGTAGGGAAATACTATTCTTCCCGACTTTGGGATCCCAATTTAGTTTTTTTGTTTTTTAGTTTTTTTTACATGATTTTTAAAGTATTTTTAAATAATATTGTATTTTTTGTGTATTTTTTAAAAATGTCAAAAAATTCGTGTAAAAAAAATTATTTTTGTGATATAAATTTTTCAACATCTTAGAATATTTTTAAAATATATATATATAAATCACAATATTTTTTAAAAACATTTAATTAAAAATCATATAAAAAACTATATAAAAAGAAAAAAAGTCGGTCAGAATCTCATAAGGATCTCAAAATTAAGATCCCTAGCAACGTCCATGCAAGTATATATAGAGGACATATGCCAAAAAAGTATCTATTTAAAAAACGAAAATGAGATAAGAAAATCACATATGTAAATTGACTGAATTGAAGTCCAGAGACAGAGACGGAGGGTATTAAAGAAGAACATATGAAACTGTCTAATTAAAGCCTAGCTCGTAGGGCTGTGTTGCCTCAATTAATGAATAGGAATAAGATGGATTGTGAATAGTAGATAGTTTGAGTTAAATATTTATTAGATTGTAAAAAATGAAAAAGAAAAAGTTGAACAAAAACATAAAAATATGATTAGAATAGTTCTTATATCTACATTGGTAAACCTTTTTCAATCTAATGCAAATTCATACAAAAGATACTTCTTCAAGAAGAAAAAAATTCATCAAAAGATAGAAGATCATGTAGCTTGTAGTACATTATTGGAACTGCATCCGCTCGGGCAAAACCAAAAAAACTGCACCCTTAAGTAACATTGAGCTGCATGATCCCAACCACACCTAACACGGATCTACCAGCTCTTCCTATTTGAACCTCTAACTACAGCACATATCCACAATCACCGTGAATAGGCCCAATCCTCCCTTCAATTGAGAACACATCACCCTTTGGGTATCCCCATCCACAAGAAGAACTCTATTTAACTTTTCTAGTCTATTTGCGGAGGCATATTAAGAAGAGAAAAATAATAAGGGATAAACTTAAATAACATGCACAAAATAAGAGTAATCTTCCCTCCTTTAGATGAATAATTTATCTTCAACCCTACAAGTCTCTTTTCCACCTTTTTGATGGTGAGCTTCTGAATACTTCAGGCCTTAAAGAATAATCCCCAAGCCAGACCTGAAGTATGTAATGGGCAAGCACGCAACTTACAACCAAAACTGTTATAATGAGGTCAACTCTATTGTCCAAACACAACACCTCTTGGTACAACTCGGACATTTTCCAAAGCCATAAATCAAAACCAGTCTCATGGCAACCATTTAAGTGCTTGAATGCAAATTGCACAAACTCAAATTCTTTTTCCGAGGGTCAAGAATAACTGCAGTTGCCAAAATTGTTCTACACTTACCAAAATACTTGTCAATTTCTCTTTCATTTTACCTGCCATCAAGCGAATATATACGTGTTCACTTTTTTGCAACTCAAGCAAACTGATGTGAAGAATGCTACAAACCATAGGGAAGTACACAATTGCAGCAAGACATTTGACGATGAAAGAAGTCGCTTGGATGTGGCAAGAATGATAATTAAGCATGGATATCCATTGGATATGGTTGAATATAAGTTTTTTCAGATTTTTGTGAAGAATTTACGACCAAAGTTTAAACTTCATTCACAAGACACTTTAAAGTATACAAAGAAGAGAAGGAGAAACTCTACAAGTATCTTGTTACACTTTCATGTCACTTCAGTTTAGTAATTCAGTTTTGGACATGCCATGGTAAGAAAAATGTGTATTGTTGTTTCGCCCTATAATTTCTTGAAGACGTTCTGATATTGAAGAAGAAAATTATTGCCTTGAAAAAAGTAGACCGCTACAATGCTATTGCAGTGGGAACTTTGTTTGGAAGTATCACAAGCTTGTTTCGAGAGTGGAACATTGACGAAAAATTGTGCTCTTACTTTAAAAAATTCTTATTCAAATAATGTAATGGTTCAAGAATCGGAAAGTAGGATTCGCCATTGAGCTTGCCGGCGGCCTTTAAGTAGACATTTCTTCCACATTCATTGCATTATAAACATTATAAACCGTCTTTTACAGGATGGATTGGATGTGGAAGAAATGTCCGCATAAAAGCCACCAAAAAGGTCAATGACAAATACTGCTTTCCAATTCTCGAACTATTACATCATTTGAATAACTTTCTAAAGTGATAGAACACAACTTCTCGTCAATGCTCTACTCCTGAAGCAAACTTGTGATAGTTCTAAACAAAATATTCACTGCAATAGCATTGTACTGTTATACTTTTTTCAAGGTAAGAAACTTTTTTTTTCAATATCAGACCATCTTTA
Organism: Platycarya strobilacea; assembly: GCA_036898215.1. Taxonomy (NCBI): domain Eukaryota; kingdom Viridiplantae; phylum Streptophyta; class Magnoliopsida; order Fagales; family Juglandaceae; genus Platycarya; species Platycarya strobilacea. Next base: position 41,358,050 of record CM072545.1, on the reverse strand, counting down.
AGAAATTGTTGAACAAAACAACAATACACATTCTTCTTACGATAACATGTCCAAAACTAAATTATTAAATTGAAATCACAAGATAGAGTACCAAGATACTTCAAAAGTTCCTCCTTCTCGTCTTTATATACCAGATGAATGTCAGCCTTTAAAGTGTCTTGTGAATGAAGTTTAAACTTTGACGGTAAATTCATTACAAAAGTTTGGAAAAACTCGTGTTCAGCCATATCCAAATGATATCTATGCTTAATTATCATTCTTGCCACATTCAAGTGACTTCTTTCATCTCAAACACAAAATCCCCACCAACACCGGCCGTTTCAAGACGAGTACTCATCATTTTTTTGTGTTTCTGCATCTTTCGTAGCTGGACATCTTGACAAGTGATTCTTCAGGTGTGTGGTCCCACTTTTGATGGACCCTACGAATCCCCTATTACAATGTTTACATATGGCCTTGTCCTTCCCGTCTATTCTAACCTCGTCGAAGTTGTTCTAGAACTTAGATACCGACTTTCTTCTTTTAGAAGATGAGGGTGGTGCTGCATAAGTTTCCTCAGGTGTCTCATCGTGCATTTGTAAGCAACAAGTAGATGAAGTTTCGAAGACCTCTTCTAAAGTTTCCATTTTGTTTTCTGACTTCCTATATGTTTACAAATACACAAGTAAAGGAAAATTAAAGCCCATCATACATTTTGCAGTACAGCCATATACTATTATAACTGAATAGTATAAATGGCTTAGAGATTTCTAATTAGAAGAAACTTATAAATATAGGGGCAGACCAACATTCGGGCTGACTTGGAGGATGATCATGCCGGCCCTGAGAACTTTTTAAAACTTCTGTAAGAACAGTATTAGGTGTTTTGCAAGAAGGGTCTCTCAAAGTAATTATTTTTTGCTCCTCAGGACAATTAATCCTAATTTTGAGTTTTGACCCGTTAGTTCTTAAAATATAAAAATTAAGTTTGAACATATGCAAAAAATTAGAGTTCTCAAAGTTTTCAGAGTTTCATTAAAATAAAGGGCAAGCACAAATACTGTACGTACGTAGATCAGAAACAAACATTAAACAGCCTCAAAATCCCAACACACGCAAACAGCCCCAAAGTGCCAAAACAAACAGACATTTATCTCATTGCCAGCTTTTCTTCTCTAATTAATGGGGACTTGTTGAATTTTTTCGTGTAATTATGATAATTATTAACAATACCCCTAAAACAAACCCTACGACTTACTAATATATACTCTGGTAAAATTAGAAAAAAAAATTGTACTCGAAAGTTCTCTCTGAGACAACTGTGTAGATATGCAAGTTGGTTGCCTAGCTAGCTAGCTCGCTCGCTCGCTCGAAGATTGAAGTATATGTAGAACCGGAAACGCCAAATTAGATTTTTGAACAAAGAAACAAATAGATCATCAAATACGTACCTGAAACTAACAGCAAGAAGAAAAGCTCACGAACTTATATTTAAGGAGACGGCTTCCAGAGTTTGCTCGATCGCGTATCTGTGCATATAAACCTAAATAGAAAGGGACATGCATGTTATATACAGCTAGCTCTATATGCTTCTGTTTCTGCCTCGGATTACGATCAAATATGTACATATACAATTTTTATTGAATTGTTAAAAGTTAAATATAATGAAAATTTAGATATTAAAATTTATTTTAAGTTTATATTAAATTATTTAAAAATTAAATAATTTAAATTTTATAAATAATAAACTCAAACTAAATATTAAATATGATCGATCAAAAATAATAGTTAAATTTTTATTTTATTATTTTTTTCTTTCCTTTTTTTACATTACTCTCTCTTTTTAAAGTTTTTAAGTAGAAAAAATTAAATTAATAAAAAAAATATAGTCTGATAAAAAATAAATAGAAACATTTTTTTTAAATGTTGATTAGTAATTTAATTTAAATAAAGTATAATTACTAATTATTTTTTAAAACTCATAATTTAATTAAAATATGATTATTAATTAACATATAATAGATAGAATAGTCATATATGATAAAATTAATTAATTTAATAATTTTAAATAATTAAATAATTTATTAATTATTTATTATTATGTATTTTCATAAATAGATAATTTAATATTAAAATTTAATGTGAATAGTCAAAATCAAAAATTATATTATTTTATTATTATATTTTGAAAAAAAATAATCATTTTATTGTGAGGACTTATATGAATAAAATGACCAAAAGTCAAAATGAGACTTACATTAACTAAAATTTTACTTTAGTAATGGTTAATCTAATGAAAATGCTCTAAAAGACCATACAATTCAGGCCTTCTTTGTTTTCCTAAAGAAAAATTCTAAATCTAAATAATATTAAGCACTTATATATATATATATATATATATATTGCTCCCTACCTTCAAACCTTTGTATATTGTTTAATCTTGTGAATATAATGAAGAATCTTTCAGTTCAAAGTTTATCTTCATTATTTATTTTTATTATTATGCCTCATTTGCATATGGTCGGCTCTGCCGCCTAACGTTTCCGTTTATCCTAGCTGTGCCCGCAACAGAAGCATTTCCCCGTCATTTGAGATATTGTGCTGTATACATTGGTTGGCATTGCCGCCTCATATTTGTTGCATATTTATATTTCTGTTACTCTGTTTTTTCTCTGTGCTTTCCTTCCGCTCCTTAATGGTATCAGAGCCTGAGAGGGTAACAGAAATGGTCTCAAGTGGCGGTAAACTTGATCTAGAACTCTGATACCATTAAGGAGTGGAAGGAAAGCACAGAGAAGAAACAGAGTAACAGAAATGTAAATATGCAGCAAATATGAGGCGGTAATGCCGACCAATGTATGCAGTACAATGTCTCAAATGAAGAAGAAACGCTTCTGTTGTGGGCACAGCTGGGATAAACGGAAGCGTTAGGCGGCAGAGCCGACCATATGCATATGATGCATAGCAATAAAAATAAATAATGAAGATAAATTTTGAATTTAAAGATTCTTCATTATATTCATAAGATTAAACAATATACAAAGGTTTGAAGGTAGGGATATATATATATATATATCATATTGAGATAAAAAAAATTAATAAAATATTTAAATTTAAAATAAAAAATATAAAAATAACCAATCATAATATACAAGTACGTATATGAGTATGCAATATTACTTATACATAGCATTATTTTTTTTAATATATCTCATCTCAAATTTATTATTACAATTTTTCAAATTTTTATATAAAATAAAATAAACAATTCATTTTTTTAAATCGTAAAATAAAATTTTCAAATTACAAAATAAAATTAATATTAAAAAAATATTTTATAAAAATATTTTATTTTTTATTTTTATCTCATTTTATCTATAAAAATAAATAAGATCAATTAATGCAAAATAGACTAGAGGACAAAGATTAAAAAAATAACAAGAGGCACTCATAATCTAAATAAAAATCTTGATAATTTTACCTTCCAAACAAAATATATTTTAGAATCTATGGACAAAAAGGTAGCTCATCAGTCATCAAACACAAACCTTAAGGATAAATTAATCATTAAAAATTTTGAACCTAAAAAATAAGGAAAATTGAGGGGAGTAGCCAACACTAGCGCACTCCCTTCACATGAACAGTGCCGTGTAACTGTACACGGCACTGTTCATGTGAAGGGAGTGCGCCGAGTGTGGCTGCTCCCCATACATGCTCAAAAAATAAAGAGGTAATATTGGTCATCAAACACAAATCTCAAGAACAAAAAATTAGTTTTTCTTTGCTCATTAAACACAAACTTGAAGGACAAGAAGATGATTTATGGTAAAATGATATAGATAAACAGGAATACGCAAACAGGAGACAAACAGGGATGTGGCAAGCTGATGTTGCACTTGACCTGGTTCTCTCCCCCACGAACCTTCCCTCACCTCCCACTCGACTTTCCTCCCCCACAAGGCCTCCGCACACGGATCTTACCTGCGGTTGATCTTCCTTCCTCCTTGACGGAAACTTCTCAGAAACGTTAAAATTGAAGCATATATATGCCGACTGTTGGTCCCTAAATCGGATCTTCCCTGAGTCTGAGAAACCCTAAAATCGTTAGGGTTTTGGACTCGTTGTGGTTTCTATTGTTCACCAAGCTAGGTTTATCTTTTTTGACATCTGGCTCTAGCTTATTATTCTATCAGGGGCTTGTTTTGTTGGTTTATCCTTTTTCTGTCCATATACAATGGGTTTTATTGGTCTAGGCTCGTAGTGGTTTCTATTGTTCTCAGTAAAGCATAATGTTATGGATTCTTTGGTAATTCTTATTATTTCATATTTTCATTTTAATTGTGGAGACTTGCTTCCCGCTTGACATCTATGATGGATTTTATTTTTGCAAGAGAATACATATATATAAATTTGTATGTACGTATAGACATATATAGAAGTATTGTAGACTTGGTATCGTTTCCAAGTTTTAGATCAATTAAATTGCGAGAATTAGTGAAGTAATGTTTTAGCAAATCTTAATAGTAGATGGCTTGAAATCATAGTCCCCTCATCTTTTCAATTGATTATATATAGTTATAGTGGTTACAGTTTTGCATCTGCATCCCTCCCTTATATATGCTATTATGATGCTGCTGCTGCTGCTGCTTCTTCTTCTTCTTCTTCTTCTTCCTCTTCTTCTTCTTCTTCTTTTCCAATTTAAAAGTTAAAAGGCAAAATCAATCCACGATCGAGTTTTCACGCATTAATTGCAAAAAACTCCCTATATTTCTTATTTTACAGATTGAATCCTTGGATTTCATGTTTTTGAGCAATTAAACTGATCCTTTCTTCCAACTTCTAAAAAGCCCCGTGGCGGGGGATATATTCTTCCTTGGTTGGATTAAGCTCAACGCATTGCTAGTAAGGCCCATGACCCAATTATTGCTAGACCATTGATTCGCACAGAAGCTGGTAGAGCTCGAGAAATTCAAGGGGATGGGACCATTGATTGGCACACATTATTTCAGATTTTCAGATTTGTAGTTTTGGTGTGCTGCCTTTCTTTTTTCTTATCATTTTCTTCCGTTTTCTTGGTCTTCTTTTCTTCAGTGATGGCTTGTTCCTAGCAAGACTGCAAGTTATATTATCTGGAACAAGGGTGCATCAATGACATTATAATAGGGTTAGTTTATAATCTTGTTCTCTTGAGGAAATTTATAACAGGTTTGATAATTTCTGATGTCCACTAATAGGGTAACTCATGATCTTCGAGTGATGTACAATCTGTGTAGCCTGTTTCATCTTTGGAAGGATGCAGATTATAACTTCTTTTTTGTGCTGATGTTTTACGACAGTTTAAAATCTATATATTGCAGATTATACTTTGGATAAACTAGTTCTGATATGTCTTCTTCTTCATCATCTACTAAACATATTTTGGGTCAAGCATTATGATTTTGTGAGGTTGAAGCCACGGTGAGATACTCAACTACGAAAAAAAAATTCAGGATGACCCTTCTTATGGTGTCCAAATTACAACGTTAAGGTAATTACATTATTTGTAACGTAGAGTGTATAATGCATACTAATATTATGTAAAAATAACAATTTCCTTATATGTTTATCTTGAATAGGGTTTGCTATATTGCAAATATTTCAAGTGGGTGAATAGTAATGAATACATTGAGGTAAATCTTCATAAAAGAGAAGATGAAATTTTAAGAAAGGAGAAAGAGCTTGAAAAGAGGCTTGGCGATGTCAAGAAAAAGGAGATCGAGCTACGTAAGAGTTGGGATGAGATCAAGAAGATGTAGAGCGATGTACGTAAGACCATGGATGAGATCAACAACGGAGTGATGGTATTATCCGCATTAAATGAAGATTTTCTCAAGAAGCACTCGGTGATTTTGGAGCAACAAGTTGAATAAGGCACTCACGCACACTATTGTGGCTGTGCTAAGCTGTTGTATTTGTATTTATGTGGTTACTTGTTTACTTTATAACTAAATTTGTTTAATGTAGTTACTTATAAAAAAAAACTTATGTAGTCTAGTACATAACAATCTCATTGGTCATGATGTAAATTGTTAGTTGGAAAAGATGGTGCTAGAAAACTTCTATGTTTGCCATCTCAATTTATGTTGGTTACTGATGAAAGGTAGATCTTATTTGACTTATTTTGGTACGTTGTGAAAATGTGGCACCAAGAAGATTAATTTTTTGGTGTAATGTGGCATCAAGTAGCATGTATTATAACATGCTAAACTTCAAGTGACGGAAATGTTGTAAAATGTGGCATCAAGAAGATTACTTATTTTGGGTAACAAATGAAACCATCATTTTAAGCAATTTAGAGATCATTGAGTAACAAAGGGTTCATGCTAATACATAGATTTCGAGCTACATTGATGCAAACAGCTCGCAATTTCGAATGTGACCTGAAATATATCTAATGCACAAAAAATATATCACATCCATAACAGTGTCCTAAAATACATTTGTTAAACCCAATATTTCAAGTCTCGTATGTACGTATAGATTTTGATGATAATAAATAAATTCAAAACTCAAACCCAAGTTATCTACGCATGAAGAGAGCTAAGCACATCAAGAAATCAAATATGAGCAAAAATAAGAACAAGTTTACAAATGAAGTTCATAGAATAATTTTTCACATCTCTTAAAATTTGAAATTGGATTAAGGTTCAAAATTAATATTTTCTCATAAAGCATTAAATTACATTTTTTACATTTGCATAATATTATTAAAATATTTAATTTCAAAAATTATTTATTTTTCCACATATGCATAAAGATTTGAATTTGTAAGATGATTGATTGTCATCTTTAACATATGCATGTGTTATTTGAAAATTTTGAAGAGTGGTTATATGTTTTTTTGACAAGTGCAAAAAATAGATACTTTTGTTTGAATCTTGAAAGGTGGTTGTGTATTTTTTTGACAAATGCAAAAACTAGATATTTTGTTTAAAATATTGAAAGGTGGTTGTGTTTTTTTTTTTGACATATGCAAAAAGAAGAGGATTTGATTTGAAAAATAAATCATATTCATTTTGTCATGTATGAAAAGTGAAAGCGATGAAAACGAGAAAAGAGAGTACAAAGATGAAGAAATTGCCATGATTACAAGAAGATTTCAAAAATTTTAAAAGAAATATAAAATTCCTCCAAGGAAATATTTCAAAAGATCTTCCAATAAAAATACAGGTAAAAATTATTCATTAATTTGTTAGAAATGTAAAAAGTTTGGACATATCAAAGTAAATTATCCTCTGCTAAAGAAAGATCGATACAAAGGTAAGAAATCAATGAAAGCTACATGGGATGATGATTTCAGTAGCTCAGACAGCGACACAAATAATGAAAAATCTGCAAATCTTTGTCTCATGACTAAAAATGATCTTGAGGTAACAACTTCTGAAAATATTGAAATTCCTTCTTATGAAGAATTACAAAATATTTTGGAAGAGGTATATGAGGAATTTGAAAAATTAAGTATTAAGTATACCACTTTGAAAAAGAGAAATTATTCTTTAATAAATGAAAATGATGTTTTAAGAAAAGAAAAATGTTGTTTTGAAAGATGAAAATCATGAGTTGAAAAAGAAAGTGATTGATTTAGAAAAGATTGTTGAAAACTTTACAAATGAAAAAAGAAATTTTGAAAAATTTCTTAGTAGTCAAAAATGTGCTTTTGATACGGTAGACTTTGGATACGTGCCAAAAGAAAAACTCAAATCTTATAAATTTTTTTTGATAAACTGACTAAATCAAAATCAGATTTTCAAAATTATTTTCATAAAAATAATTTTTAAAAAAATTATTACAATTATTGAAGGTTTTCAATTATGTCATATATTATTTGTAATTTTTGCAACAGAAATAGTCATAACTATCATATTTGTCCTATTAAAAAAAACATACAATGACTATTAGGATCATATGAGTACCAAATAATAATTTTTTTTTCTAATATTAATTAATAAAGGACCTAAAGAATTTAAGTACTAAGAATTTTTTTAATTACTTTTGTAGGTATGCATGAGTCCTCCACAGATTAAAGTAAATGATTTTTAAACAATGGATGCTCAAGACACATGACAAAAGAAAAAACTAAATTCATTGATCTCACTTCTAAAAAAAAGGACGTGTGACATTTAGAGACAATTCAAAAGGGAAGATCATGAGAATAGAAGGTACAAATAATACAAATAGTTTCAATCTCAACAAAAAAAATATAATAGAAAAAGTCCAACGTTGGAACAAATTTTAGGAAAATCTTCACGAGGTGTAAATATTCGATCATCTCTTAGAAATATTTACAATCACATTATTTTTCTATCTCATATTAAGCTAAAAAATATTGATAAAGCACTTATTGATGAATAATGGATTTTAGCTATGCAAGAAGAGCTAAATCAGTTTGAAAGAAATGATGTTTGGACACTTGTTCCTAAACTTAAAAATTATACTGTTATTAGAACAAAATGAGTTTTTAGAAATAAGAAAGATGAGTCCGGAATCATCATTAGAAACAAGACTCGACTTGTAGTCCAAAGTTTCAACTAAGAAGAATGAACGATTATGATGAGTCGTATGCACCTGTCGCAAGATTAAAAACTATTTGAATGTTACTTGCTTGTGCATGTTATAAAAATTTCAAATTTTTTCAAATGGATATTAAAAGTGCTTTCTTAAATGGTTTTATAAATGTTGAGCAACTTCCAAGTTTTGAAAATCATATCTCTCTTAATCATGTTTTTAAGCTCACAAAAGCATTATATAGACTCAAACAAACTCCTAAAATTTGATACGAGAGGTTTAATAATTTTTTGATTGAAAAAAGTTTTTCAAGAGAAAAGATCGATACAACTCTTTTCATCAAATATAAACAAAATGATATTCTTCTAGTTCAAATTTATGTTGATGATATAATATTTGGTGCTACTAATGAAAATATGTGTCAAGATTTTGCTAAGAGCATGCAGGACGAATTTGAAATAAGCATGATGGAAGAACTTATTTTCTTTCTTGGATTGCAAATTAAGCAAGCAAAAAGTAGAATATTCATTAATCAGTTAAAATATATCAAAAAATTACTCAAAAAGTTTAAGATATAAGATGCGAAGGTAATTGGAACACTAATGAGTCCAACCACCAAACTTGATAAAGATGAAAGCGGTAAGCCAGTTGACTCAAAAGTATATCGAGGTATGATTGGTAGTTTATTATATTTGACAACTAGTAGACCTGATATTATGTTCAGTGTATATTTATGTGTACGTTTTCAATCATCTATAAAGCAATCTCATTTAATTGCAGTCAATCGTATTTTTAGATATCTTACTGGTACCATTGACCTAGGGTTATGGTCTCCTAAGCACACTTCTTTCAATCTTATTAGTTATTCAGATGCGAATTATGCTGGTTGCAAAGTTGATCGAAAAAGTATTAGTGGAACATGTTATTTCTTAGGTCATGCACTTGTTTCATAGTTTAGTAAAAAACAAAATTCTGTTGCATTATTTGCTGTTGAGGTAGAGTATGTTGCTGTAGGTAGCTGTTGTGCTCAAGTTCTTTACATGAAGTAATAACTTGAGGATTTTAAACTTATGTACATATTCCTATTAAATGTGATAATATTAGTGTTATAAATCTTTCAAAAAATCCAATACAACATTATAGAACTAAGTAGATTAAAATTAGATATCATTTTAATAAAGATAATATGCAAAAGGGTGATACTGTACTAGAATTCATAAGCACACAATCAATTGGCAGACATTTTCACAAAACCCCTACCAGAAGATAGATTATGCATGATTAGAAGAGACATATGAATGATGAATGTCATGAATATTTGAATATTTTTATTTCATTATCTCAAATGACTTATAAAAACTTGAAACTTTTAGTCTTATTATTCAACTGCATTTGCACTTCATAGATCGACATGTTATTCTCGTCTAAAGGATGAGGCAGTCGAAATGAAGAGGCAAGTAATGATTTTAAATCCTTATTTTGTTGTTTTAATTCTATTATTTTTCTATTTGACCCATAAACAAGTCGTTGAAATACAGAGATCGTTTTGCTAAACTTCTCAATTTCACGAGTTTTGGACTGCAACAAGCAAAAAAGGCAACAATAGAGGATGAGTATTGAGTTCCGAGACCCATAAGCTCATAAATGACGTCATGATCTGATTTATTAGCCAAATCAGTCTTTTGTTGCTTTGTGACACCTACGACAGATGCAGAAATAGATTGATCACGAGAAGTATTGAAGGAAAATTGACGAGCCATTAAAAATTTGTAGAATGAGAATGCAGGCGAATTGCATACGAATTAGATAAAACTAAGGATTGTTCTTATAGAGACGGAAATAAAAACAAGACACACTATCATCTCTTCAAATCTTATTTAGTCAAAACTTATAAGATATGTTGGATGAGAAGGGTGAGATGACTGATTGAGATGGTACTTGGTTCAAATCTGGAAGATTACCTAAAGAAATTTTCTCTGTCATTCTATTGTTTTGGATAGACAAATATTGGATCAATGAGAAGTGTAAGAATTTTCTTGTGAGTATTCGATGGGTAAAAATGATCATTTAAATAGAGATCGAAAGTTTTCAAATCTCTATAAAATCTCGTTCGTCAACAACGTCAAGCGGTTTTGAATCTTCTTTCGCACCAAATTGTCAGAGCTAGGCCTACAACTTTTACAGGTTTTGTCGGATACGGGTGACTCTAATTATTCAACTCTCTACCAAATCTCATTCCTCACCAATTTGCCAAAGTTAGGCCTCCAGCCTTTGCAGATTTTGTCGAACACGGGTGACTCTAATTATTCAACTCTCTATCAAATCTCCTTCCTCACCAATTTGCCAAAGTTAGGCCTCCAACCTTTGCAGGTTTTGTCGGACACGAATTTGAGTCTTCAACAGCCAATTATTCAACTTCAAATCTCTGCAACATCTAATTTATCAACAACATCAAGCCAATTTGAGTCTTCTCATGCACCGAGACAATAAAGTTAGACCTCAGCCTCTGCAGTTTTTGCCGGACACGAGTGGTCCCAATTATTCAACTCTACAGTTTCTACTAATGCACAGTTTTATTTGGTTATTGGTTATTGCAGGAAGAAATCTTACTAAAATTAATTACGGTTCATTTTTAATGATGCTAAAAGGGGGAGAAATCTTATATTATTATTATACTACCCTATTATATACGCTAGAATCATGTTTATATTTTACTTGAAAAACTAATGCATATTTTCAAGGGGATCTTAAGTATTACTGCAAGTCACAGATTTTTACTAAATATTTTTCATCATAAAAAATGGGGAGATTGTTGAACCCAAGGTTTCAAGTGTCGTATCTACGTATAGATTTTGATGATAACAAATATATTCAAGACTCAAGCTCAAGTTGTCTATGCATGAAGAGAGTTAAGCACATCAAGAAATTAAGCATGAGCAAAAAAAAAAAAAAGAACAAGTCTACAAATGAAACTTATAGAGTAATTTTATACATATCTTAAAATTTGAAATTGGATTAAGGTTTAAAATTAATATTTTCTCATAAAATATTAAATTGCATTTTTTACATTTGCATAATATTATTAAAATATTTAATTTTAAAAATTATTTATTTTTCCACGTATGCATAAAGATTTGAATTTGTAAGATGATTGATTGTTATTTTTAACATGTGCATGTATTGTTTGAAAATCTTGAAAAGTAGTTATTTGTTTTTTTGACAAATGCAAAAGATAGATACTTTTGTTTGAAAATCTTGAAGGGTGGTTGTGTGTTTTTTTGACAAATGCAAAAGATAGATATTTTATTTAAAAATCTTGAAAAGTGATTGTGTATTTTTTTTTTACATATGCAAAAAGAAGATGATTTGGTTTGGAACATAAATTATGCTCATTTTGTCATGTATGAAAAGTAAAAGATTGAGTTTGATTTCTTTGAAAAATAAATGAAGTTGTCTTTGATAAAAGTAAAAATGAGATGTTTTTATTTGAATTTTTTGAAAAGTGAATAGTGCTCTTATTTGATATGTGAATCTTTTCAAATTTAAATATAAAGACTCATTTGCCTATAAATAACTTACTTGAGTTTTAAAAAAATCACAACAAGAGCTTACACATCAATTGCTAAGTTTTGCATCATTATTTCAAAGCTATCATTCTCTATTTTCTAAATTTTGTGCCTGAATTCTTATTTATTTTGAGAGAAATATAAGTTGTATTGTATTATTCTTATTTCACTCATTACGGAGTGTACTCTAATAATTTACCCACTATCAGCTCTTGTATATGTAAGAGGGTGCGTATAACCCTTATGTGTATAGAATGTGTTCTACACAGGGAATAGTCAAATCACCAAGTGTGAGGTGATTGCAAATGTAGAGGGTATTCTACACGGATTCTTTGTAGTGGTGTTGCTCAAAGGTGTAATAGGTTTTTATCTCCACCTAAAGGAGATTGAATAGTGAATTTGGGATTCTCAATGGGTAGCTTGAGGCGAGAATGTAGGTAGTGAGGCTGAACCTCGTTAAAATACTGAGTTTACTTCTTCTTACCCTTACTTTTTAAATTTCCTACTGTTTCAGATTTTGTTTATATTTTATATTGTGTATTTGATTTATAACTGTAAATTTTTTAATATAACCCAATTCACCTCCTCTATTGTGTTAGTCATCTGGACAATAACATCCAATACACATAAAATATATGTCATCCATAATAGTGCCCTGAAATATCTCCAATACACAAAAAATACATCTCATCCATAACAATGTCCTGAAATGTATCCAATACACAAAAAATAAATTTCATGCATAATAATATCTTGAAATGTATCCAATACCTATAAAAGGTTTGTATGAATCAACAACCCATTTAAATGGCCAAGAATGGCCAATAATATAATCAATACACAACATTTCCATTCAGTACAAAAAAGAACTTCAATCCCAAAGAATTACATCAGTTGAGATCCATCCAATTATTGTTCAAGTTAGTTGTGAACCATTCAACTCAAATTGCACCTGTTAACAGGAAAGGTAAAATATTAATATCATTTAAACATCACTATTAAAAATGTGAAAAAAGGTTGGGAATATTATGCTTTCTTGGGTTTCATTAATCGTTTCTTGATGTTGGGTTCCACTATTGTCCAAACTTGCTTGGTGTTGAACAGGCTTATGTGAATCAATAATATTTAAAGCATTATTAGTCTAACTTTCTTCTATATGAAATAAATTTCTGATGGCTGATCAACAACTAAAAAAAAACAAATTTGTACTTGTGACGGTATGGTGATATCATCTTTTGATGACTGAAATAAATTCCTGTACGTGTCCAGAACTGGTGTATCTATTTCATCTCACTATCATAAAAAAAGTAACATGAATCAAATGCTCTGAATGCTATAGGAGCACAATATGAAATTTTAATACCAAAAAATATATCCCAACAACTTGTTTATGTTTCCCTCTAACAAGTGGGTTTTTTTTCTTATCTTTAACTTTTCGTATGTTTATATCCATTCTCGACACTCTCCTTAGCGATGTAGGTCTTCCTTTTTCTCTAACAACATTTGGACTATGCACTTGTTGTGAATTACCAACAATAGTTGGGTCCTGTGTCGTTATACTAGCATTTGAACCTGTTAGCAAAGATGGATGCCAAACTAAAAAAGCATTTTCACATTAAAAAAAAGTATGGAGATAATAAATATTAGAAACTACCAAAATAAAAAGGGCATTTTCACATTAAAAAAGTATAATATAATATATATTAGAAACTACTATCTAACCTGTTTGGGTCAAAGATGGTAGCTATTGGTGCACACGATAAAAGTTAGTCATCCCATTTATCATCTTCTTTACATCTTCAAAGTGCTCATTGGAACCTACTGCATATGGGATTATCTGATTACACATATTCAACAAAATTGAATACCTATTACTGTCGAGCCTCTAATCCCCATTGTCATAGCTATTGCGAATTAAAGAGTAGCTCCTCTTGATGTCCTTCATCTATCGAGCTAAAATATATTGCTCTGGCAATAATGTTATATTGTTATCATGAAATATGGCCAAAATATGTCTACACAATATCCCCCTTGTCTGAAATAGGTTATATGAACACTTTGCATTGTTATCTTTCTCATTAAAGTCTACTGAATAGTTCACTTTCTTAGTGAACTCCTCAACCACAACTTCATCTTCTACAAAATAGGTTTTCAGTACACCATTTGACATACTTAACAACGTCTTGAGATAGAGCCTCCCAATTATTTTTTGTTGAATTTCCTTAAATTTAGTGTTAGTGTACAACTCTTGGAATCTCTTCTCAATTAGAGATTTGGATACACAGGGAATACTAACGCTGTATGAATGGAAGTTGACACTGTTTTTATTCTTAATTCTCTTCCTCAACGCTCCATCAAAAGAGTCTACGAACTCTTTCAAGTTTGTCTTCGAATGAACATAACCGTCAAAAAAAGCATTCATACTCTCACTACGTTGGGTTGAACTCATTCCAGTCCAAAAGTACCCCTTAAGGAATTCTAGTATCCAATGCTCGCGCTCAACATATAAACTTTTCAACCAGGCATTGTCATGTACATCATATGTGTTAAGTAACTCATCCCAACATATCTCGAACTCCTCAACAGACTGAGTTTCGTACACACATTTCATCATGTGACTTTTTAGACCTTTATTGTAGGCAGCATATGACCCAAGTTTCTTGAACACTTTCTTCAGTACATGCCATAGGTAGTATCTATATCAGGCTTGTGGGAAGACAATAGCAATTATATTTTTCATTGCTCTATCTTGATCAATAATAATGCATTTTAGAGTTACACCATCATACACTACAGCCACATCTAGAATAACCATGTAAAGGTCTCCATGTCCTCACTTAAAATCAACCCAACTCTCAAAAGTATTGATTGCCCGTGGTGATTTATACCAACAAAAGGGGCGAAAGGCATCCCATATCTATTGGTTAGGTATGTGGTGTCGAATGTGACCACATCGCCAAAAAACTTGTAATCTGCCCTACTACGTGCATCTGCCCAGAAAATGTTTTTTAGTTGTAATTCATCGTTCATATCCATCAATGAAAAAAAGCTAGAATTCTTGTGCTGCATCCTCAAGAAATATTCTCGAAGTGCTTCAGCACCACCTGACCCAAGCCGTAGCTTTCTTACTTTCATGATATAATTGCGACAATCTTTTTCTTGAAATGGAAAGTTCTCGAAGCTATGTGCCCCGACGGCAATAGATCCATAACTCTTCCTGGGATTAATGCCAGCTTTGTCGTTTGTGTCTAGAATTATTTTTACAATCTCACTCACTTGTATGTTACATCGAAAGAAATGAGATTTTTGAGGACTGAGGTCGTGATTATACTCAAGATGAACTGTTGTAATCCAAAACTTTTCATCCTGGTTTTAGGCATTAATTCTTATCTTACATTCTGTCTTCCCTGTTGGACATGGAGCAGCGACATTCGAACCCTTATTTCGAAATTTTCCACCACTGACACAACCGAATGTAACATATCTGATACATCCATCCTGTCCCTTTTCACTCCTTTGTGTGCTCACCTCAAATCCGCATTTCTTACTATATTTCTTATAATAACTAAGCAACTCTTCAATAAAGTCAAATTCCATTCATTTCTTCGACTCCTCAATCTGATCAATACCATCCATTTCTTGTGGTTGTGGTATCTCGGTAGTGGCATCGTCGATTTTCGGTGAATCATGTCTATTCTCTTTACTTTCTTATTCAATTCTAGAGGAGGTACATGGTGCTTCAGTTTCTCTAAGAATGGGTGTGTCCTCTTTATTGACTGAAGCAATCGTTGTGAAACTTGTAGCGATTTCAGGAGTCAGAGGTCCCATCCCATGCTAAAATAGGTCCCAAAAAGCTGATAACCATGTAGGTGGTCCATAATAGTTGTGCATGTAATTTGGTAAATTTGGTGGACCAATTTGAGGGATGTCCTGACAGTAAAATCATTTAGGGAATTGTCCATAATTAGCAAAACATTGATTATAAACATCTAGCACACACAAACAAGATTTAGAAATTAAAAATAACGTAATGAGGTTAGGGGATTTGAGGTTGATAATGTTAACGGAGACTGATGTTCTTCCCCTTTATCTATGTCCTTTCCAACCTAGACACAAATAAATCAATGGATAAAAAAATCATAAATGGAAACAATCACAAAGAACAACGTGTTGGGAGAGCATTCCTTATCTTGTATTAGGAGTTATCTCTTTGTGTACAATTAAATTAACTATGCCACTTCTTCAAGTTTTTTATTTTTTATTTTTTTCCAGTTCATGCCAGTAATTTCACACAGCACTGTCACACAAATATCCAAACTAAACACACGGACTTTGTGAGATTTAACTGGTGAAATGATTACTGATACACAAATATCCAAACTAATGTGCTTTTACGTTATTTCAATTACTTTCATAAATTAATTGGATCCGTGAATGTGCGAATACATAAACCAAATATTTTCCCCTCCACCAAATCCAACTAAATCCAAAAATATTACACTACTCGGAGTGTTGCAACACAAAAGAGATAACTAAAATAATAAATTCAAGTAACTCAAAATAAATATGAAAACATGCTTAAATCTGACTAACACACATCAATGTAAAAAGGGGAGCTGCAAGTGTCGAAAATCTATATAGCAACTGCATATGAATCGAACACAACCACGAGTTGTTGAAATATGTAACTCAAACCGAGAGCAAAATAATTACCAAAGGAAATGGGAGGCCACCGAGTGAATTATAAATTACCACATCAAGCAACTGAAATAATGGACTAACAAAAAACATATGCTACTGGGCTAAGCAAATTGAAAGTTGCTAAATAAAATGTCAGACGCAAGATACAACTGAACGGCTACCGAAATGGAACCAGAGCAAATAAAATCACTGAAAGTAAAATATTAAAATAACATTAAACTAAAATCAAAACAACTAAATGTAAAGGCAATAAAACAAAAGCTTCAATCCAACCACAAGTGGTCTATGGATTTAAGAGAAGTGAAACTGAAACAAAAATAAAATATGGGCAAAAACTAGGGGGGATTCGGCCAGCAAAACCATTCATTACAAAATGTTTTGCAAAAAGCTCTTTTTCCCCAGCTTTCTTTGTTCTATGACTTTCGTGCACGTTATAACACTAAAAGCGAGACTACAAGCCAGACTACGAACTTGGGTTGGATGTTTAATAGAGTGAGGATGAACAGAGTGGAGCCGAGCAAGGATGAAGGAGTCTTCGACGAGATCTCTGGTGCCGATGAAGGAGGAAGATGTCTCCGACAACGTCTCTAGCGCCGACAAAGGAGGAAGAGCTCTCCTATGGATGTAGGGGTTTGGATTTGGAGTTGACGAGAGAGCGGGAAAAATGGACGAAATGGGTTGAAAAATGGAAGACGTTTGTCTGTAGCACTATTGAATTTTATAATCGAACACAAATTACAATTCATGCTAATCATATGACCCGATAGCTTTTATTAATAAAATAGATGGATCGTTCTACTTGGCCGTCCAATATGTATAGTTGGGCATGCCGTTGAGTGCAAATTGTATATTTTATTTTAAATATTTTTTAACTATATTTTTAAAAATATATACAATTACATTAGAAGTCACTTTTTTAACCATTAATATATATATATATATCGTGCCTATCATATGTGCCCACCAAATGTGCACAATAGGTCAAATGAGTTATTTATTTATTTTTTTAACCATTTTTTAAACTTTCTTAACTTTCAAGAAAAAAATAAAACAACATATAAATTTACTAAGAGTTATTTATTTAACCATTAAAAAAAAAGAAAAAAGAAAAATATATGAGTTAACATATTTAATAATCATACTATCACTTTTCAAGAGCAAATTAGGAGGCAAAGTAGCATCTTCCTAGAATAGATCATATACATGATCCGAATAATGCGACTGAGACATGCAGCAGATCGGATATTCGAAGACTTTACAGGCGTAGCAAAAACGGTCTTTTTTTTTTCTCTGGAAGATAGTAATACATTAAATCAAACTATTATTCCTTAATACAAACAACCGAATTTAAAGCACAAATGAAAAGGCTTAAATTAAAGCATGCAACAGAAATAGACAATCAGCTCTAAGGAGGATCTTTGCCACCATAAAATTTCAGCAAACATGGCAAGACAACGATTAGAGAGGTGCAACCATATATATGGGTAGAGGTTGTCCATTTTGCAATAGAATGCACACACTAATTTAGATCTTGGTGAATTTTCCTTAGTCGCCAACTTTCAAAGGATTACAACTTGAGTTGGATATCTTGAGCTATAGGTTGGATGGTCCAGTCCATAGCTTTGTTTGGTTCTTTGGCAGCATCTATAGCAATTGGGGAATCACCTGCTAACATGATGTTCTTGATGGATCTAGTGAGGGCTTCTTTTACACCGTCTAACAGGGCCAAGGCTTCTCCTTGATTTGGTTTTAGAGTAGCAATTTCTTTAGTGCAAACAAATATGATATCACTACCATCAAAGGAGCAAACTGCCGATGTGGAGCTCGAATGTCTTCTAGCCGCCACATCAAAGGTAAGATAATAATGACCAATAGGAAGTGGTGGTGGAGCAGGACCTTTCAATATCTCATTATTGCTCCAAGCTGATATATGATCTTGATAAGTTTTGTGGACCTCCCTTGTAAATACATCAATTTTGGGGGACAAATTGTTATGAACTACTTTTTTGCAGGTAAACCAAGTACAATCCATAGCAATAATGGCATAAATCTAAAAATGGTGGTGCTCCTGAGGTGGAATTGATAATGGTGAAATAATAAACTCAATCCACTTTTCTAAACCAACTTCCCGAAAAGATTGAATATTGATAGGCTAGTGGGATTTCCTCCACATAATTCTAGAAAAAGGCAATCGATGAATAGATGGACATCCGACTCTTTAGTCAAATGGGACGAGGGGCAATCAATTTGATCTTGGTTGAGGAAGTGGTTGAGAAGAGATCGGGTAGGAAGGATGTGACGAAGAATCTTCCATAGAAAAGGTTTAAGTCTATCCTGAATCTTGAGTTTCAATATCTTTTTCCAGATAGGAGTATAACTCGTAGAAGAAGAAAAAGAAGGATCACATTAAAGGATAGTCAAGTATGCAGCTTTCATAGAGAAGTTTCTAGAGGCACTATTTTGCCACACAAGCTGGTCATCGATGGAATCATAATGATTTTCAACCAAAGGGATTTTAAAAATCTCCTCAATAGTGGAATCATTGAAAAGAGTTTGAATGAGTAAAACATTCTAACTTCTTGGATTTTATAAGGTTAGTTCAGACACTCTCATATCCGAAAAATGAGGAATTTCTTCATTCTTGGGAATAGGAACACAATTTGGATTAGTCGGAATCTAGGGGTTGAGCCAAACTCTACAACAAATGCCATTATTAATCTGATAATAAGAGCATTGTTTCACTAGCTCTCACTAATTCAATAGGCCTTTCCAAATCCAGGAATCTATCACTTTATGAGAGATATCTGCAAACAAAGAATTCTTAAGATATTTGGAAGAAAGAACATTATGCCATTGCTAACAACTAGGATGAGTCCACATCCATGTAAGCTTTGCTAGCAAAGCTTGATTGTAATTTGAGGAAGTTCTGATACCTAATTCTCCTAGATATTTAGGTTGACAAATCGATTTCTAGGATTTAAGAGTGAAGTTATGGACCTTGTGTGGGCTAAAACCCCCCCAGAACCTCATCAAAAGTTGATCAATCTTGGTAGAGATGGACTTTAGGATCCAGAGAGTGGACATAACATAAAAGGGAAGAGCATTTACAACCGATTTGATCAAAGCAGTCCACCCAGCTTGCGATAGGAGTTTCGCTTTCCACGTGGCCACTTTATTAGAGATTTTCTGAAAAAGGTCCTCAAAAATAGGTTTTTTGGATTTACCAAAAACAAAAGGAAGGCCCATGTATTTAATCTGAGAGGAAGCAAGTTTATACCCTAACATGGATTGCAAATGCCGTTGTTCCAAATTCAGCATGTTTTGACTGAATTTGATCAAAGATTTATCATAGTGGATTTTTTGACCTGACTAGGCAGAGTATTTCTCAAGGCAAGATGAGAAAGCTGGAAGAGTACTTTGATTTGCATGCCCAAAGAGGAGAAAGTCATCCGCAAAAAGAAGATGAGTGATTTTGGGACCACCCCAACTAATACTAAGGCCTTTGAGACTTCCTTGAACTTCACAATGGGCAATTAAACGAGAAAGACACTCAGAGCCAATTATAAATAGAAAATGAGAAAGAGGCTTTCCTTGTCGTAGCCCTCAGGACGGTTGAATGCGACCTTTCGGGTGCCCATTGATAACGATCGAATAAGTAGAAGTGGAAATACTTCCCGAATCCAATTGACCCAAGTTTGAGAGAAACCAAGATTTAAAAGAATCTTGAGGAGGAAGTTCCATTCCATATAATCAAAAGCTTTTTCCATATCAATTTTAATGGCCATGGAATAACTATTTCCTTTTTTCCGTTTAAGATGATAAAAAATCTCATGGTCAAGAATGGCATTCTCTTGGATGTGGAGACCAGGAACAAAAGCTGTCTAATGAGGAGAAATAGTCTTTCCAATGATGAGTTTGAGTCTATTTGCTATGATTTTGGAAATGAGCTTATAACAAACATTGGAAAGACTGATAGGTCTATACTAGTGCACAGTTTGGGGATTTGGAATTTTGGGAATGAGAGTAATGTTGGTGTGATTCAACTCTTTAAGAAGTTTACTGTGGATGAAGAAGTTCTGAACATAGTTTTGAATTTTGTTCCGTTCCGGTCGGAACAGCAGGAATTTTCCATTCCGGTGCCTCAACTGGTGCAGTATACTTTCTTGTTCCGTTCGGTCCAAATTTCGGCCCATTCAGGTCTGTTCCATTCGAATTTCGACCGTTCTGGTCCAAATTTCGGCCAATCTGGTCCCTATTCCGGTCTAAACTATTTTTGTAATTTTTTTTTTGTATTTGAATGACATTTTTTTAAAATTTTAAATTCAAATGGTATTTAATTAATTCTAGAATATAAAATATATTTATATATTTTATAATTTTAAATATATCTTTTTTAAAAAATATTATTATTTTTTAATATGTTATCTATTATTTTATTTTATTTTTATATCTCAACTCAAGTTCATATTTTTTTTTAACTTATAATCATTTTATAAATCTTCAATTCTTCCAATATGTATACATACATGATACATACTTACATGTATATGTATTATTCTATTAGTTGTTAGTTTTTATATATATATATAAATATTTATTATAATATATAATTAATCCCGAAACGGCACACCGGAATGAACCGGAACCAAAATATTTCGTTCCAATATCTTAACCGAAACGGTTACCAAAACGAAATTCAAAACTTTGGTTCTGAACTGTGTTAATCACCTCTGTCTTGACAATACTCTAATAATGCTTATAAAACATGCCAGTAAAAGCATCCGGCCTAAGGGTTTTTGATGATGGGGTGTTTTTGAGAGTTTGCCAAATTTCTTCCTCAGAAGGGATTCGGCAAAGAAGAGAATTTTCTTGGTCCGTTATGACCGAAGAAAAGAGCTCATCAATCTCCTCAGATAGTAAGGGTGATCCCCGCCCTATCGGGGGTGGGGTCCCCTTACTATTGCTCCCCGCCTACACGGGGTAACGGGAGTTGGGGTCCATCTGCCTGCCCTCTACCACCGCCCTATTGGGCCTTGGCCCAGTTCACACTTCTAGGCTCTTTTTCGGACCAGATCAAATTTCTAGGCCATTTTTTGCCAAGAAAACCATCAAACCTGATTTAATTTCACATTAAAAAATATCATTATATTAAATACTAAGTAATAATCATTACTAGAGTCTAAAATCATTTAAAAAAACTATCACTAAAAATCAAAAAAATCTGTAATAGTAAAAGTTAAAACTTAAAAGTAAAGATTACTAGACTAGTTACTAAGCTATTATAATTTACAATAATATAAATTAATCATATAAAATACAAAATTACAAATTGTGCTATTAACTATTAACATTACAAATTTAAAATTTACAAAATCATAAGAAATAAGAATCATAAGATTGGTCCTTGGACACTGGTGATTGGACTTTGTCACTTTAAAGAGTTTTAATGCAAACTTGGGTGAGGATCGTGTCACCGCGGGGTTGTTGGGTCTTAAACTTAACTTGAAATAATAAGTTAAAAAAAATAGAGTATAAATATAAAGTTATAAGTTATAAACATGAAAAAAAAAATTATTAAAAATAATAAGTTACTTAAACCAAGATTAAATTGGGTCATTACTCATTAGGTTGGAAATCCTATTGAAAGATGAGTTTGATAATTGACATACAAAATGATAATGTCATACATAATGAGAAATAAGAATACAAAATATTAAAACTCATAAACAAGAGTTACAAAATAATTAGATGTTAATATTACAAATATTATAAAATTATAAATGCAAACAACAATTAAGAAAGAAATTGTGTAAAGTACAAACTATGGTGATGGACTGGTAGGTGACATGTGGTCATACTGCAGTGGAGGTAGCTATTGATGCTATCCCAGGTGTTCGCATTGTGGTCGCTACAAGTTACAATAATTAAATGTAAAATTAACAGCAATTAAATTTAATTAAATAAATACAAAATAATGTAAATATTTATTCAAGTGACAATTTACCAAATCCAAATTGATCAATAGCCTTGTCCTCGGCCTTAGCCCTAACCGAATCATAATCAAGAACCTCCGAAATATTAATTTCAGCACCCATAATCCAATTTTGTGTGCAAATCAGAGACTCAACAGTGATAGGATTTAATGAGCCTCGGAAAGGATCCAATACGTGCCCTCTAGTGCTAAAGGCCGACTTTAAGGCTACTGTACTTATCGGGATGACCAAAATACTATGGGCAACCTTTGAAAGTACGGAGTATTTAGGGACATTCATCTTCCACCAAGCTACTCTATCAAAATCTCGTACAAAGGGATGAAGATCTAGTGCCAAATATTTGTCTATCTCTGACTGGGAATCTGTAGTGGAACCCGTAAAGACCAAGGGGGTCGACTCCATCTTCTTACCCTAGTCCATTTTACTTTTTTTTCCACTCCCGGCATCTGCAGCTGGTGGGGGGATATCTGTGGCTGTAGGTGTTGAAATACTACCACCTCCTATGATAGTGAACTCATCAAATAATCTAACAAGTGTTTCCTGAACTCGAGATGCAACAGCTAACGCACAATCATTGCCAATTGCATCAGTCAACCCAAATACATACCTTTCACTTTAAACCGTGGGTCAATGACACATGCAACATATAATAAGATATTGGCTTTATCAAACTATTCCTCCCAATACTTATCGAATTTCTCCATCATGGTCCTAGACATCTTTCACAATGTGGTATTATTATCCACTGTAATATCATCTAATTCTTCTTTCATCTTAGTTATTTGTTGACAAAATTGATGTGCTATGGGATACAAAGAACTAGATAAAACCTTGGTAACATCATAAAAAATCTTTAGAAACTATACAAAAATATATACAACCTCACAATCATTAGATAGAAGGTGCCCTAGATTTTCATCAAAATGCTTGACATATTGTATGTCTTCATTACCCAATGTATCAAATGCAAACTTATACTCTCAGGCCGCCTCCAACATAAAAAATGTTGAGTTCCACCTTGTAGACAAATCAGTGCAAAGACCTTTTTACATGTTATACCTACAGTAGTTGCAGCAATTTTGAACCTAGCCAATTTAGCAGAAGAAGATCTGACCCATCTCACAGCAGCCTCTAAGGCCTTCTCTATCGTTTCACTTTTATGATCAGTTACTTGACAAAATTTAAGGATCTTCTTATGCAATATCCAACCTCTATTAACCTAATGCAAAGTTATATACATAAAATTATAATTATTACAAGAAGTCCAACAATCTGTGGTGAGGCAAACACTTTCCCCCGCCAATAAACCCCTCAACTTCTCTTTTTCTGAGTGGCAAAAGTTTCTAACATCTTTTGCCACAGTGTGGCGAGAAGGAATATTGAATCTTGATTCCAACTACCTAGAATATGTTTGGAACCCTTTCCCATCAACTACTTGGAAATGCATCTCATCCATAACGATCATGCGAGCTAGATGTGTCCTAGTCTTTTTATGATTGTATTTTGTGTACCCCTTTAATGCCAACTCCCCACTACTCTCCTCACCCATTTTTTTTCTAAATAACTTCAAGGTTCTTCTCTACCAAAGTTTTAAAATTGGAGATTTCTTGCATTGTTCCTTCAAGTGCAACTTTATTTGAGAAGTGCCATGTCTTTTGTAGTGACACCAATAAATTTTGCCACAATAGTTTCATTTGACTTTTGGGTCATTGGAGTCACTACCTTTTATTTTGGTGACATGAGTCCAAATTATGGATAGAACTTTCTTGCTAGGCTGCTTGGGGGCGGGACAAGTGGTAGTGGTAGGAGTAGGGATCTTGACGGGAGGGTTATCGATCGGAGTGGGAGTAGGGTTAGAAGTAGTGGTAGTGATAATGGAAGTGGTCAGGGTAGGGTTAGGATTAGGGTTAGGTTTGGAGGTACCCAAGGCTCCCTCCGGGGAGCTCGCACTAGAATTTTCTGGATTTTTCATTTACAACAAATATGAAATTATTACAAAATGCAACACAAATGGTCATACAAAATTTATAATCAAAATAAGCATGAGATGATGATACTCACTTTTTTTAATTAAAAAAGATAAAAAGAAAAGTGAAACTCATCCTAAGTTCATAAGTCAATTTAAATCTCAACGCATCTCAACATGTAAAGTTCAAACATAGATTGTCAAACAACATTTTCTATATTTGAAACACATAAAACGCATGTGATCACATTACGTTGCCTTTACGGATAGGCTTTAAAACTTGAATTAGCTCTCAAATCTCATATATTTTACCAGCCACAAAACTATTTTAGAAATTGACTGGTACACATAGAAGTTTATAACTTATTTCTCAATTTTGTTTTTGATGTTCATGGTTCATTAACTTTTCTTTCTTTGTTTTCTAAAAGCAACTTCTCACTCTCTCTCTCTCTCTCTCTCTCTCTCTCTCTCTCTCTCTCTCTCTCTTTTCTTCCTAATTCTTCTTTTTCCAATTTATATATATATATATTTTCCTAATAACGTTCAAAAGCCATTATCAGATTGCACACATTACCAACTAGATATATAAGAAATTACAAAGGTGGAAGTTTTCTACCATAAAATGAGAGAAGGTGTGGCAGAAGTTTGTTTAGGAAATTAGGGTACATTCCAAAGTATTAGTTGGGCAGCTGTGCTCAGTCTCATTGCACCATTAAGTGTATAAATCATTTTTGTATATATATGACGTGCTGTCGCAGGTACTCAAAAATAAAATTATGTACTCTCAAAAAATATATGTAGTAGTGTGAGTAGGGGTCAATCCCATAGAGAGTGATTAAATTATTTTTATATTATTAAGCGAGAGAGAGAGAGAGGTTTTTGATTGCAAAGAGAATAATTTCAAATGAAATAAAAACAACTAAAGAGTAATTTAATTTAAAAATACCAATCAAAGAAACAACCATTGGTCGAAGTTAACATCCACCATCGAAATTTTATAACTGATCATTGATGGAATATAAATCAATTAATATTTTAAATATTCATCGTTAGAACCATTTTTTTTATCTCTCCTTAGTCGTAATTAATTAGAAAACAAGTGATCTAATTAATGTTAACTACTAAACAACCCAAGACAAGCGCTAAAAATTTAATCTAGTAGCAGCCTTAAAAATTAGAGAGATCGATGAAACTAAATAATACAAACACAAGGGGTTACATTTAATTTAGTCGAGCGTTCTTCTTAAGATCTAATAATTTCTGATGCAACAAATCATTAAAACTTAACTGTTTTACAGATTCGAGAGATCAAACAATTACAGATTTGATATCTAACCTAGCAATCGATTACAAGGAATAACAAACTAGCAGACCTTCTAGTTATTAAATGAAATAATCATGAAAATAGGTACAAAAGAATATTTGATACTCAAATCATAAATTGAATGATAAGAACAAATTAGATCTCACAGCTATAAAAATTCTGAAACTTTCGTTTCCTTTGACCAATTACAAAAGTTTAGCCATGTGAGGCTATAGCAAAAATATCAATCAAAATAAAAGGAAGAGAAATGAGATATTTGGTTTTGCTTTCAAGGTAACACAATAGCATAAATTTATCATATGCTCCTCCCTTCTATTTATAAGCATCCTTCATGCAAGTTTTCGTGCTTGAAATTATGACAAAACTAAGTTGTTTTGTGAATTATTTGAATTGGCAGAATACCTCTTAAGCTTCCATGTGCGGCTACTTGGCTTGAGGTAATGATGAAAATGTGCATTATGTCCAGTTCTTAGTCAAATATTTCAGCTTTGAAGGAAGCTTGTGATGTTAGAAATTTGTGTGGCATGTGAGTGGAGCTGAAGAGATGAAGTGCCATATACCACTTTGCTTTCTTCCCATTCGGTCAATAATTTCAGTTTGAGCTTCAAGCTTGTGTGCAGCTGTCCTATGTCTTTGATATATTTCAAGGTGCCATGTGAGTTAGCTTCTATCCATCTTCATCTTGATATGATTGCAAGTGGAGCCCATGTGAATCAGCCATATCTTGAATTTCCTTTTTCAGCAATGAAGTGTCATCTGTGAATTTGCCTCCTCTTCATTTTCTTGGTCTTTTTGCAGCCACATTATTTCTTCCTTTTGAATTACGGCTGTCAACATGATGTACTCAAATAATTATTAGGGTCATTTGATGCTTGAAAAGAAGTGTGGCTGAAGAATATTCAGAAACGTCAAGCGTAGGTGTGACCACTTCATGGTCGATTTCGTTTTGTATTGAGCCGATATATCTCGAAACATAAAACATAAAAGTTATAGATATTTATCCTGAGGTTCTATATCATTTTGAATTAGCTCAATCAGAGATTGGATGAGAGAGTTATGCCCATATTACGAAGAGATGTCAAAACTGTCTAAAATTACCCAATTATCTTCATTTGTTCCTAATGCCTTTATTTGTATCCTAAATCAAAATATAAGAATAATAAGTATATTTAAACATTAAATAAGAATAAAATATTAAACATTAAGAGAGAAAAATATGATATTTTATATTCTTATCAATATATTTTTTTAGCTTTTTCGATTTTTGAAAGTTTTATGAGTAAATGTGATGTTAAGCATATATTGGATTGATATATTGTTGGCCCTTTTAATTTGAAGAGTCATGTTATTTATAGTTATAAAATGTGATTATACTGTATAATAATTTTATAAAATAATGAAGTCTATTATTAAACAAAATTAACTTTTACGTAAAGATTGTATTTACTCATTTTTTTCAAAAGAACTGTGCAAAACTTGCATATTCCACGATTACAAATATCATTTATTTTTATTTTGAATAGATTTTGATACTTTTGGTATTATTTCAAAGACTATATGTCACTTAGCTGGTTTATATTGCGATAAATAATATTAATTAGCAAATAATTCTGGTACAAGCATTTACAGATCCTTTACTCTTTACTCGTTCACGGTACATCATTCATAATTAGGTATGAAATTTTATAAATTAAATCAAATATGTAAGGGTGATGGAGGGGATCGAATCCTAGAACTACTCAACACAATCAGACAATCCACAAAATAGCAATCAACGATTCAACACAATCACACAATCCAACATTTATCACAGTTCAAACTTCAAAGGTCAAACACATGCACAATCAACTCCATAGCATACAGTTCACAAACGACAAACCCATCATCCATCACCTATCTCCATTTTCCATTTCCATATATTTTCAAGAATCAAAATGAAAAAAATGAGAGATTAAGATTTAGGTGAAACGGGATTACCGTGGGTGGAGAAATATTGGAGAGGGAGAACCAGAGAAATATCAGAGACGACGAAGAGGGATTCTTGGCACTTGGTAGCGGTAGCCTGCGGTTGCAACAACGGTGGCCTGCGGTTGCGATGACGGTGGCTTGTTGTACGATTTTAGGGGTTAGGACTTAGGGTTCGGCGATTTCAGAGAGAGAGATTCAGAGTGAGCCGAGAAAGAGAACTAGAGCGAGGAGAGGAGAGAATGAGTCTGAAGAGTTTGAATTCGAGGGGGGTTAATTGACCTTAATTCGTTTATATAAAACGACATTGTTTTATATAAGTAAATTAGAAAAAAAAAAATAGATGACAAAACGAAGCTATTTTAAGTCATCTGGATTTTTTTAATATATCATATATATTATATTTAATATATATATAAATGTAGGGGTAGGGGCAGGGGCAGGGCGGGGTAATGCGAGACGGGTTCAAACCTCTACCGCCCCCCACCCTTGCCCTTTACCCAGAAAGCGGGCAGGGTTTACCCCGCTCACCATCGCTAGACGAATGAACCCGGCCTCGTTATGTGGGGCGGGGCGGAATGCAGGCGGGACAACGGGTGTTGATACTCGCTACCTAATCTCATCAGAAAGTGTAGGAGAGGTGGAAGAATAGATGTTGGAAAAGTGAGTTAGAACAACATTTTCAATTTCAGCTTGATTGTCGGTCCATTGATGAGGATTAGTATGAAGACACTCAATGATCTTTTTTCTCATTCTAGATGGAAGAATTTGGTATTTAAATCAGTGGTGGTTAGCCACTGCATTCTAGACTTCTGCTGGCATATAATTTCTTCACGCTTGAGCATTTCATTTAATTTTGCTTTTGTAGAGAACTCAAGATCCAGATCCGAAGAAGAAATGGGATTAGCTTGAATAGATTCAAGCGAATGAGTCAGCTCTTTTATGTTGGTTTGGATATGCCTGAAACAAGTCTTATTCCAATGTTTTAAAGCCTCTCTAACCTCTTTTAATTTCTTAGTAAGAACAAAGGCAAGGATTCCAAGCATGTTGGATAACTAGTTGACATGAAGGGTCCCTGATCCAGAATTCCTCAAATGTAAAAGATTTGAAATGAGTTAGAAAGCCAATAGTATTCAGCAGATAGGAGCATGGTCCGAAGCATTGATAGGAAGGTGTCGCACAATAGCATCAGGAAAAAGTGAGGTTCATGAGGGATTGGCAATACCTCTACCTAGCCGTTCTCGAATATTGGCCATACCAAGCCGATTATTATTCCAAGTAAATCTAGGGCCATGAAATCCTAGATCAAGCACTCCATTTTTTTCATAAATTTAGAAAAACCAGAGTTGGAAGAGGTACTAGCAAAAGGCCAACCACCACGTTTTTCAGATGGGTGCAAAATCTCATTTAGGTCCCCAATAACTAAAGCAGGTCCCCCAAACAAATTGATGTAGTCATCCAGATGGTCCCAAAATTGACATTTAGCTTGAATAGTAGTCGGACAATAAGTAAGACAAAGAAGCCAAGGAGCATGGGCAGGACAAGATTAGACTAACATTACAATCATATTAGCTTTACTAAATAGCAGTTTCATGTCTAGTTCAAACTTCCATATAAACATAAGACCACCCCACTTACTGGCAGGTGGCGTACATATACACATATCAAAACCCATTCTAGAAGCCAAAGTATTAATATTAACATAATTAAAAAGAGTTTTCGACAAGAACAAAGCATCAGGTTGGTGCGACTTGATATTTGTCCGCAAATTCCTAATTGCATAGGGACGAGCAAGTCCCCTGCAATTCCAAGTGAGGAGTTTCATACTTGAGGGGGTGGCAGTTTTGGCCCTACCTCGTTGGCCTCATAAGGAGAATATGAGATTTTGAAAGACTGTGTTTGATTGCCGCTAGTGATGTGAACATCCTGAAGATGCAAGTAAGGAGAGAAACGAGTTTTTTTGTTGCCTGTTTGAGTAGATTCATTGTGCTTCACCTTACTACACGTTTGTGCTTTATGATCCTCTCTACAAGCTGCAACTTGCTTTTCTTTGGCACTTGACTTGGATGTTTGGCCAGAGAGATCCTCTTGAGAGGGAGAATCTTTGAGTTTGGCAGGTTCCATTGCAGAGTGGAGAGAGTTTAGGGTTAGGTCTATAACTGAGGATGGGGAAGATGAAGAGATCTGATCACG
This sequence comes from Platycarya strobilacea, assembly GCA_036898215.1. Classification (NCBI taxonomy): domain Eukaryota; kingdom Viridiplantae; phylum Streptophyta; class Magnoliopsida; order Fagales; family Juglandaceae; genus Platycarya; species Platycarya strobilacea. Next base: position 41,327,819 of record CM072545.1, on the reverse strand, counting down.
TGGGTTGAAGTAAGATTTGGGTGTAATTTCATAAATAGTAGATAGAATGGGCTTTGAAATTAGAATAGAATGTTGTTGGAATCGACAGGCAGTTGGATGGGCTAAAGAAGCAGCGGAAGATTGCTAGGTCGAGAAGCCAGGCCCAACTAGTGGATTAAAAAAGAATATCGTTGGCCCACCACTACTAACTTTTTCAACTTCAAAAGAATTTATTTCTCTTTGCATGACATCGACAGAGAGTGACAGGTTGAATGGCGGCTGAACATTAATGCTTGATGGAGCCTTTGGAACTGTTGGATGAACAGAGAGCGAATCTGAACTGTTGGATGCTACTTGGACCGAATCAGAAGTGAAATGCTTGGAGAACGGGTAACCCTAAAAGGAGATTTGTTTGAGCTGGTGGCTACATGTGTTGTAAATGTCTTGTTCTTTCTAAAAAGGAAAATGATTGTCATCACGTGGTGTGAAAGACATGCCTGGATTGCCGAAATGAACCATGTGGAAGTTGAGAGAATCATGTACGTTGGATTGGCTCTTGTGCCCTAGTTTTAACGACGATTTGCCTATGAATTGTTTGGAAGATACAGATAATTTGGCTTTCATCCACTCATCGTGGACAAAGGTGGACAGTAAAATGGCAAAGAAACTGGTTCCTTGTCTTCTCATTGGAAAATATGTTGCACATGCATATTAGCTTTCATGAGTTCCAAATTGTCTTGGTGCGGAATTGACAAAACACCTTATGGCTGATGCTGAGAACCATCTGTTACAAAATTCCTTCCATTGCTTGGAGGCTCACACGCATTCACAGACCGTAAACAGAAGTTGATGGAACTTGGAAAAAATAGGGGCATAGGAAGAGAGTATGCCCTAGCAAACCACAACTATAGCAAAACTTAGAAAGATGTTCATATTTAAGGTGAATCCATAGTGTAGGTATACCATTTCGTGGTAACATAAATCCATCAGATAAGGGCTTTTCAACATTAATCTCAACTTGTATTCTCAGATACCATTCCAAACAATCACCATACCGAGGAGGAGGATCTCTCTGCTTATAAACCCCCAGTATTTTCCCTATTTCTTCTCGATTTTTTTCATTTTTCATAAGGTCACAAGGTAACCCATGAACTTGAATCCAAAATAGTGAACTATTGAGAGCGATTTCATGTAAACTCATACCTACAAGCCATTCGGAGAGCACAAGAAAATGTCCTTTAACATTCCAAAGACGTTGATCTAAAACTCTTTGTTTACCAATCTGATTCTTGAAAATAAAAAGAAGCCGGTCATATAGCGAATGTTGATTATCATTGTATGAAGCTAATAATTTTTGTTGAATTTCTGCACCAGATCTGAGTTATATAAAGTTTGTGTTCAATGCCAAATTTCCTCAGCACATGAAAGAAATAGATTCAAAAATGAAACCACCGATCCGATGACTTTTTGTGTCACTTCCTAATTAAGATTCATTTGTTTTCAGAGATAAAAGAAGATAAGATGTGATAAAAGTTTTAAAAAAATATTATTGTAAAATATTTTTTAATATTAATTTTATTTTGAAATTTGAAAAAACTATTTTAGAATTTAAGAAATTTGAATTATTTATTTTATTTTATATCATAATTTGAAAAAAATATAATGATTAATTTGAGATGAAATAAGATGAGATAAGATAGTTTATGTAAACAAACTAGGCCAAACTAACGGAACTCCAAAAGTGTTTTTCCAAACCAAGACGTATTTGATATACTTTTATTTGTTTTGAAATAAAATATTATGACACCAAAAATAAGAAATTAAAAAAACGCGCCATTTTTTTTCGCACAAAAACATCTCTTCAGTAACTCGAATTCTGTAGTATTAAACTAGAAAGTCTTTACGCTCCAGATTTCAGAGACGATAATTTGCATATTAAAGTATTATTAAATTATTGCTATTAAAGATATATCAAATTAAGAAATTAGTTTTCATAATTCTTAAAATATTTATTTTATCTCATCTAAATGAGATTTTCTTAAAATTAGATATCCATTGATCTATTGATCTTTGTATTCAATTATAATTAAAAATGATAAAGATGTAATTTTCAAAGTTCTCCTCCCTTTCTCCGTTTTAATTTCTATTTTATATTAATTTCTTTCCATTTAATCCTCAAATTAAATATAGAAAGATACGAGATTACATATATTGGAAATCTTCAACAAAAGTGAATATATTTTTTACAATCAGATGGCACTTGTTATGGGAGAGGCAATTATCCAATTTTTTTGCTTGCATCTAATAAAGTGGACTTTCAAGTATTTTTTATAAAATAATCTTGTGGCAAATAATCATTTACGAAGAAGCTTTATCATGGGAAATAACCATTTTCGGCAAAAAATAAGTATTTGCTACAAGTTGCATTTGTTGCAAATACTAAGAGATTTTAGAAAAAAAAAATTTAAAAACAAAAAAATGAGACTAAACCAAAAATAATTATAAGAAAGTCTAACATAGGCTAAGAGAGGAAACTGCCCGTACAAATTATAACGTACACTACACAACACTACACAACTTTATAAGTTGCAATTCATGGCCAAGCTAATTTGTTTTTACAAGTTTCATCCATACACAATACATTTAATATACACAAATCTGTCTATTAAACCAACATTATCATCATGCTTTACAAATGGCTAATCTCATAATTGTCAAGTGCCTTCATCCCTCCACACAAAAGCCAAGCTAATTTTTTCTAGGTAGCAAACAACATTCAACAATATTTCAATTCCTCTAATTTAAATACTTTTTTGCATCCAACTTGCCATTTGTTGGCAATGTAGTGGAGAAAAAGCAAAATTTACCTCAAGATGTTGAACAACGAACTTCTCTGATACCTTTCCCATCTCATTTAGCTTTTATATAAACCTACAACAAAATAATTAACCAAGTTATTCATAGACACAGAAAAAAGGTGCATGAAACTATCAAAACACTGCATGAGAGATCCTAAGGACCTAAACATAGACAAAATGAATAATCAAATGACACAATAGTAAAATTCAAACTTTGAAATACTGCATGAGAGATTCTAAGGACCTAAACACAGACAAAATGAACAATCAATGACACAATAGTAGAACTCAAATTTTGAAATAATAAATTTAAGAGAAACACCAACTTGAATCAACGGATAATACTAAAATACATATAGAGACAGCAGCAGATAATACTTCACCAAAATTAAACAACATTCCCTATAACTAGTTTCCTCTGATATATATAGACTTAAAGAGCGCCCTTCACATCTGATACAGCCATACTTAAGAACTACTTATAAAAGAAATTGACCTTTAAGAATTACAGCCATATATAAAAACAAACTCTAATATTTAGTACACACCAACAACAATCCCAACCAACATATCACTTCAATAGTTAGTACGAATTCACATCATTCCACTTCACACTCCCATATATATAACTCAAATAATCAAATTGTAAGACATATATCAACATGTTTGTTGCCCATGTAATCTTATTAATAGAAGAAAAAAGGAACGCATGCATATTAGAAACATAATCCAAAATATAGACTTAGAAACATGAGAAAGTAAACTCAAAAGCCTATTAAAGCTGAACCTATGTGAACAAATAAAAATTACAACAAGAAATACAGAAAATTAAAAGTTGAACTTAGATAGGCTGGCATTTGCAATGATTGCGTTCTTTAAGTTTCTACCTAAAGAACACAATATTGACAATGATAGCTAGTAACATATGAGCTTTTTAACTAAGGACCTGCATTAACAATTTTTTGTTGTAAGTAAAGAGTACCCTAATTCACAATAACAGTTTGATAATATTCAACACTAATTTTTAAAACACTAACATGTACTAGAACACAATCATTTCAAGCAAACCTGATTGCAAAGTAGCATATAAAGTGATAAAACTTGTTACATACCAAATTTACAAAACTAAAAATCATTCAAACAAAGTCTAGCATCACCAAAGTATGCACAAGATCAACAAAATAGTAAAAAAAAGATATTTAATGCGATTCTTCCAGGCCTAAAGTGACACAATTTGCATATATTTGTTACAAACGATCTCATTTGGCATTCCTATTCCTATTTATCTTCTATTTCCAATAAGTTTGTAAACATTGCATATATATTCCTGCATATGAAAGTATGCATATAAGACTATTTACCTCTAAATTAACTGGGTAATTATATATGTTCTATCATGACCTACTTAGGAAGCATGCATAGAAACTGATGAAAAAATTGTTGTCTTTATCTGAAACTCCCTTTGTTGGCAATTAGTCCAACATTCTGTTTAAAATAAAACAAACATTTCTATTTGAAAAGCAATAGAAGTTGTAAGAACTATAAATTAGTTTAAAAAACTATGAACTACAAATTCAACCCTCCTGTCTTTAGTTTTAAGAACTATAAACTAGTTAAAAAAATTTAAAAGAAAAACTACAAATTTAAACCCATGCCATTTAACTGTTTTATATGCATCCAACATATAGAACAAACTGTCACAGACTCACAACAAAAATAAAATATATAGCCGAATATAAGTGCATCCTACATACAGAATAAAATTTCAAAAAAATCTCAACAAAATGACACACAATAACCATCATGCCTCTCCTTTCACCCAAATACAAAAAAAAAATGGTGGAAAAAATAAAAAGGAAAAACCTGGGCACTGGTTTAGTGGAGGATGCACGAGGACTAAAGAGGAGGCAAGGGACGACTGCAAGGGGCTAAGAATAGCTGCGCAGCTGCGAATAAAGGGACCTAAGATTAAAAAAAATCTCCTCTTGAGAAGTGAGAGTGAGAGCACAAAAGAGAGGCCCACGAGAAACCCTAAATCTCTTTCAGTCTCTTATATAATTGTAATAAGTAGAATGAGATTGATAGAGAAATTATAATGCCTGGCTTTGAGGGTAGGCTCCCTGGTCTCTCCTACCATTTCAATTTGCCAACTCTCTCGTTTTTGAAGCCGTGTGATAGAAACTCAAACTGAAATCAAGGGTCAAGGGGTAGGGGCATACCAAGTTAGCAGAGGAAGTGACTCATGAGACCATCATACTATCGGTGGGACACTGAGATGGGTAGAGAGAGGCCATGCGGGGTGGGGGTGGGGGTAGGGGTGTACTCCGACTTGACCCGACCCTATAAATCAGGTTTCTGATTCGACCAGAAAAATTTCAGTTCCGATAGCTCGATTAGCTGTTTAACTGATTGCCTGATATCTTCATCTTCTTCCTTGATCCATAATCCAAACCCTACATCCAGACATTAGTAAATCCCAAACAAAAATCCTACCTCGCGAACTCGACATCTTCCATAATCATCATTTTTATTTTCAGAAACCCTACTTCCGTGATTCAAACATAAACAAAAAATTCAAATCCACACATAAATAAAAATCTCAAATCCACACTACGATACTTGCTACTATTAACTTTTGCATTTCCCCTTGGATATTTGACGAAATCTCTGAAGAAGATGTTCGTTTGATGGGTGAATGGCTCTGATAAGTACCAGAACTTGTGGGCGTTAACATTCCTCATAGCCCACGATCTCATCGCACGGTTTTCCAACATTGACAATCTCCCCAACCTCAAAGTCAAATCCATCTTCACTGCGAAGTTCTTTGCGAGGACAAGATGTCAAGATCTTGGGTTAGTCAGCGCTTGGTCGGAGAGAGAGAGAGAAGAAGAAGGACTCGCAGTTACGGATGAAGATTGAATATGAAGCGCAAACATAGGTTTTTAATCGGTATTGGGTAATGCCCGAATACACGATTAGCCAAAACGGGTCAGAATATCGATATTGGGTTGGGTCGGAATATCGGGTCGGGTTGGAACTCGGATTTTCTGTTCACCCCTGGGTGGGGGGGAACCGTCACTATGATTAATACCAGAGTAACTGAAAAGTGAGAAGAGTTTAATTCGGGGAAGGAGGGAAATGGTAGGTTATAAGTCACAAGCCATAAAACGGCGTTGTTTCTTTGTGGGAAAGTTTTCATCTGGGTTTATTTGGAACGACAATAACTCATCTAAAAAAAGCTTATTTCGCAGCAAAATAATTTTTCCTTCAAGTTTTTCTTCGTTGCAAAAACTAATATCTTTTAAAGAAACTATATTATCTACAAATTTATTAGTTGCAACACAAAGTCGTGGGAAAAAAGGTTTTTATGTCCCAAAAAACTTTATTCCACAAAATTTCTTGTGGCAAAAACTAAAATCAACAAAGACTACATTTTTTTCCTACAACACAATTTTGTCATAAAAATTGTTGTTTTCCACAACAAAATATATTTTCTCACAAAATTTTACTTGTCAGCATTATTTCATGACAAAAGACTTATTTCTTTTTCTACCGATATTTTTTGTGGCATTAACATACTATTTGTCACAATCGTATGTATGCATGAAAGTGGTGGTTGCATATGAGCACCGCATGGTACCCATGCCCCAATCAATCCTTAACAAACATAATCCTTAACAACACATGCTTTTTCTTGTGTATATATATATATATAAAACTATGCATGCTTTTTTTTTTATATATAAATAATAAGAATTTCATTAAATAATTGGTTGAATATTGAGATACTTGCTCGATTTGCCGAAGACAATTGAAAGGGTGGCCAACTCGACCGAACCTGAGCCCAAAAGGATTGTTAGGCCCAAGGCCCGTAATCTGCACCCATCACCACACGGTGTCCGAATTCAACTAGGGGTATTGGAACCGAAGACGATCCAAGTCTTTGGTTATCCTGAATCGAAATAATGAGATTAAATCGACTTTGAGGACACGCTAAGGCCAGAAAGACGGTTCATGTATTGACACATCTCATGGATCCGCCCCACATCGAGATCATTCCCGCATTTATGAACGACCAGACAACCACCGGTCTACAGATTTTCCCTCTTAAATGCAGAGACACTATAAACGCACATCATTAATTGCTAGATTGAAGAAAGAGAGAGCAGCATTTAATGCCCCTTTCCAAAAGGGTCTAATTGAGCATTAAATGAAGAGATACCTAATTAATGCGATGAGATCGACCGAATCAGATCAGGTTTTTTCTCTATCGAGGATGACGATCGAATGATGTTCCGATTAATAGATCTTTTATCATAAAAACCCTCATTCAAAGGGAACACCTATAAATAAAGCAAGAAAAAGCCAAGGAGAGGTACATTCTGACAATTCTCTCAAACCAACTTCCATATATTTTTTCTCTGAAACTAACTTGATCGTCGGAGCGGTCCCAGACCCCGATCTTCCTTGTTCTTGTTTTGCAGGTTCCGGTCGATCGGGATTTGATAAACCAGACTGTAGAATACGTCCTTAACAGTGGCGCCGTTTGTGGGATCCCTCTGTTTTTGATAAACGTACTTTTTGCATGTCTACCCTACCATTATCCCAAACGACTGAACACATCCAGCTTTCAGACCCAGCCATGGAAGAAAGACTAGAAGGCCTGGAAGAAATGGTGAGGAAGCTGAAAAAGGAGAATGCTGCCCTTCGGCAACCCTGCGAAGAAATATCAGCCCGTGGTGAGATCAATCTTGAGGAGAATGTGAGCTCTCGGCACCCTGAGGAGAGCGAGGCCTCTGAAAGGGAACGACGCCGGATGCACATCGAGCTAAAGGAGTTAGGAGACAAGTATGCTGAAATGACAAAGCTAATCAGCCCGGCCACAAGGCACCTCTCCTCGCAAGGAAGCATAGGGACACCCCTACAGTGCAGATGTCCTAGCCGTCCCTCTCCCGTCCAGATTCAAGGTCCCACAGGTAGAACTATATGATGGGTCTCAAGATCCCGTGGAACACCTAGAAGCCTTCAAAGCACATATCAGCCTGCATGGCTATCCTGGCAAAGTAGCATGTCGAGCGTTCCCTCTCACACTGAAGGGGATGTTTAGGACATGGTTCGGAACCATTCCTCCAGGATCAGTCAGTAGTTTCGAGACATTAACCCGACTCTTCACCACCCAATTCATGGCCAGTAGGAAAAGAAGGCACCCCGCGACGTACTTATTGACCGTCAAACAAGGAGAGAAAGAAAACCTGAAAAGGTACCTGACCAGGTTCAACAAAGAAATAATGACCACCAACAACCAAGACGAAAAAATCACCTTAGTGGCCCTCCTGGGCGGCATATGGCCCAGGAGCCCTTTCATGGCAGAAATAGCCCGCAAGACTCCCACTACCCTGAATGGGTTTATGGATCAAGTTGATGGGTTCATCAACGTCGAAGATACGCTCGAAGCCCTAGTAGCCCCACGACGAGGAGAACTCCGACAGCATGACCAGAAAACTACCAATGCCGGAGAAAGTTCCAGCCGACATCGGGGGGGGGGGGGGGAGGGGGGGGGAGGAAGTTCCTAGATGAAACGAGGAGAAGAGACCCCCCACGGGAGCACAGACTATCATCATGGCCTCAATCCAACTTGGCGGAAGAAAATCAGAACCGGTTCGAATCGAGACTAGAATCCATTAGAAGAAAGAGGGGGAGTATGTATTGCGAATATCACAAGACTACGGACCACATCACTGAAGACTGCCAGGCTTTGAAGAATAGACAAAGAGATGAACAGATGAGCGATCGAAGAAATAGAACTAGGTCGAGGACCCCCCTTTAGGAAAGAGAGTAAAGCTGACACCGAGGCGAGCTTGCATCTAGCCACCCGCCAAGCGAGATCAGAACCATCATTGGAGGACTGTCTCGAGGAGGGACTACATCTTCCTCTTAAAGGGCGCATGCACGAAGAGCCAGGTATGGAAAAGTTTACACACTAGGACGAACACCGAGACAGGGCAACCCGGGTCCTAAAGGAGAACCAATTGTTTTCAATGAATAGGATGAAAAGGGCATTGCCTTTCCGCATGATGGCGCGTTGGTGATATCAGTATTGGTAGCCAATTTCACAATCAAAAGGATACTGGTTGACAACGGAAGTTCGGCCGATATCTTGATCTGGGAGGCCTTTATGCAGATGGGGATCGATCCCCACCAACTCCAGCCCATCCAAGCCCCCCTTAAAGGATTTACGGGTGAAGCAATACACCCCGAATGCGTGATAACACTTCCGGTCTTGATGGGTTCCGCACCCAGAACCATGTCGATCAAAACCGAATTCCTGGTAGTGAAAGCCCCCTCCTCATACAATGCCATCCTAGGGAGGCCGACCTAAATAACCTAAAGGCAGTCACTTCTACCTACTACCTCAAGGCTTCACTGATTTGAACAAGGCTTGCCCTAAAGATAGCTTCCCTCTACTGCGCATCGACCTCATTGTAGATTCAACTGCTGGACACTCTTTCCTCAGTTTCATGGACGCCTATTCGGGTTATAATCAGATCAAAATGAGCACAGATGACGAGGAAAAAATGGCGTTCATTACGGATCGCAGACTCTATTGCTACACCGCCATGCCTTTTGGACTCAAGAACGCAGGGGCTACTTATCAACGGTTAGTCAATCATATGTTTAAAAACCAAATCAGGAGAAACATGGAAGTTTACGTCGATGACCTCCTAGTCAAGAGCCGCTGCCCTAACGACCATTTGGCAGACCTAAGAGAGGCCTTCTCTATTCTGTGGCATTATCAGATGAAGCTCAACTCCGCCAAGTGCACCTTTGGGGTAGAATCCGGGAAGTTCTTAGGATACATGGTCTTCAAATGAGGAATTGAAGCCAACCCCGAGAAAATACAGGCAATCCTCGGAATGGCATCCTCAAGGAACCTGCAGGAAGTCCAACGATTAGCTGGTCGAGTCGCCACTCTCAACCGATTCATAACAAGGTCAACCGACCGATTCCTTCCCTTTTTCCAAGTCCTCAGGAAAGCACACGAGTGGGACACGTCGTGCGAACAAGCATTCGAACAACTCAAAGGTTATCTGACATGTCCTTCATTACTTAGCCAGACGGCCCCTAGAGAAACCCTTGTGGCCTATTTGGCAGTCTCGCCTCATGCAACGTCTGCAGTTCTAGTAAGAGAAACCGATCAGGGCCAGAAACCTATGTATTATGTTAGCAGGGCACTTTAGGGAGCAGAAGCCAGGTACCCCCGTACGGAGATGATGGTATTCGCCTTACTAACGGCAGCGCATCGGTTGCGTCCTTACTTCCAAGCTCACACCATAAGAGTAATGACCGATCAGCCCCTCGGAACCATTCTCCAGAAGCCTGATACCTCCGGTCGATTAGCCAAGTGGGCAATCGAGCTGAGCGAGTTTGATCTAACGTTCCAGCCCAGGACAGCGATGAAGGCGCAAACACTAGTAGATTTTGTAGTAGAGTACACCGGGTTTCCAGAAGTGATCCCCGGTAAACCTCAGGGACAGACATGACAACTATATGTTGACGGGTCCTCATGTCGAGCTTGGGGTGGAGCAGGCGGACATATCGTCACCGACCAAGGTGCCCAACACAACTACGGTATAGGCCTAACTTTCAAAGTAACCAACAACAAAGCCGAATACGAGGCCCTCATAGTTGGGATGACAATTGCTCGGGTCCTTGGGGCAACAGAGCTGGAGGCCCGAACCGATTCTCAAATAGTATTTCACCAAGTACTCGGCCAATACATCACCAAAAGCGAAAAATTGAAAAAATATCTGGAGCTAGTATGCATCGAGAGAGATCGATTCAGATACTTCAGTCTGCTGGGGATCCCAATGGAAGAAAATCATATAGCAGATTGATTGGCAAAAATAGCGTCGGGAAAAGATGAACACCCGCCCCCAAAAAACACAGAGATCAGAATAGTAGACACTCCCTCCACCGGCAGCGAAGTTAGAATAGTGGCCGTTGCAGATCCTGACTGGGCAACCGATATTACAGAATATCTCCGGACAGGCACATTACCTCCTGACCCAGTCCAGGCTCGCAAGATAAAGAATAGATCAGCCAGATTCACACTGATTGACGGATCATTATACAGGAAAGGTTTCTCCGAACCATTGCTTCGGTGTGTGACGAAAGAAGAAGGCCAGTATATATTAGATGAAATCCATGAAGGAACTGCAGAGCTCACACGGGGTCTAAAACATTAGCCGCCCGCGCAACACGTGCAGGGTATTACTTGCCGTGCTTGTTCCAGGAAGCAAAAGAGTTCGTTAAGAAATGTCCAAAATGTCAGCAGTATAGCCCAACATTACATTCCCCGTCGGAGGAACTCACTTCAATAACATCCCCCTGGCCCTTTGAACAATGGGGACTAGATCTTATAGGACCATTCCCAGTCGGGAGGGGTGGAACTAAATTCATTGTAGCAGCAGTGGATTATTTCACGAAATGGATAGAAGCCGAAGCCCTTGCCAGCATCACTTTTCAAGCCATCACAAAATTCTTATGGAAATCGATTGTTTGTCGGTTCGGGATACCTCAGAGCTTTATATTAGACAACAGAAAACAATTCGATTGCAATCATTACCGAGAGTGGTGCTCCGAGTTGAAAATCAAAGTGAAATACTCTTCTCCCGGCCACCCACAGGCTAACGGGCAAGCCGAAACAACCAACAAGACAATCCTCAATGCGCTGAAGAAAAGAATCGGAATGCAAAAAGGGGCTTGGGCCGATAAACTTCTGGGAGTCCTTTGGGCATATCGCACAACAGTCTGAACCCCCACGGGCGAAATGCCGTTTGTCCTTACATATGGCTGCGAGGTAGTAATTCCAATCGAGATCGGGATACCTACGCTGCGAATCCAGCACTATGACGCTGCTACCAATGATGCCAAAATGATGGAACGCTTAGACTCCTTAGAAGAACACAGAGAAGAGGCCGGCATCCGACTTGCCAACAACAAACGCAATACAGAACAATACTTTAACAAAAGAGTAAAGCCGCGCAACTTCAAAGTTGGGGACTTAGTACTAAGACAAACGGGCATTACGACTCCAGCACAAGAAAAACTAAAATCAAAATGGGAATGGCCTTACATAGTGACAGCAACAAACAGGCCCGGATCTTACCGACTAAAGGACAGCTCTAGAACTGACGTACCGCACTCCTGGAACAGTGAGAGGCTTAAGAGGTACTATGTATAACATTTACTGATGTAATTTACTTCTTGAAATTATAAAAAGCCCGTTGTTATTGATATCCAATGCATTATAAATTATAAAGTTCTCAACACACGCTCGGAATCTCGCGGGGTCGGTCTACCCACCTATGTGAAGCAAACGCTCGGAATCCCACAGGGTCGGTCTACCCATCCACGCGAAGCAAGCAATCAGAATCCTGCGGGGTCGGTCCATCCACCCACGCGAAGATACATTCACAATCCCGCGGGGTCAGTCTACCCACCTACACGAAGCAAGTGCTCAGAATCCCGCGGGGTCGGTCTACCCACCTACGCGAAGCAAGCACTCGGAATTCTGCGGGGTCGGTCTACCCATTTGCTTCGTTCGGAATCCCCAAATCCTGCAGGGTCGGTCTACCCACCTACGCGAAGCAAGCACTCGGAATCCCGCGGGGTCGGTCTACCCACCTACGCGAAGCAAACACTCGGAATCCACAACTCCTAAATTTCGATCTTAAAAACGACTCGGAATCCACAACTCCTAAATTTCAATCTCAAAAACGCATATTACGCTTGACAAAATTTTTCTCAAAGTTTACACTTAACCAAAAAATTCGCAGGGTATAAGTCTCGAATGTTATGTATTCAGTCTCGGATGTCATACAGGTAGTTATACAAAAAAAATATATATATATATATATATCGACCCAGCTGCAAACTCAAGCCTCAGGAGGGGGAGGAGGAGGATTCAAGTCGTCAAAAGGCCGGTAGCCACGCTTCCCGATCTTCTTCACAAACCTCTTCGCAATCCGGTCCGGACGAAGAGACTTCAGACCTATAATTCGGGAGTCGAGGTGAGGATCCACCAAAAGCTGGGCCCCTATCCGACGGAGACCCTCAGCATAACTATACCCCTAGGCCGAGTTACGAATCGCCACCACCCGAGATATCTGCCCCTCAAAGTCAGCAACTCTCGAATGGGCTTCCTCAACAGCATGACGAGTCCCCTCCAGCTCTGCCTCTCGAGCAGCTTGGACTTGTTCAGACCTGGCCAACTCTGCCTCCAATGGCTCTCGGGCGCGCCTTGAACCAGCCAATTCCTCCTCCCGCGCAATCCGAGCCTGCTCGGAGATTGCCAGCTCTTCGTCCTTCAACGAAAGGAGTTGAGAAGAGGCAGCTAGTTCCGCCGTTCGAGCAGTCAACTCGGATTGAAGGAGAATCTTATCCTACTCGGTCGCCGATCTGGCATCTACAAGGTGAGCATTCCTCCGATGGGCTATCGTTAGCGAATCCCGAGCCACCTCCAATTCAGCCCAGAGAGAAGCATTGGCCTTCTCTAGCCTGTTCTTCTCAGCCCCTAGTTCCTCAACCGTCTTGATCAGACCCCCACAAGTTTCCTACGACAGTTTGAGTTGGCCCCTCGCCTGTTGCAGCTTGTAGAGTCCGAACTTACAGACGGTTCCGAGCTCATTGTTGAATTTGGCAAGCTCTGCCAACTCAGAACCCACGGTCTGGGATATCTCCTTGGCAATCTAAAAAAAAAAAAACTATGCCAAATCTCACAAAATTTACAAATCGAACCTATGTCAACAAGGGCTCTAGCATCAAGGCCACTTGCTTGGAAGCGTCCGCCTTGACTTGTTCAAAGCGTGATGGACGCTCTGAACCAACATCACCAGTGTGTTGCCCCTCCTCCGAATCTGGCTCGAAAAATCTTCCGAGCACTACAACTCCACTCCGAGATCGAAAAGGAGATGGAGATGAAGGCCCATAATCAAATTGGACCTCTGAAGTCGACCCACTCTCAAAGGTAGGGGGTCAATATTCAGGAGACTCGACAAACTCGATGATAGGCTGCCCGCCCTCAGTTGGAACCTCCCCGTGGGTCCCTTCCACCGGATGGCCAGTCTCACCCGACCTATCGGGCCCAGCCCCTCCTTGGCACCCTTCACTCGAGCCTTCTTGTTGACCAGCTCCCCCATGATTGGCCTCGGAGCCGAATTCACCCATAACCTCATCCTCCCCCTCGAAAGCATCCGATCAGCGCTCGGAAGATGAGGGAGGGGGAGTAGGCAATCGGTTCGCCCTGGCGACTTACTCTTCCGACTCCTGCCGAAAGATCTGCGTAAAGGGCACAGCACCTAAGGACAGGTCAGCAGCACGATCCAGAGCCTCTTGAAAGGCACGGTCGATGTCTTCTCCATCCGACGACTCGACCCCAGCCAGATCAGTTGCCTCTATATGGGCTTCGATGACCACCCTCCTGGCCTCGGCCCTTATCCCCTCTATCTGCAAGAATCGAAACCCATCCGAAGAGGACGACGAAGAGGCCCGCTCAGGACTACAAACCGGAGAGCTCGTAGGGGGAATGTTTTCACCCTGATCTTCAGTTCGTGGACCCTTCTTCTTCTTTTGCTTCTTAGGATGGGCACCACGACTCAAAGTGGCTTCACCGGCCTGGCTCTTGGTACGTTTTTCCCTCCCCACCTCCCGATCAGAGGCCCGCTTGCGAGAGGAGGTAGGGGGCTCCTCAGAAATATTGAAGAAATTTTGACCCTCGGCATAAGACCGGCCCGGTCGGGTCAGAAACTCCTCAATATTCTCCTCAGTTAGAAGAGCGTCGGACCACAGCCGGTTAGGGTCTTCTGCCCCCCAGGAGAGGACAGCCTTCACCCTCTCAGTTTCCTGGGCGGTAAGGGTAACTTCCATGTGCGTCAGGGAAGGAAGAAAACTCCAATCTTTCTGAACTGGGAATTCATTCCCCTCCCCTTCCAGGAATTCCCAGTCCCTGCCCGAGACAAAGAAGATTTTTTTGTGGTAGTTTCGGGTGCTCGAATGCCTCTCTTCCATTTGAATCAGCCTACACTTGGGCTTTATCTGGAAGCCTGCAACATTCCCGTCCCGACGAAGGAGTCGATACATCGAGAAAAAATCTAGAGCAGTCAAATCGGGATAAGGATCGTTCTTCCCGGAAAGAACGATTAGGAATGCCACACAGGTAGCCAGAAGAATACGCCACCCGTTCGGCATGAGTTGCACCGGGGCCAAGTCCAAGAAGTGAAGAACCTCGTGAACAGGACAGATGAAGGGGAGGCAGAAACCCTTCGAAAACATGAGGTAGAAAAGGACAACTTTTTGTGCCCTCCCATCGCGCTCACAAGCCCTAGCGCCATCCCCTGGGGCCTCTAGGGAATGCCGCCAGGAAACTCGATGTTTCTTCCTGAGCGCATCCACGTCAGAAGGCTGTATGGAAGAAGTCCAACCATTACCCGTGAAGAAAGGGCATGGATCAGAGGAAGCCATGGTAACAAAAGTTGAGAAAAATGTAAGGAGCAGAAAGAGAATGGGGAAGCAGTGAAAGGCGAAGGTGAGAAGAAAGGACAGCAAAAGAGCAGGAAGGCAACGAAGAGCAAGTCTGAAAAAGCAAACAGAGAGGAAGGACGGTGAGGAGACCTCTGGGCAATTTATACCCAGAGACCGAATTCAAAGCAAACGGGAAACGAAGTGACCCCGAGAATCATGGCCTCAGACGTGACCCTTGGAAACAGGAAGCACGCTCAAGACTGACCAATCAGAGGTAAGAAGCATGCGCCGAAATGACAGATCAGTTAATAATGATCAGGAGCGTGCATATCATGGGCGAATCGCGAATCGACAGCACAATCATAAACGTCACTGACGGTTCGAAAATCAGAACAACGGCACAAATAAATTTTAAAAAGCATTAAATGCCTGACACGGAATTTGACAAGTTATGACCTAGCATTAAGTTGTCAAGAATTCAAATCGTCCCTCGGGAATCCAACTGGTAAACGAAATGACATACCAACGGCAACCACCCGAGTAAATCCAACCTAGTATTTCCGCTCGGAAGGAGAATTAAAAGAATATTGCCCGGTACTGAAGGAAAGCGCAAACAAAGAAAAGGAAGACTCTAACCCTAAAATATATAGAATTTTCATCGAAATACCTTCGATAAAAACTCGCGGGGTACTGAAAGGGTGGCCAACTCGACTTGACCTGAGCCCAAAAAGATTGTTAGGCCCAAGGCCCGTAATCTACACCCATCACCACACGGTGTCCGAATTCAATTAGGGGTACTGGAACCGGAGACGATCCAAGTCCCTGGTTATCCCGAATCGAAAGGATGAGATTAAATCAGCTTCGAGGACACGCTAAGGCCAGAACGACAGTTCATGTATTGACATATCTCATGGATCCGCCTCACATCGAGATCATTCCCGCATTTATGAACGACCAGACAACCGCCGGTCTACAGATTTTCCCTCTTAAATGCGGAGACACTATAAATGCACATCATTAATTGCTAGATTGAAGTAAGAGAGAGCAGCATTTAATGTCCCTTTCCAAAATGATCTAATTGAGCATTAAATAAAGAGATACCCAATTAATGCGACGAGATCGACCGAATCAGATCAGGTTTTTTTCCTATCGAGGATGACGATCGAGTGATGTCCCGATTAATAGATCTTTTATCATAAAAACCCTCATTCAAAAGGAACACCTATAAATAAAGCTAAGAAAAAGCCAAGGAGAGGTACATTTTGACAATTCTCTCAAACCAACTTTTATATATTTTCTCTCTGAAACTAACTTGATCGTCGGAACGGTCCCGGACCCCGATCTTCCTTGTTCTTGTTTTGTAGGTTCCGGTCGATCGGGATTTGATAAACCAGACTGCAGAATACGTCCTTAATAACAATTTTGATTTTAATTCAATTATTTTAACGATCCTTTATTTGTAATTAATTTTTTATTTTTAAAAACAAACGATTTGCCTATGAAGGAGCATTACAAAAGTAAATTTACAAATTAATATTATTTGATAAAGTATGTCAAATTATAAATTTATTTTTATTATAAAATAGATATAATATATCATATGAGACTTTATTAATTTATTATTATTATTTTGTGATTTTTTTTTTTTTTTATTGTTGGAGCACCTCTATTTTTTTAAATGATGTGTGGCATCTAATTATTAGTGATGATGCTTTAGTTTTAATAGATTAATAATGATATTGTGAGGGAATGTCTAATTTAATTAAAATTGAAAAATTAGCAGGAAAAAATTTAAAATTAAGTATAGAGACTGCTCTGTCAAACAACCAAGACCAAATTATAAAAACTATCTTAATATTTAACCTTCAAAATAAGAAAAGGTGCAAAGTTTAGAGGACATATGCCAAAAAAATATATGTATGTAATATATAACGAAAACGAGATAAGAAGTCCATAGAAATTACAGTTCTCAAAGTTCTAACCATATAGATGGAAGGTATTAAAGAACATATGAAGCTATCTAATTGCATGAATGGTTTTAGATTTTGCTTTGGGTAATCTATAGTTTTCACGTTAGAGCTGCTCTGCCTTCTGCTGCGTATACCATGAATGATACTGTCTTAAATAATGCTAAGTATGTTTCAATTTCTTGTTTTCCTTCCAAAAAAGTTCCCCTTTGAGGTTCTCTTTTTTTCCCTTCTTCTTATGGCTTTGAATTTGTTTTTTTAGTTTTGGGAATGCTAAGAGAAAGAAATAAAAATTCCCCAAATGCTAAAATATTGAATTATGTTTCTTTTTTCTTTTTTCAAAAGGAATTCTTTTCTAGAAATCAAACGTGAGGGCCTATGGCTTTGGTTGTGGTGATTTTATTTTTTCATCACACATGATTTTTACATTAGTATTTGTTCAAAGGTCCAAAAGGATTTATGGGCACTTGGCCTAGTCCAATGTCATGCAAAGATGATAAAGATAAGTCTCGTGATCATGATCCTGAACAGGTGCTTTGCTTTATCCGTTTAATTCATTTGTTTATTTATGTGTTTCTTATTTGGGTGGCCAAAAATTTTAAATTTGTGTGTTTGCACAAATTGCAGGAGTTTTTGAGGATTGCTTGGCAATATAAGTACTTAGGTGAACATCAGCAGACTTTCGAAAATACCATAGGTAAGCTTGTCAATAACAATTCTTTTTCTTTTATATTTTTATTTATAACTCAAATTATGTGATACCGCTGCTTATATTTAGTTGTTCTGGTAATTAAATATATCTATCTCCCAGGCAAGAAGTTTTAATTGTTATAATCTTAGTTTGCCATCTATATTCCCCAGCTTTAACTATTTTATTATATTTTTGACAATGTTCTTTTAACCCAATAATGAACAAACGGTAACCCAATAATGAACAAACGGTAAAAGGGTAAGTCCTGGATTTATTTAAGTTTAGGCATGCTGTAAAGTTTCTAATTTCTATTCCTTTTATTCATTTTTGTTAATTGAGTTTGGGCATGCTGTAAAGATTCCAATTTGTTAATTTGTAAAATTTGATATGCTGGATGATGGGTAATGCAGCTTTGGTTAAAAAATCAGAGAAAATGGTTTGGCTACCTTAGAAAGCTTATTGGTTGGGAGTATTATGCATATGTCTTAAATGTATTCATTAATGTTTATATTTGTTATGAGTTATTGTTAATTAAGTATTCTGAACATGGTTGGTGGGGTGATAGAACTCACAAGCATTAATCTGCCATGCCTTAAGTTGTTGTGCTCTATAGATGATTGTGCACAAAGAATGCAGTAAGGCTTTGATTAACTAGTTTTCTCATAGGTATTGTCTTTCATTTTCTCCAAAGGTATAAATTCAATAAAAGACGTCAACATGTTTCAATCTGTATCTTTAAGCAAACATGAATTGCACTATTCTGATCTGGTGTCCCATAAACTTTAACTGAAATTTTTTTGTATTTTCCCTAAGGTCAGTGGTTTTCAACAATTGTATTGAAGGGTAGGAATGTACATGAGTTTATTATCTTCTTTCCAGCTTGCTAGAATGTAGTTAGAATGTCATTAGGCTTCTCACTTTGTATATTCCCTGTGTACTCGGGCATTGCCTAGTTTCTTTCAATAAAATCAATTACTTATAAAAAAAAGTCCTATGATAAAGGCTCTTGATAAAATGTTGATAAAATGTACAGATTTTAAGTTTGATTTGATAAAGTAAGAAATGAAGTTTTGTAATAGCATTATAATGACTTTGTTTTGCTGCTTAGTTAAAAAAAAAAAATCTTTCTTTTTTTAACCCATCCAAATTCCTAAGTGGAAAAACAGAAAAATATGGAATCATGACAATACAAAAAAAGAATAGACAAAAACTTAAGAAACTGTATGAAACCCATGAGAAGTTGCTAAATCTAGTTTCCCTGTTTTGTTATGTCCTAAGAGCAAAGTATCTATCATTGGGGCTAATAAAGTACTATTTTACTATGTCTTTAACTGAATAAGTGTTGTTGATTACCTAAGCATTAGGAAGGGGCCCAAATGTTTGATTAAGCATTGTCATGGGGTGAAAAAACAGCCCACTGATGTAGAAATCTTTATTATTACATTTCTTGGGGTTGGACGGAAATCAATAAATATGTAGATATATTTATTGTTACATTTTCTCAATAACAACCCACTTTTGCATGTGACTGATGCCTTCGTCAAACGGTGAGCATAATATGTATTGAAAATGTAACATATTTTTTATGGAGCCTATTTTCTGTATATGTGGTAGAAATATCAAAGGGAATATTGTGTATACACATGAATAGATTGTTGCAAGCTAGTTCAACTCTTGCTTGAAGTGTGTTGGAGATCTCACCCACCCCTACAGTAGAAGAATGTATGAAATATTGTAGCATGACTATTAATGACCCCTGTTAAATTAGTAGTACATGAAAATATCCTATTATGGCTTAGCGCAAATGGCAATTGTTTGTGTAAGAATACTTAAGGTGGTGTTATGGATGTTTGTGATAAATTATTTTGCCTCTAAATTGAGTTTATTTAAAAACGGAGATATTGATACCAACTCTAACTCATGGAAAATGTCCATGAATTCATCCAACACCACCTCCAGAAAAACGAACCACAACCATTCATATAACTCCATATGCCATTTTAGAACCTTATCAAACAACTACTAAAACATCAACTACACAATAGCCCAACTCTACAAATCCACAATATACACTTCAGATGTGGAAACATTGGTAAGAAGTCAACACAGGGCAATAACATACACTTAATTTTGAAACTTAAACAATTACTTATAAGGGGTTCTTCTTCTTGTCTTTTGTAATGAGCCAAATAGAGACTTCCTTAGGAGTATGCAGAAATAAATTTTGCTCAATATGCTCAGGGTGTAATTCCATAAAATTGAAAGAATAAACGTATTCATTACTTAGTAATATCATTCTTTTGGCGAACCTAATTGGTTGTTTTGACTATTTCTTAGTTAAAATTCCAATTGTAGTGTTATTGAAGGTAAAATGAAAAGTTTTGTTTCTCACAGCTTGCTTTCCCCAGCATCTTCAAGCAACGCATGATTCACATGAGACAAAAATGCTAGCATTGGTTTATTTTTTTAGGAGTCCATATCTTATGTTTATTTTCTTTCTTTTGCCCCTACATATCGAAAAGAAATGAGTTCAATTGATCATACAGAAATTAAAACTGAATGCTAGAATTCAATTTCCTTTGACATGAGCACATGAGGCACAATTTGATCCAACGTCTAGGACCCTAACATTTTCCTTGTACATACATACACACTTACAAGATAATATTGCATATGATAATAGTGAGCAATGAGACAGCACATATAGCCCAAGTGGCGAGCTTGAGGGGCAGTGGCAGGGGAATAGCTATGGCAAGGAAGAATGCAGCAGCGGCGACGAAGACTGCAAGTAATTCCAGTGCTCGGGCTGCGGTGGGAAACTTTGAGCTAATAAATTTGGCAACAAAGAGGGCAGAGAAAATGAGTAACATTGCGAAACAGAGCAGATAAAAAGATGGAGGAAATTTGGAGTGAGTTTGCTGGGATTGGAGTGCTATTGCAATGGCTGATGTGAAGCAAAACGACATGATTATGTCCTGCCACTCCAGGTTGTGTGTTGTTGCAGGTGGATGATCTAATGGTTTAGGAAAACTTTCGGACATTGACGCTAAGAAAGCAAAAAAGACTTGTTTGGAACGCTGGGCAATGTTCATCATCATGTTGATATCTGGGTTTTGCTTTGTTAGGAATATGAAAAGCTCAGGCAAACGAGAACCTTGGCATCTTCCTTTTATAATGGAAAGAGGAAACAAAGACGTAGATGACTTGTAAGGAAGCTTCAGGCATGCTAGAAGATCGAGGAATCGGATCATTTCATCCATAGAAACAGAGCAAAAAGACCGACGAGTCGAAAGTCCGATCTTCCAATTTCCGGAGCGCAAACAAAAATGTCGTCGGATATTGCATCGGGTCATTCAATACCGATCGACAAAAAAGAAAAAAGGAAAAAGAAAAAGAAAGGCAAAGAGGAACTTGAAAGTCCACTTTATTAGATGCAAGCAAACAAATCAGATAATTGCCTCTCCCTCCCGGTCCCAGTCCCAGTCCATGACACGCTTACAAGTCACAACCTCTTATTTTACTGTTTTAGTTTATAAGTAAGCATTTTCCTCTTCCCACTCTGCAGCCAATGCGCACTATCGGTAAACTTCATAGTTTTTCCTATCAAAAAATAAAAAAGAATCATAGTTTTTACATGGGTTCTCCCATAACAAGTGCAATCTGATTGCGAAAAATATATTAACTTTTGTTGAAGATTTCCGATATATATAATCTAGCTAGGATGTCTCTATATATTATTTGAGGATTAAATGGAAAGAAATTAATATAAAATTAATAGATTTCTAGAGTGTATAAAATAGAAATTACAAATGGAGAAAGGGTGGAGAACTTTGAAAATTGCATTTTTATTATTCTTAATATATAAATGAATCCAAAGAATAGATCTCTATTTATAATTTAAAAAAAAACTGCATTTAAATGAGATAAAATAAATAATTTAATAATTATATAACTAATTTCTTAATTTGATATTATCTTTAATGGAAATAATTTAATAATACTTTTATGCAAATGATTGTCTTTGTAATTTCGAGCGTAAAGACTTTTTAGTTTAATATTGGGGAATACGAGTTACAGAATAGACATGTTTTGTGCCCAACGAAATGGCGTGTTTTTTTTTTTAATTTTTTTGTTTCATAATATATTATTTCATAACAAATAAGATTATAATATTTGGAATACGTATTGGTTTGGAAAAGCTCTTTTGGAAGTCGGTAACTTTAAATAGGAAGTGCCACAAAAGTCATCGGATCGGTGGTTTGATTTTCGGGGATCTGTATCTTTTATGTCTGAGGTTACCGCACATAACTACGTGAGTCTTCGAGTTCGAACATCCGATCCGATAAGTCTTCGAATATCCGATCCGTGCATCATGCATGTGTCTGTCTCGTTATTCGGATCGTGTATATTTTGTATAATTATTATTGGAAGATGCTAATTTGCCTTATTTTTTGGGTCTGAGAGTTTCATCGCTCATATATTTTAGTTTTTAATTTTTAATAAATAAAAAATGATTACTAATGCATTGGTATATTTTTTTTAAAAAAAAAATATTTCTTTATAAAACAAAACACAATTTATATATAGGTCTAATTTGAATTCGAAAACAAGTTGAATTTACTTTAATTTATTTTAAACTCATCGTTACACTTTTTCAAATCTATTTATATATATAAAAGCTAAATCATTTAATCTGATTTGACAATCAACCTACAAAACTAGATTAAAAACTGTTTGGTGTTAAATAGAAAACCACGGAAGGCAAATCATGATATTAAAAACTCGGTTAAAAAATTCACATGGAACCACTTATCAACTTGACACATTCTCAGAAACCACTAATCAATATGTGCTCAAAGCGTAAACTTGAACCGCCAAACTCCCAATCGGTTTAACTCTCAAACATCAACAGCTTAGATATTAGAGCACCACTTACGCTTAAGATCGTAAACTTCAACTGCCAAACTCTCAAAAAAGCAAATTCTCAATCGGTTTAACTCTCAAACGTCAACCGCTTAAATAATCTAGAGCACCGCTTATGCTTAGACAAATTTAATTTCGCTTGGACATCA
Organism: Platycarya strobilacea; assembly: GCA_036898215.1. Classification (NCBI taxonomy): domain Eukaryota; kingdom Viridiplantae; phylum Streptophyta; class Magnoliopsida; order Fagales; family Juglandaceae; genus Platycarya; species Platycarya strobilacea. Next base: position 41,304,730 of record CM072545.1, on the reverse strand, counting down.
AATCAGAAATAAAAGTCATCATGGTGGAGTATAGCAGACGTGTATGACTTCATTCTGCGAGAGATCGTTAATAGATCAGAAGCAACGATGGGTGCTACAGTGGGTGAAAGAAAAGAAAATAAAAGTACAGGCGCACGACCATTTCCACCACCTATCGAGTCAGAAACTACCCAGGCAATCACAGAAAGTGAATTCCGAGAACTTCCTGTCAGCCTTCATCGCCACGCGTCCTTCTTGGTGCTCACACTTTCATCGCATGCAGGCCCGACCTATTTTTAACCAAGAGAAACAGAGTACTTGGACTCCGCCGTAGACTTACTTCTCCCCTTTATCAGCCAACGTTTCTCCCCAAGAAACTACCACATGAAATAGCCGCATCATGATCGTACTACACCCAGGACCACCATACGTAAGTCCCTCTGCCTTAAAAAACAGTGCCTTATATTTTTGTTGTCACCTTGAATTTGTAATCAAGTCCTAAACTTTCATTCACCTATATTTGACATATTATGGCCTCAACGTCTCCAAAAAAGACCTTGTCGTGCTATTGTTCTTGATTCGTCTGCAAATGATTTCTTATATTCCCTTTTCACCACACAAAATATTGTAATGATCAAGAAATACAGTAAATATTGATTAAATTCTTCCCTCACTTTCGGCTTTCAACTTCCTCAGGATTTTTTTGTAACAATCCCAACCTCTATGAACATTTCGTCACTTTCGTTGTCCTTGAAGGCACCAAAAAGTATACTTTTACAAAGATTTATCTCTAAATCCCTCTCTTTATGACTCTCATTATTTTAGTTTCATTTAAGTTTTAATTTTTTAGGGTGTCGTATGAGAGGGACAAGAAGATAATCAACGCTGCGCATCCTTTGAATCTGGTGTCGGGTTTGTCGATGAGGCCAAATCTACCAAGAAGACGACGTTCAGTATGAAGCTCGAGAAGTTCAATGCGGCATCTGTCGAAAATCAACACGCAAATGAAGAAGCTGGAGGCTTCTGGAAGATAAAGTTAGGCACCGTTAGTAGCAGCTGGAAGGTAGGTGCCGGCTGGAAATTCAAAAAAGTAGGCGCCGGAATTCCACTGTTATTTTACATGTTCACACTATTTCTTTCTCCTATAAATACATGTAAGATTGTAATGAGAATGAGTGTCTGAGGCGAGGTCCGTTGTAGAAATTAGAAGCTGTGAGAGTTGAGAGAAACCATTGTAAATAGTTGGTTTGTTGTTTAATACAAATACTCATCTCTATGTGAGTGGACGTAGGCTAAATTGGCTGAACCATCTTAAATTTTGGTTTCCATATTATTTGTGAGTTTCCGCCGATCCCAACAAGTGGTATCAGAGCCGGCAGGAGGCCGGATTTGTGAATTTTCGTGAGAAACCCATTTTAAAACTTGATCGAAATCAAGTTTGGAGGATACCATCAGATTCTTCAGCTCCAGACGAAAGTTCTTGTGAAAATTTCGTCTCGAACGGACACCGGCAGACACCGCACGAGCCACACGCGCGCGTCAAGAGGAAGAAGACCTCCGACCCGTTAAATTCGGGTGACCCGACCTGTACCGGTTTGACCCGGTTTGTGACCCGCTCTAGCAACCCATCGAAAAATGAATATTCCGTTGGAATATTATGTCGTTGGCAAGAATATTCTGGTGAAAGAGAATATTCTGGTGACAGATAGGAATATTCTGGTGAAAGAATATTCTGGCGGATGGGGAGAATATTCTGGTGACGTCAGAGAATATTCCGTTTCAGAAGGAATATTCTTTTTTTTTTTAAGGTTTTCGGAGTAATTTTGATCGTTTTAGAATGAAACTAGAGTCGTTTCCAAGGTTTTCCACCATTCCAGACACAATGGTGAGCTCCGTTTATTGAGATTCAACTCCGAACGTTGAGAAAAGGTCACTCAAATCATAGATTAAAGCCGAACTGATGGAGGATTCAGGAGCAGGTGCGATGATCAAACTAACATCTACAAATTATGCACATGGAGATATCGAATGGAAGATCTCCTGAATTGTAAAGATCTCTTCGATCTAATTGAAGAGAAAAGCGTAAAACCAGATGATGTAGCAGAAAAAGACTGGCATAAGTTGAATAAGAAAACTATTGGTCAGATCCGGCAGTGGATTGATCATAGTATTTTTCACTATGTTACACAGGAAACAGATGCCTATTAGTTGTGGAAAAAACTGGAAAATATGTACCAGGCAAAAACTGCTCGGAATAAGGCATTATTAATGAGACGCATTGTCAACTTGAAACTCAAAAGCGGCATCTCAGTGGTTGCACACACCAACGAGTTTCAGAATCTTGTAAATCAACTTGCATCCGTAGACTTTAAGCTTGGAGATGAAGTGCAGTCTCTACTATATCTTAGTTTCTTACCAGATAGTTGGGAAACGCTAGTGGTCTCTCTTAGTAATTCAGCTCCAGATGGAAAACTCGCAATGTCAATGGTGATAGACGCCTTATTTAATGAAAAAGCCAGATGAAAGGAGATTGTAGGAGACCAGACAGATGTCTTTGTAACAGAAGGAAGGCATTAGAGAAATAATAGATGTAGAAGTCGAGAAAGGAACGAAAGTCAAAGCAAAGGGAGATCCCAAAGTCGCGATAAACAGCGAAAGAAGGGAAAATGCTTTTACTGTGGTATTGAAGGCCAATTTAAAAAAGATTGTCGATAGCTGCAAAAGGAGTAGAATCAGCCTAGCAGTCAGTCAAAGCACGAAGAAGGCGAAGCCGCAGTGACGCTTTCTGGAGATTGTGTACTCCTTTCCACTGGTGAAGAATCTTGTTTGCACGTTTCATGCGAGGAAACAGAGTGGGTAATAGATACAACAGCATCCTATCATGCCACTCATTGTAAGGATTTTTTCAGTACTTACAAGGCAGGAGACTTCGGTACAATCAGGATAGGAAATTCAAGTTTCTTAAAGATCGCGGGCATTGGAGATGTCAGAATAAAAACCAGTGTTGGCTGTACTATGGTGCTAAATGACGTTTGGCATGTACCCGATCTCCGGCTCAATCTAATTTCTATAAGAACCCTTGATCAACAGGGTTACGAGAGCATCTTCAGCAATATTGCTTGGAAATTGAAGAAAGGAACAATGGTTGTTGCACGGGCACATATCTGTGGCACTTTGTACAAATCAAGTGCTAAGATACGTGCAAACAGTCTCAACGTAGCTAAAGATGATATGTCACCAAACTTGTGGCATCGGAGACTTGGCCACATGGGAGAAAAAATGGGTGTTTATGCTTGCAAAGAAAGCATTGATCACAGTAAATAAAGGTATTGCCCTCAACCCTTGTGAATACTGTTTATTTGGTAAACAGTATAGAGTTTCATTCCAGACATCTGCTAGAAAAATATCAGAGTTATTGAGTTTGGTACACTCTGATGTTTGCAGTCCTTTTGAAGTTGAATCACTTGGCGGTAACAAATATTTTGTTACTTTTATTGATGATACTTCACGTAAAGTGTGGGTGTATTTCCTAAAAGGGAAAGATCAAGTTTTTGAGCAATTCAAAAACTTCCATGCCATGGTAGAAAGAGAAATAGGCAAGAAACTGAAATGCTTCCGGACAGACAATGGAGGTGAATACACTTTTCGATAGTTCAGAGAATATTGCTCCAGACATAGCATCAGACACGAGAAGACTGTCCCTTACACCTTACAACACAATGGTGTGGCAGAAAGGATGAATTGGACCATTGTGGAGCGAACCAGATGCATGCTGAGTATGGCAAAGTTGCCTAAGCCGTTCTGGGGTGAAACAGTAAGAGCAGCCTGTTACCTGATTAACAGAACACCGTCAGTTCTACTGCAGTTTGAAGTCTTTGAGAAGGTGTGGTCAGGCCGCAAGATTTCATACTCTCATCTAAGAGTATTTGGGTGCAAAGCATTTGTACATGTATCCAAGGAGAAAAGACAGAAACTTGATGAAAAGTCTACTCCGTGTATTTTCATCGGCTATGGAGATGAAGAATTTGGATACAGATTATGGGATCCAAAAGTGAAGAAGGTCATCAGAAGTAGGGACGTTGTGTTCCATGAAGACCAGATGTTTGGATTAGAACAAACAACTTCAAGTCCTCCAAAACCAGCTCCTAGTTCACTACCACTTTAGTCTGCCTCAAACACTGAAGATAGACAGGAAGTTTCCCCAGAAGAAGAAGAGGATACTGACGACGGAGAAACCAGTACTGAGCAGGGGGAGCAATTGCCTTCTCCATCAGAAACTGCAGAGTTTCCACAGTTGTCAGGTGATCAACCTCAGCAGGACAGATTCTCTAGAAGGCGATTGTTGATTCCGTCTCGAAGATATCCAGAATCAGATTATATTCTTCTTACAGATGAGGGGGAGCCAGAAAACTTCCTGGAGGCAATATCTCATCCAGATAGCGACAAATTGATGCAGGCTATGCAGGCTATGCAGGATGAGATGAACTCGTTACAGAAGAATCAGACTTACGAGCTGATGGAACTCCCAAACGATAAGAGAGCACTGAGAAACAAATGGGTGTTCAAGCTGAAAAATGATGGCAAGCAGGTGAAGTACAAAGCTCGCTTAGTTGTCAAAGGATTCTAGCAGAAGAAAGGAATCGACTTTGATGAGGTATTTTCACCTGTTGTGAAGATAACTTCAATTCGAGTGGTATTCGGATTGATGACAAGTTTTGACTTGGAGCTTGAACAGATGGATGTGAAGACAACATTTCTTCAAGGAAACCTTGATGAGGAAATTTACATGGAGCAGTCAGAAAGCTTCCAAGTTCCTGGAAAGGAACATTTAGTCTGCAAGTTAGAAAAGAGCCTTTACGGTTTGAAGTAGGCTCCTAGATAGTGGTATAAGAAGTTTGACTCATTCATGATGAGTCATGACTACAAGAAAACTGCTGTAGATCTGTAAGTTTACATCCGGAGACTTTCAGAAGGTAACTTCGTGATATTACTGCTCTATGTTGACGACATGCTGATTATTGGAAAAGATCCATCCATTATCAGGAAGCTAAAATGGATCTCTCCAAAGTCTTTGATATGAAAGACTTAGGACCTGCCCAGCAGATTTTGGGCATGAGGATCACTCGTGACAGGAAGAAAAAGAAGCTATGGCTGTCATAGGAAAAGTATGTTGAACAAATACTACGAAGGTTCAACATGGAGAAAGCAAAGCCAGTCAGTACTCCACTGGCTAATCACTTCAAATTGAGCAAAAGCTCGTATCCCTCATCACCGGAAAAGGTTCAAGTAATGGCTACGGTACCGTACTCCTTAGCAGTAGGAAGTTTAATGTATGCCATGGTTTGTACCAGACCAGACATTGCTCACGCTGTTGGAGTTGTGAACCGTTTTCTTTCAAATCCAGGGAAAGAACACTGGAAAGCAGTTCAGTAGATTCTCAGGTACCTTAAAGGTACATCAAAGTTGTGCTTGTGCTATGGGGGAGCTAACCCAGTCTTGGATGGCTATACAGATGCTGATATGCCAGGTGATTTTGATGGGAGAAAATCTACATTAGGATATATTTACACATTTGTAGGTAGAGCTGTATCATGACAGTCCAAATTGCAGAAATGTGTGGCTTTATCTACAACAGAAGCATAGTACATTGCTATAGCAGAAGCAGGAAAAGAAATGTTGTGGCTAAAGCGGTTCCTCCAAGAAATGGGAGTCAGTCAAAAAGAGTACAGAATCTATTGTGATAGTCAAAATGTTCTTGATCTGAGTAGAAACTCGATGTACCACTCTCGAACAAAGCACATCGATATTCATTATCACTGGATACGTGAAGTAATGGAGCAACAGCTGTTGAAACTTGTAAAGATCTATACAAAAGAGAATCCAGCGGACATGCTAACGAAATTAGTCACATACGAAAAACTTGAGTTATGTAAAAACATAGCTAGGTTAAATACCTTGAACTAAAATGTGTCAGGATATCCTCCGTTTGATGTTGAGGGGGAGATTGTTGGAAATCAACATGCAAATGAAGAAGCTGGAGACTTCTGGAAGATGAAGTTAGGCACCGTTAGTAGCAGCTGGAAGGTAGGCGCCGGCTGGAAATTCAAGAATGTAGGCGCCGAAATTCCACCGTTATTTTACATGTTCACACTATTTCTTTCTCCTATAAATACATGTAAGATTGTAATGAGAATGAGTGTCTGAGGTGAGGTCTGTTGGAGAGATTAGAAGCTGTGAGAGTTGAGAGAAACCATTGTAAATAGTTGGTTTGTTGTTTAATACAAATACTCCTCTCTGTGTGGGTGGACGTAGGCTAAATTGGCCGAACCACCTTAAATTTTGGTTTTCATATTATTTGTGAACTTCCGCCGATCCCAACAGCATCCAAGATTAAGAATTTAAGATAATAAAAGATGTGAGGACGTTCACGATTTTGGGTCTGAGGAGGCTAAGGAGTTGGTGGAGAAAGCGCCCGTGGTGTTGAAGAATGAAGTTCACCAAAAAGGAGAGCCATCACCCAACCACCTCCACGCTATTACCTCCTGCACAGAAATCACCGCCAATAACATCACGTTGGTCCAATTATGTCATCCTCCTTGGTAAGCCCATTCCATTGATGGTATAACTGTAGTATCATAGTAGTCTTTCTCGGTTCAATATAATAAAAACAACACAGAATTATATATTTGACATATATATAATCTTCTTTCCGGTAGAAACTATATATAATGTTATTTGAATATATTGTAAATACAAATCTTCTTTTTTTTTTTTTTTTATAATCTCTAATCTCCCTATTTTTTTCTTATATATATAGAAAATCACCATGTTTTAATATCCAAAAATAGAGTAACTCCAACGAGGTGATTTTGCATCAACTATAAACGGTTATCGATAGTCGAAGAAGTAGATCCAGGTAGTATATTTCCATTGCATCACACAACAAACCGAGCAACCACGCCCACTAGGCTGCACTAGTTGAAGCATCGCATCACTCATCACGCCGAAAAACCATCGATATAGAGCCCTATAACGCTTCCTTGGTTCTATCTTTGGCCACTATCTTCGTGGGTCCATCTGCACAAGGTTGAAGATCCTCCGTTTCCTCTTGGTAAGGATCCACCGCATCTCTTCTTTTTATTTAGGAGTGAAGTCGGCTGCTTAGCTTGCTTTGTATGTTAGTTGCCTACGATTAAGTTTTTAACTTTTTAGAAAGTCTTTATAAAGTTACACATTTGCCATTTGGACTTCGCCGTGTATGTCATGTATCAGAACTCACAATTGCTATTTTTGTTTCACCTTTCCCATAAACCCTTGCATGTTTTTTGTTACTACAAGAAACACCTTTCAATAGCCTTAGTATAACTTGGCAGATTATTTAAACTTGGATCAGTTCTTTTTTTTTTTTTTGAAACGAAACTTGGAGTTCATTTAGCCGTTATAGTACTGGGCTTATTTTTCTTATGTTATGAGTTTAAGTGTATTTTGAAAGGATATGATTTAGACTTATATCATCTCTTCGGCTTAATTGGTATGTTAAGCTTAATTTTTTCTTGTATTTCAGAAAACTACTATATTATGTTAAAGTTGGGATTAATTATTATTTAGATAAATATGTTAGTCCAAAATTTTAGTTTTACGTAAGCTTTATTTTCTATAGAAAATAGTTAAGGATTTAAATTCTATTAATAGATATTAATTCTTCCGAATAGATTTTAGTAGTTTATAGTAAAGGTTTAATTAATCTTTATTTTTAAAACACGCTCTATATCTATTGTATGAGATGAATCTTTAATGTTATTATTTAGAGGATCATTAAATACCAACAATAATAATAGGTCCTAATTAAGTCGATGTTGGTAAGAACAGTGAGGAGTTCTCTTAGGACTATAAAAATACTGAACCAGACTAATGGACCGGACCGAGACTGGACCAAACCCGATGGAATTCGATCCGGTCCGGTCCAATTTTTTTATGGACCAAAAATTTCTCTCCTTCTGCACCGGACTAGATCGAATGCACACACATATATATATATATATATATATGTATATATAAGTAATAGTATATAAATTTTAATTTTAATATTAATATAGATTAAGAGTGGTAGTATAACATATTAATATATAATATATACTCTTATAATATTAACATATTATAATTTATAATAGTTTTAGTATAAAAGTATAAATTATAATATATCTATATAGAGTATCAGTAATAACTTATAAGTAATAAGTGTATTATTATTATTTAATATATTATTATTAATTTATCACTATTCACTAACATATATATTTATAATATACTAATGTAAATTATGTAATAGTGTTATTAGTTACAGTTAACCAACTTATAATGTATCACTAAATCACTATTAACTAATTAATAATTACTCTTCTTATGATTACATGTAGCAATTATAAATATTATTTATTAATGTTATTTTTAACTATATATAAAGTATGATCAATGATCATTAATATTATTGATTAATTGATATAACTTATGAAAATTAAATTAACTAATCAACTTATTAGTTATATATAATATAGAATATTGGTTATAACTTATAGTATAAGTATTAAGTTTATAGACTATAAGTTATAACTATGTATTTTGTTTAATATTTAGATCAAACTAGAAATTGACAATTGGCAAATATGATTATTTTTTATGAAATTAGTACTAGTATATATTTAATGATTTATAAACTTAAGCCAAAAAAGTATATTTAATTATTGCAAGATTTTGGATCAAATTTAGCATATTAAATTATATAGGGTACCCCTGAACTGGACTGGACCGCTCCTAGACCGAATTGGACTGGATCAGTATGGACCGAATCCTATTCAATTCGGTCCAGGATGGGAAAATTTTTGGACCGGACCAGAACGGATCATTTACACCCCTAGGTTCTCTTTTCATCTCAGACTTATTATTATTGTTGGTAAGAATTAATATCTCACCGCAGACCAATTATTATTGGTGAGAGCTGCAATAAAATAAAGTTCACCGTTCCTAGATAATTAGCTAGACCTATTTTGCTTAATAAGTATAGAACTCTTTTCTCTCAAATCCGTTTTAAGATCTGTTTTGTCGCAACTTCTATCTCTTTTGTAAGGTACAGGCCATAGTATAGAGAAATTCTAAACCAAAACATTCCTGTGTACCGCTAAATTGAGTCGAACACAAACCCAAAATTTGTAGACATTCTGAACCAAAAAAACTAGAAGGCAAAAACAAAGATGATGATAAAAGACAGGATAAAGGAAGTTCTGACTCGAATAAATCGTATGTGTTCTTGCCATATGAAAGATATAACTCTTTATATATATTGATATATATATATTAAATATTTGTAATAGTAGTTATGTATAATTAATTATTTAGATTTGTAAAATTCACTATTAATAACAATCCGCGCATTACGCAGGTTAGAAGCTCGTTTCTATATAAAATACAAATCTCAATACAGTTTTTTTAAATTCTAATACAGTTTTTTTAATTTTTAATTTAATTTTTAAAATTTTTAAAATAATAATAATAATATTTTATTTAATTTTCAAAACTTATTTCAACTCATCTTATCTCAACTTTAATTTCAAGCGGAGTCTCAGACGATACGTCCAGCGATACATATTGCGCGACCAAGTAGGACAATCCATCCATTCTACTAATAAAAGCTCTCGGGGTCTAGCATGAATTAGTTTAATTGGTGTTCGGTTAAAAAAATCTTATCCTAGAAGTTTGCATTTAATGAGTAAAGAAAAATTAATTTTTTATTCTTGAGATTTCTGTTTGATGATCAAAATTACCTCTTAATCTTTGATATTCTAATGTATTTGATGGGGTAAACTTACCTTTTTATACTTAAAGGTTTATGTTTGATGGGTTCATAAGTGATATAACTGATTCGGTTTGATCTAGTTTGAACAAAATTAATAATTAATTAACCAGTACTATCGATTTTGTATTTCTTAAAATTGATTACGTCTCGATTATCCTCCAAAATTTTGTCAGTTCTAGTCCTATTTTTTAGTTTTAATAAAATATAAATTTATAAAAACAAAATCTGTTTAAAAAAAATGGTAATTTCATAAATTTGTTTTAGTAAAAAAAAATTGTAATACATTATAAAAAAAATCTGCTATATAAGAAAAATCTGCATTAAAAAAATGTTATAAAATAAAAAATATTCTTTAAAAAGAATGCAAGAAAAAACTAGTTTAAAAAATCTGCTTTTACTGCTATAAAGATTACATTTTTATTTTATAAATTATTATAACATTATCTTATATCTATAATTTATATTATTATATACTATATATAATATGTTTTACGTAATAATACTACAAAAAAGGTAAATAGAGTCGATCTAATTCGATTTGGTCCAATCTTAAAATGACCGGAACCAGACCTATTCTATCCAATTCTTCAATTTTCGAAACCGTTACCTAATTGGACCAGTCCAAAACTGGAATTTTCGATCAGATTATCTCGATCCGGGCCAGTTTTTCGATTTAAATTTACACCCATAGGGCTCATTATTCGGATTATGAAAAAGATGTTTGATTCTATTTTAGGAAGATGCTACTCAGTCCTTATAGTTTCCTCTTGAAAAAGAAAAATATTTTAATTATAAAGTAATTACATAAAAATAATTCTATAAATTAATGTATCTTAATGTGATAAGTCAGATTATAAAATTACTTTTATTATAATGCAGATCTGACAGCTTACATGAAGCCATGTCACTTTTTAAAATTAATTTTGTATAATCTCTTTGTATGTGTAATACTCCTCCTTGAAAAATGATAGCATGATTATTAAATATGTTCACTCATATATTTTTAGTTTTTTATAATCATTACAGTCCTATTATTAAAGTGAGGGTAGAAAAGGAAACATAATTATTTAAAAATAGATATTGTTGTAATTTTATACAGATTTTACACTAGGCTTATATTGCAGTCCTCAAAATGAGGATTATATGTAGCATTGTTCTTAGTAAATTTATATTTTTTTTCCTTAAAAGTTAAGAAAGTTCAAAAATGGTTAAAACAAATAAATAATTCATTGTTAAAGTGAGGCAGAAAAAGAAAAATAATTATTTTAAAATAAATATTTCTGTAATTTTACATATTTTTTTACACTAAACTTATGTTGCCCAGATGACTAACACAAGAGGGGGGGTGAATTGAGTTGCATTTAAAAAATAACATTTATAAATCAAATATATAATATAAAATATAAACAAAATATGAAACAACAATAAATATAAAGAGTAAGGGTAAGAGAGAAGTAAACTGAGTACGTTAACGAAATTCGGCCCCACTGCCTACGTTCTCGCCTCAAGCTACCCCTTGAGGATCCCCGAATTTACTATTCAATCTCCTTCAGGTGGAGATAGAAACCTATTACACTTTTGAGCAGTACCGCTCCAAAGAATCCGTGTAGAACACCCTCTACACTTCTAATCACCTTACACTTGATGATTTAACTATTCACCGTGTAGAACACCCTACACACACAAGGGTTATACACACCCTTTTACTGATATAAGAATTGATAGTGGGTAAACTATCGGAAAACACTCCTCAATGAGTGAAATAAAAAAATACAGTACAAACCATATCTCTCAAAATGAATAAGGGTTAAGGCTCAATGCTTAGAAAAGAGAGAATGAAAATTTTGAATGAATGTTGTATGCTCTTGGTGTTGTAAATGTGAAGCTCTCAAATGATCTATTTATAGGCATATGAGACTTCATATTCAAATTTAAAAAGATTCACATGTCAAAGACATCATCATTCACTTTTCAAAAATTTCAAATCAAATCTTTTTACGTTTTGCATGTGACAAAAGAAGCACATTTTACTTTTCAAAAATTTCAAATCTAATTTTTTACTTTTTACATGTGACAAAAAGAGCACACTTTACTTTTCAAAAATTTCAAACCTAATCTTTTACTTTTTACATGTGACAAAAGGAGCACACTTTACTTTTCAAAATTTTCAAATAAAGACATCTACCTTTTGCATAAATTAAGAAAAACATCCAACACTTTTGACAATATTCAAATAAAACATGCACATGTGAAAGATGACAATCAATCATCTTAATATTTTCAAAATTCAAACATTTAATCATGTCATGCACATGTGAAAGATGATTAAGATGATAATCAATCATCTTTCAAAATTTTCAAATTTAATTTTCAAAATATTCATGCACATGGGGAAAATGTATTTTAATACTTTATGATAAAATATTAATTTTGAGCCTTAATCCTAATTTCAAATTTTAAGAGATTACAACATTACTCTATGATTTTAATGTGAACTTATTTCCTTCTTGCTCATGCTTGCTTCATCGATGTGCTTGATTCTATTGTGTGGACAACTTGAGCTTAAGACTCCTTTATTCTTTGAATTCATTTGTTATCATCAAAATCCATGTATAAATTTATATGAAACTTGAAATCTTGAGTTCAACAATCTCCCCCTTTTTGATGATGACAAATGCTTGATAGAACCTGAAACCTGTATTAATACTTAAGCTCCCCCTGAGAATGTGCGTTAGTTTTTCAAGCAAAAATATAAATATAATTCCAAGCATATATAACAAGTTTAGCAATTTAAACAATGTTAATGTTCTAGTCTAAAACTTCTCCCCCTTTTGACATCATTAAAAAGGAATCATAATTAGGTCAATAAGATATATTCCTACAATAACCAATAGATAAATAAAACGCTGCGTTAGTAGAGACTATAGAGAATTCGGTGCGTAGCCACACGTGTTCGACAAAACCTGCAAAGGCTGGAGGCCTAGTTCTGGTAATTCGGTGCGGAAGGAGATTTTGTAAAGAGCTAAATAATTGAAACCACCCGTGCCCGACAAAACCTGCAAAGGCTGGAGGTGTAGCTCTGTCAATTCGAGTCAACTGGTTTACCGATTTCATCTTTATCAAGTTTAGTGGATGGGCTCATTGGTGTTCCAGTTTCCTTAGTACCTTCCATCCCAAACTTCTTCAGCAATTCCTTAATATATTTTGATTGATTGATGAATGTCCCACTTTTTGCTTGCTTAATTTGCAATCCGAGAAAGAATGTAAGCTCTCCCATCATGCTCATTTCAAATTCTTCCTGCATAGTTTTAGCAAAAACTTGGCACATATTTTCATTAGTAGCACCGAATATTATACCATCAACATAAATCTGAATCAAAAGAATATCATCATTTTCATATTTAATGAGAAGAGTTGTATCAATTTTTCCTCTTGAAAAACCTTTTTCAATCAAGAAACTACTGAGTCTCTCGTACCACGCTCTAGGAGCTTGTTTGAGTCCATATAGTGCTTTTGTGAGTTTGAAAACATGATTTCGAGAAATATGATTTTCAAAACTACTCAACATATACCTCTTCATTTATAAAACCATTTAAAAAAGCACTTTTAACATCCATTTGAAAAAGTTTGAAATTTTTATAACAAGCATATGCAAGTAGCATTCGAATAGCTTCTAATCTTGCGACTAGTGCATATGTCTCATCATAATCGATTGCTTCTTCTTGATTGAAACCTTAGGTTACAAGTCGAGCCTTATTTCTAGTAATGACTCCGGACTCATCTTTCTTTTTTCTAAAAACTCATTTTGTTCCAATAATAGTATGATTTTTGGGTCTAGGAACAAGTGTCTAAACATCATTTCTTTCAAATTGATTAAGCTCTTCTTGCATAACTAGAATCCAAGATTCATCAAGAAATACTTCATCAATATTTGTAGGTTCAATCTGAGATAGAAAAACAGTATGATTGCAAATATTTCTAAGAGATGATCGAGTGCTTACACCTCGTGAAGGTTCTCCCAGAATTTGTTCTACTGGATGATCTTTTACAAATTTTCACTGTTTGGTTGCATCTTGTATTAAATTTTGATGATCTTTCCTGATGTCTCCATGTTGGACTTCTTCTATTGTGTTCTCTTTGTTGAGATTGAGACTTTCCGTATTATTTATACCTCCTGTTTCTTCATCAATGGATTTCTTAGAGAGTAGAGAATTAGATTCATCAAATACTACATGCATAGATTCTTGTACAGTCAAAGTTTTTTTATTGAATACTCTATAAGCTTTACTATTAGTAGAATACCTAAGAAATATACTTTCATCAGATTTTGCATCAAACTTACCTAAATTATCCCTGTCATTTAAAATAAAACATTTGTATCTAAATACATGAAAGTAACTAATGTTGAGCTTTTTCTCATTCCAAAGCTCATAGGGGGTTTTATCTAATTTGGACCTTAGCATAAACTCTATTTATAACATAACATGCAGTACTTACTACTTCGGCCCAAAAATAACTAGGCAAGTTGTTCTCATTGAGCATTGTTCTTGCCATCTCTTGAAGAGATCTATTTTTCCTCTCTACTACCCCATTTTGTTGAGGAGTTCGAGGAGTAGAAAAATTATGCACAAAACCATTTTCATCACAAAATGTTTCAATATTTTTATTAACAAATTCTTTTCTCCTATTACTTCAGATACTTGAAATAGTATAACCCTTTTCATTTTGAATTCTCTTGCATAACTTGATAAATACATTATGTGCCTTATCTTTATGAGCAAGAAATATGACCCAAGTATATCTAGAGAAATCATCAACAATAACTAATGCATAATATTTTCCTCCTAAACTTGCAACTCTATTTGGTCTAAAAAGATCCATGTGTATTAGTTGTAGTGGTCTGGTAGTGGAAATATGTTTCTTGGTTTTAAAAGAAGTTTTTATTTGTTTACCAAATTGGCATGCATCACAAATTTTGTTTTTAAAAAAATTTGCCTTTGGTAAACCTCTCACAAGATTATTTTTTGAAAGTTTGGAAATAAGTTCCATGTTGGCATGACCTAGTCTTCTATGCCATAACCAATTAGTTTTATTTTGAGCTGAAAAACAAATAGGATCTTGTGAGGTAATTTCTTCAAAATCAATTGTATAAATATTATTGTTTCTAAAAGCAATAAAACAAATATTACAATCATGATCATTCAAAATAATGCACTTATCCATTTTGAAAGTAACTGTAAATCATTTATCACATAATTGACTTATGCTCAAAAGATTATGTTTTAGACCTTCAACAAGTAAAACATCTTCAATTATGAGAGAAAACTTATTATCAATTTTACATATTCCCACGATCTTCCCTTTCGAGTTGTCTCCAAATGTCACGTGTCCTTCTTCTTTAGATCTAAGATCAAAAAACTTAGTCTTGTCTCCCGTCATGTGTCTTGAACATCCACTATCTAAAAATCATTTATTTTTATTTGTGGAGGACTTCATGCACACCTATAAAAACAATTAAAATGATTTTTTTTGGTACCCAAGTTCTTTGGGTCCTTTATTTATTAGTATTAGAAGAAATAAGATATTTAGGTACCCATATGGCCCTAATAGTCATTGTATATTTCCTTCTAATAGGACAAGCATGATAATTATGACCATTTCTATTACAAAAATTGTAAATAGCATGTGACATATATGAAAAACTTGAGTGGTTATAATAGTATCTTTTTTTAACAAAATTATTTTTATGAAAAGAATTTTGAATATTGGACTTTGATGTAAAAGGATTATCAAAGAAATTTTTATAAGGTTTGTATTTTTGTTTCGGCATATATCCCAAGCCTGCCTTGTCAAAAACACATCTTTGACTACCAAGAAGTTTTTCAAAATTTCTTTTTCCATTCGTAAAGTTTTCAATAATATTTTCTAAATCAGTTTTCTTTTTCTTCAACTCAAGATTTTCATCTTTCAAAACAATATTTTCTTTTCTTAAAATATCAATTTCATTTGTTAAAGAAGAATTTTTCTTTTTCAAAATAGTATACTTGATACCCAATTTTTCAAATTCCTCATATACCTCTTATAAAACATTTTGCAATTCTTCATATGAAAGATCTTCAATATTATCAAGATTTGTTACCTCAATGTCATCTTTAGTTATAAGACAAAGATTTTCTGATTCTCTATTACTTGCTTCACTATCTGAACTACTTGAATTATCATCACATGTAGCTTTCATTGCTTTTTTGCCTTTGTTTCGATCTTTTTTTAGCAGAGGACAATCTGACTTGATATGACCAGGCTTATTGCATTTATAACAAATTAAAATGTCATTTTTACCTGAATCTTTCTTGGAAAACTTTTTGAAGGATTTCCTTAGAGGAGTTTTATTTTTCTTTAAGAACCTCTGAATTCTTATTGTTATCATCGCAACTTCTTCATCTTTGTCGTCATTTTCCTCATTTTCATCACTTTCACTTTCATGTGTAACAGCTTTAAGTGCCAAGCTCTTCTTTGGCTTTCCTTCTTCTTCTCCTCTTTTTAATGTGTACTCATGGGTGATAAGTGACCCGATGAGTTCATTCACTTTGAGCTTCTTGAGGTCTCTAGTTTCAAGAATCGCTGTCACTTTTGATTCCTAACGTTTTGGTAGAGAGTTGAGAATTTTTCTTACTATTTCCACTTTGGAATAAACTTTGCCAAGAGCTGTCAAGCTGTTTATGATGTTAGTAAAACGAGTATGTATACTAGAAATAAATTAATCATCATTCATCTTAAATATTTCATATTCATGAGTAAGAATATAAATTTTTGATTCCTTGACTTGAGAAGTTCCTTCATAAGTAACTTCCAAGTTATCCCAAATTTCCTTTACTGTAGTGCAAGTCATTACTCTATTAAACTCATTACCATTGAGAGCATTATATAATAAATTCATAGCAGTTAAATTCATAGTATAAAGTCTGTCGTCTTCACGATCAAACTCTTTTTCTTCCTTTTTAACCTTTACTCCATCAACCACTTTTATTAGAATATAAGGTCCATTTACAATGCATTTCCAACTTTCTCGACCTTGAGCTTGAAGGAATTTTCTCATTCTAACTTTCCAGAATGAGTAATTGTCTCCGCAAAAGAGTGGAGGCCGACTACTAGATTGACTTTCACCAAATGAAGTTGCAATGTTATCCATAAGATCTTAACTGAAAAGATAGTTAATCTTATAACAGAACTCTAACTCTGATACCAATTATTGCTCAAATGACTAATACAAGAGGGGGTTGAATTGAGTTATATTTAAAAAAATAATATTTATAAATCAAATATATAATATAAAATATAAAAAAAATATGAAACAACAATAAATATAAAGAGTAAGGATAAGAGAGAAGCAAATTCAGTATGTTAACGAGATTCGGCTCCACTGCCTACGTCCTCGCCTCAAGCTACCCTTTGAGGATCCCCGAATTCACTATTCAATCTCCTTCAGGTGGAGATAGAAACCTATTACACTTTTGAGCAGCACCGCTCCAAAGAATCCGTGTAGAATACCCTCTACACTTCTAATCACCTTACACTTGATGATTTAACTATTCCCCATGTAGAACACCTTCTATACACACAAGGGTTATACACACCCTTTTACTGATACAAGAATTGATAGTGGGTAGGCTATCAGAAAACACTCCTCAATAAGTGAAATAAAAACAATACAGCGCAAACTATATCTCTCAAAATGAACAAGGGTTAAGGCTCAATGCTTAGAGAAGAGATAATGAAAGTTTTGAATGAATGTTGTATGCTCTTGGTGTTGTAAATGTGAAGCTCTCAAATGATCTATTTATACGCATATGAGACTTCATATTCAAATTTAAAAAGATTCACATGTCAAAGACATCATCATTCATTTTTCAAAAATTTCAAATCTAATCTTTTTACTTTTTGCATGTGACAAAATGAGCACACTTTACTTTTAAAAAATTTCCAATCAAATCTTTTACTTTTTGCATATGATAAAAGGAGCACACTTTACTTTTCAAAAATTTTAAATCTAATCTTTTACTTTTTACATATGACAAAAGGAGCACACTTTACTTTTCAAAATTTTTAAATAAAGACATCTACCTTTTGCATAAATCAAGAAAAACATTCACCACTTTTGAAAATATTCAAATAAAACATGCACATGTGAAAGATGACAATCAATCATCTTAATATTTTTAAAATTCAAACCTTTAATCATGTCATGCACATGTGAAAGATGATTAAGATGATAATCAATCATCTTTCAAATTTTTCAAATTTAATTTTCAAAATATTCATGCACATGTGGAAAATGTATTTTAATGCTTTATGATAAAATATTAATTTTGAGCCTTAATTCTAATTTCGAATTTTTAAGTGATTACAACATTACTCTATGATTTTAATGTGAACTTGTTCCCTTTTTGCTCATGCTTGCTTCCTTGATGTGCTTGATTCTATTGTATGGACAACTTGAGCTTAAGACTCTTTTATTCTTTGAATTCATTTGTTATCATCAAAATCCATGTATAGATTTACATAAAATTTAAAATTTTGAATTCAACAACTTACATTGCAGTCCTCAAAATGAGAATTGTATATTGTATTTCTCTCTGTGTATGCATTGAGTGGCTTTTTGTTTTTCTTTATTTCCTTTTTTAAGGGTCAATTCTTTTGAGGTGGGAAGAAGATTTCCTGCTACTTTCGTTTGAATTTGAATTCATCCATTATTCACGATTTGTTCTTTTAATGATTATAATTTAGATGTGGAGCAAGAGATATATTTTGCGCAAATATTTTATTATATTCACATATCAAAGATACAAAAATTATTATTTAAATTTTGAATAAGAATATTTGTCTATTAATCTCCGATCTCATCTTAATATTTACAAATGCCAACTTAGCCTGCTTTCTAGAAAAAGAAATCAGAGAGGTGATGATGGTGCAAACCGAATTTTATTTGGGTGGAGAACGTTTTATAAGAGGAATATCTGGACAAACTTATGTAATACATATTTGACTTTTTAAGTTTATTCATATATTTTACTAAGAAAGCTATTGCTAAAATATCCAATGTCTTTTAGTTTTTTTTTTTTTTTTATTTCTAGTACTGTTATATTTGAGTTATTATTATTTATAAATGTTTGTTATGTTTTTTTAAAATTATATTATTTTTATAAAAAAATTATTTTACTTAACTAGGCAACATGGTTCGACCTAATAATATATAAAATTGGAATACCCCATCAATACGTATTTCAACATGTTTGACTCACATACAAGCATTTCATTTGATATATATTTGTACAACATCAATAAAGAAGCTCATGCATCATTTTCTAAAAAACCTTGTTAGAAAGGAGAGATGATTCTTCATATAAAACTTAGGATAATCTCCTTCTTAAACAAGTGAGATTTCCTCATTACTCTCCCTCATTTGTGGGTCGATCTTTTGTCGTACTCTTACAAGTGGACTTAATTGGATAAATGGTTAGAGTCCAATGCCGAAAGGTTTGGCTCCGATACCATAAAGAAGCTCATGCACCATTATCTAAAAGACCTTGTTAGGAAGGGGAGATGATGCTTCATATAAAATGCAGAATAATCTTCTTCTTTAATAATGTGAGATTTCCTCTTTAAACAAGACATAATTGTACATATGAACGAGGCTCGGGATCTTGATTTTGGAATTCTTATTGCATCCCAACATAATATTTTATTTATTTATTTATTTTTACATAATTCCTAAGTAAGTATATTTTTTTTACATGATATTTTTAACATCTTAAAATATTTTTAAAAAATACAAAAAAGATCACAATATTATTTAAAATCATTTATTTAAAAATCATGTAAAACAAACTAAAAATAAAAAACTTCCGTCAGGTTGCAATAGGAATCCCAAAATCTGGGACCCTAACATTTTCCTTGTACATACATACACACTTACAAGATAATATTGCATATGATAATAGTGAGCAATGAGACAGCACATATAGCCCAAGTGGCGAGCTTGAGGGGCAGTGGCAGGGGAATAGCTATGGCAAGGAAGAATGCAGCAGCGGCGACGAAGACTGCAAGTAACTCCAGTGCTCGGGCTGCGGTGGGAAACTTTGAGCTAATAAATTTGGCAACAAAGAGGGCAGAGAAAATGAGTAGCATTGCGAAACAAAGCAGATAAAATGATGGAGGAAATTTGGAGTGAGTTTGCTGGGATTGGAGCGCTATTGCAATGGCTGATGTGAAGCAAAACGACATGATTATGTCCTGCCATCCCAGGTTGTGTGTTGTTGCAGGTGGATGATCTAATGGTTTAGGACAGAGTTCGGAAATTTACGCTAAGAAAGCAAAAAAGACTTGTTTGGAACGCTGGGCAATGTTCATCATCATGTTGATATCTGTGTTTTTCTTTGTTAGGAATATGAAAAGCACAAGCAAACGAGATCCTTGGCATCTTCCTTTTATAATGGAAAGAGGAAACAAAGACGTAGATGACTTGAAAGGAAGCTTCAGGCATGCTAGAAGATCGAGGAATCGGATCATTTCATCCATAGAAACAGAGCAAAAAGACTGACGAGTCGAAAGTCCGATCTTCCAATTTCCGGAGCGCAAACAAAAATGTCGTCGGATATTGCATCGGGTCATTCAATACCGATCGACATAAAAAAAAAAACCAAAAACCAAAAACAAAAACCAAAAACGAACTTGAAAGTCCAATTTATTAGATGCAAGCAAACAAATCGGATAATTGCCTCTCCCTCCCAATCCCAGTCCCAGTCCCAGTCCATGACACGCTTACAAGTCACAACCTCTTATTTTACTGTTTTAGTTTATAAGTAAGCATTTTCCTCTTCCCACTCTGCAGCCAATGCACTCTCCCATAATAAACAGAGTATTCTTTGTGTCCTAAAATTCATAGTTTTTGCAAGGGATCTCCCATAACAAGTGCCATCTGATTGCAAAAAAATATATTCACTTTTGTTGAAGATTTCCAATATATATATATAATCTAGATAGGATGTCTCTATATTTAATTTAAGGATTAAATGGAAAGAAATAAATATAAAATAGAAATTAAAATGGAGAAAGGGAGAATAACTTTGAAAATTACATCTTTATCATTTTTAATTATAATTGGTTTGGAAAAGCTATTTTGGAGTTCGGTAACTTTAAATAGGAAGTGCTACAAAAGTCATCGGATCGGTGGTTTGATTTTCGAATCTGTATATTTTATGTGCTGAGGAAAACACTTCGATAATCAACATCCGCAATATGACTGCTTAGGTTCTTGCACATAACTACATAAGTCTTCGAATGTCCGATACGATAAGTCTTCGAATATCCATTCCGTGCATCATGCATGTGTCTTGTTGAGTATGGCTTATGAATACATGCCCAGATCTATCTCGCTCGAGCGAGACTACGAGAATTCTAGACTTTCCAACCAGAGACTTTGCTCGACTCTCGCTCGACCTCCAACTCGAGCGAGGATCAGGCAGTGACTTCGCTCGACTCTCGCTTGACCTCCCGCTCGAGCGAGATGCCACGTGTTGCCAGGTGTCCGTTTCAGAGTTGAGCAAATCTGACCTAGATGTTCTCGCTCGAGCGAGTTTAAGTCTCGCTCGAGCGAGATTGTATAATATAAATATCGCAAAGGCATTTTGCCTAGCGGACGACGAAGAACACGCAGAGGCTCTGTTTTTTGGGCGCCGACGAGCTCTGCTTCCTCCTAGATCATTTCTTCTCTATTTCTCTACTATTCTGAGTGAAACTTGTGAGGATTGAGTGTATACACGTAAGGTGAGTGTTCTCTGTTGTAAGAATCTTTTGATTCTCTCTCTGTAACCTCCATTTGATCTAGTGAAACTTTGAAATCAACCCCACAGTGGATGTAAACTCATTTTGAGCTGAACCACTTATATCGCTGTGTTCTTTCTGTATTTACCATTTTATTTCTCATTGTTGCATCCGCTGCGGTTTATTTCATATCTTTGTTGTTTGTTTCTTTGGCTATTTCCCAACAAACTAGTATCAGAGCATTTTCAGGCTCTGTAAATATTTGAAGGGATGGCTACAACAAGATTTGAAGTTGAGAAATTTGACGGTCATAACAGTTTCAGCTTATGGCGCCTGAAGATGAGAGCATTGTTGCGCCAGCAGGGGTTATTCAAAGTTCTAGAGGAAAGGACAGTAATTTCTCCTGTACCGTCTAAGGACGATGAAGAAAAGGTACATAGTACTATTCTATTATCATTGTCTGATGGAGTGTTGAGAGAGGTGGCGGAGGAGGAGACCGCTGAGGGTCTTTGGAACAAGTTTGAGAGCTTGTACATTAAGAAGTCTCTCACAAATCAGTTGTATTTAAAACAACGGTTGTATACACTCAAAATGACTGAGGGTTCGTCAGTTACTGAACACCTAGATGAGTTTAATAAGATTATTTTGGATCTTAGAAATGTTGACATCAAGCTTGATGAGGAAGATCAGCTCTAATTGTGTTGTGTTCATTACCTGCCTCTTTTGAGAATTTTGTAAATTCTATACTGTATGGTAGAGATACTATCTCCTTAGCAGATGTGAAGTCAGCTTTGAACTCGAAGGAGTTGAGGAGTAAGTATGATAAGGGTGGTGAAGCACAGGCCAGTGGTTTGTTTGTCAAAGATACCTCCGACAGAGGAAGATCCAGTCAGAAGGGTTCAGAGAAGGGCAGAGGCAAGTCCCGGGGGAAATCAAAGTCCAAGTCCAACAAGAAGAATGTAAAATGTTATTACTGTTAGAAGTTTGGACACTATAAAAGTGAGTGTACCAAGCTGAAGAAGAAGGAGGAATCTACGAGTTTCTCTAATGCCGTTAGTGCTGCTGATGAATCTGATGGCTCTGATGTAGTTCTTGCAATCAGTAATTCGAACAGTCGGTTCAGTGATAAGTGAGTGATGGACTCAGCTTGCACGTTCCATATGTGTCCCAGAAGGGACTGGTTCATGTCTTATGAATCAGTTAACAGTGGTTCTGTTTTGTTGGGGAACAACACAGCTTGCAAGATTGCGGGAATGGGTTCTGTGAAGAGTAAGATGTTTGATGGGATAGTTAGGGCATTGACTAACGTCCGGCACATTCCAGACTTAAAAAAGAATCTTATCTCCATGGGGGCCCTTGATTCTTTGGGTTTGAAGTACACAGGAGTAGGTGGAGCTCTGAAGGTCAGCAAGGGCTCCATGATCATTATGAAAGGAGACCTGAAAGATGGTCTCTATTTCCTCCAGGGCAGTACTGTCAGCGGTGAAACTGCAGTTTCAGTATCTGATCAGTCAGAGTCAGATGTTACTCGTCTATGGCACATGAGATTGGGCCATATGAGTGAGAAGGGGATGTCTATCCTCAGTAAGCAAGGGTTGTTAGGGAATCAGAATTTGGGCAAGCTAGACCTGTGCGAGCACTGTGTATTCGGGAAGCAGAGTAGGGTTCAGTTTGCAATTGGGGTCCACAGAACAAAAGGTACAATGGACTACATTCATTCCGACCTTTGGGGTCCGTCTTCAGATCCATCAAAAGGTGGAGCTAATTACTTGCTTACATTCATTGATGATTACTCACGGAAAGTGTGGGTTTATTTTTTGAAACAGAAAAGTGAAGTCTTCAAGAACTTCAAGCAGTGGAAAGTTCTGATAGAGAATCAGACCGATAAGAAGGTGAAACGGCTTCGGACTGACAACGTGATGGAATTTTACGGCAATGACTTCGATGAGTTCTACAAGATCGAAGGAATTGCCAGACACCGTACAGTCAGGTACACTCCACAGCAAAATGGAGTGACTGAATGCATGAACCGGACCCTCCTAGAACGAGAACGCATTATGCTCTCCAATGCCGGCCTGTCTAAGGACTTTTGGGCGGAAGCAGTCAATACAGCCTGTTTTTTGGTGAACCGCTCTCCAGCCACAGCTATTGAGTTGAAGACACCTAATCAGGTATAGTCTGATGAACCTATTGATTATTTGAACTTGAAGATATTTGGTTGTCCTGCTTATTTTCAAGTAAATGATGGTAAGTTAGAACCTAGGGAAAAAAGAAGTGTATTTTTATGGGATATGCTTCTGGGGTGAAGGGATATAGATTGTGGTGTACTGATCCCAAGTCACCCAAGTTTGTGATAAGCAGGGATGTTGTATTTGATGAGAAATCCATGCTTAATCCGACAAAACAGATTCCCGTGTCTACAGGGAAGAAGGTGGAGCTACAGGCTTCACTTGAGACACCACCTGTAACTCAGGATCATGTCATAGTTGATGAGCATGATTCTGAGTTAGAGATTGAGACACCAGCTGAGGAGCAATACAATATAACTGTTGGTAGACAGAGGAGGTAGATCAGACCACCTCAGAGATATACTTATGCAGATATGATCAGTTATGCACTCGCTACAGCGAAAGAAATTGTGGGGTAGGAGCCTTCCAGTTACTCAGAGGCTGTGAAGAGTACTGAGTCTGCACAGTGGTGTTCAGCGATGACTGAAGAGATTGAGTCTCTTCATAAGAACCAAACATAGAATTTGGTTAAGTTACCAGCAAAGACCAGAGTTGTGGGCTACAAGTGGGTTTTCAAGAGAAAAGAGGGAATCCAGTCTGATGCAAGATACAAAGCTCGTCTAGTTGCTAGAGGCTATAGTCAGAGAGAAGGGATCGACTTCACTGAAGTGTTCTCTCTAGTAGTAAAGCACAGTTCAATCCGAGTTTTACTAGCCATCACAGCTTTGTATGATCTGGAGCTTCAGTAGCTTGATGTGAAGACAGCGTTCTTACATGGTGAGCTTGAAGAGACTATCTATATGCGTCAGCAAAAGAGTTCACAGTTGAAGGTAAAGAAGACCGTGTATGTAGACTAAAGAGGTCTTTGTATGGGTTGAAGCAGTCACCTAGGTAATGGTATAAACGTTTTGATTTGTTTATGAATGATTATGATTATTTGAGAAGTAATTATAACTGTTGTGTATATCATAAATAACTGCCTGATAAGTCTTTCATTCACTTATTGCTTTATGTTGATGACATGCTTATAACTGCTAAAAGCATGCTTGATGTTGATTTGTTGAAAACTCAACTTAAAGATGAGTTTGAGATAAAAGATTTAGGTGATGCTAAGAAAATACTGGGGATGGATATCTACAGGGATAGAAAAGTTGAGAAGTTATACTTGTCCCAGAAAAAGTATATAGAGAAGGTTCTAGACAGGTTTGGAATGTCTGACTCCAAACCTGTCAGCACGTCGCTGGCGTCGCATTTTAAACTTTCAGCTTCCCTATCTCCCCAGACAGATGAGGAATAACAGTCTATGACAAATGTTCCTTACTTTACTGCTGTAAGTAGCATTATGTATGCCATGGTCTGTACCCGTCCAAGTATTTCATAGGCAGTGAGTGTGGTTAGCAGATATATGGCTAAGCCTGGTAAAACTCACTGGCAGGCCGTGAAATAGATTTTGAGGTACTTGAAGGGAACCTCGCATGTGGGCTTGATATTTGATAGAGATGTAGATCTCAGTTCTGTTGTTGTTGGTTTTGTTGATTCTGACTATGCTGGGGATTTAGACAAGAGAAGATCATTGACAGGCTACCTTTTCACATTGTGTGGTTCTGCTATTAGTTGGAAAGCAACACTTCAATCAACTGTTGCTTTATCAACTACAGAGGCAGAATACATGGCAGCAGCTGAGGCTGTTAAGGAGACCATTTGGGTGAAGAGGCTAATCAGTGACCTGGGTCTTCAGCAGACAGAGATGACAGTGTTTTGTGACAGCCAGAGTGCTATACATTTGACTAGAAATCAAATGTATCATAAGAGAACGAAGCACATTGACGCCATATATCATTTTATCTGAGGAGTAGTGGCAGATGGTACAGTCAGTATTCAGAAGATTGCTACTTCAGAGAATCTAGCAGACATAATGACCAAACCAGTTGCAGTATTCAAATTCAAATTTTGTTTGGACTTGATAGGGGTTCGGGGTTTCCAAGTTCCTTAGGGAACTCAGATGGGGTTGGTTTTCTTAGTTGCTGCATTTTACATTCTTGGGTTGATCCGGATTTTATGGGGCTTTTAGGTATTCAAGCCAAGGTGGAGATTTGTTGAGTATGGCTTATGAATACATGCCCAGACCTGTCTCGCTCGACTCTCGCTTGAGCGAGACTACTAGACTTCTAAACTTTCCAACCCGAGACTTCGCTCGACCTTCGCTCGACCTCCCACTCGAGCGAGGATCAGGCAGTGACTTCGCTCGACCCTCACTCGACCTCCCACTCGAGCGAGATGCCACGTGTTGCCAGGTGTCCGTTTCAGAGTTGAGCGAATCTGACCTAGATATTCTTGCTCGAGCGAGTTTAAGTCTCGCTCGAGCGAGATTGCATAATATAAATATCGCGGAAGCATTTCGCGCAGTGGACGACGAAGAACACGCAGAGGCTCTATTTTTTGGGCGCCGACGAGCTGAGCTTCCTCCTAGATCATTTCTTATCCATTTCTCCACTATTCTGAGTGAAACTTATGACGATTGATTGTATACACATGAAGTGAGTATTCTCTGTTGTAAGAATTTTTTGATTTTCTCTTTGTAACCTCTATTTGATCTAGTGAAGTTTTAAAACCAACCCCATAGTGGATGTAAGCTCATTTTGAGCTGAACCACTTAAATCACTATGTTCTTTCTGTATTTACTGTTTTATTTCTCATTGTTGCATCCGCTGTGGTTTATTTCATATCTTTATTGTTTGTTTCTTTGGCTATTTCCCAACATGTCTAACTCATTATTCGGATCATATATATTTTGTATATTTATTTTTGGAAGATGCTAGTTTATCTTTTTTTTTTTTTTGGGTTTGAGAGTTTCATTGCTCATATATATATATTTTTTAATTTTTAATAAATAAAAAATGATTACTAATGCATTGGTATATTTTTTTAAAAAAATTATTTTATTATAAAAATATTAAATAAGTACAATTTATATTTAGACTATACGTCTAGCGATACATATTGCACGACAGGGTAGAACGATCATTCCATTCTACTAATAAAAGCTCTCGGGCATGTGTCTAGCATGAATTAATGTAATTGGTGTTCGGTTAAAAAAATCTTATCCTAGAAGTTTGGGTTTAACGAGTAAAGAAAAATTAAATTTTTGTTCTTGAGATATCTGTTTGATGGGTAAAATTACCTCTTAATCTTTGATATTCTAATATATTTGATGGATAAAATTACCTTTTTATCCTTAAGGTTTATGTTTAATGGGCTCATTAGAAGTATAGCCGGTCCAGTTCGATTCGATTTTAGACAAAATTAATAACTAAGCCGATATAATTAATTATGCGTTTCATAAAATTGATTATGTCTAAATTATTCTCCAGTACTGATTTTGTTGGTTCCGGTTCAGTTTTTCAGTTTTAATAAAATGTAAATTTATATAAACTAAATCTGTTTAAAAAAAATTGTTTTCAAAAAATTGTTTTAGTAAAAAAAATTGTAATCCATTATAAAAATCTGTTTTAGTAAAAAAAAATTGTTATATAAAAAAATTTGCATTAAAAAAACTATTATAAAATAAAAAAAAATGTTCTATAAATTAAAAATGAGTAATTTTATAAGGAGTCAATTTTAGGAAGTCGATGGATAGTCGGTTTTGATTTTAAACCAATAGAACTCATTAGATCCATGGAATGAGGTTGAAGATAAGGAAATTTTTAAAAAAATCAAAGTCGACTCCTTATTAACTTCCTAAAATTGACTCATTATAGAATTATTCAATAAAAACTGTAAGAAAAAAAAAACTACTTTTACAGCTATAAAGATTACATTTTCATTCTATAAATTATTATAATATTATTTTATATCTTATTATAATTTATATTATTATATATTATATATAATATGTTTTATGTAATAATACTAAAATAAATAAATAAATAGAGTTGGTCCAGTCTTAAAATGACCAGAACCGAATCCGTTATAACTGGTTCTTTAATTTTTGAAACTGTTACCAAACTGGACTGGTCCAAAAGCAACATTTTCGATCGATTCATCTCGGTTCGGGCCCGTTTTTTGGTTTAGATTTAAGACTCATTATTCGAATAATGGAAAAGATGTTTGATTCTATTCTAGGAAGATGCTACTCTACCCTCATAGTATGCTTTAAAAAAAACAATTTAATTATAAAATGATTAAATAAAAATAATTTTATAAACTGATATGTCTTAATGTAATCCGTCAGATTATAAAATTACTTTTATTATAATGCAGATCTAACGACTCACATGGAATCACGTCACTTTGTAAAATTATTTTTGTATAATCTATTTATATGTGTAATACTCTTCCTTGAAAAATGATAGGATTGATTATTAAACATGTTCACTCATATATTTTTAGATTTTAGATTTTATTTAATGGTTAAATAAATGATTATTAGTAAATTTATATGTTGTTTTTTTCCCCTTAAAAGTTAAGAAAGTTTAATACATGGTTTAAAAAAAATAAAAATAAAACTCGTTTGAGTTAGTGTGCAGATTTGGTGGGCAGATATGATAGGCACCATAACATTGTCGTTTGCTCTTTGAGTTTTGACCGCACATATATATATATATATATATTCTTAATAGTTAAAAAAGTGACGTCTAATATATTAGTATATTTTTAGAAAATACTTAAATACTATGTAAAATATATATATTTATATATATATAATTTTCACTATACAGCATGCCCAATGATACATATTGGACGACTAAGTAGAAAGATCCATCTATTCTATTAGAGTAATGTTATAAGTATATGGCTTCGCGTATTTTTTATGACATCGATGAGGTGGTAATAATGTCATGTCAATTAAAATATTAAAAAAATAAAAGACAAAAACATGATTAGAGAGATTAAAAATACAAAATACAAAAAATTAAACTAGAAAATGTGTAAAAATAAAATTTTTATACTACGTGCATTATACTATATATATGTAAAAGATACACTAACCGTATGTAAGTAGCATTTCTTATTCTATTAATAAAAGCTATCGGGGCATGTGACTAACATGAATTGTAATTTGTATTCGGTTATGAGATTACCTTCTTGTCTTTGAAGTTTGTGTTTAATGAGCAAATAAAAACTCATTTTTTGTTCTTGGGTTTGTGTTTGACGAGCAAAATTACCTCTTTATTTGTGAGGTTCTAATATATTAATTTGATAAATAAAATTACATCTTTATTCTTAAGGCCGTACTTTGGTTAATTTTGTTTGATGAGCTATCTTTTTGTCCATAGATTCTAAAATATTTTTTGTTTGGCAAGTAAAATTACCAAGATTTTTTCTTTTTATTTTGATGATTAGCGCCTCTTGTTATTTTTTAGTCTTTGACCTTTTGTCTATTTTGCATTAATTAAATTGTATTGTCTCTAATATAAAATTACATTTTTACCTCTGAGAATTTCTTTGGAAAAATTTTAGGTAAACTTGGTCATCGCCTCTTGTGGTATCAGGGGAATCTGTGAAGAAGACCATCTAATGATTTTTTTGTCCATTATGTAAAAATAGTGTTCCGATCATAAGGATTAGGGTACTATAATGTCAAATTAACGTTATAATTGTTAAAACAATTGTATTTAGGAAAGGAGAAACGAGTATGTTTTCTTTTAATACTATACAAATAAAAATATAACTTTATTAATTAGTTTCATTAACAACGCGGGGAGGATTATGTAATTAAGGGGAATATATTATATTAATATTGTTATATCTTCTCATCTTTCATGCATGCAACCACGAGAGTCGACGAAAATAAAGGTTAAATATTTAAATTACCATTTCATGTATACAAATTTGTCAACAACCAAAAATAAATTTCATAAAAGTTAAATGATCAATATATAGTTTATTAATTAATAACTATGTGATGATATTTGAAAAAATTACGCTTTAATTTATAATGTCTCAAACTGCCATATGGTAAATATACAATTTAGGGTGAAAAACTTATTAAAAAAAAAACTAACGATTAGGTAAGACAAATTGTAAGTACCGTAACTTTTACTACACACACAGAAGGTTTTTGTTTTTTAAAATTTATTTAAAATAAAATAAACCTGTTCAAGTTTGAATACGTGATTGGTGGGCATTATTATTTATTTATTTATTTTTGATTGAGTGTGCATGTATTATTAGAACCAGAAACTAACTAGAAATTTCGGGGGAAACAGGTCCTGTCAGATTCCGTCGGGACAAAAGGTGTCGGATTCACACGCACACAGTCTTTTAACTCCATTAAAAATTGAGGGATGCTGGGCCTCACATAAACATGTGAGTAATTTTATTGTTTATAAGCAGTGATTTGTCAAAAAGACTCAGAACTACTTTTTGTTAGTTCACACGAGGGCTTTGAAATCAGCATCAATAATTGATCGTAATCCGAAGCAGAAACAGAAGCATGTAGAGCTAGCTGTATATAATATACATTACCCTTTCTATTTAGGTTTATATGCACAGAGACCCGATCGAACAAACTCTGTAAGCCGTCTTCTTAATTATAAGTTCTTGAGCTTTTCTTCTTGCCGTTAGTTTCAGGTACGTATTTGATAATCTATAAATTTGTTTCTTTGCTCAAATATTTAATTTGGCGTTTCCGGTTCTGTATGTATTTCAAGCTTCGAGCTAGCTAGCTTAAATTATATACTGCTATAGCTAGGCAACCAACTTGCATATTTACACAGTTATCTAAGACAAAATTTTCGAGTACAAAATTTTTTTAATTTACTATGGTAATTAGTAAGTTGTAAGGTTTGTTTTAGGGGTATTGTTGGTAATTATCAAAATTACACTAGTAAATTCAATTAATCCCCATTAATAAGGGAAGACAAGCTGGCGATGAGATAAAGATGCCAGGTCTTCCGTGTTCGTATATCTTGCATGTGTTGGGATTTTTTTGTAGACGTAGAATTACCCATTTATAAATTTCTGCTAAAATCGCTAAATTATGTATACTACTCAATTATAGTAGTATATGCATGGTAATGCAAAATGTATGGTGGTGATCTTTTTCCATTACGTGCGTATTTGTTAATAGGAAGCCAGTAAACAAAATGGAAACTTTAGGGGCCTTAGAAGCTTCATCTACTAGCTTACAATTGCAGCATGAGAGATCTGAGGAAACTTATGCAGTACCCTCATCCTCTAAAAGAAGAAAGTCGTCTGAGGTCTGGAACGATTTCAACAAGCTTAATATAGACGGGAAAGACAAGGCTGTGTGTAAACATTGTAATGGTGAATTCGTAGGGTCTAGTAAAAGTGGGACCACACATTTGAAGAATCACTTGTCAAGATGTCCAGCTAAAAAGTTGGATGCAGAAACATACAAAAAAATGATGAGTACCCGTCTTGAAACGGTCAGCGATGGAGGAGACTTTGTGTTTGATGATGAAAGGAGTCACTTGGATGTGGCAAGAATGATAATTAAGCATGGATATCCATTGGATATGATTGAACACAAGTTTTTTCAGATTTTTGTAAAGAACTTACAACCAAAGTTCAAAATCCAATCACGGGATACTTTAAAGGCTGGCATTCTACAAGTATACAAAGAAGAGAGGGAGAAACTCTTCAAGTATCTTGGTACGCTTTCTTGTCATTTCAATTTAATAATTCAGTTTTGGACATGCCATCGTAAGAAGAATGTGTATTGTTGTTTCGCCCTACAATTTCTTGAAGATGATCTAATATTAAAAAAGAAGATTCTTGCCTTGAAAAAAGTAGATCAATACAAGTTTGGAACCGTCACAAGTTTGCTTCCAGAGTGGAACATTGAAGAAAAAGTGTGTTCTGTTACTTTAGGAAGTTCTGACTCAAATAATGCAATAGTTCAAGAGTTGGAAAGCAAGATTCGACATCAAGCTTGCCAACGGCCTTTATGTAGACATTTCTTCCACATCCATTGCATTACAAATATTATAAACCATCTTTTACAGGATGGTTTGAATGAGATTGATTGGGTGCTTTGTAAGATAAGGAGCATTATAAGATATATCAATAAAGCACCAGTACCTTGGAAACAACATTATCAGTCTATCCTAGAGCAACACAATTTACAAGACAAGTATAGTACAATATGTGGAGATGTTTCTACAATGTGGGATTCCAGTTTCCTCATGCTTAAGAGTGCCATGGAGTTGAGAAAAGTGTTTTCTCTCTTGGAAGGTAATGATCGTGACTTTGTGGCCATGAATCTGTCTATGGAGGAATGGGATTTGGCCGCCGTCGTATACAAATATTTGAAAATTCTATATGATGCTATTTGTAGTTTTTCAGGAAACAAATGTCTTACTGCAAATGTGTATTTCCCTGAGGTTTGTAGCATTCACCTTAGATTGCTTGAATTGCAAAAAAGTGCTCACACATATATTCGCTTGATGGCAGTTCGACTGAAAGAGAAATTTGACAAATATTTTCACGAGTGTACAACAATTTTGGCAATTGCAGTAATTCTTGACCCTCGAAAAAAATTGGATTTCGTGCAATTTGCATTCGAGCAGGTAAATGGTTACCATGAGGCTGGAATAATTTTGGAACATATTCATAAGACGCTTACTGATGTTTTTGATGACTATGCACAGGAACTTAGAATGCAGGCATTATCCTCTTCTTTTGTCAATGGTCATAATCGTAATAATCTCACATCACATTTTGATCATGATGATTGTGATATACTGAGTATGTGGTACGAGTCTAAACGTCGTAACTTAGTTGCCTCCCCAAGGGCGGAACTCGATCAATATTTAAGAAAGGAGACCATTGGTAATGTAGATAGGGATTTTGACATATTGGGTTGGTGGCGTGTCAATGGTTCAGATTTTCCAACGGTTGGGAAGATGGCTCTTGACATATTGAAAATTCCAATGTCAACTTGTGCAATTTCAAATTATGGTTTCAATACCGAAGCTATGACGATGATCAATCCAGCTTTTGATGGCCTCGATCCTGAGATCATAGAGGCTTTGGTATGTGGAGAGTATTGGTTAGACAACCTTACAAAAATGTAAGTCATGTAATGATAATTAATTCTTTGTGAATTTTAATATAAGATCCTTTTAACACTCCGAGTACTGCATCTGCATGCCATTTATTCGATCCTTTTTAGGGCATCTGACAAGGAAAACGAACACTCCTTTAGTTGCTCTCTTAATGGAGGACCTACTGATCATGATCATACTTCAATGAGTTTCGCTGCACCTTCAAGCTTCTCAGAGTTTGATCAAGAGGTATATCGCCATTTCCTTAATTAATTTGCTTTATCATTTATCTTTATTAATTTGTTTAATTATGAAAGGTGGTTGTGTCTTTGACAATATTGATTATAATACTTAATTATTGCCATGCATGTATGCAGAAACAGGATTCTCCCTCTGGTGCCAACACAAGACTCATGCTAGCAAGTCCCTCTCCAATTCAATCCCCTGAGTTCATTTTCTCTTCAGCTATCCGTTTTGCCCTGATACCCCCATCAATAGTCCCCCAAGAGCCTCTCCCTTCCTCCATTCATGATCTCCCCATAATGGCCTTAAGTCCCACCCTACCCTCGTGATGTAAACCTAATTGATTTGGAGTATCTAGGTCCAGATTTTACGTTGATAGCATTAAAATATTATTTTAAGAAGATAAATCTATACAAATATGGAAGGACAAGCTTAATTTATTCCTTATACTACAATCAATATAAGTTATTTCCCATCAAATCATATATTTATGCTTGTTTTTGCCTTATTAGTAAATGAGAAAATCTTCTATACACCTTGGGTGGTGTAGGCCACATAACATCTTTCAATGATGTTTAAACACGTAAGCAACTTTTTAAAAATATCATGGGCACGCGACATAGCCAATCTACCTACCCATTTCACCTTCTCTCCGTTCGTAAGCCTCTCTCCCCTCTAGACCAGAGTCCAGACCTTCTCCTCCCCTCTCTCCGATCGTCCTTACCCAGAGCCCCTTCGCCTCCCCATCTAGGCCTGTTCTCGACGCCGCGACCCACCAATATCGGCCTCTTGTCCACGAACGACTCACCCATCTCAGCGGAACGACTCAACCATCTTGGCTTCTTCTCGACATCTCACCAATCTACGCCTCTTCTCGACATCTCGATGTCCTTCCTCATTCCGTGAGCCTCTTCCCCATTCACCCATCTCTATGAACCTCGAGGCCGAAGTAGGGAAGCTCTGAAATCTCAAAAACCGCAAACATCGATGGCGTGAACCGAGCTAGGCAAGTAATCTTGACCTATAATTTTTAATTTAAGTGATTTTTGTGAATTTATTTCCTTCAAAAATTGTATCTTAACAGATTGGTTGAATATGAAATTTGTAGATTTAGGGTTTAGGGTCTGTTAATATTTTTTGGAGTTACTGGTGATTTAGTTAGTTTAATATAGTTTTTGGTTTGGTATGTTTTGATACTTGTGGATATATTCGAGAAGAGCTTGGAATTTACTGGTTCTGGTCACCTGTGCTGTTGAATTTAGTTTGGTATGCTGATTGAATTTATTTCCGTTATCAGAATGTGTATTTTGGTTAAATTGAGAATGGACATATTCCTTCACCAAGATATATTTGAGAAATGCTTTGATACCTATGGATTTGCATTCTACTAAAATTGAAATTTTCCAGTCATATTCGAGGTCTGCAGAATTAATAAGTCACACCTGGGTCACAACACTTCAATTAAAAATTACCTGGGTCGCAGCACATAAGTCACACTAGTTTAAATTGAAGCAACCGTAGTCGCAGCACCATTGCCACATACAACAACAAGAAGAAAAGATTCTAGAATACAATTGTAGAGAAATTTGTTTTTTGCTCTCTACAGTTATCTATTACATATTTACAATTCATTTAATTCTTTACTCATGTATAAATATACAACATTGTATACAAAACATTGTCCCCAGCTTTGAATCTTTTCTCTACAATTTCTCTTTGTATAAATACACAGCATTGTCCCCAGCTTTAAATCTTTTGACCACTGCTCTCAATCTTTTCAATTCCATCTTCTTGTTTAGATTGTTCTTGCTTTGAATCTTTTGTTTGATATCATTTTATGTTCTGATGGGTGAAATATTGAAATAGTTTATCTTTCAGGAAATGACAAGTTTCTCTTCTCGTTCATGTTCAAGTTCTTCAAGCGTAGTGAAAGACAAAGATAGCTTAGAGATATCATGAAATTGAACTTTTTCTGCTTGCTGCAAAACAACGTTGGAGTTAGCTCAACGAAGAGAAGGGCTTGTAGCGGGAGCTGCTGCTAGTCAAGGAAGTGAAGGGCTTGTACCATTGTGCTAATATTTTTTAGAACATATTGGATTGGAAATGTATTTTTTTTTTTGTAAATTTATTGGACATGTTTGGGATATGCTTGTGAAATGCATGTTTTAGAAATGTATTTGGACAGATTTGGGATAAGAAGTGAGTCTATTTCTAAGTCACAATTTTTCTTAGCATATTTTCTTGGCATGTTTTGTTCAGTTGTCGTTAAAGTGGCCTCCTTCTATTGAACAGAATGATAAAGACAGGTTTGGGACATGTCCTGTAATTTATATTTGAAATTCCTTAAGTGGGTCTCAACCTGTTTCTTGCGGTATTAACGCATGCAAAATATGGCCCCTGTTTCTTGCAGTATTAATGCATGCAAAACCTGTTTCTTACTCATATCAATAGAATACTAAAGCATATGCACTAACAGATAATTAAACTGGCTTCAAGCCACATCTTCCTAATTAATCTGAGAAAGGGATGCAGATAATGAACGTATTGAAGCTAAACCTGGGAGCTAAACCCGACAAATTGAAGCCGGAATACTTTCATCCAATAAACCATTAAATTCCATGAAATCACAACCTCCACTGGAATAGTTTCATCTAAACCTGGGAGCTAAACCCGACAAATTGAAGCTAAAAAAAAATCAGAACCAAACAAACATTATCAAGCCAATAAAAAAAATCTCAAAATCAGAATTGTTATTCTGAACTCAAAATTACATTGTCATCCAGAATTACATTGGCAAATCAGAATTCCATCCACATCTCAAAATGACATCAAGATTTACATTAAGGATACTGAATTTAAATTGCTCTTCAAAATTCATCAATGCTTCAACATCTTCCCTTCAAGTTTAGCTTCACAATCTTCAATGCAATTTTCAAAATATTCATAATTCACTGTCTAGTTCCCTGCAGTGCAAAAATAAAATCAATTAAGAGAAAAAATAAATAACCAATACCAAAATAAAATAAAAAAATCAATTAAGAGAAAAAACTGTAATGTAATCACATCGCCATTATAGAGAATAAGCAAACTGTAAAACTCATCCAAAAAAACTGACAAGTATAAAACAAAACTTAAGTAATATGATGAAACAAGTTCACAATATGATCATTCATTCCAAACTCACAATATGTCCTTCCTTACAATATGAGGACCAGTTTTCATGATAAAAAATTTGAGGACCAGTTTGATTCTAATATAAAGTTTATTTTTTTTTTTCTAATATTGAGACAAGCAAACCGTAAGGGCTCCATTTCAACCAGAATTTAATTTTTTTTTCTAATATTAACATAAACAGGGCTCCATCTCAAGAGCACCAGTATTTTTAATAAAGATTTTAATATAAACACTCGAGGAATTTAAATAGGAAGTAAAAAGATATACCATTTCAAGAAGAAATCTACTCGGCGGGCAAGAGGGAAAGGGCTTCTGAACAGGGCTCCGCAGCGTTTGGGCAAGGGTTCCGCAGTGTTGGCGTCGCGTGTGGACGGCGTTTGGACTGGAAGTGGGAGAAAAATGAAATGAAGGAGTGGGGCGTTTGGATGAAAAAATGGGACGAAAAAATAGGTAAATACCTCGAGAATCCAGCGTGTGGACGGCGTTTGGGCTCGGCTTGACGGAATCCGGCAACAAAATGGGTCTATCTCGGTGTTTGGCAAGCTGGCGGCACTGAATAAGGTAAACGAAAATGAAAAGAAAGAAAACTTGATAATCACATGTAGCACACACTAATTTCTTATGATGCAATATAGGATGTGGCATGATGTTATTGGTTGGTGTAATGCACCTACTACACCTTGCCGATACCAAATCGTTTTCCTTGGTAAATATTTGGTTTCAAGTTTTGAACGCGATTTCGATTTCGATTTCGATTTCGATTTTGATTTTAATTTTGATTTAGGTCAAATTTTTGTAAGATTTTTGTTTATTTATATATTTATTTCTCAAAATAATTTTCTTTTGCAACTATTTAAACCCATCTTGTGGATTTCATAAAATAATTTTGAATTTTACTATTAATCAATATTATTCTGAGTTGTCTTTTCTATATTTTCGATGAATATCTTGTCTTTTTTGTGTTCATCATCTGTTGAAACTAGTTTACGAAATAATTCTATTCTATTCAGCATAAGTTGACATTAGAGTTTCAACATCTTTCTTGAGGTGATATCTCATCAGTTTCCATGAATGATGGTTGTGGTTGTCGCGAGCAGGTTCAAAATAATGAAATTCCACACCTTGATCGTAACATTTAAGATGTGATGACTGAGAATTTACAAATATAGATTGTAGAGCTAACCCAATGTCTAAGGGCGCATGATATTTGTGATCGTGAGATGAAAGATCACAATTCGAATTCAAATTATAATTTCCAATTTTGAGAACTTGTATCACAAGCGTGTTTTATTTTGGGAGTACCGTGGTAGAGAGGAGCATAATGGGGACCTTGGTTTCTGATTTACCAGAATTTCCTAGTCCTCTTAGGTTGAAGGACTTGTTAAGTTATTTCGTAAGGAAGAAAATTTTGAGGATGGGCATTCTTCCATAAGGTGGAACTCTATACCAATCTATGATACTTGTCAAGATAACCTAGTGGATGAGGTAACTATTTAAATGATTTCATATTTCAACCATTTTAGCGAAAGTCACTTAAATATTAAAATGTGACACATTAAGTATGATTGGGATTGATAAGATCTCTAATTAAAAGAGAATGGTTATTGATCGGTGACCCGATAAGGCTTTAGATATGTGCAAATCCAATTGGGAGCAAAACTTTTTACTTGTATATCAAAGCTCTTAGTTCGGCTCGAGTAAAATTCTTGTGAAAACTAACTACACTTGAAAACTGGTGTGTGTAAAATAAGTTGCTGTTGCACATCTTCCATGACTCCTCCATTCCCTAATTAGCATTACAGAGCTGTTGTTTAGTTCATGTTTTTGGTAAAAGGGATAGTATAACTCATAATTTTCACTTACCTTTTAGATATTAAGATTTTCTTGGACACTCTTATCATTTGCCCATATGCCACACAGCATGTGTCGATAATTCTGAGAAAATAGTAATCCAAATGTTGCTTACACAACCACAAATACACACATATTTAATATTTATATATATATATATAGAAAGAGAGAGAGAGAGATAGAGAGAGAGTGTGTATGTGTGTGTGTGTGTGTGTGTTACCCAGCACCAAAATGCAGGGCCTTTAGGATGTGAGAGGAGAAGATCTTGGGACTGTTCTCTTAGGGATTGTCGATTTGAATTGAATGACTTGGTTCTGGGGATGTCATGGAGCATGAAGGTTCAAGAACATGTTGAGGATTTATCTCAAGGATCGATTGCATGGCCCATTAATAACAGGTCAATGAAGATTATGATAAGGAGAATAAATGCAATTGTACCAAAAAGAGAGAAGAAGAATGGGGCCAACTCAAGGAAATTATGGCAGTTTGCTAACCTCTTCGATTGTTTGAAGAACAGACTTGCATTGTGCATTGCTTGAATCCACATTCACAAAGTCTCCGTTGCAGCTTATATAGGTGGTCTAGAATTGCATATTATATATATATATATATAAAGAGAGAGAGAGAGAGGATAAATGTTAGAGATATATATTTCAAGAATCCTACCACATCACATCCAGCTAAATTATCTTGCAAATCTCATTCTATTACTTGTTGACCCTCATGTACTATGCTATTAATTTGAATTTCTGTTAAGCACTTAGTTAAACATTTAAACTTTTGAATATTTGTACTTATCCACACTGAGCTAGATCCTATAATTTAAACATCTTGTAATCATCTATATATATGAATACATATGCAAGCTGGTATCTCAAGGAACCAGTCTTTGTTTAATTGCTACTCTGACTTGGTATCAGAGAAATCTTTGCTCATGCATCTCGATCCCACATGGTCTCCTCTTTAGCTGCTTCCTCTTTTGTTATCCCTAATATCATCTCTTTGGTTTCTGTCAAATTAGATAAAACCAACTACATGAATTGGACAACCCAATTCCTCCCTGTGCTTAGAAGCTATGACTTACTAAGCATTGTTGATTGGGACAGAGTTTTCTCCCCCTCAATATATTGTTGATTCCACTGGGAAAATTTTTTCTGATATCAATTCAGATTATCTGGTTTGGCAGAAGAAGGACAATTTATTTTGGCTTGGTTAAACGCCATTCTCAATGAGAAAATCCTCTTCAAAGTTTATGGCCGTACAACCTCTAAGATGGTGTAGAGCATATTGAGTAGCAGATTTACTCCTCAATCAAAATCTCGAATTTCTCATCTCAAGAGACAATTCCAAACCTTATAAGAGAGCACTAAAACTTGCTCCGACCATCTGGTTCTAGCCAAAAATTGGTTTGATCAGTTTGCAGCAGCAGGGAAACCTGTTGATGAGGAGGACTTAATCTCTTATGCTATCGAAGGACTGAATTCCACCTACAACCCATCCATCACCTCTCTCAATTTTGCCACCAAAGACAAACCAATTTCTTTTGATGATTTCCAAACTGAATTACTCAACTACGAGCAATTACTTGACTCTCAACCCAAAACCCTTCCAATTGATGGCACTCAATTTGCATTCTTCATAAACAAACAAGAATTTCAGCATGGTAAGAAACCTAAATATCCAAATGAGCAGGGCAAACCCACAACCTACTCTCGACCTCCTACTCAATCCAATGCTGGATACCCATCCTCTAAACCATAATCAAATTCTGGCAGGCCTTTTATCTCCAACAAATTTCCACCATGTCAAATATGTAGCAAGACCAATTTGGTAGCAAGCCCTTGATTGCTACCATAGAATGGACTTCTCATACCATAGTCAACACCCACTAGCTCAATTAGCAGCCATGGCAGCACATACTCATGGCACACAAGAAGCTAAACAACCATGGTACCTTGATAGCGGTGCTAAAAATCGCATTACTTCTGAGTTGGAGAATCTCACCTTGCAACAGCAGCCATATCAGGGCAATGATCAGGTCACAGTGGGCAATGGGGGAGGTTTGCTCATCACCAACACTGGTTCTGCCATACTTCTTAACTCTCAACATCAATTTCTTTTGCATAACGTTTTATATTGCCCCCATGCATCCTTTAATCTACCATCCATATAGAAATTATATAGTGATAATACCTGTTATTTTGTCCTAATAGTTTCTCATTTCTTTGTGAAAGATCTAAATACCAAGCAAATCCTCCTCCAAGGGCAGAGTGGAGTTGGCTTATATCCTATGTATCTCAAGCAGATGAAACTTAACAAATCAACTCCAAAAACTGCTTATATCTCCACTTTTACTGCCTTGCAAGGGGTTAAAGCTCCACTTCATATTTGGCATTCTAGACTTGCTCATGCTTCTACACATATAGTGTCTAGAGTAGTTAGAGAAGCTATGCTTCCTATTTCAAATCTTGAAAAACAAAATAATGATTGTGAGTCTTGTCAAGTTGCTAAGAGTCCCAAACTTTATTTTCTTGAGTCCAATAACATATCCACACATCCTCTTGAGCTAATACAATCTAATGTGTGGATCTCCTCAATGTCTTCAGTTAGTAGTTGTAAGCTTTATGTTCTTTTTAGTGATGAATATTCAAGATTCACCTGGTTGTTTCCTTTAAAGCATAAATCTGATGTGTTATCTTGCTTTATCAAGTTTAAACAATTAGTTGAAAAATCAATTCTCTCGATCAATCAAACAACTTCTCACTGAAAATGGTGGGGAATACCTATCCACAGCCTTCCAAACTTTTCTTTCAAACAATGGAATCCTCCACAAGCTCACTTGTCCTCATACATCTGAGCAAAATGGAATTTTAGAGAGAAAACACAGGAATATCACTAAAAAAGGCCTATCTCTCTTAGCTCAATCTTAGCTTCTCTCTTGTTATTGGGTTAAGGCATTTCTTATAGCCACTTATGTCATCAATAGGCTCCCTACACCAGTTCTAAGCAATAAGTCTCCGTACTTTATTTTGTTTAGCAAACCACCATATTACTCTTTTCTTGGAAGATTTGGCTGCACCTACTACCCATTGCTTAGACCTTACACTCCTCATAACTTAGCCTTTAGGAGTACTAAGCATGTCTTTCTCGGGGAATAGCTCAAATTAAAAAAGTTATTGCTGTTTGGGCTTAAAAACATAGAAAGTATACATCTCTAGACGTGTAATTTTTGATGAGTTGAGTTTCCTTGCCTCTGCTACACAGGTTCAAGCTGCTGTCTCTCCATCCTTGTAGAAAAATCAGCAGTCTTCTGTTGGTTCAGCACAATCAGGTTCCCAATCTAATCATTTGCCATCTTTTGCAATTCCTGCATTTACTAATACTACATCTCATGAATTGTCTACATCAACTTCTCCCAATACCCTATCTTCCATACTAGAATCAACTAATCTGGTCTCTCCTAATTCCAGTCCACTCTCATTTACTAATGAACCCATTTATGATTCTCCATCTGGTTCCTTCCCACGGACTTACCATTCATTTCTCCTGCCTCTAATCCATCCACCAACTTTTCAATACCTGAAACATCACCCCATCAAATTATTACTAAATCCAAGATAAATTTCTCTCAATCTAAACTGTTTCCAGATTATCACCTCTATTACTCCACCAAACACCCTCTCCAAGCCTTATTTGCCACCACATTACCTTGTGAACCACATATCTATAAAGAAGCAATGAAGAACCAGAAATGGATTGATGCTATGCAAGCTGAATACAATGCTTTACTGGCTAATCATACTTGGACCTTATGCCTTCGACCCTGTCACAAGAAAGTGGTGAGAAATTAATGGGTGTTTAAGCTTAAACAAAAGTCAGATGGGAGCATTGACAAATACAAGGCCAGACTAGTGGCCAAGGGATTTGATCAAGTTGATGCCATGGACTTTATAGAGACCTTCAGTCCTGTTATTAAATTAGCCACTATTAGATTAGTGTTGGCACTAGCTGTTCATCATAACTGCTTCATTAGACAGCTTGATATATCTAATGCATTCTTACATGGTTTTCTTGAAGAAGAGGTGTATATGGAGCAACCTAAAGGATTTGAGGACCCTCATCTCACTGATTATGTGTGCAAGTTACACAACCCTAGAGCTTAGTTCTTGAGATTATCCCAAGCTTTGCTAGCTCTCAGTTTTATTGGCTCAAATGTTGACACATCCTTTTTCACATTTCATCATGGCAACATTTTTATATTTGTACTCATTTATGTTGATTATATCATAGTTGCAAGCAATTCCTCTTCATCTATTGATCATCTTATAACTAATCTTGGTGCTGATTTTGCTGTTAAAGATCTCAGGCTTCTATCTTATTTTATGGGGATTCAATTCACCCATATATCAAAAGGTCTTCATCTCAGCCAATCAAAATATGCAAGTGACCTATTGCATCGTACCAAAATGGCTAGTGCTAAACCAGCTCTTACACCTTGCACATCAGGAGTTAAACTCTCAAAGTTTTCAAGGGATTCCCTTCCTAATCCTGCTGAATACAGAACAAGGGTAGGAGCATTGCAATACCTCACACTCACCAGGCCAGACCTCTCGTTTACTGTTAACCAACTCTGTTAGTTTCTCCATTGTCCAAAAACTGATCATTTGGTCGAATATTAAGGTATATCAAGGGTACTTTACACTTTGGACTCAACTTCAGCAAGGACACTCTTCAACTTAATGGGTTTTGTGACTTGGATTGGGCAGGATATCCCGATGATAGGAAGTCTACTTCTGGCTATTGCATATTTCTCGGCCCATGTGACGTCTCGATTTTTCGCCTTGATTAAAATGTAAATCGAAGCATCCGGACAAGTAACACAAGGCTACTTATCCTACATAAACATAAGAAGTAGCATGCATGCATCTAAACTTACTAATTAAATGTAATGTAGGTTGCAGCTAGAAGAGTTAAGATTTCAATATATGCAAAGAGATATAACTCTTGCATAAATAGATCACATGTCATAATAAAACTTTAACCTTCATAACTACATATTTATAAAAACATATTGTATCCATGACTTACATAACCCAATTAGTTATCTTAAAACATAAGATTGTATCCCACCATCATATAGTAATCTTACTATTCCACTTGATCACTTACATGAGATTATCTCGACTAAAGAAGAGTATTCTGTAGGACCCTTAGAGTACCTCAGAATCTCCTGTGCTGTCTGAGTCTCAATGCAATTTGTTTAATCCTGCACAACATCTATCATCCATAAGGAATGATAGATAAAACTTAAAATAGTGAGATTTACAAGAAATTTCAATAAGTACACAATTAACAAAATAAGGCATAGATAACATCAGCAATCATCATTGTTGAATTCAAAGTTTCAAGTTTCGTGTAAATCTACACATGGATTTTGATGATAACAAATGAATTCAAAGAATAAAGAAGTCTCAAATTCAAGTTGTCCACACAATAAAATCAAGCACATCAAGGAAGCAAGCATGAGCAAGAAGGGAACAAGTTCACATTAAAATCATAGAGTAATTTTGTAAATCTCTTAAAAAATTCAAAATTAGGATTAAGGCTCAAAATTAATATTTTATCATAAAGTATTAAAATACATTTTCCACATGTGCATGAATATTTTGAAAATTAAATTTGAAAATTTTGAAAGATGATTGATTGTCATCTTTCACATGTACATAACATGATTAAAGGTTTGAATTTTGAAAATATTAAGATGATTCATTGTCATCTTTCACATGTGCATGACATGATTAAAGGTTTGAATTTTGAAAATATTAAGATGATTGATTGTCATCTTTCACATGTGCATGTTTTATTTGAATATTTTCAAAAGTGATAGATACTTTTCTTAACTTATGCAAAAGGTAGATATCTTTGTTTGAAAATTTTGAAAAGTAAAGTGTGCTCCTTTTGTCATATGTAAAAAGTAAAAGATTAGATTTGAAATTTTTGAAAAGTAAAGTGTGCTCCTTTTGTCACATGCAAAAAGTAAAAAAATTAGGTTTGAAATTTTTGAAAAGTGAGTGATGATGTCTTTGACATGTGAATATTTTTAAATTTGAATATGAAGTCTCATATGCCTATAAATAGATCATTTGAGAGCTTTACTTTCACAACACCAAGAGTATACAACATTCATTCAAAGTTTTCATTATTTCTTCTCTAAACATTGAGCCTTAACCCTTATTTATTTTGAGAGATATAGTTTGTGCTATATTGTTTTTATTTCACTCATTGAGGGGTATTTTCTGATAGCCTACCCACTATCAATTCTTGTATCAGTAAAAG
This sequence comes from Platycarya strobilacea, assembly GCA_036898215.1. Classification (NCBI taxonomy): domain Eukaryota; kingdom Viridiplantae; phylum Streptophyta; class Magnoliopsida; order Fagales; family Juglandaceae; genus Platycarya; species Platycarya strobilacea. Next base: position 41,260,238 of record CM072545.1, on the reverse strand, counting down.
AGTGTGTATAACTCTTGTGTGTGTAGAAGGTGTTCTACACGGGGAATAGTTAAATTACCAAGTGTGAGGTGATTGGAAGTGTAGAAGGTGTTCTACACGGAAAATAGTTAAATCACCAAGTGTGAGGTGATTGGAAGTATAGAGGGTGTTCTACACGGATTCTTTGGAGCGGTGCTGCTCAAAGGTGTAATAAGTTTCTATCTCCACCTAAAGGAGATTGAATAGTGTATTTAGGGATCCTTAAGGGATAACTTGAGGCGAGGACGTAGGCAGTGGGGCCGAACCTCGTTAACATACTGAGTTTGCTTCTCTCTTACATTTACTCTTTATATTTATTACTGTTTCATATTTTGTTTATATTTTAGATTGTATACTTGATTTATAATTGTTAATTTTTTAATACAACTCAATTCACCCCCCCTCTTGTGTTAGTCATCTGGGCAACAATTGGTATCAGAGCTAGAACTTTGTTATAAGATTAACTATCTTTTGAATTAAGATCTTATGGCTAACATTGCAGCTTCATTTGGTGAAGGTCAATCTAGCAGTCGGCCTCCACTCTTTTGCGAAGACAATTACTCATTCTGGAAAGTTAGAATGAGAATATTCCTTCAGGCTCAAAGTCGAGAAATCTGGAAATGCATTGTAAATGGACCTTATATTCTAACAAAAGTAGTTGATGGAGTAAAGGTTAAAAAGGAAGAAGAAGAGTTTAATCGTGAAGACGATAGATTTTATACTTTGAATTTAACTTTTATGAATTTATTATATAATGCTCTCAATGGTAATGAATTTAATAGAGTAATGACTTGTGCTACAGTAAAGGAAATTTGGGATAACTTGGAAGTTACTTATGAAGGAACTTCTCAAGTCAAGGAATCAAAAATTTATATTCTTACTCATGAATATGAAATGTTTAAGATGAATGATGATAAATCTATTTCTAGTATGTACACTCGTTTTACTAACATCATAAACAGCTTGACAGCTCTTGGCAAAGTTTATTCCAAAGTGGAGATAGTAAGAAAAATTCTCAACTCTCTACCAAAATATTGGGAATCAAAAGTGACAGCGATTCTTAAAACTAGAGACCTCAAGAAGGTCGAAGTAAATGAACTCATCGGATCACTTATCACCCATGAGTACACATTGAAAGGAGAAGAAGAAGGAAAGCCAAAGAAGAGCTTGGCACTTAAAACTGTTCCATATGAAAGTGAAAGTGATGAAGATGAGGAAAATGACGACAAAGATGAAAAAGTTGCGATGATAACAAGAAGAATTCAGAGGTTCTTAAAGAAAAATAAAACTCCTCCAAGGAAATCCTTCAAAAAGTTTTTCAAAAAAGATTCAGGTAAAAATGACACTTTAATTTGTTATAAATGCAATAAGTCTGGTCATATCAAGTCAGATTGTCCTCTGCTAAAGAAAGATCGAAACAAAGGCAAAAAAGCAATGAAAGTTACATGGGATGATGATTCAAGTAGCTCAGATAGTAAAGCAAGCAATGGAGAATCAGCAAATCTTTGTCTTATGGCTAAAGATGACATTGAGGTAACAAATCTTGATAATATTGAAGATCCTTCATATGAAGAATTGCAAAATGTTTTAGAAGAGGTATATGAGGAATTTAAAAAATTGGGTATCAAGTATACTACTTTGAAAAAGAAAAATTCTTCTTTAACAAACGAAATTGATATTTTAAGAAAAGAAAATATTGTTTTGAAAGATGAAAATCTTGAGTTGAAGAAAAAGAAAACTGATTTAGAAAATATTATTGAAAACTTTACGAATGGAAAAAGAAATTTTGAAAAACTTATTGGTAGTCAAAGATGTGTTTTTGACAAGGCAGGCTTGGGATATATGCCAAAACAAAAATACAAACCTTATAAAAACTTTTTTGATAATCCTTCTACATCAAAGTCCAATATTCAAAATTCTTTTCATAAAAATAATTTTGTTAAAAAATGATACTATTATAATTACTCAAGTTCTTCATATATGTCACATGCTATTTATAATTTTTGTAATAGAAATGGTCATAATTATTTTGCTTGTCCTATTAGAAGAAAACATACAATGACTATTAGGGCCATATGGGTACCTAAAAATCTTATTTCTTCTAATACTAATAAATAAAGGACCCAAAGAACTTGGGTACCAAGAAAAATCATTTTAATTATTTTTATAGGTGTGCATGAAATCTTCCACAAATAAAAATAAATGGTTTTTAGATAGTGGATATTCAAGACACATGACGGGAGACAAAACTAAGTTCTTTGATCTTAGATCTAAAGAAGAAGATCGTGGAAATAGGTAAAATTGGTAATGAGTATTCTCTCATAATTGAAGATGTTTTACTTGTTGAAGGTCTAAAACATAATCTTTTGAGCATAAGTCAATTATGTGATAAAGGATTTACAGTTATTTTCAAAATGGATAAGTGCATTATTTTGAATGATCATGATTGTAATATTTGTTTTATTGCTTTTAGAAGTAACAATGTTTATACAATTGATTTTGAAGAAATTATCTCACAAGATCCTATTTGTTTTTTAGCTCAAAATGAAACTAATTGGTTATGGCATAAAAGATTAGGTCATGCCAACATGGAACTTATTTCTAAACTTTCAAAAAATGATCTTGTGAGAGGTTTACCAAAAGCAAATTTTCTTAAAGACAAAATTTGTGATGTATGCCAATTTGGTAAACAAACAAAAACCTCTTTTAAAACCAAGAAACATATTTCCACTACTAGACCACTGCAACTGATATACATGGATCTTTTTGGACCAAATAGAGTTGCAAGTTTAGGAGGAAAATATTATGCATTTGTTATTGTTGAAGATTTCTCTAGATATACTTGGGTCATCTTTCTTGCTCATAAAGGTGAGGCACATAATGCCTTTACCAAGTTATGCAAGAGAATTCAAAAATGAAAAGGGTTATACTATTTCAAGTATCCGAAGTGATAGAGGAAAAGAGTTTGTTAATAAAAATATTGAAACATTTTGTGATGAAAATGGTTTTGTGCATAATTTTTCTGCTCCTCGAACTCCTCAACAAAATGGGGTAGTAGAAAGGAAAAATAGATCTCTTCAAGAGATGGCAAGAACAATGCTCAATGAGAATAACTTGCCTAGTTATTTTTGGGCTGAAGCGGTAAGTACTGCATGTTATGTTATAAATAGAGTTATGCTAAGGTCCAAATTAGATAAAACCCCCTATGAGCTTTGGAATGAGGAAAAACCTAACATTGGTTACTTTCATGTATTTGGATGCAAATGTTTTATTTTAAATGACATGGATAATTTAGGCAAGTTTGATGTAAAATCTGATGAAGGTATCTTTCTCAGATATTCTACTAATAGTAAAGCTTATAGAGTATTCAATAAAAAGACTTTGACTGTACAAGAATCTATGCATATAGTATTTGATGAATCTAATTCTCTACTCTCCAAGAAATCTATTGATGAAGAAACAGGAGGTATAAATAATACGGAAAGTCTCAATCTCAACAAAGAGAACACAATAGAGGAAGTCCAACATGGAAACATCAGGAAAGATTATCAAAATTTAATACAAGATGCAACCAAACAGTGGAAATTTGTGAAAGATCATCCAGTGGAACAAATTCTGGGAGAACCTTCACGAGGTGTAAGCACTCGATCATCTCTTAGAAATATTTGCAATCATACTGCTTTTCTATCTCAGATTGAACCTAAAAATATTGATGAAACACTTCTTGATGAATCTTGGATTCTAGCTATGCAAGAAGAGCTTAATCAATTTGAAAGAAATGATGTTTGGACACTTGTTTCTAGACCCAAAAATCATACTGTTATTGGAACAAAATGGGTTTTTAGAAACAAGAAAGATGAGTTCGGAGTCATTACTAGAAATAAGGCTCGACTTGTAGCCCAAGGTTTCAATCAAGAAGAAGGAATCGATTATGATGAGACATATGCACCAGTCGCAAGATTAGAAGCTATTCGAATGCTACTTGCATATGCTTGTTATAAAGATTTCAAACTTTTTCAAATGAATGTTAAAAGTGCTTTTTTAAACGGTTTTATAAATGAAGAGGTATATGTTGAGCAACCTCCAGGTTTTGAAAATCATATTTCTCCAAACCATGTTTTCAAACTCACAAAAGCACTATATGAACTCAAACAAGCTCCTAGAGCATGGTACGAGAGACTTAGTGGTTTCTTGATTGAAAAATGCCTTTCAAGAGGAAAAATTGGTACAACTCTTTTCATTAAATACGAAAGTGATGATATTCTTTTGATTCAGATTTATGTTGATGATATAATATTCGGTGCTACTGATGAAAATATGTGCCAAGTTTTTGCTAAGACTATGCAGGAAGAATTTGAAATGAGCATGATGGGAAAGCTTACATTCTTTCTCGGATTACAAATTAAGCAAACAAAAAGTGGGACATTCATCAATCAATCAAAATATATTAAAGAATTACTGAACAAAATTGAGATGGAAGGTGCTAAGGAAACTGGAACACCAATGAGCCCATCCACTAAACTTGATAAAGATGAATCCGACAAAACAGTTGACTCGAAGGTATATCGAGGTATGATTGGTAGCTTATTATATTTGACAACCAGTAGACCAGATATTATGTTTAGTGTGTGCTTATGTGCACGCTTTCAATCATCTCCAAAATAATCACATTTAATTACAGTTAAGCGCATTCTTAGATATTTTAGTGGTACAATTAACTTAGGGTTATGGTACCCTAAGTACACATCTTTCGATCTAATCAGCTACACAGATGTAGATTATGCTGGCTGTAAAATAGATCGAAAAAGCACTAGTGGAGCATGTCACTTCTTAGGTCGTGCACTAGTTTCCTGGTTTAGTAAAAAATAAAATTCTGTTGCACTATCTACTGCTGAGGCAGAATATGTTGCTACGAGTAGTTGTTGTACTCAAGTTCTTTACATGAAGCAACAACTTGAGGATTTTAAACTTATGTACAATCATATTCCAATCAAATGTGATAATACAAGTGCTATAAATCTTTCAAAGAAACCAATACAACATTCTCAGACCAAACATATTGAAATTAGATATCATTTTCTTAGAGATCATGTGCAGAAGGGCGATATTGTATTAGAATTCATTAGTACACATGATCAATTGGCAGACATTTTCACAAAACCCCTACCAGAAGATAGACTATGCATGATTAGAAGAGAAATAGGAATGATGCATGCCATGGATATCTGTTAGATACTTTTATTTCATTATCTTAAATGACCTATAGAAACTTGAGACGTTTAGCCTCATCATTCAAATGCATTTGCTCCTCATAAATCATCATGTCATTCTTGTCTAAAGGATTAGGCAATCGAAATGAAGAGGTAAGCAAGAATTTCAAATCCTTATTCTGTTGCTTTAACTCTACTATTTTTTTGTTTGATTCATAAACAAGTCGTTGAAGTACAGAAACAGTCTCGCTAAGCTTCTCAATTTCACGAGTTTTGGACTGCAACCGAGCAGAAAACGCGATGATAGATGATGAGTATCGAGTTCCGAGACCCACAAGCTCATAAATGGCGTCATGATCTGATTTATTAGCTAAATCAGTCTCTTATTACTTCATGGCACCCACGACAAATGCAGAAATAGATTGAGACTGAGTTGAAAGATACCTCAAATCTTGATCAAGAGAAGCACCGAAGGGAAATCTACGAGCCATTAAAAAAATTGTCAAATGAGAATGCAACCAAATTGCAAAGATGAGAAGAAAGCTTGATGCGAAATAGATAAAGCTAAGGATTGCTCTTATAGAAACGGAAATAAGAACAAGACAAACTTATAAATCATGATAATATCTCATTTTTCAGCAACATCAAGCAGATCAAATCTCTGCACCGAATTGCCAGAGCTATGCCTCCAGCCTTTGTAGGTTTTGTCGGGCACGGGTGGTTTCAATTATTCAGCTCTTTACAAAATCTCATTCCGCACCGAATTACCGAAACTAGGCCTCCAGCCTTTGCAGGTTTTGTCGAACACGTGTGGTTACGCACCGAATTCTCTACAGTCTCTGCTAATGCAGCGTTTTATTTATCTATTGGTTATTGTAGGAATATATCTTATTGAGCTAATTATGATTCCTTTTTAATGATGCCAAAAAGGGGAGAAGTTTTAGACTAGAATATTCACATTGTTTAATTTGCTAAATTTGTTATATATGCTTGGAATTATATTTATATTTTTCCTTGAAAAACTAACACACATTCTCAGGGGGGCTTAAATATTAATACAGGCTTCAGGTTCTATCAAGCATTTGTCATCATCAAAAAGGGGGAGATTGTTGAACTCAAAATTTCAAATTTCGTGTAAATCTACACATGGATTTTGATGATAACAAATGAATTCAAAAAATAAAGGAGTCTCAAATTCAAGTTGTCCACACAATAGAATCAAGCACATCAAGGAAGCAAGCATGAGCAAGAAGGGAATAAGTTCACATTAAAATCATAGAATAATTTTGTAAATCTCTTAAAAAATTCGAAATTAGGATTAAGACTCAAAATTAATATTTTATCATAAAACATTAAAATACATTTTCTACATGTGCATGAATATTTTGAAAATTAAATTTGAAAATTTTGAAAGATGATTGATTGTCATATTTCACATATGCATGACATGATTAAAGGTTTGAATTTTGAAAATATTAAGATAATTGATTATCATCTTTCACATGTGCATGACATGATTAAATGTTTGAACTTTGAAAATATTAAGATGATTGATTGTCATCTTTCACATGTGCATGTTTTATTTGAATATTTTCAAAAATGATAGATACTTTTCTTGACTTATGCAAAAGGTAGATGTCTTTGTTTGAAAATTTTGAAAAGTAAAGTGTGCTCCTTTTGTCATATGCAAAAAGTAAAAGATTAGATTTGAAATTTTTGAAAAGTAAAGTGTACTCATTTTGTCACATGTAAAAAGTAAAAAGATTAGGTTTGAAATTTTTGAAAAGTGAATGATGATATCTTTGACATGTGAATCTTTTTAAATTTGAATATGAAGTCTCATATGCCTATAAATAGATCATTTGAGAGCTTCACTTTCACAACACCAAGAGCATACAACATTCATTCAAAGTTTTCATTCTCTCTTCTTTAAGCATTGAGCCTTAACCCTTATTTATTTTGAGAGATATAGTTTGTGCTGTATTGTTTTTATTTCACTCATTGAGGAGTATTTTCTGATAGCCTACCCACTATCAATTCTTATATCAGTAAAAGGGTGTGTATAACCCTTGTGTGTGTAGAAGGTGTTCTACACGAGAAATAGTTAAATCACCAAGTGTGAGATGATTGGAAGTGTAGAAGGTGTTCTACACAGGAAATAGTTAAATCACCAAGTGTGAGGTGATTGGAAGTGTAGAGGGCGTTCTACATGGATTCTTTGGAGCGGTACTGCTCAAAGGTGTAATAGGTTTCTATCTCCACCTAAAGTAGATTGAATAGTAGATTTGGAGATCTTCAAAGGGTAACTTGAGGCGAGGACCTAGGCAGTGGGGCCGAACCTCGTTAACATACTGAGTTTGCTTCTCTCTTACCTTTACTCTTTATATTTATTACTGTTTCATATTTTGTTTATATTTTATATTGTATACTTGATTTATAATTGTTAATTTTTTAATACAACTCAATTCACCCCCCTCTTGTGTTAGTCATCTGGGCAACAATCATATATAGCATTGATCACAGACATATAACTTATGAGAATGCTTTATGGGACTAATGTATGTCAATGGCCATTTTTTCCATACCAACTTAGATCTTACTTGGACCCACCATTATATACTTAAAACCTATACTTTCATCTTATTTCTTAAATTTGTGGGTTTTACTTAATTCTTATTCTCGATGGGCGTTACGTATCGCCGTCCTCATCAGAGTCTTACTTATCGCATATCCTCGACAGACGTTATGTATCGCCGTCTCAATCGGGTCTTACTTATTACTTATCTTCGATGGGCGTCATGTATCGCCATCGCCATCACATATAACTTATCAGTCATTCGGGCATTACGTATCACCGTTCCCATTGTGATGAGTCTCGTGTCACTCTTCCGAGCGTTTCATATCGCCGTCCCTGTCATGACACAGAACGTTCTTAACATAGCGGGCGTTACGTATAGCCATCCCCGCTAGTCATATCAGTCGACTGGGTGTTACGTATCGACGTCCCCGTCGTAACATAACTCTTACTTATTCTCGATGAGCGTTACGTATTGTCATCCCCATCGTGGCATAATTCTTACTTTTACGACAAGCGTTACGTATCGCCGTCCCAGTCGGCACGTCAGTCATACGGGTATTACGTTTCGCCGTCTCGATCATTACGTGACTAACTTATCCATAAATCTTAGTCTTAATTGTTCATTTTTTATTCTTATGAACATTTCACAAGTACATGTCATGTCATTCTTTCTTAAAACCCATCACATACTAGGACATGCATGTTCTTTTAAACTTTATGTTGTATGCACATCCAATACAACATATATCATATTGATTATACTTATTTTTTACAATAATTCTTCGTACTTGAATCATCCACCTTTATCTAAGGAAAAACCCCAAATTTACGAAATAGGGTATCTCACTCGAGCAAGGTATCGAACGAGTATCAAGCGAAATCTTGGGTTGTCTTTCGCTCGAGCAAGATATTGAGAGAGAGTCGAGTGAAGTCTCAGGTTTCACTTCGCTCAAGCCAAACATCGAGCAACCTTCTAGCGAAGAGCTCTGGTTGTTCTTCGTTCGATCCATGGGTCAAGCGAGATCACAGTTTATAGGATCTTTCAATCTAAAACATGCATTCTTTTTACATAAACCTTATTTTTACTTATTAAAACATAAATCTATGTTCTTATAATTTTTTTAACATTTTACCATAACAAAATCTCATCCAAAGCCTCTAAATTGCCTTCTCTTTGATGTTCTAGTGGTATAAGTGTGTTTAGGTGAATTTTGATTACTTTCTTTCTACTATAACTAAAAGCTTTCTCTAAAGGAAGATGGAAGAAAAGTACACACACACATAGAGTTTCTAAGTACACACACACATTTAGGTAACCGGTTCTCCCTTTAGAGCCATGTATGAGCTTCTAAGCTCTTTAGGCTCATCATCACCCCTAGAGTTTAGGCTTAGTTGGTCCTATCTCCATCCAAAGGTCATGTTTGTATCACTTATATGCATATATTGATCAATGGTTAGAATCATTCCAGCACATGAAAGGAAAAGACAAAGTGACAAAATAGTATGATAGTTTTTTCAAATGGGGTGTATCCGTTCACTTTCCAAATAAATCCTTGATCTGGTTCGATTCTTTGAAAACTCACAACATGAAAGTTTTAGATAATCCTCTTAAGATTCTATAGAATTTTGAATCATCTTATTCTGAAATCAAATGAGAGAGATGTACTTAATACATTGAAATATGTCAAAACCACCTGAAAACACCCAATCCGAGTTCTCCATTTGTTTTCCTTTATTTTCTTACCTACCAAGACTTCTAGATCAATTCATCTCCTCATGACACATACTCCGATGAACAAGAACCCAAAATATAAAAGTTCTAGATATACTTTTTAAGATTCGATAGAAACTGGAATAACTTCATTTGGAGCTCATGTGAACAAGTTATAATTTTTATACTAAAACTCGACAGATAAGTCCAAGAACACCAATCCGAGCACACAAAGTGTTTGATAGATGATCCCTCTTATTTCACACGAAATTTACTAAACAATCTCTCCTCATAGACTGGGAGGGAGAGGCAATTATCCGATTTGTTTGCTTGCATCTAATAAAGTGGACTCACAAGTCCTTTATTATTATTATTATTATTATTTTATGTCGATCCATAATGAATGACCCGATTCAATATCTGACGACATTTTTGTTTGTGCTCCAAATATTGGAAGATCGGACTTTCGACCCGTCAGCCTTTTTGCTCTGATATGATCCGATTGATCGATCTTCTAGCATGCCTGAAGCTTCCTCACAAGTCATCTATGTCCTTGTTTCCTCTTTCCATTATAAAAGGAAGATGCCAAGGATCTCGTTTGCTTGAGCTTTTCATATTCCTACCTTTCTTCACCCTCACAACTATAATTTATTTTTGTTTGCCATGAAAATCATTTCATATTTTGGAAGATTGGGGATGATTTTCAAAGTCTTTGGGAAACCATGGATGAATTCTGTTAAAAATGTTTTGAAGGGAGAAATAGGCGAAGGGAATTTTCAAACTTTTGGAAGCCAAATGATGCTACTGCTGCTGCTAGTATCAGTACCTTCAAGAGGGCAATGGTTTGAGAGAGTTGAAGAGGGCAATGGTTTGTGAGATGTTGCAGCCTACCTATTTTATAAGTAAAACAAACAAATGTTTGAAATATTATAGAATAAATAATAAGATGCGGAATGCGTTTGACAATATTCCACTAAAATAACAAATATCCATTTTTTTGAAAGAAATTACAGAGTAAAACTAAAATGAGATCCTAGCAACATTTAAAACAACAAAGTGTCAAAGATACCCCCAATACAGATTTAAAACTTCCTTCTTACAGCAGCTTACACCACATATTTTCCAGCTAAGGACAAAAGATTAAAAAACAGCATAAATAAATAAATGATGCCCATTACTCTCGTGAAAGAGAAAACGAATGCACAGTGGGTACGACACCCAATAAATAAGTATTTTTATTGAATTGGCGTCAAATTCAATAAAATTTTAAATAATTAATTTTTTTTATTTCAGATTGAATTGAGTATAAACTAAATCTATTAGTTTAAGTTAATAGCAAAGTCAAAAAAAAAATTGTTAAATATAACTTGTTTTGAGATTGACCAAATCATTATTTTATTATTTCTCTTTTTTACTTTACTATCTCTTTTTTATTTGTTTATTATTTTTTAAATATGGATTATTAATTTAATTTAAATATAATATAATTAGTAATTATTTTTTTAAACTCATAATTTAATTAAAATATAATTATTAATTAACATATAATAGATAAAATAGTCAAATATGATAAAATTAATTAATTTAATAATTGTAAATAATTAAAAAATATTTAATTATTAATTAATCATTATTATGTATTTTTATAAATAGATAATTTAATGTGGAGATTTGATTTGAATAGCTAAAATTAAAAGTTAGTTATATTATTTTATTGTTATATTTTGAAAAAATAGTCATTCTAATATGAAAATTATGTGGATGAAATGACTAAAAGTTAAAATAGTTGTTAGATTAGTTAAAAGTGTACTTTAATTTTAAACAATCTAATGAGAATGCTATTAAGGCTGCAAATATCTTATATAGAGGCAGCAATGTTTTATCTTGCCCAACTTGATGATTTGAAGGTCCTGATGACTGAAAAAAAAAACAAAAATTTAAATAAATAAATAACATATTTCAGATTCTACAATATTTTTATGCAGAAATAAAGGAAACTGCAGTTGCAAGCCCCTACATATCTGTTAGCAACTGCTATTTCTTCCTTTTTAATATCTCCTAATTTATGGGTATATTTCTTACTAAGGTTTCAGGACATTCATGTTGCCAAAATGTGAACTCACTCCTACAGAATGGGCAGATAATAGTGGTATGACTAAATTCTACCTATAGAGCTAGAAATCAATCGATTGCCACTAAAGCTGTAACTCAATTCTGAAAGAAAATTATGATCACTGCAACTCAAAATTCTTACTTCCTTAGACATCTTTATGAGCAATACAATCCACTCATCCAGAATCATTTTTTAGGCTGTTTTCATTTAACTTTCTAGTGTGTTTTTCCACCTAGTTTTAAAGATGTGACAACTGCTACATTGCTGATCAATCTAATAACTTAAACGATTAAAAACAATTGCACGTTACGTGGACTGTGATAGTAACGTCGAACCATGTTAAAAGATGAAATATAACTTGAATTTTATCGAAGACTTACAAAGTCTCTCCATATAAGTGATTCAAATTTAATTAATGAAATTTTACGTCTTCTAGCAAGCTAAAACCAAACACATGAACACCATAAAAAATGATAAATAATGTTAAAGTCCACATCAATTCTATTAAAAAACAAATATAAATGATGTTATATTTTTCTTCCTAGGAAATTAGGAATACCCTTTTCAGATCGAGTTGGACGCATTTGCATCATGTGCAAATAACCAACAATCTTTGAAGAGGGAAAAATAAGATAAAAGACAAAAGGGAAAAGTGGTTGCAGAGAGATGAGGGTGTTGTTTGTATTGACGTTGATGATGAAATTGAATTGAGTGGGAAACATGTGAATGAAAGTGATGTTCTGAAATTTGAATTACAATGGGGTAAGGGATAGTGATGAAATGACATCATCGTTGAAGGGAAAAGTTGAGAGTAGTCACTTCTTGTTGATTTATTTGTTATAAATTTCATTTTTTTACTACTTTTTGTATTGTAAACAGAGATTTAGTTTGTTAGTTTCACGTGTAAATTATGTTAAAAAGGGCACCCTTCTAACTTTTTTCAGATCGAGTTGGACGCATTTGCACTATGTGCAATTAACCAACAGAGTCATGGAAATCTAGAAAAGCAGAATAGAAACCAAAAAATTAAAGGAAAGAGTATTATTATACATAATCACTACCACAACTATTATAAAAATTATATCAAATGAAAGTCTCATATAAAAAAAGCAAAAACAAAAATAAAATAAAAAAGCAAAAACAAAAATAAAATAAAAAAGCAAAAACAAAAATAAAATAAAAAAACATAAAACTTGGGTAACTTTAACAGGCTGAATAAATGAAATTTTATTCAGAATATTATCAGAATCTTCTCAATAAGATGAGCAAGTTCGGATAAAGTTGAATCTCTATCACTGCTACATCGAAATTCTAACCCACCATTACTTTGAATTATTTATAATAATGTTAACAATAAATTGAACCATATTGTTGCAACATATTTCTAGCCCATGGCCCCTTTGTTTCCCCACTATCCAACTCAGAAAATAATAGTGAAACCATGCCCACCCACTAGTTAAAGTTTATAGAAAGTTATCTTAGTATTTGTAAATTATCACTTCAAAAAAAATATGAATGATCGCTTATAATGTATCCAATGGTATCATTACAGAAAATGTGAGCAAACTAAAGCAAAATTTGCATGATCTAGAATTCAACATTTCTATCATAATTAATGGTGAACCACTAATGAATGCATAAGCTAAGCAAACTCAAGTTTATGAAGTAATATCAATATGAACAGAATAATCTATTGCTAGGAATACTATCTCATGTAGGGTAAATATACCAACTATTTTTTCTTATCTTTCTTTCTCTTTTTTTTTTTATCTTTTATGTTCCACCCTATGTATGTTTTCCCAACCAGGAGCAGCCACTCCATATTCCAGATAAAACACACTAACTAGATCACTAAAAACTATACGACAACTTTAAACACCAATTTTCCAACCATTGGTTTTGCACTCATAGTTTATCACACTATCTTAGGAGTGAAATACCTTCATTCCATAACCAAAGCATTGGTAATTAATTACTACTTTTCTTGATCAAGGAAAGTATAACATGAGTATATTCACTTTCTTATCAAGTAATTATAACATGCAACTAGTATTTCTTCTTTGATCTAAATGCTACTAGACAACTATTCAGTTACAAACTATTGTTATGTAACAACTAATAATCCATTGTCATATTCTCAAAGTGTGTCCCTATCTTATAATTTTTGCCTATGACTTTGATCCTTTTAAATACTAAGACCAAGGGTTTGGAAACAACATAAGAAATGGATAAAAAAAAATGGAACCATCAAGTTTATTGGATATTTGCAGACATAGGATGAAAATAATAGACATGTAACAAGTATGATTCTTACCCAAGACCAATTGATAGAACTCATGGTCGGTGCCTAACTTTTCCAAATTGCATTTAAAATCTGCTCCTGCTCTCCACCAACTCCTCTCCTAGAATTATTGTCTATTCAGGTTGTACTGACATTCCTTCAAGCTGTATATGTCAAACATCGGATCAAGGTGGGTATATAGGTTATAATTTATGTATCAATTCTTTCTGCAACTCTTAAAATCTTGGTTTCTTTATTTAATAACCTTAATAGAGAAACGAATCAATTTAAAATTTATATAAGTATCTAGTAGATATTGAAATATTAATACCAGAATTTTTTGATAAGTAATTTCTTACATATGCATATCTTCTATATAAAAAGTGTCAATCCAAAACACAATAATAACTTTTTGGTCTTCTAAATTTTTCCTTTTGGTTTTCCAAGTTTATCCCAATATTGATCATTTTTCAATTTTGTCCTTGTGATTGATTTTTGTTTTCTTAAGCCACCGAGGCACTTAAATTACTTTTGCCATTGTAGTACTTTCTACAAAAAGATAATACTTGTTCAAAATTGTAAGGATTGAAAGATGATTTTATATCCAAATGAGAGCAAGGAAACAAGTATGTTTAGATTTAACAAAATTTCCCTAAAAAATAGATTAAAAGAATCCAAAGACCCATCAACTCGCAAAAATCACAAAAATGATCATAAATCCAAACCAAGCTCAGATTCAAAAATTAAGTCTTTTTCCAACAACCAAAAGCACACCCAAAAACTACATCAAAAAAATCCAAAAAACCATCAACCATAGGATTCAGAAGAAGAGAATTTTTTTTTCTTTTTACAAATATGAAAAATACTACTTCATATATATAGAAAAAAAATAAATCTCTTCTTCTGAAAAAAACACGCAATAAGAAAATAGAACACAGTATAGGAAAAAGAAAAAATAAACATCAGTCAAGCGGAAAAAAAAACTAAGAACACAGATCTAAACACGATCTGTTCAAGTATATAAACATCCGTTCAGATTTGTAGGGAAACAAAAATGGCAAATAAAATAAGTTAAAAAATGTACATCAACTCAGATTTGTAGGAAATGGAAAACATGTATTCATCTACCTACAGATCTGTGATGAAAAAAATGAACCAAGAAGGAAGAGTCAGGAAGAAAATGCTAACAAGTAAAATGTAAAAAATAAATAAATAGCCACAGAAAATATTAGAACAAACGAAAAATACAAGACCATTACAAAAAAAGATAAAAAAATTTACATATCTGAAAAAATAGATCCTCAAATTCGTAAGATTTCAAAGAAAACATTATGCGAGGAAATAAATTAAACACAATAGAAGCTGCAGAAGGAACGACTAGTAATACCAGACTGGAGTTCTCAAATAATACAGTTTTAGCATAAAAGAAAGCTAAGAACAAGATAAAAATGGCCATATTGCTTTAGTATGATTTTCTTTCCAATATGCAGAAATGGACATGCTTAATGATAATACATAGCTCGCTAGTTAGCAAACTGCTTCTTTTTCTTTATTGGAACACAAGTCATCAAATATTAAGACCAAAAACACTCCAAATAATGAAAGCTACGAAACACAATAAATTAACTCAAGGAAGCAGCGTCGGGAATAACATTTTGGTAGTATACAAATACCAATGCTATTAATTGGTAATATGCACGTATCGTTCTATAATATCTCATCCTAGAGTCCTGCATATGCACATAACCTAGAAACAGTACACAACAATTTTACTCTACCTGTATATGTATCTTAAGATTGCACAGAACAACTAAGCTATGAAGAACATTTCCACAAGAAAATTACAAAGGAATAAACTCAGATACAGAGAAGAATAACCACCAATTGAGAGATTAGACAGAGGGAGAAGACATAGGTGATTTGTACACATACCATGGAGAGGACTAGGTTTTTGTAGAAGAAATCGTGTTGGGGGCTGGGGGAATCGGTGTGGAACAACCATAGCCCATGGTGAGAAGTGTATGCACAGAGGAAGGGGGGCTCGAATGGGCGGTGGCAGCCGTCGGGATTGGGGGTCCTTTTTTTTAAGGGGGGGGAGGGGGGGGGGAGGGGCAGTAGGGGGTTGTGGGTTTGAGTTATCGTTAGGAAGGGGGCTGGGGGTTTGAGACGTTGTGGGAAGGGGTTTGAGCCGTCGGGGGGAAGGGGCGGGGGGAATTTGTGAAGAGAAAAGCTGGGGTTCGGTCCAACCGAACCCCCCCACCTTTGCAGCCCCCGCCGTTCCCAGCGACGGTGGGCGACACCGCCCACCCCATCGGGATCGAAGGGAGCCGGCGACCTTACCCTGCGACGGCGAGTCTCAGCGATCTTCGGTGTGCCCCCGACGACGAGGTCGTTAGGGCTAGCCGTCGCAAGGGTGAGATCGCCGACTCCCTCTGGTCCCGATGGGGTGGGCGGTATCGGGGGCTGGTTGAGGCCGAAATTTCTTTAAAAATTCATCTTCATTTTATTATTTTATTATGTTTTTTAATTTTTATTTTATTTTTTTTATTTTTATTATATTTTTTAATATTTTTTTACTATATTTTTATATTAATTATATGAGTTTAGAGAGTGAAAATAGGTGGGCTGTAAAATGCTGGGGTGCAACCTGACCGCACCCCAACGTCTCCTATTTGTGAATCGAATAAATGGGAGGGGAAGAAGAATTAGGTGTTGTGTGTGTGTGTGTGTATACATACATACATATATATATATGACTTTTTGCGGCAAGTAAACTTCGCAGCAATTGCTTAATAGTTTGACGGCAGATGCATATAACCCACGCTCACTTAGTAAATCTAAAATATTTTTTTTGCTAACCCTACAATCCTCGGTAAAAACTCATTTGAACTCGTGGCAATAACTGTTTTGGCAACTAAAAAAATCTTGGGATGGTCATATCTTTTTTTTTCATAAAATAATTTGGTCACAAAAAGTACTTAAATCGTAAGAAAAAAACTTGTCATAAAATATTTTCCACCACAACCATCTCGTGGAAAAGTACCGCTATTTATTCTTTCTAGCAAATTTAGTGGCTAAAAGTGACATTTCCACATGAAAATGTTTTGTGGCAAAAGAACTCATGGCAAAAGCCACTAAATGTTGTAGTGTGTAACTGAACAACAAATGATCTCATGAGATGGAATTGAACTGCATGCGACTTGCAAGTACGAGTCTTGTGTTGACAATAGATCAGGGGGAGTCCAGCTTCGGCATAAATGCATGACAATAATTAAGAATAATGATTAATATCGTCGATGATTAATTAAGAACATGATTAATTAAGAACAAATTTCTAAAGATACATAATAATAAAGATATATCTAAAGATATATAATAATAAAGAAGATTAATTAAGAACATGATGATATACCTTTTGATCAAACTCGGAGCTAGTTAAAGAATGCACAACCAACCAAAGTCATTTAACTATGATCATGATCAATAGGTTTTCCATTGAGAGAGCAACCAGAAGACTAGTGTTCCTCTTCCTTGGTTAGTGCCTTGAAAATTGGTAGAATAAATGTTGGAGGTGTTAAGACGAACTTATTAAAATTCTTAAACAATTAATGAACATTACATGACCTACATTTTTGTAGGATTGTCTAACCAATACTGTCCACATACCAAAGCTTCTATGCTTTCATAATCGAGACCATCAAAAGCTACATAAATTAATAGCTTTGGCATTGAAATCATAATTTGAAATTGCACAAGTCAACATTGGAATTTCTAAAATGTCAAGAGCCATCTTCCCAATAGTTGAAAATTTTGAACTATTGGTAGTTGGTACGCCACCAACCCAATATGTCAAGTTATTACCATTAATATAACCATTGACAGAAGAAGATCAGGACATTGCCTGCATGTCAAGTTTCTTTGCATAGTCATCAAAAATTTCATTAAGCATATTATGAATATTTTTCAAGAATTTACTAGCCTTTTGGCAACCATTTAAGCGCTCGGTGCAAATTGTACGAACTCAAATTTCTTTTTTTTTACGGCCAAGAATTACTGCAATTGCCAAAATCGTTCTACACCCATCAAAATACTTATCAAATCTCTCTTTCATTCTACCTGCCATCAAGCCAATATATGTGTGTCACTTTTTTGCAATTCAAGCAGACTGAAATGAATGCTACACACCTTAGGGAAGTACACATTTCCACTAAGAGTACACTTGCTTCCTGAAAAAATGTAATAGCATCATGATATATAACTTTCAAACATTTGTATATGACGACCATCATATTTCATTCCTCCATAGATGAATTTACGACCACGAAGTCAAGATCATTACCTGGGAGGACTTTTCTCAACTCCCATTCAAAACTAAGATGATCTGTAGGGGCATAACCGGTTTGACTTGGTTTAATTTTGGAAAAAAATCTAGGATCGAATTGCTAACACTGATTTTGTATCTTATAAAATCGATTATGTACTAGTTACCTTCCTAAATCGATACTTTTGATTATACTAGTTCCAATCCGGTTTGTTCTAATTTTTTGATTTTAATATATTAAATACATTAATATTAATAATGTATTTATCAAAAGAAATATATCAAGAACTTATTAGTGGCAATAAAATGTATTTAATATATATATTTTGTATTTAGAATATATGATCAAATAAATATCCATTTTTAAGATTAAAATGTTATGTTATAAATTATAATATATTATTTCATACATAATTATATAATATATATAATTATATTACTATAAAATATATTATATATAATATTTAAAAAGTAATAAAATATATATAATAACATGAACGAGTCTAGTGTTAAAAAATGTAAAATCGATTTTAGATCGGATTTGACTAATTTTTAAAATGAAAAAATCAATTTCAGACTGCACCAACCGATCTGATTTGATTTTCTGATTTTCCAGTTTATTTCATACTCTTAATGATCTGTAATTTTCATGCATGGACGGTTACAAGACAGCCTCCCCAAATCTGACATTTTAACACCCCCCCCCCCTGTAACACAAGTTCAAAGGCTCAAAAGATTTCAATGATTCCTGTTACAGTGTAAGTGTATCACCAACTTAAGTTACCCACATGTAATTTGTAGATTATAAGGTCAAACCAATAGTTTAAGGCATGAATCAATTGCAGTCATGAACCAGTCGTCCGACAAACCAGTCACACTATCGCAACATAGTTCAAACCAATGGTCTGAAGACTGACTCGGGTTTGGAGAGCAGAGCAGCCCGTTACAGACACAGTGTCCTTGACTGAGAAGTTTTCAACTTTATCTTTCCAAACTTCATTCAGGAATCAAAAATCTCAAACTAGAACTTTATCTTACACTCTGTCGTAGGCCTGTATACTTACACTCTGTTTCTGGCTCTCTGCTGATTCTATGTTTAAGAATCAAAACTTCATTCATCTTGATCTCACTCAGACTTACGTTCAGGACTTTAAGTTTGTTGGCTTCAGCTTGGCACTTGGGCCTTGGCAGAGACTGAGTTGCGGCGTTGCCGATTCTAGAAGACTAGAATTCTAAACTTGCGAGTTGCGACTCTGCCTCTCCGGTCTCTGCGAGTTGCTGCCCCTGCTACCTGTCTCTGCGAGTTGTCGTGACCCGTGTTGGACCTGGCCCTGGGTCCTATTACCGGTGCCGGTGGGTTCAGGCAGAGCCGTAGTGTGCAGAGGCGTCTGTGTCTGCGGCTTCAATCTTCCGACTTCCAGGACGGAAGGATCCCTCATCCCAGGTTCTACCATTCTCATTTCTATGTTCAGTGACTTGTGAGACTCTGTTATTATTTAAGTTGATTTATGTTGCTGCCTGCTCGTGTTGTACATTTATTATAATATATATATATATATATAGGTGTTAGTTGTTATGTGCATATAGATTTCATTTAATATATAGTGTCTGTGTCATACTGAATTAATTCGTGCATTATTGCATATATTAATATATTATATATAGTTTTGTTCAAATTTTAATATTTGTGCATATATATTGATTTGTGCATACAACGTATTATATATATATATATATTATATAATATATTAATATATAGGTATAGGCATAGCTTGAAGTAAATTAAAATTTGTATGTCTTGGACATTAGATTTGATATTGTAGATTTGCTTATATTATTAAGCACTTATCAAATTTATTATTGATTTAGAAATTTTTCTTAGAGTTTAAAAAATATGAGCAAATCAAGAACAATTGATTCTTTTTTTTAAAAAGAAAGACGTGAACAAGTTGGAGAGTAATATAGATATACATTTAGAGGACTCCGTAACGACGGAACATGATGCTTCTAGAAATGGTGAGCTTCCCGGTTCCTCTAAAACTTCAATAATTCAATCTGAAGAGATGGATGACCCTTGTTTAGAATGTGACACTTCTATCATTGATGAGCGTCCATCTAAAACTTTAATAATACAATCTGAAGAGATGAATGATACTTGTTTGGAATGTGATCTAGGATTACGTCCACAAATATGGGAATTTTCAACTAACATACAAGATGAAATACGACATGCTTATCTTAAAGCTGGTCCATATCAACCTAAACTTTCAGAATATCTATTTTCAGGAATAGGCAATCAACGTCGTCGATTTCAATTTTTTTGGTTTCAAAGATATTCAAATTGGTTGGAATACTCACCTTTGAAGAATGCTATATTTTTTCTTCTATGCTACATTTTTGCCAAAAAATCAACCGGCCGTCCAGGATCAGATGCCTTTACCAATAAAGATTTTGACAATTGGAAAAAAAATGAATGATGGAATGAATTGTTCTTTAATAGGACATGTGGGGAAAGATCCAAATTCACCACATAAAAATGCCGTGAAATGTTGGAAGGATCTAATGAATCATTCAAGACATATTGATAAGCTAGTTGAAAAACAAGTATCACAAGAGATGGAGAATAATCGATTGCGGCTCAAAACTTCGATAGATAGTGTTATATAGTTGACATTTCAAGCATGTACATTTAGAGGTCATGATGAAAGCTCTGAACTAAAAGATCAAGGTAACTTTATTGAATTGATAAAGTTTCTGGCAAATTATAATGATCAAGTTAAAGGAGTTGTCCTGAAAAATGCTCCACAGAATGCCAAATATACATTACCCAAAATTCAGAAGGAAGTTTTGCATATATTTATAAATAAAGTGCAAAATGTGATTCGCAAAGAAATCGACGATGCCAAATTTTGTATTCTTGTTGACAAAACTCGGGATGAGTCTAAAAGAGAACAAATGGCTATCATTTTGAGATTTGTTGATAAAGATGGTTTTATTAGAGAACGATTTTTTCATATTGTGCATGTCAAGGATACTATGGCACTGACTCTAAAAAACATGATATGTGCTCTTATTTCTCGTTACAACCTTTAAGTTGAGAATATTCGAAGTCAGGGATATAATAGAGGAAGTAATATGCATGGTGAATGGAATGGACTACAAGCTTTATTTCTCAAAGATTGTCCCTATGCATATTATATACATTGTTGGGCTCATAAACTATAATTAGCCTTGGTTGCAGCCTCTAGAGAAGCCAAACATGTTCATCAATTCTTTTTCCATTTGACATCTATTATTAATATTTTTTCTTCTAAACGTAATGATGAATTACAAGCTGCTCAAATTGTTGTAATTGAAAGATTGATTACTTCCAATGAGATTGAGACTGGAAAATGGGTTAATCAAATTGGTACACTACAAAAGGCTGGAGACATTAGATAGAAATCTCATTTTCAATATATATGTAACTTGATGAGGATGTTTGATACTACTTGCACAGTTATAAATACTATCTCAAATGAGGGATCAAATTATTCTCAATATGGTGATGCTGAAGCGGCTTATATAATATTGACATCTTTTAAATTTATTTTAATATTGCATATGATGAAAAAAATAATGGGAATCACTAATGCAATTTGCCAATCTTTACAACAAAATTCTCAAGATATTGTGAATGCCATGAGCTTAGTTTCAATCACAAAAATACTCATTCAAAAGTTAAGAGATGATGGGTGTGAGTCTTTACTTATTGATGTTAGATCATTTTGTGAAAAAGACCAAATTGATATTCCTGATATGAATGACCAATATACTCGAGAAAAATTTCGTCGTCAAGTTGAAAGGACAACAATGAAGCATCATTTCAGGATTGATATATTTACTACTACAATAGATTTCCAGTTACAAGAATTGAATAATAGATTTAATGACCAAGTAATGAAACTTCTTATTCGTAGTGCTGTTTTAAACCCTAAATATGCATACAAATCATTTAATATTGATGACATATACAAATTGGTTGAGAAGTTTTACCCACAGGATTTTTCTGAGCAAGAAAAATTCCTTTTGAGAATTTAATTGTAGCACTATGAGCTTGATGTCTTGACGCATCCAGATTTTCAAGATATGTCTACATTATTTGAGTTATGTAGAGGACTAGCAATTTCAGAAAAGTCAAAAATTTATTATTTGATTGACAGGTTAATTCATCTAGTTTTAACTCTTCCAGTTTCTATTTTTACTACTGAACGGGCATTTTCTACAATGAAACTTGTAAAAACTAGATTGAGAACTCGAATGGAAGATGAGTTTCTTGCAGATCATTTGCTAGTTTATATTGAAAAAGAAATTGCCAAGAATTTCACTTCAGAAATGATAATGGAAGAATTTTATTTCATGAAAAATCGTCGTCAAGCTTAATTTGAAGAGAAAATTTTAAGATGATCGCCCTCCTTTAAACATCAAATCCTAATTCCACTCCTGATCTGAAGGGAGGTGATTCTACTGGTTCATGGAGAGCTAAGTGAGGAAGTAACTATGAAAGATATGAGAGGATAATGGGAGAAATTTAGGCTATCAGAAGAAAGAAACCATACCATAAACATAGAAGCTAATAACCTTGAAGATTGGATGAAACAGGCCAAAAGTTGTATCATAGGAAAATTGTTTTCTAGTAGAGTGATTAGTGAAGAGGCTATAAGCTCGATGATAGGAAAAATTTGGAAAATTGGAAAGAAGTTTTCCTTCCATGAATTGAGTTCCAATTTATTCTTAATATCCTTTCGAGACCAAGCCCATAGAAATAAACTTCAAGATAAACCTAATTGTTTATTTCTACTCAATCCATATGATGGTCTCACGCCCCCAAACAATATACAATTCAATGAAGAGAGCTTTTTAGATACAATTGCACAAACTATCTTTGGCATGCATGAACAAGATGGTTGGAAAATAGATAGCTAGCTCAATGGGTGTTGTTAAAGAGACTGAGACAGAATTAAGGTAGAATAGTTACATTTGAATGATTTAGGTCGAGTGAAGGTTGTGATTTGTCTGTTCCCATAAAACTGAAATTATATGTTTTAAGAAAAATGTTAGGGATTCTGATACCAGACAGAATAATGATTATTCTGCAGGCTAGTTTCAATAGATGATTCACAGGGAAGAATACAAGAAAATCGCCTAAAATACAGAGAATATATCTATGAGGTCAACTGAATATTATGAAATCAAGTAATATCGAAAATCAGTCCACAAGCCGAACTGTATAGCCAAAAATCGTCTGTACCGAATTTTACTAAAAATGACAAAATCTCAAAAATCACGTCAGATTGAAATTTAAAATAAAATAAGCAATCTGCAAAAAAAGGGGCCCAAATCGAGTTTAAAATCACTTCCTAACTGACAAACGAAATATTACCAAAAATAACAAAAAAAAATAACAATAATGATTCAAAAGGGAAAACAGCGGAATTTAAGGTCGAAAAAAGGGCACATGGAGTCATGCTTGATGTGGACCGCGTGCGCGTCAAAAAGAGCTTTCCAAATTTGAGTCTCATGCGCGATTCTAACACCTGTAGCTAAAGTTATGGCCAAAAAACTAAAACGTACCCAAAATTGCCTAAATTCGAAAAATATCATAATCACTTCCTGTTTTTGCGCTGATTTACCAACTCATAGTACCTCAGTGCCATCAACGTGCAATCGGACAGCTCAGCATCATCTGTCTCGAATTCCCCTGCATCAGATTCCTATTCTGGAATCTCTACTTTGAGATCTTTATTTGAAATATTTTTTTATTTTTTATTTTATATGATTTTTATATAAGTGGTTTAAAACAATGTTGTGATTTTTTTATATTTTTAAAAAATACTTTAACATGTTAAAAAAATCATGTCAATATTTTTTAAGTGTTTTAAGATGTAAATAATAATAAAAAAAAAATCACAACATTCTATTATGGGTCAAACCAGCTAAATTTGCTCTAGCTCACCGGTGGCCCTGGCTGTTCTACTCTGGTGGCATTCTTTTACGAGAGTGGTATTTCTCATTTTGTCCTTAAACAACCTGTGGCTGTGGTATTCAAATAGCACGCTTTGTCTCATAATGTGGTCCACTGTTGTTTTATGCCTAATTTGAATTCAGAGAAGAAATGAAATAATTTTAAGTAAAAGATAAAAATTGAATAAAATATTATTTAAATATTATTTAAATATTATTTTTTAATATTATTATTATATTAAAACTAAAAAAAATTGAATTATTTATTATGTGAAAATTTATAAAAATTATAATGATGAAATGAGTTCCAAATCCAAAAGGGCTAAATGTCTAAAGTCGTTGGCAGGTGCCATGGATTATTTAATTAATAAGTAATCCTAGGTACAAGTTCTATATGTTCAAATTTTGTTTAAGTTTTTATAATAATGTGAAGCTCAACAAGATAAAATGAGTTTGTCATATTTTTGCACGGTGGGATTCAGTTTTTTATCAAAGATTTATACGGAGTTTGTGCATTCAAAACTTGTATATATAATTACTTTTAATTAATTTCTAATTGTTAGAATGAATAAATTGAGATAGACCCATAAACTGTATTTCACAATATTTCTAATTGGTCAGACAATAGTAAATACTCAATAAATATTACGAGACTTATTTATGTGTCGTATATCGTGTACCTATTATATAACTTCCTAGTACTAACTTACAAGTACCTAAGTTAAAAGCATGGAGATCTTTCAAATTTGATACAGGACCTTGGGGTTTCACTTATTCCGAATACAATGGGAGCTTACCATCACTACACATAAACCATACACATGAATGTAGGTTTTAATTAAATGTAGCTAGAAGATCATACTCTATTATGATATTTCTATGTTCACTTGAAATTCTTTTCCCAAAGCTTGAAAAAGAAAATACCAAATGAAGGGTGGAAACAACTTTTGCAGGGCCTCAACATAATATACGTGGATGCACCCGTTGGCACCGGATTCTCTTACTCCATCTCAGAAGGCTACTACAGTATTGACATAACAACATCAGCACTCACCTATGAGTTTCTAAGGAAGGTGCATAAAACCTTTTTATTTATTTATCTATTTATTTTGCATTTTTATCGGCTAACTCTCGAGAGAAAAACACTAGGCCTGGTTCACTTTTAGAAATCATTTTATCTCATCTTATCACATTTTATCATTACAATTTTTTTAAAATTTTTTTTATACAAAATATAATAAAAAAATTTAATTTTTTCAAAATTTAAAACAATAATAATATTAAAAAAATAATATTATAATAACGTTTTATTTAATTTTTAACTTTCATATCAACTCATATCATCTTAACTCATTATTCAAATCACACCTTACTTTCAATTAATATGTTATATATCTGTACTGTAATTATTTATTTATTTACTTCACTTTGTTAAAATTTCAAATTGTAATGCAGTGGATAATGGAGCAGTAGCACCCAAAATTCAGGTCGAATCAACCAACAGTCTTTGAAGAGGGAAAAATAAGATAAAAGACAAAAGGGAAATGTGGTTGCAGAGAGATGAGAGTGTTGTTTGTATTGATGTTGATGATGAAATTGATTTGAGTGTGAAACGTGTGAAAGAAAGTGATATCCTGAAATTTGAATTACGATGAAATTATTTCATCGTTGAAGGAAAAAGTTGAGAGTAGTCACTTTCTTGCTGATGTGTTTGTTATAAATTTCATTTTTTTAATACTTTTTCTATTCCAACGCAATTTAACAGGCATTGTTCTACCAAGTTGAGCCTAAACCCTCTCCAAATATGATCTAAACCACTTTTGTATCAACTGCACCTCATATGTAAAGACTTTATCCTACAACTCAAAACCAATCAGTTTAAGAAAATCATTAGAATTGTGGAAAGAGTTAAAAAAGTGGCTTACCCACAGTTAAACAAGTGGGTTTACCCAAAACCAATTGGTTGATTGAAACACAACTTGGTTTCATTGTGTCATTATTTTTAAGCTGAAAATGAAGCAAGAGGAATCATTGTTCCAACTTGTCCTTTAAAAAGACATTCACACAAGTTGTCCGTTTCAAATGTTTTCTTTCAAAAGTATAAAGACCAAACTCAGCCCATAATATATTAAAGAGTTAAAATATAGTGAATAGCTAAAACTTGATGAACAATATATAGCACTATGATCCTAAAAATTATAACAAATTATTGATTATCTACCAATATCCTGCTCCCAAGTGCAATGCTTTATGAAAAATTATAGCACTTAGACTTCAGCAATTATGTTGAGATCATGATGGGACCTTATTCAAACTATCTTTGTGCTCCCAAGTGGCCACCCAACAACCCCCATTTTTTTTGCTTGGTTTTCATATTTTTTATTATTTATTTTTTAAGGAGAATTGATGTGTCCGAACTCATCATTTTTTATTATTTATCCAGTTTTTGTGTAGTTGTGCATGGAAGCCAAATACTTGAATTATTGAAGCTATTCATCATAGAGAAAAACATTAGCAACCACATAATGACATTAAAGATATGTATATCAACATGCTGCTACTAAAAAAAAAAAAGATTAAAAGATAAAAGTAATGAACACATCCACAAATCTATCAACACTATGATGTTTAATTAATAAAAAGAACAACTCAAAGCCCACTAAAATGTATAAGTAATCAGCTAAACACATAATTGTGATCAAGATTACAAAATTGTCTTATGATGTCTATCAATCACAAAAGAAAGTGTTCTTGATGAAGATCCGTAGAGTATCCAATATGGTGTCTACCAAGTACTGAAGTCTTGATGAAGATCTGTACTAACTCCAATTTCAGTTGTGTGACTTGTGTCCTATAGGGGCATAAAAAATGTTAAAAGTGGCAACGCATTTCACTAAAAAGACTACCCAAAAAGTTTAGTTTTAAATTACCTATGAGTAGTGATGAATAGTTCAATGAGTTGCAAAAAAATCTGGTGTATGTGTCCAAACTTGATTTTGTTGATCCTAGCATTAAAGCAATAAAAATAAATAAAATAAGAAACAATAAAAGTATAATACCAAGTAGTGTGACTACTCACAACTAATGAAATAAAAAACAACAAAAATTTACCTGAGTTTGGGGAGCCTCATGTTGTGTGACACTCCCAAAGACTGTATCTGGAGTGTGATTGGTCCACTGTGGTTTTACAATGAAGATATGAGATTTATCAAGCCACGTATATAATATGTTGAATCATAAATTTAGTCTACAATATTAGTAAAAAGAAACCTTATTTTTGTTTGGGAACAATCGTCTTTTCGTACTAGATTTCTTACAACTCTTTTTACATCTCTTTTTAACAGGGTGCACTTTTCTCTTAGATAGTGGTCTTCCCTTATTCCTCACAACCAACAAACTAAAAGTTCTATTTGTCGTGCCTTCTATGGAAGTAACTAGATCAATTGTGTTGCTAATACCATGACCAGGGGTAGCAGGGTATTGAGGCTTCAACTGTTTTATCTAGCTAATCAATTTAACACAACTACTTTCAACCTTTAAAGCATTAGAACACAATTCATAGAAGTGGTTTTGGATCCTATCGCACCTTCACGTATCGTCAATGCTACTAGTGTCATAACTACTCTTCACAAATGTCTATTTTCACTTAACATCTTTTCTCCACCAATCTAATATGTATTTTGATGGTACTATATGTTGGCACATCTGAGTTAAGATACGAAGAGCATGCCTACATAATATACCTCTAAACTCAAATAACTTATAACTACATTTCACATTTACGAGATTTTGATCAACTTTGACAATAAAGATTATACGTCTTAAGAAGTCATCAGAAACTTGAACCTCATCCACAACTACAAATGTATTACTACCACCCTCACATGATTCTAACGAAGTAGTCGAATATAGAAGTCCTCATAACTCCTCTTGGACTTCTTTGAATTTAGCAATAGTATATGCTTTTTGAAATTGTTTCTCAAGAGGATATCAAGTGATGCAAGGAATATCCATATTAAATAACTTGAAGTTAGCAATTGCCTCATTCTCTACCTTTCTCTTAAGGGCCAAATCCTACTAGTCAACAAATTGCTTTAGAGTAGTTCTAGAGTAAACATAGTCGTCCAAAAATGCATTCATTCCTCCACTCCGTTGTGTAGTTGACATTCTTGTCCAAAATGTGTCTCTAACATAGGCCGGCACCCAAAAATGATGTTCACTATATAGTGATACCAACCATGCATTCTCATGCAAATCATACGTCTCAAGCATAGCACTCCAATGTTCCTCAAATTCATGCTCATTGAATGAGTCATATACGCACCTATGTAGAGAACTCTTGTTTTCCCCATATCGACAATGTAATCCAAACTTTTCAAGAAACCTTTTTAGTATATGCCACAAGTAGAAACGATGCTTAGAAGTTGGAAACACTCTCGAAATTGTAATTTTCATGGTCTTGTCTTGGTCTATGATGATTGCATTCGGCGGTCGGTTAATCATACAATGCAACCATGACTGAAACAACCACTCGAATGTATTTACGTTCTCACTGGATTTGAATTCAAATTTGAGTTGGATTGACTGCCCATGATAGTTCACACTTACAAATAGTGTAAAAGGCATTTTATATGTAGTAGTCAAATATGTCGTATCAAAAGTAATAGAGCTACACCACCTCTAACCTCGAGGCGAAGACGGCGTGCCTTTTCAATGTAGTTTCAACATTCCTTCTCCCTGAATGGTACATTCTCGCAACCTCCTGCCTCAATAACCACGGACTTGTAATTTTTGGCCGTCTTTATTCCTGCATCATCATTTATTTCAAGTATACGTGGACCAACCTTCTTAAAGCATTTGAAATATCTTGACTACAAGACTACAAGCGCGTGTGTGACTTAATATCACTTTAGATACTATATATCCACATTCATCATTGAATATCACATTAATCCTAGCCTTACACTCCCATATTTGCCATTTGTCTTGGTTTCATAATGTTGGCATCCCTACTCCTTGATTTACCTCCTCGCGCGCATGTCAAGCAAAATCATCTCACTGTCCCATTATCATCCTATCTATAATTCCTTTTAGATACCACAAACCCTTCTTCTTACCATACTTCAAATAGTAAGCATACACTTCTTTTACAGATGAAAATTTCATTCCAACCATAGGTTCTTCAATAGTTTCATCACCTCCAATCTCATCATCAGTTTCCAGGTCATCATTAATTTCTACCTCATCACACTCGTTATCACTAGCCACCTCATCATACTCATCTGTATCAGAATATTCAATGTTGGCATCCATGGCAATGTTCGAATTGTTTACAAAGATACAACATGTTTGAGAACAAGAGATGCATTATATATACAAGCAATGAAAAGAAAAAATAAATAAAATAAAATTTTTAACATCAAACTCTATTTTTCCATACTTATGATCCAATATACACATACATGATTACTAAGCTTCAAAGGAAGGTCATGCAGCACTTGTACATCATATTTCATTTTTCATTTTTCATTTTTCTTTTCAATTTTTCATTGGTGTCAAGTACTGATTGTTGCATTCAACCGAGTTGGAGTTTTGAAAAAAGTAGAGATTCCTATCTACGCTCACATTGCATGCAAGCTCGGGATAAAGAACATTTTTTCTCATACCTTGATATTAATTATATATATATTTTTATAATTAAATTGACTTTCCTCCAATGGGTGGAGGGCCTTTTTGTTGACATTTAAAGAAATGCATGACAACAAAAGGCATCACAAAGTGTAATAGTTTTTTTAATCAAGGACCATTAATTCAGGTATGTGGTTCATGTATTTGACCTAAAGAACTTTCTTAATAGCTGGAGACCAATATGTTTTCCAAATCATTGCCCATGTTTATAACACATTTAAAAACTGGGTTTTCCCCTTTTAAATTATATTCATATATAATGAGCAAAAAAAGTGCCTCGCAGAATGGTTTCTGTAGTTTGCAGAAAAAGCAAAACAAAATAAACAAATATTCTTAAGCTTTCAAAGATATCTCCGACAGATTTAATTAAAAAATAATTCTACATGGAGTCAATTTTTAAAGAGTCGATGGAGAGTCGACTTTAATTTTAAAAAAAAATCTCTCATTTTTAACTTTGATTTCAATTCTTATACCAAAAATAAATCAATAGAACTTATTAAATTCATGAAAATAATGTTGACAATGTGGGAAATCATTTTTAATTCATAATAATTCTATATGGAATTGATTTTAGGAAATCGATAAAGAGTCATCTTTGATTTAAAAATCCTCATTTTCAACTTTATTTTCATAGATTTAATGAGATTCATTAGTTTATTTTTTTGTATAAAAATAGAAAATAAGGTTGAAAATGAGAAAAATCATGTAGAATTATTTTTTAAATCAAAGTCAACTCCTCATCGACTCTCTAAAATCGACTCCATATAGAATTACTCGTCAAAGCAATTGTTTAAGAACCCAACTCATATTTCAAAAAAAAAAAAGAAAGAAACCAACTCATAATATAGGAACCAAGGCACCCAAAAAAATTGGTCCAATTAAGAACCCGATTGCTGGACAACTCAATAAACAAGTGAAGGAGATGCAAGAGACAGACAAAATCAAGAAACACGAGTTTGAAATTTACTATGAACGAGATGCAGGAGGCGGACGGATGTTGGTATGCGGGATTTGAGGTCGGACGGAGTAAATCTCGACGCCGGAGGAGATCCCAGATGGATCACACGATAAAGGTTGGAGAAACAGGGGACTGGGTTTTGGGGGCTTGGGGAAATCTCTTTGGTGGAGAATGACGCGAAGTGAAAAAAACACAATAAATACCACAGTGGCACGCCACCCTCAAACGGTGCACAATAACGGGACTTAATGGGCGGTGTCTGTACCACTGCTCTTATGTATAATGATCAATATCGTCGACAATACAACCTCCTTTCATAATTAAACAAATTAAGAAAAAATTATAATGAAGGAAATTAGTTAAGGACATGATGATATACCAATTGATCAAACGGCAAGCTGGTTGAAAAAGGCGTAGCCAAAGCCAGAGTAAGATCATCGGTAGCTTCTCCATTGAAAGAGCTGCCAGAAATGTGTTCCTCTTCCTTGTTTGATACCCTGAAAATTGATAGAATAAATGTGAGGGTGTTTAGAGAATCTTATTAAAATTCTCAAAAAAATTAATGTACATTACAAGACTTACTCTTTTATAGGGCTGTCTTTCCAATATTGACCACATACCAAAGCCTCTATGATCTCAGGATCGAGACCATCAAAAGCTGGATTGATAGCTTTGGTATTGAAATCAGAATCTGAAATTGCACAAGTTGACATTGGAATTCCCAAAATGTCTAGAGCCATCTTCCCAACAGTTGGAAAATCTGAACTATTGGCACGCCACCAACCCAATAGGTCGAAATCCCTATCTGCATTTTCAATGATTTCCCCTCCTAAATATAGATCGAGTTCTGCCCTTGGTGAGGAACCTAAGTCACGACGTTTAGACTTGTACCACATACTCAGCATATCACAATTATCATAATCAAAACATGATGTGGAGTTATTAAAATTATGACCATTGCCAGAAGAAGAGGATGATGCCTGGATGCTACGTTCATTTACATAGTCATCAAAAACTTTATTAAGCGTCCTACGAATATTTGTCAAAATTTCCTCAGCCTCATGGCAGTGATTTAGTTTCTTGAATGCAAATTCCACGAACTCACATTTTTTCCGAGGGTCAAGAATTGCTGCAGTTGCCAAAATCGTTCTATAGTTATCAAAATACTTGTCAAGTTTCTCTTTCATTTTACCACCCATAAAGAAAATATCTTGGTTTTCGTTTTTTTGCATTTCAAGTAGACTGAAGTGAATACTACAAACCTTAGGAAAGTACTCATTCGCAGTAAGACATTTGCTTCTTGAAAAACTGCAAATAGCATCATATATAACTTTCAAACATTTATATACGAAGACCGTCACATCCCATTCCGCCACAGTTAGATTCACGGCCATGAAGTTACTATCATGATCTCCTATGATAGAAAACACTTTTCTCAACTCCATGGCACTCTCAAGCATGAGAAAACTAGAATCCCACCTTGTAGAAACATCTTCACATATTGTACTATACTTGTCTTGTAAATTGTGCTGCTTTAGAGTAGAATGATAATACTGTTTCCAAGGTACTGATGCTTCATTAATATATCTTATAGTTCTCCTTATCTTATAAAGCATAAAATCAATATCATTCAATCCATCTTGTAAAAGACCGTTTATAATATTTGTAATGCAATGGATGTGGAAGAAATGTTTACTTAAAGGCCGTATGCAACCTTGATGGCAAATCCTGCTTACCAATTCTCGAACAATTGCATCATTTGAATGAGAACTTTCTAAAGTAATAGAGCACAATTTCTCTTCAATGTTCCACTCTTGAAGCAAACTTGTGATAGTTTCTGCTGTAATAGCAATGTATTGATCTACTTTTTTCAAAGCAAGAATCTTCTTCTTCAATGTTTGACCATTTTCAAGAAATTGTAGGGCGAAACAACAATTCACATTCGTCTTATGATGACATGTCCAAAATTGAATTATTAAACTGAAATGACAAGAAAGCGTATCAAGATACTTATGGAGCCTCTCCTTCTCTTCTTTGGATGCTTGAAGAATGTCTGCCTTTAAAGTGTTTTGTGAATGAAGTTTGAACTTTGGTTGTAAGTTCTTCATAAAAATCTGAAAAAACAAGTGTTCAACCATATCCAATGGATATCCATGCTTAATTATCATTCTTGCCAAATCCTTGTGACTTCTTTCATCATCAAACACAAAATCTCTACCAATGCGGACTGTTTCTACATCTAATTTCTTAGTTGGACATCTTGAAAAGTGATTCCACAGGTGTGTGGTCCCATTTTTGCTGGACCCTACAAAGTCTTTATTACAATATTTACACACAGCCTTGTCCTCCCCGTCTCTTGTAATCTTGTCAAAGTGATTCCAAACCTCAGACTTTTGTCTTTTAGAAGATGAGGGTATTGCATCATTTTCCTTAGGTCTCTCATCAATCATTTGTAAGCTAGTAGATGAAACTTCAAAACCCTCTACTGAATTCTCCATTTTGTTTGCTCGCTTATTATATATTAACAAATACACAAGTAATGGAAAATTAAAGATCTGTAATGAAACGAACGCTGAATGGTGGGACGGCTACCGCCCCCTTTCCCACCACTAAAATTATGTGAATGAACCCACAACTATTATTTTAAATCTTGCATAGTAACTTGTATAGTAATTTCAAGACCTATAAATAGGAGTTTCAGTTGTAATGAAATTCATAAGAAAATTAGAGAGAGAAGAAAATTTGAACTCTTAAGAGTTCTGAAGAGTTTCTTATTTCTCTCTTGTAATAGTAGTTTCTTTCTTTAGTTTTCTAACATATTATCAGCACGACAGTCCTACCAATTATGAAACTAGTAGCCTTATTCCTCTGTAAGTTTTTCAATATATTATTTGCAGTATTTGATATATTTTATTGATGATTATCTGTGTGACTTTATAAATATATATTCTGAAATACACATATTTATTTCATTATTTATATGTGTAGAAAATGACGAATCTTACAAAATTGGAATTTGTTGCTCTTGATATATCTAGGAAAAATTATTTATCCTGAATATTTGATGCTAAAATTCATCTTGATACGATAAACCTGGGTGAAACAATTAAAGAATGAAATCAAACGTCCATGTAGGACCGTGCTAAAATAATGATTTTCCTTCGCCAACATATTCACGAAGAGTTGAAAACTGAATATCTTACAGTAAAATATTCCTATATTTTGTAGAACAGTTTAAGGGAGAGGTATGAATACCAAAAGACTGTCATCCTCCCAATAGCTCGTTCTGATTAGTTTCACCTGAAGTTGCAAGATTATAAAAGTGTTAGTGAGTATAATTCCGCACTTTTTAAAATAAGTCCAGTACTAAAATTATGCGGTGAGAAAATCACCGATGATGATATGTTAGAGAAGACTTATACTACATTTCATGTCTCGAATATACTCCTGCAGCAGCAGTATCGAGAGAGAAAGTTCAACAAACATTCTGAACTTATATCATGTCTTCTAGTAGCTGAGCAGAACAATGAGCTCTTATGAGCAAACCATCAGTTACGCTCTACTGCCTCAATATCATTTCTTGAAGTGAATGGTAATAGATTTGCATCATTCCCAGAAGTGAATGGTGCATCTTTTAGAAGAAATCGGGGGCGTGGATATGGTAGGAGAAATTATAGAAATGTTGTGAGACCCCGCATTTTTACATACCTTTAATTTACTCATATTTTGTTATTAGATATTTTAATTTATTTTAATAAATTAAATTGTTATCTCACAAGTTTTATTTCGGGTACATTTTATTCATAATTAGAGTTAGTTATTTATGAGATCTACGATTTTAATATTTATAATTATTTAAAGATTATTATTGGTTTTATCATTTGGATTGTTATCGATATTATTTTGATTTAGTGGTTTTGATTTTATTATAGTTATAAGCTTTTGTGAGATTCTTGAAAAACAGTGCTTTTAATTATTTTAATTAATTGTTGCTACTGGTCTTTCCATCTGAAATGGTATATTCAGTATTTTTAGTTTTAATTATTATAAAATATGGTTTTAATTGCCGAACTTTTATTAATAAGTATTAATTCTATTTTATTGGACATTATCTGATTTATTGATCTTAAATTTATTAAATTCTTAAGTCTTATTATGTTTATTCTATTTTGGTTGGGAAGCTTTTGAATAGCTCCAAAAATACTATGTTATGCAAGATTATTTTATTAACTTGATTTTAGTTATTTGAAATAGTGCGAGATTTTAAACATGCTTTAAATATCTGATTTAAATATATGGATCTATTCCTTTTAAATAATTAAATAAAGTTCATCATTTTAAGTATTGATGAAAAATATTATGTTGAAAAATAAAATAAGTTGAGATAATATTTTATTTAATTAGTTTGAGAATTTTGAGTTAAGTTGATGTTATACGCTTTCAAATCAGTTTTTTAAATTCATATGTTGTTCGTTTGAAGACCCAAAAGCGTCGGGCCTATAAATAGCGCGAAAAGGGTCAAACTCTCTCATTTTCCCCTCTCCCTTTTCCTTTTCTCTCTCTCCTCTCTCTTTTCTCTCCCACGTGCTACAGTAACCGTGGGAGGAGCAGTCCAGTTTTTGTCTCGTGGCAGCGCCACCCCCGGCCGCCTAGCCTCACCTCTGGCCCCACCTGAACTGCCACCCTCCGGCGAGTCCAACCCCACCGGTGGTGTCGACCACTGCAACTCCACGTCCTGCCGGCAACCCCAAACCCGAGAGGCATTTAATCCTCTGAGCCACACCTTTGGCCGCCCATATCTCCGCCACCAACCACCGTACCATGACACCACTCCCACCATTTGATCCGCCACCCATAGACGACCTACCACCAAAAATTTCAATCCCAACGGAGCACCCTCTTTCTCTCTCCTCCCTTGAAACTGAAATGGGTCTCCAAATGAGCTTTTCGTCGCCGCGCCGCCGTCTGGCCACCGTGGCTCTCACCACCACCGTCAAAAGCTTCCCCTACCTCAGTTTATCACACCCCTAAAACAGTTTTCTCATCCATGGCCGCACCTCCCTTGTACGGAAGAAAATCTGAAAATGAGCCTCCACCATTTTGAGCTAGATCCGCGGCCTTCCGGTGGTTGCACCGCCACTGCCACAAGATTTCCCATCTTCCAAGGAGCATTCTTCTAAATTTTGGTGTCAAACGGAGTACCCAAACCCAACCCGTCACTTCGCCGTGCCTGGAGATAAATAGTGCACAATTTACCCGCTTGGGATCGGGGATCACCGCGATGTTCGATTGGCATCCATTTATGCACTGTAAGTAACAGATATTTGTTTGACTGTCTGATTGACTGTTTGATTGTCTGTTAATCTCTGTTCTGTTTGCTTGATGTGTTAGTTAGTGATGATGAGTAATTTGAGAGTAGATTGGTTGGGTCTGAGGCCATTTAATGGAGATTGAGATTATTCCGAGTCAATCTTACTATGGTTGAATACTGGGTGGATGGTAATTGTTGATGGTATAATGTTTTGGTTGGATGACTCTAGTATTTTAGTGATTATTGGCGATAAAATGTTTTGGTTGGACGACTCGACTATTTTAATGATTATTTGCGATAAAATGATCTAATTGGACGATTCGACTACTTTAGTGATTATGAGTGATAAAATGATCTGGTTGGATAATTCGGATATTTTAGTGATTATTGGTGATAAGATGATTTGATTGGGTAATTCGATTATTTTAATGATTATTAGTGATAAAATGATTTTGTGGGATGACTTTAGTATTTTATTAATTGTTGGTGATAGAATGATTTTGTTGGATGACTCCGTTACTTTTTAGTAACTATCAATGTGTGTTCTTAGATTCCCCTAATGTATAGATTGAGAAATGTTTGGGGTGAGAGAAAATAGTATATGATGATCATCTGTTGAAGAGAATAACCATACATGCAATGTAAATGTGGTGATTAATGAATTGGTTATGATATAACTATTAAGTTTCGAGAAGATCTTAAGAAAATATGCATGTTTTGGGTAAAGAGAAAGGAGAAGCAAAGTTAGGTTTGACCCCATTATAAGTTGCGTCCTTAACTCCTATAAGATAGTGTTGGTTGGATGTGATGTGACTTAAGGTTTTGACTATATCTTCATTGGAATATGCACAATGTGTGAGATAGAAGATAAATTAAAAATGGATGTCGATTCATATGTTAATATGTATGCGATATGTTCTGTAAATGTATGATTCATATGTTTCATGACTCGCATGTTTTGCATAAGAAGTCACATGTCACATGCATGTCCATGCATGACCACGAAAAGCATGTTTTGAGTCAAGCATGTTTTTAAGAAAAAGAAAAGGAAAGATTAAGTTTTTAAAAGAACCCCAAAGGCTGGGACGGGATAGTGCCCCAGTAGAACTCCCTGACCACTCAGGAGTGTTTAAAGTCGAGTGGAAGCCCCTATGTCGACGAAGAACAGTCGGCGGACCGTGTATGGTTCCAAAAGGTGTCCGGAGCGCGGTAGCACCTAACGCTGGTGGGTGCCAAGGATGCATAAGGTGTAAGGACCTGCCGTTTTATAAGTTATATGACCCACTCACTTTAAGGTGATGCGATAACCAGCAGGGAACACGCGGTGTTTAGGAGAACCGTGTTGTGTCTCATATATGCTAAGTGATAAGTCATGACAAGATGGGCTTTCGAGCCATAAGAAAAGATCTGTATATGATAAGTGGCGCATAAGATAAGAAAAAACGAAAAGTATTTTTGAAAAGATGACTTTTGAAAAGAAGTTCAAACAGTACATATGAAAGAAGTCAAGTTATATGAAAGCATTTTTATGAAAAGCAAGTACATGAAGCAAAGCATTGAAAAATGTCAAGGATTACGAATGTTTTTACATGAAAGTGCATGTGCATAAGTCATGTTGCAAGTCTCATATTTATGGTACATGCACCCATTGCGTTTACTGGTATATGCTGATGATGTTTTGTTATGTGAAATGATTGTATGTTGTTTGTTGTCTGTTACTTACTGGGATTCACATCTCACCACGGTGGATCGCGCCCACCCTACG
The DNA here is from genome assembly GCA_036898215.1 of Platycarya strobilacea. Lineage (NCBI taxonomy): Eukaryota > Viridiplantae > Streptophyta > Magnoliopsida > Fagales > Juglandaceae > Platycarya > Platycarya strobilacea. Next base: position 41,222,281 of record CM072545.1, on the reverse strand, counting down.
GTCCCCCATTTTACGAGATCGTAGTTTGTGATTGCAGAAAACGAATTTGGATCAAGATACAGACTTCACAGGAAAAGAAATTTGTTGAGAGGATGAAGATCGAGATTATGATCTCGAAAGCAGTGTTATTTATCTTTTTCTTTTGAAAGATTGTATAATCTCCTGTTGGAGAAATTATTTTAAATTGATTTGTAATTTTTAAGAATCTCTGATACTAGAACGACTGACTTTTATTTATTTTTCCGCTGCGAATATTTATTGTACACTTGGTGCATGCTTCACACACTCTTCAAACACTATTCGAAGGGATGATTGATCCATGAGATGATCGTCTTGATGTCGCGAGTCCTTCTAAATCCCAGGGGGGATTTGTGGGCGTCACAAATGTTGGTCCCAGAAGTAACAACATTAAAAGTGATAATAATATACCGTATCACCAGAAGTGGTACAATTCAGAAAGTGGTAAAAATCTTTAGAATAATTTTTCAAAGAAAAGTGAAGAGGTGTGCCGTGGATATGGAATGACTAGACATTGGTCACGCACCTGTCGTACAGCCAGGCACTTAGCTGATTTATGTCAAACATTTATTAAAGCAAAGAATAAAATGCATGAAACAAATTTAGTAAAATCATTAGATGATTTATTAAATTCAGTAGATATAGATGTTATCCATCTTGATGCCTCTGATTTCTTTAATCATCCTGAAAGTAGTATTGACTACTTAATTTGAGATGGAAGTGTTCCACTCAATTAATGTACTTTCTTTCTATTATCTGTAATCAAAGTTTTGTATATTTTGTAGAATCATGGATCACATTGATGAGTTTTTTATCTCTGAGTTGAATGATAAAGATATATGTCTGGCTCATAGTGCTACAACTCACATAATTCTAAAAAAAAAAAAAAATATTTTCAAAATCTAATACTAAGTAAACCCTATGTCCATACCATATCAGGTTCATCAGATTTAATTGAGAGCTCCGGAAGAGGTTATATTGTGTTGCCTAATGGCACCAAAGTTTATATTGATAATACTCTATTCTCTTCACAATCCAGAAGAAATTTATTAAGTTTTAAAGATATACGTCATAATGACTATCATATTGAAACGACTAATGAAGGCAGTAAAAAGCATCTTCTTATTATTAAAACAATATCGGACCAGAAGCTCGTATTAGAAAAATTGTTTACTCTATATTCTGGATTGTATTATACAAAAATGAGAACAATTAAATCATATGTGGTAATGCACCAGAACTGTATTGACCTTAAAGTATTTATGGCTTGGCATGATCGCCTTGGACATTTGGGATCTATAATGATGAGACGAATTATTGAAAATTTGCATGGGCATCCCTTAAAGAATCAAAAGATATTTCTACCCAATGAATCTCCGTGCTCTGTATGTTCTTAAGATAAGTTGATTATCAGACCATCTCCCTCAAAAGCCATTATTGAATCTCCATCCTTTTTACAAAGGATTTATGGAGATATATGTGGGCCTATTCATCCATCAAGTAGACCATTTAGATATTTTATGGTTTTGATTGATGCATCTAGTCGATGGTCACATGTTTGTTTGCTTTACAATAGAAATGTTGTATTTGCTAGACTTCTTGCTCAAATAATCAAACTACGAGCACAATTTCCTGAGTATCCAATTAAGACCATTCGATTGGATAATGCAGGTGAATTTTCATCTCAAATTTTTGATGATTATTGCATGTCAATAGGAATAGATGTTGAACATCCTGTTGCCCATACACACACACAAAACGGTCTAGCTGAATCTTTGATCAAAAGATTTCAACTAATCGCTAGACCTTTACTTATGAAATCAAGATTACCTGTTTCTTCTTGGGGACATGATATACTTCATGCAGCATCTCTAATTCGCATTAGACCATCTGCATATCATAAATATTCTCCATTACAGCTTACATTTGGTCAACAATCAAATATTTCTCATTTTCGTACTTTTGGATGTGCTGTATATGTTCTAATTGCACCTCCACAACGTACAAAAATGGGCCTTCAACGTAAATTTGGGATATATGTTGGTTTTAATTCTCCATCTATTATTAGATATCTTGAACCCCTTACAGGGGATATGTTTAAAGCGCGTTTTGAGTATTGTCATTTTGACGAATCCAATTTTTTCATTAATAGGTAAAGAAAAGTAAGCATGACAAGATATTACTTGGGATAATAAGACCCTGTCTCAATTTGATCCTCCTACAAATGAATGTAAACTGGAAGTTCAGAAGATTATTCATTTACAAAATGTTGTAAATCAATTATCAGATGTATTTACTGACACTAAAGGTGTAGTAAAATCTTATATTCCTGCTGTTGATGCTCCAGTAAGAATTGAAGTCCCTGAAGAACAAATTGTCAAAACAGCAATAGGCGAATCTTAGGCACGCCTGAAGTATGGAAGACCTATTGGTGCAAAAGAAAAAATTTTCAGAAGGAAAAGAATACAAAATGAATTTGGTTTTCTTGAACAACACGTACCCACAATACAGACGACAAATATAATTAGTGCTCCTAAAGAACTCAAATCTTCTATTCCAGAACCTCCTGAAGAGGAAACTCTTAAAAAGTATAAATATCCTAAAAATTGACCTCCTGAAGAGGTGTGTCATGAAATGTTTTTCCCTAAAGAGGAACAGGTATTTAAAAATAATGAGATCTCAATACATTTCATGAATACTAGAGAAAATCTGGATAGAAATAAAACTATTATCGACAACATATTTTCATGTAAAATGGCCATTAACAGTACCAGAAGTAATGAAGAAAGTGAGTCAAAAATCGTCGAAGAATATCGACGTAGAAATGATTGGCCAAAATGGAAAGCAACTATTGAAACTGAATTAAATTCACTAGCAAAGCGAGAAGTACTTGGACCTGTTGTACAAACACTAAAGGGTGTAATGCATGTTGGATATAAGTGGGTATTTGTACGAAAACGTAATGAGAAAAATGAAATTGTGCAGTAGAAAGCAAGGCTTGTCGCACAAGGTTTCCTGCAGAAACCCGGAATTGATTATGAAGAAACATATTCTCCCGTTATGGATGCAATCACATTTAGATTTTTGATTAGTTTGGTTGTCACAAAAGGATTAGAAATGCGGTTGATGGATGTAGTTACTGCATATTTATATGGATCCTTAGACCATGACATATATATGAAGGATATAAAATGTCTGAAGTATCTACAAATACATCTAGAAATACGTATTCTATCAGACTACAAAGATTTTTATATGGGTTGAAACAATCCAGATGTATGTAGTATAATCGCTTAAACGAATATCTATTGAAAGAAAGATTTGAGAATAATCATATATGCCCATGTGTTTTTATTAAGAAATAAGAATCCGGATTTGTCATTATTGCGGTTTATGTTAATGATTTAAATATTGTGGGAACTTCTGAAAAGATCTCAAAAATCGCTATATATTAAAAGAATGAATTTGAGATGAAAGATCTTGGCAAAACAAAACTTTGTCTCGGTCTGCAGCTCGAGTACTTTCCAAATAAAATTTTTATTCATCAATCCATGTATACTGAGAAAGTTCTAAAATATTTTTATATGGACAAATCTCATCCCCTGAGTACTCCAATGATTGTTCGAACACTTGATGTGAAGAATGATCCATTGCGTCCTTGTGATGACGATGAAGAAATTCTTGGTCCTGAAGTACCATATCTCAGTGCAATTAGAGCTTTGATATATCTTGCAAATTGTACTAAATCAGATATTATATTCTCAGTTAATCTGCTTGCAAGATATAGTTCTGCACCAACTCAAAGGCATTGGAATGGTATTAAACATGTCGTTCGTTACCTTTATGATATGGTTGATATGAGATTATTTATCAACGTGGATCAAGTCAACAATTGATTGGGTATGCAGATACAAGTTATTTTTCAGACCTACACAGAGGTAGATCTCAAACTAGATATTTATTTACTTATGAAGATACTGCTATATCATGGAGATCTGTTAAGCAGACACTATCTACTACTTTTTCAAATCACTCAGAGAACATTGCTATTCATGAAACAAGTCGAGAGTGTATTTGGCTGAAATCAGTTATTCAATATATTCAAGAAAAGTGTGGACTTCCCATGATCAATAATAGCCCAACAATTATATATGAAAATAATACTGCTTGTATCACTCAAATCAAATGAGGATATATCAAAGGTGACAGAACCAAACATATTTCACCTAAATTCTTTTATACTCATGAATTTTAAGAGAAAGGTGAAATTGATGTCAAGTAGATACGATCTAGTGATAATCTGGCAGATTTATTCACAAAGACGTTACCAACTTTGACATTCAAGAAGATTATGCATAACATTGCAATGTGAAAACTCAAATATCTATTGTCATGCACTTTTCAGGAGGAGTAAATATCCTGAAGACTTGTGCTGATTATATTCTTTTTCCTTCGCTGAGATTTTGTCTCACTGGATTTTCCTCTACAAGGTTTTAATGAGACAATCTTAAAGCACTTGTGGATACATAAGAAAATTGTACTCTTTTTTCTTCGCCATTGGTTTTTCTTCCTACTGGATTTTTCCTTGGTAAGGTTTTAACAAGACAGATTTTTTATTGGTGGTCATTCAAGGGGAAGTGTAATGAAACAAATACTGAATGGTGGGATGGCTGCCACCCCCTATCCCACCACTAAAATTATGTGAATGATCACACTACTATTATTTTAAATCTTGCATAGTGACTTGTATAGTAACTTGCATAGTAATTTCAAGGTCTATAAATAAGGGGTTCAGTTGTAATAAAATTCATAAGAAAATATAGAGAGAGAAGAAAGTTTCAGTTTTTAAGAGTTTTAAAAAGTTTCTTATTTTTCTCCTACAATAATAGTTTCTATTTTTAATTTTATAACAAAACCATCATTCATGATTTTGTAGTACGGCCATATACTAACCTGCATAACTGAGTAGTATAAATGTCTTGGCGATTTTTAGAAGAAATTTATAAATATAGGGGCAGGCCAACATTCGGGCTGCCATGGAGGATGAACATGCCGGTCCGAGAAATTTTTAAAACTTTTGCAGGAGCAGTATGTGTTTTGCATGAAGGGTCCCTCAAAGAAATTATTTTTTGCTCCTCAGGATAATTAATCCTAATTTTGAGTTTTAACCCGTTAATTCTTAAAAAAAAAAATTTAAGTTTGAATATATGCAAAAAATTAGGCTCCTCAAAGTATTCGGAGTTTCATTAAAACAAACATTAAACAGCCTCAGAAATTCCCAACACATGCAATATACACGCATTGTATTCGGCGATCTTGATCTCATTGCAGCTTCTCTTCTCTTATTAATGGGGATTTGTTGATTTTGTTTTTTGTTTTTTGTTTTTTTTTTTTTTTTTTTTTGAGCATGTGTTGGCCGGGATTTGTTGAATTTACTCGTGTAATTATGATAATTAACATCAATAGTACAATACCCCTAAAACAAACCTTATAACTTAGTATATAATTAATTACTATATATGGTAATTAAAATTAGAAATATTTTTGTATTCGAAAGTTCTCTCTGAGATAACTGTGTAGATATGCAAGTTGGTTGTCTAATCTAGCTAGCTCCCTCGAACATTGAAATACATACAGAACCGGAAACGCCAAATGAAATATTTGAACAACGAAACAAATTTATAGATTATCAAATACGTACCTGGAACTAACGGCAAGAAGAAAAGCTCGATCAAGAACTTATAATTAAGAAGACGGCTTCCAGAGTTTGCTCGATCGGGTCTCTCTGCATATAAACCTAAATAGAAAGGGAAATGTATATTATATACAGCTAGCTAGCTCTATATGCTTCTGTTTCTGCTTCGGATTAGGATCAACTTATTGATGCTGATTTAGTACTCATGTCCTAATTTCAAAGCTCTCGTGTGAACTAACAAAAAGTAGTTTTTTGACTCCTTTAAAAAATTTCCTTAATGGAAGCTAGCACATAGCAGTGTGGGTGCCAACCGCCATGTGAGCGCGACAACTTTTTTCGGTTTTTTCCCCCGACCCGGAGACTCTTTTTATTTGTTTTTTAGTCCCGACGGAATCTGACAGGACCAGTTTCTTGCGAAATTTCTAGCTAGTTTCTGGTTCTAATAAATTAATAATGGAATTACATGGGTCTCGGTCCCCGACCCCCTTAAAGAAAAATAGTTCGTTGTCGGTGGTGTTCCATTCGAATCTCTTTTCAAAATTATTTTTATTTATTTTTTATTATATTTTTATAATTCTATTTAGTTTTTTATTATATTTTTTATTATATTTTTTTTCATTTTGTTTTATTATATATTTTTATTTTATTATATTTATTATTAAAATACAATTAAAAACAATTTAGCCACTTTTAATGCTGGAATAATCCGATCGATCCGAGCGCCTCTCATTAATAATACATGCACACCAATCACGGTATTCAGATTTGACAGGTATATTTTATTTTAAATAAATAAAAGACAAAAACCGCGTTTTACTGTACTGTGTAGTAAAAGTTACGGTACTAATTACAATTTGTCTTACCTAATTATTAATATTTTTTGAATAAGTTTTTCGCCCTAAATTGTATATTTACCGTATGGCAGTTTGAGTCGTTATAAATTAAAGCGTAATATTAATATAATTATATTTCCCTTACATAATCCTCCCCGCGTTGTTAATGAAACTAATTAATAAAGTTATATTTTTATTTTTATAGTATTAAAAGAAAACACACTCGTTTCTCCTTTCCTAAATACAATTGTTTTAACAATTATAACGTTAATTTGACATTATAGTACCCTAATCCTTATGATCATCGGAACACTATTTTTACATAATGGACAAAAAAATCATTAGATGGTCTTCTTCTCAGATTCCCCTGATACCACAAGAGGCGATGACCAAGTTTACCTAAAATTTTTCCAAAAACATTCTCAGAAGTAAAAATGTAATTTTATATTAGAGACAATACAATTTAATTAATCCAAAATAGACAAAAGGTCAAAGATTAAAAAATGAATAATTTTTTTTACAGTTTACATAGAAATGCTCTCATTTTATGATTAAATAAAATGAATTTTTATTTGTAAATAAGGATATTTTGATTAATTTTATTTTAAAATAAGGATTTTTCTATTTTTTTATTGTTTGGATTACAAAGAAATTTAATTTTTTAAACTGTATATAGCATTGTCCTTAAAAAATAACAAGAGGCACTAATCATCTGAATAAAAATCTTGATAATTTTACTTGCCAAACAAAAAAAAATATTTTAGAATCTTTGGACAAAAAGATAGCTCATCAAGCAAAATTAACCAAAGTACGGCCTTAAGAATAAAGATGTAATTTTATTTATCAAATTAATATATTAGAACCTCAAAAATAAAGAGGTAATTTTGCTCATTAAACACAAATCCAAGAACCAAAAATGAGTTTTTATTTGCTCATTAAACACAAGTTTCAAAGACAAGAAGGTGATCTCATAACCTAATAGTACAAATTACAATTTGCTAGTCACATGCCCCGATAGCTTTTATTAATGATGAGTGTGATGAGTGTTGGATGCTCTCTAGCATTACTCTTTATTAATAGAATAAGAAATGCTATTTATATACCGTTTGTATATTTTTTACATACACGTTGTATAAAAATTTTATTTTTATGCATTTTTTAGTTTAATTATTAGTATTTTTTATTTTTATTTCTTTTTAATCATGTTTTTGTCTTTTATTTTTATATTTTTTAATATTTTAATCGATGATATTGTCACCTCACCAATTTTATAAATTAAAGGTACGCAAGCCATATACTTGTAGCGCCATTACTCTAATAGAATACTCTAATAGAATAGATGGATCGTTTTACTCAGCCGTCCAATATGTTTCATTGGGCATGCCGTTTAGTAGAAATTATATATTTTTTATTTTAAATAGTATTTAAGTTTTTTTTTTTAATATACTAATATATTGGAAGTCACTTTTTTAACTATTAAGAAAAAAAATAAAAACAAAATATGTGCGGCCAAACTCAAAGAGCAAACGACAATGTTATGGTGCCTATCATATCTGCCCACCAAATGTGCACACTAATTCAAACGAGTTTTTTTATTTTTCTTAACCATTTTTTAAACTTTCTTAACTTTTAAAGATAAAAAAAAAACAACATATAAATTTACTATTAATAATTTATTTAACCATTAAATGAAATATAAAAACTAAAAATATATGAGGGAACGTATTTATTTTTAGTTTGGGTGTGTTTGAGAATATTTTAGAAATAGAAAGTGTTCAAAAGTATTGGAGAGTATTTTATTTCCAAACCTGCCCTTAATAATTATGTTATCATTTCTCAAGAAAGAGTATTACACATATAAAGAAATTATATAAAATAATTTTACAAAGTGACGTGACTCCATGTGAACCATCATATCTACATTATAATAAAATAATTTTATAATTTGACAGACCACATTAAGATATATCAGTTTGTAAGATTACTTTTATATAATCACTTTATAATTAAAGTATTTTTCTTTTTCAAAAGCATATCATGAGGACATAATAGCATCTTCATAGAATAGAATCAAACATCCTTTTCATAATTGGAATAATGAGTCCTAGGGGTGTAAATTTAAACCAAACAAGGGGCCTGGATCGGGATGAACCAAATCGAAAATTTCGATTTTGGAGCAGTCTACTTCGGTAAAGAAATTAAAGAGCCGGATAGAATTGGTACTGGAGAATAATCAGGACGTAATCAATTTCAAGAAATGTAAAATTGATTATACCAGTTTGGTTATTAATTTTGTCCAAAACTAAATCGAACCGGATCGATTATACTCTTAATAAGCCCATCAAACATAAACCTTAAGGATAAAAAGGTAATTTTACCCATCAAATATACTAGAATATCAAAGATTAAGAGGTAATTTTACTCATCAAACAGATATCTCAAGAACAAAAAATTAGTTTTTCTAGGATAAGATTTTTTTAACCGAGCACCAATTACATTAATTCATGCTACATACCCGAGAGCTTTTATTAGTAGAATAGAATATTGATCGTTCTACTCATTGCGCAATATGTATCGGTGGACGTATCGTCTAAATATAAATTATACTTTTTTATTATAAAGAAATCATTTTAAAATGTTTTAATTTTAAATATATTAAATATACCAATGCATTAGTAATCATTTTTTATTTATTAAAAATTAAAAAACTAAAATATATGAGCGATGAAACTCTCAGACCCCAAAAAAAGATAAACTAACATCTTCCAAGAATAAATATACAAAATATATATGATCCGAATAATGAGACAGACGCATGATGCACGGAAGTCGGAACGGATATTCGAGGACTTATCGGATCGGATATTCGAAGACTTATGTAGTTATATGCAGTAACCTAAGGAGTCATATAGCGGATGTTAATTATCAAAGTATTTTCCTCAGCACATAAAAGATACAGATCCGAAAATCTATCAAAGTATTTTCCTCAGCACATAAAAGATACAGATCCGAAAATCAAACCACCGATCCCATGACTTTTGTGGCACTTCCCATTTAAAGGTACCGAACTCCAAAAGAGCTTTTCCAAACCAACACGTATTCAAAATATTATAATATTATTTGTTATGAAATAAAATATTATGAAACCAAAAATAAATAATAAAAAAAAACACCATTTCGTTTGGCACAAAGACAATAATTTGCATAAAAGTATTAATAAATTATTTCCATTAAAGATAATATCAAATTAAGAAATTAGTTATATATGTATTAAAATATTAATTTTATCTCATTTAAATGCAGTTTTTTTTTAAAAAAAAAATAGAGATCTATTCTTTGGATTCATTTATAATTAAGAATAATAAAGATGTAATTTTCAAAGTTCTCCTCCCGGACCCTTTCTCCATTTGTAATTTCTATTTTATATTAATTTCTTTCCATTTAATCCTCAAATAAAATATAGAGACATACTAGCTAGATTATATATATCGGAAATATTCAACAGAAGTGAATATATTTTTTGCAAACAGATTGCACTTGTTATGGGAGAACCCATGTAAAAACTCTGATTTTTTTTTTTTTTTTTTTTTTGATAGGAAAAACTACGAAGTTTAGGACAGAAAGAATGCTCTGTTTCTTATGGGATACTGATAGTGCGCATTGGCTGCAGAATGGGAGGGGGAAAATGCTTACTTATAAACTAAAACAGTAAATTAATTAAGAGGTTGTGACTTGTAAGCGTGTCATGGACTGGGAGGGAGAGGCAATTACCCGATTTGTTTGCTTGCATCTAATAAAGTGAACTTTTAAGTTCATTTTTGGTTTTTGGTTTTTGGTTTTTGTTTTTTTTTGTTTTTTTTTGTTTTTTTTTTCTATGTCGATCGGTATGACCCGATGCAATATCCGACAACATTTTTGTTTGCGCTCCGGAAATTGGAAGATCAGACTTTCGACTCGTCAGCCTTTTTGATCTGAAATGATCCGATTGATCGATCTTCTAGCATGCCTGAAGCTTCCTTACAAGTCATCTACGTCTTTGTTTCCTCTTTCCATTATAAAAGGAAGATGCCAAGGATCTCGTTTGCATGAGTTTTTCTTATTCCTAACAAAGCAAAACCCAGATATCATGTCGATGAACATTGCCCGGCGTTCCAAACAAGTCTTTTTCGCTTTCTTAGCGTCATGTCCGAACTGTTGCCTAAACCAATAGATCATCCACCTGCAACAACACACAACCTGGAGTGGCAGGACATAATCATGTCGTTTTGCTTCACATCAGCCATTGAAATAGCACTCCAATCCCCGCAAACTCACTCCAAATTTCCTCCATCTTTTTATCTACTTTGTTTCGCTATGTTACTCATTTTCTCTGCCCTCTTTGTTGCCAAATTTATAAGCTCAAAGTTTCCCACCGCAGCCCGAGTACTGGAGTTACTTGCAGTCTTTGTCGCCGCCGCTGCTTTCTTCCTTGCCATAGCCATTCCCCTGCCACTGCCCCTCAAGTTAGACTTGGGTTATATGTGCAGTCTCATTGCTCACTATTATCATCTGCAATATTATCTTGTGAGCGTGTGTGTGTGTATATACAATTATGTCTTCTTGTTGTAGGAATATTATATCACATGAAATGCTTGTATGATCATTTGAAAGAGAGAGAAAGCAGTTATGATAGTTGAAATCGGTTGAAGTCATAGTGTGGTGTTTTGGGTAATGTGAGCCAGACATATTGAAGTACGTACCGATGGAGTATTCCGGTTTTATATGTATTATATATAAGAGAGGTGCTGTAGCCCGAATACATCCCGAATAGGTCAAGTTGGTTTTTTTATTTTATTTGATTTATTTACATTCATTTTGTTTCATTTTTTTGGTATTTTTAAATATTTTAAAAAAATGATATCATCATTTAAAAATACTTCTTCAATCATTAAATAAATAATTGTTTTTGTCATTCGGAATATGTATTCAAGACAATAAATTAGCATTTCTCTATTATATATAAAGGCATTATCTGTTGTAGTTTCCATCAATATTATCCATGCGTAAAATATTATTGCTACTTTAAAATCTCTCTCTCTCTCTCTCTCTCTAGAATGATGCACGATTTCCAGAAGTTTTACTCAGAATGAACTTACGATATGCACTGGCATATCTATGTGACGAATTCATTTACTGCATCATCATTGCAGGATAACAAACAGTGGAAATCTCAGCAATTTAGACATGTTTCAGTGTTGAAAGTTTGGATAAAATCTGAAACAGAAAGCCTACTGAGTTTCTTGGACTACAAAAAAAAAACACACACACACAACTTTGATGGAATTTCTATTATTCAAATCTCAAGAGTCTGGAATTTCCTAAGTTACAAACAAGGTAATGCACACATTCTCAATTGGGTTAAAATGGAAGTTCAAACACAGAAATTGTAAATTACAGATTGATACAATTATTTCTTTATCAGCCCCAACCTACTCCCCCAAATCCCCTCGACAATTTCTTGCCCCAAAAGAACCGCACAAATATTATATATGTATATATACTTTTTTATATAAGAAGGCTGCTCAAACCCTACCACACTGATAAAATAAATTAATATCAGAACTAGAAGATAAGTAAAGAACTAAAAAACTGGAGAAATGCATATAAGCACGCTTACCTTCTTGAAAAGCATCCACCGTTGACTGCAAATCCTGACGATCTTTCTCTAAGCTAGAAATTTTCTTTCTGCAAAATAATACAATGTGATAGTCATTTTCTGAAATCTCACCACAAATAACTGCACAGTGCATGGCACTGTTCATGTGAGGGGAGTGCGCTGAGTGTTGGCTACTCTCCTCACTTTTCCATAACTAAATACTAAGAGTTCCACATTGACAGTTTGTAAATAGTAATAAGATAATTTGTGAATAGTAGTAAAATAATTTGAGTTGAATATTTTTTGAGTTTTGGGAAAGGAGAGAAAAATTTGAATAAAAAATATTTTCTTTTTTATGGGTAATAAGAATTTAATTCATTTAAATATGCAAAACCAAGTACACATGAAGTGTACTAGAGATAAAACCTAGTTACAAGCAAGAAAAGAAAAACTAAGACAAGACATTACAAGAATTCCCTTCTTTTACAAGATTTTGTACCCAAAAACTGAGTACTAAAGAAAAAGTCCCTAAATTTACTCAAAAAACGTTCACAATCATCAAAACACTTTCCATTTCTCTCGAACCATAAACATCAAAACAAACACAAGGAGACCACTCTCCAAAAATCTGCACTACCTCCACGAACTAGAAAGTTGTTCCAGCTTGCCAAGAAATCCACCACGCGCAAAGGCATGACTCATGCAATACTAGCCCTATTGAAAATTTCATTCCACAAAGCCGACACCACTTCACAATGTAGGAAGAGGTGGCTTACAGATTCCTTAGCTTTCTTACACATAAAGCACCAATCAATAATGAACAGCCCCATTTTCCTCAAGTTATCAATGATTAAAATTTTCTCAAGACAAACCAACCAGCAGAAAAAAAAAAAAACAGCTTTCCTAGGGACTTTAGATTTCCATATGCATTTCCAAGGAAAATTATTATCACCCTTGCAGCTCAAATATTGCTAAAATATTATAAAAAGATATTTAAATATTATAAAATTAAAATATTATTAAAATGTAATTTTATAATATTATTTTTGTTTAGGAGATTTGGAAAGGTTGAATTATTTTTTATTTTTTGTTCGATAGTTTGGAAAAGTTGTAATCATTAGTTTAAAAAATTTGTAATGATGGTTTCAAACCTTGCAAGGGATGGGAATGAATGTTCTGTTTTGTTTTAATTTTCCAAATTTAGCTTGTAAATAGGTGTCTCTCAATTGTATACTCCATGTGAACTTGGGCTATGCCTATTTACTTGGAATAAAACATCTCTTATTACTTATATAAAAAAAATTATAATGATTGGTTTAAAAGTATTTGTGTTGAGTGGTGTTTGGAAGGAGAAGGGATGAGATGAAATGAGAATTTTAGGATGGAAACTTTTTCCAAACAAGCCCTCAGTCATATAGTACATCTAATCACTCCTAACCAATAATAAAGATCTTGTGATTACGAACAGTGGTACCTTGGGCTATATAAGTCAGTTTGAACTCTCAATCAGAACTCGGAATAAGTGCCACACAAGAGAATAACATTATCTGAAGATATCAAAATAGGAACACCATTAGCAGAAAAAAACCACCCCTAAAACAGGTCACTGAGATTATGAGTTTTCATATACACTATTCAGGAAAACTCTCTTTTCACAACAAATGGCAAATAAAAGCACCTTTTCAACAACCACAAATACCATATTTCAGCAGCAAATCTCTCACACTTCTTAAAAACTTCAAACTCAAAGCAGTCCAGATTCATCAATAACACGTTTTGTAATTTAGCAATTTTTCTGACTCATGAGCATCACACATTTCAGAATTAACTTTTAAATTTATTTTTGCTCTACTATAAAACTATAGTATTTACACATTCGTTTTCAGAGCTTTAGATAACACCGCATCCACAAAAGAGAAAGCCTGGCTACACCCATTGTTCTTATTGATAAAACTACAAAACAAAGCATGGAATAAAGGTAGCTTAATTTAAATGAATCATATCACAGTTATTTGTGTATAGATTACTTTTTTATGAGTAATATAATATCATTAGAAAAGCACAGAGGGGCGGGCGTAATCTTAATATCATTAGGTGCTAGCTTTCATATACTTCCTGTGTAATTGGGCTAAAGCTATTTACTTGATTCAATATTATTTTATTCTTATATAAATTTGTACACAAGACAGCCCCTATTCAGAATAAAACGAAAAAACAGCAATTCCAAATTCTGAAAAGCTAAAAGCAGTCTCATGAGCCATAATCAATGTGTAAAGGGTGTTTGAGAACAAACTTTGTCCTAAACACCCGGGAAACTAAAAAAGAAAAGCATACTTGTATGAAGATATTTCAGCTTGTGAATTCTCCAACTGCCTCTCCAGCTTTAGCTCACTAGATCTTAATCTGAGTGCCTACGTGAATTAATTAGAGAATGATTTCAAGAAATAAAATGGCGAATGGCAACTGAGAAAATACCAGTATATGGTACAATATCTGCATTTTCAAAAAGAATTATTCGTGCATCTGACACAAAGCAGTCCCAGTACAGCCTATTTTGCAAGTCAGATTAGCCTATCCTCACTAGATTCACAGAGACTTTTTCACATTGCTTTATCCATAATCCTTTTATCATTGCTGACTTAGTCTTTAGGAAAAGTCTAGATGAAACACTTCACTTTCCAGTAAATGATGGGTTTCTATTCAAACTAATTTGTTTAAGTACAGCAAAAATGTTTTCATCACGATACATACAGTTTCTTCTCTCATACATTTTACTTCAAATAAAAATAAAATTTAATGGTCAAACTTGACTAAAGTCACTTAATGTAGTATATAAACCAAGCGTCCCAAGACACTAATATCTTAAACTTAAACTCATGCAGACAACTATAAAACTAACAAAATATTTAGGAAAATGAAAAATAAGATGACCAAAAACACCATCTCATCTATATCGGAACTTTTTTTTAACCAGCATCTAATATCAAAACTTCCATTTTGTAAACCTATTACTATAATGATATCTTTTTTTTTTATTCTGATCAAATTAGGCAAGTTGATTTCCCGTATTGCATAACCTAATGGTTCTGTTAACCATACTGCCAAATCTGATCATGGTACTGACACTTTTGAGCCACTAGCCTGACTGATCAAACACAGAGTCTGCAAATAACAACCCTAAAATATATACCAAAGCGACTTCGACAAAATTCTCAGCGATTCATATTTACAATTCTAAAAGAAGCACATATGAGTTTGTACGTGTTAAATACTGACACACATAAGGGCATATGTAAGGCACAAAAACTATTATTTCTCTGTTACATATATTCGATGGTGAAACAAAAACTATATTGTTTTGCATGATATGGAATGACATAAGCCTGATGCAACTTGGGCATAAATTTAAGGGTAAGAGAAAAAAAAAACTTCTAATTAATGTTTTCCTCCCTCATACCCAGTTTATTTCTTTCATATGCACATTGTGTACTTGAGTCGCACCCTTTTATACTATTAATGAAATTTAATCAATCATAAAATATGTATATGTAGTGGCATTTCTTCATGAGAAGGCAACAGCATAAACATAAAACATTTTTTATAAGTAAACAGCATAGACATAAACATACCAATAGATTTTACTACCTTCTCTAAACCAATAACTTCAGAAGCCAGTAACTTCGCACGTTCATCAGCGGCATTACATTCTAGTTGTGCATTTGCATATTCAACTTTGACAGACTCAAGTTCCACCTGCCCACATTAAAGGGTGACATATAGCAACTAAGAGTAAAGGACAATCAAACTATAAAACATTTTGAAACCAGACTTACCATGACAAAATCAAAAAGAGGCAAATAATAAAACTAATACCGAGACACAATCAAATAAGTTGATTTGAATTAGCAAACAGCAAACTAAAGGATGACAGATACTAACCACTTGAGCTTTGATTTCCTCCTGTAAGATCCCCATGTCAGATTTGAGTTGGTTGACAACACTTCTCTGAGGCAAATATAAGTGAATAAAAAACAGATGGATTAAAATTTAAATGTGGTAGCATCTCCACGTCATATTTGATTTGGTCGACAACACTTTACAGAAGGATATATACATGAAAAAACAGATGGATCATAAAGCCATGTTTGGTTATTCTACTTTTTAAAAAATTTAAAAAAAAAAAACTTTAATCCTAACATCTTTCAATCCCAAAAAATTATTCTATTTCAACTTTTCAACCAATCATTTGCCTAGGTTCCAGTGAAAAAAAACTTTTACAAAAACCACTAAACATGTGATATGAATATGTTTGTCTACCTTCCTTGTGAGAGAAAGAGAGAGAGTATAGATATCTCAAATCAAGGAAGAGATCACGCTGAAACATAATAATTGACAAGCTGTCTAAAATAAAATAGTATTTCCACAAAACAATAAATTTAGAGCCAACCTGTTGATTGTAACTATCTGTCATAGATGAATTTTCAGCAGCTAGGGACTCTGCTAAAACACGTGAAGCCTCAAGAGCTCGTTGTGAAGAGAATTTTTCTTGTGTCAAATCTTCAATATGCTGCATGCACGAAAGACAAAATCACTATAGTAAATATTTGAAGGCAACAAGCTCAGAAGTTGACATCAATGCAGGGGATGATAAATATAGAGTTTAAACTATTAATAGAAATAATAGTTAAAATTACTAAAAGATTACACTTTCGCATTAAACAAATGACAATAATTCCAAGGCACAAACTGTAGTTATTAATCTTTTTCAAACGTTTAAAGAGTCTAGAGTACATACTTATCATTCAGTTTCTGGCAGGCTAATGGTTTTAATATTCAGAAGGCAGTACATCACATATTTAACTGAAAAACTACTCGGCCACTTTCTCAAAAATTCCCAAATCAAATATCTCCAAATCATTATAAGCTGTTCAAGCCTAATTGACCGTGCATAAAAACTAAGTAGATTCTTCCAAACCTTCTGCTATATAATTATCCGAGTTTGATGGTAAAAAATCATAGCCCATTTTTTGAACAAGTAAATGCTATTTAAGTAGTGTCAAAATGAAGGCAGCTTGTATGTCCTCTCTCTCTCTCTCTCTCTCTCTCTCTCTCTCTCCTCCCCACCTTGTTTTAGTTGGGAGGAGATGCCATCTGGTCCAAAGAACATTGAGCTGGGTGTCTCATATCCTCTGTTCAAGGGTGGCCAGTTTTTAATACAATTTGGCTCATGAATGAAATTTTTTAATCAAACATATTTGAAAACCTAACTTATATCTTCAAACAAAAAATTACTTATCGAAAAAAAATATCTTCAAACAAAAAACTCAAATCAGGCATTGACATACTAGGTTTTCCATTAACAAAACTCGAACCTAAACGGCTTCAAAAAAGGAGAAAGAGAAGCACGGGGGCTGGGGGGTCAGTTTTTGGAAGTGGGGATAGGGTACTGGGAATTAAGGGATATAATGGAAGGAGGGAGAGAGAGGCCGTTTGGGGACTGTTACCATGCCATATAATTATGCTATTTTGATGGTAAAAGCTCATTGCCTTTTTTTTTTTATAAGTAAGATTTTATTATAAAGAAAAGGCGAAACACCATATACAAAAGTCTGAATACAAGGCTTGTCAATTAGGCAAAGCCGAAACAAGAAAATTCTGGAGACCCATGCCATTGAAATCCACGGTAGTGGTCCAGGTACAAAGAGTGCTAAAAAATAGAACTTTCAATTCCTCTAAGGATCTCTCATTGTTTTCAAAAGTCCGCTTGTTTCGCTCCTACTATAAGCACCACATGATGCATATAGGAATCATCTTCCATACAGCTTGAAGTTGTCTCGTGTCTTGTAGGGTAGGCCAAGCTGCCATTACTGCCACCATGGTCTCTGGCATGGCCCATGCTAAATTCAGTCTACTCAAAATCTCATTCCAAAGAACTCTGACTGTCATGCAATGTATGAGGAGATGATTCACCGATTCACCATTGCTACGGCACATACAACACCAATTTGCGAGGATGACTCCCCTTTTCCTCAAGTGGTTTGTTGTGAGAATCTTGCCTAACGACGCTGTCCAAACGAAGAACGAGGCTTTCGTCGGTGCTTTGTGTCACCAAATCTTCCTCCACGAGTACTAAGCCTCTGTGCCAATGAGTACCATATAGAAAGATCTGAGTGTGAATATTCCTCTCCCGTTAGGGCTCATTGCCCATTTTTTGAACAAGTAAATGCTATTAAAGTAGTGTCAAAATGAAGATACAACTTCTATATCTTTAGTCTCTCTCCCAATACAACTTGCAAACCTATAGGATCATTTCAATAATTGCACCCTTCTACCCCTTGTTTTAGTGGGAAGGAGATGTCATATGGTCCAAAGAACATTGCACTGGGTGTCTCATATCCTCCGTTCAAGGGTAGCCAAACTTTTAATATAATTTGGCTCATGAATGAAATTTGAAAGGCTCTCCTAGATTTCCTTCCCTCGTTTGGGTAATAAATGTATTTTCTAAAATAAATAAATTGGGGTAACCAACATACATGGGAGGTGCATTTGTTTGAAATTTGAATTGAATTGAATTAATCAAAAAATAAATTACAAAAAAGATGAAAAAAGGATACTTTAAGTAATCATCCAATCTTACAAGGAACACTACTTTTTATACACAGCATTTACCCTACTAGTAATCAAAATTCGTTACTTCCAGCAATAAACCAAAAAATTAGTTTTGGACACCAGAAACATAATCCATTAGGAAGGATCTAAATTATCATAACATCAAATTACACAGCTAAAAGAATGATGGCATACATCTAGTAATTCTAACACTATCGATAAAGACAAGAAGTCACTCCAACCCACCCTACGCCCAAACCACAAGCCAGGCAGACGATTTCATTAAAAATTATGAGTAAGTGGGTGGGATACCCACCTACCTGATAATAGCCCCTAGCTTACTCTCTATAAATAGAAAAACCTACCCTTCAGCTACATGCCCACACACGCACTTCTCTACTTTTTTCATCCCTCTATTCTTCTTCACTCTAATTCTCTTTTTCCTTTTTCTTCCTCCTCTTTTTCTTACTTTTGAGACAGGTCTCTCAAAGTTGAAATTGAGAAACCCACAACCCCATGACCATGGATGTGGGTCTCTTGCTGGCCAGACCCCTACGACCATGCTTTGGGCTAAGATCCTCTAAAGGCAGAATCTCACTTATAACTTCTTTTCTTAGGCATTTGATCGTGATTTGGTTTGGTTGAGCAGGGTCACCTGACAACTATGCTATGCAAACCTCTTGCCCATCCAATGGGGACAGGAGGCAAGGCTGGCAATGGGACAGGGACAAATTGTGAAATGGCTATGGCTACCCATCTAGGGTGGGTAGCACCCCTTGCGTGTTATTATCCCTTGGTGTTTATGTTAACCTACGATACTTTGAAGCAAGTATCCATTTGAAGAGGAATTTTGAAATATAAAGGATAGTCTATGGACCACGGCCCATGCTTCATATATAGTAGAGGCTCCCAATAAATACATATTTGACTGGTTAAGGAATTGATCAGTCAAAGTAGCCTAATTAACTTCGGAAATTTAAATACTTGAACTTCCAATGGCTGAATCAGCTGACAACACCGATAGGCGCACAAGGTTATCAAAATGCAGCAACATAAAGTTGGGTACCTGTTCCAAAGCAGCAAAATCTTCATTGTGTTTAGCTGAATAAAAATCTTGTTTCATATCCACGGTATTCTCAATCATAATTGGTCACAGAGATCCCCCATCACTGGAATTAGTGGAAGAATTCACGGATTGATCAATTGAACTGGGACCATTAGGAGTTTTCAGCTTTAAAGAAGTCTCCATACTTTCACTCTCGACTGATGGCTTCTGAAAAAGAGTCAATCCTAAAACATCCATGCTGTTTGTATTTGAACTGTTGGACACATATGACTCCTCAGGTTCAGTATGTTGAAACATAGTCCCTGAAGAGGCTCTAGGCACATTCAGAGAATCAAGGAAGGATGAGCGAGATCTCCTAGGATCCGTTTCAGTTGTAACTGAAAATAGTGGTACATGATTGGAAGAACTTCTGACATCAGAACTAAAAACTGTGGTTTCAAATGCTTGCGGAGCTGCATTGTAGGCATCAGGCAAAGCACTAGCAGAGCCACTAAGTTTTCTTTCCCCAAAGTTGGAAATCATAGAATCACTGATGTGTGCAACACCATTCATATATTGCCCTCTTACATTAGTAGTAGGTTGAATAGATTCTACCAAAAAACCCCAAAACAGGTCAGCTCCTTCCCCCAAAAAACTATATATGCATACATACTATAAATGGTACAAGCATGTCCTAAAAAATGAAAACACTAGTAAAAGAATTCATATGTGCTGCTTAGAAAAGAAAAAGAATTCATATGTGCAAATTACCATCATAAAACGAGGAGGATGTACAAGTACTGGTCAGCATGGTAGCATTGCTAGAGTAAGCTTGAGGTAGAGTACCACCAGCTTCCAGAGGTGAGACTCTTGCAGTAGATACAAAAGAATAACCAGGATTTGTAACACCAGATTGCATCAAAGAACTGCCACTTTCTGTTGATTGGGTTTTATCTATCCCATATAGACTAGATTTACCCATTGTACTGTCCAAACCTTGACTTGTGTGTGGGTATGGAAGAATAGACTGATCTGTTGCAGTCTCATGAGGAAGTCCATCACCTACTCCAGTATATATTCTGAAATCGTCACTCCGCCCTTCTTTTACATGGCCATGACTGGCATTCATTAATTCAGCAAACCCAGGTGCGCCATATCTATTATATTTTGTATTATCTGAGTGTGTATGTACACCATCCACAGAATTTGTATCATAATCTTTCGCAGACAACTGATGAATAGCAAATGTGTCATTCAAAAACACTTGTTCGTTTTTAATGGGAAAAACATTTTTTTTGTCGTCATTGTCAATGATAGCAGGAGATAGTCCCATAAAAGCTTGGCCAGGTACATCAGATGTGCCAGCTCCCTCTGAATCCGCAATTCGAATGGGACCAGTTTCCAAAGGCTGTTTCTCAAGAGGCCTAACATCAGAAGCATAATTTTGGCTATTAGAAGCAGTTTTCTTCGCTTGCTCTGCTGCTTTTCTCTTGCGGAACTCCTCCAGCTGCAAGATAAATGAAGACAATGTGCAAACTTTGACAACCCAAAAATACAGTTCAGCTAAGATATTTGGGATTGAAACTAGAAATAAAAGGAAATGAAGTAGCAGGAAAAGTTGCAGATTCGTAACAAAATTATATAGCATATAAAAAGCTTAAGTAAAGAGTGACAGGAGAGACATCACAGTTATGTGAGTTTAAACCAATTAAAATACTCAGTAAAGCGCATTGCACCGGCAAAATAATGTGTCCGTGAAGACATCTTGATCTCAGTTGGTTTATATGACAAACCATGGTTGTTATCAAGTAAATTGTCAAAGGGAGCAAAAAAGGCAGCTAAATCGTCAAATTTTTAACCTAAACGTAACAAAGTATCTTCACGAATTTACACGAAAAAAAAATAATTCTTGTTGTGCAATGTAGTGAATGGTTTACTTATTAAAAAAAAAAAAAAGTGTAGTGAATGGTATAGAAATGTACACGGCATCACCAACTAACGCATGCATGCAATATAAATACAATGGCAATAGAAACATTGATGATATTTAAAAACAAGTAATATAATTCCAGTTGGGAATGTATACCAGTCATTTGAAAAAAAGAAGGATATACTAAAAGAAAAAAAAAAAAAACGGAAAACGTACCCGGCGCTTTCCAGCTTTCAAATGCTCTTGCTTCCGCATCACCTGAGCCGAAGCCATTCAGGCCCAAAGCCCCCAAACTCCAAAATTGGCCTACAACTAACCTACAATTCTCATCCCCACCATACAACATCGGCAAGAAACCCTAACCAAGCAGCGCGGATACAAGAATTGTCAAAATCCTCAGCAAAACCCTACGAAACAACCTTGAGATCACAATTGAATTGGGATCAAGAAACTCGTGAAATCACTCAAAATCCCAAATAATCCACGGTTGCAAAATTTTTCAAAATTTCAAGAAAAACAAAACACAAGATGAAAATTAACAAGTTTCCTTATACCCGTAAATTTGCGGAGGGTGGAGGGAGGGGGACGATCTGATCGGAGAGAAGGAGAGCTGTATATGAAAATCTTTTTTTTTTTTTTTTTGAATTTTACGAAGCGGGTGATAACATTACCCGGCAGGCTCTGCATATGAAATGCGAGTGTGCAAAGCAAGCACATTATAAGATTTGAGGTTGTCTTAAGATCTTCATTTTGGTATATTAATTGAAAGTGGCGGTTGCGTATGAGCACCACATGCTCGCATGGCCCAATCAAATCCTTAACATAATGCAAGTATTGTTGGGTCTTGTATTAAATTTATGTTGATCACTTGGAAAAAGATTTTCTTATTTATCCGTCCATACAATTCTGGAAATGTTTGAAAAAAGTTTATAATTTCATATTATCTCATTTCATTTTTAAATATTATTTAAATATAAATACTTTCACATTAATCATTATAATTCTTTCAAAATAATGGTTACAACTCACAACTTTATCAAATTATTAAATAAAACACACAAAAAATCAATTTTCCTAAATCTTAAAACAAAAATGATTATAACAACCCTATAACTTTATTATATCTTTTATTCAACTTTCTCTTTCATTTTTCAAAACCCAATAAATATTTAATTCAAATTATTTTATTATTATTTATAAATTATTTTAATTATTCTTATTTATAAAGTTCTTATTTATTTCATTTCATCTTATTTTTCAAACAAATTGATTATAACTTGACCAAAATAAATAAAGTTGCAACCCTCCAATCTAGAGGACTGTAATTGGGTATATGCTCGCTCTCGATTAGTAATTACCAGCAAGGGGCAATCAAATAATTGAAAGTCTATCTGATTTAGACTAAAAAAGATCATGAATTAAGGAAATAACATAAATTCCTAAAATAATTCACGCACAATTATCTACTATTTAAAAAAAAAACTCTAAACACAAATTATTAGGGATTACACAAAAAATAATCCTACAAAATGATGTAGGTTAATGTGATTATTTAGATTATAAGTTATATTTATTATAAAGTAGATCTAAAAAATTAGATGAAATCACATCAGTTTGTAAAATTACTTTTAAAGAATTCCTGCAGACTGATCTCCCCTATAAAAGCACTCCCCGATGGCCCGTAACAGCTCCGTTTAGACTGAGACCGAACGTCTCTCTACCCATCACGTAAAATTATCTTTATTTTATTTTTTATTATATTAATTATTGTATTTTCTTCATTTTATTTTTTTATTGTGTTTTCTAAATTTTATTTTTTTTAATATTTTTTATTGTATTTTCTAAAATTTTTTATTATATTTTTATTAAAGACTACTTTTTACACTGAAGATAGTCAGACTGACCCCAATGTCGCCCTTACTTTTATATATTTCTTTTATAGATATAGTAATACTCTTAAAAAAAAAACCTCTATTGCTTGAAAGAGTGCGCTCGATCAAAAATATGTGAAAAACCTAACTTTAATCTCCTCGAGCCATGACACACACACACATATATATATATATATATTTATACTAAAAAAGCCATTATCCATTATCTACAGTAATGAATAGTAAAATTAAAATTAATTTGTTTAATTTTCATCTTCCCTTTATACCCCTCTTCATTCCAGACTACTCAAACTCGCCTCCGTCCCACCCGAATTTTCTCCCAGCCAAACTCGTTATTACACGGGTTCAAACCCGTTCGGCTTTTCCTCCAAGCAACCTACGATTGTGTCTCACTGCAGGCCACTCAGCCTCACCGCCACCTCCGGCAACTTCCTCGTGGTTCGTCGAACAACCCTCCACCGTCGACTGCCTTTGGTAGGCCCTCCCTCAGCCGCATGCGAGAAAAATCCGAAATGGGTTCCATACGGATTCCTCTGCATCGCGCATCCATACGCCACCGTAAGCAGCCACCACAACCACCGTCGAGTACCACGACCACCCAGGACCACCCCTTCCTCCTCCCCTTGACCTGGAGCCCACAGCTCCTCCCTAGACCCACGCAGTGCACACATGAAACCCACGGCCTCCATTTCCACAATAACAACAATAAACTCCCAACAAAAATAACAATAACTTAAAGAGACCAAACGAAGAGGAAAAGATGGAGAGAGATATGGATCAGAGCTGAGAAGTCGAGAGCCAACAGGGATGAGAAATATGAGACCGAATGAAGAAAGAAAGAAGACGGACAGAAAGAGAAAATAATCGGGGATGAGAAGATAGAGACTAAACGCAATGTATTAGATGACATCAAACAGTGCGTTTTGAATCCTTTAATGTGTCTATGCCAAACGGTGTGTTTTTGTATGTTAATTGGTTTCGAATATTTTTAATTAGTGCAGTACGTTTTATTCTGATAGTGGCAGCATAATGCGGTGCATTTTTAGTCATCTAATATCATTTTACGCCAAACGGTTCATTTCTCGTCCCTTACCAAATATTAATCTCTTTTTCCGGTCTCTTTAGTTCATTCATTTAATTCATTTGGTTGTAATCATTTTGATTTTTCTTAGTTCGGTCTCGTTCATCTGATTCTATTTACTGTTTTGTAATCTGACATTATCAAATGAAATGATGTTTTGGCATGATGATGGGAGAGATGATGGCAGAGTATTATCTTCATTATCTACTGCAGTACGAGAGAGAAAGGAGAAAAAAATCCCCGTTTGTTGCAATGGTTGGAGATAGCGCTAAAAAAGGTAAAGGAAAATTTGTTGTTGTGATTTAGGGTGATTCACTGGTATGTTTTGTGGTGATTATTCTCAATTTTTTTTCCTCCGCTCATTTTTATTCTTTTTGTGTATTTGTTTATTTTTTGGTGATAAATATTCATCTTTTGATAGCATTTGTTTTTGTGGTATTCTCTTTATGCATTTGTTCTTTTCTTATTTGTGTTCTTGTGATAAATATCTCATCCATTTATGCATTTGTTTATTTGGGTGTATCATTTGAAATTAGTGGTCTGCGTTAGTGTCTGTGTGTGCTTCATTCTTATTCTTTTTATTTGTGCATTTGTTTATTTTTTGTGTGATAAATATTCATCTATGATGTTAAATAATGCTAGGGATTTTATGTTTCAAGTTATTGTTTTCATTCCAAGAAAAGTTTATCTTTCTGATTCTCTTTCTTTTCCCTTCTTCTTATGCCTGTGAATTTGGTCATTTAGTTCTAGAAATGCTAAGAGAAAGACTACTTTGGTTATCTAAAGAATAAAATCAACAATATTCCTAGATGGAATATGTCCTTTGAAAAACCAAATACACATAACTTAGATCATTGGCCATTAATAGATAAAGGACTTTTTCCTTTAATAGTTGAGAAAAATTGCATTTTTTTTATTTGTACATTTTTATATTTTTGGTGAGGAAATGATTTTAATTGATGTGTAGTTCCCTAAGGGAGATATATGACTGTGATTAATTGATTTTTTCATCACATAAGATTTTTACGTTAGCATTTAAAATGTATGCCATTAAGAAAACAACTTCTTGGTTCTATTTAGTCTCAAAGTTTTTTCTTTGTCCTATCATTCTCATTCTTTGTTATTTTTCTTAGCTCATTCTCATTTTTTTTTATTTGTGCATTTGTTTATTTTTGAGTGAGGCAATGATTTGAATTGATGTGTAGTTTCCTAAAGGAGATATATGGCCGTGGTCTGAGGAAGATATATGGCCATGGTTATTTTATTATCTCATCACACAACATTTTTACGTTAGTAAAAACAACAGCTCATTCTCATTCTTTTTTTTTTTGTGCTCCATCTTTGTTTTTTTTTTTTTTTGGGAATTGTATGAAAGAAATAAAAATTTGATATGTATATGCGACTTTTATCCTTGTCTAATTTCATTGCTTTTATTTTGCTCACATGATAGGGAGGCAATAGATATGTAAGATTTAAAGAAATAGCAGTCCACTATCGTAATCCACCATTCTAGCTCTTTGAAAGTGCTTTTTTCATTTAATTTTTTCTATAAGAGCATATGGGAGAAATGCATGCATATCCAATGCAAGGAATATTTTTCTAAAATTAAGCTCCACTTTTTATTTATTGGGAGATTCACAAACTATTGCCGCGGTTAGTTACACCGTTTGCTTCTAGTTTTTTTTTTTCCTTTTTCTTTTTGTTAGATTGAAATGTCAAAAGCATATAATTATCATAGAAAATTGACCTGGGCTCCAACTTTACTTCAATCTTCCCTGGTGGAAATAAAATAAATACACATGAGACTCATGAAAATTTTCCTGATGCTTGCTTTTGTTTTGCTCACATTATAGGGAGTAGGCCTGTTCATCCAGGGCCGGGTACAACCCGGCCCAGTTTAAAATTTTATTTATTTTATAACATTTTTTTTAAAAATGTTTAAGAAAATTTCAAATCCGGATTCCAGATTTGAGCACCCCTAATAGGGAGGCAATGGATATGTAAGATTTAAGGAAATAGTAGTCTATTATCGTAATCCACTATTCTAACTCTTTGAAAGTGCTTCTCATTTAATTCTCCCTATAAGAGTATATGGGAGAAATGCATACATATTGAATGCAAGCAATGTGAGTTATAAAATTAGGCTCCCCTTTTTATTTGATAGGAGATTCACAAACTATTGTTACTCTTAGTTACACCTTCTGCTTCCAGTTTTTTATTTTATTTTTTTTGTTAGATTGAAATGTCAAAACCATATAGTTATCATAGATAATGGACCTAGGGTCCAACTATACTGTTGTTTTCGTTACCCAACAAAGTAAAAGACTACCTATTAAGCTGGAAGTGTCAAATATTGACTTGAAAAACAACACTTCATTTGGAAGGGATCAATGTTATTATAATAATCTTAAGCTTAGCTCCGGTCCTTTCACTACTGCTACTTCACATGGTTATTGAATTAATTAATTTAAAATGTTATTATAAAACAACACTTTGTTTAATCTTTATTTGTTCATCTATGTTTCAGCCCAATTGAGGATAAAAATTATATTGGACTAATTACTCAGGATTGAGATATTGTTTTGTTTTGCTTTTTCTTATTTATATATACATATATATAAATGGACAATCTCTGTTAAATGAGGTAATTTGAGATTTTTTCTTGTTAAGTTATCAATTTAATTTACTGGTTTATCTTCTAAGTGTCGACTTTTTTATTCGAATGTTTAGAGTTCTGGTCTAAATAACAAAGAACATGCATTAGAAGGAAACAAGAAAACAAAAACAAAACACATGTACATTACAACCCAAAAATAAAAATAAAATTAACATTACTAAAAAAAATATGAGGATACAAAAAAGATTCTTTAGATCTAAAAGTATGCTATCATATTTGATAGAAGAAAAATCAAAATAGAAGTAAGAATGAAAAAACTCCCTACAAAAAATAAACAAAACCTTTATTTTTATTTATTTTTTTTATTTTTTTATGTAGCATACAAATTTATCACCACAACCATATAATAAAAAAATACATCACTCAACTTCCTTCCAAATATCTTTTCTATTAACACAGTGATCATTATTATTATCAGCACAAGTATTTAAAAAAGAAAGAAGAAGGAAAAATTCCAATCTTCCGAAAAGCTATGTTGAAAAATAAGCAATTTTACAAATGAGGCTCTTGGGTTGTTTCACAAAACTTTGACCACATTTTAAAAATATTTTATGTATGTTCATGTGGAAGGAAAAAAAAAAGAGTTCTTAAATAGCATGTTGGATGCATTAATTTCTTCATGAATTCACAGGAATTTGGTTAGTTTACTACTGCAATAAAGAACGAGAACAAAAAAATTAAAGAAAAGCAAAAATAGAATAAATAGAACATACAACATAATAGAAAAATTAACATAGAAAAATAGCAAAAAAAAAAACTTATTGAATACTTGTACTCAAATTAATGCTTCAGAAAACAAGAGTAGAATATAAAATTATATGAAGAAAATAACATGTCCTAACCATATTTGTTTATATTTTTCGATAAATTGTATGGTTGTTGGATGTATTTATAGAACTTTGAATTATTAATAAATGAATGAAACAGTTTTTTTTAAGGAAATTTATGTGCTTTGATACTTAATGGATAGATACAAGTGCAATTTCTGTTGAAAAATTGTAGGTTTTTTTTTTTGGTTGCTTAATTGGGATGTAAATGGATAGATGTTTCATGTTTTTGTGATAAATATTCATTTTTTGCAATCCTTGTTCAAAACTGATATCTTCCTTTTTTGTTTCATTGGTATATCTAAATGGATACATATTTTGGGGTCATAAATATTTATTTGTGCATTTGTGGTCTTCATGTTTTTGTGATAAATGGTATGTTTATTTTTTTCTTTCGTTGCTATGTAAATGGCTAGATGCTTCATGTTTTTGTGATAAATATTTATTTCTTGGAATTTTTGTTTAAAACTGGTCTGTATATATTTTTTGTTTTGCTGCTATGTAAATGGATAACATGGGCATGCTTTTGGGTACTAGATATCTTTCTCTCACAATTGACAACTAAAAAAAACTCTCACACAAACTAAATATCATATATTACTTAGGTTGTACATTGTAGTCTCTCCCCCTGTTTTTTTTTTTTTGTAGCAAAAATTAGTAATGCTATCTATATTGTACATGCTTACCATGATTATGTACAAGAAAAAATGACATCAATAATAACAATGCACGTATTCTTTGGTTTTAGGTAAATTATGAGATTCTCATTATTTATGAACATATGTATATGCCAAGTTATTGCTATTTGCATAGTACTTGGTGAACCTTTTTAATTATTAAAAGGCGATTAGGATAACTTTGTTTCTTATTCTTTGCGTTCGTTGTTTTAGCTTTCAAAGCAAAGCTATTCTCAACTGTTATAACATTTATGCATAGACTTTCATAGAATTTAAAGTTAATTTGCTAAATCTCTTGGAACTCTAGATAGTGTTTTGATTAGACTCTATTTTTGAGTAATATTAAAGTGGATATATGCAAAATCTCAAATGCATTCTATATTCGATTTAGAATTTGCTTTTTTATTGACAATACCCATTTTTTTCTAGGATTGGTTTAAAAATGTCAACGTTTGTTAATTTATTGAGGTTGGATTGGATAGGGGAGTGAATAGTAAGCAAAGCTGATATTTATCAGAATATCCAACCTTTTTCTTTTTCAGTGAAATCTTGTACATTTTCATGATTTTCTTATATCTATTACTTCTTCCTACCTAGGTGTGAACTCTTGTATAACCCTATATTTGGGCTATGCCAATTCTTATTAAAATAACCTATTATTTAGCATATATGTTTCCTCCAACTATACCAAAATAAGCAGCGTAACCTTGAACATATAAATCTACACAAGCATTAAAATTGGGAATGCCTATAAAATAAATAAACACGTATCTCTCAATTAATTATCTTTCCATTTGCTTGGACCTATAGTTTGTCTAAACGTATTGTTATTTGAATTAGTAGCTTCTAACTTAAATGAACTATCTTATTTTCATTCACCTCAGTTTTTTTCTTCTACACTAGATATTTCGTTTTTGAACAATTTATTTTAGAGTGATACAAGGCAAACATTTGTTGCACATAGTTGATAACTTAAAATATTAATATAAAGTAAATGAAAGACCAATAAGGAATAAATCCACTTTGAAGGACCATTATTTGTTATTGCAATTAATGGTTTTTTCTGCTTCTTTTATTTTTTCCCATTGTTGGCTTTTGCTTTTTGTAATTCTTTTCTTTTCATATTTTTTGATCTTTTGTCTATTTTCCTTTTTGTTTTAATCAGTTGTTAATGATTGCTTTCAATTATGGGCTGCTACAGTAGGGCTGATATATTGATTATTGGAGTTTAACGTTGGTTATTGTGGATTTATGGGTCAGATTGAAGTTTCTCGAGGAATAAAAAAGATAGAATAAAATTGTGAATTCATCAACATAGCTAAAAAATAGGATGAAAGTGGGTTTTTATTTGTGAGATAAATAATATGGGTCAAATGTTTGTTGCTCATAAATACAATAGGTCAAATGTTTGTTATTAATAGTTCGAGTTCAAATGATTCATTATTAGGTGATCTTAAAATTCATGTATGGTGTGAATATTTTTATGGAAGTAATGGTCTATCATGTTCATATTATATAAAAAGATAGGATGAAAGTATTAACATATATTCCTTTACAACTACTTAAAGATTAAATGGTTCATTCTCAATTATAATATAATTAAAATGGTCATAAAATTATTTTTATGCTTGTTGGTGGTGTGCTCCTAATTCTTCTCTTTTGATTAGGAACAGAGCATCAACAAATATAAAAATCATCTCTTTCTTCTTAAGATTATTTATTGGATGATGCTACTAAAAAAAAATTATCAATATTAAGGTTATTTACTCATTGTAACTATAATTTAGGCATTTAAAGTATATTTATTTCCTCTGACTTCACTATGATGTGTAATTTGCTTGTCTTTTTTTAGAATTTGAGGTTCTTTCAATTAATTGATACAATCAATTTACTTTTCTATCAGCTATTCCATTTTGGGATTGCAACTATAATGAATTTTTTTTTTTGGAGTGTCAATTTAATATTGTTATTCAAATGTAAATATGATAAATTTATATAATTTAGGTTGTTACTACTTGTTGATCACATCATTTGTTTGTAGGTCCAATCTAAGAATGTCTATAGTTAAAAAATTGTAATTTATTTTATTGATATTTTTCAAGTGTTATTGTTGCATTTAACTAATATCACAAAAAAAATGTACTTTTAGATATGATAAAATGGTTCTTATGATAAAATGGTGTTAATATATATATTTTATGGTTAAAGCAAATGATTAATTCAATTTTTATATTTAAGATTAAACTTTCTTTTAAATCATGTTGACAAAGTTTGCTATGTTTTATTTTTTTAAGCCAATAGTTGACTAGATGAAAGTTTTTTTTGAAGCAGAATTTTGTAGAAACCCGAAGAGCCATAATTTCTTTCTTTTAATTTGATATATGTATATTCTTTGATCATCATGAGTTTTTCTTATCAATTGAACAACATTCATTATAAGGAATTACAAATTGAATAGAGAAAAGCACGGCAAACAGTCACTAAAACTGATCCACTCCAAATATAATTCTATTCAAATTACCCTTCTATACCAAGAATGCTAAAATCCATGAGTTTAGAAAACAAATGAAAAGTACAAAAAGTACAGGAAATATTTTCAGAATCCCAAGATATATAGCTTAAACATTAAAAAAGTACTGAACTCTACATAAGTTTTCTTTATTATTCTAAGAACAAAAATTTCCAAATTCCAAAACAAATCAAAACAGCGATAGAAGCAATCAAATCCCAAAAATGAAGATTGAATACTTAACTGAATTACAAATTTTGGTCTTAGTAATATTGAATTACAAGTTGAATATCGGATTCCAAAACTGAATATTTTATTCAACTTATAATTCAACATTTTGCACCTATAAGTCATTTTCTTTTTAATAATTTCTTTGTTCTGATATTCAAGTGCTTTGGCTTTAGCCTTTTATTTCTTATTCTACTATATCATAAGGCTAAATATTAGTAATGTTTTGTTGACACTGCTTCTAAAAAGATTAAAAAATTAAGGAGAATGGACAACTTTGTGCTTCACTAATTATTTAGTATTATATATATATATATATATATATCTATTCTTAAATGAAACATAATTTCATAGAATCAAATTGAAACCAATATCTAGAAAAATGGGCATGCAAATGTAATAGTATGTCTGTTGGGTGTATTGAGGGACGTAAGTATGCTTTTGTGGTATTCGTTCTCATTTATATATTTACTAATGCATTTGTTAATCTTTTTTATAAATGGTATGCCTCTTGGGTGTATTTATTGAACTTTGAATTTTTAATGAATCAATGAAACATATTCTTTTTCCTTTTTTAACTTAAGCATTTGTTTTTATTTTTTGTTCAATATTATGACTCTTCAGTGAGTTTTGGTATTAAATAAAAAGGTTAAACCTTGTTTATCAGATTTGAACTTTATACATACATATATATATATTTATATATATTTGAGTTTTTATTGTTAGGTGGTATGGTATTGCATTGCACGTGATAAGTGGTTTATAATAACTTCTGATTTGGTAGCAATTTGGCATGTGTGAAAAAAAATTGGGATCCAAATATCTGATATGAGCATATTTTATTTTCAATTTCCTAGCATTTTGGTTTTTGTGTGAATTAGAAGCAATATATTCCCTAAGTTAACACTTTGAAATTATAAGATTGAGATTAGCTAATCTCAAAAGTTTGGTATTACTCTATTGTTAGGATCCTATTTTTATCCTATAACTTATGATTTATTAAGATTAAAATTGCTTAATAATGATATCGATGTGTTTCTAGATAACTGAAGAATAATTTGATGTAAAACAACATATGAACATAACATGAAGTGTTAGAAAATCTGTTCAAATTTGGAAATATATGGCCTGAAATATGATATAGGGTCTCAATAGCCTAAAACAGAAGTCATTGATGTCTTCACTTAGTAGCCAAGATCCATTAGAAAGATTTGTTATGAAAGAGTTTCTCTATACATTGATTGATATTGTTGATTGGTCTCTTTAAATACAATGCCATGCATGTTTCTAGGAGGAAACATTCAGGTTAAACAAACTAAAGAATCATGTGTTTTGCAAAACATACATTGTAGAATAGATACAATAAAATGTGGGGTTTGTTTTTGTTGAATAGAATAAATGGATATTGCGAAATTATTAAACTTGAGCCCATTAAAATCTATAGCCATTGCCTAAAGAAAAAACATATTAGCGAAAGAAAGTCCGTCTTGCCCAAGTTTGGTCAAATTTGGTCATTTCTTTTTTGAAATGTCCATGGCTTCTACTTAACCTTGCTTTGAAGTCGTATGTTGCAACTAGGAGCTGTTTACTTTTAATTTGCTTTTATTGGATAAAGAAGTTGTTGTCTTATTATTATTATTATTATTGTGTATTTAGTTACATTTGTCTATGAAATTGAAGTTCCTATGTTATTTTTCTTTTATATATTTTGTTGGAATGATATATTTTGTTAAATATGCTTCCATCTAAAAGTGTTTTTCAACTTCAAATCTTTAACCATTTCCAGCTTGTGAGGATTATTATATATTGTATATGCTAGCAAAAGTTTTTTGTTAATTTACCCAGTATAAGCATCTACCTTGTAAATCACTACTAAGTTACTAACATCAGGTAGTAGCTTCTCAAATAACTATTTGCTTAGTTTAATTGATTTGATTTAACTGTTTTTTTTTTAGTACAATGACTTTGCATTGTAATTTGGTACAAACTCATATTTTTATGTGACTGTTACTTCACAATGTTTTTGAAAAAAATGGATCATTCTATTTTTTTAATGTTGCAATGTTTAGTTTTATGCTTTTATTTTTTTTTTTAAGTTTGTCACTTCAACTTAATTTTCTTCTTCTAATAATGATCATAGTTTAGAAACACAATCTATTTTGGTTGAAAGCAAGGTATAGTTTAGAAATGTAATCTATTTTAGTTGAAGTAAGATAAAATGAGTAAAACCTTTTTTTTTTTTAGTTGAAGCAAGATATATGAAAAATTCTTTTGTTCTTTTTCTTTAGTAGATACCATCACGATATTATATGTAACAAATAGTATACTTAAATGCATGAAATATTTTTTCTTGGTTTAAAAAGCAAACGAAGAAGCAAATAAAATGGAAAATCTTCCTTTCAAATGAGCGTAACCTCAAAATGTCCTTAGTCAGTAACTTAAGAGATTAATGTAAAATAAATGAAAGACCAACAATCAATAAATTCACTTTGAAGACACATTATTCGTTAACACAATTAATACTTTTTACTTTTTTTTCCCTATTGTTTGTTTTTGCCTTTCGTGATTCTTTTCTTTTCTTATTTTTCTTTTATCTTTTGTCTCTATTTTGCTTTCTATTTTAATGAAGTGTTAATAGGTGCTTTCATTTATAGGCTATTGTAATGGCATTAATATATTGATTATTAAAGTTTGATGTTAGTTATTATGCATTTATGGATAAGATTGAAATCTCATTCCTTTTCTTAATAGAACTACATTAGTAATTCTTTCTTTCTTCTTCTTTGTCTTGTAACTCATTTTGGGTTCAATGTATTGTTTCTTCTTTTTTTATTTTTTGAATTCTCTTCAACTGTTTATTATCATTGGCATATCTTCGAAATCTTGCAAATGTATTCTCTTTTTTATTTTATATCTCTTTCAAATGTCTAATATCTCAACCCAATTATGCAGTTAGGATTTTGCTTTTTCTTTTCTCCCAACCCTGACAAGCAATCCATGGCGAGTGAGAGTAGTAACTTGCCACCACCAACACACTTCTTCAAATTAATAATACCTTCTACTCTAGCCAACAAAAGATTAGTAAGTAATACATATATCCATTAAATATTTTTTATTAATCAATTCTATAACTTCTATTCTATTTAATTAATTCTATTATGTTTAAACAAAAGTAACTCTAAAATAACTTCTATCTATATGCGTGAAGTCAATGTTATTCCAATTACCGATATATTTTTGTAAAAGCATCTACTTACAATATATTTACGAAATATTCACTTCGTTTGATCTTTGTAGAGCATCCCTAACAAATTTGTAAGACTGTTTGGTTCCAAACTTGGAACTATTATTACACTCACTTGTCCCAATAGGGACAGTTGGCAAGTGAGATTAGAGATGGCTGACAACAAGATATGGTTTTATGAAAGTTGGTATGATTTTGTACAATATTATGCCATAGATATTGGGTATCTTTTAGTGTTCAGATATGAAGTAAACTCTACATTTCATGTCCTTATATTTGATAAAACTGCTACAGAAATACAACATCCAGCAAGGAATATTACTGATAAAATAGCAAAAGTTATTTGTTTATCAGATGATGAGGAAAAATTAACTGAAGATAATCCATCAATTTCCGAAACATCTGACCAAGAAAGAATGAGAATTATTAATGCAAGAGAGAGAGCAATTTAAGTAGCCAATAGACTAGAAGTTATAAATCCTTCATTTATGCGTTCCTTGCGGCTTCATAACATACAAAAAAGTTTTATGGTAAGTCTAAACTTATCATTAATGCATTATATTGTTCAAATTCAATTACTTTTCAAAAATATGTACTTGATTTGAACTTTTTCTTTATTGTGTAGTATGTACCTGCTGAATTTGCTGCAAAATATCTATCGAAAAATCAAAAAGTCAAATTTCAAACATTTGATGATACAAGAGAATGGCATGCTATTTGCTTTTACAATAACAGTGATTGTTCATCAATGAGAATGATAAAAAGATGGAATGTATTTGTAAGAAAAAACAATTTGAAGGAAGGAGATGCTTTTGTTTTTGAGCTCATCAAAAGGAAACATATTGTGCTGAAAGTCTATTTGTTTCGCGTAGCTAACTGTATGTGAAAAAAGTTTTGATAAGTTCTTTCCTTTCAATTTCAGGTGACTTTGTTTTTAATCTAGACAAATTAGTAATCTTCTTCCTTCTTCTTCTGAACACATCATTTATTTTTCATATTTTGCACAATTTAGTATTTTAAAAAACTTAGATAATTCAGCATTTTTGGTAATTTTATAATCTATATCTAGCATATCTGATGTTAAATATTTGAAATGTAGATTTTATTCACCATCGTGATAAATATTTCTAATCATACTCTGTGTTCTCAAAATATTTTTCAATATGCATTACTAAATCGTTTAATGTGATTCAATACTTGTGGAGACAAATTTAATATAATGCATCATTGTTGGAATTGATATAGTTGGATATTTCTTATATAGTTCTTATACTTCTCACTATATTTTGGAGATTTCGAAAATATAGAAATCTTATATTGTTTTAAGATACAAATAGCTAACTTTTGATCCAGATCCCAAAACTGACGAAGATAAATTATTATTCAATATTCTATATTTATTTATTTATTTTGTCTTTGTAACTATTACTACACTTTGGCTTGTATATATCATTTGGGCTTATTTTTTACTTTTTCATGCCGATCAGCTCATGTATCAAGAGATTCTTTTATAGTGAGGATTATATTTTGGTCTCTTTAAATATATTTTTGTATTGTTCTTAGCAACTTCTGATAAATAATAGTTTTTGCCTCACTTTTTGTATCTTATCTCTTCGTTCTCCCTATATTCTTTCCCCCGTCTTTCTTATTTTTTCCCCTATCTTTCTTGCTTCTCTTTATTCTAAAAATCATTAATCATCTATTTTATTTTACTCGTAAAGTATGCTTTTCTATGCAGTCTTTAGGTTGGACAAAAACCACCAAAAAGATGCAAATGATGCAATCCATTATTTAGATGTGATATGATTCACAATTTTAAAGTTCTTTCCATGACCGTGCGTTTTCTACTCTTTAATGCAATTCATGATATTTGTAAGAAGTTCTTTCACTGAACAACCACTACTTACAAAATATTGAATTACTAACTTGCAATGTGATTGAATTATGTTGTTTCAATTCATTCAAAGTATCTCTACACTAGATGTTTATATTATTTTAATTTATTTTATAGTAATACAGGACAACATGCCTTGCACGTTGCGCCACTCCTAGTATATATATATATATATATATATATATATATTAAGTTTGCCATTAACAAAATTTGCATTGGGACTTGAGGCCATTATGGAGATATAATAACTAGAGCAAATAATTAAGAAATTGAACTAGAGCAAATGATCTCATGGAATGGAATTGAACTGGGACTTCATGCAAGTACGAGTAGTTTTGTGTTGGCAGCAGAGGGAGAATCCGATTTCTGCATACGTGCATAGCAATAATTAAGAATATTAATAATCAATATTGTGGGCGATACAGCTTCATTTCATAATTAAACAAATTAATAAAATAAAGATATATAATTAAGAAAATTAATTAAGGACATGGTGATATACCTCTTCATCAAACTCCGAGCTGGTTAAAGAAGATAGCCAAAGCCATGCATTGAAGTATGATCATGATAAGTAGGTTCTCAGTGATTGATAGAGTAGCCAGAAGAGTGATCGTCTTCCTTGCTAGGTACCCTGAAAATTGATAGAATAAATGGCATGTAGAGACATAAAGAATTAATAGACATTACATGACTTACCATTTTGTAGAGCTGTCTGACCCTCTATATGCCCAATTCTCTGTCGCATCATAATAATTATCATTTAAAAAAGATTTATATTGACACAAAAAGTCTTCTGAATCGCCAGAGGCATCAAGCCCCAAACTTGGAAGCTCGGGTACTGCTGGAACGTCGGAAAAAGAGGGTAAATCCAGTACCTGCATACATGCATGGCAATAACAAAGGATAATGATCAATATTGTACACAACCTCCTTTCATAAGTAAACAAATTAATAAAGAGTTATGGTAAAGCAAGCTAAGGACATGATCATATATACCTTCAGATCAGTAGGTTGTGCATTGAGAGAATAACCAGAAGAGTGTTCTTCTCCTAACCAATACTGTCCACATACCAAATTTTCTATGATCTCAGGATTGAGGCCATCAAAAGTCGGATTGATCATCATCATCATCATAGCTCTATTATTGAAACCAGAATTTGAAATTGTACAAGTTGACATTGGAATTCTCAAAATGTTAAGAGCCACCTTTTCAACAGTTGGAAAATCTGAACTATTAGTACGCCACCAACCCAAGATGTCAAAATCCTCATCTACTTTATATTCAATGACATCCCCTTCTAAATATCGATCGAGTTCCACTCTTGGTGAGGCATTAGAGTTACAAAACCTAGACTTGCGCCACATATTTATCATAGGACTACTACTGGGAAAAGAAGAGGGTAATTTCTGCCTGACAGATTCCATTGCTTGTTTGTCATGAAAAAGATTATTAAGGATGTTATGAATCTCTACCAACATCATCTCAGCCTCATCTTCACCATATAAGTGTTTGAATGCAGTGCTGACGAATTCAAGTTTTAGTCGAGGGTCAAAAATTGCTGCAATAGCTAAAACCGTTCTACACTTGCCAAAATAGCTCTCAAATTTACGTTTCATTTTATCTGCCATCAAGCGAATAAATTCGTAGCTACTTTTTTGCAAATCAAGCAATATTAAGAAAATGTCACAAACCTTGCTGAAGTACACATTTGCAGTAAGCCATTTGCATCCTAAAAGACCGAAAACAGTATCATATGGATATTTCAATTCTTTGTGTACGATTGCTGCCATGTTCCATTCTTCCTTAGATGGATTCAAGTCCATGAAGTCACAACCAGTAGCATCCAGGAGAGAAAACAGTTCTCTCAACTCAATGGCACTCTCAAGCAAGAGGAAAGTGGAATCCCACCTTGTAGAAACATCTTCAAATATTGTACTATACTTGCCTTTAAAATTGTGTTTCTCTAGAATATGCTGAAACTTCATTTCCCAACGTGGTGATGCTTCATTAATATATCTTATAGTGTTCCTTGTCTTATGAAGGAACACAGCCATCTCATTCATTCCAACCTGTAAAGGAAGGTTTATAATGTATGTAATGCAATGGATGTGGAAGAAATGGTCGAATAAAGGCAGCTGGCAATAAGTTCGATTTCTAAGCAAGCTTTTCATGTCTTGGACCATTTTATCATTTGAGTCAGAACTTCTTAAGGTGATAGAGCACAATCTCTTGTCAATGTTCCACTCCTCAAGCAACTTTTTTGCTGTTTCAAACAACAAAGTTCCCGCTTGATCATGAGCATGATTAACTTTTTTCAAGGCAATAATCTCCTTCTTCAATATCAGACCATCTTCAGGAAATTGTACGGCAAAACAACAATACACATTTTTCATACGATGGCATGTCCAAAACTGCATTATTAAACTGAAATAACAAGAAAGCGTCCCAAGATACTTGGAGAGTTTCTCCTTCTCTTCTTTGTAGACACGAAGAATATCAGCCTTTAAAGTGTCTTGTGAATAAAGTTTGAACCTAGGTTGTAAATTCTTCACAAAAGTTTGAAAAAACTTATGTTCAACCATATCCAATGGATATCCATGCTTAGTTATCATTCTTGCCACATCCAAGCGACTCCTTTCATTATCAAACACAAAGTCATCTGCAACGCCGGCAGTTTCAGGATGAGTATTACTCATCTTTTTTTTGTGTAGTTCTGTACGAACTTTTGGAGCCTTACATCTTGACAAGTGATTCTTTAAGTGTGTAGTCCCACTTTTGCTGGACCCTACGAGTTTCCTATTACAATGTTTACACTCGGCCTTGATTTCCCCGCCTATCTCAACCTTGTTGAAGTCGTTCCAGACCTCAGATACCGACTTTCTTCGTTTTGGAGAAGACCCATAAGTTTTCTCAGACCTCTCATCTTGCATTTGTAAACTAGAAGATATTGGACCTACTGAGACCACAGCGTCCATTTTGTATTCTGACTTCCCAACAAACTTACATAGAAGCAATGGAAAAAGATCATCATACATTTTGCACTACCATATAATATTATAACTTTTTTTATATGATATAATACTATAACTGAGTATAAATGGTTATCGAATTCTCAGAATAAAATGATAAATATAGGGGCAGGCCAACATTATTCAGGCTAGCTGGGAGGATGAACATGCGGTTCATGCCCCTAAGAAAAACTACAGTACATTATTTTATTATATTATATAAATTAACTGCAATACTACAAAAAAAAAAAAAAAAAAAAAGCTTATAACTAAAACTTGTTTGCTTATAGGGATAAAACTAAAATTCAAAACACATCTCAATTCATCATTACATTTTTTTTAATTTTTATATAAAATATAATAAAAAATTTAACTTTTTCAAATCTCAAAATAAGATTAATATTAAAAATATATTTTATAATAATATATATATTTTTTTAATTTTTATCTCATCTTATCTCATTTCTAAAAACAAAAAATTTTATGTCTAAACGTTCTTCTAGCTTGACAAAATTTTATAGATATGACCACTTGTGTATTAACAATGTGAAAATATATTTAACAACTTAATATGAAATAAACTTTAACATAATAAGCATGATGAATATATCGATCTTGAAAAAATGAAAAATAAAAAGAAATTCATGCTGGTTGCCTAGCTCGAAGATTGAAATACAGAACCGGAAACGTACGCCAAAATATTTGGACAAAAAAACTAATAGATCAAATTACACAAATACATACCTGAAAAAAGACAGATCTGAATATCTCGACGTGGGAATCTCTGTTAGTACGGTGCGTGTAACCGGCAGAGACGTCGGGGCACGGCGGTGGTTGAAGACCACACCGAGATATAATTTGCTTGCTTAGAATAAAAAAAAAAAAACAGAAACCCACGTACAGCAGGAAGAAAGCAGAACTAAGAAGATGACTTGGAGAGTTTGCTCAGGTCTCTGTACTTACACTTGATAGAAAGAGAAATATATGCACTAGGCTACTAGCCATTCGTGTTTGACATTTTAGTTTTTAACCTATCCGAAGACTCTACAAAGTTTTGAATTTCTCTATTATCATTTTATTGATGCATTAGAATAAAATATTTTATATTGATCTATTCTGATATGTCATTTTAGGATTAATTATTTATTATAATAAATATATATAAATTAACAATTAATAGAATAAAAATTTATATATATGTAAATCTGTATCATATATATATATATATATGTATTTATTAGAAGAATTAAAAATTTATAAAATGATTATAAATTAAAAAAATTTAAATTTAAATTGAGATACAAAAATAAATATGAATCACCATCATTATAGTCTTGAAGGATTAGAAGGTAAGTTGACACCGACAACATAATTTGTGTCTCTAGGCTATATGGCTACCATTATTATTTCTCAGCACATGATAGATACAGATCAAAAAATTAAAACCACAGATCCGATGACTTTTTGTGGCACTTCCTAATCAAACTGACCGAACTCCGAAAGAGCTTTCCAAACCAACCCGTATTCAAAATATTATATTATACTTTTATTTGTTTTGAAATAAAATATTATGAAACCAAAAATTAAAAAAAAAAAAAAAAGACATGCCATTTTGTTTGGCACAAAA
The DNA here is from genome assembly GCA_036898215.1 of Platycarya strobilacea. Taxonomy (NCBI): domain Eukaryota; kingdom Viridiplantae; phylum Streptophyta; class Magnoliopsida; order Fagales; family Juglandaceae; genus Platycarya; species Platycarya strobilacea. The sequence goes on along the minus strand of CM072545.1, from coordinate 41,180,851 downwards.
ACATATATCTCTTCTATAAACTCGAATTATGCAATATTAATCTAGAAAGTAATTATGCTCCAAATTACAAAAGACAATAATTTGGATATTATTAAATTATTTCTATTAAAGATAACATTGAATTAACAAATTAGTTATATAATTATTAAGATATTTATTTTATCTCATTTAAATGCAATTTTCTTATAAATAGAGATCTGTTCTTTGTAATCAATTATAATTAAGAAGAAAAAAGATGTAATTTTCAAAGTTCTCCTCCCTCCCTTTCTCCATTTTAATTTTAATTTTAATTTCTTTCAATTTATAGAGACACCTAAAAATCTATTAATATCTATATTAAATTCTTTCCATTTCATCCTCAAATTAAATATAGAGACATCCTAGATTATATGTATTGGAAATCTTCAACAAAAGTGAATATATTTACAATCAGATGGCACTTGTTATGGGAGATGCCATACAAAAACTACGAATTTTAGGACACAAAAAATCATTACTCTGTTTCTTATGGGATATTGGCAAATTGCATGGGCTGCAGAGTGGGAACTGGGAAGAGGAAAATGGTTATTTATTTATAAATAAAAACAATAAAATAAGAGGTTGTGAGTGGTAAGCGTGCCAACTGCCATGGACACGGAGGGAGAGGCGCCAATTATCCCATTTGTTTGAACTTTGCTTGCATCTAATCAAGTCGACTTTCGAGTTCCTTTTTCCACTTTTTGTCCACCGGTATTGAATGACCCGATGCAATATCTGACGACATTTTTGTTTGCGCTCCGGAAATTGGAAGATCGGACTTTCGACCGTCAGCCTTTTTGCTCTGTTTCTATGGATCAAATTATCCGATTCCTCGCTCACGAAGCTTCTTGGTAATGGGACTTGGGAGATATTTCCAACAATTTTGAAGGTAATTCAGTTATCTTTGGTTGTTGAATGAGTTAGATGTAACTTAAATTAATTATTAATGAGATTTAGTTATTTTTAAATTTTTTATAAAAAGTTAAATTTATTTCAATCTATTTCATTCATTCATTCAAATCTATATTTCAATTTATTTACAGATCAAATACATTTTAATAGGGTCTAAAAATATTATTATTCATAAGTCAATTTAAATTATTTAAAATCACTTAAGTATTTAAATGTATGTTAGGATCTCGTTTAGATATATAAATTATTATTTTTTATTTTATTATTATAATTTTTTAAAATTTTTCATAAAATATGAGGTAATTTTACCCATCAAATACATTAGAATATCAAAGGTTAAGAAGTAATTTTGCTCATCAGACAGAAATTTCAAGAACAAAAAATTATTTACTCATTAGACGCAAACTTCTAGTATAAGATTTTTTTAACCAAACACCAATTACATTGAAGTCTTATTTGGATTTGGAGCTAAGATGAGATAAATTTAAATGAGTTTATTTTTTAATATTATTAATATTTTGAAATTTAAAAAATATGACTTGAAAATTAAAAAAATTGTATTGAAATTTAAAAAAACTTAATTGAAATTTATATTTTATATAAAAATATAAAAAAGTATAATGATGAATTTAAGATAAGTTGAGACGAGCTCGTCTCGTCTCCAAATCTAAGCGGGATCTAATTCATGCTAGACACATGCTTGAGAGCTTTTATTAGTAGAATGGATGGATCGTTCTACCCGGTCGGGGTATTATGTATCATTGAATCTATCGTCTAAATATAAATTGTATTTTCTTTATAAAAAATAATTTTTAAAAAAAAAAATATACCAATGCATTAGTAATCATTTTTTATTTATTAAAATTAAAAAACTAAAATATATGAGCGATGAAACTCAAAGACCCACAAAAAAAAAAAAGGCAAACTAGCATCTTCCAAGAATAAATATACATGATCCGAATAATGAGACAGACACATGCATGATGCACGGATCGAGTATTCGAAGACTTATCGGATCGGATATTCGAAGACTTATACAGTTATGTGCGGTAGTTATGTGCGGTTTCCTCAGCACATAAAAGATACGGGCTCGATAATCAGACCACCGATCCGATGACTTTTGTGTCACTTCCTATTTAAAGTTACCGAACTCCAAAAGAGCTTTTCCAAACCAACGCGTATTCAAAATAATATAACTTTAATTGTTACGAAATAAAATATTATGAAACCCAGAAAAAAAAAACACGCCATTCCGTTTGGCCCAAAACATGATGTCTATTCTGTAACTCATATTCCGCAAGAGTGACGTTGAGACGGTCGGGTTGCTCGTTAAATGCAGCTCAATAATAATTGGATTTTTTTTATAAGAAATATAATAATAAAAATAATAAAAATAAAATAAAATAAAATAAAATAAAAGTATAATAAAAAATAAAATGAATAAAATACAATAAAAATATAAAAATATAATAAAAAATATAATAAATAAAATAAAATAAAGATAAATTTTAGATAGGTTAGGCCCTCAGTCGAACAGAGTTGTCGGGAGTGGCGGTGGGTGACACCACCGATATCATTGGGATAGGCGGGCTCCAGCAAGTCCACCTCTGCGACGACGACCCACAGCGACCTTCGACGGAACCCCATCATCTATAAACTTGAATTGGGTTCTAACTGAATTACAAAGACAATAATTTGTATCAAAGTATTATTAAATTATTTCCATTAAAGATAATATCAAATTAAGAAATTAGTTATATGATTATTAAAATATTATTTTATCTCATTTAAATGCAGTTTTTTTTTAATAAATAGAGATCTATTCTTTGGATTCATTTATAATTAAGAATAATAAAGATGTAATTTTCAAAGTTCTCCTCCCGGACCCTTTCTCCATTTGTAATTTCTATTTTATATTAATTTCTTTCCATTTAATCCTCAAATAAAATATAGAGACATACTAGCTAGATTATATATATCGGAAATATTCAACAGAACTGAATATATGTTTTGCAAACAGATTGCACTTGTTATGGGAGAACCCATGTAAAAACTCTGATTTTTTTTTTATTTGATAGGAAAAACTATGAAGTTTAGGACAGAAAGAATGCTCTGTTTCTTGTGGGATACTGATAGTGCGCATTGGCTGCAGAATGGGAAGGGGAAAAAGCTTACTTATAAACTAAAACAGTAAATTAATTAAGAGGTTGTGACTTGTAAGCGTGTCATGGACTGGGAGGGAGACGCATGCATGATGCACGGAATGGATATTCGAAGACTTATGTAGTTATGTGCAGTAACCTAAGCAGTCATATAGCGGATGTTGATTATCGAAGTGTTTTCCTCAGCACATAAAAGATACAGATCCGAAAATCAAACCACCGATCCGATGACTTTTGTAGCACTTCCTATTTAAAGTTACCGAACTCCAAAATAGCTTTTCCAAACCAATTATAATTAAAAATGATAAAGATGTAATTTTCAAAGTTATTCTCCCTTTCTCCATTTTAATTTCTATTTTATATTTATTTCTTTCCATTTAATCCTTAAATTAAATATAGAGACATCCTATCTAGATTATATATATATATATTGGAAATCTTCAACAAAAGTGAATATATATTTTTACAATCAGATGGCACTTGTTATGGGAGATCCCTTGCAAAAACTATGAATTTTAGGACACAAAGAATACTCTGTTTATTATGGGAGAGTGCATTGGCTGCAGAGTGGGAAGAGGAAAATGCTTACTTATAAACTAAAACAGTAAAATAAGAGGTTGTGACTTGTAAGCGTGTCATGGACTGGGACTGGGACCGGGAGGGAGAGGCAATTATCTGATTTGTTTGCTTGCATCTAATAAAGTGGACTTTCAAGTTCCTCTTTGCCTTTCTTTTTCTTTTTCCTTTTTTCTTTTTTGTCGATCGGTATTGAATGACCCGATGCAATATCCGACGACATTTTTGTTTGCGCTCCAGAAATTGGAAAATTGGACTTTCGACCCGTCAGCCTTTTTGCTCTGAAATGATCCGATTGATCGATCTTCTAGCATGCCTGAAGCTTCCTTACAAGTCATCTACGTCTTTGTTTCCTCTTTCCATTATAAAAGGAAGATGCCAAGGATCTCGTTTGCATGAGTTTTTCATATTCCTAACAACGCAAAACCCAGATATCATGTCGATGAACATTGCCCGGCGTTCCAAACAAGTCTTTTTCGCTTTCTTAGCGTCAATGTCCGAACTGTTGCCTAAACCAATAGATCATCCACCTGCAACAACACACAACCTGGAGTGGCAGGACATAATCATGTCGTTTTGCTTCACATCAGCCATTGCAATAGCACTCCAATCCCCGCAAACTCACTCCAAATTTCCTCCATCTTTTTATCCACTTTGTTTCGCTATGTTACTCATTTTCTCTGCCCTCTTTGTTGCCAAATTTATAAGCTCAAAGTTTCCCACCGCAGCCCGAGTACTGGAGTTACTTGCAGTCTGTCGCCGCCGCTGCATTCTTCCTTGCCATAGCCATTCCCCTGCCACTGCCCCTCAAGTTAGCAACTTGGGTTATATGTGCAGTCTCATTGCTCACCATTATCATCTGCAATATCATCTCGTGAGTGTGTATGTACAATTATGTCTTCTTGTTGTAGGAATATTATAAAATGAATGTAAGAGTTTTATTTAAACTCTGTGTCTCACACACCCATCTTATCAATTTGAAATAGTTCAAAATCTTATTGGATAATATTTGAGTTATAAAGGGATAAGAATTACTCATAAGAAATAAGATTAAAGGTTTGTATCTTTAATTATAGTCAGACACAAACTTTTAGATTTCTTGATGGTCAGAAGTCTATATATAACAAACACTAGGAGATTCAAGAATTCTCACCTACAATATTAAAGTGCATTTAGCCATTGGGAGACACTTATGAGGCAAACGTTGTTAGGACGATCCTTATCTTATAGTCAGATCAATTCTTTATCAATCAGATGGAGAAATGTACGTTTATCATATTATTGTTTATTATTATTGTAAATCATAAGAAATCGAAAATCCATTTATTAATGTCATGTTAAAATATTTAATATGTGATATCAAAGCTTTAGGTTGCAGATTTTCTATGATCTTGATAAAATTTACAATAATATATATTATGTTTTTATCATGTTATAAAAGACTGAAAATATGTCTTCTAATATGAAGATTAAATTCATGATATAAACGTCGATTATGTGTTTGATAAAGAGTGATATACTGCATTCATTAATATATTGCAGTTTGTAGCGTATTTATTTCTCCCTTTATGGTTCTATACATCTACTTGTTGTTTCACTTTTTGCCTTATATATTGTTGCGATGTTTTAAAGGGGAAAGTGAGATGTTTGTTTCAAAGAGGAAATTAAGAACATGGAGAAAAATGTGTGAGCTGCTGAGTAAGGGCATGGCGTCGTATGCGGTGGCTCAACATGCGGTAAAAGCGAGATGGTCAGCAACACAATGGGACTATGAAGTCCCGAATAGGTGCCGTGCAATTGCCTGATCATGACCTAAGGGTTGTCGGCACTAGGCGGAGGATAGAAGTCCTCCACGACGCCCCTGTAACGACTTAAACTGGTTGCCTTCATCTCCAACGACGCCCATGGCCGTAGCTTATGTTGCAACAAATTGGGTTTTGAAAATGGGCGGTAGTTACTAGAGGATGAAGAAGATTAGGGTTTTGTTTTGTTATGGGCCAGGTCATGGGCTCCAACCCGGTTAAAGTGAACTGAACATATTAAAGGGGCGTGTACTGTAGCTCGACTCAGTCAACATTCACTTGACCGTTTGAAAGGAAGCGGGTCTGGCCCTACCCCAACCCAAATTAAATAATGATATTTTATTATTATTTAATTTAAATATATATTAAAGTTTTATTATATGCATACATTGATGTTATATGCATAAATTTAAAGTTATATACATGTTATTAAGGTTATGTACATGTATATATAAAAAGTTTATTAAATGTTATATACATGTTATTATTGTTACTCATGTATGAAAAGTTTATTAAATTTTATATATGTTATTATTGTGATTTTCTTGTAAAATCAAAATCTGGTTTAAAATGAAAAATCTTATAGATTTTTGCTGTGGGAGTATGGATTTGTACAAACTAAGGCGGTTCTGTTTAGGAGATTGGAAATTCTAAATGTGTCCGTTGTGACCCTCCAATTTTTTTTGAGAATCTTGAAATTCTGTTTAGGAAAGATTAATATTTCCTGGGAACTTACTTAGCAGTATTATTCATATATGCAGTAAAATTTATCAAGGCATTGAAAGGTTTTAATTAAAGTTCATTTTCTATGCATGCTTTATTGTTATTCAAATATATGAAAATTTTATTAAATTATATACATGTCATTAATGTAACTTATATGTATGAAGATTTCATTAAATTATATACACGTCATTATTGTCATCTACATGCATAAAATTTTTATTAAAGTTATATATATGTGATTACTGTTAAACATGTATGAATTGTTTATTTTGGCTCTTAATGTCATGCCATGTATATCCAATATGGGACAAATAATTTACATCAAAATCAAGAAAATATTGGTTGCTCAAAAGTACAAGATTTTTTTAATTTTGATGACAAATCATTAAACTTATAATAAGGTGGATATGATGGAGGGAACACCTTATGTATCGAGACCTACTCCCAAAGGAGGGTTTTGATTACACTATTAATTTATCCATCAAAAGTAAGGTTGGAGGGAACACTTTGTGTGTCAAGATCTATTCCCAAAAGAGAGTCTTGATGAGACTACAAGTTCATCCATAAAAGTATGATTGGAAAGAACACTTTGTATGTCAGATTTTACTCTCAAAGGAGAATTCTGATGATATATTTAGTTCATCCACAGAATTTAATATTGGAGGGAACACGTAGTGTGTTAAAAATCTACTCCCAAAGGAAGGTCTTGATGACACTACTAGTTCATCCATAATTGTTTAAATTCTTATTATAGTTTATAAATGTCTAACGCAAAGCATTGTATGATAAATATTATTGCCACGATACAAACCATGAAAATGAAAGTAGAAAACTCTTTTATTCAATTAATTCTGAACTCATTGCCACCTTAGTATGGTCCATTCCAAAAGCATTACGATACTATTAAAGATTTATGGAATGTGATTGAGTTGACAAGTAATGTAGTTCAGGGAAGGCTAAGTTGAAACAACAAAAACATTATTTTGTTAATTGTGTGAATAAAGAAGCTTAAAAGAAAATACACCATCATGGTAAAAAGAAACGAACTAGACCACCGAAAGAAAAGAAACCTGTAAAAGTTAATCAGTTTTCAGTATAATAGTAGCAAATGCTAAATTTGTGGGAACTATTGGACACATGAAAGCTGAGTGTCATAAATGTAAGGTTTGATTTGAAAATAAAAGTAAGTCACTTACCTTTATATATCTTGAATCAAATCTTGTAAATATTCTCACTAATTTTTGGTGGCTAGATTCAGGTACTAATATTCATGTTTTCATAACCATGAAAGATACCTTACAAGCAAAACACTAAATTCCAATGAGTATTTATCTTTATTTTCATTTGAGTTTTAGCCATTGGAGATTTTCATTTAGTTTTGAGTACCGGTCAATCTTAAACATTCATAAATGTGTTTTCAATGAGGCATGGTTTGATTTCTCTATCCAGATTAGAACTGGTGGTTATTCATTTTCATTCCATGATAGTAGTGTAAGTTTATTTTAAACTAATTTTTTCTATTGGTTTTGGATTTTTTCTCTGTTTCAATAGTATTTTTATTAAAAACACTTACTCCCAGTTTTATGAAACTTTTTTTAAAACTAAAAGAAATTTGATGACTTGTGGCACAAAAGATTAGGGTACATCTCCAAAGAAAGGTTCCATAGATTAGTAAAAGCATGAACTCTTCCGCACTTGATTTTACTAATCTTGAAGTGTGTGCGGATTGCATAAAAGGAAAGCAAACCAAACATACTAAGAAAGATGCTACAAGAAGTAAAGAGTTTATTGAAATAATTCACACAGATATATGTGGACCATTATCTATAGAATGTTTTGGTGGAGAAAAGTATTCCATCACCTTTATAGATGATTTTTCATATTTTAGATATATATCTGTTACATGAGAAATCTCAAGCTGTATAGGTGCTTGAAGTATTTCTTATGGAGGTAGAAAGACAGTTAGATAGAAAAGTGAAAATCATCAGGTCGGATAGAGATGGAGAATATTATGGAAAGTATGATAAATTAGGCCGTAATCCGGACCCATTCGCTAAACTTCTTGAACAACGTGACATTGTTGCACAGTATACAATGTCTGGGACGCCACAGTAGAACATAGTTGCTGAAAGGCGTAATCGGACCTTATTGGATATAGTCAGAAGTATGGTAAGTAATTCTACCTTATCTAAATTATTGTGATGTGAAGCCATTAAGACGGTAATGTATATCTTAAACCGAGTTCCCAGTAAGGCAGTTCCAAAAACTCATTTCGAGTTATGGATTGATAGGAAATCAAGTTTGAGGCATATGCATGTTTGGGGTTGCCCAGCCGAAGCTAGACTTTACAACCCATATAAAAAGAAATTGGATCCTAGAACAATAAGCGAGTATTTTATTGGTTACCCAGAGAGATCCAAAAGGTACAGATTTTACTGTCAATATCACAGTCCGAGAATAGTGGAAACAGAAAATGCTAAATTCATTGAACTTGACGAGATCAGTGGGAGAATTGAACCTAGAGATGTGATCATTGAGGAAATACGGGTAGATGTCCCTATACCTACATCCTAAGAAAAGATAATGATTTCTCTAATCGATCATCACGATGATACCGTGGAACAAGTAAATGATCACCCATCTTAGAATGATAATACCATTGATGAACCAAGTTCGGAGTCACCAAAATAGATTGTCTTGCATAGATCTCAGAGAGATCGGAGACTTGCCATTTCGATAGATTATGTGGTATATTTCCAAGAATCTGAATTTGACATTGGGATAAGTAAAGATCCACTAATGTTTTCACAAGCCATAGAGGGAAGTGATTCTAGTAAATGGATCGATGCCATGAAAGAAAAATTGAAATCTATGAATCAGTATAAAGTCTGGGATCTCGTTGAGTTGCCTGAAGGAAATAAAAGAGTTTGGTATAAATGGGTCTTTAAGACCAAACACGACTCAAAAGGCAACATCGAACGACATAAGGCCAAACTGGTTGCCAATGGTTTCACTCAGAAAGAAGTCATTGATTACAAAGAAACATTTTCTCTAGTATCTAAAAATGACTCATTTAGAATCATTATGGTATTAGTGGCTCGTTATGATTTAGAGTTACATTAGATGGATGTGAAAACAACATTTTTAAATGGAAGTTTGGATGAAATGGTCTACATGAAGCAGCCAGAGGGCTTCTTAGAGAGGGACAAAGATCATCTAGTGTGTAGGCTTAAAAGATCGATATACAGGCTTAAGCAAGCTTTCCAATAATGGTACTTAAAATTCAACGATACCATTACTGCCTTTGGTTTTAAAAAGAATATCGTTGATCAGTGTATATACCTAAAGGTCAGTGGGAGTAAGTTCATAATTTTAATCCTGTAAGTTAAATGATATCTTGTTGGCTAGTAGCGATCTTGGCTTACTTTATAAAATAAAGGGTTTCTCTCTAAGAACTTTGAAATGAAAAATATGAGTGAGACATCCTTTGTGATCGGAATCAAAAATTTTCGGGATCGAAAACAAGAATGGTTGGAATTGTCTTAAAAAATTTACATAGAAAGAGTTCTTGAAAAATTTGACATGAAAAGTTGTTCATTGCTGGAAAGTCTTAAAGAGCATATTAAAGTATTTGTAAGGAATTAAGGATTACCAGCTTATCTTTAGTAGAACTGATAGTTTGGAGGTAACTGGATACTCAGACTTTGAGTTTGTGGCGTGCTTTGAGCTCATATTGTATGGTTTATGGCTGACGAAATTTATCTTAGGACTTGGAATTATCGACTTATAGCCAAGCCGCTAAGAATGTATGTCCTCAGAGTAATTTTTCTCCGAATGATAAGTAAAAATTTTAAATACCTAAGTGTTAAGGAGAAAGTACAGAAACAAATATGTTCATAACAATTGTAAGTTATTGATTACACTTTAAAATGACATGTTGAAAAGATGGGTTGTATGTTTATACCCATAATGTGAACATGATGAAGTGATAATTGATATACTGAGTATTTTGCTAATGGACATTAAAAGATATATATTATAATTGTTTCTATTTTCTTGTTTTTTCACTTTATATGTATATTGAATGGTGTGGATGAATGATGATAAGATAATGTCTACAATAGATATGAATTGGAACCCAAAAGTATTATAGCATTAGCCTTAATTAACCCTATTAAAGATCGTGTATTAAATTGGTTACTGGTGTTGTGTTAATAGAAGGGAATCTATTAATTATATAATAGAGGATCCCCATGACTCGCATTGGTAGTTAGTTTGACATTGATATTATGTAACTCATGAAATGTGTTTTAAGTTATGAAAGTTCAGGAAATAAATTTGTGGAGTATGGTTAATTTCTTGTGATAAGCCCATGAACGAAAAATATTATTTTATAGGCGTATGGGCCAAGTGGGAAAATGTAAAAATTTTATTTAAATTCTGTGTCCTACACACCCATCTTATCAATTTGAAATAGTTCAAAATCTTATTGGATAATATTTGAGTTATAAAGGGATAAGAATTACTCCTAAGAGATAAGATTAAATGTCTGTATCTCTAATTATAGTCAGACACAAACTTTTAGATTTCTTGATGGTCAGAAGTTAATAAATAGCACTGGGAGGTTCAACGGTTCTCACTTACAATATTAGAGTGCCTCTAACTATTGAAAGACACTTATGAAGCAAACGTTATTAGGGTGATCCTTCCCTCATAATCAGATCAATTCTTCATTAATCAGATGAAAAAATATACGTTTCCTATATTGTTATTTATTATTATTGTAGATCATAAGAAATTGAAGATTCATTTATTAATATTATATTAAAATATTTAACAATAAAATGCTTGTATGATCATTTGAAAGAGAGACAAAGCAGTTATGATAGTTGAAATCGGTTGAAGTCATAGTGTGGTGTTTTAGGTAATGTGAGCCGGGCATGTTGAAGTACGTACCGATGGAGTATTCCGGTTTTATATGTATTATATGTAAGAGTGGTGCTGTAGCCCGAATACATCCCGAATAAGTCAAGTTGGTTTTTTTTATTTTATTTGATTTATTTACATTCATTTTGTTTCATTTTTTTGGTATTTTTAAATATTTAAAAAAAAAGATATCTCATTTAAAAATACTTCTTCAATCATTAAATAAATATTTTTGTTTTTTTGTCATTCGGAATATGTACTCGAGACAATAAATTAGCATTTCTCTATTATATATAAATTATAAAGGCATTATCTGTTGTTGTTTCCATCAATATTATCCATGCGTAAAATATTAGTGCTACTATACGAAATCTCTCTCTCTCTCTCTCTCTCTCTCTCATGATGCACGATTTCCTGAAGTTTTACTGAGAATGAACTTCTTGTGCTATATCATATATGTTCGGAAATGAAAAAACATAAACAGTCCTGCGAGTGTCATTGTGGAAAAGAAAATGACCATGAGAATTGATCATTTTCATATATAAGATGAGATAAAAGTTAAAAATTGAATAAGTTATTGTTATAATATATTTCTTAATATTAGTTTTATTTTGAAATTTAAAAAGTTATATTAGAATTTAAAAAAATTAAATTTTTTATTTTATTTTATATAAAAATTTAAAAAAATAATAATGATGAGATAATATTATTTGTGAAAGCAAACCAAGCTTGTCAAGCATCACGAAGCTTCTTGATATTGAGAGACTAATTTAAAAAGTTTTAATGAGATTTGATACTTTTTAAATTTTTTTATAAAAATTTAAACTTATCCCAATCTATTTCATTCATTCAAATATATATTTCAATTTATTTAGAGGTCAAATACGTCTTAATAGGATTCTAAAAATATTGTTATTTATAAGTCAATTCAAATTATTTAAAATCACTTTAGTATTTAAATGTAGGTTAAGGTGTTAGATATAAAAATCATTTCATTTCATTATTATAATATTTTTAAATTATTATATAAAATATAATAAATAATCAATAACGACTTTCCAAAAATCATCCTAAACGAACTCGGATTATCAAAATCTAACTCTTTTTATAAGAGTAAAACTTCATTCTTACAGCAGCATACACCACATATTTTCCAGCTAAGGACAAAAGATCTAAAAAACAGGATAAATAAACAAATTATGCCCATTACTCTCATGAAAGAGAAAACGAATGCACAATGGGTACGACACTCAAATATACAGAGATGTCATAATCATAATATGTATTATCTCCTTGACTGCAAGTTCAAGAAGATTAAAAATGGAAAGGAAAATAAATAGCCCAACAGAAAAAAAAAAAAAAAAACCTACCTCCTATTGACAATAGGTGTACATATGTCTTCTGCACTATTTAAGCATTTTTATTGAATTGATTAAAAGTCAAATTTAAAAAAATTTTAAACAATTAATTTTATTTTCATCTCACTTTAAATTAGTCAAAAACTAAATCTTTTAGTATAAATGAATAGTAAACTAAAAAAAATGTCAAATATAATTTATCTTGAGATTGACCAAATCATTATTTTATTATTTCTCTTTCTTACTTTACTATCTCCTTCTTATTTGTTTATTATTTTTTAAATATTGATTACTAATTTAATTTAAATATAATATAATTAGTAATTATTTTTTAAAACTCATAATTTAATTAAAATATAATTATTAATTAACATATATTAAATAGAATAGTCAAATATAATAAAAGTAATTAATTTAATCATTATAAATAATTAAAAAATATTTAATTATTAATTATTCATTATTATGTATTTTTATAAATGGATAATTTAATATAGAGATTTGATTTGAATAGCTAAAACTAAAAGTTAGTTATATTATTTTATTGTTATATTTTGAAAAAATAACCATTCCAATGTGAGAATTATGTGAATGAAATGACCAAAAATTAAAATAGTTGTTAGATTAGTTAAAAGTGTACTTTTATTATAAACAATCTAATGAGAATGTTATTAAGGCCGCAAATACCTTATATAGAGGCAGCAATGTTTTATCTTGCCCAACTTGATGATTTGAAGGTCCTGATGACTGAAAAAAAAAAAAAAAATTTAAAAAAAAAACATATTTCAGATTCAACAATATTTTTATGCAGAAATAAAGGAAACTGCAGTTGCAAGCTCCTACATATCTGTTAGCAACTGCTATTTCTTCATTTTTAATATCTCCTAATTTATGGGTATATTTCTTACTAAGGTTTCAGGACATTCATGTTGCCAAAATGTGAACTCACTTCTACAGAATGGACAGATAATACTGATATGACTAAATTCTACCTATAGAGCTAGAAATCAATCGATTGCCACTGTAACTCAATTCTGAAAGAAAATTATGATCACTGCAACTCAAAATTCTTACTTCCCTAGACATCTTTATGAGCAATACAATCCACTCATCGAGAATCATTTTTTAGGCTGTTTTCATTTAACTTTCTAGTGAGTTTTTTCACCTAGTTTAAAAGATGTGACAACTGCAACATTATTGATCAATATAATAACTTAAAAGATTAAAAACAATTGTCTGTTACGTGGACTGTGATAGTAACATCGAACCATGTTAAAAGATAAAATATAACTTGAATTTTATCAAGGACTTGCAAAGTCTCTCCATATAAGTGATTCAAATTTAATTAATGAAAATTTACGTCTTCTAGCAAGCTAAAACCAAACACATGAACACCATAAAAAATGATAAATAATGTTAAAGTCCACATCAATTCTATTAAAAAAACAAATATAAATGATGTTATATTTTTCTTCCTAGGAATACCCTTTTCAGATCGAGTTGGACGCATTTGCATTATGTGCAATTAACCAACAGTCTTTGAAGAGGGAAAAATAAGATAAAAGACAAAAGGGAAAAGTGGTTGCAGAGAGATGAGGGTGTCGTTTGTATTGATGTTGATGATGAAATTGATTTGAGTGTGAAACATGTGAAAGAAAGTGATATTCCAAAACTTGAATTACAATGAAATGATTTCATCGTTGAAGGGAAAAGTTGATGAGTAGTCACTTTCTTGCTGACGTATTTGTTATAAATTTCATTTTTTTAATACTTTTTCTATTGTAAATAGAGATTTAGTTTTCTAATTTCACGTGTAAATTATGTTAAAAAAGGCACCCTTTCTAACTTTTTTCAGATCGAGTTGGACGCATTTGCATTATGTGCAATTAACCAGCAGAGTCGTGGTAATCTAGAAAAGCAGATTAGAAACAAAAATAAATAAATAAATAAAGGAAGTAATTATTATTATACATAATCACTACCACAATTATTTAAAAAATTATATCAAATAAAAGTCCCATATAAAAAAAACAAAATAAAACTTGGGTGACTTTAACAAGTTGGGCAAATGAAATTTTATCCAGAATATCATCGAAATCTTCTTGTTGAGATGAGTGTGTTCGAGTAAACCTGAATATCTGTCACTACTACACTGAGATTATACCCTACCATTCACATTCTCCAAGAAATCACTAACCATAAAAGCTAAATCGTGCTCGCTAGCCACAAAATCCTATGTTGAAGAAACTCTGTAATTCTAGAAAGAAAAACATATAGAAAAAAAATCAATAGAAATTGCATACGTTGTATGTATTCAAAATAGAAACGTTTTCTCTTTAAAAAAAAAACAAAAATAAAAACAAAAAAGATGGTGACCAATAGACTTGTCATTTGTTGGGAAAATAGGCAAAAAAAATAAACAATAAAGATATGAAATAAACCGCAGCGGATGCAACAGTGAGAAATAAAACAGTAAACACAGAAAGAACACACAGATTTAAGTGGTTCAACTCAAAATGAGCTTACATTCACTGTGAGGTTGGTTTCAAAACTTCACTAGATCAAATGGAGGTTACAGAGAGAGTATCAAGAGATACTTACAACAGATAACACTCACCTCATGTGTATACACTCGATCCTCACAAGTTTCGCTCAGAATAGTGGAGAAATGGAGAAGAAAATGATCTAGAAGGAAGCACTGTTCACTGGCGCCGAAAACAGAGGCATGCGTTTCTTCGTCTGCCGCTGCGCGAAATGCGTTCGCGATATTTATATTATGCAATCTCGCTCGAGCGAGATTTAAACTCGCTCGAGCGAGGACTTCTAGGTCAGATTCGCTCAACTAGAAATCGGACACCTGACGCCACGTGGCATCTCGCTCGAGCGGGAGATCGAGCGATGGTCGAGCGAAATCACTGCCTAAACCTCGCTCGAGCTGGAGGTCGAGTGAGGGTCGAGTGAAGTTTCGGGTTGGAGCAATTCTGGAAGTCTCGAAGTCTCGCTCGAGCGAGGGTCGAGTGAGACAGGTCTGAGCATGTATTCCTAAGCCATACTCAACATCATTTGTTGGTGCTGGTCAAAACTTGAAGGCGTCCTCCCTATAATTTTATACATGCAATTATCTCAAGGGAATTTCGGAGACTTGCAAGACAGCTTCTGCAGTCAAATTCTAGCCTTTCGTGTCTAGTGGAGGCCGTGATGAACAAGCAATTGCTATGAACTTTGGAACGTGATCTCCGGGCATCAACACTGAGATGCTTTGATATTTCTCATTTTTCAACATCTATTACAACAAAATTAATATATAAAAGTTGAAAAGGAACAGATCTAATGACAATGCTGATGGGAATGGATGCAATTACTCCTATATTTGGGAGCAAATGAACCAAGTTCCGTCTTCCCTCCTTTCGTCTTCCAAAACAAGAGGTGATAGGAAAGACGAATAGAAATTACAAACCATGCGAAGAAAGAGGCAATATAATTCTAAAGAAAACTCCAGAAACTTCTTACCCATTGATGCTTTGAATTTTGCTATTATTATTTTGTTTTATTGAAGGAAGAGGATCATAAAAGTAGACATTTATATTACTATAGTGGAACACAGGCAGATAAACATGAAAAGCAGACGGAATAATTGGAAAGCAACGAAAATCGTAAAATCGATAATTTTTTATGAAATAGCTACTTTATATATATAAAGATATATAAAGACATTATCTGTTGTCGTTTCTAACAAGGAAAAATGAAAATGGTTGGCAAAGATGCATCAATTAAAATTCTCTCTCAAATTAAAAATAAATAAAAATTCTCCCCTCCCAAATTTATTTTATTAAGATTATTCATCTAAATCTTAATATATATATATATATATCTATTTATATTCTAATTTTTAATTTCAATTAAATTCAAATCCCTACTCACATAATCTCACAGTTACTCAACTAACAATCTAACTCTAATAAAAAAAATTAATTATGATTTTATATATTTATAAAATTGATTGATTATATTCACTTATTTAGTTTCAGTCTAACTTGTATGATTATGAGATATAGTTTGTTAAAAATTTAACAGCATTACATCATTAATTGTTAGAAAATTCTCAAATTTATTTTTAATCTATAAATTCTTTTTAAATCATAGAAAAATATGAGCAAGTATTTAAAAATAATTGATTTTTTTTTAGAAAAAAAGACATGAATAACTCGAAAATTAATATACATTTAGAGTGCTCGGTAATAACAAAACATGACACTTTTATCACTGATAATCATCCTTATAAAATTTATATTTACTGCACATTTTATCGATCCCCCAAAATATAAAATTCTAATTTCGTGTGTAACTGAACAACAAATGATCTCATGAGATGGAATTAAACTGCATGCGACTTGCAAGTACGAGTGTTGTGTTGACAGTAGATCAGGGAGAGTCCAGCTTCTGCATAAATGCATGGCAATAATTAAGAATGATGATTAATATCGTCGACGATTAATTAAGAACATGATTAATTAAGAACAAATTTATAAAGATATATAATAATAAAGAAATTTCTAAAGATATATAATAATAAAGAAGATTAGCATTTCTCTATTATATATAAAGGCATTATCTGTTGTTTCCATCAATATTATCCATGCGTAAAATATTATTGCTACTTTAAGAAATCTCTCTCTCTCTCTCTCTCTAGAATGATGCACGATTTCCAGAAGTTTTACTCCGAATGAACTTCTTGTGGTATATCATATATGTTCGGAAATGAAAAAACATAAACAGTCCGGCGAGTGTTGTTGTGGGAAAGAAAAGGACCATTTTATGGGAATTGATCATTTTCATAAAAGTTAAAAATTGAATAAGATAATATTATAATTTTTTTTAATATTTTTTAATATTAGTTTTATTTTGAAATTTAAAAAGTTATGTTAGAATTTTAAAAAATTAAATTTTTTATTTTATTTTATATGAAAATTAAAAAAAAATAATGATGAAATAATATTATTTTGTAAAAGCAAACCAAGCTTGTCAAGCATCACGAAGCGTCTTGGTATTGAGAGACTAATTTCAACAATTTTGAAGCTAATTTAGTTATCTTTGATTGTTGAATGAGTTAGATGTAACTCAAATTAATTATTAATGAGATTTAATACTTTTTAATTTAAAATTTTAAACTTATCCCAATCTATTTCATTCATTCAAATATATATTTCACTTTATTTAGAAGTCAAATACGCCTTAATAGGATTCTAAAAATACATGTTATTTATAAGTCAATTCAAATTATTTAAAATCACTTTAATATTTAAATGTAGGTTAAGGTGATCTCGTTTAGATATAAAAATCATTTCATTTCATTATTATAATTTTTTTATATTTTTATATAAAATATAATAAATAATTTTATTTTTTTAAATCTTAAAATAATAATATATTAAAAAATAATATTTAATAATATTTTTATCAATTTTTAACTTTTATTTAAATTAATTCCAACTCATCTCGCTATTCAAACGAAACGAAACGTAAGTCTTTGAGATGAGAAATTGGTATTAAATTGGGATAACACGATGTCGTTGAACTACGTACATTGTAGAAGCAGAATTTGCTTCATGATTGACATTACAAATATTATTTTATAAAATTCAAACAACCAATCTTGAAACTATACGAGATTTAAAAAAAAAAAAACCACTCAATCGAACAATTTGATTATTTTCATAACCAAAATAATAATCAGCAACGTCTTTTCTAAAATCATCCTAAACGAACTCGGATTATCAAAATCTAACTCTTTAAGAGTAAAATTTAAGCATTTTTATTGAATTAGTTAAAAATAAAATCCAATGAATTTTTAAACAATTAATCTTATTTTTATCTCACGTTGAATTGGTCAAAAGCTAAATCTTTTAGTCTAAGTGAATAGTCAAGTAAAAAAAAAATGTCAAATAGGACTTGTCTTGAGATTAACCAAATCACTATTTTATTATTTTTCTTTCTTACTTTACTATCTCCTTCTTATTTGTTTATTAGTTTTTAATTATTGATTACTAATTTAATTTAAATATAATATAATTAGTAATTATTTTTTTAAACTCATAATTTAATTATAATATAATTATTAGTTAACATATATTAAATAGAATAGTCAAATATGATAAAATTAATTAATTTAATAATTGTAAATAATTAAGAAATATTTAATTATTAATTACTCATTATTATGTATTTTTATAAATTGATAATTTAATGTAGAGATTTGATTTGAATAGCTAAAACCAAAAGTCAATTATATTATTTTATTGTTATATTTTAAAAAAATTAGCCATTCCAATGTGGGAATTATGTGAATGAAATGAGTAAAAATTAAAACAGTTGTTAGATTAGTTAAAAGTATATTTTAATTTTGAACAATCTAATGAGAATGTTATTAAGGCCGCAAATATTTTATATAGAGGCAGCAATGTTTTATCTTGCCCAACTTGATGATTTGAAGGTCCTGATGACTGACAAAAAAAAAAATTAAATAAATAAATAAAAAACATCTTTCAGATTCTACAATATTTTTATGCAGAAATAAAGGAAACTGCATTTGCCAAAATGTTGCCAGAATGTTTTTATGGGTATATTCCTTACTAAGGTTTCAGGACATTCATGTTGCCAAAATGTGAACTCACTCCTACAGAATGGGCAGATAATACTGGTATGACTAAATTCTACCTACAGAGCTAGAAATCAATCGATTGCCACTAAAGCTGTAACTCAATTCTAAAAGAAAATTATGATCACTGCAACTCAAAATTCTTACTTCCCTAGACATCTTTATGAGCAATACAATCCACTCATCGAGAATCATTTTTTAGGCTGCTTTCATTTAACTTTCTAGTATGTTTTTCCACCCAGTTTTAAAGATGTGACAACTGCTACATTGTTGATCAATATAATAACTTAAAAGATTAAAAACAATTGCATGTTACGTGGACCGTGATAGTAACATCGAACCATGTTTAAAGATGAAATATAACTTGAATTTTATC
Source organism: Platycarya strobilacea (assembly GCA_036898215.1). Classification (NCBI taxonomy): domain Eukaryota; kingdom Viridiplantae; phylum Streptophyta; class Magnoliopsida; order Fagales; family Juglandaceae; genus Platycarya; species Platycarya strobilacea. The sequence continues at coordinate 41,161,340 of CM072545.1, read as the reverse complement.
AAGGACTTGCAAAGTCTCTCCATATAAATGATTCAAATTTAATTAATGAAATTTTACGTCTTCTAGCAAGCTAAAACCAAACACATGAACACCATAAAAAATGATAAATAATGTTAAAGTCCACATCAATTCTATTAAAAAAACAAATATAAATGATGTTATATTTTTCTTCCTAGGAATACCCTTTTCAGATCGAGTTGGACGCATTTGCATTATGTGCAATTAACCAACAGTCTTTGAAGAGGGAAAAATAAGATAAAAGACAAAAGGGAAAAGTGGTTGCAGAGAGATGAGGGTGTCGTTTGTATTGATGTTGATGATGAAATTGATTTGAGTGTGAAACATGTGAAAGAAAGTGATATTCCGAAACTTGAATTACAATGAAATGATTTCATCGTTGAAGGGAAAAGTTGATGAGTAGTCACTTTCTTGCTGATGTATTTGTTATAAATTTCATTTTTTTAATACTTTTTATATTGTAAATAGAGAATTAGTTTGCTAATTTCACGTGTAAATTATGTTTAAAAAAGGCACCCTTTCTAACTTTTTTCAGATCGAGTTGGACGCATTTGCATTATGTGCAATTAACCAGCAGAGTCGTGATAATCTAGAAAAGCAGATTAGAAACAATAAAAAAATAGAGGAAGAGATGATTATTATACATCATCACTACCACAATTATTTAAAAAATTATATCAAATAAAAGTCTCATATAAAAAAAAACAAAACAAAACTTGGGTGACTTTAACAAGTTGGGCAAATGAAATTTTATTCAGAATATCATCGAAATCTTCTTGTTGAGATGAGCAAGTTCGAGTAAAGCTAAATATCTGTCACTACTACACTGAGATTCTACCCCACCATTCACATTCTCTAAGAAACCACTAACCATAAAAGCTAAATTGTGCTCACTAGCCACAAAATCCTATGTTGAAGAAACTCTGTAATTCTAGAAAGAAAAACATATAGAAAAAAAAAATCAATAGAAATTGCATACTTTGTATGTATTCAAAATAGAAACGTTCTCTATTAAAAAAAACAAAAACAAAAAACAAAAAAGATGGTAACCAATAGACTTGTCATTTGTTGGTGTTGGTCAAAACTTAAAGGCGTCCTCCCTATAATTTTATACATGCAATTATCCCAAGGGAATTTCGAAGACTTGCAAGACAGCTTCTACAGTCAAATTCTAGCCTTTCGTGTCTAGTGGAGGCCAAGATAAACAAGCAATTGCTATGAACTTTGGAACGTGATCTCCGGGCATCAACACTGAGATGCTTTGATTTTTCTCATTTTTCAACATCTATTACAACAAAATTAATATATAAAAGTTGAAAAGGAACGAATCTAATGACAATGCTAACGGGAATGGATGCAATTACTCCTATATTTGGGAGCAAATGAACCAAATTCCATCTTCCCTCCTTTCGTCTTCCAAAACAAGAGGTGATAGGAAAGACGAATAGAAATTCCAAACCATGCAAGAAAGAGGCAATATAATTCTAAAGAAGACTCTGGAAACTTCTTACCCATTGATGCTTTAAATTTTGCTGTTATTATTTTGTTTTATTGAAGGAAGATGATCATAAAAGTAGACATTTATATTACTATAGTGGAACACAGGCAGATAAACATGAAAAGTAGACGGAATAATTGGAAAGCAACGAAAACCGTAAAATCAATAATTTTTTATTAAACAACTATTATATATATATAAAGATATATATAAAGACATTATCTGTTGTTGTTTCCAACAAGTTAAAATGAAAATGGTCGGCAAAGATGCATCCATTTTTGGTGAGTAAAAATAATAATATATAAATTGTAAGAGTGAATTGTGAAGAGAAACCAAAGCTCTTGAGGCTCCTTCGATTTTGTGTTCACAACCTCTCTTTGCGAAAAGTAACATCAGCATAATGGATCTTCACCAAAATTTGATTGAAAGTGATCAACATTATCTCTTTATCCTGTAACGATCCGAATAAAAAAAAAAGGGGGGGTTTCTTGCGTGAAGAGGTGAAAAGGAGAGGCTTATATCCGCGTCAAATATTTTAATATTATTTTTATTAAATTATTTGATAAATAAAATGATAAATAAAATAAATATAACGTGTGATAATAAATAAAATTATTTGATTAAAAAGGTCATAATCGACTACATTGACAACCCTTAAGTTTGAAGCTCAATCAAATCTTGCAAAAGGTAATTTTAGTTTTCGGTTTACAAAAAGTAATTAAGCGTGTAAAATTAAAGAAATAAATTATAAAAGAGATATTTTGATTCTGTTGACTCTTTTATAAAAATAATTTATCGTTTTTTATAACAGTAAACGATCTATATCATCAAGATCGATAAGCCTCGACAACTTTACATTTAGGATGGCGATCTTTGATGATTTTCGACAAAATTTTGAGAATTTAAAATTCAAAATAAATCTATTATGTTATTAGTTTCAATTTCATTTGGCTGAAAGTTGAATATTTTTTAAAATTATTTTTATTTTATTTATTTTATTATATTTTTATAATATTTTCATAATATATTTTTTTATTATTTTATTTAATTTTTTGATTATATTTTATATTCTGTTTTATATTTTTATTTATATTTTTTTATTATAAAAAATAGTTAGGTTCCTTTTGACGCTGCCGGCCCCAGCGTCACTACCCTTAAAAGTTGTCAGGTTGTACGCAAGTTTAATGGATGACAGGATTGTTCCTTTCAATAATAGACCGGTAGTGGGAAGTCGTACGGGTATCCTTAAAAGTTGTCAGGTAGTACGCAAGTTTAATGGATGACAGGACTGATACTTAGCAACTAATTCCTCGAGTATAGTCTGCAACAATCCTGTTTCGTTTTTCTTTTGTTCTATGTTTTCGTGCAGTAGGTTCATCGAACACTATGACTCCTTTGCTTTCGAAAATGAGATGATTTTAAAAATGAGATAGTTAAGATAAATTTATTTTATTTTTTAATATTATTATTATTTTAAAATTAAAAAAAATTGAATTAAAATTTTAAAAATATATATATTAAAATTTTAAAAATATATAAAGAAATTTATATATATATAATTAAAAAAATATAATGATAAAATAAAAATAAATTAAGATAAATTAAAATGGGTTTTAATCCAAACCGATCCTATAAAATGAAAATTGAGAGAAGTTTGAATGTCAGGTAGTGAAACGTCAACCAATTATATAACTCCCAGCAAATAAAATAAAAAATAAAAAATATTTTAATCACAAAAATATTACACAAAAAAAAAATTAACGGTATTAAAAAAAAAAGTAAGTTTTTTGAGTAAAAGGATGCTGATTTGAATGACAAGTAGTGAAATGCGAGAGAGTAAGAGTTTATAACACAACCGAATTTCAGGGGGAACGTGATCAGCCACCTTTCCACATTAGAAAATGGTTGTAACCATGCAACTCTACGTGAAAAGGGAAATTAGTTTGGTAAGGAATACATTCAAATAACGAAGTAGACAGTATGAATCTGCAATTCCTATTTCCCGTACATTTTCTCATGAAAGTTTGGTGGTAAAGCATGCGTATTAATATCGACGAAGACGATTTCGTTTCTGGGCAAAGTAACGACCAGAGAAGTATTTCCCATTTTTGGACCATGTTTAGCTCCAGAGAGTGTCTGTACATTACTTTGCTACTAATTTTCTCAGGCGTTTCCCTCTCAAGCACTGTTGTCAAGACCCTACCTGGGTTTGATGGTGATCTTCCATTTACGCTTGAAACTGGGTCAGTTTTTCGTCTTATACTGCCAGAGTTCGCCGCAATTCTTTTAATTTCTTTTATTTTTTATTTTTTGAAGTTTGGGGTGATTCTTGTTTGCAGATATATTGGAGTAGGAGACACTGAAGATGTGCAGCTGTTTTATTATTTCGTAGAGTCACAGAGAAGCCCTGCAGAGGACCCTGTTGTACTATGGCTCACCGGGGGTCCTGGCTGTTCTACTCTCTTGGCATTCTTTTACGAGAGTGGTATTTATCTTTATGTTCTTCAATTGTACTCTCTTCCTCCTTTTGCTTGTATACTAATTATCCGTGCTATTCAAATTGCACGCTTTGTCTCGTGAGAAATGCTAGGGATTATCCTGCAAACACAAATGTAACTTTTTATTTTATTTTTATTTTTCAGAAAAAAAAGGGGGCATTTTAGTAATTTCCTATTACTTTTTTAGAACTTTGACGATGGAAGAGGGGATATTTTAATCCTTGTACACACTCATCAAGTACATTTTGCAGGTAGAGGGAATGTTTTGGTCTGATCCCAAAGAGGGACTGCTCCTCCCAATCATTTTTCTTGTCTCAAAATAGGGACCGCTGTTGCTTTATTATCTTATAGTCAAAAATGGTCAGCAAGTACCTTTTTTAATTTTTTATTAATATATCTAAATTTATTTTTTGGCCATAGATCTTATAAAATTAATTCCGTCATTTCAGTTAATTATTATTTATAAAAAATTTTAATTCAATTTAATTTAACTCAACTCAATAACAAAATAAAACCTAAATTTTAATTGTTGGAATAAATTGAGATAAACCCATAAACCACAATATTTATAACTGCTTGTTGGACAATATTAAATACTCAATAAATATTATATTATGATACTCACTTTACGCGTATATTTTTCCCTGTATCGTGTGATAGTATATATTGCGTATGTCCAAGTACCATCTTAAAAGTACGTACCTAAGTTAAAAGCATGGAGGTCTTTTCAATTTGGTACAGGGCCTTTGAGTTTCACTTATTCCGACTACAATGGAAGCTTACCGTCACTGCATTTGAACCCATACACATGGACCAAGGTATTAAATTAACAGCAGCCAACGGCTCATGCTCTATTCTCAGATTTGCATTTATGTTCACTTGAAATTCTTATCCCAAAGATTGAGAGAAATAAATAAATAAATAAATACTCAAAGGGTGGAAACAACTTTGCAGGGCCTCAACATAATCTACGTGGATTCACCAGTTGGCACCGGATTCTCTTACTCCACCACCTCAGAAGGCTACTACAGTCGTGACACAGCAGCAGCAGCACTCCTCTATGAGTTTCTAAGGAAGGTGCATAAAACCTATTTATCTATTTATTTTGCATTTTTATGGGCTAACTCTCGAGTGAAAAACGTCAGTAAATTTCGATTAATATGTTATATATCCGCAATATTGTAATTATTTATTTATTTATTTAACTTAGTTAAAATTTTAAATTTTAATGCAGTGGATAACGGAGCACCCACAATTCAGGTCGAATCAACTTTACATAGGTGGTGATTCGTATTCAGGGATAACTGTGCCGTTGGTGGTTCAAGAAATAATAGGGGGTAAATTACTCTGATGAAAACAAAATAATCAGTATATAAAAGTTTGTTTGAGATCAGAGCAATTCCTTTTTAAATTTGGAACATAAACTCATTAAGCTGTGTCTTTTTGGATATTGATTTTGGAATCTCAGGGAATCATATTCAAGAATATCCACGCATGAATCTGAAAGTATGTTACCTAGAACCTTAAATTGCTTGAGTTAGTCAAAGAACATGCATGCTTTCCTCTCTGTTAATTAGGATTGCCAACCTATGCAACTAATTTTCAAACCAAAATTGTTGTAGGACATGATGTTGTTTTAATTGAATCAGGGTTATGTGCTTGGGAACCCAAAGACGGATACTGATATTGATGATAATTCAAGATATCCTTTTGCTTACCACCTAACTCTCATTCCAAAGGAACTCTACGAGGTGAGATGATCTCTCTCTCTATATATATATTATATAAATACTATTTGTCCCTATTTGGGATCTCGATTTGAGATCCCAATTTGAAATTTTTTTTTTAGTTTTTTTTTTAATTTTATAATTAAATAAGTGTTTTTAAATAATGTCGTAATTGTTTTTTATTTTTAAAAAATGTTTTAAGATGTTAATCATTGTGTCTTTACTCTCTCTAATATATGCTATTCTAGACCGCCTTAACAAGCTGCAACGGAGACTTTGTGAATGCGGATTCAAGCAATGCAGAATGCGAGTCTGTTCTTCAAACCATTGAAGAGGTTAGCAAACTGCCATAATTTCCTTGAGTTGACTCCCTTCTTCTTCTTATTCTCTCTTTTTGGCACAATTTATATTTTTATTCTCCTCATCGTGATCTTCATTGACCTGTTAGTAATGGGCCATGCAGTTGATCCTTGAGATAAATCTTCAACATGTTCTTGAACCTTCATGCTCCATGACATCCCCAGAACCAAGTTCACTGCATTCAGATCGGCGATCCCTAAGAGAGCAGTCTCAAGATCTTCTCCTCTCACATCCTAAAGGCCCTGCATTTTGGTGCCGGGTAACACTCTCTCTCTCTCTCTCTCTATATATATATATATATTATATGTATATATTACTATTGCAACTATAAATAATTTTCATAAAAATAATCTCACAAACTGATATGATTTTATATAATTCGTTAAATTTACTTTATAATAAAAATAATTTTACAATCTGACAAATCACATCATATTACATTAGTTTAAAAAATTATTTTATGTAATTATTTGCGACTAGAATATTTTCCTATTTTATATATAAATATACACATATATATATATTTGTTTGTGTGTGTGAGCAACATGTGGATTACTATTTTCACAGAATTATCGACACGTGTTGTGTGGCATATGGGCAAATGATAAGAGTGTCCAAGAAGCTCTTAACATTCGAAAGGTAAGTGAAAATTACGAGTGATACTACCCCTATTACCAAAAAAAAAGAAAAAAAAAAGACTAAACAATAGCACTGTCATGCTAATTAGGGAACGAAGGACTTATGGAAGATGTGCAACAGCAGCTTATCTTTCACACAGGAGTTCTCAAGTGTAGTTAGTTATCACAAGAATTTTACTCGAGCCGAACTAAGAGCTTTGATATACAGGTAAAATTTTGCTCCCCAATCAGTTGTGCAGATCTAAAGCCTCACCGGATCACTGATTAATAACCATGCTTTTTCTATTAGAGATCTTATCATTCTTAATCACACTTCTTAACGTGTCACATTTTTAAGTGACTTTCACTTAAATGGTTGAAATATGAAGTCATTTAAAATGTGTTATATAAACAAATGTGATTAGAGCTCATGAAACAGAGTATTTAAAGATACAAAGTTTAATTTGAACACCTCTATTGTCGATGTTGGATTCCAACAGTGGTGATCATGACATGTCTATTCCCCACATTGGCACACGACAATGGATAAGATCATTTAACATGACTGTAATGGATGATTGGCGACCATGGTACCTCGATGCTCAAGTTGCCGGGTAGGTTTCGGATTTTGAATTCCTTATTAAAGTTGTCTCAAACTTTGGAATTTTGTTAATTACACATTACATGTTTTGCTTAGATACACGGAGGAGTATACAGACAATGACTATGTCCTGACATTTGTAACCGTTAAGGCAAGAAAACCCCTCAAATTCATGACTTCTCTTCAATGATAATGGTTATAAGAAAAAAAAAAAGTAACGATGGTTTCTGTATTTTGAATCACTTTTGTGGACAGGGAGGAGGTCACATTGCAGCAGAGTACAAGCAGAAGGAGTGTGCTGCTATGCTTGACAGATGGTTTGCTTATTACCCAATGTAGTTTCTTCATTGTTGTGCCTGAGAAGAAGAAAGAAGAAAAGAAAAAAAAAAAAAAAAAAATTGTTGGTGCTCTGCCCAAAACACATCAAAATCATGATGACCCAGTTTTTGGGCCTTGAGCACAAAGGCAACTGGGCCGAATTCTTTTGGTCCATTCTTTAAGCATTTTTTTTCCTTCTTACAGGAGCATTGTAATTTGTATTAACTATTATCATCTGCATTGATATCTTTAATAGTGGGCTTATCACTTCTTATCACCTTTTTATGACTCTCCTTATTATTATTTTTATTTAATAGTTAAGAAAATGATTATTAGTAAAATTATATAATTTTTTTAAAAAAATAATAATTTAAAATATTAAAAAAATACTTAAAAATAAAAACAAAAACTTTAGATGTAATATAAAATGGTAAAGAGATGATGAAAATTGAAAGTCATAAATCTATCATTCGAAATCATTGTCCGGGTCAAGTGCTTAAAGGTTGTGGGTCCATCCACACACCTCACGAACCGTATGTTGTGAATAAGAATAATTTTATTTAAAGATATATTAATTATAACATAAATAATAAAATAACATTGAATGAACTGGAAAAGGAAAAGAATAATAAAATAATTGAAAGGTGGAGTTTGAAAATGGATTCCAGGTGGTCTATAAAAACTCAGCTCCAATAAAATTAAATAAAAAACAGGAAGAGCTTTGAATAGTGATAGCTGTGGGCCGGGTGATGACGTGAGAGGGTGTATGTATTTTTATTTTAATAAAGAGAAATGATAAATTTGCATGATTTTTTATATTTTAATTTATATGAGTTATAAAATAAGAGTATTTTTATAAAATTATGATAATATTATAAGATAATTTATATTTATATTTATATTTTATAATATATAGTATATAAATATTATAAAATTTATAATATATATTATAAAATAAAGATATAAAACTTCTCTTTAATGAATTTATTATGTAGGACGACTTTTTGGATTTTGGAATCTAATGCCCCCTCCACGCTCGCGTCAGATTCCCAAGATTCAGTACCCGATTTCAAGGCCCCTCTACCTTCTGTCCTCTCGTCTTACTGCCACCTGTCTACTCGCCTTAGCCTAGTTTTTCTCTTCTTACTTAGTGCCCATTTATTTAGTCAACTTAATTTTATTATTTATAATTTATTTTATATTTTTAATTTATCTCAATTACTAACGAATTTTTTTTAATTGATTTCATCCATTTATTTCATTATTATTCATAACTTATTTATTATATTAACATATACAAAAGAAAAAAAATTTCTCATTTTTTTAAAAAAATGTATGAAAATAATCCCATATCATTTTTATCTACTAATTACTATAAAAATAAAAAAATAAAAATAAAAACAGATTAAGGATCCCCTCTATTCATCGACAATGGGGATGGGGAAAGCCTAATCCCCCAAACTCTGAATGATAGTAAAAATAAGTTGTTTTTTTTTTCCTGATTTTTCATCCATTTTCCTTCAAATAAAACATCGTTGGCCCAACTCTATTAAACCAATCAACGAATTGATTACACTAAAAAGAGTCAACCAATTGAACACAAAAATATATATATATATATATATATTATATTCTTAAGTCGATATATAAAACACATTTATAAAATACTTATATGACATGATTTACTTGAAATATAAATTTTCTAATTAAATATTATTATTTAAGTGATATAAATGGTATATTTTACAGATCTGCGTGATAACAAAATAACTCTATTACAAAATCACTTTTTCCATGGTCATTTCTTTCGTTATTATATATGGCCCAAGGTCTAATTCTTTTAACCTATTGTCTGTTTATTTCTATTTTTATAAAGAAATTATCTGAGTCTTTCATCCGAACTATTGTAGTTAAAAAATGTTTGGGTAATGAGATAATATTAGAATTTTATAAATAATAATAAAATAATTTATAAATAATAACGAATAATTTTAGTTAAAAAGTTTATAGTAGATTTTGATTAAAGGTGTAAACGGTTCAGTCAAATCCGGTCTGGGAAAGCAATGAATCGATTTTATTCGATCCGTCATTTTCATTACTTTGGATCAGACCGAACTCAACATCAGTCCAATTCGATCCGGTCCGATCCAAGAATGTCCATACATGTATATATTATAATTTATTTTATACTACAATTCTTATAATATAAATTTACAATACTTATATATTAATACTTATATATTAGTATTATAAATTTATATATTATAGTTATACATTGTACTAAATACTAATAATTCATATGTTAGTACTTATATACTATATAATATAGTTATACATTAAATAATATATATGTATATATATTTTTTATTATAATTAAAAAGTCATATTTGGTCCAATTTAGAGAGAGAAATCTCATGGAGCTAAACTAGATTGACTAGCGTTCGATCCCACATTTTTTGGATCGGATTGGACCATATCAAGATTTGGTCCAGTCCGAGACAACCAGTCTGATTCGGTCCATTAGGCCAAACCGAATTTTTTTACACCCATAATTTTGATAAATAAGTGAGAAAATTGAATTTTTTTGACCCTACAAAACGTCACAATTGGGCGACTTTTCCATTAGGCCGATTAAATAATTGCCTAAGGCTCCTTCATGAAAGATCAAAACCTTTCGAGAAAAGTTTAAAGTATAATTTTTTTAAAAAGATAAAAAACAATCTAATTAAAATAACTCAATAAGAAAACATAAAAATTAGCAAATAGTTATTATATATGTTATTATTAATTAAAAATTGTAATTGAAAAGATAGTATAAAATTTTAAATAGTAATTTATTTGATAAATAATAAGAATTATTTTTAAATAAAAATCTAATATAAAAAAATTATTCAATTTAATTTTTTTTTTTAAATCTCAATCAAAATCTTAGGCAAACCCTCTAGTCTATTGAGCTATCCCTACGTCACAACAATGGACAAAGCATGACTTTCGAGCATGACTTTCGATCCTTTATAGCCACTCACGTTCTTGATACATTTTCCTTGTTTTGTACAGAGATTAATAATACCACGACTTAAATTTTTTGACACCTTTCAAAATTTGGGCTAAAAATATCAGATTATATGCTTTTGGGTCCTTTTAAAAAATCATAAATGCATTTGATCAAAGCCATTGCAACTATTCCCTTATCTATTTTTTCAAAATACCAAAAGAAAAAAAAGGAAAGATTGCTCTTTTTTGTCAACAAAAAATTGCTCTTCAGTCTTCACCATGTATTTGTTCTCTTTTCCCTCCTGGTTAACTTCTTGGACCAGAAGGAATTGAAAACAGGAAGAAATGTAAGGTGAGAAATAAGAATATAGAAGACAGCAACGTAGACAATTTCCATCTGTGTCTTTCCTTATCAAATCTCAGGTTCGGAGGATATCGGGAAACATACACAAATTTCGGGTTTTTTCTTGGGTGTGGGGGACTTGCTTTACCGGGACACAGAGGCCAAATTCAGTGTAAGCTTAACATTCAGACCCCTTTCGTTGTCTTTGTCGGTTGTCCGAATCTCTGCGCAAAGTTATTGGTACAAACTCCGAATCCCACGCAGACACAGCACACTTTTAATTAACAGGTCAAGTCCCCATAGTTATTAGCTCCCAGAAACAGACAGACGCAACAACATTCCTTTTTTAGTAAAGCCGGTTGGTTCTCTGCGACAACCGTACAAAAGCCGTTATCCCCACTCCTTAGGGTTTCCCTTACTCACCCTTTTCCTCTATGGTTCTTGGACTTTTGCTGAAAGCTGAGCGAGCTTCGAAAACTCCCAGACGCGAAATCGTCAATTTTGAGATGCTTAGGTCGGCGCTTTCGTCGGATTTTTTATTTTTATTTTTATTTTTAATCTGGAAAATCTGAATTTGGCCTGAAATTTTCGACATATTTTTGGTTAATTTTGTCATTTGTGCTCACCCACAGGCTTACATCTATGCAATAGGGGATGAACCTGAAATGGGTTTTTGGATTACTGCTGATTGAGAACTGTGGCCTTTTACTGCAGCAGTTTATGGCGGTTGGTGGTAGAGGTAAATTCTATCAGAATCTTATTAAAGTCAGAGTCTAGTTTTTTTATATAGTATATTTATACCGCTTTTATAGAAAGTTAAATATGCTCAACTTCACTAATTTAATGTTGCAGTAAGTTTTGTAGTTATTTGCCCAGAAGGGTGGTTTTTATCGTGGGCAGTACTGCAGGTTTTGTATGTTTGAACTGGGAAAAATTTTGTTTTTGACAGGAAATTTAGCACTTGTTTGGATGGTTTGAGTTTTTCACCGCGGAAGACAAATCCATAAGGAGCTTTTGAGGGTCTTTGGCGTAGCGGCGAGGAAAGAGAACGGGGAAATGAAGACTTTTCTAGCCACTGTCAATTTATAGGTCTCTAGGATCCTAACTTCAGTTTCAAATTTCGTTTTGAGCTGAAGATGGATTACCCCCTTTCTTCTAAAGAAAAGGGGACTGGATTTTGGGCATCTTCAAAAGTTCAGATGGAGAATTTGCTTTCATTTGACGGAACAAGGAACCTTAATTCGGAGGAAAATTTCACGGAACTCATGAATTTTGATACATACGCTGGCTGGTGCAACAGCCCTGGTGCAGCCGATCAGATTTTCACCTCTTATGGATTGTCATCGTCTGTGTCAATGCCTCATGGTGCATCGTTGGATGCTTTGAATTTCACAGAACAGAACACCGGTGCATTTCCGATGAACGAAAGTCATGGAAATTTCAATCCTATGGAGAATTCTTTCAATTCTGGAGATAAAATGATGTTTCAACAGATGGACACCCGGTACGGCTTCTCAACGGATTCCAATGACACAAATGATGTAGCAGCTGCACAAAATACCGGTTCTTTTCAACAAAATAATGTATTGAATATGGAAAATTATATTATTCCTAGGCCACTTAGTTGGTCAGTTGATGAGAAGATGCTCAGGGCGTTGTCTCTGTTCAAAGAGTCATCCGGTGGGGGCATTTTGGCACAAGTTTGGGTTCCCATGAGGCTCGGTGATCATTACGTCTTAAGCACCAGTGAGCAACCCTATTTGCTTGATCAAATGCTTGCAGGGTATCGTGAAGTTTCAAGGCTGTTTACCTTTTCAGCAGAAAGGGGATCTGATTATTTCCTTGGGCTTCCTGGTCGTGTGTTTATGTCCAAGGTTCCAGAATGGACTTCAAATGTCAGGTATTACAATAGGATTGAGTACCTGAGAGTTGATCATGCAGCTAATCATGAAGTCCGTGGATCTATTGCCTTGCCAGTTTTTGATTCTCCTGGGATCTCCTGCTGTGCTGTGTTGGAACTTGTCACTACCAAAGAGAAGCCCAATTTTGACAAAGAGATGGAAATGGTTTGCAATGCACTCAAGGTTGGCCTCCCTTTTCCATTTGTTGGGTTTCCTTTGTTTATTTATTTATTTTCTATAACCCTCTCCAAGTATCCTTGAGTTGAATACGTATAAGGATAAGTAAGCATCTAACCACTTTTAATTTGCGAGAATCAAGGCACGCTTGTTATTGATCTAAATTCTTGTCTGGTATGATATAAATTAAAACAGCAGCAGAAAGGAAAAACCATATAGTATTTTCTGGATAAATGTTAAGTAATCACTGCTTTAGAAATTTGATCTATGGCTTTGGAAAATGTCCATGAGTTGTACCAGAAGGTGTTGTGTTTGGGCAATGGAGTTGACCTCATTGTAACAGTTTTGGTTGTAAGTTGCATGCTTTCCCATGACATACTTCAGGTCTGGCTTCGGGATTATTCTTTAAGGCCTGAAGTGTTCAGAAGCTCACCATCAAAAAGGTGGAAAAGAGACTTGTAGGTTAGAAGAGATATTATTTATCTGAAGGAGGGAAGATTACTCTTATTTTGTGCATGTTATTTAAGTTTACCCCCTATTATTTTTTTCTTCTTAATATGCCTCTGCAAATAGACTAGAAAAGTTAAGTAGAGGCCTTCTTGTGGATGGGGATACATTTGAACATTTTTTTGGGGGACTAAGGGTGATGCGTTCTCAATTGAAGGGAGGATTAGGTCTATTCACGGTGATTGTGGATGTTAAAGAATAAATCTCACATTGCCTGTGGATAAGGTTTTGGGCTTTTTTTTTTTTTTATTGAAGAACTGGTAACCATATGTCCAATAGTGATCTCGTCCCAAGTTTATTAGTAAACTCTCACTTGTGGCGGAGGAATACCGTGGTTACAAGCTAAGCATTTGGGAGTTTACAATGTGAAAGCAAAAACAATCTCCCAAATGCAAACAAAAGACAATAAACAGAACAAATGAAACATCTAAACAGGCCTATATAAACAACGAAACATCTAAACAAGCCTAATCAAAAGAAAAAATACCAAAAATCTAAATAGGCCTATAGAAACAAAGCGAAACATCTAAACAGGCCTAAAACAAATCAAACCAACATAAAAGAAAAAGCTTGAAAAAACCAAACCGAACCGAGCCTTAAGCTCTCAGATTAGGAAGACCAGCTTTATCAATCTTGATAATACCTTTAAGCTGCCACGGAATGTCATTAAAACTCTTCCACATACTAGACTGGTGACTCGAAGCCAATCTCGCTAAGTAATCAGCTCCTGTGTTTCCTTTTCTATAAACATGCATTATTTTGACTTGCAAACTTGAAATGATCTATTGGATATTTTCCCAATAATCTTCAAGGTACCAAATGCCACATTTACCTTTTTCCAACCAATTAACAATAAGTAAAGAGTCTAGCTCAATTTCAATTCTTTGCAGGTTCAAATTCTTACAATGTTGCAATCCAAAATAAAGTGTTAGCAATTCTGCTTCATTGTTTATTCCATAAGACAATTCCTTAGCAAAAGCCAATCTCAGTCGACCCTCATCATCTCGAATAATACCACCCGCCCCCATGTGTCCTAGTTCCCCAACGAGCTTCCATCTACATTAAGTTTATACCAACCCCTGTTGGGTTTACTCCACTTTACCAAACATGTCTGTTTTCTTACAGATTTTTTAACAGGAATAGACAAGGAAGATAGAATTTGGGCATCCCCCCCTCCTTCAAATTTTTATTGGCTTTTAATCGTAAACCAACCCAAACAATTGTTGCTTTAAACGCACCCCACAAACTCATGACTGAGACTTTTCTCCCTTCCATACGAGCTTTGCACCGCCACATCCACAGAGACCAAGTTAAAATGATAGGGACTAAGCCAAGTAACGTACATTTCTGAGAAGAAAATGAAGCACGTCTGAACCATAGAGCCATCCTAGCCTTCCAAGGTCAACTTGAGTTATACGACATCCCCAAAATTGGAGATGCTCTACACCATACTTAAGCTGCAATATCACCGAAGGCATGAACATGATCTTGGTCCTCCATAGATCCCTGTGTGCAACAGTTATATTTAGAGACCATCGGGATTCCCAAATTTTGAATCAGCGCATCCACACTAAGACAACTATTAATAGTCTTCCACACAATGACCGAGTATTTTTTTGGAAGCGCAGAACGCCATATCCAAGATGCCCAATCAGATTTAGGAGTCCTTACACGAACACAATGCCAGGCTGATTTAGAAGAAAAATTACCATTCTAGCTCGGTTTCCAAATCAAGATATCTGCTCATTCCTTATGCTCCCTAAACAGTTCAAGATTTCTTCACTTTTATCCTCTCCCACCAACCTTCTTAGCAGATTCACATCCCAGCCATTCTGAATTCTACACTCCCTTACTGGGAGATAAGGAAGTTCAAAGACCTCGCAAGAATCCATGATAGCACCAGATTTCAACCAAGGGTCCCGCCAGAAGGAGACTCGACCCTCTTTCAAATTCTATAAAGAATTACTCATCATCTTAGGTAACACAGCAACCACTCGTTTCCAGAACACTGAGCCTTTTTGCGGGTCAATTAATGATATGTGCTTATCCTTAACATACTTTGCTTTGAAAAAATTAACCCATACTGAGTTTTGAGTTAAAAGATTCCAAGCAAATTTCATAAAAAGTGACATATGCACATCTTCAAAATTTCGTAAACCAATACCCCTTCAAGAGTCGGCTTACAAATTTTATCCCAGGAGACCCACTTCCTTTTATTCTTGCCATTAGAAGAATCCCAGAAAATAATACTCATAATACGATTTAGACTAGTTACCACTGCCTTTGGGACATGCAACACAGAAAAAAGATGAACCGGAATACTTGCCACAACGTGTCTCAATAAGAGAATACGAGCACCAGATGACAAAAATTTATTTTGCCATCCATCTAGCTTACCACGAATCCGAAGTAATAAATCATCAAAATAAGACACTTTCAATCTTCTAGAAACCAAAGGCGCACCTAAATACTTTACCAGAAAGGAACCTTCTGAGAAATGAGAAATTCTCAAAGCATTCCTTTTTTGGGCTCCAGTAAAATGCTTCGGAAAAAAAATAGCGGACTTATCTTTATTCACCATCTGACCAGACCAATCTTCATACTGATCAAAAACATTCTTTATAGCCCGAAGAGAGGATGCCCCACCATTCACAAACACCACAATGTCATCTGCATACAATAAATGAGATATTACCGGGGTACCCCTAGGATGAGAATAAGGAACAATACCTCCAGTTTCAAACTACTTCTTCAACATTCTGGATATAATTTCTTCAACAAGGATAAATAGATAGGGAGATAACGGATTCCCCTGCCGCAAACCACGCCCACTAGGAAATAAACCTTTTACTATTCCATTCATGACTATAGAAAACCATGGCGTAGATATGCTTTTTCTGATCAAATCACAAAACTGACTAGAAAAACCAAAAGCCACCAGAACCTGAAGTAAAAAGTTCCAATCAACATTGTCATAAGCCTTGGCTATGTCCACTTTGAGGATAATGTTTCCACCTCGAACCCGCTTATTCCTCAATCATATCATCTCTTGGGCTAAAGTAATATTTTCAAAAATACTTTTCCTAGGCAAAAGGGCACCTTGTTCCGGAGAGATAACCTTATTAAGAATTGGGGACAATCTACTGACCATAATTTTGGCAAAAACCATATAAATCACTGAGCACAGACTGATAGGGTGGAACTTATCAAAACCAGTAGGATTATTCATTTTAGGGATAAGAGCAATGTAAGATATCAAATAGAATCTGGGAAGAAGCGATCCAGTAAAGATCTCTCCGACTGTTGCAGCCACATCAGACTCCACAATATCCCAACACTCGCAATAAAACCCAGATCCAAAACGATCAGGTCTTGGACTGCTATCAGTTAGGATAGAAAACATCGCCTCTTTAACCTCTTGGATCGAAGGGAGTTGAAGAAGATTGTTATTATCCTCCTCTGAAACAATACTCTAAACAATGAAAGATAAATCTAGAGTATCAGTCTGGCTGAGAGGAATTCACTAAAAAAATCCACAGCACCAGAATGTATAGCCTCTGGAGTATTTAGGACAGAGCCATCATAAAGCCTCATTTCCTGCACAATCGGCTTATGATGACAGAGCCATCATAGGACAGAAGCATAGGTTTTAAAAAACTTGGCAGAAGCCTTACCCTTTTCCATCCAATTAATTTTAGCCTGTTGGTTAAGTCTATTCTCCTCTCTGAGAAGCCAAACTTCAAGCTCTTCCTTGGCTATCAATAAATCAGACTCCAATTCTTCAGAATAATTAACTTGTAATTGACTTTCAATACGATCAATACTTTTTCCAGATGATTAATATTAGCCTCCGTATGCCCAAATATCCTGCGATTCCATTCTTTTAAAACAACTTTCAACCTCTTTAATTTAGAAGCTAATCGAAACAGACCAACCTCCTCAACAAGGCATTGCTAGTTAGCTTTACCACCTCTCTAAAGTTCACATGAGTAACCCACATTTGTTGGAACTTGAAAGATGCAGGACCGTACCGACCACTCACACTTTTCAACATAAAAGACAACGGAGAGTGATCAGAGGTTAAGCGAGGCAAATAATTACAATAAGCATCCGGTAGTAAGTTCACTGCCAAAGGATTTACCAAACATTTGTCAATTTTAGACTAACTTCTAGCCATACCTCTCTGCCCATTACACCAAGAAAACTTACTCCTCATAGATCTCATCTCAGTAAGACCACAAGACTTAATAAACTCATTGAACTCATCAACAGCAATTCTCAACCGAGGTCTGCCGCCACTACGCTCCTCATCCCCACGGATAATACTAAAATCCCCAAGACATAGCCAAGGCATGCCTTGCATCACATCCATCTGTAACAACCTCCAAAGATCTCTCCTCTCCAAATGGTTACATTTTGCATATACCACAGAAACCACAAGAAACCGAGATTCCATCTTAATCCAGACTTTCACATGCTGATCACTATAGTTTCTATTTGAAAGCTCTAAACCCTCCCTCCATACAACCACAATTTACCACCAACACATTGATTAGAAAAGCCATGCTCAAAATTCAAACTGTTTTTCAAAACTGCCAAATTACTATCATCAACAAAAGGCTCCGCTAACATAATGAAATTTAAATGTAACTTCCTTACCAACTTACTAAGTCTTCTCTGTGACAATCGAATATCACGGATATTCCAAAAAAAAGTTTGGCAAATCATAAGTTTAGGCGATTGGGCTTGCTAGGAACTCGAGAGGAGCTTCTGAGAAATTTTCCGCCCTTATGCAAATTTTTTGTTTTTATAACGTCACCATCCGAAGGGTAATCCTTATGTTTACTCAGATGTTCTATCTTTTCTATATCAGGTTCAGAAACATAGTCTTCAACAACACTATCCACTTGTATCTCCACCCTATCAGGTTCACACCCATTAGCCTTAGATTCTATTCCTAGAGAGTTTTCAGCTGTTTCTGTCAACCCAAAATTTTGTAATGCATTATCCACTAATTCCTCAATCACCATAGTGTCCCTTGAATGAATAGTCAATAATTCATCTAATAAAACCACATCAACACACCTTTCCACAGGACCAGGATCCACAGCAATGATAGGACATTTGGCTTCTCCTTCAGATCCAGCCACCACTTCCTTTTGCATCCCATTTGTTCCCTTTCCATATGAATCAACCAGGTTCACTCGAGTCTCCTTCAATTTGTTATCTGTTAGAGGATTATATTCCTCTAAAACCTCTGTTCTAGCAGTCACAAAAAAAGGTGGAATCTCCTTTGAATGGCTGGGACCAGCCTCATTGCACACCACATACTCGGTCACCATAACACTTTCCACGTTAGACACTTTATTAGTTTCAACAGCATTCACTACTGGATTCAATCCTCTCACCTTCAGTTTCACGTTAGACACTTTCCTCTCACCTTCACCTTCACCTTCAGTTTCATTTTCAACAGCATTCACTACCGGATTCCACACCATAACACTTTCCACATTAGATACTTTATCAGTTTCAATCCTCTCACCTACAGTTTCAACAGCATTCACTACCGGATTCTCAGGCATCTCCACTTCAACATTAAACGGAGATAAATCTTTCCTCACAACCAAATCAATATTATTTAAACCCACATTATTACCAAGGAACAGATGGGTTGAATTTACTACCTCGTTAGCCACTTCCATATGTTGGACAGGTTTATCCAAAGTTGAGAGTTTCGGTTTCCAAACTTGCACAGGCTTCTCTAATTCCTTCTCAATTCTTCTCTGTTGTCGCCCCTCATCCTTACTAACACCTCCATTCCATTTGCAATTCATGTTGTTATGCCCTTGAATACAACACCTAGAACATTAAGCAGGGAGAGTCTCATAAACAATTTCAATGTAACGGCTTGACTCCTGATGAGGCATTCCGATCCATATCCCCTTCACAGGTTCCCTGGCAACATCAAGCTCCAAACATACCCTGGTGCCATCAGTCTTTGTAGCACATCTAGTAGCATTATCCCGATGCAAGAAACGGCCTAAAGGAAAGGAGCAGTGATGTTTGTCAAGAATGATTCATAATAATAATTCGGCGGTAAACCTTGAAGGAACACCCACACCGGTACCAAGGCAGGCTCTGAATCTTCATCAAATCCAGGATGCCAATGAAACCCTCTATATTGTACCCCATCTACATCAGTAACCTCCCTCAACAACGCTTTCACAAAATCAGCCTCATTTGAAAATGTTACAGATACGGTCCTCGACTTCCTCATGGCAGACACTATCGGTTGCGAGCATAAACTCCATTTGTTTCGGATGAATAGACAAACAGCATCAAGAGAAGGATGCTGCCGTAAGAATTTGAGGACAATAGAATATCAAAAAGGGGCTCTTGATTTCTCTACTTCCTCCTTGGACAACAGAACACAAATCTCACCTTCGATCCACTTCGCTGGCCTGAAAGGAATGTCTATCTCTGGTTAAGGTTATGGGGTCTACGCTACTAATTCAGCAAACCTCTCTTGTTGAATCGGTTTTATGAGATGAGTTAGACTTATGAATTTTCTCATAGTATCAGAGCCTAACCACAGGATGAATGAAAACCTACACTACTCATCCCTTGATAAAGACCATGAAAAATACTGGCCTGCACGTGAGGGAAGGTATTAAGGAATAAATTTCACATTACCTGTGAACAAGGTCTTGGGCATGTTTACAAGTAATGTGCAAGTCTCTCTTGTTGAATCGGTTTTATGAGATGAGTTCGGCTCATAAGTTTTCTCAGTGGATGTGTGATATAGTTAGAGATTCATATAGGATGAGCTGGTGGATCAATGTTAGGAGTGGTTGGGATGATGCTGCACAATGTTACATGAGGGTGTAGTTTTTTTGTTTTGCCTGAGTGGATGCAATTCCAATAATGTACTACAAACTACATGATCTTGTATCTTATGAATGAATTTTTTCTTCTTGAAGAAGTATATTTTGTATGAATTTGCATTTGATTGAAAAGGTTTACCATGGTCCCTTGCAGGCTGTGAATTTATCAACTGCTGCACCTCCTCGACTTCATCCTCAGGTACTGTTGATGACACTGGCCCCCTCCCCCTTTCCCTCAGTCAATTATGCATCCTTATCAAGTTAATATACTATTTGCAGTGTCTATCGGTGAACCAAAGAGCTGCCTTAGCAGAGATAATTGATGTCTTACGTGCTGTATGTCATGCACATAGATTGCCACTAGCTCTGACATGGATTCCTTGCTGTTACACTGAGAGAGCTGGTAACGAAATTACAGGAGTGCGGGTAAGAGAGGGTAAAACAAATTCTGATGAGAAATATATACTTTGCATTGAGGAGACAGGTTGCTATGTTAACGATAGAAAGATGGAAGGTTTTGTACATGCATGTTTGGAACACCATCTTGATGAAGGGCAAGGTATAGCTGGGAAAGCACTTCAATCCAATCATCCCTTCTTCTTTCCTGATGTGAAGACTTATGACATAAGTGAGTATCCGCTTGTCCATCATGCACGCAAGTTTGGGTTGAATGCTGCAGTCTCGATCAGACTAAGGAGCACCTACACTGGTGATGCTGATTATATACTGGAGTTCTTTCTCCCTGTCAGTATGAAGGGTAGTTTGGAGCAGCAACTCTTGTTAAACAACCTCTCAGGTACTATGCAGAGAATATGTAAGAGTTTGAGGACAGTTTCTGATACGGAATTAGCTGGCGCAGAAGGCTCTAATGTTGCATTGCAGATGGGAGCAGTCCAGAAGTTTACACCGATGACTATGTCTAAAAGAAACTCTCAAGCGATGTCATCAGATAGTGATATGAATTCAACTGAGTTACCTGAGAAGATACGTCAGGAAGTATCTGATGCAAGAAATGCTGGAACTGAGGCAGATAGTCCTCAAGAACAAGTACTGTTCGTAAGATATCCTCCTTCTTCTTCTTTGTGTTACTCCAAAAAATGGAAGGATCGTGGTTTGGTTAATGGGAATTTGGTGCATAACTTGCAAGCATTAATTTGTCTAAGGAAGTATGGTTCCTACATCATTGCAATGATGTTAGATTATATCTTTCTGGTTGAAATTGCCTGGGGGATGTGGTTTCCCTGGGTTTACTTGGTTGATGAATGATAAAAAGTGCAGCGATATTTGTTACGTGCTTGCTGCAGTCATTCAAGATGGTCAATTGAAAGCCAAACATATTCTACACTCACTAGGATCTACCTACGTAATATAGCTGTAGCACCGCTGGAATTAGGATGGAAGGATATCTGAAATGGGCTAAGTTTTGTACATCTCAGTAGATTCATCTTTGTTTTGCATAACTTTTGAAAAGCCCAGCATTGGATGATTCTATGATTTTGGTACTCTCTTCATGTAGAAGGTTGATTTGGAAACCTCAATAGTTATTTTAGGGAAAGAAACTTAAAACAGGGGAGAACAGGTAGGGGATTAAACTGCTGTGAGTACATGAATGGCTGATTTGCTTTTCATTGTGTGTAAATTATCAAGTTATGTGGAATATGATGAAAATAAAAGTCTCTTGATTACTCCAGAATGTGGTAGGGGATGTAGTAAAACTGGATAATGTATTTTTCATCCTAACTCTAATCAAATTATTCTTAAAGATCACTCAGGCACATAATCTTCCATATTTATATTAGGGACCTACGAGATAGTAATTAATTTTATTCGACCATGCCACTGAGTGTTTCCTGTCTCTACTGGTTCTTGTTTGGACACTTTTTATATGGAGGGCTGTTTCCTTGTCTTGCCTTGTGTTCCTTTCATCTTTTTAACTAATGTGGAAATATGGAGGAGAAAGTATTGCCTGACCACAAACAATAAATATTGAAGTAAGAATTGAGTGATCTGGGGCTTTGATATCTGATATAGATGGAAACATGGGACACTTGACATTCTATAACACATGAAAATTAAGGGAAAAAATTAGTTTCTGTTATTTTCTTTTGATGAACTATGCACTTGAGGGTAAAAGCAGTTTAACAAATCCCTCCATCTTTTGGGCCACTTATCACTGTCTTGTAGTTCTGTTCTTGGGAAAATATTAGCAGCTTGTTAAAACTCGGTTTTCTATACTAATTTTCAATGATCTATCTGGTCTTATGGGTTTGACTTCCTTTGATTCCTGCATCATGTTTTTCCTCCTCTTGACTTGCTTCATGGCATCTGTCGATATTACTAGACCTTAAAAAAAAAGGGGAAACAATTTTTTTTTTTTGTTTCATTAATATTAATTTGCACATAAAATTTTGAAACTGTGCTATAAAGCGGGTTAGGTGTCTGATTTATGTGACTGTTAGAACTGGGGATGAATTTTTTTGCATACATGAGTAATATATTAGACCTCACAGTTAGGTGTCTGATTTATGTGACCGTTAGAACTGGGGATGAGTTTTTTCGCATACATGAGTAATATATTAGACCTCACATATTTCGGATATACGTTGAATACTATTAATTATGAGGGTGCTTCAGGGGTTATATATCAAATACACCATCTGTTACTATTGTACAGAGACCTGGCCTGAGCTCAAAGTGTATTTGATAAGGTGCCTCAGCTTTTTTCCAAGAGCCTATATTTAATGTTTTTGTTGGTTTCTGTTTTGCCTTTTTCATATTCAGTGATGCATATCCACCAAGCATTTATTATTTGATAGAAAGAAAGGCAAAATGTAAGAATTGGAGTATAATAGCTATCTATGGCATGTTTGTCGTGGAGAGAATTTGATTCCTACTTCAAAGCGTCTATTCTTACTTCTAGCAAGTATTCTAGCTTTTCTTTGTGCATGATTTTAAAGAGCTTGTGGGATCTGTTTTTTAACTGTTTCTTATACATCTTGCAGGCGAGAAGTGGATCAAGAAGGCAGGAGAAAAAGCGAAATACAGCAGAGAAAAATGTGAGCTTAAATGTTCTTCAGCAATACTTCTCTGGGAGTCTTAAGGATGCCGCAAAAAGCATTGGTGGTGAGATTTGTTATCCATGTGTGGACATTTCCTAATGACTGATCCGGTTATCCTGAGTTATTAAGCTTTAGGCTAGGTTTGGAAACAAACAATTCTCAAACACTTTCTATTACTATTTATTACTTTTCACCTACTTTTATTACTATTCATTACTATTCAATATTTTATTATTACTTTTTACTACTATTCACAAACACTCTCAACATCCAAACGTAATCTTAGTAATTATCAAATTAAAGCAAGGATTTAAAATTTCAGAAACACAGTCAATGGTTTTCTTTCTCAAAAGCCAAAAAAAAAAAAACCTTATTGTCCATGTATGTATACTTCTTGTATATTATTGAAAATTAGGGTAGAGGTTGGGGGGGTTGTCATGCATAAAGTTGTGACCTTTCAGGCTTTCTCATATCATTTCCTGATGCCCGCTAACATCTAGTCAGTCCCAGCATTGGAGAAGTTTATTTAGTGCTCATTATTTTGTTATAACAATTCTATAACAGTAGTCTCTATTGTTTAGAATTGAAAAGCACGTGGATAACTCTTATTATTTGGTTAGTAATGTTAACTTCAGAGCTTGGGTAACAATCTAAAAGACCAACAGTTATAGTAATAACCTTTTATAGAACCCACTAACAACCCCCCCCCCCCCCCCTCTCTTCTCCTCCCTCCCAAAAAAAAGGAAAAAAAAAAGAGCATTTGTTGCCATTTCATAAACATTTTTTTTTAATGCTAAATATAACTGTGTGCGCTTCATTTTCTGTATGACTCTGATTTACATTGGTTCTTTGTCCTTTGTGTGTGTAGTTTGCCCCACTACTCTCAAAAGAATATGCAGACAACATGGAATTTCAAGATGGCCCTCCCGTAAGATAAATAAGGTGAACCGTTCATTAAGGAAAATACAGACTGTGCTTGATTCTGTTCAGGGGGTGGAGGGAGGATTGAAGTTTGACCCAACCACTGGGGAATTTGTTGCATCAGGCTCCACGGAATATGATTCACAGAAAGGTCTCCTCTTCCACGATACAGATATGGGTGTAAAAAATGCCTTGCCATCTACCCAAAATGCAGTTTCAGTACCTTCAACACCTGGCGTTAGTTCTCTAATAATCAAGCCTGAAGTGGATGACTGTTCTATGGGAAACCAAGTAGAGCCCTCGAGTGAGCTCGCTATAAGTGCTTGTGAAGGTGAACTTGATAAACCCAGTGTCTCTTGGATTGCTTGTAGTGAAGATTCAGACATAGCTGCAGTAGATGCTGTATCATGCCGGCTGGCTAGCCTTGAAACTGCTCCTCTGACTTCTTCAGAAAATGCCACCTTGGGCTCTTATCTTGTGGATAGAGGTGAGAAATGGGATCCGAAAAGGGGTAGCTTGAAATTAGTAGATTCCAACTCCCACTTTGTGCCTCGAAGCTCCATCCCCTTGGCTGCTGCCAACGAAATGCATACTGGAGTTGGCGGGGATGCTGGGATTGTTGAACATAACCAACCTGCTTCTTCAAGTTTGACAGACTCATCAGACGGTTCTGGTTCAATGATGCATGGTAGTTCATCAAGCTCTCAGAGCTTTGAGAAGCAGAAGCATTCTAAAGTTAAAAAAAGCTGTGTTGATGGTGGATCCAAACTTACTGTGAAAGCTACTTATAAAGAAGATATAATCCGGTTCAAGTTTGAGCCTTCAGCTGGATTTTTCCAACTGCATGAAGAAGTTGCAAAGAGGTTCAAGTTGCAAAACGGGACATTCCAGCTAAAGTATTTAGATGATGAAGAGGAATGGGTGATGCTAGAGAGCGATTCAGATCTTCAAGAGTGTCTTGAGATTTTGGATGATATCGGCACACACAGTGTGAAGTTCCTAGTTCGTGATGTGCCTTGTCCTATAAGCAGCTCTGGCAGTAGCAACTGTTTCTTGGTTGGAGGATCATAGTATAAGGATAATAGTCAACTCGGTGAGTGGTATTCAAGTAGAGTCTGGATTTTGTAGTTATTTTGATCAATCTCTCCACGCTCCAACGGGTGGTTCTAGTTCACATGCATGGAGTTCTGAAGAGGTAGGAGGGGTTTTTGTAGAAATGAGCCCGATGTCTCATGAAGTTGGCGTTTTTTTCCTTTCATCTCTTGCACTGCCAATCATGAGATGAGACATCACTGTGGATTAAATTTGTTGTCATATTGCAAAGAAACTCCTACACTGAAATGTACCGATAGAGCTCTTGCATATTTGGGGTTGCCCATGTATCTTCTTATATATAGGTCTGTATATGGTAGAATTTACAATAAAGGTTGTAGCTTTAGAAGTGTCCAGGTATACTGCTCTGCAGAAATCTAATCCCAGTCTGTATATGTTTTTACATGAGAATTAGATGGCTTGGAGCTGTTGATTTTGTGTTTTAGGACATGAGGAAAGAAGAAACATTTGACTTGTTAGCAGTTCAGCAGGTTTTTGATCTCATATGAATGAAATTATGTTACGTGTGGATGTAGTCTTTAGATGTGTGAGAGGACATGACCATTAGTACGAGATTATGTTAACACAATGACAAGGGATTTTAACTTCATTTATGTCCTCTTTTTTTTTTATTTTTTTTGGTGATTTTTCTTTTGATGTTCTAAAGATATGATTGCTCAAGTGAAACGAATGCGTAGCACTGTAGGTCAATTAATTACATGAAACGGCTCTAATTTCTTGAAATTTCATATTCTTTCTTTCTCGCCTTTCATTAGTCATAACCTTCCTTTTCTTTTCTTTTCTTTTTTGGATTAATACAATAACTGATGTTCGGGAATAAGACGAAATGAGAATTTTGTGAATAGTGTGAATAGTAGTGAGATAATGAATTAATGTTTTATGGAGTTTTGGAAAATGAAAGAATAAAAATTGAATAAAAAATATTATAAAATTAAAAGTTTGTTAAAATATAATTATTTAATATTATTTTTATTTTGAAATTTAAAAAAATTGAATTGTTTTTTGTTTTAAAGGTTGAAAAAATTGTAGTAATTAGTTTCAAAGTACTCATATTTAAATAGTGGTTGAAAAGAAAATGAGGTCAAGAGAAATTTTAAAAGTGAAAAATTCACTTTTTATTTTTTATTTTTGTAGGATTCACTTTTTTACAAGAAAAATTTTAAATGGAAGCAAGTACTCATAATGATTCCTTTATCTCATCTTTTAAAATAATCACTAAATTTATTTTTTTCTATTTTATATTTTGATTTTTATATTATATCATATATCAGCTTATCTATTTTTTTCATATCTTTTAAATATTCTATTTTTGTTCTTTTTAAATATTTCCTTTCTACCAATAAATTTTCAATATACATATAATTTTTATATTTGCAATATGTTTATTTATACTATCTAATGTAATTTAGTCCTATACACACAAACTAAAAATATATAAGCCAAAGAAAAATTAAAAATAAAATCAAAATATGAAAAAATTGGATAAAAAATATTTTCCAAATTTTTTTAGAAGAAAATTAAATAGAGATGTTTTAAATGATGAACAAGAAAAAGATTTTGCTTACATGGTGAAAACTAGAGTAAAATAAAATGAGAGAGTAAATGAAATATAAATAATAATAAAACATAGTTAAGGATGAACAGTAGCTGCTTTATGTAGCGGGTTACTGTAGCAATTGTTCAAATAATTTACGTTTCTTGTATAATACATTAGCTATTGAGAATGCTTTTAAACTATATACATTCATCTAATTAATATGTTATTTATCATTTTTTATCTTTATATTTTAATACTTAAAATATATATTTAAATAAAAATAAAAATAAAAATAAATATTAATTAAATAAAAGCTTAGGATTGTGCTTACTCGTAAAATAACTCTTTTTACCAAAAACAAAAAGAAAAAAAGGAATTGTGAATTTGAAGTCCCTAACATTACTCCTCCTCATGTATAGTAAAAATATTTTACTTATCCCATTTTGTTAATCTAATTTCTTAATTAATTTTTAATTATTTTATTTTAATTCATCTTAAATTCTTTACTTCTTATTCAAACAACAATTAAGATTTTGCTTGTTTTCAAAAATAAGATAGATGAAATAAAATAGATTAAGATAAAGTAAAAAATTATATAAATTATTATTTTTTTGATTTAAAAAAATTAAATTATTTATTTTATTTTATATAAAAATTAAAAAATAATAAAAAAATAAAATAAGATAAAGATGATAATACTTGCGAAAACAAACGAGCTTTTTAATATCTTGGAAAGCGCAATCTTTATATGAAATGATCGAATGGGTTCCAAAAGATGGACGATCCAGATACAAGCTTCGTCCGAAACAACCACCTACATGGAATTGTCGTGTACTGACGAAAAGAAAGGCCTCCGGGTGAATTAGAAGGAAAGACAGCCAAAAACCTAGGTCCGTTATCTCTTTATGCCGCTGCTCTGCAATACCCATGGACTCCAATCGCCAACCGTCCGGTTCGTAAAGTCCTCTAATTCTTCTCTCTCATATGCAATTTATTGGTTTTTGTATTCGTAACGCTTTTTTTTGGATCAGTGATTGATTACTTTTGGGGTTCCGATGAGTTACTCTGCTATTGGATTGAACTTTCAATTAGCTGAATTTTAGTTATTTTTATCCCAAACTTTCGGTTTGAAGTCGGGCTGTGTCTGGTCGCCGAGAGAATTATGGAAAACGAAAGTAATCAGAGTTTTGAACAATCGGGTTTCGGCTTTCCATATTCTCTAAAGAACAAAATCTTCTTTTTGTGTTTTTTTTTTCTTTCCAGAGCCAAAAGATTTTATTCATTTTTTTTTTCTTACATAAAAAAAAAAAAGAAAGATTTGATTCAGTTAGATTGATTCGATTTGATATCGATGTGCTTACATCTGACCACGTTCTGCGAGTAGTTTTATTGTCCCGCTTAGTTTCAAGGTAAGTTTTTCTCTTAGGAAATCTTTCCCACGCGGAATGAAACCTTGCTTCCAGGAAAATAGACACTTTAAAAATCTATATAACACACTTTCATCCGGCTTCTTTTATTTTATATGTTTGGAACTTTGACAAGTAAAAACTTTTATCCGACTTGTATCCACTTTGATGATGTGGCATTTTCCATCAATCATTGAGTTCTTCTTGAAGGAAAATAGAGGATCCAAGGGTGATAAAAGTGTTAAATTTCATATAGTGGAATGAAAGTGGTTTGTAGCATTATGCCACGCACGCTCATGCAAAAATATAAGAATTTTGTTGGATTTTTAGGTTGGCTGCTCTTTCGATTCATGCATCTGTGAATTCTGGTTTGGGCTTCCGGCTTATACCGGAGTTAAATTATATAGGTTGTCTTGTAAGAGGTTTGGGTAAAGTTTCACTTCAGGCATCCTAGTTTCTAATAGCTGCATGAGCGGTACTGTTAATAAGGTAGTGGTTTTTCTCAATTTGTTATTAGGCAGTAATATAAACTATATATTCTGTGATAAATGTTTGAATACTACATTACTAAACCTGAGTTGACTGTCTGTTTGAATATCTGTTGAAGATGCTTGGAAAAGATGATGCTTTACTTTCCTGGAAGTGTTTTCCCACTTATATCAATGCTCTGACATTTAGGTTATTGTTGAGTGCTAGTAACATTCATACTCAGATGCTACTTGGACATATGTTGTGGTCTTTTTTTTTTTGGAACCTTTGCTTGGTTAAGATGAGGTCATCAGTCAACCCTTTCTTTCAAAAATAGCAACACTTTTGAAAATTAAGTCGTGTTATTACATTTTGCAGCTAATAGCCCTCCACCAAAACCCTGGGAGCGAGCAGGTGGCTCAAATGGCCCTGCACCTTTTAATCCCCCATCAGCGGGCAGCACAAGTGATGTAGTTGAGGCTTCAGGAACTGCAAAACCAGGAGAAATAGTTTCTACTTCTGGTCAGAATGCTGCTATTAACAGGAATGCCCTTAGCAGGCCTGTTCCCACGAGGCCTTGGGAGCAGAGTTATGGAACTAACAACCTTGGAGGTACTTACTGATCTCTAATGGAAATATTTTTCCTTTTCTTTTTCCCTCCCTTTTTTTTTATGGCTGTTTCTGGATCTTTTGAAAATTGCCCCCAAATCTACAGGTTATGGCTCTAATGTGGGCTACAACTCTGGCTATGGTTCTGGAATGTATGGCTCAGGTTCATATGGTGGTGTAGGGGGATTGTATGGCGGGGGTATGTACAGTAACAACTTGAATAGGGGAGGTTATGGAGGGCTTTATGGATCTTCTGGCTTGTATGGAGGTGGGATGTATAATAGTGGTTTTGGAGGCTCCATGGGTGGTTATGGAATGGGTATGGGTGGTTATGGAATGGGTATGGGTGGTCCTAATGGAGTAGAAGATCCAAATAATCCATATGGTGCTCCTCCATCTCCTCCAGGGTTTTGGATTTCAGCTCTTCGGGTGGTAAGACATATACTTGTCTAGTTTAATTCTTTCTATAGGTAGGATGACAAGCACATTTATTTATATATATATATAGGATGACAAGCACTCGTGCACATAGCACCTGTAGGTAGTTTTTTTCCTTACATATGAAGTCAGACAGACTTGCCCTTGGGCTTGGCCAGTGGCCTAGGTATTTAGATGGAGTTCTGGTGAATCTTAAAATTCAAATCCTACCATCTTCAATCCTACCAAAAAAAAAAAAAAAGAAAGGAAAAAGGGCATTTGTCGGATGAATATACCAGGTATAAGGTTTCTTAAAAGCTCTCCAGATGATTAGTACTCAAATTCATTTCAAGTTGGTAACTCAATGTGGCAGGCAGATATAAAATTACGTCCATATGTCCACATTTTTCTATCTGCCATTTTACTTATTACTAGAAAAGGGCATGTAGTTCTGAGCATGATGTTACTAGATTACTAGATTGCTTCAGATGTGTCTAGATTGCTTCAGTTCTGAGCATGATGTTGTACTAGCCCATGATTGCTGTAATATACTTTCTTTTCCCTTCCTTTTTCATTTTTAGGTGAGAATATTTTGTTTATGCTGTTACTTATTCTTGGACTTTCTTTTGTTGCAGATGCAGGGTGTGGTAAACTTTTTTGGTAGGATCTCGATTCTCATAGACCAGAATACACAGGCCTTTCATATGTTTATGACTGCAATGCTTCAGGTGTTTTCTCCATCCTGTTTCCTTTCATTTGGCAATATACTGTGTGAATTATGGTAGAATTGGCATACATTTTTTTCTTTTTCTTTATGGAATTTATTATGGAAATAAAGTAAAACCACCTCTCATCTTCTTCATATTAGTTACCACTGGGCAAATATGTGATAGCTTCTGCGCACTGACCCCTGACGTTTGTATCAATTTATTGTCATCATTAATATTTGAGTGGAGAAGGCTGCCTATGGCCTGATTGGCATAACCTCCAGCCTTCCAATATGGAGGTCTGGAGTTCAAAATCCCCCTCACCAAATGTATCAAAAAAAAAAAAAAGTCCAGAAGGCTGAATTTTAGCACAGCTTCTCTTGTATACATCCTTTGTACTTGGCTATACCCATTTACTTGAAATAAAATTTCTTATATCTTGTAAAAAAAATGATTTAAAAGACTGATTCAGAAGATAAATCTATTTAAGCTACTGTAGCCTCTTTGACTGATATTTATGACTGCTTTTCAAACTAAAAAGTACTAGAAAGTTTAATTTATGTATCATATTCTCGGAATGTGAGTTGTCTAAATGTAATTTGGCAGCCGGGTATTATTAGCACCATCAAAGCATTATTTGTCTTGTGTAAAAAAACATGGGGCTTTTGTTGGTGCAGCTTTTTGATCGCTCTGGTGTATTGTACGGAGAGCTAGCTAGATTTGTGTTGAGGATTCTGGGCATTAGAACCAAGCACAAGATGGTTCAGCCACCGGGCCCCAATGGACTTCCACTTCCTGGACCCCACAATCCCCACTCAAACCAGAACTACATTGAAGGACCAAAGGCAGCTCCAAGTGGTGGTTGGGACAATGTTTGGGAAAATGACGCCGGCAAGTGATGCAATTGTAATGTGGTGCTTGAGATGAATCTCTCTCTCTCTCTCTCTCTCTCTCTCTCCTCTGTGTGAAGTCATTTGTAAGTCCTTGCTGTTGTGGGTCATCGGGATAAATGGGCTGTCCTAACTAATGAGGCTAAGATCTCAGCTATATGTTGTATCATTTAAGTGAAATAATGAAATGTTGGTCATAAGTTATTTTTAGCTCGCGCTTCAATAGGAGGTGGCTCCAGTTTGAATTTGCATTGTTTTTACATGCCAGTCTCTTCAACTTACCCATCTGTCTATCCCACAAACCTTATGATCCGATCCAGTTTTGCGATTCGAACTCGAGCCTCATTAGTTCCAACTGCCGAGCTCTGTGCCTTTTGTTATTACATACAAGATAATTTGAGATAAAAATTAAAAATTAAATAAAATATTATTAAAATATATTTTTTAATATTATTATTGTTTAAGTATTTGAAAGTGTTGAATTATTTTATTTTATTTTATTTTATATTATATGAAAGTTTAAAAAAAAAATTGTAATGATTAGAAAAAATAAATATGAAATGTTTTTGAAAACCGAGGAGGCCTAAAAATAACGGAGATCTAAAAATACTACAAAATTACCGTATTGCTCCCTAGAATTTGATCATTTTTTCTCGGTACCAATTCTGTTAATTCATTAAATAAAGTTATTAATGTGGCAAGTGTCTAACAGCATACAGACACGTGTATATATAAACATTCAGCTTTTACACAATAACCAAACTTATGAGATTAAAAAGAGAAAAAAATTGATGTTAATTTTTTTTTTTGAAAAAATAAAAGACCGAAAATAAGAGTATAATAAGATTTTTGGGGGAAAAAAAAGCTTAATATTATTATTATTTTGAAAAATTTTCCTTTATTTTTTGTTATCTTATTTTGATTTTTGCCTATTTTTAGTTTTATAACTTTAAGGAAGTTGATCTTTTTATTATAAGCATTTGTAATTTATTAATATATTTCACTGACGAAATGTTGATTGGATACTATTTGGTTTTTGAAAAAATTTAAGTACGAAGAGTGTGCCCATGATTGACTATTTAAGTTATAGTCAAAATATTGCGGGGGTGTAAACTGTAATAAGTTAGTTACTTGAATAATAGAAGACCAAAGCTATTTTGAGCTTGATGGATTCTGTTAGGTTGAGCGTATGGACTGATGGCCATTTATTTTATTTACAATTTGATGTTAGGATATTAAGAGTATATGAGTTGTTCATGTTAGTATTGATTTGGGTCATAGCCCATATATAGCATTAGGTTTACATGAGTTGTTTTTGATAGGCCTTGGATCCATTAGTTAGTTCAATAATATTAGTATTTGTAGGGGTGTTCGATGCACAGGACAGATTATCCAAAATATTAATGAAATAATTTCCTATTCAATTCTCTTTATGTTTCTTGGAGGCTAGTTATCCTTGAATTTGACTAATTTTCTTGCAATTTTTCTCTTATTTTCTAGTTTTCCAAATACACTACTATCGGATGTGTTACAAGTGGTATCCAAAACCAGTCATTCCTTGGATCGGTTTCATTAATCCATGGAAATTGAAAATATTCTTTCAGCCTTACTCAACCTCAAGAGCGAATTCAAACAATCATAGAAATGTTTCATCGTGATGTTGCAGACATTTAATGATTTCAACAAGAAGTTTTTCACAATAATTTCAATGAAGGAATGTCGCATCTCAAAAGCCAACTCTCCATGTTGCAAGAAGAGGAGAAATATGTAACAGCTACACAAGAAAACAAAGTTCTAAATACTTCTCAGATTCTTCTCCCTCTTGTTTCTACAAGTTTCATAATAAATTAAACCCTATTTTCTTCATTTGTAAATCTTGCTCGCCGATCAATTCATTTATTTATTCTCAAGAATTATTTTCCCTTTATTTCATTTCCAATTATCCTACTTAGCAATAACCCAACCTTTGAGATGAATCTAGACTCTAGAAGGGATTTTGATCTCAGTGGAATCGCATTTCATATTCCTAATTTTCACCATCAACTTGCAACACCAAACCATTCTCATTTTTCCTATAAACGCATTTTTCTCTCTCCTAAGGCTAAGATTTCTCTTTCTATATTTTTATATGCAACTTGGTTCTTATTTTCATTCTTTTTGGGACTCAATATCGCAGCAGAGGTTCCATAATAGTGGAGTCATTAAGAGCAGTGTCCCCGACGAAGCCCCAGTTGTTCAAATACATAGGCTATCGAATATCGTGGCTGATGCTTTCGAGCACTTTTGAAAAATTGATGCTTCCAACAATCATGGTGAGTAGAGCGGTGTGATCTCTAAGGTTCTTGTCAGCACATTTTCTCCAATTTTAAATGTGAAAAAGTCTGTGATGAAGGAGGCCGGGAATATGAGAAATCTTTGTGTATTTTAGTGCTCCAACGACGATGTTTAGACCAAGAAATTCATCGATCACATTTTATCCGTTGACATTCATGTGGCCTCCCTGTTCTTCATCTTTTCAGTGAACTTCTCAAGCAAATTCTCAGGTTTTTTCTGTCTCAAATTTCCTTTAGGCTTGTCGTTGGTGTTTTCACTAGTATTATGGTTTTGTTTGTAATCTTTGATAGAGAGAAGATACTCCTACTGTTGAATGCAATATTTCAAGTTTCATATCTACGTATAGATTTTGATGATAACAAATAAATTGAAATCTCAAGTTCAAATTATCTACGCAATGGAGTGAAACGCACATCAAGTATAAAAGAACAAGTCTACAAATGAAACTCATAGATTATTTTTTTACATTTCTTAATAAAATTCAAAATTGGATTAAGGTTCAAAAATAATCTTTTCTCATAAAACATTAAATTGCATTTTTTTATGCATGACATAAGCATGATATATGCATGACATCATTAAAAGTTTTAATTTGAAAAATTATATTTTGAATGTGTATGACATATATAATGATTTCATTAAAAGTTTTATTTTCAAAAATTATATTTTACATATGCATGACATATGCAATAACTTCATTCAAAAATTTGAATTTTGAAAATTGAATGACATATGCAATGATTTCATCAAAATTTGAATTTTGAATTTAGAAGATGATTGAGTGTGATCCATTTGCCTATAAATAGCTCACTTGAGTTTTGTAAAATCACAACAACAATAGCTTACACACATATTGCTAAGTTTTGCATTATTTTTTCAAAACTCTCATTCTCTCTTTTATAAAGTTTGGAATTTTAATTCTTGTTATTTTTTAGAGAGATATAGGTTGCGATATATTGTTTCTATCTCACTCATTGAGGAGTGTACTTTGATAGTCTACCCACTATTAACTCTTGTATCAGTAAAAGGGTGCGTATAACCCATGTGTGTGTAGAAGATATTCTACACAGGAAATAGTTGAATCACCAAGTACGAGGTGATTGGAAGTGTAGAGGGTGTTATACACGGGTTCTTTGAAGCGGTGCTGTTCAAAGGTGTAATACGTTTCTATCTCCACTTAAAGGAGATTGAAAAGTGAATTTGAGATTCTTAAGGGGTAGCTTGAGACGAGAACATAAGCAGTGAGATTGAATCTCGTAAAAATACTGATTTTGCTTCTTCTTATCATACTCTTTATATTTCTTGTTGTTTTATATTCTGTTTATATTTTATATTGTGTATTTGATTTATAAGTGTTAATTTTTATAATATAACACAATTCACCTCCCCTCTTGTGTTAGTCATCTGGGCAATACCTACAATTGCAAATTTTAGATAGTAAGAAATCTACTCTTCAATTGTTTGATGTATCTTTTGAGAAAATTTAAAGAAACTAAGATATGTTTTTGAGACTTTTGATAGACGAAATGAACTAGACTATGAGAATGGTGATGATGAAGATACTGAAAAGAAAATGGGGAGTTTTGTTGCTGTCCATGTGGTTATGGAGCCCTTTGTTGTATTCCTTGGTCTTAATGGTTCAAGAACTTTTCAGTTTTCCCAGTTTGCTTGGTCTTATTTGATAGAAGAGTTTGTCACTGTCATCACAAGAATATATTCTAGACAATGTATTGCTATTAATGGACTTGGGGGTGTCATTTTGTCGAAAGAATCTGGTGGAGGGCTGTGGGCTATTGAAGAAGGAAATTGGGAGATAGTTGCTGAGACATGTTGTTGGTCTCTTTAAAGAAGAACCCTTCTTAAAGTTTTTGGAGCTGAGCTAGTTATAACAGATTCGACTAGGGGCACGAATTCGATGTTCAAAAGATTGACGAGAAACTTGCAAAGACCCTCTATGTTTATATTCTTCAACAATTTAAAAAAACTAGTACACCCAAAGATCCATTATGCAAACATTGGACTAGAGATCTGGCAAGACTCTAGTGGCAATTTGATACGATTGTACTTGAGGTACAACCTAAAAGGACAATAATAGGAAAAATGAAGTATCTTAAGGAGCAAAATTCTAATGTTAAGCTTTATAGGGTTGAGTCAGCTAAAAGTACTTCTCAATTGCTTGACTTCTTGCCACTTAAAACTGTTTTTATGCAATTTGATAGAGGCAAAAACTTATATTCATGTGATGGTGAACATATTTTACAAGAGCTTCTTAATTTCCAAATTATGAAGACGAAGCTTGTATCATCCCCAAAAGAACTGTTGTAGCATAATTGCACCTTATGGACAAGGTGCTTGAAGGGGAAAGGTATGTAACAAGTCAATTACTTGAATAATGGAAGACCAAAACTATATTGGGCTTGACGGGCTCAGTTAGGTTGAGCATATGGAGTGATGGCCATTTGTTTCATTTACAAATTGATGTTAGGAGTATATAAGTTGTTGATATTAGTGTTGATTTTAATCATGGCCCATATATAGATATTAGGTTTATATGAGTTGCTTTTGATAGGCCTTGGGTCCATTAGTTAGTTCAATAATGTTAGTATTTATAGGGGTGTTTGATGCACATGAGAGATCATCCAGAACATTAATGAAATACTTTTCTATTTAGTTCTCTCTTTTTCTTGGAGGCTAGTCATCCTCGAATTTAACTAATTTTCTTGCACTTATTCTCTTATTTTTTGGTTTTCAAAACACATTATTATCAGGTGTTACATAAACCAGCTCAATTCTTTCGGGGTTGTAAACAGCTCAATTCATTTCCGTCTTTTGTCCAAATATATATTATTTTGCTCTGTTTTTGCATCCACAAATATACTGCAAATCTTAGTCATAGATGCAACTACTTGAAATAAAGTAATGTAAATAAATACAGCCCTAATCAATGAGAAGATGGAGAAGATTGTCGTAGCCCTTGATCTCTCTAGCTTAGAATCGCTAAAGCCCTTTTTCCTTGTGTTGCCAAATCAAGATTTGCCGAAGGTTGATTTTTGTTTTGTTTTTAATTTTATTTTTGGAGGAGAAATTTGTTAGACAAATTTCTACCAACCAGCTTCATTTATCTATCTAATTTTTAGATTGGGAGTGTGCGCAGCAGTAGTTTTAGTTGAAATACACCCATAATTAATTTCAGGCTAAACATGATCTAGAATTAGCGTTATGGTTCCATTCATAACCTCGATAAATGCTGGCTAGGGGATATATGTACATATTAATCAGGACAAAAATTGGATCAGTTGGGTCTAGATCATTGTTTTGAATTTCGTACCGTACCGAAGTAGTGACCGATATAAAAATTAGTTCTGTTTTGTACCGGCCGGTATTTCGACCGTACCGGCCATGTGTACCGACTAATATAGGCCGGTACCGGATTTCAGAATTTTTTTTTTATTCTTATTTTTTTTTTATCTTAATTTAGACTAGATTATTTACATATATATTTTTATATATAATTTATTCATATATTGATTATTATTTTAAAATATAATTTATATATAATTTTATATATATAATTTTTTTATATACAGAATATTTCGAAATAGCACACGAAATAGTATTATCGATATCGAAATATTTCATTCTAATCCTTGACCAGAACGTTCACCAATACAATATTTAAAATATTGATCTGAATAGAGGGAGAAAGAGCAAAAAATAATGCCTACTTTTTACTTTTGTTAGGTTTATTCACCGATCTATCAGCTTTTGAAGTTTTTTTTTATTTGTTTTCGTAAACCTGGACGAGAAGAAGAAAGAGCTGTACAGGAGTAAGAGAAATGCCAAAAATGGTAAAGCAGCTTCCTTTTACTTTTTCTTATTTTATTGTAAGTTTTTTTACTCATCTAACTCCGCGTGCTATTCGTGCACCACAAGAGGCTTCCTGAAGCAGCACTCAATAATATATATCTTCTATATATAAAAACGACAATCCAAAAAGCAATAGAAATTTTTTAGTATGCCGAATTTGCCCCTACATCTTTGTAATATCTAGTTTGGGTTTTACAAACTAGGTAATTATATATAAAAAAATATGATCAATCATGGGCACCCTTGTCGTACACTACATATTTTCTCATTAAAAAACAAAAAGGAGAATATAATTGATTTGATTTTACCAAACGAGATAACCTACAGGTAATGCAAAACAGTTCTTGATATGAAACCAACACGAAAATCCCACATGCAAATATTGAATGAAAACGTAAATTAATTCAATCCAAACACGAAGACTCAACCATCAATTTCTTCTTTAATTACTTCTTTAAACATGATACTCAGTAAATTTTTTTAATCATCATCCAACAAATAGTTCTTCTATTACATAATAGGAAACGATGAAATAATGATGATTTTAAAAAACTTCCCGACAACATCCTTTTTACTTAAGACGGCAAGTGTGACACTCCTAACTCTCACATATGAAAATACAAAAATTGAGGCGTCAAGATGCTGACAACAAGCATATTTAAACTACATTTGGATTAAATTAAGGGCAACAGTTACCCAATTATCAGACAGACTCCTATACCAGTTCTGGGAAACAGTAGGAACGCTGCCATCTCAAATGTCCGCAATATTCAAAACTGGGTTTTTTCATTTGGATTTCCATTCAAGTGAGATAAAGCTCAAAACCTATGAGATGTAGAAGGTGACCTGTATTAAGGGCAACAGTCATCTGTCACACTGCCACAACTGAACTCTATTGACGTCAATGCTTAGAAGGATCACAAACAGCACACTCACCTCAATGTCAGAACTCAAAAGGGATGAGCAAGCTGGTAAAAGAATGCAAAAGCATTCCAAACAACCGTTAGGACCTCTGAAAATGACCACCAAAGCCTCAAAGAATGGCTATCATAAGCCCAACAATTTCTTCACTTTCTCTATTCCACTGCAATCGTAGAACAAAAAGGTTACTCCTACTTATGAGAATGATTCGAATTGTATTTTTATTTTGCATAATTTTCTTTACAGCCTTCACAAAGTAATCTAACAAATCCTTTCAATGT
The DNA here is from genome assembly GCA_036898215.1 of Platycarya strobilacea. Taxonomy (NCBI): domain Eukaryota; kingdom Viridiplantae; phylum Streptophyta; class Magnoliopsida; order Fagales; family Juglandaceae; genus Platycarya; species Platycarya strobilacea. The sequence goes on along the minus strand of CM072545.1, from coordinate 41,122,367 downwards.
TTTAAGTTAGCTCAGCTAGAAATGTAGAATAAACAGTTTCACTCCAATAACGGAATGCTTGACTTGAATCAAGCCTAATTATCAGACCAACAAGAAAGTTAAAATTTGATATCAATGATTAACCGCATTAACATTAACTGGAGAGTGAAAGAATAAATATCATACCCGGTGTTGTTAGCACAACCAGGCACTCTTAAAGAACAGAACATAGAGTTCCAAGAGTAAAGTGTTTTTGATACCTTAAGTGAAAGTGCATGGATGCATAGGCATGTTTTTCTTATGTTTTTCAGGAAAGCCAAATCGTGTTTTTTCAATCTTTTAAAAAATATACTGTTCAAAGTGCTAATTTGTTATATGAACTTCTTAACTTACATATTATTTACAAGTAAAACTAGGTAATAAAACTTTAACTTCTTAAATTATATATTATGGATTTTTCCTTTAGAACTATTAATATATTATAAAAAAAGTACGTTTTACTTCCGTTGGGTGCACAATTGGCCCTATTCATCTAGGCGTGCCGCATGTATTTCACACCAATCCTGCCTTAAGCAGATTTTTTAGTTTCCAAGAACAGCGTCCCGACTAATTCCGGGGGGCCCGCGCCCTTGACAAGAAGTGTTCCGCAAGTGCATCACAGGTAAATCCTTAATGGAGAAGTAACAATACCTCTTAGGAAAGGAAGGTATTTGCTCTTCAACCGCTCGGACAACAACTGAACCTCCATCGTATGCCTCAGATAAATTCTGCTCTTCCTTTCCCACTGCAAATGTAAATGGAAAACATCATCAAATATTTCCTTGTAAGCATATTAGAATATGAAAAGGGGAGAGAGAGAGAGAGAGAGAGAGAGAACAAACATTAGCTGGCACCTTCAAACCACGCAAGATCAAGAGACCATTTCAGCCTTTCTTCTGATATAGCATGATATTATTGGTTTAAATACATCTATTGAACACCTTTAACTTTAAGCATGTACAAGAATGTACTTCTGATATAAACATAACACCTATGGTGAAATCCTTATTTTTTTCTTACACATCTATTTTAATTTTTGATCTTTTGGCTTTTCAAATGTTTGTTCAGATCCCTTGTCCATAAAATACTAAGCCACAGTAGTTTTAAACCTGAATTGAAAAGGCATGTGCCTGCTAAGTACATGGTGTTTCCCCGCAAGAGTTCGAATTTACTAATAAAAAAAAAGTTCTAAACCTGAATTGAAATCAAACAGGCCTGCAAGATCCACAACCTATATCATGCATACCATCAACCTTTTTTCAGATGTTTGTATTTCAATTCTTGAATCAACAATCACGGCAGGCTGGTTCACAATTTTATCCTTTAAAAAACAAGCAGATAAGATACAGAAAAATAATCTCTAACATGTAATTGCAATATGTTATATAAATAATTATAGGGAAAAAAAAAATATCATGATGGACATTCACCCCCCTCTTGATGATTGTTCTTGTTACTCACAGAGCTCAATTGAAAAGAAGGGAAAAAGACCATACTTCCAATACCTAAAGAATCTTCTTCCACAGAATTATCACCTCGTAAATACAAATGGTCTCTCCAATCCAAATCTAAGCCTTCTGTTTGTGCTAGCTTCTCTAGCAAATGACCAATGAGGTTGTAGGCAACCATACTTGTTTCGTCACAAACTTCTTGGATGGCAAGGTATTGGTTCTTACATTTACTTTGCTTGTCACTATTAGCTGTTTGTTCCCCACATGGAAAGTTTGAAGAAATGAAAGGCCGAGTGTCTACTGGAGCTATTCCAGAATTGCATTCAGATTCATATCTCTTGCTCCTTTGGTTTGCTGAAACAGATAAGGGGAAATAATTGCTATCGGTGGGCATGAAAGATCCACCAATACCTTCAAGTTTGTTATGGTTCACATCCACGTCAACCATCCTGCTATGAAATCTTGGTTTACAGGATAAAGAGGAAGGAATGATTCTATTAGGATTGATAGAATCTATTCCACTAAAAACATTAGGTTCAAGCCCCTCAGCAGAACCACCATTTAAGTCGTTTTGGGGTGTAAATGGGGAGGAAGAGATACCCTCGTTGGTTGAAGAGGTAGGTGGCTTGACATTGAAGGGTATTGACTCTCCAGTACTTTCTGCCTCATCTACTGAATCAGTATAGTGAGACCTACTATTTTGACAGCTTCTATCTTCCAGGAGCCAGCCATCATCATCATCATTACCATCATCACTTTCTTCTAATTCCTCCATATATGCATCAGTAAATTCTTGATCAAAGTCATGGTCAGGCAGCAAATCCAACACTATCTGCTTTGTCAGAGCACTCACACTCAATATACATTCTAATTCTTCTTCAACTTTCTCCTTACTAAAGCATCCAAGCAGTGTACTTTGAGAATTACTATTGATAATAGCAAGAGTTTCCAATATAGACTTTGGAATGGCATCCATTTCACTGCACTCAAAAAGATATTTGGTCAACATTTTCCTAATTGCTGACCGTAAACACCGATTCGATACTTTGGCATTCGGGTCTAATAAAAGTTGCAAGTTTTTCAGCACTGGCAACCTGACCTTTGTTTTCAGTAACAAAATAGCCTTTGCTATCTCATTCTGCAAGCTTTCTACTTCTGAAGAGAATGGGTAAAACTCTATCACAGAGGAATTTTGAAAACCTGGTGTTAGTTTTAGCAGCAAGCCAGGTAATGACATTGCTTTGGCTAGTGGCTCTTGTAACTCATCCCCTTCACCGAGTTCTGAAAGCATCCTTTCGCTATATTTCCTCACTTGTTTAATTAAATAATCTCGACCCCATCCATGTCTGCGAGGCAATAATTGAGGCATGTCTGCTTGTGAACCTTTAAGCTTCCTGTACATCGCAATAAGGATCTCGCAAGGCAAGTTTTTTAGTCCAGATAGAACCTTTTTCACAGCAGCATGATGGGATTGGGATCTAGACATAAAAAATGTCACACCTTTCTCTCGGAAATTTTTTGGGTCACTGAGAAGTTGAGATAGCTGTCTGCATATGCTAATATGATGGCTGTGATTTCTGCTTCCAAAAACTTTTGGAAGAAGATCTTTAATTACCTTCTTCATCTTCCAACGAGTTCTCTCAAACTTGCAAGAGCCTCCCGTAAGAACCATGGCAACAAGATATAGCCCCTTATTGGTCAAATCATCAAGGTGTGACATAATTTTTCTTGTTATAGTGCGTGTGCCAGACAATACCATATGATCTTCACTAACACTGTGCCATTCTTTAGCATTACATGCTCCAAAGGCCTCTTCTATACGCATTCTTATGGTCTCGTAGAATATCTGAAAATAAGATATTAAGGAAATCATCGGCTTACGGGAGGGAATATTGTGTATCCCAAAATGTAAAATGCAAACTTGGACAGACAGCAGGAAACAACAATGAAGAATTGTATTATCAAGCCTCCAAAATCTTACAAGAAAGATATCATAACGACCAACCACATTATTGAACTGACTCAATAATTAGATAGATATGGCCGTTCGTAGCATTTATTTAATAAATGCCTCAAAATGAAGACCCAACAATGTATCAAGGCGATTTCTAAACGCACCATGCCATGGTGCTCTACATTCATAGTTTATTTATCCATCAACAACACCCATTAAGTATAAAAACGAACCACAGAAAACTTACATCATCTTGCCTAAGCATAGACTCGGGTAAAGTCCTGTTGAGACATGAAAACCATTAGTTGAATGATGCAAAAAAGGGGCTTCAGCCAATAATCAAAAGAAACAAACAGATTTAAAAGATATGAAATTGTCGCACTCACCTCTGTTTCAAAAACTCAGGTTCTTCAAAACGCTTTCTTTCAGATTTGGATGTAGGAAGCCCCATCAACCATCTGCATCAATTTCATACGATAAATTTGGCTTGATAAGCTCATACATGAAATATCATGTCCCAACAAACAATGGCATATGCACAAACTAAAGAGAAAGCAGCAGACCAATCAATTGTAGACAGTTTTTCGCATAAGATAGAATGAATCCACATCCCTGACTCGTTCAAATTCACAATATTACTCCAACTCTTTAAAGTAATGCTGGAAAAGTAAACTTCAATCAGAAGAACCGATACATTTGCAAAGTGCCTTCGATTTATTTATTTTTTCCTTTGTGGAGGAATACATAACGTCTCATTTTTCACGAATATAAACATAATTAAAAAAAAAAAAAAGAAATATTGATCGCGGACAATCCGGAACAAGATTATAAGAGAAACACGTTCTTAACGAGCACAATCATATATAAAAGGAAAAGGAGATTTAAATGCCAAAAACGATATTAAAAAGGAAAAAAAAAAAAAAAACTGACCTTCTTTTGAGTCTCATCTGCTTTTCTTGGTACTTAATTTGTGACAAAATCGACTCGCGATCCGTTTGGAAAAACTCTGCATTCGCCATATTGGTCGATTCTGGGGGTGGCACAGAGCCAGAGAGAAAGCGGGCTAGGGTTTTAGTTTGAAAGAGAGATGCTAGAGACCGGATGAGGTGGAAAAGCCACTTTTACACCTTTCAATTACAAATGGACACGTCATCTTTCCACTATCCTTACCGTATACTCACATACAATCGATAAAACTCACTTTCTCCAAAAAAAAAAAAAAAAAAGACAAAATGAAAGATCACACTATCATTTTTCATTGGAAAAAGAAATGGAGCTGCAAGCTGAACACCGGCGGTTTGAAAAGAAAAAAATAATATAAAAATAAAAATTATTATGAGGGAATGTGTAGGTGTAGCACAATAATTGTTGACAAGCACCCTCTTTTTCATTTAGTAAGTGCCCTGTGCCCATGTGTATTGCCGAAAAAAGAAAAACACTCTTGTGGATTTAATTAAAGGAAAGATGAGGGGGAGAAGCCACACTCAGTGCACTCCCCCTCACATGAACAGTGCCATGAACAGTGATGGCACTGTTCATGTGAGGGGGAGTGCCCTGAGTGTGGCTACTCCCCAGCATTGCTCTTAATTAAAGTGAAAACTTCTAGGTGTGCCAAAAGTGAGAAATAAAAAAAAATTACCGTTATTGTAAGGGGTGTGTCAATGTGCACACCGACAATCCCCTCCATTAATTAAATTCAAAAGTTAATTTTAAGCTCATTGTTTATATGGGAGAATTTGTACTCCTATGATTTGTTTTAATTTATTATATATTTTTTTTTATCTAGATCACCTCTTAAATTTAGTTTTGTATTAGTTTTATTTAAGGATCTAAAAAAGTAATATGAGAATTTAAAAAAAGTTAAATTTTTTATTATATTTTGTATGAAAATTAAAAAAGTGTAATGATAAATTTGAGATGTATTTAAAATTTTAATCTCATTTTTGTAAGTAAAAAATGTCATTTTTCTCTTTTATATTGATTCACTGTACATTTTCTCTAGAAACTAGTTATTGGCCATGCATATGATAAAAGAAAGAAGTTGCTCTTTGGGCAGATTCATCTTATAAATGGATTTTAATGAACACTAATAAAAAATTGCCACTTATGTATTTCACAAAAATAAATTCTACACTAACTCACACTATAGTTTCCCTCTCTATCTCTCTCTCTCATTTTTTCTTTCCTAAATTAACTCTCTGCTCCTCTCTCTCTCTCTCAAATATTTTTTCTTCTCCTTTATCGAATGTTTCAAGCAAGCATGTGATTGGAAAAGCCCTTGAAATTCATTCATCCTCTTGTAATCAAGTGGACGGATGGTTTAAAGGCTTTGCTCCCCCATTTTGGTGATGTCGAGTAGATTTGTGATTACATTGTTTGTCATAGGTGTAGCCCATTTTGGTTTCAGCTTGCTTGAACACCTAGAAAAAAAAACTTAGCTCATCTAGATCTTTGATAAGGAATGAACTCATCAGTGATGAAATGAAAGAGTCGATTGCATGCTTGCTTTAACCAGTGACTAGGATGTCATCGACGTAAATTCATACATATAATTTCACAGAATCCGTGGCATAAATAAAGAGTTCATAATCAGCAATAGATTCAATGAAACCATATTTCAATAGATGTTGTGATAGGCGACGAAACCAAACACGTGGCGCTTGTTTAAGACTGTAAAGTGATATGTCTAATCTGCACACATAACCTAAGTGGTTTTCATCAACAAACTCTTTGAGTTGCTCTATAAAGACTTCCTCATCTAAGAATCCATGTAAAAAAATATTAGAAATATCCAATTGAAGGATATTCTAATTAAACGACACTGCTAAAACAAGAATCATTCAAATGGTTGTGTGTTTCACAACTGGTGAAATGTTTCACCATAATCAACTCCATACTACTGATCAAGCCCCTTTGCAAGTAAATGCATTTTATAGCGCTCAATGCTACCATCTGAGAGTCTTTTATCTTAAAAACCCATTTAGTCCTAACAACATGCTTACTAGATGGACAAGGACAGAGAGACCATGTACCATTGACCATTAATGCGTCAAACTCACGTCTCATAGCAGCATTCCATTCGGGAGAAGAGGCTGCATGTGTGTAGTTGGAAGGCTCAGTTTCAGTGAGTACCATGGAGACTACCTGCAGAGAATAGCGATTAAAATACATGGTGAAATCTGAGAATAATTTTAGTTTTGAGCTCTCAGTCATGGAACGGGTTGTGGCGCGGCCTGTGTTAGTGTTTGGGTTAATGACTATGGGTGAGAAAGACGAAAATGTTGATTCTGGTGGGTCGACAGGATTGGGTTCGATTTGTGTTTGTGATGAAATTGATTGGTTTTGTGTGAGTATGAGAAGCGTAGGTGCAGTGGCTTTGGTCTGGAAATCTAGAGTGATGTGGGAATGGTTTTGATTTGCCTGGTCGATTTCTGATGTGAGAGACGTAGTTATGTTAGAATAGGGGAGAACTAGAAAAGAAGAGAACATATAGAAGCTTCACTCGACGAGGTAAGGGAAGAAAGTACTCCACGTTTTGCAAAAAAATCAAATTTATTAAATATTAGGGGTGTAAATGGTCTGGTCCGGTCCAGTTTGAAAATTTTGTGGACCGGTTACATTTGGTCCAATAATTCTCTCACCTTGGACCGAACCGAACTCTTATTCGATCCATACTAGTCCGGTCCAATTGCAAAATGTTTTAGAAGAGGTATATGAGGAATTTGAAAAATGTTTTAGAAGAGGTATATGAGGAATTTGAAAATTTGAGTATTAAGTATACTGTTTTGAAAAAGAAAAATTCTTTTTTAACAAACGAAATTGATATTTTAAGAAAAGAAAGTATTGTTTTGAAAGATGAAAATTTTGAGTTGAAGAAAAAGAAAACTGATTTAGAAAATATTATTGAAAACTTTACGAATGGAAAAAGAAATTTTGAAAAATTTCTTAGTAGTCAAATATGTGTTTTTGACAAGGTAAGTTTGGGATATATGCCAAAACAAAAATACAAACCTTATAAAAACTTCTTTGATAATCCTTCTACATCAAAGTCCAATATTCAAAATTCTTTTCATAAAAATAATTTTGTTAAAAAAGGATACTATTATAATCACTCAAGTTCTTCATATATGTCACATACTATTTGCAATTTTTGTAATAGAAATGGTCATAATTATTTTGCTTGACCTATTAGAAGAAAACATACAATGACTATTAGGGCCATATGGATACCTAAAAATCTTGTTTCTTCTAATACTAATAAATAAAGAACCAAAAGAACTTGGGTAACAAGAAAAATTATTTTAATTGTTTTTATAGGTGTGCATGACGTCTTCCACGAATAAAAATAAATGGTTTTTAGATAGTGAATATTCAAGACATATGACGGGAGACAAGACTAAGTTCTTTGATCTTAGATCTAAAGAAGAAGGACACGTGACATTTAGAGACAACTCGAAAGGGAAGATCGTGGGAATAGAAATCTATTGATGAAGAAACAGGAGGTATAAATAATACGGAAAGTCTCAATCTCAACAAAGAGAACACAATAGAGGAAGTCCAACATGGAGATATCAGGAAAGATCATCAAAATTTAATACAAGATGCAACCAAATAGTGGAAATTTGTGAAAGATCATCCAGTGGAACAAATTCTGGGGGAACCTTCACGAGGTGTAAGCACTCAATCATCTCTTAGAAATATTTGCAATCATACTGCTTTTCTATCTCAGATTGAACCTAAAAATATTGATGAAACACTTCTTGATAAATTTTGGATTCTAGCTATGCAAGAAGAGCTTAATCAATTTGAAAGAAATGATGTTTGGACACTTGTTTCTAGACCCAAAAATAATACTATTATTGGAACAAAATAGGTTTTTAGAAACAAGAAAGATAAGTCCGGAGTCATTACTAGAAATAAGGCTCGACTTGTAGCCCAAGGTTTCAATCAAGAAGAAGGAATAGATTATGATGAGACATATGCACCAGTCGCAAGATTAGAGGCTATTCGAATGCTACTTGTATATGCTTGTTATAAAGATTTCAAACTTTTTCAAATAGATGTTAAAAATGCTTTCTTAAACGGTTTTATAAATGAAGAGGTATATGTTGAGCAACCTCCAGGTTTTGAAAATCATATTTCTCCAAATCATGTTTTCAAACTCACAAAAGCACTATATGGACTCAAACAAGCTCCTAGAGCGTGGTACGAGAGACTTAGTGGTTTCTTGATTGAAAAAGGCTTTTCAAGAGGAAAAATTGATACAACTCTTTTCATTAAATACGAAAATGATAATATTCTTTTGATTCAGATTTATGTTCATGATATAATATTCGGTGCTACTAATGAAAATATGTGCCAAGTTTTTGCTAAGACTATTGATTACGCCCAAAGAATAACGCGGTCGTTGCAGTATAGCTTTGGGGTGTCGATTCCACAGGGAGATAGATTGAGAAATTGAAGAACAGTAACGAAATTAACAAAAATATTTAGATGAGTGCGAAAAGTAAAGCATCGGGAATCCTTTGTATATAATTGGTATTTTAATTATTTTCGATTCATTAATAACTCAATTGAAAATTCTATGTCCAAATTTTCAATCGGAAAATAAAACATTAATAACCAGATTTAAATCAAATGTAATCTTTCGAAAAATCATTCGTCACAATATAAGAACAGGAATTGTTATCGATATTAAAGAAATTCAACGTCGACAATATACTCATAGAACAATATTGCAGCAGAGAATTAAATTAAAATAGATAACCAATTGAACCAAACATAATCAAAGGATTATTGCATTTAATAGAAAAAGCATGACTGAATCTATAAATGAAATAAATTCTAAGATTATTTGGTGACGAAAACATTTATAATAAATTTCGAATGACTAAACAAAAGAGTTTAATATTTGAAGAACACATATATGAATAAAAAACAATTACAAATATCATCATATATACAAATTCATCCCTAACTCTACTAGAAAATTAGTTACACATATTGAAAATATGCAACAAAAATTCTTCAAGGGATAATATGGAAGAGCCAACCATTATTTTCTTTTCTCTTCTTTGGTTTTTCTTTTCTTTTCTCAAGCTCTCAAAAACAATGTATCTTCCAAGGCATCCAAGCACACTAAGTATGGTCTTAGAACACACACCCCTCCCTTCTATTTATAAGCATCCTTCATGCAAGTTGTCATGAAAAAATCATCACAATTTCAACTTATTTTGCCATGTGCCATTCTTGAATCCAAGTGATTTTTGAGTTGTCATTTTGATCATTTGTTTTCCCACTATGCATGAGCTGGATTTTGCTTGTAGGTTGAGTGTTTCAATTTTGCTTCTCTATCTATTAGTTGTCTTGTATGACTTAATATCTTGTGGTCAAATAATTTGTCTTGAAGAAACTTGAGTGCACTTCATCTTGTATCTGAATTGATCATTGAATTTCCAAGTTGGTGTAGGAGTGCTTGCTGGAAAATATTATGATGACATTTGGATTTGATGCAAGTGGCTGAAAAATATCCAGGAATGTCAAGTGCAGGTGCGTCCACTTGATGGTCAATTTTTTCTTAGATAGAGTGGATATCTCTTCAAACATAAAACATAAAAGTTATAGATATTTCTCTTGTGGTTCTATATCATCTTGAATCAGCTCAATCGGAGATTGGATGAGAGAGTTATGCCCATATTACGAAAAGATGTCAGAACTGTCTAAAATTCCGCAATTATCTTCATTTGCTCCTAATGCTTCTATTTGTGTCCTAAATCAAAATATAAGAATAATGAGTATATTTAGGCATCAAATAAGAATAAAGTATTAAACATTAAGAGAGAAAAATATGGCATTTTATATTCTCATCAATATATTAAATCATGCTTATATCTATCTCAAGATAAATGACCATTAATTTTAATAACATGAGTTATATCTATTGTTTTCTCATTTCTTTTAGTATTTAAATAGAGTATTTAGAGTGCATTTTTGTGCACTCATCACACCCCCCCAACTTACTCATTGCTAGTCCCTAGCAATTTTCATGCAAAATGATGAGAAAGACCAAAGAAAATCACACATAGAGGCCATCAAGACACATTTTTCAAATTTACATATCAAAACAATCTTAGAAATTCAATAACCCTTTCACAAGTAATTCAAATATAGCAATCCACAGAGTGTGTATGTGTTCCAAACTATTTTTATCAAATCAGAGGTTTCGACACATGCAACATTAGAATATTTTAAGCAAAAAGGTTCAACTCCATAACTCACGGGTATAGAAGTGTTTCATGTATGGGTTCTCTCTATGGAGTTGACAAAGGTGTACATTTACTCTCATGGAAATTTAGCCAATTATATATAAGTAACAAGTAAACATTGATCTTATGATAGGAATACTAACAAATGATATTTTCACCATTCTTTCCACAAGCATACTTAAGATCGGAAAAATCAATACAAAGGGTTGTAATGTGGTTTAGGGTTGGGGTTCATAAGAAGAAAAGGTTAAGAGGTTTCAAAAACTTTCAAGTATACACAAAAGGGAATCTGTTAAATTTTTCAGTAGACTATACTTTCTTTTTGATGTACTTTTCAATTTTTTAGATTTTTGACTAAGTACACTTTTTCATCTTCTTTTGCCATTGGTGTCTTCGCAATTTGATGAACTCTTTCATGAATAATTTGATGGACACATCTAGCACCATGCCATTTTTGTCATGGTTTTTTTTTTATGATAATTTCACACTACACTATATTTTCCTACCATTTTACTTCTAAGTGTGTACTAGGTGTGTATAATGGTAGGAAAATATAGTGTATAAGCTATACTCCAATGTGGAGAGGTATGGATGATGTAGATATGAAAAGAAAAGACCATATGTGTATATTGGCTCAAAATTGGCTGCTAGGGATCTATGATGAAAAGGCTCAGCTTGAAAGGCTCAAACGTTAATCCTAAGTTGACTTTTGTCATATCCCAAATATATCCACCATCTTACCACAAACCATGTAATGATATTCTCAAAAGAAGTGTCAAATTCAACAGATCAATGGATACTTATCACAATTTCTGTATTTGTAAGCTCTCAATTCTCACAAAATTCACATGAATACTTGAGCAAAATAATTCTTTAGTTACATGTGTCAAATCACCATATTACCATAAAGTTTGGAGAAGTGCATAAATGGCTCTGTGGATGTTTTAGCAAAATGATTTAAAATGGGTTTGTTGAATTCACCAAGATGGTTATGAATGAGCATGAGTATCATGTGTGAAAAGATGCCTATGTGAAAAATTTTGACAATTTTTTATATATTGATTGAAATATGCCACAGAGTTTAAATAACAGATTTGTATTCCCACCCTCCAACTTAAATGAAACATTGTCCTCAATGTTTAAGAATCAGAATTGAATAACTAAACAGGGTAGAATACACCTGATGTGGGATGTGGGTGGCTTGCTTGGCATCAAAGATGGTATTTGTCAAAATAAAATTAACCTGTAACAAAATAAAGTAAACAATAAACAAAAATAAAATGAACGAAAATAAAATAAAAGAAAAACATACCTGGAGATGGTCAAGATTGATATACTGGGTCCATAAGTAGAATGTCTTCCACTTCTGGAATTTGTCTATCAATTAAGATTTTGAGGCGTTGACCATTTACTTTGAAGATACATCCATATTTTGGATTTTCTATTTCTACCGCCCTATTTGTGAAAACGTTTTTTACTATAAAAGGGCCGGTCCACCTAGATCGAAGTTTTCCTGGATGCTTATGGAGTCTTGAATCATATAAAAATACTCGATCATTAGGCTTAAATGTTCTTCTCAAAATATTTTTATCATGAAATACTTTCATTTTAGCCTTATAGATCTTGGAGTTTTCATAAGCATCATTTCTCAATTCTTCTAATTCCGTCAATTGGAATTTTCTAAATTTTCCTGCTTTTTCCAAGTCAAAATTGAAATGTTTAATGGCCCAATATGCTCGATGCTCGAGCTCCACGGGCAAATGACAAGGTTTTTCAAAAATAAGTCTATAAGGTGACATGCCTAAGGGAGTTTTGAAAGCTGTACGGTAAGCCCAAAGCGCATCGATTAGTCTCAAAGACCAATCTTTCCGATCCGGGTTGACCGTTTTTTCTAAAATTTGTTTAATTTCCCTATTCGCAAGTTCAACCTGTCCACTTGTCTGAGGGTGATATGCAGTAGAAAACTTATGTATCACCCCATATCTTTTCATTAAAGTTTCAAAAGAACGGTTGCAAAAATGCGTACCTCGGTCACTAATGATAGCACGTGGGGTACCAAATCGAGATAATACATTTTCTTTGAGAAACTTAATTACCGTCCTGTTATCATTGGTCCTGCAAGGTGCTGCCTCTACCCATTTTGACACATAATCTACTGCCACAATAATATATAAATATCCAAAAGAAGGAGGAAATGGTCCCATAAAATCAATGCCCCAACAATCAAAAATTTCAATTACCAAAATTGGGTTTAAGGGCATCATATTACGACGGGTCATAGTTCCTAACTTTTGACATCTTTCGCATGAGCGACAATAGATATTTGTATCTTTAAATAAGGTGGGCTAATAAAATCCACACTGCAGGATTTTTACAGCGGTTTTCTTCATTGAAAAGTGGCCACCACAAGCTTGGGAATGACAAAATTCCAAAACGCTTGCAATCTCTTCATCAGGGATGCAACGCCTTAAAATTTGATCAGGGCAGTATTTGAAAAGGTAAGGGTCATCCTAGTAGAATTTTCGTACCTCAATCATGAATTTCCTTTTGTCTTGGGTGCTAAAATCCTTTGGTATTTCACCTGCAGCTAAATAGTTCACAATATGAGCAAACTATGGTAGAGAAGTAATAGAAAGTAAATGCTCATCGGGAAAATCATCTTTGATTGGTATGTGGTCAGAAGTGTCCTCGAATGTGAGTATAGAAAGATGGTCTGCCACTACATTCTCCACTCCTTTCTTGTCTTTGATGGTGATGTCAAATTCCTGCAAAAACAAAATCCATCGTATTAATCGTGCCTTAGCATCCTTCTTTGTAAAAAGGTACTTAAGGGCTGCATGATCTGTAAAGATAATGATAGGAGAACCAATCAAATAAGTGCGGAATTTATCCAAAGCAAATACTACAGCTAACAACTCTTTTTCAGTGGTGGAGTAATTCATTTGTGCATTATTTAGAGTTCGACTAGCATAGTAAATGACAAAAGGTTTCCCTTCTCTTCGTTGTCCAAGAACAGCACCTACAACAAAATCACTAGCATCACACATAATTTCAAAAGGTAAATTCCAATCAGGTGGTTGCATTATGGGTGCTGAAGTAAGCTTTCCAATTAATGTTTTGAAAGCCTCTTGACAGGCTTGTGTCCATTCAAATGGGGCATCCTTAGCTAGGAGGTTACATAGTAGTCTAGATATGGCAGAAAAATTCTGTATGAATCTCCTATAAAAATCCGCATGACCAAGAAATGATCTTATATCCTTGATTGTTCTAGGTGTAGGCAATTTAGAGATTAATTCAACTTTTGATTGATCAACCTCCATTCCTTTGGAAGAAATAATATGCCCTAAAACAATACCTGAAGGTACCATAAAGTGACATTTTTCCCAATTTAAAACCAATTCTTTTTCTTCACAACGAGTCAGTACTCTTTCTAAACTCATTAAACATGCATCAAAAGAAGATCCAAAAACAGTCAAGTCATCCATAAAAACTTCCATGCACTTTTCAACCATATCACTAAAAATACTCATCATGCAACGTTGAAAAGTAGTTGGAGCATTACACAGTCCAAATGGCATTCTGCGGAAAGCATAAGTACCGAAAAGACAAGTAAAAGTAGTTTTATCCTGATATTCTAATGCAATTTCAATTTGATAATAACCAGAATAACCATCCAGAAAGCAATAAAAAGGATGACCAGCCACCCGCTCAAGAATTTGATCAATAAAAGGAAGCGGAAAATGGTCTTTTCGTGTGGCGGCATTTAATTTTCTGTAATCAATGCACATCCGCCAACCAGTCACCAGTTTTGTAGGGACTAACTCTCCAAGGTCATTTTTTATCACAGTTACTCCTGACTTTTTAGAAACAACCTGCGTAGGACTTACCTATTTACTATCAGCAATAGGATATATCATTCCTGCATCTAATAGTTTCAATACTTCATTTTTCACAACTTCTTTCATTGTGGGATTAAGTCTACGTTGGGGGTCTCTTCGAGGATTAGTTCCTTCCTCTAAATTTATTTTATGAGTACAGATTAGGGGACTAATGCCTTTTATATCAGCAATACTCCATCTTAGGGTTGATTTATATTTGCATAAAATCTGAATTAATTTCTCACCTTGGGACTCAGATAATTCAGATGAAATAATAACAGGAAAAGTATCACCTCGACCAAGGAAAACATGCTTTAAACCCTTAGGTAGGGATTTTAATTCAACTTTAGGGGCTTCCCTACTTGAAGGAATCTGTCTTTCTCTTTTTTCAGGCAACTTCTCAAATTTTGGTTGCCATGCCTGTGTGCTATAATCATGAGTTTTGTCAAAAATAGCACAAATGTCAAATACATCAGATGAATCACTTATAGGATTACATTCAGAATTAACAATAAAGTATTCAAGGGGATCTGAGTCATGAGTTGTAAGAACATCCATTTCTATAAGTGAGTCAATCATGTATGTCTGATGACACTCGACATCCTCTTCTGGCTGTTTTGCAATATGAAAAATATTTACCTCAAGAGTTATATTGCCAAAAGAGAGTTTCATCAATCCATTTCTGCAATTGATAAGAGCATTAGAAGTAGCAAGAAAAGGTCTACCTAAAATTAATGGAATTTTAGAGGTGGTTTCTACAGCAGAACTAGTGTCTAGAATTAAGAAATCAACAGGATAGTAAAATTTGTCAACTTGAATTAAAACATCCTCTACCACACCCCGTGGTGCTCTGACTGAACGATCAGCCAATTGCAATACCACAGAAGTTGGTTTGATTTCTCCCAATCCTAATTGCAAATAAATAGAATATGGCATCAAATTTACACTAGCCCCTAAATCTAGCAAGGCCTGTCCAAGCTCATGATTGCCAATGTTGCATGTGATGGTTGGACATCCAGGATCCTTGTACTTAGGGGGAATCCGCTGTTCAATTAGAGCACTAACTTGCTCTGTCAAGAATGCAGTCTTCTTCACATAATGCTTCCTCTTAACTGTACACAAATCTTTGAGAATTTTTGCATAAGTAGGAACTTGTTTAATTACATGCAAAAGAGGAAGATTAATTTTTACCTGTCTAAGATTTTCCAAAATATCATTGTTATGATCTAGAGTTTGTTTGCTTGACTTTAATGCTTGAGGAAAAGGTACCTTACCCGGATTTTTTGTTATCGCAGGTTCCTCAGGTTTTGTTACCTCAAGTTCTTTGGGAAGCTCAGGACTGCTGCTATCTTGATCTTTCTCTACATCTTTTTTTTTTGTCTATTATTGGATCACGTAGAGACTTACCACTTCGTGTCACAATGGCGTTTACGTCCTTCAGATCTCCTTGTGCCATATGTTGACCATGAGGTACAGATTGAGTTTCGGAAGGAAACTTATATTTCTCATTCATAGTCAATGAACTCATTATTTTAGACACCTGGCTCTTGATTTCCTTATTTTCTTCGACAACCTGCATAATCAAAGATTCAAATTTTTTATTAGTCTTACCCTGTATTTCAATAAAAGTATGCAAAGTATCTTCTAAAGAATTTCTAGAAGATTGAGGTGCATGGTATGGTGCAGGATATGATCTAGAGAGTTGTGCAGGCTGCTGGTTTTCAGACTTCCAGCTGAAGTTGGGATGATTACGCCATCTTGGGTTGTAGGTTTCAGAGTAAGGTGTGAAAGGCTTTTTGTACATACCTAGAGCATTACTTTGTTCCTCATACATACCATTCATGTTAGTATGTGTAGGACAGTCTTGGGAATGATGATCTATCCCACCACAGACAACACATGGCCCAAAAGATTCTGCATGATTAGCCGTGTGTGTTGGTTTTGAGTTTTTAGTTTTCAATAACTCTAATTCTCTGGTGAGCATTTCAACCTTAGCCTTAAGGTTATCCTCCTCCCTTAGATGGTAAATACCACCACTCAAGTTTCCTGTAGGTCGTGACCTGTTTGTGCTATCAGTAGCACTAGGTCCAGTCCAAGTATGAGCTTTTTCAGCAAGCTCATTGAGGTACTCTATGGCCTCATCGGGATTTTTCTGTAAAAATTCTCCATTGCACATCATTTCCACGAATTGACGTTCCCTGGGCGTAAGGCCTTCATAGAAATAACTCACTAAGCGCCAATTCTCATATCCATGGTGGGGACACATACTCAGTAATTCTTTAAATCTTTCCCAAGACTGGTACAAAGTCTCACTATCCTTTTGTGCAAAGGTAGAGATTTGTCTTTTTAAAGCATTAGTCTTATGTTGGGGAAAGTATTTATTGAAAAATACTTGAGTCATCTCACTCCATGTTCCAATAGACCGTGGTCTTAGTGAGTACAACCAACTCTTAGCTTTATCTTTCAAAAAAAAAGGAAAGAACTTTAGTCTTACCGTTTCGTCAGTGGTATTTTGACTGTGAAATGTTGCAACTACTTCCTCAAATTTCCTAATATGAACATAGGGGTTTTCATTTTCTAGACCATGGAAAGTCGGAAGTAATTGTATCATTCCCGTTTTAAAATCTACATGACGAACATTAAGTGAGAACATAATACAGGATGGTGTGACTGTTCGTGCGGGATGAAGATAATCTTGGAGGGTTCTAACAAGTTGGTCCACGTGTTCACTCATCGCGTCAGAATTGGAAGAATTATCAAACAAGCGATTAGAAAAATTAGATTCTGAATCTGATTCTAGTACGGGTCTACTAGCAAACCGTCCAAAAGCGTCTCTGTACCTGCGCATGCAAAGTAAAGAAAAGCGTAATACTGAAAAAAAATAATTACGAAAAGAAAAGTAAAATAAAATAAAGATGCAGAAAGCTAAAAACAAAATGAACGAAGCTACCGCTCTTTTTTTTTTTTTTTTTTACAAACTACTAAAAAAACTACAAATTCTTTTACCGTCTCCCCAGCAACGGCGCCAAAATTTGATTACGCCCAAAGAATAACGCGGTCGTTGTAATATAGCTTTGGGGTGTCGATTCCACAGGGAGATAGATTGAGAAATTGAAGAACAGTAATGAAATTAACAAAAATATTTAGATGAGTGCGAAAAGTAAAGTATCGGGAATCCTTTGTATATAATTGGTATTTTAATTATTTTCGATTCATTAATAACTCAATTGAAAATTCTATGTCCAAATTTTCAATCGGAAAATAAAACATTAATAACCAGATTTAAATCAAATGTAATCTTTCGAAAAATCATTCGTCACAATATAAGAACAGGAATTGTTATCGATATTAAAGAAATTCAACGTCGACAATATACTCATAGAGCAATATTGCAGCAGAGAATTAAATTAAAATAGATAACCAATTGAACCAAATATAATCAAAGGATTATTGCATTTAATAGAAAAAGCATGACTGAATCTATAAATGAAATAAATTCTAAAATTATTTGGTGACGAAAACATTTATAATAAATTTCGAATGACTAAACAAAAGAGTTTAATATTTGAAGAAGACATATATGAATAAAAAACAATTACAAATACCATCATATATACAAATTCATCCCTAACTCTACTAGAAAATTAGTTACACATATTGAAAATATGCAACAAAAATTCTTCAAGGGATAATATGGAAGAGCCAACCATTATTTTCTTCTCTCTTCTTTGTTTTTTCTTTTCTTTTCTCAAGCTCTCAAAAACAATGTATCTTCCAGGGCATCCAAGCACACTAAGCATGGTCTTAGAACACACACCCCTCCCTTCTATTTATAAGCATCCTTCATGCAAGTTGTCATGACAAAATAATCACAATTTCAACTTGTTTTGCCATGTGCCATTCTTGAATCCAAGTGATTTGTGAGTTGTCATTTTGATCATTTGTTTTCCCACTATGCATGAGCTGGATTTTGCTTGTAGGTTGAGTGTTTCAATTTTGCTTCTCTATCTATTAGTTGTCTTGTATGACTTAATATCTTGTGGTCAAATAATTTGTCTTGAAGAAACTTGAGTGCACTTCATCTTGTATCTGAATTGATCATTGAATTTTCAAATTGGTGTAGGAGTGCTTGCTGGAAAATATTATGATGACATTTGGATTTGATGCAAGTGGCTGAAAAATATCCAGGAACGTCAAGTACAGGTGCGTCCACTTAATGGTCGATTTTGTCTTAGATTGAGTGAATATCTCTTCAAACATAAAACATAAAAGTTATAGATATTTCTCTTGCGGTTCTAGATCATCTTGAATCAGCTCAATCAGAGATTGGATGAGAGAGTTATGCCCATATTACGAAAAGATGTCAGAACTGTCTAAAATTCCGCAATTATCTTCATTTGCTCCTAATGCTTCTATTTGTGTCCTAAATCAAAATATAAGAATAATGAGTATATTTAGGCATCAAATAAGAATAAAGTATTAAACATTAAGAGAGGAAAATATGGCATTTTATATTCTCATCAATATATTAAATCATGCTTATATCTATCTCAAGATAAATGACCATTAATTTTAATAACATGAGTTATATCTATTGTTTTCTCATTTCTTTTAGTATTTAAATAGAGTATTTAGAGTGCATTTTTGTGCACTCATCAACTATGCAGGATGAATTTGAAATGAGCATGATGGGAGAACTTACATTTTTTCTCGGATTGCAAATTAAGCAAGCAAAAAGTGGGACATTCATCAATCAATTGAAATATATTAAGGAATTGCTGAAGAAGTTTGGGATCGAAGGTGCTCAGGAAACTGGAATACCAATGAGCCCATGCACTAAACTTGATAAAGATGAAACCGGTAAACCAGTTGACTCGAAGGTATATCGAGGTATGATTGGTAGATTATTATATTTGACAGCCAGTAGACCAGATATTATGTTTAATGTGTGCTTATGTGCTCACTTTCAATCATCTCCAAAAGAATCACATTTAATTACAGTTAAGCGCATTCTTAAATATCTTAGTGATACAATTAACTTAGAGTTATGGTACCCTAAGCACACATCTTTCGATCTAATCAGCTACACAGATGCAGATTATGCTGGCTGTAAAATATATCGAAAAAGCACTAGTGGAGCATGTCACTTCTTAGGTCATGCACTAGTTTCCTGGTTTAGTAAAAAACAAAATTCTGTTGCACTATCTACTGCTGAGGCAGAATATGTTACTGCGGGTAGTTGTTGTGCTCAAGTTCTTTACATGAAGCAACAACTTGAGGATTTTAAACTTATGTACAATCACATTCCAATCAAATCTGATAATACAAGTGCTATAAATCTTTCAAAGAATCCAATACAACATTCTCGAACCAAACATATTGAAATTAGATATTATTTTCTTAGAGATCATGTGCAAAAGGGCGATATTGTATTAGAATTCACTAGTACACATAATCAATTGGCAGACATTTTTACAAAACCCCTACCAGAAGATAGACTATGCATGATTAGAAGAAAAATAGGAATGATGCATGCCATGGATATCTGCTAGATATTTTTATTTCATTATCTTAAATGACCTACAAAAACTTGAGACGTCTAGCCTCATCATTCAAATACATTTGTTCCTCATAAATCATCATGCCATTCTTATCTAAAGGATTAGGCAATCGAAATGAAGAGGTAAGTAAGGATTTCAAATCCTTATTCTGTTACTTTAACTCTACTATTTTTTTGTTTGACTCATAAACAAGTCGTTGAAGTACAGAAACAGTCTCGCTAAACTTCTCAATTTCGTGAGTTTTGGACTGCAACCGAGCAGAAAATGCGACGATAGATAATGAGTATCGAGTTCCGAGACCCACAAGCTCATAAATGGCGTCATAATCTGATTTATTAGTTAAATCAGTCTCTTATTGTTTCATGGCACCCACGACAGATGCAGAAATAGATTGAGACTGAGGTGAAGGATACCTCAAATCTTGATCAAGAGAAGCACTAAAGGGAAATCTACGAGCCATTGAAAAATTGTAGAATGAGAATGCAAGCAAATTACAAAGATGAGAAGAAAGCTTGATGCGAAATAGATAAAACTAAGTATTGCTCTTATAGAAACGGAAATAAGAACAAGACAAGCTTACAAATCATGATAATATCTCATTTTTCAGCAACATCAAGCAGATCAAATCTCTACACCGAATTGCCAGAGCTACGCCTCCAGCCTTTGCAGGTTTTGTCGGGCACAGGTGGTTTCAATTATTTAGCTCTTTACAAAATCTCCTTCCGCACCGAATTACCGAAACTAGGCCTCCAGCCTTTACAGGTTTTGTTGAACACGTGTGGTTATGCACCAAATTCTCTACAGTCTCTATTAACGCAGCGTTTTATTTGTCTGTTGGTTATATATCTTATTGAGTTAATTATGATTTCTTTTTAATGATGCCAAAAGGGGGAGAAGTTTTAGACTAGAACATTAACATTGTTTAAATTGCTAAACTTGTTATATATGCTTGGAATTATATTTATATTTTTGTTTGAAAAACTAACGCACATTCTCAGGGGGAGCTTAAGTATTAATACAGGTTTCAGGTTCTATTAAGTATTTGTCATCATCAAAAAGGGGGAGATTGTTGAACTCAAAGTTTCAAGTTTCATGTAAATCTACACATGGATTTTGATGATAATAAATGAATTCAAAGAATAAAGGAGTCTCAAGCTCAAGTTGTCTACACAATACAATCAAGCACATCAAGGAACCAAGCATGAGTAAGAAGGGAACAAGTTCACATTAAAGTCATAGAATAATATTGTAAATCTCTTAAAAATTTGACATTAGGATTAAGGCTCAAAATTAATATTTTATCATAAAGCATTAAAATACATTTTCTACATGTGCATGAATATTTTGAAAATTAAATTTGAAAATTTTGAAAGATGATTGATTGTTATCTTTCACATGTGCATGACATGATTAAAAATTTGAATTTTGAAAATATTAAGATGATTGATTGTCATCTTTCACATGTGCATGACATGATTAAAGGTTTGAATTTTGAAAATATTAAGATGATTGATTGTCATCTTTCACATGTGCATGTTTTATTTGAATATTTTCAAAAGTGATGGATGTTTTTCTTGACTTATACAAAAGGTAGATGTTTTTGTTTGAAAATTTTGAAAAGTAAAGTGTGCTCCTTTTGTCATATGCAAAAAGTAAAAGATTAGATTTGAAATTTTTGAAAAGTAAAATGTGTTCCTTTTGTCACATGCAAAAAGTAAAAAGATTTGATTTGAAATTTTTGAAAAGTGAATGATGATGTCTTTGACATGTGAATCTTTTTAAATTTGAATATGAAGTCTTATATGCTTATAAATAGATCATTTGAGAGCTTCACATTTATAACACCAAGAACATACAACATTCATTCAAAGTTTTCATTCTCTCTTCTCTAAGTATTGAGCCTTAACCCTTGTTTATTTTGAGAGATATAATTTGTGCTATATTGTTTTTATTTCACTCATTGAGAAGTGTTTTCTGATAGCTTACCCACTATCAATTCTTGTATCAGTAAACGGGTGTGTATAACCCTTGTGTGTGTAGAAGATGTTCTACACGAGGAATAGTTAAATCACCAAGTGTGAGGTGATTGGAAGTGTATACGGTGTTCTACACGGGAAATAGTTAAATCACCAAGTGTGAGGTGATTGGAAGTATAGAGGGTGTTCTATACGGATTCTTTGGAGCGGTGCTGCTCAAAGGTGTAATAGGTTTCTATCTCCACCTAAAGGAGATTGAATAGTGGATTTGGGGATCCTCAAGGGATAACTTGAGGCAAGGACGTAGGCAGTGGGGTTGAACCTCGTTAACATACTGAGTTTGCTTCTCTCTTACCTTTACTCTTTATATTTATTACTATTTCATATTTTGTTTATATTTTATATTGTATACTTGATTTATAATTGTTAATTTTTTTAATACAACTCAATTCACCCCCCCTCTTATGTTAGTTATCTGGGCAACAAATATTAATATTATAATTTATATACTATTATTTATATATACATATATAGTGATGGTTTAGTCCAGTCCAATTCCGGTCCAGGAGATTTCTCCTTCTAGACCTGGACTAGTCCGGAATTATTTGGTCCATATATAAATTGGATCGGATCGAACTGAATGGAATTCGGTCAAGTCCAACCGGTCCGTCGGTTCGGTTCAGTCCTTTTACAGCCTTATTAAATATGACATTTTGTGACAAAAAGACATGGCCAGTTCTATAATCAAGACACCCATATTCTTTTTGTTGACTAGAATAGCCAATAAATATTCACTTTTTACTGCAGAAAGAGAGTTTGTTGTCCTCATAGGATCTAAGTAAAGAATAACAAGTTGATTCAAAAAATTTTAAATGTGAAAATTCTGGAATTTTGTTTTGAAGCATGTAAAATGGGGTTGAGTTATTTAACACTAAGACGATTGATGAGATAAACGGATGTGAGGAAGGCATGGCCCAATATGTGTTCAGTAGACGAGAGCGAGTGAGAAATATAAACTCAATTTCAACAATATGACAACATTTTCACTTGGTGATTCCAATTCATTGAGATGTATGAAGGCATGTTAAACAATTGAATATTTCATTTTCTTGTAAAAAAATTTGGAAGCAGTGAAAGTGAATTCACCACCATTATCGGTTTGTAATGGTTAAATTTTACAATAAAAGACATTTTCCACAAGTGCCTTGAATTGTTTGAAAATTGGGAAAACTTCATTTTTAAACTTAATGGGATATTACCAAGTAAAGTGTGAAAAGTCATCAATAAAAAGCATATAGTATTGTGCTCCACCAAGCGAATACATAAGTGATGTCTTTAAATCTGAATGAATAAGAGCTGAAGGTCTAGAAGATTGGCGTGTTGAGTCACTAAAGGGTAATTGTTTAGATTTATCTAAAGAACATGACGAATATTGGATGGACTAATTTATTGGAACTAGAAACATCCAAATATTTGGACTGAAATAACTTATTGAAAACAGTTTGAGATGGGTGTCCTAGATGATCATGCCACGTGTCGAGGGTAGTAGACACACTGAGTTGAGCTGCAAAACAAGAAATTTTATTGGATGGACTTTTTATTTTTTGCAATTGGTCAGTCTTTTCTACTTACCCTTTGAGTAGAAGTCACCCTGTATTGTTCTCATTCACAAAAAAATCATTTCCAGTTAGTACAAAATAGTCGTCATTATCCAAGCAAATTGGATTGATAGCGACTACATTTGAGAAAACATTTGGACAATGAAGTACATTTGAAAGAGTAAAATTAAAATAATTTGTGGTGAGAGAAGTGTAATCCATATTTTTTATTGTCAAACTTGAACCATTTCCAATGGTAATTGTCTCTTCCCCTTCATAAGGTTGCGATGTAGTAAGATTTGTTGTGTTACTGGTTATGTGTGCATTGGCCCCACTATTAGCATACCACACCTGTTGAGCATAAGAGTTATTACCTTTAGCAGTCATCGCAGTGATATTCGTTGGTGGTAAGCGGCATTGATAGGCGAAATTGAATCGATGGTAGTAGTCAATAGCCTTGTGACATTTTTTATCACAAATTTGTCAGATGGGCAATTTGTCATTGGGTTGTTATGCATCGAGCTTATTGTTTGAGCACTAGGAGCTTGGCAATTGGGCATGCGGGTCTGTTGAGAGAAGCCGAGTCCTTTGTTTGTCCTTAGGGCTCTTGGTTTGGATTATGTTGTCGCAAAGGCAAAGTTTGTTTCTGTAGGTGTCGAGTTTGAGGATGCTTCCATTAATGTTTCTAACTTGAAAATGAAGATTCATTTGTCTATATAGTTCACTTGAGTTTTGCAAAATCACAACAAAAACTTACATATCAATTGTTAAAGTTTTGCATTATTAATTCAAAATTTTCACTCTCTTTTTTCTAAGTATTGAGTTTTAATCCTTATTTATTTTGAGAGAGATATATGTTGTACTATATTGATCTTATTTTACCCATTGAGGAGTATATTCTGATAATCTATCAACTATCAGTAGTATAACCCTTGTGTGTGTAAAATGTGTTCTATATAGGGAATAATTGAATTATTAAATGTGAGATAATTGCAAGCGTAGAAGGTGTTCTATATGGATTCTTTATAACGGTGTTACTCAAAAGTGTAATAGTAAATTTGAGAATTTTTAAGACGTAACTTGAAACGAGGACGTAAGTAGTGAGTTTGAATTTCGTTAAAATACCGAGTTTACTTCTTCTTATCCTTACTCTTTATATTTCCTGTTACTTTATTTTCTATTTATATTTATATTGTGTATTTGATTTATAATTGTTGATTTTTAACATAACTCAATTCACTCTCCTCTTATATTAGTCATCTAGGCAACAACTGAAAATCTTGATTTAAAAATCATCCAGAGAGAATTCTTTGTCTCTTGTTGCAAAAGTGAATGCAGTCACTGATGGCATGAATTGTGGCTTGAGCTCACTTATGAGATAAGGGATGAGGTCTTGTTCGTCTACCGGTTTCCTTGCAATGGATAATTCAATGTAATAAAGGCATGAGCGATTATCTTAGTTAATAATCTGAAGTTGGCATTTTAGAAATGCGATTCATGATCACAATGTGGATGAGAAGCGGGCTTGAAGAGAGTCCCAGACTTGTTTCAAGGTCTCTAGGTTGAGGATTGTGGAAACAAGTTTCTCCATAGTGGATACATAGAGTCAATTAAGAATGTTGTTGTCTTGTTTAGACCAGCATTCGTACTCCAAATTTGGGGAGTTGTGGGGCAGAGTCTTTGTTGGAGCAAGGTTGATGCCATCAACAAAGCCAACCATATCATGACTCTTCAAAAATACCAGAAATTGGATCTTCTAGGTAAGATAATTGGAGCCATTCAATCACGGAAATTGAGAGGCATTTTGTAAGGAAGAGGCCATTGAATTTTCAAATGGTGTTGCGGAAGCAGGTCGAAAGTTTTTTGTGT
Source organism: Platycarya strobilacea (assembly GCA_036898215.1). Taxonomy (NCBI): domain Eukaryota; kingdom Viridiplantae; phylum Streptophyta; class Magnoliopsida; order Fagales; family Juglandaceae; genus Platycarya; species Platycarya strobilacea. The sequence goes on along the minus strand of CM072545.1, from coordinate 41,096,797 downwards.
TGGGCATTAGCCTTAGCTGGTTGATACCATGTAGAAAATTGAATATGAATTGGAAGGAATTGAGAGGCTAACTTACCATCTCTTCTTTTTCATTTCACTTAAATAATATATAGATTCAACTTTACAAAATTAACAAAAGAATGTACAGTTTTACAAGAGTAAATGTGATTTGTGAAAAAGGAAATACAAGAGGAAATCATAGGAACAAATCATGTTGATTTATGAGAAGATTGAAGAGATTATTCGGCTATGATTTTGGGATATCTGTGCATAACAGCACGAGATTGAGATATTTGTTTTGCTCTTGTTTTGGGAAGTTCATGTATGTCAATTGAAATCATGAAGTCTTTATAAACAGCCTGATCGCTATGTCTAACAATTTTCTGGTAAAAAGTATCACACAAAGGTTGTGTGTACTACGTACATGGTAGTTTCTCATTCGACTCTTATCATGAGGAGAAAAATGGATTAATCCTATTTGAAATTTTTCTCAAAAGAAAGTGTTTTCTTAATAGGAACTATGATATAAAGTAAAGAATTTTCCTCTAAAATAGAAGAAACTTAATTGACATGCATTCCTTTAAATGTACTCAAAGACAGTCTTAGACTAACAAAGTACATAGAAAAAATATATTACAAAAAGGTTCAAGGGGCAAACACCGTTAAAAGCTATCTAACAGGCTGTCTTTTTCCTACTTCTAAGTCCATGACTTTGGAGTGATCATATTCGTCCCCCAATTGCCAACCCTATCAACTTCCCACCCACTCCATAACATCCTATACATGTTTGTTTGTTTGTCTTTTTTTGGTTTTTTTTTCCCTAAATATATGATTATTAATAAATTTGTACATTATTTTTTTTAAAATTGTTTAAAGATGTTAAAAAAATATATATATGAAAAAAAAACAAATTCCAGTGATCGGTCCAAACTCTCTGCACCTTTTATTGGTACAGGTAGCAGGACAATTTTTTATCTTTTTCCATTTATCTTCACAAATAGTCTATTTTATTCCTTTGTTTTTCCTTTGCGAGGTTCGTGTATAGTGTATAAGTAGTATACACCTACAAAGACATCCCATAAAAATAAATTTACAAACTTACCTAATGGTAATTTCACATAATTCATAACATCTATTTTATAATATAAATAACTTGGAAATCATTTCTCATACCGGGTTTGGCTCGTGTAATTTGCATTTACTTGGAAAATAGGGAAAAATATTTATTTTCATTTTAGGTACAGAAAAAATTTGCGTATGGCTTACTCTGTTGTGCAGCATTAATATATGTATACTCGATGGATTGGCCACCTAATGCATGGAGTCGAGGGTAGTAGACACACTGAGAGGAGCTGAGAAAACAAAGAAAGGCTGCTATACATGGAGGGGCTATTCAAAATATACATATGCAAAAATCCACAACCAATTTCCAACCACAAGCCAGCTCAACCCAAGCAAAATCTCCTTCAGTACAAAAATGTACTGAAAATAAACAATGAAACAATGGGTACCAGCAGTTCCAACTCACCACCACCACCACCACCACAACCTGCATTATAGCATTGTAATCAAATGTCTTTTTCTGTTGGACAATAAATAAGTTTCAGAAAAAAAAAAAAAAAAAAAACTAATCAAATTATTGGTTTTACAGTGCAATATCTTGGCAAACAGTTCCATAGGAAAGATCTATTCTGAAAATATCAAATATGATATGTCTCCAGAATCCAAGAAATACAAAACGAAGTGAAATATCACCATTTTACAGATGAGACAGTTCATAAATCTTCAAGCATATTCACATTTTGCAAGCATAAAAGGTAAAGTGAACTATGGGTATATCAAAATGCTCATCGGATGAATACTTGTTTAACATGTTGGTGTGTGCGTGCATGTGTCAATTAACATTTAGTATTTGCAATGGTACGTGGGAACAGAAAAAAACTAATAATGTAAATGTAAATGATATTACAATTCGTTTATGTATAAAATCCTTTGCAATATGTGAATTGGTGCCAAATATGGATTCCACCACACTAGACACCACCGATACTTTCATTTTCATAAAATCATTGACATCGCACATCCTTATCTTTTAAGTAATAAATCTTTGCTGATAAGTGCAAAAGTTGCAAATCAAACATCTCACATACATGAGGCAAAATGTTTTTTTTTAATGCATCATTTTATTTTCATCACATATTGTGCATGTGAAAACCAATGATATACTAAATTTAAGAGAGCTAGAAATTGCATAAAGCAATGGCACACACCAGAATTTTTTAAAGCCTCTGACGTCGGTAGTGTATGCAATGACATCTCTGCAAAATTCAATAACACCAATAAGGATATGGACACTAGAACAAACTCCAAACATGCTAATCTCCGAATTTTAACATTGGTTATATTAATCTTCTAGAACTGCGAGTAGAAACAACAGGAAAAATGATATTTTCATTAACTTACCAGGCGCACAAAGAGACACAGATGAAATTGAGGATGATGAAGGCCATGGGGCGGCAATGTTATCACTCAAGTCACATGTAAAGCTGATGCCTGTTGCATTGTCAAATACGACATCTGCAGGCAAGCTCCGAAGTAGACACCCTGCATTCCAATGAAAATCATAATTATCTTTTTTTTTTTTTTAAGTTCAAAAAAATAATAATAAAAAATAAATAAATAAAAGAAAAGTATTATAAAAAAAATTAGGTAAAAAACCATAATCATCAATTCATGAACATTCAGAAATACTAACTCTATTTTTATCACCATCCATTTATTCAACAAACGAAACACAAAAACCCAGCCTAAAACTTTAAGAGTGTACCGGGAAATTTCCCTAACCCACCTCAGATGGTCAATATCATCCAACATATTTATTACCATTTTGACATTGCAACAAGAAGTTTGACAAAGCAACCAGATAAAAGTTATTTCATGAAGAGCCATGAAAATTGGAAACTAGCATTTACCACATAACCCAATTCCCAACCATTTGCTCTGAGCATCAGGCATTCAAATATATCTTGAAGGCTGACACAATGCCCATAATGCTAAAGCAAATGCTCCACACAAAGGAGCTTAATGCCCCCATAACTTTGAAGGCTGAAAGAATGCTGCCAGACTTGAAAACACCCATGCTTAAATCTTTCTAGGAATGGACTATGGTCCCTAGAACAATGCCCGATTCGCATCTTTTGTCGATTTTATTAGTTCTTGCCATCCAAACCTTCCTCAAATGTTAAAATTTGAATAACATATTATTATAATTTATATTTTTTAATATTATTTTATTTTGGGATTTGAAAACTTGTTTTAAGATTTAAAAAAGTTGAATTGTTTATTTTATTTTGTATAGAAATTTGGGGAAAGTAGTAATCATGAGATGAGATTGTTTGTGAAAGTAAACAAGGCCTTAGTGTTTCATATGAAAAGATTTGCTTTAGCCTTAAGGTACCACATTTTATTAGAAGTACTTTGTGATTGTGGGCTAAGGCTCTTGTATTGAATGACAAAAATTTTCAGGATTTGCTTTAGGCCTCATTCACTTTTACAAAACTTTTTATCTTATCTTATCTCATCTAATCATTACAATTTTACAATTTTCTCAAATTTTCACACAAAATAGAATAAATAATTCAACATTTTCAAATCCCAAAACAAAATAATATTAAAAATATATATTATAACAATATTTTATTTAATTTTTAACTTTTATCTCATGTTATCTACGAAAACAAACAAGGCCTAAGAGAAAACAACGACAATAATGATGAAGATTGAAAGAAGGAAGCAGAAACAGTAGCAAACCTTGTTGTCCATATACTGCTCCAGTGCACATGTAGATCCACACAGAGAGATAGCTCAGGGCCAGATAAAATAAAAGCTATGACCAATGGCAGAAAAAAAGAACAATAAAGCATGAGATGTACCTTGGATACTAAAATCTTTCAAGTCAACGTCACAAAGCTCATAAATATTTTCCATAATCCCACCTTTCCGTAACATGGATCCAAACACTGTTGCACAGATTATGGCTTGTCTATTTGTTATTAACATTTGCTTTTGTACTCCAGCAATGTAAGTATTTAACGAGCTACAGCAGGAAGGACTGGGAGCAGCTACATCACGACATGCTACAATAACCTCGGAAGGATCCTTAAAACTTAAAGGACACACTGCACAAGTAATGTTTATTTCATTCAGGAGTTAAATGGCATCGACAATTCATAAAACATGTATACAGTGGGACAGCAAACCAACCGCAACAACAAATACTACATTTGAGTTATATCAACACCCATAAATAGAGATGAAAAAATGAAAAGCTGGTCACAATTCTTTCTGAAAGCCAGGTAACGTTAATCTTGATGCTATTTGCTTCTGCTCTACAACAACAACCTGAAGTTTTGAATCTCATGCTTGCTAGTTCATGATTGTGCTTAAAAGGTACATATGCATGAGTGTGGGTACGTCCCATTAGTGACCAGTCAACATTCAATAATAATTACATGGTGACTAAAATCACATTCAACAATAATAACATAGTGATTAAAATCAAATGACATAAAATTCCAATATGCAACATTTGTTAGAGAGGAAAATGAATAAGATGTTAAACTGAATATGAATAAGATGTTTAATAGTTACAGCTTTTGGCTGGCCATAATTCATTGTTTCCTTCTGGATATATTTAAAAAAAAAATGATATAAAATAAATCAAATAAACAAATAACTTGAAACAAGAATCTCCAAGAATGATGAAACCCTGAGACAAGCAAGGAAAAAGGTGAACTGATACAATAAACCATGTAAGCTAATAACCGTATACATCTGCTATCTTATAATGTTCCTATACACTTACAGACAACCATTATAGCCATTCATATATAACAAACATAGGAAATACCATAACTCACTACCTTTGTTGGCTTTGCAGGCAGATAATATTCGAAACACAGTATTTGCAGCATCTGAAGGAAGTTTCCTTGAGAGATAGGAATAAACCACTCCTTTGCAATCATTAAGAGAATCGATTGGATAAGGCTTGCCCACTATATTCTTATTCTCATTGAGTGTCAATTGCTTCCCTGATATCTGAAGAGCAGCATCGATAATTGCAGGTTGGCACACTGGTCTACAACATTCTTTAAGAGGATCTATAGTGCCACAGGCCTCCAGTAATTTGCTTGTGTTCACTGTTTTCTCAAAGGAAAAAAGATCCTTCACTGGACAAGACCCTCCTGTAAGACTGGATGCCTTAATGGAGCAAAGTGCAGGTAATGTACTGCTTGCTCCTCTACTAGCTAAGATATTAATGATGTCTGTAAAACAATTATTAGCAACAGCATCTTGCAAAACCAACTTATCAGATTTGATACTGTAGAAGCCCCGGAAGATGTGGAGTAAACTGCTAAACTGTGGACAACATATTACAGTTCCTACAAGTGCTGCCAATGGTTGAGAACAATCAGATGCTGTTTTTTCCATGAGACTTGATATAAGGGTGAAGTTTACAGGACATTTTCTTGTTAGAACTGGCTCATATCTGGTAGGAAAGGTTGGGTACATAGGTGGCAAATGCTCACTGGGATTCGGGTAGTGGGGAATGACAGCGGGAGATATTTCTACAGGATCAAACAGTACAGTAGTAGGGGGATTAGCTAGCTCTGACGTGGAAGAAGTATGAGTAGGTGTAAGCAGCATCTGCAAGGCCACTAATTCTTGAAAACTGTATAACCAAATGATGAATAATAATAACTGATTGCACAAAGAACCTGCCAACCATATATAAGCCAGCCTTCAGCAATGAGAAGCAATTTCTTTTGTGAAATAAAATAATCCATGACAATGAACAAACACATGCTCAAACCTAATATTGCCATCTATTTCCAGTCCTACTTGTCCAAGCATGCCCTTCATCTACTTATAGGTGGAAACATGTCAAGAAGGCTTCTTCAGTGCTTTTTATGTTATTATTATTTCAAGATTCAAGGATAAAATACACCCCTTGGATTTAGGTGAAAATCCAATGATCTCCATCACATTCTTAAAATACACTTCAGTCCATATCAAGGATTCTGTCAATGAATATTTGTAAATGGCAATTTTAGACTTCAAAATTTTGACAAATTAAGATTTATTTTTTAATATCAAGAAAAAAAAGGGAGAATAAAAAAAAGGATGGAATTAGTTCTCACATTTTTCCCCAAGCCACTCCTCCAACTCATTGTCAAACTGCCCATCCTACCTTGGTGAGGTTCCATGTAATATACAAATCAAAATCAAAAATCAAAAAAGCTATCCAACTCCAGACCCAACTGAGCACAACCCATACTTTCAAGTTCATTCCACGATTCTCATGCCCTTCACCTTCAATATTTCTCCCTTAAAAAAAGTTTAAAAAAAAAAATCCAGTGTGCCATGCTCACAGCCATGTGTCCACACCAAGCTCCCATAGTGACCTCACCACATCAAGATCTTCATAGACATCAAAGTCAAACTGGTCCAAGAGCCATACTTCTAGAACATAATTTGTTGGAGAGAGGTAGAAAGAGCATGAATAAAATGTGTGCATTTGAGTCAGGTGATCTGAAATCCTCCCTCCTTAACTCCAACACCCCTTACCACTCTCTAAAATGAAATCATTCATGCGCATGGTGATTTTAGTACCCCACCATCCCATTGTGTTTCTAATATGCATATCCTCTACTCCTTTCCTCCCTCCACCCAAAAGAAAAGGCTTTTCAGATTGTCTAAACAACATTTGATCACAACATATGAGAATTGTGCTACAAATTCCAGATTTAAGACCTATCAAAAAAAAAAAAAAACTCCAGATTTAAGAATATAAGAATTAGACCTTCGGCATCGTTGCAATTTCAAGATTGAACAACTACTTGCTTAAAAAATAGACCTTAGAAAGTTCACACTTACGTAAACTCAGGTTCCAGATTCAAAATAGTTGAACAGCAATTGTGAGCGCCAAATATAACATGAAAATAAAAGGAGTGAGAAAAGAGGCATAAACTGCAAAGCATAACTCCTTCAAAATAGTTAACTTGCTAGTAACATACACTGTGCCCAAATATGGCAAATGCAGACTTATGATGGTCCTCGTGAAGAAAGGGAAAGCAAGGGAATAATCTAAGTAGATACATAAGAGTCTCAGGGTCAAAACAGCATTGCACTAATGAAACACCAATGTCACACCACAGAGTAACTCTAGACAATCAAAAAACGAAAATTAACATCAAATAGTTCATCTTTTGTAGCGTCAAGACAAGAGCTTTAGTGACATCTTGTGCATCATCCCATCAAGGAAAGGCAACGCTATTAAGACAGCCCAAATCACAGAATATAACTTACCCTTAAGATGACCAACAGTCTGGAGAAAGTCCATGGTTCCACTAGCCCTTTGCTATCATAAATATTTATGACAACAACTGAGTCAACTGGTTAAAAGCCAGAGATAGCTCAGACAAATGCAGCAACACCTGCATTATGCCCAATGTAAGAAAATAAGATTTCACACATCAGGAATGCAATCAATATATTAAGGCAAATAATTATCAATGGCCGCTAAGGAGTTGGGTTAAGAATTTTCGGAGAGGTCACTTACATTTTACTTAAGAGAGAGAAAGCTACAGAAACTAGTCTAATATTTACAGCGTAACTATCTCAAAAATCATCACATTATCCAGCTACAGGCGGAGTATGCCAAACCTGGAAAATATTCCATGTAACTAGCTTTACCGCATGAGCAAATTCAGCCCAAAAGGGGTTCCAAAACTATCTTTGCTTACTTGGACCGGAAAACAAATGCATGCCACTTTGAAGATTTCCATTTGTTCCTTTTAATATTAATCTTATTGAATTGTGAATATAAATACACATCCAACGATCAAAAGTTCAAAACACATCAAAACAAGCACCCAATATTGAGGTCTAACAAGACGATCTAGGTAAGCTTTTCCGTTCAAACAAATCAGCATAGACTATGAGATATAAGTTATATTTTCCAGGCAACGAATCGGAAAGCATGAGAAATATACTGAAAAAATAGAGTATCAGCTTAAAAAAAAAAAAAAAACTCCATAGCGAGAAAAACTAATATGGCATGGTCGTGTTCGGAAAGCATAACGCAAAGAGCACGGGAAAAGACGAAGCTGAACAATGCATATGCGGTTCACAGTACATTCACTCAGCGTTTGGTAATCAATAAAACGAATGAAAATAAAAAGAAAACCCCAAGAAACCCAACAAATTCAGAACACCTCAAAAACTGAAAGAAAAAATACATGTTAACAAACCCAAATAGTCGGATTGCGCTCCAATAAACGGGAAAAAACATAAAATCAGTTAAATAAAAAGAAATCCTGAAACTCGTATTAAGATTACCCCTGCCCTCTCCCGCACTTCCTCAGATACCAACCAGAAAATCAGACATAGATAAGCTAGTGAAAAAAGAAGCTAATCAGACCGAGAAATAAAGGAAGAAGAAACATACCTGAAGATTTCGGAGCCATGAAGCATAGCGGGGGTAAAATCGAAGGTTTTAAGGTTTGATATTAAGATCGGAGAAAGCACACATTTTTGCCCAATGTCGATCGGATTGTGGCAAGTGCAAGTTGGGAAATATTGGTAAACCCCAAAACTCAGAGCTAGCTCTCACTCGCGCCAGCCTTGGCGGAACTGTCTCCCACTCTCTTGGTCGCTCTCTATCTCTCTCACTCACTTCTTTCTTTTTCCGTGTCGTTGCAACTTGCAGCCGGTGGTAGGTATTACCATCCAGCCGGTGGATAAAGTGAGACTAGAAAAACTTTACCTCTCTCTCTCTCTCTCTCTCTCTCCAAAAAAAAAAAACTTCACCTTTCAAATTCAATCTGGACCCGAAATGGAAGTAAACTGAGATTTTTACCGTCCGTAATATTTGTCCGCATAGAAATTGTACTTTTTAAGAAAAACGTGTTGTCCCCCTTATCTATCTTCCCCGCCGATTAACAAACAATATAGCACATTCATCATTTAGATTGGGTTTTGGACAAGGTAAATAAGATACAATAATGTGAAGAGATTACCTGCAAAGTATTCGAGAACCAATTCACATCTCTGACACTACTCAATGCAATAGAGGTAGATCATATGTTTAGCGTAAAATCAAAGTTTAAGAAGAGCAAAGAGTTAAACCATCTTACTTGGACAATCAATTATGACGGAAAAGAGGTAGTTCAAGTCCAGGAAGAACCGTAAGGAAGGCAAAGCCAATTGCATATTTTTAGTAGGCGCATTTGGAGTTTACAAGTATCGAAGAGTGTGTTGACGAATTGGTGGTTGGATTTACTTGAGGGCAAAATTTGGCTTGGTGGGGTAAGCTTGGTGCATTGGTGGTGGTTTGGAACTTTGGGGCAGCCGCAGGTGCGTCTTTGGACTTGGACATGGGCTAGAGCTTTGTTAGGTTAATTTTCTTGGATGAATTTATTCTTTGTTTTCTACGTTCTAACTGGGTATTTTTTTCTTATATACATTTAGTGTATTTGGGTACACTTATTGATATTAATAAACATGTACTTATAAAAATAATAATAATAATGAAGATTAGCATTCTTCTTTCTGAATTTTATACACTTTATGTAAAATTTTACATATCACACTCACATTTTATTATCATTTTACCATGACGAAGTAATATTGTCCATTGTCTGTTTAATTTTACTTTTAAAAAGCGAAGTATAAATCGAACGCAATAACATTGACCTGTCGATCTTAGTCCTAGACTGAGAAAATTTGATCCGATATCGGGGAATATAAAACTTGGATAAGACTTTACCGAACTCCTATATATATTTTAAAAATATTTTTTAATAATTTAATATATTATTTTTATATAGTAATTATATAAGTTAGTGATGTAATTTTCATTTAATTTATTATTATTAATCATATAAAATATTTTTTGAGTTAATTACATAATTCATATTAATACTTCACTAATTTTCAGTTTAATAATCTAAATAATTTTTTTATTAATTTTTTTTTTAAAAGAAAAAAATGATAATTAAGATTCGTTTGGATTCGAAGATAAAATGAGTTGAGATGAATTTAATTTATTTAATATTATTATTATTTTAAAATTTGACAAAATTGAATTAAGATTTGAAAAATATATATTAAGATTTAAAATATATATATATAAATTTATATTTTGTATGAAAAATTAAAATAATAAAATAATAAAATAAAAATGGGTTGGAAATAATTTTAAATCCAAACCCAAAACCTAAGTCTAACCAAACAAACCTACAACTATCGGTCCCATCCAATTCCTATTAGTATTCAGTCCAGTAAAAGAAAATAATGGACCAAAAAATTTTGATCCATCACCCCTAGACTGAATTAAATTCGAGTGATTTACACTCCATTTAAAAAAAGAAACTACTCGTCCCTGTACAGATCATCCTGTTTGCTTCTCACTTTTTTTTTAAGTTTTTTTACATGATTTTTATATAAATATTTTAAAATAATATTGTAAATTTTTTTATATATTTTTTTACATGATTTTTTTAACATCTTAAAATATTTTTTAAAAATATAAAAAAATCACATTATTATTATAAAACATTTATATAAAAATTATATGTAAAAAAAAAACCTAAACAAAAACCCAAACGGGATAGCATCGGAATGAAATCTAAAGAAATAAATAGCATTTCCTTAAAATAGATAAAAGATTGATACAAGCGGTGTAAGTAGCAACACATGTAATCTTAATTTCGCTTTTGAAGCTAACTTTATATCCCATAATTGACATGAATAATTGTATATTGTTATGAAACTTAAAAAAAGAACTACTATTGCAAAAGAGAAATAAGAAATTCTCTCTGAAACTCTTTAGAACTGAAACTTTCTTTCTCTTTCTATTTTTTCTTATGAATTTCATTACAACTGAAGCCCATATTTATAGGCGTTGAAATTACTATGCAAGTTACTATGCAAGTCACTATACAGATTTAAAATAATAGTGGTGGGGTCATTCACATAATTTAGTGGTGGGACAGGGGGCGGCTGCCGACGTTCGTTTATAACACTCCCCCTTGAATGACCACCCATAAAGAATCTGCCTCGTTAAAACCTTGCCAAGTAAAAACCCAGTGGGAAGAAAAACCAATGGCGAAGGAAAAAGAGTACAGTCTTCTTATGTATCCACAAGTGCTTTAAGATTGCCTCATTAAAACCTTGCAGAGGAAAACCCAGTGGGACAAAACCTCAGCGAAGGAAAAAGAGTACAATCAGCACATTTACTCCCCCTGAAAAGTGCATGACAAAATATCTTTGAGTTTTCGCATTCCAATGTTATGCACAATCTTCTTGAATGTGGAAGTTGGTAACACCTTTGTGAATAAATCTGCCAGATTATCACTAGATCGTATCTGCTTGACATCAATTTCACCTTTTTCTTGAAGTTCATGAGTATAAAAGAATTTCGATGAAATATGTTTGGTTCTGTCACCTTTGATATATCCTCCTCTGATTTGAGTGATACAAGCAGTATTATCTTCATATAAGATTGTTGGGCTATTATTGATCATGGGAAGTCCACACTTTTCCTGGATATGTTGAATAACTGATCTCGACCAAATACATTCTCGACTTGCTTCATGAATAGCAATGATCTCTGAGTGATTTGAAGAGGTAGCAGATAGTGTCTGCTTAACAGATCTCCATGATATGGCAGTATCTCCATAAGTAAATAAATATCCAGTTTGAGATCTACCTCTGATTGGGTCTGAAAGATAACCTGCATCTGCATATCCAATCAATTCTGGACTTAAACCACGTTGATAAAATAATCTCATATCAATCGTACCATGAAGGTAACGAAGGACATGTTTAATGCCATTCCAATGCCTTCGAGTTGGTGCAGAACTATATCTTGCAAGCAGATTAACTGAGAATGTAATATCTGGTCGAGTGTAATTTGCAAGATACATCAAAGCTCCAATTGCACTGAGATATGGTACTTCAGGACCAAGAATTTCTTCATCGTCATCACAATGACGGAATGGATCTTTCTTCACATCAAGTGTTCGAACAATCATTGGAGTACTCAGAGGATGAGATTTGTCCATATAAAAATGCTTTAGGACTTTCTCAGTATACATGGACTGATGAATAAAAATTCCATTTGGCAAATGCTCAAGCTGCAGGCCGAGACAAAGTTTTGTTTTGCCAAGATCTTTCATTTCAAATTCATTCTTTAAATATATAGCGGTTTTTGAGATCTCTTCAGGAGTTCCCACAATATTTAAATCATCAACATAAACCGCAATAATGACAAATCCGGATTCTGATTTCTTAATAAAAACACATGGGCATATAAGATTATTCTCAAATCCTTCTTTCAATAGATATTCGCTTAAGTGATTATACCACATGCGTCCGGATTGCTTCAACCCATATAAAGATCTTTGTAGTCTGATTGAGTACATATTTCTAGATGTACTTGTAGATGCTTCAGGCATCTTATATCCTTCAAGGATTTTCATATATATGTCATGGTCTAAGGATCCATATAAATATGCAGTGACCACATTCATCAACCGCATTTCTAATCCTTTTGTAACAATCAGACTAATCAAAAATCTAAATGTGATTGCATCCATAACGGGAGAGTATGTTTCTTCATAATCAATTCCGAGTTTCTGCAGGAAACCTTGTGCAACAAGTCGTGCTTTGTATCGCACAATTTCATTTTTCTCATTACGTTTTCGTACAAATACCCACTTATATCCAACAGGCATTACACCATTTGGTGTTTGGACAACAGGTCCAAATACTTCTCGTTTTGCTAGCGAATTTAATTCACCTTCAATAGCTGTTTTCCATTTTGGCCAATCATTTCTAAGTCGACATTCTTCGACGCTTTTTGGTTCACTTTCTTCATTACTTCTGGTAATGTCAAGGGCCATTTTATATGAAAATATGTTGTCGACAACAGTTTTATTTCTATCCAGAATTTCTCCAGTTTTCATGAAATGTATTGAGATCTCATTATTTTCAGGTACCTGTTCCTCTTCAGGGGAAAACATTTCATGACACACCTCTTTAGGAGGTCCCTTTTTAGGAGATTTATACTCTTCAAGATTTTCCTCTTCAGGAGGTTCTGGAATAGAAGATTTAAGCTCTTTAGGAGCACCAATTATATTTGTGGCCTGTATTGTGGGTACGTGTTCTTCAGGAACACCAAATTCATTTTGTATTCTTTTCCTTCTGGAAATTTTGTCTTTTGCACCAATAGGTCTTCCACGCTTCAGGCGTATTTTAGATTCACCTATTGCTGCTTTGACAATTTGTCCTTCAGGGACTTCAATCCTTGCTGGAGTATTAACAGCAGGAATATAAGATTTTACTACACCTTTAGTGTCAGTAAATACATCCGGTAACTGATTTGCAACATTTTGCAAATGAATAATCCTTTGAACTTCCCGTTTACATTCATTTGTAGGAGGATCAAAATGAGACAGGGTCTTATTATCTCAAGTAATATCTTGTCGTGCTTCAGGCACCGACTTTTCTTTACCCATTAACGGAAAATTTGATTCGTCAAAATGACAATCCTCAAAACGTGCTTTAAACATATCCCCTGTAAGGGGTTCAAGGTATCTAATAATGGATGGAGAATCAAAACCAACATATATCCCAAGTCTACGTTGAGGGCCCATTTTTGTACGTTGTGGAGGTGCAATTGGAACATATACAGCACATCCAAAAGTACGAAGATGAGAAATATTTGGTTGTTGACCAAATGTAAGCTGTAATGGAGAATATTTATGATATGCAGATGGTCTAATGCGAATTAGAGATGCTGCATAAAGTATAGCATGTCCCCAAACAGAAATAGGTAGTCTTGATTTCATAAGTAAAGGTCTAGCGATTAGTTGAAGCCTTTTGATCAAAAACTCAGCTAAACCGTTTTGTGTGTGTGTATGGGCAACAGGATGTTCAACATCTATTCCTATTGACATGCAATAATCATCAAAAACTTGAAATGAAAATTCACCTGCATTATCCAATCGAATGGTCTTAATCGGATACTCAGGAAATTGTGCTCGAAGTTTAATTATCTGAGCAAGAAGTCTAGCAAATGCAACATTTCTAGTAGAAAGAAGACAAACATGTGACCATCGACTAGATGCATCAATTAGAACCATAAAATATCTAAATGGTCCACTTGATGGATGAATAGGCCCACATATATCTCCGTGAATCCTTTGTAAAAAGGATGGAGATTCAACAATGACTTTTGAGGGAGATGGTCTGATAATTAACTTACCTTGAGAACATGCAGAGCACGGAGATTCATTGGGTAGAAATATCTTTTGATTCTTTAAGGGATGCCCATGCGAATTTTCAATAATTCGTCTCATCATTATAGAACCCGGATGTCCAAGGTGATCATGCCAAGTCATAAATACTTTAGGGTCAATGCACTTCTGGTGCATTACCACATATGCTTCAATTGTTCTCATTTTTGTATAATACAATCCAGAACATAGAATAGGCAGTTTTTCTAATACGAGCTTCTGGCCCGATACTGTTTTAGTAATAAGAAGATGCTATTTACTGCCTTCATTGGTCGTTTCAATATGGTAATCATTACGACGTATATCTTTGAAACTCAATAAATTTCTTCTGGATTGTGAAGAGAATAGAGCATCATCAATACAAAATTTGGTGCCATTAGGCAACACAATATAAACTCTTCCGGAGCCCTCAATTAAATCCGATGAACCTGATATGGTATGGACATAGGCTTTACTTAGTGTTAGATTTTGAAAATATTTCTTTTCTTTGAGAATTGTGTGAGTTGTAGCACTGTCAGCCAGACATATATCTTTATCATTCAACTCAGAGATAAAAAGCTCATCAATGTGATCCATGATTCTACAAAATATACAAAACTTTTATTACTGATAGAAAGAAAATACATTAATTGAGTGGAACACTTCCATCTCCAATTAAGTGTTCAATACTACCATCAGGATGATTAAAGAAATTAGATACATCAAGATGAGTAACGTCTACATCTACTGAATCTAATAAATCATCTGATGGTTCTACTAAATTTGTTTCATGCATTTTATTCTTTCCTTTAATAGAAGCTTGATATAAATCAGCTAAGTGCCTGGCCGTACGACAGGTACGTGACCAATGTCCAGTCATTCCACATCTATGGCACACCTCTTCACTTTTCTTTGAAGAATTATTCTGAAGATTTTTACCCCTCTCTGAATTGTACCACTTCTGGTGATATAATATATTATAATCCCTTTTAATATTGTCACTCCTGGGACCAACATTTCTATAATTTTTCCTACCACGTCCACGCCTCCGATTTCTTTTAAAGGATGCACCATTCACTTATGGGAATAATGCAAACCTATTACCATTCACTTCAGGGAATGATATTGAGCCAGTAGTGCGTGACTGGTGGATTTCTAATAAGAGCTCATTATTCTGCTCAGCTACTAGAAGACATGATATAAGTTCAGAATATTTCTTGAACTTTCTCTCTCGATACTGCTGCTGCAGGAGCACATTCGAGGCATGAAATGTAGTAAAAGTCTTCTCTAGCATATCTTCATCGGTGATTTTCTCACCGCATAATTTTAATACTGAGCTTATTTTAAAAAGTGCGGAATTATACTCACTAACACTTTTAAAATCTTGCAACCTCAGGTGCATCCATTGAGAACGAGCTCTTGGGAGGATGACAGTCTTCTGGTGTTCATACCTCTCCCTTAAATTGTTCCACAAAATATAGGGATCTTTTACAGTGAGATATTCAGTTTTCAATTCTTCATGAAGATGGTGGCGAAAGAAAATCATTACTTTAGCATGTTCCTGCAGGGATGCTTGATTTCCTTCTTTAATAGTTTCTCCCAGGTTCATTGCATCAAGATGTATTTCAGCATCAAGTATCCAGGATAAATAATTTTTCCCAGATATATCAAGAGCAACAAATTTCAATTTTGTAAGATTTGCCATTTTCTACACATATAAATAATAAATATGTGTATCTCAAAAAATATATTTATAAATTTACACATATAATCATCAATAAAATATATCAAAGATTTCAAATAATATATTGAAAAACTTACAGAGGAATAAGGCCACTAGCTTCAGAATTGGCAGAACCGTCGTGCTGATAACGTGTTATGAAACTTAAAGAAAGGAACTACTATTGCAAAAGAGAAATAAGAAATTCTCTCTGAAACTTTTTAGAACTAAAACTTTCTTTCTCTTTCTATTTTTTCTTATGAATTTCATTACAACTGAATCCCATATTTATAGGCGTTGAAATTACTATGTAAGTTACTATGCAAGTCACTATACAGATTTAAAATAATAGTGGTGGGGTCATTAACATAATTTAGTGGTGGGACAGGGGGCGGCTGCCGATATTCGTTTATAACATATATACCATATCGAAAATCTTTTATTTTGAATGAGATTATATATTTTTTATTTTGTACATTATATCTTAAAACTAAAGTCTTTCTCTCCAGATTTCAAATGATCTTCGCTCCATTATTGTTTATTGAGAATTAGAACGTGAAAAAAACTATAAATTCAAAGTTGTTCTTGTGGCTCCATTAAAATTATCTCACAGCCCGTCTGCTTCTGCAATTTTGTCAAATTGATCATTGTGACAATATTCATTCAAATTATGTCAAATATTTAATAATTACTGATTCCCAAATAATGTCTATAATTATAATGTAACACTTTAAAAATATTAGTTGACAGTGTCGGTATAGCTAGTCGCATACAATAAATAATATAGTATTCTCTCTAAGTCTAAAGTTTAAATTCTTTAGCAAAAAAAAAAAAAAAAAAATTTAAATTTTAAATATAAATAATTATAGATACCACATTTCATTGGCGAAAAAGAAAACATTTACTTCATCTATGTGACGAGAAACATCGAGTCAAATACATGTTGCATTGCATTTGCAAGGTCTTCGAAATTCATCTTGATCTATTGGCTTTGTTGGGAGGTATCTGTTTTATTTTTTGTAAACATATTATTAATTTCTTATATATAATTATTAAAAAAAAGTAAAAAATATTTTTATCATAAAAAAATCATACAAAAATAATTTATAATTTAATATGAGATATCAAATTATAAAATTATTTTTATTATAAAATAAATTTAATAAATCTCGTAAGATTATATCAATTTATAAATTTATTTTATATAATTAATTTGTGTGTACAAGAATTTTGAAAAAAATCAATGATCTGATTTGCATAACTTTCAACCTCTAAAATAAAATTAACGAAAATAAAATAAAATAAAAGTGTATAGAGGAATTTCTAAGCAAAGAGGCTGAGCAGTTTCGTCTTTTAGATCAGGTAAGAATAAACCTAACAGACGACATCGTTTTGCGGTCATGCTGTATCCTCTTATTTTTTGTTCCTCCTTTCCCTTCTCTATTTGTCGACGCCTACACGGCGACAATACAGAGTTACCACAGCCGCATACCCGTCGATCGCTAGCCACCATCACCGCCATCGACCACCTCAACTTTTTCCTGGACGAGAATACCCTGCGAGCTAATCGGAGCTAGCACTCGTGGCGAGGTAATTTCATAGCAGTAGACAGTTATTTTTTTATTTTTTTTTATTTATCTCCATTTGAAGGAGGGGACTTGCCGCCCGGGGGGGCGGGGGGGAATTTTTGGTCGAAACCCAATATTTTAAATATTCATGGAGGTTTCGTTTTTGTTCTTGAGCTGTGATTTTTGAGTGTTTAGGTGTTCAAAACTTTTCGGAGCATTCGAAGCGGTTCATGCCATTTTTGGCAGGATTTGGTCCTGTATGAGGCCGAAACCCTCGGGAAAAGCCTTCAAGTTTGCGATTCTTTTGTTCATCTTGGGATGCATTTGGTGGTTTTTCTTTCAATGATATCATTTTCATTCGCTTACGTTTCTCAGTTAACACATAGATACTTGGGCTGCTAATCATAGTTATCAGTATACTACACACATCGATTTTCTTTATTGCGGGTGCGCGCGTATCTATTTGCATAATGAATCTTAATTTTTATGTGTATATGGCTGTTGACGTGCGTGCATGTGTATCTGTTATCCTGGTTGTATTGTAGCCTCTCTATGTTGCTAAGTACAGGTATATTTTGGTTTCTGCCTTTTTTTGTGGTTGCTTTTTAGTAGTGGAGACAAAAAAAGGATTCCAAGTCCGTGGGGAAATTGCTTCAAGAATGCAAAATCTGCATCGTATTATATCCCGTTTTTCTTCCACTTCACTAGGCTCAAGAACGACTAAAGCCAGAGTTTTGACAGAGAGAACCAACACCAAGTTGAGAAAAGATGCAATCAGCTTGAGGGGATTCTCTGCAAAATCTGGTGAAAATGATGGTAAAGATGAATGGGACAAGACTGTGGCAGGATCATTTGATGGTATCGCATCGGGTGATTTGGGATGGGATTCTGTGTCTTCTTGGTCAACTGGACTGACCAAGGAGCATTTTGATGGTGAGGCCCCACCTAGCAGAGGGGACTCCTCACATTCTTCAGTGATATCTGGATTGCAAGAGATTGATGATAAGTTGAGGGAACTGGACTCGGAGAATCGCAAAAGTAAGGCTTTTGTGGATGGATGGGGTGAGAGGATGCAGGAGACAAGTGTGTTGTTGAAACAAGTGAGAGAGCCTGGTGCAAGAGGATCATATCTCAAGGACTCTGAGAAAGCTGAGATGTATCGCTTGCACAAGCAGAATCCTGAGGTTTACACTGTTGAGAGGCTAGCAAAGGATTTTAGGATTATGAGGCAAAGAGTGCATGCCATTCTTTGGTTAAAGGAGCTTGAGGAGGAAGAGGAGAAAAGGCTTGGGCATCCTTTGGACGATTCTGTGGAGCTCTTGCTTGATACTTGTCCTGAGTAAGTTATCAGTTCTAAACATTACTTGGTTTATAAGTGGCATTTATGTTTGTTATTTTGTTATCCGAATGGCATGAGAAATGGTACTCACTGAATGTAGTTGTGCTTCTTCTGTGATTTACATTGGTTATGTGCTTGTTTATATGAAGCTTGGCGAGAAGAATTAGTTTCAATATTGTGAGATATGAATCAAACCGTTTATTCTTGTATAAGAAAACTAATGTGCTTATTTACCGTTTTAATGTTTAATTATAAAATACAGACTGTTGATTGATTTTTTTTTTTTTTTGTTAACGGCCATATTTTGTGGAATCATGTCTAACCAGCCCATTGTCAACCTAGCTACATTCTAGTTGGTCATTAATCCGTGGATTCTATTTAGATACATACTTTTTTTGAAACAGTAACTTTTGCTGAAATAAGCAGGACTCTCTGAGAGAAAGCCACATCAAGTTTGAGAAATGTGTATTCATTCACACGTTGCTTTCCGTTTTTTTTTTTTTTTCCAATTCTAACACACAACTTGATTTCTTATACTTCTTTGTCATTTCATCCTGCAGATTTTTTAATTCTCACGACAGGGAATTCCATGTGGCTTCCCTTTCTTACAAACCGGACTTCAAAGTTATGCCAGAGGGTTGGGATGGTACAACCAAAGATCTGGATGAAGTCCATTATGAGATTTCCCAGAAAGAAGATGAAATGCTTTATCAAGAGTTTGTCCAGAGGATGAACTTCAACAAAAAGAAAGTAAGTTATTTCTGCTCACCCTGTTTGCTTTCCCAGTCCTCCCCTCCACCACTTTGTTTGGTCTCTGTGCGGTTCCCCCTCCCACTCTTCTCAGTTTTTGTCTTTTACAATGTACTGCAGATCCCAATTTGGGCACTACATGTCACACGTATTTCATTAATGCTGTTTAGAACCTTTCAAATGATGTCTTTTGCTCATGTACAGATGGCAGGAGAGGTAAAATGCCACAAGTACAGCCGGCGGCGCCCGTCGGTGGGGTGGAATTTCACGGTAGAGAAACTGGGACCGCGAGGGAAGCGTGGAGGTGGTGGTGGCTGGAAGTTTGTCAGCTTGCCTGATGGTTCCAGCCGACCTCTCAATGAAATGGAGAAAATGTACGTGAAGCGAGAGACTCCCCGCCGCCGACGCAAGATACTCCCCTGATGATGGTCTCTGTTTCTAAATGGATGTTAGAATTAAGGACTTTGAGCTAAGTATCAGATGTTTAGGGTTCTGAGGTAGCGTGTTCTTAACCTTATCCTAAACTTTTACTGCCCCTTTCCCACCCGCATCGGAACAATGGTCCTTTTTGTTTAGGAGTATGTATTTCGTTTTTGTTTAGGAGTATGACGCTGATAAAACCTGTTTGGAGCTAAACCTGAACAAATTGGAGTGCTGAGTGAGCGGCCCTTCTTCCTTGCCTCTCATATCGAGGAAACTTGAAATTTCAAGTGAATGTTAATGCGGCTTTAAGCAAATAAGAGATTTTATTCATCGTATGGTTAAACTTGGACTGACCCAGCAAAGTGATTGGAAGCAGATTTTGCTGAAGCAAGAGCGGTGAGACGTGGGGTTTTTCAGGTCAGGGGCCACGTATTGAGGCCGATATAAACCACGTAATGAGTACATTCATTTAATTTTTATTTTTAATCCGTATGTCAACCCTGATTTTTTCCAACCTCACTAACTTCAGACATCATTTCTCATCTCAAACCCACTCATATTTCAGATGCCATATTTCAGATGCGACTCGTTCAGAAGCAGTCTCTAATTCTGTACGTCCAAGCTGCCGCGTGCCGGGTCATACTCTGTGTTCTGTAGTTTATACGCACATTTTGAGGCTTTTTCACGTAGGGTTACCCTGCCTATCTAGTGGTCTATGGCGTAAACTTAAAGAACAAGCCTAGCGGTTGCCCAATACAAATATGAGATCCCCAACTTCGAATTAATTTTTATCTGCCTATCTAGTGGTCTATGGCGTAAACTTAAAGAACAAGCCTAGCGGTTGCCCAATACAAATATGTGATCCCCAACTTCGAATTAATTTTTTTGTATCGCATGTTTTAAGATGCCATTTCTAACTAGTTCTAACTTCTTCCCATTGTATGCATAAACTTACTCATCCTTAAATGATGGTGCTGAGTATGAATGAGTCCCATAATAATTATATATATATATATATATATAAACCCATTTGAAATGTCTTTGGATTATTATTTTTTTTTAAAAGAAAAAAAGAAAAAAGAAAAAACCCATTTTGAAGTGTCCAAGTTATAAATATGCTTCAACCATTCACGAGAATCACAAAAATACATAACCTGAGTTTATGACTCACAATAAATCAACACCTTAATGCACAAGATAAAGAGGAAATTACGAACGGTAATTTTGTAATCTGCTCAATTTTTATAATAATGTTCAAAAAGTTGTTCACAAGTCCTAGCTAACTAAAGTGCATAGCACTCTTATATAACTCACCAGAGAAACTTGTGCCACGGACAAAACTGATTGATAGCGTTAGGAATTAATACTCTACAAAAATGTTAACTTAGATGCTTGAAACACACTATTAACATCACGAATACTTAAAAAGAATGAAAGTGCGGGAGCTAAACCACCACCGCAGCAATAGATAGTCCCGACCTGCTCAATATCATTGCATTTGGGCGGGCAAAATTGCTAATCAAGAGACTTGTGAGGCACCAAGTTCCGTGTGTGACAGATGCCAAGGATGGCATGAGAAAAATTATCACATCAGATGCAACATGCTCTAGTCCTTTGGGACAACATAAACCTGGTTTGCCTGCACCCCAACACAACGTTTTATAAAACAATTCGACAATGAGAGCTTCGGGCCTATGCATTTCTCCGAATTTTCTTCTTCTTCAGTTTATCTTGCTCCCGATATCTCTCCCGTCTTTCTTCTCTCTGACGCTTTTTCGCCAACTGCTCATCTTTGGTTCTCTCTACCTCGAGTTCTTTCTTCCTCTTGTCATCCTTAAGCTTTCGCTTCTTCATCTGCAAAAAGGCCAAGTTATGAGGTTAGTGAGGAAAACTTTCAAATAGCAGCATCATCCACTGTTAACAAGAAAAACTCAGAGTTTCTTAACAGTTGTCGTTATTTCTTCAACAAACGTCTACACAAGAACATTTACCATTAAGATGAAATAAGTGGAAACATTCCCTGCAGTCTCTCTATCTCTCTCTCCCCACCCCCAAGCTTTCATCAGAGAACAGTTCTCAGAAAACTCCCGTGTTCTCAAAGCACCTTATATATTGTACAGTCTTCACCATTACAGCAAAGAGGAAGAAATATTGAAAATAGGACCATATAATAGTGTAACGAATTTGTCTGGAAGAGACAAAAAGTACCACTTTTTTTTTGATTGGCAGAACAAGTACCACTTTTAAATCACGAATCAATAAGCAGAGTTGCTTACAGTGAAAATGCTGAGAATAGACAAAGCAGTTTACTTTTGAAACCTAAAGTTTAAACTCCCTCCTCCCACCCCCAATCTTTTATTCTCTCTCTACTTATTGGCTAAATGGTAGTTCTGATTCCCCTAAAAACTGGATTTTCAATCAAAGACAAATTGGATTTCCTATTATGGGACATACAATGCATTACAGATGTATGATCATTACACTTCAACCGGGTTATTTGATAATATATCAAAATCCATTCCTTGTTGATTGACAGGAATTCCTATGGCTCCAGATTTCACCCTCGAATATAATGTATTAGACCAGGTTTAACATATCTATTTTTAATAAGTAGGTTAAAATGTCATAAAATATAGTAATTCAGTATAAAATTGCAAACCTTCTCATTTCTGATCAATTGAAGATGTTGAACAAGAGCATGAACTTTTCGCTCATGAGGCTCCATGACCACAGCCGGTCTTCTCTTTTCAAGAAGTGGTCGTTTCCGACTAGGAATATCCTTGGGCTTTGATGCAAAAGGGAGAGCTGCCTGCAAGTTCTTGGGTATCACCAATGGGTTGAACTTCTTTGGCTTCCTTTCAATTGGCTGTTGATACAAAAGATAATTAATAATAGCAAAAAGAGCAATACCAAAACAATGCTTTTGGTCCAGAATAATCACCACCTTATGTCAGAACCTACCTTGTAGAGTGAATCCTTGTTAAGAGGAGTGGGAAGATTGTATTCTCTCCTCAATTCAGCTACAGTTTTCATTCCTTGCCAGGTCTGCTCACGAGGTTGCAAGGCCGTTGACATTGGGTTGTAAAAGCAAGGAACTTCAACTTGAGTCCATGCACGCAAGAAAACAATGTCACTCATCTTGATCTTATCCTCAAAGGTACACCTTGCAATCCCTTCTCTAGGCTGTCCTCCCTTCTTTTTTGGTTCGTTACCCATCTCTTCTTTTGCAGCCTGCACATATTAAAGTCATAAAAATCAGACTTTTAAAGTAGAGAAGAGACATTTTCTTTCTTGCTTCTACACGTTTCCATGCATGGAGTCAACTAGGAGGGCTCCATCCATACAATAATGTGCAAATTGCAATCATTGCTGGCACAACATACTTCCCACTAGAAATTGAATAAAGCTTGGTAATGCTGAATTTGAAGTGTTTGATCTAAAACTAAAAGGCAAACACATAGTAACAAGCAGATGCAACCAGGAAGATCAAAGGGGAATTTTTTTTTTAGTAAGTAATCTAAGGAAACAAAGCCAGAATGAACATTACATATACAAGTTTCTCATTACCTTCTTAACCTGGCCCCGAATCCCACTGACGGTTCGAACAGCTGCACCTTCAAACCGAGCAACTTCAAGATCTGAAGTAAACATATCCTTGATAAGTGCTGTCTTCTTGAAGATCTTGCAGGGGTAACCAATCATCTTGATTTTCTTCACTATTCGAGCCGCATGATTGAACTCAAGCACAACTGCAGTAGCAGTAATCCTAAATGCAGCCTGACGGATCAAACAGAAGCCACTTAGGGGATAGGGAAAATATGGAAGTAAAAACCATAAAAAGTTTCATGTGCTAACATGAGAGAGCCCCAGAACTGTAGTTTGGTGCATCTAAAAGAAACCCAGTGACAACTAAAAAGAGAAAAGAAAGAAACAAAGAATCCGAGTTGACAATTATGCAACACTTATGAGCCAGATTGTTGACAATTATCACAAAGTACAGAATGGCACCCAAACTGAAAAGTTCTAAGCTGCTGTTTGTGTGAAAAGTGCTTTTTGACTGATTTGTAGGCTCTAAACAGTATATTACTTTTTTGTCACCTAAAACTTCTGATAACTGCCTAAAACCGGGTACTACAGCAAGCAACAGAACAAATGAGGAATCAAAATCCAACCAAAGCAAGGTACAAATCATAATGGATCAAAATCCTGTTCATTTTGACAAAGCAAAAGAAAATACAGCTTCTAGTTTCACACAGGACAGCCTGTAGAATGGGGATAAGAGCAAAGTGCCCCCTCTAGAAGTAAAAAGAAAAAATACCTGATTGTTGGATACATTCTGAACAGCAACGACACCAGCATTGGGAGGGGCAAGAGGACCCCAGAATGTGGCAAGGCAATGCATGTGTTCATGAGTATACTTAAGCATGCGATGCCTTCCATTTTGATCCTCAGTGGAGTAAACAGGTATAGTTTGGTAACGTCTCCATCCAATTGAAACAATTATTGGATCTCTATTCTTCAGTAACTTCTTGTGCCATCTGTGCCGCTTCAACCTGGCCTGGAAGAAAAGAAAGAAAACATCTTATGACATCAAGATTTGCCAAGTACGATAATCTATATCTCTTAGAATGTATTTAGGCGTTTTCTTTCCAATACCCCCCATGTACTTGGGCTATGCCCACTTATTAAAAAAAAGCTGTTTCTTATTTATCAAAAAAACCAAAAGATTTGCCAAGAGGCTAAAATAAGAAAGCTAATCATCAATGATACAGAGTGAGTGAGCGTGTAATAAATGAAATTTCTTTGCTAATGTTGCAAAATTGTGTAAATATTTGTTAAACTCAATAAGCACAAATCTTACTGGTATAAACCAACCGGATTTATTATAAAGAAAAAAAAACTATGCACGTAGTTGTGTAGAAGTTATAAATGTAATAATGAATAACCCTCTTTTATTTAGATTGTTTGATTATAATAACAATTATTTTAATTAAATTTGCCTCGCTGAGTCCTGATATGTGACATGTCAGCCTTGACAGGGAGATAGATTCTTGTTGAATTCTTAATGACATTGTGAAACCACAAGTAAATAACAGTTCCATTCAACAAAACAATTCTCCCCAGTCAGTAGAGCCATTCTGCTGACCAGCCAAAAAGGACTTGGAAAAAGCTCCAGTTTCAGTGGACATAATATGGTTGCATTCATGAGTACCTAAGTGGTTTGCCGACTAGGTGGAAAGGAGTGACATAATAGCCCAGGAAATAGCAGGAGGAAAAACAATACTATTCTTTTTGGCATTGGAACAAGAAAAAATGAAGTCATTAGTGCATTCTACCTGCATGTATCCGACATTTTCCTCCCCAAGACCAACTCCTCCAACCAAAATTGGATGGCATGGATCGAAATATTCAACCATCTCAAAAGGAACATCATGAACCTCCAATCTCAGGTAAGTCCCAGTCCGAAAGCCCTCTATCTCTATTCTGGTGGGCTCATCCAGATCATTGAGTTCAGATATATTCATCTGTTTACGAATTTCAATCTCCTCCTTCAACTGCACAAAACAAGCACGATTTACTTCTTAATAAGTTTTTCGTGTAGCAAACTATGCCCAAAAATAAGCCAAAACATCTACCTTGTCAAAATAATTACTTTCATTAGCTTGACCGCGATGAAACTTGGCTCCTTCCTTTTTATCAACTTCTTCATCTGGTGATTCAGATCCGTCAAATGTGCGTAGTAGTTAAGGTCACAAAGAAAATTCATAATGCTTTTCTACATATAAGACTGCATTCATGACAAAACCGAAGTAAGATTGTTCACCTGCATCGATGATAGTAAAAACACTATCTTCTGTGCCACATTAGGAATTTAAAAATGGAAAATAAAATAAAAATTATTATGACCCTTGGATTGGGATTTGGGTTTGGGGGAAAATAGCATGAAATGTATCAAGTTAAAAGGATATTGTGCATCAAACTTTGCTCGAAGAGCCAGCTTCTTAAGCCTTCGCTCCTCAACTGCCGAGTTGTTTTCCTTCTGAATTGCACCATTGCCAATATCATTGGTCTGATGCCTATTGTACTCAGCTTCTAAATCTTCAAAATCACCATAGGCAGCATCGTCATCATCTTCTTCTTCAGAATTGGACCCCAGGACCTTATTTCTACTTTTAGCTTTTTCCCAGTCACCAGTTACAAAACGGTCACGAATACTCTGAATAAACTCTTCATCTTTCCAGTTTTTTAGATTTTCCAGATTTGTGAATTTGGAACAGTCCTCAGCATTGACATTTCCTTCATCAAACCCTTCTCCCAGATTCTGCAATGAACAGACCATCAAGAAATTGAGTGAACACAACATATACTCCAGATATTAAGGGTTAGACATTTACTTCTATTTTAAAGGGCAATGACAAACATCTAAGATATTAGAAGTAAATGGGTGTGTAAGAAGAAAAAACCTTTTTCCCTTCTCCTTTCAGCTTAAAGAAGTCGTCTCCATCACTTTCCTCATCGTCACTGCTATCTTGTGCTTCACTAAGAGTTGTTGTTGGTGTTGATGTAGCTTTCCCATATACAAGTTGCATAAGATTTGTATTTTGTCTCGAGACAGTCCTTTTCATCAAAGACTCTTTCCACTTTGAAATATTTCCCATGTCATCTTGTTCAAGAACAGTTGAGAATACAAATTAGAAACAGAATTATGTTAACAAGGACATTAGTTTGATTTACCACCTTGCCCAAGTAAAAAATGAAGCAATCAATCGAGGAAACTACTCAATAAAAGTCATTAACTTGAACTATATTCCACTACCATCTTAAATTCGTTTTGACATCTCTTCCCTTTATAAAGTCAAGCAGAGGACTTCCAAAAGGCCAAATAAGGACACTCAAAACAGGGAAAAAAATTGAAAGAAAAAAGGAGGATAGACAGAATTCGAAAAAGAGGAATACGGCTATAAAACATTACATATTGACAATTATGTAAAAAGATGTACCATCTATTTCATGATCCTCTCCATCTTCCTCTGAAAAATCTGAACCAGAGGGTGTCTGGTTATCTGCACCAACATCACTGTTTTCATTATCTTCTTCCGAATCCTATAATTAAGCAAGTGTAGAAAGCATGAAGACGGCAAAAAGAATAGAAATTGTGATATTGTTAACAGTATGTTGTTCTCAACCGCTATATTTCTCACATGCATAAATCAAAAAGAGGGGACCACATAGTTTTTTGGGATAACTAAAGGGCAACCGCAATATTTCTCATTCGAGTTAATCGAGAAGAGAAAATGGATAACATCTATATGTTATACATGTGTTGATTAATTTCAAATAAAAATGCCACAAAATATAAGTAGCAGTTTATCATATCAAGAAATATGAATTGATGAGTAAATACATTTGATCAGGATGAGTAAATACCATAACAGTTGGAAAGGTGTTGACATTATTAAGTATACTGTTCTTTCCCATACTTTTTTTAGAAATGCTAGATCTACACATTTTTTACAAAAAAAAAAAAATTCATGCTGACATGGATTGATGTAAGACATCAGGTCTACTTTACTATTAAAAAAGGTTTACAATATGATAGATCATATTAAACCATGTCAGTGAACTTTCTTGTAAAAGATTTCTATGTAGACCAAATATTTCTCTACTTTTTTTTCCTTAGATGGCAATGGTGCACAGAATCCTAAACAGGTACCCATGCGTGGTATCAAAATTCCAAAAAATATTTCTTTAAACGTTCTTTTACACACCCACTGTTCAGCTCTTGGTTCTGTTCAATGCATAATGAGTAACAGCAATATCTACCTTCAAATCCTCGTGATCAGTGTTCTTTCCAAAGAGAGCTTTTCGCCTTAGCCTTCCACCATGGTACTCAACATGTTCCTGCAACTGATCTTTAAGAGGAGATTGCTGCTCAAATGCAACAGTCTCTTCAGAAACACCACCTTTACTTTTTATCACTGCATTTTTTTGAACGGCTTCATCTTTATCTGAAGATTCCATACCATCCAAATCATCACCATCACTTTCTTCATCAGACTCGTCTGCTTCAATTTCATCCCCAGAATTCTCTCTCTCTGAAGTTTCTATTTTTCGAGCCTGCTCTACAGTTTCATGATCATCTTTTCCATCATTTTCAGCCTCTAACAGCATATTAGGCTTCCGGCCAAAAAGGCTTATGAAGCTTTTTTCTAACTTTTCATCAACTGAGTACTTTGTGTTCTGAAGAGATTTCACCAAAACCTCACCCACATCTCGATCCTTTCCTGCTACATCAAGAACAAACACACTTGAATATTGAAAATAATGGCTACAGCAACAAGAAGAGTGAGAAATTTATCTAGTGCCTAATACCCATTTTACCCTGTCAATATATTTTTTTATTGGATCCTCGTAGAGGGAGTTTTGGTGGAGTATTAGTCTTATAGGAGGTTAGGGTTGGGGAGCTGTGTTATATTCCAATTTGGGGTTGGATAGATTTATAATTTTCATGGGCTTTTTGAGTCATTTAGTATGGGCTAGGTGTTTTCTTGTATATGTCTATAGCGTACTTTGTTACTCATATTAATATATATTACTTTTAATTATAAAAAAAAAAATTATTGGCATTGGGTTTCCGAGAACAGCATCCCAACTAATCCCAGGTGCACATGCCTCGGCAAGGAGTTCCTCACAAGTGCACCTCGGTTAATTCAAGGAAAAAAATCCCAGTCTTATGGTCCCTAGAGATTTGTTTGCAACCAATGGAGTTCAAACCTTGGACCATGGAGGGAGCATACCACCAAGACCAAGCCCTTACCACTTGAGCCAACCCCTAGGGATTATATTTTACCCAGGCAATATAATTTTTTTCTCAGAACTGAAACGTACAAATGATGAAGGGAATTTCATAGAAAATATGGCAATGTTTGCTCATAACAACAGGAGATAGCTGGTCTCAAAAGCATAATGAAAAGGCAGCACCAAATCGACATAAATTAAACTTAGTATTCACCCACAAAGCAAAAGTGTAAGAATATAGAAACAAATAAAACCTTTGAGTGTCACTCCATTCTCATCGCCAACATTAGAAAACTGAACGAAGTGGTCATTTATGTTTATATAGACAGCATCCTTGTCATAAAGAAGATCCCCAAGTCCAGACATAGGTGCATAAAACAATTTTTCTTTTTCACGAAGCCCTTTCTTTTTTGCAGCTGATGGTAAAGGACAGGGATCAGCTAACCCTGTAATGCCAGCTAAACCGTAATCACCCACACCAGCAATATGCACCTGATTCCCAAAACATGTATTAGATTTTACATGATAATTCAATTAGAATTGGCATTGACTGTATGTATCATTCATGTCAAAACATTCAGAATTGGAACATAGACCTAAGAATAAAGCTGCTTGTTTTATTGAGTGGCAAGAAGCAAGGTTAAATTCACAATCATATTTCTCACTGCTTTTGTAATTTAAAACAAACATGAATATTTCTTGATAAGCACAAATATGAAAAATAATAGAGAGAAACTATTTTTTTTATAAGAGAGTGAAACTATATCGAATACATAAGATGAGGAACAAAAAAGCGCAATATAAAAGTGCAATTCACAATAACTTGGGCATCATATCATTAAACAGATTCAGTTTTTTCTAAGAGCCCAAGGCTCCTACCTCTCTTTCCATATTATCAATTGCATGAAAAAAAAAACAAGATAAAACCCGTCACGATGTACTGGCCTACACTTCTGTAAGATGCATTAATATCCGCTCTAGGTAAAAACAAAGTCAACCACAGTTATATGACATTCCAAAATGTTAACTAACATCTAGAACTCCCGAAGATCATTACAGAACCTTTCAACCAAAGAAACATATTCCTCTTTCCTTTTTCACAAGGAAAAAAATATTGCATATCTACTTAATGCAGACTTCAATTTTAGTTGCCCTTAGAAGGCATACCTTAGTCCCCTTCTTCATATTACAGCCTCGCAAATAACCATAAAGAGTGATGTTTCTATCACATTTTTTATTTATTCGCACTTGCTCAGGAGGAGTGACATCTTCAAGTCGATCTACTAAAATATAAGGATGAGAAGTTCGCCAAGACAGAGGATGAAATTTCATTACAGAGATAAACCGCGCAAGATTGTGAATTTCACGCTTAGCATACCTGTTCAATCAAAATTGAAATCAAGTAAGAATGAACCTCACACGTGTAATGTATCTGTTAACAAAGCAGTGCTTCCATAATCCATAAAAAAGGTTGCCAATAAGTCACTTACTTTCCATGAATTAAACCAGATAAATAAAACAATTTTGCTCCATCATATATTTCGGTCCAGAAACGATGCTTGAGACGCTGCTTTGTTTTCTTCAGTTTCTTTGCATCCTTGAACTTATCAAGGTGAGTAAGAACTCCCATAACCTTTGGGAATCCATGAACTTGCAATATATTCAGGAATTCAAATGTTTCCTGTAAGGGAAAAAAATAGAACCAAGCACATGGTTCCTCATCATTAAAAAAAAACATAAAGGAGATTGAAATAAAAGAAAAATGGCATTAGAAGTGTGCACGGGACCAGGACTTAGTTCATGTTTGGGGTTGCAGTGGACAATATTGCTTTTAACTTAAAGCTTATAACTTAAAAGCTTAATGTAATAAGCTCTACTATTAAAAAGCTATTTACTGTTTAAGATTTATATGTTTAAAACACTTTTTATAGTTAGTTACGGTATTTTTTAAAAATATATAATTATCTGCAGGAGCATTTTGATAAAAGCTCCAATTTAGTACTTTTTGAAAAAAGTTATTTTAGTTTTTCTAACCGCCTAGAGCACTTTTTATAAAATTACTAAACACGTCATTTTTTTTAAAAGTACTTTTAACTACTTAAAAGCACTTTTACAGTCTCGTAATGCAATCCCAAACAAACTCTTACTCTGCAGGGGTGGGTCTTAAGGGCCCTCCCTTGGAGAAGTTCCCCAAAATTTAAAAAAAAAGGCATAAGAAGCAAAATCTAAACGTTAAATATTTTCATATTAAACCAATGGAAAATAGAAGCAGCCTAATATAAATCCTGCATAGCAAATAAAAAAAAAGAGATAATTATCGAGATTTTTTTATAAGTGATAATTAGCTAGCAAATATAAACTTAACTGGGCGCATCCTATACCAATTTATTAGCACCAAAGCCAGTCCAACCAAAGCAAACAAACCTTTCAATAAACTAGAGTAAAATCATCAGAATTCAAAACCTAGAAGTTTCTTATGAACTATCATAAAAAAGGAAGTTTCTTATGAACTATCATAAAAAAGGAATACAATTTTATGGTTTATCAATAGGCAGCTTAAACCTAGAATCTAATTGTGAACCGAAATATAAACCATGGATTCAAGTGGGTAAGTTTTTATACAAAAAAGGAAAAGTCATGAAAGCATATCTCACCATTTCGAAACCATAACTTCCATCTATAAGAAGCAAAGCAAGATCGGCAAACTTTGCTGCATCAATCATGCCGTTAATATCGTTTGGGCACTCCACAAACTGTAGCCGCCTTTGCTTACCTGAGAAAGTTGAATCAACCAGTCTATACCCATATGCTTGTTTTTCTTGTCTTTTTTTCTTAATGGAAGAAATTAATAATTTAGGATAGGAGACATATATAAACCTGATACAATTGTGATTGGCCCTCTAACCTCAGACATGTTGTGTTTGGTATAATGCTTTACAAGAGACTTTATCAGGAGCGATTTCCCAACCTGCAATCACTCCAAAAATATCATCTTCCAAACCACCATAAACAACGACACAGAATAGCACAGAATACCTATAAGTTTAACAAAAATGCAACAAGTTTATCAGATACCTGGGGTGGACCATGCACCACAACAACAAACGGTGCCGGTTCACCATAAGACCGATCAATCAGCGGGACGTGAAGCCTTCTCTGTTCTTTCTCGACCGAACGCGACTGTAATCGCTTCGCCTTCACCGAAGAACTAAAAGCAAATGCCTATACATATCATACATAATATGTCCTCAAGTTTGATAAATTTACTCATTCTTAAGAAGAAAAATAACATACATGCAGAACGATTAAGATAAATAAAGCTAATTGAACCTTAGGATTCTGTTTCCTGTCGTTCTCGGAAATGTTTTTCTTCTTCTTCTTGTCGGATTTCGCCTTCTTCTTGGGACCGGCCTGGCGAGTTCGATGCGCCTTGTGCGACTGATCAATGCCAGTACTGTCTAAAGCCATGGTCGGTTAAAAATAATACCCCCGCAAACCAAAGTTTGTTACAAGCCAAGCTCAAGGCTATGGCGACGGCGGAGTTTCTGTGAAGTGATGGGTTCGAGGTGTTGGGGTCGGACTAGGAGAGGACTTCAGTTCAGGGACTTGTTTAGTTTGTGTTAACGAATTCCTTATCAATGGCTGAAACAAATGTTGTCGTGGGCTAGGTTAAGTAATACAAAGCCCAGTATCTTGGGATTTTACTCTTGTTGTTGAGTCGGCCCGTTGCATTTACTGATTTAATATTGCTCCTGTGGTTTGAGTCATAAATAAAAATAATAATTTTTTTTAACAATTCATATTTATAGGAATAATAATAGGTTTATATTTTATTTAATATTATTTTATCACTCTTTTTATTTTATAAAAAAAATTAATTTATTTAATAATTAAAAAATTAATTATTAAAAAAATTATATATTTTTTAATTTTTAAAAGAAAATGAAAAAAACAAATAAACTATAAATCATAAACTAATATTAAATAAAATGTAAATCTATCATTATCCAATCTACTAAATTTGAATTGTGATCATTTCAGAAAGTATTAAAATGTATTTTACATGTTGTTTTGTAGAGATGAATAAGTAGAAAATTATGTTAAACGAGAAAGAAATAAATTTCAAGTATTGTCTTACATACCTAGCTTCACAAAAAAAAAAAAAAAAAACTATATTTCAAAATAAAATTGATAAAAATAAAATGCAAAAATATCGACCAAATATCGACCAAATACTAATTCCCAAACGTCGGGAGGAGATAATTATCAAAATGAAGTATATAATTGCCTTTAAGATGTGAGTAATAATATATAGGTAAATATCATAGAATTATTTTTTTATACAAATATTATATTTATTAAAAAAATATAGGTATATTTACCTATATTTATCAAAATGAAGTATATAATTGCCTTTAAGATGTGAGTAATAATATATAGGTAAATATAGTTAAAAAAAATCAGAACAATTATTAAAAAAATATTTTTTTATACAAATATTATATTTATTCATTCTTTTAAAAATTATACAATATTTATAGTGTGTACTTTACAACTATAAATATCATATTAACGACCAATAACATCGCGAATTATGTCATGTGGAGGGGCGTTTCTTATTTCTTTGAAAGGGGTCGCAAGTAACAAGACGGTAAAAATAAAAAAATAGAAAAATAGAAAAAATAAAAAGAAGAAAGAGAGAAAAGGAAAACAAACTAGTACAAGCACAGAGAAAGCGGGGTTTTTCCATTGCCAACGACCATGATGAACAACACCAACCGTGACAGCGAAGAAAATCAGCGGAAGAAAGAGAGCGCTGCAACGAGCTTAGACTCGAGATTCAATCAGACCCTCAAAAATGTTCAAGGGTTCGAATCCTTAATTCCCAAGAATTCTCATTTCCCATTTCTCAGTTATTTTTGCTTGTATTTTCCTTAAATTGGGAGAAAAGCTCCTGATCTCTGATGGAGATGCTTTCAAAGTCGTGAGTTTTCGAGGACTTCAGAATTTCATTAGTCAGTGAGTCTGTGGTATTAGATTTGGAAAATCCACCGGATATTGTTTCTAATCTTAACATGGCTTCTGATCCCTCAAGCTCTAAGATATGGTTGAGAAAATTTATAGGTCCTGGTTATTTTTATGTTTTTGGTATAAATCAGCAGGGGAATTTGTGTAATTTACACGATCTGTGCATTTGGGCTGGGCGGGTTCGTTATGCTCTGTTCTGTTTAGATTCTGGGAAAATGTGGGTAAGCATCTGGACTGAGATGTAGACCATGGGATTCGAAGTTTGGTTTATTATATCCTAAGCTTGTTTGACAATCGAATGGAGCTATGAATTAGTAGTAGGAAGTTCATTTTACAAGATTTGGTTACTTGCACCAATGCACTTGGTGGTGTGGATCTCTGATTTATTCGAACATGTGGCCACAGAGGTGGACTATTCAACCCCTCTGTCCCTGTCTCTATGTCTGTCCATGTTTCTGTCTCTAGTGATGTTCTATCTGCATGACAATGTCTCACTCAGTTTTGAATGTTCGGTAGAAAAAGTTATCACGATTCTTGATATAACCTTGTGCCATGTCTTCTTTTCCTTAAAACTCACTTCCTCACATATTTTTACCCCTTTGATCTGGGTTTTCCTGCTCGATTTTCTCAAATTTATTTGATTCTGATTGCAATAGGTCTTTTAACAATACAACTCCTTTTTTATATAATTTGATTATGTCATTATCTAAAAGTTTCTACTTTCAAGCATTTGGAGTGATGCCTGTTTATGAAGAAGGCTAAGTATTTATCTATTTGCAGAATAGCTTTATCTAGTGAGATAGGCTACCTATATTATGGGTTTTATGGAGTTTCTTTAACATAGCACTGATTCTTGTACATCAATTCCGCCATATGCTTTTGTTGTAATACCTTCTTTTTTAGTGATCAGTAGCATTTTGACTTTAGAGTTTGTTTAATCATAATCGTTGATCTATCTAGGTTGCTCAAAGGCCGCAGTATACCTGGTAAAATTTTGCTAACTAGAAGGTCAGATCCAAGCTTACAAGAACTGTCTCCAGAGTATGAAAGGAGGTCGTCATTCAAGGATGCTGGCTCAAGTGATCGTGTGACCAAGGAAGTAGAGGCAATATTGATATCCATTTTCACTCATCATTATGTTTCATTATTAAAAATTTATGGTATCATATACTAATAAAAAAACGAAAGAGTATATTTATAAAAAAAATTATTATAGACCTATGATGTGTGAAATTTTGATGATTGAGTATTAAAAGGGGGTCTTTACTCGTAATGTAGGAAGAAGTCCAGAGTACAAGCAACGCAAATAAGAACACAAATGTCAATAAGTTGAAAACATCAACCTCAAATATTGAAAATACATCCAAAGAAGTTCAGAAGTCCACTATGGGTGCTAGAGCTACAGATTCTGCGAGAGTTATGAAGTTCACAAAGGTGCTCTCAGGGACAACAGTCGTATTAGGTATTTTTCTGCTCTCTGTCTTTGCATCCTTCACATGTCTAGTGATGGATGTGTTGTGGTGTATATTGTAGAGTATGATGGGACTGCCAGTAGATATGAAGATGCTGAAGCTTGGTGAAATTATACTGTATGCTTTAGTTATATTTTAATATATATCTGAATTTTTTATCTCTCCTCTTTTCCAAGTAAGCGTCTACTGGATCTTGTGTGGATTGCTTCTGAAAATTCGTTATAGGGCTATTTTTTATGCTTATTGGTTTTACAACTTTATACAACAGATTGTATTTCTCTAGAATCATCTTAGCTGAGGCGAACATGTGAAAAAGCTGCAGGATGATATTTTTTTCCCAACAAATGTTACAACAATAGTAGTTGTGAATAATAACAATTTTGTTGCCATGTAACCTAGGTCTAATGGACAGCGCTTCAGCCCTTTGCACAATGTGATCTTCTATCAAATGATTTGTTTTATGGACAAACCATTTTTCTAACAATTTATTCATCAGGAATATAAACTTTTTCCTAAAAAAATGGCTGTTGCATTACAGTGACATGCAGACTTCTATCCCAATGGATAATGGCATCCTCATTATCCGAATGCATGGCATTCCCAACATCACACATTTTATTGTGAAATGCCTGTTTTTTAGCTTAATTTTTATGGTTGGGCACATTGTATAGGTGTTCAAACACTTGTCCCAACAGCAGCACATTGTCTTTTGCAGAGTTTATTAATTTCTAGCATTACATTTTTAATTTTTTGGGAAGTTTGTGTGTACTTCCTTTATCGTGGTTTTCCTCCTAATCTTTTATTAGAATTCATTATAATTACCTTTCAGAAAAAGGTTTTCATTTTGGTAGTTTGAGTTTGTATTTTCAATGAAAACTCTCTTTTGGTGGTTTGAGTTTGCCTTCTTTTCTCCTAGGTTGCTCGTATGAGGTCTTGCAATTTTAATGTACATATGACTTGATGAGCTATAACATCTCTATTTTGAATTTCATATTGTAGAGAATTTGCGTGAGTTAGCTTGGAGTGGAGTACCAGATTACATGCGCCCAGATGTATGGAGGCTTCTCTTGGTAAGTTTGAGAGTTCTGATAGCTATCCAATGTAAAAACCATGTGACTGGAAATCTCTGGCTTGTGATCTGAAGTTGTCTTTATACGAAAGTTTTAGTGTTGTAATAAAATGTTTCTTGGCATATAATTAGAGATCTTGGATTGAATGGAAAGCTGTGAAATTATATTTCTTCTCCATTGGACTGATAAAGAGAACATAGAACCCCTAGGGGTTGGCTCAAGTGGTAAAAGCCTTGGTCTTGGTG
The DNA here is from genome assembly GCA_036898215.1 of Platycarya strobilacea. Lineage (NCBI taxonomy): Eukaryota > Viridiplantae > Streptophyta > Magnoliopsida > Fagales > Juglandaceae > Platycarya > Platycarya strobilacea. The sequence goes on along the minus strand of CM072545.1, from coordinate 41,060,041 downwards.
GTATGGTCCCTCCAAGGTCTAAGGTTCGAATCCTTAACAATCTCTAAGGGCCATTGAATTGAGAGATTTTTCCCTTGTGTTATCTGAGGTGAACTTGTGGAAAACTCCTTGTCAAGGGCCTGTGCACTCCTTAGATTAGTCAGGATGCTATTCTCAGATACTTGGTGCCAATCGAGAGAGAGAGCGAGAGAGAGAGAGAGAGAGAGCAGAGTTGCATGAGATGTTAATGGCTTACACTTGATAGTAGTGAATTGTTAGTCTCTCATGATTTTAGATAAGACCTAATGCACCTATTTTAGAAGTAAGCATCTGTTTCAGGATTCTAGATGTCATATGGATTTGGACCTTCTCATGTTTGCTGCCAAACTCGACTTATTTGAGTGAAATCTCTGCCACTACAAAATGGTCTGGTTATATCTTTCTTGTATGAGTGGGTCTCACAGTCAGCTAGATGGATCCTACTCTGCTGTAAGATCACCGTTATATGTGATCGCAGAAGAGATCGTTAGTAGCCATTTAAATTATTGCATTTCAGATTTCCCAGACAACATTTATTTAAATTTGAGGATCTAATTCCCATGGCTCATAATACTTGATATTTTTTCCCCATCTTGTATATCTACTAAAACAATCTGTTAGAAAGCCAAAATTCTACAGTTAGGACTTTGTATGTGTGGAAAAACCTTTTTTTAGGAGCACCATTTTTTTTACGGATATGTTTTTAAAGCTGAAATCAATTTATAATCCTTGCTAAGACCTCTTCAATGAGATTTTTTTTTTTGGTTTATTGGCACCGGGTATCCAGGAACAGCATCCCGACTAATCTCGGGGTGCACAGGCCCTCTGCAAGGTCTTATCAAGCATTGCTTATGTAATCTTCCAGGTGTCTGAAGTGAAAATACTCATCTCCTCTGCTAATGTTAAATTTTTTCTTTGCTTTGCTGTTTGTTCAATCTATTTTTTCCATTAGCTATCTTGATTTAGCAGACTTTGAGTGCTAGCAAGGAACAGCATTCAAGGAATCTAATAGTCTGTGATTCACATTGCTATGGCTGATCTCTTCATTACCATTAGTATTAATCCCCTACCCCTTTGTTAGAAAGTTTGCATTTCTCTTGGAACAAAAAAGGCTCATTGGCTCATTTTGTAGTGCTATGTATTGGAGGGACCATCATATCTAAGCTCGGCCTCACATTATCAGGCTTTCCTCCTGAGTTTTCTTATTAAATTAAAATTGTTGCGTGCTTGAAATTTAAAATGAACTGACAACAGGGATATGCACCACCTAATTCAGATAGAAAGGAGGGTGTTCTAAGAAGAAAGCGCCTTGAGTATCTCGACTGTGTTTCTCGGTATTATGATATTCCAGATACTGACAGATCAGATGATGAGATCAACATGCTTCGCCAGGTATTTTTAGTGTCTTGAATTCTCGTTCTGGTTTTTGTTTTTCTCTTGTGCCCAATTTTTGACAAATTGCCAATTTATTCTCATCAGATTGCTGTTGATTGTCCCCGAACTGTACCTGATGTTACTTTCTTCCACGAACCACAAGTTCAGAAATCCTTGGAGCGCATCCTTTATACATGGTCACAACCACCCTATAATCTCTGTTATTTAGAATTAAGGCAGACGCCAACACATACTGCATACTTCATCTCAACTGTTCTAGTTCATTACACAAAGATGCATTGGCTTAATGAATTTTTGACATGGGGTCTTATAGCCCCATAGTTTTAAAGGTTCTGGAACACAGCAACAAGTGAAAGAAAATACAAAGAAAAGGAGAGTAGAATAAAATTCAATCTAGCATACTTTATTTCAAAAAATTAAAATAAACCTAGCACATACTGTTCTTTAACTTCTACCCAAGAAAAAGATGCACCACACACCAGACAAACAACTGTGTTTTCCATTTTCTTTCTCCATTTATGGACATGAAACTAAAGTCAACTCTCTTCTGGCTATTGTTTGGACAACTGCGAAAGAATTTGCCTTAGTATGCCCAGAGAAATGCAGAATCTTATACCTATAAAAAAAAATTTTAAAATGCAGAATCTTATGAAACTTTTTAAAAAATTTCAAGAAACTTTTTAGTTGTTACTTTCATAACTTTCTTTTATAGGTAAAATAAGATTTTATTGATCTAGTAAATATGATTTTTTTTTCTTAATTTGATACTTTCATAATTTTTTTACTATCTATTCCCTGTGGTATTTCGGACCAAATGACAACCCCATCCCAATCAATTAGGGATGAAGGTAAGCTTAGGGTATGCTTGGGCACTTAGATGATGTGAGATCAAAACATTTCATAATTTCCTACTGAAACATCACTCAAACACAAAGCACTTTCCAATTTCAAATATTCAGCTTTTTCATCTAGTCATTACAACTTTTTCAAATTTTCAAAAAAAAAAAAAAAACAACCTTTTCAAATTTCGAAACAAAATAATATTATAAAGTTATATTCAAATAATGTTTTAATTTTATAATATTTTTATTCAACTTTTTCTCTCTCCTTTCCTAAACCCAATAAAACATCTTAACTCAAACAATTTTACTACTATTCACAAACTATTTCCTTACTATTTATAGAATTCTCATCTCATCTCGTTATCCAAGCATGCCCTTAATCACATAGAGTGCATGAGTTGTGCCTATTGAAAAAAATTCTAACCATAATTCTTATGCATATGTGTAGATTTTCAAACCAAAATAATTATATATTAAGATATAAATTCACCAAAGCAAAAATATATGGTTGTGATTTTTGGTTCATTTCATGAGATCGGAGAAACGAAAACTGGTTCACTTGTAGTGTATGATTGTGAAGTGTCCTCATTGGAGTATTTTCTTCATGTGGTCAATTTATTAATTGGTTTTTCTGATTTCTTTACAGGGCCATTCGGCATCCTGCAAGTGGATATGTTCAGGGAATAAATGATCTAGCTACACCCTTTCTAGTTGTTTTCTTGTCAGAATACTTGGAAGGGGGGATGGAGAACTGGTCAGTCTCTAATTTATCTCCAGAAAAAATCTCTAACATAGAGGCTGATTGCTATTGGTGTCTATCGAAATTGCTTGATGGGATGCAAGACCATTACACATTTGCTCAACCAGGAATTCAAAGGCTTGTGTTTAAACTGAAGGAGTTGGTTAGGCGGATTGATGGTAACACCTTTCTTTTAGCCTCTAGTTTCTTACTCTATAACGCTTCCTTTGTATGAAATAAACTGCTGTACACTGTTCACTGTCATACCTAAATCCTTATCGTTTTTGCTATTTGTGTAGTAGGTTTTTGTGTTTTGGGTCGAGTTGGAAGTCCTGCATATTCCCATTTCCGTCAAAGGAAACCTACAATCCTTTGATCCTCTACTACACCTTTTCTGATTTTGATTGCAGTGACTTGTTTAAATTACCAATAAGCCAAACTCTGGGAGCACTCAATCTCCAATTTTTACACATTTTTTTAAATACTCATCTAAGTCCGCTTATTACTATTATACAGTGCAATCATGTATCTCGAGAAAAAAAAAAAACTGTGTAAGTTTGTTGTCACTGATATTGGATGGCATCGGCCATATCCACCTTTTAAACTACGCAAACCACTGTCCCACTCCTTTCCCATCTTTTACTCAATGTTTTTCTTTTCTCTCTTTCATTCTCTCTCCTTCCCTTTCACTCCTCTTTCCTCAATTTTATTTAAGAAAAATTCCTCACACACTTGTCGGCACGCGCCAAGATGCTAGTATGATTTAAAGTCCAAGTTTCTCTAAGCCTGTTCATACTATCATTACCAACGGGTTATGTCACACATTCTTGGGTGGAGTGGTGCCATCTCTTTTCTTTGTCCCCTTGTTGTTCTGGTGTAAAGACACTAAAGAGTTACCTCAAAATATCACTGCATCTGCTGCAGAATAATGGAAATAGGTTATGGTCTGGATAAATACAATGATAGTTGTATTCTGGATGATGCATTTTGCTGGTTTATCAAGAAGTTCAATTTTGTGCTTTAGTAAGGGGACGAATCTCCTGGTAGGATGTTGTGGGCCTAATGTGGTGTCATTACAAAATAACAAACTGGTAGACTGGAGATTTGAGTTAATTAAACGTAGTACTAATTAAATTGTAATGTTCTATAGAAATTCTTATGGGCTTCTGTAATTGTTCTCAACAGGGCTAGTTTACAAGATTTTCTTGTATCCATTGCAAGTCCCTAACTTGTAACTAGGAGTCTCTTTGTATATCGCCTGTTAACTTCTATCAATATTTATTTTACCTATAATGTCTTAAGAAATATAATATTGGTTGTCATTTAAAATATCCTCTTTTAGCATTAAAATTAAGTTAGCAAGTCCTGGCCAGTATTTATATTAAGTGAAAAAAAGACCCGCATTGTACCAACCTAACTCACTTTAGTTGCAGATTTCTATACGTATCTTATTTTGAAAGAATATGTTGTTAATTATGATTTTTAGGAATAGTGCCCATCTAGGAATTTTATTTTGAAGGAAAGCAAGCATATTCTTAGTAGTCACTCCAAGTGCCTCCATGGGAAAGGATTCAAAGAACTTTTTAAACTTTCGTAATAAATAGCTTTTTCTGATAGGAAACTTTTGTAAGAAATAGCTTTCTTGAGTTCCTAGATCTTTTTGACGAAGTGGTTGGTGAACCATCTTCCATAGATTGCAGTTCCCAATCGTGTGTTTATTATTATTATGTTTATTATTATTATTATTGTCATTGTTATTATTATTACCCTTTTGTGTTGATGCATGAAATGTTTGAATGTATATCCTATTCTATATATCGAATGGAAAACCCTAGTAAAGGGTATTCGGACCAATTGACAGAAACTTTCAATTACCATAGGCATATCCCAAGTACACTGGAAGTCTGTCTGGACATATACAAGGGCAACACCTAGGCATCATTGACTAAGGATACAACTAATTCTTGACTATTCCTTATTCAGTGATAACAAAAATTTAAATATAATTCTTCTTGTTTCTTCATTTTTTATAATCTTATCCGTCCAAAATTATTCTTATAATAAAATCTGTCCAAAGTTCTAATTACAATATGCTGGGCCCAATTGACAAAATATCTTTGTGCTAGAACCTGTTTCAAGACACGTGGAGGAGCAAGGGCTGGAATTTCTTCAATTTGCTTTCCGCTGGTTCAACTGTCTTCTAATACGTGAGGTTGGAAACTACAAATGCATTAGGTCTACTATTAATTACTGCAATCTTAAACAAATGAAATAAATATGTAATATCTGGGTTTCTTAAGTTGCAGCTGATTTGTAGGGGATATTTGACCATGACCTTGTGCTTTAATAATTTGTGCAAAGCTAATGACAACTTCTGTTTTGTTAGATACCTTTCCAGCTTGTGACTCGCTTGTGGGACACATATCTTGCAGAAGGAGATGCACTGCCAGAGTTTCTTGTGTACATATTTGCCAGCTTTCTTTTAACGGTGAGATGGGCATTCTTGTCTTTTAGCTGATACAAGCTCTAATTTATGGTTGGAAATGTATTTGCTCTCAATTGTCATCATTGTATCTTTTACTGCTGTTTGGTGGATAACGTGAAATTAAAGGCAAAATATGAAAGAGCTTGTGTTTTGCATTATCCTGCAGTTAAATCTAATGCAACATACAAGTGTTACTTTTGAACTTATCCCTGTCTTGTTTTTGTGGGCTCCTCATTTGGACTCAGTACTGTCATTCCATGTTGGAATGTTATACTCAGAACACCACTGGCCTTAGTGCTAATCAATTAGTACCTTTTCTTGTTATTTGCTAATCCGTGGAAAGAATATTCCATGTTTTATAAAGCAAGTTCCTGTGCTGTCACTCCGACTAAACATTGCAAGTTCCGCAGCCTCAGGCTGGTGTTTTAGCAATTCCTCGCTTAGCATTGTTTTTCATTGGTTCATATGCTAAATATACTGGATTAGGCCGTTGTCTAGCCCATGATTGATCCAGTCTGTTGGTGCACTTTTATTCCTATTCAATGTAGCTTATGTTTTTTCAATTTTTTTAAAGAAAGAGAAACATCAAGCAATAACTAAAGCTCTGATTGCAGCATGTCGAACATACTAGCCATAGGATCAGCTGCTCAATTTCTTTTCTGCTAGATGTGATTTTCTGAAACTTTGAAAATGATTTTGAATGTCCCGAACCAGAGTCCATATTGTTGAAGGTAATTTAGACCTCGACACTTGCGGTAACCAGTTCACCTCTGGAATAAAAGGCTCTCTGTATGGTGTTGATAACATTTTAATGTAGACCATTTGGTTATGCCTTGTTCTCCAACTAAACTTCGAATACATGCTATATGATGTTGCTATTAGATTCTCCACTGCAATAGTGACCTTTATTATGCCTCCAATAATTGACAATAGATGTTACTTTTATCTTCAGTGGTCAGATGAGCTCCAGTCGCTTGATTTCCAGGAATTGGTGATGTTTCTTCAACACCTTCCAACACAAAAATGGACTCATGCAGAGCTTGAGATGGTGCTTTCAAGAGCCTTCATGTGGCACAGTATGTTCAACAACTCTCCCAGCCACTTAGCTAGCTAGAATGGGATTTGTCAATTTATGAGTCAGATTGGAATTTTGCTCTTTTCATGATTCCACCGCCTTTTTTTCGTATCTACAAATGTTCTCTCCCCGCCCCCCAAAAAAACAAGTATATGTATTCCTAGGTTTTGTAGATTTGCTTTGATCAGAGGAAAAAAAAAATGGAAAAAAGATAATTTCTTTGTTGTATGACACTACCATTTCGTGAATGGACTCGAGAGGAATCTGCATCCTATCTATTCCTTTTTCGTTACATCTTCTTTACACATTCCTGGTAAATGGTGAGCTCCCAACTGTACCTCAAGATGGGCATTTTTCTTTTATCATATTTGTCTTCAGAAAATTCTACAAACTGCGCTTTCATCTTACTCCTATCCCACAATGACGAGAGGGCATGATCCATCAACCTTTAAAATTTTCTTTTAAAACATAAAGGAAAATTCTATACACTATTCTACTATTCCACTTTTATCCTATTAAATAGGATGTGATATATTTATTACTATTGAATGAGTATTTATTACATGTTTTTTTTATCATCCAATGATATAATATAATTGTAGCATTACCTAATTTTCTTCCATTGGTTTCCTCATATCAAACGGGCTGCCTGGGGAGATCCCAGTCAAGGTTTAGATTTCTCTGGTGATATTCCATTCAACCTTGCTATCTTTTCTTGCTTTGGATCAGTGAAATTATCATACCAAACATAAATGAATAAATAGATAAAATCTATTACCAGAAGCTTTTTGATCTACCGGTGACTTTCACGAAAGAAGCTGTCACTGTTATAAACGTGTGCAATCAGCTCCTATTAATTATGATTCTCAAACTCAACTCATCTCATCTTATTTTATCTTATCCAGTTATTATAACTTTTTCAAATTTTTATAGACTTTTCTAAATTTCCATATAAAATATAATAAACAATTCAATTTTTTTAAATTTTAAAATACTCATAATATTAAAAAATAATATTCTAATAATATTTTATTTAACTTAACTTAACTCAACATCCAAATACAATTTAACTTCAATAGAAAAAAAAAAAAAAAAAAGACCGGCTCATCCTTGTTTAAAACGTCGTAGGTTTTGTGGTAAATTACTACAAACTATAGAGCAATTTTAGGTTTACTGTTTGTTTCGCCAAGAATTTTCATGGTTTCAGATGATCCTATCATTCGGGAAAGTATGAGAACATGCAGTGAAAAACCAAAATAAGATATCCTCGTATACCTCTAGGCATGTCTGAGAAACTACATTTGACAGAGTATAAGCGGACAAAAATTAACTTCCCCTCTTAACAATGTAGCCAGAGAATCGTAACACCATGAAAACATAATCCGGAGTTCCTTTAAATCAGAAGAGGCCTCAGAGATGTCCAAAATGATCTACTGAATTACACTACATTGTTAGAACATGCCCAGCATATATCTAGAAACATTTACGGTATCCAGTTTTTCCTAATATAAAATGAAGAATCAAGATGGCCACATGGAAACCAACAAAGGGCAGGTCCTAAAAATGCTGCGACTATCACATACTGAAAACAGTGCCAAATCATATTCTGTAGATCCCCATCATCTCATCTCTGTTGACAAATGCTTTAAAAAAAGCTACAGTTGAGGTTGGGTAAGTATGTTGCCTCATTCCAGTTATAACACTACATAACTACCAGAGTAAACCCGTCCAAGGTTTGCAGTTATCACACAAGATCAAGTGATTGCCTCTTTCGCTGAAACAATACAAGGATCCCAAGTCAGCAACTAGATTGAAACAAGCTTGATGAACATAAATTTGTAAACTAGGGAGAAAAGGTTGCTTCATTCATGCATGGAACTTTAAAAGTGAGACCATTCTACATCATTTGTTGTTCATTAGCATGGGAAATTTAAATATGTATGCTGCAAGTGAATTAGCCTTCGAAGTTGAAAGTATTATCAGAACAAAATTGAAAGTCCACGCCAAACTACTTCGTTTCATTGAAGTAATGGAAGTTTTTTTATGCAGGTACTTCGAGTTAGTGAGCTTAACAGAACACTGTCTAAGTCAGGCAACTGTTTATGAAATAATAAACTTTTTTTTTTTTGGGTTTTTTTGGTTACCCTGCAAAGCTAAAAAAATGGTTGTTGTCATGAATCACACAAAATGCTTATGCTTAGGAGCAAGCCTTACAGTTCATGCACAAGCACAAAGCCTGTCAAGACATACAACAATGTCACCACTCACACACTGACACCATACAGTTTGATGCACAAAATGCTTATGCAAAATATCAATATCTTTATAAAATGACAAGCGGTGAGAAAGTTTCTTCCCATAATTTTTCCTGATAAAGATTTTTCTATATGTGACGACAAGAAAACTGCTTCATTGTCACCGTATTAATGAGAGGACATAGGAAATCATGCCTAAGATCACACTCAGATAAAAAAAAAATAACAAGCACAAGTGCACAATGACCATAAATCCTTACATATTTCTCAACTTCTTCAAGGAACTTCTCGGAATAATCAACAAATTCAGCACATTCCTTCTTTACCATTGCTGCAAGTTCTTGTTTTCCGGCCTTCTCAAGGTTCCTTATCAATATCATAAAGGTTAGCCTATCCGGGGTACAACCTGATTCCTTCATTGATTCATATGTCTCCATGGCTTTTTCTATCATACCCACTCGTATGTATGCCCCAATCATCTCAGCAAAAGCCCTTGTGTTGGGTTGTAAGCCTTCTTTCTTCATTTCCGAAAAGAGCTCTTCAGCCATTTCAATCAATTTGTTCTTTCCCAGCAGTAGAATCATGTCACAATATAACACCATATCGGGTTTATACCACTCTTCCTTGCGCACAAATTGGAAGACCTAAAGCCTGATAGATATTCAGAAGAAGACACAAAATTCAAAAGAATAATATTCAACTTTGTACCAAAATGGCGCAATTAAAATGATACACTTAATAGTAGAGCAGAACTTAGTACGACTGCTTTCTTGATGGAGTCAGCATCTTGGAAACTGACAAACTGACCGGTTGGACAGGAAGGATTAGGAACAGGCCAGCCAACTCCAAAAATCCCAATACATTTCTTCATGGTGGGGTTAGTTCCAAATAATTAACAGTCTGAAATATCATTCCTAAACTGTAATTCTAGCATAATTGAAAGCTCCTTGTATCTCCCAAAAGGAAAATGAACAATGAACGGAAGCAAATTTACGTTTGGGGGACATTTGGACAACCCCAGTTAATTTTTAATAGTTCTTGTTCACACAAAAACTTTAGCGCATCCCAAAACAGCCTATCAATCAGTCATTCGAATTTTAACCATATAAATAAGCATCTTTCAATTTATTAGGGTTTCCGGCATCAATCCCAATCTTCCAAATATCGATATCTACGAGATAAATAATGCATATATACTCGTATATATCCATGCACGGGAGTCTCCATAATTCTCGGGGCCAAAAACGAAGAGGCGAACTAGGAATTCGAAGGACGATAAAAGGCTAAAATTTCCTTCACACTCACATTTAATTTTGACTCCCATTCTTTCATTGCAAAATATTCTATAGACAGTCACAAACTTCATGTACATAGCAGTAATCCAAGGGCTAATTCAAACCATGATACACTCAAAATATATATACCTTAAGAGCCAAGTCCAATTCATTTTGTCTTTGCAGCTCAGCCAAGGTGTCCAACAAGTCCGCCTTCAAGAGCCTACTAACTCTACTATTAAGAACCCCCTCCAATCTGCCTGTGGACGATTTGGATAGCTTTAAGGAGTGGACTGCTTGAATGGCTTCCGAGGAGAGCACACTTTTCCTCCAAAGAGGCTTTCTGGGTCCGCCCCTGAGGCCGCAGGTGACCACGGAAGAACGTGGATAGGGTTTGGGGAAGTTTTGGAGAAGACCCAGTTGAGGAAACTGGAATTTGAGAGACCCCATCATTAGACAGAATTCCATCAAGCGGAAGAGATGGAGTCTGGAGAGATGGAGAGATTTTGCTCTTTAGTCTTTTGTAATCGAAGAAAAATATTGAAGAGGGGCAAATGTGTACTTTCCTCGAGCTTAAAACTACATTATCTGATAAAGGCTGAGAGAGAGAGGAGAGAGAACGCAGAGAAGAAAGATGGGCGTATCAGCCTCAAAGCGAGTCAAGGCTTCATTCTCAAACTCGCCCGAATTCGACTCAGCATGCGACTCAGGCTATTCGCACTGCCTCTCCCTGACCCAGCACGCGTTCCCTGGCGTCTTCCCCTACCAACTCGCCACTGCCTCCGACCACCTCCACGGCACCCTATCCACCCTCCGGCCACACCCTCTCATCATGAAGTGGGTCCCCTCTCCACCATCTCGAGCCCAGATAGACTCCGCCCTCCGAGCAGTGACTCGCCGGCGGCCCAACAGAGAGGATTTAACGGCTCAGCACGAGTCCCTTCTCGGGCCCGCCCAGTTCAAGGAATGGGCCGTTGAGCTGTTCACGGATGTCGTGGTGTCGAACGCTGGGAAAGCAGTTCTCTGCAGAGTTCCGATTGGAATAGTCGGGATTGCTGGAGTCGGGGCGGTGACTCGGTCGGGAAAGGACCTGATTGGGACGGCAATCGGGGTATACGCGCTTGGCATTGCGACTTCTGTTTATCTTAGTTTGTCAGGCTAGTGGAGACTCTAGTGTTTTTTCCTTTTTTTCTATATTCGGGTTCGAGTAAATGTTATGTTGATGATACGTGGCACAATCCGAAGCTCTCTGTAAGAACAGAATAATTATTAGCCGTCTGGTGGCATGACTATCCAGAAATTGTAACCATGCATAGCAAATTTTTAATGAGAACATTAAAACATACTTATTAGATTATTTAAAATTAAATTTTAAAAAGTATAAATTTACATATATATATATATAAATAAATTTGATTATATTTAATAATAAAAAAAGAATAAAAATAATTTTTTATCTTCAAAAATAAATAATAAAACTAAAAATTTGTACAAATTAAAATAATTATCACCCGTATAGTGGCATGACTATCCGCATAAAAAAAATTTAATGAGATATTAAAAGTATTCTTATTGAATTGTTTAAAGTTAAAATTTAAAAAATATAAATTTATATTTATATAAAAAAAATTTAGTTATAATTTGTACAAATTTTTAGTTTTATTATTTATTTTAGAAGACAAAAAGTACTTTTATTCTCTATTTTTCATTTTTTCTCTTTATTTTTGATTAAATATGATCAATTTTTTTTATATATGTGTAAATTTATACTTTTTGAAATTTAGTTTTAGATAATCCAATAAGAATGTTATAAGGTTCAGTTTGGATTGGAAGATGAGATGAATTGAGTTTATTTTTTAATATTATTATTATTTTGAGATTTGAAAAAGTTGAATTAGAATTTGAAAAATATGTATTAAAATTTGAAAAATTTGTATTAAAATTTGTATTTTATATGAAAATTTAAAAAAATATAATGATAAGTTTGAAATAATTTGCATGGGCAATGTTTTCTATTTTTTACGAAGTCTTCTGTACGGTTTATAGGAAGCTGTATTGACTTGAATAATGAAAGCTGGTGGACTGAAAAACCAGTCTTACATTACATTTGTTTCTAAATTGTCTTTTAAGGTTCCGAGTTGATCCCGTTCATTTGTCTCCTTGCCTTCTTCTTGGGAGAGTATAGATTGTTTCTTTATAGTACTGATTTTACATCCCATTGTTTCTTTATCAGGGCCAGAGCAACAATTGCACTTGGATGCTAAACCAATATGTAGTTTTTGGACGTTTGAGTCAACAAGCAATCCCTTCTTAAAGCATCTCCACATGAAAATATGAATTGTCCAATGAATGCATGGCTTTTGTGCAAATCCATTTAAACCAGTCCACTTTGGCATGATGCTCTCGGATCACAGAACAGAGTATTACTTACATACTGATTTGACCATAATGATAAGCAAGCAAAAAATGAATAAATGATGTTTTTTCTCCTTTTGCCTCCATATATCAATGAGTTTGCATATGTCATCTCCCACTCGAGACTACAAATAGAATTTCACGTGAATAAATTTGTACATAGCAAATGTTTCTTTACATGCCATTGTTTCTTTATCAGGCCTCATATGAGTTTGGTTTTTTGCTGGGATTCAGGTTTGATAGTATATGAAGCAGGAAATCCATGGTGGAGAAATGGTTTAATAAAGCCCAAGTTGTGTCTCAGTTAGGAGTTAGCTGTAGTGGGTATACCAGCATCTGTAATAAGTTGGTGCCTATGGTTTAGAAGATGTAAGGCTTGAATGGAAGATGAGTTTTTGTACATGGGCAATGCTTACTTCATTCATATCAATAATATTTATCTCTTACTTATCAAAAACAAATATGGAAGATAAGTTGGAGACTCTGGAAAGTGTGTTTTCGAGGTAGAAGCTTACTTGCAGATCAAATGTTGTAGCCGTCCTCCTTCAAAAGAATAAGCAGTGTGGATATAACATTACAGGAGTTTCGTATGGCTCCTATTCCCATTAAACCTCCTAATGTTATGGTTTTAGAATGCTTAAGGCCAGCTTCAGGCCGTGTCAAATTAAATATCGATAGATCTAGCTTGGACAACTCACGCGTGTGTGGCGGTGGAGGGTGGAACTGGCTGGTTTTGCTAATTATTATAGTCCAGGTACGAACATGATGGCTAAGGTTTAAAACTTTATTGGATGGCTTAAGAGTATGTGACAAGTTGCAATTCAAGAATGAGGAAGTTGAAACTAAGTCCAAAAATAATGATAGACTGGTAGAATAGACTTGGAGAGGTTTACCGGGAAGTGAAGACAACTGGGATAGGTTTCGGCTGCTGCCAACTGCCAAGGGACCTGATATCCTTATTGCGTCATGTTTACAGGGAGAGGTTAACCAAGTGGTTGATCCATTTACATAAATGGGTGCCAAAGGTGTTCGTGAAGAGTTTATTACAGCATCAAAGGAAAATTTGGGTACTTCACGTACCGATAAATTAGTACTCACAGTTTTATGTTGTAATGATCTGGTTTTTTATTGATTTTTGTTTATGGTTTATAACTAGGTCGATTGTTTTTACACCTTGGTTTTGGATTTCTATGCTGTAACTCCAAGGTGTTGGAATGTAACCATTGGCTTTTAATAGAATGGAGTTCCATCATCTTCCAAGGCAAAAAAGTAGTACTGACTGACTATAAAGATATGAAACAATGAAATAAAATAAACTCCTCTTTTTGGGAATGAGTTGTGGAATCGTAGGACTTCTCTTTTTATGCCAATAATTCCTTCCATGTTCTGTTTCCTCGGCAGTTGGCTGCCAATGGAAGCAAAGAACTTGTATTTAGAGTTGGTTCATTATAAAAAGTAAAGAGTCGAGCCAAGGTCAAATTTTTAGATTTGTTTTGACCGTTGCCAACATACCATGCATTTGAGTCTTGGAATGAAGAATAAATACTGCTTTTGTAGTGTGAAAAACGAATTAATGAATTAATGGAAGTTTTACAACGTTAGTACTGAAATCATTAACTTGTTTTGGATACCAATAAAGGTTAAAAAAGGGACAAGAAAAAAGAAGGGGACAGAGAATTCTGTTACTCTTCATCCACTTCAAGGCCTGGTATGTATTCCAAACTCACATCGAAGATGACTGGACTGTTTGGAGCCACTCTTGGCCTTCCTGGAGCTGATGTGAGACCTTTTGGAAATGCCAACTAATCAAAGAGCAACAAACCCAATAAATGTTAGAACCTTTCCACCAAAAGTTTTAGAACAGAAATCTGCAATTGGCTCTCGGGAAGCACATGAACAGAAAATGAAAATTTTGAATCTGCATTGCTGACTCATGCCATAAAAAGCAAGGTAAATATGAGTTTTTGATAAGTAATAATCTTTATCAAATAGAATGAAACTAGGCCATGCCCAAGTACACATGAAGTACACAAAACAAGGTAAATATGAATTCTAATGCCAATAGGCCGTGGCCTTCCATCCATCCCCCAGGGATGGGTTCTGATCTAGGGTTCAATCCCCATAGCTGGAACTACATGTCCCTAAATTTCCTAGAAAGCAATAAAGAGAAGAACATGAATTCAAACACCCCTTTGTGAACATTTTTTCTTACATAGGAGCATCAAAAGAATCGAGGGAAAAGGAAGTTATGAGCAAAATATGTTGCAGCATCAAATATCAAGTGTAAAACATACTGATCCTGGGATGAAAAGTCGACGCTTTCCTCCTGCTTTCATGCTCAGGATCCCTTCATCAAGTCCCTTAATCACCTGTTTTACCATTTAGATCATAATCAGTAAAGCTGTAGCAGAGTTTACAGTGAGCACATGCATAAAACATTTGTCCCTTTAAAGGTAGTAGATCTTCTTTCTAATTTTCTCTAGCAATATGGATAAAATAAGGATACCATTTAAGAGATACAGGCATGTAGCTGCTTCCAGTTTAAAATTATTCAATTTACCCAGGCTGAGTAAGCATGGCACATGGTGGAACATGCTTATCACCATTACATGGATCTGTCTGGTACTTTATTTATTTTGCTTCTTTTTTCTTTCCTCTGAGATCATACAAGCATTCCCGTCCTATGATTACTGACTGGAAAACCAGAAAGGTGGAGAACCTCCTTTATTTATTGATTATAAAGGCAGAGAACCTTATTAGACGTAACCAACTTAATGATAGTATAGAAAAGCTTATAAGAAGTTAATAGTTCAATGGGAGTATGTGCAGAAAAATACCACGATTTCTTTGACTGAACCAAACAAAATGCAACAATCTTTTTATAGGAACTCGAGAGAAATGCTTGAATTAATAAAACACAATAAATTAACATCGATTCTTTTTCTTGGTGACCTGCAAATCACAAAGGATTAGGAACCGCTTCCTAGGCTCACCTGACCAGAGCCAACACGAAAAATGTAAATCTGACCTTTCTCCAATGAGCTGCAGAGTTTAAAGGAAGATGTCTCAGAGAAGAAAGAAAATGTAAGCGTTTCTCAGACCCTGTGACATGCCAGTGCAGGACTTTACACAAAAGTGGGTCCTAGGATTAGGCTGTCAAAAATGCGAACTAATTAAGTTTTATATGTTGATTCATATAACTTTGATTGAATAACTATGTGTCATATTTCAATTTTATCCCTAGCTATTGATCGTATTAATTTAGTGCTTGATGTTTTGAAAATGCCTTGATTTGATCCTTGCCATGTTTTGTCATTACCAACCAAATAATGCATATTGTTGATATGAAATGTGATGTAAGTCATAAATGGCTCACAAAACTAGAGAAGAATGGTAGGAACATTGGTGTGGCAACAGAAGGGTGTATTGTGGTACTATCTTCTCCAATCTTGTGAGCCTTATTGTGGCCTAATATCCTATGTCAGCATTGACACGAACATCTGGTACAGAAACTTCTGTCAGAGAACAATAATTTCAGTTACCATAGTGACAATAAGATGGGTATTAAAGTTTTTATCCAGCACTACGTTGGCAAGATGATTATTTCCCAGACAAACTTATAGCATAAAAAATTCTGAAAACTTTGAGAAAAAATTTTGAGGTGTCTTTTTGTTTATGTTTGTGACTAGTGGAGTCCATTGAAGATATTTGGAAAGATACGAGATGTGTATTTTTGGTGTTTGTAAAAATGGTGAGGTCCACTCTGGTGATTAGATGAATTTTCTGGGAGATGAAAATATATTTGGGGCTTAAAACATGTTTGTGTTGAAGTTGAAGGAAAATGTAACTGTTTTGATCGGCAAACAGAGTCCTAGAATCTGACACAGGTCAGGGACCAGTGCACATTTTGATCAAGAGTATATTTAAGCTGTAAGATAAAATATGACATGGCAGCCTAAGAACCCATTCAAAGTCTGAGCCTAATTTAGAAATATAGAGCTTTTCCATGTAATCAATGTTCTTACCTGTCGAATATTTGTCCAGATGGAACCATGGCAACATAATTAGCAGCCACCTAACAATGATATCAATAGAAGAAATGATCATAACATGTAGTAAGAACTAAGTTTCAATATATTGGTACGAGGAGGAAGGCGAGGATATAGACTAATTTGCCCACCTGAAATCCAACTGGTGGACTAGGGCCTGCACCAACTTTTATGTCCTTGTACTGCAAACCAGACTCTGTAGTTACCATAGGTACCTTCATTCAGAGTGAATCCAACACTGAGCATAAAATCATCAACAATAGAATTTAATAGTCTATATTGATTCAAAACTAATTACATGAAGACTCACAATACAGATATTTTGTATATAATAGAAAATGTTTTTTTTATAGGTGTATATAATAGAAAATGTTTAAACCACAACAGTCTCACTGTATTAGTGGCCTTTGTAATGTTAATCTGGGGCCACCATTTGCACATTGATAACAATATGCCATGAAGTTGATTAAATGTTTCTCACACTTGAGATCGATCTCTTGGTTCAATCAGTTAAACTAGTGTGGATTGATGGAAAACATTCAGGTTATGGACAAACAGAACTAGTTTACACTGATAACAATAGCTGCCATGAAGTTGATTAAATGTTTCTCACACTTGAGATCGGTCTCTTGGTTCAATTAGCTAAACTAGTGTGAATGGTTGGAAAACATTCAGGTTATGGACAAACAGAACTAGTTTACACCAAAATGATTGTGGTAGTGTAAGAAGGCTGGGGAGAACCTGCTGGAATTCACTTATTACTTGGGCATTATTCTTTCAGACCATCTAGCAATTATTTCAATGTAATACCTGTAATATTGACTGGATTTCAGTAAAAATTAAAGTTTCAGGATTCATTCGATGAATTTTATCACATCATGGTGACAATATAAATTACATTTATGTGAAGAGAATGGGTTGAATTGACATAATATGGAGCAAACGTGGAGATCAGTACAGACAAAGAGTCTCATGCCATAATTGCTTGACCAACCTGAATAGAAATCAATTATGTAATAAGTGAGGGCAAGATGTTGAAACAACATATAGAACTAAGCCCCAATGAGAAGTTCAAGTTATTAACAGGCATTCAGCGCTACAGTCAAGTTATCAGCCCACATAAAGTTGGACACTCCCAGTGAAAGAATAGCATATTACGAATTTATATAGTAGCATATGCAAGAGTTATAATCCTACAGCAGTGGCAGCTATGTTTTAACTTTCAACAGCTTAATTGTTATCTTCCTAATTCAGAGTACTGTCAGGGGCATGCTACAAAAAATAGTACAGGGCAACCTGCTTCAGTGGGAGAGAATTTTGTACTACTAATTAGCAAGTAACATTCTAAGTGCTGAAAAGATATTCTTGCAGGGAAGAGGCCGTGTAATCTCACCATACATTTTCAAGCTCTTTCTCACAAGTGTCATCACAGAGTCTTGGCTTCTGCTCAGGGGGCAAGCCAGCGCCCTTGGCTTCAAATGAGTCTATAAAGAGGCTTGACAATCCAAAAGCCAGCCCAATTATATCCCTACGTTTAATTACATTGAACTCATCCCTCAATTCACTTGCCCTTGAAGCTTCAGCCTTGAGATCCATAGTTGAGCATCTTACAACCAGATTGCGAACTTTATCACTGGAAATGGCTTGATGATTGGAAAACAGACTGTTGCCAAAAGCAGAACCTAATAAATTTGAATATCACGAAGATTTCAGGAGCAAGAGATCGCATTTGAAAGTCATAGAAAAAGGAATGAATATTGAAACAAAAAAGTAACGGAAAATGTTAATAGAAGTTAGACCATACTTTTATTTTTAAATGCCATCACATTGACAGCAATTGTTATCAATATGTTATGGTTCCGTATTGGTTAGGAGTCAAATGGTATGTGTGCATATGAGCTTGGGGGCACCTTCTCCTAGCAAGCCGGTTTTCTAGGGTATAAATCCTTGAGCCTTATATGGGCACATAACACAATATTAAAAATTAAATTTGCATTACTAAAAAAAAAAAAAAAAAAACGCATTTTATCAAATTTGACAGGAGCATATATCTGGGTCGCTACAGCAGCAAAACACACACAGGAAGTTCAAACGCGCAACATTTGGGGGACCCGGGAATAACAAAGAGGAAATGTTATCATTCTTGAATATTTGACTTTTGGTTCATTAACTACAACCGGCTGCGAAGTTCAGATGGTTATATGTATAAACATCACAGTTGAGCATAATCTGGTCAATATACCAAGCATCTGGGCCTTCTGAATTTTGAGAGAGAGAATTTTAGACATTAATTTGAAGAGAACAAAGTTATTTGAACTCGCATAACATCATAGCAGACGTAATTGCCACTTAGAATTGCCGATTGCTTGGAAGAAGAACTATACACATTTAGTCTACGAGTAAGGCACTTGGAAAATAAAATTAAAATGGAAACTAGAAGAGTGGATTACCAATTGGAAGCAACAGAGAAGCCATCCTCCTTGTGAAGCGAGGAGCCCGTGACGAACGTTCGGAAACGGATAACGAAATCTTGGCGTATCATATGTATATGTATCTCTCTCTCTCTCTGCTATTCATCAAAATTAAAAATTAAAAATAAATAATAAATCCTTCTCCGTGCTGGTTTCAGGGGGTTTTGGCACTTCTACTGGTTCCACGTGGCAAGTACCTTATGCCTTTGCCCACCTCCGCAGTTTTAATATGAAAGTGTTGTGTTATTATTACTTTTATATTTTAAGCAATAACATATTTTATATTCTTATTCAACACTAGAAGAGATATTTCTTGAAAACCAAAAAAAAAAAAAAAACAACCCTGAAAGAGATACAAAGTTTCTCCGGTTGGATACATGATCTTGCTATAGACCCAAGAAAGTTATGGAAGTAAAGGAATTTCGAGTGTTTTAAAAGACCAAAGTTTGCTGTGTTGTTTTTGAAGTTTGCTTTGGAAAATTGAGGCTTTAAAATACTTAGTTGCTGAAGAAGAAATAAAGGTTCTACACGGTGCCGTTTAATTCAATTTGTATTTTACTAGTGATGTTTTGCATTTTGACTTTTATTGTAATTGCCTAGACTATATCGATTTATTTAGAGTGTTAGCAATGATTTTGTTAAAAAAAAATTTAAAAAGTATAAATTACACATTTTTCAAAAAAATTGATTATATTTAATTAATAGTGGAAAGAAAAATGTGGAAATAAGAAAATAAAAGTATTTTTTTTCACTTGTGAATAATAATCTTTCAAAATTCTCTAAATTTGGAGGATTACTATTCACAAATGAAAAAAAAAAGTAGAATATTCTTTTTTTATTTCCTTCTTTTCAATTTCTTCTCCCTACAAATAATTAAATATGACAATTTTTTTTTTTTGAAAAATATGCAAATTTATACTTTTTGAAGGAAAATTTTAATAAGAGTATTGCAAATGCCCTTAGTGTATGTTTTATTTTTGCCTCGGGTCATATGTTGCATTTTAGTCAATAAAGATACGCAAGAAATTGAGTTGGTTAGCTGCATATATAAGTTTGTAAGTGGTGGGAAGAAATCTCTTAAACATTCTTGAAACTTTTTAGAATTTGTAAGAGATTAGAAAACCCTTGAAGCTACTCCCGTGGCCATCAAAGCTTTACAATTTATTATCTACTTTTTATCAAATACTTTCTCTGCATTCATCTCATATAATTATCGAAAAACAAACTATTTGATTACAATTTCTATTTATAACAATTACTCAATAGTTCAGTTTATTCAATATAATTCATTCTCAATTGTTGCATTTCTATTTCCGTAACATCAAAGACGATAACAAATTCGTATCAAGAGCCACTTGATCCACCATGACTGAAAGTACAAGGTTGAAACAACAAGAAAATTTGCAATGTCAAGTTGATACACATGAGAAAGATATTTAAGAGATCAAGGAGCATTTGAATTAGATCTTGGAAATGTTACGCACCTTGGTTGCAAAGCAGGCCACCTTTGCTAATCAGAATGATGTGCAAGAGCATCAGCAGTAAGATAAGCAAGATCACCAGCAAGAATAAGAATGGGAGATCCATGATGACAAAAGGCATATCTATCGAGGTATCAAACTTGATTTTCCTCACTTTGCTGATGATAATCTTGCACAATGAAATTTTAAAGCCAATCAGTTTTCTTATTATCATAACACACCTAATTCACAATGCCTTTTAATGGCTTCGTATTACATGAATGGTGAAGTATTAGTGTGGTATCAAGATGACGTAGCTAGAAAGCACTTTGTTTAATATTTGGGATGCTATTACTAAAGTTCTCTTAACATAGTCTAGTCCAACCGCATACAATGATCCCATGGAGACATTAACACGCCTCAAACAAACATCTAGAGCAACCTCTTACAAGACTTGCTTTGAGCTATTGTCTAATCAACTGAAAGACCTTTCCGAGAGTCATAAACTAAACATTTTTTTGAGTGGATTGAAAGACGAGGTTTGCCTCCCAATTTTGTTGCTCAATCCTCTAAGCTTCAATCAACCTTGGGCTTGCGAAAATTTAAGAGAAATATTTACTAAGTACACGGAAGTCGTGGAAGTCATTTGGTGATTCATCCCAAGCACCTCACAAAGAATTTTCTTGGCCTAAATTGTTGTCTAGTGACCAGCAAAAATTTCAGAAACCTTTTACTCTATCTCAAAGTATTTCATCCGTTAACATGGATGAAAAGTGGAAGAAAGGCCTTTGTTTCCCTACCTGATGACAAGTGGAATCCATTTCATAAATGTAAGCCCAAAGTGTATATGATTTAGGTAGCTATAGAGGAGATGACAACAAAGAGGCTGCGATTTTTTATGACTCGAATGAAGCTATTGATCCTTCCAAACAGCAAGGGAGTGGGGGACCTACAATCTCCACTCATGCTATTATAGGGGTGTCGCATTCAAATACTATGGGGTGAATTTAGTGGATTCTGACAGTATACATAATTTTTTAGTTCCATCCATTGAAAAACGTGCGAGACTAGTGGTGGAGGACTCTACTAAGTTGCAAGTTCGGATGGCAAATTGAGAATTGATTCAAAGTGGGGGTTGTTTCCATGATGTTGGGTTGTGTGTTCAAGGTACTAAGTTTCCCACCTCTTGGTTTTTGCTAAATCTTGGGCGATGTGACTTAATCTTGGGGGTTCAATGGCTCAAGACATTGGATACAATTTAATGGAATTTTTCTCAATTGTTTATGAAATTTAATTTGGACAATAAACCTGTGTTTGTGGGGGTTATCTATAGCACCTTTATTCTTTGAGAGGGTCCAAAATGTTGCAAGCTGCTATATGTACTGATAGGGAGCTTTTTGTACAATTGCTAGGGAAAGAAACTGAGGTTTATCAAGGAACCGTGGCTTAGGATATTTAGAAATTATTGGACCGGTTTGTTGTAATTTTTTAGAGGCCTAAGGGTTTTTCTCCTAAGCGGGCTATAGATCACGAAATTACATTACAAGATGGGGCAATACCTGTTTCTATTTTACCGTATCACTATCCTTATTATCAAAAGTCTGAAATTGAAAACATTATGAGAGATTTACTGCATTCTGGTGTTATTAAGCCCAATACCAACCATTTTTCTTCGCGGGTCTTATTATGCCATAAAGTGGACGATAGTTGGAGAATGTGTGTTGACTATCATGTCCTAAATAGTGTGACGGTAAAGAATAAGTTTCCAATATTGGTTATTGACGAACTTCTTGATGAATTGGATGGTGCCAAAATTTTTTCAAAACTTGATTTGCTTTCTGGTTACCACCAGATACAAGTTGTCATTAAAGATACACTGAAGACAGCTTTCAGACCCATGAAGGACATTATGACTACCTAATAATGCCCTTTAGGTTGACCAATGGCCCAACTACATTTCAAGGGTTAATGAATAATGTGATCAAGCCCTTTTTACGAAAGTTCATCCTAGTTTTTTTTTTGGACGATATACTCATCTATAGCAGCAACTGGGCTACACATTTGGACCATTTACAACAAGTATTGCAAGTACTTAAAAGCCATCAGCTTTATGCAAAAATGTCTAAATGCAATTTTGAAGTATTGGAAGTGAATTATTTGGGCCGTGTGGTGTCCAGACATGGGGTATATGCTAATTATTCCAACGTCCAATCTATGCTCAAATGGCCATTGCCAACCAATTCTAAATCCTTGAGAGGATTTCTCAGTTTAACTGGGTATTATTGCAAATATATCAGGAATTATGGGGTCATTGCAACCCCTCTAAAATTGAGTGTGATGGTTTAACCAGGTATTACTGCAAAAATTCTTTTAAATAGATCGATAAGATTACACAGTTGAGTGTAATGTGAGTAGTATTGGTGAAGGGGATGTCCTAATGCAGTAGGGACATCCTATTGTATTTATAAGCAAAGTATTGAAGGGTAAGACACTCTTGTTATCTCCTTATGAGCAGGAATTGTTGGCTTTGATGTCAACTATACAAAGATGGAGACCTTAATTATTGAGTCAATCTTTTATTATTAAAACCAACCAGCAAGCTCTCAAATACTTGCTTGAACAAAAAGTTGGTACAATGACATAACAAAATTAGATAGCCAAACTTATTGGCTACAATTGTTTCTACATCTACAATCTTATCATAAAAAATCAGTGGCTATGCGTCACAATACAAAGCTCTCCCCCATATTTTATGGGCCTTTCCAAGTTCTTCAAAAAATGGGTACCATAGCCTATCATCTCTATCTTCTGTCGTCGACAAAAGTGCATCCTGTCTTCTATCAGTCCAAAGAGTATCATTGATCGTCGTTTGAATTGTCAAGCTCACAAGGCCATTACTAAGGTTCTCTTGAAAGGGGGGGCTCCTTTCAAGGATAATAGTTAGGAGAAGTTGTAGAAGCTGCAAGAGATTTACCCACACCTTGAGGGCAAAGTTCTTTGAGGGGCGGCGCCTAGGGGGGGGGTGCTATAGACTTGAGAAAGTTATGGAAGTAAGTGAGTTTTTGGGTGCTTTGGAAGATGAGGATTTGCTGTGTTGCTTTTGAGGTTTGCTTTGGAAGATAGAGGCTTCGATATACTTGGTTGCTAAAGAAGGAATAAAGTCTCTACATGCCGCCGTTTCAGTTTTTATTTTAGTGATGCTATGCATTTTGGCTTTTATTGTAATTGTCAAGACTATGCCGTTTTACTTAGTGTGTGTTTTACTTTTGCCTAGCTTCATACGATGTGTTTGCGTTGATAAGGATATGCAAGAAATTGAGTTGGTTAAATGCGTATATAAGTCTGTAAGTGGCAGGAAGAAATCATCTTGAACATTCTTAGAATTTTTTGGAATTTGTAGGAGGTTGGGGGGCCTTCGAAGCTACTCCCGTGACAATTAAAGTTTTACAATTTTTTTCTCTACATTTCATCAAATACTTTCTTTGCATTCATCTCATCCGATTACTGAACTACAAACCATTTGATTACAATTCTTATTTACAACAATTACACAACAGTTCAGTTTATTTTTTACAATTCATTCTCAATTCTTGCATTTCTACTTCCATAACATCAAGGACCATACTAGATTTAAGCCAATTTAGATTGTCTTCGCCATACTACCTCATCCTTACATTGAAGCGCAAATTTAGCAAGCTTATGTGCATTCAAATTACTCTTTCTAGGGGTGTATTGCAAGAGCCACTTCTTTCTACATTTGTATTTCATCTTAATATCTTCAATTATTTGTCCATACCATGCACAATTCTCTTCTTTGGTTTGCATTTCCTGAATAACCTTCATTGCATCTCCTTCCAATACACTTGCCTTGATACCAGTTCCCTCATAGAGCACTATAGCTCTCCAAAGAGCGGTAGCTTTAGCCACTACAACATTTTTGACAGGTTTTCCAAGCATACACAAAGCAATTATAAGATCTCCTACACAATCTCTAGTTATTATACCAACTCCAATCTTTAGTATAGATTCCTCAAACCCGACATCCCAATTCACCTTGTATGAGAATGGAGATGGAGGTTACTATATACATTTTTGTTTACAGAAAATGGGTTAGCAAAATCACTTCGAGCTACACCCTTCGCTAGTATATGCTCTTCCCTATCAGTCATTGCCGCAACAAGCACCTTAGATGGACTCTAAAAGGAATTCTAAAAACCCACCTGTTTCTTCTCGGCCACAACTTTCTAAAGATAAAATCCATGCCTTCTAATTCACTTTTCTACAATCTTTGAGATAATTTAGTCCATGTGTCGAGAAAGTCTTCTTTGCAAATCAATTTCTGTGCCTTAATCTTTATTTCAAACCGAACATCAGAATTTGCCACACAGCTACATAACATATGCCCACTGATTTCCTTCAACTGCTCACATATTGGATATACACTAGATTTTGTGATCTTTCTTCTTAGTAGATTATCATTAGTAGGCAAACAATTAGTAAAAGCTCTCCATAAAAACACTTTAATATAATTAGGAATATTAAGCTCCCACATTATTTTCCATGTCTGATTTATCCCAGTTTTATCAGATTGCTCTGCTTTATATTGTCTTTTCATATTTAGAGTAACATAATAAGCACTCTTAATAGAAAAAAGTCCATTATTAGAAGGCCCCCAATATATTTTATCCTCTAAACTCATTATGCTAACTAGTATAGAGTAAACATCATTAGCTTCTTTTCTATTAAAAGCCTTCCTAAGCATAGCATGAGTCCAATACCTTGCTTCCCAAAGCTGAAACACGAGATTGGACAATGTATGAAGATGGAGTTGGCATCCACTCACTTATATCTTTCTCTACTTCCCATTACCTACACTCTATCCCATCCTTTCTCTAACAAAACCTCTAGATTTTCACAAACTCCCCCATATAAATGAAAGCCCTCCACCAAGCTTAGCTTTCATAATTGAGCAATGTCTAGAATATTTTTCTTTCATTATAATAGCTGCTACAGAATTAGGTCTAGTTAATAATCTCCAAACTTTTTTTTGCAAGCATTGCTTTGTTAAAACAATCTATACCCCTAAACCCCATTCCTATTCACTTTTAGAATTGCTCATCCCATTCCATTTCCTCCATTAGGTTTTATTATCATTCTTCGAATGTCCCTACCAAAACTTTACAACCAATGAAGAAATTTCTTTGCATAACACTTAAGAAGCTTGAAAACACCCATAGCATAAGTAGGGAGGCTCGTATGGAAGTTTTTATTAATATCTCATTCTAGCTTGGTTCAAATGACTGTTGTTCCAGTTGCTAAACCTCCCCTAAACTCTTTCTCTAATTACAAGAAATGAGTTATATTTTGATCCATCCACAACACTAGGTAGACTTAAGTACTTTTCAAAATCACGACTAATCCTTGCACCTATCATCCCAACTAAATTATTTCTTATTTTCTGAGGAGTATTAGAGCTAAAAAACACAGAGGTTTTCTGTTTGTTCAATTTCTATCCAGAAGCAGCTTCATAACAATCCAGACTAGTCTTTAATTATCTCCACTCATCTATTTTGGACTTACAAAAGAGGATACAGACGTTAGAAAACATTAAGTGACTAATAGATGTTCCAACCCTAGCTACTTTAACAGCTTTCAACAAACCAATAGTCTCTGCATTCCTAACCAAAGAACTCAATCCCTCAGCACACAAAAGAAATAGGTAAGGAGACAATGGATCTTCTTGCCTAAGTCCTCTTTTTGGTATAATTTTGTTCCTAGGTTGACCATTTACAGGCACAACATATTAAACTGAGCATATACACTATGTAATCAGCTTGATACATCTTTCATAGATTTCATGCTAAGATCTGAAAATATGACTGTATATGCTTATGTTTATGCTATGCATGACTAAACTATATGAATTAACAGACTAACTAACTTAAGTGACTAGTTTGAATTAACTGACTAATCTAGCTGATTTAATTGAACTAAATTAACTGAATTGATTTACTAAACTGACTTAACTGAACTGATTTATTAAACTGATTAACCAACACATTTAACCCTGTATGCAAGGTTGTGCACCGCCCCACATCCCTTTGCAGTAAAAGGAGCCGCTGATAGTACTCTAGCGTACTATAGTGGACCACGTTTTGGTTTGTGACTTGCACATCCACCCTGATATGATATGCATTGGTACCATACATCTGAATGATTATCTGAATTAATTGATATACTGAATATTGATTTATTTATTTCTGATCTAATCTAATCTTATACTTGAACTTAACTTATGAGACTTATGTGATATGAGATGTATAATATATATACTAATATAAAATAACTATTCTTACTGGATCTAAACATGATGCTAAATGACAAGATCATGTATTGTACTATGCTAAATGACATACTTGCATGACATGAAGGGTATATGAAAATGGTTATCAAAGAACTGACTCTACTAATATATAAACTAACTGAAGATCTTAATTTTGTGATCAAATTCACTTATCTCGTAGTGCTGCTTCCTAAACTCTCATTCATAACTTATTGTAGTGGAAGACTATGCATGATGATGCTCTAGTGGCTAGCTGGAATTCACGGCAGCACCAACTGGGTACTCAGCGAGAGTGGGTGCGATGGGATAGGGATGTCCGGCAGTTTTTAGCATTGTCGGTGGCTCTCTGACGTCCTAGGATGGCTCCGAACGATAAGAGTACTAGTCGACTGTCCTTGCTCTGTTTTTGGTTACAAAAATAAAGGTGTTGCTATGGAGATGCGACGATGGTTCTTGGGCTGACGGGAAACTTGAAGCATCACATCATGTGGTTGTTTACAGCGAGGTGGTTCTCTACGTGGGTGGTGTGAGGGCTAGACGTGCATGGTTGTTGTTGAAGTCTTGGATGTTGTGAGTTGGCTACGATTTGCTCTCTTTTTCATGGGCTAAAATAGAGGCTTGCGTGATTGTTATACGAGCACGGTTGGGCTGACTCATGGTGGGAATTGATGCAAGTCCATGGGGGGTGTCTATGTTGAGAGCACCAAGAAAAGGCTTTGTTTTGGTGGTGCGAAAATAGGGCATTCAAGGAGATTTCGATTGATCTTCTGTAGTATTTCAATAAGAAGGATATGAGGGAGGAAGGGATGTGAGTTACTGGATGAAGGAGCATCTATATATAAACTAAACAAAACCCTAGATAAGAAGAAGAAGATAAACATTATCTCATCTTAAGATCCTCACAAGATCCATTGCCGTGAAAATAGTGGCTGATTGAGTATTGGTAATTACGTGCATGCATGTGTGAGAGACGTAAAAAAGTGAATTGCATGTGTGGGCTTGGGCATCAACTAGTGGTTGAGAAAGAATATAAAACTACATCACTTTCATCCATATATGCTGCCATGTCGAGTAACTAGGAACGTGAATGATGGAAAAAGATGGATGGAATATAACAGTATATAAGAAGTCATGAAGTTTCCTTGGCCTAAGTGCGTCGGTTTCCAACAAAATAATTCAAATCAAGTCTATCAAAAAATGTGAGCTTAAAATTAGGACGATTATAAAGACTAGAAGATTTATTCTAAGAAGATATAGATAATTCGATTAACACATATAATGGAAATATGGATTATTATTATTATTAATAAAGAAAATTAACAATTATAATTAAAATAATATCTATAATGATCGGTTTTTTTTTTTAAAAACTACTTATTAATTTTATAAAATCTTAAAAAATCAATAATAATAATAAAATAATATACAATAATATGAAAGATCAAAAGATCTATATATTCATATAATTTAATCTCTAAAAATATATAGGTTGGGATATTATAGAAAGAGAGGGACGGAGGATTGGAGGGAATAGCAAAACTGTTAAAAAAAAGGGTAAACTTGCCATCCGGATTAGTGCAAAAGTGATTTTTGCACCATCCAATAATAAAGAACCATGTCGCGAGTCTATGTTGTGAAATTATAGACTTGAATCTATTGAAATGAGTGTCCCCCCCTCCCCCCTCCCCCTAGGCCAAGATTCTTGCTGCCAACAAAGAACAATGCCGTTGACAAAAAACTCAAAGAGTCGAATATAGAAACTCTAACCAAGAGACATAAATGGAAAAACTCTAGGGTTTCAAAATATTTTTCTCCCAAAAGTTTTAGACCGGTGCAAGACCCAACCCGATGTGCGACAAACACCCATTGTTTGCTGATGAGCTCCACTCCTTATCGATGACGAACCTTACTCCCACGACGCACCCTTTGACGCTAATGAGATATTCTCTTCTCATTCTTTTTTCCTCTATATTTTCTTGAGATCAGAGTTTCTACACAAAAATGTTTAGGATTTGTGTTTGGGTAAATCTTTCTAAATTTGACTGAGAGTTTAATTCGCAAAAATCTGAGAATTTTCGGTTGAATTTCATCATATGGGTGAGTTTTCAATTATATCTTTAATGCTATGCATTAAAAGAAAAATTATTGTGAAATTTATTAAAATTCATATGGGTAAGTTTCCAATTGTATGTGTGAGCTTTTGAATGCATTTGGGATGTAGTAGAGGAAGGGAGAACCAAGGGATTTGATGGATGCAATTGCATCATTTCACATTATAAAAGCATTTCGTGACATTATATTATTGGATGGGTGGTTTTGCACCCATTAAGACCCCAAGTTTACCTAAAAGATAAAGAAAACTCTAAAGCGACAAACAAATTCTACAAACAAATTTCACAAATATACGTGTCATTATTTTATTTGGTCCCCTCCTTACTCTGTCTCTCTTACCCCTTTCTCCACAATTTTCCTTATTTTATTTTTGCTTCTCCCTGCACTCCCTTTTTCCCTGCTCCTTATTTTTTTAACAACTTCTGAGAATCACACAAACATAATGTGCTATCAGTTCATTTCCTTAACCCAGTATTCAGTCGTATAAATTACTTCATTAGTGCAGTTTTTATGCTCCTCTTTATGAGTTGTATTATGTTTGTACAAAAAATGAAGGAGTTTATTTGGGCCGTTGGAACTGATTCTCGAGAGGATCCCGAAGATTTTGAGTGGAGAAGTGGAGGTAAAGGGTAAGAAGATCTGAGTTTTGCACAAACAGAAAAAAAAGAGCCTAACAAAACAACAAACCAAATAATAGAATCGGAAAAGTTGAAAAAATATACTATACTAATAAAGCGGGAAGTTAAATTTAAATTAATCTTGTTTTTTCTGTTCTTTAGAAACTTGGATTGCAGTAACTAGAACTTTTTTAGCAATTTCGCTGATGGCTTTAGGCCCAGTTTGGATTCAGAGATGAGATGAGTTGAGATGAGTTTTGTTTATTTTTTAATATTATTATTATTTTGGGATTTGAAAAAGGTGTGTTGGAATTTGAAAAAGGTGTATTGAGATTTGAAAAATGTGTATTGAGATTTGAAAAATGTGTATAGGAATTTGTGTTTTGTATAAAAAATTATAAAAATATAATGATGAAATAGAAGTGAGTTGAGATGAGCTCAACCTACTTCCGAATCCAAGCAGCCCTAGTAATCCTTGATTTAAATATGAAAAGTTAGAAAAATATATGAGAGAGAGAGAGAGGAGTTGCGTTGTTTAAGAAATCTGGATTTTGGAGAGGCGTGTTGTACGGAAAACACTGAGATGGAAGTTGAGGAGGTGACTGTTCATTTTCTAGAAAAAAAAAATATTTTGAAAATAAAAATGACGTCACACTTATACCATATTAATTTATGAGATCTCTTTGTGAGATTGTTATGTGTGTATAGCAGCTCTAAAAAGTTAATTAACTTTTGCTTTAGCTTATGTTATAAATTTAGAAAATGTTAAATGTCCATCTCATTTAGATTTCGATGAGAAATTTTTTTTTTTTAGTTTGTGTTCGTAAGATTTTTAAGTAAATGTTTTTAAATAGTGATGTAATTTTTTTGTATTTTTAAAAAATATTTTAAAATGTTAAAAAAATTATAGAAAAAATATATTATTTAAAATCACAAGACTATTTAAAAACATTTATTTAAGTATTATGTTAAAAAATAAAAAATAAAAAAAAACCCTTCTCATGAGGATCCATCACAATGAGAGGATGAGTAACATTCTCTTTTAAATTTCTAAATTTCCTATGTGGCAGCAGCTTATTATTTACTTGGTGTAAATTGAAGCAAATCACCCGTCCGGCCTGATGTTGCACTCAGATAGAAGAAACCAACAGTTACTCCAACTTGTAATGACCCGGACCGGTACCGGCCCGGTTAATACGGGTTTGGAAACCCCGAAAACTCAAAACCATACACTGGAGAAAGGCGACCCCAATCAATCTCTTCTTTCTTCTTCTTCTCTATTTATAAATTTTTGGAACCATTCGTTTTCCGCAACAATTTTATTGATTTCGCAAGTGAAAATGTCCGCGAAAGTGCATATATTTACGGGACTAACCCTGGCCTCAGCGCCTGCTTCTTCGTTCCAGCCCTCTTCTTCGAGCTCTCACAGTCTATGCATGGTCAGGAAGCCCCTCACCACGTCGTTTTTCGGTCATGGAGGTATGCGTTTCTTTCTAATAATACTCCGTGGATTAGTGGGTATCGCTTAGATTTTTTTCAAAAAAAAAAAAATCTTTTGGGTTCTTATCTGCGTTTCAACTTACACTCCGTTTGGTTACTTAAAAGATTTCAATAAAAGCAAATAATTTAATACTGAACTTAAAACAATCCAAACAATTTCACTAGACTTCGTAAGGTGGGTTTTTTTATTGGCTTCAAATTAAGGAATTAGGAAAATATGCCATTAAAAAATTTGAATCTACTTTTTTTTTTTCTCTGTGCATTGCTGGGTATTGTGATTAGAGAAATTTTGGTGGAGGTATGCATTGCTGGATTACATAATCTTGGTGGAGCATTAAAGAAATGAACTATCTAAAAGGAATTATCAAATGGGAATTTATGTGGTAAGCTTATTTGTGTGGACTCTATATTGGTGAGGCAGCACGGAGCACAAGCAGAATAACTCACTTTTGAGATGTCATCATTCAAGGAAATAATGGATAATATAACCGTAAGCAAGTAACGACATTTCTTGTTTTGACTTCGTTTTTCTTTTGGGGGAATAACTAAATTTATTATCTTTCAGAGCTATCAAGTATAGGAAATACTAGATACAATGTATATTTTCTCCATGATCTAGATGGTACTGAAATGAGTTTTGATCTCATTTGTTAGTACCATTTGATTCAAACATGTTTTTGACCCTAATTTTAGGGAAAGATGTGAAACTTCGTTGTCATACACCTTCTCCCACGTGATGTTGTGTCTCATTCTAGTCCACCAACATAGGATGTTTTTCGAGCCATTTGGATTGTGGCATATATAACAAGATAACTAATTTGGAATAGTTGCAACTTGCATGTGCTGAATACTTGGAAAGGAACTCTCCCAAGTAAAGCCGCCTCTCAAACTAGTCCACAAACATAAGAAGTTTCTCAAGCAAAGAGTGAGTTTGGATTGTGACATATACAAGGAGATGATCACATTTGAAGTCTGATATTCTAATTAATTTGGATATCTCTTTTTTTGAATGGATGCTATTAAGGAGTTTCTTTGATAGACTGCAAGTACTTGAGGGAGCAGTGGAACTTGTTAAATTAATTAGCATTTTCATTTCTATGGAAAACTGACTGATGAAGCCTAGAAAAAAAAAATCCCGGAAGCTCTTGCTCTTCTAATGAGTTGAAAACGCCGAAGTAGAATGGGATTTTCCATAGCGGTTAGCATGTTGGGTTTCTATTGTTGACATAATTTTATTATCCATATCATGAGTTTGATTTCTTAATTGCTATACTTTGATTGAATCCCTGTCTGGAATATCAAAATCTCTCTCTCTCTCTCTCTCTCATCCCCCCCCCCCCCCCCCCCAAAAAAAAATTTCCCTAGGCAACTTCACCTGTATTTCTTATTTAAACCCTCAAGATCAAGCTGTTACTTATGTACATAATCTCATTTGAACCCATAATTTGGGAAATATTTCTTCACTCACAGGAAAAGTTACCGGGATAAGAATTACTACTTTTAACCAATCCCGTAGCAGACAAAGGGGAGGTTCCCTTGCTGCTGGTATGAACCTTTTTGACCGCGTTTCTAGGGTTGTCAAGGTGAGATTTCTGGAAGTGTTTGCATGCACTCACGTTAAATAAATTATGTATGCTTATCATGAGAAGCTGCTGACTGCTATTGCTTATATAATTCGTATGGGATAATTTAGCGCTCTCCTAACTGCAGTCATATGCAAATGCAATTATAAGTTCCTTTGAAGATCCTGAGAAAATTCTAGAGCAAACAGTGCTTGAAATGAATGATGACTTGACAAAGATGCGGCAGGCCACAGCTCAAGTAAGTACCAATTGTTCTTCCTCTGACCTTTCTTTCAATATTTTTTCATTCTTCTGGTAGCAAAGGGCAAACCAATTACGGTACTCAACTGCTTACTAAACATAAGTGGCATGTTATACTCTTGGTAGACTTAAAAATCGTGGAATTCTGACCTTTATTCGTTGTCATTGTGTGACATTTACTTTTAATCACCCCCCCCCCCCCCCACCCCCCACCCACCCACCCACTTGGCAGGTGGGTTCCATGTTTTAAAATTGAACCTTTTTTGTGAGAAGGTATTGGCATCTCAAAAGCAGTTGGAAAACAAGTATAAGGCTGCACAACAAGCTTCTGAAGAATGGTAATAGTTGGTTGTATTTTTATCTTGATTCCCTAAGTACAGTAGTAATGCATAATACATTCATGCCTATGTTTAATACAGGTACCGCAAGGCTCAATTTGCTCTGCAGAAAGGAGAAGAAGATCTTTCACGGGAAGCCCTAAAGAGGCGTAAATCTTATGCTGTAAATTATCATCTTTCTAAAAGGGTTCATGCTAGGAGTTCAACTCTGTTATTTTTGGACTTACAATGAACATTCTAGCTGATTTTGAATGTTAAACATGTATAAACTATGTTGATTGGTTATTCATGACGTTGCTTACTCATCCCAAAAAATGTTTCATATTGTTTCTTTGTTCATTTTTCTTACATTTCTGTTTTGAAAAATAGTGCAATTTGTTTTTACCGCATTTGCAAATTGCATAGAACCAGCCTATCCATTACAAGTCCAAATTGGTGGCTGAAGTTCCTTTTGTTTGCAAAGAAATTATGAAAAATAAAATAGTTTTATTTTTTTTTAAAAGATGCCAGAACATGGTTTACAAGCTTTTGTAATGGCAGAAATTTTCTGATTTCTGTTTTTATGTAATTTTCTCTTTTTGTTTGTGGAAAGATGTAGGTCTTTTCTTTTGTATAGTATACTTGGGCTTATGCCTATTTCTTTGGAATAAAGTTTTATTATTTATCAAAAAAAAAAAAAAAAAAAAACTGAAGATGATAATTGAGATTCGTTTGGGGAATGTGTGACACTAAGTTAACCTGATTCTTCAGGGTTTAGGCAAATAGAATACCAGATTTGCATATTATGCTGGAACAACAAATCCTGATGTCTCTTTATTTTTCATGATTCTTATTTTCCATTGGAAACTTCTATTTATATCAGGGAAAAAATTATTACAGTAAGAGAATTACAGTTTGCAAAATTAACTGTTATTTTCTCTTGGCGTGCTGGTGCAATAGGGTGCAACTGAATGCTGAACTATCTAGGGACTAGGGATGCCTAGGAATCTGGATTCTGGACCATCAGTAAAGCAACATTTTTCTAAATGATTTGGTCTATAAGATGATGATGAAGCTTTGATTTTTATGCAGGATAATGCTAATGCTTTGAAAGCTCAACTTGATCAACAGAAAACAGTTGTTGAGAATCTTGTCTCTAATACACGGGTATGTCAATGAGTATTTTTCATTTGCCATTCATATCCTTACAGGGTTGTTTTGATAGACATGTTCGATTGCCAATTAACATTACTGTTGTTTTGGCACTGATGACGTTACGTGCGCATGTGAAGAAGCCATGCTTTGGTTTGTGTCATAAAAAGTTCAATTAAAAAGGCATATCTTCATAATATAATTGCCAAGCAGATAGAAAACATTTTTAATTGGATCTTCTTCTTCTTCTTAATTTGATTTGAGAAGTTGGTTCTTTTTGGTTGGTACTATGAAATTAAATGTTGATGTTTGTTCTGATAAGTTGGATCTTTTTTTGTTTGTTAGGATGCATTATTTTGTTAAAAAATGGTACTGTTCCTTACATGGACCATGGCATTTTAGTTATAAGGTTCTTTTTTTTGTTTTTTTTTTTTTTTGGGGGGGGGGGGACCAGCTCTAATCAGAACTATGGATAACTGGGGAGAGGAGCTGTGATATATTTATCATAAATCTTAGGTGACAGTCGTAATTTGTAACAAATTTGAACTTTAAATGTAAGCAAGAAATTGGGCAGAACCAAGGCAATTAATTCTGCTCGTTAAAACAGGTCAAAACGCTAATTCTGATGGAATCAATTTCATTTTGTGTCCAGAGACTAGCAGATGAACTTTGCCATGTTCTGGTTATATTTGCAACCTGTAGTTATTCTGACTCTTCCCAAGCTATTATGCTATTAAATATAATTAGCGTACATAAAGTATTTAATAAAGTTGCGCAATTTATAAATTTTTTTTTATGTAGCTTTTGGAGAGTAAGATACAGGAAGCAAGATCAAAGAAGGATACTCTGAAAGCACGTGCTCAGTCTGCGAAGTTTGTCTTCCACCACCTAAATGCATCGCTATGCTCTTTTACCTATTTGTTGCCAACTTAATGATGTCACTAATGGCCACTTTGATGTCCAGGACCGCAAGCAAAGTGAGCGAGATGGTGGGGAATGTCAATACAAGCAGTGCTCTTTCAGCTTTTGAAAAGATGGAAGAGAAAGGTGATGCATTTAGATGGTCATAATTACTCTCACAATTCACCTATTATACATTGAATAAAAAGCTACAATCCTGGATTTTCTGCATTTCAACCCCGTCAACCCTCCCTCTACCCCAGGGTGCTACAGAAAGAGCTGATTATGTATTCAGTTGGCCATTATCCTTCAGAACAAATATGAAGTTAAGAAAACTTGAGAGAGAGAGAGTGCAATATAGGGTTGTCCTCGTGTTCATCACACAGAACCTGCCACCTTTGGCTGAAATTTGAAATGCAAAGATCTAGGCCCCATTTGGATGGCAAGATGGTCTCATCTCATCTCAACATGCAAACACCACAAAGACCAACACTTTTGAATTTCAAATCTTCAACTTTTTCATCTAATTATTACCTAATCATTACAACTTTTACAAACTTCCAAACAAAACACAAAGAACAATACAACTTTGTCAAATTTCAAAACAAAAGTAATAATAAAACAATTTATTCTAACAATACTTAACTTAATAATATATATTTTTTATAGGTATTTTATAATATTTTTATTCAATTTTTTCTCTTTTCTTTCCCAAAATCCAATAAAACATCTTAACTCAAACAATTTCACTACTATTCACAAATCATTTTGCTATTATTCACAAATTTCTCATTTCATTTGAGCATCCAAATGAGGTCACAATATTTCTTTCTTTCTTTTTTCTTTTCTGTTCTTTTTTGGGATAAGTAAACAGGTTACAATTTGGTTTTAGTGACCCAAATATGGAACCTGGTCAGCTGTCAGTCTTTTCATCTTAATTTTGCTGGATTCTTGTTCCATCAAGAAGTAATCTTTGCATATCGTATTGATCCTATTCTTTTGCTATTTAAAATTTATTGATTCTTTTCATCTGGATAGTTTTGGCAATGGAATCCCAAGCAGAAGCTCTTGGTCAATTAACTACTGATGATCTTGAAGGGAAGGTAGACCCATTTCCCTTGCTATTTGGTGCATTCCATATTTGTTAGATCAATGATTATGAGTGAAAAACATCAGAGTAAGTTCCTGCATCTATTGTGAATTAATTTTTAGGTTTTTAGCAAGTCTAATCTGGAAACAAGTCAATGAGTAAAGATCATCACCCTATGTGGATGTACTTTAGAACATATATATAAATGTATATATATATGCACACACTGTGTCTATTTTACATGGATGTATGTTAAAATGCAGGTCTGAGTTCTAAAGTAGATTTGTGAATCTTAAATCACGTTTTAAAGGGTATTGGATCTGCAAGCATCTGCAGATTCCTCTGAGCATCTGAAATCAATAATCTAACATTTTGTTAATTCTAAAGCATGATACACTGCTAAACATTCACAATCTGTTTCTCACACAGGATAATATTGTCTTCACCATTTGATGGCTCCTTTAAAAAAATCATACTTAGCGATGCATGCATAATATTTATGTTGCAGTTTGCACTACTAGAGGGCTCATCAGTTGATGAGGATCTAGCAAACCTGAAGAAAGAACTGTCTGGTAGCTCAAAGGTATGTCTTATATGTCCCCTGTTATATGGGAGAAAGTACAAGTTTTCAACTATTCAGCTAAGTTCCTGGTTGTCTTTTGCTTGAAATTAGTCCATAAATTCATTTCATGATCTGCTCATTTTTAGTAGAACTATTTGGGTTGCAATTGTTTCCTTCACTTTTCAAGGCAATCAGACAAGGGTGGGTAGAAAGAAGGGAAAGAAAATCTCCTGTTGTAAAATGCCTGTGTTTCTTTTTAGTTTATGCCTTCTCAACAACTCTGGACTTTGCCTTGATTTTCTTCTTTTTCTCGACAGAAAGGAGAGCTTCCACCGGGAAGAACTGTCACTACCAGCACAAACAAGGCATATCCGTACCGAGATGCCGATATTGAAATGGAGCTTAATGAACTTAGGCAAAGGGCGAAGGATTTCTAGACTTTCAGATTTTGCCCATCTTAACTTTCCTCTTTCAAGCTCAGCATTGGCTTTTATTTTGCCAACAGATTTAACTTTGTACAGCTAAAAGGCCATACATATTAACATTGTATAGCTAGAAGGTCAAGCTTAAATCAATTATAGTAATGTCTGGACGGGAATGCAATGGAACAGAGCTGCACGCTTATATGCGATAAAACACCATTATTGTGTTCAATATGTAGGCTTATCACGAGCATTATATGCAGCAGAACCCTTGTTTTTGGATAATGCGTGCCATTTTTCCTATTTAATGGACATTTAGAATCGTTCTGAAAATTTCCTTTTATCATTTCCTATTTAATGGCAGGCACGCGGCAGGGGAGCGTGTAAAAGAATGTCTCGGTACCGAATCAGCTAATTTCTTGATAAATGTTTGTTCTGTTTAAGATTTTACAAAAGTCAATTTTTTTTTTAAAATTTTTTAAGAGGACAAAAGTCAAACTTAAAAGACTTGAATATGAGCTATCAGATTTTAAA
Organism: Platycarya strobilacea; assembly: GCA_036898215.1. Lineage (NCBI taxonomy): Eukaryota > Viridiplantae > Streptophyta > Magnoliopsida > Fagales > Juglandaceae > Platycarya > Platycarya strobilacea. The sequence continues at coordinate 41,022,191 of CM072545.1, read as the reverse complement.
ATCGTTTTTATTATAAAGTAGAAACTTCAAATTATCAAGCCATACAGTAACATTAAATGAAATTGACGTAATCTATGTGAATAATCTATTTTAGTCATATAGTTGAACAGAATTTTTTATTCATATTGAGACTTGAAGACAATAAACAAGTGTACACGTAGTCCGGTATCATCTGGGTTGTTTCCTTTTAATAAATAATTTTCTCAGTTTTCGGCAGTCCAATATTCAAAACCAAGAACAAGAACGAGAACATACGAGTCAATTCAAAATTGCCAAGCTTTGATTTGATTATTATATTTACATACCACATATATATTGAATTGAATTTTTATTTTTACTCTTTGTGAGACACTTTTTTCTTCTTTTTTGCACCTAATTAAATTCTTAATTCCCCTATATATAAATATTAAATTTGGTTAGATTGTCGCGCAAGCAATGGTTATCAAGATCAACTCCTACTTTCAGATTAAAAGGGGTTAGAAACATGATGTTTTAAATTTAATTATTTTTAATCTTAGTTGTAAGGGAAAAAAATAGTAAATATGATGAAAATTAAGTTATATAAAATTAACACACGTGGAGATCATCAGACGTATAATTTGACTGTTTAATTCCTACTCGGCTCCTCCCACCAACTTTGGTAGCTAGCTGCTATATTAATATTGTATCGAGGACCTTTAAATTTTTATTTAATTACAAATTAACGTTGTAAATGTAGACTCAACAAACCAAAACGTTCAAAATCCGAAAGCCAACAAAGTGCAAGGAAATCGGAATAATTATGTAACTAAGATCATTATAGGAAACGAAGGGAAGGGACGTCGATCGGTCATATTTGGTGGTTTTTCAAACACACATGCAATATTATTATTTACCTACGTACTAATTTTCTGGCCCGCGGACTCCATTCAAAACAAGAACAAGGCCAATTAATTAGGGCCGGATGTCAACCAAGATCAGATTTTCGTTTAAGAAATGCATTTTTCATCTTAGATTTCGTCATTCTAGCTAGTTGTACTTCTTGTTGTAACACATGATTTAAGTGACTGTCGATTTAATTAATGGTAAAAAATGATAAAATTAAGAACACTAATTAATAGACTACAAAAAAATAGTCTTTTTGCGACGTCAATTTCATCGCAAAAAATAAGAAAGAACGTTGCAAAAAATTATTTCTAGTGGAAAAAAATAATTTTTATTGTGATTAATTGGTCATTTATACCCCTTTTTCTTGCTAGATGATTTATTTGTAAAAGACTAAAATAGATAAAGTCTGCAGAATTAATCTTTGTAAAAGCGTAGATTTCACAAGGATATTTTTTAAAGCTTAGATTTCACTTTAAAAAAAATGTTAAAAAGATATATATATATTTTTTTAGCAAAATCCAATTTTCATATATCTTTTAAGAATTTCTGTAGACACAGAGATCATATTACATAAAAAAAAACTTATAAATTGATGTAGTTTATAGAATTCGCATTATATCTACTTTCTAATAAAAATAATTTACTACATTAAATATTTATAAATTTACTTTTATATAATTTCTTATGACTAAATTAGCATAATATTACTTATTTTTTGAAATTTGTTTTAGGTATTTACTGTATGTAAAACTACCAATAGTGCTGATCTGCACGTATTTGACACGATCGAGTCAAGAACAAGGCCATTTTAATAAGGAGCAAGTTATACGTTTCTCGACTCCTTCCTGCTTGGAGCCCAGGTATACGCTTTACCCAGCAAAACACAGGGTCCAAGCCCCCCCAGTATGTTTCAGCTCTCATCATGTGGACGACTCTTTCCACCCAAAACTCCTTATTCAACACGTAAACCCTAAAAGTAAAAGCCCACCAAATTAAACTCCCATTTCTGAACGACATTATTCAAATCTCCAGACTCCAACCCTATAAATACCAATACTACCCACTCATACTTTGTCATACACAACCACAATTAGTAGCAGCAAATTAAGCTTTATTTTGAGTTGAAAGAAAGCTGTTCGTATATACTAGCAAACTATATAAAAGCTTTTCATTTGAGCAGAAACTTCATACATCGCAGCAATTTAAAACTTGGGCGCTCTGAAAATGAATTTCAGAAGGAGAAGCAGCCTTTTGATCGTCATGATGATGTTTGTCATCACTGTGGGCATCATGATGAGCCATGCAAGGGTTGAAGCAAGCAGAGTGTTACGCGATCAGGACTTTGGCAGTATTAATCACTTAGAGACACAATTATTCTATGCGAAGGCAAAGCACACCATGGCGTCTTGGCTTGAGCGGTTGCCCTCCGGACCCAGCGATAGAGGCGCTGGTCACTAGCTAGCTAGCCAGCTAGTTCGATCGTTGGAATTGTCGAAGTTTTAATTTATACAAATACAGTACTCATGATGTTAAGCAGTACATGAAAACAAACATATATATAACATAGATTTCTATCTTTTTCGGTCGAGATATAAGACGGACGGACGTACGTACGTACGTTTTGTGCGCTGTATGTAAGTAGTACTATACCAGAGAAAGGAAAATGAAAAATAAAATTCATTTATTTGATCAAGTATTTGAAAGGCGTTATTAACCATGTTAGTACAGCTTATTAATTAATTCGATCTTTTATATTTATTATATAATATCCTTTGTGCATGTTGTATGCATGCATGCTGCTTGGACGTGCATGGATCGATAATTTTAAATTCACAATTTTTGCGATATGTATAGATCGTTATCATTAACATTAATTAATAATCCCGCATATATTGATCGATCGAGTTCTAAATTAATTAGAAACATGACAGATAAGAGATCGAAAACAACTGATCGCATATATATTATATGCAGGTTCATGTTCATTCCTAGCTCGAAATTAAAAGAAAAGAAAAGGAATTTAATCTATTCTTTAGCTAATTGATCTCTCTTTTGGTTTTAAACAATGAAGTACGCGCACGTATGATCCTGCATCCTACTAGACCTAGTGTTCATATTCGGCGCATATTATTATAAGAACTTCTTTTTACAAGCGTGCTATTGGTACACAATTCAATAATATTTTATGTATTGCCATTATAAGAAAAATAAGTATTTATTACTAATTATTTGTAATGATAATTGTTGAATCTAAGGTTTCAAGTTTTGTATCTACGTGTAGATTTTGATGATAACAAATAAATTCAAGTTGCAAGTTCAAATTATTTATGCAATGGAGCGAAACGCACATGAAACATAAAAGAACAAGTCTACAAATGAAACTCATAAATTATTTTGTAAATCTCTTGATAAAATTCAAAATTAGATTAAGATTCCAAATTACTTTTTTTTTTTCATAAAATATCAAATTACTTTTTCCATATATGCAAGACATTTTTAAATATTTTAATTTTGAAAATTATTTTTTTTACATGTACATAACATCATGAAACAATATAATTTTGAAAATTATATTTTTTATATAAAAATTTGAATTTATAAAATGATCGATTATCATATTTAACATGTGCATATTTTATTTGAAAGTCTTGAAGGTGGTTGTGTGCTTTTTTGACATATGCAAAAAGAAGATGATTTGGTTTGAAAAATAAATCATGTTCATTTTGTCATGTATGAAAAGCAAAAAGTTATATTTGATTTTTTTGAAAAATGAATGGAGTTATCTTTGACAAATGCAAAAAGGAAATACTTTTATTTAAATTTTTTGAAAAGTGAATAGTGCTCTTATTTGATATGTGAATCTTTTCAAATTTGAAATTGAATACTCATTTGCCTATAAATAGCTCACTTGAGTCTTGCAAAACAACAAGAGCTTACACATCTATTGCTAAATTTTGCATCATTTTTTCAAAACTCTCATTTTCTCTTTTCTAAAATTTTGAGCCTTAATTCTTATTTTTTTTAGAGAGATATAAGTTGCGCTGTATTATTTCTATCTCATTTATTGAGAAGTGTACTTTGATAGTCTACCCACTATCAACTCTTGTATTAGTAAGAGGGTGCGTATAACCCTTGTATGTGTGGAAGATGTTTTACACAGGGAATAGTTGAATCACCAAGTGTGAAGTGATTGGAAGTGTAGAGGGTGTTCTACATGGATTTTTTGGAGCAAAACTGCTAAAAAATGTAATAGGTTTCTATCTTCACCTAAAAGAGATTGAATAGTGAATTTGGGATTTTCAAGAGGTAGCTTGAGGCGAGAACGTAGGCAGTGAGACTGAATTTCGTAAAAATACTGAGTTTGCTTCTTCTTACCTTACTCTTTACATTTCTTGCTGTTTTATATTTTATTTATATTTTATATTGTATATTTGATTTATAAGTGTTAACTTTTATAATATAACCCAATTCACCCCCTCTTTTATTAGTCATCTGGGCAATAAGAATGACTATTTACAATAAAAATATATTCTTTTTGACAAAAAATTAATAATCATTTTAACAAAACATAGTTGCACGTATAGGCCAGATCATCTAATAAAACCACATGGTTAACAATTGAGGGAAAAGATTGAAGTGTATACACAATATATAATACTATTAATTTCACATGAACATATCACATTTAGCACTGTTTTCTCGAATTTTTGGTTATGTTAGACCTACCTACCAAGACTTTACCATTTTAAAATGTGAGCTAGATCAGTTAAAAGGCATCATCAAAACACATGATGATCATGGCCGTCACCAGTATCCATGCACCGACACATTTACTACCCAAGCGTATTTCTCTCTTGGTGCATATATATATAGATATATATATGTGTGTGTGTATGTCTGACATGCAGTAGTATTGTGTGTGGATCTATTTTCATATTGGTGATATATATGCACTACAAGAAAAAGCATGTTTTGGAGGGGTGCAAACTCACCGCAATTGCCCTACTTTCTTGCAGCATAAGACTAGCCGTTGTGATTTCCATTCATTGCTAATGAGTCAAAAGTAATATGTTTGGTTAGAGCAATTTCAATTAAAAATGAAGGTGGTTGCAGTTGCTGCAGATTTTGCCGCCGTTCTTTCCCACAACAAAAGTCAATGGGCAACTAGGGTTTGAGGGGCAATTTTGGTTGGGATATCTTCGAAAATCGTGGTTATTTTTTGCCATTTTTTAAAGCACTAAACTGCAACTTTTGGCTAGTTTTGGGGCGCCGAAATTGTTTGAGATGTTGCCGTCGACATATCTCACATCAATATGTCGATACCAATTTTCTTGATGGGCAATTACTGCCAAATATTGGAACGCCGCAATTGTGGACACACAGAGAGTTTGGATTATTGCAAAAGGGACTACCAAAATAAACATCTTTCCAATTACGGTGAATTTGCTTACGTCGTAATTCGTAGTGAGTGCATGCAGAAAGGAGTGAATATGCTAGAAATGCCAAAAGCACCGCATTTCAAAACCTAAAGATTGTGGGTATCTGTGGTGAATAATTTCTCAATAGCGACTTGAAACCACAGCAAAAACTAGTTAGAGGATTTAGCAAATCACAGGAATATGTATATGAATTTTTATACTTTTTTTGGATTCATTAGCTATGTTATTAGTATGTCTGGAACTAAACCTAGGTAAGTGTTCCTCAATCTCCCTAGTTAATTGTTCCTCAATCTCAATTGTCACCCATTTGCATTTCCTCTAATAAATCTAGATTTTTTGTATAGATATGTACAATTGATCCTTTGCCAATCAACTCTTTTTTACAATATGTATCGATTGAACAATCTTGTAAAAGAATTTCAACTCATTTGCTAATAGCAAATTGAATAGCCTTGTATCAATTTCATCTCATTTAATTTGTGCTCTGCTAAGCCTGTTTTGAGGACTTTTTGTTTTGTGTTTAAATTAGGAAATTTACATATTTGGCAAAATAGAACACCATATATCTCACTTGCACTTTCATGTACATTGCCATCCAGTTGTCATACAAGCTTGAACGAACATCTCATATACTTTTACCTCATACATTATAGCACGTAAAAATATTAAATGTCATGCAAAATCAAACTTAAATTCCTAAATACATAGGGTCACTAAACATATAAATATCATGTGCCACTCATTAATCCTAGAAGTGAAGTCTATATCTTGTATCCTTCAGGCAGGCTCATTAGCTTATATCAACCTGTGAAAGCTACATGCATATTATATAGATGAAAACAATTACAATCAAAACAAGTGTAGAGCCTACATGGCATCATTCAACATGCATATTGAACATAAATCCATCACCTTTGCTCTATTACATAAATACCTAGAGCAGATTTGATGGTTACCTAGTGAGCTAGATTCTCTTAAGTTGTAGGTTAGTATCACAAACATAATGAAACTGTGTCTTACTACTTGTACTTGGCGTCACAGTATCTTGGAAAAAGAGAATAATATACAAGAACTTTAGAAAAGTAAGAAATTATAGGAATGTGCAATATGAAAGTATAAAACTACATTTAGTATTAATATTTTATATCAGTGCATTCTAGAGAAGATTTTTATTTATTTTTATTTTTTTATTATTTTAACAAGTAAATTTATTGAGAAAGGGAAATAATTTGTACTGAACCATAATGAGAAACTTTTAACAAATAAGAAAAAAGTGGAAGAACTAGGCTCCTCTCAAAGCTAAGAATTAATGCAATAGGTAGAAGAGATGTCCAATCATGCATTCTGATCACACCAAATAATTTTGAAAAATTCCATGGTCAACACTAATCAAATGCATAGTGAACATAATCCATCACCTATACTCTATTACAGAAATACCTAGAGAAAATTTGATTTTTACTTAGTAATTAGTTGGATTCTCTCAAGTTGCAAGTTTTAATATCACGAACATTTTGGGAATCTTGTCTTACTACTTGTACTTGGCATCACAACATATTGGGAAAAGAGAAAAATATACAAGCAGGATTAGAAAAGTAAGAAAATGTAGGAATATGTAATATGAAAGTATAAAACTGAATCTAGTATTAAAGATTGTTTTATTTCAACAAGTAACTTCATCGAGAAAAGGGAACTAATTTGTACTGACCATAATGAGGAATTTTTAACAAATAAAAAAAAAAAGTAGAAGAACTAGACTAGTCCTCTCAAAGCCAAGAAATGTAACAGGCAGGGTAGAAGAGATGTTCAATTCAAGCATTCTGATCACACCAAGACATGTAGAAAATTTCATAATCAAAACAATTACATGCATACTAAGCATAATCCATCACCTATACTCCATTATAGAAAATCTGATTTTTACCTAGTAAGCTAGATTCTCTCGAGTTGCAGGTTTTAATATCACAAACGTAATGAATTATTCACCTCTCTTAATCATTGCAAACAAGACACATGCAGTTGGAAGGAGTTTTAAAGCATACTTACAAAGTGTTATACAAACCTTTAACAAAATAATTCACAACACCATTTTGCAGCTAATATATGCCCATGACTTTGTTGTGACGCCATTCCAGCAATTAAAATAATTTCAACAGCTTGTACCATTTTTCCCTTTACAAATATATAACAAAATATACGCCTACCACCAAAATTTATGAATACTTCTTAACAAATTATAAAAAAAACTCCCATTTTAGAGAACCATCCGACTAAAGATCTACTTGAGCGTCTCTATTAGACGCTCCTTGAGATGTTGGGTCATTACTCCTATGGTCATGGAACATTTGCCATGCCAATAATTAGGTTACATCCCTTTTTAGGTCATCCACTTTGGTCTTAATCTTATACACCAATATCTCATTTTTATGCTTCTCATTTTTTTGGGCTAAGTGCTCGACTTGTGCTGACATAGCTGATTGTCTAGTCTCGAGTATAACTGAATTACCAAGTCCTCTTTCATGACTAGACCTGTGTCCTAGTACATTTTTGTATATTGTATTTGCAACCCCATTTATGCGCTCCTTAGGCTAAATCTCATCTAATTTCTCCCACGTTGTATTCTGATACAAACATTACGAGAGTTATAGTTAGGGGAAATAAATAAACTAAAATGGTTATCTATAAATGGAACAATATAGCTTAAAATGAGTATGTTAGAGAGCACACACATGGTTTGTTTTTGGCATAGGAGTGACAATGCTCATTTTTTCTTTGACCAATGAATATTACCCTTGTTTATAGAACCTATTTATTGTGGCGCTTGGACCCTTCAAATACATACATGAATATTACCCACACCTCTTTGATTTACACAATAGCATTGACCAATATGCTTATAAAGATTAAAATCCTAGAATCTTAGCATCTTTTGCATTAACCTCACAAAAGACTTTTTGTTTGCGATGTGGTTCATATGCTATTTTTTCCTATTTTCCTTATTTTGATTTGATATTTCTTGCAATATAAATAGTTATATTCACACGTCCATACTCACACAAATCGGCTTCCAATAACCTTTCATCAAATCAAGTACTAATTAATCTAGCACATGATTTACTTCTACACAACACTTGTTACCTTGAATTTATTGCTCCCTCATCTCTCACATGGTATAAACTTTGGTTAGATTGTCGTGCAAGCAATGGTTATCAAGAACTCGTACTTCAAATTAAAAGGGGTTAGAGTTAGACATATTTTAAATTTAATTATTTTTAATCTTAGTTTTAAGGGAAAAATAGTAAATTATATGATGAAAATGTTATATAAAAACACACGTGGAGATCAGACGCATTTTGACTGTTTAATTCCTACTCGGCTAGCCTCCCACCAACTTTGGTAGCTATCATTGTATCGAGGACCTTTAATTATAAATTACGAACGTTGTAAATGTAGACTCAACCAGTGGCCCCACCCCTTCTCTAATAATAATAATAATAATATTATACATTTTTTTAAAGAAAAAAAAAATATTAGTTTTTTATAATTTAATAAAATAATATTAAATTTATCTTGTATTGACCCACTCTTTAAAAATTATCTTGACTCCCTTTACAAAATCTAATTTAATTTAAAAATAAATTACGTCTCATATAAACTAAAATAATATAATAACATGTGACATGTTTTTATTATTAAAAAAAAAGTTAGATGATTTCTAAGTATATATTTTTAATATATTTTTATTATGATGAGATATTCTTGATATATTATATACTTTTTTAATACATAAATTGTATTAAATATATTTTATTTTTATTATAAATCTTACTATCATATTATTCTATACCACATTAAAAATTATATAAAAAAAAATATTTTATATATTTTATTTTAGTACTATTTGAACTCTCTAAAGCAAATACCTACTCAGCCGCTGGACTCAACAAACCAAAACGTTCAAAAATCCGAAAGCCAAAGCGCATGGATCCGGAATAAGATCATTATGGGAAACGAAGGGACGTCGGGCATCATATTTGGTGGTTTTTCAAAACACATGCAATAATATTATCTACCCACGTACTAATTTTCTGGCGGACTCCATTCAAAACAAGAACAAGACCAACTATCTCTATAGTCCATTCAAATTTTCCAAACAATGGACTAAATTAATTAGGACCGGATGTCAACCAAAATCAAATTTTAATTTCATTTAGGAAATGCATTTTTCATCTTAGATTTCGTCATCTCTAGTTGTCCTTGTTGTTGTACAGTAGGGCTGTCGATTTAAATGGTAAAAAATGATAAAATTAAGAAAAATAATTAATAGTATTTATTACATACACTCCCTAATATTTCTAAGATCTTCAGCTTTTTTAATTTATTTTATTATTCCTTTCTAGTATAGATTTTCTATATTTTGTTTATGTTATAGACTATATTCTATATATAATATAATTTGTTATAATTTTATTATATAATTAATTTATATATTATGTTCCCTAAGCAGATTATCTTGATCCGCGCATATATTGCGCAAATCTAAAGCCGCATGCAGCTCCATAGCCGCATGCAGGCTTGCAGCTCCGTGGATTTACCTGTATAAGCCGCAGCTCTTGGACAACACGAAGTGCGGTATGTAAAAGAGAAGAGAATGATTGATTTATAAAAGATTAGTTCTCCTTGTATTCGGAGATGAGATGAAATGATTTGAGATAAATTTATTTTTTTAATAATATTATTATTTTAAAATTAAAAAAATTATCTTAAAAATTGAAAAAATTGTATTGAAATTTGAAAAAGTTGTAATGTAATTTGTATTTTATATAAAAATATGAAAAAAATATAATGATAGATTTGAGATGAGTTGAGATGATATAAACTCACTCACGAATACAACCGAGACCTTAAAATAAATAAAGTCTGCACAATTATTTGTAAAAAAGTATATTTGACTTAAAAAAAAATATTTTAACTATAAAATGATTATATAAGACTAGTAATTTTATAATTTAATATGTTTTGATATAGTCTTTATAAAATTATTTGTATTATATTAATATAAATCTAATGATTCACATGAAATTATTGTTAATTTGTAGAAACTTTTTTTTATGTTGAATATAACACTCATTTTTTGAGATTTGTTATTGGTATTACTTTATGTAAAACTGCCAATAGTGCTCTGCATGCGCCACGTATTTGACATGATCGAGTCAAGAACAAGGCCATTTTAGTAACGAGCAAGTACGTTTCTTGACTCTTTCCTGCTTGGAGCCCAGGTATACCCTTTACCCAGCAAAACACAGGGTCCAAGCACCCCCATGCAATATGTTTCAGCTCTCACGTGGACGACTCTTTCCACCCAAAACTCCTTAGTCAACACGTAAACCCTAATAGTAAAAGCCCACCGAATTAAACTCCCATTTCAGAACGACATTATACAAATCTCCAGGCTCCAGCCCTATAAATACCGATACCACCCACATACTTCGTCATACACATCCACAATTATTAAAAGCTTTATATTTGATCAGCTGAAAGCAAGCTGTTCATATATACCAGCAAATTAAAAGCTTTTCATTTGAGCAGAAACTTCGTACGTATATTGCAATAATTTATAACTAATTGGGCGCTCTGAAAATGAATTTCAGAAGGAGAAGCAGCCTTTTGATCGTCATGATGTTTGTCATGACCGCTGCGGCCATCATGATGAGCCATGCAAGGGTTGAAGCAAGCAGAGTATTATGCGATCAGGACTTTGGGAGTGTTAATCATCTGGAGACACAATTATTCTATCAGAAGGCAAAGCACACCATGGCATCTTGGCTTCAACGGTTGCCCTCCGGACCCAGCGATAGAGGCGCTGGTCACTAGCTAGTTCGTACGTTGGAATTGTGAAAGTTTTTTTTTTTTTAAAATACAAATATAGTACGTACGTTCTCATGTTACGCAAGTACAATCATGATACATAGATTTGTATTTTTTTGGGTCGAGATATACTTAATTACTGGTTATACGATACCAAACAAAGGAAAATAAGGAATAAAATTCATTTATTTGATTAAATTGATGAAAGGTGTTGTTAGTACAAGATCAGCTTATTAATTAATTCGATCTTTTTTAGTCTATTCTTTGTTGTGTATGCATGCATGCATGCATATTGCATGGACGTGCATGCAGGAATTGCATGGACGTGCATGGATAGATAATTTTAAATTCACAATTTTCGCGATATATATAGATTATCATCATGAACAATCAATCCCATATTGGTCGTTCTAAATTAAGGAAAATGACAGATAAGATATCGAAAACAACTGTTCATATATATATATATATAAATGTTAGGGATCCTTATTTTGAGATCCTTATTTGGGAATTCTTATTTGGGATTTTTTTTAGTTTCTTATTTTACATGATTTTTATATAAGTTTTTTAAAACAATGTTGTGATTTTTTATATTTTTAAAAAATGTTTTAAGATGTTAAAAAATCATGTAAAAAAATGAAAATTTTAAGTGTTTTAAAATGATGTTTTATTTAAATGATTTTTTTAATATCTTAAACCATTTTTTAAAAATATAAAAAAGTATAACATTGTTTTAAAATACTTATATAAATATCATGTAAAATAAAAAAAAAACTATAAATACTTGTATAAAAATAATGTAAAAAAAAAATCCCAAATAAGAATTCCTAAATAAGAATTCGAAAATAGGGTGTGCAGGTTCATGATCATTCCTAGCTCGAAATTAAAAGAAAAGAAAAGAAATTTAATCTTTTATCTTTAGCTAATTGATCTCTAGCTCTTTTAGTTTTAAACAATGTACGATCCATCGTACGTACTATACCTGTTCATATTTGCATATTATAATAATTCTTTCTACTAGCTGCTACTGTGTTACGTACACAATTCAATAATAATATTCCACGTACCGCCTATAGGCCAGATCTAGCAACCCACATGATCATTAATATAGAGGGAAAAGATTGAAGTGTGTACACAATAATACTAGTAATTTGACATGATGATCATATCACGTTTAGCACTCTTTTTCCGAACTTTCGGTTATATAAGATCACCTACCATACTCAAAAGAGTTTTAACCTGTTAGAATGTGAACTAGCTAGATCAGTTAAAAGGAATCATCGAACACATGGCATTGATCATCTGGTCACCAGTACCCATGCACCGACGAATTTACTACGTACCCAATGTGTCTGACATGCATGCGGTACTACTGTCTGCACTCATATGATGTATGTCTAGGCCGCCGTATATATATAAATATATGAGTTATTCTACCCCCTACCATTAATTGAAAATTCAAATTAAGTACGGAATATGAAAAAAGTATTCATTTTATTAGATTTTCCAATTTTGATAAAAAAAAAGCTTAGTTAGATAAGTCATTTTATATTAAGAAAATACAGAAATTGAAAATGAAAAATAATTTTTAAATAAATAATAATTAATTGTTAAATATTACGTGTATATATATAATATATATCCTAATGGCCGGCCGGCCAGCCGGGTTAACATTTATCATCATACGTATAGAATGATCGGCCATGCATATATGTACGCAGTTCGATCGGTCCCGCAAAACCGCACGCAAAATGATCAACAGGACCGAATTAACAGTGCGACTCCTTTGGTTTGGGAAGCTGGTTTGGTCAACAAATCATCATGAATCACAATTGAGGATTATATAACTAATGTTATTTCTACGTATTTTTTATGCATTCTAATCTAATAAAATTTATTTTGTATTTTATATTAAAAAAATGACGGAATCAATCACATAACATAATATACAGAATATATATATATACACAAATTTATATAACTGCACATGAAACTTTTATATCCTTTTTAATTTTCACGAGTCAATTTGAAGAGCCTTCACATGCACTTGAAACTTGAAAGATAATTCATCACAGAAAAAGAACAAAAAAAAAAAAAATTCAAAGCGCGCGCGCGCACATGTAGTTGACAATTCAGACCAACATATAGTATTTACACGACAGGAGTTGCCCTTTGCACGTATCCCGGCCATCTCATGCCCAAGCAAATTCAAACTCCTTGGTCAACACGTAACTACTCCTTGGCCTTAAAAGTAAAAGCTAGCCCACCAATTTCCCCTCCCCCACTAAAAAAGTCCAAAAAGACGGGTTCGAAACTCAAATATCACTGCATATAAATACCAGCACTCCCACATGTAGTTCTCTCACATCCACAACTACAATTACACAGAAAAGCTCTCTTCTAAAACATCTCGTCTCTTTCGAGCCAAAAAACTTCATAAATCCGGCCAGCAACTTATAAGGTCGATTCTGATAAAGATGAATTCCAGAATCAATATAATTAGTACTCATCTTCTGATAATTTTTGTCATCTTTGTGGGCGTGATCTTGAGCCATGATGGCTCCGGCAGGGTAGAAGCAAGCAGAGTGTTACCGGAGTATTCCGTGAGTGCTAATCACCTCGACATGACCTATTCGACTGTGATCTACGAGAAGGCGAAGCATACCATGGCGTACTGGCTCGAACGGCTGCCGTCCGGACCTAGCCCCAGTGGTCCTGGTCATTGATTATCACTTATTCCAATTAATTCCTCAAAAAGGTCTTAATTTGTACCTACTTTTACACATATTTATACACCCGGGTCACCAGACATGAGTATTGAGTACCCCAATTATTAGAAAACAAGCTAGCTGGCATAAACGGGCCGGGTCCCGTCTTTCTTTTATTTCTTAATTTTTTTTGTTTGTTCTCGGCGAAGCTGGATCTATAGACTGTACCTTTTACCACAAGATTTTCATGCGAAACAAATTAGGACAAATAAAAGCTGCTAATATTATTGATTTATGTGGTCCAGTATTATATGAATCATGCTATAATAATTTCTATCGATTATTTTACGTGGCGATGATCATTATCATCAATCTTGAACATTGAATTTGTCGATCAAAAAGCCAGATGAGATTGAATGCGATAATTACAAACATATCCAATTAATCTCTGACCTCTATCTGATCTCTCTCTCTCTCTCTCTCTCTCTCTAGTTATATATATATATAATACATTTTAACAATATGTTAAAATGTATTTCAAAATGTGTACGTCATTTCAAAATGTATAAGGTAATTGTAAAATAGAACACGTGATATTCTAACTAATTATATGATAATTTATTTTAATAAAATGGTTAGTTAATTACCACATATATAATTTTAATGAAAGAGTTGATCTTGTGCGATAAATATATAATGGGATACAGTGAAAGTACCACCTCATTTATATTATTGGGAGTGTTTAACAATTCCTCGTTATTGATGATGATAATATAATAGCAATCGAAAGATCATAAAAGGTTCCAGTACCCTAGCTGCTAGTATGAAACATGTTACTCAGTACAGAAAATGATACTCATTTCCTGGTCGGTAACCTGGAGGCTTTCACACTTACAAACTTACTTGGTATGAAAGGGTACTACTAATTATAAGAGATCACACTACAAGAAAAATAAGCTTTTGTACCAATTTAATTACGATTAAATAATTATTTATAGTCGATTTTAGTTGTAAATAGTCATTTGGTCGCAATTAAATAGTCACAAATAAGTAGTTTTCTTATAGTGTCAATAGGGTGGCTTGAATAGTAAGTTAAGATGAAATGAAATAAAAGTTGAGTAGAATATTATTAGAATATAATTTTTTTTAATGTTATAATTATTGTTTTGAAATGTAAAAAATTGAATTATTTATTATATTTTGTTTGAAAGTTTAAAAATATTGTAATGATTAGATAAGATAAGAAAAGATGAAAATGTTTTTGAATCGCCACTTTCAGTCAAATCTTATATGAGATATATATATATATATATATATATATATTATATTATGTTTTTCTCGTATCCGATGTAGACTGTAGCTAGTAAATGTTTATAGTTTATACGAAATGTGTGGAAAATGCTCGCAAGAAATATTGGGAACAAAAGTTGAAAATATGGCCGCGGACTATCGCGAGTATTTGAAGTCATAAATCGGCCAAGTTCCACAAATTGAAACATATACTTTCTGTTTCACGATTTGAGATCATGATATATGTCATGAGCATCATGCTATCATATTCATGTGTTAGGAACTAACTAAAAGCTTTACTCATGAGTAGTACTACTATTAATCCAAATTAACATGAAAGCACAATAAATATACAAATATATATATATATATATTGTTAATTATATATATTGAAACTAGTAGCCAAAAACTCTACTAGTTTCAGAATTACAATTAGAGTATTAATATTGGTCTCATCAAAATAAATCATCAGATCTTGATAAAAAATATAAATTTACACATATATTTAAAAAAATTCATCATATTTAATTAAATATGATAAAAAGAAAGTATAAAAAATAATATAAATATACTTTTTGTCTAATTTTTGAATAATAAATCATTAATTTTTTTTTTGTCATATTTGATTAAATATGATGATTTTTTTTTAAAATTTTTATATATGTGTAAATTTGTATTTTTTTTTTTATCAAAATTTGATAATTTATTTTAATAAGACTAATATTAATACTCTTAATTTTAAAATGAGGGATAAGGTTTTGACCGGCAGCTAGCTAGCTGATACAAGCCTCCGACAAAACCGATGCTGTCAAAGTCTCATCTGGATCAGTTTGGAATTTAATTAGGAGGCCGACAGCTAGTACTTATATATTACAGATATATAAATTAAAGCAATGGAATTTCTGGCCTTCATTCTTAATTATTTCGGTACCTAATTCATTTTGGTAACAAGAGTCAAGACACGCCAGTCATTTAAATTTCTCAACCTCTGACTAGCTATAGCTTGCTGGTCATGATCATCTCACATGGCACCCATAATCAAACAGCTTGGGGAATTTGCACGCTATTCTTAATTCTTTCACGTCACACGTGGCTGGCAAAAATCAGTACGTACCCTCAGCCCAATTGTATCTTGTAAATTCAAACGTTTAATAATCAGATTTAAGTCCCATCATTTGACAAATTCAGTGATCGTTACGTGGAAACCCCTATTGCATGACGTGTATCCGACAGTACCCAGAAAATTAAGCCGAGTGATATTATACAGCTCCATTAATGACTAATTCAACGTACTTGGTTAAAACGTTACCTCCTTATAAAAGCCCCTGCAAATTACTTTCCTAATAATTATATATACATTCCAGCATATAATATATATATAAATATATCTTTATATATATATAAAATAGTTATCTAATACAAAATTTTATTTTAACAATTTTTTTTTCTATTAAATTTAACACTTTCTATTATTTTTTTGTTAAAATAAATACTGTATTTAATAAGAAATATTATTTTAACTATAATCCATTAATTCCATTAATTATCGAAATAATGTTCTTGACATTATATTTAATTACATTACTTTATTTTCTATAACGATAAACTTTTCATTTAATTTTTTTTATGTAAAATAAATATAGAATAATAATAATAGTATAGAATGATAAAATAATAGTATAGAATATATAACAATATAAATAAATAAACCATTCATAACAATGCAACAATGTAATCCTCACTTAAAGATGTTAATTTATACGTTAGAGAATTTAATTTTATTCATGAAAATTTATTCATATTATATGATTAATAATTTCATTTTTTAAAAATTATTTTATAATTTTAAAATGAATGTATTATTTATTTATTTTTTTAGATGATAAATATACAGTATATACAATTAACTATAATTATATTAAATTGGTAATAATAGATAATAAATATAATTATATATTATATATGTTTGATATTTAATTGAAATATATATCATCTAATAAATTTACATATTTAAAATTAAAATTTTATGTTATAAATTATAATATAACATTCTTTTATATAAATTATAAACTAAATAATTTATTTTTTATAAAAATTATATTATTTCTTAAAAATAATCACATAACTAAAAAAATTGTAGATGATTCAAGTTTATGTAGATCTAGAAAAACTCAAAAACTAAAAACATAAGTATTTTGATATCCTCTCTTTTGAGGCTGTACTAAATGACGCAAATATTAGATCATCGTCTTAGAATTATAAAAATATAATATTTTGAATGAATATTTTATTAAAGTTTTAATCAAAATTATTTCAATCAAATTTGATAAATTTATAGGATATGTTTATTTATGAGACTATCTTATTAATTTTATTAATATATTATTTTTATAATATATGAAAACATGTAATTATTTATCATCCATTTAATTATGAATAATTTTCTAATTTTCGTTAAAAATTAAACTAGATAAACATGCTTTGCACGTTACTTTTATATAGTATGGGTTTAGGGTCTAGCTGATTACGTTACTTTTATATATATATATATATAGTGGGTTTATATAGCTGAGTACGTTACTTTTATATATATATATATATATATATATACACAAAACAATTAATCAGCGTCTCAGCTCTTTTCAAATCACACGTACTCAGATATATCAGCAACGTACTTAATTGGCAGCATTTTCTAATTAAGATGTCTCCGGTGGAAGAGTACCGGCACCATTTTGATGTTCGATCGTTGTCATGATCTTGGTAGAAATTTTGTGCCACAATAATGGCCGGGTCGAAGCAATCTGCAGAATACTAATGTTGAATGAGAATGATAATATTATTGCCTTGCAAATAATCACTTGCTGAATACTCAAATACTCAATTGTTTACGAGAAGACAAAGGCGCATAGCATGGGTTATTGGCTTCAACGGTTGCCATCAGGACCTAGTTCTAGCGGCCCGGGTCACTTGTTTGTCGATCGAGTACTCACTCATGATAAAACCATGCATTCTGCAACTATATACATTAGTGCTTGCATGGCTAAGAATTAAAAGTGGATTAATATTGTGTGCATTATGGATAGTACAGATCCATGCAGGGATCTATAGTGTGCACACCACTCGATCAAAAGTCGAATTTTAAGCTTATCATGAAATGCCACATCAATGCTGATATGGCACCACGTACGTCAGCTAGCTATATATGTGTTAAATTTACATACCCATGTACGTACGTGCAGAATTAGGATTATCAGTAATACATTTTTGCACATAATTATATTAAAAGTAATATCATATATTATAAAATTGTTTAAAAAAATACATGTCTATAAATTATCTTATAAGATAATTTTCTTTAAAATTTTTGTAATTTGCTAGAGACAACCATTACAATAATAAAAGAAAATAAAATATCAACTTAAAATTTTTCCTTCAAATGAAGCTCGATGACGTTCTTTCATAGAATAAAATTCATTTATTATTATATCTAAAATGAAATTTTTGACAATTTCTTTCTCAATATAAATTAGTAAACGATCTGCAAGAAATCTATCTTCCATTTGAATACGCAATCTAATTTTATAAGTTTATGAAAGAAAATGCTTGCTTAGTAATAACAGTAGAAACGAAAAGAGTTAATACTAAACAAATTAACCTGTTAGTCAAATAATAATATTTGATTTTTTTAAAATTTCTAATTTTTTACATAGTTAACATAATGTAAAAATTTAGATCCATTAGCACATCAAGTTAAAGTAGAGGAATAATTTGGATGTACTTAGCCATAAGGTAAATCGAAAAGTTAAGAGTACGGAGGCTAGGTGAGTATTGGGGAGTAGTTTTTTATTTTATTTTTTGATAAATTGGGAGGGAGGCAATTTTAATTATATAAATATATATATTTATATACTATATTAGTTTTTCTAAAAACATTGGGGGTGGTAGTCCTCCTAACTTATAAGTAGTTCCGCCCCAGCCCGCACATATATTTGTTCGCGCATGCATGCAAATTAATTAATTACTGTCTTGGTTATGTCGTGGTTAATGTATGGTCTTTAACAGTACGAGGGCATAATTAATTACTTCCGCGTAGCATTTTTTCGTTTAATAGGCACTTACGTACGCCTAGCACTAAATCGTGCATTACGTAGATAAAATATATAGACATGATGATATTGATCCAATAACGTGCAACAATGGGCCGAGTAACCCAATAACTTACGAGCTAGCTGAACCCAATATTTAGAGGATGGGCTGAAGGTTTTAGTTGACATAATTATTGGGCTCAGATACGGTTAAATTTAAGAATAATTATCATTCTTTTATTATTATTTTTTATTTTTTATTTTTTTGAAAATTATTTTACTTAATGATTAAAAAAGTGACTATTAATAAAATTGTATATATATATATTTAATTTTTTTTAATGATTAAAGATGTTAAAAAAATATTAAAAAAAAAAAACATTATAAGTGATAAATTAGTGATAAAACGGGACTTTTATTTCAAACGGGACTTTTAATTAATTAGGTTCATTGAAATACATATACACGAACGCGCAATATTGTTTCCAAAGAACTTGCTGTTTACAATTTGGTGTGTAAGTCGTAAACACCACTATTTTGTGAAAAGTATAATAATTATTACAACTATATATGCATTTCAATTCGACTCACTGAAATGCATTGATCTACAACAATTTAGGCCAAGAATTAAGCACAAGCAATATATATATATATATATATATATATATAAATGTAGTCAAGAAACAATAAATGTAGTCATGGGCTTACAAGCAACATACAATCATTTAAAAATATATATATTTATATATAAGATTCCCATAATAAAATATATATATATACATATATAGTAATTAAGTTATAGGACAGTCGGATACAATTAATATTTTAAACGAATATAGATTTTCATCAGCTATAATTATTGTATGTACTCCTTTATTAATATTGGTATTGGTTGGACAAATATTGTACGATCAAATTTGTTAATTGGAATGATTTGCTGTCTATTAATCTGTCTTCTTTCTAGGTAGCTTATCTTTAGCGTAAGTTTGGACATAAATTCTCGCGTAAAAAATCGTAATATATTTAATTCCTAAGTAAGAGGGTTTACGATTTACATGATCGATTAATCTTTTTATGTTTTTATGTTTTTTGTTTAATATACAAAGGTAGGAGGGGTAATACTAAAGGTAGTTTTCTGACATGACCATAATAGTATCTTACCGGCCGTTTGGAAATTGAATATTTTGGTAGAAGAAGCGTAGACATCAAAAAATGGAAATTCTCTTCTAGCTTAAGTTGAGTTTGAGCCATAACTTGGACCCCAATCTCGTTACCAAACTCAATAATTTAGTTTTAGACGGTTCGATATTCATATTAGAACTAAGGGCCTATTGCCAAACTACTTGGGAGTGGTCGTTGACCATTGAGTCACCAACCTTGATGGCATGACTAGTTAACTATAGTTTTAACGCCTTGTACTCTCTTATTGTGAGAAAGAGAAGAAAAGAAGGTGCAGCAAAATCATAAAAGAGAAAAGCTTCTTTAATATTGAAGAAAAAAAAGATCGAACTAACAATAAATGAAAAAGAGGCAAAATATATCAGCTACGTACATGCCTAATAAAAAGTTTGCTTATAAAATATTAGATTAGTTGCTATGTGAAGAGCGGTTTGATTATCACAATAAAGAGTACCAGCTTGTGGATGAGAAATTTGGAGGTTAGCTAAGATGTATCTTAGCCAGGTAAGTTCAACACAACTGGTGACCATTACACGATATTCGGCTTTCGCCGAAGAACAAGAGACTACGGTTTATTTTTTTGATTTTCAAGAAACAAGAGAATTTCTTAGCAGGATGCAATAACTAGTCACACATTTGCGAGTGTTTGGGCAAGAAGCTCAACTTGAGTCACAATATGCTCGCAATTCCAACGAAGGACTAGCTGAGAAGAAAATCACTTGATCTGGAGAGGATTTGACATATGTCAGAAGCTTGTGTGTAGCAGCCAAGCGGACATTAATTGGCTTATCCATGAATTGGCTCAAAGTCTAGACACTATAACTAAGATCTAGGCAAGTAATTGTTAAGTACAGCAACCTTCAAATAAGCCATCTGAAAATAGTGGGGTCATATAACAAATACCCAGTTTCCTTGTTGAACTTAACATTCTGATCCATAAGAATCTTAGAAGGATGAGAACCAAGAATTCCTGAATATGCTAGGATGTCTATTGCATACTTACGTTGGCAAATGTAAATGCCCTTAGAGGACCTAGCCACTTCAATCCCAAGAAAATATCGCAGTGAATCAAGATCTTTGATCTAAAATTTATTATATAAGAAATCCTTAAGAACATTAATAGAGGTCATGGAAGTGCTGGCAACAACAACGTCATCAACATAAACTAAAAGGGTTGTAAAAGACTCAGCAATATTCATGGTGAAAAAACTATAATAAGCTTTTGACTGTTGAAACCCAAAGTCAAGAAGAGAAGTAGAGGATTTTGAATACCATTGTTTTGAAGCTTATTTAAGTCCATACAAACTTTTAAGAAATTTGCACACATGATTAGGACCTCCTTTGTTGTAACCAGGTGGCTTGTGCATGTAAATCTCTTCTCGTAAGTCCCCATGAAGAAAAACATCGTTTACATCAAATTGATATAAAAATCAGCCTTGACCAGCAGCAATAGAGAGCAAATATCGTACAGTCACCATTTTAGCAATGGGGTAGAAGGTTTCATTATAGTCAATTCCTTCTAGTTGTGTAACCCTTTAACTACTAGCCTGATGTTGTTCCTTTCTACAGTGCCATCAGAATTAAATTTTACTTTATAGACATATTGACAATCTATAGTAGTTTTACGAGGGGGTAGATTGGTTAATTCCCAGGTATTGTTTGCCTCCAAAGTTAGCAATTCAGTTTTCATAGCTTGGCACCATTTTGGATCTTTCACAGCTTGAGCATAGGTAGTTACTTCAAAATGGGTGGAAATGGAGGAAGAAAAAACTTGGAAATGTGGAGAAAGTCTATGATATGAAAGGTAATTAGAGAGAAAAAGAAATACTTGGTGTGTGTGTTGGTACCTTAGGCAAAAACTAAGCTGGAGAGTTAAGTTGGACTTGCTCACAATGAAACTCTTGTAGATATTGAGGTGTTTTTCTAGTTCTAAGGGACCTGTGAAGTGGAGTATAAGTAGTAGGATTATTGGCTAAGGGAAAAGTAACAAGAACAAGGGAAGATGAAGAAGGGTTATGATGGAGATTGGAAGGTGTTGCAGGAGTGTCTAAAAAAGGTTGTCTGTAGCAATAGGTTTGAAAATAGATTCATCAGCTAAAGGGTAAGTTTCAAGTGAGGAAAAATTCTGTTAAGCGATATGGACTGATCAATATGGCGAGGTAAAAGCCAAGAAGGAGAAATATCATTTTCAGTGGAAGAAAGAGATTAAGAAATGTTTTGAAATGGAAAAATTGATTCGTGAAACACAACATAACGAGATATGAAGATTCTGTGACTATCAAGGTCCAATAACTTATATCCTTTAACTCCAAAAAGATATCCAAGAAAGAGACATTTCTTTCCTCTAGAATTAAACTTGTCTCGATCTTGAGACAAAGTAGTGGAAAAACAAAGGCACCTAAACACTCTTAAATGGTTGTAGGACGATTTAGTGTCAAAAAGAATTTGGTAGGGACTTTTGTTATCTAGCAAAGGTGTAAGAGTTCTGTTGATCAAATAAGCTGCAGTTAAAATACAAGTATTCCATTACTTGAGAGGAACATTTGACTAAATCTTCAGAGCCCCAGAAACATTCGAAAGGTGTCTATGCTTTCTCTCTACAATTTCATTCTGTTATGGGGTCTCTACACAGCTTCTTTGGTGAATCATACATTTACTAGCAAAAAAATCTGTCATTTGGAACTTCCCTCCATTGTCACTTCTAATGATTTTAATTCTAGCCCCAAACTAAGTTTCAACAAGATTATAAAATAACTCTATACACTGCCTAGTTTCATATTTGGTTTCAAGAAGATACACACAAGTACTTTTTGAAAGGTCATCAACAATGATAAGTGTTGAACCCAAGGTTTCAAGTCTCGTATTTACGTATAAATTTTGATGATAACAAATAATATTGAAAACTCAAGCTCAAGTTGTCTATGCATGAAGGGAGCTAAACACATCAAGAAATCAAGCATGAGCAAGAAAGATATCAAGTCTACAAATGAAGCTCATAGATTATTTTTATACATCTCTTGATAAAATTAGAAATTGGATTAAGGCTCCAAATTACTCTTTTTTCTCATAAAACATCAAATTATTTTTTCCACATATGCAAGACATTTTTAAATGTCTTAGTTTTGAAAATTATGTTTTTCACATGTGCATAACACCATCAAACAAAATA
This sequence comes from Platycarya strobilacea, assembly GCA_036898215.1. Lineage (NCBI taxonomy): Eukaryota > Viridiplantae > Streptophyta > Magnoliopsida > Fagales > Juglandaceae > Platycarya > Platycarya strobilacea. The sequence continues at coordinate 40,998,583 of CM072545.1, read as the reverse complement.
ATTTCGAAAATTATATTTTTTTATAAAAACTTGATTTTATAAGATGATTGATTATCATATTTGACATGTGCATATTTTGTTTAAAAGTCTTGAAGGGAGGTGGTGTGTTTTTTTTTACTAATGCAAAAGGTAGATGATTTTGTTTGAGAATCTTAAAGGGTGGTTGTGTGTTTTTTTGACAAATATAAAAGATAGATGATTTGTTTGAAAATCTTAAAGGGTGGTTGTGTGTTTTTTTGACATATGCAAAAAGAAGATGATTTGGTTTGAAAAATAAATCATGCTCATTTTGTCTTGTATGAAAAGTAAAAGATTAGGTTTGATTTCTTTGAAAAATGAATGGAGTTGTCTTTGACAAATGCAAAAAGGAAATGTTTTTATTTAAATTTTTTGAAAAGTAAATAGTGCTCTTATTTGACATGGGAATCTTTTCAAATTTGAAATTGAAGAATCATTTGCCTATAAATAGCTCACTTGAGTTTTGCAAAATTCACAACAAGAACTTACACATCTATTGCTAAATTTTGCATCATTCTTTCAAAGCTCTCATTCTCTCTTTTCTAAAGTTTTGAGCCTTAATTCTTGTTCTTGTCGAGAGAGATATAGTTTGTGCTGTATTGTTCTTATTTCACTCATTGAGGAGTGTTTTCTGATAGCCTACTCACTATCAATTCTTGTATCAGTAAGAGGGTGTGTATAACCCTTGTTGTGTAGAAGGTGTTCTACACGGGGAATAGTTAAATCACCAAGTGTGAGGTGATTGGAAGTAAGAGGGTGTGTATAACCCTTGTGTGTGTAGAAGGTGTTCTACACAGGGAATAGTTGAATCACCAAGTGTGAGGTGATTGGAAGTGTAGAGGGTGTTCTACACAGAATCTTTGGAGCGGTGCTGCTCAAAGGTGTAATAGGTTTCTATCTCCACCTAAAGGAGATTGAATAGTGGATTTGGGAATCCTCAAGGGGTAGCTTGAGGCGAGGACGTAGGCAGTGGGGCTGAACCTCGTAAAAATACTGAGTTTGCTTTCTCTTACCCTACTCTTTATATTTCCTACTGCTTTATATTTTGGTTATATTTTATATTGTATATTTAGTTTATAAGTATTAATTTTTTAATATAACCCAATTCACCCCCCCTCTTGTGTTAGTCATCTCGGTAATAATTGGTATCAGAGCTAGTTGACCTGTACTGTTCATACAGGCAGATCACTCATGGGAACTCTCGCTTGTGACTGTGTCACCGAAGCAAGACTCTCCGACCATGGGTGACGGTGCACCGGTAGAGACGGTGGCCGGCTAGTCTGGTAGGTACAGTTGTTAGGTGACATAGGTGCGGCCTATGGTCAGTAACAAGTGGTATCAGAGCTAGAACTCTATTATAAGATTAACTATCTTTTGAGTTAAGATCTTATGGCTAACATTGCAGCTTCATTTGGTGAAGGTCAATCTAGCAGTCGGCCTCCACTCTTTTGTGGAGACAATTACTCATTCTGGAAAGTTAGAATGAGAATATTCCTTCAGGCTCAAGGTCGAGAAATCTGGAAATGTATTGTAAATGGACCTTATATTCCAACAAAAGTAGTTGATGGAGTAAAGGTCAAAAAGGAAGAAGAAGAGTTTAATCGTGAAGACGATAGACTTTATACTTTGAATTTAACTGCTATGAATTTATTATATAATGCTCTCAATGGTAATGAATTTAATAGAGTAATGACTTGTGCTACAGCAAAGGAAATTTGGGATAACTTGGAAGTTACTTATGAAGGAACTTCTCAAGTCAAGGAATCAAAAATTTATATTCTTACTCATGAATATGAAATGTTTAAGATGAATGATGATGAATCTATTTCTAGTATGTACACTCGTTTTACTAACATCATAAATAGCTTGACAGCTCTTGGCAAAGTTTATTCCAAAGTGGAGATAGTAAGAAAAATTCTCAACTCTCTACCAAAACGTTGGGAATCAAAAGTGACAGCGATTCTTGAAGCTAGAGACCTCAAGAAGCTCGAAGTGAATGAACTCATCGGGTCACTTATCACCCATGAGTACACATTGAAAAGAGGAGAAGAAGAAGGAAAGTCAAAGAAGAGCTTGGCACTTAAAGCTGTTCCACATGAAAGTGAAAGTGATGAAGATGAGGAAAATGACGACAAAGATGAAGAAGTTGCGATGATAACAAGAAGAATTCAGAGGTTCTTAAAGAAAAATAAAACTCCTCCAAGGAAATCCTTCAATAAGTTTTCCAAGAAAGATTCAGGTAAAAATGACACTTTAATTTGTTATAAATGCAATAAACCCGGTCATATCAAGTCAGATTGTCCTCTGCTAAAGAAAGATCGAAACAAAGGCAAAAAAGCAATGAAAGCTACGTGGAATGATGATTCAAGTAGCTCAGATAGTGAAGCAAGCAATGGAGAATCAGGAAATCTTTGTCTTATGGCTAAAGATGACATTGAGGTAACAAATTTTGATAATATTGAAGATCCTTCATATGAAGAATTGCAAAATGTTTTAGAAGAAGTATATGAGGAATTTGAAAAATTGGGTATCAAGTATACTGTTTTGAAAAAGAAAAATTCTTCTTTAACAAACGAAATTGATATTTTAAGAAAAGAAAATATTGTTTTGAAAGATGAAAATTTTGAGTTGAAGAAAAAGAAAACTGATTTAGAAAATATTATTGAAAACTTTACGAATGGAAAAAGAAATTTTGAAAAACTTCTTGGTAGTCAAAGATGTGTTTTTGATAAGGCAGGCTTGGGATATATGCCAAAACAAAAATACAAACCTTATAAAAACTTCTTTGATAATCCTTCTACATCAAAGTCCAATATTCAAAATTCTTTTCATAAAAATAATTTTGGGAAAAAAAGATACTATTATAATCACTCAAGTTCTTCATATATGTCACATGCTATTTGCAATTTTTGTAATAGAAATGGTCATAATTATCTTGCTTGTCCTATTAGAAGAAAACATACAATGACTATTAGGGCCATATGGGTACCTAAATATCTTGTTTCTTCTAATACTAATAAATAAAGGACCCAAAGAACTTGGGTACCGGGAATTGTTTTTAATTGCTTTTGTAGGTATGCATGAAGTATTCTACAGGTAAAAATAAATGATTTTTAGACAACGGATGCTCAAGATACGTGACAGAAGACAAAACTAAATTCATTGACTTCACTTCTAAAGAAAAAGGATGTGTGATATTTGAAGACAATTCAAAAGAGAAGATCATGGAAATAGAAGGAAAGATCATCAAGACTTAGTACAAGATGCAACCAAATAGTGGAAACATGTGAAAGATCATTCAGCGGAATAAATTCTAGGAGAACCTTCACGAGGTATAAGTACTCGATCATCTCTTAGAAATATTTGTAATCACACACTTTTTCTATCTCAAATTGAATCCAAAATATTGATGAAACTCTTATTGATAAATCATGGATTCTATTTGTGCAAGAAGAACTACATTAATTTGAAATAAATAATGTATGGACATTTGTTCCTAGACTTAAAAAATTATGCTGTTATTGGAACAAAATGGGTTTTTAGAAATAAGAAAGATGAGTCTAAAATCATCACTAGAAACAAGGCTCGACTTGTAGCCCAAGGTTTCAATCAAGAGGAAGAAATCGATTATGATGAGACATATGCACCAGTCACAAGATTAGAAGTTATTCGAATGCTACTTGCATATGCTTGTTATAAAGATTCCAAATTTTTTCAAATGGTTGTTAAAAGTGTTTTCTTAAATAGTTTTTTTTAAAAGGTTTTTCAAGAGGAAAGATCGATATAACTCTTTTAATCAAATATGAATAGAATGATATTCTTCTAGTTCAAATTTATGTAGATGATATAATATTTGGTGCTACTAATGAAAATATGTGTCAAGATTTTGCTAAGAATATGCAGAAAGAATTTGAAATGAGTATAATGGGAGAACTTAATTTCTTTCTCGGATTGCAAATCAAGTAATTGGAACATCAATGAGTCCAACCACTAAACTTGATAAAGATGAAAGCGGTAAGCCAGTTGACTCAAAGGTATATCGAGGTATGATTGGTAGTTTATTATATTTGATAACTAGTAGACTTGATATTATGTTCAATGTATGTTTATGTGCACGTTTTCAATCATTTCGGAAACAATCTCATTTGATTGCAGTCAAGCGGATTTTTAGATATTTTGCCAGTACCATTGACTTCGAGTTATGGTATCCTAAACACACTTCTTTCGATCTTATTAGTTATTCAGGTACCGATTATACTAGTTGCAAAGATGATCGAAAAAGTTTTAGTAGAACATGTCATTTCTTAGGTCATGCACTAGTTTCCTGATTTAGTAAAAAAAACAAAATTCTGTTGCACTATCTACTGCTGAGGCAGAATATGTTGCTGCGGGTAGTTGTTGTGTCCAAGTTCTTTACATGAAGCAACAACTTGAGGATTTTTCACATTCCAATCAAATGTGATAATACAAGTGCTATAAATCTTTCAAAGAATCCAATACAACAATCTCGGACCAAAGTGCAGAAGGGCGATATTGCATTAGAATTCACTAGTACACATGATCATTTGGCAGACATTTTTACAAAACCCCTACCAGAAGATAGACTACGCATGATTAGAAGAGAAATAGGAATTATGCATGCCATCAATATCTGCTAGATATTTTTATTCCATTAACTCAAATGACCTACAGAAACTTGAGACGTTTAGCCTCATCATTCAAATGCATTTGCTCCTCATAAATCATCATGCCATCCTTATCTAAAGGATTAGGCAATCGAAATGCAGAGGCAAGTAAGGATTTTAAATCCTTATTCTGTTGTTTTAAGTCTACTATTTTTTTATTAGACTCTTGAACAAGTCGTTGAAAAATATCGATCTTCTCATTAAGCTTCTCTATCTCGCGGGTTTTGGACTGCAACCGAGCAGAAAAAGAAACTATGGAAGATGAGTATCGAGTCCCGAGACCCACAAGCTCGTAAATGGCGTCATGATCTGATTTATTAGCTAAATCAGTCTCTTGTTGCTTCATGGCACCCACGACAGATGCAGAAATAGATTGAGACTGAGGTGAAGGATACCTCAAATCTTGATCAAGAGAATCACTGAAGGGAAATCTACGAGCCATTGAAAATTTGTAAAGTGAGAATGAAGATGAACTACAACAATAAGAAGAAGATTTGATGCGGATTAGATAAAGCTAATGATTGCTTTTATAAAGATGGAAATAAGTAAAAGACAAACTGACATCTCTTCAAATCTTACTTAGTCAAGCTTACAAGATATGCCGGATGCATATTGTCAAAAGTTACCGAACTAAGCTAGCGAGATTAATTATAATTATCCCTGTTTCTCTCGTGAAATGCTGCCATTATCTGCTGATGTTGACTCTGTGCTTGAACTCTTACTCGTTCCGATTCCTCTATTTGAAGTTTCAGAATACGAGCCAATTCCGTCAAATCTTTATTTTCTTGCTTTAACCTCTTATTCTTTCTGCCTTTATTTACAAGCTTTTGATGCAGAACAGATATTTGATTGTTAAGTCGATCAACCTCATTTGCCCTCGCTAGTAATCTCCGAGACATGGTCGTAACAGAGGCAGCATATTGAGCACTAAGAGTTCTTGATGCTACAACAACCTCAGAATCAGTTCTATTTGAAAAATGCATCTCTGCTTCTATCATGGTATTGACAACCTCATGAGATAAAATGACTGGTTGAGACGGTTCTTGATTCAAATCCGGAAGATTATTAGATGAAATTTTCTCCGCCATTCTATCGTTTTGAATAAACAGAAACCGGATCAATGAGTGGGGTGAAAATTTATTTGAGTATCCAACAGGTGAAAACGGTCTTTTAAACGACAACTTTCAAATCTCAATAATATTTAATTTTTCAACAATATCACGCGGATTTGAATCTGCTTTCGCACCGACTGCTAGAGCTAGGCCACCTTTGTAGGTTTTATCAGACACGCGTGGCTCCGCACCGAACTGCCAGAGTTAGACTTCCAACATTTGCAGGTTTTGTCGGACATGCATGGCTCCGCACCGCATTGCCAAAGCTAGGCCTGCAGCTTTTGCTGTCTTTGTCGGACACGAATAATTTTAATTATTCATCTTCAAATCTCTGAAACATCTAATTCGTCAATAACATCAAGCGGATTTAAATCTTCTTCCGCACCGAGATGATAAAATTCGGCTTCAACGTTTGCAACTTTTGTCGGACACGGGTGGTTCTAATTTCTACAGTCTCTACTAACGCAGCGTTTTATTTGTCTATTGGTTATTGCAGGAATATATCTTATTGATCTAATTATGATTCCTTTTTAATGATGCCAAAAGGGGGAGAAGTCTTATACTAGTATTATACTACCCTGTTATATATGCTAGAATCATGTTTATATTTTTCTTGAAATACTAACGCATATTTTCAGGGGGAGCTTAAGTATTACTGCAGGTCGCAGATTTCTACTAAGTATTTGTCATCATCAAAAAGGGGGAGATTGTTGAACCCAAGGTTTCAAGTCTCGTATTTACGTATAAATTTTGATGATAAAAAATAATATTGAAAACTCAAGCTCAAGTTGTCTATGCATGAAGGGAGCTAAACATATCAAGAAATCAAGCATGAGCAAGAAAGATATCAAGTCTACAAATGAAGCTCATAGATTATTTTTATACATCTCTTGATAAAATTAGAAATTGGATTAAGGCTCCAAATTACTCTTTTTTCTCATAAAACATCAAATTATTTTTTCCACATATGCAAGACATTTTTAAATGTCTTAGTTTTGAAAATTATATTTTTCACATGTGCATAACACCATCAAACAAAATAATTTCGAAAATTATATTTTTTTATAAAAACTTGATTTTATAAGATGATTGATTATCATATTTGACATGTGCATATTTTGTTTGAAAGTCTTGAAGGGAGGTGGTGTGTTTTTTTGACTAATGCAAAAGGTAGATGATTTTGTTTGAGAATCTTAAAGGGTGGTTGTGTGTTTTTTTGACAAATATAAAAGATAGATGATTTGTTTGAAAATCTTAAAGGGTGGTTGTGTGTTTTTTTGACATATGCAAAAAGAAGATGATTTGGTTTGAAAAATAAATCATGCTCATTTTGTCTTGTATGAAAAGTAAAAGATTAGGTTTGATTTCTTTGAAAAATGAATGGAGTTGTCTTTGACAAATGCAAAAAGGAAATGTTTTTATTTAAATTTTTTGAAAAGTAAATAGTGCTCTTATTTGACATGGGAATCTTTTCAAATTTGAAATTGAAGAATCATTTGCCTATAAATAGCTCACTTGAGTTTTGCAAAATTCACAACAAGAGCTTACACATCTATTGCTAAATTTTGCATCATTCTTTCAAAGCTCTCATTCTCTCTTTTCTAAAGTTTTGAGCCTTAATTCTTGTTCTTGTCGAGAGAGATATAGTTTGTGCTGTATTGTTCTTATTTCACTCATTGAGGAGTGTTTTCTGATAGCCTACCCACTATCAATTCTTGTATCAGTAAGAGGGTGTGTATAACCCTTGTGTGTGTAGAAGGTGTTCTACACGGGGAATAGTTAAATCACCAAGTGTGAGGTGATTGGAAGTAAGAGGGTGTGTATAACCCTTGTGTGTGTAGAAGGTGTTCTACACAGGGAATAGTTGAATCACCAAATGTGAGGTGATTGGAAGTGTAGAGGGTGTTCTACACAGAATCTTTGGAGCGGTGCTGCTCAAAGGTGTAATAGGTTTCTATCTCCACCTAAAGGAGATTGAATAGTGGATTTGGGAATCCTCGAGGGGTAGCTTGAGGCGAGGACGTAGGCAGTGGGGCTGAACCTCGTAAAAATACTGAGTTTGCTTTCTCTTACCCTACTCTTTATATTTCCTACTGCTTTATATTTTGGTTATATTTTATATTGTATATTTAGTTTATAAGTATTAATTTTTTAATATAACCCAATTCACCCCCCCTCTTGTGTTAGTCATCTGGGCAACAATAAGGAAATACTTTGAACCATCATAAGCAATAGTGGAATAAGGCTCCCATATGTCAGAGTGCACCAATTCAAAGAAATACAATGATTTATGATCATTAAGAGGAAAAGAAAGAGACTTTGTTTTGCTAGGGGACAAACAGAACAAGGCATTTTATTATCATGATCAACACTATTTTTAACAATAGGATCATCAATTAACTTCAGTTTAGGATTAGAAAGATGACCTAAGCGACAATACCAAAGACTAGAAATAGATAAGCTATCTATGATGGCAGCAGAAGCAAAAATACTCTTGTCAAAAAATTTTGAAAGCTTGTTGGAAGGGGTAGAAGGACCAACAACAATTTGCAAGAGGTGATAAAGTCCATGGTTAACTTCACCCATCTTAATCGTTGTCCAAGATGTAAGGTCCTGAATGAAACAAGAGTTAGATAAACAAACAACACAACATGTGAGTGACTCTACAAGTTTCTTTGTTGATAACAAATTAAAAGTGAAAGAAGGTACACAAAGAACATTTGTCAAGGCCAAAGTATTTGAAATTTGAACAACACCAACTTGTGTTACTAGAACATCACAGCCATTTGGTAGCTTAATAGTGTATGGGACCTGTGCAGTCATTACGGTAAAAAAGGAAGTGCAATAGACCATATGATCTATTGTACCTGTATCAATAATCCATGGAGTGTTAGCAATATTAGAACATTGATGAGAATAAGTTGATAAACAGGTTGGAATACCAAAGAGTTTGGAAGAATTCAAAGGACCTACTCCTGATTTGAAAATGGTTTGTACATTGTTGATAGAGTGTGGAGTTTGTGAAAGATCCTTTTGGTGAAGAAGAGTCAATAGCGGCTAATATTGCCCCTTGGTTAAAGCCAATTTGGCATCATCATTTTCCTCTTGACCAACACTCACTGAATTGGCAAAAGTTATAGTATTCTTTGACTTGGCATGAAGCTTGTGCCCAAGAGGTTATTTATGAAGCTTATAACACTTTTCCATTATATGTCTAGTTATATTGTAGTGAGTGCATATCGATACTTCAACATTCTCTGTCTTAAAACAATTTTCAAACAAATGTCCCGAAACCTTACAATAAGTGCAATAAGGCCTGTTTTGTTAGGAATTAGTAGCAGGTTTTGCAAAAAATTTGGTATTTACATAATTCCTCTTAGTGAAAAGAACCATGGAGTCAGATGTGGTGGCTTGAGAAACCATCTGATGTTGCCTCTTCTCCTGTTGGACTAAGGAAAACACCTTGTTGAGAGGAGGTAGTAGATCAAGTAGTATAATCTAATCTCTCACATTACTATACACATCATTTAATCCCATTAAAAATTAAATTACGCAATCTCTTTGATATCGATCCACATGGACCTTCAACTTTCTACAATCACACTCAGGAATAGAATCATACACAGAGAGCTCATGCTACAAAGTCTTAAGTCTACCATAATATAAACTATTTGAATCTTGTTCTTGCATCAAACCAATCAAAGTCTTTTTTAATTGAAAAATTATATGACCATTTTATTGAGAATACTTGTCTTGTAGCTCCACCCATAACTCCCGTGCATCATTCATGAAAATAAAAGTTGATTTCACCGGGCTACTAATTGAGTTCTGGATCCATGAGACGACTAGATCATTGCATCATTCCCAAGCATCCAGTAGAGGGTCCTTTAGTTTCGTGGGTCTCTAAAAATCTCCATTGATAAAATAAATTTTGTTTTTAACCCTAAGAGCTTTATGCATAGCTCTGGACCAAGGAACGGGGTTTTTACTGGTCAAGAGATCAATCACTAAATGACTGTTGGGTTATCTCAATTGTCCAAACGGTAAGGGTTAGTAAGATTGTTGAAATTTAAGAAGCGTGAAGAGGGATTGTTGGTGTCTGAATCCCGCTCTGATACCATATGAGAAAAAAAGAAAAGAAAAGAAAAGAAAAGAAAAGAAGGTGCAGCAAAACCAGAGAGGAGAAAAACCTTTTTTTTTGTATTGAAGAAGAAAAGACCAAACCAACAATAAATGAAGCGAGGTAAAGTATATCAATTACGTATATGCCTAACAAAGAAACTTATTACACTTTAGCCTAAAAAGACAAAAAACAAAAAGAACTACCAATAAACTTATTCTAGAATCATCACTATACAACAACACGTTTCAATTCCTCATGCTGTAAAACTTATTAGTTCGATGGTAACTAATATACCGCGCGTATTGAAAGCTTGCACGGGCAACCCTCAAGCCTAGTTTTTTTAAGTAAGATTTAATTTTTAAAATTTAAATTTGTAAAATTTATCTTTCGAATTAAATTATATCGTATATATATATATGTATAAGCAGTGTATAATATAACGATTTTAGAATAGTAATACTTATCAGTTATATCTTAAAACAAATCGGAACATATATATTAGAGAGTGATATAGACATTATGCACATAATGCAACCAAAAGTGAGACTTTAACCTTGACTAGTTAATGCCATTGTGGTATACCACATCAGTTGTGATTTAAATATCAACAATATTACTGTGTCACTCCATTTTATTCCTTTATTTTGATCACTCATACATATAATATTTTTATTTTTTTCTTTACTTGTTGATTAAGTAAGTGAATACTAGTGTATTGATTTTTTTTTTTATATATTTTTAAAAATATTAAAAAATATTAATTGAAAAAAAGTAAATTTTTCATAGGGGGCATCCCCAGTTGTTGTAGTTCGTACCTCTCATAAACAAATGCTCAAGAACAGGATTAACGAGTATATGGTTTGCAATATTCAATTGATAATCAAAATGAGAACTGAAATAGCAAAGAAATCGTGCAAGATAAAAAATAATGCAATAACAAAAATAAAGAGAGAAATCAATATAATAAATTATGTGGTTCGACTCTAATGGTCTACATCCACGACCCAAGAGATTGCAAACACAAGTATCACTTCCTCACACTGTACAAGCATTCTAGGATTCACCCCTTCGTGTTTCCTCCCTATACACAACTCTTGAAAAATGTAAAGTGAATTTGATGCCTTACTTACAAAGGACAAAACCTTATATAAATGCACAAATTACATAAATGTAATTACTCAAATTTTAGAAATGTCATTGCAGCTATTACAAAGTAAATAGAAGCCGAAGTCTTTATTTCTTTAAATAGCTGCATCCACGTGTTCACCATATAAAATCTTGGCTCATTAATTCAACAATTTTCCACCTTGACAAGCCTTTTAACCTTACAAAGTGACATTCTTCCTCTAGTCTGTTCGTGTAAAGTATTCGAGCTCTAATAGCTCCCCATGTTAATCAAATTTAGGCAATGCCTAAACTTGTTGGCTAGTAGGGATTTTGTGATCTCTGAAAGGTTTTTCTAGTTAGAACCTTTTCTACTTTAACCTCTCCATATCCTATTACATCCTTCAGAAAATGTAGCTGAATGTCTATGTGTTTAGACATTTCATGGTATACTTGATTTTTGGCAAGATGAATAGTATTTTGGTTATCATAGTGAATTGTGCTTACCTCTTTAAATAAATCTAACTCATGTGAGAAATCATTTAACCATATAGCCTATTTAATTGCTTCTGTCATAGCAATATATTTAGCTTCAATTATTGATAACGCAACTATAGATTGTAAATTAACCTTCCAACTTATAGCCTCTCCAAATGCCATAAATACATACCCAATTAATGACTTTTTGATATTCAAGTTCGCAGCATAATCAGAATCCATAAATCCTTCTAACTCAATACCCTATTGCACATTTCCTCCAAATCTCAAACTTAGACATTGTGTTCCAATTAAGTATTGTAATACTCACTTCATAGCATGCTAATGTGGCTTCCCAAAATTACTCATAAACCTACTTACCATACTAACAACATAGATTAAGTTTGGTCTAGAGCACACCATAGCATACATGATACTTCCCACCATGCTTGCATAAGATATACCTTTCATGAATCTAACGTCTTCCTTGGTTCTAGAGGTTTACTTTATGGAAAATTTTAAATGTTGTCCTATTGGTATGCTAACAAGTTTTAAATTAGACATACCAAACCTACTGAGTATCTTAGAGATATAGTTTTTTTAAAATAGATAGTCATCTTTTTCTATCTCTAATTATCTCTATACCTAATATCATTTTTGTTGACTTAAGTTCTTTTATCTCAAATTCTGTTTTCAGTATACACTTGACTTCCTCAATTAGATTGACATCCTTATTTGCAATGAGCATATAATCTACATACAAAAATAGGTAGATAATGTGTTCATCTGAATGCCTAAAGTACACATAGCTGTCATAATGACTCATCTTAAACCCATTATCCAATGTATGAGAATCAAATTTTTTTTACCATTGCATTGGGGACTATTTAAGTCCATACAATGATTATTTAAGTCCATGCAATTATTTTTTAAGTGAACACACATAATTATTGTTGGACTTATTAACACAACTTTAATAAGTTGCATGTAAATCACTTCTTCAAGTTCATCATGTAAAAAAGTTATTTTTACTTCTAATTGTTCCAAGTGTAAGTCTTCATAAGTAGTTTAGGATATAATTAACCTTATTGAACTATTTTAACAGTAGGTAATTTTTTTTATTTATTAAAATCTAGCCATTCCCTTTGAATGAATCATTTTACTACCAGCCTAGTCTTGTACCTAGGGCCCTTAACCCCTAGTATGCCCTCATTCCTTTTGTAAATCCATTTAAACCCTACCAACCTAGCCTTTTCAGGCTTAATAACCATTTCCCAACTATGATTCTTATTCAAATAATCCATTTCCTCATCCATGGTCTGTTTCCACTTATGAAACTCAATATTTTCCATGACTTTCTTGTAGGATCTAGGATCCATTTCTACAACTTCATATGCTATGGTCAAAATAAAAGTAGCCTGCTCAATTTGATCATATATTTTGGGAGGCTTTTAACCCTCATTTATCTATCCCTGACTAAGTTATAGGAACTAACTTTACCTTGGTCCTCATCACCTAAGGTGGAAGTTTGAGTTTCAGCATCCTGATATTCTAATTTTTCTGAATTATTATCAGGTTGCTCTACCTCAAGATGTACCTTCTTTAGGTTAGTATTCTGAGTGTGTTCAGTTCTTTTATTTTTAACTTGAGCCGTTTCATGTTCATTAAACACCACGTCTTTACTAATGATACATTTTTGTATTCCTAGCTCATCAATCCATAACTTGTACCCTTTTACTTCCTCAAGGAACCTCACAAAGACACATTTTATAGTCCATGGTTCTAGTTTGTCAGTTCAGGTGTGAGCATAAGAAATACTCCCAAATACTCTCAAGTTGTCATAGTTAGAATGTTTTCCAGTCCACATCTCTTAAGGAGTCTTAAACTCTATAGTTGAAGAAGAACTCCTATTAATTAAATGGACCGTAGTTATGGCAGTTTCAGCCCAAAAGACTTAGAACGTCCTGAGTTTGACAGTAAGCATCTAATCCTCTCCAATATGGTCATATTTATTCTCTCGACTAGGCCATTTTGTTAAGGGGTTTCTCTTACTGTTTTATGCCCAGCCATTCCCTCCTTCTGATAGAACTAATTAAATTCACTTGAGAGATACTCAAATCCATTATCAGTTCTTAACTTCTTAACCTTCATTCCTACTTGATTTTCAATCAATTTTTTCCATTATTTAAATTTTTCAAAGGTGTCACTTTTATGTTTAAGAATATACACCAACATCTTTCTAGAGTAATCATCAATTATAGAGAGAAAATAACTAACCCTTCCATGTGAAATAACCCTAGCTGGTTCCCATCAATCCGAATGCACGTAGTTCAGAGTTTGTTTTGTATGATGAGTGGTTGGTTTAAAACTTATCTTAGTTATCTTAGTTGCTTTTCCAAGTATGCAATCCTCACAAAAGAGTAAATATTTCAGTTTTTTCTCACTTAGCAATCCCTGTTTATGGAGTTCTAAAAGGCTCATGTGACTCATAAGACCTAACCTTTTATACCAGAGGACAACCCTATTCCCACCCTTCTCTTGGATAGATAAAACCTCCCCTATGACAACTTTACTATTGAGAGTGTACAAGTCATTTTTAATGACTTCTTTCATCACAATAAGTTCACCTATAGCAACCCTCAAATATCCAGATTTAGATTTATAGATGTACTTGGATTGGTCTAACACACCTAGTGAGATTAGATTTCTTTTTAATTCAAGTATGTATATAACCTCAGTTAAGTCTTTCAATACCATCATGGAGCTTTAGTCTCACCGAACCTATACCCTGGATTTTACAAGACTTATTGTTGCCAAGCATCACAAACCCCTATCTAAAATAGTAAAGGTTTCGAACCATATTTTATTAGGACACATGTGAAAAGAACATCCTAAGTCAAGAAGAATCCATTCTTTTCCTAAGTCAAGAAGAATCCATTCTTTTCCTAAATCAACCTTGGACACATTTAGAACCTCAATATTCTCACATCGACCACTCCTAATTGAGGCATCCCCTCCTCCTTAGACCAATATTAAGTGTTAGGATTTTTATCAGAGCCATCTCTTTTGAAATGTCATTCTTTGTGACACATAAAACATTTTGGTTGCTTCAATTTAGACTTAAACCGACCCCTTACATTATTTTTATTACCATTTCCTTTTAGACCTCTTTCTCAACTCTCACCCTCACTGTCAAGCCCTCTTTAGTCTCAAATTTTATTTCAAACTTGGCTTGTAATTCCTTGGAGCGTAACACGGCTTGAACCTCCTCTAAGGTCAATGTTTCCTTCTTATACATCATGGTTTCTTTCAGATTATCATAAGAATTATCTAGAGAATTCAATAATAAAATAGTTTGACCTTTATCATCAATTTAATATCAATGTTAGCCAAATCTAAAATAATTTTATTGAAAGCATCGAGATGGTCATCAATGGATATACCTAAGGACATCTTGAACATGTAGAGCTTTGTTTTCTTGTACAATTGGTTGGCCAGAAACTTGGTCATGTAGAGGCTTTCGAGTTTAAGCCAAATTCCAGCAGCATTTTTTTCCTTGGCTACATCCCTCAAAACTTTGTCTACAAGAGAAATAATGAGTGCGCCCAAGAGAAATAATGAGTGCGTTGTGAACTTTCCTCAAGATTTCCTTTGTGTCCTTCCCTTCAATAGGTTCCATCTTCTTTTTTCTAGGAAGGAAGGGCTTCTTGAAAACCCTGTTGAACAAGGAGGACTATCATCTTAATCCTCCATAGCCCGAAATCATTCTTGCCATTAATTTTTTCAATGCCGAGTTTCATGGTCCCAATTGAACCTGACTCTAATACCACTTGTTGTGGTTTCTACCTTTCACAGACAAATGCTCGAGAATAGGATTAATGAGTATATGGTTTGCAATATTCAATCGATAATCAAAATAAGAACTAAAATAGCAAAGAAATTGTGCAAGACAAAAAAAATAACATAAGAATAAAAATAAAGAGAGAAATCAATACGAAATTACGTAGTTCGATTCTAATGATCTACATTCGTGACAGAAACAGACTAGAAAACATTTTATTACTAAAAGCTATCAAGAATTCAAAGATTACAAACACAAGCATTACTTTCTCACGCTATACAAATATTTTAGAGTTCATCCTTTATGTTTTTTCTTTGTACGCAATTCTTGAAATAGGTAAAGTGAATCTAATGCCTTATTTACAAATGATAAAACATTTTATATATGTATATATATGAACAAATTACAAAAATGCTATTATTGAATTTATAGAAATGCCTTTCCAGCTATTACAAAGTAAATACAAGCCAAAGTCTTTATGCCTTTAAGTAGTTGCATCGACTTGTCCACCATATAAAACCTTGGTGCATTAATTCAATATCAACGGTCACTGCTGGCTGGTGGTACCATAATAATAGTACTATTTGATTTGTTATTTTTATCTTTTTATTTAAAAATAACAAGTGTGTGTTTAATAAAGAAAATGAAAAAAATAATAAATTATATGGTGATGAGTGGTATAAAGAATGATAAGTAGAATTTTATATGTATATTATATATATATATACTAGGTAGAAGTAACATGCAAAGTACGTTTGTTTAGTTTAATTATATAATTAGTTTTTTAAAGTAATATTATTTTTATTAAAAAAAATAGTTTGGATTAATAATTTATTCATTTTTTGTTTAAAAAACTAATTTCTAACATTATTTAGATAGATAATAATTAAGTAGATGATAAATAATTTATTCTTTTTTAGTTTATATTATAATGTTCTTTATTTTTTTCTTTCTTATTTTGTCTGGGCTTTGTGTGTATTTATTGTATTTTATATTTATTGTATTTTTTCAGTTATACAATTATTTCTAAGAATTGATACGATTTTTATGGAAAAAAAAATTGTATCATGCTTTTGGATTATGTTTGTATTTGTAAATTAAATATGTAAATTTATTTGATTATATATTTCAATAACATATCAAACATATATAATATATTAATTATATTTTTTGGCTATTTATTTTATATTACTATGTTATTAATTTTTTTTCCAATACTCGATTTCGACAACAAGAAAGTTAAAAAACTTTCTTGACATTTTAACTTTCTTAACATATCGTCATGACACAGAGCTCTAAAGAATATGATTTTATAACATAAAATAAATTTTATAATGTTGATTAAATATTGACAATAAAAAATATTTTATTTGTTGATATTAAAAAACTATAAAATAATAAACTTCATGTTAATTTGTACAATATAATACTTAAGAATCTTAAGATGTCTGTCACCTTAATTCAATATCATTCTATATAAAATCGAGAGAAATAATCAACATGAAATTATCAATCAACTCTTTAATTTATTATTTTATAAAATAAAAATTGATCTAATAATTACATACTAATTAAAAAAATTACACAAATACAATACCATGAAAATATGTACCAATTAAAGTAATATATATGTATAGAAAAACTTGTATATTAAGTCACAAATCCTTAATTATTTGCTACAGAATGCACAGATTAAGAAATATATAATAAAAATAGAATACTTATTTTAAAGAAATTTGGAAATAGAAAAACATACAAAAAAGAAATAAAGATGAAAATAAAACAGAGATTTTTACATGTCATCAATTAAAAGAGAATATCAAATTCTAAAAAAAAAATAGTTTAAAAATTAGTATATGTTATAAATTAAAACATATTTGAAACAATAAAAAAAATACATATCAATACCTTCAACTAAAGTAAATCTGAGTAACTTCTAACAACATCAAAATCAATAAAATCTGAAGAAAAAATAGAGGGAGTTATATATAAAAAATAAAATAAATCAACTGATTATTCAGTATCGAAAATTGGCTGAATAAGAAATCAAGTGATTATTCACAATTTAACGAAAAAAAAAGATCAAGAAAATAAAATATAAAAAGCTAAATAATAATCTGAAAGAGTCTATTCAAAAAATAATAATAAACTGATTAAAAAATAATGAATTGATTTTTTTTTTTGTCACAAATAATCAACATTGTGAAAAAAAAAAATTTCACGAACTGATTATTCACAAAAATTATTTAACATTGTGATTAATATGTGTTTGCAAATAAACAAATTATAATAAACAGATTATAAGTTATTTACAAATTATTCAAAGTTTAGTAAATTTATCATAAGTAATTGTTAAATGAAATTTATTAAGAAAGAAGAAATATAAATAAAGAAACTTTATTTGAAGAGATTAGGACGTAGAAGAATATACCAAAAACAATGAATGAAGATGAAATTAAAATTGAGATTAGTAAATGTTAGACATTAAAAAATAAGATGAAATTACACAAAAAATTTCATTTAAAAAATAAATACATGTCATAAATTAAAAGAGAACATTAAATTTCATGGGAATTAGTTATTTTTGTAATGCGTATTAAAAACAATAGATGAAGGGAAAAAATAGATTAACAGCATGAAAAAAAACTTATAAGAAATAATAAAACAATTCATGTAGAGGTCCAGCCTATGTGCATCAAAGCCTCAGCCTTTTTTTTTTCTAAGCCATGCGTTTTGATTAGTGAATCCTAGCTCTTTCCTTTCTTTTTCTTTTTCTTTTTCTTCTTCTTCTCCTTTTCTTCCTAGCGATGCAGGCCCCCTCTCCAAGCTTCTCCCTTAGTTTTCTTCTTTTTGTTGCAGTGGACTGCCTGCCACCACTCAGTGCCGTTATCGACTGTTTCTCACCGATAAGCTCTGTTCCTTTTCCGTCGATCACTCCCCCCACAACCTCATCAACTTCTATGCTCACCAGCAGATGTCGCGTGCTGCCATCCCTCAGTCGCGCGGTTTGTCGTTGTCATCGGACCTCAGTTCCGTTGCCTCTCATCATCAGTAATCTCCCTCCCCCTCTCTCTCTCTCTCGTGTTCCGTATGTCGTTGTTTCAATGAGTTGTATTGCAATTCAAATCATATAACTCACGTTAAATGCAATAACACCGGATTTGATAAATGCATTTGGTCCAGAATGTTGAATACTTGTATTTATTGCAATTTAAATCATCTTTATTGCAATTTAAGTCATGTTAAATGCATTTGGGCCAAGCACTGAGTCTGAATTCGTATGTTAGCATTATGTAATTAATAGTCTGCTGTTAAGTAACGACGTTAAAATTTTTTATTTGTGACTGAAAAATTAACATCGGCCAGTTAGATGAGGACAAATGTTTATTATTCTAGAATTTGCAGCCCCAAAATTCACGAGATCCTGCGTTTCTTTCTCTTTCCCTCAGTTTTTTCATCTTCCTGTTGTAATAGAATGATCTATCATTCTCAATAAATGTGATGATGCCTGCACGTCTTCTTGACTTTTTCATAATTTTGAATAAATATTTACTTCTTCATAAATTTTCTTACGAATTGTGAATGAAATGTCCGACTAGATTGAATTTAACTGCGTTAATAATTTTCGTTAAAATAAAAAATTTCATTTGATAATTTTTGTTAAAACAAAAATTCTTAAATAGGCTCTTTATATATATATATATATATATATATATATATACTAGGAAGAAGCAACGTGCAAAGCACGTTTGCTTAGTTTAAAGAAATAATTATTTCAAAAAATGATTTAAGATATAAATTTAGATTAATTATAATGTTATGCATAAGAAAAAAAAATGTAAATTGTAACAAATATTTAATAGATAATCATAATTAAGTAAAGGATAATAATTACATACTTTCATATATTATAACACAAAAATATTAATTTAAATAGTAAGATAGTCTTATAGATAGGCATAGTCTATAATTTCAACAAATTTATTTGAGATAAATTTATTACAAATTCAACCTACAAATTTAAAATATGAAAATGTTATAATTATTGATATATGAAATTTATAATCTAAACTGTTATCCAACATGTTAGGAATTATTTTTTCATAAAAAGCTAATGATGGTCTAATGTGATAAAAATTGTTTTAAATAGGCTAATCTTCAAGAATGTCTTATTTTAAATATAAAATTTAGAGGTCAAAAATAAAGGCCAACTTGTATGAACTATATGTCTATTTATGGATCTATTTTATTATTTTAACAAAAAATTTATATTATATTATTTTTCTTTTATTTAACCATAAACGTATATAAAAGATACAGTTTTAAGTTTTCAATACTAAATTTGTTTCCATTTCTTTTATTTTAATCTTACAGTGTCTTTATATTTTATTAAAGCTTATACATAATATTTATATATAACGTTTGCCATTTTTTTTTAAATTTGGATTTTTTATTTCTTACGGAGCGTCTTTTTGTAAATATTTGTATGATGGGCTAGTTTTGACAATTTCTCAAAAACCCAACAAGCTTCTCTCTCTCTCTCTCTCACTCACTCTCTTCTCCGACAGTAGCAGTGGGTGTCTAATTTGCAGGTTAGGTCGTCTTCTTATTGGGAAATGGTTTTGGGAATTTTTTCCCTTTCACTGCCTCTGTAGGAAAGCCAAGACCAAACCCACACAGATCAGGTTTGAGATATGGGAAGAGGTCGCAAGCATGCTTTTGGGTTTGCATTTGGGTTTTAGTGAAAGCTTTTGACGTGCATTTTGTGCGGCTCTCCCTCCTTCTCCTCCAGGCGTCTCCACAAGCCCATGGTAGGTATTTTTTCATTTTTTTTTAATTATGGTATGTGATTTTGGTGTCCTGGTGTGTAGCAACCATTTGCTATGTGATTTTGCTCTATTGTGAGTGCTTTACGGGTTTCACTATATATTTTTTTATAGCAAATACTTAAGTTACATTATTAATTTTTTTCAATCAAACCATTACCTTTGTCGTTCATTCCATTATATCAGAATCATTATAAAATTCCTCATTCATGACACATTCTTTCACCTGTGAAGGAACATCCTCATCCAGCCAAGGATTTCGTCTTCTCTCTAGCTTCCCAAGCCCCATCTACCATTTCTCTACTCCATTCATCAAAGGTATAAACCTTAACTTTTATTTCTTTGATTGGATTGTTGTTTTATGCTAACCGAACCATTGTTAGCTGTGTATGTTGAAGGAAGTTATTTGGTGTTCTGTTTTTGAGCATTTTGAATGGTTGGAGTTTTATAAAATAAATTTGTTGAGATTTTATGTAATTTGTTTGAAATGCTTGTTCGTTGAAGTGGATTGTTTGTAGTGTTCTGTCATGGGTGTTTGAGATGTGTAATGTCTATCCCTATTTTTTCTTCATTTTTGTGGTTTCTTTTTAGTTAATTTGCCTATGTTTTGCTTCTTCTTACTGTTTGACTGTAGGAATTATATGTTGAGGTGGACTGTAGTAGTAATCTGTTATGCGTATTTGAAAATACCTTCCATTTTTTCCCTCAGTTTTTGTCATTGGTTTTTTTGTTAATTTTCCTATGTTTCGCTTCTTCTTACTGTTTGGCTATACGAATTATATAAATATTTATTTAATTTCTAGAGTTACTGGTTTATTAAGTTTTTGAAATGTGTAATACCATTAAGTTTTGTGATCAGTAAGTATTTGTGAATTATATAAGTATTTGAAATGTGTAATACAATTAAGTTTAATACAACATAAAGCAAGCAGGAAAATAATAAAATCTTAACAAAAACAAATGGAAGAAATCAAAGAGATGAAGATAACAATAAATTACATCATACACTTACAAAGATAAAAACCACAAATGTATAGCTCGGAAAGCCCCCAACGAACAAGACTTGAAAATAAATCCCTTTATACTGTCAATTTTAAGCTTCAATATTTTTAGATCATCCTTTTCCATGCAAAATAAAATCTCTTGCTATCTTGTTTCAATTATTTTGAACCCCACATAATTATGGATGAACTGGAGAAGAAATTAAGGGATGACACACAATGGGTCTAGTAGAGAAAATTCCAAATAACGTATCAATAATTTAACGAAAAAGGCAACTAATAATTTTGTTGTCTCTGTTTAGGATACTTGATTCAACAATGGTAAGAGTTTGTTGGCTAAAGAAATAAGGTTTTGATTATGAGTAAGGTTTGAATAGTTGGATCAAACAATTTTTAGAGGTCACGCTAACAAGTTTGAAGTTTAACCGAATAAAAAACGACAGAGAAAATAACTACAAAAATATTTTAATTAGTTCCACAACAATAAATAAAGAAAGCAAAGCCATAACAGAAGCTAATATTGGAAAACCCACAAAACAATATATCCAGACCCAATAGTGGCTGAATCAGCCTGAGGTTTTGTTAGAATAATATGTAACCAGAAAACAATATATCACCAACAAACATAAAATAATATATCACAAATTAGGTAACAAAATATATTTACAAACATAAAAATAGGGTTCTTTGCCCGAGAAGAAAAAAAATTATGGACGAAGACTCAGAATCGAAAATGAGAGAGTGAAACCAGCAAAACAATATATAACCAGCAAACATAAAATAATATATCACCAACCAAATAATAAAATATACTTACAAACATAAAAATCAAGAATGCAGATTTGAAAGGAATTACCAAATAATAAGGCACGAGGACATAAAAGTATATTTTCCTGTAGAACAAAATAAACCAAATCAGATATATGTGTTATCGAAAAAGAGGGAGTGAAACCCACAAAACAATATATAACCAGCAAGCATAAAATAATACACCACCAACCAAATAATAAAATATACTTACAAACATAAAAATCAAGAATGCATATTTGAAAGGAATTACCAAATAATAACGCATGAGGACATCCTTTCTAAGTATACTATCCTGGCGAGAGAACAAAACAAACCAAATCAGATATATGAGTTTTTTTTATTATTAAGAATATTTTTTTATAAACAGAATAAGAAAAATAAGAATGAAAAAAAGATACTATTTGCAGTACTTTAAATTTAGACTGAGGGAGAAGAGGAATGAGGATGGCCTTCCTACCATCATTCCCAAAAAATATGATCATGCAGTGCACGTCTTTCTGCCCTTTTTCAATTAAGTTTTAATTTGACAACAGTGAATACGAAGAGGTGCTGGAAGTAGAAGTTTTAATTGAGAAATGTGAATAGAAAGAGGCATGCTGGTTACAGTTTCATGGTAGTTTGCTGTTGGATTTATTAGTCTCTTTCAAAAAAGGTTTCGAATATTAATTAGTTTACAACTACCAATGAGATATTGATTAAATTAAATTTTATTGTGCACAGAGAAATACTATGATGACTTCAGGGCGTGCATTCTCAATACAAATGTTATGTGCATTAATGCCTTCATCAGGTGATAAATTGCATTTATACTGGCGCAAAGATGTACCATGGTGATTTCATTCCCAATAACTGGCGCAAAGATGTACTGGCGCAAATACTATAAATTATAATAAATGCTACAATGCTAAATGAAAAACAAATGCTACAATTATGCTATGATGTCTTCATTACTCATAAGATAAATTGCAATTCCAATAACGAAACGTGAATAAATTGGAAACGTTAAAAAATTTACTGTTTACAAATAGACTTAAAACGGAAAATAATAAATTATTCTGTTAAATCAATAATTTCTGACAGGCTCTTTTTATATATATATATATATAAGATATATGATTTACCCACACATATTTGTTAGCGCACGCCGTACGTGTGAGGGCATAATTACCTAACGCGTAGTAACTTTTCTTTAGTAGGCACTTTACGCGTAGCATTAATAAATCCGCGTGTAGTACGTAGATCAAATATAGACATATTCTGGGCCAAAACTTAAATAAATTATATATTAAGCATTCAATTACGTACTGATCACTCTCTTTTTTTGTTTCAACAATTTTTTGTTTCAACAAGATCATGATCACATTAAAATCCAAGTACTCTCTTTTTTTCGTTCTAACAATATCATCACATTAAAAATATCGCCACATGTGCATTAGACGTACATAGCCCGTCGGCCATATATATTGACATTGTGATCCTAATTACAAGACTATATATTATATATACATATATATATATATATAAAGTCAGTCAATCATGCAAACTTTGAGATAATTATAGTTAACGTGTTACAATATGACCAAAACCAAATTATAAATGGGACTTTCCCTAACATTAACAGTACGTAGTATATAATATAGTTAGCCCAGTCAAGGCAACCGTTGATCACATAATTAACGAGTGACACCCAAAATCAAAATTATAGATATAAATTAATCTGTTGAGTCTTGAGACGATCAGTACAAAGATTAATTCATGTATTTCCCTTTGACATGAACTTCAAACTCTACATTTTTGCGGTAAACACGGACATTCATAAATTCAAAGGTGGAAAACCATGTATATATACCGGCCACGGCCCTTTGCTCGGAAATAAACATGGGGACAGGACTTTCTTCCAGTCTCTGCCATGACTAAATAAACACCTTAGTCAACCGTACGTCAGCCTCAAAAGCCCACGAAACATGATCATGTGTCAACTCCATCACTATATAAAATTAATATCATACCTCCTAGCCTTCACAATTCTCATACAGTATTCCCTCCTCAAGCACCCAAAACCAATCCTGTTCATTTACATACTAAGATTAAGAATTCACATATTAACCTCCAAATTATCTTTCTTTCGAAATACTAAAGTTCAAAAAATTTCGCTCTCTCGATCGAAGATCATGAACTTCCGCACTACTATTTTGATCATTTTTGTCATCTCTGCAGCCATCTTGATGTGCAACGTGGAGGCAACAAGGATACTATGTGAGGATCATTTGGGTAGCTCTAATTATCTGCAAATTGCAGATACATATGAGAAGCTGGCAAAATACACCATGGCATATTGGTTGCAACGTTTGCCAACTGGATCTAGTGATAAAGGCGATGGTCACTAGTAAGTTTCATTGGATCAAGATCTTTATCAAGTTCTTATATGAACTTTAAGGGCCTCAAGTTCGGATCACTAGATCCAGTTGTTATGTCCTTAACTGGATCTAGTGAGATAATTTTATTTCATGATTCCATTCTGTTTAAACATATGTACGGGCTTATACTATTATCAATTAGTTCTACAAGCGCCCTTTAGTTATACCAATAAAAGATTGAGAAACGATATATATATATATATATATATATATCTGTTTGTACCTAACTCTACTCCTTAATTAATTGGCTTGTAATGTTCAGTATAAAGATAGTCGATTTAGTAAAGTTTATCATTGAAGATTTTTGTTATGTCCTTAACTATAGAGCTTGTAATTCTTTTATGCACTTTTTTTTTTTGGCAAATACTTATATGGACATGTGCGTTCTATATACACACGAATGCACGTTATATCTATGCGTTCATCCACACAAGACACTGACACGTATACATGTTTTTCTTTTTGACCGGAAATTATTATCCTAATAAAATTGTGCAAAAATGGGCCGGCAAACCCAATAACGTGCCAGCTAGCTAAACCCAAAAGTTAGAGATTGGGCTGAGGGCTTCAGCTTACATAATTATTGGCCTCGGCTACAGTTACATTTAAAGGCCATGGTGCCCTGATGTTTCGTTTCAAATGGGACTTTGTTAATTGAAGGAGGAATGTTGTTTATGATTATATTTTTTATTATTATGATGTGATATTAAATAATTAAAAAATTATTTATTATATTTTATTTATTAACCTATCATCTAATATTACATAATGAAATAATGAGATGATGATAAAAAAGAGAATGATGACTAAAATTATTCTAATTGAAATACGCCACTTTTTGGTTTGTATATATTTAAGGGCCATATACACCCATGATCATTGTAATTTCTCAAAAGTTAAAAACTAGAGGCAAGTGAGTTTGCGCACATCCTTATGTTAGATATGCTTTTATTTTAAGAGAAATGAGAGATACAATTGTAGATTTGTAATAAGCATGGAGAAAAAAAAAAGAATATATATGAGATTTACATGAAAAAAGCTAATTTTTTTAATGGTAGACTCTACTTTTTTTTTTAAGTAATTGTATGCCGTTTATAATTTCACGACTATACGTAACATTACTCTTATTTTATTTGGTAGAAAAGGTGAGTCCAGTGAAAAATTACCATTAAACTTGCTTGATGTACATGTGAAGAAATATTAAAAAATTAATATTAATAGTCGAACAAGTCTTCACATATGTTAAATTCTTGAGCAAATTCCTGCGTGAAATTAAGTTCGGCCTGGACGTAGCGGGGCTCTTCTAAAAAACTTGCAATTTATAATTTGGTTGTAAACACCACTTTTTGTGAGACTCATAATAATTATTAAAGAAAATATATATAAAAAGAGTAACAGTATATTTAGTTTGTTAATAAACAAATTCATAAATAGATATATTTTTAAAAGCTGGATGACTATTCCACGCAGAGAGCTAAAAAAAGGAGATAATTCAATTCTATCACGGTGAAAAATGAGTAGTTAAAGAGTAAAAACAAATAATCTTTGATGCTCCTTTTGAAATCACTGTATTTTAGCCAGCACGTCGCTTCCAAATCACCTCCTTAATTTTGGTCCCAATTAAAGTACCCCTTCTAGAAAGAAGTCCAGACAGAAAGCATACAAGTAATATAATTAATATATAATACTCTGTGTCTTTTATTTATCAAGCCATTGAATGCCCAATAATGTGAAAGATACAGGCCATACAACAAGAGATCATTATACTAATTGATCTCTTCGATCACCCTTTATTAATCTTTAAGACTATGATTCGACTTGTTTAATCCCGAACTCTGCCAACTTACTAGTTTGTTGGCATTATTTATTGTATTAATAAGCTCATGATACAGTACGTATTAACAACTCTGATTATCACCAGGAGCAACACCCAGCTGGCTGCAAAATTGAGTGTAGTACTTGATACGAGATTGGACTGCACCGAAGTTTCCACCATTGCATTCAATTGCACCATTGATGGCTCTAATTGTTGCACCAAACCCTTGGCCTACAACTTGGTGAACATTGGTCATCCAATACCACAAGGCCGTCTTGAATGAAATAGCGGGATCTGTGGCCACAGTTTCAGGAGAGTTTAATCCGTCGAATTTAATGCTATTTCCGGCTGCTCCGTAGTTGTAATTCCAAGTCAATTGAAGTGGTCCACGGCCAAAGTATTTTTTGTTTGGATTGCATGGATATTGTGTGTTGCTTTCATCACAGTAGTCCTTAGATGCACCGTCTATCTCTTCTATGTGGCACAAAGCTGCCCACAAATACATATAAACTTGCTTCATCAATATTTATAAGGTAATTAATTACTTCTGTTACTTTTTTCATTACGCACGAGAGATTTCGAGCCCAGGTTTTCCATTTGAAGAATTGAATCATATGACATGATCAGGCCAGACTCTTGATCATGTACGTAATAGCTAGCTTAAGTAACTGACTAGATTAATGCACAAAATTATATATATATATATATGTGTGTGTGTGTGTGTGTGTGTTATTAGTGTAACATATAATTAATAGATCATCAGGTGGTCTAAAAATAATCATGCATCTATATATGGAGGTTTAGGTGCATATTGTTCATGTATTGTATGTGTGTGTGTATGTATGTATAGGTTAAGAGTGGAATAAGATCGATGAGCTTACATCCTGTCTCATGAGCGACATTGGCGAAGAAAGCTGCAATCTCACGCTTGGAAGCATCAGCGGAACCAGAGCCGAATTGATTAAAGGAATTAACAGCATCAAGAAATGCAGCTCTAGTGTAGAAGCTCTTTCCTGGACAATTTCCAGTGGCCTGATTAAGTATCCCATTGAAGAAATCTGCTGTCACAATATCGGCCACTGAAGCACCATTAGTACTAGGGGTCGTAGGCGTAGGCGATGAAGACGTACAAGGGCCTTCTTTACACCCGGGGCCGCAGTAGTCATTGCCAGTGCCACAATAGCCGAACTGGCTGCAGCATAGATTTGCTGCACAACCACAGTTCTGACCATTCACATTGCCGGGAACTCCTGCAGCTAAGAGTATACCGACTAGAATTACAAGAATTTTTGTGATGCTAAGCGAAACCATCTTGGGAAGAATATTATCTTGTAAGTGAAGGAAGGAATTAGGAAGCAGAAGATGATGTGCGATGAAAACCAAAGCCAAGCATCCGATATTTATAGTAACATTAGGTGGGAGATTTCTTTCTGGAGCTAGCTAGCATGGTTAATTTTCAATCTCACAATGATAATTGATACTGGAAGCTAGGCTTGTGTGACACGGATGTTGCTGTTGGAATTTTGACTTGTTAGTAGAAAAACTAGTTAACGTTATGTTCTTGATGACCGAATTAGGTCCGAGACAGCAACCTCAAATATGGTTAATAATTAGGTCTGTCTATTTGTTATGTTCTTGATCGAATTAAGTCCGAGACAGCGACGTCCTTAAGATGATTGTATATAGTATAGTATTTTTTTCATAGGGGATTATTACATCTCATCTATAAAAAAATTACATAAAAACAATCATACAAATTGAATCGTACTGTAATATAATAATTAAAATTTATTAAATAAATCTCATTTATTAAAAATTCTAATATAATAATTATTTATATTTTATTATATTGTAATTAATAGTGAGTCATTAAATACTAATTTCTTAGTCCTAAATTTACATTGAACCAAACCAGCCCCTATCAATGCCTGAATCGGCTGGTTGTCTAGAGCTTGGAAACTTAATTGGATATTGTATATCTGTAGTAGGCCGCCATGCAAATGATCAGATACATTTAATCCAGCACTGATCGCCCCCGTAAATGGCGCGGGAAGAAGACCATGTCAACAACGTAACACCCTCTAAATGATCAGTGCAAGAATATCGATATATCGAAGACCCACTACAATTACAAAGTTGAATTCGGTTGCATGCGTCTAAATAAATGCCGTCACAATTAGTGGTCGACATTTGCAATCGATAAACTTGGATAATTATATATCATGATAGGATTACATCCTATTTATCATTTTTTTTAATTTAATTTTTTTTTAATTTTTTACTTAATGATTAAGGATATTAAAAATATACATAAAAAATATTATAAGTGATAAAATGATGATAAATAAGATGTAAGCTTATCATTACAAGCTGGCAATCCTAATTCCCAAGTGAGACCACATGATGCGTATGGTATGGAACCTACAATCCTTGTTGTTATTATATAGATCCATGTCTTTGAATTTTACCGTAGAATTTGTCAATTGAATTGAGAATTCTAGAAGATCTTGATCTAAAGTTTAATATTTGGACAGCTTCAAGCTAATTACAAGAGCTTAAATTCTTGTTTGAACTTGAGGAGTAGCTTATGTGGAAGAGAAATATAGAATATATATAAAATAGATTTTACAACATTTATTGTTATTTGTATAAATGTTTTGGGTAGCATTAAATAAGAAAAAAAAAAATACTAAAACTTGTGACTTTTACTTTATATATATATATATATATGTACTAAAACCTATTTACATAAATCTATTACTTCTGGCCTCACTACAATAAAATTGGCATTTTTTCACTATTTTTTTCCATGACACGGACAGATAGAAAATACTAAAACCTATTATATACACGGCCTGTTTCACCTCATTTAATGTTACACTTGTATTAGAGTTTATCACTGTAGAAACTGACTCGCTTGGACGCTATAATTAAGGAGGATTTTCTGGTACACGACTAGATCATATTGACTTTTCCAACTGTGACCAGAATTTTCTGGTGCATGGTATTAGGAGGATTCGCTTGCATATATGCTATGCTATAAGGAGGATTTTCTGGTGCATGATCGGATTATATTGTCTTGTCCAAACCACGAGTTCATGACATCCTAGTACGTACTGTTTTGTTTCGAAGGCCGGGTCAAAGCGCAGCTAGCACAAATGATTGACTCTCAAACATCAAGCTGCCATGGACCAAATGGACAATAGTGAATACCTTATCTACGACCATTTCCCTTTTGATTATATATATATATTACATATATAATAATTAATAACATGACAAATAGGGAGTGGACGATATAGCTTTATAGTACACTCGTTAACATTTAATAATAATATACCTGTTAGAAATTCATTAATGTAGTAAAATAGAAATTCATATCTTCCTATTTCTAATGTTAATAGATCCTCTTGATTCATATATATTGTCATTTTTTAAATTTATGTATCTATTTAATATCTTTTATCCTTCCATGCGGCCTATATAAAATGGAGTCTTGAGAAGAATTTGTATTAGACATGCACACTAGAAAATTGAGAGTAATATAATATATAGTTCATGAGTTTCTGATAATTATAATTAATTAGTTTCATATATTGTAATCTTGCAATTTCTTTGTTACTTTTCTTTAGTCTAATTATCACAATAGCGCTATTGTTGTAAGACTAAAATCTTATAACAGATCAGTTCATCCAACACCACAAAGTGGTCATAAATGAAATAACTACATGCATCGTTTAATACCACAATTTCTGGAGAGTTTAACCCGTCGAATCCAATGTCGTCTCGGCCTGCTCGTCCATATATACTTGAACTTCCAAGAGAGTTGCATTGGCCATGACCATAATAAACTTTGTCAAGATTGCATTGATGTTCTGTGTTTTCCTCATCATAGTAGTACTAGTACATTATATAACACCTTTACGTAGCAAGCGTTAGGCGAAAAAACTCCTCTAATATGCGCAATCCTCAACAAACTGCCACAGGTGCACAACCTGCAAAAGCCTCACCTGCATTGCATGAAAAGCAGGCTGCACAGAGTGCCTCCCATGTAAGACAGAAATCACAACAAAATGCCATGCTTCTGCCCAGACCACGCA
The DNA here is from genome assembly GCA_036898215.1 of Platycarya strobilacea. NCBI lineage: Eukaryota > Viridiplantae > Streptophyta > Magnoliopsida > Fagales > Juglandaceae > Platycarya > Platycarya strobilacea. The sequence goes on along the minus strand of CM072545.1, from coordinate 40,968,253 downwards.
CCAACACCACCACTCTGCAGAGACAAACGGTCCTTGCATATTCTCTAATAATCCATTTATAGCAACACCACATGTCCTGCCTACAGCTGTCCTTCATTTATTGTTTGTAATTCATTGTAAAGACTTTACCTTAATACCCTTAATATCATCGTGTATAAATACCGAGGCAAGGCCTCATTGTAACGTTGGAGAAATTAATACAAGGATACATTTATCCTAGCATGGTATCAGAGCTACCTAAGGACTAATCGTCCCTCTTCTTCTTCTACCTCTATCTCCAACCATGTATGATTCTTCCAGCACCAGTTCTACTACAACTCTTACCTCCCTTCCATCTCTTTCATTACCTAACTTCTCCCACATCCCATCCATCAAGTTAACTCTTGAAAACTATCTCTTTTGGAAGGTGCAGCTGGTGCCTTACTTAAAGGGCCAACGTCTCTATAAATTTTTTGATGGCTCTCGTCCATCACCCCCTCCTCAACTTCCCAACCAGTCGCCTAACCCAGAGCATGATGCCTGGCTCTAACAGGACCAACTTGTCATGTTGGCTCTTATCTCATCATTATCGGAGTCCATTGTTGCACAAGTCTCGGGTTGCACCTCTGCCCGTGAGGTTTGGCTAGCTTTGGCCTCAACCTATGCCTCCTCTTCTCAAGCAAGATTTGTGCAAATCCAACTTCAACTTGGATCACTAAAGAAAGGCACATATACAATCTCTGTCTACTATAATGGGCAAAGGCACTGGCTGATACAATGGCGGTTGCCGGGGGACCCTTACCCTCTGATGAATTTATTGAAAAGGCAACCAAAGTGTGAAAAACATCTGCAGCATTTTCTGGTCTTCCTTGGCTGCACCGTCCACCTCCTTCAACAAAGTCTGCACCACCTACCTCAATCCATCAATTTCTATTTTGGCTGCACCTACCATACCAAATCTGTGTAAAACCTCTCCTATAAAAGGAGAGGTCTGATATTCGAAATTTGTAGAGCAGAGGAGAGAAGAGAATGTGGTGAGAGCAGTTGAGAGAAACGTGAGAAATTTTTGAGTGATTTGTAAATCTCAAAAATTATAGTAAATTTGGCACCTGTGGATGTAGGCAAATTGCTGAACCACGTTAAAATCGTCTTGTGTTATTTTTGGACAGGTTTGAATGCTCAACAATTGGTATCAGAGCTCTTGGTTCGTGCTGTCCAGAAATCAAATTGATCAAAATTGATTTTTGACAACTCCAGGCTGTTCCTTGCGTCGAGACGAATCCGTAGGCGCAAACGGAATCGAAAACGGACGTCGGAGAAGTCCGTACGCGCCGGTAGAAGGTTCGAGCGTGTACCCACGCGCCCCACTCGCAGCTGGAGGTTGAAGACGACTGGAAAACACGCTCCACGCGCCCCCAAGCGCGTTCCGAGGAAGAAGACGCGTGCAATGCACGCTCCCACGCGCAGCACGCGCCCCCACGCGCTACAGGAGTGTTCTGCGCGTGGTTCTCACGCGCGCACGCGCCGCCACGCGCCTCACGCAGCTCCCGCGCGTTAATCCCACGCGCATACACGCGCCTCACGCGCTTCGAGTCTCTTATGGCGCGTGAATCACACGCGCCTCACGCGCCTCTGCCCTCATCCAGCGCGTGTATCACACGCGCCTGACAGATCTGACCGTCCGATTTTGTGATCTGATTTTGGGCTTGATCTTAGCCATTTGGAGTCCGATTTCGACGATCAAATAGTACTTTCCAACTATTTGGATCATTCCGGACTCATCCGTACGGTTAGAATTTTGAAATTTGTCTTCTAAAATTTTTTAATTAATATGGAAGGTGTTGGAGAAGTTAAGAACTCTGGAAATGCCAGCAGTTCAGGGCGTAGGTCCACAGTTTCAAATGCCAAATTTGAAGTTGAGAAGTTTGATGGAACTTCTAACTTTGGAATGTGGCAATGTGAAGTGATGGATATTTTGATCCAACAAGAGTTGGATATGGCGTTGGAAGCAAAACCCAACGATATGTCAGAAAAGGATTGGAGAAAGCTTAACACCCAAGCTTGTAGTACAATCCGTTTATGCCTTACCAAAGATCAGAAGTATTTTGTCATGAGAGAGACAAATGCGAAGGAACTTTGGCAGAAATTGGAGGATAAGTTCATGAAGAAAAGCATTGAGAGCCGTTTGCATCTGAAGAAAAAGCTCTTCAGATTCCAATTTCGTGAAGGTATTAGTATGTCTGAACATTTAAATAGTTACAATCAAATTCTTGCTGATCTACTAAACTTGGATGTTGAAATCCAAGATGAAGATAAAGCTTTACTTTTGTTAAATTCCTTACCCGATACATATGATCATTTAGTTACAACATTATTGTATGGGAAGGAGAAAATTAGTTTTAACGATGTATCTAGTTCTCTGATTAGCAATGAGTACCGGAAAAAGGATAAGCAGGTACAGCAAGATACATCAAGTGAAGCACTGACAGCAAGAGGGAGATCGCGGTCAAGGTATCCCAAAAAGAAGAAAGATTTTCAATCGAAAACTCGGGCCACATCACGTGGTTCATCAGTCGGCAGAAAACTCGCCAAAGATGAGTGTTCCTATTGTCGTGACAAAGGACACTGGAAGAAGGATTGTCCTAAATTGAAGGGACAACAGAAGAATCAATCCACCACAGCAAATGTCGCGAATAGAGATGAAGATTTAGACATTGCCTTGACAGGTTCATCATTGATTTGTCATCCTGATGAATGGATTCTGGATTCTGGATGCACCTATCATATGTGTCCCAATCGGGACTGGTTTACTGACTTCACAGAGATTGAAGGTGGAGCAGTACTTATGGGCAATGACAGTGCCTGTAAGACTCGAGGGATAGGGAGCATTCGGTTGAAGCTGCACGATGGAACTGTCAGGATTTTGACCGAAGTTCGGTTCGTTCCGGACCTGCGGAAAAATCTTATCTCATTAGGATCTCTGGATTCAAAAGGATTCAGAATCACTATTGAAGATGGAACTCTCAAAGTGTTAATGGGAGTTCAGGTGGCTATGAAGGGTTTGAAGCGAGGAAATTTGTACTTCTTGCAAGGAAGTACGATTGTTGGAAGAGCTTCTACAGGCTGTGAGAAGCTAGATGAGACTGATGCTGACACCACCAGACTTTGGCATATGCGAATGGGACACGCTGGAGAAAAAACTTTGCAAACACTCGTAAAACAAGGCTTACTCAAAGGTGCCAAAACTGGTAAATTGTCTTTTTGTGAGCACTGTGTATTGGGGAAGCAGACGCGGATCAAGTTCGGAACCGCTATTCACAATACACAGGGAATACTTGACTATGTACATTCCGATGTTTGGGGACCTACCAAAATTGCATCTTTGGGAGGTAAGCATTGGTTTGTAACTTTTGTAGATGATTATTCTCGTCGTGTGTGGGTGTATACGATGAAGAATAAAGATGAAGTGTTAAACATCTTTCTTGCTTGGAAGAAGATGGTTGAGACTCAAACCGGCAGAAAAATTAAGCGGCTCAGATCAGATAATGGAGGGGAGTATACTCTAGACCCTTTCATGGAAGTATGCCGGAGAGAAGGAATAGTCAGACACTTCACAGTACGAGGAACACCGCAGCAAAACGGTGTGGCAGAACGAATGAATCGTACTTTGCTAGAGAAAGTACGATGTATGTTACTGAATGCTGGATTCAGTAAACAATTTTGGGCTGAAGCTGTGACATATGCATGCCACCTCGTCAACAGACTACCCGCAGCTGCCAATAGCGGGAAGACACCTATTGAAATGTGGAAAGGTACACATGCTACTGATTATGACTCTTTACATATTTTTGGATGTCCTGCTTACTATCATGCAAAGGAAAGTAAGCTTGACCCTAGAGCCAAGAAAGCAAAATTTTTGGGCTTTAGTTCTGGTATAAAAGGGTATAGACTCTGGTGCATAAAGTCTAAGAAGGTAATTATCAGTAGAGATGTTACTTTCAACGAATCTGAGATGCTTAAGTCACATAAGCATAAAGATTCTAGTGAAGGCAGCTATGATAGCAAAACACCCGGTGATTCGCAGAAGGTGGAGTTTATTACTCCAAATGATTCAAGAGAAGACAGACATGAGGAGGTTGATAGTCCAGTCACAGCACCTCCAACTCAAATTGAATCAATAGCAACCAGCAGATCGAGACGAGAGAAACGTGTGCCGACACGTTTTGCAGACTACGTGACATATGCACTACCAGTTGAAGGGGGTGAGATCCCCACCACTTACAAAGAAGCCATACAATCCAGTGAAAAGGATGAATGGATAAAGGCGATGACAGAGGAGATGCAGTCTCTTCATAAGAACCAGACTTGGGAACTTGTACCACTGCCGCAAGGAAAGAAGTCAATTGGCTGTAAGTGGATCTTTAATCAGAAAGATGATCAAGTTGCTAAAAATAGAATTCGATACAAAGCTAGATTGGTAGCCAAGGGCTACGCTCAAACAGAGGGAATAGACTACAGTGAAGTATTCTCTCCTGTTGTGAAGCATTCATCCATTCGGATATTGCTAGCTTTGGTTGCACAATATGATCTTGAATTAGCACAACTTGATGTGAAGACAGCTTTCTTACATGGTGATCTGGAAGAGGAGATTTATCTGTCTCAACCAGAAGGGTTTAAAGAGACTGGTAAAGAAAAATTGGTTTGCAGACTGAAGAAATCTCTTTATGGACTGAAGCAGTCACCTCGACAATGGTATAAGCGGTTTGACCGTTTTATGATGGATCTGAAATACACTCGTTGCCAATACGATTATTGTGTGTATTTCAGAAAACTTGCAGATGGATCTTTCATTTATTTGCTTTTATATGTAGATGATATGTTGATTGCATGTAAAAGCAAGGTGGAGATAGATCGTTTGAAAACTCAGTTGAGTCATGAGTTTGAAATGAAAGATCTAGGAGAAGCACGAAGAATATTGGGGATGGAGATCAGCAGAGATAGGGTGAAATGTACAGTTCACCTTACTCAGAAGCAGTATCTGAAGAAAGTATTACAACGCTTCAATATGGACTCAAAGTTGAAGCCTGTGAGTACTCCAATGGCCCCACATTTTAAGCTAAGTGCATTACAGTCTCCTAACGATGATGAAGAGCGGGACTACATGAAGAATATCCCGTATGCAAGTGTTGTTGGTAGCCTAATGTATGCCATGGTATGTACACGACCTGATATCTCCCAGGCCGTCAGTTTGGTCAGTCGTTATATGCATAATCCTGGAAAGAAACACTGGCACGCGGCTAAATGGATTCTACGGTATATTCTAGGGACCGTAGATCTTGGTTTGAAGTTCGAGAAAAGTGAAGATAGTCTAGTAACTGGATACGTTGACTCAGACTATGCAGGTGATCTTGACAAACGACGATCGACAACTGGATACGTGTTCACTATGTCTGGAGCACCAGTTAGCTGGCGATCAAATTTGCAGTCTACGATTGCACTATCATCCACAGAGGCGGAATATATGGCTGTAACAGAAGCCGTAAAAGAAGCCATTTGGTTACAGGGACTGGTAACAGATTTGGGTTTTGAGCAGCAAGAGGTTACCATCTACTGTGACAGTCAGAGTGCAATTCATTTAGCCAAGAATCAAGTGTATCACTCTCGAACAAAACATATCGATGTCCGATTTCACTTTATACGTGAAATATTAGAAGAAGAGGACATATTACTTCAGAAGATTGGCACTGAAGATAATCCAGCAGATATGTTAACAAAAGTCGTCACAGGGATCAAGTTCCAACACTGCTTGGAATTGATCAATATTGTAAGTTGCTGAGCACCTTCGGGTGCATTGGCACTTTTGGGTGCATTTGGCGTCTTATGGCGCATTTGTTAGTAGAAGACACTCACGTCAAAGAAGGAGGTGCATTCATTTGAAAAATGAATCAGTTTGGAAGCAGCTTAGTATGGCACACTTCGGTGGAGGGGGTGATTATTGAAAAGGCAACCAAAGTGTGAAAAACATCTGCAGCATTTTCTGGTCTTCCTTGGCTGCACCGTCCACCTCCTTCAACAAAGTCTGCACCACCTACCTCAATCCATCAATTTCTATTTTGGCTGCACCTACCATACCAAATCTGTGTAAAACCTCTCCTATAAAAGGAGAGGTCTGATATTCGAAATTTGTAGAGCAGAGGAGAGAAGAGAATGTGGTGAGAGCATTTGAGAGAAACGTGAGAAATTTTTGAGTGATTTGTAAATCTCAAAAATTATAGTAAATTTGGCACCTGTGGATGTAGGCAAATTGCTGAACCACGTTAAAATCGTCTTGTGTTATTTTTGGACAGGTTTGAATGCTCAACAGAATTTATTCCCTATCTTCTTGCTAGTCTAGGACCAAACTACGATGCTCTGGTTACATCTATTACAACTAGAGTTGACCCTATCCCCACTACAACGTTGTTATCCCACCTTCTTGCTCATGAGGCCCGTATGCAACATCATGTATCAAATGGCTTCCTGAAGTATCGACTAACTTCATTGCCCATGCCCCCTCATATAATAGAGGGTGTGGAAATCGTGATCAAAATAATCGAGGTCATGGCCGCACTAGCAACAGAGGTCGAGGCTCTGCTCCCACCTTAGCATATACCTCCATTGCTCCCACCTTAGCTCATTACAGTGCCTTATCCTACCCATCTGATTCTACATGGTATCCTGATACGGCGACAACGAGTCATATAACGAGTGAGATTAGCAACTTAAACCTTCACTCATCTAAATATAGCAGCACATACCAACTTTGAGTTGGAGATGGCTCCTCCACCTCGATAACTCACACCGATTCTGCTCTACTGCCAACTTCTTCGTCCTTTTTTATCTTAACAAAATTGCTATATGTTTCCTCGTTTACTAAGAATTTGCTCTCTGTTAAGAAACTTTGTGCTAACAACAATGTCTTTTTCCTATTCTTTTCCGCTCACTTTCCTGTGAAGGATTGCATCATGGGGACCACACTGCTCGGGGGGACAACGCATAATAGACTCTACACCCTTTCAGCCCAGCCACCTCAAGCTCACTCCACTTCGCTTTTTACTCTTCCAGTATGACATACACGACTCGGCCATCCCTCCTTTCAAGTCATCCACAAAATCCTGCTTCAACATGGTCTTCCTTTTGACAAAGTTCCTTCAATGTATTTTTGTAATGCCTGTGCAATGGCCAATCACCAACGAATACCGGCACATACATGAAATACCAAGTCTATGTTTCCTTTTGATTTAGTTTTTAGTGACCTAAGGGGTCCTTCACCTCATGTATCTCCCGATGTTTTTAAATCTTACATATGATTTGTTGATAACCACTCTCGGTTTGCATGTATTTTTTCCATTTAATCAAAGTCACAAGTATTGTCTGTTTTTGTAAAGTGTAAAGCCTTCATTGAACTACAATTTAATGCTAAAATCAAACAACTTCAAAAGGATTGGGGTGGAGAGTTTAGACCATTCACCGAATTGCTATCAAACTCAGGAATAATCCACCAGATTACATGCCCACATTCACATACTCAAAATGGGATAATCGAAAGGAAACATAGGCATATAGTAAACTCGGGATTAGCATTATTAGCCCATGCATCCATTCCATTAAATTTCTGGGCATCAAATTTCAACAGGCAGTCAGGTTGATCAATATCCTTCCCTCCCCTTTGTTGCAAAATGCTTCACCCTGCCTTCTCCCTCACAAACTAGAACCTGATTATGGATCTCTATTTGTGTTTGGTTTGGCCTATTGGCCTCTAACCAGGCCCTATAACAAGCATAAGTTTGATTATAGGGCCCCTCCAATACGTCTACCTCGAACCTAGTCCATCCCACAAAAGGTCTATCTGCTATCACATACCATAAAAAAGGGTTTACATTTCAAAAGATATTAAACATGATGAGTCCTGCTTCCCGTTCCAACAATCTATCAAGCCTAGTACATCTCCTGAGCCCACCCAAGTGTTGTTGCTCCACGTGAACTCAAATACACCAACCATCCCTCAATCCCAACCCATCTTGGGCCCAGCCCAGAACATTCCTCCTCTAACTCCATCTTCTTCCCTAGAACCAGAGTCACACCCCCGTTCGTTTACAGCAAAGTCACCACATGACAACTTGCTCAAAACATATTTATCTCGCCCACGTCAATTTATTGATGGAATAATCAGGTGGCCAAACCATCAAGCTCATGCTTCCACCATCTCTACCATCTCACACACTCTCGCTTGTTTTTTAGCTGCTCAGAAATTCAAAGAATGGAGACAGGCTATGTCCCACGAATTTAATGCTCTGTTAGCCAACGACACACGGTCCCTTGTTCCTACTTCAGAAGCTCACAACATTATCTCCTGCAAATGGGTGTTTAGAACAAAGGAATTTGCTAATGGTATTGTTGAGTATGGCTTGTGAATACACGCCTCAGACCTGTTTCGCTCGACCCTCGCTCGAGCAAGGCTTCCAGACTTCCAGAATTACTTCAGCCCGAGAGTTTGTTCGACCCTCGCTCGACCTCCAGTTCGAGCGAGGATCAGGCAGTGACTTCGCTCGACTGTCGCTCGACATCCCGCTCGAGTGAAGTGCCAGGTGTCCATTTGCTGTTGAGCGAATTTGACCTAGAAGTCCTCGCTCAAGCGAGAGTAAGTTTCGCTCAAGCAAGATTGCATATTATAAATATCGCCAAGTCTCGCGCGAACAGACGAACAACGAACTAGAGCCCCTGTTTTGACGCCGACGAACAGAGCTTCTCCTTTTGATCATTTCTTCTCCATTTCTCCACTATATTGAGTGAAACTTGTGAGGATTGAGTGAATACACGTGATGTGAGTATTCTCTGTTGTAGGAATCTTCTGATTCTCTCTCTGTAACCTCCATTTGATCTAGTGAAGTTTTGAAACCAACCCCACAGTGGATATAAGCTCATTTTGAGCTGAACCACTTAAATCCCTGTGTTCTTTCTTTGTTTACTGTTTTATTTCTCATTATTGCATCTGCTGCGCCTTATTTCATATATTTGTTGTTTGTTTCATTGGCTATTTCCCCACAAACTGGTATCAGAGCGTTTCAGGCTCTGTGAATATTTAAAGGGATGGCTACAGCAAGATTTAAAGTTGAGAAATTTGACGATCTGAACAGTTTCAGCTTATGGCGCTTGAAGATGAAGGTTTTGTTGCGCCAGTAAGGGTTATTCAAAGTTCTAGAGGAAAGGACGACAGATTCTCCTATACCGTCTAAGGACGATGAAGAAAAGGTACATAGTACTATTTTATTGTCATTGTCTGATGGAGTGTTGATAGAGGTGGTGGAGGAGGAGACCGCTGAGGATCTCTGAAACAAGCTTGAGAGCTTGTATATTAAGAAGTCTCTCACTAACCGGTTATATTTAAAACAACGGTTGTATACACTCAAAATGACTGAGGGTTCGTCAGTTACTAAACACCTAGATGAGGTTAACAAGATTGTTATGGATCTTAGAAATGTTGACATCAAGCGTGATGATGAAGATCAAGTTTTAATTGTGTTGTGTTCATTACCTGCCTTATTTGAGAATTTTGTAAATTCTATGCTGTATAGTAGAGATACTATCTCCTTAGCAGATGTGAAGTCAGATTTGAACTCGAAGGAGTTAAGGAGTAAGTATGATAAGGGTGGTGAAGCAAAAGCCAGTGGTTTGTTTGTCAAAGATACCTCCGACAGAGGAAGATCCAGTGAGAAGGGTTCAGAGAAGGGCAGAAGGAAGTCCCGGGAGAAATCAAAATCCAAGTCCAACAAGAAAAATGTAAAATGCTATTACTGTCAGAAGTTTGGACACTACAAGAGTGAGTGTATGAAGTTGAAAAAGAAGGAGGAATCTACGAGTTCTTCTAATGCTGTCAGTGCTGCTGATGAATCTGATGGTTCTGATGTGGTCCTTGCAATCAGTCATTCGAACAGTTGGTTCAGTGACAAGTGGGTTATGGACTCAGCTTGCACGTTCCATATGTGTCCCAGAAGGGACTGGTTCATGTCTTATGAACCAGTCAACAGTAGTTCTGTTTTGTTAGGGAACGACACAGCTTGCAAGATTGCGGGATTGGGTTCTGTGAAGATCAAGATGTTTGATGGGATAGTTAGGACATTGACTAATGTCTGGCACATTCCAGACTTGAAAAAGAATCTTATCTCCATGGGAGCCCTTGATTCTTTGGGTTTGAAGTACACGGGACAAGGTGGAGTTCTGAAAGTCAGCAAAGGCTACATGAGTACACAAAACTCGAAGTAAATGAACTTATCAGGTCACTTATTATCCATGAGTACACATGAAAAAGAGGAGAAGAAGAAGGAAAGTAAAAGAAGAGTTTGGCACTCAATCCTCATGAAAGTAAAAGCGATGAATACAAGGAAAGTGATAACAAAGATGATGAAATTACAATGATTACAAGAATATTTCGGAGATTTAAAAAAAAAAAAAAAGCTCATCCAAGAAAATCTTTCAAAAAGTTTTTTAACAAAAATACAAGTAAAATCGATTCCTTAACTTGTTATAAATGCAAAAAGTCAGGACATATCAAGACAGATTATCTCTTGCTAAAGAAATCGATACAAAGGTAAGAAAGCAATAAAAATTACATGTGATGATGATTCAAGTAGCTCAGACAGCGACGCAAGTAATAAAAAATCTCCAAATCTTTGTCTTATGAGTAAAGATGATTTTGAGGTAACAAATTTCGAAAATATTGAAAATCTTTCTTATGAAGAATTGCAAAATGTTTTGGAAGAGGTATATGAGGAATTTGAAAATTTTGAAAAATTAGATATCAAGTATACCGCTTTGAAAAAAAAATTATTTTTTAACAAATGAAATTGATATTTTAATAAAAGAAAACATAATTTCAAAAGATGAAAATGATAAGCTGAAAAGGAAAGTTGCTGATTTAAAAAAGATTATTGAAAACTTTATAAATGGAAAAAGAAATTTTGAAAAACTTCTTGGTAGATAAAGATATATTTTTGATAAAGTAGGTTTGGGATATATGCAAAAAAAAAAAAAAAACTTAAACCTATAAATTTTTTTTGATAAACCTATTAAATCAAAGTTAGATTTTCAAAATTATTTTCCTAAAAAGAAATTTGTCAAAGAAAGACATTATTATTATCACTCAATATTTTCAAATATGCACATGTTATTTGTAATTTTTGCAATAAAAATAGTCAAAATTATCATGATTGTCCTATTAGAAGAAGACATACAATAACTATTAGGGCCATATGGATACCAAAGAATCTTGTCTCTTCTAATACTAATAAATAAAGGATCCAAAGAACATAGATACCAAGAAAAATTATTTTAATTATTCTTGTAGGTATGCATGAAGTCCTCCATAGGAAAAACTAAATAGTTTTTAGATAGCAGATGTTCAAGACACATGATAGGAAATAAAACTAAGTTCATTGATCTCATTCCTAAAGAAGAAGGACACATGAATTTGAAGACAATTTAAAAGGGAAAATCGTGGGAATAGGTAAAGTTGGTAATAAGTCTTCTCTCATAATTGAAGATATTCTATTTGTTAAAGGTCTAAAACATAATCTTTTAGGTATAAGTCAATTATGTGATTAAGGATTTACAGCTACCTTCAAAAAGGATAAGTGCATTATTTTGAATAATCATGATTGTAATATTTGTTTTATTGCTCTTAGAAACAATAATGTTTATACAATTGAATTTGAAGAAATTGCCTCACAAGATACTATTTGTTTATCAACTCAACATGAAAATAATTAGTTATTACATAGAAGGTTAGGTCATGCAAATATGAAACTTATTTCCAAATTTTTAAAAAATGATCTTGTGAGAGGTTTGCCAAAAGCAAACTTTTTTAAAGACAAAATCTGTGATGTATGCCAGTTTGGTAAACAAACAAAAACTTCTTTCAAAATCAAGAAATATATTTCCACTACTAGACCTTTGTAACTAATACACATGGACCTTTTTGAGCCAAACAGAGTTGCGAGTCTGGAAGGAAAATATTATGCATTTGTTATTGTTGATGATTTCTCTAGATATACTTGAGTCATTTTTTTCGCTCATAAAGATGAGGTACATAATGTCTTTACGAAGTTATGCAAAAGAATTCAAAATGAAAAGGGTTATACTATTTCAAATATCCGAAGTGACAGGGAGAAAGAGTTTTTCAATAAAGATATTGAGTCTTTTTGTGCTGAAAATGATTTTCTGAATAATTTCTCTGCTCCTCGAATTCCTCAATAAAATGGGATAGTAGAGAAGAAGAATAGATCTCTTCAAGAAATGGCTAAAGCAATGCTGAATGAAAATAGTTTACCTAGTTATTTTTGGCCGAAGCAGTAAGTACTGCATGTTATGTTATAAATACAGTTATGTTAAGGTCTAAATTAGATAAAACCTCTTATAAGTTTTAGAATGAGAAAAAGTCCAACATTGGTTACTTTCATGTATTTGGATGCAAATGTTTTATACTTAATGACAAAGATAATCTAAGAAAGTTTGATACAAAATCTGATGAAGTTATTTTTCTTGGGTATTCAACAAATATTAAAACTTATAGATTATTCAATAAAAAGATTTTGATGTACAAGAATCTATGCATGTAGTATTTGATGAATCTAACCCTCTACTCTCCGAGAAATTTATTGATGAAGAATCAGAAGGTACAAATAACACAAATAGTCTCAATTTCGACAAAGAGAATACAATGGAAGAAATCCAACAGGGAGACATCAGGAAAGATTATCAAGATTTACTACAAGATGCAACTAAACAGTGGAAATATGTGAAAAATCATCCAATAGAGCAAATTCTAAGAGAACCTTCACGAGCTATAAGTACTCGATCATCTCTTAGAAATATTTGTAATCACATTGCTTTTCTATATCAAATTAAACCCAAAAATATTGATGAAACACTTATTGATGAATCGTGGATTCTAACTATGCAAGAAGAGCTAAATCAATTTGAAAGAAATAATGTATGGACAATTGTTCCTAGACCAAAAAATCATGTTGTTATTGGAATAAAATGGATTTTTAAAAATAAGAAAATGAGTCTAGAATTATCACTAGAAACAAGACTCGACTTGTAGCCCAAGATTTCAATCAAAATGAATGAATCGATTATGATGAAACGTATGCACCTGTCGCAAGATTAGAAACTATTCGAATGTTACTTGTATATGCATGTTATATAAATTTTAAACTTTTTCAAATGGATGTTAAAAGTATTTTCTTAAATGATTTTATAAATGAAGAGGTATATGTTGAGCAACTTCCAGGTTTTGAAAATCATATTTCTCTTAATAATGTTTTTATGCTTGCAAAAGTATTATATGGACTCAAACAAACTCTTAAAGCTTGGTATGAAAGGTTTAGTGGTTTATTGAAGTTTTTCAAGAGGAAAGATCGATACAGCTATTTTCATCAAATATGAACAGAATGATATTCTTTTAGTTCAAATTTATGTTAATGATATAATATTTGATACTATTAATGAAAATATGTGCCAAGATTTTGCTAAGAGCATGTTGAAAGAATTTGAAATGAGCATGATGGGAGAACTTAATTTCTTTCTTAGATTGCAAATCAATTAAGTAAAAAAATAGAACATTCATTAATCAGTCATAATATATCAAAGAGTTACTCAGAAAGTTTGAGCTGGGAGGTGCAAAGGTAATTGGAACATCAATCAGTCAAACTACCAAATTTGATAAAGATAAAAGTGGTAAGTTAGTTGACTCAAAGGTATGTCGAGGTATGATTGGTAGTTTATTATATTTGACAGCTAGTATACATAATATTATGTTCAGTGTATGTTTATGTGCACGTTTTCAATCATCTCCAAAACAATCTAATTTGATTGCAGTAAAGTGTATTTTTAAATATCTTGCCGGTACTATTGACCTAGAGTTATAGTATCCTAAGCACACTTCTTTCAATCTTATTAGTTATTCAGATGCGGATTATGCTGGTTGCAAAGTTGCTCGAAAAAGTATTAGTGGAACATGTCATTTTTTAGGTCATGCACTTGTTTCATGATTTAGTAAAAATCAAAATTCTGTTGCATTATCTACTACTGAGGCAGAATATGTTGCTGCAGGCAGTTGTTATGCTCAAATTCTTTACATGAAGCAACAACTTGAGAATTTTAAACTTATGTACAATCATATTCCTATTAAGTGTGATAATACTACTGCTATAAATCTTTCAAAAAATCCAATACAACATTCTAGGATCAAACATATTAAAATTATATATCATTTTCTTAGAGATCATGTACAGAAGGACGATATTGTATTAGAATTCACTAACACACATGATCAATTGGCAGACATTTTCACAAAATCCCTACCAGAAGATAGACTATGTATGATTAGAAGAGAAATAGGAATGATGTATACCATGAATATCTGCTAGATACTTTTATTCATTTATCTCAAGTGATCTACAGAAACTTAAGACGTTTAGCCTCATCATTCAAATGTATTTACTCCTCATAAATCATCATGCCATCATTGTCTAAAAGATTAGGCAATCGAAATGAAAAGGTAAGTAAAAATTTTAAATCATTATTTTGTTACTTTAATTCTATTATTTTTTTGTTTGATTCATAAATAAGTCGTTGAAGTACATAGACCGTTTTATTAAACTTCTCAATTTTGCGAGTTTTGGACTGCAACCGAGCGGAAAAAGCAACAACGGAAGATGAGTATCGAGTCTCGAGACCTATAAACTCGTAAATGGTATCATGATCTGATTTATTAGCCAAATCAGTGTTTTGTTGCTTCATGATGTCTACAATAGATGTAGAAATAGTTTGAGGTGAAGAATACCTCATATCTTGATCACGAGAAGCACTGAAGGAAAATTGATGAGCCATTGAAATTTTGTAAAGTGAGAATGAAGATGAATTACAGAAATGAAAATAAAATTTGATGCGGATTAGATAAAACTAAGAATTGCTTTTATAAAAATGGAAATAAGTAGAAGACAAACTGTCATATCTTCAAATTTTACTTAGTCAAGTTTACAAGATATGCCGGATGCATATTGTCAAAAGTTACCGAATTAAGCCAGCGATATTAATTACAATTGTCCCTATTTCTCTTGTGAAACGCTGCCATTATTTGCTGATGTTGACTCTGTGCTTGAACTTTCACTCGTTCCGATTCCTCTATTCGAAGTTTCAGAATACGAGCTAATTCTGTCAAATATTTATTTTTTTGCTTTAATCTCTTATTCTTTCTACCTTAATTTGTAAACTTTTGATGCAGAATAGATATTTGATTGTTAAATTGATCAACCTCATTTGTCCTCGCTAGTAATTTTCGAGACATGGTTGTAACAGAGGCAGCATATTGAGCACTGAGAGTTCTTGATACTGCAACAAACTCAGAATCAGTCCTACTAGAAAAATGCATCTCTGCTTCTATCATGGTGTTGACAACCTCAGGAGATAAAATGACTGGTTGAGACGGTTCCTGATTCAAATTCGAAATTTATTAGACAAAATTTTCTCTGCCATTCTATTATTTTGGATAAACAGATATTTGATCAATGAGCAATGTGAGATTTGTTTTAGCATTCAGTGGGTGAAAATGGTCATTTAAATAGAAACCGAAAACTTTCAAATCTTTACTTATCTTATTTGTCAACAACATCAAGCGGATTTGAATCTCCTTTCACACCGAATTGTCAGAGCTAGATCTCCAACCTTTGCATGTTTTGTCGGACACGCGTAGTTTCGCACCGAATTTTCTACAGTCTCTACTAACGTACCGTTTTATTTTTCTATTGATTATTATAGGAAGATGTCTTATTGTGCTAATTATAATTCCTTTTTAATGATGCCAAAAGGGGGAGAAGTTCTAGACGTAAATATTTAGATTTTTAACTCTGTTATATATGCTGTAATTATATTTATCTATTACTTGAAAAACTAACGCATATTCTCAAGGGGAGTTTAAGTATTACTGCAAATCTCAAAATTCTACTAAGTATTTGTCATTATCAAAAAGAAGGAGATTGTTGAATTCAAAATTTCAAATTTCGTATATACGTGTAGATTTTGATGATAACAAATAAATTCAAATCTCAAGCTTAAATTATTTACACAATGGAGCGAAGCGCACATCAAGTATAAAAGAATAAGCTTACAAATGAAACTCATAGATTATTTTTGTACATCTCTTGATAAAATTCAAAATTGGATTAAGACTCCAAATTACTCTTTTTTCTCATAAAACATCAAATTACTTTTTTCATATATGCAAGACATCTTTAAATGTCTTAGTTTTGAAAATTATGTTTTTCATATGTACATAACATCATCAAATAATATAATTTCGAAAATTATTATTATTTTTATATAAAAATTTGAATTTGTAAGATGATTGATTATCCTATTTGACATGTGCATATTTTGTTTGAAAGTCTTGAAAGGTGGTTGTGTATTTTTTTGACAAATATAAAAGGTAAATGATTTTGTTTGAAAGTCTTGAAAGGTGATTGTGTGTTTTTTTTGACAAATGTAAAAAGTAGATGATTTTATTTGAAAATCTTAAAGGGTGGTTGTGTATTTTTTTGACATATGTAAAAAAAAAAATTGGTTTGAAAAATAAATCATGCTCATTTTGTTATGTATGAAAAGTAAAAAATTAGGTTTGATTTTTTTAAAAAATGAATGGAGTTATCTTTGACAAATGCAAAAAGGAAATGCTTTTATTTGAATTTTTTAAAAAGTGAATAGTGCCCTTATTTGACATGTGAATTTTTTCAAATTTGAAATTGAAAACTCATTTGCCTATAAATAGCTCACTTAAGTTTTGCAAAAAATAACAACAAGAGTTTATACATATATTGCTAAATTTTGCATCATTTTTTCAAAACTCTCATTCTCTCTTTTTTAAAATTTTGAGGCTTAATTCTTATTTTTTTTAGAAAGATATAGGTTGCGCTGTATTGTTTCTATCTCACTCATTGAAAAGTGTACTTTGATAGTCTACCCATTATCAACTCTTGTATCAGTAAGAGAGTGCGTATAACCTTTGTGTGTGTAGAAAGTGTTCTACACAGGAAATAGTTGAATCACAAGTGTGAAGTGATTGGAAGTGTAGAGGGTGTTTTACACAGATTCTTTGGAGTGGTGTTGCTCAAAGGTGTAAAAGGTTTCTATCTCCACCTAAAGAAGATTGAATAGTGAATTTGGGATCCTCAAGGGGTAACTTGAGGTAAGGACGTAAGCAGTGTGACTGAATCTCGTAAAAAAACTGAGTTTGCTTCTTCTTATCCAACTATTTATATTTCTTACTACTTTATATTCTATTTATATTTTATATTGTGTATTTGATTTATAAATGTTAATTTTTATAATATAATCCAATTTACCCCCCTCTTGTATTAATCATCTGGGTAACAATAATGAACTGAAAGCCTTAGGAAAGACTACTCATGAATAGAAATTCTTTTCAGCACAACTCACGTTAGCCTAATTACTTATGCCATGGTGTGACAAAATTAGGCACTGAGACATTATTGAGCTCTTGGGAGGTATATAAGTAAGGATCCATTGGCACCCCATGCCAAATTTGTACTTGTTATGGAAGACACTAGACACTACAAGAAATTAGGGCTTTTCCAGCTTGTAAAATTGTCATAGAAATCTCATATAATCATTGCATTTATACATTTTAGGCATTTTAATTTCAATTGGCTACATCATCGATGAAATCAAGTTTCACTTCTGATCAATTTCAATGATAGCCAAAAATCTTTACGAATATATTATTATTTTCGATGATTAAGCTGGTTGTAGATAGAGTACTACACCCACACACACGAATAATATCGAAACAAATAGTGAAACAGCTCATGCAAAAACACTTGAATTAAGCACGCACAAGACACAATATTTAAAATGGTTCAACAATAAGTCTATATTCTCATAGCTACAAGATATTTTATTCTACAGAGATTATAAACACACAATAAGTTACAAGATCAACTTTTCTCTATTCACACAATACGAACTCTATCTCTCTCTCTCTCTCTCTAAAATGCTCCCACACGTCTCTTGCCCTTCTATACTCAATCTGATCTTCGCTGATTCAAATAATATGAAATAACATTCACTTATATAGGCCAAGGCATGAGAAAGTCTAAGGCGGGAAAATCTGGGTTCTTTGGTGTCGAGTGTGTAGTCAATGAACAATCAATCTAATATTAGCTCGAACGGACTATCGTTTGAGTCTCAAATGAACTTTCTATCTGACATTCGCACAAGCCCACCATCATACGCAATTCAAGCGATCTCTTTGTTTGAGCATCGCTTGAGCCAACTGTTGAGCATGCATTGCGCGAACTCACTGATTGTTTCACTCAAGTAACAGTCAAGCGAACAATCTATCTACACCTTTTTCAAGTTACAAAACCAATCAAGTTCTATAACCCAATGATACTTATTTGTAGTACTGTAATTGCGCTATTGATCTGTGGCACAACTACAATTTTGAGCCTTAATCTTGAAAAGGCCCCAGTTATAATTCCAACTAGAATAAAGCCGCTTACCAAATGCTTCTAATCTAAGGGGTGAAGCGCCACTATCATTTTGGCTAGGCCTGTTCCTCGGGGCCGAATATCTTTCAGGTCTGATTTAAAACCAGAAAAACTAGATTCCAATTTCGGATCCTGCCCTGATTAATTTAGATCCAAAATTCGGATTACAAAAAACCAGATTAATTCGGTCTGGACGTGGGTCTAGAATCTGGATACCATATTTAAATTCAGTAACCAGGTCTTTTTAAAAACAAAACCGGACCGTTTTCTCGTTACTTGTATACATTCCCCACTGCCCGATTCTCTCTCTCTCTCTAGCAGAAGATTAGAAACCCTAGCCTCCATGACGGCATGCCCATCATCTGACCCTATTGCCGTCGCTGAAACACCATATATCCTTCTTCGTTCAATCATCGTATCTCCTTCATCACCGAGTCTCCGTCATCTTCTTTATCTCTAACTATTGAGGCCGAAACTCGAAAGCCTCTCTCTCAATCGTGGCGAAACCTAGCTTCGTGGCCATCGTCTTTTGCTCCGTTTGGCTAGATTTGCTATTTTATTGTTTGGATTAAATCTATTTAGTTGAAAAAGGAAAAATAAACTTTTTTCTAAGATCTGTTTTACTGTTTAGATGTTCTTTACACAGAGCGGAGCTCGATATATTTATTTGGAAGAACAACAGTTTTTCTAAGATCTGTTTTACGGTTCTCTGTTGACTTTGAGTTTGTTCTCTGTTGGTTGATTTTGAGTTTGTTCTCTGTTGGTTGATTTTGAGTTTGTTTTTTAATTGTTCTTTGGGTATTAGAGTATATATCTTATATTGATCTATGTCGATTTGATTATTAATATTTCTTATATTGAGTTTGGGCAAAACTGATGTATTTTTGAAAACATTGAAAAAATATTATGGGTGAACTTTTCCTTTGGCATTTTTTTTAATGGATGTTTTGGATCATCAAATCAATATTGAACTAATGCGGTGGGTTCCATAATTTCAATTAACATAGGCACCACATTCTTTTGTCCAGATAGACATATTCATGTACCGTTATTAAGCTCCACCATGGTTGAGACTGCAACGTATATATGTTTTAGATCTAATGGTAGTTTAATAGCTTAGCCATGTCCACTACATATACTACATTCTAGATTTTATATTACTTGGATTATTTAACTTAGAGAAACTAATATTGCATTGATGCGAAGAAATCATGCAACACAACAGATTGGGGTTGTCTACCTTATTATGGGGTTGATTGAGTGTTTATTAACTTTTTAGATTATTTTTTGTGCAAGGGTGCATTGTATTTGGGGTTTCAGATTGTTTTTTGTTTTATTAATATAAATTATAGCAAATCACCTTTTTTTAGCTTGACTTTGCACAATAATATCATCATCATCATAATATTATACTTACATTTTGATAGAGCCATCGATGATTTCTGATCAAACCCAAAAATATTTTTTAATAGTCCTGAAATTGAATTCTATCTATTTCATCATTAATATGAAGAATTAAGAAACATCTTTAGATCTTGCTTTATATCTTCTTTTTGTTTTAAAGGGTAAACCTTTATTGTCACACTTTGAAATCTTGGCTGAATGATATGTCTATGGTTCTGAATTGAAATTCTGATCATTGAAGCTTTGGACATGGCAGAAAAGTTGAGAAAGTCTATAGTAGTACTTCTGTATTAAGAGGCACTCAACCTTGGGGATCCTAATATTTTGGTCTTGATCAAGATGAGAAAGTCTGCTTTGAAACACTGATCTGCAATAATTTAGAACAAGGATATTTGAATGAAAACTTGATGCAGGAATCTTCATCGCCTTGTAATTCTGTTTTGTGTATTGGACTTTAATTAAAGTAATGTATGTGTTTTGTGATGTTCTAAACTTCTAAGCAAATTAGTTCGAATAATGTAATATGTAGTGTATTTTATTTTTAGGTTAAAAAGTTAATTAGCTGTTTATAGCCTTTAGCTATTCTTAACATATATTTAGTTTTACATTTTGTACTTTTTTTTTATCATTATATTTATGGTCTATGGATAAGGATAAAAATATAGGTTTTTATATAATAATAAAAATTCTGCTTTTCAACAGTACTTCTTGAAAAAATTAAAATAAAATACAAGATTTTTTAAAATGTGTTCTCCAATTTTTCCTAAAAAAATAAAATAGCACATGCTTAAAAAAAGGGTTTCAGATGAGGAATCCGGATTTTTGATTTTTAGGATTTGAATGAATCTAGGTTTTGGCCCGGGTCACAACCTAAGTGAATCCGGTCTGGAATCCAGGCCAGATTAGAGTCATGCTTTTCGGGTCAGAATGACCTGAATTCTCGATTTAAAAACCGCTTGAACAGGCTTAGTTTTGAGAGAGTTTGTGGTAAAGTTATCAATTCTGTTGTGGTGATCATTTCGGTTGAGGCACTGGAACGAAAAATTTTAATATTGATATCATTTTGGATATCTTTTTTGAATAGATATTATATGAATAAATTATATATATAATAACTATATTCTAAAACAAACTAATATAAATTTAATTAAAAATATATATATTTGATAAATTTAATATATTTAAAATTTTAGATTTATTAAAAATAATTATGAAAAACTAAAACTAATTTGATTGATATAGATATTAAGAAAAAAAATATTAAAATAATTCTGTTGTTCAAAAATATTAAAAAAAAATTAAAAAGAAAAGAAAAATATTTTTGTCCAGGATTTGGCCGAAATGGGCCGAAATAGAACGGAATGATATGAATTTAGCCCATTATGGAATATAAGTTTTTACCGTTTTGGCTATTGTTCTGGAACGAAATTTTCTAACAATTTTGACTGAAACGAAATGGTATTTATAACCTTAGTTTCGAATTAGAGATTTTGTGCTTTAGAAAACTGAAGTCATGAGGTTGGATTTAAATATTACTGCGAGTTGAAGTAAGCAGTACTGCACGGCCATGTCTAGAGGGTGTGTAATGTTCGTGCCCATGAGTGGACTTCTAATCTTGTCAATGACAATGATTGCAAAACCTAACGGAGCAAAAATAATTTCAATGTCCCTTGAATAAATTAAAGAACATTTCTCGTAGCACGTATTCTAATACTCGCATATTCAAACATTTAGAATTAAATGGTCAAGTTAATCCTTTTTAGATTTGGTTCGGGTCTAATCTTGTTGGATGTAAAGATATATAGGATCAAAATTAGGATTTGTTATTTGAAGAGTGATTAACTTAGATTATTTTTTATTAAATTAAGCTCGATGATGATGATCTTTTACGAATTAAACTTACAATACTCAACCTAATATCCAAGACATAAATTTTAATTTTTTTTGAGCTACACAAATATATATATATATTATATAATAAATGTACAAATCTCTCTCTTTCTCTCTCTATATATAATATGTACGAATCTATATATTATATATGTCTATATATAAAACTTATAATACTTGCAAAACTGTACAAATCTATATATATATATATATATTAATTTGCTAGGCTAAATAACTATTAAAATAGTCTTATAATTTGCTAGGCTGAATATTTATTAATTTGTAGTTAATATATGCACATAACGATAGAACCTGAGGCTGTAGACAGTAGGCAAGTGCAACCCAACACCAAGCATGCTCCAAGTTAGATGCCAAGTGCCAACACAACACCAATAACGTATGATTTGAACGCCGACGCGAGGCAGTCACGCAAGCAACTCAGTTACTCAAGCAAGCTCCAAGTTTCCAACGGTTCAACGGCAAGTCGGCAAGTGCAGCACAATACCAACAAGTCCAACACATTACACGGTGACACGCAACACTACAAAAAACAAGAAGCTCCAGTCTAGCCAGTCCAAGGGGCAAGTAGCTGCAAGCTCCAGGCTTCCAGCCAGTCCAGCGACGTAAATCAGTAAGACTTGGACAGCAACTCAAAAGTTCAAGTGTCAATATTTTCAAAAAAATAAAAAAAAATAAAAAGAGATTTCAAATGCCAAGCGGCAAGCACTCATCAAGCATCAAGTGAGAGTTTGCAAATCGCAATAGTCTAAGCTCTGTTTGTATTTAAAGATGAGATGAATTTAGTTTATTTTTTAATATTATTATTATTTTAGAATTTGAAAAAGGTGAATTAGAATTTGAAAAAAGTATATTGAAATTTTAAAAATGTGTATTGAGATTTGAAAAAGATGTATAGGAATTTGTGTTTTGTATGAAATATTAAAAAAGTATAATGATGAAATAAATATGAGTTGAGATGGGTAGAGGTGAGTCTTAATTTTAAACGAGACCTAAGACTTATAGAAGCTTAAAGTTTAGCAAGAATGAACACGGCAAGCAGTAAGCATCAAGTGTGAGACTCTCGACAGGGGCAAAACCATTCAGTGGTCAACTTTAGCCATCACAGTCACCAATGACAGCGCAACTCACAAACTCAAAAGTTATTACATTCGACCATTGGTCTTAAGCGTGTTGCGTACTATAGTCTTGGTGGAACCATTGATCTTTACGTTAGAGTTGGAGTATTGGACAATTGGATAGTGGACTTGAAGTGCTCACAAATTTTTACATGAACCATTGGATTTGAGAAGGTTTCATGTAAGGGGGAGGAACACTCAGCATTGGGGGGATGTAGAAGGGCTTTAGAGGAAAAACCTATACTAATATGCATGCTACATTGAATTTTTAAAACATTTTGGGGAGCTAGAGACCACCTGGTTCCACCCCTGCACATGCATATTCCTGATTACACCTAAAGAATAACACGGTCGTTTGTGGTATAACTTTGAGGTGTTGATTCCACAGGGAAATAGATTGAGAAATGAAAGTTAGTGACAAAACTAACGAAAAGATTTATAAGAGTGCAAAAAATGATTTTTGAAATAAGACGTAAATTAAAACTAAATGAGTAATTTAAAAAGTATAAAAATAAGATGAAAAGTAGAGCGTATGGAATTCCTTTGTATTTCTGGTATTCAAATTTATTCTTAATTCATTGATAACTCAATTGAGAGTTCTATGTCCAAATTCTCAACTGGAAGATATAACATTAATAACTATATTTAAATCAAATGTAATCTTTTGAAAAATTATTTGTCGAGATTTAAGAACAAAAATTGTTATCACTATTGAGAAAATCCAACGTCGACAATATACCCAGGAGGAGATATTGCAGCAGAGAATTAAATCAATATAGATAATAAATTGCTTCAAACATAATTATAAAACTAATCATTTCAATGAAAAAAGCATGACTGAATCTATAAATAAAATAGATTCTATAATTATTTGGAGACGAAAAATATCACAAATAAATTGAGAATGATAGAACAAAATAGTTTTAATATTTAAATACCAAATATATGAATCATAAATAAATTACAAAAACCATCTTATACACAATTTTATCCCTAACCCTTTTTGAAAATTTAATTACAAATATTGAAAATATACGACAAAAATTCTCAAAGGAATACTATGATAGAGCCGGCCATAGGTTTCTCTCTTTTATTTAGTTTTCTCTTTTTCTCTCAACGTAACAAATGGCTCTCCAAGCATCTCCAGCATCTCTCTTGCTCTCGTTGTATTCATATATATAGACATTTCTATGAGCAAGTTGCCTAACTAAATCATTATGAGTTCAAGCCGTCTTGCCATATATCTTACTGTGTACCACTTTACAAGTTGTAGCCAAAATATGCAAGTTTTGGATGAGTAGAATTGGTCCATATTTTCGACTAAATGAGTGGTATATATGCAGCCATATTATTTGAATGTGAAACCAAGTATCTAAATCCATGTGGGTGGGCCATATGACTTGCTTTTGAGAAAAAAGTGAGTTGCCAACTTTGTCATGCTTCAAAGGAGTTGTCATGTATTGCCTTGAATTCCATCTTTGTATGTGACAACTTGTAACTTTAAAATGGTTAATAATTTTGTCTTTCTTAAAATGATCACAAGTGGAGCCCATCATTTAAATAAGTTGCCTCAATTTGGAAGTGCATATATAAGTGCTCATGTTGGTTTAATTCCATGAGGAAGTGCCGTGTGCTAGTTGGATGCCATGGAATTGTTGGTCAACAATTTCAACTTAAAAGATGTGAAGTCTCAATATGATTGCAAGTGGAACCCGCCAATTGATTTGTCATTTTGCTCAATTGAGTGCCATGTATTTGAAAGTGCAACATGTTGGTTTAAAGAATGCAAATCCGGAAACTTGCCTTGCACAAGTCCAAATGAGGTGAATTATATCATAAGTGGCGGGTCCCTCAAGTCAAATGTCATGCTAGATCCATGTGAATTTCCATCCAAGTGTTTCCTTTATTGCTGTGTATCACTGCTTCTTCCTCCAACATCACATGTGTATTGATTTTGTAGATTTTTTTCTAAGATACATGAAGTTGTCGCCTATCATTCTTCCTACAAGAAAATAAAATAAAATAATTAAAGAAGATGGTTTTAGAAACAAACTTGACTCTTTAAAATACAAAGAAATTCAAATGGCCTCCTTGAAGTGTAAATAACAAAAATTCATGAGACTTATTTAATGATTTAAACTCATGTGTTATTATTTGTATTTATTTGAGACTTTAAATATATTAAATCATACTCATATTCATCTCAAGATAAATAATTATTAAATTAAATAAAATGAGTTATATCATTATTTTATTTTTTTTCTTTTAACATTTAAATATGGTATTTGAAGTATATTTTTGTGCACTCATAAGTTCCATACAGGATACAAGAGACAAGTACAAATACAAGACACACATGTCCCATGAAATAAAGCCGATCAATTTGAATCTATTCAATTTGAATTGGCAATATGGCATTTTCTATCCATCGATCATAACTATTGTGAAGAAACACCAATCTACAATAATATGGCACTGTCCTAATTAATGATTATAAAACTCGTTCAACTCGAGTAGGATTGACCCAGAAAGTAGTGAATGATTAATATATACTAATACTTCCACTAGTAGACACACTATCAAAGTGAATAATCCATTACTCTCTTGATCCTTTCGTGCTCATGAATTGAGACGAGTTCGAATAGGCCATTAAGTAACTTTGTTCGTTTCCAAATCTATCTCGATACCACCAAAAATAATGACCAATAACCTCTATCTTTTTTGGGTGAAATAGTTGAGTAACATCAATGATAATATTAATCATGAACCTCACATGATAACAGAGTTTGAATCATGTCTGCCATTTACTCTGTTGCACGCGCGCATGCTTTTGTTTGAATCTTCATAAGCCCAAAATATGCATACGTATGTGTACGTTAACGTGACATCATTTAATGATCATTCAATTTGTCATCCATACAATCGTCCTTGAAAAAATGGATTTAAAGATTAATTATCACCATTTATAAGCTCCGAAAATGCCAAGCACGAGCGATTTTGGAAATTAAATATGCTAACTTGTCTTATCATATATGGAATTTGCTATGTACAAACGAATTTGCCTACTTACTATATATATATATATATATAAAGTTGTTGCCTTTATATTCAAAATTCAAATTTGTACCATTTTCATTAATGTTTGACTTTCTTACCAATCATGTTGGATAGATGCGTGTATTGGTGTGTAAAATTGTTTATAATTAAATGTATGTATGTGTATGGGATCATAAATCCTGCAATATTCTCTAGCGTTATCATTGTCTAAGCTGTCTATTTCTTTGAAACTGTTAGAAAATTACAGCGGAAAAAATACCTCAAGTTCAGCTTGAAAAATTGCTCCACAAGTTTTTTCAGACTGATAAATTATTGGCATTTCCTCTTAGTGGTTAGTGCACTACGTAGTATAAAAGTAAAGTGGTACTAAATAAATCCACAGCGTAAGAACAGTTCAAGAGAAAACAAAAAGAGAGAGATATTTTTTTTTTTAGATTAATTCTAAAAAATAAACTGATGAGGACTATTTATAATCTACCCACATATGACTGGCTTTAAAGGCCAACCATTAATCTGCAATAAAATTGCAGTTGTTACAAGCTGCAATAGCTTGTAATGTATGGCATTAAGCCATACGTTACAAGCCTTGTAACGTATAGCTTAATGCCATACGTTACAGGCATTATGGGAGGGAGGCAGCCCACGTGGGCGCCCCTCCTTCTAATAGAAACTTACCAGATAGTACTACTACTTCGAATTGAAAATGATGTTGATCTAAGGTTGGATCGAGATGATGTTAATGGATCTCAACGACCTAATGAGATTTGTAATAATTAATATATTTACAATATTGGAATCATGTCTTTTGGCTTGAGGAGATTGTTAATTATTTGAGTTTGATATGTTACATAATCCATTGAAAGTTTGTGAGTTGTACGCTAATTAGTCGGAGATGCAACATTCTTAATTTATTATGGAAGCTTATTGTTGAATCTAAGGCTGCAAATTTCGTATTTACGTGTAGATTTTGATGATAACAAATAAATTCAAGTCTCAAACTCAAATTATTTACGCAATGGAGCGAAACGCACATCAAGTATAAAAGAACAAGTTTACAAATGAAACTCATAAATTATTTTTGTACATCTCTTGATAAAATTCAAAATTAGATTAAGACTCCAAATTACTCTTTTTTCTCATCAAATATCAAATTACTTTTTTCATATATGCAAGACATCTTTAAATGTCTTAGTTTTAAAAATTATGTTTTTCACATGTATATAACATCATCAAACAATATAATTTTGAAAATTATATTTTTTTTTTATATAAAAATTTGAATTTGTAAGATGATTGATTATCATATTTGATATGTGCATATTTTGTTTGAAAGTCTTAAAGGATGATTGTGTGTTTTTTTGACAAATGCAAAAGGTAGATGATTTTGTTTGAAAATTTTAAAGGATGGTTGTGTATTTTTTTGACAAATGAAAAAGATAGATGATTTGTTTGAAAATCTTGAAAGATGGTTGTGTATTTTTTTGATATATGCAAAAAGAAGATGATTTGGTTTGAAAAATAAGTCATGCTCATTTTGTCATGTATGAAAAGTAAAAGATTAGGTATGATTTTTTCTGAAAAATGAATGGAGTTGTCTTTTACAAATGCAAAAAAGAAATGTTTTTATTTGAGTTTTTTAAAAAGTGAATAGTGCTCTTATTTGACATGTGAATCTTTCCAAATTTGAAATTGAAGACTCATTTGCTTATAAATAGCTCACTTGAGTTTTACAAAAATCACAACAAGAGCTTACATATCTATTGCTAAGTATTGCATCATTTTTTCAAAACTCTCATTCCCTCTTTTCTAAAGTTTTGAGCCTTAATTCTTGTTCTTGTTGAGAGAGATATAGGTTGTACTAAATTGTTTCTATCTCACTCATTGAGGAGTGTACTTTGATAGTCTACCCACTATTAACTCTTATATCTGTAAGAGGGTACGTATAACCCTTGTGTGTGTAGAAGGTGTTCTACACGAGAAATAGTTAAATCACCAAGTGTGAGGTGATTAGAAGTGTAGAGGGTGTTTTACACCGATTCTTTAGAACGGTGCTACTCAAAGGTGTAATAGGTTTCTATCTCCACCTAAAGGAAATTGACTAGTGAATTTGGGATCCTCAAGGGGTAGCTTGAGGCGAGGACATAAGCAGTGGGGTTGAATCTCGTAAAAATACTAAGTTTGCTTTTTCTTACTCTACTCTTTACATTTCTTGCTGCTTTATATTCAATTTATATTTTATATTGTGTATTTGATTTATAAGTGTTAATTTTTATAACCCAATGCACCCCCCTCTTGTGTTAGTTATCTGGGCAACAATTGGTATCAGAGCAAGTGCTCTGTTATAAGATTAACTATCTGTTGAGTTAAGATCATATGGCTAAAATTGCAGCTACTTTCGCTGAAGGTCATTCCAGTAGTCGACCTCCACTATTTTGTGGAGATAATTATACTTTCTAGAAAGTTAAAATGAAAATATTTTTTTAGTCTCAAGGTCGATAAATCTGAAAATGTATTGTAAATGGTCATTATATTCCAACAAAAACTATTGATGGAGTAAAGGTCAAAAAGGAAGAGGAAGAGTTTGATCGCGAAAACGATAGACTTTATACTGTGAATGTAATGGCTATAAATTTTTTATATAATGCTCTCAATGGTAATAAATTTAACAGAATAATGACTTGCAGGACAGTAAAAGAAATTTGGGACAACTTGGAAATAACTTATGAAGGAACTTCGCAAGTCAAAAAATCAAAAATTTATATTCTTATGCATGAATATGAAATGTTCAAAATAAATGATGATGAATCTATCTCTTTTATGTATATTCGTTTTACTAATATTATAAATAGTTTGACATCTCTTGGTAAAGTTTATTTCAACTTAGAGATAGTAAGGAAAATTCTCAACTCCTTGCCAAAACGTTGTGAATCAAAAGTAACGGCGATTCTTGAAATTAAGGATCTTAAAAAACTCGAAATAAATGAACTCATCGGGTCACTTATTACCCATGAGTACACATTGAAAAGAGGAGAAGAAGAATGAAAGCAAAAGAAGAGCTTGGCACTCAAAGCCGTTCCTCATGAAAGTGAAAGCGATGAAAATGAAGAAAGCGATGACGAAGAGATTGCAATGATCACGAGAAAATTTAAGAGATTCTTGAAAAATAAATCTTCTCCAAGGAAGCCTTTCAAAAAATCTTCCAACAAAAATACAGGTAAAAATGATTCTTTAATTTGTTATAAATGTAAAAAACCAGGACATATTAAGGTAGACTGTCCCATGCTAAAGAAAGATCGATACAAAGGCAAGAAAGTAATGAAAGTTACATGGGATGATGATTCAAATAACTTAGACAGCGACGCAAGTAATGAAAAATCTGCAAATATTTGTCTTATGGTTAAAAATGATTTTAAGGTAACAAATCTTGAAAATCCCTCTTATGAAGAATTGCAAAATACTTTGAAAGAGGTATATGAAGAATTTGAAAAATTGGGTATTAAGTATATTGCTTTAAAAAAAAATTCTTCTTTAATAAATGAAATTGATGTTTTAAGAAAAGAAAATATAGTTTCAAAAGATGACAATGATGAACTGAAAAATAAAGTAGCTGATTTAGAAAAGATTGTTGAAAATTTCACAAATGGAAAAAGAAATTTCGAAAAATTTCTTTGTAATTAAATATGTGTTTTTGATAAGGTAGGCTTGGGATACATGTCAAAAGAAAAACTCAAACCCTAGAAAAATTTCTTTGATAAACCCATTAAATCAAAACCAAACTTTCAAAATTCTTTTCTTAAAAATAGATTTGTCAAAGAAATACATTATTACAATCACTCAAGTTCTTCAAGTATATTACATGTTATTTGTAATTTTTGCAATAAAAATGGTCATGACTATCATGCTTGTCCTATTAGAAAAAAACATACAATGACTATTAGGGCCATATGGGTATCAAAAAATCTTATTTTTTCTAACACTAATAAATAAAGGACCCAAAAAATATGGGTACCAAGAAAAATTATTTTAATTATTTTTGTAGATATGCATGAAGTCTTCTGTAAGTAAAACAAGATGGTTTTTAGATAGCGGATGCTCAAGACACATGACAGGAGATAAAACTAAGTTTATTGATCTCACTCTTAAAGAAGAAGGGCACGTGAAATTTAGAGAAAATTCAAAAGGAAAGATCGTGGGAATATGTAAAGTTGATAATAAGTCTTCTCTCATAATTGAATATGTTCTATTTGTTGAAGATCTAAAATATAATCTTTTAAGTATAAGTCAATTATGTGATAAAAGGATTTATAGTTACTTTAAAAAAGGATAAGTGCATTATTTTGAATAATCATGATTGTAATATTTATTTTATTGATCTTAGAAATAATAATATTTATATAATTGAATTTGAAGAAATTGCCTTACAAGATACTATTTGTTTATTTGTTCAATATAAAAATAGTTGGTTATGTCATAGAAGGTTAGGTCATGTAAATATGGAACTTATTTCCAAACTTTCAAAAAATGATCTTGTGAGAGGTTTGCCAAAAGCAAACTTTTTTAAAAACAAAATCTGTGATGCATGCCAGTTTGGTAAACAAACAAAAACTTCTTTCAAAATCAAGAAACATATTTCCACTACTAGACTTTTGCAACTAATACACATGGATCTTTTTGGACCAAACAGAATTGTGAGTCTGGGAGGAAAATGTTATGCATTTGTTATTGTTGATGATTTCTCTAGATATACTTGGGTCATCTTTCTCGCTCATAAAGATGAGGTACATAATATTATCAAGTTATGCAAGAGAGTTCAAAATGAAAAAGTCTATATTATTTTAAACATCTGAAGTGACAAGGGAAAATAGTTTGTTAATAAAGATATTGAGTCTTTTTGTGATGAAAATGGTTTTCTGCATAATTTCTCTACTCTTCGAACTCCTCAACAAAATGAGGTAGTAGAGAGGAAGAATAGATCTCTTCAAGAAATGGCAAGAACAATACTTAATGAAAATAGTTTACCTAATTATTTTTTAGCCGAAGCGGTGAGTACTGCATGTTATGTTATAAATAGAGTTATACTAAGATTTAAATTAGATAAAATCTTTTATGAGTTTTGGAATGAAAAAAAGCCCAATATTGGTTACTTTCATGTATTTGGATGCAAATGTTTTATACTCAATAATAGAGATAATTTAGAAAAGTTTGATGCAAAATTTGATGAAAGTATCTTTTTTGGGTATTTAACAAATAGTAAAACTTATAGAGTATTCAATAAAAAGACTTTGACTGTACAAGAATCTATGCATGTAGTATTTGATGAATCTAACCCTCTACTTTCCAAGAAATCTATTGATGAAGAATCAGAAGGTACAAATAACAAAAATAGTCTCAATCTCAACAAAGAGAATACAATGGAAGAAATTTAACATAGAAATATCAGGAAAGATTATCAGGACTTAGTACAAGATGCAACCAAACAGTGGAAACACGTGAAAGATCATCGAGTGAAACAAATTCTAGGAGAACCTTCACGAGGTGTAAGTACTCGATGATCTCTTAGAAATATTTGTAATCACATTGCTTTTCTATCTTAAATTGAACCCAAACATATTGATGAAGCACTTATTAATGAATCATGGTTTCTAGTTATGCAAGAAGAGCTAAATCAATTTGAAAGAAATAATGTATGGACACTTGTTCTTAGATTCAAAAATCATGCTGTTATTGGAACAAAATAGATTTTTAAAAATAAGAAAGATGAGTCTTGAATCATCACTAGAAACAAGACTCGACTTGTAGCCCAAGATTTCAATCAAGAGGAAGAAATCGATTATGATGAAATGTAAGCACCTATCGCAAGATTATAACCTATTCGAATATTACTTGCATATGCATGTTATAAAAATTTTAAACTTTTTTAAATGGATGTTAAAAGTGTTTTCTTAAATGATTTTATAAATGAAGAGGTATATGTTGAGCAACCTCTAGGTTTTGAAAATCATATTTCTCCTAATCATGTTTTTAAGTTCGCAAAAGTTTTATATGGACTCAAACAAGATCCTATACCTTGGTATGAGAGGTTTAGTGGTTTCTTGATTGAAAAATGTTTTTCAAGAAGAAAGATCGATACAACTCTTTTCATCAAATATGAGCAAGATAATATTCTTCTAGTTCAAATTTATGTTAATGATATAATATTTGGTGCTACTAATGAAAATATGTGCCAAAATTTTGCTAAGAGTATGTAGGAAGAATTTGAAATGAGTATGATGGGAGAATTTAATTTCTTTCTTGAATTGCAAATCAAGCAAACAAAAAGTGGAACATTCATTAATCAGTCAAAATATATCAAAGAATTACTTAAAAAATTTGATATGGAAGGTACGAAAGTAATTGGAACACCAATGAATCTAACCACCAAATTTGATAAAGATGAAAGCGGTAAACCAGTTGACTCAAAGATATATCGAGGTATGATTGGTAGTTTATTATATTTGACAGCTAATAAACCTGATATTATGTTCAGTGTATATTTATGCGCACGTTTTCAATCATCTCAAAAGTAATCTCATTTGATTGCAGTCAACCATATTTTTAAATATCTTGCTAGTACCATTGACCTAGGGTTATGGTATCCTAAGTACACTACATTCGATCTTATTAGTTATTCAGATACGAATTATGCTGGTTGCAAAGTTTATCGAAAAAGTACTAGTGGAACATATCATTTTTTAGATCATGCATTTGTTTCATGGTTTAGTAAAAAATAAAATTCTGTTGCATTATCTACTGCTGAGGCAGAATATGTTGCTGCAAGTAGTTGTTGTGCTCAAGTTCTTTACATGAAGTAACAACTTGAGGATTTTAAACTTATGTACAATCACATTCCAATCAAATGTGATAATACAAGTGCTATAAATCTTTCAAAGAATCCAATACAACATTCTTGTACCAAATATATTGAAATTAAATATCATTTTCTTAGAGATCATGTGCAGAAGGGCAATATTGTATTAGAATTCTCTAGTACACATGATCAATTGGCAGACATTTTCACAAAACTCCTACCAGAAGATAGACTATGCATGATTAGAAGAGAAATATAAATGATACATGCTATGAATATCTGCTAGATATTTTTATTCCATTATCTTAAATGACCTATAGAAACTTGAGACGTTTAACCTCATCATTCAAATATATTTGCTCCTTATAAATCATCATTCCATCCTTATCTAAAGGATTAGACAATCGAAATGAAGAGGCAAGTAAAGACTTTAAATCCTTATTCCGTTACTTTAAGTCTATTATTTTTCTATTAGACTCTTGAACAAGTCGTTGAAGAACATCGATCTTCTCATTAAGCTTCTCTATCTCGCGGGTTTTGGACTGCAACAGAGCGAAAAAAGCGACAATGGACGATGAGTATCAAGTTTCGAGACTCATAAGCTCGTAAATGGCATCATGATCTGATTTATTAGCCAAATTCGTGTTTTGCTGCTTCATGGCACTTACGATATATGCAAAAATAGATTGATCACGAGAAGCACTGAACGAAAATTGATGAGCCATTAAAATTTTGTAAAGTGAGAATGAAGATAAACTACAGTAATGAGAAGAAGATTTGATGCAGATTAGACAAAACTAAGGATTACTTTTATAAAGATGGAAATAAGTAGAAGATAAACCGTCATCTCTTCAAATCTTACTTAGTTAAACTTATAAGATATGTCGGATTCATATTGTCAAAAGTTACCGAATTAAGCCAGTGAGATTAATTATAATTGTCTATGTTTCTCTCGTGAAACGCTGCCATTATTTGCTGATGTTGACTCTATACTTGAACTCTTACTTGTTCTGATTCTTCTATTCGAAATTTCAGAACACGAGCTAATTCTGTCATATTTTTATTTTCTTGTTTTAACCTCTTATTTTTTCTACCTTTATTTGCAAGTTTTTGATGCATAACAGATATTTAATTGTTAAGTCGATCAACCTCATTTGCCCTCGCTAGTAATCTCCAAGACATGGTCGTAACAGATGTAGCATATTGAGTACTGAGAGTTCTTGATGTTGCAACAATCTCAGAATCAGTCTTACCAGAAAAATGCATCTCTGCTTCTATCATGGTGTTGACAACCTCAGGAGATAAAATGACTGGTTGAGACGGTTTCTGATTTAAATCCGGAAGATTATTAGACGA
This sequence comes from Platycarya strobilacea, assembly GCA_036898215.1. Lineage (NCBI taxonomy): Eukaryota > Viridiplantae > Streptophyta > Magnoliopsida > Fagales > Juglandaceae > Platycarya > Platycarya strobilacea. The sequence goes on along the minus strand of CM072545.1, from coordinate 40,933,979 downwards.
AATTTTCTCCACTATTCTATAGTTTTGAATAAGCAGAAACTGGATCAATGAGTGGTGTGAAAGTTTATTTGAGTATTTAACAGGTGAAAATGGTCTTTTAAACAACAACTTTCAAGTCTCGATAATATTTAATTTTTCAACAATATCACACGGATTTGAATCTGCTTTTGCACCTACTGGTAGAACTAGGCCTCCAACCTTTACAGGTTTTGTCGGACACGCTTGGCTCCGTACCGAATTGCTAGAGTTAGACCTCCAACCTTTGTTGCCTTTATCGGACACGGATAACTTCATTTATTCAATTTCAAATCTCTGCAACATCTAATTCGTCAATAACATCAAGCGGATTTAAATCTTCTTCCGTGTCGAGACAATAAAGTTCGACTCCAGCCTTTGCAGTTTTTGTCGAGCATGGGTGGTTCCAATTATTCAACTCTCTACAGCTTCTACTAATGCACTATTTTATTTGGTTATTGCTTATTGCGAAAAAAAATCTCACTGAAACTAATTGCGGTTCATTTGCAATGATGCCAAAAAGGAGAGAAGTTTTAGACGTAAATATTTAGACTTTTAACTCTGTTATATATGCTGGAATTATGTTTATCTATTGTTGAAAAACTAACACATATTCTCAGGGGGAGCTTAAGTATTACTGCAAGTCTCAAAATTCTATTAAGTATTTGTCATCATCAAAAAGGAGAGATTGTTGAATCCAAGATTTCAAATTTTGTATCTACGTGTAGATTTTGATGATAACAAATAAATTTAAATCTCAAATCTCAAATTATTTATGCATTAGAGTGAAGTACACGTCAAGTATAAAAGAACAAGTCTACAAATGAAACTCATAGAGTATTTTTGTATGTCTCTTGATAAAATTCGAAATTGGTTAAAGGCTCCAAAATACTCTTTTTTCCCATAAAATATCAAATTACTTTTTTCATATATGCAAGAAATCTTTAAATGTCTTAGTTTTGAAAATTATATTTTTCACATGTGCATAACATCATCAAACAATATAATTTTGAAAATTATATTTTTTTTATATAAAAATTTGAATTTGTAAGATGATTGATTATCATATTTGACATGTGCATATTTTGTTTGAAAGTCTTAAAGGATGATTGTGTGTTTTTTTGACAAATGCAAAAAGTAGATGATTTTGTTTGAAAATCTTAAAAAGTGGTTGTGTGTTTTTTTGACAAATAAAAAAGATAGATGATTTGTTTGAAAATCTTGAAAGGCAGTTTTGTATTTTTTTGACATATGCAAAAAGAAGGTGATTTGGTTTGAAAAATAAATCATACTCATTTTGTCATGTATGAAAAGTAAAAGATTAGGTTTGATTTTTTTTGAAAAATGAATAGAGTTGTCTTTGACAAATGCAAAAAGGAAATGCTTTTATTTGAATTTTTTGAAAAGTGAATAATGCTCTTATTTAACATGAGAATCTTTTCAAATTAGAAATTGAAAACTCATTTGCCTAGAAATAGCTCACTTGAGTTTTGCAAAAATCACAATAAGAGCTTACACATCTATTGCTAAGTATTGCATCATTATTTCAAAGCTCTCATTCTCTCTTTTCTAAAGTTTTGAGTCTTAATTCTTATTCTTGTTGAGAGAGATATAGGTTGCGCTGTATTGTTTCTATCTCACTCATTGAGGAGTGTACTTTGATAGTCTATTCACTATTAACTCTTGTATCTGTAAGAGGGTACGTATAACCTTTGTGTGTGTAGAAGGTGTTCTACACGAGGAATAGTTAAATCACCAAGTGTGAGGTGATTGGAAGTGTAGAGGGTGTTCTACACGGATTCTTTGGAGCGGTGTTGCTCAAAGGTGTAATAAATTTCTATCTCCACCTAAAGAAAATTAACTAGTGAATTTAGGATCTTCAAGGGGTAGCTTGAGGTGAGGACATACGCAGTGGGGCTGAACCTTGTAAAAATACTGAATTTGCTTTTTCTTACCCTACTCTTTATATTTCTTGCTATTTTATATTCTGTTTATATTTTATATTGTGTATTTGATTTATAAGTATTAATTTTTTATAACCCAATGCACCCCTCTCTTGTGTTAATCATATGGGCAACACTTATGATGATTATTAGATCGAATCGAATAATATTTGTACTTCACTTCAACCAAAAAGAAAAATGAAACTCAAAAAAAGTTAATTACTTGCTCCACCTATGAAGCAAAAAGAAATGATATTTATAATTATGAAATATTCAAATATAGCGTAATTGAATTGAAAAATCTTTCTCATGATAAATTAATAATTGAAATGTGAATTAACTATTTTTTTCTAAATATTGATGATGACATTAAATATTTATTTTATTTATTGTAAATTAAATATTTATGAAATATTTAATTATTAAAATATTATTTATTATATTTCATTTATCTAGTAATTATCATTTGATGCCACGTTAAGACCAGCTAAGAGTGGCTCAATATATTTTGTAGCCTAAGGCGAGTACTAGTATTAAGTACATTGTACTTTAATTTAAAAATAATAATAATATTTAAATATTAAATAATAAAATTATATTGAGGAATCTTCTGATCAATATCAAAAACACACATCATTTTGTTATTTTTATTCCAGTTTGCCTATGGTTTGAAAGTTTTGTACATTTTGAGTAAAATATTTTTGAGTAAAACTTTTGTATTTACTTGTTTTTTTAACTAAGTTTTCTCGTTTAATTTTACTTTTATTTTAGGAAATTTTTTTTTCCACCTTTTATAATTTATACTAACTAATATTTTCCATAAATGTTTTTTGTTTTGGGTGTACTCAAGTTGGAAGTCTTAGGCGATGACCATATTACCTATCCCTTTGAGCCGGCCCTTAGACCAGCTAGTCATGATGCTAACAAGATGATAATAACTAATTAAGGCCCTATTTGGTTAACTAGATCATGAGATATCTAGGTTTGTGCAGGTGAGTAGTTTTGGGTATCCAAATGAAAACATTTCATCTTTATTTCATCCCTATTTCATTTATAAATTTATAAATTCATGTCAAACACTACATGAACATAATCTATAATAAAAAGCATAACCTCATGTACTATTAAAAAGTCAAGTGAGACCCACCTATCATGTATCAAATTCCAAAAAGTTAATCATTCATTTTTATTTTATCGAAAATTGTTAGATTGATCATCTCAAACAATTTATGATTTGAACAGTAAGGTCAAATAGTAAAAAGTACACATGTGAAATTCTCAAGTGCCAAAAAGCCAAGTGAAACTCACTTATTCATCAAATTCTAAAAAGTTAAAACTATCTTATCTCATCTCACAATTTAAATAAAATGTTTTTTTTTTTACAAACTATTAGTACATCTCATCTCATATAAAAATAGTCACTATAATTTAACACATCTCATCTCATTTCATTTAAAAAGATTATAAGTCATATTTTTCATATATTTGTATATATATAATTATATAGATAGTACTAATGGTCAAGGAAATTATATAAAATACAGATATAATGAAAAAAGAAATTGAGGGAGACTGAGATAATCATCATGATGACAAGAGAGGAAGGCAACAGTACTTATTATGGCATGCAATATTCAAGCTGATATAGGAAATTCACACTTAATTATATAGTACCCTTTATTTCCTTTTAGACCATATTACATTCATGATCATCAGGATAGCTAGTCGACTCATGACTTCATGTGCGTAAAGCTAGCTTGCTAGCAAGTGAGATCATCATCATCGCCAGGATCAACACCAAGTTGCTTACAATATTCAGTATAATACTCGACACGTTTCTGAACTGCTTCAGGGTTTTCACCATAACATTCAAAGTCACCTTTCACGAATACTGCAATTGTTTGCCCAAATCCTATGTCCATAACTGGGTGACCAAAGTCCATCCAATACCACAAGGCGGTCTTCCACGAAATAACCGGATCATTTGCCACAGTTTCAGGAAAATTTATCCCGTCGAATCCAATATTATTTCCTGATGCTCCGTAGTTGAAATTCCAAGACAGTTGAAACGGTCCACGTCCATGGTAACTTTTATTTTCATTGCAAGGATACTTTTGAAAAGTCATGTCATTATTGACGTCGCAGTAGTTCTTCGAGGGACCATCTTTCTCCTCTATATTGCAAAAATCTGTAAGCAAAAAGAAAAACTGTATATATTGTTAATTCCATTCTTATATATATATAGTTTTGAAGATGCTCAAGAATGGATTATATTTACAATTACGCTCCTGGCTGTGTATGCATGCACGAAAAATTTATGGATATGTTAGTTTGTATTATGTGCAATTATTTTTAACAAAATGATTGTTTTTAATTAAAATCATTCAGTTTTCATTGTACGTAAGAAGTCTTTTTTATTGCAAAGAATTGACCACTAATGTCCGTTTTTAATGTAATGTAATTAAGATTATATGATTCAAAGAGTGTAAGATCTTACGCCCAGTCTCGTAAGTTATATGGCCAAAGAAAGCTGCAATCTCGCGCTTAGAGTCATTGGAGGAACCAATCCTTCCAAATTGCTTATATGAACCGAGAGCTTCAAGAAAGTCTGCTCGTGAGTAGAAGCTCTTTCCAGGACAAGTCGCATGAGCTTTGCTAATTATCCCATCGAAGAACTCCGATGTCACAATATCAGGCACTGAGACATCGTTGAGTTGAGGGGAGTCATAACAAGGGCCCTGTTGACATCCGTTGCCACAGTACTCGTCGGTAGTGCCACAGTTGCCCCAATCGTCGCAGCATTCATCTGGGCGACAACCACAAAGTAATTGAGCCTCAATACCGTATCTTGGAAAGGCCCCAGCTATAATTACTATCAGAATAAGGGTAATTAGCAAATGCTTCTTCATGCTAAGGGCAACTAGCACTTTGAGAGAGTTTGTGGGTGATCCAAAGTGGGAAGAGATCATTATGTATGTGTGTGCTTAAGAAAACTGAAGACGTGAGGTTGGATTTATAGTGCAAAGTGAGGTGGGCAGTGCATGGTGTCTTGGCTTTGGGTTATTCAATCTGAACATGATCACGATGGTTTCTAGAGGGCTTGTTGATATTGGGTTTGTGGAGTCGAGTTTATTGTTGTGGCGGCTTGATTTGATGGTCCAATTCAACAATAATTCATTACAGTTTTAGAGTGGATTTTCAATAAAGAATTTAGTACAGTCAGAACAGCTCTTTCTATTAGACAACTTATTAAATTACCTAAAATCCCTAATAGAAGAAGGTCCCAAAAAATATCTAAGTAGAGTTTTCTAAAAGAAAAAAGACCCAATAAAAAAATTAATTACCTTGATGAGAGGATATCAAAAGTATTGAATAAATATTATTATTATTAATTTTAAAAATATTCTACATGATAATAATTATTTCAAATATTGCCCTTCTGAAAATACACTTCTTTTTTGTTATAATTAGTATAATACATAATGTGGAAAAATACAAATAGTAAAATCTAATTTTTGAGTAGTCATAAAAAATACTTTTATATAATCGTTTGAAGAGGTGAGGGTGTACTTTCTTCCAAATGTGTAAGTTGTTTATATAATTTTATTGACAATAAGGATTATAATTACTTTTAGGACTCGTTTAAATACTAGAGTATATCAGAATATCTACAAATAGGAGTGAAATTGTTTGTGAGTAGCAATTAAATAGTTTTTAGTTAAGAAATTTTATTGAGTTTCAAGAATTGAGAGAAGAAAAAGCTGAATTTGAGAACAAAATCACTTTGGAGCGGTCTAGCTGCTTTTTTGGCCTTAACAACCCTCAATGGGAACTTGCCACATCAGCAAGTCTACTCTAAGCATATGATGAAGTTTATCACACCAAATCATATGAAGATCTCTTTATAGACCAAAAATCCAAAAAAAAAAAAAAAGAAAGCAAATTGCACTATTGATTTTAGATTGTTAAAAAAGAAAGATGACGACGACAAGTAGAATGACCACAAGCAATCAATATAGCAAGAAAGCTATGCCATTTTTCTCTCTTTTTATAAAAATTCATCTTCTATGTTGAATCCCCTTTTCCCTTCCCCTCCCCCACTGTAACTCCCTATTTCTCTAAATCCATTTCTATTAATCACACTACAAGAAATATTAACTTTTGTTGTAGTTTTCATTTGCAGTGACAGCAACTTGCAGGAAATTTATGTCCATTACATTCCATGACCAAAAAACACTTTTTGCCGCAAATTTTGATTGCAACAAAACGTTTGGTAGCAAAAAGATATGAATTCCATGACCAAAAAAGGTTTTGCAGATAGAAGATGATGTTACCACGATTAGAGGTTGTTGTAATATGTTAAACTCACTTCGAATGCGGGAAATAATATTGCAACAACTTTTTCTATGTCACTTCTAGGCACCGCAATATTGATTTGTCAGCAAATGAACTATATATACCAAAGAATTGTGGCCATTTCCTAAGTCTTTGACCTCATACACACCATAACACTTTTGCCCAAGATAGAAGCACTTTACGCGCCCGTTTTATTACTGATAAATGTTTTGACCTAAGCTCTCATTGCTGTCAATACCATCATCAAAGGATCTTGCTGCCGTGCCAGACTCATCATCGCCAGTAATGGAGCATGCTAATTTTCTGATTGCAGGGAGAATCTGCACACCATTAACTTCAATTTCTTGGTATATATTTATCTCACGACAGCCCACTTCCCCTTCCTCCCTCTCTCTCAGCAACTGATTCTACCCTAGCTTCTCTCTACGGCAGCTCCCACCGTTCTGACCCATTGAACATTGTTTGAAAGTACTAGGGGTAGCCTTTATGGTAAGTTCCCTTTTTATGTCTATTTTGAATTCTCTGTTTACCTACAAATTTGATAAGCACTTAGTATTTGCTAATTTCAATGGTATAGAATGAATTTCAACTATTTAATCTACAATTAGATTACATACTTTAAGATTAATTGTGGGCATTTTTGAATTATCATTTAATCTACAATTCCTTTATTGGCATTTTCGAATTATCATTTAGGAACACTCTTAATTATCGGGTACATATATCCTACAGGATATATTAATTACAAAGTAAAAATTTGTAAGTTACAAATTACAACTTTTATTGTATAAGAAACAATCATATACAAATTTATATTGATGGACAGTTTGCAGATTGTTTATTGTAACCTTCAATGCAGAAGTTCACTTAGGATATTCTAAATGAGCTTTTACAAATTCAGAAATTTTAGATATCCTAAGTGAACTTAATTAGGATATCTAAAATTAGGGTCTACTATGTTAATGTATCGATATATTAAAATGATCCATAGAAGTGACTAGCTTTCTAGTTATAATCTACTTATGCATTGAAGGAATGCTAGCTAGCTCTCAAAATACCCGCGTTATTAGTGTCCCCTTGTATGTTGAAAAATTTTAAACATACGACACTTCTCATAATATTCATGTTCTATAATATAAAGAAGATGAGAGATATTTTTGTTATAAAATACGTATTATGAAATATATATGTTGTAAAACGTGTTGTATGGATACCGTTACTCTTAAATGCCATTCATGCTCTACTGATGGTTTAAAAAATATATAAAAGCAGCAACATATGTATCCACCTCCTACATGCTATCCCTACAAGGACAGAACATCTCATTTGGAGTATGAAAATCAAAATAAAATAATATTTAATAATGATAAAAGTTATAAATCTATGTCAAAGAAAATTTAGCAACTTCCACTACAATTGAAATTGTAAAGGTTGCCACCCTTAATAGAAGTTATAAAGGAGTTTGCTTAATGCTTGTGGAATGTTGAAATTTGAAATGTTTCTAGACGTTATTCTATTCATTTCTGAATATTTAAGTTGAGATATTTCCGTTTGTTCTTTATTTTCTCAAATTACTTTAAAAAGGTGCATTTGGAGTTGGATCATCCAACTCATCAACTTTCTTTTCTTATCTTCTCATGACAAGTCAGAACTTCAAACCTTTCTTTTTATCATGGGTTTCTTATTTATAAATATTGCTACAACTACAAACAATTAGATACAAGTTCTTTGATTCTCTATGTGTGATAATTGGAGAACTTTTTTTGCTGCTACTATATATATAGCTGGAAGCTGAATTGTTCCATCTTAATTGCTGCAATGTGAAGTGCTAACTTCTAAAGTGCTACATTGTAGGGGAAAAATCATTTAGTCTTACTTTAGAAACAATAAGCTATATATCATGTGATGTTGTACACACCTTTGCCCTTGGGTTGTTTCCTATATATATAAACTAATTTCAGGTGGCATATCATCATGCTATTGCTATATACATCATGAGAATAAAATGAAGTCTACTATTAATTATAGGACGTGTTGCAATAGCTTACCCTCTGATCCACTATAATGTTTTTGTGTTTGCAATGACATTGAAACCTATTTCATAAATTATGTGAAGATGGACAAAAATTGGATGCACGTTCTAAATAGATTTACGTCACTTGAATATAATGAGTGGATTGATAAACTTCTGACTATGAAAAATGCATATGCACCTGGAAGTACTACCTTCTGGTGTCTATGTCGGATATGCCGTAATAACCTATTACTACTAGTCCATGAAGTCGATGACCATCTCCTCACTATAGTTATTGATCCAAGTTATACACATTGGATCTTTCATGGGGAGGTTGAAACTTGGACTAGAAATTTGTCAGACAGTGACAATGATACCGATAATGAAAGTCATACTTTTATAGATGATATGGATGAGATGCTATAGGACATGCGAGCTATAATATATATGGATAATGAATATGATCATGGTACAAATGGTACCATTTCCTCGCCAAATGTATTGGATGGACAGTCGAAAACATTTGCCCAATTGTTTGAGGACACAAGACGTCCATTTTATCCAAATTGCCAAAAGTTCTCCAATCTCTCTTTTATTGTTAAGCTACTCCATATAAAAATCGTCAATGGGTGGACTATCAAGTCATTTAATATGGTTTTAGGGTTGTTGAAGGAGGCTTTCCCAGATATTCAATTACTTGCCTCAGATCATGAGGCCCATCATTTAGAGCGTGGTTTGGGTTTTAGTTATGTAAAGATATATGCCTGCCCAAATGACTGCATGCTATTTCGAAAGCAAGATGCTGACAAAGAAGTCTATCTTAAATGCAATGAGTCAAGGTGGAAGTCAACGACTAGGAAAAAGGGAAAGATATCTCAAAAGATTTTGCGATACTTTCCTCTGATCCCTAGCTTACAAAGGTTATTTATGTCAAAGAATATAGCAAAATCGATGAAATGTCATAAAGAACAACAAGTTGATGACCATAGTACTCTTAAACATCTAGCTGATTCTAAGATATAGAGATAGTTTGATAAAGATAATAATTGAATTACAACTGATGCTTGCAATGTCAGATTGGGCCTAGCTAGTGATGGGTTCAACCCATACAATAATTTAACTAAACCCTATAACATATGGTCAGTGATACTCGTGCCATACAACTTCCCCCTTAGTTATACATGAAAGATCCATACTTAAGCCTATATTTACTTATTCATAGACCAAAAGTACCAGGAAACGCCAATCTTTCTAGGTGCAGCACAAAGGAAAAGTTGGCTTGCCCATTGTGTAATGAGGATACAGACTTCATGTGGTTGAAATATGGAAAAAATATTGTTCATGCGTCATCGTTGCTTCTTGCCTTCCGATCACACTTGGAGAAAGAAAAATGGTGCATTTAATGGAAGTGAGGACCATCAGTTGCCTCCACTAGAATTCATGGGGCATGATGTGTTGCACCAACTATTGCAGGTTGAGAATGTCGAATTTGGCAAATGGATGAGAAAGAGGAAACGCAGCCCAGCTAAATTGAACTGGACTAAAAAAGGTATATTCTTCTAGTTACCTTACCAGTCAACATTGCCTTTACGACATAATCTCGATGTCATGCACATTGAAAAAAAAACATATGCGAGAGTGTTCTTGGGACGTTGATGGATATTGAAAGGAAAACCAAGATACTGTTAATGCACATAGGGACCTGATAGACCTTGGTCTAAGAAAAAAATTACATCTACAATCGTCAGGTAGCGGCCACTCCATGTTACTTGGGTGGTATACGCTCGATAGGAATCAAAGGATACGTTTCTGTGATTGGCTTGCATATGTAAAATTCCCCAATGGATTTGCCTTGAACATTTCTAGGTGTGTTTCAATAGAAGATTGCAAGATATTAGAAATAAAAAGTCATTGCTGTCATGTGTTCATGCAAAGGTTGCTCCCAGTTGCAATAAGTGGGCATTACGACCTAATATGCGGATTGTATTGACCGAGTTTAGTCCCTTCTTTAAGGTCTTGTGTGCACAAACATTGACTTTGAAAGTTTTGAAGTAACTACAATCTGACATTGCAATCATCCTCTGCAAACTTGAGATGATTTATCCACCTACCTTATTTGATATAATGGTACATCTCCCTATTCATTTTCTTGGGGGGTTAGTTCAATATATGTGGATATACTCCTTCAAAAAATATCTGAGAAAATTCAAACGTTTTGTCAAAAACAGGACTCATCCTAAAGGATCAATTGCTAAAGCCTATATTCACGTTGAATACTTGACCTTATGTTTGTTGTATATCCATGATATCGAGATCATACATCATCACGAGGAACGAAAGCTACATATAGTTAATGAAACAAAATCTTCTAACTTCTTTGTTTTTTCACAAAAGATACACTTATGCAGCTTTTCTACTTCCATTCAACTGGATCGGACTCTACTTGCGAAAGCAACGTGGTACGTGCTAAACAATTATGTGAAGATTAGTTAGTACTACCAATTATACCCATTCCTAAAATGTACTATATTTCTCACCAGTTATTTCCAATCCTCACTTGTACTTCATTTGTTAAGATTGTAGTGCTTACCACCTATTTACATTTATTTTTTGCGCATCTCTAGTGAATACTACATGACGATGAAGGAAATTTGCCCTGCAACAATATATCATAGGCATCAAAGTGATTTTCCCCATTGGTTTTGCAGACGAGTATGTACCCTATAGATGAGTTCATTCCGTCAATGCACATGTAATTATTTACTGCCGTATTATATTTCGATATTTGCCTTATGCTTAACAGATTCAAAAGTTGAAAATCTCCAATTCTGATGATGTCTCTAATGATATATATGTACTAGCTTGTGGACCAGACCCATGTGTTGCTTCATTCTTTGCATGCATTATGAATGGTACTAGATTTCATATAGTGTCTTGTAGTCAACCTTGTCGAACTCAAAATAGTGGGGTGGTTGTTAAAGGGAAACACAATGCAAAGTCTATCGATTTTTATGGAGTCTTGATTGATATTTTGTAGCTACATTACATGGGATGGCATTATGTTTATTCGTTTGGATGTGATTGGTTTGATGTCAGTGATACAAGGAGTGGGATACATATTGGGGACCACATAACTAATGTCAACACCGTTAAAAAATGGTATTAGGATGATCTATTTGTACTTACCAATCAAGCAAAACAAGTGTTTTATTTTGTTGACCTAAGTAGACATGAGAATTGGTTTGTGGTACAAAGGGTGACTACAAGAAACATGTACAATGTCCCAATTATATTATTGGAACAAAAAGATGAGGACGATGATGAAGGTGAAGTGAATTATGTTGCTTTTCAAGAAAACGACATTTTGTATGTGGTTGTAGAACACCATGAAGGAGATCATACTGGAATTATTTCTCCCTTGTATAGAACAGATGTGAAACCAATCGATGTTGTTGTGAAGCCACTTTTACAGCAAATTGCAGGCTACGACGATGATGAAGACTGGAGTGCAAACAAATTAGATGAAGGTTGTGCTTACCAAAGTGGGAGTAGTGAAAATCCTCTTTCAGATAGTGGGAATTCGTCTGACGATGATACATAATTTATGCTACTTATAGTTGCCCTCTTCTATTTACTATTGTTAAAATTCATACTTAATATTATACTATTTGGTGCACGTTTCATTTACTAATTTTTGTTATTGTCATGTTTTAGGTGACTGAGGCTACCCATCCTCTTACATGCTACTATATAAGGTTCATTATTTTGCACCCTGTATTGACTGTCTCTATGATCCTTGAATGAAGTCATCTGTTTGTAAGTAATCCAATATGTGGATCGATATTTAAATTTTTTTTGTAAACATATGGCCAACTTTTAATCATCTATTATAATGGAGGATTAAAAGCTTTCAAGTATTGCCTGTTTCATTAATTTACCAGCTTTCAGGTATTGGTTGTTTTGTTAATTTATGCCATATGTTTACATTAATTAGATCTAATTCATTTGTACCCAACCTCCACAACAGTCTCTGGCAACCCATGAGTCTTATTTTGTTTTTTTGATACTCTACTTGTGTCTTCACAAGAACTGTAACAAGTTCGTACAACGTATTAAATTATTGGAACAAGAAAATGTGCATAACCTTGATAAAATAATTTTTGACAAACTTTTGTGGTCAATATAATGTTGATTTGTCAAAATTCACGTTTATAAATAGTGTAAGGTAATACTAAAGACAGGGTTTTGTTTTGTGATCAATTTGTTTTGTGCTATTGATCTAGAAAGTTGTATACTGCAGTTTCTACTACATCAGCCCCTAGTACTAGGTTGTTATGTATGGTTGTAATGTGAACTTGGGAATGAAAATATAGCTAATGTATACACAGATTGACACTTTTTAATGGGTATTTATATTGTTAGATATTTTTAAAAGTATAATAAGAAAAAGAACAAGGCCTAGTACTTTTTCCAAATCAAGGACATGTACTTCCTGTAATGGAGAGAATACAGCACCAAATAATATGGACCCCAACATAGCATAGTTATTGCCCAAAACCAAAATAATACTATACTTTTCTCACTAATAGATTTGTGCTTTATTTTCTTAAGTGGACCTACTATATCTCATAAGCTCTGTTAATTTCCTGCATTTCATTTTTTTTTTATATTCTTTTAAAACTTAGAGGCAAGTATATCTCTTCTGTAATCTTAAGATGCTAATATAGATATTGCATTAATATTTTTATTTTTTCTTTACAGATGCAAATTGGATTGGATTTCCTCACAACCATTGCAATGATGTGATTCATATTTGGTGGATGGGTTTCTAGTGAAATGAAACACGTATTGTTTGTATTTAAGTAGTATTGCTTACTATATATCAGACGCCGTATTCTTTTTGTGTATTGAATATGGGATGGATTGTGGAGGGATGATGTAGATATGTTTTTGGTGTGGATAGAGTGAATACTATTTTTTGGATTGAATTTTTTAGGTTTGGATGGAATGAAAACTTTGTTTTGGTACTTGCTGTTTTGGATAGGGGATTGAATATATATATATATATATATATATATTGGACTAAATATGGGATGAATTGTGACTGGATAATGCAGATTTTTTTTTTGGTGTGGATGGAGTGAATACTTTGATGTGGATTGAATTTTTTTGGTGGTTGATTGAATATTTTTGTATTGGTTTTGATTGAATATGGGGTGGATTGTGGATGCATGATTCAGATATTTTTTTTGGGTGGTAAATTGAATTGATTTTTTTTTTTTTTTGGGACGGTGGATTGAATATGGGGTGGATTGTGAATTTGTGTTGGAGCTTTCCTTTTTTGTTCTTGTGGATGGAGTGAATATTATGTTGTGGATTGAACCATAGCTAGGGGATTGAATATTATGTTGTGGATGGAGTGAATACTATATCTCTTTTGGATGGATTAGTAATATAGCTACTAGCCAGATTACTTCTTACATATAACTTGTTGGATAGTTTGTAGAAAAATTTGGCCAAGTGACAAAAATAATTTGGTTAGAAAGCCGTCTATAATAAAATAAAATAAAAATTGTGAGTGAAAAACAAATAGAAAGTGGCCTATTCACTAGAGAAATATATAGGAGCAGTGCTTTTACTCCATTAAAAAATGAATTTCATGTAACAATTTTTTTTTTGCTGAGGATGGAGTGAATGCACTACTGTGGATTGAAGTCTTTTGATACTGGATTGAATTTTTAGAATATAGCTTGTATTATCAGGAGTCAGTCCGCTTTTGGTACTGAATCCTCACTGGTGCATTACTAATCTACCTACTAGATCATTCTAATGTTCTTACATTTAAGTTGTTGAGTATTGTAGAAAAATCTAATAATTAAGATAAAATATGAGCAAATAGAAAGCTATCTATCAAACCCTACATATAATTCATCAAACAGAAAGCTAATTCGCAAGAGAAATATATGTATGCAACCCTTGGTACTGCATTACAAACTAAATTAACATTACTTGTTTCATACAAAAAAATCCATATACTACAATATGTAATAGTCTATTGACAATGTAGCCGATATTTAAATGTAAATATTACATTATTTGCCCTAATTAGATCTATACATTACAAGAAAATTACAACAAATCAACCATTTATACCAGATTACAACTTGAATTACAACAAAAATGTTATTACAATAGAGATTTTGTAATCCATTATGCTAGACCGCATCCTTTGCACGACCTACCACTGGACCACTGTCATCTCCAAAGCTGCCTCTACATACACTATTAAGACTAAAAAGGTTAGTCATAATTTTAATCTCTTACTGAAATAATGTTAAGTGTTAACTTAATGGTACTGTCAAGGGATGTGATTGTGGAATTGCAAAACTTAATTTGCCTTAAAGCTGATAAGTTAACAAATGCCATAAACATAAAACTTTTACCAAACAGACTAAAATAGATTATAGATAGTAATCAGTTAAAATTAAAATTGTTTCATCAACGGTTCAGGTTACTAAATAGAATAGCTAATCATGCAGCACAAATCAGGTACCAAACATATCATATTACTAGACACTAAAATATTGGCATTGTACCAAACATATAAATTGAGTACCAATATGCTTAGATTTCATATAAACAGGTACCAAATAGGTACATTAGTAGGTCAGTGAATCAAGTATCAATTGCCAACTTGCCTATCACCTATTTACGCTCAAACAAGTACCAAAATTGAACCTGTCTAGATGAATATAATACTATACCAAAATTGTCTAAGTTAAAATTTATACTAAACATGTATCAATTACCGAACATGTAAACCAACAAGCAAACCATCCAAACTAAAGATAAGCAGGTTCAAAAACTTTATAAGTTACCAAAAGGTTGGTCAAGAATGTGACCTACCCAAGCTTTTAATAAAAGATTAGCAATCTGTTCAGATTAAAAATGCAGATGTATAAATATATACAACCAGCAATTTAAATGATAGCATTTACTAAAAAACATTGTCAAATATAATTAGCTGCGCGAAATATGTAGACTTTGAGCACAATATCATCCTCTTGATGAGCTTAAAAATAAAGGCATCTCTTTCTTTCAAACCGTTTGTCCTCACAAATACACTCCATCCATTTTATATTTTCCTTTATGAACAATTCCCGTTATTGTAATAGCAAATGGCATCTCATTATCTTATATTATCAGAAGTCTAAAGTTGTACACTTAGACTCTTTGATAAATGTTTTGCAGCAAATTCAGTGGGTACATACTGCACAACAAGAAGAACTTCAACTCATCAACATATTTTTGGAAAGTAATTGAATTTGAACAATAACTTGAATTGACTATAAGTTTAGACTCACCATATAACTTTTTTAAAATTATGGGGCCGCAAGGAACACAGGATTTGTAGGGTTCACTGTATTGGCTGCTTGGAGGGCTCTCTTTTTCCATTCATAATCCTGAGTCTATCCTCCTCAGATGAATCTGAAACATATATACTATCATGCCTTGATCTTTCTTCAGATTTCGATACACGAATGAGGCTTTCCACTACATCAGTAATATTGGTTGCTGGATATTGGATCTCAATAGTAGATTTTTCAAATACAATCACGTGCAAAGTGGAATGCCCTTCATACTTGAAAACTACAAAGTAGCCATTGTCTATGGCATGATCTTGTGCAAATTCATGCTAGTTTTCATTTAATTATATCTTTCTCTCGACTCTCTCCAACCCCACTTGCCATCTACCACCGCTGGGAGGATTAAGTGTAACTATGTCTACAAGTTGAGACCTAAGCAACCTCACAAATTTGTCAAGAATATTCTGGAAAGATCAAATGGCGTTATGATTTCATAATTACATTCTAAACAAATGCAAACCTATTTAAAGGATACAAAAGTCATTAAAATAGAATAGAAGTCTACTATACCATTTTAATAATACATACTTCATGAATATTATGCCTTACGTACCAATATTTTGTCGGCCAAGGTAGAAGAGAGTATTATCTTGAAGAAGTCTGTCGGTGAAGGCAAGCTCCTACTCCCAATCACCACAGTACTCAGAGGCCGCCCGTTAATATCATAATGTTTGAAGTTTGGGACAAGTACTGTTGGTCTACTTCGACGAGTCGTATTTCCACCGACCACAAAACTCGAGCAAAACCCTAGATTGCTTGGTTAGACTTGTGAGAAGAGGGAAAGTGAAATCCTAGCTGCATAGCTAGGTCGAGATGGTAGACATCAGATTTGGAATTGTGAATTGTATAGGAGAATACAGCAGCAAATGCACCATGAAATATAAATGGCAATAAACAGTTGATGAGATGCTTTACGTAATTAAAAATAATGATCAAAACAAATAGAGAGGTCATCTCAAATTTGTGAAATTAAAATTTCCTCCTTAATTAGTTAGGAGAACATCAAGAATTATACTTGAATGACAATGATAGTATCACTACGTACCAAGACTTAATTGGAAACACCTAAAGAATGGTCTAAGCCATAACTAATCAAAGGACCACAAAACTATTAAATTACAATAATGATAAAATTACAATAATGATACCATTACTACTATTTTACTACTCATTTATAATTTTTTTTGTATTTATTTTTTTAATTTTAATTTTTATTGAATAATTAAGAAATTGAACATTAATAAAGTTTTATATTTTATATTTTATTTTTTTAATGATTAAAAATTCTAAAAAAATACTTATAAGAAAATGATAAAAAAAATTCAAATACACTAATAAGTAGTAAAAAGATGGTAAAAGCAAAGTTTTGAATACCGTACCGGACGCCGTACCGGTCAAGGCACTGGTACGAAATATTTCGGTACCGGTACCGTTTCGGATACCGTTTCGGGATAATATTTCGGTATTGATACCGTTTCGATACCGGTACCGTTTCGGTACCGGTACCGTTTCGGAATAGTTTACACCTGGATAAATTATATATATACAAGCATTAATTGTATTCCAAAATAATAACAAAATAAGTCATAAAATCAATACATCTCAATACAAGTCTTAAGTTTTAAATTACAACAAATATCATATAAAAAAAGTTACAACAAATATAAAACTGAATAAGTTCTTAATCCAACCATTAAAATAAAATCAGTCATCCTCATCAAAAAGATAATAAGGATCAAGATTCGACATATTAATCAAAATATTTTCATCAATGTCACCACCATCATCAACATCAACATCAACGTTTTCATCATCTTTCTCATTTAGTATGGCTAAAGGCTCCTCAATACTAGCCCAATCCAAATCTTCGCCATCAAGAAGATCAGATTCTTCACCCACCCATTCTTCCATCAAGTCAATATTTTCAAGATTGATTGGATCTAAAGCATCTCTTCCCTTTTTTATGCTCCTGTCAAAATAAAATCAGACATAAGTGAAAATATTACATATTTTTCAATTTATGAAAAACATTAGTATTAAAAAAATTTACCTCTCTCGCAGCTTCAAGTTATAACGAACAAATACTAAATCGTTTAAACGTTTATGCACTAATCTATTTCTCTTCTTCGAATGAATAAAATCAAATGTGCTCCAATTTCTCTCACATCCAGTTGCACTACAACATTGACTTAATACTCGAACAGCAAACTTTTGAAGTGTTGGAACCTCGCAACCAAATTGACTCCACCAAGCAACTATAACAATAATGCAATTATAAATTATTAATTAAATGTAAGTAAAAATAAAATAAAATATAAAGTACAAAGTCACACTATTTAACAAATGATATTGATAAATGATAATACCTGGATTAATCTTATCACGCTGGCGGATTGCTAAAGAATGTCCAAACTCACCCACTGCATTCTTATACAAGTCAAGTTCTGCAATGATCTTGTCTTGATTATCGGGATCAAGTTCCATCTTCATAATACAACTGTTAAAACCTCTTATAACATCATTTTTATTTTTAAAACAAGGGCTATAGTAAATTCCAGGGTTAAGAAGACAACCCGCCGCATGTAATGGACTGTGAAGTTGCTTATCCCATCTAGAATCAATGATCCTAGTGAATGGACTAAATACACTGACTTTGTTATTGCATCTCGCTTTTATGTTCTCTTTGGCTCTTTCCATTGCATCATACAAGTATCCCATTGCAGGCTTTTCATCCCCGTCAACAAGTCGTAGAACACGCACCAAAGGCTCGCTAACTTTCACAATAAATTGACATTGAGCCCAAAACTCTTTATCTTCTAGAACAATCTCGGCTATCTCCTTCCCTATATTGCTCCTAGAATGACTTGATGCAATCCATTTATCACAAGTAAACATTTGCCTGAGTTGTTTCTTGTACAAGAGCAAGCATTGGATACTCAAAAAATTTGTTGCAAATCTTGTGACTGCAGGACGACACAAATCATGACCATTAGTGAAGTCTTTTCTCATCAATGCCAAAACCCAACCATGGTTATAGATAAACTTTGTTATCTTTTTCGCCTTTTTTATAGTATCATCAATAAGGGGAAAATATCTTGGATCAGAAAAATTCTCTAACATTAAATCTATGCAATGAGCTGCACAAGGAGACCAATAGAAAGAGCCATATTTCTGCTGTAATCTTTTTCCCGCAGCTTTATAACTTGCATCATTGTCCGTTATGAACTGCACAAGATTCTCAGATCCGATTTCTTGAACAACCTCATCAAAAACATTAAACAATGTTTCAGCATCTTTTCTAAAGCCTGATGTATCAACAGACTTCAAGAACATTGTTCCCTTCGGGCAATAAACTAGAAAGTTGATTATTGATTGTTGCTTCTGATTTGTCCAACCATCTGCCATTAGTGAACAACCGGTGTCATTCCAAACCTTCTTAATTTGTTGCAAATAATCTTGAACATCATTCACAGTCATTTGTAACAAACTTCCTCTTAACTCATATAAAGAAGGTCCCTTAAATCCTGGCCCAATGGCGGTCATGGCATCGATAGCTGGTTGATAATACTTGGATTGAGCTGCATTAAAAGGCAAATTAGCATCATACCACCAGCGTGCTACAGCCATCTTTGCTTTCACAATCATATCATTTGAACACATAGAGCTCTGAATTGAAGGTTGGGCCCCAGGAGTTGTTCTTGGAGAAAAAAATCTATTCATTCTCCCCACCGATTTTCCACTTCCAGATTCTTTTGACTTCCCCTTACCCTTTGAAAGCTGAGACTGTCCCTCCATACTATCATCAATATCATCAGACGTTAAATCTACATGGCCTCCAATCTCTGAGCTAATTTTTCTTTTCTTCTCTTTACTTTTTTTCATTTCATTAAGTAGCTCCTTCATTTGCCATTTTACATCTTCAGAGACCTTTTTACATGCTTCTACATTCCCTGGAATCCCAGCTAGATGATGCTTCAACCGAGTTATCCCACCACCTCTAATTACTTTATTACAATATAAACATTCGGTATTATTTCTTGCTCCTGGCACTATACGTGCATGGGCCCATGCTGGATCTTCTGATCTTACAGGAGCAAGTGTTGAAGACATACCACCAGCACCAGTTGATTGACAACTAGACATTGTTAACTATACAAGAAGTCAAAAGAAGTTTGAACTAAGAAGTCAAAAGAAGTTTGAACTAAGAGTAGCCAAGGGGGCTGTTTCTTAAAAAAAAAAAAAACCGTCATTAAATAAACTTATTCGATAATCTAAAATCAAAGTACGCTTATGTTCTCATAAAATAATTATTGATCTTTTCATATTGTATAGTCTTTTAGTCAAGTGCCTAACCGAACTGAATAAGTTCTCATTAGACTGGATATCTTGCAAGTTGTTTCCTTCTATAAAATGTGACTATTTTTCTTCATGAGAGCTACTCATGAGAGCTAATCCATGGCCCAAAATATAAAATCTTTCTATAGCAAGCCATGTCATGTAGTTGGTATTATTTCAAAAATAATATTGCAGCCATAGATTATTTTTGGCACAAAAACATATATCTCTTCTGTAAACTTGAATTATGCAAATATTGATCTAGAAAGTAATTATGCTCCAAATTACAAAGACAATAATTTGGATATTATTAAATTATTTCTATTAAAGATAACATCGAATTAACAAATTAGTTATGTAATTATTAAGATATTTATTTTGTCTCATTTAAATGCAATTTTCTTATAAATAGAGATCTGTTCTTTGTATTCAATTATAATTAAGAAGAATAAAGATGTAATTTATAAAGTTCTCCTCCCTCCCTTTCTCCATTTTTATTTTAATTTCAATTTCAATTTCTTTCAATTTATAGAGACACCCTAAAAATCTATTAATATCTATATTAAATTCGTTCCATTTCATCCTCAAATTAAATATAAAGACATCCTAGATTATCTGTATTGGAAATCTTCAACAAAAGTGAATATATTTACAATCAGATGGCACTTGTTATGGGAGATGCCATACAAAAACTACGAATTTTAGGACACAAAAAATCATTACTCTGTTTCTTACGGGGTATTGCATGGGCTGCAGAGTGGGAAGAGGAAATGCAAAATACCAAATATAATTCATAAATATTCAACAGATTCACAACCTCATAATATATAATTACATAGTAATATGGTTTATACTTTATACCTATATGTGTTCCCTGCGATGGAGAATCAAAGGAGTTGGGACTCGGGAGGCGTGGGCCGCGCGATTCACGGAAGAGCTGTGCCAGACGGAGACGACGGCAGCTACAGCAACCTGCGACGATGTCGACGAGACCACCGGAGCGAGCTAATGGAAGCCGGAAGTTGCGGAGGTCTGGGATTGGGTAGGCGAAATCGAACAATGGTAAGCTGAACTGCTGAAGTGATGAGAGTTGAAGCCCTAGGTCATTTTAGGTGGGTATCCGAACCGAAGGTCCGAAATACGTAATTACAAAAATGCCATCCAACAAACCGGTAGAAAGTGTACCGGGCGAAATTCTTGTTCCGGCCGAAAACTTAAATACCGGCCGGTACAACACGATACCGGCCGAAACACCCGATATTTTGGGCGGTACGATATATATATGATATGTGTGCCGGTTTAGTAGCCGGTACGGTACATACCGGCCGTACCGGCCGGTACGGTACGGTACCAAAAACTTTGGGTAAAAGTGTAGTAAAATGGTAGTAATCTTATCACTACCCATTAAATTTTATGATACCAGTAATATTATAACAATAATAGCTAGATTCACAAATAATGTGGGATTGGAACCACAACATCCACATAAATTTGTGTAGGATTATTAAAAAACCATAAGTAAAGTCATGTTATAGAACCCATTGTTGAGTGTTTTCAGGTCTCCAACATAGCCATTTTATATTATTGACCTAAAGGGTTTGTAACATACAGAGAAGCCATCAAATCATGAAAAGAAAAAAACTAATTTTCCAAAATAATGTCATCAATGGAAACCCACCAAAATCAACACTTTGTTATGGGAGAAAACAAAAGGTAAAGAAAATAGGGGGTAAAGAAAACAAATATAAACGTTAATAAAACATGACAATCCACTATGGTGCTTACCCATATTTACTATTTTCATGAAAACCTAACAAAAAATCAAGCCCAATCATGCTAAAACAAATCCTTACTTGATTAACCCATAGCTAAAATTGAAAAATACTAAAGAAAAATGGGTTCTTATGCCAATGTGGACTCGTCTGAGAAGATGAAGAAATCAAAATTTGGGAGAGCTCCAGAAGAGGTAATGCATTTATATGGGTAGGGCTGAATGTTTTATATGAGTGCTTTGATGGTGAGGATCTATGGAGGTTGGCATTCGGTTTAGGGTTTGGAGGAGAGAAGCGACTTGTCCAGATTGGGTCTTGAAAGTAAGTATGGTTAAATGCTTTGGATTTTGGACTTAAGAAGATGGCGAGGAAGTGCCATGTATAAACCCATTTTGAAGTCTAACGCATTGTTTGGTGCGATTGGAATTGAAAGGCTTAGGATTTGAGGTGGACTTAACATATATGGTCAAATATTTTTACATACCTTGATCAAATTTCATATTACACATTATGGTATAAAAGTATAATTTGTAAATTCTAATTCTAGAACATCATCATACAATTATTTTAAAACATTTTTTCTTGAAGCCAGAGACAATCAAATTCAAGAACAGTGTTTTTATTTGAATATTAGTAATTGTATTTTATTATGGTGTTGAATAGAATATACTATAAAACATTTTATTCAAATAATTTTTATTTGAATATATAAGCAGCATAGTTTTACTATTAATATATAGTACTAATAAACATGCTAATACTAATACAAATTATACTATATGGAACTAATACTAATAATAATCTTACGAATAAAATAATACTATAGTTTAGTTACCATTAATTAATTATATATAAAGTAATAAGAATAATAAGTAGTGACAAACTTATTATTAGTCTATAATATTATAAATTATGATTATATAATCTTAATCATAATATTAACATTATAGTTATAAATTTAAATTCTATAGTTTATAGTATTAGTATATGACTCTTTAAATTATAATACTATTAGTGTTTCTACCATATTTCTGTATCTCGTTAAGATATGCTAATATATTAATACTAGCATATACTATATACTAGTATTTACTTTAATATATTAGTACTACTATATACTAATATACTAATATTAGCATATGCTAATGAGGTGAATACATAATTATGTCTATATAGTGACTTTCAAGTATCTAGATTATTAGTCTGAATCCCATATTACATTTTTTATAAAACACATATATATATATTGTATTCTATATGTAAAAAAAACATCAACAAAGGTTGAGTTCACGCGTTTTTACGGGTGGAAGTATCAAGCTTTAAATGAGCTTGTTCACGGATTTGTACGGGTTTGTATGATACACGAGCTTGCGAGCTTTATATGAGTTTATTTGCAAACATTAAACGAGTTGGTTGAATTACATCTATAGAGTTGTATCGTTTACATATCGAGACAAATTCTGTGTTTCTACTAGCCCATTTCAAATGAACTATGTGCCAGGATGGGACGAATACATTAGCAGCATAGTACAAGAATACAACACATTATCAAAGGATTGGTTAACCCAATTTAGATAATTCAGAATAATCTCTGTTGAATCCAAGGTTTCAAGTTTCATATAAATCTACAAATGGATTTTGATGATAACAAATGAATTCAAAAAATAAAGGAGTCTCAAACTCAAAGTTGTCCACACAATAGAATCAAGCACATCAAGGAAGCAAGTATGAGCAAGAAGGGAACAAGTTCACATTAAAATCATAGAGTAATTTTGTAAATCTCTTAAAAAATTTGAAATTAGGATTAAGGCTTAAAATTAATATTTTATCATATAGCATTAAAATACATTTTCCACATATGCATGAATATTTTGAAAATTAAATTTGAAAATTTTGAAAGATGATTGATTGTCATCTTTCACATGTGCATGACATGATTAAAGGTTTGAACTTTGAAAATATTAAGATGATTGATTGTCATCTTTCACATGTGCATGTTTTATTTGAATATTTTCAAAAGTGGTAGATGCTTTTCTTGACTTATGCAAAAGGTAGATGTCTTTATTTGAAAATTTTGAAAAGAAAAGTGTGCTCCTTTTGTCATATGCAAAAAGTAAAAGATTATGTTTGAAATTTTTGAAAAGTAAAGTGTGCTCCTTTTGTCACATGCAAAAAGTAAAAATATTAGATTTGAAATTTTTGAAAAGTGAATGATGATGTTTTTGACATGGGAATCTTTTCAAATTTGAAATTGAAAACTCATTTGCCTATAAATAGCTCACTTGAGTTTTGCAAAATACATAACAAGAGCTTACACATCTATTGCTAAGTTTTGCATCATTTCTTCAAAACTCTCATTCTCTCTTTTCTAAAGTTTTGAGCCTTAATTCTTGTTCTTGTTGAGAGAGATATAGGTTGCGCTGTATTGTTTCTATCTCACTCATTGAGGAGTGTACTTTGATAGTCTACCTACTATCAACTCTTGTATTTCTAAAAGGGTGTGTATAACCCTTGTGTGTGTAGAAGGTGTTCTACACGGGGAATAGTTAAATCACCAAGTGTGAGGTGATTGGAAGTGTAGAAGGTGTTCTACACGGGGAATAGTTAAATCACCAAGTGTAAGGTGATTGTAAGTGTAGAGGGTGTTTTACACGGATTCTTTGGAGCGGTGCTGCTCAAAGGTATAATAGGTTTCTATCTCCACCTAAAGGAGATTGAATAGTAGATTTGGGGATCCTCAAGAGGTAGCTTAAGGCGAGGACGTAGGCAGTGGGGCCGGACCTCGTTAACATACTGAGTTTGCTTCTCTCTTACTCTTACTATTTATATTTATTGTTATTTCATATTTTGTTTATATTTTATATTTTATATTTGATTTATAATTGTTATTTTTTTAAATACAACTCAATTCACCCTCCTTTGTGTTAGTCATCTGGGCAACAATTGGTATCAGAGCTAGAACTCTATTATAAGATTAACTATCTTTTGAGTTAAGATCTTATGGCTAACATTACAGCTTCATTTGGTGAAGGTCAATCTAGCAGTCGGCCTCCACTATTTTGCGGAGACAATTACTCATTCTGGAAAATTAGAATGAGAATATTCCTTCAGGCTCAAGGTCGAGAAATCTGGAAATGTATTGTAAATTGACCTTATATTCCAACAAAAGTAGTTGATGGAGTAAAGATCAAAAAGGAAGAATAAGAGTTTAATCGTGAAAACGATAGACTTTATACTTTGAATTTAACCGCTATGAATTTATTATATAATGCTCTCAATGGTAATGAATTTAATAGAGTAATGACTTGTGCAACAGCAAAGGAAATTTGGGATAACTTGGAAGTTACTTATGAATGAACTTCTCAAGTCAAGAAATCAAAAATTTATATTCTTACTCATGAATATGAAATGTTTAAGATGAATGATGATGAATCTATTTCTAGTATGTACACTCGTTTTACTAATATCATAAACAGCTTGACAGCTCTTGGCAAAGTTTATTCCAAAGTGGAGATAGTAAGAAAAATTCTCAACTCTCTACCAAAACGTTGGGAATCAAAAGTGACTGCGATTCTTGAAGCTAGAGACCTCAAGAAGCTCGAAGTGAATGAACTCATCGAGTCACTTATCACCCATGAGTACACATTGAAAAGAGAAGAAGAAGAAGGAAAGTCAAAGAAGAGCTTGGCACTTAAAGCTGTTCCACATAAAAGTGAAAGTGATGAAGATGAGGAAAATGACGACAAAGATGAAGAAGTTGCGATGATAACAAGAAGAATTCGGAGGTTCTTAAAGAAAAATAAAACTCCTCCAAGGAAATCCTTAAAAAAGTTTTCCAAGAAAGATTCAGGTAAAAATGACATTTTAATTTGTTATAAATGCAATAAACCTGGTCATATCAAGTCAGATTGTCCTCTGCTAAAGAAAGATCGAAACAAAGGCAAAAAAACAATGAAAGCTACATGGGATGATGATTCAAGTAGCTCAGATAGTGAAGCAAGCAATGGAGAATCAGTAAATCTTTGTCTTATGGCTAAATATGACATTGAGGTAACAAATCTTGATAATATTGAAGATCCTTCATATGAAGAATTGCAAAATGTTTTAGAAGAGGTATATGAGTAATTTGAAAAATTGGGTATCAAGTATACTGTTTTGAAAAAGAAAAATTCTTGTTTAACAAACGAAATTGATATTTTAAGAAAAGAAAGTATTATTTTGAAAGATGAAAATTTTGAGTTGAAGAAAAAGAAAACTGATTTAGAAAATATTATTGAAAAATTTACAAATGGAAAAAGAAATTTTGAAAAACTTCTTGGTAGTCAAAGATGTGTTTTTGATAAGGCAGGCTTGGGATATATGCCAAAACAAAAATACAAACCTTATAAAAACTTCTTTGATACTCCTTCTAAATCAAAGTCCAATATTCAAAATTCTTTTCATAAAAATAATTTTGTTAAAAAAGGATACTATTATAATCACTCAAGTTCTTCATATATATCACATGCTATTTGCAATTTTTGTAATAGAAATGGTCATAATTATTTTGTTTGTCCTATTAGAAGAAAACATACAATGACTATTAGGGCCATATGGGTACCTAAAAATCTTGTTTCTTCTAATACTAATAAATAAAGGACCCAAAGAACTTGGGTACCAAGAAAAATCATTTTAATTGTTTTTATAGGTGCGCATGAAGTCTTCCACGAATAAAAATAAATGGTTTTAGATAGTGGATGTTCAAGACACATGATGGGAGACAAGACTAAGTTCTTTGATCTTAGATCTAAAGAAGAAGGACACGTGACATTTGGAGACAACTCGAAAGGGAAGATCGTGGGAATAGGTAAAATTGGTAATGAGTCTTCTCTTATAATTGAAGATGTTCTACTTGTTGAAGGTTTAAAACATAATCTTTTAAGCATAAGTCAATTATGTGATAAATGATTTACAGTTACTTTCAAAATGGATAAGTGCATTATATTGAATGATTATGATTGTAATATTTGTTTTATTGCTTTTAGAAATAACAATGTTTATACAATTTATTTTGAAGAAATTACCTCACAAGATGCGATTTGTTTTTCAGCTCAAAATGAAATTAATTGGTTATGGCATAGAAGACTAGGTCATGCCAACATGGAACTTATTTCCAAACTTTCAAAAAATGATCTTGTGAGAGGTTTACCAAAGACAAATTTTCTTAAAGACAAAATTTGTGATGCATGCCAATTTGGTAAACAAACAAAAACTTCTTTTAAAATCAAGAAACATATTTCCACTACTAGACCACTGCAACTGATACACATGGATCTTTTTGGACCGAATAGAGTTGCAAGTTTAGGAGGAAAATATTATGCATTTGTTATTGTTGATGATTTCTCTAGATATTCTTGGGTCATCTTTCTTACTCATAAAGATGAGGCACATAATGCTTTTACCAAGTTATGCAAGAGAATTCAAAATGAAAAGGGTTATACTATTTCAAATATCCGAAGTGATAGGGGAAAAGAGTTTGTTAATAAAAATATTGAAACATTTTGTGATGAAAATGGTTTTGTGCATAATTTTTCTGCTCCTCGAACTCCTCAACAAAATGGGGTAGTAGAAAGGAAAAATAGATCTCTTCAAGAGATGGCAAGAACAATGCTCAATGAGAACAACTTGCCTAGTTATTTTTGGGCTGAAGCGGTAAGTACTGCATGTTATGTTATAAATAGAGTTATGCTAAGGTCTAAATTAGATAAAACCCTCTATGAGCTTTGGAATGAGAAAAAGCCCAACATTGGTTATTTTCATGTATTTGGATGCAAATGTTTTATTTGAAATGACAGGGATAATTTAGGCAAGTTTGATGCAAAATCTGATGAATGTATCTTTCTAGGGTATTCTACTAATAGTAAAACTTATAGAATATTCAATAAAAAGACTTTGACTGTACAAGAATCTATGCATGTAGTATTTGATGAATCTAATTCTCTACTCTCCAAGAAATCTATTGATGAAGAAACAGGAGGTATAAATAATATGGAAAGTTTCAATCTCAACAAAGAGAACACAATAGAGGAAGTCCAACATGGAGATATCAGGAAAGATCATCAAAATTTAATACAAGATGCAACCAAACAGTGGAAATTTGTGAAAAATCATCCAGTGGAACAAATTCTGGGGGAACCTTCACGAGGTGTAAGCACTCGATCATCTCTTAGAAATATTTGCAATCATACTGCTTTTCTATCTCAGATTGAACCTAAAAATATTGATGAAGCGCTTCTTGATGAATCTTGGATTCTAGCTATGCAAGAAGAGCTTAATCAATTTGAAAGAAATGATGTTTGGACACTTGTTCCTAGACCCAAAAATCATACTATTATTGGAACAAAATGGGTTTTTAGAAACAAGAAAGATGAGTCCGGAGTCATTACTAAAAATAAGGCTCGACTTGTAGCCCAAAGTTTTAATCAAGAAGAAGGAATCGATTATGATGAGACATATGCACCATTCGCAAGATTAAAAACTATTCGAATGCTACTTGCATATGCTTGTTATAAAGATTTCAAACTTTTTCAAATGGATGTTAAAAGTGCTTTCTTAAACGGTTTTATAAATGAAGAGGTATATGTTGAGCAACCTCCAGGTTTTGAAAATCATATTTCTCCAAATCATGTTTTCAAACTCACAAAAGCACTATATAGACTCAAACAAGCTCCTAGAGCGTGGTACGAGAGACTTAGTGGTTTCTTGATTGAAAAAGGCTTTTCAAGAGGAAAAATTGATACAACTCTCTTCATTAAATATGAAAATGATGATATTCTTTTGATTCAGATTTATGTTGATGATATAATATTCGGTGCTACTAATGAAAATATGTGCCAAGTTTTTGCTAAGACTATGCAGGAAGAATTTGAAATGAGCATGATGGGAGAGCTTACATTCTTTCTCGGATTGTAAATTAAGCAAACAAAAAGTGGGACATTCATCAATCAATCGAAATATATTAAGGAATTGCTGAAAAAGTTTGGGATGGAAGGTGCTAAGGAAACTGGAACACCAATGAGCCCATCCACTAAACTTGATAAAGATGAAACCGGTAAACCAGTTGACTCGAAGGTATATCGAGGTATGATTGGTAGCTTATTATATTTGACAGCCAGTAGACCAGATATTATGTTTAATGTGTGCTTATGTGCACGCTTTCAATCATCTCCAAAAGAATCACATTTAATTGCAGTTAAGCGCATTCTTAGATATCTTAGTGGTACAATTAACTTAGGGTTATGGTACCCTAAGCACACATCTTTCGATCTAATCAGCTACACAGATGCAGATTATGCTGGCTATAAAATAGATCGAAAAAGTGCTAGTGGAGCATGTCACTTCTTAGGTCGTGCACTAGTTTCCTGGTTTAGTAAAAAACAAAATTCTGTTGCACTATCTACTACTGAGACAGAATATGTTGCTGCGGGTAGTTGTTGTGCTCAAGTTCTTTATATGAAACAACAACTTGAGGATTTTAAACTTATGTACAATCACATTCCAATCAAATGTGATAATACAAGTGCTATAAATCTTTCAAAGAATCCAATACAACATTCTTGGACCAAACATATTGAAATTAGATATCATTTTCTTAGAGACCATGTGCAGAAGGGCGATATTGTATTAGAATTCACTAGTACACATGATCAATTGGCATACATTTTCACAAAACCCCTACCAGAAGATAGACTATGCATGATTAGAAGAGAAATAGGAATGATGCATGCCATGGATATCTGCTAAATACTTTTATTTCATTATCTTAAATGACCTACAGAAACTTGAGACGTTTAGCCTCATCTTCAAATGCATTTACTCCTCATAAATCATCATGCCATCCTTGTCTAAAGGATTAGGCAATCGAAATGAAGAGGTAAGCAAGGATTTCAAATCTTTATTCTGTTGTTTTAACTCTACTATTTTTTTGTTTGACTCAAAAACAAGTCGTTGAAGTACAGAAACAGTCTCGCAAAACTTCTCAATTTCGCGAGTTTTGGATTGCAACCGAGTAGAAAATGCGACGATAGATGATGAGTATCGAGTTCCGAGACCCATAAGCTCGTAAATGGCATCATGATCTGATTTATTAGCTAAATCATTCTCTTGTTGCTTCATGGCACCCACGACATATGCAGAAATAGATTGAGACTGAGGTGAATGATACCTCAAATCTTGATCAAGAGAAGCACTGAAGGAAAATCTACGAGCCATTGAAAAATTGTAAAATGAGAATGCAAGCAAATTGTAAAGATGAGAAGAAAGCTTGATGCAAAATAGATAAAACTAAGGATTGCTCTTATAGAAACGGAAATAAGAACATGACAAACTTACAAATCATGATAATATCTCATTTTTCAGCAACATCAAGCGGATCAAATCTCTGCACCGAATTGCCAGAGCTACGCCTCCAGCCTTTGCCGGTTTTGTCGGGCATGGGTGGTTTCAATTATTCAGCTCTTTACAAAATTTCCTTCTGCACCGAATTACCGAAACTAGGCCTCCAGCCTTTGTATGTTTTGTCAAACACGTGTGGCTACGCACCGAATTCTCTACAGTCTCTACTAACGCAGTGTTTTATTTATCTATTGGTTATTGTAGGAATATATTTTATTGCGCTAATTATGATTCCTTTTTAATGATGCCAAAAGGGGGAGAAGTTTTAGACTAGAACTTTAATATTGTTTAAATTGCTATTCTTGTTATATATGCTTAGAATTATATTTATATTTTTGCTTGAAAAACTAACGCACATTCTCAGGGGGAGCTTAAGTATTAATACAGGCTTCAGATTCTATCAAGTATTTGTCATCATCAAAAAGGGGGAGATTGTTGAACCCAAGGTTTCAAGTTTCGTATAAATCTACAAATGGATTTTGATGATAACAAATGAATTCAAAGAATAAAGGAGTCTCAAACTCAAAGTTGTCCACACAATAGAATCAAGCACATCAAGGAAGCAAGTATGAGCAAGAAGGGAACAAGTTCACATTAAAATCATAGAGTAATTTTGTAAATCTCTTAAAAAATTTGAAATTAGGATTAAGGCTTAAAATTAATATTTTCTTATAAAGCATTAAAATACATTTTCCATATATGCATGAATATTTTGAAAATTAAATTTGAAAATTTTGAAAGATGATTGATTGTCATCTTTCACATATGCATGACATGATTAAAGGTTTGAATTTTGAAAATATTAAGATGATTGATTGTCATCTTTCACATGTGCATGTTTTATTTGAATATTTTCAAAAGTGGTGGATGCTTTTCTTGACTTATGCAAAAGGTAGATGTCTTTATTTGAAAATTTTGAAAAGAAAAGTGTGCTCCTTTTGTCATATGCAAAAAGTAAAAGATTATGTTTGAAATTTTTGAAAAGTAAAGTGTGCTCCTTTTGTCACATGCAAAAAGTAAAAATATTAGATTTGAAATTTTTGAAAAGTGAATGATGATGTTTTTGACATGGGAATCTTTTCAAATTTGAAATTGAAAACTCATTTGCCTATAAATAGCTCATTTGAGTTTTGCAAAACACATAACAAGAGCTTACACATCTATTGCTAAGTTTTGCATCATTTCTTCAAAACTCTCATTCTCTCTTTTCTAAAGTTTTGAACCTTAATTCTTGTTCTTGTTGAGAGAGATATAGGTTGCGCTGTATTGTTTCTATCTCACTCATTGAGGAGTGTACTTTGATAGTCTACCTACTATCAACTCTTGTATTTGTAAAAGGGTGTGTATAACCCTTGTGTGTGTAGAAGGTGTTCTACACGGGGAATAGTTAAATCACCAAGTGTGAGGTGATTGGAAGTGTAGAAGGTGTTCTACACGGGGAATAGTTAAATCACCAAGTGTAAGGTGATTGGAAGTGTAGAGAGTGTTCTACACGGATTCTTTGGAGCGGTGCTGCTCAAAGGTGTAATAGGTTTCTATCTCCACCTAAAGGAGATTGAATAGTGGATTTGGAGATTCTCAAGAGGTAGCTTGAGGCGAGGACGTAGGCAGTGGGGCCGAACCTCGTTAACATACTGAGCTTGCTTCTCTCTTACTCTTACTATTTATATTTATTGTTGTTTCATATTTTGTTTATATTTTATATTATATATTTGATTTATAATTGTTATTTTTTTAAATACAACTCAATTCACCCCCCCTCTTGTGTTAGTCATCTGGGCAATAATCTCGTATAAATATCTCCACACAAAGTGAAGCATAGAGGACCAATATGATCATTGAGAAGAGATAAAGCAGAGAGGGGATATAGGTTTGGTGCTTTATAAAAACAATTTTGTAAAAAAAAATGCAGCAAGAGGGAAATTGAAGGATGCAAGAAGCTGATGTATTGAAATGGATGTCGGTTTTATTATTCTGCCATGTAAGACACGAAGTGCTGTGGCAGGGTCACTACTATGGGTTCCTATAGAGTTTTCACAAGATTTTACTTATATTGGATTTTTAAAGAGCGATATTAAAACACTATCACATCAATTTTTTTTGTAAAATAAGAACAAATACAAATGTTCTGATTCCAAATGCAGGTGTAAAATTATAATTGTTACATGTTGCTAAATTTCAAATTACAAGCGATTTTTTCCCTATGCACCCTCTAAACAATTTAATTTAATTGTTTTTCACTTTTGCCACATCCACATATATATGTCTAGGTATTTAAAAAATGAGAAGTGTTAGCATAAATGTCCTTAAAATATAAAAATAACAAGTTATTTTTCAAAAACAAAACAACTTTTTCAAACCCCACTTTGAAGTAATATTAAAAAAATATATATATTTTTAAACTTTTATCTTATCTCATCTCATCTTATTTCTGAAAACAAATAAGGCCTAAATCTCATTCGGGTTTTCATGTCTCCCCACAATCAATGCATAACTAGGAAAAATATGAGATTAGCAATATTTTTTAAATGTATTTTCCAGTTTCTAGAATCTACACTAGATTTATTTATACTTAAACACCTAAATAACTTGGAAGCTAATTATTATTAAAAAACAAAACATGAATCTAAATTAAAAAACAATTAAACAAGTGTTGGCTGCATGTGCCTACATATCCACAATAAATAAAATGGCTTTATTACCATGAGTCTCATACATTAGTCATAAGTTATTATCCCCATCAATATTATCTATTAAAATATTATATATATATATATATATATATTTATAGGCAGCACTTTTGTACATATATAACTAAACCATGCAAATGAACAACTTCCAGATTAAAATAAGGTGAATCGAACATGTAATTTCTAACAGCAGGAAGCATGGCCAGTTGAAGTAGGGTAGAACTCATGACATCCTAGGAAGCTAGGCAGTGATTATCACAATACTACTGCAAGTGATATGATGCTTGTACCTGCACGGGATTTCACACAATTAGGCAGGAAAAATCAAAGATTTTTGTGATTAAGAAACCAAATAACCAATATATTCATTTGAAGTCAAATTTTGTTAACCTGTACATCACTTTTTAATTGCCGAATACACTTAAGCTCAATGAAGGTATTGTTCCCTCAATATTTCCCGATCGAGTAAACCAATCTAGAAAATAGCTTCAACTTGGTAGGCCTTAAGTTAATACTTTGCTTATGTGGCTAAACACATTTCTAGTGATGAGTCAAATTTCATGTTTTTTTTTTATAAGTTCATTTCGTCCAGAGATGCAGTTGAGATGTTTCATTGATATGCTTATTAAAATGAAGTAAAAAAAAAAAGATTTCTGGTTTCTAGATAAGTTTAGATTCATGATCAGCTAAACATAGCAATTACGTTTGGGCTTTTCTAGGGATTAAGCTTTATATGTTTAACATTTCCATTAAAATTAAAGTTACAAAGTATATAGAATGAGTAAAACTTTATAACAAATAGGTATTTTTCAAATCTAGTGGATAATATATAGAAATGCTAAAACTTTTATTTGTCATACTAGCTAAAATATATATAGTAGTTGTTTTAGGTAATTTCCAAATCTGGTGGCTAATATTTAGAAATGTTAAAGCTTTTGGTGTCATACTTAGCAAAGTATATATATACATGTTTTAGGTATTTTCCAAATCTGGTAGCTAATATATAGAAATGTTAAAGCTTTTGTTTGTATGTACTTAGCTAATGCTTACACATGCTGAAATGACTAGAAATACCAGGAGGATCAATAAAAGTTGAAGTTAGCAGTTCTTGTCCTAATCTAACCACAAAGCTTCAACTTGTGAAGTTTAACTATTGTAAAGTCTAGAATGTATATATTCTTTCCGAGTTTAAGTACATAATCACATTGTTAACTTCCAACTGCTGCTAGCATAAGTTGAAACTTAAGAATGAGTATGCTATTGATAATTGCTGATATCAAGTTAAGCATGTATCCTTATGCTTAAGAATAACGGGAAAGCTAATATAGTTATACAAGTTTTAAACACTATATTTCCACATTGCCATGTGTTTCATTTTTATAATTTGTTAGTCATAAGTACTTTAAAGTTTATATTAATGATCAATTAATAGTTTTGACTCACAACTGGATAAGCACAAAGCATTGCAAACCTGCCGTGCAACAATGAGTTTAAACAAGCATTTGTAATGGTAAGCATGTATATTTTAGACAGCATAGTTATTCTAAGGTGTCAAGATATTTTATGTGCATACAATAGAGATGATGCACTCTAATAGAGGGAGAGGTCAAGTTATACCTACTGGAACAGAGAGGCGTGTGTTGCCTGCAAACTTTGGATAGCCATACAAAAACAGGACAACAGATTGGAGCTTAAGAGATGAAACTGGTAAGGACTCTAATGACTCCATACAAGGTCCAAATGACATTCCTTCATCACTTTTGCCTCCCCATACACCTGTAGTTCTTAACAAAATAGTTTAGGGTAAGTGCTTATAACTTTCTCACACCCGACCTTCATATTAATAAACCGCTTAGGATAAGTTATGATACATGATTGTCAAGCGGTAACATTAATGTGAGATGTTAGAGGTAAAGAAATAGTAACGTGGTAGGAATGTATATACTCATTTCTAAACTACAAAAAGAGTATTTTAATGTTCAAATACCCCCTCATGCCTGCTAGTTTGTTTGGTTTTTTTTTTCTATGTAAAGTACTCGGTGATTTGTTAAGCATGCAACTTTATGCTTAAGATTAGTAGGAAAGCTGCATATATTTATATGGTTATACACAAAATTTTCTTTGTGCTTTGTTACTTGTTTAGTTCTTTATTCATAAGTACTTCAAAGTTGATATTCATGATCTGAAACTAATTTTTTTATTTTACAACTAGATAAGCACAAAGACTTCCAATGGGTTTTCAATGCACACATGGTGACTGCATGTACATACTACATCTATAGAACAGAGACATTTCCAACGTGAAATATCCAATGACCAAGTATTGAGACCAATTTTTTATGGATTGAAATTGGCATCAACTATTCTAAAAATACTTGTAGTGCTAAGCATGTAAATTTTAGACTACATAATTATTCTAACAAGTCTAAATTTATGTGCATACAATAGAGATGATGTACTCTAATAGAGGGACTAGAGGCCGAGCTATTCCTACTGGAACAGAGAGGTAGGTCTTGCATGAAACTAGTGGGCATAAACAGTTCGAAGCAACGGCTAGGAGCTTGAGAGAATGGGATGGTGGGGACTCTGATGACTCCACCTAAGGTCTAGATGATATCTCTTCATCACTTATGCCTCCCGATATTCCTGCAGTTCTTAATACAAGAAGTGAGGGTAAGTGATTATAACTTTTTCAAACCCAACCTTTGTATTAATAAATCATTTAGGATAGGTTACCAAACATTTTTGTGAAGTTGTTCTTTAATGTGAGACGTTAGCGGCAAACAAATAGAAATGTGGATGGAATGTTTAAACTACTAAAGGGGTCTTTTACTATTCAAATACCCCCCCTGAACTATGCTGATTTGTTAAGCATGCAACAACGATGCATGCACATTAGTAAGAAAGCTACCTATATTGATATGATTTTGCACAATATTTTCATTGAAAGCTGTTCATTTTTACTTTTTATTGAACCCAAGATTTCAAGTTTCGTGTAAATCTACACATGAATTTTGATGATAACAAATGAATTCAAAGAATAAAGGAGTCTCAAGTTCAAGTTGTTCACAAAATAGAATCAAGCACATCAAGGAACCAAGCATGAACAAGAAGGGAACAAGTTCACGTTAAAATCATAGAGTAATATTGTAAATCTCTTAAAAATTTAAAATTAGGATTAAGGCTCAAAATTAATATTTTATCATAAAGCATTAAAATACATTTTCCACATGTGCATGAATATTTTAAAAATTAAATTTGAAAATTTTGAAAGATGATTGATTGTCAACTTTTACATGTACATGACATGATTAAAGGTTTGAACTTTGAAAATATTAAGATGATTGATTGTCATCTTTCACATGTGCATGTTTTATTTGAATATTTTCAAAAATGATGAATGGTTTTCTTGACTTATGCAAAAGGTAGATGTCCTTGTTTGAAAATTTTGAAAAGTAAAGTGTACTCTTTTGTCATATGCAAAAAGTAAAAGATTAGATTTGAAATTTTTGAAAAGTAAAGTGTGCTCCTTTTGTCACATGCAAAAAGTAAAAAGATTAGGTTTGAAATTTTTGAAAAGTGAATGATGATATCTCTGACATGTGAATCTTTTTAAATTTGAATATGAAATCTTATATGCCTATAAATAGATCATTTGAGAGCTTCACATTGAAAACACCAAGAGCATACAACATTCATTCAAATATTTCATTCTCTCTTCTCTAAGTATTGAGCCTTAACCCTTGTTCATTTTGAGATATATAGTTTGCGCTGTATTGTTTTTATTTCACTCATTGATGAGTGTTTTCTGATAGCCTATCTACTATCAATTCTTATATCAGTAAAAGGGTGTGTATAACCCTTGTATGTGTAGAAGGTGTTCTACACGGGGAATAGTTAAATCACCAAGTGTGAGGTGATTGGAAGTGTAGAGGGTGTTCTACACGGATTCTTTGGAGCGGTGCTGCTCAAAAGTGTAATAGATTTCTATCTCCACCTAAAGAAGATTGCATAGTGAATTCGGGGATCCTCAAGGGGTAGCTTGAGGCGAGGACGTAGGCAGTGTGGTCGAATCTCGTTAACATACTGAGTTTGCTTCTCTCTTACCTTTACTTTTTATATTTATTGTTATTTCATATTTTCTTTATATTTTATATTATATATTTGATTTATAATTGTTATTTTTTTAAAATACAACTCAATTCACCCCCCTCTTGTGTTAGTCATTTGGGCAACAATTGGTATCAGAGCTAGAGCTCTGTTATAAGATTAACTATCTTTTGAGTTAAGATCTTATGGCTAACATTGCAACTTCATTTGGTGAGAGTCAATCTAGCAGTCGGCCTCTACTCTTTTGCGGAGACAATTACTCATTCTGGAAAGTTAGAATGAGAATATTCCTTCAGGCTCAAGGTCGAGAAATCTGGAAATGCATTGTAAATAGACCTTATATTCCAACAAAAGTGGTTGATGGAGTCAAGGTCAAAAAGGAAGAAGAAGAGTTTGATCGTGAAGACGATAGACTTTATACTTTGAATTTAACTGCTATGAATTTATTATATAATGCTCTCAATGGTAATGAGTTTAATAGAGTAATGACTTGCACTACAGCAAAGGAAATTTGGGATAACTTGGAAGTTACTTATGAAGGAACTTCTCAAGTCAAGGAATCAAAATTTATATTCTTACTCATGAATATGAAATGTTTAAGATGAATGATGATGAATCTATTTCTAGTATGCACACTCGTTTTACTAACATCATAAACAGCTTGACAGCTCTTAGCAAAGTTTATTCCAAAGTGGAGATAGTACGAAAAATTCTCAACTCTCTATCAAAATGTTGGGAATCAAAAGTGACAGCGATTCTTGAAACTAAAGACCTCAAGAAACTCGAAATGAATGAACTCATCGGGTCACTTATCACCTATAAGTACACATTGAAGAAAGGAGAAGAAGAAGGAAAGTCAAAGAAAAACTTCGTACTTAAAGCTGTTCCACATAAAAGTGAAAGTGATGAAGATGAGGAAAATGACGACAAAGATAAAGAAGTTGCGATGATAACAAGAAGAATTCAGAGGTTCTTAAAGAAAAATAAAACTCCTCCAAGGAAATCCTTCAAAAAGTTTTCCAAGAAAGATTCAGGTAAAAATGACACTTTAATTTGTTATAAATGCAATAAGCCTGGTCATATTAAGTCAGATTCTCCTCTGCTAAAGAAAGATCGAAACAAAGGCAAAAAAGTAATGAAAGCTACATGAGATGATATTTTAAGTAACTCAGATAGTGAAGCAAGTAATGGAGAATCAGCAAATCTTTGTCTTATGGCTAAAGATGACATTGAGGTAATAAATCTTGATAATATTGAAGATCCTTCATATGAAGAATTACAAAATGTTTTAGAAGAGGTATATGAGGAATTTGAAAAATTGGGTATCAAGTATACTGCTTTGAAAAAGAAAAATTCTTTTTTAACAAACGAAATTAATATTTTAAGAAAAGAAAGTATTGTTTTGAAAGATGAAAATCTTGAGTTGAAGAAAAAGAAAACTGATTTAAAAAATATTATTGAAAACTTTACGAATGGAAAAAGAAATTTTGAAAAATTTCTTGGTAGTCAAAGATGTGTTTTTGACAAGGCAGGCTTGAGATATATGCCAAAACAAAAATATAAATCTTATAAAAACTTTTTTGATAATCCTTTTACATCAAAATCCAATATTTAAAATTCTTTTCATAAAAATAATTTTGTTAAAAAAAGATAATATTATAATCACTCAAGTTCTTCATATATGTCATATGCTATTTGCAATTTTTGTAATAGAAATGGTCATAATTATTTTGCTTGTCCTATTAGAAGAAAACATATAATGACTAATAGGGTCATATGGGTACTTAAAAATCTTATTTCTTCTAATACTAATAAATAAATGACCCAAAGAACTTGGGTACCAAGAAAAGTCATTTTAATTATTTTTATAGGTGTGCATGAAGTCTTCCACAATAAAAATAAATGGTTTTTAGATAGTGGATATTCAAAACACATGACGGGAGACAAGATTAAATTCTTTGATCTTAGATCTAAAGAAGAAGGACACGTGACATTTGGAGACAACTCGAAAGGGAAGATCGTGGGAATAGGTAAAATTGGTAATGAGTCTTCTTTCATAATTGAAGATGTTCTACTTGTTGAAGGTCTAAAACATAATCTTTTGAGCATAAGTCAATTATGTGATAAAGGATTTATAATTACTTTCAAAATGGATAAGTGCATTATTTTGAATGATCATAATTGTAATATTTATTTTATTGCTTTTAGAAGCAACAATGTTTATACAATCAATTTTGAAGAAATTACCTCACATGATGCTATTTGTTTTCAGCTCAAAATGAAATTAATTGGTTATGGCATAGAAGACTAGGTCATGCCAACATGGAACTTATTTCCAAACTTTCAAAAAATGATCTTATGAGAGGTTTACCAAAGGTAAATTTTCTTAAAAACAAAATTTGTGATGCATGCCAATTTGGTAAACAAACAAAAACTTCTTTTAAAACTAAGAAACATATTTCCACTACTAGACCACTGCAACTGATACACATGGATCTTTTTGGACTAAATAGAGTTGCAAATTTAGGAGGAAAATATTATGCATTTGTTATTGTTGATGATTTCTCTATATATACTTGGATCATCTTTCTTGCTTATAAAGATGAGGCACATAATACCTTTACCAAGTTATGCAAGAGAATTCAAAATGAAAAGGGTTATACTATTTCAAGTATCCAAAGTGATAGGGAAAAAGAGTTTGTTAATAAAAATATTGAAACATTTTATGATGAAAATGGTTTTGTGCATAATTTTTCTGCTCCTCGAACTCCTCAACAAAATGAGGTAGTAGAGAGGAAAAATATATCTCTTCAAGAGATAGCACGAATAATGCTTAATGAGAACAACTTGCTTAGTTATTTTTTAGTCGAAACGGTAAGTACTACATGTTATGTTATAAATAGAGTTATGCTAAGGTCCAAATTAGATAAAACCCCCTATGAGCTTTGAAATAAGAAAAAGCCCAACATTGGTTACTTTCATGTATTTGGATGCAAATGTTTTATTTTAAATGACAGGGATAATTTAGGCAAATTTGATGCAAAATCTGATGAATGTATCTTTCTCAGGTATTCTACTAATAGTAAAGCTTATAGAGTATTCAATAAAAAGACTTTGACTGTACAATAATCTATGCATGTAGTATTTGATGAATCTAATTCTCTACGCTCTAAAAAATCCATTGATGAAGAAATAGGAGGTATAAATAATACGAAAAATCTCAATCTCAACAAAGAGAACACAATAGAGGAAGTCCAACATAGAAACATCAGGAAAGATATCAAAATTTAATAGAAGATACAACCAAACAGTAGAAATTTGTGAAAGATCATCCAGTAGAACAAATTATGGGAGAACCTTCACGAGGTGTAAGCACTCGATCATCTCTTAGAAATTTTTGCAATCATATTGCTTTTCTATCTCAAATTGAACCTAAAAATATTGATGAAGCACTTCTTGATGAATTTTGGATTCTAGCTATGCAAGAAGAGCTTAATCAATTTGAAAGAAATGATGTTTGGACACTTGTTCCTAGACCCAAAATCATACTATTATTGGAACAAAATGGGTTTTTAGAAATAAGAAAGATGAGTCCGGAGTCATTACTAGAAATAAGGCTCGACTTGTAACCCAAGGTTTCAATTAAGAAGAAGGAATCGATTATGATGAGACATATGCACCAGTTGCAAGATTAGAAACTATTCGAATGCTACTTGCACATGCTTGTTATAAAGATTTCAAACTTTTTCAAATGGATGTTAAAAGTGCTTTCTTAAACGGTTTTATAAATGAAGAGGTATATGTTGAGCAATCTCCAGGTTTTGAAATCATATTTCTCCAAATCATATTTTCAAACTCACATAAGCACTATATAGACTCAAACAAGCTCCTAGAGCGTGGTACGAGAGACTTAGTGGTTTCTTGATTGAAAAAGGTTTTTCAAGAGGAAAAATTGATACAACTCTTTTCATTAAATACGAAAATGATAATATTCTTTTGATTTAGATTTATGTTGTTGATATAATATTCGGTGCTACTAATGAAAATATGTGCTAAGTTTTTGCTAAGATTATGCAGGAAGAATTTGAAATGAGCATGATGGAAGAGCTTACATTCTTTCTTGGATTGCAAATTAAGCAAGTAAAAAGTGGGACATTCATCAATTAATCAAAATCTATTAAGGAATTGCTGAAGAAGTTTGGGATGGAAGGTGCTAAGAAAACTGGAACATCAATGAGCCCATCCACTAAACTTGATAAAGATGAATCCGGTAAACCAGTTGACTCGAAGGTATATCGAGATATGATTGGTAGCTTATTATATTTGACAGCCAGTAGACCAGATATTATGTTTAGTGTGTGCTTATGTGCACACTTTCAATCATTTCCAAAAGAATCACATTTAATTGCAATTAAGCGCATTCTTAGATATCTTAGTGGTACAATTAACTTAGGGTTATGGTACGCTAAGCACACATCTTTCGATCTAATTAGCTACACGGATACAAATTATGCTGGCTATAAAATAGATCGAAAAAGTACTAGTGGAGCATGTCACTTCTTAGGCTATGCATTAGTTTCCTAGTTTAATAAAAAACAAAATTTGTTGCACTATCTACTACTGAGGCAGAATATGTTGCTGTGGGTAGTTGTTGTGTTCAAGTTCTTTATATAAAGCAACAATTTGAGGATTTTAAACTCATGTACAATCGCATTCCAATTAAATGTGATAATACAAGTGTTATAAATCTTTCAAAGAATCCAATACAACATTCTCAGACCAAACATATTGAAATTAGATATCATTTTCTTAGAGATCATGTGCAGAAGGGTGATATTGTAATAGAATTCACTAATATACATGATCAATTGGCAGACATTTTTACAAAACCCCTACCAGAAGATAGACTATGCATGATTAGAAGAGAAATGCATGCCATGAATATCTGCTAGATACTTTTATTTCATTATTTTAAATGACTTACAGAAACTTAAGACGTTTAGCCTCGTCATTCAAATGCATTTGCTCCTCATAAATCATCATGTCATCCTTGTCTAAAGGATTAGGCAATCGAAATGAAGAGGCAAGCAAGGATTTCAAATCCTTATTCTGTTGCTTTAACTCTACTATTTTTTTGTTTGACTCATAAATTAGTCGTTGAAGTATAGAGACAGTCTCGCTAAACTTCTCAATTTCATGAGTTTTGGACTGCAATCGAGCAGAAAACGCGACGATGGATGATGAGTATCGAGTTTCGAGATCCACAAGCTCGTAAATGGCGTCATGATCTGATTTATTAGCTAAATCAGTCTCTTGTTGCTCCATGACACCCACGACAGATGTAGAAATAGATTGAGACTGAGGTGAAGGATACCTCAAATCTTGATCAAGAGAAGCACTGAGGGAAATCTACGAGCCATTGAAAATTTGTAGAATGAGAATGCAAGCAAATTGTAAAGATGAAAAGAAAGCTTGATGCGAAATAGATAAAATTAAGGATTGTTCTTATAGAAATGGAAATAAGAACAAGACAAGCTTACAAATCCTGATAATATCTCATTTTTCAGCAATATCAAGCGGATCAAATCTCTACGCCGAATTGCCAGAGCTATGCCTCCAGCCTTTGCAGGTTTTGTCGGGCACGGGTGGTTTCAATTATTCAGCTCTTTACAAAGTCTCATTCCGCACCGAATTACCAGAACTAGACCTCCAGCCTCTACAAGTTTTGTCGAACACGTGTGGCTACACACCGAATTCTCTACAGTGTCTATTAACGCATCGTTTTCTTCAATCTATTTACTTGCTACCGATCCTTTTTAATGATGTCAAAAGGGAGAGAAGTTTTAAACTAGAACTTTAACATTGTTTAAATTGTTAAACTTGTTATATATGCTTGGTATTATATTTATATTTTTACTTGAAAAACTAATGCACATTCTCAGGGGGAGCTTAAGTATTAATACAGGTTTAAGGTTTTATCAAGTATTTGTCATCATCAAAAAGGGGGAGATTGTTGAACCCAAGGTTTTAAGTTTCGTGTAAATTTACACATGAATTTTGATGATAACAAATGAATTCAAAGAATAAAGGAGTCTCAAACTCAAGTTGTTCACAAAATAGAATCAAACACATCAAGGAATCAAGCATGAGCAAGAAGGGAACAAGTTCACATTAAAATCATAGAGTAATATTGTAAATCTCTTAAAAATTCGAAATTAAGATTAAGGCTCAAAATTAATATTTTATCATAAAGCATTAAAATACATTTTCCACATGTGTATGAATATTTTGAAAATTAAATTTGAAAATTTTGAAAGATGATTGATTGTCATCTTTTACATGTGCATAACATGATTAAAGGTTTGAATTTTGAAAATATTAAGAAGATTGATTGTCATCTTTCACATGTGCATGTTTTATTTGAATATTTTCAAAAGTGATGAATGGTTTTCTTGACTTATGCAAAAGGTAGATGTCTTTGTTTGAAAATTTTGAAAAGTAAAGTGTGCTCCTTTTGTCATATGTAAAAAGTAAAAGATTAGATTTGAAATTTTTGAAAAGTAAAGTGTGCTCCTTTTGTCACATGCAAAAAGTAAAAAGATTAGGTTTGAAATTTTTGAAAAGTGAATGATAATGTCTTTGACATGTGAATCTTTTTAAATTTGAATATGAAGTCTCATATGCCTATAAATAGATCATTTGAGAGTTTTACATTGACAACACCAAAAGCATACAACATTCATTCAAATCTTTCATTCTCTCTTCTCTAAGCATTGAGCCTTAACCCTTGTTCATTTTGAGAGATATAATTTGCGCTGTATTATTTTTATTTCACTCATTGAGGAGTATTTTCTGATAGCCTACTCACTATCAATTCTTGTATCAGTAAAAGGGTGTGTATAACTCTTGTGTGTGTAGAAGGTGTTTTACACGGGGAATAGTTAAATCACCAAGTGTGAGGTGATTGGAAGTGTAGAGGGTGTTCTACACGGATTCTTTGGAGCAGTGCTACTCAAAAGTGTAATAGGTTTCTATCTCCACCTGAAGGAGATTGAATAGTGAATTCGGGGATCCTCAAGGAGTAGTTTGAGGCGAGAACGTAGGTAGTGGGGCCGAACCTCGTTAACATACTGAGTTTGTTTCTCTCTTACCCTTACTTTTTATATTTATTGTTGTTTCATATTTTTTTTTTATAATTTATATTATATATTTGATTTATAATTGTTATTTTTTTTAAATACAACTCAATTCACCCCCCTCTTGTATTAGTCATCTGGACAACATTTTTTATTTTTATTCATTAATACTTCAAAGAACATATTTATGTACATTGATAATTTTCTTATTTCACAAGTTGATAAGCACAAAGACC
Organism: Platycarya strobilacea; assembly: GCA_036898215.1. Taxonomy (NCBI): domain Eukaryota; kingdom Viridiplantae; phylum Streptophyta; class Magnoliopsida; order Fagales; family Juglandaceae; genus Platycarya; species Platycarya strobilacea. The sequence goes on along the minus strand of CM072545.1, from coordinate 40,889,512 downwards.
CACAATGGATTTCAATGCACATATAGTAGCTGCATGTATAAACTACATCTACTAAAAAAAAGATATTTCCAGCAAGCAATTTCCAACTATGGAAGTTTCTTCAAATTATTCGAAACTTTAAGCTGGCATCAACCACTACTTACTTGGAGTGGTAAGATGTATATTTTAGCTAGCATACAACACATTACCAGTCGTATTTTATTTGCATACAATAGAGATGATGTATGGAGTGAATAGAGATCGTGGCCGAACTATACCTATTGGAATAGGCAAGCGGGTCTTGCTTGCAACGTCTGGACAACCACTTTTTCCTAGACCAACAACTTGGAGCTTGAGAGATGAACCTGGTGTGGGATCTGATGACTCCACAAAAGGACCAGATGGCATCCCTTCATCACTTCTGCCTCGTATTCCTGCAGAGGTGAATACAATAGTTGAGAGTAAATGCTTCTAACTTTTCCACCCTCTTTTACTTCGTAATAATAAAATAGCTTATGATAGGTTATTATACATTGTGGGCTAACTGTTTTTTAAGGTGACACTCTAGTAGTAAACACACTCAAATGTGGTAGGGGAGTAGCTAAGGGGACGGAGTTTGAGAGGATGCAAAACTATAGAAAAATACCCCTTGAGATAAAAGAGGGCAAGATAGGGCCATCATGCAGCAATAAAACTGTCTACACAACTAGTGTGACATGGATCGTGAAGCACTACGCAGATATGCAGCATGTTAATTGAAGTGCCGTGGAAGCGACAGAGAAAGAGATACTAATTTCTCGTGTTAAAGTATGTCTCCTTGAAATGACTTTGTTTAAATAAAAAAGTACCATATGTATAAGTGGTTTGAAATCTAAGAAGGTATTTTGCTTGTCAAACACAAGTAGAAATTTAAATTTTTTTGTGATGACTATATATTACAAGCAGCATGCGGATTGGTTACACCTGAATATTAACTTCTTCTTTTATTGTATATTATAAGGTAATTTACAAAAGCACTACCTGCAATGACATATTGGGTATTGTACTCGCATGCGTGGTAGATCCCAAAATTATTTTTAGCAAGATAGCAACCAAGTCTTTGTGCATATAGTGAATTTAATAGATGCTGACAAACTATGCTAATGTTTCTAGCAAACTTGCAACTATTAATTGATGAGGCGCAAACCTTTTGTAAGAAATATATGGATGAATCATATCATATAATAAATTGTGTGTATACTATTATGTACAACTATGATATCATCTAAATCCAATCCAGCAAACACAACTAACTAAAGCTGGTTAGGAATGTATAAACAAATGGTAGACAATTGGTGATCCCTTAGCAAGAGTTGCATATCATGTCACTAATAAGGTGAGAGTTTTAGTAATGCAGTAAAATTGGGTTTTATTGCATTAGATCTATGCAAATTAGAAATAGCTGAGCATTGAATTCATTTGATCACGTTAAATAAATTTGTCTGGACTAAATTTGTTAGTTTTAATATAGCAGCTGGTTTTATAATCTTACAAAGGTTATCTTTAATTTGATATACGCTTGATTTACTAAATATACTTTCAGACTGTGCATAGGAGAAGGAAAAACTAGATGCAAGTCATTTTTATAGTTATGTGACAAACCGATATAGAAGCAAACATATTTATTGACCCTTGTGAGATTTATTTGTATTGCATTCATGAATTTTAAAAGCTACAACTGGTTTTGAGTTAAGTATCATGGAGTGCTTTAACACAATACATTTTTGATAGGTTGACTTTATCTTGGATTGGACCAAGAAAAACTATCATTGAACTGTCACTAGTCAATTATCCCGGGTGTACAATGCTTTTCATTACAAACTACACAAAAAATACTTGAGTTATGCATCATGATTAGGCCCAAAGAATAACGCGGTCGTTTGCAGTATAACTTTGGCGTGTCGATTCCACAGGGAGATGGATTGAGAAATTAAAAAACAGTAATGAAATTAACAAAAATATTAAATGAGTGTGATAAGTAAATTTTAGAGTATGATGTAAATTAAAACTAAATGAGTAATTTGAAAAGTATAAAAATGAGACGAAAAGTAGAGCATCAGGAATCCTTTGTATATAATTGGTATTTTAATTATTTTCGATTCATTAATAACTCAATTGAAAATTCTATGTCCAAATTTTCAATTGGAAAATAAAACATTAATAACCAGATTTAAATCAAATGTAATCTTTTGAAAAATCATTCATCACAATATAAGAACAGGAATTGTTATCGATATTAAGGAAATTTAATGTCGACAATATACCCAAGAGGCGATATTGCAGTAGAGAATTAAATCAATATAGATAATCAATTGCTCCAAACATAATTATAGAACTAATTCACTCAATAGAAAAAGCATGACTGAATCCATAAACGAAATAGATTCTATAATTATTTGAAGACGAAAAAACATCACAAATAAATTGAGAATAATAGAACAAAAGAGTTTTAATATTTAAAGACCAAATACATGAATCAAAAATAAATTACAAATACCATCACACACACAAGTTCATCCCTAACCCTCCTTGAGAATTTAGTTACACATATTAAAAATATGCAACAAAAATTCTCCAAGGGATAATATGGAAGAGCCAACCATTATTTTCTTTTCTCTTCTTTGGTTTTTCTTTTCTTTTCTAAAACTCTCAAAAATAATGTATCTTCCAAGGCATCCAAGTACACTAAGCATTGTCTTAGAACACACACCCCTCCCTTCTATTTATAAGCATCCTTCATGCAAGTTGTCATGACAAAATCATCACAATTTCAACTTGTTTTGCCATGTGCCATTCTTGAATCCAAGTGATTTGTGAGTTGTCATTTTAATCATTTGTTTTCCCACTATGCATGAGCTGGATTTTGCTTGTAGGTTGAGTGTTTCAATTTTGCTTCTCTATCCATTAGTTGTCTTGTATGACTTAATATCTTATGGTCAAATAATTTGTCTTGAAGAAACTTGAGTGCATTTAATCTTGCATATGAATTGATCATTGAATTTCCAAGTTGGTGTAGGAGTGCTTGCTAGAAAATATTATGATGACATTTGGATTTGATGCAAGTGGCTGAAAAATATCCAAGAACGTCAAGTGCAGGTGTGTCTACTTGATGGTCGATTTTGTCTTAGATTGAGTGGATATATCTTCAAACATAAAACACAAAAGTTATAGATATTTCTCTTTCGGTTCTAGATCATCTTGAATCAGCTCAATCGGAGATTGGATGAGAGAGTTATGCCCATATTACGAAAAGATATCAGAACTGTCTAAAATTCCGCAATTATCTTCATTTGCTCCTAATGCCTCTATTTGTGACCTAAATCAAAATATAAGAATAATGAGTATAGTTAGGTATCAAATAAAAATAAAGTATTAAACATTAAGAGAGGAAAATATGTCATTTTATATTCTCATCAATATATTAAATCATGCTTATATCTATCTCAAGATAAATGACCATTAATTTTAATAACATGAGTTATATCCATTATTTTCTCATTTCTTTTAGTATTTAAATAGGGTATTTAGAGTGTATTTTTGTGCACTCATCACATCACATGCGGAAGCACTAGATAGTAATCAATGTGGGTTGGTGGAGAAGCCGGTTTGGGAGTGGTTATGCACAAGGTGGGCAAATGATGAGTTCAAGGTAAACACTATTTTGTTTTTCTTACACAAACCTCAAGTTGAAATTGTAGTCTACACACGTGTTTAAATTTTTTATAATATATATGACCATGTGTGCTGGATTTGAGGAAAAAACAAAAAATGTGGTCCGCATCCATAACTAGTGTTAACATCCTATTTTCACACTAAGTGTTAAACAAAATAACCTATTACTAGGTGGCCTATTACAAAATTTAATTGAAGGTTAATTATCTTATGTTATTGCATAAAATTTCAATATAAAACAAAAAAATATAAATAAGCAAATGATCAACCACATAAGCGAAAAGACCTCGTTTGTGGTACTCATGGAAATAAAGGCATAAAAATTTGATTACACTTTCATGATTCTGTATGGGTTAAAGTTTCATGTTGACTAATTTTCAGATTTATGCCCATTTGATTGTTATGCATATATGATAATAGAAGGACAGGAATCATATAGACTTTTACAAAGATACGCATTGATCGAGTAAAAAGGAGAGACTTATCACACCAACCATGGAAGCAAATTATGTGAGCAGCTCATTTATCCATAGCTAATAGTCTGATCCTTTTTTCTCTGTTTTATTTTGGCAGGTCTCACTATTTAGAACCAATGTTTTGTTTTTTTTCTTGCTAACTTCTAAGTTGTTGGTAGTAAATTACTACTAGATCAAATGGTGGCATTGTATAATGCCAAAGAGCCCGAGGCTCAAACAAATGAGGCAATGGCAAGTATATTCAGAGAAGTATTGGGACATAGGTCAGGATACTCCAGAAGGATGGGCCACTCTGTTTTGCCTAAACCTACCATGGTGGCAGGGCTATTCAATGAAAAGTATAAACGACTTGCCACGAAAAATGAAGTAAAAAGGAAAAATGCAAAGTAATACCGAAATAGGGCAATAAAGATTAAAAGTGCTCTCCACGGAATTGGAGAGCATATGAGGGAGCAAGAAGAAAGGGTAAAATTTAGAATATCATAAGTGCAAAGTAGATTGGAGTCTCAGATGGAAACTCAAAATGTAGTCTCTTAGCCTAAATTATACTACCAACAGTACCTATTTTGGTATTTTGCCCTCTACATTTGTTGCACTATTCATTTTTGGTAGTTTAGAAGTTTTACTTTTGACGTCTAAAGATTTTTGAAAAGGAAAAGTAGCATTCTGTCCTTATTTGGAAGGGTCAAGTGTTTGAGGTAATTAGCTTTAATATCCTATATCTGACTAATATAATACTATTAATCATGGTTGGAGATTACATTCATAGTTTTAGATTCAATTGCACACAAAAGCAATATTTGCATTCATGCTACTTGAATGGCACAAAAATATATTGTATTTCCTCACTGTATGCTAAGCTAAAATGAGTTATATTAATTTGGAAGTTGGCATTATTCTTATGGCTTTGGAGAAATTTTCAATTACACAGTTGGTACAACTCACATTGGTTGTTTTGTTTAGAATTTCCTTTATACAACAAGTTTATGTATGTGAACAAGCCACTAAGAAATTGCCACGTAAACATTTCTAGCTTACTGAATGTGAACCCACCCACACTGAAACAGTCGTCTTCTTCTTCCTTTTTGCTCTCCAAACCGAAGGCTTTCTTCGATTTTAATTATTTTTGTCATCTCTACAGCCATCTTGATGTGCAACATGGAGGCACCTAGGATACTATGTGAGAATCATTTGGGTAGCTCCAATTATCATTTTGGGTAGCTGGCAAAATACACCATGGCATTTTGGTTGCAACGATTGCTAATTGGATCTAGTGACAAAGGCAATGGTCCCTAATAAGTTTTTTTTTTTTGATAGAATGGTTGCTAATAAGTTAATTTCATTGGATCAAGTTCTTATACTATTGTCAAGTACAAGAAGCTTTAGTTATATCAATAAAAGATGGAGGAATGAGATATATAAATTCCTTTCTACCTACGTTTAGTCCTTAATTAATTGGCTTTTAATTTTCAACATAAAGATAATAGATTTAGTCAAATTTATCATTGAAGATTTTTGTAATTTTGTTCTTAACTATATTAGCTTGTAATTCTCTTATGCATTCCTTTTTTGGCACATACCTCTATGGACATGTGCGTCCTATACATACACACACAACGTTATATCTATGCGTTCACACACACGAGACACTGACATGTATACAAGTTCACCTTTTTCTTTTTAACCATAGATTATTATCCTTATAAAATCGTGCAACAATGGGCCGACAAACCCAATAACATGCCAGCTAGCTAAACCCAAAAGTTAGAGATTGGGCTGAGGGCTTCAGCTTACATCATTATTGGGCTCGGCTACAAGTAAATTGAAAGGCCATGATGACCTGATATTTAATTTCAATTAACAAGACTTTGTTAATTGAAATACCACTTTTTTGGTTGGTATATATTTAATTTAAGGGCCATCATGTACATCCGAGTTTGCATACATCCTTATATGAGAGATGCGGGTGTAAAAGATGAATTTATTGATAAATTTATATTAAAATCATTTGATGTACATGTGAAGAAATATTAAAATTAATATTAATATTAATAGTCAAAAATATCTCTATGTACGTTAAATCCTGATTACGCCCAAAGAATAACGCGGTCGTTTGCAGTATAGATTTGGGGTGTCGATTCCACATGGAGATGGATTGAGAAATTGAAGAACAGTAACGAAATTAACAAAAAGATCTAGATGAATGCGAAAAGTAAATTTTAGAGTTTGACGTAAATTAAAACTAAATGAGTAATTTGAACAGTATAAAAATGAGACAAAAAGTAGAGCATCGAGAATCCTTTGTATATAATTGGTATTTTAATTATTTTCGATTCATTAATAACTCAATTGAAAATTCTATGTCCAAATTTTCAATCGGAAAATAAAACATTAATAACCAGATTTAAATCAAATGTAATCTTTCGAAAAATCATTCGTCACAATATAAGAACAGGAATTGTTATCGATATTAAAGAAATTCAACGTCGACAATATACTCGTAGAGCAATATTGCAGCAGAGAATTAAATTAAAATATATAACCAATTGAACCAAACATAATCAAAGGATTATTGCATTCAATAGAAAAAGTTTGACTGAATCTATAAATGAAATAAATTCTAAGATTATTTGGTGACGAAAACATTTATAATAAATTTCGAATGACTAAACAAAAGAGTTTAATATTTGAAGAACACATATATGAATCAAAAACAATTACAAATACCATCATATATACAAATTCATCCCTAACTCTACTAGAAAATTAGTTACACATATTGAAAATATGCAACAAAAATTCTCTAAGGGATAATATGGAAGAGCCAACCATTATTTTCTTCTATCTTCTTTGGTTTTTCTTTTCTTTTCTCAATCTCTCAAAAATAATGTATCTTCCAAGGCATCCAAGCACACTAAGCATGGTCTTAGAACACACACCCCTCCCTTCTATTTATAAGCATCTTTCATGCAAGTTGTCATGATAAAATCATCACAATTTCAACTTGTTTTGCTATGTGCCATTCTTGAATCCAAGTGATTTGTGAGTTGTCATTTTGATCATTTGTTTTCCCACTATGCATGAGCTGGATTTTGTTTGTAGGTTGAGTGTTTCAATTTTGCTTCTCTATCCATTAGTTGTCTTGTATGCCTTAATATCTTGTGGTCAAATAATTTGTCTTAAAGAAACTTAAGTGCACTTCATCTTGCATATGAATTGATCAATGAATTTCCAAGTTGGTGTAGGAGTGCTTGCTGGAAAATATTATGATAACATTTGGATTTGATACAAGTGGCTGAAAAATATCTAGGAACGTCAAATGCAGGTGCGTCCACTTGATGATCGATTTTGTCTTAAATTGAGTGGATATCTCTTTAAATATAAAACATTAAAGTTATAGATATTTCTCTTGTGGTTCTAGATCATCTTGAATCAGCTCAATCAGAGATTAGATGAGAGAGTTATGCCCATATTACGAAAAGATGTCAGAACTGTCTAAAATTCCGCAATTATCTTCATTTGCTCATAATGCCTCTATTTGTGACCTAAATCAAAATATAAGAATAATGAGTATATTTAGGCATCAAATAAGAATAAAGTATTAAACATTAAGAGAGGAAAATATGACATTTTATATTCTCATCGATATATTAAATTATGCTTATATCTATTTCAAGATAAATGACCATTAATTTTAATAACATGAGTTATATCCATTATTTTCTCATTTTTTTAGTATTTAAATAGAGTATTTAGAATATATTTTTATGTACTCATCAAATCCTTGCACAAATTCCTATGCAAAAATATCTATACGTAGTAGCAGTGCTCTTTTCAAAAACTTGCTATTTATAATTTGGTTGTAAACACCACTTTCTGTGAGACTCATAATTATTATTAAAAATATATATATATATATATATATATATAAAGAGTAACAGTATATTTAATTTGTTAATAAATTAATTCATAAATAGATATATTTTTAAAAGCTGGATCACTATTCCACGCAGAGAGCTAAAAAAGGAGATAATTCGATTCTATCATGGTGAAAAATGAGTAGTTAAAGAGTAAAAACAAATAATCTTGATTTTGGTCCCTATTAAACCCCTAGGCCCGCTTGGATTGGGAAGTGAGTTGAGATTATCTCAACTCACTTCCATTTCATCATTATATTTTTATAATTTTTTATATAAAACACAAATTTCTATACACCTTTTTCAAATCCCAATACACCTTTTTCAAATTCCAACACACCTTTTTCAAATCCCAAAATAATAATAATATTAAAAAATAAACCAAACTCATCTCAACTCATCTCATCTCCGAATCCAAGCGAGGCCTTAATATGAAGTCCAGACAGAAAAGTATACAAGTAATTAGGGGTGTTTATTCGGATTTCGGATTCTCGAATTCGAAATTCGAATTTAAAATTTTCTTTATTTTTTTTGAAAAAAAATAAAATATTAAAAAATATATTAAAATTTTAAACTACAATCCAATCCAGATGAACAGGCGTACAAGTAATATAAGTAATAGATAATTCTGTGTATCTTTTATTTATAAAGCCATTGAATGCCCAATGTAAAAGATATTAATTGATCTCTTTGATCACCCTTTATTAATTTTTAACTAGACTAGGCCGATGCGACTTGATTAATCCCGAACTCTGCCAACTTACATATTCGTTGGCATTATTTATTCATGGTTCAATAATCTCATGATACGGTACGTATTAACAACTCTGATTATCACCAGGAGCAACACCGAGCTGGCTGCAAAACTGAGTGTAGTACTTGATACGAGATTGGACTGTACCGGAGTTACCACCGTTGCATTCTATTGCACCATTGATGGCTCGAATTGTTGCACCAAACCCTTGGCCTACAACTTGGTGAACATTGGTTGTCCAATACCACAAGGCCGTCTTGAATGAAACAGTGGGATCTGTGGCCACAGTTTCAGGAGAGTTTAATCCGTCGGAGTTAATGCTATTTCCGGCTGCTCCGTAGTTGTAATTCCAAGTCAATTGAAGTAGTCCACGGCCAAAGTATTTTTTGTTTGGATTGCATGGATATTGTGTGTTGCTTTCATCACAGTAGTCCTTAGATGCACCGTCCATCTCTTCTATGTAGCACAAAGCTGCCCACAAATACATATAAACTTGCTTCATCAATATTTATAAGGTAATTAATTACTTCTGTTACATTTTTCATTACGCATGAGAGATTTCGAATCCAGATTTTTCATTTGAAGAACTGAATCATATTACATGATCACACCAAACTCTTGATCATGTAAGGAATAGCTAGCTTAAGTAACTGACTAGATTAATGTACAAAATTATATATATATATATATATATATATATATACTAGATAGAAATAACGTGCAAAGCACGTTTATTTAATTTAATTTTTAACAAAAATTTAATGATTATTCAGAATTAAGTAGATGATAAATAATTATATGTTTTCATATATTATAAAAAAAATTAATAAAATTAATAAGATAGTCTCATAAATAAATATAACATATAGTTTTATCAAAATTGTTTGAAATAATTTTGATTAAAGTTTTAATAAAAGGTTAGTTCAAGATATGATATTTTTTTTATCTTAAAATGATAATTTAACATTTGTATTATTTTGTACGGCCTAAAAATAGAGGACATTAAAATATCTATATTTTTTTAGTTATGTGGTTATTTTTAAAAAATAATATGAGTTTTTTGAAAAAGTAAATTATATAGTTTATAATTTATATAAGAATGTTATATTATAATTTATATAAATTTATTTAATCATATATATTCAATTAAATATCAAACATATAATATTAATTATATTTATTGCTTATTATTACCAATTTAATATAATTATAATAAATTGTATATATCGTATATTAACTATACATACCGTATATATAGTTAATTTAATAAATAATGCATTTATTTTAAAATTATAAATTATTTTTTAAAAAATTAAATTATTAATCATATAATAGGAATAAAATTTTCATGAATAAAATTAAACTCTCTAACGTATAAATTGTTATGAATAGTTTATTTCTATATATATTGTTATAGTTATATATTTTATACTATTATTGTGTCATTCTATACTATTATTATTATTCTATATTTATTTTACATATAATAAAATTAAAAAATATGCCCTAAGTAGGAATTCTAAAATAGAAATTTCTAGTATTATTTATAGACTTAATGAATTGTATTTAAAGTATTTAGTGGTATTAAATAGATGTTAAGAGTTTTAAATGGAAAATTTATTATTGTAGAAAGTTGAAAAGGTTGAATTAATTTTAATGCCAAGAATATTATTTTAGTGAATAAATTTAATAAATTATGTTTAAAATGGTAATTATCATTAGATGCAGTATTAATTTTAACAAAAACTGACGGAAAGTGTTAACTTTAACGAAAAAATAAGAATTTTCGTCAAAATAAGAATTTTCGTTAGATAGCCACTTTATATATATAAAGATATATATGAGTGCTATAAGTGTAACAAATTAATAGATCATCGGGTGGTCTAAAAATAATCATGCATCTATATGGGTGTTTTGGTGCGTAATGTTCATGTATTGTATGTGTGTGTATGTATGTATAGGTTAAGAGTAAAATAAGATCGAGATGAGCTTACATCCTGTCTCATGAGCGATATTGGCAAAGAAAGCTGCAATCTCACGCTTGGAATCATCAGCAGAACCAGAGGCGAATTCATTAAAAGAATTAACAGCATCAAGAAAAGCAGCTCTAGTGTAGAAGCTCTTTCCCGGACAATTTCCAGTGGCCTGATTAAGTATCCCATTGAAGAAATCTGCTGTCACAATGTCGGCCATTAAAGCACCATTAGTACTAGGGGTCGTAGGCGTAGACGATGAAGACGTACAAGGGCCTTCTTTACACCCGGGGCCGCAGTAGTCATTGTCAGTGCCGCAATAGCCGTACTGGCTGCAGCATAGATTTGCTGCACAACCACAGTTCTGACCATTCACATTGCCGGGAACTCTTGCAGCTAAGAGTATTCCGACTAGAATTACAAGAATTTTTGTGATGCTAAGTGAAACCATCTTGGGAAGAATATTATCTTGTAAGTGAAGGAAGGAATTAGAAAGCAGAAGATGATGTGCAATGAAAAGCAAAGCCAAGCATTCGATATTTATAGTGCAACATGATAAGGTGCGTGGGAGATTTCTTTCTGAAGCTAGCTTGGTTAATTTTCAATCTCACAATGATAATTGATACTTGCCGAAGGCGTGTGTGACACGGATGTTAATGCTGTTGGAATTTGACTTGTTAGTAGAAAAACTAGTTATCATTATGTTCTTGATCGACTTAGGTCCCAGAACAGCAACCTCAATGGTTAATAATTTGGTCTGTCTATTGTTATGTTCTTGATCGAATCAAGTCCCAGACAGCAACGTCCTTAACGGATCGAGGCACGCATATATTCTTTCAAGATCCTCTATAGGCCGATACCCTGAAATGTTTTTAATTAATTTATAGAATTATTTTTATCTAATTTATTTGGAGTTAGAGTACTTTCCTCTTCCATAATGGGTTTACATGACTATGATGATATATGTACTCGTAATGGAATTTGAATTTCGAACCTGCATGCGACCAAATAATAAAAAAAAAAAGAGTTTTAAACTGGCACGGTAGTGACCCTTATGCCGCCTCAAGGGTAAGGCAACCATTGCCTAGGCCCCGCCGCAAGGCCCCCAAAAACTAAAAGTACTGAATTATATTTTTTAATTATTTTAGACAAAACTATAAAAACATATCACCAAATAAAAATTATTTAAATTTATAAAGTCCCATGAAATTAAATATAATATATAATACAATGAATCATTTGTATTTTTAAATAGTTTTTCTAAAATTTTGTTGAGGCATAAAATTTACAATGAGACCTCATTTTAAATTATTTTATTAATTATAAACTCAAAATTAAGTTTTATTTAAATTTTAAATAAATCTCATTTTACTAAAAATTTTAATATAATAATTTATATTTTGTTATATTGCAATTAAGAGTGAGTCATTAAATACTTTCTGAGTTCTAAATTTACATTGACCCGAACCAGCCCCTATAAAGTTATGAACGCCTGAATCGGTCGGCTGGCTCGAGCTTGGAAACTTAATTGTATTATGTATAATATCTGTAGTAGGCCGCCATGCCCATGATCAGATATATTTAATCCAGCACTGACCCCCGTAAATGGCGCGGGAAGTACACCTTGTCAACAACGTAACACGCCTCTAAATGATCTGTGCAAGAATATCGATATATCGAAGACCCACTACAATTACAAAGTCGAATTCGATTGCGTGTGGCTAAATAAATGCCGTCACAAGTGGTCGACATTTGCGATCGTTTCTTTTTTAATGCTATTATAACCCTTGGGCTCGATTTAGATTAAAAAATAAGATAAATTAAGATGAGTTTAATTTATTTTTTAATATTATTATTATTTTAAAATTTACAAAAATTGAATTAAAATTTGAAAAGATTATATTAAAATTTGTATTTTATATAAGAACTTAAAAAATTGTAATAACAAATTTAAAATGAATTGAAACGAATTCACCTTATTTACGAATACAAACTTGCCCTTAATGAACAATAATAGGTTTACATTTCATTTAACATCACTTTATTTATTTTTTAATTTTAAAAAATAATTTTTAAAAGAATTTTATTTTATTTAATGGTTAAAGAAGTAATTATTAATAAAATTGTGATTTTTTAAATCTTTTTTAATGATTAAAGATGTTAAAAGATATTTAATATAAAATATAAAAAATAAAAATAATAAAATGATAATAAATAAGATATAAGCGGCGTATCATTGCTCATGAATCCTAATTCCCAGGTGAGACCACATGCATATGGCCGAATGGAACCTACAATCTTTGTTGTTATTATATAGGTCCCATGTCTTTGAATTTTACCGTAGAATTTGTCAATTGAATTGAGAATTCTAGATGAAAATCTTGATCCAAAGTTTTAATCTTTGGACAGCTTCAAGGTAATTACAAGAGCTTAAACTCCATTTGGATTCGAAGATAAAATGAATTGTGATAAATTTAATTTAATTTAATTTTTTAATTTAATATTATTTTAGAATTTAAAAAAATTGAATTGGGATTTAAAATTTTTTTATAAAAATTTGTATTTTGTATAAAAATTTAAAAAAATATACTGATAAAATGAAAATAAGTTTTGAATCCAAACCGAATAAATTCTTGTTTGAACTTGAGGAGTAGCTTATGTACTAGAAGAGAAATATAGATATATAAAAAGATTTTACAACATTTATTTTTATTTGTTATATGGGAGGCGTTTGGAGCCGGATGACCGGCCAATAAATGCGCCACATATGCATTTTAGGAAGAGATTCACTAGACATTATTACACTATATTCGACTTAACCCAAGTTGTTCTCGCTTTCCCTCAATCTTCTCTCAGTTCTCTCCTCTCTCTCTCTCTCTCTCTCTCTCTCTCTCTCTCTCTCTCTCTCTCTCTCTCTCTCTCTCTCTCACTCAATGTTTCATCTACTCATGCCCGAGATATTAGACCTCACCAATTTCGGCGCAACCCAAGTCGGCGAACCCACCGATGCTGACGCCGACGTCCATCTGGGCAACCCAACCCGCGATGGAGTGATGGAAACCTCACACGTGCTTACTAGAGAATAGGTGTGTTGGGTGATAGAATCTAAGGTTACCTAAAGGCAACACAAAGACTCAAGTGTATAATAAGCAAAAATCAAGACTAACTTAGGCTAACACTTAACTCTCAAGTTTGTGAAAGAGAAAAATCTCAATTCATTGAAAAAAGTATAATGAAAATTACAAAACAAAGACTGAATTTAAATATTAGGGTTTCAGCATTCATTTCCCCCAATTACTCCTTTTATTTCCTAACATAACTCAAGCTCCTAAATTAAAGGAAACAATCTTATCAAATACCAAAATTAAAGGAAACAAACTAGGAAATAATTTAAATAAAATATAATAGATAAATCCCTTAATTATAGGATATGTGGCCGCGCCCCCTTCCTTAAATTAAGGCATTTGTGATTTTCTCATCCAATCCCTAAAATTAAGGAATTCGATCAATCATTGGATTCTTCTTGTTGCACTGGCCTTGGGCGCCCAGCTCCTCTCCGCTCGGTCTTGGGTGTCCAGCTCCTCTCCGCCCGAACCATGCATGCACCCTAAGGCACTCCTCCTAGCCTCGGTATGCCTAGTTCGCCTAGTGGCAATGTGAATGGCTCTCCTTGCATCTCCATCAGTCCTCCCCCATTCAAGACCGACCTTGTCCTCAACGTCTAAATCTAGAAATTGTTCCTTGAGAACTCAAACACTCTCTCATGTAGCATCTTCGGTTGAAAGCCCTTTCCATTGAACCAAGGTTTCGATTCTTACTTGGCCACCATTTCTCACGAGCCTATACTCCATGATTTTTTCGGGTTGGATTGCCATTCTTTCTTCTTCATCCACCATGGGCATCTCGCTTACTACTTTGGTTCGATCTCCAATCTTCCTTTTTAGTCATGAGACATGAAAAATAGGATGGATGTGAACTCTTTTCGGTAGGTCTAGCTTGTATGCAAGTGATCCGCACTTCTCCAACACTTAATAAGGGCCAAAATACGTAGCCCTCAACTTGCTCAATGTTTCTTTGGATAGTGCTTTGTGCTCTCTTGGTAGGTACTTGAGAAATACCTACTCACCCGGTTCAAAAGCCTCCATACTCCTTCCTTTGTCAAAGTTTTTCTTCATTTGGTCTTGAGCACGAGTCAAGTTCTTCTTGAGTTTCTTCAAGACTTCATCCCTCTCTCTTAGCTCCACATCCACCAAGTCATTTGGTAAACTACACACTTCATAAGCTACAAGGACCAGCGGTGGTCTTCCATAGAGTGCCTCAAATGGTGTCATCTTGATGAACCAGTGGTATGATGTGTTGTACCAAAATTCAGCCCATGCCAAATGCTCTTCCCACTTCCTTGGATATTGGTGCACAAAGCACCTAAGATATTGCTCAAGAGTTCGGTTGATCACCTCTGTTTGGCCATCGGTTTGGGGATGATAAATAAAGCTTCGGGCCAACTCCGTCCCATGCATCTTGAAATACTCCCTCCAAAAGTTACTCATGAAGACACGGTCTCTATCAGTCACTATGCTTCTCGACATCCCATGAAACTTCATCACTTGATCCACATAAAACTTAGCGATAGTCTTCGCCATATATGGATGCACCATTACAATGAAGTATGCATACTTGGTCAATTGGTCCACCACAACAAGGACTCAATCACAACCATTTGAGAGTGGTAATTTCTTCACAAAGTCCATAATAACATTTTCCCAAGTTTGAGAAGGGATCGGCAAGGGTTGCATCAACCCCTTGGGCTTGCTACTTTCATTATTGGCTCTTTGGAAAGTGTTACACCCCCTCACATACTCCCTCACCTCTCCTTTCATGCCATCCCAATAAAACAATCTAGCCACCCTTACCCAAGTACGGTACACTCTCGAGTATCTACCCTCCTTGGAATCATGAAAGTGGCTCAAGATCTTCCATCTAATCTCTCCTCCACTAGGCACCACCACTCTCCCTTTGTATTTTAAAAGCCCATAATTCAACTCATAATTTTCTACTCCCTTAGCATCCACCTCTAGCTTTTCCATCATGTCCTTACACCTTAGGTCATTTTTTACTCCCTCTCTAATCTCATCCCAAATCCCCCATGAAGGACCCGAAAGGGCCTCCAACACCTTATCATCTTTCTTCCATGATAGGGCATTGGCAACCCTATTCTCTCTACCCAACCTATACACTAATTCAAATTCAAAGCCAAGGAGTTTGGATACCCACTTTTGTTGATCCGTTGTAGTGATCCGTTGCTCCAAGAGGTGCTTCAATGGTTATTGATCCATGACTATCAAGAATTTTCTTCCGAAGAAGTAAGGTCTCCACAGTCTCACGGCTTCCATGATGGCAAGCATCTCCCGCGCATACAAACTCTACCCTTTCTTTTGGACACCAAGGGCTTTGTTAATGAAGGCTAGTGGCCTCCATTCTTGTGTCAAAACAGCCCCTACTTCTACATTGCTTGCATCCATGTGTAGTTCGAACATCTTCTCAAAATTAGGCATGGCAAGGACAGGTGTAGTTGTCATGGCTTTCTTCAAAGCTTCTAATGCTTCTTCACTCCATTTGAAATTATTTTTCTTGAGCATATTGGTGAGTGGCCTTGCAATGGAAGCATAGTTTTTGACAAACTTCTTATAGTACCCCGTGATGCCAAGAAAGCCCCTCAATTCGGTGATCGTTTTTGGTTTGGGCCAAGCCACCATGGCTTCTACCTTCCTTGCATCCACCTTGACCCCATTGTGTGAGATCATGTGCCCCAAGTACTTTATCTCCTTTTGGCTGAATGCACACTTAGACAACTTAATGTAGAAAGATTTGTCAAGTAGCACTCCCAAAATAACCTCCAAATGCCTCAAGTGTTCCTCGCATGTCTTCGAATAAACAAGTATGTCATTAAAGAATACCAATACATACCTTCTCAAATACGGCTTGGAAATTTGGTTCATGCATGCTTGAAAAGTTGAAGGAGCATTGTATAGACCAAACGGCATCACCAAATACTCAAAGTGGCCATTGTGAGTTCGAAAAGCTGTCTTGTGGATGTCCTCTCCATGCACTCAAATTTGATGATATCCGACCCTTAGTTCAAGTTTTGAGAAGAACGTGGAACCCCCAAGCTCATCTAGCATGTCATCAATGGTGAGAATTGGAAAGCGATCTTTGATAGTAGCCTTATTCAAGGCTTTAGAGTCAGTGCAAAATCACCATGTGCCATCCTTCTTCTTCACCAAGAGAACCGGACTTGAGAATGGGCTTGTGCTTGGCCAAATGAGACCATTGGACAACATCTCATTAACTTGCTTCTCGATCTCGGTCTTTTGGTAGTGAGCATATTGATAGGGAGCAACATTAACCGACTTGGCTTCCTCCTTCAAAGGAATGCGATGATCAAATTCTCTTGATGGTGGAAGTATCTTTGGGTCTTTCAAGACTCTAGAGAACCGCCTCAACAACTCCCTCAATTCACTAGACACCTTGGCACCTAACTCCTTCTCCAAGTCTTCCTCTCCCACTTTATGCCCCTCACTCAAGCCCCTCGGTTGGGAGGCCAATGTGATAGCAAAACATTGTCCCCCATGTTTCAAGATTTTCTTCATCTCATTAGACTCCACGGCCTTACATCCTCCTCTTACACTCATTTTCATGGTCACCCATTTACCCCTCATCATAAACTCCATAGTCATTTTTTTGTAATCCAAAACTATCTTTCCCAACTTCTCTAGCCATTGAACACCCAACACCACATCCAACCCGACAATAGGTAGAGAATACAAGTCTTCCACAATCTTAAGATCTTGTGTTCTCAAACACAGCTTCTTATAGACTTCTCTATACACCAACTTTTCTCCACTAGCTACCTTGACTTCAAATAGAGTGATTGAAGTCATAGGCAATCCCAAACTCTCAGCTACCTTGGTGTTGATGAAGTTGAGAGATGAACCATTATCCACAAGGACCGTGATCTCCCTCTTGCCAATGTGTGCTTGTGATCTCATTGTTTTAAGCCCAGCAACCCCCGCCAAAGCATGGATGGAAATATGAGGGTCTCCCCCCTCGATCTCCCCTTGCTCTTACTCCTCTTGCCTTGCTCGAGCTCCTCCTTCTCTTCCTCTTTCTCCAGCTCCACTTCTATGAGAAAGATTGCTTGGATTTGCATTTGTGGCCAACGGTGAACTTCTCATTGCAATTGAAACAAAGCCCTTTCTCTCTCATTTGTTGCATCTCCTCCCAAGATAGCCTCTTCACACCCACAGGCATGAGTTTGCTTCTACTTGGTGTGCCTCCACTAGGACCTCCCGATGATAAATCCTTGCTAAAAGATTTGTTTGTCACGAACTTGGAAACTGTTGGGGGTGGTTTCCTCACTTCAAACCGACTACTCTTCTTTAGGTCTTGAACTTGATCATCTTTGATCTGTGCTACCTCCAATGCTTGCATCAAAGTTTTTGGCTTTTTGAGTTTTACTTCCGCCGCTAGTTCACTCTTCAAGCTGCCCACAAAGGTGCCAATGAGAGCCTTCTCCGACCACTCATGTGCTCTAGTGGACAAGTACTCAAACTCCTTTTGATAATTCCTTAAAGATCCAGTTTGTTTGATCTTTGAGAGAGTCTTATGGTAGTCCATTTACTCGGTTGGCCCGAACCTTCTCAAAAGCTCATTGACAAACTCCCTCCAGTTCAACTCCCTTCTTTAAGCCCAACACGTCTTCCTCATCCATTGCCACCATTGATTGGCCTCTCCCTCAAGGAAGTAGGTGACATAGGCACCTTTGCATAGCCTTCTATGGGATTGTGCTCAAAGTGTTGCTCGGCCCTACTAACCCAAGTGCTGGGGTCATCACCATTGAATTTTGGAAAGTTCATCTTTGACTTGAGAACTTCCTCCCTACGTGCTCCTCTTCTCTCTTTACGGTGCCCTTCTTCTCCTTCACTATCCTCGGTTGATCCCTTATGAGTACTTGAGAAATCATGAGAAGATGAATCCGAGTCTTCCCCCCTCTCTTGGAGTTGGTTTCTTTTGGACCATGAGAACTTGCCCAACTATGGGCCCTTCCCCTAAGGTGTCTCCTTTCTCCATTCCTCCCTTGGTGCACCAATTGGTGAAACACCTCCTCCAACCTTATAAGTCGTTCATTGGTGATGGTGTGTTATGCCACCAATGTGGCTTCAATGGTCTCAATTCAGTTGGTTGCCATTCGGCTATGGCTTCCTCTTCTTGGGTTGGATTCCTCTCAACAAAAGCACCAATGATGGAAGCCTCACACGTGCTTACTAGAGAATAGGTGTGTTGGGTGATGGAATCTAGGATTACCTGAAGAAAACACAAAAACTCATGTGTATAATGGGCGAAAATCAATTATGTGGAAGAGAAAAATCCACTAACTTAGGCTAGCACTTAACTTTCAAGTCTGTGGAAGAAAAAAATCTCAATTCATTGAAGAAAATATAATGAAAATTACAAAACAAATGCCAAATATAAATATTAGAGTTTCACTAGGGTTTCGGCATTCCTTCCCCCCAATTACTTCATTTATGTCCTAACATAACTCAAACTCCTAAATTAAAGGAAACAATCTTATCAAATACCAAAATTAAAGGAAACAAATTAGGAAATAACTTAAACAAAAGATAATAGATAAATCCCTAAATTATAGGATAGGTGGCTGGTGCCCCCTTCCTTAAATTAAGGAATTTGTGATTTTCTCATCCAATCCCTAAAATCAAGTAATTCGATCAACCATTGGATTCTTTTTGTTCCACTGGCCTTGGGCGCCCAGCTCCTCTCCACCTGAACCATGCATGCACCCCAAGGCACTCCTCCTAGCCCTGACACACCTAGCTCGCCTAGTGGCATTATAAATGGCTCTCATTGTATCTCCATCACGAAGTCGTAGCTCACTCCACTTCATCCTGCGTGACGCAACCATAGTTTCACTCCGAATTGGTTTTTTTGGGGTATTCTCTTGAAATATCATCTTCTTTTGCCAATTACGTGTTGATTTGTGTGTTAAGAAGCCTTTTCATTTATAAGTTATTGTCTAAACATATTATAGCTCCTTGATTTTTGTATGTAGTTTATGGATTTTTCATGATTCGGTGATGGCTATCTCAGTCTCCAATTGAAGTATGCAGCCAATGTGTTTATGATAATAACACAAAGAAATTTGGAAAATGAAAACTGAAGCCCGTCTGAACAGCTTTGAACTCCCTGTCCCTAATAGATTTAGATACTAAATTATCCAAATTATGCAAACCAAAGAGGCCGTTATACTTATTTTGCCCCCTTATAGTGCCCCATAAGTTATATCAAGTGTCCAAGCAGTTTGGTTCAAGCATAAATCTGAAAAGATCAACCCTGATTGGAGGTACATGGAGGAATACATACACGACCCTTTTTTGGCGTACGCATAATTTACTCAACCTGATATATCCAACCAAACATTACAGTCAACCATTAAAAAAATAAAATTATGCCAAATAACACATAAAAGAACAACCTTTCACTTGAATAAATACCAAACAACATAATTTTAGTATGTTAAATAGAGCAAATCATAACTATTTAAAAGGAGGCATGCTCTATTATATAGTTGCATTCTATCCCAAAATAATACTTATTTTTCTTATGCACATGTCAGATGCACATGTCAGATGCACATGTTCCTCCTATAATATATGGAGCACCTTTACTTGTCTTAGATTATTTTAGTATTCAGCAAAACAAAGCACATGTTCTTCTTAAACAACAACATAGATCCTTTCAAACAAAAAAACATAGATGATTTTAAGATAGGTTGATGAAGCATTCCTCCCTTCCGTTGATGTCGGCGGCAATGCATGGGAAGATTTCTTGCGTGCAGAAGCTTATTCAAGCAAGAGCGAATGTATGTTTGAAGATTTCTTGCATTATGCTGCTTACTATGGCCATTCAGATTTATAGGAGCATCCAACTTGAAGATTATTTTAACACATATTCAGCAAAATAGAGCATTCAACTTGTCCTAGCTATTATTTTAGTATTTAGCAAAACAGAACATTGTTCCTCTTAAGCAACATTAAGAGGAACATTAAATAAGAAAAAAATATACTAAAACTCATGACTTTATAATATATATATATACACTAAAACCTATTTACATAACTCTAGCCTGTTTCATCTTATTTAGGTCCAGTTTGAATTAGGAGTCAAGATTATTTTATTTTATTTTTTAAATATTATTATTATTATTATTTTAAAATTTAAAGAAATTATATTGAAATTTAAAAAATATATGTTAGAATTTAAAATTTTTATATTAAAATTTATATTTTTTATAATAATTAAAAGAATATAATAATAAATTTAAGATCAATTAAAATAAACTCGTGCCAGTTCCAAACCGGCCCTTAATATTACACATGTATTAGAGTTTTTTACCGAAGAAACTATACCCGGGAGGAGTCCGGAGGACTCGGTTGTACGCTATAATTAAGGAGGATTTTCAGGTACGACCGGATCATATTGACTTTTCCAACTCGTGACCAGGATTTTCTGGTGCATGGTGTTTGGAGGATTCGCGGGCTTGTATGTTATAATAAGGTGGATTTTCTGATGCATGATCGGATTAATATTGACTTTTTCAAGCCACGAGTTCATGACATCCTATAGTACGTACTGTTTTGTTGTTTCGCAGGCCGGGTCAAGGCCGGGCGGCTCAAAAAATTAAAGAATCTTAATAAAAATTTTGATTGAGGTATTTTTTTAATTAAAATAAAATAAAATAAAATAATTTTAATTTTAATATATAATATTTAAAATTTGTTAAATAAAATTATTAATTAAGATTTATACTATCTTTTCAATTAATAACCACCTTAATTTTTATTTTTATTAAAAAATCTAATTTAAAAAAGATTTTAACAAATTTATTTTAATAAGATGTACTCTTTAGTTTAAGAGGTCATTTGAAAACACAATTATTATGTATTCTCAAATATTTTCAAATATATTTTTTTTTATTCAAATCCTAATAAAATATCTTAACTCAAATTATTTCAGTACTATTCATAAATATTTTAAGACATATTTATAAAATTAATAAAGACATATATAATATCTATTTGATATTTTTATTCTCTTATTGAATTAATTAATTTTTTATTTAGAATTTTTTTCTTTTTTAAAAAAATTACTTTAAACTTTTTTTTAAAGAAGTAATCGCCTAAATTACTAAAGGGTGGAGTCATCCCTGGCTCAAGCACAAGTGAGTTGACTCTCAGACATCAAGCCATGGACCAAATGGACAATAGTGAATACCTTATTTACGACCAATTCCATTTTGATGTTATATATTACATATATAATAATTAATAACATGACAAATAGGGAGGGGATGATATAGCTTTATGGTACTCGATATCATTTAATAATAATTTAGCTGTTATAAAATCACGAATGTAGTAAAATATATTCCATATTGATGGATGCGCCTATTAGAATTTGTACCCATTCGTGTCTTTCTATTACTAATGCTCATTTATCCTCTTGATTCATACATTCATGCCATTTTCTAAATTCATGATCTATTTAATATCTTATATTCTTCCATGCTCATAAAAATTGGAGTTAGGAGAAGTATTTGTAGTTGACATGCACACAATAAGAAAATTGAGAGAAATATTTGAGTTATTGAATAACTAGTTTCATATATTGCATACTTTCGATTTTTTTTTCTTACTTTTCTGTAATTTTACAGCAACAGCGCCAGAATTGTTCTCGATGAGGTGAAGAAATCAAGGAGAAGAGATTGGTGACCCTAATGACAACAAACACTGGCCGAATAGAAGCTAATTTGGGATATTCATACCTAATTATAGTGCCTTCATGTTATTAGTTTGTGTCAATCTAGAAAGTGAGAATATTGCCGGGATCATGAACACCCACTTGGTTACAATATTCAATATAATACTACCACATGTTAAATATTTAAAAATGACACTAATAATTGAATCTTGGATTTTTTATACTTCACATTAATGAAATAATAATATGAGAGACATTAATTTCTCCATCTAATTGATGAATAATTGATCTGACTATGAGAGAATAATCATCCTAATAATTTTGTCTTATAAGGATCTCCCAATAGTTAGAGGCAATCTAATATTGTAGGTAAGAACCCTTGAATTTTCCAATGTTATTTATAGACTTCTAGCCATCAAGAAACTTAAAAATTTGTATCTGACTATAATTAGAGATTAAGAGTTTTAATTTTATCTCTTAGGAGTACTCTTATCCCTTAATAACTCAAATATTAACCGAAAATGTTTTGAACTATTTCAAATTGATAAGATAGGTGTGTGGGATACAGAGTTCAAATAAAACTCTTACATTTTCTCACTTGGCCTATTCGCCTATAAATAATATTAGGGCTGTACATTAAAGCTGATACCCGACCTGACCCAACCCAAATTTTCGATAAGTGCCGACTCGAATTTCTGACTCAAACAGTGGTAATCGGGTAATCGGTTATTACCCGTTACCGCTTTGAACTCCGGGTTTCTTTTTTTTTTCAAGTACCCCGATCGTGATCCTATATATTCCCAAACCCTAGCCCTCTGTCAGCCAAAATTCTCGCTTCTGTTTTTGCTGAAGTGTCGTTGCCTCTATACTGTCTCTCGCTTTCTCCTTTTAATGGGCATTCTCTCGCTACTCTAAACTCAAAATCAGGTAACAATCAAGTGAAGGGTATTTTCTTTCTCCTCTTAAGAGTCCTAGGCTTTGGCGTTTTTGTTTTGATATGGGTCTTGTACAGAGTGAAGGAAGCCGCCATGGAACAATCGAGTAGAGGTCGCCTCTCTGTTTTTTATTTTGTTTTTGTTTTGTTTTGTTTTGTTTTGATGTTGATTTGGCTTTCTTGGGCAATCAAAGGCACAATACTGTACTAGGTGAGGAATTTATCGAGCTTGATCTGGTAGAAGCAAAGCGACGTTAAGGGATGGACAGTAGAGAAGGCAGGCTTGGAGGCTACCAGAAACTTGACGGCAAGGTTGCATACGAAAATTTACACAAAAAAGTGCTGATCCATTGAACAACACAAAAAGCATGGATCCGTTGAAAGCTCTTTGGAGGTTCGTGGACTGATATCTTGTTCTAGAGATTTACGATTGAGAGAAATATGAACTAATACGAATGCTTTATTTGGCTATGGTGCGATTAGGTGAAATGAGAGTGAACTGGGAAAAAATCTCAATTATGTGGGGATTGGAACGAGCTGGGTTTGGAAAAAGAAAACGGATAATCGGTTAATCGGGTATTGGCTAAACGGAAGAGATGTGTTATCGGGTCGGGTCGGAAATATTCATTCCGGGTCGGGTCGGATGATCAACCCTAAATAATATTTTCCATTCATGGACTTATCAGAGGAAATTGATTATACCACACAAATACATTTTCTGAACTTTTCATAACTCAAAATAATTTCATGAGTTCCACAATATTAATTTCAAACCAGCTGTTAATGCGAGTCATGGCAATCATCTATTATATGATCAACAAATTTTTTTTCATGTATCACAACACAGTAACTAAATTTCACACGATCTTGAATTGGGATAATTAAGGCTAATATTATAATATCGTTGGATTCCAATTCATGTCTTTTGTAGACATTATCTTATTCTCATTCATTCATGCCTTTCAATATACATATTAAGTGAAAAAACAATAAAATAAAAACAACTATAATAGATATTTTTTAATGTCCAGTAACAAGATTTTCATCATATAAATGATCTCTTCATCATGTTCATATCCTGGATATAAACATACAACCCATCTTTTCAACATGTCTTTTGAAGTATAATCATTAAAATATAATTCTTATTGACATATTTGTTTCTATACTTTCTCCTTAACACTTAGATATTTAAAATCTCATGAAATATTTATCATTCGAAGAAAAATATTCTGAGGACATATATTCTTAGCAGTTTAGCTATAAATCGACAATTCTAAGTCTTAAGATAAACTTCCTCAACTATAAACTATACATTGTAGCCTCAAAGCACGCCACAAACTCAGAGCAACTAGTAAAATCAGAGTTTAAGTATCCAATTACCTCCAAACTTTTAATTTTTATGAAGGTAAGCTGTTAATTCTTAATTCCTTTCATAATATTGTTGCTTAGATGACTAATACAAGAGGAGGGATAAATTGAGTTATATTAAAAGATTAACATTTATAAACCAAATACATAATATAAAGTATAAACAAAATACGAAGAAATAGGAAATATAAAGAGTAAGGGCAAGAAAAAGCAAACTCAGTATTTTAATGAGATTCAGCCCTACTGCTTACGTCCTCGCCTCAAACTACCCCTTGAGGATCCCAAATTTACTATTCAATCTCTTTCAGGTGGAGATAGAAACCTATTACACCTTTGAGCAACACCGCTATAAATAATCCGTGTACAACACCTTCTATACTTACAATTACCTCACACTTGGTGATTCAACTATTTTCAGTATAGAACACCTTCTATGCACACAATGATTATACGCAGCCTCTTATAAATACTAAAACTAATAGTGGGTAGATTATCATAGTACACTTCTCAATGAGTGAAATAAGAATAATACAACGCAACCTATATATCTATCAAAATGAATAAGAATTAAGGTACAAAAATTAGAGAAGAGAGAATGAAGACTTTGAAAGAATGATACAAAACTTAGCAATTGATGTGTAAACTCTTACTGTGATTTCTGCAAAATTCAAATGAGCTATTTATAGGCAAATGAGTTTTCATATTCAAATTTGAAAAAGTTCACATGTTAAATAAGAGCACTATTTACTTTTTAGAAAATTCAAATAAAAACATCTCCTTTTTACATTTGTCAAATACAACTCCATTAATTTTTCAAAGAAATCAAACTTAATTTTTTACTTTTCATACATGACAAAATGAGCATGATTTATTTTTCAAATCAAATTATCTTCTTTTTACACATGTCAAAAAAATACACAACCACCCTTCAAGATTTTCAAACAAAAACATCTATCTTTTGTATTTGTCAAAAAAATACACAACTACCCTTCAAGATATTCAAACAAAGCATGCATATGTCAAAGATGACAATCAATTATCTTACAAATTCAAATCTTTATGCATATGTGGAAAAAAATCGAAATTAAACATTTTGATAATATTATGAAAAGGTAAAAAATACAATTTGATATTTTTTAAGAAAAGATTAATTTTGAGTTTTAATCCAATTTCAAATTTTAAGAGATGTACAAAATTACTTTATGAGCTTTATTTGTAGACTTGTTCTTCTTTCTTTGTTCATCATTGATTTCTTGATATGTTTAACCTCATTCATGCATAGACAACTTAAGCTTGAGTCTTGAATTTATTTGTTATCATCAAAATCTATACATAGATACTAGATTTGAAATTTTGAATTCAACAATCTCCTCATTTTTTATGATGACAAATACTTAGTAGAAATCTGCGACCTACAGTAATACTTAAACTCCCCCTGAAAATATGCGTTAGTTTTTCAAGTAAAATATAAATATAATTCTAGTATATATAACAGAGTAGTATAATACTAGTATAAGACTTCTCCCCCTTTTGGCATCATTAAAAATGAACCGCAATTGGTTTTAGTAAGATTTATTCCCGCAATAACCAATAAGCAAATAAAACGATGCATTAGTAAAAAATGTAAAGAGTTGAATAATTAGAGTAGCCCATGTCTGACAAAAGCTGCAAATGTTGGAAGCCTAACTCTATCGTCTCGATACAGAGATTTAAAATCCACTTGATGTTGTTGACAAATGAGATATAACCGAGATTTGAAATCTTTGAGTTGCTGTTTAAAAGACCATTTTCGTCTCTATAAGTGCAATCCTTAACTTTATCTAATTTGCATTAATTCTTTTTCTCATCCTTGCAATTCGCCTGCATTCTCATTTTATAAATTTTTAATGGCTCGTCAATTTTCCTTCAGTACTTCTCGTGATTAATCTATTTTTACATCTGTCGTAGGTGCCATGAAGCTATAAGAGACTGATTTGGCTAATAAATTAGATCATGACGCCATTTATGAGTTTGTGGGTCTCGAAACTCGATACTCATCATCCACTGTTACTTTTTCTGCTCGGTTGCAATCCAAAACTCGCGAAAATGAGAAGTTTAGTGAAACGATCTCTGTACTTTAACGACCTATTTGTGAGTCAAATAGAGAAATAGTAGAGTTAAAGCAACAGAATAGCATTTAAAATCCTTACTTGTCTATTCATTTCGACTGCCTAATCCTTTAGTCGAGAATCACATGTCGATCTATGAAGAGCAAATGCAGTTGAAAGATGAAGTTAGAAGTCTCAAATTTTTGTAAGTCATTTAAGATAATAGAATAAAAATATTCAACAGATATTCATGATATACATCATTCCTATTTCTCTTCTAATTATGCATAATTTATCTTCTGATAAGGATTTTATGAAAATGTTCGCCAATTGATCGTGTATGCTTGTGAATTTTAGTACAATATCACAATTTTGCACATGATCTCTAAAAAAATGATATCTAATTTCAATATGCTTAATTCTAGAATGTTGTATAGGATTCTTTAAAAGATTTATAGCACTAGTATTATCACATTTAATAAGAATATAATTGTACATAAGTTTAAAATCCTCAAGTTGTTGCTTCATATAGAGAACTTGAGCACACTAACTATCTGCAGCAACATACTCTGCATCAACAGTAGATAATAAAACAGAATTTTACTTTTTACTAAACCATGAAATAAGTGCATGACCTGAAAAATGACATGTTCCACTAGTACATTTTCGATTAACTTTGGAACCAGCATAATTTGCATCTGAATAATTGATAAGATCGAAATAAGTATGCTTAGGATATCATAACGCTAGGTCAATGGTACCGATAAGATATCTACGAATACGCTTGACTGCAATCAAATGAGATTATTTTGGAGATGATTGAAAGCTTGCACATAAACATACACTAAACATAATATCAGGTCTACTAGCTGTCAAATATAATAAACTACCAATCATACTTCGATATACCTTTTGTGATGCCCCCAAGTCACGTCTGGGATTTAACGTAAGTCAAAGAGTCAGGCATTAAGCTACTCACCCTCATATGTATCAATATCTTAAAGCATTCCTCTTTACTTACTGACATAAGTCATATAAGTCGCAGCGAATTATGTATTAATTATAACAAATTCTAAAGATCAAATATGGAAAATATTAACATATAACTTCCACATTCTCCTTTCATACATTAAACACTGTACTGTTATATATACATGTCCAAAATAGTTATCATTGTCAACCAAATAGATATACATATCAAAAGACCATCCCTATGGTCACTTGGGTTCCTTCTTAATTTCAAGAAATTTCTTCCCATAACGGAACCTATCCAAGATAAAACAACAGTCTTGCTGAAGATATTATCTCTGTGGTGTCGATAAAATCCCACGTACAGATAAGGAACAATCAAATCCCAAAGTTAAATAGCAACATATACGTTGCTCCTCCTTGGCAAAAGCAGGTGCACTATGATACCACAACTCCACCGGCTAATCATATATAGAAAGTCTCAAGGATACAAAAGTTAAATTTTCATAAGGATTAAAATTAAAAAGTCCCTCAAGACTTCTCGTAGTCTCCTGTGTCATCAGGACTTTTTCTCTGTTGTCCATCACATCCTGTATATAATTTGTACATACAAGAAAGAAAGATAAACCACAAAAAAGTGAGATTTGCTTAAAACTCTCAGCAAGTGCATAATTAGCTTAATAAAGCATAGACACAATCATCATTAATCTTTTTCGTGATTTATCAATCACCCACACAGGTTTACATTTTTAGGATATCTTAAGTTCTTTTCTTAATCATTGACACATTCTTAACATTTATTCAATTATTATCTTCAATGTCTGTTACGTATCGTCGTCCCCATCGTAGTTAACCATTTTTCAACATATTTCTTTATTATTCTGGATGGACGTTACGTATCACCATCCCAATCACCTATAACTCATCAATCATACGAGCGTTACGTCTCATCATCCCCGTTATGATGAGTCTCGTATCAATCTTCCGGGTGTTACCTCTCGTCGTCCCTATCTTAGCATGGAACATACTTAACATAGTGGGCGTTACGTCTCGTCGTCCCCACTAATCATATCAATTCCACGGGTGTTACTTATCGCCATCCCTGTCGCCACGTCAGTTATCCGGACGTTACGTCTCGCCATTCCCGTCACGATATGACTAACTTATCCATATCTCTTATTCTTAGTTATTTTTTCTTATTCTTAGGAACGTTTGTTAAGTACATGATGTGTGACGATGCCGAATTTCCCTACTATATTTTTATGTAATATAATAAATAGTGCATAAGTGATTTGGGTAATTTAGTGAATAAAGCCCTAAAAGGTGGGCTTAGAAGTAGAAGGCCTTAAAACCATAACCAAGGTGTTGGGCCCAAATGGAGATGACAAACCCATAGGCCCATAAAATAAAATCCAGTAGTCAATCCAAGCCCATGCATAAGGACACATGTCAAGCTAAGATAGATTTCGTTAGTCACCCAAGACTAGTAGATGGAAGAGAGAAAAATACTAATGGGTGAGAAGGTTGACTTGTTGTTTTGGTTGGAAGAATGAGAGAGAAGATCAAAGATGAGATCTCCTCATCCTTTTCTACCTAGATAGGCGTGTGAGACATGGGCACATTGTCAAAGTAGATCATCATAGGATTTTGCCATATCTAGCCAAATGATTATGCAAGATTTGAGGGATTTTGAAAATGAGAAAAAGAGAGAGAGATTCGGTAGACTATAGCCGAATACTCTTGCGGTTTTCTTATAAGCTTTTCCAAATCTTGATGAATGATTACTAAGGGGTCTTCAAAAGACAAGT
This sequence comes from Platycarya strobilacea, assembly GCA_036898215.1. Lineage (NCBI taxonomy): Eukaryota > Viridiplantae > Streptophyta > Magnoliopsida > Fagales > Juglandaceae > Platycarya > Platycarya strobilacea. The sequence continues at coordinate 40,859,701 of CM072545.1, read as the reverse complement.
GAGGGCTTGATTGGTTGATTGAGTGAGTGATGAAACAAGTGGAGGAGAAAAGAAAACTCATGGAGAGGAATGGACGGCTACGAGTGAATCATGTAGCCGGCCACTGTCTCCCTTTGTGTACCCTCTTTTTGCTTCCAAAATCTAGATGAATTAAACATGTGAGATTGTGTAAGAATAGATAAAACATGAGTGTAAGAGTATGCAAAGAGTGGGATTGTGGAATGGAATGATGACTTGAGATGCTGATTGATGGATGCAAAGAGTGGGAGGAAAAGAAGGAGAGTTTGGGTGAGGTGAGTAGCCGACTCCCCCTCCCTTTTTAGTATCATTTTTGCTATCAAATCTAGACAATTGGATTGTGTAAAAGTGATAGGACAAATTAGTATAAGAAGTAAGGTGAATAGTTGATTGATTAAACACATGAGAAGAAGAAGAAGAGAATAGGAAAGGATGGAGTTTCGGTGGAAGCATGGCAAGGGCCTAGCCAAAAGGTACAAGTCCCATTCCCCAAAGAGTTGATCATGCTATCTATTGGATGGACATGTGAGTTGATTTATGAGTCTGTAAGAAGGGATATGAGAGAAATGGTGTGCTTGACACCCTAGATACACGCCGGCCATAGGAAAAGAAAATGGGTGAGTTTCTCACCCAAGTGTGGGCTGGATGTAGGCTTGATGTGATCAAGTGATGGAGGTCTCTCAAGTGTCTTTCAAACTCATCAAGTGTCACTCAAAGTTTGGGGAAAATGAGTGGCTTAGGGTCTAGGAAAACCTCATGGCTGAATGGCCTTGCTCACTTTCTTTTGGTTACCTTATTCGGTCACCAACACACACACACACACACACACACACACACACACACACACACACACTTCCCCCACTATACCTCACGACAACTCACCCTCTCCACTCCACTCTCTTTGCTTCATTTCATTCTACCACCTAAACATCAAAACACTCTAAACCTAGAAGAAGAAGAAGCAAGTGGTCTTGAGAGGAAGAATCCTAGAGGAGGTAAGTGATTTTGTTAAACTAACACAAACCTAGAAGTGTAGGTAAGACCACTCTCTATATCCATATTTTTCTAAAAGAAATCTCCTCTTTGAAAATAATATGTTCTTAGTCTAATCTAATAAAATATTTCTTATATTTTTAGAATCCATCTAAGCTAGCTAAGAGTATTGTAAGTATATCCTTATTTTGCCTCTAGCATCACTAGTATATTTTTAAGTGAATATGCTTGTATTGCTTGATTTCTTGCTTGGTATCCCATGATGAAACTTCTTGATAGAAATTTTATCTTTAGATAGATGCAAACCCATGCTTAGAACCTATGTTCCTTTTTAGTTGAAAGTTATGATATGTCGATGATTTTAATGGATTTTGTTGAGAAGAGATTACTATGATACATGTAAGCATGACTACGTTTAAACTTGTTGAATGTTGGGTGATGTTGGATGGATCATTTGAAGAAACACCTTGATTATTTAGTAGCAAATACCTTGTTCGTTAAAATGCCATGCTAGGATGAATATTCATAAAATATTGGTGGATCTAGTTATCTTGTTCTTGGATGATATTATTATTGTTATTGATATGGTGGATGGCAAAGAAATGCATGCTTGATAAAATATAAGTTTGAAGTTTGGAAAAAAAAACGTACCCACATGATATGACGAGGGGTGAACTTCCTTGCATCGCTCATCCCCGCATTTCTATTCACGTGCGATCCCAATCGTAGATTGGGGCGTCGACATGATGTATCACTTTTCTTAAATCTCACCACATATTAGAATATGCATGTACTCTTAAACTATCACATACTCACACATATATGTATCTTAAATTCTTCCAAGTGTTTTACACATGATATACACTTAAAAAACACATATAATTCCTTCTTATCTCAATGTACACATTTATCCCAACAAAAGTCTTAAAATCAGCAAAACAGGGTATCTCGCTCGAGCGACATATCGAGCAAGAGTCGAGTGAAGTCTCGGGTTGGAGCTCGCTCGAGCAAAGTATTAGGCGAATATTAGGCAAACTGGGCATCTCGTTCGAGTAAAGTATCAAGTGAGTTCTAAGCGAGTTCTTGAGTTAGAACTCACTCGAGCAAGACATCGAGTGAGTGTCAAGCAAAGTCTCGGGTTACACTTTACTCGAGCCAGACATCTAGCGAGTGTCAAGTGAAGTCTCGGGTTGCACTTTTCTCGAGCCAGACATCTAGCGAGAGTCAATCAAGGGTTTACAGTTATTCTTCGCTTCGCTCGATCTTTCGCTCGAGTGGGAGTCTAGCGAAGTTATAGAGCATGGGTTTTTTAATCCCAAACTTGCAATCTTTTCACACAAACTTACTTCTTACTTATTATAACATAGTTTTTAGGTTCTTTTAACCTCATATAACACATTTCCATAAACTAAAACCACTTCAATCATCACTTTGATTTATTAAAACTCTTTAACAAGAATATAAAGGTTCAATACTTAACATGTATACTCCAACCATTTCAATAACCATCTCCATACTAAAGTTAATCTAGAATATGAACTTACACACTCTCTAAGTCTGGTTGAAGATGATCAAACCAAGTCTTTGCAATCTTTCTCCTCAAAACTCTTACTAAGATCACTTAAGATATAGTTGGAGGCTAAGGAACAAGAGAAGGGTTTTGCTTGGGTTTCCTTCAAAGGATTTCATGTTATGCTTCTCCAAAAGAGTTAGAAGACTTCTAATTGTCTATTTATAAGGGTGGTGGTCGACTCAGGTGAAGGAGAGAAGAGGGTAACTTGGTAAAAATAAATGCTTTCTGGTTTGCATAGGATGAGGTGTCTCTTCCAAATCTTTTTCCATGATTAAACTAAATCCCCAGAAATCCTAAACTTTACAGCTAAAAAGATCATACAATGGTTAATATTTGAGATATTTTTGTTAACCATTTGATCAATGGTTGATGTAGAGGCTTAAAGAATAAGAGATAAGGTGTCATTCTACCTACTCATATATGCATCTGCCTTTTCCAACCCTCAGCTGGTTAGCCATACCCACATCCTCCTTATTACCACTTTTGGTAATTTTTCTAAGTCTCCTAAGACTCTGTTTAACAAGTTCTAGAAGACCACTTCTTAGTTTGGTTAGGATAGAATCCCATTTGGTTCTATATCCTCCAACTCGAATTCTAGTTTAAGCTTAGTCTAGAGTTATCTACTTGATTCCGGAATAAGTCTTTGATACTGTCCAAATCTTTAAAAACTCATAACATAAAAATTTTAAATCTATCTCTTATGATTCTATAAAAATTAGAATCACCTCATTTAGACCTCATATGAGTAACTTATGATCATTACAATAAAACTTAACAGTTTAATTCGAGAATGTATACCAAGTGTTTGATATTTGGTTCTATCACTTCCTCTTACATTTACACCCAAATCTTTGAGAATTAAACTCCTTCTAAGTTAAAAATGAATTTCTCTAGTTGATACCTTGTTCCAAATTTCAAAGATTCCCCCACAATATTTTCTTTAATACAAATTCTCACTTATTCTAAGTCCAAAACTCTCATTTAGGTTCCAACTCTATTTTTCCTAGAAAATATATTCTTAAAAATATAATCCCTTAAAGAAATCCAAATAAAAATTTATTTTAGAAATTTTGGGATATTACACCTTTGAGTCAACTGGTTTACCGCTTTCATCTTTATCAAGTTTGGTGGTTGGACTCATTGGTGTTCCAATTACCTGTGCACCTTCCATCTCAAACTTTTTGAGTAACTTTTTGATATATTTTGACTGATTAATGAATGTTCTATTTTTTTCTTACTTGATTTGTAATTTAAGAAAGAAGTTAAATTTTCTTATCATGCTCATTTCAAATTTTTTTTGCATACTCTTAGCAAAATCTTAGCACATATTTTTATTAGTAGCACTAAATATTATATTATCCACATAAATTTGAACTAAAAAAATATCAACCTGTTCATATTTGATGAAAATAGTTGTATCGATTTTTCTTTTTGAAAAATCTTTTTTAATCGAAAAACTACTAAACCTCTCATACCAAACTCTAGGAGCTTGTTTGAGTCTATATAATGCTTTTGTGAACTTAAAAACATGATTAGAAAAAACATGATTTTCAAAATCTGGAGGTTGCTCAATATATAACTCTTCATTTATAAAACTATTTAAGAAATAACTTTTAACATCCATTTGAAAACGCTTGAAATTTTTATAACATGCATATGCAATTAACATTTAAATAGCTTCTAATCTTGCGACAAGTGCATACGTTTCATCATAATCTATTCCTTCCTCTTGATTTAAACGTTGGACTACAAGTTGAGCCTTGTTTATAATGATGATTCTATACTAATCTTTCTTATTTTTAAAACCTCATTTTATTCCAATAACAGTATGATTTTTGGGTTTAGGAACAAGTGTCCAAACATAATTTATTTTAAATTGATTTAACTCTTCTTGCATAGCTAAAATCCATTTTTCATCAAGTGCTTCATCAATATTTTTGGATTCAATTTGAGATAGAAAAATAATGTGATTATAAATATTTCCAAGAGATGATCGAGTACTTACATCTCATGAAAGTTCTTCTAAAATTTGTTCCACTGGATGATTTTTTACATGTTTCCACTGTCTGGTTGCATCTTGTACTAAATCTTGATGATCTTTCTTGATGTCTCCATATTAGACTTCTTCCATTGTATTCTCTTTGTCGAGATTGAGACTATTTATATTATGTGTACCTTCTGATTGTTTATCAATAGATTTCTACTTTACATATTCTCATGATCTTCCCTTTTGAATTGTCTCCAAATGTCACATGTTCTTCTTATTTAGAAGTGAGGTCAATAAATTTAGTTTTATCTCCTATCAAGTGTCTTGAACATCCATTATCTAAAAATCATTTATTTTTACATATAGAGGACTTCATGCATACCTACAAAAATAATTAAAATAATTTTTCTTAGTACCCAACTTTTTTGGGTCTTTAATCTATTAGTATTAGAATAAATAAGATTCTTTGATACCCATATGACCCTAATAGTCATTATATGTTTTCTTCTAATAGAACAAGTATGATAATTATGACCATTTCTATTGTAAAACTTACAAATAACATATGACATATTTGAAAACCTTGAGTGATTGTAATAATATTTTTTTTGACAAATTTAATTTTATAAAAAGAATTTTGGAAATCTGATTTTGATTTAGTCGGTTTATCAAATAAAATTTTATAGGGTTTGAGTTTTTCTTTTGACATGTATCTCAAGTCTACCTTATAAAAAACACATCTTTAACTACCAAGAAGTTTTTAAAATTTTTTTTTTTCCATTTGTAAAATTTTCAACAATTTTTTATAATTCAATCACTTTCTTTTTCAACTCATGATTTTCATATTTCAAAACAACATTTTCTTTTCTTAAAAATATCATTTTCATTTATTAAAGAAGAATTTTTTTTTTCAAAACAGTATATTTGATACCCAATTTTTCAAATTGCTCATATACCTCTTCCAAAATATTTTACAATTTTTTATAAGAATGATTAAATATTTTCAAAATTTGTTACCTTAAGATCATCTTTAGCCATGAGACAAAAATTTGCATATGCTTCATTACTTGCGTCGTTGTCTGAGCTACGTGAATCATTATCCCATGTAATTTTCATTGTTTTCTTACTTTTGTATCGATTTTTCTTTACCAGGGGACAATCTACTTTGATATGTTCAGGCTTTTTACATTTATAACAAATTAATGAATCATTTTTACTTATATTTTTGTTAGAAGACTTTTTGAAAATTTTTCTTGGAGTTTTATTTTTTTAAAATTTCTTAAATCTTCTTGTGATCATTGCAATTTTTTCATCTTTGTTATCGTTTTCCTCATCTTCATCGCTTTCACTTTCATAGAGAATAGTTTTGAGTGCCAAGTTTTTATTTTACTTTTCTTCTTCTTCTCTTGTTTTCAATGTATACTCATGAGTAATAAGTGATCCAATAAGTTTATTTACTTCGAGTTTTTTAAGATTTCTAGTTTCAAGAATCGCCGTCACTTTTGATTTCCAACATTTTGACAGAGAGTTGAGAATTTTCCTTACTATCTCCAAGCTGGAATAAACTTTATCAAGAGCTGTCAAGTTATTTATAATATTAGTGAAACGAGTATATATAGAAGAAATAGATTCATCATTAATCATTTTAAATATTTCATATTCATGTGTAAGAATATATATTTTTGATTCTTTGACTTATGAAATTCCTTCATAAGTTACTTCTCAGTTATTCCAGATTTCCTTTGCTGTTCTGCAAGTCATTATTCTGTTAAATTCATTGTCATTGAGAGCATTATATAGAAGATTCATAGTCATTACATTCACTGTATAAAGTCTATCATTTTCACGATCAAACTCTTCTTTTTTCTTGTTGATCTTAACTTTATCAACAATTTTTGTTGGAATATAAGGCTTTTTACAATACATTTCCAAATTTCTCGACCTTGAAACTGAAGAAATATTCTCATTTTAACTTTTTAGAAAGTATAATTGTCTCCGGAGGCCGACTACTAGATTGACTTTCAACGAATATAGTTGTAATGTTAGTCATATAATCTTAACTCCACAGATAATTAATCTTATAATATAACCTTTACTCTGATACCAATTGTTCCCAGATGACTAACACAAGAGGGGGGTGAATTGAGTTATATTAAAAGATAATACTTATAAACCAAATACACAATATAAGGTATAAAAAAAATATGAAATAACAGGAAATATAAAGAGTAAGGGTAAGAAAAAGCAAACTCCGTATTTTAACGAGATTCAGCCTCACTTCCTATGTCTCCGCCTCAAACTACCCCTTGAGGATCTCAAATTTACTATTAAATCTCTTTCAGGTGGAGATAGAAACCTATTATACCTTTGAGTAACACCGCTACAAAGAATCTGTGTAGAACACCCTCTACACGTGCAATCACCTCACACTTGGTGATTCAACTATTCCCTGTGTAAAATACCTTCTACACACACAAGGGTTATACGCACCCTTTTACAAATATAAGAGCTGATAATGGATAGATTATCAGAATACACTCCTCAATGAGTGAAATAAAAACAATACAACGCAATTTATATCTCTCTCAAAATGTACAAGAATTAAGACACAAAACTTAGAAAAAAGAGAATGAGAGTTTTGAAAGAATAATAAAAAATTTAACAATTGATGTGTAAGCTCTTGTTGTGATTTTTACAAAACTCAATGAGCTATTTATAGGCAAATGAGTTTTCATATTCAAATTTGAAAATGTTCATATGTCAAATAAAAGTACTATTCACTTTTCAAAAAATTCAAATAAAAATATCTCCTTTTTACATTTGTCAAAGACAATTCCATTAATTTTTCAAACAATCAAATCAAATCTTTTACTTTTCATACATAACCAAATGATCATGATTTATTTTTCAAACCAAATCATCTTCTTTTTACATATGTCAAAAAAACAAACAACCACCATTCAAAATTTTCAAACAAAATTATCTATCTTTTATATTTGTCAAAAAAACACACAACCACCCTTCAAGATTTTCAAACAAAAATATCTATTTCTTTTATTTGTCAAAAAAACACACAACCACCTTTTAAGTTATTCAAACAAAACGTATGCATGTCAAAGATGACAATCAATCATCTTACAAATTCAAATTTTTATGCATATGTGAAAAAAAATCAAAATTAAACATTTTAATAATGTTATGCAAATATAAAAAATAAAATTTAATACTTTATGAGAAAAGATTAATTTTGAATTTTAATCCAATTTCAAATTTTAAGAGATGTACAAAATTACTCTATAAACTTCATTTGTAAATTTATTCTTCTTTTGTTGTTCATCATTGATTTCTTGATGTGCTTAGCTTCATTCATGCGTAGACAAGTTGAGCTTGAGTCTTGAATTTATTTGTTATCATCAAAATTCATACGTAAATACAAGACTTGAAATATTGGGTTCAACAAATATAATACCCTATTTGCTGATTTCCATTTAGTTTTAGCAGATTGTGATAGGCTAAACTTATCGCATCTTGCTATTGGAGTGTCTAGTGATGAACAACTTTTCATACCAAATTTCTCAAGAACTCTTTCTATATAATTTTTCTAAGACAATTCCAACAATCATTGTTTTTTATGTTGAAAAATTTTGATTCCAATCACTAATTAGTGGGAGACACTTGTGAAAGCTTATGATGATTAATTGGAAGCTTATGATAATATATCATGGAAGCTTATGATGATTAATTGGATCGAATCAAATAATCAGAAAGCATCGATCCGTAGAAAGAAAATCCACTCAACCGGTTATTTTTCAACTTCACTTCAACCAAAAAGAAAAATGAAACACAAAAAAACTTAATTACTTATTATACTTAGTTACGTACTAAAGAAAAATGATATTTAAAATTGTAAAGTATATAAACATTATATAATCATTTTGAAAAATCATTAAAAAAATCTTTTTAATGGTGAATTACCAATAAAATGTGAATTAATTTTCTCTAAATATTGATGATGACATTAAATTATTATTAAAATATTTATTATATTTCACTTATCTACCACTTATCATTTGATGCCACATCAAGACCAGCTATTCATGATACTGAGAATTAGATGATAGCCAAGGCCCTATTTGGTTAACAAGTCGAGTCACGACATATTTGGGCATTTAAATAATAATATTTCAACTTCATTTCATCTATATTTTATTTATAAATTTTTAAACTTATCTCAAACACTTTCTGACAATTAATAGTATATATAACCTCAATTGCCAAAAAGTGATCAAGTGGGACCTACCTATGCATGCATCAAATTCGAAAAAGTCAAATTATAATTTATATCTATTTCATCTATAAATTTTTAGATTTATCTCAAATAATTTATGATTTGAAGAGTAAGGTCAAACTTTAACAGTAAAAAGCACACATGATCTCAAGCGTCAAAAAATCATGTAAGATCCATCTATTCATCAAATTCTAAAAAATTTAAACTATCTTCAATCATCTCATCTTTTTTAAAAAGATTATAAGTCTTATTTTCATATATATAATTATATAGCTTTTACTAATGGCCATAAAAATTACATAAAATACATGAGATATAATTACATAGATGGTCATGAAAAAAGAAATTGAGAGCCGAAGACGAAGACAAAGACGAAGACAAAGATGATGACAAGAGAGGAAGGCAACAGTACTTATAATGGCATGAAATATTCAAGCTGATATGGGAAATTCACACTTAATTATAGTACCCTTTATTTCCTTTCAGACCATACATGATCATAAGGGTAGCTACTCGACTGACTTAGTACAACGTGCATAAAGCTAGCTCGCTAGCAAGTGAGATCACCATCGCGGCCAGGATAAACATCAAATTGCTTACAATAGTCAGTATAATACTCAATCCGTTTCTGAAGTGCTTCAGGGTTTGCACCATACCACATAAACTCACGTTTCACCAGTACACGAATTGTATGCCCAAATCCTAGGTCCATAACTGGGTGACAATAGTCTATCCAATACCACAAGGCGGTCTTCCACGAAATAACCGGATCATTTGCCACAGTTTCAGGAAAGTTTATCTCGTCGAATACAATATTATTTCCTGATGCTCCATAGTTGAAATTCCAAGACAGTTGAAATGGTCCATGTCCATGGTAACTTTTATTTTCATTGCACGGATGGTCGCTAAAAGTCATGTCGTCATTGACGTCACAGTAGTTCTTCGAGGGACCGTCTTTCTCCTCTATATAGCAAAAATCTGTAGCCAAAAAGACAAACTATATTGTTTCCATAAATATATATAGTTTTGAAGATGCTCAATAATGGATGATATGATTCAAAGAGATCGAGTAGGATCTTACGCCCAGTCTTAAAAGTTAAATGGGCAAAGAAAGCAGCAATCTCACGCTTAGAGTCATTGGTGGAACCAATCCTTCCAAATTGCTTATATGAACCGAGAGCTTCAAGAAAGTCTGCTCGTGAGTAGAAGCTCTTTCCAGGACAACTTACATCAGCTTGGCTGATTATCCCATCGAAGAACTCCGATGTCACAATATCAGGCACTGAGACATCGTTGAGTTGAGGGGACTCATAACAAGGGCCCCGTTGACATGAGATGCCACAGTACTAGTCATCAGTAGTGCCATAGTCGCCCCAATCATTGCAGCATTCATCTGGGCGACAACCACAAAGTAATTGAGCCTCAATACCATATCTTGGTAAGGCCCCAGCTATAATTACTATCAAAATAAGGGTTAGCAAATGCTTCTTCATGCTAAGCGCAACTAGCACTTTGGGATCAGTGTTTGTGGGTGATCCAAAGTGGGAAGAAATCATTATTAATGTGTGCTTGAGAAAACTGAAGGCGTGAGGTTGGATTTATAGTGCAAAGTGAGGTGAGCAGTGCATGGTTTCTTGGCTTTTGAGTTATTCAATCTGATCAACATGATCACTATCGTTTCTAGAGGGCTTGTTGTTGGATTTGTGGAGTCTAAGTTTATTGTTATGGCAGCTCGATTTGAGCATGGTCCAATTCAACGAATATTCATTACGGTTTTTGAGTGGATTTTCAATAAAATAAAATAGAAAAAATTGTGTACTATCAGGATGGCTCTTCCATTAAGTAACTTAGGCAATTGCCTAAACTGGTTTCTAGGGGAGGAAGGGCCCAAGAAAAATTTAAGTAGAATTTTTTAAAAAGAAAAAAAAAATACCAAACTAAAAAATTAATTAACTTACTAAGAGGACATTAAAAGTATTAAATAAATATTGTCATTATTAGTTTAAAAGTATTCCACATTATAATAGTTATTGCAAGTATTATATTGCCTTCTAAAAATATACTTCTCTTTTGTCATTTTTAGTATGATATATAATGTGAAAATTAGAAATAGAAAAATCTAATTTTTGAGTATTCATAAAAATAAAAATAAAAATTGTATAATCTTTTGAAGAAGCAAAGCTTACTTTTTTTCAAATGTGTAGGTTGTTTGAAAATTTTATTGACAATAATGATTATAATTACTTTTAAGACTCGTTTAGATATTAAAAATATATAATTAGGATATCTGTAGATAGTAATAAATAGTACTTTATGATTAGTAATTAAATAGTCTTGGAAAGATATTTTATTAAATTTTAAAAATAAAAGAAGAAAAGGTTAAATCTAAGAACAAAACTGCTTTGTAGCGGTTCGACTACTTTTTCTGGCCTTAACAGCTCTCGATGGAAACCTGCCACATCAGCAAGTCTACTCTAACCCCACGATATTGAAGCTTATCACACCAGATCATATGGAGATCCCCTTACAGACCTAAATCCTAAAGGAAAGCAAATTGCAGAATTGATTTTAGATTGTCAAAAAAGAAGTTGACGACGACAAGTAGAATTATCACAAGCAATCAATATTAAAATGTACAAGTAAATTTAGATGGATTTTCTGGAAGCCAGGTGTTTTCAGAATCGAGATCCCTTTTTTATTTTTTTGAGTTTTTTGAAAGGAAGAACCTTTTTTCCATTTTATTTCTAGTAGATTTTAGTTATTTTTAAAATTCTTGTGTTACTCTCGATTATACATGTCATACTTAACAAAAATGCATAACACCGATTAATAACCAACAATATTATGCATGAAATATGAAATAAAATAAATGCAATATTTTATTACAAAGAGAAATCCAATAAAAACATTTTCAATGATAAAATCTTTAACACCCGATTCCAGCACTACCTTTCATTCTAAAATATTTTATTTAATTAATCTTTTTTTGTAAAAAATGTCTTTTCGATATTCAAAAATTTATTTTAAAATTTACCATGGGTGTAAAATTGATGTTTTAGTAAATTTTATCTTTTCTCATTCGATTTGATAATTATTAAAAATATTTTTATGAGTTGAGAAATTCTTTTTGGACAAATTGATTTATTAATATTATTATTATTGTTTTAAGTGGAGGCCTATTTTATTTAGGGATCCGGCTCATGTTTTGGTTTGAAAGGTTTATTATCATTTTCGAATAGATTAAAGTTACAACTCTTGAGTCACTTTTCTCTTCAAAGATTTAACCTACCCATCCACATCTCTAAGCATACACAACTCTTCCTTTTATCAAGGATTTCACTTATTTAGGCATTATCTCATGTACTCTCAGTCTCCCCTATATTGCACGTTACCAATCCCTCAGCAACTCCCTCCTAATTTTTCTCTCTTTTGATTTTAACTTCCTCAAAATTAGCGAGATATCTTTTTTATCCCCACAAAATCTTTCTCTCAACAAATTTAGATACTCAGAATCTCCCTCTCATTTTTAGGCTTCAACTTTCCACCACTTGATCTTGATATATATATATATGTGTGTGTGTGTGTGTGTGTGCACACGTCTCTCACCAACGCCCATCCCAAGTCTCACAGTTGCAACTTTCAAGGATTCTCGATCACGATCTTTTTTTTTTTCAATGCAGTTATTCTTCCTCATCTACGGTTTTCTTATATATATATATATATATAACTCTCCCTTGCACTTCATGCAAAGCCCTTCCACAAGCAGCAATGAGCATAGGAGCTACGAAAAGATCCCACTACCAAAACCCTCTACGCTGAAACCACTACAGTACTAGCCCACAGCCCCCTCAACCTCACGACTCTCCCTTCAGCATTCTGCAGAATGGTACATTCCAAAAAACCAAGCCGCCGTACTCTCCAGCGTTGCTTTCACTCCACCGTTGACAGCCATCGTGAACCCACTACATTTAGGCACCACCATCATCCAATCACCGTGATCCCACTTTGCACCACCGCTGGAAATCAAATGAAAAAGGACCCTTGTTTTTTATTACCCAAATAGAACACTCATCAACGTGCTACCCCACCTTACAACCATATCAACCAAGAGCCAAACAGCCACTACGTAAAGCCATGGCAGCCCCAGCGTCGCGCCATTGTCCTAGCCCTCAAGGCCATCATTTCCACCATAGCAACCCACCGCTAAGCCACCCGAAGCCATGATCGAGCCCTCAATGTAAAAGTTAATCACCTTCATCCCCATTGCATGGAACAACTGCAAGTCGCAATTTCCTACCGCCAAAACTCTTACTCCACACCAAACCACCAACTAACATTTTTTCATCACCTCCCGTGTGCCACCACCTCTACCTCACATGGAACCACCACTGTCCATCATCAAAATTGAGAGCCTCTGTTTTTAGCTCCCAAAAGCGTAGTAGTCCCATACTCCTATCCCCATTCACTCTTCACCTCAGATGCACCCCTACATGATGGAACAAGTAGAAACCACCCAGAACCCGCCGACAGTGCCAACTCAGTCCGCCTGGACCCTCTCATTGCATAGTTGCCAAATCGCTGGAGAACTCATCCCAGTCATCCATCCTTGTTGCCACTCCAGCCTCTTCTCACGGTCAGCATCCATTTGCCGCAAGGATTTTGAATATGGAAACTTAAAACCTCCGAACCTTGTGTTTTCGTATTTCCACTTATAGGACCCATACAAATTCATAATTCCTTTCATTAAAATATTATCCTTTTAAGATGCATCCAGAAGTCTTATTTTGATACATCCGAAAGTCTTACGTATAGGATTGTGAACCCTTTTTAGTTTTAAATTACAAATATGTATAATCGTATGCAATGGGTTTTCTTCTTTTGCGGGATCTCATTAGATTTTAGAAAATCATTTTAATATTTTATGTGGGCTTTGCCTTTTTTTTTTATTCTACTAGTACACAAATTTTATTTTACAGAAAAGTTTTATATATTGTATGCGATTTTCCACCTTACTTTATATTAACTCTAAAAGTCGTTTTTCACAAAATAGCTAAAGTTTTGATTCCCCAAATAGATTGGCATTTGAGTTGATATTAGATTAAGTATATTCGGTGGATACCAAAGATTTGGGAGTTTATGATATCCTAAGATTTGAGGAATTTAGATTTATATTAAAAGTTATTTTAACGGTTTAGGCTTAAATATTGAATTACGTGTCGATTGAAATTTATGAAAATTATGTGATTATTCTATAGGTGATGATCAAATTTCTATTGGTATGATAATGAGGGAGATTCAAAAAAGGTTAAAATGTTCAGGTAAGCGGGGTTCCTATACTTGGCTTTACACCAACTCTGAGACCGAGGTCGATTTTCTGAAAACTTTGTATGTTTTTGTTATAAATGAGAACTTGAAAAAAACAACATCGATTAGTTATTTCCATTACTCATGAAATCTATATGAAAAAAAGAAAAATGTTTCTATCATGCATAGCGTAGACAAGAGTAATGTTGACATGTTTTTGAAATGTATAAAAGAGCGAATATGAAAATTGATGTTTATTTTTGTGATGTAAAATGTGTTAGAGTTGTTGTTGGTTATCTAAGAATGATATGAACAAGTTTGGTAATAATTTGATATGACATGACATAATATGATATGGATAAGAAAACTTTTGGCATTCGTATCTGTTTCATCTGCTTTGAAAAAATGTTCTGATATGATGATACTGGTTCACGTGATATTACCAATATGATATGATATGATATAATATGATAGGAGTGCAACCACTTTGGAAACAAAGTGGTTCTGTATGTGTTTCATTCCTGTGTGCACACTTGGAGCTCCGAGAATGAATAAAGGAAAGTCTCACAATATGATACCGTCTGATTTGGCCACCGGGGATAGCACAACCCTATCACGGGGGTTAAATATGGTACATGTTCTAATATAATGATAAGATGAGATTGTACAGTTATTTGTGTTAAAGCATTTTTGATAATGAATATTATTTTTTTCTAAATTTAAAAGGATTGAAAAGTTGCTCTATTTTATCGATAATATATTTTGAAAATCTGTATATGGAAATAAAAGGTTTCTGGTTCATACAAATGAAGTTTCTTTTGAAAACGTTCATATTTGCACACTTGTGTATGTCCTCTACTTACTGAGTTGTGGTTAAACTCATCTCTTATCTTTAAATATTTTTCAGATGAGTTTGGATATTTCGGCCAAGAATTGGATTATGAAGCAATGGATGAGATGACTCAAGAATGGTTGATTAAGCATAAAGAATTTATTTGAACATTAATAAGGTTTAGTAAAAAAATATTATTGTATTCTGGTGACTTATCATTTTTTAGAATTAATGATATTGAGGAAGTGGGTTTTAAGACCAAGTTTTATTTGATATTTGGAAATCTGGAGTATTAATTATACTGTTGAAATGCAAGTATATATGGTAGAAAGTAACTCTCCGACCCTTGCGGGACTGGGGCGT
Source organism: Platycarya strobilacea (assembly GCA_036898215.1). NCBI lineage: Eukaryota > Viridiplantae > Streptophyta > Magnoliopsida > Fagales > Juglandaceae > Platycarya > Platycarya strobilacea. The sequence goes on along the minus strand of CM072545.1, from coordinate 40,844,343 downwards.
TACAAAATCCTACGGGGCAGCAAAATTCAGGAAATTCAATTTTATTAGATTGAGATATTACAAGTAAAGTTCTCAAATTACAAAATTTTTGCAACTAGACACTAGTATTTGACAAAACAAACGATCTGCTTACATTTTACCACAGTAGCTATCAAAACCTCTTACGATCTCCAATCTGTTATATTTCCTCCTAGAATCTCCAATAGATGAACACGAATACTTCAACTCCTCATTGAAATATGCTCTTACTCAATCTCTATAGAATGAGTATCTTGAAAAATTCTTCACTCAAGAATTTTCTCTCACATGGTTACTTGAATTTCTATCCAGATTTCCAAGCTCTCAACAATGTATGTGAAAGTGTGTCTTTCGGTGTTCTCAAGTGTTCATCTAAATCTCAGTTGAGCCCCTCCTTAAATAAGTAATACAGTGATCATTGAGTTGGACTAGCATTCTGCTGACAGTTTATCCAGTTACCCAATCTGTTACACTATTAACGGTTTGCCAACGTGTCGAACTAGAACGCTTATACTGGATGTTTTGGAGTTCAAATATGATTCGATCTCTTCGTTTAAATCTTGCATCGCAATCTCTTGATCTCATCAGCTGATCTCCAAACTCATACGTAGATCTAAGACTCTTGAATCTCTTATCTTTAATTTGAAAGTTAATTGATAAGAGTTATATTACAAAACAAACTCTATCCTTATCGGATAACCTTTAGAGTCTTATTTAAAATTACATTCATCTAATGTTCAAAATTAAACTCAAATCATTTAATCCTAACCAATCTGAAATTACATTTATAGTTTTCTTTTTATTTTTCATTCAATCGGCTTGGAGGGTTATTTGTTATCCCTTAAGGTTGGTTTTTAGGCTTTTGAATTAGAAAAGGTTGTCTATTTTAAACCTCTTTGATCTTACTCTGAAGATATTTTTTTCTAATTATCTTGTTTTTGTTTGTCTTTAAAATCGAGACATGTTCTTTAGTTTTGTTAAGAACCAAGTTCTTGCTTCCTCTCCTTTGGTTTGAAAAAACCATCATTTTTAAGTAGAATGTTTTTAAGGCGAATATGATAGCTATAATGGATTTTATAGTAACAGACAACTTAAGTCAACCACCTATGACTATGGAGGTGAGCTAATGGATGCAGTACTTGGACCTTTTATGAAAATCTTTTCTTCATCTCCCGTTTTGACTACCTTTTTTTAGACATCTTCTTGCCCATCGATCTTTCATAATCAGTAATAGAGCCACTTATGCGAAGTTCTCAAGAGTTGGACACGAGATGGGGGGCCAGTGAAGGTTAAGAGGGCAATCGAGGAGAATCTACCAAAAACCAAAGGAGATGGGTGTGATAACCCAGATTTTTAAGTATTATTTTATTGTTCATATTTGGTATGATTATGTTTCTTTAAGATTATTTTAAGAAACTTTTAGAATTTTGGATATATGTATATTTTATTGGTATTAGAGAAAAATCATGGGAGACACTAAACATGATGAAAAAGTATAGCTTTTGAATATTCAATGAAATATTGATATTGAAGAAAATTTACAAAGGAAGTCAAGTAGTATAAGTAAGGAATATACCCAATGATATTTCAGATTAAGCAAATTTAGATAGTTTCAACGTCATTTAGTAATATGGACTTAACTTACTCATTTTATGTCATCTAAATTCAATATATAGGCATTGACTTGGAGTTGATTAATGACTTTGATTAAGATTAGGCATTTGATATATTGTCTAAATTATCCTAAAATCTTGAAAAGTGTGTATAAATATGTCGAATTTGAAGATTTTATTTAGTAAGTTTCATGTAAAATAAGAGGGATCATTTATCAAACACTTGGTGTGCCTAGAGTGGTGCTCTCGGACTGATCTATCGACTTTCAATAGACAAATCATATCTTTGTTATATGAATTCTGAATGAAGTGATTATAGTTCCTATAGAACCATAAGAGGGAGATATAGAACTTTTATGTTTTGTGTTTTCGAAGATAAGGAATATATCAAGAAATAAATCTGGTATGAAGTAGATGGACAGGAATAGAAGTTAACTGGTAACCAATCACTTAGATGAGCTGTCTTATGTTTGGCCATGTAACGAAAATTGTGATTGGCTACTAAACTTTCTGAGATTTTGACACGTGTGGGAACATGTGACAAATTGATAAGAATTCATCTAGAAGTTTTAGTGGGTAAGAAAACAAAGGAAAACAAATGGAGGACTCGGATTGGGTGTTCTCGGGTGGTTTTGACGTGTTTTGGTGAATTAATCATATCTCTCTCCTTTGATCTCTTAATAAGGTGATTAAAAATCCTATAAATCACTAAGAGGATTATCTAAAACTTTCATATTTTGAATTTTTGGAGAATCGCAATGGATCAAGGAGTTATTGGGCAAGAAGTAATCCGATTTAAAAAGGGTAGAATTGGAACCCGAATTGGATTATCTTCACTGCCTTAGATAAGAGACAAAATCTAATTAGATTTTTAATGCCTCTAGACATTTAGACAGGTGTAACGAACAGGTGGATAAATGGGGTAGATCCCTTAGAAAGGTTGAGGCTACTTGGAGGGCCAAAGAACTAGACTTGCCTCCCTTGGAGATTACTCATGATATTATTTTGTCTCCATCTCCATGTGGTGGCATCTCTTAAGCCATTAATCAAGATAATTTTAGAGGAGGATTAAACTCAATCATGGGATGAGGAATTAGGAACAACTAAGCCTAAATTAGGGGTATGATGATAGCTAAGCGGGAAGGGAAACTCAACACACCATGGTAAGAACTCTAGCCGATTGCCTCAAAGCTTTTTCACCCCTAACCCCATACATGTCGCCCACTTCACCTATATATATGTGTAAGATGTATCTCAAGCCTCCCTTTAGAGAAACCATTCGGCCACCTTGAGAAAAAGTCAAGAAAAATACCCAAAATTTCACTTACAACACCTAAACCTCAAAAAGGAGCTAAGTGAGAGCTAGGAGGAAAAGTGGTGCAAGATCAACCCTAAGCATCCAATATAGTTTTGAAAAAATTAGTAAATGCACTACTTAATTTATAGATTTAATTTGATTTCTATTTAATGCTTGTTTAAGCCTATATATTATTTATAAAGTAGCTTGAATACTCTTGATTTATGAAGTGGTTTTTGTTGTAAAAAAATACTAGGAAAAATTTTAGAACCTTATGAATATATTTTATAATTATATAATAAGAGGATTATATGAAAATATGAGATCATGATTTGGAAAAAATGATAGAATAACCCTAGCAACTTTCGAACTCAAATGGGGTTATGTTGACAGATTTAACATCTTACAGTAAATGGGTCATAACTTATTAGTGTGATGTCTAAATAGAATGACTCAAGAGTCTATAGAAATCTAAGACAGAGATATACAACTTTTGTGTTTTAAGTTTTAAGAGATGAGAACTCTATAAAGGACAAAATTGGAAATAAGTGGCAAAATAGAATAGGTAATACTTCAAAAATGGTGTTTTTCTTTTATTTAAAACTTCTAGTGAATTATTTAAGTGAGATTTTTAACAAGTATGGTAAATTTAGAAATTTCAATATACTGAGAGTATTTTCCAGAATTTTTATGCTAATAATATAAAATGAAATAATAAAATTATGTATATAAGAGAGATATTCAATAAACAAATAAATATGTTTAAACTGTGTAATTATGTAAATCTTGGTTTAAGTTAAATAATTTAAATAAATAAATAAGATCTAGTTCCCTATGAAATTCGGCAAAACTTAATTTAATAATATTATGATATGTTATTTAATTATCTATGTATCATTCGTTAAGTTGTGACGTTATGAATTTATGCGACGTATGTGTATGTATATGTGAGATATGTTCTTGTGACATGTTTTTATATGTTATATGAATTATGAAGTCATGAAATATGTATGTCATAAGTTTACGTTTATGCGTATGTTGCATTTCATTACATATATGTGTCGTCATAAGTCATGATGTCTGTTATAAGAAAATACATTAAGAAAACTTTACAAGTGGAAAAAATAATAAGTCAGTCACATCATGATGGGGAAGGCAATACGTAACGCCCGTATGAATAACGTGCCGATAGGGACGGCGATACGTAACGCTGGTCAAGGATAAGTAAAAGTTATGTCATGACAAGGACAACAATACGTAACGCCCGGGCTACTGACATGACTAGCGGGGATGACAATACGTAACGCCCACTAAATTAAATATTTTTCGTGTAACGACAGGGACGGCAATACGTAACGCCCAGACGAATAATGAGTTATATGTATGGATAAACTGACACGTCATATTAAGTAAGCTTGATGAGGACAGCAACACGTAACGCTCATCGAGGATAAGAGATAAGCAAGACCCGCTAGAGACGAAAATACGTAACGCCTGTTGAGGATAAGCATTAAATAAGACCTACAAGATTAAGAAATCAAATGGAAAGTATAAATTTCAAAAATAAGATAGTGGGTCCAAGTAAGATCTAAGTTTGTATGGGAAGAATGGTCATTGACATGCATAAGTCTCATAAAATATTTTCATAAATTACAAATCTGTGATTATTGCTATGTATGATAATTTCTAATGTTATCTATGCCTTATTATGTTAATTGTATACTTACTGAGATTTTTTAGAAATCTCACTCTTTTTAATTTTATTTATCATTCCTTATGAAATGATAGATTTTGTAGAATTAAATAAATTGCAATGAGACTCAGACAGTACAGGAGATTCTAAGGTACCCTGAGGGTCCTACAGAATACTTATCTTTGGTTGGAATGATCTCTCGTGTACGTGATCAAATGGAATAATAAGATTACTGAATGACGGTAGGATACGATATTTTGTTTTAAGAAAACTAACTGAATTATGTAAGACTTGGATACAGTATATTTTTGTAAATATGAAGTTATGAAGGTTATAGTTTTACTATGCCATGTGATCTACTTATGCAAGAGTTAGATCTCTTTACATATATTGGAGATTTACCTCTTTCCGCTGTGTTTCACATTGCATTTAATTAGTAAGTTTAGATCCATGCATGTTATTCCTTATGTTTATATAGGATAAGTAACATTGTGTTACTTATCTGAACGCTTCGATTTACGTATTAATAGGGCTCCGATTTCTCATTGACGAAGGAACCTTAGGTGGGCGAGGGATCGGATCGGCCATTGAAGGTTGAGAGGGAGACGAAGAGAGATTTCTTGTAGTGCAACTCCATTATAGTTTAGTGGGAAGTCTAAGTGGCATCAATTTATTGGGAGGCTACTATTTGATAAAGGTCGGTCAGACTGATTATAAGATTTAAGAGTGTAAATGGTCCGGTCTGGTCCAAAAAATTTGTAGACTGGTTCCATTCGGTTCAAGAATTCTCTCACACTAGACCGGACCGAACTCCTATTCAGTCCATACCAGTCTGGTCCAATTTGGTTCAGGAGTAGTTTGGTCTAGTTTAGGAATACCCCATATGATTTAATGGACTATATTTAATATAAAATTCTAAAATGATCAAATATTTTTTTGCCCAAATTTAATTATTTTTAGCCCAATTTACATATATATCACAGATTTAAGTCAAAAAATATTAAAAAAGCTTACTCTTAAAAAAAATGGCAAAAGAAAAATAATCTAAATAAACAAATAAGAAAAAAATATTATTAATAATACTATTACATTAGTATATTATATATTTATATGTTAGTAAATAGTGATAAATTAGTAATAATATATTAAATAATAATAATACACTTATTACTTATAATTTATTATTAATACTCATATAGATACAGTATAATTTATATTTCTATATTACAACTAGTCAACTATTATAAATTATAATATGTTAATATATAAGAGTATATATTATTATTATATATTATATATTAATATGCTATTATATTAATCTATATTAATATTAATATTATAATTTATATACTATTATTTATATATACATATATATATAATTATGGTGGGGGTTTGGTCCGGTCCGGTCTAGGGGAGAAATCTCCTAGACCGGAACCGAACTGGAATTATTCGGTCCATATATAAATTAGACCGGATCGGTCCAGTCTGATTTGATCTTTTTATAGCCCTAATAAGATTAATTCATTTGAGAATGGTTGAGAATACCTATGAGTAGTAATTATATATTCCCAAACGAACCTTGAGAGTCGAAAGCATGTCGGTGAAACTAGATTTGATAAAATCCATTTTTAATTGAAGCTTTTCTAAATAAGATTAAGTAAGCTATTAGTTAAAGGGTGGCAGTTGGAGCCGGATGAATGGGAAATGCACTTGTACACTAGCCAATTAAAAGCTGTCACATAAGAGTCTACACATGTTTTTATTTACACCCTCACATAGGTAATAAAATACACTTGGAACCACATCTTAATCCTCTCTCCCCTATGCAGATTTACACATCACTTCGAAATTTCATCAAACATTTTATGTGCATTAAATTTTATGCGGCTTCCATCAGGCATTTGCTTTCTTCTTCACTAGTTAACATCCCTGTGGCATACTAAAAAGGAAATGTTTGAGCAAAAATCCAACAAATATATCACGAGATGTCTGTAATAAATCCAAAACTCTGAAGTTAGTTTAAGACTTAAGTAATTAACAGTACGTCTTTATAAATGCATATGAATGGGAAAGGATCAGCTCCAAGAAAAGAAAATAAAGGCCAGAAAACCAATGAACACGAGAAGACGAGAAAAACCAGAAAAACAAGAATGGTTCCACCGATATATGTGGATGAGATTAGCTCTAATAACAAAAAATAAAAGCCAGAAAAATTAGTGGCATGAGATCTCCTTTTTCCATCGACTGGAACTTCGGCATCCACAAGGGGTTCGTCGATTGAATTTTGGTCCGCAGAAATTTTCTTTTATTAGGACTTTATCTCTTGATTGAGTGCAGATGAGTCTCATGATTGAGTGCAAATGGGGAGGGAGAGTTTCATTGTATGCGACCTCAGATGAAATTTCGTTAGAATGCCCACGTGGCACTTTATAATTGGCTGGTATAATACTTTTCTTCCCACCCATCCGGTTTTGAGCTTTTCCCTTAATTAAAATGTGGTATAAAATCTTAATCACTAATTTTACGTTACAAAATAATAGGAGTTATTTTTAAATAAAAATTGAATTTTAAAATAAAAATAAATTTATTTAAAATCCTCTTTTTTAAAATAAAAAGTCTCAATCAGAATTTTAGCCTTAGACCCCAAAATCTATTGAGTCGGTCCTAAGTATTATTTTTACTCGGAAAGTGCTAGACAGAAAGTTTGTTCGACATTCTTACAACGTGTATATAATTTGAGCGAAGTTCAAGCTGAGAGTTTGCTGAGAGATGCTCGACAGGTCGCTTAAGCGAATATTGGCGAGATCAGTTCAACTTACTCAAAAAAAAAAGAATAAAATCAAAATTTTAAGGAGGTTGAGGTTGATGATCATGACTAGCTAGTGCTTTTTTCAAATAACTCTCTACAATTCCAAATATAAATATCATTAAGGGAGACGATCGAGATTGTGTTAGAGCTATAAATCTCAAAAAATCAGCAGCTTATCAAGATGAAGAGATATGCCAATCTGAATATACTGATACGGTTACTTAGTTTATTTTCTGTTGGTTATTTAAATTCTGTAACAATCACTTAGTTTTTAATTTTAAACTTCAAACACTTGTAGTTATCCATACTGGTCTGGAATTGCTTTGTACTCATCTATATATATATATATATATATATGAATAAATACAAGAGAGCTGGTATCCTAAAAGACCAGATATTATTTCTATTTTGACTTGGTATCAGAGCAATTTAATTGCTCACGCAACTCGATCCAATATGGCCTCATCCTCTACTACTTCCACATTTGTCATTCCAAATATCACATCTCTGGTTTCTGTTAAATTAGATGGAACCAATTATCTGAATTGGATCATCCAATTCACTCCTGTGCTTAGAAGTCATGACTTGCTAAGCATTGTTGATGGGTCAGAAATCTGCCCTCCTCAATACCTTCTTGATGACACTGGGAAAACTACTTTTGATCTCAACCCAAACTATCTGGTTTGGCAAAAAAAAGATCAATTCATTCTGGCCTGGTTAAGTGCCACTCTCAGTGAAAAGATTCTCTCCACAGTCTATGGACTAACAACTTCTAAACAAGTCTGGACCACATTATCCAGCAGGTTTACTCCTCAATCCAGATCCCGTATATCTTATTTAAAGAGACAACTACAAACTTTACAGCAAGGCTCTTAATCCTGCTTTGACTACTTGATACTAACCAAAAGCTGGTCTGATCAGCTAGCAGCAGTAGGAAACCATGTTGCTGAAGAGGATTTGATCTCCTATGTCACTGGTGGTCTCAACTCCATCTATAATCCATTTATCACCTCACTCAATTTTGCCACATGAGACAAATCGATTACCTTTGATGACTTTCAAGCTGAACTACTTAATTATGAGCAGCTACTTGAATCTCAAAACAAATCTCTTTCACATGATGGTACTCAGTTTGCTTTCTTCACAAACAAACCCAAATTCAACCATGGAAAAAAATCCAAATATCCCAACCACCAAGGAAAAGCTTCCAATTACTTAAGACCTCCTACCAACAGTCAATCTGAAAACTCCTCCGAACCTCAATCACCTAGGAGCCAATTTTCCCCCAACAAGTTCCCACCCTGTCAAATTTGTGGCAAAACTAACCACCAGGCCCTCAACTGCTATCATAGGATAGATTTCTCTTATCAGGGTCGACACCCACCTGCTCAGTTAGCAGTCATGGTAGCACATACTCATGATATACAAGATGGTGAACAACCATGGTATCTGGACAGTGGAGCCAACAATCATATTACTGCTGCATTAAACAACTTGACCCTGCATCAACAACCTTATCAAGGCACTGATCAGGTCCAAGTGGGCAATGGAGGAGGCTTGCTCATCACCAACACTGGTTCTTCTATGCTTCTTAACTCAAAACATAAATTTCTCTTAAACAATATCTTACATTGCCCCAATGCATCCTCTAATCTTTTGTCTATACAGAAATTCTGCAGTGACAACAAATGTTACTTTGTATTCACATCTTCTCATTTTTGTGAAGGATCTACAAACCAAGGAAATACTCCTACAAGGGAAAAGTGAAGCTGGACTGTATCCCATGTATCTCAAGTAGTTGGAACTCAACAACTCAAATCCAAAGGCTACTCATCTCTCTTCCTTCACTGCTCTACAAGGTGTTAAAGCTTCTATCACCATTTGGCACTTCAGATTAGCCCATGCTTCTGAGTCTGTAGTCTCTAGGGTCCTTAGAGAAGCTTCGCTTCTAGTTTCTGGTTCTGTAACCCACAATAAATTGTGTGAGTCCTATCAAGTTTCCAAAAGTCACAAACTTCCTTTTTCCGAGTCCAATAACAGATCTACGCATCCTCTTGAGTTAATACACTCAGATGTGTGGATCTCTCCATTTGCTTCTGTTAGTGGATGTAAATTCTATGTTATATTGATTGATGATTTTTCTAGATTTACATGGTTGTTTCCTCTCAAAAGCAAATCTAATGTGTTCTCTTCTTTCATCAAATTTAAACAGATTGTTGAAAATCAATTCTCTAGAAAAATCAAGCAACTCCTCACAGATAATGGGGGAGAATATCTCTCCACTAATTTCAAACAATTTCTCTCTAACAATGGCATTCTTCATAAGTTCACTTGCCCCCACACTTCTGAGTAAAATGGGATTTCAGAAAGAAAACATAGGCACATTACTGAAACAGGATTATCCCTCCTAGCACAATCCCATCTCCCTTCCTACTATTGGGTTGATGCCTTCCTCACAGCCATTTATGTCATCAATAGGCTGCCTACACCTGTTTTCAACAACCAATCTCCATTTTTTCTCTTATTTAATACCCCACCTAACTACTCATTCTTAAAGACTTTTGGTTGCACTTGTTACCCCTTGCTTAGACCTTACAAACCTCACAAACTAGCTTTTAAAAGCACCAAGTGTGTCTTTCTCGAGTATAGCTCAAATCAGAAGGGGTATCAATGTTTGGACTTAAAAACTCATAAAGTCTATATCTCACGACATGTTGTATTTGATGAGTTGAGTTTTCCTGCTTCTGCTACACAGGTTTCAGCTGCTGCCTCCTCACCCTTGCAGGATAATTTTCCCTCTTCTGTCAGCTCTTCACATTCTGGTACTACCCTCTCAACTTCTATTTCAGCTTCAGCACCTTCCATTGTTTCACCTTCTAATTTTCCAGTTCCCATTTTTCCTAACAATGTATCATCTTTACCTACTTTAAATGAAACTGCTTCTCTTCATGACTCAAGCCCATCTCTAATGCCTATATCAAACACACAACCTGACCCTCTATCAGATACGCAATCTGACCCTCTATCAGAACCACAACCTATTTCCACTCCACCTGATGTCTCAACTCCCTCCCTGGATTCACATATACCTCCCCCTACAATCATCCCAGCTATCCCTTCAACTCAAATCATCACTCGATCCCAAACAAATTCCTCAAAACCTAAACAGTTTCCAGACTACCAGCTTTACTACACCACCAGATACCCTCTCCAAGCCCTATCCACCATCACCTTACCCTCTGAGCCTCGTACCTACACATAAGCAGTGAAGAACCAGCTTTGGCGTGATGCTATGCAAGCTGAATACAATGCCTTACTAGCCAATCAAACTTGGACCCTATGTCCACGACCTACTCATAAGAAAGTTGTTAGGAACAAGTGGGTGTTTAAGCTTAAACAGAAATCAGATGGGAGCATTGATCGATATAAGGCCGGATTAGTGGCTAAAAGCTTTGATCAAATAGATGGTGTGGACTTTAATGAAAATTTTAGTCCAGTTATTAAACCAGCAACTATTAGACTAGTGCTAGCACTAGCTGTCCATTATGAATGGTTTATCAAGCAACTTGACATCTGTAATGCTTTCTTGCATGGTTTTCTTGAAGAGGAGGTTTATATGGAGCAACCTAAAGGATTTGAGGATCCTACACTTTCTAATTATGTGTGCAAGTTACATAAATCCATCTATGGATTGAAACAAGTTCCTCGAGCTTGGTTCCTAAGATTGTCTCAAGCCTCACTTGCTCTCGGATTTAGTGGCTCATCAATGGATACTTCTCTCTTCACATTTCATCATAATGGCATCTCTGTTTTTGTACTTATTTATGTTGATGACATAATAGTTGCTAGCAACTCTTCCGTTTCCATTGATCAGCTTATTACTCATCTTGGTGCTGACTTTGCTATTAAAGATCTCGACTCCCTGTCCTATTTTCTGGGCATTCAGGTTACCTCAACTTCACAAGGACACCATCTCAGCCAAAGCAAGTATGCCACTAATCTATTAAATCATACAAGGATGGCTGGGGCTAAACCAGCTCCCACACCTTGCACTTTTGGTTCCAAACTCTCCAAATTTTCAGGAGATCCCCTCAATGATCCTTCTGAATACAGAACTCTGGTGGGCGCTTTACAATACCTCACACTTACTAAACCTGGCATCTCATTTAGTGTGAACCAACTCTGCCAATTTTTACATTGTCCTACTACTAATCATTTAGTGGCAGCCAAGAGAGTGTTACGGTACCTCAAAGGTACCTTACATTTTGGCCTTCAATTCAACAAAGGTTCTCTCCATCTCAATGGTTTTTGTGATTCTGATTGGGCTGGCTCTCCCGATGATAGGAAATCCACCTCTGGATATTGCATATATCTTAGCCCTTGTCTCATATCTTGGTCTGCTAAGAAGCAACCAGTTGTAGCAAGATCAAGCATCGAAGCAGAGTACCGATCTAAGGCCTTCACAGTGGCTGAAATGTATTGGCTTCATATGCTCTTTCAAGAGTTTCATATACAACTCACCACTACTGCATGCCTATGGGTAGATAATGTTGGCGCCTTAGCTCTCTCATCTAATCCAGTATTTCATGCCCATACCAAACATATAGAGGTTGACTATCACTTTATTAGGGAGAAGATTTTTAACAAAGATATCCAAGCCCGATACATCTCCACAACAGCTCAACCTTCTGATATCTTTACCAAAGGTTTAACTTCAGCAAGGTTTGTGCTTCTTCGTGACAAGCTGATGGTTCGAGATCTTCCCATCACCTTGAAGGGGGATGTTAGAGCTATAAATCCCAAAAAATCAGCAGCTTATCAAGATGAAGAGATATGCTAATCTGAATACACTGATACGATTACTTAGTTTATTTTCTGTTGATTATTTGAATTCTGTAACAATTACTTAGTTTTGAATTTTAAACTTTAAACACTTGTAGTTATCCATACTGATCTGGAATTGCTTTGTACTCATCTATATATATGAATACATACGAAAGAGCTGGTATCCTAGAGAACCAGATATTATTTCTATTTTGACTGATTGATAACTGTAAAGGAAGGCAAGCATGCACAAATAGCATTCAAGCTGATTTGGGATAATCATGCTTAGTTTTAATACCTTAATTTATTTCCTTTCATACCATACAATATAAGGGGTAGCGCTAGGCGATCGAGGACTGTATTAAGTAATTAGCTAGCTAGCAACTGAGATTTTCGCCAGGATCAACACCTAATTGATTACAATATTCAGTATAATACTCGATACGTCTTTGAACTGTTGCAGGGTTTCCGCCATCACATTCAAGGGCACCATTAATGGCTCGAATTGTTGCCCCAAATCCTTGGTCTATCACTGAGTGAACAGAGTTCATCCAATACCACAAGGCGGTCTTAAACGAAATGACTGCATCATTTGCCACTGTTTCAGGAGAGTTTAACCCGTCGAATCCAATGTCGTTTCCTGCTGGTCCATAATTATAATTCCAAGACAGTTGAATTGGTCCACGCCCATAGTAACCTTTATCTGGATTGCATGGATACTCTGTATTATTCTCGTCACAGTAGTCCTTGGAGGGACCATCTATCTCCTCTATGTAGCAAAAGTCTGCATTCACCCAAAAAACAGAAAAATAAAACATCGATCTTGCTTCAATAATTAGTTTTCAAATAACACCAATTTTAGCTGGAAATATTGGTTCCCAGCGATTATTGTGGTGCCGCATGTTCAACAGTATTAAAAAGCCCATTATAATCATCTGCAGCAGATGTATAAAATTGCTAGCCTTAATATTTCTAAACTTTGAATTTCAAATAACTGGCAGGACAGTTATTCCGTATCATCCAAATAAGTCAAAATCAGCTCTATTTATAAGATTTAGATACGATAACTATCTCATGTAATTAAACATTTTGACTGGAAAAATTATACTGCTATTACTGACTTAAGCAGGCGTTCCATCGAACCTCCAAATTACCTCTTTACCCTTAAGTAACTGTAAAAAGCAAGTCCTTAACAATATAGATCATGTATATATGTGCAAGATTATATGATTCAAATTAAGAGATGAAGGAATTGGATCTTACGTCCAGTCTCATGAGTTACATGGCCAAAGAAGGCCGCAATCTCGCGCTTAGAATCATCAATGGAACCAATCCTCCCGAATCGATCATACGAACCGAGTGCTTCAAGAAAGGCTGCTCGTGAGTAGAAGCTCTTTCCAGCACAACTCGCATCAGCCTGACTAATTATCCCATCGAAGAACTCCGGTGTTACAATATCAGACACCGAAACATTATTAGGCTCAGGAGAGGGAAAACATGGACCCTCTTGGCACCCGTCGCCACAGTAATCTTCAGTAGTGCCACAATAGCCCCATTTGCTGCAGCATTCATCTGCGGCACAACCACAATCTTGAGCCTCAGTGTATCTAATTTGAAAGGCCCCAGCTATAATTCCTATCAGAACAAGAATACTTAGAAGATTCATCTTCATGCTTAATAAGGGCCTTCTGAGAGAGTTTGTGGGTGATCGATCGAAGCTGGGAAGAGATATTTGTGTTTGCATAAGAAAACCGAAGCATGAGGTCCGAATATTTATACTAGTGCAAGCAGTTGAAGCGAGCGGTGCATGGCTTCATATTGACTTTGAATATGAACCGTATGGTTTCTAGCTAGACGTCGGCGCCGTGTAATTTACGTGTCCGTGAGTGGACTTTGCTCGCCAAAAATGACGATTTGTGCATCTCATGTATGTGCAGAAATCAACGTCGTCCGGGCATTATAATTAATCATTTTAAATAGAATTTTTCCATTTTTCTCCCAATCAGCATATACAGTGGCTAGTTGCTGAATAACTAACTCTACTACGGTCAACTTAAGCATCATGCAATGCCTAAATTTAAAATAAATAAATAAATAAAAGGTATAATAATCAATTGTAATGAATTCATTAGGAGGACGGCTGATGTTCCTTATCCCACTACTAAATTATGTGAATGACTTCACTACTATTATTTTAAATCTTGCATAATAACTTACATAATAACTTGCATAGTAATTTTAAGGCCTATAAATACGGGTTTCAATTATTATAAATTTCATAAGAAAATATATAGAAAGAAGAAAATTTTACAGAGTTTCAAAAGAATTTCTTTTCTCTTGCAATATTAGTTACTTTTTTTTTAGTTTTATAATACGTTATTAATACGACAGTTCTACCAATTTTGAAATTAGTGGTCTTATTCCTCAAAAATGACAAACCTTATAAAATTAAAATTCGTTGCTCTTGATATTTCTGATAAAAATTATTTAACATAGATTTTTTATTCTGAAATCCATCTTGAAGCGATGAACTTGGGTGAAACAATTAAAGAAGGAAATCAAACGTCTCTGCAGACCGCGCTAAAACAATGATTTTCTTTCACCACCATCTTCACGAAAAATTAAAAACTGAATATCTTACAATAAAATATCTTTATATTTTGTATAACAGTTTAAAAGAGAGGTATGAACACCAGAAAACTGTCATCCTCCTAAGAGCTCATTATGAATGGTTACACCAGAAGTTGCAAGATTATAAAAGTGTTATTGAGTATAATTCTATACTTTTTAAAACAAGCTCAGTACTAAAATTATGCGGTGAGAAAATCACCGATGATGATATGCTAGAGAAAACTTATTCTACTTTTCATGCCTCAAATGTACTCCTACAGCAGCAGTATCAAGAGAAAATTTTCAAAAAATATTCTGAACTTATATCATATCTTTTAGTAGCTGAGTAGAACAATGAACTCCTATTAAAAGCTACTAGTTACACCTTACTGGCTCAATATCATTCCCAAAAGTGACCACAGTAAAAGGGATAATAATAATATACTGTATCACTGGAAGTAGTATAATTCAGAAAGAAGTAAAAATTTTCAGAATAATTCTTCAATGAAAAGTGAAGAGGTGTGCCATAGATGTAGAATGACAGGACATTAGTCACGTACCTATCGAATGGCCAAGCACTTAGTTGATTTATATCAAGCATCTATTAAAGAAAAGAATAAAAGAATTGAAACAGATTTAGTAAAACCATCAAATGATTTATTAGATTCAGTAGATTAGATATTACTCAACTTGATGTCACTGATTTCTTTAATTATCCTGAAGGTAGAATTGACCACTTAATTGGAGATGGAAGTGTTTCACTCAATTAATGTATTTTCTTTCTATTATTTGTAAAAAAAGTTTTGTATATTTTGTAGAATCATGGATCACATTGATGAGTTTTTTATCTCTGAGTTGAATGTTAAAGATATATGTCTAGCTGACAGTGCTACAACTCATACAATTCTCAAAGATAAAAAATATTTTCAAAATCTAACACTAAGTAAAGCCTATATTCATACTATATCAGGTTCATCAGATTTAATTTAGGGCTCCGGAAGAGCTTATATTGTATTGCCTAATGGTACCAAATTTTGTATTGATGATACTCTATTCTCTTCACAATCCAGAAAAAAATTTATTAAGTTTCAAAAATATACGTAGTAATGATTACCATATTGAAATGACCAATGAAAATAATAAAGAATATCTTCTTATTACTAAAACAATATCAGACCAGAAGCTCGTATTAGAAAAATTGTATGTTCTATATTCTAGATTGTATTATACAAAAATAAGAACAATTGAATCATATATGATAGTGCACCAGAAATGCATTGATCCCAAAGTATTAATGACTTAGTATGATCGCTTTGGACATTTGGGATCTATATTGATAAAACGAATTATTGAAAATTCGCATAGGTATTCCTTAAAAAATCAAAAGATATTTCTACCCAATGAATCTTTGTGCTCTGCATGTTCTCAAGGTAAGTTGATTATCAAACCATCTCCCTCAAAAGTTATTGTTGAATCTCCATCCTTTTTACAAAGGATTCACGGAAATATATGTGAACCTATTCATCAATCAAGTAGATCATTTAGATATTTTATGGTTTTGATTGATAGTCACATGTTTGTCTACTTTCTACTAGAAATGTTGCATTTGTTAGACTTCTTACTCAGATAATCAAACTACGAGCACAATTTCCTAAGTATCCAATTAAAATCATTCGATTGGATAATGCAGGTGAATTTTCATTTCAAGTTTTTTATGATTATTGCATGTCAATAGGAATAGATATTGAACATCATGTTACCCATACACATACTCAAAACGGTTTAACTGAATTTTGATCAAAAGATTTTAGCTAATCGCTAGACCTTTACTTATGAAATCAAGACTTCCTATTTCGGATTGGGGACATGCTATATTTTATACAACATCATTAATTCACATTAGACCATCTTCATATCATAAATATTCTCCATTATAACTTGCATTCAGTCAATAGCCAAATATTTTTCATTTTCGTACTTTTGGATGTGCTGTATATGTTCCAATTGCACCTCCACAGCATACAAAAATGGGTCGTCAACGTAGACTTAGGATATATGTTGGTTTTGATTCTCCATCTATTATCAGATATCTTAAACCCCTTACAGAGGATATGTTTAAAGCACGTTTTAAAATTTTTCACTTTGACAAATCCATTTTTCCATTAATGGATAACGAAAAGTCAGTACCTAAAGCACGACAAGTAATTAGTTGGGATAATAAAACTCTGTCTCAATTTGATTCTCCTACAAATGAATGTAAACTGGAAGTTCAGAAGATTATTCATTTACAAAATGTTGCAAATCAATTACTGGATGTATTTATAAACACTAAAGATGTAGTAAAATCTTATATTCCTGCTGTTAATACTCCAATAAGGATTAAAGTCCATGCAGGACGAATTGTCAAAACAGCAATAGGTGAGTCTAAAACACTCTTGAAGCGTGGAAGACCTATTGGTGCAAAAGATAAAATCCTCCGAAAGAAATTGATACAAAATGAATTTTGTATTCCTAAATAACCAATACCCACAATATAGGCTAAAAATATAATTGATGATCCAAAAGAGGTTAAATCTCCTATCTCAAAATTTCCTGAAAATGGATTTCTTGAAGAGGTGTTTTATAAAATATTTTCCCCTAAAGAGGAACGGGTACCTGAAAATAATGAGATCTCAATATATTTCATGAATACTGGAGAAATTCTAAATAGAAATAAAATTGTTGTCGACAACATATTTTCATATAAAATAACCATTGACATTACTAGAAGTAATGATGAAAGTGAGTCAAGAACCGTCAAAGAATGTCGATGTAGAAATGATTGGCCAAAATGGAAAGCAATTATTGAAACTGAAAATGTGTAATGCCTGTTGGATATAAGTGGGTATTTGTATGAAAACGTAATAAGAAAAATGAAATTAAACAGTATAAAGCACGGCTTGTCGCACAAGGTTTCCTGCAAAAACCCGGAATCAATTATGAAGAAACATATTCTCCCATTAAGGATGCATTCACATTTATATTTTTGATTAGAAATGCGGCTGATGGATGTGGTCACTGCATATTTATATAGATTTTTAGACCATGACATATATATATATGAAAATTCCTTAAAGATATAAAATACCTAAAGCATCTACAAGTACATCTAGAAATATGTACTCTATCAGATTACAAAGATCTTTATATGGGTTGAAATAATCCAGACGCATGTAGTATAATCGCCTGAGAGAATATCTATTGAAAGAAGGATTTGAGAATAATCCTATATGCCCATGTGTTTTTATTAAGAAATCAGAATTCGAATTTGTCATTATTGCGATTTACGTTGATGATTTAAATATTGTGGGAACTCCTGAAAAGATCTCAAAAATCGCTACATATTTAAAGAATAAATTTGAAATGAAAGATCTTGACAAAACAAAATTTTCTCTAGGCCTGCAACTCGTGCACTTACCAAATGGAATTTTTATTCATTAGTCTATGTATACAAAGAAAATCCTAAAACATTTTTATATGGACAAAACTCATCCCCTGAGTAATCCAATGATTGTTCAAATACTTGATATGAAGGATGATCCATTCCGTCCTTATGATGACGATGAAAAAATTCTTGGTCCTAAAGTACCATATCTCAATGCAATTGGAGTTTTGATGTATCTTACAAATTACACTCGATCAGATATTACATTCTCAGTTAATCTGCTTGCAAGATATAGTTCTGCACAAACTCGAAGGCGTTGGAATGGCATTAAACATATCTTTCGTTACTTTCATGGTATGGTTGATATGAGATTATTTTATCAACGTAGATCAAATCCATAATTGATTGGATATACAGATACAGGTTATCTTTCAAACTCACACAGAGGTAGATCTCAAATTAGATATTTATTTACTTATGAAGATACTGTCATATCATGGAGATCTGTTAAGCAGATACTATCTACTACTTCTTCAAATCACTCATAGATCATTACAATTCATGAAGCAAGCGAGAGTATATTTGGCTTAGATCAGTGATCAAACATATCCAAGAAAAGTGTGGTCTTCCAATGATTAATAATAGCCCAACAATTTTATATGAAGATAATACTACTTGTATCACTCAAATCAGAGGAGAATATATCAAAAGTGATAGATCCAAATATATTTCACCTAAATTCTTTTATACTCATGAACTTCAAAAAATATATAAAATTGATATCAAACAGATACGATCTAATGATAATCTGGCAGATTTATTCACAAAGACATTACTAACTGCGACAGTCAAGAAATTTGTGCATAACATTGGAATTCAAAAACTCAAAAATCTATCATCATGCATTTTTCAGGAGGAGTAAATGTCCTGAAAACTTATACTGATTGTACTCTTTTTTTTTTTTGCTAAGGTTTTGTCTCACTAGGTTTTACTTTGTAAAGTTTTAATGAAGCAATCTAAAAGCACTTATGGATACATAAGAAGACTGTACTATTTTTCCTTCGCTATTGGTTTTTGTTCCCATTGAATTTTTCCTTAGCAAAGGTTTCAACGAGACAAATTCTTTATAGGTAGTCATTCAAGGAGGAGTATAATAAATTCATTGGGAGGACGGATGTCGCCCCCTGTCCCACTACCAAATTATGTAAATGACCCTACCACTATTATTTTAAATCTTGCATAATGACTTATATAGTAACTTGTATAGTAATTTTAAGACTTATAAATATGGGTTTCAGTTGTTATAAACTTCATAAAAAATATATAGAAAAAAAAAAAAAGTTTTCCGTTTGTATTTACAACTCATCTTAACTCATCTTTATTTCATCATTATATTTTTATAATTTTTTATATAAAATACAAATTCCTATACACATTTTTCAAATCTCAATACACTTTTTTCAAATCCTAAAATAATAATAATATTAAAAAATAAACTAAATTCATCTCAACTCATCTCATCTAATCTCTGAATCCAAACAAAGAGTTTTAAAATAGTTTCTTTTCTCTTACAATAGTAATTTTTTTTTTTTTTAGTTTTATAACACCGATCATTTTTTTTTAATTTGTTTCTTATATATTGAGATAGACCGTAATTAATTGGTCCCGCCAATGATATTATGCTGATGACGTTATATACACACGAGCTGGCATCAACTAATCAGTTTTTATATAACTATTAATTAGCTATATAAAAATATTTTAGTGATATTAATTAAATAATCCTTGTAGATTTTATTTTCCGCCCACTAAAGCTCGTCCCAATTAGTCCAGCTAGCTTAGTACTGGACCAAAATGAATAAAATGCTTTAATTATCATAGTTGAGCCACTTGACATCCACGATCAATCAATATTTATAAATGGAAAATTCTACCACTCAAAGTTCAAATCATAATTCAGTACTTTTTAGGCGGCCCTTCATATCTCCCGATCCTAAAATTAGAATAAGGTCCGTTTGAATTTAAGAAAGATTTTAACTCATCTTAAGTTAATTTTTAATTTATTTTTATTTTATTATTATATTTTTTCAAATTTTCATATAAAATACAAATTCTAATATAATTTTTTAAAATTTCAATTTACATTTTTTAAATCTCAATTCAACTTTTTCAAATTCTAAAATAATAATAATATTAAAAAAAATAAACTCATCTCAACTTATCTCATCTTCTAATCCAAACGAGCCTAAGAGTTGTTTGGAGAGTAACATAAAATAAAAATTTTATAAATAGAAGTAAAATAATTTGTAAATAATATCTAATGAGATAGTTTGAGTTGACTATTTTTAAAATTTTGAGAAATGAGAAAACAAATTGAAGAAAAAATACTATAAAGTTAAAATATTATTTTATAATATTATTTTTATTTAAGAAATTTGAGAAATTCAATTATTTTTTACTTTTTGTTTGAAAGTTTTAAAAAAAAATTAATGATTAATTTGAAATAATTGTAATAATTAGTTTAAAAATTTTGTATCTAAATTATGTTTGAGAAGGAAATGAAATAAAATAAAGCTAAAAATTTTAAGATGAGATCTATTTCCAAATAAGTATAATTCTTTTATTTAAAAGACTAAGAAAGTAGCTAATGGATTATAATCACTTTTAGATCCAATAATTAATATCCATTACAATTCATCTGTACTATAGAATTAAAGCACATGGCCATCTGTACTGTATTTGTGGAAACTTCCAATTTCTATTAATTAAAAAATTAAAATGAAAGTCAAACAAAATAATAATTAATCAACGTAGAATTTAATGATAGGAACTTCATGATCCTAAATATATAACTCTTAGCACAAGAGATTTTTCTTTAAAAAAAGAAAAGGGAGACCTTTATACCAAAATATAACTGATGTTTGACCAAAATGTTTATCTTAACAATTAGTCCATGGATTTGACCAAAAGAAAATAGACGACAATTAACATTTGTCTAAGGTGAAAGGGTGATCACGAGTCAAAACAATCTTATTTGAAAGAGATTTGAAAAGGGTGCTGCATGCTTCTAGAATGAGGCGTTTTTGAATGTCAAACATGGGGGCCTGACTAATTAATAACAAAGATACATATGTTATGAATTGTAATGAACGAACGAAATTGCAGCCGCTCCTTATCCCACCACTAAAAATTATGTGAATGACCCCACCACTATTATTTTAAAATCTACATAGTGACTTGCATAGTAACTTACATAGTAATTTCAACGCCTATAAATATGGGATTCAGTTGTAATAAAATTCATAAGAAAATATAGAGAGAGAAAGAAAGTTTCAGTTTTTAAGATTTTCTTTTATATTTCTCTTGCAATAGTAGTAGTTTTTTTTTTAGTTTTATAACACGTTATCAGCACGAGGTTCTACCGATACTGAAGTTAGTGGTCTTCTACTTCAAGTAAGTTTTTCAATATATTATTTGCAGTCCATGAGATAAATATTAAAGGTAATATTGCTGAATATTATTTGATAAAATTTTATTTTTATTCTCATGATAATGTGAATATATTTCTTAAATTCACAGATTTATTTTTGTAATATAATGTCAAATATTGAGATTTATTACTATTAACATTTCTAAAAAATGTTATTTATCCAGGGTCCTTGATGAGATCTATTTGGATATGATGATGAACTTGAAAGATACAATCATAGAAGGAATCCATGTGTCCCTGAAGGACCGTGCTGTGTATCTCATAATGAAAAATCATCTTACTGTGTGAAATAAATTAAGAGAGTGATATAAGCACCAGAAGATGTAATTCTCTCAAAAGATCATTATAATTTATTGCACCTGAAGTTGCAAGATTTTAAGAGTGGTATTGAATATTCTGCACTCTTTAAAATCAGCTCAATATTAAAATTATGTAGTGAAAATGTCACTGATAATGATATATAAAAGAAGACATTATTTTTCATACTTCGAATGTGCTCCTGCAGTAGCAATATCGAGAGTGAAAGTTCAATAAATATTCTGAACTTTTGTTTTGTCTTCCAGTGATTGAGCTAAATAATGAGTTTTTGTTACACCAGTTACGTCCTATTAATAATATTGAATTTACACAATTCCCAGAAGTGAACGGGAACTAAGGGCGTAGACGTGGTAGAAAAATTATAGAAATGTTGGTCCCAAAAGCGACAACACTAAAGATGATAAAAATATATCGTATCACCAGAAGTGATCAAACTCAGAGAAGGGTAAAGGTCCTCAAAATAATTCTTCATAAAAAGATAAAGATGTTTGTCATAGATGTGGTATGATTAAACAGTAGTCACGTACCTGTTGTACGGCCAAGCACTTGATTTACTTATGCTAAGTTTTTATATATAAGCTTATTAATATTTCATCATGTTTTGAAATAATGAAATATTGGTGCCCGAAGCACGACAAGAAATTACTTGGGATAATAAAGCCCTGTTTAAATTTGATCCTCTTACAAATAAATGTGAACTAGAAGTTCAGAGGATTATCTATCTGTAAAGTGTTGCAAATCAATTACATGATATATTTACTGACACTAAAGGTATTGTAAAATCATATATTACTGCTGTTAATGCTTAAGCAAGAATTGAAGTCCCTGAAGGACGAGTTGTTAAAACAGCAATAAATGAGTCTAAGATACACCTGAAGTGTTGAAGACCTATTGGTGCACAAGAAAAATAAAAATCGGTACTTATGAAGAAACCGTATTTTCTGTATAAAATATAATCCTTCTGAAGAGGAAACCTTCTGAAAAGGTAACTCCTGAAAAGTATAACTCCTAAAGAGAAAACTCCTGAAGAGTATAAACCTCCTAAAGAGTATAAACCTCCTAAAGAGGAACCTCCTGTAGAGGTGTTTCATGAAATGTTTTCCCCTGGAGAGGAACAATGAGATCTCAATACATTTCATGAGTACTGAAAAATTTATGGATAGAAATAAAACTGTTGTCGACAACATATATAATAACACTTGACATTACTAGAAGTAATGAAAAAAGTAAGCCAAAAAGCGTCGAAAAATGCCGACGTAGAAATGATTGACCAAAATGAAAAGCAGTTATTAAAACTGAATTAAACTCGCTAGTGAAGCGAGATGCATTTGGACCTGTTGTCCAAACACCAAAGGGTGTAATATCTGTCAAATATAAGTGAGTATTTATACGAAACCGTAATGCGAAATGAAATTGTGCAGTATAATTTGTCGCACAAGGTTTCCTGTAGAAACCTGAGAGCAATTATGAGGAAACATATTTCCTTGGTATGAATGCAATCACATTCATATTTTTAATCGATTTGGTTATTACAAAAGGATTAGATATGCAGTTAATGAGTGTGGTCCCTGCATATTTATAAGGATCATTAGATTATTACATATATAAAGATTTACGATACTTGAAGCATCTAATCCAAGTACATTTAGGAGTGTGTAGTTTATAAAGTTTCAAAAATCTTTATATGGGTTAAAGCAATCCGAACGCATGTGGTATAATTGAATCAACAAGTATATATTGAAAGAAGAATTTAAGAATAATCCTATATGTCCATGTGTTTTATCAAAATTCGGATTTACCATTATTGCAGTTTACGTTGTTGATTTACCTTATTAGAACTCTTGAAAAGATTACAAGGATTGCTATAAATTCAAGGAATACATTTGAAAAATAAAGATCTTATTATTCAATTCATAGATGAGTTACAAGAATTTGAGACTTCTAGCCTCATCTCTCAAATGCATTTGCTCTCCATAAAGCAACATACCATCCTTATCTAAAGGATTAGGCAGTCGAAATGAAGAGGCAAGTAAGGATTTTAAATCCTTATTCTCCTGCTTTAAATCTGAAATTTTTCTGTCAGACTCTTGAACGAGTCGTTGAAGTACAGAAACCTTCTCGTTAAGCTCCTCAATCCCTCGATTTTTGGATTGTAATCGGTTGGAAAATCCAATAATAGAGGAGGAGTATCGGGTGCCGAGAGTCACCAGTTCATAAACAGCTTCACGATCTGACTTATTAGCCAGATCATTTGCTTACTGCAACATTGCACCTGCGGATGATACAGGATCAACTTGAAATTGAGGTGAAGGATACCTCATATGTTGATTGTGAGAAATAGTAAAAGGAAATTGATGAGCCATTGGAAATTTGTAGAATAAGAATACAAATACAGATGAATTATAGATATGAGAAGAAGATTTGATGTGTACTAAATGAAACTAAAGACGGTTCTTATAGAAATGGAAATAAGAACAAGACAAACCATCATCTCTTCAAATCTCACTTTATAAGATATGCTGGATGCATAATTTCAAAAGCCAGCGAGATTAATTACAGCTATCCCTATTTTCTTGTAAACGCTGAACCTCTGCCGATAGCTGCTGTTGTTGACTTTGTATCTGTGCTCTTTCTCGTTCCAGCTCTTCTACTCGTGTTTTCAGGTCACGAGAATACCAGTCTACAAGTTTCTTCAGCTCCTTGTTTTCTTGTCTTAAATCTTTATTTTTACTATCTTTAGTTGCAAGCGTTTGATGCAACTCAGATATTTGATTTTTAAGATGATCAACCTCACTCGTTCTCGCCAGTAGCCTCTGAGACATGGTTGTAAGAGATGCAGCATATTGAGCACTGAGGGTTCTTAATACTGTAACAATTTCAGCATCAGATTTACTAGAAAGATATATCTCTGCTCTTATCATGGTGTTTACAGCCTTAGGAGAAAATATAAGTGGTTGAAGTATAAAAGGTTCGTGGTTTAAATCTGGGACATTAGAATTTCTATCAGACATAATATCGTTCTGGATGAACAACAATTGAATCTATGAGGAATGCGAGATCTTTATTCTGGAATAAACCAATGGTAAAATTGGTTATATTTAAACAACAACCCGAAACTTTCAAATCTCTTCAAGATCTTGTTTGTCCACAATGTCAAGCGGATTTGATTTTCCGCCGAACCGATAATATTAAACCTCAAAACTTTTACAGCTTTTATCATACATAGTTGGTTTCCAATGTTATTTCCGTCGTATATAAACAAGTTCTCCCTAATAACGCCGAATGAGGGGGAGAAAATTTTAGATGAAAATATTATCATACTCTCTCTAATGCATTATTTAGTTGGAGATCGTGTTTGAATTCTTAACTTGTTATATATACTGAAATCATATTTGCTTATTACTTGAAACACTAACGCATATTATCAGGGGGAGTTTAAGTATTACTGCAGGTATCAGATTTCTATTAAGTTTGTCAACCAGATATTATTTTTCATCTTCAAATCGCTCAGAGATTATTACAATTCATGAAACAAGTCGAGAATATATTTGGCTGAGATCAATAACTCAACAATTTTATACGAAGATAATGCTACTTGTATCATTCAAATCAAAGGAGGATATATCAAAGATACGATCAAGTGATAATTTGGCAGATTTATTCACGAAGGCATCACCAACTGCGACATTCAAGAAAATTGTGCAGAATATTAAAATGTGAAGATTCAAAAATCTATCGTCATGCACTTTCCAGGGGGAGTAAAAGTCATGAAGACTTGTGTTAATTGTACTCTTTTTCCTTCGCTAAGGTTTTATCCCATTGGGTTTTCCTTTGCAAGGTTTTAATAAGGCAATCTTAAAGCACTTGTGGATACATAAAGAGACTGTACTCTTTTTCCTTCGCCATTGGTTTTTCTTCCCACTGGGTTTTTCCTTGGCAAGATTTTAACGAGACAGATTCTTTATGGGTGGTCATTCAAGGGGGAGTGTTATGAATTGTAATGAGCGAACGAAACGGCAGCCGCTCCCTGTCCCACCACTAAAAATTATGTGAATGACCCCACCACTATTATTTTAAAATCTACATAGTGACTTGTATAGTGACTTACATAGTAACTTGCATAGTAATTTCAACGCCTATAAATATGGGTTTCAGTTATAATGAAATTCATAAGAAAATATAGAGAGAGAGAAAGAAAGTTTCAGTTTTTAAGAATTTCTTTTATATTTCTCTTGCAATAGTAGTAATTTTCTTTTTAGTTTTATAACAATATACATACATACATATATATGTATATATATATAATTGTATATGGGTACTGCTACAGGACTGAAATCCCTACCGACTTTAGACCGATTAGTTTTTTTTTTTTAACTTTTATTTTATTCAATTTTTAACATCTTTATTTTTATTTATGAAAAATATATAAAATTAATAATATTCACTTATTTAATCACTGAGATTTAAAAAAACAAAAACAAAACAAAACAAAACCAGTCAACTATCGGTATAATCTTTGGTTCACATAGCATTATCCAATTGTGCGTGTATATATATATATATAATGTACGTATAGTTTTTTTCCGCCCAAAAATAACTCATGCGCTCGAAAATAATAATTCATTTATAAATACCATGAGTAATAAAAAAAAAAACCTTATTATCTTTGAACTAATGTTTTGAATATTGTACTGGTAGACGTATCGGTCAAGACATTAAAACGAAATATTTCATTATTAATATCATCTCGTGTATCATTTCAAAATAATATATATATATATATATATATCTAAATTATATATCTAAATACATATAAAAATTATATTTTGAAATAATAGTCAATATATGAATAAATTATATATAAATTAATAAATATATATATATATATAAGTATTTTAGTTTGAATTGAGGTAAAGAAATAGCAAAAAATGAAAAAAAAATTCAAAATCCGATATGGCAAAACATAAGCTGAAATATTGGCCGGTACAATCGAAATAATAATTGATAAAATCGAAATATCTATCAAAACGAAATAACAATATTTTTGTACCGAATCACTGGCCAGTACGGCATGTTTCTACCTCACTTTAAAAACTATTGACCTCTTTTTGAATAATTAATATGATGTAAAAGCAAGAAAAATAATAAACACGTCATTTTTCACCTCACTTTACATCATCATATTTTAAAACGAGAAATATTTATGTAAAATATCTTATAAAAGTACTATCATTTTATAAAAAATATATCCCCGTTTTAAAATATATATTATAAAATGTATTATGCATTAATCGTACAGCAAGGCCAATTTTTGGGTTGGTATGCTGTCTACGTCCTAGGTGGATTTTCTGGTCTATGCCAAGTTGGGTATACTGATCAATTGATTATGGACCCCCCAGGCCACTCACATCCAAGTCATAAATACATACATACATATAATGTTTTATAAGGTCAAACATGCCAACTTTTTTAAGCCATAGACTAGTAACTAAATGGAATATCGATATTAAATGCTTTACAAGAACATGATTTCTACTAGACTTTCAAATTTAAAAACTAGCTTAGTCAATTAATTGATGGTATTTACAAAAATAACATTACTTTAAAACATAATTATAAAAGAGTTACATCTCAATGAATACTCATTAGAATGCCATTGAAACAAACCATGCCCAATAGCACAAGTACGCAAGAATCAAGATACGTACTCAAATCAATTTGATGGAAGTAACCGTGGGACTTGGGAGTGATTGCTATTGATTGGACTTCTCTTTCTAGGCCCATAATGGTCCAACCCAGCCATACGGACCCAACACATAAAACCTCGGAGGCCCGCCCAAACCAAAAACTCCTAATTAGACTTGGTCTCATCTTCTTGCTTTCGCTATCTCCTCTTTCTCGAGTTGTTTCTTCTTGCACCTTACCGTTCTGGGCCATCGACCATGCTTGGCGACTCCGACGGCTCAAGACGGATGGGGAGCTCACTCGCCACTCTCTTTTTAAAAAAATTTTAAACACTAATTTTGTATTTATAAATGGTGGTCTAAAACTTTATAATTTATTCCATTTGAATTTGATTAGATGTCTATACATAAAATATCGACGGGGAAAATGTTTTCCTTCTCTCCACAAGATAATTGGGAACTTTTGAAATTAATGATCAAATAGAGAGATTAAACAAATGAGTAATAATAAAATATATTCACAATGTATTTTACAACCTTTTTACAATCTTATATAATATTCAATGTAGTTCTCTAAAATTTGGAACTCATATCAAGTTCCAACTCAAAATTAATAAATAAATTAATGAAATGAAATGGTTAATGAAGTGATACATCTCATTGATCAGCTAACAAATAGTTGCGTCCATATCATTATCTTAAAGCTGGATGGTCATTGTGAACCATCAACACCACAAACTTATTCCACTAATGCATTATCTGACAAAGCAACATAGTCTTTTATCTAAAAGGCAATCAAAGTTGAGGCGAAAATAAAATGCTTGTATTTCACGAAGAACAGACTGCTGTCTTCTTACCTGTTAGAAGTAGAAGAGGCATGCCCACACATTCTGTCCAAGCACATTATGCAAATCAATCGAGCCTGTTGTAAATTGCATGTTTTGATGTTGATCCAAGGACATTTCTAAGCAAAGTTCATCCTATCAGTCAAAAGCTGAAACCAAACATAGTATAGTTCTTTCATTAAGACACCGGGCAAAGTCTCCGTCTCACTATTCAACCAGATCATAAAATCATCGCCAATTATAGCATAACATCCAACAAAAGGGCAACCAAACAAATGACCCATACGCTTCAGTCCCCGTGCTGCATCAACATTGATTTTTTTTTTCGGTTCATATTAGTTATTCTCCTTCTTTCTTTCTATTTAAAAACAGAAAACAAAAAAGAAGAGAAGAGAGTACATGGGAAAAATGAGACTCTTTTACGCCCTCTTGGGCTTCTTGGCGACCCCTTCTTTATTATCATTCTCTGCAGCCTTTTTCTTATCCTTTCTCTCCCTCTTCTTTAGAGCTGTCATGTGGACCTTGAGGATAGTTGCATAAGAAGCTTGAAAGCGCTGATGATCCTTTGCTCCAACCTTACAAGTAAAAGCCAGTAAAAATGGTTTAGACAGGCACCAACCTCTACAATCATGAAAGTTCCATTGAAAGTAGAGAGAATACAAACAGAGCATGTCCATCAACTTAGACCAATCTGGAGAATGGTCAATACTGATCCCTATTTTGGCTCCATTATCAACTACATAAGAACTGCATTTTCTACTAGATATAAAAGATTGAAAATTCTTATTCAAAAGACCACACAATCCATCAGCTCTGATATATATATATACTATATATATATATATATATATTTTATAAGATCATCAGCTCTGATATTAATCTCAATCATGTTCTCCTAACCTAAAGAACCACTTACCAACAATTCTTCACCATCAAATAGAATAGAAGGAACCTCTAACCACAACCACGCAGCAGCAACTACATACTTGCCCACTCTAAAGGTAATACCTAAAAGCATCAGTATCATGAATTCATTTTTTCCAAGAACATTTGATTTGTTCCCGTAAACATGACTACATGAAAAAAAAAAAAAGTAGCAAGGAAGTCCTAGGAACTCAAAAAGTTTTGAGGGCTGTTGGATCTCAGAAGAAAGTATTTTGCACAGAAACCAACCAGTATTATCTCAAAGTTCTCCTCCTCCAAGATTGGGTTTTTTTTGTGGGGTGGGGGGGGGGAGGAGAGGGGTGAAGTAGCACAGCTACCAAAATTGACCAATCACCCATGACAGAGTCCTCTCATTTAAATTAATTTTCAGAAACCATCCTCAATACACCAAGATCCCTTGCAGATTGCGGCTTGGGGACAATCAAATTATATGGACCAACACCTCGATATTCTAACCATCTTGAAATCAAGAATTCCACAGGCTCCCTGCTCCAGCAAAATTTATAAGAGAAACTACCCAAAATTGCTCATTGACAACGTATCTAAACACAGCTCAAATTCCAACGGAACTCAGGAAACCACTGAAGAAATGAGAAAATATAAAACACTTGGAACCACATAACAAGTGCATAATTTCCTACGGTGTTAAACAAGCAAACAGGCATACATCACTTAATTCGAGAAAATGCATAGAATCTCAAGTACGAATGATGCCGCTTAATAAATGAAGAGCAAGCGATGAACACAAAGGACAAAGAGTACATACTGAAGTAGAAATGGCCTTTTTCCCATCAGTAGCACGGATGAGGCATCTATACTCAGTTTCGCCCCCACTTGCCATTTTATTCCTCTGCACCTTAGACTTTAAGGATGCTAAAGGACCACAATAATGAAAAGCATTGATTAGAATGCCAAACAGAACATCCAAAAAAATCATCATCCCAATTATAAAGAAATGGAATGCAGAGGAAAAATCAACACATACATCGTTTAAGAGTAACCCAAACAGAACCCTTCTCGGTGGTGTGCTCAAACATGCTAGTGAGTTCATTAAGAAACGGATCTAGCTGTAGAAGAACCTGAAAAAAAAAAATGTGGGGACGGGAAAGGAACAGAAACTCAGTTTAGAATCACGCCCAATCACCAAAGAAATCAAAAGCATGCACAAAAGCAGCCGCGAACAGAGGCACCCGAAAGAGGACTATATTCACCATATAAACAAGAAATTATACTTTTGACACATGTAACTCGTTTATAATGAACCCAAAAGTAACAACAATACAATTTTCCAATTGAGTATGGAATTGAAAACCGCCAACATATGAAAATTAAGAAAAATTAAACTGGCAGTGACGAATAGCTAAGTAACGAATTCAAGCATTGTCCATAAATACAAACACAAATGCATATACATATATACATGGGCAATATCGCCCAGAGAACGCAGACGTAAAGTGAGTAACAAAACCTCTTACTCGCAGTAATATATTGGACAACAGGATAAGCAATAACAGGTAGTACAAAAATATGAAGACATAATAGAAAATAATAATTGGATTTTAAAAATGAACAAGTGCCGTATGCTGCAACCCAATAAATATACATAAATAGGAATTTAAGTCAAAGGAACAGAGAAAATGGAATAACCATGATGAAGGCAGCAGTTGAACTCTAATCGCCGATGCAAAACCCTAATAAAGGTCTGTTTCTCTGCTCTGTCTCTCTCAGTAGCAAATTCCCTTTTGCAGTTAAATTGAGACTTATAAAGCTTCTCTTTTCTTTTCTCTTCTTCTTGTTCCTCCTCTTCTTTTTATTTATTTATTTAATTTTTTTTTCTTGATGTCAGGTATTGTTTTTACTTTTTATTTTTGTTTTCTTTCGGCCCCGGATCGGGTAACAAAGAGCAGTGCGTTTTGGTGCATGACAGCCCGGTCAAATAAACGACAAGTCGTTTCGTAAAATTGCAGCTTACTTGACCATTGATTTCCAACAGCAAGTCGTTGATTATGGGGATTATACTTGGATAAGGCTTTTTCTGGAGAACGCGAATTGTCTCTGAAGAACACGCATGGCTTCAATCACAGCCACGTTGAAAACTGTTCCCTCAGAATTTCAACTGCAACTCCGAACTTCCAGAGTATGAAAACCAAAAATGGATTCTTTTTTTTTTCCCGCAGTTTCAACAGCTCTTTAAGGAGTTTCATGAACAGTTGTCGTTATGTCTTCTGGTGTGTGTATGTGTATCGAAACAACAATGAAATGCAACTATGCAAGGTTTAACTGTTATGGGCTAATGGATTAGTGGGGTTAAGAAATAATGGATGCTTTTTCTAAGGAACTTATGTAATATATTTGATAATATCCCGACTTTTGATCCCTCATAAAAAACAAATAAGTTCCCAACTTTTGAAGTCGTACGATTGCTTCTATTTTCATTTACGCTTCGAGTGAGACCAGTGGTATCTTCGCTAATTAGCCATTTGAAGCTGGAAGAACAGTTCTAGTTCTGGGTATTTTGATTGATTTTATGATTATTCAAGCTCTAGTTGGGCATTGATGAATGTTCTGAACATTCAAGTTCTTGTTATTTTTTACAGCAATTTTCTGTGACAAGCTGCCGCAGTTATATTCTCACAGGTCGAAACTCCACATGCATCAATTTCTGTAATGTGCAGAAATATCTGTGCAGGAGGTAAATCACTAATTTTATGTAAATTTCTTTTTTCCATGTTTTAATCCTTATATAACATACCAACAAATCGTATTTACGTGAAATTATTAGTCTCTCTTTAATGTCCTAGTTTTTTTGCTTTCCAAACTAACCAGCATTTTGAAGAGCTAACTCTATTGTAAAAGACTGACAAACAGTTATAAAAACCGATATGCACATGCAAAACATTTCTAGAAATCTTTTACTTTATTGATTGATTCACATCACCTCTTATAATATGCTAAATATCCAAAAAGATTTCTTTTTCTATGCGTATGTATGTGTATCTGTATGTTTGTGTAAACTTTTTATAGGGTTGCTTCAGTTTCCTAACTTCAATCCCCCTGCTGCTTACAGGATTTACTTCTTGTACAGTGAAACTTTTGAATTCCATACCTTTGAAGCTTTACATCTAATTTCATTAAGATTTAACATCTCCATGTGCTGTTTGATTTAATTTTCCACCATTTTCGACATTTATGAATTTGACTTATAGAAGTATTTTTGTTGTTTTCAGGTTATTAATTCGTCCTAGTCCCCATAGGGGTCCAACACATTTTCCCAGACAGATATCTGCATCTAGTTCAGGTGAAGTTAATTTCAAACTTAATTGTAAATATGTGCTGTTTTTTTATTTTGCCTCTTCATTTTTTACTTTATTGAAATCTGACTTCTACATGTGTTTTGGCCAGTAATCGAGTGACTTGGTGTTGTAGGGTTGGAGGCATCTATTACAGATCAGAAGGACAATGCAATAACATTGAAAAATGCTGAGATAGTTATTGAATCTCAGGATGAAAATAAGATACAAGTGAGCCTGCTAGATAAAATTTTTGCTACTCATGTGTTTTCAATTGTTCATCCCTGATAGCACATGTTTTGGCTTTTATGCGGAGTGATGATATGACTTGATGTTTGTTTCCATTTCTTTTCTTCTTACCTACGGATTTCTTCTTGCAAAGTATGCCAGTTAAAACCTTTGCCTTTTACCCTGACCAAGTCTTTCCTAGGAGTCTAACTGTTAGAATTTGTTCGAACTCTGAGATGCTATGGACATGAGCTGTGTCAAGACTCTGTTTGAGGCCCGAATTTGGACCTGCCTTTGCTCATTATTGACCTTTCAAGCTCAGGCCTCTATTATCAAAGACACCTTATATGTATTAAAATTTATTTGTTTTTAGTTTGTTGTATTGATGATCTGTCAATGAAGATCACATCTCATAATTTATTCCCATTTGCTCATCAATGAAACTACGGAATTATCATTATCATTATCAATGTGAAAGTACCAATTGTCACTTTTTAATATTTTTTTAAAAAAGGACTACATTTTTACCTCTGTATAATGAATGTGAATGAATTAATTTATAAATTACCAAGTTGAACTGATCAAGTTCTCCTTGGTTTGGCTGGATTTGCTTGGCTTGTCAACTTTTATATACTGCATATGGTTTTGAAGGTTGTTATTTTAGTTCATGAGGATGGGAGAAGAGAGGATATAACTGTTGATCAGTTTGTCTGTCTGTTGTTAAATTCTATTTATTATCTAGTTAGCCATTGATCTTGCAGTTCGTATCTCTGGAAGTTGTTGCTGAACTGAATCATACAAACTGCTAAAAAATGTTAGCTCTGGGGCAATAAATTACTTGTACCATTGGGGAACTCAGCCCAGATTTCTCTATGTTTCTGGATTACTAGTATTCAGGATTGGACCATCCTTTCTAATGCCGTCATGATGTTCAATTGGTAGCTAAGAGTGCAGTTGCCTGGGGATGAGACACAAACAGTATTTGATAAGGTTTTGGCAAATTTAGCTCGCACAGCACCACCAGTTCCTGGATTTCGCAGGCAAAAAGGAGGTATTACATTGATTTCCATATGCTTAGGTTGTTCAAGTGGTAACCTTGCTTTATGTCTATTATCACCATAAAGAATATGAATATTGTCTTGGAAATGAAATTTCTCAAGATAGGGTTCCTATAGGCACTGCTACAAAAGGTAGATGATAGACGTGTGGATGATTGCTAATATTCATAGTTGCTTTATAATTTATTTATTAAAAAATTGAAAAAATAAACACTCAAGTTTTATTGAAAAACCCTCACTTATGACAAAGGAATACTGTGGTTACATTCCAATAAAGCCCAAAACCAAGGTTTTAAAAACCAAAGCTATAAGCAAATAAAACTTTTAACAACCTTCTAACCATAGACATGTATATATGTCAATTTGTGTGTCACTTATAAAAAAACATATATTATACGTCCATCATTGTTTTGTTCCGTCCAGAGTATGTTTACCTTTTAAAAATAAATCTGTCCTATTTCCCCAAAATATTTAGATTTAAGATCAACCAACAAATGATGTATTCCTTTTGCTGCATCCAATTTAATTCTTATCTAGTATATAACTTATAACATGAAGGGGTTGTAAAAACGAATTGAGTTGATTGTTTTAGCCTTTTAGCTATATTTTTTATGGGCCAACTGGTGCTCCAGCCTTTCATCTGATATTAAATGGTTGAAAGAACATGTTCAAAGGCTTGGGTATCATAAAATTGGAAATGTTGTCTGAGGTTAATGAATGTTTTGACCTCCTGTTTGTTAGTGCATAGATGTAGATGGTTATAATGATATATCTTTATTATCGTTTTATGAATTATTTGCATTTCTGCATCTTATTAATTTGTCACAATATGAATTCTAACAATATTTGGTTTTGCTTGTGGGCTGGTGCTACTCAAGGAAAAACATCACAGGCAAGTGGCTTCTGACCTTAGGCTTTATTTAAAAAAAAAAAATAGAAGTACTAATTTATATTGCATAAATTTTGGTTGTGGTTAAATCTGCCTGTTTATACTTATAACTATTACACCTGCTGTTTTATCCTTGACCCACTGTTCCAAATTTCCAATTCTTAATTTGGTCTAAATGTAGATTACTTGAAATTCCTTGTATTTTTCTATAAATGAAATGACCACCACAGTATTCTTCATATCATCAAGCTTTACTACCGATGCTTTCTTTCTACGGAGCCTTGGATCCCTGACCTCCGCCCTTTACTGAGTGTCTGCAAGTATGCTAGATGGACAAAGGAGCCTGAGTTACGGGCTGCTGTTTCTAGGAATCAATGAATTATCATCATCCATTCATCACATCTTGCGATATGGGGGCTCTGGCATGTCTACATGAAGGCATTTCAGTACCCAAAAAATTAGACGTCGAGTTACTTCTCTTGTGACAAAGCCTGCATTTTTTCCTTCCAATGGTTTATCACTGAAAAATATTAAACGTATGCACCAAATTTCAACATCTGTGTTGAGTTTCACATCACATATCATGTTTGTGAACAAATGTTTCAATGAACTCCATATGCTGGATGTTTGTGAATTTCTGGAATTTAATAATTAGATTCAGATCCTCTGGAATTTTCCTACTCACACTTTTGGGCCTATAGTAAAAATAGAATAGTGTCATATGAAGTAAGCCCTAAAGTGTCACATGTAGAAGTTCCACAAACATAAATACACCCACTGTTACTGAAACAAATCAATAATAATTCGACTAGTGTCTCAGGATGTATTTATGTTCGTGGTGCCCCTTACACTGTTACACATTTCCTAGTATCATAACAATGTCACTGAAGTGGGAGAGATTATGAGGCTTTTATGTGTTTAAAATACCCTAATCTTAGATGGTGCTGTCTATTCATTACATGTTTTACGCCGTTGTCGTTGGTGATGGAAGTGTTATATGCCGTTGGTAATGAAGGGTTTAATGGGCGATTATGTGCTTCCAGGCTATTACGTTTTGTGTGTTTTACCATTTAATTGTTGTTGGGTTGTTTGGGCTTGAGTCAGGCCTTTTATCTAGTTGCTTAGCATTTGTTTGGCTCGTGTATTTTGGGCATTTCAATAAGTCGGTGCACTTAGTAAGTCGGTGACATTTTAGTATAAATAGTTGATAGAGCTAATCATAGATGTGTGTAGAACATTTGAGAACTTTTTCTACTTTTCTGAATTTGGAGGAAGCCTTCCCTCGAAAAAGGCAACGTAATTCTTAGTCAATACAGTTCATCAGTTTTCATCTAAATCTTCCATTATTTCTTTCTAATTCATCCACACTGTTACATTATACCACCATCTTTCTTTCATGCTACTATGTAAGATGTGAAATAATTACCACCATTAGATGATTATTTATTGAATGATTCTTTATCATCTAATAGTGATAAATATGTCCTATCTTACATAGTCAAATGAAAGTAGAATGAAAGTGTGGTGTATAACATTACTCTTAGAAATATTTTTTATGGAATTCTCTGTTGTGCCTGCATTTGGTGACACAAACCGATGGCTTATCTCAGGTCCCGAAGAGCTTCCTCTTACAGATAATTGGTGAGGATCGGGTCACCAAGTTTGTCATACAAGAGATTGTTAATTCAAGCCTGGCTGACTATGTCAAGAAGGTATTTTCATTGTCACAACTCCCTACATGCGTCTATTTTAGAAGACTCAATTAATCATTTTCTTCTTCAATATCTTCTTTAACTTAATACCAGGAAAATCTCAAGGTAAAGGATAACAAAATTAACACAACCCAGACGGCAGCAGAACTGAAGTCACTGTTTACTCCTGGGAAGGAATTTGGATTTAATGCCATAGTTGAACTTGAAAATTCAGAAACCGAGACATTGAGCTGAATCTACTAAATGTAAATTGGTGATTTTGGAGGAACATTTAATTCTTTCTTCATTCGCCCTACTCTTTCGAGGCTTTCTGCATTCTCCAATTATTGAGTGCGACCTTGAAGACCTCGTGTTTGTTTGTTCATTGCTATCCCTGATGGGCTCTACCTTTTAATAATGAAATCGTCATTTCGTATATTAACATTAGAGGGTTTAATGTTAAGGGCTGAAGCCGAACATGTTCACAAATAAATAAAAATCCAAGAAGATACAAAACTGTGATTTTCTTGAGTGCAAAGTACTGTTCACTGTCCATTCTTGATGAAAACGGTGTACCGTATTTTTGTTTGAAATACACACTCCTTAAGCCAACCATTGTACCATGTCTGTGGTAAACACGACCGATGTACATCTCCATAGAATATTGGGAACAAACGAAGGCCTGTTTTTGCTTCTGGTTCTGGTGGCAATAGCAGTTGCGCAAATGCTGCCATGCCCCATAGTCACGACTTAAATACTAAACACTGCAGCATAGTGTGTACGTTTTTTTTTTTTCTTTTAATTGGAACTGGGTGCTTGGAACAGCATCCCAACTAATCCTGGGGATACTCAGGCCTTCGGCAAGGAGTCTTTGTGCTATTGGGTATCTTTCTGCTATTGTAAGACAACTCCAATCAATTGATTTTGTTTTATTTCTTGAATGGAAGACAATTCCTCGATTCTGCTGGGATTATTGCAGAGAGCTGTGTGTTCTGCGAAGCCAGCTACAAAGATAAGATTCTGCTTTTACGCTGATATGATTCCTCAGGAGTTTGCCCTCCAATCTATCAGCAACCAAAGAAAGCAATGGGTAAGAGCAGTGCTACTCTTCCCCCTGCATTTGTCATCTCTGGACCAGAATACCAGAATAACAGGAGAATGAAGAACCAGGAAATTTTTGGAATGCATGCACGAGAAACCTTGTAGAGACAATTTGAGAATACAGCAAAAGAATAGCAGTATTCCGTTCATGCACTTTCTAAATTAGCGAATAGCAAATCTAGCACGTTTACATAACTCAACGTTGCCTTTCAAGCTTCTTCCACAAGTAGAATGCTCTTCGAATGAGTGAATCAGCTGAAAATCCTTCTGCATAAGCACTGATGGCATTTAAGAGGCTTGTGAATTTCTCCCCATCATCCTGTAAAAATTTAGAATTAGCTAAAACTCATCCACCTACGGTGCAGAAAAGGTACACTGGTGAACACTAAGAGACTAACAGAAATCAAACACCTAGCACAATGCAGGATTCAGGCACTTATGCTTGCAAATGATTTAAGAGTAGCAAAATCAAAAGTTTAATTAGCCAACAAGTATTCCTGAGATAATAATTGAATAAAGAAAGAGAAATTTGCCTAGCTATAGTTGCACAAACCTCTGGTTTGTTAAATGTGAGATCTCTGGTAGCAAATGGTACCATGTAGAATGGAAGATCCGAACGTAGCAGGGCCTATCATAGCATAAAGCTTTCACATATTAAAACTTATTCCACTAACAATTTATTCAAGCACATCACTACTGATCAATGAAAATGAAGACGATGAGCATTGGTTACTTCCTGTTAGACAAGTTGGCTGAATCACAGTCATTTCCCAAATGTTTGGATATATGTATTAGGCCTAGTGACAATGGATAATTGAGAGGACATAAAGGGTCCAACTGATGCATATGAGCAGCAAAGTCCAGTTGACTACATACAATCATTTCTCCACCTTTTTGTTTGTAGAGTTGGCTGAATCACACAATCATTTCTCCACCTTTTGTTTGTAGAGGAAACATTGAAATTTGGCCTTCAAAATAGCTAGAACAAAGCAGTCGCAGGGGAAAGGAAGACAACCGCAAGGGGTGGAGAATTCCATTGTCATGTCCAATATTGGTGTTTCTTAAGCTCTTACGAAGGCATAAACTAACAAATAGGAAAAAGGCTATGGTGAGTTTTGGGAGTAGATTGTGGTATCTTGTTTTCTTTAAAAGAAAAGGAAACCATTAGGATTAGAAAACTCAGTATTGTAAATAGCAATCAGAAATCTCGTCATAGATAAAGAGACTTCCTCGTGACGAGGCACTGACTATTGAAATGCGCTCGAAATCATCTGTCAGGAGTAGTACATTTAAGTAGGTGTCATGCTTGATAAGGATTGGTGTAGTAAATGTATCTCCCCACCTAATTTTAAATTTCTAGTTGGATGTTTTGACATGGACTGAGTCTAGTTTTTTTTTTTTTGTTGACATGGACTGAGTCTAGTTTGTTCGTATCGATCAGACTCTACATGCCAGGCATTTTTGTCTTTACATTCCAATGGGTGAAAGCCCGAACAAAGGCTCTCTCAATTGGATTTACTTTTCAATTTGTCAATCAATTCTAGACCACATGAGCATCCTGTTTTTCTCCCCGTAGCAGGTGCATGAAAAAGGAACGGGGATTATGTCTAGTCTACTTTACCGCTCTCACGAATGGAAGCATTGGCTTTATGCAATAATTTTGGCTTCCTTGTGAGAGGCCCCTTAGGGAGCAGTGCTTATCTATTCTAACAGACGCACATGCATACAAGCAAGTGGGTAGGTTTTCTCTCTCCCCCCTGCTCTCACGAATGGAAGCATTGGCTTTATGTAATAATTTTGGCTTCCTTATGAGAGGCCCATTAGGGAGCAGTGCTTATCTATTCTAACAAACGCACGTGCATACAAGCAAGTGGGTAGGTTTTCTCTCTGTTTCAGGTAAGCTAGGTGAGGGACAAGATTAAGTCTGTGCACCAATATATAGGACATGAGTTTTGCCTTTTTCTAATTTCTTTAGGGAAAATCTCATTTTTATTTGGTGAAATTATGATTTACCTCCCTAAGGTATATTCTATTTACTGTAGACCTCCGTCGCTTTCAAAAACCGACATTAAGCATTCCTCTGGTAGTGGATTAAAATGGAGTGTCAAATATTCTAAGAAAAATATTAAAAAGCTTTCATGTGCCTCCTTAAACTGATTAAATAATGCCACAATGCTGTGTCATATGTAAACTTAGTACAGTATTTTTTTTCCTTTTCAAGATATATGTAAATAAATAAAAATACCAAATCCAAAAACTGAGACACACAGAACGGGTAGCTCAGCCACTACACCAGTAGCACCACCCACAGCCACAATCAAGTAGCTTGTGAGGGCATCTATGCCATCCACAGCCATGTGTACTTATGACAAACCTATCAAGCCTCCAAATCATGAATATTGAATACTGTAAAAGATCCCTCTCAATGTAGCATTCTAAGATTCCTAAAGTTTCTCCTGATTCACCGTGAAAAATGAAGAAAGTGCTATCTTCTAAAAATTTGATAATTAAGATAATAAGTTCCTCATGCACTCAAAATAATCATTTCTGGTAAGAATAAATCACAAGAACACTTTCCCATAGTCTGGCATGCAAAATAAAGTTAAGAGAAAACTTATAACAGCAAACACCAGCAACGATTGACAAAATTACCAAGTTCTTGCTTAATACTGCCTGCTCAGCATTCGTAATCA
Organism: Platycarya strobilacea; assembly: GCA_036898215.1. NCBI lineage: Eukaryota > Viridiplantae > Streptophyta > Magnoliopsida > Fagales > Juglandaceae > Platycarya > Platycarya strobilacea. The sequence goes on along the minus strand of CM072545.1, from coordinate 40,803,823 downwards.
AGGCCTACAAGGATAAAAGCAAATTTGAGTATATCAACTTACTAGATGATACAGACTAATTATGCAAGAATACAAATCACGTGCAATCTACATTTCAAAGGAAAAAGAGGAAAATTACAATAAAAAAATCATACTAAAGGTCTCATTATGTCATGTCATCCAATGGAAGATTATTAGGATTAACAATGTTCATTGAACACCAAACAGGATCTATAATTAAGGAAATGGCTTCCCAGAAAATAATATGGTTTTTGGAAGGTGCTTGGTCTAGACTAAAAAGGAACAAAATCAGACCCACCGACTTGGGAATTTTTTTTTTTTTTTTTATATCAGTAAAAGATGAGTAGTATTGATATAAATGCAATAGGCATAGCCCCAGTACACAAGTAAGTATACAAGAGCCCCTTAGTACATTCTAAGACTCGGGAAAATATACTATTTTGTTCCATAGGTAGGACTTAAATTTGCTCAAAATATTAACGTCTTCAAGTCATTAATCATGATTATCCATCTTGAGCCTGGATCAAAATGGATCCCAAGAAATTATTAAATTATAAATTAGATGACTAAATGCACCTCTTCCTGTAGATTAAATTTTTCTGAACAAATGGTGATTTACAAGGGGAAATCTAGTGCATGAGGTGGAGGGTTAAACTTAAAATTAGGTTCTCTGGGTCCAAAATGAATTAGATCAATCAAGTTTTTTTTATAAGTTTGATCAATCAAGCTATGCATGCCAATATCCGTACATCTCATCTCCCAAAATTTACATATGAATTATATACAAAAGAAGCATGGCATCCATGTGAAAGTCATTAATCATTACTACCTCTTTGATACGTCCCTCTTCAACTTGATTGATGCATTTTAACAAATTTTCTAATGTGCCTGCCATTGAGAACCGAGGATATCTTACCAATCAGCATCAAGAAAGTAACTTAAAAGGGAACAAGTAAGAACATACTGAAAAATCAAACAACATGGGTTATAATGCTCAATGAGCTTGAACATGGACGTAAATTATACAATTTAGGGGATGACTCCTATTTCTGACAAGAGCTTACTTGAATTCGACAGCCCATCATTTAGGTTGGAAAATATATGAAAGGCTGATATCAGTTGAAAGGCAAGAAAAAGCCTCCAAGCATAAGTTTACTACTTTATGCTTGCATATATTTCACCAGATAATGTGCTGCCATTGACACATCCTTCATTTCCTAGAATCTCGTGTAGAAGAGCCTCTGCTTTTCCTTGATTTGACATCTATTTTCTTTGGTATTAATTTTTTGAGGGACCAGGCCCCCAGGGTGTCAATTCCCCCCAACTACTATTTGGCCCAAGCGCCATTGGCCTTGTTTTGACTTATGGTTGAGGAAGGAGGTATACATTTTGTTCATACAGGAACCATGCATTGGATAGCATCAATGCCTATCATCAATTCATCTTTGAATGCTTTAAAATAATAATCTAAAAAAACTAAAAAACATGCTAAGTCAGCATCAACTTTTGCAAATTATAAAGCAGACAATAATTCAACTATTTCATCCCATCATGATATAAAGCATACAACTAGGCACACTGTTTTACATTTTCTAAACTAAATATAAGGATGAGATATCACCACACCGTATTTAGTTATCAGTTGCACTGCATTAACATTTCCAATTCCTTCAACTCCTGCATTTACAAGATAAAGATGCATGAAGCACCAAAGTTTCACTCTCGTCTAACATCAGAAAGAAGACTATAAATAAAAGAATCTTTTTAACATTTTATAAAATGCTATCTTACCAAGGATTCTAGTAATCTCCTTTCTCTCAGCCCATTTAGTTTTTTTTTAGTAAGTAGAAGTAAAAATTTTTTGAAAGTAGAAAGCATAGCCCAAGTACACAGGAGTTCTCTCACCTCATTTAGTTAAGGTGCCAGATGGAGAAACGTTTGGATAATTGTTTCTTAAAAAATAAAACATGACGTTTCAAATTTAGAAAAAGTACAACCTTCAAAGATATAGTTGCGAAGTAAATCAAGATTAAATACAGGAAAAAGGAAGCATGATTGCTTGATCCCTATCAAAACCACCACTTAAAAGGAATACAAAAGCAAATTTTGTTAGGCACAGAAATTGACAATCTATTTGAATAACCTGGTATCAGAGTTATATCTTGTTTTATTTCTCCTCCAGGTAACAGAGTTAAAAATGGTCCTATTTTTTCCCACATTTTCTAACAAGTATCTGATGCAATTCCTTCAACAAAGATTTTACACTCTCCAACAGCAAGGGAAAAAGGTTCCTTCAATATAATATCATTATGGAATATACTTATAAAAAAAATTCATTATAGAACACGAAATTTTACTTGATCAAGACAAAGTCAAATCATATTCAATGTTTCAACCAATTTCACAGTACCAGGATTTAAAAACACTTTCATGGGTTCTTTATTCAATGCTATGGTCGGTTTAATATAAAGAAAACTGGTGGAACCCACACCAATGAGCACTAGCTTAGAAGGCAACTACTCCTTTCCGTACAGGTACACAGTGGAGGGTAAGGTTAACGGTTCAAAACCCACTAGGCTCATGTAACTTACCAATCAGAAAAATTCTACATGCTCTCTAGACTTATTTAATGCCAAAATAAATAAATAGGTCCTAACTATCAAGCATGCCAATAGAAATAACATCATACGGCTAAAATTTTATTTTGGTAAATGAATTAACTTGTTTTAAAAAATATACACAAACCTAGATTATTTGCAATATATAGTGTTTGTATGTCACCATTTGTATGTGCATGGTTATGCATGCCAACATATTTATTCACCAACTATATTTCTTTCTTGTACTACTCACAGAATATGCATCTGCCGCATCCCAGCTGCATACCAATACCTATTGGTATGTGGCGCATATCATATTCTAGGTTCGCAAGAAATTGCTAAGTTAACAAGTAGAAGAGCAGCTCTGATATTAGTTTTACAAAGAGAATCACAAAGTAACCTGGAATGTTATCAGACTTGTCGCCCATAAGTGAAATCACATCAACAAATTGAGAAGGCTTCAAAGCTCCATATTTTTCAGCAAAGTCCTCCATTCCAAACGAAACCATCCTGAGAAAAGCAAACCAAGCAAGTAATGCCCCAAACTTGAATAATATAATTAGGAGAATTAAATTGTATTGGGCAGCAGAAGACACTATGAAACCCACAGAAAAATGTAAAACCAAAAGTGATAATGAAGTCTCACACTTGTCAGTAACTACCATTCTCTGTGGTTATGCTTTGGTTCTTTTTTGCCCATATTTATGTACTCAACATGATTTCAAAAAAAAAAAAAAGGAAAACTCAAAGAACTTACATTCTAAATTTTAATGAATTTGAAAAGGCAAGCTAATTCATAAAATAGATAATTAGATTTTACAATCGTTTAGATGGTCTAAACTTAATATTAAGTTCAAGATTTTGTTCTAAATAACAAAGAGTGACAAAATTCAGTGCATATCCTCAGTCTTTAAATCTAGCTTACATTACCAAGTATGCATATGATTATTGATGCCATCTTCTAAACAACATAACTCATACCTTTTTTTTTATAAGTCATACCAATCATAGAACTTCAAGATCATAAAACAACACCAACATCAAATGCCACGTATCTTAAAGGACCATAAGAAGAAGAGAAGTATCGATTAGAATAGCACTGCAAAGATGTGGAAATACAAATATGAAACTTACTCAACGCCGCGAGGAGCAATCCGTAGAAGACGTAGTGAAGGAGAAAGGATCTGAAAGAAATCTTTGTCCGGGGACACAACTCGTACCTGTCAGGAAATGTGATTAGGAGCAACTAGACATGTGATTTCTTTTAGGTAAATGAATTTAATACACTATTTTTGTTTATTACTTCCAAATGTTACATTCCCCATCGTTTGCCATTGCAAAACACTTTAGCTAATAAGATGTTATGTCGCATGGCTAAAATGTCAAATACTTTTTGTTTTTTTTTATGAATGCAATCACATTGCCAACTTGCATAGCAGATGGCTACAATGATGTTTGTGTGTGTGTGTTTACATCAATTTTGGGGCAACCCATACACACAAGTATACGAGAGACCACACCCACTAACTTATCAATGTCCTAAATTCTCCATTGATCCACCTTTTACTGTAATCAGGGCCACCTTATACATAACATTTTTAATGATCGTATCCATTTTTAGTATTTTACTGTCATTTTAGCTTCCATCGGAGCTTTCTCTCCAAGTTGAAACAACAATTATTTTCACCTGTGTATTGATAGGTTTTCATTGCAAGTCTGGAACATCTCAGCAATTTCTCAGCATCAAAATCTCAATTAATATCACCACCAACTTTTAATAGAAAGTTACTTTCCCCATTATATTTTTCTGGTGTTCCCACTATCATAGAAAGAATAAATTAAGGGTTATCGACTAAATGCTATTAGTAGATCTCCATGTATTATACACTGTCAGAGTAGTTGACCAATAACCTTTTTTTTTATAATTAGTAGTTGACCAATAACTAAAGCTCAAATTTTCCCTAATTGAATAACAAATCATTTTGCCTAATTGAAGTATCCAAACTAACACACAGGATGCTCACATGTGACAACCATGCGGGCAATCCAAGCAATGCAAACTTTGCTTCAACAAAAGACGCACTTCTGGATTAAAAGTAAAGTGAAAAAACCACTTCCCGGCAAGCAATGGCCGACCATGCTAGCACGAAAGTTGTCACGTGTTAGTAGGGTAACGCGCGGCCATTTAGGAGATAGATATAAACATTAATGATTATTGATAAGTTCCTATAAAAAGTAAGCAGAAAAAGGAAAACACAAAAATCTGTCCTGGAATTTTTCTATTGCAATACAGGATTTTAACTTCCAAACTTGCAAGTTGCAACACAGTTACCATCAAAGTATCTGATTTGGCTTCTTGCAGGTGGATACCCAAACGAAAATCAAACTTATAATTTGAATTTTGGTCCAAGGAAATTTCTCTCAATAAATTATAAATCTTCAACGCATCAAACCAATCACCACTGTAAAAATATCGGTCATGAATCAAGGACAATATTCCATGTTTCTCAAATATAGCCTTAGAACATCACCTTGTACCCGGCATCAACACTCCTTACTGCCAATGTTCCAATCACATCATCAGCTTCTACACCTGGTACCTGCCTTCAAGTAAACTCATGGTCAATAACCACATCTTACCAGGGTAAAATAGCCATATATATATATATATATATATCTGCAAGACACAGTTAATACCTCAATGACCTTTATGGACATAGCCTTGATGGACGCTTTCAAGTATTGAAGTCCCTGAACAATAGTATCAGGGGTAGGAGGACGATTGCTCTTGTAGGCAGGATATAACGTGTGACGAAAATTCAGACCTTAAAAAAATGAAAAGTGAACATTAAGCACATTGAATTTGAAAGGTTAGGTCTAGAGGAGCTAAGGTATATAGATGTATTGTCTAGGCAATACATTGTTTAGAAATAATTGAAAATCTATCACTGGAAAAACATTTTTTTTTTACATGTCTATCACTGGATAAACATGAAAGCAATAGAAAGAAAAATGAAGGGAGCAATTTATACAAACAGATATCCAATCCCATGAGTTGGGATATAGTGCCTCATTGTCAACGCAGAAACTTGATAGAACAATGGCATAAAACCACTAACTCGTTATATTGTTCAAGAAATATTCTAAAATGAATGTGTTGTCTTGAAACTCAATATAGTAACGAGAAGGTTTTAAGCATCAGAGTTTGTCAAAACATACAGACACCACAATTACATAAGAATTAATTATCGGCACTTGGACATGTGGGCACATGGGTGCATGTGCAAATCTTTGTCTAGGTGTCAGGTCAATCCCATTCCAAGATTTAAAGGTATATGGACCCTAATCACTAATTAACCAGTGACAGACATGTTTTAGCATGTATATTTATAAATGTTAAAGATGCCAGAAAAAACTGAAAATCGTGTGGTTAACTACAAAATATGTGAACATTATAGATTGTTTAAAAGTTACTGAAGGCTGAAGGGGCCATGTAGAACAGTGCACAAACGAATTTCACCCTATCAGGTTGGCTGAAGGCTCAATGGCAGACTTTAGTCAATGTAAAATAAGTCCAACTTCTGACCAAATACTCGCATCACCATTTGAAACTGAAGCGCTGATAGAAGGTTTCACCTAGAAACCAGTTTCAAAATTTAAAATAAAATTCCTATACTGTACTCCATAACAATCACATGATGATTACCCAAATTTTCAACTCAATTCAGTTATTTTTTTCTTGTTACTGATAAGTAACACCTATTTTATTAAGAGATTTGCTATATACAAGCGAATTCGCAGACTGATTTACATACCAATGTCACTGCCTTCATATCCAAAATTCAAATATTCACCATTTCATTAAAGTCTAACTTTCTGACTAATCACGTTAGACAGGTGCCCATATTGGTGCATAGAAATGCTTACAACCAGATTTTTCCTTTTATTAAAAGCGTAGTTGGGTGCAACTCAAGTCTACAAAAAGTATACAGAAGGATACACCCAACTAAGGCGAAAAAATAAAAATAAAAAGGAAAAATATTTGAACTCTAATACGTCGGAGAATTGGAAGCTGTTATGAGCACTGAGCTGCCATCCAAGCATAGAGAATGTCGAAGGACTTTGGCTTTTAACTCCGTTACTGTCATCTCACGTTGTTCAAAAGTTTGAGCATTGCATTTTTTCAAATGGGACAGCTCTCCACATGCCCAAATTTTTGCAACTCCAACAAGGGTTCCACCAACAATCCAACAGCTCCACCATCCTATGGGGGCATAAACAACTCAATCTCAAAAGTGCTGAATATCACTACCTTATGTCCCTCGCCAACTCACAATCTAGAAGACCGTGATCAATGTTTTTCACATTCTGCTTGCCCATAAAATGCCACTTGACTACTACAATATGGCTCTTCCTCATTTCCCAACACAAACAAACAAAGAATAAAAAAGCTACCCTCAAAGGCGCCCTGTTTCTCCAGAAATACTTCCAGGAAAATGAATAGTCAGCTTGGGAAATATGCACGTTGAAATGGTACTTGACATCAGGAGTTCATTCTCCAACGTATTTGATCATAACTGCCTCTGCTCTACCTAACAGAATACAACCAGTCGTAGGACAAAGAGGATGACTCCATCTCCCATTCATGAGCTGAGCCAATAAACACGACGCTCTTTGAGGCACATTATCATAGATCTACAAGGATTCTACAACCAAACCTCCTTATGATGGAATAATTGAAACAACTCAGGTAGCTTGTCCTTGAGGGCAGAGTGCTGCACCAAACATCATAAAAAATCTTATTCTACCCATCCCCCACCTTGTATCTAATAAACAAGAGAAGTGCCCTCACTGTCTCCTGATTTTTTTTCACATCCCGATCCCAAAAGGCACATTGGCCTCATTTGAACACTATCCTTTTTCAATTCAATCATGCAAGTAATAATCTTATAGAAATAAATAATAACAAAAAACATACCTTTCCCCTTAATACTTTCTTTGGAAGGTTTATAATAATGACCAAATGGAATTCCTGAAAAGAAAACGTTTTTTTTATCAAAATTTTGCTTGAACAAACTGTTTAAGATACTAAAGTTCTAGACACCCCAAATTATTGCCACTGCTTGGGGAAAAGGTGCAGAAGACTAAACAGCCAATGTTCAAAATCTTAACCTGAGATACGACCTGGATATTAACAACCTTTTTTTTTATATAAGTAAACAATTATCTTAATATGAATAGGCATAGCCCAAGTAATGGTATACAAAAGGTCACACCTATTTGAGAGAAGCAATAGAAACAAGAAAATCATGAATATCGAGGCCACAAAAATCTACAGCTGTGGCCCAAACAAAAACAGTGCTAACAACTAGCAGCACAAACACCCATGTGAAGCTTCATTCGCATTTAGAAGATCATATTCATAAGAATGTACTTATCCGGCACATCTGAACATAAGATTAAGTTTACCATCATAGCTTTTTATCGATCTCAAGCGGAAAAAGCTAATAACAATAACAAGGAACATTTTATTTCCAATTAGTTACTGGGTTTTAATGGAAAAGTATATTTCTATAGTTCTAAATGGCAAAAGCAGGAGTAAAAAAAAAAGACAGAAGAAGCAAGCGTAGTCCTATTCAATAATTATGAATTCTTTTCATCATTTGAATACTGAATTACACATCAGCTTTAGTGGAAGTATAAATGCCATGATACCCTACGCAACACTATCAAATTTTGAAAATATAAATCTTATCTATTTATAAAATATATATATATATATATAATTCTTATCCCAAAGCAGTTTCCAGCCAACTCCAAGAGTTTTCTGAACTTCTTAAACCTTCAGATGACACCGCAAAGGAAATGCTGAAACACACACCTACAAAATTTGCATGTTTAAAAAAGAAAAAAATGTGCAGATACAATTTGGCAAGTTTTTTTTTTTTTTTTGGTAAGTACATACAATTTGGCAATTAAAATGATTATCCACGCATCAAAGATGAAAAGCCCCCATTTATGCAGCTATGATAACTTTCATTCTCTCTTCAGTTATCACATTACTCATCTCAATGTGCTATATGGACCTTTCTTAAAATCCAAGAATTATTCATAAGCCACATAAGAAAGAAAGGAGCAAACACGTGAAAATAAAAGAAAAAAGTCACCACTCCATTTGAGCCATGCAAAAAAATGGGTGCAAGTTAGATGATATCTTGGTCCAGACAACTGGCTAATAACAATAATATCAACTCCCCAATATCATAAAAAATATGAAAGTCCTTGAATTGAGTGTACAAAGAAAAAGGAAAATGATTTTTTTTTTCATTCCAAAGAAATCCATACATCCTCCTCTTCATATCCTTCCAACCAGAATTAACGAGACAACAGGAGAGGAAAAATAAATAAATAAACTAATTAATCATCCTAATCATCTCATTTCAACCAGGACTAGACGGTCAAAAAGCACCATCCCAACACTAACCTTTGACTGCAACCAAACTAAGAACATATCATACATGGTTCAACGTCATTAAGGTGAGTACAGCTAATTTCATTCCAAAAGAAGACTTCAGTAGTAAATGCCAAAGGGATAAAAGTATTGGCTTTTGTGCTTTGCACAAGGTCAAAATTAAGATTAGTCGGGATGCTGTTCTGAACACTTGATGCCAATTAAAAAAATGTTCAAGAGGTTGATCATTTCGGTAAAGACATATCAAGAAAGTGCCTCTTCCCAAAGGAACTACTCCAATCATGTGTGTGAAATATTGCTATGAACTCAGATTCAGTAAACCCGAAAAAGAACATGGTGGTTGTTTTTCTTGGCCTATCAAACCTGAATGTTTGAGTCTGTATTTGTGTCCAATGCACAGGAGAGAAAATGGAGACACAAAACTTGATCTCTATATCCATAATTCAATCCAAAATCACTGATTTATTCTCTTTTCAAATCCAGTTTATACATATATATATATAAATCATCAGATCAAGGATATCAAAAGAAAAAAGGGGTCATCTAGCGTATCCAAGAAATGGGGGAATGAACAGGGAGTGAGCAAGATGACTACATATTGATAGGAATTAGACAATTAAAAGTTCAAAGAAGAATAGAAAGGGAAAAATAAGCAGGATTAAGCAGGATGATAATCTATAAAGAATGATGCTTTCTTTTAGCAGGAGAGATTCTCGGGAGTCCTTGAATGATGCTTGTAGTTGATATCTGTTTTCACAGCTGTCTAGTTTTCTTCATAGTTTCCAACAGATACAAACAGATTTTATTTAAGTCTTAAGCTGTAAACCCCAATTTCAATCAATCCCAATATGTAACAAAACCTAATTCAAATTCAACTCAACCCTATTTTTCTCTGGACATCATAAAATGCATTCCTTTGATAATTTTAAGATGAGTCCAATCATGCTAGCACTAATGCACCGAATTCCATCACAACTCAATAGTTAAGTTGTTCATAATGGGGTTAGTTTTCATGATTTTCTTGTATCCTTTTCTAGCTCCTAACTTGTAATTAGGTATTCTCTCTTGTATACTCCTTGTATACGTTGGGCTATGCCTTATTGCTCGATTCAATAAAAAATTATTTGCACATGAGAAAAGGAAGAGTTCCACCATTTTCCAACTTAGAATTTTCAATTATCAACTTAAAACAAAAGAAGAAATGTCTGGAACAAGGACTAGAAGAAATGGCAGGGGATGGATTCCAAAGGATATCAAATTATTTTTCTTCCTTTTTGAGAATCCAACAGGTCCTATACTATTGAGTAGCTTCAATTATCTGTCCAACCGCAACCATCCAAGAAGTTAATGAGACCCAGAACCAAAGGCACACATAATTGTTAGGGTGGAAGCAGATGAATTAGTTGATAAACCCCAAGTGCATCTTTTTTTCCTATGGGCATCTGAAGTCACACCACTGGCCAAAATTATTCCAGGTAGAAGCACTCAAGAAGAACTCAAGTCACTTCTGAAGCTTAAAACAAGCAGAATGAGATCTTGAATGGCATGCAAAACAATTATAACATTTACCAAATATAGAAATAGGTCTAGAGCATACTTTTAACTTTTAAGGGGATAATAATATAAAATGAAAAATGTGACTGAATATCTCACCATCATGGTCAAATACCACCTGCATGGGAAAAGGAAATAATGAGCACAAGCTTCCAAGCAAATTAAAGTAAGAAACTAAAAGAAACAAAATAAAAAAATAGAAAAACCATTAAGAAAACATGCAATTCAAACATGACAACAACAACAATAACAAAGCAAATCTGTGAAAGGTTAAAAAAAAGACAGCTATATCCTAATATAAAATAAGTATCGATCTTAGAATGTATTTAGGTGTTCTTTTGTATACCTCTTGTTTACACGAGCTATGCCTATTTCATTTGTATCAATAAAATTTACCTCTTACTTATCCAAAAAAATATATAAAATAAGTAGGAGGGAGGGAGAAAATAGCACCTAACAAAGAAAAACTATCGAAGCATGAACATTATGCTTCCAAAGATTGTGTACAACTATATTTTATAATACAGTTCTGATGACTGATATACGTTTTGAAATCAAGTAAACAATATAAGTATACTACTCCACCAAGAGTTGTGTGAGACTATTTTTTTCTGATAAGTTGTTATGTAAGACTACTTATTGCAAGTCAAAGAAAAGAAGAAAAAGATTTGTAACAGATAAAAAGTGCAAAGAAAATAATGCAATTCTGACTTGCCCCACACACACTTCATAGAAAGGAAACATACCGCCACGTGGGAGGGGATGAATTCCAAAACATCAATTATCTGCACAAAGAACAAAAAGATAAGAAATGCTGTAGACCTAATACACTCAAATATAAACTAAAAGATACGATTATATATATTTTTATGTCGTCCATATAAAAATAAAAAGAAACTGAATGTTAGACTGAAAGAAAAACTAAAACTGGAATGAGCAAGACTATCAAAATTAGAATCAAATGATGTTTTGCTTTGATATATCTAGTTGCAGTACTGATACAATATAAATCCATCAGTTGAAATTTTTTGTTGAGATTCTAGTGGGTAGTATAACGCCCCAATGGAAGGCTCAAACCACATGATCTATTCTCCAAAAAGATTAGTTAATAATATAATTAGAATCTCATTGAAACCTTATAAAGAGCAGGAACTTTTTCTACCCAAACAATGTGAGATCTCGTTCACCACTGATGCTTATCCTTACATATGAGTTATCAAAATTTACCCCGCTTAAATTTTTTATGTCCCTGTCAAGCCAATGTGTTGTATGTGACAGGGCTAAAACCCCACATTTTTATTGGAACAAGATCTGATACTATTTGTAATGCTCTAATGAAAGGCCCAAATCACATGATTAATACTTCAAAATGGCTAATCAATGATATATATTAGAGCTCTATTAGAATCTTATAAAGAGCAAGAACTTCTCATTCACAACTAATGTAGAATCTCATACAACACCTACTGTTATCTTTATTGTATGAGGAATCACAATCTACCTCCTTAAATTTCCGACATCCTCATCAAGTCTGTCCATCGCAAGTGACACAACTCAAGTCTCACATTTCTGATTAAGATAGACTCTGATATCATTTGTAACACCTCAATAAAATATCTAAATCACATGACTTATACGCCAAAAGAACTACTCAATTATACAATTGAAGCCCTATTGAAACCTTATAAAGAGCAAGAACTTCTCATTTTCAAAAAAATGTAGAATCCTATACAACATCTACCATTATCCTATTATATGGGATATCGCAGGTAGTCCATTAGACCACCTTCAAAGCCATTCAGTCAGTTTCTAAGAGTCTTGCAAGATGCTTTTCCGACACTTTATCAAATTGCAAGTGCAAAAGATGTCACAATGGTGGAAGTTATGGATATCTCAGGAGGGGACATTCATTGGAATATCAACTTTGTTAGGGTGGCACAAGATTGGAGTCGAGTAGTTTCGCAGATTTTTTCAGCCTAATGTACTCCATTAGACTGAATGTACAGCAAGAGGATGCCTTATGGTGGATATTTGTGAAAAATGTGCCTTCTTGGTTCGATCTCTTTATACCATGCTCACTCAAGCCCCCGCTATCCAATTTCCTTGGAGGAGGCTATGGAAACGCAAGGCACTCCCAAAAACCTCTTTTTTTGTGTGGATTGCTACTTTAGGTAAGATTCTCACTATTGAAAACTTGAAGAAAATGAGGGTTATCATTGCATATTGATGTTGTATGTGTAGAAGGGGGGTGGGTTGGTGGATCATCTTCTTCTACACTACGAAACAACAAGGAAACTTTGGAATGAGGTCTTTTTAGTAAATTGGATGGTGCTTGTGGCAGGAACGCAATGTGCGGATGTTTGAGGACAATGAGAGATCAACAAAAGAGCTTATAGTTTTTGTTTTTAAAACACTTTGTACATGGGCTATTGCTATGAATTTTCATGGCATGGACTTACATGATTTCCTTACCTCAAATGCACCTACTTAAATAGGGCATAAGTTTATGTAATTGGCATTTTTCTCATTCTTTGATTAATAAAAGTCATTATTGCTTATAAAAAAATAAAATAAAATAAAGGTGTTTGTTCAATATTATACTATTTTGTTCCAGGACAAAATCACCATTTAAACCAAAGGCCATTGGCTTTATCTCTATGATCAAATCAAACACAGGTGTTCAAGCATACCCAAAAATGAAAAAAGAGCAAAAAACTTCCAGAAACTAAAAAATAGGAAAACTGTAATGGGCAATCATCCAAAAATACAAGGCTTTTAAAAAATCTGAGTTCTTCCACAGTCTTCTTGCCATTCTCAAAACTCCAGCCGTTTTTTTCCCTCTATATGCACCTAAAAATAAAAGACAAAACAATCTTCCACAGTGCTTTGCTTTGGGAACAGCAAAACTTCCTGTAGCATTCCATAAAATACAAGCCACCTCACTCCACAATACCACAATGATTTGAGTATATCGTGATATTATTGTTTTATTACAGGGACTATTTTAAATACCCAAATATTAATGAACCTCAAAATGTCATAAAACAGAACACATCATGTAGGTGAAAAGAAAAAACTCCACAGGGAGTACCAATTGTAGAGGTAGTTTGTCTTTTCAATAATGTAAAGCTATATTTAATGATTTAAATAATGTAAATTTCATATATTTTTGTAGTCTATATTTATGATATGAAGTTCCAACAACAAAACATAGAAGCCAGTCATTGCAAGTGCAGCAGAAGGAAAATTTTGAAAGAACATCCACAAACCTAATAAAATTATTACTTACGAGAGATAGAGCTGTAAATATAGTTAAAACCCAATCTCCATTTCCATCAGCATGTGATAGATGACCGTGGTGCAATTTTGCTATTCTCAATCAAAAGATAACAAAATAATGATTAGTAGAAAAATATTATTAGTCAACAACTGAAAAAATAAAAATTGTCTTATTAAAATATGCTACATTAGGTTGCACCCTGAAGCTAAAGCCCATTGAAATCATATAAGGATCTGATAAACAGTAAAAAGGGATATACCAATATTTCAGAAAACAGAATAATGCTAGTGGAGGAGTTTCACCCTTAAATGCAGTGCCAGTATTTGAAATCCAAATATTGGGTAACTGGTGGAAACATTTGCCTCTAATCTAAGACTGAGTGAGGCATAGCTAACAAGGAAAGCCATGCAACAGGTTATAGAAAACCTTTCAAAAAACTCTGGCACCTACTGCCTTAATTGAATGGACTTAAACCTTAGCATGCAATCCATTAACAGCCTGTAGGAAAAACCATAACATACCTAGAAGTTTGTAGTAAGCTCTATAGATGATTGATGTGCCATCAATAAGCATTACTCTACCATCAGAAGGATTAGTATTCAGTGCTCTTTCTTCCCACTTGGCTGGACTAAGAAATGCATCTTGATGCTGTGTTTGCTCACTTTCGGAAGAAATTACAACATTACTCGGAGATGATTCATAAATAGCACCAGGTAAAGATGACTTCACATTGTTGGATAAGTTACAATAGCCCTGAGAAAAAAAGAATCAGATAGAATAGAATGAATGGATGCATAGTATTAATCTAAGTTACTCTGCATTGTATGCTGGAAGCATAAATTTGCCCAAAAGCCAATCAAGAGCTTTTAAGAAAACATGACTGTTGGAATTTCTTAAAAGCAAGATCCTCACTTGTTATGCGATTTTTTTTATTTTTAAATTACATTTTCTATTTTTGCTGTGCATGCCTGTCACCATTGTTTACTCCTAGTTTTATTTGACGGTCTTGCACATCACCCAACCTATAGTTATAGGAGGATTTATGCACATACACATCTTCAAGTCACCAAAATATAACTTAATGTCAATACTTATCAAAAAAATGTTGATAAATTCTATAGGGAATGTTATAAAAAGAGACATATACGATAGCAACACCTAGGCATGCTAGTTTAGTGATACAAGGAAATCATGGAAAGTCATGCCATGAAAATCAAATATAATCAACCAATGGAGTAAAGTATTGGGAAAAAAAAGTTCTAAGCTCTAGCATTGACCGCTTTTGGTATTTTCCATAAAGTTTCACAGCATAGCTGCCAAGAAAAAACCTTTAAAACAAAGAAAAGGATCCACCATCCTTCAAGGCGTGGTCCAACACAACTTGAAATGGCTAAAAAGAACTTCCCAAATAGCACCAGCCACAACACTGTGGTAACAAGTTAACCCATATCCCACCTCATATCTGATTAGAAAAATAAAAAAATTACTTTCAGAAGCATGCAAGAATAATAGCAAACAACATAGAAGCAAAGTGAGGTATACTAAATTAGTCCATTGCAAACAACATAGAAGCAAAGTGAGGTATGCTAAATTAGTCCATATTTGTTTTACTCTATGTTTATCGTATGGCACTAAAAATGGAAGTTAACTGACAAGGCTCTTAGTGGTAATAACATCACGATTTTAGACGCCCAAAGAATTTTCAGGTACATATAATATACCTTTCTGGATAGTTTGCAGGAAGGAAGAATCAGATATGGCTTTTTTATTTTGGACAGATAGTTTCCAATGCATGGAGTCCTTGATGAGTTTCTCCCTAAGCACGCAAACCTCCTCCAAAAGGAATAAATGTGGACAAGCGAAGACTGATAGCACGCCATGAATTCATAGCAGTAAATAGCTATAGCACATGTACAGCACTGGTAAGTTATGCAATGACCTGAAATTCCGATAATGTCACCCATATCAGAATGAAACGCAAATGAAAACCAACTTTTTTCAATTAAGAGAATCATGAGTACGTCCAAAGGCTCCATTTATCTTTTATAAAGGTAATGATGTATACTCTTGAAGCCCGCATCTGGAACATAGAGCAGACATCACAAAAAGAAAAGGTAGGCAATCTTCTTCCATCATCGAAATATGAGCTTAACTCGGTAACTGAAGTACTACCCCTCATCCAGAACCAAAAGAACAAAAATGTGAGGTCTCAATGTACAGTTTCTTTTATTTGCCCCTGGATTTTATAGGTGACGAACACAGCAAATAGAATGAAAGTAGAGCTGATAAAATCCTCTCCAACGACATCAGCAAGGAATTTATACTATATGTACCGAAAATTCTTGAAATCCACTGGCAAAACTAAAAACCCTACATCACAATTTTCGGTTGTTGAAAACTTTACCTAAATTTTTGTGCAATTATTTTCGATTCAAATTAGTATCTTATTTTCATGAAAATAAACGAAATATTCTGTTTTCTCGGCAATAAAACATAATGGCATAATTAAGCCCGAACCTCACATGCCGAGAATTCGCACAATATATTCAGAACCAAGCAATCCTCTTCCTAAAAATCTCACCATTCATTCAACTACCGGACACATGAAACCCTGGTACGTTACTCAGAGTCAAGACAGCCCTCTTTCGCAGCTCGAACGAAAGGCAGTGTTTCGTTGCCGGATAACGGAAACAAAATATAATCCTTTGTGTTCAAAACTTCAATGGCGACAAAAATTCAAACGAAAAGCAAGCCCAATGCTTGAACCCGACTCTACTTGAGCGAAACTAACGCCACGAGAAGGTTCTTGCTTCGTGCTATCCCATTTTAGCCCAACTTGGAGTTGTGCTGTGAAATGGACTTGTTGGGCTTAAGCTCAAATCGAGCATCAGCTGGTGAAGGTTAGTAGCAGTGGCCGAAAATAGGACCTCTCCCCGTAGACCAGACCGGACTTGGATCAAATAGTTAAATAAAAAAATTAGATATATATATCTTTTAATATATAATTATAATATATAATATATAAGTACTAATATATAAATTATTAATACTAATGTATAACTATAATATATACTATATAATATATAAGTATTAAGAGTATTAAAGTTGTAGTATAAAATGAAGTAATACGAGTATTATTATTATTTAATATATTATTAATAATTTATCACAAACATATAATATACTAAACATATAATATACTAGTATTATTAGTTATATTTTTTTTCTATCATTTTATTTTAAGAGTGAATTTTTTTTAATATCTCTTAGCTTAAATTTGTGATAGAAATTATGGATGTGCTCTGACTCTGATAATGTTGGAGTTCGGAGTTTCTGACTTCTGTTGGAATTTGGAGTTTTAGACTCCAACTCCAACTCATGTCGGAGTTCAAAATCTCCTCTAACTCCTACTCCGAAAGGAGTCGAAGTTTGACTCCGATCGGAATTCGGTGTTCGACTCCGATCGAAAGTCGGAGTTGTGACTGGAGATCGGAATTCCGACCTCCGATTGGAAAGCATAAAAAACCCAAAAATGGAAGAGGAAGCAGAAGAAGAAGAATACGAAAGAAAATACATATTGATTGAAAGGCGAAAAGAGGTGTAGAGGCGACGTCACGGCGTCGTAGCGAGCAAATTAATAAGGTGGTTGCTACCATGAATGGTTGCCTTAGATGGATCGGAGCGCAGCAAGAAGTGAAAGGAGAAAGAAGAAAATTAGGAGATGGTTGCCGCTGGGTTCACTGTGGGGAAAGGAGAAAGAAGAAAAAAGCAAATTTAGGCCTGTATATGGTTGCTGTAAAAAGACAAATGCAGAACAGAAGACTAAAGCAGTAGAAAGCCTAGAGGAGTTAGGGTTTATGGCCGAAAACGAAAAGAGATGGAGATCGTTATATACTTATAATTAACGGCGTCATTTAAGGGCTTTTAAAATTTAAAAAAAAAAGCAAGAGGAAGAAGGGGCATATGGGACTTGAACTCGGGATCGGTCAAATCTTAAAACATGCCAAAACCATTAGGCCACTTGGATCCCTCATGTCTATATTACAAAATATAATATATGAACTATAAATAGTCGGATCAGAGTCGGAACTCAGAACCCAAGCTGGTTCTGATTCTGACTCCAAACTCTAATTTTTGCATCCGAGCAATTCCAAATCTGACTCCGACTCCGAATTTCGAATTTTGACTCCAATCAAAGTCGGAATCAAAACAGACTCTGATCGCAATTTGAAAATCGAAAAATTCGCCCACCCCTAATAGAAATATGAAATGGGTCCAAAATAATTGAATTTGGGCTAAAAAAATATTTGATCATTGCAAGATTTTTGGTTAAATTTGGTTGAAATTATTGAACCTCATTAATTATTAAGAATATAATACAAATAATTAAATATATATTTTCTCATATGTTTAAACTTTTGGAACAATTTGTGATGGTTTCATATGATATTAAAGTAAAATTTTTGAGTTTGAACCTTAACTTTACACTCTACTATATTTAATTAAATATTTTGCACGGATGTTGGGCCTACTCGTAACTCATTGAAAAAGAGTCCGGCCCATATGTGAAAAAGAATATTAGAAAGATAAATCTATATTTTTCTATTAAATTAACTTTATGAAATAAATAATAATTTCACATAGTTTATGTCGTGAAAATGTTGTCAAAACAAAAGCCTACAACTAAAAGGAAGTTTTTATAAGGCAGAAATTTCTCTCGTGTTTTTTCTATCTCTTGATACACAATGTTATATATTAAGTCAACATGTTCGTTGTGCTATTTTATGAAAACTAATAGTTTTCAAGTGGGGGGTTTTTAAATCCCAATCCCTCTCTAAGATCATGATTCTTAGCTAGATTCTTCTTATAAATTAAATTTGATAGTTGTAAATGCAAGTCTTATTTTTAGACCTTTATGTATGGTTACAAATGGCCGGCCGTGTGAACATAGTATAATTAATGGGAGCTTGAAAAGCTCAAAGTCGAACAGGTGCTTTTCTGATTTTTACATCTACCAATGATGTATTGCCACATAAGAGGTACTGCAAGAAACTGTTGGGTTCGGTTTCCAAATTCCCCTCCACCAGAATCTACTTTTGACAGAATAATAAGAAAAATAGAGAAATAAACACAACACAAAAATTTACGTAGAAAACTCCAAAACAGGAGAAAAACTACCAGACCCAGAGAAGAAAATATACTATGTGAAAAATTGTTACAATCATACAATTTTTCTCCTCACCCCAACGACACCCACAAAAACTTCTCCCACTAGTAAAACTCTAACTTTCACCTCTCTTCCTTTTACATACAAAAAGGACAATAGAGGAATTTTACTAAAGTCAAAAATTACTAGATAAGTTTCTGACTGGTGTAAATAACTAAGGAGGCTAGGCCACCTTTTATAACCACATGGGCTTGCCCCTTCATCAAATCCCACCGATGTGGGACTCCAAAAGGAGCAAACCCAACAATCTCCACCTTGCGACTTTGACTGATCCCACAGCCACGCTCCAACGCAATGAAAATTTTCATAACTTTCGCTATCATGCTCCACCATAAAAGTATAACCATTCAGAATAAATCAATTCCAAGCATTTCACTTCGGCCCATGTCGAAAATAACCTTGCTGAAAAATTATGGTGCAACTCCCACGTTTGGCTTTCCTGGAAGTTCATCAGCCATCGACATGAATTTCCACCACACACCCTGCATCAATGCCAAACCAATGCTCATGTGTAAACTTGTGAAATAATTAACATTAACACATCCTCTATCATGGCAACTTTAGGATTAGCGACATGCCATGAGGATGTACATGTCTCCTTTTAACAGACATCATCTTCTGTAAAGAGAGACACGATATTAGTTTCATTGTCAGTATCTCCATTTACTGATTTGGAGCCTCTTGCCGAACCTGCTCCACCTCTTGGACAATTTCTTCTGACGTGCCCAGGTTGTCCACACACCCAGCAGACTACTTTCTTCTTCATAGAGTTCTTTCTCTTCCAATCACCAGCTGTCACCATTGCTAAGTTCTCAAGTGAACCATTACTTCCACTACTTAGCCTTATTTCCTCAGAAAAAAGTTTACTGGTAACCTCTGAAAAAATTATTTTTTCCTTCCCATGTATCAAAATAGGCTTCATATGCTCATAGGAAGATGGAATAGATCAGATCAGCCTCAAGGCTTGATCCTCATCATCAATTTTAACTCCAATAGATTCTAGCTCAGAGACAATGCCATTGAGAACACTTAAATGATCTGAAATAGTCGTACCTCCACTCATCCGCAGTGTATGAAACTGCTTTTTCAGGTACACTCGATTCGAGACACCCTTCGTCTGATACAACTCTTCGAACTTTTTCCAGAGTCCCTTTGCCGTGAATATTCCATGCACATTTGCAAGAACATTCTTGGCTAGGCACAGACGAATTGCACTTGCCGCTCTCAAATCCAAATCCTCCCAATTTTCGTCGCTCATTCCAAATCTGCTCTTTGTTTCACCAGTAGTGCTTGGACTGCTACTGACTTAAGGGTCTGGTCGACCTTTCAACGCCTTGTGCAATCCTGATTGAATCAAGATATCCTTGACTTGCACTTGCCACAAGCCAAAATTGATTCTCCCATCAAATTTCTCCACATCAAATCTGATAGGATTTGAAACTCTACCTCCTGACATAACTTCGATGAATTTTACAGTAGAAATGAATAGTACCCACTAAGTAAGTTCCCAGGAAAGACTGATCTTTCTTAGACAGAACTTCAACATTCTCAGGAAAGATTGAAGGGTCACAACGGACACACTTAAAATTTCTAATCTTATAGACAGAACCTTCTTAGACCGTACGTATTCACACTACCACACCAAAGCTTCACCCTGCAAAAAGAACCTAGTGGCTCTGATACCACTGTTGGGTATCTGGATTTCCAAATTCCCCCCCACCAGGATCTACTTTTGACAGAATAATAAGAAAAATAGAGAAATAAACACAACACAAAAATTTACGTAGAAAACTCCAAAACAGGAGAAAAACTACCAGACCCAGAGAAGAAAATACACTATGTGAAAAATTGTTACAATCATACAATTTTTCTCCTCACCCCAACGACACCCACAAAAACTTCTCCCACTAGTAAAACTCTAACTTTCACCTCTCTTCCTTTTACATACAAAAAGGACAATAGAGAAATTTTACTAAAGTCAAAAATTACTAAATAAGTTTCTGACTGGTGTAATTAATTAAGGAGGCTAGGCCTCCTTTTATAACCACATGGGCTTGCCCCTTCATCAAATCCCACCGATGTGGGACTCCAAAAGGAGCAAACCCAACAGAAACTCCATTCTACACCTATATGCAAGATTAAAAAAAAATCATTTCTCTCCTCTCCCTCGTGTACTATCCCTCTCTTTTCTCCTCTGTATGCCGATTTCCTCTTCCTAACTGCCATTTCCTCTTCCTTTTCTATTTTTTTTTTCTCTCCCCAATACCCCTACAATAAGATTTAGAAAAATTTGATAGAAATTGTTTTGATGCTTCTTGATAGTAGAAAACTATGAGAAAAATTCAAACTAGAAGCAATTAGCAAAATATTGCTTGCAGGATTGCAATTAGAAAATGCAATAAGTTGCAATTGAGTTACACAAAATCATTACACATGTAAATAATTGGCAATTCAAAAATGAAAAAACCGCATCAAAGATTGATCGTAGAATGTATAGGATTTAGAACTCAAATAAAAAGCGAGTCAATGAGATTGTCATTCATGGAAAAGGAAAAATAGTAAACACAGATATAACAAAGGTAGTCATAATAGTACAATAAAATCACACATTTTCTCACCAACTAAACAAAAATTCTCCACCTCTTTTTCTCAACAACCAAATAAAAATTTTCTATATATTTTTCCCAGCACCCTGTTGACTTATTGCTCTTTTTGTAATCCCACATCGATGAGATTTGTAAAATGGAGCATACTATGTGGTTATAAAAGGAGGCCTAACCTCCTTAGTTAATTACACCAGTCAGAAATTTATCTAGTAACTTTTGACTTTAGTAAAAATTTTCTGTTGTCCTTTTTGTATGTAAAAGGAAGAGAGGTGAAAATTAAAGTTTTACTAGTGGGAGAAGTTTTTGTAGGTGTCATTGGGGTGAGGAGAAAAATTGTGTGATTGTAAAAATTTTTCACATAGTGTATTTTCTTCTCTAGGTCTGGTGGTTTTTCTCCTATTTTGGAGTTTTCCACGTAAATTTTTGTGTTGTATTTTTTTTTTATTTTTCTTGTTATTCTGTCAAAAGTAGATCCTGGTGGGGGGAATTTAAGAGGCCCAAGATTCCCAACAAGTAGTATCAAAGGCAGTAGGTTCTTTTTATAGGGTAGAGCTTTGATGTGGTAGTGTAGATACATACGGTCTAAGAAGGTTCTGTCTAAGAGATTGAAAATGTTAAGTGTGTCCGTTATGACCCTCCAATCTTTCCTGGGAACCTTAAAGTTCTGTTTAGGAAAGATCAGTTCTTCCTGGGAACTTACTTAGTGGGTATTATTCATTTCTACGGTAAAATTCATCGAAGCTATGTCAGGAGGTAGAGTTTCAAATCCTATCAGATTTGATGTGGAGAAATTTGATGGGAGAATCAATTTTGGCTTGTGGCAAGTTCAAGTCAAGGATCTCTTGATTCAATCAGGGTTACACAAGGCGTTGAAAGGTAGACCAGTCCCTGAAATCAGTAGCGGTCCAAGCACTATTGGTGAAACAAAGAGCAGATCTAGAATGAGCGATGAAAATTGGGAGGATTTGGATTTGAGAGTGGCAAGTACAATTCATCTGTGGCTGGCCAAGAATGTTCTTGCAAATGTGCATGGAATATTCACTATAAATGGACTCTAGGAAAAGTTCGAAGAGTTGTATCAGATGAAGGGTGTCACGAATCGAGTGTACCTGAAGGAGCAATTTCATACATTGCGGATGAGTGAAGGTACGACTATTTCAGATCATTTAAGTGTTCTCAATGGCATTGTCTCTGAGCTGGAACTATTAGAGTTAAAATTGATAATGAGGATCAAGCCTTGAGGCTGATCTGGTCTCATCCATCTTCCTATGAGCATATGAAGCCTATTTTGATACATGGGAAGGAGAAAATAATTTTTTCAGAAGTTACCAGTAAACTTTTTTCTGAAAAAAGAAGGCTAAGTGGTGGAAGTAATGGTTCACTTGAGAACTTAGCAACGGTGACAGCCGGTGATTGGAAGAGGAAGAACTCCATGAAGAAGAAAGTAGTCTGCTAGGTGTGTGGACAACCTGGGCACGTCAGAAGAAATTGTCCAAAAGGTGGAGCAGGTTTGGCAAGAGACTCCAAGTCAGTAAATAGAGATACTGACAATGAAACTAACATCGTATCTCTCTTTACAGAAGACGGTGTCTGTTAAAAAGAGGCATGTACATCCTCATGGCATGCCGCTAATCCCAAAGTTGCCATGATAGAGGATGTGTTAATGTTAGTTGTTTCACAAGTTTGCACACAGGCATTGGTTTGGCATTGATGCAGGGTGCGTGGTGGAAATTCATGTCGATGGCTGATAAACTTTCAGAAAAGCCAAACGTGGAAGCTGCACCATAATTTTTCAGCAAAATTATTTTTCGACATTGGCCGAAGTAAAATGCTTGGAATTGATTTATTCTGAGTGGTTATATTTTTATGGTAGAGCATGATAGCAAAAGCTTTGAAGATCTTCATTGCGGTGGAGCGTGGCTGTGGGATCAGCAAAATCGCAAGGTGGAGATTGTTGACTTATTGCTCCTTTTGTAATCCCACATCGGTGGGATTTGTAAAATAAAGTATACTATGTAGTTATAAAAGGAGGCCTAGCATCCTTAGTTAATTACACCAATTAGAAATTTATCTAGTAATTTTTAATTTTAGTAAAATTCCTCTGTTGTCCTTTTTGTATGTAAAAGGAAGAGAGGTGAAAGTTAGAGTTTTATTAGTGAGAGAAGTTTTTGTGGGTGTCGTTGGAGTGAGAAGAAAAATTGTGTGATTGTAACAATTTTGCACATAGTATATTTTCTTCTATAGGTCTGGTGGTTTTTCTTCTATTTTGGAGTTTTCCATGTAAATTCGTATGTTGTATTTATTTCTCTATTTTTCTTATTATTCTGTCAAAAGTAGATCCTGGTGGAGGATAATTTGGGAGGCTCAAGATTCCCAACACACCTAAATAAAAATTTAACTGAACCGATGGTAAAACGCAATTGCAACTAAGCAAGCAGGCTTTTATTAGTAGGAATCTCAGGAGTAATTTTCACGGCATGGGTTTCACGGTATACTCAGAGAAGTTGGAAACCCCAATAAAATGGCACAACATTTCTCCCTTGAGATCCTTAAATATGTTGGTTCTGTCTCTGGGCATGTCAGAGGAGATATTTTTCTCAAAGACTGAGCAGGCATTGTTCTTCTTCGACATGCAATCCCTATATTTCTTGCAATTGGATTGGAACCCCGGGAACACCTTATCCCCTTTTATCAGCTCTTCTACATGCTCTCCCACACCTTCAATGACACTATTACCCAAGATATGCATGACTAAATCAAAAGCCAAAACTAATCAAAAAAGTAAACAAACCCAAAATGATAATTAGTAAGCTGAACAGGAGAATTAAAAATATTCATTGATGAGTCAAATTACCCGAGTGGCTAGAGTAAAAAAAGATCTCTTAGTGAGAAAGGAAGTTGTCGTGATTTTATTTAATTTTTATCATGCATGCAAGTGTAGAATGTAGTTTCTTGCATCTCCTATGTGACAACACGACGTTGGTGGGTGTAAAAATGAGACACTCGACAAGCCTATAGCTTTTCCCTTAATTACTTTGTATTCTAGTCGAAATGAGATTTAGGTCCACTACAAAAATTTATGGCTTTTGCAGCAAAAAATTTTTCTTGTGACAAAATATTTGCCAGAAAATGGTGACGTTTACTTGTTCAGGCAACACACTTCCGAGGCCTCAACAAAGTGGAAAGGAGTACTCCTTGTTAAATGACAGAGAAGCATGAATTTTTCTGAACCGCGTACCTTCCTTCTGCATATAAGGTTCCTACTATGTCACACTGCCAGCATTTGTGTAGAAATTTTGGTCAATACATGTAGAAAGGTATTATGGTTTTGTTCATCTTGCAGCATATTTTTTTAGTTTTTTTTTTAATTTTTTTGTCTTGCATTCATGGCCAAAATCTTATTATAAGGATTCCTCTTAACACCTTGTTAATAGTTTGTAGAATATAGTGTTAGGTTCCTTCCCAGAGCAGATTCATAGACGTTGTGCAATCTTGTCTTGGGTGCAACATATATACTTATATTTGATAATAATGTTATCTTTGTTCCAAAGATCCAAGCAAAATGAAAAATGATACTGAGGAAAGGCTACTCCTTTCCACTCGGTGACATGTTTATTTGTATAAGGCAACTTTATAAGGTACATTAATTTGGATAGCTGGGAAAAGTCCTAGATCCCATGGTATATATGGTCCCTTTATAAACAAAGTAGTATTTGGTTGTGATAGAAGCCCACTTCTATATTGCAATTAATACAAATGATTGAAATGCATTCTTGAACAACAAAATAGTGTAGGTTGTGTATCTTACTTTGTTTTTGACAACGTATTTTACCCAAAAATATTAGCTGGTCATTTGTTTGTAGGCCAATGGAGGGAATGAATTGTATTTTTTATTATATGGCGCAGCTAGGATGAGAGGAAGTAAGAATTCATAAGGTGGACGTGCTGTGAATCCCGCATCTTCATAGGGTAGGGGCCAAGATACACGAAATCGAGAACGAACTCTACGGGATGACCAATATGTTTCATTTTCAGATGCATCAACAGAAAGACCAAGTGAACTTCTAGAGGAGGATTCCATTCCTGTTAATGAGGCTGAAATATCTAACATAGAGGTTATAGGTAATTCTCATGTTTTTCCATAGACTCCATTTTGTATGTAGTATATTTAATAAACAACAACACAACATGTAATTGACATTTAAGGTTTTATTTGATAACTACATTATATAATCTGACAAGTTTATTAATGTATTTGACAAGCTGCGCTCACTCAAAAGTGAGGAAGGGGACCGGCTAGGTGCATAGAATTTGATCGCATCCACAAGTTTGGAAAAGTTATGGTGGAGATTAAGGATGGGCGAAGAAGCGTGTCATGTCAAAACACGACAATGTTTTCTACACGCGTGACATGGATTGTCAAACAATATGCTAATATGCAGCAAGCAAGCTAGAGCCGTGTTGATAAACTAAATAAAAAGAGCTAATAGATCGTGTCCGGGTATGAAAATTTGGATTTTAGTTGGAGGCCACTTGACTTTGCTTATATTTATTCAGTTCTAATATTTTACTAATTGTTTGCCTCAGTTTGATTTTGAATTAGAGTAGGCTAAAAGAAACCATCGCGAGACAGTGACAATGGCACTTGCTCAGAAATACAATGAATTTCACTACCTATTACATTGCAAGTATCAGGAGTATGCGACACACTAGGCTGCTATTTTTGGAGGAACCAAATTGGTGGACAAAGCTGTTTAGAAAGTTTAATGTAAGCGGTGGGGGAGTGAAGAGTTTAAGATAAGCACTTCCCAACTCATTGTCCTCGTATATTGTGATAAACATTCGAGTTAGCATTATCAAAAATAAAACATGTTTGTTTTATAAAATTTGTGACATCAATAAATGACATTTATCTTTGTCAATGAAAGACCCTATCAAATAGAAACAAAACTAATAGGCAAAATCAAAGAATAAATCACACGGATGGCAGTAAATCGTTTATTAGGCTAATGGAGGAAAATGTAAAGTTACAAATCACAAATTTTCACTTTTACTCAAGTTTCATGCTTTTTGGTTTATTGACTACCACTATTTTTAACTAATCGAAGCGTGAACAAGCTCCAAATTATGTTGCCTTCTATAAAACAATGCATTGGTCAACAAAGCAAGGCAGATTTATTACTGAAGTTGCTAAGCAAAATTACGTGAGTTGTAATTTATATATATAGCAGTTTGGTATTGATAGTAACTTAGATTTTCTAGTGGACATAAGCTTCTAAGACATTCGGATGCTTAATTTCCTCATATGCAGAATAGGATGCTTGAGCGTATGCATGAGGCCGATTCAAAAGATAACAATGATGATAATGCCAATGCAGTGTTCAATGAAGTGTTGGGAACTCGATCGGGCTTTACTAGAGGCTTAGGACATGGCATTATACCTGAACCACACTGATCTTTACTATCCAATAGGGAGTTTGAACAACTAGGGGAAGAGAATGAGAGGAACAAGGCTAAGGCCGAGGAATTCAAGAAGAAATATGAGAATTTTATGAGAGATTTGATAAGGCTGAATGAAAGATTTGATAAGTGTGACAAGGTGAATGAATGTGTGACTCAATTAGAGTCCCAGATGGAGTCTCAACAAGAGGTTTCAAAAGATGTGTAGCATCCCCCTATGGGAACCTACATTTTGGGACTTTTTGTGGGACTATCTTAATGCTGGAGTAAAGCACAAGTTGCATAATGCAACCTTTTTGGCCTGCGTGCTAGAAGGAAACAAATATGGGAGACTTCTAGTGGTAGTGACAGTGGTAGCATAAAAACAGAGAAGGTTGCAATATTTGAATTTCATAAGATGGCTGTGGGAAGAAAAATACCATGGGATGGCTGTGTATTTATTGCACACAAGTATACCATTTTAATTTAAGTGCAGAAATTATCTTAGTAATGTTTTGATTTGACTTGTGGTTAGCATTGCCCACTTAGTTGCATATTAATTGTTGGGATTAGAAAATATTGTAAGTGTCAAATATATACTTAACACACTACTAAATTGAGTTGTACTCAAAAAAATAAGTTGGAGGAGTTTAATGGATGTAGTTGAATGATCATCTCAGCAACCATTGCATGATGGAGTATGTCACTGCACAAACACCCTAAACACGAAGTAGTAGTCTTGTATGTCTATGTTAACAAGTTTAAGATAGGGATAATATCTGGACAATTGAATAAAGTCACTAATCCTATAATTGAATTTGCCTGTTGCAAAGATTACAGTCACTTTTCTTTTCTTTGTTGCATATTTTGTAAAATATATGG
This sequence comes from Platycarya strobilacea, assembly GCA_036898215.1. Lineage (NCBI taxonomy): Eukaryota > Viridiplantae > Streptophyta > Magnoliopsida > Fagales > Juglandaceae > Platycarya > Platycarya strobilacea. The sequence continues at coordinate 40,775,763 of CM072545.1, read as the reverse complement.
GTACCTGATTATGTCATAGTAGCTTATGCTATAACATAAGGTCTAAGCCTATTAGTTGTGTATTGACTTCACAATTCATAAATAGTGATTGTAGCCATGACTTCTCTATAAGACCAAAACTACCAATTAACATATTAATTTAATTCAAGGACTAGTTATTACGTTTTTTCTTGTGGATTTGCATCTTACCAACATTCTATTAAAACTAGTAACATGCTTCTCTATATGTATGTTATTTTGCAACTTTAATCCAAACAAACAAAAGCTCCCAAGTATGAGAGGAGCAAAATCCATGCATGCAGCTTTTAGAAGTTTTATAAAGATATATATATATATGTATCTTTATGCTACATTTTCATAGTAATGTGTGCTATAAGAATACTTAATCCTTTTAGAATTTATGTGTTCTATAGCTGCCTAAAGGTAGTTTTATTTGAATAGAAGCATGTGGCCGATGTCACACAATCAAACAGTAGACTTGGGCATTGTTAATGTTGTGTTTTTAATGTATTGACTTGTTTGGTTTTTAGGTATGGAGGTTAGAAGCTTATAATCAATAGTTTAGGAAATCATGACTTGGAGCAAGATTATACCATCTAAAGATCTTATTTTTGTAGTACTATAGTGAAGTCCAGAATTAGCATTAGCATTCAATCCAGCAAAGACCCAAAAATATGTACCTCACCAGAAAAAAAAAACATTAGATCAGAAAAATGTTTACTGGTTTACTGGCTCGAAAAATGATTTATGGACAAAGATCAGTTATTGTCCAAAATTCTTATTTTAGACAATGCATATGGCTGAAAAGATAAATTTCGGGCACTCTTACTCTATGCGGGATGGCAAATTTACAATTGGCATGTTGGGTCTTTTTGGTACCAATAAATACATAGGAAAAAGTTTTTATGGACGGTTTAAGGTGTTGTCCGAAATAGTAATTCTTGCAACAAGTTCTACACAAGAAAAACACAAGTCTAGTTACAAAGACACTTCCGAAAAACACTATACCACCAAGACTATATGGCAAGAAATAATTAGTTTAGACGTTCACACTAGTGGGAAATAGACAATTCCTACTTGGATAAATAGTATTTGTGACAAATTTCCTCTACTAGATTTACCTTCATGGCCCAACTTATAATAACTTCTAGCAGATTTTATCTACCAAATTTACTATTTCTAATGTGAATATTACATAATTGGAGATACAATTTTAGCAGCTCCAATTTCAATTCCCGCGAATCATGCATGTCAAAAATACACGTTATTTGACCCATTAATTCCTGCGACTTTCCCGCGACACAAAACACTGGTATAACACATATCTGGCAGCAAACTGGTGTATTTGAGATAAATGGTGTCCCGAGAAAAACCACATTCTATTGTAGTGCCATACAGAGATGGTATTATCTTAACTCATTTTATCTTATCTAATCATTATAATTTTTTAAATTTTCATATAAAATATAATAAATAATTCAAAATTTTTAAATTTTAAAACAATAATAATATTAAAAAATTATATTTTAATTATATTTATTTATTTTTAAATTTTATCTAAAATTATCTCAATTTCTCGCATCTTATCATCCAAATATAGAAACCCAACTTTATACATGAATTCATTTTTCATTTTTACTTTTTCATGAGAATTAGTACGTCAAATCGGCCACCTTAATAATTAGTTATCTAGAATTATTTTTCTTCATAATATTTATACTTAATTTTTTAAGAAGATGATGTCTGCTGCAAGTATTTATTCATGCAAAGCAATTTTTTTAAGAAAACCGCTTTGGAGAGGTTAGGCTGGTGTTTAGGCTTTAACAGCTCTCAATCATAATTTGTCACGTCAGTAATTCTACCTAAACTACTTGATTAATGAACCTCATCACGCCGGATCTTCATGAAATTGAGATACTTTCGTCCTCACCCTTGTCCCTCGTTGTTGTCCTCACCATTATCCATCGCCAGCATCCTTACCATTTTTCATCATCCTCACCATCGTTGGTTATGTGCAAAACAATCGATTTGTAACAGAGAATCCTCATCACACAATTTGTAAATGATTGCTTATGCGTAAATTGAATTGGAAACCCATATCGATTGGCCCCCCTCACTTGGAAAGAAATCTCTTCTCTCACATAGTACGGCACTGTTGAATGGATCGATGCTCCATATTGTCAAACCAAATTACTGGGTGTTTGATCGTGCGAAGGGGATGAAGTCGTGCGAAGGGGCTGTGAGTGAACTAGTGCTGTGGGGGACGAAACAAGCTTATGATTTTCTCTTTTCCATTTCAACAAACATCTTGCATGCATACTGCTCTTTCCATTTCAGTAATCTTCCATCTCTGTTTCCATAATATTTTTCTTGATACAAACAGCAAACCAACCAAGTTTATTACAAGTGGTGCGAAATTCGTGTGAGACTTCCTCCTGGTTAGTGTTCATTTCAACATTGACTTTTGTTTTAAATTATGCGATTTTTTCTTTTGAAAAATGGAAACACCTGGGGGGTATTGAGACCAATTATTGCTAGTAGATGAGCAGGTTTGGTGAGATCATCTGACTGTGAATCAGAGTTGGAGGGTTCTGTGCATAGGATAGAAATGACTTGAAGAGAGAGAGAGAAGCTGAGATGGATGTCGGGCTGGCATGGGTTGCAAAACTGCAGATTGGATGAAGAAGAGATCTGAGGAGGAAATCTAAGTGTGAGAGCATTGGTTGCCTGCGATGCAGTTTCATTAAAGTGTAAATGAAAAGTCTATATATATATGACATTAAATTATTAAAAGGCAGCTTTTAGTATAGATTATCATACCAATTATAAGATTATCTCTTTTTTCAACTCTCGATCGCTTCTTCACGACTGAAAGAAACCTTAATTCAGATCATTAGTTCGGAATTATCGTGAGTTTAGGTGAAAAACAGAATGCATGCATGCGTGCACCGACATGCATGCATCACGTTAAACGAGGAAGGTTCTAGCTAGCTAATGATCACATCGAGAGCGTATTGGTCTTTCATTTTTCTTTTTGAGCTTTGGTACTCTTTCTTTATTCGAGTGTTTTAAATGGCGTACTCACGAGTCACGACTTTAGAGTTTGATTTAAAACAAAACAAAAAAATCTGAGTCTTGTGTACTCTGCATTTTTATATAATATTGATTAATAATGATATGTAACTTAATTCGTTATTGACATATTATTATATACGGTATATAGATTTTTTTTTTTTTTTTAAGTTCTAACTAGCGTACAGTTTTTTGATAAATATTTCTTAAACAAGTGCATGCAGACATTTCGGATGATTCAAATAAAAATTATCTTGATTCTGATAAGTACTACGGATTGTTACTACAAAGCAACGAATTTATTTCCCGCGATATACAGTCTTGGCAAAAGATAGCTTTTAGCACCAAATCTATTGGTGGGGATTAAAACACACTACAAAAAAAAAAAAGATTTTTGTAACATTTTAATTGCGATGAAATAATTATTTATAGCCAATTTTAATTATAAATAGTTATTTTACTGTAATTAATTAGTTACAAATAAACAATTTTCTTGTAATCACAACCTTCTTGTAACCAAATGACAATGGTGGAAAATTATTGACGGAAAAAAATTAATTTTCTACTATAATTGAAACTATTGCCACGGCTTAATGTCGTGGCAGATAAAAATGGATGGAACATAATGGTGTCACCGATATTGGTTTAAAGGCACGATGTCGATCGGATTTACACTAAAAGGCAGATCACTGTAGAACAGTCATGGTTTTATATATATATATATATATATGGTACGTACGTAATTAGTTGTGGAATCATCGATCATATATTATAGCACATCTAATGATATCATCATCAATATATATATGTATATATATGATGTTGGAGTACTTATTTCTTGGTCGGTATACTAGGATCGGGAACCGATTAATTTAAGGTCGACCCTAGCTAGCAACTTGAACTCGGAGTCAAGTTCTCATTTTGCACGTGGTTTAATCTACAATGGCTCGCAGCTAAGTTAGGATGCATTTCCCACCATCACAGAGTTTTCTGCATTAATGTCTAGCTATTTAATCAGCATGATCATGTGCATTGTCTAGAGCTTATACCAATAATTAAAAAATATATATATATATATATATCCTAGCACATGCACATCATGATGTACGTGTCCTAATGAATATGTACATTAGAAAAGAAAAGTTGAAGGGAAAGTCATGATTAGTAGTCCTGAAAGAAATTAAGAAATGAAGCATTAATTCTATTATAATTAATATGTTGGCCTTAATTACGTACATACGCTAGCTAGCTAATTTTTCCGTCATGCAGAACCCTAGCTAGGTAGCTATAAATACCCCCTGAGTACTCGAGGCAGCTCCACCACTCTTCACTTCAAATTACTAATCCCTCCGGCTCTCTCCAATCTCTAGCGCTTATAATATCAACTAGATACTATGGCCTCGGCCAACAAAACAACCACCTAAACTTGGTTTGGGACACTCAAAACAGGTCGTTGCGAAAATCACAGCATACGGTAATTTAACACATCAAAACTCAAGTCAAAATAGTTCATTTTGCTTTTAAAATTAACAGAACATAAGACCTCACAACCAATATAAAAAACAAAACATAAGATTGATGATTCAGAGGCAAAATCACACAAAATATAACCAACAAAATGAAAAAATACAGGACAAGAATGAAGTCGAGATACCATACCCATGGCAAATCACAACTAGAAACTTGTAACAGATTCACATTTTCCCTTTTCCATTTCCACTACCAAATTACAAGGAAATAAGCTCATAAATAGAAAAGACGAGGGAAGAAGAGAGAGAGGCTTACTATGTCTCTCTAAGAGAGAGAAGGGGAAGTCGTAATCGCAGTGTGTTGCTACCGCCGGAGGAGGGTGAGGTCGAGCGGGGTTGGGGTGGCTCTGGTTGAGGTTGCACCGGAGGGGGTTGCTCTGGGTCAACTCAGCAGCGGAGGAGAAACACTCCAATCATTGCAGGAGAGAGAGAGAGAGAGAGAGAGAGAGAGAGATGAGAGATACGAGATTTTTTTAAGGACAATGGAGAATGATGACTGACTGGGTGAGGACGCATGAGGAGGAGAAGGCCGATGGCTGAGTAGGTGAGGATGTGCCGGAGGCGGGTTGCTCTGGGTTAGCTCGATGGCGAGAGGAGAATGCGTAATCATCGCATAGAGAGATCAAGAGAGAGAGAGAGATTGTGATACCCCATATAATAAGGATAAAGGTGGGTGGTGTATGGAATTCTATATTACTTGAGAAGGAGAAGTTCTTGCTCTTTATAAAATTCCAATGGAGCTCAAATTGTATCATTGACTAGTCTTTTTGGAATATGGGCCATGTAGTTTGGGTTTTCCATTAGGACGTTACAAATGGTATCAGAGCCTATCTCAACCAGAGATATGGGACTTGAGTCGTGCCACCTACGAGGACATCGAGCATTTAAGGGAGGTAGATTGTAATACCCATATGATAAGGATAAAGGTGGGTAGTGTATGAGATCCTACATTGCTTGAGAAAGAGAAGTTATTGCTCTTTATAAGATTCTAATGGGACTCCAATTGTATTATTAACTAGTCATTTTGGAGTATGAGTCATGTGATTTGGGTTTTCCATTAGGACGTTATAGAGAGAGAGAGAGAGAGAGAGAGAAAGAGAAAAAAAAAGATTTAATCGGGGACAAAATAAATCAACGAAGCTAGGGTTTTAATTTAAAAATTATTTCCTGCGACTATAAATCACTGCAAAATCTCAAAAAATCGCCGAAAAAAATCTACAATATATTTTAATATCTCATTTTCTCGCCAGAAATAACATGTAACCACAAAAAGAAAAAAAATTATTGCCGCCAAATCTTTTTTCCCACAAAAGTATTCATCAACCTAAAAACTAATATGCATATTTTTTAAAAGTTTATTTGTGGCAACAACAAATGGCTGCAAAATACCTTTATTCACCAACAAATTTAATAAATTTGTAAGTTTATTTGCCGCGACAACACATTGTCCCAAGAACACTATTTTTTCACCACGAAAGAAGTATTTTTCACAAAATTTTATTTACTAAGGTGATGCAGCGGGATCTGAGACAGATGATGCTGAGCTGTCTAATTGCACGTTGATGGCACTGAAATACCATGAATTGGCAGATCAACGTAAAGGCCGGAAGTGATCGTGATCTCTTTCTAATTGGGAGAGTTTTAGGTGCGTTTCAGTCTTTTGGCCATAACTTTGGCTACAGGTGTCAGAATCGCGCATAAGACCCCAATTCGGAAAGCTCTTTTCGACGCGCACACTGTCCACATCGAGCATGGCTCCATGTGCCTTTTTTTCGACCTCAAATTCTGCTGTTTTCCCTCCCGAATTGTCATTTTTAGTTATTTTTTACTATTTTTGGTAATATTTCGTATGTTTGTTAGGAAGTCATTTTAAATCCGATTTGTTCCGGATTTTTCGCAGATTGCTTATTTTAATTTAAATTTGAACTTTACGTTATTTTCGAGATTTTGCCATTTTTGGTAAAATTCGATTACAGACGAATTTTAGCTATTTAGTCCGGCTTGTGGACTGATTTTCGACATTCTTTCATTTGATAATATTCAGTTTTTCCTCAGAGACGTATTCTCTGTATTTTGGGCGAAATTTTCGTGTTCTTCCCTGTGAATTCATCTGTTGAAACTAGCCTGCAGAATAATCGCTATTCTATCCGGCGTCAGTTGGTATCAGAGCTTCAACATCTTCCTGGGGTGAAATTTCATCAGTTTCAATGGCTGGTGGTCGTGGTCGCGGTCGTCGTGGGCAGGGTCCGAAGGAGGAAGCCCAGTACCGTGATCATAGCGTTCAGGATGCGATGATTGAGGATTTGCGGAGGCAAGTCGCAGAGTTAACCCAGCGCTTGGCGGCGCGCGATCTTGAGGATCATGAGACCTCCGATCATGATTCTGAGTCTACTTTCAAAAACCCATATCACAATCATGCTCTATTCCAGAAGCACCGTGGTCAGGAGGAGCGTCAGGTAGACCTCGGTTTTCAGGTCGATCTGCCCGAGTTTTCTGGTACGTTACAGGCCGAGGGATTCATTGATTGGATGAATGAAGTGGAGCGTATATTTGATTACAAGGAAGTCCCTAATCGTGTGAAAGTGAAACTGGTCGCCATCAAACTCAAAGGCAGAGCATCTGCGTGGTGGGAGCAGTTGCGACGCTCACGCGACAGGCAGGGCAAGGCCAAGATCACTGATTGGGAGAAGATGAAGAAGAAGATGAAGGGTCACTTCCTTCCCTTCGGCTACACTCAAACCTTGTTTCAGCGACTTCATGCGTTGAGGCAGGGCGCGAGATCAGTCAATGATTACACAGAAGAATTTTACCAGTTGGTCGCACGGAACGATTTATTTGAGACGGAGAAGCAGTTGGTGGCACGATATTTGGGGGGTTTGCGCCAACCCTTGCAAGACGTCCTCAACCTTCACTCGTTGTGGACTGTTTCAGAGGCATACCAGCGCGCACTTGCTGTAGAAAAACAGCAAAATAGGAGGCCAGTGATCAGGAACGATCAAAATAGTCGACCAGTTCGCCCTCAAGATTCCCGTCCTGTCCAGCAGCCATCACAGAGTAATTCTAACCCTACTACTAGATGTTTTCGTTGTGGGGAACAAGGGCATAAGGCGACTGATTGCAGGAAGCCTGCTAATCAAATGGGCAAAAATTTGTTGATTGAGGAGGACGTAGTAGACGAGCCTGAGGAGATTGGCGAGCCCGTGTATGACGATGATGAAGTTGACGATGTGCTGCATGGAGATGGCCATGAGACTCTGGTCGTTCGCAAGAGTCTACTGACTCCCAAGGGCGATTCAGGGGATGATTGGTTGAGAACCAATATTTTTCATACAACCTGCACAGTTGCAGATAAAGTCTGCAAAATGATCATTGACAGCGGCAGTTGCGAGAATGTAGTATCCGAGGAAGCTGTCCAGAAGTTGCAGTTGAAGACAGACCGTCATCCTAAGCCATACAAGTTGTCATGGCTGAATAAAGGCAGTGAGGTAACAGTAGATAGGCGATGCCTTGTGTCTTTTTCAATTGGCAGAAAATATTTCGATAATGCCTGGTGTGATGTTGTATCTATGGATGCGTGTCATATATTGTTGGGTCAACCTTGGCAGTATGATCGCAGTGTCATTCATGATGGACGGAAAAATACTTATTCCCTTAACATCAAGGGAAAAAAGATTGTGTTGGCGCCCCGGCGAGAAGGACCCACTCCTATCCCGGTAGCCAATAATACTAACCTGCTTTCTATATCCAGGTTTTTAGATGAGATTGAGCATGGGGACATGGTCTATGCTCTACTACCTTGCGAGAGCAGTGCAGTAGCCGTAGACTTCGATTTACCAGTAGAGGTGCAGCAATTGTTGGCAGAGTTCGCTGACCTGATGCCAGAGGATCTCCCTCCTGGACTACCGCCTATGAGAGATATTCAGCATCAAATTGACCTCGTTCCAGGGTCAAGCTTGCCTAACCGACCAGCGTACCGCCTCAGTCCCAAGGAGGCTGAAGAGTTGCAGCGACAGGTGGTGGAGTTATTGGAGAGGGGTTATATTCGTGAGAGTATGAGCCCATGTGCAGTCCTTGCCCTGCTCGTGCCAAAGAAAGATGGTTCCTGGCGTATGTGTGTTGACAGTCGAGCAATCAACAAAATTACTGTGAAGTACAGGTTTCCAATTCCCCGCCTGGATGATATGTTGGATCAGCTATTCGGTTCTAAGGTCTTCTCAAAAATTGACCTTAAAAGTGGATACCACCAGATCAGAATAAGGCTTGGAGATGAGTGGAAGACGGCGTTTAAGACGCAACACGGGTTATATGAGTGGATGGTCATGCCTTTTGGGCTGTCCAATGCACCCAGCACATTTATGAGATTTATGCATCAGATATTGCGGCCTTTTATGGGGAGATTCGTTGTGGTTTACTTCGACGATATTCTCATTTATAGTCCGACATGGGCCTCACACTTTGACCACCTCCGTGCTGTTTTTAAGATGCTAAAAACAGAGTGCCTATTTGTCAATCAGAAGAAGTGTTCTTTTTTCACTACTTCTGTAACTTTTCTTGGTTTTGTAGTGTCTACTGATGGTGTTCATGCAGATCAATCAAAGATAGACGCAATCTTGGAGTGGCCTGAACCAAGGACCTTGCACGAGGTCAGAAGTTTCCATGGATTGGCATCCTTCTACAGACGGTTCATCAGAAATTTCAGCACTCTGATTGCTCCTATCACAGAGTGCCTCAAAGGACGTGATTTCAAGTGGTCTGAGGAGGCAGACACTAGTTTTCAACTGGTCAAGCAGAAGATGACCGAGGCGCCAATTTTGGCACTTCCTGATTTTGACAAAGTGTTCGAGGTAAATTGTGATGCATCTGGTGTTGGCATTGGTGGTGTTCTGAGCCAGTCAGGACGTCCGGTTGCTTTTTTTCAGTGAAAAGCTATCGGGCTCAAAGAAAAATTATTCCACCTATGACCTTGAGTTTTATGCCATAGTTCAGTCTTTGAAGCATTGGCGTCACTACTTAGTACAGAGGGAGTTCATCTTGTTCACTGATCATGAGGCCCTGAAGTATATCAATGGCCAACACAAGCTGAGTAGACGACATGCCAAGTGGGTGGCGTATTTGCAGGAGTTCACATTTACGTTGCGGCACCAAGCCGGGAGCCTCAACCGCGTCGCAGATGCCCTAAGCCATCGTACTTTACTTCTCACTACCATGAGTACCAGAGTTGCAGGCTTTGAGGCTTTCACAGATTTGTATGCAGCTGATCCTTCCTTCGAAAGGATATTTCAGGAGGTAACTGATGGTCACCGTCATGATTTTATTTTGCATAATGGTTATCTGTTTCGTGGATTACAGTTGTGCATTCCAGATTGTTCATTGAGACAGCAAATTATAAGTGAACTTCATAATGAGGGACACTTTGGCCGAGACAAGACCCTGGCCCTTATCTCTTCTGATTTTTATTGGCCTAAGCTGACCAGTGATGTGGCTCATTATGTGGACCGTTGTTATGTGTGCCAGCGGTCTAAGGGAGTTCTCACCAATGCGGGCCTGTACACTCCCTTACCTGTTCCTGAAGCGCCTTGGTTAGATGTCAGCATGGATTTTGTGTTGGGCTTACCCCGCACCCAACGGGCCTCAGATTCCATCCTTGTTGTGGTTGACAGATTTTCCAAGATGGCCCATTTTGTAGCTTGCAGGAAGACTATGGATGCTACTCGAATTGCCCATCTTTACTTCAAGGAGATAGTGCGCTTACATGGTGTTCCTCAGACTATCACTTCCGATCGTGATTCCAAGTTTATCAGTCATTTTTGGAAGAGCCTATGGGGGAAATTGGGGACACAGTTGAATTTTAGCAGCGCCTACCACCCTCAGACAGATGGTCAGACCGAGGTGGTGAACCGGAGTTTGAGCAACCTTTTGAGGTGTTTGGCAGGAACTAAGCCGAAACAGTGGGATTTGGCTTTACCTCAAGCGTAATTTGCCTATAATAGATCGAAAAATAGAACCACAGGCTTAAGCCCATTTGAGATTGTCTATGGTCACAACCCATCCGGGGTATTGGACTTAGCCCCTATTCCACGTATAGGACGTTTCAGTCCTAAAGCAGATGAGATGGCAGAGCATCTTCGGGGCATCCATGAGCAGGTGAAACAGGCTATTCATGAGAGCAATACCAAGTACAAGACTCGGGTTGACAGTCATCGTCGCCAGGTACTTTTTGATGTTGGTGATTTGGTTTGGGCTGTATTAACTCGTGATCGTTTTCCTGTTGGCAAGTATAGTAAGCTTAAGGACCGGAAGATTGGACCATGTGAGGTCTTGCAGAAGATCAATGATAATGCTTACAGGTTGCGCATTCCTAGTCATTTAAAGACTTCTGATGTCTTTAATGTGAAGCACCTAAGCCCTTGTTTTGTGGATTCTGATGACACTACTTTGAACTCGAGGACGAGTTCTTTTCAACCCGGGGCGACTGATGCAGCGGGATCTGAGACAGATGATGCTGAGCTGTCTAATTGCACGTTGATGGCGCTGAAATACCATGAATTGGCAGATCAACGTAAAGGCCGGAAGTGATCGTGATCTCTTTCTAATTGGGAGAGTTTTAGGTGCGTTTCAGTCTTTTGGCCATAACTTTGGCTACAGGTGTCAGAATCGCGCATAAGACCCCAATTCGGAAAGCTCTTTTCGACGCGCACACTGTCCACATCGAGCATGGCTCCATGTGCCTTTTTTTCGACCTCAAATTCCGCTGTTTTCCCTCCCGAATTGTCATTTTTAGTTATTTTTTACTATTTTTGGTAATATATCGTATGTTTGTTAGGAAGTCATTTTAAATCCGATTTGTTCCGGATTTTTCGCAGATTGCTTATTTTAATTTAAATTTGAACTTTACGTTATTTTCGAGATTTTGCCATTTTTGGTAAAATTCGATTACAGACGAATTTTAGCTATTTAGTCCGGCTTGTGGACTGTTTTCGACATTCTTTCATTTGATAATATTCAGTTTTTTCTCAGAGACGTATTTTCTGTATTTTGGGCGAAATTCTCGTGTTCTTCCCTGTGAATTCATCTGTTGAAACTAGCCTACAGAATAATCGCTATTCTGTCCGGTGTCATAAGGTAATTTGATGGCAAAAAGCTTCTTTTTTTTTTTTCTACAATCAGTTTTTGTGTTAATAAGCCACTATTTACCACAAACTTATCTTGCGAAAAAAAATTTGTGGGAAAAACCCAATTATATTGTAGTGCACTCGGGAAATTGTCAATCTATTCATGGGATACCAAGGCAGTGCTGACACTTGCGGCCTTTGCTATGGACTCTGGGGGTTTCTTTGTGCTTGTCAGTCTTGACTCATCATGACATCAACTTGCTGAATCAGTGGGCATCCTGAAACGAGCACCTGCTCTTTCAAATCACTTGGACAATACGAAATTCAAGGATGCGATAGTTAAGCTTGACGGTCTGATCAACAACACATTGAAAGTCATCGAGTCCATCTTTGCGTTTGAGAAGTTATATTCAAAATACTGTATCTATGGTCCAAAGGATGTAACTGAAGTACTCAACTGCCATGAAATGCATCCCCGTCGGTGTTTATTGGGCTATCATAACAATTGCAGCTTGCACCACTCAGATGCCTTATTGCATCAGTGGCTTCTACTAATTTATCAAATTAGTAGTTATTTTGTTTTAAAAAAAAAAAGTGATTGTTTTTAATCACATTAGTGGAATGTAAAAAATATACAAAAGTGATTGTTTATAGAATTTTTGACAATTATATACATCTGTTTCTTTATTCTCTAATGCAAACAAAGCCGTGGTTTCAGGAAAAACAAACAGCAAGTATCGCTCTTTAGTGAGAGAATCACCACCATCCTCAAGTTCCTGCAAACCCAGGAAAAACTCTGCCAAATTCAAATCGGTAATTAGCCACTGGGCCTCTTTCAATACTATATATAAATAATGAAGCATGCTGTGTCTTTGAACACATACGTATAATGTACGTAGCATGACATGCTAATTAATGTACCATGTAATTTAAAACGGGCAAGTATGTTCAGGAGTACTAAAACTTCTTGTTCACTCGTGTAGACGAACTATAAGCTAGAAAGGAACTCATAAAACTCTCATGAACGCCCAGAGGGATCGTGAAGTTTCTCAAGGCGCTGATCTTCCGCAAGGATGATGTGCATGATCAGCCTCTGATAATTGACGATTGTTCCTGTTGGGAATAGGCAATTCAACAAACAACAATAATCGAAGTAACGTAGCGGATGCAGCAAAGAGAAATTAAAAGCACACAGATATGAGTAGTTTGACTCTTAATAAGCCTATGTCTACTGTGGGGTCGGTCTCAAAATTTCACTATAAATTAAAGATGGAGTATAGAATTGAATCCAAGGATTCTACAGTACAATTACTCAGTCTCACATGTATATTCTCAACCTCACAAGTGTTTACTCTCAAGATCACTCAAGAACACTTGAAGCTCACAAATACAGAGGAAAAACAAAATTAGAGGCAGTTTGGACGTTAATGTTCAAATGAACATGTTTGTCTTATATAAGTGACCCCCGCTTGAGCGAGACACTGTTGTAAACGGTGCAAACACTACGGAAAGAACATTAGCTTGAAGCAAGACTCAAGTGAACTGTTGAGCGAACGAACACGTTGTCATCTCGCTCGAGCGGGAACTCGAGCGAGAGTCACGCAAAGTCTCTGCCTGAACCTTACTCAAGCTAGTTGTCGAGCGAGGGTCTCGCGAAGTCTCTATATAGTATCTCGCTCAAGCGGGAAGTCGAGCGAGAGTCGAGCGAAGTCTCTATATGACTCTCGCTCGAGCTGAACGTCAAGCGAGAGTCGAGCAAAAAACAGGAGAGGCGCTTTATTCAAGCCACCTCTCAACAAATTTCCACTTTGGCTTGAATACTTACAAGCCTCACTGAAATCATCAAAGGACCAACCCCATCAAAATCCTCTAAGGGATCTAGAAATCCCGAACACCAATCAAATCCAAACATAGTTTGAATTTGTGTACTAGAACTCGCTTAGTTATCATGTCTGTTGGATTCTCTGTAGTAGCAATCATCTGAATTGCTACAATACCGTCTGCAACTATATCTCTGAGGAAATGATACCTGACATCAATGTGTTTTGTTTACTCATGATACATTTGATTTTTGGTCAAATGTATTGCACTCTAATTGTCACAGTGAACTGAAATCCCCTCCTGCTGTAGACCTAAATCACTGATCAGACCTTTTAACCAAATGGCCTCCTTAACAGCCTCAGTTACTGCCATATAGTCTGCCTCTATAGTTGATAAAACAACAGTTGATTGAAGTGCTGCTTTCCAATTAATAGCAGAACCACAAAGTGTAAACACATAACCTGTCAATAATCTTCTTCTATCCAAATCTCCAGCATAATCAAAATCAACATATCCAACAACTTTAAAACTATAATCTATATCTTTATCAAAGATTAAGCCAACATGCAATATTTCCTTTAAATATCTCAAAATCCATTTCACTGCCTGCTAGTGAGTTTTACCTGGATCAGTCATGTATCTACTAATAACACTCACTGCCTGTGAAATATCTGGACAGGTACAAGCCATCGCATACATCACACTGCCAACTGCGCTGGAATAGGGAACACTTGCCATAGTCCGTTTCTTTTCATCGGTCTGAGAAGATAGGGAAGCTGAAAACTTGAAATGCAATGCAAACGGTGTGTTGACAGGTTTGGAAGTAGACATTCCAAACCTGTTGAGAACCTTCTCAATATACTTTCTCTGAGACAAGTACAACTTACCAGCTTTCCTATCCCTATAGAATTCCATACCCAAAATCTTCCTTACCATACCAAAATCTTTCATCTCAAACTCATTCCTAATTTGAGGTTTCATCAAATCAACATCATACATGCTTTTAGCAACTATAAGCATGTCATCAACATAAAGTAATAAGTGAATGAAAGATTTATCAAGCAATTGTCTGTGATAAATACAACTATCATAGCTACTTCTTAAATAATCATGATCAATCATAAATGAATCAAAGTGTTTATACCATTGCCTCGGAGTCTGCTTCAAACCATATAATGATTTCTTCAATCTGCATACTCGGTTCTCCTTGCCTGAAATGATGAATCCCTCTAGCTGATGCATATAAATTGTCTCTTCAAGCTCGCCATGTAAAAACATTGTTTTAATATCAAGCTACTGTAGCTCCAAGTAATACAATGTCGTGATGGCAAGTAAAACTCTGATCGAACTATGTTTTACAATCGGTGAGAAAACCTTATTGAAGTCAATCCATTCTCTCTAATTGTAGCCCTTAGCAACTAGGCATGCCTTATATCTTGCATTTGTATCCTGGATTCTCTCTTTTCTCTTAAAGACCTATTTGCAACTAACAGTCTTCGTCTTTGCTAGCAACTTAACAAATCTCATGTTTGGTTTTTATGAAGAGACTCAATCTCTTCAATCATCGCTGAGCACCACTATGCAGATTCTATACCCCTAACAATTTCTGAATAGCTGGAAGGTTCCTGACCCACAATAGCCTCTGCTGTAGTCAGTGCGTACATCACCATGTCTGCATGAGCATATCTCTGAGGCGGTCTAACTTGCCTCCGTTGTCTACAGTAGCAATGTTGTATTCTTGCTCATCACATGTCTCAGCCTCTGAATCTGAATCATGCTCATCAGCAACTACATGATCCTAGGTGTCAACTGGCATCCTCTGTGGAGCCAGTAGCTTCACCTATTTGCCTTTTTCCTGGTCTGTACCTGTCATCACAGTAAACTCCTTTATCAGATTAAGTATAGATTGTTCATAAAAAACAACATCTCTACTTACCACAAACCTGGGTGATTTGGGATCAATACACCACAACCTATATCTCTTCATCCCACTATCATATCCCATGAAGATGCATTTTTTTGCCTTTGGTTCAAGCTTACCCTCATTAACATGGAAATAAATAGGACAATCGAAAATCTTCAAATCTAAATAATCAACAGGAGTTTCAGACCATACCTAATTTGGTATTTTCAAACCAATAGCCGTGGCTGGTGAGTGGTTAACCAAAAAGCAGACTGTGTTGACTGCTTCCGCCCAAAAGTCTTTAGATAGGCCCGCATTAGAGAGCATACTGCGTGCTCTTTCCAATAGTATCTGGTTCATCCGTTCAGCTACCTCATTTTGCTATGGAGTGTGTCTAACTATATGGTGTCTGGTAATGCCTTCGTTCTTGCAGAATTCATCGAACTCTCCTCCACAGAACTCCATACCATTGTCAATCCGAAGCCATTTCACTTTCTTGCATGTCTGATTCTCAATCAAAGCTTTCCACTACTTAAAGTTGGTGAAAAACATCACTCTTCTACTTGAGAAAATATACCCACACTTTTCGTGAGTAATCATCAATCAACGTAAGTAGGTAGTTAGCTCCACCTTTCGATGGAACAGAAGATGGACCCCAATGTAGTCCACAGTACTCTTGGTTATGTGAACTCCTGTAGCAAACTGCACTCTGCACTGTTTCCCAAAGACGCAATGCTCGCACAAATCAAGTTTGTCATTCTTCTGATTCCCTAGCAACCCTTACATACTGAGGATAGACATCCCCTTCTCACTCATATGGCTTAAGCACATATGTCATAAACGAGTGAGATCTGAATCTGGATCAACTAACACAGAAACTAAAGCTGCACCTATCACAATACTACCCTGAAGGAATACAGTCCATCAGACTTATCTCCTCTCATTACAATCATGGAGCCCTTGCTGTCTCTCATAGCTCCATCTTCACCTGTGTACCTGAAGCCTAAAGAGTCAAGTGCTCCCATCGAGATAAGGTTCTTCTCCAAATCTGGAATGTGTCGGACATTAGAAAACGTCCTAACAATCCCATCATACATCCTTATCTAAGTTGAGCCAAGTCCTGTAATCTTGCATGCCATATCATTTTCCAACAAAACGGAACCCCCGTTGGCTAATTCATACGACGTGAACCAATCCCTCTTGGGATACATATCGAATGTACAAGCTGAATCCATGATCCACTTGTCACTAAAGCAAATGCTTGAGTCACTAATTGCCAGAACAATATCTGAGCCATCGAAATCATCTGCTACATTGACGGCATTCGACGAACTGGTAGGTTCCTCTTTCTTCTTTAGCTTGGTGCACTTGTTCTTGTAATGACCGAACTTGTGACAATAGTAACAATCTCACATTTTTCTTGTTACCTTTCGACTGCGACTTACCCCTGAACTTGCCTCTGCTCTTTTCTAAACTCTTTTCACTAGATCTTCCTCTACTAGAGGAATCTTTTACAAACAAGCCACTGGCTTGATTTTCACTACCCTTGTCACCAAATTTACTTCTCAATTCCTTGGAATTCAAAGCAGATTTCACATCTGCTAAGGAAATGGTATCTCTTCCATATAGCATGAAATTTATAAAATTTTCAAATGGCATAGGTAGTGAATATAAAACAATTAAAGCTTAATCTTCCTCTTCAAACATAATGTCTATATTTCTAAGATCTATGATAATCTTATTAAACTCATCTAGATGTTCAGTAATGGAAGTTCCTTCATGCATTTTAAGAGAATACAACTGTTGTTTCAAATACAAACGATTAGTGAAAGATTTCTTCATGTATAAGCTTTCTACCTTTTCCCAGAGACCACTAGCGGTCTCTTCCTCTGCAACCTCTCTCAAAACTCCATTATATAGTGATAAAAGAATAGTAATGTGTACCTTGTCTTCATTATCCTTAGACGGTATAGAAGAATTAGCAAACACCTTCTCTTCGGGAATCTTGTACAAATCCTGCTGACGCAACAAAACCTTCATTTTTATGTGCCATAAATTGAAATTGTTCTGTCCATCAAACTTCTCAACTTCAAATCTTACTGTAGCCATCTCTTCAGATCTTCATATAGCTAGATGGTTATTACACAAGTTTGTTAGGAATAGGCAGTTCAACAAACAACAATAATCAAAGTAATGCAACGGATGCAACAAAGAGAAATTAAAAGTGATAGATAGAACACACAAATATGAGTGGTTTGACTCAAAATAAGTCTACGTCCATTGTGAGGTCGGTTTCCAAAATTCACTATAAATCAAAGATGGAGTACAGAGATTGAATCCAATGATTCTATAATACAATCACTCAGTCACACGTGTATACTCTCAACCTCACAAGTGTTTACTCTCAAGAACACTCAAGAACACTTGAAGCTCAAAAATACAGAGGAAAAACAAAATTGAAGGCAGTCTGGGCGTTAACGTTCAAATGAACATGTTTACCTTATGTAAGTGACACTTGCTCAAGTGAGAATGCTCTCGCTCAAGCGAGACACTGTTGTAAATGGTGCAAACCCTACGAAAAAAACATTAGTTCAAAGCGAGGCTCAAGAGAACTGTTGAGCGAATGGATACGTTGCCATCTCGCTCAAGCAGGGACTCGAACGAGTGTTTAGTGAAGTCTCGAGTTGCAATCTCACTCGAGCTGGATGTCGAGCGAGAGTCGCGCAAAATCTCTTCCTGGACCTCGCTCGAGCTGGATGTCAAGCGAGGATCTCGCGAAGTCTCTGTATGGTATCTCGCTCGAGCGAGAAGTCGAGCAAGAGTCGAGCTAAGTTTTTGTATGACTCTCACTCGAACTGAACATCGAGCGAGAATCGAGCAAGAAACAGGGGAGACGCTTTATTCAAGCCACCTCTCAACAGTTCCAAATTAGTCGAGGTGAGTTAATATATAATTTCTCTTCATTTTTCTTTTTCGTTTCTAATTTACTGATCTTCACCTTAAATTGCTTGGGTGAATTTAATTGTGATCGATGCAGAAAGGGTTGACATTAATGAGCTGGAAAACAAGAAAGTTTTGCTGTTCATTTCAGGCCTGGACATTTCCATTGACGACATCTCGATTTTGAACCCAATTTATGATGAAATAAAGAAGAAAGATGAGTATAAAATACCGAGGATCCCAATTGTGGACAGATTTGAAAGCCTGGGGCTTGTGATGAATTGGTACATAGTGAAATACTTCTTCCCAATAGCAGGCATCAAGTTCATTTCCAAGGATTGGAAATATCAGAAGAGGTCAATGCAGGTCCTGCAGATATACTCACAAGGGAGTGTGGAATACTGCAACTTAGTCCACACGATTCAGCTTTGGGGAGAGAAGGCCTTCCCTTTTAACAAGCCAGTTTCGTTAGACAATTGGATGGCAGACTTAATCTTTGGCATCATCAAACGGCCTGATCAATCACCGATCGTGCTAAATTAAATTTTTTTCTGATCAATTATATATCCAAATTATAACTTTAACAACCAAACTTCATATATGAAAATATTCATTCAATGTCAATCGGATCGACGAGAACAAGTACTTTTTCTTCCATGGAGGCAAGGACAAGGAGTGGGTCCGAAAATTCAATAAGAAAGCAATCGACACGGCTAGAGATCCGGCCATAAGGATCGAATATTTCATGTGTTCCCATATTAAAGTCGTTTTGTGTGGGAAATGACAGTCATTAGGAGGACAACCACCGCATCTTAGGGCGTTTCTGGAACAAAGTCGAAAGCCTTTTCATGATCATTAATACTAGTACTGGAAATTTGAAGACTGTACTGAATTACGCTCATGTGACGTCGAAGGAAATTGGGAAGTTGATTTCCTACAAAAACGAAAAAGGATGGGCTGTGCTTTGCAAAGGGTCTAGCGTGGTTCTGGCTGGTCATTGGGAAATCATGGATAGGGTGGTGGATGAATTTAACAAATGGAAAGGGAATGTGTGTGATCATGGCTTGGAACATGGTATCACACAATACCATGTCAATATTAAAAAGGAAGTTGCAGAGCTCTGCTGTCGCGTTGACATTTCAATGGGTGCTGGACATGCCTTCCCTCCTGATGATTTAACTTGCCCTTACTGTAACCACTCCATGGAGACCTATAAGAGCTTCAAGTGCTGCCACACTGTCCATGCCGACGCCACCATGAACGGAGGACTGCATTACCTTTGATCCCTTGATCATCATCATCATTGTCAATTAATATTCTGCCAAAATAACACATGCCTTCGCTACCGATGATCTATCTTTGTTACAGGCCGGGTGCATGCCATAGTAGTACTCTTAATTGTGTAATAGAGGGCATCTTGATTGCGTTGGTAATCTGATGCCGAAGTGTTTGTGTATTCATATTGCTTTTATGTTCATATCGCAATTGGAGGGCGCATTTGTTATGATGCATGGCATCCTTTTTTTCCCCCTTCCATTTCGCTTTGTATTGTTCTATTTGTGTCAACTCTTTCATCAGAAAATGAAAAAAAATAAAACTATCAACCTACTCCAACTGTATAAGCTAATAAACTTTTTGCATGGCATGCATGTAAAAATGAATTGCCCAATACTAGACAGAATTTAGTGCATAAACATGTTTTAACAGATGCAACATATATATAGATATAGATATATATGTAGTTTCTACACATCTTAAAGTGAGGTAGTTCATCATGCTTTGAATTCTGTGAAATGAAGATGCAAGATAAGTTGTCTATTTTCTTTACTCTGGCTCAGGGCTGCTTGTACACGAGAAATAAATATGTGCATGAACAACTGCTGCTAAGTCCTAAACAGGTAGCTGATAATGCTTTTGTTATGTTGAGAAGTTATGATCAAGTGAAGCAGAAAACTCGTATACAGATTAAGCAACATTATAGATGGACTCATTAATCTGATTGGCTAAAATTAAATGTAGATGGTGCAGTTTTTAGAGATTTCGAAAAAGCATGTATTGGTTGTGTAAAGAAATGCTTCAGGTAGATGATCATGCCTGCAAGTAAAGCTGAGTTTAAGGCAGAATAACTAGAGGCTACATAATTATTGGCTATCTTTAGAGATTTACAATTGTGTGCTAACATGGGTATTGCATAGATTATGGTGAAAAGTAACAGCTTGCTAATTGTAGAAGCTTTGCAGGAAAATAACATGGATAATTATATGCTTGGGGTGTTATATAATGAGATTAAAAAATGCTCTTCCTATTTTGGTAGCTGTCTATTTTCACATGTTTATTGGGAGGGTAATATGGCAGCTCATACGCTAATTAGAAATGCTTTTAAGATGGAGAGCATTAATATGTGGTGGGAATTATAGAATGGATTGCTACCTATGCCTAGACCAGCAGATATTTTATTGATAATACATTTTCAATTGTAGCCAATACCAAGCATAATCAAAATGCCCAATACTATCATAATCAGTTAACGATCCTCCCAACAGGCACTGATATGGAGTACTTATGTCACGAAGGGTGAGAAATACATGGGTAACTTAGTAGAGGAAGGAGCTAATAGGAGGGAAAGAGAGTGAGGGCTCAACCAAAGACAGAGTATCTGCATAGGATAAACTGCAAGGAGACAAGATGAAAGATTCTCAACTAACACAGAGGATGAGGCATACCCTAGGACTTGCTAACTCAACCTTAAGAATTATTCTCTTATAAAATTAGTTGATTATATTCTAGACTGTCTATGTCAAGTCATATGACTTGATAATTGTCTATAATAGTTCTTTTTTATTTATGAAGTTATGTTTCCTAGAAGAAAAAAAATGTATAAGCAAACTTGGCCGTGCATGAGCTAGTTAGGTTGTAATATATAAGAGCTTGAGTTTGATAATTGAACTTGATTTTGACGAATTAAATCAAATAAAATTATACTTTTATAAAAACATCTTGATTCAAATTATTTCATTATTATTTACAAATTATCTAACTACTATTTACTAAGGATGACAATATGTGACCTCGTGAACCTAACACAAACATGACACAAAATTAGCAAAGTTGAGTTTGATGTTAATTGGTTCATATCAAAACGGGCTAACCCGTAAAAACACAATTTACAAATAGGTCAACCTGTTTATCCAGAATCCACCCCATTTTAACTTGTATAGATTTTATCTCAAAATTAGAATTTCTTATTGTTGAGTTGTAATATTGTTTTTTCTTAATATACTTATGTTTTTATTATTAGAATTTTAATTTTGAACCTATACTCATATTTATTATTATAAGGTTTATAATATTGATTTATTATATATGAAAATTTGAAAAATATTGATATTTTTTTTTAGTAAGTTGTGTCTTATTTTTTTTAAGATATTGTAACTACTAATAAATAGAAATTTTAATTTTTATGTGAAATTATGATAATTAGGTCAAATGAATTATACAAGTTAGTTCAATTCATTTACATTAAAAGAAATTAAAAAAATCGCATTGTGTTGACATATTTTTAATAATTATTAAACGAATCAAAATGGGCAACATGACACAACCCTTATCTAATTGAGTCGGGTTAAAGTTTGAAAGTTTGGTACATTTGCCCTGCTTGGATTCGGAGATGAGATGAGTTGAGATGAGTTTAGTTTAGTTTATTTTTTAATATTATTATTATTTTGGGATTTTAAAAATGTGTATTGGGATTTTAAAAAGGTATATAGGAATTTGTGTTTTATATAAAAAATTATAAAAATATAATGATGAAATGAAGATGAATTGAGCTCATCTTCGAATACAAACGGGGCCTTAGCTTAATAGATTGAGTTCTGGTTGACATATATAATTACATATTCATGACTTGACATAACACAAATATGACTCCAATATTTGATTTGACACTTTAACTATTTATGTATTTCTCATCTGATCTCATCTATATAATCAAATGAAACCTTTGTACCCCTTGCTTGGAGCAATTTGGAACTACATTGAGAAGAAAGTATTATATATTTTTTTAATTAAATAATTAAAAAAAAATAACAAATGGGCCACATCACGGCCCAATTTTTTAAGCCAAACTTAGTTTTTAGAGTTGAGATCGCAGTGAGCCCTACCACCTTATTCAGTCTATGTTTGGATATTGAGTTAAGTGAAGATGAGTTGAGTTTTTTTTAAATAGATAATGAGTTGATAGTAAAGTAAGTTTTGGATGGCTCACCTAAGTGAGTTTATGCATATTAGATATATTTATAAAAGATTTAAAAATATTGTGGATCCTAATGTAGAAAAAGGTATTGAGTTGAAAAATGTTAGTGTGGGTCGTCCCACGTGTAAAAAAATTTGAATTGAGTAATGTTTAGTGATTTGATTGAGAATTGTGTGTTTAGATATTTGAATAGGTTTAAAATAGGCCTCAACTGAGATGAATTAAGCTCATTCAAGGATCCAAACGAAGCAAAACTCCAAGTTTAACTTGGTCCTCTTAAACCTTGATTAGCAAAAATCTCTCACGATTTTGGGTCGGAATGTCTTCTGATAATAATAACAACATTAGGACCTTCTTTCTCAAGAACACCTAAGAGTTTTACATGATTATGAAGAGTACTACAGTCGAATACATAAAAAGTAATTTCATAAATTGGCATATTTTATGCAATCTATTATATTTACTTTATATTAGGGATAATCTCACAATTATATTAAGTCATATCAATTTATAAATTAATTTTAATAATTTATTTGTGGTTAAAATATTTATTTTTCATTATTCTCCCCAAAAAGGAATGGGTTTCAATTTTGTTGTTTTGCATTGTAATATATAAGAGATTGAGTTTTATAATTTTTTAAGGATAAAGTAAACCAAAACACATAGTAAATGATAAAAGAGTTTGAATTTAATACCTAAGAGCACTCCTATTCGGTCTTTTAAAATTGGGAAATTCCTATTTTTTGGGAACGTCCCCACATTCGCTCCCCCAAAATGAGGGAAGGTTTGATATTAGGAATAATATATGAGATCATTGTTCCTCCATATCTCTCTTGTTCTTATTGGTCCCCCGAGCCACTTACTCTCTCGCGAGCCCTCTCCAACACTGTAACCCTGCACAAAGTTCTTCCATCCTCAGCTTCATCACCGGCCATTTTGTCATCTCTTCTGCGCACTCACCTTTGGTAAGGTCAAACCCTAATCTAGGGTTTATAAATTTGCCTCTCCCTTTTTCATGCCTCTCTCTCTAGGATTAGCGACCCCTCTACTTTCTGATTTATACTTGTTCATTTTCAGACTTCTTAATGCTCAAATGGTTTAGGGTTAGCAACACCTCCATTTTTCGATTCATACTTGTTCATTCTTGGACTTTTTGATGCTCGAATGGTTTTAATTTGTGCCATTGATGTTTGGCTAAAAATTGTTGGTGCTATTTGGATATTGTATTAAAGGATTTGTGCCACATGAGCCCTTGCATTGTTTGAAATTGTTTTCCTGTGTTTTGTTTGGTTATGTTCTTCATTAATATGGTTGACTTTTGATACTAAAAATTATAGGAGAAAATGGCTATGTTCTCTACTGTTTGTGCTACATAAGCCCTTAAATTTTACATATGTTTTCCTGTGTTTTCTGTTTAGCTATGTTCTCCATTGATATGATCGTGGTTTGGCTAGAAATTGTGGGGAAAATGGCTATGTTCTCACTGTTTGTGTAGCATGAGCCCTTGATTTTGCATCTATTTTCCTGTGCTTTCTGTTTAGCTATATTTTTCATTGATATGGTCTAGAGTTTGGCTAGAAATTGCACCTATTTGGCTATATTCTCCATGGTAAAATCTCGATAATAATTTAGGCCTTATTTCACATAATATTCTGGAAGATCTCCAAAGAATATGTTGAATATTTGTGCTTGTTTGGCTATGTTCTAGAGATCTTTGTTTATCTTTAGAATAAGAAACTTAATGAATCATCATCTGTTTTTTTTGTGCTTTTGGTTTGGCTATGTTTTCCATTGATACCATTGATATTTAGCTAGAAATTGTGGTTATTTGGTTATGCTCTTAACTTAATTTGTGCCACATGAGCCTTTGAATTTGTCGATTGTTTTCTTGTACTTTCTGTTTGGCTATGTTATCAATTGATGCCTATTACCTTTATAGTCTCCAAAGCTGCCTATTTTAATTTTCGATGCTTTTATTAATCTTCCATTGATACTTTTTATTTGATATTGTGTATTTTCGATCTTGTTTGGACCTTTGCCTTGCTGCCTTCGATTGTTGGGACTCAAATTAACACTTTTTGATGCCCCTGAAGTCATTTATTGGTGCTTATTGACTCCTAACATTGCTGCCTTCGATTTTTGGGTCTCAATTTTATACTTCTTCATGTCTATTTTCACAATATTTTGTACTAATTGGGTTTGAGGTTGCTGCATTGTGTGTTTAGGAACTTATTTGATTGTTGATAATGTACTTCCTATTAGGACAATTCCTGGGATGAATGTCTAGTTATTAGATTGTGATTAATTGACTCAATTAACAAGTGTTCAAACATGAGATGTCATTGATATGGTGGGATAATCCGTGAAGCCTGGATGACCAACAATTGGCAACTAGTCTTCACGATTTTGCAGCCATTCATGTATGCCTTGTGTCGAGCAACTGCTATTACGTTAAAATATTACCACTCTGAGCTGCAAAAGTATTAATCAACATACTTTAGCGTATCTACATAAATTCCTTCTGTGTTTTATTTATATTTTTCTACAAGCTTGAAACAAATTAGACCCCAATGTATAGGTCAAGTAGTAGCGCGACCAGTATATCACGCTCAGGAAACAATCATCGCAATGATTATCCACTATGTTTTTGTGGTATTAAAGCATGCCGTTAAATAGCTCACACTGAAGAGAATGAAGGCTACCGATTTTTCGGTTGCCAAAACTATGAGGTTAGTTTTGGAAACCTCATTGTGTTTAGCAAAATTTATTAGTTTTAGCATCTATTATTAATAGTAAGTTTTGTAGGTTGGCTAGGCTTATGGACTATTTTGCTAGTATGACCTAGAAATACCACCATATGGGCAGAATACAATAAACTGACTAAAGAACAAAGTTAATAAGATACAAATCTCGTTGGATGTTCAAAGCAATAGACAGTTTGAAAATTGATCATGTGGAGAGGCATAAGCGAACAATGGAGAAGACGGGCTTTTTAGTTTGTATTTTAATGTCATGATTACTTATAATAATTTTATATTTTAAAAAATTTTGAGTGTGCCCAATTTTTGTTTGTAATTAAACAAGACATTGGATTAGTTATAATATATTTAATTGTATATAACTCTTTTTGGGACTTATATTTTTTAATTGTAGAAGACTATTTATTATGATCGTATTTTTTATGAGTATAATCATATTAAATTTATGTACTCATGTACTTTGAGAAAAAAAAAATATTACATATACCATATTTTTTGGTAGCCAATTGCAGGTGAAAATAATTAAAACGAGAAAAAGACAAAAAAAAATAAGTGATCAAGAATGAAAATGAAAGTGAGAGAAAAAAAAATAAAAAATAATATAAGAATGTTATATTAAAAGAATAGAAAAAATCTATGGAATGGGATGTAAAAGGATTTTGGAAGATGATTAAAATTTAGGAAAAAAAGTTAAGGAGCGGTGATTTTAGTGAAATTTTAGAATTTGGAATGAGAAATGGGATGTGAGTGTTCTAAAAGGTCCGAGCCAATGGTAGAGTAACTGTTGGGCAAGGGGGCCATGGCCCACAAAACTTTTTGAAATTATAAAATGACCCTTATATTTTATACATAACTTTATAAATACAGAAAATTGCCCCTCCAAAAAGATGTATAATTTTCACATGCTCTCTATTTTTTTTTTTAATTTTCATATACCTAAAAATGTCTCTCTCTAATTTTTTTATAATCCCAAAGTTTTGTTTAATTTCTATATATTATCTATTTTTAAGGCCGTAACTTCTCCAAAATTAAAATTAAAATTAGTTTTGGAGAAATTATAAACTTATTAATATGAATTTAAAAGTTTTAATTTATAATACAATATTAGGTTTCTTAATATGGAATTCAAAGTCTAAATACCAAAACAAAACAAAAAATTGAGGCTAACGATTTATATGAGAAATTGTTTGTAATTATGTTTTTATAATTTTTAATTTACATTAAAAAAATGATATTCGCAGTCCTATAATTTAGTGTAAACCCCCGCCTATTCCATTTGAAAGAATTAGATAAATTTAGGATCCACATAAAAAAGAATTATTTTTTAATGTTGGACCTTATTTTTTTCAAATAAAGTGTATAAAGCTTGCACGCTTTAAAAATTATATTTAATATTAATCTTTATATAGATGTGTCACCAAAAAAAAAAAATTGGCGGCCCTCTCAATACAATTGTTGGCTTTACTACTGGGCCGATCCGCACTATCACCTCGTTCATGATGATTGATGAGTTAATATTGGATAATATAATGTTTTAAATATTTTGAGATTAATTCTCTTGAATTTTTTTGATCTCTTCTATTGTACACGAACGGTGAAATTGGGCAACATGCATGTTTTTCATCGTCCAATCTCTGAAACACATCGTTTCCAAGTGGGGCCCTGGGGCTGGGTGAATTTTTGCTAGCCCGGCCTGTTGTGCCCTTTACATTTTGCTAATTTGTATTGTTTTTGCGTTATTTCATCAAAGCCGATAAGCTCAAATCATGAGATCGATCGACGCAATTAGCACTTTGGAATATTATGCTTTGGCTTGTTTGATACATATACGATTCATTCCATTAAATATTCCATGCATATATATTACCATCTGAATGGCAGTTAATTCATGTTATATATGATATATATATATATTATAGATGGGAAACGTTGAGAGTGAGCAGAAAAACACATGTCATTTGGATAGTGAGATAAGATGTGATGAATGAAAATTAAAAATTGAATAAAAATATTGTTAGAATTGTTTTGAAAATTATTATTATTTTAAAATTTAAAAAAAAATGAATTGTTTATTAGATTTTATTTAAAAATTTAATAAAATTATAATGATGAGATAATGAGATAAGATGAAATTTTTATTGTATCCAAATCAGACCTTAATAATTAGTCTACATTTATGGCCTAAAGAGGGACCAAACTAAGGCCCAACTAATTGGGCCGGACTTCAGTTGTTAGAGGTAGGGATTGAGATCACATTGGGCCCTACATACCTTTTAATTCAATCTACTAATTAAACCAACTTTCTTCTTAAGCCCTGGTTACCGAAATCTTACATAACTCGGGGTTTTTGGGAAAACACCTCTTAGAAAATCAAATTCCGTGAAAATCAATAATTTTCTCGGGAAAACACCTCCCACTGTTATTCATGTGCAAAATCAAGATTTTTTTTTTTTAAAAGAACTGATATTTGTAGTTGTAAAATATGCAAATGTCACACAATCTTTTGAAAAAAGTGAAAAAATACGGAGCCTATGTTATGAAAAAAAAAATTAGTTTTTTAATAATAAATCTCATTTTTTTTTAAAGCAATTCGATGTTTACATACTCTACAATGATATATAATATTATTATTTTTTAATTTGCTTTCTAAGAAAGAGTACTGCGTACGTACGTTTTCCATGGATATATACAGACAGATCTGATTGGTTTATACAAGTAGATTTCTAAAAAGTAATAATTATTGTACTCAACTTGCTTCGTTTATACAATTTTGCACCCTCCAACTAGTTATTAATTGGCATTTCAATATATATACCTGTAAGGTCAGGATTACTCCTCCCCAAGCAATGTTATTTATTATTCTATTTCTCATCATCTTATAATGTGACATTAAATAATTTAAAATTATTTATTATATTTCATTTATTAGTCTTTCATTTAATGCTATATTATGAGATAATGAGAGAATGATGAATAGATTTATTCACTCATCTCTCCCTCTCCCTCTCCACCTCTACCAAAAAAAAAGGGGCCAGAGGTCCAAATGGTGTGGGCCGACCCATCGACCCAACCTAAGGAAATTAGCTGACCTTTCAAACAATTGCAAAGGGCGATATTGTAGAGGATACCACTCAACACAACTCATACCTAACTAGGAGACGGCATAAGGAAAGAGATCTATCATCTTGATTCATCCTTGATTACTGCCAAACACTTGAGTGCCCGTCCAATCATAAAGTTAGGAATGAATGAGAGATATTGATCCACTAGAGTACAAACATCAACAGACAAACATAGAGATTAGTAAGAGCACATAAGCAATGAAAACACGCCTTATTAATAGCATTACAGCTCAAACTCCACACCTTATTAATATTGTTATTACGAAGGGCATTCTGTATTAATATTATCGTCACAGAAGACACTTTGCATTAAAAACTCTGATAAGGGAACAGTACAAAGGGCAAGGATTCCACAGGGACAAGCATGCTTTGCCCCTCTCCAGACTTTAAATATAAATAGTAGACTTCTAGGTACAAGAAAATTTTGGATACTCTCACAATCGACACTTACATTTGCGCCTTTCATTATTTGTATACTTCCGAACGACTTTCGTACTCTTAGGAGATTTCTTAGCCCCCAAGATCAACCAACTACCACATCTTCTTCCTTTATATTATTTTTGCAGGCCAAGCCCAAAAGATCTGAGTTCTTGAGATTACGGCTCACAAATGTGCAAAACACAATATTAACCATATCAATCTTATATATTATTAATTCTTAACAAATGTGTGCCATAAATTTAGTACATGATATGTACGCTATACATTCTTATATATGATGCCTTTTGCATAGTTAGATACATTTAGATGGTTATTACAATATTATTATTTTCGCCCTCAAAGTCAGATGATTTTTTATCTCCTGACAAATAATTTATATAATTGGATTGGAAATACAAATGATGAGGAAGGAATTATTAGAAATTAAGGATATATAGATCGAAGACAAAAGCCACACACAAGTGTGTGTATATATATATATATATATATATTATATATATTGTGTGTTTGTGTGTTTTTTGCAAAAATAAATATAGGTAGCAGAAATCTACATATAATTGGTGTCGAGCAGCCAGAGAAAAAAAATACATGAGCCCAATGGTAGGAATTGACAAATAATTAATATTTAATTTGCAGAAGTACCGTCCCGTCGATATTGTTAACTTTTGATAATTGCTATATTATATTATATTATATTATATTATATATATATATATACTCCCAAAAACATTTGCTTTATTATGATCAATAGGCACCTGTGGTCAGAAATATAATATATATAGCTAGATGAATTATTATGGATATGGATATTGAGTTAAAATGAAATAAAGTTTGAAATTAATTTAATAATATATTGTTAAATTTTTTTTTTTTGAAATTTGAAAATGTTGAATAATTTATTATATTTTGTTTGAAAATTTTAAAAAAATTATAATAATTAGATAAGATGAGTTTAAATGATATATATATATACACGTGTAGACGTAAGAGTGGTAATATGTTATAGGACTCGTTAATCCAACACAAACATGACACGATAATAGTGGATTAGAATTTAGTTTTAATGGATTTCAGGTCAAAATGAGTTGACACGTTACGATACGATTGCTTAATGGGTTGATAGCAGATCAATCTATTTTGACCCGCTATGATACGTTAAGAAAGTTAAAATTACAAATATATTTTTACATTTAAAAATAAAATTGTTAGAATTTTAATTTTAATATTTTTATTGTTTATATTGTAATTCATACTTGTAGTTAGTAATATAATTTTTATAGATATTGTGATTTTAACATTTGTATAAAATTGTGCTAAGTTAAATCAAGTCAAACGGATTAATTTCAGACATATTTAACACATTACATAAATAGGTTGAAACGTATCATATTTTGTTGTGTTAATTTATTTCGTAATATTCACTAATGGATTTTAACGGGTTGACATTACACGACACGTTATGTTAACGGATCATGTTAAACTTTAAAATTTTGACACGATAAATTTAACGGGTCAAATTAAGGTTGATCTATATAATATAATATACATGTCTTAACACAATAAGAATACGATCCGTTGACACGATTTAATACTTCTATGTAGACGTTAATTAAAGACAAGATAGCTAGCTAGATTAATCGAACTTGAATTCACTCTCGAGCGAGATAGTCCATTTATTTATTAAAATGAAGCAACCAGCTTTCATGGTCCGCCAAAGACATTATACGTATCATAGAAAATTAGCAAAAGATCTCCCGACAAAGAAAAGCATCAAAGTAATCTTGCCGCTAATATTGTCATTAGAAGAAGTTAGAGGTTCATTATTTTCCAGTATTTCAAAATAATGATGGACCTAATTTAGCATAGAATGCTAGGCATGTTCTTCTTTGATTATTTTTTCTTTTTTTTTTTTAAAGTTTAGATTAATAGTGATTCTAATGAAGGCATCTTATCACCATCATTAAGAAAGTGAGAAGGACAAATGGGGGTTGGTTGTTTTCTTTGTGAAAAGTATGTGCATTGACAATGATTTTGCATCTTCAAGAAGCCTTTTTGAACTCACCAAGGGAGATGTTGACCCCATCGATCGGCCTTTTGACATTATTAACCAACTCCATTGAATAATGGGAATTCTAGTTTATGATTTTCTTTCCCCACACATGATGATGATAAGTTAAAATTGGTTAATCTAATCTTATATTCTCAAACAAGAGTGGATTATTTTGTGGTGAGATTTCAATATTCAAAGTTGTAGCTTAAGAATTTTTAAGGTTGATTTCTCTTGTTTAGATAAAATAAGGGAGTTTTTTTAACAGTCTTATGAAACTTTGAACTTAAAAAGTTTCTTACCATATAAATTAACAGCATCGAATTCAAAATTTATAGAGAATGTGTGTTGAGTATAGTTTCATGAGCAATGCTAGGAATCCATATTTTTGTTCCCTGCTAATCTTTTTTTTGTTAGTTTTTAAATTTACATGAATTTTATATAAGTTTTATATATATATATATATATAATGTTGTAATTTTTTTATATTTTTAAAAAATATTTTAAGATGTTATAAAAATTATGTAAATAAAATATATGTTTACTTGATTTTTTTAACATCTTAAAATATTTTTTTAAAATATAAAAAAAATCACAACATTATTTAAAAACACTTATATAAAATTATGTAAATTGAAAAACTAAAAAAAAAAAGTTAGTAGGGATCCCAAAGTAGGAATCTCAAAATAAAGATCCCTAGCATTTTTTGTAGTATTATTATCATGATATTAAAAAGAAATGAATCTTATCATGTTCCTTAATTGGAGTCTATAGCTCGTTCCAATATGGCACATAAAAGCTAGCTTGATTTATGTAATACAACTTCGTCATGTTGATATTTGACCTTTAAAATTATGCCACCTTACTTATTATATTATAAAAAAAGATTGCATTTTATTTCAATAATTCAAAGTTATGATTGTGACATGATAATACAGGACAAATATAAATTATAAGTCAAACTAATCAAACAGATTGATGCACTCTCGCATATAAATTTCTTTGTGACAGACATTGTCTTAACCTCTAACTCTCTCAATTGATAATATCATTTGAGACTTCTATCTCAAGTTGTCGAAGAGTGCAACTCTCTGTTAAATAGAGAAATAAATCAAAATCACACTCACCATCATTCTCTAAAGGAGGAGTGAGATAAAAAAAAAATAGTTATTTTCTTTTTATTAAGAATTAAGTACAAACTACAACTTAAAAATAGAGATAAAATAAACATGCAATACAATAAAGAACTGAACACTACAATGATAAAAACACATGGTTGTGATAGCGTGTGTAGAACACGCGTCACGCTAGAAACGATTGGATCAGCACACTTGGAACCATCAATGTCGTAGAGCTCATAAATGCTACACGTGGTGGTAGCGGAGGTTTCTATTGGCGGCGAATGAGATCCATGTGTGGCTGCCTATCTTGCATGTTTGCTTAATGCACACCTTCTTACAATGGATCCTTCGACCGATTGGAAGATAGGCGTTGGACAAGACTTTTGGTGGAGCGCGTGTTGTTCATCTCCGTCAGAGACCACTAAAACAACAGCCAACTTGAAACGGAGCAAAATAAACAACTAACGAGGAAAACAAATCACTAACGAGAATGAGAGATGAGGGAGAGAGGGAGAGGAGAGTCGAGACTCCAGCACCCACTTCCAGCGACGACCAGGCTATTTAGTTTTGCAAGAGAAGGTGGTTACTATTTTCTTTCAAAATCGCCAAAACCAAATAGCGACATTCTCCTGTCAATTTCACGTCACTTAATTTTAGATGTGCTGCATTCATGATCTCAATGATAATAATTGTACATATGAAAATATTATTTGTCAGTCATGCATCGATGATTAAATAGCGACTTTTAATTTTGATAATTTAAAATGCACATTGCGAACATAATTTTCATACGTACAATTATTAGTAAATGAAATTAGTTTACATATATTCTTCGAGGAAAGAAAAAGAATTAATGACATGAATGATGAAACCAAAAAATGTATATTTTTTTATCAACAAAATGAAATTAGTAATTATGATGCATGCATTCGATTTGGCTTTTGATGATATATATATATATAATGAAAAATTATTGAGTGAATCTACACTTAGTATACTCACACTCACAGAGCATTGTTTACATGAACAATATTCTATGAGTTTGAGTGTGTTAAATGTAGATTCACTCTAACATCACTCATATAAAATATATGAAGGCAAACTATGCAGCAGCCAATGTGTACTGCACACTGCAGCACACCTTCAATTAGATTTTTTTTTTCAGTGTGCAATATACAGGGACTGCTGCAAATATTTTTTCCTATATATATATATATATATATATGTTGGTGTGAGGTCGATTAAAAAATGTTAGTCATACTTAAACATATTCAAACCGAAAAGAGAAAAAAAGGCAGAAAACTAATATGATTGCTAACGTAACTCATGATCAGAATGTCACGGACTTTTGTCTCATTGAAGTTTAATTAATTGGCTTAATGAGCATGACTTGTTCACGGATTATTTGGATTTAGCACGCAGATTACAGCACTGCAACCAATCCACATTTCCCATCGTCACTGACAAATCAAACTAATTCATCTCTGCACTAATATTCAAAAAATATTGAATACCTCTTTCTGGGAAAAAGCTATGTACGTCATGTCGTTGTGTAAATGTGTGTGTATATTATATATATATATATATATATATATATACATATGATAAAACAATGAGGTTTTTTTTTCTTCACGACAACTTTATGTAAAAGCTTATTTAACGTGTAGAGAGCTCGGTTTAATGCAGAGATCGACTTATTTTATTTAGCGTACTCACTAGCTTATTTAAGCTATGTTTTAGAATACTCAAGAAATATTCTAAGGAATTATCTTATAAATCTGGACTTAACATGATAGGAATGCAAAGATAATCGTCCATGAATATCTTAAAAGGAGGCCGCAGAAGTCAAGAAGTACTCAATCCGATCATCTACTAGAAGGAATAGAAGCCACAATTTCTGGCATAATTCCAGGTTGGCAGCATTCTAGTGGGGACTCCTACGTCGATTCCATCGGTAATGCCTCCTAGGTCAAATCAAACTGACCACCTACCAAGCCTCATCGACAGCTACCATTAAATAACATAAGAAACAAAATAATATATACAAATACAATCCAACGTTCATGCGTGATTGGGTACTACGTAATTGGACGATAATCAATGTTCTACATCATCAATTGATTATCGTCCGTGAAAATGCGTTCTGAATTTAGACTGCATAAACGGGCATGGGCCATGCCTGCGCCCTGCACATATGCAGGCGTGGCGCAGGCATATTGCCTGCGCGCCCGTCGTGACTCTTTACAAGTAGTGTACGTACATCTGATAAAGCTAGCTTGCGGCTGCTTGGAGTAGTAGTACTGGATGATCAGCTAGCTGGGTGAATAGGGATCGAGCGTACGACACATTGGTGGCCTCTAAATCTGTACGTTGGTTTACGTACTTGCATGTGAAAACCGCGGCCGCTGTAGAGCGACGTGTGAAATATTGCAAGAGTTAGGGGTCCTGTGGAGGCCGGGGGGCTCAATTCTGTCGGTGCTGGATTCCATAAGTTGGGTAGACCGGTGACATTTTAGTAGGTGGATACATGGGTTTTTAGGTGACGGATTCAAAGCATTAATTAACTACTTCTAATAGTCGTACTCTGTGAAAAATATGAGAACTACAACAAATACAAAAAAAATTTAATAAATAA
The DNA here is from genome assembly GCA_036898215.1 of Platycarya strobilacea. Taxonomy (NCBI): domain Eukaryota; kingdom Viridiplantae; phylum Streptophyta; class Magnoliopsida; order Fagales; family Juglandaceae; genus Platycarya; species Platycarya strobilacea. The sequence continues at coordinate 40,741,009 of CM072545.1, read as the reverse complement.
AATTTTATAACATTTTTTAAATTTATTTTATAATAAAAATAATTTTATAATCTGACATACAATATTAAATTATATTATTTTATAAATTTATTTTTATATAATTTTTTTATAATTAAAATATTTTTTATATTATACGATATATGTTGACATCATTATTATATAAGAAGTATATAATACTAGAAATAAATTTAGAAAGTGCAAGGTCTAGTTTTTTTTTTTTTACAAATTCTCTATAACTTATCTTATTTTATTTGATTTAATTATTATATATTTTTTAAATTCTCATAAAATAAAATAAAGAATTCGACTTTAATATATTTTAGAATAAAACTAATATTAAAAAATATATATTTTTATACTATTTTATTTAACTTTTAACTTTCATATCAATTCAACTCAATTCATTTCATTTTATCTTATCTCATATGTAAAAATAAATTTTTGCATATTTTTATAAAATAATAAAGTTTATAATTAAAAAATAAATTTTTATCTAAATTTTAGATTTTTTTTTTAAATAATAAAGTAGGCCGCCCGCGCCTGCACAAAAACTTAAAAGCCCAACAAAACTTACTAAGTTACTTTCGAAAGATATTACATCTTTTATGATATGTCCAGCAAATTACCAAAGGTGCATTATTTCGTGAGAAGGCATTAATTAATTAAGAAGCATATAACATGAGAAATTCGACAGCACGCAAAAAGCATTCTTGTTGATGAAGCGTAAAGGGAAGGGGACATGAGTAGTCTAGGTTCAAACAATTGTCGTAGTCTTTGTGATCAGATCAAAATTATTCAATGACGCTAATCATCACATTCTTAATACCTACAATTTTTTTAACGATCAATAGCCCAGCTATTATTCTTTAGCGATATATTATTTATAAGTATGCTGTCCTACTCCCCGAATAATTGCCAAAGGACAAACAGACAAAATATTATATTCACAGCAACAATTGATTATAAATTTATAACTTTGTCCAACATATATGTATGTATATATATATATATATATGAATGACAAATAAAATTAATTGTGTCTCGGTTTTTAAATTCATTTGTAAGTACGTGCTCATTTGTTAATATTAACTTTATGGCTGTTGAGGCGTTTTTCGGTCACAATTGAATGCCTACAATATGGTCAAATGAATTATCTCACATGGTAGATCTAGTGGTGGAACAAGAAATTTGCATTAGGAGGGCCAAACAAGTTAAAATAAAATATATAAAATATTTTTTGTTCTATTTATATATAAATTTTTATGCAGTATAAAATAATTTAATAGTAAGAACTATAATAAAAATAAAATATATTTAATATAATTTATATATTAAAAAAGTATATAATATGATAATAACATGTCTTCATAATAAAAATATATTAAAAATACATTAGAAATCATCTAATTTATTTTTATTTTTATTTTTATCTATAATAAAAACATGTTATTATGTTATTATATTATATTATTTTATATGAGATGTATTTTATTTTTAAATTAGATTAATTTTGTAAAGAAAGATCAAGATGAATTTTAAAGAGGAGACCAACACAAGATAAAATAAATATTATCTTACAATTATAAAAACTAAGCATATTTTATGTTTTTCTTTAAAAAAGACATATTATTTTTCTTTTTCTATTTTTTTAAGGGTAGGACTAGAGCCCGTGGGGAGGGGGGGGGGGACCATGCCCCCTTTGCCCCAATGTGGCTCTGCCATTGGGTAGATCCCGGTGGTGATGTGCCTATATTGGATTCATTTTATTGTAAGGCTCGATTTAGATTTAGAAATAAGATTAAATGAGATTATTTTAGATGAAAGATAAAAAAAATAGATAAAAATATTATTAAAATATTATTTTTTAATATTATTATTGTTTTAAAATTTAAAAAAGTTAAGTTATTTATTATATTTTATATGATATTTAAAAAAAAATGTATTGATGAAATTGAAATAGGATGAGATGAGATGAAATGAAATGAGTTTTGAATCTATATGATAGCTAAGAGTAATGCTAAGACAATAATATCTTTGAAACAAAATAGACACTACAAGAAAATTAATTTTTTATAACATTAAATTTTGTTATAAAAAGTAGAAAGAATACTGTAAAAAAGCATTTGCAGCAAAATAATCATTTTAACTACAATTAAAATGTCACAAATAACTGTTTTTCTTGTAGTGAGAACTTAATATTGAAAAATAATTTTTTTATATTTCTCTTAGATTTATCCTTTTTTTTTTCAAATGTAGTGCATTGGATTTGTATACCATAATACTGTATATATGATTTTTCTTACCACAATAATAGGCAACATAAAAAATGAGTAAAGTGTTATAAAACTAAAAATAAAACTACTACTATTGTAAGAGAAAAGAAACTCTTAAGAACTGAAACTTTCTTTCTCTCTCTATATTTTCTTATGAATTTCATTACAACTGAAGCCCATATTTATAAGCGTTGAAGTTACTATGCAAGTCACTATGCAGATTTTAAAATAATAGTGGTGGGATCATTCACATAATTTAGTGATGGGACAGGGGGCAGCGCCGTTTCGTTCGTTAATTCATAACACTCCCCCTTGAATGACCACCCATAAAAAATCTGCCTCGTTAAAACCTTGCCAAGGAAAAATTCAGTGGGAAGAAAAACCAATGGCGAAGGAAAAAGAGTACAGTCTCTTTATGTATCCACAAGTGCTTTAAGATTGTCTCATTAAAACCTTGCAAAGGAAAACCCAATGGGATAAAACCTTAGCGAAGGAAAAAGAGTACAATCAGCACAAGTTTTCAGGACTTTTACTCCCCCTGGAAAGTGCATGACGATAGATTTTTGAATCTTCACATTTTAATATTCTGCACAATTTTCTTGAATGTCGCAGTTGGTGATGTCTTCGTGAATAAATCTGCCAGATTATCACTTGATCGTATATTTGATATATCCTCCTTTGATTTGAGTGATACAAGCAGTATTATCTTCGTATAAAATTGTTGAGCTATCAAAATACCACACTTTTCTTGGATACGTTTAGTCATTGATCTCAGCCAAATATACTCTCGACTTGTTTCATGAATTGCAATAATCTCTGAGTGATTTGAAGATGAAAAATAATATCTGATTGACAAACTTAATAGAAATCTGATACCTGCAATAATACTTAAACTCCCCCTGATAATATGCGTTAGTGTTTCAAGTAATAAGCAAATATGATTTCAGTATATATAACAAGTTAAGAATTCAAACACGATCTCCAACTAAATAATGCATTAGAGAGAGTATGATAATATTTTCATCTAAAATTTTCTCTCCCTTATTCGGTGTTATTAGGGAGAACTTGTTTATATACGGCAGAAATAACATTGGAAACCATCTATGTATGATAAAAGCTGTAAAAATTTTGAGATTTAATATTATCGGTTCGGCGGAAAATCAAATCCGCTTGACATTGTGGACAAACGAGATATTGAAGAGATTTGAAGGTTTCGGGTTGTTGTTTAAATATAACCAATTTTACCATTGGTTTATTCTAGCAAAAAGATTTCGCATTCCTCATAGATTCAGTTGTTGTTCATCCAGAACGATATTATGTCTGATAGAAATTCTAATGTCTAAGATTTAAACCACGAACCTTTTATACCTCAACCACTTATATTTTCTCCTGAAGCTGTAAATACCATGATAGGAGCAGAAATATATCTATCTAGTAAATCTGATCCTGAAATTGTTGCAGCATCAAGAACCCTCAGTGCTCAATATGCTGCCTCTCTTACAACCATGTCTCAGAGGCTATTGGCGAGAACGAGTGAGGTTGATCATCTTAAAAATCAAATATCTGAGTTGTATCAAACGCTTGCAACTAATAATAGAAAAAATAAAGATTTAAAAAAAGATAACAAGGAGCTGAAGAAACTTGTAGACTGGTATTCTCGTGACCTGAAAACACGAGTAGAAAAACTGGAACGAGAGAGAGCTCAGATACAAAGTCAACAACAGTAGCTAACGGCAAAAATTCAGCGTTTACAAGAAAATAGGGATAGCTGTAATTAATCTCGCTGGCTTTTGAAATTATGCATCCAGCATATCTTGTAAAGTGAGATTTGAAGAGATTATGGTTTGTCTTGTTCTTATTTCCATTTCTATAAGAACCGTCTTTAGCTTCATGTAGTACGCATCAAATCTTCTTCTCATATCTATAATTCATCTGTATTTGTATTCTTATTCTACAAATTTCCAATGGCTCATCAATTTCCTTTTACTATTTCTCACAATCAACATATGAGATATCTTTCACCTCAATTACAAGTTGATCCTGCATCTTCCGCAGGTGCAATATTGCAGCAAGCAAATGATCTGACTAATAAGTCAGATCGTGAAGCTGTTTATGAGCTGGTGACTCTCGGTACCCGATACTCCTCCTCTATTGTTGGATTTTCCAACCGATTACAATCCAAAAATCGTGAGATTGAGGAGCTTAACGAGAATGTTTCTGTAATTCAACGACTCGTTCAAGAGTCTGACAAAAAAATTGCAGACTTAAAGCAGGAGAATAAGGATTTAAAATCCTTACTTGCCTCTTCATTTCGACTACCTAATCCTTTAGATAAGGATAGTACGTTACTTTATGAAAAGCAAATGCATTTAAGAGATGAGGCTAGAAGTCTCAAATTTTTGTAACTCATCTATGAATTGAATAATAAGATTTTTCCTTTTCAAATGCATTCCTTGAATTTATAGCAACCCTTGTGATCTTTTCAAGAGTTCTAACAAGGTAAATCATCAACGTAAACTGCAATAATGACGAATCCAGATTCTGATAAAACACATGAACATATAGGATTATTCTTAAATCCTTCTTTCAATAGATACTCGTTGATTCAATTATACAACATGCGTTCGGATTGCTTTAACCCATATACAGATCTTTGAAACTTTATAAAGTACATACTCCTAAATGTACTTGGATTAGATGCTTCAAATATCGTAATAATCTAATGATGCTTATAAATATGCAGTGACCACATTTATTAACTGCATATCTAATCTTTTTGTAATAACCAAATCAATTAAAAATATGAATGTGATTGCATTCATAACAAGGAAATATGTTTCCTCATAATTGCTTTCGGGTTTCTACAGAAAACCTTGTGCGACAAATTATACCGCACAATTTCATTTCGCATTACACTTTCGTATAAATACTCACTCATATTTGACAGATATTACACCCTTTGGTGTTTGGACAACAGGTCCAAATGCATCTCACTTCACTAGTGAGTTTAATTCAGTTTTAATAACTGTTTTCCATTTTGGCCAATCATTTCTACGTCGACATTCTTCGACGATTTTTGGCTCATTACTTCTGGTAATATCAAGTGTTATCATATATGTTGTCGACAACAATTTTATTTCTATCCATAAATTTTCCAGTACTCATGAAATGTATTGAGATCTCATTGTTCCTCTTCAGAGGAAAACATTTAATGAAATACCTCTACAAGAGGTTCCTCTTCAAGAGGTTTATATTCTTCAGGAGTTTTCTCTTCAGGAGTTATACTCTTCAGGAGTTTTCTCTTCAGGAGTTACATTTTCAGGAGTTACCTCTTTAGGAGGTTTCCTCTTCAGAAGGATTATATTTTATACAGAAAATACGGTCTCTTCATGAGTACTGATTTTTATTTTTCTTGTGCACCTATAGGTCTTCAACGCTTCAGGTGTATCTTAGACTCATTTATTTCTGTTTTAATAACTCGTCCTTCAGGGACTTCAATTCCTGCTTAAGCATTAACAGCAGTAATATATGATTTTACAACACCTTTAGTGTCAGTAAATACATCATGTAATTGATTTGCAACATTTTGTAGATAAATAATCCTCTAAACTTCTGGTTCACATTTATTTGTAAGAGGATCAAATTTAAACAGGGCTTTATTATCCCAAGTAATTTCTTGTCGTGCTTCAGGCACCGATATTTCATTATTTCAAAACATGATGAAATATTAATAAGCTTATATATAAAAACTTAGTATAAATAAATCAAGTGCTTGGCCGTACAACAGATACGTGACTACTGTTTGGTCATATTACATCTATGACAAACATCTTCATCTTTTTATGAAGAATTATTCTGAGGGCCTTTACCCTTCTCTGAGTTTGATCACTTCTGGTGATACGATATATTTTTATCATCTTTAGTGTTGTCGCTTTTGGGACCAACACTTCTATAACTTTTCTACCACGTCTACGCCCTTAATTCCCGTTCACTTCTGGGAATTGTGTAAATTCAATATCATTAATAGGACGTAACTGGTGTAACAAAAACTCATTATTTAGCTCAATCATTGGAAGACAAAATAAAAGTTCAGAATATTTGTTGAACTTTCACTCTCGATATTGCTATTGCAGGAGCACATTTGAGGTATGAAAAATAATGTCTTCTTTTATATATCATCATCAGTGACATTTTCACTGTATAATTTTAATATTGAGCTGATTTTAAAGAATGCAGAATATTCAATACCACTCTTAAAATCTTGCAACTTCAAGTGCAATAAATCATAATGATCTTTTGAGAGGATTACATCTTCTGGTGCTTATATCACTCTCTTAATTTATTTCACACAGTATGATGATCTTTCATCATGAGATACACAGCACGGTCCTTCAGGGACACATGAATTCCTTCTATGATTGTATCTTTCAAATTCATCATCATATCCAAATAGATCTCATCAAAGATCTGGATAAATAACATTTTTCAGAAATGTCAATAGTAATAAATCTCAATATTTGACATTATATTACAAAAATAAATATGTGAATTTAAGAAATATATTCACATTATCATGAGAATAAAAATAAAATTTTATCAAGTAATATTCAGAAATATTACCTTTAATATTTATCTCAAGGACTGCAAATAATATATTGAAAAACTTACTTGAAATAGAAGACCACTAGTTTCAGTATCGGTAGAACCTCGTACTGATAACTTGTTATAAAACTAAAAATAAAATTATTACTATTGTAAGAGAAAAGAAACTCTTAAGAACTGAAACTTTCTTTCTCTCTCTATATTTTCTTATGAATTTCATTACAACTGAAACCCATATTTATAGGCGTTGAAGTTACTATGCAAGTTACTATACAAGTCACTATACAGATTTTAAAATAATAGTGGTGGAGTCATTCACATAATTTAGTGGTGGGACAGGGGGGCGGCGCCGTTTCGTTCGTTAATTCATAACATAAAGCTCTCATTTGAAGCCCCTATAAAATGGAGTTTTGTAGACATCCAATAGGATGTTGCCACACCAACAAAAGGAAAAAAGAGTTTACACCCGCATTACAGGCAATTCTCGACATCCAGACCCCAATATTGCTCGTCTATTTTGCATCTAGAGCCCCCATTTGGACCCCTTTAGAAATTCATCCGGGCCTATTCCTTCCATCACTCGTCGATGACACCACCAACGAATCCAGACGCCACTAATGAACCCAGATGATGTGCAAGGATGCACAGGGAGTGCTTGTGGTCAGTGCTTATGTGCATGGTGATGTGTAGGGAGTCAATTAGATTTGGGACCCTCAAGGCCTTTATCGGATAAAAAAAATTGTTACTGTTTGTTTTTGATAGGTTTCAAAAGTGTCATTCAGTTTCCCAGATTGTATTTTGATTACTTTGATGTAGCTTTAGGTTTTCAATTTGCTAATGTGTTTTTGTTTTTTTATTTTAATGGTAGAAAGGATACTTATGGTGTGTTCTCTAAGCCAGTAGATCCGAATGAGGTTAGTTGTTCAAAATGAAAGGGGACACATTAATTTCTAAGCTTGTATGCATTTGTTTCTTACTTTTGTATTGTTATTTCTCCATTTATTGTAATACTTTAATAAAAAGTTTAAATTATATGACCTATACTTCAAAAAAACAAATCAATAACATAATTGTAATCTCATTGAAATTTTATAAAGAGTAAAAATTTTTCCTTCTTAAACAATGTGATAATTCATACACCACTACCTACTTTTCTTTTGATACGAGGTATCACAATTTATTCCTCTTACATGTTCGATGTCTTCGTCGAGCTTGTCTAGTGTAGGTGGTACAACTCAAATCTCATATTTCTAGTTAAGACTTAGCTTTGATACTATTTATAACATCTTAATGAAAGACCTAAATTACATGACTTATATTTTAAAAAGATTAGTCAATAATATAATTAAAATTTTATTAAAATTTTATAAAAATTAAGAACTTTTCATTTTTAAATAATATAAAATTCTATACACTTCCTATCATTTTCCTTCTCATATATGCAGCTTCGTGGGTGCGTCAGGGGCGTTTGGGTTCGTTTAGTGTCGTCGAGGAGCGACAGAAGGATTGGGTCTAATGGGGTCTGAATGGGGGGTCTAGATGCGAAATGGACGGGCAATAGAGTTTGAATGTTGGCAATTGCCTGTAATGGAGTGTAAACTCTTTTTCTCTTTTATTGATGTGACAGTATTCTATTGAATGTCTGCAAAACCTCAATTCATAGGAGGTTTGGATGAAGTTTTACTCCATAAAAAATTTACCATCATATTAATAGAAATTTTTATTTTATGAAGTTATATTATTATAACATATAATATAGAAAATAATATATCTAACTTTGTATGAATTGCATAATTATGAGTAATTCTATTTAATATAAGATTCAGATTTAATATAAGCTAATTATATATATTCAACTCGATAGCTCTAGGAAAAAATTAATGTCACATTAAAATTTTCGATATTTATTATGGCATATGCTAGGAACCAAACATATCCCTATGAGTCTGCCTTCACCCACTCCGAAGAAGTACTTCCGAAGGACAAAGATCAAAACCGCGTGGGTCCTACTAATGACTACATACTCCTCCTCGTGGACTTTTTGGCGCACGGCCGCAGTGTTCCGTGGGCCCCACATCTCCCAAATCTACTCGCGACTTGCATCTAATCTCTCTCTTAGACGGTGACGGCCCAAGCCAGCCTCTAAGAGTGGCACGTGCCGCTTGCAACACGCGGAGAGCGTACATAGCGAGTACAGAAAGTAGGACCAAAAACCCAAGCTCACGGACGGGATTCGTAAAGTAAGTTTAGCGGAAAAGAGGGAAGGATGGAGCGGGGATTGGGAAAGGGATTGGGGGAATCAAGGTGAGGAAAGCTGGTGGGTCCCGACAACATGAGCGGGACCCGCTGTTAGAAATCCTTCCACCTGAATGCGGAAACTGCTCTGACAGCGATTTCCCGCCAAAAGCAGACAAACATTTTTCTAAAAAAAAAAAAAAAGATTTTATTATTTTATTTTAAAAAAGAAAAAAGAAAAGAAATCCAGATTAGAGAGTTCGCGGTGAGTGTGGCGCGGATCGGCTCGGCTCGATTTATAGCCAAGGCCCAAGTTGAGCCAGAATCTTGGTCTGTGACGTCTGCAGTTACCATGTTAGGCTGTAGCCGAGAGAGTCTTGGGTTTGGTGGATAGGTTCATTCACCCTTGTACGAGATTTCGATTTGTATTTTATTTTTTTAATTTTAATTTTTTAATATTTTTTTAAAATATTTTTTAAGAATATAAAAAGAAATAAAAAATTATTTAAAATTACTTACTTAATTATATAAAAAAAGTTTAGAAATTAAAATCCAAATCAAGATCTCAAATAAAAGCAAATAGCAATTTCTTATATTTTTATTGTCAGTCCATATTCCAAATTCTTTGACCTAATTTATATTTGACCATGTGTTACTGTTATAAATAGTTGTACGATTTTGAATTTTTTGTACTATTATAAATAATTCTCGATCATAAATAGATGTTAACCGTACCATATCAAGATTCTTAATTCAAGTTTGAAGATTTAAATAAAAAAAAACGAAATAAATATATTTATCATCTATACACAGTAACGCACTATATATTATAGTTTTTTTTAATAGAATATGAATGATGCGTAGAATAATTTAATTATTTTAGAAAGAATAAATTAATTTTAAAAAAAGTAATATGTAGTGTGTAGATGATGAGTAGCAACTAACAAAGTGAAAAGAAGATAAATAATTAATTTGGGTTCTATAACTGTTATTCAATTTTAAAATTTGAATAGAGAATAATTTTATTCTATTTTCTAGCTTCTATAATTGAAACAATATAACAGTAAAAATCATTATAAATTTAGAGAAAATATATTTATAAGCTTTAATTTTTTATGTTTTAATTTTATTTTTTTAAAGTTATAATAGATCCTATTATAAGTGGTGTCTTGACTCTTAACACGTGGACTTATGTATAGCAAAATTCTTAAATGTATATTAAGCTTACAATCATAATTAACTTCCATTTTAAGCTGAATCCCATACCAAGTAACTAGGAAATCCAACTCGACAAATATAAGGATCTAACTTGGATCAAACTGTCCACCATCACTTTTCTGCCAAAATACACGCCTTGATCCAATATTTGCCAAAAAAAGCAACAAATTTGCTTTTCATTTCAACGTTAAGATCACGATCATGATCATGATCACCGATCAAAGACAATTTGTATGCGGCCCAAATTGCATGATCTCTTACGCTTTTCAGATTCGGTTAATTTTCTTTTGAATTATAACAACTCCGATTATCAAAAGCATTTTTCTTTTCAATTGTCAAAAGCGTAAATTTGCTACCTTACCTTTTCAACATTCTGTACTATTAAATGTGTTATTGTGCACGAAATATTACCATTCATGACTTTATAATTCAAATGTATTTGTTGTATTATATAATTTAAAGGCCGTACTTTTCTCACATTTGTAGCCGTAGGGAGAATATTTGAGACGAAAAATGATGACAATTAAAGTTAACAATATAAATTTATTCATCATTCATTTTTTTTATCCATATTTAAGACATTCGGATAGTGCTCTTACAGTTTAATATTAAATACACATCAAAAGTAAAACTCACTTTTCCCAAAAACACAATGAAACATGAATAGATGGTGCTGTTCTAATCTTTAAACCTGGACATACAAAATTTGATGCAATCTTCTCCAAATTAACAAGAATATGCTTGGTAGGCATGTTTAGGTCAACTCTCTCTCTCTCTCTCTCTCTCTCTCTCTCTCTCGCAACTCCCCTTTCGTTAGAAAACTCGTTCCCTGTCTACCACCCCGGGGGGAGGACAGAGCTATGGCTCCACTCCTCTCTACCATTTTATTTCATTTTCTTGTTTGGTTTCCTTTTCCGGCTACCGATTTTGTTATCTGAGAGTGATTTTTCGGATGTTGGTTTTGGACTCAGTGATTGCAAATTGGAGGAGCTCTGGAGGCCTTAGACCAACACACACTTAGTCTCCACTTCTCTAGTCCGCCGATCTTAGTATCGCCCGGAAGTTTTGTCCAACAAAGTGATGTGTTTCTCACACGCAAGGGGTTAATGTTTGATGTGCCTTGTCTTTTGGTGAGGTTTCTTCCGTCATGAGCAGCTATTGATGGTTTCGACGCTGCCGAGCTGCTCAGCCTTGCAGTTTCTCATATCTAGAGGGGCGCGTGTGCCTCATGGCTCATACGCCTCCACAGTCGACTGTTGTGTTATGTTGTACTTCATTGTATTTGTTGTTGTTATTATTTAATAATTTGTCATTATAGAGAAAAGTTTAAACTTGAGAAATAGTCTCCCGGACTTATATCCGTCATGAGTTTAATTTTCTTCTTTAAGAAAAAATTTAATAAATACTTACTCTTGGAGGAAGTTTTAGTTCTCTCTTGTTGAGAGATTTATAAACTGTTCGTCAGTTTATAATTACTTGACTGTTGTTCACATTATAGACTTCAACCTCTTAAATTTTAATGAATGAAACTATTTGAAAAAAAGAATAAGAATATGCTCGATACATAGATGCATGCTTGATCTAATTATCAATGCAGTTACTTTAATTTTGAGATGCATTTATTTTTAGAATTTGTTTGAAGTGTGAAAGTGAAATAAAATCAGATGAAATAAATTAAACTTAGAAAATATAATCTCATCTCACTATCTAAAAATAGCTAACATTAAATGGCATTCACGACAATTAATAAAGTCTTTCTTAGGAATAACCAAGCATTGCCTCACCACCTCAAACGTAGGCTACACTTCAAATATTCTCGTCGTGAAAAGTAATTGCACTCGTTATGAATGTTCCAACTTCCATGAACTGTCATGCATGTCATCGACATTTGAGTTGCAGTTCATGCACGTGTCGGTGATCATGGAGGCAGATTAACAGAGAATAATGAATCTGAAATTTTAATATTACTATATATTATGAAAGGGCTTTACTCTTGACAGACCAATATATTGCGCGCAGTTCAATGCTATAATCACTCGACTGCAACATATAAGATTATAATTATTTTATTTTAAAGCTGGTATGTAAAGCATATTATCCATATCATTTAAATAGTCTAATTTGATTTATAATATTTAAATAAAAAAATATTACTATGCCCCATAATTTACACCACTCACTTTTTCCTATTGATTTGGTGTCACGTCACTTATTTCAAAAAAAAAAAAAAAAAAATTAAAAACACAAAATAAAATCAAGAGAATTTATGATTTTAGTTTTCATTTTTTGTATTTCTGGACGTCAATTTATTTTGAATATATCTTTTTAATTTTTTTTTAATAAGCCATATGATAGGGAGTGGTATAAATTAGGAGATATATAATATTACTCATTCAATTTTTTTTTTTAAAATCAAATTATATTATATAATCACTTTTTTAGATATGTTCTATACAAACCTTAGAATAAAATATATTTTTTTAAGATTAATACATGGTAGTTTGAATGACTGCTCTCTTTGGGAGTTCTCTTGAGTGTCATTAGAGACCAAACTTTTTTCTAATGAAACGTACCAAAACAAATAATTACAGTTTTTTTACTAATTACAAATTTTAATCACAACTAATCGATATATTAATTAGAGTACAGAAAACTGTCTTTTGGCAATCCCTTTATTACTTGACTACCTTCATCACTTCATTATCAAACATATTAATTATATCTGTAATTTATTTTTACAGCATCTTTGATTAAAAAAAGAAAAATGATACATTTAGGACATTTTCATTGATCTCATCAAAAGATTCATTAAACACAAATTTGATAATTTATATTACAAATTACCACACATTGATCTCATCAAAATGTATTTATTAAATTTTGAGCTACGGTAATATTTGAAAAATCTTTTAAATTTAAAGATTTTCTATTCACCCTTCATGTTATTACTTTAATATATTTTATTTTCTCTACACATTTCTCTCATTTTCTTTTTATTTTCTCTATAAAATAAATGTGTTTATTATATTTTTCATCCAAATTTTTTTAAAAATTTTTAAAATAATAATTTAAGTATCAAATTAAATTATTAACATATATATATATACTTAGTATAATTATAAAATAGTGAAGAAATTTTAAAAATATTTTTTATTATTATTTTGATGAGTTTAATGATGAATTCAATGTGGAGTTATGGTGAGTAGAATATGTTCATCTCATCAAATTTGTACTTCTTATCAAATTTTGATAATTTTTTTAATAAAATCATTGTGGATGCTTTAACAATAATTTTACAACTTTTTTTAAATTTATTTTTAAAAAATTTTTAAATTTACTTAGTGATTAAGAATGTAAATATTAATAAAATTATATATATATTTTTATTTTTTAAATAATTAAGAATATTAAAAAAAATACTTAAAATAAAATAATAAAAAATAAAAAAATTTAATAACACTACAAATTATAAAGAATGTTATAAATATATCATCACTCTCAAAAAAATGATGAGCTCTCTTTATTGAATTAAAGGGTAAAAGTACAGCATCCCAGATTTTGCAACTTCACATTGAATGACGAGAAAACTGGCCTTAATTTCAAGCGTACATGCAGAGAGATGAAGCGATATTTATATGGCACAATGGGAACTTTGACTTTTTCTCCAAAAGCTAAATTCAATTTTTGGGAGCAACGATAAGAAGAAAGCATCACAACTCACAAGCCAAGCCACAATAATTGCTTTTTCACCTTTTTTTTTTTTTGTTTTTTAATTTAATTTATTTCTCCAATCACTTTGAACCATAGTTAGGACAATGACTTCATCTCTGGTTAAATTAACTACTTCTCTCTCTCTCTCTCTCTCTCTCTCTACACGGTTGTATATTAGCTGTCAAATAAATAATTCATATATTTATATAAATATAATTTCACTTGAAAAAAACTTTATAAAACACTTTCCGATGCCCCTTCACTTCTTCCCCCTCTCTCCCCAGCTCCCTTTACACACGCTCTCTCATTCTTTCTTTGTTTCGGTCTTTCCCGCTGTCCGACCGTTGTCATCGTTCGGAATCGTTTTCGGACTATTTTCCCCTTTTTAGTATCATATGCCTGCAAATTTTCTAAAGTTTTCAGCGAATGCTTAAACTTTGGGAAAAAAAGTATGTGGCCGATTCAGTGAAAACCATGTCTGCTGATTGTGCTTAAAGTCCACGACTTTACAACTTGAAACCCAACAAACTCTAGCAGGAGTTGTAATTTATACACTCAGAGAAAGAGCCGAAGAGAAGAAAGAGTTGCCTTTTTTCTTTTTATGGTTTCGCAAGTTGGACGGGGATAGTTAGCTTAGGAACATCAATATAAGAAACATTTATTTGGGTTTCAATCAAAGTGGTCCTTATTGGGTGATATCTGTGGTGGGTTTCGGAGGGTTTGGAGTAAAAAGTTGGAGACGATCGCAAGCTCCTTGCAATGCAGACTCTTAACTACCCTGTAAGTACTCAAAGCTTTAAACCTTCCATTTTTTTTCTCTCATTGTCTCCTCTAATTTCATTTGTTTTGATGTAATTAACTTGCTTCACATAATAAAAGTTAAACCCATGTTAAATATTCCTTTTGTTGAAAATCTTTATGTTCCTAATGATCACTATTAATCTTGACTTCTTAACCTTGCGATCGAAGTACTTGCTTCTGCCACTCTTTCATCTCTGTCTCTCTCTCTCTCCTTGCTGCTTATTCTTATTTTGAAATAAGTGATCTTAAGGATGGTGTTCATGACATTCTCTGGACATACTCTCGCTTTGTGGATTACTTGCTGTCTTTACTTTTTGGTTTTCGTTAACATAATATTCGGGCTATTAAATAAAGGTGGGAAGGCTGATTTATGTGCAAAATTGGATAAATTTACGATTCCTTCATGCATTGTCTGATATATTTAATCTGGTCCCACCATACCCAATTTCTTTAATCCAGTTTGTTCCCAATCCTAACCACAAAAGATCTATTAATTATTTTCATCTGATCTTTTATCATATGAGGAAACCCAATTAATCGTTAGATTGGCTCATTGGTGTGGTGTAATTAATCAAACCATGGAGGGGCCAAGTTGAAAGAACTCAGTGATTCTGATTTCTATGATGAATTAGCTTTAGCAATTGTAAGCGTTCTTTGTTATTTATTTTTCTTACTATTATATATTATATATTTTTATTGTATTATAAATTCGTATTATATTATTGTGAGTGTAGGTGATGTGTTCTTCATGGATTCATGGTCCTCTTGTCTGCCTGTGGAGCCTACTATTAATTAAATATGATTATATATATGTATACTATTTTATAATTGTTATAATAACATCAGATAGATGTATATTACTTGATATTTTAAATTGAGGGTTAACCTCTGACCAAAATTGTGCATGCCTTGTTTTTAAAGATTTTAACTTTGTAATGTTATGATTTGTTTTGCATGGTTTCGTGTATGGTTCATATAAAATTTGATTTTTTTAAGGTATATTGAGAATGCCAATCTAGTATATAATTGGCTAAAAATGGCTATGTTCTTTCGGGGATGCTTCTTAAAGAAAAGTCAATTACTTTGGATGGTCAACTTTAATTTGTTATTATTTTGGGCGTTACCACACGGGGTGGGATTTTTGCAAGCTGTACCGGTGTGGATCATGCCTGTTTACTAGGACTGATTGGTCATGTGACATATCTTGAGGTGAAGATGGACCTTTCCTCCTAGCTGAGGTCTCAAGCAAAATGTATTTGCTTCTTGGGACTTCCATTAAGGGTTTGCTTTCCCACAGATATTTAATTTAATTTTTCCGAGTTTTATTTCTGTTTTTCATTTTATGGAGTACTGCCCTCAGATCATCCAGAAATTCCAAAACTATGAATATGTCCATTGTTGATTTCTCATAATATTATATAAATGATTCTGGTCATATTACATGGTTAATCTGTGTTACTGGTATATCATGCAAACAAGAAAAGACTGAATTTGTTGGAATATAAATTTATTCATGGTAGTTTGGATTAATTCTGTAGTCGGTGCTATAGAATTTGATTAAAAACCCGGTAAAACATTTCGGTAATCACATAGGTGCATTCTTTCTTTTGTCTAGTATCATCCCACTAAGAAAAATATATGGATGTAAATTAAGTTTAAGACGCTGGTTATTTGGTTTAGATTTATATATATTTCTAAGCAGATTTCAGCATGCAAGTTTTTTGCCCTTGTTGCCTCGTCTTATCTCACAGACTGATTATTATGTTATTTCAAACTAGGGAGAAGAAGGGATGGAGTTAGGAAAGATGACGGAACACAAAAGGAGCCCCTGTTCTGTTGAGACAAGTCTCACTTCTCTTACATCCAAACGGCATAAGGCTGATTTGTCGGCCAAGGTTTCTTCATCTCCTTTTCCTTTTTTGTTTTCTATATTTCTTTTGTTGGAGTATGGTTTGCCAGCAGAATATATGCAGTTCCAAAAGTAAAGTGGCATAATTAGCAAATATAAAGGGAATGCTAGGCCACGTGGCTGAAACAGTCACGTTGACTAAATCTTTCTAGAGGAAATCTGAAAGCATTTCTTGAAGGTGGTTGAGAATGAACCCCAGTGCAATTTTGAGTCCCTTTTGGAGCTGCTTCAATTCACCCTATTACATACTATCTGTAATTTCTTGCTATGTTTAATTTTCTTATTTTATTCTCACTTTAACGATAGGAGAAGAAGGATAAACTTGGCGAGCGAATTGTGACTCTGCAACAGCTTGTTTCACCATATGGGAAGGTAATACAGAAAATTGACCTTGTAGTTAAAGCATGGATCCTTTTAAAGAGCAGTTCTAGGACATTCATTCATCTCCAATGTAGCTTGTGAAAAGAAAACATTAAATTATAGTAATGTCGTAAAGATGAATGAATGCTATTGAGGGATGTCCTAGGTAAAAAAGAAAGATGTTACTGGGGGACACGTTGTTCTCTTTCTAGGTTATAGCTCATCCATTAAAGCTCTCCCTGATAGAGTTGTTCACCATTGATGTTGTTTTTGAAGCTTTTCTGATTTCTCTGCAGACGGATACCGCTTCTGTCCTTTTGGAGGCAATGGAATACATACAGTTCCTTCACGATCAAGTTAAGGTTTGTTCTTTTCCTTTGTTTTTCTGAACTATCATTAGCAGCCATGTATTAACTAGGATCGGTTAATTCTGAACTATCATTAGTATCCCATTTATAGTGTATACGTGCTAGCACTTCCCAATATTTTGACCATTTTGTTGTCTTGTTTTACGTTGATGAAAATTCTATCCTGTAGAAAATTTTGCCTGTTCAACTTTGAGATGTGCTAGACTTGTTTGGCCATGTCCAATAAAGCAAATAGACAATTTATTATGGGATGCACCAACATGGATTCTCTCCTAAGTAAAGATAAAAAATCATCACGATAACTTGCCATTTTGTGGCTCCATCAAAAGATGTTTTGAGGGATGCAACCATTTTGTGGTGATAGAGTTTTGTTTGGACACTTGGGCTACTGATCATGTCTGTATCTGTTTCCATTAAAAACTGTTTTGAGGGATCCAAACGACATGAGGCTGAAGTTTGATGTTTGAAGATTGAACTACTAGACATCTCTATCTTATTATTTGAAGATATGGCTTACAGATTTCAGTTTGGTCTCATTGCTTTTTGATTTTTATCGGTGCTTTCAGGTGTTGAGTGCTCCATACCTCCAAAGTACCCCAAGTGTAATGCAGGTGAGCTTGGAACATTGTAGAATATACTTGACTCTGAATTGTCAAATTTGGATTTTTTTTTTTGCCCAAAGCATCTATGATAAAGGGTGTTTTATGGTACTTGGAACAGTACTACATAATTAGTTAAAACAACAGTTCCAAAATAGAAAACCCAGCATGGTTAGAGAAGAGGAATGAGAGGAATATAAAGGCATTGTTTTTTGTGTCTCCAGGAATTAGGACCATACAGTTTGAGAAGCAAAGGTTTATGTCTTGTTCCAGTCTCTTGCACAGCTGGAGTAGCTCGAAGCAATGGTGCAGATATCTGGGCTCCTATCAAGACTACTTCTCCCAAGTTTGAGAAGGCTTTTTCTCAATTCCATTGAGGCAATACGTCGCACAGAAACCGCAAGGGTTTTGATGCGGCTAGAATGGTGGCGTAAACAAGGGTAACCAAACTTTTATTCTGCAACAAATATATGTTGTTGGGGAGAGGCAAATTTGTGACCAAAAGCTTCGGCAAGGTGCATCCATGGAAACCTTGAAAGCAAATTTCCTCAACCATCCTGATTTTAAGCTGGTAATCGTAGAAGCTTCCTAGCTAGTATCGAATGTGTATCTCTGTTCTGATTATGATAAAATGTATATTTAGAAAACCTGAGTTGTATAAGGATGATGATAATTAATCAATGAATATATGGAGGGGGGGATATCATTTTACATTACTTCTTTGCGTGAGAGATCAAAACAGTTTATCAAATGGCCAATCTCCATCCTCATTCTCTATCTTTTTTCTTTTTGATCCAAAAACTAAGAGGATGGAATATCGTATCTTGCTACCATGCCATCGCTTTTGACAAAACAATATTCAGTGATTGAACAGATAAACCGGAGAATGGAATTTGCAGGTGCATTTATTAATTAAAAAGCTTTCATTCTGATGGAAGTCCAAATTATGGATGGAATGCTAATTTTGAAGAGAGTTTAAGCAGGATAACAATAATGTCGGGTCTGCATGGACCCTCGGAATCATTCCCCAAGTCCAAACCATGCAAGCTATCATTTATATATAAAGAAAGGAGGCAAAAATATAATGTTTCCAGTCGTATTGTCTACTTTTTAATTAAATTCAAAGAAAAAGGAATCTGGACATCTATGTAACAATAAGGATAAAGAGGGGTAGAGGCAAGAAAAAGAAAAAAAACTACTCAAAATGCTGAAGTGGGATCAAGATTCAGTTCCAAGAATTGCAGTATATCTTCCCGTTCCCAGTCGTCGATCCTGTGACAAAGGAAAAAATTGATCTAATAAGATAAGTAAGAAGAATAGCATATACCCCCGTTATTCACTTGGAACAAGCTAAACCAGACAATTATGTTTTCTGTGCCAAAATTGGACTAAAACGAGATCTCAACCTAAAATGCCAGTGTATGGCAGCCATATCAAACGCTATAATTGCAGCTGTCTAAGGAACATGTTTTGGACAACTCCCGAGTCTCCAAACCCCTCAAAACACCCTACCACACCTGCCCCTATTAACACGACAATGACAAAGTAAAGGATATGACAAACTAGGAACTCTATAATGAATAGTAATAGAAATTTTGGAAAACAAATGTTTCGGACACTTGGATGCGAGCCAGGCAGAAATCATCAGCCGGGTAACATAGAGCTCAGTCTTTGGCGCATGATATTCTGGGGATAAATGAAGGGGGGAGGGGGATTAACAAGCAGCAAGGTTTTTATACACATACCAATTAAACAAATTTCAGCATCATCACTCCCTTATCATCAATGATTC
Source organism: Platycarya strobilacea (assembly GCA_036898215.1). Taxonomy (NCBI): domain Eukaryota; kingdom Viridiplantae; phylum Streptophyta; class Magnoliopsida; order Fagales; family Juglandaceae; genus Platycarya; species Platycarya strobilacea. The sequence continues at coordinate 40,721,141 of CM072545.1, read as the reverse complement.
AATCAGGTCAAGCAAATCTCTCAACCAACATCTCTATCCATCCAGTGGAAAGACCAGTGCTAACAGTTGACACTAACAAAAGAAAGCTAACCTTATGATTTCCTTGTCTTGGCCTGTCTCATCAAGCATGATCAGCTTTGGTGGAGAATCGAGAACATATCGAACATTAACTGTAGGGAACTGATCCGTCTCTTCTTCAATGAAGCCCGCAATTTCAGGATAGAAAACCAGTTTCCTCAGGCATACCTCCAGTACAGCACTAGAATAGGTAATCTGTAGTTCCACAGAGTTAACTACATCATCTTTTTCCTTCCATTGAAGTAAATGACTAAAAATAAAAAGAAGATTTATGGCACCAGAAGGAAAATGATGCATGTGAAGTTGAAAATATCTTAGAAAGAGGGCAGTTAGACAAGTAGCATGAACACTCATGTTGTAAAGAGACCTTTCAGATAAACTCAATCGACCCAATACGTATCCAATCAATTAAGTTTTTTAACACTTGGCTAAAATGTGCTAGAAGGTACAAGAAGGCCCAGAAAGGATCCTATATTTGATTGAGACAGCCATCCACAGTGCAGTTTTTTCTTGTTTAGCATCTTGAACTTCAATTTACATTTTTATAATAAAGGACATCGTTACTTAAAAGATTGGACTGAAAGTTTTAAAGCTATCAGCTATGTTAAGTATTCATAATTTAAGGGGAAAGAAAACAAAAAGGTAGAGTGAATGGACAAAAATTAAGTGTCGTCAGTCACACTAGTTCCCCGACAGCTTAAGATGTTGTCTTATACTCATCAATTTTTACCTAATCAATCTCTTGTCTTTTTGACTAATTTCAGGTTAGCAAAAATTGCTCAAGTGAATCTAAAAAAAATTTAAATGCAACTATAACTTTTAGCTTCTAGAATTCTGGAAATATTATTCATACCTTGACAAAGGAATCATCATGATCATAATCGTCAATGCAACAACGCGAACAGGCTGATACCAAATCTACAGCAAAAAATATTTTAGCACATCTATAACAACAGTGGTAGCAACAAGTCTTATTTATGGAGAACTCCGAGGGCATAACTTGAGTCCAAACAGAAGTCAAAAGTGTTGAGGAACAACCTAATCAGTATATTTATAAATGTGGGTAAACCGAGAGTTAAGATTTTAGTATTACTTCTAAAAGACTAATAGGTTCCATTACTTCAGAAGTCTTCCACGTATTCAAAAACAAAGATTCAAATTAAAAAAAAAATATAAATATTATCTAATCTTATCATCGTCTACTAATAAAGAAGATGAAGGAGATAAGCTTGTGCTGTTGGAGTTATTTTCAGAATCTTTATCTGATTTTTGAATTTGAGTTTGTTGTAGATGAGGAGGATTAGTCTTTGTCTCAACAAACTTAAATCCAAAAAACCAACATCAGAAGATTCAGAACACAACATTATCACAAAAAATCAAACTATAATCGCTGGGAAACAAAACACGCAAAGCACCTAACATATAAATCCATAAAGGTCCAGATAATTGCAAAACCAATGATCAACAGGTATCCCGAAAGACCAAAATCATAGCAATGATAAACAATGCCGGCTAGGATTCAGTGCAAAAATATAAATCTATAACACTTCACCCTATAAACTTGAAAACCAAGAAACTTACATGAATCATAATCAAGAGAAAGACAATCAAAATCCAAAAAACGTCATAATTTACAGTCAACGAACACCCTTAATATGAACCGAAGGACACGATAGAGTTCATAAACAAAACTAACATTCCACAGCCCAGGAAGAAAAAAATTACAAATCCAAGGCAAGAAAAAAACAATGCCCCACACAATTTAGATATATACCCTCCAATACTCCTAAATAATGGGTTTTTAAATGGTTTACCTGCTTCATTGACATACTCCGCCAAAGTGTTGCAATCAGAGCATGAAGCAAGCTCCGAAAAACCCAGATCCTCGCACTTCCTTGAGCTCAGTTTATCTTTTGCGACACCCAGAGGTACTAGAGAAAATAGCAGAACCAAAGAACAGATATTGATCAACAACCCCATCTCTCTCTGTAAAAAACTCTCCCACTCGCAGTTTCAAAGACCCGGTGAATGAATAAGAGGTATATAAAGAAAATTGTCGCGAAAATCATTCAAGTCAGATAACATGAACCGCCGTTTCCAAAGTTCTGGGGACTCTTGGGTCCCTGGGATAGAACAGAATACAGTGTCAGTCTGCTTGTTCTATCTAAGCCCTACGGGGCCGTTAAATTTGAACAAATAATTATATGTTTACCATTTAGTTTAGAATTGTTGCACCGAAAAAAATGGCATTGTTTCCCATTTGATGAAGTAATATCATTAAATAAAGATTTATTCTGTTTTTAAGTTGATATGTATTATGTAGAATATATGATATATCATTTATAGGCTAAATAATAATCTTTGATTTGTAATATTCAAATTTTATAATTTATCTAGTAAATTAAATTGGATAATGTTACACTCATCTAGAATTCTTATTGAACGTGAAGTCAAAATAATTAAAAAAAGGATTCTTATCAAATGTGTAGTTTTTATTTTTTATTTTCTAAATATTTCTTAAACCCTTTAAACATTTAAAAAAAATCACAAAATTATTAAAAAAAGATTTTTTTAATAATTAAGTAAAATAAAAAAATAACATCCTCTTATAAATATTTTTTTTTTCTTAAATAATGTAATTTGTCTAAAAGTTTTGATCACGCCAATGGCAATGAACAGAAATTCCCGTGACCTAATTAAGTTGGATGAAAGAAAATTAAACAATTGTGGAGTGTATAATATCATAAAATCATCAAAATTAAACAAACTTTTTCTTAGAATGATCAATACCAATATATTTATTAATGAACCTCCAACAAAGAAGGGATAGAATACAAGATGGATCAATACTCCATCTCAATGGAATTGTCCTCTAACTCTAATTCTTGGCTACACAATGAGCTACAATATTAGCGTACGTGTCTCCTAACATGCCTAACAACCCATTTATTAAACCTGTTATGATCAAACCTGCACTATTCTATGGAGTAGCATGTTGCTTGATGTTATTAATAAATAATAACTAGGAGAAAGAAGAATTGACCCAAGTGAGTGCTGTGGCACATGTAGAATATTCTCCATATATGGTGGTGTTGATAAAAATTTAGAAGAAGAAAGAAGAATATGATAGTTGATCAAGACTTTGAGGGGTATAGTAATTCTGTCTTTAAGACGATATTTGTCCCTACTCACAAAGAGTTTGCTAATAGGTTCGTAGCAAATCGTCTTCAGGATACAACAAAGTTTTTGAACTTAACAAATAACAATTTTGTTGAGTTCCTAGAATTACTATTGAAAATGATAGAAACAAAAGAAGATGAAATTTTTTTTTTGTGACTTTTCAGATTTGTCACCATGCTACTAATAAAGCCTGAAAAGACATGTATGAAAAATCACGTCTCTTGTGAATTAGCCGTTTCTCACTCGAGCGAAGTGTCGAGCGAGGATCAAGTGTAGTTATGGCTTGACCACTAGCTCGAGCGCCACATCAAGCATATATCAAGCGAAGTCTCGGCACGACTCTCGCTCGAGCGAGATCAAATGACAAACACATATCGCTTCAATTGAGACACATCTTTTCTTTTAGATGTCGCAACGATTCATTAAAATAGTTTTATGCTCGAGCGAAACGTCGAGTGAACATCTAGCGAGATCATTGCCTGATTCTCGCTTAAGCGAGTAATGGAGCGAGGTTCGAGCGAAGTCTCGAGTTTGACTTCGCTCGAGCGACATGTTGAGTGACAGTCTAGCGAGATCTCTGCCAGTGGGCATTCTTAACCATTTTATTCACAAGCTTTATACCTTCAACTTTTAAATATATATTATAACCTATTCCAAAATCCCCCACAGGTTGTGATATATATTTAAAGTTTTGTTTCACTATTGACATTATCATGCATAAAAGAATGTATCTTTCGATTTAAACCTTCTCTTAGTGTAATTAGCTTAAAGTTTTGAAAAGTAATTGGTGGCCTAGGCTTAAACCAAAACTCTTTAGTTCAAAATTGGAACCAACACACATATGATAATATACTTTTCTCAATAGAACTTCATAATAATTAGCACTATTATGGTCTTGTGCTACATCCTGGTTTGATGAACATTTACAAGAGATAAACCCAACACTCTTGTTAGAAGCGGCACCACTTCTATATTCATATAGGCAAAATTCCTTTAGTCCCCGTTACTAAGATACTTCTAAATTTGAACTTTGTTAAGAGTAAAACTCATCCTCTTTTAAACGTAACAGTCAAGCACTTTTCATCATGAATGAGACTTTTTTTTATAGTGCTTTACTAATAACAGAATTGTAATTTGTTATTACCCATTAAACTCTTTTAGTTAAATCTTAAGAGTTGGGTTACCACTACTGGTGATTCTCTTGAAAGGGTTTCAGTCCCATTCCAATGGATATGATCCTAACCAAGTCTCGTGATAAACTTTTGGTAAAAGGATCTGCCAAGTTACAACTTGACCTCACAAAAACGATCGTTATGATTCCATCAACTACTAATTGTCTAACATAATCATGTCTTAGACTTATATGTCTAGACTTTCTATTATACACTTTATTGTACGCTTTAGACATAGTAGCTTTACTATCACAATACAGAAAAATAACAGGCATAGGTTGTAGCCACAACTTTATATCTAATAACATATTCCTAAGCCATTCCACTTCTTTCTCTGCTGCTAAAGCAATAAACTCAGATTCTATTGTGGAATGAGAGATACGCGTTTGTTTCTTTGAAGCCCAAGAAACACAACTCCGACTGAGGGTAAATATCCAACCTGTTGTGAATTTATTGTCACTTAGGCTAGTGATCCAACTAGTATCTGAGTACCCTTCAAGTACCGTTTGAAACTTTGAATAAAAGAGTCCTAAACCAATTGTTTTCTTTAAAAACCCAAGTACTCTACCAATTGATTTCCAGTGATCTACACTAGGACAACTAGTGTATCTTGAAAGTTTGCACACAGCAAAAGTAATATCTGGTCTAATACAATACATAACATACATCATGCTACCAATCACACTAGCATACTCTAGTTTTGCTATTGCTCTTCCAGAATTTTTATCTAACTTGACACTAGAATCAAATGGTGTATTAACTTCTTTAATTCCCAAATGTTTGAATTTAAGAAACACTTTCTCAATATCGTGAGATTGACATAGTGCATAACCCTCACTATGTTTCTTCATTTTAATACCCAAAATAGTATTTGCTTCATTAAGATATTTCATTTTGAATTTTGAAGTTAAATATTTTTTAGTTTCGCAAATGCCTTACATATTAGTACCAAAAATTAGCATGTCATCAACATAAAGACAAACAATAACACCAAATTCCTCGGTAAATTTTGAATAAATACACTTATCAGCACTATTATGTTTGAAACCATAAGCCAAAATAATAGAATCAAACTTTTCATACCATTGTTTTGGTGCTTGTTTTAGTCCATATAATGACTTGACTAATTTACATACTTTTTTTTCATTTCCTGGTATAATAAATCCATCAGGTTGTTCCATATAAACTTCCTCGTCAAGTTCACCATTTAAAAAGGCAGTTTTTACATCTATTTGATGCACAACTAATTCATATATGGATTCAAGAGCAATAAGTACACAAATAGATATGATCCTTGCCACTAGAGCATAGGTATCAAAATAGTCTATTTCTTACTTTTGACTAAAACTTTTTGCAACCAACCTTGCTTTAAAGGTATGAACTATACTATCAGTATTATACTTCCTTCTTAATACCCATTTGTAGCCAATAGCTTTTGAATTTGGAGGTAAATCCACTAGAATCCAAGTATTATTGGATAATATTGAGTCCGTCTCATCATTTATTACTTCCTTCCAAAAAGCTGCATCTCTAGAAGACAAAACTTCTTTAAAACTTTTTGGACCATCTTCCACGTTTAGAACAATGGGTATTTTGTTAAGGACTGTGTTTAAATCTCCTTCCATAAGGAAGACTAAAGCAAGAGTTGATACAAAATCAGGATCATAATTCTTTTCTTTTCTAACTCTTTGACTTCTTCTTTGCTTTATTGGCAAATCTCTTGATTTTCTCTTATTTTATAAGAGAGTTATTCAAATCAGAGTTAGAACTTTGTATTTGATCGGTTCTGAAACAAATTTAGAATCATTGTTAAATTTATTTTCAATAAATTCAATATCTATTGATTCCACTATGCATTAGAATTCAAGTCCAATAATCTATATTCCTTGGAATTTACAGCATAACCAACAAACATACTTTTTACAGCTCTTGGTCCTAATTTAGCTCTTTTAGGATCTGGAACTCTATAAAATGCCAAACACTCCCACACTTTAAGATAATCTAAATTAGGTTTTCTTCCATTTTAGAGTTCATAAGGTGACACTCGTAGTTTCTTAGATGGTATTCTATTATGTACATGGCAATTTGCACTTAGAATCATAGCATTTACCATATCTACAAGTGTCTTATTTTTTTGTTCAGCCAAACCATTTTGTTGTGGTGTGTAAGGTGATGTCATTTGATGTATAATTCCACGCTCTTCACAGAAATTAGAAAATTCATGTGAGAAATATTCTCCACCTTTATCAGTTCTAGGAATTTTAATCTTCTTTTCCTTTTGATTTTCTACTTATGATTTATACCGAATAAACATGTTATATGCCTTATCTTTACTTTTTAACAAATACACAACAGTATATCTAGAGAAGTCATCTATAAATATAATAAAATACATTTTTCCTCCTCTAGTCAAAAAACCATTTAATTCAAAAATATCAGAATGTATAAGTTCTAAAATTTTTGAATTTCTATTCGCAGTAGGAAATGGTTTCTTAGCCATTTTTGTTTGAAAGCATATTTCAGATTTTGAATCAACAACTTTATCGTAAGCTATTAAGCCATGCTTTGACATATATTTCAAGTATTTAAAATTCAAATGTGCTAAACGACCATGCCACAAAGAAAATGAATCAAGCATATAAGTAGAATTTGAAACATCTTTATTCACAATAATACTGAGTTTGAACATCCCATCACAGGAATATCATTTGCCTACAAAAACACCATTCTTGGAAAATATTAATTTATTAGACTCAAGAACAGCCTTAATGCCCTTTTTACATAATAAATTGGTAGATAAAAGGTTCTTCTTAATTTCTGGAACATAATGAACATTTATCAGCACAAGTTTCTTTCGAGAAGTAAGTTGCATCTCAACATTTCCTCTTCCATGAACTTGAACTGCATTGTGATTCCCCATAAGAACTTGTTGACCATCAGCAGTCTCAACATAATTCTTGAATTGCGCTTTATCATTGCACACATGCACTGTAGCCTCCGAATCAAACCACCAATCGGTAGAATTTACAGTAGAGGGATGCACTTCAGTTATCATGCGAATCTCCATTTCTTTCATCATTTCAATGATTTCCTCAATTGCATTTGCAACATTTGAATTGCTGCCATCATCTTTTTTCTTGTTTTTCAAGAATTTGCACTCACAAATATAATGGCCTTTCTTTCCACAGTTGAAATATTGTCTATTCTTCTTCAATTTATCGATGAAGAAATTCTTTTTGAAGGTGTTTCCCTTCTTAGCCTTAAGAAAATTCTTTTTTTTTTCATCACTCTTTTGCACATTGTTCACATTCATTTTAGAATCAAAGTAGCTATCATCACGAATTCTACTTTTCTCTTCAATTTGTAGTTACTTTCCAATTGTTCTAAAGTGAGTTCTTCTACCGTATGCAGAAGCCTCTTCTTGTAATTATTCCAACTTGGTGGGAATTTTGCAATAATTGCTCCCATTTAGAATGACTCAGGAATTACAATGGACAAATCACAAAATTTGTTGACCAAGACTTGCAACTCATACATTTAGTCTAATACAGACAGATTATCCACCATTTTAAATTTGAAGTACTTCAAAATCATAAATTTATCAGTACCCAATTTTTCTGTCTTATACTTTGCTTCAAGAGCATTCCATATTTCCAAGGTTGATTTTATAGGAGTAAATAAATCATACAAGTGATCAAAAAGAGTGTTCAGAATGTGACCTCTGTAGACTAATTCATCCTCCTCGCATTTCGTTCCAACGCCTTGACAGTCTCAGAATCTTCAGGGGTTTGTGCAGGAATTGGTTCTAGACTTGGATTCAAAACATAGAAGATCTTTAATGTAGTAAAAAGAAACTTTATCTTGTCTTGCCAACGAGTAAAGTTGGATCCATTGAACCTATCCAACTTTATAAAATCTTGGTTCATAACTTTGAAAGCAACGAAATCAGATCCTCATTCCATTGTAATATCGTCTTAAACTTGTTGATAAAAATTTAGAAAAAGAAAGAAAAATCTGATAGTTGATCAAGACTTTGAGGTGTATAGTAATATTATCTTTAAGACGATATTTGCTTCCACCCACAAAGAGTTTGCTAATAGGTACCTAGCAAATCGTCTCCAGGATACAACAAAGTCTTTAAACTCAACAAATAGCAATTTTGTTGAGTTCCTAGAGTTACTATTGAAAATGACAAAAACAGAAGAAGATGAAGGATTTTTTTTTTCGTAACTTTTTAGATTTGTCACCACACTACTTATAAAGCCTGAAAAGACATGTATGAAAAATCACGTCTCTTGTGAATTAGCCGTTTTTAGCTCAAGCAAAGTGTCGAGCGAGGATTGAGCGTAGTTACGACCTAACCACTCGCTCGAGTGCCACATCAAGCGTACATCGAGCGAAGTCTCAGCACCACTCTCGCTCGAGCGAAGTGTTGAGTGAGATCAAACGACGAACACATATCGCTTCAATTGAGACGCATCTTTTCTTTCAGATGTCGTAACAATTCATTAAAATAGTTTCAAGCTTAAGCGAAACGTCGAGTGAACATCTAGTGAGATCACTGCCTGACTCTCGCTCGAGCGATTAATCGAGCGAGGCTCGAGTGAAGTCTTGGGTTTGACTTCACTCGAGCGATATGTCGAGGAACAGTCTAGCGAGATCTCTACCAGTGGGCAATCTCAATCATTTTATTCACAAGTTTTATACCTTCAACTTTTAAATATATATTACAACTTATTCCAACAGGTGGAACTTGTGAGTCCATTAATAAACTCATAAAGTTGGGTAGTCTTGAGTTAAGTGGGACATTGTACTTCTTTTGAGATCAATGAGATGTATGGATATTACCTCTTCGTTATATATATATATATATATATATATATCTATATATATATAATATATCACAAAACAATGTATGGCTCGTTGGGGGTTAGCTAGGCAAGCTCAATCGAGAAATTAGGTCATGAGAAAAGCAAGCAATAGGTGGAATTTAATCCATCATGCATAATTATGTTCCATGCATAAAGTATTCTAATAAGAGAGAAATTTAAAAGATAAATGCCAACTTCCAACATAGTTTTCTCAAAAATTAGTACCCATAAAAACCTTGGCAGCATGTATAGACATTGAAATTACATCAAAATTGTAAAGGAAATGCCTTAAAGTATAAAGTGCTGTGAGGTGATTTATATTTATAGAGTAAATTTGTAAAACTTTAAACAAGGAAATATTTTGAATACACATAATAAAAGGTAATTTGTTATACTAGACTAAAATCATATCTCTTAAAATCAATCATATCTCCTAGAATTATGGATAATTAGTTGTCTTGTCAATCATAACTAGGGAAAGCAGATTCTCCTCTAATATCCCCCCTCAAAGTTGGCGTGGGTCAAATGAGAAAAAAGCACAACTTGCCACAATCCAATTGAAACTATAATTTTGCCACCCCTTTAGTGAAGACGTCGGCCAATTGAAGATAAGAGAGGACAAAATCGAGACTGAGGACCAATCGAGCTACAAGTTTCCGGATAAAATGATAATCAATGTCAATGTATTTGGAGTGGGACTTGGTGACCGGGTTGGAAGCAATAAAGATAGTACTATTGTTGTCGCATAAAAATCTCGGAGGAGAGGGGAGTGTGATATGAAGCTTGTGAAGAAGTTGAAGTGTCTAGGAAAGTTCAGCAATAACAGAGGCTAGAGCACGATATTCTGCTTCAATACTTGAGCGAGCAAAGTGGTTTGCTTTTTTGAACACCATAAAATGAGACTTTGATCTAAGTAAACAACATAGCTTGTTGTAGAGCTTTGAGTAATTGGGTATCCAGCCCAATGTGCATTAGAATAACCCAACAAAGTTGAAGAAGAATCTTGCGAGAGTTGTAAGCCATAATGATGGGTGCCTTTAACATATCGTAAAATACGCTTCAAGGCACGAAAATGATCAGTACTAGGGGCATGCAAATATTGACATATAGAGTTAAAACTGTAAGATAAATCAGGTCGGGTAAGTGTCAAATATTGCAAAGCTCTTGCAAGTGATTGAAAATGAATTGCATCATGGCAGTTCCAGAGTCAGTTAGATGAGATCCCATCACAAATAGAGTAGAGATAAGTTTGCAATCCATCATGTTTGCCCGAGTTAATAGATCAAGAGCATATTTTGCTTTATTGACAAAAAATTCATTTTTATTTCGAATGACCTTGATTCCCAAAAATTAGTGTAATGCATCAAGATCCTCATAGAAAATTCTCGTGCCCGTCAATCAATGAGAGTACGAAGTATAGATTGATTATTTCAGGTAATAATCATGTCATTGACATATAAGAGAAGATAAATAACACCATGAGGACCATGATACCCAAAAGTAAGGAATTAGTATTACTCACAATAAAACCAAGGCCAAGCAAAAAATGACTGAAACGTTGGAACCATGCCCATGGGGCCCTGTTTCAGGTCATAAAGAGCACGTTGTAATCGACAAACATGAGAAGGGAATTGGAGATCAGTGTATTCCGAAGGCTACTCCATGTAGACTTCCTTTGTAAGAGAATCATGCAGAAATGCATTTTTAATGTCACGCTGATGAAGTGATTAGCCATGTGTAGCGGCTAAAGACAAGATGATTTGAACAGTGGCAAGATGAATAATGGGACTGAATGTTTCATTGAAACCAATGCCATGAATTTGAAAAAATTCTTGGGCTACAAGACGAGCTTTGTGACATGCTATAGAGCCATTTGCTCGAAGCTTCATTTTAAAAATCCATCGACAACCTACAACGTGGTGATCACTAGGATGAGGAACCAAACGCTAGGTGTTGTTGTGCTTGAGAGCAGCAATTTCATCATCCATGGCAAAAAGCCACTCGGGATGCTTCACAGCTGACTTAAATACACGAGGCTCCTTGACAACAAGATGTACCTAAAACCACGGTGGAGCAAACAAACAAAGCAGATAATGAATGAATAATGCGGGGCTTAACAATATCATTCTTAGCATGAATAACCATTGGGTGAGTAGTGGTCAACAATTGAGTAGAAGAAGAAGCAGAAGGTATGGCTTCTAATGTTATTGCTGGTGGTGGAGGCTGAGAAGAATCTTCAGAAGGCAGTGAAGGAATACGAGAATCAACACAAGGAACACACCAAGTAGAAGCTGAGTGATGAGCTAAAGTCACACTTGAGGAGGAAGTATCACTAGAAAGAAAACAGTCAGAAGAGTCATCAAAAGTGATATAATTAGTGCCATCCAAAGGAGGAAGAGTCGAGGAAGCATAAGGAAAATAATTTTCGAAAAACTAGACATGGTGAGAAATATAGACCCGGTTAGTTTTCTTATCCAAGCAGCAAAAACCTTTATGAAGGTGATTATAGCCAATAAAAAAACAAGAAATACACCATGGAGATAATTTATTAGGTATATATATTCAAGCAGAAAAGGAAAACAAAGGCAGCCAAAAATTTATTACAAGAAATAAGAAGGAAGACAATCATATAAAATTTCATAAGGGAACATACCATTAAGAATCGGTGATGGGAGGTGTGATTAATGAGGTAATAGGCCTTGGAAAAAGACTCAACCCATAAATGTAAAGGTACATGAGAATGAAACATGAGGGTGAGATCACTTTCGGTAATGTGATGATGCTTTCTCTTAGTGACACTGTTTTGATTTGGTGTATAAGGACAAGCGATACGCTGAATTATACCATTCTCATGAAGAAAAGAGATAAAACAATGATTAGTGAATTTAGTACCACTATCATATTGAAAATATTTGATTTTGCAGTCAAATTGAATTTGAACATACTTATTAAATTGAACAAATATGTCAAAAAATTCTGACTTAAGCTTTAACAGATAAAACCAGCTAAAGCGAGAGAAATCGTCTATCGAAAGTTCAAAACACAATAGTACTTATATCCGGAAGGAGAAGTAACCGCTGAGGGATCCATAAATCACAATGTATCTGTTCAAATAAAGAGGCACAACATTGATCTAAATTGAAGAAAGGTAAACGGTGGCTTTTGAAGAGTAATAACACCATGCTTATTTAAAGAAGAAATAATCCAAAAAGAGGGATGTCCTAGTCGTGCATGCCAAGTGATGGAGGAAGCATGAGAGTTACATTGAGAAAGACTAGATAAAAAACTTGCATGGCCACAATCAAGAACATAGAGCCCTTCCTCACATCGCCCGACTCCCACCACCATTTTTGTTGCTAGATCCTGTATGGTAAAACCAGACAAGATCTAGTAACAATTGAAGAAACGGAACCGATGCAAGAAATAGGCATGGAAGTACTGTTACCAGCATACACACGTTGATTACCAGTATAAGGAACGAAAGTGTCAAAAGCAACATCATCATTCATCATATGCGAAGTAGCCCCAATATCCGTATACCACTCAGAATCAGCTGGTTCATCAACCAAAGTAGCAGCAAAGGTTTCAATCAAACCTTTCGTCTTGGTTTTCTTCAATAACTTGCCAAGTTTATGACATTTCTTGGTAGTGTGCCTCTCTTTACCACACCACTGATAGGTAACGCTCGAAGTCTTGAAAGAATTTCCAGGAGTGGATGTAGAGAGGACAGGCTTTGGGCTACCATCAGAGGCACTCAAAGAAGGACCTCGTTGCACAACAAAAGTCAACTAGGAAGATGAATCACTATGAAGGGACCGAGAGAAAAATTAATGGCTAAGAGCTTTCGTGACCAAGTTGGCAAAAGAAGGTAGTGGCAACTGTGACAACATGGAGGTAGAAATTTTTTTGTAATCAGATCCAAAGCCATGTAGAAACCAATGTATCTTATCCATGTCATCAATAAATTTGCTAATAGCACTAAGTTGATCACAAAGAGAGTGAAAAGAATGAGCAAATTCAGCAACACGACGAGAGCTCGTTGCATAAGCTGGAGTTCATCTTTCAATTGAATCTCTCAGGTCTTAGAACTATGTGAAAAAGAGGCTCCAAGGGCTAGCCAAACATCACGAGCAGTGGAACAATCCACAACTTTAGCCATACATTACTCAGTGAGAGAGGCATAAAGAAGACTCTGTATCATCCGATCCTTTGGGTGTCATTTCTTGTAAATAGGATTCGGAACTAGATCAGTGCCTTGGTGAATTTGAGAAGGAGGCACTAGAGAAGACCATCCAAATAGCTCATTAAATCCTTACTTTCTAGGAGAGGAACAAATTGATGATGCCACAAGAGATAATTTGTGGGTGTGAGTTTGATGGTCAACATGTGAACCATCATATTGAGTGGAAGCTAGTTGGTGAAAGAATCCACCATGAAAGCTTGAAAGAAGGCAAGGATTTCACTGACTAACTGATACCATGTAAAGGAAATGCCTCAAGCGTAAATTGTTGTGAGGTGATCTATATTTATAGAGTAAATATGTATAAATACAAACAAGGAACGAATTTGAATATACACAATAAAATGTATTCTATTATGCTAGACTAAAATCATATCTCCTAGAATCAATCATAAAATCAGTTATATTGTTGATCACAATAGGGGAAGAGGATTGTCCTCTAATAAAAATCAACACCCAATTGGGACTTGGGAGGGAATCTAAATCCTTAGAGAGGCATATCAATTTGAGTCATTTCGATTTTATTTAGAGAATCAAACAACAATCTTAAATCACTATAATGGGAATTTTAATTTTGACATATGTGCATATGCTTGGTAGTCTCCTTCTACACAAAAGAAAGACAAATAGAAAAAAAATCATAGACCCCGAATGGGTACCACAGATTTGAATGGGGAAGAAGAAAATCGTGACCCATGCAACATACAGTGGGTAAACCCAAATCTGAGTTGTGACAAGATAACAAGGTGAGAGGGATCCAATTAACCTGTCCCTGACATTTGCTCCTCTTACCTTGAATTTGTTTGGCACAACAAATACACTCCCATTTTGCCAACAAACGAATTGAAAACTACCAGGAAATCAATGGTTTAAAGATCATTGTCTGCCTACGTATTGACTTGATCATTATTTCGCCACAAATCCTTTACGGAGTGTGGTGACTAGTTCCAAGTTCAAAACGGTTGTTTTTTCGGTTCTTTCATTGATTTTTTTAGGAAAGAGTAAAAAGTGGGGATCTCAAACCTAATAAATATGCCTAATTTTACTGTAAAGCCTGCTAAAACTTTAGCAAAGCTATATCAGCAATGCCAACTCAGACAATAGGTCTTTTCTGGAAGGGAAGGGCATATGGCCCTAACTCAAGACGTACAATTATGTTTCATTGAAGAGGAGGCCAGCTTCGAGTGGTCCAAAATGCCTCGGATCATTGAACTGGATGATAAACTTTCTTTCGAGAGGATGCTTTGAAGGAGAAGGCGCTAGATCAGTTTGTCAGGTAGAGGAATGGGTTGAAAGTCACGAGTTCAGAAGTTGGATATGCGATTGCAGTCTCAGGTCTGTGGTCGGCCCCGACTTTGATGAAAATAGAAAGATTCTAGCTAGCGGTGGTAGAGGGAAGTAAGTCCAGTGCCGAAATCAAAAAGAAGGTGCTTTCTCGTATTGTCGTCAGTAAAGCTCATCAGGTAAATGAGAGAGGAAGGAACGAATACCGTGCGTAAGGCGATCGGCTTGGCTTAGAGAAATTCCCTTTTTTGGTTCCTTCTAGTTCAAGCGCGAGATAAGATTCAATCTCGGGTTCCATAATCCATCCACTCGCACTGCATTAAGTATACAGAAGATGAACACCTATTGTCATCACAAGGGCCTTGGGAGCTTGTAATGTATATGTTATCGTTCATAAATGATAACAAAAAAAGAAGAAACTATGGACGAGTAAATAGGAAACCAAACCTTGGGTCACTAAATATATTAGTTGCTTTGTTGTGGGGATAGGAAAAGAGGAAGAGGTATTGTCTGTCCCACCAAAAGAAGTAATTGACTTGATATGCGAACGGGCCAACTCTAACATCTTTTCCGCCCCTATCTTGCTTTACACATCCATGTAAAATTTATGTAAATACCACACATGTCATCATTGACAGCTACAACAAAATTCACTCACTTATTATCCTCAGTTCTATTAAAAGCTAACTTTCTTTATTCACACACAACAAAAAAACTAACTTCTTGATTAGTGGCAAAAATGCTTTATGCTAAACTAAGCCATATAAAACTAGAAGCACCTAAATCTTGCCATTAAATGCTACAAGATCTGCGTATTAATGTAAAATTCATATGCAGAGCTACATGTTGATCTATGGCACCTTTATCAAAAAAAAAAAAACTCTAAAAATAGATATTCATCACATTAACATATTAAGGGATGAAGTGAACTAGTTAACTAGTTGAAATACAAAAATGTAATAACCATTCCTTTTTACATATAATCTTAGAAATAGATTTATTTAGAAATTTCATATTTTTATTTAAGGGAATTTTAGGAATTTATGGTAATTGGAAGGAAGATTTAAACTAGAAACACCATAAGTAGAAAATGAAATATGAGGAATTATGATAAAGAAATTTTAATTTTTTTTTTAAAACAAAAAAGGTGTAAATTAGAATATTTTAGTTTTCATTTATACAATAATTATATTAAGGATATTAAGAGGAAAATTGAGAAAATTGGAAGTGGAGTGGAAAAACACTTAGATAGCCTAAAAGTGGGTTCTCGGATTATAATGACATGTTTCGGTAAATTAATAATATCTCTCTCATATTAGCTTTTATTTAGGTGATTGAAAATCCTATGAATCACTAAGAGGATTATCTAAAATTTTTATATTTTGAGTTTTCAGAGAATCGAAGTGGATCAATGGGTTATTTGGGCTGTAATCAGACTGATTTGTGTTGAGCATAAACTAAAGCCCGAAAATAAATCAAACCACCAACCTACTTTAGGAGCCTCAATTTGATTGGTTCTCTACATTTTTATCTTCCAGACATGTGTAAAAAGATTTGTACTTGATGATGAAAGAGTTTCTAG
The DNA here is from genome assembly GCA_036898215.1 of Platycarya strobilacea. Lineage (NCBI taxonomy): Eukaryota > Viridiplantae > Streptophyta > Magnoliopsida > Fagales > Juglandaceae > Platycarya > Platycarya strobilacea. Next base: position 40,704,734 of record CM072545.1, on the reverse strand, counting down.
AAGAAAAATTTGTATATGACTGATTACGCCCAAAGAATAACGCGGTCGTTTGCAGTATAGTTTTGGGGTGTCGATTCCACAGGGAGATGGATTGAGAAATTGAAGAACAGTAACGAAATTAACAAAAAGATTTAGATGAGTGCGAAAAGTAAAGCATCGAGAATCCTTTGTATATAATTGGTATTTTAATTATTTTCGATTCATTAATAACTCAATTGAAAATTCTATGTCCAAATTTTCAATCGGAAAATAAAACATTAATAACCAGATTTAAATCAAATGTAATCTTTCGAAAAATCATTCGTCATAATATAAGAACAGGAATTGTTATCGATATTAAAGAAATTCAACGTCGACAATATACTCGTAGAGTAATATTGCAGCAGAGAATTAAATTAAAATAGATAACCAATTGAACCAAACATAATCAAAGGATTATTGCATTTAATAGAAAAAGCATGACTGAATCTATAAATGAAATAAATTCTAAGATTATTTGGTGACGAAAACATTTATAATAAATTTCGAATAACTAAACAAAAGAGTTTAATATTTGAAGAACACATATATGAATTAAAAACAATTACAAATACCATTATATATACAAATTCATCCCTAGCTCTACTAGAAAATTAGTTACACATATTGAAAATATGCAACAAAAATTCTCTAAGGGATAATATGGAAGAGCCAACCATTATTTCTTCTCTCTTCTTTAGTTTTTCTTTTCTTTTCTTCAAGCTCTCAAAAACAATGTATCTTCCAAGGCATCCAAGCACACTAAGCATTGTCTTAGAACACACACCCCTCCCTTCTATTTATAAGCATCCTTCATACAAGTTGTCATGACAAAATCATCACAATTTCAACTTGTTTTGCCATGTGCCATTCTTGAATCCAAGTGATTTGTGAGTTGTCATTTTGATCATTTGTTTTCCCACCATGCATGAGCTGGATTTTGCTTGTAGGTTGAGTGTTTCAATTTTGCTTCTCTATCTATTAGTTGTCTTGTATGACTTAATATCTTGTGGTCAAATAATTTGTCTTGAAGAAACTTGAGTGCACTTCATCTTGTATCTGAATTGATCATTGAATTTCCAAGTTGGTGTAGGAGTGCTTGCTAGAAAATATTATGATGACATTTGGATTTGATGCAAGTGGCTGAAAAATATCCAGGAACGTCAAGTGCAGGTGCGTCCAATTGATGGTCAATTTTGTCTTAGATTGAGTGGATATCTCTTCAAACACAAAACATAAAACTTATAGATATTTCTCTTGCGGTTCTAGATCATCTTGAATCAGCTCAATCGGAGATTGGATGAGAGATTTATGCCCATATTACGAAAAGATGTCAGAACTGTTTAAAATTCTGCAATTATCTTCATTTGCTCCTAATGCCTCTATTTGTGTCCTAAATCAAAATATAAGAATAGTGAGTATATTTAGGCATCAAATAAGAATAAAGTATTAAACATTAAGAGAGGAAAATATGGCATTTTATATTCTCATCAATATATTAAATCATGCTTATATCTATCTCAAGATAAATGACCATTAATTTTAATAACATGAGTTATATCCATTGTTTTCTCATTTCTTTTAGTATTTAAATAGAGTATTTAGAGTGTATTTTTGTGCACTCATCAATGACCATGGGAGAAGTGAGAGTAAATCTGATTGGAAGACAACCAACTAAACCAGCCAAGTTGCCCCTCCAATCTCAATCAATAGTCAACCAAGCCTTAAGGGGATTCTTCTAAGATGTTCTAAGAATGTCTAAGAAGGCTGGAACATGTGGCAAAAGGTGGGGAAGATGATCTAAAAACGTGGGAGCCAGATTAAGGCCAAGTGGCCAGTTTAAGCATATCCTAGATATGCCAGGATTTGTTCCATTTTTTTTTACCTATGTGCTGTAATAATTTATACCATTGATCTAGATTATTTTAGAGGAGGATTAAGCTTAGCCATGGGATGAAAATTTTAGAAAATCATTAGAGGTTTAGGGGTGATCATGAGGCCATGCACCTAGGGGGGGACAACTCACCCCATTCAGCTAAGGCATTGCTGAAATGCCCTTCCCTCTTTTCAAGCCTCTAACGCCTCCTCATCTTTATAAATAGGTACACAAGTTTCTCCTCACTTACTTTTAGAGTGATCATTCGGCCACTTTGAGAGAAAGCTAAAAAAAATATCCAAAATTTCACTGACAATACACATACCTCAAAAGGAAGCTAAGTAGGAGCCTTGGAGAAAAAGGAAGTGCAAGATCCATTCAAGACTACTAATTTAGCTTTGAAAAAGCTTGTAAGTGTAATAATTAACATAATATTGGTGTGGTATAAGTGACTTAATTTTTAGATTTAGTTTGATGCCTATTTGATGCTTGTTTAAACCCATGTATTACTTATGAAGGAGCTTGAATGTTCTTGAATTATGGAGTGGTTTTTGTTGTGTAAAAATACTAGAAAAAATTTTATAACCTCCTGCATATGTTTTATGATCATATAATAAGAGGAATATATGAAAATATGAGGTCATGATTTGGAAAAAAAATGATAGAACAACCATAGTAACTTTCAGACTTCAAAGGTGTTAAGTAGATAGATTTAACATCCATTTAGTAAAATGGTCATAACTTGTTAGTGTGATGTCAAAATTGATTGATTCAAAAGGCTATGAAAATATAAGACATAGATATACAACTTTTCTGTTTTAAGTTTTAAGAGAGAAGAACTTTATGAAAGACGAAACTGGAATTAAGTAACAAAACAGAGTAGGTAACCCTTAAAAAGGAGAAATTTCCTTCATTTTAAAAGTTCTAGTGAATATTTGAAAAATATTTTTAACAAATATTATAATTTTAGGAACCTTAATATATTAGAAATATTTTTAGATTTATTGTCATAAAAAGATAAAATAAAATAATAATAAAATTATATATATAAGAATAGTTCAAGAAACACTTAAAAATAATGTAGTTATGAAATTATGCAAACTTGTGGACTTGAGTTGAAAGAGTTAAAATGAATAAATAATTAAGAATATTTTTCATGAAAATTCGGCCAGCCCTTAATTAAATAAAAATATAGTATTTTATTTAGTTTCATACGTATTATTTGTTAAGTTTGGTATTATGAATTCAGGTGATGTATGTGCATGTAGGTTTTGTGTTATGCTTTTCTATATCATATGCTTTATGAAAACGTGAAACATGCATGTCATTAGTTTAAATTTGTATTATATTATATTTCGTCACATATGTGCGTCATCGTAAGTCACGACGTGTATTTTAAGAAAATACGATAAGAGAACATTAAGAAAAATGTGATAAGTTAAGTGTCATGTCACGACGGGGACGACGATACGTAACGCCTGAAAGACTGACATGACTAGCGGGGACAGCGATGCATAACGCCTGCTATGCTAAGTAATTCCGTGTCAGGATGGGGCCGTCGATACGTAACGCTCGAAAGATTGACACGAGACTCGTCAGGACGGGGATGACGATACGTAACATCCGAAAAATTGACACGAGACTCGTCAGGATGGGGACGACGATACGTAATGCCCGGATGATTGATGAGCTTATGTATGACCAAACTGACGCATCATGCTAAGAAAATTCGACCGAGACGGCGATACGTAACGCCTGTCGAGGTTATGAAATAAGTACGACCCTTAGTATTACGAAAGATAACATAAGAAATAAGAATTTAAGTATAATAAGAATGAGTCCATAGGAAATATAAGTTGGTCATTCCTTTGTCATATACATGCATGAACTACATAAGATAATTTATATATTATGTGCTATGATTTTGTCATGTATTTTATATTTCACTTTATTTATGCCGTGTTATGATATATGTGTACTTACTGAGATTTTCAAGGAAATCTCACATTTATTTATTTCTGTATTTTTCTAGAAAAATTAAATATTGTACAGGACCTTATGACGGATAAGGAAAAAATCCCTTTGTCTCAGGGAGCTTAGGGGAGCCCTGAGGGGCCCTCTGACTTTTCCCTTTTTGATTTTTTGACTTTCTTGTTGTTGATATCTATGACCGACCGATGGGGTTATGGAGACATGATGCATCCGCCTTCTCAACACAGTAGAAGCGTACCGGATGTTGTTTGATGTTAAAATTAGATGGTTCATTGTCCATATGTGGCATATGCACATCACCATATGGGCAATACCTTCATCAGGATTTTGATATTAGTTTGGATAAATTTCGTTATGACAAGGAGTATCCAGAGGTCAAAAGGGAGCTAAGATGGTGTTGACATAGTAATGAAATATTATTGTATGTTTATATGACTAAGAAAACATACTGGATTATGTAGTAGTACAATATAATGTTGTAATGTGGATGTAAATATTATGCTTATATTTTACCATGTGATCATTACTTTATTTGTAAAAGTTTTTATTTAGAACAGTTTCCGGTGTGAGTTGAGATTACATACAATAGTAAGATTAGATGCATGCATTATAGGATCGATACGTATGGGGTAAGTAGTCCAGTGTTATTTATTCAGAATTTTCAATTTATGTTCAAACCCTTAGCGTAAATTGAGGGCGTCACAGAGTGCTGATGCTTAAAAATATAATGATAATAAGAATGATAATAGTGATGGTGATAACTATAAAACCCAGCTCAAGAGCCAGTGGATGAATATATAAATTATGAATAGAAGGGGAAAAACACAAGTTTTCGAGACAAGAAAGGACAGATGGCGAACAACTTTGCAAACCAAACTTGACTCGGATTCAATTTTACTAATCTATTTTTTTATGACTAGCAAATATCATGCAAAAGAGCAAAAGGAAAAAAAATGCACAAAAAGTGTACAAGAGAAATACCAATCTAGAAATAGGAGAATATACAAGAAAATCGTGAAAGTTAAACCCATTAAAATCTTAAACAACAGTCCAAAAGATGAGAGCATTAAAAATTAAAAATTTCAGCTCCTCCAACATCATTATCAGTCCTCAATATTATCATTATTATTATTATTATTTTTTCAATTCCTTCATTCCAAAAACACCACATAAGCTAAGTATAGATCATCTCTCACACTGTTGCAATTTGTGGACTGCCAATTAATCCTCTCCAAGACAAACCCACCCAGATTTCCACAGAGCCCTTAACTAGCATAAACTTAAGCTCAACTCATATAAACTCATAATGTGATGGTTGTTGTTTAAAATTTAAATCCTTAAAAATGTGACTCTTGTAATAGACATTTATATTTTTCTATGTATAGGTTTATTTTATTATTATTATTATTTTGATAGAAACACTTCATTTATAATATCATAGAAAAGTCATTACATATTGGCAGAGTCCATCCAAATATACTGAGACAAAAAATAACAATAATCCTCCATCCATATTTCTATATCTGGAGGCCCATGATCAGTGGAGTTTTTTGGCTGCCTTCTGTATACTTCTCCTTTAGAATTAAATTGATTGCAGAGTCCTTTAACTCTTTGATCTTTAGAAGCTAATTTTTTTGCACCTAGTTGTTCTTCCTAAATGGGAACATTAAACAAAGTTCCAGAACCTACTTCCGTATCCCTCTTATCTCGCAAATTTGAATTTGAACTGCCCTTTTGAATCTCCTTTGATCCCGTGTCTTGTTCCTGATCCTTTTCTACGATAGATAGAGGTGGGCGTCGTTCCTCATCATGACTCTTCTGGGCATTTTGACGGTTTTTTGCCTCCCAGTTTGTAGACGGCACCTCCCTCAGCCATGGTCCATAAGGGAAGTTCACTCCTGCGTCTGGGTCCTCTTGGGACTTCCAAAAATCACACTCACGGTGGAAGTGCCCCATACACCAGCACTGGTAGCAAAAGTCTGGCAATTTCTCGTAAGTAAATTTGACCCAGCAATCCCTTTGTGAACCTAAGGATACTTTCTTCCGGCGTAGCAATGGATTCATGTTGTTAATGACGTATTCTGCAGTCTGATTTATCAAATCTCAATTAACCGGAGCCTGCAAAATAAGAATAAGGATGATCGGGGTCCGGGACTGCTCCGATGATCAAGTTAGTTAGAGAGAAAATGAAAGAGAAATTTGTTTGAGAGAATTGTCAGAATGTACCCCTTTTTGGCTTTGGTTCAGTCTTATTTATAGGTGTTCCCCTTAAAGGATGATTTTTTGATGAAAGATCTATTAATCGGGACATCACTCGATCGTCATCCTTGAGAAGGGAAAAACCTGATCTGATCCTGTCTGTCTCATCGCATTAATTGGATATCTCCTCAATTAATGCTCAATTAGACCCTTTTGGAGAGGGACATTAAATGCTACTCTATCCTCCTACAATCTAGCAATTAATGATGCGCGTTTATAGTATCTCCACATTTAAGAGGGGAAATCCGTAGACCGGTGATTGTCTGGTTGCTCATAAATGCGGAAATGATCATGATGTGAGGTGGATCCAAGAGATATGCCAATAAATGAGCCGTCGTTCCTGGCATTAGCGTATCCTTGAAGCTGATTTATTCTCTTCTTCTCTATTCGGGATAACCAGTGACTCGGATCGTCTCTGATTTTGGTATTCCTGGTTGAATTCGGACACCGCATCATCTGGGTTTAGATCACGGGCCTTCGGCCCATCTTTTCTTTTGGGCTTAGGGCTGTTGCTTGCCACCCTTTCAGTACCCCGTGAATTTTTATCGAAGGTACTTCGATGGAGATTCTAAATGCTTTAGGATTAGAGTCTTCCTTTTGTTTATGTTTTTCATCAGTACCAGACAATGTTATTTTAATTCTCCTTCCGAGCGGAAATACTTGGTCGAATATACTCGGGTGGTTCCAGTTGGTATGTCGTTTCGTTTACTGGCTGGACTCCAGGGGGACGATTTGAATTCTGATCAATTAATGCCAGGTCATAACTTGTCATATTCCGTGTCAGGCATTCAATGCTTTTCAGAATTTATTTGTGTCGTTGTTCCGATTTTTGAACCATCAGTGACGTTTATGGTTGTGCTGTTGATTCGTGATTAGCTCGTGATATGCACGCGCGTGATCATCATTAACTGATCTGTCGTTTCGGGGCACGCTTCTTACCTTTGATTGGTCAGTTTCGAGCGTACCTCCTGTTCCCAAGGGTCACATCTGAGGTCATGGTTTCGGTGTCGCCTCGTTTCCTGTTTGCTTTAAATTCGGTTTCTGTGTATAAATTACCTAGAGACCTCCTTACTGTCCTTCCTTCTCTGTTTGCTTTCTCAGACTTGCTCTTCGTTGCCTCTCTGTTCTTCTGCTATCATTCTTTTTTGCATTCGCTTTTCGCTGCTTTCCTGTTCTCCTTCCGCTCCTTATTTTTCTTAACTTTTGCTCCCATGGCTTCCTCTAACCTATGCCCTTTCTTTGCCGGTAATGGCTGGACCTCCTCCATGCAGTCATCTGATGTGGACGCGCTTAGGAAGAAACATTGCGTTTCCTAGCGGCATTTCTTGGAGGCCCCAGGGGATGGATTTAGGGCTTGTGAACGTGATGGGAGGGCACAAAAAGTTGTCATTTTCTATCTTATGTTTTCGAAGGGTTTCCGCCTCCCCTTCGTCCGTCCTGTTCGAGAGATTCTTCATTTCTTGGGTTTAGCCCCTGCCCAACTCATGCTGAAAGGGTGGCGTATTCTTTTGGCTACTTGCGTGGCATTCTGGATCGTTCTTTCTGGGAGGAACGATCCCTACCCCGACTTGACTGCTCGGGAGTTCTTTTCGATGTACCAGCTCCTCCGTCAGGACAGGAATGTTGCTGGCTTCCAAATAAAGCCGAAGTGCAGACTGATTCGAATAGAAGAGAGGCATTCGAGTGCCCAAGACTATCATAAAAAATTTTTCTTTGTCTCGAGCAGGGACTGGGAATTCCTAGAGGGAGAGGGGAATGAATTCCTCGTTTAGAAAGATTGGGATTTCCTTCCTTCCCCGACGCATATGGAAATTACTCTTACAGCCCAAGAAACTGAGAGGGTGAAGGCTGTCCTTTCCTGGGGGGCAGAAGATCCTGACCGGCTGTGGTCCGATGCTCTTCTGACCGAGGAGAACATTGAGGAGTTTCTGACCCGACCAAACCGGTCTTATGCCGAGGGTCAAAACTTCTTCAATATTCTTGAAGAGCCTCCTACCTCCTCTCGCAAGCGGGCCTCTGATCGAGAGATAGGGAGGGAAAAACGTGCCAAGAGCCGAGCCGGTGAAGCCACTTCGAGCCGTGGTGACCGTCTTAAGAAACAGAAGAAAGGGAAGGGTCCACGTACCGAAGATCAGGGCGAATGGGAGAAAGCATTCCCCCTACGGACTCTCCGGTTCGCAGTCCCGAGCGGGCCTCCTCGTCATCATCTTCGGATGGGCTCCGATTCCTGCAGACTGAGGGGATAAGGGTTGAGGCCAGGAGGGTGGTCATTGAAGCCCAGATAGAGGCAACCGACAGGGGTCGAGTCATCAGATGGAAAAGACATCGACCGTGCCTTTCGAGAGGCTCTGGATCGTGCCGCCGACCTGTCCTCCGGTGCTATGCCCTTCGCGTAAGTCTTTCGACAAGAGTCGGAAGAGCGAGTCGCCAGGGCGAACCAATTGCCTACTCCCCCCCTCCCTCATCTTCCGAGCATCACTCGGATGCTTCCGAGGGGGAGGATGAAGTTGTTGGCAAATCCGATTCCGAGGGCGATCATGGGGGAGCTGGTTAGCAAGGAGGCTCGGACGAAGGACGCCAAGGAGAGGTCGGACCCGAAAGGTCAGGTGAGTCTGGCATCCCGGTGGAAGAGATTCATGTGGAGGCCTCGAATAAGGGCGGGCAACCTGTCGTCGAGCTTGATGAATCTCCTGAGTGTCCACCCCCTACCTTTGAGAGGGGGTCAACTTCAGGGGTCCAATTTGAGGATGGGTACCCATCTTCGGACTCGGAAGTCCCTCCCCGACCCCCGTCCCCTTTTCGATCTCGAAGTGGGGTTGCGGTGCTCGCTCGATTTTTCGAGCTGGATTCGGAAGGAGGGCATCAAGCCAGTGAAGCTGGTTCAGAGCGCCCCTCGTGCTTTGAACAAGCCAAGGCAGATGCTTCCGAGCGAGCGGCCTTGATGCTGGAGCCCTTGCTGACACAGGTTTGACTTGTAGATTTTGTCAAATTTTGCGTAGTCTTTTGGTTTCGAGCTGCTAAGTTCTTTTCCTTGTATTCAGGTCGCCAAGGAGATATCCCAGACTGTGGGTTCCGAGTTGGCAGAGCTCGCTGAATTCAACAATGAACTTGGAACCGTCTGCAAGTTTGGGCTCTACAAGTTGCAGCAGGCGAGTTATTAGCTCGAGCTGTTGCAGGCAACTTGCGGGGGTCTGATCAAGACGGTCGAGGAGTTAGGGGCCAACAAGAGCAGGCTATAGAAGGCCAACGCTTCTCTTCGGGCCGAATTGGAGGCAACCTGGGATTCGCTGGCGATAGCCCATCGAAGGAATGCCCGCCTTGTAGATGCCAAATTGGCCACCGAGCAGGACAAGATTCTCCTTCAGTCTGAGTTAACTGCTCAGACGGCGGAACTAGCTGCTTCTTCCCAAATTCTTTCATTGAAAGAAGAAGAGCTAGCAGTTTCCGAGCAGGCTCAGATTGCGCGGGAGGAGGAATTGACTGGTTCGGAGCGCGCCCGAGAGGCTTTAGAGGTGGAGTTGGCAAGGTCTGAACAAATTTGGGTTGCTCGAGAGACCGAGTTGGAGGAGACTCGTCACGCTTTAGAGGAGGCCCATTCGAGAATTGCTGACTTAGAGCAGCAGATATCTCGAGTGGTGGCCATTTGCAACTCGGCCTGGGGGTATGGTTATGCTGAGGGTCTCCGTCGGATAGGAGCCCAGCTTTTGGTGGACCCTCATTTTAACCCCCGCAATATAGGTCCGAAGTCTCTTCGTCTGGACCGGGTCGCGAAGAGATTTGTGAAGAAGATCGAGAAGCGTGGCTACCCGCTTTTTGATGACTTGAATCCTTCTCCTCCCCCTCCTGAGGCTTGACCTTGTCACTGGGTCGATGTATATGTTTTTTTTTGTATAACTGAATATATGACATTCGAGATATTGTAACTGAATATATAACATTCAAGGCCTTGATTTTTCTTTAGATGCTTTGTTCGCTCTGTATACCCAGCAAATTTTTTGGTTAAGTGTAAACTTGAGAAAAATTTTATCGAGTGTAATATGCGTTCTTGAGATCGAGATTTAGGAGTTGTGAGTTATTTCGCGTGGGTGGGTAGACTGACCCCGCGGGATTCCGAGCGTTTACTTCGGGTGGGTGGGTATACAGAGCGTTTACTTCGCATGGGTGGGTTGACCGACCCCGCGGGACTTTGAGTGTTACTTCACGTGGGTGGATAGACCGACCCCACAGGATTTCGATCATTGATTTCGCGTGGGTGGGTAGACCAACCCCGCGGGATGTGAGTTATTTCGTGTGGGTGGGTTGACTGACCCCGCGGGACTTTGGATTTCGATCGTTTACTTCGCGTGGGTGGGTTGATTGACCCTGTGGGACTTTGAATGTTACTTCGCGTGGGTGGGTAGACCGACTCTACGAGATTTGGTGTTGAGAACTTTATAATTTATAATGCATTGGATATCAATAACAATAAGCTTTTCATAATTTCAAGATGTAAAATACATCTGTAAACGTAATACATAGTACCTCTTAAGCCTCTCACTATTCCAGGGGTGCAGTAGGTCGGTTCTGGAGTTGTCCCTGAGTCGGTAAGATCCGGGCCTATTTGTTGCTGTCACTATGTAGGGCCCTTCCTATTTTGGTCCCAGTTTTCCTTTTGCTGGTGTTGTAACGCTCGTTTGTCTTAGTACTAAGTCCCCGACTTTGAAGTTGCGCGGTTTTACTCTTCTGTTGAAGTATTGTTCTGTCTTAGGTTTGTTCTTGGCAATTTGGATGCAGACTTCTTCTTTTTGTTCTTCTAAGGAGTCTAAGCGTTCCATCATCTTAGCATCATTGGTAGCAACGTCATAGTGCTAAACTCGCAGCGTAGGTATCTCGATTTCGATTGGAATTACTGCCTCGCAGCCATATGTAAGGGCGAACTGCGTTTCGCCTGTGAGAGTTCGGACTGTTGTGCAATATTCCCAAAGGACTCCCGGCAGTTCATCGGCCCAAGCCCCTTTGTGCATTCCGAGTCTTTTCTTCAGCACATTGAGGATCGTTTTGTTGGTCGCCTCGGCTTGCCCGCTAGCCTATGGGTGGCCGGGCGAAGAGTATTTCACTTTGATTTTCAACTCAGAGCACCACTTTCGGTAATGATTGCAATCGAACTGCTTTCTGTTGTCTGATATAAAGCTCTGAGGTATCCCGAATCGGCAAACAATCGATTTCCATAAGAATTTTGTGATAGCTTGAGAGGTGATGCTGGTGAGGGCTTCGGCTTCTACCCATTTCGTGAAATAATCCACTACTACTACAATGAATTTAGTTCCATCCCTCCTGACTGGGAATGACCTTATAAGATCTAGCCCCCATTGATCAAAGGGCCAGGAGGATGTTATCGAAGCGAGTTCCTCCGACGGGGAATGTAACATTGGGTTATATTCCTGACATCTTGGACACTTCTTAACGAACTCTTTCGCCTCCTAGAACAAACATGGCCAGTAATACCCTGCACGGGTTGCGCTGGCGGTTAATGTCTTAGCCTCCGTGTGAGCCCTGCAGATTACTTCATGGATTTCGGCTAGTATATACTGTCCTTCTTCTTTCATCACACACCTGAGTAATGGTTCGGAGAAACCCTTCTTGTATAACAATTCGTCAATCAGAGTGAACCTGGCTAATCTATTCTTTATCTTGCGAGCCTCACCAGGGTCAGGAGGTAATGTGCTTATCCGGAGATATTTTGTAATGTTGGTTACCCAGTCGGGATCTGCGACAGCCAACGTTCTAACTTCGCTGCCGGTGGAGGGGGTGTCTATTATTCTGATCTCTGTGTTTTCTGGAGGCGGATGTTCGTCTTTTCCGGATGCTATTTTTGCCAATCGATCTGCTAAATGATTTTCTTCTCCTGGGATCCACAGCAGATGGAAGTATCTGAATCGATCTCTCTCTATGCATACTTGGTCCAAATATTTTTTCAATATTTCGCTCTTTATGATGTATTGGCCGAGTACTTGATGAAATACTATCTGAGAATCAATTCGGGCCTCCAGCTCCATTGCCCCAAGGACCCGAGCAATTGTCATCCCAGCTATGAGGGCCTCGTATTCTGCTTCATTGTTGGTTACTTTGAAAGTTAGGCCTATGGCGTAGTTGTGCTGGGACCCTGGTCGGTGATGATATGTACTCCTGCTCCACCCCCAGTGTACTCTGCTACAAAATCCGCTAGAAACCCAGTGTACTCTGCTACAAAATCCGCTAGTGTTTGTACCTTTATCGCTGCCTTGGGCTAGAACATCAGATCAACTCGCTCAGCTCGATTGCCCAACAATCGACCAGAGGTATCAGGCTTCTGGAGTATGGTTTCGAGGGGCTGATCGGTCATTACTTATATGGTGTGAGTTTGGAAGTAAGGACGCAGTCGGCATGCTGCCGTTAGTAAGACGAATACCATCATCTCCGTACGGGGGTACCTGGCTTCTGCTCCTTGAAGTGCCCTGCTAACATAGTAAACAGGCTTCTGGCCTCGATCAGTTTCTCTTACTAGAACCGCAGGCGTTGCATGAGGTGAGTCTACCAAATAGGCCACAAGAGTTTCTCCGAGAGCTGTTTGGCTAAGTAGTGGAGGACATGTCAGATAGTCTTTGACTTGTTCGAACGCCTGCTCACACGACGTGTCCCACTCGTGTGCTTTCTGGAGGACTTGAAAAAAGAGAAGGCATTGGTCGGTTAACCTTGCTATAAATCGGCTGAGAGTGGCGACTCGTCCAGCTAATCGTTGAACTTCCTGCAGGTTCCTCGAGGAAGCCATTCTGAGGATAGCTTGTATTTTCTCGGGGTTAGCTTCAATTCCTTGTTTAGAGACCATGTATCCTAAGAACTTCTCGGATTCGACCCTAAAGGTGCACTTGGTGGGGTTGGGCTTCATTTGATAATGCCGCAGAATAGAGAAGGCCTCTCTTAGGTCCTCCAAATGGTCGTTAGGCAACGGCTCTTAACTAGGAGGTCATCGACATAAACTTCCATGTTTCTCCCGATTTGGTTTTTAAACATACGATTGACCAATCGTTGATAAGTCGCCCCTGCGCTCTTGAGTCTAAAAGGCATGGCAGTGTAGCAATAGAGTCCGCGATCTGTAATGAACGCCATTTTTTTCTCATCGTCTGTGCTCATTTTGATCTGATTATAACCCGAATAGGCGTCCATGAAACTGAGGAGAGAGTGCCCAGCAGTTGAATCTACAATGAGGTCGATACGCGACAGATGGAAGCTATCTTTAGGGCAAGCCTTGTTCAAATTGGTGAAGTCTACGCACATACGCCATTTCCCGACGGTCAAGTGTCTATCAACTTCTTCTGCTATGGCAGCATATTTTTCGGCACAGAAACTTCTTCTCTTTTGTTTAATTGTCTGGGTTGTTGAGTTGACACATAGCTGGTGTTCTATTATGGACCTGTCGATTCCGGGCATGTTAGCATGCGTTCAAGCGAACAAGTCTTTATGCTCAATGAGGAGGTTCTTGAGCTCTGCGTGTACTCCTGGATTTATTCTGGTTCCCACTTGCACTGTCCGATCCGGGTTGTTATGATCGATCGGAATCAGATCCAGAGGTTCGTTGGTTTTCGCTTGATGTAGTGTTCCTTCATCCCTAATTTCATCGTCCCAAACCTTTCGGGGAGGAGCAGGCGGGAATTCGGTATGCTCGCCTTCCAGGGAGATCGTAGCCACGGAATTGACTTTGTATTTTAATTCTCGAGCGTAGCATTCCCTGGAGGTGACTTGTTCTCCTCTGACTTCACCTATTCCTCTATCAGTCGAAAACTTCATTTTGAGGTAGTAGGTAGAAGTGATTGCCCTCAGATTATTTAGGGTCAGCCTCCCTAAGATGGCATTGTATGAAAATGGGGCTTTCACTACCAGGAATTTGGTATTGACTGACATGGTTCTGGGTGTGGAACCCATTAAGACCAGAAGTGTTATCACGCCTTCGGGGTGTATTGCTTCACCCGTAAATCCTTTAAGGGGGGCTTGGATGGGTCGGAGTTGGTGGGGATCGATCCCCATTTGCATAAAGGCCTCCCAGAACAAGATATCGGCCGAACTCCCGTTGTCAACCAGTATCCTTTTGACTGTGAAATTGGCCACCAATACTGATATTACCAACGCATCATCGTGTGGAAAGGCGATGCCCTTTTCATCCTATTCGTTGAAAACAATTGATTCTCCTTTAGGGCCCGGGTTGCCTTGTCTCGGTGTTCTTCCTAGTGTGTAAAATTCTTCAAACCTAGCTCTTCGTGCGTGCGCCCTTTGAGAGGAGGATGTAATCCCTCCTTGGGATGGTCCTCCAATGATGGTTCTGATCTAGCCTAGCGGGTGGTTAGATGCGGGCTTGCCCCGGTGTCAGCTTGACTCTCGTTCCCGAAGGAGGGGGGACCTCGACTGGGTTTTGTCTCTTCGATCGCTCAACTGTTCATCCTTTTGTCTATTCTTCAAAGCCTAGCAGTCTTCAGTGTTGTGGCCCGTAGTCTTGTGATATTCATGGTACATACTCCCCCTATTTGTTATAATGGATTCTCGTCTTGATTCAGATTGGTTCTGGTTTTCCACCGCCAAGTTGGATTGAGGCCATGATGATAGTCTATGTTCCCGTGGGGGGTCTCTTCTTCTTGTTTCATCTAAGAACTTCCTCCTCCCCCGATGCTGGATGGAACTTTCTCCGGTATTGGTTGCTTTTTAGTCATGTTGCCGGAGTTCTCCTCGTCGTGGGGCTACTAGGGTTTCAAGCGTGTCTTCGGCGTTGATGAACTCGTCAGCTTGATCCATAAATTCGTTCAAAGTTGTGGGAGTCTTGCGAGCTATCTCCGCCATGAAGGGGCTCCTGGGCCATATGCCGCCCAGAAGGGCCACTAGGGTGATTTTTTTGTCTTGGTTGTCGGTCGTCATTCTTTTTTTGTTGAACCTGGTCAGGTACCCTTTCAGGTTCTCTTTCTCTCCTTGTTTGACGGTCAATAAGTACGCCACAGGGTGCCTTCTTTTCTTACTGGCCATAAATTGGGTGGTGAAGAGTCGGGCTAATGTCTCGAAGCTACTGATTGATCCCGGAGGAATGGTTTCGAACCATGTCCTAGCCATCCCCTTTAGTGTGAGGGGGAACGCTCGACATGCTACTTCGCTGGGATAGCCATGCAGGCTAATATGTGCTTTGAAGGCTTCTAGGTGTTCCACGGGATCCTGAGATCCATCATACAGTTCCACTTGTGGGACCTTGAATCTGGACGGGGGAGGGATGACCAGGACGTCTGCATTGTAGGGTGTCCCTATGCTTCCTTGTGAGGAGACGTGCCCTGCAGCCGGGCTGATTAGTTTTGTCATTTCAGCATACTTGTCTCACTCTTTTAACTCGGTGTGCATCCGGCGTCGTTCTCCTTCAGAGGCCTCGCTCTCCTTAGGATGCCGGGAGCTCACATTCTCCTCAAGATTGATCTCGCCACGGGCCGATATTTCTTCGTGGGGTTGCCGAAGGGCGGCGTTCTCCTCTTTCAGCTTCCTCACCATTTCTTCCAGTACTTCTAGTCTTTCTTCCATGGCCGGGTCCAAATGCTGGTCGTGTTCGGTCGTTTGGGATAATGGTAGAATAGGCATGCAAAAAGTATGTTTATCAAAAAGAAAATCCCACAGACAGCGCCATTGTTAAGGACGTAATCTACAGTCTGATTTATCAAATCTCAATTGACCGGAGCCTGCAAAATAAGAACAAGGACGATCGGGGTCTGGGACCGCTCTGACGATCAAGTTAGTTAGAGAGAAAATGAAAGAGAAATTTGTTTGAGAGAATTGTCAGAATGTACCCCTTTCTAGCTTTGGTTCAGTCTTATTTATAGGTGTTCCCCCTGAAGGATGGTTTTATGATGAAAGATCTATTAATCGGGACATCACTTGATCGTCATCCTTGAGAAGGGAAAAACCTGATCTGATCCTGTCTGTCTCATCGCATTAATTAGATATCTCCTCAATTAATGCTCAATTAGACCCTTTTGGAGAGGGACATTAAATGCTACTCTATCCTCCTTCAATCTAGCAATTAATGATGCGCGTTTATAGTATCTTCGCATTTAAGAGGGGAAATCCGTAGACTGGAGGTGGATCCAAGAGATATGCCAATAAATGAGCTGTCGTTCCTGGCATTAGCGTATCCTTGAAGCCTATTTATTTTCTTCTTCTCTATTCAGGATAACCAGTGACTCGGATCGTCTCTGATTCCGGTATTTCTGGTTGAATTCGGACATCATGTCATCTGGGTTCAGATCACGGGCCTCGGGCCCAACTTTTCTTTTGGGCTTAGGGTTGTTGCTGGCCACCCTTTCACATGTTGTCCAATACAATATGAACCCTCATGTATTCTCCCCAAGCGAGGTCGTCGTAATCCACATCAAATTCTAGAACCTTGCCCATTCATTCCCCCACTCACTGACCAGTGTATTCGTTGCATGCCATCATCGGGAGATCATGTATTCAGACCCAGAAAGTAGCCTCAGTCATGGAGACTTCATGAATTTGTAGGAGACCTACGAACTCTTTAATGAGTACTAACTACTTGTCAAAAGTCCAAGCCCATCAAGGAGTACCCGTGCGTTGTCTCTTTGCTCATCAAACTCCACCAACATTAGGCTAGATGTTAGATCTCAAAACTTTATGGTTCCTAGAGGGTCTCCATATCCTACGCATCATCTGACGCAAGACTTTGCGGTTGAAGTATCTTTCCATAAATAGCCTAACCAAAAGGCACTTCTCCCCTCTTGCTTTGACCTCTTCTAATTTGTCTATCTCGACTACAATCTCTAGGGATTCTTCTTTCGTTAACGATAGTTTCTCATACATCGATCATATATTCGTCCATCTTGATTTTCTTCTCCTTGCCACTCAAAGGAAAAGAGGAATAAAATGGCTACTGTTGACCTACACGACAGTAGGAGAGACGAAAATCTCTATTCTGGCTTAGGGAAAACCAAAAAGAGGAGCTAGTCTTATGCAATTCTATTTAGACGGTAATGTTGTATAGGTTTATTTATAAACTAAAAAAGATACTAATAAAAATTCAAAATTGAATTTTCTAAATTTATAGACAAGGTCATGAGATAATATATATATAATATCTATAAATAGAAAAATATATATGATTAATGAACAATACGATTACAAAAATGATAGGCGTACTTCCTGATTACAATTTATTTACAACTATGAATTAAAATCATATATTTTTAAAATTTAAAATTTTACTTTTATTTTGATCTGATGTTAAAGATTTAAAAGATATTATTTTATTCAAAATTGTAAATTAATTGTAATTCCGTCGTAAGCATATCACTGCTCATACAATTATAACTATAATTAACTAAAGACAAACATGAAATTTTAAAAACGTATGACATTTTTCCAAATGTATTTAGCATATTTGAGAAAATAATAAATTAATCAACAATGGACCTGATGCAACACCAACAAATTAATGTCCCCTATAAAGCAAATAAAAAAACATAGAACAAAGATGCTAAATAAGGGACATTAAATCAAAGTAAAAGTAAAATTTCTTTTACAAGTCAACACTTAATTAAGACAAACAAAAGGATGTTGAATTGCCAAAAGCTTTTATGCCAAATACCCCAGTCCACTATTTAGCTTTTTGAGTCAAATTACTGTTTATCACAATAAAGCCTTTTAAGAGAAATATGGTTATGGCGTAGTCTTAGGAAGGGGAGATTGTGGAGTGCTTTGAGGGTGAGTTGTGGAAATACATAAGAAGTGGCTTGGGGATTATTCCAACTAATATATGAACTCTCATAAATAATTTATGAACTCCAACAAATAGTCCATACCATGCAGGTAATTTTCCAAACATTTCGTGCCATCTGTTTTTGTTGATAGATAATTGTTGGTGTCGTGTTTTACGGCCTAGGCAATTCGACCGTATCCACACAATCTGTGTTGACGAGGGGGGATGGTAAGTGGGTGATGGTGCCCTGAGATCACTTTAATATCAAAGTTAGCAAATGGTGTGAATGAATATGGAATGTAAAGAGTAATAAAGATGGATCACTTAATTTGTGTACAGGAAAATCCTTGGCTATTTAAAGGGCTTGGCAAACCTCGAACTTAGCAGTTCGGGCGGTACGACAACTGTCCCTTTCATCTGTCAGGCCATCCTTCATTTTGTTGAGATCAAGTAGATCTCCCTGCTGTGCCCTCTTCTGTACCGTACAAACTCCTCCTTTAGTTTCAAAGGCATGGTGAGGGAAGGCTTACTCGAAATTGGCATGCTAGGGAATTCAAGTACCCCTGTTAAGTATTGCATTTAATGCATCGTGGCGGTGGCATGTTCCCGCATTTAATGCAGAAGGGGCTCGTCTGCATTCCTGACTGTTCGGATAACGACTTGGTTTTCTGTGTTGGCCATCTCCTGCTAGGTTTCCCGTAAGTCTTCTCTCACCTCCCATGACGGTCGTCATCCTCTCGCCCATACGTAGTCGCGATCCTCTCGCCCATTTGTTGTTCGCTATGCTCTCACTTCTTACGCCTTTTGCCAGACTTCTTATAGGTTACTTCTCATAGGCTCGAACTCTTTTTCCTTGCGCTCTTGCTAATTGAGAATGGGCCTGAGGCCCATTATTTAGTGGGAGGCATTGTTTTTAATTTTGTTTCGTACTGGCTGGTACGGTCGATTTACCGGCCGACTAACCAGTATAAGAAACATACTATTTCGTTTCGTTGTAAATTTCAGTCGGTACCGGTTGGAATACCAGATTTTGGATTTCGGCCTATAGTTTTTTTTTTGGCAATTTTTTATATATAAATTTGTGTTTTTTTTTTAACTTTTTATATACATAAAAGGTATATATATTTTTATTTGAATCATAAAATGATTAGTAATTTTATTTTATTTATAGTTTATGCGTGTATATATATAATTTATTTTTATATAGACTATCCCGAAACGGTACACGAAACGGTACCGGAATTGAAATATTTTGTTTTAGTGTCTTGACTGGTACGCTCACCAGTACGGTATTCAAAACATTGGTAGGAAGGTCTCCCCTCACAGTACCCCGCGAATTCTTACAGGAGGAATTGAGGTGAGAATTATCCTGACCCTTCCTTTGCCTGCCGGTCAACCGACCAGGTTACCTATTTGGTTTAGCAGGACAGTGGCCTGCTTGCTCAGCTGGCAGTTAGGCTGTTGGGCCCTTTAATCTTCTCACCCGTCCCGGTCATATAGCTGGCAGGCGGATGGCTGGTTATTAATGGAAATCACTTTCACCACTTTGCTCATCACTTTGCATTTTTTTCTTCGAGACCTTACTTTCTCCTTTCTTGCTTCATCATCCCAAGCCCATTTTCTTCTTCCTTGTTTCCTTTTTTTATTTTTCTGTCAACAATGGTGGCCTCAACTCCTTCTCGTTTTGTTGGGCACACTTGGGGAGGCGTCGTTCCTAGTGAGCACCAACGAAGAGCTTTGGGACCAGCATCATATTCCCCCTTCCATTGTCATGGAGCCTGTCCAGGGCTTTCCCTATGATCGACTACGGGCTTAGTCTTCCTTTCATTTGCCCGGTGTGGGAGGTCCTCCACTATTTGGGGTTGGCACCGGCGCAGCTCCTCCCAAATACCTGGTGCTTGCTGCTGGTGAACTGCATTGTTTTCCGCATCGCCCTCATTGAATTGGGCAATGTCTACCTAAACCTGACAATATGAGAATTTTTGTCTTTTTACCGCATCCTCCGGCGCGGAAGGAACCAAGCTGGTTTCCAGGCCAAGGATGGCTAGGAGAAGTGTGCTCTAGAACCCCAGTACTCACGCGCCAAGAACTATGTGAAGAAGCTTTTCTATGTAACTTTGTTTTATTAAAGAAATCACTTTTTCTAAATATAGGTATATATTGGTAGCGCCGAGCACTCACTCACACGCTCATGTGTATTCATACACCCACATGCCTTCTCTCTCTCTCTCTCTCCCACACACACTTGCGCACGCATACACACACCAACACATGCACAAACACACGCACTCACAATATAGGCCCAAATTCACAATGGCACACCTAAACAAGCATGCCCACACACAATAAAACACCCAAACACACAAACCCAAACAGAAACACACAACATGTAGCACACTCGCACGCAATGCTCTGCGCAGCCAACTACATAAACTCATCGCATCCAACACACAACCAATACGCATATACACCCACCAGACACACACCCAAAATACAAGCACACACACACACATACAAGCAAACATTCATGCACACACCCACACACGAATACACAAACACACATACAAACCCACATGTGCACTCACCTACATGCCCACATGTATTCATATACCCACATGCTCTCGCCCTCTTTCTCTCCCCCTCTCCCTCCCACACACGTTTGCGCATGCATACATACACCAACACATGCACACACACGCACTCACGATACAAGCCCACATGCACATCACACACCTAAACCCGCACGCCCACACACAATAGAACACCCAAACACACAAATCCAAACACAAAGACAGCACACGTCACACACTTACGCACTGCCCTGCACACCAACCCACACAAACTCACTGCATCCAACACAAAACTAATACACACATACACCTACCACACACAAACCCAAAACACTAACACACACATCCACACGAATACACAAACACACATACAAACCTACACACAAACACATACACACACAAACCCAAATCCACATTTGCACACACACACAAACACATATAAACATACATGCACACACATACACCCAAAACACAATGTAACACACAAAAGTCCATACGCACACACCCATACACACATGCGAGCAACCATACACACACCCATGCATGCACCCACCCCTCACCCACCCATAAACACAGACATACACAAACACATGCAGCACTCACGATACAAGCTCATGTGCACAATAACACATCCAAACATGCATGCACACACATACAACCAAAACACAAATGCAAACCCCCAAAAATCCAAACACACATACACGCACACATGCACACACTCACACACCCGCACACGCGAGCAACCAAACGTAATCCCATGTGTGCATAGACAGGAAACACAACCACTTAAACACTCACACAAGCACTCACATACAACCACATGCAGACTCACACACACGCACAACACATCCACTCACACATCTACATAGACCCACATGCACCCTCACATACACATACACACACACCAACATGCACACTAAAAAATAGATGCATGCATAAGCCCATACACAACAACAAGCGTACGAACTCAAGCGCACACTCACACATTAGATACACACATGCATGTACATACACTCATGCATATATACACATGAAACCAATGGATTATCCTCATAGCCAAACCTATAGAAAAAAAAAACAGATCACCGCCTAAAATATCACCAAAATAAATACTTAAATCCAACTGATTAATAAAAGAAGTATATATTATTACAATCATCCAAAATAAAACACTAACAGAGAGAGGCACATACCTGGAATGGAGACTTCAAGGTCCATAAAGAGGGAGAGAGCAAATAGGATGGACGGTGTGTGAGAGCTTAAGACATTGAGGTCAATGGCAGAAGAAAGATTGAAAGAAGAACGAGACGGGGGAGGAAGAGAGACAGTTTCTATAAGGAGGAGGGGTTTAAGTTTTTAACAATACTTAACACCACTATTGTTTTGGGGAGACTCGAAACTAGAAGCCTTCACAAAACGATGTCGTTTTAAGGAGTAACCAATTTATGGTCACTAGATCCACGTCATTTTATTAAAAAAAGTTACATTTTCTAAATATATGTATATATTGGCAGGGCCGAGCAGACTGGGTAGATCCTGGCCCACGCCCAACAAGAGCCCTACACCAACCCTAATTAAGTAAACTTCTCTTCCACCTATGCACTTACCCGTATACTCACCCAAACATACACCCAAACACCCTCACGCTCTCCCCCCCCCCCCCCCCCCCCCCTCCCCCCCCTCTTACGCACTTGCGTGCATATGTACACACACACAGCAACACATGCGCGCACGCACACACACTCACTCACAATACAGGCCCACGTGCACAATAACACGCCCAAACTCTAATAGAGAAAGAGAGACACATACCGGGAATGGAAAGGTCAAGGTCGACTAAGAGGAGGTGAGCGAACAAGATGGACGATATGTAGGGGCTTAAGATATTGACATCGATGGAAGAAGAAAGATTGAAACAAGAATCAAATAGGGAGAAAGAGAGATAGTTTTTGTAGGGAGGTGAGTTTCAAGTTTTCAACAATATTTAATAAGAAACTATCATTTTAAGGAGACTTAGTACTAGAAGTTTCCACAAACACCATTTTTATTTAAAAAGATGCTGAGATAAAATGATGTCGTTTTGGGGAGTAATCCGTTTGTAGTCTGCAATGCCACATCGTTTTATGGCAGAGTTTTTTATTTAAATATATGTATGCATTGATAATGTCGAGCAGAATATCCTAGGCGAGCTAGTGTCGAGCTAGAGCTCTACCCTGACCCCAATTAAGTATACTTCTTTTCTACTAATGCATTCACCCCTACCTTACCTTTGCCCTCTCTCTCTCTCTCTCTCTCTCTCACACACACACACACACACACACACACACACACACACACACTCATGCTTGCGCACACCCATACAAACGCACTCACACATACACTCACGATAGAGGCTCACATGCATAATGATACACACAAACAAGTACAAAGACATGCATACCTTCGAGATGCACAAACCCAAACATACCACATGACGCACACTCGCACAAACTTCTGTACACACCCCCCACCCACACAAACGCACCATATTCAACACAACCAATACACACTTACACCCACACCACACCACACCCTCACCCTAAACACAAACACACACTCCCACATGCATACATATACACACATGTACAGGCAAACTCTCATGCACAAACCCACACAGACACCAAAACATAAACCCACATGCGAACTCACACACACACACACATAAACAAGCATGTGCACGCATACAACAAAAACACAAACACATACACCCAAAAACCCAAACACATACACATGCACGCACTCACACACCTGCACACCCGCACACACGAGCAACCAAATGCACACCATGCATGCACACACAGGAAACACAGTAACTTACGTACTCACACACAACCATATACAGACTCACACACATGCACAACACATCCATTCAATCTACATAGACCCACACGAGCCCTCACATAAACGCACACACATATACCAAGATGCACACTTGAAAGCAGATGCATGCACAAGCCCATACTCAACAACATGCGTACAAACTCAAACACACAGTCACACATCAGACACACACATGCATGCACATATACTCATGGACATATATACACAAATATGCATGAACTCACAATAGAGGCCCATAGCATAATGACACCAAAACAAGCACAAAGACATGCATACCCGCACACAATAAAACATTGAGATACACAAACCCAAACACACCACATGACGCACACTCACGCAAACTCCCATACACACCCACCGACACAAACCCACCATATTTAATACAACCAATAGACACATAGACCCACATCACCCCCTTACTCCAAATAGAAACACATACTCCCACATGCGTACACATACGCACATGTGTGACCAAACACTCACGCACAAACCCACATACACATACCCAAACCTAAACCCACATGCGCACTCACACACACACACACACACACACACACACACACACACACAAACTTGCATGTGCATGCATACAACAAAAACACAAACGCATACACCCAAAAATTCATACACATATACATGCACACACTCACACACGAGCAACCAAATGCACACCCATGCATGCACACACAAGAAACACAGCAACTTATGCACTCACACATGCACTCACTCACAACCATTTACAGATGCACACACATGCACAACACATCCATTCAATCTACAGAGACCCACACGCGCCCTCACATACACACACACACACACATACACCAACATGCACTCTCGAAAGCAAATGCATGCACAAGCTCATACACAACATGCGTATGGACTCAAACACACAGACACACATTAGACACATACATGCATGTACATACACTCATGCATATATATACACAAATATGCGTACACATACTCCCACATGCGTACACATACGCACATGTGTGACCAAACACTTACGCACAAACCCACATACACATACCCAAACCTAAACCCACATGCGCACTCACACACACACACACACACACACACACACACACAAACTTGCATGTGCATGCATACAACAAAAACACAAACGCATACACACAAAAATTCATACACATATACATGCACACACTCACACACGAGCAACCAAATGCACACCCATGCATGCACACACAAGAAACACAGCAACTTATGCACTCACACATGCACTCACTCACAACCATTTACAGATGCACACACATGCACAACACATCCATTCAATCTACAGAGACCCACGCGCGCCCTCACATACACACACACACACATACACCAACATGCACTCTCGAAAGCAAATGCATGCACAAGCTCATACACAACATGTGTATGGATTCAAACACACAGACACACATTAGACACATACATGCATGTACATACACTCATGCATATATATACACAAATATGCTTGTAACACGCGCACACATGCCCACACTTCTAGATTGCATGCCACGTGGTTGATTGGAACACGCGACCGTCCTTCCAATTTGCACATGTTTCGATACCAATGGTTTATCCTTATAGCCAAATCGACAAAAAAAAAAAAAACAACACACCGCCGAAAATATCGCCAAAATAAATACATAAATCCAATTGATTAATAAAAAATGTACTTACTATCATAATAATTCAAAATAAAACACTACCAAAGAGAGAGGCACATACCTGGAATGGGGACTTCGAGGTCAACAAAGAGGAAGAGAGCGAACAGGTCAGATGCTATGTGAGAGCTTGAGACATTGAGGTCGATGACAGAAGAAAAATTGAAACAAGAACGAGACGGGAGAGAAAGAGAGACAGTTTCTAAAGAGGGGTTCAAGTTTTTAATGATACTTAACAACACTATCGTTTTGGGGAGACTTGGAACTAGAAGCCTCCCCAAAACGATGTCATTTTGGGAGTAACCAGTTTATGGTCACTAGATCCATATCGATTCAAAAAAAAAAAAAAATTACTTTTTCCAAGTATATGTATATATTGGCAGAGCCAAGTAGACTGGGTAGATCCTGGGCCATGCCCAGCAAGAGCCCGACACCGACCCTAACTAAGTAAACTTCTCTTCCACTTGCGCACTCACCCGTGCACTCACCCACATAACCAGGTGTATACGTAAATCCACACGCTTGAACCCTTTCTCCCCCCCCCCCTTATGCACACACATACAACAACACGTGCGCACACGCACACACACTCACTCACAATAGAGGCCCACATACACAATGACATGCCCAAACTCTAAAAGAGAAAAAGAGACACATACATGGAGTGGGGAGGTCGGGTCAATGACGAGGAGAGCAAACAAAATAGATGATGTATGGGGGCTAAAGACATCGATATTGATAAAGAAGAAAGATTGAAACAAGAATCAAAAAGGGAGAAAGGGAGATAGATTTTGTAAGGACGAGAGCATTAAGTTTTCAACAATATTTAATCAGATACTATCATTTTAAGGAGACTCAGTACTAGAAGTTTCGATAAGACAACATCATTTTTTATTTTAAAAAAATAAAAGTTAAGATAAAACGATGTTATTTTAGGGAGTAACTTGTTTATTGTTCGCAATGCCACATTGTTTTATGCCAGAATTTTTTATTTAAATATATGTATATATTGGCAGGGTTGAGTAGAATATCCTAGGCGAGCTAGTGCTGAGCTAGAGCCTTACCCTAACCCCAATTAAGTATGCTACTTTTCCACCCGCGCCTTCACCTCTCACGCCCTCACCCCTTTCTCTCTCTCTCTCTCACACACACACACACACACACACACTCACTCACAGCCACACACATATAGCAACACATGCACACGTGGACTCATACAAATGCACTTACACAAGCATTCACGATAGAGACCCGCATGCATAATGACACACCCAAACAAGCATAATGACACACATACCCGCACATAATAAAATATCGAGATGTACAAACCCAAACACACCACATGACGCACACTTGCACAAACTCTCGTACACGCGCACCTACACAAACGCACCATATTCAACACAACCAATACACATATACACCCACATCACACCTTTACCCCAAACATAAACACACGCTCCCATATGCGTATACATACACACATGTACAAGGAAACACTCATGCACAAACCCACACACACACCCAAACCTAAACCCACATGCACACTCACACACACACACACGCATAAACATGAATGTGCACGCGTACAAGAAAAACACAAAGTCATACACCAAAAAATTCATACGCAATCACATGCACATACTCACACACCCCCACACATGAACAACCAAGTACACACCAATGTGTGCACACACAAGAAACATAACAACTTACGCACTCACACATGCACTCACACACAACCACATACAAACTCATACACATGCACAACACATCCACTCGCACATCTACATAGGCCCACATTCGCCCTCACATACACACACATGCTAACATGCACACTCGAAAATAGATGCATGCACAAGCCTATACACAAGAACATGCGTACGGACTCAAACACACAGTCTCACATCAGACACAGACATGCATGTACATACACTAATGCATATATATACACAAATATGCATGAACTCACACACGTGCACACATACACACACACTCCTAGATTGTATGCCTTGTGATTGAATAGAACACGCGGCCGTCCTTCTAACTTGCCCAAGTTTCGATGCCAATGGCTTCTCCTCATAGCCAGACCTGCAAAAATAAAAAAACATAACACCTCCCAAAATATCGCCAAAATAAATACTTAAATCCAACTGATAAATAAAAGAAGTATTTAATATCATAATCATCCAAAATAAAACATTATCAGAGAGATGGGCACATACCTGAAATGAGGACTTCGAGGTGGCCAAAGAGGAAGAGAGCGAACAGGACGGACGCTGTGTGAGGGCTTGAGACATTGAGGATGATGGCAGAAGAAATATTGAAACAAGAATGAGATGGGGGAGAAAGAGAGACAGTTTCTGTTGGGAGGAAGGCTTCAAGTTTTTAACAATACTTAACGATAGTATCGTTTTGAGGAAACTCAAAACTAGAAGCCTCCACAAAATGATGTTGTTTTAGGGAGTAACCAATTTATGGTCACTAGATCCACATCGTTTTATTAAAAAAATTTACGTTGTCTAATATATATGTATAAATTGGCTAGGCCGAACATATTGGATAGATCCTAGGCCACGCCTAGCAAGAGCCCTACACCAACCCTAATTAAGTAAACTTCTCTTCCACCTGCGCACTCACGCACACAACCAGATGTATTCATACACCCACACACCCTTACCCTCAACACTATCGTTTTGTACTTGCATACGCACACATATAGCAACACGTGTGCACCCGCACACACACTCACTCACAATACAAGCCCACATGCACAATGACACGCCCAAACTCTAACAGAGAAAGAGAAACACATCCCTGGAGTGGGGAGGTCGAGGTCGACTAAGAGGAGGAGAGCGAATAAGACGGACGATGTGTGGGAGCTTGAGACAATGATATCGATGGAATAAAAAAGATTGAAACAAGAATCAAAGGGGGAGAAAGAAATATAGTTTTTGTAGGAATGAGAGCTTCAAGATTTCAACAATATTTAATAAGAAACTATCAGTTTTTGGGGACTTAGTACCAGAAGTTTCCACAAAACGCCATCATTTTTTATTTAAAAAATGTTGGAATAAAACAATGTTGTTATGGGGAGTAACCCGTTTGTAGTCCGCAATGCCACATCGTTTTATGGCAGAGTTTTTTATTTAAATATATGTAGGCATTGGTAAGGTCGAGTAGAATATCCTAAGCGAGCTAGTGCAACCTAGAGCCCTACCCTGATCCAAATTAAGTATGCTTTTTTTCCACTAACGCATTCACCCCTACCATTGCCCTCTTGTTAGAACCCCTAAGAGAGTCGCCCAAGGTCGAGCCCTGACTCAGACCTTGGAGGGTCAGGACAGTTCCCTGGCTAGCCTGCAGGCATGCCTTGGCTTAGGCCTCGACACGCAGCAGGGACCCGGCGAGGCTACTGGCCATGCACAGTGCGTGCGCACAGCCCGGTGTGTGCCTAGGCGCGCCCCACGGCGCATTCACCTACGCACACGCGTGCACGTGCATCTGCGCCCCCCACAGCCCCACTTAGCGAGGTTAGTGGCGTGTCTTCACAGGCACGCCATCCAGCGCGCGGCACCAGCCCGCGCCTTGCAGAGCAGGCTAGTGGCATGCACACCATGCATGCCATCCAGCGCCTAGACTACCAGCTTGGGCCATGCATGCCACCACCTCGGCACTCAGCCCGGACCATGCAGGATCACCGCCCGAGCACCTTGACTGGGCAGCACCAGAGCGTCTTGGCTTGACCCTGTGCCTACCACCAAGACCATGCATGGCACATGGCCATGAGCACCACCCGTTGGCCCTGCACAGAGCCATACCCGTGCACCACTAGGCGCCATGCAGCGAGACAGCACGAGACAAGACTCACCGTGGAGGAAGCATGACACAAGCCCACCATGGGCCAACTAGACCCCACGGCCACACATGCTAAATGGCGCCTCCATCCATCTTATTTTTATGTTATTTTATTATTTTATTGCTTTGGTTAATTTGGTAATTAGCTAGTTTTAATAAGGGACCTTTTGGGGGTTTCCACTTTGTTACTCTATAAATAGGACCTTTAGGTTTTCATTTTACATCTTTTTTGACAATTTGAAGACTAGACTTTTGCTCTTAGAAGAGAGTTAGGCCGGCCACAAGCTTCGTGGTTTGGATTTCGGTGCTTAGCACTTGGGCTTCCCTAGGGTGCAATTCGTGAATCCCTTTGGAAGAGGATCATCGTGCAATTCGTGAATCGGTGATCCACATCTATCCTTTTATGTGTTTTTCATTTTTATTTATAAAAATCTTGAGGTAATCCATAAAGAGTGTTTTGGTTTTTGGAGTGAGTTGTGTGAGTGATTTTCATGTTTTTGGTGTTCTTGAGTGAATTGTTGAGTGTTGAGTGATTTTGTGTTTGTGAGGCCAAATCCACACCACTTGTGGATTTGAGAATTTGCGTGTGTGTCCATAGAGGAATTCGAAATCCTCCTCCATAGGGAGATTCGGATTGCTCATGTGAGTGAGAGTGAGTGTGTGATTGATTGAAGGAAGTTGAAGACTTGGTTGCATGTGTGTGCGCCGAATCCTCTTGGTGTCTTGAAGGAGTTGGCTTGTTCATCAACTGTCTTTTGTTCAATCATTATTTGGTTGTTCAATCAAGCAAATTGGTGTTCATTGTGCCCCATAGCAGCCACGGCAACAAGCTTCCCCAAGCCATAGAGCCACACGGCATAAGGCATCAAACCCTAGCCTAAACACTTGTCCATTTTGCCCTTAACCCTAGCCGACCACTGTACCCCATCCTCTCCTATATTTCCTCACTTAAAGTCACCTCATCCATCATTCAAAACAAAGCAATTTCGTGCCCCTCAAACCCTAGCAAGACCGGCCACCCATTGGATTTGAATTCAAAAGAATTCAAATTCAAACCAAAGCCAAATCCCTACTTTTTCTCAATTTCGGAATCCTCACTTATCCTACCCGAAAACCACTTGTCACATCACCTAAATTGCCACCTCACACTCCCATTTGATTGGTCATCAAGTGAAGAAGAGAACCAATCAAATCCCTCCACAAAACCCTAGCCCATTCGGCCACAACACCAACTACCCTAGTGCCGCCCACCTCAATTGGCCATAAACCATATCCCTACATTTTAGGACTTATCCAAAACACCATCAAAACCCTAGAATCCTATCCCTAATCACAAGTGCCGAAACCCTAGCCTCCTCTAAGCTATATTCGGCCACTTAAACCCATACCCAAACCCAATCTAGCCTAGCCAAAAGCCACATAGCCGAAACCACTCCAAACCCCAATTGCCGTGAACTCACTTGCCTCCCCATCTAGCCCATTCACCTCAAATTCCATCTTAACCCCACTCTATCCTAACCTAACTTAAACCTTTCCCTCACCTATAATCCCATTCCCAAGCACTAGAGTCAACTCGGTCGTTGGAGGGAATCAAACTAGCAAGGAGGAACCCTTCGGGTGATCGGGACAAGACCGAGGTCTCTATCACCTTTCTCTCTCTCTCTCTCTCTCACTCTCACTCTCTCTCTCTCTCACACACACATGCTTACGTGCACCCACAGACACACATGGACTCATACAAACACACTCACACATAATCTTACGATAGAGGCTCACATGCATAATGACACATCCAAACAAGCACAAAGACATGCATACCTTCGAGATGTGCAAACCCAAACACACCACATGACACACACTCGTGCAAACTCCTCTACACACCCAACCACACAAACGCACCATTCAACACAACCAATACATACACCCACACCACACCCTCACCCTAAACACAAACACACACTCCCACATGCATACACATACACACATGTACAGGCAAACTCTCACGCACAAACCCACACACACATCCCAAAACCTAAACCCACATACGGACTCACACACACACACACAAACAAACATGTGCACGCATACAACAAATACACAAACGCATACACCCAAAAATCCATACACATACACATGCATTCACTCACACACCCGCACACACGAGCAACCAAATGCACACCCATGCATGCACACACAGGAAACACAACAACTTATGCACTCACACATGCACTCACACACAACCATATATAGACTCACACACATGCACAACACATCCATTCAACCTAGACAGACCCACACGCGCCCTCACATAAACACACACACAATATATACCAAGATGCACACTCGAAAGTAGATGCATGCACAAGCTCATACACAACAACATGCGTACGAACTCAAACACATAGTCACACATCAGACACACACATGCATGCACATATACTCATGGACATATATACACAAATATGCATGAACTCACAATAGAGGCCCATATGCATAATGACACACATACCTACACACATATACACACGCACGCACATACATGCACCCACACACCCATGTGCGCGCACACACAAGAAACACATCTACTTGTACATGCAGACTCACACATATGCACACTCAAACACAGATGCATGCACATGCCCATACACAATAACAAGCATGCGAATTCAAAACACTCATGCTTCAAACACACATGTGTGCACATGCATGCACTTACACACACGTAGACACCTGCACATATACCCCAGACTGAACACCTTCTGGTTGATTGGAATATGCGATTGTTCATCTAACTTTTCCAAGCTCTGATACTAATAATTTATCATCAAAGACAAACTACCATAAAAAGACAAGCAAAACACTAACCAAAATATTGGCAAAATAAATGCTTAAATCCAACTGATTAATAAAAGAAGTATCTAGTGTCATAATCATTCGAAATCAAACTCTAAGAGAGAGAGAGAGAGAGAGAGAGAGAGAGAGAGAGAGAGAGAGAGAGAGAGAGAGACTTGGAATGGGGTGGTTGTGGTCGACATAGAGGAAGCGAGCAAATAGGATACACGGTGTGGGGGGGGGGGTTTGAGACATTAAAGTTGATGAAAGAAGAGAGATTGAAACAATAAAGAAAGCGAGAGAGAGTTTTGTGGGGAGGAGAATTTCAAATTTTCAACAATACCTAACAAAAAACTATCATTTTGAGGAGACTCAAGATTAGAAGAACAATGCTAAAATAAAATGATGGGGTGTACCCATTTATGGTTTGCAAATCCACGACTTTTTATTAAAAAAAATTACTTTTTCTATATATATATTGCCTAGAAGACATGGTAAATCCTGGGCGTGCTAGTGCTGAACTAGAGCCATGCTCTAGCCCCAATTATGTACACTTCTTTTTCACTCATGCACACACCCACACTCCCCTTCTCTTTCTCTCTCACACCTACCCACCCACATGCAAACTTGCACATGTGCACAAACACGCACACATACATACACACGAGGACTCACACACACACTCACAAGAAGACAAGCCAACACGCACAATGACACGCCCAAACACGCACATCCACGCCCAATAAAACACCCAAATGCACAAGCACACCACATAACACACACGCAAGCACACTCTCCTACACCCATCCACACAAACACACCACATCCAACACAAAGTTAAAACATAAATGGACACACTCACACAAGCACACATACAAGCAAACACTCCCACACCCACAAAAACTCAACAAAAACTCACATGTGCACTCACACCCACACACAGACACACACATACACAAACCCAAACCCACATGGGCACTAACACACAAACAACTAAAACATGCATGCACACACACAATCCCAAAATACAAACCGATACAAACACACATCACACAACACATGAGAGCAACTACACGCATACCCATTAGCGTAGACATAAGAAACACAGCCACTTACACATGCGGACTCACACACATGTACATAAACCCACCCGTGCGCACTCACATATACACATACCAAAATGCACACTTAAACACATACACATGCACATGCCCATACACAACATGCATGCACATGCACACCCCCAGACTGTATGCCTTGTAGTTGATTGTAACACGGGGTCATCCTTTAAACTTTTCCAACCTCTAATACCAATAGTTTATCCTTATAGTTAAGCACCGTAAAAACAACAAGTAGTACACTGCCCAAAATACTGCCAAAATAAATGCTTAAATCTATTGATTAATAAAAGAAGTATTTAATATCATAACCATCCAAATCAAACTCTGACAGAGAGAGAGAGAGAGAGACACATACCTAGAGTGGAGTAGAAAGGTTAATGTTAATATAGAAGAAGATATCAAATAAGACGAATGGCATGTGGGGGCTTGAGACATTGAGGTTGATGGAAAAAAAAGAGTCTAGAACAAGAACGAGAGAGGAGAGAAAGATATGATGTTTCTGTGGGGAGGAGGGTTTCAAGTTTTCAAAATTACCTAACAAGAAGTTATTGTTTTAAGGAGACTTGGGACTAGGAGTCTCAACAAAATGACATAATTTTTTATTTTCAAATAACAAATGCTAAATAAAACTATGGGGTGCACCTTTTTATGGTCTGCAAATACAGGATAGATCCTGGGCATGCTAGTTCCCAGCATGAGCCATAACTCGGCCCCAATTAAGTATGCTAGTTCCCAGCATGCGCGCACACACACGCATATATACACCAACACATACACTTATGATACAGGCCCACACGCACAATCACACGCCTTCATCCAATAAAATACCTAAATGCAAAATCCAAACCCAAGACATGACTCGACACACACTTGTGCATGTGCGTGTGTGTGCACGTGTGGACACACACACAAACCCATGTGCGCACTCACACCCAACATGTGCACCCCCCCCCCCCCACCACACACACACACACACACACACACACACGCACAAACCTAAACCCACATGCCTAAACCCACACAACCAAAACATGCATGCACATGCACACAAAATACAAACTGTACACCACACACACATACATGCACACAAACACACACCACGCGCACATAGGAAACACATCTACTCTATTTGCACTTGCAAACTGACACACGTAAGTAAACCCACACACGCATTCACATAGACATGCACAATCGAACATATGCGCATGCACATGCCCATACACAACAACATGCATGTGAACTCAAGCACACACTCACACTACACTTCAAACACACAAACATGGATGCACTTACATATATGTACACACTTGCATACACACCCCATTTTGTATGCATTGTGGTAGATTGCAAAACGCGACCATCCTTCCAACTTTTCCAAGCTCTAATACCAATAGTTTATCCTTATAGCAAAAGCACCATTAAAAGGGCAAGCATAACACTATCCAAAATATTTCCAAAATAAATGCTTAAATGAATTAATAAAAAAAAATTTATTCAATATCATAATCATCCAAAATTGAACTTTAACACAGAGAGAGAGATACAAATACCTGGAATGGGGAGGTCGTGGTCAACATAGAGGAAGAGAGCGAATAGGATGAAATAAGAGAAATTGAAACAAGATTGAAAAATGGGATTTCTCTAGGGAGGAGGGGTTCAAGTGTTCAACAATATTTAATAAGAAACTGTAGTTTTGGCGAGATCTAGGATTAGGAGTTTCCACAAAATGACATCATTTTTTATTTTGTTCAACAATATCTAATAAGAAACTATCGTTTTGGGGTGACCTGAGACTAGGAGTCTCCACAAAATGACATCATTTTTTTTTAATTTTAAAAGAACAAATGCTAAGATGAAATGACATCATGTACCGCAAATCCATGTCATTTTTTGAAAGAAATTTATTTTTTCTAAATATATGTAAATCCTTGGGCGTGCTAGTGCCCAACTAGAGCCCTGCCTCAGCCCTAATTTAGTATGCTTCTTTTCTACCCCCCACATGCCCATGTGTATTCACACACCCACACGCCCACTCTCTCACTCACTCTCTCACACACACACACACATACATACACACCCACATGCACACTTTTGTGTATACACGAACTCACACAAACTCACACATGCACTCACAATACAAGCCTACATGTACAAAAGCATGCACAAAAACACGCATATCCACACACAATAAAACACGTAAATGCAAAAATCCAAATACAAATACACCCCACTCGCACACTCTCCTACACACCCACCCATACAGCACCTACTCACACAAACATATAGCCACCACACCACACATATACACCCAAAATACAAACACACACTCAAATGTGCACTCACACCCACACACAGACACACAAACCCACATGCGCACTAACACACTCACATATAAACATGAATGCTTACGTATTCACCCAAAACACACACACCACACCCACACACACATACACCCAACGAAGAGGAAGTGTTCATATTTTAAACAATTCATAATAAGAAACAATCGTGTTTTTGGGGAGACGAAGGACTAGGAGTTTTCATAAAACGACATCATTTCATTTCAAACAATAAAAGTTAAAATAAAACGACATCATTTTGGGGAGTAACTCGTTTATTTGCTAAAATACTTCGTTTTATTAAAGAAATGTACAAATATCACTCATTTACAAAGAGTGAGGTTTGGCTAGAGTCTCACCCTCGGCTAGCACACATACGCATAGCCAAATCCGCGCACGCCCACTCTCACACATATATGTTCAAATGCACAATGACACACCCAAACACATGCACATAAACACCCATGCCCACACACGAAACGACACCCCCAATCGAAATTGATATGAGAAATTGAGAAAAGATTGATGAGATGATGACAAATTGAGATGAGAAATTGATGAGAAGAGAATCTAATGTGCTAAGAGCGATGAGATGAGAAATTGATGGGATCATAAATTGATGGATGGGATATTGATGAGAAACTGAGATGATAAATTGAAATAAAAAATTGATAAGATGAGAATTTTAGATGACAAATTGATGAGATGAGATAAAAAAAGAGAAATTGAGATAAGAAATTGAGTTGAAATGAGATGCGAAATTGAGGGGATGAGAAATAGAGGAGTTGATAAATTTGAGACGAGAAATTGATGGGATATTGATGAGAAATTGAGATAAAAAAATGTTGAGAATTGAACTGAGAAATTGATGTGATGAGAAATTATTGAGATGAGAAATCCATGAGACTAAAAGAGAAATTGTAATGAGATGAAATTAAAAATTGAGGGGATGAGAAATTGAAAGGATGAGAAACTAAAATGAGATATGAGAGATGACATGAGATGAGATATGAAATAAAATAAGATATAAGATAAACTACTAGATGAAAAAAGAATCTCGAATCTATTAAAACTAATTGGAATTCCTCCTAAATCCATTGAGAGAGAGAGGACATGTAGTTTACTTATCGTTTTAGATCTCATGGAAGAAAAGATTATAATTGAAGTTGAATTAATAAAAGTGGATTTCATTGTTCGAGACATTAATCTGGACATTTTTTTTAGTCGAAAATGTTTAAACTTACATGTATCCTTTGATCATGATAAAAAACTAGGTTGTCAAAGAATTATATCGGATATATTGTATATCGTTTTTGTGGTACAACAATCACACCATAGTATTTTTTTTTTTTAAGTATCAATCACACCAAAGTTGACCCACACTATTAAAGTAATCAATAAATGCATTTTTTTCAGTTTTCTCTGCACAGCAATGTGTTGGGAAATAAATCTAAACAACGGAAAAATTATCTCCCACTTTGTGTGAACCTATTAGGAAGTAATTGAGTAGATAACAATACAAAGAAAATCACACACACAGAAAACCAATTTTTTACGTGAAAAACCCTTCAATGCAAAGGGAAAAATCACGGGACCTAGTCCAGTTAAAACTTCCACTATCAACAATGTTTGAGTACACAAATATTATCTCTAGATAATACTAGAGGCATACAATCAATCAACAATGATTTCAAGAAAAATACTTTCTTTGCAATCAAACAATGTGATTAGGAAAGAGCTCACCAAAATGTATTACTGTTCACGAACTCGAGCACCAGAAATACTGCTCAAAATCTGATCTTCACCATTCAGATTGTAGAGTCTTGAGTTGTGAACGTTTCTACAAAATTTCAGCTCAATCGGACCACAGAAGACTTTGATCGGAGTTTTCAAAAAAGTGTTACACTGTTTACAATCTCGAGCACCAAGATGCAGTACTGTTTACGAACTCAAACACCAGAAATACTGCTCAAAATCTGATCTCCACCGTTCAGATTGTAGAGCCTTGAGTTGTGAACATTTCTGCAAAATCTCAGCTCAATCGAACCACGGATGACTTAGATCGGAACTTTCAATTGAAACTGGACGAGAGTTTCTTTCTCTCATCATTTTTGCTTTTCTCTTCTTTTTACTCTCTCCGTCTCTCTGTCCGCTCTCTTCTACTTTGACCGAAAAAAACATATAATCATATATGTTGAGTTGGATTGATTATATATGAGGAAGCCAACTCATATCCAACTTAACATATATGATTATATGTTTTTTTCGGTCAAAGTAGAAGAGAGCGGACAGAGAGACGGAGAGAGTAAAAAGAAGAGAAAAGCAAAAATGATGAGAGAAAGAAACTCTCGTCCAGTTTCAATCGAAAGTTCCGATCTAAGTCATCTGTGGTTCGATTGAGCTGAGATTTTGCAGGGACGTTCACAACTCAAGGTTCTACAATCTGAACGGTGGAGATTTAGATTTTGAGCAGTATTTCTGGTGTTCGAGTTCGTGAACAGTACTACATTTTGGTGCTCGAGATTATAAACAGTAACACTTCTTTGAAAGCTCCGATCAAAGTCTTCTGTGGTACGATTGAGCTGAAATTTAGTAGAAACGTTTACAACTCAAGGCTCTACAATTTGAATGGTGGAGATCAGATTTTGAGTAGTATTTCTGGTGCTCGAGTTCGTGAACAGTAATACGTTTTGGTGAGCTCTTTCCTAATCACATTGTTTGGTTGCAAAGAAAGTGTTTTTCTTGAAATCATTGTTGATTGTATGCCTCTAATATTATCTAGAGAGAATATTTGTGTACTCAAACATTGTTAATAGTGGAAGTTTTAACTGGACTAGGTCCCGTAGTTTTTCCCTTTGCATTGAAGGGTTTTCCACGTAAAAAATTGGTTTTCTGTGTGTGTGATTTTTACTTGTATTGTTATTTACTCAATTACTTCCTAATAGGTTCACACAAAGTGGGAGATAATTTTTCCACTGTTTATATTTATTTCCCAACACAATGCATATTCCACACTTCGTGAGGTTATCCACACAAAAATAGCAATGAAAAACAAAACCACTCAAGAGAACAACAAAACATGAAAAAGAATATCAAGATTTGGTTAAAAAAAAAAAGAGAGAGAGAGCACTAAACTGCATAGCATCCATTTATTTTAGTTTGATACTTCTCATTGATTCAAAATAGCAAAACCCCTGTTTAAAAAAGCATAAAAACAGATGACAGTGAATGCCATTTTTTTTTTTTGCAAAAAGAAAATTCAAAAAGCAAATAAAAACAGTCTATGATAACATGGCACTACATTACTGGTATAATACAATCCTATTGAATTAACCAAAAAAAAAAAAAAACTAGAAAAACACATTATCACAAAGGGAATACCTATAAGTTTCTTGGACATATGAATCTGGCAGGATAGTAATTAATTACTAAAACTTTTATGGAAATCATTTCATCTAAGTGAATCGAGAAGAAGGAAGAACTAGATGGACCTGTGGGCGTGTGAGAAGCAGAAGAATAAGCGCTCTCTCTCTCTCTCTGTCTCTCTGCGCTACAGAGTCGTGATTCCGGCAGCCAGAGCAAAACTTTTTTCAGCAATCCCTCACACAAAAAATGAAAAGAGAAAATTAGGAATTAAAAGAATAAAGTGAAACCAAATCTATATGGTTCTATCAAATTGATTAAAAAAAAAACCTACGAGTCGATAATCCAAATCAGTCCAAAAAGAACTCCGCTTTCGATTCAATCAGATCTCTACCATGGAAATTAAAATTCAAATGTCTCAAGTCCAGCTAATGACAACATTAT
The DNA here is from genome assembly GCA_036898215.1 of Platycarya strobilacea. Taxonomy (NCBI): domain Eukaryota; kingdom Viridiplantae; phylum Streptophyta; class Magnoliopsida; order Fagales; family Juglandaceae; genus Platycarya; species Platycarya strobilacea. Next base: position 40,665,766 of record CM072545.1, on the reverse strand, counting down.
CTCACCCTTGAATATTGTGACTCTATCAATAGCAAAACAGAGGGTCATATCTCCGCAATCAATGCACCGCGACAGTTGCAAGACGAAGGAAAAATATGTTTGGAAGTCCTGCTATGTTTACTCTGTTTTATACGTAAGTTTAGCTTGTTGTACAGAGCCTTGCTATAGGCTTCATATATCATGTAATTACATGTATATAAGGAATGGAAACATTTTCTCTATCTCACCTCTGAAATAGAATTTCTCAAGAGTTCTTTAGCTAATAGAGAAAATTCTAAATTATATCATAAAATAAAAGCCGGCTGCAGATTCAATCCCTTGATGCGAAAGAAATCAAAATCAATGTAAATTTCACATAAAACTAACAGATCATAAAGTAAACAAACATAGATGAATTGAGAACTAGAAAAGAAATCTGAAGTACCTCTTGCTGTTGCAGGGGAACAACAGCTCCTATGGCCATCTCTTGTTGTTTCAATTGAGAGTTCTAGCAACGAACCTGCTATAACTCCAAAAAAGCGACGAAAACATTTGAAGACAACTGTTGCGCTTCTCTCCTCCTTTAGCATCTGCAGTGAGTCGTCTCCAATCTCTCTCTCTCTCTCACTCAGTTGTTTGGTTTCTTTCTCTCTCCAGGCACAGAGTTTTGCAATTATGGAGGAGCATTGTAGAAAAAAGAAAAATACGAAATGAAGAAGATACGAGAATTCCAACCCCTATGTATTCTTCTTTTTGAATATTGTAGCCATTAATATACCTGTCAATCAGATTTTTAAAATTTGAAATTACTAGCCGTTGCCAATTGTGTTCTGGGAATTCCTAGCCGTAACTTGTTTGGTCATTTTATTTTATTTTATAAAAAATTTGATTAGGATTCGAGTGTAACGTTTGTTTGTGGGGAGCTAGTGACCGTTGGATAGATATCAAAACGAAATGACTGGGCTCTATCTATCCTCTATGCAATTTTCATTTGCTTCTTAATTTATGAGTATTCGCATACTGTAGAATAAAGTTCTATTTCCAATCTGGATATTGATTTGAGTTGAGTTAAATTGAATTTATAAATAATGATAAGTTGAAATAATAGAGTAAATTCTGTAAAGTTAACTTAAAATAAATATAAATGTATTTAAATATTAAGATGATTTTAAATATATTTATAAAAATTTTAAAAATAAATAAATTCTAGTATTAAAAATTTCCGTTCACCTTACGTGTTATGTCACAACCGGCGCCAAACCAGTAAAGAAAAAAATAACACACGTCAATTGGTTGCATTTGCAGCCAAGCACGGTTTCCTTTCATTTATTTTACACAGCAATAAAACCCAGACCGATGTTTACTGCACAATTCAGTTTCGCTTTTTTTTTTTTTTTAATTATTTATTTTTTAATTTTTAATTTTTATTTTTATATTACCGTTTGCTTTATTGTTTTTTCATATTATCATTTTCTTTCAATTTTTTGTTTTAATTTTAGAGAAATTTTAGAGAGATGTCTCATTTACTGCATATTTACTATACACCCACTTAAATATGTAAAATACCAGAGATTCCTAATTTTAGAATTTTTATTTTGGAATTCCTATTTAAGATATTTTTTTCTAATTTTTTATTTTACATGATTTTTATATAAGTATTTTAAAATAACATTGTGATTTTTTTTTATATTTAAAAAAAAAATGTTAAAAAACTCATGTAAATAAAAATGTTTTAAGATATTAAAAGATGTATATTTTATTTACATGATTTTTTTAATATTTTAAAATATTTTTTAAAAATATAAAAAAATCACAATATTATTTTAAAACATTTATATAAAAATCGGGTAAAAAAATTCAAAGTAAAAATCTCCCAATAAAAATCTCAAAATAAGAATCCGAAATAAGAATTCTTAACATTACTTTTTATTTATTTTTATTTGTTTCCCGATGCCTTGCTTCTATGAGATCGTGCAATCCAGACGATAAACAAGACATTCTCTATCTTCTCTTTCATATAAAAGACCTCCATTTCTCTGTGGTACAGAACCACCCTCAACAAAACAGAAAAGAACAAGAAAAAAATTGTTTTTCCTTCTCTCCTTCTCTGAGGATTCGCTCGCTCAACGGAGATTACCAAACTAGTTAAAAAAGGAATAAAAGACCTCATAAGTTCTACACATAGTCGTCTTATGCATAGCCGACAAATAAAAAAAATTAATTTTTTATTTTTCAAATAGCCGTATGGTAAAAGCGGTAGTTTGGGGTTAGATAGGCATTTTCATCAAACCAATCCCTCCTGCGTCATGTTGACTGATATCAGGCTGCCGTGCGATTTCCACTCAACGGCATCGGCATCTAGAACGCCGGCGTTCTAGAACCCAGACTCTGGCAAACTCCAACCCCAACTCTGGCCATTTTCCCGGTGGCACGAAATCCTAAATTGTTGAATCTCATATGAATATCAAACCCGCATTTTAGAGAGAGAAACAACAGCGATTTCTTCAACAGCAAGCCCGCCGGCCATCTTCAACCCAAATGCCGGCCATCGTCAACGCGGGATTCCGAAGTCTATGGAGAAAGAAATCCTAGAAAAGTTTTCTTCAACCTTCGACTCCGAAAAGAGATATCGAAAAAAGTCTGATGGAATCTCGGCCATTCCCTCCGGCAGCGTATTCCTTCACCCTCTAACCTGAACTCTGAACTCTGATGTGCCAAAAAATCCAAGCCCTAGAAAGTCGAGATTGGGTCTGTGGTCGCTCACGGACTTTTATCTCAAAGCACAACGAGCAGGTCTTTCTTATAAAATATATTTTTCCATTTTCAGTTGGCATAACCCGCTTGCAGCCCTAGTTCTATAAGTAGTTTTGTTTCAATCTATCTAAAATAATTGTACTTTCTTTGTAAGATTTTTCCGATCTATTGTAACTTTCTATGTTTTTTTCCTAATTTTGTCTTGTTTCTAATGTTTATTACCTGTTTCAAACTATTCATCATCAAATCGAGGATATATATATATTTCGTGATAGTCTAGAACTCTTCTTCTCTAGTATACACTTTGAAGCCCATCTTCATTTGTACCATTTGGACTCCAATCCTCTACATCATCGATAATCAGCCTCCTAAACATCCCAAAATTCTTCCAAATAAAGTTCTTACTCCAAAAATGATTTCAATCTCTATACTTGATATCCTGATAGTTTATTGTTGAAAGAAGTCTTATATCATCTCATTGAAATCATTTTTTGAGTAAGAATCTTACTTGGAGGAATTTGGGATGTTTAGGGGGTTGATTACCAATGATGTAGAGGATTGGAGTCCAAATGGTGCAAATGAAGATGGGCCTTAAAGTGTATGCTAGAGAAGAAGAGTTCCAGACCATCACAAATTATGTATATCCTCGATTTACTGATGAATGTTTGAAACGGGCAATAAACATTAGAAACAAGACAGAATTAGGAAAAAATAGTAGAAGTTACAATAGATTAGGAAAATCTCAAAAAGAAAATACAACTATTCTAGATGGATTGAAACAAAACTATTTATAGAATTAAGACTGCAAGCAGGTTATGCGAACTGAAATTGGAAAAATATATTTTAAAAGAAATACCTGCTCATTGTGCTTTGAGAGAGATAAAAGGCCGTGAGCAACCACAGACCCAATCTCGACTTTCTAGGGTTTGGGATTTTTGCCACATTAGAGTTCAAGTCGGAGGGTGAAGGATTACGCTGGCCGGAGGGAATGGTCGGGATTCCATCAGACTTTTTTTGGTATTTCTCTTCGGAGTCGAAAGTTGAAGATGACTTTTCTAAGATTTCTCTCGCCACAAACTTTGGGATCCCGTGTTGACGATGGCTAGAGGTTGGGTGAAGATGGCTGGCGTTTGGGTTGAAGATGGCCAACAAACTTACTGTTGAACAAATCGCTAATGTTTCTCTTTCTAAAACGTGGGTTTGATATTCATACGAGATTCAAACAATCTACGATTTCATGCCAATAGGAAAATGGCCAGAGTTGGAATGGGAGTTTGCCGGAGTCCGGGTTCTAGAACGTTGGCGTTCTAGATGCCGATGTCGTTGAGTGGAAATCACACAACGCGGGAGGGATTGATTTGATGAAAATGCTTGTCTAACCCCAAATTCCGGCTTTTACCACACGACTGTTTGAAAAAAGAAATTAATTTTTTTTTATTTGTCAGTTGACGTGACATCATGCCATGTCAACCGACTATAAGTCGACTATGCATAAGATGACCATGTGTAGAATTTCTCATAAGGCCAGTGCTGGTAGGTAGAAATTGTCATCGGCGAGCAATGAAGAATGGTTATGGTAACTTTTGGAGGAAAAGAAAGTGACAAGGAACGCTGAGCAAATAGAAGACGCATGAGAAGAAAAATATGACTAGACAGGAGCTTCAAACTTTCTATTCGCTACGCATTGTTTCTAATTTATTTCGTGCTTTTTCATGCTTAATCAGGGACATCTTGTAGCACTACTCTTAGGTCTCGTGTTTTTTCATCTTTTTTCATCTTATTTCAAATTTATTATTATATTTTTTTTAAATTTTTATATAAAATAAAATAAACATTTCAATTTTTTTTAATTTCAACACAACTTTTTCAAATTTTAAAATAAAATAAATATTAAAAAAATATCTTATAATAATTTTTTTTAACTTTTATTTTATCTCATCTTTAAAAATAAACGGGACATTAATTTTAATGCACAAAGCCGATGCTTTGCAAATTTTAAAAAGCACCATCGTCCTGACTTTTCCTCCACTCCACCCGTCCACTGCCTTTGTGCTTCATGCATCCGATTCCCTCTCTCTTTCTCTCACTCTCTCTTCATTTTTTCGGTAAAACTTATAAAGAAGGGCTTATGACAAAGAGATATCTTCCATCCGGATTCTTACTCTTTCTATCACTTTGTTTCTTTTTTGGGAACCTTCAGTCCCAAGCGTCTTCCACCAGTTTTTTCGTTATTAATCTTTCTAGATATTTGCTTTGGGGTCGGAATTATCTAAACCTTTTGCGGTAAATTTTTTAATTAATATATAATTAGTAAAACAGTAAAATATGATAAAATTAAATTAATTAAAAATGAAAAAAAATTAGTATCATTTTATTATTATATAATGGATAAATATATAATATAATATATAAATTTGATGTGAATAAAATAGTCAAAGTCAAAATCAAACTCATATCATATTATTTTATTATTATGTAATAAATAACTGAATAATCTAATATAAAATATGATGTGAATGAAATAGCCAAAACCAAATTCATTTCATATTAGCTAAAACTTGAGTTTGGCCTTGCCTATTCCAATCAGAGTGGTCTAATCCTTAGGTTAGTTTGTAAAAGTATAGAGATAAGGTTGAGCAAAAATCTAATAATCAAACTCTAATTCCGACTCTAATCCCGTTGTGACAAGTTGGAGTTAGAATTTTTTAGTCGAATGATCAAAGTTAGAGGTGGAGTTGGACCGGCTCCAATTTCAACTTTGTCACCCGATTCGGATGTTATACATGTGAAAAATATGTCTTTTTCTATATATTAATTATATATGTTTTATATAAATAGAATTTATATGGTTAGTTAAATTCTATAATATGCTAGTAAGTAGTATGAGTTAATTATTATAAATTAATATACTTATATCATTACATAAATATACAAAATTGAATAATAATAGTTTAGTAAAAGTAAATAATGAACATCATAGTATTACTACCATGTAATGCTAATATATAATAACTCTAATATAATAACATGTAATACATAATTAAGTTATAATTAAGTTAGACACTAGTATAATAATATGTACTACTATAGTATAATAAGTTAACAATATATAATTAAAACATTATAGTACAAATCTATTATATGAATAAGTTAGACACTAGTATAGTACATGTATAATACTAATATATAATAACACTAGTATAATAATATGTAATACTAATTCTATTCTATTATTAAGTTAGACACTATTATAATAACATGTAATTAAGCACTGATCTAGTGTAAATAGTCTGTAAGATGAGTAACTTAGACAATAGTATAAGTATTGTTCGATCATAAAATGTAATACTAATGTATAATAATACTAGCATAATAAATTATATACAAACACTATAGCACATCTACTAACAATAAATAAATTGATTGATAAAAAAAGTTATAAGAACTATAAATAATATTATCAATACTAACAAAACTTAGTATGATAACATATAAAAATCATAATTAAAAAAATAAAACTTAGGGCCAAAACAAAAATTAAGATTAAGATTGACTCTTTAAGGTTAAAAAAGAAGTATTTAGTTTAGGGTTTAGAGAGAGAAAAAAAAAACTCAAAACAGAGGAAAAAACTAGGTTTAGAAGTCCAAAATCAGAATAGCCTAACCCAAACGGTGTTAGATACCAAACTTGACTGTACAGTCCAATCGCCACATAATATAGATCAAACTATAGAATTAAGACGATTTTCTAGAATAAGAAAGTTACTATTTTTGATGAAGATTCTCTAGAATAAAGAATTCTAAATTATTGAATGCTCATAGGCAAGTGTTTTAATAATTCTTTTATTATTAAATTCAATCCCAAATCTTACTGTGCCCTCTCACTCTCCCTGATCTCTCTCTTCCTCTCTCATGCTTTGCCTGTTGATGTTGTAAATAATTTTTTCTTGGGCAAATAACTTGTTTTTCATGAGTCCTGCATTTTTATGGTTTTGGCAAATAACTTGTTTTCCTTTAGCCAAATATTGGTTAGTGAATGCTAGTGAATTATTTGAGTTGAAATGAGATGAGCTAGAAATGATAGAGTTAAAAATTTTAATAGGATCTTGGAAAATGAGAGAAAAAAAAGTTGAATAAAAATATTATAAATTTTTAAAATATTATTAGAATATAATTTTTATTTTAAAATTAAAAAAAAAATTGAATTATATTTTGTGATTTCTTTTTAAGTTTAGGAAAGCTATAATAATTAGATATTGATTAAATGAAAAAGTTCAAAATCTGAAATTAAAAAACGTTTATATTTATGGTGTTTGAATAGAGATGAAATAGGATAAAATGGAAAGATTTCTCTATCCAAACCAAGCCTTAGATTAAGTCAAGGTTAAGAGAAGTTTTGGTCCAATTTTTCATCTAGTTTAGATGCTAACAATATGGTTGACTTATCCACAATACATATAAGCTTATAGGTTACAAGCTCCATGAATTTTTTTAATATAATATGTAGTGAATTTCTTTTATCATTATCCATGGATAAAAATATAGACTTTTATTATTTTATATAATAAAAAATATAATTTTTAACATTACTTAATGGAAAAATTATAATGAAATAAAAGATTTTTGATAAATATTTTTACAACAAATTTCTCTACAAAAAAGTAATAAAACAAGCTTTAAAAAAATGTTTAAATCTGGAAACCGGATTTCCGGTTTTTAAAAAACTGGATTGATCCGGATTCAATCCTGATTTCAACCCGGGTGAATTCGAGTTGGAGTCCAAATCACTTTTGAACATATGGTTCCGGTTCAGGTTGACCCGGCTTCCCGATTTGGACACCTGATGTACAACCTTAGTTCGATGGTGAGGTGCGTGGTAGTCACGGAAGGCTGGAAGGCAACCGATCAGTGTTTGTAAGTGCTATTGCCGGAAAGCTTGAAACAAGACTAGTAAAAAAAATTGGAGACTGTCGATGGTGGCTAGTGGAGCGGAAGGAGGGAGGAGCTGAAACTCCAACCCCTTGGGTGGAGAGACTCTGGTCGCAGCTATTTGGGAAGAGAGAAAACGAAAAACTACAGTAATTGTATCTGTCACCTTTTCAATCAGGAAGAAAGTTTTAAAATGCTTCTAGTTTATTTGTTTAATGCCGTCCAATTTGCTGCTTAGAGTGCTTATACATAACTTGAAATGAAAATAGAAAAGGAGAGCCACCAAGATTTATATAGTTCAAGGACTTGCGTCCACAGATTTTTTGGAAAGGACTTCTACTATGTTTAGTGATTTTACAAGCACTTATAACTTCATATATCTCTGTTTTATATTACTAAAAAGGGTGGAGGGGAAGGGTGGGGACGAGACCTGATCTTGAAGACCTATGCCAAACGTTAGAGGGGAAAGACGGAAAGAAAGTAGAACCTCACAGTTCTCTCTTTCCCCGTATCTATGTACAACCAAATATCTTAATCTCTGAAAGGAAGCTACTCTATTGAAAGAAAAAAAAAATTCTAGAAAATATGATAAATCCATTCCTCAAGCTATGCAAATATGACAAATTCCATAATAAATACAAATGTTTCATAATATTGGTGTCATGAACAAATCCTGGGGAATCTTGGATGGATTTTATGACCTTTGCCATCTGAGTTTGCATTTTCCTACAAGATTTCTCCAATTCCATAACCCTCCATTGCATTCCTTGTAATTGTGCTTTGAGTTTCCCACAATCAGACAAAACATCACGTTTCCCATTTATTAGAAATACTAGTTCAAAGTATATAGTGGAAGCAATATTACCTTGTCGACAATATCTTTGATCTAGTGCAGTTGTTCCACAGCTTGTCCAGCGTTGATGTTGTTCATCCAATATCCCCAAGCGATGGTGGAGTGTATTACGTGGTAGAAAACCAAAGCAGCACTCACACACTCCACAGACTAGATGCCGAAACTAGAGAGCGATGTTTTGAATACCGTATCGATCAACGTACGGTTAAGACACTAAAACGAAATATTTCGATACCGATACCGATACTGTATCGTGTACTGTTTCAAAATAATCTATATATAAATAAATTATATATAAATATACATATATAAATTATATTTAAAAATAATAATCAATACATGAATAAATTATATATAAAAATATATATGTAAATATTTCAGTCTGAATTGGAGCAAAAAAAAAAATAGCAAGAAATTGAAAAAAAAAAAATCAACATCTGGTGCGACTGAAACAGGGGCCGAAATATAGGCCGGTACGACTGAAATATCTATCGAAATGAAACAGTAGTATTTCTGTATCGGTTCATTGGCCGGTACGGCATATTTCGACCGTACCAGCCAGTACGGTTTGAAATTAAAAGTTTTGCCAGAGAAAACTAATTTGAGAGAGAGATTTCTATATTTGATGTTTCAAGTGTCTCGTTCACAAGAGGGGAGGACTATAAATAGCCCCTCTAGTATAACTCCTAATTAGCCCTTAATGGCGTGCCATCAAGCCTCATAAAATGATTCTTAAACCACTTCATAACCCCCAAGAGAAGGTGAAGGATTTCCACTATGGGTGCCCATTTCTTGCACCGTCACAGAGCACAGCTTGTCCATTGGCTTCATCTTTCTTTCGCTTGCTTCTGACTTCAGTACAAGTACGGAACCGATCAATGTATGCTCGGGAATTGTTCGTACCATGAAGTAAGCTTTTAAGTTGGAATTGCTGAGAAATGAACTTGGACAGCAGTTTTTGCCGGAAATTGTGTTCTGAGCAAGATGAATGCAAACTTCAGCTGACTTCTCATAGTTTAATGCACAACATATCTTCAACTTCTCTTCTTCTGACAATCCTTCATGCACCTATGAAAAAACATTTATAAAGAACATTTATAACAAATTTTGATCAAACACACCATACATTTTTGCAGTATTAATGTCATCAACCATATGCTGTACAATGCTAAATAACTTGCAACTCAGGAAATGCTTCTAGATCATGCAATACCTGTAGATGCATGTCCACAGAACCACAAAGGGCATCATAAGAGTCCCTAGAAGAATCTGGCAGCGCCATGGCGAGTGCCCGGCACTTCGAAGGTTTTAAGAAAGGATCTAGGGCTATTTCTGCAATATACAAATCCATCAAGCTAGCCACTTTCTTCAATCGAAGAGCAGATAACCGAGGAATGCCTCCACGAAAAAATGCTTTCAAAAGCCTTAGAACAAGATTAACATCATATAAGTAGTTAGTTCCATATGTAGAAGGAACAAGCAGATTATCTAATGTTGATTGATCCATCCGTGAACCAGTCATACTCTCCAACTTGTTCCTGGTACTTTTGTCTATGTTCATAGTCATGGAAACTCGAAGAATCCAAAATAAACTCTTGCATGAGACAGAGCTCCCATCAAGGGTAAAAAGCGTTTCAATAACAGTTTCTACAATTTTGCATCTCTCATGATGTGTGGCAGCACAGAACTTTAACTTCTGGTAATACAAAAGGAACCTACAAATGATAACATGATCAAATTTTTGTGCAACCATAGATTTTACCACCATATCAACCAAAACAGGACTCAAGATCAGAAGATCATCAAACCACCAGGTTGCTCGAGATAAACCGGTCTTTAAACTCTCAATGCTCTTAGTATCACAAGAAAACCGAAGCCCAGAGCTATCTTGGGAAGAAGTGGATGGACATGGACTCGCTTGAATGCTTCAGTAGCCAAAGCCAACCTCCCCGGCAAGGGAATCCAAGCATCTCTGAATTACACCTGAAGAGCTTTCAATGGGAAGTAAATCTTGCCATCTCTTCAAAGTGACCAAAAGCTCAGACCATGTCCAATAGCTGATCTCTTCAATTGATTTTTCTGTATGTTCTTGTAATTTATTGATTCCAGAGATCGAATTGTTCATTTCCATGAATTTCACGGGGCAATGTAGGAGGGACATGTTATAACGGAACCTTGAAATAGCTCAAAAACCTCTGGTTCTCCTAGCAGGGCCGGCTCAATAAATTAGGGGCTTAGGCAAAAATTTAAATATTGAAGTCTTTTTTTTTTAATTAAATAAAGTGAAACTAATTAATTTTGATTTTTATATTACGTTTTATTTAAAAAATAATACCTATCGTTTATCAAATAAAATTATTAATTAAGATTTATACTATTTTTTCAATTAATAATCGATTTAATCTTTATTAAAAAAATATAATTTAAAAAAGATCTTATCAAATCTATTTTTATAAGACGTGCTTTTAAGTTTTAAGGGTCGTTAAAGAATACAACTATTTTTATGTATTCTGAGATATTTTCAAAGTCAACTTTTTCTTTCACTCAAAATCTAATAAAATATCTTAACTCAAATTATTTCATTACTATTCATAAATATTTTGATGAAAATTTATAAAACTAATAATGATATATATATAATATCTATTTAATACTTTTATTCTCTTATTAAGTTAATTAATTTTTTTAATTAAACTTTATTTCTTGTTTAAAAAAAGAAAAATTATTTTAAATCTTTGGGAGGCCTTTTTTTTCTCTAAGAGATCACAGGCGATTGCCTAATTTGCTTAAGGGTTGAGCCGGCCATGTCTCCTGGAAAGTCATGGAAAATCAGTTCAGAATTTCTTGTGCTAATTCTCGATTTACCAAATAATTTGCTCAATCCCGAATGACCCACCGAGAAAAATGAACTCATTGAATTGTGGAGAACCAAAAAAAAATGAGATTAAATGGAGAATTCTCAATCAAAACCTGCAAAAGAGCTCGTTACGGATCATAAAAACGAGGGGCAAATGATGTCTCTGCTAATCACCCCAGCAAAAGAAGGGCAAAAAAGAGTAACAAATGCCATGAAAGCAACTCCGAAAGCAGTGAATAAAACAAATAAAGGAATGAACTTTCAACTTCAAAAATAGCATTAAATGATAAGAGAAGCAATACAGAATCACTCGTTGCTAAATTGACGAGGAGCACAGCCAGAGTAGAGGTAGAAAAGATATGCCCCCACATCAATGCAATGTAGGTGCATATTAAATGTCTGCGGAAGACTTACGCTTACTAATTACATTCATAGAACTGCAACTCCAGCCCCATAAAATAAATAAATCAGTTTTTTTAAGAACTTAAAATATAATATAATTTACGTTGTTGAGATGTGGCTTGAATGAAGCGCATCAGATTGCACTTGGAGTTTTTAACCCGTAACTTCGCTCGACCCTCGCTCGACAGTCGCTCGAGCGAGACATCAAACAGAGAGTTTTGGATCCAGGCAGAGACTTCGCTCGACTCTCGCTCGACCTCCCGCTCGAGGGAGAATCAATCCTAGGGTGGCATCGCTTCCAAGAACTAGGGTTAGCGCCGTCTGAAATAGTGTTTTGCTCGAGCGAGAATGTCTCGCTCGAGCGAAATACAGCCTATATAAGAATCTGGGACATTTGTGCAGAAAAGAGCGGAAGCAGAGAGCTGTGGAGATCAGGCAATTTCGCTCGAGCGGGAAGGGCTCGCTCGAGCGAGATTACGAACACAGGCGTCCGTCTCCTATTTTCTCCTTGTTTGATTTTGTAGATCAGTGAGAGCCTACTTGTAAAGGGTTTGAGAGCCTTGTGAGAGAGAACTTTGTAACCTCCAAGAAGTGTACTCCATCTTTGTTTATTATAGTGATTTAGACCGACCCAACAGTGGATGTAGGCTCAGTTTGAGCTGAACCACTTCATATCTGGTGTCCATTTCTGTTCTCCGTCTTTAGTTTTATTTCTCTTGGTTGCATCCGCTGCGTGGCTCCGTATTTACTGTCCGTCGGTCGGCCGGATTTTCCCAACATACGTGAAAAGCCAAACCCAGAAGAAGTAACCAGAAAAATAAAAAAAAACCCAAATCAGAAAATATGTGGACAGCATTAAGAAGGCGGTAGAAGAAGTTGCACGGAATAAACTCAGTTTTTATTTTTATTTTTAAAGAGAGGTGGAACGATCGGCATAGCTATTCTTCTTAAATATGATCATAGGAACTCTTCTTTATTATAAAATGTCCAGTTTGAATCATATCTATTGCTTGATGGACATGCCCGTTACCATACCACATGTCAACTAATCCAAAGCTCACCCTATGGCTCAAAGGCTATCACAAATGATTTTAGTTATGTTCTGATTCAAACTACGAAACTATGAAATAGATACTGGTACTAACTAGGCTACACCTTGATAGTAAACTCTGCTAATGTAGAGCTAAACATATATCAGAGACCACAATTTTGGAGGAACACGAAAGGGAACACGAAAAGGACATTGAAAAACCAAAGACATTGAAGGTCAGAGCGCTGAAAAGTAGAACCTAATCCACTCATGAAAGTCTCTTCCCCATTGACATCCTCTTCAAGGATAAACATAAAACACCAAAGAACCCACCTCAAATCAGCTTATTCTTGTGGGAATTTGTATCGGAAATTAGGAAGAATAAAAGGAAAATATTTGTATTATCGATGACCCATCAAAGGTTTAGAAGTTAGGAGGAGCACATGAAGGACATATTCGGAAATGACCAAGAAGACAAGCACTTGGGAGAAAAGACACAAATTGGTGGAGAAGCAATCTGGTTCACTCGACAGAGGTACAAAGACAAGACTCAAAAAAGTGTTGAAAAGCAACGAGGTGAACAAGACAAGAAGATTGAGAATATTGAAGAGCAAGGATTGTGAAAATAGTTGGTACCGTTTGTGACCAGAGACGGTTGATATAATAACATAACCGCTGTGATTTACATATTATATCTTTTTCTAAAAGTTATATTTTGAGTAGGTTGATATGTGCCCGTATTCAATTTTGGTCATCCAAATGATTTTAAATAACTATTATGTAAGTCAAGTGAAAGAATAAAAGAACACACCTCTTTATAGGAGATTTAAAGGTGACTTACGTGTCACATCCTTTTAAATATATTATATATTTTATTTACTTTTATATCTTTATATTTATATTGAAATTTTGGAAAATTAAATATTAAGATGCTACTAATTTAAAAGTCAAAAGTTTCATTCCTTAATAAAAGAAAACAATACTTAGCGGAAAAAGATCTTGGTCTATCTATAAATAAGGCATGTGATTCTCTATCAATCACATTCATCAACGTAAAAAAAGATAGACTGAAAACCCTTCTCCAATATTCTCCATATTTCAATTAGTAAGAATTCACAATCAAGAAGCAGTCGATTCTTACACATACTTGATCAACAATAACCAAAACCTTTTTTCACAAGGAATAATAATCGTACAATCAAAAATAGTTATAAATATAGAATGAATAAAAAGAAATTGGCAAAAGTGTATGAACTAGGGGTGGACAAAAATTTCGATCTCCGACTTCCGGTCGACTGCCGCCCCGATTCCGACTCTGATCGGAGTTGGGAATCGGAATTGGAATAATTTCGACTCCGAAATCGGAGTTCGGAGTCAGAATTGGAGCTCATTGAAGTTCTGATTTCCGACTCTGGATTCTGACTTTTTTTTTTATATAGATATCTAATATATATTGTAACATATAACACATATAAGCAAGTGGCTTAATGGTAAACTTGCGTGATTGACATTGTGTCCCTCGGTCCTTCAGAACCTAGGATAAAGACCCAGCCTTGCATTTTTACCACTTATTCTTGAGTTCCTTCAAAACCTATAATTTTACCCTTAAACGACGCCATTTTAAAAGGTATAAATTCATTTCTTTTTACCCACAAACCCTAACCCTTCTCTAATCTCTCTTGCCCCCTCCCCCTCACCTTTCTTCTCAGTTCTCTCCATGGTTTCTAGCTTTGTCGTTCTCCACTTTGACTTAGCTCTGCACAAAGTATCTTAACAATGGTGACTCGGCCCTTCCGCCCTCGTCCTTTGTTTCGTTTACCTACAATAGCTCACCAAATCGCCGCCCAGTCAGCTCCAGTTCCAGTTCCGAACCCTGCCCCTGCTCCGGAGCCACGCCCACCTATGGTTAGGCCTGCATCAATAGGGCCCTTGGCCGGGACGTTTCAACAACCTCAATCTCAAGAACCTACCCCACAACCATTTGCAACATGGAAGTGACTTTGTGCATTTCTCCGAAGCTTCGAGAAATCTCCAGCCTCCACAAAAGCTCCGAAACTTCAAGAAATCTCTAGCCTCTGTGGTCCATGGGAGTCCCTAACCCTTCGTTTTCATTTTTGTAAATTTGGGTGCTTATTTTGTTATGGTTTTATCGATTATTTTTTAGTTTTGTGGTTGTGATTACGCCCAAAGAATAACGCGGTCGTTTGCAGTATAGCTTTGGAGTGTCGATTCCACAGGGAGATGGATTGAGAAATTGAAAAATAGTAACGAAATTAACAAAAAGATTTAGATGAGTACGAAAAGTAAATTTTAGAGTATGACGTAAATTAAAACTAAATGAATAATTTGAACAGTATAAAAATGAGACGAAAAGTAGAGCGTAGGGAATTCCTTGTGTATTTGTGGTATTCAAATTTATTCTTAATTCATTGATAACTCAGTTAAGAATTCTATATCCAAATTCTTAATCGGAAGATATAACATTAATAACCAAAATTTAAATCACATGTAACTCTTTAAAAAATCATTCTTCGCGCTTAACTCTCATAAATTGTTATCGATATTGAGAAAATCCAACGACGACAATATACCCAAGAGGCGATATTGCAGCAGAGAATTAAATCAATATAGACAATCAATTGCTCCAAACATAATTATAGAACTAATTCACTCAATAGAAAAAGCATGACTGAATCTATAAACGAAATAGATTCTATAATTATTTGAAGACGAAAAAAACATCACAAATAAATTGAGAATAATAGAACAAAAGAGTTTTAATATTTAAAGACCAAATACATGAATCAAAAATAAATTACAAATACCATCACACACACAAGTTCATCCCTAGCCCTCCTTGAGAATTTAGTTACACATATTGAAAATATGCAACAAAAATTCTCCAAGGGATAATATGGAAGAGCCAACCATTATTTTCTTCTCTCTTCTTTGGTTTTTCTTTTCTTTTCTCAAGCTCTCAAAATAATGGCTCTTCCAAAGCATCCTCCCACACTAAGCATTTTTAGAACACACACCCCTCCCTTCTATTTATAAGCATCCTTCATGCAAGTTGTCATGACAAAATCATCACAATTTCAACTTGTTTTGCCATGTGCCATTCTTGAATCCAAGTGATTTGTGAGTTGTCATTTTGATCATTTGTTTTCCCACCATGCATGAGCTGGATTTTGCTTGTAGGTTGAGTGTTTCAATTTTGCTTCTCTATCCATTAGTTGTCTTGTATGACTTAATATCTTGTGGTCAAATAATTTGTCTACAAGAAACTTGAGTGCACTTCATCTTGCATATGAATTGATCATTGAATTTTCAAGTTGGTGTAGGAGTGCTTGCTGGAAAATATTATGATAACATTTGGATTTGATGCAAGTGGCTGAAAAATATCCAGGAACGTCAAGTGCAAGTGCGTCCACTTGATGGTCGATTTTGTCTTAGATTTAGTGGATATATCTTCAAACATAAAACACAAAAGTTCTAGATATTTCTCTTGCGGTTCTAGATCATCTTGAATCAGCTCAATCGGAGATTGTATGAGAGAGTTATGCCCATATTACGAAAAGATGTCAGAACTGTCTAAAATTCCGCAATTATCTTCATTTGCTCCTAATGTCTCCATTTGTGTCCTAAATCAAAATATAAGACTAATGAGTATAGTTAGGCATCAAATAAGAATAAAGTATTAAACATTAAGAGAGGAAAATATGGCATTTTATATTCTCATCAATATATTAAATCATGCTTATATCTATTTCAAGATAAATGACCATTAATTTTAATAACATGAGTTATATCCATTATTTTCTCATTTCTTTTAGTATTTAAATAGAGTATTCAGAGTGCATTTTTGTGCACTCATCAGGTTGCTTTGCACTTGAATTCAAGTTTTGAATCAATCGATACTATTTATGGTGATTATGTTGTGTTGCTGGCGTTTGATGATTGTGTTGCTGGGTTTCGTCGGCGATAGAGTAACTCAGGAAGGGATTTCGATCAGAGATCACAAATTTCCGACCTCCGATTGTTGCCTCAGCCGCAAACGACTCAACTTCCAGCATAAGACACTGGAAGACATACCTCCACCCTCAGACTTTTCCCTGGAAGACAGTACCCCAGTCTATGAGTCATTCACTAGATTTGTGTCCATAATATCCCATATTTTAGGAAGAGCACATCCCTTCCCCTACACAGCAACACACTTCCATCACGGACAGCCCACCACCAAACCGAGAACCACAATAGTCAGCAACACACTTCTCGACAGAACCCTCAAACTATAAGAAAAATGGGTAATAGTGACCAAATATTTCTAACAAAAATGGTTATTAGCAACTAAAATAGAATGGTAGCATAAAACACAAAAGCTCTGTTTTTAAGCAAGAAAACAGATCAAGTTTTGTGCTTAGCACCCCAGTCCGTAACCTTCCTCACTGAGCAACTGTTTGACTCTCTCTCTCTCTTGGAAGGGAGGGAACCCATGCATGCACGATGTTGCACTTTGAAGGCATCACGCATGACTTTCACAGTGTTTAATGAAACAGTGTATTTTCTCTAGTGATGAAATGGTGCGTTCTCCCTCCGTTCTCGTAAGTGAGAGAGAAGTGTTTTCATCTTCTTCTTCGATTCGACTCGGAACTCTAACCCTCACCCTTGACACTGGTTCACCAGATTCCTCTAATCGGTGATTCCTCTCTCCCACTCTTTAGTCCATGTAATATCTCCTTAAATGTTTCTTATTACTATGAAGGGAGGCCCCCTACTGAAGAATGGGTCTCAGGCCTATTCTTAATTAGCAAGAGTGAAAGGAAGAAGAGTCCAAGCCCATGAGAAGTAACCTATGAGAAGTCTGGCAAGAGACGTAGGACATGAGAGGGTAGCGAACAACAAATGGGCGAGAAGACAGCAACTACGTATGGGTGAGAGGGTAACGACCATCATGGGAGGCGAGAGGAGACTTACAGGAAACCTGGCAAGAGATGGCCAACACAAAAAATTAGGCTGCTATCCGAACAGTTAGGAATGCAGACGATCCCATTTCGCATTAAATGTGAGAACCTGCCACAGCCATGACGCATTAAATGCGATACTCAGTAGGGGTGCTTGAAGCCCCTGGCATGCCAATTATGGGTAAGCCTTCCCTTACCGTATTAAATGCGGGTTAGGATTGCAGCATGCTTCTGCAATAGAATGAGGAGTTGGTACGGTACAGAACTGGGCACAACATGCTGAAATAGATTCTCGAATGCATGGAGATCTACTCAAACTCAGTAAAAGAAATGACAGCCTGACAGATGAAAGGGACGGTTGTCGTACCACCTGGACTGCTGAGTTTGTGGTTTCCTTGTATGCACTTTAAGTGATCCAGCTCTATTACTCTTTACATGCCATATTCATTCACGTCATTTGCTGACTTTCACATCGGAGTGATCTCAGAGCACCATCGCCCACTCACCATCCCCCCCCCCCCCCCCCCGCGGCGGGAGTTAACACAGGTTGCGTAGACACCACCAAATTGCCCAAGCCGCGAAATACAACACCAACAGTGGTGCCGTCTGTGGGATCCCTATAGACATAACGTGTACTTCATGTGCCGACAATGAAACGGTCCCAACAACCCAAAAAGAAGAGATCAACAATAACGCAATGGAGGCCAAACTCACAACAATGGAAGAAACCATCAGAAAGCTAACGGAAGAAAACGAGAATTTTGGAGGAACAGTGAGGGACAGATAGCCCACCATGAACCATCTGCCATGAGCATGTGAGCTCTAGGCGGGAAAAATAAGTTCCCAACCAAGCGGAAGTAGAGAAGCAAAAGTTGAACCTAGAGCTCAAGGAGTTAGGGGATAAATATGAGGAAATGACTAAGCTTATTGAGGCACTGTCCATAACCGGCTAACTTTGCAGCAATTCTAGAACGCCATACAGCACAAACGTGATGGCGGTGCCCCTCCCGCCAAAGTTCAAGGTGCCCTAGATGGAGCTGTATAACGGAGGAAAAGATCTGTTTGAGCACCTGGAGGCATATAGAACGCACATGAGCCTGCAAGACTACCCCGGTGAAGTGGCGTGCAAAGTCTTCCTCCTCACTTTAAAAGGGGTGGCAAGGGGATGATTCGGGGCCATTCCCCCGAGGACGATCAACAACTTCAACTGTTTGGCTCATCTTTTCCTAATTCAATTCCTGAGTTGCCGTAACAGAAAACGCCCAACCACCTACCTTCTCACGGTCAAGCAACACGACCGAGAAAGTCTGAAGAACTACCTCTCCCAATTCAATAGAGAACTGATGACCAAGGATGACCAAGACGAGAAAATCACCCTAGCCACCCTACTACACAGAATATGGCCTAAAAACCCCTTTATGGAGGAGATCGCACGGAAGACCTAAGCGACCTTGGCGGAGTTTATGGACCAGGCTGACAGGCACACAAACGCAAAGGACACCCTCCAAGCCCTCATCGTACCCTGGCGTGAGGAAGTGGAGCGAGCGAAATGAGGGCCGTAAACCAATAAGAAGGCTCCTCAAAGAACAGTAGAAAGTGAGGGAGACCCGAGCCTAGGGGACAACGAGACTGGCCCAACCAGTGGGCCCAACAACACCTCCATGCTAGCCAGGCAATCGTGGGCCCAGCAAAGATTATGCGTGGCAACTACCCACAAAGATGTACTGCAAACACCATCAGTCGGGAGGCCACAACACCCAAGACTGCAAAGCGCTTAAAAGAATAAAGATGGAAGAAGACCGAGAGGACGCCAGATACAAGAATGACCACTCGCTCGACCAGTGCGGTATGACCCCACGTGAGCAACAGCAGAGGCAAAATGACCGCCAAAACCTACCCAAGGAAGGAGAACCCTAGGGCAAGATTAGAACAATTGCCGAGAGAATCCCGAGAGGTGGGGAAACTTCGTCGGCGAGAAAGATGTATGCACGAGCGGTGCATTATGGGGAAATATACACCTCTTGTTATGCCCACAAGGGGCGCTAGGGCATCCGAAGCCCCCCAATCACCTTCAACGAGCAGGACCAAGAAGGGGTGCTCCATCCTCACAATGACGCACTGGTAATGACCATGCGAGTCGCCAATGTCACCACAAGAAGGATCCTGGTCAACAACGGGAGCTCTGCAAACATCCTGTATTGAGAAGCCTTCACCAGGATAGGAGTCAAGCATGACCAGTTGCGACCAATCCCGACCCCCCTCAAGGGCTTTACCAGTGTAATTTAACTGGTTGGGATGATCACCCTCCCAGTGCTGGCCGGGACTGCCCTAAAGATAGCAAGGATCATGACAGACTTCTTAGTGGTCAAGACTTTGTCATCATACAACGCAATCCTAGGACGCCCTATGCTAAACCGATTGAAAGCGATCACCTTGAAATTCCACCTACAAATGAAATTCCCAACCAGTGAAGGGATGGGAGAAATCAAGGGCAAACAAGTCCTTATGCAGGAGTGCTACGCCAGTGAGCTGAGGCACGAATGCCAGATGATAACCGTCATTGCAATAGGCAAAAAGGCGACTAATCTACCCACTCCTCCGCCTTTGACAGAGTGGGATGAAGAGCTACTGGAGCTAATCGCCCTCAACTCGGCCAAACCAACAAGCCACTAGAGTTGATTGCCATCGACCCTGCCAAACCAAAACAAAGAGTTCAGGTGGGCACCAAGTTGGCCCCCAATTTGAAGGCGGGCCTGCAACAGCTCTTGGTCGAGTACCATGATGTCTTCGCCTAGACCCAAAAGGACATGCCAGGGATAGACAATTTCGTGGCCAAACATAGGCTGAGTATCGATCCCAGTGCCAGGAGAGTCAAGCAGAATAGACGAAGCTTTTACGCAGAAAAGGGTGCGACCATAGCCGCTCTTAGCGGTCGGGTTTATCAGGGAAGTCCATTATCCCGAGTAGCTCTCAAATAGAGTACTCGTAAAGAAGGCAAATGGCAAGTGGCGAATATTCGTCGACTTCACAAACGCATGCCCTAAGGACAGCTTTCCCCAACCAAGAATCGACCTAATTGTTAATTCAACCGCAGACCACCCTCTCCTCAGCTTCATGGACACCTACTCAAGGTATAACTAGATAAAGAAGGGTCCGAACGATGAGGAAAAGATGGCCTTCATCATCGATAAAGAACTCTACTGCTAAAAAGTAATACCCTTTGGGCTCAATAATACATGCGCAACTTACCAACGATTAGTTAACAGCATGTTCAAACGACAAATCGGGCAGAACGTAGAGGTCTACGTCGGTGACCTTGTGGTCAAAAGAGGTTTGCCTAACAAGCACCTTGACGACTTATAGGAGGCCTTCGCCATCCCTTGCCAATACAAGATAAAGCTTAACTCTGCCAAGTGTGCTTTCGGCATGAAGTCAAGCAAATTCTTGGGATACATGGTCTCAAAAAAGGGGATTGAGGCAAACCCAAAAAAAAAATAGAAGCCATTACCCGAATGGTCGCGCCACACGGCCACCAGGAGATACAATAGTTGGCGGGCAGGGTAGCTGTGCCAAACCGCTTCATTGCCCAATCTACTGACCGACATATGCCTTTTTTCAAAGTACTAAGAAAAGCTCAGGAATGGGATTCAACCTACAATGCGGCATTCGACGAGCTAAAAAGATATCTAACACATCCCCCTTTACTCAATCAAACGAAGCCAAGCGATATACTGATAGTGTACCTAGCGATCTCCCCAAGATGCCACCAAAGGTCAAAAACCTGTGTACTACGTCAGCCAAGCCTTCCCTGGCGCCGAAGCCAAATATCCACAATTGGAAATGCTTGTCTTCGCCTTAATTATTGTAGCGAGGTGACTCCGGCCCTACTTCCAGTCTCATAGCATCCAAATACTCACGGATCAGCCCCTAAAATCCATACTGTAAAAACCAGGTACTTCGGGAAGGCTAGCCAAGTGGGTAATTGAACTTAGTGAATTCGACCTAAGATACGTCCCGAGAACGTTAGTCAAGGAACAGGCACTAGCGGACTTTGTCGCAGAGGTCATTGGCTTTCCAAAAGAACTCCCCCTCTCACCCCAAGGTCAACCTTGGAAAATTTATGTCGACAGGTCAATATGCAAAACTAGTGGAAGCGTATGGGTGCACACCCTAATCAATGAAGGGAAGCAACACAAATAGCTGATCAATCTCACCTTCAAGATCACTAATAACGAAGCAGAGTACATGGCCTTGCTGGCAGAGCTAACAGTGGCGCGACTTCTAGGAGCAAAGGAGGTAGAGGCGCACGCAGACTCCCAAGTTGTAGTCAACCAAGTCCTAGGAGTCTTTGCCACCAAAGGAGTGGCTGAAATAATACCTCAGGTTGGTGTGCGATGTCCGCGACCACTTCCAATACTTCAGCATCCATCAAATTCTGTAGGCAGATAACCAGCAAGCCAACCAGTTGGCAAGGACTGCCTTGGGGCAAGAGGGCGTTACCTTCCCCGAGCTAGCCGAGGAGAGGGTGGTTGACACGCCCTCAATAGGGGTGGAAATATCAAATGTGGCGATCTCTCTTACCGAATGAGCCCGAGAAATTGTGGAATATTTGCAAGAGGGAAGGCTTTCCACCGACTTGGCCAAGGTGCGAAAGATCAGAAACAGGGTTGTAAGGTTTGCGCTACTTGAGGTAGTGTTGTACAGAAATGGCTTCTTCGAACCTCTCCTTAGGTGCCTATCCACAAAGGAATCCCAATACGTGCTGGTAGAGATACATGAGGGGATCTATGGGAGCCACTTAGGAGGGCAAGCCTTAGCCGCCAAGGTAATGCGAGCAGGCTATTACTTGCTAAGCATGCTCAGGGATGCAGAGGAATTCACCAGAAAATGTCCACTACCCACCAAAAGATCTGACCTCCCTCACAGCATCATGGCCCTTCACCCAATGGGGATTAGACCTCATAGGCCTCTTTCCAGCCGCTCGAGGAGGGGCCAAGTTCATCATGGTCGCGATCGACTACTTCACCAAGTGGGATAAAGCAAAGGCCCTGGTGAGCATCTCTTCTCACACAATCACCAAGTTCTTGTAGAAATTGATTGTTTGCCGATTTGAAATTCTCCAGAGCTTTATATCGAACAACGGGAAGTATTTTGATTACTCCCACTATCGAGAATGGTGCATCGAGCTGAAAATCAAGGTGAAGTATTCCTCGCGAAACCACCCACAGGCTAATGGATAGGCAGAGAACAAACAAAATCATCCTGTCTATACTCAAAAAGAGGCTAGGATCACACAAATGAGGGTGGGCAAATGAGCTCCTAGGCTTCTTCTGGGCGTATAGAACAACGATCCGAACACTAACGGGGAGAAACGTCATTTGCCCTCGTCTACAAGAGGGAGGCAGTGATACCTACAGAGATAGGGGCGCCTACCCTTGGAATCCAACACTTTGATCCAGTCACCAATGACAACCGATTAGCAGGGCAACTCAACCTCCTTGACAAAAGAAGGATGGATGCGATGATATAAACAACTTACCACAAGCAAAAGGGCGAAGAATACTTCAACATGCGAATCAAGCCACGAGCATTCAAACCTAGCGATGTAGTCTTAAGATAGACAGGAGTAACGACACCAGAAAAACAAAAGTTACAGCCACGGTGGGAAGGTCCTTACGTCGTAACCTCTAGCAACTAGATGGAGTTGCATAGACTCAAGGATGGCCAAGGAAAGAAACTTCCCTGCCCGTGGAACATGGAACACCTGAAGAAATGCTATATGTAATAGAGTGACTTCACATTATATGTAAACTTGGTGTCCTAATTAATGAAATCAAAATGAGAAACTTATCAATTCTCCAACCTACGTTATAAGTTAAACAAGGCTACGAATCACGAGGTTGAGTCATGGACGCTCACCCAATCCTAAACCCTCACATCGTAGTTTTCTTAAAGGTCGAGGCTCGAGGCTAGGGTCCCAGCCCGAGCACACTCGTAAACCCTCTTCGCCTCTCCATCAGTAGGGCATGCGAATCGCAAGATTGAGTCCTAGGCCGAAGTCCACTTCTAAACTCTCGCATCATAGTTTGCCCAGAGGTTGAGATTCGAGATTAGGGCCCCAGCCCGAGCACACTCATAAAATTTATTCGCTTCTCCATAAACAGGGCATGTGAATCGCGAGGTTGAGTCTTGAGCCCTCGTCCACTCCTAAACTCTCACATCATAATTCGCCCAGAGGTTAAAGCTCGAGGCTAGGGCCATAACCAGAGAAGACTCGTAGACCCTATTCGCCTCTCCATCAGCAAGGCATGTGAATCACGAGATTGAGTCCTAGGCCCTCGCCCACTCCTAAACCCTCACATTATAGTTTGCCCAAAGGTCGAGACTTAAGGCTTGGGTCCCAACCTGAACACACTTGTAAACTCTCTCCGCCTCTCCATAAATAGGGCATGCGAATTATGGGGTTGAGTCATGGGCCCTTGCCCACTCCTAATCCCTCACATCATAGTTCACCTAGAGGTCGAGGCTCAAGGATAGGGCTTCAACCCGAGCATACTCGTAAACCCTCTTTAGCTCTCCATCAAGAAGGCATGCGAATCACGAGGTTGAGTCATGGGCCTTTGCCCACTCCTAAACCCTCACATCATAGTTCACCCAGAGGTCAAGGCTTAAGGCTAGGGTCTCAGCCCGAGCACACTCATAAACCCTCTTCGCCTCTCCATAAATAAGGCATGTGAATCGTGGTGTTGAGTCATGGACCCTCGTCCACTCCTAAACCCTCACGTCATAGTTATCCCAAAGGTCGAGGTCAAGGCTAGGACCCCAAAATGAGCACACTCTTAAATCCTCTTCGTCTCTCCATCAGCAAGGCATGCGAATCGCGGGATTGAGTCATGGGCCTTCATCCACTCCTAAACCCTCGCATCATAGTTTTCCCAGAGGCCGAGACTCAATACTAGGGCTCCAACCTGAGCACACTCGTAAACCATCTACGCCTCTCCATCAACAAGGCATGTGACTCGCAGGGTTGAGTATTGGGCTTTCACCCATCCCTAAACCCTTGCACTCAAATCAAGACCATGAACAAAGGAAATTGGGGAAACCCAAACCCTTGCCAAAATCTCTATCAAAGTATCTCCGATAGAGATTCACGGAGTACTAAGGGCACAATAGGGGAGCAAGAAGGGTGAGACAGCATAGACAGCTAAAAAAAAAAAAGAGAAGGAACAGATTTCATTAATACTAAAGGTACATTACAAATAAAGAGAAATTTACAAAGGAAAGACAAAAAGAAAAGTAAAGGGTGATCATCATTCAGAAGGTAAGGGCTCACAGGGATCGCAATCCCTGAAAAGAGGATAGCCTCGAGGTCAAAGGAGGGATTGTGCAACACCTATTCTCTCAACCTTTAAAGGCCCTCCGCGTTACCATAACCCCATGTCGAGACACTGATGAAGCGGGACTGGAGTACTTGGGGCCTAAGCTCCTCCAGCTGGGTATTGACCTCATCCAAAGCACCCCAAGCACCATTCAACTCAACCTCAAGGGCCTCGTACTTTAGATCGAACAACTCCTAAATAGTCCGAAAGGTCTCGATCTCGGCCTCTATAGTAGGCCACTTCCGCTCGGAGACCTCCAAGTTGGTCCGCATGGACCTAACCTCCTGAGCATCGGCGACAAGGTCATTCTTGAAGCAAGCCAGCTCTATCTCGGTAAGTTTGTAGACATAATCGACCTCACCGCAGGTGGCTTCCAACAAACGTGCCTACTCCCGCAAAGCTACAACCTCACGCCGTAGCATGGCATTGCTCCCCACTAGGTCTGTATTGCTTGCCTCCAAGGCGACCTTCTCCCCCTTAAGGGTCACTCTCTAGGCCTCGAGGACGGAATTCCTCTTCTCCAACTTGTCCCTCTCATCTGCCAAAACCTTGGCAATCTCGTCTAGCTATTGATGCTTCTCTTTGAGATCCTCACACATCGCCTTAGACCTTTTCCACAAGTAACAGCCAAGGTGACACAAAGAGCTAAGCTTTTGATTATACTCAATGAACTCGGCCATCTCAGCACCAACCACCTCAGCGATCTGACCGGCGACCTGTGCATAGTGAAGAGAGTTTGAAAAAATAAGTAAAGAGAAGGAAAATGATAAGTAGAGGCAAACCAAAGGAAAATAGAGGACTCATTTGGGTGAGGAAAGGCTGGAGTAAATGTGCCACATTCTCGATCACCGCAGTCTGAGACCACTCATAGCTGGAGGAAGGCTATCCGTCCATGAAAACCTCATCGAGTAAAGGGGCCCCATGCTAAGACCGGAAGGGCAAAAGGAGTCGAGGAGAAGTAGAGGAGTTGGGAAGTGAGGGAATTCAAGACAGTGATTGAAGGGGAGTGTGGGGAGGATTCTCGTGAGAAGGAGTGTGAGGAGGAATCTCGTGAGGAGGAGTGTGAGGGGGGCTCTCATGATGGGCTCACAAACTGGACCCTATCTCCCAAATTGCCTGAAATGAGGAGAATCTTCATCAATGACCACCACATCCACACTTGGGGTTCCGGAATGTGCTCGCTGAGCATGGCAACTAGAAGGCCCACCTTCATTGGTCGAACATTTAAAAGGAACCATGCCCTGGTTCCTTACCTCAGCCTCACCACCAAAGACCCTGGCCTATCTTCCTATGCCCTCCCCACCACTCATGCCTCCAGCCCCTACTTTCACATTAGAAGGTACCTCGCCCATACCCTCAAGAACCTCTCCCCTTGTACCTGCCTGGTCCCCAACAGCTTCTCCGCCTGGCCCCTTGCAGTGCTCCAACTTTGTGCCATCACTAGCGCGCTGTGGCTTGGGCCTACCCTGGGAGCAGGAGCGAGCTCCCAAGGCTTGGACGAAGATGGAATCCACTAGCTTTTCCAGGAGTTGCTCAATGGTAGCATCTTGGTCCTACTGGCCTTAAGCAAAGCCCCGTGTAATGGGAGCAAAGTACGACGAGAAGGGGCAGGGGATGAGCCAAAGCGTTGAGGAAGGTACATTCCACCTTATCGACCTCACCCTCACCAACCACCACTGGCTTAGGCCGGACTCTAAACCGTACAAAGGGAGGTGGGTGCAACAGAATCTCTTTAAGGAAACCTTGGACCACCTCTTAGTGAGTTCACAACAAGGGGTAGCTCACTTGTGGGGGTGGGTCTACAAGTTTCGCGCATCATCACAAGGGCCCCCCAAGACATTTTGAAACACTGCCCAACCTCTCATCAGCTCGACTAAGAATGACAAGATATTCCTCTTAGTCAATAGTCTGTCTAAGTCAAGGCGTGAAGAGATTGTTTGGGCCCAAGTGAGGACTACGGCATGTCAAGCTCTCTCTCAGGCGTTAAGTTGACTGTCGAATATGGAAGCGAGCGGAAACTCCCCCCAGACTTCATCATCGGCGAACTTCCAACCAATTTGTGGACCATAAACGAGTTACTCCCCAAAATGGAGTCTTTTATCGTAGCATTTAAAAAAAATGATGTCATTTTATGGATACTTCTTGTCCCAAGTCTCCCCAAACGATAGTTTCTTGTTAGGCATTATTGAAAACTTGAACCCTCATCCCCATAAAAACTATCTTTCTCTCTCCTCTCTTTCGTTCTTGTTCCAATTAACCACAAAGCATACAGTCTCGAGGTGCTTGTGCATGTGTACATGTATGTGTACGTGTGTGTAAGTGCATGCATGTTTGTGTGTGTTTTTGCACGAGTGTATGTGAATGCATGTGTGTGTTTGAGTTTCCACGCATGTTGTCGTGTATGGTCTTGTGCATGTGTTTGTGTTTGAGTGTGCATGTTGAGGGGTGTGTATGTGAGTGTGCGCGTGTGCGCGTGGATCAATGTACGTGTGCGAGTGGATATGTTGTGCGTGTATAAGTCCGCATGTGGTTGTGTGTGGGTGCATGTGTGAGTGCGTAAGTGGATGTGTTTTTTGTGTGTACACGTATGGGTGTGCGTGTGTGTATGTGTATGGGTGTGGGTATGGGTGTGTGTGTATGGGTTTTTGTGTATTACAATTTGTGCTTTGGGTGTATGTGTGTGCATATGCATATGCGTGCTTGTTTATGTGTGTGTGCATATCTGGATTTAGGTTTGTGTGTATGTGTCCGTGTATGGGTGTGTGTGCGCATGTGGATTTGTGTCTGTTTGTGTGTGTTAATGTGTGGGTGTGTGCGTGAGTGTTTGCCTATGTGGTGTGCTTGTATGTGTGTATTGGTTGTGTGTTAGATGTTGTTAGTTTGTGTGGGTGGGTGTGTAGGGACTGCGCACGAGTGTGCGTCATGTGGTGTATTTGTGTTTGAGTTTGTGCATTTGTGTTTTATTGTGTGTAGGCGTGTGTTTTTGTGCATTTTTGGGAGTGTTAATGTGCATGAGGGCAAGTGCGCGTGGGTGTGTGAATACACGTACGTGTGTGGGTAAATTCACGGATGGAAAAGAAGCATACTTAATTGGGGTCGGGGCAGGGCTATAGCTGGGCAATAGCATGCCCAAGATCAACCATGTCTGCTTAGCCCTGTCAATATATACATATATTTAGAAATAGTAAATTTCTTTAATAAAACGACGTGCATTTCCAGACTATAAACAAGTTACACCCCAAAACTACGTCGTTTTATCTTAGCATTCGTTTTTTTATCTTAGCATTCGTTTTGTAGAGACTCCTAGTCCCGAGTCTCTCCAAAAGGATATTTTCTTGTTAGGTATTATTGAAAACTTTAACCCCTCCTCCTCACAGAAATTGTCTCTCTTTCTACTCTCTCTCGCTCTTGTTTTAATCTCTCTTCTTCCATCGACCTAAATGCCTTAAATCCCCGCACATCGTCCAGCCTCTTTGCTCTCTTCCACTACATCGAACTCAAACTCCTTATTCTAGGCATATGTCTCTCTCTCTCTGTTAAAGTTTATTTTGGATGATTATAATATTGAATACTTTTTTTATTAATTGGTTGGATTTAAGCATTTATTTTGACAATATTTTGGGCAGTGTTCTACTTGTTTTTTTTGTGGTAATTTGACTATTAGGATAAGCTATTGGTATCGAAACTTGCACAATTTGGGAGGACAACCGCATGTTCCAATCAACCACAAGGCATACGGTCTAGCGGTATGTGTACATGCATGTTTGTGTGTATATCTACATGAGTGCATGTGTGTGTCTGATGTGTGAGTGTGTATTTGCATTCGCACACATGTTGTTGTGTATGGGCTTATACATGCGTCTAAGTTCGAGTGTGCATTTTGGTGTTTGTATATGAGTGCGCATGTGGGTCTATGTGCGTGTACAGGTGGATGTGTTGTGCGTGTGTGTGAGTCAACATGTGGTTGTTGTGTGTGAGTGTGTAAGTGGCTATGTTTCTTGTGTGTGGGCTCAAGGTTATGCATTTGGTTGCTGGCATTTGCAGTTATGTGTGTGAATGCATGCATTTTGAGAGTGAGCACCACCCATTTCTTTTGTTTGTGAGTGAGTAGTTGCGTGCGTGCGTTGGTGTGCAATTGCGTGTGTTATTGTATTTGTGGGAGTACGTGTGTTTTGATTTGTGATTGTGTGTGGGCTTATGTGTAATTGTGCTTGTCAATGAGTGTGTGAGCGAGCGTGTGGGTATTTTGTGAGTGCACATGTGGGTGTCCATGAGTGAGCACAAGCATGGGCATGTGGGTGCATGTGTGAGGGTACATATGGGTGGGGGAGGCATGCACACTCACCTAGGAGTTGGGGGCAGGGCTTTGGCTGGGCCTTACATGCCTAGGGTTTATATATATTTTAGAAAAGCACATTTCTTTTAATAAAACAATGTGGTTTTGGGAACCATATACAAGTTAATCTACAAAAGAATTTCGTTTTATCTTAGCATTTATTTTTTAAGAATCGAACGATGTCCTTTTGTGGAGACTCTCAATACCTGGTCTCTTAAAATAAGGACATTTTCATTAGATTCTTTTTAAAACCTGAAACTAAAGTTTTGAATACCGTACCAGTGAGCATACCGATCAAAGCATTGAAACGAAATATTTCGATACCGGTACCATTTCGTATACCTTTTCGAAATAGTCTATATAAAAAAATTATATATATAAATACATATATAAATTATAATTTAAAATAATAGTCAATATATAAATAAATTATACATATAAATACATATATATAAATAATCTAGTCTGAATTAAAATAAAAAATAGCAAGAAATGAAAAAATAAATAAAAATCCGGTACGGCTGGTACAAGCCTATACGGCTGAAACAGCCGAAATCTGTAGTGAAATGAAACATGTTATTTTCTGTACCAGTCAACAGGCCGATACAGCATATTTTGGCCATACCGTCAGGTACGATACGAAATTTAAAATTTTGCTTGAAACCCTCCTCCCAGTAGGATCTTTCTATCTCTCTCTCTCTCTCTCTCTTTCCACCACCCTGACCTCCTTGCTCTAGGTATGCCTTTATTTCTATGTTGTAGTTTGGATTTGAATGATTATGGTTTTGGATACTTCTTTCATTTATG
Organism: Platycarya strobilacea; assembly: GCA_036898215.1. NCBI lineage: Eukaryota > Viridiplantae > Streptophyta > Magnoliopsida > Fagales > Juglandaceae > Platycarya > Platycarya strobilacea. The sequence continues at coordinate 40,635,480 of CM072545.1, read as the reverse complement.
AGTTTAATTAGCTAGTTCTATTTGTTGTATTTTGGGTCATGTTATGGCAATGGTTTTAATGGTGGTTTGGGTTGTCGTAGAGGCTAATCTATTAGTGTCAGAATTTGGGCACGTGGGAAGGATGGCCATGGGTTCCAATCAACCCCAGACATATGGTGTCGGTCGGTGTGTGTGCATGTGTGTATGCATGTGCATGCATGTTTGTTTGTGTATGTACGTGCGCATGTGTTGTGCTTGTGATGTGTGAGTGTGTGATTGAGTTTGCACACATGTTGGTGTGTGTGGGCTCGTGTGTGCATATCTATCTACAGGTGCACATGTGGGTTTGTTTGTGATTGCACGACTGGATCTCTGACATGTGTGCATGCTTGTGTTTGTGTATGTGTGCATGTGTGTCTGTGTGTGCATGTGCATGCATGCGTGCATGTGTTCGCATGGGTGTCTGTGTGTGTGGGTGCACGTTAGTGTATATGTGTTCGTATGGGTGTCTATGTGTGTACGCGTGTGTGGGAGTGCGCACTTGTATTAATCTGTGCGATTAGGTGTGTCATTATGTTTGTGGGAATGTGCGTCCGTTCAGCTATGTCATTGTACATGTGGACGTATGTGTGTGTGTGTGTGTGTGGGTGCCATGTGTTTGAATGCGTGTGCACAATAGTTTTGAATTTCATCTATTTCATTTGGAATGGCTGAAATTTTTCATTCGAGTATAGTATCCAGTACACTATACCCTATTGTTTTGTTTCACTTCAAATTTTGGCTCGTTTCGACTATTCCATTCAAATTTCAGCCATTTTTGTCCAAATTCTGGCCATTCTGGTCTCTATTTCATTTTGGATTTTTTTTTTAAATTTTTTTGTGTTAGAATGATGTGTTTTTAAAATTTTAAATCCAAATGGTATTTAATTAATTCTAAAATATAAAATATATTTATATACTTTTAATTCTTTGTAACTTTAAACATGTCTCAATTTTTTTTTAAAAAAAACATATCATTATTTTTAATATTTGATCTATTCTTTATTTATTTATTTTTTTTTTTGTCTCTTAACTCAAATTTGTATTTTTTTTTAATCTATATTCATTTTATAAATTTTTAATTCTTCTAATATGTACAGATATATATCATACACACTTATATATATATATATATATATTTAATCTATAGTTGTTAGTTTATATGTATTTCGTTCTAGTACTTAAACCAGAACGATAACAAAAATGGAATTCAAAACATTGGTGTGCATGAGTGCATGTGAACATGTGGATTTGCGAGTGCTCTCGTGGGCGTGTATATCTATCAATGCACATCTAGGTAGAAGAGAAAAATGTACAATTAACTAGGAGCCAGAGGCAGGGCTCTAACTAGAGCCTGTCATGCCCAAAATTTACCTTTTCTGCCCGACACTACCTATATATACAAATTATTTAGAAAAATATTTTTTTAATAAAATGAGTTACTACCCAAACAATGTGAAATTCCCTTTCTACCCCTGTATGGTCAAATATATATATATATATATCAATTTTCACAATCAAATTTGTTAAATATCAATCGTGTGGATATTCATAAATATGCAATAAATAAATTATCAAGCATAACACACTGATTGGTTAGGAAAGGAAATCTTTTGAAAAACTCTTCAAAAGTAAAACCTTATGGGGCAACCAAACTTAGGAAAGTCATTTTTATTGATTGAAAACCAGTTTACAAGTAAGCTATTCAATTACAAAACCTTTGTCAATTGATTCCCTTACTTGATCGAACAAATGACCCGTTTATCCCTACCACGGTAGCAGCCAGAACCTCTTACGATCTTCAATCTATGCTTTTCCTACTGGAACCTTTAATGATTGATCACGTACACCAATCAACGATCTTCTCAAACCTTGAGCAAGATTACACTTGCAAGTGTATAAAAATTACAAGGACAATTCTCCACTAATTTTCCTCTCAAATGAATCTCAAATATATCTAAAATCAGCTTTAGTTGAAATCTCTTACTAGGGTTACCATATGACTTAATTTAAATAGTCTATCCAAAAAGTGCTGCTGAAACACGTTTGCTGACAGGTCGTTCTTTATCAGAATTCATCTGTTGACAGGTTGCTAACATACTTCCAGATTTATTGCTACAATTTGAATTTCAAATTTGCCTTATGATTTTATCATTCTAGATTTCGAAATCCGACTCTTCAGCCTCTTTAACAAACTCCTAGACACCTAAATGAATTCAAGATACTATAGATAAATCTCATATTAAATTATATTCATTCAAAAATCAAAATTTATGCTATTTAAATTCAAACTTAACAATCCAAAATTACAGCTTTAGAGATAAGATGAAATCTTATCCTATTTGAATTCAAATACCTCACCACTAATCCAAGCCAACAAAATCTATATTACCAATCTCTCCCTTTGGCTGATTGGTGACAAAACATTTTTTATGAATGTATGTTTCTTGCATGTTCTGCTCGAGCTTAGCTTTGTTCCCCTTCAGCATTGCTTCTCCCCCTTAGTCTATGTTGCTGCTCCCCCTTACTCCTCACTTTTCTCCCCCCTTTTGTCATCAATTTAGCCAAATTAATGTCATGTAGAAACTGAAGGTGCAGCCTCATTTGAGGAATTAGGTGAAGGAAGATTTCGTTTTTCCTTAGTTCTCAGCTAAGCACACACAACTAAAAGGTTAGAAAACAAATACAAGTTAGTTTCATAGGAGAACCTGAGAATGAAACATGTAAAAAAAAAAACAATATGCTTTGGTATTGAGCAAATATTAAGTGTCGTGCATGACATATGTCTATTATGACCCAATGTGAAACAACTTGACTTACTTGAAGCATCCGAGTAGTATCTCTTTGGGACTTAAACACAAAATAAACTCATCAAGAGCACCCTTTTTGTGTCCCACTAGTATATATCCACTTACATGAACATCAAGAAGTCCTAAAGTAATGCCTCACATGCACTTGCAAAATCAAAAATTGATCCAATTTTTTCTTAAATAACCTGGTCCAAAAATAAATTGCCAAAACAAATATTTATAAGCAATTTTTTTTTTTAAAACAAAAAACAATGGCAATGGGGCAAGTTGCATAAATAAATGCATTTAGATTCAATCAAAGTGCTACTCACAAAATAAATTCAAGACCATACATCATCTTGATTACAACACCCACAATAGATTTTCACTCCTCATAAAATCATCAAAATCAAGGTTCATGTGAGTGTGTGAGTGAGCAACTTATGAAAGGTAGCAACTTTTCTTGATGATTTTATTCCTTATTTTTTTCATGAATTCATTTTTCTTTTGATCATCATTTTTAATAGGAATTTTCTTTTAAAATATGCTCCTAAAAGGTTGTCACTCATCTTAAGGTAAACTTTATACTAGGGCCTAGATATATAAGTGTCTCCTCCAAAAACTTTACTTGCATAGCCCCTTTTTGGTTTATTTTTATTGCTCATTTTTTTCCACAATAATAGGAGCAATGATTTTTTCTATAAGAACTTTCAATGTTATATCTATGTGGGGTGTGAGTCTTTTTCCGCAATGAATTTCACACCGACTTTTTTTATATGGATCAACTTGGTGTTTGGCAAAGGGAAACATTTTTTTTCATAGTTATCTAGATTCAACTAGTATTAATCTATTTAAAGTTTGAACTCCGTCTATGATGAGAATCTCAATACACTTATTCAACCCTTTATTTTTTAATCAAACAAAAGTGTATCTACACAAGTTTCTCACAGTGCATTAAGAGTGAACATTTACTATGATGACTCATAGGGTTAGGATGCTCAAAGTGGGATGCACAACACAAGAATAATGTATGAGTGTAAGGATTTATAAAGTGAGTATTAACATGTTCAAAACCTTCAACACACCATCAAACATGCACTCCACATCATTTGGCCGAAAAACACATTTTTTTATAATAAAAAGTAAAAAACCAAAACAAAATAAACTAACCAAAAAAAAAGTCAAATGTTTTTTTTAAACAAACATATAAACAAAATGAAAGACAATAAAAATGCATGTCATATACTAACGATATGCAAGAAATACAAAAATATACATGTGGTCCTATAAACTAACGTGACACGACATCCTTTTTTACTACCCATTTTGCCTTGAGATAGGAACAGGAGTAGACGGATAGGAATAGGAGTCAACTAATAATCAACTTAGATAAGCTGTCTCATGTTCGGCCATGTAACGGAAATTATAATTGGATAATGAATTTTCTGAGGTATTCACATGTTTATGAACATGTGAAAATTTGATAAAAATTGATCTAGAAGCCTTGATTGGCAAGAAAACAAAAGGAAACAAATGGTGAGTTCAGATTTGATGTTCTCGAGTAAGTTTCAACGTGTTTTGGTAAATTAAACATATCTCTCTCAAATGATCTTGGAATTATGTGATTCAAAATCATATAGTTCACTAATAGGATTACCTAAAATTTTTATTTTTTGAGTATTTAGATAAAAGAAATGGATAAATGACTTATTGGGCCAAGAAGTGAACGAGTCTGACAGGGGACAAAAATGAAAACTGATTTGGATTATCTCTATTACCTTAGACATGTAGCAAAATCTAATTGGTTTTCTAAGATTCTAGGCATTTGGAAAGGTGTAAGGGATAGATGGCAAGATGGGGTGAAATCCTTAGGAGAATTAGAGGACACTTGGAGGGATAGATGGTCGGATCTTATCTCTTTGGGGGAGACTTTTCAGATTTGGAGGCATCATCTTTCCATGTGATGAAATTGTGACCATTGATCACCCTGAGCTTCTAAATGGTAAGAATCTAACCATTAGATTATAATTAGAGATAACTAACCCTAACTTTAGGCCTGATTATGAAGGCTATTGGAGGCTGGACACATCACCCACAAGGAAATGGGTAACTGGTTATACCTTGAGCATTTTTCACCCTCCAAGCTCATCTATACGTTGACCACTTTTATATATATATATATATATATATGTATGTATGTATAAGAGTTCTCATAGTCTCCTTTTAGGAAAAATCACACAGCTATACTTTGAAAAATAGAAAGAAAAGCTCTTCCAAACCCTTTAAACACAAACCAAGTGAGTCATTGAGTGGTTTAAGGGAAATCTTGCAAGAGCTTGGTTCTATCATCTATTCAAGTTTAGAGAAAATTTGTAAGTGCATATATTAACTTAATATTATCATAGAATCAATGGGTTGGTGATTGGATTATGTTTGATATTTATTTGAGCTTAATCTTTGTTTATGTGTTAAGTTGAAACATATTGGATTTTGGAGTGATTTTTACTATGGAAAAGTGCTAGGAAAATTATGAGACCTGAGAAACATATTCTATGATGTTATATTAAGAGTATTATGTGAAAATATGAGATCTTTATTTGAGAAAAGAAATAAGAAAAGCACCCTAGAATAATTCGGTCTTAATAGGATTATTATTGGCAAGTTTGACACATTTTGATAATTTGGATATAACTTATTCATTTGATGTTGGATTTAAATCATTCAAGGGGCTATGGAAATCTAAGAGAAATATATAAAACTTTTATGTTATGAGTTTTAAGATATAAGGACTCAATCAAGGACGAAATTGGAATTGAAGTGGCAAATCTGAGCTTATCATAGTAGGTATTGATCCTATTAGTAAATTTCTTCTCAAATTCTTAGTGACTGAATTTCTAATTATTTGAATGATATTTTAATAATTATAGTAAATTTAGAAACTTTAGTTTATTTGGAAAATTTCAAAAATCATCATACAAGGAATTATTGAAAAATTAACCAATAAAACAATATAGTTTGAGTTTGAGTTTATTTACGAAAGTTAAGGAAATTTTGATAAGTTTTATATGTAGATTTTAGCTTGATTTGAATAAGAAGAAAATGAGGTTTGATTATCCATATGGTTTGGTTAGCCTTGATGTGTGAATATTTTAATAATTTAGTTAATTGTTAAGTATTATTCGTTATGTTTTAACGTTACAAATTGATGTGACGTAAATGCATGTACATGTTATGTATATTATTACGAAATATTCTCATATGTTATAAGTTTTATAAGAATATGAAATATGCATGTCATAAGTTTAAGTTTATGTTACGTTACATTTCGTCATATATAAGTGTCGTCATAAGTCATGACGTCTGTTATAAGAAAATACGTTAAGAAAACTTTACAAGTGAAAAGATTAATAAGTCAGTCACTTCATGACGGGAACCATCGATACACCCATATGATTGACATGTTGACAGAGATGGCGATACGTAATGCCTGTCGTAAAATAAGAATCATATCACGACGAGGACAACGATACGTAATGCCCGGACAACTGACATGGTTTCATAAGATAAGTGTCGTGTCACGACGAGGACGGCGATACATAGCGTCTAGAAGATTGACACGAGACTTGTCACGATGGGGACAGCGGTACGTAACACCTGGACGACTGATGAATTATATGTATAGATAAGCTAACGCGTAATGCTAAGAAACCCAGTGGGGACGGTGATACGTAATGCTCGTTGAGGTTAAGATAAGAAGTGCCTCTATAAGTAATACTTATAAGAATAAGAATTATAAGGAAAGAATAAGAAGTCTATGAATGGTATAAGATTGTTCAAAAAGACAGATATTAGTATACATCCACATAAGAAATAAGTCTAAGTCATGCATAAGTTACAATAAGCATGTCATAAATGCACACTCTAACTATTTGGATTGTATGTAATTATTTTACGATATCTAAACTTTTATTAAGTTAAGTGTATACTTACTGAGATTTCTAAGGAAATCACATTCTTATATGTTTCTTTTCTTTTTGGAATTTAAATTTCGCTGCAAAGTGTGATGACGGCCATGGACTATGTCCCAGTTGCTCGAGAGTCCCAGAGAAACCCTAAGGGAATCCTTGGAGTACTCTTTCTTCATAGAAATTTTGACTCAGTTAATAGTAGTAGGGACCGGCGTCAGCATGGCAGTGAGTTTTCCGAAGTGAAGCAAGAGCCTAGGTGACCTTAAGATGATATTTTGATAAGTTTGTATATAATTTGAGGATTGAGAAAACTAACTGGGTTATGCATGTAAGGATACAATGTTATTTTATAGATATACAATTTGGATATTAAGGTTTTGTGTCACAATGTGATCTCTAGAATTTAATTTTATTCAGAATTTTTTCGCTGCAATTTGCATTACGTGTTAGTAAGTCTAGGTGCATGCATTTATTTACGATAAGTACAGAGATGAGTAGCCTAGCATTACTTACCCCGTCACTTTAATTTGCGTTGAATTATGAACGAAAATTGGGGTTGTCACAGAGGACAAGTTGAACCCCTCACTGACATGTCTATAACGGCGGGAGAGAGCTCCAAAGCCCACTACCACGACGAATTATTAAAAAAAATGGAAATAATGGAAAGGTAACTTGAAAGCTGTCGGTGGAAGGGGGACGGTATCCTCTCATCTCCGGTGACACCCGTAGCCGCAAGTGAAGGCTACGGTGGCTGAAACTCGAAAGGATGTGTGACGATTGCACTCGGGCTAGAGGTTGAAGATGAAACCTCTAGGGTTTCATAATTGGGCTAATGGGTCGGGCAGTAGCTCTGGCCCAGTTCAAAGGAAAGAAAGGGCAATGGGCCACTGCAATTACCCAGCCTAACAAATGAAAGAACAAAAAAAAATTGAGCCAATACTGTTGCTCGACTCAGTCAACACATAAGGTTGACCATTCAATGATCTGGGTCTTAACCCAGATTCATGAACCAATTCGGTTCTGGACTGAACCGATCCGGTTCTAGACTGAACCGGTCAGAATAAAATATTATTTTATTATTATTTTATTTAAAGTTAAAAAAAATGATGTTATTATTCTCTCTTATAAGCATACTTTATTGTTATATGCATATATTTAAATTATATACATTTTATTACGGTTATCTACATGTATATAAGAAATATTTATTTAATTTCTATCATATTATTATTGTGATTTTCTTGTAAAATTAATTTTGGTTTAAACATAAAAAGTTTTATAATATTTACTGTGAGAATGTAGATACGTACAAACTAAGGCGATTCTGTCTAGGAGATTGAAAATTTTAAGTGTATCCGTTATGACCCTCCAATCTTTCCTGAGAACTTATTTAGTAATTATTATTCATATCTACAGTAAAATTTATCAAAGTTTATATTACATGCATATTATTGTTATCAACATTTGTATGCATATTATTATTGTAAACTGTCTATTTTGGATCTTATTGTCATGCCATGCCATATATATCTAATATGGGACAAATGATTTACATCAAAATTCAAAAAAATATTGGTTGCCCAAAGGTACAAGTTTTTCTTAATTTTGGTGACAAATTATAAAACTCATAGTAAGGTGGATATAATGGAGGGAACACTTTGTGTGTCAAGATCTACTCTTAAAGGAGGGTCTTGATGACACTACTAGTTCTTCCATAAAAGTACGGTTGGAGGGAACACTTTGTATGTCAGAGTTTACTCCCAAAGGAGAATTCTTATGATCAACTAGTTCATTTACAGAATTTAATACCGGAGGAACACTTAGTGTGTTAAGATCTACTCCCAGATTTGATGACACTACTAATTTATCCATAATTGTTTAAATTCTGATTTCAATTTATAAGTGTCTAACTCAAAGCATTATATGATAAATATTATTACTAGATTACAAACCGAATGAAAGTAGATAAGTCTTTCGTTGTTCAATTTATTCTGAACTCATTGCCACCTCAGTATGGTCAATTTCAACGCATTAAAACGCTATGGAATGTGAATGAGTTGGCAAGTAATATAGTTTAGGGAAAGCTAAGTGAGAACAATAAGGACATTGTTTTGTTAATTTTGTAATTAAGGAAGCTAGAAAGAAAATGCATCATTATGGTAAAAAAAAAAAACAAACAAACTGGACCACCAAAAGGATAGAAACTTGTAAATGTTAATCAGGTTCAATATAATAATAGCAAATGCTAAATTTGTGGGAACTATTGGATACATGAAAGCTGAGTGTCATAAATTTAAGACTTGATTTGAAAAGAATGGTATGTCACTTATCTTTGTAAGTTTTTAATCAAACCTTGTAAATGTTCCCATTAATTCTTGGTGGCTAGATTCGGGTGCTAATATTGATGTTTCCATAACCATGAAGGATACCTTACAAGCTAAAAATTAAACTCTAGTGAGCATTTATCTTTATAAAAAATAAAAATAAGGTTGAAGTTTTAGCCATTGGAGATTTTCGTTTAGTTTTGAGTACCGGTCAATCTTAAATCTTCATATATGTGCTTTCATTGATGCATGGTTTAATTTCTCTATCCAAACTAGAACTGATGGTTATTCATTTTTGTTCCATGATGGTAGTCTAACTTTGTCTTAAACTAATTTTTTCTATTAGTTCTAGATTTTTTCTCTGATGGTCTTTATCGATTATGTTTTGATAAGTAAGTTTATTAAAAAAAACACTTACACCTAGCAGCATGAAAATTTTTTTTGGAACTAAAAGAAACATGATGACTTATGGCATAAAAGATTGGGGCACATCTCCAAAGAATGGTCGTAGAGATTAGTGAAAGAATGAATTCTTTCGCATATTGATTTTACTAATCTTGAAGTATATGTGAATTGCATAAAAGGAAAATAAACCAAACATACTAAGAAAGGCGCCACAAGAAGTAAAGAGCTTCTTGAAATAATTCACATAGATATGTGTGGATCATTCTCCATAGATTGTTTTGGTTGAGAAAAGTATTTCATTACCTTTATAGATGGTTTTTCACATTTTGGATATATCTATATGTTATATGAGAAATCTCAAACTGCATCGGTACTTGAGGTATTTCTCATGGAAGTGGAAAGACAATTAGATAGAAAGGTAAAAATCATCAGATCAGATAGAGGTGGAGAATACTATGGAAAGTATGAAGAATTGAGCCATAATTCGAGCCCATTCGCCAAACTTTTTTAATAGCATGATATTGTTGCACAGTACACGATGCCTGACACGCCACAGCAGAATGGAGTAGCTGAAAGGCGTAATTGGGCCTTATTGGATATAGTCAGAAGTATGATAAGTAATTATACCTTATCCAAATTATTGTGGAGTGAAGCCATTAAGATGACAATATATATCCTAAACTGAGTTCCTAGTAAGGGAGTTCCAAAAACTCCTTTCGAGCTATAGACAGGTAGGACACCAAGTTTGAGACATATGCATGTTTATGGTTGTCTAGCTGAAGCGGGATTTTACAACCCACATGAAAAGAAATTAGATCCTAGAACAATAAGTAGGTATTTCATTGGTTACCTAGAGAGATCCAAATTGTACAGGTTTTACTGTCCTAATCACAGTCCGAAAATTGTGGAAACAGGAAATGCCAAATTCATTGAACTTGATGAGATCAATGAGAGAATTGAACCAAGAGATGTGATCATTAAGGAAGTACGGGTAGAAGTCCCTAGACCTACATCCTTAGAAAATATAATAGTTTCTCTAATTGATCTTCACGATGATCCACGGAACAAGTAAATGATCACTCTTCTCAGAATGATAGTACCATTGATGAACCAAATTCAGAGTCACCATAACAAATTGTCTTGCGCAAATCTCAGAAAGATTGGAGACCAGTCATTCGATAGATTATGTGGTGCATTTCTAGGAATCTGAATTTGACATTAGAACAAGTAAAGATCCACTAACATTTTCACAAGGCATAGAGGGAAGTGATTCTAGTAAATGGATCAATGCCATGAAAGAAGAGTTAAAATTCATAGATCAGAATCAAGTCTAAGATCTTGTTGAGTTTCCTGAAGGGAGTAAAAGAGTCGGGTGTAAATGGGTCTTTAACATCAAACGCGGCTCAAAAGGCAACATCGAAGGACATAAGGTTAGATTTCACTTAGAAAGAAGGCATTGATTATAAAGAGACATTTTCTGAAGTATTTAAAAAGGACTCCTTTAGAATCATTAAGGCATTGATGGCTCATAATGATTTAGAAATACATCAGATAGATGTGAAAACAACTTTTTTAAATGTAAATTTGGATGAAGTGATCTACATGGAGCAGCCAGAGGACTTCTCAAAAAAGGGCAAAGATCACCGACTATGTGGGCTTAAGAAATTGATATAGGGGTTTAAGCAAACTTCCCGACAATGGTATTTAAAGTTCAACAATACCATTACTGCCTTTGGTTTTATTGAAAATATTGTTGATCGATGTATATACCTAAAGGTCAGTAGGAGTAAGTTCATAATTTTGATCATGTATGTTGATGATATCATGTTGGCTAGTAGTGATATTGGCTTATTTTATGAAATGAATGGTTTCTCTCTAAGAACTTTGAAATGAAAAGTATGATTGAGGCATCCTTTGTGATCAAGAATCGAAATTTTTTGAGATAAAAAATAAGGGCTATTAGGATTGTCTCAGAAAAGTTACATAAAAAGAGTTATTGAGAAATTTGGCGTAAAAAGTTGTTCATTGATGGCAAGCATTAAAGACGGTATTACAATACATGGAAGGAACTAAGGATTACCAGCTTACCTTCAGAAGAACTGATAGTTTGGAGGTACTTGGATACTCAGACTCTGATTTTACCAATTACTCTGAGTTTGTGGCATGGTTTAAGGTCACAATATATGGTTTATGGCTGAAGAGATTTATCTTAGGACTTGGAATTGTTGACTTATAGCCAAGCTGTTAAGAACGTATGTCCTTAGAGTATTTTTCTCCCAATAATAAGTATTTAGTGAAATTTTAAATACTTAAGTGGTAAAGATAAAGTACAAAAACAAATATGTCCATAACAATCATATGTTAATGATTACACTTTAAAATGACATATTGCAAAGATGGGTTGTATATTTATACCCATAATGTGAATATGATGAAGTGATAATTAATAAATACGATAAGTATTTTGTTATTGGACATTAAAGGATATCTATTATAGTTGTTTCTGTTTTCTTATATTTTCACTTAATATGTACATTGAAATTATTGGATGAATAATGATAAACTAATGTATACAATAAACATGAATTAGAACCCAAAGGCATTACAATATTAGTCTTAATTATCTCAATGAAAGTTCGTGTGTTAAATTTAGTTACTGGTGTTGTGGTACATGAAAAAAAATCTGTTGATTATATAACAGAAGACCGACATGACTCGTATTGATAGCTAGTTTAACATTGATATTATGGAACTTATGAAATGTGTTTTGAGGTATGAAAAGTTTCAAGAAATAAATTTGCGCAGTATTGTTAATTTTCTGTGATAAGCCCATGAACGAAAAATATAAGAGTTTTATTTAAATTCTGTGATAAGCCCATAAAATAAAAGTATTATTTTATAGGCATATAGGCCAAGTGGAAGAATGTAAGAGTTTTATTTAGATTGTGTCACACACACCCATCTTATCAGTTTGAAATAGTTCAAAACCTTATCGATTAACATTTGAGTTATGAATGGATAAGAATTGCTCCTAAGAGAAAAAATTAAAACTCTATATCTTTAATTATAGTCAGATACAAACTCTTAGATTTATTGATGGTTGGAAGTCCATAAATAGCACTGGGAGGTTCAAGGGTTCTTACCTACAACATTAGAGTACCTCTAGCCATCGAAAGACACTTATAAAGCAAAAATTATTAGGATGATCCTTCTCTCATAATCAGATTAATTCTTCATCAATTAAATGAATAAATGTATATACCTATTTATCATGTTAAATATCAATGAAAATCATAGAAAATTAAAAATTCGGTTATTAATATCATGTTAAAATAATTAACAGCCAGTCCTCAAGCGTTTGCTGCTGGAAGTTCATCATTTGTGGCTGAGGCAACCGGCGTGGGCAATGGCTAAAGGGAAGAATCATGTGCAAGTGTGTTGCTGTGTGGGGAAAGGATGATCTCTGTCTTGGTGGGGCCAAAACAAGGGCACTTGGTTTTTCTTGCGTGGAAAAGACGGTACTGGAATGTGGAGCATGCAGCAGTTGACTTTTTTTTTTTTGGAGAGAGAATTGCATTTGACTTATTTTGAATAACGGCACTCTAGTCACTACAAGGAGAAGGCCTTGTAGCAGCACTTTTTATAGTGCTGCAATCATGCTCAACGGAAAAGCTTGTGATTAACGGCGAAAACATGTACCGCCGTGTTATATTCAGGCTCATTCCACCATTTGTTGGCGCATTTACAATGTTCCTATTTTTTGTGGAGCCAAGTAAACTATAACGGCGACTTTATTGTCGTTAAATCCAAAGAGAATTCCACGGCGTTATGTTACATCGCTATTAGGAATATTATGAATTTATAACGGCGATTTGAAAACAAGTGCCGTAACAAGTAAAACTATACGTTCTGTTCTGTTTCGCATACCAGGGTACACTTACCTTTCACTTCCGTTGCCTCCCACTTCTTCTCCAAAAAAAAAAAGTGGCGCCTTTTGATGCTACTCTTCCAGTTTGGCTTTGCCCACCTAGGACGCAGGAGCTGTTGGGTTTCCACCCCAATCGATGTGCAGTTTTGCCCATCAGGAAAGTATGTTAGTTTTGGTCCCTAACTAATGAACAAATTCTAGGTATGTGATTTCCCAATTTGTCCGGCATAAAACAAGTAGGGTTAACTCGAATTCATACTTTTTCCCTCATTCAGATTACAAATCATCACTAATTAATAATTACCGAGTACACAATTTTACACTTATTGCATCGTCTATGTTTTATTTTCCATGGAGTGATATTCAACTGGATTCATGTGATTAATTATTTATTGATACCTCAATATGGGAACCAAAGAGAAGAAATTGTGCGAAGAGATCATGTGTGTTGGGAAAACATTAATCTGGGCCGCAATTGGATTTCCTTTTTTCCCTTTCCTTTTTTCGTTCCATCATGATCTTTTTGAGCAATATCTCTGTCTTCTTACAAAAGGTACAACTATGGGTGCTTTGTTTGTTCAAATATGTGGGAGAAGTGAACATGCATTTTATGTGAAGATGCTTTGAAACAATAATGATCAAACCCCGTTGGTTATGATCTCTGAATAGATTTTATCTTCATTTTGTTTTGTAGAATTAGTATGATTGAGTTCAATACGGATTGACATTGTCATATTAGGCTATATATGACAATTATAGCTAGCTGCAGCTCTTTCTACTCAAGAACATGTTCTTTTTAGGCAAAAAAGAATCTGCTAGAATTTATATATATTAATTATATTTATATATATACAATTTAGAAGGAATCCAGAGGGAAGCATCCCATGGCCACCTGCATGTTCTTAAGTTGGAAATGATTAAAAAAAATGTGATTATGATTAACTCATTTATTAATGCACTAAGATCCAATATATCGAAAACGAATATACAAATAAATGCCTTGCTTAGAAATTGAAAAAGATCTTAGCATTGCTTATATATCATGGTCTGGTTTATATTCAATATCAATCTGCATGTAGTATGTCAGTTGGATTTTGCCATAAATCCAACCAAAGTTTCCCATGATGCAGAGCAAGAGACGCACTAAATTCATTGAATTAATCCTGATGGGGCTTCACATGCTTTTCATTTGACTTTTCAAACAATTTGACCTACAAGTTATAGGATACCTCGAAACTCACAAGTATCTTCAAAAAGTGCTACCTAGTACAAAGATAAGGTATATATAATATATATATTTTTATGTACCTATTTAGTTACTTGGTTTCTTACATGTTTATGAATATATATACATATAAATCTAATTTGGAGAAAGTTTCCTGCTTCTGAGTTTTACACTTTAAGGTTATTCCCTTGTTTATTTTGGAGAATTAATGTTGTGGTAATGTCTTCACATGCTTTTAATCCAAATAATGCCTATGCCTCCCTGGAATATAAATAATAAATATTATTATTATATTGTTGCTTGTTTAAAAAATTTTATCATAAAAGGTTGATTCCTTTTTCTTTTCTATGTTCAGTATCTGAATATAAAAGCCACCAACGGCACTCGGGCTTCAAGGTGCAACCATTATCTCTTGCATTGCCGCATACCTAAAATTGTTAGCCAATCTCTAGGTGGTTAGAGGTAATTATTCCATATATGAGTGTTTGACTACTGTTTGACATGGCTTGTCTTATGTATATAATTACATCCTATCAAATACTTCTATTGCATGTGATTCTCGATATCTTTTGGTGTTACCAAATTATAAATTAAATAGTACTCATGGACTCAGTTATATACTAAATGGTACATCTAAACACTACAACTAGTATATGAAGATTTTTAAATAGCTAACCAAAGCCCACATGTTCCATGTTTGTGGAAACCTGTTGTTGTTGGTTTAAATTTGTTCCGACTAGCATAACAAAGGGTTATAGTTTACCATTTTGGGCGTTTTCCATCATCTATAAATGGAATATATATATATATATATTTATATAAATGGAACTCTGTAGTAGTTGTTGACTGTTCTTGGATGATTTATGCTTCCCAATAATGACCTTCTTCCCATGGACAACCTCTTGGGAAAATCTTATTTGCACAATAGACACTTAGTTGGAAGGGGTTTTTGATTTCTACTTTCAATATAGGAAGCTAGCACGGCTTTGTTCTACCTCCTACTTGGTTTGAACTCATTCCTTCGGGTTGATCAGTTTGAATTCATTCCTTCTTTCTACTTAACCTCCACATAAACTCACAAATTGTCAACTTTGACTTGCAATTATAAATCCCGCAAAGCGATATGTGCTTGAACCTACCTTGAGCTTGGTTTAAGAATTTCCAGGGTTTTAAATCCGGTACATATGTTGAGTATATTTAAAGAAGTTTACATACTCACATGCAAACCATCTTCTGCTTATCTAACTTGTTGTCTTCCTTTAGATCAATCTCTAATTATGTTTTGTGCTCGTCATTTAGATGGAAAAAAGTTGGATGCATCTGCCCGATATACTTATGTCACCTACATATGCTCGTGGGGTTAACCAATTCCTTACACTTGCCTAAAACAATGCGGCTGGAAGGAATCGCATTCGGTGTTCATGTCGTCTCTGTTGTAACAATTTCTTTCTTCCTATACATGATATGGAGACTCATCTTTTCATAAAAGGGATTAATCCAACCTACACAGAGTAGATCTTTCACGGAGAGGAGGAAACACGTCCATTACCTAAGGACGATGACGATGTTGAGTCCAATGATGCAGACGAATACATAGATGACATGGAGGGTATGTTAGATGACATA
Source organism: Platycarya strobilacea (assembly GCA_036898215.1). NCBI lineage: Eukaryota > Viridiplantae > Streptophyta > Magnoliopsida > Fagales > Juglandaceae > Platycarya > Platycarya strobilacea. The sequence continues at coordinate 40,619,197 of CM072545.1, read as the reverse complement.
CGGGCGGGCACATCCTTTGAAGTTCCCGAAGACAGTACTACATTCCCAACATCTACATCTATGCCTGAGCATGTGTCGACGTCATCTTTTGACAAGCTTTTAGAGGACATCCAACTCTATCCTGGTTGTCGTAAATTTTCTAAACTATCATTCGTTGTCAAGTTACTGCATATCAAAACACTTGGGCATTGGTTAATCCAGTCATTCGATATGCTTCTTAGCCTATTGCTAGCTGTCTTTCCTGATGCTGTATTGCCACAGTCATATCAGGAGTCAAGGTCATTGGAGCGAGGTTTAGGCTTCAAGTACCACAAAATTCATGCTTGCCCAAATGATTGCATCCTATATCGAAATGACCATGCCAATAAGAATTCGTGCCCTAAATGTGGATGCTCCAGGTGGACGTCAGATACACCAAGGAAGAAACTTATCCCTCAGAAGGTCCTGCATCATTTTCCATTGAAACCCAGATTGCAACTCTTATATATGTCTGCAAAGATAGCATGTGATATGAGATGGCATAAAGAGAAATGTGGCTCCGATGAGACTACTATGATACATCCGGCCGATTCAGCATCGTGGAAGGCATTTGATAACAATCATAGCTGGTTTTCTAGGGATGCTCGCAATGTTAGGCTCGGGCTAGCAAGTGATGCGTTCAATCCCTTTAACAATATGGCTAAACCTTATAGCATTTGGCCAGTGATTCTTATACCATATAATTTGCCTCCATGGTTGTGTATGAAAGATCAATTCTTCATAACATCCCTTCTAATTCCTGGTTCACGATCACCAGGGAATGATATTGATATTTATTTGCAACCATTACTTGACGAACTACTTGAACTTTGGGAACACGGGGTATCGATATATGATGCCTCCACATCAATGACTTTCACTTTACATGCTGCACTATTATGGACAATCAACAACTTTCCTGCATATGGTAATCTTTCTGGGTGTTCAACCAAAGGCAAACTCGCGTGCCCAACGTGTAATGAGAATACTGACTCACTGTGGTTAAAGTATGGTCGTAAGCATTGCTATATGGGACATCGTCGTTGGTTACCCCATGACCAAATTTGGAGAAGGAGAAAGGGCTTGTTCAATGGTAAAGAAGATCACCGCGGGCCACCAAACCCGTTAAATGGCTCAGAAGTGCTACGTCAACTAGCACATCTCGGGGAGACTTCATTTGGTAAACATGGGCGGAAGAGGAAACGCATGCCCGATGAGATGAACTGGACGAAGTGTAGTGTATTTTTCAAGCTACCTTATTGGTCGAAACTTATGTTGCGGCATGATTTAGATGTTATGCATACTGAAAAAAATATTTCAGATAGCATCTTTGGCACTTTAATTAATGCTTCCGGGAAATCAATGGACAATGCTAATGCACGTCGTGACCTTGCACTTTTGGGTATATGAAATGAATTACATTTGAAATGTGAAGGTGAACACTTTACTATGCCTTGTGCATTGTACACATTACATGGTGATGAGATGAGTAAATTTTGTAAGTGGTTAGCGGACGTGAAATTTCCCGATGGGTTTGCTGCCAATATTGCCCGATGTGTTTCTGTACGCGACTGCAAAATATCTGGGATTAAAAGCCACGACAACCATGTGTTCTTACAACGTCTACTTCCCATCGCAGTTAAGGGTTTCTTAAGAAACGATATAGCATCGGCATTGATTGAACTTAGTAGTTTCTTCAAAGAGTTATGTGCACGGACATTGGATATAAATCGTCTGGAACAACTTCAAAAAGATATCATCATAATTCTATGCAAACTTGAAATGATATTTCCACCTGGATTTTTTGATGTCATGGTTCACCTTGCTGTCCACTTACCCCACGAGGCCATACTTAGGGGTCCAGTACAATATAGGTGGATGTACCCATTTGACAGATATCTAGGCAAATTCAAGAGGTACGTTAAAAATAAAGCATGCTCTAAAGGTTCAATTGTCGAAGCCTACATTCATCTCGAATGGTTGACTTTTTGCTCAATGTATCTCGAAGATGTTGAAACAAGATTCAACCGGCTTGACCGCAATGTTGATGGTGGAGAAGAGGAGACAATAGACGGCTTCTCAATTTTTAACTAGAAGTCCGTCCCTTAGGTATGGCCACTACTGTCCAACTTGATAAAAAAAACTACTCAACATTGCCCGTTGGTACGTCCTAAACAACTGTGTAGAGATTGGTTCATATCTCGAGTATGCATCCTATCTTTTTCAATGATGTCTCTTATTTATTGGGCACGAAGAATAGCATATGTATTTTATACCACATTCCCTTATAGTTTTCATAGTAGAATATTCTATGTTTGTTGTTCAGGGAGCACCATGATCTTTGTAGTCAAGCAAATCCGTACTGCGCGGATCGTACACACCAGAGCGAGTTTTCAACATGGTTCAAGAAACGAGTATGTCATCTCTATTGGCGTATTTTGTAATTCCATGTGTAAACTGATTATGTGATTCTACAGTTGATTAATGTTGTTGATTTTTAAACAACTTGTTTGTAGGTTAAAGAACAGCGTGCCATAAACCCAGATGGTGTGTCCGCCGATCTATATGCGCTAGCTTGTGGTTCTAAAACTTGGGTTACATCATATGCTGCTTGCATAGTTAATGGAAAAAGATTTCATACGAAGGAGCGTGAACTAAGACGGCATACAGCAAACTCAGGCGTATTCGTGAAAGGTGATCCTCAATCCAATACTGAGGACTTCTATGGTGTTATCCATGATATCGTGGAGTTACACTATATGGGATGCTGTCATGTTTACTTGCTCAGATGTACATGGTGTGATGTCAGTGATCGAAGGCGAGGGATACACGTGGATGCTCACATCACTAGTGTCAACATGGACAGAAATACTTATAAGGACGATCCATTCGTGTTGGCATGCCAAGCTTCTCAATGCTTTTACATAAAAGACCTCAAGGTTAAAACTGGTAATTGGTGTGTCGTGCAAAAGTTCACCAACCGGAATGTATATAATATTCCACCGCGCCTTGCAATGGCGGATTTAAACGATGATGAAGTAGATGACGAGGATGCCTATCAAGAGAACGATTACTCAATTGATTATGCTTCTGTCTAGTGTCCTTTTGTAGATGGTGATGGAGGATTAAGTAGGATGGACATTGCACCTGCTGTTATTGATGCACGAGGAGTGGATGAGGTTGTTGTTCATGCTTGAATCAGCATTTATTGATGATGCCTGATGAGTGCACAAAAATGCACTCTAAATACTCTATTTAAATACTAAAAGAAATGAGAAAACAATGGATATAACTCATGTTATTAAAATTAATGGTCATTTATCTTGAGATAGATATAAGCATGATTTAATATATTGATGAGAATATAAAATGTCATATTTTCCTCTCTTAATGTTTAATACTTTATTCTTATTTGATGCCTAAATATACTCATTATTCTTATATTTTGATTTAGGACACAAATAGAGGCATTAGGAGCAAATGAAGATAATTGCGGAATTTTAGACAGTTCCGACATCTTTTCGTAATATGGGCATAACTCTCTCATCCAATCTCCGATTGAGCTGATTAAAGATGATCTAGAACCGCAAGATAAATATCTATAACTTTTATGTTTTGTGTTTGAAGAGATATCCACTCAATCTAAGACAAAATCGACCATAAAGTGGATGCACCTGCACTTGACGTTCCTGGATATTTTTCAGCCACTTGCATCAAATCCAAATGTCATCATAATATTTTCTAGCAAGCACTCCTACACCAACTTGGAAATTCAATGATCAATTCAGATACAAGATGAAGTGCACTCAAGTTTCTTCAAGATAAATTATTTGACCACAAGATATTAAGTCATACAAGACAACTAATAGATAGATAAGCAAAATTGAAACACTCAACCTACAAGCAAAATCCAGCTCATGCATGGTGGGAAAACAAATGATCAAAATGACAACTCACAAATCACTTGGATTCAAGAATAGCACATGGCAAAATAAGTTGAAATTGTGATGATTTTGTTATGACAACTTGCATGAAGGATGCTTATAAATAGAAGGGAGGGGTGTGTGTTCTAAGACCATGCTTAGTGTGCTTGGATACCTTGGAAGATACATTGTTTTTGAGAGCTTGAGAAAAGAAAAGAAAAACCAAAGAAGAGAGAAGAAAATAATGGTTGGCTCTTCCATATTATCCCTTAGAGAATTTTTGTTGCATATTTTCAATATGTGTAATTAATTTTCTAGTAGAGTTAGGGATGAATTTGTATATATGATGGTATTTGTAATTGTTTTTTATTCATATATGTGTTCTTCAAATATTAAACTCTTTTGTTTAGTCATTCGAAATTTATTATAAATGTTTTCGTCACCAAATAATCTTAGAATTTATTTCATTTATAGATTCAGTCATGCTTTTTCTATTAAATGCAATAATCCTTTGATTATGTTTGGTTCAATTGGTTATCTATTTTAATTTAATTCTCTGCTACAATATTGCTCTACGAGTATATTGTCGACATTGAATTTCTTTAATATCGATAACAATTCCTGTTCTTATATTGTGACAAATGATTTTTCGAAAGATTACATTTGATTTAAATCTGGTTATTAATGTTTTATTTTCCGATTGAAAATTTGGACATAGAATTTTCAATTGAGTTATTAATAAATCGAAAATAATTAAAATACCAATTATATACAAAGGATTCCCGATGCTTTACTTTTCGCACTCATCTAAATCTTTTTATTAATTTCGTTACTGTTCTTCAATTTCTCAATCCATCTCTCTGTGGAATCGACACCCCAAAGCTATACTGCAAATGACCGCGTTATTCTTTGGGCGTAATCAAATTTTGGCGCCGTTGCCGGGGAGACGGTAGAAGAATTTGTAGTTTTTTTAGTAGTTTGTAAAAAAAAAAAAAAAAAAAAAAGAGCGGTAGCTTTGTTCATTTTCTTTTAGCTTTCTGCATCTTTATTTTATTTTACTTTTCTTTTCGTAATTATTTTTTTTCAGTATTACGCTTTTCTTTACTTTGCATGCGCAGGTACAGAGACGCTTTTGGACGGTTTGCTAGTAGACCCGTGCTAGAATCAGATTCAGAATCTAATTTTTCTAATCACTTGTTTGATAATTCTTCCAATTCTGACGCGACGAGTGAACACATGGACCAACCTGTTAGAACCCTCCAAGATTATCTTCATCCCGCACGAACAACCACACCATCCTGTATTATGTTCTCACATAATGTTCGTCATGTAGATTTTAAAACGGGAATGATACAATTACTTCCGACTTTCCATGTTCTAGAAAATGAAAACCCCTATGTTCATATTAGGGAATTTGAGGAAGTAGTTGCAACATTTCACGGTCAAAATACCACTGACGAAACGGTAAGGCTAAAGTTCTTTTCTTTTTCTTTGAAAGATAAAGCTAAGAGTTGGTTGTACTCACTAAGACCACGGTCTATTGGAACATGGAGTGAGATGACTCAAGTGTTTTTCAATAAATACTTTCCCCAACATAAGACTAATGCTTTAAAAAGACAAATCTCTACCTTTGCACAAAAGGATAGTGAGACTTTGTACCAGTCTTGGGAAAAATTTAAAGAATTACTAAGTATGTGTCCCCACCATGGATATGAGAATTGGCGCTTAGTGAGTTATTTCTATGAAGGCCTTACGCCCAGGGAACGTCAATTCGTGGAAATGATGTGCAATGGAGAATTTTTACAGAAAAATCCCGATGAGGCCATAGAGTACCTCAATGAGCTTGCTGAAAAAGCTCATACTTGGACTGGACCTAGTGCTACTGGTAGCACAAACAGGTCACGACCTACAGGAAACTTGAGTGGTGGTATTTACCATCTAAGGGAGGAGGATAACCTTAAGGCTAAGGTTGAAATGCTCACCAGAGAATTAGAGTTATTGAAAACTAAAAACTCAAAACCAACACACACGGCTAATCATGCAGAATCTTTTGGGCCATGTGTTGTCTGTGGTGGGATAGATCATCATTCCCAAGAGTGTCCTACACATACTAACATGAATGGTATGTATGAGGAACAAAGTAATGCTCTAGGTATGTACAAAAAGCCCTTCACACCTTACTCTGAAACCTACAACCCAGGATGGCGTAATCATCCCAACTTCAGCTGGAAGTCTGAAAACCAGCAGCCTGGACAACTCTCTAGATCATATCCTGCACCATACCATGCACCTCAATCTTCTAGAAATTCTTTAGAAGATACTTTGCATACTTTTATTGAAATACAGGGTAAGACTAATCAAAAATTTGAATCTTTGATTATGCAGGTTGTCGAAGAAAATAAGGAAATCAAGAGCCAGGTGTCTAAAATAATGAGTTCATTGACTATGAATGAGAAAGGTAAGTTTCCTTCCCAAACTCAATCTGTACCTCATGGTCAACATATGGCACAAGGAGATCTGAAGGACGTAAACGCCATTGTGACACGAAGTGGTAAGTCTCTACGTGATCCAATAATAGAAAAAAAAAAGGATGTAGAGAAAGATCAAGATAGCAGCAGTCCTGAGCTTCCCAAAGAACTTGAGGTAACAAAACCTGAGGAACCTGCGGTAACAAAAAATCCTGATAAGGTACCTTTTCCTCAAGCATTAAAGTCAAGCAAACAAACTCTAGATCATAACAATGATATTTTGGAAAATCTTAGACAGGTAAAAATTAATCTTCCTCTTTTGCATGTAATTAAACAAGTTCCTACTTACGCAAAAATTCTCAAAGATTTGTGTACAGTTAAGAGGAAGCATTATGTGAAGAAGACTGCATTCTTGACAGAGCAAGTTAGTGCTCTAATTGAACAGCGGATTCCCCCTAAGTACAAGGATCCTGGATGTCCAACAATCACATGCAACATTGGCAATCATGAGCTTGGACAGGCCTTGCTAGATTTAGGGGCTAGTGTAAATTTGATGCCATATTCTATTTATTTGCAATTAGGATTGGGAGAAATCAAACCAACTTTTGTGGTGTTGCAATTGGCTGATCGTTCAGTTAGAGCACCACGGGGTGTGGTAGAGGATGTTTTAATTCAAGTTGACAAATTTTACTATCTTGTTGATTTCTTAATTCTAGACACTAGTTCTGCTGTAGAAACCACCTCTAAAATTTCATTAATTTTAGGTAGACCTTTTCTTGCTACTTCTAATGCTCTTATCAATTGCAGAAATGAATTGATGAAACTCTCTTTTGGCAATATGACTCTTGAGGTAAATAATTTTCATATTGCAAAACAGCCAGAAGAGGATGTCGAGTGTCATCAGACATACATGATTGACTCACTTATAGAAAGGGATGTTCTTACAACTCATGACTCAGATCCCCTTGAATACTTTATTGTTAATTCTGAATTTAATCCTATAAGTGATTCATCTGATGTATTTGACATTTGTGCTATTTTTGACAGAACTCATGATTATAGCACACAGGCATGGCAACCAAAGTTTGAGAAGTTGCCTGAAAAAAGAGAAAGACAGATTCCTTCAAGTAGGGAAGCCCCTAAAGTTGAATTAAAATCCCTACCTAAGGGTTTAAAGCATGTTTTCCTTGGTCCAGGTGATACTTTTCCTGTTATTATTTCATCTGAATTATCTGAGTCCCATGGTGAGAAATTAATTCAGATTTTATGCAAATATAAATCAACCCTAGGATGGAGTATTACTGATATAAAAGGCATTAGTCCCCTAATCTGTACTCATAAAATAAATTTAGAGGAAGGAACTAATCCTCGAAGAGACCCCCAGCGTAGACTTAATCCCACAATGAAAGAAGTTGTGAAAAATAAAGTATTGAAACTATTAGATGCAGGAATGATATATCCTATTGCTGATAGTAAATGGGTAAGTCCTACGCAGGTTGTTCCTAAAAAGTCAGGAGTAACTGTGATAAAAAATGACCTTGGAGAGTTAGTCCCTACAAAACTGGTGACTGGTTGGCGGATGTGCATTGATTACAGAAAATTAAATGCCGCCACACAAAAAGACCATTTTCCGCTTCCTTTTATTGATCAAATTCTTGAGCGGGTGGCTGGTCATCCTTTTTATTGCTTTCTGGATGGTTATTCTGGTTATTATCAAATTGAAATTGCATTAGAAGATCAGGATAAAACTACTTTTACTTGTCCTTTCGGTACTTATGCTTTCCGCAGAATGTCATTTGGACTATGTAATGCTCCAGCTACTTTTCAACGTTGTATGATGAGTATTTTTAGTGATATGGTTGAAAAGTGCATGGAAGTTTTTATGGATGACTTGACTGTTTTTGGATCTTCTTTTGATGCATGTTTAATGAGTTTAGAAAGAGTACTGACTCGTTGTGAAGAAAAAGAATTGGTTTTAAATTGGGAAAAATGTCACTTTATGGTACCTTCAGGTATTGTTTTAGGGCATATTATTTCTTCCAAAGAAATGGAGGTTGATCAATCAAAAGTTGAATTAATCTCTAAATTGCCTACACCTAGAACAATCAAGAATATAAGATCATTTCTTGGTCATGCGGGTTTTTATAGGAGATTCATACAGAATTTTTCTGCCATATCTAGACCACTATGTAACCTCCTAGCTAAGGATGCCCCATTTGAATGGACACAAGCCTGTCAAGAGGCTTTCAAAACATTAATTGGCAAGCTTACTTCAGCACCCATAATGCAACCACCTGATTGGAATTTACCTTTTGAAATTATGTGTGATGCTAGTGATTTTGCTGTAGGTGCTGTTCTTGGACAACGAAAAGAAGGGAAACCTTTTGTCATTTACTATGCTAGTCGAACTCTAAATAATGCACAAATGAATTACTCCACCACTGAAAAAGAGTTGTTAGCTGTAGTATTTCCTTTGGATAAATTCCACGCTTATTTGATTGGTTCTCCTATCATTATCTTTACAGATCATGCAGCCCTTAAGTACCTTTTTACAAAGAAGGATGCTAAGGCACGATTAATACGATGGATTTTGCTTTTGCAGGAATTTGACATCACCATCAAAGACAAGAAAGGAGTGGAGAACGTAGTGGCAGACCATCTTTCTAGACTCACATTCGAGGACACTTCTGACCACATACCAATCAAAGATGATTTTCCCGATGAGCATTTACTTTCTATTACTTCTCTACCATGGTTTGCTCATATTGTGAACTATTTAGCTGCAGGTGAAATACCAAAGGATTTTAGCACCCAAGACAAAAGGAAATTCATGATTGAGGTACGAAAATTCTACTGGGATGACCCTTACCTTTTCAAATACTGCCCTGATCAAATTTTAAGGCGTTGCATCCCTGATGAAGAGATTGCAAGTGTTTTGGAATTTTGTCATTCCCAGGCTTGTAGTGGCCACTTTTCAATGAAGAAAACCACTGCAAAATCCTGCAGTGTGGATTTTATTGGCCCACCTTATTTAAAGATACAAATATCTATTGTCGCTCATGCGAAAGATGTCAAAAGTTAGGAGCTATGACCCGTCGTAATATGATGCCCTTAAACCCAATTTTGGTAATTGAAATTTTTGACTGTTGGGGCATTGATTTTATGAGACCATTTCCTCCTTCTTTTGGATATTTATATATTATTGTGGCAGTAGATTATGTGTCAAAATGGGTAGAGGCAGCACCTTGCAGGACCAATGATAACAGGACGGTAATTAAGTTTATCAAAGAAAATGTATTATCTCGATTTGGTACCCCACGTGCTATCATTAGTGACCGAGGTACGCATTTTTGTAACCGTTCTTTTGAAGCTTTAATGAAAAGATATGGAGTGATACATAAGCTTTCTACTGCATATCACCCTCAGACAAGTGGACAGGTTGAACTTGCGAATAGGGAAATTAAACAAATTTTATAAAAAACGGTCAACCCGGATCGGAAAGATTGGTCTTTGAGACTAATCGATGTGCTTTGGGCTTACCGTACAGCTTTCAAAACTCTTTTAGGCATGTCACCTTATAGACTTGTTTTTGGAAAATCTTGTCATTTGCCCGTGGAGCTCGAGCATCGAGCATATTGGGCCATTAAACATTTCAATTTTGACTTGGAAAAAGCAGGAAAATTTAGAAAATTCCAATTGACGGAATTAGAAGAATTGAGAAATGATGCTTATGAAAACTCCAAGATCTATAAGGCTAAAATGAAAGTATTTCATGATAAAAATATTTTGAGAAGAACATTTAAGCCTAATGATTGAGTATTTTTATATGATTCAAGACTCCATAAGCATCCAGGAAAACTTCGATCTAGATGGACCGGCCCTTTTATAGTAAAAAACATTTTCACAAATGGGACGGTAGAAATAGAAAATCTAAAAGATGGATGTATCTTCAAAGTAAATGATCAACGCCTCAAAATCTTAATTGATAGACAAATTCTAGAAGTGGAAGACATTCCACTTATGGACCCAGTATATCAATCTTGACCATCTCCAGGTATGTTTTTCTTTTATTTTATTTTCGTTCATTTTATTTTTGTTTATTGTTTACTTTATTTTGTTACAGGTTAATTTTATTTTGACAAATACCATCTTTGATGCCAAGCAAGCCACCCACATCCCACATCAGGTGTATTCTACCTTATTTAGTTATTCAATTCTGATTCTTAAACATTGAGGACAATTTTTCATTTAAGTTGGGGGGTGGGAATACAAATCTGTTATTTAAACTCTGTGGCATATTTCAATCAATATATAAAAAATTGCCAAATTTTTTCACACAGACATCTTTTCACACATGATACTCATGTTCATTCATAACCATCTTGGTGAATTCAACAAATCCATTTTAAATCATTTTGCTAAAACATCCACAGAGCCATTTATGCACTTCTCCAAACTTTGTGATAATATGGTGATTTGACACATGTAACAAAAGAATTATTTTGCTCAAGTATTCATGTGAATTTTGTGAGAATTGAGAGCTTACAAATACAGAAATTGTGATAAGTATCTATTGATCTGTTGAATTTGACACTTCTTTTGAGAATATCATTACATGGTTTGTGGTAAGATGGTGGATATACTTGGGATATGACGAAAGTCAACTTAGGATTAACGTTTGAGCCTTTCAAGCTGAGCCTTTTCATCATAGATCCCTAGCAGCCAATTTTGAGCCAATATACACATATGGCCTTTTCTTTTCATATCTACATCATCCATACCTCTCCACATTGGAGTATAGCTTATACACTATATTTTCCTACCATTTTACTTCCAAGTGTGTACTAGGTGTGAAATTATCATAAAAAAAAAACCATGACAAAAATGGCATGGTGCTAGATGTGTCCATCAAATTATTCATGAAAGAGTTCATCAAATTGCGAAGACACCAGTGGCAAAAGAAGATGGAAAAGTGTACTTAGTCAAAAATCTAAAAAATTGAAAAGTACATCAAAAGGAAAGTATAATCTATTGAAAAATTTAACAGATTCCCTTTTATGTATACTTGGAAGTTTTTGAAATCTCTTCACCTTTTTTTCTTATGAACCCCAACCCTAAACCACATTACAACCCTTTATGTTGATTTTTCCGATCCTAAGTATGCTTGTGGAAAGAATGGTAGAAATCTCATTTGTTAGTATTCCTATCATAAGATCAATGTTTACTTGTTACTTATATATAATTGGCTAAATTTCCATGAGAGTAAATGTACACCTTTGTCAACTCCATAGAGAGAACCCATACATGAAACACTTCTATACCCGTGAGTTATGGAGTTGAACCTTTTTGCTTAAGATATTCTAATGTTGCATGTGTCGAAACCTCTGATTTGATAAAAATAGTTTGGAACACATACACACTCTGTGGATTGCTATATTTGATTTACTTGTGAAAGGGTTATTGAATTTCTAAGATTGTTTTGATATGTAAATTTGAAAAATGTGTCTTGATGGCTCCTATGTGTGATTTTCTTTGGTCTTTCTCATCATTTTGCATGAAAATTGCTAGAGACTAGCAATAAGTAAGTTGGGGGGCGTGATGAGTGCACAAAAATGCACTCTAAATACTCTATTTAAATACTAAAAGAAATGAGAAAACAATGGATATAACTCATGTTATTAAAATTAATGGTCATTTATCTTGAGATAGATATAAGCATGATTTAATATATTGATGAGAATATAAAATGTCATATTTTCCTCTCTTAATGTTTAATACTTTATTCTTATTTGATGCCTAAATATACTCATTATTCTTATATTTTGATTTAGGACACAAATAGAGGCATTAGGAGCAAATGAAGATAATTGCGGAATTTTAGACAGTTCCGACATCTTTTCGTAATATGGGCATAACTCTCTCATCCAATCTCCGATTGAGCTGATTCAAGATGATCTAGAACCGCAAGAGAAATATATATAACTTTTATGTTTTGTGTTTGAAGAGATATCCACTCAATTTAAGACAAAATCGACCATAAAGTGGACGCACCTGCACTTGACGTTCCTGGATATTTTTCAGCCACTTGCATCAAATCCAAATGTCATCATTATATTTTCTAGCAAGCACTCCTACACCAACTTGGAAATTCAATGATCAATTCAGATACAAGATGAAGTGCACTCAAGTTTCTTCAAGACAAATTATTTGACCACAAAATATTAAGTCATACAAGACAACTAATAGATAGAGAAGCAAAATTGAAACACTCAACCTACAAGCAAAATCCAGCTCATGCATGGTGGGAAAACAAATGATCAAAATGACAACTCACAAATCACTTGGATTCAAGAATAGCACATGGCAAAATAAGTTGAAATTGTGATGATTTTGTCATGACAACTTGCATGAAGGATGCTTATAAATAGAAGGGAGGGATGTGTGTTCTAAGACCATGCTTAGTGTGCTTGGATGCCTTGGAAGATACATTGTTTTTGAGAGCTTGAGAAAAGAAAAGAAAAACCAAAGAAGAGAGAAGAAAATAATGGTTGGCTCTTCCATATTATCCCTTAGAGAATTTTTGTTGCATATTTTCAATATGTGTAATTAATTTTCTAGTAGAGCTAGGGATGAATTTGTATATATGATGGTATTTGTAATTGTTTTTTATTCATATATGTGTTCTTCAAATATTAAACTCTTTTGTTTAGTCATTCGAAATTTATTATAAATGTTTTCGTCACCAAATAATCTTAGAATTTATTTCATTTATAGATTCAGTCATGCTTTTTCTATTAAATGCAATAATCCTTTGATTATGTTTGGTTCAATTGGTTATCTATTTTAATTTAATTCTCTGCTACAATATTGCTCTACGAGTATATTGTCGACATTGAATTTCTTTAATATCGATAACAATTCCTGTTCTTATATTGTGACAAATGATTTTTCGAAAGATTACATTTGATTTAAATCTGGTTATTAATGTTTTATTTTCCGATTGAAAATTTGGACATAGAATTTTCAATTGATTTATTAATGAATCGAAAATAATTAAAATACCAATTATATACAAAGGATTCCCGATGCTTTACTTTTTGCACTCATCTAAATCTTTTTATTAATTTCGTTACTATTCTTCAATTTCTCAATCCATCTCTCTGTGGAATCGACACCCCAAAGTTATACTGCAAACGACCGCGTTATTCTTTGGGCGTAATCAATGCCACGCAAGGATACGATACCAATGGATGGTGATGGTAATAGAGACATTTCAGATGGTGAAGATTTGTCTACATCTGAATAGTCTATTTCGAAGTGAAAGGTACTTGCAAGATCATGGAATACTATACAATATGGTGTTGTAGCTAGGTACATCCATTGGTATTTACTTGGTTGATAAAGCTAATTTTCATAATTCTTATACCAAAATATCATGTTTGTACAGGCATATTCATGGAGTGGCTCTAGCATCACGAGTAAGTTGTTTTGCCTTTTTTCAAGTAGAATAAGTCATGTATGATCTAGAGAAGAAATGAGCTTTAGCACATGGTAATAGAAAAGCTTTTTAGAAATTTGGTTTTGGTGGACGAATACATATTAAGTGCATGCATCAAATTGTCAAATTGTCGGCACTAACAATATATTTGCTGTGCATTTTGTTAATGCAGGCGTTTGAGTGTTATGCACAAGTGTAAAGCATGTGTACAATGGAGATAGTGCAGAATTTGGTGTAATTTATTTTATTATTCTTGTGATTAACACGAACGGCAAAGCTCCCACAACCCTTAATTACTCAAATATATAGTGTATTCAGGTTTTTATTTCCTAGTGAGAGATATTCGAAAAGTTGTGGGTTGCAAATGACCAGTTCTTTGAGTGCAAACAGGTGGTTTCGAGAACTATTAGTGCAGCAGATGTTTAAAAATGGCTTCTATATATTTCTTAGACTAAAAATATTTAAAAACATATATTATTGGTGTGGCAGGAAATTAGTGTTCTGACAAAATAAAAAATATATTATTTGGCAAGAAATAATTTGCAGCTAAAAAAAGATCATGCAATATTATTTTTAACATTATACCTCGCAAGAAGTTATTGGTGTACTGAATAAAAGGGTTATATAATTTACAATAAAGAATTATAAGTTCAGAATTATCTCATATATTATTTGCAGCAGTGAACCTCATTCATGTTAAGTGAAATTTAAAAATGACTTCTATATATTTCTTAAATTGAAAACACTTAAAAACATATATTATTGGTGTGGCATTAAATTATAGGGTACTGACAAAATAAAAAATATATTATTTGGTAAAATTGCAACTTAAAAAGATCGTGCAATCTTATTTTTAACATTATACCTCGCAGGAAATTATTGGTGTACCTAAAAAAGGGTTATATAACTTCAGTTCAGAATTATCTCATATATTATTTGCAGCAGTAAACCTCATTCCAGTTAAGTGCAATTTGAAAACGGCCAGCACACTACTAAATTAAAATACCTTTAAACAAGTGTTAATATACGTAGTATTGCATTATGTTGTGGGCGGGAACTTAACATTTGTGGGCAAGGTGTTATTGGGGGGAAAGTGCCACTTGGATGGATAACATAACAGCTGAAAAAAGAGTGGGCGGGAGAAATGAATTGTTTAAGGGTATATATGTAAAAAATTTCTACCAAACCATATATAGCTACGTTTGAGATGATTTTGATTGTAGCAGATAGATGATGTCATATTTTGAAAGGACAATACACACTACCTGCATTGTATACACTATATTGCCAAAGCAACAATTATTTGACCTTTAAAGGGAACCTAGCGGAAAACTGGGAAACATTGGACTAGAATTGGGAAAAAGGTCGGCTGAGTCAAGGAGCTGGGAGAATTGGTAGAGAAAATCATCGAGGTTTATTGGGTGGCATAAAGCCTTCTTCCTCCAACTTGATTACAAAGTGTAATACAACTATTCTTGGTAAGGTATGTGTTATATAATTTATTCCTCTTCTTGGGGGGAAGAGGTTTAGGGGGAGGGGGGATGTGACTCTCTAACAAGTGTTTTAGCGAGTTTTTTTTTCTTTTATTATTTAAACCAAATAAAAAAGTACATACAGAGGGGGTAAAAAAATTGTATTTTCGTTTTTGGATTTTTTTTTTTTTTTTTTTAGGGGGGCGGGGGCTAAGTGGTTGTGTTTGCTTTGGGGGGTTGCACTTAAAAATTTCATGTGAATCCTATATGCGCTAGTTGTGTTTGTGTCCTAAACATCATGTTTTAATTTTCTGCCTATCTTTTCAAATCTTGATTGCACCCCAGTATTCATATGTAGTGATTTCTACTTTTCTAACTTCAGTTCTAACTTGTTGCATTACAGTCGATAGAATTAGTAACGCTATGCAGAGGGATGAAAAGTATGATCATTGTTATCATCATATAACAATCTGAAGCTCTGTGTGGTTCAAAAACAGTCTTGAGTTTTGATGCTATATATACAAACTGCATGTTAGAAAGTGTATATGCGTGAGTGGTTTTTATTGCCCATATATTTTGGCATGCTTTTTTTAGGACATGATTAATCTGCCTAAAACAGGTCATATAAAAATGGCATGCTCATATTCCAACATGTATTGGAGATTCACATGGCAATATGTCGTTTAAGTTACCAATTTTTTTAATGCATAGTATCATTTTATTTTTGCAATTAACTTTTAGATTAAAATCTAATTCAACAATTTGTTATTCATCCTACTTAGCCCCATTTTAAGTTGACATGTAGTTTAATGTACACCAATGGTTATTAAACGATGAATTAACTTTATTTGAAGGTAAGCACACACTGCTGCAAGTAAAAGGTAAAAACTTCCCTTCTAGTTGTACTTAAACTTTTCAACATAGAAAAATAAACTAGACAGACATAAACCCTTTTTCTACTCACATTTGGGTCTACTTTTGTATGTGCAGCTATCGAGTGAAGGATAATGTCAACCAGTGACATATCAGGTAAATATTAGATCTCCTCACCTTAGCATGAGAAAAAGGGTTTTAATCAATACAATGTATTGTATATTTATATTGTGAAAAATGATATTGTTTTCTACACTGAAAATAATGCACGCTGCGTAGAAATATAAACTCCTTATTAGGGGTTTTATACTTATATATGCTGATGACATAATCAAGCCATTAGGGATGATTATGACTTGTTTTAGAACCTTGGGAAATTCTCTGGATTTGTTTGTTAATTATTGAACTGGTGTTTGTTTAGCTGCAATATGAAATGGGCAGATTGGTGGGAGGAATATGGTGATGTTATTAAGTACCTACATTTCCAATCTGGTATAGCCAATATTCTGATTCTTGTTCTCAATTTTTCAAAAATAAAATAGGCATAATGAGGGCTCTTGGTGGTCGAGGAAGTAAAGGAGGACGGTGTCGACGTCCTATACCACGTCAAAGACAGCGGCACTTAATGCTTGGCCAACCACGTGGTGCAATTCTGAGTAGGAATACAGAATCAAATGAAGCTGAGGCTATCTCTGATGAGGAACTACAATGTCATTCAGGATTTTGGGATTTGCCATGCAACATTCCAATAATACCGCCCTTAACTACATTAGCAGATGATGGTAAGCTTAACGACAATGTATATTATTTATTCAAATTAATACACAATGAAGCATGACAATACAAATTTGTTCGATATTAAATAGATGGACTTTCACACGCAAACTTGTGTATATTTTTTATATGTTAATAAATGCGGCCATTGTGCCGATATTAGTACCAAGTCCACAAAAGAAATGTGGACGTGGGCCCGCACAATGCACCGAGTTTGATAAACTTAGAAAGCATGGAAAGGTGCCATTGAAGATAAATGATGGAGAGATGGCACCGTGTTGTGAGAACGCACAAATGTTCACGACAAGGATCAATTGGATAGTGAAACACCACTGTAACATGAGCCACGCGCGCTGGACTGATGTACCAAAGTCTGATAAGGATGAGTTGATCGAACGTGTGCTGGTAGGCTTTGCATTCAAGTAAATGTTGTGACTTTGAAAGTTAATTCAATTATCATTCAAATAGCATGATACTTGGGTGTAGGAGGACTTTGAGTTGGACTGGGACCTGTACAATCATCGCATGGCAGTTTGGAAACAACTCTGCAAGCGTTTTAATACTGTCCATTATGAATTGCACAAGAAGTACTTGACTTTCAGAAGCCATGAAGAAGCTTTGGCTAGTGGGAGTAGCATGGTCGACCCAATAGTGTGGGAGACATTGTGTGGGTGATGGGGTAGTGAGTCATTCAAGGTATAACCTAATGTTAAATCATTAACCATCCTTTTTTCTTGCTCTTCTTCAAATAGGCACATTGGCATTATATTATAGTGTTAACATTTAGGTTATTATGACAGAAAATATCGGAAAAAAATCGAGAGAATCACAAGTTGCTGAACATTAATCACACTTCTGGCCAGAAATCCTTTGTCCGTAGATTAGAGGAGATGGTACGTAAAATTCTTGCCCTCCTAAAAACATTGCATGTATGCATTTTATTACTTATTGGTGTGTTACGAATAAATCTTGTCATTTGGACTATTATGTCAAAAAGCTAGAATGTAGGCCTATCAACATTTAGCATTGCTTATATACACTTCTGGTCATAAATTTATTTTTGTTGTTTGCTCAATGTCCATGATGGAGACCAAGCCATGCAATTTACTTTATTTACTGAAGCGGTATAAAAGAAGATCCTTGCATGGTGTGACTTCTTGTTTCTAGGCAAATAAAAAAGTGTTTATGCAATGGATATCGTATTTAATATTGCACTTCTAACCAGAAACATGCAGGCTGGTGTTTCCTTTCACTGGGCTGTGTTTAAGGCAATTGAACCAAATGCATTTGCCTTGATTGAACATGACACTAAATTAAATTGCTTTTCTTCAAACATGACAGTAAATTAAACTGCTTTTCTTCTTGAAGCGTGATGACGATGTCGACCAAGTGGATTTCTTCAAGTTGACTCGTTATTCAGAGAAGAAAGGAAAATTCGTGACAGATGCCGCGGAAAATCTACATGTGAGTACGAACCCCTTAATATTTTCATTAGTTTCCTAAATGCTTTGAGAAAGGGTAATATTATTTCAATTGGACCAAAGTGTGGCTTTTCAGCATTATTAGAGTTCGGTTATAATAATTGTTATTAATAATGTATGTACAGAAAGAGATGATTGGTAAAAGGGATTTATTAGAACCCGAACAGTGCACGCTAGATGTAGCAGCAAGCATATTTAGGGAGGTACTTAGGTCCAAACCTGGCTATGCAAGAGGGCTAGGGGAGATGGTGATCCCTGAGTGTCACGCCCCGATTTTTCGCATCGAATACAACGTAAAACGACGCATCCGGACAAGCAACACAAGGCTACTTATCCTACGTAAATATAAAAGGGAGCATGCATGCATCTAAGCTTACTAATGAAATGCAATGCTGAACGCAGCTGGAAGAAGTAAATTCCCAATATGTGCAAAGAGATCTAACTCTCGCATCAATAGACCACATGGCATACTATAATTACACTTCTCATAACATTGCATTTACAACAATATTCTGTATTTACTCTTACATAACCCAGTTAGTTTTCTCTAAACAAAAACTCATATCCTACCATCATCCAGTACTCTTACTTCTTCACTTGATTACGTACGCGGGGTCATCTCCACCAGAGAGGAGCATTCCATAGGACCCTCAGGGTACCTCAGAATCTCCCGTGCTGACCGAGTCTCAATGCAACTATCTATCCCTGCAACAACATCTATCATTCCATAAGGAATGATAGATAAAAAAGGATAAACATAAAAGAGTGAGATTTACTAGAAATCTCAGTAAGTACACAGTTAACGAAATAAAGCATAGATAACCTCAACTATCATCATACATAATCATACTCACCAACATATCACTTATAAGAATACTTTATGTAACTCCACAAGTCAATTACCCATCTTACCATACAAACTTAAATCTTAGCTAGACCCATCATCACATACAACCTTAGATCTTAGCTAGACCCATCATCACATACAACCTTAGATCTTAGCTAGACCCATCATCACATACAACCTTAGATCTTAGCTAGACCCATCATCACATACACTTATACTTTTCACTTTATTTCTTAACCCCATAGGTTTCTTTTATTTCTTATCCACGATGGGCGTTACGTCTCGCCGTCCCCATCGGGTCTTACTTATCACATAACCTCGACAGGCGTTACGTATCGCCGTCCCTGTCGGCACGTCAGTCATACGGGCGTTACGTATCGCCGTCCCCGTCATGACGTGACTAACTCATTAATCATACACTCATCAATCATCCGGGCGTTACGTATCGCCGTCCCCGTTATGATGAGTCTCGTGTCAATCATCCGGGCGTTACGTCTCGCCGTCCCCGTTATGACACGGAACATATTATTATATCACGGCAGGCGTTACGTATCGCCGTCCCTGCCGGCACGTCAGTCATACGGGCGTTACGTATCGCCGTCCCCGTCATGACGTGACTAACTCATTAATCATACACTCATCAATCATCCGGGCGTTACGTATCGCCGTCCCCGTTATGATGAGTCTCGTGTCAATCATCCGGGCGTTACGTCTCGCCGTCCCCGTTATGACACGGAACATATTATTATATCACGGCAGGCGTTACGTATCGCCGTCCCTGCCGGCACGTCAGTCATACGGGCGTTACGTATCGCCGTCCCCGTCATGACGTGACTAACTCATTATCATACACTCATCAATCATCCGGGCGTTACGTATCGCCGTCCCCGTTATGATGAGTCTAGTGTCAATCATCCGGGCGTTACGTCTCGCCGTCCCCGTTATGACACAAAACATATACACATAGTACTGCGGGCGTTACGTCTCGCCGTCCCCGCAAGGATCAATCACACGGGCGTTACGTCTCGCCGTCCCCGTGGAGATCACAATTTCATATCACAACAGGCGTTACGTATCGCCGTCCCTGTCGGCACGTCAGTCATACGGGCGTTACGTATCGCCGTCCCCGTCATGACGTGACTAACTTATCAATCATACTCATCAATCATCCGGGCGTTACGTATCGCCGTCCCCGTTATGATGAGTCTCGTGTCAATCGTCCGGGCGTTACGTATCGCCGTCCCCGTCATGACACGGAACATATTCTTTATATAAATTGTTTTCTTTCTTTATATTCTTCTCTTATACACATGAGTTATTTCCACCTATAACTCTACCCATTTGAAACACCACTGCTATTCTAAGAAAGCCTTGAATCTAAGCAAAACTGGGTATCTCGCTCGAGCGGGTGTCGAGCGAGTGTCGAGCGAAGTCACGGGTTGGAACTCGCTCGAGTGGGGTATCAAGCGACAGTCAAGCGAAATCACGGCTCAAGGGGTTTTTCAACCCAAACCAAGCAATCTTTTCACACCAACCTTATTTTTACTCATTAGAACATAATTCTAGGTCCTTACAATTTTCCTAACATTTTACAATCACCAAATCATATCCAAAACACCATAGATTCCAAACACATCATTCAAGCCTAATTCAAGCTCCAACCAACAACAAACTAAATTCCATCAATAATCTACTTAATCTATGCTAAGATTAAGTTAAATTGTATACTTACAAGTTTCTCCAAAGCTTGGTTGAATGATCCAACTAGCCCTTGCAACATTCCTCCTCAAAGCACCCACTTAGCTCACTTAGGTAATGTTTGGAGGTTAAAGGGTTAGGGAAGCTTCTTCTTTGGCTTCCTCTCCAAGTGGACGTGACTCTCCTCTCCCAAAGGTCTCCTATGATCTGAAGATAGCTATATATATATAGAGGAATAGATGGCTTGGGGAAGAAGAGAAGGAAACAAACCAAAGCAATGGGTTAACCCAAACCGTGTAGGGTATGGCATGTGCTGTCCAACCTTGGTTAGTCTAAGCCTCATCCATATCTCTCAAGATCTCCAATGATTTCCATCCTATGGCTATGCTTCTTCCTCATCTAAAATTATCTTAGATCAATGGCCCCAAATAATCACCAAATATAGATATAAAAGTAAGCTCCAAAAAGTCCAAAATACCCAAGATGAGCTTAATCTGGCCATTGGCTTTCCTTGCATCCTCAAGGCTTCTAGAACACTTTCTCCCTCTTTGGCCACACGTCCAAGACCTCCTTAGCACCCTTAGAGTGGCTGGAAAATATCTCATTACCTAATTCCCAAGGTTTGGTTACCAATTGGTTGGAAACAAAGGGGATAGTTGACTGTTTTGGCTAATCAGATTAGTCCTTCACTCTTGTTCGGTTCTAAGCTAATTATTCTTCTAGAAGCTCTTTCTCCACCTAACACATGCTCTCATACATGTATCTAGCAGATAACCATGAGGAGAACCAATCAAATTCGAACATCTAAGGTGAGGTGGTGAAGTGATTTATTTTCGGGCTCCAGTTTGCACTTAAAACAGATCAGTCCCATTCCATCCCAATTAATCCATTGATACACTTCGATTCTCTAAAACCTTCAGTCATAAAAGTTATATATCTATGTCTTAGGGTTCTATAGGAACTGGAATCACTTCATTTGGAGTTCGTATGACCAAGTTATGATTTTTCTAATAAAATTCGACAGATAAACCCGAGAACACCAATCCGGGTACACCAAATGTTGGATAGATGATTCATCTTATTTCACACGAAATTCACTAAATAAAATCTCCTCATTTTCCATATCTCTACACACTTGTCCAGATCTTAGGATAATTGAGAAAATAATCCAATGGCTTAATCTTATCCAATGCTCTTAGTCAACTTCAAGTCAATACTTATCTATCTTCAATTCAGACCTGGTACTTCAATATCCATTTATTATTTGATTAAGTCCATATCTCTTAAACCTAAAAACATAAAAGTTGTAGATATTCCTCTTAGCTTTCCATAGCCTCTTGAATCACTCAAATCCGACATCAAATGAGCAAGTTATGACCATTATACTAAAAGACGTCTGTATGTCCCTGTATTTCGCTCGAGCCAGACATCAAGCGAGAGTTGAGCGAGATCTCGGGTCTAGGCACTTTTTCCACCTTAACACAAGTCACATTTATACCCAACCTTATTCCCAACCTTTCAATATAAGAATCCTATACATATATCCCAAAATTCCTAAAAATAGTCTTGGAGAGACATAATCATCCCACACATGAAAATTAAGCGGATATCTAAAAATCCGGGTTGTCACATTCTCCCCCCCTTAAAAGGAATTTCGTCCTCGAAATTCGAGAGTTCCACCTCAACACTAAAATATATATATCAGCGTGTACTTAGAAAAGTTCTATAATCAGTAACACCAATGTGGCTGCCAACATTACTCTTCTCCTTTGACACATTCCCTAAAAAAAAACTTAAAGTATATGAGTAATTTAGAACCTTGACTTTTCCAAAAATCTCAATATATTCTCCAATAAAATTCAACAATTATGAATAGTTAAACTGGCTTCAGTCGATTTCTATGCTCTATCCACCAAATTTTCATCCATATTCCATCTTTTGTAACTTAAAACTCTCTTCCATGGCAATCACAAACAATATTTTCTCCTTCGTAAAACTCCAAATCCCTATTGATTCCTTCAAGTCAGCGTAATTGAAGCCTCTGATCATAATCAACATCATGTTTGTGCTATGTACTCCCAAAATTTACCACATAAATAGCCTCAACACATACCAAATCACATCCAAATGGAACCAAAGGTTACCTTTTCAGGACTGTGTACTTGTAGATATCATGCCTTTATAATCAAGATCAACATTTTGCCTATGCATCAGTGGTTCGTTTATACCATTTTCCTCATCTGAACTCACACCTTCAAAATTTATTTCCTCAATCACCAAAATTTGCCAACCAAATCCACACTTTTCCATCCCTGAGGAAGTATTTTCTTAAAACTCTTATATCCACCATTGGACTCCACTCCATCTTATTCTAATTATTGTAAACTCATCAAGTTTCAACATAGATCAAACTAGCATGTGAGGTCAGTGCTCCAAAATTCAAATCTTAATTCAGATCAAGTCTCCAAAAATTCTAAAACTTTACATACTTTAGGAATCACTTTCCAAAATTCTATAGGATCGATAAACTTGTAATCTTTCACCATTTTGCAATTCTTCAAAATTTACAACTCCAGTACCTAAATTTTAAAGAATTCACTCCTACTATGACATTTCCTTCTAAACCTCGATATTACAACAACAGCCTAAGTCGATAAAATTCAAGCCTACTACTCTTAAACATTTAGATATTTCTTGATCATAACATCCTCATACTAGAACCCAATCTTTAATCTGCTACAACTAAGAGAACTAATTCAAATTCTCTCGACAGAAAACTATCAAGCTGATCGGTTAACCTCAAATTCTCAACTTTGAAAGAGAAATTCTTTACCACTTGATATAATCCAGCAAAGTTTTCGTCAAATCTCACCATAAAGACTTTAAGAATCCATGTATACTTTACATCTCCATATACAATCATACAATAAACCTCATCACTCCAGAGTCAATGAGATAGTCATCACGCTTCCTTATCAATCTGACCTTGCCACTAATGATTCCGACATCCACCAATTGTCAATTTCTACTCCTATCACGTAATCTATCTTAAAAATTCTGATTCTTGAAATCTCAGACACTCACAATTCCATGAGAGAAACCAACTTGACCCAATCTTATCCAGAATTTAAGCCTCTCTCAATCAAATCAAAACCTATCTTAATACCATGTGATCATTTTTCCTAGGACATTCATGGTTTACCCAGAGTCGTATTGCTCTGATACCATTCTGTCACGCCCCGATTTTTCGCATCGAATACAACGTAAAACGACGCATCCGGACAAGCAACACAAGGCTACTTATCCTACGTAAATATAAAAGGGAGCATGCATGCATCTAAGCTTACTAATGAAATGCAATGCTGAACGCAGCTGGAAGAAGTAAATTCCCAATATGTGCAAAGAGATCTAACTCTCGCATCAATAGACCACATGGCATACTATAATTACACTTCCCATAACATTGCATTTACAACAATATTCTGTATTTACTCTTACATAACCCAGTTAGTTTTCTCTAAACAAAAACTCATATCCTACCATCATCCAGTACTCTTACTTCTTCACTTGATTACGTACGCGGGGTCATCTCCACCAGAGAGGAGCATTCCATAGGACCCTCAGGGTACCTCAGAATCTCCCGTGCTGACCGAGTCTCAATGCAACTATCTATCCCTGCAACAACATCTATCATTCCATAAGGAATGATAGATAAAAAAGGATAAACATAAAAGAGTGAGATTTACTAGAAATCTCAGTAAGTACACAGTTAACGAAATAAAGCATAGATAACCTCAACTATCATCATACATAATCATACTCACCAACATATCACTTATAAGAATACTTTATGTAACTCCACAAGTCAATTACCCATCTTACCATACAAACTTAAATCTTAGCTAGACCCATCATCACATACAACCTTAGATCTTAGCTAGACCCATCATCACATACAACCTTAGATCTTAGCTAGACCCATCATCACATACAACCTTAGATCTTAGCTAGACCCATCATCACATACACTTATACTTTTCACTTTATTTCTTAACCCCATAGGTTTCTTTTATTTCTTATCCACGATGGGCGTTACGTCTCGCCGTCCCCATCGGGTCTTACTTATCACATAACCTCGACAGGCGTTACGTATCGCCGTCCCTGTCGGCACGTCAGTCATACGGGCGTTACGTATCGCCGTCCCCGTCATGACGTGACTAACTCATTAATCATACACTCATCAATCATCCGGGCGTTACGTATCGCCGTCCCCGTTATGATGAGTCTCGTGTCAATCATCCGGGCGTTACGTCTCGCCGTCCCCGTTATGACACGGAACATATTATTATATCACGGCAGGCGTTACGTATCGCCGTCCCTGCCGGCACGTCAGTCATACGGGCGTTACGTATCGCCGTCCCCGTCATGACGTGACTAACTCATTAATCATACACTCATCAATCATCCGGGCGTTACGTATCGCCGTCCCCGTTATGATGAGTCTCGTGTCAATCATCCGGGCGTTACGTCTCGCCGTCCCCGTTATGACACGGAACATATTATTATATCACGGCAGGCGTTACGTATCGCCGTCCCTGCCGGCACGTCAGTCATACGGGCGTTACGTATCGCCGTCCCCGTCATGACGTGACTAACTCATTATCATACACTCATCAATCATCCGGGCGTTACGTATCGCCGTCCCCGTTATGATGAGTCTAGTGTCAATCATCCGGGCGTTACGTCTCGCCGTCCCCGTTATGACACAAAACATATACACATAGTACTGCGGGCGTTACGTCTCGCCGTCCCCGCAAGGATCAATCACACGGGCGTTACGTCTCGCCGTCCCCGTGGAGATCACAATTTCATATCACAACAGGCGTTACGTATCGCCGTCCCTGTCGGCACGTCAGTCATACGGGCGTTACGTATCGCCGTCCCCGTCATGACGTGACTAATTTATCAATCATACTCATCAATCATCCGGGCGTTACGTATCGCCGTCCCCGTTATGATGAGTCTCGTGTCAATCGTCCGGGCGTTACGTATCGCCGTCCCCGTCATGACACGGAACATATTCTTTATATAAATTGTTTTCTTTCTTTATATTCTTCTCTTATACACATGAGTTATTTCCACCTATAACTCTACCCATTTGAAACACCACTGCTATTCTAAGAAAGCCTTGAATCTAAGCAAAACTGGGTATCTCGCTCGAGCGGGTGTCGAGCGAGTGTCGAGCGAAGTCACGGGTTGGAACTCGCTCGAGTGGGGTATCAAGCGACAGTCAAGCGAAATCACGGCTCAAGGGGTTTTTCAACCCAAACCAAGCAATCTTTTCACACCAACCTTATTTTTACTCATTAGAACATAATTCTAGGTCCTTACAATTTTCCTAACATTTTACAATCACCAAATCATATCCAAAACACCATAGATTCCAAACACATCATTCAAGCCTAATTCAAGCTCCAACCAACAACAAACTAAATTCCATCAATAATCTACTTAATCTATGCTAAGATTAAGTTAAATTGTATACTTACAAGTTTCTCCAAAGCTTGGTTGAATGATCCAACTAGCCCTTGCAACATTCCTCCTCAAAGCACCCACTTAGCTCACTTAGGTAATGTTTGGAGGTTAAAGGGTTAGGGAAGCTTCTTCTTTGGCTTCCTCTCCAAGTGGACGTGACTCTCCTCTCCCAAAGGTCTCCTATGATCTGAAGATAGCTATATATATATAGAGGAATAGATGGCTTGGGGAAGAAGAGAAGGAAACAAACCAAAGCAATGGGTTAACCCAAACCGTGTAGGGTATGGCATGTGCTGTCCAACCTTGGTTAGTCTAAGCCTCATCCATATCTCTCAAGATCTCCAATGATTTCCATCCTATGGCTATGCTTCTTCCTCATCTAAAATTATCTTAGATCAATGGCCCCAAATAATCACCAAATATAGATATAAAAGTAAGCTCCAAAAAGTCCAAAATACCCAAGATGAGCTTAATCTGGCCATTGGCTTTCCTTGCATCCTCAAGGCTTCTAGAACACTTTCTCCCTCTTTGGCCACACGTCCAAGACCTCCTTAGCACCCTTAGAGTGGCTGGAAAATATCTCATTACCTAATTCCCAAGGTTTGGTTACCAATTGGTTGGAAACAAAGGGGATAGTTGACTGTTTTGGCTAATCAGATTAGTCCTTCACTCTTGTTCGGTTCTAAGCTAATTATTCTTCTAGAAGCTCTTTCTCCACCTAACACATGCTCTCATACATGTATCTAGCAGATAACCATGAGGAGAACCAATCAAATTCGAACATCTAAGGTGAGGTGGTGAAGTGATTTATTTTCGGGCTCCAGTTTGCACTTAAAACAGATCAGTCCCATTCCATCCCAATTAATCCATTGATACACTTCGATTCTCTAAAACCTTCAGTCATAAAAGTTATAGATCTATGTCTTAGGGTTCTATAGGAACTGGAATCACTTCATTTGGAGTTCGTATGACCAAGTTATGATTTTTCTAATAAAATTCGACAGATAAACCCGAGAACACCAATCCGGGTACACCAAATGTTGGATAGATGATTCATCTTATTTCACACGAAATTCACTAAATAAAATCTCCTCATTTTCCATATCTCTACACACTTGTCCAGATCTTAGGATAATTGAGAAAATAATCCAATGGCTTAATCTTATCCAATGCTCTTAGTCAACTTCAAGTCAATACTTATCTATCTTCAATTCAGACCTGGTACTTCAATATCCATTTATTATTTGATTAAGTCCATATCTCTTAAACCTAAAAACATAAAAGTTGTAGATATTCCTCTTAGCTTTCCATAGCCTCTTGAATCACTCAAATCCGACATCAAATGAGCAAGTTATGACCATTATACTAAAAGACGTCTGTATGTCCCTGTATTTCGCTCGAGCCAGACATCAAGCGAGAGTTGAGCGAGATCTCGGGTCTAGGCACTTTTTCCACCTTAACACAAGTCACATTTATACCCAACCTTATTCCCAACCTTTCAATATAAGAATCCTATACATATATCCCAAAATTCCTAAAAATAGTCTTGGAGAGACATAATCATCCCACACATGAAAATTAAGCGGATATCTAAAAATCCGGGTTGTCACACTGAGGCTACAAGAGAAACTGAATGTAAACGAGACAAAGAATACACTGCTACGTTGGACCGACACAAGAAAGAAGCTGAATTTTACAAACAAAAAGTTGAGGAAATGGCAGCCAATCATATCTTGATGATGGAGCGGCAGTTGACAACCAATGAAGCACTAGAGTATTTATTGGAACACGATCGGCAGTACAACAGAGAGCCTCTTGGGGAGACTTCCCAGGGTGCTAATTGGTTCACCTAGCTTTTGAGATGATGATTTTTTGCTTTTTGGTAACAGGGGTGCAATAGACATGGTTATACTTTGGTGCCTGTTTTTTGATAATGGGCATGTCAAGAATGCATTACTTACTTTTTTGGGAGGTAACTACACCAGGATTGCTGTAAATGGTTATACTGATGAAATGGACTAGTGATATGCTAACAGAAATGGCTGGCTGAGGCATTCCAATTGAAAAAGGGTAATTAATTCACATCTTTACAGCTTGAACACATTTAGAGTTGACTAGTATTTGCTTATCTGTATCCTTCCACTCAGTTGGGAGTGGGAATTTTATTTAACTCAATTATTGCACTGTTAAATGCTGCTCACACTTGAAGGATTTGGATTGCAGACTTCTCATGTTAGAGAATGGAGAGCAATTTTCTACCTACGACAAAAGTATCAGGCTAATACAAGGTAATGATATTTTCCATGCCACTACAATACTTTTCTGATAGCATGAATGTACACAAACCGGCACAAAGATAGTAATAATTGTATATTGAAGTCGATATTCAAGCTGTCACATAGAATGGAAACTAAGGAATAGAAAGCTACCCCAATATTCGTTTGAATTGGGGGTTGCTGTTAGTCTGTGGCTCTATTATAAACATATCATGTATTAATTGGAAATTTCAATGTTTTGAAATGGTTAGTGGAAATGACACACAAGCATCTGATTATTTTTATACGTTTCAATCACCTTGCATGTACGTGATCAAAATATTCAATTTGATGCGACTGTAAATTCCTTGATTCTTCATCGTATTGAAACAAAAAACAAAAAATAAAGTAAACCTATTCATACCAGCCCAAATAGAAGAAATCATACTTTAGATCATATTTATTTTAACAACTTGGAAATTTTATTTATATTTAAAAGAATTTAACAAGTAGATGCCACATAGGAAAGTAAAAAATGATCACAATTTCATTATTCATATTGAAGCAAGTTCAGCAAGTAACTTTAAGATCCTTGTTAAATTTAAATTTGTATACTGTGATGTGGCTAGGATGGTTATGTTATGCATAAGTATGGATTCATCTTGCTATTGTTATGAGAATGTTAGCAAATGGCTTGTTTGTGAGTAGGTTGTAATTAATCGGCTTGAGCATGAGTATTTTCTATATGAGCATGATTTTGGAGCAAAGTCAATGTGGCTCTAGCTTAATTAGGAGTTTGAAGGCTGATCATTTGAGTGATTATATTGTCACATGATGCCTATTCACTGTTATTAGGTGCAGTAGACATTTTACAAAAATTCATCCAAGCACTTGTTAGTTTCACTACTTTTGCATCACAATTTAGCCTCCAAAAAGAGGTTAGTTATAAATAACTTGATTTTAATTATTTAGATCAGATATAATGATGACCACATGTGAATTTAAACTATTGTAATTCCCATGACTGATGGAGTCTTTGTTTGTAATATTGGCAGAAGTACATTTGGCCCTCCACCATGCTGAGAAGTTAGTGTTAGTTGGGCTGCATCTCCTCAAAGTTCAGGATCTTCATGAGGAGATTGATTAATTTCTTTTCTATGTAGATGTTGGTTGCAGTGATGTTGGAGATCTCACTCACTCCTGGATTAAAGCCTTGTATGATATATTAGTGCACCTATGCAGTACAATATTCCTGACCCCCTGTTAAAGTAATACATGTGACTAGTTATATGTGTAAGAAAAATTGGATATATCTAAACATTGTGTTGCCTTGATGATGCTATGTACACATGGTAACATATATTATGTATTTAGGCGTTTACATAACATATTTATGTAATGGGATGTTTGCAGTTAGTGTTTGCTGAAGATAGAAATATCTAAATCTATGAGCATTTAATGGAGAATGTTATAGCACAAGTAATTGTTAGCTAGCCATGACTACACAGGTTATAAATATAAATTAGTTGGCTTTGCTCGATATTTTATTAACTCATACTGGGCAGTAGTTAAAGGTACTGATCTACCAGTTACTCTCATTAAAATATTTGGAGTAAATTCACTAACACTAAATGAGAAATATTTATTAGAATATTCATTATTATTGCTCATTTATTGTTAGTGAATAATCGATCAAAATTACTATTTAGCAGTACTACTAATTAGGGATTTCTTCAAATTGAAGGAAATATGGACATCTAATCAACGGGGATGCTAGTTTATTTATACCCAAAAAAAAAGGAAAAAATATTTTAAAAAATGCAATTATATATAATATATAATTGTTGTGGTGAATTTGGTAATGCCATGGATTTGTTACGGGAATAAATTCATGATGTTATATTGCGGCAAATAGGAATGAAGAAATTCCGGCACTTTTTATTTTATCGGACTTGGGTATTTTTGCAGCAATATACATCTTAACGCATTAGAATATTTCTGTTAGATGATAATTGCGATTACAGCAAAATTAAGATGCGGCAATATATAGACCCCGACAATCAAAACCTGGGCCGCTACAATTTTATATTTCTTTACCGACCGATCACAGTACTAATAGCGGTGGGCCATAAAAGCCACTACTGAACTTTTGTTGCACTTTTCCCTAGCTAGTTGGACTAGCGGTAGCGAGCCTTTGGGTTTTATTAGCGGTGCCAATATTTAGCCGTGAAAGTAACAATACAGGCGCATAGCATCAAACGAAGCTACAGACTTGTAGCCAGCAGACTTTGACTTCGTTTCTTCGGCGCTCGTAAACCTGCGGGCATACGAATATGCGGCATTTTTTGCCACTATCAGCTACCAAAAGAACCAACGCAGAATTAGGTTATTCTTGTAGTGAGTAAAAGATGTGTATAATATCAACACCTATCCGAAAATATGGCAAACGACCTATTTCAACAAGGATTTGACTTATTATCACGTTTGTTTGTTTTTTTGGATAGAACTTATCATGTTTGTTGAGAAGTTATAAGTTATCCGGTCACATATATGTCTATATATATAGCAGAGGCAGAAAGCGAAAGAACAAAAACATAAAACGAAAGAGAAAAGCGAGCGAAAGAGAAATCTTGGAGAGAGCTGCGATATGTCGAAAGGTTGGTCTACTTCTTTTACCATCGGCTTCAGGTTCGATCCCGAGGACGAAGTCTTGGTGTCCTTTTATCTATGGCAGAAAATATACGGCCTGGATCTACCGAATGGTCTCATCGTTGAAGCCGACGTCTACGCTCATGAACCATGGTTTCTTCAGTACCGTAAGTTCTTCTTTTGGAACTTTTAATTTCTTCGCATGGTAATTTATTTGGATCTTTTTAATTCTGCCTCCTACGTACGTTGATTATTTTCTCATTGGTTTGAAACTTGGTGCATGTAGATGGCCGTAATGATCCCGCGTACATGACCGTGAATAATGACCGATATTTTTTTGTGAAGAGAGAGCCATATCTAGAAACGATAATGGGAAGAGAATCAAAAGGGATATAGAAAGGGATTCTGATGGAGGTTGGTGGAAGGCTAATACCAGCGACATGGAAATTTAAAACTCAGTGGGCCACGGCCCACGGGCCACCTCGTGGGTTACATGAAGTCGCCCACCTTCTTTAAATACAAAAAAAAAGAACGAATCCGGAAAGAAGCAATCAAAACCGACCGGATTATGCACGAATACAGCCTTGATTCTGATCATGCTCAAGTAAGTTCCATGCACACATGTGTTCATAATTAATTATCTCATCATAAATATTAATTAGATGTATATATATAGCTCCATCAATTAATTTAATTGTTAGTTTCTAATTAATCATTGACGTGTGTACTGTTTTAAAGCTGGACTTTATGTCGAATAAGGTATCCTGGTCATGAACTGGGGCGGACCTACAGCTAAGGGTGGGAGGCTACCACCTCCCAAAATTCACAAAAAAAATTATTATATAAATATATAATTTTTTTATATATAATTAAAATTACTCTCTCAAATATTAAAAAATAAATAAAAAATATCTTCCAATACTTAAAAAATTATCATTTATTATTTTTTTTGAGAAAAAAATTATCAAGAATTCTATTTTAGAAATAATAATAGATGAATTTTATTTTATGAAAGATCATTGTTGAGTATGTAAAAGAAAAGCTTAAGTTTATTTATTTATTATTATTATTATTATTTTGTAATAGTCTCTAACTAGTAATTTTTTTTTTCTTTTTTTCCTAATTCGAAGAAAAAAAGAAAATAAATGAAGAAAGAAAAAATATAATTATTATTTTTATATAATTACATGCAAAAAATATATATTATTTATATTTATACATATTATACATTTTATCAATCGCCTCCCAAACATCAAATTCTAGTTCTGCGCCTACTCATGAAGATGATATGCAGCATGCAGGACGTTTGACGACTGACCCATCAATATTGGAACAAGCATTTTCAGATAAGTGATATTCCATCATCGGAGCAAGCTCTTCGGGAAGGAAGTATCAATATCGGATCAATTACAAGTATGTTCGAGTATAAGTTGGATTGGACCATCATCGTCTCGGCCAGAAGCAGTAGATGATGATGATGATGATGGAATCAATAATTTCATTCTTAATTTCACCCAAGATAAATCTCAAGCATACTCGGAGAATATTTTAGTACTTTGAGACAAGTCCATGGATTATTGGTCTACGGCTTAATTAATTTACCAGAGGCAGATCATCAAAAGTGTAGAAATAGTACATGATTTGTATGATTTGTATGATTATTAATTAATGTAATAAGCCATTGTACGTATTAGATAAAAACTCTAAAGTCTTTTTTTAAAACATGGATCCTTAAAACATTCTGCTGTCAAACTGTTTTTCTGAATTTTCTTTGATGACTCCATACGTCCTTTGCTGTTGTGCACTCCCAAAGAACATGGATAGTACTTTCCTCTTATTCTAGACATATTGGACAGTCTGGTGCCTTCACTATTTTCCTTCTAAAAGAGTTTTAGATTTGTGGGTAATAAATAAGCCCTCCATAGGAAAACTTTTGCATTATTAGGAATTTTTAATTTCATAATATGTACCATACTTCTTCCTTGCAACTTGGAAATATTATTCACTTTTTGATAGTAAATTGGCCATATTAGTTTGTTTGGATATAGTTTGATAGATCACTAGCATCACTACTTTCCTTTTTCTCTTCCTTCTCATCACAGTGCCTTACTTCTCAAGAGGTTTGCTCCTATTAATATATGCATTAAGTGATTTGTTTCTTATTTTGGGTTTCTTCACATTTTAGAAGGAGTTAGCTCTAATTGGTGGTATTGAAATGTACCATATATGATGGAATTTTAATTTGGGGTCCCTTAGAATAACCATTATGCTACAATATATATGTTTGGCAGCCAAAAATAAATGAAATAGAAAATTGGTTTGATTGATCTAATGCATTCACAATCCAAAAATGGGGATTCTTGGAAAGGTTATATTGGGGATGAGCAGGACAACAAACAATAAATATGGAGCCACGCAGCTGATGCAACAAAGAGAAATGAAACTAAAAGACACATAACAGTAATGAACACCAAGATTTGAAGTGGTTTAGCTCAAACTGAGCCTACATCCAATGTTGGGTCGGTCTGAATCACAATAATATCAGAAGATGGAGTACACTTTAGAGGTTACAAAGCTCTCTCTCTCTCTCTCACAAAGCTCTCAAACCCTTGCTAAATGGCTCTCAAATCCACAAAATCAAACAAGAGGAAAAAGAAACGAACACTGTTGTGTTCGTCTTCTCACTCGAGCGGAATCTTCAGCTCCTCACAGCCCTCTACTGTTCAAATGCACGCGATCCTTATATAGGCGGTATCTCGCTCGAGCGAAACCTTCTAACTCGAGCGGAATACTATTCTAGACGGCGCTAACCCTAATTCCTGGAAGTAATGCAACCCTAGGATTGATTCTCGCTTGAGCGGAAGGTCGAGCAAGAGTCGAACGAAGTTTTTGCCTGGATCGAACTCTCTGTCTGATATCTCGCTAGAGCGGCTATCGGGCGAGGGTCGAGCGAAGTTACGGGTTGAGACTCGAAGTGCAATCTGATGTGCTTTATTCAAGCCACATCTCAACAAATCTCCACCTTGACTTGAATTGTCACAAGCCCCACAAAATTCATTCTTAAGACCCACAATTCCTTCAATCACAGAATGAATACCCAACACGAAATACGAGGTCTATCTTTGAAGAACTTAATTTTCACACGAAAGTCTTCAACACCATAGACGACATCTGAAGATTCACTATCTTCACACAAATGGCAATGCACCATATTACAGACTGTTTACTTGAACAAACGGCTTTTAAATACAAATGAAGACAACCAAATGTTCTTCTGCCAAAGTAAGAACCAACAAAAGCCTGCATGAGCATACACAAAAGGTAGCTAAACTGTCTTCTCTATCTACCAACTGTAGACCTGCTCTCACTATGCACCAATGCCAATAAACTAGAGTACCACATGTACTCCGCTATGAAACTCTCTGCAACTCCACCTTTTTACTATAACTCTCTCTCCTTTCTTGTAGAATAAAAGAAGAGACTGTTCATCAAATAGCAAGATGCGTTGTCTGCTTCAGTGACGATCTGTAGACAAGCCTGGCAAACTAAAAGCAAACTGTAGACTCTGTCGCTCAAAACCCACCTCATTTCATTCAGTTACTCTATGGAGTGAAATAAAACTGTATAGTCTGAGTAACGCTCTACCTTCTTGTCTGTAGATCATTTGTCTTCTCAAAATCAAATAAACTAAACTAAACTCTTCAATGATCATTGAAACAAATATGATTTTAATACAAAACAAGATTTTACATAAGATGTATCTTGATCAGAAATACTGCAAGAACCCTGATTCTATACTGCTTCCCAAGAATACAATGCAAACAAAAAATCAAGATTATTGTCTTCTGATCACACCAAGCAAAAGCTGCCGACTCATAAATGACCATCATGTTTGGCGCACTCGTATGTGACACATGCGAATGATATCTTAATCTGGAGCATGTGAGGATACTCCACCTTGTTACCATACTGCCCTCAAAGGAGTAGAGACTAACTGTCATCTTCATCGCTGTCATCACTACTAGAGGAACTTTCCTCTTTCTTTACATTTTTCAATTGAGGACACTCACTTCTGTAATGACCCAACTTATGGTAGTGGTAACACTTCACTTTTCTCTTGTTAGATCTAGAGCTACTGCAACTGGAACTACCTCTATTCTTCTCTGAACATCTTCTCCAGATCTATCACCAGATGAACATTTCACAAACAAACCCTCGTCTTGATCGTTCATGCCTAAACTCCCAAACTTTGTTCTCAATTCCTTAGAATTCAAAGCAGACTTGACATCTACTAATGAGATTGTATTTCTACAATACAACATTGAGTTTACAAAATTATCAAACGAAATAGGCAATGAACACAAAATAATTAAGGCTTGATCTTCCTCATCAATCTTAATGTCTATGTTCCTTAGATCTATAATAATCTTATTAAATTCATCTAGATGTGTAGAAATAGAAGTATCTTCCTCCATTTTGAGAGTGTATAACCATTGTTTCAAATACAACCGGTTAGTGAGAGATTTCTTCAAGTACAAGCTCTCCAGCTTGTTCCACAGATCAATCACGGTCTCCTCCTCTACAACTTCCCTCAAAATTTCATCTGATAGTGATAGTAGAATAGTACTGTGAGCCAGTTCTTCCTCATACTTTGACGATACAGGAGACTCACCAGTCACTCCTTCTACTACCTTGAACAGACCCTGCTGACGCAACAAAGCCTTCATCTTCAAGCGCCATAAACTGAAACTGTTATGTTCGTCAAATTTCTCTACTCCAAAATTTACTGAGGCCATCCTTTCAGATCTTCACAGAGCTCAAGAACACTCTGATACCAGATTGTTGGGGATAAGCCGGACAACAAACAATAAATATAGAGCTACGCAGCGAATACAACAAATAGAAATGAAACTAAAAGACACAAAACAGTAATGAACACCAAGATTTGAAGTGGTTCAGCTTAAACTGAGCCTACATCCACTGTTGGGTCGGTCTTAATCACTATAATATCAGAAGATGGAGTACAGTTTAGAGGTTACAAAACTCTCTCTCTCACAAAACTCTCAAATCCTTACTAAATGGCTCTCAGATCCACAAAATCAAACAAGAGGAAAAAGAAACGGACGCTATTGTGTTCGTCTTCTCGCTCGAGTGAGATTTTTTCGCTCGAGCGGAATCTTCAGCTCCTCACAGCCCTCTACCGTTCAAATGCACGCGATCTTCTATAGGCAGTATCTCGCTCGAGCGAAACCTTCTAGCTCAAGCGAAAAACTATTACAGACGGCGCTAACCCTAATTCCTGGAAGCGATACAACCCTAGGATTGATTCTCGCTCAAGCGGGAGGTCGAGCGAAGTCTCTGCCTGGATCACACTTTCTGTCTGATGTCTTGCTCAAGCGGCTATCGAGCGACGGTCGAGTGAAGTTACGGGTTGAGACTCGACGTGCAATCTGATGTGTTTTATTCAAGCCACATCTCAATTGGTTCAAACATACAATCGCCTTGAAGGCATACCAACGGCCTTTTTTAGGTGAACTGTCATCTTTTAAATAGGCTAGCAATTACATTTTTCTAAAAACATTTCTTATCCACAATTGTATTCATATCTAGGGACCCTGAGAGTAGTTCCCTTTGAATTGACATCTGAAAGCTGCTTTTATTGGGACAGAGAATGCAGGATCTTCTACTTATCAAAAAGAAAAAGAAAAGAAAAGAAAAGAGAATGCAAGATCTTCCATTTTTACTTCGAAGGTTGTTACGAGAACTGATGGATACTCAAAGATCCCTTTCCCCTTGTTCTCTAGCAACTGACGTATATCCGTCCAAACGAAGAATTCACATTTCCTCATTTCTCCCTGCACATAACAAGAACATTTAATTAAAATGATAAACCATACCCTGCAAAATGAAACTCAATATGCTAATTAACAATATAACCCATCTTGGTGATAAGTTACTAGTTAATGACCCTTGGGCTTATAGAATATGCTCAGTTCATAAGGAGATATAACCCATCTTGGTGATAAGTTACTAGTTAATTGCCTTTGTTCGTGGAAATAATTCAAAATGACTCCTAATAGATTTTTTTATTTGCTTTTTAATCTTCTGCGACCTTTTTAAATT
Source organism: Platycarya strobilacea (assembly GCA_036898215.1). Classification (NCBI taxonomy): domain Eukaryota; kingdom Viridiplantae; phylum Streptophyta; class Magnoliopsida; order Fagales; family Juglandaceae; genus Platycarya; species Platycarya strobilacea. The sequence continues at coordinate 40,581,583 of CM072545.1, read as the reverse complement.
TTGATGAATGGCTGTCAGGTTATGATAGGGTTGCTTTGTTCCCATGCAGAAAACAAGATCATTTTGTTGTTAATGGAAATGCAACACTGAACTTTGTTACTAGCTTTGCAGCAACACTACAGGGCATGACTCATGATTAGGCTTTTTATGTTATGTTTTTAAGGAATACGAATTTAATTTATACACAATTAAATCATTTTGGGAATTCATTTTTTGTTATTCTCACTCTGTCACCTTTTTTAAATATTGGCTGTGTGGATCTATAAGTTGGAATGAGAGAAGGCATTATCTTACAATAGGGTATGGTCATGTGCCTCCATGAAAAAAAAATCCCTTCATAATCTCTGATGTCAAGCTCTTGAAATCTTCCAAGCCACAAAACTTAAACTGTAATCTTGACTAAGGAGAAAAAATTATGGAAACAGCATAGAAGAAGCTTGTACGTCAAAGCATAACATATTTCTACTCAATACAAAAAAAAAAAAAAAAAAAAAGCTATTTGTGACATTTTAATTACAACCAAAATAACTATTTTTACTGCAAATACTTTTTTGCAGCATTCTTTTTACTTTTTACAACAAAATTTAATGTCGCAAAAAATTCTTTTTACTTTTTACAACAAAATTTAATGTCGCAAAAAATCAATTTTCTAGAAGTGGTACTTGACTTGTAGAAATGATTAGAATAGTAATGGTAGTATATATTTCCAGATATCTCCTACAGAGCAGAGATGGTTATCATGACTAGTATCACTTGTATTTCTTTTTTCTTTAAAAAGAAAAAAGCAACACCAGTCAAACCATCTCATCTGGCTTTACCATATTCAATCATTCCATCCCCAGTAGAGAGGAAGACAATAGAGGCTAATGGACTAAGGAAGAAAACAAACCATTTCTTATCTGGTGATTATGTCTAAAGGTAGTATCTAGATTTCCATGAATAAAAAAAAAAATCTTGATTGGCTTATGCTCAAAATCCAAAATTGTAAGTCAGACCATTGTAACATTTGCTGTAAGAATTAAAACTTTTTTTAGAATTTTTATTTCGCAAGTGTCAAGTACTAATACAGAAGTTGTATAATATTAATTTTAAATGCTTCTTTTCGAGACTAAAATCTCTGCAAATAAGCATCGCCGACTTCAACTCTCATTGTTTTGATTTTTTTTTTTTTCCAGCGAGAACAAATCACCGAGAATTTTTTATAGTTTTTAAGGCCCCAAGTAACCATGGTTCGCACACTAATGCGCCAATTTATTTTTTATAGAACTATTTTTTTTTTATATATATATACAATTATAATTCCTTGCCCAAAAAACATTAATATTCTTTTAGAATTATTCTTTTCCAAGTGACAAGTACTAAGTAGTACTAATACACATCCTTTTATTGATAGTAATTTGGCTACGTCTAAGATTTGAAGAAATTTTCGTGGTATTTTTGGCATTTTGCACTTGTTAAACTCAGGTTGGAAAACCTATATGGAATTATCAAATTTCTAACATTGCACTTTAGTTTCCATTCTTATTTCGAGAGACATATGACTCGCAAGAATTAGAGTGTTGATGCCGGACAGACTGTAAACTAGTTTCAATAGATAAATCAAGGGGAAGGAAAGAGAATCGTAAAAAATACAGATAAATGCTCTTATGTTCAATTCAAAATTATCAAAATTCAAGAATGATGAAATCAACGTACAAGTGAGGCTATAATAGCTGAAGATCGACAATATCAGAATTTTATCAAAAATAGTAAAATTCCAACAATCATGCAAAAAGGAAATAGGTAAGTAAAGAAGTAATCTCCTAAAAATTTGACCCAAATCTAATTCAGAATCACTTTCTAAGTGATAAATAAAATATTATCATAAAAAAATATAATTAAAAATGGGAATAAGGAGAAAATCATGGTTTTGGCCTTGAAGAAGATGCACACTGAGGATAACTGGGTCACAATATGCATGCCAAAGAGAGTTTTATAAACTTGGCTCATAGGCACGATTTTTGTATATGTAACAAAAGTTAAGATCAAAATATCAAAACTTGCTTAAAACTATCACAATTAGTGGAAGATCATGACTTCTGTCATCTTTCCATTTATCTACCATCTCGAGGTATTACAATATTATTAACGTGCAATTTGACAACTCAACATCATTTGACTCAGATCTCCCTGCATCAAATGTATATTAATGATGAATGTCGACTAGGTTAATAGTAATCAAACAAATTAATAATTGGTTGCAAGAGTATAATTGGTTAATAGTATAATCAGACTTTTATTGTAGATGGTTTGCTGGTACTCAATTCCTAAAGGCACCAAATCTTCAGATATTTCTAATTATAAAGTAGAAAACCATTCTTAATTTGTTGGAGACACCCTGAAGCTGGAAAAGTTGAATTTAACATTAATGGAGTTAACATCTCTTGCAAATCCGAAGGATTTTGTGAGCTTGAAATGGAAGTATCAACGATATTTGTTTTTTCTCTTTTACTTGGGGCAGGCCGAGGCTTTTTGGTGTGTATGACATTACTTTCGAGTAATAAAATTTGGTAATATACAGTAATGTACTTATATAAAGTTCTTAAATATTGATAGTGAAATTTCTCGATTTATATATATCACCTCCAAATCTCAATCTCTCTGATCTATCGTCCGTTGTGTTTGTGTGTACTCATCCCCATATATCACTACAAGAAAAATAAAAATTTGTGTTGGATTGTTTGCAATGAGATCAGTACCTATTTGCTACGTCATATTTTAGCAAAAAACAGTTATTTTTGTAAGAAATATTCATTTTATCAAAAAATCAGTAGTCACAAATAAGCAGTCTTCTTATAATATATATACAGCCGTGCACATATGGTGGCTGGTCGCATTTAGGTGTGAGACATGTCGTATAAAAGAGATCAGTAATTAAGTTGGAAAACTTAATTGTTTTGCTTGCTTCAGTACTTAATTATATAGCAGGGGATCAAGAATGAAAAATCAAGCTTCATTGTGCAACATTATTCTAATCAAGTATAATCTTACATATCCACATTAATCCTAATCAAGTATTTTCATTAATTTCTTGAAAGCTCTACCTCTTCATCGCTTTTGATCTTATCCGAGATGAAAGATGGGATTTTGTCTTTAGTCAGCTCCACTACTTCCTCCAGTTTGCATATCTCTTCCAAGGGCTTGTAAGTATAAAACCATGCACATACCACATAATACAAGAGATTTATGACTTGGATTCCACTCACAAGCCAATAATAATACTCCAACCTTCCCCTATTGAGGTTCCTATCAGGAAGCCAATTGCCTTTCTTGCCTGAATACTTGTGAACAAGTGAAACCATCAATGTGCCAACATAATTTCCAATAGAAATTGCTATCCAGTAAAGAGCAGCTGCCGTGCTTCTCATGCTTTCGGGTGATTGGTCATAAAGAAACTCCATGTGACCGACAGACATGAAAACTTCTGCTATCCCATGGAGGCAAAATTGAGGTACCAACCAAAATACACTTATCGGGATGGTTGCTTTCGGATCATCCAATAAGTTGTGATTGGCTGCCACCGTTTTTCTTTTGATTTCAACAAATGATGAGACAACCGTGGCCAGAATGTTTACCACAAACCCTACACCCATTCTTTGCAGGCATGTGATGCCTGATGGGTTTCTAGTGAAGCGACGAGCAAAGGGTACAAAGAGGCGTTCGTATAGAACAAGGCCACTGAGCATGGTTACGATGCTAAAGATGGATAAAGTGGCCGGAGGGATTTCGAAGGAACGGGACAAGTGACGATTCATGGAGCGAGCTTGTTGGATAGTGAAACTATGTTGGTGTGAAGATGAGGCGACGAGTAAAATTCCTGCTGCCCATATGGGAAGCATTCGGGTTATGGATTTCAACTCCTCCACTCGATGGACTGTGGCAATCCTCCATAAATTTGGTGGCTTTGAATCTGTTCTTTCTTCATATGTTATTATGGCAGCTTTATCAAACCACCTGTAGCAGTCATATACAAGCCCAACAGTTTCACCATTGATCAATTGATATGTGACATGGAGAATTTTTCTGTTCTTTCGTCTATATTATCATATGTTTTCTCAGCTCATTACATACAAATTAATGATTCATGAAGTCACTTTGATTGTAAAGCATGATTAATATTTGAAAGAATACTAGTACATCCGCAAAAAAATTATTAAAAAAATTATTTAAAAATAATCTCACAAACTAACGTCTCTGATCCATTAATATATCTACTTTACAGTAAAAGTGACAACCATGCTTACCTGAATTGATTTGTGTGTGTAAGCCTTCCATGCAAAGAAATATCAGCATCGAGCTCTCTATTCTCATACAAGAGAGCCAAGTCTGCCGGTAAGGCTTCTTTCCTCTTTTTGGTGGCTGCAACAACTACTTGAGCCATTCTAACCAAAGGGCTCCCCCCTGGTTTTAATCTTTTGTAAAAAGGAGAACCCGACAAAAAGGCTAAAATTGACAAGGCCATGGCTATGGTTGGGACTCCGAGACCCCAGCCCCAACCCACGTTATCTTGGATGTAAACTACAACAGTTAGGGCAGTGAGTGTTGCCATTCCCATGCAAAAGTAGAACCAATTAAAGAAATTCCAACGTCGAGATGAAACGCTGGATTTGGACATGTCCAGTTGGTCTGCAGCAAAGGTAACGACACAAGGCCTAATGCCACCTGAACCAAGAGATGTAAGAAGGAGAGAGATGTAAAGGACCCAGAGCTGCGATGCTGAAGCTTCCTTGCAGTTCGTTTGACTCGGGCACTTTGGTGGGTGGAACATTGGTCGTATTGCTGATATGGTTATGCTCATCAATCCCTGCGAGATTTGAAATTGTTCCTCAGTTTTACAAAGAATGACAAATTGTTATGAGAATTCCTTGAGGATCGGTTCTGTCCGATACTCTTCAAAAATACAGCCCAATAATAATAATCAATAAAATAATGACACGTATAAAAAAAAACACAACAAATAAATAAAATGAAGATCATTTTACGTGTACAACCCATTGACCATTCGGCCTCAACCTAGATGGACTCAATGCCGGCCACAACGAATGTCACCACTCCTACTACCGGATCCGTCTCCCGACCCATTTTGGATTTAAAACTGCATGGAGAATGTGAGAGGCCACATGGAGTCGTCGTCGCAAGAGTGAGGTCACCGGAAAGAGAGGCAATGACATCTCCGATAGTCGGTAGTAGTGTGGACTATTCTTCTGTTGCTGTCCGTTCAACGGCGTCTCCCAATTGTTATATGCTATATCAAATATGCTTTCATTTTTTTTTACGGAATTTAACAAATGTTGGCGAGAGTGGCTTAATGCTACAAGTCCAAATAGATAGGCGGTCTACATTTTTACAAGCTATTTTTTTAAAAAAAATTAAATAAATAAAAGTAGATCTCGAAAAATTGTTTTTTACTTTTTTCTTAAAATAAAGTGAGTTTAGAGCTTGTCTTATTAGAACGTATTCAAATCATTTCTCATTAAAATATATATATATATATATATATATTATATAACTAGGTAGAAGTAACGTACAAAGCACATTTGTTTAATTTTTTTAAAATTTTTAAGAATTATTTTTATTAAGAATTAATTTTTGATTCATGATAATCCAATACTTTTGCATTTAAATTTAATTTCTGACTTAAATAAAATAACATAATCTCATAAATACAATAACATAAAATACAATAACATAATTTCATAAATTCAATAATATAGTCTCATAAACACAATTACTTAGTCTCATCATGTTTCTTTTTTAACTTTGTTTTCTTCTGTATTCTAGGCACATGGATTTTAATTAATTCAAAAAAATATTTTTATTTTTATTTTTATTTTTGTTTTTATTACATTCAGTGGGATTATATGTGAATTTATTGTTTTAATATTATTTTTTTTATATTAATTATTAATATAAATAATATTTTCTTAACCATTCAACTTGTTTGTTAAAAGATTATATTATATAAGACTATATTGATTAACATATTATATAATTTAATAAATAGATAGACATATCTAAATTGTAAATAAAATATATTTTCTTATTTTATGGTAATTATATTATATATTAATAAAATAATTTTTATTTCGGTACAGATAATGTTATTAATAACAACATCAACATTGTGACATAAAGTTAAAATAGAAAAAGATTCTTAAAATTATTATTTAAAAAAAACATGTAATAAGAAAACACATATTAATAACTATAATTATGATATATATGTTTATATGTAATCTACCTTCGTATCAGAATGGATTCATATTAAAGAATGAATTTAAAACTCAGATTATTTACTGTACTGTTTGGATTTTTTTCATTAGATTTTATGTTATGTGTTGAACGGAAAACACATGTTATAATAAATGTTATGATGCTTTCATCAGCCTATTAGGAATTCAGGCGTATTCTCAAGATAAATGCTCATGTATATTATAATATATATATATAAATACTTCTTCTTGAAATAGAATTAACAAGTATCATAAAATTATAAGAGATGTTTATTTATGATACTATTTTATTTTATGTTATTGTATTTATAAAATTTTGTTATTATATTTAAGAAACTGTTATTTTATGTTTATTTATAGGACCCGTCCAATTTTGTTTTTTGATTTTTTTTTTTTTAACTTCAACTTCTATTTTGTTGTTCCTTTAAATTAATTCTTAATAAAAATAATTTTTTTAAAAGAGAAAACAACATTTAATTCAATTTAACGTAAAAATTTTACTAAATAAATAATAAATGTACAAACAGAAATTTTATCAAATAATATATATATTATAAAATGATTATAATTATCAAATAATTATTTATATATATTATTTATAATAGTAATAAATAATATATATATTATAAAATGAATTGGGAAGCGGAAGGGCGCCCCAGGGGGGATTTCAATTATTTATAAAAAAATTATAATGATTTCACTTATAATAATTTATATAAATAATTACATATATTTATTATAGCATACGTAAAAACATCATAATAATAAATGTACAGACGGAAATTTTACTGAACATTTAATTCAATTTAACGATATTAAATGACTGAACTTTTGACTAAAAATTTTAACGATAACTGTTAAAACAAAAAATTCCATTACATGAACTCTTTATATATATATATATATATATATATAAAAGATAAGAGTGATCTGGCTTACCACCAGTAACTGTATAATTAAGTAAGATCGACTGAGTGAATAAATGGATGGATCTCATGATCCGTTTGTTTTTCAACAAGATATATCCATCGATTTTTTCACTAGATGCAAGCCGAAGCTAGTCATAATACGTGAGTACTTACAACGATATTAACCAACTTAAGCCCGGTTTGAATGTTGAATTGAATTGAAAAAAACTAAATTTTTAATTAATACTAACGAATTGAGACAGTACAATAAATTTTATATGTCTTACCTAAATTGAGTTTATATGTGTATATATTAAAATAAATTTAAATATATTTATAAAAAATTAAAAAATATTATAACTCTGCGTGTAATTAAAGAAGTGTGAATTGAAAAAAATTATATATTTCACATATAAAAAAAAATTGAATTAAAATAAGTTTATAAATTTAATAATTGAATATTTATTAACTTTAAAATACAAACTGGGCTTAATTAACTCGTGCATAATATGGTGGGATTCACTGTACACATGTCATTATTTTGCGGTCGTTTAACCAAAGGAAATGAAGAGAGATACCAGTTCATAGAGAAAGGAGCCGGCCATGATGGTCCAAAATCGCCCGGCGAAGGAGTCGGCAATTAAAGCACCAATTAACGGGGTGAAGCTGGCAGTTCCACCGAAGTTGGTGAGGGTGTTGGATGCCTTTACCAGCGGCATGTTCAGCTCTTGTGTCAAATACGTTATCATGTTCGCATGGAAACCTGTTGTGGCGAATCTGTCGCACATTTCATTCGCTGTTTTTCATGGGAAAATAAAAAATTAAAATTTGTTAAATGTACTTCAAAATATACTAAAGGAAAAGAGAAAAAATATAATCTTAAAATAGTTATTAAAAAAAAAAAGGGCAAAGAAAGAAAGTTGCACGACTTTAACGAGAGTAGTATTGGAATAATGGGAGCATACCAAGGATGAATGGCATGGTTTTGATTCCTCCAAGCTGTCGCTTCGTCTTCTTTTCATCCTCTATTTTCTTTTGCTTCTCAACATCACCCATTTTCTGTGTGTCCAACTCCGTCTGTAACGCGGTTTTCCTAGCACTCTAAATGGTAGGGACAATATATAGTTGATCGAGCGATGAGATTGAGGACAGAGGAAGTGGCAGAGGCAAATTTTCGGAGTGGTATCACATTTTCGGGGACCCACGTACAGATTGCCTCCATTGGTATGTGACGTGGTGTCTTATGTCATATACATTTGGTTTTTTCTTTTAGGCATCACATTTGTTTTGTTTTCATTCATGATGTTTGTGTCTAATCAAATTAATGGTTTAACTTTTTCATGCAATAGGTCCTAGATGGACAAGAGTCCTGACAATGCGAAAAACTCTCGCCCCCCTCTCGCAAAAAGCGAAAACTCACGTCTCGTTTGGATGTTTAATTTTTTTTTAATTTATTTTATTTTATTATTATATTTTTTATATATTTTTTAAAATTTTATATAAAATATAATAAATAATTTAATTTTTTTACATCTTAAAATATTTATAATATTAAAAAAATAATATTTTAATAATATTTTATTTAATTCAGCTCAACTTAACTTAACATGTAAACGAGACTCCATCAAAATTTCGAACAATCTGTCCATTCTTTTTTTTTTTTTTTGACTACTGTAATTTGTGTTAAATTATCCATTATTTTCAGTTTTTTTAAATTTTTGTGACTATTACAGGTTTAAAATAATCTAAAGACATAACATCAACACGTGCCCAGTCATCGTTCTTTTTATCCGCCGATCAAGTTATAGTCTGGAATTTTTATCGAATAGAGCAGCACGTGCTCCTAATGCATCGAGACTATTTTAAAGTCTACTTCAACATGACTCTATGTCTGGTGGATTTCTCTCGCTGGCGGCGATCCTTAATGAATCTAAGATAATAATGCTTCTTCAACCGGTAGTCTCCACTCCTAATATGGTACGTGGTATCTATCTATACACCATTACAGATAGTCATTCGTAGTCTTTCTATTTTCTGTTTTTGTGATTTTGTAGTTGGTTAATTGGTTTTGTATAAATTATTTGTATAAAAAAAAATGAATATTTGATAAATAGTTTATTGGACTTTAAGTTTGTAGAATTGTAGTTTTCTTCTTTTTGAATGAGAAACTTTAATAAATACCGCTTCTAAAATCATTAATTAGTCTCTCAATTTTTGATTGAAAGATTGTAGAAGTTTTGTACGTTTAACTGTTTATAGTTGGCTTGTAAAGTGAACTTACTCAATTCATAAGGATCACATTGTAAACTTCAAATTTCTTGAATTGAATAGAGTAGACCTATTTCTCAAATAACAAAAAGTTTCAAATGGACAAAAAAAATCATATTTATTGTTAATCGATCTCCCTTTATATGCACCTTATATATCTGAGAATTCTAACTTTTTTATATCCTTCAAATTAGTTTTGAGTATTTAGCTACTTATACATTTTTGTATTTGTTTTGAGTAGGTACCTATACATAGTTCATTACTAAAAAGTATAAATTAGAAGGAATATTTGATTAAATAGTAACAGTAAAAAGATAAAAAAATAAAAAGAAAATACTATAAATATAAAAGGACCTCAGAAAAAAAATGTCACCCACTTATGTAGCACACTAATAGTGTGCTAAATATAAAAGGACCTCAGAAAATAAGAGACTAATAGTGTGCCACATATGTCTCTTATTTTTTCCCATTTTCTTTTCTCCCTCTCCATTTCTTCTTGCCCCTCGCCCTTTTCCCGTGCCGGCCAAATGTGGTTGGGAATCACCTTCCAAGATTGGTGTGGTCGGAAACTACTCCTAAGAGGGATAAACAACTCTGACAGGCTATTGGGTGGCAACTGAAGCAATTTCATAGTCGAAAATACATTGTCTCGAATACTACCGTTAATGGTGGGAGTGGTCGGAAACCACCCCTGGGAGGACCAAAAAACTCCGATGAACCACTAGGTGGTCGTCAAAGTCCAATGAGTTGTTGATGGATTTAATCAGATGTGATGGGGTTGCATGGAGAGAAAGACACGATTGGGTGGTGGGAATGAGGGGAGGGGAAAAAAGACAAGGAAAAAATAAAAATGTTAAGGTCATAAAAATCGGCCTACGGGTCGGTGTGAGAGAAATGCTTATTTCCAACCCATCGGTGCGTTTTGGGCTGCGTTCGAGGTCGTTTGGGGCTCCCGATGAGATCCCGGTGTGGCTGTACGTACGTGATAACAGATGAAATAAAGAGAGATGAATGCACAGTTTTACGTGGTTCGGCGAATGCCTACGTCCACGGGTGCTTGGGGATGAGAATCTACTATAATGGGGATTTTTACAGTCTCTCATAGCTCACTGTACAGAGAAATATAAATGAACATCTAGATAAATTCGCCTTGTGCTTTTGGAGAAGTCTGGGGAAGCCAAGGTTGATCCGGAAGAGCCCCCTGTTCCAGCAAGCCAGAGTCCTTTTATAGCCAAGTAAAATATATGGGCAGATCTTTATCTTGCGTGTCACAGTCGACTTCCTTTCCCTTGCCGTCTTGCTTTTCTTCTCATCTACTCTCAATGTCCATCAGCTCACCTTTCAGTCCCATCAGCTGTCCTTTTGTCCCCTTTGTCATAAATGCTTGGCAGGTGTGATTAATTTCATCCCTTTCAGTACCCCGCAAATTCTTATCAAAGATACTTTGATTGGAATTTTGTAGTTTCGTATCCTGAATCCCGAGAAAATACTGATTGTATAAAATGTAGCTGTGGAGTTAGGTTAAGGGGAGACCTTAGTAATCTTCGCGTGGATGGATTTTTTGTAGGTTGTGGATGGCCATACAACCTCGCGAGCCTTTGAGCAGGATGTGGTTGATCTGACAACTTCCACGAGTTGTCGATGAGATTTCGCTATGGTGAGGTGCAAAGCCTATTTCGTCGCAGTATAAGACCCGTCTGGTGTAGTCACCGAGTGAGATCCGCGGGAGTGCATTGTTTAGGAATCTGCGGGAGGTGTCGTTGCGTGAGACCTGGCAGGAGTGCATCACCTAGGACTAGACGAGAAATGTCATAGCATGAGACCTGGCGGGAGTGCATTGCCTAGGGCTCCGCGGGAAGTTTCATCGCGTGAGGCCTGGCGGGAGTGCATCGCCTAGGCTCCGCGGGAAGCTACATCGCGTGAGGCCTGGCGGGAGTGCATCGCCTAGGCTCCGCGGGAAGCTACATCGCGTGAGGCATGGCGAGAGTGCATCGCCTAGGCTCCGCGTGAAGCTACATCGCGTGAGGCCTGGCGGGAGTGCATCGCCTAGGGCTCCGCGGGAAGCTACTGTTACTTCGCGTAGGTGGATAGACCGACCCCGCGGGATGCGATTGCGTGCTGACATCCCATGCTGCAGGTAATAACTTCATTAGTACAAAGATAAATTCATGTATTGTAAGAGAGACAAACTGATGTGTTTTTGTCTGTGGAAAAAGTTCTCGAGTGTCGAAGGTCGAGTGATGAATTTCTGAACGTTGACTCTCGAGCGAGGAGCCGTGGACCCGTGAGATCCTAAGCATTGACTCCCGAATATTGTGTTCCGTGTGGCACAATGGGCGCGTTGTGAGTAAGTTATGTGACTGGATGAGGCGAGGGGCGTGTGAGCCTATCTGATGGTAATTTGAGTCGAAATCCGAGATAGTGTCTGTGATAGACAGGTCCTCGAGCTCCCACGAAAAAGTTCGAGTTCATTTAATTGTGCTCAAAGCGGATGGAGTGTAATGTGAGGAAGGAAAGTCCAAGATGAGGGAATCTGGTCCGAGCTGAGAGAAATCCGGGCTGGGAAAAATCTGATAGCTGAGAAAAATCCGAGCTGACTGAGAGAAATCTGAGTAGAGAAAAATCCGACCTAGCTGGGAAAAATCCGACCGAGCTGGCAGAGAGAAATCCGAGTTTGGCTGAAACTGAGAAAAATCCGAGCAGACTGAGAAATCCGAGCAGAGAAAAATCCGAGCTGGCTGAGAGAGCTGAGGAAAATCCGACCGAGCTAGTTGAGGAAAATCCGACCGAGCGTGCTGAGAAAAATCCGACCAAGCTGAGCGAGCTGGGAGAAATCCGACCAAGCTGAGCGAGCTGGGAGAAATCCGAGCTAAGAAAAATCCGACCGAGCTGGGAGAAATCCAAACTGAGAAAAATCCGACCGAGCTGGGAGAAATCCAAGCTGAGAAAAATCCGACCGAGCTGGGAGCTGACTGAGAAATCCGACCGACCTTGGAAAAATCCGACCGAGCTGGGCGAGCTGAGAAAAATCCGACCGACCTGGCTGAGGAAAATCCGACCGAGCTGAGCGACCTGGGAAAAATCCGACCGAGCTAGCTGGGGAAAATCCGACCGAGCTGAGCGAGCTGGGAAAAATCCGATAGCTGAGAAAAATCCGAGCTGGCTGAGAGAAATCCGAGCAGAGAAAAATCCGACCTAGCTGGGAAAAATCCGACCGAGCTGAGCGAGCTGAGAAAAATCCGACCGAGTTGGAAAAAATCTAACCGAGCTGGCAGAGAGAAATCCGAGTTTGGCTGAAACTGAGAAAAATTCGACCAAGCTGAGCGAGCTGGGAGAAATCCGACCAAGCTGAGCGAGCTGGGAGAAATCCGAGTTAAGAAAAATCCGACCGAGCTGGGAGAAATCCAAGCTGAGAAAAATCCGACCGAGCTAGGAGAAATCCAAGCTGAGAAAAATCCGACCGAGCTGGGAGCTGAGAAAAATCCGAGCTGAGAGAGTTGAAAAAATCTGACCGAGCTGGGAGCTGACTGAGAAATCCGACCGACCTTGGAAAAATCCGACCGAGCTGGGCGAGCTGAGAAAAATCCGACCGACCTGGCTGAGGAAAATCCGACCGAGCTGAGCGAGCTGGGAAAAATCCGACCGAGCTAGTGCCAACACTCTTCTGGTCGTGACAACGACAAAGAAGAAAAGAAATAAATATAAAAAATAAGAATGAGGTGGTCGAACACACTTATCTGGAGAAAATTTTTGTTGAGTCGGTCGGTCGAATACACTTATCTAGTGGGTTAGAAAATTATTATTTTCTCACTACCGATGATAACGCATCCCACAGACGGCGCCACTGTTAAGGTCATAAAAATCGGCCTACGGGTCGGTGTGAGAGAAATGCTTATTTCCAACCCACCGGTGCGTTTTGGGCTGCGTTCGAGGTCGTTTGGGGCTCCCGATGAGATCCCGGTGTGGCTGTACGTACGTGATAACAGATGAAATAAAGAGAGATGAATGCACAGTTTTACGTGGTTTGGCGAATGCCTACGTCTACGGGTGTTTGGGGATGAGAATCTACTATAATGGGGATTTTTACAGTCTCTCATAGTTCACTGTACAGAGAAATATAAATGAACATCTAGATAAATTCGCCTTGTGCTTTTGGAGAAGTCTGGGGAAGCCAAGGTTGATCCGGAAGAGCCCCCTGTTCCAGCAAGCCAGAGTCCTTTTATAGCCAAGTAAAATATATGGGCAGATCTTTATCTTACGTGTCACAGTCGACTTCCTTTCCCTTGCCGTCTTGCTTTTCTTCTCATCTACTCCTAATGTCCATCAGCTCACATTTCAGTCCCATCAACTGTCATTTTATCCCCTTTGTCATAAATGCTTGGCAGGTGTGATTAATTTCATCCCTTTCAAAAAATAAATAAGAAAGAATGGAGACATGGAATACTATAATCGTGCCATCTCAATATATAAGATCTTTTTGTGTGGGATTTTTTATATTTGTAGTAACTCCAAAAACATATAAATTCCATGAGGCTGCGATCCTGCCTACGTTGCATCTGTCATCAACTGGCTTATTTTATTAAAAAAAAAAATCAATTATTCATAAAGATTCTTGATATAAAAATCTATAATTATTCATACAGATTCATAGATTCATAGAAACATAATTATTCATACAGATTCATATCTCAGTTCTTACAGATTCATATCTCAGTTCTGGATATAAAAACCCCTAAGTATTTGTCATCCCCATTTTTTCCTTCTCTTTTTCTTATTTCTTGTTTTCATCAACCCAGCTCTAAAAATCCCCAATCGGCTTCATTCCTTAATTTCACTCCAACCAAGCTCTCAGCGCAGTGTATACTCAATACTCTGTTTTTGTGCTCTATTTCTTTCATTACTCTGTTTTCTCTAATCCAATGGCTTCAATTACTGGTGTTCTGTTGATGAGGAACATGTTCGTGCTATCTCTGGCTTTAATTGTCAGCTTGATTATGCAGACTATGTATGAGAAGGAATATAGCCATCATTGGCTCAGTTTCGAAACGAAGGGGCAAACTGTCTAGAAGACGCGTTTGACAATGTCATCTACTTCCTCTTCTTCTGCAGCTATAAGTCAAGTTGACACTCAAGATGGCGGGGAGAAAATTCTCAATGTCGCCCGGTTAGTGTAAGAATGTTTAGTTGTTTTGCCCCCTTTGTCCTAGTACAAAAATTAGGCTAGGTTTGAAAATTAGTGTGTCTCAAATATTATTTATTATTTTATTATTATTATTTATTTATTTATTTATTATTATTATTTATATTTTTTATTTTATTATGATTTATTATATTTTTTATTATTATTTATAAATATTTAAAACATTCTTAACATTCAAATGTTATCTTGAGAAAGAAAACCTAAACGAGAAGTGCTTTGATATAAAAAAATATCTCAATTCTTGATGATGACTGCAAGAAATCTTTTTCTGATGCTCGATTTTCGCTGTAAAAACATCATTCTAAAAAGAGTGATGATTTACAAACGGTGGATCTCGAATAGGTTAAAAGTTTTTATTTTTAATTTTAATTTTTTTTCAATCTTTTTAAATATATCAAAGATTTTAAAAGTTAAAATATTATTTAAAAATACATTCTCAACCATTTAATAAAAAAATATTTAAAAAAAATTAAAACTACATTCGAAATTTTCAGGCAAAAAAATCCCGACTTTAACATTACTGTTCTGAAAAAGAAAACCATTTGCGAAGTGCAGGTTTCGATATTCAAGGACATGATTGACATGAGTTCATTAAAGCTGTGAGATTTATGAGATATCAAGTTCGAATAAGTGACGATAAAATGATGTTTTCAACTGGTTTTCCCTCTCAAGTTTCAAATAGTTTTCCTCAATCCGTGTTTTCAGTTTTTATTTTATTTTTATAAATAAGTAAGCTGATATGGCAGGTATCACGTTAACCGAGGCACAAAGGGCCCCCCGACCCCGAAACCCCATATAATTACTGATAAATAAAACACTACCGTCAATCTCATGCGGAGTTTCAATTTTGGCCTAGGAGCAAGTGGTCCAGCTGAGAGGTAGATACGTGTGTGGTATTTAATGCATGGACGTCTCTGTCCAACATGATTCGATCTTGGCCGTATCTTCATGCGCTATTCAAGTGAACTGAAAGCCTAGCTAGGACGTCGTGGTGGATGGCAAAACGGTAGGATATGATCGATGGCTTTTATTTTTTTATTTTTATTTCTCTTTCACGACTTTAAGTGGGAAAATGCATATTTGTTTATGCCTTATTTACTTTTTTTATTTTATTTTTTATTTTGTTTAAAAGAATAAAATGAAGGCAATATTTTAAAACATTTCTCTGCTATAGTTTGTTTACAACATTAACTGTAAAATATTAGATAACGAAACAATAACACAAGCCGTTATAACGTAGCATTCAACCATGAATGCTTAAAAAGAACGTAATAATTAATAGGATATCTACTCTCTCTCTCTCTCTCTCTCTCTCTCTCTCTCTCTCTCTCTCTCTCTTTCTGAGTTCTGTAGATGTACCTACTTTTTTCTAATGTACCATGGGCCACCACTTCTCACGTTCATAACATTACAATGCAACTGAAGGTCCCAAAACAACTGTAATCATTAAATTCATTAAGACTGTGAAATAAAGTAAGAGTAAAAAAATGGGAAATCATTCAAAAATCTTGTAGAACTAGATTTGTATCTATCTATATGTGTGTGTATGGGAGCTTTATATATCAGCTGTGATGTGTGAATTAAAAACATTTTGCCCTCCCTTGGGACGACTACTGTCAGAAGACAGAAAACACCGTGAATTTTATCATCACTTGGAGGAAAGTATGTAGAGCAGGAAGGCAACTTTTCCTAATCCAATGCTCCCCTCCAAGATATGATAAGGACAAGCAATAAAACCATGAGCCGAGGCTCCTAATATCATCAAGCTTTATCATTGCAGAAAAGTTAAAGAGTCTGTGATATTGTGGTAGGCTGGTAGCTGCCACGTTAAGGTCATGCTCGTGATTTTTGCCCATAGAATGACGTCCCCCCTTACGTGAACAAACTCAGGACAAACAAATTTAGACATGTTCCTTCAGAACAATACAAATTAGAGAAAAACATAGGGTGATCATTCCGAAGATGGGCGTCTCCAAAAGGTGAAAATGCCAGGCTGCCTGGTGTTGTCCATATCCAAGATTGCTATATGATTTTGAGGGGATCATGTTTCCAATCAATGTTATTAAATAAATAATGTCTGACTTTGTTTCAAAATGTATAATAACTATTTACATAAATATATTTACATAAAATTATACATAAATGTATAATAACAATTTACAACAGGGAAAACTTCATAACTATAATTCGGTATTTTACTAAATATGTTTTTCAGCTAAAGATAATTGTCTGCCTACCTATTGACTTGGTACTTCGCCACAAATCCTTTAACTTATGGAGTACGGTGCCTAGTTTCAAGCTCGAAACGGTTGTTTTTTCAGTTCTTTCATCGATTTTTTTAGGAAAGAGCAAAAAGTAGGAATCTCAGACCTAATAACTATGCCTCACTTTACTGTAAAGCCTGTTAAAACTTTTACGAAAGCTATATCAGCAATGCTAACTCAATCAGCAGGTCTTTTCTGAAAGGGTATGGCCCCAACTCAAGACGCACGATTATGTTTCAGGAAACTGAGATTTGATCATTAAATAAAAATGAATTACACAAACATACATCGCCAGTTCTCTCCTAAAGAGCCAGGGTGCACTGCATTAAGAATACAGAAGATGAACACCTATAGCCATCACAAGGGTCTTGAGGGCTTGATGTATATGTTACTGTTCATAAATGATAAACAACAAAAACCATTGACGAGTAAATAGGAAACCCAACCTGCGGTCACTGAATATATTAGCTGCTTTGTTCGGGAACAGGATGAGAGGAAGGGGTATTATCCGTGCCACCAGAAGAAGTAACTGACTTGATATGTGAACGGGCCAACTCTAACATCTTTTCCACCCCTATCTTGCACTATACATCCATGTAAAATTTATGTAAATACCAAACATGTCGTCATTGACAGGTACAGCTAAAATACACTCACATATTGGAAGACAGAATGCACAATTATGACCGATCATTGAAAGCCCTAGAAAACATTTTAATCAGATATGTACCAACCTCGTTGATAGCCCCTGACTTTATCTTGGATTGCATCAAACACCATTTCTTAAAGTGAACACCTGTCAAAGTTACACCTCGGTTCTATTATAAACTAACTTCCTTTACTTAAATAAATAAATAACTTCCTGAATGTTGGCAAAAATACTTTATGTTAAACTAAGCCATATAAAACTAGAAGCACCTAAATCTTTCCATAGAATGCTACAGGATCTGCAAATTCATGTCAAAACCCATATGCAGAGCTATATGTTGATCTACGACACCTTTATAACCAAAAATAAAAAACTCTGAAAATAGATATTCAGTATGTTATCATTTTATGGGGATTAAGTGAACTGGTTAACCAGTTGAAATACAAAAGATTGCCGCTGCTTAAAAATATAATGATAATAAGAATGATAATGGTGATGGTGATAACTATAATAACTATAAAACCCAAACTCGAGCCAATGGATGCATCTATAAATTATGAATAGAAGGGGAAAACACGAGTTTCCGGAACAATCAAGGACAGATAGCGAACAACTCATATAAACTCGTATAAGTTCATATAATTTTCTATTATATCTAAATCTCTAATGAGAATTTTTATCATTTAAAAGATGAGAGAGAACCATCTTCATAATGTGATGGCTGTTGTTTAAATCCTTATGAATGCAACTCTTAGAATAGATATTTATATTTTTCTAAGTATGTTTATATATAAACTAAAAAAGGTACTAATAAAAATCCAAAATTGAATTATCTAAATTTATAGACAAGGTCATGAGATACAACATATATATAATATTTAAAAATAGAAAAATATATATGATTTATTACAAAGAAAGTTTTTCTAAGTTCATAAATATAATTTATCCAATAAACTTGAACATAATTTTAACTATAATTAAGTAACTAAGGACTGACATGAAATTTTAAAAACGTATAACGTTTTTGCAAAGGTATTTAGTATATTTGAGAAAATAATAAATTATTCAAACAGCTCAAAATAAACTCTAACTTGTTAAAAAAAGATATGAACCGAGAGTGCGAAAAATAATTAAAGAAAGTTTAAACATTTATTATTCGGTTTGACTCTACTTGATTACAGCCAAACTAAGAGCGAGGTACGCATATCTGTTGCTCAGTAAGTTCATATATCTCCATGGTAACTATGAGCTTGGCCAGCTTATATAACATAAGAAAGATGTTTAACAATAAATTAGAAAATGTTAAGTAGCCTTTAGTCAAAGTCTTCGTAATTGACCATGGTGCCAAGAAATCTGAGAATTTATTTAAGATTTTAATCTTATCTTTCCCTATTGGATTTTATAGATAGTAGATGGGGAAGCAAAAGAAGGATATTTCTGAAGCAACAATATTAGTTAACTGAAAGCATCCCACATTTTGGACTGAGTGATCATAGATCACAACTAGCAATGAATTATTACAAGATGTCAGTGGCAATGAAAGAAAGAAATGGGAGGCAATCCAATACTTACCCGCTTTTATATCTATAGTAACTGAGTTTTCAGGATTTGTCTCCACCCACCATCTACAGTGGACCTGATGCAACCACAACAAATTAATGTCCCCTATAAAGCTTTTATGCCAAATACCCCTAGTCTACTGCCAAGTTGAAGTAATTGTCACAATAAATCTAAACAATTAATTGATACTAAGGTTGCGTTTGGCAACCAAAAATACCTCAGCTATTCTTAAAATATTATACAACTATTCATTACTTTATTATTACCTTTCACCTATTTTTATTACTATTCATTACATTTTTACTACTATTCAATATTTTATTATTACTTTTCATATACTTATTACTACTATTCACAATTTTTCTCAACATCCAAACCTACCCTAACTCTTCTCATTAGCTTTTTGTCGAATCCCTAGTTTGCCACAACAAAGCCCTTTTAGAGAAATGGTTATGGCAATACGTTCAGGAAGGGGAAATTATGGAGGGCTGTGATTGATTCCAAATTAAGGAGTGCTTTGGAGGTTGGTGTTCTAAAGAAGTGAAAGGTGCGCATGGTGTGGAGTTGTGGAAATACATTAGGAGTGGCTTGGGGATTTTTCCAAACACGTTAGTTTTCTGGTTGGCGAGGGTTTCTGGGTCAGTTTTTGGCATGGCAGTTGGTGTGGTAGCATGGCTCTTAAGGTTTCAATCACCGTCCTCCTGCAGATTGCCCATAATCAGAATGCTTTGGTGGCGAATCTTTTGGATGGCTCTAGTGGCTCTCCACAGTGGAGCGTGAGTTTTCTTAGAGCTGCGCAGGACTGGGAAAAATTAGTGCTATTTCCTATCGGTTCAGCTTGCTGTATGCTATGAGCATTGGTGGGGACGAGATGGATAGGATGATTTAGATTCATTTTGGGAATAAAAAGTTCATTGTTCGATTCTAGGTACATCGGTTTTTTCACGCCAAAACCATAACCCTTATTCTTGGAAGTGGATATGGAGAAGTAAGGTGCCTTCAAGGTTGCTTTCTTTGGTTGGAAAACCTCTCTAAGGAAAATCCTGACCATAGACCTGGAGAAGCATTGGCTAATTGTTATACCTCAAAGCAGGATCCGAATGGAACATCATGTGCCTGTTGCAGAGTCTCAAACACCTATAAGAAAGCAAAATTCTCATCATTATTCAATAAATTGGAGACAATATAATGAGCATACAAAGATATATTAAATCAACGATGCCAGAGTATGGCTACAGCCAACAACGATAGGCTTCAAAAATGAGAAAGAAAGCCGCAAATTATTTTCAGACAAAAATACTCACGCACCATGAAATTGAATGGATGATTTAACCTCTGCTAAATTATAGGAAAAGGAAATACGGTTATGGTGATGATGATGACAAAACAACTAAGTATGTTGCAGAGAGAAGAAAGATACATGCATTACCAGCAATTTCTTGTCTGGCAGTAGAAAAGAATGCTGGTACTCTGTCATGGCTGTATCTGGAGGGCACATCGGACTGTTACAAAGGGATCTGAACTTTATCTCTCTGATTTGACCATCATATTCATCTGCAGCATGCCACTGTCCCATCTGCAGATGGTATAAGAGCAAGAATGAAATCTCAGGTCAACAGAAATTGAAGACAAACTCCTAGGGTCAAAAGACTCCAAAGCAGCACTTAAATGCGTTAGACTAGCTTAAACTCCAGTAGCCTACAGTCAAAAGAACATTGCTTCAGGAAGTTCCCAGACCCAGTCCACTAGGGTCCTGATCATAGCTCAAAAATGCATCCAAGTTTGCAATCAATCCATTTATGTAATGAGCGCATGAAATTCTCCTCATTCATTAATATGCATGGATGAATATCGGACCAGCTGCAATTGATAGGCTAAAGTTTTTCTGTTCAACCTCGCATGGGAAAAGAACAACACTGGTAGACAGGAGTTCCATTCAAGGAACTAAAGCCTTAGTCATCAAGGCTGAAATGCTGAAAGCAATCAAATGTGACAAAAACCAACTTGAAGAATCCTAAGAATGTGTACTATCAGTAAATCTTTGTGGTATGAGGTAATTAAGTTTAATTGGAATTACTGTCTGAGAAACCAGAATATCAAATAGATAATTGCAATATACGAAATGATATAACAATAAATTAATGACAACTTGAAAATTTATAAAAATTAAAAATTAAAAAAAAAAATCTTCTCTGTAATTGGAGAGGGCAATGAGAAAACTATATAATTTCAAAAGATTCAAAAAGGAAATGACTTTTTGTAGTCGAAGGTAAAAAAGGATTAATATGTTAAAACTCAGGTGTTTAACGATTCAACCAATGACTTCCTTTGCATATAGAACAATGTGCATCGAGATGATATAAAATCAAATGCGCTTTGGATTTTAAAGAAAAACTGTATAAAACAAGCACATCAGGTAAAAAAAAAAGGATCCCCACATGTTTACTATCCTAACATGGGCCAAATTTGGAATTGAATTATGGGTAGAAAAACAGAATACTCTAAAAGCTCAAGGCAGACAATGTAAAGAGGAGTACACAACAGATACCCATTTTGCTGTTTTGCTGCATATAGAATAAGTTCATTTTATAAGTAATTTCATATTAAAATCAAGAATAAAATAAAGAGGAATGCTACTCATCATCCCACATCACACACTTCACATATTTTAAAATTATTTTTTAATATTTTTTATTTTTAAAATTTTTTATTTTATTTTATTCTTGTTAAACTAATTAAATTGTTATATATATCATCCATACATTACATATTTATTACACAAATTGAAGAAAAAAATAAAATAAGTGAAGTGTGTGGTATGTGGGGATGCTAAGTAGAAATTTTCTAAAATAAAACATCAAACTTTTGTCACAACTAATTTGATTTGACTTGCACTTTCATCTCCAAACTGGCGGACTCATAGTTTATAGGTTAACTCTTTCCTAGAGGCAAAGGCCAACTTGATTCCTTTGAGATTCATGTGCAAGTAGTTCACATAAAAATGTAAGCTAGGCAAAGCCCGTTTAATTCATTGAGAGACCAGATGGTCATCCATAGGTGTCACTCTTGCATGCATCTCATGTACTTGGCCTAATTTTACTAATAAGATTTGTTTAAAAAAAAAAAAAATCATTGAGAGATCATGCTCAATGCATGCTGCAGATAAAAATTGCGTACTGCAAAGCCTTAGGACTTGTATGCACTCATAAGTCATATAAGTTAACCTTTCCTACACATTTCAGGATGTGCTAGAATATGAACGGATGTACCAATACATAATGCTGTGATTGCTGGATATTCAAGCAAATGAAGACAGAAAATTTCATTGCTCCACCATTCCCGTCTAAAAAAAAAAAAAAAAAGTGTCCTCAAAAAACAACATAAAAGTATAAAATGTGAAGGGAAACAAAAAGAAATCCAGCCTCAGTAAAATAAAGAGAACAGGGAAGGCAATTATTAACTAAAAGGGCAGCGCATTATAAATATTTGGAAAAAAAAAATCCACAAACACCTTCCACCTAAGATTCTCTGTAAATTATAACCAGTGAGCCATCAACAAATCTTTTTTAATAAATAATCCTCAATCAGTATAATATTCAATAACAACCAATATGTATCCTTATCCAGCTACAAGTTATTTGAGTTAAGATGTTTTATGGGATTTTAGGAAAGGAGAGAGAAAATAATGTTACTTAGGATGATTACAAATGCATCATGATACGGTAATCAAATCTAGTTACCCAAATCTATATTATTAATAAACAAAAAGGATGATGAACATAAGCTAACTTGTTACTTACAACAAGATTGGTATCCTTCCGAGCTGTATGATACTCCTTTGTAAATTTTGAATCATCATTCAACAATATATTAAAGAACTGCTCAGCTGTGCATGGGTAAACATCCTGTATGGAAGATAAGTTAATTGCATGCTAATAATACTAAGATGAGCTTACTTTAAGCATACTAAGATGAGCTAAATCTAAGAGGTAAGAGTAGAAACAATGCATACATTGAATATATGAACTAAAACTTCTTCCTTAATAAAAGGTTGAAGCTTTCCAGTTTTCAGAACGCTATCTTCTGGAATTTTAGCCTGTGTTCTACTTCCTCTAACAGAGCTGTTGTGTGATCCCAGAGCTGACTCTGCCTTCTCCTATATAACAGTAACATGAGATCACATGTACCATTCAAGCAGCTTATAGAAAAAGTTGAATAACAATATTATAAAGTTAAAATATTGTTAGAATATAATCTTTTAATATAATTTTTGTTTTGGAATTTAAGAAAGTTTGAATTGTCTATTGTGTTTTGTTTGGAAGTTTGGAAAAGTCGTGATGATTAGGTAATGATTAGATGAAAATGTTGAAAATTTGAAATTGAAAAATATTTGTGTTTGATTGGTGTTTGGATGTTGAGATGAGATGGAATGGGTTGAGACCATCTCAATATCCAAACGGGGTCTAAATTATCACCGGATGGCAAAGTTAATCAAATATGATTTTAACTGGACCATGAAAATTGAGTGCAGCTAGAATCTAAATTAAATAACTAAGTTCACCTCTTCCAGTCAATTTAACTTTTAGGACAGATTGTGAAATTACAATGTATTAGAGCAGAAATCTTAGTCCAAATGCTAACTCCCTTTTTACCTCACGTTTCAATTAAAAAGATAATAACTTGGAATCAGAAATAACTACTACTTAAAAAATAAAAACATGGAGGAATGAGGACTCAAGAGGGAGCAGTTTCCAAATATTGATAGAAGAAGAGCTCTTTCTATAATCCTTTCCCATATAAAACATAGTGTGCCTGACCTTCAGCACATTTTGGACTATGGAATGCAGCTCTCACTGGTCATATATTATCAAATTTGAGTTTATGTTTAATCCTTTTGATCATTCATTAAGGATTTTATTGATGAGAAATAGGTATGGCCCAAGTTCACGAGACATATACAAGATTGAGTTTATGTTAAGCATGATAGATTAACAATTTAGACTCAGTGACCTTTCTCTTTTTGCTTGTTTGGTTCCTTAACCTTTTAACCTTCAAAATCAAAAATACTTAAGTTTTAAAAGTATTGCAAAAGTTACCAACCAAAGGTTAAGAAACTACCAATGTCAGACAATCCTATGACTCCTGCAAATATGTACTAGTGATTTAGTAACAAAGTAATTAATAAGCACAATAGGAACAGAAATTCTATTTCAGTATGTTTCATCAATAGTCTGTAACATACAATCTTCATTAAATCCATCTAAAACTACATAAGGAGTAAAGCTTTTCACGGTTTATGTCATCTAAAAAATTTCATGTTACAAGGAATACACGCCAAAATGAGATATCCACAAAGCCTAACAAATTTGAAGAGCCTCCTATTATAAAACCGCGGTCAAGGTATTGTACAATACCAAAACATTACACTAAATAATGTATGGCTGTTAGTAAAATGGGCATATATTCCTTTTAACATTAATTTTTTTTATAAGTAAAAATGTATTGTGGCCCATAATAAATAGCCCCTAATGAACATCGCCCAAAACCTTTTAACATTAATTAAATGATTTTTACTCCTTTCTTCAAATTTCAAATCAGGCTCCATCTGTAAAGTCAACAAGATGACTAAGCTCTTACACGCAAATCCTTTTAATAGAGGATATAGAGAACTCATAAAGCACAAGACCGACCTTTTTCTCGGCTTCTATCATGACATGGAAGTTCTTCGCTGCACACTGTAAAGCTCTTAATGCATGATTCCTGTTCCAAAATGATGCAAATTTATATCTGACTCTCCCTGAAAATGGCAAAGAAAAATGAAAGCCATATAAACAAATCTTAAGAGACCAACTTATCGAAAAAAGAATCAAAACCTTCAATGACAGGTGTTTTCCTAAATGCTTAAACTGGTGGTAGGGTTACCAAACGAAATGCTTAAAGTTTTACATGTCAATGCTAGTTGCACAAGTGCAAATGTGATTAGAGGGACAATCAGGAAGAAAGCAATATAGTTCATAAACACTGTAGATCTTACATGCAATCAAGATTTTAACTGGAAGAGGCACTTTTCAGAAGCTCATGTAACTCAAGTCTATTGAGTAAATCTTATGAAATGATTCATTATTAGTAACAAGCTGAAAGAAGAAAATTAAAAATTAGGGTGGAAACATACGATCGACGCACAACCTTAAAAGCTAAAATGAAAGCATAGTCCTAAAATCTGCGCCATGTAAAAGTGCATGGCTAATTGACTTCAAATAACAAAGATTCGATCTAAGAAAACTCACTAAGGATGATAATTTACGTAAGAAACGTGAGGGGAGGAATGCACAAAAAGCATTTAGTCAGCACTAAAATCAGCTACTTTCCTATTTTTGTGAACAGATATTGTTCAATTCTCCTGAATACAAGAAACTAAAGTTTCAGGCGTAGTCTTTTCCTATCTTTTTCCAATTTAACAAGGGAATTCTTCCTGCACTCCACTGTATCAGAAACTTTAAGCTCATGCAGAAAGATTGCAACCTGCTGAAATGTAGACTGTAAAGAAGTCACCTTCAACATACAGTTTCTCAATCATACAAATTTTTACAACATTCTAATGAAGATCATGTCCTCAAGAAAATCATAAAGTTTCTTTCATGGGTGGACTAGTTTTCAGCATTTTGAAATACTGAAAATAAGCCACTCTTATGTGGATAATGCCATCAACATGGGCATCCCCAAAAGAGCCACCAAAGCTCTCATTTGAGCAAGTTCTAAACAAGTAATATCAACTATTACATATATACTTCAATATGAAAAACCACGCCAATAACTAACATCCATCAGTAGTGTATTCGGTCGATGGACCACTCTAGCACCATATTATAATTTGACAAACAACCCACAAAATACCTAAATCCATCACATCAACAAAAATATCATACTCTTTCAAGAGAAAGAGAAAACTATGATCCATAAAACAGATATTTCAGCATCTTCATCTTATTTTTTTAATATATATACATAAATGATATATAACACCTTCATGCATTCATAACTAATCACTGACCATCAGGACTTCCCAAAGGAGGCACACCATCTCCACCAGCACCCATGCGAAGAATAATTGTTATGGCAGGATTAATGAATGCATGTTGACTCCTTCGTATCTTCATAAGTGGGAAAAAAGAAAAAATAAATTTACATATCAAATGAGTATTTTGTACAATTAAATAATTTTATCAAGAGAGGGGGTTTGGTGGTGGTGGGGGGGGGGGGATGTTGGAGTGGAAGAGAGAGAGCATACCTCATCTATATCTTTAAATGGTATAATCACCTGTCAAATGTAAATAGAAACACATGGCTAGCGTGAATAATGTATTCTTCTAATATTGCATTTACAACCTTCAAATTAAATGATTAGTCATATATTTAGCAAAAAACACTTACCCCGATTACATGTATCTAAAAATTTCTGACTGGAGGATTAATAAAGTAAGATTAAGAAGGAAGACCATTAACATAGCTTGATATGAGAGAAGATTAACAGACTTCGCCTCTTAAAGTAGATATGGAAGAACCTATCCTTGACTTCACCTATTTTAATAAAATTCTTATTTACTGATAAAAAAAATGAAAGTAGATAACAGACAGATTATAAAAAGCAGTATATGTATCAAATAAGCAGTTGTTCCTGGAGTCTGAATAACAAATTTCCTTTCTTCTTAGCTCACCTCACCTGGTAGATTGATTTTATTGGAATAGGCTACAAATTCAACTTCAGGATCGTGCCACTAGCTTCCATGAAGCTTTGTGGTAATAAATGCCTAGCAGATCCAAGAGCTTCATATGAAATAAAAGCAAGGTCAACGCTTTGGATTTTGAGAAATGGGCCAACAGCTAGAAGAAAAAGGTCACTATGATTATATTCCTTTGAAAAAAGATGGAGGTGATCTGGGACACTTTTTGGGTTTTGCACTTGTTTGGGAGTTATTTGATGGATAGGTGGTTTGGGGGGTTTATATATTTAAAATTTATAGTTGAAAATTCAGATTTGGTCTTGGTTGGAACTTGATCGAATACCATAACAAGACAAAAAGAAGATAAATCCAAGTATCACACCTAATTCCCTAAACATGCAGAGATTTTTTTCCCAATCACACCTCAGAAACAATTGCATTACACAGAATAATTATTGGAATCCCATTAAACTTGCTGCTTATTCAATTGCCAGCATTGCATAGATAGTAGAAAAACAAAAACTTAAACTCAATACAAAGCGGACTTGGATTTTTCGAGTTTCAACTACCTAAGTCAAAACTAATTACTTACAAGACCATGAAAAAAAAAACAAATAAGATAGCACAAAAGCCCATAATAGGAGTCAATGGACTAGAAGTGATTTTAGAAATCTTAAGTTCTAAGAATACATTGTCTGCTAGAACAGAATCATTTTTTTTTCTTTTTTATAAGTAAGAAGAATTTTATTGATCCACATAATTAGTCAAGGCCCAAGTACACAGGAAGTATACAAGAGATGAACCTAATTACAAGCTAAGCGCTGTGAAAAACAGCATAGAAGTCAATAAAACTAGTACCATTCAATACAATAGCCGAAGCCCAAAGTAACAACATATGAAAGAAGTCCCTAAACCCTTCCATCGAACGTTCCCTATTATCAAAACAGTGATCATTCCTCCCATTCTAAATGCACCACATTAAACATTGAGGCACCATCTTCCAAACAGCCGCTATTTGACAATTTTCCCGAATGCTTCTCCAACATGACAATAAATCTACTACCCTCCTAGGCATTACCCATATGATACTTGTAAAAGTTTCATCTCATAAAGCCTTAACCAGTTCACAATGAAGATGAAGATGAAGATGAAGATGATCTGCCAATTCTCCGTCTCTTTTACACATAAAACGCCAATTGATTATAGAAAGACCACGCTTTCACAGCTTATCAATAGTCAATATTTTTCCATAGGAGGCCAGCCAGCCAAAGAAAGCAATCTTAAGAGGAACATTAATCCTCCAAATGCTCTTCCACGAGAAAACAGTAGAAGAATGGTCGACTGACCTTACAAAAGGATTTGCCCGAGAAGTTATTGTTCCCCAATGAGTCCAAAGCTACCTGTCCTCCCTTCAGCCTTTAAAGTCAGCAAATTTAATGCTCTATAAAGTTCAGTAATATCCCCCACCTCCCAATCATGGACAGCTCTAATAAACCCTGCAGACCATTGAAGAGAACCAGATCAAATGTCCAAATTAACAGCCACTGCAGCACCCTTATCCAATGCAACCCTATAGAGAGAAGGGAAAGCATTCTTCAAGGCAACATCACTACACCAAATATAGAATCTGAGTTGTGTTCCCCTTCCCACCTTAAATCTAAAATTACTTATGAAATTTTCCCATCCCTTCCGAATATATTTCCAAACCCCCACACCGTTTGCCCCTCTTACTTCATTTCACCACCAACCTCCCCAAATACTCTCATATTTAATATCAATAACATTCCTCCTCCCCTTTCTGATGGTACCGCCATAGCCATTTCCCTAAAAGTGCATTATTGAAAGTTCTCACCCCAAACCACCACAAGATAAAGGGGTATAGATCTTATCCCACGTCATCAAATGGTGTTTTCTGTCATCCTCTAAACCTTCCCACAAGAAATCATGAAAAATCTTCTCCAATCTATTTACCACCTCTAAAGGCAAGGAAATAGATATAGAAAGCATGTTGGAAGGTTAGATAACGTGCTCCTAATTAGGGTGATTCTGCCGCTTTTAGACAAATAAAGCATCTTCCAACCCACCAATCTACATTCAATCTTTTCAACAATTCCATCCCACATTACCTTGGATTTATGAGGAGCTCCCATGGGAAGACCAAGATACATCATAGGCAAGGATGACACCTTGTAGCCCAAGATAACAGCCAATTCACCTAGGTTATGAACTGGGCCAATAGGAACCATTTCAAATTTTGATAAACCCACCATAAGGTTGGAGACAACTTCTAAACAAAGCAATAAAGCCCTCATGGAACGAATCTGGTCGAAGTCCTGCTCACAAAGAATCAGTGTATCGTCAACAAAAAGAAGATGAACAAAAAAGGGGACAAAGGGTTCCCTTGTCTCAAATATTAAGAACTATTAAAAAAAAAAAACCTTTGGGAGTGCATTAACCATAATCGAGAATCTAACAGTTGCGATGCAATGTTTTATCCACTAACACCATATCTCTTCAAAACCATATCTACCAAGAATATACACTAGAAAATCCTAATTAACGCGATCCAATTTACAAAGGATACCTTGGGTGCTGGCTCTGATTCTACCATCCAAGCATTTATTATCAATGATAACTAAGTCAAGAATTTGTCTTCCCTTGACAAAAGCATTTTGTAACTTCGAGATGATCATCCCCATGACTTCACACAACCGATTAGCAAGAACTTTTGAAATGATCTTATATACCCACAAGAACTGAAATGATCTTTTATTCCCCATTTGCCAGATTTATGGGGTGAAAGTCTTTCACCTCCACGGCCTTGCTCTTTTCGGGATAAGAGCAATGAATGAAGCGTTAAGACTTTTCTCAAATTTCATTAATGAGTGAAATTCGAGAAAAACCATTATGATGTCCTCCTTAACAATATCCCAACAAGCCTGAAAAAAGGACATTGAGAAGCCATTTGGATTCGGCCCTTTGTCTTTGTTCATCCCTCTTAACACACTAAGCACCCCATCCTCTTCAAACGATCTCTCCAACCAAGTTGCGCTTGATTGATTAATCAAATCAAAAACCAGCCCATCAACCTTAGGCCTCCAAGGGTACTGTTTCATGAGAAGCTTTTCCTGAAAGTGAACATTGTGATCTTTAATTTCAACGTTGTCCTTAAGAACCCTACCTTCCGAATGTAGAACCCCAATGGCATTATTCCTTCGGTGGGAATTAGCTACTTTGTGGAAGAAGTTTGTACTTTTGTCCCCTTCCTTCAACCAAAGAGCCTGAGATTTTTGTCTCCAATAAATCTCTTCCATAAGGTGATTTTTTCTAGTTCAGCCACAACAACCAATTTCCTTGCCTTGTCTTCAACTGAGAGTACCCCATCAACCTCTTTATCATCAAAACACTGCAGTTCCTGAAAAAGATTATTTTGCTTATCATAAATGTTTCCAAAGACTTCCATGTTCCATTTATTCAAATCATTTTTCAGAGCTCTAAGTTTTCCAGCTAAAACAAAGCTAGGAGTGCTCAAGATTTGGTATGAGGACCACCACGATCTAACCTTGCCTATAAATCCTTCTACTTTTAGCCATATGTTCTCAAATTTAAAATATCTCCACCCCTCATGAAGACCTGCACAATCCAATTAGAGGGGAAAGCATTTTTGGCATAGATTAGGAAAGTGAGCCTCCCAAGAAGGAGAGACAATAAATCTATTAGATCAAGTGAAGTCCTCCCCAACGAGGGGAAGATCAACCAAATCCAACTCAAAAATTAGAGTTGAGGAGTCAGTCATGGCGGAGCAAATACTAAACTCCCCCAACCTTTCATTCAGAAACCAAGTGATGTTAAAGTCCACTCTAATACACCATGGGCCATCCCACCAACTACACAAGCTAGCAATCTCATTCCAAAGGAGCCTTCTGTTACAGTCAACATTAGGCCCGTATACTCCAACAAAGCCCAACCAAAAATCATCTCCCACATTCTTGAAAGAACTAGCCACCAAAAATTCACCGACATACTCCTCCACCAAATTAACAACTCTATTATCCCACATCACTAAAATACCTCATGAGGCACCCTTGGAAGCAAGAGAGACCCATCCTGTATAAGAGCAACCCACAAACTTCTTATTATATTTCTATCAACTATCTTCAACTTCATCTCTTGCAAGTAAATTACATCAACCTTCCATTTTTTAATCAGATTTTTTACCCCGAAGCGCTTGCTTTGATCGTTTAGCCCCCAAGCATTCTATGAAAGAATCTTCGGCTTCATAAAACACCAAGATTTGCTCTATCATTGTGCCTCCCCCACTAGCACTTCCTTTCCTTGTGTCGTAATTGATGGTACATGAAAGCCTCTAAGTTCCCTTTCTTTTTTAGAGGCAAATCTAGCTAAAAGGGGTTTTCCTACTTCAATGGTGATAAAAAGGGCTTTAAATTGATTCTCAAAACCTTCGCAAGAAATCCCTACACAATTGCAAATTTCCTCTACCTTCTGAAGAACCCGATTTAATGGTATACCAACCCTTAAAGACACTGGAGGCAAAAAACAAATGGGGCTAGGCTCATCCCTAGAGTCCTTTGATTCATTTAAAGAGAGACCAACCCCAAATTCCTTGCAAACCAACTGCAGTTCAAACCCATCCGACCCATCAACTGAAAGCACCTCATCTTCTGAATGAGACTCATCCTCTTCTTCCAAAGTACACAAGACCCTAGAAGGGCCCTCATCAGCAACTGAAAATAGATCCATAACTTCAGCAACATCATAAGGAGATGACTGAGGGCAATCAAAAGGTCGTGAGGAGCTATCATTGCCCTGAGGATAGACAAAAGCTCCAACCCTAGCAAACTCAGCTGAAGTTGTCATCTCTTTGCCTTTGTCGACCCCTCCTGAGGTCGTAAATTGCTCCTCATTGCAAACCTAGAGGTCGTTGGCAACCAACGACCCTTTATGAGTTGATGGTGAGTTGTCAGCGGCCTGAGGCCAAACAGAAGCCTCCTTCCGAGCTAACCCAATTGAAACAATGGTCTTGTCACAATTGTACCCCATTACCACAGTTGGGAACTACCCCATATTTGGATCTAAGGTGTCGCTAGCGACCAGCAAGCCTGAGTGTCCCCCTTCAAGAAGCCTCGAATCCACGATGGTCTAAGCATCGGGCCCCCAAGGTGCAGCCCGACCCACCAGACTTCTACCTTTCCAAGTGAGTGGTACTCGGTCTCCGCCCATTAACATGGTCGGAGCTTGCTTTAGCCTGCCACTCAAGATGAACAGGTTTTAGGTTAAGTTTGAATGTTGAGAAGTATTGAGAAGTGTTGTGAATATTAGCAAAAAGTAGGTGAAAAGTAATAATAAAATATTGAATAGTAATGAAAAAGTAATGAATAGTAATAAAAATTTGTGAAAAATAATAATAAAATAATGCATAGTAGTGAATTATTTTAAAAATGTTTAAAAGTGTCTTGCACGCCAAACGTAGCCTTAGTTTACTTAGCCACCAAGTAATTGGGCCCGGTCCACCAAATGTCATCCCTCTCATATTTACCCTTTAGCGCAGCCTATGTTTCCTTTGGACTTTCCCCACATGCCCAGGCAACCCAACACCCATAACCAAACCCAAGCCCATATCTACTTTATACATCAGGTCTTAACATTCCCCATGACTCCCAACAGCTGAGCTCCAACCGCTGAGCTCTAACAGCCCATAATACCCCTTCATTTTTCCCAACTTTGAGCACTCGTTAGTGTACCCCGCACCACCCTTGCCAAACTACACTAAATGAAAAATGTCACGATGGAGAGAGCCTGCAGCCATTGTCTTCTTCTAACTCCTTGCCCCTACCTCCAACCCTGTATTCCGTTTCAACCCACCAAAACAAACTTCTCTCTGCCGGAAGCCGCCAGTAAACTCAACACCGAGTCACCATTTGGAGGGAAGGACCTCTCCACCTTCTTCCTACTACCCAACTCTCCTACACGAGCTTTAAAAGGGCCCTGCACACTGTTAGCACCTTTGGGAGGATCCTGCCCTCTGTTTGCATACTCAGAAACAGGGGTTTTGACACCATTGAGCAATCAGATGTTATGTACAAGTCCTTTCCATCCCCTGCCCTTCAAACCTTCAAGGATCACCAACAAACCCCTTCTCCTACCATTCCCGAATTCTGCCAGTTGCAAAAGCAACCCCTAGCATTAACTTGACGTTGAATGGTGAGGACTCCACTATCCATCCCCATTTTTTCTCAAATATGCTTCACGTTGAAAAAGTTCTAGACATTCCACTTTCATCTTTGCTACCCATAAAGCCAACAACCCACTTAAAGAGATAAACTTGACCATCCTTCCTACTTCTTTCGGTGATAAGAATGTTGTATCCATCCACCGTCGTAAAAACAAAGGTTTTTTATTCTGTCTGCAGCTGGCTATCACCCTCCATCAAAGTAGCAGGATAAGAACAAAAAATAGAGAGGAAAATGGACAAAGAAAGGAACGGGATGGAAGAGAAAAAAGGAGTGAGAAATGCAGTCAAAAAAGGAATTAGACTAAGAAAGAATATTAACTCCAGCGAGAAGCACCAGAAACTTCCTAATGCAAATAAAATTTCATGTAAAATACATACGGACAAGAGGACCCACAAGAGAATATGTACGGACGTAAAATACGTGCAGAAACTTCCTAATGCAAATAAAATTTAATGTAAGACTAAATACTCAACAGTAACTAATGTAACCTACAGACTGTGTCGCTTCACTCTGTGAAAAGCTGGATGAAGCTATGCCATTGTCATGTGCCAAATAAATCAAGCCACTCATTTTTAACTAGTATCTATGATGACAGAATAGCATCTGTCCCGTATCCTGCCCTGTAATGTGCAGAATACATCAAACTCATACGCTGAGCAAAATCTATACACAAAGTTGTGCCCGAAATCACAAGTTAATTAAACAAGTCGAGCATTGAAAGTGACAAGTTTGATTTGTTATCTGAGCTCATAAAATAAAATCTCCCTAGTGAAACTTTACTGGTTCCTTAAATAAAATAATTTGCTGGTACAATATTAGGAAAGAAAAATGGCTAACCTTCATTTGCTTAGAAAAAACATTTGAATGGAAGCAAATGCGCCATGCAGAGACATACATTCGACCATGATACAAGAATGACCGCTCAAGTGCACAAGAATAACTATGCTTGACAACCTGAAACAATAACCCTGTTTGTTAGGCATGTAACTCTCATACAAAGAGGTGCTATTTGAAACTTCAGGAGATTAACATTGTCACAACAACAGTGTTTATGCAACTTGCCTCATCTGCAGGGAGATTAAATATTGTTTGAAGAGGCTGCAGCTTTTGATGAACCACTGTCGGCCCTTGTTTATCTATGGAAATCCTTCTATAAGCATTAGCTCCATCATACCCATCCATAGCCCTAACAGTAAAAAATTTCAGTAATTAGGGCATATGAATTATAATCATTAGAAACCAATGCCCAATATAATAAATAACACCAATAATAAACAAATGGTCCTCCCCAGAAACTCAATATGAAAAGTGAAATAGGAAGCATAGAAATTTGTCATGTCCAAGCACAACAAAAGAATTATTAAGATCCAAGTTTTTTTTTTTTTTAATTGAAAGAGATTTTATTAATACAAAAATAGGCATAGCCCAAAGTACACAGGAAGTATACAAGGAAATTTGTCATGTCCAAGCATAACAAAAGAATTATTAAGATCCAAGTTTTTTTTTTAATTAAAAGATATTTTATGTGTACAAAAACAGGCATAGCCCAAGTACACAGGAAATATACAAGAAATGCACCTAATTAGGAATAGAATTATAAAGATAAAAGTCACAAGATCATTACTAAAAATAAGTAGAGAGTCGAGTCAAATGCAATACCCACAAATGGAGATGCATGCACCAACACAATCATGCGCTAGGGCTTAGGCCCTATAATGCATAAAAAAATAAAAAATAATAAAAAAGAAAAAAGAAAAAGAAAAAAAATTCATGTGCCTATATCTGCCTAGACTGTGTCATTAAATCAAACAATAACAAAGTGTAGACATAAAATGTCCTAAGGATGGTTGTGTGTGTGTGTGTGTATAATATATCTATCATCTAAGGGCTTTCTTTAAGGCAGAACAGAACAATTTTGACAACAATAATATATACACACACATAAAATTAAAATCAGAATGCTCAGCATATATACAAAGCCATATTCCCGAACTACAGTAGTAAATATCCATTCAGTAGATCCATTTACAGTGTACACAAAAAGATGTATAAATATGTTGTCTAATTTGCATTTGTCATACGTTTACATCAGTACACAGAGCAGGGATAGGGGTTTAATGAGCTAGACAATCAAACTAAAGGCAAAAATAATAATAATATAACAAAAAAGCTACCTGGAAGAATTAAGTGCCAATTTTTTTGTTTTGATATGGAGACAAACCTGACAAATAAATACTAGAGTTTTATTGGTCTCTATAAGGAATAATCAAAGATATAGGATGCCATGAAAATAAAATAAATAGAACCAACAAAACAAAGATACCTGTCCTGATGGGCTATCCAATTTATACCACACTGAACCAGTTTGACCTTCACTTTCAATTGGAACAGTCACAGAACCAAGAACAGCACTTTTCCAAACTATATCCCAATCATATATTGTCACATTAATCTGCTCACCAGTAGGGAAAAAATAAGCTTCATGCATGAAACAACTTTGAGAAATCCTTAGTGTCAACAAATAGATCTATGTTAACATACATATCAAATACTGAATCATAACAAATGATAGAAAAATCAATAAACGAAATAATAATGACATTGTGGAATGTAGTCTTTGCTCGGATAGAATTAGCTTGGGTGATGCCGAGAAGAGTACTTGACCTCCTAGCTTCTTGGAGAGGCATTCAAGGAAACTCTCAACTTGTATCAATACGGAAGATGGTTCCAATATGTTTATGGCGGTGTATTTGGAGATCAAGAGCGGTCAATGGATGAGCTTAGAAATTTCTTTTTCAATACTTTACACCCATTGGTCAATTGTAATTGATTTTCATGGCATGACTTTTCATGAATTCCTTGTATCACTAAACTAGCATGCTTAGACGTTGCTCTTATATATGTACCGTATACTTGGGCTCTTACCTATTCTTATGACAAAAATAAAATCTTGTTCACCAATTAAAAAAACAACTTAGTAACACCTATGCTTATGATTTAAGTATTGCAACAAATGTGAGGCGGCAGACCTTGACAAGGACATTATGAATTTGAGTGAGGAAAATTGTGAGGAGGGCTTGGGGAGTTGTTCTAATGTGGTTAGAAGTGTGAATGGTGAGGGCTTGTGGAAGTACATACGAAATGGGTGGAGGGAATTTGCTAACCACGTTTTGTTTAAGGTTGGAGGAGGAGATAGGATTCGCCTTTTTGGCATGATTGTTGGTGTGGGGATGTGGCATTCAAGAATGCTTTTCCTTCCCTTTTTAGAATGGCGAGAGATAGAGACACCACTGTACCTGATTCTGTATCATTTTCCAATAATATTCCCCAATGGAATGTGAGATTTATTAGAGATGTTCATGACTGGGAAGTGGCAATTGTTACTGTCTTTTTCAGTAGATTGTATGACATAAGAATAGTGCAGGGGGGTGATGATAGAATGCTGTGGCAACATGCTGGAAATTCAATTTTTCTGTTTGTTCTTATTATAAAGTGCTGACATGCCATTGTGTCAATCAATTCCCTCAGAAGTGTATTTGGAGATCCAAGGTTCCACTAAAGTTGCTTTTTTCTGCTGGTTGGTGTCACTTGGGAAGATCCTGACAATGGATAATTTAAGGAAGCACGATATAATTTGCTTTGGCTGGTGTCATTTGTGCAAAAAAGATGCGGAGTCAGTTGATCATTTGTTTCTGCATTGCGAGGCGGCAAAGACTACTTGGGATATGAGATTTTCAGCAGGTTGGCGTAGCTTGGGGATGTCCAAGCGAGTGGTGGATCCATTGGCTTGTTGGAAAAGGATATATGGGAAGCCATCATGTTGCTGATATTTGGAAGATGTTTCCTCTATGCTTAATGTGGTGCTTATGACTAGAAAGGAATGGATGCTGTTTTGATGACAGAGAACATTCCTTGGGAGAATATAGGGAGTTTTTCTTTTGAACTCTTTGTTTTTGGGCGAAAACTCATGTATTGAATGGGGATATTTTAAATGCTTCTTTTTTAGACTTTGCTAGTTCCTAGTTCATAGCTTGTATTTAGGTGTTTCCATTTGTATACTTCCTGTGTGCTTGGATTATGCCTAACTACTTACATTAAGAAAATCTCTTTTAACTTATCAAAAAAAGAGAATGTGATACCTCAAATGGTGATTAGGTCCCACATTAGGGGGAATTGAGATGGCGTTATATAGGTGCTAAGCTCCACATTGATTGTTTACCCAGCGGGATTTGGCTTCAAAAATAATTTTAGGAGTTTCAATTG
This sequence comes from Platycarya strobilacea, assembly GCA_036898215.1. Lineage (NCBI taxonomy): Eukaryota > Viridiplantae > Streptophyta > Magnoliopsida > Fagales > Juglandaceae > Platycarya > Platycarya strobilacea. The sequence goes on along the minus strand of CM072545.1, from coordinate 40,544,224 downwards.
TAATCTCAATTACTTGTAAAATAATTGTAATTTTAACTATTGTTTTGGTATATGGTGCAAATGTGACTAGGTGCTTCCCTGAGTCATAACAGAGGTGACATAAATAACTCTACTTCCAATAAACTGGAAAATCATGAAAATAGTATCTGCAGAAAAGTTTAAGGATCTTGGTCCCGTACCAGAGACCTAGGAGGAACTCTCCTCCCTTCACCTAAGTTAGAAGGTTTATCAATGGGCAGCCCCTTTGAACAAAAGAGAGAAAGAAAAGCTCCAAGGCTGTTACTAATTTATCAGGGAATACACTTAGGGAAAAAAAAAATCCAAAGACAATGAAGCACAACAAAATATTACAATTGAAAACAGATAAAACCCAAGTACAAAAAAGCAAGTAACTAATTAATTAACAGCTTCTATGAAGCATATAACTTAGATGTTGATTGTTAGAGGTCATCCTTGTAAGAAGTGTAACTACATAACAATATACTACTCTATAATATTATTCTTCTAGAATATATAATTTTGAACAATGAGTACGTTGTTAGAATATATTATATAGTACTGTGATGCCTCTCATTAGGAATACGTCATTTTTTCAGGCATAAATCCATAATCCCTTAGATTCAAAACAGAAAAACTCTCTTCTTCAAAATACAATGTTTGTTTTTGTTTCTTCAGTCACCAAAAGCGTGATGGTTGCTGGTTTGGCTCCTCCGTAATTAGTGTGTGTTGGTTCCGTTGGCTCTCTTATGGTTGCAGGTGTTTGCCATTAATGATTGTCTATATGCTTGCAGAAAATTCTGCCAATAGGCCATCATTAATGTAAGGGTTGAAGAAAACTCCCATTGTCAATCAGTTGTGGGAGGAAAGCAAGAAGGCTATTTGGAAACAGAGTAAGGAGTTCCCTTATCTCGGGTTATTTCTTATCCAGGTTTTGGTTCTTTAAAATTGAGATCTGTTTAAAATCCAGCTCAAGTTGGGCTAAATTATTTAGGCATTTGCGTTTGTATACTCCCCGTGTACTTGGGCTATGCCTACTTATATTCATATCAATAAAATTTCTTATCACTTATCAAAAAAAAAAATTACGTTAGATACTTGACTAAAGATGAATAACATAAGTCTCGACTCAAATGGTGTATAAACTCACCCTAGTCTCAGAAAAGCCTAACAATATGTGTTTTGAACCATACCTTCATACCGGGACAGTATTTTATGAGAATAACTTGTCAGTGCATAACTTCAATAGAAAAAATGTACAAGTTAGCTATCAGTTTTTAATCAAGTGCATGCCTGCTTTGAAAAAATGACCAGGCATATTAGTGCATTAGAAAATGAAGAACACATTAATGTATCATCAAGTGGAGTTAAAATCTGTTCATACCCCATCCTATGTGAATAAACCAAACACATCATATATGTTAACATAACCAAAAAAAAAAAAATATGCAGAACATGTGAAAGATTAAAAGTAACCAATATGTATCCAGTTGGGGAAAGATCAATTTAATATGCCGAACCTAGATAACGACACTAGGAATGTTGACAGATACGCATATGCTAACATATACAAAAACAACTTCCGAGAGTGCGGTGCATGGGACCAAGGTTTACTCTATAGGAGTGAGTCCAAAGGACCCTGCCTTGAATGGTTCCCGACATCAAAAAAAAAAAAAATTATCTTTCTTCCTTCAAATCATATACACAGATCTGATTATCCAACAAAGAGGAATCAAATATCTACTTTGATCATCGCTCCAAGTCAAAAGTCACAAACATAGAGATTGCATCATTAAGCTCAACTTGCAGTTGCAACTTGGATTGAAAATAACATCGGTAGAAAAGTCCAAGGATCTTGGCGTCATAGCAGGACCTAGGATCAACTCTTGCTTCACCTAGATTAGGATGTAACAACCCAGCATTTCAAGCAACAATATAACTAAATAAAAGGGTCTAACAATATTGCTTACCCATCTTTTTTTTTTTTTTTGATAAGTAAGATAAGTAACATTTTATTATTAAAACTGCAAAGGGTAGAACTCAAATACACAATCAAATAACTGCCTAAACAAGTTGAAAAAGGGATAAAGCCACCCCAGCCTTAGCAAGGCCTAAAAATCGTGATAACTCTAGTTATAGTAATGTCGATTAAGCATCTATGCCCAGACCTCAAAGAGGCCAAATGGGGAGAAGCATGCCTACTTTGAATGAAAATGAACATGCATATTAATGTAGGAACAAAACTGAAAAAGAGTAGCAGTAGTGGTAGTAGTTGTACAGATATGCTACCTGAACAGGAAGCTCATCAACAGAAAAATTGAACTCCTCCCCCCACATGGGATTTCTTGAACCAGGAACCATGGAACTGCATCGGTGACAACAAATGAAATAAGATTGTAGTAGATACAATAGATCTACACACTCCCATATAAGATCAAGCAATAAATCTGGCTCTTAAAAAAATAAAGGAAAGAACATGAAGACAGGACTTTTCAGTTAAAAAACTATTTTACTTTTTGCATGAAAGGGATACTATAGGTCAGCTCATCTTCTCTTAACTACAATTACTTATAAGGACTGATAAGCACTCAGTATGCCACTTCCCATCACTCAACTCTGCATTAAAGTCCAACAACTAGTTACATAAATCTGCTAACGTCAAAGGAAACAAAAAGGATAGGCATATCTAACACCTACAAACTATATGACACAAAGATGCCACCTACATACTGACCTAGAATTTTCCAACTATATAATTCCTTACCTTCAAAAAGTGATAATATCCAGAAATCCTAATAATCCAAAGTTCTAAAGATTGAAAGAGTAACCAAAAACCTTAGGAACCCTAACCCCACGTACTTAGTAAACTCTATTCCTGATAATTAAGCTAAGATTACTCTAGATAATATCATGTCTCATTAAGTAAGTTAGTGACTTAAACACAAAGTTACAGAAAGTTACATCAGTATTTTTTATCATATTTGACCAGTATAATGCTGTTAAACATAAATGTCAGAGTTCAGCCAAACCAACAGCATCAACACATATGCAAAGTAGGGGAAAAGATCAGGTAACCTGAACCGCTTCTCTGCACCACAAGTAATGATAGCATAAGGATCTGAAGTGCCATTTAGGTTTGCACCAATGAGATTCTTAGCTGCCAACAATTCCAACTGAAAAATACAGCACAAATGACCTCATTTTCAACAAGAAGAGAAGACCCATTCCATCCAATCAAATCCAATGTAAACGTGAATGGAAATAAACACAAGAGCCAAACAGGATCACAAGATCTTATGTACCTTGATTAAGTATGGATAATTAGCTTGAGGATATCCTTTCAATTGGCCTATCTACAAAATAAGGGCAGAACTGCACGTCAAACAAGTTAAAAATTAATTCATGAAACACAAACATATAGACTGTAACCAGCAGGATAAAAGTACGTTTGCACTATTGGTATGTAAAGACAACATAAACGTCGAACAGATTGGCATGACTATAAAAACCATATATATATATATATATATAACGATAAGAATAACAACAACAACAACAATTATGTAAGCAATAAAGAAAAATAAAAGTTGTACATGCAAAAGGAGACAAAAAAAAAATCTGAATCAAAACTGCACCCTGACAAACGAACACTCTTCGTGAACAAGAATAGCACCTTCCAAAAATACACATTTCAAATAAAGCAAGTGCTACATTAATGAAATTTGATAATTTCAATAAAAGAAAAAGACTTGAAACTAATAACTTCAAATAAACACAAATAAAAATGCAAAATGGTAAGAGTATGCTGTATGCGTAGAAAAATCTTGAATTCACTAACTCAAAATTGGAGCCTTTCATTTCCACGTGTTCAAGAAGTCAAAATATTAAATGTATAATCTTCTCATTTCCAACATCTTCTCATCACCCAACAAAAGTACCTGAGCAAAACTAAACTTTATCGTGTATGCAAACACCATTAATATAACTGCTATAACATATTTAAGAATCACACCAAATTGTTAAGCTCACATGAATCGGCCACATTTTTACCCTCAAACCATTAATTCTCAAACAGCCACCCTACTTCACACTAAGAAAATAAAAAAATAGAAAAAGTAACTCAATTTGACCTCAACATCGTTGCCCGTAGCATTTCATGCTAAGAATATACAGAATAAAGAAAAACTTGCCGCAATTGGCAATAGAAGTAATTTACATTCGCATGCCAAAAAAAAAAGAGAACGTTAGAATTGACATGAATTGACCTTGTCTTTATCAGTGCCGCCAGAATTCGGCAAATTGCCGTCGGCGAGTGCTCGATCACCCTCGCGACGGTACGCAAAGAACAAGTAAGCGAAGATCACGAATACCGAAGCGGCCACCGTGACCTTGATCTCCCAGTAGGAGGGGACAAAAATGTCGAGAGCTCTCTCGATCATTATCACCCCGAGCCGAGAACGGTAAGAAACCCCGGAGTGAAACGAAAAGGAACTAATTAGAAACCGAAGAGGAGTTCTAGGGTTTCTTGTAGAAAATTGATAGGGTAAGAGGGATCGGGAAGGCCATTGACAAGGAGAATTTTCCAGGAGAGGAGCACTTCCGACTCATTGAGCGAGTGAGAGACGACGAGGTTGGACCGTTGGAGCGGGGAGCATGGAGTTTGACAATCGATCGAACTTTGTAATACTTTCGATGACCGAACTACCATTCAGGCAGTAACGAAATAACTGCGACACCCGCTCGGTGCGTACCGAAATTTTGGGGGATTGTGAGGGGTTGTTTTGGGACGGGAGGGAATCCTTGAATATGATTAGCATCAACGCGTGGGAAGATTTGATTCTCGCGCATGCATTTGCAACACTCTTGTTCATCGTTTCTTTTCGTGGATGCTCTCTTTTTTTCATCGTTGAATCTAAAGTCGAGGGACAAAAAAAATAGTTTTACTTTACCTTTGAAAATTAAAAATAAGTAATTTATATAGTTATTAAAATGAATAATTTGTATAGTTAAATATTGAAATGAATTGAATTGAATTAAGTTAAGTTATAAATAGTAATATCATATTAATCTTGTTGAGATGAATTTAATTTCTTAATATTGAGACGGATTTTATTTTTTACGTTAAAATATATAAAATAAATTGAGAAGAATTGAATTTGATTCAATAATTAAATGCAATTATATTAATTTTAGTATTTGAGATTCGTATAAGAAAATTTAGCTTTTAAAAAAAATATTTTTTAAAATAAATTATATTTATAAAAATAATATTATTTGTAATCTTAATTTTCATCATCTTTTTATTATTTTATAATATTTTATTAAATAATTTATAAACCTATTATTTAATATTATATTATAAATAATGAGAGAATTATAGAAAAATAAAGGATGAATAGATTTTTTCATATAGATAATATTTTTAATCAAAGTTGAAGTACAGTTTCAGCAGTATAACCACTTGTATTCTGAATATACTTTCGGGGATTTGTTTCCGCTTTTCGTAATTTGGGAGAGTCGGGTATATTGACAAGGATCTTACGTGAAGTCTTCATCAACTTTTAACAAACAAAACTCACTCTAAACGGCCCATCAGTGACGACATGAGGAACTCGTTTGGGCAGCTTGCTTAGAACACTCTCATTGGCCAAATTTTTTAAAATATATATATATAAATTTACATACATATTAAAATATATATATATTTAATTACAAATAAAGAAAAAAATAAGAAAAGATAATAAAAATATTTGTTATCTTTAAAAATAAATAATAACCTTTCAATTTATTATAAATAATAACTTTTTAAATTTGTTAAAATTTAAAAGATTATTATTTACTTTTAAAAATAAAATAAATTTTTTTTCTCATTTTTTTCTTGCTTTTAGTTAAATATAATAATAATTTATATATATAAATCTATATTTTTTTTTTAAAAAAATTAACCAATCTAATAAAAATACTCAACTACCAAGAAACTGATTTGACGCTTTGATCTGGGCCGCTCCATGGTGGCTAGGCTAGTCACTTTTTTTCATCCCTTTTAATTATTTATTATAAAATCTAAAAAAAATCAGAAGTTCTAATAAAATTACATCAATGGTACTTCTATCATTCTGACAAAACTACAACAAAACCTTATCTTAAAAAGTCTCCACCACTTATAAAATTTTATTACCGTTACAACAACTTCCAGCGTGTCCAAACATGCATCCTAAACTTCTTGTTGTATCTATTGTTGTAGAGTGAAACATAGACTCACGAGTCACGAGACTTGTTTTGCATGATAATTATTTGTGTAACGTGTGTACCATCCTAAAGAGTTGAATATGATGAGTTATGTTTTTATTTTTTTGAGATAATATGATGAGTAATATTATATATAAATTATAAGTAGATAAGCTTTATACAATGTTTTTGTGAAAAAATAAATTCTACTAAGAGATAATAAATATTTTATACTTTTTTTTTACAAAGTCACAATGGATTTATCCTGTTTTTCAAAATACATCATTTTCACTCAAATTTTCTATTTTATATATTAACTTTTGCAATACATCATATATTAATTTATCTATTTATTTCTTCATATAATTTAAATGTTATATTGTTTAATATTTTGTTTGAAAAAAGTATAAGAAGAGAGAAATTATTATGAGAGACAAAGTACAAAAAAAAAAGTATATGTTTATAGTTATATACAGTTCACGCTATATGTAGCGAAACATTATAAAAAAAAAAATTAATGGGATATGAAATGCATCATTTGTTGAAGGCACTTTTGGACTACTTTTTCTTTAAATTTTAAGTAAAAATGAGTTTAACAAAATTCATTAAAATTACTCTTATTAAGTTTATCTATTTAGAACTTATATAAATTATTTCTTTATATAATAAAAATAACAATTTTCTCGTTACAAGTAAAATATCATAGTTATAATTGGTACAAAAATCTCAAAAAAATCAAATTTTAAATTAATATAATTTCATATCATATATTTAATCTAATTTATAACAAAAATTAATTTTTAATTTCATATCATATATATTAAGTGACGTTGCATTGAATTTTACTGATATCATTTTGTATAGGTAGGCATTTCATTAATAATCATAATTAAAAAAAAAAATTAACTGACCAATCAAGACCGCCCAGGTGTTTAAACATAATAGGAATATCACACGCGTCCTCAAAAAGCGGGAACCGCACTACATTTTTAGTAGCTAGGTTTATAACGTTAACTTACTTTGCTCGTCCTTGGAACGCCGCCGAGACCTCTCCACTTCCTCACTTCCTCTCTTCAACGCCCCGCTCTGGTACCTCTCTAGCTAATTTTTTCCTCCACACACACACCACACATGCAAGACCCTACCCACATTTATGAGCATTCATGCAGCTCTGGTTCTGAATTGGAGATGTTTCTAACATCCAAACCACCCTGCACTAGTACTTCTTTATTATTAGTAAATAGTACTGTTGTTCTTATCGTTATTGTCGTTGTTTTGTTGAAAGACTTGGTGTTTGTTGTTTCTTTGACCCTGCAAGTACAAAACGTGTACATGTAGCTTGAGATTCTTGATATTCTCTATGTATTGGCTTACCCACTTCCTGAGAAATCTTTTATCTCATATTTATATAGATATCTGCATGTCATTGTCTGCATGAATTTTATTTTCCTGGCCGCTGGTTTCTGTTGCGACCTTCAAAGTGATTCTGACTCAAGCATGTTAATTTATGGCGTCGCCAATTGTTGGGCAAGTTTTCCTCTTCTTCTTCTTCTTCTCGGGATAAATAAAGTCTGGTATTTGTTATCATCCACTAGAACAGAGATGAATGAAATTGTTGTTATTATTTTATGATTGGGACAATGTACTAAAGTGAACACTGAATTTCAAACTAAATTTGTTAGTCTGTCTCAATTTCACGTTTGTCATTGCCATGGGAAGCAATTTTTGTACAGTTAATATACGTTGATTATCTATGTGATCTGATTAACATTGACAGCGGAATGTCGTTTTCCTTTTCCTATCGGATTTATATATAGCTAAAAATCTTGCAACTCTTGGACTTGTAATGTCTTACGGAGTAATTATTTGGTTTCGGAATATGTGCGCATGGATATATTATATCATATCCCCGCATGGATATATTATGTTTTGTTTTTTGTTTTTTTGTTTTTCAATGAAAACAAGCTACAAAAAGAGAGCATGCATTAGACATATTGTTAAGGTGTCAACTCGTGTCAACGGATTATATTTGTGTCGTGTCAAGATATGCATATTATACTATATAGGTCAACTCTAACCCGACCGTTCAACTTATCGTATCAAAATCTCAAATCCTAATACGACCCGTTAACATAACGTATCGTGTCGTGTCAACCCGTTATGATCCATTAGTGAATATTACGAAATAAATTAATATGACAAAATATAATACATTTCAACCTGTTTATATAAATGTGTTGAATATGTTTAAAATTAATTCATTTGAGTTAATTAAACTTAGCATAGCTTACATAATTTTATAGAAATATTAAATTATAATACTAACTACAAGTATGAATTATACTACAAATAATAAAAATATTAAAATTATGATTCTAACAATTTTATCTTTAAATGTAAGGGTATACTTATAATTTTAGTTTTCTTAACGTGTCATAGCGGGTTAAAACAGGTTGACCCGCTATCAACCCGTTAAGCAATCGTGTCATAACGGGTCAACCCGTTTTGACATGAAACCCTTTAAGATTAAACCCTAACCTGTTATTATCGTGTCATGTTTGTGTTGGGTTAACGAGTCGTGTGACGTATTGCCACCCATACATATTGCCCATGCTAATTTGGAGCTCATGCCCCCACAGCTGATTTGGGTGCTAAACAAAAATCCTAATGGTGGCTTTTATTCTAGTGATCCCCACATAGAAGTTCACTGTGATTCTTTTCTCTTCTTCTCATTATTTTTTTCCTCTCATCATTTTAGCCTTTAGGTGACGCTGGATTAAGCCAGCTTACAAATAGTTTCTTGTGTTTAACATTTCAAAAAATTTCACCTAGTCACTAATATACTGATTAATTTGCATCTTGTTTTAGGCTAACTATATATAAAGGAAACCCATTCTTGTTCTGACAAGAAATGAGCAGAGTCTGAAACTATTGTGGCATGGTTCCTGCCCAATCATTTATGGACATTGACCTTGACGTTAAACCACACCTCACAGGAAAAGTGGCACCTGATAGTTCCCTGACAAACCCAGATGGTAAGGGTTTAAGGTGCAGGAGTAACTGCGAAGGCACCAACAGTGGGACACAAGCTATGTTGAATGATCAAAATAATGCTCCAAAGTGCCCTGAAGATCTTGAGGTTGATATAATTGGATGTACAATTAAAAGTGACATCAGGTTAACCAAATGTGAGGATCCGGATGCAACTGAATATTCAAGCTCATTTGCCGACACTACATCTGATATTGAGAATTTCTCTGGATTGAGTGAAGGAGAAGTGGAATCACAATTCTTTGGTGATAACAGTTTGGCTTCTCCATTTGAAGCATTGAGTAGTTCGTTTCCAATGAGGTTTGCCTTAGTTCCCTATTTTAACCTTTTAGTAGTTTTTCCCTACTCGCTTCCTTGGCCATAGAAGTAATAACCCATAACACCACAAGTTGCTCACCCACAAAGGGCTATTGATTTTTTACTTTTATTTTTAAGTAAGAGTTTTATATACCGTGTTTATTTGTGTGTTTTTTTGCAATGACAACCTAACATTGGAAGCATTAACCATGTATAACGATTGCAACCAATGATGAAGAACTTTGAATTCTTTGAACTTTTTCTATTGTTGTGGCATGTAAAAGGGCTCTGTACTACATGATCTAAATAGTTCAACTGTTAACTTCATCCAGTCCAAGGGTTAAGAAGAGAGTATAGAAACACTTTGCCATTAATTCTGCATTTGTCCCATTTATCTCCATTCTTCAGTGAGCATAGCTATCTTTTGGCTGTGCTAAAGTTTTGGGTATACGAATAATAGCAATACTTTCTAAACTAATCAGTATTTAGTTTCACAGTCACAAATGACACATGATAAGCATCCAAAATTCTTTTGTTTAAATGCTTGTCTTTAATATTTAGATAATTTATGAGTTACAAATTTGGGTGCTTCACTTACCAAGAAAAGCAAAATCCTGTGCTTCCATTATAGGAAGAAGTTGACAAATCACTGGAGGAACTTTATACGCCCTTTGATGTGGCGTTGCAAATGGACAGAATTGAGAATCAAGGAGATAGAGTCGCAAGCATTGAAATATTCAAGGCAGAGTGCAGCATATGACCAGAGAAAACATTCAGGATTCGACCAGCTTACATTTGAAGGACTGGGTTCAAAGTCATTGCCATTTTCTAGTCAATGTTTCAGAACAAAGGCTGTAAAGAGGAGGAAACGGAAGAGAGTTGAAGAAACAACTGATCTAACATCATATATGTCACAGCATAACCTTTTCTCTTATCTTGGTACGAGTTTATTCTTTCGATACAATGGTTTTGGTTCTTTGCTCTCTTTGAAACAATCTCTCCCTCCCCCCACAGGCAAAGGACGGGGAATACACTTTTAGTTTTAACAGTCAAACTACCAAAATGCTGCAATGCCATCATATATTAATTTTCGACGATTTTGAGTGTGGTGTAGAAAAACTATTAATTAAGAGTGCGGGAAGTAGATTTTCCCAAAGAAAAAAAAATGTAGGTTCCATCTGTAACTTTTGTGATATATTGCAGAAATCAAGAAGTCTGATCCAGATGGAAATTCAATGGCTGGTGATTTTGGTAATCCAGGTAACAATTTTTGTTGCACATGGATGTTGTTATGCTGTCTGACATGTGATGTTATACAAGTAATAGGGAAATCAGTGAAGCATTTTAAGGCATACTTCATTTGGGTATTTTGCATATCTATGCATGCCTGCACCTGTTTACACGCATGTGTGCCCGGTTTCATATATTGTATACATACAATATATGTTGTAATGTTTTCAACGTTCCTGAGTACCTTGATGCATGGCATTATTTTCCATGTTATGTGTCATCTGTAATTTCATCTTACTGTTAGGAGTATCCTTTATTATTGTTATTTATATCATCTCACTGATATGAATGTATTTCTCTGAATGCTGCTCCTTGCATCATTTGGTGCAGTAATCACGAACCCAAATGGCGATTGTAATGACAAATTTGATATGGGTAATGATTGGTCATTTTTGGAGTTGAAAGATGGTGAACGTTTACTGGAGCAAGTCCTTTGGAAAATTGAAATGGTGCATTCGCGGGTTCACAAACTGAAGGCTCAAATTGACATGGTACTGGCCAAAAATGCTTCGAAGTTCTCTTCCTCGGAGAATTTGAGCCTTCTAGCACCTTGTGATGTACAGACCAGCTCTGCTCATAGTCCTACATTCTCTGCTGGCAACGGAGACAATGTATCGGTAGGACCCATATATACTCCAACTAAACAAATATCAGAGTCTGACAATGCAGATATTGTTATGCCTGGAGGTGCAATTTCAAATTATGGGGAGGCAGTCCATGTTCCCGATATAATTGAAAGCACAGTGGGACTATTGTCTGCTGCTGATGTCACTCTTCATCAGCCACAGATTGGAGATTCATCTGAAGATGTAAGCTTTCTTCCCCTACAATTATTCTTATTCGTATATTCATACATAATTTGATGTCTATATGAAGTTTAAGCCTCTGTTTTTCCTTTAATTTTTTAGTAACATCTCCATTTTCCCTTACTTTCTGAATTTTTGAATTCTAAATTTTAGCTTTAATAAACCTGCATAGCGTCATTTCACTACCTTGGTAGTTTCAGTGACCCTTTTTTCTCCTTCGACTCTACACCCTACAGAATACACATTATTGCAGCTACGGGAGTCATTTTTAGAAATTTTAGGAGATAATAATTAGGAACGGAAAATGTCTTGTACTCTTGAATTCCTTTGATATGTTCATCAAATCACTTTTGTATCGTAATATTAATATATGCAGATGGTAGATAGTGTTCTGGTACGTAGTGAGGCAGCTGAAGCGGAAAGGCATACTTTCAAAAGTATGGGTAACCAATCCACAGAGATGCATCAGGGACCAGATATAGGTGATCAAGAAGAAAGCAACACTCCCTCTCTAATTCCAATGTCAGAACCTCTTCCTGTGGATAAATCTGTCGGGCCCCCAGAGCCATCAACCCGGACATGTTGTTTAGCATCATCAGATGTCCATTTTCCCAGGAATAAGAGAAAGCGTGGGGAGCGCAAAGCTGGCGCTGGTATTTGGAACAGGAGATCGTCGGGCGAGGCTGATAGCCAGTGAGTCAGAATTTCTTGTTCATTGTGTATATTTCTACCCCAAAGTAAAGCCTCCATATGTTGATGGAGAATAGGAGCATGGTGAATGGGGGCCATGTAGTGTCGTTATACATGGACTACTTTTCAGTTGGATATGGCTCCAGTTTTGGTAGTTGCATGAATCATGTAAGAACAGCTCCTCCAAACCACTGGTTAGATGTACCAATTCTGCAGTCTCTCTAAATGTTTGTGTAAAGAGGTTTCACTTACCCACAACCACAAAATTTCAACCCCAAAAGCTCACTCATCAACCAAAAAAGAAAAGAAGAAAGACAACGAGATGGTTGAGTTGGGATGTCAGCAATATGTTGTTTTAAGCAGGTTGTGCATAAAGGAATCAGTAAGCCATTTATGCCAGTATTCTTTGCAAGTAAATTGGTTCTTGGGCTTAAATTTTGAGCTCCTCAGGACCCCAGATTATGCTAAGTTTGCCAGCTCTTCGTCTCGGATATGCTTAACTAAACTTTGAATTATCCAAGCAAACAAGGCCGTTCCAATTCCTGAGGAACCTTTAAATTTCTTGTGATAATGAGGCTTTGTTTAACTCAAAACCTCGTCTCCTCAAAAGATTAATCATCCACTGTTTTCATGTCCAACTGCAAACAATCACCCATGTATCGCCTTACATTTACAAGATGAAAAAATCGACACTTCAGAAGGAAAAACTTAAAAAGGAATATATTATGGAATAATTGTACCGAAGTGTGGATAATTGATTCATGGTCCCCGAAAGTCAAAAGATAAACAGGTGGGATTTCTTCCATAATGCCTGCCTCAGAGCAGGTTTTGGGTAGAATCATGGTGCTCTGCAAAGCGTCAGAGGATGGCACGTGTTGGCAACGCGCATGAGCTGAGATGAACTCCTAACTTCCATGTGATTTGTCGAACCAAACACCTCAACATGATTGAAGGCCGAAAGGGCATTTGGATGGCCATTTTCTTTATCTTAAATTTAGACTGCGGTACTTCTAATTTTACTCTGATTGTATAATTTGGCTCTGCCTTTTTCTCAAATTATACAAGAGCTTTTTGGATCTTATCTAATTTGAGATTACCCTCCAAACTTCTTTTCTTTTTTCATCCCAACTTCTTCACCAAATATGTCTATCACTGCCCAGTTTCTGTATTCTTTTTTGAGGTAAACTTTAATGGGACTCACTTCTCAGTCGCACATGTTTACTTGACATTAAATTCAGGAAAGTTCACAAAGTTACTGGTAACTGCAAGTCTGTACCAGTGTCCCTTTCCTTTCTTCCTTTGGTGGGAAGCTCTGAATTCCAATTTTAAAAGGGCCATGTATCATTTCGGTCTACAATGCACAAAAGCAAAAGCTGACTCAAAACCCTAGTACTTTTTTATTTTTACTTGAAATAAAAAAAAAAAAAACCCTTCAGAAATTAGGTTACATATCTTCTCAATTACATTTTGTTTTTAGTAAAAGCTCTCTGTTATGAACTATGTTAAGCGTTGAATGTAAAAAAATTATCAATTAAACGGTTAGCAGTTTGCCAAAATGCGCCAGAAATTGAATGCAGTTTGATGGTAAAAGAATAAAAATCATACTTTAGCCACAAACTTATTACATAAACTAATGTATTTTGATGTGATCTGTTAGATTGTAAAGTCACTTTTTTTGTAATGCAGATCTATTCGTTTCATATAGAGTCATGTCAGTTTGTAAGATTACTTTTGTATAATCTCTTTGTGGATATAACACTCTTCAAAGAATAATATAAATATCCCAATGACTGTTTTATTGGGATAATATAAACAAACAATTTAAGCGTACAGGCGCAATCTCCATCCCAACATATCCAATCATCATGACTTTTCCTATTTGAAGCATCTTTTGGGGTGCTGGATATAACACCACCCACAGACTGAATCATGATGCCATCCATTGGCAAATTATTTAGAACCAGACTGGACCTTATACATGCCTGCACCTTGGCCTCATGTTGCCCTCCTTTTAAGGACTATGAAAATGAAATGGGTTACAGAGATGAAAATATTTTATGCCAGATATTTTTTTTCAATTGTAGCTTAAATCTTATGTGTATTTTAATTGATATTTTAGTAAATTATGCCTCTTCTTGGCTGTTTAAAACAATTCTCTCATGATCTCATCATATGCTAGTCTGGAGTTGAGCTCATCTGCATATTTGACACAATTTTCTTTTTAGTTACTCCTCATCAAGTATAAGATAATTATTTCAATGATTCCACTATTGCCAAACCTTCTTTTAAGTGCATTCTATTCATAATTTTGTGCAATAGAATATAGGTTTCTAATGGCAAAAGACTAGTAGCAGTATCATGAGATTCAACATGCAAAAGCAATATCTTAATACAGAGACTGAAAATAAATCACACCAAAAGGTACTTTGATAGTCTATCATTATTAATCTCTGTCAGAATTAGAAAGGCAGGCCAAGCATGTCTTAAACAAATTAATACCCTAATAAATCTGACTCGCCCACAATCATAAAGTCAGGAACTAAACATGATTACAAGGGGTCTGCATACTTTCCATGCCCTACCAAGAGATGGGGTTTGATAGGGGCATTTTCCCCTTTTAAAGTGACTACTGGTGGGGGTTCTTTAGTAATTACGCCTCAAAAGCATCAATTTTACTTTGCCTTTGAAATTTCAAAAACTCTCTCTTTCTCTCTCTCAAGATCAGTAAGAATCATGCCTGCCAAAGCAAAAGAAGAGGTGGGTTGCAATAAAGAATGGAGAAAAGAAAAAAAAAAAGAAGCACATTGCCAACCCCATCTTGAAGTTACAAATTGCAGGAAAAGGCTCTTCATGATTCCCAACCCAACTAAAACTTCTTTTCTCTTCTTCTCCAGCTCTCACATACTCATTCTACAGTTGGCTTAGTTCATGCAAGATCCAAAGAACTCAAACACAAGGTATGCCAAGAAAACACTCCTTCCCTTCTTTTCACTCTTTGCAGTTCTTCTAGTGCAGTATATACAATACCTTGATCTATTTTGTTCAAAGTGTGCTGTTCATAACATAGCCGTTAGAATATTTACTCGATCATTTAGATTGTTTGCACTCTGCCTTTCTTAGTTCTTACTGTGCATTGCTATTTGCTCTGGCTACATGAGATCATCTTGAGACAGTTCTTATTCCTGTTTGCTGTCAAAATTTCTACAGCTTTCAGCTAAACCATGAATATGGTGGTAATTACTAATAAATGTCAATGGGAAAGTGCTGTATATATACTTAAAAACATTCGTCTCTTTCATTTTCTCATGTTATTATTTACAATTCATTAAAATTCATGTACACATCTAATGTAAGTAATTGAGAATTCTAGAAGAAAAAAATTACATTAATTCATTTTTTTACATATGAAATCCATATTCCACTAAATTAAAGTAGCCTAATTGCATATCACATCATAAACTATCAACTCATTACCAATACTTGCAAGTAGGTATTCTTGATTTAAAGTTTCAATTCCAAACCCCATAAAGGTTTAGGCCACCTCTAGCAACTTATGATTGGAATTAAGCCCAATCTGGACCATAGAAAAGTAGCTTGCCGAAATGGCCACCTCTAGAAGTCTGATCAAGCTGCCCTACGAGTGGCTTCACTTCATAGGTACTGGTGGAAGGAGGGAACTTCCTTTTTCGAAAGTTTAATTATTATTATTATTATTGACATTTAATATTTTATTTTTAATCTAAGCTACACGATAACGTGGCTTTAGCTTTAATTGATAATGTCAATAGAAAGTGGACGAAAGTACTTGGATTGAAAAAAATGCAAGGAAAGATAAAAATAATTTATCCCAACCCCAAACTACCTAGTCTACTGAATGCATATGTAATTCGAACATGTGAAAAATACATATATTTTTATGATTGACGATAATATACTATAGTTAACTCATTCTCCTTTATTACTTAAAGATTATTCTCTCTGTTTTTTAGACTTTACTGGAAATTCTCTTATAAAAGAAGAACGAGTAATTAATTTTGGGCCTTAGTTTTCTTCTTTATTGCATTCTTGCTTTGGGTCCAGGGTTCTATCTTATGGGGACACCCATGTTCGAACATCGGTGGACTCCGCGAGGCCCAGCCTTAAAACTGTTGATGTCTTGTAAGCACGATCCCATAAAGTTATAAACCATAAATAAAAAAATAAAATAAAAAAGATATATATTTATATATATATAGAGAGTAATAGATACATTCTTAGTGTGTTAAAATATATCGTACTATTTGTTTTTTTTTAAAGATATCATGTCCATCGTTAAAAATTATATTTTTATGAGTTTCAAATTTATCTACTTATTTAAAGGAGTACGCAATATTTCTACACCTTTAGAATTGTAAATATAATTAATTTCTCTTATTTAAAGTACTGTTTGATACTTTTTTTTTAAAATATATTGGAATGTAACATTTGTTACGTTTTTTTTAGTGGGTTATTTCTTACTTGCAAATATATATAGTTTCTCACATATTCCTTAGATTAACACATGACGATAAGATTTCAACAAGTTTTACTAGTATGTAATATTGTACGTCATGAGCGTTGCATAATAGCTTTTAATTCTCCAGCATTATGATTGACCATATTTCATTATATATACGTCCAAAACTAGGTTTTTTCTTGTTGGAGGATATTTTTGGGCATGTTTGTATGGGAAATTATATTAAATTATGAGTACAATGTTCAGAAACTTTTCTAAGATTTCAAATAAGTAACAAAAGGAGGTCTTGGATCACCGCCTACTTTGGTGCAAAAACGGGCGTAAAGAAAACTCCAGGCTGAGTCTAAATTTGAAATTTGAATATTTTGACGCAGAACCAAGTCTTCATGTCAACGTCAAATTAAGAGTGGGGAAGCAAGCAATTCAGCATCTTTGGTTTTACGACAAATTTACCTTAGTTTTCATTGGGATCATATTGTCAACATATATGTTTTCAAACTTTCCACTTTCTACTTTTAATATATACTGATAGGTCATGCACAAATATTTGCTACATATATATATATATATATATATGCATGGTCACACATGCAAGTGAAGATATATAATATATCAGAAATATTTTAGCAATAGAGATTAAATTATATAAAAATAATTTTATAAATTGTTGTTCCTGATGTGATTTGTGAGATATTATAAAATTATTTTTATTATAAAGTAGATATAATAAATCAGATAAAATTACGTTTATTTTTATATAATTCTAAATTTGTAGTTAAAAGTATTTTTCATAATTTTATGCATGACATGATGTACTACCTCTTATATACGTTAATAGGAAGCCTTGGTATCAAAGAGCAATGGAGATGGCCAGTGTATGGAGACCCAATATTTCCAAGTCCACAGATCAAATCCCGACGACAAATGCTACACCATCATGGAAAACCATTAATAATTCCAAAAGTAGCAAAGAAATCCCAAGTACCAGTAGTACTAAATCAGTACACAAGCTAAGAAAATGCACATCTCTAAGGGTTGCCACATCGTTCACTCGAGTTTGTCTTTGTGCACCAATCTCTTCTTACAACGAGGTTTTCCGAGCTGATCAGGTGCCACCCAGAAGAAGCAACAGCTACCCAAGATCATCAAAGCCATTAATTAATCCCACTTCTACTATTCCTTTTCCAAGTCATGCAAGACTTAGTGTGGAAGGTAGAAGAGTTTTCCGTGGGAAGTCATTGACCGACGACGTTTTAATGAGACGATTTGTTGTTGAAGAAGAAGCAATGATGCAATTTAGGAGGAGGAATCAAATGGAGGTCATAAGGAGGAGGAGTATTATGAGAAGGAAGAAGCTGGGTCCTAGTCGTCTTAGTAGAATGGTTATGGCAGGGCGGGAGGATCATGATCAGGATGATCACGAACATCATGCATGATCATTAGTAGTACGTACATAGTTTGCATGCATATTGTGTCCAAATGGTAAATTTTGAAAATATTTCCCCTTCATTTTATTGTTTGAGCAATGATCTGATCTAGCTCATCTCTGTTTTCTTTTTCCTATTTATTATTTTATGAGAAAGATTTATTTATCCAGAATTGGCTGGCCATTATTGGATGATTTAATTATACATATTTTTTACTTCTCTACAAAATATTTTTATATAGGATCATGATCATATTTATAATTAACGGTTAATAAGCTGAAAAATATAAATGAAAAGCTTTAATTAGTTGGTTACTAATTAATGGTGATCAATGTATTGGATTTCATGATATTTAATTATTCCAATTACTTTTTCTTTCATGTCGAAAATTTTAAGACAAAAAGTAATGAGGTTGGGACCAAAATGACATCACCATGGCTACGATCGAACACATGATGATCGATACAATTTTACTATTTTATTGGACCTCCAATATGTAATTCGGTTAACAACCCAAGCTAAATATTACCTAATATATAGTGTTTTTGCTTATAAGACACTCAAAAACAAATATAAAGAACTTGAACAGCAAGGAATATAGTGGTTATGTAATCTGCATCACACTCAACAAGTTAGGTTGTTTCGGGACTCTTAATATCTCCTCCGATCCGCAACCATAAATTTTGTTTTCTTCTTTCTAGCTAAGCTTTCTCAACTACCTTTTCACTATCTGTTTCACCACTCAGCTTCTTGATGATCTTCTTCTTCTTCTACTTTCATCGTCATTTGATCAGCCTCTTGATCTGATTTTTTTTTTCCCGAAACGATTCCTTTTCACGTCTATGTTTACGTACGTGTAGCTGCATATATGAATATATTAATATGTATATATATATATATATTTATACCTAATTATTTGATCTAGTATTTTACATTAAATTTGATCAGATTTCCCTGCACCTGGTGTTGACTCATCTTGACTGAATTTTTTTCGTCTCGTGCATGATCATCACAAATTTTTGGAAATGGAACTCCGTTAATTAATTACTTCTATGGTATCCACCTTGTGGTTTATAAAAATGGAAATCGTTAATGTCTTATATATGATTGGCCCAATATATATATGATGTGAATTCACTTCGCCAATCTAATGTAAAAATAAATAAATAAAGTCAACGTACGGTGACCAATCAACACGCATTATATAAAGATTTAAAAAAAAAATTTTAAAAATTAGTAGAAGGATTTAATTCCATTTCCAGGAATTGATTTCCCCGCGGTGTTTGAACTTTGACCAGTCCACACTGAACTTTGCGCTTTGCCGCGTCGACGTACGTGACTACGTGTGACGTTGGACCAATGGGTCTTCAAGTTCAAACTTTCATAAGTCTAAAACAAGTACATAATAATAATGGAGTACCAGTACCGATCCTTACGAAACTGCATGGCTTTTAATTAGGTTCTTAATTTATCCTAAATATTTGAAGTACTGGCCGAGCATTCTCATTTAATTGATTAATTTAAAAAAAAAAAACATATAAGATTGTACATATATCAAAATCTTTTTATCATATTTGATTAAAAAATAAAAAAGAAAAAAATGATAGAAAAAAATAATAATTTTTTCTTTAAAAATAAATAGTAATCTTTCAAATTTGTTTAAGTTTAAAAGGTTATTATTTATTTTTAAAGACAAAAAATAATTTTATTAATTTATCTCACTTTTTTCTTTTTATTTTTAATCAAATATAACAAAAAAAAATTGATATAAATGCAAATTTGTACTTTTTTTAAAAAAAAAATTAGTCAATTCGATAAGAGTGTTCTAATCATTTAATACTTTATATATCATAGAGTAATATTCCTTAAATTTCGAATTTTCAAACGATTTATTAACATTTTCCAAGAATTATTAATCTTCATAGATAATATACATTGTCATGAGCTATTACTATAGATTGCACACCTAACGTCATGTTCGCTTCTTGACCTTAAAAAGTTTTCGTAATATTTGATTAAAAATAAGAAAAATAAAAAAATTTGATGAGTTATTATTTAAAAATCAAGTAAAAAATATTTTTATATTATTTTTATATTTTTTATTTTAAATTAAATATAATAAAAAAAATTAATATATGTATAAACTTATACTTTTTTATTAATTTTTAATAATAAATTTTAAACAACATTATATTGCTAGTACTATATTGTAGCTTCATCCTGATTTTGGTCGACCTACCAAAAAAGTTCGAAGTGATAGCTACTAAAGGACAATTTGTCGTTGAGACGGTACCGTGACACTGAATGAGAAAAAGGATGGACTGTAGTTTAGCACTCAAAATCACATATTTAAATTTTTAGGATTTATTTTGATGTTAAAATATCTCATCTCATTTTAATTTATTTTATTATTATAATTTTTATAAATTTATATATAAAAATAATAATTCAAAATTTTTTAATATTAAAAAAATTATATTTTAATAATAATTATTTAATTTTTAATTTTTAATTAAAATTATCTCATCTTATTTCTATAAAAACAAATCCTTAACCACTTTAGGAATGAAATAGGCTTGTATTAAATTGAGAAATGATGTTTATATTTTTAGGAGATGTAAGATAGTCTTGTGTCATCTATTTGAAAATAATGGATAAATTTGAATTTATATGAAAAAATTATTTTGTTAATAGTGAATTTTACTTTTTTTTTTTTTACAAAAGAATATGCAGAATGCACACCATATAATTATATATCACATTATTCGATCTGGTCACTTTTAAAACATCTATCTCTTTCTTGATATTCTGCCCCAACTATTATTGATAAATTTTTTTAATGATGTGAGAGCTGTAGCGGAAAGTATTAGTCTAATTAACATCATCAACAACAAAATAGTGGAGATCAGTACAATTTTGAGGAAATTATGAAATAGACACTTTACCTTGTGTAATTATATGATTTTCGGCCACTATTTATGATAAACGCTAGCTCCATCGATCGTGCGTGATCAGAATGTGTTTATCTCTTTCTTGCTAATGATTAAGAGAGTGGACCAACATATAAGCCGGCAAGGAGCCAATCTTGAGTACCACTTCCTTTCAGAGTTCACAAAGAACTATTTCTTTTTTAGATGAGAAAATGCTGCGAGCCGGTTCGATTAATAAAAGGGGAATAGCAGCCCTCCATTTACTGCTTGTCACATAAGAAAATGTACAAAAAAAAAAAAAAAAAATCACCACACAAAAACATTTCTAAACAAAGTAAATCAATCTCTTATCCGATCCCCTCTCTCTACTCTCTCTCTCGCTCTCTGTCTCTCTGTCTCTCTCTCTCTTCATCAAGTCCTAAGTACCACTTCCTTTCAGAGCTCACAAGAAACTATTTCTTTTTTGGATGAGAAATGTTACAGGCTGGTCCGACTAATAAAAGGGAAATAGCAACCCTCAATCATTGCTTGCTACGTAAAAAAATGCACGACGAAAAAATAGACACCACCACACAAAAACATTTATAAGCAAAGAAAAATAGTTTCCTGTCCGGTCTCCTCTATTTCTCTGCTCCCTCTCCCTCTCTCTCTCATGCTCTCTCTAACTTCATCAAGTTTTGAGTACCACTTCCTTCCAAAGCTTGCAAGGAACTATTTCTTTTTAGATTTGGTTATTTCTATTGAACATAAATTCATACATAAGAAATCAATCACCAAAAACAAATTCAATAAGATTTTAATCATATTTTACAAATCAATCAGATTTTAAGCACCCAAGAAAACTTATTTTCAATTGAAACAAAGAAATAATCAAAATCAAAAGATGTACGAGATGAAACAAAATGTAATGACTTTTAAAAAATTTAGTGGGAGATAAAAAATAGTCCTAGGAAGATTAAAGATTAAAGGGAGATGCTAGACCGATCTCCATTAAAAAATAGTCCTCAATAAAATCATAATAAAAAATTTTAAAAGATATAATAAAAAAATAAAATGAATAAAATACAATAAAAAATACAATAAAAAACAAAATGAAGATGATTTTAAAGAAGGTGTTCGGCTTCAGTCTAGACAGAACCGCCGCCAGCCACCGAGGGCATCACCCCCCATGCCATCGAAACCGCCAAATCAAACCTATTTCAAATTTAAGACTACCAAGAGAAAGTAGAAGGTCACCGGGAGTTGCTGTAATAGAGATGAGATTGCTAGAAAGAGGGATTCTAATGGTATGGGCGATGACCCCCTTGGTGGTCGGAGCCGCTGCCGACTATTTTTCAATGGGAATTGGTTGTACCGATCCCATGTTTTCTCTTAAAGAAAAGGCCGAATACACATGGACAACCCTCATCAATGGTTAATAGAAGTGATCAATAACTTGAAAAATAACTATTTGGGTCTCACCGTCTGGCTCGAGCGTCATGCGGGATGTGTGTGTTGAGATTGCATAGAAAACCTTGCAAATTTTTGTTCCTTATTCTTCTTCATCTGGCTTATCCTGCATTAAAGCACCAGTCTGAACAAATTAATGCACAATAATTACTCTAACTTCACTTTCTTCTTTTTGTTTGGCTTAAAACCTAATCTTAGGATTTTAATTGACAAATAAGAATATCGATTAAAAATTATGAATATACAAAGAGAGAAAATTAGGCAAGTGAAGAGGGTCTAAGCATTGACGTAGAGGTCACAAAATTTTTGGATCGGCTGTAAGTAAGCGCACGAGATGTAAATTAAACTTACTTAGGCAGAAGATTGTGATTGTAGGACTGTTTTTGGAGGGTGGACGATCCGACCGGCACAAAGACATTATCTTGATTAATATGTACATATTCAATCTAAAGGGGATGCATGGCTTTTGTCTTTTATCAACAAATATCACATCACTCAAAATTGATATTCATTAGTTAATAGCGATTTTTTTTTTCATTAACATTATTCTTTTAAATTTGGTCACTTTTAAAACATCTATCTCCTTTCTCTTGATATTCTGCCCCATCTAATTAACATCATCAACAACAAAATAGTGGAGAGAGTGCCATTTTCAGGAAATTATGAAATAGACACTTTACCTTCTGTAATTATATTCGGCCACTTTTTATGATAAACGCTAACTCCGTCGATCGTGTGTGATCAGATTGTGTTTATATCTTTCTTTCTAATGATTAAGAGAGTGGACCAACATGCATGTAAGCGGCAAGGAGCCAATCTTGATTAATATGTACTGTACATATTCTAAAGGGGATGCATGGCTTTTGTCTTTTACCCAGAAATATCACATTACACTAAAACTGATATTAATTGAGAAAAAGTTGTGGAAAATATATATATATATATATATATATATATATTATAACCAAATGTGGTTGATATTTGTAAAGTCTTTAATGGTGAGCTGCGAGATCCATCCTAGAAGCTGCATTCCCTAAACAATATTATAGATCAAATTACAATAATCCAAATACCACAAAATATCCACCGTTACCTTTTTTTAATTATTTAATTTAACAAATGGCTTCTACAATTATTGATTTCACTTCTAGTCTAGGTTGTACGTACGTTCTCCTCTTATTTAGATTTACGTGTTACACTTTATGACAAATTAATCTACAATATTTTTATCTAATTTAATATAATGAGTGAGAAATATTTAATTTCATAAAAGTAAATTCTTAAGATGATATAATTTGTTAGATTATATTAGATTATAAAATTATTTTTATTATAAATTAATAAATTTAATATATCGTATGAAGCTATATTATTTTGTGAGTTTAATATTTTTATTTAAAAAACAGATTTGTGTCTGTGTAATAGTTTTTAATGAACATGAATTTTCTATCATTTTAAGTTTGACATACATGATCATTAATAGATTTCTTATTTTAATTTTAAAATACTTTCTATGCAGCAAAGATATGCAAATCGAAGTTTTCGCGTTGAAAGTGGAGGAAATTTGGGTACCTCTAACGAATCCATGTTGTAGCTCAACCACCCATGAATCCAAAAGTTAATCTTTTTGGTACCCAATTACAGAAAATCATACATTGATTCACTTATGTTATATTTGATTGTTATTTTTTTCAATCTCAAAGTTGTGAATCATACATCTAACTTAATTTTAATATTTAAATATATCTAAACTCATTTTAAATTACTTTCATAAAAAGCTCACTAATTCTCTCAATTCATCACTATTTATAAATAATTCAATTTATATTAACTCAATTTAATATAAGTTAAAAAGATTGTGTATTTTGTGTATAAAGAAATTTTAAGTGAAAATAAATTTAAAAATTTAAAAACTAAATACTTAAATGTTAAATATACTTTAAAATTAAAATGATCCCAGGCCAGATGAAGTCAAGACCAGATTATATTTGGGTAATAAAGTATTTTAAAATATTTTTAGAATATTTTATTATTTATTATTATTTTTTAACTACATCATTACTATTATTTATTTTTTTTCCTTTTTTTATTTAAAAAATATATAAGATTATTTGAGTCTCCCAATATCTTCTAAAATCGAATAAGAAGTGATATAGATATAATATAATTATACAATATATTTTATAATAAGTTTTAAATGAGAAATAATATTTTAAAATATATTTTCTATATATAATATTTATAAAAATATTATTTATTTAATGTATTATTATAAAATATATTATATAATTATATTCTCTGTATATTATTTTCCTTTTCCAAATCGAATTATAGAAGCGGGGGCAGAAAAACAGGATTTGCCATGTCAATGTCGGATCCTATGTACTCGGTATGTTTTTTCTATCACGCCACACGTGCGTCGCCAGGGAGTGTTATGATGGTACTCAGACATATCTTACAACCAGTGTGAAAAACTATGATAAGCGTCAGAGTTCCTGCTACTTGCCATAACTATTCTGATCCAATGGCTGATATCACATGGGTAATTTCGAATGTCTAGGGCCCACATCCGTTGTCGGTAGGCTCCACGTGGAATACGCCACTATTCTCATACTACGAAGGCTACTGCTTAGCTTTGGAATTTAGGCCCACCTCAATCTGTGGCAAGTACAAATCACGCTCCAATATTGTATAAGGAAAGAGAAATGTTATAGTTAAAAAAATATTATAAATTAATATTTAAAATTAATATATTTTAATATAGTATTAATTATTAAAATTATAAATAAATTTAATATATTATATAAAATTATCTTAATTTATTAATTTATTAATTTATTTTTATAAAATCTAAGAATAACTTCTCCTTCGGATAAGTAATATAAACGGGCATTTTAAGGTATTAAAATAAAATCTCTCACTCAATTTTTTTTTTGAAATGAATTACTTAAATTTAAAGATTACCAAAAAAAAAAAAAACAGCGATAAAGTTAAGGTGTCCATATTCAGCATTAATTTCCGCTTTTGGTGCTAGAAGAAAAAATCGGTTTTTGGATTTATGATTGATCTGATGCTTGGGTAAGAGATTGGACAGGTGTCTCAATTTTATCTGACAATAGCGTGTGACAACATTTAATTCTTTTGTCATGCATACGTGATCTCTTTTTGTATATTAAAAACACCAATATTTATACTTCAATAAGTTACGAGAGATGAGACCAAAATCATTGTATTAATTGTGTATTTATTATTCTTGATCAACCTTAAAACATGTTTTAAATATAAGTGGATTTGCAACTTAATTTTAGCATTAATAAGCAATAAAAGTATGCTAAGAAAATAAAGCAATAAAAGTCTTCCATTTCGACAACTCAGTACGACCATCGATTCTCATAGTCACATTAATGTATGTGTACGAAAAAGTCTAAATTCGTGCAACTTCAACATGAATTACTTTTTTTTTTTTTTTTAAATATCTGACTTATGTGAGACCGGAGTCTCAGCATGCAATCGTAGGTCTCAGATATAAATCCTGGGCTCCATCTACAAGTAAAGTAAATAAAACAATAAAATGATATATATATATATATATATATATATATGATAGGCAAATGTTAAGTGACCGATGGTCGATTGACAGGTGCATTTTTATTTTTTATAATCTATTTTTTAAATGTGAAAAATGTATTGAATTAATTTTTTTTATATTTTGTTTTGTTATAAATATTAAAAATTATTTCTTAATATTTTGAAAAAAAAAACAAAAAATAAAAGAATTGATTAGTTATAAATAGATTATCAATCTTCGTAACATGACCATATATATATAAATATATATATATATATATTTATATATGAGTGTTTCTACACTTATAAATGGTAAGTTTTGACTAGGATCTGTCTAGTTAATTTTTTTTTACTGTTTTATATGATTTTTTATTTTTATTTTTAAATATTTTAAAAAACTTTAAAGAAAACAACATTATAAAAAAACATATTCTTAATTAATATATAAAAAAAGGTTTAAAAAAAAAATTCCACGATCGAAATTTCTAATAAAAACCCTATTTGTGAGAGAAGGATTTCGCTTTTTATACATTCACCAGCCCATAGACTCTGGATATTTGACAGACAGACAGACAGACAAAGTAGAGAGCATTGGAACTTGGGACCTTATTTGGTCACATTTTTCTTTGGACTTGACCCAACTTCAAATTCGGTTTAGAATACTTCGTCAACTTGTCTGAATTCTCTTCAAAGAACAAGTACCGGGTTTCTTCAAAAAAAAAAAAAAAAAAAAGTACCAGGTCAAAATTATAGCGTCTTTGATCTTTCTAATGTTTCAACTTTTTTTTTTTTTTTTACTTCAGGATCAACATGTGTTTCTCACCCTGATGTACAGTGAATTACACCCACTTCTAGACGCGCGTAAGATAGAATATGAGTATCTTTGGGAGAGTATCAATAAGCAGCAAAAATAAAAAATAAAAATAAAAATAAAAATAAATTTTGAGGTCAGGAAGGTACCCAGGCAGGAAAGATGATGATAAATAATTAAAATATAAATAATAACAATAATAATTAGTGTACCAAACCTAACCGTTAATTAGTAGGAATAGTTTGATGTTTGATGTACAGATAGTCTTCCCACTGAAGTAAAGGTAGTTGAAGTTGGGCACATTGAGTGAGAAAGTGGCCAACGCCTCCCTCTTTCTCTTTCCTTCTCATCATTCATGATCATTAGTGACACCAAAAGGAAAAAGAACTAAATATAAATCCCACAAAAGGTGAAAGGCAGCAAAGGGAAGGAAGGAAAGTAAATTCATCCGAGTAGGAATCCGATTCAAAGTTTCTAGAGAGAGAAACTGCTCGGGAAGGACACATAAAGTAAACAGCTAGCTAGCTATGAGGGAAAGAAACTTGTGGTACAGTGAGGGAGAGGGAGGCTAGAGAGAGAGAGAGAGAGAGAGAGAGAGAAGAGAAGAGAAGAGAAGAGAAGTGAAGAGAAGAGAGAAGGCTCTTCCCTGCTTGCCCTTCCTTTTGGCTGAAAACAGCTTTTTGAAGGGCCTTTGGAAGGTCCGAAGGTTTAGCAAGGTACCTTAGCCAAATTTTAATTGTGTGTACTTTTAGGTTTATGTTAATTATGTTGTCTGATGATCAGGTATAATCTTTTGGAGATATTAATTGAAGTAAAATTTGGAAAGGTGGGCAGTTTCTGTTATAGAGGTTGGAAGTTTGATGTCAGTTTTGAGGTAATTTCCTTATTCAATTCCTTGTCTCTTTGGATCCCTTTTCCCTTATGAGTGTCAGGTGTTTATTCAGAGAATTTTTGCCTTTAAAACTCTTAAAAATTAGTTTTCTTTGTAAGTAGTGCTGCTTTTACACCTTAATAATCTCTCTCTCTCTCTCTCTCTCTCCGCCTCTCTCCGCCTCAGAGTACTCTGGATGTTAGGTAATACTTAAATTGTTTTTTATCTTGTTAAGAGTTTTGTTTTACAGAGAGATGAACCCTGTTCAGATTAAGCGAATCAACCTCGTAGAGAATTTCTTACCCTTATAACGAAAAAAAAAAAAAGCAATTATTTGTTCTGTATTTGAGTAGATAATTCTGTTTGGCAGTATGTGTTTGTTTATATTGATAATGTTATTGATCTCAACTGTTTACAGATCAATGAAATTGATGTTGTAAACCCACTTCTTTAGTCATTTCGTATAATAAACATGGACGGTGTCTCTCTGTTACATGGTACAAACATTTGAATTCCATCTGCAAATTCCCGTCGTCCTTATTTCTTTCTATGCATAAAACTTGTCTTTTGTTCTTTTTGGAGGGAGGTCTGTTTATTTAAAAGGTATATATTTTGTTTCTTTGATCCTCCTTTGGCCTTCGTGGTAGGTGGGGGTGGCCTTCTTCTTGCTAATTAGTGGAAGTTTTTTGGTCTACATTATCTTTCAATGGCTAATCTTCTATCCGGTTAATTATTGAGCTAGTTTCTTCCAAATGCTATTATAATTCATTTTTTGTTTGTGTATTGATAGACATATCATATGGTCATATCGCTTATCTCTCTGTTTTTTCCCGTTGATTAGAGTAAAACAATAAAAATCACCTCGGAATGCTAGCTATCTCAGATCTCTATGGTTTTCCATGTTAATTAGGCGGAAGGGATATAAGCGCCTCAGACTATAAGCTTTTTAGAAGATAAAGTTGAGTCAATAATTTGTGGAACGTGTAACTTTTGGATAGTTTTTGAATAGCTTTATTCTGTGCTTGCAATATTTTGTGATCATTAGCTTGACAAATCATATGCTTCAGATGTTCTCCAAATGCTAATTGACTTTGTTGGTTTCAGCCACCCAAAGATTTTATTGCAATGGGTTTTAAGAAAGATAACATATGCAAGTCTGGATGCATGCATGTGTATCTGGACTCGCATCTACTGAAGTATTTGATATATTCTTCCTTTACAGGGTGAATCCGTAATGCTAGGACATGGGAAAGAAAGGCAGTTGGTTTTCTGCAATCAAGAGAGTGTTTATTCCGCATTCTAAGGAGAAGCCAGTCAATGTAAGTCAATATCATACATTTAGTATATATTTTTTGGAACAACACATTTGATAGAAAGAGAGCTGTTCAATTAGGTTTCAAAATACTTTTCTGGATTTAGAGAGAAAAGATCACTTGCTTCCAGCATGAAAAATACTTCTGAAATGAGGACTGAATGGAACTTTTCTCCATTATTGCTTTATAACAATTGCAGGACTCAGAGAAGAAAAGCACAAAAGAAAAGAAGAAGAAGGGATTAGGAAAACTAAGACATGGGGATACCAATTCATTCATTCCCCTATTCAGAGAGCCAAGCAGCATTGAAAAAATTTTTGGGGACTTTGAAAGAGAGCAACAGATATTAACTTTTAGGCCTCCCACACCTTCCGAGCAATCAAAAACACCCCCTTTTCTGACTCCTAGAGCTGCTTCTCCAAGAGCTCCTTCTCCAAGGGTTGCCTCTCCCAGAGTTGCTTCTCCAAGGGTTGCGTCCCCTAGAGCGGCTTCTTCTCGGATTGTTCATCACTACAAAGAGATTAGCCATAGACCAGAACCAACTCTAAGAAACCACCATGCTTCAGCTACTAAGATCCAAGCAGCCTATAGAGGTTATAAGGTAACTGTCCATCTTCTCTTATTAACTGGATAACAGCAGACATTTATTCAAGGGCCTGTGGTATCACAGCATGTCTAACAAGCAAATATGAGAATATGGATTTAAGTTTCAATACAGATATCCCTTAGTATTTTTATTCTTTGTTAAGGACCCCTTTTTTGGGCTGCGTGACCATTTGGATGAATCGTCTGTCACGTAAACACATTTGATAAGTTTATAGGACACTTGACATTGAAGGTAATTGTCTTTGGATATGTCCAAATTCAAAGCTGTTCACAAACTACATGTTTGGACTGTATTTGGCCAGGATGGTTAGTGTAGTGTTCTCTCAAAGAAACTAGTTCATGCTCAACATTTCCAGATAGTGAAACTGCAACTTTAAGGCAGGGCCATTCGCCGACCTTGACTTGAATTTAGGGTTCTATGAGATGCCCTGAAACTCTGTTGAGGTTAGTTTGAGAAAGCAATTTATCAAAGTTCACCCAAGTTTTGGGCGACTATCTAATGCCAGACAGATTTGGAGATCTTATGACTAGAGATATTGAAAGAATAGAACCTAAAAAGGACTCCTTTAGACATCTTTCAACTGAGCATGTCTATTAAACGTCTGATCATAACCCAATTTACATAACTAGTACTTGTCATACAGGCAAGGAGAAGCTTTAGAGCATTAAAGGGTCTGGTGAGACTTCAAGGAGTGGTGAGAGGACAGAACGTGAAGCGCCAGACAATGAATGCCATGAAATACATGCAACTCCTGGTGCGCGTTCAATCACAGATTCAGACACGGAGGATCCAAATGTTAGAAAACCAAGCCCGGCGGCAAGCTCAATTCAGGAATGATAAAGAAGTGGAGAGTACCTTTGGCAAATGGAGCCAGGCGGTAAGTTTCCCTATTTTTTATTAGTGATTTGATTTGAGCTATGTAGCTTTTAGTCTTCCAGTTGACAGTGCTCCCCAATTGGCCCGTTAGTGGCACCTCATTGGATATTTGATCAGATGATCAAAAGTTCTAACCTTGGTTACAAAAGTCAATTCCTTATGCCATGTCCATTATGCATGGCCTGTCCATGTTAATGGCATGGCTTTATGTCTGCCCATTTACCTGGACTTGACATTGCAATGCATCTTGCCTGATCTTCATTTTGGTAATCTAATAAAGAAGTATATTTCTTTTCGAATCTCACCAGTAGACCCAGTGAGGCGACGGTCTTTTGTTGTCTAAAGTGCAAAAGAACATACACTTTGGTGTTATTTCGGTTATTTGCCTTTTTTATTATTTCTTCTACAAGAAGTAACATTTACAATTGGAGTACTGGTATAGTCTGAGGCAGGTAACCATGATGACTGGGATGATAGCTTGCTAACAAAGGAGCAGATAGAGGCAAAATTGCAGAGAAAGGTCGAGGCAGTTATCAAGAGAGAGAGAGCCATGGCCTATGCATATTCACACCAGGTAATCTATGAACACTAAATTTGACCAGCTTCAATTGCATCACCGGGTTGGTCTACCCTTACACAATTAGCCATTCAATCAAATCCATCAATGCCTACCAAGAAATACACTTCATTGGGGCATTCAGTATTAACAATCTGATCTTGTTTACTTCACCATTATTTCTCTGTTGATCTTCATTTTCATTCCTCCCTTTTTCATGGTTCTTATTCCCCCATTTCTCATATTATGGAGCTTCCTTCCTAAGGCATTTTCTTGAATATGGTCTAGACCCCAGCATGCGTGTTTTTTTGGTTATTACTTATTAATAGCTACGAGCATTTAGGTAGGACTTGGGGTCTACAGAGACTTACTGTTTTAAGAAAAATATTAGTGCTAATACTTTTTCGAAGGCCATCATAGTAGAGTTAAGCTGCTTGAAAGATTTCAAGTTTCTGCATCTCGTAGAGTTGTACCCTTGTATATGCAAACGTTATATTGTTTGAAAAGCATCATCTAGAATCAATGAATTCAAGGTACATACATATTAACATGTCTGCTGGCTCATAGATACACATAAGCTCGTAATAATGATCAACATGCCTATCTCCATGTTATTGACATACACTTAGTCAATGACCAACTTCAAAGGAAATTGATTCCTTCTTCTCAAACTAGTTCCAGAAGCCAATTTTTCTTGCAACAAATTTTATATATATTCGTGTATCTTGATGTTTGCTCTCTCTCTCTCTCTCTCTCTCTCTGCCTACAGTTGTGGAAAGCCACTCCTAAATCAGGTCAAACACCTCTAACCGATATCCGATCTGGGGGATTCCCATGGTGGTGGAACTGGTTGGACCGCCAGCTGCCTCCAGCAAATCCAACTGAAGGACTTGCAGTGAAAAATTTTCAACTTACACCTCAAAGACCGCATTCAGAGCTGAAGCAAAGCCCACTGCCCCAATCAAGCAACTACAAGCAACATCATTTTGGGTTTGATAATATGGAAATTGCCACACCAAAATCCTCAAAATCAACCATAGTCACGACGGCAAAACATGCTCGGACCCCACCTCCAAGTAGAACCCCACTAGGCAACAGCAGCTTGTCAAAGTACTCAAGACCAAGAGCTAGTGGAGCTGATTCTGCTTTTGATCTGCCATTAAAGGATGACGACAGTCTCATGAGCTGCCCACCATTTTCAGTTCCAAGCTACATGGCTCCAACAGTTTCAGCCAAAGCGAAAGTAAGAGCTGGTAGTAACCCCAGGGATAGGTTTACAGGGACTCCAGGGACACCGGCCAGCGAGTCAAAGAGGCGACTTTCATTCCCTTTGACACAAGGCATAGGGCCTTTCAAGTGGAACAAGGGCTCCTTGTTCTCTAACAAGGATTCTAGCTCCCAAAGAATGTTAGACAAGAACCAGTCACTTCAATCTCTAGGGAATTTGAGTGTGGATTCTACAGTTTCTTTACCTGCTGGGGTTGGAAGGAAGCCATTTAACCGATTTGTGTGATTTATTTTTCGTTTTCTTAACCTTTTTTTTCTTCTAAATTTTATTGTATCCCCCCATTTGTGGTTTTTATTTTGATTTGAGTGTATGGTGATAGCTTGATTTACATATTACTGATGTAATATAATAAAGAAACAATAGGAAATGATGGTCTGGATGTAACAGGATTGAATTTCTCAGGTATTATGACTTTTTCTATTTTGGATTGCTCACAAACTTTTAAGTTCTCTGATTTTAATTTTGAAAAAAACTGCTAATTTTAAAGGGCTTCCCATAAAGATTCTCATTCATGAATTTACATTTGGGCAGAGCCTGATGCATATGCCCGTGGTGCAAGCCATGTGATGCCTCCTCCTCCTCCTCTCTTCCCCCCACCCACCCTTTTATTGCCCCCAATTTACAGCAGCGGAGAGATATGCCAAAGGAAGTGCTCCAAGTATTTTGCGAACAGGATAAGATGGGTATAGAAAATGGTTCTCTAGTCAATTACATACCTCTCATAGTGAGGGACTTAGGTTTATAGATCAGAAAGGGTCACAGCATGTTCAAGGTGCTGTATCTGGGGGTGTCATATTTGGCACGGTGCAGTGTGGACACCACGGAGAATGAGAGCACTGTTTCAGCTTTGCTGGCAAATTGACAGCATTTGGGGCTTGAGGTCCCAAACTACAATACCATTTACCAATTTGATATTGGATTCTTTAAGGTTTTATTTATATCATTAGAATATATTTTTCTTATTTATTACTGATGCAGAAATGACTAATCTTGGCTTTGGATTAGAAGTTATGAACCCCAGTCACCCATTACAACTTCCACAATTTTGAGACTAGAGAAAGGTCTCAGACTCTCGAATCTCGATGATAAATACTTCCTAAAATTATGGCACTTAAGACATGAACCTTGAAGTTGAAATTCTTATGAATCTTGTGTCCAGCACTGGTTTATGTGCTGTCGTATTGTTGTCCGCATAAGATGATCCATCACAATCATCACTACTTGTGGTTCCACTGTTGAAAAAATAATTAAATATCACAAATATTCACAACATTAAAAAGAGCTCTAAATAAATAACATTAATATTAACTTTTATTTTATATTGATATTAAAAACGTGGACAGGACATCTCGAATTGCTTTGAACTTCAAGTTTTGCACTTCATTAACCTTCGAATTGCTTTGAACTTCCATACACTATCTTGATCCGCTCAATTACCTTCGAAATATTGTCAGACTTGCCTGTAAATGTTATGGTTTATGTCTGATTAAAGTCTCGGGAATAACTTACGAAATTATGTCATACTTCACCGTAAGTTTCACGACGAATCCAAGCCAGCCAACATGGAGAACCTCATTGCAAGTTTTTCTCTTATCTGACGTCTGAGTAGGATCTGCCTGTCATTATTTTTACTCATTAAAGAAAGAGAGAATGAGCCATTAGAGACCCACAAAAATCTAACAAAAGAATTTCAAACACTATCTGTGTGCCATTTTTCCACCCTATTTTCCCCCTTTCCTTGTTCCTTTCCCCTCCTCTCTCTCTCTCTCTAACTCAGATCCTGACCACCACAGACGGCCAATAGATGACAACCGTTGACCACGCAGCCATCAGCTCAGATCCCAACCGTCTAGGCCACCACGCAAGCCATCAACAGGTCAACCACACACATGGCAAAATGTGCACCATGGCCAGGGTGGGGAGAGGGCAGGGGGGAGGGCGAGAAAGGAAGAGGAAGAAAAATAAGAAAAAGACGTGGCACACACCTCAGTGTGTGAGATCCTTTGGTGTCTAGTGTTTTCCAAAGAAAAATAATACATATACAACATATTTTACGATACTTTATACAATACAGATTATAATGTTGGAATATTTTTACACCATATTTTTATACAAATTAACATAATTTTATAAAAATATTCTTACTTTATAACTTGTGTTGGGTAAAATAATGAATGTTTATCATTTTTCTTAAAAAAAAAATGGTTTTAGGTGGTTCAGACCTTACGTCATTGTTTGGACTGCAAAGGAGTCTACTTTTATTGACTATATGCAACGCTGCCCTTCTATATCTGCAAGTGCCGATAAGTATACTCAAATTGCTATCTCTACCTCTGACAACCAACAATATATCAGAGGGGCATTGTTTTCCAGTGTTTTTACACCATATTTGCTTTATTCTCCTGTCTATATACCTTGAAAAAGGATCTTCTCTAATACATATAAATCCTGAAAGTCATCTTTCTACACATGACGTCAAAATAATTCCTTAGTGTTCAAAGAAACGTACTGTATTGTTTTTAAGTAGTATGTTTTGCTCTGTGGCTCTAACTAACCATTTAGTGGGATTCCTGTAGTGCACTGATCGACACAAAGAATCAGAAGGACATTCTAAATAATGATTTAGACCATTCTAGATTGGAACATCCAGTCAAAGACAGACAGAACTTAAGGGAATGGAAGTCAGCGATTTCAACATATCTGTCATGACATCAAGCAAATGGAAAACTCATCTGCATCTGCACACAAAAATCAAAGTAATGTCCTAAGATCAGACATAGTCCGAACTTGAAATCAATATCAAGTAAAGTTGCTTTTACCACATTGTAATTCTTCTGCATAAAAAATTGAACTATTAATGATTTCAAATCACACACTCTTGACCTAATCTCACATGTAGCCATAACATCAAATCAATTAATTTTAAAAGATTTAAATAAAAAATTTATTTGTATGTTCGTGGGAATTTAGTTTAGAATTTTAGAGTGCTTACCGAGCTGAGATTTTACCATGTAAATGCAGGTAATACATATGATGGATAAGCATTATATTTCGATGCAAGAACTTCAAGAGAAGACAAATCTGCAGTTTCTCCAAAATTGCTGACTCCAAGTTCTGTTGCATGGATTCCACCAGTGATAAAAGCCGATTGGATTCCAGCCTGATTTGCACCCTTGATGTCATGGTGGAGAGAATCACCAACAGCAATAGAATCAGACGCATCAACACCAGCCATTGCCATGGCTGCTTCATAGATTATCTGATACCATTTTCAAAAGGTATAATATTGGAGTCAAGCCAACACGTAAGACTTGTGACAAAGGAAGAAGTTTTGGGGAGTGGGGGGATTGCCCAAAGAAGTTGACAATGGCAGACACCATATGGTAAGAAGAAAAAAGCACTTAAATTAAGAGAAAAGCAATCATATCCCCCCTTGTCAAAAGTTACAACTATTTCCCCCAAATTCAACTATAAAAGTTAGAGATCGCAGAAAATCAACTGACAACATCATAAGGACTATCGCTAGCAATACAAAATTTTGGAAGGGGGGGCGGGAGCTTTGCTTCTGTTCGACGAAATCATCAACTTAGCACATTGTGATAAAAATTAAATTATATATGTAATAAAGAAAAAACTCTTATATGAAAAATAATACATCTAATAAAGTTGCTAATGGTCATTTCAAGTTAGTTTAGCGCATGTCTCTTTGGTTTTGTTTACTTGTGCCTTTTTAATTTTATAAACAAGGGCCTAATAAAGGTTACTGAAATTAGAGGAAGTCACAACTCTGATGGCCGAGGTTACTTTGACACACTATATAAAAGATTTTCGCCCCTATCTCCACTGAAGTAAATCTTGTAAGGTTTTCCATAATTAATCTATAAAATGACAAAAGACTAAAAGGAGGAAAGACCAAAGTTTAACCAAGTTTCGGAGATTGAGGTGATAACATTGGCACTCTTTCAAAAGTTACATTTATTGTATAACGATTTTTTTTTTTTTTGATAAGTATTTATTGTATAATGATTTAATGTAGGTAACTAAGTTAGCTATGTACAATATTTTGAGTTTAATAAATTTATCTATTCCTGAAAATTGCACGACTCTGTGAGACTCTTAACTAATTAGAAATAAATACAAAAGACTGCTAGACTAAGCCTGGGTACAAAACATATCTCTGACAGGCTGACAGCTGGTTGGTTTTTCCAGGAATTATTTGAAATGTGCTAGGTAAGAATCTGTGAAAGAATATGGAAACCACTTGCAACCAAAGTTTGGATAAGATATTCAAAGAACAAATCTGCACTGATTAAATATGATTTGAGAAGAGTTCTGATATGAATGCTAAATATAACTTTAATTGTTGTATTGGCTTTAAAGGTATGCAAAAAAACTTGGCTGAGTTTTTGTTAATTACTAATTAAATTATATAGGTCAAAATTTCATTGCAATTATTTGCTATAGTCACATCTTAGAACAATATGCTCTATCTTGAAAATTCTAGAATATTGAAATACTTGCATAATCATTCATATGGTTTTTGAGCTTACATATTAATTATATGCTAAGAGAGATTGTTGAGGAAATGCACATTGCAAGCAGAGTTATCTAGGGCAACCGTGCCTATTTTGCATGCAACCCAGAGCAAGAAAGTGACTGTCTGGGTGGATAAGAACATGTAATATGGAAATGAACGATGACCATGATGAAGATGATGGAGGAGAACAAAGTGATTTCATCACCTTATCTGGCTTGCCCATCCATTTCACTTCACCCCCAAGCTTCTCATATTTGGCCGCCAGAGTTCCTAACAAAATTAAGTTTTTCACACCATCAAAAACACAAGCACTCTAATATAGATACACAGAAATGATAGAGATTCCATATCTAGTGTAACTGAAGGACATTTCAAAAGAATCAATAATAAAGCCATGGG
Source organism: Platycarya strobilacea (assembly GCA_036898215.1). Taxonomy (NCBI): domain Eukaryota; kingdom Viridiplantae; phylum Streptophyta; class Magnoliopsida; order Fagales; family Juglandaceae; genus Platycarya; species Platycarya strobilacea. Next base: position 40,506,739 of record CM072545.1, on the reverse strand, counting down.
AACCAAGTTCACTTTTAAACAGTAATGAGATGCCCTCTTGATTTACTTGCGTCGCATTTTAAATATGATTGTGGGAGTGATGAAACGAATAAAGAGCTGAACGTTACAATAAAGCTTGTATCATAACACATGAACTGGAATTCTTAAGTTCTTGATTATGAAACCAAGCCAGGGAGATTACAGATGAAATATATTTACAAATTAATGACTCAGTGCAAATATGCACATTACCAAAAGATGCTAGTAAAAGACAGACTTGAATGTATGGAACTCGGTGAATGTGAAAAAAGGCAGGACACGGGATATGTGGATAGAGTGATAGTGTAGTTCCAAATGAATTGTAATTATTAATACATAAAATAAACTCTGTAAATAGCTCTGGAATATTCCAGACCTAGGGTCCCCACCTTTCTGTTATAACAAAATTGATTCTGTTTTGATTATCTTGTAAACGTGTATAAATACACAGTCAGTAATATGAAAAGCATGCATTGGAATTCCAGAATTATCTATTAGTCTGTCATGGTATCAGAGATGCTCGACTAGCAGTCTCTTGATCCATGGCCTCCGCCCAGTCCTCTCAGCCCTCTTCTTCTCTTCTTTCTTCCTTCTCTCATGTAGTAACCGCTAAACTCACTACTGAATTTTTTTTTTTTTTATAAGCAAAATGTAATTTTATTGATGAAAAAGACAAAAGCATAACCCGTGTACACCGGGAGTATACAAGAGAACACCTAGTTACAAACTATTAGCAGTAAAGAAGGACAAGAACTCATGGACATCACTCCCATTAAGTACAATGGCTGAAAACCACAACAATAAAGTTTGAACAAAAAAATTCTGAAGCTCCGCCATTGATCTCTCCTTGTATTCAAAGCATCATTGGTTTCGTTTTGACCAGATATACCACATAAAGCATAACGGGATCATTCTCCACACTGCCGCCACTTGAGGTCAACCTTTTAGCTTCTTCCAACAACCCAAAAGATCCACCACCCTTGCTGACATTACCAAAGGAACATCCACCCTGAGAAAAATCTCATCCCAGAGCATCCTTGCCACCTCACAGTGCAGTAGAAGGTGATCCACTGATTCTCCATTCTTCTCACACGTGTAGCGCCAATCTATTACCACGCATCCCCTCTTCCTCAAGTTGTTTGCGGTCAAAATCTTCCCAAGCGCCGCAGTTCAAACAAAGAATGCTACTTTAGAAGGCACCCGGGATCTCCACATGTTCTTCTAAGGGAAGGGCAGAGTAGTAGGCCTATTAGCTTGTGTTATTAAGCTTTTGTAATAAGCCCTAACTGTGCATTTTTTCTGAGCAATACACCGCCACTGTATACTGTCCCTCTGAGTTGTAGGACTACCCAATGAATATAGCAAGCTGAAGAAATCTGAGACAGTAAAGAGTTCTCAATCATGAAAATCCCTAGGAAACATGATATTCCACTTATGAAAACCATGAGAGTATACCCTCACATCTACTACAGAAGCCTCTCTATTGATTGCAATGCGATACAGAGCTGGATATACCTTATTCAAAGCATAATTTCCACACCACACGTCCTTCCAAAAACTGACTCTAGAACCCTCACCCACCACGAAACGGATGTGTTCCTCAAAACAAGGCCAACCCCTCCTTATATACTTCCATAGGTCAACACCATAAATCCCCTTCACCTCATTAGAACACCATCCTCCCTAGGTACTACCATATCTAGCGTCAATAATTTCCCTCCACAAAGACTCTCTCTCCATATGTTATCTCTAGAATCATTTTCCCAAGAAAGCTTGATTAAAAGTCCTTACGTTGCTCATTCCTAAACCCCCATTCAAGATAGGAGAACAAACCATGGTCCAGTTAACCAGGTGGAATTTCTTTTCCTCTCCTATGCCCCCCCTATAAAAACCCTCGAAAGAGTTTTTCAATATTGTTCTCCACCCCTACAGGCAAAGGAAAAATGGATAAATAATAAGTGGGGAGATTAGTAAGGATACTCTTAATAAGGGTGAGTCGACCCCTTTTCGATAAGTACATTCGCTTCCAACCAGCCAATTTTTTCTCTATCTTCTCCACTACCTCATCCCAAATGGTGATGGCCTTAAACATGGCTCTCCCAACGGATGACCCAAATATTTCATAGGTAACGAAGCCACTTTACAATCCAAAAAACCAGCTAAGCGAATGATGTTTGGTACCGCACCCACTACCACCATCTCGAATTTTTCAAGATTCACCTTGAACCCTGACACTGCTTCGAAACAAAGTAACAATGCTCTCATCGATTGGATCTAACTAACTTCCACATCACAAAAGAGAAGAGTATCATCTGCAAATAAAAGATGAGTAACAGTGCCCACCTAAAATCCAGATAAGCATCCGCCCCCAACGGCAGCTTGTACCACCCGCCCAAGTTCCTCCATCACAATAACAAACAATAGAGGAGATAAAGGATCTCCTTAGTGCAAGCCTCAGGAGCTATCAAAGATACCAGCAGGTGTACCATTCACTAAAATCGAGAACCGAGAACCGAGCAGTAGAGACACAGTGCCGAATCCAAGATATCCATCTATCACCAAAACCACATCTTCCTAGCAAGTAGAATAGGAACTCCCAATTCACATGATCATAAACTTTTCCATATCTAATTTGCACAAAATACCCGAGGTGCCCTCCCTCATTCTCTGATCCAAGCACTCATTGACAATAAAAACCGAGTCCAAGATTTGTCTCCCCCTAATAAATGCATTCTATGGCTTGGAAATAACTTGTGCCAACACAGGACTGAGGCAGTTAGCAAATACCTTGGAGATAGTCTTATATATACTACTAAAATTATTTGCTATGGAAAGTACAAATCTCATCTTACCTCAAAAGCCAGGACCTCTACAGCTTTGTTGATGGCATGACTCCCTGCCCAACCAAATTTCTTGTCGCTGCCTCAACTGAAACACCAAAAATCAATCTTGAGTATGGTCCTTGGGTAAAAACAGATCAACTAGTTCTTAGAATACTGTTTTCTTCCCTTTCCGATTCCATATTCTGTCATGTTCTATCCTGTACCACATCCAAATCCCTGTGGACCTCTCTCAAATCCATGTTTCCTTCCCATTCCCAAGCAAATGATTTTCAAATCCGTTTCCATTTGACAAACCTATCTCATGGAGACCAAACCATTACCAATTACTTTGGCAAAGCAAGATCTCTTGCTGACACCCTTGCTGCTACTGGTAATCCACTCTCGGACAAAGAACTCGTGACCTACATTCTCACTGGATTAGGTCCTCTTTATGAGTCCTTTGCCACCTCAATAACCACAAGATCTAATCCCTTTAACTCCCATGATCTATACCAACTTCTCCTTATCCATGAAAGTCGGATTTCTCACAATTCAAAACATATCCATGACCCTTCTGCCAACTTTAGCTCTCACTCTTCCACCGGTGGTAGAGGCCAACAAGGTCGTGATCAATCCTATCAAGGGAGACTGAGTAGAGGTCGTGGTCAATATCAAAATCGTGGTGGTAGAACCTCCAACTTCTCTGGGAATCAATATCAAACACCTGTTGGGCCTTGTCCCACTGGCCAAGTTTGCCAAAAGGTCGGTCATGTAGCCTTTCAATGTCGACACAGGTTCGACCAATCCTATCAAATGGAAGCTCCATAATACTTCTTTGCCAATTACACCACAAATTACCCAAACACAATTTAATCCTCTACATATACAAACCCACCACCCGACACCACCTAATATCCAGATTCAGTGGCCACTCATCATATAACAAATGATCTCTCCAACCTCAACCCATCCAGTGAGCAATACCATGGAAATGAAGCTATCCGCGTGGGTGATGGATCTTGCCTTCCAATACAGACATCGACGACTCCTCCTTTCTTTCTACTTCTTCATCTCTTCCTTTAAAAAATTTACTTCATGTTTCGCATATAACCAAAAATCTGGTCTCTGTTCTTAAGTTTGTAAAGACAACTCATGTTTCTTTGAATTTCGTGCTACCCATTTCTATGTGAAGGACAAACGGACGGGGAGTTCCTTCCTCACCGGACCCACGCGCAATGATCTCTACCCATTTCTGTGTTGGTGAAAAGGCTTCTTTCTCTCAATGGCACATACGTATCGACCATGCCTCTCTTGAGATGGTTTCCAAAATCTTGTCCACCAAGTGTTTGTCGTTATCCTAGAAAGAAGAAGACTACAAATGTCCGGATTTTCCTCGTGCCAAATCCCACAAACTCCCTTACTTCTCCAGCATAGCCCAAGACCAAAAGCCCTTAAAGCTCGTTAGTGCATATTTGTGGGGCCCATCACCTGTAACTTCTAGGACTGGGTTCAGATATTATGTCTCTTTTGTAGATCATTTTACCCAGTTCACTTAGATATATCCATTAAAAATTAAAATCTGATGTCTTCCAAGTTTTCTCTCAATTTTTGCCATATATTGAACGTTTATTTGATTTCAAATTGCTTGTTCTACAAACGGACGGTGATGGTGAATTTACACCACTCACCACACTTTGTAAACAAAAAGGTATTACACATCGTTTTTCTTGTCCCCATGCCCATCAATAAAATGGGGTTTGTTGAACGTAATCATCGACATATTGTCAAAATTGGGCTTGCACTTTTGGCCCATTCCTCTCTTCCTCAAAACTTTTGGGTTGAAGCCTTCGAAATAGCGGTCCACTTAAGAAATATGCTTCCATCAAAAGTCCTCAACAATAAATCTCCATATTTCCTTGTTGTTCATAAAGATCCCAACTACAAACTCTTGAAAACTTTTGGCTGTGTGTTGGCCCAACTTAAGGTTCTATAACAAAAATAAATTAAGATTCTGGTCCACCTCATGCATTTTCGTGGGCTACAGTTCTGTTCATAAGGGGTATAAGTGCCTAGACCTAAACACTCAACGTGTTTATATAACCAGGGATGTGCTCTTCCATGAAGCCTCATTTCCTTTTTCAAAGCCCACTATCGCAAGCCCACAACAATCCCTCCCTCCCCCAACCACGCACACTCTTCTTCCAATTCTTTCCCCATCTATTCTTGGCCCAGGACCAGCCTCAAGCCCAAATCCATCTCTGGTTACTAATCCTCCTCACTCTCAACCCACGTCCCCAGATTCTTTCCCAATTCTTCCAAACCCTAATATCAGTTCTTCTCGAGATCTCTGTCATTTCATCTTCTTCTTCCTCTACTTCCCAGACCTCTTCATCTCAATCTCTACCTTCTCTACAACCTCCTCGTTCTCCTGTAATTACTAGGAGTCATACAAACTTCTCTCGTCCTTAAGTTCCAACGGATGGCACGATCCTTTATCCCCCTCGACGACAGTGCTTTGTTTCCATGGCTACTCCTCCGAATGATCCATCCAGTTTCTCTATGGCTGCCAAGTTTCCCAAATGGCAAGATGCAACGGCTCAAGAATATCGAGCCTTTCTCCAAACCCATACTTAGGATTTGGTATCTCCTCAACCATCCTTTAATGTTTTGGGTTGTATATGGGTTTTTAAAATCAAGTTTAAGTCTGATGGGTCCTTTCAAAGGCGTAAAGCCCGATTGATTGCAAAAGGATACCATCAGCATCCGGTCTGGACTTTCATGATACTTTTAGTCCTATCGTTAAAGCAAAGACCATTCATATGATTATCTCACTTACTGTAACTCAAAAATGCCCTCTGCGCCAATTAGACATCCAAAATGTTTTTTTGCATGGAGAGCTCTGATGATGTCTATATGTAACAACCCCAAGGGTTCATTGACCCAGCTCGTCCCCATCATGCATGCAAACTAAAAAATGTGATTTACGGTCTCAAGTAGGCCCCTAGAGACTGGTTTGCTCAGCTTAACTCCTGGCTGATTGCTTCTGGTTTCACAGCATCTCACGCTGACCCTTCTTTATTCATTTTAAACTATGGGGATGTTAAACTTTACATGCTGATTTACATTGATGATGTAGTGGTCACATCTTCCAAACCCAGTGCTATTGATGATTTAATTGGGGCTCTATTTGCTACCTTTCCTATTAAGGATCTTGGCAGATTATCCTTTTTTCTCGGCTTGGAAGTTGACTACTTCGGTTCTCGATTACTATCGTCTCAAAGGAAATATGCTAAGGAACTTTTACTTAGAAGCAATATGATTCACTCCAAACCTTTAAGCTCTCCTATGGTAACTTCTACTAAGCTGTCCCAGTATGATTCACCTGAATTTGAGGATGGTACTCTGTTTTTAAGTCAAGCTCCAATCTATCTCTCCAAGCATACACAGATGTTGATTAGGCAGGATGCCCAGATGACAGGCATTCTACAGGTGATTTTGTAGTCTTCTTGGGTAGTCATCTAATTTCTTGGAGCTCCAAGAAGCAAATGACAGTAACTCTTTCCAACACTGAGTAGAGTACAAGTCACTCTCATGCTGCTGAGTTAATATAGTTGCAGACCATGCTCAAAGAATTAGGAATTTCACTCTCTCAGCCTCCTAAACTCTGGGGTGACAACATTGGACCTACATATCTCTCGGCCAATCCGGTATACCATTCCAGGACAATGCACATGGATATTGACTAACATTTTGTAAGAGATAGGGTTGCTGCCAAAGCTCTACAAGTCTCTTTTGCAGCTCAAAAGATCAATTCGCAGATGTCTTCACCAAGCCTTTAGTTTCAGATAAATTTCATTCTTTGCGATCGAGTCTCACTGTGGTCGATACCCCAATCGACTCGAGGGGGCGTATTAATACATAAAATAAATTCTGTAAATAGCTATGGAATATTCCAAACCTAGGGTCCCCACCTTTCTGTTATAACAGAATTGATTCTGTTTTGATTCTCTTGTAAATGTGTATAAATATGCACAATCAGTAATATGAAAAGCATGCATTGGAATTCCAGAATTATCTCTAAGTCTGTCAGTAATATGACCAAGACGGAAAAAAGCAAAAAAGAGAAGAGACCAAATTTGCTAATTTGAAAAATAAGTTTCGAAGGCAAAGGAGGACAAAAATCATATAGGAATAAAGAAATTTTAAACACATGTTAAGAGTCAACAGTGGGCATCGAACAGGTTACAATAGGGAACTACTACCCCGATGGACCTCTCTTTCTCTGTCCCTTTTTTCTCTCTTTTCTTTTAGGTTAACAGATTCTGTCCATGGAATTTATTTAATTAGCATTACTAAGAGCAAAGAGAGAGATTTAAACATTAGTAGCTAGTTTAAGACACACCATGTAACCATAACATTTAGGGCTACATTTACTGATTCTTCAACCTGCCACTTCGGTAACAAAACTTTCAAAAGAATGAGGGAACATTCTCCCGAATGACTTATAAAAAAAACATTCTCCCAAATGAATTTAGAGTTGTCATATCCTAGCCCTGCTTTTACATCTGGAGATAATCACATATACCAACCTGGTTATAGATTTGTCAGCCCTTTGCATGCATTTTGCATAAAAGAATTAAAATGAAAAATTAAACGTTATTACCAGGCATTACTTGCAAGTCCCTAGCCTCAACAGTCACGTAATCGGGATTTGCCACCACCAATGGAATTCTTTTAGCAGCACAGTGCTCTAATATTTTCTCAAGGTCCGTGAGTTTCATGGGAATTGCAGCACCAGAAGGATGCCCCAAAGCTTCAGTTCCATGGACCAAAACAAACTCAGCTTCTTCAACATTCTCTACAACTTGTATGTCTAGTCCCTACAACAAGAATTTGACACCAGATAACTTTACTCAACATTCCACAGGTGACTTCAGAATACCCTATTATGAAAAATTTACATTGCACCCTCCTTTCGAAGAAAATTTTCTTAGTCCCTCATTCCTTTTTGAAATGCCCCAAAAAGTCTGTCCATTCACTGAAAATGCTGTGTTCTTCTAGGAAACTATTTGTACAAGCCCCAAGTGTGCAAGCCCCGTGTAAGTCTTTTGAAAAAAAATGGGACCTGCTAAAAAATCTCACTTCCCGTCATGGATCTCGTTTTTTTTTTTTTTTTTCCAAAGGGCTTGCATGCCTTGGGCCTGGATCATTACTCATTATTTTATGGTTTTTCTATATTTCCCATGTTTGAAATAAAAATCACATCGAAGATGAAAAAAGGAGGGGTAATTTGGGAAATAAGCAACATTATTTCGAATGTGAAAGCATTAATTGATTGTCCCCTAAAAGAGTTAGAACAACAGAAAAGGACCATGAAATTGGGACAGGGTATTCTTAAGCACAATAATTGTTTACACAAATCTATTTCCTAGGTTTTGCTTATCACCCAAATAAAATCACAAATATTTACTTTGATGAAAACATAAACTAAGAAGACAGTGCTGTGGGATCACAGGACGAGTGTTATTAAATTCATAAATTCTACTGAATGTGTACATGTAGTCACAGTCTGTGGATCATACTGAAGAAAGCATCTATCATAACCAAGCTGCTATTCAGCTTTAACATACAAGAATCTAATTGTACTTTAGTTTCTCAAAATGCATAATACACTGCTTCCCCTTTGAGCAGTGATTTGATCCACGAGTTTCAGCAGCTGTGCTAGAAGCAGTGTTGCTTTACCTCTTGGTTATGTTTTAAAGGAAAAGGAAGAGAAACCAATTTACTCCCCAAGAAACATAGGATTCGAATAAAAGGAAAAAGCTGATTACAAGCAATACTTGTGCATTTACCATACCTCAAGAGATATGGCACCCCGCTCACTCCAAGTGATATGAATGCAAGATCTTCCAAGTGCTGCAAACCAAGCATCATCTTTCCTATTGAAAAACAAAATACATGAAAAGATAAGCCACAACCTCTCTACCATAAATAAGTTGAAAAAAAAAAAAACACAATGCAGCATAGTTCACAACATAATATGGATCAAAACAGAGTGTACCCAGAAAATGAAAAGCATAGATCACTTTCATTACTTATCAATTAAAGGTAGCCTTAATGAAGATGTTCAGAAAGAAGTTAAGCATTTAGAAGCTAGAAATAGCAGTAACTGTGGATAAATGAGAACAACTAAGGTTGCCTATAAGTCCATCACATATTGAGGTATTATAAAGTTTAATGTTCACAGGGACCACATAGCATATGGAATGGGAACACATAGAAGTTAAATGTAGTATATCAATCCTGAAAATGAAAAAGAATGTTGAATAGAAATCTTAAAACATCAGGGTTAACCTTTGCAGGTATCGATGTGTCAATTCTCCGCTAGTAATGGCTCCCATAAAAAGAGAGGGATCAAATCCAAGGCTCTTGATCTTTTCAATGGTTGTTGATGCACGCCTTGAGGAATTACTTATGATCACCATCTTGCTACCAGTACTTGCTAGTTTTTCTACTATAAAACATCAATCAAATTATTGATAGTCTTTTGTTATTAAACAAAGGAATTATTAAAACAAAAATGCTACCACATTGCCATCACCGAGCATGACTTCATGGTACCAAGTACCAACTAAAAGAGTTTCCTGACTACCAAGTAGGGTGTAAGAAATCCGATCCGATCCAAAAAATATATATATATAGGAACGAATACTATTCGGTCTGGTCCAAGTCTATGGGATTTCACCCCTTGGACCAGACTGCACTGGACCGAATAGCTTAATAAAAAAAATTATATATATCCTTTAATGTGTAACTATAATATATAGTATTTAAGTATTAATATATAAATTCTTGCTTTGGGTGCGAGAGGTCCCAAGTTCAATTCTCGGAATGCCCCCTTTAACATTACTTTCCCTTACTTATAAAAGAAAAATATTAATATATAAACTATTACTACTAATGTATAACTATAATATATAATATATAAGTACTAAGAGTATTAGAGTTGTAGACTTGTAGTAGAAAATAAAGTAATAAGAGTATTACTATTATTTTATATACCATTACTACGAGTAATTTTTTTTAATATTTTTTTTAGATTAAATATTTAATAAAAATATGAAATGGGCCAAAAATAATGGACTTTGGACCAAAAAACAAATTTGATCATTGCAAGATTTTGGATTGAATTCAATCCCCCTAGACTGAACTTGGACCAGTCTTGGACTGAACTTGGACCAGTCTTGGACCGAATGGGACCAGACCGGATTGGACCAAATATGAGTTCGGTTCGGCCCAGGTTGAGGAAAATGCTGGACCAAATAGAATCAGCCCATCGCTTTCTTGGACCGGTTCGGACCGTTTACACTCCTACAGTACCAAGGCTAACAGAAGAGAACATACATGTTGAAATTGCCCCCGGATAAGGTTTTTTGCCATCATGAAGGACCCCAAATTGATCTAAAAACCATGCCTGCATACATGTTAACAAACAGCTTGTAACGAAAATATGTACATTTAATATTAACACATGAATATATACACATATAGATACACCATACATGCATTAACCAACGCATGGGTCCAGAGTAACATGATTACAACGATAGTAATCAAGACTCAAGAAATGACTATCTTAAAATCCTCACAAAACACAATTCAATCAATATCAAAGACTCGTGAAATATGGATAGCTCCTACCATCTACTTTCTGACTCAACTAATTCAAGCCAAAACTTTTTTTAAAACAAAAAATACCCTTCAGCTGAGATGAACCATGAGCGCAACAAGATTCACATCGAAAGGATCTGTTTTGTGTCTTGGGGAAATAATACAGCGATAACATTTCACCGAGGAAAAAAAAAAATGAGGGGCGCAAAGTAAAGTAAGGAGAGACGGGGAACCTTGAAACGACGCGTTTCGGCGAGTTGTTGAAGTCCATTCAAGCTCTGAAAGAGCTGAACTTCTTTAGACGAAACAGAGCATCTGGGCATCATCCTTCTTCTTCCTCTTCGGCCGCGAATATTTTCTCACCTGTTACTAACAGCAAGTAACACACCAAACTTTATAATGCATAAACAGTAAGCGGGCCGAGTCGGGTCGAGTATATAACCCGCCCAGGCAATATAATATATGGAAAATTATGTCGTGTATTAGATTAATATCATTGATATAATAAAGTTAGATATAATTTAGAATGTGGAAGAATACGCATTCCTTTTAACAAAATTTATAATAAAAACATAATTTTTAATATAGATTTTAAATTTACGTACTTTAAATCATAATTAAAATAAGGAAATGTGGCTATTCTACTTCAAATCAGAATTAGAATTACGTACTTTATCAAAAAAAAAAACAAAAAATAGAATTAATTACGATGAAAGTGTACATCTACTTGGATAAAAAGCTAGGTTCCACTTTTACGGTTGAATACATTAATGACTAATGATACAAGCATATTCACTTTTACAACTTTTTATACAATTATATTTTTCAAATGCAGTTATTTAGATAAAGCGATATTATCATGTTACTTTTATAAATTATTTTTCAAAATTCTACTCATTTAAAACATTACTATATACAAAAAAAAAAATGTAAAAGGTATTGTGTCTATCATCTTCCTTAATTAATTTTTGTAACAAAATGAGCAAGCTTTGTTGATATAAGAACAAATTAAGTTGCAAAATTTCGAAGTTTTGTACCAAAAAAATATATATGTATATATATATACTAAATAAAAGTAACGTGCAAGCACGTTTATCTAGTTTAATTTTTAACACAAATTAGAAAATTATTCATAATTAAATGGATGATAAATAATTATACGTTTTCATATATTATAAAAAAAATATTAATAAAAATTATAAGATAGTCTCATAAATAAACATAACCTATAATTTTATCAAATTTATTTGAGATAATTTTGATTGAAACTTTAATAAAAAATTCATTTAAAATATTATATTTTTATAATTCTAAGACGATAATCTAATATTTGCGTCAATTTGCACTGCCTCAAAAGAAAGAATATTAAAATACCTATATTTTTAGTTTTTGAGTTTTTCTAAATCTACATAAACTTGAATCATCTACAGTTTTTTTAGTTATGTGATTATTTTTAAGAAATAATATATTTTTTTAAAAAAATAAATTACGTAGTTTATAATTTATATAAAAGAATGTTATATTATAATTTATAACATGAAATTTTAATCTAAAATATGTAAATTTATTAGATCATATATATTTCAATTAAATATCAAACATATATAATATATTTATTATATTTATTTTCTATTATTACTAATTTAATATAATTATAGTTAATTGTATATACCGTATATTTATCATCTCAAAAAATAAATAAATAATACATTCATTTTTAAATTATAAAATAATTTTTAAAGAATGAAATTATTAATCATATAATAGGAATAAATTTTCATGAATAAAATTAAACTCTCTAACGTATAAATTAACATATTTTAGTGAGGATTGTATTGTTATATTGTTATGAATGGTTTATTTATATATATTTTTATATATTCTATAATATTATTATGTCATTCTATACTATTATTATTATTCTATATTTATTTTACATAAAAAAATGTTTTCAATGAAAAGTTTATCGTTATAGAAAATTGAAATAGTGTAATTAAATTTTATGTCAAGAACATTATTTCGGTAATTAATGGAATTAATAGATTGTATTTAAAATAATATTTTTTATTAAATACAGTATTTATTTTTACAAAAATGGATGGAAAGTGTTAACTTTAATAGAAAAATAAAATTTTTCGTTAAAACGAGATTTTTCGTTAGATAGTCATGTATAGAAAGATATATACGGATTCTAATTATGTCACTTTACGTTGTGACAATAGTAGTCATTCACTAGCTAAAATAAGGTTTAGGTGTTAAACTCATCTCAATCTATTTTAAATTAATTATTAATGAGATTTATTATTTTTTTAATATCTTAATTCCCATAAAAAGTTATATATATTTCAACTTATTTCATACATTCAAATAATCATATCTCAACCTACTTCAATGCCCAAACCGAGCCTTGAGCACATGTAAGACAAAAAAAACCCTTGGAAGGGAGAATTTCATTAACAGAGATTTGCAAGACACAGATACAGCTATTACGTACTAAGATCGCTTCAGCCAAAATATAGCCGATCGATCTATTGACCAAGCCATATTGCCTCAAAAGTTCTTCGGGAAACACAAGAAACCCGGGTCCAAATTATGTGGTGCATGTTATTATTTAATAGGTGCATGTATATATCTAATGATGTTATTGCCGTATATAAGGTGAAATAATCTGTCCAGAAATTATATCGTATAGAGGTCTTAGTTACTGACGGCCATTAAAAGGAATTTAAAATATGCTCAGAGTTCCCATTTTTTAGATAGGATTATCACCTCGTGTAATATCTCAGCCACAGAATTAACTGAAGACATGACTTGATCATCAAAATATATTGTTTCACTGTCTCGAAGGAATATTATTCTATTTACAAGTTGAACACATCGATGAATGCATGCATGAAGATTTGTAGACACTAAATGCGAGAGAGATCTATCCCTAAAAATTGGTCATCTGGTCGGTGACACGGATCGATTAAATGCCAAATATTGGATTTTAGTTACGTACAAGAATCTTGCTTAAAATGAAAGAAAATTGTGCTTGATAGATATTCTTAATTAAGTACACATCCTCTGCAGATAGTGATCACAAACAAATAACTTCAAAGGTGGTCTGCATTATTCATGGAGAAATCCTATTGTTCATTCGGTTGGTCCCTTCACGGGCTTTCCACTCTCTCTTAACTTGGCCATAGATTCCTTCATAGCCTCCTTCCTTTTCTTGCTGGCTAGAACTTTTGCCTGGACACCACTCACATTGGGGTCCTTCTTCTCCGTCGGCGGAGGGGCCGGAGGCCTTCTGGCCGCCGCACTTGCACTCTGATCACCGACATTCAAGCCTACCACTGCTCCAGCCAAGCTCAACGTCACAGCCCTGCAACGTGCATGAATCCATGACACTTACGCATATGTTCTCGTTGGAAAACTACAATCTATAAACATGTATATTGCTCTCTCCATATATAATGGTTTCTCTTGAGAGGAATATAAGGTGCTTGGTACTTTAATCCCGCTTTCATCTTCCTTTTTTTAAGGAAATTAAATTCGGTTCATTTTTTTAGAGCAAACTTTTGCAAATTACTGAGCCCTAAATTAACACGTTCGACTTACTTGAAATATGATATTGCTTCCATAACATATTAATGTGCATTCATAGATATATGTAAGGAAAAATATAAACAAACCTGCGATGGACAAGTTTATACTCAAGGTCGTCTCCACCAGAACCAGCTTGATGGCAAGTACTCCACGCTCTTTGAAACCCTAAAGAAAAGAAATGAGTCTTCTTCGTTGATGTTGTTGAGATGGGTGCTGCAGGAGATGGTGCTGGGGTTAGAGAATGGGCCATGTCTCTTCTCTATGTCGACTTGGGGGGCTATTTTAATTCAAATTAAAGAGGACTTATTTTTGGGAAGTCGATTATATATCAAGATGTAAGAAAAATCTATGAAGTGGATAGTGTTGGTAGCTTAAATTGTAAACGAGGAGGATATCCATTGGCTGGTATCAGATAAGGTTTCTTGGCTGTGGACCCCTTTTTATGTCTCTCCGTGACCAAAATGGTTATTGTCTTGTAGCTGATCTTCTGACCCCGGTTAAAAACTAATACCCATGAGCCGACCAACCAAATTGACTTTTGTCCCATATTTGTGTTTTTCTTATTTTGTAACCAAAATGTTCGACGACTTTTAAAACTGTTGGGACTGTTCTTTGTGACAAAATGAGGTCTTACTTTTCACCTAAATCTAAAAATGAGAAGTGAAAAGAAGAGAGACCAGCAAAATTGTCGTGTTCTTGTGGCTGAATCAATTTCGAGATAAAAGCATATACCGCGTTTCCCACTATTGTTGATGCCGAACGAAAGAATTGTCCGGACATTACCAATGATCACAGATGGCTGACAGCTGTTCTCATATAGAAGAATCTCATATGTTCAAGGTGGTGAGACGACAAAATGAGACCTTAAAGATTGGAAGACTCACTATATCTATGCAAAAGGAATGGCACGTGTAACAGCCTTTTTTCTAAAATCAGCATTATCATGTATTACATAGTTAATTTTTTTTTTTTTTATATAGCGAATGAATATAGTACGAGTCTTATAATGAATTTTGTAATATACTGCCACTAATAAACATCAGCCAGGCAAAAAAATGAAGACATTCCATGAGAGAATACTTCGGAATAAATGCTGCATTAATTTCTTTCAAACAGGCAAAATTATGATCCTCCTATATATAACCTCTATCTAATATCCTACTAACCATATAACTCGAAAACGAGCGATGAAAAGCCATGCATCTCTAACATAAAGGGTAATGAGCACAACAGATTGAATGGGGAGCACAAGAAATCTATTCATAGTTTAAAGTTTAAACGAAGAAATTTCTTTTATAAATGTTTAAACCAAGGCAATTGAGCAATATGACAAATCGCAACATCATCATAAAATAAAGCCCATAATCTTTTCTTATCAAGCTGCAAAATTGAACTTCAGATAAAATTAACAAAAAAAATTCAAAACAAGAGTAGGTCCCTAGTTAAACTGCAGAAATGCAGCTTCAATTTCAGATAAGCAAAACTATAAATCTCAAAGTTCCCATGCTACTTTTTAATCATCGTCCTCGTCGTCATCAGCATCAGCAGCAGAATTCAGTGCATTCAGTCTCTCAATCAGCTTGCCCTTCCTTTCCTCATAAGTAAGCTTCTTCAAGTTGTACCTGTTATGAACCACAAAATGAGAACACGCAAGAAAACAGAGTTTTTCGTGGTTTTGCAGAAGTTGAATCTTACCGAAGCATATAACTAAGAGGGGAACGTATTTACAAGGAGAAAAAAAAAACAGATGGGAAATAAATAACTGCAATTCATTTGAGATTTGCCAGAACACCTACAGATATAATGTTACAAAATAAAGTACACAGTAGAACAAACGACAGAAGAAAAAATGAGCACCAGCATAGATAAATACACATGCATATAGACTAAAACCCAAAATTTAATCAATATTGTTCCCACCTCTTGTGTTCCTTGGGAGGCTGTTTTTCAGACTTCTTTACTGCAGGATCAGCACGTATTGCAGCATGAACTTTCTTGTACATCTCCTCAACATCATCGGGCTCGATCTCTCTTTTGATATATTCGCTGAAGTGAGACTGATACTTCTCAGGTTCATCTTCCATCAAAGTCTGACACCAATTTAACAGGTGAAAGTAAACATCAACTTACAAAGCATTGTGAGAAACACAATGATCAGATGAAAGAGGCATGACCCAGTCCATACCTTCATATATGCAACAACATGGCCACCATAGATGTATTTGCGGTGAACTTCAGCATCAAATTGCTTGCTTTCTTTTCCATAACCTGCAAACCTCTTCTCACTGTGAGGGATGTCCAGACCACCATCCAATGCTCCCTATATAGTTAATAACCAACAACAATTAAGACGGGCAATCATTTTTAATGATAATGAGATGTCAAAAAGAAAATCGAGAACCAACAAGATTATGAGACAACTTTGATTGACAATACCTTGAGGGCACCAAAAACACGATTGCCAGTTGTTGTCCTGAGAAGACCAACATCAAGAAGAGCACGGAATGGCCTCCTACTCTCTGCAGGCTCAACTGAGAAATCCTCACCAGTAGCCTAATAATAAAAGAGATCATTAGCAGATAAAGCTTCAATACAACAGATATGAGATGAAGTCTAATGTGGAAGAGGGGTGGAGGGAGATATGGTATGCAAATCTTAATATACCTCCACATTGCCTTGATACTCATCATCCATTTCGAGCAGTTTCAAGACACGACGAGCCAAAAGAAGCCCAGTACAGTATGCTGAGTGCATTACAAAAACCTTTCATTATACAAGAGACAAACGGAAACAAAAAGTACAGAGAAAGGATGATGGGGAGAGGAGCTCTGAAAGATACAACTGAAATACCTGCTGCATAGTTAGTAAGGCCAACTTCAAGTCCATAACGCGGCAGCTCATGTGAATAGGCAGCAGCAAGGACTAAATCACCAGCAATACTGGCAGAGATAACTTGTGCAGTAATATCCTTGTTGGTCTAATAACAAGGTTAAGGTTTAAAATGTAGAACATGCAAAAGAAAAATACCAATCCCAAAAGGAAGCCCTTCTGATTTCTAGATCAAACATATTGGGGAGCACGATCAGCAAATCCCAATAATAATATCTCAGAGAACCAATGATACAAATACTAAATACTGTACCAGACAAAATAGTAAATAAAGCATTTTTTCAAGCTATTACAAATTCATAAAGATTCCATCCAATCCTTTAGACACCGGAGTGATTACATTTCTTTTTCAAATTCAATTATTATTACCAATGAAAGCAGGCAAACAGAAAATTGACAACCGCATTTGCAGTGATCAACTAAACACGGAATCAGAGATAAGAATTTATGTGGTACACAAGAAAATAATTTTTTTATAAGAAAATATTATCATCTTAGGATACAAATCGCACAACAAATCTATACTTGGGAGTATTATATTTGTTTTTGTCCTGATTTATCAATCGAATCCTGGCCCGATAATCTGTCTTTCCCTCTGAAAATATTAAAAAAACATAATGTCAGATAGTGCATAATATCAATCATAGATTAGGAACCATTAAACACAACACAATACCTCGTCTTCTCTTATACTTGACCTGAAATCGCTTGAAGTAGGCCTTGGATTTTTGAGCCTTGACAAAGGCCTGCAATGATAGAAAACAATAATTTAAAGACCCATCCCAGATGTAATTAAAAAAAGACAAAAATTTCCTAACCAAGGAGTCCCTAGACTATGGTCAAAGGTAACTAGAGAACCAACAATGTCAATGAAGCAGATTGTGACAAAATCAAATCCACATGATTAGATTGTCTGCATACACAAATAATACATTGCAAAATAATAAACGGTCTGTACTTCTTATCAAACAAAAATAAAAGAAAGTCCATGCTTCCAAGCAGAAAACGTACATGCATACTCGGTACTGGTCCATGCAACATTATAATAAACAAAACAACCAGCAAAGATATTTACCGCATAAAAAATCAAAGAGTGAAAAATACACGTGAATTTTCACAGCTTAGGGGGAAACTGAATATCCTTCCTTAAGCCTAAACGGCAAAACAGAAAATGCAATCAACATATTTCTAAGAATCATAATGAGACTTCATTCAACATTTTTCTTCTAAAGGCCTCAATATGCATAAATATTTCCGAACAATAAAGGAATAGATCAATATTTTGTTTGTTAAAGGGGCGGGCTGAATATCAAATAGGAGTATAAGCTCAAAGCCTTATATTCGCTTTTAAGAAAAACAGTAAATCAAATGAAATCAAAACCTCCAAAAAAAGCTGTATTTCTTCCCGAGTTAGCAAACTAATATCATATTCCAGCAAAACTTAGCTAACCTTTGATTCAAAATATCACTATCAGAACTCGGACATTTTCACTAACCAATCATGACCGAACACGTCGGCAAAACAAAACCACAGCACATTCATATCTACAAGATTTTCACCTTTCTCATACGACATATAATAGATTCAAACGTAGTGCACAAGACTTAAAATTTTTTCTCTTCCCCAGCATTTTCCGGTAACCAAACAAAAGCCCTCAGACTAATCCACAACTTCAGTACTAGGAAAAAGCAGAAACTTTTTAATGAAACAAGCAAAACCCAAAACATAATTTTCCTCTTTACGATTCGGCACATCCCTAACAACCACAAGAACCTTTAAATAAAACGATAAAAAGGATATCAATAAAAATGGAATCGAATTCTCAAACAAAGAGAGCATTCACCGGAATGAAAGTGACCATTCAAGCATGGAACAAGACAAGAATGAAACATACATCCCTAGTATGAGAGCCTCACCATTGCATAAACTCGATCTGACTCTACCAAAGAGGGATAGAGTTGGGGACGGCTCAGACTTGGCGAGAGGAAGCGCGAGTAAAGAAGCGTTAGTTATAAACCCTAGAAGTACTTAATGGGCTCTGAGATGCACGGATGAGATTGATTCTGCGGGAACAACGGCTGGGATTTATTTGAGGGAGAGCGCTAGGGTTTTGTGGTTTTAGCATGTGGGTGGTGCCATTTTGGTCATTTCGAGGATGGTTAGTACGTTGGAGCATTTCAAGAAGTGTAAGTGAAATAATGTAAATTATGATCCCATCAAGTGCCAAACTTTGGGCCGTTGGGGGCCTAAAAATCGCTTCAACCTCTATGGATGGATGCTGGATCTTCTGTTGGGCCTAAAGGCCGTTGGATCCCATATCAACAACTACCTGTCAACACAACACTATACATTTCTTTCGCACCCACATTTGCCATTGGTAATTAATTTACATTGAAAGCATTGTTGGAGGGAAAATATCATGATAAATGTTGTCAAGCGATCCATCTGCTTTCATGGAAACAACAGTCCTCTAATTAGAAGTCGACACGTTAGTCATTTTACTAATTTCGTAATAAATTTGCGCGCATGTGAACTAAGGTCTAACTCTAAGACATTCAACTTCCTCTTCAACCTTCCGTTGACTTAGCTATTAGAAATATCCATCATAGAGCTTGAACTATCAAGACAAGGATAATCTCTTGTCGCTAGATAAATCAAGAGCAAAGCAAAGTAATTGAAGGAATTTCTTACCGACAGTTCTCTTTGTTTGGTTCCCGAGAAATAGAATACACAAAAAAGCAAAATTAGTAAAGAATTGAAAAATTCAAAATGAGTATGTTGAAAACACAAACCCCACGATTGGAATTCTGGCAAGTCCAGACCTACCCATTCCTCTTGTAAGACCTAGCCACCATTTATGCATTTGCTTCCATGTTTTGAAGAGAATAACATAAAGCAATCCAGCCCGATGAAGTGCAGACGCAATTGCTACAACTGCTTCAATCGGAAGTGTATTTAACAACTCCAAAGATGATCTAGACTTATACAATAATTCTAATTTTTCTTTCTCAATTGAAGTTTTGAAGTTTCTAAAGGTAAAATGAGATTCAAATTTAAAGTCTAGTTTAAACTTGTAACTACAGAAATTCAAATTTTTTTCAAACTAATGAGTTTCCTTGTACTGACGGATTTGTGACAGAGGGTAGGTGTATGGCTAGGTTGCAGGAGCTACAGTATGTTGTGGTAGGTGGGACAAAGGTAGGAAAAGAATAGTCATTTGAGTAATGTTATATATAAAAAAATATTAAACACTCATACATGTTTATTAGTTACTTCATATCTTTTATTTTAAATATAAATAAATATTTTATTAAAGTCTATATTTTTACTTTAATATTGGTGCGTATATAGATACACAATATTACTTATATTTAGAATTTTTCTAATTATAATTATCTAGTGTAATGAGTCTATTATAATTTTTATATATTATTTATGTGACATGATTTTATTAGAGGGCGGTTTATTCTATAGTAGCAGCCGGACCGGTTTATTATAATTTTTATATATATTATTACCGTATTGATATGATGTTATTCATCCATTTTTGAATTTCTTTATTTTAATTTTTCAAGTTAGAAGTGACGTGTTCTTATAAGAGAATATTTTTTTTCAAAGTGAATGGAAAAGAACTCACCTAAAATCAATTGTCAGCCCAATTATTTCGAAAACCATTAAAAAAAATATAATCTCATTTAAATTCTGGACTCCTTTTCTAGATTATTTTTTCAAATAATTTAATATTAAAAAAATTGTTATAAGATATTTTATAAATAAAATTACAAATTTCCATGATTTTATATGATATATTAAATCTATTTTATAATGAAAGTAGCTTTTCAATTTAACATACCACATTAAACTATATTAATATATATATATATATATTGAGTAATTTATTTATATTTAAAGTAATTTTTATTAAAAAAAATATTTTATGTGGCTTGTTTAATTGGCAGATTGGTCTTAATCTCAAAATTAAAATTTTTAGTCTCTCACATTTTTTTGGGTAAGTATTATCCATGTCAAACACTAGGTACACCGTTGGGTGCTCCTGTTGGTGTTTTATTTATTTATTTTTTTAATTTCTTGATTAAGTAAATATTTTTATATGATATTGTGAATTTTTTCTTCTTTTAAAAAATTATTTAAAGATATCAAAAAATATGTAAAATAAAAACAAAATAAAAAAAATACAATGAGCTAATAGGAATCTCAAAATGATGGAAGAAACTACTCTTAATTATTTAGGCTTGATTTGTTTTCATAGATAAAATGATATAAAAATTAAAAATTAAATAAAATATTATTATAATATATATTTTTAATATTAATTTTATTTTGGAAATTGAAAATTTATTTTAGAATTTGAAAAAATTAAATTTTTTATTTTATTTTATATAAATTTTAAAATAATAATAATAATAAAATGAAATTATTTATATAAGCAAACCGGATCTACAACATTAATCATCCGACATGTGCAATATTCATATAGGAGTTCGTGATCCAATTAGCCCAACAATTCCAAGGCATATGGGCCTGAGAATTGGGCCCTTGAGTACATCTAGACCATTTTTTGTGGGTATAAATAAGCTTAATTCTAGTTGGGCTTGAGCTCAATTTAGCTCAACTGGCTCAGCCCAGAAATCACATATGATTATTATTTATTTATAAAAACAAGTGAAACTTAGAGGCAGAGATATGGTATATTCATAATAATAATAATAATAAAATGAGATCATGGATAGCTTTGCCTTAACTTTTTTGAAGGTTTAAATACATCATAAGGCACCTCATTGAGTAAAACTAAAAAAGAAAATGATGTTATGCACCTTTGAATCAAGTCAGTCTACTATGTATCAAATCTCATCTTGAGCATTGCCTCTTTAAGAAAACTCTACTCTACTCTATCGTAGATCTTGTTTATATCTACTTTCATAGCCATATAACATTTACTTCCATGTAATTTTGCTTTCATTATACGAAGTGTCTCAAATGCAACCAAAATATTGTCTAAAATTAATTTTCCTAAGCCACACGCACATTGGCTTTGTGAAAAGAGCAAGTGGAATTTCCTTCATTCGATTGGCCAACATTTTTGTGATAATTTCGTAGATCATATGGCAAAGACTAATAAATCTGTACCCTATGATGCACTTTGGATTGTTATGCTTTGGTATCATCACTAGGTATGTGTGTTAATAGCAAACACATCTTGGTCAAATTTTAGAAAAAATAAAATAGCCTCACATACCTCATCTTCTACTATTGGCTAATATCTTTGATAGAAGCATATCCCATAACTATCTAGGCCAGGAGCTTTATATGGACCCATTTGAAATACTGCCTCTTTGATTTCCTTTTTGTTGAAAACTAACAATAATGTCTCATTCATTAGTTGGGTGACTCTTCTTTCAGTTGCATTGAGAAAAGTTTCTATATTAGTATGCTTAGAGGATATAAACAATCCCTATATAACTGAGTAAAAGTTTTCCCAATTTTAATTTGCACAATTGTATTTCCCAATTTTTTTTATTTGCACAAATATGGTAATACCTTATATTTCGACCCTCTTGTTGTAGCCATGTCACCTTAGCCGTTTGCTTTCATTTCAAGTGGTCCTTTTCAAGCAACTAATCTCTTTTTTGTTGAAACTATTTCATCTGTTGTAAGTGATTGTTGTATTTGTTACAATTTGTTGGTTTTTTGGATTAAGCTTTCTTTTGCACATACTCTATTTTGTAGCTCCAACTCCTTAACTCCTTCATGCAACTCTCTAACTTTTCCTTTATTTTCTACCGTCCACTTGAATTGCCTCTCCCTTCCAACCAAGCTTTTTTAATCATATCTTCACAATCAGAAAAGGTGGACCATCTATATATTCTCACTTATGAGGTTCTATTTGCCTTATTATTATGCTGGCCTATTGACATTAAAATTGGATAGTGGTCAAATGTAGAGGTAGCCAGCACTTGCATCTAACTCCACCAAATGTTGCACACCATTTAGAATTTTCAATTGCTTTACCAAGCCTCTCCTTAGTAAAGGTTTGATTAGATCTATTATTTGCCCACATGTACTTGCCTTTTGTTGAGCCCAAGTCAGTAAGTTTGCAATCTTACAACACTTTTTTGAATGTCTCCATCTATTTTTTTTCTCTTATTGTCCCTTCATGCCTGTCACTTTGATATATAATTTTATTGAAGTATCTTATACAAAGGCATCTTCTAGGATGTTGGAGCTTAAGATATCTCAAAATGCTCCATCCTTTATGTCTATTTTCTGTTTCAAGATAACCATAGATGATAGAAACATGTTAGCATCCAAGAGAATTTTTTTTAGGGTTAATTATACTTTACTCCCTCGAACTCTCACTCAATTCATAATGTGTCTTCGAAACTAATAATTGCATCAAAGTGGACATGCTTACTTTCAAAACTTATCAATCTCCTCTTTCCATCTACCATCAACGTTAAATGGAACGAAAAATTGAGCACATGCTTCTCACGTGCAACTTTTTCACCTGCAAAGACAAAAACATTTCCAAGGAAAATTTTCACTTTACCCCCTTGAACTCTCACACGATTCTCTCTTTTTTTTTAAATATCACGTTAAATCAAATTTTTATAAGAAACTAAATTAAGTTTTATACTAAATCTAAATTAATTACAAATTTGGGATAAAATACTAGTAAAAAGATAACTTTTCTAACTCAGTACAATGCTAGGGCATAATTTTATATAGTTTTTTCAAATTTTTAAAAATATATTTGAATAAATCTATATAAAAACACACACTATATATATATATATAACTAAATATGTAATATTAATAAAATAAAACTTTATTCCTCTGCCTCTTGAATACTTATTATTCTCATTTTATTATTGATTTTGATTAATCGCTTATATACTTATTCACAAGACATGAGTTATTATTCCTCTTCTTAAAGTTGCACAAAATTAAAGAAAAAAATTATTATAGACACAACAAAATCTTACAGGAAACCCACAAACCGACATTCATGAATTCATATGATATATAACATTTATCTTTATAAGAATAACTTTATAATCTAATCTACTACAGCAAACCATATCAATTTTTGAATTTAACTAGATAAAATCTTTTTATTTACTATATCAACCTTTAATTTTGGTAAAAAAACATATATGTATGGCATTATTTTTATATCTGGTGGCACCTTTTGATATGTATGGTGACATTTCCATTGGAGCAAATTGAAAATCGCGTGAAAGTTCGAGGGGACAAAGTGAAATTTTTCCTTGTGGT
Source organism: Platycarya strobilacea (assembly GCA_036898215.1). NCBI lineage: Eukaryota > Viridiplantae > Streptophyta > Magnoliopsida > Fagales > Juglandaceae > Platycarya > Platycarya strobilacea. The sequence continues at coordinate 40,482,451 of CM072545.1, read as the reverse complement.
GTTCTTGTCTTGCAAGTGAAGAAGTTGCACATGAGTAACACGTGCTCAAATTTTCGTTCCATTTAATGCTAATAGTATACGAAAGGGGAAATTGATAAGTTTTGAAAGTAAGCAAGTTTATTTTAATGCAATTATTAGTTTTTGAATAACATTGTGAATTGAATGAAAGTTCGAGAGAACAAAGTATATTAACCATTTTTTTTTATCAACCTAGGTGTTAATGTGCCTCTATGTATAATTTTGAATACCAAGTCTTACATCCTCCTCCCAAAACAAAGGCAATCATCCACTCTTTCATACTCCTTCAATTAAGATTACATTTTTAAAACCCAACTTATTTTTTATAGCCTTTAATTTATTCTTATGCATCTTAGTATCCATGAGAAACAAGATGTTTGGCTTATGGGTCTTAACCAAAAGACTAAGATCCCTAATTGTCCAAGGGTTCCAAGTTTTCAACAATTCCAATTTAAAAGTCTTATTTTTATCGACAAGGCTGTTTAACAACTTACGTCGATAAAATCACCGTAGATACCACAACTAGTTTCTTGCCCCTAGCATCCTGATTGTTCTCCAAAGCAAAGAGAATATTCTCATCTTCTGCTTTTTCTTTTCCTTGTAGCATAAGGAATACTAGGCCCCATCTCAACATTAATCTGTCTTATTGCCCTCATCTTCCATTTATTTACATTTGCCTTAGCTACCTATTGTGAATTACTACGAAAACTTGGAGTCCTCTCAGGAACTATGGTGGCCTCCTCCTTACTAGATATCAATTCTGGTATGGAATTTATACCAGGTATTTTCATCATGTTTTATTCCTTATCCAGAGTTAACATAGGTGAAATATGTTATATTTGTGTTTTTGTCCTACTTTCCTGTATATTTTCATGTGGTGCTATCTGCAACTCAAGATTTTTTCCTTCCTCTCTTATAATTCCCCATATTGTATCAAACTTTTTCCCCTTTGTCCTAATCTTCAGAGTTGGACATAGTAATACTTATATATTGTCTCCCTAACCTAGTACCATAGCTTGAAATGGTTCCTGAACTAGTTGGACTTGTTCTAAAGTTAGTAGCTGTAAGCCATGTTCCATATTAATTAGTACCAGTCATCTTAGGTGTATTAATTTGAGTATTTTGACCTGTACAACCACTCGAATCATGTTTATTTACTCTACATGCAAAACAAAAATTAGGGAGTTTTTTTATTTATGAATTGAGCAAAACCCCACATGTTTCAATGGTTTCATCAAATCCACTTCAATTAGAAATTTTAGCCATCTGCCCCAATAGATCTCATTCATATCTTAATCCACCTTCAAAACTGCACCATTCGAAGATCTAATTCTACTCCTAACTTCCTTATCCATGCACCCCAAGGTTAAGTTGTGTAATTGGATCTAAAGATTAGTATGAGTGAAGGTTAGTTCATTTGGTGGAGTGTAACCCTCAAATTTTCTTAAGCATAGTAGACTCATAATTTGTGCTAAGGCATTGATTGCTAAAATACATCAAGCAAAACAGAATGGGCTCATTTCTAGAGTTCTAATAGCTAGGGGAAAGATCAAGATGAATCATTTGTTTTTCTTTTTCTGATAATAATCTATTATTTTGCAAGACATCTATGAAAAAATGAGTTGAATTAAATCAAATTTTACATGGTTATGACCAGGCATCTGGATGACAGCCAAACAAAGAGGAAATATCATTGTTTTTAAGCACAAATACTAAGCAACTAACATGAAACTCTATCATGGATATAGTTGGTTTAAGAGCTTCCTCTAACTTGGAAAAATACTTGGAATTACTATCTCTTATTGGAAGGTCAAAGGTTAGAGAATTCCATAATTTAGTGGAAAGGGTTAGCAAAAGATTAGAGAACTGAAAGAACAAATTTCTTTCATAAGTTGGCAAAGAGATATTGATAAAGACAGTCATTCAAGCCATCCTCTCATATAGCATGAGTGCATTTTCTTTACCAAAGACATTGTCTAATAAAATTAATGCTTTGATGGAAAACTTCTAGTGGGAGCTCAAGAAAAACATTCAAAAACCTACAAATAAATGGGACAATTTGTGTATAAGCAAAAGATATAGAAGGATGGCATTTAGAGATTTGGTGCGTTTCAACCAAACTCCTCTAGCTAAACAAGTATGGAGAATTTTAAATCATCTAGCATCACTTGCAGGTAGAATTTTGAAAGAAATCCATTTTTCCAATTCTACTATTATGCAGGCCAAAGTAGAATTAAGACCCTCATTTACTTGGAGAAACATTAAAAAATTAAAGGAAGCATTTGGAGAGTGGGAGATGGAAAAAAATAAATAAAGTATGGAAAGATAAATGAATCTCCAGATTTGGGCTTTGCAACATTCAATCACCAGTGCAAGCTTTACTAGAAAATGCAAGGATTGCATATTTATTTGATCAAACTAGTGGATGGTGGAATATGCAACTTCTTAGAAATGCTTTTAATGAGGAAGAGGTAAAGGAGATCTTGAAACTACATATTTCACAGATTGCTAGTGAAGATAAGTTAGTGTAGAAAGGCACATTAAATGGTGATTTTTAGTTAGAAGTGCATCATTGCATATGACCTATACAAATAGCAACAAAGAAGTAAAATGGGGGAGTGCTCAATAAAAGAGAATCAAGGAGAATTATGGAATTTGAAATGGAATTTGAAAATAAAAAACTCTGTCAAAGTATTCATTTGGCATGTTTGTACAAATTCTTTGCCTACGAAGAAGAATTTTTTTTTTATTTAGGAGAAAGGTCACTGCAGATTAATATTGCACCATTTGTCAAAATGCAAGTGAAACCCTAACACGTATTCTTTGGTCATGCCCATCTGCACAAGATGCGTGGAGTTTATGAAATAGAAAAATACAAAAATTAGTAATAACATATGAAGATTTTGGCTTTATTTTTAATCCATGTTTTATAGAATAGGCCAGGATGAAATTTGTTTATTTGTATAAACAACAAGGGCAATGTGGATTAGGAGAAATCAATAGGTTATGTAATGTGGTATCTTATCTATAGGATATGTATTAATCAGATCTCAACAAGCACAACAGAAGCTTAAACAAGTATAACAAATGAATCAAGGTTCACAAAGAATAACACAACATCAGGTCAACACAACATGGAAAGCTTCACCCCCCAACTTGGCTCATAGTAAATTGAGATGTGGCAGTCAGAGCAGCAAATTACAAAATTGCCATTGGAGTGGTGATCTGAGATAATGAAGGTGATGTTCTAATCACTCTAATGCAACCACTTTCATTTTGTTCCCAATCTTCTACTATAGAGGCATGGAGTTTATTAACAATTGCACCATTGTGTAAGGATTTGGACCTGAAAAATGTTGTCTTAGAGGAGAACTCAAGTCAAGTTGTCAATGCAATGAGACAAAGCAAAATACAAAATGAGATACTGAGCTATTTGGTGGAGGATGTTAAAGTTGCCTTGATGGACCAAGATGGAAAACTCAACATGTTAAGAAGGAAGCAAATAAGGTGGCACACCATTTGGCTCAAAATGCAGTCTCATTGGGTCATGAAATGCTATATCTAAACAATATAAACCCATGTCATATGTCTCTCATAATGACTGAAGGCCAACATATAGTTTGAAGTAATGGAAATTTTATGTCTTAAAAAAAAAAGATATGGTATATTCAAAAGAGAATTTTGGAGTTTGAACCCAAGGGTAGGGCAAAGTCACTTAGGCCACATTTGTATTTAAAACTCATCTCAACTCAATTCAATTCATTTTCATTACACTTTTATAATTTTTTTTATACAAAACACAAATTCCTATATATATTTTTCAAATCTCAAAACACATTTTTCAAATCCTAAAATAATAATAATATTAAAAAATAAACTAAACTCATCTTATCTCCTAATCTAAACAGAGCCCTAGTATCAACCAAAACTAACCTAACACCGCATAACTAACCTAACACCACATAAGTGAGGGTTGCTATGCACTTTGTTCCCTAATTTGACCCTTTTTCTTAATAACTAAGAAAAGAGTAATGCTAGTGTACTCTTCAATCGCGATCGCTAAACATGTTTTCATGCAAAATTCAATTTGTTGGTTTTTTAAAATATATTTTTAAATATTTTTAAAAGGTATGAAAAATCAATACACTAATAATCTTTTTTTAAACAATAAATAAAAAAATATATTCTTTTTAAAAATAAATACATGAGCGATCAAAATGAGAGAGCAAAAAGATTGGACATAATAATAATATTATTAAAGAAATGACTATTATGCCTTGTTTGTTTTCGCAAACACTTTCATCTCTTTTCATTTCATTATTATCAACTTTTAAAAGTTTTCATACAAAATAAAATAAACAATTCAACTTTTTCAAAATTTAAAATAAAATAATATTAAAAAAATATATTTTAACAATAGTTTATTCAGTAAAAAACTTTTATCTCAATTAATCTTATATCTCTGTAAAAACAAACAAGAACTTAGTGTGTTGGTGTATTTTTTTTTTAAAATTTTTAAAAACTATAAAAAAAGAAAATTAAACTAAAAAATTGACATTTGGTTTAGGAACACTAGCATGGATAGCATAATACAACCCCTAAGAATAAATCTATCTCGATAGAATTTTATAAATGGTAATAAAATGGTTCATAAATAATGTTATAATAGTGATATAACTTGAGTTAAATATTTATTAGGTTTTGAAAAAAGAGAGAAGAAAGTAAAATAAAAAATATTATAAAATTAAAATATTATTAAAATATATTTTTCAATATTATTTTTATTTAAAAATTTAAAATTTTGAGTTAATTTATTTAAAAACATGTAAAAGTTGTAATGATAATAATCTAATTTGAAAGTATTTGTATTTATATGATATTTGAGAAAAAAAAAATGAGATGAAATTTATTTCCAAGCATCTCCTTACTCAACGTCTAAATAATCACTTAAATATAACTACTATATAGTTTTAAGAGTGACGCTGGGGATCGATCGGACTGTCTCCAGCGTTAAAAGCAGTCCAATTATTTTGGACTGCTTTTTGACAATAAATACAATAAAAAATATAATAAAAAACACGATAAAAAATATAATAAAAAAATAAAATGAAGAAAACACAATAAAAATATAAAAATATAATAAAAAACACTATAAAAAAATAAAATGAAAATGAATTTTAGGGAGATTAGGTATTCAGCCAACGGAGCTACCGGAGGCGGCGGTAGCCGACACCGCCCACCCCATTGGGACCGGCAGACTCTGGTGGGCTCTGGTGGGCTTCGGCGAATTCACCCATACGACAACTCACGACGACCTCCGACAGTTTTAAATCCAAAATGGATCCGGACTCATTTCAGGTTTAAGGTTGTCGGGGTTTCGTCGGAAGTAACCGTGGGTCACCGTCGCAGGGGTGAACTCGCTGGAGCTCGCCGGTCCCAATGGGGTGGGCGGTGTCGGCCATCGCCGCCTCCAGCGGTGAGCTGCTTTTTTCAAGGGGGTCGGTCGGACCGACCCCCAGCTTTTCTCTAGTTTTAAATATTGACCTTTTCATTTAACTATTATATAATTATTATAATTTTTTTAAATCTCAATATATAAAAATTATATTAAAAATTATATTTTAATAATATTTTATTCAATTTTTCTTTCTTATTTCTCAAAACTTCATTAAACATTTTAATTCAAATTATATTTTTATTATTTATAAATCTTTCATCTCATCTTCTACGGTTTCAACTAAGTAAAAACTAGGCCAAGGCCTAGAATACTCTTTCATTTTTTTTTTCTATTTTCTTCAAAACTAGAAGGTATCAAGACTCAAGAGGTAGGTCCAAACGACCCATATCTTTTTATTATAATAAATGATTATTTAACAGTTATTTAATAGTTTTTTTTTATTTCATTAATTTAACTGCTACTTAATACTAGATATTTGAAACACTAGATATGATTTAAAATTTAAATGAGATTAGTTAGATATATAATTTTAATTTATATCTAAATTACAAATTTATATATATAAATTATAACTTAGATTTTATAAATTATTCCTTATGTTTAAATTAATAAGTTATAAATTATAAGTTCGAACAAATTGTTTTTTTTTGTTTTTATATAATTTAGATATATAAATTATATAATTATAAATTATACAAATTTTAAATCATATAAATTTTAAATTATATCTAAATTATATATATATATATTATAATATATTTAAATTTAGATATTATATATGATTATAATTTAAATATGATTTAAAACTTAGATGAAAATAGTTGGATATATAATTTTAAATTATATATAAATTATTATGAATTTAAATTTAAATAAGTTTTAAATATTTATAAATTTAAATTTAGATATTATATATATAATTTAGATATGATTTAAAATAGAATCTAAATTTAAATCATATATGTGAATTTAGATAAATTATATAAATTATAATTTATATTATATATAAATTTATATATATTATTGAAAATTTATATTCATTCTTTATATAAAATAATTAAGTTTAAATTTATTTACTAACTACATTGTGAATATAATTATTTGGATAAAATATTATTTATTTCTCAATTTAAATTCATTAAGAAACATTAAATTCAAATAATAATATTTTATAAAGAAATTATTATAATTATTAAATAGTTATTTTTTATCACTTCACATCAGTTTATAATTGACTTTTATATAATTCTTTCATTATTAATATATTTTTATTTTATTATTTATCGAACATTTGTTAAAATTTACATTTTTTCTCTATGCATTACATTGATGATCAAAATTTATTTTTTGATAAAAACATATCATTTATAACTATTTCATTAATAAATTAGGAAAACGTATTTTGTACGTTAATTCTTCCTAATATACATATATAGATATATATATATATACATACACACACACATACATAAAGACGGACCCTAATATTCAATTAGGCCCCCAAAAGTTTTTTAAAATTCAATTTAGCCCCTTACTTTTATTTATAATTTCACATATATAAAAAATTCCCCCCCCAAAAAAAAAATTATAATTTTCTTATTTCCATATACTTTCTAGAATTTTATATTATTTCAATATATATAAATACGTTTCTCTCTAATTTTTTTCCCAATAACTCTTAGATCTTGTATAATTTACATGTATTATTTATTTTTTAGGATGTGACCACTCTAAAATTAAATTAAAAAATAAACTATTAACATTTATCCCAATTTAATATTATACACTATTGGGTTTATTAATATAAAATCTAAAGTGAAAATACTAAAATCATTTAAGATTGATAATGATTTATATGAAAAATAGTATAGATAATTTATCCTCTAAATTTTATTGAGCAAGAAAAATTTATTTAAGATCTCATTTGTAGTATTCTATACTTAATGTGATACTAAAATATAGGAGTGGGCAGCGGGTATCCGCACCCGCTGCCCCGCCCGTCTTCCGCCCCGCCCCGCATAGCGAGGGCGGGTTACTCCGCCCGATGACCAATAACGGGGTAAAACCCGCCCGGTATTTAGCCAGATGGCGGGGGCGGGGGCGGTATGCAAATGACCCCGTCCCCGTAATACCCCGCCCCGCCCCCGCATATATTAAATATTTAATATATTATATATATAAAAAAAAACCCAGATGACTTAAAACGGCGTTGTTTTGTCATCTGGGTTTTTTTTTTTTTTTAAATTTCCTTAAATAAAACGATGCCGTTTTATATAAAACGGCGTCGTTTTATATAAAAGCTTCGTTACAACCCCCCAGCCCCCGACCTCATCGACATCTCTGATTCTCTCTCTCTCCCTCCCTCGTCTCCCTCTCGCTCTCTCTCTAAAATCGCCGAACCCTAGCCTAAAATCGCCCCATCAGGTCCACGCCGTTGCAGCCACTCCGCCGTCGCATCCCCACTCCGCCGTCGCATCCCCACGCCACTCTCGGCAAGAATCCCTCTCCTTCGTCCCCGAATTTCTCCGGTTTCTCCCTCTCTGATATTCCTCCAATCTCCACCAAGGTAAGTGATTCCGTTTCACCTAAACCCTAATTTGAAGATTTCTTTCGTTTTGATTCTTGAAAACATATGGAAATGGAGAAGTTGATGGAGGATGGGTTTGGTGTTTGTGAACCGTGTGCTGTGGAGGCCGATTGTGCATGTGTTTGAACTGTGAAGTGTGATTATGTTGGATTATGTGATTGTGTTTAATTTATTAAAATTTAAATTGTTGATTTGAGTTTATTTTATTATAATTACAATTATTTGATTGTGTGATTACATCATTACAATTATTTTTATGAGACACCCGATTCCATTTCGGTTTGAAGATTGGATTGAAGCTTTGAAGAATGGAGTGAATAGTGAAGCTTTGCTGCTTTTATTTCATAATATTTCATAGTTTTTTTATTTTTAGATTGGATGTAATTGAGAGTGGATGGCTGGATGCCTTGGTTTTGTTATATGAATCTGAATGTACTCAAAGTCTCAAACGATCAACCTTTGAATGTATTTCATAGTTTTTTGTTGAGTGGATGGCTGGATGCCTTGGTTTTGTTAGATTGGATGGCTGAACGTATTTCATAGTTTTTTAGATTGGATGTAATTTCGAATGTGTTGAAGCTATCTTTTGTTGAGATAATGAAAAATTTGGTATTTTTTAAGGTTTGAAGCTTTGCTGTCCATATTGTGCAAACATCTATAGCTAACATTTTTATAACATGAAAAAAAAAAGTGCAAAATATAAGTCCAATGAAATGTAAAACAAGCCAAACTAGTCCAAAGACTCCAAAATTACTCAGAAAGAAAAGCAACAAAAAACTGTCATTTTTTTATTGCTGTCCAATGGCGTCGTTTTATAAAAAATAATTTATACACAATATTTTTTATTACATTTTCACAATAATATTTTAAATAAAATATTTTTTGTAAAACACTTTATAAAAGGAACATTATTTTATAAAAGCATCCTCATCTTATAATATTATTATAAAATATCTTATATATTTTTTTGATAAGTGTATATATTATAAAAATATATGGTGAGTATCAATATATTTAATACTCATCAGACTATATGATAGATTAATTAATAATAAAAATAAAAACAAAAACCTATACATTCATAATAGATATTATGTAAATTATAGTACAACTTAAGAATAATTATAAATTTTATTTACAGCCTCACATAGAAGATTGTGTGTATAGACTTACTGATATATGAAGATAAAAATAAATAAAATATTATTATAACTTACAAAATATTGAAAATAATTATCTAGGCTTGAGATTTGAGTCTATTATATTTTGTATGACTATTTGTGTTGCATTTATTATAATTTCAGATTTGTTGTAAATGGAAAGTCCAGAAGACTCTAGTGCGAGCTCCCCGGAGGGAGCCTTGGGTACCTCCAGCCCTAATCCTAACCCGATCCCGACCACTACCACTACTACTACCACTACCCTTAACCCTACTAGTACTCCCTTTCCGGTTGAGACCCCTGATCCTACTCCTACCACTACCACTTGCCCCGCCCCCAAGCAGTCTAGCAAGAAAGCCCCATCCATAATTTGGGCTCATGTCACCAAGATAGAAGGTGGTGACCCCAATGATCCAAAAGCCAATGCAACTATTGTGGCAAAATTTATGGGTGCCACTACAAGAGACATGGCACTTCCCAGATAAAATTGCACTTGGAGGAATAGTGCAAGAAATCCCCAATTTTAAAATCATTGGTAGAGAAGATCCAATCCAGGCTTGAAGTTGGATTTAAAAAAATGGGTGAGGGGAGTAATGGAGAGTTGGCATTAAAGGGGTACACAAAATACGATCCTAACGAAGCTAGGACACACCTAGCTCGCATGATTATTATAGATCAGATGCCTTTCCAAGTGGTTGATGGAAAATGGTTCCAAGCTTATTCTAGGTACTTGGAACCAAGATTTAATATTCATTCTCGCCACACGGTGGCAAGAGATGTTAAAAAACTTTATCGGTCAGAAAAAGAGAAGTTGAGGGGTTTATTGGCGGGGGAGAATGTTTGCCTCACTACTGATTGTTGGACTTCTTGTAATAATCTTAATTTTATGTGTATGATTGTGCATTGGGTTGATGGGGGTTGGACATTGCATAAGAAGATCCTTAAATTTTGTCAAACCACTGATCACAAAGGTGAGACGATAGGGAAGGCCTTAGAGGTCGCTATAAGAGAATGAGGGTTGACTTGGGTTTGTACTTGCACGGTTGATAATACCGGGGCTAACGATGTTGCAATGAGACATCTTAAGACTCTCATGAATAATGCGATTAGAACAATTTTGGGTGGGGATTATTTGCATGTGTAATGTGCAGCATATATTCTTAATTTGATTGTGGGTGATGGCTTGGATAAGTTTGGTGACTCGGTTGCTCGGGTCAGGACTGCTGTGAGATGGGTCAGATCTTCTCCTGCTAGATTGGCTAGGTTCAAAGTTGCTGCAACTACTGTGGGTATAACATGTAAAAAAGGTCTTTGCATTGATTTGTCTACAAGGTGGAACTCAACCTTTTTGATGTTAGAGGCGGCCCAGAAGTATAAGTTGGCATTTGATACATTGGGTAATGAAGACATACAATATGTCAAGTATTTTGATGAAAAGTTGGGGCACCCTTTGTCTAATGATTGGGAGGTTGTATATATTTTTGTAGAGTTTCTGAGGGTTTTTTACGATGTTACTAAGGTTTTATCTGGTTCTTTGTATCCCACGGCACATCAATTTTGTCAACAAATAGCCAAGGTGAAAGAAGAATTAGATGATATTGCAGCGGGTAGTAACACCACATTGCGGGAGATGTCTAGGACCATGATGGAAAAATTTGACAAGTATTGGGAAGAAGAGTTTGATAAAGCCAATATCTTGTTATATGTTGCATGTGTCCTTGACCCACGGTTTAAGGTGAAAGGCATGGTATTTGGGTTGACTGATGCAATTGGCAAGGATTGTGCGTCGGCTGTTGCATCTCGGGCTCAAGAAACGCTTGTTAAATTATTTGATGAGTTCACTATCGTGGGAGGTGGTAGTATTGCAGCACCTACAGCCACAAGTATCCCCCCATCAGGTGCAGATGCTAAACGTGGAAAAAAACGTAAAATGGACTGGGGTGACAAGATGGAGTCGACCCCCTTGGATTTTATGGGTTCCACCACAGATGCCCAATCAGAGGTAGACAGATATTTGGCATTGGATCTCCATCCATTTGTACGATATTTTGATATATTAGCTTGGTGGAAGATGAATGTCTCCAAATACCCCGTACTTTCAAAAGTTGCTCGCAGTATCTTAGCCATCCCGATCAGTACAGTAGCCTCAGAGTCGGCCTTTAGCACTGGAGGGCGCGTATTAGATCATTTCCGGAGCTCATTAGATCCTATCACTGTTGAGTCTCTGATTTGTACACAGAATTGGATCACAGGTGCTAAAATTCATATTCCAAAGGTTCTTGATTATGATCCGGTTGAGGCCGAGGACGAGGCTGCTGATCAGTCTGGATCTGGTAAATTGTCACTTGAATAAATATTTACATTATTTTATATTTATTTAATTAAATTTAATGTTACAGAGATTTTACATTTATTTGTTGTAACTTGTAGCGACTGTGACGCCAACACCTGGGACACCATCAACAGCTACCTCCGCTGCAGTATGACCTACCTCATCTACCAGTCCCTGTCCATCACCAATTCACCATGGTTTGTACTTTACACAATTTATTTTACCAATTGTTGTTTACATTTATAATTTTATAATATTTGTAATGTTAGTATCTAATTATTTTGTAATTATTGATTATGAGTTTTGACATTTTCTATGACGGTATCATTTTGTATGTCAATTGTCAACACATCTTCCAAGTTAATAACACAATTTAATCTTGGTTAGTAACTTAGTATTTTTAATAAATTGTTTTTTTCATGTTTATAACTTATAACTTTATATTTGTACTTTAATTATTTTTTAACTTATTATTGCAGGTTAAGATTAAGACCCAACAACCCCACAGTCTCCATCCAAGTTTGTATTACGGCCCAAAATCCAATCACTAGTGTCCAACGACCAATGTTATCAATCTTATTTCTTATGATTTTGTAAATTGTAAATTTGTAACTGTATAATGCTAATAGTTAATAGCACAATTTGTAATTTTGTATTTTGTAGTATTAATTTGTATTATTGTAAATTTGTAAATTGTAATAGTTTAGTAACTAGTCTAGACTTCTAATAATCTTTATTTTTAAACTTTAACTTTTACTATTTTTGACTTTTAGATTTTTAGTGATTTTTTTTTTTAAATGATTTTGTCACTTTAGACTTTAGTAATGATAAATACTTAGTATTTAATATAATGATATTTGTTATTGTGAAATTAAATCAGGTTTGATAATTTTCTGGGTAAAAAATGACCTAGAAATTTGATCTGGGCCGAAAGGCCCAAAACTGTTCATATGTGGGCAGGCCCAATAGGGGGCGGTAGCGGGGGGCGGGCGGAAGCAGGCTCCCCCGCTGGCCCCGCTACAGGACGGGGTACCCTGCCCCGCCTACATGGGGGCGGGGTGCGGTTTTTAAAGGTTGATCCCCCGCCCAAGCGGGGGCGGGAGCGGTGATAGGGGGACCCCGCCCCCGATAGGGCGGGGATCACCCCTACTAAAATAGATAGATTTTGTATAACTATTAGATTTTGTATAATTTTCATATATTATCTATTTTTTAGAATGTGACCACTATAAAATTAAATTAAATAATAAACTATTAACATTTATCCCAATTTAATATTATAGATTATTGGGTTTTTTAATATAAAATCCAAAGTAAAAATATCAAAAAAAATCATTTAAGATTGATCATGATTTATATGAAAAATAGTATAGATGATTTATCCTCTAAATTTCATTGAGCAAGGAAAATTTATTTAATATCTCACTTGTAGTATTCTATACTTAATGTGATATTAAAATAGATAGATTTTATATTAAATTTGATCAACTAGTTAAGATATTAGAATTAGAATGAAAAATGACATTTTAAAAGATCATTTAATAATTTTTACAAAGAAAATAATTTCTAAATATTTCATATTTACAAAAATAATAATTGATGAATATTATTTTCTAAAATAGACATGAAGTTGTATTTTTACATTATTTGGCATATTATTAAATTTTAATTATATATATATTTTATTATTTTGTAATATATATTTTTTATTTTATATAAATATCACGTGATAAAAAAATTGACTCTCCAAAGAGAAATTGTTGGTTCTGTCATACACACATGTAAGTATGAAAAATCCGAATGAGGATCATGATAATTATTATTTTTATTTAAAAATTAGGTAAATATATATATATATATATATATGTATATAGATTATAGATGTATGCAGGCTAGTCTTTTTGGCATACCTGTATTTAGTAATTACTGGTTTTGTAGGCATTTCTTTGGGTTTGCTACAGTTTATTTTGCTCATAATTTTGTGAAATCTTGATATGAGGTTTACAATTATAGCATGTTGAACTTAAGATTCCAAGTCTCATATCTACGTATAGATTTTGATGATAACAAATATATTCAAAACTCAAACTCAAGTTGTCTATGTATAAAAAAAAATAAGTACATCAAAAAATCAAGTATGAACAAAAAAAAGAATAAGTTTATAAATGAAGCTCATAGAGTAAATTTGTACATCTCTTAAAATTTGAAATTGAATTAAGATTCAAAATTAATAGTTTTTCATAAAGCATCAAATTGCATTCTTTACATTTGTATAACTTTATCAAAATATTTAATTTCGAAAATTATTATTATATTTCCACGTATGCATAAAGATTTGAATTTATAAGATGATTAATTGTCATCTTTAACATGTGCGTGTGTTGTTTGAAAATCTTGAAGGGTGGTTGTGTATTTTTTTTTTACAATGCAAAAGATAGATGATTTTGTTTGAAAATCTTGAAAGGTGGTTGTGTGTTTTTAAGACAAATGTAAAAGATAAATCATATGTGTATTTTTTTTATATATGCAAAAAGAATATGATTTAGTTTAAAAAATAAATCATTCTCATTTTGTCATGTAGGAAAAGTAAAACATTAGGTTTTATTCCTTTGAAAAATGAATAGAGTTGTCTTTGACAAATATAAAAATGAGATATTTTTATTTGAATCTTTTGAAAAGTGAATAGTATTTTTATTTGACATGTAAACCTTTTCAAATTTAAATATGAAGACTTATTTGCCTATAAATAACTCATTTGAGTTTTGTAAAATTACCACAACAAGAGCTTACATATCAATTGCTAAGTTTTGTATTATTCTTTCAAAACTCTCATTCTCACTTCTCTAAATTTTGTGTCTTAATCTTTATTCATTGTGAGAGAGATATATGTTACACTGTATTGTTTTTATCTCACTCATTGAGGAGTGTATTCTAATAACCTACCCACTATCAACTTTTGTATTTGTAAGAGGGTGCGTATAACCCTTGTGTGTATAGAAAGTGTTCTACATAGAGAATAGTTGAATCATCAAGTGTAAGGTGATTGCAAGTGTAGAGGATGTTCTACACGAATTCTTTGTAGCAGTATTGCTTAAAAATGTAATAGGTTTTTATTTTCACCCGAAGGAGATTGAATAGTAAATTTGAGATCCTCAATAGGTAGCTTGAGGTGAGGACGTAGGCAGTGGGGCTGAACCTCGTTAAAATGCTGAGTTTGCTTCTTCTTACCCTTACTCTTTATATTTCCTGTTGCTTTATATTCTGATTATATTTTATAATGTATATCTGGTTTATAAGTATTAATTTTTTAATATAATCCAATTCATCATCCCTCTTGTGTTAGTCATCTGGGTAACAATTGGTATCAGAGCAAAATCTCTATTATAAGATTAATTATCTATTGAGTTAAGATTATATAACTAACATTGCAGCTACATTCGCTGAACGTCAATCCAGTAGTCGGCCTCCGATATTTTGTGGAGATAATTATACTTTCTGAAAAACTAAAATGAGAATATTTCTTCAATGTCAAGGTCGAGATATCTGGAAATGTATTGTAAAGGGACCTTATATCCTAACAAAAATTGTTGATGGAATAAAGGTCAACAAGAAAGAAGAAGAGTTTGATCGTGAAGATGATAGACTTTATATAGTAAATGTAATGATTATGAATTTACTGTATAATTTTCTCAATGGCAATGAATTTAACAGAATAATGACTTGCGAGACATCAAAGAAAATTTGGGATAACTTGGAAATAACTTATGAAAGAATTTCGTAAGTCAAAAAATAAAAAATTTATATTATTACGCATGGATATGAAATCTTTAAAATGATTGATGATGAATCTATCTCCTCTATGTATACTCGTTTTACTAATATTATAAATAGTTTGATAGTTTTTGGAAAGGTTTATTCTAACTTGGAGATAATAAGAAAAATTATCAACTTTCTGCCAAAACGTTGGGAATAAAAAATGACGGTGATTCTTGAAACTAAAGATCTCAAAAAACTCGAAGTAAATGAACTCATCAGGTCACTTATTACCCACGAGTACACATTGAAAAGAGGAGAAGAAGAAGAAGAAAAGCAAAAGAAGAAAAGCAAAAGAAGAGTTTGGTACTCAAAATTGTTCCTCATGAAAGTGAAAACGATGAAGACGAGAAAAGCGATAACAAAGATGAAGAAATTGCAATGATTACAAAAAGATTTCAAAGATTCGTAAAGAAAAATAAAGCTCATTCAAAGAGATTTTTCAAAAAGTTTTCCAACAAAAATATAGGTAAAAATGATTCATTAATTTGTTATAAATATAAAAAGCTTGGACATGTCAAAGCAAATTGTTCCTTATTAAAGAAAGATCGATATAAAGGCAAGAAAACAATGAAAGCTATATGGGGTGATGATTCAAGTAACTCAGACAGCGACGCAAGCAATGAAGAATCTGCAAATCTTTATCTCATGGCTAAAAATGATCTTGAGGTAACAAATTCTGAAAATATTGAAAATCTTTCTTATGAAAAGTTGCAAAATATTTTAGAAGAGGTATATGAGGAACTTGAAAAATTGGGTATCAAGTATACCGCTTTGAAAAAAAAAATTTATTCTTTGACAAAGAAATTGATGTTTTAAGAAAATAAAACATAATTTCAAAAGATGAAAATGATGAGTTGAAAAAGAAAGTGATTGATTTAAAAAAGATTGTTGAAAAATTTACTAATGGAAAAAGAAATTTTGAAAAATTTCTTGGTAGTCAAAGATGTGTTTTTAATAAGGTATGATTAGAATACATGCTAAAAGAAAAATTCAAACCCTATAAAAGTTTCTTTGATAAACCTACTAAGTAAGTAAAACAAGATGGTTTTTACATAGTGGATACTCAAGACACATGATAGGAGATAAAATTAAGTTTATTGATCTCACTCCTAAAGAAGAAGGACAGGTGACAGTTGGAAACAATTCAAAAGGGAAGACCGTGGGAATATGTAAAGTTGGTAATAAGTCTTCTCTCATAATTGAAGATGTTGTACTTGTTGAAGGTCTAAAATATAATCTTTTAAGTATAAGTCAATTATGTGATAAAAGATTTACAATTATCTTTAAAAATAATAAGTGCATTATTTTGAATAATCATGATTGCAATATTTATTTTATTACTCTTATAAATAATAATGTTTATACAATTGAATTTGAAGAAATTGTCTTACAAGATACTATTTGTTTATCAGCTCAACATGAAAATAGTTGGTTATGGTATAGAAGGTTAGGTCATGCAAACATGAAATATTTCCAAACTTTTAAAAAATGATCTTGTGAAAGGTTTGCTAAAAGCAAATTTTTTTAAAGATAAAATCTGTGATGCATGCCAGTTTGGTAAATAAACAAAATCTTCTTTCAAAATTAAGAAACATATTTCCACTGCTAGACCTTTGCAACTAATACATATAGACCTTTTTGGACCAAACAGAGTTGCGAGTCTGGGAGGAAAATATTATGCATTTATTATTGTTGATGATTTCTATAAATATACTTGAGTCATCTTTCTCGCTCATAAAGATGAGGTACATAATGTCTTTACCAAGTTATGCAAGAGAATGCAAAATGAAAAGGGTTATACTATTTCAAACATCTGAAGTGTATTTCAAACATCTGAAATGATAGGGGGAAATAGTTTATCAATAAAGATATTGAGTCTTTTTGTGATGAAAATGATTTTCTGCATAATTTCTCTACTCTTTGAACTCCTCAACAAAATTGGGTAGTAGAGAGGAAGAATAGATCTTTTCAAAAAATGGCAAGAACAATGCTTAATGAAAATAGTTTACCTAATTATTTTTAGGCCGAAGCAGTAAGTACTACATGTTATGTTATAAATAAAATTATGTTAAGGTCTAAATTAGATAAATCCCTTATGAGTTTTGGAATAAGAAAAAATCCAATATTGGTTACTTTCATGTATTTGGATGCAAATGTTTTATACTCAATAGTAAAGATAATTTAGGAAAATTTGATACAAAATGTGATGAAGATATCTTTCTTGGGTATTCAACAAATAGTAAAGCTTATAGAGTATTCAATAAAAAACTTTGACTGTACAAGAATCTATGCATGTAGTATTTGATGAATCTAACCTTCTACTCTTCAAGAAATCTATTGATGAAGAATTAAAAGGTATAAATAACACAAATAGTCTCAATCTCGACAAAGAGAATATAATGGAAGAAGTCCAACATGGAGACATAAGGAAAGATCATCAAAATTTAGTATAAGATGCTTCCAAACAATAGAAATATGTGTAAGATCATCCAGTGGAACAAATTCTAGGAGAACCTTCACGAAGTGTAAATACTCAATCATCTCTTAGAAATGTTTGTAATCACACTACTTTTTTATCTCAAATTGAACCCAAAAATATTGATGAAGTATTTATTGATGAATCATGGATTCTACTTATGTAAGAAAAGTTAAATCAATTTGAAAAAAATAATATATAGACACTTGTTTCTATACCCAAAAATCATGCTATTATTGGAACAAAATGGATTTTTAGAAATAAGAAAGATGAGTTTGAAATCATTACTAGAAACAAGGCTCGACTTATAGCCCAATGTTTCAATAAAGAGAAATGAATCGATTATGATGAAACGTATGCACCTGTCGCAAGATTAGAAGCTATTCGAATGTTACTTGCATATGCATATTATAAAAATTTCAAACTTTTTCAAATGGATGTTAAAAGTGCTTTCTTAAATGGTTTTATAAATGAAGAGGTATATGTTGAGCAACTTCCAGGTTTTGAAAATCATATTTCTTCTAATCATATTTTTAAGCTCGTAAAAGTATTATATAGACTCAAACAAGCTCCTAGAGCTTCGTATGAGAGGTTTAGTGGTTTCTTGATTAAAAAATATTTTTTAAGAGGAAAGATCGATACAACTCTTTTCATCAAATATGAACAGGATGATATTCTTCTAGTTCAAACTTATGTTGATGATATAATATTTGCTGCTACTAATGAAAATATGTGTCAAGATTTTGCTAAAAGCATGCAGGAAGAATTTGAAATAAGCATGATGGGAGAACTTAATTTCTTTCTTGGATTGCAAATCAAGCAAGTAAAAAGTGGAACATTCATTAATCAGTCAAAATATATCAAAAAGTTATTCAAAAAATTTGAGATGGAATGTGCGAAGAAAATCGGAATACCAATGAGTCCAACCACCAAACTTGATAAAGATGAAAGTGGTAAGTCAGTTGACTCAAAGGTATATCGAGATATGATTGGTAGTTTATTATATTTAACAGTTAATAGACCTGATATTATGTTCAATGTATATATATGTGCACGTTTTGAATCATCTCCAAAGTAATTTCATTTGATTGCAGTCAAACGTATTTTTAAATATCTTGTCGGTACCATTGACAAAGGTTATGGTATCCTAAGCACACTTTTTTCGATATATTAGTTATTCAGATGCAGATTATACTGGTTGTAAAGTTGATCGAAAAAGTACTAGTGGAACATGTCATTTTTTAGGTCATGTACTTGTTTCATGGTTTAGTAAAAAATAAAATTATGTTGCATTATCTACTGCTGAGGTAGAATATCTTGCTGCAGGTAGTTGTTGTACTCACGTTATTTACATGAAGTAACAACTTGAGGATTTTAAATTTATGTACAATCATATTCCTATTAAATGTGATAATAATAATGTTATAAATCTTTCAAAGAATCCAATACAACATTCTAGGACTAAACATATTGAAATTAGATATCATTTTCTTAGAGATCATGTGCAGAAGAGCGATATTGTATTGGAATTCACTAGCACACATGATTAATTGACAGACATTTTCACAAAACCCCTACCAGAAGATAGACTATGCATGATTAGAAGAGAAATATGAATGATGCATGCCATGAATATCTGCTAGATACTTTTATTCCATTATCTCAAATGACCTACAGAAACTTGAGACGTTTAGCCTCATCATTCAAATGCATTTGCTCCTCATAAATCATCATGCCATCCTTGTCTAAATGATTAGGCAATCGAAATGAAGAGACAAGTAAGGATTTTAAATCATTATTCTGTTGCTTTAACTCTACTATTTTTTTGTTTGACTCATAAACAAGTCGTTGAAGTACAGAGACCGTTTCTCTAAACTTCTCAATTTCGCGAGTTTTGGACTGCAACCGAGTGAAAAAAGCAACAATGGAATATGAGTATCGAGTTTCGAGACCCATAAGCTCGTAAATGACATCATGATCTGATTTATTAGCCAAATCAGTGTTTTGTTACTTCATGACGCCTACAACAGATACAGAAATAGTTTGAGGTGAATAATACCTCATATCTTTATCATGAAAAGCATTGAAGGAAAATTGATAAGCTATTGAAATTTTGTAGAGTGAGAATGAAGATGAACTATAGAGACGAAAAGAAAATTTGATGCGAATTAGATAAAACTAAGGATTGCTTTTATAAAGATAGAAATAAGTACAAGACAAACTATCATCTCTTCAAATCTTACTTTGTCAAGTTTACAAGATATGTCGGTTGCATATTGTCAAAAGTTACCGAATTAAGCCAGCGAGATTAATTACAATTGTCTCTATTTCACTCGTGAAGCATTGTCATATCTGTTGATGTTGACTCTGTGCTTAAACTCTCACTCGTTCCGATTCCTCGATTCAAAATTTCAGAATACGAGCTAATTCCGTCAAATCTTTATTTTCTTGCTTTAACCTCTTATTTTTTCTACCTTTATTTGCAAGTTTTTGATGCAGAACAAATATTTAATTATTAAGTCGATCAACCTCATTTGCCCTCGTTAGTAACTTCCGAGACATGGTCGTAACAGAAGTAGCATATTGAGTACTGAAAGTTCTTGATACTACAATAACCTCAGAATCAGTCCTACTAGAAAAATGTATCTATGCTTCTATCATAGTATTGACAACCTTATGAGATAAAATGACTGGTTGAGACGGTTCCTGATTCAAATCCGGAAAATTTTTTAACAAAATTTTCTCTGTTATTCTATCATTTTGCATAAATAGATATTTGATCAATGAGTAATGTGAGATTTGTTTTAGCATTCGGTGGGTAAAAATGATCATTTAAACAAAAATCGAAAACTTTCAAATTTCTACGTATCTTATTTGTCAACAACATCAAGTGGATTTGAATCTTCTTTCGCACCGAATTGTCAGAGCTAGACCTCAAACCTTTGCAAGTTTTGTCGGACACGCTTGGCTCCGCACCGAATTCTCTATAGTTTCTACTAATGCATCATTTTATTGGTCTATTGGTTATTGTAAGAAAATGTTTTATTTAGCTAGTTATGATTCATTTTTAATGATGCCAAAATATAGAGAAGTTTTAGACGTAAATATTTAGATTTTTAACTCTGTTATATATGCTGAAATTATGTTTATCTATTACTTAAAAAACTAACACATATTCTCAGGGGGAGTTTAAGCATTACTGCAAGTCTCAAAATTCTACTAAATATTTGTCATCATCAAAAAGGCGGAGATTGTTGAATCCAAGATTTCAAGTTTCGTATTTATGTGTAGATTTTGATGATAACAAATAAATTCAAATTTCAAACTCAAATTATCTACGCAATAAAACGAAACGTACATCAAGCATAAACGAACAAGTATACAAATGAAGCTCATAGATTATTTTTGTACATCTCTTAATAAAATTCGAAATTGGATTAAGGCTCAAAAATTAATATTTTTTCAAAAAATATTAAATTGCATTTTTTTATACATGACATAAGTATGATATATGCATGACATCATTAAAAGTTTTAATTTGGAAAATTATATTTTGCATGTGCATGACATATGCAGTGATCTCATTAAAAGTTTTATTTTCAAGAATTATATTTTACATGTGCATGATATATGTAATGACTTCATTCAAAAATTTAAATTTTGAAAATTGAATCACATATGCAATGATTTCATCAAAATTTGAATTTTGAATTTGGAAGATGATTGAGTGTGATCCATTTGCCTATAAATAACTCACTTGAGTTTTACAAAATTACCACAATAAGAGTTTACACATCAATTACTAAGTTTTGCATCATTCTTTCAAAACTCTCATTCTCTCTTCTCTAAATTTTGTGCCTTAATCCTTATTCATTGTGAGAGAGATATATGTTGCACTGTATTATTTTTATCTCACTCATTGAGGAATGTATTATAATAACCTACCTACTATCAGTTTTTGTATTTGTAAGAGGGTGCGTATAATCCTTGTATGTGTAGAAGGTGTTCTATACAGAAAATAGTTGAATCATCAAGTATAAGGTGATTGCAAGTGTAAAGGGTGTTCTACACAATTTTTTTGTAGCGGTATTGTTTAAAGATATAATATATTTCTATTTCCATCTGAAAGAAATTGAATAGTGAATTTGAGATTCTCAAGAGCTAGCTTGAGGTGAAGACGTAGGTAGTAGGGTTGAACTTCGTTAAAATACTGAGTTTGCTTCTTCTTATCCTCACTGTTTATACTTTCTACTATTTTATATTTTAATTATATTTTATATTATATATCTGATTTATAAGTATTAATTTTTTAATATAATCCAATTCATTACCTTTCTTATATTTTCTTATATTTGAGTAACAAAGCGCATAAAAGATCCACCACCGAAATTAATATATATGCATAATTATCGGCCTAGTTTGATAGCTATTTTTTAAAGCTTTTCAATAAAATAATAAATACTTGGGAGAACAAATGCTTGCAGTGACGTTATCTCTATTCTGAAATATCTTGCCGATTGTGGATTAATATCTTGACCTTAAAGTTTTTTTATTTTTTTCTTCGAGCATCTTGACCGTAAACTTGTTAACAATTCAATCACGCCATTGTACCATGCCTTCACTGGTAGAAGGTTCAAGTTCTTATCTGAACATGCCATTTCAAGCAAGAGATAGAGAATTTGATTATAACATGAGATAAATCAAAATAAATTTTAAAAATTAGATAAAATATTATTAATATATTATTTTTAATATTATTATTATTTAAAAGTTTAAAAAAATTGAATTAAAATTTGAAAAAATGAAATTATTTATTATATTTTATATACAAATTTAAATAAATGAAATGATAAAATTGAGGTGAACTCAACTCTCAGTCTAAATCAGTGGTTAGAGAGATAATATTTACAACTTTAAAGTATCTAAATTTACATATTTTTTTAAATAAATAAATAATTTAAAATACATATAAAATTATTATTTTTAAATATACTAATACACGTTTTAAAAAGAATGTATAAAATCTGCATACTCTTAACATTATAATTAAGATTAGCCTTACCATATCGGATAAATATTTATTTATTTATTTAATTTGGACTATTTACCTCCATAACTTTCCCATTTGGCACTTCTCTAAAAGACCGAACACAATACACCGCAATGACTGGATTCTATAAACAACGGTTTTACCTTGCGGAGCTGGCCCTCAAACTTCCCAAGCTTAATCAACGGAAAAGAAATCCGCCATGGCAATCCAGACACAGGTCAAGAGTCCGGTTCTCGATTTCTCCAACGAGAAACTCAAGCCTGGTACAGCCTCATGGTCCTCGATGCGCGAGCAAGTTTGCCGCGCACTCGAAGAGCACAGTTATTTTGTAGCAGAACTCGACAATAAAGTTCCGTTGGCGCTTCACAACACAATGTTTGATGCAGTACGAGAGCTGTTTGATTTTCCCACGGAAACCAAGCAGAAAGTAATTTATGAAAAGCCCTTTCATGGCTATTCTTCTATTGCTGATCTTCACGAACGCATGATGATTGACAATGCAACCTCTCCGGAAGAAACTCAGAGGGTGACTAGGATCTTCTGGCCTGACGGAAACGATCGTTTCCGGTAATAAAAATCATAATCTGATCTCGTCTTTTCATATTTTTTTCTTTTCATGATTTATGATGCACTCTTGTTGCTTGAGAAAATAACTAAATCGGCCCAGAACTTTTGTTTTGGCTAGTGAGAGTGCTGATTCATACGTGAGGCTGATGAAGGAATTGGATCAAATGGTGACGAGAATGCTGTTCGAAAACTATGGCGTGGAGAAATACTATGACTCTCACATGGATTTAACCACAAGCACACTCGGATTTCTAAAATACAAAGAACGTGATATTGATGATGCTGATGATGATCAGAAGACAGGGCGGTCGAGGACCGAAGGCCTTCCAAGCCATGTGGACAAGCACTTCACCTCCATACTTCATCAAAATTGTGTAAAGGGTCTGGAGATAAAAACAAAGGATGGCGAATGGATTTGCATCGATCCATCGCCTACATCCTTTATATTCTTGGCAGCCGAGTCACTCCAGGTGGGTTTACGACAGATACTAGTGGTTTTTCTTAATTAACTATATAACTGATCATCTTGTGCATATTTCTCTCTCCAATAATAATTCAGTATTCCGAGGAAAAATCAAAAGAATTCGGAATTGTTGTTGGAAATCAACACAAGCAAATTGAAGAAGCTGGAGACTTCTAGAATAGTAGGCGCCGAACAGAAGGAGCTGGATTGAGGCGTCAGAATCTCCACCGTCATTTACACGTTCACACTATTTTTTTCTTCTATAAATATATGTAAGATTGTAATGAGGAAATAAAGTTTGAGGAGAGGTCCGTTGGAGAGATTAGAAGCTGTGAGAGTTAAGAGAAACCATTGTAAATAATTGGTTTGTTGTTAAATACAAAATTTCCTCTCAGTGTGTGTGGACGTAGGCTAAATTGGCCGAACCACCTTAAATTCTGGTCTCCATATTATTTGTGAGCTTCCGCCGATACAGTGGTATCAGAGCCGGTAGGAGGTCGGATTTGTGAATTTTCGTAAAAGACCCATTTTGAAACTTGATCGAAATCAAGTTTGGAGGATACCATAAGATTCCTCAGGTCAAGAAGAAAATTCTGGTGAAAATTTCGTCTCAAACGGACACCGAACGAAGCTACACGCTCCTCACGCGCCGACTCGGCGACGGCCACGCGTCAGCCACGGTGATGAGGTCCTCGGTCAAGACACCATACACCCAAGGTTCCTCCTTGCTTCGGGTTGCTCCTCAATGATCGAGAAGGACTCCTAGCTTGGTGTTAATCAAGTGGATGATGGTAGGGTTGAAGTGGGGTTAAGGTATATGGAGCAAAGATAGAGTATTTAGGTGATGAATTGGCTTGGTTGTGGGTGAAATGGGGTCACGGCAATGGGGCTTAGGGTGATGCACGAAAATGATTTGTTTTGGGGGATTGGATGGCTGATTAGGGGACTAGGTTAAGTGGGGATTTCGGCCATGTAGTGGTTTAGGAAAGTGATTCAGGGTTTGAGAATTAATGGAAGATTTTTGGAGGTCAAAGCTGGAAAATCTGGTGGGTTAAATG
This sequence comes from Platycarya strobilacea, assembly GCA_036898215.1. Taxonomy (NCBI): domain Eukaryota; kingdom Viridiplantae; phylum Streptophyta; class Magnoliopsida; order Fagales; family Juglandaceae; genus Platycarya; species Platycarya strobilacea. Next base: position 40,457,466 of record CM072545.1, on the reverse strand, counting down.
TATGGCCGGTTTTGGTGAGTGAAGGGGATTTGATTTGGTTGACTTGGGGAATTGAGGATTTGATTTATTCAATAAGGGAAGTATTGAATAATCAAATGGGGAAAGAAGAATCAGATTTAATGAGGTGGAGGAGAGGATTTTCGAGCTAGGCAAGTTGCCTTAGCTGAATGGGTTTGATTTGGAAAGTGGGGGTGATCGGTTTGGTAAGTTTGGAGGGGTTTGAGGTGGCTGACTTGGGGAAGACTTTCAGACCACGTCCAGCTATGTTTATGGAAGGTTGAGGTCTGATTTGGTGAAGACAATATTGCAATTTCGTGATAGGAAAGTTGCATAACCCGAAATGATACAAATCTGGAAAGTTGAAAAACTGTTTTGGCAAGTGTGGTGGTTTGGAAGGAAAGTTTTGGGGGCTGCTTTGTGGGGCACAACCAGGGCTTGACCAGGGGTGTTTTAGGGTGATTTAGGTCTGATAATATGATGGAAATAAGGCAAGTAGGGTTAGGGTTTGATGGCTGATTGGTGGGGAAAACTGGTGGGCGAATTTGGGCAACACACCTTGCTAGACTTGGTGTTGTTGCCTTGGCTTTGAGTGGGCTGTTTGGGGTTGAAGGATTTCGTGTTTGGGGAAAATGAAACTTCAAGAAAATAGAATGAACACCCAAGAAAATGGATGAACACTCAAGGGAAGGAAGAACACGCCACTCACTCCCAAACTTCAAGTGATCGGCCAACACAACTCACCAACACTTCTCTTTCTCTTTTCTTTTCTTTTCAAGACACTTTCTCACTCACTCTCTAGGAAATTTCGAAATTCACAAATGTTGTGGATTAAGAAACCTTCTTGAACACTCACACACTCTTTCTCAAATCCACAAGTGATGTGGATTTGGCCTCACAAGAACACAAACACACAAACTCAACAACACACACTCACAATCACAAGAACACCAAGAACAGACGTCAACAACAACAAGAACACTCCAAAATCGAAAACACCAAATGAATAAACCTCAAAATACTTTTATAAATCAAATGAAAAAACAAGATAGATGTGGATTACTCCTATTCACGAATTGCAAGGAGAAATCATCTTCAAGGGGATTCACGAATTGCACCCCAAGAAGTCCAAGTGCATGAAGCACCGAATGAAAATCCTAACCACTTGGAGTGGCCGGCCTAACTCCTCTTGGAGCAATGTTCTAGGGTTCTCAAATGTTTAATGATCCAAAATTTTTAAAATGAAAGTCTAAGGGTCCTATTTATAGAGTAAACAAATTGGAAACCTCCAATGGGTCCCTAGTCAAAATAAGCAAATGACTAACACGTCCTAATGCAATTTAAATAATTAAATAAAATAAATAAAAGATGATAGGTGCCCAAGAGATGGTGTGGCCGTGGGTTGCATGTGCCCATGGTGGGCTATGGCGCTGCAAGGTCCACGGGTGGGCATGTTTGCATGGTGCGGTGGTGCGCGGGCATGGCTCTGTGCAGGGCCAACTGATGGTGGTCATAGCAGGGTGCCATACATGGTCCTAGTGGTAGGCACAAGGTCAAGCCACGTCGCTCGGGGGTGGCCCAGTCAGGGTGCTCGGGCGGTGGTCCTGCATGGCCCAGGCTGGGTGCCGGGGTGATGTGCATGCATGGCCCAAGCTGGTGGTCTGGGCACCGGCTGCATGGCGCGGGCTGGTGCCGCGCGCTGAATGGCATGCATGGTGTGCATGCCACTGGCCTGCTCCGCAAGGCATGGGCTGGAGCCATGCGCTGGATGGCATGCATGGTGTGCATGCCACTAGCCTGCTCTGCAGGGCGCGGGCTGGTGCCGCGCGCTGGATGGTGTGCTTGTGAAGACACGCCACTAGTCTCGCTATGGTGTGATGGGGTGCGCAGGGATGCGCGGGTGGTGATGCGCATGCGCACACGCAAGCACGCGCGCAGGTGGATGCGCAGTGAGGTGCGTAATGGTGCGCACATGGCTGTGCGCACTATATGCGCACGGCCAGTAGCCTCGCTAGGCACCTGTTGTGTGTCAAGGCCTAAGCCAAGGCATGCATGCAGGCTAGCCAAGGGACTATCCTGGCCCTCATGTGGCTGAGTCACGACCTATACGTAAGGGATGGTGGGCTTGGCTAGCCCCTGGCATGGTCTATAGGTGTGACTGGCATACTTGTTGGCCCGTGCCTCAGGTGGTCTTGGTTGGTCCATGGCAAAGACACTAGCCATGGTCAGGTGTCGGCCATGGCTTGCAGTTAATGTGCACATGGCCTGATGGTGGCTCAGCTGGACCCATGCAGGTCTTAGTCTGTGGGGCGTTGGGCATGGCCCGGGCTTGGTTGCCTGACTGGGTGGTCTGGCCTGGTGGCATGCATGTGGTTGGCTTGGCTTGCTGGTGAGCAACCCATGCATGGCTTGAGCTGTGAGGCGTTGGGCATGACCCAGGTTGGTCTGGGCGCTGGGCATGGCCCATGTTGTTGCTGCAGTGCACGCATGGTCATCAGGCGGTCGTGCTGGTGGGCGCGAAGATAGGCACTGGAGTGTGTCGCGCTGTGGTGCGCACAGGGGCATGCTGCACATGGTTGGTGCAGTGGTGCACTCAAGGGCACACGGCACCTGTAATGGGGACGGGTTGTGCATTGTGGGTTGCTCAGTGGGCTGAGCAGGAGGGCGCACAGGTGGGCACGCATAGGTGACATGCTGGGCTGTGCGCAAGCATGCGCTGAGTGGGCTATGCACTGGGTTGCGCATGGCTGGTAGCCTTGCTGGGGGCTCAGTGCATGTCAAGGCTTGGGCCAAGACACCCACGTAGGCTACTGATGGCAAGCTGTTGCTGCTGGGCACTAATGGCATGCTGGTGGGCATGCTAGTGCTGCTGGACACCCCGGGGGTGCTACGGGCATGATGATGGGCGTGTCATGGCATGGCAGTGGTTGTGTCATGGCGCTTTCAAGGCCGTGTCGTGGCACGGTCAAGGGGGAACAAGTGAGCCACGTCCCAATTGACTCGTGCGTCTCCTCTGATCTTCCTTGGACACACTCAGGACTCTTAAGGGAGTCCTCCAATGATGGGCTTGGCGCCACAAGTGGTGCCAACTCGGGTGTCAATGTGTGTCTAGAGCCTTGAACATGGGCGGTTTTTAATGGGGTATTATCACACGGGCCCCATGCGCCACACGCGCGCGCCAAGGAAGAAGACAAGCTCCGACCCTGATTCCGGGTGATCCGACCTGGACCCATCACCGACCCGGTTCGTGACCCGCTCCAGAAACCCATCAGGGAAGGAATATTCCGTCAGCATTTTCTGTTGCCGGCGGAAATATTCCGTCACCGATGAGAATATTCCGTCACCGACAAGAATATTCTGGTGCAGGAATATTCCGGTGGCTGGGAGAATATTCTGGTGGCCGGAGGGAATATTTCGATGGCGTCAGAGAATATTCCGGTGACGTCAGAGAATATTCCGTTTCAGAAGGAATATTTCATTTTTTTCTTCTTATTTTTCAGGTTTTCGGCACAATTTTGATCGGTTTGGAACGAGACAAGAGTCGTTTCCAAGGTTTTTCACCGTTCCGGACGCAACGGTAAGCTCTGTTTGTTGAGATTCAACTCCGATCGTTGAGAAACGGTCACTCAAATCAAAGATTAAAGCCGAACTGATGGAGGACTTGGGAGCAGGTGCGATGATCAAGCTAACATCTACAAATTACGCACTATGGAGATCTCGAATGGAAGATCTCCTGAATTATAAAGATCTCTTCGATTTAATTGAAGAGAAAAGAGTAAAGCCAGATGATGTAGCAGAAAAAAACTGGCATAAGTTGAATAAGAAAACTATTGGTCAGATCCGGTAGTGGATTGACCATAGTGTTTTTCATTATGTTGCACAGGAAACGGATGCCTATCAGTTGTGGAAAAAGCTGGAAAACATGTACCAGGCAAAAACTGCTCGGAACAAGGCATTACTAATGAGACGCCTTGTCAACTTGAAACTCAAAAGCGGCATCTCAGTGGCCGCACACACCAACGATTTTCAGAATCTTGTAAATCAACTTGCATCCGTAGATTTTAAGCTCGGAGATGAAGAGCAGTCTCTACTACTTCTCAGTTCCCTACCAGATAGCTGGGAAACACTAGTGGTCTCACTTAGTAATTCAGCTCCAGATGGAAAGCTCGCCATGTCAATGGTGATAGACGCCTTTTTTAATGAAGAGGCTAGACGAAAAGAGATTGGAGGAGACGAGACAGATGCCTTTGTAACAGAAGGAAGGCATCAGAGAAATAGTAGAGGTAGAAGTCGAGAAAGGAATAAAAGTCAAAGTAAAGGGAGATCTCAAAGTCGCGGTAAACAGCGAAAGAAGGGAAGATGCTTTTATTGTGGTATTGAAGGCCACTTTAAAAGAGAATGCCGAAAGCTGCAGAAGGAGCAAAATCAGCCAAGCAATCAGTCAAAGTACGAAGAAGGCGAAGCTGCAGTGACGCTTTCTGGAGATTATGTACTCCTTTCCGCTGGTGAAGAATCTTACTTGCACGTTTCAAGCGAGGAAGCCGAGTGGGTAATAGATACAGCAGCATCCTATCATGCCACTCCTTGTAAGGATTTCTTCAGTACTTACAAGGCAAGAGACTTTGGTACAGTCAAGATGAAAAATTCGAGTTTCTCAAAGATCGTGGGCATTGGAGATGTCAGAATAAAAACCAGTGTTGGCTGTACTATGGTGCTAAATGACGTTCGGCACGTACCCGATCTTCGACTCAACCTAATTTCTATAAGAACCCTTGATCAACAGGGTTACGAGAGCATCTTCAGCAACAAGGCTTGGAAATTGAAGAAATAAGCAATGGTCGTTGCACAGGGACATGTCTGTGGCACTTTGTACAAATCAAGTGCTAAGATATGTGCAAACAGTCTCAATGTAGTTGAAGATGATACATCACCAAACTTGTGGCATTGGAGACTTGGCCACATGGGAGAAAAAATGGGTGTTTATGCTTGCAAAGAAAGCATTGATTACAGTAAACAAAGGTATTGCTCTCAATCCTTGTGAATACTGTTTATTTGGTAAACAATATAGAGTTTCATTCCAGACATCTGCTGGAAAAAGATCAAAGTTATTGAGCTTGGTACACTCTGATGTTTGCGGTCCTTTTGAAATTGAATCACTTAGAGGTAACAAATATTTTGTTACTTTTATTGATGATGCTTCACGAAAAGTGTGGGTGTATTTCCTAAAAAGGAAAGATCAAGTTTTTGAGCAATTCAAAAACTTCCATGCCATGGTAGAAAGAGAAACAGGCAAGAAGCTGAAATGCCTCCGAACAGACAATGGAGGTGAATATACTTCTCGAGAGTTCAGAGAATACTACTCCAGAGATGGCATCAGACATGAGAAGACTGTCCCCTACATCCCACAACACAATGGCGTAGCAGAACGGATGAACCGGACCATTGTGGAACGAACCAGATGCATGCTGAGTATGGCAAAATTGCCTAAGCCATTCTGGGGTGAAGCAGTAAAAGCAGCCTATTACCTGATCAACAGAACACCGTCAGTTCCACTGCAGTTTGAAGTCCCAGAGATGGTGTGGTCAGGCCGCAAGATTTCATACTCTCATTTAAGAGTATTTGGGTGCAAAGCATTTGCACATGTATCCAAGGAGAAAAGACAGAAACTTGATGAAAAGTTTACTCCGTGTTTTTTCATCGGCTATGGAGATGAAGAGTTTGGATACAGATTATGGGATCCAAAAGTGAAGAAGGTCATCAGAAGCAGGGACATAGTGTTCCATGAAGACCAGATATTTGGATCAGAACAAACAACTCCAAGTGCTCTAGAACCAGCTCCGAGTTCACTACCACTTCAGTCTGTTTCAAACACTGAAGATAGACAGGAAGTTTCCCCAGAAGAAGAAAAGGATACTGACAACGGAGAAACCACTACTGAGCAGGGGGAGCAGTTGCCTTCTCCATCAGAAACTGCAGAGTTTCCACAGTTGTCAGGTGATCAACCTCAGCGGGATAGATCCTCTAGAGGGCGATTGTTGATTCCGTCATGAAGATATCCGAAATCAGATTATATTCTTCTTACAGATGAGGGGGAGCCAGAAAACTTCCAGGAGGCAATATCTCATCCAGATAGCAACAAATGGATGCAGGCTATGCAGGATGAGATGAATTCGTTACAGAAGAATCAGACTTATGAGTTGATGGAACTTCCAAACGATAAGAGAGCACTGAGAAACAAATGGGTGTTCAAGCTGAAAAATGATGACAAGCAGGTGAAGCACAAAACTCGCTTGGTCGTCAAAGGATTCCAGCAGAAGAAAGGAATCGACTTTGATGAGGTATTTTCACCTGTTGTGAAGATGACTTCAATTCGAGTGGTACTCGGATTAGTGGCAAGTCTTGACTTGGAACTTGAACAGATGGATGTGAAGACAGCATTTCTTCACGGCAACCTTGATGAGGAAATTTACATGGAGCAGCCAGAAGGCTTCCAAGTTCCTGGAAAGGAACATTTGGTTTGCAAGTTGGAAAAGAGCCTTTATGGTTTGAAGCAGGCTCCCAGACAGTGGTATAAGAAATTTGACTCATTCATGATGAGTCATGACTACAAGAAAACTGCTACAGATTAGTGTGTTTACATTCGGAGATTTTCAGAAGGTGACTTCGTGATGTTACTGCTCTATGTTGACGACATGCTGATTATTGGAAAAGATCCATCCATTATCAGGAAGCTAAAGAAAGATCTCTCCAAAGTCTTTGAGATGAAAGACTTAGGACCTACCCAGCAGATTTTGGGCATAAGGATCACTCGTGACAGGAAGAAAAAGAAGCTATGGCTGTCACAGGAAAAGTATGTTGAACAAATACTAAGAAGGTTCAACATGGAGAAGGCAAAGCCAGTCAGTACTCCACTGGCTAATCACTTCAAATTGAGCAAAAGCTCATGTCCCTCATCACCAGAAAAGGTTCAAGAAATGGCTACAATACCGTACTCCTTAGCAGTAGGAAGTTTAATGTACGTCATGGTTTGTACCAGACCTGACATCGCTCACGCTGTTGGAGTTGTGAGCCGTTTTTTTTCAAATCCAGGAAAAGAACACTGGAAAGCAGTACAGTGGATTCTCAGGTACCTTAAAGGTACATCAAAATTGTGCTTGTGCTACGGGAGAGCTAACCCAGTCTTGGATGGCTATATAGATGCTGATATGGTAGGTGATCTTGATGGGAGAAAATCTACATCAGGATATATTTACACATTTGCAGGTGGAGCTGTATCATGGCAGTCCAAACTGCAGAAATGTGTAGCTTTATCTACAACAGAAGCAGAGTACATTGCTATAGCAGAAGCAGGAAATGAAATGTTGTGGTTAAAGCGGTTCCTCCAAGAAATGGGAGTCAGTAAAAAAGAGTACAGAATCTATTGTGATAGTCAAAGTGCTCTTGATCTGAGTAAAAATTCGATGTACCACTCTCGAATAAAGCACATCGATATTCGGTATCATTGGATACGTGAAGTAATGGAGTAACAGCTGTTGAAGCTTGTAAAGATTCATACAAAGGAGAATCCAGCAGACATGCTAACAAAGGTAGTCACATACGAAAAACTTGAGATATGTAGAAACATAGCCAGGTTAAGTACCTTGAACTAAAATGTGCCAGGATATCCTCCATTTGGTGTTGAGGGGGAGATTGTTGGAAATCAACACACGCAAATTGAAGAAACTGGAGGCTTCTAGAATGGTAGGCGCCGAACGGAAGGAGCTGGATTGAGGCGCCGGAATCTCCACTGTCATTTACACGTTCACACTATTTCTTTCTCCTATAAATACATGTAAGATTGTAATGAGGAAGTAGAGCTTGAGGAGAGGTCCGTTGGAGAGATTAGAAACTGTAAGAGTTGAAAGAAACCATTGTAAATAATTGGTTTGTTATTAAATACAAATTCTCCTATGTGTGTGTGTGGACGTAGGCTAAATTGGTCGAACCACCTTAAATTCTGGTCTCCATATTATTTGTGAGCTTCCGCCGATCCCAACAATTGTTTGGTTACATATTTTGAATTAAAAAAAATATATACTATTTTAACTTTTAGTTCAATCGTTATTAATTAATTATTAGTATGAAAATTATAACAATTTTATTTGTTATATATATATATAGTTGGAATGATCAATTGAAGTCTGTTTGACATGGAAATTGCTCTAAAATCGTATTCGATCATTTAAATTATGAGTACTGGAATCGTTATATTTACTTGACCGTGAATGCGAGGTACGTAGGCATGGAGCAATGATAGGATTCAAGCTTGCTTCCATCGAGTTATGATGACTGAAAACGAAACGAGGCACTCACTTGGGTTGTTTGCATTCAATGATGGGACTATAAGTGTGCCTGAAGAAATGGTTGATGAAGAACACCCTTTGCGATATAAACCCTTAAATGTGATTGACTTTTTAAAAGCCCAGGCCGCTAATCATACTGCAGCACTTTCAGTGAAAGCCTTTTGTGGTGTTTGAAGCAGTAGTTATCTTTCTGTTCATGAAAGAAACTCAGCTGTGTCATGCCGAGTACTCATGCGTACGTACTTGAGGTTACTCCAATGCTTATCATGTTATGCACTATATATATCATCATGATTTAAGTCGATTGGTAGTTTTTTCCTTCTAATCATGTACTTGAAAGTGTCTCTCTCTGTCTGTCTTGTCTTTGTTATATATTTTGCAGATCTTGTCTTTTTCGATAGTATGTTTTCAAGAACTTGATGATCACTCATATTTACTCATTCGGTTGATAATTTGTTTATGATGCATGATATTTGTAATTTTAGAATGTGCAAGTCTAATATACTCATTTGGAAGAAAAGAAATAAGAAAAATATTAAATTCGCGCATACCATCCAAACATCTAAATTAGCTAGGTTGCACCCCAGGAGCTCCGTGCACTGAGAAAATACTCAGAGCATTAATGAGAAACAGGTTGCTAGTTAATTACAAAGCTCTAATAAGGTATCGAGAGTGATATCACAGTTATAAAGTGCGAAGCAATTACCATTTAGAATTTGACACCTAATAAAAACTTATTTTTTAATGATGAACTGATTTTTTTTTTTTAAATGAATGCACGAAACAGCTTACGTCATACCGGCCTATATATAAGTGTATATAGTATTAATATATATTTCTTTTTAGCAACTTCTCTGAGCGTCCAATTTTTTTCAAAATTTAACTTCCAAACCAATATTTAAAGTTGGATACAAAGAGAAGAGAAAATATGTCCATTAATAGACGATGTGATCATCATGCTCCAAGTTGCATGCAGAAACGTAGGGTTGTATATTTTTATTTTTTTTGGGGGTGTTTAATTAAGACTGTAAAAAGATCGGATCGGACCGGTTGTCCTAGACCGGACCGGTTATCCTAGACCGATTAATTCCGGTTATCCAAATTTTAAATGGATCAATTAATTTCGGTTCGGTCCCGGTCTAAAAGATTTCTCCTCCTGAACCGGATCGAATCCCACACATATATATATATATTTATATATGTATATATAAAAATATATAAATTATAATATTAATATAAATTAATATATCAATATATAATATATATTAACATATAATATATAATATATATTAACATATTAATATATAATATATACTCTTATAATATTAACATATTATTATTTATTGATTAACTAGTTGTAGTATAAAAATATAAATTATAATATATCTATATAGAATATTAGTAATAACTTATAAGTAATAAGTATATTATTATTATTTAATATATTATTACTAATTTATCACTATTTACTACCATATAAATATATAATATACTAATATAATAATGTTATTAGTTATAATCTACTAACATATTTAATATATACTAATATATTAATATATAATATATACTCTTATAATATTAACATATTATAATTTATAGAAGTTTTGGGTTAAAAAAAATTTGATCATTGTAGAATTTTAGATTAAATTTAACCCATTAAATCATATGGGGCACCTCTCGATCAGACCGGACTGTCCCTGTACCGAATTGAACCGAATCGGTATGGACCGAACTCCTGTTTGGTCTGGTCTAGGGTGAGGGAATTTTTGGACCAAATGAAATCGATTCATAAATTTTTCGGACCAGACCGAATCAGACCGGACCATTTACACCTCTATGTTTAATGATCATAAGCTTTTTCATGTACAAAGTCATAAAAATGGTTAGACACAAATCACATCCTAAAATATTCAAAATGAAGATTTAGCACTCTCCGTGAGATTATAGACATCCGGGACAGTGTGATGCCAAACTACTGTATTCCCTACACATCGATCGAATTTGTTGGGCAAGTGAATGGGAAGCCTCGTTTCTTGCGGCTTCAACAAAGGATCAATTATTTATGGCTTTGAACGACCTTCAACCATCCCATTCTTCATCAAAGAAATAAAATAGAAAAGAAAAGAAAAGGCAACTATTTATAAATTAATTAGATGCTCACATATTGATAATTATTTTAATCAACCTATAACTCGCGCGAAAAGTTATTTATACCAAATTTTATAGATTAATTTATATTTAAGCATACATGAGAATATATAACCATTATAATAACTATTCAAAATTAAGAATTAGTAATAATTGATCAAAATATAATTATCTTAAAAATAGATAATATATATTTATATAAAACAAAGTATGGGCATATGAAAGGTCTATTTTACTAATAAAGTTTTTCATAGTCAACCAATATTTGAACAAACTCAACTGGCTTTAACCGAAGCCAATTGAATACTAAAAATAAATATATACATCATCATAAAAAATAGTCTATTTAGAACATTAATATTGGACCTACTATTAGATTCATTAAATGTAAATTTGATAATTTTACTTAAAATGATTTTATATTAAACTCATCAAAATTTATCTACTCAAATTTTGAGTTACAATACTTGAACATATATTATCCTTCAAATATAAAGGATTATTATTCAGTATCCATCAAAATATTTTTTATTATTTTTTAATATATTTTTTGAATAAATAAATTATAAATGTGTTTAATGATTTCATAAATTATATATTATATTATTATTTTAATAAATTTGATGTAGAATTATAAATGTAAAAACGTTGACTTTCTATTAAATTTATAATTTCTAATAATTTTTGAAAAAAAATTTCAATATAGACGATATTAATATTTTTATACTAGGTGGAATGATGTGATGCATAAAAAAAAGAGTAGTTCTACGTCACGTCTGCTTCTTTCCCACATACTCTACACAAAATTGTGATTTGGCTTTCTTCTTCCTTTTCAAAAAAATATATATATATATATTTTCTTTTCAAACGGGTGCGTTTTAATTTTAGATCCTAAATACTAAATACCCATACCCATACCCATACCACGTTCTTCTTTCCCCAACCTTCGCCAGCACTATCAGGAATTTTCAATGAGATCGACCGACGAGATTGCAAAGCTGGCTGCTAATGATAAGAAAAATACTTCTTTTATGATTCATCACGTTTTAAAAAGACCGAGATTTGAATATTTGCTTCTTTTCCACCCAACACTAATCAGTTTTTGCACGCACATAATTAGTTTAGAAATAAATATTTTTGAAAGAATTTCTTGAAGCGCAAAGCTCTAGCCAAGAAGATTAGAGAGAGCCGGACTTTGACCAATTTCTTGAGGTCAACCTGGAGGTTTCAGTTTCAGCTCTAGCAAAGTTTTGTATTGTGTTTTGCAAAAAATGTACCAAAATGGGATCTCTAATGAGAATATTTTTTAAATGAGATCGGCAGCAACTGGGGATTCACAGAGATAAAATTTTTAGATGGGAAAAGATAAATTTTCACAAAGGGAGATATTTTTTCTTGGAGTTTAGTCGATGGAAGAAGATGACATGGGGAGAGATTTTTTTGGAAAATTTAGACCCATTTGAATTTAGAATAGAATTGAGTTTATTTTAACTCACTTTTATTTTATCATTATATTTTTATAATTTTTTATACAAACTATAATTTTTTATATAAATTTTTTAAATTCTAATACATATTTTTAAATTTTAATATATATTTTTTAAATTTTATAATAATAATATTATTAAAAAATAAATTAAATTTATTTCATCCCATCGTTCAAACGGAGCTTTAGCCACTAAACCGGACTTCAAAGTTTGTCGCATCAATCTTGTGTGACGGGTAAACTGAAAACCAGATGAAAAGTTAAAATTTCTCAAAACGTAATACTGTTATAAAACTAAAGAAAGATACTACTATTGCAAAAGAGAAATAAGAAACTCTTTCTGGAACTCTCAAGAACTAAAACTTTCTTTCTCTCTCTATATTTTTTTATGAATTTCATTACAACGGAAACCCCTATTTATAGGCTTTGAAATTACTATGCAAGTCACTATGTAGAATTTAAAATAATAGTGGTAGGGTCATTCACATAATTTTAGTGGTGGGACAAGGGGCGGCTGCCATCACATTTTTTTTCGTTCTTTTCATTACACTCCCCTTGAATGACTACCCATAAGGAATCTGCCTCATTAAAACCTTGCCAAGTAAAAACCCAGTGGGAAGAAAAACTAATGGCGAAGGAAAAATAGTACAGTCTTCTTATGTATCCACAAGTGCTTTAAGATTGTCTCATTAAAACTTTGCAGAGGAAAACCCAGTGGGACAAAACCTCAGCGAAGGAAAAAGAGTACAATCAGCACATTTACTCCCCCTGAAAAGTGCATGACAAAAGATCTTTGAGTTTTCGCATTCCAATGTTATGCACAATCTTCTTGAATGTGGAAGTTGGTAACGCCTTTGTAAATAAATCTGCCAGATTATCACTAGATCGTATCTGCTTGACATCAATTTCACATTTCTCTTGAAGTTCATGAGTATAAAAGAATTTAGGTGAAATATGTTTGGTTCTGTCACATTTGATATATCCTCCTCTGATTTGAGTGATACAAGCAGTATTATCTTCATATAAGATTGTTGGGCTATTATTGATCATGGGAAGTCCACACTTTTCCTGAATATGTTGAATAACTGATCTCAGCCAAATACACTTTCGACTTGCTTCATGAATAACAATGATCTCTGAGTGATTTGAAGAAGTAGCAGATAGTGTCTGCTTAACAGATCTCCATGATATGGCAGTATCTCCATAAGTAAATAAATATCCAGTTTGAGATCTACCTCTGTGTGGGTCTGAAAGATAACCTACATCTGCATACCCAATCAATTCTGGTCTTGAACCACGTTGATAAAATAATCCCATATCAACCGTACCATGAAGATAACGAAGGACATGTTTAATGCTATTCCAATGTCTTCGAGTTGGTGCATAACTATATCTTGCAAGCAGATTAACTGAGAATGTAATATCTGGTCGAGTGCAATTTGCAGATACATCAAAACTCCAATTGCACTGAGATATGGTACTTCAGGATCAAGAATTTCTTCATCGTCATCACCAGGATGGAATGGATCATTCTTCACATCAAGTGTTCGAACAATCATTGGAGTACTCAATGGATGAGATTTGTCTATATAATAATGCTTTAGGATTTTCTCAGTATACATGAACTGATGAATAAAAATTCCATTTGGCAAGTGCTCGAACTGCAGGCCGAGACAAAGTTTTGTTTTGCCAAGATCTTTCATTTCAAATTCATTCTTTAAATATATAGCAGTTTTTGAGATCTCTTCAAGAGTTCCCACAATATTTAAATCATCAACATAAACCGCAATAATGACAAATCCGGATTTTGATGTCTTAATAAAAGCACATGGGCATATAAGATTATTCTCAAATCCTTCTTTCAATAGATATTCACTTAAGCGATTATACCACATGCGCCCGGATTGCTTCAACCCATATAAAGATCTTTGTAGTCTGATTGAGTACATATTTCTAGATGTACTTGTAGATGCTTCAGGCATCTTATACTCTTCAGGGATTTTCATATATATGTCATGGTCTAAGGATCCATATAAATATACAGGGACCACATCCATCAACCGCATTTCTAATCCTTTTGTAACAACCAGACTAATAAAAAATCTAAATGTGATTGCATCCATAACGGGAGAGTATGTTTCTTCATAATCAATCCCGGGTTTCTGCAAGAAATCTTGTGCGACAAGCCGTGCTTTGTACCGTACAATTTCATTTTTCTCATTACGTTTTCGTACAAATACCAACTTATATCCAACAAGCATTACACCCTTTGGTGTTTGGACAACAGGTCCAAATACTTCTCATTTTGCTAGCGAATTTAATTCAACTTCAATAGCTGTTTTCCATTTTGGCCAATCATTTCTACGTCGACATTCTTCGACGCTTTTTGGCTCACTTTCTTCATTACTTCTGGTAATGTCAATGGCCATTTTATATGAAAATATGTTGTCGACAACAGTTTTATTTATATCCAGAATTTTTCTAGTTTTCATGAAATATATTGAGATCTCATTATTTTTAGGTACTTATTCCTCTTCAGGGGAAAACATTTCGTGACACACCTCTTCAGCAGGTCCCTTTTCAGGAGATTTATACTCTTCAGGAGTTTCCTCTTCAGGAGGTTCTGGAATAAAAGATTTGAACTCTTTAGGAGCACCAGTTATATTTGTAGCCTGTATTGTGGGTACATGTTCTTCAGGAACACAAATTCATTTTGTATTCTTTTCCTTCTGGGAATTTTATCTTTTGCACCAATAGGTCTTCCACGCTTCATGCGTATTTTAGATTCACCTATTGCTGTTTTGACAATTTGTCCTTCAGGGACTTCAATCCTTGCTGGAGCATTAACAGCAGGAATATAAGATTTTACTACACCTTTAGTGTCAGTAAATACATCCGGTAATTGATTTCCAACATTTTGCAAATGAATAATCCTCTGAACTTCCCGTTTGCATTTATTTGTAGGAGGATCAAAATGAGACAGGGTCTTATTATCCCAAGTAATATCTTGTCGTGCTTCAAGTACCGACTTTTCTTTACCCATTAACGGAAAATTAGATTCGTCAAAATGACAATTCTCAAAACGTGCTTTAAACATATCCCCTGTAAGGGGTTCAAGGTATATAATAATAGATGGAGAATCAAAACTAACATATATTCTAAGTCTACGTTGAGGACCCATTTTTGTACGTTGTGGAAGTGCAATTGGAACATATACAGCACATCCAAAAGTACGAAGATGAGAAATATTTGGTTGTTGACTAAATGCAAATTGTAATGGAGAATATTTATGATATGCAGATGGTCTAATGCAAATTAGAGATGCCATATGAAGTATAGCATGTCCCCAAGCAGAAACAAGTAGTCTTGATTTCATAAGTAAAGGTCTAGCGATTAGTTGAAGCTTTTTGATCAAGGACTCAGGTAAACCGTTTTGTGTGTGTGTATGGGTAACAGGATGTTCAACATCTATTCCTATTGACATGCAAAAATTATCAAAAACTTGAGAAAAAAATTCACCTGCATTATCCAATCGAATGGTCTTAATTGGATACTCAGGAAATTGTGCTCGTAATTTAATTATCTGAACAAGCAGTCTAGCAAATGCAATATTACTAGTGGAAAGCAGACAAATATGTGACCATCGACTAGATGCATCAATTAGAACTATAAAATATCTAAATGGTCCACTTGATGGATGAATAGGCCCACATATATCTTTGTGAATCCTTTGTAAAAAGGATGGAGATTCAATAATGACTTTTGAGGGAGATGGTCTGATAATTAACTTACCTTGAGAACATGCAGAGCACGGAGATTCATTGGGTAGAAATATCTTTTGATTCTTTAAGGGATGCCCATGCGAATTTTCAATAATTCGTCTCATCATTATAGAACCCGGATGTCCAAGGCGATCATGCCAAGTCATAAATACTTTAGGGTCAATGCACTTCTAGTGCATTACCACATATGATTTAATTGTTCTCATTTTTGTATAATACAATCCAGAACATAGAGCAGACAGTTTTTCTAATACGAGCTTCTGGCCCGATATTGTTTTAGTAATAAGAAGATGCTCTTTACTGCCTTCATTGATCGTTTCAATGTGGTAATCATTACGACGTATATCTTTGAAACTCAATAAATTTCTTCTAGATTGTGAAGAGAATAGAGCATCATTAATACAAAATTTGGTGCCATTAGGCAACACAATATAAGCTCTTCTGGAGCCCTTAATTAAATCCGATGAACCTGATATGGTATGGACATAGACTTTACTTAATGTTAAATTTTGAAAATATTTCTTTTCTTTGAGAATTGTGTGAGTTGTAGCACTGTCAGCTAGACATACATTTTTATCATTCAACTCAGAGATAAAAAACTCATCAATGTGATCCATGATTCTACAAAATATACAAAACTTTTATTACAGATAGAAAGAAAATACATTAGTTGAGTGGAACACTTCCATCTCCAATTAAGTGTTTAATACTACCTTCAAGATGATTAAAGAAATCAGATACATCAAGATGAGTAACATCTACATCTACTGAATCTAATAAATCATCTGATGGTTCTACTAAATTTGTTTCATGCACTTTATTCTTCCCTTTAATAGAAGCTTGATATAAATCAGCTAAGTGTCTGGCCGTACGACAGGTACGTGACCAATATTTAGTCATTCCACATCTATGGCACACCTCTTCAATTTTTTTTGAAGAATTATTCTGGAGATTTTTACCCCTTTCTGAATTGTACCACTTCTGGTGATACGGTATATTATTATCCCTTTTAATGTTGTCACTTCTGGGACCAACATTTCTCTAATTTCTCCTACCACGTCCACGCCCCCGATTTCTTCTAAAGGATGCACCATTCACTTCTGGAAATGATGCAAACCTATTACCATTCACTTCAGGGAATGATATTGAGCCAGTAAGGCGTGACTGGTGGTTTTCTAATAAGAGTTCATTGTTCTACTCAGCTATTAGAAGACATGATATAAGTTCAGAATATTTTTTGAATTTTCTCTCTCGATATTGCTGCTGCAGGAGCACATTCGAGGCATGAAATGTAGTATAAGTCTTCTTTAGCATATCATCATCGGTATTTTCTCACCGCATAATTTTAATACTGAGCTTATTTTAAAAAGTGTGGAATTATACTCACTAACACTTTTATAATCTTGCAACCTCAGGTGCAACCATTGAGAACGAGCTCTTAGGAGGATAACAGTCTTCTGGTGTTCATACATCTCCCTTAAACTGTTCCACAAAATATAGGGATCTTTTACTATAAGATATTCAGTTTTCAATTCTTCATGAATATGGTGGCGAAGGAAAATCATTGCTTTAGCACGGTCCTGCAAGGATGCTTGATTCCCTTCTTTAATAGTTTCTCCCAGGTTCATTGCATCAAAATGAATTTCAGCATCAAATATTCAGGATAAATAATTTTTTCCAGATATGTCAAGAGCAACAAATTCTAATTTTGTAAGATTTGTCATTTTCTACACATATAAATAATGAAATAAATATGTGTATCTTAGAAAATATATTTATAAATTCACACAGATAATCATCAATAAAATATATCAAAAACTTCAAATAATATATTGAAAAACTTACATAGGAATAAGGCCACTAACTTCAGAATTGGTAGAACCATCGTGCTGATAACGTGTTATAAAACTAAAGAAAGAAACTACTATTGCAAAAGAGAAATAAGAAACTCTCTTTGGAACTCTTAAGAATTGAAACTTTCTTTTTTCTCTCTATATTTTCTTATGAATTTCATTACAACTGAAGTCCTTATTTATAGGTTTTGAAATTACTATGCAAGTCACTATACAAGTCACTATACAGAATTTAAAATAATAGTGTTGGAGTCATTCACATAATTTTAGTGGTGGAATAGGGGGCGGCTGCCGTCGCATTTTTCTTCGTTCTTTTCATTACAAATACAAAATTCAAACATAGCCCATAGACTTACAATGATGTGATGTGATGTTTCACAATAATGAATTATTGAATCTTCGATTTTGGGATCCACCCTCCATTTGTAATAGGTTATTTAACTGGAAAATTCGGTACAGATGCCAAGTAGGATTTTTTAAATTTGACTTTTATATATAATAATAGATTTATGAGCTATAAGATTCCAAATTAACAGAAAACCACCGAATGGTCACTAGTGATTATGATCATTTCATGTCATGAGTAATTTGTTTTTCAATTAAATTAAAGTACTTGCCGAAAATATATATGAAAGAAGATGATCAAACTTCTTTTTCATTCATTTTTTATAAGAATCCTGAGCTTCTTTATAATCAAAGCATCAATATATATACATATATTGGCACGTTGCTCATGAGAAGTTGACTATTAATCGATGGACAGCTAGCTTATCGAATTACAAATTGTTAATTAGCGGAATAATTATTAATGAGTTATTGTTGACTGTTAAGGACGTATTTCGCAGTCTAACTTATCGATTCACAATCGACCGAAACCTGCAGATATGTAAAGAAGGATGATCGGGATCTGAGACCGCTCCGATGATTAAGTTAGTAAAGGGAATATGACTGGTAAAATTTACCGAAGGAAAAATGTCAAAATGTACATTTTTCTTAAATTTGGTCCAGTCTTATTTATAGATGCCCGTGCTTTTCCTGAGAGGCAGTTTGATGTAAAAGATCTATTAGTTGGGACATCACTTAACCGTCATCTTTGAGAAGAAAGACTTGATCTGATCCTGCTAGTCTCATCTTAATAATTAGATTTTCCTTCAATCAATGTTCGACTAGATCTTTCTAAAGAGGAACATTAAATGAGGCCTTATCTCCATCCTGTTCAACAATTATTGAGGCGTGTTTATAGCATTTGTGTATTTAAGAGGGGAAATCTGTCATAACAACGATTGTCCGGTTGTTTATAAATGCGAGGATGACCTTGATATGAGAAGGATTCGTAACTTGCGCTAGTAAACATAAAATCGTTCCTGACATTAGCGTACGCTCGAAGCCAACTTATTCTCTTCTTCTTCATTCGTGGCAGCTAATGATTCGAGCTGTCTCAGATTCTGGTATTTCCAGTTGAGTTTGGACACATGTCATCCGGGTTTAGACCATGGGTTTCAGGCCTAACTCTGTTCGGACTTGTGTTGTTTATCAACTATCCTTTCAGTACCCCGCAAATTTTCATCGAAGACACTTTGATGGAGATTCTAAACATTTCAGAGATAGCATCTTCCCTTTCTTCGTTCATGTTCTTTTTCAGCACTGGAAGTTATTACCCTACTTCCCCGTCCGAGCGGAAAAAGATAGTCGAATACACCCGGGTGATGCCAATTGGCATGTTGTTACATTTATCGGTTGGACTTCTGGGGAACGTTTCAGTTTCTGAACAATTAATGCTGGATCATGATCTTTTGTATTCTGTGCCAAGTATTCAATACCTTTCAGAGTTTAATTACCTCGTCGTTCCGATTTCTGAACCGTTGTTGACATTTCTTGTCACGTTGTTGACCTATGATTAGCCAGTGATATGCACGCGTTATATCGTCATTATCTGATCTGTCATTTCGGCGCACATTCCTTACCTCTGATTGGCCAGCCTCGAGCATGCCCCCTGTTCCTACGGGTCACGTCTAAGGATATGGCACCGATATCGCTTCGTTTCCCGCATGTCTTAAATTCCGTTTCTGGATATAAATTACTCAGAAACCTCGTTATCGTTCTTCCTCCTTTGCTCAATATCAATACTTACCTTTTTCTGCCTTCTTGTTTTTCTGAAGTTCCTCTCTCTTTTCTCACATTACTTCTTACTTCCATTGCCATGGCTTCCTCTGATCCATGCCCTTTCTTCGCGGGTAATGGTTCGACCTCTTCCATGCAGTCCTCTGATATAGATGGACTTAGGAAAAAGTATCGCATTCTGGCAGCATTCCCTGGAAGCGCCTGGGGATGGCGTTAGGGCTTGCGATCATGAAGGGAGGGCCCAAAAAGTTGCCCTCTTCTACCTAATGTTTTCCAAGGGTTTTCGCCTCCCTTTTATCCATCCTGTTCGAGAGGTTATTCATTTCTTGGGTTTAGCCCCTACCCAACTTTTGCTGAACGGGTGGCGTATTCTTTTGGCCACCTGTGTGGATTTCCGAATCGTTCTTTTTGGAAGGAACGATCTCTACCCTGATTTGACTGCTAGAAAATATTTTTCAATGTATCGGCTCCTTCGTCGGGATGGGAATGTCATTGGTTTTTAGATAAAGCCGAAATGTCGACTGATTCGGATGGAGGAGAGGCACTCAAGTGCCCGAGACTACCATAAAAAAATTTTCTTTATCTTTGGCAGGGATTGAGAATTCCCAGAGAGAGAGGGGATTGGGATCGTCCTTTCCTGGGGGGCAGAAGATCCCGACCGGCTATGGTCCAATGCTCTTTTGACCGAGGAGAATATTGAAAAGTACCTTACACGATCAGACCAATCTTATGCTGAGGATCAAAACTTCTTCAACATTCCCGAGGAGCCTCATAGTTCTTCTCGCAAGCATGTCTCTGATCAGGAGGCTCAGAAGGATCGACGTACCAAAAGTCATCAGGAGCCTTGGTGCCCGTCCTAAGAAACTGAAGAAGGGGAAGGGTCCACGTGTTGAAGATCAGGGCATGCGTATCTCCCCTACGAATTCCCCCATTCGGAGTCCAGTGCAAGCCTCCTCTCCAACATCTTCAGACGGGCTCCGTTTCTTGGAGACCAAGCAGATAAGGTCCGAGACTAGGAGGATCGTTCTCGAAGCCCGGATAGAAGCAACCGATGCCGCAGGGATTGAGTCATCGAATGGGGAGGATATTGATCGGGATTTCCAAGAGGCTCTAGATTGCGCTGCCGATCTTTCACCGGGGGCCATGTCATTCGATCAGGTCTTCCGGCAAGAGTCGGAAGAGCAAGTTGTCAGGGCAAATCAATTGCCTACTCCCCCTCCTTCTTTTTTCGAGCGCCACTCTAACGCTTCCGAGGGCGAGGATAAAGCTGATGGTGAATCCGACTCTGAGGGTGATCAAGGAGGAGTCAGCATGCAAGAAGAACAGGAACAAGGGGGCGATGAAGGATGCCAAAGAGGGGTCAGATCTGAGAAGTCGGGTGAGGCCGGCATTACCGTGGAAGGGCACATGGGGAGACCTCAAATGAAGGTGGGCAACCTTTTGTCGCGCTTGACGAATCCTTTGAAGGTCCACCCCCTACTTTTGAGAGGGGGTTGACCTCATATGCTCGAACTGATCTATCTCTTATTTTCGAGAGGGGGTTGGGTTTAGGGACTGATGAGTGCACAAAAATGCACTCTAAATACTCTATTTAAATACTAAAAGAAATGAGAAAACAATGGATATAACTCATGTTAATAAAATTAATGGTCATTTATCTTGAGATAGATATAAGCATGATTTAATATATTGATGAGAATATAAAATGCCATATTTTCCTCTCTTAATGTTTAAAACTTTATTCTTATTTGATGCCTAAATATACTCATTATTCTTATATTTTGATTTAGGACACAAATGGAGACATTAGGAGCAAATGAAGATAATTGCGGAATTTTAGACAGTTTTGACATCTTTTCGTAAAATGGGCATAACTCTCTCATCCAATCTCCGATTGAGCTGATTCAAGATGATCTAGAACCGCAAGAGAAATATCTATAACTTTTATGTTTTGTGTTTGAAGAGATATCCACTCAATCTAAGACAAAATCGACCATCAAGTGGATGCACCTGCACTTGACGTTCCTGGATATTTTTCAGCCACTTGCATCAAATCCAAATACAAGATGAAGTGCACTCAAGTTTCTTCAAGACAAATTATTTGACCACAAGATATTAAGTCATACAAGACAACTAATAGATAGAGAAGCAAAATTGAAACACTCAACCTACAAGCAAAATCCAGCTCATGCATGGTGGGAAAACAAATGATCAAAATGACAACTCACAAATCACTTGGATTCAAGAATGGCACATGGCAAAACAAGTTGAAATTGTGATGATTTTGTCATGACAACTTGCATGAAGGATGCTTATAAATAGAAGGGAGGGGTGTGTGTTCTAAGACCATGCTTAGTGTGCTTGGATGCCTTGGAAGATACATTGTTTGAGAGCTTGAGAAAAGAAAAGAAAAACCAAAGAAGAGAGAAGAAAATAATGGTTGGCTCTTCCATATTATCCCTTAGAGAATTTTTGTTGCATATTTTCAATATGTGTAACTAATTTTCTAGTAGAGCTAGGGATGAATTTGTATATATGATGGTATTTGTAATTGTTTTTGATTCATATATGTGTTCTTCAAATATTAAACTCTTTTGTTTAGTCATTCGAAATTTATTATAAATGTTTTCGTAACCAAATAATCTTAGAATTTATTTCATTTATAGATTCAGTCATGCTTTTTCTATTAAATGCAATAATCCTTTGATTATGTTTGGTTCAATTGATTATCTATTTTAATTTAATTCTCTGCTGCAATATTGCTCTACGAGTATATTGTCGACGCTGAATTTCTTTAATATCGATAACAATTCCTGTTCTTATATTGTGACGAATGATTTTTCGAAAGATGACATTTGATTTAAATCTGGTTATTAATGTTTTATTTTCCGATTGAAAATTTGGACATAGAATTTTCAATTGAGTTATTAATGAATCGAAAATAATTAAAATACCAATTATATACAAAGGATTCCCGATGCTTTACTTTTCGCACTCATCTAAATCTTTTTGTTAATTTCGTTACTGTTCTTCAATTTCTCAATCCATCTCCCTGTGGAATCGACACCCCAAAGCTATACTGCAAACGACCGCGTTATTCTTTGGGCGTAATCAAATTTTGGCGCCGTTGCCGGGGAGACGGTAAAAGAATTTGTAGTTTTTTTTTTTAGTAGTTTGTTAAAAAAAAAAAAAAGAGAGCGGTAGCTTCGTTCATTTTCTTTTTAGCTTTCTGCATCTTTATTTTATTTTAGTTTTATTTTCGTAATTTTTTTTTTCAGTATTACGCTTTTCTTTACTTTGCATGCGCAGGTACAGAGACGCTTTTGGACGGTTTGCTAGTAGACCCGTGCTAGAATCAGATTCAGAATCTAATTTTTCTAATCGCTTGTTTGATAATTCTTCCAATTCTGACGCGATGAGTGAACACGTGGACCAACCTGTTAGAACCCTCCAAGATTATCTTCATCCCGCACGAACAGCCACACCATCCTGTATTATGTTCTCACCTAATGTTCGTCATGTAGATTTTAAAACGGGAATGATACAATTACTTCCGACTTTCCATGGTCTAGAAAATGAAAACCCCTATGTTCATATTAGGGAATTTGAGGAAGTAGTTGCAACATTTCACGGTCAAAATACCACTGACGAAACGGTAAGGCTAAAGTTCTTTCCTTTTTCTTTGAAAGATAAAGCTAAGAGTTGGTTGTACTCACTAAGACCACGGTCTATTGGAACATGGAGTGAGATGACTCAAGTGTTTTTCAATAAATACTTTCCCCAACATAAGACTAATGCTTTAAAAAGACAAATCTCTACCTTTGCACAAAAGGATAGTGAGACTTTGTACCAGTCTTGGGAAAGATTTAAAGAATTACTGAGTATGTGTCCCCACCATGGATATGAGAATTGGCGCTTAGTGAGTTATTTCTATGAAGGCCTTACGCCCAGGGAACGTCAATTCGTGGAAATGATGTGCAATGGAGAATTTTTACAAAAAAATCCCGATGAGGCCATAGAGTACCTCAATGAGCTTGCTGAAAAAGCTCATACTTGGACTGGACCTAGTGCTACTGATAGCACAAACAGGTCACGACCTACAGGAAACTTGAGTGGTGGTATTTACCATCTAAGGGAGGAGGATAACCTTAAGGCTAAGGTTGAAATGCTCACCAGAGAATTAGAGTTATTGAAAACTAAAAACTCAAAACCAACACACACGGCTAATCATGCAGAATCTTTTGGGCCATGTGTTGTCTGTGGTGGGATAGATCATCATTCCCAAGAGTGTCCTACACATACTAACATGAATGGTATGTATGAGGAACAAAGTAATGCTCTAGGTATGTACAAAAAGCCCTTCACACCTTACTCTGAAACCTACAACCCAGGATGGCGTAATCATCCCAACTTCAGCTGGAAGTCTGAAAACCAGCAGCCTGCACAACTCTCTAGATCATATCCTGCACCATACCATGCACCTCAATCTTCTAGAAATTCTTTAGAAGATACTTTGCATACTTTTATTGAAATACAGGGTAAGACTAATCAAAAATTTGAATCTTTGATTATGCAGGTTGTCGAAGAAAATAAGGAAATCAAGAGCCAGGTGTCTAAAATAATGAGTTCATTGACTATGAATGAGAAAGGTAAGTTTCCTTCCCAAACTCAATCTGTACCTCATGGTCAACATATGGCACAAGGAGATCTGAAGGACGTAAACGCCATTGTGACACGAAGTGGTAAGTCTCTACGTGATCCAATAATAGACAAAAAAAAGGATGTAGAGAAAGATCAAGATAGCAGCAGTCCTGAGCTTCCCAAAGAACTTGAGGTAACAAATCCTGAGGAACCTGCGGTAACAAAAAATCCTAGTAAGGTACCTTTTCCTCAAGCATTAAAGTCAAGCAAACAAACTCTAGATCATAACAATGATATTTTGGAAAATCTTAGACAGGTAAAAATTAATCTTCCTCTTTTGCATGTAATTAAACAAGTTCCTACTTACGCAAAAATTCTCAAAGATTTGTGTACAGTTAAGAGGAAGCATTATGTGAAGAAGACTGCATTCTTGACAGAGCAAGTTAGTGCTCTAATTGAACAGCGGATTCCCCCTAAGTACAAGGATCCTGGATGTCCAACCATCACATGCAACATTGGCAATCATGAGCTTGGACAGGCCTTGCTAGATTTAGGGGCTAGTGTAAATTTGATGCCATATTCTATTTATTTGCAATTAGGATTGGGAGAAATCAAACCAACTTCTGTGGTATTGCAATTGGCTGATCGTTCAGTTAGAGCACCACGGGGTGTGGTAGAGGATGTTTTAATTCAAGTTGACAAATTTTACTATCCTGTTGATTTCTTAATTCTAGACACTAGTTCTGCTGTAGAAACCACCTCTAAAATTCCATTAATTTTAGGTAGACCTTTTCTTGCTACTTCTAATGCTCTTATCAATTGCAGAAATGGATTGATGAAACTCTCTTTTGGCAATATGACTCTTGAGGTAAATATTTTTCATATTGCAAAACAGCCAGAAGAGGATGTCGAGTGTCATCAGACATACATGATTGACTCACTTATAGAAAGGGATGTTCTTACAACTCATGACTCAGATTCCCTTGAATACTTTATTGTTAATTCTGAATTTAATCCTATAAGTGATTCATCTGATGTATTTGACATTTGTGCTATTTTTGACAGAACTCATGATTATAGCACACAGGCATGGCAACCAAAGTTTGAGAAGTTGCCTGAAAAAAGAGAAAGACAGATTCCTTCAAGTAGGGAAGCCCCTAAAGTTGAATTAAAATCCCTACCTAAGGGTTTAAAGCATGTTTTCCTTGGTCCAGGTGATACTTTTCCTGTTATTATTTCATCTGAATTATCTGAGTCCCAAGGTGAGAAATTAATTCAGATTTTATGCAAATATAAATCAACCCTAGGATGGAGTATTGCTGATATAAAAGGCATTAGTCCCCTAATCTGTACTCATAAAATAAATTTAGAGGAAGGAACTAATCCTCGAAGAGACCCCCAGCGTAGACTTAATCCCACAATGAAAGAAGTTGTGAAAAATGAAGTATTGAAACTATTAGATGCAGGAATGATATATCCTATTGCTGATAGTAAATAGGTAAGTCCTACGCAGGTTGTTCCTAAAAAGTCAGGAGTAACTGTGATAAAAAATGACCTTGGAGAGTTAGTCCCTACAAAACTGGTGACTGGTTGGCGGATGTGCATTGATTACAGAAAATTAAATGCCGCCACACGAAAAGACCATTTTCCGCTTCCTTTTATTGATCAAATTCTTGAGCGGGTGGCTGGTCATCCTTTTTATTGCTTTCTGGATGGTTATTCTGGTTATTATCAAATTGAAATTGCATTAGAAGATCAGGATAAAACTACTTTTACTTGTCCTTTCGGTACTTATGCTTTCCGCAGAATGCCATTTGGATTGTGTAATGCTCCAGCTACTTTTCAACGTTGCATGATGAGTATTTTTAGTGATATGGTTGAAAAGTGCGTGGAAGTTTTTATGGATGACTTGACTGTTTTTGGATCTTCTTTTGATGCATGTTTAATGAGTTTAGAAAGAGTACTGACTCGTTGTGAAGAAAAAGAATTGGTTTTAAATTGGGAAAAATGTCACTTTATGGTACCTTCAGGTATTGTTTTAGGGCATATTATTTCTTCCAAAGGAATGGAGGTTGATCAATCAAAAGTTGAATTAATCTCTAAATTGCCTACACCTAGAACAATCAAGGATATAAGATCATTTCTTGGTCATGCGGGTTTTTATAGGAGATTCATACAGAATTTTTCTGCCATATCTAGACCATTATGTAACCTCCTAGCTAAGGATGCCCCATTTGAATGGACACAAGCCTGTCAAGAGGCTTTCAAAACATTAATTGGCAAGCTTACTTCAGCACCCATAATGCAACCACCTGATTGGAATTTACCTTTTGAAATTATGTGTGATGCTAGTGATTTTGCTGTAGGTGCTGTTCTTGGACAACGAAAAGAAGGGAAACCTTTTGTCATTTACTATGCTAGTCGAACTCTAAATAATGCACAAATGAATTACTCCACCACTGAAAAAGAGTTGTTAGCTATAGTATTTGCTTTGGATAAATTCCGCGCTTATTTGATTGGTTCTCCTATCATTATCTTTACAGATCATGCAGCCCTTAAGTACCTTTTTACAAAGAAGGATGCTAAGGCACGATTAATACGATGGATTTTGCTTTTGCAGGAATTTGACATCACCATCAAAGACAAGAAAGGAGTGGAGAACGTAGTGGCAGACCATCTTTCTAGACTCACATTCGAGGACACTTCTGACCACATACCAATCAAAGATGATTTTCCCGATGAGCATTTACTTTCTATTACTTCTCTACCATGGTTTGCTCATATTGTGAACTATTTAGCTGCAGGTGAAATACCAAAGGATTTTAGCACCCAAGACAAAAGGAAATTCATGATTGAGGTACGAAAATTCTACTGGGATGACCCTTACCTTTTCAAATACTGCCCTGATCAAATTTTAAGGCGTTGCATCCCTGATGAAGAGATTGCAAGCGTTTTGGAATTTTGTCATTCCCAAGCTTGTGGTGGCCACTTTTCAATGAAGAAAACCGCTGCAAAAATCCTGCAGTGTGGATTTTATTGGCCCACCTTATTTAAAGATACAAATATCTATTGTCGCTCATGCGAAAGATGTCAAAAGTTAGGAGCTATGACCCGTCGTAATATGATGCCCTTAAACCCAATTTTGGTAATTGAAATTTTTGACTGTTGGGGCATTGATTTTATGGGACCATTTCCTCCTTCTTTTGGATATTTATATATTATTGTGGCAGTAGATTATGTGTCAAAATGGGTAGAGGCAGCACCTTGCAGGACCAATGATAACAGGACGGTAATTAAGTTTCTCAAAGAAAATGTACTATCTCGATTTGGTACCCCACGTGCTATCATTAGTGACCGAGGTACGCATTTTTGTAACCGTTCTTTTGAAGCTTTAATGAAAAGATATGGGGTGATACATAAGCTTTCTACTGCATATCACCCTCAGACAAGTGGACAGGTTGAACTTGCGAATAGGGAAATTAAACAAATTTTAGAAAAAAGGGTCAACCCAGATCGGAAAGATTGGTCTTTGAGACTAATCGATGCGCTTTGGGCTTACCGTACAGCTTTCAAAACTCCCTTAGGCATGTCACCTTATAGACTTGTTTTTGGAAAACCTTGTCATTTGCCCGTGGAGCTCGAGCATCGAGCATATTGGGCCATTAAACATTTCAATTTTGACTTGGAAAAAGCAGGAAAATTTAGAAAATTCCAATTGACGGAATTAGAAGAATTGAGAAATGATGCTTATGAAAACTCCAAGATCTATAAGGCTAAAATGAAAGTATTTCATGATAAAAATATTTTGAGAAGAACATTTAAGCCTAATGATCGAGTATTTTTATATGATTCAAGACTCCATAAGCATCCAGGAAAACTTCGATCTAGATGGACCGGCCCTTTTATAGTAAAAAATGTTTTCACAAATGGGGCGGTAGAAATAGAAAATCCAAAAGATGGATGTATCTTCAAAGTAAATGGTCAACGCCTCAAAATCTTAATTGATAGACAAATTCCAGAAGTGGAAGACATTCCACTTATGGACCCAGTATATCAATCTTGACCATCTCCAGGTATGTTTTTCTTTTCTTTTATTTTCGTTCATTTTATTTTTGTTTATTGTTTACTTTATTTTGTTATAGGTTAATTTTATTTTGACAAATACCATCTTTGATGCCAAGCAAGTCGCCCACATCCCACATCAGGTGTATTCTACCCTGTTTAGTTATTCAATTCTGATTCTTAAACATTGAGGACAATGTTTCATTTAAGTTGGGGGGTGGGAATATAAATCTGTTATTTAAACTCTGTGGCATATTTCAATCAATATATAAAAAATTGCCAAATTTTTTCACACAGGCATCTTTTCACACATGATACTCATGCTCATTCATAACCATCTTGGTGAATTCAACAAACCCATTTTAAATCATTTTGCTAAAACATCCACAGAGCCATTTATGCACTTCTCCAAACTTTGTGGTAATATGGTGATTTGACACATGTAACTAAAGAATTATTTTGCTCAAGTATTCATGTGAATTTTGTGAGAATTGAGAGCTTACAAATACAGAAATTGTGATAAGTATCCATTGATCTGTTGAATTTGACACTTCTTTTGAGAATATCATTACATGGTTTGTGGTAAGATGGTGGATATACTTGGGATATGACGAAAGTCAACTTAGGATTAACGTTTGAGCCTTTCAAGCTGAGCCTTTTCATCATAGATCCCTAGCAGCCAATTTTGAGCCAATATACACATATGGCCTTTTCTTTTCATATCTAAATCATCCATACCTCTCCACATTGGAGTATAGCTTATACACTATATTTTCCTACCATTTTACTTCCAAGTGTGTACTAGGTGTGAAATCATCATAAAAAAAAAAAAAAAAAAAACATGACAAAAATGGCATGGTGCTAGATGTGTTCATCAAATTATTCATGAAAGAGTTCATCAAATTGCGAAGACACGAGTGGCAAAAGAAGATGGAAAAGTGTACTTAGTCAAAAATCTAAAAAATTGAAAAGTACATCAAAAGGAAAGTATAGTCTACTGAAAAATTTAACAGATTCCCTTTTGTGTATACTTGGAAGTTTTTGAAATCTCTTCACCTTTTCTTCTTATGAACCCCAACCCTAAACCACATTACAACCCTTTGTGTTGATTTTTCCGATCCTAAGTATGCTTGTGGAAAGAATGGTGGAAATCTCATTTGTTAGTATTCCTATCATAAGATCAATGTTTACTTGTTACTTATATATAATTGGCTAAATTTCCATGAGAGTAAATGTACACCTTTGTCAACTCCATAGAGAGAACCCATACATGAAACACTTCTATACCCGTGAGTTATGGAGTTGAACCTTTTTGCTTAAAATATTCTAATTTTGCATGTGTCGAAACCTCTGATCTGATAAAAATAGTTTGGAACACATACACACTCTGTGGATTGCTATATTTGAATTACTTGTGAAAGGGTTATTGAATTTCTAAGATTGTTTTGATATGTAAATTTGAAAAATGTGTCTTGATGGCCCCTATGTGTGATTTTCTTTGGTCTTTCTCATCATTTTGCATGAAAATTGCTAGGGACTAGCAATGAGTAAGTTGGGGGGTGTGATGAGTGCACAAAAATGCACTCTAAATACTCTATTTAAATACTAAAAGAAATGAGAAAACAATGGATATAACTCATGTTAATAAAATTAATGGTCATTTATCTTGAGATAGATATAAGCATGATTTAATATATTGATGAGAATATAAAATGCCATATTTTCCTCTCTTAATGTTTAAAACTTTATTCTTATTTGATGCCTAAATATACTCATTATTCTTATATTTTGATTTAGGACACAAATGGAGACATTAGGAGCAAATGAAGATAATTGCGGAATTTCAGACAGTTTTGACATCTTTTCGTAAAATGGGCATAACTCTCTCATCCAATCTCCGATTGAGCTGATTCAAGATGATCTAGAACCGAAAGAGAAATATCTATAACTTTTATGTTTTGTGTTTGAAGAGATATCCACTCAATATAAGACAAAATCGACCATCAAGTGGACGCACCTGCACTTGACGTTCCTGGATATTTTTCAGCCACTTGCATCAAATCCAAATACAAGATGAAGTGCACTCAAGTTTCTTCAAGACAAATTATTTGACCACAAGATATTAAG
Source organism: Platycarya strobilacea (assembly GCA_036898215.1). Classification (NCBI taxonomy): domain Eukaryota; kingdom Viridiplantae; phylum Streptophyta; class Magnoliopsida; order Fagales; family Juglandaceae; genus Platycarya; species Platycarya strobilacea. The sequence continues at coordinate 40,426,907 of CM072545.1, read as the reverse complement.
TCATACAAGACAACTAATAGATAGAGAAGCAAAATTGAAACACTCAACCTACAAGCAAAATCCAGCTCATGCATGGTGGGAAAACAAATGATCAAAATGACAACTCACAAATCACTTGGATTCAAGAATGGCACATGGCAAAACAAGTTGAAATTGTGATGATTTTGTCATGACAACTTGCATGAAGGATGCTTATAAATAGAAGGGAGGGGTGTGTGTTCTAAGACCATACTTAGTGTGCTTGGATGCCTTGGAAGATACATTGTTTGAGAGCTTGAGAAAAGAAAAGAAAAACCAAAGAAGAGAGAAGAAAATAATGGTTGGCTCTTCCATATTATCCCTTAGAGAATTTTTGTTGCATATTTTCAATATGTGTAACTAATTTTCTAGTAGAGCTAGGGATGAATTTGTATATATGATGGTATTTGTAATTGTTTTTGATTCATATATGTGTTCTTCAAATATTAAACTCTTTTGTTTAGTCATTCGAAATTTATTATAAATGTTTTCGTAACCAAATAATCTTAGAATTTATTTCATTTATAGATTCAGTCATGCTTTTTCAAATGCAATAATCCTTTGATTATGTTTGGTTCAATTGATTATCTATTTTAATTTAATTCTCTGCTGCAATATTGCTCTACGAGTATATTGTCGACGCTGAATTTCTTTAATATCGATAACAATTCCTGTTCTTATATTGTGACGAATGATTTTTCGAAAGATTACATTTGATTTAAATCTGGTTATTAATGTTTTATTTTCCGATTGAAAATTTGGACATAGAATTTTCAATTGAGTTATTAATGAATCGAAAATAATTAAAATACCAATTATATACAAAGGATTCCCGATGCTTTACTTTTCGCACTCATCTAAATCTTTTTGTTAATTTCGTTACTGTTCTTCAATTTCTCAATCCATCTCCCTGTGGAATCGACACCCCAAAGCTATACTGCAAACGACCGCGTTATTCTTTGGGCGTAATCAGGGACTCAGTTCGAGGGTAGACAAGTGTCCCCGGGCTTGGAAATTTCTACTCGTCCTTCGTCCCCTTTTCGGTTTCGGAGTGAAGTCGCGGTGCTGGGTGCTTTTTTGAGTCGGAGTCGGAGGGAGGGGATCGGGCCGACGAAGCGACTTCAGAGCATCCTTCACGCTTCGAGCAAGCCAAGGTGGATGCTTCTGAGCGGGTGGCTAGAATGTTGGAGCCCCTGCTGACACAAGTTTAACTCGTGTGCTTCATCAGATTTATGCACTGTTTTTTTTTTTTTGTACTGAGCTGATAGTCTCTTTTCTTTATGTTCAGGTCGCCAAGCAAATATCCCAGGCTGAGGGTTCTGAGCTAGCAGAGCTCGCCGAATTCAACAATGAGTTCGGGGCCTAATCAAGACGGTCGAAGAGTTGGAGGTCGATAAGAACAGGCTAGAGAAGACCAATGCTTCTCTTCGAGCCGAATTGGAGGCAGCGCGGAATTCGTTGGCAATAGCTCACCAAAGGAATGCCCGCCTCGTAGATGCTAGATCGGCCACTGAGCAAAACAATATTCTTCTTCAATCTGAGTTGACTGCTTGGACGGTGGAACTGGCTGCTTCCGCCCAAACTCTTTCTTTGAAGGAAGAAGAGTTGGTGATCTCTGAGTGCGCTCGGGTTGCTCAGGAAGAGGTTTTGGCCGGCTCGAAGCGTGCCCGAGAGGCTTTAAGGGAATAGCTGACCAAGTCTGAACATATCCGGACTACGCAAGAGACCGAGTTAGAGGAAACTCGTCATGCTTTGGAAGATGCCCATACGAGAATAGCTGATTTTGAGCAACAAATATCTCAGGTGGTGGCTATTCGTAACTCGGCCTGGGGGTACGGCTATGCTGAAGGTCTCCGTCGAATAGGAGCCCAACTTTTAGTAGACCCTCAGCTCAACCCTAATAACATAAGTCCGAAATCTCTTCGTTCGGACTGGGTTGCGAAGAAGTTTGTGAAAAAGATCGGAAAGCGTGACTATCCACTTTTTGACGATCTAAATCCTCGTCCTCCTCCTGAGGTCTAAACTTGCTCTTATTGTAATCCTTTTTTTTTTTTTTTTGTAATTGATACTCCAAGATATATGAAATTCGAGATATTGACTTCTTTGTAACTGATACTCCGAGATATATGAAATTCGAGATACTGACTTCTTTTTAGATGTTCTGTCCTAATGTTGCTAGTTCAATTCTTTAACTTTTTATCTGGTGTTTTCGCTGCTCTATACCCCTTGAATTTTTGGTTAAGTGTAAACTTAACCAAGAATTCGAGATACTGACCGACCCCACGAGATTCGAGTGTTACTTTGCGTGTGTGGGTTGACCGGCCCCGCGAGATTCGAGAGTTACTTCACATGGATGGGTTGACTGACCCCGCAGGATTCGAGTGTTACTTCGCGTGGGTGGGTTGACCGACGTGGGTGGGATTCGAGAGTTACTTCGCGTGGGTGGGTTAATCGACCCCGCGGGATTCGAGTGTTACTTCGCATGGGTGGATTGACTGACTCCGGGGGATTCGAGATTTATTTCGCGTGGGTGGGTTGACCGACCCCTCGAGATTCGAGAATTACTTCACGTAGGTGGGTTGACCGACCCCGCAGGATTCGAGATGTGAATTGCATATAACTTGTAATGCATTGGAGATTAATAACAACTGGCTTTTTATAAATTCAAGAAGTAATATACATCTGAAAGTGTTATGCATAATACCTCTTAAGCCACTCATTATTCCAGGGGTGTGGTAGGTCAGTCCTGAAACTGTCCCCCAGTCGATAAGATTGGAGCCTATTAGTTGTCGTTACCATGTAGGGTCCTTCCCATTTTGGTCCCAGTTTTCCCTGCGCTGGTGTCGTAACGTCGTTTATCTTAGCACTAAGTCTCCGATCCTGAATTTGTGCAGTTTCACTATTCTGTTGAAGTTTTGTTTAGACTTGTGTTTGTTGTTGGCAATTTGGATGAAGGCTTCTTCTCTTCTTTCTTCTAAGAAGTCCAATCGTTCCATCATCTTAGCATCATTAGTTGCCGTATCGTAGTGCTAAACTCGCAGTGTAGGTATCCCAATCTCAACTGGAATTACCGCTTCGTAGCCATATGTAAGGGCGAACAGTGTTTCACCCGTGGGAGTTTGGACTATTGTGCGATATGCCCAAATGACCCCCGTTAGTTCATCGGCCCACGCTTCTTTGTGCATTCCGAGTATTTTCTTTAGTGTGGAGATGATCATTTTGTTGGTCGCTTCGGCTTGCCCGTTAGCTTGTGAGTGGCCAAGCGAGGAGTATTTCATTTTGATTTTTAACTCAGAGCACCATTCTCGATAATGATTGCAATCGAACTGTTTTCCATTGTCGGATATGAAACTTTAGAGTATTCCGAATCGGCAAACAATGGATTTCCATAAGAATTTGCGTGATGGCTTGAGAGGTGATGCTGACGAGTGCTTTGGTTTCTACCCACTTCGTGAAGTAATCTACTGCTACTATGATAAACCTGGTCCCACCCCTTCCAACTGGGAACGGTCCTATCAGATCTAGTCCCAATTGAGCAAAGGCCCATGGTGATATTATTGAAGTGAGTTCCTCCGATGGGGAATGTGAGATTGAGCTGTGCTCCTGACATTTTGGGCACTTTTTGACAAACTCATTTGCTTCTTGGAGTGAACATGGCCAGTAATACCCTGCACGGGTTGCGCGGGCAGCTAGTGTTCTTCCTCTCGTGTGAGCCCTGCATATTCCTTCATGGATTTCGGTGAGTATGTGCTGTCCTTCCTCTTTCGTCACGTATCTGAGTAATGGTTCAGAGAAACCCTTTATGTATAACGATCCTTCAATCAGAGTAAACCTGGCTGTTCTATTTTTTTATTTTGCGTGCTTGATTCAGCTTAGGGGGTAATGTATTTGTTTGGAGGTAGTTGATAATGTCAGTCGCCCAGTCGGGATCTGCAGCTGTTACCATTCCAACCTCGTTGTCGATGGATAGTGTGTCTATGGTCCCGATCTCGGTATTCTCCGGGGGTGGGTGCTCATCCCTTCTCGATGCTACCTTTGCTAGTCGATCTGCCAAATGGTTCTCTTCCTTTGGGATCCGCAGTAGATGGAAGTACCTGAATCGATCCCTTTCAGTGCACACAAACTCCAGATATTTTTTCAGTTTTTCGCTCTTTGTGATATATTGACCAAGTACTTGGCTTACTACTATCTGGGAATCAGTTCGGGCTTCTAGTTCTGTTGTTCCAAGAATCCGGGCGATTGACATTCCAGCTATAAGGGCCTCGTACTCTGCTTCATTGTTGGTTATTTTGAAAATCATGCCTATAACGTAGTTGTACTCGATTCCTTGGTTAGTGATGATGTGTACCCCTGCTCCGCCCCCGGTTTGGCATGATGACCCGTCGACGTATGGTTGTCATGGCTGTTCCTATGCTCCCTCGCGAAGAGACGTGCCCCTCGGTTGGATTGATTAACTTCGCCCTTTCAGCATATTTGTCTCCTAACTCTTTCAACTCGGGATGCATCCGGCGTTGCTCTCCTTTAGAGGCATCGTTTTCTTCAGGATGTCGGGAGCTCACGTTCTCATCATGGTTGACTTTGCCACGGGCCGATATTTTCTCACGGGGTTGTCGAAGGGCAGCATTCTCTTCCCTCAACTTCTTTACAACTTCTTCCAGCGCTTCTAGTTTCTTTTCCATGGCTGAATCTAGATGTTGATCGTGTTCAGTCGTCTGAGATAGCGGTAGGGTAGACATGCAAAAAATACGCTTATAAGTATTCAATCCCACAGACGGCGCCACTGTTAAGGACGTATTTCGCAGTCTAACTTATCGGTTCCCAATCGACCGGAACCTGTAAATATGTAAAGAAGGATGATCGGGGTCCGAGACCGCTCCGATGATTAAGTTAGTAAAGGGAATATGACTGGTGAAGTTTACCGAAGGAAAAATGTCAGAATGTACCTTTTTCTTAGATTTGGTCCAGTCTTATTTATAGATGCCTATGCTTTTCCTGAGAGGCGGTTTAATGTAAAAGATCTATTAGTTGGGACATCACTCGACTGTCATCTCTGAGAAGAAAGACCTGATCTGATCCTGCTAGTCTCATCTTAATAATTAGATTTTCCTTCAATCAATGTTCGACTAGATCATTCTAAAGAGGAATATTAAATGCGGCCTTATCTCCATCCTGTTCAGTAATTAATGAGACGTGTTTATAGCATTTGTGCATTTAAGAGGGGAAATCTGTCATAACGACGATTGTCCGGTTGTTCATAAATGCGAGGATGACCCTGATGTGAGAAAGGTCCGTAACTTGCACTAGTAAACATAAAATTGTTCCTGACATTAGCGTACGCTCGAAGCCAACTTATTCTCTGCTAATGATTTGAGCTGTCTTAGATTCCGATACTTCCAGTCGAGTTCGAACACTTGTTATCCGGGTTTAGACCATGGGTTTCAGGCCCAACTCCTTTCGGGCTTGGGTTGTTTATCAACTATCCTTTTAGATGATCTAGAAGGTCAGATTAGTTCTTTGATAAATTAGATTATGAGAGATATTACAAATTAAGACCTAAAACATACTTATATTCAATTGCAATCTATGCTAGCTTTGGTCTCCAAAATCTTTAAATTGCATTGAATCGGTCTTCCTCGATTCACCGATCATGATCCAAACGGGAGCTGATCAGCACCTCCCCCTTATCTGTATGCCACACTCTTCACCCCTTACATCTTTTTTTTATTATTATTTTTTTGTTGTTTTTAAATTACTTAATGTTTTTTATTTTTTATTTTTCTATAATTTTCCTTGAAGTCAAAGTTTTAGATACAAAATTAATTAATAATACATAATGCTTGATTATTCTACAACTTAATTTCTTTTAAATGAAGGATGCTTATGTTATTTAAATAATATCAAATAACTTTGGACAATTCTTGGATCTAGCCAAAAGTTGTATAATTTGGTACCTTTGGAGTTTTTGGGATAGGTTGTTAGTTTTGTTAGATGATTTTAGTTTCTTTATTCACCATTGTTTAAGAGCGGGCAATGAATGGCTGATTTTCTTGCAAAAAGAGAGCAGTTGGAGAGACTCTTATTGTTTAGGGATATAGGATGAGGATGTGGTAAAATGGAGAAAAGAGAGTAGAACCATGTTTATATAAAGGGGAAGTGACGATTGGGCTTCCGCGCCTATGTATCAAATGGGGAATGTGTAAGGTTTCAAATCTCTTGAAACACGGGATTTGAAGTGACGTGGGAAACCCAATAGTGCATCAAGATAGGTATGGGGAGTCTAGTCATTAGGTTGAGAAGAGTAAAACATAAAAGAGGGAAGGGAAGTGAAAAGAATTGAGAAAATTAATTTCCATTGAACCTAATTCCCATTGAACCAGTTCAATGAGATTTGGCGGGATAATGGAGAGGGTAAAAAGGCTAAGTCCAAGAGTTCGAGATCCCACGATCTAAAGGAGTCCCATCGGTCTAGGAAAACAAAAATAACAACCTTTGGTGGACTTGTCCCACGAAGTGAAAGGCCTGTTCGGCTAGGCCCAAGCGTAAGAGACAAAAGTGGCAAGGGGTGACATACGTCGTCCTGTTAGCTGCCTTGAATCACACCAGCAAGTGACTATCAAGAAGCGTATAGTAGAAATTGTAACCACCATTTGTCTGGGAAAAGGAAGGTGTAAGCCATCAAGATAGGCTGAGGGAACAAAAACTCCTCAAGTCGATCCCTAGAAAATAGATGCTATGAAGTGTGCGGGAAGGGTAACCATGACTCATCCAATAAGAAATGAAAGGTGGGCATTGCTATAGCAAGCTAATAAGCAATTAAAAGGATCATCGTGAAGCAGTTGTGGAAATGCATGTCGAAAGAACAACCATAGCTCTCCTTGTAAAAAGAGAGAGAGAGAGAGAGAGAGAGAGAGATGGGGACTCGTCAGACCTAACTGAAAGGGTGTCAAGATGTGAGTCAGAGTTCAATGCCACATTAATTATTTCCTTCAGGGTATCACTCTCTCTAATTGATTCACATGCTCAAAGCATGAGGCACGATGGGCAGCTCCCTAGGAATGGAAGCAACAACACTCCAAACTACTTAGTATAAAAGCCCACTCAAGATATGATCATACTCACCAAATTTAAGGGTAAAGAAAACACTTCCTAAAAAAGAAAAGCTAACTTAATCATCGGAGGGTCCCGTCGTCCCTTGATTACTCCCTAGCTACTTTCTTTATTTGTACGTTTGTAGTCTCTTAGTCCACCTCCCAATTGGCCGAAGAGTCATCCTGAAATGTATGAAATACATCCAGATTATAAATAAATATACTATCTTTGAATTAAGAAAGAGTGTCATTTGTTGTTTAGGATTGAATATTAATGCGTACCGCATGCATGTGCATATTATAATACTCAAATTTAAGCTAACCGCAACAGTTGATTCACAATGAGGGGGATTCTAGATGTATGCATGATGTGGGCTTCGAATTTAAATAGATGTAATTGTTATTCAATATCTCAAAGATCAATATTTTGATTTTAATGTGGATCAATTCAAACTCTCCGTGCATGAGTTAAAGCAGAAAATTCACAAGCCTTTTAAGAAGGGAAAAAACAATGAGGTTGTTGAAGCATTCTTCTTTATATTTTATTTGTATATATAGAATAGAAGCTTACAAAACCATTTGGCCATGCTATTTGTCATACACTAATTACCAATGATTAAGTACCTGAGTAGTAGGATTAAATATTGACGCACTAAAAGGACAAAGAAATGAAGATTTATTATAATCACCATTAAAAACTACTTTTATTACTGTTTGCGATGAAAAAAGCATGAGGTCATGAATATAGCAGTATATGATCAACAACCTGGAATGAGGTTTAAGATTATTATATCTTGAGGATATGGTGAAGTATCAATGGATCAACAACGACTCCCTATATCGAATTAAACACATCTTATTGACAATGTTAGTGTTTTGGACGAGTTTAATTTGTACGTGCTAGGGAACTCTTCGACCAACAGAGAGGTGAACCAAGGGATCAGCAAATCAACATAGCAATAAAGAATGCAGCTCGGGCCCGGGGTGGTCAGGGACTCTCCGATATTTAAATTCGTTTTTTTTAATATATATAAATGGTTTTCTTTATCTTTAAATTCCTTGAGTTTCTCTCTCTTTGCAAAGAGAGTCGTGTTTGTTATAATTTTAGTACATATTCCCATAGTTGATGCTTGATCATCATTTCAGTTGCTTCTCAACTTGTTGCAATGACACCTTTTGTTTCCTTAGTGTATGAGTCATAGTTACCCCTCCTACAAGCTTCTTAACGGCTGTATTCTAGTGATTTGAGGAGTCTGCATTCCTTTGGCCTGTCCTGATGACAACCACCTTCCTTTTCCTAGGCAAATTGTGGTTATAACTTCTTCTACACGCTTCCTGATAGCCACATGCTGGTGACGATTCAAGGCATATGTCACTCCTGACCACCTTTGTCGATGTCTCATTACTCTTGGACTTGCCGAACAAACCTCTCACTTGGTGGGACAAGCCCACTAGAGGCCATTATCTTTGTTTTGCTAGAACAATAGGCCTCCTTTAGATCGTGGGATCTCAAACTCTTGGACGGATCCTTTTTTACCCTCTCGAATCTATATATGTATTATGGGGTCTTTTTTATGTACTTTTGGTGATCCTGATTTTTAACAAACAAATAAAAAAACCTTAGTTTAAGACTTTGGGAGTCCCAAATGATGATTAATGAAATGAAATGAACATCAACAAATGTATCCTAGCTGCAATATTCATGAAATCAATATATTTGATAATAATCAAAGGTCAAAGTTCACGATCACATTTGAATTCCAACTAAAGCCAATTAGTGTAACGCATATATAATAATGTAACAACATTCGCCCTTGATCACCTCTTTCTCACCGATTAGTGGCCAGTGCAATTTATAAATTAATGCTAATTTAATAAAATAACTAAAAGAAACGTAGATAATATAATAAAATTACACATGACGTACTTGTCTTCAATCCTAAGCTCCCATGCTTCTCGAATCTCAGTACTCTCTAAGCACTCGCCCTGGCTAGTACTGCAATAATACTGACCTAGCTCTATAAATATGACCTAATATTCCATATCAATGCATGCGCTTCAAGGTTTTTCCTTCCTAGTTTCTAATTTTTAGCCTTAGCTAGCTTGAACTTTCTTACTAGCTAGCTAGTCTAACAGAGAAAATAAACCATGGCCGACGTCCAAACACTGACCAAGATTTCGATCATTGATTTCTCAAACGAGAACCTGAAACTTGGCACTAGTTCATGGGTGTCGGTGCGCAAAGATGTCTGCGGTGCACTCGAGGAGTACGGCTGTTTTGTAGCAGAACTTGGCAATAAGTTTCCGCTGGAGCTTCACAACATAATGTTTGCTGCGGCGGAGGAGCTATTTAATTTCCCCACAGAAACCAAAATGAAACTCATTTCTGAAGAGGTTTTCCATGGCTATGTTGCCGATCCTCCTGTCTGCGAACGCACGATGATTAATAACGCAAACTCCTCGGAAGAAACTCAGAAGTTGACGAATGTCTTCTGGCCTAATGGAAATGATATTGTCTGGTACGTAATAATTAACTCAAGCTCATGCATTTGTTTTCATTTCAAGATTTATATTATATATTGCTCGAAATTATAGTACATACTGATCTTTTGCTTGATTTGTTTTGTGTTTTATATGATTTAGTGGTTATAATTAGGGAAGTTGCTAATTCATACGCGAAGAAGATGGCGGAGTTGGATAAAATGGTTACGAGAATGGTATTTGAAAGCTATGGATTAGCGAAGAACTTTGATGGTCACTTGGAATTAACAACTCGTACTCTCTCATTTATAAAATATAGAGAACATCATGAGATCACTGAGACCAATCAAGAGCTTAAAAGCCATACAGACAAGCACTTAACCACCATTCTTCATCAAAATCAAGTGAGGGGATTGGGGATAAAAACACGTGATGGTGAATGGATTGGTTTTGATCCCTCTCCTTCAAACTTTCTCTTCTTCGCAGGTGATGCTCTTCGGGTGGGTTTATATATATATATATATATATATATATGTGTGTGATTGCTCTTAAAATTAAATCCCTAGCTAGCGAGATCAATTTTATTGGAGTGATATTATATGCATGATTAATCATGTAATTTTTTGTACTTGAAAAAATAACTAGGTATGGAGCAACAACAGGAGAAGACACACCTCAACATTTTTAATTTACAAACAAAGAAGTTGGCAACACCAGATCAGCTCGCCCCCTTCTCTCCATCGAACCCATCTCTCTCCCTTTCTTCCTATGTTATTTCGGTTTCAAAAGATCATCCATCGCCATGGACTCTCAAAGAGTAGTTAACAACCTCAGCTAATCAAAATGAGACAAACTTCAAAGGGAGGTAGAAAGCTTGTGAAGGAGATTGTTCCTATAAATCCAATATTTTCTCTCAAAAAATTCTTGTGCTAGCCATAGCTATCCAAGAGTATCCTGGTGCCAGATTGCCCAGTGAGCTTCTACTTAAAAAAACAATGTAAAAGTTAATTTCTACAATGGAGGAGTATTTTTGTATTAAAAAAAAAAGAAAAATACACAACTTATCATCAAAATTATTCCTATGGCCTTAAGTAATAAGAAGTTCATCTGCACAACAATCCAAGTTGTTCTATGGTAAATGCTAGTAATGTGGCGACCAATCAATCCGTCTTACCACCACAAAACACTAATAATCTTCACTCAAACACAGTTTAAATTTTCCCTACTCTTTTTGTAGCCAAATCAGGGAAAACAGAATTTCATTCAAACTTATTTCTGTGGCGGTTCACCACCACTTACTTCAAAACATTTAGGATCAAATCTGACCAATTCACTTTTCCTATAATTCGATGGATCTAAAGCCCTAGAATTCAATTGATCCCATAGAATCAAATCAACCCACGTAGTCCTATCCGAAACCGACACAAAATAAATTAACTTCCCAAGGTCCTACGGAATCACCCGCCTTTCCTTGACGACATTTCAAGGAGAGCATTCAATCATCAGGTGCTTACCTTCCACCGGAGAGTAGACAGGTTCGTCAGAATGGGTTGGGGCTTCCGTCTGTTGGCGTCGCAGGTGGATTCGCCGGCTTGTTCGATGACAACCGTCAAAGTCACGAGTTGGCTGTGTTGGGCTCTCTTGAAATCGAAATAGCAGAGGGAGAGAGGGAGAGAGATGGGTTCAACGAAGAGAAGGGGCTCATTAGGTGAGCTGATCTGGTATGGCCGACTTTTTTGTTTGTAAATTAAAAGTGTTGAGATGTCGTTCTCTCATTGGTCAGGTGTAACAAGAATGTTACACTCATCCCGTTTCTAGCATTTCTCATATCTACTATTATAATATAAGTGTTGATAGCGGATGAATAGTGCATTTTCAACATTTTTTTTTATTTTCATTCTTGCCCCTCTATCGTTTTAAGTGTAGTTGTTGTCTTGTCTCTGCAACATTTTTTTTTTATTTTCATTCTTGCCCCTCTATTGTTTTAAGCATAGTTGTTGTCTTGTCTCTGCATTTTATTTCCTTCTCTCTTCTCGCGACAATGCCGAACGGGGTTTCTCCCCAGTCCTCCAAGCAACCCACGGCTAGGCTTCACCGATGGCCACCCAGACTCACCGCCACCTTTGGCAACTCCCACTTGCTCCGACAGTAACACTCTACCGTCAAACTAGTCCCCTAGCATACCCTCCCTCAATCGCACGCGAGCACAGCCCAAAATGGATTTCATGCGGGTTTCTCCCCCTTGCGCAGCCATACGCCGCCGTAATCAACCACTGCAGCCACCGTCGAACACCATGACCACCCCAAGACCACCCCCTTCCTCCTCCACTTGAGCTAGAGCCGATAGCTTCTCCATAGACTCATGCACGAAACTCACCCCTTTATACACTCTTTCCCCACCGTACGTCGCCACCCATGCCTCCAGCTACCATCAGTAACACTCCTTCTCATCGACGACATCCCCTTCCTCCTCTCCACTATCTCTTGATGCCATGAAACCCTAGAAGAAGGATTAGGGAGCAAAAACAAAACCTTAAGGTAAAAATCCTAAATCGACCCATTTGATTTTGGAAGCCAAGTAAGTTATTTTAGCTTATGTTTAGGTTTAGTTAATTTCCTATGTTGAAAACAAATATGAATGCCCTGTTTTTGGCCCAAATCGAATGCTACTATGGTTGTTTTGTTATGTATTTTCTTGTATTTCGAAAATTACATGTTGTTATTAAATTTGGTTTAGTCCTAAGTGATGTTAGCTCTATATTTTAGTGCTTTGTCTCTGATTTATGCCAGTTCGTGTGTTTCCACTCCCATCTCCTTCAGATAAAAAAACTATATTAATGATGTTTTATATTTAACAGTGGATTGTAAAAGAATCTTTAACGCCTATCTGCCATGCAATATTCTCTTGTGATAGCCAGTTAATTTATGCCATCTATTTGGAAGAAACTATGTGTGTATTTAGTGCTTCAAATCTTCGATTACAATGTCAGATTAATCCCACTACTTATCTTTTATTTTTTATTTTTTATTTTTTATTTTTTATTTATTTTTTCTAAGCAACTTATCTTTTATTTGATATAAGGTATTCAGGATATTTTGAAAACTTATTTGTCAGGATACTTGGCCTAGCCTTCTTTAGTAAGATATATGTGCTATCAGCTTTGCGTAGTCCCTACTTAGCATTCATTGTTTAATTTCAATTTTCAAAGTGGTATTTGTCATGGGTATTTTTGAGCTCATCCTAATTTTGTATCATGCATGCATGGTTACTTGAAATAATTCTGACACCTAGAATTTTGAATCTACATTCTGTGACATCTTGGCCAGATTCAATATATGGTATGGGTAGTGTGGATAATTTTTCTCTTCTTGGTCTTTGTTTTTGTCCATGTTGATACAGTTCTTCAGTATACCCTCTTGTGGTTGGTGCACATCCACAAGAACCAAACCAGTTTGCCATAGGACCAACGGATGGAAGAGTTCATATATTTAATATGTAGTAGCAGTATTATATTGGCATTATTCGAAAGCTACTTTTCATATTTTCCTTGTGTGGGCTCGTGTAGTGATATTTGGCCCAAGTTGGCTTGTTTTGCTTGGTAAAAATGGTGTTCTTCTCTGTGATTTTTTATTGGTTGCAAGGCTTTGAAAAAGAAATGCATGTTGGGGTCTCTGTCTGTTGATTCCCGTTGTGTGTTCTTGCCTTGTTGCTGATCATTCTTTGTTGTGGCTTGCTGTGGGTATGGTCTGTTAGTTGGATGTTCTGTTTTTATTTTTTTTTATTTTTTTCCTGGGTTATAGTTTGTTTGCTTTAGGACTTGAAACATCAGTCTCATGCTCTATTTTTTTTTTTTTGTTGGTTATGAGTTGTAGAAGAAAAAGTTAATCTGAAACCTCAGACCTTTGATGCAGTGTTGCAATTCTCTAGATTTCAAAACTTTTGCATTCCTTTCTTTGTTCCCCTATATAAGAGAACTAACATGATGGCCATTACATAGATTTGAAAAATAATTTGGCTATCTCAAGCATAAACTGAAAAAGGAAGAAGAAAAAAGTATCCATTTACTTATAAAAAAATATCCATTTAAACTGAAAGCTCTGTGATTGATCAAAATCATATTCTGTGCAAAACTTGAATCACTCCAACTAACCCATCATCAACTCCTCTGCTATAATCCCATAGCATCTCCCCAGTTTTCATTCTAAAGTCCTTTTGAAGAGACTCTTGGAGAGTGGAAATACCAAAAAGGTTAGTAATATAAATATCAACCATAGTTTTTGTTGCATCTCCCCAGTTTTTGATTATCTATTGTAGTGCAAGACAGCTAAATGAAACAAATATTCTCTTTATGCATTTGTTTATTTCTTATTTATGATCTTATGCTTTCACATTTGTTTATTTTCCATTTGTGTTTTTGTGTTTTGAGACTTTTTTAGGTTTGTTTATTAATGAATTTGTTTATTTTATTAATGAAAGATTTTTTTTTTTTTGTATGTTGCAGTAGTTTGCTGGTCTCTTATCATGCGTTGAGGATGCTTCGTTGGTATCTTTTTGGGTGCTTCGCTGCCAGGGGTGTCAAAACGTGTTAACGGGTCGTGTTCGTGTGACGTTAGGACATATACATAATACTTAAAGGGTCAACACGAACACGACCCGTTAAGGGTTTCGTGTCAAAAACTTCAACGCTAACATGACCCTTTAAGATAATGGGTTGATACGACACGACCCGTTAAGACCCGTTAAGACTCATTAAAGCCCGTTAAGACTCTTGACACTATATGACACGACATAACTTGACCCGTTTCAACCTGCAAACTCGTTAGTGACTCGTTTGAGTTTAAATTAATTGATTTTATACAAATTTTAAAATATTAAAATTATAACCCAAACATATTAAATAATAATGAGTTAACTCGTTAAAAACTTTTTAATAAGTATTTAAATGAGATAGTCAATAAGAGCATAAAATTAATTTTAAATTATGATTTTTTGAAATTTAGGTCAGGGTATAAAAGTAAATTTAAACTTCTTAATGTATCTTAACGAGTCATAATGGGTTTGACCCGTTATCAAATTGTATCTTAACGGGTTGATACGATTTGACCCGAAACCCGTTAAGACTAAACACTAACCCGCTTTTTTCGTGTCTTGTTCGTTTCGTATTAACGTGTCGTGTCACGTATTGCCACCCCTATTCGCTGGTATTTTTCATTTATGTTTTTTATGCTTTGACACATTTTTAACGTTGACAACTAAATTAAACAAATATTCTCTTTATGCATTTATTATTTCTTATTTATGTTCTTGTGCTTTCGCATTTCTTTATTTTTCATTTGTGTTTTTGTGTTCTGAGAATTTTTCAGATTTGTTTATTTTATTAATGAAAGACTTTTTTTTGGTCTGTTGCAGTGGTTCGCTAGTCTCTTGCCGTGCATTGAGGGTGCTTCGTTGGTATCTTTTTGGGTGTGGCAAATTGAATCAAATTTGGTATGGTAGTGCAAATTTATGCTCATTTCATAAATTTCTTATTTTTTGTATTATGGTGATAAATATTTATCTATGCATTTGTTTAATTTTCATTTATATTTTTGTGCTTTGAGACTTCTACATGATACATATACCAATATTTTTTTTTTGTATATACCAATATACCATCAAATTCAAATTGCTATTTTCAAGAATATTTGTAAATTGTTGTTTGGTGTTTCTTTATCTGTTATGGGCTTCTAATTGCTGCATATTGCAAGTGATTGTATGAGAGGATATAGGAAAGCTGATCTTGACTTATGGAAAGAGGTATGCCATGAGTAGTTGGATTCTTTTTCTTTTCTTCTATGCATTCGTGCAGATACTTTTCCCTTGTGCAATTTCCATGGAAGAGTGAAAATTGTTTATCACTCATATAAGTGTTTAATCAATTCTGACAGTATTACTAGACCAAACCAAAAACCTCATAAATTTAGCACAATTAAAGTCTACCGTCACAAAGTGTTTAAACTATAAAAGGGTCTGTGAGGTTTTTTGCTGAAGCATTAGACAAAGATAGGAGATAGATAATTTTATAAGCCTATGCAATCTATAACTAAAAAGTTCAAACGATCATATCTTAGTCTCCAATATGATACTTTAATCAATTGCATTTTACACCCAGCACCCCAACTAAATAATAGAAAATTATTGATTAAAGCATACCTTCATTTGAAAAAATGCAGAGAATTAACATGATAGTCATTACATAGGTTTGAAAAATAATTTGGTTATCTCAAACATAAATGAAAAAATAAAAATCCATTTACTTATGAAAAAAAAATCCATTTAAACTGAAAGCTATGTGGTTGATCAAAATCATGTTCTTTGCCAAACTTGAATCACCCCAACTAACTGATCATCAACTCTTCTGCTATAATCCCATAGCATCGCCCCAGTTTTCATTCCAAAGTCCTTTTGAAGAGACTCCCGAAGAGTGAAGATGCCAAAAAGGTTAGTAATATAAATAACAATATGCAAATAATAGATATAAAATAGTTATTTATTGCATAAGATAATAAAAACTGTAGAGAATATAAATAGACATAAAAAATTAATGTCTGGCGGGGTGTATTCAAGAAAGATAGATGATTAGGATATAATCTCTAACACTTATAGAAATTATTCACTCTTATGATAGCCAAGGAAGAAAAATTGATTCACCCATGACCCAAAGACTTCTAGAAAGATAAGTAATTCATGAAATTTTTGAGTGTAGCGAAAACAATAATAAATTGTCAGCTTCAGTTCTGCTTAAATACTAACATGACACATTTAAAGCGCCCTAGAAACCCCACCGAAGAAACATAATAATATATCAAATCTTCTCAGTTCTCTTAAGGACTTAATTTGTGCTATCGATAGGTTGGCTTTTTCCAGGATTAGTAGAAACCTTAAGAATCCAATGCCAATTCAAATTTTAAACTTTTTAAACGCCTTGCTGAATTAAAAAGAATGTCAGGAGAATTAAAGCTGATGACCAGCATTGTCTACTTAAAATGGATAAAATTTATCAATATGAAGATTATGCAACAACTTTTATGCATTAAATCTTCAAAATGATTAGTTTTGAATGAGGGCATCGTAGCTCAAGACGGAACAATTAGAGCTCAATAATCAATCGGCTGGATAAAAGACCTTGGATATCATGCACAGTTGTCCACAAGTCCAAACGTTTTGCTTCTTCAACTTGTCCTCTAGGACATGCTCAATGCCTGGAAGTGCCTTGATTGGAAGTTAACTCAAATGATCATCCACCTGAAATTCACAGACGATTATAGATATAGATATAAGAAGTTTATGAAGATAGGGCATCCAAATGTCACAAACTTAATTAAGGCTCCTTTGTCTTTAAAGAGAGCAAAAGTGAGTGAAAACCAAAGATTTAAACTTTGCCTCCATGCCCTGCATCAAACCTTTACATGTTATTAGTTTAAATCTCAAGTACATAAATAACTCAACAAATACCTAATTACTTAAAAAAACTAAGTTTGAAGTAGTTCTTGAACAGACAAGCAGAGCTGCTCAATCAAAGTTAAATAAAACGGCTGCCAGAAAATGAGATAATTCAGAAGACACACTGTAGACATAAATAATGAGAGAGAAAAGAAAAAAAATGTTGTTCCCCCCCCCCCCCCCCCCCCCCGCCCCATTTAAATACGATGCTTACCCATGGATATATAAATTTCCTACAACATACCCATTCAAAATAAATATTTGTTTCATAAATAAGAAAGGCACAATATGTGATAACATTGACTTTGTTCAGAAAGGCACAATATGCATCCCAAATGAATTTAGAACACACAAGAACAAGTTAAAAAATTATAACCTGAGAACTAATTAACTATTGACATATAATTGCATATAAAACACCATACCCTTTTTGTTACCACTGGAGTTGTCATCTCCATTTTCTCCCTAACAGATTGGGCCTTACGTGTTAAAACAGGTTTAGTCATTGGATATCTACAAGAACTCAATAAATTATCCCAAAGTCGTACTCATCTTTGAGGTATGAAAAAAAAAACCCAGAATAACAGTGATCTTACTCTAAACTAAGCAGGTGTCAATGCTTTGAGTGTAAAGAAAAAATAATTATAGACTAACATAACAAAGCAAAGGCCCTAAGCCCAAGGTAGAGGAAAATGGTTCAGAATTTCATCAAAGAAATGAAAATAAAATAGGATGATTGTTTTATGCAATGCTACGTTGGTCATACCTCATTAATAGAAATAGTGCATGACGAAGATCCCATATCACTACAAGCAAAGTCAAGACTACATGAAAAACAGAGCAGCAAAGCGACATATAGGGAGTGAGTGTTCAACTTGAAATCAGATGGCAAGGATAAAGGCCATTTTTTCTCTTAAATCTTTTATTGAAACAACACCAAACTATGGTCGAACATTAAAGCACTCACCAGGACTTTTAACCTGGTTGGTTGGCATTTACTTCTTGTAAATGGTATCTACATTTTTCTTTGTCAGTGTTGGAATCTTGCTATTGGGATTTATAGCCATTAATCAATTAGTTTGAGCAGGGCCTGATATAGAAAAAAAGGGCATGGACTATATAAATTATATGCAAACAACCTTGTTAATTTGATGTTTGGCACAAAATTTTTAGAATGGAGCGATTGGCAAGTTCATTTATCAAGATATGTGAACCATTGATTCATTCATCTGCAAGTAATAAGCAAGTTGGAACATCATACCTTTGCCTACCATGAGTGGGGTCATGCTGTTTTTGATTGGTTCTTGGAACATGCAAAACCCTTACTTAAAGTTACTATTGTTTAAATGAATATTGTTTTGCAATTGATTTACCAGTTTGAAAATGATGGATCATAATTCTTGAGACTCCACCCTTGAGATTTACATCTAGACACTAAGGAATGTTAATATTTTGTATCCCAATTTGTGCATATTTTTACAGTTCAATTGATGGTTTTTTAAAGACTTTAAATTGTGGTTTGTTTTTTTTTTTAATAAGTGTTGTGGTTTGGTTTTTATGTCATTGTTTTATTCTCTTTATTTATTTTCTTAGTTGATCTAATTTGGTAGTTTATTTTTTATAAAGACTTTGAACTGTAGTTTGTTTTTGTGCGTGCTTTTATAATTTAATTGATCTGATTTGATTGTGGTTTTTTGTAATGAATTTAGACTATGGTTTATATTTATGCATGCTTTATATTTGTGCTATTTGTTCATTCTGCTATATAACCTTCTTCAATTATTCTTCATTTTGTTAGATTCCGTAATTTTTTTTGCAACTAACCAAACGTGCATTGCGCATTGTGGTCCCACTAGTGTATATATATATAGAGAGAGAGAGAGAGAGTGATGATAGAACTACAAACTACGGTCCGAATGAGATCCCATTAGATTAAAAGTTTGTTTTTTTTATCAATTTTTTTTTATCATTCTTAAATATTTAAAAAAATTTAAAATTTTAAAACATTATTTTAAAATATATTCTCAATCATTTAATAAAAAAATTAAAAAACATAAAACCACATTTGAAATTTCTAGTTGAAAAATCTCGTATGTAGCTTTAACATTACTCATATATATATATATATAACTATAAAGTTTGTATTTTTTTTATTTTTTTAATCTCGGTGTGGACTTAGGATGTTGATCATTTGGAAATAAGTCATCTCTGGATGTCATATAGATCATGTTATTCAGGGAATTGTTTTTTCTTTTTTTCCTTGTAATCGGTTCACTTCATGCATGCCTATTTATGGGAAGCTGCGCGCCCTGATGAATAAATAATATATCGTTACGACGTATTTTCTGCCAAACGACTTCTTGTGCTTAATTAGAATCCATCAAAGAGAAATATTATAGCCACAAATTTATTATATAAAAATAATTTTATAAATTTACATAATTTTATATCATGATTTGTTAGATTACATAATTACTTTTTATATAAAGTAATTATGACATTATATATAAAATCACATTAATTTATAAGATTCTTTATATAATCCCTTTATAACCACTGCACTTTCATTCTTTTATCGATTGAAATATCCTATCCAAACACAGGTTGCTCGAATAATTAGCATATTTCAAAATCACACATCAAAGTAAATTATGTAAATGACTAAGATTGATAAAAATAAAATTAAAGGCTATGAAGAAGAGTATATATAAAACCTCAGGTACAGATTTTTTCTCATGCTCTAGTTGTTTAAATATTGACCCTGTTGTATTGATATATGATGTGAATTATTTTATTTACAAGCAGGGCAGTGTGCAAAATACACATTTTCTCAAGTATATTATGTACGCCAATTTGTAAATGGAATTCTTCACGGAAAGATATTTTGGATCGATGAATTTGATTCGTCTAAATTTAGGTAGCATTTGTTTCGTTCGTAACTACTTTTTGATGTTTGGTACAGGCAGTAAATAGATTAAACACTGGTCAATGAGAAATAGTTTTCAAGTCAAGGCTAAAATGAGTAAATAATACACCATCCACCAAACTATGTAAATATTATAGCCATAAATTCTTTGCTTTTCAACAATGAGTTACAAACTTATACTACTAGTCATTTGCCAGCTTGACCGTGCGGTTTATAAATTAACCAGCTCGGTCAATGGGGATATATTTAGTCAAAACCATTGCTAATACTTCAGGTTTAGCCGTTAAACACCGGCGTCCTTCATTTGAGTAAGACTTGGTCCACTTGAACATGTATTTTTTTAATAAAGTTAAACAGTTACAATAATAGAGCTCTTGTGAGAAAAGTAAGAGTGAGAAAGATGCCAGCCAGCATTTCGTTCTTTTAAATTAATTTGGAGTTGATTATTTTGATATTCCCCATTTAAAAGAGGATTAGATTGGGTTTGTATATTATTTAATATTTTATCATTACTTTTTACTTACATTTCACTACCTTTTAGTATTTACTATTATTTATTACTATTTAATATTTTACCATTACTTTTTCAATACTAATTATAGATCATTACCTTAAAATGTAAGTGCAATTAATATTGTTAAAGCCTCGTATTTCAACATGGCTCCACTTGCTTTAAATTCAATTATAATTATCATAAATTTAAAACACTAAACACTTTTATGTCATTGTAAGGTCCATTTCAATGGAATGTTTGGATGTATAAAAATAATAAGCTTATATCTTGCAAATACTTCCAATCAATTTAACTCTGATTTTGGATTATACAGTATACAAAGCTAGCCTATGCAAATGACGTATCACTACTACGAGGAATTATAAAATGATCTAATGGCAAGTCCAATTCACAAACCCGATCTTATGGCGTCAATGAATATAAATGCTACATATTGATATTACAACAACAAAACAGAGAGACATTATAACCACAATCAATTCCCAGACCCTTTTTTTTTTTTAGTTTCCGTATAACAATGACATTCAAATTGCCGAAAGACTCGCCCATTTCCCAAGTTCATAAGGATCCCCATAGTAATATAGCTTAATTCTATTGGACAATGACAAACCTGATGCCAATGGTGGAGCCCTAAAACCAGAATCGTCTTGTTCTGTGGAGTCATCTGCAAAAGCTGCAACATCTCCAAGAAGTTTGAATGAAACTCTGCGGGTTTGTATCGGCTTATGGAAATCGAAGTACATTGCCGTTCCAACCTTAGCCTCTGGAACTCGAAACTCCCCAATTGTTACCATGCTATAAGGTTCCTGTGACATTATTCTAACATATAAGCCATCGTTGGAAATATAACTCGCATGCATGCCTTTACTCCTATTGTTATTTTCCCGTGACATTATTTTCTTGTAACACATGCGTTGTCTGAATGAATGTAGACACAAAGCAAAGAGATAAGAAAGTAATCATAAATAGTTACACCAGGCTGAATTTTTTTTTTTTTTTTTTTTGGTAAATTAACTTATGCACCCACGGAGATAAGTTGCTCATATAAGGATTTGGCACAACTGATTCCTAAGAAATTTCAGCAATCCCTTCTACTTCAATCTCGCAATTAGTTTGAGTATTTCGAACAGAGCACCTGTTCTAATTATTGAAGTACAACTCATACAATCAAACAGGATTGAACCTATGAGTAAGGGCTGTAAACAAACCAACTTGTTCATGAACAACTTGAACTCAACTTGTATAAACTCGACTTGAACTTGTTTAATTAATACATGAACTGTTTGTGAATGGTGAATTTGGTTGAATATTAAATGAGTTAAAAACTCATATAAGCTCAGTTTGACTCGGTTTAAGCTTTTATATAATCAACTCGACTCATTTGAGCTTGTTTAAAGCTTATATATATATATATATAATATCTGAGCAATAAGATAGGCTACACGGTATCATCCAAGGTAATATAACACCAACAAAAAACGTAGGTGAAAGTAAATACCTGGAGAAAAGATACTTGAATATACAGCACAGCTGGAGAAATGAGTCTGTCTTCCAAAAGTGTCACTGATGTATCCAGGATATGTGCATCTGAAGAAGGTGAATGTGTAACACGAGGCTTTATTGCAGTGAAAGCGTCTAGGCGAAATCCAGCAAGAAAAGGTGAAGGAGGAATTATATACTGTTCCAGGACAAGATCATTGTCCATCAGCCTCTCAGCCTCAATTGGAACCTAGAAGAATAAAAGAGGATTGTCAGCAGCAGTGGATGTGGAACAAAGTTAAAAAAATGAACCGAGTTATTGGAGGAAAAAGCACGGAAGCATTAGTTCTACCTTGAATCTATTTAATTGTGGAGCTCTATCCAACCAACTTTTCAAATTCATCTGGTCAGGATCACTTTTTCCCATCTCTTTCTTTGCCGGGCATCCAACCACAAGAATCCTTTTGGCATGAAGACAAGGATCACTTTGAACCGAACCTCCAAAAGAGGCACGCCGAGTAACTTGTGCAAAGGGATTTTCATCTAAAGACAAAAGATTGAAGTCTTTCTCAAAGTTTACAGAACTTGAACCAGGTCGTTGAAGACTTAACGTAATCCAAATGATTCGGCACCGAACAGGATTCTTAAAGGCAAATTTTACATGTCTAGGCACTTTATCCTCTCCACCCAACTTTTCTGGTCCAAAAAACTCGGATGAAGACACGATCAGGGATTGAACATCCCACTTTCCCATGCATGACCTTTCTTCCTTGTGTATTTTATTGCTAGCCCAGATTTGTACCTGTGTGACAATAAGAGGTAAAGAGTCAAAGTAGAATAGACAATAACCAGTTATTGCACATAAGTTCTGAAAGATAAATAACTACAAGAATCTCACTTCTATAAAGCATATGGAACAAAATACGATATAGTACATTAGCCAAGCAAAGTTGTGAATGGACCAAGCACTCTGCAAGCTCAACAATAACAGTTCACGCTTCAGCCAAAACTCTTTATGTATGGATGTCAGCTCAGATTGTTCTAGCGATTTTACTTCTGATTTGGATTTTTAGTCCTGTTTTCCTTCACCTACTTAGCAAGGTGCTCTTGTATATACCCCGTGCAGTTGGGTAGTGCCCTTGGTGCATTTTAACAAAAATATATTATAAAAAAATTGCACATGCAGGTAATATAAGTATGTCATGCATGATAAACTGTTATGGTCAGTATCTTGCAGGCAATGTCAAGTTTGATGACTGCAAATATAGAAAAACCATTCTATCCTGCAATAACATATATGAAGTTCAACCCAACTGTGCTTTGAACTTCCAAAATTGAACAAAAAATAACTCCCGTACTTTGATTCTGTTGCAAACAGCACTGCACGGGTCTATGTGTACAGCAATATCTTTTTTGGGCCCTGGATGGGGGTGGGCGTTTGCTTTTTCAATCAAACAAAGTGGTAGGGACTTCATAAAACCAGGAATACATGATACAGATCATGCCACGTGCATGATTTATAAGGGCTCAATTGGAGAAAAAAAGGTATGAATACTTCAATGAAAATTATTTTCAAAACCAAATATTGAAGCCCATTTATTTTCATGTTTGCCCTTCATAAATTATTTGCAATTTTAATCCAATGCAAGCAGTGATAGCAATGGAAAACACCATATTCTGAGACTTCAAACGTATAAACGTAGTTAATTTGTTTCCAAAACTATCATCAACTTCTGCACTAAAAAAAGAACAGCGGCACAAAGCATGATAATTATTGATTAATCGGGAGTTTTCTTTGGTATAGACTAGGGTATATAAATACGGTAAAGAGTTGAGGATTGAAAATATCCCAGCGAACCATGACTTATTGGTATAAATTTCTCAAATAACACTAAACTTAGCTAGTCTTTTAGGCAAAACGGCTGTCAAATTGCCCAGACTCTTGTTATTTATTTAGGTATAAGCCCCTTCTTTACTAGGTTACTCCTCTTGTACACAACCCGTGTACTTGGGCTTTGCCTAGTTTAAAATTAATATAATTCTTGCTTCTGACTCCTTTTGCTTTCAAATAAGCCACTAGAAGTTCATTTATTTGACTGATTTACTATCTATTAGGAATCACTAATCCTTTATTTTGAATATGGTGAAAAGCCAATTTTTAGTAGTTCCTCAAGGGGGAAGTTAAAAAGATTTTGAATCAAAACTTTAGATTTTTCTTTTCATCTCTTGCTAAAATATTACATCCAGGAGCCATTACTAGGTAATCTACTATACAAGCATTAACGAAAATGTTTTGGTTAACAAAATTGCCTTTTTCATCCTGCCAAACATCAATTACTGACAAAGCAAAGAAAAAGAAAAATTATGCTCAAGAAAAACTAGCCTATAATTGAGATTATACGCCTATTTAGGGTACATTTAATATGCAAAATAGACCCATGGAATGGAATGGTTAGTACCATAGAATATCCATTTCATTGCTT
The DNA here is from genome assembly GCA_036898215.1 of Platycarya strobilacea. NCBI lineage: Eukaryota > Viridiplantae > Streptophyta > Magnoliopsida > Fagales > Juglandaceae > Platycarya > Platycarya strobilacea. The sequence goes on along the minus strand of CM072545.1, from coordinate 40,402,435 downwards.
GGTTAAGATTTTTCTCTTAAGAATAAACTTTCTGTAAGAATACCTATTCCCACGTTTCCAGAAATAGTGATGGAATTGAAAGAGTAGGGGGGGGAACTTATTTTATTGCAATTTCAAAAACAATACAAGAAAATTCATTCTTAAAGTCAGAATAACTATTCCCACATTCCCAGAAATAGTGATGGAAATTAAAAGGGTTTACCAAAAAACTTATGCTATTTTATTACATTTTCAAAAACAATCCAAGAAAACTCAAATCTTAAATTTTTTTTTTTTTTTAGGGTGATCAGCCACCACTCACATAACTGTGGGTGGTCGCACCACTTCGGTTTCTGTAAGGGGTGGCCAACTACTCCAAGGGGAGGCTTGGGGTAAAAATAGTTTGTATGATTCTTGGATTGAACAAAAGTAATTTAGATCTTCTTGGCCGGCTAACCATTCTGTTTCTTTCTAAGTTATTAAAAAGTAAAAGTGGGTTTTATGGAAAATAATCTTTTTGGGTTTGGGCATTGGAGTTTATTTATATATTATTAAAATCTAGTAGAACAGCATAATATTAATACCAAACAAAAGTGGAGGTATGGTCATTGCACTACAGCCTCTTATATTCCCAGTAATACCTTTTCCTATGTTTAAGGTAATGACTATTCTGCAAACCATACTTGCCTTCAGCTTTCTTTTATGTTGAGTACATAGAACAACAGGATTGTATCAATTAGTCAGTAAATATATGCATTGTGCAAAACAAAAATAAAGTAAACAAAGAAGAGCACTCACCATGGGAGCATCAGCCGTTGAATAGCCACATGGACTAACAAGCAAGGTTACCCCCTTGACATCAGAAAGGGTACCAAGAACAACAACAAATTCAATGCGGGTTGTATTAGGAGGAGCTTTCCAATATGAATGTGTTGATCCGGAATTTAACGGAGCAAGTAATGACAAAAAGGGTGCTGAATCCACCGCTGTTTCAACCTACAATCAGATAAAATAAAGCTAGGATTCAACAAATGATAAAAAACTAAAAAAAAAAAACTAATAATAATGTAGCATGATGTCTTTTTCTATCTATTATCTGTTAGTAATTACATAACATATATACCACTTACCCAAAAATATTCTTTCAGCCTCCTAATGATCTTTCCCAATGAATACACTCAGAATGAAACTCCAACTCCCAAAGCTCAAATGGCTAATTATACCAGATCATTTTTTGCATTCAATCGAAGAGACAAGAAAATAATAGTGCCTTATATTTCTAGATTGGAATATCCAGTGAGGAAGTTTTTGTGATATATTTATTGCAATGACAGTATCAATTTTCTACAAGAATGTGGACTGGTGTAATGCTCTCTGACGCCACGAAGAAAGATGTGTCTCTTGGTATTCTCTACACACCACCGTAGACAGCTTACATGAACAAAAAGGAGGCGTACTAGAGGTGCTCTCCTAAAGCAAGTTAACAGAGTATAGGATATTTTTCTTTCATAAAAGCAACCAGCAAGAGTTTCAAACCCTGAGTGACTTAGCCAGTAAGTCCATACCCTGATATGGAAAAGCAAGGAAAGTGGCTAGAAAGACAGGACTAATTATAATTAGCCTTAAACATGCATTAGTGAGTTCCAAGGTTTGTTCATTAGTAATTAGTATGTTGCTAAAAGGTATTTCGAAGGTTCATATTATTTAATAGAATGGTAAGCTGGGTCAAGCAGGTTTTTTTTCAAGTAGCATAGTAGCCTGTTTAGATAAGTTAAGATAAAGAAAGGGATAAGACTCTTTCTGGTATGAGACCTAGCCTTGAGTAGAAACAGAAAACCACTTTTTTTCCTTTTATTTATGATAAGTAAACAACTCGGCCATCTTAAAATTGTTACCCATTTTTCTTTTTCTAGGAAAAGCTAGTTATAAAGTGAAGGAAATTAGGGTACCACCAAGGTGGTAGCCCAGCTGGCAAAGGCTAGAGGATCGTTCTTCCGAGGTCACAGGTTCAAAACAGCTTGCCTTAGTAAAACTTGGTTCAGTCTTGGAGGCCTTTGCATGCTGGCACCTTGGTGGGGTTGCGGTGATGGGCCGCTCCACCCGGGGTCAGTAAACCGAACATGCCGTAGTGAGTGGGGGCCCTAATGGTCACACCCAGAGGGGGAAGCTACACTGGCCACCCCTCCGAAAAAAAGTTAAGGAAATTAGGGTGCAACACAACAAGAATGTTTATTCTAGGCACTTGGGTGAGTAGCAGTAAGTGAACTGGGTTAAGGTTAAGTCAAAAGGTGCAAGCGGTTGATTGACCAACTATTCAGGTAAGCACAGGCACGAAGTAACATTAAGCCCAGTGATTATCGCTGTCAATTGCCTAGTATGAATGTGTATTGCCCATCCTAAATAAAAACTCACAATCCAAACGTAAACATGCTACCCATTTGCAAAAAGAAGAAGGAAGAAATATGGGGTTTATCCTCCTTAAACTAGGCAATTGGATATTAGCAGAGAGCAAATAATACTGATGACATGGTGAATGGAATAGGGGCAATACCGAGTGTAGAAAGCTGGCGAATGGAAATTCAGCAAGGGATTCATCTCCATTAAGTAAATATCTTAATTCTTTTACGGCTCCACCACAATCAGAATACCGATTCCTTTCAGAAAGATAATCCCTTAAGGATGATCCAATCACCTGGTTCAAAGCTTTGTGTGCAGCACTGTCTGCACGAGCACTTCTTCGCAAACTAATCAACACCCTGACATAGTCCAACATCAATGTATCAAGCACGACATCATGGCAGCATTGCTTGCAGATAGCACCGTCTAGTGTTACTGGACGGTTAGAGGAGCCATCAACTTGGTAGCCTTGGCTTGAGCCACTCAAGCTTGACAAACCATTGTTGGTGGAGACCTCCCTTGAGTTATAGCCCGGAAGAAGAAGAGACCCTCTTCCAGCACAACAAACTTTACAAACCTTTCTTTTACATTGAGAACACAAGAAGACAGATTGTGAGGCTCCAGCAGATGAAACCATAGGGGATGTACGCATTGGTGTTTTGGTTTCAGCATGCACTTCACACATGCCACCAGAACAACTCTCCCCAATTCCAGCGATATTCCAGAAATCTATCACATTATCATCAGTAGCGTCCAGACCAATAGCAGCAGTTATTTTGTCTTCAACAGAAGCTTGACCAAGTAGTGCAAGGTGATTTGCAAGTTTGCATAATCTTCCCACATAGGAGTCATCGAGCATAAGATTTGGATTTATGGTAACAGGATCAATCCCAACTGATAATAAAGCTCGATCCCTTTCAGCAGCAGAAAGATTCGATCTAAGCCGTTCAATTTCAAGTTTCATAGCTTCTATGAAGTCTAGTTTCCTATCCTGTAAAGTTGCATAGTCATATATCAACTTTTTTACCATTTCACATTTACATTCAAAATATGAAACCTTGTTATTAAGCTTTTATAATTCTCAAAACAACGTGTATGGTGTAAATAAACAATTCAAGTAAAATATATACATAGAAACAAATTCCAGATTTACCATCTAACATAATAAGTTAATCTTGTGATAGGGTTGGGTCTCATAAGGGGGATAAGTTCACACAATTATACCAGTAACATAAGGTGCAAATGAGGCCCAAAACTGCAAGCAATGATGGCACCAATAAAGTGGAATAAGCTAACATTAAAGGATGGTGTCATAAATACTTTTTATATTAAAAAGAAAGACAAGAAGCTTCTGCCTCCTTGCTCAAGAAACTAGATGAAGGCCTTAAAGCCCAGCTTTTGATACCTGGATGCTCTGAGACTGCCACTAAGAAAAATGTGTAAATATCACAGATATATCGAAATTTGGGGCCTCTGAACACTAGAACTCATATTTTCTTTTTTGTGTAGTACATTTTTAAGATGTTCATATTGACAGCATAATAATCAGAGTTTATGGATGATACGATGTAAAGTGATGCTCATGATCCAGCAAAGGTTTTGACCTTTGACAGAGCTAAGAGGTGGAAACAATCACCATAGTTAGCCTAAAGTTGATCATATTTAAGGCTTATCAATATGCTATGCTTGTGATCTAGGCACAAAACAATACATCAAGAAAACAACACATGTACTTTTCTGATTTAAGTACAGAAACCACACACATAAACATATCACAAAATAATTTATAAAAGGAAATTCAGAAAAAAAAAAAAAAAACAAAGGTGTTAATTTCAACAATTATTTTTCACCTCAACTACATTGCAGAAGCGTGTATACCAGGCCTAGTCCACAACAAAAATAGGCCAAATGCAACTGGACTTTATAAGTTTCATATTTTTAATGAAGATTTCAGAAGTCATAACCACAATGTAGAAATGATCTGCTTTACGGGACAAGACATTGTCATTTTATCCTGTCCATCATGCTTAGCATCTTAATTTTAAGATAACAATCGCCAAGCACAGAGAACATGAAAATATGATTATGAATAATGTTATGCAAATAGAAAAAAATATTATTTATATTCCATGAATATTGACTTCTGATATCTTGGATCTCAATCTTTCATACAAAGATTGTGAATGATTTCATCCATACAATAATATCAAGGCCAATAAGTTGAAAAATTGCAACAATGGCATCGAATACATATCCTTTAATTCGAAGAAAAATTTTGCAGGACTACCATAAGAACGGTTATGTTTTATATTTACAGAATGTTGGAATATTAACAGAGTACATGGTGGCTAAAATGATAATGTCAACATGGATGAGTGAAAATAAGGTAAATAAAACAAAAAATAAAAACCCATTCCCATTTGAGATGGCCTTTTGTTGAGGAAAAGATGACAAAAGGACACCTAAGACAGTCTGGCAAGCAGTCTTCCTTGACCTAGTTAGAAACAATAATATAATTCAAAGAGGAGAGGAAAGCAATGAAGGAAAGCCTAAAGGGCAGTGAAGGATATGCTAGATAGCAACGGAAAGTATAACTCAAAAAGAAAAGAGAGAGAGAGAGAGAGAGAAGGCATAAAGCAACTCCAATTAGTTTAATACGATTTATGTAGCCAAGCTCGGTTTCAGGCATAGTTTAGTTGAGTTTAGCTTATCTACACAAAGTCATCAATCTCTGAGAAGGAATATAGGACAAGTCAACTAACAATGAACTTGTTAAACCTATCCAAGAAACTTGATGGAATTACCAAATTCATTAGGATGAGAAGCACAAGCAATCCATTGTGAAAAAAAAAATTGAAGCAGATGCACTAACGAGCAGAATGAGTCATGATGTGAAAGCAACAAACTGGCCAATAAGAAAAACAGACAACAAAAATATTTTTGAAGCAAAGATGTTGAACGCTTTGATATTTCTTGAAATAGGTAAACAAGGAATAATATAATGGCCCAAAGCAATATGACCGATAATAACATACCCTTCTTGGCCCCGTAAGGGATGTCAGACAAGTTATATACCGCTGGGAGCTACTGTCTGAAGTTTGTATATCTTGTGATGAAGAATGTCTTTGATCATTTTGAGCACCAGAAAATCCAATAGCAGCTTGGTCCAAGAAATCAAGCAAGTCACTTCCCTCGTTTACAACTTTTTCCCCCACTGGTTGAGAGAAGGGTTCAGAAAATGTGTCCTCACCAGTCAAAAGGTCAACCCAGGGGTTGGTAGAAGTGATTTGTTGCACTGATGGCGGCACATCTTCACTAGATGAAGTGCCCAAAAATGGATTGGAGTCTATGCTAGACAAAGAAGGATTGGTTACCTCATGACTTCTTTTGGCAAGCTCATTTAATTTTTCACCAGGACCATCATTTGTAAATATGCTCCTCCAAGGAAGAGAAACACCAAGGATCTCTATCTGTAATTAAGTTTACTAGAAAATATTAACAAACGACAACTACAGAGAACTCCAACCAGGAAATAAATATATAAAAAAAAAAATTCATCTGGATTTTTTTTTTTGGGGGGGGGGGGGGGGGGATAGGCTGACGGACTGCAACTCACGAATGTAAACTTATGATTTGCTAGGATCCAGACTCAATATCTATACTAACGCAAGAGTAATGATACCCGCACAACACATTTCAATTTCACATCACATGTTTTAAAATGGGGGTATTTTTGTAAAATGATGTTATTTTTATAAGGTATTTTACAAAAATAGCCTTCATTTTAAAACATAGTTGGGTAGTGTGCGTTTATCATTGTTCTTTTAGATTAGTAATGAGAAAAAATCAGAATTAGTGTCAAGTAATTTACAAGAATAATTATCTTTAATAGATATTATTTTGACAATAACGGTGCACCACATAGATAACATTTTTGTCTTCCTAGATCAAGACAAAAATAGTTCCAATAAACCCACCCGAAAGACCTCTTAACAGCATATTCTGACATATGTTCATATCCAACTAACAATAGATATGCACATTAACACGTCAAAAAATAATTAAAATCACATTCAACCTATATTATACTTCTATAAGAACCAAAACAATAAAAATCTAGGCTAAGATTATGACACGTCAACTAAAATATATATTAAAATTTCTCTCTACCTCACCGAGAGTCATGGGGCTGCTTCCAGGATCAGCAGGATAAAAGGTCAGTGCAACAACACGAGTAAGGAAGTCCAGTTCCCCCTCCAGTTCTTCAAAATCATACAATAATGAAATGGTTGGTTTATCTTGTGCATGAAGGCGAGCACCTGCACCAGTAACAGCCATATCTTCTGCAGTAATTGGCCCAGGTAAGGGTATAATGAGGCTTGTCCCACTTGCACACTTAGGTATGGAAGCACCCTGTCAACAAAGTCCAATGCAGGGTTAGAAATTCTAAACATCAATAACAAAGTGATACGAGATTGAATATCTGGAAAACAAATCCATAGGGGCATAAGAGTACATTAGTTACATCAGGCATCAATGTCTATAACAGATAAATAAAGACTAAAGTAACTGTGCATTGGAAGTGTCAGGTGTGCCCAAGTTTATCGTCAAGCTAGATTAAAAAACGATTTCCAATTATTGTATTTTTTCCTCTAAGGGGGACCTACACCCAAAAAAAAATTATGTACACATTTTTCCATTATCTTCCTTGCTACTTGAAACTATACTTTTAAATTTACAAACATATATCTAATATTTTTTTTTTTTGAGTAAGAAAGACAATTTAATTAATATGAACGAACTAAGTGAAGCCCATGTACACATGAAGTATATAAAAGAAAACACCTAAATACATTCTAAGAAGCAGAAAACGACAACAAAAAATATGAGCAGAAGCTCCATTAATCACTAAAGCAGAAAGCAGAAAACCAAAGCAATAAAGAATGCACAAAAACTCTGGAGTTCCTCATCATTGAAACACCACTCATCCTTTCCATCAAAATACACCACATAAAACACAGAGGAACCATTTTCCACATCACATCCACTGGAGAGCAACCATGAAGCCCGTTCCAACAAGCAAGAAGATCAACCACTCTCAAAGGCCTCACCCAAGCCAAACCAGTTCTACAAAAAAATCCATCATACAATGCCCTTGCCACCTCACAATGCAGAAGCAAATGATCCACAGTTTCCCCATGCTTCTTACACATGAAACACCAATCCATAACAATAAGACCACGCTTCCTTAAATTGTCCATCATCAAAATTTCCCCAAACACGCAAGTTTTATTTTTCTTACAAGATAAGTTTTATTGATGATTAGAAGAAGAGAGGAAGCATAATCGAGGTATATGAAGGGTGTACAACAAATTTATCCAATGGGAAAGAGAGGAGAGAAAGAAAATCTTGGAAAATAAACCTAGACAGACATTAGGTTGGCAGCCATCCATTAATGGAGTACATTGAAGAAGAAGTAGTAAGGTCTTGGGTGGTCCTTGAAATGTCTTGAAAACTTCGGTTATTTCTTTCAGTGTAGATCTTTCCTCAGTCGAGTCAAATCCACACTGCAGGTTAATCTCTTGTTTGTTGGAGCTTTACTACTAACAAGGGTTCACTGCTCCTATATGCTTCAAGCTTATGGACACTTTAAGTTTATATGCTCGCATCTTGCCTATAGGGCTTATCAACCTGCATGTTGATAAGCTGTTTCCCTTGGGTTGAGAAGACGACATATGGTTATGTTGTCCTCGCTTTGGTTCTCCTTGTGATGACCGAATGCCTTAGCCTTCTTGCTTGGTCTTGATCAATATTGGCACGTATTATGGCAATGATGGGTTCCAAGGTTTGATGAAGGTATAATGTTTAGTGATGGAAATGATGATAATGATAATGAGTTCGGGTGATCTATGTGATGATTTGGTGTGTTTGATGCAATGTGGAACGGCTTGAAAGTTGCCTATGATATTGGCACCACTTAGAGAGTGTTTAGGGTTGGTATGGTGAAGATCGGCTAGGGTTTGGATGATGGCTAAAGGAGAATTTCGAGATTGGGAAGAGTTGGCCTAGGGTTGGAGTGTAGGATGAGATGCTAGGGTTTGGAAGGATGTGGATGAATGAGGCCAGGGTTGGGAGGTGAATTTCGGCTAGAACTTGGTTGGAAGAGTGTTTCCTTGATTGATGGAATGATGGGGGTTTGAATGATTGATTGAGTCACTTATGGTAAGTAAGACCAATCAAACAAGGTTGGAAGGGATATGGTTCGGTCGAGTATGGGAAGTAAGGTTCGGCTATAGCAAGAGAAGGCTATAGCCGAATGGATTATTTAAGGTAAGTGGATATTTGATGTGGATTGATTGGAATAATGGATTAGGAGTGATTTGGGATTGATTGGTTCGGCTAGGGTCTAAGATGGGTTGATTGGCTCAGTGATTGGAAGGTGATTGGAAGTTTCCAAGAGTGGATGGTTTATATATGGTAAGTGGTATCTTAAATTGGGTGATTGGAAGATTGGTCTAAGAGTGATTGAGGGGGGGTGGTCACATATGGTAAGTAGGTATTGGGCGTGTATGGTAAGTGGGAATCTTGTGGTGGCTGAATATGGTGAATATGGAAAGTATGGTGAATGGCGTGTGGGAGTGTTTGGAGGGTGGGAATATGCGGAGAATGTGTAAGAACACAAGGGAAAATATATGAACACAAGGAAAACTGTATGAACAAAGGAATATAAAGACTCTCTTTATAGTTTATATGGATATTTTGAGAAACCAAAGAATACTAAAAATAAGGCTTAGGATGTGTTTGATATGCAAGAAAGTAAAGATGAACAAGCTAGAAAATATAAGAACAATGATAGATAATTGAATGGAACAAAAGAAATACTCATAAGATTGATAGATAATTGAATCAACACCTATTCACAAATTGTAAGGTGATGAATCAAAGATAGATAAATGGCCAACACATATTCGCAAATTGCAAGGTATTAATCTTCTCATTGGGATTCACGAATTTCACCCAAAAGAGTCCAAGTGCATAAGCACCGAAAATGTTCTTCAAGAATACACCAAACCGTTCCACAAAGGAAAAAATGTCAAATGCTCCAAAGATGTAAACTAAGATACTCAAGGTCCTATTCATAGAGATTACAAAGTGAAAACCCCCAATAGGTCCCTTGAAATATAATTAAATAAAATAAATAAAGATAATAAAATAACATGTTCATGGATGAGCCCCATGATGGCCCATGGCTAGGTTGGCCCTTGGTGGCCTTAGCTGGCCCATGGCATGAGCCATGGGCATGACTGACATGGCTGGCATGTTTGCTAGCGTGTAGTTGGCATGGCCCAGGTAAGGGGCCTGGGAGCTGGGGTTGCCTGTTGGCCATGCTGATGGGCTGCTGGGCGCTGGGCTTGACTCCGAAAGTGGCCTGATCTCAGCTATCCATGCATGCCAAGGACCTCGTCCTAGGGCGATTTTTGTTGGATTCTTGATAGGGTGCTTGAAGTTTCATGGCGCAAAGGTGCTCAAATGCCCGCGGTCTATTCATGATGCTAGCGGGGGTGAGGAACGAAACTTTATCTTCAGACCGGAAGAAATGGAGAGAAGCAATGGAGGAGGATAGCGATGCATTGAGGGAGGCTATATCGAAGGAGGAAGTCGTGAGCCGCAAAAGAAGTGGGGTATTGCTAGCAGTGGTGGGGATTCGAATGCGAAATCAGTTGTACAAGGAGGCACTAGTGAAGATGACATTGCTAGTGCAATCTAGAGAGCAGTACCAGGGTGGAGCTATCGGCGGTGGGACAGCTCAGCGTAGAGCCACCACGAGACATAATAACAACCAAGAGATCAACATGGCTCCTCAAACCACTAGTACAGTACGTGCACAATGGAAGGGTGGCAGTGATAGGTCGTTGTCGGTTTGGTAGGAGATGGTGTGCACAATATTTTGAAAGAAATGAAATCACAAATAACGGCACTGCAAGAGAAAGTCGACACATTGATACAGTGCATTGAGGAAGAAGATGATATATGCCTAGGCTACACGGTCCATAAAAGTACCATGACTGATAAAATTGATAGGCCAAAACCAAGTGAAAGGACGGGCAGGTCATCTAGGCTCCAACCCGTGGGACATATTGATTTATTTCTTTTATTTCAATATATTCTTTTTTGATAAGTAAATTTTTTTATTTTTTATTTTTCAATATATTCTTTGCCAATTGTTTTATCCTTTTTTGTCTTATAAGTAATAAACAAATTATATTGATCAAAGAATAGGAAAAACGCCAATTACAAAACTCTTATGCCCTAACTAGGTAGGTACATTAGCAGCAAAGAAATCATGTAGGTCCATGCGATGACAATCTATAGCAATGACCTATGTACAAAGAGTTCTAAAAAATACAACTTTTAGCTCCTTAGCTTCGAACGTCCTCTCGTTTCACTCCTACCACAAGCACCACATGATGCAAAGAAGGACAATCTTCCAAACCGCTTTGATCTGCCGCAGGCCTTGTATATTTGTCCAACACGCCATCGCCGCCATCACGATCTCTAATATAACCCATGTCAAGTCCAATCTATTAAATACCTCGTTCCAAAACTCCATTGATGTTTCACAATGTAACAGAATATCCACCGACGCAGCCCATCTTCTACACATGCAACACCAATCGATAATAATTACCCGCATTTTCCTCAAGTTGTCAATAGTGAGAATCTTACCTAAAGAAGCTGCCCCACGCACACACACACACACACACACACACACAAAAAGACTCTAGAGGATGCCTTGTGTTTCCAAAGCTTCTTCCAAGGAAACTAGGTAGCAGGCCCTTGAGTGTGCACACTATAAAAGGAGCGAACTGAAAAAGATGCATTTCCCTACAAGTATCTAACACATAGCATCCTCATGCTAGATGTTCGGATGTATAGAGTAAATAAGACTATAAAGATCTACGAAACTACTCAACTCCCAATCTTGTGTCTCCCTAACAAAGTTAATGTTCCAATGAATCCGCCTTCCCCAAATCTCCATAACTTCCGCCACTATGACATCTTTTGCAGTTGCAATTTGAAAAAGTGCCAAAAAAGCATCTTGTAGGGCAAATTTACCACACCAAACATCTCTCCGGAATCGGATCTTGGATCCTACGCCCAACTGGATCCTAGAGTGTCGATTAAAGACCCCCACCCTCTTATGTGTTTCCACAAACCCACACCAAATCTCCATAACTTCCGCCACTATGACATCTTTTGCAGTTGCAATTTGAAAAAGTGCCAAAAAAGCATCTTGTAGGGCAAATTTACCACACCAAACATCTCTCCGGAATCGGATCTTGGATCCTACGCCCAACTGGATCCTAGAGTGTCGATTAAAGACCCCCACCCTCTTATGTGTTTCCACAAACCCACACCAATAGCCCCTCTTAACTTCTCTAGTACACCCCCCCCCCCCCAAAAAAAAAAAAAATATGCTACCATATTTGCATTCAACTACCAACTTCTATAATGTTGTTGGTTCCTTATTATATCTCCCCAACCATTTACCAAAAAGCGCCCAATTAAACATCCTCTGGTTTCATATACTCAGCCCACCGTTAGAAATGGGGCGACACATCATCTCCTGCTTGACCAAATGGTACTTAAACTCTTTTTATTGATGATAGTGACAATATTGGGGATAAAGCCGGACGATAAAAAATTATTATGTCCAGTGAAGCGTCCAATTAAAGTGTCATTCACAGTACATAAATATTCAGCCAAAGCAGCTCTTGTGGGCCTTAATCATGTGGATGGGTGCCTGACAGTAAGTGGGAAGGACATGTGCCTTTCCATGAGGCAAAATAAAGGCAAAGCAAAGGTAGGAGCCCAGCTTGTGTGGAGAATTAGAAAAAAAGGGGGTGAGACTAGGCCTTCTACCCACGAGAGATAGCCAATCTTTCCAAAAAAGATCTCAATAGCCTTGCTCCCAGCCGATAAACCTTCAACAATGGCCTAGCTAGTGAACATGACAACGATAGTGTTGACGTCGGCAGAACCAAAAACATTTCCCGTTGATGCCATACTGATGAGTGTTGGATCTTAGACCCAACAAGGACAGACAAGGCCAACGAACAATGGGGAAGAGCCCTTTCTTGAGCTTCAGGCGGCACTTTCTTCGACGAAGGGTTTTCAACCTTTGGACATAGCACGTGTTACTTTATGAGGCTGGGAGTGACAAGGGAGAGGATCTGGGGCCATCATGGATGTTAGTCCCTACACTTGACTCATCTGAGTTGGACAGTAGGCCTACCTATGCTGAGGAAGAGGCCTACCTATGCTGAGGAAGAGATGGGGGTGCCTATGAAGCCACATTGGGCACCCAGGGATGAAATCGACATTGTTGGGGGTGCCCATACTCCTAAACCGTCTAGTGTCAAGTCAATCTAGTGTCTTTGATTGGGTGTTACATGAGGTAAAGCAAATCCAGCATTGTGTAAGAATTGAATATGAGGGTTTTGAAAAACGATTCATGGCTTTGCTTATAGGAAGTTGGACGTGTTCAATTAAAGAAATCTGGTTCTGAAAAAGTAGAGGGAGCTAAAGAGTTTAATGTGGTCTCTCAACTATGAGGCAACTCAAACAAAGAAAGATCCAATGGGAGGGCTAGCACCATCTTTATGAAGCCTAAAATTATTTCTTGGAATATCTAGGGACTTAACGAGGCCAATAAGCGCCTTCGGGTAAAAAATTTGCTTTGTGAGTGGAAAGCAAACATTATGTGCTTACAGGAAACTAAGCAGAAATTTATTTCAAGGAGAATCGTTCAAAGCTTATGGAACTATACATATATGGATTGGGCTTATCTTGCTTCTGATGGGGCTTCAGGAGGTGTCTTGGTGATGTGGGATAGAAAGGTAGTGGAGAAAATTGAGGAATTCATTGGGGAGTATATAGTGGCATGTTCCTTTAAGAGTGTGAAAGATTGTTTTTTGTGGGCTTTTGCTGATATTTACAGGCCAAATTTGGCCAGCAGTGAAGACTTTTATGGGAAGAAATTGTTGGAGTACATAGCTGGCGGGATTTACCATGTGCATGGGTGGTGACTTTAATGTTATAAGGTTCTCAACTGAACGTTCAGGAGAAAGTAGGTTGCGGCCAGCAATGATAGAATTCTTAGTGTATTTTCGACTTGGGTTTGGTGGATATCCCTCTCATGAGAGGTCTCATGAGAGGAGCATATAGGTGGTCCAATAATCATATGTGGTCTAGATTGGACAAATTTTTAGTCTCGTTGGAGTGGGAAATTCAGTATCTGGACCTTTGTCAAAAAAGGTTGCCTCACCTTTGTTCAGATCATTTCCCTCTCTTGTTGGATTGGGGTGGTATTCCAGGAGGGCGATAATATTTTAAATTCGAAAAGATGTAATTGTAAACTAAAAGTTTTGTGAAAAATCTTTAGGCAATGGTGGACTTCATATCAGATTCATGGCACCCCTAGCTTCATTTTTGCATGTAAACTCAAAGCTTTAAAAAAAGATTTAAGGTTGTGGAATGTTCAATCCTTTGGTGATATAGGTATCCGTAAGAAGTCCATGTTGGAGGAGTTACAAGAGGGTCAAGTTCTTTCCTTGGAAGAATTATCTCAAAAGTCTAAGTTAGCTTCAAACTTAGAGAGGGTTATTTTATTGGAGATCTCTCGGCGTCAAAAATCAGGAGCATAGTGGTTGAAATAAGAAGACCAAAGTACATAGTTATTTCATAAAGGGGTCAACTATCATAGGAGAACTATTACCACTGGGATGCTTAATATAGATGGTGTAGATTGTGCAAAGGTTTTTTGATTCGAGAGCATGTTGCTGAGTTTTGAACACTTAGTTACCGAACAAGTGAGGTGGCAGCCAAAGCTCTCAGTGGACTAGCCTTTGAGTCCATTGACCTGCAAAATGTTTCTTGATTGGAGAGACCCTTTGAGGAGGCAAAGTTTCACAATGTGGTGAGGAGAATGGTCAAAGACAAAGCACCTAGTCCAAACGATTTTTTTATGGGATTCTTTCAATCATGTTGGAATGTGATGAAGGAAGAATTAATGAAGGTGTTCCAAGAATTCTTTTCGGTTGGAAATTTGAGAAAATCCTTAATGTCACTTTTATCACACTTATTCCAAAGATTATTGAGGCATCAGAGGTTAAGGATTATCGGCCTATTAGTCCAATGAATGAAGTGTTTAAGATCATCTCTAAGGTGCTTGCAAATCACCTGGGGGAGGTTTTGGGGAGGATCATTACAAACCACAAATAGCATTTGTAAGGGGTAGCCAAATTTTGGACTTGGTTCTCATCGCCAATGAATGCCTAGATAGTAGGCTAAAATATGGCAATATGGAGATCTTATCCAAATTGGATATGGAGAAGACCTATGATCATGTCAATTGGGAATTCCTACTTTACTTGCTTGGAATGTGTGAATTTGGGGAGAAATTGTGCTCATGGATCAAATGGTGAATTTGAATGGTCAAGTTTTCAGTCTTGGGGAATGACAATCCAATTGGTTTCTTTAACAACTTTTGAGTTCTAAGACAAGGGAATTCTTTGCTCCCACTCCTTTTTTCATTGTAATAGAGGCGCTTGGCAAAATGATCTTAACCTTGGTTAATAGTGGCTTTATGGCTAGATTCTCAATTGGTGACCCCAATTGGGATTCTATTAACATTTCTCACTTGTTGTTTGTAGATGATACACTAATATTTTGCAAGGCAAAACAAAACCAGATTCAGGCATTGAGAGCACTTCTACTTCACTATATTTTGAAGCAACATCAGGATTGAACGTGAATTTTGACAAATAAAAATTGGTGCCAATGGTTAATGTTCGCAATATCTGCCAGTTGCCTAATACTCTTGGATGTAAGGATCACCTTAGTCAAAAGTATTGTCTAATTTACCAACGTATTTCTTTTATATATTCACAATTCTAGCAAGTTTGTCAACCCATATCGAGAAACTTCATCGTGATTTCACTTGGAGTGGTTTGGGAAATGACTTCAAATTTCATCTGGTCAAGTGGGATAGCATATGCTCCCCAATCTCTTCTGGTGGGTTAGGAGTCAACAATTTGAGGATCTTCTATCGGGCCTTACTTAGGACATGGTTGTGGCGATATAATATAGAATCGGAAGTCTTACGGAAGTCAGTGAATGACTTCAAATATGGAGGTTGGGGGTGGAGCACTAGGGAGGTAAGTGGGGTATATAGAGTGGGAATATGGAAGCACATTAGACGAGGATGGGGGCTTTTGCTCATCACACTAGGCTGATGTTGGGAGATGGTTCTAGAATAAAATTTTGGAGCGACCTAAGGTGTTGAAATAATGCCCTTAAGGACTCATTACCTTCAATTGTCAAGATTGCATGTGAGAAAGAAGCTTCAATGATTGATTTTGTGAAGACATGGTGACCTAGTCCAATAGAATGAATTTCACTAGGGCGGCCCAAAATTGGGAAGTTGACAGCTTTGCGGATTTCTTTAGTCTTCTATACTCCATCAAACTGAGAACTCAAGGAGCTAACATGTTGTGGTGGGTACCTGTAGGTAAAAGTACATTCTCAGTTCATTCTTTCCATAAGTCTCTCACACAACTGCAGAACAATCAATTTCCATGTAGAAGGATTTGGCGAAATAAGGTGCCTCCCAAAGCAACATTTTTTGCTTCGACACCATCACTGGGTAAGATTTTGATGATGGATAATTTACAGAATTGCAAGGTGTTCATAGTGGATTGGTGTTGTATGTGCAAGAAAAGTGGTGAGATTGTGGATCATCTTCTACAACATTGTGAGGTTGCTAGAGCGTTATGGGATGAGTGTTCGAAAGGTTAGAGTTAGCTTGGGTTATGCTCGCCACAGCGGTTAAGCTTTTGGCCTATTGGACAAATTTAAAAGGTATTCCACAAATTACAGCCATGTGGAAAATGGTTCATATCCATATCCTGTGGTGCCTATGGAAGGAGTGAAATGACTAAACGTTTGAAGACAAGGAGCACTTATTGGAAAAACTTACCTATCTTTTTTCAGCACTCTATTTCTATTGGCCACAACTCTCCACTTGTGATACCCTTCGTGAGCTCTTTCTCCTCTGTAGATTTTAGTGGCCTTGATTTTCATGAATTTCTTGTTTCCATTTCTTTTTCTTAAATAGGTGTTACCTCTTGTATACCATCTTGTATACTTGAGCTATGCCATTGTTTACTTATAAAAACAGAGTATAATTTAGTCATCTTCTCTAAAGGATTATAATTCTTTTATAAGCAAAAATTTATCACAAAGTACAAAAGGTGCAACCCAAGTACATAAGAAGTATAATCTCTTTAAAGTCTATAGGAACAATCCACATGTAAAGTGTATCGATAAAAGGCCCCCGGTGTTTACTTTTCTTATTAAGTGCATGTGTATACTCACTATAGGATTAATTACACCCTATCCACCAATGTTGAGGCCATTTCTTTCTCTTCTTAGGCATATATGATGTGTATTCCCTATGTACCTTTTTATTTATTTATAAGACTGTACTTCCTATATACTTCGAAGATGCCCATATATCTTCTTTCTTTTATCATTAAAAACTTAGCTTACTCATCTTTTTTCATAAGTAAAACTTACCTTATTTATCAAGAAAACTATATGTTACCTATAAATAATATTATCTTACTTACCAAAAAAACCTTTAGAAGGTACTATGCATAACTTGTGTTCTATGTCTAGTGTCTTTTTTTTTTTTTTTGATAATTTAATAATATTAGTAAAGAAAACCCATAACAGCACTACCCAATTATGATTACTTATCAAGTAAGTAGACAAATCCCAACTCCCCATGGTTGCTTTCTTGCCCTATGAGTAATTTAGGCAATAGGAGACTTCTTCTATGATGGAGCACCTAAAAACAATGAATGTTTTTACTTGAAAGAGAAACTAAAAGTGGAACAAATACTGTATCCTCTTCTTACCCATGTAAATAATATTATCCACGCTTATCTCATACTGAAATAGCCAGCAAAGGGCATGCATAGATGTGAAGCTTAAAGAGCAAGATATATGGAAGAGATATACAGACCTCCACGACCAGTTTGAGCCCATCTAGATAGCGTCCTGTCCTCACATCAACTGTCGATGGATAAGTTGAATCATCTGCACCATGAGATATTGTGAGAAGAAGCTGACAAACATGGCAAGGCTCCCCAAGATAGATAAAAAGTTCAATCACATCTGCAGCCTGTGGGCAAACCTGAGAAATACAATGCATATATTTCTATAAGAAAATGACACTGACGAATAATCATTAATTGAAATCACATAGAAAAATATGCGTCCAAGATCATTCTTGAGTTGCAAAAAATTGTTCCTTTCTGATAAAAAGATGTGTAGGCTGCATACCCAGACTAGGTCTTTTCTTTTGAAACTCAGAAGATTGGCTCCACCATCAGAAATCGAAAGCATGTTGGCAACTGGCTTAAGAAAGAAACCAGATGGTCGTGAGAGTACCTGCAACATATCATGCAGATTATGATATAGAAATAAATAAAAAATAATAATAATAATGAAATCTATATATAAAAAAAAATGTTCTATAAAAGGTTATCTGTCCTTGTGGAAAAAAATTGATCAGTAAATAAGAATTTTATTGATGAGAACTAGGCACAGCCCAGGTACACAGGATTGGGAAAAAATCACAACTACCAAACATAATTCATATAGAGGCCTTGAACTTCTCCCTATGTGTGATCCATTCACTACCTACCTATACACAATCTGGGGTGTTACATTCATAAGAGCAACCTCATGGTGACTCAAATAATAAACAAGTATGTTTCGCTAAAATTTATGAAAATAAAAATGAAAGATAACTAACTTCAAAGGCTAGGTTATGAGCAGCCACAAAACAAGTTTAGAAGGTAAATGTCCAAGGCTTAGGTTGGTGAAACTGAAAGAGACCCAACCTCTGCAGTTTAAGTGCAAGGCAAAATTCAACAAGTTTTGAACATTCCACACACAGATCAACTTCCTCTCTGCTGGATGACAAAAAATTTAAAGTGGCTTCAAGGAATTTAATATGCAACAAGGGACTTCAACAATTAGCAGAAACTATATTATAAGAACAACTAAGTGATATAAAAGTATTCTTTTAGTAGGCACTTCTCTTTTCTGGTCCACTTATCATTTTTCATTTTCCAGATGTGGAGAAATGTTACACATATGCTATATAGGTGAAGTATTGTTGCCCACTTCAGTTTTGTTCGTAGAGAATAACCAAACTGCAACCCAGTATGGACATAAACCCACCCATGACAATCTAACCAAAGCTCCAAAACTGGGAAACAAGAAAACTCCACACCTTTAGGACAATATAGGCGTTACCGCAAATCTCTCACAAGGTAGGTAATTTGTACTCAATCTCCCCTCCAGGCAGGTTGGAATAACAGGCCCATTCTCTCTTCTACATGCGTCGGTCATGCACGGTGAAGACACCAGGCGTTCTTTAGAAAACAAAAATATACTCCTGCTCTCTAAAATTGTTCAAATCGAAACTCCCTTTGTGAATTGACCAGCATATTACAACACATATAGAACATTATGGGTTGCAAGAGAGGGGGGGGAGAGAATAATGTATATTTCAGCAACTTAGATCTACGATCTATCTCCTGATAAGGCTGTTCAAAGTCAGATTCTCTATTATACACTATATGATAAGGATAAGGGTAGGCAGTATATGGGATCTCACATTACTTGGAAATGAAAAGTTTTTACCCTTTATAAAATTCCAATGTGGTTCTAATTGTACCATTAACTAGTCTTTTTGGAGTATAGGTCATATAATTTGGGTCTTCCATTAAGGTATTACAAATGGTATCAGAGCCTATCCCAACCATAAATATAAAACTTGAGTCATATCACTTACGATGGACTGACTCGAAGAAGACGTCGAGAATTTAAGGGAGGAAGATTGTGATGCTCCCATATGATAAGATAAAGGCAGGTGTGGTGTGAAATCTCATATTACTTAGGAAAATGTCTTGCTCTCATAAGATTTTAATGGGACTCCAATTATATTATTAACTAGCCTCTTTAGAATACATGTCATGTGGTTTGAGTCTTTTATTAGGGGGCATTACACGCTAACTTTGACAAAATTAGCAATTAAGGATCTATACCATAAGCTTGCTATGTCTTGCGCATTATAGAGTTGAACACACATGTACGCATAGAGTAAAAAGGTCATCATGCACATAGCTCCATTCATAACTGGCTAGTTACGCATAATAATTCCCTCCCAGTTTCCACCAACTTTTCATTATCAATGCATCAAAAACAATATCAGTGTTCATGCCTTGCTGTTTGCTGGTTTAAGCATTCTTTTATTTTTTGATAATATAAATTTTATTCATCAAAATGCAATAGGTGAAGCCTAAATACACAAGAAGTATATAAAAGAAACACCTAGCTACATTCTAATAATAGACAAGCAAGGACAAAACTCATTGACAACCCCTCTATTAAGTACAATAGCAGAAAACCAACTAAACAAGGAACTTATAAAAAATTTCCAGAGTTCGTATACATTGCGTTCCCTATTATTAAAACACCTATCATTCCTTTCCAACAAATAGCGAGAACAAAGTAACGCTATAATAAATTCAAAAGGCATAAAACTATTTTTTAGGTTATAACTTATAAGAGAGACGAAAAAAAGTATAAAACGTTAATGGATGAATAATTATATAACCCATCAAACTAGAAATAGAAAATGACAAATAATCCACAGGAGTACCATACTTTAAGCAACATAACAACCATATGAAACATCTTAATTGATGAATCAACATTTGATAACTATTTATCATAAATTTCAACCCATTCAACATTCGAGAGAAATAGAGACGATAATTAAAGGGAAAGTTCATTAAAAGTTGTAGAAATAAATAAAGAATAATGTAGTAACTATTCAAGCAAAACGATGGCAATTACAAAACAAACTAACCAAGCATATAGAGAGCGCAGAGAGATATAAACAAATAAAACACTAGTACCACTAATTCAGAAAAATCCTAGAATAACGTACATTTAGGGGTTGAACAGGAAGCGATGGAAGATGCTTGAAAAGCCTCATCCCAAGAAACATCTCCAACTGCTTTTGACGAGAACTATCTACAACTGCATTTTTATATCTTCTCTGCAAAGTAATTTTCATATTTTGTGCGGCAGAAAACTGTTTAAACTTCCCAGCATCCTCATTAAATATACTAAGGATCTGGCTATGCATAGCTTTAGAACCAGTATAAAGTGTTGCATGAATATCACCAGCAAGCAGAAAAATATCAGCCAGCTGCGATACTGGTGAAAGAATTGTTGATCGCTTGAACTCCTCAAACGTCATATCAAATCTCTTCCAAGGTTTATCTGGGCAGGGATGCATCCATGTTGTGGTCTTAGTATTGTGATCAATATAATACGTTTTCCCTGTCACTGCATCAGAACGTTTCTCCCAACCTGGAGGCAATGGAGCAGTATAACCACCATAAGTAGTCATTGACTGATAATCTAATGCCAGATCACTATCAAGCGATATTCCCAGCCGCCTACATTGCTCCACAAAAACTTGGAGGGAACCAAAATAACTAGCGGCATTGGTTCTATCCAAAGAATCTGCACAGTTGAAACGTATCACTCCATTTTGATGTGATCTAATGCAGAAGGCACCTTCATAGTCATCATTATATATGATTTCACCACTGCAGTCCTTGATCCGCTGCCGTGAAGGCAAATAATCCCCTTCAGAAATGCCAATGGATACAGTGGGTGCTTTTAGAAGTTTCCACAATCCTTCAATTGTTAGTTGTTCACCTTTTAACTTTATACTGGCATGCCAATCGTAGTTTATTAAATGAATTCGAGTATAAGGAAGTTTTCCAGTTGATCTGATATAATTCAAAGATTCCTCAAAATGCTGAACTAAAATAGACTCTGACTTTCCTTCTCCATTCCTAAGCAAGTTGATGCATACAATTGGAACCAGAGCTTTTCTATACTGATTCCCCCCAACACCAACATCTAAACTTCGAGCATCATACCTTTTACTCAACCTCTGATAATACTGTGAGCTTCCTTTATAAGGATCGACCTCTGAAACATATATTTCTGCTTCTGCTGCAGTGATCTTTAATTCTGCTCCCCACCAGATTGGAATTGTGCCACGTCGCCAAATATATGTATTAAAAGGAACACTCTGACCAGCCCTTTTGGGGACCCATACAAGTTGCTCACACTCAACTTCATTTCCTATCAAGTACATATTCTTAAGTTCAAAGAAAGTTATAGTAATCACAACAATCAGCTGAGATAAGAGCAGGCAATAAAATGTAATGGCAGACACAGAACTGAAAATATTTGGGAACAAATTACGCATATAAATATTTGTGTAAAATATACATTTTTACACAGAATTGTAAAAATTCCTCGTAAGGACTATGATCACAAACAATTATAAAAGTACAAAAGCTTTATTACATAAAGATAAAACACGTCAGTCAACTATGTACGAAATTCACACAAAACCTGATTTTGTGAAGGCTTATGAATGTCTACAAGAAAAAGAATCTGTAAAAAAAAAAAACAACTACAACAAAAAAGAGGTGCTGAAAAAACAAAGAACAAGTGAAGCAGGTGTCATTGTTGATGCTTAACTGCTTACTTCTCAAAAAAAAAAAAACAAGGACACCTGCTTTAATTTCATGAGCAGGTGCCTCTTTCCAATCAAGACCGCACCTACTCTAGGTCCAAACAATCCCTAAGGAACAAAAGGGGAACAGTTTCCATGCCAGACATCCCCTTTTGACTCCAAGTCTCCCATGCACCTCTCACTTCATTTGAGCACCAACCCCTAGCACTCTCACTAGACCATCTCAGACTTCGCAAGGTTCGCCTTAAGGCCAGAGATAGCCTTAAAGAAAAGCAAAAGAACCCTTAACAATTGAACGTGGCCATGTTCTACCTTGCAAAAATATGAGTGCCAACTGCAAAAAGAAGATGAGAAACATTGACAAAACCATTGTTAGTCCACCTTATTTATACCTCCCAAGAACCCACTACCAATAGTGGCCCCCCAACTTCAGACTAAGAGCATCCATGACTATCACAAAAAGGAAGGGAGACAGGATCTCCTTGCTTCAATCCACAAGAAATATTAAAGAAACCAACTCCGAGTGCCATTCACCAAAACCGAGAAACGGGTCGTGGATACACAATACTAGATCCAACTACACCACCTCTTCTCGAAACCACATCTCCCAAATAAATCTTCTTTTAAAAAAAAAAAAAAAGAATTGCTAATTTACGTGGTCGAAAGCATTCTCTGTGTTCAACTTACATAAGATACCTAGCACAACCCGACTTTATTCTACTCACCAAGCATTCATGAGAAATTAGCACTAAGTCCAAAATTTGTCTACCTTTGACAAAAGCGGGGTTTATAGATATCTTCTCCAAAACCATGCCCAGGCAGTTGGCAAGACCTTTGGATATGATTTGTACATCCTATTAACAAGGCTAATCGGGTGGAAACCCTTCACATCCGAAGATCTTCCCTTCTTTGGCATAAGTGCAATAAAACTCATTACAATATCCACATTTTTTCTTTCTACTTTCAGGACTACTACTCTTGGAGACCTAAACTCGATGGGATAGACTTTGGGCATACCAACCAGCTCTCTATGGACTGGTTGGAAAGACCTTTTGAAGAAGAGGAGATTCTTGATGCGGTTAGAGGGATTGTGCGTTATAGAGCCCCGGGCCTTGATGGTTTCTCTATGGCTTTTTTCCAACATTGTTAGGAAATTATGATAGAAGATATATTGAAGGTTTTTTCGAATTTCATTCATATATGAAATTTGAAAAAAGCCTTAATGCCACCTTTATTACCCTTATTACTAAAAAAGTAGGGGTTGTTGAGATGAAGGATTCCTGCCCTATAAGTTTAATCAACGGAGCCTATAAGATCATATCGAAGGTTTTCACCAATTGTATGAGTATGGTGAAGATCATTTCAAAAAAACATGATGCATTCATTGGGAGGAGACAAATTCTTGATTTAGTTTTAATTGCCAATGAATGTTTGGAAAGCAGACTTAGAGAGGGAGTTCTTGGCATCCTGGTTAAGCTGAACATGGAAAAGGCTTTTGATCACGTCAACTGAAAATTTCTTTTAAATTGTACTTAGGAGACATGGCTTTGGAGATGAATGTTGTGCATGGATCAGACATATCTCAATAGTCAGACTTTTGATCTTGGTTAATGGTTTCCCAACTTGAATTTTCACTAGTTCTCGAGATTTAAGACAAGGGGATCCCTTGTCTCATTTCCTCTTTATAACTGTCATGAATGCTTTAGTAGAATGATTATGTAGTTGTAGACAAAAATCTCATGTCGGGTTTTTTGGTGGGTGGAGTCTCTCTTGGCAGTATCAAGTCTCACATCTTTTATTCCTTGATGATACTCTTATTTTCAGCAATGCTAATCATGACCATCTTCGATAACCGAGGGCGCTTTTATTATGCTTCGAAGCTGTTTCTGAGCTTAGAGTCAACTTATCTAAGTTAGAAATTGTTCCTATAAGCTCTGTCTCGAATTCTAGGGACTTAGCAAACATTTGTGTTGTGAGATCTCGTCACCTCCCATCTTTTATTCGCTGATGATACTCTTATTTTCAGCAATGCTAATCATGACCATCTTCGATTACCGATGGCACTTTTATTATGCTTCGAAGCTATTTCTGGGCTTAGAGTCAACTTATCTAAGTTAGAAATTGTTCCTGTAAGCTCTGTCTCAAATTCTAGGGACTTAGCAAACATTTGGGTTGTGAGATCTCGTCACCTCCCATAAAATATCCAGGCCTTCCCTTGGGTACCCCAATAAATCTTTGTCGATTTGGGATGGAGTGATTGAGAAAATAGAAAGAAGGTTAGTTGGGTGGAAAAAGATTTATCTATCCAGAGGGGGAAGAATTACTCTGATTAAAATTACGTTGTCCAATCTTCCAACGTATTTTCTCTCCCTCTTCCATTTGCCCCGTTGGGGTGGCTTGTAGAATTGAAAGAATCTTTCGTAGTTTTTTGTGGGGTGGTCTTGTTGATGATAAGAAGCTCTATCTAGTAAGTTGGGATAAAGTCCGCTCATCAGTTACTTGTGTGGGTTTGGGGATCTGTAATTTGACGCTTTTTAATAAAACTCTTCTTGGAAAGTAGCTTTGGAGATATCAATTAGAGAGAGATACACTATGGAAAAATATTATTGATGTTAAATATGGGAGGGCGCAAGGGTGTTGGCATTCTAATGAAGTTAGAAGTGTGTATGGTGTGGGCTTATGGAAAAACATACAGAGTGGTTGGGGGGATTTTGCTAAACATGTTTCCCTTAAGGTTGGAGAAGGAGATAGGATTAGCTTTTGGCATGATCTTGGGTGTGGGAAATTGACTCTCAAGAATGTTTTTCCTTCCCTATTTAGAATGGCAAGAGACAAAGATGCCCCTGTTACTGATTATGTATCTTTTCCAATAATAATCCTCAATGAAATGTGAGATTTTTTAGAGATGTTCATGAGTGGAAAGTGCCGATAATTACTGATTTTTTTAGTAGACTGTATGACATTAACATAGTGCAGGGAGGAGAGGACAGAATGTTGTGGAAACACACGAAAAATTCAATTCTCTGTCAGCTCTTATTATAAAGTGCTGAAGTGTCATTGTGTCAATCAATTTCCTTGAAAATCAATTTCCTTGGAAGTGTATATGGAAATCCAAGCTTCTGACCAAGGTTGTTTTGATGCTGGTTGGTGTCACTCGGGAAGATTCTAACAACGAATAATTTGAGGAAGCGAGGTATAATATGCCTAGACTAGTGTTATTTGTGCAAGAAAGATGAGTCGGATGGGTCTATTGTCTTATTGGAAAGGATCTATGGGCAGCCATCACATTGTTGATAGTTGGAAGATGATACCTCTATGTCTAATGTGGTGTTTGTGGCTAGAAAGGAATAGACGCTGTTTTGATGACAAAGCTCGCTCATGGGGAAAAGCTAGAGAATTTTTCTTTTGAACCCTTTGTTTTTGGGCAAAAACTCTTGTACTAAATATGGATTGTTTAAATGTTTCCCTTTTAGACTTTGCCATCCTAGTTTCATAGCTTGTATTTAGATGTTTCCGCTTTCATACTTCTTGTGTACTTGAGCTATGCCTATCTACTTGCATTAATAAATTTCTTACTACTTATCAAAAAACAAATATCTTGTATACTTCATATGTACTTAGGTATCACCCTTTTTCCTTTCAACATCATCTCCTTATAAAATGAAAATTGAAAAAAAAATGTCAATACTGTGTTTTTTCTTTATAGGTAAAAAGAAAAATTTCATTCCAAGTAAATAGGCATAGCCCAAGTACACAAGGAGAATACAATTGAGAGACACCTATTTACAAGCTAAAACATGGAAAATAAAACAAGACAGAACATTCATTCCCATCCCTTACAAGATTAGAAACCCAAAATCTGAAAGTACTACGGAAAAAAGACACAATTCCTATTAAATAGGTTTACAATTATCAAAACATCTTCCATTTCTTTCAGTCTATAGGCACCACAGAAGGCATAAGGGGATGATTCTCATGATTGCAGGCTTAAAGTCTTTCCCAATAATTCCTGGCCAAATTGCAAATACATCCGAGACGTGCATGGGCATCACCCATGAAAATCTAGTCCTAGTAGAGATTGCATTCCAAAACCATGTTGTCAAATGCAGGAAAAGATGATCAAAAGATTCACCGCTCTTCTTGCACATATAACACCATTCGATTGCTTAAATGCCTCTCTTTCTCAAATTATCAATAGTCAAAATTTTGTCAAGGGACACAAGCCAACCGAAAAAAGCAACTTTACTAGGCACCTTTGAACTCCATATGCTCTTCCAAGGACAATCCGTAACTAATTAGAGCCTTATAATATGAACTCACAGAAAAACTGGAATTCTTAGAATGTAGCCACAACAAACTATCTTCTTTGTTTTGAACAATCTTTTTCCCATATAACTTCCCCCCAAAAAATCCGAAACTTCATTAGCTTCCCAATCTTGGATATCTCTTGCAAATTCCACATTCCAACAAATCAAATTGTTGGAGATAAAATAAGAATCAGCGACGGCAGCCCCTCTGTTTTTAGCTATCTTGAAAAGATTGGGAAAAGCATCTTTGAGAGGAGAATCCACACACCAAGTATCATGCCAAAAGTAAATCTTAGCCCCATTCCCCGCTTGAAACTTAGTGTGTTTGACAAAAACATCCCATTTCTTCCGAATAGACTTCCATAAGCCCACCCCAAAAGGCCCTTTAACTTCCTTAGAATGCCAATTCCCCCACAACTATCCATGATTGTCGTCCACAATATTTCTCCATAGAGCATTATTCTCAATTTGGTATCTCCAAAGTGATTTACCAAGAAGAGTTTTGTTGAATAGTCTTAGATTGCGCACACCTAAGCCCCCTTGAGAAACTAAAAGACACACCTTATTCCAAGTCACCAAATGATTTTTTTTTTCCTCTCCCACACCATCCCATCCCATAGGAAATTCATAGAGACTCTCAATGGTTTTGGCAACCCCAACAGGTAGTGGAAAAAGAGATAGAAGTATGTAAGAAGATTAGTCAAAGTACTCTTATAAAAGTAACTCTGCCCCCCTTTGACATATAAAGCTTTTTATTTCATCATCCTAGGAAGCTCTTTTCCCAGAGTCGAGGCAAAGAAGACAGCAAAATTTTTTTTCCGATCACAACCCCATTCTCTTGGATTGTTGCGGTATTATTAGGGGTAAAAGCTACTTCAAGTTCGAAAATATGTGGCTTAAGGATGAGGGCTTTGTTGAGAGGGTCAGGAGATGGTGGATCTCTTATAATTTCTCCAGAACAACTAGTTTTGTGCTTGCTTCCAAACTTAAGGCGCTGAAAAAAGATCTGAAATGTTGGAACGCAGAGACTTTTGGCAATGTTCTGAATATAAAAAATCAGCTTTTAGATCAATTTCAGTTATTGGAAGATAAAGAGACTGCAGGTATTATTTCATCCGAGGAATTTATTGAAAAAAGAGAAATCTATGTTGAAATAGAGAATCTAACTCTCATGGAGGAAACCCCATGGAGGCAAAAGTCTCTTGTTCTTTGGCTGAAGGAAGGTGATAATTGTAATGTCAATACTGTTAATTAGTCAATTAATTCCAAACTAGAAACAACATGTTAATTGGATTATTGAGATGCAAATCACGTTGTGGGTTTAAATGAAGTGAACAAATGAGTATTGCAAACCAAAAGAAAACTTTAAGAAGTTTTTTGGTGTCTAATTGGTAAAAGCTTTTGAGGGGAGCTTTTACCAATTGACCAAAATAACTTAGCAAATTCCATAACAATGCCATTTGATGTCAAAAGTTGTTAATGTGTTGCATACCTGTGCTAAAACACGAATTTAATCCCCTAGCCAAATATCGAGTGCCAGGATGCAGTCTGCTACGACGAGCAATGAGAGCAACAATCCCTTCTAGCTGACCTGAGCTTCCAAAAGTTCGACATTCTGCAAATCCCTACACATTATAATAACGATCTTAAACATTAAATAAGCTAAACAAATACTCCCAAATGTAGGGCAGATAAATCGTTATGAAAGTGAATTGGAAGAGGAACAAAGATAACATAAAATTTTAAAAAAATAATAGTGGATTATGAAAGCACACATGAATAGTGATGAGATTCAAGCAAGAGACGTCATGACTTAACTATGAAACTGTGAAAGCACACATGGATAGTGACAACAGCCAAACAAGAGAAGTTACAGCTTCTACATCCAAGTGATAATGATTTATAGATAACAAAAACATTGTCAAAATAAGTTTCAGAGCAACCTATCAAAAATAAATTCCAGATAAATAAATTTTTAACATCACATAAAAACATTTTCCTACTTGCACTTAGGTGTTCCTCTTGTATATTTCTTGTGTCTCTAGGCTATACCTTTTGCATTTTTCAATAGAACCTTCAATTAGTTGAAAAGGTCAAAATTTCAGAAATAGTTCATTCTAATAAGTAGACAAATAAAGTAATTTCTGACGGCAATTTGGGACACATCAGTAATAAGAGATTGTAATAGGCAAACTGATAAATAATATGTGGTGGCAATTTAAACTTGTTCTTTCTAACTAGCACTTCTAACTAAATTAAATTCCTTCATGGGAGGACACACAAAGACACACACCCCCACAAACATATATGTATATACTCGTCTAATGGTTTCTTCCCAAGTATTTAGCAATAAATGCTTAAACATAGGAAGAAACGATTAAAAAATAACACAGCAGTAACAAATTCCTGGATACAAAAGCATCAGGAAGCAGAACAACATTGTTTCCCCCCTTTATAACCAGTTACAGCGAAGGTCACTTGAATATCCAAATTTGAAAATTAGCCAACATGGTATGATTAGACAACTTCAACGTGACCTATGAGATAGCAGGTTTGAAAAAGAGGACATAAAAAAATGGGGCTTAACTTGACCTCATTCAAATACTTTTGAACCCCCTAGCAGGACAATAAGCTAATCAAAGTCCAGATTCAGATTGACTTTTGCATGAAAATAGACATATTATACATGCATGCTTTACCACCTAGACCAATGAATTGAGAAATGTCTAACCCTCAATTGTATGTTACCAAAATGCTTTTATCCATCAGTTGAATGAATTTTTCATAACTGAGATGAGTTCAGCTCCTAATAAGGAAGGAAACTCATACTTGTCACTTAAAATTATTTGTGTAAATATGTATATGCAACTACAAAATACAAAGCAAACTACAATGGGCCTATGATTTATTTATTTTTTTTGATAAGTAACACAATGGGCCTATGATAAGTTGATAACTGTAGCAAGAACATATAGAGGAGCTCACTTAAAAGCTAGACATTTTGAAAAAACAATAATCAGATGAGCATCAATTTGAAGATACCAAGCATGAAGCAAAACCTGCAGCAGAGTGACACAATGCTGTGTCAGCCCAATGGTTTTGAACGGCATTGAGAACCATCCATTCCAAACAAATTCATCGTCAGGATTTTGCAAGGGAAGACGACTCGGGAAAGGCCGAGTGATATCTCTTGTCTCACAAAAGTAGTGCTTTCCATCAATATCAAGCTCGGTTAATTCTTGAACATTCTTCACTTCTCCTTTACCTTGGGGTTGAGGATTTTGAAGTGATATTTTGATCCACTGGCTCTCAATCACCGTATATACACACCCTCCACCGGGCAGGTTTGGAATGCTTGCACTTAACTTCGTTGCAACGAGTAGCAAACCAAAGTTTCCCAAGGCGGCATAACCCAAAATCGCCCTGGCATATGTTAAATTCTTATACAGCCATTGTGATCCATTCGTAATGTAATCTAAAGCCTTTTTTTCAGATTCAAATATGTCAACACCCAATTTTGCATTGTAGCGCAAGGCACCAGTTGTTGGATCAACATATATCACCTGAGTATCAGTCCTGGAAGACAAGCTAGCAATGATATATACTTCACTAGTATCCAGTGTAAGAACAATCACAGATGTATCCCTCCCATTCCGGACTGCAACACAGCACCAGGAAATATGAAAAGCATGCATAATATTAGAGTGATGCCATGATTGAAGCAAAATTTTTCAGAGTATTCATGTGACAAGAAAACTCAAAAAGTAAGAGCCTTTGCTTTGTGAATAAATAGTAAGAAGAAACCTAGTTAATTAAAAAAACTCAGTCTGACATCTGTCAATATGACCATAACAAAAAATGAACTATGACAGCCATATTAACAACAAAAAAATGACATTTTGCCTGCCATATAAAGAAGTAAAAAACTTTGGGGACGCAACAATGAAATAAGAACATAAATGCCTGAGTGTCTATAGATTGCCAATTTCTTTTGCTGGCAAAGCAGCATGCACAGAATGGACTTCTAGTCTTCTAGAGGGCACCATATCCACCTTGTGTGGATCTGAGTGTATAACGTACTATGCCTTCGTTTTCTTCACTTATATTTTTGGAGGGAGCAGTACCAACAATCTTTTTTTTTTTCATATTAACAAAAATTACATTTGCCACTACAAATGTGTGTGCATACATAATATAATAGGTGATAGGGGATTCTGCAGATGTAATATTTTCTTGCATTTTACCACTGAATCCAATTAAGCTTTTCGTTGTCCACGACCATCTCTCTCTATCTCAAATTCCTAAAGGACTAAACAGACTGCTGAGTAATTGAGTATGTGGCTAACTAACTCACATAATTTGGAATCCGTCTTTTGCACGCGAGGTTGTTCGTTTTTTAACATTAGGTTGTCCTCATTGCTGCTGCCTTGTTTCACACCCCAGACTGGTTTTGCACAGAAAGTCACAGCATCAACAAAATGTAAGATGTTTTCCTTCAATTTTTGGTTAACTTTCTTCTATCTTTAACTGATGAAAGTTTCTTTACTGGCGATTTTTTCAACTTGAGATTCTCACAAACATCTGTTATACCTAGTTCCACTTCAAGCTAACTTTCTTCTAGACAACATATGCCCTTGATGCATGCCCTCATGAAATCCCAGTTCTATAGTAGAGATTCTGTTGGTGGAAGACGGGTTAAAAAAAAAAAAATCCTTGCTGAAACTGCTGCTTGTTGAATAATTCACTTGAACAAAAACTACACAGCAAATCTCACTGCATATTATGCATTAAACCTCCAATAAACTCGAATCAACCATCATACATGCGCGCATTGTATAAGCTAATGGTTCCTCAACCAAATGCCCACTCTATTTGGCCGCAGTTTTCTTCATTTTTATTTTGATGATGAAGATTGCTATAATTACTAGCACCGTTATTGTCATTTAAGAGTCTTAGTCCTTTCATCCATTGAAAATTAGGCTATCCTCATTGTAATCAGAGTAAATGGTCGTAAATTTACATTTTCTTCCGCCAATTTTTTGCATGAGACGGCTTCTATACATGGCATCCCTAGAGGCTAGCAGCATGAGTTCCTATGACGTCTAACCATGTTAGACCTAGATCTATATTGACACGAATTTTAAGAGATGCATTTGATTTCAACGATTTGGATCTCAACAAACCTTTTTTTCTGAAATACCGGCATGGGAACACATGCACCAATGTCAAGTCTAGTGATCATAAAACACACATCAGACTTGTTTAAGTAGCAATCAACGAATATTTGGACAAATGCATTACATTTGTGGCTACCTCATCATGAAAATACCGGAGCTTATAGATGCTACCATAGTTAGCAAATAGCACGAACAAGAAGATCTACGGATCCAAGCTATCATATTAAGGCAAGTAAGTAAATATCAAATAAACAAAAATACTTGCCTTCACGGGCTTCCTTTTTTCTTAGATGATTAAGAATTCGTGTTTTCAGACTTAGAAACATATCAGACACGCTGAGTCGGAAATAATTAGCGCATCAAACTGAGGTTGAGAGTTAAAAACCTCGAATAATTAGGAGATGCATAAAGAAAAAATGAGGTACATAGATAGAGAAGCTGACCAGGTGATTCCATGAGCTCGAAATCGAACCGACGAGTCTTGGATAGCTCCGTCGACTTTACGATCCCTGGACATGTAGAGAGGGAAAGCGATCCATAAGAAAATTCGATCGTCGAACGCTCGTATTATAGAGAAATGAATTCGCAGAGCCAGAGCGAGAGAGAGAGGGAGCGCTGGACGCTCCGGTGAATTGCGACAACGGAGAGATGCGGTACGGCAGACACAACGGACGTTAAAAAGCGGAGAGAGAGAGAGACAAATTTACCAAAACTATTCAAAGGAATCAATACAAAGCGATTGGTTTACGCTTGTTTAGTTATTATTTATTAGAATTTTTTGTTTTATTTTGTGTAAAAAAAAATTTAAAAAAATAGAATTATTAAATTAGATTAAATGAATTAATCTGCCTAATTATCTTTCCGATAGAGAAAAATGAAAACGATGTGGTTGTGAGAATGATCTTTGTTTTATTTAATAAAGCACATTTATTCGTTGTGAGTTTCGATTAATACAAATGCCCTTTTTTTGGACCCATTAATACAAAGGCTATTTGGACAAAAACACACATATATATATATATATGTTACGTGAAAGTAACATACAAAAGTAGGTTTGCTTAATTATTTTTTTGTTTTAAGAATTAATTTTTAGTTAATAATAATGTAATACTTTTGGGTATAAATCTATTTTCTAATTAAAATTTAATAGTTACTCATAATATTGTAAATGAAAAATTATTACACATTTTCATTTATTATAAAAATAAAACATTAATAAAAATAATAATATAGTTCCATAAAAAAATATTTTTCATTGTTTTATGATATTTGGTTGAGAATATTTTAATTATAAGATGGGTTTAAGATGACGATTTAGAATTTTCCTCATTTTACATTTTCTAAATGGTAAGTATATTAAAATACTTATATTTGTTCTCCTTCAGTTTTTTTGAATTTGTATAAACTTGAATATTTTATAGTTTTGTTGATAATTTTTCAATAATATTTTTAATATATGATCGATGTTCTTATAAAATATATTTTTAATTCAAAATAATTGAACAGCATTTATATATATTATAAATATCATTTTTTTATATTTATTTTCCCTTACCCGCCTTAATATTTTTGGTAGTTAAGACCTATATATTGTATATTAATTATATTTATTCGCTCTTTTGATATGTGAATAAATTAATTATTTTATATACAATACATAGTGTATTTTATTCTTAATTATTTTATTAAGATTTATTTGTTATTTTTAATACTTGTTAATTTTCTTTTTATTTAAAAATTAAATACAAAACATATATAATATATGTTTTATATTTATTAGCTTTTTATTTCATATTATTATGTTCTTTAATTTTTTTTCCTTTTTAATCTCTCTCTAATTGTCCTTTCCAAACAATTATCATTTTCTTTGTTTTCAAAACAATAGATATTTTATTCCATTAAAAAAAAATAATAGACATTTTCTGTACTTCTCCAACTTTCTTCGTTTATGATTCTCTTTCTCTCACCTGCACTCTAATATCTCTCTCTCTCTCTCACTTTCCATTTTCAAAGCTCTTATTTCGAACGGTAGTTTTCTCCTTCTCTAATTTCTCTCTCTTGCGCACTTTTACTTTCTGTTAAGGACGTATTTTACAGTCTAATTTATCAATTCCCGATCGATCGGAACTCGCAAAAGTAAGAATAAGGATAATCAGTATTCGGGACCGCTCCGACGATCAAGTCAGTTAAAGAGAATATGATAAAAAGAAATTTGTTGAAGGAATTATCAGAATATACCTCGTTTCGGTTTTGGTTCAATCTTATTTATAAGTGTTTCTCTTGAGAGGCAGTTTTATGATAAAAGATTTATTAATAGGGACATCACTCGATTGTCATCCTTGAGAAGAAAAACCTAATCTGATATTGCTTGTCTCATCGCATTAATTGGATATTTCCTTAATTAATGCTCATTCAGACCCTTTTGGAGAGGGACATTAAATGTTGCCCTATCCTCATTCAATCTAGCAATTAATAATACGTGTTTATAGCATTTACGCATTTAAGAGGGGAAATCTGTAGATCGGCAATTGTCTGGTTGTTCATAAATGCGAAAATGATCATGATGTGAGATGGATCCAGAAGATATGCCAATAAATGAACCGTTGTTTCTGACATTAGCGTGTCCTCGAAGCCGGTTTATTTTATTCTTCTCTATTCAGGATAGCCAGTGACTCGGATTATCTCTGATTCCGGTATTTCTAGTTGAATTTGGACACGTGTCATCTGGGTTCAGATCACGGGCCTCGGGCCCAACTTTTTTGGGCTTAGGTTTGTTGCCAACTATCCTTTCATTACCCCACGAATTTTTATCGAATGTACTTCGATGGAGATTCTAAACGCTTTAGGGATACTGCCTTCCTTTTCTTTGTCTACGTTCTCCTTCAGTATTGGACAATATTCTCTTAAATCTCCTTCCGAGCGGGAAGACTTGGTCGAATATACCCGGGCTGTTCTAGTTAGTATGTTGTTTCGTTTACCGGTTGGACTTTTGGGGACGATTTGAATTCTGATCAATTAATGCCGGGTCATACTCTTTTGTATTTCGTTTCCGAACCGTTAGTGACGTTTCTGGTTGTGTTGTTGGCCCACAATCAGCTCGTGACATGCACGCGCGAGATTGTCATTATCTGATCTGTCATTTCGGCGCACGCTTCTTACCTCTGATTGGTCAGCTTCGAGGATGCCCCTTGTTCCCAAGGGTCACTGTTGCCCAGATGACTAACACAAGAGGGGGGGTGAATTGAGTTGTACTAAAAAATTAACAATTATAAATCAAATATATAATATAAAATATAAACAAAATATGAAACAGTAATAAATATAAAGAGTAAAAGTAAGAGAGAAGCAAACTCAGTATGTTAACGAGGTTCGGCCCCACTGCTTACGTCCTCGCCTCAAGCTACCCCTTGAGGATCCTCAAATCCACTATTCAATCTCTTTTAGGTGGAGATATAAACCTATTACACCTTTGAGCAGCACCGCTCCAAAGAATCCGTGTAGAACACACTTTACACTTCCAATCACCTCACACTTGGTGATTTAACTATTCCCCGTGTAGAACACCTTCTACACTTCCAATCACCTCACACTTAGTGATTTAACTATTCCCCGTGTAGAACACCTTCTACACACCCAAGGGTTATACGCACCCTCTTACAAATACAAGGGTTGATAGTAGGTAGACTATCAAAGTACACTCATCAATGAGTGAGATAGAAACAATACAGCGCAACATATATCTCTCTCAACAAGAATAAGAATTACGGCTCAAAACTTTAGAAAAGAGAGAATGAGAGCTTTGAAGGAATGATGCAAAACTTAGCAATAGATGTGTAAGCTCTTATTATCTATTTTGTAAAACTTAAGTGAGCTATTTATAGGCAAATGAGTTTTCAATTTCAAATTTGAAAAGATTCCCATGTCAAAAACATCATCATTCACTTTTCAAAAATTTCAAATCTAATTTTTTTACTTTTTGCATGTGACAAAAGGAGTACACTTTACTTTTTAAAAATTTCATTACTTTTTGCATATGACAAAAGGAGCACACTTTACTTTTCAAAATTTTCAAATAAAAACATCTACCTTTTGCATAAGTCAAAAAAAGCATCCACCACTTTTGAAAATATTCAAATAAAATATGCACATGTGAAAGATGACAATCAATCATCTTAATATTTTCAAAGTTCAAACCTTTAATCATGTCATGCACATGTGAAAGATGACAATCAATCATCTTTCAAACTTTTCAAAATTTAATTTTCAAAATATTCATGCATATGTGGAAAATGTATTTTAATGTTTTATGATAAAATATTAATTTTGAGCCTTAATCCTAATTTTGAATTTTTAAGAGATTTACAACATTACTCTATGATTTTAATGTGAACTTGTTCCCTTCTTGCTCATGCTTGCTTCCTTGATGTGCTTGATTCTATTGTGTGGACAACTTGAACTTGAGACTCCTTTATTCTTTGAATTCATTTGTTATCATCAAAATTCATGTGTAAATTTACACGAAACTTGAAACTTTGGATTCAACAATCACGTTTGAGGACATGGCGTCAGTGTCGCTTCATTTCCTGCTCACTTTAAATTTGGTTTCTGGGTATAAATTACCCAAAAATCCCATTATTGTTCTTCCTTCTCTATTTACTTTTTCAGACTCACTTTTCGCTGTCTTCCTGCTCTTCTGCTGTTCTTCCTTCTTATACTCATTTCTTCGCCGTTTCCTTGTTCTTCCGCTGCATTTCCTCCTTCACTTATATTTCTTTATCTAACTCTTGTTTCCATGACTTCTTCTGATCCATGCCCTTTCTTTGCGGGGAATGGCTGGACTTCTTCTATACAGTCCTCTGACGTGGACGCGCTTAGGAAGAAGCATCGTGTTTCCTGGCGGCATTCCCTGTAAGCCCCAGGGGATGGCGTTAGGGCTTGCGAATGCAATGGAAGGGCCCAAAAAGTTACCCTTTTTTACCTCATGTTCTCGAAGGGTTTTCGCCTTCCTTTCATCCATCCCGTCCGAGAAATTCTTCACTTCTTGGGCTTAGCCCCTGCCCAACTATTGCCGAACGGGTGGCGTATTCTTTTGGCCACCTGTGTGGCGTTTCGGATTGTTCTTTCTGGAAGGAACGATCCTTATCCCGATTTAACTGCTTGAGAATTCTTTTCGATGTATCGACTCCTTCGTCGGGATGGGAATGTCGCCGGTTTCCAAATAAAGCCAAAGTGTCGACTGATTCGAATGGAGGAGAGGCATTCAAGTGTCCGAGACTACCACAAGAAATTTTTCTTTGTCTATGGCAGGGATTGGGAATTCCCAAAGGGTGAGAGGAATGAATTCCCAGTCCAAAAGGATTGGGACTTTTTCCCTTCACCGACGCATATGGAGATTACTCTCACGGCCCAGGAAACCAATAGGATGAAGGCCGTCCTTTCCTAGGGGGTAGAGGATCCCGATCGACTGTGGTCCGACGCCCTTCTGACCGAGGAGAACATCGAAGAGTTTCTGACCCGACCAGACCGGTCTTATGCTAATGGTCAAAACTTCTTCAACATTCTTGAGGAGCCCCCTACTTCTTCTCGCAAGCGGGCCTCTGATCGAGAGGCTCAGAAAGAAAGGCATACAAAAAATTGTCACGGCGAAGCCACTTCAAGCCGTGGTGCCCGTCCTAAGAAACAGAAGAAGGGGAAGGGTTCGTGGATCGAGGATTAGGACGAGTGTATTCCCCTTATGGATTCTCCAATTCGTAGTCCTGAGCAGGCCTCCTCGTCGACATCTTCGGACGGGCTCCAATTCCTGGAGACCGAGCGGATAAGGTCTGAGGCTAGGAGGGTTGTCCTCAAAGCCCAGATAGAGGCAACCGACGCGGCGGGGATCAAGTCATAGGATGGAGAAGACATCGACCGGGCCTTACAAGAGTCTCTAGATCGTGCTGCCGAACTTTCTGCTGGTGCCATGCCTTTCACGCAAGTCTTCCTGCAGGAGTCAGAAGAGCAAGTTGCCAGGGCAAACCAATTGCCTACTTCTCCTCCTTCTTCTTCTTCTGAGCACCACTCGGATGCTTCCAAGGGCGAGGATGAAGTTGAAAGCGAATCCGATTCCGAGGGCGATCAAGGGGGAGTCAGCCAGCAAGGACAGGAGCAAGATAAAGACGAAGGATGCCAAGGAAGGGCCAGACCCGGTGATACTGGCCTTCCCGTGGAAAGGACACACGGGTAGACTTTGAATGAGGGTGGAAAACCTTTCGTCGAGCTCGATGAATCTCTTGAAGGTCCACTCCCTACTTTTGAGAGGGGGTCGACTTCGGGGGTTCAGTTTGATGGTAGACAAACGTCTCCGGACTTGGAAATTCCTACCCGACCTCCTTCCCCTTTTTAATTTCGGAGTGGGGTTGCGGTGCTCGGTCGTTTTTTCAAGTCAGAGTTGGAAGGAGGGCATCAAGCCAATGAAGCTGATTCAGAGCGTCCATCGCGTTTTGAGCAAGCCAAGGCGGACACTTCCGAGCGAGTGGCCAAAATGCTAGAACCCCTACTGACACAGGTTTGACTTGTAGGTTTTGTCAGATTTTACGTAGTCTTTTGGTTCCGAGCTGATAATTTCTTTTCCTTGTGTTCAGGTTGCCAAGGAAATATCCCAGGCTGTGGGTTCCGAGTTGGCAGAGCTTGTCGAATTCAATAATGAGCTCGGAACCGTCTGCAAGTTTGGGCTCTATAAGTTGCAGCAGGCGAAAGATCAACTCGAACTATCGCAGAAAATTTGCGGGGGTCTGATCAAGACGGTCGAGGTGCTAGGGGCCGACAAGAGCAGGCTAGAGAAGGCCAACGCTTCTCTTCGAGCTGAATTGGAGGCGGCCTGGGATTCGCTGGCGATAGCCCATCGAAGGAACGCCCGACTTGTAGATGCCAGATCGGCCACCGAGTAGGACAAGATTCTTCTTCAATCTGAGTTGACTGCTCGGACAGCGAAACTAGCTGCTTCTACCCAAATTCTTTCATTGAGGGAACAAGAGCTGGCAATTTCCAAGCAAACTCGAATTGCTCGGGAGGAGGAATTGGCTGGCTTGGAGCACGCCCGAGAGACTTTAGGGGTGGAGCTGACAAGGTCTGAACAAATCCGAGCTGGAGGAGACTCGTCATGCTTTAGAGGAGGCCCGTTCAAGAATGGCTGATTTTGAGCAACAGATATCTCGAGTGGTGGCCATTCGCAACTAGGCCTGGGGGTATGGTTATGCTGAAGGTCTCCGTCGAATAGGAGCCCAGCTTTGGGTAGACCCTCAGTTCAACCCCCACAACATAGGTCCGAAGTCTCTTCGGCGGGGCCAAATTGCGAAAAGATTTGTGAAGAAGATCGGGAAGCGCGGCTACCCACTTTTTGATGACTTGAATCCTCCTCCTCCCCCTCCTGAGGCTTAACCTTGTCACTGTGTCGACTTTTTTCTGTTGTAATTTTTTTTTGTAACCGAATATATAACATTCGAGACATTGGCTTCAGAATATATATCATTCGAGACATTGGCCTTTCTTTAGATGCTTCGTTCGCTCTATATACCCCGTAAATTTTTGTTTAAGTGTAAACTTAACCAAAAAAAAAATTCAAGTGTAATGTGCGTTCTTGAGGTCGAGATTCAAGAGTTGTGAGTTGTTTCGCGTGGGTGGGTTGACCGACCTCGCGGGATTTGAGTGTTACTTCACGTGGGTGGGTTGACCGACCCCGCGGGACTTCGAGAGTTACTTCACGTTGGTGGTTTTACTGACCCTGCGGGATACGAGATTTACTTCGCATGGGTGGGTTAACCAACCCCGTAGGACTTCGAGAGTTATTTCGCATGGGTGGTTTGACCGACCCCACGGGATTTGAGATTTACTTCGCGTGGGTGGATTGACCGACTCCGCGGGATTTCGAAAGTTACTTCGCGTGGGTGGTTTGACTGACTCCGCGAGATTCTTACTTCGCGTGGGTAGGTTGACCGACCCCACGGGACTTCGAGAGTTACTTCGCGTGGGTGGTTTGACAGTCCCCGCGGGATTCCGTGATGAGAACTTTATAATTTATAATGCATTGGATATTAATAACAACGGGTTTTTTATAATTTCAATAAGTAAAATACATCGGTAAACGTTATGCATAGTACCTCTTAAGCCTCTCACTATTCCAGGGGTGCGGTAAGCCGGTCCCGGATCTGTCCCTGAGTTGGTAAGATCCGGGCCTATTTGTTGCTGTTATCATGTAGGGCTCTTCCCATTTCGGTTATAGTTTTTCTTATGTTGGCGTTGTAACGCTCGTTTGTCTTAGTACTAAGTCTCCGATTCTGAAGTTGCGCGGTGTTTTGCCTGTGGGAGTTCAGACTGTTGTGCGATATGCCCAAAGGACTCCTGGTAGTTCATCGGCCCACGCTCCTTTGTGCATTCCGAGTCTTTTCTTCAGCGTATTGAGGATTGTTTTGTTGGTCGTCTCAGCTTGCCCGTTAGCCTATGGGTGGCCAGGCGAAGAGTATTTCACTTTGATTTTCAGTTCAGAGTACCACTCTCGGTAATGATTGTAATCGAACTGCTTTCCGTTGTCTGATATTAAGTTCTGAGGTATCCCGAATAGGCAAACAATCGATTTCCATAAGAATTTTGTGAACGCTGGAGAGGTAATGCTGGCGAGAACTTCGGCTTCTACCCAATTTGTGAAATAATCCACTACTACCACAATGAATTTAGTTCCTCCTCTCCCGACTGGGATTGGCCCTATAAGATCTAACCCCCATTGATCAAAAGGCCAGTGGAATGTTATCGAGGCGAGTTCCTCCGACGGGGAATGTAATATCGGGCTATACTCCTAACATTTTGGACATTTCTTAACGAAATCCTTCGCTTCTTGGAGCAAACATGGCCAGTAATACCCTGCACAAGTTATGTGGGCATCTAGTGTCTTAGCCTCCGTGTGAGCCCCGCAAATTTCTTCATGAATTTCGGCGAGTATATACTGTCATTCTTCTTTTGTCACACACCTGAGTAACGGTTCGGAGAAACCCTTCCTGTATAACGATTCGTCAACCAGAGTGAACTTGGCTGATCTATTCTTTATCTTGTGTGCTTGATCCGGGTCAGGTGGTAACATGCTTGTCCGGAGATATTCGATAATATCGGTTGCCCAGTCGGGATCTGCGGCTGTCACCATTCTAACTTCGCTGCCGATAGAGGGGATGTCTATTGTTCTGACCTATGTGTTCTCTGGGGGCGGACGCTCGTCTTTTCCTGATGCTATTTTTGCCAATCGATCTGCTAAATTATTTTCTTCTCTTGGGATCCACAGCAGACGAAATCATCTAAATCGATCTCTCTCGATGCATACTTGCTTCAGATATTTTTTCAACTTTTTGCTCATTATGATGTATTGACTGAGTACTTGATGAAATACTATTTGAGAATCGGTTCGGGCTTCCAGCTCCATCGCGCCGAGGATCCAGGCGATTGTCATTCCAATTATAAGGGCCTCATATTCTGCTTCGTTGTTGGTCACTCTAAAAGTCGGGCCTCTAACGTAGTTGTGCTGGGAACCCTGGTTGGTGATGATATGTACCCATGCTCTGCCTCCAGCTCGACATGAGGACCCGTCAACATATAACTGCCATGATTGTTCCTGAGGTTTAATGGGGATCTCTTCTGGGAACCCAATGTATTCTGCTACAATATCCGCCAGTGCTTGTGCCTTCATTGCCGCCCTGGGTTGAAACATCAAGCATGATACCTCCGGTCACTCTGAAAATCGACCGGAGGTATCAGGCTTCTAGAGAATGGTTCTGAGGGGCTGATCGGTCATTACTTTTATGGTGTGAGCTTGGAAGTAAGGACGCAGTCAGCGTGCTGCCGTCAGCAAGGCGAATACCATCATCTCCGTTCAGGGGTACGTGGCTTCTGCTCCTTGAAGAGCTTTGCTAACATAGTAGACAGGCTTCTGTCCCCGATCAGTTTCTCTTATTAGGACCGCAGATGTTGCATGAGATGAGACTGCCAAGTAG
Organism: Platycarya strobilacea; assembly: GCA_036898215.1. NCBI lineage: Eukaryota > Viridiplantae > Streptophyta > Magnoliopsida > Fagales > Juglandaceae > Platycarya > Platycarya strobilacea. The sequence continues at coordinate 40,360,854 of CM072545.1, read as the reverse complement.
GCCACAAGAGTTTCTCCAGGAGCTGTTTGGCTAAGTAGTGGAGGGCATGTCAGATAGTCTTTCAGTTGTTCGAATGCTTGCTCACATGATGTGTCCCACTTGTGTGTTTTTCGGAGAACTTGAAAAAAGGAAAGGCATCGATTTTTTGATCTTGCTATGAACTGGCTGAGAGTGGCAACTCGTCCAGCCACTCGTTGGACTTCCTGCAGGTTCCTCGGGGAAACCATTCCGAGGATAGCCTGTATTTTCTTGGAGTTGGCTTCAATTCCTCGTTCGGAGACCATGTAACCTAAGAACTTCCCGGATTCGATCCCAAAGGTGCACTTGGAGGGGTTGAGTTTCATTTGATAATGCCGCAGAATGGAAAAGGCCTCTCTTAGGTCCACCAAATGGTCGTTAGGGCAGTGGCTCTTGACTAGGAGGTCATCGACGTAAACCTCCATGTTTATTCCGATTTGGTTTTTGAACATACGATTGACTAACCGTTGATAGGTCGCCTCTGCGTTCTTAAGTCCAAAAGGCATTGTGGTATAGCAATAGAGTCCCCGATCTGCAATGAACGCCATTTTTTCCTCATCGTCTGTGTTCATTTTGATTTGATTATAACCTGAATATGCGTCCATGAAACTGAGGAGAGAGTGCCCAGCAATTGAATCCACAATGAGGTGATACGCGGCAGAGGGAAGCTATCTTTAGGGCAAGTTTTGTTCAAATCGGTGAAGTCTACGCACATTCGCCATTTCCCACTTGTCTTTTTTACCAATACTACATTAGAAAGCCATTCCGAGTAATGAACTTCTCAGATGAATCCGACGGTCAAGAGCCTGTCAACTTCTTCCGCTATGGCAGGATACTTTTCGTCATAGAAGTTTCTTCTCTTTTGTTTAACTGTCCGAATTGTCGAGTTGACACATAGCCGGTGTTCTATTATAGACCTGTCGATTTCGGACATGTCAGCATGCGTCCAAGCGAATACGTATTTGTACTCAATGAGGAGGTTCTTGAGTTCTGCGTTTATTCTCGGATCCATTCTGATTCCCACTCGCACCGTCCGGTCCAAGTTGTTATGATCGACCGGAATCAGTTCCAGAGGTTCGTTGGTTTCCCTCGTCCCTGATTTCATCATCCAAAGCGCTCGGGGAGGAGCAAGCGTGAGCTTGGTATTCTCACCTTTTAGGGAGATTGTAGTCACGGAATTGATTTTGTATTTCAATTATCGAGCGTAGCATTCCCTAGAGGTGACTTGTTCTCCTCTGACCTCACCTATTTCTCTATCGGTCGGAAATTTCATCTTGAGGTAGTAGGTAGAAGTGACTGCTTTCAGATTGTTTAGGGTCGGCCTCCCTAAGATAACATTATATGAGGAGGGGGCTTTCACTACCAGAAATTCGGTCATGATTGACATGGTTCTAGGTGTGGAATCCATCAAGATCGGAAGCTTTATCACGCCTTTGGGGTGTATTGATTCACCCGTAAATCCTTTAAGGGGGGCTTAGATGGGCTGGAGTTGATTGGGATCGATTCCCATTTGTATAAAGGCCTCCCAAAACAAGATATCGGCCGAACTTCCGTTGTCAACCAGTATCCTTTTAACCATGAAATTGGCCACCAATACTGATATTACCAACGCATCGTCGTGTGGAAAGGCAATGCTCTTTTCATCCTGTTCGCTAAAAACGATTGATTCTCCCTTATGGCCCGAGTCTCCTTGTCTCGGTGTTCTTCCCAGAGTGTAAACTTCTTCATACCTGGCTCTTCGTGCATGCGCCCTTTGAGAGGAAGATGTAGTCCCTCTTCAAGATGGTCCTCCAATGATGGTTCTGATCTCGCCCGGCGGGTGGTTAGATGCAGGCTCGCCCTGGTGTCGGCTCGATTCTCATTCTCGAAGGAGGGGGAACCTTGAACGGGTCTTTTCTCTTCGATCGCTTAGCTGTTCATCTCTTTGTTTATTCTTCAAAGCCTGGCAGTCTTCCGTGTTGTAACCCGTGGTCTTGTGATATTCACAGTAGATACTTCCCCTCTTTCTTTTAATGGATTCCCGTCTCGATTCAGATTGGTTCTGGTTTTCTACTGTCAAGTTGGATTGAGGCCATGATGATAGTCTGTGTTCCCGTGGGGGGTTTCTTCTTCTTGTTTCATCTGGAAACTTCTTCCTGGCTCGATGTTGGCTGGAACTTTCTCCAGTATTGGTTGCTGTTCGGTTATGCTGCCGGAGTTCTCCTCGTCGTGGGGCTACCAGGGCTTCAAGTGTATCTTCAGCATTGATGAACCCGTCAGCTTGATCCATAAACTCGTTCAAAGTTGTGGGAGTCTTATGAGCTATCTCCGCCATAAAAGGGCTCATGGGCCATATGCCACCCAAGAAAGTTGCTAGGGTAATTTTTTCATCTTGGTTGTCGGTCGTCATTCTTTCTTTGTTGAACCTGGTCAGGTACCCTTTTAGGTTCTCTCACTCTCCTTATTTGACGGTCAATTAGTACGCCGCAGGGCACCTTCTTTTCCTATTGGCCATAAATTAGGTGGTGAAGTGTCGGGCTAATATTTTGAAGCTATTGATTGATCTCGGAGGAATGGTTCCGAATCATGTCCTAGTCTTTCCCTTCAATGTGAGAGGGAACGCTTGACATGCTACTTCGTCGAAAGGGAACGCTTGACATGCTACTTCGCCGGGATAACCATGTAGGCTAACGTGTGCTTTGAAGGCTTTCAGGTGTTCCACGGGATCCTGAGATCCATCATACGGCTCCACTTGCGGGACTTTGAATCTAGACGGGAGAGGGACGGCCAGGACGTCTATACTGTAGGGTGTCCCTATACTCCCTTGCGAGGAGACGCGCCCTTCAGCCGGGCTGATTAATTTTGCCATTTCAGCATACTTGTCTCCTAACTCTTTTAACTCGGAGTGCATCCGGCGTCATTCTTCTTCGGAGGCCTCGTTTTCCTCAGGATGCTGAGAGCTCACGTTCTCCTCGGGATTGATCTCGCCACGGGCCGATATTTCTTCACGGGGTTGCCGAAGGGCGGCGTTCTCCTCTCTCAGCTTCCTCACAATTTATTCCAGCACTTCTAGTCGTTTTTCCATGGCCGGGTCTAAATGTTGAACGTGTTCGGTCGTTTGGGATAATGGTATGGTAGACATGCAAAAAGTATGTTTATCAAAGAAGATATCCCACAGACAACGCCACTATTAAAGACGTATTTTGCAGTTTGATTTATCAATTCCCGATCGACCGAAACCTGAAAAAGTAAGAATAAGGATGATCGGGGTCCGAGACTGCTCTGAAGATCAAGTTAGTTAAAGAGAATATGATAAAAGAAATTTGTTGAGGGAATTGTCAGAATGTACCTCGTTTCGGCTTTGGTTCAGTCTTATTTATAAGTGTTTCTCCTGAGAGGCGGTTTTATGATAAAAGATCTATTAATTGGGGCATCACTCGATCGTCATCCTTGAGAAGAAAAACTTGATCTGATCCTGTCTGTCTCATCGCATTAATTGGATATTTCCTTAATTAATGCTCATTCAGACCCTTTTGGAGAGGGACATTAAATGCTGCCCTATCCTCATTTAATCTAACAATTAATGATGCGTATTTATAGTATTTGCGCATTTAATAGGGGAAATCCGTAAATCGGCAATTGTCTGGTTGTTCATAAATGCGGGAATGATCATGATGCGAAGTGGATCCACAAGATATTCCAATAAATGAACCGTCGTTCCTGACATTAGCGTGTCCTCGAAGCCGATTTATTTTCTTCTTCTCTATTCGGGATAGCTAGTGATTCGGATTATCTCTGATTTCGGTATTTCTAGTTGAATTCGGACACGTGTCATCTGGGTTCAGATCACGGGCCTCGGGTCTAACTTTTTTGGGCTTGGGTTTGTTGCCAACTGTCCTTTCACTTTCCATTTTTGAAGCTCTCATTTCAAATTGTAGTATTCTCATTCTCTAATCTCTTTATTCATTAGTCTTCTCCATTAGGATTTGAATAACAAGCCTATTTTCGTGCAATACATCTTCTCTACCTCTCCCTATTTTCGCTTTCTCCAAGTCTTCGAGCCACACCCATCCATTACCTCTTCTCTCCCTCTCCCAATTTTTGATTTCTGCAAACCCTAGGCTCAAAAATCCGTGCGATATCTCTATTCTCCCTCTCCCCATTTTCGATTTCTTCAAACCCTAGGCTCAAGATCTTGGAATTTCATCTTCTCAAAAGAGAAACATCAAGGTAAGAACACCTTAATCCCTTTTTCGCTGGTGTATTTTGATTTCAACTATAGTTTAATAAAGTAAGGATTTTGTTAATGCTTCAATTTTTACTTCCAACCAAGGATTTTCTCTGCTCTCCAGCTTCTTAAGCCGAATCCGAATTTACCTTTTGTCAAATCCATTTTGTGTTTTACAAAGAGATTCATCAAATATATAAAGCCTAACTTAGATTTCTTTAGTTGGATTGTTGTTTAATGCTAACTAAACCATTTATAGTTAAAAGCTTGTATTTTTCAGATTTTTACCTCTTTTATTCCATTGTGAGATTTATTTAATTCATGCTTTAGTCTTGTTAGTCGTGTATGTTGAAAGAAGCTATTTGATGTTCCATGTTGATCATTTTGAATAATTGGACTTCTGTAAAATAAACTTATTGACCTTTTATGTAATTTTCTTGAAATGCCATGTATTTTGAAATGGACTATTGTAATATTCTGTTATTGGTATTTGAAATGTGTAATATTTATCAGTATATGATTTTAAAGGGTAATTGCAGAAGCAGGATCTAAGTGGCTGAATTTAGGGTCACATCATGTAGTAATTTTTAGTCCTCTGGCTGCATGTAGTCCTTTGGTTTTAAGGGTCACGGCACAAATCTAGGTATAGTAATTTTTAGTATTCTTCTCCACTAAAATTTAGGGGTGTAATTGCAGAATCATATGAAATGCATTGATGGTGTTTGGGGTTTGTAATTGTTATGATTGGATGGATTGTTTTGTTTAGTTGGAGGAGTTTTATGCATATTGTTGGGTGGATATAAGTGGTTGTTGGAGTTGGGTTTATTTTCTGAAAAACTATCATTTGAATGCTTTATGTCAGTGTGGCGTAATAACCAGGCTGTTGGGCTGGTCAACATATCAGAAGTATGTTGTTTGGCTTGAAGTTGTTGTAGTTCTAATGCTTTAAATCTGGGACAGTTTGATGAAAGAGAATTTGCTGGCTTCTAATGTATGGATTTGGATTTTTAAAAAAATCCTTGATGGAAGATTTTGTATCAACAACATTTATTGAATATTTTGTAGTAATAATCAATGGCTATTTTTCAATGTTCTTTGTAGTGTTATTTTTTTATGCTGGGTTTAAAAAACAATTATGGGTATTCTTTTATTGTTCTTAACTTTGCTTGTTTCTATTTAGTTTTTTTTTCTTCTGTTTTGTTGTCTCTTTGTTAATTTTAGGTTTTCTTATTTTTACTTTTGCATCAACGAAAAGAGGGGATTCGAAATTAACTTGGAAGGTACATGCAGTTTGTAGCAGTTTTTGGTACATTTAAAAGAGATTTTTTTTTTTTTGGTACTATCTCTTCATGTACACACATAAATAGTTATATAAATTACTTCTTCATACATGCAACTTGTATTAGTTTTTGGTACATTTGAATGAGATTTTTTTTGTATTGTCTCTTAATGTACACACATAAATAGTTATATAAATTACTTCTTTATGTCCACTTTATATTTTTCAAGAGGGGCTTGGCTTGGCTACATATGTTTCTTACGGTGTTCTGGTCTAGTTTACTGGTGTTAGTCCCTCCAAATTTGTGAAGTCACTCAATTTGCCCTCCTGATATGTTTTACAATATTTATGTAAAAAATAGTTTTTTGTTGTGTTATGGCGTCGTTGATGTTCTGGTATTTGATTTGTGTAGTAGAAATTATAAAAAGTTTGAATTTGTTTCTTTTGGATCGGTATGTTAGAAGTAGGCAAATAATCTTGGTACTGGTTGTGTCTTTGGGGTTTAGTGTCGCTGTAATTTAGTTAGCTTGGAAATGTTGTTGAAATCTTGTTTTAATTTGAAATATTTTTGACTATTTGAATTTGGGCGATGTTTCTTGAACTAATCAGAGTCAAACCAGCTTACAACATTTTGGTAAAAAAAAAAAAAACTAACCAGAGTTGAACTAGTTCACAAAAAAAAAATACTAATTAAAGTTTCGAATTATTGTTTTGAATACAAAAAGATGCAGTCAATAAAAAATTAGAAAACATAAATAAGCTGCATTAAAACATAGATATAAAAAATAAGAAAATACTCCAAAGTGTTGTTTCATAATATATATCATATCAGAGATAGATTCAGATTATTCCAATGTTTAATTATTTATTTGTTGTTGTACAAAAAAATTTTTGAATTCCCTGTAGAAAGAGATTTCGCTAATGAAAAAACTTTTAATGCTACCCAATATCCTGCAAGTTCTTCCCCTCTGAATCAGATAGATTCATATCTGAAAAAGGTGAAAAGTCTGTTTTAAATTGTCAAGTTATAAATATTTAGTTACCAAGATAACATTATTTATGTTATTCTTTTTTTTTTGTAGGAATTATTTAGTGAGAGGAATACATTGTAGTGTGTCAATAAATTGTTTCACAGTGCCTGTTTGTCAGAACTCAGATAAAACCTAAGAGAGACGAAAGCATTAGGAATAAGAAACATGATTTAAGCACTTTTTTCAGATTATGAAATAGGAATTCAAATTCAACAATTTGAAATTCGTATTATGAATTTAACTAATTCAAACCATTTAAAAAGATAAAATAATATATAGCCAGAAAGCAATATATCACCAGGAAACATAAAATAATATATCACAACCAAGTAATAAATTATGCTTACAAACAATGAACAGAATAAGAAAAAGAAGAATATATCACAACCATTTTATAAAATGTGCTTACAAACAATGAACAAAATAAGAAAAAGAAGAATGTAGCTTAAGAAATTCCCGGCATGTCCTCAAAGTAAAACTCCAAACTTTTCCATTTGATCTTATTTAAATATTACTTCAGTAAAGAAGAGCAAGCTTTAACACAATTAATTTTTATATAAACTTTATGTTTAATTATGGCAATAAAAGTGTTGAATCAAAGAGTCATTACTTCGTTTGTTTAGATTGACATGCATGGGTAGAGATAAGTTCGTTTGGTTTTCCAATAGTAAGTTGCCTACTTCCTTGTTTTTGTACCTGTAGGGCACGCGTGTGCATTGGAAAATATTAAAAATAATAGCATTTTCAAGAATGCAGACTGGCTACTCTTTCATGAATTGCACTCTCAAAGAATGATAAGACTTTACTTGAATGGACTTAATGAATGTCCTTGATGGATTGTATTTCCAAAGAATACAGAGAGACTTTCAATAAATGGACGTGAATAGACTTAATTGATTTTATTTAATTGCAAGAATACTACTTAAAAGTGCTTGAATAGAGATAATTGTGAATGCAATTTTCGTTTGAATACCAAATTATTATACCAGACAGATGAATGTAACAGATTCAGACAGAACATCAATTGTGAATGCGAAACATTTTCTGTAAAAAAATTTCCGTTAAACCAATATGTTCCGTTACATAACCACATTATATATATATATATATATATAAAGATATATATATATTAATACATTAATATTCATATTAAAATCTGGTATTCTTTTCAATTATGGATACAACGTCAATATTAGTAACTCTGGTTCAAAATTACATCGAGACATACTGAAATGATTAGTATTATTCTTCAAATTCTACAAATTTATCACTTTAACAAGATTTGACCAAATCTATAGCATTATTCTTTAATTATACGTCTTTCAGACTTTGTCTCTCCAGATTTAATTATCTAATATCAATAAACTAAATAGTAAATTAACAATTTTTCAACAAAAAATAGCAAAAATGATGAAAAGTAATAGAGTGTCTGGACTTTGAGATAACCCATTTTGAAATCTTACGAATCGTTCCAAATTTGTTTGCGTGTAGATTTTTTCCATGGGTCTTTGAGTTTTGGTAAAACTCAATCAAACTCGAGAATTGGAATAATTAGAGCTTGTGTGATACGTGCTTAGAAATCAAATCAATGTATGGCTTTAGAAAAGATGTCATTTTTTAAGATGTAATGATGAAGACCCGTGACCCGTGAGTAGAACTCTCGTAATAACGTACATTTTTTTTTTTTTGGGAGTTTGCATATGGTTAACCATGTTATGTCATAAGTTTAGCGCAAGAGAAATGGTAGATTTATTATTATTTTATATATATTTTTAATTTTTAATTATATTTAGTGATCAATAATATGAATATTAATAAAATTATTATTACTATTTTTTATTTATTCTAAATGATTAAAAATATTTAAAAAAGTACTTAAAAGAAAATGATGAAAAAATAAAAAAAAACTCAAATATATTATAAGTTGAAACAATGCTGTAAAACTCGTTGTACCGATATCATTACTCTTATTTTATTTTATTCTTATAATTTTTTAAATTTTTAAGTAAAATAAAATAAATAATTCATCTTTTTAAAATTTTAAAATAAAAATAATATTATAAACATATATTCTAACAATATTTTATTTAATTTTTAACTTTTATCTCAACTCAATTTTTTTTATCTCTTCTTATTTTATCTCATTTATAAAAATAAATTAGGCCTAAATCATGTAATGTGACCTGTACTAACTTTATTGGCTATAAAAACTATATGTGTTTATGAATGCATCACTTGATTGAAAAATCAACCCTTTCCCATAGAGAAACCAACCACTAATATCAATGGGATATTAAGAGAGCTTAATAGATGTATTATCAATATAAAAAAATAACATCTCATTCATGTGACAATATACTAATTATATGACATTATCGAGATTAAAAAAAATATGTTTTTAAAAAATTATATTTTCTAGTGCATGTCATCTGAAACTTAAATATGACCTAAATAAGACTATTGCGTATAAAAACGGCAACAACGAAATAGAGTCGGCCCGTTTGAGAATATAAATCATCAAATTTCATCTCAAAATTTATAATTTTATTATTAAATATCATTTAAAATTTTAAATACAAATATTTTTCAATTATAATCTTTAACTTTTTTTACTAATCATACTTAATTCTTATAATTTTTTTATAATTTTAAATATATATAAAAATAACTCAAGTTCTTAAATTTTGAAACAAAAATGATATTGATAAAATTATATTCTAACAATAGTTGTTAGGTGGTGAGTAATTTTTTTTTAATAATATTTTAACTTTCTAGTATTTTTATTTAATTTTTAATATAGTTTTTCAAAATTTAATAAAATATTTTTAACTTAGACTATTTTATTATTATCTAAAATTTATGTTTTTTATTATTAACATATTTATCATCTCATGTCAATCTCTAATAAGTCTTAAGTATTCTTTAAGATCCAAAGAAAATATTGTCAATGATCGCAGTCACGGACAAGAGAAGAGATCCAAGCCGTCTATATTCTGTTTTATTTTGCTGGAAAACAAATTTATCATTCCTTAGAATTGGACGTATCATGTATAGACTCCATAGAGGGTCCTCTTGACTTTTCACATATACATACGAAAAACAACCAGACCCTGACAAATTCAATAATCTTGTACGATTTCAAGACCTTTTTTTATCTTGTTAGAAACTTAGAACACAATTTTAAGACGCAATAGTGTTGATAGAAGTCCATGAAAGGCCTGGTATTATAATATAATAATATTATATTATTTTTATTTTAAAATTTTAAAAAGTTGTTTAAAAGTTGTTTAAAAGTTGAATTGTTTTTAATATTTTATATAAAATCTTAAAAAAATATAATGATAAATTTGAGATAAAATAACATAATTTTAAAAAATAAACAATGCAATATCTCCTTATTATTTGGAAGAAACTATTGGCACACGAGCATGAGTTGGATTTATAAAAAGATAAAAGATTATTATGTTTGGTAATAAGATATTCCTAAGTATTTTTAGAATATGTTAATATTATTTATTAATTTATTATTGTTAATTGATATTTTTTACTATTTCAATAATCTATTATTATTTTTCATTATTATTCATAATTTTCTTAACATTTTTCACTATTTAAACATACTCTAACTAAAGAAAAAAATACTCACTCAGTATATAATAGGGTGCTACCTGCCCCTACAAAATGGGGCCACCCCTTTCCCGCCTCCCGCTTTCGCATGACGGGAATGGGAAATTTTTTCCCGTAGTCTACTCACGTCCATGCGGGAGTGAGACATCTCATCCCCCTAATGGAATACGGAAGTAGACCTTCATCCAACTACTTACCTTTCTTTAATTGGATCTTTGGCCCAATTTAATTTTGTAAGTACAAAATGACCTATATCAATTTTCTAGGCCCAAAATGACCATTTTGGGCTCATAATTTAACTAAAAAAAAAGCATATATAAATAAATAAATAAATTACATGAATAAAAACTATTAACTATATAACAAAATATTAGCCTAGTAAAATCATCCCAATACTTGTTATACTTTGTCCTCGTTATGAATGCTATCTTCTGCAGTTTAATGTGAACACCCACGACCGTGTCCTTTAATTCTTCTTATATATTTGTTTAAAGAAATTATGAAATGTAGGGTACAAAAACCATATAGAATCATAGTGACCTCGTATAAAAGTTTAAAAAAAATCTACAAAAATAACAATAACTTTCCAATCATCATCCATATACTTCCCCAATATCCCATGATTATCAAAATATTTTATATATTGGATGTTTTCATTACCCAAAATTACAAATGCCAACCTATATTCTTCGGCTACTTCCAACTTCAAAAAATGTTGAGTTCTATCGTGTAGACATATTTGTACAAAGTCCTTTTTTAAATATTATGTCCGCATATTTCTATACAATAATATGCCATGAATGAAATATATGCATCAATTATAAACGTGCAAATGGATGCAATCCAGGTGCACAAAAAGTATACAAAAGGAAACACACAACTACCAAGAAGTAGAAAAAGAGGATTGTGACTCTAACCAAAAATTAAGATATTCAGGAATATGAATGTTGATTATCTAGTGTGATCTATCATCTACTATCATATTTCATATTCTCTCATCTATCTTCTGTATTTCAAGTTAACTATCCATTACATAAAGTGACGCACATTAAATACCTTAGGATATTTTTTAGAATACAATTACACCCAATGACCAAAGGTATGTACGATACAAACAAAAATAAAAAATTCACACACAAGTCTGAAGTCTCACAAACCTCATTTTTATATCTATAGCTATCCACTATCTAAGCCAAATATATACATGTACACTTTGATTTCTATACAGATAGTTTTAATTTTCAAATGACTCGTATGTGTACACATTCACACTGGAATCCTATTGTTATAGACACTAAAACCCTAAAAAATAAACTTCAAGTTCTCAAACAACCAACTTCAAATGGTCTCTATGCATTCCAAAACCCTAAAAATTTCCAATCAAAATTCAAACAACTCACATGCACATTCACCATCCACAACACAAAATGTACAATTCCATCTTCCATTTAATCACATCCTCCATTATATAAAATTATAAAAAAAGAGGTGAAATTACAAATCCCAATCGGGACACTTACCTTTGACAAAAATCATGACAGGTGATGGAAGCAATGACAATAGAAGGCGACAGAGGCACGAACCAAGGCTTAAGTTTAAGATATTCAACTATTAGTATTTGGAGTAGAGGAAGAGAATTCAAAAGAGAAGAGGGTCCTCGGAGGGGAATGAGAGGCAGAGGTAAAGGGACTCAAAGGAAGATTTGGGAAAAGGGAGGTTCCCTTTAGGTTTAAACTCCCTCATCAAATGATGCCATTCTACACAATGCAAAATGACACTGTTTGATGTAGGGTGTTTTAAAAAAATCCTATGCATACAACGACATTATTTTGCACGATAACAAAATATCATCGTTTTAATGCATGAGAGTATTTTTTTAAAATTCTAATATATATATAATATTATATTATATAGGTGGAGGTAAACGTCGTCCCATCCCTACCCTTGCTAGAGGTGCCGAATGCGGGTGCGACCACCCTTCCCCTGCATTTGGTGGATGGGGGATCCATTCTGCCCACATGAGAGTGGGGCAGAATGGTAGGGGTTGGGGCTCTGCCATCCACCCTTATTTAATAACAACTATTTGCTTGTATGCAGAGTAAAATTAAATAACATATGTACCATAATATCAACCTTCTATAATTTATTGGTCGACTCAAGTCGATAAAGGGATAACTTTGAAGGAAACGTTATGCAAGTCATATGTAGTTTTTTATTGGTTGAAATCCGTTATATGTAGTTACATGTATCTTGACAAAAAAACATATGCTATTCCGAATGCAATAAAGTTATGTAATTAAGCACTGTTAGGCTGTAGTCCCTGTTTGCTGCAACCCAGGAGCACATACTCACATCATTTTAAAAAAAATTAAATAAATAAATTAATGTGAGTGTGTGCTGCTGGGCTACAGCAAATAAGGGCTGCAGCCCAGCCTTTCATGATTACTTTGCTAAACATTTCCAAGCTTGAGAAATGCAGTTGTGATTGGCTTCTCACTTCTCAAGTATTCTTTTTACTCTTCGAAATTTGATGAAGAATTGCTAAAAAGGAACACCGAGTGCGTGTAATCCCTTATCTTATGTCTCACCTGTAAGAAGGTCTGGAAAAGCAATGCCGCCATTACATTTGTTTCTATAAATCTTCTTGCTCTTCCGATTTTTCCTGTGTTTACTTTTGCAATTTTAAGTTGTTTATTTTGTTTGTTTTTGCGATTTATATTCTACAATACGTTGTATTCGACTGGTTGGTGAATTTACATGAACCAATTTGCTCTTAGTTTTCATGTTATTTTACTTGGAGATAATATGGAATTTCTATAAATTTTTAAGCTTCAGTATTGGTTGGTATTTCGAGACATTACGAATTTAGTTTTTGAGGCATTATGCTTTTTTGGTTTATGTATTTTGGAAATATATAGTTGATTTTCCCTAATGATTGCAATTAAAACCACAGTATTCCTCAAAGGGAAGCTACGCTAATTGCCAAAGGCAGAGGCACCTTTAATGAGAAATAATTAGTTGGATCAAGAAGAGTAAAAACATTTCAGGCAAATGCACCTGTGAAATGTGGTGATAATAAAACAGAATAGGGTTGGGAGCACGGAAACATATAAATGTAGAGAGATATCTACAAACCTGTGAGACCTGTTTGACAATGGAATTAAGGATGGAGAAGAGGAAAAATGCTCACTTGATGTTCAAATAGCCAGGAGGATTCGAAATTGGTCTTGGGCAGTCTCTACCGGGAGGGGACTGCCTACCGGGGGAAGGGGGAGGAAGAATTCGTTGGGAGGAGGTAATAAAACTCGATGATAATTTGAGCTGGACTTTTTTAACATTTCATTATAATTTGAAGAGTAAAAAACCGTTGACTCCTTTTGTCCGCATCCAAGCCCGGCAGTTCCCTTTAATTTAAAGTTCAACGGTTAATTTACCACATATCATACGGTTCTAGCCGTACCCGGCCCGTCGGTCGGGCATATCTTTTAAGAATACCAAAAGGGGCCATATCTGCTAATCCAGAATCAAAACTACAAAATCTGTCCCCACAAATAAACGAGAGGCAAAGGGGAGCCAATGGGGATGGCGCTAACGGCTTTAACAAGCCACACGATTCTCCTCGTCATATCTACTATTATATCTGTTCATTGGACGATTCTCCGTCTAAATAACCTTAACCCTTCTTCAGATCACTACAGCTTTCAAGTAAGAACGACTTGCAGATTCTTTTTTCCCCCTACTCTAAAAACGCTTACAATTCATCAATTTTTGTCAACTTGACTGTCACTGTAGACTGCGTTTTTAGAAACCCTTTTCAAGAATTGAGCTTAACGTCTTAAATTAACACGGTTCGTTTTCTTTCAGTTTAAAATCATTGTGTCTTTCTTTGAATTAAAGTCGCACAAGATTGGTTTTTTGTTTCCTTTGAAATTGACTTTGGTTGGTGGGTTTTATTCAATTTGGAGTTTCACTTTTTGTAACGCTGAACTTTGTGTTTGTTTTTTTTGGTTTTGGGCAGAGGACGAGAATTTGGTGAATGTTTTTGGATCGATTTTTAGTTGATGTGACAATGTTGCCTGTTTGCTCAGCCACCCCAAGCTCTGCTTCTTATTCTACGGTGAGATCCGACTTACTGAATATGCGTGTATATACTATATATTACATGCTTAAATGACTGAATCTTAACCCATTTTATGAAGTTGTAACTATGTTTGTAGTTGTCTACAGCTCATTATTCTTTTTTCAATAAACAAATAGTCATTTAATTTAGTCCATCCAGTTTATTGGAGTTTACTTTATTTATACTCGTAAAATCGGGTGTCTTCAATGTGATTTGACTGTTGAAAGTCATGGTGAGGGATTTTATTCCACGATGAGTACTATAGCAGCCTTTGAAGTTAGTCTCCATAAAAATGTAGCTTAGGAGTGTACAGATTAGAGATACTCTCTTTTCTTCATGCATATCATTGTATGTACGCACTCGTGCTTGCTAATGCGTGTCAGCATACATGTATTAATGTCACAGAGTTTTCAACAGCTAGAAAGCATTCTGTTATGCTGTTTCACAATTAAGTTAAGGACTTAAGATAGATGGTTGCAGTTTGATATGTCTACTATCATATGTATGATTCAGATTAGATGCAAATATTAAGGTTTGATGGGTTTCATGGAAACCAAATTTAATCCAACAAGTCCTGATAGAATGTCACTGTAGGGAAAAAAAAAGTACATTGCAAAGTTGACGGCTGGCATGAGTTGAATAAATTGACAGTTTAGATCAAGTGAGTGACCCCACCTACATTTTCCTGGTATTTGTGTTTGACACATGGTAAGGCTTGAACCGTCTTTCATTGTGCCATGGGCTCATAGAGATAAGAAATATAGGTTTCTTTATCTATAACCTGCAAAACGAAAGAAATGTATTGAGAGATTTGCAACACAAATATACCCTTTCCAATCAAGGAAGAAAATGATTACAATGTTATCCTCATTGACTTCCAAGCACAAAAAAGTCAAATCTTGAATGGAAACATGGCGTGCATTTTTGTGCAGCAGTTTTATTGATCTTACTAAATGGATCCTGCAGATTTCACTACATGGATTGCGACCTTCTTCCCCATTCCAGAAGGATTTTGAGGTTAGATGTAACAGGGAAGAAAGGGTTTTTTTAGGCTTGCTAAATGGAACTCAGTCCCGAGGAGAATCCTTTCAAACTCGAGCTTCAAAGTCTTTCTACTCTACTTTTGTTAAGAGCACTGAACAATCAGTCTCCCCAGGTTTCACTAATAATCAATCCTGCCAAAATGAATCAGATTATTTGGAGTGCAACTTTTCAGATGTTTGGAGATCTTCAAATGAAATGATAAATGAAACAGTCCCCTTGGGTAGGGCAGAAGTCAAATATGTAGAAAATTCTAGCACAGCTGTTGCAGAAGAAGGATTCATGAACTCGACAGAGCTATCATCTCAACCTGCAGATATTTTATCTGGACCTATAGAACCTGAAACCAATACTGATATAATGGCATCTGCATCTGACTCTTTAAATGCATATGAGGATCCATTGTTCAATAAAAAAACAAGTATTGAGGATTTTCTGGATGGTGCTAGTAAGTCCTTCAGTACATCAATAAACAAGGGAGAAAGTGCCTTGAAAAGCTCAGTAGATGCCATTAATGCATCAATTTCATCAGTCATTAAAAATGCTACTGATGCAGTAGATAATGCTGTTGGTGGAGTGTTTTCAACTGCTGATCAAAGCAGAGAATTGGCTGGTAATAGTTTGACAAGCTTTTCAAGTGACTTGAAGGAAGCCATAAGTAAAGCATCTGTTGTTGCTGCTGATGCATTGAGGCGTACAATTGTCACAGTGGAGGATTCTTTAAAAGATGGTGCTTCCTTTGTTGTTTATTCTTATGGTTCCACCAAAGAACTGCTTCCTCCAGACATCAGGGATGCTCTGAATTTGTCTGAAGAGAGAGCAATAGATGTCTTGAGGCCAGTCAGGGCGATTTCTCAACAGGTATTCTCATTCTTAGTCTTATACACTTCATTTACAATTTTTTTGGGCGAGTCAATGTCATCACTCTATTGTGAGATTCTCTGTTTTGCTGAAAATTGGTTTCAGTGGTTTGGATTATCCGGATGATTGCTGGCTCTTTTGCTGGCCATCAGCCTCACGTTTCCCTCAACAACCTGATAATGCTGTTTGAGAATCATAACAGATATCAATTGCATCCGTATTTTGGATACTGAAAGTATTCATATAGTACTTGCTGAAGGAAAATTATTAGAAACTCGTGAAACACGGATGATGTGGTACTCTCATTTTATCCTAGCATGCCATGTAATTAGAATTAAAATTATTAATGTAAGTATGTATATATATATATACATTAATTGACATGGCATTCTATGATACAATCAGAATGCCACGTGTTTGTACTTTGGTAGTACTTAATAATTACTGCTTGCTGAACGAATCTGCTGTGAACAGGTGTATATTGCTTTAGAGGGGTTGGAGAAAAATCTTGGCTTGGATCCAAATGATCCAATTGTTCCATTTGTGCTTTTCCTTGGAACCTCAACCACTTTATGGTATGAATATTCTTTTGTGCTCAAAGATATTTCTTTATTATTTTCATTAGAAGAATAATAAATCTATTTCATGGGAAATTTCATATTTTTTATCAGATTTGTGCAGGGTGTTTTTTTGGGTGTGGACGTATAGTGGTTACTCTGGAGATTTATCTCCGAAATTGACTTTGGAGTTCTTGACTGGGAAGGAGAATAATGTACTCATTGATGTCCGGCCTGAGGCAAGTGACTGTAATTTTTGTTTTTTTTGTTGCATTTTTTTGTAGCAAAAAATAATAATAAATCTGTCTTTCCTTCAAGAGATGAAATCAGCCAAATAACCAAATGCTTTGCTTGCAATATTTCTACAAGTATTTTGTTCTTTTCCAAAATATGCTGTTCAAATTCTCTTTTGTATCCCACTAGATACGCTGTTATGACCTCATGGTTCCCTTTAGCTTTTCAATCAAGGAAAACTTTTCCTCCACCCTATGGTCATCCTTTGTGCTTGGGTGTCTCTCTTTCTAATAAAAGTATTTACTTATCCCCACTTATCAAAAAAAAATTTACTTATCCCCAAAGAAGGTTTCCTTTGAAATTTCCCGAAAGCTGGATTTCCCACTGATTTTAGTGTCGGGAATTTTCTTGGTTGAAGGTTTTGAGAGAAAGTAATGGTGTTCCTGATCTCCGTCGGGCAGCTCGGTCTCGCTATGCAAATGTAACTCTACCTGAGGTTGGTTCAGAATGCTATTTGACGAACTGCATTATGGAAATGTAAAGTAGTATTATTAATTGGTAATAAGGAAACGACATATTCCAGTACCTTTCCTTTGCTGCTTCTGATTACATGAGCTAAATAAAATAAATAAGCATTGATTTCAGTAGCTCTTCAGTGCATTCTTAGCCGAAGCTTATTTTTGGTTGATTTCAGGTTGATGGTTCTGTAAGGAAGTTCTTGAAGAGTGGTAGAGACATTGATGACTCCTTGATTGCTGCTGTCATTCGGAATTTGAAGATTGTTCAGGTATGTAGCTTGATGTTTTTCTTTGGCTTGGCACCATGGATGTAAATACTTAAAAGGGAGGCCTATTAAAAAGTGTATTACAAGTTTTGTCTTGGACCCATAAATGTTTTTGCTATAGCACCAGGTTTGGTCACTCCCTGATAGTCTTACAAATTATTGAGCATGTTTGCATAAAAAAAACTTTGAGAAAAGTTTTCTAGATGTGTCCTGTGTTTGTGTTTACAGTAGGCCCATTGTAAATCTATATTGTTTTATTTATTTAATTTTTTTTTTTTTGCGTTTTTGAAAGTGTTGGGGTCCAACCATGAATAGATTTTTTTTTTTGAAGAGGAAGGGGGGGGGGGGGGGGGGGGAACTAGAATGGCGTCTGAAATTATTTTTTTTATTAAAAGTTGAAGAAAGAATACTAAAAATTATGTTCTTACACAATCATGATCTTAACTTCCTGAAAACTTCAAAATACCATGCAATGCTCTTTGCTCAAAAAATTCTTAATAAATTTGACCATTTTTACATTTAAATGAGCTAAGAAAATACAACATTAATTATGAAAGAAAGATACAAATGACCAAAGTGATAACTGCAGAATGCTTTAAATGGATAGTATTGGGAATATTGATTTATTATGGCAATGAGAGATTCCTTTATCATGCACCTCTTATGATTTTCTATATTAGGATCTAGATTGAGGAATGATACCCAGAATATTGGTTTCTACTACCTGTAGGACAGGTCCAAGGTCATAATCATGGATGCTGATGGTACTCGCTCCAAAGGCATTGCAAGATCCTTGAAAAAACTTGGGGTTAAGGCAAGTGTTTCTGAACTTCAAAAGATTCGACTACGAAAAAATAGCAAAATGAAGCATAAGTTCGCAAGGAAAAATGATAGAACTATCTCATCAATAGAATCATAGTCAATAGCTTTTCATATGTTCTGATGTTCAACTCAAAAGTGAAATCATATATTATATTACTAAATACTCGGAGGGAGTTGACTCTAATATCTTCTGTAATCACTCTCACTTTTGCTGATTTCACTTTATAGGATTCACATTTGGTCCATTTTCTTTTCAAGTGATGTTTTGCAACAGTTTGAACCTAATCAGTGATAAATGACTTTTCATGTGATATTTTATATTCATACCAATGTCTTGCTTTTGAGTAAATGTTTTTGTTTCTAGAATAATGGACGATTTCTTGTACACTCTACAGGCAGAGGAGCAGGGTCCACTATATATGTTACAGTTTTTGGCTTTTCATGATTTTTTTTTTTTTGGAAAATTTAAAAGATAGGAATAATATGGTCATTCTGAAAATCATTCAAAAGACCCCCCCCAAAAAAAAATCATTCAAAAATAGAGTTCTGGTTGTAGCATTGATGGAGGTAAGATCTATTTTTAGCATATTTTCGGAATTGGACTTTGGGTAATACCATCTACGGGCTAAGCTGTGCAAATGCTACTTAAGGTGTTCTAAGCCTTGACAATGTTGATGTGTACAATGTTTTTCTTTTAACGAGTAAGAAGATATATTATTGATATAAAGATACGAATAGCCCAAGTACACATGGTTTATACATGTGATTACATCTATTTAGGAACTAGAAGTGGTTACAAGGAAATAATGGAAACTGAGACCATTTAAATCTAGAGCAATGGCCGAGTTGAATTAAGTCTTCCAGAAAAAAAACTCTTAAACTCTTCCAAGGAGTGCTTACGATCCTTGAAATTTCTATCATTTCTTTATCTCCACATACACCAACAAATACAAATGGGAGTGATCTTCCACGTAGCTGCAATATGTGGTGTCCCCATGATCCTTCTCCAGCTAGCCAGTAGTTCAACCACCCTTTCCGGCATAATTCATGCTAATCCCACTTTGCTAAAAAAATAATTCCATATGACACTTTGATGTGTTTAATGTTAGGCAGCTAAGGGTTCATAATGAATTCATTCCGCTCTAGTTCAGATTAGAGAACTCAACTGCCTGGGTGGACAATAGCAGCTGATTTTGCACATGGTATCATTATATATCTGGTTAATAGATTAATATTCAAGAATCTCAAAAAAGCAATAAGATGTTTCAAATCATTTGTCCTAAAGTGCTCAAAGCCTCAAACAATGCTGTAAAAACTGGCAGGAACTATCATAACTGAAATTATTAGTAAGTGAATCATTAAGAAAATTATGCAGTAGTAAATTTACTCAATGGTCTTTGTTTTGCAAATACATTATATAAACTAATGATTGACTGTTTTTTTACACGACAGCAACCATACTTGGTCCAAGGTGGCTTTCAATCTTGGGTAAAGCAGGGGCTCCGTATTAAGGAGCTCAAACCCGAGACAACACTTACTGTTCTCAACGAGGTATTTTTTTCACTCCCGCTGCCTGTACTCTTTAACTTCTAGTTAATGCCTCGAGAGATGTAATATCTTGTTTGATAAATTAGTTTTGCTAAAGTTCAATTCCTAGACATATTTTCTTATGTATTCTGTAAGTGCTACTTCCATTTGATTTGAGTTTTCATATTTTGAAAAATTCATGATCATCCGAGATTCATATTTAATAGATGTATCTAATACTGAGAAATCTGAGAAATCTACTAATACTTTTGATCAACTTCTGTACAAATTCTGCAATAAGGATAGAACAAAAAAAAAAAAAAAAAAGAAAATCCCAAATAATGATATACTTAATTTGGATAATTTGATTTTTAAGCTCCAAACACTTTGTGAGACACCCCTAAACTACCTCTTGAAATATAGAAGGCATAAACTGTCTGTAACTAATACCGAATACTGGACAAGTATATATGAGGCTGTTAACTAATATGTAACTAAGTTGTGAGGATTAATAAATGCTTAAGACATCTGAGGTATATATACAAGTCAGATTACAGTGTTTTTTTTTTCTTGCTTCCAACTTCGAAGCAATTTGAAAATACTATGTGGTTGGTTCATACCTCCAAAGTACTGAGTGGTATATGTAGTATCTTAAGAAGACTATCTGGTCAGAGTAAACATTTTTGTGAGTAATGATTTATTTTGATTTTGAGTCATGAGACAATTTATGCTTTAGTTTGGATCTAGATAAAAAATTCCGACATCGCTGTTGCAATTAGAGAGATCCACTAATTGATTTATAGATGGAGGGTATACAACAAAAGAAGCATTGAAGAAGTCATCCTGGTCAGTGTTGAAACTTCATGGTCTACCAAATATCAAACTGATATAATAGTACATGTGACAAAGATTAAACGGAATAGTCTATATGATTCCTATCATTTCCAGGAAGCTGAGTTTAAATTTCATCTAGTTTTTGAGAGGTGATCTTTTGCATGTAGTCAAATTTTAGGTGGAGCAGGTCGTTGCCACTAGACTAGTCTCCAAGCTGACCCTTCAATATGTTGGTTTTGTAGAAGTTCCATACTTCATGTTCTTTTAAAGTGAGCAGATTTAGTATTTTCAGTACTTTTTAAAATATTTTAAACTTTATATGATCGTAAAATTGGGTCATTTCAGGATGCTGAGGCAATTTTGGAGGAAATCAGTCCTTCTTCAGTTAAAGTTCTTGGGTTTAGTTTGGTAAGTTTCTGGTCATTTTCATAGCAGCTTAGTGATTGGTGAATTGCAATTGGGTTACGTTATTCACAAGCCTGATGTATAAACATACTGTTTACTGTGAGATGGTGAGGCACATTATATTTATAAAAAATAATGGGCTTCGATATCAGTGGTATGTTCTTTGTATCAATAAATAGGCTTGTAAATAGATTTATTCATTGCAATTATGCCATTTTGGTTGTCTTATTCCTCCAATAGAAGCTACCAAATCCAGAGGGATGGATTGAATGTGATAATCATTAATCACCATATATTTTCATTTTGTTTATTTTTCTCATTAATTTTTACTTTTTACTGCATGTGGCGTGACCTGACATGCACAAAGATGAGTTGGAACCCATATTTAGCAAGGTCTACCCATGATCTAGTTAATGATAAAAGTTAATTTAATAACTGGGTCGTGGATAGACATCATTAAAGACTTTCATGTTGATTTCATTTTGAAAATGATTTTATGAATCCCCTGCAATTTTGAGATCATTATTCATAATTAATGCAACTACTGTGGACAGGGTTTCCTTGCGGCCCTTTATGCCCTGCTAGGTATGTATATTTTTTCGTTGTGACCTACAATTTAGTTGGCAAGTGATGTGTATGTAATATGCTTGTCGGAATATATCCAAAGTTAACCTTGATTTGTATGTAAGTCGTAATATTTGGCATGTTTGTTTTGATATTTCTTAAGTTGGCGATGTTTTTTTTTTTTGTTCATCTTAAGATTTTATTTTGTATTTTTATTATTTTTCCCTTTTGATATTAAGTGTGATTCTATATATAATTTTGTGGCATGCCTTTAAGACTATCGGAAATGGAAACAGTGGGTGTCCTTAATACGAAAAATATAGAGGTTCTCATTCATTTGTCTGTCTTGGCCTACATCATTAAGTAGAATGAGAGAGGCTGAACTTATCAAGTTATTATTGATGGTTCTTGGTTTCTTTTTTTCCCTCTGGAATTATCTTTCAAATAGCAGCATACTCCTAACAATGTCACACTTTTGTGAAATTCAGTAAAATTGGTTGTGATTGGAAATTGTTACAGTTGTTGCTTTATTGCTTGTTTGTATCTTTCTTCTTTTACTTCACCTTGTTGTAAGAGGAGTGGCTTCCATAAAGATAATAATCTAGCTTCAGATAGCATTTATATCTAGAGTGTTTGTTACCTAGAACAAGAACAAGAAAAACAAAAGTAAAAAACACTTAATTGATTGTTGATTAGAGGTGCATAGGTGCAAGCTGCAGCCTCTAGTCTTGCTTTAATATGATCTTTTGGTTTCACCTTTCTTTTGCAACTAACCATAATTAGTTTTTGTCTCAGAGTGGGAGAAGACATTACAAATTATTGGCATTGTTGGCCTCGGACAGGTGCTCATGCTTTCCCCTGATATGCTTACAGTAATTTCTATTCCAAATAAAGATGGAAAAATTGCCGAGAAATTGAAAGTTTTGATCAAATGTCTTTATTCGTATATTTTCGGATTTGCATGTTCTGTGTGACTCTGAGAACACGCCCATATCAATGATCATAAATTTGTGCTTTTTACAATGGAAAGGATTGTTTACATCGCAACATCAAATGTTATTTTTTTTTCCCGAGAAATCAGTTAGCTGGGCCATGAGGAAGATCTTCTAGTTATATTTCCCATGTTTGCTTATTCTAAAAGGTTGCTACCAATATTAGCATTTCATAAAGATAGCATTGTAGACTGATCTTTTATCCTCAACATGGATATGGAGCGCATGAGGTACCCATATGAAGCTCGATTTTAGGTTACTGTCCTCATTTTTTCCTGCTTGATGGAACAAGGGAAGATGGCACCTTGATAGCGAGTAGGACCAAATCTAAAAGTCAATTTCATTCTAGGAACCAACACATAAGAACAATCCAAGCCAGTTTTACTTGAAAAAGATAATCCGAGCCAATGTTCTGACGGATCTGGCTTCAACTTGCCTGTTCTAAACTTTGATTATTAGAAGTTTAGAACCCTTGTCCTTGGTCGGGATCTACTTTTGTTTGTCTAGTTTTTTCCTGTATGTGCATGTATATATATTTATTCTTTTATATGTTTGTTTCTTAAACTTTGTGCATTACCGATCTGCCATTCCTCATTGCCGGGTTTATGCTAACTCAACCAGACGATCTTCCGGCGGGTTGCGTCCTATGAGAGCTCTGAAGATTTTAAGCAGGATGTGAGGTAATCTTACTTCATAAGGCCGTATATAATCATGTCATCTTTATAGTAGAGAGCTCTTTAAGTAAATGTTTTTAACCTGATACCAATGTTAATACAAATACATTGTTGAATTCATAACTATTTGGAGAATCTACCTCGGCATATGTTGTATAGTGATGTCTAGTGATGAAAATCTTAAGTACAGCTACCTTAGTCCTTGGTTTATTTTCTTTCTGGAGAGGTGCTACTTCTTAATCCCATGTATAGAAAACTATTCTTTTTCATATTCAGATGATTGTGTCGTTAATCAGACAGTCCCTTGGGATATACTGGTCTTTAATGTGTATTATTTAGTGCTATCTGTTGTGTTGACTTGATGTCATTTACATAGACACGAGTCAGGGTTTGATGCATGCCGGAAGTTTCTGGCACACAAACTGAGAGAAGGATTCACCACGTGTCTAGTTATCCAGGAACTGAATTCTGAGCTAATGTGAGAATTATGATTTATTTCTCCACTTTCTATTGTCAGGATTCGTAACATTTGAGGTTAAAGTCAAAGTTTCATATATGTAATGAACTCCATAACATTGCAAAACGTCTCTTTGTTGTCATTTAATGCTTGAGAATTTTCTACAGTGAATTGCTGATAGAAAGAAACATTGATACAATATTCTTGCGAGTACAGTATTTTATATGTTATTTAAGATTGTTTGGTTCTGCATGGGTGACCATTGGAATCAGACGAGTCTTGGGTTCAAAACTTTCAATGAGTAGAAGAAAAAATGTAAAAAAGATCTAAAGTTTTTGTTTTATGGATAAAGGTTTTATTCATTTTGCCTAGCGACTGTTAAGGTTTGTTTATGCAAAATGAGCTTATTTAGAATATAAAAAAGGCATGTCAGAAGTTAATTAGAGAACCAGAGCTCTGAAAATGCCGACTTCCCTGCTATTTGTTTCCATTCTTTCGAGAAGAATCATTAGCAGAATACTTATCTAACATTAACATCTTCTTACGTTCCTTGAAGCCTGCTGCTTGCTCCAGTTAGAGTTGGAGCTGAAGCATTTTCATGGGCTGCCGGAAAATGGGAAACCAATCGCATTGGACTGCCAACATCCCCTTCATCCTCAGATGTTCAAAACCGGGTCTTGCAGGCTGCTGCAAAGCATGAATCTCAACCATCCGATTCCGAAGGTATCCAAGACCCATCTCCTGAGTCAACAATTCAAGTAAACGAGAATGTAGATCTCTCAGAAGCATAAGGTTGGGATTCTTCTTGTTGTACAGTACTTAAATTCGAGCTGATCATCCTTACAATAGAATGGAGCTAAGTTTACTTGGACGAGTGAATAATTAAAAAAAGATTATTGTAGATTGATGTCGTTTAGAAACTAAAGTGTGACTTTTTCTACATTTCATCAAGTCGGTGAAGCAAATGTTCAATG
Source organism: Platycarya strobilacea (assembly GCA_036898215.1). Classification (NCBI taxonomy): domain Eukaryota; kingdom Viridiplantae; phylum Streptophyta; class Magnoliopsida; order Fagales; family Juglandaceae; genus Platycarya; species Platycarya strobilacea. The sequence goes on along the minus strand of CM072545.1, from coordinate 40,335,846 downwards.
TTTTATTAAATCAATGGTCTCTGTTGTTGACAAGTGTATGCTACTGGAAACATGTAGAGATTTGTCAATCAGGCAATTAATACTACCGAAAACCCAAGCTAGAAATGTTAGCCGAGCTTTGTCGTAATTGATTGCATGTCGAGACGAAGAAAAACTGCACTTTAGAAACAAGTACCAATTCCTGCATTTATGGGAACTACCCGGGGCTGTTATGCATATTTCTTGCAGTTTATTTTTGTAGATTGAAATATAAACTTAGGTAAAACCTTTCAATTTTATGGATAAATAAAATAAAGTTTTCAGATTTTTGGAATTTTTGATTTGTAAATAAGGATATTTTAATTAATTTTATTTTAAAATTAAGATTTATTTATTTATTTATTTATTATTTAGACTGCAAAAAAATCTATTTTTATGAATTATATATAGCATTGCCCATGCATATATGGATATATAACTAATGCGTTTCACTTGACAAGCAAGAGATCTGGCGTCTTATGAAATACTTCTGGATATTTCATCTTTGAAGGCTATCCATCCACGAAATGACTTCATTTTAGATGTCTAATTTCTTTTTATTTACTTTTTTTCTTTGTTACATTCTTTTCTGTCTCATGAAAAACTAAATGAAAATTCGTTTGAGACTGCTTTTGAGGCATTTCAGAAACTCAGAGATGATGTTTTCGAGAAGTCACTCCTCGTGTCTAACATGCACATATATAATCAAAGAATACCATATTACTGAAATAAAATATTTTTGATATTTGTATCATTTTGTGTATTATTTTAAAATAATTTATATATAAAAAAATTATATATATAAATACATATATAAATTATATTTCAAAATAATAATCAATGTATAAATAAATTATTTATAAAAATACATTTATATAAATAATCTAATCTAAATTGAAATAAAAAATAGCAAAAAATAAAAAAAATATATAAAAAAAATTTGATACGGCTGGTACAGGTCGATTAGATTGAAATACTGATCAATATTATCGATATTTGAGCCGATACGAAATAGACAATATACCTATATCATACAACTAATCGGTACGATATGTACTGATCGGTACAATAACCATACCGGACAGTACGGTATTTAATATAATAAATATAACACGCTCAGGAGCAAGCAAATTTGCCATCCAAGAGCCTGGCCATTACCCACGTCGAATTTGATATGCAGTAGATCCAAATGAGTAGCGTTTACAATTTTTAAACATATATAAGAGAAATAGCATGGAACTATGGATTCCAAAGCATCTGATCTCCAAAGAGGAAACTGGTCGAAGCTTTGTTATTTTTGAGATTTTCATCCAGATTATGTTTTAAAGGATGAAATGTGAACTCATAATAACTCCTATTGCTTAATGCTTCAAGTTATTGACTCTGTCTAAGCCGTTCAACTCAATTACAATCATAAACATAAAGGCAACCATATTCTGCGCGCTCTCTCTCGTACCCAGTTTTCTTTCTATCCTTGTATCACCTCTTCCTAGTCTCTCCTGCCAGCGCCATCAGTGCTCTATCTAGAGGGGGCAGGAGCTTCTGCTCCTCTTTCCCTCCTATTCGGCCTTTCTAGATTTTTTTCTAGTGTTTTTTAAATGCTTTTTTAGTGTTCTAGATAATCTTTTATCCTTAGCACCCAAAAGCTTCGATTTAGTGCTTGTCGGATGTTGACGACTGTCATTAGGAGTGTAACCAGTCTAGTTCGATCCGATTTTAACCAAAATATAGAACTGAACTGGTATCACCGGTTTTGTAAAATGCAAAATTGGTTATGGCTTGATTACCTCCAAAAACCGGTAATACTGGTTCCGGTCCGGTTTTTCGATTTTAATAAATTGTAAATTTCTAAAAAGAATATATGTTTTTACCTTAAAAAATCGGATTTAAAAATCTATTTTATGTTTAAAGAATATGATTGATTAAGTTTTCATGTTTAAAATCAAACTTTTATTTTATCAATATTATAACATTATTTATATATAATTACAATTTATATAATTATATATAAAATTATATACAATATAAAAACATATCATATATATAATATTTAAAAATTAATTTTAAATATATACGTAATATGACCGGTTTGGTTTGGTTTGGTCCGGTTCTACATTGTCTAGAACTGGAATCGGATTGGTTCTTACCGATTTTACATATCTAGAAATCAGTCCTAAACTGGACCAATTCAAGGCCAGTCTAATCGGTTCAGTTTGGACCGGTTTGGACCGATTTTTCAATTCTTTTGAACACCCTTAATTGCCACGTGTTGGATCCTTAGAATACCCGGCTGCCGATTTGTTGGAGGGACAAGACAGATCGTCGAAGCGTAAAGCACGTGCACCTCATGTGCGTGAGTCAAATTGCTCAACGACCACATGCCGTCGCTGCATATGGCATCCTGCACCGCTACACGGGGCACCAATGGATTTAATGGCTCCAGTTTTGTCGATCTATACTGTCAACTCTCTTCCCAGCGTGGCGCATGTTTTTCACGTGCCATCACAATAGACGGCCATCCACCAGTGTATCGATCCCTTTTCTAGTTGCCGTCTTCCTATTTCCCTAACCGAATTTCAAGTTTCAGTGGATGTAAGAATCCCTTTTAATTAGACTAGTTCAATGGAATGCAGTGCACCGTCCCTTGTTGTGACTTTTTGTCATAGCCTTTTAGTTTGTTTATCAAATTATTTTCAAATCGCTTTAGACGGCATTCCTTTAATGAGATTGGAGGGAGTTACTTTTGTAGTTTTAAAACTATTTTTTATTTTTAATATTTGTTGTGTCTTTGTTTATTTTGTGATGGTTGTTAGAGACTCTCACTCTACTGAAACTTGAATCTTGTAAGTTTTATTTATCTATATTATGCTTGAATTTTAAAAAATAAAATGAACATAAAAGCTACTGTGCATATGTGGGATTCAAAAGAGTCTTGCTAGGTATACACGGGATTGAGTCCGTGTTGGGGACACGTTTGATGTGGTACTTGGCCAGTATATTAAAAAAAAAAAGAACAAATTGAGGAAAATTGCGTAAAAAGCAAAGCGAAACCCATTCTCACATTCAGCAAGTTTAAATGCACTTTGTCAGAAGCAATCCTCTCTCTCTCTCTCTCTCTCTCTCTCTCTATGTTTTTGCAAACTCTTCTCTCTGTTTTTGCAAAGGAATGCTATAACAAGAGAAGTATACTCAAAGAGACCATTTTGAAAGAAGGAATGGAAATGAGTTTTTTGTATGGGTCCGAGTGAGCTTTGGGACCTCTTAGCCTTGACTCTTTTTCTCCCAATCTCCCATTTCTTCTCTCTTTGCTGCTCATTTCCGAATCCCAGCCATTGTCACTGTTATCTTGATACCACGGTCATGATGAAAGTGTTTAAAAAAAAAAAAAATGCTTCTATAGTTTAATTTTTAGAAGAAATTTTGTGTTTGGTTTTTCTTACGTTTATTCTAGGTTGGGTGAGAATGGTTGTTTTTGTTTGAGTCCTCTAATTTATGCGATTACCCTATTGAGTCCTAACTCTCTTGTTCTCAATCAAGATGGTAATTGGAGCTCCCTAAGCAACGAGGATCATAAGATGTAGTCTATAATTGAAGAAAAAGACTAAAGATTTTTAAAGACTAAAATATTTTAAATACGTTACATTTTTTCCATTAAGTAAAGCAAGAGGATTTTTGATGACGAATGCCTATTTACATTGCTTCTGAGAAGATGACAATAAATGCTGTGTTGAAGCAGAACTCGAATAGGTTTTTGATATCAGCAGACAAAGGGAAGGGAATGGATTGAACTCAAAAATGAAACGCTATGTTTTATTTGTTGTCCACGTGGAGGTCCATGTATGCGGGGTGTATCCCTCGTGTGAAAATATCATTTTCCAATTCAAAAACCCGTAACCCATTTGCAGGTAATACTGAGGGGAAAAAAGGAAAATTCATTGTTTTCAACTTCATTTACATCGATGGTATAGACATGGATTCTATACGGGCCTACGGCCTTCAACAAAGCAATCCCTATAATTTGTGCAATTGCGGCGAGAGGCAGGCATTAAATTTGAGCTGCTGAACTTTCCATCTCATCAGAAGACCTACCTGGACCATTTATCAAAATTCCTTGGTTGATTTTGAGATCATTTAGATAGAATCGTTGTTGCATTCCCTAAATTGCAAGCCGTATGTCGATTAGGCCTAGTTTGCTTTCAAAGCTATCTCATCTCATTTTAATTTTATTATTACATTTTTTTTAAAATTTTTATATAAAATAAAATAAATAATTCAACATTTTCTAATCCCAAAATAATTTTTTCAAATCTCAAAACAAAACTAATATTAAAAAAATATATTATAACAATATTTTGTTATTTTTTTAAGTTTTATTTTATCTGATCCCATCTCATTTCTAAAAACAAACCGAGCCTTAGAATCTCAATAACTTTGGAGTCTAAGATCTTCAATCCTTTCCTGATTATGAACAAATTTCATCCTTTCCAAGGAAATATGGTTTGTGGACTCAATCCTTCTCCGCAATTACCACAAAAACATCCTTCATTGACCACCTTCGTCTCTCAGCTTTAGTAGGGGGATTGATGACAGCTCTCTCAGAATTAGCTAATCGGTAACCAATCACAATCTCCCTCCTCTGCCGGGCTCGTAAGAGTATTTCATAGAAACTTAATTCCTCCCCATCACGAAGATAGAGATCTGCTTGCCTTATATGCATCTCATTTCCCTGATAAAAGCCAAAACATATATGACTGGTCAGATAAATAAGTGTTTAGGTGGAGGTTTTTTTGTCAATTATTGCCATATATGTAACTTGGGAATAAAAATGAACGTTTTGTGTGCTTTGTCAAATGCTTGCTACATGCTATATGTGTGTTTCTCATTATCATTGAAAGGAAGACTACCTCCTCTGCGAAGAGCTCTTCTAATACATCATTTATTTGTCGATCCTCTGCAACCATGGCGAGTGCCATGCTGACAAGTTCATTTGATAAAACATAGTCACTGATCTTCGACATGGATAATAGGTTTTTCGTTCTTGGGTCCAGAATTTCACTGATTATAACTGATTTATCAGAAGCTTGCTGCATTTCTCCTATCCAAGAGCCTTGTGAGGAGCTTCCTCTATGAACTTGGGTTACCATGGCCTCTCTGTATGGGAGACGTTTTGCCTGCAAAAACCCGAGAAACAAAAATTTGTCAGAATCAATGAAAGGGTGAATATATGAATTATAACTCAATCTCAAAGCCAAGGACTTTCATAAATCTTAGCCTATTCTTAGAAATCTCAAATATGGCCAAAAGAATGCTAGGGAAATTTATCCAAAAAACTCAGCATGCAGGAAGCTTTTAGATGGGGGATAATTGGATCAAAATATGAAGAGCCAAGTTTAAAGTGCTACCAGGTAAAAGTAGACTCGATCAACAGAATCAGAAGTTCATAACAACTGATAGACACCATATAAAGAATAATAAAATTACGAGAGACAATTTTAAAGAGTCTATTGTTTTGATAGTTTCACTAAGGTCTACTTAAAAGAGTGAGTTCTAAGGCAACTACCTGAATGTCACGAATTAACAGTAACGTGGCAAGAGATCTGGAATCAGCTTGAATTGCTGAATCTTCCACAGATTCATCGGCCAGAATTAATATCTGCACAGATCAGGAACTACATCAAAATATTGTCAAGCATGTGACTAGGGTATGTTCATACATAAGTATCTTCATACGCATCACTTACAAATACCCTTCACAAGACTAACAGATGGCAGCATACATATATCCAGCCAAAAATATGTAACCTAGTTTATGATTCTCACTACGGATGTATGCAGTTCACAGGGTAAAATTATGGCATATTTCTGGGAACACAACTCAGATGGTCAAACTCATCCAGCAGATTCTTTCCCACAGCAGATCTATCTGGTGGTGCCCAGAGGACACCATGTAGCAAATTCTTAAAACTAAAATTTCATGCTACTTACTGAATCAAAAGATTGAAGGGGTAGGCTTTCCAAGTGACGCCGTATCACAGCATTGCCCTCTCGATTAACCAAGGATATATTCATCAACCGGTTGATGTCAAGACCACCATCAATAAGCTTCTTTTCCCTCTCCTTCTCAAGAACATCATTGAACATCCAAAGCTCTGAACCAGGAGCTAGAAATGCATCCAATACCTAAATAATATAAATGAATAAATAACAATCTTCCAGTGAGTGTTTCTATTTTATATTGTAGCATGAAAAACGATATAGCAGTTTAAGATAGCGGAAGCTGGTAGAAGCTAATTATAAGTGCGCGATAAAGTTTACACCCAAATTTTTTTTTTCGTCTACACCAGGAAATACACCCAACAACATTGGGATCATGCCTGCATATTTCTTGTAACATTACCAGAATCATATCCTCCATATCTCGGCGCCAACCACAAAAAAGTATCCTTTCTGCAGTTTTTGGAACAACAAAGTCTTTTGGAAGACTACCTCTCCAAACCTGCAGCGTTCAGGCAAAAAGGAGGGATTAGGGGCTTCAGTAGAAAGGACTTACCACAATCATATCATCAACGTCCCTTCTCCATCCACAAAGTAGAATCTTCTGTGGCTTTCTTGTAGGTTGTGAAATGTGTATGAGTGATGCTTCTTTGACCTGATGATCAAATTTATTATACTTTTGTAAGTTTTATCTTGGTTTAATATTATTACTTTACTAGAGCTTTTTAGTCCAACTGACCTAACTCTGACTTTTCCTTTATTTAACAGGTAAATATAACTCATGCACTTGTCTTGGACCAACCCTGTAACTTCATCCTACATTGCTCATTTATGGGAGAGATGTCATTTGGTCTAACAGCCATGGTAACTTATTCTCTTTTCTGCTTTATTTGGTTTGTTAAATCACATCAACATGCATAATCAAATTCTTCTAATGAATTTTAGTTCTCCCTAATAAATACGATGAAGGTGACTACCTCTGTTATATGAGAATGTACACTACTGTCAGAGTACAGTGATATATCCGATTCTCTATTATACTACACACAGTGCAACAGGTCCCACGGTATTGTGCACCAAAGCCTAGGATAAAGCAGGGACAACCCATGCGATTTTACAATTTAAATGGTAAGCCAGATGGATTTGTCTAAACCTAGTCTTCATATGCATTCAAACGTCTTTAGTTCTTTAAGTGGAGCAATCTAATTTGTTTGGATTTTGATCTGGCTCCTCAATTTGGTGGTCCAGAACAACAAACACTCACAACATGTCCATGTTGAAACCTTTTGGTGAAGATATAATACTAATGCATTAATTATCTTCCCCACATACATGCTGAACATCTGTGTGATCTTAAAATCCCTTAAAGAGGAAAAGATCAGCTGCTAACAAAATATTCCATTTTATGAAAGAGGAATGAATTTTTTAATTTTGATAAGTATGAAAGAGGAATGAAATTGATAGGATTTGTTCTAGCCAGTACCAACCCCAAAAAACACTATATTCTATAGGAAGTACAATTACCACAGCTTTTTCAGTGCAGTTAAACGGACAATTTCACTTGATACAATGAAGCAAACAACTAAATGTAATATGAGAATCTCTAGGCATATTGGAGCATATATGGTATTTTCCAAGGGATATTGATGCTTGCCCTGATGGAATGATGACTACTTAATCAACTACAGCGTACATATCCTAGCCAAGTCACAATAAATTTTTCCTAATTCACATGTTCACTTTTTTCTTCTGCCTTTTTGTTCCTTCTTCCCCCTTTTCAATTGGAGGGCCTGAATGTCACCTGACGTGGACAAGGAGAAGGGAAATCTCTAGCAATGAAATTTACACAGAAATGCCATCAAGCGAAAATAAAAAACATGCAATTTATTTAGAATCTATATGGTCCAAGAAGAATGAAAGTACCGTAGGCAATGTTGCTGGAGAATAGGTGTCATCATCCTCAGCTATAACAAGAATTTCATCACCTTCTTGTAGAACATAGGAATCATCAGCATTCAGAATTATTTTACCACCACGTGACGCAACCTTGATTCCACAAGGAATGGCATTGGGAAAACTGATTAAGATATCCTCAAATTGCATGCCATCCAACTGAGGCCATCTTTTGATGTAGAACTCACAATTTTCAAACCCAAGTATGTCTTCCCAGATCTGTCAAAAAACCAGCCCATCAGGCGAAGAATAGTACACATATACAACAAAATAATTAGACAAATCTAATTATGGATCTTATTTGCATAACATGATAATTCATGACAGGAAATGATATCTAATATAAGAAAAATCTAAAAAACACACTTAAAAGTGTTGAAGTTGAAAGTAATGGAAATTGACCTGTGCAAGTCCTGGCTGCCGAGCACATTGGATCATCAAGCGACCTATTACATCATGAGCTACAACAGTTTCTACAAGATCTCCACCAACAAGTTTAACAAGGACCTCGTTGTCAAGATCACTAAGTTCAACAACTATATGTCCTCTAAGCCCTTCTTTAACTCCAGTTAGACTTAGAACTGTTCTAAGTGCACGAGCATCACTCTATATCAAATCAAATGTTAATTAATTGCAATTTAATTTTGTTTTGTATCAATCATTCAGTGTCAATGCCTTCACTCAAGTATTAAGTATACCTGATCAGCATTTCCATCTTCAGCAAGGACAATGATTGCACGGGCCTTGGAGACGGATACCTATTAAATAAAAGGTGTCAGTGAAAAATACTGAATACAAAGGCCAGAAAGGGTTAAGCATCATGTAGTTCTAATCCAACAAAGAATAGCTCGTTCCATGATTGTGAGGCTGCATCGCGTTTTATATCTGAAACAAAAACAAAAGCCAGGTACAATAACTGCTCAAAAGACACAACCCTGGAGGCAGGGTAGCTACGCTTTTGCCAATACATTTTGGATTGATGGGAGAAGCACAAATGCTTCAGGTAGAACTCATTACATTGTACTCCAACCAATATGAGCTCTTTACTGAATCAACTCTGTCCTTGAGATCAATCAGCAAGTTTTTTCAGGAAGGAGTAGAACATAACCAGATATTACATTGAAAACTCATAAGCATCATATGTAAACAACAATAGAGAAGCAGGCAGACCTTTTTCAGGTCAGCTAGAATCAGAGGGCTCCCACTTCTACATATAACCGATGTTCCTTTGAAATTGAATTCCATTTTACCAATGTCAAGTTCCATTTCCTCTTTGTCTCGCTCAGCCATCACCACAACAATTCCTCCGCCCAAACTCTCATTGGCTATAGCAAGTTGATTGAGTAGTGATCCCTGCGTCCACAATGGCATTTATGGTGATGGTAAGATACACAAATAACAAAAGAAGTAGAATACATTTCCATAAAGCATGAAATAATATTATATAATTCATTTTTATCAACAAAACGAAGACATTCAAATGCCTTTGTATAATGAACTGTGAAATCAGAACCTTACCAATTTATCACTCCACCCAAGAATCAAAGTGTGGTTTTGTTCTACCACCTCACTTCTTCCTTTCCTCAGTGAGTCGAGCTTCTCAGAAATTGAATCAGAAACAAGTCCAAGCATCATTGCAAAAATAAGCATCCCACCAAAGCTAATGGAAACAGAAACTAGCCTCCAACCAATACCTTCAGAGTCAGTGTGGTTTCCTGAATCAGCTACATATGACCATGATAACCAAAGGCATTCCGCTAAGTTACCATCAGTCACTCCAAAAAGTGCCAATCCCCCAAGGCATATAAGTAATAGAGTTGCAACTAGCAATGCCAATGACTTAGCATATGGATGGACTGATAAAAATGCATCCACCCGATATGCTAGTTGTTTGCTAAGAGAAACTTCTTCCGAAACATTGTCCATTGATCTTGATTTAGAGACATAGTCAATGTACTTGAAAATAAGAAGAGGAGTGGATAAAATTGTGACAGAGAGCACAAGTGATAAAGTTTTTAAGTTTTTGCTTAGATGATGATCACTCTCCTGTTCAACGGAATTGGTAGCATCAAAAGAGATATTGCATTTGGAGATGTGGTCCTGCAAGCAGAAACTAAATTCCAATTATTTTTTTTGATAAGAGAAACTAAGTTCCACTTATTAAGGTCTTAATTATAAAATACCCATAAAAATCAGCGGAAATTAAATCTGTAACAGGCCAGACGGAATGGATAGCATTGCAAAGGGGAAAGAAGCTGTATGAGGCACAAGAGGATAATGTCGGCAAAGTGAAGAAGGGTGTTCCGAACCCTAGTCGAGAAGTTTCTTAAGCTGGCTTGGGTTTGGGCCTGGGTTATTCTGTTATTTGAGTTGGTTGTAAGGGCTTTATGTTCAGCCCAATTAGATAAATATCTGTTTTTAATTCTGCTTTAATTCTGATTCGGGCCTCAGTCCATTTAGCCCAGTTATGTAAGTCTGTTAGTTTTAGCTGGTACGGTAGAATTGTAAATAGCTTCACAGCAGAGAAGGTTGTTACGAGTACATTGTTATAAGGAGGGAAGTGTAGGAGGTTATCCCCTTCGAAGTGAGTATTGATTGTTCATCCTCTTATTTGAGTAAGGGTGTGTTACAATTTCTGGTACCAGAGACACCGATTCTTTTATGAAAAACAAAAATCAATCCATGGCTGAAGGCACAAGGCTCATGCAGTTGCAGGAAGGACTTTCCACCCTTAAATAGTCAATTGACTCTTAGTACCATAACTTGGAAACCGAGATGCTAGCATTGAAAAGGCAAAATGATGCTATTGTCCAATAGTTGGCTGCGTTAATTGTCGCCATGCAGAGGAATTCATCTAGCTCATCTGAAGAGAACACCTCGCATCATGAAGCTGTGGTTCAACCACCTGCCAGTGAGATCCAAGCTTGTACTGTACGCATCGAGTTTCCCACCTTCTCGGGTGATGATCCTGCACATTGGATTTACAATGTGAATAAGTTCTTTACATTTCATATTACTTTACCTAAGCATAAGATTCAACTTGCATCATTTCATATGGAGGGTAGAACATTGATCTGGTTTCAAGATCTGGAGGAATTAGGTCAGTTGCCTGATTGGGATGCTTTCACTAAACGATTACTGATTTAGTTTGGTCCTAATGCTTATGACGATCCTATAGAATCTCTGACTCGGCTTAGACAAACCACATCTGTGGAAGAGTTTAAAACTCATTTTGAAGCAATATCCAATAGGCTGAAGAAGGTGTCTGATGAAATTAAACTCAGCTGTTTTCTAAGTGGGTTGAGGGATGATATAAGATTCACTGTGCACATGACTATCTATGGCCTATAGCTTAGCCAAACTTCAAGAACAAAGCCTAGATTTAGCCAACTAACATCCACGACCCCGCCCTACATTTTCACCAGATCCAGGCATTTTAAAAACACCTTCCCTGCTCCATCCACACTCCACACCTACCTTTAAAACACCCATACTTGTCCATCGTGTGAACCAACAAGAAGCCAATGACATGAGAGCTAAAGGCTTATGTTATTCTTGTGATGAGAAGTGGAGCCCTGGTCACAAGTGTAAGCGACCCACACTATATGTGTTGGAATAAGTGATGTCTGAGGAGGCACTCAAACACTTACTTCCTCCCCTTGAGCCCCAACCCTCCCAAGATGAAGTCTTGGAGTTAACACCACCTCCCAAAGAACCCGAGATATCCTTACATGCTCTCACGGGCTCCATTTGTCCAAAAACCATGCGCTTCAAGGGTAAGTTAGGTAATCAGTGACTATCTATCCTCAAAGACACTGGTTCTACTCACAATTTCTTGGATCCTGTTATAGTCCATAAAGGAAGATTGCTGGTGGATTCCACGAACACAGTGCAGGTCAGGATTGCTAATGGGACTATGTTACCTAGTCAGGGATACTGTAAAGGGGTGAAAGTCGTTGTACAAGGCATTTTTATTGAGGTGAATGTTCATGTTTTGATCCTAGCGGGCTGTGACATGATTCTTGGTGTCCAATGGTTAAGTGAACTTGATGATATTTGTTAGAACTTCAAGAAACTATATATAAAGTTTAATCTCCATCAAACGGCTGTCCAGTTGCAGGGTTTGCAGCCCTCTCAGCTCATTGAAGAGGGCTCCTTAACTGTCTTGAACAAACTGGAAACTTGAGGAATTTTATGGCAAGTCCAAGAAGCAGATTCCCAGAAACAACAACAGCTTCCACAAGCAAATTCCAGCAAGTTTAGCAAACTGGTTTCTTAGTTTGTTGATGTTTTTTTGGAACCTACAGGGCTGCCTCCCCCTAGGTCCCATGATCGTGCTATCAATCTGGTGCCTGGCTCTAAACTGATTTCTATTCGACCTTATCGTTATCCTTTTTATCAAAATGATGAGATTGAAAAGCTTGTTTAGGAACTATTGAAATCGGGGGTGGTTCGACCCAGCCAAAGCCCATACTCTTCCCTAGTTCTTTTGGTGCGAAAGGATAATGGGTCTTGGCATTTATGTGTGGATTATAGGGGTCTCAATGCTGTCACAGTCAAGGACAAATTTCCTATACCAGTGGTGGAGGAGCTTATAGATGAACTTTATGGTGCTAAAATTTTTTCAAAGTTGGACCTACGATCCGGATACCACCAGATCCGAGTTAAGCCTGAAGATGTCCCTAAAACAGCCTTTCAAACACACGAAGGCCATTATGAATTCCTTGTCATGCCTTTTGGTTTGACCTACGCACCCTCTACATTTCAAAGTCTTATGAATGAGGTATTCCGCTTGCACCTACGTAAATTTATTTTAGTCTTTTTTGACGATATTTTGGTGTACAGTAAAACTGAAGATGAACACTTAGTCCACCTCCAAATGACCCTGGAGCTGCTACAACAACATCATCTCTTTGCAAAGCAGTCCATATGCCACTTTGCATGCCAAGAAATATCCTATTTGGGCCATTTGATCTCAGGTGATGGTGTACGGGTAGTCCTGGCTAAATTGAAGGTTATGGAGGAATGACCACTCCCTAAAAATCTCAAGGCCCTAAGGGGATTTTTGGGATTAACAGGTTATTACCAACGGTTCATCAAAGGCTATGGAGGAATAGCTGGACCATTGACTCGGCTGCTCAAGAAGGACCAGTTTCAGTGGACTGAAGAGGCTACTGTGGCGTTCCAAAAATTGAAACAAGCTGTGATGCAAGCACCTGTTTCAGCTCCTACCTGATTTCTCACAACCCTTTACTATTGAACGTGATGTTTCAGGTATAGCCATTGGTGCTATCCTCATGCAACAAGGCAGACCCATTGCTTTTTATAGCCAAACATTAAAAGGGAGAGCCCTATTGCTGTCCACTAATGAGAGGGAACTTTTTGCATTAGTGTCATCTGTGCAAAAATGGCGGCTGTATTTATTGGGAAGGCAATTTGTAGTCAGGACCGACCAGCAGAGTTTAAAACATTTATTACATCAAAGGATTGACACTCCAATGTAGCAAAGGTGGATCACTAAGTTGTTGCGGTACGATTTTTTGGTGGAGTATAAGAAGGGTAGTGAGAATAGGGCTGCTGATGCTCTCTCCTGTAGAGAGACAACCATGGAATGCTCCGTGATGTTAATATATTTTCCCTCTATTCATTGAATGGATGAACTTAAGGCTTTATATGCCCAGAATCCTAAGTTACAGGAGTTGATATAGCAATTCCATGACCAGACACTACAGCTACCGTACACCATGAGGGATGGCTATCTTATATTCCTAACAATTAGGCCTTCAAGCTGAAATTGTTAGAATTGACTCATAGCAGCCCTTTTTTTTTTTTGGGGGGGGGGGGGGGGGGGGGGCATTCAGGTTATGATAAGTCAATTCAGAGAGCATGGAAGGATTTCTACTGGCCCGGGCTTAAACGTGACATGAAGGTTTTTATCAAAGAATGTGACACCTGCCAAAGGATGAAAGTAGCCAATACCCACCCCTATGGACTTCTTCAACCTCTACCCATCCCAAATAAACCCTGGCACCATATCTCCATGGACTTCATTGAAGGTCTCCCTTCCTCAAAGAGCTTTAATTGTCTCTGGGTAGTGGTCGATCAATACACCAAATATAGTCACTTTACCCCCCTAAAACACCCATATACCGCCAAAACCATTGCTGACTTTTTCCTCAAACATATCCAAAAACTACATGGCCTTCCCCAAACCATTGTCTCAGGCCGTGATTCAACTTTTACCAGTCATTTCTAGCAGGAACTCTTTGCCTTACAAGGAGTCCAATTGAAACTCAGCTCTGCCTACCACCCCCAATCCGATGATCAAACAAAAGTGGTTAACAAGACACTAGAAGGGTATTTGAGGTGCTTCTCGAGCGAGCGACTTACTGATTGGGCTAAGTGGGTGCCTTTAGCGGAGTGGTAGTATAATACCACTTACCATGCTTCTACTTGGCTCTCGCCATTTGAGGTCCGATATGGTTATCCTCCACAACGCCTTCTAGACTACGTTCCGGGTACCACTAAATGGGAGGCAGTGGACAATACTCTCAAAACCAAAACACAAATTTCTAATCTTCTACAGACTAACCTTAACAAGGCCCAACAGAGGATGAAAAAAATGCAGATACCAAATGAACAGAGAAAGAATTTGACAAAGGAGAGTGGGTTTACCTGCGCCTGCAACCTTATAGGACGTCTTTAGTGACTCGGCGTCGAGACTTGAAATTGGCCCCACAGTATTATGGTCTGTTCCAGATCATTGCCAGGGTGGGAACTGTGGCTTACACCCTAGAACTACCCCCGTCGGCTCGTATCCATCTGACAGTTCATGTTTCATAGCTTAAACTTAAATTGGGCAAACGATTTACGGCTATTCCGAATCTTCCTCCTGTGGACAAATTAGGGATTTTACAGCCCGAGCCAGAGGAGATACTCGAGAGAAGGTTGGTCAAGGCAGGAAATCCTGCAAAAGTCCAAGTCTTGGTGAAATGGCAAGGAGGCAGTACTGATGAAGCGACTTGGGAAGGTTACACAGCCTTGAAGAACAACTACCCACACCTTGTGGGCAAGGTGCTTTAGTTGAGGAGGTAGTGTAACAAGCCAGACGGAATGGATAGCATTGCAAAGGGGAAAGAAGTTGTACGAGGCACAAGAGGATAATGTCGGCAAAGTGAAGAAGGGTGTTCCGAACCCTAGTCGAGAAGTTTCTTAAGCTAGCTTGGGTTTGGGCCTGGGTTATTCTATTATTTGAGTTGGTTGTAAGGGCCTTGTGTTCAGCCCAATTAGATAAATATCTATTTTTAATTCTGCTTTGATTCCGAGTCGGGCCTCAGTCCATTTAGCCCAGTTATGCAAGCCTGTTAGTTTTAGCCGGTATGGTAGAATTGTAAACACCTTCACAGCAGAGAAGGTTCTTACGAGTATGTTGTTATAAGGAGGGAAGTATATTGGGATTGGTTATGAAAAATCATATTGGAAAATTCCTGAATCTTCTCGCTCTTCTTCTTCTTCTTCTATAGGAGGTTACTCCCCTCGAAGTGAGTATTGATTGTTCATCCTCTTATTTGAGTAAGGGTGTGTTACAAAATCCAAGTGGCTGCTAGCCCAAAAAGAAAATAAATCTTGGACAATACAATGACAGACCATTATATATTAATAGTTCCTTCAATATAAAAAGGAAAAGATGGAGAAAGGGAGGGGGGAGGCTTTAAGTCTCCTGTTATGGCAAAATACTTTATTTTTTAAGCTTGCTCATATCACAAATGTACACATGTAGAAGTTAGCATGTTGAGATCACAAGCTTAGACCCAAGTGTTGTTTGAACTTAAGACTATTATCAATATTCCTCTTGGCTATAATGAGGGAAACATGGAATAAATATGGTTTAGCAAAGAGAACCAAATAATAATAAATAGCAGGATGTTCTAGTACTCGTAAATTTCTGCTGCATTGAATTCCTGATCTTGGAGAGTGTTTTGAACAAAATAACCATTATGACAGAAAGCAACCGAAACGAAAATAAAACTCAAACCAAATTCTAGCAGAGTTTTCAAAATTGAAGCTTTGAAGTGTTATATACCTGCAGCTCATTGACTTGGTTCTGTAATGAGAAGTTTCTGTGCAAAAGTGAGGAGAATAATGTAATCAAAATCTACATATAAACACAGACACAATTGTCAGCCATAGGACTAACCATTGATATGTGTGTGTGTGTGTGTGTGTGCGCGCGTGAGAGAGAGAGAGAGAGAGAGGCACTACGGCTGCTAAGATGGCCGTTTTCCACCGAATTTTCAACCCTCGACAAGAATACCCGATAACATTCCTGGAAGAAGACTCTTTCTCTGCCAAAATGCAGCTTGAGTCCGGCTTAGTCCCCGAAACGCCCGTAACTTCGGACTTCCGTCCAGAAGCGGCGCCGTTTTCTTTCGGTTTCGACCGGATCTCTCTCCTTCGAGCGAGGTCCACTCTCCGGCGAATCCCGGCATAGTTTAAGTCCTTTTCCGGAGTCGGGTTAGAGGCGGGAACCTCTCGAAAAGGAGAAATCCTGGGAGGTCTCGGATCGGGAGGGTAGGGCCGTGAGATTCTTGAGCTTGTGGTGAATTTCCGGGGATTTTTCTGGGGTCTCACAGGGGAGTGGATGTAGGCCGGTGAGGGGAAGAACCAGTCCCTGCTGCTGCTGGTGGCGTTGGATGGAGGAGGGTCTGTCTCGAGGGGCATGACGGGTATTACAAAAAATATATTAGGGGCCTTTCTGAGAAGACCGTTAAATTTGAGGCTCTAATCTCGCTTTGTATCTAACAACGATAGTTTTTAACAATAGCGATGATTGCTATGAGTTTGGTGCCTGAAAGCTTTCTCTAATTATTGTAAACAAAATATACTGAATATTAAATTGAGTTGAATTGAATTAAATAAAAATTTATATTTTAATATTATAAATATTAAAAAATAAAAAATTTAATTATTTATTATATTTTATATAAAAATTTAAAAAATATATAAAATTTAAAAAAATTATAATAATAAAATGAAATGAGTTTGAAGATAATTATCAACCAAATGAGACCCTAAATCAATAAGAATAAAAAATAAATAGTTTTTTAAAATTTGTCTTAATTATTTAAACTCATACTTTTAAGTACATAATCTTTTGTGTTGACATATCAATAAAAATTATAAAATTTAAATTAATTAATTAATTAATGTTATATAAACTAGAGTGGATATCCAATAGAGTGGATATCCAATATAAAGATTCTTGTGCGTAAAATTATATACATAGCTACACAAATTATTGAAAGACAACGTGAGAATAATTTTAAAAAACCTCAAACACGATAAAATATTAAGTCCAAGCATCCATTGATCCACATGTCTTGATTTGATTGGGATGATCAAACAAGCCATGTCATAAAAGTTTGAGCATCGAGTATTCGCATGTTTAATTTTTTAAAAACTCTATATTTAATTTTGTACCGACTATTAGATTTTATTTTATAGTAATATTAGAGAATATCCAATATTTATTATATACATTCATATGAATTATATATGTGAGAGTATAGAATGAGTATTGGATGTTCCAATATTTTTTCTTATTTTATATGTAACTCTTTCTACCAAATCAAAGCCCAACTCATCTTTTATAAAATATTATTTGATAATTGTTTTTGAGAGTCAATATTAATTCAGGGTTATTTTATTTTATTATGATCTGGTTTAGATTTAAAATTCATCTTAACTAATTTTAATTTATTTCAATTTTATTATTATATTTTTTTAATTTTTCATATAAAATATAAATTTCTATATAAATTTTTTAAATTTTAATATATATTTTTTAAATTTAAATATATTTTTTAAAATTTTAATTTAATTTTTTAAAATTTTAAAATAATAATATTAAAAAATAAATTAAACTCATCTCAACTCATTTCTTTTTTAAAAACTTAATAAATAAATATCCTAAATTCAACTGGTTGAAAATCACAACTTGTCTCTTCTTTTCCTCGCTTATTTTCAGAAGTTACAAATGAGTGCGTAGACTTGTCGGAGGATTTTGAATAAGAGTTTTGCTTGGGATCAGCAACTGTAGCAGTTGCACACTGCACACTCACGTATCAATTTGTTTTTTCTTTTTTTTAACATGCGTTCTGCATCGTATGGTCATTTCTTCCCCATTCAAATTTTGGCATCCCACGAAATCCATCCTCCTTCCTCGCCAGAACCTGTGTCGACTTCATCTTCATAGAGCCTCCCCGCGACGGCAGCTCTCTGTTCAGCACCACTTCGCGATGCTCCTGCTTCTGCCACTCCCTGCGTGCTGACTGAACGGACCAAACTAGGTTGCATACCGCGAAGACGCACCTCCTCCCTCTGAAACTCGTTTACCCCTCAGATGACCATTTCGCATTTATAAATCCCGCCCGCATCGCCCTCTCTTGTCGCCCAACACCGACTTTGAAATCGCCGTCGCCGTCCCTCTCGTCTCCCACCACCGAGTTTTTGGAATCTTCGTCGCCGTTGCAGTCCCTCTCTTCGCCCAGAACAGTCTTTGAAATCGTCGTCGCAAGTCCCTCTCGTCGCCCAGCACGTGCTAGTCATCGGCGTCCCTACTGCCCAGCGCCACCTAGCCTAAGGTAACTCCACTACTCTGTTTCGATGCCCATCTTTCAACAACTCCATTGCTCATTTCTTTCGATATATATATATATATATATATATTTTTGTCACAATTTCTTGGGCATTCTCATTAGAGGGTCATGCTTTATTGATGCCAGGTTATTTATTTTGTATTATATATGAACTTGTGAAGGCATATGACGTTATTGGTCCAGAGGTAGAAAAGTTGGTGGCTTCACTTCCTGACGGCATTGTTCTTCTTCTTGAAAATGTGTGAATTTACAAGCAAGAAGAAAAAATGACCCTGACTTTTCAAAGAAGCTTGCCTCCTTAGTTAACCTTTATGTGAATGATGCTTTTAAGACTGTACATCGAGCTCATGCATCAACTGAAGGGGTTACAAAATTCTTAAAAGCCATTTGTTGCTGGTTTCCTATTACAAAAGGTGAAATTCTCATTTTCATTCGTTTATTATGTATTGATATAAAATATGACCCTGACTTTACAAAGAAGCTTGCCTCCTTAGTTAACCTTTATGTGAACGATGCTTTTAAGACTGTACATCGAGCTCATGCATCAACTGAAGGGGTTACAAAATTCTTGAAGCCATTTGTTGCTGGTTTCCTATTGCAAAAGGTGGAATTCTCATTTTCATTCGTTTTTTTTTTGTATTGATTTCTAATTACTCTGTTGTAGTTTCTACTTTCTCCAAAAATATTTATGAGGCTTGGCATTTTTGACGAATTTCTTATCTTTCATTATCCTCAATTAACTGATGCCAGTTGACGTAAAATCCATATATCTGAGTAACACGAATAGAGGAACAAGTACAGTGCATTAAATCAAAGCTCTGATTATTATTATCATATATGTTGCTTTCACGTCTTAGAAGTCAAAGAAGTTTCCTGAATGGATGGAATGAATTGTAGTGTCAAGTGTTGCTTGACACATTAGGGATCATGGACACACCCCAAATACCCCCCCCCCCCCCCCCCCCCCGAGACACATTAGGGGGAGATCATCAAATAAGGAGCCTCCTTTGTCAGCTTGTTAGCATTTGCATTCATAAGGGTATTGATGAAATCCTTTTAAGTTTACCTCAATTCTAACCATTTCTACCCCCAACAAAATCTTGAACACAACCACTGCAATATGCCAATAATTAAAGAGTAGTACTTTGCCCTTTTAATTAGCTTAGTCTCAATTTATGTATTGCTGCCTATAGGGACAAAAGAAAAAATGTTGTCTCATTTATTGGGTTGGTGTATTAAAATTACAGTCACTAGCTTTGTTCATAAGCATCAAACAAAGGCAAGTCTAAGTAACAGAAGTGGGAATTGTTGGGATCGGCGGAAGCTCACAAATAATATGAAGATCAGAATTTAACGTGGTTCGGCCAATTTAGCCTACGTCCACACACACAAAGAGGAGAATTTGTATTAAACAACAAACCAATTATTTACAATGGTTTCTCTCTTCTAATCTCTCCAACGGACCTCACCTCCGACTCTCCTTCTCATTACAATCTTATATGTATTTATAGGAGAAAGAAATAGTATGAACGTGTAAAAGACGGTGGAATTCCGGCTGCCGACTTTCTTGAATTTTTCGGTGGCGCCTATCTTCCAGCTGCTACTGACGGTGCCTACCTTCACCTTCTAGAAGCCTCCAGCTTCTTCATTTGCGTGTGTTGATTTCTAACAATCTCCCCCTCAACACCAAACAGAGGATATCCTGGCACATTTTAATTCAAGGTACTTAACCTGGCTATATTTCTACATAGCTCAAGTTTTTCGTATGTGACTACCTTCGTTAGCATGTCCGCTGGATTCTCCTTTGTATGAATCTTTACAAGTTTCAACAGCTGTTGCTCCATTACTTCACGTATCCAATAATACCGAATATCGATGTGCTTTGTTCGGGAGTGGTACATCGAGTTTTTACTCAGATCAAGAGCATTTTGACTATCACAATAGATTCTGTACTCTTTTTGACTGACTCTCATTTTTTGGAGGAACCGCTTTAGCCACAACATTTCCTTTCCTGCTTCTGCTATAGCAATGTACTCTGCTTCTGTTGTAGATAAAGCCACACATTTCTACAGTTTGGACTGCCATGATACAGCTCCACCTGCAAATGTGTAAATATATCCTGATGTAGATTTTCTCCCATCAAGATCACCTGCCATATCAGCATTTGTATAGCCATCCAAGACTGGGTTAGCTCCCCCGTAGCACAAGCATAACTTTGATGTACCCTTAAGGTACCTGAGAATCCACTGTACTGCTTTCCAGTGTTCTTTCCCTGGATTTGAAAGAAAACGGCTCACAACTCCAACAGCGTGAGCGATGTCAGGTCTGGTACAAATCATAGCGTACATTAAACTTCCTACTGCTGAGGAGTACGGTACTGTAGCCATTTCTTGAACCTTTTCTGGTGATGAGGGACATGAGCTTTTGCTCAATTTGAAGTGATTAGCCAGTGGAGTACTGACTGGCTTTGCTTTCTCCATGTTGAACCTTCTTATTATTTCTTCAACATATTTTTCCTATGACAACCATAGCTTCTTTTTCTTCCTGTCACGAGTGATCCTAATGCCCAAAATTTGCTGGGCAGATCCTAAGTCTTTCATCTCAAAGACTTTGGAGAGATCCTTCTTTAGCTTCCTGATAATGGATGGATCTTTTCCAATAATCAGCATGTCGTCAACATAGAGCAGCAACATCACGAAGTCACCTTCTGAAAATCTTCGGATGTAAACGCACTGATCTGCAGCAGTTTTCTTGTAGTCATGACTCATCATGAATGAGTCAAACTTCTTATACCACTGTCTGGGAGCCTGCTTCAAACCGTAAAGGTTCTTTTCCAACTTGCAGACCAAATGTTCCTTTCCAGGAACTTGGAAGCCTTCTGGCTGCTCCATGTAAATTTTCTCATCAAGGTTGCCGTGAAGAAATGTTGTCTTCACATCCATCTGTTCAAGTTCCAAGTCAAGACTTGTCACCAATCCGAGTACCACTCGAATTGAAGTCATCTTCACAACAGGTGAAAATACCTCATCAAAGTCGATTCATTTATTCTGCTGGAATCCTTTGACGACCAAGCGAGCTTTGTGCTTCACCTGTTTGCCATCATTTTTCAGTTTGAACACCCATTTGTTTCTCAGTGCTCTTTTGTCTTTTGGAAGTTCCATCAGCTCATAAGTTTGATTCTTCTGTAACGAGTTCATCTCATCCTGCATAGCCTGCATCCATTTGTTGCTATCTGGATGAGATATTGCCTCCTGAAAGTTTTCTGGCTCCCCCTGATCTGTAAGAAGAATATAATCTGATTCCAGATATCTTCGTGACGGAATCAACAATCGCCCTCTAGAGGATCTGTCCTGCTGAGGTTGATCACCTGACAACTGTGGAAACTCTGCAGTTTCTGATGGAGAAGGCAACTGTTCCCCCTGCTCAGTGATGGTTTCTCCATTGTCAGTATCCTCTTCTTCTTCTTCTGGGGAAACTTCCTGTCTATCTTCAGTGTTTGAAACAGACTGAAGTGGTAGTGAACTCGGAGCTGGTTCTGGAGCACTTGGAGTTATTTGTTCTGATCCAAACATCTGGTCTTCATGGAACACTACGTCCCTGCTTCTGATGACCTTCTTTGCTTTTGGATCCCATAATCTGTATACAAACTCTTCATCTCCATAGCCGATGAAAAAACACGGAGTAGACTTTTCATTAAGTTTCTGTCTTTTCTCCTTGGATACATGTGCAAATGCTTTGCACCCAAATACTCTTAAATGAGAGTATGAAATCTTGCGGCCTAACCACACCATCTCTGGGACTTCAAACTGCAGTGGAACTGACGGTGTTCTGTTGATCAGGTAACAGACTACTTTTACTGCTTCACCCCAGAATGGCTTAGGCAACTTTGCCATACTCAGCATGCATCTGGTTCGTTCTACAATGGTCCGGTTCATCCGTTCTGCTACACCATTGTGTTGTGGGGTGTAGAGAACACTCTTCTCGTGTCTGATGCCATGTCTGAAGTAATATTCTCTGAACTCTCGAGAAGTATATTCACCTCCATTGTCTGTCTGGAGGCATTTCAGCTTTTTGCCAGTTTTTCTTTCTACCATGGCATGAAAGTTTTTGAATTGCTCAAAAATTTGATCTTTCCTTTTTAGGAAATACACCCACACTTTTCGTGAAGCATCATCAATAAAAGTAACAAAATATTTGTTACCTCCAAGTGATTCAACTTCAAAAGGACCGCAAACATCAGAGTGTACCAAACTCAATAACTCTGATCTTTTTCCAGCAGATGTCTGGAATGAAACTCTATGTTGTTTACCAAATAAACAGTATTCACAAGGATTGAGAGCAATACCTTTGTTTACTGTAATCAATGCTTTCTTTGCAAGCATAAACACCCATTTTTCTCCCATGTGGCCAAATCTCCGATGCCACAAGTTTGGTGATGTATCATCTTCAGCTACATTGAGATTGTTTGCACATATCTTAGCACTTGATTTGTACAAAGTGCCACAGACATGTCCCCGTGCAACGACCATTGCTCCTTTCTTCAATTTCCAAGTATTGTTGCTGAAGATATTCTTGTAACCCTGTTGATCAAGGGTTCTTATAGAAATTAGGTTGAGTCGAAGATCAGGTACGTGCCGAACGTCATTTAGCACCATAATACAGCCAACACTGGTTTTTATCCTGACATCTCCAATGCCCACGATCTTTGAGAAACTCGAATTTCTCATCTTGACTGTATCAAAGTCTCCTGCCTTGTAAGTACTGAAGAAATCCTTACAAGGAGTGGCATGATAGGATGTTGCTATATCTATTACCCACTCGGTTTCCTCGCTTGAAACGTGCAAGCAAGATTCTTCACCAGCGGAAAGGAGTACACAATCTCCAGAAAGCGTCACTGCAGCTTTGCCTTCTTCGTGCTTTGACTGATTGCTTGGCTGATTTTGCTCCTGCAGCTTTCGGCATTCTCTTTTAAAGTGGCCTTCAATACCATAATAAAAGTATTTTCCCTTCTTTCGCTGTTTACCGCGATTTTGGGAT
This sequence comes from Platycarya strobilacea, assembly GCA_036898215.1. Taxonomy (NCBI): domain Eukaryota; kingdom Viridiplantae; phylum Streptophyta; class Magnoliopsida; order Fagales; family Juglandaceae; genus Platycarya; species Platycarya strobilacea. The sequence continues at coordinate 40,312,186 of CM072545.1, read as the reverse complement.
CTCCCTTTACTTTGACTTCTGTTCCTTTCTCGACTTCTACCTCTACTATTTCTCTGATGCCTTCCTTCTGTTACAAAGGCATCTGTCTCGTCTCCTCCAATCTCCTTTCGTCTAGTCTCTTCATTAAACAAGGCGTCTATCACCATTGACAAATGGCGAGCTTTCCATCTGGAGCTGAATTACTAAGTGAGACCACTAGCGTTTCCCAGCTATCTGATAGGGAACTGAGAAGTAGTAGAGACTGCTCTTCATCTCCGAGCTTAAAATCTACGGATGCAAGTTGATTTACAAGATTCTGAAACTCGTTGGTGTGTGCGGCCACTGAGATGCCGCTTTTGAGTTTCAAGTTGACAAGGCGTCTTATTAGTAATACCTTGTTCCGAGTAGTTTTTGCCTGGTACATGCTTTCCAGCTTTTTCCATAGCTGATAGACATCCGTTTCCTGTGCAACATGATGAAAAACACTATAGTCAATCCACTGCCGGATCTGACCAATAGTTTTCTTATTCAACTTATGTCAGTCTTTTTCCGCTACATCATCTGGCTTTACGTTTTTCTCTTCAATTGGATCGAAGAGATCTTTACAATTCAGGAAATCTTCCATTCGAGGTCTCCATAGTGCGTAATTTGTAGATGTTAGCTTGATCATCGCATTTGCTCCTGAGTCCTCCATCAGTTCGGCTTTAATCTTTGATTTGAGTGACCGTTTCTCAACGTTCGGAGTTGAATCTCAACAAACGGAGCTCACCGTTGCGTCCAGAACGGTGGAAAACCTTGGAAACGATTCTTGTCTCGTTCCAAACCGATCAAAATTATGCCGAAAACCTGAAAAATAAGAAAAATAGAATATTCCCCACCATTCACCGGAATATTCTCTCCGGCCACCGGAATATTCCCTCCGATTACCAGAATATTCTCCCAGTCACCGGAATATTCCTGCACCAGAATATTCTTGCCGACGACAGAATATTCTTTCCGGTGACAGAATATTCTTCTGGAGACGGAATATACTGACGGAATATTCCTTATCCGTTGGGTTACTGTAGCGGGTCGGAAACTGGGTCAAACCGGTTCGGGTCGGATCACCCAGATTTAACGGGTCAGAGCTTGTCTTCTTCACTGCGCGCGCGTGTAGCGCGTGTGGCGAGTCGGTGCGTGTGGAGCATGTAATTTCGTTCGGTGTCCGTTTGAGACGGAATTTTCACCAAAATTTTCGTCTTGACCTGAGAATCTGATGGTATCCTCCAAACTTGATTCCGATCAAGTTTAAAAATGGGTCTTTTACGAAAATTCATAAATCCGGCCTCCTACCGGCTCTGATACCACTTGATGGGATCGGCGGAAGCTCACAAATAATATGGAGATTAGAATTTAACGTGGTTCGGCCAATTTAGCCTACGTCCACACACACAAAGAGGAGAATTTGTATTAAACAACAAACCAATTATTTACAATGGTTTCTCTCTTCTAATCTCTCCAACGGACCTCACCTCTGACTCTCCTTCTCATTACAATATTATATGTATTTATAGGAGAAAGAAATAGTGTGAACATGCAAAAGATGGTGGAACTCCGGCGGCCGACTTTCTTGAATTTTCCGGCGGCGCCTACCTTCCAGCTGCTACTGACGGTGCCTACCTTCACCTTCCAGAAGCCTCCAGCTTCTTCATTTGCGTGTGTTGATTTCTAACAGGAATATTGGGCGAGGTCAAAGGCAGCAAAAATGGAAATGAAATCCTTGGCATCAATTGATAGTGCGGGGGACATACCTTTCAAAGTTTTGATTAACAGACCTCAAGTCCGACCATGTTAGTTTTATTCCACCAACTTAATTTGGAGGCTTGGGGCAGGCCTATTGATCAAAAGGTCTATAACCATGGAAAGGGAATCAGTGATAAATATAATGAACTATTTGCCATTTGAAATCCATCATACATGCATATGCAAAAGTAAATTGATCGTTGTTTAAGTAAATTGATAATTTTTGTTGAGATGAGGTTGACAATTCTTTTTCCTTTTTTTTTGTTTTAATCTTTAAGCTTGGTTCTTTCATTTGAAGGGATGGATTTCGTGAGTTTTTTTAAGCCTTGGGTTGGATTCTATTTTCATTTCATTGTAGGGTTTGGTTGGTTTCCTGGCAAGAATAGGGGGAATTACAGCTACACGCAGTTTTCTTTAGTGGTCATGTATATGTTTTATAGTGTCATTTATTTTATTCAATGAGGAAAGTTTCAAAAAGATTTGACCAATGCTAGAAAGAGAAGGAAATCAGTGACTTGAAAGCATATATTCTTTGCCTAGATAATTCAAATGAATATGTTGTCCCAAGCCAACTCTTTTAATCTCATATTAGAACCACCATTACAGAGTTGAAAATAAGTCTGAAACTCAACGATTTTTTTTTCTACTTTGTGTTTTGTGTTAAATATCTTTTGCAGGACCAATCTTTTTCAGTGGTGGTGATATCGGGAATTTGGGGGAGTTTTATTATTTATATTTCCAGCCAAGAGATGTTCCACACTCCATTTTTTTTCCCTTAGTAATGTGCTTATGGGTGCTCTTTATACATCTTTGTTGATGTTCTTTATTTTAGTGGTGTAATTGTTTTCTAAATAATTTTGAGATTCATGTTGGGTGTATTTTTTTCAGAATTCAATGATGAATGATGCAAACTAGGTGCAAGGGAGCCAAACCTAAACTTGAAAGGCTTCTTACAAAATGCATACATGCACCCAGTTTTGAAGGAAGGAGATGATGGTGATGGTGATGGTGATGGTGATGGTGATGGTGATAGTGATGCAGCATCAGGAGATATGAGATTTCACAAAAGATGTTAAAAAATTTTGCAAAGATTCTGGTCTTGGATCTCAAAATGTCCATTCATGATATATATTTAGATAGGCACAATGTTTTGTATAAATGGTTGGCATACTTGAAGTCAAATAGCTATTCCAGAAAATGGCTTGAAGTGCAATACTTGAAGTGCATACTTCTAATGATGAAGTCAAATATCTTGTCTCATATGCTGCCATCAAAATTTTCATGCTTTTGTCATTGTCTTTGTCATCTTTGGTTAATCCCCTCTGATCAATTTATTGGGTTTAATAAATTGCAAGGCTTGGCTGTAATAAGACTTTTGAAGTTTGGCTGCCAACGGAAGAATTGTTTGAACATTTATGTGCCTATTTTTAATTTTGTTTCTACTGCAGATGATATGTTCATGTTGTATTCTCTATGCAATGAGACACTTGAAGATAATTTCTTTCACAGGAGGTGAATCTTTGACCATGTCTGACAATGCAACAACATTTGTACCATTGAAGACATTAAGGCACACATTTCCTCTTGCAAGAGCCTATTTGTTTTTGGTATTGGTTCAAGAATGAACCAAGAAAGGGCTGGAATAAACCAAAAATTCAATACTTGAAGTACATATGTTCTAAAAATGGCTGGAATACTTGAAGTGCATAAACTAAAAAAGTCTACAAAAATCAAAGTTAATTGAAGTACACAAATAATCTTTTATCATGCAGGGTGATTTAACATTATATAATTTACATACATGGTTTTCATCAAATCATGTGCGCAACCTAAGAACCATTCAAAACCCATATAATTCATACATCGGTCTTTGAAATAAAATTTATCCGAACCAAGCTAACACTATTACAAATGCGAAAAACTATTACAAACACAATAATTTTCGCATTTTCAACTTATTCATTATTTCTCTCACTTTATTTTTTATTTTCTAAACGTTAGATTCGTGCTGTAATACATTATTTCATGCCTTCGAAGCCTTATTCTCTCTTACACAAAAACTTTTCTCTAACAAATGAAGTATATCTGCTCATATGAAGAATTCACACATATCGCATCTTCCTGCACACAGTACAAACTCTCAATTCACACCTCACATCTCCATGTGTACTTGGGCTTTACCTAATTATGAGGATTAATGAATATTCTTACTTATAAAAAATATATATAAAATGAAAAACCTATATGTATTTTACAAGTAACAATATTGAATTTGATTTTTAGTACAAAAAGGTGCTAACCAAGTACATTGGAAGTACACATAGGTCAAAACTCATATTTCTACCCTATTAATGCATGCTAGACACCAAACTATACTTTTCCTAATTTATTCATTTTCAATAGTAATAAGTTTAATTAAATACAGTAAGAGAAATTAATTGAGACATGTAAAATATAGTAAGTGTTATCTTTGATAATTGCAAACAAAATTGAGATAAGCATGGGTTTCATCAAGCTTTGTTTGCTGGGTAATCGAACTTCAAATTTGAGCTTGAGCTTGGTTTGTTTGGAAATGAACGAGCTCAAGACGAGTATGTTAGGGAGGTAAGCTTGAGCTACTCATGACAAACTATTTCATTCTATGGCCTAATTATTTATTATTATGATATACAATATTTGAAGCAACAATGATGTATTATGCCATTTATTGTCCATATGATTAACATAAGAGAGATGTGAATTGTGTTATATTAAAAATTAACACTTATAAACCAAATACACAATATAAAATATAAACAAAATACGAAATAATAAGAAATATAAAGAGTAAGAGCAAGAAGAAGCAAACTCAATATTTTAACGAGATAGTTCTACTGCCTACGTTCTCGCCTCAAGCTACCCCTTGAGGATTCCTAAATTCACTATTCAATCTCCTTTAAGGGAGATAAAAACCTATTACACTTTTGAGTAACACTGCTGCAAAAAATTCGTATAAAACACCCTATACACTGATAATCACTTTACACTTGGTGTTGAACCCAAGGTTTCAAGTTTCATGTAAATCTACAAATGGATTTTGATGATAACAAATGAATCCAAAAGATAAAATGAGTCTCAAGCTCAAGTTGTCCACACAATATAATCAAGCACATCAAGGAAGCAAGTATGAGCAAGAAGGAAACAAGTTCGCATTAAAATCATAGAGTAATGTTGTAAATCTCTTAAAAATTCAAAATTAGGATTAAGGCTCAAAATTAATATTTTATCATAAAGCATTAAAATACATTTTTCACATGTGCATGATATTTTGAAAATTAAAATTGAAAATTTTGAAAGATGATTGATTGTCATCTTTCACATGTGCATGACATGATTAAAGGTTTGAATTTTGAAAATTTTGAAAGATGATTGATTGTCATCTTTCACATGTGCATGACATGATTAAATGTTTGAATTTTGAAAATATTAAGATAATTGATTGTCATCTTTCACATGTGCATGACATGATTAAATGTTTGAATTTTGAAAATATTAAGATGATTGATTGTCATATGTCACATGTGCATGTTTTATTTGAATATTTTCAAAAGTGATGGATGCTTTTCTTGACTTATGCAAAAGGTAGATGTCTTTATTTGAAAATTTTGAAAAGTAAAGTGTGCTTCTTTTGTCATATGCAAAAAGTAAAAGATTATGTTTGAAATTTTTGAAAAGTAAAGTGTGCTCCTTTTGTCACATGCAAAAAATAAAAATATTAGATTTGAAATTTTTGAAAAGTAAATGATGATGTTTTTGATATGTGAATCTTTTCAAATTTGAAATTAAAAAATCATTTGCCTATAAATAGCTCACTTGAGTTTTGCAAAATTCACAACAAGAGCTTACACATCTATTGCTAAGTTTTGCATCATTTCTTCAAAACTCTCATTCTCTCTTTTCTAAAGTTTTGAGTCTTAATTCTTGTTCTTGTTGAGAGAGATATAGGTTGCGCTGTATTGTTTCTATCTCACTCATTGAGGAGTGTACTTTGATAGTCTACCTACTATCAACTCTTGTATTTGTAAAAGGGTGTGTATAACCCTTGTGTGTGTAGAAGGTGTTCTACACGGGGAATAGTTAAATCACCAAGTGTGAGGTGATTGGAAGTGTAGAAGGTGTTCTACACGGGGAATAGTTAAATAACCAAGTGTAAGGTGATTGGAAGTGTAGAGGGTGTTCTACATAGATTCTTTGGAGCGGTGTTGCTCAAAGGTGTAATAGGTTTCTATCTCCACCTAAAGGAGATTGAATAGTGGATTTGGGAATCCTCAAGAGGTAGCTTGAGGCGAGGACGTAGGCAGTGAGGCCGAACCTCGTTAACATATTGAGTTTGCTTCTCTCTTACTCTTACTATTTATATTTATTGTTATTTCATATTTTGTTTATATTTTATATTATATATTTGATTTATAATTGTTATTTTTTTAAATACAACTCAATTCACCCCCCTCTTGTGTTAGTCATCTGGGCAACACTTGGTGATTCAACTATTCCCTATGTATAATACTTTCTGTACACACAAGAGTTATACGCATCCTCTTATTGATACAAGAGCTGATAATAAGTAGATTATTAGAGTACACTCTTCAATGAGTGAAATAAGAACAATACAACATAACTTATATCTCTCTCAAAATGAACAAGAATTAAAGCACAAAACTTAGAGAAGAGAGAATGATGTAAATCTTTGTAATTGATGTGTAGGCTTTTATTGTTGTGATTTTGTAAAACTTAAGTGAGCTATTTATAGGTAAAATGAGTTTTCAATTTCTAATTTTAGCAAATGTGAAAATATCATTGATATTTCAAAATATTCAAATAAAACCATCTCTTTTCAAGACAATATCATTCATATATTAAAATATTCAAACAACATATGCACATGTTAAAAGATGATACTCAATCATCTTCAAATTCAAAATTTAAATTTTGATGATGTCATTGCATATGTCAAACACATGTGAAATATAATTTTTTAATTTAAACATTTTGATGAAATCATTGCATATATCATGCACATGTAAAATATAATTTTCGAAATTAAAATTTTTAATGATGTCATACATATGTCATGCACATATAAAATATAATTTTTGAAATTAAAACTTTTAATTATGTAATGCACATGTGAAAAATATAATTTAATATTTTATGAAAAAAGATTAATTTTAAACCTTAATCTAATTTCAAATTTTATCAAAAGATGTATAAAATTACTCTATGAATTTCATTTGTAGACTTATTCTTTTTTTTATTCATGCTTTTTTTTATGTGTTTAACTTCCTTCATGCATAGATAACTTGACCTTGAATTTTTGAATTTATTTGTTATCATCAAAATCTATACAAAGATATGGGACTTGAAATCTTGCATTCAACACTATTTTTATTAATACTAAAAGAAAGTATACATTGCCCAAACAAACTAATATTGGTATCTTAATAATTGTTGAATTTTCTTTACATATAGAAAACATATTGATATCTTACTAAATTCATAAATCACATAAGCCCATAATTTTGATTTTTTCGCATGTTTAGTCACATCAAAACACAAGGAAGATAAAGTGAATGATATGGCGTTGAAAAGTTAAAACAGCACAATATAAAATTCATTATCCGAAGCACCAAGCAAGGTGCATACTTACTGAGGTTTTAGGGTTAATCAATTCTTCATTGTTGATGCAACTTTCCTTTGATTTAAATGTGCATCTACTAATCTCTCTGGTTTCCAAATAGAGCAAAACTTTCTTTTTGGAGCGAAACAAATATCTATTTTTTGGATCCTTGTAACATTGTGGCAAATAGGAGAATAAATTAAAATTTAAACAAAGTGCTAAGACTTGGGAAAATGTTAGTCCAAAACTCATTAAATAAATGCACGTAGTTGAAAGTGTTGTTAAAGCTAGATTGGATGCACAATTGGCATAGATAGATATCTGTATGTGTGTCCCTCTTTTAGAAGGAAGTTAGGGTTTTTTTTTTGGGGGGGGGGGGGGGGGGGGAGGTTTTAGTGCACGACAACTGGACCAAATGTGAGCATAAGAAATTCCATACCAAGTCTTTTCTAATTTCATATTCTTGGTTTCCTTTATCCACCTTGCTGATAAATCCTTCAAAATATTTGAGCTATTGATTGGTATCAGCCCCTGTCTCTAAATAGGGGCTGATGCCAATCATTTTTTCATATATTTAGTACTTCAAGCTATATATTTGATTTGTAATATTTATATTTTCAAACTTTATTGTAAATTAAATACCATCATATTAGATATTATAAAAAGAGAGCTGCTTGAAGCGTAAATGGATTCTATACACTAATGCGGTATACTAGAAATGTGCCACGTCTCCTCTTCTCCCTTTCTATATCCACCTTTTCGTGCTCTCCCCTCCTCCTCGTCTCTTCTTGTCGGCTACCATATTGACCACCGATGGTTTATGACAGCAACCATGATGGCCTCTTTTCGTAAGGGCCATGAACGGAGCTCTCTTGTGTGCACCTCTCCTTGCACATGGAATGGAACCTTGCTCATGCGTTGACTCCTCGACCCAGTCATGCTATGTTGCAGCAAGGGTGTTGGTGCTACCACGTGGACCGCTAACATTTTTTGTTCTCGGATGAATGCCTCTGAGCACTATGGCATCTGGTCAGGAGTACCTCCCACAACAACTGCTCCATGATGTCGATTGTGTGCATGAGATTGGCCCATTCCCATCGTGACATGGCATGGCCTTCAGTGCCCACCCAGTGGCACGTCAAAGTTGTTTGCCCTACCCAGAGATCGTTCCCGACCACTCCAGCCATAGACGGTGGTTCCAACCACATGTATAGTGCATAAAGTATGCAAAACTTGAGAAGTAAATAGATATATATTTAAGAAAAAAAAAATACATGGCACATTGATAACGCGTCATATCAGCGTGTGAGATTTCTTTATAAAATCCTTTTGTATATTTACCGTTTGCATGCAAATAAAATTTTTCATCTAGTTTTGTTACTTATAATTTCTAAATATCATATCATTACACATTTACTTAAAATTTTATTCTTAATTTTTTAAATTTAGTTTTTTAAAATAATTGAACTTTTTTATCCATCATTCATTCACTACATATTTGATAAGAGAAAAAATTAAAAATTACTTAAGTTGTATAATGTGAGAATGATTAATATAATAAAAATGATTAATAGAATTATTATTATTTTTTATAACCAAACAAAGTGAAAATGATGCAACTCAATGAAACGACGACGTCGTCTTGTTAAATCATAGCTAAAAAGCCTAAAATCTGTTATCATTCGTCTCCCTCACAAAAGAAAGGATGAACCCCTGCTGAGTCCACTCGGTTAAAAGAAACAAGAAGGAACCCTCCAGGGTGAGTTTATCGCAAATCAATGCCAGGTAAACTCATTTTCTATAATTATCTATATCCTAGTATCGGACGATATTGTAATCATTTTTGTAGTTTGCTTCCGGAAAATCAGATCTTCCCGTTATTTTTTTCTATCTCTGAACTTAATTGTTTTCGCTGCTGGCCTCCAATGGACGAACTTGATTCTACTTACTATTCTGTCCCTTTCAGGAAAGTGGGTTCGGACACTTTGCGTGTTTTATTATTTGGGAATTTGAATTAACTTTCGTAGGTGCATTAGAATTCCTTTCTTGGGATCTTTTGTCCATTTGGTTACCGAGTAAAGTGTTAGCTTATGGAAATAAAAATAAAAATCGTTGGTTTTTCGGCTTTCTCTAAGTAATTTGTGGGATATCTTGAACACTGGAAGAGAAGAAACTAAAGGAGGAATTCTTATTATATAGGTATAATTCCTTTTTCTTTACAATTTATTGAAACCTGATTACACACGCTCAGAAGAAAATAAAAGGAAAGGAAAAAGCGACGTTCATACACATTCATAGAAAGTATTCATTTATATCCATTACGAGTTTACAAATGTATTGTGGTTATTCGCTTATCATCATTCATCAAGGCTTAAAGAATGAGACAGGAACTGTCACAGTTATTAGGCAAAGGATTCCCTAATAATGAATTGTTTTGTTCGAGCATCCGTTGGGAGATATTTTAATTTCATACTTCTTTTTCAGACTAATAATTTCAATAATCTTGAAATAAATCCTAAAACCAAGTATTTGCGCAAATATTGAATAAATTCATATGTCAATTGTGTCCCAAGTGGTTTTATTTGAAAACAAAATCACTTCAAACTTTGTCTAACCTAAGCGAAGCTTAATTAAGACTATGGTTAAGATAGATCTTAGGTTCAAATCGTACTTAGCGTAAAGAAATAGTAAGATTTGATTCCAATCTCTAACCTAATCTCCATTTCATCTCTTTATCACATTCTACTTATACTTAATCGTGGTAGGTTTTACTTCTCTTGGTCCTTGTCTCAGAGGTTATAAAGGAATATGTAACTCATGAAGTATTCCTCCATCTTCCCCATCTCTCTAATCCCCAAACGGGTAGGCTGGTATATTTTTGTTTTTAAGAGGACAAGACCCCAATTTTATTGGCCCTCACTTATGGCAGATTTTTACGCCTCCCCCCATCCCCAAACAAAAAACTTTTTCTCTTCTCTCCGCTCCTGTAAAAGAGGTGGTGGAAATGAGAGGATATGACATGAAATATAGATATGTGCATAGTACAGAGATGTATTAGTTATGGTGTCAAATTTTGCAGTCAATTTCCTGAAATGAGTTTCCCATGGGCTCTTGCCTAGTACATACCATACTGCACAAGCTGAGATAGCATACCTATTCATAGGAGTGTAAACATTGGGGCCAATTTTGTTTAGATTTGATTGCACGCACCAATCAAACTTAAACATTGTCTTTTTTGCCGTGATAACTTTGGGGCATACCTATACACAGAAGAATAATCATTGATGCCAATTTAATGAATCTGAATGCTTTCTGATTCCTTTAGTTGTTAACTATATTGTCATTAATATACATGAATTTAATCCCTATATGAAATGAAATTAGCATAAAAATGATTTTGTGGTCATCTTGGTGCGATGCTAAACAGCAGCAGCGATAGTGACTCCGTCTCAAAAAAACAAAGTGTAGATCAGAGTAGTTTATTTGTATGTAAATGGGGTTGGTCAAATGAGGACTTGTTTTTCTTTTCTTGTTGCCGTTGGAAGGGAGGAGTCTTCTTTTTGTTTTCAGATTTTCTTCTGTAAAATGATGTGGAGTTCAGGAATTCCATATTCAAGCTTATATATGTTGTAGTCATGATAATCAGTTAAGCTATTTCCTCCCGCTTTGCTTTACATGGATAGCTAATTTGTTCAGTTTTTATCTTAGGATTAGCTTCATAGAGATTAGATTTTTCACCTGTTAAAGAAAGTAGAAAACAAGATGAAAGTTGTTCCAGTGTGGGGCAAAAATGTTTGTCTACAGCTGGTCCAAGGCCAATGGAAATTATGGAATGGTCTACCGTCCCTTATGGTGGTCCTCAAGCACTGGGCCAAACGGAAAACAGTGGACCTCAAGTTTGGAATCACCAATAATGTTGCTGATGGGTCACCAGAGTGCTGTATACACAATGAAGTTCATCAGGAACAGTCGTCGCATCTGGGTCCCATGACGCAGAAATTTTTCTTTGGAGTGTGCATGGGGATTTCAAGAACTTCATGGTTCTTATAGGACACAAGAATGCAGTTTTGGATCTACATTGGACAATTGATGGATCCCAGGTAATATCAGCCAGTCCTGACAAAACTCTGAGGGCATGGGATGTTGAAACAGGGAAACAAATAAAGAAAATGGCAGAGCACTCCTCGTTTGTGAATTCATGCTGTCCTTCTCGGAGAGGGCCACCACTGGTTGTCAGCGGTTCTGATGATGGAACTGCCAAACTGTGGGATATGCGGCAGAGGGGTGCCATTCAGACATTTCCCGATAAATATCAAATCACAGCTGTCAGTTTCTCCGATGCATCTGACAAGATATTCACAGGTGGTATCGACAATGACATGACTCTTCTTGGACATCGAGATATGATAACAGGTATGCAGTTGAGTCCGGATGGCTCTTATCTTCTTACGAATGTTATGGACTGTAAGATCTGCATATGGGATATGCGTCCATATGCACCACAAAATCGACTTCTCGACGCATTCTGTATAAGCTCCCTGGCCACATTGGATCGGTTAATGAGTGTGTCTTTCATCCCAGTGAACCAATTATTGGATCTTGCAGAAGTGAATCAGTGATAAACTGATTTATCTAGGGGAGATTTAAGAAATGAAAACTTGAAAAGAACGTGTGCCTTATTGACTATTTCTCAATCAATAGTTTGGCACTTTAAATGACTTAAAAAGACTTCGAAGAGGTTGTATCTCTGCTGTAATTCCCGTGTTCAGTGTGGGTATTTTTATCCTTCCTTATATTTCTTGCTAATTGGGTATATTTTATTATCAATGTTAGAGCGTAATGTTCTTGCATTTTGGTATATTCTTACTACATTTATTTTGGCATCTGCAAATGTGCCCAGGACTCTGTGTACTATTCCCACATACCTTTCTTTCAATAAAAACCTGAAATCAAGAGAAATTATTGCAGAAAATCCTCAAATGGTTTCTACTGTAATAGGTAGAAGATAGGATCAACCGGAGATGACCCCAATTGGAAAAACTCTTTTTATTAGTAATGAAAGATTTTATTTCAAAGAAATAGGCATAAGTTCAAGTACGCATTACGTATATAAAGAAAATATTTATACCTTCCATAAACAAAAAGAAAATATTTCCAGAAAACTAAAACAGATTCTGACAATTATCCTCCAGTACAAAAGATTTGGCCAAAAATACTCAAAAGGAGTCCTTAAGATTACCAAACGAGCATTCTTTTATCTTTGAAGCATCTCCCATTCGGCCCCAACTGGAAAAGTGTAAGCATTCCCCTAATATAACCCTCTAAGTATGCTGCTTTGACAAATATGCCCATTATAACGGTAGCATTTGTGCCCCTTTTTGTTTGATTTTTCTTCACCAGAACGTTATTGATGATTTGGAGCTGTACTGTTAAGAAAAATAACAACGATCTTGATCCAACTATTTCCAGTTCAAAACTTGTAACGGGAGAACTAGCCGTTGGATACTAGTAGCGAATTGTGCACGACTCTTAAGGATCACAATCTCCCAGCAACCAAATTTGAATATAAGACCGTTAACCCACATTTACCTTCATATATAAAGAGTCTCATTCCTTCTGATCTTTCCATCGTTAATGCTTTCAATCTCTTCCAGAAATCCAACAATAACCCCACCTTCTTCTGACTTCAATCACTGGATTTGAGATTTCTTTTTCCTCCCAAATGGGTTTCTCGATCAATAAGAACCCATCTAATTCTGTGACTCAATCTCACAACCAGACCCACAAAATCTTCCTCCTATGCAACTACATTCTCTTGGGTGCAGCCTCTAGTTGCATTTTCCTCACCATATCTCTTCGCTTAGTTCCATCGGCATGTGGATTTTTCCTCATACTCCTACACGCATTCACGATTGCCGGAGCCATATGCGGTTGCACCGTGCCCACATCCGGGTCTAACAAATGGTATGCAGCCCACATGGCGGTCAGTTTCTTGACTGCAATATTTCAAGGCTCTGTTTCGGTGCTTATTTTTACGAGGACGACAGATGTTTTGGCAAATCTGAGATCATATGTTAGGGAGGAAGATGGAGCTGTGATTTTAAAGTTGGCTGGCGGGCTTTGTGCGGCGATCTTTTGCTTGGAGTGGGTGGTTTTGACACTTGCATTCGTGCTGAGATACTATGCTTTGTTGGAAGGAGAGGGGTCTGGAGGTAATTATTCTATTGACAGAAATGGAAAAGTTCATGAAGAGGACTTGAAGGATTGGCCATGGCCTTTCCAAGTTTAGAGTTGTTTTTTTTCTGGATGATTAGTGTTTCTACCTTCGTTTGATTGTATCGGATAAGTAGATAACATTTACGCTTGTGTAAAAATTTTTTCCAAGAAAATTAAGTGCTAGCTTAATTCACTTTATGAAGTTGTAATTGCTTGCAACATTGTAATCTTTCGTTTGGGTTGTTCCTCCGAGCTTTCAAATTATCATATTTTTTTTTAGCACATCATATGTAATAAACATATCAATTTACATTTTTAAGTCGTCAAATTTTTTGGATGAAGACGAATATTGTGTAACAATGTGATACACAATGTGAGTGTAGCAGTGTTTTATTATGGGCTCTTTGATTAATACCAAATGCAAAGCTTGTAATTAACTTGTGGTGGATGAAGGTACTATGCTACCATGTCTGGAGAGCATTAGTCAGAAAGTTTTAGTAAAGCATGTCTTCAACCAGTCACAAATTGCTTGTTAATGTCCAAAAAGGTCATTATTGAGATATGTGTTAAAAGCACTTCCCCTCCTTCACAGCACTCGTCCTCTCCCGAGGAGGAACAAATTTCTCACTCTGTATGAGCTGCATAATAAACTCGTTTTTGGCAACAAATACTAACTATTAAGGTGAAAGAAACATCTTGATTTGTTAACTATTGTTCGTTTAGAAAACCGGGGGGGGGGGGGGGGGGGGCGCACAGCTAAGGAATGAGCTAGTCAATATTGAGTATATAGGCTGGTGGGTAATTCTAATTTGCCTATGTTTTGGTAGATGGAAGATTTTCACTCCAGCAAATATCAACATGCTGCAGTTGTTTGCTCATATCATAATTAGAGTTATGCATTCCAATATCATTTGGTTTAACCTTTGTAATTTGTATGTTTCTAGCCCTTTCCCATAAATTGGGGGGGGGGGGGGGGGGGGGCGCACAGCTAAGGAATGAGCTAGTCAATATTGAGTATATAGGCTGGTGGGTAATTCTAATTTGCCTATGTTTTGGTAGATGGAAGATTTTCACTCCAGCAAATATCAACATGCTGCAGTTGTTTGCTCATATCATAATTAGAGTTATGCATTCCAATTTCATTTGGTTTAACCTTTGTAATTTGTATGTTTCTAGCCCTTTCCCATAAATATGAATGAAGTGGCAGTCACTAATGGGTATCATTTTATCCAGTGTGTTGATCAGTGGAATGGTGAGCTTTTACAACAAGTAAAATATATAAAATTGTTGACCAAAAGAAAAAGACATGTGGACATGCATAGGCAGTTCTTGTTTAATGCAAAGTTGGCCAAAAAACGACCTTTTTAGATGAACGAACATGACTCTTCTTTAAGGGAAGGACCACAAAGCTAGTGGCGAGTCTAGTTTTGGAGGCCTATGTCTGAGTTACCTAATAAGCTCTCTCATTTTCAATTTTGGTGCCATTTTCCCCCTTTAGAGTGGGATCTTAACTACTGTTGGCATTGTTTACTGATAGTTTGGCCTTATTTTTTATTCTTCTTTGATAATTTCTTCTAAACTCATGCTTTTGGTTGTGTTGGTGGGGCCAAAAAACAAGGGCAGTCACTTGTGAATCATTTCAGGTCTGTGGGATTGAAATTGTTTTCGTGGCAGTGGGTCAAACTCTGATCAAACAATTACGGGGCTGCTAATAGGTTGGCTTGTTTTCTTGATTGGTGGTGGTGGACTGTTTCCTGCAACGAGCTATATCTTGCCATTTTAAACTCCATATGAACTTGGTTTCCCACGTGGGACAATATATATTCTTAAACAACTCGACTCCATAATCTGTACTGGTTCCCAACATCAGCAATTTCTCAAGTGTTTGTTGTCAACATCAGCATCGTGAATTGTGGTATTTGTAGCTTGGAGAACAAAAATGTTAGATTCTATGTGTGTTCTCATCTTGGCACTTACTACGTACCAACAAATTATCTAAAGCTAAATGTGTTGTAATGCCTTTAAAGCTCAAACATGATATGAAAACACATAACTGAGTTTCGGATTCTGCATGCTCTGGAGATTTGAGCAAGAATCAATATTGGAAACTCTTTAAGATGAGAATTCAATATTGGCACCCCAAGAAAAAAATTATGAAAAAGCACTCATAAAATGGATTAAACAACCATGATGATCTCCTAACTTATAGAATGGATTAAATGACAATCTCCTCAATTCCCTCATTAAATAAATAAATGGTGGGATTAGGAAAGGAAGCAAATGATCTAAAATATTTTCGCCATAAGAAAAACAAATATTGATAGATAATTTGTAACGAAGATAATTATATCTTGTTACAAAAATACTCATTTTGATAAGAAATAATTATTTTGGCAGGAAATATCTGGTCATGAATAATCGATTTTCTTGTAGTGATTTTTTTTTCACTTGGTTTTGCTGGGTGCAAGTTGTGCCACTTTTGACTCGTCATTTTTTTTATATTATCTTTCTTTTTCTAATCATTTTTGGATCTTTAATTTAAAACGTAAAATCATTTCACATTTCTTAATACATGTGAAACCCTTCCCCGTTTCTTTCATGTTTCTAATTAGTTGTGTAATCAAGAGGAAGAATGTTGTGTGAATGGAAGTAAAATTCTTTTCCGACCCATGATTGTTCCTTCCATATGCATTTTTTTAAAAAAATTGAAACGCGGTTTGATTCGTCCTCGTTTGTTTGTTTGTTTTTAATGTTTGCTCTCAAATGAAAATGGAAATGGAAATGATATAAGATTAAGAGAAAAAAAAAAGAAAATGGAAAATATAAAATATAAAAGGAAGAAAGTGGAGATATATGCTATATGATGGTATATTTTAACCAACCCCTAATTACATCAAAACCAAATTTAAATATGCTAATAATTTCTAATATTTTCTCTAAAATCTTGACTCGAAGAGTACGCATATATTTGTTATGGTTGCATGAATGATTAACGTTGCATCTATTAATGTAAACGAACCATGCATGCATCAATAGAAAGCTGTGCGTGCGTTCCTCATCTGAAAAGCATCAATTAACACACTAATTTTTCACAATTTTGTCCCGACGAACAGCAATTTTGGCGTAATCCCAGGTCGAAACCAAAGAAAAAATAAAAGGAAAATGATTCTATCTCTGCCGCCTAAGTTTGCTCTCTCAACTTAATCTCTTATGTATTTTATTATTTTTAACTGTTTAAAATATATTTAAAAAAATCTAAAACATATCGAAAAGAAAAATAATATATATGTACTAGAAAACATGTTCCACGGTGAAACCTGGTCGGCATGATATAGCAGCACCCATAACTAAAGTTAAGAGGTGTTAACTCCAGAAGGACGGCCCCCACAAAAACCAAAACATAAACCATCTTAAAAGGCGTTGGGGTGGGTTGGTTGCATGCACGCCTAAGATTCCTTGAAGCCACAGAAACTTTCTGCATTTCTTCCTATAATTTATAGTCATGAAGTCACTTAAAACTTCAAGATATATACTTATAAAAGTGATCTAATAATCACGTGTCTATAATAATCTTAGCTTTTGGGCCGGACGTATAGGCCTTATATACTAGAGAGGTCCCCAACCTAAACTGAGCTAGGCATATAAAAACAAAAGCCGGTAATATGAGAACGGAGATCAATCAAGAACAGAAACTGGGTGATAAAAATTTCAACCACTGATAGTAACCACTTTACTCCGTGGATTCCAGGCATGCAAGCATAAACAGTACTATTCATTATTTTATGTTCTGATTCTCCTGACAAACATCAATGTCCAAGATAATTATTTTAGATAGAAAAAAAAAATATAAATTGACATGATATAATATACTACGTGAGATTGTAAAATAGATTTAAAATATTATAATATATATTAAAAAATAATTTTATAATATAATAAATCACATTAAATTTATATATTATCAATTTATGAAATTACTTTTTTATAATTGTTGAACCCAAGGTTTCAAGTTTCATGTAAATCTACAAATGGATTTTGATGATAACAAATGAATCCAAAGAATAAAGGAGTCTCAAGCTCAAGTTGTCTATACAATATAATCAAGCACATCAAGGAAGCAAGCATGAGCAAGAAGGGAACAAGTTCACATTAAAATCATAAAATAATGTTGTAAATCTCTTAAAAAGTCAAAATTAGGATTAAGGCTCAAAATTAATATTTTATCATAAAGCATTAAAATACATTTTCCACATGTGCATGATATTTTGAAAATTAAATTTGAAAATTTTGAAAGATGATTGATTGTTATTTTTCACATGTGCATGACATGATTAAATGTTTGAATTTTGAAAATATTAAGATGATTGATTGTCATCTTTCACATGTGCATGATATGATTAAAGGTTTGAACTTTGAAAATATTAAGATGATTGATTGTCATCTTTCACATGTGCATGTTTTATTTTAATATTTTCAAAAGTGGTGGATGCTTTTCTTGACTTATGTAAAATGTAGATGTCTTTATTTGAAAATTTTGAAAAGTAAAGTGTGCTCCTTTTGTCATATGCAAAAAGTAAAAGATTATGTTTGAAATTTTTGAAAAGTAAAGTGTGCTCCTTTTGTCACATGCAAAAAGTAAAAATATTAGATTTGAAATTTTTGAAAAGTGAATGATGATGTTTTTGACATGGGAATCTTTTCAAATTTGAAATTGAAAACTCATTTGCCTATAAATAGCTCACTTGAGTTTTGTAAAAATCACAACAAGAGCTTACACATCTATTGCTAAGTTTTGCATCATTTCTTCAAAGCTCTCATTCTCTCTTTTCTAAAGTTTTGAGCCTTAATTCTTATTCTTGTTGAGAGAGATATATGTTGCGCTGTATTGTTTCTATCTCACTTATTGAGGAGTGTACTTTGATAGTCTACCTATTATCAACTCTTGTATTTGTAAAAGGGTGTGTAAAACCCTTGTGTGTGTAGAAGGTGTTCTACACGGAAAATAGTTAAATCACCAAGTGTGAGGTGATTGGAAGTGTAGAAGGTGTTCTACACGGGGAATAGTTAAATCACCAAGTGTAAGGTGATTGGAAGTGTAGAGGGTGTTCTACACGGATTCTTTGGAGCGGTGCTGCTCAAAAGTGTAATAGGTTTCTATCTCCACCTAAAGGAGATTGAATAGTGGATTTGGGAATTCTCAAGAGGTAGCTTGAGGCGAGGACGTAGGCAGTGGGACCGAACCTCGTTAACATACTGAGTTTGCTTCTCTCTTACTCTTACTATTTATATTTATTGTTGTTTCATATTTTGTTTATATTTTATATTATATATTTGATTTATAATTGTTATTTTTTTAAATACAACTCAATTCACCCCCCTCTTGTGTTAGTCATCTGGGCATCAATAATATTTATTTTGTAATTAGAACATTTATCATATACTTAATTATGATGATAACATCGCGAGTAGCAAGCAATGGTAATTGAATAAACTTCTTTTTGTTTATAGCTGCTTAGAGCATTTTCATTAGATTGGACCAATGAGAAATTTGTTAAGACTAACGAACACTCACAAATATTATGGGATAAAAATTTTAACGTGATTTGGCCAAATAACTTACGTTCACATAGAGAAGAGATTTTAATTTCACAAACCGAAATTACAATAACTTCTCTCGACTCTTTCAGCATTGTCTTTGTATTGTGCTTACCAAAATCTCACATGCACATTTCAAAGTCGTTACATGTATTTGTAGGATGATTAAGTCGATTTAAGAGAAGGAAAAATCTTAGTTAATGTTCAAGATTTCCGGCTATTCAAGCAGGTGTTCCTCTGCCAAGAATCTTTTACTATCGACGTTGGTGTTGAATTTTCAACAAATTTAGTTATTAAGATATAAAAGAAACCCATATTGAATTGTCTAAAAGTCATAAATTTTGACCCCAATGAACTGAACTGTAATGTTAAATAAAACTCTAAATTTGTTAGCCCCAAATCAATTGTCAAACTCTTATTTTATTAGTTTCTCTCTTTTTCCTTCCTCATCACATAGAATATAATTACTAATTAATTTTTTTAACTCATAAGTTAATTAAAATATGATTATTAATTAATATATAATAAGTAGAATGGTAAAATATAATAAAATAAAATAAAATAATAATTAAAAATAATAAATATTTTTTTAATTATTAATTACTCACTACTATATATTTTCATACATAGATAATCTAATATAAAAATTTGATGTGAATCGCCAAAATTAAATTATTGTTATATTATTTTATTAATTATATAATAGAAAATATTTATTCCACTATATAGACTTACGTAAATAGAATGGTTAAAAGTTAAATTATTCTTTACAATTACTAAAATTATCTTTTATTTTAGACAATTTAATAAGAGTTTTCTTATTGATGAAACGACGAAAGAATTAAAAGGCTGTAATAATTAAGATATATTATAAGGAAATAATTACTGGCAGAGCCACGTTGGGGTAGGGGGCATGGCTCCCCCTCCCCACGGAGTCTACCCTTACTCTTAAAAAAAATTAAAAAAATATATAATATATGTATTTTTAAAAATATGTTTAATTTTTTTTTTTTATAATTTTGTAGGATAATATTATTTTTATTTTGTGTTGGCCTTGACCCCCTCTTTAAAAATTATCTTGGTCTCCCTCTACATATTTAATCTAATATAAAAATAAAATAAATATCCTATAAAATAAAATGATATAATAATATGATGACATATTTTTATTATAGATAAAAATAAAAATAGAAAAGAAGTTGAATGTTTTGTAATATATTTTTAATATATTTTTGTTATGATAAAATGTTTTTATTATATTATATTTTTTTAATACATAAGTTGTATTAAATATATTTTATTTTTATTGTAAATTTTACTATCAAATTATTTTATATCGCTTAAAAAATTGTATACAAATAGAAAAAAAAATATTTTATATATTATATTTTAACTTTATTTAGTCTCCCCTAACTCAAATTTCTAACTTCGCTACTGAAAATAATCAAAGGCCAGCCCCCTTTCTCTTTTCTCTCAATTAGATCAATATATTGCTTGGGAGTCAATATTGAGCATGCTTAGGAAAACTAACCGTGTTTTTTAGAGTCGAAACAACTTGACTAGCTATGGTATATAATAAGGGGGGTTCCGATACCATTCCTTGATCAAATTCATTTTGATCAAGGGTTTGGGTCTTTGACTTTAGCCTAATTAAATAAGGTTTAATTTGATTTGTATAAATTAGCGCATTCTCGTGAATTTGGTGTATGATATAGGAGATGATAAGTGTACTTTTTCTTAATTTAATCTCAGTGGAGCACTATTCTAAGTATAAGTGGTACGGTTGAATCGGTACAATAATTTGATACTCTAGAATAATTAGTAGTCATACTATCGTTTTTTCTTTCATAAAAGACCTTTTAAAATTTATACATACTATTACTATATTTAAATGAAATATTCTTCTCATTGTTCACCATTTTCTTATGCTACACTCCACACCTTATATAGATTTTTTTTCTCTATCTCTTCTATTTTTTTAATAAAAATGAGAGAACTTAACAAAAATGAGAGAAGGTTTGATAAGATAAGAAAGAAAAAAAAATTGACAACTATATAGTTGAGAGAAACAAATATTTACACTCCACACTTTGAAAAAAAAGAGAAAGAGAGAGTACTTGATGAGAGAGGGGATTCGATGAGATGGGATAGTGAAATGATGGGTGAAAATAATGAGACAATGAAATGATGAGAGAGACAAGGGGGGCTTTGATGAAGAAAAAAGAATATATTAAAAAAAATGAAAATAAGAGTGAGAAGTCTAATGGAATAAGAGAGTTTGAAGAAATAAAAAGCTTGATGATAAAAATGATCCAATGAAATTGATGAGAGTTATAAGTGAGAGAAAATGAAATAATGAATTGTTTTGTATAAGCCGTGGGATGTGAAATTTCTACCGTAAGTCTTGACTAATTTGTAAAATTGCTCTATCCAAATTTAGGCTTATTGTCTAATAACTTTTTTTGTTTTTTTTTTGCATGACTGAAACATAAAAGAAAAAGTTATTTTACTCGTAATATCTTTATTTTCAAATTCTATATTTTATATATAATATAGAGAAATATTTTAATTATAAATACATTATATAAAAATAATTTTTTAATTTAAAGTGACTTTATGTGGTTTTTAAAATTGTACAAAAAGCTATATATTTTTATTATAAATTAAATCTAACAGATTATTTGAAATTGGATTAATTTTAAAAAATATTTAGGTATAATTTTTTTTTTCATAAATATATAATATTGTTATGTTATATTTAAGAACTTAATATAATTTTATATTGAAGTCGTACTGTCCCTCCAAGACGTGATAGAACAATAGTTAATAGATAAAATAATATGAACTGAAACGTTAACTGTCCGCCCGCAATATTAGACAACTGAAATTTGTTAATTAAAATAACATCTAACAACTTAGCAAACACATGATTAACGTTCCTTGGTCTATTGAAAATTTGAATTCGAGGAGGATATTAGATATATATAGTATGAAAAATGTTTATATTTATCATCTCTACATTGTGTATTAATATCATTATAAGAAAATTGATAATTTACAGTTAGTTAATTCTAACACAATGACTATTTATACTTAAAATAGATTATAAATAATTTTTTTGTCAAATCTGTTTTCTTGTAGCATATGTAATTTATTATTTTTATCTTTGTATTCAAATACACACATTTACATATTTATATATTAATATCATATATATGTTTGAATAGAATGATAAAAATAATAAATCATGTATATTGATATCATGTAATATAGAAAATAATAAGTAAATTTTTTCTATATATTATCGATTGAGCTCTTTATCTATTTTAATTAGTAAGTTTTATGTAATTAGTTTTCGATTAAACTCAATGTTAATGATCTTCTTGATCTATTTCGCTTTTTGGGTTTAATCATCACGATCACCTTTATGGTCAAACCAGCTGGTTCGTGTCTAGTATTAGCATATAGCATGCGCACTAACTGTCAATATGGCATTGAAACCATTGACATAAATATATGATCAGTAACATTACTCATTATTGATCATTTTATATCACCATGCATCTCATTATAATTTTATAACGTGATATTAAATAATTAAAGATTATTTATTATATTTTAATTATAAATTAGCTTGCTATCATTTAATGTCGTAGATGTTGAGAGGATCAAGACGATAATGAAATTTTCATATAAAATCATTTGATGTGGGCTTTTTTTTTTTTTTTTTTTTTAAATGCTACTAGATGTAGTTAGATTTATATATGACCACAAAACTATTGCATATCATGTATATTTATGCTAGGAGTCCTAGCCTAGGACCTCATGCTTTTAATTATCATATATATATATATTAAGTAGTACGTAGCAAGATTAATCTTACCAATATATATAAATATATATTTAATTATAAAATATACCTTATGCTTATATATCATGTGGCATTGTCAGTAACCATTGATTTTTGTTTATTTAACAACAAATAAATTAAGTTGATCCAAGGGTAATTGATAACTACTAATTAATGTCATCCGGTCTAGCTAGCGCAACGTGATGGGATTTGGGTATATATAGCATGCATAACTTATAAACAAAATAATCTATATATTAATAAATTATGGTCAAGTAGAGGTCGGTTTTCCAAATTTGGTTAGGATTGATCATGGAGGCAACCGACTTTAATTTGTGCTTAATTTAAATGTCAGATAACTAGCGTGCGCGCATGCATATATACGCAATTAAAAATAGATCGATCGATATTGCAGACATATATACGCAATTGAAAATGAGAAAGTTATTTAAAAGTAATTTTGTGCACCAATCTGTGCACCACTGCATGTTTATTGACTATCTTCAATTTATAGATTAATCTGACCAATCACATTGGATGAATACACGTATTACTGTACAAAAATGCTTGCAACAAGTTTTTTTCATTAACAATAGATAGCTCGAGAGCTTTTTTTTATTATTATTATTGGAATAAGAACAGAAGTATATTCAGATTCACGTTAATTTCATTACTTTAAAATCTAGTTTGACTAAGAAATCTTAATCAGTTGAAGATATTAAATTATTATTAAAGTTTCGTTAATAAAATTAATTAAATCAAGTGGTGCTTGACCAAGAGTACTCATAGCCCACTTTCCTGTCATATTACAGCTCGTAAAATACTAGTTAATAACAAGGGAGCGGAGCGATTCTATATGGAAGCTGTCTTAAAATAATTAAACGCTTACACTTAATCAATATGTGATAATTATTTGTCATTTTTATCATTTTATCTTAATATTTAAATATATGTGTTTTAATAAATTAAATAACAATTAAATAATAAATACATTGATGAAGTGGATCAGATATATATATATATACACACAATAATGTAAGACTTTCTTTTAACATTTCTCATGACAATAATAAATACTCGATCGGGTCATTTTAGTAGTAATATTTATAGTGCAATATAATTGAGTAATGCTATATATAAATAATTCTGTGCACTACCAATAGTTGTTTTTAATTTGTAAATCAATCTAACTAATTATATTATATGGGTACGCATATTGTTGTACAAAATTACTTACAACAAGATTTTTCCATATTAAAGATCAGAGAATATATCAACGTCGTGAAGTTAGGGCAATCCAGCTTTTTAATTTGATGATCTGTAGGTATGAGTAAACAGTGGGGGCGGGCCCTTTTGAATTACATTAAATACAAGATCAGCACGTTGCGCTTTCCACCGTCCGGCCGCTTGTCTTATAATTTAATCTATATAATACATGGCATGATCATCTCCCTCATCACTTCCATCCATCTATATAAATACACAAATCTCTTGCCACTTCTTGATCATCTGCAGAAAAATGGAGTCCGCCAAGGAACCAGCTCAACAAGCCGTCCCTTTTTCCTCTCCTTTCCTCCCTTCAACCAGGTAAAAAATGCAGTAGAACGTTCACACTCTAATTTCTGTATATCTATGATCTCATTCATACACACAATGCATATATATATATACACAATCTTTAATTTTCACGCTAGCTTCTGTATTCATATACCATATTTATATAATGTTTCATCAAGAAGGTGGTGGTCCAAGGAAACGGTGGCTGTCGTAACCGGAGCGAACCGGGGGATTGGGTTTGCATTAGTGCAGCGGTTGGCAGAATTGGGACTCACTGTAATCTTAACCGCTAGAGACTATGAGCGGGGGCACTCTGCTGCTCAGGGGTTGAGAGCGCAAGGACTAAACGTTCACTTCTTAAGCCTCGATGTCTCCGACCTTGCTTCGATCAAGACTTTCGTAGCATTGTTCCGTATTAAATTCGGAACGTTGGATATCCTCGTAAGTTGTACTGTTCCCGCGAACATGCAGATTTCACATGATGTTCATAATTAATTATGCATAATGAATATACAAGATATTATAAATTGTTCCGGCGACAGACATACATGATAATGAAAACAAAGAAATTAGGAACACAAAAACAACAAGAAATGGACGCACCAGTTGTTTTTTTGATAAAGAAGATGTTTTCTTATTTGTCTTTTTGATAATAGGTGATTGTCTGTTGGTTATGATAGTTTTGGCGGTTACTTAAATCATATATTGATCCGTTCTTTGAAGGTACACTAAAAGAAAATTGAATATTCGTGACTAACTATTCTATGTCATTATGATTATTTATCGTAAAAATTGATAAAGAATATTTATTTTGACAGATAATAATTAGCTACAAATCCTTAATTTTCTTGATATTAATTGCATGTGTTGACCGTTTCCCAGCGAGAAGCCGCTGGATCCGTCTTAAACGCCTCATTTGATGGATCTGCTGACTCCCAGTTCTTGTTTTCCCAGAACATTAATATGGTTTCTGCAATATTGCAAGAAACGAAACTTATATACATTCTTCACCAAATTTTTGCGACCGCACCGGAATTTCATTCTAAAACGCTTACTTTCAGTCCTGAGAAAATAGTTTGACAAAATGGTCTGAGAACTACGTTTGAGTTATATGACAACCTTATTGCTAATGTCTAATGATCCATTGTACTGGCGGCCGGGATACCCAAAGATCAGATGAAATTAGAACATGAAAGATATATTAGAGGTATTTTCTGGCTAATCAAGTTCGGATTTTGGTTGTTTTATTATAAGCAACAAGCTGATCACTTTTTTAATTTGAACCTAGCTAGAGAAAATATGCTCTGATATCTTATATATTATATTGTGGAGAGAGAGAGAGAGAGAGAGAGAGAGAGATGGTCTCGATCTATACGTACAGGTTTGAAAAAAATCCTGAAAATCCATTTGAAGATTTTTCAATGTCATTAATCTAATCATGTGATCATATTATCACTCTTTATTCCATAAGCTGGGAAAGTCCAAATTTTAATCCGTTATATAGGTGGCAGCTAGATAATCATGTGTGATGCTAGGCTATATTATATCTGATTTCTGGCCATAAACCTCAAAGAAAAAGAAAATAAGCGTACATGGTTAATAATAATTAATTCGAGTATATATATTTAAGGCATGCATGGTTCCCATATTAATTCAAGTACCAGTACAGTCTTCTATATATAATATAATGAAAAATTAAGTTAATCGATCCTCCAATAATCAGGTGAACAACGCAGCTGTCTCCTTCAATGAGATCAATGAGAATTCAGTGAAGCATGCACAGACAGTGATCAATACCAATTTTAACGGAGCAAAGTTTCTCACTCAGGCTCTCTTGCCCATGTTTCGTCGCTCCCCTTCCACTAGTCGGATTCTTAACATTAGTTCCAGACTCGGCTCCCTAAACGTAAGTAGTACTTGTTAAGACATAAAATAATTAACAAAAATTTACCTCTTTCAGACTTTCTATCAGCTGAATAAATATTGATTTCACATGCTATGGGAATAGAGGTTCGGAAAAGTAGTACTCTAGAGCCCATATATGTGTGAATGAGAATATTAAGATATAAAATAAATAATAAAATTGTATTTCTTTCAATTAGTTTAAACTTTTATAGTAAGTGATGATTTCACAGTACTTACATTAATTATTATGAACATCCACTACTTTCATGAGTCCTGATATATTTTTAATTAATGATGCATGCAGAAGCTCAGAAACCCAGATATAAGAAACATACTAGAAAATGAAAATTTGTCGGAGGAGCAAATCGAGGGTGTGGTAAGTTTGTTTCTTCAAGATGTGAAAAATGGGAGGTGGGAGAGACAAGGGTGGCCAAAATTATGGACAGATTATGCAGTGTCGAAGCTGGCAATAAATGCATACACAAGAGTTTTAGCAAAGAGGTACGAGGGAAGACACATAAGTGTGAATTGCTTTTGTCCCGGTTTCACTCAGACATCTATGACTGGTGGCAAAGGAAAGCATACAGCCGAGGGCGCTGCTGATGTTGGAGCTAGACTGCTCCTTCTTCCTCCTCAGGAGCTACCAACTGGAAAATTCTTTGTTGGAAGTAGCAGCAACACTACTACTACCGTCCTTAATTCCAAATTATAAGTTATTTTGTTTGTTACTTCTGCATGCGGCATATTATATGTTGAAAAAATAATATTTGTAATCGTAAAGAACAAAGGTCATACAATTATTTTTAAAAAAATGAGTAAAAGTGGAGTCCATATAAAAAAAACTAACTTTTTAATAAAATATCTCATTGTTTTTCTCAAAGCAATTACGGATATTTGTGCATTCCTACGTAGCATTGTTGTATCTTAAAAAAAAAAAAAATTATATATCATTCAGCTATACACAAATATCATGATATTGTTACTTGTACGTGGTTTATAATTTCTCTACATTAATAATTAGTCTTTATATATGATCTGTAAGTTGTAAGTATACTGTAGGCTTGTTCATCCGGATTGGATTGTATTTGATCTGATTTAAAATTTTATTTATTTTATAATACTTTTGAATTTTTTTTAAAAAAATATTTAAGAAAATTTTAAATCTAAAATTCGGATGAACATTCTTAGTCAATTGATCATCTAGAGATGCGTAATATATATATAATAGAATGCGTTATAGAAATTCTGAAACAAATTAAATTAATATTGGATCATGTGGAGACAACATAAAGATCAAGTGGTTAATAATTTTATCAATCAAAGTTTTGTGGGGTGCATGAAATTTAATTTTCAAAATTGAAAACTGAGCATAAAATGGTCTCGTAAGTAAAATTATTGTAGCACTACTACTCGTAAAAAACGTGTTAAATTTTATGAACAGCGCCAATCATCAGTATCCAGATGGCTTAGAAACGTGTAACGCACAGAGGATCAATGAAAATCGCAAGTAATTGTAAGTGACAAGAAGAAAAAGAGAGTAAAAGACAAAGAGTGGCACTGCGTTTATACGTACAGGCTACAGCCACCGAGAATCCCATCTTATAGGGATATTTTTCCTGATGCAGATTTGCATTTTTTTTTTTATCATACATCTTTAAAATTCCTAATTTTTTAAAAAAATTACATCAGTTAAAAAAAAAAAATCGTTGGGAGAAATGTTCGAGACTCATGATCGAAATTCAACCATTTCTCAAGACGTCCGTAACTTATAAATTTACATTGTTCGATTGTACTATAACATCATGACTTGTATCTATAAGACTATATATAATAAAGTCCATTAATCAGTACTAGTACAGATATGAGTGCAAGAAATTATAGTTTGATCTTCGTTTTTCATCATTATTAATTAATATCGTGCATGCTCTATTGTTTTATAATCACTACAACATTACTTTGTTTTTACTGCAATCAAAATCTGTCACAAAATGTTGTTTAACCGCGGTAAAAATGCATCAATTATGTTTTCTTGCTCGCAGAACAAACGCCGAAATCTAAGCATGACATGTGCCCTATTTAATGACGACCTTCTCGCCAACAAGGCTATCAATGGCAACTGCTGCAATTGAAGTGAAAGAAGCCAACTTAGGCGCCAATAATAAGAGATCTAATTCTGCAAGCGTTTGTTCGTCAAGAATAGGATTTTGGCTTGGCGACTTCAAATTCGCGGCAACTGCAAATCTCGACACTTCCATTTCGGTCGGTCAAATGATCTGGGTTATGGTTGGGAGCTAGAGCTGGGATTTTACAGCTTTGGTCCATACCATCTTACAATGGGCCCTAATCTCGCCTGCTTGGCCTAACCATCGTGTACCCAATTTAGTTGTACTAGGTAAGTAACTCTAGGGAAACATTTTCTCCCAAAATTTCTCTTTTGCATATTTCATTGGAATCGAATCTTTTGGTAAATTTTTTCAATCGTCTTTCCATCAGCTAATAATATATTATTTACACACACAATTAGCACATATATGCAGAGCTCATAAAATTGGTCTTGAAGAGGGTATTTGCTGTTAAAATAGTGAGTCATATATGTGCCCAAGCATTTGGATTTGCAGATGATATATATATATATACATATATATATATATATGATCGGTGTGTCCATGCAATTGTATATCAGACACAAAGAGCAATTTGCACTTGTAACAATAATATCTCTTGATGCAATTTGCCACTTTAGTTTTTACATTTAGTCTGAAAGCAGTATGTCAAATAAGATGACCTAAATATTACAAAGTTGAATGATCATGTGCACACATGGTCATTCAACTTTGTCCCACTAAATAGAGTTTAGCTATACACCCCAAACTATTTTTCCACACTTGCAATTTTCTTGTTTGTCAGCGGTCCTAATACCTCTTTGGGAACTCGGATACCACATCATATGAGCCATGCATGTTGAAATTTAAGACATTGACCTGTTTCACCACACATCAATGGCATAAGAATCGGGCAAAAAATCGCAAGTCATGATTAACCATTGAAGAGAGGGTCAGAATATGCATCTTCATTACTATTACTTTCAACAACCAAACATATAATTGATGCTATAACATTACATATATAGTAACTATGTCAGCCAAAAAAATACTGGCTAATCTGTTGAACATCTTACATATCAATCAGTGGCTATAACTCACCATAATTCACAAAGCTGGATAACAATTGTGCAACACCAATAACATTGTTGTAAAAATCACAACAATTTTGTGTACCAATCTTGGAGTGACCCCCAAAAAGATTAAATGCCAAAAAACTGCAATTAAATTGTCATTTATTGCATCATGCAGTAGGTCAATCAGCATAATTTAATTTCAACTTAGTAAAACAACCCCAAATAATTCTATGTTAGTTTTAACATTGCGGCCCATATTAAAGTACCCAGTTATTCATGCTATCAAACACCCAAAACTCCATGGATCCAAGAGTTAAAACAATGGTGGAAATTTTAGTTTAGACCCAGTAGCTGTTCCCTGGTTCATATGCAGTGATTCTGAATGCCATTAAAAAAACTCTCGCTTGCTACTAGATGTTCCCTAGATGTTCCCTAGAAATTTTAGTTTATAATTTACACCATATTTCTTATTTAAACAACTAGTACTTTGAAAAAAGAAAATAATAGAAAGGGCCTACCAATTTGAAAAAGTAAAAACTAGAATGATTAACCTTAAGATATTCAGCAAGTTCAGATTATTTCTGAGAGACAAGTAGACGATTTGAAATTTTGAAGCAATCTTTCTCACCACTCTGGAAATGACTAGTAAGAGGGCCTCATCTCTAATTCCACATGTACAAGCAGTATGTTCACAAAACTCCATTTAATTCCTGCCTAAATTTGAATTTATCCCGCACAGGTACAAGTAGCTCTAGTGTCTACAATAGTAGCGCATGATGTGATCTAGCTCCTGTAATGATGTATACATTGACTCAAGATTTAATAGAGCCGCATGGTCATCATTTGTTTACTAACTGACCAAGTTTATAATAGTACTTTTAAACAACCTTCCAACTTCTATACATTATTATTATTATTATTATTTTTTGATTATTTTAATTATTTTAATATTATTTTAATTTATTTTTTTAAATTAAATTAATTTTTTTATTTATTATTTATATATTAAATATTTGATTAAAAATAAAATAAAATAATGTGTGATATGTTGAAATTGTATGAATAATAAGAGACTGAATAAAAATTTTCAGTCTAGAATGCCCTTGTAAGAGACTTGTTAATGGAGGTGTACAACACTTGACATTTGTGGGGAATAGACGTGTATAGCATTTATTTGTAGTGGACCCACTATTTTGATGAGCTGACTTCCACCCACTTCAATCAGATTCTAATTATTGAGAGAAAATTATTTTGGTGCATTTGTATGGCACAAACATCGCTGCTGCAATAAAGTTATAGCTGCAGTTTTTTCATTCATCAACATATTATGGAGACACAACATCATGGCAAAAATATCAACCCAGGTCGACTCTGACATCATCACGTTGTTCTCCTTCATTTGCACCAGTTATAATTGCCGCACCAACAAGTCACCACAAATAAGTTGGTGATTTTACTGCGACTCGCATACTGGCCGCGAGATTTGCAACGGCAAGTGACAATCTCATCACTTTGGGCCAACTCTTTGATGCCGAAATAAAAAATGCAGCAAATGCTACATTGTGTTGTAGTGAATTAAACTTTAATTTGTTATATATTTTCAACATGAGTAGTAGTACAGGAGATTAACCAACAATAATTCAAAAAATTAATTAGTCAAATCTTGCTAGCTAGCTAACTAATTAATTTCAAGTTTGATAATTAAATAGATCATTGACTTGAAATTAAATAGATCATGATTGACTTGTGATGGATAATTAAAAAGATAATTGACTCGAAATTAGTTAGTTTGAATTAATTAGTAAGATTCTAATTATTTAACTGTAAGGAATGTATATTCCCTCTTCTGATCCCCTCGTCTGATCTCTCACATGCACCACCACTATTAGTAAGAAAAATAGGGAAGCGTGGAACATGTGATGGATATTTTCACATGGAAAAGTTGACAATCGATGCGAGAATATCAATTCTACAAGTACTATTATTGCTAATTTATTCAATCCCGGCCAATTTCTTGACATCGATCACTAAAAAAAAAATTACTTATTTTTTACAATTTATTAATTGCAAGTAATTTATTTTAATAACTAATAGTCTGTATTAATCATTAATAATTATTTTTAACGTGAATATTAGATCACTATTACTTTTTTTTCTTTAATAATTGAGAAATATCGAACCTGCAAATCATTGGCACCCACAACCATATATATATATATATTGATCAAGATATTTAGATATATAATTAATATATTGGAGGATTCCAGATTGTTAATCCAGAATCGACATACCATATAATATATTACATATATATGATACGGATTATCGACCTATATCATTATAAAAAAAATAAATATTCATATATGAGGGATGATTATTTACTAAGAAAATATACTAATTTTAATAAGAAATAATTTTTTTTTAAAATAACTGATTATAATTTAACAATTTTATTGTAGTTATATATCTTGACAAATAAATTTTTTTTTCTTTTCATATTATGTTATTATTATTATGTTTTATCATGGCTTGGGAAAAGAAAATGTCTACACCGGCCTTCGATCCACACCGCCCTCCATATTAAAGGAGCTTCGATGACAATGGGTGGCATGTCTACTGCCGGATTCTCTCGATAAGGCAAATTGTGTTCTTTTTATAAATACATTTTGTTGTATTCTTTGAAAATATGGCCGATCCCAAGCATTTCTCTTTAACAAAATGGGGCAAAAGTTGTAATCGCGTACTTTCAAGGAATGAAAACAAGAATAGATGGAAACATACGTACACACATATTTCAACAGGTACGTTATATTATCATTTATTAATGATCATGATTTAGAAATATGTTTACTTCAAGCCATGTGTACCCGGTCCTTATCAATTCGTGTTATTGTCCATCAATCTTGGTTTTAAATGGTAAATTATGTATAGGGTGGGATTAAGACAATACTTAAGAGTACAAATTAACATTCTCAAGCATTGTAAACAAACAAAGAAAGGAGAGAAAGTTATGAAAAGCAGATGAAGCAACCAAAGCGAAAATGAAAGAAGTTCCTTCCATATATTTCAAATTAGGGAGGTGCTAGATATTGTCCTCATATTGGGACTTCTTTGCATCCTAATATATGAACAGATAAAATTATACGGATATTTTTAAGATGAGATTGAGTAAATTACCCAAATCAAAAGAGCCCAATAATCTGAAATAAATTTCGGTTTTCCTCTATGTCCCATGCCCAACGAGTCCTCCACCATCAACAACTCCTTCGACGGGTTGACCTCTTTCACTATCGACGGAAGACATGGATTTACTTGCTCGTTGTACATTTGTAGTAGTCTATCTATAGAAAACTAGAATGACAAAAAAAAAGGACTAGTGAATGTCGGTCGAAGTTTTTATTGGATGGTAATATGAAGCTTTTTGTTGGAAGAGGTTGTTGGGAAAGCAGAGCTTGACCTTAAAGTTTAACCCTTTTAAGTTTTGTTTGTGGTCAATTCAAATACGACAGTTCTAGAAGAAGCAGAAAATCATTTTTCTCATTCAATTACTTATCTTTTTTTTCTTTCTAAGTAGCCTACGATCTACCCAAAAATCGAACATTATTTCCCTTCTTCAAAAAAGCAATGACAATATTGCTTCATTCCATACCTGATGCAAAACAAGAAAACCAGTATCTTAGCTTACTATGAAAATGACAACTTGAAGCTGAAGAAATCGAGGAAGGAGACAACAGATTGAAGTTGATGAAATTGAAGAAGGAACCACATTCTAAATATAGGGAAGGCGATAGAGAATCGACTTGAGAAGGGGATAAATAATGGTGGGGCTGAGAAAGGGGACGATGGTTAGGGCTGGGTTACTGCACATAGAATTATTCTTCGAGTAAATAAAAAATGAATTGTATGTACACACAATATTTATGCCATTACATTTATTGAATAAAATGCATTCCAATTATATCCCACACTTTCTAATATTTACAAATAAGCTCTTCTTCTTTATTTCTACCACTCTCCCTCAAGATTATGGAGAGTGTATGTTATGCACTCCCATATTGGAAAGAAGATAAGTGAACTGATTAACTCCAAGAACCTTTATCAAGATGTTTGCCACTTGAAGCTTGGACGAGACATGTAGTATTCTAAGGATCCCTAACTGGATTTTTTCTCTCACCAAGTGATAATAAAATTCTATATGTTTTGTTTTCTCATGAAATACTGGATTTGCTACTATATGCAAGGCAGCTTAACGATCACAGAATAATAAAGTTGTTTGTTTATGATCAACACCAAAATCTTGCAACAAGGATATCAACCAAACAAATTCATAGCTTGTAAATGCAAGTGCCCTATATACAGACTTTGCTAATGATCTTGAAATAATTGTTTGTTTCTTTGACTTCTATGAAATCAAAGAATCACCAAGGAAAACATAATATCCAATGACTGAACTTCTTGTGTCAGGGCAAGATGTCCAGCCTGAATTGCTATATACTTTCAAATGCAATGATGAAGAAGAAGGAAAGAAAATCCCTTGACCTGGTGTCCCTTTGATGTGTTTTAGAACTTGATAAGCTGTATCTATGATTTTGTGTCAGTTTGTCCATAAACTAACTCAAGACTTGAATTGAGTAGGATAAATTTGGTCTTGTCATAGTGAGATGTAGCAGCTTCCCTATCAATCTCCTATAGCATGTTGGATCATCAAGAAAAGTTGACTCTAATTGTCTAAGCTTCAAATTGGAAATCAATGGAAGCTTGACAGGTTTTGCACCAAGATATCCAGTAGCATAATGTCTTTGATAAATAGAAATTCCTTTGGCTGATCTAGCCATTTCAAAACCAAGAAAATATTTCAACAAATCAAAGTCTTTAATTTTGAATTTATTGTGTAGCAACTCTTTTATTTCTGTCACTTACTGAGGATTATTTCTAGCCACTATAACATCATCAACATACACTAATAGTGCTAGAAAGGTACTAAACATTCTTCTTGTGAAGAGAGAATAATCATTCTTGGATTAAAAAAAACACTTTCAAGAAGAAAACTAAATAGTTTATTGAATAATTGTCTTGAAGCTTGCTTCAAGCCTTAAATGAATTTTTGTAATTACAAACACGTGTCTCCCCCTTATTGCCATAACTAGGAGACATCATCATGTAAATCTCCTAAAAAAGATCTTCTTGTAAAAAGACATTATTTACATCAAATTGATGCAAATGCCAATAATGAATAGAGGCAAGGGCAAAAAGGCATTGAATGGTAATATTTAGTTTAGCAACAGGAGAAAAGGTATCCAAATAGTTCAAACCTTCAATTTGAGTATAGCCTTTAGCCACAAGTTGGGCTTTGTACCTTCAATCGTGTCATCTACCTTATATTTAATTTTAAACGCCCATTTGCAGCCAATAGGGTGCTTGTTAGGAGGTAAATCAGTGATAACACAAGTGTTATTTGCCTCAAGAGTAGATAATTTAGTAGAGATGACTTCCCTCCAATGAAGATATTGCTAGAGCTGTAATTGAGCCGAGTTTTGGCTTGTCGAGCTCGAGTTCGACTCAAAATACTTGAGCTTGAGCTTGAGTTCAAGCCTAAACTCAAGTTTTTATTTGTTTTTTTGTTCGGACTTGACTCGATAAACTAAATTTTCAACTCGAGTTCGAGCTTGTCCTACAAACAAACTTGAGTCGAGTCGAGTAAGCTCGGACTCGATTTTTTTTTGAATAAAATTTAAAAATAAATAAATAAATAACTAATAAAAATTTAATATTTAATATCTAACTAATTGATATTTATTTATCATAAAATATGTTATATGTTTGTATATATTATTAATAAATACACATAATTTGATAGCATATACGTATTTCACATGCTTTCCACGTACTAATATATGAAATTATTAAATTTTATAGGCTAATTATTTTACAAATTATAAAACATAACTATAAAGTATATTCATCATATATATATAAGCAATAAGATTACATATTACATATTTAATTATAAAAATACTATGCTTATATTATTCGTAATACATATATATATATAACATATATATGTATATATATTTATCAATATATAAATGAATTTTAATCGGGTTGAGCTAATGAGTCGATTTAAGCATAAACGAATAAGCCTTAATGAGACTTAGCCGAGTCGAATTGAGTTTTGCCAAGTATGTGTCATTTACTAATTGAGCATGCATTTGCTTTCACGAGCAATTTTTTTTTTCACAAGTCAAGTTCGATTCGAGTTTAACCAAGCGAATACCGAGTGGGCTGTTGAGTAGTCCGGTTCATTTACAGCTCTAAATATTGCACATATTGGTGGTAAAATTTGGGTCCAAAAGAAATTTAAACAACAATAGTAAAAGCATGATCAGATAGAGATAAATGATCATATGAAAGAATATGAGATAAAGAAAAAAAAGTACCTGAATTTGTAGAGGTTGCAAACATGGAAGAAACTGAATGAGGGTGAGAATTAAGTGGTAAGTCACAATGATACTGTTATAGATAAGATGGAGGATGTTTAATCCGAGTTGATCTTCGAACAATAGGAGAAATAGGTGCAGTAGGTGATATAGAATATGGAGAAATGTGAGATGAAGAGGTAGGAATTATATGAGATGAAGAAGAAGGAGGGGGAAAAGAATTTGGAAGAGAATCTGAGAGAGAGAGAGAGAGAGAGAGAGAGAGAGAGAGAGAGAGAGAGAGAGAGAGAGAGAGAGAGAGAGAGAGAGAGAGAGAGAGAGAGAGAGAGAGAGAGAGAGAGAGAGAGAGAACTATACTAGTATCATTTGTTGGATGAGAAGAAGAAGAAGTGGAAGTAGTTTTGTATGAAAAAATTATTCATAAAAGATAACATCACGAAAAATAAAAGTGCTATGAGATTGAAGATCAAGTAGCTTATAACCTTTGACTCCATAGGGATAACAAAGAAAAATATATGTACAATCACTTGAGTCAAACTTGTGCTTTAGGGGAGTGATGGTGGCATAGCAAGGCAACTAAAGACACACATATGAGTATATGAGTACTTTGGAAAACAAAACTTGATATGGACTTCTATTAGAAAGAAGGGGAGTGGGGATCTATTTATTAAATATGTGGCTATTAGAACACAATTCCCCCAAAATGTTAATAGTAAATGTGCCTGAAAATGAAGAGCTCTAGCAACTTATAACAAGTGCTTGTGTTTATGTTCAACAATGTTATTTTGTTGTGGTGCATAAGTGTAACTACGTTGATGAATTACACCATAAGAACTATAAAAATAAGGCATGTTAAATTCTTAACCATTATCGGATCTTAAAATTTTTATATTGGCATTGAATTGAGTATGGACAAGAAAAAAAAATCAAAAGCAAGCAAGTATCAACTTTAATTTCATGAGATAAATCCAAGTACAACGACTGAATTTATCTACAATGGTAAGAAAAAAAAACTAAAACCTTCCATAATAGCAATGGAAATGGGTCCCCAATTATCACAATGAACTATCTCAAAAAGGCAAACTAAAACCTTCCATATAGGAACTAAGAGACTCACTTAGTGGAAAAGGCAAACATTGTTGTTTAGCAAAATAAAAGATATCACAATGAGTATGTGATGAAACAGAAAAGGAAGGAAAAAAATTATGTAAAACAACATGCTTGGAAGCTGGTACATGTCCTAAACGATAATGCCATAAATCAAAAGAAGAACAATTTGTAGTAGACAAAAAAGAGGAAACAAGAGAAGATGAAGCAGTACATTGTGACTTGGATGCCATGTAATATAAGCCATTCTATAGTTTACCCCATCCAATCCTCTTCCAAGTTTGCAGGACTTGAACAAACAATGTCAAGTCAAGAAAAGAACGCAACAATTGAGTAAGGGAGTTAGTTTGTTGATTGAAATGAGATTAAAAGTAAGTGATGGGATACAAAGAATATTGGTGAGGATTAATGAATTGGTTAGAGCTATGGTGCCAATATGAGTGACATTAACCTTGAGACCATTGGGAAGATTAACATGTGTATTGGATACTATAGTGAAAGAAGTAAAATATGAAGTAGAATTGACCATATGGTCAGTTGCACCTGTATCTAAGAACCAGGAAACATGATTTGAAGATGGATAAGATAAATAAATTTGTCAAGAATGAAAAAAAAAATTGAATGATGAGGTGAAAAAACTGAATGAGAAAGATCATATGTCATGTTGGCAGCAGTGTGATAAGTGGTGTTGTTGAGTTTGTCTTTGGAAGAATAGGAATAAACCAGTTGTTGATACTACTCTTGTATTATAGGTATCTTAGGAACTTCATTGAATTCCTCCTGTGAAGAAATGGCAGTAGTTTGATTGACATATGCAAAATCTGACTTAGGCTTTGTGAACTTGAAGCCAAGTGGAAATCCATGAAGGCAATAGCATTTATCTTTTGTAGGACCAATGTTTTTACAATGGCTATAGATTAGTTTCTCTCTGGTTGTACTAATTTGTTTAACATCAGTAGAATGATTGGTTAATGCAGTAGCATCAAGTATGAAAACAGAGGTGGAAATATCTCGTTAATACTTTTCTTAAAGATCAAAGAAAAAACCTTATAAATGGGAGGTAGATGATCCATTAACAAGATTTGGCCACGGATAGGAGAATAAGACTCCTTGAGGCCCATTAAAGACT
Source organism: Platycarya strobilacea (assembly GCA_036898215.1). NCBI lineage: Eukaryota > Viridiplantae > Streptophyta > Magnoliopsida > Fagales > Juglandaceae > Platycarya > Platycarya strobilacea. Next base: position 40,273,795 of record CM072545.1, on the reverse strand, counting down.
CCATCACATATTCTTATTGCTGATAATCAACTAGAGTTCTTAAGGCACCACAAGAGCAGCTTAGTAGGGGTCGGTAATTGGCTAATTCATTACATAAATCTTTGAGATGAGTAAAGTAATGGCTTACAGACATTTGATCTTGAGCTAAGGGATCTATAAATTTTTGCAATTGAAAAATCCGAGGTTCGTTTCTTTGAGAGAAACGTTTCTTCAGATCACTTCAAACCTCTTCAACAGTATCAATAAAGATAACACTCGAAGCAATTTCTTTGGAAACATAATTAAGAAGCCATGATAGACCTAGGTTATTACAACAAGTCTGCGAAGAATATAATAGATTTGAGGAATTAACAGGTTTCGGAAGACTTCCACCAACAAATGCAATCTTATTCTTTGTACTAAGTGCCTTAGCATAGAATGTCTCCAAGTGTTACAGTTTTCTCCAAAGAGAAGTTGAGACTAGAATTGTACCAAGATTGTCACCGTGATGCAAGAAGTAAGGACTTGTAGGATCCTCAAAGGTGTTGAACAGAGAAGATGTAAAAGACTATTGATGAGAAGCACAACAGTAGGAAAAGAGAATCTATAAATGCATGCGCTAATACCATATAAACAAACAAGAGAAATCATGGGGTTCGGTCCGACCGAATCCCCCCCCCCAATTTTGCAGCCCCCGCCATTTTCGGCGGCGGTAGGCGACACCGCCCAGTTCATCGGGACCGGAGGGAGCCTGCGACCTCCGGTGTGCCCCCGACGGCCTTAAACCTGTTTCGGACCCTGTACCATCGCAGGGGTGGGGTTGCTGGCTCCTTCCGGTCCCGATGGGTTGGGCGGTGTCGCCCACCGCTGTCGACGCCGGCGCGGGCTGGGTGAGACCGAATTTACTATAAAAATTCATCTTCATTTTATTTTTTAGTGTTTTTTATTATATTTTTTATTATATTTTATTATTTTATTGTATTTTTTATTGTAGTTTTTAAATTTTATTAATTTTATTGTATTTTTTATTATATTTTTTAATATTTTTTATTGTGTTTTATTGTATTTTTGTAAAGAATTAATAGAGAAGAAAGAGAGCTATAAAGACGCTGGGGTGCAGCCCGACCACACCCCAGCGTCACTTAACAAACAAAGAAATGAGAGAAAGTTTTGGAAAGCAATCGAAGCAACGAAAGTAAAAATGAAAGCAAATGCTTTATGTATATTTCAGATTAATAAAAAATGAACTGTAGACACAGCATTTGTACCATTACATTTAATGAATAAAACACATTCCAATCATATCTCATACTTTCTAATCATTTACAAATAATCCCTTCTACTTCATTTCTAACTAGCACCTCCAAAGAAAAACATTTGCTGGCGGCCAATGTTACATATATATTTTGGGATTATATATGACTAATCTCTTAGAAATTGTGTCCAAACTCTAGAACTTAGAATAGGATGATCGTAGATATAGAATAGGTCCCACAATATATATTTAATTTTGTTCATGTGGATTAATTATCAGCTATCATTAAGTATTGCCAATTAATTAATTAATGTTAATCATGACTTACTTCACGTGTGATCTAAACTCAGCTAGAATTCAAACAATAACGCTAGATTAATTTGGATGCCTAATAAAAATACACAAAAGAAACCCAAAAAAAAACATCTAAAGAAACTAATCAAGAGTACATCCATGTTGGCTAGCATAGAATTTCCGGCCTGTTTTATTAACATATCCAATGATCATAATATTAGAAGCTCATATATTACATATATAGTTTAATATGATCATTGATTAAGAAAAGTTAATAAATTAATGAAGTGCGCAACTAGCTGGAGATCAAGTAAACTCAACATGAAACTCAAGTAGAAGTGGGCAGCGAGGCCCTGTTATCCTACCTCCGTTTGCCCTAGCCCCACATAGCAGGGCGGGCAACCCATTCCACACATGCGAGGGCGGGGGACGAGGAGGGCCCAACCCCACCTAGCATTTCTCTCGCCCCTATCCTGCTTATATATATATATATAAGCATAAATATATTTATGTATATATTTAAACATGCAGGAGAGGGGTTGCCTGCCCCGCATTTCTCTTGTCCCTCTCCTGCTTATATATTTATATATAAGTAAATATAAATATATTTATGTATATATTTATATTTTATAAATTGTGTATACATAAATATATCTTGCAATTTATTAGATTTATTTATAAAGTATACACTAGCAAATTTAAAAATTACATAGTTTAAACACTACAACTTACACAAAAATATGCATAATAAATTTAAAAGTTATATAATTTTAAATTATAGTCACATTTACAAAATATAAATTTACAATTTGGGTTTAAAAATGTATTTTTGATCATTTTTAGTAGACCTGTGCTTTGACTCCAACGAAGTTGGAGTTCAGAGTTCTAACTCTAACTCCGACTCTCGTTGGAGTTGAAATTGGCTTCTGACTCTGACTCTATAATGAAGTCGGAGTTCAACTTTGAAACTTCAATTTTCAATCCGAACTCTGAATAGGAATATGCTTATTCCGAAACCAAATGGGTCCAATTGGGACATTCCAATTCTAAATGGGCCCAATTGAGCCCATTTTTAGATGTAAACTTGCCCAACTTTCAAGTTTCATTGTTCCACATATAAATTAGTAAATTAGTCTTAAATAGTTAAACAAATAATACAAATTACAATGCTGATAAACTAATATGAAAAATAGTCCACATTGAATAATACAAAAAATAGTACAAATTAAAGAATTAACTAGGACTCGAGGTTACTAAAATAAATCAAATCCGCTGCAGTAAAATGGTTTGAACATTGTAAGTTATAACTTTGTCGTTAGTCATACTTGAGATTAATATGAAATTAAAAAGTATTATTATCAATAAAAATTAAAATGAACCAAAAAAGTAACCTTAAATTAGAGAAAAAAAATATACACAATCACAAATTGCTTATCAGTCATCAATAACTATGCTGAAGTTGATAACTACATCTGTGAAATCATAGACAATTTAAGTTAAATAGATTTATAAAATCATAAAAAAAGCATCGAAGTAATTAAATAATTATAAGGTTAATTACACTTTACCTCCTTCAACTTTCACCCAATTCACAATGTGATCTTTAAACTAAAAATTTCAACAATTAATCTCCCCAACTTTTAATTTTTCACAATGTCACCCTTTCGTCAAACAGTTGCATCAAAAGTAATAGAAATTGCCATCATGTATGCCTCACATGTACAACCTCAACACAAAAACGAAATTGCCATCATATATAGTCCTTCAATAAATTAGAAAAAATTTCTCATTTGAGGGAGTCGTGGCTCGAACCCATTCCATGAGTAAAAAATAAAAGTCTCAACACCACTAAGTCACAAATGGCTTATATCTAGGATAGACCTAAATATATATATATATATAAAGACATATAACTAAATATATATTACTACATTTAATATATTTAATTATATATATACATAAAATATTTCGTTACATATATTTATATATATTTGGTTATATATATAATATTTATATATAATATATATTATTATATATAAAAATAAATATATAAATATATATAACTAAATATATATGGTAAATATAACTAAATATATATTTATTTATATATAGTTCTATCTTGGACATAAGCCATTTGTGGCTTAGTGGTGTTGAGGCTTTTGTTTCTTACCAATGGGATGGTTCGAGCCATGACTCTCTCAAATGAGGAATTTTTCCTAATTTATTGAAGGACTTTACGTAAGGGCAATTTCATCTTTGTGTTGAGGTTGTACATGTGAGGCGCATGTGATGGCAATTTTTGTTACTTTTGATGCAGTTCTTTGACGGAATTGGGACATTGTGAAAAATTAAAAGTCGATGAAGTCAATTGTTGAAATTTTTAATATAGGGATCATATTTGAATTTGGTGAAAGTTTGAGGGAGTAAAATGTAATTAACCATTAATTATATAAAATTTGTTACTTTAATAATAAAAATAATAATAAATTAAATTAATTTTACCCAACTCAAGTCTATAGCTCTCAACATTGATGCAAATGCTCTTTAATCCAGAAGTCATATTACTGATCCATTTCTGTGTGCAAATGAAGGTCTCCAAAATTGACAGTGACAATGAACTCTGGTAGGCATCCAACACTCGACATTTGGTGCTAAACGCCAACTCAAATGCAGTCGTAATGATAAGAATGACTATCACATCTCGAGCAGTACATGAGAGAATCGGATACTTGATAGAATTAGTCATCCACCAAATCAATATCTGAAACTCGTCACTAGGTTCTTCGACCTCTACTAGTAAATACCGCTCAATCTCATTTGTATACTGCAGTAGATTTCTTGTCGACCATGCATGAAACGACGTCATAACGTTGAAGCCTCGAGGTCGACTGGGTGCATGGGTTTGACGGCTATGGACATCAGAAGGAGGTCTCGAGCTCGACCTTAAGTGTGAGGTACCTGCGACTGTTGAGGATGAAGCCTAACTAGTAGTGCTGTCGTGGGTGTATAAGTCACCTAGATTTGCCTTAAACATTGTGATAAACGTCGCACCCTTCATTGTCCCGAAAATCTCAGTTGCCCACCATTTTATTACTGCTAATTTCAATCGAGGATCAAGAATCGGCGCTATGAATAATAATCTATTTATCTTCTCAACTTGTCCTTAATATTTATTATATTTTGACTACATCTGTAATGCCATACCAAATAACAGTCCGCTTAGGTCAGCACAACCTTCTTTCAAGTGATGGTGTAGTATCGAGACCTTGTTGAACCACATGTTTGTTGTCGTATATGTGGATCTAGATACTCACATAGTGATGTCATAGAAGATCTGTAAAAAAAATTGACAAACTCCCCCACATATTGTTAATACGTATTGTCTAGCAGATTGAGCCCCTTCTTGCAGGCTCCATTAAGGCATACCTTAGACCTCATCCTCGATCTCCAACCGCTCGAATATCTTTTGGTACATCTATACTACATCCAACATCAGATATGTAAAATTCCATCGAGTGGGAACATCCAAGCACATCATTCGAGAACACTCAACCCCAACCCATGCTGCTATTGCCTTGAACTTCCGCAGCATTTGGAGAAAAACCATCACATACTGCACAATGTTGCAAATTTTAGTGATGGAATCGTGCACATCTTTCAACCTCTCACCTGTTTGATCATTGAAAAATACCAAATTATCATAACAAAATAAAAATAAAAAAATATCCTAATTTTTGAATACTTTAATAATAAAAATATTAAAATATAAAATACAAAAACAAAACCAAAAGACTCACCAACAATAAGATATACTGGTAGTTTTTAATCACATCTTTTCTCATTCCCGTATTCCACGTAAACCATTTGATTACGATCTCATTGGCACCGACATTGTTAACTATAATGCATAACATTTTTTGGATGCCATAATCCATCATACAATCATCCATTTCAGCCCCTATCGATGCACATTTATGATCAATTATTTCTTTAAACCCAAGAATCATCTTTTTAAGATTTTACTCACTGTCAATGTAGTGTGTTGTGATACACATCTACGAAATATTATGTACGGACATCCATTTGTCGGTCGTAAATGACATTTTCTGACCAATGGTGATAAACATCTTCTTCATCCCTGCCTTTTCCCTTAAATGCCTTTTCATATGATCGCGCATCACTATATACCGTGATGGCAGTGAAAATCTTGGCTCAAGCAGCTTCACGAATTTTTTGAATCCTTTCTTGTCAACCGTGATAAAGACATCTCATCTTCTATAACTATTTCTGCAAGTGCGTTATGATACACATTCTCACTGTATTGAGGGATGACCAGATTTCTCATTTGTGTTCCTGTCTCATCAGTGGCAGTAGAAGTAAAGTTTTGAATCCTATTTCGATGACCGTTTCAGTTGAAGCATTGGAACGAAATATTTCGGTTCCAGTCCGCTCAGGTACGTCGTTTCAGAATAGACGTTATAGGAATAAATTATATATATTAAATATATTCTAAAATAAACATATAAAAATGCTGAGTAGTTCTACATTGGTCAATCTCAAATTTTTATCAATCTCATAAAAATTAATAAAGACAAATAAGTAATCTAATAAAAAATTTATCTCACTCATAAATATTGGATATAGCTGTATTAATCACATAAAAATTAATAAAACATAATAAATAATCTAATAAAATTTTTATCAATTGGATACAGCTAACAAATAAAAATTAATAAATTAATAAATAATTAAATAAAACTTTTATCAAACTCATAAACATTGAACAGCTCAACAAAGTCAAAAACAATAAAAAAAAAAAGTAAAAGCATTAAAGGCTAAAGTAGTACTCGTGACTTGGTACAAAGTTGGCCCAAGACTGCAGCTTTAGTTGGTATATATAAAAAGATCTCGTGAAAACCTAACTTCAGCTTGTAGCTTCTGATCAGCACCGCCTGCTTGCTGCTTCCGAATCCTCTCTCTCGTTTTCTCTCTGTGAGTCCAAAATGGTAATATACCCTTGTTTTCTTTGTTTGTGTGCGTGCGTGTTTGTGAATTTCGATAGTTATAGATTAGAGTGAAAATTGTGTACACCGATGCTGGTAGCAAACAAGGAGTTCAAGGCTTTCAGCATATTTTGGGTGAGTTGAACACCAGCATATTTTGTCATCGCTTAGCCAACATCGTCTACAAGAAGGCCAATGCACTCATTATAATTTCAGACCGAAATTAATATTTTGGCCGGAATAGGCCGGCACACTCCGGAACACCCGGAATTCTAGCCGGTGCGGAATATTGAACTATATTGTTCTTGAATGGAAAATTTCGGCTGGAACGAAACAGTTTTAAAACTTTGGTTAGAAGTCTCGTAGTTAAGATTAGTCTGACACTGACCTGCGGCTACATTTAATAGTTTATTATCAATATTAGTTTTAAGTGAAAATTAAACGAGATTAAATGAACACATTAAGTAGCATACATATGGGATTAGTCTGACACTAACCTCTTGACACCAACCCTTTTGCTATTTGGTACCGCTAACAACTGTTCAGATGTGATGACAAACAAGTAATGCCTTGTCGTTTTGAATGACACCCAACTCGAGTGTCATAATAATTGCACTCAGCCCGCGGTTGTTGGGGATCTCCACCCTCAACTTTGGTGAAATGTTCCCATATCTATGATATTTTTTTATTTGATCATGGATGTAGTGGTCTCGCAGTTGAATGTGGTAATGGTAGATTCGGATCTTGAACCAGATCATCCCCAAGACCCATCCCTTCCTCCTCATTAAACTGACTGGGGTCTTCTATTTCCAATTCTATGTCAACTAGAAGTGAAAATTCACTGCTAGCACACGAGTTTTGTGCTCGAGTGGAGGTGGGTACCCGACTCCGACTCCGACTTCGATTCGGTGCTACCGCTTGGGACGTCGATGGAGTCCTAGCATCCGGAGTCTCATGTGGAGTCGAAGTCCCATTGGTACTACGTGAAGAATCCATTTGTGCTGAACCCTGAAATTCAAGTAAAATATAAGAAAAAATATTAGTAAAGATAAACTTATATATAAGTTAATATATAAACTTATAAAGTATCAACCAACTCACATTTACACAACCAATATAACCCACTTCTTAAAAACGATTTAAGATGAGGACTAAGTACAACTTCTTTCTTTAAGATTTTAAAATCTTATTTGTTGACTGTTGTGAAAATGATTCACTCAAATTTGTCAAATTAAAAGGAAAACAATAAAATACAATATTAGAAAAACGTTATTTATGTTTCAGAAAGATATCTTTACTATGTTTGAGAAATACAATATTTTTCACACTAAATTGTTGAAGTTCCATATGAAGCATAGCTCAAAAAAAAAAAGTTCCATATGAAGCTTCTAAAGTATGTATATGCCCAATATATGAAAAAATTGAAGCCCAAGCAAAGCATAGATCTGGCCAATTGTATAATTCTATAAATTTAGAGCTCATCTCATGTTTACTGATCTGGGCTTTAAGATTGATCGTAGTTCCTTGTTAAAAATTTTAGAGGATCCCACATTAATCTCGGACCTTTCTTCCTTTTTCCTTTTTGGAAGTAAAAGAAAGTTTCCCAAATGGATCCTAGTGAATTCAAAGTTTACTAGTCTTGAGTTGCAGACGATCAGAAAATCCCATGCATTCAAAGAATGGTTGAACTAATATGCTCTAAGAAGTACAGGACATATTGATCATTCAGAGGTATATCCAATGGTGAGGGTGGGAAGGATGACTTTGATTCAGAAGAATATGAAGCTGATGCCACTGTTCTGGATAAGTTCTTAGGGTGGGAAAAGAAACTTTATGAAGAAGTCAAGGTATGTTGATTATTTCCGTTCAGATTTTCTGTATTTTCATCTCTATTGAATGTATTCTTTGTGCAGTTGTGGTTAGCTAGTAGTCCTGGATGGTCTAGTCCAGATTTGAAGTGTTTTTATTATCAAATAAATAAAGAAATTAAATCTGTTTAAATATAGCAATTCTGTTTGTTGGAATCACGGGCATGAAACTTTTCAACTCCTCTATAGGATCAATTGTGAAGCTTCTTGTTCATATACTCAAGAGCTGAACTTGAACTCTTCTAAAACATAATTTTGGCAGACCTAGTAGTTATAGTTTTATTGGTAGTTATGTATGTTTCGGAAACATAATCTAAAACAGTCAGGAGGTTGATCACTATATGGCCGACCCTAGTGTTTACTTTTCTTTTTTCCTTTCTCAAAACAAACAAAAAGTCAAAAAGATATCTTTACTAGGCACTTATAAGAAACTTTTGAACCTTTAATTTCCCATTTTCCATGTAATACTCATCGTATAAGCATCTCTTTTTTTTACAAGAAAGAAGGAAAAAAGAGGGGGGTCGTGGAGGTCAAGATTTATTGTCAAGATGTTGATGTTTGATATTCTTTTCTATATATTACAATCAACCACTGTTTTTAGTCCAATTTAATTAGGTAATAAAATTTTTGAAGTTTTTAAAGTCATACTTTATAGTACATATTATTGAAAATTCTACTTCTAGTTTTTTTTTTCTTTCTTTTTGAATGACATTTCAACAAATACGTTACATACACTGTCCAAGCACATATAATACAAAATCTTTGGCTATCATTTCAAAGTTTTCATCAATACAAAAGCACATACAAGCTAAGCAAATTAAATAATCAAATTAAAATAACACTTCTAATTAGTTGTAATTAAAATCTCTAAATTTAAAAGTTAAAACCCTAGAAATTTTAATTACCAATTAATCCCAGGCTAGTGGCAATTGGGACGACATCACGACAGCGTGACTCGTGACGGTGAGGCAACCGACGATGGCATAAGAGCTGAAAGCGGAAGCAGTCGAGGTGAGGACTGGAGAACTGGAGATTCAGATTTCGGAGAAGAAGAACAGAGATGAGAGAAAGAAGAAGAAAAGAAGAAAAGAGAGGAAGGGGCAAGAGGGTCTTCGACTTTAGATTAAACGACGTTGTTCCTATTTAATTGGGACGGTGTCATTTGGCTTAAGTTTAAAAAAAAACACAGATGCAAAACAACGTCGTTTTGCATCTGTCTTTTTTTTTATATATATATAAAGGAAGTTAGAGTTTGGAGTTGGAATTCGAAATTATCATGGGCTTCAATTTCGACTCTGAACTCCAATTTCAGAGTCGAAATCAGAGTGGAGTTCTAACGGAAGTTAGAACTTGAAAATTTTGCATAGCCCTAACTTTTAAACCTAGGTATAATTTTTAAATTTAGTGAAATGTAGTTAATTTTTTAAATAAACATAAAGCATAGCGGATTAGGAATTCGCCCCGCACCCAGCATCGTTACAGCGGGGGACGGGAGTGAAAACCCCACTCCCTGCACTGTATGGTGCAGGTAGCACCTCTAAACTCAAGTTCGAGCTTTTATTTAAAGAAATTTTCTTTAAATTAGACTTAATTAATTAAGTTTAAATGTGCTAGATTGATAAAGATATTTTATATATAAGAAATTTACAAATGGATATGCTTAATATGAAAAATTAAATTATTATTTTAAAATAAATCTATTGTATTATATTAAATAAGTTAGTCTATGCTTTTTTTGTATAAGCTTTTTTTAACCAAACATTTATCAAAATCTAATACGTGAATAAATTGAATATAACCGCATAGAGCAACTTAATGGTTAACCTTATCTGGGAGTGTTCATTTGGGCAGGGTTGTACCCGGCTCGATTTAAAATTTTATTGATTTCTTAACATTTTTTAATTTTTTTTTAAAAGATGTTTAAAAAAATTTCGAATCGGATTTAGGAATCTGGAACTCGGATGAACACCTCTAACCTTATCCAAATTAGCCTAGGAGTGTTCAAGTATGTTTTAGATTGGAAATCCGGGCATACCTAGCTCGGATTCCGAGTCTCCAATAAATTCGATTTTAGATCGGATTTGCCCAAGTTGAGATCTGGGCCAGAGGATCCATCTAGGATTAAAAGTCCGAAAATCCAGGTTCTAGTTTTGAACCACTTTTTTTCCCCTTTCTAAAGACTAAAACAACAACTGCAATTTTCATGAAAACAAGCTGAACTTTTGAAGAGAGACAAAATGACAAATTCCAAGCTTTCAACGGAAACTAAAAGAATAAACGCACCAATCCAAACCAAGTAAATAGAACTCAGAATTTTCAAACCTTGATCTCCCTAAAAGGAATCAGCAAGCTTTTCTCAGTCTTTGAGTCCAAACCAAGTAAACGCATTGCATGACAAAAATTGCAGTTTGTTATGGCAAGAGCGTTCATGGTTGGACTGGATGGTTAGATCGTTTGAGAAAAGGAAAAAAATGCCTTGACAAGAAGGAAAGAAGAAAGCATTGAGATTGAGAGTGACCTTCACGATGATAGGTCACAAGATTGAGGGAAGCTAGATGCTAAGGTTTCAAAGTTTCTAAGAGAGAGAGAGAGAGAGAAGTTGGGGGGTCAAGTCTTGAGCCCCATTTTTTTGTTTTTAATTAAGGTATCGGGTTTAAAACCCTACATCGGATTTTAAACCTATATCTAGACCGTATTAATCTGGATTTTTTAAAATCAAGATCATGATCATGGATTAATCCGATCCGAAAACCAGAATCAAGATCCGGATATCTGGCTTCCGGACCAGGCCAAGAAAAAATCAGGCCCTAATAAACAGCCCTAAATTAGCCCATCAACCCAGCAGAATGAGTTATTCTCGTAGTTTTGGACGCGACCCAATCAGTCTCAACCCAAGTGATTCAGTGGCCACAATCGAATCCAAATCCAATCTGACGCGTCATGGTCACAGGACACGTTAGCAGTTACCGTAAGCCTTTCAATGAAGGTTTAAACGCTATGGTGTACATTTTTTTTTTTACACTGTCTAATAAAAAACTGCCACGTCCTAATTCCATGGAAAAAAATTTACACCCGACTTCACACAAGTAAAACTGTAAAATACACCCTCATCCTCCCCCGCGTACTGTAATTCCTTGATGTAACCCTCTCTCCTCTGCTTTCTCCCCTCTTCCCCCCCCCCCCCCCCCCCTTTCTCTCTCTCTCTCTTTCTCTGTCAAGCTGAAATACACTAGATTCAAAACTGTAAAATACACCCCCATCCTCCCCCGCGTACTATAATAGGATTGTAACCCTATCACTACCCTTTACAATATTAACGTCAACCCTAGCTTGTTTACCCAGTTCGTTTCACAAAGAGATATTTAGGGGTCATTCTTATCCTTCGTTTTAGTTCTTGTTAAGTTTTTGTTTTTGGATTTTTTCTGCTCCACTCCGTTGTGAATGTGGTTGTGTATTTCACAGAGAGAGAGAGAGAGAGAGAGAGTCTGTCACAGGCTCGCAGTACACGAGAGGGAGGGCGGTGTATTACTTGTGTGAGGCAGGTTGTAATTTTTTTTTCATGTAAATACGACGTGGCAATTTCTTATTTGATGGTGTAAAATGGGTGTTACACTCTACCCGGTTCTAGCGTCTCTCTTCAATATTTTTTATTTTTTTATCTATCTCTCTTCAATGTAGAAATACCGAAGAAGCCACGAAACATTCACGGTGGTAGGGTTTTAAGGGGTTTTTGAGTTTTTCGCTCGCAAGTCTCAATTTCAATTCCAGGTTCATTTCTAGTCTCATTTTTTTCACCTGACTAATTGAAACTTGATTAGGTTTTATTTACTCGACGTTTGTTTACCGAGAAATTTGAAATCTTCACTGATAGAGTTGATTTTTGAAAAATAAAAATAATTGTTAGAAGAATGGTTTTTTTTTTTAGGGGGGGTTGTTATTCTTTTTATCGGTATGGGTTAAGTTAGTCCATCTTGATTTTGTTAATCGACACTGTCAAATTTCAATTATGAATTTGAACTTTAATTGTTTTTTCTTGTTTGATTGAATCAGAGATCCAAAAACTCTAATCCTTTGTTTAGCTTCCGAGAATCTCATTTTTGAGAATTATTGCTCTGAAAAATGAGGCTTTTAAATTGGAAAATAGAAATACCAGAATTGTTGGATTCAAAGTTTATTAATTCTTCTCAGTGACAAAAAGAGAACATATTTATGTATTTGCTGAGAAATCTATATTGTTTTGGGTATTGTAAATGGAGGGTGATAATAACGCATATGCACATTATATATTTTTTTATGAATATCAAAAGCTAATTCTATTGCGGTTCGCTTATTCTTAGGAGTAATGATTTCATTTATTTTGGATCCTCATGATAATCCTTTATGCTTATAAAGATTTGATTTGGTCCATTTTCTCACGGTTTTGTATGGTTGTGAGTCTGTGATATTGTAGTTGTAAGAAATACAAAATGCTCAAAATATGGGTCTCATACAACGCCTATCATTATCCTTATTATATAGGGTATCATGATCTTCTAGTTTAAATTCTCAATATCCTCATCGGGCTAGTCCATTGAAGATATCACGGCTCAAGTCTCACAATTCTGATTAGGATTGGCTCTGATACTATTTGTAAAGTCTCAATAGAAGGCCCGAATTACATGGCCTATACTTCAAATATGTAATCAATGATAAAATTAGAACTCTATTGCAATTTTATAAAAAACATGAATTTATTATTTTCAAACAATGTGGGATACTATACATAACCTACCATTATCTGTATCATATGGTGTATCACACTTCCATACTGTGCAATGCTCAACATGTATATTCCATATTATGGATTTTTATTAGGACTCAAAATGCAATTTAGAAATTGTTTTACTTGGTGTTCTCAATAGCTCTATTTTATCTGGAAGAATCGGTGTAGCATATGTCTACAACATTTGGATTATACCATGTTTAGCCAGCACTTTTTTATCATGCTTTTCATTTGTCACCAAATTAATGATTTGGCTTTGGTGAGTTGTTTTTGCCGCCCCACTAACTTATCATCAATGTGTTCTTACTTGTGTTGTTTTTTTCATATTCATCTTTACCCCACAACCTTTTCTGACAAACACAAGGTTTTAAAAAACAGCAAGTTGTTCATTCCATGTTTCTCTTCACTTTAAGCTATCTGTCTCATCTGCCCACATAATTAGAGTGATGGGGACTCCTTTTTTTGTCTGTTTTGAGGTTTAGACCACTACAATCTTATTTAGAACATGAAAGTATGCAGTAGAAACTTTTTGCTTTACTAGTATTATGAGAAGTGCTATATGCTTTCTACCAATAAAAAAGAAGAAGCACAATGTGCTTTCTTAAGTAAAAGACAAGTTACCACACAATGCAACTAAGAAAAATAATCAAGTTTCAAGTAAAGCAACGACGAGAAATTATAAAACTATGATTGCAATAATGTCAAGCATACCTTGTTAATATGAAACACATTAAATAGAAATGGATGGTTGCTGGCATCAATATTTCTTTTTCAATATTAGTGGAATGTAAAAGCAGTTTATATATATATATATAAGTAATTACGGTAACCAAGTTTGTTTAGTAGAACCCCGAGTTGGCTCAAATGGTAAAGGCATTGGGCTTGAAAGTATGCTCTCTCCAGATTTAAGGTCCAAATTCCATCAGGGTGCAAACAATCTATAGAAGCTATCAGACTAGGAGATTTTTCCATTGAATTCGTGAGCTGCACTTGCGGGAAACTCCTTGTCTAGGACCTTTTATCTCCGGGATTAGTCGAGACATTGTTCCTAAACACCCAGTGGCAATTAAAAAAAAATTGTTTAGCAGAAATAGTGGAAAGAGATTTGCCTTCTTATTTGAACTTTATGAATATAATAGGGTTACCAGAGAGTACATATCATTCCCTTTCTACAAAACTAACTATAAGTTTATGAAATAATAATGCAAATAAAAAATATTGGAACCCTAGATTTATAGTGAATTGATTTTGCAATCGTATAAGATTTGGCTGGACTTGATTCTCTTTGTAAGCCGCTAAATAATTCTTGGAAATGTATTAAGTTCAAAAAATAATAGCGAAGCAGTCTTCCATGGCTGCATTAGGAATGGGTGAGCAAGTTTAGGACTTCTCTCATGGTCTACCACTCCCTTTCATTTGTGCTAAAGTATTGTTTTTTCGTTTTTTGTTCCTTTGTTTTATTTTGTATTTTTTACTTTGAATGGTGGACTGATCCAAGTAGTTCTGTGGGATTGTAATTTGCAGGCTTGAAGAGTAATCTAGAAGTGCTTTTCGTTTTTGCTTGCAAATGGATAGGCTTTCAGGATATAGGAGTCTTGGACCTAAAACAAAGAATCTTGTAGTTGCCGGAGGCTTGACGGCATTTGTCCTTGGTGTGTACTTCTATACCATGAGAGCTGTTGGAGGTACAGATGAATTACAGATGGCTATAGATAAGTTTGAAGGGCAGAAAAGCAAGAAAGAGGCCGAGGGGTAAGGCAAGCATGTCACCAAAGGTTTAATCTTGTAACCAGTTCTATAATAAAGTAATCAAGGACACGGCTGAATGTCTTTTGTGAAACAGATCATACGAGTCTGTTGTTTTATTCCTTTAAACATGCGATCAGAGATTTAAACCAAACTGTTTCATGCATTATATAAACCAAATGTCAACTGCCTGCTTGTGTGGAAGTTCATTTATGGCATGTTGAAGAGCTGCCAGTTTCTATTGGCAGTATAAAAACCTAATTTATCAGTGTGGGATTTTTCATCAGATTATATACCAGGCTCTGAAATCAAAGAACTAGTTTGCAAACGTTAAGAATCGGTGATTGCTTCACAGTTGAGAAAAATCTTCAAAAACAAATGCGGCTGATAACGGTTTGAGTTGCTTATCTTCAATCATTCCGTCAATGAACATGAACATTCTTCTACAGGCCTCCTTTCATTTACACATCTAATCAGTGATAATAAATGCCAAATTGTTCTGTTTATAGTTGACTGTATCTTATTAGTCTTGACTGCATTTAAAATCGTGCCAATTTGAGCTCCTACAAACTTGTCCTGCATCGCCAGAAACAAATGAGCAAATATAACTCACGGCACCAGCCATACAATAATGTCTGAGCTCACAAGCCAATTACCATAATTTTTCATCATTCCAAAAGTCATCACTCGGTGGTCAGAATACAGAATACATGCACATCTGAAGAATTTGAAGCCATCAATATTAAATCTGTGGTAAGCCAAATATAAAATTATCCACTCTTACATCAATATGATAATTCCGTTTGTCGCCAAAACTGGCACCTAGCATGATAATTCAACTTCCTGCTATTACAAAAAACCAATTGATATAGAACTATAATCAACTGAAATTAGTTACTGATCTTTAGGCGGGTTGCAAAAAAACAGAGTTCAATGTTCTCCCAACAATCTTCATCGGTTACCGATGGTTTATACATGATTAAAAAATAAGGTGGCTGTTTCCCCTAATCACTGATGAAAAAGGAGGCCTTCAACTTTCCAGCAATATGCGGCAGCATCTTGATGCTGTCCTGGGTTGACTGATCAACATAGGACTCCAATTCATGCAGGCCGCCGGGTGTCCTTTGGAGCTTAGCTGCCTCAAACTTGTCTTGGCAGACCATCAGCGATCTATTCAACCTTTCCTGCAACCAAAGTACCAAAGTTTCAACATTATATTTTAGCATGGAGTAATTCAGCAACAACCAGAAAACTTATGCCTGCAAACAAAGATATGGGTATTGACTAAGACCAGCTAGCAGGCAAGCATATGCCCACAAATACGTGTGTACAGTATATATGAAGAGAGATCACGTTCTTTCACCACCACCCCCTTGACGCAATAATTGGAAAATTCATGGAAAATTACCTTTTGGACTGGAAAAAAAATGTTCAAATTGTTCTCTGAAAGGTAATCAACATCACACCTTGCCAGAAACATATCCTATAAACAACTTCTTTCTATCCAGTATTTGTTTATATATCTTCTTTCCTTGGAGAATAAATTTTCCCAGGGAAAAAATAGTTTGAAATAAATGGAATCACAATGAGAGAAACTGAACAGCCTTAACGAATGACAAAAAGAAAAGGAAAACAATTTATATTTTGAGACATCAAGCGACAATACACCTACTATCTTCACTGCTTAAGAAAAACCAAGCTGTAGTTTCAAATTTGCTTTCTTGCAAATACTTTATTTTAGTCTTTAATTAAGACAACATACTCTAATAAGACAAGTATAGAGATGAATTATTAGTCTCAAATAAATCTATTTTTTTCACACTTCTACACTGTAGTTTTCTGTTTTGAGAATGTCGAGAAATCATACCCCTTCCTCTTATATCATGTTTTCTAATTTAATAGAATTTTACTTGCTAAAAGAAAAAAAGAAAACAAACGTATTTGGTGCAATTTTGAATCAAAATTGACACTGCACGACAGTGTTTAGAGACGTTTAAAATTAGTTGTACCGATTGATTAGAGGGGAGAAAACCGGCATCTTTAGTATCAACATAGTTTGTCAGTCTGCCGTCAGTGCCCTTGTGAAGGAGGAGACAAAACTGTAGGCCGTAAATATGCAATTGTATAGGTAAGAATAAGAGATAAGAAGAAGAAAAAGAAAAAAAGAAGAAAAAAATAAGAAGAAGAAGAAGAAGAATGAGGAGTTTTATTAATGAGAATTGTTATAGAAACAAATAGATTATATAAAGAAAAATTTATAAATTGATGTGATTTTCATAGCATTTGTTAGATCTATTTTATAATAAATATAACTTTATAATTTAATGTATCACATTAAGTCGCATCAATTTATAAATTTATTTTTGTATAATTTTTTTTATGACTAAAGCATTTTTCTTTATTAATAGGTGACACTGTGTTGTTTCATCTTTTATTTTTTAATAAAACTTAAAACTAAAATGATGTTATTTTTACTTTAAGACTTTAAGTGAAATGGCATTGTTCTATAAATGTATATTTAGCATGTTAATGATTGACATGTGTAGAAGTAAGTTTTTTTTAAGTATATTTAGCATTTTTCATATATATACATATATATATATATATCTTTATATATATATAGTGAGAAAAATCTTATTTTAACGAAAAATTTTATTTTTTTGTTAAATTTAATACTTTTCATCCATTATTGTTAAAATAAATATTGCATTTAATAAGAAATATTATTTTAAATACAATTTATTAATTCCATTAATCACCAAATAATGTTCTTGATATTAAATTTAATTACATCACTTCAATTTTCTATAATGATAAACTTTTCATTTAAAACTTTTTTTTATGTTAAATAAATATAGAATAATAATAATAATATAGAATGACGTAATAATAGTATAAAATATATAACAATATATATAAATAAATAATTCATAACAATATAACAATACAATCCTCACTTAGAGATGTTAATTTATATATTAGAGAGTTTAATTTTATTCATGAAAATTTATTCCTATTATATGATTAATAATTTCATTCTTTAAAAATAATTTTATAATTTTAAAATGAATTTATTATTTATTTATCTTTTTAGATGATAAATACACAGTATATACAATTAACTATAATTATATTAAATTAGTAATAATAGACAATAAATATAACTAATATATTATATATGTTTAATATTTAATTGAAATATATATGATCTAATAAATTTACATATTTAAGATTAAAATTTCATGTTATAAATTATAATATAACATTCTTTTTTTATAAATTATAAACTACATAATTTTTTTTAAATTATATTATTTTTTAAAAATAATCACATAACTAAAAAAACTATGGATAATTCAAGTTTATATAGATTTAGAAAAACTCAAAAACTAAAAATATAGATATTTTAATGTCATCTCTTTTGAGGTTGTGCAAAATGATACAAATATTAGATTATCGTCTTAGAATTATAAAAATATAATATTTCGAACGAATCTTTTATTAAAGATCCTATTAATTTCTATGCACCCTACTTTTAATGAGCAAAATGATAAAATTGAAAACAAAAAAAATGAAATGATACTTGTTCAAAATACAAAAACTATATTTTAGTGAAATGATAAAAAGAATCCAAACTCAAGAATATACACTCACATGAATAGTACCATGTTATTGTTTATAGTACTATTCATATGAGTGTGTGCTCTTGAATATGACTTCACTCTAGCATATCTCTTCTTTATAATTTCGTTCATTTAACAGTTAAATTACACAATGGTATTGATGTCATTAAACATACATTAAAAATTAAAATATAGAATAAATCTAGATAGCAGCAACATTTGGCAACAGCCAAACACATGGCTAAGTAAATTTTCATTTTTCTCCCTGTCACAGTTGCACATTGAAGCTCCTCTATCTAGTTTCACAGCATCCATCCTCTCCCATCCCCACCCCCGCGTCTTCCCCTCCTCTCCCCCACCCCAGCGTCATCTTCGACTCTCCCTCTACCCAGCACCTCTTCCATTCCTTTACATTTCTCTCAGCGGTGTGCGATAGAGATCTGGAGCAGAGATCTACAAAGGATATCTGCGATTGGTGAAGTTTTCTAGGGTTTGTAAGAAATCATGTTATTCCATGTAAATAATCTTCTTCAAGAAATCTCATCTCTTTTGTTCTCTTTATGATTTTAGGGCTGTACACAAACATTGGAAGGTAGAACACGTCCCTGTGTCCAGAACTGCATCTCAACACGGTACGAATCTTCTTCAAATATTTCTCTACATGTTTTGATATGTTTTTTACATAACTTAGCAAAATTAGAACAAATTAAAATTTTTCTCTTGTATTAATTTCAAAGAACATGTGCATTACGTAGGAGTAGACGTGTTTTTGGGAATGAATCTAATTGATTAGCGAACAATGTTAGCATAAGAAAAAAGACTTGTCATTATCTCTTGGATAATAGCGAAAATGACAAATCTGTTATAAAAATAAAGACAAAAACTACTATTACAAAACAGAAATATATAAGAAACTCTCTCTGAAACTTTTAACAACTGAAACTTTCTTTTTCTCTCTATATTTTCTTATGAATTTCATTACAACTGAAACCCTTATTTATAGGTTTTGAAATTACTATGCAAATCACTATGCAGGATTTAACCTTTCTCTTAAATGTGGAAGTTGGTAACGCCTTTGTGAATAAATCTGCTAGATTATCACTAGATCGTATCTGCTTGATATCAATTTCACCTTTCTCTTGAAATTCATGAGTATAAAAGAATTTAGGTGAAATATGTTTGGTTCTGTCATTTTTGATATATCTTCATCTGATTTGAGTGATACAAGCAGTATTATCTTCATATAAGATTGTTGAGCTATTATTGATCATGAGAAGTCCACACTTTTCCTGGATATATTGAATAACTGACCTCAGCCAAATACACTCTCGACTTGTTTTATGAATAGCAATGATCTCTAAGTGATTTGAAGAAGTAGCAGATAGTGTCTGCTTAACAGATCTCCATAATATGGCAATATCTCTATAAGTAAATAAAAATTCAGTTTGAGATCTACCTCTGTGTGGGTCTGAAAGATAACTTGTATCTGTATACCCAATCAATTGTGGACTTGATCCACGTTGATAAAATAATCTCATATCAATCGTACTATGAAGGTAACGAAAGACATGCTTAATGTCATTCCAATGCCTTCGAGTTGGTGCATAACTATATCTTGTAAGTAGATTAACTAAGGATGTAATATCTGGTCGAGTATAATTTGTAAGATACATCAAAACTCCAATTGCACTGAGATATGGTACTTCAGGACCAAAAATTTCTTCATCGTCTTCACAAGAATGGAATGGATCATTCTTCACATCAAGTGTTCGAACAATCATTGAAGTACTCAGAGGATGAGATTTGTCCATCTAAAAATGCTTTAGGACTTTTTCAGTATATATGGACTGATGAATAAAAATCCTATTTGGCAAGTGCTCGAGCTGCAAGCTGAGATAAAGTTTTGTTTTGTCAAGATTTTTCATTTCAAATTCATTCTTTAAATATATAGCAGTTTTTGAGATCTCTTCAGGAGTTCTTACAATATTTAAATCATCAACATAAACCGTAATAATGACAAATTCAGATTCTGATTTCTTAATAAAAACACATGGGCATATAGGATTATTCTCAAATCCTTCTTTCAATAGATATTCGCTTATGCGATTATACCACATGCGTCCGAATTGCTTCAACCCATATAAAGATCTTTGTAGTCTGATAGAGTACATATTTTTTAATGTACTTGTAGATGCTTTAGGTATTTTATATCTTTTAAGGATTTTCATATATATGTCATGGTCTAAGGATCCATATAAATATGCAGTGACCACATCCATCAACCGCATTTCTAATCCTTTTGTAACAACCAGATTAATCAAAAATCTAAATGTGATTGCATCCATAACGGGAGAATATGTTTCTTCATAATCAATCTCGGATTTCTGCAGGAAACCTTGTGCGATAAGCCGTGCTTTGTACCACACAATTTCATTTTTCTCATTACATTTTTGTACAAATACCCACTTATATCCAACAGGCATTACACCTTTTGGTGTTTGGACAACAGGTCCAAATACTTCTCGTTTTGCTAGCGAATTTAATTCAGCTTCAATAGCTGCTTTCCATTTTGGCTAATCATTTTTACGTCGACATTGTTCGACGATTTTTTACTCACTTTTTTCGTTACTTCTGGTAATGTCAATGGCCATTTTATATGAAAATATGTTGTTGACAACAGTTTTATTTCTATCCAAAATTTCTCCAGTTTTCATGAAATGTATTGAGATCTCATTATTTTCAGGTACCTGTTCCTCTTCAGGGGAAAACATTTCATGACACACCTCTTTAAGAGATCCCTTTTCAGAAGATTTATACTCTTCATGAGTTTCCTCTTCAGGAGGTTCTGGAATAGAAAATTTGAGCTCTTTAGGAGTATCAACTATTTTTGTAGCCTGTATTGTGGGTATGTGTTCTTCAGGAACACCAAATTCATTTTGTATTCTTTTCCTTCTGGGAATTTTTTCTTTTACACCAATAAGTCTTCCACACTTCAGGCGTGCCTTAGATTCACCTATTGCTGTTTTGACAATTTGTCCTTCAGGGACTTCAATCCTTGCTGGAGTATTAACAAAATGAATATAAGATTTTACTACACGTTTAGTGTCAGTAAATACATCCGGTAATTGATTTACAATATTTTATAAATGAATAATCCTCTGAACTTTCAGTTTACATTCATTTGTAGGAGGATCAAATTGAGACAGGGTCTTATTATCCCAAGTAATATCTTGTCGTGCTTCAGACACTGACTTTTCTTCACCCATTAATGGAAAATTAGATTCGTCAAAATGACAATCCTCAAAATGTGTTTTAAACATATCCCCTGTAAGGGGTTCAAGATATCTAATAATAGATGGAGAATCAAAGCCAACATATATCCCAAGTCTACGTTGAGGGCCAATTTTTGTACATTGTGGAGATGCAATTGGAACATATACAGCACATCCAAAAGTACGAAGGTGAGAAATATTTGGTTGTTGACCAAATGCAAGTTATAATGGAGAATATTTATGATATGCAGATGGTCTAATACGAATTAAAGATGCTGCATGAAATATAGCATGTCCCCAAGCAGAAACAGGTAGTCTTGATTTCATAAATAAAGGTCTAACGATTAGTTGAAGCCTTTTGATCAAAAATTCAGCTAAACCGTTTTGTGTGTATGTATGGGTAATAGGATGTTCAACATCTATTCCTATTGACATGAAATAATCATCAAAATTTTGAGATGAAAATTCACCTGCATTATCCAATCGAATGGTCTTAATTGGATACTCAGGAAATTGTACTCGAAATTTGATTATCTGAGTAAGAAGTCTAGCAAATGCAACATTTCTAGTGGAAAGCAAACAAACATGTGACTATCGACTAGATGCATCAATCAAAATCATAAAATATCTAAATGGTCCACTTGATGGATGAATAGGCCCACATATATCTCCGTGAATCTTTTGTAAAAAAGATGGAGATTCAACAATGACTTTTGAAGGAGATGGTCTGATAATCAATTTACCTTGAGAACATGCAAAGTACGAAGATTCATTGGGTAGAAATATCTTTTGATTCTTTAAGGGATGCCCATGCGAATTTTAAATAATTCGTCTCATCATTATAGATCCCGGATGTCCAAGGCAATCATGCCAAGTCATAAATATTTTGGGGTCAATGCACTTTTGGTGCATTACCACATATGATTCAATTGTTTTCATCTTTGTATAATACAATCGAGAACATAGAGCAGACAGTTTTTCTAATACGAGCTTCTGACCCGATACTGTTTTAGTAAAAAGAAGATGCTCTTTACTGCCTTCATTGGTCATTTCAATATGATAATCATTATGACGTATATCTTTGAAATTTAATAAATTTTTTCTGAATTGTGAAGAGAATAGAGTATCATCAATACAAAATTTGGTGCTATTAGGTAATACAATATAAGCTCTTCCAGAGCTTTCAATTAAATCTGATGAACCTGATATGGTATGGATATAGGTTTTACTTCGTGTTAAATTTTGAAAATATTTCTTTTTTTTTTTTAGAATTGTGTGAGTTATAGCACTGTCAACCAGACATATATCTCTATCATTCAACTCAGAGATAAAAAACTCATCAATGTGATTCATAATTCTACAAAATATATAAAACTTATATTATAGATAGAAAGAAAATACATTAATTAAGTGGAACACTTCCATCTCCAATTAAGTGCTCAATACTACCTTCAGGATGATTAAAGAAATCAGAGACATCAAGATGGATAATGTCTACATCTACTGAATCTAATAAATCATCTGATAGTTCTACTAAATTTGTGTCATGCACTTTATTATTTCCTTTAATAGATGCTTGATATAAATCAGCTAAGTGTCTGGCCGTACGACAGGTACGTGACCAATGTCCAATCATTCCACATCTATGGCACACCTCTTCACTTTTCTTTGAAGAATTATTCTGGAAATTTTTACCCATTTCTGAATTGTACCACTTCTAGTGATACGGTATATTATTATCCTTTTTAATGTTGTCACTTCTGGAACCAACATTTCTATAATTTCTCCTACCACGTCCACGCCCCCAATTTCTTCTAAAGGATGCACCATTCACTTCTGGGAATAATGCAAATCTATTACCATTCATTTCAGGGAATGAAATTGATCCAGTAGGGCGTAACTGGTGGTTTGCTAATAAGAGCTCATTATTCTGCTCAGCTACTAGAAAACATGATATAAGTTCAGAATATTTCTTGAACTTTCTCTCTCGATACTGCTGCTGCAGGAGCACATTCGAGGCATGAAATGTAGTATAAGTCTTTTCTAGCATATCATCATCGGTGATTTTCTCACCGCATAATTTTAATACTGAGTGTATTTTAAAAAATGTAGAATTATACTCACTAACACTTTTATAATCTTACAACTTCAGGTGCAACCAATCAAAACGAGCTCTTGGGAGGATGACAGTCTTCTGGTGTTCATACCTCTCCTTTAAACTGTTCCACAAAATATAGGAATTTTTTACTGTAAGATATTTAGTTTCAATTTTTTGTGAAAATTGTGGCGAAGGAAAATCATTACTTTAGCACGGTCTTGCAGGGACATTTGATTTCCTTCTTTAATCGTCCCACCCAGGTTCATTGCATCAAGATGAATTTCAGCATCAAGTTGAATTTCAGCATCAAGTATCTAGGATAAATAATTTTTTCCAGATATGTCAAGAGAAACGAATTCCAATTTTGTAAGATTTTTCATTTTCTATACATATATATAATGAAATAAATATGTGTATCTCAGAAAATATATTTATAAATTCACACAGATAATCATCAATAAAATATATTAAAGACTGCAAATAATATATTGAAAAACTTACAGAGGAATAAGGCCACTAGTTTCAGAATTAGTAGAACCGTCATGCTGATAACATGTTATAAAATTAAAGACAGAAACTACTATTGCAAAACAGAAATATATAAGAAACTCTCTCTGAAACTTTTAAAAACCGATACTTTCTTTTTCTCTTTATATTTTCTTATGAATTTCATTACAATTGAAACCCCTATTTATAGATTTTGAAATTACTATGCAAGTCACTATGCAGAATTTAAAATAATAGTAGTGGGGTCATTCACATAATTTTAGTGGTGGGACAGGCAGCGGCGGCCGTCCCTCCACATACGATACAATTCATTACAAAATCCTTTTTTTTAGAAAGAACTTCTCATAGTCATGGTTAATAGCAAAAGTTTTGTCGATTTATAGATAGCAATCCTTCAATTTTTACTCCTCTTCAAGACTTATTGTACAATATCAATGTTTCCTCGATCAAATAAAAAAATATATTATTTGTTTTGATTGATTATTGGTGTGATACTCTAAAAGAAGTCCACAACAAGATTATAGTGTTTTTACAGTGTTTAAATTAATACCCCTTCTTCCTTTCCATTTGACAAATTCAATACTGCATTTTCTTATTTTTTGAGATGGAATTGGTTTGGTAGTTTTTGCCAACAACTTAAATAGCATAACTTAAATAGTACAAATTCAATAATGTACATCCCTTGTCCTTCAAAGTGAATAATACAAACTTGACATATAACTAAAGGCAAAAAAAGGCAGGGGTATCACTCTACTTCTTTCTTTTTTTTTTATACAGGGGTTGGGGGCATGGGGGATCAAACTTGGCTTCTCCAAAATGGAGAAGCCCACATGTGCCATCAAGCTAAGTGGCTGGGCAAAGATGAATATGGGGTAAGAATGAATATGAATGTGAATAAAAAAAAACAACACAATTAAGAACACATTGATGATAGGTTAGTGGGCCGGCAAAAACAACTTACCAAAGCAAAATTTAATTTGGTGACAATTGAAAAGCATGATAAAAAAGTGCTGGCTAAACATGGTATAATCCAAATGTTGTAGACATATGCTACACCGATTCTTCCAGATAAAATAGAGCTATTGAGAACACCAAGTAAAATAATTTCTATATTGCATTTTGAGTCCTAATAAAAATCCATAATATGGAATATACATGCTGTTGAGCATTGCACGGTATTGAAGTATGATACTCCATATGATATAGATAAGGGTAGGATGTATATGGTATCCCACATTATTTGAGAATGATAAGTTCTTGCTTTTTATAAAATTATAATAGAGATTCAATTTTATCATTGACTATTTATTTTGTAGTATAGGGCATGTAGTTTGAGCCTTCCATTGAAACTTTACAAATTGTATCAAAGCTAATCCTAACCAGAAATATGAGACTTGAGCCGTGCCACCTACGATGGATTAACCCAATGAGAATATTGAGAATTTAAGGGGAAAAATTGTGATACCCTATATAATAAAAATAAGGGCAGGTGTTGTATGATACCCATATTGTTTAGGAAGGAGAAATTTCTGATATTTATAAGATTACAATGGAGATCCAATTGTATCATTTACTAATCCTTTTAGAATCATGTGGTTTGGATTTTCAATTGGGACATTACAAGAAACTTCAAACACTTAGCTAAATTATATCACAAATCAATATTTTGAGCATTTTGTATTTCTTACAACTACATTGTTACAGACTCACAATCATACAAACTGTAAGAACATGGACCAAATCAGGTCCTTATAAGCATAAAGGATTATCAATTGGATCCAAAATAAATGAAATCATTACTCCTAAGAATAAGCAAACAACAATAAAATTAGCTTTTGATATTCATAAAAAAACATACAATGTGCATATGCGTTATCACCGCTCTCCATTTACAATACCCAAGACAATACAGATTTCTCAGCAAATACATAAATATGTTCTCTTTTTGTCACTGAGGAGAATTAATAAACTTTGAATCCAACAATTCTAGTATTTCTATTTTCCGATTTAAAAGCCCCTTTTTCCAGAGCAATAATTCTCAAAAACGAGATTCTCAAAAACTAAACAAAGGATTAGGGTTTTTGGTTCTTTGATTCAATCAAACAAATTAAAACGATTAAAGTTCAAATTCATAATTGAAATTTGATGGTGTTGATTAACAAAACCAAGATGGACTATCTTATCCCATGTTTGGTAACCGATAGAAAGGACAACACCCACCCCCCACCCCCCAAAAAAAAACCATTCTTCTAACAATTATATTTTAAAAAAAATCAATTATATCAGTGAAGATTTCAAATTTCTCAGTAACCAAACGTCGAGTAAATTAAACCTAATCAAGTTTCAATTAGTCAAGAGGAAAAAAATGAGATTAGAAATGAACCTGGAATTGAGATTGAGACTTGCGAGCGAAAAACTCAAAAACCTCTTAAAAAAGTTAAAACCCTACCACTGCGAATGTTTCGTGGCTTCTTCGGTATTTCAATATTGAAGAGAGACGCTAGCAACCGTGTAGAGTATAAACACCTTTTTTACACTATCTAATAAGAAATTGCCACGTCGTAGTTCCAAGAAAAAAAACTACAACCTACCTCATACAATAAAAATACACAGCCCTCCTTCTCGCCGTCTTGCGTACTGTGAGTGTGACGCTCTCTCTCTCTCTCAAAAATACACAACCACATTCACAACCGAGTGGAGTAGCTTGTGTGAAGTCGGGTGCAATTTTTTTTCCATGGAATTAGGACATGGCAGTTTTTTATTATAGTGTAAAAAGGATGTACACCATAGCCTTTAAACCTTCATTGAAAGGCTTACGGTAACAGCTAGCGTGTCCCATGTGTGACCATGACGCGTCAGATTGGATTTGGATTTGGTTGTGGCCAATGAATCACTTGGGCTGAGACTAATTGGGCCGCGTCCAAGACTACGAGAATAACTCATTCCGTTGGGGTTGATGGGCAAGTTAGGACTGTTTATCAGGGTTTGGTTTTCTCTCGATCCGGTCTAGAACTCAAATATCCGAATTTCGATTCCGATTTTCGGACCGGATTAATCCATAATCAGGATCCAGATTTTAAAAAATCCATATTAATGCAGTCTATGAGTTTAAAATTTGATACAGGGTTTTAAACCTGATACTCGAATTTATAAAAAAAAATCCCCTGGCTCAAGATTCGACCACCCCCCCGCCCCGCGCGGCGCGACTTCTCTGGCGTCTAGCCTCCCTCAATCCGTCTTCGATCTCGTGACCTGTCGTCGTGAAGGTCACTCTCAATCTCAACGCTTTCTTCTTTCCTTCTTGTCAAGTAATTTTTTCCCTTTTCTCAAACAATCTAGCCATCTAGTCCAACCATGAACGCTCTTGTCGTAACAAACTGCAATTTCCGTCATGTGACGCGTTTACTTGGTTTGGACTAAATGACTGAAAAAAGCTTTGCTGATTCCTTTTAGGGAGATCAAGGTTTGAAAATTCTGAGTTATATTTACTTGGTTTGGTTTGGTGCGTTTATTTTTTTTACTTTCCGTTGAAAGCTTGGAATTTGTCATTTTGTCTCTCTTTAAAAGTTCAGCTTGTTTTCATGGAAATTGCGATTGTTGTTTTAGTCTTTAAAAAGGAAAAAGAAGTGGTTTAAAACCAGAACCTGGATTTTCAGACTTTAAATCCTGGATGGATTTGGATTCCAGCCTAGATCTCAACTTGGGTGAATCCGGTCTGAAATCTGCTTGAACACTCCTAGGCTAATTTGGATAAGGTTAACCATTAAGCTGCTCTATGCAGTTATATTGAATGTATTCACGTATTAGATTTTGATAAATGTTTGGTTAAAAAAAGTTTATACAAAAAAAGTACAAACTGACTTATTTAATATAATACAACAGATTTATTTTAAAATAATAATTTAGATTTTCATATTAAGCATATCCATTTGTAAATTTTCTTATATATAAAATATCTTTATAAATATAGCACATTTAAACTTAATTAATTAAGTCTAATTCGGAAAAAAAGTTCTTCAAATAAAAGCTCGAACTTCAGTTTAGGGGTGCTAACCGCATCATACAGTGCCGGGTAGCCCACTCGGTTGTGAATGTGGTTGTGTATTTGAGAGAGTGTGTCACAGACTCACAATACGAGAGAGGGAGGGCAGTGTATTTTAATTGTGTGAGGCAGTTTGTAGGTTTTTTTCATGGAACTATGACGTGGCAATTTCTTATTAGATAGTGTAAAAAGGGTGTTTACACTCTACCCGGTTGCTAGCGTCTCTCTTCAATATTGAAATACCAAAGAAGCCACGAAACATTCACAGTGGTAGGGTTTTAACTTTTTTAAGGGGTTTTTGAGTTTTTCGCTCGCAAGTCTCAATCTCAATTCCAGGTTCATTTCTAATCTCATTTTTTCCTCTTGACTAATTGAAACTTGATTAGGTTTTATTGACCTGACATTTGGTTGCCGAGAAATCTAAAATCTTCACTGATAGAGTTGATTTTTTTAAAATATAATTGTTAGAAGAATGGTTTTTTTTTTGGGGGGGGGGGGGGGGACATTGGGTGTTATCCTTTCTATCGGTTACCAAACATGGGATAAGATAGTCCATCTTGGTTTTGTTAATCGACATTATCAAATTTTCAATTATGAATTTGAACTTTAATCGTTTGTTATTGTTTGATTGAATCAGAGAACCAAAAACCCTAATCCTTTGTTTAGTTTTCGAGAATCTCGTTTTTGAGAATTATTGCTCTGAAAAAGGGGGCTTTTAAATTGCAAAATAGAAATACCAGAATTTTTGGATTTAAAGTTTATTAATTCTCCTCAGTGACAACAAGAGAACATATATATGTATTTGCTGAGAAATCTGTATTGTTTTGGGTATTGTCAATGGAGGGTGGTGATAATGCATATGCACATTGTATGTTTTTTATGAATATCAAAAGCTAATTCTATTGTAGTTCTCTTATTCTTAGGAGTAGAGAATTCATTTATTTTGGATCCTGGTGATAATCCTTTATGCTTATAAGGATTTGATTTGGTCCATGTTCTTACAATTTTGTATGATTGTGAGTCTGTAACATTGTAGTTGTAAGAAATACAAAATGCTCAAAATATTGATCTGTGACATAATTTAGCTGAGTGTCTGAAGTTTCTTGTAATGCCTCAATTGAAAAATCCAAACCACATGACTCTAAACGGATTAGTAAATAATACAATTGGATCTCCATTGTAATCTTATAAAAATTAAGAATTTCTCATTCCTAAGCAATATGGGTATCATGCAGCACCTACCCTTATTTTTATTATATAATGTATCACAATCTTCCCCCTTAAATTCTCAATATCCTCATCGAACTACTCCATCGTAAGTGGCACAGCTTAAGTCTTACGTTTCTGGTTAGGATTGGCTTTGATACAATTTGTAAAGTCTCAATAAAATGGCCCAAACTACATGGCCTATACTCCAAAATAAGTAGTCAATGATAAAATTGAAACTCTATTAGAACTTTATAAAGAGCAAAAACTTATTATTCCCAAACAATGTAGGATACCATATACAATCTACCCTTATCTATATGATATGGGGTCTCACACTTCAATACCGTGCAATGCTCAACAGCATGTATATTCCATATTATGGATTTTTATTAGGACTCAAAATGCAATATAGAAATTGTTTTACTTGGTGTTCTCAATATCTCTATTTTATTTGGAAGAATCGGTGTAGCATATGTCTACGACATTTGGATTATACCACGATTAGCCAGAACTTTTTATCATGCTTTTCATTTGTCACCAAATTAATGATTTGGCTTTGGTGAGTTGTTTTTGCTGGCCCACTAACTTATCATCAACGTGTTCTTACTTGTGTTGTGTTTTTCTTATTCATATTCATCTTTGCCCAGCCGCTTCATGGCACATGTGGGCTTCTCCAAAATGGAGAAGCCAAGTTCGATCCCCCAACCCCAGTATAAAAAAAAAAGTAGAGTGATACCCTGCCCCCCTCCCCTGAATCAAAAGTGAATTGATTTCGCAATCATATAAGATTTGGCTGGATTTGATTCTCCATGTAAGCCACTAGATAATTCTTGGAAATGTACTAAGTTCGAAAAATAGTAGCGAAGCAGTCTTCCATGGCTGCATTAGGAATGGGTGAGTAAGTTTAGGACTTCTCTCATGGTCTACCACTCCCTTTCATTTGTGCTCAAGTTTTGTTTTTTTGTTTTTTGTTTTTTGTTTTTTGTTTTATTTTGTATTTTTTTACTTTGAATAGTGGACTGATCCAAGTAGTTCTGTGGGATTGCAATTTGCAGGCTTGAAGCGTAATCTAGAAGTGCTTTTCGTTTTTGCTTGCAAATGGATAGGCTTTCAGGATATAGGAGTCTTGGACCTAAAACAAAGAATCTTATAGTTGCCGGAGGCTTGACGGCATTTGTCCTTGGTGTGTACTTCTATACCATGAGAGCTGTTGGAGGTACTGATGAATTACAGATGGCTATAGATAAGTTTGAAGGGCAGAAAAGCAAGAAAGAGGCTGAGGGGTGAGGCAAGCATGTCACCAAAGGTTTAATCTTGTAACCAGTTCTATAATAAAGTAATCAAGGACACGGCTGAATGTCTTTTGTGAAACAGATCATACGAGTCTGTTGTTGATTCCTTTAAACATGCGATCAGAGATTTAAACCAAACTGTTTCATGCATTATATAAACCAAATGTCAACTGCCTGCTTGTGTGGAAGTTCATTTATGGCATATTGAAGAGCTGCCAGTTTCTATTGGCAGTATAAAAACCCAATTCGTCAGTGTGGAATTTTTCATCAGATTATATACCAGGCTCTGAAATCAAAGAACTAGTTTGCAAACGTTAAGAATCGGTGATTGCTTCACGGTTGAGAAAAATCTTCAAAAACAAATGCGGCAGATAACAGTTTGAGTTGCTTATCTTCAGTCATTCCGTCAATGAACATGAACATTCTTCTACAGGCCTCCTTTCATTTACACAACTAATCTGTGATAATAAATGCCAAATTGTTCTGTTTATAGTTGACTGTATCTTATTAGTCTTGACTGCATTTAAAATCGTGCCAATTTGAGCTCCTACAAACTTGTCCTGCATCGCCAGAAACAAATGAGCAAATATAACTCACGGCACCAGCCATATAATAATCTCTGAGCTCACAAGCCAATTTCCATAATTTTTCATCATTCCAAAAGTCATCACTCGGTGGTCAGAATACAGAATACATGCACATCTGAAGAATTTGAAGCCATCAATATTAAATCTGTGGTAAGCCAAATATAAAATTATCCACTCTTACATCAATATGATAATTCCGTTTGTCGCCAAAAATGGCACCTAGCATGATAATTCAACTTCCCGCTATTACAAAAAACCAATTGATATAGAACTATAATCAACTGAAATTAGTTACTGATCTTTAGGCGGGTTGCAAAAAAACAGAGTTCAATGTTCTCCCAACAATCTTCATCGGTTACCAATGGTTTATACATGATTAAAAAATAAGGTGGTTGTTTTCCCTAATCACTGATGAAAAAGGAGGCCTTCAACTTTCCAGCAATATGCGGAAGCATCTTGATGCTGTCCTGGGTTGACTGATCAACACAGGACTCCAATTCATGCAGGCCACCGGGTGTCCTTTGGAGCTTAGCTGCCTCAAACTTGTCTTGGCAGACCATCAGCGATCTATTCAACCTTTCCTGCAACCAATGTACCAAAGTTTCAACATTATATTTTAGCATGGAGTAATTCAGCAACAACCAGAAAATTTATGCCTACAAACAAAGATATGGGAGTTGACTAAGACCAGTTAGCAGGCAAGCATATGCACACAAATATGTGTGTACGGTATATATGAAGAGAGATCACGTTCTTTCACCACCACCCCTTTGATGCGATAATTGAAAAATTCATGGAAAATTACCTTTTTGGACTGGAAAAAAAATGTTCAAATTGTTCTCTGAAAGGTAATCAACCATCACACCTTGCCAGAAACATATCCTATAAACAACTTCTTTCTATCCAGTATTTGTTTATATATCTTCTTTCTTTGGAGAATAAATTTTCCCAGGGAAAAAATAGTTTGAAATAAATGGAATCACAATGAGAGAAACTGAACAGCCTTAACGAATGACAAAAAGAAAAGGAAAACAATTTACTTGAAACTTGGCCATCTCGTTCTCAACCATCTGTTGGGATCTAACAACAGGAACGCTGCAGTTTTCTACACAAGCGCTTATTTCATCACGGTTTCTTTTCCTATCAAAGCACTCATATGCACATTTGAAGTACGCTTGCTGCAGACAATCATCATTCAAAAATTCATAGTAAGCAAAGAAGAAGAGGAGAAACAAAATGATAAATTCTAAAGAATGGCCTAAAGACAACTAATGCTCCATCCTGTTGCTACTTGCTAAGAAAGCATAAGAAAGTGGAAATTTTGATGCCTTTGAAAGTAATAGAATGCCGATTATGGATTTGTTCAATTGATATGCTCACAAATTGGGATGCGACATGCCATACCACTTTATAAAAAAGTAGATAAAGCAGGAAAACAAAATTATTGAACCAAAAAAATAAATATTTCTATGTACAAAGACTCCATTCACATGAAATGAAAGGCTAAATTGATCATGTAACCTAAGCCAAACAGTTATTCTATATACACTTTGAAAAGGGTTATGCTTTCTTAAGTTCAAAAGACCAAAAACGCAATATCAGCAACAAGAAAGAGCTAAACATACCTATATCAGAATAACAATCCAACGACCTAAAAATGCCCAATGGTACATACATAGGTACATAATTCATGTCTAGCTATGTATCTAGAGATAAGAGTATGTGGGCAGTAGAACCTGAAGGGTGAAATTGACATGGTCTTGGATCGGAGAAAGATGTTCTTTAGCAGCTAAATTGACTT
Organism: Platycarya strobilacea; assembly: GCA_036898215.1. Classification (NCBI taxonomy): domain Eukaryota; kingdom Viridiplantae; phylum Streptophyta; class Magnoliopsida; order Fagales; family Juglandaceae; genus Platycarya; species Platycarya strobilacea. The sequence goes on along the minus strand of CM072545.1, from coordinate 40,240,457 downwards.
GGTGTAGTTTTTGTTGAACTCTCTCCGTAACGATTCGCTCTTCCGCTGCTGCTAAGTGATCCATCTCTACTCTTTTCTCTTAAGTTTTCAGGGCTTTTCTGGCACTAGCAATCAATCTAATTCTCCTCAGTCTTCTTCACAAGGCCGGGTTCAATGGTCAGTATTTAGGGTTTAGGGTTTTTGTCTGTCTGTTTAGTGTTGGGTCTCGCAGCCGCCGGCTATAAACTCCGGATCCAACCCATACCCGATTAACGTGATATTCGGTCAAAGACCATTTACAACTTTTACAATTTTTTTTACTCGAATTATCAAAAAAATAAAAAATTGTTTTTTTTTTTTAGTCAAAAGATACTTGCAAGTTACAATTTTGAAGTTCTTGATCAAAAACATTTCTCTTGTTTTTAATATTTTGAATTTTTCTGTAAGTACGTGCATGTCACCAATAATGATTAAATTCATACCTTTTTGTCTATAAAGAAATGATACTTTGACAAAAATTAAAATCCAAGATCTCACTCTCTCATAAGATCAACCATTCATATTTTACCCTCAATCAGATTAAGTGGGATTTTTTGAAACATTCACGAGAGTTGTTGTATAGTAATTCCACCATATGGATCTAGTTTGGCAGTCTATCATTTTTACTATAATTATTTTATTTATCTAAGTTCTTATTGGTGATAACAAAAATATGAACAATAGCGTACTTTTAATAACGATTGAAAACGAACGTATTTACAAGAGCATTAGGGTAACTCCTATTTCCCTTATAAGTTTTCTCTCTTTTAATAGCAATTTTTGGCGAACCGTCCAGGCATTTTCAGCCTCTTTTCTAGTAGGAGTGGGACTGGGACGAAGTTTCAACTCTGACTATTTCCTCCTCATTTCCTTTCATTTCCAGCTTTTTCTTGTCCTTTCGCTTTCTGTTCAGTGTGTTTAGTTTTCCAATTTCCTCTTTCGAAGCCAACACTTGCTGATCTTTTGTTCTTCGACAACTGCAGACCTCCACGTGCCAGTCACCCAGCCTCTACAGCCACCGATCTTCAAGTTCAATGGAGGAACTTCTCTTTTTCGACGTGCGCATCGCATGAGTTTTTTGGCGTTCTAGAGTGAATTTGGGTACCATGCATGCCACTGACGATTTCACTAGCTCCAATCCTCCAGATCAGGCCGCCCGTGCTTCTTCCCTATGGCATGTGTTATGTACGTGCCACCGTTGCCAAGGGTCCTTCGCCTATAATCTGACAAAAATTTTGGCTTTTTTCTATGTTTTCGTTTTTCCTAATTCATGATCTGGAAAAATAGATCGTGGGCTTCTCTGATAAATATTTCAAGACATCAAGCAACAGTGCACCTGCCATCTTCACTGCTTCGTGCAGAGAAACCACTGCTTCCTATTTCTCCACTTCCTATGGTGGTTTCATAGTTCACTTTTTTGCAAACACTTTATTTTCGTCTTTAGTTAAGACAACGTACTCTAGTAGGAAAGTATTTATCCATCTTTTAATTTTGTTTCTATGATTTCAAGTCCAAATTAAAACAACCCGATATTTCACGAAAAAAGCTGGAATCATTCATTCCTCTCAAGTGTGAAGTTTTTTTTGGGATAGATATACTTCTTTTGCTAGAAGAGAAACTTGTAGAAGAGAGAATGAAGTTTAAAAGATATGGAATGATGTTTTGTGGCACGAGTATGAAGTTTGGGAAAGGGAAGATAAAGTGTGTGTGTGTGTGTGTGAGAGAGAGAGAGAGAGATCTTCATAAGAAAAATCGAAAACAATTGTGTTTGTATTAATTTGTATAAATTGTAATAGCTTTTTTATGGATTGGACAAATTTTAACATGTAAGTAGCTTGGTAGGGTCCAGATAGTTTTTGTTTGGATCATCAGAACAACAATTATCTTATGATGTATATCCATGTGTATACTTATATGATGTTTTGCAATTCACTTATTTGAATTCTTGTTTGACTATCAAATATAACAACTTGTGAATGGGAGTGATTTTTTGAATATGAGGTATAAACTAGTCAAATGGCATTGTAGTATGAGGCATAAACCAGTCAAATGACATTGTAGTATGAGGTATAAAGCAGTCAAATGCATATGAACATTAACTTGTAGGTGGTTATTTTCAGTTCATTATTAACTTTTCTGCTACTACTGCATCAAACATGTCAGGCCCATGTAAGTAGTAAGTAAATTTAACTAGAAGAAAATTCATTCACACTGATCAAGTGAAGCATGAAACTAATGATACAGTATATATTGAGTAATCCTAAATGAGTTTTATTGTTAATAATACAAAACATGTTTACGGCTTTACAACTTTCAGTCTAAAGGCTCCAATAAACTTATCTAATTAAACAAAATCCCTTGCATGAACTAAACAAAATGGGCCAATTTACAGCATCGACACAAGGTACAAATAGTACACCACAAGGTGCACAAAAAACCCCTAGTCTACAATCTACACAAGTCCACAACTCGATACAAAACAATATGCACTAACACTTGTTTCACAACAGAATAGATACAAGCCAACAAGTGATTGAGTTGACTTTCGAAGGTGACAACGCTTCACCATCCCCACGACTAAAAATAAAAAAATAAAAAGTTAATAAATTTGCCCAAAAGTAGGTAATTATTAATTATTAAACATCACATTAAGAACACCATAGGACATATTGAGTAAGACTTAATTATTATGCCATAAACAAACTTAATATACATGGTTCACTTAACTTCAAGAAAGCCAAAGTTACAGAGGCACTCAAAGTTCACCACACTTCTTACATATAAAATTTCAAACATGCTTCATATTCCCCAAGACTATAAACACACATGTTCACCACACTTATATACTCAAGACTTAATATGTTTGTTAGTACAATACCATCATTTACATGGCCTAATAGGTGAGGCTATAGTAAGACTATACAACCATGAACCTCATTCTAATTGTACCTGCCATGGTTTGTATTGGTGTTGTGTTCTACGGTCTAGGCTACTTGACAATGTCCAAACCACCTGGTTTGCGCAACAGTTGAACGAATGGGCGGTGGAGCCTTAACCCGACCCACTGGTGCGAGTTGGGCTTCGTTTGGTGTCATTTGGGGCTTTCGACGAGATTCCGGTATGGCTGCATGTATGTTGTAGCAGATAAAATAAACAGAAATAGACACGGTATTTACGTGGTTTTGCGTAAGACCTATGTCTACAGGCATTTGGGGAGAGGAATCCATTATAATAATTATTTTACAGTCTCTCATGGCTCACTGTACAAGAAAAAAATATACACAAATTTATGGAGGGAATTCCTATGGTTGGAGCTCCTAAATGCCTCTAAGAAGATGAAGAAAGTTGAAGAAGACGATGAGTTGGAGAGAGCCTCTCGCGCTGGTCCGAGAGAGAGAGTCGATCGTCCTATTTTCATCTGATTGCTGCCTATTCATAGGAGTCATTGGCTTGCGTGTGTCAGTCAGTCAGTCAGTCTGCTTTCCTTTCTCCCCTTTCTTTCTTGTTTTCCTTATCCACATACTCATACCTTGACACCTTATTCTCTACCCATGTGCCTGCCACCCCTCATTTATGTCATTTCATGTTTTTCCTTTAATTCCTTCCCTTCTTCTTGACCACCCCATGCTTTTTGTACCATCACCTCTCTTTCTATTCTTGTCTTTTAATGCAATAAATGGTTGGTCTGAGGCCCACTAGCAAATTTCTCCCTCACAGACCTCGTGAATTCTCAACAAAGGTACTTTAGTGGGAATTTCTTGAAACCCATATTGCCCGAATTCTGATAAGGTGGCGGCTTCAATTCCTGAGCTCAAGGTAAAAAAGAATTAAAACATGCAACAAGTAATTATCAAGTGAGTGTTGTAAAAAAAATTTCAATGGTTTGATTGAGGCAAGAGGCGAGCTTGACCGTGAGCGTGATAGTGCGGAGCTCAAAGTTGGTGGGAGATGGACTCGACCACTAACGTGGGAGCATGGAACTCTAGGGTGGCAGGAGATAGACTCGATCGCAAACGTGGGAGTACGGAACTCTAAGGTGGTGGGAGATGGACTCGACCGCAAATGTGGGAGTGCGAAGCTCCAGGGTGGCAGGAAATAGAATCAACCGCTAACGTGGGAGAGCAAAGCTCCAGGGTGGCGGGAGATAGACTCGACCGCAAACGTGGGAGCGCGAAACTCCAGGATGGTGGGAAATAGACTCGACTACTAATGTGGGGGCGCAGAACTCCAAGGTGGCGAGAGATAGACTAGATCACAAATGTGGGAGCTCGGAGCTCCAGGGTGGTAGAAAATGGACTCGATCGTTAACATGGGAGAGTGGAGCTCCAGGGTGGTGGAAGATAGACTCGATCACAAATGTGGGAGTGCGGAGCTCCAAGGTGGTGGAAGATAGACTAGACCGTAAATGTGAGAGCGCGAAACTCTAGGGTGGTGAGAGATACTCGACTGCTAACGGGTGTTTTCGGTGCTTTTGTTTCATTCCATCACTACCTTATTTTCGCTCCTGAATTCTGTCTTGAAATTTATAAAGGTGGTGGTTCATCTTTCTTGCCCGAGATGAGAAGAACCTGCACTAGAAGATAGTTAATAAAGTGTTGTTACATGCCGGTATTTCAAACACTTACGATGGCGATCCGATGTGCTCAGAGGTGGCGGGTGAATCGACGTGGAAGGATTTACGAGCGGGCCAAAACCCGAATCTAGACCCCGCGATTCGCAAGCAACCACTATGGAGATGCCGATGACGAGCGAATCAGTGTGCGAGCGTTTACGAGCAGGTTGGAACCCAGGACTTAATCCCGTGATTCGTAAGCGACCACTATGGAGATGTCGGTGGCAAGCGAATCATTGGGCGGCGGAGTGGACCGAATCCAAAATTTGACCTCGCGATTCACAAGCAACCATCGTCGGGAAGCCAATGGTGAACGAATTGTTGGGCGGAGGAGTGAACTGAATCCGGGACTCAACCCCGAGATTCGCAAGCAGCCACTTGGGAATGGTGGTGGCAGACGAATCATTAGGCGGGGGAGTGGACTGAATTCAGGACTCAACTCCGCGATTTTTCCACTTTGGACCAGACCGAACTCCTATTTGGTCCATACTAGTCTAGTCCAGGGACACTTGATATAATTTAATAACTAAATTTGATCCCAAATTCTACAATGATCAAAAATAATTTTTGACCCAAATTTAATTATTTTCAACTCAATTTATGTATTTATCAAAGATTATTATAATTTATATACTATTACTTATATATACATATATATATAAATGTGTGCATTCAATATGGTTCGGTCTAGTCCAGGGATAGAAATGCCCTAGACCGGAACAGGACCAAAAATATTCAGTATATATAAAAATTGGATCGGACTGGAGTAAATTTCATCCAGTTCAATCTCAGTCCGGTCCAGTCCAGTCGGTCCGATCCGGTCCGGTCCGTCTGTCCGGTTCGATCTTATTACACCCCTAACGTATGCTGAGTCTGAGTTGAGTGCATTATTATCCTGAGTCCGTGCATGCATAGTTAGAGCATAAGGTTTGTCAAAGTCATGCCCGTAGAGTTGCTGAGTTTGAGTTCCTGTAATCCCAAGGCAGTGAGTAACCTGTCCAAACAACAAGTGGCAGTTCCCTCATGCGAAGTCAATTAAAAACCCGAGTGACCCTCACTCTCACGAAGAGAGGCCCAACTAACAAGTCCCAATCCGCAGGGACTTGGCAAGCAAGTTTGTCCGTGACAAGCATAGCGATCAGATCCGTGCTTTTCGAGTAGAGTTCCCGTGTGGTCGTCCAAACGGGTGAAGGTGAGTGCCTTGGTGCATGAACGGTGAGGTATAGTAAGGGCGTGTTCCCATGCATGGTATCGAGAGGTGGGTTGCATGCATGATTGCTTCTCGAGCCCATGCACAAAGCAATGCAGTCTCGTGTGTGGTGACTGGACCCCGAGCTTCATGCCTGTGGGTGAAGTGAGAGTGAGTGAGTGCTTCATGTTGAGTACAGTTCCGGAGTGAGCTTAAGTCCAAGCTCCCGTGAAGGGGTGTTCTGAGCAGTGAATGGCAAGGTGAGGTAAGCCGTGAGGTAAGCCCAAAGGTGGTCTGAGGTTCATGTGCCTGTGAGGTGGGCATGGCTGGTCCCGAGTAGATGACAAGGTCCCGAGTGGATGACGAGGTCCCAAGTCCTACAATGAGGGCTTTCCCGAGTGTGAGAGGGTGTGTGAGGTGAGATGTGGCGAGAATGGTGCCATGGGTGTTGGTGTCCCGAGCTGGGTGAGGCGAGCTCATGCTCCCCGAGGGCGGTTTGAGGTCCGTGTGCCCATGAGGTAGGCATGTCGTGAGTGGTCAGAGAGTGGGTCCCGAGTGACTGAATCCACACATGTTGGTGAGCCAAAGCCTGTGGGAAGTTATTCCCAGACATGAGTGGGCTGCCGTTGTGCACCATGCCACACGTGATTAGCCATCACGAACCCAAGGGTCGCGACGACCTACAATCCGGTACAGATGACCCAACGACGGTAGGCAGCCCATCAACGCATTAGAGAGGTCGAGCTCGATCCTGAGTGGTGCAAAAGGGTGTGATTGCGGTGGAAGTGTTCCAGGCGGGGTTGCCGGTTGGAGATGTGCCTACCAGTGACAGAGAGCGTCGGCAACCCCCCTGGTGGTCGCCGAGACACAGTAGCCTTGGGCTCATCCCCCCTCATCATTTCGGTGTCGCAATCTAGAAGGGCTGCCTCCAGCAGAATGGACGGCCGGCATCCACCTTGCCGGAGACAAAAACTCCTAGCGGTCACGGTGGTGACCGTCGGTAGGTGGCCTGGGCCCGCGGTGGTCAGCAAAGCTCTGGGGGGCAGGGCACTATGTTGTAACCCCAATTTTGGAAAACAAGTGCACGTCTCTCGTGCATGCACACATGCATGAACAACATGGCACTGTTTTCTTTAAGTGCACAATGCAGTGCATTTGTGTGTACGTGTCTGATGTATGTGTCTTGTATACACATGTACTACAAGCATGCTCTACAATGGGAGAGCCCGGTTCTAGCAGTGTTTAAAAATAATACTGGGAGCATTATGAATATGTGTGATTAAATATCTAGCCCGAGGGGGAGCAATTACTGCAACCAAAAGTGTCCCATGCAAATTTCGTGTGGTGAAGTAAATTAAATTTCAGGATGAGGCGTTCGACGGGTCCTTGCCAAATAAAGGAAAAATAATCAATTAGGAATACTCATTTAGGAGGCGCTCTTTGCTTGTCTGGTAAATCGCTCAGCGTCCCGAAAAATCATCATTTTCTCACCTCCGACTTAGAAAATGTTCAAATTCCACCGCGTGGTAGTGGGGTTCTTCTCGACGGATAGTTTGGGATCGCGTCACAACCGGCATACGGAGTACACGCTATGCAATCCCACAAACTGCACTACTATTGATCCATTGTTCCGTGAACTAGGCTACTCGGCAATGTCCAAACCACCTGGTCTCCTCAACAGTTGAACAAATGGGCAGTGGAGCCCTAACCCGGCCCACTAATGCAAGTTGGGTTTCGGTCGTTGTTGTTTAGAGCCCTCGAAGAGATTCCGACGAGACTGTGCCTATGTTGATAGCAGATAAAATAAATGGAAATAGACACGGTATTTACATAGTTCGGCGTAAGGCCTACGTTCACGGGCATTTGGGAAAGAGAATCTACTATAATGAATATTTTACAGTCTCTCATGACTCACTATACAAGGAAAAAATAAACACAAATCTATAGAGAAAATTCCTTTGGTTAGAGCTCCTGAATGCCTCTGAGAATATGAAGAAAGCTGAAAAATACGATGAGTTGGAGAGAGCCCCGTGCGCTGGTCTGAGAGAGAGAGTCGGTCGTCCCCTTTTCATCTGATTGCTGCCTTTTCATAGGAGTCATTGGCTTGTGTGTGTTAGTCAGTCTGCTTTCCTTTCTCCTCTTTCTTGTTTTCCTTGTCCACGTACCCATGCCCTGACACCTTTTACTCTACCCCATGCGCCTGCCACCCCTCCTTTATGTCATTTTATGTTTTTCTTTTAATTCCTGCACCTGCCAACCTTCCCTTCTTCCTAACCACCTCATGCTCTTTGTACCATCACCTCTCTATCTATTATTGTCCTTTAATGCAATAAATGGTTGTCCTGGGGCCCACTGGCAAATTTCTCCCTCACAATTTGTGAGAAGCTCCCAACCACAAGAAGCCTTGCCATTGTTGTCATTCTCCCACTTTTGAGAGAGCATACTATTAAGAAAAGTATTTTGTATTCATACACTAGAATTAGAAAAGTCACTATATATGTTTGTGACTTTATAGGTGATATTGGGCACATGGAGATGGGCAAGGGAAGATTCCAACCAATAATCCTACTTTTTGAAGCATGGAGCTAGCTAATGCGCTACCTATTGCAGCAAGAAGGCTCAAATTCGAGTGCTTTGGGCTGATTTGAAACTCCCAAATTCAGCTATAGGCACAAATTCAGTAACCAAACTATACTGTAGGCACAAATTCAGCCCCATAGCTCACCTCCCAGCCCACTACTTGAAGCTCCCAAACAATGTTGCAATCACAATAATTGACGCTCAACGTTTATGGAGATTTTAATCAATGTGAGCACAAAACTAGGTTGGAATGCATGGCAAGCATGAAGTCAAATGATTATTATGTCATTTTCTCTGGTCCCAATTAGTATTTCTAGGCTAAAAATGTTTACTTTTTACGCTAGAATGGCAAGGAATCAAAACAAAATGACAAAGTGCATGGGCCTTTTTGTAGACTTTATTGGTTGCCATGCATTATTAAAACTCCCAACTATGAAAACATGACTCATGCAATCGTCTTTTTCAAACATTATTTTGATGCATATCTATCTATCTATCTATCTATATATATATATATATATAATGATGTTGGAAAATAAATGGATAAAGATAATACTAGCCCCAAGCCAATAATAATAATAATAATAATAATAACGATGATGATAATAATGATATATACTTTAACTGATTAACTACTAGACTTTTTTTAATTTTAAAATTTTCATTAGGTGCACTCTTTTTTTTAGCTTGACCAATTAATAAAAAAAAATACTAATGTTTTTTTATTAAATTCAAAAATAAAAGGTTGGTTTCTTAAACTTTTTGATGTATTTTATTATATGTATAAATATAGCATGATGAAAATAAACAACATAAAGGCACAACCACTTTGAATTTATATTTTTTTTTTATGAAAAGAGTCGAATTTAGACAATAAAAAAAGGATTATATAGTAAAAAACAATTGGTTTTGACCAATATATGTCTTTCACATCCAACTATAGAACTAAATACTCTATCACAATTTTTTAATGGCAGTTCCAAAAAAATGTACTTCCATATCAAAAAAAAAATTCGTAATAATATTTGGAAAAAAAAGGAATATTGGGTAGCATTAAAAGTTTTTCATTAGTGACATCTCTTTCTATAGGGAATTCAAAAAGATTTTTTGTACAACAAAAAATAAATAATTAAATATTGAAATAATCAGAATCTATCTCTGACTGTAAAAGAGTCAGAGTTAGAAATAATAACAATAATAATAATAACATTGTGGAGTATTGTAAAACACCAACTACTACGTACTCAAGCTAAACAAAATCTAATTTACAAAGCTTCTAGATGTTCATGTAATAATTTCAAACCAATTTCACTCACAGGCAAATATGTGTTTCTGAATTTAATGATGGGCAAATATCTCGGATATTGCATAAACAAACATCAGTACCTCATGACTTCATTACTTTAATAACATATTATAGATCATATATATTAATGAAACAAATCTATACAAAACATGGATATGCCTCTTGTTGAATCCAAAATTTCAAGTTTCGTATCTACGTGTAGATTTTGATGATAACAAATACATTCAAGTTTTAAACTCAAATTATTTACGCAATAGAGCAAAACGCACATCAAGTATAAAAGAACAAGTCTAAAAATGAAACTCATAGATTATTTTTGTACATCTCTTGATAAAATTCGAAATTGGATTAAGGCTCCAAATTACTCTTTTTTCTCATAAAATATCAAATTACTTCTTTCACATATGTAAGACATTTTTAAATGTCTTAGTTTTAAAAATTATGTTTTTCACATGTGCATAACATCATCAAATAAAATAATTTCGAAAATTATATTTTTTTTATAAAAACTTGAATTTATAAGATGATTAATTATCATATTTGATATGGACATATTTTGTTTGAAAGTATTGAAGGGAGGTGGTGTGTTTTTTTGACAAATGCAAAATGTAGATGATTTTGTTTGAGGATTTTAAAGGGTGGTTGTGTGTTTTTTTGACAAATGTAAAAGGTAGATGATTTTATTTGAAAATCTTAAAGGGTGCTTGTGTATTTTTTTGACATATGCAAAAAGAAGATGATTTGGTTTGAAAAATAAATCATGCTCATTTTGTCATGTATGAAAAGCACAAGATTATGTTTGATTTTTTTGAAAAATGAATTGAGTTGTCTTTAACAAATGCAAAAAAGAAATGTTTTTATTTGAATTTTTTGAAAAGTGAATAGTGCTCTTATTTGACATGTAAATTTTTTCAAATTTGAAATTGAAAACTCATTTGCCTATAAATAACTCACTTGAGTTTTGTAAAAATTACAACAAAAGCTTACACATTTATTGCTAAGTTTTACATCATTCTTCAAAACTCTCATTCTCTCTTTTCTAAAGTTTTGAACCTTAATTTTTATTCTTTTTGAGAGAGATATAGGTTGCGCTGTATTATTTCTATCTCACTCATTGAGAAGTGTACTTTAATAGTCTACCCACTATCAACTCTTATGTCAATAAGAGGATGAGTATAACCCTTGTGTGTGTAGAAGGTGTTCTATACAGGGAATAATTGAATCACCAAGTGTGAGATGATTGGAAGTGTAGAGGGTGTTCTACACGGATTCTTTGGAGCGATACTGCTCAAAGGTGTAATAGGTTTCTATCTCCACCTAAAGGAGATTGACTAGTGAATTTGGGATCCTCAAATAGTAGCTTGAGGTGAGTACGTAGACAGTGGGGCTTAACCTCGTAAAACTACTGAGTTTACTTCTTCTTACCCTTACTCTTTATATTTCCTGTTGCTTTATATTCTGATTATATTTTATATTGTATATTTGGTTTATAAGTATTAATTGTTTACTATAACTCAATTTACCCCCCTCTTGTGTTAGTTATCTAGAAAACAATTGATATCAAAGCAAGGGCTCTGTTATAAGATTAACTATCTGTTGAGTTAAGATCATATGGCTAACATTGCAGCTACTTTTGCTAAAGGTCAATCTAGTAGTCGACCTCCGCTATTTTGTGGAGATAATTATATTTTCTAAAAAGTTAAAATGAGAATATTTCTTCAGTTTCAAGGTCGAGAAATCTGGAAATGTATTATAAATGGGTATTATATTCCAACAAAAACTGCTAATGGAGTAAAGATCAAAAAGGAAAAGGAAGAGTTTGATCGCGAAGACGATAGACTTTATATTGTGAATATAATAGTTATAAATTTTCTATATAATGCTCTCAATGGTAATGAATCTAACAGAATAATGACTTGCAGGATAGCAAAGGAAATTTGGGACAACTTGGAAGTAACCTATGAAGGAACTTCGCAAGTCAAAAAATCAAAAATTTATATTCTTACACATGAATATGAAATGTTCAAAATGAATGATGATGAATCTATCTCTTCTATGTATACTCATTTTACTAATATTATAAATAGTTTGACATATTTTGGTAAAATTTATTTCAGTTTAGAGATAGTAAGGAAAATTCTCAACTCCTTGCAAAAATGTTGGGAATCAAAAGTAATGGCGATTCTTGAAATTAAGGATCTTAAAAAATTCGAAGTAAATGAACTCATCGGGTCACTTATTACCCATGAGTACACATTGAAAAAAGGAGAAGAAGAAGGAAAGCAAAAAAATAGCTTGGCACTCAAAGTCGTTTCTCGTGAAAGTGAAAGCGATAAAGATGAAGAAAGCGATGACGAAGAGATTGCAATGCTCACAAGAAGATTTAAGAGATTCTTGAAAAATAAAGTTTATCCAAGGAAACATTTCAAAAAATCTTCCAACAAAGATACAGGTAAAAATGATTCATTAATTTGTTATAAATATAAAAAACCAAGACATATCAAGGTAGATTGTCCTCTGCTAAAGAAAGATCGATACAAAAGCAAGAAAGTAATGAAAGCTATATAGGATGATGATTCAAGTAGCTCAGACAGTGACGCAAGTAATGAAAAATTTGCAAATCTTTATCTTATGGCTAAAGATGATCTTGAGAGAACAAATCTTGAAAATCCCTCTTATAAAAAATTGCAAAATGTTTTGGAAGAGCTATATGAGGAATTTGAAAAATTGAGTATTAAGTATATTGCTTTGAAAAAGAAAAATTATTCTTTAATAAATGAAATTAATATTGTAAGAAAATAAAATATAGTTTCAAAAGATAACAATGATGAACTGAAAAAGAAAGTCGTTGATTTAGAAAAGATTGTTGAAAATTTCACAAACGGAAAAAGAAATTTCAAAAAATTTCTTGGTAATCAAAAATATGTTTTTGATAAGGTAGGCTTGGGATACATGTCAAAATAAAAACTCAAACCCTATAAAAAAAATTTTGATAAACCCATTAAATCAAAACCAAACTTTCAAAATTCTTTTCCTAAAAATAGATTTGTCAAAGAAAGATATTATTACAATCACTCAAATTTTTCAAGTATGTTACATGTTATTTGTAATTTTTGCAATAGAAATGGTCATAACTATCATGTTTGTCCTATTAGAAGAAAATATACAATGACTATTAGGGTCATATGGGTACCAAAGAATCTTATTTTTTCTAATATTAATAAATAAAGAACCCAAAGAACATAGGTACCAAGAAAAATTATTTTAATTATTTTTATAGGTATGCATGAAGTCTTCTGTAAGTAAAAACAAGATAGTTTTTAGATAACGGATACTCAAGATACATGACAGGAGATAAAACTAAGTTCAATGATCTCACTCCTAAAGAAAAATGACACGTGACATTTGGAGATAATTCAAAAGGGAAGATCGTGGGAATAGGTAAAATTGGTAATAAGTCTTCTTTCATAATTGAAGATGTTCTACTTGTTGAAGGTTTAAAACATAATCTTTTAAGTATAAGTCAATTATGTGATAAAAGATCTACAGTTACCTTCAAAAAGGATAAGTGCATTATTTTGAATAATCATGATTGCAATGTTTGTTTTATTACTCTTAAAAACAATAATGTTTGTACAATTGAATTTGAAGAAATTGCCTCATAAGATACTATTTGTTTATCAGCTCAATATGAAAATAGTTGGTTATGGTATAGAAGGTTAGGTCATGCAAATATGGAACTTATTTCTAAACTTTCAAAAAATGATCTTGTGAGAGGTTTGCCAAAAGCAAAATTTTTTAAAGACAAAATCTATGATGCATACCAGTTTGGTAAACAAACAAAAACTTCTTTCAAAATCAGAAAACATATTTCCACTACTAGACATTTGCAACTAATACACATGGACCTTTTTGGACCAAATAGAGTTGTAAGTCTAGGAGGAAAATGTAGGCATTTGTTATTATTGATAATTTTTCTAAATATATTTGGGTCATCTTTCTTACTCATAAAGATGAGGTACATAATGCCTTTACTAAGGTATGCAAGAGAATTCAAAATGAAAATGGTTATAATATTTTAAACATCCGAAGTGACAGGGGGAAAGAGTTTGTTAATAAAGATATTGAGTCTTTTTGTGATGAAAATGGTTTTCTACATAATTTCTCTACTCCTCGAACTACTCAACAAAATGGGTTAGTAGAGAGGAATAATATATCTCTTCAAGAAATGGCAAGAATAATATTTAATGAAAATAGTTTACCTAGTTATTTTTTGGCCGAAACGGTAAGTAATGCATGTTATGTTATAAATAGAGTTATGTTAAGGTTTAAATTAGATAAAACCTCTTATGAGCTTTGGAATGAGAAAAAGCCCAACATTGGTTACTTTCATGTATTTGGATGCAAATATTTTATACTCAATGACAGAGATAATTTAAGAAAATTTGATGCAAAATCTGATTAAGGTATCTTTCTTGGGTATTCAACAAATAATAAAACTTATAGAGTATTCAATAAAAAAAACTTTGACTGTACAAGAATCTATGCATGTAGTATTTGATGAATCTAACCCTCTACTTTCTAAGAAATCTATTGATGAAGAATCAAAAGGTACAAATAACAAAAATAGTCTCAATCATAACAAAGAGAATACAATGGAAGAAATCCAATATGGAAATATCAGGAAAGATTATCAAGACTTAGTACAAGATGCAATCAAACAGTGGAAACATGTGAAAGATCATCCAATGAAACAAATTCTAGGAGAACCTTCACAAGGTGTAAATACTCGATCATCTCTTAAAAATATCTGTAATTACACTGCTTTTCTATCTCAAATTGAACCCAAAAATATTGATGAAACACTTATTGATGACTCACGGTTTCTAGCTATGCAAGAAGAGATAAATCAATTTGAAAGAAATAATGTATGGACACTTGTTCCTAAACCCAAAAATTATGCTGTTATTGGAACAAAATGGGTTTTTAGAAATAAGAAAGATGAGTCTGGAATCATCACTAGAAACATGGCTCGACTTGTAGCCCAAGGTTTCAATCAAGAGGAAGAAATCGATTATGATGAAACGTATGCACCTGTCGCAAGATTAGAAATTATTCGAAAGTTACTTGCATATGCATGTTATGAAAATTTCAAATTTTTCAAATGGATGTTAAAAGTGCTTTCTTAAATGGTTTTATAAATAAAGAGGTATATGTTTAGCAATCTCTAGGTTTTGAAAATCATATTTCTCCTAATCATGTTTTTAAGTTCGCAAAATCATTATATGGACTCAAACAAGCTCCTAGAGTTTGGTACGAGAGGCTTAGTGGTTTCTTGATTGAAAAATATTTTTCAAGACGAAAGATCGATACAACTCTTTTCATCAAATATGAACAGGATGATATTCTTCTAGTTCAAATTTATATTGATGATATAATATTTGGTGCTACTAATGAAAATATGTGCCAAAATTTTGCTAAGAGTATGCAGGAAGAATTTGAAATGAGCATGATGGGAGAACTTAATTTCTTTCTTGGATTGCAAATCAAGCAAGCAAAAAGTGGAACATTCATTAATCAGTCAAAATATATCAAAGAGTTATTCAAAAAGTTTGAGATGAAAGGTGCGAAAGTAATTGGAACACCAGTGAGTCCAACCACCAAACTTGATAAAGACGAAAGCGGTAAGCCAGTTGACTCAAATGTATATCGAGGTATGATTGATAGTTTATTATATTTGACAGCTAGTAGACCTGATATTATGTTCAGTATATGTTTATATGCACGTTTTCAATCATTTCCAAAGCAATTTCATTTGATTGCAGTCAAGCGTATTTTTAGATATCTTACCGGTACCATTGACCTAGGGTTATGGTATCCTAAGCACATTTCTTTTAATCTTATTAGTTATTCAGATGCAGATTATGCTAGTTTTAAAGTTGATAGAAAAAGTACTAGTAAAACATGTCATTTTTTGGTTCATGCACTTGTTTCATGGTTTAGTAAAAAGTAAAATTATATTGCATTATCTACTATTGAGGCAGAATATGTTGCTGCAAGCAGTTGTTATACTCAAATTCTTTACATGAAGCAACAATTTAAGGATTTTAAACTTATGTACAATCATATTCCTATTAAATATGATAATACTAGTACTATAAATCTTTCAAAGAATCCAATACAATATTCTAAGACCAAATATAATGAAATTAGATATCATTTTCCTAGAAATCATGTCCAGAAAAGTGATATTGTACTAGAATTCACAAGCACACACGATCAATTGGTAGACATTTTCACAAAACCCCTACCAAAAGATAGATTATGCATGATTAGAAGAGAAATAGGAATGATGCATTCCATGAATATCTGCTAGATATCTTAATTCCATTATCTCAAATGACCTACAGAAACTTGAGACATTTAGTCTCATCATTCAAATACATTTGCTCCTTATAGATCATCATGTCATCCTTATCTAAAGGATTAGGCAATCGGAAGAGGCAAGTAAGGATTTTAAATCCTTATTTTGTTGCTTTAAGTGTACTATTTTTCTGTTAGACTCATGAACAAGTCATTGAAGAATATCGATCTTCTCATTAAGCTTGTCTATCTCGCGGGTTTTAGATTGCAACCAAGCAGAAAAAGCGACAATGGACGATGAGTATCGAGTTTCAAGACTCATAAGCTCTTAAATGGCATCATGATCTAATTTATTAGCCAAATTAGTGTTTTGTTGCTTCATGGCACCTACAACAGATGCAGAAATAGATTGATCACGAGAAGCACTGAAGGAAAATTGATGAGCCATCAAAATTTTGTAAAGTGAGAATGCAGATGAACTACAGCAATGAGAAGAAGATTTGATGCAGATTAGATAAAACTAAGGATTGATTTTATAAATATAGAAATAAGTAGGAGATAAACTGTCATTTCTTCAAATCTTACTCCGTCAAACTTACAAGATATGCCGGATGCATATAGTCAAAAGTTATCAAATTAAGCCAGTGAGATTAATTATAATTGTCTCCGTTTCTCTCGTGAAATGCTGCCATTATCTTCTGATGTTGACTCTGTGCTTGAACTCTCACTCGTTCCGATTCCTCTATTCGAAGTTTCAAAATATGAGCTCTTTATTTTCTTTCTTTAACATCTTATTTTTTCTACCTTTATTTGCAAACTTTTGATGCAGAACAGATATTTGATTATTAAGTCGATCAACCTCATTTGCCCTCGCTAGTAATCTCCGATACATGGTCGTAACAGAGGTAGCATATTAAGCACTAAGAGTTCTTGATGTTGTAACAACCTCAGAATCAGTTCTACCAGAAAAATGCATCTCTGCTTCTATCATGGTGTTGACAACCTCAGGAGATAAAATGACTGGTTGAAACGGTTCCTGATTTAAATCTGAAAGATTATTAGACGAAATTTTTTCCACCATTCTATCATTTTGGATAAACAGATACTTAATCAATGAACAATGTGAGATTTGTTTTAGCATTCGGTGGGTGAAAATGGTCATTTAAACAGAAACTGAAAACTTCTAAATCCTCTGCGTATTTTATTTGTCAACAACATCAAGCGGATTTGAATTCCCTTCCGTACCGAATTGCAACTAGACCTCCAACCTTTGTAGGTTTTGTCGGACACGCATGGCTCTGCACCGAATTGCCAGAGTTAGTCCTCCAACCTTTGCAGGTTTTGTCGGACACGCATGGTTTCACACCGAATTGCCAGAGTTAGACCTCCAACCTTTGCAGGTTTTGTCGGACACGCGTGGCTCTGCACCGAATTCTCTAAAGTCTCTACTAACGCACCATTTAATTTGTCTATTGGTTATTATAGGAAGATATCTTATTGAGCTAATTATGATTCCTTTTTAATGATGCCAAAAGGGGGAGAAATTTTAGACGTAAATATTTAAATTTTTAAATATGTTATATATGCTGGAATTATGTTTTTCTATTACTTGAAAAACTAACGCATATTCTCAGAGGAAACTTAAGCATTACTGCAAGTCTCAAAATTCTACTAAGTATTTGTCATCATCAAAAAGAAAGAGATTATTGAATCCAAGATTTCAAATTTCGTATCTACGTGTAGATTTTAATGATAATAAATACATTCAAATCTCAAACTCAAATTATTTACGCAATGAAGCGAAGCGCGCATCAAGTATAAAAGAACAAGTCTACAAATGAAACTCATAAATTATTTTTGTACATCTCTTGATAAAATTTGAAATTGAATTAAGACTCCAAATTACTCTTTTTTCTCATAAAATATCAAATTACTTTTTTCACATATGCAAGACATTTTTAAATGTCTTAGTTTAAAAAATTATGTTTTTTACATGTGCATAACATCATCAAACAAAATAATTTCGAAAATTATATTTTTTTTTATAAAAACTTGAATTTATAAGATGATTGATTATCATATTTGACATGTGCATATTTTGTTTGAAAGTCTTGAAGGGAGGTAGTGTGTTTTTTTGACAAATGCAAAATATAAATGATTTTGTTTAAGGATCTTAAAGGGTGGTTGCGTGTTTTTTTGATAAATACAAAAGATAGATGATTTTATTTGAAAATCTTAAAGGGCGGTTGTGTGTTTTTTTGACATATGCAAAAAGAAAATGATTTTGTTTGAAAAATAAATCATACTCATTTTGTCATGTATGAAAAGTAAAAAATTAGGTTTGATTTATTTGAAAAATGAACGGAGTTGTCTTTGACAAATGCAAAAATGAAATGTTTTTATTTTAATTTTTTTAAAAGTGATGCTCTTATTTGACATGTGAATCTTTTCAAATTTGAAATTGAAAACTCATTTGCCTATAAATAGCTCACTTGACTTTTACAAAAATCACAACAAGAGTTTACACATCTATTACTAAGTTTTGCATCATTTTTTCAAAACTCTCATTCTCTCTTTTCTAAAATTTTGAACCTTAATTTTTATTCTTTTTGAGAGAGATATAGGTTGCGCTGTATTGTTTCTATCTCACTCATTGAGCAGTGTACTTTGATAGTCTACTCACTATCAACTCTTGTATCAGTAAGAGGGTGAGTATAACCCTTGTGTGTAGAAGGCGTTCTACACAGGGAACAGTTGAATCACCAAGTGTGAGGTGATTGGAAGTGTAGAGGGTGTTCTACACGAATTCTTTGGAGCGGTGCTGCTCAAAGGTATAATAGGTTTCTATCTCCACTTAAAGGAGATTGACTAGCGAATTTGGAATCCTCAAGGGGTAGCTTGAGACGAGTACGTAGGCAGTGGGGCTGAATCTCGTAAAAATACTGAGTTTGCTTCTTCATACCCTTACTCTTCATATTTCCTGCTGCTTTATATTCTAGTTATATTTTATATTGTATATTTGGTTTATAAGTATTAATTTTTTAATATAACCCAATTCACCATCCTCTTGTATTAATTATCTGGGCAACACCTCTGAACTTAGGTTCAAAGAATATTATAAAAAATCATGCCCTAAGCCACAATACCCATCTTACAAAATCTAAAAATCACATCTCTCAATATACAAGAAGAACATGACAATATGGAAGTATAAATGGCACAAAATTTACCTATGAAACAGAGCTCCATCGGAGCGATGTCGCTAGTTTGGTCAGTTAAATGATTTTGCGGGGAGGGGCAGCCCTGGAGAAACGGATGAGTTTCGAAAGGTGGTGATTGACGCAGGGATAGCATCGCAGGGTGGCGCTGGGTAAAGGAAGGGAGACATGAGTTGCTTGTCGAGGGAGGAGGGCAATCTTCGCGAGATTCAGATCTAGTTTGCTTCATTCAATGAGGTAGCGAGGAGTGGCAGTGCTGGCAGGCGGAGGAGCTTCGCTCAATGACGCTAGAGAAAGAGGCGAGGTCGTCGGGTGGTGCTATGTCAAAACCCCTAGGAGGATTGCCCACGATCATGCCTCGAAATAGCCCTTGAAGGATCAGGACAGTCACTTGGCTAGCCTGCACGCATGTCTTGGCTCAGGTCTTGACACGCAGTAGGAGACCATGGAAGCTACTAGCCTACCGCAATCCATGCACATAGCCATGCGCGCCCCACAACGCACAAGCTTATGCGCGCGCTTGGGTGTGCACATGCGCCCTATCACCCGCACGTCCTAACACCACTTAGCGAGGCTAGTGGCGTGTCTTCACAAGCACGCCATCCAGCGTGCGGCACCAGTCCGAGCCCTACAGACAAGGCTAGTGGCATGCTCACAAGGCATGTCATCTAGCGTACGGCACCAACCTACGACTTGCAAGTTAGGCCAGTGGCTTGCACGCCATGTATGCCATCCAGCGCGCGGCTCCAGCCCGTGCCCTACAGCATGCAGTGCCCAAACCGCCAGTTTAAGCCATGCATGACCATCACCCCAACACCCAGCCCGGGCAATGTAGGACCACTGCCCGAGCCACTTGATTGGGTCATACCGCAACAGCACGACATCACCATGTGCCTACCACCAGACCATGATTTACATCATCAGGTCATGCACAATGCCATGTCATGCCTACCACCAGACACCATGTACATAGATGAAGCACAACCAGGCACCATGTAGATAACCATCCATGGGCCATGCCACACCACAGGCCATGGCATGCCATAGCCTCATCACCATTGGAAACCCTCAATGGGTCTTTGATAAAATAAGTAAATTACTAAAATGTCTTAAAGTATAAATAAATAAAAATAAATAAATAACTAAGCAAGGGTATGCGCCCTATCACCCACACATCCCAACACCACTTAGCGAGGCTAGTGGCGTGTCTTCACAGGCACGCCATCCAGCGTGCGGCACCAGCCCGCGCCCTGCAAGCAAAGCTATTGGCATGCTCACAAGGCATGTCATCTAGCACACGGCACCAGCCTGTACCTTGCAGGCTAAGCCAGTGGCATGCACGTCATGCATACCATCCAGCACGCAGCTCCCAAACCGCCAGCTTAAGCCATGCATGACCATTACCCCAGCACCTAGCCTAGGCCATGCAGAACCACCGCCCGAATCACTTGATTGGGCCACACCTAAGCAGTACGACATCACCCTGCGCCTACCACCAGACCATGATCTACATCATTAGGTCATGCACAACGCCATGTTGTGCCTACCACCAGATGCCATGTACATAGATGAAGCACAACCAAGCGCCATGTAGACAACCATCTGTGGGTCATGCCTTACCACAGGCCATGGCGTGCCATAGCCTCATCACCATTGGCGCCACCCTTGCTTAGTTATTTATTTATTTTTATTTTAAGACATTTTAGTAATTTACTTATTTTTATCAAGGACCCATTGAGGGTTTCCAAATTGTAATGCTCTAAAAATAGGACATCTAGATTTTCATTTGACATCTTTTGGACAATTGACATTTGAGTTTGCTCTTAAGAAAGAGTTAGGGTGGCCACTTAGTATGGTTAGTATTATCATTC
The DNA here is from genome assembly GCA_036898215.1 of Platycarya strobilacea. Taxonomy (NCBI): domain Eukaryota; kingdom Viridiplantae; phylum Streptophyta; class Magnoliopsida; order Fagales; family Juglandaceae; genus Platycarya; species Platycarya strobilacea. The sequence goes on along the minus strand of CM072545.1, from coordinate 40,219,300 downwards.
TGCTTATACACTTGGGTTTCAAAGGGTGCAATTCATGAATCCTTTTAGAGAGGAACACACCGTGTAATTCATGAATCGGTGTTGTTCCATTTCTATCTTTTATTATTTGTTTTTCAATAATATTTGAGGTATTTGTTTAATTGTTGGTTTTGGATTTGTCATTAAGGGTGTCAAAACGTGTCATCATGTCGTATTCGTGTCATGTCAGGACATATACATTACACTTAAAGGATCCACACGAACACGACTCGTTAGGGTTTCGTGTCAAAAATCTCAATACTAACACGACCCTTTAAGATAACGTGTTGACACGATACGACACATTAAAATACGTTAGTCAATACAATAATTTTATATGACTCGACACGACACGATCCGACACGTTTCAACCCGTTGACACGTTTAGACTCGTTGACGCGTTTGACACGTTTAGACCCGTTTGCTGAGTAATTTATCTTATTATTTTATACAAATATTAACTATAAATAATAGGCTAATAAAACATAAAATATTAAAATACACCACAAATATTCAATATGATCCATAATCACACCACCACAGTCCAGACATTGTAAAATATTAAAATTACATCTCAAATATAAATAATAATAAACAACACACATTGTAAACAAATTAATTTTATAATCCCAAATATGATAAAAACACAAAGTTAAACACGTTTAGAACTTACAAAAGAAGGTAGAGCTACTGGAGCATCGTCATTGTCCTTGTTGATATTCAACTCCATTACATTTTTGGTTATCTCATCCAATTCAGGATTTCCTTGTATTTCTATCAATATATATATATATATATATATATATATATCGGCAAACAAAATTATTAAGCATTTTCTCTGCAAGTTGACAATACAAAAAAAAATGTATAGGTAACTAAATTATTCAACCAACCTATTGACATATAATTTCAAAACCTTACCTTAGTTATCGTCATATAATCAATCTCTTGTGCAGATTAATGCTTCAACAATATCTGATTTTAGTGCACTTCGAAACTGATCAATAATACGCCTACCAACACTAAAAGCAAATTCAAATGCAACCGTAGAAATTGAAACACTCAATATGTCACGAGCCATTTTAGCAAGGTAAGGATAACGAATTTCATTTCCTTTCCAAAAAGAGAGAATGTCAATCTTTGCATAGAAGTCCACCTTAGGTTCATCTAAGTAAAGATCCAATTGACTTCTTTTAACATCAACACGTTGAAATGTATGAAATTCCTGCACAAAAAAATAAAATAATAAAATAAAACTATAATTTAAATATTGAAACAACAATATAATTTAAATCATTAAACAAAAATATAATTTGATATTACCTTAAATATTTTTTTGTTACCAGTTAACTCCCTTGCTGCTTTATTAACAATGTTTCCAGAACCTGTGGTAGAAGTAGAACATGTGGTAGAATAAGCATATTCCATGAAAAGATATGACAGTTTGGTCTAAACATTTTGAAACTCTAAAGAACAATCTCCATAAAGCTTTTGATAAGAAAAATCAACAAATGCAAGTTTGTATCGAAGATCGAATACAACTTCTATAGCCAACAACACATTGAACTCGGACCAATATTTCTCAAACTTAGTAAGCATTTTCTTAGCCATATGTTTTATGTACTCGTCATCACCTGCAAAGTACTCTTTTAAATTATAATCAATCAGAAATATTGATGGAAAATACAGATTGACAGTAGGATATTTGGTCCCAGAGAAGTCTAAAGTGGCGTCATAAAAAATACTCAATAAATCTTTAATTTTCTCCACTTGTTCCCACTCAGGTGTTGATGGACAATGCTTAAAACTAGAATCAGTCAAAGCCAAATGCCCAAAGGCATTCCGATAGTAAAGAGCATTTTCCAACATAAGATAAGTAGAATTTCATCTAGTGGGAACATCATGTCTCAACATTTTCTTGCTATTCAAAGACATTTGAACTGTTGAAGCTAAAAGTTTGATTTTTCAATGTGACGCTTCATATTTTCGGTTCTCTTTTTGCTCGATGCAATGTACGTAACTCCACACAGCTTGCATCTAGATCATGGTTTGTTATCCTCAAATTTCTTTGAATTAAGAATCATTTTAAAAGTATTCCACACGTATGACCGTTTCCTTCGTTTTGCTTTAGCTTTCGTAGTTTGAAAACTTTTACCTTCAACTTCAACTTCAAACTAGTCCAAATCAATAAAATCATTATTTTCACCTTCTGCCTCAGTCATCTGACAACAAACAACAAGAACAAATGGGTCATATGGTAATCAAAGGTAATCCATAAATCAAATTATGAGATTGACAAATAACAAAAATGTTACTAATCTATGGTAATCAAAGCTGGATGAAGTACCTTAACTCAATGGATGTGTCTTCTTCAAGCAAAAAATACAAGTTTCTATAAAAAAAAAAGCTATTATAAGCAGAAAGTAACAGCACAAATGTTTATACTAATCAGAAACAAAAGCTATTATACTTAAGTTGAAAGTTTGAAACATGTATACTAATGTTAATTGTATGAAATACACATAACAAGAAGATGCTCACGTATAAATAAGTATTTTGATTATTTATAAAAAAAAAAAGTTTATTGAATGCAGCAACAATATTCCATCCATTTCTCTGAGTTAATAATATAAATAAGATTCTCACGTATTTTGATTATCTATAAAGAAAACTATCTCTGAGAAAATTATTGCTCCCCACTTGACAAATAACAGAATTGTAGTAATTTCATCCTCAAGATACAATATATATATATATATATATTTATAATGTGCAGATACAAAATCTAAACGCTCTACAGAATCACAGATTCGGGAAATATATAACAGCAGTAGCACACACAGAGAGAGAGAGAGAGAGAGAGAGAGAGAGAGAGAGATTATGTATTGATTAAATTTATACACAATCATCTTATATATATATATATATGCAAAATTTTTAAACACAATATTGAAATTGATATCCTATGAAACAAACTTTCAATTTTACAACTCATAAAAGCACCAATTCTGCCAAATAAAACTTGCCAAAAAGTTGAAATATCAAAGACATTAATCAAAATCCTCGTCAGGTTCCACTACATATCAGCAAGCTGCAGCAAAATGGAAATGAGAAACATTTTGTGTGGTTGTAGTTGATCCATACCCATTTAATAATTTTATTGTCTGGCTGAAACAAAAATGTGTTTCAAGTTTCAACTCATGTTTGAAAAAAATTGAAAATTGAAAGTCCTTATACTATGGATTGAGAAAAACTAATGATGGATGGGAATTATTTTGACCTTTTCAAAGTAGATCATGATTATGGGGAGGTGTTAGTGGAGAGAGGCCATATGGGCCACATTTTTCCACTTTGATTTTGGTCCTAAGGTGGATCGCTAAGAAGAAAGGAATCCCAAAAAATAGTGTATTCGTATTGGACAACAAGTTTCTTTTATGTCATGCCATAACTCAACTTTCTACTAGTTCTTGGGGGCACCATTTGCAGGGTCTTTATTTTACCAGTATCACATATTTTCAAACTAGTGGTAGCTGAGCAGAATTCTCATTTCTTGATCGGTTTACCCATGAATGCCAGTTTTATTCCTCTTAGAATACATCTATTTGTACCAAAAGTTTTTTTTTATCTTTTCAACAAATGCGCAAAATGCACAATTGGAGGAATGTTTTATTTAAAAAAATGCATTCAGAAGGAAATTCCAAACATTATTTTATTTGAAAGAAACTAACAATATGATCAAAGAGTTATTACTAACAGTGTCATCAGCATGACTGCTCAAATGCCTTTTATCTAAAAGGAGCTACCTATCAGAATGGGGTCTGGGAACACACACAACGAGACCAACATTTTTCACATACAAATGGCATTGGTCAAATAGATCAAGGAAACCAGATCAAATAGATGATAATCCAATCAAGGAATACTATAGAAACCGGCAACAAACACAAGGTAATGCATCGATCAAGGAAATTGATGGTTAGATGCCACTGTTTACCCAAGAAGGAGGGGTTGAGCCGTCGAGGTACAGCTGCGTCGCTGCGTGGGCTGCCGACGACAACGATTGTAGAGAAGGGGGTGGCATGGACTGCCAACGACAACGATTGCAGAGAAGGGGCGGCATGGGCACTAGGGTTTAGGAAGATTGAAAACCGAATAAGGGATTTGAGTTTTGAACAAATGGGAATTTGGAACTATGGGAGGGACGGTCGACGGCGTGCATGTAAGGACTTTTTTGATCTAGTGTTTTTTTTTAAATTAAGGATATAAAGGTAATTTTATTTTTTTAACAAGTCATAACGTGTTATAACGGGTTTAACCCGTTATGACCCGTTACGAAATCGTGTCCTAATGGGTTGACACGATTTGACACGAAACTCGTTAAGACTAAACACTAACCTATTTTTTTCGTGTCGTGTTACAAATTGACACCCTTATTTGTCATTGTGTGAGTGTGGAAATTGTTTGAATTGTTCATGTGTTGATTTGGTGTTTGAGTGTGTGTGTTCAAGTGAGTGTCAAATTTATCCCACTAATGAATTCGAGAATTGCGAGTGAGTGTGTGATTGAGGGTTGTGTTTTTGATCCATTGAAGTGTAATTGGATCATTTGGAGTGTTGTGGTTGAAGTCCTTGGAGGAGAGTAGCTGAAACCACTAGTGGAAGTCATTAGTGTATTTTAGATTTCAATTGTCTTGGGTGTTCATCCATTTTACTTGAAAATTCTAGCAATTTTCCATTCCCCAAACACCATATACGGACAACCCTAGCTCCACCTTCCAAATTTTTCCTCTAACAACCCTTTTAGCTGGCCATCTAAATAAAGCCCCACTTACCAAAAATACATATATTTGGCCAAGGCATATTGCCCTAGTTGAACCCCCTTTTGCCACCTCACCAAATTTTATCTTCTCAATCTCCTTAAAATCCTCTTGAATGGTCAATTAAATCCCTAATTGATCCAATTATATATCCTCCAACCACCAAATCTCAATCAAGACCTAATCAAATTCCAATCACTCCAAATCATCCACACATTCGGCAACCATCAAATCTCTCCATTCCCTCCATCATCCAATCAATCAAAGGTGATCTTACAAAGTCAAAATCCTAACCCACTTGACCAAAACACCCCTAGCTGAAAATCATCTACCCAAACCCCAGCAATTTCGCAATCACCCTAACCCTAGCATTGTCGCCCACATCACAACCCTAGTGTTGCCCAGACGACTAACACAAGAGGAGGGGTGAATTGAGTTGTATTAAAAAAATAACAATTATAAATCAAGTATACAATATAAAATATAAATAAAATATGAAACAGTAATAAATATAAAAAGTAAAAGTAAGAGAGAAGCAAACTCAATATGTTAACAAAGTTTGGCCCCACTGCCTACGTCCTCGCCTCAAGCTACCCCTTGAGGATCCCCAAATCCACTATTCAATCTCCTTTAGGTGCAGATGAAAACCTATTACACTTTTGAGCAGTACCGCTCCAAAGAATCTGTGTAGAACACCCTTTACACTTCCCATCACCTCACATTTTGTGATTTAACTATTCACCGTGTAGAACACCTTCTACACACACAAGAGTTATACGCACCCTCTACAAATACAAAAGTTGATAGTGGGTAGACTATCAAAGTACAATCCTCAATGAGTGAGATAGAAACAATACAGCGCAACCTATATCTCTCTCAACAAGAATAAGAATTAAGGCTCAAAACTTTAGAACAGAGAGAATGAGAGCTTTGAAGGAATGATGCAAAACTTAGCAATAGATGTGTAAGCTCTTGTTATGAATTTTGCAAAACTCAAGTGAGCTATTTATAGGCAAATGAGTTTTCAATTTCAAATTTGAAAAGATTCCCATGTCAAAAACATCATCATTCACTTTTTAAAAATTTCAAATCTAATCTTTTTAGTTTTTGCATGTGACAAAAGGAGCACACTTTACTTTTTAAAAATTTCAAACATAATCTTTTACTTTTTGCATATGACAAAAGGAGCACACTTTACTTTTCAAAGTTTTCAAATAAAGGCATCTACCTTTTACATAAGTCAAGAAAAGCATCCACCACTTTTGAAAATATTCAAATAAAACATGCACATGTGAAAGATGACAATCAATCATCTTAATATTTTCAAAATTCAAACCTTTAATCATGTCATACACATGTGAAAGATGACAATCAATCATCTTAATATTTTCAAAATTCAAACCTTTAATCATGTCATGCACATGTGAAAGATGACAATCAATCATCTTTCAAAATTTTCAAATTTAATTTTCAAAATATTCATGCATATGTGGAAAATGTATTTTAATGCTTTATGATAAAATATTAATTTTGAGCCTTAATTCTAATTTCGAATTTTTAATAGATTTACAAAATTACTCTATGATTTTAATGTGAACTTGTTCTCTTCTTGCTCATGCTTGCTTTCTTGATGTGCTTGATTCTATTGTGTGGACAACTTGAGTTTGAGACTCCTTTATTCTTTGAATTCATTTGTTATCATCAAAATCCATGTGTAGATTTACACGAAATTTGAAACTTTGAGTTCAACACCTAGCCTATACACTTAGCTCTTAAACACTTTACCCCATTGCAAGTGGCGCCTATCCCACCTAAACCACCATAAACGAATTCACATATTACCCTAACCTTATTATACTGAACCAACTCTTGTGCCACTTGTGATCTTTACCAAGCAAGAAGCCCTACTCGATTATTAAGGAGCAACTTGACGAGGAGGACCCACATGAGCATGTGGGACGTGACCAAGGTCCACAATAACACTCCATCGTACTGGCAGAGGAACGTGACGCAGGCGAGGGAGAAGGGGTTTGCGAGGCAATTTTCGAACGGAAAAAAAAAAAAAAATCAAACTGACATTTCACATGTTAAAAAAATAAAAATACCAGCAAGTAACTTGTAAGAGCATTCTCATTGAATTGGCTAAAAGCCATATTTCAAAAGTACATTTTTGAATTTGACATATTTTAGTTTTTTGGCAATTGTTTTAGTTTTACTATTTACAAAAATAATTTTTTAATATTTATCTACATATTTTATTGTCATATTTGATTAATTGTGATATTTATTTTTTAATATTTATGTAAAATTATATTTTTTTAAAAGATGATTTTTAATCAATCTAATAAAAATGTTCTAATAAGTGAACATACTCGTAACTACCCCAAAAAATAACTCGATTATAAAAAAAAAAAATTCAAAAAAAGTCAAAAACGACGGGCTTGAAGACCAAAGTGTCAAAGTCCCTATATATAGAGGCGGAACTGCACTAGTGGTTTGGAGGGCTATTGCCCCCTAAAAATTTTCAAAAAATCTATTTATTATATAATTATATATAATTTTTTATATATATGATTAAAATTGCCCACATATTATAAAATAAAAATGAAAATTACCCTCCAAAATTTTTATTAAAATTATCTCTCAAATTCAAATATTCATTTCGTTTCATTATAACTTTTAACTTTACTAATACTAAAATTTTTAACTCATGACATAGTCTCTCAATCACTTCAATTCTAATTAAAACAATTCTATTGCAACCTACTATATTAGAAACGAGATCTTGTAATAGTTTTTAATAAATTATGAAAATCTTAAAAAAATTATTTTATAAAATAATTTATATATATATTTTATATATAATTTTATGTCGTATAATTATATTTTTATATATAATTATATATAAAAATATATATATTATTTATATTCATATATATTACATATTTTATAAATTACTTTTTAAATATCAAATTCTAGTTCACCCTGCCTATATAATGCTGCAACGAGAGAGGCGGACAAAAAGGAGAGCAACGATGGAAGCAAACTCCAAGTCTGCTAATGCTTCTGAGGTCTCGCCCTTATGTAAAGAGGTTCCCAAAATCCTCTCCTCTTTCGTAGACACCTTCGTTGACTTCTCCGTCAGCGGCGGCCTCTTCTTACCCCAGGACCCTCCTCCTAACCCCTCGAGTTGCCAAAACCCTCCTGCCGATTCATCATCCCCGCCCCTGCGAACCCGCTACCCTACCCCGCCGGACCGTCTGGTCGCAATCGGGGATCTTCACGGAGACCTCGAGAAGTCGAAGGAGGCTTTCAGGATCGCCAATCTGATCGACCGCTCTGACAGATGGATCGGCGGCTCCTCCACCGTTGTCCAGATCGGCGACGTGCTCGACCGCGGCGGCGACGAGCTTAAAATCCTGTATTTCCTCGAGAAATTGAAGCGGCAAGCTGCAAGAAGTGGTGGAACCGTAATCACGATGAATGGCAACCACGAGATCATGAATGTGGAGAGCGATTTTCGTTTCGTGACGAAATCGGGTTTGGAGGAGTTTAGGGTTTGGGCGGATTGGTACCGTTTTGGGCAAGCAATGAAAGGTCTTTGCAAGGGTTTGGAAAAGTCAGAGGACCCGTTTGATGGGGTTCCATTGTTTCGAAAAATTAATGATAAGGATCTTGTAGAAGGTCTCAGAGCGAGAATAGCTGCGTTACGGCCCCATGGGCCGATATCGAGCCGATTTTTGTCTCAGAATGTGACTGTCTTGGTTGTGGGTGACTCGGTTTTTGTTCATGGCGGGCTTTTGCCGGTACATGTTTCCTATGGGTTGGAGAAGATTAATGAGGAGGTGAGGGATTGGCTTAGGGGGTTGGGGGGGCAATTTGCGCCAGAGTATTGTAGGAAGAGTAATGCGGTGGTGTGGCTGAGAAGCTTTTCGCACGAGCTAGCAAAGAAATGCGATTGTTCGGCTCTTGAACGCGTTCTCGCCACCATTCCCGGGGCGAAGAGAATGATAATGGGACATACGATCCAGAAGGTTGGGATCAATGGAGTGTGCAATAACCAGGCAATACGGATTGATGTGGGTATGTCAAAGGGGTGCATTAACGGGTTGCCAGAGGTTTTGGAGATCACTGGCAATTCAGAGTTGCGGATTTTGACATCTAATCCTCGGTATGACAACAAGTATAGAGCTTCGTTGCACAGTGAGAGGAAGGGCGGCCTGGGGCTGTTGATCCCAGAACAAGGACCGAAACAGGTGGAAGTGAAGGCTTAAGAGTCTGAATATAAAAAATTTATGCATGATATATGTGGAATCTCTTTGAATACTTATCATTGGAACTTCTTAACTGTAATCATTTTCTTGGATGATTGGAGAAAGTTAGATCAAGCAAAAGAATAGCATTCTGGGCATTCTAAAATTTGAATTCATATTCCTATTCAAAGATTGCTCAGCATTGACATTACGTGATGATTTGAATCCTGTTAAATTTGCTAATGTCAATAAATTGTATTAGTTACACGATTTCGGTTTGCCATTCTAAGCTATGAATATAAGGCAATGTCTTGATCTTAGTAGGGTAGGCTAGTTTACCTCATCCTTGTGCCAACAATATCTAAGCTAAGCTACCTGTAGGGCCGTTAATGGGTCTTTGCTTCGTGTATCAATGTATCAGATCTCATGCTTGTTTCTCTATATGATAAAAAAGGTTTGCTACACGAATCTGGTCTTGGCATTCTACATTATCGAGGTTCATACTTTCTGATAATTAAATTTCAGACAGCCAGGCATTCCTCATGACCTTTATCCATGCATGACTCTGTTATTGAACCCTTGTCAAGGGCGGATTCAGATTCTCAGTTTGAGCTCGTACGACTGTTATTGATATATGAAAGACTGGCGAATCAAATTCTTTTAACGAGGATTCAGGCTGTAAGATGACAAGTGGAAGTTGAAGATTTGAAACCTGTTAAAAAGGGTGAGAATAATTTTTTGGTTTAAACCTGAAGTATTTATCTGAGTGAAGAGGAGGAATGGTATCTTGGTTGTGTACGATAACAACTTTGGTAGGGAACGTAGTTGAATCCAAGTGTCTCTATGAAAATGTTGTGTGAATTCTTCGACTTTGATGGAAATGGGAAATATGAGCAGAGGATGAATTTTATGGAAATAGGTTAATGCGAAAAGAGGTGCTCAAAAGAGAAGGAAATGAGCCTTGTTTGTTTTTTAAACATATATCATCTCATCTCAAATTTATTATTACATTTTTTTAAATTTTCATGTAAAATAAAATAAACAATTCAACTTTTTGAAATCTCAAAATAATTTTTCAAATTTTCAAACAAAATTAATATTAAAAATATGTTATAATAATATTTTATTCTTTTTTTTAATTTTTGTCTCATCTTGTCTCGTTCATCTATAAAAACAAACAAGGTTGAAAGAGGACTTTGTGTTCCTAACTTCCTGGTGCTATGTGGGTGAATTTTGTTTTAGGTTGGGGAAAATGTGGGAGAAACCCTCTTGCCTGGCATTGATCGATCCCATATTGCAAGCTTCCATAAATGGTCCTAAGCTGTTGTGTTCCTGGTACTAAGTGGGTGAATTTTGTTTATTTGTTTGTTTTTAAATGGGTTGTAGCTGTGCCAAATGCAAAGGTTAAGTTCCTCTCTCTTCCTCTCCTCCATCCTCTCTGGCTGCGATGCTTTCATGTAGTTTGGGTTTTGAGTGATTCTGCTGGGCAGGATTGCGGATGGATGAGGCACGGAATGAATGAGAATGCCACACCTTCAATAGAGTTCAGGGACGGGTATAGACGGGTATAGAAAACTAATCTTGAATGATGTTTGGATTGATTATTTTGGTTCATATTCAAATTTCACCACTTTCATTGCTCCTTTTTTGTTTTGAGAAAAATGCTTCATTCATTCATGAAAATGATGAAAATGAAGTTATAATTGTAAATGATACATACAAAAAAATTTCGAGATTATAAGTTAACTGAATACGGTTGGGAATCTACAAGTACATAAATTCTTTTGTAACTGGAATGGTCTTAACTTCATAACTCTCTACAAACAACTCGTTTGAAAGACCATACTCTGTCTAATGTCGAGATTTCAAAATCTCACCCTCTTAAAAAGAGAGAACTTTTATTCTATAGATAAAATGTCTAAAAGATTTTTTTTTATCTAACAAAAGAAAGAGACATTAAATATAAAATATAAAAAATCGATTATGGTGGCGTATGAAGGACGCCTCATGCTAGGAGTGTGTAGCCAGTCGAATCTAAAGAAATTCAGGTCCCTATCCCAGAAAAGTCGCGTGCGGCAGTAGTAGAATCTTTTTTATGTGGAAGTATGTAGATTTCACACGCTACTCAAACATGTGTGTGGGGCTCACACGTCGCTCCGTTCGATAAAAATTTTTAATTATCCAATAGATAGTTTGAAAATCTTGCAGAGGGGCGCATGATGGTCTTTAAATTTCGTAAAGTAGCAAAACAACATAATGACATTTATTGAACGAAAAAAAAAAACCAACAATTAGAAAAAAACTATACTAACTCTGGTGGAGGGAGGGAGGGCGGGAGCTCCACCCCTGGGTTGGGTTTTCCGTTAGATGTTTCGGCTTTATGGAGTTTTCGCGAGAAGCCCGAGAGAATTCACGGCTACTTTTTTGGCACTTTCAACTCGAAATAACAATGCAAGCACCATAGGTCCACCGTCCATGACAAGAGAAAAAGTTGGGATTTTGGGAATTAAAAAAAAAAAACTATTTTTATTTGAATTACAGGCCCAAAAAATCAAGCCCACTTAAATTGCAATTGCGTGAGGCCGAATGAGAGTCCACATTCCACACTGGCTCACTTTCTTTTGTCTGTAAGGCAAATGGGCAGGTATGTCATTTCAGAAGAGCAATTAGGGTTAGGGTTTTAGTTATGACGCCTATAAATGCACTCTGAACCATCCATTTCGACGATCAACCAGTCTCTCTGGCAGCCTCTTTTCTTCCTCCTTTTCTTCCTCATTGTTTACACCTTGATCCCTTTTTCATTAGTATTCTGTATTTTTGTGAAGAAAAGCCAATTTGCAGAGCAAGAGCGTCGATAAAAGATGGCGCATATTGCATTGAAGGTTGGCGATAGAAAATAAAATCTGAGCGATTCTCCGTGCCTATCAAATCTCTTTCGTTTTGATTATGGCCTCGAACAAGTCGCTACATTCAATTCTTCACCTCTCTCTCTCTCTCTCTCTCTCTCTCTCTCTCTCTCTCTTTGAAATTCCGATCTTATTTTCTCTGCACTTTTTTATGTCTTTTGGTTGTGTTTTAAATGGGAGGACATTTATATGATTTTGAGAACGGAAAGAACATCATATGATTTTGAAAATGATAAGAAAAAAACTTTGTTCGTGGAATTCCCCAGGCGGCTGTGTAAATTTCGTTCCCCAAGCAGCCATTGTTACGCCGAAGTAATTTAGAATATTTCTGCAAACATAAATGGTTCGATCCTAACATGAGTCTCACCTTCGGAGAACACAAACCTGCAGAGGTTTATATTCAGTTATTAATTCTTGTTGATGCTAGTGAAACGTGTACACATTTAATACCATAATGAAACAGAATCAACTGGGCAAAAAAGATCAGCGGAGTCAAGCAGGTTAATTTTCTCCACTGACCAGTCACATTGCAGAATTCATCTGGACCATCTTCGACATTAACAAAATGAAGTGACTAGAAGAGGACTCGCAATTTTCCTACGGTAAATCCTCCGCATATGAAAGCCACACACTCCCCATGCCTACATAACTTAACTCCTAATGCAAGCATGAGAATGGTAATTAACCAGAAACTCCTACAGGAAAAGCTTACTGAAGCAAAATTGGGCCGTGGCCCTTCCTTCACCTGGAGGTGCCTATGGTATGCTATGGACCTTCTTATAGATGGTATTTGATGGAGTAAATAGGATGGCAAGACTTTTGAAATCTAACAAGATAGGCGGTTACCTCTTGGGATAGGACTTTGATCTATGATTCTTTTGACGAAAATGGAAGCTGAGATGATTTGTAGAATGCCTCTGAGTAGGTGGGGTGGAGGACAAAGATGGTTTGGGGCCCAGCCAAGAATGGCAGATTTTCAGTAAAACTGCTTATTATCTTGGTAAAGAGAGAGTGAAGAGGGTGGTGGGTGAAGCATCGGGGAAGAATAAACCTGTTGACTTATGGAGGCAGATTTGGGACTTGAAGGTGCGGGGAGTTGTGAAGTTGTTCCTGTGGAAAGCTGTGCATGAAATTCTACTCACTAAGGCTAATTTGTTTAAGAAACAGATCATTGATTCAAGGATGTGCCCTATATGTGAAAGAGAGGCTGAGACAGTCATCCATGTGCTATGGAGCTGCCCTGCTACTGATGTGTGGATTGAAGATGAGAGCCCAGTGAAGAAATGGAGCAACACTATGCTGGACTTTGCTGAGTTATGGAATATTATGCGGTTGAAGTTGGCTAAAGATGAGGTCTAGGTTTGGATCACGAGAAAGATTTGGATGAGGAGAAACGCTTTTATCTTTGAGAATAGGTTTGATGATCCAAGACAAGTAATAAAAGCTGCGAATCAGGCGGTAGTGGAATATAAGGATGCTAATCTCAACCGTCTTCTGAAGGGTGTAAATCTCAGAACCTTGAGAAGGGAATCTGCAAAATGGGAGAAGCCATTAGTGGGTGACGTTAAAAGTTAATTGGGATGATGCGATAGATGCCAAACTGAAGAGAGTGGGGATTGGTGTTATTGCAAGGGACGATCAGGGAGAAATTTTGGCATGACTGTGCTCTATTGTGGAGAACCAGGAGATGGCTTGCATGGTAGAGATTGTGGCTCTTAGAAGAGTTGCAGTACCATGTTTGGAGCTGAGTTTGAAAAGGTTAGTGCTGGGGGGGGGACTCGCAGTCGCAGATTGTAGTGAAGGTTCTGAATAGTGTCGAGGAAATGACTGACAGAGTATGGAGTTTTGATATAGGATACAAAAAGGTTACTTGTTGATAAGATAGATTGGAATATTCAGTTTGTGTATAGAGAGGTTAATAATGTAGCCCATATACTTGCAAAGTTAGCTTTATTAGGTACAGAGGAAAGTGTATGGATAGAAAAAGGACCCATACAGATTACTAATACTGTCCTTAATGAAAAGTTTTGTATTGATGAACTTTGTTTTTAATACATTCAATAAAGGTATACATGTTTACTTCAAAGATAATTGATGTGATGAAACAATATATATGCACACACACACACACACACACACATATATATATGTATATATATTCGAATGGAACACATTAAATTTTTTCAAATACAACAATATATATGTACACATTTATATAATTGATGAAGTGAAACCATGACATCGGCTTTTCATGAATTGGGTTGTAAAATAGTTGGTCCATTGTTTTATTCTTAATACACTTGTGTTACTATTTTAATTTGTAATAGCCAAGGCCCAAGCCTGCTTCTTGTGTTGGTCTGGCACCTCACCTTTTAATGATACAGAAACTTAAAATTGATTGATTTAACACTTGTTTCTTATACCTATATGAGTCTTCTCAAATGAGACATGCCACCATACTTCTTTCCCTTGCTTAATTGGAAAATTTTGTCGACTTGGCTGTTTATCGTGTGGATACACCTTTGATCCAACCCCTAAAGCACACTTGGCTCTAAGAAACCAGAGAAAAAAAAACCAAAAGGTACTTCTTGATCCTGGACAATCAAAAAGCCCAGTCGATGATGATTTTATTTTAACTCATTATGGAATGAGACTTGCTCTCCATAAGTCACCAAGCCTGGGGTATTTTTTCCATCAGCCAACAGGTGTGAGTGACAAAGGGAACAGAGAGGGTGGAGAAATGGAGGTGCTTCTCATATTTTCGAGAATAAACTTGCAGTCCTCAGATGTTACCAGGTTTGGTTGTTAGGTAAGCCGATTCCATCTTCCCATCGCATTAAGGTCAATTTCTGCTCTGCATTAGTTGCTTATTGATTTTAAGGACGTGTGTACAGCTTGCAACAATATTAGGAAGATTGATAAGCCGACCTAGCAAACACTGTACACATAGGCCGATATCTTATAATATGATGATATGTTGTTATAGATTTATTTTTAGAGTTTTCTGCTTGTAGTTCATTATTGTGATACATCTTCGACTTTATTGATGTGTTAAGATCCCTCCTTTACACAGACTTAATAAATATTTCTTTTAAAAAAATGTTAATCTTTGTAAACCTTACCTCAAACAGCTTGTTTAGTTTACCAAATACACTACTTAACAACAAAGAAAAAGTTTACCAAATACACCGCAATTGGAAATGATGGGCATGTATAAATCAGTCCCCTCAAACACTGATCATGTACTCAAAGCCATGCAACTCAAAACTACAACCTAAACAACCATTTTTTACATCGAAACTAGGCTTCTGAGACGCACCAACCAAAGCTTTTCAGCAACTTTCCATCATTCCATGGCCTTTAGAGGGATTGACATGGCTCTAGCCGTGGTCCTAGTTAGCATGCTATCTGCAAGAGCTGCTGCTCAATCAGGTTGTAACAGTGTCCTCGTTGGCTTGGCTCCATGCCTTAACTATATCAGAGGAACCTCCTCAACCCCATCTTCTTCCTGCTGCTCACAACTTGCTACTGCCGTTCAATCCCGGCCACAATGCCTTTGCAAGGTGCTTAATGGCGGCGGTGCATCATTGGGTATAACAATCAACCAGACGCTTGCTCTTGCCCTCCCAGGTGCTTGCAATGTGCAAACTCCGCCCATCAGCAAGTGTGATGGTAAATAAATTTCAAACCCACATAGTTTTTTATTTCATTATATTGGAACTCCATAAATAGAACTTCATTTGGGCAGCTGCTAATGGACCTGCACTATCCCCTGTCGCTTCCCCACTAAGTTCACCGGAAGGTGCACCTAATGACAGTTCAGATCAAACTCCAAATCCTGCAACTAGTTCATCGGAACCAGGTACCTTTTTAATCTGAGATACCCAACAAATCGTTCTAAAAACTAGTGTTTAATTGCCCGTCGTTGTTTTTTCAAGAAAAATCCTGATCCCAACTCTTGAGCAATGAAAAGAAGTTTCTGTAAAACGTCAGGATTACATTCGTTAGTTTTTCTTTCCTTCAGTTAGAGGCGTCACATATATGATATTGTTTACTGGGGATTTTCATTTACTTTTACATATTCTTCTTCAATTTGAAAGCATCAATTATTGGCTGTTTAAGGTGCGGTATCTCCAGAACATTAGATATTTTAGGCACTGAAGGATCATTTTACCATATACCAAACGGGTAACATCAATATTACATACCATGTTCACATGTGAATGGATGCAGGATCTGGATCTAAAACAGTTCCAACGACAGCCGCAGGTTCTTCCAATGGTGCTATTGTTATGAACCTCGAGATGCCCCTTCAGCTCGCCCTCCTTTTCATCTTCCTGGCTGCTTATAATTAAATTTTCTGGGTTCTGCAGCTTCTGAGTTTTCATTGGGAGTTTTTGGGGCTGTAGCTACTATTTGAGGTCTTGTTTTGTGTCTTGCATCAATGTAATATCTTCTGTAAAGTTTTTAGTTCTCGCTTGCTATATAACTGTTCTTTTTTTTGAAAATAATGTATAATTGTTCTACATGGTTCTGCAAGCTAAAGTTTCTTCTCGACGATTTGATTTTTGGATACGGTTAATGAACAAATGGTAGAAAAAAAAAATTTATTTAATATTAATAATTTGATCTCTACTCTTGTCCTATTAAAGAATGATGTCTTATCTAAAGACGAAATAAGATGTTCCAATAAAAATGCACTAAAGAATCATCACACATAAGGGTGGTTCCTTCACAGGAGACAGAAAAAGTGGTTGATATATTGTCGCTTGATGTCTTAAAATATTTATTAGAGAAATCCACGATCCATTTCTCAATATCATCAATTAGGAAAAACGGTAAGATAGAAAAAAACCCACATCTGTACCAGGTTGCCGGCAAAAGACCAACAATGGCGGGGTGTGCATAACACGCGCCACTGAAATATATTATATTTGTTTTCTTCTTATCTTCTTTTAAGTATTTTTTTAACATTCTTAATTATAAAAAAAAATTAGAATATATAGAATTTTTACTAATAATTACTTTCTTAATTATTAAATAAAAAAGCTGTTAAAAAATTAAAAAAAGTGTTATAAGGGCAATAGAAGAATGATAAGATTTTTTTTTTCTTTTTTTTTATGAAGTAGAGAAAAAGAAAAAGAAAAAAAAAGTTCAAAATCGTAGATGGAGACGAGAGGGTACAAACTGCTGACCATCAACAGATTTTCATCAAAGGACAAGGCAAAATAGCTAGCCTGCCCAAAGACACATCAGACGGAACCAGGAAAAAGTTCTAATGCAGAAATAAAACTGATCAAGATACACCATACATCAGAACCTGGAAATGCCAAGGAAGCTTGGAAAATAAACAAAAAAATAAAAACAGCTCTCTGACATATGTATATATACATAGAGAGAGAAGAAACACATCTCTTTTCACATCTTAATGGCTTTGGGTGTGGGACAACGAAAACGCATGCGTCCAGAGTTTACGTTTACATCAAGAGTAATGCTAGGGGTAACCGGGCACTACTTTGGATAAAATATTTTATTTTTTTAACTTTTATTTTTTTCGTTATGTTCTTCTCCCCTTTTTCGTAGTTGATTGCAATCCTGATAGGATTTTTCGTAGCTTCTACCATGACACAATCTTCGGCACCATCTCTTGTGAAGACTCCACCGTCGAGTACTCCGTCCCCAACTGTAGTGACCTCTCTATCGTCACCTTTCCTGTTCTTCATTTCCTTTCTCTAAAATCAGAAACTAAGTAGAAAATGACCTGCTTTCTTTTCAAGTCTTCCTTAAAAGCTGGATAACTTGAATTACCATGCGGAGGAAGCAGCATTGCAAATGTTACATAGACCAAAACTCTCAAAAAGAAAAAGAAAAAATCTTAAAAAAAAATAAAAAAACCTTTTCCCTCCTAGATGCATAGACATCACTCATTTCTAAGCTCCTGGATTTGGAAATGGTTCGTTTTGTAGGACAAGAGCCCAAGAACGTAAGATGCAGAAGAGCTACTGGATTGAGCATTCGACGGATTTGGCCGTCGATTGAGGCTATGATGCTCGAGTCCAAAGCCTCTGATCTTGATTAAATCTATCTCTTCCCTCTTTCTGATTTTTATTGTATTGACTAAATCTGTATTTGGACGTAACGATTGAACATCTTTTTTGTGTCTGTGCTATTGTTGTTTTATGAGGGGCGCATGGTGGAAGATCGGCAACTTCTGGAACCAGTGTTGCATTTATTTTGTACTTCCCATAGATTAAACATGATATTTATTAGCAAAACCCAAGATAAGTACGCACCATAGATTTTTGTAGAGGAAGAGAATGAGAGGGAGACCATCGTGTTTGGATGTAGAGAAAATTAAAGAAATTCATAAAGAATGAGTAGGAGGAAGGTATACCCAGGAAAATATGCTCCCTGCCATGCACAAACAAGAAACTCAAAAAGAGCTTTTTTTTTCGTCTTTTCTATAAGATTCTCAATAAAAAATCAAATACTAACAACACAAAAACCAAAAAAAGGCAGTGCAGCAAATTATCATAAAAATAAATCGAAATATGAAATAAGCAAAAAAACCAGAAAAGTAAGGAAGAAGAATACAAAACATGCAACTACTGAAGATAATAGCTTTATCAGTTGTCGGTCTACGAGAGCTCTAATCTCAAAACTCAAAAGGAGGAAAGGGGAAAATGTAGAAGTTTCTGGAGAGATCAAAGTGCAGAAGGTGAAAATGCGTTTGCTTTTTGTCTTTTCATTATTTTTTAATAATATCGGCTGCGCTAGAGATGCAATCCCAGTTATCTCTAGCATTTTCCTTACATCAATATCTAATAACATCGGCTCTTTAGACAATGAGATGATAGGTAATTTTAGATAAAAGTTGAAAAATAAATAAAATATTAATTTTTAATATTATTATTATTTTGATATTAAAAAAAATGAATTATTTATTATATTTTGTAAAAATTATAATGATAAAATAAGATAAGATGAGTTTCTCAATCCAAACAACCATTTCATTGGTTGGTGGTGAATGGGAGATTGGAAAAAGAAAAGTGGGAAGCAAAAACCAACATCAACAAGAACTGAGAAGGTTGCTTAGAGAAAGAACTACAGAAACAGATGAACGACAGAAAAATGGTGTGTTTAAGATCAGCCAGGAATCAAATTCAATTCTAAAAAACATATACCCGATTTAAATAGGCCATGGCTAGAGCACTTTTATTGGAACAAACCACCAAAACCCCTTAGCCATCAGATGAATTGCCTCGAGGTGGTTATCCATAATCCCTCTACTGTCATAAACACGATGCCCCAAAGAAAACGGTCAGGTAACTCAGGTGCCCTGAAGCAATTTCTCTAACATTTTGGTTACCAGCATATAGGTACAAAGGGTATGGGGCAAAATACGTGTCACAAAGTTGTTGGCAGGCTTCCTGGACATATGTCACACTGACCACTCTTAAAATCAATCGTTAGCTAATAGGTTAATCTTGTTTGTGGTTGAAGCTGGGATGTCATTATCAGGGAAGAAAGTACTAGAAATATTTGAAGTATTATCTCCTCCAATATAAGTTCCTATATGTTTACATCATCTATCCCCTTTTATTTTAATTCGAAAACTCTCCGCTTTTCGAGAATTCTCTGCTTTTTATATAGGAGGAAAGTTGATAGAGTCGAAGACTCGGAAACATGTTATTCTTTCTTCTTGCAAGCAGTTTCTAAGACTCTTCAGATAAAGGCATTTGAAAACCTTAAAATTATAAGCTAAGCTCTTTGGAAGTTGGTCACCCACATAGCCGACCTCTAGAATGAAAATTTTCCTTCGTACTGCTTGGCTATTAAGAAAAATAAATCAACGAAAGGAAAGTTCCCAAGCCTCCAGGCTTGAATCCGTTATGGAGTAGGAAAGTTGCTCACCCACATATGGCATAGCCCTTATTTTTTTCATTTCTTTTTCTTCCTAAATTTCTCTACAAAAAGCCATACATCCATCTTCTTATTCCACCAAACCGAGCAAATTCAAGTGTCTCGAGATCCTTAGAAATCCACAAGGCCACCAGCATTTTCAGCACATAATTCGACACCACCTAATGGCACAAGGAAAAATTGAGATGGGTCTAGTCCTAGTCCTAGTGACCATGCTCTGGGCAGGAATTGAGGCTCAGTCAAGTTGTACAAATGTGATAATCAGCATGTCACCATGCCTTAACTACATTACCGGCAACTCCTCGACACCATCGTCGGGATGCTGCACACAGCTTGCCAATGTGGTCCGCTCGCAACCACAGTGCTTGTGTGAGGTCGTAAATGGTGGTGGCTCATCGCTCGGAATCAATGTCAACCAAACACAGGCTCTAGCCCTACCTGATGCTTGTAATGTTCAGACACCGCCCCTCAGCCGCTGTAATGGTATGGTATCTGGGATATCAAAGCTCTCATTTTGATTTTTAGTCTATTAAGTTTGCCACTCAAAACTTCTTGTATGGCCTAGGACCAATGCAATATCCTTTTTGTCAACCTTCATGATTTAACATCATTTTCCCCTGTTAACGTGCACTTGTTGAATATGAACAGCTGCTTCACCGGCCAACTCTCCTGCAGGAACACCAGAATCTTCAGGTACAAACTGCTGCATCATTTGTTCAGGATAACTTATGTAGATCAGAACTTTGGGCTCAATACAATACATCCTTACAAAGAACCTTAAAATATAGTGGCAGAGAACCAGTTTTTATTTATTTAGTTTGTTCCATTGTGCGCAGGAGGCGGATCTAAAACTGTGCCATCAACAGGAGACGGCTCATCGGCTGGAAGTTCTATCAAGTTGTCGATTTCCCATATCTTCTTCCTTGTTTGTGCAGCAGTAATTGCTTCACCCTTCACAACATGCTAATTTTCTCACTTGCTACCGCACGGGACTCCGGTCTCCGACTTATTATTTGTGATTTATTACAGCGTTTTCCATTTTACCATTCAGAGTTCGGACCCCACTAGATTGAATTTGAGGGGTTAGGGAATATTTCCTTTTGTTTATTTTTTGTGACCTCCTTCTGGGGTGAATATGGTTTTGTATTTCTGAGGAGGCTTCTAGCTCTCTTCCCTTCTCAATAAAGATGATTGCTTGCTTATCATCTATTCCCTGGGCACTTTAACATAAGATATGAAATCATAAATCTCAATTTGGCGTTAACCGCTAATAAATTCAGCAATAGTGCATGCGCGCCACTACAGGATTCGGAAAGAATGAGATTCATCTCAATATCAACCTGAGTAGCAGCTGAGACAAATAGGTTTTAACAGAGGAAGAATTATGCTAATCATGACTGACTGACTGACTGTTTATAAGCTGCAAATGCATTCTTTGTTATTGTTCAATGACAACCCTTTCACAACAAATTTACAAAATATTTTATAAGTTAATAAAATTGTGCCACTTCGTTAAAAAGAATTACAGTTTACATGATTGTCCTTTATTTCAAATGTTGTATAATACTTGTAATTTTATTATTTTCCAACAACTACTAGGAAATAAAACATCAGAAAGCAGGCATACAAGAGACAAATATATTTTCCCGTTACATCAGAAAACCTAGTCATAACTAGCTAAAAACATCCACGGGCAACTTCCTCAACACTAGTAAATCTAAGTCATTTGCAACAAGAAGTATCAACAAGAGGCCCTTCTGCAAGGTGCATTGGCAAAGAAGTATTAGAAAGAAAAACAAGTTTTTTCTCTGGTAATACAGCAAATTTTATTTGTTTGGTTGTGCTTGTCCCCTGAGAAGTATTAGAAAGAAAAAGAATATAGAAGTGAATCAAAATATATGCATAACAACTAGAAGAAAGTTGAAAAGCAGCTGCACACATGATATGGTTTTTCGGATCGGTAAAGCTTGATATGGTTCATAATATATAGCCCATCTGATTTCCTTTTCCCTTTCTCCCTCTTTCTTGGACGATGTTAACATGGAACCAAAATCCAAACTACAGCCACAAAGAAGTTACCCTTACCATGTCTGCAGTAAGAGGAGTTTTGTACCTCATGGCGGCTTGTTAAAGATAGCGTTTCCTTTTTCTTTTTTTCTTTTGTAGTCTTTAAAGATGATGGTTCTAAAATTTCACCTAGGTTCATCAAAGTATGCATGCATGTTCAGTCATCTATGATACTTTTTGGTCCATTTCAAGCAAAAGTTGTATAGAATCATTGATCAGCATTTCAAGGAACGTTTCAGGAAAGGCATTTAAAAGAAGAAGAAAAATACTCACTTGTGGTTCACGAAAGGCTCACTGAAGGTCACTCACAAGTTGTTTCCAAGTCAGTTAGAACAATTTTAACAAATCCATTATGAAATCAAGTGAGCAGGAGAGTTGTAGTTGATATCACAATAAATTGCTAGTAAAACAAAAGTCCATCTTGCAGAACCACAGATTTAGAAACTTATATCATTTTAGAGTTGATTTATCTATACGTTGAGCCACAAAAGGGAAGTCAAAGAACAGAGCAAGGGCTAATATTAAACATGTCCCAAAGATACACATAAGCTTATCTTTAGAGCAAAATCCTAAACAAGATTGTACTATGCCAAATAAATACAGAAATAAGCTTCAACCAACCCGCACACAAGCTGTTTCTAATAAAGCTTGAGCATGTCATCCCTAGGCTTTTGATCTTTCAATATGTATGAATTCAACATCATTGACAAGCATACCAAATAAAGTTCTGGGCAATCTATGCCTAGCAGATCAAGAAAACTCAAACTAGAACTAAGATTCAGCTTGTCTCAATTACTTGGCAATTGAGCTTGAATGAGCATGCCATGGACCTAACAAAAGCATTTCAAGAATGTCACAGAAGCAACTAATTGATTCACATTACATAAGTATGCTCTAAAGCTGCATTGAGTATGGGGGTCAAAGAGCTCACAAATGTCAGAAATATCCATACAGCTTTTCCAGAAATTCCATGCACATCAAGAATGGGAGCGTGACCGCACAAACTCTTCTAGTCTGTCCCACACCTCAAGCGCCGCAGTTCGGTCTTGGTGTCGCTTATTCTTGCTAATCTGCATTTAAGAAATGTAAATTATCTTGAATGCTAACAAACCAAAGCAAGCAAAGAAATCAATGTGGAAGACAAAGTTATGCTCAATCCCATTCAACAAACGAAATCTTTTGACATAAACAATATCAAAATAACAAACCAGCACAAGTGAATTATACTCACCGAGATGATCTTTACATTCCACTGCTTCACAGTCTTCGCAGACTCCAAACTATCATCTTCAAAGCGCATAAAAAATCCTAGAACTGCATACAGTTTAACATACAATATCCCAATCAGCCCAAGTTCAGTTTAGAAAGCACAGACAAATAATCCATACAAAAGGAATAATTTTTTGTGCAATTGCTCAAGTTGAATACAACTTAATCCTACCACCCTTCCAAAACCTAGAAAATGAAAAAGCAAGCATACCCACAATGCAAAATCGAAACCCTCACTTCCCAAAATAACAACTGATGATCATTTCATGTGAATTGAAATTTTCCTTTTGATGCCACTTACTCTTATTGAATATCTCGACATGGTCCTTGAACGGCCAGTCCTTGAACTGCCACTCCTTCCCCAACACGAAAACGGCTACGACCCGATCCCAATCATCAGCCTTGAGCGCCGAGGGCTTGTCTCTGACCTCGTAGGCCGTGACCACTCTATCCCTACTAAACTTCTTCTGCACCGTCACACAGTCGGGCTTGGTCCCCTTCATCTGCTTTACCTTCACGTCAGTAGGTATGAACACGCCATCCTCCAAGAATTCCTTCACATTGTAAATCGTTATCAGCGTCTGAAACGCGCTGGGCACCAGAATTATCGGCACCCCTTCACCGATCTTGCTCCCCTTCAAGTGCATCTTGGGCTTCGGCGTCGCGTCATAACCCGATTCGTCCCCGTACCGGGTCTCCTCCGAACCCATGAGCCGACTCTTGGCGACGAGCCCGTCTTTCCTCTGCTGCGACTCTATTCGTTGCCGCTCCTCCTCGCGCTTCGTTGACGCCACTAATACGCTGTAGAAGTCCCTCTGCTTGCATTCCAGAAGCGATTCCCGGTCCTTCAGCGGCCGCTCCATCGCTTGGATCATCTTCGTCGAAGAGAGATCCGCATTTTGAGCCGTAGGCTCGCTGAAGTCGTCTACAGCGTTAGGATTCGGCGCGGTGGACTCGGAGGGGATAAGGGAGGAAGCGAGGGGCAAATCGGGGAATCTGCTGTTGAGGTTGAGGTTGATGGTGTTCGGGGGGACGAGGAACTCGATGGCATCAGAAGACGAGACCTTGCCTTGGAGGTACTCAAGCAGAGGTTTGCGGTCCGGTAAAGTGACGGCTGGGATCCCCTGCGTGCGAGCCTTCTGGATGTACTCGATGTGCTTCACGTGGTGGTTCCTGACGAAATACAGAAGGGTCTCCAGGGTGTAAAGGCTGCCTTGTTTGGACCGGTAGGCGGTCTCGGCGGAGCATGGGAAGGAATAGTCCGAGCCGAAACGGAACTCGTCGTTGAGCCGGACGATCCTGTCCAGTTCGCCGCGGATAGTGTAGTCGCGGAGGGCCGAGAGGGGGTCCATGCCCGAATCAGCGAGCGAGATCAGATGTAGTGGCTTGAATTGTAATTAGGTCGGGGAGTATAGGGTTTTGCGGGAAGATTGGACGACATGGCTCGAAGGAGCGATTCAGCAGTGTATATAGGGAGAGACAATACGAAGAACTCCCATCTGATAGAATTTCTGAGAAACGACCGTCATTTGCTGTTTCAATGACGATAGGGTTTTAGCAAACGACAGATTATTTACTACCGTTTTTAATTGGGTAATGGCGTTTGGAATATCTAATTGATTGGAATTTTTTTTTTAACTTAATAGGAAAAACTTTATTTTATTTTAATAAAAGATTTTACAATTGTGAGTCTGTGATGTAATAAATTTATGAAAATCTAAAGTATAAACCAAATTACTTAATTGTTTAGGGCACATTAACATAAAAATTTCTTTATGACGAATATAAACATCTATATCCTTCTTGTTACGTTGTGAATTTTGTTTGTTTCTTTGTTTGTTTCATTCCAACATAGGGGTAGTGAAGTTTGATGATCTCCAATGGCCAACGACATCCACACTCCCCATTGGGGGTTTCGTCCAATACCAATCTATCAGCCGGTCCAAGAATTTGTCTAAAAGAAAAGTGCATGCTACACATGTGAGGGTAACTTGCGCGCATAAATTCTACACGCTACCGCGTAGAGACATTTGCTGCTGCCACGCACGGCATTTCTAGGCTTAGCATCTCTGATGGCTTCAGGTGCTTGTCTAGACACTTCTAACTCGAGCCACTACAATCGTATTTTATATTTATTTTCAGAATTTTATGTTTAATATTTTATTTTATGTTCAGATTTATATTTCGTAGTAATAAAAGAAAGGAATACTTCCTTCTATTGGAAAATTATTAAATATATATTTTTTATAGGAAATAAAACCATTCATTTAAGAAACAATGTTGTTCAATCTAGATGATTTGTAAGATATCGTCTAAAAAACACCCCACTACATACAGATATCATCTAAGTTCCAAGTAAATTTTGCTAGTTTATGGGCTTGCCTCTTTCCATCCCTTGAAGTATGAACTGGACAAATTTGAAATAACTTCATTAAATTCCTCACCTCCGTTATAAGGTTGCCAAGAATTGATAAAGAATTTCCAGATGCATTTATGGCATTAACCATCATCAAATACTCATTTCTAACATAAAAATATCAAATCCCTTGATGCACACAAAGCTGGAGATCCCTTAACACTGCCAACAATTTCACTCTAGTAGGATCCCCGGCACTTCTTTCTCTTTCTTTGAAACTGGCAAACTGCTATGATAACTTCTCCTTTATAATCCCTTAAGAGTAAAGCTTGGAGCGGAGTGAGTTTAAAAGATATTTTTGCACCAGCCAATCCTAACCCGCCACATAAGCAATTCTAAGCTAAACCAGTGATCCCACCCGCATCAAACCAAATCGACTTCTCCTCCCTATCTTCCCGAAGTGCCTCTCTCCCTTTCTCTTCCCGGATTCCACGTGCTCCGACTAATCCAAGAAATGGAGAAATACTTAAAAAAAAATTACTTCTGTTCTTCACGGAATTTTGGAATGTTTGGAGTTGTTGTGAAAACAACTTGGGATTTAGGATTGATGGGAAAAATCTTCTTGTTTTCTTTCTTCCGTTCAGAACGTTAATACTTTTGCTTCAAACATTTATACTCTTTTTATAAGTTGAACGAAGGGCTGCTTTTAACTTTTTCATTTCTTTGGTTCAGTATTTTCTTAGTTAATTTTTTCGCAATTTACTTGTTCAGGCCAAAAAAACCTTGATATATTGTCTTCTCAAGTGTCTTCGTAACTTTCAGTGATTTTTATAACAGTGCTATTTTGATGAAATACTGCACCTTTATTTTGAATAGGATTATCGAGAAGTGAAAGTCTCTTATGCAAAATGCCCAAGGCTTTCATTAATGGAAGATGGGGAGGGATCGGGAGATTTTCCGAATGGGCTAGGGGTTCTACTTCTTCATCTTTTTAATTGAGGGCAGATAGAGGAGGGAGAGGAAGAAGAAAACAGAAAGAGGGCTTTGGTTTGGTTACTTGGTATACGCGGATTCACCACTCTTTATGTGGAATTGCTTACGTGTTAGTTTGGGAATGGTTAGCGTGAAAACTATTTTCACACCGATCCTGTTTGAAGCTTGTTATGGTTTTCTACCCGAGTTCTTTTAGACTTAGAAAAATATCACAGATTCAGTTTATGAAAAACTTTATGAACAGAACAAGATCGTGACAAGAAAATAAAACAGCATGCAAGAAATCAAAATAACAGAAAGCAGTAAGGAAGAAAGGAAGAAACAACACCAAGATTACGTGGTTCGACCCTAGCGGTCTACATCCACAGCAGGAACGGCCTCAGTGCTTTTATTGATCATCAACCTTCACAGAGAAGTCTCAGTACAATTCTTCACCGTTCCTTCTGTTCAAATCAGTGTTTAAAATCCACTGATTCTATCACAGAACGAACCCTAGAAAAAAAAACCTAGAGGACTCTCTCAAAATCGCCTCTCTCTCAGTCTCGGATTACAGAAGCAGATCACAAAATGAATTAGGGCAACAGTTCCCATCTTAAGCATATATATATATACAAAATCAGATGACAACACGTGTCATAAATCGAACGGGCCAGAGAGACAGTGGAATCCAGCTAGTGGCATCACGAGGTCAGCACATGACTCAGCTGTGCACAGATCCGAGTTCCCTTGCCATCACAGGTGTCACCAAGCCAGCCATTGGATCAGAAGAAGATTAATTAAATGAATGACACAATCGGTAATATAAATTACAAATCTCCACCTTGGCAATCATTTATATCACCAAGATTATATCAAAGCTCATCATTGGCTGTTCCTGCACCTGTCCCCCTATTAGGGACAGTCCCCTGATTCCATACACACTAAGTCCAAGCAGTGCTTGAACTTGGACCAAGGAAGTGATTTCGTCATCATATCAGAGGGGTTTTCCTCAGTTGTAACCTTCTCCACACCCACTAACTTTGATTCTATAACATCCCTAATAAAATGAAACCTTATATCAATGTGCTTAGACCTTTCATGGTAGACCTGATTTTTGGCTAAGTGAAGTGCACTTTGATTATCACAGTGTACAGAAATGTTACCATTAAAAATACTTAGCTCATTTGAAATGCCTTTTAACCATATGGCCTCCTTTATGGCTTCAGTCAATGCTATGTATTCAGCCTCTGTTGTGGACAGAGCCATAACAGATTGGAGGTGTGCCTTCCAACTAACTGCTCCCCCAAAAGCAGTAAACACATACCCAGTTAAGGACTTCCTAGTGTCTGTGTTCCCAGCAAAATCAGAGTCTACAAAACCAGTTAACTCTCCACCCTTCACAACATTTTTTTCCAAAACAAAGTCTTAAGTTAGTAGCACCAGACAGGTACCTCAGAACCCATTTAATGGCATGCCAGTGGGGTTTTCCAGGGTTTCCCATAAATCTACTAACTACACTCACTGCATAGGTCAGGTCTGGTCTAGTACAGACCATTGCATACATTATACTTCCCACCATGCTAGCATAAGGAATCTTTTGCATAAAACTGATATCAGAATCAGTTTTAGCAGCCTGATCTATTGAGAGTTTAAAATGTTGGCCTAAAGGTGTGATTACAGATTTTGCATTATCCATACCAAATCTTTTAAGAACCTTAGAAATGTAATTTTTCTGGGACAAATATAACAGTCTGGAGTCTCTGTCCCTAACAATTTCCATTCCTAATATTTTCTTAGCAGGGCCCAGGTCTTTCATATCAAACTCAGATTTTAACATGCATTTGACTTCATCAATTAAAACTGTATCTTTACAGGCTAACAGCATGTCATCTACATATAATAAGAGATAAACAAAAGTTCATTTTTCTTCCCTATAATAGACACAACTATCATAACAGTTCCTCTTAAAATTATTATTAATCATGTGAGTATCAAACCTCTTATACCACTGCCTAGGTGATTGTTTAAGGCCATATAAAGATTTCTTTAAGAGACACACATGATTATTATTAGTTTCATTAATGAAACCCTCAAGAGGCTGCATATAGATCTCTTCTTCAAGTTCTCCATGAAGAAAGGCAGTCTTAACATCTAACTGTTCCAAATGCAAGTTTTCAAAAGCTGTGTAGGCTAACAGTAACCTAATTGAACTGTGTTTAACCACAGGTGAGAAAATTTCATTAAAATCAATTCCTTCTCTCTGTGTGAAGCCCTTGGCTACAAGCCTAGCCTTATACCTGGTCCCTTCTGTTCCTGGTATGCTATCCTTTTTCTTGAAGATCCACTTGGATCCCACTAATCTGGTTCCTGGAGGTCTAGGTACCAGAACCCAAGTTTGGTTCTTATTAAGGGATTTCATCTCTTCTTGCATGGCTAATAGCCATTTAGAGGAATCCTTACTAGCCACTGCTTCCTTTTAAGACCTTGGTTCTTGGTAGACTATCTCATTAGCTACAGTCAAGGCAAAAGCTGTAAGCTCAACCTGTCCAAATCTTTGAGGAGGTTTAATAACCCTCCTCTTTCTGTCTTTAGCCAGATTCCAAGAATTGGCTCCACCTTGACTGGGTTCTCCTAAGTCTTGATCCTCAGAGTTACTCTCTCTCTCTGGCTCTGATTGGGTGTTAACATGCTCCACCTCAACCTGAGATTCCTCTAAAGACTGGTCATTATCCTGAACTGATTTATCTTCATGTACCCGAGCCATTTGTGACTCATTAAAGGTCACATCTCTGCTCACAATACACTTATACCTTCCAGGTCCATCTACCCAAAGTTTGTAACCTTTAACCCCTTCAGGATAACCTATAAAGATGCACTTTACTGCCCTAGGTTCCAATTTATCAGTTTTTGAATGTGCACAGGCTACACATCCAAAGACCCTTAGATAGTCATAACTGGGAGGTTTCCCAGTCTACAGCTCCTGTGGAGTTTTGAACCCTATAACAGAGGAGGAACACCTATTAATTAAGTGTACAGCAGTGGTAGCAGCTTCTGCCCAAAATGTTTTGGGCAATCCTGAATTAGAGAGCATGCATCTAACTCTTTTTAAGATGGTTCTGTTCATTCTTTCAGCTAAGCCATTCTGTTGGGGGGTTTCCCTCACAGTTTTGTGTCTTAGAATTCCTTCCTCCTGACAAAACAGGTTAAACTCATTTGACAGGAATTCTAGGCCATTGTCTGTCCTCAGAACCTTAAGCTTTCTGCCTACTTGATTTTCAACCAGAGATTTCCACTCTTTAAATTTGCCAAAAGTATCACTCTTGTTCTTTAGGATGTATATCCAGACCTTCCTAGAGTAATCATCTACTAAGGAGAGGAAGTAGCTTCCTCCACTATGTGAGTTTACCCTTGCAGGTCCCGAGAGGTCAGAGTGGACATAGTCCAGGGTTTGTTTAGTATTATGAATTGCAGACTTAAAACTGACCCTCTTTGCCTTTCCATAGATACAATCTTCACAAAAAGGCAAATTTCCTAGGTTCTGATTACTCAGCAATCCCTGTTTTTGAAGTTCTGTAAGCCCCCTTTGACTTACATGTCCCAGCCTTCTATGCCATAGTACAGATTCATTTTTTATAGAACTCTGTGTAGGGGATGCTTCCCCAACAACAGTTTTTCCCAGAAGGGTATACAACCCATTCTTGATAACCCATTTCATTATAACTAAGGAACCTTTAGTGACCCTAAGAACCCCTGCCTCAGATTTGAAGGTGTAGCCTGATTGATCAAGCATACCAAGAGAAATTAGATTTCTCTTTAGTTCAGGTATAAACCTGACCTCCTCTAACAATCTTTCAATTCCATCATGCATCTTGAGTCTAACAGACCCCAAACCCATGATCCTGCAGGACTTATTGTTTCCTAAGATTACATGTCCACCATTCAATTCAGAGAATGACTCAAACCATTCTCTGATTGGACACATATGAAAGGAGCAGCCAGAGTCCATTATCCACTCTGTTCTTGAGTCCACTTCACTCACTGTAAGCACTTCAGCACTCTCATAACCATCTAACACCACAGAGGCATCCCCTGCCTCTTTAGACTTGTTACCTAGGTTAGGTTTCCTCTCAGGGCAATCTTTCTTGAAGTGCCCTTCTTTATGACAATGAAAGCATTTAAAGTGTTTTCCCTTTGATCTTGACCTTGATTTCTTGTTTTCATTCTTGCTTTTCTTTTCTCTCTTCTCTGTTCTTCCCCTAACAGACAGACCTTCCCCTTGATTCTGTTTGTTATCACACCTATTTTGAAGTTCCCTAGTATGAAGTACTGATTGGACTTCATCCAGTATCAAAGAATCTCTCCCATACATCATGGTTTCTTTTAGACTTAGGTATGAAGAGTCCAAGGAACTCATTAGGAGGATAGCTTGATCCTCATCCTCCACCTTAATATCTATATTGGCCAGGTCAAGTATGATTTTGTTGAACTCATCAAGATGCTGTCCTATTGGTGTACCAGGGGTCATCTTGAGAGTATACAGTTTGGTTTTCTTGTGTAGTCTGTTAGCTAGGGATTTTGTCATGTATAGGTTTTCTAGCTTCAGCCAGATACCCGCGGCCGTGTCCTCACTGGCCACCTCTCTCAAGACTTTATCTCCTAAAGAAAGGATTAGGGCACTGTGAGCTTTCTGGAGGATGTCCTTATGGACAGCCTCCTTGTCTTCCTCTTTCGAGGAAGAGCCCTTCTTCTTTTCCCCAAGGAGAGCATCCTGTAGTCCATGTTGGACTAAGAGTGCCCTCATCTTAATTCTCCATAACCCGAAATCATTTTCCCTCATAAATTTTTCTATGTCAAACCTCATGGTCCCCATGAACCTAGGCTCTGATACCACTTGTTATGGTTTTCTACCCGAGTTCTTTTAGACTTAGAAAAATATCACAGATTCAGTTTATGAAAAATTTTATGAACAGAACAAGATCGTGACAAGAAAATAAAGCAGCATGCAAGAAATCAAAATAACAGAAAGCAGTAAGGAAAAAAGGAAGAAACAACACCAAGATTACGTGGTTCGACTCTAGCGGTCTACATCCACGGCAGGAACGGTCTCAGTGCTTTTATTGATCATCAACCTTCACAGAGAAGTCTCAGTACAATTCTTCACCGTTCCTTCTATTCAAATCAGTGTTTAAAATCCACTGATTCTATCACAGAACGAACCCTAAAAAAATAATCCTAGAGGACTCTCTTAAAATTGCCTCTCTCTCAGTCTCGGATTACAGCAGCAAATCACAAAATGAATTAGGGCAACAGTTCCCATCTTAAGCATATATATATACAAAATCAGATGACAACATGTGCCATAAATCGAACGGGCCAGAGAGACAGTGGAATCCAGCTAGCGGCATCACGAGATCAGCACATGACTCAGCTGTGCACAGATCCAAGTTCCCTTGCCATCACAGGTGTCACCAAGCCAGCCATTGGATCAGAAGAAGATTAATTAAATGAATGACACAATCGGTAATATAAATTACAAAGCTTTTCTCATCCCTTAAAACTACTCCAAGTCCAACCGCATCTCTATTCTAATCTTTGAAAATGGCACCATATCCATTTAACTTCAATACACCTTCCCCTGCCTTAACCCATTTGTGCTGCACCTTTTATTTTGTTGTTTAAGCTCAATAACAAAGATGTGTCACTCTCATTTTATCAGATGATATTAAAATGGTTTATATAAATATCAAATCTTGATGGCGTACTATCTTTCAATAGGATATATGTACTAAGCGATCATACACCAAAATTACCAAATAAAATACTCATTTTAAACAAGATATGCATGTCTAGTAAGTCATGACATAATAAAAGGGGCTAAGATTACTTAAATATTAAATCTTGATGGCATGCTATCTTTCGATAGGATATGTCTTGTATTTGAATATAAACTGAACATATGGTCAATTTGAACTGGTAATTTAATCTAGGTGTACTGTGGTGACTGATTTGATTCGTTTACTGACAAGAGAGACGATTATACTACATGGTTCGTCCAGTATTAATCACAAAAAAGAGAATTATGTCACAAGGTTTAGTCTAATATTATGTTGATCCCAACGCCAGCTCAATAAATTAAAGGGTCTAAGGTAAAATTTTTTATTGAGGTATTTTCCTTTTTGATTAAAGTAAAATTAAATTAAATAATTTTAATTTTTGCAATATATTTTTATTTAAAAATAATGCCTATCGTTTGCGTAAAATTATTAATTAAGATTTACTCTACCTTTTTAACTAATAACTAACTTAATCTTAATTAAAAAAAATTAATTTGGAAAAGATTTTATCAAACCTAACTAGTTTTATAAGACATGCTCTTGAGTTTAAGGGATCGTTTGGGAACACAATTATTTTTATGTATTCTCAAATATTTTCAAATTTAACTTTTTTTTTCTTACTCAAAATCTAATAAAACATCTTAATTCAATTTATTTCACTACCATACTAGATATTTTGAGGTATTCTTAGTATCTAAAAGAGACCTATAAGCAATTATAATAATCATCGTCAATAAAGTTCTATAAAAAAAAAATGAATCCTTGCCTCTTCAAAGAATCATACAAAATTTTTTATGAATATTGAAAAATTAGATCTTGTTATTTATAATTCTCACATTATATATTAAACTAATAATGATAAAAAAAAATGTATTCTTATAAAGAGAGTACTTGAAATAATTGTTATATGAAATACTTTTGAAACTAACAATGACATATAATATCTATCTAATAATTTTGTTCTCTTAATAAATTAATTAATTTTTTTAATTGAATTTAAAAAAATACAATTATAGTTTAAACTTATTGTGAATGGGCCTTTTGCTATTAAGGGGTCTTAGGCAATTGTCTAATTTGCCTAAGACAAGAGTCAGCCCTGGTCGATCTGTATGCAAAACAATGCATGTCTGGAATGTTATATTGTTGGATCCCTAAATGTGTTACTGAGCTCTCCACCATCTGTAAATTTTTATGAACATTTTGAGTACATAATGGGATGGACTAACCCAATTATACATTAACAAAATCTAGCTAAGTCTGCATGTCACCTAACCCCAATAAGTAATATTAGTCTAGTTTTCCTACTTTAAAACCCAAAAGGGCAATAAGTAATTGGTTTATCCTCTCTTGACTTAAGAGAATGAATATTCTGGATTGTCTTCCTTACCAATGTAGCAGAGGAGTCAGGAGAGTCCATCTTATATGATATGTAAATATGAGAGTACAAATGAATATCCCTGTGACCAAGGGATTTACACAGCTGTACGTATATACAAGTCAAAAGATATAATAGATCCTAGCTAAAGTTATGGGATTGAGTGCTGGATTAGCTCTTTGAATCAGGTGTTTTGTAATTGGAAACTTCCTTATTATCTCTAAACAAACACTATTTCCATTTTTTTTTATAACAATTTTATGAAAACAGGAGAAATCAATGTCATTTTATAATTAATACAGATGTACTAGAAAATGAATATGTTGCTTTCTTCTTCTTCTCCCATTGTTGTGATGTCTTTTCAATGGTTTAACATGATCAATATTGATTTTAAGATTCTACAAACTTCAACAAGGAATTATCTTGTTCAAAGTATATATAAATTGGTTTAGGCTTTCAAGCACAGATGGATGTAAATCATTTGTTTACTTTCCTCTTTGTTCCGACCCAAAATGGTCATACCTGGAGTTAGACATGAGAAACAACCAAAGTTTCATGAGTTTATGGTGGGGATAAAACATATGTTGACATATGGGAACTTTCATTCTCTCGCCTAAGAAGAATGAGGCTTTTTTCTGATGTATGTCTATATATAATGATGCAAATGATCCCTTTTTTTCTTTTTTCCTGATCTGTCAATAACCCTCCCAATGCCAATATATTGATCATTAAGCAAATACACACGTAAATGCAAAGTCACTGACTGCTCAAAAAGA
The DNA here is from genome assembly GCA_036898215.1 of Platycarya strobilacea. Taxonomy (NCBI): domain Eukaryota; kingdom Viridiplantae; phylum Streptophyta; class Magnoliopsida; order Fagales; family Juglandaceae; genus Platycarya; species Platycarya strobilacea. Next base: position 40,184,735 of record CM072545.1, on the reverse strand, counting down.
TCAGTACAGATTATCGCAGTCTTGTCCCACATTGCCTGCACGGGAGGAGCACCTGTATGAGTTGGATAATTAAAAACGAAGCATGGATTAAGTTGAAACTCATACCTTTCTCGGCCTTTTGGCTAAGATCAAGTGTAGTATCTGTTCTTATCAGTTTAATATCTGATATGTGAGCCATCGGCTCACGCGATATTAAATTTTATTTTTTTAGGGGGAAGGCCCGCCTCAGCAGCTTGCTGCTGGGGCCTTTGAGCGTCGCCCAAGCGTTGCACTAATGCTTGGGCCTGGCGCACCCCACCCAATCCAATACAAACGATTTTCAGAGCTCTAAAGAATTCTTATACATTACTGCTACCTATTGGTATGACTGCCCTATAAATTCCCGCTTTTCCAAGCCAAATAGACAGCTTCCCTGAGAACAGCTAGCGTTGTTACCATGAAAGAAGGGACCCTAAATTTCCAATCTTTCATGTTTTTCCCTTCCAACATTTCTATTGTCACTTTTTCGCTAATTCAACTACAGCTTTCTTTCACAGCCAGATGCAGTGCTGCTCCAACCAAATCAAACCCAGCTTTTTTTTCCCTTTTTCTGGTGGGCGGCCCCCATTTTTATGGATTGCCCTTCACAGCACGTTAACTTTAAGTTACTACGTGATGTCAGAGTGCTCTTATGACTTACCTCCTTTTTCTTTTTCACTTTTTTCATGGTTGTTGGAGACTAGAGAGAGAGTATGCGGGAGACTAATAACTATATTCTAATTTTTAAATCATAGATAATAATCATTGTTATCGCATTTTCCACGGAGAATGGAGGTTGCTGATTTTTAAACACTCCCAAACATTAATTATGCAGGTCGGACCAATTACAAGCCTTTTTTTTTTGGGGGGGGGGGGGGGGACAACTTTGATGCATTGAGCAATTAAAGTACTATATTTTTCGATGAAATAAACGAACTTTCCAAATTACAATTAGTAGGTTTGCAAATTGGTAGGCAGCAACACCTCTAGGCAATTGTTCCCACCATTGAAATGGCGGCGGAAACGGAGCTCAATCTTTCAAAAGTCACACTCCGGCCATATAAAGTTTCCGACATTGAGGACTTCTTGATGTATGGTGGAGATGAGAAAGTGACACGGTTCACCCGGTGGAACACCTTCTCCTCCGAAGAAGAAGCTCTCTTCTATATCAAGGACTATTGCATTCCACACCCTTATTGCAGATCCATATGCATAGACGACCGTTCAATTGGGTTTATCATCATCACGCCACAGTCCAGGGACGACCGTTGCCGGGCAGACGTCGGATACGCCTTGGCTGCTCAGTACTGGGGGCAAGGCATAACAACTAGAGCAGTGAAGATGGCCATGACTGAAGGGTTGAGAGAGTTCCCAGATGTGATTAGGTTTCAAGCTTTAGTTGAATTAGATAACATGGCTTCTCAGAGGGTTTTGGACAAACTTGGGTTCCTCAAGGAAGGTGTCATGAGACAGTATAGCTTCAATAAAGGTAAGGCCAGGGATATGGTCATGTACAGTTATTTATCTACTGATGGTCCTATGCCTTGAACTGTTCCTTCTCCAGCCTTCAGCTTATATTAAAGCCACCAAAGTTTCATAACGTGTATCTGATACGATTGTTTGTTCTTTTCAATTGTTACCAATGTCATATATCATATTTAGTACCAAAGGGAAATGATGCATCGACCAGATCTAAAAAAAAAGAAGTGTGAGATTATATAAAAAATATGTGTTTGATCATACTGGGTAGTGGAAATACAATGAGGTGTTGTTGGAACAGAACCGTCAACATACTGGAATAAATGAGTCCCATAGCATTGAATATGGAGTTCTCTGGTAGGGTGCTTGAAGAGTTCCCAAGGTATGATGAGGATTTGAGACTTTGGTAGATGTGGAAAATAAGGGAACTCTAAAAGGAGGCTATGGTGTTCAATATACATGATTGTCTGATTGACCTGCAAAATCTGCAATTAAAATTAGATTAATTGTCACCCAAACATGTATTGATCATGTCTAGACAACAAAATATTCTTCCCAGAAGCTATTCCATTTATGAAATCCTTTAAATCAGAAAGTGTTTGGATTCTTAATATTATTTCCAGATCAAATATAAAAGTTTGTTAACATCTAATGGATTTTCGCTGCTCCACATATGACATTCTTAATTAATACAGAAGTCTTTGGATTCCTAAAGATATTATCGGATCACTTTAATACGTGAAAGTTTGTTGGCATCTGACAGATTTTATGGTGAAGTTGGGGCATATTCGAATGCGCAAATGCTAACATAAGAGTCTAGTCCCACATAGGGAAAGCGCCAAGAGGGCCAAGACGAGTGGTGTCATATAAAAAAGATCAAGTGGGGAAGAGAAAGTTCATACCTTTCTCGGCCTTTTGGCTAAGATCAAGTGTAGTATCTGTTCTTATCAGTTTAATATCTGATATGTGAGCCATCGGCTCACGCGATATTAAATTTATTTTTTTAGGGGGAGAGTCCACAATAGTATCTTGCTACTGGCCGGGCTCTCGAGCGTCGCCCATGCGTTGCACTAGAGCACGGGCCTGGCGCATCCCACCAAAATCAAGCTCAAATATTCTTTCCACTCGACTGGTTCAAGCTTTCGGCCCTGATCCTTGTGATTCCGAAAGGTCGGTTGGTAGCTTAAAGTCGTGTGTTTGAATGGCAGTTTGTTTTTAAACGTGGAAGGTAGACGGGTAAATAATATAATGTTCGTGTAAGAGTGTGCAAAACAAAATTAGTTTGAGAAAATTTTATTTTAAAATGAGTTACGAAAGTCACTTTTTTTTTAAGATGAAATTCACCACTATTACTAATAAGTAATAATCATCTGCATGGGTACAAGCAAGAACGGAATTAAGATTTGATATTTGAGAGGTGATTGAAAAAATATATTTATGTATAAATATAAATAATATTTTTTTTTGTACGTAATTATATATTAAAACAGCAATTATATGTCATAAAACTGCATACAAAAAATACACGTCCAGCAATTCACTAAATTCAATATCAACACAAAAAATTTAAATAAAAAAATTTCAAAAAAAAAATCTGAAAAGATTAATAAAAATTCCAAAAAAAGCATAAATTGAATTCAATAAACAAGAATAACACAATTAATAATTCAAAGCAATTAATATTGAAGCAACGATTGAGAGAGAATTAGGCTAAACATAATGAATTAATTATTTTGAGAATATTTTCATTATATAATCTCTTCTTTTATTTTTTGAATTAATTTATATTTTAATTTAGTTTATAAATTTGGATTAAGCTAATATAAAGCATAAATAAATGACATTTTTTTTTAAAGATATTACAAATATCAAAAGATATGAAGATGTCATTGATAATTATAGAAAATATTTGAAATGAATACAAAATATTAAAAAAATATAATATTTAGATGATATGAAGGAAAAATAGATAAATTAATATATGATATATTATAAAACTCAGATTATAAAATAGAAAAAGTAGATTTTGATTATGTCTTTTAAAGGATATAATAAAATAGCCATTTGGGAGAAACTTTCATTATATATATAAAAAAAAAATTATATATCTATATAGTATTTAAATTTTTTCAAAAATTTAAATTTGTTTTTAAGTTTTACTTCCAAAATACAAAGAATAATGAAGTCAAAAACAAATTTATTTGACTAATTTTATTATCCATAAACGAAATTAAACTCTAAATATTTTTAAATTTTGTTATTTAACTAAGAGCTTAATTGAATATATTATCTATAAATGAATAGATTTTAATAATAAGTTTTAAAATAATGAAAATTTTTGAAAGAGAGAGAACCTCAAAATTGGCTTCTAGAATCTATAAAATTTGTTTAACAATGGATCTAAGATACAATGACTTTTTATTTTTTATATTTTTTATAATCTGATATGAATATATATATATATATATATATATATTAAACCTGTTATCAACTAACAAATAGGTTGGACTTAGTCCAGCTGTTACGATGAGGGTTCCCAACCGGTGCGATTCTGTGCCCTTCGGCTTTGAGGACCCCAGGTCTGGCCGCATGAAATCAATTAAAAACCCATCTCTTTATGTGGGAATGACTCAAACCCTGGCCCTCTGGGTAAATCAAAGGGACGCGCTATACCAAAGCTAGTCAAAGCCTTATAGTTAGCATATAAATTCAAAATATAATAAACTCATATTGGATCTTCTCTCTTTCCAAAGTAATTCACAAGTTTCAAAATAAATTCTCAAAAATATTATTAATAATAAATATAAAATATTGTTATAAAACTAAAAAAAAAATTATTATTATAAAAGAGAAATAAGAAACTCTTTAGAACTCTTAAGAATTAAAACTTTTATTTCTCTCTATATTTTTTTTATGAATTTCATTACAACTAAACTCTTATTTATAGGTCTTGAAATTAATATGCAAGTTATTATTCAAGTCACTATTATAAATTACTATATAAAATTTAAAATAATAGTGGTGAAATCATTCACATAATTTTAATAGTGAGACAGGAGGCTGCACCCATCGCACCTATGCAATTCATTACAAATATATAATATTTTAAAAATATTTCCAAACAGATACGGGGTTTAGAAGGTTAGATCCGGATTTGGGCAAGAGTATTTTAACCCTTTTATGCTTTGAAGTGACCACCCCGCGAACTTTCACAATGTGGAATGCCCTGCCCTGAAAAGAAGAAGGCTTTTTAGAATCCAGGTAAAGCTGATTTCCACTCTGTTTTTATCTTTCTGTTCATTACACTGTTGATTCTTCAAAAGTAATTGAAATATCATCATACTTAGAATCTTTCGCTTGCATAGACCCTACGATTGTGAAAGATATTAACATTCAAACTTTATTTTTTATAGATGGAAATCAAACTGCGTCCCTATGAATTATCTGATGTGGATGACTTCATGGAATGGGCATGCGATGATGAAGTAATTCGAACGAGCAGGCTAAGGCACTACACCTCAAGAGAAGATGCACTTGTTTATCTTCAGGAAGTTGCCATACCCCATCCTTGGTACAGGGCCATATGTTTGGAGGAAACTCCGATTGGATTTATATGCGTCAAACCAGGGTCTGCCAATGAGAGATGTAGAGGTCTCATCAGCTTTGCTCTTGGTTCAAAGTACTGGGGCAAAGGTATAACCACAATGGCAGTGAAAATGGTTATGTCTACTGTGTTTCAAGAGTTTCCAGATACGGAGAGATTGGAAGGCTTTGTTGATGTGAATAATAAGGCCTCCCAAAGGGTTCTGGAAAAGGCTGGGTTTCAAAAGGAAGGTGTCCTTAGGAAATATTTAATTGTCAAAGGAAGGACTATTGATGTTACTATGTATGGCTATCTAAAACCCGACAACATTATTACTTGAAGGTTCTTTTTTTGTTGTCTTTATCATTTTGATGAAAATTTGTTCTTGAATTCGGCTTTGTTATTCGATCTTTGTTACAAAGGTTGATCTGTTAGATTCTATAATGGGTTTTAGACAGAAAAGCTCGACGGGCTTGACTACTGAAGATTCTCTTAAAGTCTTGTTTGACCTTGATGTTGAGGAATAAATTAGAGTCTTGGACATATTTATAAATAATATATAAATGTCTATTGTTAAACTAATTTTATAAGATGAGTTAGACTTATAAATTTTTTCTTCAGATCAAATCCAAGTAGGAAAGACAAATGAAGTAGATTCTGCGTTATTTATTGCTACACTTGTGAATTTTCCAAGCAAGAAATTCGTTCTGTTCCCAGTGTGATACTGTGATGTTGGATTTCCTTCCACTTCCAGAGCTTTGCCTCCATAATTTAGTTATAAGTTCGGCACAATTTTAGCAGAACACACTCAAAAAATTGGGGAAAGTTTGGCATAATAACAACAGCTGTTGAGAAAATAAGCAATCTGAACTATGCCATTCTTGTCAGTTTCCTTGTATAAATAGTTTAGAATTGAAAGTGTGATCATTTGCCACATTTTCATGCCATGTCCAACGAAGCTTGGTTAGGTAAAATAATGCAGAAAGTTGCTAGTATGAACAAGAGCCAGCCATTTGTCCTGCATTTGAAAAGCAATGAAGGAAGCCAGAACTACAAAATTATCGACAATAAAATAAAATAAAAACTACTTACCTTTCCACTATATAGTCATTGTTGAGGCCATAAAAATCGGTCAATAGGTCAAGGCAGGAAAATGAGTTATTCCCAGCCTACTAGAGCGAGTTGGGCTTCAATAGATGTCGTTTGGGGCCCCCGATGAGACTCCAGTGTGGCCATACATATGCGGATAGCAGATAAATAAATAGAGAAACATAGTATTTACGTGGTTCGACGTAAGACCTACTGCACGGGGGTTTAGGGAAAGGAATTCACTATTATGAATATTTTTACAGTCTCTCAAGTCTCTCACTGTACATGCATAATTCTATTGGTATGAGCTATTAGGTTCACCTAAGAAGACGAAACAGGCTATCCTGGAGAAGAGAATAATTATAGTTTAACCAGAGAGCCCCCCATCCAGCCTCCTTTCATCTTATTGTTGCCTTTTTTATATAAAAACTTTGATCTGGATATTATTTCTTGCGTGTGTCAGTTGCTTGTCTTTATTTTCTGTCTCTCAATATGATCTAGTCCACTCAACTCCCTTTTACTCTTGTCTTCTAGTACACTAAATAATAGGCCTGGGTCCTACTTGGGATATTTCACCCTCACAGAACCCCGCAAATTCTTACCAAAGACACTTTGATGGGAATTCTACAGTATCCGAAAATTGAGAAGGTGGTAGTTCGTCTTTCGAGCCTGAGATAAGAAAGACATAAAAACATGCAATACATATTTTATTAAGAAAATGTCGTAAGGTGTGTGAGGGTTTACGACCCCGCAATCCACAAGCAGTCATTGGCAGGAAACCAGGCGTGCGAGGGTTTACGCGCAAGCTTAGACCCAGGACTCAACCCCGCGATTCGCAAACATCCGAGAGTTGTCGAGTGTGCTTGGTAGGCGGATCACAAGCCACGAGATTATCATGGATGTGAGGACTTGACGAGTACGCTTGGGTATTGGACCTCAAGCCTTGACCCCTTGACGAACGAATCGTTGGGCTGATCATGGGTGGCCAGACGACCCCGCTACTAAACCTATCCCCGTATGACTAGTGGTGTGCTTCGACTTTGTACTGTGAAACAAATGTTTTCACATGCCACTGAGTCCGAGTGCTGAGTCCGAATTTGCATGTGCACAGTCAAAGTATAAAATTTGTCAAAATCGATTCCGTAATATCGCTGCATTTTGAGTTTCCATGATCCGAGGTAGCGAGTGACCTGTCCAATCAAATTAAAATAAAAAAGAAAATAGGCAAGTCCCAAATGAGATACTTGCTGTATGCAAATCAATGAATTTTCAAATGGATCAGGCGAGTTGTGTGAGTTGGGAACATAGCCCCCGTGTGTTTAGGCGAGCTGGCAAGAACCCAAAAGTGTAGTCCCGAGTGATGTGGTGATAGAGAGGTTTGTTCTGAGTTGGTAAATGGTAAGCCCGTGATGTGTACTGGGCAAGTGCCAAGAACTTGGCGAGCTGTGTGCTGTGAGTGGAGGGAAGCATGAGTGAGCATAAGGCTATTGTGTGCGCAGCTAGCCTCAAGAAGTGGTCTGTGCGAGTGGGTGAGATGGCGAACGTCTTAGAAGTGTTCTGGGCGAGGGGGTGTACGCTAGGAAGGAGAAAGTGAAGTGAGCTATGGGCGAGCTCAAGGTGGTGGAATGGGCGAGGGGTTTACATGGTTGATTACATCAAATGTGCTGGTGCATGTCCCAAGCCCGGGTAAGAGGTCCTGAGTTGGCGTACACCCCTGCAAAGGCGAGCTCGTGCAAAGGCGAGTCCCTAGCTTACATGGCGGAATCGTGAGCGGGTCAAGTAGCGAGACGGGCAAGTGCCATGGGCAAGCCATGAAGAAGATATGGCGAGCTGGCGGGCTGTGAGGTTGGCAAGAGTGTGTATCCGTGCTGCTTGGGATGTGGGTGGTCTATCCGAGAGGTGAGTGGCGAGCTTGGTATTCGAGGCGAGCACGGTGCCCGTAGGTGAGAGTTGGGCGAGCTGGTGAGCGTGATGTGATCCGTGGGCAAGAGTTGAGTCTCTACTGCCGCGAATGAATTGGCGAGCAGGGTTGGCAAGCCAAGGCTGCTACGGGCGAGCTGGCCAAGCCCCAGCTACTGGGGCGAGCTGGCGGGCCGTGAGTGGAGGGCAGCGAGTACTCGAGAGAGTGATCTAGGCGAGCCCAAGCTGCATGGCGTGAGGCGAAGCCATGCTAGGGACTCTAGCGACCAGGCACCCTGGTAGGCGGGCGATGGCCTCACCAGGGGCAAATGATGCCAGCGGCTTTAAAGGTGGCCGCCGACAGCCCATCCATGAAACGGATGGGCTGGGCACGGCATCCTTTCCGTGGGAGACATGTGAACTGGAGGATCCACTTCCGGCGAAGCCACCGGCAGGTGGCGCTCTAGATAGAGACAGACGGCGCCGATGACCATCATGGTGGGCAGCGCCGCCAGTCCCCCTTCCGGCGTGCTTGGGTTTGATTATCCAACCAATGCCGGAGCTTAATCCTCTTAGGAGCACTGTTCACAACATCCTCCAGCAGGACAGAAGCTACTGGCAGTCCCACAGGTAACCGTCGGCGGCTGTTTGAGGCCAAGCCACAGGACTTGCCTTGGTCCCATGGCCGCCCAGCATGCATGGCGCATGCCGACGTGCATATATGCACGTCCCATGTCTCTGATAGGTGGACGGCCGAGGTCCAACTTGTCAGAGACAGAAAATTCCGGCAGTCACAGTGATGACGTACTCCATGGAGGGCCCACAGGACTAAGGCCAGTCCTGTGGGTGCACGTCGGGTGTGCATGCACTGTGCATGCATGCCCGTGCTATGGGTCGTGAGCCCGCCATGGTAGCGAGCCCAGAAAATTCCGACGGTCACAATGGGACTGCCGGCAGAGCGCCGCGAGTCCCTGGACGCCCGCCCATAAGAAACTGGGTGCCGTGCCCATGTGCTGTGTATGGCACTGTACAGTGCCATGCACACGTGACTACACTAAGTGCACAGTACTTTTCCAAGTCCAGTGCACGTGGTTTGTCTGTATGCACTGTGCTATGAGTGTGTTCGCCTGGCTCTTACCTGGCGGGCTTGTATACATATGTTATTTTTGCATAATAAAAATAATAATTGACGAGTGTAGTGTTGTGAGAAAATACTGAGTGTTATACATAAAATATATAAGGATAACAAATCTTTCTTTTAGACAAGATATTTTTTCACATTTGCCTGCTATTATACAAAAATAGCACAATTAAGAATACTCCTCTGGGGACATCATTTGCATGTATAATAAGTCGTCCAGTATTTCAAAAAATCATCATTTTTCTACCTCTAGTCTTCTGATCCCACAGACGGCACCATCGAAGCCCAACTCGCTCCAATGGACTGGGAATGACTCATTTTCCTGTCCTGACCTATTGACCGATTTTTATGACCTGAATAGTCATTTCCCCCAATTGGTCTTGTCATTAATATAAAGTGTTTGGTATATACTTTATTTTTCATCTTTGATCATAAGAATATCATATGATATTGGTTTAATTCAATGAGGAAGGGGCTATACAATTACATACACATTAATCTAGTTGCCTTTCCAACAGAGACCAATATGTATTACACCAGATCACATTATGCAGGTGTTTTGTAGGTTTCAGCTTACATGTATGCACGAGAGAAATGTGACCTGTGAATTTGATGCGCCTTCAATGCCCCTGAGCCTTTCTTTTTGTTTTATTAAATGTATACGATATTACGTCTGCTGCCGTTGCCAGAAATTTTGTGGCAGGAACTAGGAATGGCATTTTCTTATAGAATAATTCATTTCATTTTTGGTGTACTGTATTGTAAATCTAATTGCAATATTCTTGTTTAATAAATAAATTAAATAATTTTTTAAAATTTTTAAAATTTTTAATTTATAAATAAGAATATTTTAATTAATTTTAAATTTTTCTATCTATCCATTATTTAAATTATTACAAAATTTATAAAAATAACCTGTAAGTAACATTACCATTTTCTTAACATAATATCTCCTTACAATATCAAAAAGAAGTTGTAGGTGACAAGAAAGAATTCTAACTGAATCTTTAGCTGCAATGTCTGCTGCTAATTGTTGCTCTTTGAGATAGGATATTAAGGCCCCGCTTGGATTCAGAGATGAGATGAGTTTAGATGAGTTTAGTTTATTTTTTAATATTATTATTATTTTGGGATTTGAAAAAGGTACATTGGGAATTGAAAAAGGTGTATTGGAAATTGAAAAAGGTGTATTGGGAATTGAAAAAGGTGTATAGGAATTTGTGTTTTATATAAAAAATTATAAAAATATAATAATAAAATGAAGATGAATTGAGATGAGTTGAGGTAAGCTGAGCTCACCTCTGAATCCAAGCGGGGCCTAAATCCTCGTTGGTATACAGAAATGTCTTCTCGTATAATTATTATAATTTTTTTAAATTTTTATATAAAATATAATAAATAATTTAATTTTTTTAAATTTTAAAACAGTAAGAACATTAAAATATAATTATTTAATTTTTTGATCACGCTCTGGGATCGGTGTTAAGAAGACTGAACATAACCATGTCTCTCGTTGTCCCCTTCAAAGTAATATACCTCCTCAGAACCCCTTCTCGACGGAATCCAGCCTTGTCCAGCACCTTCTGGGAGCCCAGATTTTCCACATCAACAAGAGCTTCAAGTCTCTCCAAATGTGGCCACTCATCAAATATAGCATCAGCCACCATTTTCACTGCCCGAGTGGCAATCCCTTTGCCCCAGTATTTGGAACCCACAAGATAGCCAAGTTCACCCCTGCACTTGTCGTTACCTGAATTTGCAGTAACTGAAATGGAACCAATTGGGCAGTTTTCAAGGCAAATTGCTCTGAACCATGGGTGTGGGATAATCGTATCCTTGATAAAGCTGATGCCATCTTCTTTGCTGGTATAGGGTTCCCATCGGCAAAAGCGTGCAACTTTATCATCTGAAGCCCACACCATGAAGTGGTCTATGTCAGAAACACCCAATGGCCGCAGAGTGATGTTGGTGAATTCATCTCCACCTTCTTTTCCCAATGATCTGCAATTGGAAGCACTTCCTTCCATTTTTGCTGCTTTGTTTAGATTATCTAGTGATGTTGGTTCTACGAATTTTAAGCCAAGAAAGCAAGGAAATACCAATTTATAAAGTGGGAAACGATGTCCAAGTCTTTTTTTGTCTGCTACAGAGTGACCTACTACTACAACAAGTTGCCAGGAATTATGGTTAAATACGAAAGCAAGGTTGGAGTCAATTTTGCCCCGAGGGCCCAACTATGCATTACTTGGAGTGGGGAGCAAGTATCGGTTCCTATTAGGCTATTAGATTGTATATGATTTTTTTTTTTTTAATTTTTATGAGCCAATATAAATAATTGCACTGCTTATAGCCGCCCAGGTTGACTCCGCATTTACAACACGGGTTTTCTTGAGAACAAGGCGTCCCCAGCCTAGGAGTCTTTTTTTGGTGTTGTGTTTACTTGTTGACCATCACAAAAGGCGTGACATTTCCCTTTGAAAATAACGTCCTCGAATTCTTGGGACAAGCAGTCTATGTTGACAGAGTTTGATGCGATGCTCTAGTTATCGTCAACCTTACAAATTCTTCTCTTTGATTCTATACGTGAGAAATGATAAACTCCACAACGTTTTTCATAACAATTTATACAACATACATTATAAAAATACGTAAATTTTTATACAATAATGTTAATTTTATAAAATAATTTACAAAAATACCTTTATTTTATAATTTGTATTTTATAAGTGTTATAAAATATATTATATATATAACTTCTCTTATGCTTTAATTGTGTCGATGCTCTATTTGATTCTATTTTAGATTCTTTTCTTTTTTAATCTTATAGATTCACAAATCAATTGGCAACCACATTTTCTTTCTTATGGTGAATCAAACAGCACTTGATTGGATAAGACGCACTACCTAACATGATAATTTGATTACGTAGGACGCAAGAATAGTGCAAATCAATAGCAGTCACTACCACATTATTTATGAAAGTTTAGGTTGTAAATCGACAGACAAAAGACATTTCTTTCGATTCTTTTCTCTTTTTATAATTTCAAGAGTCAAGCCAACCAAATGCTCACTCTAGTCAAGCCGTGCTAGGCTGTGTCCCTCAGGGCATACTCTACGCAATATGCCCCGCCAAAGTAAGAATCTTAACATGCTTTTTCTTCCTCAGTTCATGTGGGACGGGGCCAAAGACTCTAGTCCCAATGGGTTGGCCTTGCTTGTCGACAAGCACCACGGCATTGTCATCGAACTTGACCTCACTGCCGTCACAGCGGCCGCGTTGCATTGCAGCACGCACAACCACGCCATATACAACTTTTCCTTTCTTCACTTTTCCATTTGGATGGGCTTCCTTGACGGATGCAACTATTGTGTCTCCCAGTCTTGCACCCTTCTTCCCCTTTAAAGCTTGTATGCACATCACCTTTTTAGCTCCCGAGTTGTCCACAACTTTAAGAACAGTTCTCATCTGAATGAAAGTCCTTTGCTGCTGTAAAATTGCAAACAAAGAAGGTAAGGCAATGTTAAAACAGTACAAATGGTGGACTTCAGTATTTGTATTGCAGCAAATTGAGGTATCAGAATTCAGGGTTGCGTCTGTTCATCTGAAAAAATGTAGGCAAGTTCTATAATTCCCCTCAGCCTTCTAGAGGGGGAGATTGTTAAAGCAATTCTTCCTTTCAAGCCATAGCATGATCCTATTGGTCTCTGGACAAATAAATTTTACGGCCAATCTCCAAGAGGGGCAGTAACAAACGGAGAGACATGGATCAGACAACTACATATGAGCTCGCATTACATACATAGCTAACACAAGGGGCGGACATAAAAGGAACCAAAACTGGCACAAGCTTGATCACAAATATATCCTCAACCCTGATCAGAATCCCACAGGGCTTCTCGTGCGCATTTCCAGTTCTGATTCTAAAGGTGAATATAAAAGGTATCCAGATTTTTAGCCTGCTGACAGCTCTAAGAGAAGATTATCCAGACGCCCAAAAAGTTGTGATTGGCAACAGCACATAGGCTACACCATTTAGCTCATTAAAAGTACCTCTTCTGCCATTATTTTTTTATCTATTGGGTGCAAAGAAATTTGCTAAATCATAAGTAGGGCTGTTCAAATTAGCCATGTACCGTTACCGATCCTTTTTTCGACCCAACCCGACTCGAATTGCCCGACTCGATAGGCACACAATCGGAAGCGGTTAATCGACCCGCTTTCTTTCTTGCAAACAGAAATACCCGATAAGCTATTTTAGGACAAACCAAAATGAGATTTCCTCAAAACCCTCATCTCTCTCGTTCCAATTTCGCTCTCTCCCTCTCGCTCTCTCACTCTGTTCCTCACATCTCTCTCTCGATCTCTCCCTCACAGTCGCAGCTTACTCTCTCGGCCTCCCCTCGCACTCGCATCTATCTCTCGGCCTTTTACCTATTCAAGAAGATAAAGAACGCAATCGAGGATTGGGACGCTTACTAAGAACTGAAGAAGCAGCCAAATGTGTCCGAAAAGGGAAAAAAAAAAAAGAAAGATAAGAACTGAGATAAGGCTAGTTTGTATCCGTAAGTTTTAGATCATTTTTCTCTTATACCATACGCATTCGAAAAACGATTTTTTGGATTTCACGAAACAACTAAAGCTTCTCAATCATTTTGGATCTGATTTAAGTATATAATTATTCCATTTATTAGTTTTCCACTACTGGGAGTTATTTATCATCTTCTCTGTTTTTTGTCTTTCTGATTTATTTGGTTGTGATTTTGATCGAATCCTGGAAATAGCAAGAACAATGGTGGACTGAAAAGTTAGAATCCAAGGCAATTTTTTAGAGAGTTGTGATTGTGCTTACGGATCCGTTTGGTTTAACTGAGGTTGTATGGAAGGTGTTTGTTAGAAAAGAAAAGAAAGGAGGAAAAAAAAAAGTAGACTGGGGGAGAGCGAACAAGTCGGAATACCCATTTATCCTAATTGGGAATTCAGCTTATCGGGCTAACAGAAGATGTTTCTATCAGGTCGGGTCGGAAATTGTTGCTGTAGGGTCAGGTGAACACCCCTAATCATAAGGACATTACTTTTCATTTGTCACCCACACAAACAAATAGAAGGTCTCCAAGAATATTGCATGTGAACCAAATGTACGTCTTCACAACTGCATATCTAGGCAAATAATTATAATCATCATCATCATAATCATAACAGCCAAAAAAAGGCAAAAAGAACACTGACCTGTGATAACAAATTGCAGCAAGCTATCCCATGAGATGTGCCAAGTACACTCGACAAGTTGTTGCTGAGGCATCCCAACAATGAACGACCGACTGATAGTGTTTTATTTTACCAACACGTTGAATAAGATGTTGTCAGTTGACTAGATTTTCAAAAATTAAAAATTAAAAATTAAGAAACAAAACTAAAAACTAATGTTTTGTATTTATTGTATGGATGCAGATTGCACGTAATGCAAGACAAGCATCACACAAATCTGGACTGTCCAAACAAAGCATAAACAGGATGGTTTTCACATCCAATCACCCAATTTAAATTAGATAAGGCAAGAAGTGATCTTTTACCTATATAAAAAAGTACTCATTCAATTCATCAATCTTCCCAAAAAAGAAAGAACGAAAAAACAAAGAAAAAGAATGAAAAGAATAGAAAGCAGCTCTTCATTGAGGAAGCCGGCATAACTATACACCAAGTGATCCAATAGTTCTTCACCACATTTTAGAGCATAAGCAACCAGGTATGCCATCCCTTGAAGTGAAGAGTGCCAGTGGGAAAATCCCAACTTCCAATGTACCAAACATTTACTGCCTTACTTAGTCTGAAGGTGTGGTAGTTTCCATGAGCTCTTTAAGCATAACAATAGACTTGGCCTAAATCCATAAATTATCCACATAATGTGCCCTCAAGCAACCAGCTATTTTTTTTTTTTAAATCAGAAATTTCTTCAGCGCCTCAAATCATCATGAATTCTAGGGAAATGGACCATGTGTTTAGAAAGCATCCAGGTTATTGCTACCCCTGTTATCCGCCAAACACAGTAGTCCATGTGATGGATCCTTCTATGAACTCCTTTTGTCCCACTGTTATATGATTAGAAGGTTTAGGGTCTAGGGTCTAGGGTTTAGTACAATCCACCTCCCTGTGATTAAATCTAATTGCAAACTCCTATCTCACTCCCATAAAGTTTGGACTGGGCTTTTATACAATTTGGGTTAAACTGAAACATTATAAAGAACAGATAAATTAAGATATCCTTATCTATTTTTGTATCTTATTAGTACAATCCTTTTCCTTTCTTCTAGTTAAAAATAAATAAATAAAAAATAAAAAAAATCCCTTTTTTCTAGTGATCAAAAACAAAAAGTAACAAATAACAAATTCCTTTCCTTTGCTTCCTCAGTTGCCATGATATCCTTGCAGGGCATAAATATAAGCAAGTCCACCAACACAGTTTATCACTCCTAAATAGAGTTCCCCAATGAAAAAACGATTAATAAAGTAGATGATATTCAGTATTCAGATTTTACAAGTAAATTTACATGTAATCCAACATGAACAATTCACACAAAGGCATTAGATTACTGCAGGATGTGGACTATGGTGGGATACTTACTCGCCTCTTCTTTCTCTAAGAACCATTTCTCAGGTCCTTACAAAGGTGACTTCTTGCTCCATATGACTCCTTGCGGGTTATAACAAATAATTTAGATCTCCCCCTCGTTATTACCAAATTTGAAAGCTGTTAGGTTTATAGTTCTATCAAGGAAAGCCATTTCAATTAAGCACTATTAGTATGAAAGCCCCTTTTTAGTCCCATGCCAAGTTTTAGCATGGGCAGTTCCATTCAAGCCAAGCTTGAATTAGAACGAGCATGGGTCGAAGCCAAATTTGTTGATTTTAAAATGTGAGTACCAAGGCTTAAAACCAGGCTAGTCTGTACAAGAATTGTAAACCTCACTTACTAAAACATATTTGATTAACCTGTATTTGAGCTTCAGCATTCGCATATGCTACTTACACCTGAAATATCCAGGTCCTACTCAAGCTCAACATCACAACTTGATAAGTTATTTTAATAACACTGAGATCCAACATCAATTGCCAAGATGAAGCACACTACCACTAAACTTTAATGATCAGCAAAAAACCTCGTGGATCAAATAGTACAAACCTGAAAGACTACCAACCAAATGTATTTTACATCCCAAATAATCCTAATTGGATCCACACAATTCACAAAAAACCTCAACAACCAGTTCTCAGTGCTTACCTTTTCCTAAACACTGTTTCAAGGACTTGTAAAAGAAAAGGAATTTAGTGAATTGCACAGAAGATACCACATCAATGAAGCTCACCTAAACCACAGGAGAACGATCGTTCGCAACAAGCCAAAGTTTTTTATTTAATAGAAGTCATGAATAAGATTTATAATCGAAAGCAATAGGCATAGCCCAAGTATAACAAAATATGCAATTTATGGGCCAAATAACTTTAATGAAGCAATTGAAGTTGGAATTAGCAGCTGAAACTTGGAATGGAATTATGGCAGTCAAAACTAATTTGTGAAGTCAAAACCTACAAGGCATTCAAAACTGTCAAATCGCATACCCCGAGATGATGTTGAAGCAAATGCTGCAGCCATCTGCATCAAATTACACCAATATCAAAATATTCAATGGGAAAGATCACCCGTCAAAAAAATAAAAATCTAAAAACAGCGACAGCATTTTTTTGAGTACATAAAAAAATAAGCGATGGCATTGTTCTGTTCGAATGTCCAGAAATAGGGAAATGCTACCCAGCTGCCTCTAGTGTACACCTCAAGTGTACCGCTAGGCTAAGTTGCTGTTTTTATTTTTTTCCTATTCTTCTATTTTCATTTTTTGTATCATTTTAAATATTTTTATAAAATATAAAAATATATATATATTAATACATTAATAATTACTTCCTTAATCATTAAATAAAAAAATAAATTAAAATACATGAGATGTCAAAATTGGTGGGCAAAATTTTCCATAAAAAACAAAAAAAAAAAAAAAGGAAAATTTTCTAAGTTTGAGATTTAAGCCTTATTGGGAACACAAGTATTCTCAGTTATTTTCAAATATTTCCTTCTCAAGCATCACTGAAACACAACATTTTTCTATTTCAAATCTTTAATTTTTTTCTCTAATCATTACAAATTTCTCAAACTCCAAACAAAACAATACAAATTTTTCAATTTCAAAACAAAAATTATATTCAAACAATTTTTTAATTTTATAATATTTTTATTCAACTTTTTATCTTTCCTTTCCCAAAATTCAATAAAACATCTTAATTCAAACATTTCACTACTATTCACAGATATTCTACGTGTTCAAACTTCAAATGAACCCTTAAAATTCTCCATTTTTTAGGATTGAGAAAATTGTGTGTGCATGTCAGAGACAAAAGGATAATGCAAACAAGAAATGCAGTGTGAGCTTGAGGTCGGGGAAAAACCCCAACCGAAGGTTTAAGTACAACTAGACAGTGGGGGTGTCAGAAAGGAATATTTTCATAACTGTTTCATTGCATTTCACTGAGGGATTGTTCCCTATTTATAACGTTTACAAGAGCAATCTGTTACATGTAAGACAAAATAGGAAAATGACAGTTATACAAATGAGAGCTACCAGAATATTCTAAGGGGAATTTTCCTGAGAATTCTCTAAACTAATACGTCCCCGCAAGTCCAATGGGGTATCTACCACATTGAGGCTCAATCTAATTCTAGAAAAATGATCAGAAACTAAAGGTTTGGTGAATACATCCGCCAACTGATCTTTGGAGCCACAAAAAGAGACTGATAATATCTTGGCAGCCACCCTATCACGGACAAAATGATAATCAATGTCCATATGCTTTGTCTTTTGAGTGATAAATAGGATTGGCTGACAAGTAGGTCGCACAAATATTATCACACCATAGGGTTGGAGGCTGAGGAAGAAAAATTCAAAGTTCCCACAGCAACTTTTGAAGCCATATCAATTCTACAAAAGTTGTGGCAAGAGATTTGTACTCAGCTTCTGTACTTGATCTCGCAACTGTCTTCTGTTTCTTAGAACTCCAAGAGATGAGATGCTTTCCAAGGTAAATACAAAAACCAGATGTGAATCGTCTTTCATCAAGACATCCACCCCAATCGGCGTCAGAATAAGCCTAAAGACTGAGAGATGAGGAATACCGAAATAACAGGCCATAATTGATAGTTGCTTTGAGATACCGGAGAATACGCTTGACAGCAAACCAATGAGATTGTTTGGGAGAATGCATAAACTGACATACTTTATTTACTGGGAAACCAATATCTGGTCTAGTAAAAGAAAGATACTGTAGTGCACCAACAATGCTCCGAAACAAGGTATCATCAGTGAAGAAAGGGGTGTCAAACTTAGACAGCTTGGTGGAGGCAGCCATCGGTGAGGTGATTGGTTTAGCTAACAGCATGTTACTTCTGGCCAACAAGTCATGAATATACTTCCTTTGTGAGATAAAGAGACCAGATTTGGAGTGATCAACCTCAATACCAAGAAGATAGGAAAGTCAACCCAAATATTTTACAGGAAAAACTCGGGAAATGTCTTTAAGAAAGCCTTCAATAGCAGATGGTTTGGAGGAGGTTAATATAATATCATCAACATATATTAACAGAAACATGTGCAAATCATTATGATGTAAGGTAAACAGAGAGGAATCCGAAACAGAGACAGAAAAACCATAAGCAAGAAGCCAAAAGCTCAATTGGGTAAACCAAACTCGTGAAGCTTGTTTTAGGTCATAAATGGCCTTATGAAGCTTGCACACATGATTTGGAAAATTTTTGTCAATGAAGCCCTAAGGTTGTTGCATATAAACGGTATCAAACAATGAACCATGTAAAAAAGCATTCTGAACATATAATTGACGCAGAAGCCATCCACAATTAACAGCAATTGACAGAACCACATGGACTGTAGTCGGTTTGACTACAAGGCTAAATGTATCATGATAATCGAGGCCAGGTCGCTGGTGGTAACCTTTAGCCACCAACCTGGCCTTTCTTCTCTCAAGAGAGCCATCAGAATTAAATTTGGTCTTAAAGACCTATCTAGAGCCAAGTATATTAAAAGAAGGATCAGAGGGTACCAGACTCCAAGTGCGGTTGTTGAGGAGAGCAGTATATTCTTTAGTCATTGCCGCATGCCACTTAGAGTGTTTATTTGCAACTGAAAAACTGATTGGATCATCAGGGACCATAGCAGTGGACGAGAAGTAATATCGCCGTGGGTAAGGAACCGTGCCATCCGTAAAGGTGCGTGGACGGGGAAGATTGGATTTTGCTGCAAGTGATGATAGGAGATCGAAGAGGTCAGAAATTAGAAGCTGATGGAAAATGAGGAGTGGGTTCACGAGGTAACTCAGAGGAAATGGGTGCACGAGAAAGAGAGGAAATGAAGTCGGAAGGTGACTCAGAGGACGAATTGAGCGATGGAGAGGATGAGTTTGTATGAGAAGGAGGGGAGGAAGAGATTTGTGATGGCCTTGTATTGCTGGGTACAGAGGAGAGAATAGGAGAATTAGGTTTAGTGGGTAAAGGCGGAGAACCTAGGATGGAAGAATCGGGAACGATAGGATTAAGGGAAGGACATGACTGAAGTGTGGAAAGATTAATGGGCTGACTTGGGCCTGGGCCAAGAATAGAGGAAGAAAAAAGTGGAAAATAGGAGTGGTGGGCCTAGCAAAAGGAAAAATGGATTCTTGAAATGAGACATCGCGAGAGAGATATAATCGGCCAGTTTTGAGATATAAGCACTTATAAGCCTTGTGTATTGGGCTGTAGCCCAAGAAGAGACATGGAGGGGACCGAAAATGTAGTTTATTTTTATTATAGGGCCGAAGATTAGGGAAGTATTGACAACCAAAGACATTTAAAAAATTGTAGTCTGAGTCTTGATGAAAAACAAGTGAATATGGAGTTTTATTGTGAAAAGTTTTGGTGGGTAGCAAGTTAATGAGATGCACGGCGGTTTCAAAGGCATCGGCCCAATAAGATTGAAGAAGAGAAGCTTGGGCAAGCAAGGTAAGGCCGGTTTCAACAATATATCGATACTTGCATTTGACCATACCATTTTGTTGGTGAGTATGGGGACAAGAAAACCTATGGGAAATACCAAGTTTTGGGCATAATTGAGTGAATGGTTTGAATTCCCCTCCTCCATCAATTTGAAGAGTGAGTAATTTTACTTGAAATAAACGTTCAGCGTGAGAAAGATTGTAAAAATGTGATAAGCATCAGATTTTAATTTAAATGGGTTAAACCAAGTATAACGTGAATAATGATCAACAAACGAGATATTATATTTAAAGCCCATTCTTGAAATAACAAGGGCAGGGCCCCAAAGATCTACATTGACTAATTGAAGAGGCCTTGTGGAAACGGCCTGACTCGATACAAAAGGTAATTGATGGGCTTTACCCATCAGACACTCAAGACACTGGAATGACTCTGTTATTGAAGTAGCAGGCAGATGGTTGGTATGAAGAAGACAACGGATGATCTCCAAGGACGGATGTCCCAAACAGCGATGCCACTGTGCAACAGAGGTGTGCTCACCAAGAGAGACAGACGGGAAGGAGTTGAGCGACGAACATGACTGAGGAAAGACGTAAAGTCTATTACGAGTGGGTCCGGTGAGGACGATTTTCTTGGTCCGGAAACCCTTCACAGAGAAATGAGATGAATGAAACTCAAAAAAGCAATAGTTATCAGCACAAAATTGAAGAACAGAAACTAGAATTTTGGTGATGCTGGGAACATAGAGTAAATTGCATAATCTGAACCTAGAAGATTGGGAAGAAAAGTTAGAATCACCGTGGTGTTGAATCGGAAGGCAAGAACCGTCTCCAACATGGATTGCTTCAGGTCCACTGTAGGGCTCCGATAAAATATTCAGATTGTTCAAGTCACTAGTGATGTGATGAGTAACGGCAGAATCCGGGTACCATGATGAATCTGAGTAAGTGTTTGAGTTGGTTGGAGCGGTGTAATTGGCAGAGAAGGAACGAGGAGGATCCATCTGATAGGAGTGATCAAATCTGTAGTAGCACTGGAGGGCTACATGACCAACTCGTTGACACACTTGGCAGACAAGGCGTGACCCTCTGGGTGTTTGAGAATTTGTGGTAGTGAACTGAGGAGATCGACCACCACGCCCATTGTTAAGTCCTCTGCCGCAACCTTGCCTGCCGCCACGAAAGGAACCATGGCCTCGAGAGTTGCGGCCACCAGTAGCCACATTGACCGATGGTTCAAGAAGAACCTTGGAAGCATGCTTCATGAGGTTTTCATGAAGCAGTAGGAGCTGAAATAGTTCGTGAGAGGTGAGAATTCCAATCCGAGTTGTAATGGAAGTAACGAAGCTTTCATAAGCAGGACCCAAACTAGTAAGAATGTAAGTCACAAGATCTTTATCAAACAGAGGGGAGCCAGTTGAGGCAAGAGTATCTGCAAGGTTCCTGACCTTACCAAAGTAGTAAGATATAGTTTGGTCACCACGGGAAAGATGGGTGAGCTGAAAGCGTATTTGAAATTCTTTTGCCTGATTTTGGGAGGTGAACATAGAGATAAGGGATGACCATAAGTCCTGAGAAGTTTGTGTCGAGAGTACATGGTGGCTGACTGAATCAGAAAGGGAAGAAAAGAGCACACTAAGAACCATTTGGTCCATGCATGTCCATGAAAGGAATGCAGGATTAAGCTGTGGAGCAGAGGAGGTAGAATCATGTGGCAAGTATTTCAGAGGACAGGGCAGCGTACCATCAACATATCCATAGAGATCTTGCCCTCTAAGGTATGTCGATATTTGCACCTTCCATAGTAAGAAATTCTCAGTTGTTAGCTTTGTTGTAACAACATGAGAAAATGAGGAAATAAAAGAGGAGGGAGGGGAAGAAGAAGATGAGGAAACGAGAGAGGCCATGGATCAAGAGGACTCCTAGTCTAGCAGCTTTGATACCATGTCAGAAATGAATATTTTCTTAACTGTTTCATTGCATTTCACTGAGGGGTTGTTCCCTATTTATAAAGTTTACAAGAGCAGTCTGTTACATGTAAGACAAAATAGGAAAATGACAGTTATACAAATGAGAGCTACCAGAATATTCTAAGGGGAATTTTCCTACGAATTCTCTAGACTAATAGGGGGAGTTTAGGGCTACAACAAGAGAGCAAATAAAAGTATAGTAAAATCCATTCGACAAGCCGTAGAGTAGCTTCAATGGCACTAGTGTTTCTGGGTCGGGTTAGCCTGAAAATGGACATCCTAGTTACTTAAAAAAATGCACATCCTTGTTTGCTACTAAATATTAAAATAATATATGTATTTTTGGTCCCTATATAA
This sequence comes from Platycarya strobilacea, assembly GCA_036898215.1. NCBI lineage: Eukaryota > Viridiplantae > Streptophyta > Magnoliopsida > Fagales > Juglandaceae > Platycarya > Platycarya strobilacea. The sequence continues at coordinate 40,162,113 of CM072545.1, read as the reverse complement.
TTCAGAATTTGTTTCACTTGGTGCTTTCGATGTAGATTTTTTTTTTGATAAGTTCAATGTTGATATTTTAGATAGAGTAATGCTATACACCGCCTATTTTATTAGCATATTTCCATCAACTCATGGTGTGACATTTATTTATTAGACTATTTGCAATATTTCACTGGTAATTATTTAATGCAACATCAAAAAAGTTCAGGAGGATGATAGAAAAAAATTATGATAAAGAATAATGATAGGGTTATATCTCATTTATCACTTTTTTACTATTTTTTTTTAATTTTTAATTTTTTTTTTTTGTTAAATTAGTTAATGATTAGGAAGTGATTATTAATAAAATTATATATTTTTAATTTTTTTCCTTAATAATCAAGGATGTTAAAAGAATATTTTAAAAAAATTAAAAAATAAATAAATACATTATTATGAGTAGTAAATAGATGGTAAAATGGTGGTAATCCAATCTTTACTCTATAATAAATAGTGTGGCGCCCCCGGCCTCCCCTCGGCAAGTACCCAATGCCGGAACCTTGGCTGCATTGTTCATACGGGGATGATTGGCAACAGTCACTGTACTGTTGCACCCTCTCACAAACATTTTTTATTATTTTTTTCCCTTCAAACAGCCCTTTTCATTTTCCTATTTTGAAAATGGTGAGGTTTTGTATAATTATCAAGGCATCATGCAATATTATTTGATGGTGAAATCTCAGTAAGTGGAACTAAGTCTAAGTTTCTAACACTCCATATACATGCAGGTGGCAAAGAAAATTATGCAAACATTAATGTGTGTTGATACACACCCAAAAGAAAGTGTGTTAGCCTTGCGGGACCGAGAGAGTGAGATAGACAGAGAGACCGAGATAGGAGAGATGGTCGTAGAAGCTTACCGGCACCGGTGATGCAACTAGAGGGGCGGCAGAAAGGACAGTAGACGCACGGCTTGGAGGTGAGACGTTCGGCTTGTTTTCCTTGGGAGGTGGGAAGTGGTGCTCGACGCAAGGGGGACTATACGGCGGACCGTTGTGGCGCAAGGGCCTGGCGGAGGTGGGCGCTGTGACTCGACGGCGCAGCAAGTCAGAGCGAAGGAGAAGGGTTACGGAGAAAGAGAGAAGTCGGTGGAGAGGTGAGGGACGGGAGATTGGGCTGGGGTGCGCGCAGGAGAGAGAGAAAGCGAGAGATCCGGGCTGGGGAAAAAGTAGGGTTTTTAGGGCATAGCTTAAAACGTGTCGTTTTGGGTCCTATTTTTAACCGGTGGACTGGGCTTCACATGTATTGGGCCTCACAATTAGAAATTTTCTTAGATAACAAAACAATACGTTATTTGATATTTTAAATTTTAACTTTCTGCATTCTTATGAAGTTAATATAAATTTAAATCTATCATATTCTTGTACAACAAAAAAAAACTCAATTTTTAGACCGTTTAAAAATAAATAGAGATTTAAAACAGCTTAAATTGGTTTGATATTGGATTGAATTAGTTTGAGTTGATCTAAATAAATCGATTAAACACCTTTTTGAAGTTGCATTTTAAAATCTAAAAAGTATTTTTAATCGTTTAAAAGTTATTTTAAATTAAAAAAACATGTTTGATAACTTTATAAAAAATGTTTTAATCAGTTAAAAAGTTGAAAGTCTGTCTATTTAAAAAGTGTTTTTTATTAAAAAATCCTTACAGATAATTATATATTTTGAAAAAAAAAATATTGTAACTAATTTTAAAAAAATTTAGATACATTTTTATTAAATAGTAAACAATTTTTAAAATATAGAGCGTATTATTTAAATTCTAAATTCTAAATTCTAAAATTATAAATTATATCTTCCACCAAAATCTTAAACATAAACTAAAAATTATGAAAGTACGTTCGAATATAACACTTACACATTCCAAGGTATTATGTAAATGTTCGAATATGTTCGAATGTACTTAAATGTACATTCAAATGAGGATGTCAGCTACAACATTTGAATATAACAATATTCGAATGTGAGGTAATTAAATTTGAAAATTTTGATAAGTTAATTAATTAGTGAAAATTTATTTATCGATATAATTAGAATTAACTCATTTTTTAAGGAAAATGATAAACATATATCACATTTTATAATACTACAAAATAATATTTTAAAATGAGAGATATTTTTGTAAATTATTTTATAAAATTAATATTATTTTATAAAAATATCTTTATTTTACAACATATATTTTATAAAATGTTATAAAAATATATATTTTATAATTTATGTATATTTAAACCTCAAATAATACTCGTAAAATCAACAAAAGAGCATGTGTGGAAGATGGAATGCACTTTCTCTTTCCCACCATCGGATTATACCTAGAAAGTAAAATGTTAAGGGCAATGAGGTATGAAAAAATCTATTCATCCACCTACTATTTACATAACCTCCACACATCACACATTATTTTATTTTAATTTTAATTAAATATTTAATATATAAATTATGAATAAAAAATTAATTTAATTAAAAAAAATAAATTCAAAAAAAAATAAATAAATAAATAAAAAAAAAATAAAAAATAATAGTGTGTAGAAGTTGGAAGATTGTGTAAAAGTGCTCCATGAGGTATTGACAGCTGATGACATGGCGGGGCCGTCGGCACTTTATACCTTCGAACAAAGGACATCTGAAGAGGTCCCTATGTATAATATAGAGTAGATGTATGGTTCTGCTTTTGCATGAGGCATTATTATCAATAACAAGTGGATATGAGGAGGCCCAACCTTCGCTTTTATGGTGAAAGGTGTGTTTCATTTTCTCCGTGATTGATTCATATGCGATCGAGCGAAAGAGGGCCCTTTCGATAAAGAGAGAGATTTTAATATACATAAAATTATATTTATTATAAAATAAATTTAATAAAGATATGACACTATTTACTTAAATTTGGGTCTTGTGGGTGGAGGCATTTTTCAAATATAATCGCAGCTTTTTCTACATACGATGGCATTGATCCTTACCAAGTTAGCTGAAAAATCAAGGCCATCTTGGAAGGAAGAGATTGCAATCATAAGACAAAACATATCATGTGTACAACACATAATTATTTACGTCTGTATAATTAAAAGATTAACAAAGTTGCTGATTATCTTGCAGCTAAGACACTCATCAATATTCTCAACTTCAGAAAAATTAGAGGTTTATTAGTGGTAGATAAAGCTGGCAAACCAGCTTTGAGACGTAGATAATATTTTTATCTTTGTCTATAATTGTGTGGGTTTAGCTCATATCCCAAATAACAACAATAACAACAAGAATAATAATAATAATAATAATAAATAATAAATAATAAAACAGTACTTTTCAGCAATTGTCATGTAGTACAACTTTTCACGACAAACCCAAACTGCCCATGAGTAATGACATTAAATTTGTGTTTTGGTGGAGTCCTCTATTAGTCTTATCAACTTTATTTTCTTTATATTTTTGCATAGATGGGTCCTATTATCATTAAGATTATCTTCATTAGCGCTGACATGGACGTAAACAAGTGACAATCGGTGTACTTGGGCTTGGGCCCGACCTACCATTTACATTGTACTTTGATCGAAACTCGTAGTGCTTCTATTTCTATTTCTCTTAGTCTCGCTGACCAACCATTTACAAAACTAAAATAAGATTATCTTCGTTATACTCATTTTTATATGAATAGTAATATATTATTATTTATATAAAAATAAATATGATGAATATAAATACTCTCTAATAATATTATTTATAAAATATTTATATATCCATAAATCATGATTATTCATGATATGCGATATTTTGTCTTCTTCTTTTTTTTATTGTCTTATCTTTTAGTTTTAATTTTACTCGGTTCATACACAAGGCTTGTATGTATTAACGATAAATATTCTAATTATAAAAGTAAATTTATAAATTAATATAGTTTGATATAATATATTAAATAATAAAATTATTTTTATTATAAAATAAATTTAATGTATCACTTTAAATTATCTTAATTTGTAAATCAAATTTTATAAAATCTATTTGAAGCATTAAGATTCAAGAAGATCTCTCGCAATCTGCCTTGGGTCTCCCATCGGCGATTCAATGTTGATTGTAGCTTCTATATGTTTTTGCTTTTCATAATTGAAGATCAAGTGAAAGTCTCTCACAGTCTATTTAAATTAGCACGTTGCAAAACATATTTCACCGTTAGGGCTTCTTGTTGTAATCTAAAATCGTCTCCAGCCGATCTCTTCTTTTACTGAAATTGTGGGCGAAAATTATTTTTTTGCTCTAACATGTTCCTCATTCGAGAATCATTTATTGGGTTTTCTTTTCTCATATTATATTATGAATTAATTTTTTTTTAAATTGTAAGAGACTTCCATCTTACTAAAATTTATATATTATAATTCGTTAATTTATCTCAACTACTTAATTTGCTTTAAAAAAATGTTTAAAAATATAACCCCACGTGTGCGGCGAATATGCGTCCGTGGCTTTAAGGCCTCGAGGTAGAAACGCATCGACCCATGTAAATGTAATTAAAACGCCACGTTAATTATGCTTTTGGTTGGGCACCATGCGCGTGCGGGAGAAGGAAAAAGAAAGATTAATGATACTGACATAACATATTTTATAATAAAAAAATTATTCCGTCAAGAAAAACGGTCGAGTATCGTTTAATGATATTTATCATCTTACATTACATATTTTATATTTTTTAAAATTATTTTTATTATTTAAAATTTTAATTTAATTTTATTATTCTTAAACTAATTAAATTGTTCTATTTAGTGTTTATTATTCATACATCATATATTTATTATAAGAAAATAAAATAGAATTAGTAAAGTGTATTGTGTTTGGGGATAGCAAATATAATTATTATTTTTTACTTAGTATAGTTAATGAAATATTTTTTAATTATTCTGTAAATTATTTTTATTTCTTGAATCTTTAAAGGGATTTAAAAATATTAATATATATATATATTTCTATTATAATAAGTGACTATCTAATTCCATTAAATTTAACTTCATCCTTCCATCTATTTGAATTCTAAAATAATGTGATTCTTGAAATTTAGTCTTCTAATTCAAACTCTTAAATCAAATGCTTGAAATTTAAATTTAACCAAATTCAAAACTCTTATCTACTCAAGAATCATTATTCGAAACTTTCCCTTAACTCGAATTCGTATAAATTATCCCTCAGTTATAGTTTGAATAGATTTTTAAATTGAAATCAACACCCAATTTTGAACTCAATTCGATTTACTTATAGTCGATGCTACCATTTTTTCATCATCTATAAAACTCATCAAAAACTCAAATTAATCAAGGAAATTATATAAATTATATATAATTTATATAACATGAAAGTTATAAATTACGAATATTTTGTTACTAATATTTTATTAGTAATAAATTATATAACATGCAAATTATAATATAATATTACTTTGTATAATTATAATTTGTGTTATATATAAATTTAATATATAGTTTAAAATTTCTATTCATTCTTCATATATTAAAAAAAAGATGTAAAATAATTTAGTTAAATCTATTTGCCAACTACATTTGCAAATATAATTATCTGAATAAAATATTCTTTATTTCTCAATTTAAATTTATTATGAAACATTAAATTCAAATAATAATATTTTATATATGAAATTATAATAATTATTAAATAGTTATCTTTCATCAATTCACATTAATTTCTGACTTATTTTATATAATTATGTTATGTAAAGGTGTAATTAAATTGATCTACCATGTCTATTTCTATAATTTTGTATTACATAGGTTGTAATCTAATGGTTTATGAAGAGACCACGTGGCTAGATCTAAGCGGTATTAGGGTTTTTTAATATTCTTTCTGTGACCGATAGTATATAAACCTCCTTAACTCATTTCTGAAAACCTAAGAGAGAGAAAGGCAAACTTGAGCAACGACGATTCTTATTCTTTCGATATATGGCACATATTTGAGATTGAGAGAGTTAGAAACTTGTATTCCAGAGAGTTGGAGCTTGTGAAGCTTGCATCTACACTTTGTAATTTGTGAATTGATCAATGAGAAGACTCCTAAACTAGTTCCCATCATGGATGTAAATCCATTAGGTATCGAACCATATAAATATTTGTGTACAGTATTCTTACTTACTTTGATCCTGTTATTTTGTTCTTGTTTTTGTTTATCTTCATTTTGAGTTCTAACCTTGGATGTGAGTCGTTCGGAATAAATTTAAGGCTTACACAAATCTAACAAGTGGTATCAAGAGACACATCAAGATGAGGTCAACCAAGTTTGATGTGGAGAAGTTCATAGGCAAGAATGATTTTGGCTTACAGCGAATAAAAATGAAGGCTCTTTTGGTACAAAACGATCTCCAAGATGCACTTCTTAGAGACAAGAAGACCATTGTTGCATCTCCTAAGGAAAAGGCTAGCTCCTCTGAGAAGGCAAAACCTGAAATTTTACAAAAAGTGCACAATACCATTATTTTGTCTTTGGGTGATAAAGTTCTTAGAAAGGTAGCTAGTGAAAAGACGACAGCAGTGATTTGGTTAAAATTAGAGTTTCTCTCTATGACCAAGTCTCTAGCAAACCGTCTTTACAAAATGACCAAACTATATACTCTTAAGATGAGTCATGGGGTGCCTTTAGAAGATCATCTCGATTAGTTTAACAAAATCTTCCTAGATCTTGCCAATATTGACATAACTATTGAGGATGATGACCAAGCTATCCTGTTACTGAGTTCTTTAAATAATTCATATGTCAATCTCAAGAAAACTATCATGTATGGGCGAGAAAGCTTGACACTAGAAGAAGTCCAGTCTATATTGCATGCTAGAGAATTACAGGGAAAGTCTGAGTTCAAACTAGAAGGTGGAGAAGGTCTTGTAGCTGAGGGAAAACTTGAAAAATCTGTTAACAAGGGCAATAAAAACAAGTCTAAAATAAAATCAAAGGACAAATAACTAAAATGTTTCCTTTGTCATAAAGAATGACACTTCAAAAAAGATTGTCCTGAAATAAAATAAAATACAAGAAATAAGCCTAAAATTGAGGGAAATGCATCCGTTGCATTTGATGACCATGGGAGTGCTGAAGTCTTGATTATTACTGAAATAGAATCTGGGAAACAATGGATCCTAGATCTAGGGTGTTCCTTTTATATGTATCCTTCTAAGTCCTGGTTTGAAACCTTTAAGAACTTAGATGGAGGACATGTAATGTTAGGAAATAATAAGTCTTGAAATGTTCTTGGTATTAGAACAATAAGATTGAAGTTGCATGACGGTATGGAAAGAATCCTTAGGGATGTTAAATACATACCTGAACTAAAAAAAAAAAAATTGATTTCTCTTAGTATGCTTGACTGGTTGCATGTTTAAATCTGAGGTAAGAGTTTTGACAATAATGAAAGGGTCCTTAACAGTCATGAAAGAGTTTATGAAGAATGATCTTTATACCCTTAAAAGTAGAACTATTATATGAGAGGCATCTGTTGCTCATAAGTTTGAAGAATGTAAATATGTGCTTTGGCATAAAAGGTTGGCCTGTGTTAGTATAAAAGGTTTACGAGAACTCCAAAAGTCAGGGCTTCTGGGTGAGACTAACTTAGGGGATTTACATTTTTGTGAGGACTGCATATTAGGAAAGTCCATTAGGGTTAGTTTTAAACTCGATACTCCTAATATTAAGCAATGTCTTGATTATGTGCATTCTAATTTGTGGGTAACTGCAAGGGTCAATTCACATGGTGGAGAAAATTATTTTTTGTCCATTATTAATGACTTCTCTAGGAAAGTCTGGGTGTATATCATTAAACACAAAAACAACACATTTAAAAGGTTTAAATAATGAAAAATACTAGTTGAAATTAGGTTGGGAGTAAGGTTAAAAAGCTTAGAACTCACAATGGGCTAAAATACTTGTCTAATAAATTTAATAATTTTTGCCTAAAAGAAGGAATAGCAAGGCATAGGACAATAAAAGAAACCCTACAATAGAATGCCCTAATTGAGAGAATGAATAAGAAAAATCTAAAAAGAATTAAGTGTATGTTGTCTAATGTCAAGCTACCTAAAACCTTATGGGCAGAGGCAATTAACATTGATGTTTACCTAATAAAAACTGATAAATTAGAATCCAAGATTGTCAAATATGTATTTGTTGGATACCTTGAAGGAGTAAAAGGGTACAAATTGTGGATTCTAGAATCAGGAAAACAAAAGTGCATTTTGAATAAGGATGTGACCTTCAATGAGTCTTAGATGGCTATGACTTCATTGGATATGATAATCCAGTTGATGAGTCTGCCCTAGGTAGAGTTCAAATTGAGGTGGAGGCATCACATTTGTCTATTAAAGAACTTGACCAAACTTATGGGGATAATACCAAGACAAATGAGGAACAGACTGGGCAGCTTAGTCCCAAGTCTTATAATCTGGTTAGAGATAGACCTAAGATGACTATTAAACCACCATTTAGATATGCACAAGCTAACTTTACTGCATTTGCACTCTTTTTCGCTCAAGAGATAAAGGACATGAAACCAAGATCCTATAAAGAGACCATGAGCTGTAAAGAATCCAATAAATGGCTTCTTGCTATGCAAGAAGAAATCGAAACTCTTAAAAGAAACAAAACTTGGAACCTGGTAGTCAAACCTGAAAAAACTAAACTTATAAATTCTAAATGGATTTATAAGAAGAATGAGGGTAAACCACGGGTAGAGGAACTTAGGTACAAGGCTAGATTGGTAACTAAGGATTTTACACAGAGGGAAGGAATTGATTTTAATGAAATATATTTTTTTCAGTAGTAAAACATAGCTCCATCAGACTCGTTCTTCCATATATAGCTTATCATGATTTGTTTTTAGAACAATTAGATGTAAAAATTGCATTCTTGCATGGGGAGTTGGAAAAAAATCTTATACATGCAACCACTCGAGGGGTTTGTAGATAATTCTGATAAAAATCATGTGTGTCTACTCAATAAATCACAGTATGGTTTTAAACAATCACCTAAACAGTAGCATAAGAGGTTTTACACTTACATGATTGAAAATGTTTTTAAAAGAATTAGTTTTGATAGCTGTGTGTATTTTAAGAATTTCGATGGCTGTACAATTTATCTTTAATGTATGTTGATGATATACTTATTGCCTACAATAATAAATTTGTTATTGACCATGTTAAAGAAATTATTAAACCTGAGTTTGAAATGAAGGACCTTGGACCTGCTAAAAAAATTTTGGGTATGAAGATAACTAGAAATAGAAATAACATACTTCTCTATTTGGCACAAGAATTATATATTTTAAATTTTTTGAAAAGGTTTGGTTTGGAATCTGTGAAAAATGTGTGTACTCCCCTAAGACAACATTATAAACTTTCTATTACTCAAATTCCTAAAACTAAAGAAGAAAGGGATTATATGATGCAAGTACCCTATTCTAACATGGTTGGTAGTATTATGTATGTCACGATCTACACTGGACCAGACTTAGCTTATGCTGTTAGTATAATTAGTATATTTATGGCTAACCCAGGAAATTTCCACTAGCATGCTTTGAAATGGGTACTTCAATATATTTCGAGTACTTCAAATTTAGGGTTAAGGTTTGGTAAAAATGTTGCTAAAGGAAGTGAAATTTGTGGTTATGTGGATTCTAATTTTGCTGGTAATATAGATATTAGAAAATCATTAACTGGTTATATTTTTACTTCTTTTGGTAGAGCAATAAGTTGGAAAACTAATTTATAATCAGTTGTAATTTTGTCTACAACTGAGACTGAATATATAACCTTAATAGAAGCCATAAAAAAAGCAATTTGACTGAAAAGGATGTCTAATGAATTAGACATTTTTAAGGATAATATCACAGTTTACCGTGATAACCAAAGTTATATCTATCTAGTTAAAAATTAAGTTTTTCATGAAAGATCTAAACATATAGACATTAGGTTTCATTTTGTATAGGATATCATAGCAAATGGAGAAATCATGGTGGAGAAGATCTCAACTGAAGATAATTCAACTGATATGATGACCAAATCCTTACCAAATTAGGAGTTTAGTCACTGTCTGAATATCATCAACATGAAGGGAGCTGAAACAGGGACTTAGAAGTGGGAATTGGCTTAGGGAGGAAGTTGCCTGTTTAAGGAGGATGCTACTTGGCTAAGAGAGGAAGTAGTCATGAAGATCAAGTTATATACAAGGTGGAAATTTTTTGTAAAGGTGTAACTAAATTGATCTACCATGTCTATTTCTGTAATTTTGTATTAAATGGGTTGTAATCTAATGATCTGTGAAGAGACCACGTGGCTAGATTTGAGCAGCATTAGAGTTTTTTAATATCCCTTTTGTGACCGATGGTATATAAGTCTCTTTAATTCATTTCTGAAAACTTAAGCGAGAAAAAGAGCGACTTGAGCAACGACGATTCTTGTTCTTTTGATTTAGGGCACGGATTTGAGATTGGAAGTGTGAGAAACTTGTATTCCAGTGAGTTGGAGCTTGTGAAGCTTGTATCTACACTTTGTAATATGTGGATTGATCAATGAGAAGACCTATAAGCCAGTTCCCATCGTAGACGTAAATCCATTAGGAATCGAACCACGTAAATACTTGTGTACAATTTTCTTGCTTTCTTTGATCTTATTATTTTGTTGTTGTTTTGGTTTATTTTCATTTTGAGTTATAACCTTAGTTGTGAGTTGTTTGAAGTAAACTTAGGGTTTACACAAATCCAACAAATTCTTTCGTTATTAAGATATTCTCATTTTATTATCCATCAAATATTTATTGGAACTTACATTTTTTCTTTCTATGTATTACATTATTGATCAAAATTTATATTTTTATAAAAATCATAATATTTTTATAAAAATAATCGCTAACTAAATAAATAAATAAATGAATTCTTTCTCTCTAGTATATATAATATATATTTTACACTTTTTGATAAAAAAAAAATCGAGATTACCACTTTCTAGTAATTTCCTTTTACAGTATATGTTATAAAATAATATTATTTTTATAATTTTTTTTATAAAAATATTTTTCATTTTAAAATATTATTGTATAAAGTGAAAAGTGAGGTCCAATTATTATTTTTAAAAATAACTAAATTAAGCTAAAAAGGTTAAAAAGGAACCGTCATAGGAAAAAAAAATATACCCATAATATAATTACATAATATATTTTACAACAAAATATTAAATAAAGGATAATTCTATAAAGTATTATATATATAAAGTATTTTATAAAGTTATTCTGTATTTAACATTTATTGTGAAATATATTGTATAATTATTATGTGTATTATTACTTAAAAAAAAGCTGCTACTAGCCTACCGACTACCATTGGGATCTCTACTGAAAAGAAGTCTAGTTCTACCGTCGGGTCCACTTTACCTCTTTTGACTTTTTACCAATTTTAAAAAAGAGTATTGTTGGGCTGCAAATCCTATGCGCTGCAGTCCAGTGGCACGCACACATCAATTTAAAAAAATAAAAGTTAAATATTATTCATATAAGGGTGTGCCGTTAGACTGCAGCGCGCAAGAGCTGCAACCCAGACTTATTATTTCAAAATTAATTCCGTTGGACAAAAAATTCAGCATCCGATAACATAAGATAATGAACATGTTGAAAATTATAGTCATTATTATCCCCTTATACACTATATATAATTTTTTTTTATCTTACTATAGATATGAGATATGAATGATAAATAGAAAAAATCAATTAACTGAAGAAAAATAAATTTAAAACAAAATTGAAAAAAGAAATAAGTACATACTGTATATATGATGTGTGAGGATGACGATTAATAAAATTCTGTTTATTTATCTACCAAATCCAGTTATGTAACAAATCTTGGGAAATTACTTATTCTCTTGCCATCCAATTTCTTGCTAGTAACTCTTTTAATTACAAAAAAAAAATAAAAATAAAAATAATGCAAGTTTAAAATTGTTGGATAATATGACTTTTAACTTTAGAGGTTTTAATTTTAGATTTTTAATAGTAAGTTCAAATATTGAAAAGTTATTTAATGTTTGGTAACTATATATCTAAAGTATATTTAAATTTGTTACATTTGTTTAAAAATAATATAAAAAATACTTTTGAAGTACAAAATGACATAAAAGGCAATCTAACTTTTTCAAGATTATAACCATTTTTTTATAGAAATTAAATCGTATAATTAAACAATAATAAAAATAGTCTAATAGAATTTTCAGTAAGTAAAATAAAAAAAAAAAATCCATGGAAAAGGTGAAGGGCAAATATGTAATTATATACAATTTAAATTTTTTTAAAACTCAAACTAATTTCTGCATTATTTAAAAAAATATATTTGAGAAAAAGTATCAAATAATATTTTTAATGAAGTGTATTTTTAACTTTCTTGAGATTAAAAAATACTTTAATATGTAATAACCAAACAATCTAAGTTTTACATTAGTTAATTGTTTAGGCTATAGAGCATTTTTTACGACCCTCATGCAACTCCAAACATACCCATACTTTATAAATCGACTAAATTTTATACAATACATTAAATTATTTTACAATAAAAAAATTTACATTCTAACATAACTTATCAAGTTACTCAATTTATGAATTACATTTATGAAACTCTTTTGTGACTGAAATATAATATATTTATCTATTTAGAAATTACTCAACTTCATTCTATGCTCAACGAATTGATACTCCCTTTAATTGCGACATTGATTAAACTCATTTTGATGAAAGATTCCGCTTCCTATAATATGGCACATCAATAAACCTTAATCCATGAATGAACCCATCTTTTCCTATTTTCATATTTTGATCAAGAAAAATCATATTCATCATTTTCACCCGTCATGCATAATGCTTTTTATGTTATTTTTTCTCTTATCAAATGTATAATGTACAAGATAAGCGGAAGAATTTAATTAGTTTAAAAAGAATAAAATAAAAAATATTTGAAAAAATATATAAATATAAATATAAATATAAATATAAAATACATGATGTATGGGAGTGACGAGTATTGAAACTCTTTGAACAACTAATTTGTTAAATTACAAAATATTTAACTTGATACTCGACTGATAATATATCAAGGAAAAAAAATTCTAAGCAATATATCCCACCTTGATTTGCACACACGTATCCTCTTATTTCTAATAGGCGAGGTTTGAATAGTAAGATGGGATGATATAATTATAGATAAAAGTTAAAATTTGAATAAAATATAATTTTTAATATTATTAATATTTTAAAATTTGAAAAAAAATTAAATTGTGTATTATATTTTATGTAAAAATTTATTTAAATTGTAAGAATCCAATGAAATACTTTTATTTTCTAAATAACAGATATTATATCAAAATGTGTTTTTAAAATTTATGATATTGTGTTTTTTTATTTTGGATATTGCTACGGGACCGTGTCTATATCGATTAGTGCATTTTAAAACTTTTTATTTTTTCAGCTTTTTTTTAATATCTTTAAATATTGTTTTTTTTAAATAATACATAAATTTAATAACATTTACTTACTTAATCACTAAAATTTAAAAATAATTAAATAAATAAAACCGGTCAACTATCTGTACAACCTTCTATTGACTAATAAATAGAGCGTGAGTCTCACTCATGTGCTCCTAGACCAACACGTGTGATCCATGCTCAATCATGTCATGGAAACTACTGGAAAGTCTTCTTTTTTTGTTTCTTTTGATAAATATCCAACTTTCATAAATAAATTCAAGTTACAGACAACTATCATGCCAAATAGCTTGAAAGGAAAAGTCTGAGAACCCATTATACCACATACGAATGCTTTCATCAACTCAAGTATTCCTTGCTAAGCTATGAGCAGCCATATTACCCTCCCTATAAACATGACAGACATGAACATTAAGGAAACAACGAAATAAACTCTTATTTCATGAATAATCACTCCCCAATGAGACTCTGCCACAACATCAGACGATAGGTCCTCCACCACGCTTAAACAATTTGACTCAATACATAGGTGGGTGATGCCTATGTGTAATACAAACTGGAGCCCACGCATCACAGCAAAAACTTGATCATTTTCGGGCTTTCCACTTCCCATTCCCCCTTACAAGCAGATAGCAGGATCCCGTCTTTATCATTACACAAAATCACACAAACACTAGCTCTGCGTAGGCTAGAGAAAGTGGCGCCATCAACATTAAGCTTCACAAAGACTGCAGCAGGTGGTTTCCAGCGACAAAAACGCCTTAGCTATGAACTTGGGATAGGGCCAATTTCTTGGAATCTCCTCAGATCTTGTAAGGCGTACTGAATAGAACATCGCGCGTCCAACAACACCTCATCATGTAATTTCTTGTTGCAACGATACCACAAAGAGGAAGCAATGGTAAAAAAGATTTGAAGGGCCTCCAATCCTCCATTGTTGCGCACCTGCAAGGCAACATTGAAAAATGGCTTATTGCAATCAACATTTCCTAATAGAGGAAGATAAGAACCCCAAACCCCATTCAAACTCCTGCATTGCAGCAAGGCATGATTTATATTCTTTGATATCGAATCACACAGACAACAATCCCCCCCTCCCTAATGTCCCCCATTATCTTCCTTAAATTTGCCTGAGTTGGTAGACAGGCACGGCACGCCCTCCAAGCAAAGACCTGGATTCGGTTTGCTAGCTTCATCCACCAAATATCTCTCCATAAAGATCTATGAATAACAGACTCAAATGGTACCCCTGAATCAGGCCTCCTTGAACGCAACCACCTATAAGTAGAACAAACGGTAAAAGATCCACTCCTCTCTTCTCCCCAGATCAGTTGATCATGTTGAGAACCCGGACACACTGGAATCCTTAAAATATTATCCGCAATATTTGGATTGAAGAGAGGTCACACCCTTTGAGTATCCCACCAACTAAGATCCCTATCCAAAAGTTGGCTTACTGTGTCATTTTTGCCACCCCAGAAAAATTAGAGGGATTAAGCTGCATCATCGTCAGATATATTCCCAGAATCCACGCATCCTTCCAAATACGCACCCTGTGACCACACCAATGCGCCATCGACAACCTTGTTGAAGCACAGCTTTAGCCGTCCATATACCCCTCCATGTGTATGATGGATTTCGCCCCAATTTTGAGTCAAGGAAGCTATCTTTTGGAAAATAACAGTCTTTGAAAATCTGAGATAACAAGGATCCCTCCCCCTTCAATATGCGCCATCCATGTTTTGCTAATAGGGCCATATTAAATTCATACAAAGCTTTAAAACCCATCCCACCACACGTATTGGGTTCACACACCTTCTTCCAACTAACCCAATGAATTTTTCTTTCTATTTGGCGTTGTCCCCACCAGAAACGGGCCATCATCGCTTCCAAATCCAAGCAAAGACCCTTTAGGAGCATCAAACAACTCATCGAATAGGTTGGTATAGACATAGCAACCGCTTTGATCAACATTTCTTTTCCCTCTTGTGATAAAAGCTTGTCTTTCCAGCTCTATAATTTCTTTCATACCCGATGTTTAATTTTTGAAAAAGCCATTGACTTCGATCTTTCAATGATTGAGGGAAGTCCAAGATATTTCTCATACTGTTGCTCACCTTGAATATTCCACATGTGCATAATCTGTCCCTTAAACCCCCTCATCAACATTTTTGCTAAAACCATTAAAGTCTTCTCCATATTAATTTTATGTCCCGACGCCTGCTCATACTACTGTAAAATAGATTGTAGATACCTGTTTTCCTGCACTGTAGCTTGACAGAAGATTACACTGTTGTCAACAAAAAAAAGATTATTCACCCTTGGCGCCCCCAACATACCTTAATACCCATAGGGTGCTTTTCTTTCCCTGCCTTTTGCAACAATAAATTAAGGCCTTCAATACGCAAAAGAAATAGGCATGGGGAGAAGGGATCCCTTTGGCACAATCCTCTCATTGGTGAAATGATACCTGTAGGCTCCCCATTAACCAATACTGAGTATAAAACTGACTCAACACACAACATGATCAAGGCAATGAATTTGTCTGCAAATCCCATATTTCTCATAATCGATTCTAAGAAATTTCATTCAATACGGTCATAAGCCTTACTCATGTCTAATTTAACCGACATAAAACCATTCCTCCCAGCTTTGTGTTGTTGTAAATAATGAATAAGTTCATAAGTAATCAAAATATTGTCGATAATTAGGTGACCCGGAACAAACACTGATTGTGAATCCAAATGACTTTAGATAGCAGTCGTTTTAAACGATTAGCAAGGACTTTGGACAATAGTTTATACATAACATTAAAAAGGCTCACTGGCCGAAAATCTGTTATATGCATAGGTGAGGGCTTCTTTGGGACCAAAACAATGAAAGTATGATTTAACTTTTGAGGAACTCATCATGAATGATTGAATGTTGTAAGCATTGATTCCTTGACTTGACGCCCAACCACTGACCAATATTTCTGATAGAATAGGGGATTCATCCCATTAGGACCCGAGGCCTTACTGGGGTTAATTTCCTAGAAAGCTTTATCCACTTCTTCCCCATTGAAAATCCCCAATAAATCGGCATTCATGCTTGAAGAAACCCATCCAGACACTCCCTCTAAGAAATTTATCCCTCCTCTATTCGTAGAAGTCGAAAACAACTCTGAGAAATAGTCCAAAATGACACGATTCCTTTCCTTCCCTATGACCCATGCCCCCATCGGGTTTCTCAACTTCCCAATAAAATTTCTTTTCTGTCTATGAAAGGCTTTTATATGGAAAAAACGAGAGTTGCAATCTCCTTCTTTCAGCCACAGTGCCTTTGAGCGCTGGCGCCACATAAGCTCCTCTCATTCCAGCCACTGTTGAACTCGATCCCTAGCTACTCGTAGTCATCAAGTTGATCACTGTTCGCCAAACCCATCTCCTCTAAAGCATGTAATTGTTGTTGAGCTTTCCTCAATTCAATTTGAACATGTCCAAACGTCGATTCATTCCAACTTTTCAACTCCTTCCTACAATCAGATATGTTGAGAAGCACAGAATTCATATGAGATCCTTGCCTTGGCCTACTCCACACTAGATCAATGATTTTTTTACAGACCTCTTCACCTACCCACATAGTTTTAAAGCGAAATAATTTCCTACGACATGAAAGATTTGACTGACTTTACCCTTCTCCTTTCCGCACGTGGCTCCTAAGTGTAGATGAAATCCTTGAGTTCGTTTGTCGATAATTTAGATTTTATTTATCACTATTGTATCATTTATAATGTATTTATTTTTATTTTTGAAGTACTTTTTAAATATTTTTAATTAAAAAAAATATAATCTTATTAATAATTACTTTTTTACTTACTAAATAAAAAATAATTTTAAAAAAGTAAAAAATAAATATAAAATAAAATAAATAAGATGTAAAGCTATTATTATTAATTTAGAACAACCTCAAAATGCTACTACCCTATGTTACGCCTTTTTTATAAGGGGCATGTTTGGTTGCAGTTAGTGTGCAATAGCGCACCGGCATATCACATGCATTTGTTTTCTTTTTCTTCATTGTGTCACTGCAATCCGACTCCAGCGAATATTTTTCCTTTTCATAATCAGAGATTATGAAAAGAAGTGTAACTCTCTCTCAACCATTACTTGCTAAATCAAACTACCACAAATGGCATTGCAATCCATTATCTGAATTGAATCAAAATCACCAACGACATCTCTTCTCTTGTCCCATATCCTACTCTTTGTTTTCTTTTTTGTATTGTATTAATTGGAATCAGACGTATATTGAAATTTCCACTTGTTTTAACTTTTGTATTTGACGGGCATATATAGTGAATGAAATAAGATAATAATAAGGTAAATAGTAATTAAATGATTTGCAAATTAATAATAATAAATTAGTTTGAGTTAAGATATTTTACTGAATTTTCAGAAATAAGAGAAAAGCTTTAATAAAAACAAAAAATCACTTACACTTTTTTAGTGTCAACTTATCTAAAAAGTTCTCATAACTTCTTTCGAAAAATCACTAAAATATAAATACTTTTTAATTTTAAATTTTCTAACTTTTTAATCTAATCAATACTCAATTATTACAAATTTTTAAAATTTTAAATAAAATATAAAAGAATAATATAAATTTTTTAAATATCAAAATTAACATAATATTATAACAATATATTTTTGCAAGTTTATAGGTGGCGATTGCCCTAAGGTTACCATGCACGATGCTGTCGTGTCTTTCATTCGTCAATCGTGAGGTCGACATGATGTTTTGTTGAATAAAATTGCACGTGATCTTAATGTGCCTCAATTTTTGGCGGATCCACATCGCCAGTGGTCTCGCCGGTTGCTCCTCAGTGGATTCGAGGTATTTTGTGCAACTATTGGTCTGCGGCGTATCACTTTTAGCGTGGCACATGGTGACTACATGCCACCACAAGAGACTACTGGTTTTAGATGTTTTGTGTCGTAGTTTTGTTTGTGTTTTTTCTTAGTTTGTTTATATAGAAAAATTTGTAAAATGAAGAAATAGTATCTCGGACTTTATGTCTGTAGAATTTAAGTTATTTCCTCCTGTGGAGGATGGGATGTAGTTACTATCGTTTAGGTAGTACTTAATTTTCTACATACCTTTGTCTGTAAAAATTTAGAAGCTGGGTTCCAATTGTAATTAGTTGACTTATAAATTGAGTTTATCTCAATTATTAATAACATTATATGTTTCATTTCTTGGATTTTAATGAAAGAATCCTGTTTCTTCAAAAAAAAAAAAAAATTTAAGTCAAATCATTTTATTAATAATAATAAAACTCTCATCACATCTTATTACTCAAAACATATTTTAAGACTCCTTTATGTAGCATCCTTAGATATTTTCAAGATGCAATATTGTAGTTGAGAGTTTTCTTAATCCATTTTAAGTATTAAAAAAAATCTATAATATGCTTGCTATAGTTTAATAAAGTATAAAAATGAACTATTTATTTTGTATACTGAGGTGGATAGTTATTATGATATAATATAAATAATAAAAAATAAAGTTCTTATTAGTTTAAAATATTAAGATAAGTGAGAAATTACACATAATATCAAAATAAAAATTCTAATTAATATCCTAACTTTACACTTGAATTCATTTAATTACATTTATATTCCATTTATTAAAGAAAAAAACAATTAATTCATAAATTAAAAATTATGAAAAAAATATTAAGATACACAATATAAATTATCGGGACAAGTTCCAATTTCGTCTTTTTTTTTTTTTTTTGAGATAGAATATGGACAAATAAATAACAATGAAGAGAGATAGAATGTCTCTTTCTTCTCTTATTTTCTATGTGACCTTTGATTTTAAGCATTCAACTTTCTAGCATCACCCAAGGGCGAAGGGTGGTGGAGCTTTGACTCCAAGTTTCCAACCCCCTCCTCCTCATGTAGTCTCTATAAAATACCCATTTAGTCTTTTTTTAATTACTTTTTTGGTAATTTTTTCCATTTGTTTTCTCCAGGCTAAATCACTCTGATTTGCTGTTGATCGGTATTCTTAGGCTAACATGCGCCAGCGACTCGGATATATTTTGATAGGTTCCTTATGTTTCTATTTCCCTAAACTATGGTTTTGAAGAGGGGCGCGAAGAATTCTCCAAAAACCACTTCCAAATAATAAACGATAATGCAATTGCTTTCATCATTGCTTTGCATGGAAGAATTACTGTTTGTGGTGGTTCTTTAATTTGTTTTTATGCAAATATTTTAAATTTATTTTTAAATAAGATGACGTTTTCTTATAAGATTAGTAGAGATTAATTATTAGTTTAAAAACAAATACGGCTTTTTTTCACCTCTTTTATACGATAGTTTATATTTAAAAATATTTGTTAAAGAATTCAACTTCTTTTTTTTATGTATTATATTTTTTATATTAAAAAGAAATTATATTTGTTTTAAAAAAAATGCAGAGAGGTGTACGGGGCCCTCCAGGCCGCACTGACACGTACAGACACAGTCCTCAGCACAGACTTTAATCGGTCAGGTCTGGGTAACTGCCATATTCACCATTATTCACTCTTCACTGTGTTCGTCATCATTCTCGACGGGCCCCAACCGATCCCTTTCCACGGCCCCCCAATTTTCCAAACGGGTCCCTCTCCTATTTAACATGTTTCGTACCTTTCTCCAGGGTGTTTCCGTAAAATTAACCGGTAGATGGAATCATAAATTCAGAGTTAAATAATAAATTACGAAGAAAAATACGATATATCAAATGATGAGATGATGACGGCAATTTCTTTTCTTTTAGTGTGGTCCCCACCCAACTAAACCGTGGAAGAAGCGACCCGGGTCGGACCAGGATTCGGGTTCTGCAACTGGGAGTTAAGTGGGACCCATCTTAAAGGGGGTTTGAAACTTTGACGTAGCCGATGGATCTGGGGTCTTGATGACGATGATGTGGTACGGCTCCAAACAGAACGGTCCGTGAACTTCCCCACGTTGTCCAATTTCCCGTTTACGCCTGGGAATGTGGGACCAGATCCACGTCACCGGCCTTGACCGGCTTCTTCTAGACTAGACCCACGGTTAGCCGAAGACAAACCCAGTTAAAGTTCCGTTCCTTGGACTGCAATCTTGGCTTGGCTTGTTAAGTAGCTCGCAGCTAGATTCACGTGAAAATTAAAGTAATATTTCCACTTCAAATAAAAGAATATATAAATTGAGATAGTTTAATTTATTTTTTAATATTATTATTTTAAAATTTTAAAAAATAAATTAAAATTTTAAAAATTATATTAAAAATTATATTTTATATAAAAATTAAAAAAAAATATAATAATAAAACTTATTTTATCTATTACTGATTATTCTTTAATAATCAGTCAAATTAGTGTGTTTTTTTTACTTTTCTCGATCTGATCTAGAATTTAAAAAATTAAGGCGTAATTTATTTTTAAAAATGAGATGAGATAAAAGTTTAAAAAAATAATAAAATATTATTGTAAAATTTTTTTATCATTAATTTTATTTTGATATTTAAACCATTTGTTTTAAAATTTGAAAAAATTAAATTTTTTTATTTTATTTTATATAAAAATTTAAAAAATATATAATAATAAATTTAATATGAACTAAGATAATTTGTACAAACAAACTATGGCTAAGTTCATTTGAATTTTGTAACCATTCTTATTTAGATGACAATACGATTATATAATACGTTCTAATTTGTATAATACTTTTCTTCAGAATAGCGTTGTTTATAATTCTGTGATCTTAAAACATTTTTCAATTAATATTTAAATGACTGCAGCAAGTTCTTTACTTTTTCATGTCAGATTGTGAGAAATTTTAATTTCCACTTTAAAATATTTGATGATTGAATAAAACATTCTTTAGAATCTCCTTATTTATTTTTTTAAATTATCTTATTTTAAATTTATTATTATATTTTTTTAAATTTTCATACAAAATAAAATAAATAATTTATCTTTTTCAAACTAATCTAAATCAAATTTTTATAAAATCTCAAAATAAAATTAATATTTTATTTTATTTAACTTTTATCTCATTTTATTTATCAAAACAAACAAGGCTAAATTACCTATTCATAAGGCAATATAAGAGAAATACTTTAAGAAATGCTTCAAAAATAACAAGTAATTAAAAAAGAATCAAAATGAAAATATCTGAACTGTGAAATATAGAGCAAACTCTTTTAGAAACATTACTTTGTACATAAATAGTGGAAATGTAACATTAGAGTACTAATAATCTATGCGACAAAAACCCAATTAGCACCGTCACCAATGATCATTATTAATTCAGGTTATAATCATGCACTGAACAAGTAACAATAATGATAATAATAATGGAATGCATTTAAGAACATAAACAAATGTTGCCTGCGCTTTAACGTCAATTATAGGTACGATCCCGAATCTCTATATTCTCAAGCTGATTTAAATAGGAATTTAAAACCTAGATGTACCCAAAGAACCACTTATTAAAAGGACAAGATTCCTCAGGCAGGATGTATTTGTGTGTGTCCCATATGGGTATATATATTAGGGTTGGTGACATCCATGCACGCCGAAGGGCTATACATATGCATATACCATTGTTAATTAAATAAATAAATTAGTGGAATGATTAAAAAGTAGAAAGATATTTTATACATAAAGAGATACATAAAAATAAATTTATAAATTGAAGTGACTTAATATGTGATATGTCAGATTATAATTTTTTTTTTTTTTGTAAAATTGATTTAATAGATCTTATAAATAATTTTTGAATTTATTTTATGTAATTTTTTTGTGAATGAGCATTCTCAATAGGTTATGTACAATAAAATTGGAAATAAATAATTTAGTATAGCCCATCTAATAGATTATGTATTTTATAATTAATATACATATTGTTATAGCCATTGGCGGATCTAGCAATTGTGTCAAGGAAGGGCTAAATTTTCTATTGTGTTACACATTTATGTAAAAAACAATATTAAATACAATTTTAAGTTGTGCAAACTTTACACAATCCATTTAAAAAAAAAGTAGAATCCATAATTAAAAAATGATTTTTTTTTTCATATGACTCTTAAATTTACATAATTTTTTCAAATGGAATGGACAAAACTTGCATTTGATCATAGGACTGCAAATATCAATTTTCTTATGTAAATTAAAAAAAATGAAAAATCATAAAAACATAAAAACATAACTACAAACCATTTTTCATATAGACCATTAAACTTAAATTTTTTTTTTTTCTGTATTTACACTTTGGATTCCATATTAAGAAATCCACTATTAATGTATAATAAAAAATTTTGAGATTCATATTAATAAGTTTATTAATAATTTTAATTTTAATTTTAATTTTAATTTTGGAGAAGCCACATTCTTAAAAATAGATAATATATAAAAATTAAACAAAAATTTGGGACCATAAAAATAATTGGAGTGAGACATTTTTAAGTACTATATTAATTTTTTAAAAAAAATTAGAGTTCATATGAAAATTATAAGGGGGCCATATTCTATATTTATAAAATTATATATATAATTATATAATTGGGGGTAATTTTATAGAGGAATTCTGCACAATCTCTTATCTTTCATACATTATTATTTTTTATTTAATTTATTTAATTTTTTAATATTTGATTTATTTTCTTTTTAAATTAATTTAATTGTTTATTCATTATTTATATATTAAATACTTGATTAAAAATAAAATAAAATAAAATGTAGTGTATAAAAATTATGTGAATAATAGAAGATTGAGTCAATTTTTTTAATTTTATAATTGCAGGGTTGCTTTCTCTCTAGGGGGTCGAGCCATATCCTTTGCATTATTAAAGTGTGGTTGCTCAGGAACTCTAGCCTTGGCAATTGGATTTGCTATGAGGGCCCTCCTAGCAGCCGAAGCCGCGCCCCCTATCGCAAATGCAGTTTCGCCCGGAAGGGAGCCTGAACTGGATTTGCGCCTAGATCAGCCTGGAGTGCAGGTTGAGGACCCAGAAGGCCTCTCTCCCGCGGAAAGGCGGCTAAGGGAACGTCTAAATTGGAATGGGCGTCCGAATGTGTCTGTGGATGATATCCAGGCGATGCTTAATATGAAGGAAGAAATAGTCATGTAGGTAGCCCAATTAGATCCACATCCATTCTGGACAGAGCACAAAGCCCGCATCATTTCTGACTATATAATGACTCCTAAGGGGGAAGAATACTCCCTTGCCACCATGGAAAAAATTTGGCGGGGATTAGAGGCCGAAAATTTTTTTGGGAGGAGGTGGTTTTTTTTTTTACTGAACCCCTGCTGTCAAGTGGCTCTACCACTGGCTACAGTATGATCTCTACATTTATGGAATACTATTTACATTTAAATAAATATTTGATTAATTTATCTATCTATTTTTTATTTTTTACTTTTTATTTATTTATTTATCTATTTTTTACTTTTTATTTTATTTGAAATGAATAAAATATTTAAATGATATAATGAAAAATAGATAAATTAATGTATAATATATTATAAAAATAGTATATAAAATAAAAAAGTAAATTTTTATAATGTATTAAAAAAATAGAACGAAAAAACTCTCACAAGCCGATCGAGCCGATCGAAAGCCATGTAGAACTGTGACCTTAGCTGTTGAATGCCTTTGGAGAAAAGACAAGTAGCTAGCTAGCTTGGTTAAGCTCTGTTGTGTAATTTGTAGAGTAGTGATAGGTTACTGTCATTTTATTATTATTTTATTATTTATTAGTGTATTTAAATTTTTTAAAGTATTTTTTAATATTTTTAATTATTGAGAAAAAATAAAAAAATATACAACCTTAAAAATATTTATTTTCTTAATTATTAAATAAAATAAAAAATTATAAAATAATAATGTTATCATTATTGATAATTTTGTAGCTACTACGCGTGCATTTTATATTTGCTCCTTCTCTGTGATGCTGAAAGATGGAGATAGGCTGATAGTCGATCATCGAGAAAATAATTCCACTCAGAGAGAGAGAGAGAGAGAGAGAGAGAGAGAGGAGTAGCAATTCTTACTTCGCACAGATTAGGAGAGAGAACTGTCATTTTACAGACAGTGTTGGGTGGTTTGATCAAATCCACTGATTCCCATGTACACGCGTCTTTAAAATGGCTAACAACTGAACCACCACCACCTCCCTCAAATCCCACAATCTCTGCGTCTCTCTGTGTGCGTGCCTGCGTTTATTTCTGACCCTCTCTGCAACTCCATGGCGGACGATGGATTACGTCTGAGTTAGTGGGAAAGAGAGAGGGGCAGTATTCACTCGCTGTGTTTTTTGTTTTTCTTTTAGTATTACGCAGGGGTTTTTGTTTGAGGTCTCGTTTATAATCTGGGCAAATTTGGTTTATAATTTGAGGGTCTTGTCTGCTTCCAAGGCTCTAAAATCCTTTCGGTGATAGGAACCATTTTAGCTGAAATAGCCGTAAGGAACGCACATATACAAAACGATAAAAAAATAGAGGAGGAAACAAAAGCTAGCCATAAAGAGGAACAAAAATACAAAACCTTCTTTGTTATTGCTGTCTGGTGCATTCACGTCCGGTCCTTGTGATCATGACTGGTGAGGGTCTCTTTGCATGTCGGTTGTGAGCATGGGTGATTCTTGCTTCACAAAATAGCGAGGAAGAAAGAGCGAGAAAGTCGGGGAAAAGGTCCCTTTCTCTTTTTTTTTTTTCTCTTTTGGATTTTTGTGAGTCTTCAGAAATTGGATTAGCAGGGGCAGGTTTCATGGAGCCTCTTTTGGGTGTTCTGGTTTCTGGGTTTTTCATCAGAACGTTGGATTTGACTATACTACCACCCTTTTCTCTCGATAGTCTTTAATACAAAGAAAGATCACGACTTTTTTCGGGTGAGTCCCAACGTCTTTTACTTTCTCTCGGTTTAAAGAAGGAAACTTTTAACTTTGGGCCCCTTTTTTTCAATGTTTGCAGGGGTACTATAAGATTCTGAGGGATGCTGAGGAAGAGGTCAAGAGTAACAAGCAACAAGCAGGCTTCAATGGCAGAATCTAGTCCACTCCCATCCCCCACAGGCAAATTCAAACAACCCACTTCATCTCTCTTCATTTGCCCAAGGTTGTTCACTAATCTCTCTCCAAACTCGTTTTCTGAAACAGAGGCCGTGATGAGCCCCACTTCCATACTCGATAGCAAGCCATTCTCTGGTCTCAGAAACCCCTTTTGGTCCGAAACAAACACTCCCAGAAACCCAGAACCAGAAACAAAACGCCACTGGGACAATTTGAACTCCAAAGCTATCGGTCTAGCTATTGTGGATGCTCTCAATGAAGAAAGATTTGACTCCAAACTATCCAAACCTGAAAGCCGAATGGTTCTCTTTGGTTCCCAGCTTAAGATTCAGATCCCCCATCCTCCAAATTCGGTTCTTTCACCTGCTGAATCGCCCAAATCTCCGGCCGATTTTGGCATCAAGACAAGGAATTCTCAACTGGGTTCTTCTTCGTCTGGCTTTTCTCAGTCGCCGGCGAAGAAATCCATATTCGGTTCTGGGAATTCTGGGAATTCAGGTATAGAGACTCCGAATTCTTCCCGGGTTTTCGCGGGATGTCTTTCTGCAAGTGAAATGGAGCTCTCAGAGGACTATACTTGTGTGATATCCCATGGGCCTAACCCGAAAACCACCCATATTTTTGAGGATTGCATTGTTGAGAACTGCTGTGCTGAGGTTGCGTTCTCTAGTTTCGGAAAAGATGGGTTTTTCACTGACCAGTTGTCCAATTATCCGTCTGAATGTTTTCTCAGTTTCTGTTACTCTTGCAAGAAGAATCTTGATCAGGGAAAGGACATTTACATGTACAGGTTGGACTTATTTTCCTTCATTTGACAGAAAAATAGTTGATTTGATACCTTTAGAAAATATTAGATATGCATTTGTGGAAGGTTTTGTGCTAGCAAAATTGCCCATATGATTCATATTTGGATATGCTAGAGGGCTTTAATTATATGAATAACCAGACCATAAATTGAGCTTGATCGAGCACTGTTAATCTTTATTGTGGCTTTATTTGTTGTTTCCATTCTGTTCTGTCTTAGATGGTTGATGCCAGGGCGATTGAGTTAGCTTGCATTTTTTGATTGGGCTAATAACTGTGTTTCTAATACATACGTATTAATGATTTTTGGTCTTTGATCATCAAACTCAGACAAGTTTGGAACTTTGAATCTAAGTGATCTATTTCTCTTTCAGAGGTGATAAAGCCTTCTGCAGCAGCGAGTGCCGCCACCAGCAGATGGTTTTGGAGGAGGGAATGGATAAATTGGGAGCCGATGATGATGGGACCTGTTTCTGATACCTATCTGAATCACCATTAATCTTTGCTTGTTCTAAAGAACCATAAAAAAAAAAAAAATGAGAAACCTAATAAGGTAAATCTTTGTATCATCGGTTCTCCTTACCAAAAAGATAAAGCATGGTTCTTGAATTTCTTGGGAAATTGAGCTTGCTTTGCTGTTATCTTACGTATATTCTCTCGGTTCTTTACTTTTTGATACTCTTGCTGTATAAGGAGGACTAAAAAGGCTTTAGATATTATAGAGTTGATGATTTTGTTGAAATAGGCGATGCTCTGTTGGGTTTGTCCACAGATTGCTGTCTTTTCATAGTTTGTGATGATGATGCTGCATGACTAAAGCTCACGTTACTTTTGTTTATATTAATTTTATCATCTAATAATTAAGCACATAGGACCAATGACCTCACTTGAAAATAGATTCTTTTCTTTTCTTATGCGGCTATGTCCTCTTTCCACATCTCCAATGATCAAAGTGCCCATTTTGTCAAAGATTTGAAATCAAATTAATCAGTGTTCTAGCGAGTTCCATTTCTTTATACCACAGTGCTGAGAATGACAACTTAGAGGGTGACTATTTGGAGGGAATGATTGTGCGTATATTGGAGTTTTTTTTTTTCCATAATGCTATAGGTAAGTAATATATAGATGTTCAATATTATTTGTATTAAGAATTTTTTTAGATGAGTCGAATTATTTATAATTAGTAGTGAGTTGAGATTGTGAAATAAATTTATAAGATCTATTTTTTAAAGCAAATTAAGTATATTAGATAAATTAACCGATCATAAGACACAAGTTTAAAGAAGGTGATAATCTTTTATAATTTTTTTAAAAAGTTAACACGTTATATAACAAAAAAAAAATCAAATAAATGGCTCTCACAAATAAAGGAAGATTAGAGCCAAATAAATGGCTTCTACATAAAAAAAAAAAAATGCTCTTGCTTAGTTTCCCAAAAGAGGAAGGGATTACTTGGTGACGATTTTAAGTTGCAGGTAAAAGTTGCAGCGGTGGAGTGTGTGTTGCACAATGTTAGCATAGGCTGCTTGAAACTTTCACGTTTACTTTTTACTTGATCTTTGATTATGGGAAACATGAACATAAAAAAAATTGAAATCTATATCGAATTGCTGACGGATGAATTACAATGGTAATAGTGGGATCTATTTAAGATGAATTTATTTGTTTAAATATTAAAATGAATTAAAATGTATTTATAAGAAGTTAGAAAATATTATGAGAAGTTAGAAAATGAATTTAAATATATTTATGAATTGAAAAAGATTATAAATTTCATCTATAAAAAGTTTTGAGTTGAATAATTATTAGTAATTTAGGACTTAGATATTAAATTTAACTTAAAATTAAATTACATTGAATTAATATTAATATATTTGAACGGCCATAATAGTAACGCTGCAAGCCTGCAAAAGATGAACCCAACTTTCAAATATTTTTATCTTTTGCCATGACTCTTACTTCTTAGGATTCCCAAGCATTGCTCAAGACGGTATCAGGGAGGGAGCGCACGCTTTCAGGCCTCACTCAGTATCTTCATCTCTGGCCCTCGTTATCGTAGTACTTTTCATTAAAACAAGCTTTTAAATTGAGTAGTCTCTTTGATATAATATAGATAATAGATATGAGTAGCACTTTCTTTGAAAATTAATTATTTTTGTCAATTTTTCTTATAGTGTAAAGGCATTAAACTCAGAGTATCAAAATTCAAAAGTATTTGGTCCATAAAACCTAAAAATAAAATGACGATGAACTACCCTCCCAAACATTTGAGGTGAGACTGTGACAACCTCCTGGTATTGCATTTCTATCCATGCGGAAGAAAGAGACATGACTGAAAAATGGTTAAAAAAATAACATATACAAATTGGTTACCGTTGTCTTCCTCATCCTATTTTTTTTTGAATAAAATATTATTATAATATAATTTTTATTTTAAAATTTAAAGAATTGAGTTGTTTATGTTTTTTTTTTATATAAAAATTAAAAAAAGAATTATAATAATTAAATGAAATCATCGATTTGCCAATCTCAATGCCATTTGCCTGTAAAACAGTCCTGTTGATGGGGTAGATGATTACTCTAATATGATATAACATGCTTTTCTTCCTCATAACAAAATGCTTTCGGTTCAATATGGACAGCTAACACCACATGACCCAATTGAAATATAATAGAGGAGGACTGCTATAATTATAAATATATTATACAAAATCAATTTTATATATTAATGTAATTTTATGTTATCCATTAAATTTATTTTATAATAAATATAATTTTATAATCTGGCGAACGACATAAAACTATATCAATTTATAAAATTATTTTTGTATAATCTATTTACAGCTAAATTATTTCTCATTAAAGAATGGACTAACCTTGTTTATGTAATAAGATATTATTATATATATATATATAGATTTCATTTTCAAACATCATTTAAACATAAAATAGTTTTTAAATTTCAAAATCTTCATCTAATTATTATTCAAATATAAAATCCAATACAACTTTTTCAAATTTTTTATAAAATTCAAAAAACAATACATTTTTTTTTAAATCTCAAAACAAAAATTATATTAAAAAAATTATATTCAAACAATTTTTAACTTTATAACATTTTTATGCAACTTTTTCTCTCTCATCTCAAAATATAATACAATATCTTAATTAAAACTATTTTATTAATATTCACAAACCATTCACTCATGTTAGAAAAAATTCTCAAATATTTTATGAGTACCAACGAGTCATCAGCTTTCCTTGATATATTTTCACGTTTGAGATATTTAAATATATATTTTTATTATTTCATATAATGACTGGTTTTTCTAGAAAATTTAAAATTTGACATTATTACTTTTTTTTTTTTAATTTTCTGAAAAATAGTCATGTCAACCATGTTATATGCCATCACTGTATGAACATAGGCGTTTCTCATGATCCCATCCCTATAATATAACTGAGGCCTAACTTAATGACGTGTTTGCTACATTATGGGAAAAGAGATTTTGAGCTGTTTGTTAGTTAAGAAAATCCGGGCAATGCTATCTCAATCAAGAATCCATTGGATCCATAGCCCGCTTCCCAAAACAGCAATATTGTTGGGCCTAGGCCCACAGCCTTAATCATTCAGGCCTTAGCGGTTGGCACTCTCTACGTGTCAATGCACAGGCCAGTCACTCTTATTTTGATTGGGGGGGGGGGGGGAGGTTTTTAGGACTTCTCTCATTCTCTAAATGTTGTGGTAAAAGTTGTTAAAACATATTGTGCGTCTAAAATCAGGCCTCGATTAAAATATATGTAATGGCATCCGCGTCAAAATTTTCTTCGATCTCAGTCTTACCCTTACAAAATCCCATTTTGTCCTTTATCTCCTTTCCTATAATCTCTTGGATTCCACGGAGAACCAGAGCTCTGGTTGCCGGGCCACTTAGAAGGACTCGACGGAGACCCCGTCGGAAGCGTCCCGACAAGGAAATGTCGGTTGCGGTTACGATACGGGCGCCTTCTTCGTCTCACTTGCAGGGCGAGGACGACGTCCCTCTTGCGGATTTCAGAAACGGTAAGTTTTCCTTACATTATATATACGAGAGTGGTATGTAATTTGTTTTCTTTCCGAGCCAAAAAAATTGGTAAAAGGAAAGGAAGATTTCGAATCTCGAATAGTAGTGTTCTGGGTTAGGCAACGGTGATATTGAATGATTGTCTAACTATTTTTTTTTTTGTTAAGTAAATGATTATGGAACTATTGCCTTAGATAATGATTGATTGGAAATGTTTAATTAATGACCTTCATCCACTCCCTCCCTCCCTTCCTTCAACTCACTGATAAAAACAGAATTCTTCTTCGAAATACTTGGAAAAAGAGAAGAAGAATGGCTCAAGTGGTAAAGGCCTTGGGCTTGGGGGTATGCTCCCCTAGGTTCAAGGCTCAGATTCCTTTTGGTGTAAACAATCTCTAGGGGTCATCTTGGATTTTCCCTTGAATTATCCGATGTGCAGTTGTGAAAATTTCTTCCCGAGGGCCTGTGTACCCCCGGGATTAGTCGGGAGACATTATTTGAACTCTTCAGATAGAAACTACCATTTCAGATTTCGTACTTAATTGGGATTGAGTGGGGCCAAGGTTTCTCTGACTCAGCACCTTTGATGTTTTATCTTGATTGATTAGTTAGACAAGCATTTAGTGGAACTTAACTGCTACCCCACCCTCGACAGAATATTAGCCGGAGGCAGTGTTGAGTTAGAGCTCATCTGTTTATTTTAATTTATCTTTTTTCTTGTCATTATAGGCTTATTAGATCTTATAGGCTCGACAATGAAGTGTATCCTTTTCCCCTTGTTTTGAACTAGATGAATTTCACAGTTATTTTTTTTTTCAATGGAATTGGGTGTCCAGAACAAAGTCTTGACTAATCCCTAGGCTACATAGGCCCTCCGTAAGAAGTTTTCCGCAATTGCATATTTCTTTTATAATTAATAAGAAATTTTGTTACTAAGAATAGACACAGCCCAAGTACACAGAATGTATATATAAAGGAAATATCTACTTGACTCTATAAAGTAGGAAAACTAAAACAAAAGCAGATTCAGTACACTATCATCATTCCTTACAAAGATCTTAGCCCACGAGCTCAAAGTAGAAAAGAAAAAAAATCTGAAGATCTTCAAATGAATGCTCCGTCTTCAGAACATCTCCCATTCCTTTCCAGCCGTAGACACCACATTAAACATAAAGGAATTATTCTCAATCTGGCAGCTACACATTTCCTTACCTCAAAGCCACGCCAACATTCAAGAAGATCCACAACTTTCTAAGGCATCACCCAATATAAACCTGTCCGACCAATAACCTTATTCCACAAAGACTTTGCCACCTCGCAATGTAATAAAAGATGATTCACAGATTTATTGTCTTTCTTGCACACAACACACCAATAAGCTATACTATGCCAGCTATACACAAATCATGTTTTTTAAGGTTACCCGTGGCCAATACTTTCCCTAGAGCAACCACCCAATTGAAGAACGCCACCGTAGTAGGTACCTTTACCCTCCAATTGCTTTTCCAAGAACCAAAATGACAATTAAGCTCTTTATAGGAGGAACAGAATGAAAACCTAAAATTTCCAGCTTGGTCCCACGGTAGCCTGTCCTCTCTTCCCTGCATCACTTTTTAATTATAAATTCTACCCAAAAAACAGAAGCATTAGTAATTTCCCAGTCATTTGCATCTGTAATAAAGCCAACATTCCATAGAATATCATTATCCTTACATGGCAGATAATCTACCACAACAACATTTTAATCCCTTGCAATTTTATAAAGAGATGGAAAATCCGATTTAAGAGTTGATTCCACACACCAAATGTCATGCCAAAAGAGAATCCTCTTCCCTTTCCCCATCTTAAATTTAATATGTTTAGAAAACTTCTCCCAACCATTCCTAATAAACTTCCATAAACTCACCCCATACGCTCCTCTAACATCATTAGAACACCAATCTCCCACCCACTCCCATATTTAACAGCAGCAACATGCTTCCATAAAGCATCTCTCTCTTCATGATATCTCTAAAGCCATTTTCCAAGGGGTGCTTTATTAAACAACACCAAATTTCTCACCCCAATCTTTCGCAAGAAACCGGTTGACAAACCTTATTCCAACTAACCAAAGGAAACTTCTTTTCCTCTCCTATTCCTCTGCATAAGAAATTATGATAAAATTT
The DNA here is from genome assembly GCA_036898215.1 of Platycarya strobilacea. Classification (NCBI taxonomy): domain Eukaryota; kingdom Viridiplantae; phylum Streptophyta; class Magnoliopsida; order Fagales; family Juglandaceae; genus Platycarya; species Platycarya strobilacea. Next base: position 40,129,466 of record CM072545.1, on the reverse strand, counting down.
CTCAATTCTTTTAGCAACCCTAGTTGGGTAAGGGAAAAGTGAAAGAAAATATGTAGGAAGATTAGACACCATACTCTTTATCAAAGTAATTCTTCCCCCTTTGAGATACTTTGGTTGAACATCGAGGAACTATGTTGGAGTTTGGATCACCTGTAGAAGGTACAGTCTGAGCAGGGTTAGATGGCAGATCAGGCTTAGGAAAGGGCAAAGTTGGGCATCGCCTTTCATACACAAGTTCAGGTTTGAATCGGTCATGGGAAGGAGTCAAGTCATCGCAATGCGGCAAAACATGCATATGAGGTAAAGACTCAACAAGAATAGAAAAGAACAACTATTTTTCAAAGCCTTTGTGGGAAACACTATAACCCATGATGAGAAATACGAAATCTGTTAGAGTGTGGATCATGGCAGACATAGCTTTTGTGGGAAACACTATAATTCATAAAAGTGCACTTAACAGATTGAGCAGATAATTTATGACTTTTATGGAATGGCAAATGAACAAAATAAACACAACTAAAAGTATGCATATCAAGATAACTAGGATGCTGATGATAAAGACAAAAGTAAGGAGTTTCAAAATCCAAGACATTGGAAGGCAATTTATTAATTAAATAAATTGCTGTCAACAAGGCTTCGACTGAGAATTTATGCGGAACAGAAGATTGAAGCAATAACATTTGAACAACATAAAAAAAATGTTTTTTCTTACGTTCAACAACACTGTTTTGCTAAGGTGTATAAGGATAAGAGCGTTGGGAATCAATGCCTTTTTGTTGGAGAAGATTATGAAGCTCACGACACATATATTTGCCACCTAATCTAGACTTTAAAATTTGATCCCTGAACAAATTGAGTCTTAACATAGGCGATGAATTGTTGAAAGACAGAGAAGACCTTAGATTTAGAGTGTAGAAAATAAATCCGGATATACTAGGTATAATCATCAATGAAAGTACAAATTATTTATAATTCGCATGTGAAATAACATGAGAAATTCCTCACACATCACTATGAATCAAATCAAAACAACGTTTAGCATGACTACCATGAGAGGGAAATGAAAGGGACTTACTTTTACCTATTTTGCATATGGAGCAATAAAAAAGAAAGATGAGATGAAAATTGATATTTATTGCCCAACAAACCAGAGCTTACTAAATGAGATAAAACAATAGAGTTAAGATGACCCAACCGTTTATGCCATACTTCACCCTTATTGTCTATAGTGTTACAAGCTAAAGAAATAACAGTAGGAATGGAAAAATGCAGAGGAAACAATCGTCTAACTTTAAGCCCCTTTGTGAGTATCTGCCCCGACACCTAATATTGCAGAAGACAACCATCACCTGTCCTACTAATATGAGACTAGTGGAAAGCTCAGGAGATACAAAAACATCTATGTGGAATTAATATGACCAATAGTATGATGAATAGGTAAAACTGACTACCATTAGCAATCTGAATGTACAACGATCCATTATAAATTCGAGCATTGCTAAGAGTATCGAAAGAACTAGTCATGTGATTAGACACACCAGAATTAACAAGACAAGATGAGGATGATTGTGAACCGCTACCTTGCAGCCCTGAGGTGAAAATGCTGAAATAATCATATGTTGGACCGTCTCAGGAGTAAGAGCAAATGGATCACCAATAATAGCAGAAGTAGCAGGAGAAGAGGGACCCACAATAGCTTGATACGCATTAGCCTGACGATTCTAGAGACGAATAGGACGTTCTTTGATAATATGTCCTGGCTTCTTATAGTAGTTGCAAGATTTCCTCACACAGTGGGCAGTAATATGTCTATATTCCTTGCACCTGAAACATTGAACTTTCTGCATGTCTCGTCTCTTACTTTTCCCATGAGTAGCATAAGACACTACATTTGGTATCATTTTGTCTTGCTTGTAAATGGCCTATGTGGCAAGACGCTACTCCACACTAAGGGTACATTTGAGTAGTGAGAAGTGTTGAGAAGAGTAGTTAATAGTAGTGAAAAATTAATAATAGAATATTGAATATTAGTAAAAAATAATGAATAGTAGTAAAAAGTAGATAAAAATTAATAATAAAGTAATGAATAGTAGTGGAGTATTATGAGAATATCTGAGAACACTTTACTACCCAAACGTAGTCTAAGTAACTCCCCAAAACAAACATTCAAAGAAGGCAATGCATCACGATTCATCAAATTGGAGCAAGTGACCCGATTCATCAAATTGGAACGAGTGACCTCAAAGTCAGGTTGTAACTTCATTAAGAAATGATCTCGCTTGCTTTGTTCATGAGCCTCCTGCACAACAGAGAGAGATTCTTCTGGTACTTTAGCATAAATTTTGTCAGTAAATTCTCCCCAAAGATTATGAAACCCAAAAAATTAATCTCGAATGGAGAGATCGCCCTAAGTGTAACTAGCGATCTTGTACTCCAACTGAAAATGTCGGGCAAAATTGTCGTGATTATACACTTTTCTTAAGTATTCCCACATAGATTTAGCAGTCTAATATGACCTTAGATTGAGAACAATAAGAGGATCAACAGATCCTAAAATCTATGTCATGCCCCTATCATCTTTGATCTTCCACTAAGCCAACTTACGAAGCTCAGTAGGAGCAGGATCGCTACCATCTGTATGACCCCATAACAAACAAGCGAAACTGAAATTCCCAGGAAGAATAGTTCTTACCCATGAATTTCACATCAAAGGAGTCTAAAGACATGATGCCTGTAAAAGAAAAAAAAGCACAAGTCCAGCCAAGAAGAATACCTGCCCAATCACCACAGAATGTGCTGACAGAAGCCTAGCTCCTATAAACCAAGCCACAGATGATGTGTGCCAGCCACCAGAAAGTGAAACAGAGGATGCCGACAGAACCACAACCAGCCAAAAGAGGGACATCGACAACCAAAAAATATCTTCACAGAAAATGCCAACAACCCAAAAAACCTTCACAGAAACTGCTGACAACCAAAAAAACAAGACCACTGAGATCCCAAACCAATCTCCAAGGAATGTCGCAGCCCAGGGACAACCAAAAAGCCACACAGACGGTGCCGACAATGACAGAACTGTCACCCACCAGTGAGGAAAAGAAATTGCAGCCCTGCCACAACCAAAAACTTACAGAAAGTGCTGACAGTGACAACTGCCAATACTATCACCCACCAACGAAAAAAATTCCCACAAGAAATAACCAGAAATATTTCTAAGTTATGGCTCTGAAGCCATGTCAACTGGATTGAATACCTGTACACGGGCTATGCCTCTTTTATTCTCATTAATAAAATTTATCTCTTATAAAAACAAAAACAAAAAACTGGATTGAATATCTCCTTTGTGAGGATTTCTATTCATTATAGGCACTGTTGTGCATATTACAAGGCTGGAATCAAGCCATTTACAGCAACAAAATCTGTCTAATTAAGGAAGCTAGGACTAATTAGAGGATATGCACAGCTATAAATACATGCCATATAGGTACACCTAAAGAAGGGAAGTTGTATGCTGTCTGGCCAGCACATATCCTGCTGATATAGACAAATTTAAGTTTTTCCATCTAGCCAACCTTCTCTCGACTTTTCAATCACCCCATCCCAGATCAAAATAGATTTGTGAGAAGCACCCAAGGGAAGAACCAAGATATTCAGCAGCAGTGAAGAAATCTTACACTCCAAAATATTAGCCAAATCTGAAATATTGTTTAGGTTAATCCTCAGACCTGAGACAACTTCAAAACATAACAAGAAGGCTCTCAAAGTTCGAATATGTTCTTGGTTGCGCTCACTGAAAATCAAAGTGTCATAGGCAGAAGAAGACTAGATAATTATATGCTACGAGTTTATAACCCGCGCAAATGTGTGGATTGTTCTATATTTTGTGTATGAAGAAAAGACATATAGAAAGAAACAGAATTTTACATTGGATATATTTGAAATAGTTTATAGGATAATTTATTTTGTCGAAACAATAGAAAAGTTGAAATAGTCCCTTTAGATAGAATCTTGAATTGATTTATATATTTATATATAAAAAAATAATTAAAACTTAAAAATTACAACAGTTTATATTAAAACATTACTTTTTAAAAATATTATTATTATATAAATATAACACTTCAAGATTTATTCTAATTATAATCAATATAACTTATTTATATGGATAAAATGGCACTTTAGAGTCGACTCCATTTTACCTCATTACAGATGATGTTCAATGTTCAAATTGGTGCAAAATCTTCATATTTAAAAGCTATCTCAAATTAGGCAAAAACCGTTTACAAAGGAAAACATGGCCTATTAGGAGACCATGTTGGATACAAGAAAATCGTGAAGGTCCATGCCATTAAAATCCACGGCAATGGACCATATATAAATAGTTCTATAAAAGAAAACTATTAGCTCCTCATGGGATTTCTCCGTCTTCAAAAGTTCTCTAATTACGCTCATACCAAAGGCATCGCATGATGCATATAGGAATCATCTTCCATATGGCTATAATTTGGCGCTCGCCCCTAATCGAATTCCAGCACGCCATAGTTGCCACCACAGACTCTGGCATGACCCAAGCTAAGTCCAATCTTCTGAAAACCTCGTTCCACAGAATTCAAGCGATTTCGCAATGTAGGAGTAGATGATTAACCGACTCACTCCCATTTCGACACAGACAACACCAGTTTGCAATGATAACTCCCATTTTTCTCAAATTATCCGTTGTGAGAATCTTTCCTAGAGTAGCTGTCCACACGAAGAAGGTCGCTTTCTGGGGTGCTTTATGGTGCCAGATTTTCCTCCATGAAAATTGTGACTCAGGACCTTGGATGAGGACCTTATAGAAAGAATGGACTGTGAAGATTTCCTCGCCTTGCAGGGATCCACCGTAGGCCGTCTTGAATATGGATGTTCATTCTTTGGGAGTATAGGAGATTATAAAAGTCCACGAAAGAATTTATTTCCCAATCCTATGCTGCCTGGATGAAGTTGATGTTCCAATGGCGACCTCCCTCGACTGACTCCAGAGCCTCTGCCACAGTGATATTTTTGTCCCTTGCAACCTGAAACAAAGAAGGAAGCACGTTAAATAGGGGCCTATCGCCGCACCATGCATTTTTCCAAAACTTGATTCTTGTGCTTACACCACATTGTAGCCTAGTGTGAAATTGAAAGACCCCCCACCCACTCCTTATGTTTTTCCATACCCCTACACCACTAGCCCCTCTCACTTCATTGGAGCTCCAACCCCCCCCCCCCCAAAATTCACTCCCAAATTTGTGATCTATCACTATTCTCCAAAGGGTTTCTGGTTCTTGTTGGTATCTCCACAACCACTTACCAAACAAAACTTAGTTGAGAACTCTCAAATTACGAATACCCAAACCACCCTCGGGTAGAGGGCGACAAATCGTTTCCCACTTAACAAGGTGATACTTAAACTCCTCCCCCAACCCACCCCACAAAAAATCTCGTTGTAACTTCTCCAAGCGGCTTGCCACCTCAGCCGGGATAGGAAAGAGAGAGAAGAAATAGATGGGTAAATTGGAAAGAGTACTTTTGATCAGAGTGATCCGCCCCTCCTTAGACAGATACATTTTCTTCCATCCTACAAGTTTTCGTTCCACTCTTTCAATCATTGTATCCCATATCCTTGCTGCCCTTGAAGCCGATCCCAAGTGAAGCCCAAGTATGTCAGAGGCAGCGAAGAAGTCTTGCACCCAAGTAAACCAGCCAACACTGGCGTATTGCGCACGTCCCCAATCGGGACCATCTCAGATTTGTTGTAATTCACTTTCAGACCCGACACCACTTCAAAACAGAGGAGAAGAGCCTTTAAGGCTCTCACCTGCCTTTGTTCTGTCTCACAGAGAACAAGTGTATCATTTGCAAATAACAAATGAGATATATTAGCAAAACCTCTAGATGGTGTTCCAATTTGAAACTCACTTACCAAACCATTATTCACCAAAGCCAACAACATCTTGTTGAGCGCTTCCATAACCAGAACGAATAGTAGAGGGGACAATGGGTCGTCTTGTCTCAATCCTTGAGAACTAGAAAAGAAACTTTCAGGGCAACCGTTAATCAGTACCGAGAATCTGGATGTAGAAATGCACCATCTTATTCAGGACCTCCATCTTTCCCCGAACCCACATTTGCCGAGAAGATACAGAAGAAAGTCCTAATTAATATGGTCATAAGCCTTTTCCATATCTAATTTGCACAGAATTCCCGTACCTCTTGCCTTCAGTTTACAGTCAATACATTCATTCGCTATCAGCACAGTATCTAGAATTTGTCTACCTTTCACGAATGCATTTTGATGATTAGTAATGATCTTCCCAATGACCTCACTGAATCGGTTGGCAAGCACTTTCGATACGATCTTGTAAACCTCGGAAACCAAACTAATGAGTCAAAAGTTATTGATTTTTGTGGCCTCCACCTTTTTGGGGATGAGCGCCAAAAAAGTAGAATTGAGACTTTTTTCAAAATTTCCAAAGGTGTATAGTTTCTAGAATACCTTCATCACTTCCCACCAATCCCGGTAAAAACCTATCAAGGAGCCGTCTGGTCCAGGCGCTTTGTCTTTCTTCCTCGAAAGTCCGCTCTAGCCGATTGACGTCAATTGGGTCAATCATATCAAACGTTAAGCCATCCAAATTAGGTCTCCAGTCCTCCTATTCCGTCAGTAAGTTCTCATAAAAGTTAACGACATGGTCACGGATAATCTGTTCATCTTTACATTCCACCCCATTAATCTTGAGCACCTCAATATTGTTGTTCCTGCGATGGGAATTGGCAACTCTATGGAAAAACTTCGTACATCAGTCCCTTTCGCGAAGCCATAAAGCTCTTGATTTTTGATGCCAATAAATTTCTTCCATCAAAATCAATCGCTCGAGTTCCGTTGTCAACGTAGTCTTCTGCAATTGTTCATCCTGAGTGAGAGGCCGTCCCTCTTGTAGCTTATCAAGTTCCTGTATTTCCTTCCAAAGAGCCTTCTTATTATCTCCTAAATCACCAAAAGACTGAGAATTCCACAATTTCAGATATCTCTTTTAAGGCTTTCAGCTTATTAGAGAAAATATAGCTAGGAGATCCCTCGAACAAGTAAGAAGACCACCATTGTTTAACCCTGTCTACAAATCCTTTTGACTTTAGCCACATTCTTGAATTTAAAATAGCGCCGACCATTATGAAGGTCGCCACAATCTAGTAGGATCAGCCAATGATCAGAAGAAATCTGTTTCAGTTGTTTCTGCCAGATATCGGGAAAGCGGTTTTCCAACTCCGGAGAGATGAGGAAGCGATCCAGTTTGGACCAAGTCTGGTTATTAGACCAGGTGGCAGGACCCCTCACAAGCAGTAAATCTACCAAATTCAAGTCAATGATAAATTCTGAGAATTCTAAGCTGGCAAGTCTCACTCTTCTGTTACCGAAATGCTCACTGGCGAATCTCACTGTGTTGAAGTTGCCACCAATGCACCATGGTATACACCACCAACTATGAACTCCTGCTATTTCTTTCCAAAGGAGACGTTTATCAACATCAAGGTTTGGTCCATTCACACCTGCAAAGGCTCACATGAAATTATCAGATATGCATTTAAACATACATGCCACTGTATACCTACCGGTAAACACATCCACTTTTTCCACCACCCGTGGGTCCCATAACAAAATAACCCCATCTGACGCTCCTGAAGAAGCCATATATGCCCAATCCACATGGGAACCACTCCACAGGCTTCTCACCAAATGCCTATCAAAAAATTGCATTTTCGTTTCTTGGAGACATACTATGTCCGCCTTCCATTCTCGAAGTAAATTACAAATCTGCATCCGTTTATTCACTTCCATTGAGACCTCGGACATTCCATGACATGATTTTTGGGTTCATTGTATCACGATTAGCCCATTTCCTTTTCCTTTTGCCCTTCCTTTACTCAGTGGACCTTCTAAGTTCAAAGACCACGTCAACCGATTCAATTCTCTGATTTGTCTGGATTTTCCTCTATGATTTTTATTGTGCCCCGAATCGATGGCAGTTAACAAAGCCATAAACTGCTCTTCATAACCAACACACCTGATCCCAATCTGATTGATTTGGGAAACAATAATTAAGCGGATTTGGGTTCTGAAACTCTTCATCCACGGAGAAGTCTTCTAGCCCCTGCAATGAATCAGAAAAATCCTCTACCGAAATCATCAAGTCTTCGGAATCATCATCTTTTGACGAATAAAGCTCAAAATCGGGATACCCATCTTGATTTATTGGCATTAAAGCGTCAACCCCACCAGGCGCCAGTTTCTGTGCTTCCCTCACCGGAAAACAAGCAGCCAAGGTCGTATTTTCGGGACAAGTAACCGCCGGAAGATCGCCTGAGGGAACCAAAGGCACTGTCGACACCATCTGAAAAGCACCCACTGGTTGTGCGTCAACTCCCCTGAAGTACCAGTTGAAACCCCTGCCGAGACCTGCTTACCGAAATCTGCCAAAGTATTTTGATGCCCTAGCGCCGTCAGGATATCGCCAGAAGTCGACATCGGCGCTGTCGGAGAGGTCTGAGACCTTTCCGCCGTCGGAAGTTCGTCGGCGATTGTTATCGGGACACACTCTGGTACCGATCCTAACGAATCAGGATGTTCAGTGAATGTAGGGTTCTTGGTCGGGCCTGGGTGTGACCTAGCCCAAACTCCGACCCACCTCTAGATAGAACCAAGGCAAGAAAGCCCCCCCCATCGGACCTGGGAAGCCCGAGCCCAACCCCCGCTGATGATGACCCAGCACCCTTTGAGTTAGCAGACTTATGGGTGTAAATCCACGGCCCAAACCCAGGTTGTTTTCCCTTTGCCTTATCCTTAGACTTAACCCTATATACCGCCAATGGCTTACCTTTCTGCTTAGCCGTGTACCCCTTTATATTACCAGTAGAAGATTTACCCATAAAGCCATCTCCTTCCTTAAATAGACCGACAAAGTGAAGTACTGTGGCCATATCCCTCTGCAACTTGCAGAGTTGACCCTGTACCTCCATCAGCTTCCTTCGTGGATGCTAGGCTTCGGTCCTAACTAGGGTGAGGCTCGAGGAGTCCTTTTGCGTTGATCGCTTCAATGGTGGCTTAGGGTTTCTAACGGCCGACTTTGTAGCCTTCATCTGCGTCGGCACCTCCGAAACCAGAACTTCTTTGTACGAACGTGAAGGACTGCCCTTCTCCCATTTCACGAATCTGGAATTCGTATCTCCTCTACCTCCTCCCTTATGATTGCGCCAAGATAGTAGCTCACCTTTGATTTTGCGCCATCCCCATCCTCCATCCCCTTCCGGGAAACAGAGGACATTCTTCCTACCCTCTTGATTGTACTCTGAGACCTCCAAGAAACGTCCTCTCCCATTCTCACATCTCTGCTCAATAATGCTATAGAAGCCTTCCCTAGTGGCTGAGTAAACCTCTTTGGACTTCCCACCGTTTAGGCACTCCTCAAGGACTCTCAGCAACCACTGTATTGAGGCAGTCCCGAGCACCACTTTATGTTCAGACCTCTGCCTTTTCTCCGTAATACAACAACGGCCACCTTCGTTGGCAAGGATAAAGCACTTGGACTCTATCTCCACCACCGATAAACGACCCATAGGGGTCTACAACCAGTTAACCTGCTAAAAACTCAACTAGAAACATGAAATAATTCAAGGCAAATAATTCAAGGCAACATTTGGTAATGGTGCTGGACTAGTGTTGCATGTATAAGAAGAATGGTCTGTAGTCTTTTAATGCCACCTCAAAACGTAAATTTGGCTAGGCTTCAGTTGGCTGCTCCATCCTAGATCAATTTGTCTACTCTTCAACAGTAAAAAAAAATAACGATCATGATTGTTAATCTAACCTTGAGATATGCACTGAAAATGCCAAAAAAGAAAAAAGTCTAACCTTGTATCAAATCTGATCTGATTGCTCACCCCGCTTAAGCTTTTTTCATGCTCGTCCCGCTTCCTTGTCAAATACTGAATCCACACCGCTTTGTCTTCCTTCTCCCTCCTTTCTCCCACGTCCCCTCTTTTACCTTTCTGTTTTTTTTAAAAAAACAAAAAAAAATTTCTTTTTTCTCCTTTATCACAAATCATGTTTTCCGAGGGACTTTTCTGTAATACCTCTTTCAAAAGCTATCCACTCAATTGAATTCCTTGCTCCGCTACTTCTTTCGTCTTCATCCCCTTGTATGATATATTACTATTGCTTCATTTTTCCAACCTTATCTCCACTCTACCTTTCCTTGAATCACGAAACACCTTGATTTCAAGTACTGGAAACCATTAATACAACTTCGACACTATGGAGGATAATGGAGGGAAAAATTATTGGCCATGGCGCGGCATATCGCCAAGACGCTGGGCCACAATGAAACCATGGGCGACAATTTCTTGCAGATCTTCTCCAACTTCAACGGCAGGTTTTCTCGCAATGATGGATTATGCTTTGTGAATTCATCATGTGTGTTCAACTCCAAGTTTGCATATAAAAAACTCATACGCGCAGAGAGAGATGCTTTTATATAAGAAGTAGAAGAAGAAGGTTTTCAAAGAGCTTGGTTTCTTTGCGGCGAAACGACCCTGACATCTAGCACAATAGATTCAACTTCAAGTTTGCACATCAAAGACTGCGATACACGCAGAGAGAGAGAGAGAGAGAGAGAGAGAGAGATGCTTTTCTATGAGAAGTAGAAGAAGGCTTTCGTAACGCTTGGTTTCTTCATGGCGAAATGCCTCGACGTTTTGAGATACTCTGATCTTTTCACATAATTTTGTTTTGTTACCAAATGATGCTTGGAATTTAGCGGTTCTATCCCTGAAAATTTGGGATATCAGGTCGCTTTGAGATACTCTCATATTTTCACATACTTTATTTTTTTATATGGATTGATGCTTGGAGTCTATTTAGCGGTTCTATTTGCGAGAAATGCGGTATGAATGACACATAATTTTGGCGATTCTATCCCTGAAAATTTGGGATATCAGGTCGCTTCGAGATAATCTCATTTTTTCACATAATTTTTTTGTTGGTTTTTTTTTTTATACGGAATGATGCTTGGAGTCTATTTAGCGGTTCTATTTGGAAGAAATGGGATGGAAAGACGGGTCCTTCCCACTTTGGTCACCCTCATTTAAGGATGGAGGACTTTTCCTTCTTACCTCCACCACTCAAACCATGCCTCTTTGGTGTGTGTTGGTGCAAAGAGCTGCAAAAGAAGAAAATAGTGGGGCAAAAGAGTTTATTTCAAAGTGTGTTATAATGTTGCTTTTCATAACATAATATTTACTCCTACTAATAATGTTATGCATACGGGTTATTAACAAATGTGCCTTAGAGATACAATGAAGTTCATAATAAGTATGTTTGTCGAACTGTGTTATGTATAAATAAAACTATACTCAATGTAACATCCTATACCCAGAGGATTTTTCATTAGGACTCTAAATAGGCATCCAAATGCTCAAAGAGACCACAGCATAAGTCATGGATTTATCATTGACGATATATTATTTCTTTTTCTCTGGCATAATAACTCTAAAGCATAACTAGAAGTAGGACTGTACAAAACAAACCAACCGACTGGAACTGCTAGAAACTGATCGCTGATGTTGGAACCGGTCGCCTCCGACAAAGAACCGGTAGGATAGCAGTTCAAAAAAACGTATGAAGTGTATCCATCAGCGTCAGTAGCGGTTCAACCTCATGTCAACCAAAATTGGTTGCGACATCCGTCAACTACAATTGATTTTCGAGATAGCATGGATAATGTCGAGGGCTTTGTAGTAAAATCTGATAATGTTTTTATCCTTCAATATTTATTTATTTTTATTAATTCATTATATTTGTTTTTTCTTATCCAAATTTATTAACCTTTTCTATTTTTTTTATAGAGTTGGGAGAACAAACATGCGTTGTAGGTATAGAAGATTGAAAAGTGACGATTGGAAATGTGTTGTGAATGACACATAAGCGACTTATGATTCGGCTTTTATATAATTAAATAGATTCCATTCCTTATTTCCCACCTCAAAACCCGACAAGTACTTTCCTTGTACCGTTGCTTCCAGCATCCATGACAAGGACATAAAGAAAAGAAGATAGAGGATCTTCTTGTCTCAAACCACATGGTCTACTAAAAAACCCAACCGGGGCCAACCGGGGTGCCATTCACCCAAATGGAAAATCTTGACGTCGAAATGCAATGCTTGATCCACACACACCATTTCTCTCCAAAACCATATCTCTATGCAAGAGGAAAATCCTGTAAGTGCACATTGGGTAATTTAAAGGAAGTTCCCTAGTCCAATGGCCCCTGGGAATTGTTTGCGCCCAGTAGGATTCGAACCATAGACCTGAAAGGAGCATACCATCAAGACCAAGGCCTTTACCACTTGAGCCAACCTCTAAGGATTTTATAGTTTTTTTTTATGAGAACAAGGACTTTATGAGCGAGGGTAGCTAACACTCGGGCATTGTTAATAATCTTTAAGTTTTGAGAAACTCAACCCGGATTGGCATCAAATTTCTGCTAATTTGAACTTTATTGTAGTGGAGGAAGTCTGAGAATGAAACTTTTGGGTTATCAGATTGTTTAATGTAGAATAGCTCATTTATGAGTGAATTTTTGTTATTTTCAAGCTTTGAAGAGACTATCTTGGAGATTGGAATTGCATTTTTTAACTAAAGACTTGAATGAATTGAGGCAAGGCTCCTTGTTGAACAATTTCCTTTCATTCCAGCTTTCAGAAAGTAATCCAAGAGGAGGCTCCTTGATTTGCTTTAATCCACAGTTCCTAACCCCTGTTTCTCTCATTGTTGTTGTGTGTGCTTGATCCAGGTGCTGGAAAAGGGGATATGCTGACAACAAGTTTGGATGGAGAGGCAGCCTCTTCTACTAAAACTGCTCCTCTCAAGAACAAATATCACATGAGGACGGTGAAATGCTTTGGGGTGGATTTGTCCCCAGATAATGTGGCAGTTGCTATGGTATATTTTGTACAAGGTGTTTTGGGCCTTGCAAGGCTTGCTGTCAGTTTTTACTTGAAGGACGATTTACATCTTGATCCAGCAGAGGTATTTGATCTTTAATTAGTTCTGTTGATTGTCATTGGAATTATATATTAGCTATACTCATACCCTGTTCCTTCCTTCAAAGATCTTGTAAAAAGTAAATTGTGACCATTGTACAAATGAAGGAATATCTTGATTGATGTCCTATCATACTTTCTTCTTATGTAGGATTTTTATTCAAAAGTTAATAGTTGATGGATTCATCTTTTTATAGGGGAATCAGCAGAATTATTTTTATAACTGAAAGACTGACAAGTTATATGTGGTTGACTAGACAGCTGTCATATCTGGTTTTTCAGCATTACCGTGGCTTGTCAAACCTCTCTATGGGTTTATAAGGTGAGTCTATCTATCATCACACCCCAAATTTCCTTTCCATTATTTAAAAAGGATATATGTTTTTGTTTCTGTACGTTATTGAAGGATTTGTTTGGTCACTGCAGCGATTCTGTCCCACTTTTTGGTTACCGAAGAAGGTCATATTTGATTCTATCTGGACTTCTTGGTGCACTTTCTTGGACTCTGATGGCCACCTTTGTTGACAGCAAATATGATGCTGCTTTCTGCATACTGCTAGGATCACTTTCAGTAGCATTCTCTGATGTTGTAAGTATCTCTTGTAGCTTATTGTGTCCAAGATACTATATATAATTATACATAGATGGTTTTTTATGGTATATATATCTTATTGATACAAATGAAATCTTTCACATGGTCGGCAGAAGTTTAGTCTGTGCACATAAAAAATTTCTAAGAGGGAGATGATTTTGCTTCTAGAGAGCCCAAGTCTGTTGTTCTCAATGTCAAACTAAGCACCGTAGTTTGCTGTTGTAGACAACCCCATATCATCTTTTAGAACAGAGGCGGGCCTTAAGAGGTATAACAACCCTCTGACTTAAAACATAAAGCATTAATCCATACTAGTTGTAGAGCGGCGTGATGTGCAGGATTAACTAAATTAGATGGAACTGCAGGGGTGCTCCCTATACTGACTGTCACCCTCGCTTTCCTTGTCTCTGCTTCTGGTGTTGGCTTTCAATCTAGGTGGGTCCTGGCTATTGAGCCGGAAGGAATGCCACGGGCTTTATAACATATTACCATGGAAGTATAACTGGGGCGGTGACTGGAGTGGGAGAGTGAAATTTGAAAAGAGGATTCCTCACTTTTTCCCCCTCATTCAAAACTGTGCATGAGACTTTCATCTCGAAAATGAAAAACACTCTGTAACTAAGTTGGCATATCTTAGGCGGTATACAACAAATAAAACTTTTTAAAGTTGTATACATTAGCATTTTGATTTCTAGGATTTTGGTTGAGAAACTTGATCTTATGGCCCCTTACTCTCCTTTGTTTTTATGTTAGTGATGAGAAATCACAAACTTCATTTAGTGAAGCTAGGCCATAAGTAAAATGGTTTAAGTTGATAAAAATAATTTAAGTTTGAAATAAAATGACTAAGTTCTTTGAATATATCATTTTTATTTCATAAGTTTAGCTATATAATATGTATTTAATAATAACACATGGAGTGGATGATGTGGCTTTATAGTATTTTTTTCCATTTAATAATAACATCATAAGATGGTTAAATGATGTGTCTTATTACCACACACACCAACCTAATGTTTCAAATTCTCCTTATTGAATGGTCCATGGACCATTTAGCCAAAAATCTTATCATCAATCGACAAGGAAAAGCAGCACTCAGAGGACATGAGTCAGACATGATGGTTGGGTTTGATTCCCAAATACTAGAAGCAGCATAAGTGTCTAGTTTGCTTTTTTTCGGAAATGCATCTTTGGTGTTTCATCTTCTTGATTTTCTGTGGCATACTTCACAAATAATGTAAAAAACTTTAAGCATGTTTTAGGTTGTAGACTCTATGGTCGTAGAAAGAGCTCGTGGTGAGTCACAAAGCATGTCTGGGTCTCTTCAGTCCTTGTGTTGGGGATCCTCGGCTTTTGGTGGAATTGTGAGCTCCTACTTTAGTGGCTCCCTAGTGGATGCTTATGGTGTAAGGTACTTGTTTTTATTTTGGATGGATATTATTTCCTACTACTGACGATCATTCAAAGCAGTCATTTTGGTTATAATTTTATTGTCTCAGGTTTGTTTTTGGTATCACGGCCTTGCTACCACTGATTACTTCAGCAGTTGCTGTCCTTGTAAAAGAACAACCTGTGCTTCAAGCAAGAGGGAAAAATCTTCCTTTGGCCAGTCTAAACTTTATTGAAAGCTCGAAACAGAACATTACTCAGTTGTGGGATGCTGTCAAGCAGCCCAATGTACTTCTTCCTACATTATTTATATTCTTGTGGCAGGCAACACCTCAGTCAGACTCTGCTATGTTTTTCTTCACGTATGTCTTGTCTGTGAATGTATTTCATGGGTGCTTTTAACATTTTAAATTAACTTTTCGCATCTAACTTAAATCTGCAACATGATTTCATTTATTTATTGTTTATAATTTGGTACAGCACAAATAAGCTTGGTTTCACCCCCGAATTTTTGGGGCGTGTCAAACTTGTGACTTCAGTGGCATCCCTGCTTGGTGTTGGACTGTATAACGGATTTTTGAAAAACGTTCAGTTGCAGAAGATTTTTCTTGTAACAACAGTTATTGGTTCATCTCTTGGAATGACTCAGGTTTGTAATGGGACTCACTTTTGTGGCCATCTATAATAATGTCTGATTGAGTGTGCTTGATGGTCTCTTTTATTTAATCTTTTTCTATTGATGGATTTTGGTCAGGTTTTCCTTGTGACGGGATTGAATCGGAAGTTCGGTATAAGTGATGAGTGGTTTGCAATTGGGGATTCTCTGATTTTAACAGTTCTTGGTCAGGTGAATCATTTTTACCTTACCAATTTACTTCTCTGCACATTTGGAAGTTGTTTTCTTTACTTTTCCTATAACTCTGATGTGGTTGATATGACGATTTTTGGGTTCTCTTAATATGAGGATTTTGGTTTCAAATCCCGTTGCATGCATGTCACGTCCTCACTGCATTATTGTATATGCAGAATGGTCGGAGAATTGCCTGAAATGCATTCCCCAGTGACTGCTTACCGGTTGTTTTTGTTCTAGTTAAAGCTTTCTAGATACCTTTTTCCTTGCCAAAAACAAACAAAAAGAAGCAAGGTCGGTCTTCGGTTACTTAGACTTGGAAGGCGTTAGTCTGTTTGTAAATAAGATCCTGTTTGTGTTTGTTTGATGGATCTAATAATTACCACTTGGATGACGATATCTGCACTCTTGCTTGGAATAATTTTTTCCTGATCAACTATCTTATTGCTTGTTTGTAGGCAATTTATCCTGCTTCTGATTCTAGTGTTAAATTAGTTGCTAATTTTCTTGCAGGCTTCTTTCATGCCTGTTCTTGTGCTAGCAGCAAGACTATGTCCAGAGGGAATGGAAGCCACACTTTTTGCAACACTCATGTCCATATCAAATGGAGGAAGCGTTCTTGGGGGGCTGATTGGTGCTGGTCTGACCCAACTGTTTGGTGTTACAAAAGACAGATTTGATAACTTGGCGACTTTAATAATCCTTTGTAATTTGAGTTCATTGTTGCCTTTGCCACTCCTCGGCCTCTTACCACGGGATAATCATGATGCCAACAAGGAAAGTGAAGATCTCGAGATGAAATCTAATTGACATTTGATTGTTTGCCTCATTCTCAAACTGGTATCTTTGCCCTTGGTAAAATTGCAAGCCTCGTGATGTACTGTTGCTTACAATCTTTAGAGAGAGAGAGAGAGGGACAAATATATATACATAGAGAGAGAGCAAGCGTATCTGTAAATATTATTATCTTTTTCCCTCTAATTTATATTGAAAATGAAATTCTAATGTTGACTGTTGTTTAAGGGTGTCAAATCGTGTAAAAGAGTCGTATTTGTGTCATATCAAGACATGTAAATATATTATATAGGTCAACTTTAACTTGACTCGTTAAGCTTATCGTGTCAAAATCTTAAATTTTAACACGATCCGTTGACATAATGTATCGTATCGTGTCAATCCGTTATGACCCATTAGTGAATATATAAAATAGATTAACATGACGCAATATGATCCGTTTTAACTTGTTTATGTAATTATGTTGAATATGTCTGAAATTAACATGTTTGATTTAATTAAATTTAACATAATTTTATATAAATGTTAAAATTACAATATCTATAAAAATTATAAAACTAATTACAAGTCTAAATTATAATCTAAATAATGAAAATATCAAAAATAAAATTCTAACAATTTTATTTTTAAATATAAATATATAATTGTAATTTTAACTTTATTAATGTGTTATAACAGGTCAAAACAAGTTGATCTGCTGTAATTTATTAAGTATTTGGATCGTAACGGGTCAATTTGTTTTTACCTGAAACTCATTAAAACTAAATCTTAACTCACTATTATCGTATCGTGTTTGTGTTGGGTTAACGAGTCGTGTAACATATTGCCACCCTTATTACTGTTGTAGTAGTTTGGGGCTCTCGTGAGTGGTTTTCCTTTCAATAATGTCGTGCAACTCTTTAAAAAAAGTGAATAAATACTGGTTATATATATATTTTAATATTAAATTTCGTTTATTTTTAAAACGATGATACAGTATTTGTGCATCCAACATTTTTATAGCATTAATGTTCCTTGAAAACGCTAGATCTTAGCGTCTTTTAAGTCTTCACATAAATAATGTTCGTCATAAATGAAGACGACTCTTCACAGAAATAATGTAGATCATAAATCATGACGACTTTGGAGTAGACACAATCCACTCCCCTTAGCCTAAACATCTTTTGTTCTCTCAATTTTAGCCACAAGGGAGAGACACAAAACCAAAAAGCAAAAGAGACTACACCTCAGACAACAGGCCGGGCCAATACTACAGGAGAAACAAAGGGACACTTGAGCAAAGGGAGACCAACGTAAGGGACGTGTAGTAGGACAAACTGATTGTGCAATCCACGTGGTGGGGCCTAGGAAGAAGTTATCCATATCTAGTGTCGTGTCGCGTCGTGTCGAGTGTTAAAGGTCTGATTTCAGTGGTCAAAGAATTCGAACTTACATAAAGAGGCCGATGATGAGGATCCCACATTAACTCCCAGTGCCCACCACCAATTGAACCCTCTCATGAGCTGCTATTTCTAGGCCACACCACAGCACATGCGGACCACCGTGTTAGGTTTTCCTCTATCTATCAATGATCATAATTCATAATCCATATTAACTTTTTGGTTTTCCCCTCAACCAAACATCAGTTCATGCTCCAATCACACTCTTCAGTCTTTTCTTTTATAATTTTGATATGTATATTATATTGCACCAAATTTTAGCTTTTTGTTTCAATTGTCAATGTCCCACAACTACTTTTTTAAGTATTAAATTCAGGATGTTATGTATTCTGCTCAAGTTTTCCATTACTCGTGAGCTTAATTAAATGTTGGCTCCTCCTAACTTCTATACCCAACTGACACAGCTAAAATATCAAGGTGGTGGATGCCAATTATTAGGGTGACTAATAATAAAATATGCAGCTAATCATAATTTTTAAATACAAAACCGATAGCGGTATTGGATCAATCTCTTGGTACTACTATGCAAAACCATTGGTAGGTTCTTATTGAATTCAAGAATTCCTTCCCTATATTAATTTTTTTTTTGTTTGTTGGGGGGGGGGGGGGGGTGGGGGAGAGGGGAAGAACTTATCCTATACATAATATACATGCCGAGTTATATATTCGTGTACAGTAAAAGAAAATGAGATCGATTTTGCTCAATTTTTTATTTCATTTCCTTGTACAGAATCTTGTATTGCACGCATGAAATACTTCGGTTTTCGACCAAGAGGGAGAAGGATCGAAGGCTAAGGCCAACGAATTAGACAAGTGATGATTGGTTCATATTTCACTAAAGAAAAATGAGCTTTTGCTATCAATTTTTGCGACGAAAAGATTATTTGTTATTAAAATACACTCATTTTAGTTATAAATAGTCTGGAAATAATTGGTCAGAAATAAATAGTTTTCTTGTAGTGAATTTTATCTTACACGCAGATGAATTGTTACAATATATGGCTTCTCTAGTAGTGATTGCCGATTGTGTTGGGTTCTTAAATATTCATGCATCCGTAGTTCAGATCTATGGACATGCAAAGTCGACAGAGAAAGATCCTAAAAAGCTTTCTTATTTTAGGGGGGAGAGGGGGAGGAGCCGATAGCAATATATGTATATATGTATGTATGTATGTAACTTCTCATGATAATAAATATAGACAAACTAAATACCCTACGTACATAATAAAATCCAGTACCACAAAATAACGTTTTTGCGATGATCGAATAATGAATTCCATTTACAAAAATCATGATTTGTGACATGAGGAAATACTAAATTGTATGGGGGGAAGAAAAAAAATTAATGGGCGGGCCATGCTACAAACCAAGTTTATAAAACCTTATAATATGTTTAATTAATTGCAGCCGCAAGCATTGGCCAGAAGATTGCCCAGCTAGTTCTTGCATGGTTTCTCTCAATTATTTGTCATGTAAAGATGATGATAAGAAGTAGAACGAAGCGCACAGAAACAGTTGATAGCAATTATGGTCGATGAGAATTTTTATTGGCTGTAAAGTATAACGTACGTACTCACTGAATCATCATGGTGCAGGTACAGAATCAATATGGTGCAGCTATACTTGTTATAATTAAGATAATATATTATTAGTGATTAAATAATAATCATGAGAAAATGATCTTATATAATTTATTAATTAGGGCTTAAAGCTGAGCTTCAAGTGCCAAATGATTGATTGGGAGATGAGATTGGTTGAGTGGTTAGTGCAGAGACGATAGAAAGATTAGAGTGCATGTGGGATTCCACGTGAATTGCATTAATTTTTTGAACAAACTCCACTTGTATACACACACAAACACAGAATTAAAACCTATACAATTCAAATATATCATAATGGAAGAACCGAATAAGGCACCATGTGAGGAGTTATTGACCTAATTCTGAACTAGAGAGAGAGAGAGAGAGAGAGAGAGAGAGCTGAAATCCGTGTAGGAATCATTAAGCATAAGAAGCTAAAACAAATTATTCCTACTGACTATTAGATTAACAATATATTATATAGTGCTACTTAATTAAATATATATGCATGGAAACACTGCACAAACAACAAAACAAGGTAAATTTCTTTGTCTCTTTTGTTTTCACCTTTTATTTATTTTCAATGGCTTACCACGGAATTATGCTTGGTTGAAATCCCAAGCCAACTGATCAATGAGCTGACAAGCCAAGAGAACTAGTACTCGACCATTCTTCAGACCAATAGGAGTTTTAACTTTGGACATCTTAGGGGAATGAAACCGATAATTCTGATCAGTTTTGTAAAGTGATCAATACTGCAATCATTTTTTGATCCCTCTGATCATCTGTGTTATATGCAAGATGAGTCTAGCCAGATATATTTGAAATCCCACTCATGAATTTTTGTCTTTTGGACAAGAACCAATTATTTAATAGGGGCAAAGAAACATGTATCTTTTTTTTTTTTTGGATAAGTATTCCAACTTCCAAGCCCAAAAAATCAACCCTGATTGGAGCAACAAGAATTAATGAAGTCATTTAGCATATAATATGCTATAAAAAGAAAGGTACGCCAAACCCCACTTGTAACCTTATTTAGTATGATCATTTGCAGCAAGACTACTCCCACAAATTCTAGGATCGATTAAAGTGATCTTTGGACCAGCTTTTGAGATGTAATATATATATATATATATATATATATATATATATGACCCTACCGATCGACAGCAACAGGGAACACCATCGTGGCCACTGCAATTGCCGGATATCTACCGGGCAAATTGCACTCACGTCTAGATCATGCTTGAGAATCATGAGTACTGGTCTTTTATGTTGCCTTGGCTTGTCAGTGGAGCGAAGCGATTTCTTCACTGCTTTGAACCTGCATGAAATGACATTACAAATTTATAACCTTTGATCTGTCTGTTTTGTTTCAAAGCTGATGAGAACATGATCATCATGGTAATTATCTGTTCGTTTTGCCAGAAATACATAGCTCCTGAATTATTATTAGTGATCTCAGACGTTCAATGTGCTTGTTGATGCTATACTTTTTTATGTAGTTTATTTGTTTATTTATTAATTTATTACCATAATGGTATTCAAAGTGCCATTGATCAGATAAAGAAGATCATACTTTTTTTTTAAGAAGTTGAGTCTAATCAACCAAGCAAACAATCCATTAATTGGGTTTCGTTAACTATCAAACAGGTTTAGAGGTTAAATCAGTCTGCAAAAAACAGATTAAAGGCAGCTTAATTATGCGACTAGACATTTAATTAGCATATATAGCTATAGGTCATGGACCCTGTAAATGGAACTAGCTATAGGTCGACCATGGCTTGGCTTGGAATATTGTTGCATGTATGATGTCAGAAAAAGGGAAAAAGCTGGCTAGGGTGGCATTAATGCAGTACTTCTAATAAATTTTCTAAAAGATATGATTATTATATATATAGATTGAAAATGATATTTACGCGCCAAGCCATTCAACGAAGAGAATTTTTGTATTTAGACATTTTATAGTATTTAGATTACTCAGAAAACAAGACCGTAAAGTTGATCATGCTCTCCTCGATCATAATTTAAATTAAGATTATCAATAAAATTAGAGTTTCGGTTCTTCTTAAAAATAAATAAAATATATAAGAATATAAATTAAACCCATGATAGGCTGGCTAGCTACCACTTTAGAAAACATGATCACGAAGAATATAATTATACATATATATATATATTATATTTCTTTTTCGAGTACTGTAGTAGTTAGCAAGTTCACAGCAATGGTTGCTTGCAAGTTTGCAATAATGGTTGACGTACATACGTCTCTTTTTCGTATGGGTCGAAAAACGAATTGATGCATGAATTTTAATGAGCAAAAAGAAAATTAATTGCAGTAAACAGAATTAATTGTACAAATATTGGACTATATATATAATTAAATAGCTTATAAATTGGCTATACAAAGCAATAAATTGCCCAAAGTGAATTTTATTATTTTCTTAGGCTCAAAATTAAGTAATAATATTCCTAATCATTAACTTTAGCTTAGAAAAAGAACCAAAAAAAAAAAAAGCTTTAGCCGCCCTTCTTTTTTAGAGTTTTCTATGAATTTTTCACAATTTATCTATCTTAATTATGAGAAAGAAAAAAATAAAATGGAAAATTCCTGATCACTTGCCAAAAGTTTATAAGCTTACATCGATCCTGTTAAAATTTTCCTGGATGCATCTTGTTTAAATAATGAATAGACAAAATTACCTTAAGTGAAAAAATAACTATCTTTTCATTTTATCTATTTACTGTAAAGAAATTATTTATTTATCGTCAGTTAATTTTAATAAAATAATTATTTATCCTCAAAATTAATTATAAATAATCTTTATCTTAATTAATTGATTATAAAAACCTGTTTTGAAGTGATTCATTCCTTAAGTAATATATATTCAGTAAATTTTTAACCAGGTGTAAGTACTCAAAGTCACGTTTGGCGTAATCCAATCGATCATTACTATAACTCTACCTAGCTTGCTTCATGCCATCTTTTTCTTCGTGTAGTTGTGGAAAAGAACCTTTAAAATTTACCAAAGCATGCGGGTTAATGACCAATTGTTATCGACCACGTGTCCCAATTTGAAAAGTCTCATGGCTAAATTTTGTCAACGTTCTAAAGCTCTACTAGCGTGCATGTCACGACTTGACTTTGTGGCCAGGGAAAAGCGCCAGAAAATCAAAATATAGAAGATCTTAAGATTGTGATCATCCCTTCAATAATTGATCGCTTCGCTCTCAATGACGCCAAGAAACTCGCAATAATGTGTCATTAAAACCCAAGACAAAAAGAAAGAAAGAAAAGAGTGGTGGAAATTAATAAATAAAAGTCGTGAAATATATGTGGGTGTAGGGGTGTAAAAAACACGGTTGGGACTGGCAAAATAGACGAGACGGCCAGATCGAGTACAGTTGGGTCTCGGTTTCACAATATGTGGACCTATGACAATTGGACTGGTCTCGAAATTTTTAAATTTTAGATCCGACTGAATCGAATCCAATCGAATCTCTATGTATATTTTAAAAAATATTTTTAATAACTTAATATATTATTTTTAAATATTAATTATATAAGTTAATGATATAATTTTAATATGATTTATTATCATTCATGACCATATAAAATAATAAATGCTATCAATTAATAATAAATCATAAGTCATGTAATAATTTATGTCACAACATGTAAATAGTTAATACAATATCATACATTCATATTTACTCTACTTTTTATACTTAATTAAAATAATTAATTATTTTTTTAAATACCTAAGTTGTAAACAAGCATGAATAATATTCTATGTACATCGAAATTATTTGATATTCATTAACTGTAAAATTTATGACATTATTAATAATTATGCATGCTCAAAGGTAAAGTCTAAGTTAATAAGATATTATAGACTCGTTCAAACCAAACCGCGCCTCGAGTAGCTCTTTCTTTTATGATATGATAATACTAAGTATCAACATCATAAATATAATTATATTAATTTTTTTAATGAGTTAGTTACATAATCCACATTAATAATTTATTTAATTTTAATTTAATATTTTAAATAATTCTATATTAATTTATTTAAAAAGAAAAGATGAAAAAATAAGAAAATAATTAGACAGTTACGTCCAACTGGATCCGTTCCTTACTACATGAAAACTGTTTATATGCGACTAATTATTTCTAACAAAATAATATTTTTAACAAAAATGAGTCATAAATAATTTTTTGGTGGCAAATTATCAGTCACCGAAATTTAATTTAATTTTTTTATAGTGCCTATGGATGTTCGATCTAATCCGGTCCAAGAAAAATGATGAACTGCATCGGATCGAATTGTACTAGATCGATTTCCAGCCCTATGTGTAGGTTGGTTATATTAACATTTCAGATGAAGATCAAAATTGAAAATTGAGTAGCTTAAGAGCTTTTCTCATCTCTATCTCATTATAAAATTTGTATAATTCTTTTTCATGAACGTCATTCGAATATAAACATTTTTAATTTTTTTATCTAATTATTATAATTTTCTCAAACTTTTAAATATAAAAAAAATATTTTTGAAATTTTAAATAAAAATTATATTATAATAATATTTAACTTTATAATCTTTTTATTTAATTTTTCTCTCCACTTTTCCAAAACCTAATAAAAATTTATCTTAATTTATCTTATTATTATTTATAAATTATTATTCTATAATTTATAAAAATTTTATTTCATCTTATCTTATTATCATATATATCCCAAGAGTTTCTAAGCTTTACATGTACACAAAGCCATGGGAGGATAGGATTGGACAAAAAAGCAATATTTTTTTAAGCCTATTTGGCTATTCATGTGCTCGGTTGGTCGGACAAAACACTTAATTCGCGTATGGTTTTTGACTAGGAGTCACATGAACATGATTGATTACCTTCTCTGTTGGACAAAAAAACATAACAAGATTACATTAAAAAAAAAAAAAAAAAACAGTATGGTTGATACGTCTTTATAATGTGCCAAAAAGTGGCCGTTTTGCATTATTGCAAGACTAGATAGAAATTAGGCTCACTGGTACTCAAGTTGTCAGCAGTTTTCTTCTCGTGTCACATTCAACTTTATATTATCATCGATCGATGGGGCTAATTATCTTTAGTATTTGTTTCCAAACATCAGATTAAAAGAAGGAAAAAAACAATATTATATCTGAAATTATTTAATCTTCTGATCCATATCCTTCAGCAATTGGAGGATTGAAAATTAAACACGTGATAGTGATGTTATGATCTGATCTATTCTGTTTTAGGAAAATATATTGGTCCTTATTGTCAAGTAGTGATCATACTTCCCATTACATTTCTTTCGATGAGACTCAGTACAGAGCTATATATATATATATATATATATATATATAATATGTATTTGATTCCTTTTTTGGGAGTTTGAGATTCTTTTAAGTTTTATATTATACCTTTTACCAAAAAATAAGACAAATTAGAAACTTGTACGCATTCCTAGCTAGCTAGTGCCTAGTTCCATTTTCTGCTATATTAGTTGGTTAGAAGTATTTTCAGACCCTCCTGACTCTGGAATTGGTAGAAACATTATTCTCATCATCACTTATAATTTGGTGTAAAAAAAAAAAAAAAACTAACGATCTATATAATTATAAAGTGCATAAATATTGTATAATTGCGAGTTTTTTAAAACAAAATATGGAGTTTACAATTTACTTATTTTTTTAAATAAATTATACAATATTTATATACTCTACAATTATAAATATCATTTATATGTCATGCTGTATGCTGCCATAGAACTCTTAAACTACCAAACTTCCAAATTAAAGAATATCTATTAAACATTTATTCTATCGACACATACGATCGGAACGTCTCATAATTATGTATATAGATAGTCTCATATATCTTCATTATGGCCGTAATATAATCCATATATATATATATATATATTTTTTTTTTTCATTATATGAAAATTAGATCTCCCCCCTCACTATCCATAAAAGTGGGACAGGGAGTAATTGTCATTTTTGCTAATATATAGTTGACTAGTCTTGTCTATTTTATCTTAGAATCTGGAAGACGTACAGATCGAGAGATGATCATGAAAAAAGCCCTACCGATTGAATAATCCAAAGCAACATATAACTTCAATCATGATCATGTATCTGGTCATGTGATTCTCAACCACTAGTGCATAATGCATTGCAGTCGAATCCGCTCTTGACCCGACCATCATGAAAATGGACTCGAAACGTTACTTTAGCTCCTCTAAATGGCCAGCTTGAATTCCCCACATCTTTCATGAATCATAAAGCTGAGAGATTACATAAAAATAGGTAAATTTATAAATTAATGTGATTAATTTGATATATTATATTAGATTGTAAATGTTTTTTTTATACAATAAATTTAATAGATTAAATTAAATTATATCAATTTAAAAATTTATTTTTATATAACTCTTTAGAATATCTATAGCACTTCTCTTATTTTTTATGTGATAAATCTCAAATCTACCCAATTAATATATAGAGTTGATATAAGAGCATTCTTATTAAATTGTCTAAAATTAAATTTAAAAAAAATACAAATTTGCACATATATAATTTTTTTTGTCATATTTAATTAAAAATGAGGAGAAAAAAGTAAAAAAAGAAAATAAAAATACTTTCTATATTCAAAAGTGATTAATAAAGTTAAAAATTTGTATAAATTTTTTTGATATATGTATAAATTTATACTTTTTAAAATTTAATTTTAAATAATCCAATAGACTGAATGCTCAAACTAGAATGATTGCAAATCGACTAGTCGTATGTTTTGATTGCGTTTGAGTAAAGAAGTGATTTTAGATATTTTATAAATAATAATAATAAATAATAAAAAGATAATAAATCATTATTAAATAATAATAATTAATAAATAATAATAAGAAATAAGTAAAAAATAATGATAAAAAAAAAATATTATAAGAATATTTTTTTAGCCAAACCTAACCAAATCTTGCCAATTAAAGACACAACCTATATATATATATATAACGAGTCAATGACTTCATGCTTCTGATCACAATATATGTACGTGTGATAAATCTCAAATAAAATATGCACGATGCTTATACGTCGTCATTTATAAAGGCGAGATTTATGCATAATATGTCATAACATTAATGTTTATGAAAAGTTATATGTACAGTTTTAAAAGATGCAAATGTAATTATAGGTCCCATTTTTTTAAAAAAAGTTTACGCTAACTATTTTATGTAAGATTTCACTGTTTTCAAAGGGTCTGAACCTTGCCCAGCCTCCAGCCATGTATTTAACCAGCTTAATCGTCCGTATATAATAAGTTATATATCTATGATATCACTTAATTAGCCATTAAGACAGTTCCTGGCGTTTGATCAATATTCTTTGGCTGTTCATGAACCACGTTCATGGTATCAAAGCTAGCTAGGTGGTCAATAAAAGCATGTCTGTGGATCGGCGATGGTGACCGGCCTGTACCGATAAAAAAAGCTTTCCAAAATGCATGTACAAAGCCGATCGTTCAACACGTACTTCACATATGGTATCACGATAACCAAACAAATTACTAGTCCTATCTATTATTTCTATCTATTGATTTCTTATATATATAAAAATATTTTTAGTATCTCACTTGACAATTATATTTAGAGAAGTGGCGCTACACGAGCCATACAAAATCATTAATTTACTTGTATATTCATAAATTGACTTGACTTTGTGTAGTACATAATGTTATATTAATTATATTATGTTTTATATTAAATCTGTAATTTTATAATTAGATAGACATTATAATCGATTAAGTCACGTTAATTTATGAATTTATTTTTTTAAAAAAATTTTATTGTTAAAAATGTTTCTTTTATATTTATCAAACACCAGTTTAAATATTTTATATTTTTGCAAATTTTAAGAAAAATTCATTCATTTAAGAAATCTCACAAGTTGAAAATAAAATTCATAGTTTTTTAATTTATTTTATTATGATTATCAAATATTGGATGCTCCCTAACAGGATTTCTTACAATAATTATTTCAGTAATAGGGTTAAAGTCAAGTTATAACCCGATCTATCTAGAAAAAAATGTCTAGGGTTCGTACAAATTAACTTGCATAATCACATGTCCATCTAGCTATCTTCCCTAATCATCATAGGTTCCACAACAGATAGATGTGTTACAATAATTACGCATTGATAAAAACAATTCCAGCACCTGCTCTCCCCCTAATTTCCGGGTTAAAAAATGACCGTACATCAAGCTTAATCAATATATGTTTGGAGCCGACAGAGCCATGTCAAGTGATGAAGCCGAAGCCAAAACCAAAGCCAAGTCAATTCAACTATTTTAACCGAAAGTAACCGTCAATCAACTTAAAAAAAAAAAAAAACCTACTAGCAAGAAAAGAAATAGCTAACTGTACAAAACAAAGTGGGGGAGAGATCGGTATAATAAAGAAGAGTAATGCTTCGTATCGTTATGGATTGAATAAGGGTCGTGCAGTATTTTTAAAAAAGTATGTCTATTATTAACAATTTTTTTTTAATATAGATATAGTTTTTTTTTTTAAATAATTATAAAATATTTACACATTTACGTACAACTTTTCAATTTTTAATAATGAACCCATTCAAGAACTCATTAGTTATGAACTTTCTTTAATGTTATGAGTATTATTAATAGAGGTTTGGTTTGGAAAAAGAAGAGAAAGGGGTGTGGGAATTAAGTTTTAAATGCTAGGAAGGGCCCCTCCGACCCCCCACCTTGTCTCATTTTCTACAGCCCCATGTCCCTTAGAACATGGAGGAAATTATGGCCGATTCAATCTTCTCACTCACCCAAATTCCCAACCATAAAAGCTCTCATACAACCCCCTAAACACTTCCTAGTTCTTGAAGCAACAAAACCCATCATGCCAAAAGTGAGAAGCCACTGCCAAAAAGAAAGTAAAAGAAACCCACTTCTATACCATCATTGCAATCAAATCCAACAAGAAAAGCAGCCATGATTTTTGCACTTCCTTTGCCAATCACTCTTTCCAAATCCCTTAACAATTGAAAAAAGCAAAAAAGAAGAAGAAAAAAAAAACTAACTTCCGGTCACTCTTCTCAGGTAGATAGTATACTCTACTGATCTTAACCAACCAAAAAATTCATAAAAAGAAAGAAATTATGGAGATTGAATCAGCCAAGTGCGAGTGTTGTGGCCTCAAAGAAGATTGTACCCAAGACTACATAAACGAAGTGAAGGCCAAATTTGACGGCAAATGGCTCTGTGGGTTGTGCTCAGAAGCGGTAAGAGATGAAGTTAGCAGAGGAAAAAAGCCATTCGGAATGGAAGAGGCTGTGAAGGCTCACATGTCATTTTGTGGTAAATTCAAATCAAACCCGGCGGTTCGAGTTGCAGATGGGATGAGGCAGATGCTTAGGAGAAGGTCAGGCCCGTCAGGGGATTCATCTTCTTCTTCTTCTCCATCTTCCGGTAAGAAGTATTCAAGGTCAGGAAGTACATCACAAGTGAGCGATGCATCGTCTTTCTCATTGTACTAATTATTGGAAACATGACGTAGAAAGAGCTCTTGCTAATTGCTATGGTCGGAATAATTAATCATGTTGATAGGTAGCCTTTCATGGCATGGTTTCAACTTGTATTTGTACAGGAGATCATATCATTTCAAATGGAGGCTGCATCTCGGTTTCCCTAGTTCTTGAATTATATTGGTATGTTTTTCTCTCCCCCTTTTCTTTTTTCTTCTTTTCATTATTTTCGAAAGGACAAAAATGAGGGAATCTCCAAACTTATAATCATACATGAGAAAAAAAATTAAAAACTAATATAAAATCTTCTACCTTTTTCTATTCCTTGAAAATATAATTTTCTTATACTTGATCTCTTGTTTCTAATTCTTATCTCCCTCTCAAAAGCTTGTGGTGTATTGATATAACCTTCGGTCTTTAAAATAGAAGCTTGGAGTTCGAAACCATCCTCCCTCCCCTTATCTCTCTTGACTGTCCTTATTAGAAAATTTTCCTAATCATCGTTGCATTATTTTGATGACTAGATGTTTGTAAAGAGAATCGGGACAGTAGAACTGAAATTTCCTTAAAAAAATTAAAAGATCTCATGTGGTCGATCTACAAGGCAATGAATAACTATGAAGTGATATTGGAGGAAACTAGTAAATATATTGGGATTGAAACCTTTTTTTTTTTTCAGAAAAATCATGGTACTTCCAAGGTTTATTAAATGATCTCATTTATGACAGAAGAAAATCTTGATTATTGGAATTGAGATTGAATATTCAAATGTGAACCCTTTTGGGTTAATTTCTTGATGCCTAAGATATTTTTCTTTCTACGTGACTCAATCTCTACCAAGTTGATTATACAATCATTAACTTCATTAACAATTCTTTGTTTTCTAGTATTAAAATGTAGCAGAAAGGGTCAACTTCTTACTTCCGAACTCCACTATAAAGGACATCCTAAAGCTTATGCCCTAAGCTTCAATTATTTAGGTTAAATTATTAATTTCCCCATTCTACACGATTAGCGGTTGACAAGATAAATGTTGTTTATTTTTGTAATAAGGACTTTGCAGTGATCATATGTGAATGGGGGTGCATTTAGTAACTGTATTATAGCCGTTTATCTTTGAAATATCAACCAAATACTTCATGTTTGAGCTACCCAATGATCTCCATTTCTATTCCTAAGATTAGCTTGAATATTTCTTTAATTGGCCACGTTTATTTTCAAATTTCCACCAAAAATATAATAAATAATTTAATTTTTTTAAATTTTAAAATAAATATTAAAAAAATATATTTTAATAATATTTTATTTAATTTTTAATTTTTAATTTTAATCTCATTCATCGATAAAAACAAATAATATATCTGCTTATGATAAGACAGCCCAAAGCTGCGTAACTTATGAGATTAGAAAATGGATTGATACTTACAAATTTAGGCAGAGACCCAACTCATAAGGTGGAAAGAAAGTTGAAAAGAATCCTCAACAGTAGTAGTAATGGTCCTGAAAATCACAATATGATCAATGATAATGATGATTTCGGGCACAATGCATTCTCTCAAGAAAATGAGAGTGTTTGTGGAAAGTGCTACAGTTTTGTGTCACTCAGGATCAATGTGAACTGATGGAAGTGCTTATTCATGAGTCAACATGATCTGCTTATTTCACAACTCCACTTTTGTTTTTTTCTTTGAAGGGGGTGATTGGCAGCAGCACAACACCCCCTCATATCAATTTATTATTATTATTATTATTTTGTTTCAAACAGCTGCACACAATTTTCTTTTTTGAATGCACTTATAACCGTCTGACAGTGTCGTGTCTGATCAGAGTCATCAATGCCTCTTATGGAATGGCATCTGAAAATGGATTACTGAAAACTGTTGTCAGGAGTGTAACAAAGGCATTCAATTTACAGATGCCTGCTGCCCACATAGGTCTTCCGTATTCTATTCAACCGCGTCTCACACATACACACACAAAATAATAATAATAATAATAATAATAATAAATAAATAAATCTATACGCTTAACCATATTTCTATGATTCTTCGAAGTCTCCAAGCAAAAATGCAGGTCCCCGCCATCTTCGAACAAGCATCTTTGAGTTTGTGACGTGTCTACTTAATAAGGTTTTTGACGAATATTACTTATTAAAAGTAATATAATAGACAAGAGTCATGCATTATGGAAGCGTTGCGCACTAATTTTGAAAAAAGGTGAGTTATCATTAGACAATTAATTTTTTTGTTGTCTCATATTTATTCACTTGTTTTAAAAGAATGCGCGACATTTACATATTCTATGATTGTAAGTATCGTTTTTATTATATTAAAAATATATGACAACCTATAAACTATAGAAAAGAATTATGAAAAAAAATTCTATTTACCATCTTTTTAATTCTCATTTTCTCAACATCCTTTTACAATATGGTATTAAATGATTGGATAAATATTTATTATCCAATCATTAAATGCCACAGCAAAGGATGTTGTAACAATAATGAAAAAAAAAAACAAATGCTTTATAGCAATCCTCTAAAGAAAAAGAGTTCTAACATTATCGCTAGCTCTCTTACCTAAACAACAAAAATTATCAACTCCTAATAATATAAGATAATGTAGATTTCAAAGCATGATGTTATATATTATATACCTGTATAGTATAATTTTCTGTGAGAGAATGACTTACAAAAAATGTAAAATAATTGTGAATGGACTCATCAAAAAAGCTGTAGCACCTAGCTACTTTTTCAAAGCAGTTGAAAAATGGCTCAGCGGGAGTATGACAGTCCGAAAGAGAAGAATGTACAATAATGAGACATCACATTTATATATATATATATATATATATATAAATACATTCAATTAATATACCTGCATGCTCAAGTGCATCTCTCTATCTAACTACTCACTAATTAAAGTTTTCTTTCTTAATAGAACTCACTAACTAAAGTTGGTTGTTCTACTTGACATGTTGGCATAATTTGGAGTATGATATTGATGGTAACTTTTTAACACGTTGATGATGTTTTAGGCCGACACGAATTTACGTGTTTTTCCTAGACATCATAGTTGTTTTTGTTTTTTGTTCTTTTTATGATAGAGGTAATAATAGATAAAACGTACCTTACGACGTTTATTATTTTTCTGTAAAAATTAATTTAATGTTCAATCAATAATATCGTAGAACTGATCATTAATTTACATGATTATGAACTCATGATCTCTTACTCTAGATTCGATCTCTATAAGATCCAAATGCTAAAAATAAATCCTCACATCTACTTGCGATGTGTTAGCTTGGAAGTACGAGATTTTGTTCTTATTCGATCTCTTCTAAATCACAAATTTTTAGAATCTTAAATGCCAATAGAGTAATTTTCTTAAGAAGTAATTTCCAATAACTATATCACCCTTTTCTTAAACTCACAGGATGTTTATAATAATTGCAAGAAACCAATAATTTCCTTAACATCAAATGAATTTTCCCATTCTAGGGATCACATCCTAATGTTGTCTATGTAAACCTCAGGATTAATAATGTCCATTATCCACAATACAGCTCGGTAAAATTTGTAGCCTTAGGTATTTCACTTCAACTATATTATTAAACAATATTACAAAAAAGAATCTGGTTACCAATACTCTTTACAAGAGCAAGCACCATTCTTGTAATGGTGAAACCTCGTCCTATCTCTAACGACAATCTCTCTCTCATAAACTTTTGAAACCAACTTCATAAAAGTATGGCAGTCCTCACAAATCCTAAGATTTTTCACTATGCGAATGCACCTCTCTTTCGG
The DNA here is from genome assembly GCA_036898215.1 of Platycarya strobilacea. Lineage (NCBI taxonomy): Eukaryota > Viridiplantae > Streptophyta > Magnoliopsida > Fagales > Juglandaceae > Platycarya > Platycarya strobilacea. The sequence continues at coordinate 40,096,336 of CM072545.1, read as the reverse complement.
ATCACTCATTAGTCCAAAACATAGGGCCAACTTCTCACTATGACAGACAACCACTTCTTTCTTTTCTTCCTCTTCTAGATCGAGCAGAATGCTACAGGTATTTGGAGCATAACCAATCAATTTCAACTCACTAACCACCTCGTCTAATTTCTCATAGATCTGATTTGTCTGTTTATGATTTCTATCCGCCATAAAAAACTCATGTACCTCATTGTTTAATTCTATCCTACTACATCCCCTCTCCTTAGAAATACCTTTATGTTTCATTAATCTCCTCACCTCTCCAACATCTTCCCATCTTCTTTCTTTAGCATAAATGTTTGATAAGAATACATGCGCCCCATCATGATCAGGCTCTAGCTCAAGAAGCTGCTTGGCTGCAAATTCTCCTACTTCAGTTTCACCATGAATACGGCAAGCAGCCATTAAGGATCCCCAAATGACAACATTAGGTGCCAAAGGCATTGTCTCTATAATTTCAAGAGCCTCCCTCAAGCGATTGGCACGGCCAAAGAGATCAACCATGCAACCATAGTGCTCATGTTTGGGAGTGATGTTGTGCTCATTAATCATGGATGAAAAGATTTTCCGACCCTCTTCGACTAGCCCCACATGGCTACAAGCATAAAGTGCCCCAATAAATGTAACCCCGTTAGGTTCAATTTTTGTATCTTTCATTTGATAGAAGAAGCTCAGTGCATTGCTAGCATCGCCATGCATGGCAAAGGCACTAATCATGCTCGTCCAAGATATCACATTTTTTCTTGGCATCTTCTCAAATACCCATCTTGCTCTTTCCAAGCTCCCACATTTGGCGTACATGTCGATAAGAGCATTGCCAATTGCCAAAGCTCCACCAAAGCCATTCTTGTCAACATATAAATGGATCCATTTGGCATGGTCCAATCCACCAAGATGAGCACTAGCTGAGATGACACTCAACATGGTGACTTCATCAGGTTGTATTCCTAACGCTTGCATTTCATGGAATAATTTAAGAGCTTCTTGAGGACGATCACTCTCAGCATAACCAGATATCATCGCACTCCAACATACCAAGTCCTTCTCATCTGTTTCATTAAAAATCATGCGAGCATCTTCGACGCGTCCGAGCTTTGAATATGCAGAAACCATGGCAGTGGAAATAATTAAGTTTTTGGGTGACATCTTGTTGAACAATTCCTGAGCCAAATCCATAGATCCACAACTTGAATACATGGCAACCAGAGCACTCTGTAAATGTGAGTCAGCAACAATATTATTGTTAGTGATGAACTCATGGATCGCTTTCCCATAGCTTAAATTTCCACTGCGGCCACAGGCAGAAACAATAGTAGAAAGAACAATCTCATCTGGTTCCACATTAGATGCCTTCATCACATCAAATAATTTCAATGCATCATCCAAAAGATCACTCTGGCAGTACCTGTTTGCACGTGTTATAAGGTCAGCATTTTCAAGGAAAACAAGAAGAAATTTCTTGAACTAAAGTTTCTTCAACTACGACTTTCCTCAAAAGTGGGAAAACTTCAAAAAGAAAACGTGAACTTCATAACTGACAATTCTCTAGGTAGATTGACTCCCCCATCTGGTTGCAAATAAGTTTGTGTCAAAATTCTAGTTCACTTGAGAAAATTAACGTTTCATAAGATAACATATACCCCTAGAGGAGACTGTGTTGAAGCAATGAGGGTAGAAGTTCAGGTTGTGGTGATGGTGTTGGTGCAAGCGGTGACATTAGAGGCAGTAATGCAGTGGCCTACTATTTTCACATGCAGTTGTGACGTGACTATGTATTATTTTCTAATGCTTTTCTTCACCACTAACTTCTTTTTAATGTTTCCTTAACCCTGTTGTCGTTTTCCTGCAACTTTCATCTTGCAAGTGCATTTCTCCCAACCGTTATGTTCCCTTGCTTCTGAAAAATGCGTCCAAAATAAGCCGAAACAGTCACCGATACATCTCAAAGAAATTCAAATCGGAAAAATAAGCGCTAACATTTCTATCAGTTAAAGATACCAGCAATAGCCATACCCAACAATCATAATGCTCCATGCAACGACGTCCCGGTGAGACATTTTATCGAACACCAATCTCGCCTCCATTATCTGCCCACACGCAGCATACATCCTGACCAAACCAGTCTGCACAAACGGGTCCGAACTGAAACCCAACCTCGACGCTAGCCCATGAATCTCCATCCCCTGGACCAAAGCCGATGCCCTCGACACCGCCTTCAGCAATGGCGGGAAGCTGAACCGGTCCAAACTAAGTCCCTCCCTCCTCATCCACTCATACACGAGGAGGGCCTTCCCGGGGTCGGCACCCCGCGACAACTCGCGCAAGAACTTGTTGGATAGGCGGGTGTCGGGCTTTGGAATGTGGCTGAAGACAGCGAGGGCGTAGTCGAGGCTGGAGGAGTGTGCACAAGAGGAGAGGACAAGTTGAAGAAGGAGGGAATTGGAGCTGTAGTGGTGGTTGGAGAGGCGGAGGATTTGGGCATGAACTCGTTTGAGGTGGGCGAGGGTGGTGGAGGACTCGAGAGCATTGAAGAGGGTGGTGGTGGTGGTGGTGGTGGTGATGGGTGAGGTGGGGTGGGGAGGGAGGGCTAAGGGTGTCTGGGCCATGTTTGACATGGGTGATGTTCTATAGGTAGGTAGGTGATGGAGGGAACTACTCTCTTGAAACAATATTCTCAGTGCATGTTCAGCTCTCGTTTCGTTAGACACAGATAAATAGTGGATACTGAAACACTGATTCTTGGAACTCGTCGCCTTCTTGGTGGGGATGGAGAGCACAAAATCAAGGGCGCTGCTAGCACAAATGGTATTTGATTGACTCTTTAATTTTTTTTTTTTAGTTTTTTTTATAGAATTCTAATTTAACTATTTTGAAATAATATTATGATTTTTTTTATATTTTTAAATAATATTATTTAAAAATATTTAAACAAAAATCATATAAAAAAATTAAAAAAAAATTGAAATCCAATCAGTATCCCAACGCCGGAATAAGTAGCATTTTTCCAAAATCAAATACTATAATTTATATCTCCATCTCACTGTTCTCAGCATGGCATCAATTTTCTTAGTATATAATTATATATATATATATTGCGCTATTTTCTTAAAATATAGTATAACAAAATAATAAATAAAAAATGTTTGAAACACGGACAAAAAATACCTAAGGTTTTAAAAAAAGTTTTGTCTAATAAAATTAAAGAAAATTACTATTGTAAGAGATTTTATAAGAGAAAATATTTAAAACTCTTATTATTCAAGAACTGTAATTTTTTTTCTTTTTTTTTTCTTTCGTTTCTTTTTCTTATAAATATCTGATATATATCATTGATCGAGCAAAAATTCATATATATAACACTTCTTCTTGAACGACTATCTATAAAAAATATGTCTCGTTAAAACCTTACTAAAAAAAATTCAGTAGGAAGAAAAATAAAGGTGAAGGAAAAAAAATATTATTCTTATGTACCATCAAGTGCTTTTAAGATTGCTTCATTAAAATCTTGTAAAGGAAAATCCAATAGGACAAAATATTGGCGAAGGAAAAGTGTATGATGATAGATCTTTAAGTTTTTGCATTTCAATGTTCTGCACAATTTTCTTGAATGTCGCAGTTGGTAATGCTTTCGTGAATAAATCTGCTAGATTATCACTTGATTGTATCTGCTTGATATCAATTTTACATTTCTTTTGAAATTTGTGAGTATAAAATAATTTAGGTAAAATATGTTTGGTTCTGTCACTTTTAATATATCCTTATCTAATTTGAGTGATACATGCAGTATTATTTTTATATAAAATTGTTGGGTTATCATTAATCATAAGAAGACCACACTTTTCTTAGATATATTGAATCACTGATCTCAGCTAAATACACTCTCAACTTACTTCATGAATTGCAATGATCTCTAAATGATTTAAAGATGTAACAGATAGTGTCTGCTTGATAGATCTCCATGATATGTCAGTATCTCCATAAGTAAATACATATCCAGTTTGAGATCTACCTTTATGTAAATCTGATAGATAACGTGCATCTGCGTACCCAACCAATTTTAGACTTGATCCACGTTAATAAAATAATCTCATATCAATCGTACCTTGAAAGTAACGAAAAACATGTTTAATACTATTCCAATACCTTTGAGTTGGTGTAGAACTATATCTTGCAAGCAGATTAACTGAGAATGTAATAGCAGAACATGTGCAATTTGCAAGATACATCAAAACTCCAATTGCATTGAGATAGGGTACTTAAGGACCAAGAATTTTTTCATTGTCTTCACAAGAACGGAATGGATCATTCTTTACATGAAGTGATCGAATAATCATTGGAGTACTCAAGGGATGAGTTTTGTCCATATAAAAGTGCTTCAAAATTTTCTCTATATACATGAACTGATGAATAAAAATTTCATTTGACAAATGTTCGAGCTGCAGGTTGAGACAAAATTTTATTTTGTCAAAATCTTTCATTTCAAATTCATTCTTTAAATATATAGCAGTTCTTATGATCTTTTCAAGAGTTTTTACAATATTTAAATCATCAACATAAATCGCAATAATGGCAAATTCGGATTTTGATTTCTTAATAAAAACACATGGGTATATATGATTATTCTCAAATCATTCTTTCAATAGATATTTGCTTAGATGATTATACTACATGCGTCCGAATTATTTTAACCCATATAAAAATCTTTGAAATTTGATAGATTACATACTTGTAGATGTATTTGTAAATGCTTTAGACATTTTATATTTTCAGGGATTTTCATATATATGTTATGGTTTAAGAATCTATATAAATATGTAGTGACCACATCCATCAACCGCATAACTAAAACTTTTGTAACAATCAGACTAATAAAAAATCTGAATATGATTGCATTCGTAACAGGGGAATATATTTTCTCATAATCAATTTCGGATTTCTGCAGAAAACTTTGTGCGATAAGTCATGCTTTGTACCGCACAATTTTATTTTTCTCATTACGTTTTCATACAAATACCTACTTATATCTAATAGGCATTATACCCTTTGGTGTTTGGATAACATGTCCAAATATATTTCGCTTTGCTGGCAAGTTTAATTCAGTTTCAATAGTTGTTTTTCATTTTGGCCAATTATTTCTACGTCGACATTCTTTGACGGTTTTTGACTCACTTTTTTCATTATTTTTGGTAATGTCAATGACCATCTTATATGAAAATATGTTGTTGACAACAGTTTTATTTCTATCCAAAATTTCTTAAGTACTGTATTGAGATATCATTATTTTCAAGAATCTGTTCCTATTCAAGAGAAAATATTTCATGAAACACTTTTTTAGGAAGTCAATTTTTAGGAAATTTTGGAATAGAAGATTTGACATCTTTAACAGCATCAACTATACTTGTAGCCTGTAGTGTGGGTATGGGTTCTTCAGGAACATCAAATTCATTTTGTATCATTTTCCTTCGAAAATTTTTATCTTTACACCAATAGGTCTTCCACGCTTCAAGCGTATCTTAGACTCATCTATTACTATTTTGACAATTTGTCTTTCAGGAACTTCAAACATTGCTGGAGCCAGTGTTTTAAATACCGTGCCGTATCGGCTGGTACAAAAAATACACTATTTCGTTTCGGCCGATTTTTCGGCCGTATCGAAATCGGCCGAAAAATGACCGGTACGGCCGGTACCGGCCGTACCGGATTTCGGCCTTCCCAAATTTTTAAAATTATTTTTTAATTTTTTTATTATGTTTTAACCTTAATTTAGACTAAATTAATTACATATATATATATATATTTATCTATATAATTTATTTATATATCAACTATTATTTTGAAATATAATTTTTAATTGTATTTATATATATAATTTATTTATGTATAAATTATTCCGAAACGGTACACGAAACGGTACCAGTATCGAAATATTTCGTTTCAGTGACTTGACCGGTACCGGTACGGTATTCAAAACATTGGCTGGAGCATTAACAACAGAAATATGTGATTTTACCAGACTTTTAGTGTCAGTAAATACATCCGATAATTGATTTGCAACACTTTACAAATGAATAATCTTCTGAACTTTTAATTTACATTCATTTGTAGGAGAATCAAATTGAGACAAGTTTTATTATTTCAAGTAATTTCTTGTCGTGATTCAGACATCAACTTTTCGTTATCTAGTAATGGAAAAATGGATTCGTCAAAGTGACAATACTCAAAACGTACTTTAAACATATCCTCTATAAGAGACTCAATGTATCTAATAATAGATGAAGAATCAAAACCAACATATATTCTAAGTCTACGTTGATGACCTATTTTTGTACGTTGTGGATGTGCAATTGGAACATATACAGCACATCCAAAAGTACGAAGATGAAAAATATTTAGTTGTTAACCAAATGTAAGCTGTAATGAAGAATATTTATGATATGCAGATGGTATAATTTGAATTAATGATGTTGCATGAAGTATAATATGTCCTTAAACAAAAATATGTAGTTTTAGTTTCATAAGTAAATGTCTAGCGATTAACTGAAGTCTTTTAATTAGAAATTCAGTTAAACCGTTTTGAATGTGTGTATGGACAACAGAATGTTCAAAATCTATTCTTATTGACATGCAATATTTATCAAAAATTTGAGACGAAAATTCATCTACATTATCCAATCGAATGGTTTTAATTAGATAGTCAAGAAATTATGCTTGTAGTTTGATTATTTGAGCAAGAATTCTAGTAAATGCAATATTTCTAGTGAAAAGTAGACAAACATGTAACTATCAACTTGATGGATCAATCAAAACCATAAAGTATCCAAATGATCCACTTGATGGATGAATAGACTCATATATATCTCCGTGAATCATTTGTTAAAAAGATGGAGATTCAACAATAACTTTTGAGGGAAATGGTTTGATAATTAACTTATCTTGAGAACATGCAGATCACATATACTCATTGAGTAAAAGGATCTTTTGATTCTTTAAGGGATGCCCATGCGAATTATCATTTATTCATCTCATCATTATTGATCCCAGATGTCCAAGACGATCATGTCAAGTCATAAATATTTTGGGGTCAATGCACTTCTGGTGCATTATCACATATAATTCAATTGTTTTCATTTTTGTATAATATAATCTAGAAGAGAGAGCAGACAATTTTTCTAATACGAGTTTTTGGCCCGATATTATTTTAGTAATTAGAATATGCTCTTTATTGCCTTTCTTCGTAGTTTTAGTATGATAATCATTACGATGTATATCTTTGAAACTCAATAAATTTCTTTTGGATTGTAAAGAAAGTAGAGTATCATCAATACAAAATTTAGTGCCATTAAGCAACACAATATAAGTTCTTCCAGAACCCTCAATTATATTTGATGAACCTGATACGGTATAGATATAGAGTTTGCTTAATAGTAGATTTTGAAAATATTCCTTATCTTTGAGAATTATATGAGTTATAACACTATCAATCAGACATACATCTTAATCATTCAACTCAAAGATAAAAAAATTCATTAGTGTGATCCATGATTCTACAAAAATACACAAGACTTTCATTACAAATATTAAAAAATTCTAAAAATAAAGAAAAATACATTAATTGGGATGAACACTTCCATCTCCAATCAAGTGATCAATTCTACCATCAAGATTTAAAAAAAAATCAGAAACATCAAAATGAGTGATATCATTATTATCTATCTATAATGAATCATTTAATGTTTTTACTGAATTTATTTCAAATTTTTTATTTTTCCTTTTATAGATGTTTGATATAGATCAGCCAAGTGTTTGGTCATACGACAGGTACGTGACCAATGTCTAGTCATACCATATCTATAGCACACATTTTCACATTTTTTTGAAAAATTATTTTGAGGACTTTTACCCCTATCTGAATTGTACTATTTCTGGTGATATGATATATTTTTATTATTATCTCTTTTAATGTTGTCACTTCTAGAACCAATATTTTTATAGTTCCTCCTACCACATACACGCCACTGATTTTTTCGAAAGGATGCATCATTCGCTTATAGAAATGATGAAAATCTAGTACTATTCATTTCAAGGAATGATGTTGAATCAGCAGGACGTGATTGGTGATTTCTTAATAAAAGTTTATTATTTTGCTCAACTACTAGAAAGCAATATACAAGTTCAGAATATTTTTTAAATTTTCACTCTCGATACTGCTGCAATATCAGGTGCAACCATTCATAACAAGCTTTTGAGAGGATAATAGTCTTCTGGTATTCATATCTCTCCTTTAAATTATTCTAAAAAATAAATGGATATTTTACTGTAAGATACTTAGTTTTTAATTTTTCGTGAATATGGTGGCATAGGAAAATCATTGTCTTAGTACGGTTCTATAGTAATGCTTGATTTCTTTCTTTTATTGTTTCTTTCAGATTCATTGCATCCAGATGGATATCAATATTAATAATTCAGGATAAGTAATGTTTTCTAGAAATATTAAGAGTAACGAATTCCAACTTTGTAAGATTTGACATTTTCTACATATATAAATAGTGAAATAAATGTGTATCTAAAAAATATATTTATAAAGTCACGCAGATTTTATCAAATAATAATCAATAATATAATATTTCATATTCATCTCAAAACTGCAAATAATATATTGAAAAACTTACTTGAAGTAGAAGACTACTAATTTCAGAATTTGTAGAATTTCGTGATGATAACGTGTTATAAAACTAAATGAAGCTACTATTGCAAGAGATTTTATAAAAGAAAATATTTAGAACTCTTATTATTCAAGAACTTAAATTTTTTCTCTTCCTTTCTCTTTTCTCTTTCTTTCTTTCTCTTTCATTTTTTTTCTTATAAATATCTCATATATATCACTGATTGAGCAAACGTTCATATATATAGACGATGGTTATTCACAATAATACAAGGAGAGAAGGAGCGGGCATACATCTGTGCTTTTTTCTACATTTAAAAAATAAAGAAAAATACTTCAAAAATCAATTTGAATTAGTGGTAATTAATAATAAAAACATCTTTTCTTCATTTCCATAATAAACAAAAAATAATTTAACTTTTTATAAAATTCTACAAGATCTCTTAGAAAAATTCTCTTTTCAATAAAATATTCGTAAAACACATTTTGAGAAATTTCATAATTTTTCAAGGCAATCTTTCCTCCAAAGTTTCAAAAGTCTTAGCTGTAGTTTAGGTTTTCATATCAATTTAACTCTGTTTTAGAAAGTTTTTAATTATATATGAGAACAGTGTTGGGGACATGAGTAATGTTATCCATCATTTCACTATTAAAAACTATTTATTATTATTTATAATTGTAAGTCAAATAATTTAAAGTCAAATTAAGAAATGTTAAGAGAATATTAAGAAGAATATAATAAATAAATTTTTTCACAAAGAAAGTATGCGCGAGTATGTTCTGTTAGCATATATTGGTTTTAGGAAAATATTCAACTTATAAAGAGATTATATAGAATAAATTATTGTAGGTTAATGTGATTTTGTAGATTATAAATTTATTTAAAAACAAATCACATTAATTTATAAAATTATTTTTATAAAATTATTTTATTAATGATTCTGATTTAATATGATAATGCGAGAATATGCTCACGTTAGTATAGGCTTTAAGCCTATAGTGTTTGTGTTGCATGATGACTCTAATTCTTATGCAGTTTTGGAGTATGGGCATGTAGATTTTTTCTTTTCTTTTGAAGAAATAGATTTACTTTATTGAAACTCAAACATACGAAACAATGTGACCAATAATGAGACAACCTCAGTGTACAGGTCAACTAGTTACAATTGAGGCTCAGCTTCTAAACTCTATTCAGACAAACAGTCTAAGAGACTAGTTACTGCCAACAAGACAGTGAACTACAATCTCATCCTCTAAAGAAGGCGAGAACTAAAAGTAAAAATAAAAAATAAAAAATAAAAGTAAGAATCTTATCCTCCAAAGATTTCACAGACTTAGATCCGGGACACTATTTATTCTTTTTACAATTTTTCTGTACAAATGAACAATAAGAAAATACAATCAAACCAAAGTATCCTATACAATAACCAAAAACAGTCTTCTATAATGGCATGTGGATACTACGCACCACACTAAGATTGGAACACGGTAGGTCACATGCGCTTATAAGTTTCCAAATCTACTCTGAACCAACTAGCGAGACCACTAGCGACGATGATCCACCTTAAGCAAGGCGTGTTCAACAATGGACCCCGCATCCCTCCATTTGACAAAACCGCAGGACAAACCACACGATCGGTGGGCGGGAGAGACGGTGGCACGACACGTGTTGGCCTTAGGTCTTCCGCCTTTTATAAACCCGCAACTCAAGCCACCGGACCCAAAAAAATTCAAAAACCACCAATACCAAATACAGTGGCCGAGAAAAGAAGATAGAGAAGAAGGGAAATAGGGGGTGGAGGGAGAACAGAGCTGGGGCTCCTCCTAGCAGAGATCAACATGAAGAAAACTTTAAGAGAGACGTTGTTTTGCAAGAGAGAAATGTGAAAGAAGAGAAATGTCTAATAATATTTAAAGCTTGGTAACTGAGCACGTAATTATCTAAACCTAAAATAGGATGAAAAATGATAAACATATAACACTCTTCATAATATTTTTCACAATATATATATATATATAAAATAATGTATAAAATATGTATACTTAATTAAATGACGTAATTATTTTTAAGAAATAATATAATTATTATAAAAATAAATAAATTTTGATCAATATAATACATAAGAAAAAAAATGTAAATTCTAACAAATATTTGATGAGTAATAAAAGGAAAATATATTGTCAATAAAAAAATTATATAAAAGTAAATCATAAATTGATGTAAAATGATGAAAGATAACTATTTAATAATTATTTTAATTTTATTTACAAAATATTATTATTTAATATTTAATATTTAATAATGAATTTAAATTGAGAAATAAATAATATTTTATTCAAATAATTATATTCGTAAATATAATTGACAACTAGATTTAAACATAATTATTTTATATATTTTTTTTTGTAAAGAATGAATAGAAATTTTAAATTATATATAAATTTATATATAATATAAATTATAATTTATATAAAATAAAATAATATTATATTATAAGTTTATTAATGTTATAATATTATATTAGAGTGAAGTTGGGGCAGGATAGGTTTAAAAGTAGTTCTTGCACCCACCAATTATAATTTGACACGTAGGCATTTTCAAATTAACATTAGTACATTCATCCGCATAAAACAAGCCCCCGTTCTAACATCCTCTCCTTTCCCAAGTCCCATTCTCTCCCTTCTTTACCCTGAAGAACTCTCTCTCCTTCCCTCTTCTTTCTCACGTTTCCTAAGCCAAGGTTGAAAAGTCTCTTGGATTTGGATGTTTTAAAGAGCTTGGAGTTGTCGTCGAAGTTCGGGGAAGATGACAAGTCATTGTCGTGAGGGGTGATCTTCTCCAATAGTGATTCTGGTTCGCCTGCATAATTGGCAAGAATTTTTTGTTTAAAGTTAGGCAAAACTAATTCATTTTCGATAAATTCAAGATTGAGAATCTAAAAAAACAAAATCGTACTAATTTCATTAAAATGAAGCACTTTGTTGACTAAAGTCCATAATTCTTTTTCATTTTTTTTTTCTTAAATGAATTTCCAACATTTTCGGTTAGGAACCCACCTGTAGATATATCACAAATATGGCAACACAGTGATGAATGGGTTGAAAACGAAAGAGATAGCACAACAACAAAATAGTTGAATCACGTTGCAGTCTATTTGAGGTGACTACTTCCTCCAAAAAGGAAAATTTCCTAGAGATACAAGCCAAAAGGGTTTTAGATGATCTTTCAAAATGATTCTCCTATGGGGTTAAAACCCTTAAAATGAAATTACTAGTTTAACCTCCAATATAACAGAAACACAACTAATGAAACTACAATCTTTTAATAGAAAAGACTAAATGAAAGATGTTGTTTCCACTTTATTCCAATGAGACATCGTTGCTATCCCAAAACCAAAGTATCATCGTTTGGTTCTCTTCAACATTTAACCGTTTAAGCTCGGGTTCATAACAATCTCCCTCCCTTAAAAAATCTTGTCCTCAAGGTTTAAAGTAAGGGTGCTATTGTTGATCAACTTCCATACTATTTACGTAGATATTTTCCATAATAGCAACACTTCAAGAAGCCTGCCACTAAAAAATATAGAAATTTCCTCATCAATATAACATTCTGATTGTTTCATAAGCTGGCCAATAACAACCAGATGATAATCCATTGACCATCCAATTTGCTTTTCATAACTAACTGCATTAAAAGCACCTAGCATGAAGACAAAATTGGAGCTTCTTGAGTCATATCCCATGCTGGAAAGAGAGTCTTCTATTTTGAGTTCAAATGTGTTTTGGTTCAACTTAAGTTTCGTAGAAATGGAAGGCACACAAGAAACTCTATGTCTGAAAAATTGGAAATAATGTTGTAGGAGAAACATCAAGTCCTTCAAGCGACTTCAAATTCTCAAGTGCAACGTAATTGTAATGCCCCAGTGGAAAGTTAAAACCACATGGCCTATACTCCAAAAGGACTAGTTAATGATACAATTGGAGCCTTATTGGAATCTTATAAAGAGCAAGAACTTTTCCTTCCTAAGCAATGTGAGATCTCATACACTACCCACCCTTATCCTTATCATATGGAATATCACAATCTACCCATTTAAATGCCCAATGTCCTCGTTGGGCCTATTCCTCGTAGGTAGTACAGCTTAAGTCTCACATTTTTTGTTAGGATAGACTCTAATACTATTTGTAACGCCCCAATGGAAAGCCTAAATTACATGGTCTATACTCCAAAATGACTACTCAATGATATAATTGGAGCCCTATTAGAACCTTATAAAAAGTAAGAACTTCTTATTCCCAAACAATGTGTGATCTCATACACTACCCACCTTTATCCTTATCATATGGGAGTATCACAGTAATAGGGACTTCAACTTCATTACGAAAAACTTTTCCCTTACAAGTCTCAACACTCTCAACCAACAACACCAAGTTTGTACAAAGGTTTGTACTCATTTGTGAAATTTCACAGGCAGGAAGTATTTGAAAATTAATAGAGAATCGTTCAAATTGGGTCGTTGCCAAAAATAATGTCGTGTACCCACTAATGAACTTGTTAACATCCCTATAATTGCAAGTGCATACTGCTAGAGTAGTCGGAGTCCAAAGGTAAAACAACATAGATGCATTAAAGAAATGCCCATCAAGAATACAATCGACAAGGATTCTTTTTCTTCCTCTATCAAAGGGCACCAAAATACCCTTAAATGGCCTATCAGCAAACAGCTTAGGTGAATGAGACACTAACAAAACATCAATGGCTGGTAATTATGACATATCATTTTCAAACACCCCATGAACACTATAGACAACAAGGATATCATGGTGGAAACTTTTAGCTTGCATAGAAATAGTAGTAAACCTGTCATATGGATAAGATTTTGGATGCTCTTTTTTCAGATCAATTCTCCCCATTCTAGCCAAAGAAAACTGACTACTATTTTTCAAGAAACTAACTTGACTAAAGTATGGGTTAGCAAGCAAACCAATAGACATATTTGCAATGAAATTATCAAATTTTAAAACATTTGTACTACTATCATCTCTAGAATCTTGGAAAGAGTCAGAAATATATCTGGAATTTTTACTGTAACTATGTACTTGCTTCTCAGCATGTTTGAGCAGATCTAGCACGATTCTTTCCTTTCGTTCCTCCTCCCTAGGTGAATAGAGTGTCTCACCCTTGTCCACACAAGCCCAATATTTCTTAACCAAACAACTAAAAAGAAAGGGAGTGATGCTTTTTGGTAAATCTGGCCATGGGAGATGCCATACGAGACGTACAGAAGGATGAACTTCATCCATGTAATTGACCATCCCCTGGTTTTGAACAGCCACAAAGTAATTTCACTTTGAACATAAGCATTACTACTTCTGTCGCCACATAGCTTCCTAACTCCAAAAGTGGTGTTGATGGAGGGATGAAATGAACAACGAAGAAGGAGTTCAAAAGGTTGAGAAAATAAGCTTGGATTTCTAAAGGAATTGACAAGAATTGAAAAAAAAATGATTTCGTTGGAAACCTCTCACATGGGTTGCTCCTTTGTGCCTTGCATCGAGTGGGTCTTCCCTAGGGGTGTTAAATCGTGTCAATGGGTCGTGTTCGTGTCGTGTCAATACATATATATTATACTATATAAGTCAACCCTAACCCGACTCGTTAAACTTATCGTATCAAAATCTCAAATCCTAACATGACTCGTTAACATAACGTGTCGTGTCATGTCAACTCGTTATGACCCATTAGTGAATATTATAAAATAAATTAATACGACAAAATATGATACGTTTCAACTGTTTATGTAAATATGTTAAATATGTCCAAAATTAATCCGTTTGACTTAATTAAACTTAACATAATTTTATACAAATGTTAAAATTACAATATCTATAAAAATTATAATATTAACTACAAGTATGAATTATAATATAAATAATAAAAATATTAAAATTAAGATTTTAACAATTTTACCTTTAAATATAAGGATATGTTTGTAATTTTAACTTTCTTAACGTGTCATAACGTGTCATAGTGGGTCAAAACAGGTTGACCCGCTATCAACACATTAAGCAATCGTGTCATAACGGATCAATCCGCTTTGACTTAAAACCCTTTAAGATTAAACTCTAATTCGCTATTATCATGTCGTGTTCGTATTGGGTTAACGGGTCGTGTGACATATTGCCACCTCTAGTCTTCCCACTCATGATAGCCCTATCAGCAACGACATAGAGCTTGGGCATCACTGCAACCAAACCCTTGGCAGAATCTCTAATGGACGACAACCCCCAATTCGTGAGACCTGTGTTGGGACCATCTATGGTTGTGATAGACACATCAAGCACCCAAGGGTAAACGGGTTCATGGGTTGTAACGATGCCTCCTGCATTTTTCCCAACTTGATGAGGTGAAATTAGGCTTTGGGAATGGGGATATGCTGGGTAGCAAGAATTGTTGAGGACCTTATTCTTCTCCACTTCTTCAATTAGCATCTCTACTTCGACGGCCGTCTCTTTTCATTCGAAAGGAAAATAATCAGTGATCCTAGAAAAATGAGGAATACTCTCATCGCTGCAAATGTTGTCGTGGTCATGCAACTCTAACATAGATTTTTCATTGTGGTTGACAATGGTTGAATCTTCAGTTGAAGCAGTAGTTTCTTCCTCTTCTTTTAATTTTTTTGAGTCAAATTCTTCAGTAATCACAGACTTGTACTTACCTCTTCCACAAAAATCTACTGATTTTTGTTCCTTCAACTTTTTTATCTTACTATTCCAATTAGGAATATTGGGCTACTGTGTCAACTATTGAAGCAACATCTCTGGCACATCGTTCAATTTGGTTCGAAGTTCCTCAAGACAACGCTCATTAAAGTCCACCTGCTGTTGTAAGAGTTCTTGTTGCTGCTCAAAGAATGCATCATCCTCCATGGATCGACGACTTTTGATACCAAATGTTAGGAACCCACCTGTAGATATATCACAAACATGACAACACAGTGATGAATGGGCTGAAAATGAAAGAAATAGCACAACAAAAAATAGTTGAATCACGATGTAGTCTATTCGAGGTGACTACTTCCTCCAAAAAGGGAAAATTCCCAGAGACACAAGCCAAAAGGATTTCAGATGATCTTCCAAAATGAGTCTCCCATGGGGTAAAAATCCTTACAATGAAATTACTAGTTTAACCTCCAAAATAACAGAAACACAACTAATGAAACTACAATCTTTAATACAAAAGACTAAATGAAAGATGTTGCTTTCACTTTATTCCAATGAGACGCCATTGCTATCAGCCTATCCCAAAACCAAAGTAGCGTCGTTTGGTCCTCTTTAGCACTTAACCGTTTCACCTCAAGTTCATAACATTTTCGCATGAAGCACAAAATGACGCAACAGAAGAGTATAAGGAAGGGAAGGTACATTTTTCACCACTGAAACAAAACATCCAAATAGCCAAAAACAAATATTCATCTGGAAATAAAATCTCAAACAGTCAGATGACCATTTTTAGAGCTCTCTGTGCAAGACATAAATTGCATATGGAGCTAGTGAAGATGGGCGAGGGATCGGAAGAGGAGGTGGTCGGGTTGTCGTTGATGGAAAGAGTTCTTTATTTTCTGGACAAATCGGGGGAAGGAAGAGGGAGGAGAGGGACTTCGTGAAAGGAAGAGAGAAGCAGAACGGGGGCAGCTTTGGTGCGGATGGGTTGATAGATGTTAATTTAGAAATCATTATGTGTTGAATTGGGATTGGTTTGGTGCAAAACTTACTTTTATATCCATCCAAATATAAGTTTTACTCATTATATTATAATTTGCATGTTATATAATTTATTACTAATAAAATATTAGTTATATATAATTTGCATATTATATAAACTTGCATTGTATAATTTATAATTATATAATTTATATAATTTGTGTTGTTTAAGCTGAATCTTTGGTGAATTTTATAGATAGTAGGGAATGATAATGTCGATCATAAGGAAATTAAGTTAAGTTTGAAATTGGGTGTTGGTTTCAATTTAGATTTTCATTTAAACTGTAATTGAGAATAAATAGATCTGAGTTGAGAGAGAGAGTTTTGGATAATAATTCTTAGAATGATAAGATTTTTGAATTTGGTTATATTTGAATTTGAAGTGTTTGACTTAAGAGTTTGAATTAGGACATTAAATTTCAATAATCACATCATTTCAAAATTAGATGGATGAACGGATAGAATTAAATTTAACAACAAAAAAAAATAACGAAAAACAAGAAATTTGGTTAAGTGGCCATTAAATAGTTACTTATTATAATAGAAATATATATATATTTATATATATATATATTATATATTATGGAATGGGACATTTTTAAATGAGGAGTATTATTATAAAATACTAAATAAAAGTAATATTATTTTACAAAATATATTCATTTTATATCATGTATTGTAAAAAGTATTGTATGTATATCATTCCTCAAATTGGATGACATGTGATTAAAATAAAATTTATATAAATAATTTAAATATCATGAATTGAGGATACCAAATTAGAGCAATCACAATGGACTTTTTATTTTTTCTTCAAAATACATCGTCATAAACCTACTTTTTCTATTTTAACTACTCACTTTTATATTTTACTATCCATCAATATCTTTATTTTTTCTCTATATCTTTTAAAATATTCATATTTTATTTTAATAAGATTTATTTTACAAATTAAAAAAAAAATCCTATTTGGAAACCCATACCAAAGTTGTTGAACAGCGTGTGGGAAACGATGGCTTAGTTGCTGAAGATGAGATCTTCAAAAGTTGGTCGCTAGCGTGAGACAATGCCAGTGATGCCGACAGTTTAGCTCATGGTGGTTGGCGGTAGGTCAAACGAGTTTCAAATAGTCCAAAACTCATGTTCGTACTTCGATCTGCGTGTGGAGAACTAATGCTCTATTTTCGAAGCTGTGATCGCCTGGGGTTGGTCGTCGGTGTCGTCTGATGCTAGTGATGCTGGTGGTGTAGCTGTTGGTGGCCAGAGGTGGGTCAAAACTTGAATATGACACCCATGGGCTTGAAGACAACCTGCAGCAGCGAACAAAATAATAATAATAAATATTTGAAGGTGAACAGTACTTGCGCTACATGAAAAGTCCATGTTTTCAATATTTGTAGCATAAATACTGTTCATATTTTCATTATTTCTTTATTATGATGATTTTAAACTATATTTTATAAAAAAAAAATGGTATTTTGAAGAGTTCATTGGAATTGCTCTTATCCTTAGTTTTTTTTAAGGGAGACGTTGGGGATCGGTCCGGCTGTCCCCAGCGTCTAAAGCAGCCCAACGATAGTTGGGCTGCTTGAAGATGAAAAATACATTAAAATAAAATAAAAAATATGATTAAAATAAAAAAATAAAGATTAAAAATATAACAAAAAAATAAAATGAACAAAACATAATAAAAAACACAATAAAAAATATAATAAAAAAATAATAAAAAATACAATAAAAAAATAAAATGAAGATGAATTTAAAGAAATTTAGCCATGGAGAAAACGGAGTCGCTGCCAGTGGCCGTGGACGACACCACCCAGGCCATAGGGACCAGCGGACTCAGGTGATCTCACCCCTACGACGGCGAGCTCCGGTGTGCCCCCGGCAGCCTTAAACCCGTTTCGGACCCGTACGGTGTCATAAGGGTGCCGAGGGCACACCGGAGCTCTCCGTCGTAGGGGTAAGATCATCAGAGTATGCCGGTCCTTATGGCGTGGGCGGTGTCACTCACCGCCACCGGGGGCGGCGAGGGCTGCTTGTTTCGGGAGGGGGGGGGGGAGTCGGTCTGCCCCCTAGGATTTCTCTTTTTTTAAATTTAAAAAATTTTTCCTGGGCCAACCCCCCATAAAAAGCAATTCGCCGCCTTTGGTAATGGTGGTCAACACCACCCATGCCATTGGAACTAGCTCCCTTCGACGACCTCACCCCTACAACGGCGACCCCCAGCGACCTCCTACTTTTCCCCAATAGCCTTAAACTCGAAATGGGTCCGTTAGGCATAGGCTATGTCGCCCACCGCCACCGGCGGTGGCTCCGTTCGGCTGAGGGTCGAATTCTCCCTTAAAATCATCTTTATTTTATTTATTTTATTGTGTTTTTTATTGTATTTTTTTATTATATTCCTTATTGTGTTTTTAATTATATTTTTTTAAAATTTTTTATTATGTTTATTGTGTTTTGATGCTGGACTACTTTTGACGATGGGGGCCACCCAATTTTAAATCAATTCTAGTCTTCTAGACTTCTAGTTGCATAGTCTATGACTGAGAATCTGTCGATCCATTTATTATCGATAGGCCCAGCCCATCACTTGCAAACGATTTTCTTTTCTTTTCTATTTTTCATTTTGTATTCTTTTAAGAATAAAACCATCAACGGAGTCACGGACTGCTAGTACAGTAATCAACCATCTTCCTATAATATATAAGGGAAAATATTGAGTGAAACTAACACTCATCACACTTACACACATTAACAGTACATGTTGTACCGTTCATGTGTGTGAATGTGATGAGTGTTGGTTTCACTCTAACATTACTCAATGTATAATATATTTATTTTAGTTTGTTTCAATTTTCTATAATAAACATTTAGTATATATTGATAAGGGTGATGTTGGGGGCCGGTTTGGCTGTCTCTAGCGTCAAAAGCAGCCTATGTCAAGTGGGCAGTAAACACAATAAAAAATATTAAAAAAAATAAAAAATAGGTAATAAAAAAGTAAAAACATAATAAAAAATATAATTAAAAAATAAAATGAAGATGATTTTAAGGGAGAATTCAGCCCTCAGCCGAATGAAGTTGTTGCCTGTACGGACCCATTTCGAATTTAAGGCTGCCGGGAGAAGGTGGGAGGTCGCCAGGGGTCGTCGTTACAGGGATGAGGTCGCTAGAGGGAACCGGTCTCGATAACATGATCGGTGTCGACCACTGCCACAAGAGGTGGTGGGCTGCTTTTTATGGGGGGTCGACCCGACCAACCCCCAGGATATCTTTACAATTAATAAGTAAAAAAGCTAATTAATTTAAAAAGAATAAAATAAAATAAAAATGATTAAAACAATAAATAATAAAAAAATATATAAAATATACGATGTGGGAGGATGAATAATATCCTTTTTTGAATAATGATAAACTTATATTTTTATTAATATTATTAATTAATTAATTTTATTTAATAATTAAGAAAATAATTATTAATAAAGTGGTATGATTTTTTAATGATTAAAAATATTAAAAAAATAATAACTTTCTTAATTATTATTTTTAAATAGATTATAGAATGATAGATGAATGATAGGAGGTTGCTATCGTTATCCCTTGAATTTCCCTCTCCCGAGCCGGAGCAAGTGCTTTTTTCCTTTCGAAAGCAGCTGTGGCTACATAAAAAATGGCTGAAATCTTGTACGATCTCGAACAAGTTCTCAGGTCCAAAAAGGTCTTTCTACTTCACCCCACATCTACGGTTCCCAATCAAACCCTAGCAATTATTTTTTCTCCCTTCAGTTTTCCCCTCTTGTAGCAGGGGCTACTTGTTTCTTCCATCTGTTTGGAATTGCTTTCGTTTTGCTTATTGAAAGTGTTTTTCTTGTTTCCGTTGGCTACCTGAGCAAGAAAAAATTATTTCGGAACTGCTAATCACAAAGCTTGCCCGGAGTAGTGCAATTGCAAGCATAAATGAAATATTGATCAGATTAAGTTCTTTAGATTTTGTCAATTTCATAAATCGCATTGTAGGCTAAAATGTGTGTTTCATCAGGAGAAAATAAGGCCTGAAGAGGAAGACTTTTTCCGAGCGTGCAAGTCCGATGCCCGTCGGTTTTTTAGTTTTTACGCTCTTACTGCCGGCTGCCTTGTGTTTTCAGGTATGTGGTTTATAATCTCCGGTGCTGCACTTGTTATATTTTCCGTCTGCTTGAGATAATGTTTACTTTACTTGTATTTTACAATCATATACAAGGTATGATGCGTATTCGTGAATATAATTTCGGGGGGAAAATGATCTACTTGTCTGCACATTATTTTTGTACATATCGTTTATGTATAAAACCTTGTGCGGCAAATCGTTAGGAAACCCGACGGCTATTTTTATCCATGGATTTTCATTTAAAATTCGGAGAACTATTTGTTTCTCCACTTAAACTATGTCCATTGGAAAAGCCATGCTTGAAACTTTTGTTGGTATATTAACCTCGCGCATCTTTGGTGCAGATTCTTGAAGTATGAAATTTTGAATGGGTTTTTTGAATAATGTAGATCACGGAGACTACAATTTTGCTTTTAACTTTCATGATAGATGTGAGAAATTAATTTCTGCGCCTAAGTGTGGTTAACAATTAAATATGTTCAGCATATTGATGTTGTTGTTACTGCTTTCCTTGCTCTTTTTCTCATATTGCTCGGTAACATCTGTGATCTGTCCCTTTCTGGCAGCAACGGGGAGACTGAAATTGGTTTCTCAAATCAGCCTTTCAGGAGGTAGGATCAACCTCTGGCTCTTACAAGTTATCAGCATCGGTTATGCACATGTTATGTTTGAATAGGATGATGAAACATTCTCTTACCCAATTTCCCCTCTGAATTACCTATAAGAAAAAAACTCGTTACGGAAATATACATATCCTCCCCCCTTTCCTTCATTCATTAAATCTTTCCTTTTTTTCCAGGAGTTGCAGCTTTATTTGGGTTGTGGAGGGGTGCCCGGCACCTTGATTCATGCGTTGATCGTGTTCTTGCACACACTGGAGATCGAATGCAGTTTGAAATGGCAAATATGTAGGTATCCTCATCCCATTTGCTATTAATTGTGAATTTCTCCAGTTTGTGCAATGTGCCAGTTGACATTGATTTTCTGTTATCAACATTTTTTTTTAATCGGCAACTATGCATGCCAACAACCATGTTTGCTCTTTGAAGGTAGTTAATGAGCATTAGCCAACATTGCTTGTTTATGAGTTCATTTTAGAGTTTCGATCTATCTATTTTCTGAAAGTTCTGAAGTTTTCGACGTTTTGAGATTATTATCAAGTGCAACCAATTGCTTGATTTAAACAAATGGGCTTTCACAGGGCTGAGCTGAGCTTGTAGGAAACTTGGAGAGCCAGTGTTTTCAAATTGCTTATAGCTATACTTAGTTGAGTTAGTAAATGCTTGGGGGTGGGATGGTATTGGTCCTAGGTTCAATTCTGAACCTATACAAATAAGTTGTACATGCTTCCAAATAGTCCAGTTAACTGAGGGGAAATTCACTGTTTGTTCGTTTACAAGTCCCTTATGACACAAAATACAAATCCATTCCCATAGAAGAACATATGGAAGACTAAGGCTAGGTTTGTTTTTTGAGTTCACTTTGAGTTGATTGGAGATAAAAATTGAAAATTGAATAAAATATTATTAGAATATATATTTTTAATATTATTTTTGTTTTGAGATTTGAAAAAATTAAATTTTTTTATTTTATTTTGTATGGAGAATTGGAAAAGTTATAATGATTAGATGAAATGAGATGAGTTGAGTTGAGATAAACTCAAAAAACAAACCTAGCTTGAGACCCTATAAAAGCTTCTTTTTTCATATGGACAATTTCATTAGGGAAGATCTCACCTTAGATAATCTAAGGAAACGCCAAATCATTGTGTTGGATTTTTGCTACATGTACAAGAAAAGTGGGGAGTCGTGGATCACTTATTATTGTGTTGTGAAGTTTTCATGAGCTTATGGAATGATATCTTTGCCAGAGTGGTCCTACATTGGGTGATGCCATGAAGGGTGGTTCATTTATTGGCAAGTCGAAGAGGTATCCCAGGTAACTCTCAGATATCAGCTATGTGGAAGATGATCCCAATTTATTTGTGGTGGTGCATGAGGATGGAGAGGAATGGGAAATGGACAAGCTTAGTACGTTTTTTATAGTTCAATCATATTAGATTTAATGGCATGAACATTCATGATTTCCTTGTATCTTTAGACAATCATGTATAGGTGTTGCTCTTGTATATGTCCTGTGTACTTGGTTTTGCCTACTTTTCTTAATGATAAAGTTCTTACGGACTGATATAAAAAAAAAAAAACATAACTGGGGGGATATCTAGTCAGTAAGTTTGGTAGCGGATGGGCACGCAAGCAGTTGCTGAGGTGGTTTGGTGAATGTTCACGTGATTCAATTATGATTTGAGCAGCTAACTTCATCTGGATTATCCAGATTATCTGAGCTTTCTCTACCACAGTTTGAGATATCAATGTTCTAAGATGGTATACATGAGAGTTTTTACCAGTATTGACATCCTTAGACTTTAAATTTAATGATCCTTTATTATTATTTGTTATTTTTTTTATTTGTAAAACCTGTTCCATTAATAGCCAGGGGGCACTAACCTAGGATACAGAAAAGTATACAAGAAAAAAGAAATCTTTATTTGTTAGAATTATTTTAACATATGCACGTTACCACAATATAAGGAAGCATTTAAAACTCTCTTCTTTAAAATGGTATTCCTACCCACCTGTGGGTAGCTCAAGTGGTAAAGGAGAACTTGTGTTCATGAGCCCCATGCCACAGGTTCGATTCCTCCTAGGATCAAACTGCGCTTTAAGTGGGAGGCCATGGCAGTGGGTTGCCGTGCTAGTCTTGCTGGGAGTTGAGGTTCCATGGGTGAGTCCTAAGGGCTCTACCATGGGGTGGTTTCCTGTCATTAAAAATAAAAAATAAAAATAAATAAATAAATAAAAATTGGCATTCCCCCTGGCTCTTCTTGAGTCTCTTCTTTATAATAGTATGTCATCTTACAATATTCTGTGGTTAGACAACCATATTTATATGATCATTGTAGTTTACATCACATTACAGCATTGTCCATTTCCTTAATGTGCATAGACTATTAATACTGAAATAGTCTGCCCAACTTTCCCCCAAATTCAACTGATATACGTTGCAATATCCTTTGCTGTATTTGTACTATGCAAGCAAACCTGTATCTATTTTTGTTGCAACCAGTTCCACCTCTACTTCATTCTCTGCCTTGCCTGTTTACTTTTGCATGGTAATGTAATGAACGTAGACTTGCATTGTTATTTTATTTACGGAAATATATTTTAACTGACAGAATATTAACAAAGTACCGGCATGATCCTTGGAGAATGCAGCTAATCTCTAAGCATTTCTTTCCTGAAGAAGTTTTTGATGATACAAACCCAGATCGGCCAAAACTAATGTGGCGGTATCGAACTCTCTTTAATGATGTTATTCGTGGTCAAAGTGCACAAGAGAGTGAGTCTTCCAGCTATTCCAAGAGTGACTCCACCAGCAACTACCAAGGTGACTCACACAAAAACAACACGAATTCCTACAACAAAATGCACAGTGACCCCCGTAATGAGTCTGACGGCAAAAGAACTAATTCTGAGTCCCAAGAAGTTCCTGTAAGTAGACTTGCTAATCGACTTATCAAAAAAAAAAAAAATTTGACTTGCTAATCTTTTTAGTCTTCAGAAAGTTGACAACATATTATATGGTGCAACTGAATTTCTGGTGCTTGCTTATGCCCTTTAAATGTGAATTTTATTGCCTGTTCGAATTTGAGGAAAAAACATTTATGTAAGAATTGATTTTCATCAACTGTTCATAGAGCTGCAAGGATCTATCTGCATGTGGCGGTCTAGACTCTACACCAAAGGCATGAACAATCCCCAAAATTGTGCAAACAGTGGTATTGAGTTTTCTAGAGCTGGAATGAAAGTTGCCCTGTTCGAAAAAAAAAATTAAATGCACGTGCTAATCAGTAGTAAATGATTCACCATTTGTCGGTACCTCTTACAGAAACCATCATGACTTCTTCATCTTTCTTTTCAGAAGTCCTTATAAAGAAAGAACAAATCTTTCTTTTCAGTAGTCAATAATCTACTATTTGTCCTCATGCCTTGGAGAAACCATCCTGACTTCTGCTTTCTCTGCGTGCTCATTGCCATCTTGGCCATAATTGATTCTTTCTGTATCTCTTCATACGTTTTTGCCCTTTACAAGATAGATCTGTCGGTCACAATTGCCCTTATTATGATAACTTCACCTTTGGCGTAGTTATGGGGGACATTTTAACTTCTGATAGAAATGAAATTCACACTTGTTTTTCTTCTTGGCATTTAGAACTCCTTTTATTTCTTTAAGGTAACTTTCTTTTTTATCTGTCGTTTAATTTTTGGTTATAGGGGAGGAACCCTGGAATTGATCTGATGGAGAATCCTTTTGATTGCGTTTTCGGTAATCTGTCTCTAAGGGAGGAGATTCGTCTGCCTAATACCTCAAGCATCCCCCCCGCCCCCGAGACGCATACTCGTGGCCATAAGAGATCTCACCGGAGGCGACGAATGCGCCATCAGGTGTCCCCATAAATTCCAAGAGAAGAAAGATAAAAAGAAACTATTCATTATGATTATGAGAAGGCCTACTTGTAACTTGAGTCTGGCAATGTGATGGGATTTATTGAAGTTCGGGGATTTATGGCCATGTCATCTGATAACTATTTTCCCCATTAACTACTACTCTCGCGTTTTAGTTTTTAAAGATAAAAAGGCCGTTGCTTATTTGTATTATCTGCAATTGTAGATTTCAAGTTAATAGAAGTCTGCCAAAATCAAGCCTTTGGGATGAAAGACCGCTTAAAGCACCGAACACTTGAGCCTACTGCCGATTGAATGGAAGTTCCAAATGAATCCCTCATAATAATAATAATAATATTAATAATAATAATGAGAAGAATCTTAGTAAAATAGCCTAATATGATAGGCTTTGTTGGATTGAACAATAATGTGCCAACATATAAATGCTCCACGGTATTGATTTGGTGGTAAAAGAATAGACAAGGATGGCTTGTCGTGTGAAGTAGTTTTTGCCACCCGGTGCAGTGCTACTGGGACCGAAGTCCCAACCGACAAGTGACCTATTGTAGTGTATTTAGTTTTTTTCTGTTCTTTCAATTATTTTTTTAATATTTTAAATGCATTTTTTTATTATTAAAAATACATATATTAAATAATATTTTCTTTCTTAATCATTAAGTAAAAACAAAAAAAAAATTATCGGTTATTGTAGAAAATTTGAATTTACTATTCATTTTTGAATAGTAAAAATATTTTTATTTTCTTTTTTCACTTTTGAATAAATATAATAAAATTTTTTTGATATGTATTTAAATGTATATTAAATTTTTTTTAAAAACTAATTCAATGCTAATATTCTTATATTCTTGCGTCAAGAAAGAATGGCGACTTTACTAAATTTAATTTACGAAGACATAATTACATGTGGCAAGAAAATCTGCTAGGTTTCCAAAGAAGAAAAAATAATAATAGTTCCTAGTGGCCCCTGTCTCCTCGAGAATATATTTGGATTAGGATGAACGATTTTAATTTCCCTCTTCAATTTACTCTCAAGGAATAAATAAATAAATATATGAATAATGCTATTTTGCTTAATCATTTTGACACTTTATTTTAACATTTTATATATTTTAAGTTTTTTTAATTAATAGTTAAGAAAATGATTATTAGTATATTGATATTTTTTATATACTTTTTAAAATATTTAAAAAAAAAAAAAAAAGATAAATAGTTTCTAGTTTTTTTTTTTTCCAATTTTTATAGTTTTTTTCTAGTATTTTGCTCATAGCACCAAGATGTACTAATCTTTCTATTTGTCGAGCTTTTACTACTACCACGTGCTAGATTGTTGAATTTTCCAGCCACTGATATATGGGAAAGACGGAAAAAAAATTTAAATGAGCAGTGTGTAAGTTCATCATGTGTGGGGGCCAATATGCATGAAACCCACGCGCGGCACTATTGAGGACAATGGTCTCGGATCCTTTGGTTTCGGGTACCAGTTTTCACTCCATGGTAGCGCGTGTTTTTCGCGTGCCACCATAACAAGCGATAGTCCTATTTTGGTATATCGGTTCATCTTGCAGTTGTTTTTTTCCTATTTTCCTAACTAGTGATCAAGATAAAATAGATGTGAAAATCTCCTTCAATCGAACTAGCTTAATAGAATGCAGTACATCTCCCCTTGTTGCGGATTCTAGTTGCAATAAAATAGTCTGTTCATCATACTTTTTTAAAATTACTTTAAGTGACATTCTTTTAATTAGAATTGGTAGGAGCTACATTTGTGATCTTAAAACTAATTTTATTTTTTAGATCTATAATGTATTTATTGTATTGGGATGATTTTTAGAGACTCATTCTATTAAAATTTGTAGGGTAATGATAGGCTTACTACTATTTTATCATTCACAATATATTTATTTATTTATTTTTATATTTTCTTTTAAGTATTTTCACATCCTTAATTATTAAGAAAAAAATTAAAACATATATAATTTTATTAATAGTCACTTTCTTAACTATTAAATAAAAGAAAAATATTTAAAAATATTAAAATATTTTAAAAAATGATAAAAAAAATAATAAAAAGAATATAAGACTATCATTATTCAAATTTATATTCTATAATCTCTTAAATTTATCCATCAAATACTTGCCTTCTTTAAAATATATATGTGTGTATATATATATATATACACAGACACACTGGTGGATTATATATATATATATATATATATATATACACAGACACACTGGTGGACTCATCCTTCCTGGCCTAATCGATACGTTGCAGATAAAAACTCAAGTGCAGTCAGCTTCGGGACCCAAGTCAGCAGTGACGCCACAAGAATGAGAATGAGAAAGAGACGAACCAAAACAAAAGCTATACGCTTTGATTTGATTTGATGTATCTTTTTAATGGCTCTGAAAAAGCACGACTTTTCTTCCTTTTTCGACGAAGGATCATGGCAACTTCGTTGCCTCTCCCTCTCGTCGTGTTCTGAATCCAATCGTGCAATATTATATATATATATATATATATATATATATATATATATCTATATATCTCTTTCATTTTCTCAGTGTTTTCCAAATAGAAAGCAAAATAGAGTTTTTTTTTAATTTTACTAAGAATTACCACTTCATATCGCTGTCGCTGTTGCTGTTGGTGCTGCATTCACTGTGTTAGCTCTTGTCGCACCTTGGGGTTTATTTTCATAAATAAATTTTATTATTTATAATTTACTTTATATTTTCAATCATTCATTTTAAATTTTAACTTCTCTCAATCATTTATATTAAATTTTAATTCATTTCAACCACTCATTTTATTCTTATTCATAATTCATCCCATTTCATCTCTAAATCTAAATTAAACAATCTCAATCTCTCTTTCTTTTTCCTTCTCCTCCTATCCATACAACAACTTCATATATATGTCTTTATATAAAGAAAGCACCTTTCATTTATTCTCTTTCTTTTTCCAATTCCTTTGCCCTTTTCTTAATTCACTTGGACCTAAACGTACGTAAATCAGAAAATTGTCTTTTGCCTTGAAAGGTATGGTACCTATTGAGTGTGTTTTTAAAATAGAATAATACTACTATATTCCTTCATTTTATTTATTTATTTTCATTTTGACTATTTATATATTTAATTTTAAAAAAAAACTGCTTAATAATTAAAGAAATGACTATTAGTATATTGATATCTTTTTTTAAAAAATATTTAAAAATATTTTAAATCAAAAAAATAAAAATATAATTTACATTAGACACACTAACTAGACCAATTGAAGCGAAATAGTAATACCACCCCTAGAAATAACTCTACACATGAACTACATCCTTGATGATCATAATCAAGGAAGTTCAAGAATACTGATTCTAATTTATACTACTACTGCATCCGTGCAGCATGCTGATGTAGGTTAGTGGTTTAAATAATATAAACTATATATAATATTAAAATAAAATAGTTGTGTAACCATATTCATGGGCCGAACTACACAGGGGCAGGGGGTCATATTCTTCCAAAAATTTGAATAAAAAAAATATTAATTTTTTATGATTTAATAAGATGACATTAATCTCATTTATATTAGTCTCCTCTCTAAAAAATTATTTTGGCTCATTCTCTACATAACTATTTTGATCTTATAGATTGATTATTTATAAGTCCAATTTTAAAAACTCTAATCTGATTTAGAAATAAAATAAATAAAATACTTATTATATGAAATAAAATGATCTAATAACATGATGACACGTTACAAATTTTTTAAATAAGACTTTGTAACAAAATTGAAGATGAGTTTATCTAGCAAATGATTTAGTTATCTCTATTAAAAGAGAAATAACTAAGAATTTAGATTTAGATTTAATATTTGATAATTTTTTTTTTAAAACGTAATTTATAATTTTAGATACTCTGTATTTTTTTTGTTAGACATATTTTGTTGAACTCAAAGTTTCAAGTTTCGTGAATCTACACATGGATTTTGATGATAACAAATGAATTCAAAGAATAAATGAGTCTCAAGTTTAAGTTGTCCACACAATAGAAGCAAGTATGAGTAAGAAGGGAACAAGTTCACATTAAAATCATAGAGTAATTTTGTAAATCTCTTCGAAATTAGGATTAAGACTCAAAATTAATATTTTATCATAAAGCATTAAAATACATTTTCCACATGTGCATGAATATTTTGAAAATTAAATTTGAAATTTTTGAAAGATGATTGATTGTCATTTTTCACATGTGCATGACATGATTAAATGTTTGAATTTTGAAAATTTTGAAAGATGATTGATTGTCATCTTTCACATGTGCATGACATTATTAAAGGTTTGAATTTTGAAAATATTAAGATGCTTGATTGTCATCTTTCACATGTGCATGACATGATTAAAAGTTTAAACTTTGAAAATATTAAGATGATTGATTGTCATCTTTAACATGTGCATGTTTTATTTGAATACTTTCAAAAGTGATGAATGCTTTTCTTGACTTATGCAAAATGTAGATATCTTTGTTTGAAAATTTTGAAAAGTAAAGTGTGCTCCTTTTGTTATATGGAAAAAGTAAAAAATTAGATTTGAAATTTTTGAAAAGTAAAGTGTGCTCCTTTTGTTATATGCAAAAAGTAAAAGATTTGATTTGAAATTTTTAAAAAATAAAGTGTGCTCCTTTTGTCACATGCAAAAAGTAAAAAGATTTGATTTGAAAATTTTGAAAAGTGAATGATGATGTCTTTGACATATGAATCTTTTCAAATTTGAAATTGAAAACTCATTTGCCTATATATAGCTCACTTGAATTTTGCAAAAATCACAACAAGAGTTTACATATCTATTGCTAAGTTTTGCATCATTTCTTCAAAACTTTCATTCTCTCTTTTCTAAAATTTTGAGCCTTAATTATTGTTCTTGTAGAGAGAGATATAGGTTACGCTATATTGTTTCTATCTCACTCATTGAGTAGTGTACTTTGATAGTCTACCTATTATCAACTCTTGTATTTGTAAAATTATGTGTATAACCCTTGTGTGTGTAGAAAGTGTTCTACACAGAAAATAGTTAAATCACCAAGTGTGAGGTGATTGGAAGTGTAGAAGGTGTTCTACACGGGAAATAGTTAAATCACCAAGTGTGAGGTGATTGGAAGTGTAGAGGGTGTTCTACACGGATTCTTTGGAGCGGTGCTGCTCAAAGGTGTAATAGGTTTCTATCTCTACCTAAAGGAGATTGAATAATGGATTTGGGGATTCTCAAGGGGTAGCTGGAGGCGAGGACGTAGGCAGTGGGACCGAACCTCGTTAACATACTGAGTTTGATTCTCTCTTACCTTTACTCTTTATATTTATTACTGTTTCATATTTTATTTATATTTTATATTATGTATTTGATTTATAATTATTATTATTTTTTAAATACAACTTAATTCATCTCCCCTCTTGTGTTAGTTATCTGGGCAACATATTTGTATGAGTATTTTTATGTTATTCCAATAATATATATTTTTTAACATAACATATATTTTTTTTAATACATAAGTTGTATTAAACATATTTTATTTCTATTAAAAATTTTATTATTAAATTATTTATATCGCAAAAAATATATATAAATAAAATAAAAAATATTTTATTATAATCTCACCTGTACTTGAGCTCCTAAAACAAACTATTGATTCTACCACTGGACCATAGTGTATATCTAAACATTCTCGTAATGATAACTATATTATTAGATTTAATCATTTATATTTATCTTTCATATTCACTAATACGTCGTATCCATAAGTGGGCTAATACATAAGATATTTAATTAAATTGTGAGTGTTACTAATGATAGAAATAATATATATATATCTAAATCTTTTCATTAGTTGAAATTTTTTGAATAAACAATTATTTTTTTTAATATTAAAACCTTTTTGTTAGATTATTTCAAATTTAATTTCAATTATTATTTCAAATATTCTATCCAAATTTTAAATTATCCATTTTTGAAATTTTTCTCTAATGAATTTTTCTTAATCTTACATTGATTAGATAGTAATATATTTAATGATCTATAAGTAAATGTTTTTCACTATATATAAAGTAAATAAAAGGATAGGCACATTTTAAAAGTGTCACCCAATACCAAATACTGATCGTACGATGCATTGACTTTTAGACACACGTACGCATCGTTACAAGTGATAGAATTTTTTTTTGTTATAAAAAATGACGTGTTTGATAACATTTTTAACAGTTATTGGTAAATTGTCTATTACAATTATTTTGATTATTTTAGATAGTAACTGTTATGATAATTTTATTGTACCTCTTCAAATAATAATTGTCATATTCAAAATAATATATTTACTGGTATTGTTTCTATTCGTTCAAAAGATTATTATTCAAAATTTACAATCTGCATATTATATAAATAATGTTGCATTCGAATGATAAAATTACTAGATTTTTTTTTTGTAGAATTCTATACGAATAAAATATAAATTTTATTTAAGAGATAGATTAACAATTATTATACTATTCTTATTCTTCTTCAAATTCTATTTTCTTATTCTGTTTCTAATAATTTTAACTGCAAGAGATAGTTTTTATTATTTATTTGATATTCTTTAATACCCAATTTTTTTTTTTTTAAGTTTCTTTCTCCTCTTGAAGTAGTAATTTCTTTAGCTAAGAAACCGTGTGACAGTCATGACATATAAAAGCCGTTCAACAGGCATGTACGGACCGCATTAAAAATTAAATAAATTGATGATATTGCATGGCCGATTTAAAACTGGAAAGGATGACAAAGACGACTTTATTGATAGTTTATAGGCTCTTTCCATCCGAGCTTACGAACACATGATGGATCCAAGTGTCTGATCGCTTCTCTTCCTCAGTCATGGCCGTGAAGCTTTCATGTAACCTTCCTCTTGCGCGTTTTAGCTTGGAGATTACCGCGTAATGATTTTCATTTTCCGGGGGTTCAAAGTAGACGAATTTTATAAACACTATTCAATAGTATCTAGCTATCAGAAATCTGAATGCATGATAATTTAGCCCGATTGAATATAGAAACAGTTTAAATAAAATGAATATAGAAACAGTTTAATTTAATTTCATTTTATTATTATAATATTATTAAATTTTTATATTAAATATAATAAAAAATCTGATTTTTTCAAATTTCAAACTAATACTAAGCAGTAGTTTGAAATTAGGCTCAGATCTATTTTTTTTTCAATCACATGATCATCTAATTAATTTCCTTAATTGGAAAGTTTATTGCATTTTTAAGCAGTAGTTTTACAGTTTCAATTTTCCTTCGAACATGTGATCCACCACCTTCGAAGATGATCATCTTCATGAGTACCATACTATATATATAGATATATAGCTAATATCATAACGTTATATTATATTATTAGTTGAGATTGGTGTTAATTAGATCATACATACATAATTTTAATTAAGTGTGCGCATAAAATTTTCATCATATATAATTATTGATCCTAATATAACACCATCTTTTCTTTTTCTTGCTTTGGTTATAACTTGCCCGCTAATTAATTAGTTCTTAATTAACTTATAAAGATATATATATATATATATCTATATATATAGCCTGATCGAGGTTGATAAAAGTTTTCAACTTGATCAAGTATGCATAAAAATAATAAAAATAAAAAGTAAGAAAATCATGTGGTCTATGGCATTTAACATATATTGTCATATGGGAAATGCTATGATCTTTTCTTTAAAAAAATGTTTCGTTTGGATCTCGTTTTGGAATTTATTTATTTTTTCAATTTTTTTTACATAATTTTAAAGTAAGTATTTTATATTTATTTTATCTAATTTTTTTAACATCTTAAAATATTTTTTAAAAATATAAAAAAATCATAATATTATCTAAAAATACTTATTTTAAAATTATGTAAAAAAAAAAATTTTAAAAATATATAAATTCTAAAACAGAATCCAGACGAAAGACCTTTCAAGGGAATGAGTAGCATTTCCCATTGTCATATATGCCATCCTTCTTCGAAAGTGCTTAGCTGCATCCACACCCATCTCATCTGTACCTCCCCACACGAAATCTATCCTTCAATTTTCGAAATAAATAAATAAATAGCAGGACATGTAATTTCCCGGAAAGTCGAGGGCAATTATTCTTGTAGCCTCATCCTCTTTATCTTTGAAGCCGATCTTGATTGCCCATGCCACACTGCAGAATCCAGAAAAGGTTCCATTTCATTGCGAGCGACAAGCTTCCTTTTTCTTCCACCCAGAAAACAACCATCTTTTCGATGGCCTCGGGATTTCCCTGACCTTTTTTTAAGACTCAGAGAATAAGTTGTCTTAGGTTTTAGAGTTCGATTTCCATAGACCCCTTTGGCCTTTAGGTTCTCCACCAAAAGATAGAAAAGAAAGTAGAAAAGCTAAAAAAATTGGAGACAAAATAACCACCTCATGATCCAATTCCTTTGCACCATTGCTTTATGATTCTTTCTGACCTTCAACCTCACAATCTGATCGAGTCTTTGATTCCTGTCCAAAACTGAGCTCCCTTTTTTGACAAAGGCATCTTTTTTTTTTTTTAATTTTTTAAACTAAAGGTAGCATTAATATTTGTTGCTCTCTCTCCCACCACCACCATCAACAAATATTCCAAAGAAACATGAAGGTCCACCCGATGCCCAGGAAGCGCAACATCACCATTCAATACGAAATGAATGCGAGAAATACTTTTTCTGAGGCTCAGGCGCTTTTGGGTCTCTCCTCCAAGAAGCTCAGGCGCTTGCCCCACATCTTCAGCCGGGTCCTCGAGCTCCCCTTTCGGTCCGACGCCGATGTCTCAATCGAAGAGAAACCCGATTGCTTCCGATTCATCGCTGAGACGAGCAACGACATCCGCGATGTCCGGGCCCACACCGTCGAAATCTATCCCGGGGTGACCAAGATTGTGGTGAGGGAAAGTGGGTCCCTTGAATTGTCCCTGGACGAGCTTGAGCTCGATATGTGGAGGTTTCGGCTACCCGACTGTACCCGGCCCGACTTGGCCAGCGCGGTTTTTGTCGACGGAGAGCTTATTGTGACGGTGCCCAAGGGTGAGGTGGGAGTGGAGAATGCTGGGGAAAAGGGTGTTGGTGGTGGTGGAGATGAGGAGTTTTGGAGGGATGGGAATGGTGGGGGCTTTAGAGGAGGTATCGGAGGTAGGCTTGTGCTTGTACAGTAATGAAGATATGAACTTTCTATTTAATAATTGGCGTTTTTTATTTCGGTATTTATTAGTTTGCAAGTTAGTATTGGATGGAACTAGTTTTGTTATGTTTACTTTGCTGTTGAATCAAGAAATGTTGATTTCTCTTTACCTTATAAGTGTGATCCCAATGGAGATGATCATTGAATCTTCCTTTTTAGTGTATTGATTGGGCATGCTTTTTTCACTAACGATTTTTGGAGATCGGATTGTTCTTGATATATTGTAGGATTTGTATAGAGAGGAGGTCTGTTAAAGGTGCACAGAATTTCCTTTGTGCGTTTCTTTGAACAAACAACACCTTAAGGTTTTCCACCACCTTCCTCTGTTTCTTTTTAGTGTTTTCTTTGCCTTTATGCTATTGCTTAGCATAAGAATGGAGCAGAGAATCAAATTCCGTCATGTCTTGTGTTGTTTGGGTTTATGAGGTTGAGAATTCTTAGTCAAACAGTGGTAATTGGTTGAGTAACATATTTGCACTCGTGGATTCCCAAAGAAGAGGATCTTATGTTTTGAAAGAATTCTTTTTATTTTTCCATTCCTAAATTTTCTTGGGGATGGTTTGGAACACATCCGTCTAGTCGAAACACCTAGGCCAGTTATTTTTATACTGGCTTAAACGTTTGAACCATTCCTGGAGATTTATGCTGTTTAATACGTCTTGTGGTGAAGGCATTGGATTTGGAGATTATGCTCCCCCATATCTAAGGTTCAATTCCCTTGGGTGCAAATAATCTCTAGGAGTCATGGGACTGAGATTACGGGAAACCGAGAGTTATCACATTTCTAAGATTAGTCAGAACGCTGTTCTTGGACATCCGGTGCCATTCAAAAGAGAAAAAATATGTCTGGTCTTGTGGTATTCCACCTGTGAGAATACTCGCTCCATTAATCCAGATTCGTGGCAAAGCAAAACCATTATTCCATTTTTTTTTTTGCCGATGATGGTTCCTTTCTTACTCCATGATACTCCTTTTAAAAAAATAGAGATAAGTGAAGCATGTTGTCCCCGTGATAATGCATTTATGCTTTTTCATCCCTTAGTCATCTAATCTATAGACCTGAAGATTTCGTTTGCTTTTACTTTTGGTGATTAACGTGTGTCTTGTAGCATATCTAGATTTTCAACAGCGAGTAATAATTTACCTTGTCTTACAAGGCCATTTGGCCTCTTATCTTTCCATTTCCTTAGGAGTTAGGCTCTACTTTTGCTCTCTTTTTAATTCCAAGTTGACCGCTTGATAGAAACTTTGATGTCAATTTTTTTTTTCTTTCTTGTGCTCTTCAAATTAAGTTACATTGATCATGATAGTGCAACCAAATTCTTTACGCTCTTCAGCAGAGATTTATGCTGGGAATGAGATTGTAGATTAACTAGTTTATCTGGTACAGTTAGGCATGAAAAGCTTCATCATAATCAGATTATTGTTCAAGCATTGGGAGTGAAATAATATGAGATGATGATGTGCTTAAATTCTGGTCCTGAAATTTTCTCTGAAAGTGCAAACCATTTTGTTTGGGAGAGTTCAGATTCATGGATACTTCAGTACGTTATATTACAACATGACAAATTGTCCTCTCCTGCTCATCATTACCTATTGGAAACTTGATATTTAGATATGAGTAATACTACGTACAGTCGTAGAATGCCTAAACTTGATATTTAGGCTTTATTCAGCAATTTTCACACTTCAAATCTTCTACCCTTGTGTTATATATTCTTTTGTTTTCAACT
Organism: Platycarya strobilacea; assembly: GCA_036898215.1. Taxonomy (NCBI): domain Eukaryota; kingdom Viridiplantae; phylum Streptophyta; class Magnoliopsida; order Fagales; family Juglandaceae; genus Platycarya; species Platycarya strobilacea. Next base: position 40,060,227 of record CM072545.1, on the reverse strand, counting down.
CTCACGAATTCAGTCACAACTCAGCTAGTTTAGAATGCAGTGTTGCCGTTTCTCCCGTCTGCCGATTGTGCTATTGTCTAGTATTTTTGTTGAACGGAACAGCACGGGATCTGATTTGAAATGGGTTTTAACGTGCCTCGCTTTATGGTAGGTTCTTTTGGTCGGTGACTATTCAAAATAGATCTAGGGTATCGGTGCTTATCTGTTCCCACAATTGTTCACACTTTTTGTTTTTATTGTTTTTCTGGTTTTGTTTAATTGTTTATATTGCTTGATTGTGTTTTTGTTTCGTTTGAAAATAAAGAAAATTGTATGAAAAAAAAAATTGTATAAAGAAAAATAATCTCTCAAACTTACGTCTGTGAAATATAATTTTCTTTTCTTTTAAAGGAAAATATGGTAATTCTCTGCTTGTTGGCAGAACATAATCTCTCCTACATTGTGTCTACAGAAAATTAAAAACTGAAATCCCAACTAAACTTAGTTGACTTCCATATTAAGTATTTTCCAAATTATTGATCACATTATAATCTTCATCTTGTTGGTTTTTAAAGAAGAAACAAACTTTTTTCTCAAAATAAAAAAATCAAGATAATGCTAACTCTGTTCCTGATCATGGATGGTCACTTTGACCAAGTAAAAATTTCGCACGTCCTTATTTCCAGGTAGTTGTCGTCTTCGTTAGTTTTGAACATTGAGCTATAGAGGACAGGACAACAGCAATAGGGAAGGGTGATCAGCCACCACAATATACGTTTTTTTTTTTTTTTTTCTTTTTTTAAATTTATTTCGACATATTCCAGCACCTTCGAGACGAATAAAATAGAGTAGAGAAATATTGAATTAGGGCGTCCATCTCGTCCAGTGAAGGTGGCCACATATTTTATGCTTTTGCGCTCCCGATTCGTCTACACTCATTCAAAGGGTTACACAAGATATTTTCAGTCAAAACATATCCTTCAAGGGACTTGGAAGTGGGAGATCTGATTAAGGGAATCCTACCCATCTCAAACGTATGCCACAAATGCCCAATTTGGTCTTCTCAAACCAGAGTCAAACAAATGCCAACCGCATAAATGTGTAAAAAGAGATGTTTTTTCCTCCATCATCGGTGAAATATGGGTGAATTGCTGCGAAGAACAGGCAGCCGTTCCTCAAAAGTCAAAACACATCGAAGGATTGAAGCAAACACCCAGCTATGTATAAAATCACTTTCAACCTACACTATAAGCTGTTTACTTTATTAAAACGCTTACCAGCTCCAATATACGTAAGTTACGAACAAAAAAATCATAAGGCTAACGAACTGAACCTTCAATGTATGTACACCCCAACGCAGTAAATCTTTCACAATCCCTTCGACATATCTACCAAGCTTTATCCACCGATCCACAAATGTTTGATTTAATATCAAGGCAGCTACCTCTTTCAACAACTAAACGTTCATCCCTTTGATGTGGCGTGTCCAGATTTTTCTTCGGCAAGCGGGCAGATTCTGTCAGAAATGCTACATTGCATTATCCGACTCCTCAGACAAGTCATGATTATACGTCTCCAACCACACGTACTCAAAATTTGCCCTTTGATCGGCCAAATAACTTGACTTGCAGTTGACATCCAATGCCCAGTTTTTTTATTCCACCCCTTTCTCTTGTATCTTTCATTTTAATTCAATGCAAACTCGCTATGAAGAAAAGTGTTCAAGGATGAACACAGTCCAAGACCAAACTCTGATGAACAGTTGTCAAATAAACGGTAAGGCAGTAAAGGTTCAGTTCTCAGTCTCTAAACCAAAGTGGTCCTTAAGGATTTCTTTCGACGTCTTTCCAAAACCATCGGCTACTTTTTCCATATCTTTAAGTTTCTCAAGTTCCCATTCTATCTGCTGTACTCGATTCGAGACACAACCCGAAAAGCTATCTGAGTCAGCTGATGATTTGCGACATGATAGTTCAGACTTCTCATTCTCAAGTTGCTGATATAGGCTAAGAAGATAATTCTTCTGTGCATAAAGCTTTTCTTCTGCGATTTTATATTCTGATTCCTGTGACTTTTTTAGTTCCAGCAGGACATGGGCAATCTCATCTTCAAGCTTTAGAGACTCTGTCCAAGGGTCAAAAGGTGTGGAAAACGTGTGCTCTGAGCTCTTGGTAACATCATAAGTTTCTTCGCTATTTGGAACCGTTGGGGCGGCATTTTCATGGTGTGAGGCACCTGCTTGTGAACATAAGTGCCCAAGGCTCAGAGAGATAGAGAGAGAGAGTTGGTTTAACAAACGTCTGTAGATGACATAATTAAGAAGTGAAAAGTTACCTGCAGACATAATTAAGAAGTTATCTTCCACTTTCCAGATATCTTGAACAGATGTCCCGTTTTTGAGCTAATGTAAACAGCAATGGTCAGACTGCAGGTTTTACAAACCCTGAAAGTGGGCTAAAAGAACTACTGCAAAAGCAAGAAAACTAAAACCTCAACACTTGGATATCATTTGTACCTTCAGGATGGCCAATTCGAAACGATGCAACAAACACTTTGCACTGAATTTCCGTGAACCTTGCAAAATGCAGACGCCAACACTTAAAACCTTCTCTATGTCATCCCGAGAATAAATAGATTCACATATTTGTAAAAGCCTTGTAGCATGTGATATAAGATTTGTTCTTGCATCACAGCGACGGCAATAGTACTCGGCATCCAACCCAATGCTTCCTCCCACTGTCCCAGCCATGTAACATCGAAGAGCACAGTCAATGTGAGCAATATGTCCACATATATAACCCTCAGCCACCACTGCTTCACATTTAATGTAACTGTAGCCTCCATATTCTAAATTAATAGTCTTGCTACATAAGATACAACAACAATCCTGGCAGAAACGGGGTTCACTGCAGCAAAGATCACAGTGCATGGCTGCTAAAGGTGGATTGTATACTTGTTTCAAGATACTGTTGCACATCTTATTCCCAGCCTTACATCCCCCGGTGTTACTCTGGAGACCAGGCTCGTCATATTCTGCTATCCAGTCAAAAGGTACAGTGGATAAACTAAGCCCCTCTACATGACCTGTAACAGAAGAACATTATTGGACAAGAAAAAGAGATTTCCAGTGTGAAACCCAGTCATACATAGTCGGATGATACCACTCATAGTATTTGACATCTGAATATGCATTTGAAACATTGAAGCATAGACACTGATGAAAAATAATTCAATTTCACATAATTACAGGTAAAAAAGCTTCTAAGAAACCCAAATAACATATAACAGAGAATGGTAGATCTGTGTTTGAAAAAACATATGTAACCGAATGCTTAATCAGGAAAAGAGCCCAAATGACACCTTACAAAAGTTCATTATCAAATCAAAGAAGACTTAACACAAAGTCCATGCTAGACCCCTTACCCCAGATAAAAATAAATAAATTAAAAAATAATAAACCAGATAGACATGGAAATCTAACATTTATGCATCAGTTTTGCTGTCTAATTCATTGAAAGAACTCCATGAACTATTCACCAGATGTGATGATCAAATTGACCTAATACGCAGGTGCAAAGTTGATCAACCACAGTCATAATGGAATAAAGGGGAAAAAAACTTTCGGTTTGGCAAGTAGTTTGGTAGCCATTAAAATGCAATTAGGTAAAGATCGACACCAAATCATCACAATAAACTAAACTATCAACTACTAAATTTATTTTTTCAAGAACATAGAGAATGTATTGCGACAGTATCCGTTCAGAGGAATTGCAAGACGAAACCAGAAATCTCAAGCTTGGATAAATAACAAGTACAAAAAATAAGAAAAAAGTTGGGTTAATTAGAGCTGACCATTTGTTAATGCTGACTTCTTTGCTGGGATCCTCCAGCTGAATGACGCGAAAAATGCATTAACATCAGCATTGGGGAATTCTGTTCGGATAAATCGTTCAACAGAAAGTTTGCTTGCAAAAGAATGCTTTCTACCCATTGAGCATCTGACATTGTAAAGGCGCTTCGGAAGATACAGGTACCTATCCAAATAATGTCCGGTAGTGGCAACTCTCCTACCCACCCTCCAACCCCACATATCACCTGGATTGGGCCAATTTACAGGAGCATATGGTAAACCAACACCGGACTCGTCAGGTAAAACCAGCCTGATAAGAGAACCATTTTCCTCTGTCCTGGGTGTGCTTTCATTACTTTCGTCAGGAACATCAATCTCCATAGATATATTTTTTCCAGCTGGCAGTAGCTGGAGCTGACCAATGTCATGTCAATATCATTAGTCGAAAACCTTTTTTTCTAAAGGGAAGAGCAAATTTAAATCCTCCAAATCTTACTGGTTCTGATATATGGTAAAACATGACACGTTTGGCATATATATATATGTATATATACATATATATATTCAAATAGTGAACTTACTTTATACATCAAGGCATATTAATCAGCATATACTGAATCAGGAACTTTCTCTTCAAAAAGCAAATATGCAACACCCAAAAGATAGGTGACCAAGCATAACTACGACCCTTCAGATTCAAATCTATATTTTGAGAAACATATTAATATTATGGCACACATGTGGCAACACAAATCCAACAGTTTTGCGCGGGGGGGGGGGGGGGGGGGGGAACCCCGCCTTGCATCTAGTTCCCCTAGCAGGGACGGGGGGGCAGGGAGTGCCCAACCCCGAGTGTTTCTCCTGCTCTTCCCTGCCCACGCTTATTTGTTTATATACATATCTATCTATATATATAAAGAGTCTATCTAACAGAAATTCTTGGTTTAACAGAAAAATAATATTCTGTTAAAATTTTAAGTCTCCCATGTCAAGCTATCTAACGCCGTTATATCTTTAAATTGCATTAATTACAATCGTTTGGAATGATAACAGAACATAAAAGATAAAAATGTAACAGAGTAATCTGAATCTTATTGTTTTTATTATTCTCCCCCTACACGCCTCGAAAATATAATTATTCATAATCTGTTTATTTGTATTCTTGGGAATGCAATTAAAGAAAGAATGCAATTAAAGAAAGATATTTTGTATTACTTGGGAATACAATTGTTTTTATTATTCTCCCATGCACGCCTGCAAGACAATAAATTCAGAGTCAGTTACATCCAAATAAAGCCTGCGCCTTTTCTTATTCACAAGCGAAACACTCCATTGAAAACTGACGTTCAGTAAATTCTATATTTATAATCTCATTCTCATTTTAATCAGTCCAACCATTCAAAATGCTTAAAATCAGAACCCCAAATAATTTCCTTCAACAAGGACGGCAAACAAGACTAAAGCATGAACTACAAAAATCCTACGGTAGCATTAAGAGAGATAAAAATCCGGTTAGGCTATGTAATTTTCTTTATATTTTATATTCTACTATTCTTTTCTTGTTATATTCTGTATTCTGTTTTGTGTATATTATGTTTTTTTTTGCTGTTCTATGTTGTTGGGTATTCTGTTCTTCTTATATTATGTTGCTGTTATATATTGTTCATGTTTTTTTATGTTGTTCTCTGAAGCATTATTTTAATATTCAATAAGTTTTTTTTACTACTGTTTTTCTATGTCTATTTTTCTATGGATTGTTTTATGTTGTATTTATTCTATTTTTGTTTTTCATTCCAATCAGTCCAACCATTCAAAATGCTCACAAACATAACCTCAAATAATTTCGTTCAACAAGCACGACTAATAAGACTAAAGTATGAACTACAAAAATCCCAAAATAGAATTAAAAGAGGTAAGGATCTGGTTAGGCCATGTAATTTTCTTTATATTTTATATTCTATTCTTGTTTTCTGAAGTATTATTTGAGTCCAAGTTTTTTTTTTTATGTTGTATGTTGTTCTGTATTCTATTCTTATTATATTCTGTTGTTTGTTATATTTTGGTTTTTTTTGTTTTTTTTTTTTATGTTGTTCTCTAAAGCATTAATTTAATATTCAATAAATTTTTTTATTGCTGTTTTTCTATGTTTGCTTTATGTGGGTTGTGCTTATTTTTCAACATAGCTTTTATAGAAATAATTGTTTATTATATGGTTGTGCTGATAAATCTGTATGCTACAAAAAAAAAATAGTTTGTTTATTTTTTGTTTGAGTTGTTTTGTTCATACTTTTATTTTGGTCTTTCTTCCATCAAATCTGATAGCATACTTTCAGACTTAAACAATGTTTTCGTATTCTCTTTTTATTTTTATAAAGTTCTTATTTTTTATTTATTTTTTTTGGATGTGATGTATATATTTTTTTTGTTAAACTTCGACATGCATGTTCTTCTATTTAGACTTGAACTCTAAACATTCACACACACACAAAAAAGTTCCTAAAACCAACAAAGAGACAACAAAACAGAGGAAGGAAAAAAAATATCCAAGCGGAAACAAGCAAAGCTAATAACTATAAAAGAATACCCATAACAAAAATTACTAACACATCATAAATTATCACCCAATCTTGATCTGAACATTGAGATAGCAGGTTTGAAACAAAAGGACATCAAAAAAGTGGGTTAACTTGACCTCATTCAAATAATTTTGAACCCCCTAGCAGCCGCAAGACAATATGCTAATCACAGTCCAAATTCATAGACTGTTGCATATCAAAACACATATAATACATGCATGCTTTACCAGCTAGACCAATGAATTGAAAAATGTTTAACCCTCAATTGTATGTTACCAAAATGCTTTTTATCCATCAGTTTAATGAATTCTTCATAACTGAGATGGAGTTCAACTCCTAATAAGAAGGGAAACTCATATTTGTCAATTAAAATTATTTGTGTAAATATGTAGATTAACTACAAAATATAAAGCAAACTACAATGGACCTATGATAAGTTTATAATTATAGCAAGAACATATAAAGGAGCTCGCTCAACCCAATTATCCCCAAGAAACTAAATTATCAGGGAACCTTAGATTTAAATAAACCCAAAATCGAAACAGAGAGACTTAGACGAAAATAAACTAAATAAAAGAGACAAAGAATGATGAGAAACAAATACTAAAATGCTAAACTATCTAAAAAAAACAAAATCGAAATAGAGAGACATGATAGACGAAAAACTTAAAATAATTTTCAAAATAGGACCTTAATTAGCTCCAGTTAAGCCACATCAATTACTTCTATGGTGGTGTGTGTTTCCGAGATCCGTACTCTTGGAACGTAAATAGGAGCCGGGTCGAGTGGCAACCATGGCTCAAATAGCCACGATTTCACAAAGGAGAGGGAAAAAGACAATGTAAAAGCTTGCCAGTTGGGGGTGGGAGAGGTGGTGTAGGTCAGCATGGATGGGTAGGCCGCGAAAGTCGGAGCTCCAGGGGAAGCATGCGGATTAGGGTTTCGGTATCAGTAGAAGAGAATAAGGGGAGAGAAGTTGGGGTAAGGGAAGAAGGGGCGAGAAGAAGTCGGGGGTGAAGAGAAGAAGCCCTAGAGCGCCAGAAACGACGCCGTTTTATCATTATAAGGGACAAAATTATAGGCCACCGCCTGGGCCATCACAACCACTCAAAAACCGGCCCAACAAGTTAAAAATACAGTAAATATACACACAAAGCCCAATCCGAATAAGAAAAAATAAATAATAAAATAATATATAATAAAATACAGTAAATATACAGTAAATAATTATAATTAATATATATTATATATTTTTTTATATTTATAATATATCATCAAATTGATTTACATATTTAAGATTAGAGTTTTATGTTATAAATTATAATACTTCTATTTTATAATATACAAGTGCGTAATTATTTATTATCTATTTAATTATGATTAACCATCAGTTTATTTTTTAAATTATATTTTTTTTCCTAATGCATTATATTATTAATCAAAATTTATTTTTTAATAAAAACAATATTAATTTTTAAAAATAATTGTATAATTAAACTAAGCAAACGTGCTTTGCACGTTACTCCTACCTAGTGTATATATATATATATCTTCTATATATAAAACGGCAATCCAAAAAGCAATAGTGACTTTTTGGTCTGCCAAGTTTACCCCCTACGTATTTCTAAATTACAGTGATGTCTGCTTCTCGCATTTTACTCTTGAAGATCCCAGATATCTACCATTCTACTTTTCCACCGCTTCAGACTATGCATACAAAGACCCTTCAACGGTTCTACCTTCTGTTACAAAAGAATTCACTTCCGCTCTCTGAAAGCACAACGCCTTCTCCTCTTGCTACCTTTCGGTGAGTAACCGTTTTTCTCCTCTACGAACTCTTACGACTACTTGACATGCATGCATCCATATCTACGGCAGCCGAACAGAAAAACAAAATCCACTCAAGAGTAAAAACATACGAAAGAAGATACTTATAAACCTAAGGAAACAAAAGTAACATGAGACCATTATATTATTGCCGACGCACAGCAACTTCAAAAAGAAGCCCCCAAACTGAAACTCGGTGACCAAAATCTTCTCCAAACACCCAAACCGAAACTGTAGAATCACAATAACATCATAAATCTAAACCTAGCTCAGCTTCAAAATCCAACACAATCACAGATTTAGAAACAGACAACCCAGAAAATCCACAAAAAGTTTAAAATTTTACAACCGAACAACCCAGAAAATCCGAAATTTACTACAGAGATTCACCACAGGCCGAGCATCGCACCCAGGTCCATCCAAGTCTGTGGCATCGAACCTCGGAACGGTGTGGGTCCGAAACAGGGCTGAAGTTGTGCGTGTACTCAGTAGAAGGCTAAACTCATTCTTGGGGCTTCATCCCATGAGAGAGAGATCGTGAGAGGGAGAGCTTCGTCTTGGAATTCGTTGAGTGAGAGAGAGCCTGAGACAGTGCATTTCGAAAACCCTAGAAAATAACAAACGGAAGAGAAGAAGAGAGAAGAGAAGGGAGGCGGAGTGTGCCACAAGAGAAATCAGGGGAGGGAGTATGCGATGGTAACCCTAGGAAAGGCAGAGAAAAAAAGTGGGGAGGAAAATAGAAGAGAAGAGAAGGGACGGTGAGCGTGCGACGCGAATGATAGAGAAGAGAAAGAAAGAAAAGGAGAACAAGGAAGAGAATAAGGCCCTTCGAAGTTGAGCGCAACTCATCTTTATTTTATTATTATATTTTTATAATTTTTTTTTATATAAAATATAAATTTCTATATACCTTTTTCAATTCTTAATATATATTTTTTAATTTTTAATACACTTTTTTCATATTTCAATACACTTTTTTTAAATTTTAAAATAATAATAATATGAAAAAATAAATTTCAACTCATCTCACTTCTAAATTTAAATGGAGCTTAAGCCGTGAGGGAGTGAATCAAATTTCTACAGGAAAAATCTAGGGATGGGATGGGATGGGCTGCTATTAATTAAAAAGGAGCTTCTCAATTAAACGCTGACAGGTCACTGATAATAGAGAAAGAAAAATTATTGACCGACCCTCTTACAAAAAATAGTTCCTGCTCTCGCTGGCCACAAAATATACGAACGAAAATTATGAAATCGCCTGACAAAGAATAACGAAATCGTCTGCTTAGAGCATTAGTTATAATTTTATTAAAATGTTTTTAAAAAAATATAAATTTACATACCTTTTTAAAAAATTTTAATTATATTTAATTAATAATAAAGAGAAAACAATAGAAAAATAAATAAAAATAATTTTTTTTTACATATAAATAATAATCTTTTAAAATTTTCTAAATTAAAAGGATTACTATTTATAAATAGAAAAAAAATAAAATATTCTCTTTTTATTCCTTTATTCCCACTTTCTTCTCTCTACAAATAATTAAATATGAAGAAATTTTTTTAAAAAATATATAAATTTATACATTAAAAAAAAATTTAGCAAGATCATTATAAATGTCCTTAGGCATTGAACTTTCGGCGTCCTTTCCATCATTTCCTTAGATTCATTTTATGAAGAGTAATTAGGATGTGTCCTATAAAAGGGCAAGTTCATAAATTGAAGATGGTGGGAGACTTAGTGTCGTGAAAAGAGCAATGGAGTTGGGAGCAATAATTGATGAGGAGCTATTTATATTACTTTCTAAAAATCCAAAAGCGTTATAAAATTAAAAGAAAATAATATTGCAAGAAAAAATATAAGAAAAAATATTTAGAACTCTTATTACTCAAGAACTGAATCTTCTCTTTTCTTTTATTTATTCTCTTTATTTCTTTTATTTTCTTTCGTTCTTCCTACATATAAATGTTCTCAAACTTTTGATTTATAGGGAGAGATTGAGGATGGGAAGAAGGAAGAATGGTCATATACAATAGTCATTCACAATAATTTGAAAAGAGAAATGAGAGATAAAAAGAGAGAGGGGAGGAAAATTGGAGAGGACGCATGTTGGGGGGGTGCAGGAGTGGGTCATTTATGTTCCCCCTCCATAATTGCAACACTCACCCTTGAATGACTACCTATAAAAAATATGTCTCGTTAAAACCTTGCTAAGAAAAATCCGAGTGGGAACAAAAATCAATGGTAAAAAAACAAGAGTACAATATTTTTATGTACCGCCAAATACTTTAAGATTGCCTCATTAAAATCTTGTAAAGGAAAACTCAGTGGGACAAAACCTTAGCGAAAAAAAAAGAGTACAATTAGCACAAATTTTCAGGACATTTTCTCCTCCTGAAAAGTGCATGACGATAGATTTTTGAATCTTCGCATTCAAATGTTATACACAATTTTCTTGAATGTCGCAGTTGGTAATGTCTTTGTGAATAAATCTACCAGATTATCACTTGATCATATCTGCTTGATATCAATTTCACATTTTTCTTGAAATTCGTGAGTATAAAAGAATTTCGGTGAAATATGTTTGGTTTTGTCACTTTTGATATATTTTCATTTGATTTGAGTAATACAAGCAGTATTATTTTCGTATAAAATTATTGGGTTATCATTGATTATGAGAAGACCATACTTTTCTTGAATATGTTGAATCACTAATCTCAGTTAAATACACTCTCGATTTACTTCATAAATAGCAATGATCTCTGAGTGATTTGAAGATGTGGCAGATAATGTATGCTTGACAGATCTCCATAATATGACAATATTTTCATAAGTAAATAAATATTCAGTTTGAGATCTACCTCTGTGTGAATCTGAAAGATAACCTGCGTCTGCGTATCCAACCCATTTTGGACTTGATCCATGTTGATAAAATAATCTCATATCAACCGTACCATGAAGGTAACGAATGACATGTTTAATACCATTCCAAGACTTTTGAGTTGGTGCATAACTATATCTTGCAAGCAGATAAACTAAGAATGTAATATCAGGACGAGTGCAATTTGTAAGATACATCAAAATTCTAATTGCACTGAGATATGGTACTTCAGGATTAATAATTTTTTCATTGCCTTCACAAGCACAAAATGGATCATTTTTCACATCAAGTGATCGAACAACCATTAGAGTACTCAAAAGATGAGCTTTGTCTATATAAAAGTGCTTCAGGACTTTCTCTGTATACATGGACTGATGAATAAAAATTCCATTTAGCAAGTGCTCGAGCTATAGGCCGAGATAAAGTTTTATTTTGCCAAGATCTTTCATTTCAATTCATTCTTTAAATATATAGTGGTTGTGATCTTTTCAGGAGTTCTCACAATATTTAAATTATCAACATAAACTGTAATAATGACAAATCCGGATTCTGATTTCTTAATAAAAACATATGGGCATTCAAGATTATTCTCAAATCATTTTTTCAATAGATATTTGCTTAGGCGATTATACCACATGCGTCCGAATTGCTTTAATCCATATAAAGATCTTTGAGATTTGATAGAATACATATTTCTAGATGTACTTATAGATGCTTTAGGCATTTTATATTATTCAGGGATTATCATATATATGTCATGGTTTAAGGATCTATATAAATATGCAGTGATCACATCTATCAACCGCATATCTAATCCTTTTGTAACAATCAGACTAATCAAAAATCTAAATGTGATTGCATCCATAACAAATGAATATATTTTTTCATAATCAATTCCGAATTTCTGCAGGAAACCTTGTGTGACAAGTCGTACTTTGTACTACACAATTTCAATTTTCTCATTATGTTTTCATACAAATACCCACTTATATCCAACAAGTATTACACCCTTTGGTGTTTAGATAACAGATCCAAATACCCCTCGCTTTGCTAGCGAGCTTAATTCAGTTTCAATAGTTGCTTTCCATTTTAACCAATTATTTCTACGTCGACATTTTTTGACAGTTTTTGACTCACTTTCTTCATTATTTCTGGTATTGTCAATGGTTATCTTATATAAAAATATGTTGTCGACAACAGTTTTATTTTATCTAGAATTTCTTCAATACTTATGAAATGTATTGAGATCTCATTATTTTCAGGTACCTGTTCATTTTCAGGAAAAAATATTTCATAAAACACCTCTTCAGGAGGTCCTTTTTCAGGAGATTTTGGAATAGAAGATTTGACCTCTTCAGGAGCATTAACTATATTTGTAGCCTGTGTTATAGGTATGGATTCTTCAGGAATACCAAATTCATTTTGTGTATTTCTCTTTCGAAAAATTTTGTCTTTTGCACCAATAGACCTTTTACGCTTCAGGCATGTCTTAGACTCACCTATTGCTGTTTTGACAATTTGTTCTTCAGGGATTTCAATCATTGCTGGAGCATTAATAGCAGGAATATATGATTTTATTACACCTTTATTATCAGTAAATACATTCGATAAATGATTTGCAACACTTTACAAATGAATAATTCTCTAAACTTTTAGTTTACATTTATTTGTAGGAGAATCAAATTGAGACAGAGTTTTATTATTCTAAATAATTTCTTGTCGTACTTCAGGTACTGACTTTTCATTATCCAATAATGGAAAAGTGGATTCGTCAAAATGACGATCCTTAAAATGTGCTTTAAACATATCCCATGTAAGAGGCTCAAGGTATCTAATAATAGATGAAAAATTAAAACCAACATATATCTCAAGTCTATGTTGATGGCTCATTTTTTGTACGTTTTGGAGGTACAATTGGAATATATATAGTACATCTAAAAGTACAAAGATGAGAAATATTTGGTTGTTGACCAAATGCAAGCTGTAATGGAGAATATTTATGATATGCAGATGGTCTAATTCAAATTAATGATGCTGCATGAAGTATAACATGTCCCCAAGTAGAAACAGGTAATTTTGATTTTATAAGTAAATGTCTAGTGATTAGCTGAAGCCTTTTTATCAAAGATTTAGCTAAACTGTTTTGAGTGTGTGTATGGGCACAGGATGTTCAACATATATTCTTATTGACATGCAATAATTATCAAAAACTTGAGACGAAAATTCGTTTGCATTATCTAATCGAATGGTTTTAATTGGATACTCAGGAAATTATGCTCGTAGTTTGATTATTTGAGCAAGAAGTTGAGCAAATGCAACATTTCTAGTGGAAAGCAGATAAATATGTGACCATCGACTTGATGCATTAATCAAAATCATAAAGTATCTAAATGATCCACTTGATGGATGAATAGACCCACATATATTCCGTGAATCCTTTGTAAAAAAGATGGAGATTGAACGATGACTTTTGAGGGAGATGGTCTGATAATCAAGTTACCTTAAGAACATGCAGATCACTGATATTCATTGGGTAAAAGAATCTTTTGATTCTTTAAAGGATGCTCATGCGAATTATTAATGATTCGTCTTATCATTATTGATCCCGGATGTCCAAAGTGATCATGTCAAATCATAAATACTTTTGGATCAATGCACTTCCGGTGCATTACCACATATGATTCACTTGTTCTCATTTTTGTATAATACAATCCAAAAGAGAGAGCATACAGTCTTTCTAATACGAGGTTCTAACCCGATATTATTTTAATAATGAGAAGATACTCTTTACTGCCTTCATTGATCGTTTCAATATGGTATTCATTACGACGTATATCTTTGAAACTCAATAAATTTCTTCTAAATTGTGAAGAAATTAGAGTATCATCAATACAAAATTTGGTATCATTAGGCAATACAATATAAACTCTTCCGGAACTCTCAATTAGATTTGATGAACCTGATATAATATGGTCATAGGCTTTACTTAGTGTTAGATTTTGAAAATATTTCTTATTTTGAAGAATTGTGTGAGTTGTAATACTATCAGCCAGACATACATTTTTATCATTCAATTCAGAGATAAAAAGTTTATTCGTATGATTCATGATTTTACAAAATATACAAAATTTTTATTACAAGAAAATACATTTCCATCTCCAATCAAGTAATCAATTCTACCATCAGAATCTTCAAAAAAATCAGAAACATTAAGATGAGTGATATTTATATTTAATGAATCATCTGATAATTCTACTAAATTTGTTTCAACCCTTTTATTCTTTCCTTTTATAAATGTTTGATATAAATCTACCAAGTGTCTGGCCGTACTACAAGTACGTGACCAATATTCAGTCATACTACATCTATGGCACACATCTTCACCTCTCTTTGAAGAATTATTTTGGGGGCTTTTACCCCTTTCTGAGTTGTACCACTTTTGGTGATATGGTATATTATTATCCATTTTAATGTTGTCACTTCTAGGACCAACATTTCTATAGTTTCTCCTACCACGTTCACGCCAACGATTTCTTCGAAATGATGGACCATTCGCTTCTGGGAATGATGCAAACCTAGTACCATTCACTTCAAGGAATGATGTTAAAGTAGTAAGGCGTGACTGGTAGTTTCTTAATAAAAGCTCATTGTTTTGCTCAGCTACTAGAAGACAAGATATAAGTTTAAAATATCTTTTGAATTTTCGCTCTAGATACTGCTGCTGCAGGAACACATTCGAGGTATGAAAAGTAATAAATGTCTTCTCTAACATATCACATCTGTGATTTTCTCACCGCATGATTTTAGTACTGAGCTGATTTTAAATAGTGCAGAGTTATACTAACTAACGCTTTTAAAATCTTACAATCTCAAGTGCAACCATTCATAACAAGTTTTTGGGAGGATAGTAGTCTTCTGGTGTTCATATCTCTCCCTTAAATTATTCTATAGAATAAATGGATCTTTTACTGTAAGATACTCAGTTTTTAATTCTTCATGAAGATGGTGGCGAAGGAAAATCATTGTTTTAGCACGGTCCTGCAGGAACACTTGATTTCCTTCTTTTATTATTTCTCCCAGGTTCATAGCATCCACATGGATTTCAGTATCAAAAATTCAGGATAAATAATTTTTCCCAAATATGTCAAGAGCAACGAATTCTAATTTGGTAAGATTTGACATTTTCTACATAGATAAATAATGAAATAAATATGTGTATCTCAGAAATATATTTATAAAATCACACAGATTTTAAATAATAATTAACAACAAAATATTTCATATCAATATCAAAGACTGCAAATAATATATTGAAAAACTTACTTGAAGGAGATGACCACTACCTTTAGTATCAGTAGAGTTTCGTGCTAATAACGTATTATAAAACTAAAAAAAATAATATTGCAAGAGAAAATATAAGAGAAAATATTTAAAACTCTTATTACTTAAGAGCTGAATTTTCTCTCTTCCTTTATTTCTTCTCTTTATTTTTTTATTTATTTTTTTGTTCTTCATTCATATAAACGTTCTCAAACTCTCTATTTATAGGGATAGATTGAGGACGGGGAGAAAAAATAGTGATCATCTACAATAGTCATTCACAGTAATTTGAAAAGAGAAATGGGAGACAAGAAGAGGGAGGGGAGGAAAATTGGAGTGGACGCCCCCCCCGCTTCCCCTTCTCCCCCTCTCTAATTGCAACAAAAAATATATTTTTGTCTAAGACCTTCCTTCTCAGAACCCAAAACGACAAACTAAAAGTTCAGCAGTTCAACGTTTATCTCCACTTCATCAAGGAAAATATACACAATGGGTAAGAATATTTTCTTGTTTCCTGTCCCTTAACTTCACCTCGGCCTAATGATAATGAGAGAAAATATTGCCATGAAGAGAACATTGACCCTCAATCCCTCAAAAATATGTACGACCCTTCTTGTTTCAACAATGAATATTATCAAAAAAAGAAGTATTAATTTAAGATCCAAAAAGATAACTTCTCTCATGAGAAAACAGAATACAAAATAAACTCCCCATCATATAGAGCAGATTGCATATATACAAAAAATTCCCAAAGGATTGATTAAGAAAACTAAATTTGGGATCGGACATCGTTTTCGATTATTCTTAGAAAAAAATAAAAATTGAAAAAAAAAACCATTGTTTACTGAAACCATGACAATCAAATAAGCAAACCAAAGAATTCTTAGTTCACCGCACACCAAAAACTCGAAAGAAGAATAGAAGTTAAAACAAACATACCTCATTAAGAAAGAGAACAAGAAAGGGTCTATGAACAAGAAAGGTTGAGATCTGAGTATCAGTGAATGGTGAATATGGAGGGGGAGTCGATTTGCGAAGATGAAAAGGGCTAAGACAAAAGGGTTTTTTTTAGGATTTGTTCGATTAGTCACACACTACAGGGGACTGTTGTCGGCGTCGGAAGGGACTGTGACGAGAAAGAAATGAGGCCGACGAAAACAGAAGGGAGGGGGAGTCTGCGAAGACAAAAGGGGAGTCTAAGAATAAGAAACTGTTTCTTCGATTCATATGAGAGGGTTTAGTGTGCGGCACGCCTTATTCTGATAATCTATAGTCCGCTCCCTCATTGGAGGGCTGTTTTCTCACAATAATCAGTCAGTCCGCGTCTCTATTTCTACAAACGCAAGTAAGAAGAGAATAACAGATTAAAGCTCCCCTCTCTCTCCTCTCTTATTTCTCTCAAGAGGGCGATTTTCGGCGTTCTCAAGCTTCCAGCCACTTCCATGGGCAGAGAATGGTCGGAGCCTTGGCTTCGGCTACCTCCTCCTATTTTCCTTCATTTTCTTCCTGTTTTCCTTGTATATTTTCTTGTTGTTTTTCCCCCTTTTTTGTTGTTTTTCAAGATTAGCGTCGGCCACCTCCGATCTGCTGATTTTTGGCCACCTCCAACCGTCATGCGCGCCTTCATCGACTTCTCCAACCGCTGATCGACACTTGGGCGGAGGGGGATCGCCATTTTGTTCGGCGTGTTGGCCACACGCACGGCTCTTGCCGTGCGCTTCGGCCATGCGATTTCGCAGTTGGGTGAGTTCCTTGAAGCCACATGCCACTACACAGTGTTCAAAGACCGATCTGTCAGTCCTCATTTTGCTTGATCGTCCAAGGCGGTGTGTGAGACCACCGTGGGCTACCTACCAGAGTATCAGACCTAGTTGCTTCTTCTCATATCTTCCTGCTTTCCATAACCAAAGATCAAGGAAAAGTGGACGTGAAAGTTCCTGGCGAACAACCTAGACTAACATGGTACAACACACACTTCATCGTTGTGATTTTACACTGCAGCCTAAAACTATTTTTTAACAGTCCCTCTCTTGTTTGGGAATTGGGCAGGATATATTTGGCTCCAAGCCTCTATTTTCATAAGCCATTTATTTGATTTCTTTTCTAGTGTTGTATTGTGTGTTAACTTTTTGGGAGGATTGTGGGGGACTTTCACCCTACTTGCACTTGTATCTTATAATCTGTTAGTTTATGTAATGAACTTAATTTGCTAAAAAAAAAGTAAGAAGAGACTAGACCATTAGTGAATTTGGTGGGGTAGGGTGGGTTGGGATTGGCTTTTAGACAATATAGATGAAATAGATGAAAGAAAAGAAATAAAAAGGGTAGCATATCTGACGGGTTGGGCTTCGATTTTTTTAGCTTTTACATAAGATTCGGCTGGCCTTTTACACAGAAGAGAGAAAAAAATGGATCGTGATCTATTTTATGTGTTTATATTTTCAATTTTAAATATTAAATTAAATTTCTAATTTTTATTTAATATATTAACAACTACCTAAAATAAGTAATACTAATTAATAGGCTATTAAGAATAATATCTTAAGATTACAATATAGAAAGAAATTAATGATATAAACATACTAAATATATAACTCATAGTAAGATATATATACTAAATAAGATATATATAAAAATAAGATATATACTAAATTAATGATTTTTTTTGTTTTTTGGTCTTCTGGCTACGATCCAGAACAAGATTCTTAACACATGTTTTTTACGTGTTATTTAGTTTGCATGCTTAATTGTATCTAAGGGTGAGAAATATAGGGAAAAAAATATATTAAAAAAGTAAACATATTTGTAGTCCTTGGCTGCTACTATTTCATGCAACCCGTCGAGTTGGGCTGCATCAAATAAATAATTCTAATTAATAAGCTACTAAAACTAATCTCTTCAAATTAAAACAAACTAAATATATAGTAATTTCTAATATTTTTTTTAATTAAAAAAGTTAATATCAGATTATAATAAAGTCTTTTACAAAGTTCGTAACTACTGCTTTTCATGTCTTAATTAATTTGCATATTTAGTTACATTTTACACATACTTTGTACAATTTGTGTCATTGCATGCATAACCTTACTTCCGTTTGAGAATTAGCATACATTCAAATGTTTACTAATTTATGAATTATTCAATGTGAATTGTTTGAAATTATATTATTTATATTGTACATTTTCGTTACTCCTACTTTACATATTTAATATGAAATTTTAGTGCATGTTTTGTTTGTTCTTTGAGTATATTGTTCATAAGATGATAGTCCTTCTCTTGAACATATATACTTGAAAAACTATGAGGAGATTTTGCTGAAATTTCTACAAAAGTGGAAAGTAGTAGAGTTATAAAATTTGTACAATATAAATGATATAATCTCGAATGTGATAGAACCAACCAGCTTCATATAATAATCAATGCGAATTTCAACTTATGATGCATGTGAAGTATGTTTGCATTACACTAATTGATACATTTTTTTACTCAAATTTCTTTCTTTTTTTTGTTGTTTTTCTCCTCACATGGTACCGTTGACGCACTTATCGATTTCCTACTTCCTATACTTTATGTCTCGCTTTGAAGAAGAATCAGATTTGCAATTTTAACTTCATCTTTATGCGTTATTAAATTATGTTTTAAGTGTTATTACATGCTTAGATATATCGATGTCATTTACTCATTATTTTGATGTTAAATAGATCTCACACATTAAATTTGTTTCCTACAATTTATATTGGTTCTATTTTTTTCTCTGTATATATGTTTCTGCTACTATATTTGTTTCTCTCATATTTACTAATATTTTCTATTTCTTTATAGATACAAATTCTCATTTTACTTGTTGCTTATTAGGGGTGTTCATCCGGGCCGGGTTGTACCCGGTCCGGTTTAAAATTTTATTTGTTTCTTAACATTTTTGAATTTTTTTTTAAATGTTTAAGGAAATTTCGAATCCGGGTTGCGGATTTGGGAATCCGGAACCCGGATGAACACCCCTACTGCTTATCAAATCAAACGATTTTTACTCTTCATCGCTCTCCCCATTTGTTGAAGAATTTATTTTCTTCAATAACAAATGAAACGTGGTAAGATAGATGAATATATGGATACTATATATATATATATATGTATATATAGAAGAAATGATTTCCATTTCATTATTTGAAACGATCTTCTTCAAAATAATTTTGAATGAGTTGAGAAATATTCAAGAAAAATAATTGTCTCTAGTGCGCAAGCACAAGAAAAAAGAAACAATATATGTCATTAAAGGAGAGAAATATATGTTGAACAAAGAGAAACTACAAATTTAGTGGAACTCAATATTCAGTCGATGGATGATATGGATTCCACTCAAACACTAAGTCAAAAAAGAACGCATCTTTGTTCTAATCATGATAAAAATAACGAAATAATATCTGTGCACGAAATTGGATCTTATTCCACTACTAATATTCTTGTCCTCATTGAAGAAATAAGTGCACCTATAGTCTCGCTAGCTGATTCTTTGAACTTTAATAGTTCTACTGAATATTTGGCACTCCAAACAAAGTCGTCATACTCTTCTTCTTCGGGTAAACAAAAAAATTAAACATGTCTCATATTCATTTAAATTTCTCGCATTTCTTTTATTCCTCCTTATTAGGAATTCCTTAATATTTCGTTCAATGCTTGGTTTCTTGTATAGGAAAACAACATTAACAAATCGCTACTTTTAAACAGATACTACAAACTATACTAGTTCAGCCAGATTTCTTACCATCGATGTAACCGTGTAAGTATTGTCAAGCAAAGAGATTCTATCATGAGAGCAATGGTTTCTGTTGTGCCGGGACGGTTTCATTGATGTCTAATGATATTCCTAATCAGTTTTATGGACTATTTACTTTGAACTTAGTTGAATCTATTGAGTTTCTTACTTATGTGCGCACTTATAACAACAAATTTGCTTTTGCATCATTCAGACTTACATTTGATCAAGATCTATGCAAAAGAAACAAATGAATTACATTAATGAGTTGCTTCCTCTAAGTAGACATCCTTCGTACTTATAACTTTACTTCTTTGATACTGAACATGAGCTATAGAATCGTGTCTATGATTCAAGAAGACTGAATCCCTCAATTATTGCAAAAAATATGGATATATTTCATGTTAATCCACACTTAATTTTCTTCTGAACTCTTGGTGACATACCTAATTTGGAGAATCAAAAGATTCATATTAGATCAAATGCTGGTTTAGATCAACGTGTTTATAACATTCCATCAGCTTCACAAGTAGTTGCTCTTTGGATTGAAAATGAAGATTGTCAGAGTTTAAAAGGCCGAGACATTATGGTGTTCAATCATGCGGGCCAAAGTCATAAGGTTCAATACTATTTTGGCTGTTATGATCCATTACAATATCCATTATTATTTTCTCTTGGTGATACTGGTTGGCATAAAGGTATACATAAAGTAAAGAAAGGAACAACATTATCATATGCTGAAAGAACAATTACATCTGATCTTACACATTCAATTTTAGCAACTGATTTACTTGCAAGAGAAGAAAAAGGTTCATTCTAATACTATTATTACATCATTCTCATTTAAATTTCAAAATATACCTCTTTCTAATATATTACCTTCTATCTTTTATAGTCCTTAATAGAAAAAGGAAAGAGCCAACAATATGATGCCGTGAATATTACTGTTACAAGTTACAAATCATGAAGAACATCAGAAGTATCTTGTTATTGTCTGTTGTCTACTACAATAATTTATTGTTGATATGTATGTAAAGATTGAGACATCAAGATTGGATTACTTTCGTAATAAACAACATTATATTCGATCAGAAGTATATCAAGATCTTGTTGATAGTATTTCATTTGGACAAACTAATACTTCCAAAGTTGGTAAATGCATTATTCTGCATTCATCGTTTATTGGAGGTCCTAGAGACATGCGTAAGAGATAAATGGAAGCAATGACTTTAATTCAACATTTTGAAAAGCCCGATATCTTCTTAACGATGACATGTAATTTAAGGTGGAAAGAAATACTAGATTAGTTGCAACCAAAAGAAGAAGCTCAAAATTGTCCCGACCTAATTGCACGTATCTTTAGAGCAAAATTAGAGGAGTTGAAAAATGATTTATTAAAACAACAGATTTTTGGCAAAATCTCAGCACATATCTATGTAATTGAACATAAAGAAAGAGGTCTTCCACATGCTAATTTTCCTAATCATGCTACAAAGAGATTGAAAAATGTATGCTCTTGAATCTTTTGATGAAATAATATCCGCAAAAATTCCTGATAAAGATAAGAACCTGCATTTATATAAAGCGGTTATTAGACATATGATGCATGGTTCTTGTAGAATATTAAACCTAGCCAATATATGCATGAAGAAAGATGACATTTGCAAAAATTAGTATCCAAAATGTTTTATCGGTGCCACTACTATTGGAACTGATTGCTTCTCATATTATAGACGTCGTGATACTAGAATAACTATGAAAGTTAAAGGAAGATTTCTAGATAATCGTTGGGTTGTTCCACATAATCTGTATCTTATTTCAAAATTTGATTGCCATATCAACGTTGAGATCTGCTCAAATATTAAAGTCGTGAAATATCTATACAAATACATCTATAAAGGATATGATCGTGTTTCTTTTAATTTGATTTCTGAGCAAAGTTGTGAAAATATTGATGAAATTCAACAGTTCCAGTCAGGTAGATGGATTGCTCCAACCGAATCCATATGGCGAATATATGTCTTTACTCTTAATGAAATGTATCTATCAGTTTACAGTTTACATTTACATATTGAAGATCAACACATGATAGCTTTTTGTGCACATGAGAACTTGACCATTATTGTCAATTCTAATTTCTCAACTAAATCAATGCTAACTGAATTCTTCGCAAAAATTCGGTTAGATCAAAATGCTTGCAATCTATTGTACGAAGAATTTCTCGAGAAATTTGTTTGGAATCAACCAGGAAAAATATGGAATCCAAGAAAAAAGATGAGTGTGATAGGACGAATTGTTACAGCTAATCCATTTGAGGCGAAAGATAATATCTACGAATACTGTTAAATCACATCAGAGACCCTTTATCATTCGATCACATTAAAACATTTGATGGCATCATTGCACAAACATTTCGTGAGGCAGCAAATTTGCGTGGCTTGTTAGTGAAAGATAGCAGTTTAGAAGATTGTTTAGAAGAGGCATCTTTGTATTAAATGCCACAAAGTCTGAGACGACTATTTGCAACAATTTTGGTCTGCTATAATCCTATTAATCCAAAAGAACTTTGGCAACGTTTTCAAGAAGATATGTCAGCTGATTTCAAAATAGACAATGCAATAACAACAGATGTAAGAACAAAGGTGTTACGAAGTATCTCTTTTACACTTGAGTCAAGAGGAAAGGACATTAACATGTTTCTTCTTATAGATGATGATAGTCCTTTTCATGAAGCCACATTTTTATGCAGAGAGATCAATGATGAATCAGCAGTCGTAATTCCAGAAGAGGATCTCTTAGCATCAGCAACTCTTAATTCTGAACAATTACATGCATACAATGAAGCTTTGAAAAAAGTTTGGTCAAATGAGGCTGTTGTATTTTTTTATTGATGACCCTAGTGGCACTGACAAGACTTTTTTTATATAAAGCACTTCTTGCTCAAGTTAGATATAAACAATTTATTCCACTTGTCACTACATCATCTGATGTTGCTGCATCTATTTTACCTGGAGGTCGAACAGCACATTTACGATTTAAAATTCCATTAGATGTTGAAAAAAATAGCACATGCAATGTTAGCAAGCAGGGAGCTCTTGCTAGATTATTACGTATGTGCCGACTGGTCATATGAGATGAAACACCTATGTCTAAGAAAGAATCCATAGAAGCATTTGATAAAATGTTGCGAGATATCAATGATTCCGATTTGCGATTTGGTGAAAAAATTGTTGTGTTCGTTGGAAATTTTCGACAATTTCTACTAGTAATTTGTAAAGGCACAAAAGAAGAACAAATCAATGCTAGTTTAGTTTCATCTTATCTTTGGCTAGTGTTGAAAAAATTTACTCTACGCAAAAATATGCGTGCAAGGTTTGATCTAAATTTTGCCGATTATTTGCTAAAAGTCAACAACAGAATAGCACCAATCACTATTGAAGAAAAGATCAAAATTCTTGCTGAAATGCTCATTTCTTATACCACTAATCTTCAATATTTAGATTCTTTAATTGATGTTGTCTTTCAAGATATATAGAGCTATTCAGAAAACTTGATGCAGATGACTAATCGAGCTATATTAACATAAAAAAAAAATTTATGTTGATCAGATTCATATTTTGTTCATTGAAAGATTTCCTGGTGAAATTCAACGTTATTATAGCTTTGATAAATAATAGATTCATCTGAACAGCATATTATGGAATATTTTTTAAACACATTGATACTAAATAGACTTCCACCTCATGAATTGTTACTCAAGAAGAATTGACCGATCATGTTGCTTCGAAACATTGATCCCTATGAAGGTTTATGTAACGGAATACGTTTGATTTGTCGCAACTTTAATTGCAATGTTATTGATGCAGAAACTGCAAACGGTCACTATAGTGGAAAAATAATTTTTATACCAAAGATTCCATTTTTGCCAAATACAGATGATAACAGTGGATTTTCATTCACAAGAACTCAATTTCCTATTAGACTAAACTCTACAATAACAATAAATAAATCTCAAGGACAAACATTAGATTTTGTTAGAATTTATTTGTCACAACTTGTATTTTGTCATGGTCAATTATATGTGGCATTATCAAGAGCAAAAAATGGTAGCTCAATAAAAATTCTCATCAGGCCTGTATCAAATGATTATTTTGGAGAGAGCTGCACTAAAAATATTGTTTATAGAGACTTATTAAAATTGGCACATTTGACTTGAGTTCTTGTAAGCAGTACATTTCCATTTTTTTTTTTATAATATGTGATTCTATTCTTCTTTTGTTTACTTCACTATTATATTCAACTTCAATTCACTATGATTGTCTCATAAAATATATACTTCTTTCACTAATATATTTGTTTCTCATATTCATTGGCGCAATTCAAAATGCGGACTATCTATGCATCAATTAAGAATATTACTCTCAGTACAACGAATTGGAAGATTAAGATGATTGTGATAGAAAAATCTCCAAAACGTGCTGCAAAAAGTTCAACAACACCATATCAAAGATTAATAGTGATTGACCTTGAGGTATTGTAATTCTTTTTTTATCATTCATATGGAGATGAAATTTGATGTCTTTTCATTATACATATTTTAACGATATTATAATTAACTTAATTAAAATATAAATTTAATCTTTTATAGGGCAATCACTACAACATATTTGCTCATTTGCCACCAACTTTTTTGCTACAATCAAAAACTTGTCACAATAAGTTACTTTTATTCACCACATTTACCTTGTAGACAATAAGACAAGTTTTTGTCAATAATACTTACTTTTATCTATAAAAAAATATTGTCACAAATAAAATTGTAGATAAAAGTCATTTTTGATAAAAACAAGTTATCTATTGTCACGTTTTTATCTTGCCACAATTATTAATCCCTTTATATTATAAAAATATTTTTTTTGACCAGTGAGTGTTGCCGTATTAAGTGGTTATATCGGCAGTTTTAATTTGGTAGAAGATTTCTTAAGTTAATTCTGGGCCACTTTAATAGCTTTTGCGGCGACTTTAATAGATATTTCCGGCGCTTCCCTATCGCCGGAAATAGTCTTTTAAAAACATACAATCAGCGTTCGCGATAACCTAACGCATGCGCCCCCCCACCCCCCAAAAACAAAAATAACAAAACCTATAACTCCCCCCCTTTCGGCGAATTCTCTCCCAAAACCTAATCTCCCTCTCTCTTTGTGATTGCTCCACCGCTTCGTTGTCACTATGCCATCGTCGTAGCCGAATCGCTTAGCAGGTAGTGTCTCTCTCATTTTCTCCCTCTTCGTTCATCTCTCACATATTCATTCTCCCCTGTTCTCTCCCTATTTGTTTCTCCATTTCTCCAACGCATTGACGAAGGTAAGAATCACATGTGACAGTTGTAATAATTGGTGTTTGCATTCTATTTTTTTTTTCATTTATGACCAAATTCTCAGTTATTAGCGTCATTGATCACCTGCCTTCAAGCATTAATCATAATATTTTTGGTATAATTTTCGAATTTATTTATACTTACTCCACTTCTTACTGGAAACGAGCCATCGGCCTAAGTTTTCTTAATCTTCTTGTTTCTGCTATTTTTGAATTCTAGGGTTTGGTACTCTCTGTCTATGGTAATTTGTGCTATCTCTTTGATTATTTTGTAAATAGATTTGGTATGATTCAGTTCTTTTTTCACCTTGTGTTTTGTTAACTTTCATTTAAAAGTCAGGGCATACGTATATTAGAATTCATTTAAAAGTGCAGGGCATACGTACATTAGAATGTGATCATAGTACATGCAATCCAAAATAAATTGAGATCTCTACTATATAAATTGATTGATGTTATTATATTGGAAGGTCCTTTATATTTATTTACTAAGGAAATGTGAAGCCATTGTTTTCTTTTCTTGATAAGTGGAACACAAACTGTATTTCACTAAAAAAACCTTACCTTCCATTGGTAATTAATTGTTTTAGATTGAATTAATTGTTTTACTATTACAGCCATTTATGTTATCATGATACTTTTGCATATAATGGTTAGATCATAGTGATCCCTAAAAAGAATACAATTTGTGGGAATATCAATCTTGCTTTTCCATTTCTCTTTTCCTTTACTTTTTTTCACTTGCAATGATTTATAGATTATGGATTTTAAAGACCACCTGTTATCTTATATATGTCAAGCATATGCATTTTATTAATGTAAGTCTAGAATGCAAAGTGTTACTTTTTCTATTCTTTTTGTTTGTTTTGTTAATTGAGTTTGGGAATGGTGTAAAGATTCTAATTTTTTAATTTGTAAAATTTGATATGCTGGGATGATGGGTAATGTGGCTTTGGTTAAAGAATCAGAGAAAATGCCTTGGCTACCGTAGAAAGCTTATTGATTGGGAGTATTATGCATATGTCTTAAATGTATTCATTAATGTTTATATTTGGTATGAGTTATTGTTAATTAAGTATTCTAAAGATGGTTGGTGGTCTGAACTCTGCTTTGAGACGTCTACAAAAGAAGGATTCAATGTCAAAGTTGCTTTCGTGTTTTTGCCAAAAATGCATTGATGAAGGAGCCTAAAGAAGAGTTGTGAGTATTTTATTCAATTGAAGTTTGGTTTTGTTCTAATTCTCCTGCTTTAGCTAGTAAATAGGTGTCTCTCAATTGTATACTCCATGTGTACTTGGGTTTCGCCTATTTATTTGGAATAAAATTTCTCTTATTACTTATCAAAAAAAATTATTCAATTAAAGTGCTAGATACTATTAGTTTGATAATATACTCTGATTTCATAGGCTAATTTATATAGACTTCTAGAAACTCTAACTGTGTGAAATCTGAAATGCTTTTAACAAAGACCTATATCCCTTGTTACACATGAAGCGGAATTTTAATTATATGATTTTCTGAATGTCTCCCTCATCCTTCTTACCGCTTAACTAAGTTTGTGCATGTGTGCCAACACAAGTGTGTTATGTGCATGTCATGTGGATTCAAGTATCTGTACCTGTATGCCTTGATAAGATAGCATGGTTTTTTTTTATTAATTCACTTTGTGGTTTATATCTCTAATCCTGAGTAAGTTTCAAAGCTAGTTAGATATATTCCATAATCAAATTATCAAGCATACATTCACCTGGTGATTGTCATATATGATTAAATCTTTGAGACTTGGGCTATCCTTTTCTGATTTTTAATATTTTCATTGCTTTTACCATAGTTAGATAATACATTAGCAAAGATCTGTTTGGTTAATTGGTATGGAGTCGTGTTGAGAGACTTAGGTACAAGAGATTGGAGGCTATAGTTCTCCTCAGCATTTTGCTTGGAAATGAAATATCTGTAAACCTGGATAACTTATGAAGAGCATAAAAGTTCTATTTTAAATATTTGAAATCCCCTTATCTTCATCGACAAATGTTGTGAGGCTTATCATTGTTGACTGTTTGATTTTGACATTAGGTGAGAGATTCTCAGAAATTGTTGGAAGTCCATATTACATGGCTCCCTAGGTGCTCAAGCAGATTTATGGGCCGGAGATAGATATATGGAGTGCAGGAGTTATTCTTTATATTTTACTTTGTGGGGTTCCCCCATTCTGGGTAGGTAAATAGTAGCGCTCTCTCTGCCTGCCTTCCTCCCTCTGTATGTGTGTCTTTATGTGTTTGGGGATGGCTGTTTGTGAGTACATATGCATGCAGCATGCAATATTCATGATTCAAACCTTTGGGCCATGGGTATTGACCTAAACACAGTGGATTTCAAGTGCAGAGTCCGAACAAGGTGTTGCACAGGCCATTCTTCATGGGCTAATAGATCTCAAACAATATTCTTAATCTCTTTTTGTGCTGATCATATTATTACATGATAAGGATTCATTACATGAAATTTGGTAAATAATTATAAAAAAGTTACATGACATATGGCAAATGCATCATAATCAAACTTTTTTACTTGTTTTTTTTCTCATTTCAGCATGTTACTTTGATCCATGTCCATCCGGCAGTCCAAAACTTAAAAAATCTATGGTCATGCTATATATCTCTACTCATTAAATTAATAAAGGAAGCAAAGAACACATACTAGAAGTTAATAAAAGGAACTCAGCCACTTTTGCTAGAGCTTAAGTTTTGAAGAATTAATATGAAAATAAGAGTCTCTTTGTTTCTCATAAATCTTTGTAGATGGGTGCTGCAGATAATAAATGAAAATAAGAGTCTCCTTGTTTCACATAAATCTTTGTAGATGGGTGCTACGGAAAATAATATGACCAACAAGCTTGTTGGTCATATTAATATATTTATTGTTTGTTAGCTAGATGATGTATATCTATAAGACTATACAGTAGTTTGTGATAGCTATCTTGATGAGGTAACAGAAATTTGAGATTTTCAAGTCTCATTTTAAAAACTAGGCAAATATGTAAGGAAAACTAGGTAGATTAGACTAGACTCTAATGTTGCTTTTCATGCTGACTTTGGGCTGACTTTAGTTATGCTTGATTGATTTTGACATTGTGTCAAAACTATTTGACAATATTTTCTGCAAACCATGAATGGTAAATTCTTTGCAGAAAAGAAACACCCATTAGTCGTTTTGGATGAAAAGCTATGATATATGAAATAAATATATTAGACTTTTAGTTTTTGTTAGATATGAACATGTCTCATAAACATTGAATATGTTTCACCCATTGTAATTGTTCTATTTACAGAGCATCCCTGGCTCCAAAATGCTAAAAAGGCTCCAAATATTCCGCTTGGAGACGTTGTCAAGTCAAGGCTTAAGCAGTTCCCAATGATAAATAGATTCAAAAGAAAAGCCTTGAGGGTTGGTTGACCAATTCTTCATATCTGTTTTATGTTTCAGAGTGTTTCTTGTGTTGACCAATTTACATTGTATGATGAAGCAGGTTATTGCTGATTTCTTATCCATTGAAGAAGTTGAAGGTGTCAAAGAGATGTTTAAGAAGATGGACAATGATAATGATGGTATTTTATTCAATTGAAGATCTGAAAGCTGGACATAAAAATTTTGGATCCCAGCTTGCGGAGTCCGAAGTCCAGATGCTTATTGAACTGTGAGTTTAGTTGCTTCCAATTTTATGTTCGTTAATATCTCTTTATAACATTAAGGTGTAACTTCTCAAAATCAATATTTATTACCACTGTTTTTTAGCCATAGTTGCCTTGTTTAAGCAGGCTCAACATATTGTTAATATGATCATAGGGCCCATAATAATTGTTCGACCCCCTTCTATGCATCAGAAGCAAAAATTTTATTATTATTATTATTATTATTTTTAATGTTCAAGGGCTGCTCTATTTCTTTGACAGGTTTATATTATGTCTTCGATTGGTTTGGCTGCTTTTTGCTCTTTGATATAGATAAGGATTCTGTCATTCTGAATATAGACAATGCACTTGAGGATTAGTTTGGTTTCTAAGCATTACTCATATGGTTGATTAACAGAAGTAACCATATTTAGATTTATGTCATAAGATAACCATTGTAAGGATTTGTTTGAATGATTGGGAATTCTATTGGTTTTGCTCAGGGGTTGTGGAACATGTGATTTTATGTTTGTATATATGAACCAGAGTTATTTTAATAACATTTGAGTTGGTGAAGATAGTTTGTACATGTTTGTTTGAGATTGTTATATGATATTTTGTTGAATTTGGATAATTAGTGCTTTCATATTTATGCTTTTAGGTTTATATTATAAAATTATTTTATACTTTTAAACTCATTCTCAATTCACCGATTCTATTCTATGATTTTTTTTCCTATTTATGGCAACTATTGCGGCTACAAATATTTTTTTTACCAAGAATAGATTATTTTTGGCAAAACTATTTGTAGAAAAAAGAAATTATTAACAAAAATTGTTGTCACAAATTGTTTTTTGCATCAAAGTTATTTTTTCTACCAAAATAACGTATTTATAGAGGCTTTCAATGAATCATGAGAACTATTTGAAGAGAAAAGCTATTATTGACAATCATTTTTGTCACAAATATTTTTTTTTAGCGACTTTTATTTGTTGTAGAAAATAAATATTGACAGAATTTCTTGATGCAAAAACTCCATTTGTGGCAACATAACTTGTGGTAATTAAGTTTATTGTACACTGCTCAATACTTGATAGCTGTATTTTTGACAATTTTTTTCTCGTATTAGCAGCAAATGGAGTTGCCGCAATAGATGTATTATTTTGTGACAAATTGGACTTTTGCCAAAATAAGCTTAAATTGGGATTTTATTATCTACAAACGTGTGGCCAAATTTTTTTGTCAATATTGGTTATTTCCGGCAATTTTTTATACCTATTGCGGCCAAAATCATTGCGGCAAAAAGCTCTTTTTGTTGTAGTGAATCGAGTACAGACATTCATATTCGCAAAGATATAGATCTATGCAATGATTCATTGTTGATGTTTCAATCTTACTACATCAGTAATGCAGAGGTGAAATTATTGGATCCAAAATATAGAATTGAAGTGCACCAATATCAATGGATCATAAACTCTAGAACAATTATTGAACATATACCAGGTCATGATGAATATTTGGAAGCACCTAAATACAATCTTATCCCATTCAGTGAGTTGCATAATTATAAAGATACAAATGCTGAAATAGGTATTCCTCACATAGTCATTCTAATATTTCTCATAATTTCTTCTCATTCTGCCTGACAAGAATTTATACATTTTTCATTTAGATATCTTAGCAGTTGCCATATATGTTAAGCCACCTAGACAGATAGATATGACATATGGACCAACAATGATTTAGGAAATTCTTGTCATTGATCAAAGGTAAAACTATTTGTCAACATTTATCTTCTTCTATTTTAACCATTCAAATATTATTTTCCAATATTATTTCTGTATATATTCTTATCTAAATTTTATAGTGTTAGAATTGTTTGTCTTACAATGTGGGGCAGCTTTGTCTACGTTGAATCTCAATCAAGTTCAAACATTATTGGAGCAAAGCCGTTGATTCTTACAACATGTTTAAGAGTTACTTCCTATAATGGTATATTCAATAAATAAAATTATATTTATTTCTCATATATTATTTTCTTATAAGATTATTGATATATTATTACAATATAGGACAGTCGCTTTCATCAAGACCAACAAGTTCTTTTATTATTGAACCTCTTCTTCCAGCTGTAGCATCATTATGCTAGTGGTAATCTATTAATATATGCCGCTACACATATAATATAATAATATTACTTATTCATAAACTGTTTTTATTCTTATGATATATGTCTACAAATCTTTAGGGCAATACTTAATGATTCACTACTCGATGAGATTGTCCAAGAAAAATTACATGCTCCATCATCATTGACTTTAGCTTCAAGTGTTAGTGACACATTACCATCATCTCCAACTTCAATAATTATTGCTCACAGTATGATCAAGATTTCTGATATTCCTGACTACCTTCAAAATTTGCAATCCATGACAATAACTTCTAATTCATACTATTAAATTATTACTTTTCCTTAGAATATCTCATATGATTTCTATTTTATTATAACTTTGTTTCAAAATTTTCTTATTTTCTTATACGCTTTTCATTCTCATATAGAAATCAAAATTCTGGATTCGAGGCACAATTAAAGTACTTGATCTTCAACAAAAGTTCATTTATATGTACTAAATTAAATGCCACAAAGGAACATGATATAATTATAATGAAGGATTTGAGTGTTATCTATGCAAAGAAATGACCAGCTCCCAATCACGGTATACATATCTTTTTTATATATTATTTTATAATTTCTAATATTATAGTTTTGCCTTATTGAAATTTTAATGATTAATTCAGCTTGAAAAATACTTTTTTTCCCCTTCCAGTTGTCGAGTTTCTGTTGACATAAAGGATGATAATGGACAATTCATAGCTGTTATGCTTGGACCATTAGCAAAGAAAGTGTTAGAATATACGATAACTGAATTTATGAATCCCAACTAAAAATCTATATATAAAGATTTTACATATGCATTTAAATATTATAAAAAGCACTAGATATATAAATCTAAATACATGCATTTCTTTTATATACTAATAATTTTTCATAACTTTTCTAAATTTCTTTTGTTCTGTTTCATTTAGGAATGTTTATTATATATACAAATTGTTGCAGCACAAGCTTCAAAAAAAGAATGGTTCAGACAAGTTGGTACTCAAATAAATGAATCCAAAAAAATGCAGTACAAGGAATTTAATGTCTTCTCTATCCTTCCAGTGACTGGAACAACAACATAAATTGTAGATATATACATATTTTCTACAGTGTACAAAGAACGTTTTCTTAATTTCAAAAGACTTTTGTTGTTAGAAATGTACAGAAATACTTCATATCTTAATTCAAAAATAATTCACTTCCCTACTTCTTAAGTGTATAGAAAAACGAATGAGAGCTTTCTTCCTAAAGATAGTCTTATTCGTTAGGTAAGCATTCATTTTATTTATTTATTTATTTATTGCCACGTTTTCTTTTAAACTTAATTGCTTAGTGGCATTTGGAGTATAAAATACAAATCCGTAATTTTCTTGCAAACTTTTATGTGACAATTTGTAGTAGATAACTTCTCGTTGGTTCTGACCTATAAATACGTCGATGGCGTCACATTTGGATGTCTATATTCCAATGTTTATCAAGATTTCAAAAAAAATGTGTAAGAGTTGTCGATTAACAACATTGTAGACAATAATATTGATATTAGCAATTAAAATGGTTGCTTATGATTATGTACAGTTTTGTTGAAGCGGTGGTGATTGAAGGTCTTTGTCCTTGCATGTCTTGCTATCCATTAAATAAATGCTCTAATGAATATTATTTGTGCAAATGCAAGGACTATGCTATCAATATATATAGAAACCATACAATTTCTACAGATTTCTTTTATCTAGCTATCTTCTTTTAATGACTTTTGGGGCTTTATATCGTTCGCTTTGAATATGTATTGATCAATGGAGTTGTTCAGAGTAATGTTACATTTTCTCTGGTGTTGCTTTTATTGTCTTTTTATTGTTGAGAGTTGTTCACTAAAAATTTGAATAAAGGCCATCTTTTGGATTTTAAAAGTTGTAGAGCAGGAAAATAAATAACAGAAAGAAATGGGTGGGGTGTGGAACAAAGCAGAGTAACTATTACTTGGTGTTTAGGCATAAACAGGGGCGGAACCAGGATTTGGTGATTGGGAGGGCGATCAATTTAGAATTTTCTCTTCAAATTAAGTTCGACGACGATCTTTCATGGAATAAAATTCTTCCATTATCATTTTTGAAGTGAAACTCTTGTCAATTTCTTTTTCAATATAAACTAGCAAATGATCTGCAAGAAACTCATTTTCTATTTGAGTTCTCAATCTAGTTTTTACAAGTTTCATTGCAGAAAATGTCTGTTCAGTAGTAGCAGTAGAAACTTAAAGAGTTAAGACTAGACGAATTAACCTGTCAATCAAATAATAAATTTTTAACTTTTTTCTGAAATTGCTAGTCTTCTACATAACTCAGATAATGTAGACATATCTTAAAAATCTGGATGCGTCAGGATATCAAGCTCATAGTGCTGCAATTGAATTTTCAAAAGGAATTCTTTTTGCTCAGTAAAATCATGTGGATAAAACTTTTCAGCCAATTTGCATATGTCATCAATATTAAATTATTTGTATGAACATTTGGGGTTTAAAGCAGCACTACGAATAAGAGGTTCCATTGATTGGTCATTAAATCTATTGTTCAATTCTTGCAACTGGAAGTCTATTATAGCAGTAAATATATCAATCCTAAAATGATGTTCCATTGTTGTCTTTTCAACTTAACGACGAGATTTTCCTCGAGTATATTGGTCATTCATATCAGGCATATCAATTTGGTTTTTTTCACAAAATGATCTACAATAATAAGCAAAGACTCCCATCCATCATCTCTTAACTTTTGAATGAGTACTTTTGTGGTTGAAACTAGGCTCATGGCATTCACAATATCTTGAAAATTTTATTGCAAAAATTGGCAAAGTGCATTACTGAGTCCCATTATTTTTTTCATTATATGTAATATCAAAATAAATTCAAAAGATGTCAATATCATATAAGCCGCTTCGACATCACCACGTTGAGAATAATTTGATCCCTCATTTGAGATAGTATTTATAACTCTACAAGTAGCACTGAACATCCTCATCAAGCTACAAATTGATTGAAAATGAGATCCCCATCTAGTATCTTCAGCTCTTTATAATGTATCAATTTGATTAACCCCTCTTCCAGTCTCAATCTCATTGGAAGCAATTAAACTTTCAATTTCAGCAGTTTGAGTAGCTTGTAATTTATTATTACGTTTAGAAAAATCAACAACAATATTAATAATAGATGTCAAATGGACAAAGAACTAATAAACATGTTTGGCTTCTTTAGAGGCCGCAACTAAGGCTAATTGTAATTTATGAGTCCAACAATGTACATAATATGCATAAGAACAATCTTTGAGAAATAAAACTTGTAGTCCATTCCATTCACCATGCATATTATTTCCTCCATCATATCCCTGACAGCGAATATTCTCAACTTAAAGGTCGTAACGAGAAAGAAAAGCACATATCTCATTTTTTAGAGTTAGTGCCATAGTATCCTTGACATGCACAATATGAAAAAATCGTTCTCTAATAAAACCATCTTTATCAACAAATCTCAAAATAATAGCCATTTGTTCTCTTTTAGACTCATCCCGAGCTTCGTCAACAAGAATACAAAATTTGGCATCTCCGATTCATTCGCAAATCACATTTCGCACTTTATTTACAAAATTTTCTTCTGAATTTTGGGTGATGTATATTTGACATTCTGTGGAGCATTTTCTAAAACAACTCCTTTAACTTGATCATTATAATTTGCCAGAAACTTTATCAATTCAATAAAGTTATCTTGATTTTTTGATTCAGAACTTTCATCATGACCTCTAAATGCACATGCTTGGAATGTCAACCATCGAATACTATCTATCGAAGTTTTGAGCCGCAATCGATTATTCTCCATCTCTTGTGATACTTATTTTTGAACTAACTTGTTAATATGTTTTGAATGATTCATTAGATGCTCACAACATTTCAAAGCATTTTTATGTGGTGAATTTGGATCTCTCCCCACATGTCCTATTAAAGGACAATTCATTCCATCATTCACTTTTTTCCAATTGTCAAAACCTTTATTAGTAAATGCATCTGATCCTGGACGGCCTGTTGATTTTTTAGCAAAAACGTAGCATGGAAGACAAAATATAGCATTTTTCGAAGGTGAGTATTCTAATCAATTTGAATATCTTTGAAACCAAGAAAATTGGAATCGACGACGTTGATTACCTATTCCTGAAAATGGATATTCTAAAAGTTTAGGTTGATATGGACTAACTTTAAGATAAGCACGTCGTATCTCATCTTGTATGTTAGTAGGAAATTCCCATATTTGTGGACGTAATCCTGGATAACGTTCCAAACATGTAGCATCCATCTCTTGAGGTTGCATTCTTAAAATTATAGAGGGACGTTTATCAATAATAGAGGTGTCACGTTCTAAATTTGTATCATCCATCTCTTCAGATTTTACCCTTGAAGTTTTAGAGGGACACTCACCGTTTGTAGAAGTATCATGTTCCGTCGTTACGGAATCCTCTAAATGTATATCTATATTACTCTCTGACTTGTTCATGTCTTTCTTTTTAAAAAAAGAATCAATTGTTTTTAATTTGCTCATATTTTTTTAAACTCTAAAAAAAGCTTATAAATCAATAATAAATTTGAGAAATACCTAATAGAAAACACAAATTTACAAATTTATATTATATAAATTTTAATTTTCTTGAGGCTATACATATATATATATATATATTATATGCACAATACGAGCAGGCTACAGCTCAAATCTATATAAATCTATAACTATAAGACGACATATATATATATATTTAATATTATATAATATAATATATATAAATTATAATATATGCATAGCCGATAGCAACACAAATCTATATTATATAAAGTTATATATTTTTCTATATATATAATATATTGATTTGCTAGTCTAAAGCGGCAAAGCCTAAAGCTATTATTTATATATATATAAATAATTTATAATCGAGCAAGTAGCACAGGCAAGTGGCAACAATTACACAAATATATATTAATCGAGAGACAGAGACGAGAGATCAAAGATGAGAACAATAGAACCTGGTCCAGTGGTCCTAGAGAATCGGAGATTAAAGCCGCAAGTTGCCTGATGCGGCGATGCCTCTGCAGCGGTTGAACCCTTCGTGAGTTGCGAGTTGCTGTGGTGCTGCCTGCTAGTTTTTGCTGCTTGCTGGTTTCAGTCTGGTTTGGGTTCCCTTGTGAGTTGTAAGTTGAACCCATCGATGCCGGTAATAGGACCCAATCATCCAGGGACAACTCACAACTCACAAAGGAACCCCAACAAAACTGAAATCAGCAAGCAGCACCGCAGCAACTCGCAAGCAGAGGCGGAAACCAGCAGGCTGCAACAAACATGGGTAATGGGTTAAACCACTGAATCGTGACTATGAGATTCAGAACTCAGAAGGTTAGAAGTTTAGAAGACAAGTAACAACAACAATAGCTTAGAACTGTGAGAGTCAGTGATGTTACAATAGCTTAGAACTTAGAAGTTAGAATGATGGGCAAAGTCTAAAGAGTAAAGACCAACAAGCAACAAGTTAAGCAATCGGCAACTCACAAGTCTAGAAACTTAAGTCTGAGATGAATAAGGTTTCAATACATAGAATCAGCAGAGCCACAGATTGCGCTTAAAGTTAGAAAGATAAAGTTCAAACTTTAACGCTACACGTTTACATCAAACGACAGATCACAGAGTGTAAGTATACGGTAAGTTGGCAACAACCAAGGGTAGGCCGCAGGGCCAACAAACACGCAAGCAGGCTGCAACGGTATAAAAGGTTTACAACTACAAGTAGTTGTAGTCTAGTTCCACCTATGTTGAGTGTAGCCTACGGTCCTGCAATCTGATAAGTGATTTCTGTGTGTAGGGGCTCATGTGTTGCGATGGTTCATGGCTTGAACCATTGGACTTACAATTACAGACTTGGGGGGCTGAAATGTCAAGATTGGGGGGGCTGTTGTAATAATATATATACACTACACAAGTCTGCCCCTGGGCATAAAGTTCTCAATTGTGAGACCCTTTAACTAGATTGGACCTAGAATGGATTTCATACCTGGCATTGATGGTCCAATTGAGGGCGTTCCAAGGGTTCTGGCATGCATTAATAATGTATGATAAATTTCTGATGACTTCAAATAAAGAAAATTAAAAGTGAAGATTTCATTTATTATTTTTGTTTTTATATTTCTACTCTGCTCACACACAATTTGTTAGACTTGTTTATAAAATATACACAAGCAAATTTAAAATTTACATAGTTTAAACGTTACAATTTACACAAAATAGGCACTAACAAATTTAAAAACTACTGCACTACAATTTACACAAATGTGTACTAGCAAATAGTTTAGAAATTACTATTATACAACTTGCACAAAATATGCACTAACAAATTTAAAAACAACGTGGTTTTCAAATTATAGTCATATTTACAAAATTTAAATTTATAATTTGGGTCTAAAAATGTATCTTTTCACTTTTAAACCTAAGAATACTTTTTAAACCTAGTAGAATGTAATCCATTTTTAAGTGTATATGAGGCAGGGTGGATTTGGAATCCACCCCACACGACGCCCCATGTAGAGCAGGGTGGGGGCTACCCCGTGATGTGGTTAGCATTCCTAATGTCTAGAAGACAATTAAATTACCAATTAAAATCGAATACCTATTTTTAAGAATGAGGCTATAATTTCAAAATGACAGTGATTTTGCATACTTATCAAGATGGCAGCATTCATCACTCGTCCAAATTGGTATACTCATCCCTTCAAATCCTAAGTGAGTTATACTTGATCCATGCAATTTACACCGGGTGACCAAATAAGCCCAAGTTTTACTAAACTACGCTTAAGCTCCTCATCATTACCCTACAATAGGGTTTCTTCATTACTTCCAAAGCTGCAACTAGCAACTGACAATACCCACACTATCCAAAGTTGAAATGGAAGGTCCAATGCAAATTGAATCTATTCACTAGTGACTACAATTCACTTTTTTTAATATGTTCTTGACTCATATAATTGAACAAAAATGATTCATGCATTGCTTCAATACCACCAAAACCCCCTTGCAAATGCTCTCAGTTTAATCCAAGCCCGCTGAGACAACAAAAAATCCTAAAATCGCTGTGTGCATACATTTTAATTTTCCTACTCCAAAACGTTGGTTAATTAATATTTCCACCAAAAATTTCAAACATAGTGCTTAG
Organism: Platycarya strobilacea; assembly: GCA_036898215.1. Taxonomy (NCBI): domain Eukaryota; kingdom Viridiplantae; phylum Streptophyta; class Magnoliopsida; order Fagales; family Juglandaceae; genus Platycarya; species Platycarya strobilacea. The sequence continues at coordinate 40,021,621 of CM072545.1, read as the reverse complement.
TAGTTAAAAGAATAAAAGCAAAGATTAAAAGAATCACTTGAGACGAACAGTGTTCCACATATTGTAACAGGTCAAGGGATCATGCTAGGAAGGAAAATCGCTTGGTGAAGAGAAGTTAAAGCTCGAACACAAGTGAAAAGCTATTGTTGTCAAAACTCTAATCTAGATGCATCTAGAGTGAAGGCCTTGGGTCGGGTTATGTTTAGTATTGTTGGGCCGTATGTTAGCCTTGTCCAATAAATGAGTTGATGCTTGTAAGAGTCGGGCCATAGTCCTTTAGCCCAATTAAGTGCAGTCCAATTATCCATTATTGTAGCGATTGTATTAGATTTACAGTAGGTAAATTAGTTAATTGCTCGGTTGATATAAGGATGGAATGATGTAACAGAAAGGTTATCAAGAATCTTAATTGGAATTTCCTATTTTTCTCTCATTTTCTTCTCTCTGGAAGTTTACTCCCCTCAAAGTGAGTATTTCAATTCCTTCCGGTGCTTATTTGGGTTTCGGCATGTTACGATTCCGATATCAAAGAGATACCGGTCTTTATATGCCTAGCAAAAGTAAGTCGTCCTTTATGGTAGAAGCTACAAGGATGAATCAGTTACAAAATTCCACAGACTCTCATTATCAAAACTTGGAGACTGGGATGTTGGTTTTGAAGAGGCTAAATGATTCGATTGTACAGTAATTGTCAACTTTGACAGTAGCTTTACAGAAGAATCCACCGCCACATTCTAAAGAAGAAACGTCTGTTGGACCACTCAAAAATGATACTGATAACCAGTAGTCAAATGGTGAGATCCAGCCTCGTGTTATGCACCTGGACTTCCCAGTGTTTCATGACAATGATCCTAACAATTTGGATATACAAGGTGAATAAGTTCTTTTCTATGCATAATACATCACCAACACACAAAATAAGACTAGCTTCTTTTCATTTGGAGGGAATGGCCTTAGTTTGGTCCAGGATATGGAAGAATCTGGCCAGTTATTTGATCGGGACAATTTTACCAAACAACTACTGATTTAGTTTGGTCCTAATGCCTACGATGACTCGATGGAATTTTTAACTAGGCTTAGGCAAACTACATCTATTAAAGATTATAAAACTAAGTTCGAATCCTGGTCTAATAGGCTGAGGAAGTTGTCTGATGAGAACAAACATAGTTGTTTTTTAAGTGGATTTAAAGATGAAATACGAGTCTCAGTGAGAATATTTAACCCTACCAACCTATCCATTGCCTATAACCTAGCCAAACTCCAAGAAGAAAGCCTCCACTTAGCCAGAAAAAATCCCAGAGCCAACTTGCCCTATTCTCCTAAACCTGGCATCTTAAGAAACCCACCCCAACCTTCCACCTCATCCTTTAGAAAACCCTTACCTGTTCAACGAGTTAACCAACAATAGATAAATGACAGGAAGGCTAAAGGCATATGCTATTAATGTGATGACAAGTGGAGTCCTGGCCACAAATGCCAAAATCCAAAACTCTTTTTGTTAGAGGAAATTCTGGTGGGTAGAGAAGTACTGGAATTTTTGTGCATTCAAGAGGAACTTGAAAACCATGATAAAACCATAGAACTACCCCCACAACCTACCATTCCAGAAATAACCGTCCATGCCCTTGCAGGTTCCCAACATCCTAAAATCATGAGACTCAAAGGGATGCTAGCTTTTAGGATTTCCTAAAACCATGACACTTGTTTCACTCACAATTTCTTAAACCATGTTGTTGTTGAAAGGGGTAAACTGTTGGTGGATTATGGACCTACTATTAATGTGAGAGTGGTTGATGGGGCCTTATTGCCAAGTGTGGGCAGTTGTAAAGGGCTCAAAATTATCATCCAAGAGGTTCCTATTGAAGTGGATGTCCATGTCTTGGTCCTAGCTGAATTTGACATAGTTCTTGGTATTCAATGGCTAAGAGAGTTGGACACCATTTCTTGGAATTTCAAGCATTTTTTTATGCAATTTAATTTGAGCCAGAAAACTGGGGAATTGCACCTTCTCAACTCATTGGAGAAAAGGGGAATATTATTACAAGTTATGGACGCTGAAACACAAGAGAAACAATAGATTCAATCCATCCTTTTCAATACTTTAACTTCTCAGTTTGAGAACATTTTTAGAGAACCTAAGGGGCTGCCACCACCTCATTCTCATAACCACGCTATTACACTGGTTCCAGGGGCTAAATCTGTATCTATTTGACCATATAAATGCCCATATTTAGGGGTGGCAATATGTCATACGACCGGTTAACCCAACACGAACACGACACGATAATAGCGGGTTGGGGTTTAGTCTTAAAAGGTTTCGGGTCAAGACGGGTTGACCCGTTATGACACGATTACTTAACGGTCAATCTGTTTTGACCTGCTATGACATGTTATGATACGTTAAGAAAGTTAAAATTACAAGTATACCCTTACATTTAAAGGTAAAATTGTTAGAATCTTAATTTCAATATTTTTATTGTTTATATTATAATTCATATTTGTAGTTTGTGTTATAAATTTTATAGATATTGTGATTTTAACATTTGTATAAAATTATGCTAAGTTTAATTAAGTCAAACGGATTAATTTTAGACATATTTAACACATCTACATAAATAAGTTGAAACATATCATATTTGTCGTGTTAATTTATTTCGTAATATTCACTAATGGATAATAACGGGTTGACACGACACGTTATGTTAATAGGTCGTGTTAGGGTTTGGGATTTTGACACGATAAACTTAACGGGTCAGATTATGGTTGACCTATATAGTATAATATACATATTTTGACACGACACGAACACAACCCATTGACACGATTTGACACCCCTACCCATATTACCAGAAAGATGAAATTGAGAAGATATTTAAAGAGTTGTTACACTCAGGGGTTATTCAATCTAGTCAAAGTCCTTACTCTTCACCTATCCTATTGGTGAGAAAGGCTGATGGTTCTTGGCGATTGTGCATGGATTATAGGGGGTTAAATGCTATGACAGTGAAGGATAAATTCCCTATACCAGTAGTGGATGAGCTTATGAATGAATTATTTGGTGCAAAATTCTTTTCAAAGTTGGGTCTCCGCTCAGATTACCATTAAATTTGGGTTAAACCTTTCAATGTGCCTAAGATAGCTTTTAGGACACACAAGGATCACTACGAATTCTTAGTCACGCCTTTTAGCTTGACTAACTCCCCATCTATGCTCCAAAGCTTAATGAATAAGGTATTTCGTTTACACTTACATAAATTTATATTAGTCTTTTTTGACGATATATTGGTGTATAGCAAAACAGAATCTAAGCACTTGCAGCTTCTGAAAATTACTTTGGAAATACTAAGAAAAAATCAGTTCTATGCCAAGCAGTCCAAATGCCACTTTGATTGCCAGGAAATCTCGTATTTAAGCCACCTAATATCAAACCAAGGTGTTTAGGTTGATCCAAAGAAATTAAGAGCTTTGCAAGAGTGGCCATTTCCTAAAACTATCAAGGCACTACGGGACTTTCTCGGTCTCACGGGCTATTATCGTCACTTCATTAAAGATTATAGAGGGATAGCAGGACCTCTCACTCGGATGCTAAAGAAAGACCAGTTTCAATGGATTGAGGAGGGCAAATTGACTTTCAATAAGCTTCAGGAAGCGGTTGTTCAACTACCTGTCCTAGCCTTGCCGAATTTCAACTAGCCTTTTACCATTGAGTGTGATGCTTTGGACACTATTATGGGAGCTATTTTAATGCAAAAGGGAAGCCCTTCTACTTTCTACAGCCAAGCCTTGAAGGGTAGGATTTTATTACTGTCAACATATGAGAAAGCGCTCTTTGCTCTATATCAGCCGTGCAAAAATGGTGACCATACCTCCTAGGGAGAGCCTTTGTGATCAGAACTGATCAACAAAGTTTAAAGCACCTACTGGATCAGAAAATTGGCACCCTCATGCAACAAAGATGGATCACCAAACTCTTGAGTTATGATTTCCTAGTGGAGTGTAAGCTTGGGGTATCCAATTCCTAAAAATACATAATGAAGTATGGAAAAATACGCGAGAGAAAATGGCCTTGATGTTTCAAGAAAGAAAATTTTAAGAAATGAGAACCTGAGAGAGAGAGAGAGAGAGAGAGAGAGAGAGAGAGAGTTTACAAGGATTTTTGGGGAGACAGAATGGTTTGACTCAAAGGAACGGGGGTGAAGTAAGGGAAGGCAATAGGATGATGGAACCCTAATTAAACTCCCACAACTGGAGCGCGTGGCCTGTGGGGAGAGAAAATCTTAACAGAATGATCGTCCTTGTCAATATCGAGATATTGGGTAGTTTCATTTGGGCGAGGATGAGTAACGTGCAATTGTGAAATACGCATCCGCCATCTATTTTTTTTTTTAAATATAGTAAGGTTTATTATTAAAAATTAATTTTTTATATTAATTTATCTTTTAAAATAATTGTATGATATTTATGTATTCACGACTATAAATTAGGGGTGCTATTGGGGTTGAAGATTTTCTCTCGTGCTCTCCCCTCATCCATGCGAGGCAATGATGGAAATTGAATATGAACACAAAGATTGTTTTCACAAAATAATTGGATTTCAACTCACACTTTGATTCATATATCAGTAGAGTATATATACAAGATGTACGAGTTCTAGTCTAAGAGAGAAAGCTAAAAATAATGCTTAAGATCCTATCGATTACAAGTGCAAACATAGAATAAATTTGCTTAATATCCTATTGGTTACAAGTGTAAAAATGGAATAAATCCTATCGGTTACAGAATTAAAAAAAGACTCAATTTCAAACTTCTTTCTTTGATTTGCTAGCTATTGGAGCCTTGATTGTTGCCTGGTTATCTACTTTGTTGATCTTTAACTTGATTTGATCAATCATCCTTTACACGCCCCCGCAAGATAGAGCTGCCATCGGCTACTCCAATCTTGTTTCTAAGAATTTTTGTTCGTTGTCATGACAAGGATTTTGTTAAGAGATCTACAAGCTGATCTTGTGTGTTGACATGATGAACATTTAGTGTACCCTTTTGCACTATGTCACGAACAAAATGTAAGTCAATTTGAATATGTTTCATACTTGAATGTTGTACATGATTGAAAATCAATTGGGTTACTCCCAAATTATCACATAACAACTTTGGGAAGCTGGAATGGGGAAGCCGAGTTTAGCAAACACTGAGAGAAGTCATAATGTTTCTGAAGACGCATTTGCAAGTGCTCGATGTTCGGCATCCATTAGTGATCTTGCAACAGCCCTTTGTTTTTTTGAACTCCAAGATATGAGATTAGAACCAAGAAAACTAATGTAAGCTGAAGTTGATTTGCAATCATCAAAGCTACCTACCCAATCGGTATCGGAGTAGGTGATGAAGTTTGATGATGAGCCTTTGCATATGTGAATTCCATGAAAAATGGTGTGTTTCAAGTAGCAAAGTAACCTTTTTGCAGCTATCCAATGACTTGTTGTTGGTTTATGCATAAACTGAGACAACTTATTAACCACAAAAGAGATATCTGGTCGTGTGAGTGACAAGTATTGTAAGGCATGAATGACACTTCTGAATTTTGTGCCATCAATTGAAGATGTTCCATCAATTAGCTTGAGAGAGGTGCTTGTGGGCAGCGGAGTTGTAACATATTTGGCACCATGCATGTTAGTCTTTGACAATAAGTCTCTAATGTATTTGTGTTGTGACAAGAAGAGACCTTTTGTAGTAAAGATAACCCCCATGCCCAATAAAAAATGGAGTTGGCCCATGTCTTTGAGAGAGAGCCGAGTGCCAAGTTGTGCAAATCATTCACATATAGCAAAAAATAACAAATAACAAATAACCAAATCATTCACATATAGCAAAAAATAACAAATGCATTATTGACATCAAATGAAACAAATATAGCTGTAATAACCAAATCATTCACATATAGCAAAAAATAATAAATAACTTATTTGGTTTTATAAATAAAAAAGGAAGAATTTGCCTTTGATTTTTGAAAACCAAAATCCATAATTTCGCCTTTTAAAGCTGAATACCCCACTCTTTGGGCCTGTGTAAGACCATGAATTGCTTTGGTTAACCTGAAAACATGGTTAGGTTTGGTGTCATCTTTGAAGCCCAGCAGTTGGACCATGTAAACATCCTCAGTTAACTTCCCATACAAAAATGCATTACTAACATCAAGTTTTCTGAAAGACCAATTTTGTGTCATAGCAACCATTAAAACAATCTTGATAGTGGCTGGTTTCATAACTGGACTAAAAGTTTTATTGTAGTCGAAACCCAGTCGTTGATTGTATCCCTTTGCAAAAAGCCTCGCTTTAAAGTAAATTGATTCATCCGCTTTTCTCTTAACTCGAAACACCCATTTACAAATAATTGGATTACAATGTTTTGGTGGCATAACTGATTCTCATGTATCGTGTCTTATTAGAGTTGTAAGCTTTGCGAACATTGCCTATCTCCAGTGAGGCTCATGAAGTGTATGACTCACATAACTAGATTCAATGGTGGGGGGAATTGGGTGTTTTGTGATCGCATGAAATTGTTTGGGTTTGTAAATCTGATTCATTGACTTGGTGAGCATGGAATGGGTTATTTATGGTTGGGAGACATTCGAATTAGAGGACACAAAGAATGGAATTTATCGAAGAATTGGAACATCCATGCGTAATTGGTGTGGACAATGTTCTATGTGAGTGCAGGGTGAAAAACCCTCACTGTCATGCGAGAAATTAGGGTTAGGGAATAAGATATTTTCTTGCAAATTTAAAGGAAAACAGAAAAGAGGATCAGAGGAGATACCTGAAGGTGATGTGGAAGTGTTGGCACGATCTGAGCTCACGGATGTTGGTTGCGGTGGAGATGGCCCACTCGTGGATGGAGCAGTGGTCCGAGACGAGGTGAAGTCTTCTTTTTGCACATGAGATAGAGTGTGAAGGGGAGTTTGGGTCTCATCAAAAGTAATGTGTTGAGAGATGAAGATTTTATTTCGGATAAGATCAAGAAACTTGTAGGAATTTTGATTTTTGGAATAACCTATAAACAGACGCGAGGTAGATTTTGGTTGGAGTTTGTTTGTGTTATATGGTTTGGTGAGAGGAAAATAGAGACAACTGGAATTTTCTAATTTGAAATAATTTAGTATTTGTTTGAATAAGACTTCAAATGGAGTTTTGTTTTGTAACAAAGACATTGGTTGTAGATTAATTAGGTAAGCTGCTGTGGAAAAAGCATGAGGTCAATAGGATAGTGGCAGAGAGGCATCATGCAAAAGAGTGAGGCCCGTTTCCACTAGATATTGATGACGATGCTCAGAGATACCATTTTGTTATAGTGTGTGAGAGGAGGTGGTATAGTGACTTATTCCATGTACAAAGACATATAGTTTAAGAGCGACAAATTCACCATCATTATCCAAGAAAAGACTTTTTATTTTGGTTTCAAATTTTGTCTCACAAGATGTTTGAATTGAGGGAAAATGCTGCTTACACAGGATTTGGTTGCCAGAGGATAAAACCAAATATATTTGGTAAAATTATCAACTAAAATTAAATAAAATTGTTATCCTTCAAGACCAACAATATCGGAGGGTCTCCTAACATCCGTGTAAATGAGATCAGGAGGAACATGACTTTTGAGACTAGTTGAGCGAAATGGTTGTTTGTGCGTTTTATTGATTGAACAAAATGTACAAATATGTACAAATATGAGACACTTTCTCTTTTTTTATTGGAAGTTAAAAAGAATTAACAAGATGCTGAACAATTTTTTGGGACAGATGTCCTAGACGCTTGTGCCACCCATCAAGCGGTGTCCGTTCATGCGGATTTGCAATTATTTTCGGAGGAGACACGCGTGAGTCTGGAAGCATGTAGACACCAATTTCACATTCACATTTAAGCAGAACCGCCTCCATGATATGATCCTTCATAAAAAAAAATGAGGGATGAATTTCAACAAAAATGTTATTTTGGGTAGTGAAATGATGAACATAGACAAGATTTTTGCTTATACTTGAACTACAAAGTGTATCAATTAAACGACAAATACGGGTGAGTGAATGGAATACCAAAAAATCAATATGTGAGATGCAAACTTGATCCATCACCGATGACAACTTCATCGATACCATCATATTCGAAATGTACCGATAAATTTGCAAGATCTCCTATAATATTGTGGGAGCCAAACTAGTCAATGGGCCATTTGGTGTCCTTGGCTTGTGAGGTAGAAGCACAATTAACCGAGGCCTCAGAAAAATTCAGCCGAGGGCAAAATTTAGCAATATGGTGCAATTGTTCACAGATTTGGCACTTGGGTTGATACCTGCGCTGACCATTTGATTTATTGGGCTTCCGATTGTCACGTGGGCTTCCGTTGGTGTGATTTTAGGCCGATGACCCATTTTGACCGCCCTTGTTTTTTTTTGTTGAAGCCCTTGGAGCCGTCTCCTCCTCCTGAGGAATTAGGAAAGGACCTGCGATTAGAAAAATTAGCCGGGGCGATTAGTTGCTGCGTTGTGGCTTCAAGGCAACGCAGATAGCCTTCATGGCTCACAAGAAGATCATGAAACTTTTCAAAGGACAACAGATGTTCCCTTGCTCGGATGAGTGCAACAATTTCTCAAAAATCTAATCCTAGACCATTGAAGATGTTGAGAGTGAGATCATCCTCAGAAATAGGATGATCAATAAGTGCGATCTGATCGGCAAGTGCGTTAACCGTGTGCATATACTCTTGAATTGAGCAATTTTCCGTTTTGATCAAGGTAAGCTCCTCCTTCAATTGCATTGCATGGCTTCGGGATTTGCTTGCATACATGGTGTTTAATATGTGCCATGCCTGTTGGGATGTAGTTGCAGCAGAGTTGATAGGAGTAATGGTGGATGTAGTAGAGGCTAGAATGGCACTTAAAATCAATTTTTCTGTTTTACTTAGTCAATTTTTTGAAGGGCAGAAATGGAGAGATTAGTTGTTAAGGGACATGGTTTGTCACCTGTAACATAGTCCATGAGATTGTAGCTAATAAGGAGGGCTTCAAATTGTGCACGCCATTGAGGAAATGTGGACGGGGTGAGTTTTTCTTTGATTTATGATGCAAGATTTAGGACAATGAGGGGAGAATCTGTGGTGGATTGCAGATTGGTGATGGGTGGGTTTGAATTTTTTGGGTTGGGAACTGGATTCTCGTTGGAGTGTGGCTCTAACACCATGATGGAAATTGAATATGAACACAAAGATCATTTTCACATAACAATTGTATTTCAACTCACACTTTGATCCATATATCAGTAGGGTATATATACAAGATGTATAGTTCTAGTCTAAGAGAGAAAGCTAAAAAATAATGCTTAAGATCCTATTAGCTACAAGTGTAAAAATAGAATAAAGATCCTATTAGTTACAAGCGTAAAAGTAGAATAAATCCTATCCGTTACAGAATTAAAAAATAGACTCAATTTCAATTTTCCTTCTTTGATTTGCTAGCTGTTGGAGCCTTGATTGTTGCCTAATTTTCTGCTTTGTTGATTTTTTTTTATTCTTTTTTTCCCTTCTTTATCTTTACCCCATAAAGATATTGAATAAAATGAGTTATTTGTTTTGCTGCTGTAATTTTGAAAATTAACATTTAAGGAACCCTCAAACGTAAGTAAATAGATTCGAAACATATAAAATGCAGTTAATCCTATTGTGAAAAAAGCTATTGTTGCAAAAATCGGTGAATACAACCAACTATCATTAATAATTTCATCTTTGGACCAAAAATAGGCAATCTTCGACTTGATTTGATGAATCATCCTTTATAGGCGAGGTAGCGCGTTTGCTGACGGGGGTGCGGGCCCTCCTCCTCCTCTTCAAATCAAAATTGAAAGGTATCAAGACTTACTTTTGTGACGGTGACGACAACTTACGAGGACCTCCTCTTCAAGGCTTCGGGGCGGCAACGCATAGAAGAAGTTCAAAGCTTCAAGACGTCTGGTTCTACAAGAAGAAGAAGATGCTACTTAAGGGAAGGAAGGATATTTCATAATTCATAGTAATTAAAACATTGTGTTTCAGGTAAAATGTTGCAATTAAAAATTCAAAAGGACCTCACATTGAGGCCTTGAGTCCATGCTCACGGCTCAGTTGGTTTACACACCCAGTTGGCCCAGTTGCTACGTAGTACACACCATTTGGTTGTTTTAGAAGCTTTAGCCTTCACTTTTTCCTCAAGTCCCGATGACTTTCAATTCCCTCATACATCTAGGGTTTCAACTTTCAGTTCTCCCTCGTGGCGCAAGCGATGGAGGATGAGGATCTCTCGCTTAATGTGGGAAATAACCTTGATGGTGACGCTGGTCTTGAGGTTGCGGGCATGATAGACCTTGGCAAATGTGACATGACCAAGGAGCTTACCAACCTTAAAGCTTCCGAGGAGTAAAGCCCGAGCTTCCTTTTTGTGGATTTTTTGTGGGTAGTTTTCTATGTGAGTTTTTATGGGGTTTGGCAAGTATATGTGAATATATATATATAGATAAATATCTATTGCCTCAGGATTCATCTTCAGATTTTACTACTTTACATTTGAAGAATATTATATATATATAATATCATATTATATATATATATATATATATGTAGCAGGGGTAAAGCAGGGCTTTTGTAGGCGGGAATCCACCCCATCCCACCTCGTCCCCATTGTACTAACCAAATGCGGGCAAGGGTAATCCACCCCACCACATGGAGGTGGGGTGGACAGGCAGCCGGGGGTAGCGAGTAATCTTAAATAAAGATTACCGCAATTTTACGAAGGGAGAATATTAAGAGCGTAATCATCTAGGAGGTTTTGGATCGGATCAAAAATTTCAATCTAGATTTTTTTAATGAGACAGGACCGATTCTCTCTATAAATTAGATCAAACTAATAGCATGAGTCAAACGTATAAAAGTCTCCGAATCACTTATAATGTGTATTTTTGGCTCATCTATACAACAAAACACAATGATACTATTGAATATAAACTATTTACCCCTATTAACTTTTTTTCTTTATTTTCTTTTTTTAAAATTAAAATTAAGTGAAATCTTCAATGTAGATTATCTAATTAAATTATTAATAAAATCATTAAATATAACTATACTGATGATGTTACTAACTTAAGACTCAAAAGTCAATACTTAATAATATGTGTATAAATTATGATAGGTAATACATAATGACCTCTATTAAAATTTTAATATTTTATATATGGTTAATGAATAATTATACATTAGATGCTTCATCAATGTAACTTAGATATCTTACAAAAAACGTACTTAGCTATTTTATTTAAGTGTGAAGACTAGAGTATGTACCATTGTATATAAATATATAACGTTACGATTTATCATGTATCCATAATTTCAAATAATATATTAGTTAATATTTCATATATTCAGAATTTCATATGATATTTTAGCTAATATTTAATAGTATATCTAATTTTTTTATATGGTCAATTATCATAGATTAAATGATAATTAAAATGTTCTGACAAATTAATTTTAAGAAATATTTCGGTCACTACGGTCCAAAAAACCCACATCCCAAAAGACCGGCCTAATATCCGACATGTTAGACCAAAATCCGTCGCTAGTATTCTAGTTTTATTGGTTCGCTGAAATTTCTGATCTGGATTGATTTTATTTTTCTTGGTTTGGATTGAGGAACGAAATAAAATTAATTTTAAAATTTAAATAAAATATTATTAAAATATTATTTTATAATATTATTATTATTTTAGAATTTGAAAAAATTAAATTATTTATTATATTTTATATATATATATATATTTAAAAAAATATAATAATAATTTTAAGATGAGTTAAGATCTTCCAATCTAAAACAGGTCTAAAAGATGATATTTGAGTCATTATACAAGTGTTGCCGCATTTATTTTTTAATAGATGACACTTGTTATTTTTAAAAGGGTGTACGGTGTACATCGCATAATTTAATTATGACTGTATTTATTATTACTTTTTTATGAAATAAATATTTCTTTATAAAAAATAGAATTACTGATTTAATGTTTTATATAAAATTGTAAATTTTATTTTAATCTAAAATAGATTTGAGGTATAATATTAAATTATGTTAATTTATATTTATATTTTTATAATATTATCTTTATATATCCATTATCGAGCCCACAAATACTTTTTATAATACGAATACATATAAATATTTACATTTGTACTAATTTTCAATTTTTTATTTTTTTAAATAAAAATACATGCATACTATCCTATAATTAATACTGAAGTTCAATATCTAACATTGTAGAATTTATATACTTCTCTAAATTACTACAAACAATTAGATTAGTAGTTTATAAAGATCATGTCAACCCCTTTTATTTAATTTTAATTCTAACATTTTCTATGCAAATCTAAATTTTTGTTAACGGGACTAATTAATATTCTTTGACTATATATTCTTTTAGCTGGTAATTCCTTATCATTTTAAAACTATATTGTAATTCTTAATATGCATTACGAAAAATGTTTATACAAAATATTCGAAACTAAATGAAAATAATAGAAATGAAAACTATTTATTTTATCTAATGTAAATTGTTTATATTATTATTCCTCTATTCATTTCCTTATTGGAGCTAAATAATTATTGCATCTATATAGCAATTTAATAAATGATCACGAGGAAATAACAAATTTTATTTTGAGCAAGTTAAGTTCATTAGATAAACTAAAAGATTACAAGATACAAGTTCAAATGAGATGAAAATCCTTTATAATTCTTCTGAAAAATTAACATACAATGTAATATTAAAAAAGAAGCCAAATAAATGACTTTTAAAAAGAGGGGCACATAGAAGCCAAAAAATGGCGCCCGCCCAATTCTCAAATAAGAGAGAGACCGTTTAGAAATGATTTTAGGTTGCGACGAAAAATTGCAGCAGTGAAGTGCGTGTTGCACCGTGTTAATCTAGGCTGATTAACAGGATCTTCCACGCCCGCTTTCACTTGATTTTTTATTATGGAAAGCATAAAGATAAGATAAACAATAGTCAGGTCTGATAAACAGCAGTCTGATCTGATAGAGCGAAAGCATCCAAAGCTAATAGAGTCGCGCATGGCTTCAAGAATATCACCGGGTCGCAGTTTCCCGTGAGCAATGCACACGGCGTGAGACACACGTGTAGTTTATGCATCGGAAAAGATAGGATAAATAATAGTCAGGTCTGATAAACAGTAGTCTGATTAGATAGAACAGAAGCATCCAACGCCAACAGAGTCGCACATGGCTTCAAGAATCTCACCAGGTCGCAGTTTCGCATGAGCGATGCACACAGTGTGAGACACGCGTGTGGTTTATGCGTCAAGTAAAGTGGTGGTCCCCTTTCGCGATTGTGTCGATTGGTGGCTGAAGAGGTCGTTAACTAGAAAAGTAAGAAAATGGACGGCAAAATTTGAAAAGAAAATGAGAGGAGATAGTCGGAGCCAAAACTCTGACCTTCCTTCGCCTATTGGAGGAGCTATAGAGCTCGAGATGGCCAGAAATCACACATTGGAGAGAATAAGAGAGGAGAGAGAAATCTATTCACGAAATGGAGGAAATAACATTTAAATACGGTAACACATATTTGGAGGTATTGTTGTCCATTTAAGATTTTTTTCTTTCCGAGAAAAAAAGCATGCACAAAAACATTCATAAACTAATAAGAATTTGTACTCGTTATAGGGTATGCTCTTATAAAAAAATTCTATTTGTAAGTTGTCCAGATGGCTTCATCATATAAATTTTAAATTTTAATTTATTGCAAATGAAATTTAGTCATGTGATTCAATTTTAATAAGAGGTATAGAGTATAGAGAACATACCCTAATCCATAGGCCTGTTCATCCGGGTCGGGTTGTACCCGGCTCAGTTTGAAATTTTAATAGATTTCTTAATATATATATATTTTTTTTTTAAGATTGAAGAAAATTTTAAATTCGGATTTCAGATTTGGAAATTCGGAATCCGGATGAACACCCCTACTGATCTATATGACTCACAAATAGAATAACTCTTCGTATAATAGTGAAGTGTTAGTTTTTTATTTTTATTTATGTAGCTCTAATTATTATTTCTTATAATTATTTTAAAAATCTTGTAATCTCTCGTGTTCATGGAAATCGAAATCAAGAACTTATTAAGAAAGAATACGCCCGCACAGTGTGGCTCATAGAACAATTATATTTGTTTTTTTGCTTTTCTGTTTTTTTTTTGTCCAACTTATACTTTTTAGAATTACTTTAAGCCCATTATATAAAATTTATTACCATTTATTTTCATGAAAAAACGAGAATTAATAAGAGAATATGGACCCACACATATAGGCTAATTTTTGTAATAGGAGGAGGAAACATAAAAGTACGGTATAATTAGTTGTTACTCATTATATTTCATATACATTATTTTATTTTTATTTTTTTAAAATGTCTTTTATTCTTCCTAAACTAAGTGAGACATTCTATTCATCAATTATACATCACACATTTGATAAGAGAAAAAAAAATAAAAAAATATATGTAGTGTAAAAATGATAAGTAAAATTTTTCTAAAGAAACTGTTACAGCTACAAAAAAATTACACAAAAGTATTAGTGTAAACTGATATGATTTATGCAGTTCATTAGATTTATTTTATAATAAAAATAACTTTATAATATGATGAACCACATAAGTTTGTGGAAGGGAAACGCTACCATTCGGTCGGGCTTAAAAACTTAAAGATATAACCCTCCATTCTCAAGCTGCCACGTCAGCTAGCACAACAAAAATATTTTAGTCTAGGCCACACTAAGTCACTCGGTAGAGAACTCATCGTTGAAGCCTAGGAGAACAAAAACCCTTGTCGACTCTTCTCCCTTTTCTTTTAATCGTCGACCTTCAGACTTCAGTACTTCAAAGTTTACTTCTTCCATCTTCGACAATTCGATCTCCATCAAAATATTGCAACTCCTCTCTCGATCTTTGATTCTCTAATCCATAGTCGCGGTACAGTGGATTTCTGGTATCCCATTCTTTCTCATCTTTCTATATCTCATAATAGAGCATCAAGATACATGAATGCAAAGGATAGAATATTGAAACTTACTAGTAATCCAACCATTACTCTCAGTAAAGAGACATTGTTTATCCCATTATCTGAAGAAACATTTTTCTTTGGGGAAAAGTTTTTATTTGGAACGAGTAGCTATTGTATTTGAAAAAAAATTATTTTTCTCTAACTGGTTGTATACAAAAACTAATTTATTGTCATTAGCATTGTCATCTGCAGTTTGGCTCGCAATCGTCTAGGTGGAGTGCTAGGATAAAGCCGAAGGAAGGAGTCCAAAGTGAGATTTTAGGTTACGAAGTGGGGGAGTCCAAGTTAATCGAGTGCATCACAACTTTAACTGGATTACATAAAATCACTTAAGTGTCGCATTATCTTTGGGAGCTTTTTTTAAGCTTTACAAGCCGGACTGGACCGTACATTTTCTCTCTGTGGAATTACTTTTATGTATTTTATTTGTGGCTAAAATATTTCTCTTTTTCTATTTAATTACAATAAAAGTTCTACTTATTATCCCACACACCACGTCTCTTTTATTTTATTTTATCATTTTCCTATGCCAAATATGTAGTGTTATAGATAATGAGTATAACTAAAAAGAAAAATTAAAAATGGGGAGACTGGGATTTTTTGGCGTAAATTATTATAATTAATAAGAAAGGAGGGTAAAATATCTCTTACGTTATGAATAGAAATATGGGTGCATTAACAATAAGCACCAGTGGTCTAGTGGTAGAATAGTACCCTGCCACGGTACAGACCCGGGTTCGATTCCCGGCTGGTGCACTCGAGCAATGAGGATACCTGCGCTTCAGTGATGGTAGGGCCATCACCAACATCATCTCATACAGGTGAAAGAATACGCGCATCTGAGCTCAGTTGTTTTTTTTTTTTTTTAAACATGAAAACAAAAAAGATGCACCGATCGAGAGAGCATGTATGCATGGAACATACATAGGCGGTTCAATTCCTCTACTCAGCATTGCAGCAATATTATCATAGCAGCAGCTAGCACATAATTATCTGAATTGTTAAAAGAGAGTTGGTACAAACATAAAGATATTACATACAAAAAATTAATAAATTAATGTAACTTCATAGTATATATTATATTTATTTTATAATAAAAATAATTTTACAATCTAACCTATTACATCAATTTGTGAGATTATTTTTATAAAATTCTTTTGTGACTAAAGTATTTTCCTTGTTAAAAATATAAGAGGCTGGAAAACCATAATCTAGGCTGGCTGCTGTATTGAGATAGGTGGTCCTCTTCCCTTATTTCCAATCTTTTTGTTAAGCACCTGATGTTTGTTTCAAAATATATAAGAAAAAGTAGTCATAGTGGGCACCCTTTCATCTCTTCTTGGAGGTTATGAAGTGGCTTTTTAAGCCACTTCCTGAGCCTTGATGGCAAGTCCTCAATGGCCATTTGGAGGTTGTATTTAGAGAAACTATTTAGATATCTTCTTCCTCATTTGAATAGGTACGGTATATAGAAATCGTAAATGCTCTCTCACAAATGGTTCTCTATTTTCGACATTTAGGCTGCTGAACTTATGGGTATTGCTCTGATGTTACTATGTAGCACACTCCACCATCGCTACGAGATCTTAAATGAACAACGACACTGGAAAATCCATTAAACAACCGCATTAGGTCTGAAATATTTTCTACGAGATAATATCATTTCCGCGGTATATTTTGATATAGTATTTCTAATAAGATAAAATAAGAATAAATGAACAAATGATTTCAAATCCTCCTGTTCTTATTTGTTTCAGATTATACGTATAAACGTAATGACGTACAGAGTTTTATAATTAATTTTAAAGCTTTCAGAAGTCAATAATTAGTTATTAATTAAACTTCATTTCCACATTAAAAGCATGTGATCTGAATTGTGTACCAAGATATTCAATTGACATTGTAATATCGATAAATCACGGATCATTAATTATCGTATTAAAATAAGATCGATTTGAAGGATTAAGTGCATGCAGCTGCTAATTATTCTCATGTAGCAAGACCGCATGAAGTTTAAGGATGGACTTCTTCGATCTGATGGCTGTGTATATATCTGTATGTAGCTACCTGCTGCTTCGAAGATAATTAGTTGCTGGTAATTCGGAGTACTTGCGTCTGGCTTTGTATATATCTGTTTCCTTTTGTTGACTAATAATGGCTTCCATGCCAATATTCTTCATGCATAATCATCAATTGTTCTGCCACCTGTTCATAGAAATTAGGATTCAACCAGTCATACGTACATTTCAAGCAGAAATATACCTAAAATAAATCAAATGAGATCAAAACTCGAACCAGCAGTATGGTTAAATCTTAAACTAGTCCATTTCTAAGTAAAAATTATTATTATATACCCAAACAAAATCATTTCATTTACCATTTTTCGCATTAACAAATTAGCCTGATGCAGTACTAGATATACCCTGAAGCGCAGCTAGCATGCATAATTTCTCCACCTTAACTATATATCCATAAATAGGAGATCCTCTGTCCTCGCCACAATTTTGCATTTATATATAAGTCAACCAAACTTCAGGCGAGAGTTACCTTTCATGAATACTGATCTAAAATGGTGTAATTTCTTAATTAATATTATATAATATATATATATATTATATTATATATTATATATATAATGCCGTTTGAAGAGTATACGTTACCTCCTCGATGCTACCATCCTCGATCTCCGTGTTGAAAGAGAACAGCATGCTTTCATGGAGAAAATTCTCTACATCCTCCAGACTCAGGTGTGCTGCAAATTAATAAAGAGGCATTGACTTTGTTAGGTTTTACTGCAGTTACAACACAATAATAATAATGTGCTGCAATTACTGTAGTTATAATAATGCGAGAAAACGAGCAACAACATGGATGAATAGGAACGTATATATATACGTGCTACGTAAGTAAAAGATAAAAATACAAATTACCATTGGATTGAAAGAACCAGGATAAGATATCGGTGGCTAGCTGGTTGGACTTGTGGAGGGAGTCATGGCCGCCCCACCCATTATTGACGGCCATTTGAAGGCCTGTCCATTGGGAGAGAAGCAACGATATTCCTTCCCGGAGATGAGAGACTGCCTCCGCCTTCTGAAGAGCACTACCACCGCGATTTCCAGTACTCATCATAGGCTGATCCATTCTCAAGGATTTTAAACCTTTGGCCTCCCCTGAAACCTCCGGTTAAAGCAGGCCTGCTGCTTGGTCGATCTCTCTCGTCTCTGTCGCCTCCTCCAAAGTCCAGAGAGAGAGAGAGATCAGAGAGGGGTGCGGGGGAGTAGGGATCGGGGGAGAGATTCTTGGGGGAAAGGTTGAGAACGTATGGCATGCATCCGCCAGAGATATATCTCGATCGCCTGTTACAGTTAGCCATCTCCATGATCGACACGTTTGAGTTCCTCATTTGTTTGTTTAAGGAAACTATATATGTATCTTATATCATTTATTCATTATAGTTTTTCTAACTTTTAAAATAAAATATAATAAATAATTAAAATTTTACAAATTTTTAAATAAAAATAATTATAAAATTTTATATTCTAATAATATTTTATTTAATTTTCATCTCATTTCAATTTAATATACAAATCAGACAAAAACATTTCTATACTCATGGGATCATGTCCACCAATATCTTGAACCGGTTTGGTTTTAATTAGTTTGTATTTTCTTAAAATACCGACATCTTTTTACTCTTTCCTATTACTATTTTCTTAAAATGGTTTTACTCTTTTTTAAAATGTTTTTATTTTTATTTTTTATTTTTTATTACTATTTCAATGTATTGATTGAAGAAATATCTTTTAATAAATTTATATTTTTAAATATTTAAGAGAGTTTAAAAGTATTTAAAAAAAAAAATCACTCTGGTGATGGCCACTCTGGATATAGCATCATCCTTCTAATAATTGTGAACAACCCGTACTTCAAAAAAAAAAATTGTGAACCAACACAACCCGCAGACATGATGTCCTACTGCAGATGAGATCAGCAATCTTCTTAGAGCAATGCTGGGGAGTAGCCACACTCAAGGCACTCCCCCTCACATAAACAGTGTCATGAACAGTGATGACACTGTTCATGTGAGGGGGAGTGCACTGAGTGTGGCTTCTCTCCCTCATTTTTCATCTTCTTAACGACCTTCTGGCTACCACGGTTCAATTTATTTCCGATGCCTTGAATATTTTTTTTAGGAAAGAGAAAATTTGAGGTCGGCTGACCCATTTAATAAAAGCAGCTCCCATCATCGTCATCGGATGCATCACCACATATATTATCGAGATTGTTTTCTTTCGACGGCTTCACTCTTACGACGGCGATCTTTAACGATCTCCCACCTCCTCTCGATAGCCTTAAATCTAAAATAAATCCGTTTAGAAAGGCAGTTTCGATGATATGGACGGTGGTTGCCGGTGGCTTCGTTGAGCTGAGAGTCAAACGTTTCTTAAAAATCATCTTTATTTTATTTTTTTCTTGTATTTTTTATTATATTTTCTTTATTTTATCTTTTTATTATATTTTTTAAAATTTTTATTATATTTTATAAGGAACTAATTTTATAAAGAGTCGGTCCCACTACAGCATCTCCCTTAGGTAAAGGGAAAGATGGTTTTGAAAGCCAGTTATTCTATGTACAGTCGAGTTCTACGCAATCGATATATGTTCAGCTAACGTCAATTTAAAAATAAAAAATAAAAAAACAGAAACAGTAAGCAAAAATAAAAGCATTTTACAAACAAGCTCCATCTTTCTTTTTGATTTTTCGCTTCTGGTACTTCTGGTACAAACAAGCTCGTCTATCGCATTGTTGGGCTTCTTCCTCGCGTGGGTTGGATCATCTTCAAGGCTGTAACCGTGGATTTGGTTCTTTGGTTTTCTTGGGCCACTTGGCTTGGGTCAGCATCGTGGGTTCGGATTAGGATTAAGATCCGATTGAAGATTAGGAGTAGAGTTCAGGATGAAAGGAAATTTTGATTGTTAGAATTAGATTTCGTGGGAAGAAAATGAAGAAGAAACCGAACTCATTACGACACTGAGGGATGGAGGGAGGGGAGCGACGTGCTAGAGGAGAGGGACGAAGGCCATTCAATGTCCAGCTCTTCTTCTTTGAAGAATTTGAAGAGAAGCTTGAAGGTGAAAAAAGTCAAAGATTTCAAAGTTCGAGAAGAAATCACTTACTAATTTGGAATGAGCTTGAAAATCAACCAAACGTGAAGATTGACCAAAGAAGTTTCGGGTTCTAATCTCTTTGAGAGTTTTGAGTTTCATTTTCAATTGAGGCATGATGGGCATAAGCCCGGCTTCCGCGTCAGCCCCTTACATAAATAGTGATTTTACTGTTCATATAAATAGTAAAATTACTGTTTACATTAGGGGCTGATGCGAAAGTCAAACTTTCACACATCATTTTTCTTTTCATTTTGTAGTCTACATTTATTTTGCAGTCTGCATTTTGATTTTGGTTTTTTTTTTAAAAATTATTTATTTGGTTTCGTTTTGTTTTTGCTTTTTTTAAAAAGTCATTTAAATGCATT
This sequence comes from Platycarya strobilacea, assembly GCA_036898215.1. Taxonomy (NCBI): domain Eukaryota; kingdom Viridiplantae; phylum Streptophyta; class Magnoliopsida; order Fagales; family Juglandaceae; genus Platycarya; species Platycarya strobilacea. The sequence goes on along the minus strand of CM072545.1, from coordinate 40,000,954 downwards.
TTGACTACAAAGAATTGATTGCAAGTAACGTTTTTGTTTGAAAGCTATGTGCGCCGAATTTCGCTACAATGTTCCAGTTTGTGTCTCAAGTAATCAAAGGCACATTTCCGAACACCTTTTTTGAGAGGCACTTGAAGTATGTTTCCTTAGGCTTTGTACGATCTTATAAATACTTTCGTCTGATTTTATTTTATTTTATTATTTTATCAAATTTTTATATAAAATAAAATTAATAAATTAATTTTTTTAATTTTAAAATAAAATTAATATTAAAAAATAATTTATAATAATATTTATTTTATTTTATCTCATTTTATCTATAAAAACAAATCAAAACTTAATAGACTTATCTGACACTCAAGCATCGTCAATTATTATGAGATGACAAATTTGTGAATGGAAGTTAAAGGAAAACAGTATTATTTTAAAATGAATGTTATTGTAATTTTAATATTTTTTTTTGTTAAAATTATATTTGTATTGTAGTTTTCACTTGAGAACTCTATCTAGACTAACTCTTAATAAAATGATTTAGTGAAATTACTTGAGTTATGATGTATTTTATTTAATTTTAAAAAATGAGAGAATTAAATAAAAATATTATAAAATTAAAATCTTATTAAAAGATAACATTTTAATATTATATTTATTTTAGAATTTAAAAAAATTAAATTGTTTTAATTTTTTATTTAAAGGTTAAAAAGTTATTATGATAAGACGAAAAAGTTGGATTTTTAAAACTGGATTAAGTTGGATTTTTTAATGTTTGAAATAAGATGAGATATAATATGAATTAAACATCTTTCCAACAATCATTAGAATTAAAAAACTCTTTTAATTTCACATTGACAATATTTAATAAGCTTTGGGGGAAAAAGGGAGAAATAATTTCATTTGTCACACTTGAATAATTATAATCTTTCCAAATTGCACCAAAAAAAAAATCCAAAATTAAACATTTACCCACAAAATTATCATATTCATGTTTGCACTCCAAACCATTACTATTCAAACCATCATATGGCATATTCTAATTTCTAATATGTAAATGAATTAACGAAGAGCGAGGTGAACAAATTATTCACTTTTTGACATCACATACTCGGTACTTTCTTTCAATGAAAATAAGCCTAACCTGATTTTAGTAACTAATAACAAACTAATAACGGAGAATTTAATATACAAAAAAAAATTATGTATAATTATTTTTACAAATTTTTGGATGCACACTCTGACATGATTAATTGTGTCATTTTTTTTAATATAAATTATTTGCTGAATTCAACCACATCTATGGAATGGGTAAGGAGAAGAAGTAATTGACTTTATGTAGCACTTAGTAAAATTGAATACAAAATTTTGGTCCGTGAATGCTCACTATAATTTAGAGAATAATTCTATTCAAGTGATATAATTTAATTTAAAAAATAAATTTTAAAATTTTAAATCTTATAAATTAAATTATCAATATATAATTATTAATTTTAATTCTCGACTAAATTTTAGGAAATACTAAAATTAGCGAGGGCTGTAGCAGCCCTAGCTAATTGAGACCCGTTTTTTTACCTTATTTTTAAAATATTTAAAAAAAATTATAATATTATTAAATAATATTTATTAATCATTAAATAAAAAAAAGACCAGAATTCGAAGAGAGTCAACCATTAGTATCTTTTATCATTTTTCTTTCAGTTCTGCTACGTACACACATCCGTGTGTATATGATGCGGATATTGCCAACATGGCATAGTGTCACGTCAACAATATTAAAAAAAGAAAAGAAAAAAAGGGACGAAAGTACATTTGAGAGGAAAAATTGGAGAAAACTCGTCATTCGTCCATCGTCCAATGCATTTTCTGTGCTCTCGTTTCAATCGCTCGTCTAAACTCTGCCTGTTAAGGATGTATTCTGCAGTTCAACCTTTCGAACTCTCAATCAACTGAGACCTGCAAATACAAGAAGAATGATGGTCGGAGTCCGAGACCGCTCCGATGCTTAAATTAGTGTGGGGAATATGAATTGTGAGGTTTGTAAAAGGAAATGACGGAATGTACCTGTTTTGGATTTTATCAAGTCTTATTTATAGGTGGTTATCTGTGCTTTTCCTGGGAGGCGGTTTGAGGAAAAAGATCTACTAGTTGGGACATCATTCGACCATCATCTATGAGAAAAGGAAAATCTGATCTAGTTTGTCCCATCCTTTGAAGCAGATTTTTTTCGGTCAATGCTTAATCAGGTCCTTCTGAAGGGTAACATTAAATGCGGCCTCATATTTATCCAGTCCAATAATTAATGTGACGTGTTCATAGTATTTGTGCTTTTAAGTGAGGAAATCTGTCGGAACAACGATAGTCCGGTCATTCATAAATGCGAGAGTGATTCTGATGTGAGATGGATCCGTAAATTGCGCTAGTAAACATAATCTCGTTTTTGACATTAGCGAATGATCGAAGCTGCCTTGTTCTTTTCTTCTTTAGTCATGGTGGTTTGTGATTTGAGTTTTCTCTGATTTTGGAATCACTAGTCGGATTTGGACACGTGCTATCTGGGTTTGGACCACAGGCTTCGAGTCAATTCCTTTCGAGCTTTGGCTCGTCGCCAACTATCCTTTCACTTCCAAACCTAACCGAAAATTGTGCTCGAAAATAGGCTACAGCCCAGTTTTTGTGGGTTCCGAAGTTACGCCAGTTGTTTTCATGGTGAGTAAAGTAGGTTTTCACATTTCATTCTTTACTTTCAAATTTAAACCATGCGGCAAAGGGATGCTCACTATGGAAGGAGTCACGACGGACCTGGGGTGGCAGGGGGCTATCTCGACCGTGGAGTACAGAGAGAGAGTGAGAGAGATAACACTAAGGGTGGGTGATGAGAGAGAGAGATAACTGAGAGAGAATCCGTGTGGTGAGAAAACGGAAAAGTCGTGAGATCATTGGGGGAGACTCGAAGTGGCTTACCGGAAGAGGCCGACGGACTTGGAGCAATGAGACAGGTCTGGTGGTGTTGTCTGTGCTGGTGGTGACGGCGAGATGGGGTGGCGATGTGTCACAAGATGGGAAGTTCTTTCCCTGTTTCGGTGGTGCAAAACAGAGCATCCATCATGGCTTCGGGTGGTGGTCTTCGTGGCTGCACTTGTTGTAAGTCATGCATGGGTGTTTGGGGGGTTTGGCTTGTAATAGAGCAAATGATGACTCAGCAACAATGGAAGCTTTTGCCCAACAAACTCAAGCAACTCAAACATGAAATGTGCTGGAATAAAATGGAAGACTCTGGAATATTTCTTGTAACATAATTTATTAGAATCTTGCTAATATTCTCTTTTATATGTTCATCTTTTATATGTTCATCTGATATCAGAATGTAGGATTGAATTACACATGAATGAAATGTTTTGCTGCCTATTTTCATTGTCTCTTTCGCATTTCATCGAATAGGTGTAGCACACCTCCTCTATTTTCTCATCAGCTTGTTACAGAACCAAGAAGCTTAGGTTTATCGGGGTTCTCTCAATGTAAAAGTGGAGTTGCCCTCATGGATGAAGATCGATAGAGTATATTTATGAGTGATAGGAAAATCCTAGACAATATGGGAAAGAGAATCTGAGTATGTTAAGCAGAAGATTTTTGTGTGGCGGCTGAGACGACTCGAAGTTGAGGAAAATCTCAAATTGTAAGCACTTCCCCTTCACACGAATTGAATCGCACGTTAGTTTGGTTGAGGAATATCGATTCTTCCTTAGAAATGAAAAATTGTTCTGTTGAAGCTAATGGAAGGAGAACCATAATGGAATGGGGGAAAGCTATGTTGAACCCGAAAACAAAATTCAAATTCAAGATGCTTCATTTCATTTAGATAACATGTGAAGGTCGTGTACGGGGGGTGTACACTTACCCTATGCAAGTAGCATTTTTCTTTTTCTTTGTATGCAAGTAGCATTTTTCTTTTTCTTTGTTTTATTAATTTATGAGAAAATTTTTAGAGCATTTATTATTTGAGAGCATCTATTGCATTCATGAGTAATATTTAGGAAAAATTGATTAATTTATCCTTAAATATTATTCATGAGGGCAATAAATATTCTGAAATAGTAAATATTAACATTGTTCTTGATCTATATAAGCATTGCAAAACTATCCAGATAAGACAGACACGAGAGGCCATTGCAAAACTCTTTGCCAAGAGTTGCTGCTCTTTAAGGGTGTAACAAGTTCGATTCGGTTCGATTTTGGATAAAATTTAGAACCGAACCAGTACCACCAGTTTTCTATTTTTTAAAACTAATTACGTATTAATTTTTCTTCAAAATCAATAGTACCGATTTTACCGGTTTTGGTCCAGTTTTAAATTAATCTATATTAGTTTATTAGACTATTAATATATATATTATTATTATTTATAATGATTAAAAGAATTATATATTAATATTTGCTATAATAAATTGAATTTTTTATAATCATATTATTGATAATTATAACTAATATTATTAGTATTAGTTTAAAAAAAATTTGTATTAGTATTATTATATTATTATTTTATATGTAATTATTTAGTATAATAATTTTTATATAGATTTAAAATATATTATTAATAGTAATATAGTATTATATTATTAGTATTAAGCCATAGAATATAAATTTTAATTAATTTATATTATATATTAATGTATAGTGTATAATATATAATTAAAAAATACTAATTTAAAATATATATTATATTAAATCTGATTCAATCCGATTTTAAAAATTTTAGGATCGAAACCGAATTAATCCCTACTGATTTTATCATTATAAAAATTAATTTCGAACCAATACATATTCAAAATCAGAGTAACTTTACCAATTTGATCCGATCCGATCCGATATGATTTAGCGATTGACTGATTTTTTCTTATACCCCTACGGTTCTTTTACTAGTTAAAGAAACGCCGGCGAGATACACTCTTCTTCTCAGGCAATTGAACAATGCGTTGGTCTCCTTATTTATGGAGATAACACAAGGAATAGGGAAGTAGACTACAAGCTCTAGCAGTGATAGTTCCTAGTACCATACCTCTTCCTTCATGCTTCTTCAACAACTTTGCCAACATCTTCAACCATGACTATAGTAATTATCAGCCATGACCTCCCTCACCCCCAACTCCCTCGCCGCCTTGGTCGAATCGGCGCTTTCTACTCGCTCCTCTCTTCTCGGCCGCGCCGTCCATGCCCAGATCATCAAGACCCTCAACAACCCTCTCCCTTCCTTCATCTCCAATCACCTCGTCAACATGTATTCCAAACTCGACCTTCCCAGCTCTGCCCAACTCGTCCTCTCTCTCACCCCGTCCCGCTCTGTTGTCACCTGGACCGCCCTCATTGCCGGATCTGTCCATAACGGTCGTTTTGCCTCTGCTCTTCTCCAGTTCTCTAACATGCTCCGTGAGCGTATTCAGCCCAATGACTTCACCTTCCCTTGCGCGTTCAAGGCCTCGGCTTCGCTTCGCATGCCCGCTGTTGGAAAACAGGTTCATGCGCTTGCGGTCAAGGACGGCCAGATACGGGATGTCTTCGTCGGGTGCAGTGCTTTCGATATGTACAGTAAAACGGGGCTACGAGATGAAGCTCGGATCCTGTTCGATGAAATGCCGGAGAAAAACATTGTGACGTGGAATGCATATATGTCCAATGCGGTGCTCGATGGGCAGCCGAGAAATGCAGTGAACGCGCTTATTGAATTTCTACGTGTGGGTGGGGAGCCAGATTCGATAACGTTCTGTGCTTTTCTAAATGCATGTTCTGATGCCTTGTATTTGGAGCCTGGGAGACAATTGCATGGGTTTATAATTCGAAGTGGGTTTTCGGCAGATGTATCTACCTCGAACGGGCTTATTGATTTTTATGGAAAGTGTAGGGATGTTGGATCATCTGAGATGGTGTTTGATAGAATGTGTCAGCGGAACGATGTTACCTGGTGCTCCATGGTGACTGCACACGTACAAAATTATGAGGAGGAGAAGGCTTGTATGGTCTTCTTGCAAGCTAGGGAAGAAGGCCTTGAGCCGACAGATTATATGATTTCCAGTGTTCTAAGTGCTTGTGCTGGGCTTTCAGGGCTCGAATTAGGTAGGTCCGTTCATGCTCTAGCAGTAAAGGCGTGCGTTGAGGCGAATGTCTTTGTTGGGAGTGCAATAGTCGACATGTATGGGAAGTGTGGAAGTATACATGGTGCAGAGCAAACCTTTGATGAGATGCCTGAGAGGAACTTAATCACTTGGAATGCAATGATAGGTGGATATGCACACCAAGGGCACGCTGACATGGCTTTGGCTCTTTTACAGAACATGACATCTGGTAGCAATGACCTGGTGCCGAATTATGTGACTTTGGTTTGTGTATTATCGGCTTGTAGCAGGGCAGGGGCAGTAGAAATGGGCTTGGAGACTTTTGAGTCAATGAGAGTAATATTTGGGATTAAACCAGGGGTAGAGCATTATGCATGTATAGTCGACTTGCTGGGGAGATCTGGGATGGTAGAGCGTGCCTATGAGTTTATAAAGAAAATGCCGATTCCTCCGACGATAGCAATTTGGGGGGCTCTGTTAGGGGCTTGTAGGATGTATGGAAAGCCAGAACTGGGGAAGATTGCTGCTGATAACTTATTTGAACTTGATCCAAAAGACTCCGGCAACCACGTCGTGCTTTCTAACCTGTTTGCAGCTGCTGGCATGTAATAACGTTTTCCTAAACATGGCTAACCATGCTTTACCATATTGACACATGAACTTACTTCCATTAGCATCCATGAACTCCTTAGGGCCTTAGGCAATGTACTCTAGATTCTGAACGTATTGAATTTAAAGTGTGGGTAGAACTAGGAGCTTGAGAGACACTGTGACACTGTTGTGCTTTTGCCCTTGTGTGTATATGAGTGCATGTGCATGTGTTGTCTTGCTTCTTCATTTTCCTCCCTATTTGGTAAACTGATTATGTTAAACAAATAATTAATGCAGGTGGGAAGAAGCCACTCTTGTGAGAAAGGAGATGAATAATGTCGGTATCAAAAAGGGTGTAGGCTGCAGTTGGATCTCTGTGAAGAATGCAGTCCATGTATTCCAAGCAAAGGATACTTCCCATGAAAGGAACTCAGAGATTCAGGCAATGCTAAACAAGCTAAGGAAGGAGATGAAGGAAGCAGGATATGTACCAGATACCGATTTTGCTCTCTATGATTTAGAAGAAGAAGAGAAAATATCAGAAGTATGGTACCACAGCGAGAAGATTGCCCTAGCCTATGGCCTCATTACTATCCCTCCTGGTGTACCTATAAGAATCACAAAGAATCTTAGGATTTGTGGAGACTGCCATAGTGCCATCAAGTTCATCTCAGGCATTGTTGGTAGGGAAATTACAGTAAGAGATAACAATAGGTTTCATCGCTTTAAGGATGGTCAGTGCTCTTGTAGAGATTATTGGTGATCACTCAAAAATAAAAAGTCAACACTTTTTCATGGCATAGAGCTTTCTGACAAAAAATTATAGATCATAAGGCTTTGTCTATTTTTATAATTTATCTCAACACATATCATCTTATTATTATAATTTTTTAAAATTTTTATACAAATTAAAATAAATACTTCTTTTTAACTCTTAAAACAAAAAAAAATATTAAAAAAATATTTTTTTAAATTTTCAATTTTTATTTCATCTTAAAAAACAAATAAATAAGGGCTATATGTGAAATTTTTGGGAGGTCGGTAATGGTCGAATATCTCAATCATATCTCAACTCATCATCTCATCTCAAAAAAATATAAATGTTCTTTTTTAATAAAACATACTGGTGCAGTTGATTTTTGGGGGGTCGGAAATGGTTGAATTTTCGCCACCTTTTTGAGTTACTTCGTTCTATATGTGGGATCGATCACGCTTGTAGTTCAGCGTTTACCTATTGGTACACATCGCAAATAAACTGTTCTTGGAATAGGTTGATGATGAACTATTGTTGGGACTTTGTTTGGTGAATCAGGTCGGTCAACTTCAGTATGTTTGGAAGTTTTAAAAGGAGAAAATATCAAAATTGAAAGGAATTAATACAATGGCATTTGTTTCTTTTTCCCTTAATTTTTTTTCTGGTTTTACCGGATGACAATAAAAGTGTGATTTTCCCCCCAATTAACAAAGAGAATATATTTGAGCGGGGACATAAATCAGTTGATAAGTAAATAAAGGACCAAAATTATTCTCTTGTCTAAAATAGTAGTTGTAGTAGTTAAAAGGAGCATCATCGTAATGTTGTTGCTGTCGTAGTAAATTGTAAGGATCGAATCTTTAATAAAATAATAATAAGCGTAAAAAAGAAACTAAAAAAATATAAAGCGAGCGTGATGCCTCTATTTTAATAATTTTAGAGAAAAATTTAAATATATTTAAAATAATATTATATACAATTATAAAATATACAAATATTATGTAATAATTTAATTTATTGTTAAAAATTATTCTTTTTATTTTTTATTTTTTGAGGACTTCTATCCATACACCTACGTACCACACACTTAATTTTTTTTCTTTTTTTTTTTATAAAATATTTAAAATATGAATAATGAGTAAAATAAAAAAGAAATTATTTAAGAAAAAGAAATTTTAAAAAAAATTGAAAAAAATTAAAATAAAAAATAATTAATTTTTTTAAAATTTTTTTCAAATAATTACTTTTTTTTATTTATTATTTATATTCTAAATGTTTTATTAAAAAAAAATTAAAAATGAAGTGGGTAATGTATAAGTGTATGTTTAGAATTTCTCATAGCGTATGACTATCATTCCTCGTATATCTATCCACCTAACTCAAATCCTCTGTTTATAGACCCCCACGTTTCCATAGAAACCGAGTCGTAGAAAATGGCAGCATCAGTAGCAAAAGGAGCGTCTCTCAGCCACATATCCAGAGAATCCTCAGACATCAGACGCCTCGCCAACTTCTACAAGGAGGTCTACCTCCTCGAACCTTGTTTTTCTTTTCCTTTTTTTCTCATTCTTTCTTTGTTTCCGAAAATTGTTTCATTTTTACAACTACCGTGTGCAGATTTTTGGGTTTGAGGAGATAGAAAGCCCAGACTTCGTGGAGTTTAAGGTCATATGGTTGAATCTGGCTTCCGTTCAAATCCACCTCATCGAGAGGAACCCTAGCTCGAGGCTTCCCGAAGGTCCCTGGAGCGCCACGTCACCCGTCGCCGACCCCAGTCATCTTCCCAGAGGTCACCATATCTGCTTCTCCGTCTCCAATTTCGATTCTGTTGTGCGAGCTCTTAAGGTACCTTCCACCTCCCTCTCTTATATAAACCTTTATTAGTCACTAGATATAAAATAAATACTAAATTATTTCTCTTCTAACAAGCGATGATTTCATAGATTCTCTATGTCAGCATCACTCGTAACGATTTAAATTTACATAAAACATAACGAAGATTTATTATTTGTATTTAAATTATTCAGATTTATTTCATCTCAGTATATTCCACCTCAATGATGGCCACCTCCGGAGGATCTTTCAACTTTTCTTAAAGGATCTTAATTAAGTTATATCTCGGGGCTATGCCAACCACGCAATCTAATCAAATTAACTGAAAATAAAGGCTAAAAATTTCAACATCAATTCAATTTAAATGTAAAGATAATAATCCGCATTTGTCTCCTCAATCCTAGAATTCTGGGTTTAATTAGATCGAATGATTTGATGCAAATGTTTTGAGACAGTCGGCAAGTCTAGTTAGTAGTAATATTAATAATCACAAAGGAGTGGCATGTGTGTTTATTCTGAATGTAAGTTGGTCTTGCAGGAAAAGGAAATCAAAGTCTTTGAGAGATCTCTTCCTGATGGGAAGGTTAAGCAAGTCTTCTTCTTCGATCCTGATGGTAAGCCCTTGTAGAGCAACGACAAAATAAGTGATTTGTGTGGTTAATTTGATGGTTTAACTGGAGGATCAGTAAAATGGTTATTTTATTTTTTTTTAAATCATCTATGAATTTGAAAAATGCGCAGGGAATGGACTGGAGATTGGAAGTCTGGCTCCAGAGAAATAAACAGGGAGCTCCAGAGTGGAATTTCTTTTCGGTACAATAAGTTGCAGAGAATGTTAAGATCTAGTCCTCATACTAGAATGTTTGTGTATTTCTACTTATTATCAAAAAGAAAATAAAATAGAATGTGTACTTCTGATGTTGGATATGTGTCTTCTTCTTCTTCTTCTCACAAGCATTTCATGAAAAACATAAATTGTTATGTTTTTTTAAGATTACTGCTTCTTAATTCGGATTTTTCACCTACACAGCTTCCTCCCTTTTATTTTTTGATAAAACAAAAAATTGTGAAGATCTAGTCCTCATACTAGAATGTTTGTGTATTTTTACACAATATCCGTCTTTGAGATAAGAGAAACTATATTTGTAGTCTTAAAATATGCAAATTCTGTGCATTACTTTTAAAAAATGTGAATAAATATGAAATTTATATATATATATATATATATATATATATTATTAGCGGTAGATTTTTATTTTTTGAACATGAGTGTGTAAAATTTGCAAATTCCTGAAGTACCATATCTAAGTACATTAATCTTGAGATTGCTACGATCTGAAAAATCCCAACTCAAGAATGTTGAACTGGATCAATAATCGGAGTAGTCATTTTTGCTTGTTGAAATGCTGCGACAAAATGAGTGTGTCATTGTGAAGCTGCTAAGCTTTGGTTGCTTTGAAAGATCAGGACCAAATTCCTGACGGGTTTTAGGGAAAAGATTGATTGAAATTTTGAAACAATACCTAGAAGTGAGTGAAACGGTCTTGAGTTTTGTGGAGGTGGGTGATTTGATTTTTATATTTTTTAAATTATTTTAATTTAATTTGATTTTGATTTGATTTAATTTTTATAATATTTAAGATATTTATGTTTTTTATTTCAATATAATTTTTCTATAAAGAAGAATATATGTTCTTATATAAAATTTAATAAACTCATTTTTAGATAATGTAAAATTTTCAGTTGTACTTTTTGACTAACAATCTGATTTTCAGTTTTATGATCTATGTGAGATTTGAAATTACATTAAGATAAATTATATTGAAATAAGAAAGGTAAATATTTTAAATATTATAATAATCAAATCAAAATTAAATCAAATTAAAGTGGTTTGAAAAATATAAAAATTAAATCAACATAATATCAAAAATAAAAATAATATTGATTTAATATTATTGTTAACACGTGGGAACCTGAAGCAGCGCTCCAATGGTATAAAAATAACGCTTCCAAGTCTGCAAGTTGGGCCACTTGCATCTTCAAAATGGCTGCGGTTTACTCATTCTTTCCATCGATATCATCTTTTTCATTTCTCTCAATTCCTCTAACTCCTTTAGATTATTTTGTGATGAAGCTAGATCAGCATTCCTGACTGTAAGAGTTGACTCAGCAATAGCTAATTCTTGTGTGACCCCTTCAAGCTTCTTTTCAAGTTCAAGAAAATCTATCGCTTTCTTCTTTTCAAGTTCAGACATCCTTTGTCCCAATGATAATCTGTCATTTATCAGCTTCTTTATATTGTCTTCAGCTGCATGGAACTCCTCACTACGAAGATTTAACTCGTCTTGGAGTTTTTGTAACAACTCGTGTATCAGCTCCAGTCATATCTTTTTTGGCATATATTGTTCTCTATCATAAGATTCCCCAATTTGGCCAACCACGCGTCGATTCCAGCAGTACTTTAGCCTGAAGAGCCTTATGCTTTTCGGATCTCAAAGATTCTTTCATTTCCTCTAGTTCTTCTTGCATTTCTCATATACTTCCATGCTAGCAGGTCTAAAATCGTTAGGAAGGTCTCCATTTATGTTATTGAACTGCCAGCAGTACTGGACCGAGCTTTAGCCTTGTTGTTTTGGAGATGAGACCAAAATTTTAAGATATATCTCAATCTCATCACTATATTTTTTCAAATCTCCAAATAAAATATAATAAATAATTCAACTTTTTCAAATTCTCATATTACTTTTCCAAATTTTCATACAAAATTAATATTAAAAAAATCTTATAATAATATTTTATTTTATTTTTTACTTTTATTTTATCTCATCTCTAAAAACAAACAGGGCTTAGAGTATACACAACGCAACTCGAGATCATTTATATATGTCTGAAGAGCAACACAAATTTCTTCTCCCTGCTTTGTATCAAATTGACATATGTGAAGCACACCAGCAACTCTCATCTTAAAGAAGATAATATCTTCAATGCCATGTAATAACCCGTGGCCAAGAGAAAGAGGAGAAGATTGCACTGCACGGAGGAGGTGGTCGAGTTTGATGGTTGCTCAGGGCTGTTCGGCGACGCACTAGGCTTCACGGCAAGAGTGGGTGCGACAAGACAAAGATGGTCGGAGTTTTTGGCACCGTTGATGGTGCTCCTAATGTCCTAGGGTGTTCAGTGGCAGCTGGGAACGTAGAACAGGGGTTGCGTGAGAGATGAGTTTTTGTTTTGTTGTGAGCATAGACAAAGGCAGAATCAGGATTTGGTATTTGGAGAGCAATCAATTTAGAATTTTTTTTTTAAATTAAGCTCGATGACGATCTTTCATGAAATAAAATTCCTCCATTATCATTTCTGAATTAAAATTCTTGACAATTTCTTTTTCAATATAAACTAGCAAATGATATGCAAGAAGCTCATCTTCCATTCGAGCACGCAATCTAGTTTTTACAAATTTCATAACGGAAAATGTTTGCTCAGTAGTAGAAGTAGAAACAGGAAGAGTCAAGACTAAACGAATTAGCCTGTCAATCAAATAATAAATTTTTGACTTTTCTGAAATTGCTAGTTCTCTACATAACTGAGATAATGAAGAAATATCTTGAAAATTTAGACGCATCAATACATCAAGCTCATAATGTTGCAATTGAATTCTCAAAAAGAATTTTTCTTGCTCAGTAAAGTCTTGTAGATAAAATTTCTTAACTAATTTGCATGTATCATCAATCTTAAATAATTTGTATCCACCTTTAGGGTTTAAAGCAACACTAAGAATGAGAAGTTTCATTGCTTAGTCGTTAAACCTATCGTTCAATTCTCGTAACTGAAAATCTATTGTAGCAGTAAATATATCAACCCTAAAATGATGCCCCATTGTTATCCTTTCAACTTGACGATGCGACTTTTTTCGAGTATATTGGCCATTTATATTAGGAATATCAATTTGGTGTTTTCACAAAACGATTTAACATCAGTAAACAAAGACTTCCACCCATTATCTGTCAAATTTTGAATGAGTATTTTTGTACTTGTAATTAGACTCACGACATTCACAATATCTTGATAATTTTGTTGCAAAGATTGACAAAGTATATTAGTAATTCTCATGATTTCTTTCATCATATGTAATATCAAGACAAATTCAAATGATGTTAATACCATGTAAGCCGCTTCAGTATCACCACGTTGAGAATAATTTAATCATTCATTGGAGATAGTATTGATAACTGTGCAAGTAGTACTGAACATCCTCGTCAAGCTACAAACAAATTGGAAATGAGATTTCCATCTAGTATCTCCAGCTTGTTGTAGCGTACCAATTTAATTTACTCATTTCCTAGTCTCAATTTTATTGGAAGCGATTAGACTTTCAATTTCAGCAAATTGAGTAGATTGTAATTTATCATTACGTTTAGAATAATCAACAACAATATTAATAATGGATGTCAAATAAACAAAGAATTGATGAATGTGTTTGGCTTCCCTAGACCTCGAATATTCTCGATTTGAAGGTCGTAACGAGAAAGAAGAACACATATCTCATTTTTTAGAGTTACTGCCATAGTATCTTTGACATGCACAATATGGAAAAATCGCTCCCTAATAAAACTATCTTTATTAACAGACCTCAAAATGATAGCCATTTGTTCTCTTTTAGACTCATCTCAAACTTTATTAACAAGAATACAAAATTTGTCATCTCCAATTTTTTCGCGAATTGCATTTCGCGCTTTATTTGTAAATATATACAAAATTTCTTTCTAAATTTTTTGTTATGTATATTTGGCATTATGTGGAGCATTTTCCATAACAACTCAATTAACTTAGTTATTATAACTTGCCAAAAATTTTATTAGTTTAATATAGTTGCCTTTATTTTTTAAGTCAGAGCTTTCATCATGACCTCTAAAGGCACAAGCTTGGAATGTCAGCCAATGAATATTATCTATCGAAGTTTTGAGTCGTAACTGATTATTCGTCATCTCTTGTGATGTTTGTTTCTCAACTAACTTGTCAATATGTCTTGCATGATTTATTAGATTCTCACAACTTTTTACAGTATTTTTTTGTGGTGAATTTGGATCTCTCCCCACATGTCCTATTAAAGGACAATTCATTCCATCATTTTCTTTTTTTCAATTGTCAAAACCTTTAGTGGTAAATGCACCTGATCCCAGACAGCCCATTAATTTCTTAGCAAAGACGTGTAGCATGGAAGACAAAATACAACATTCTTCGAAGGTGGGTGCTCCAACCAATTTGAATATCTTTGAAACCAAGAAAATTGAAATCGATGACGTTGATTGCCTATTCTTGAGAATGGATATTCTGAAAGTTTATGTTGATATAGACCAGTTTTAACATAAGCACGTCGGATCTCATCTTGTAGATTAGTAAGAAATTTCTATATTTGTAGACGTAATCCTGGATCACATTCCAAAAAGGTAGCATTCATCTTTTCAGGTTGCATTTTTGAAATTTTAGATGAACGCTCATTAGTGATAAAAACATCATGTTCTAATATTACCGAACACTCGAAATGTACATTACTATCTAACTTGTCCACTTCTTTCTTTTTAAAAAAAAGAACCAATTGTTTTTTTCTTACTCATATTTTTCTATACTTTTAAGTTATTTCAAAAAATTGTTAGATTTTTTTTGTATATTTTGTAAATTAACAAATATTTTCAATTAGTTTTATAATTTAAAACTAGTATTTTCTTTAATTTGTTAGATGAAAGTAATAATTCAAGTTGTCGAAATAAATTAGAGTAAATAATTTAAGTTTTCTAAAAGTCTAAACTTGTTAAACTAACCGTCTAATAATAAATTACTAAGTCTAATAATCAATTACTAATTCTAAAACTTAAAAAATAAAACCTAAAAGCAGGTTTAAGAGAAAAAAAAAGAAGCTAAAATCTGATTCTATAACAAGCTAAATAATAAAAAACTAATAAAAAACTTTAAATATAAATTATAATAAGTTAAAAGCAGGCATAACTCGTAAAGAGTTAAATAAAATAAAATAAAATAAAACTAAAGCAAATTCTAGAACACGATAACAAGCAAAATATAAAAGGAATAAAATATAACAATAACTTAAAGGTAAAGTTGAAAAATTCTCAAGGATTCAAAGAGACCGGCCCATAGTACATAAATGCTACAATATTGTGAAAGTATTTTTTAGGAAAGCTACAATATGGAAAGCTGCAATGCATGCTAGCCATTTTTGAGGTATTTTTTATATTTTCCTAAGAAAAAATTTTGTAGATATTTGAAGAAGAATAAAAATTTCAAATTGGGAGGGATAATTTCAGTATTGGGGAGTTAAATAAGGAAATTTTTTTTGTAAGATATCAGAAAAATGATAATATCCCTTATACTAAGTTAATTTTTCAAAAAAGTTTGAGGAGGTGGTAGCCTCCCAAGCCTAAACATAGTTTCACCCCTAAAGATGGGTTTTATTTCTTTTGTTTCAGTTGTGATCTTTTTGAAGGGGTCTCGACATGAGTTTTATAGACAAAAAAGAGATGATGATACGTGATTGAAGGGGCATGTTAGAGATATTACTTCTGCTCTAGATTCCTCAGCAAATAATTAGTGAAAGATCAAATAGAGATGATGGAGGCTTAATGGTTGGAGATTATGAAGGCTTAGTGTCAACTTGTCCCAAATTAATTTCCATTAATTTCTTGCTTGATTCTAATTTATTTCTTTTTTAATGTAATACAATCTTTCTTTATTCTTGTAATCCCATAAATTGAGATGCCCTTGTATATTTACAGTGTTGATATAAAGCTACATTCATTGATTTACATATATACATTTTGGTCCATTTCTCTTATTTTTTCAAAAAATTGTTTATAAGCTAGAGGGAGACGCGGTTGACTCAGGGCTGGTTTGGATTTATAGATGTGAGATAAGTTCGTTTTAGTTCATCTCAAACTCATTATTATATTTTTTAAGTTTTTATATAAAATATAAATTTCAATATAATTTTTTAAAAATTTTAATTTCATTTTTTTTAATTTTAAAATAATAATAATATTAATATTAAAAAATAAATTTAATTTATCTCACATTCCAAACCGGGGCTCAGCTGATCAAGAAAGGCTGAGAAGTTGTCACGTGTAAACGTGAAAGTGAAAGTATAGCTCAACGACTGATCGATGCTATCTAGCTGCCACTTGTACCGCTATAGTCCAACTCTGTCTGCCTGCTTCCATGCCACGCGTCCTTATAGCCACGTTTCCATTCCTTCCAAACTTGGTACGTAGCATCCATGTATATTATAACATTCCTTCCTGCATGCTGCTCCCACCAATCTGTGGAATTTTCCCAAGATGAGAAAGAACAACCCATCAGATACGGCGACGTTTTTAATGTCTCCGGTGATCTTGCTTCCATGCCTGTCGCACCGCAAGATGCTGCCATGATGCAGACCGCTGAACAAACGGTGTTGGGACAGATGTTAGAAATCAACACACGCAAATGAAGATGCTGGAGGCTTCTGGAAGGTGGAAGTCGGTACCGTCAGTAGCAGCTGGAAGGTAGGCGCCGCCGGAAAATTCAAGAAAGTCGGCCGCCGGAGTTCCACCGTTTTTTACACGTTCACACTATTTCTTTCTCCTATAAATACATATAAGATTGTAATGAGAAGGAGAGTCGGAGGTGAGGTCCGTTTGAGAGATTAGAAGAGAGAAACCATTGTAAATAATTGGTTTATTGTTTAATACAAATTTCTCTTTTTTGTGTGTGTGGATGTAGGCTAAATTGGCCGAACCACGTTATATTCTGGTCTCCATATTATTTGTGAGCTTCCGCCGATCCCAACAAGTGGTATCAGAGCCGGTAGGAGGCCGGATTTGTGAATTTTCGTGAGAGGCCCATTTTTAAACTTGATCGAAATCAAGTTTGGAGGATACCATCAGATTCCTCAGGTCAAGACGAAAATTTTGGTGAAAATTTCGTCTCAAACGGACACCGGACGAAGCTACACGCTCCACACGCGTCTTCTCGGCGACGGCCACGTGCCGGCAACGGGACCCACGCGCCACACGCCCGCGCAGTGAAGAATACAACCTCCGACCCGTTAAATCCGGATGATCCGACCCGAACCGGTTTGACCCGGTTTCCGACCCGCTACAGTAACCAAACGGAAAAAGAATATTCCGTCGCCGGAAAGAATATTCCGTCGTCGGAAAGAATATTCTGGTGCAAGAATATTCCGGTGACTGGGAGAATATTTCGGTGACCGGAGGGAATATTCCGGTGAATAGTGGGGAATATTCCATTTTTCTTATTTTTCAGGTTTTTGTCGCAATTTTGATCGGTTTGGAACGAGACAAGAGTCGTTTCCAAGGTTTTCCACCGTTCCGGACGCAACGGTGAGCTCCGTTTGTTGAGATTCAACTCCAAACGTTGAGAAACGGTCACTTAAATCAAAGATTAAAGCCGAACTGATGGAGGATTCGGGAGCAGGTGCGATGATCAAGCTAACATCTACAAATTACGCACTATGGAGACCTCGAATGGAAGATCTCCTGAATTGTAAAGATCTCTTCGATCCAATTGAAGAGAAAAGCGTAAAGCCAGATGATGTAGCGGAAAAAGACTGGCATAAGTTGAATAAGAAAACTATTGGTCAGATCCGGCAGTGGATTGACCATAGTGTTTTTCATCATGTTGCACAGGAAACGGATGCCTATCAGCTATGGAAAAAGCTGGAAAGCATGTACCAGGCAAAAACTGCTCGGAACAAGGCATTACTAATGAGACGCCTTGTTAACTTGAAACTCAAAAGCGGCATCTCAGTGGCCGCACACAACAACGAGTTTCAGAATCTTGTAAATCAACTTGCATCCGTAGATTTTAAACTTGGAGATGAAGAGCAGTCTCTACTACTTCTCAGTTCCCTACCAGATAGCTGGGAAACGCTAGTGGTCTCACTTAGTAATTCAGCTCCAAATGGAAAGCTCGCCATGTCAATGGTGATAGACGCCTTGTTTAATGAAGAGGCTAGACGAAAGGAGATTGGAGGAGACGAGACAGATGCCTTTGTAACAAAAGGAAGGTGTCAGAGAAATAGTAGAGGTAGAAGTCGAGAAAAGAACAGAAGTCAAAGTAAAGGGAGATCCTAAAGTCGCGGTAAACAGCGAAAGAAGGGAAAATGCTTTTATTGTGGTATTGAAGGCCACTTTAAAAGAGAATGCCGAAAGCTGCAGAAGGAGCAAAATCAGCCAAGCAATCAGTCAAAGCACAAAAAAGGCGAAGCTGCAGTGACGCTTTCTGGAGATTGTGTACTCCTTTCCGCTGGTGAAGAATCTTGCTTGCACGTTTCAAGCAAGGAAGCTGAGTGGGTAATAGATACAGCAGCATCCTATCATGCCACTCCTTGTAAGGATTTCTTCAGTACTTACAAGGCAGGAGACTTCGGTACAGTCAAGATGGGAAATTCGAGTTTCTCAAAAATCGTGGGCATTGGAGATGTCAGGATAAAAACCAGTGTTGGCTGTACTATGGTGCTAAATGACGTTCGGCACGTACCCGATCTTCGACTCAACCTAATTTCTATAAGAACCCTTGATCAACAGGGTTATGAGAGCATCTTCAGCAACAATGCTTGGAAATTGAAGAAAGGAGCAATGGTCGTTGTACGGGGACATGTCTGTGGCACTTTGTACAAATCAAGTGCTAAGATAAGTGCAAACAGTCTCAATGTAGCTGAAGATGATACATCACCAAACTTGTGGCATCGGAGACTTGGCCACATGGGAGAAAAAGGGGTGTTTATGCTTGCAAAGAAAGCATTGATTACAGTAAACAAAGGTATTGCTCTCAATCCTTGTGAATACTGTTTATTTGGTAAACAGCATAGAGTTTCATTCCAGACATCTGCTGGAAAAAGATCAGAGTTATTGAGCTTGGTACACTCTGATATTTGCGGTCCTTTTGAAGTTGAATCACTTGGAGGTAACAAATATTTTGTTACTTTTATTGATGATGCTTCACGAAAAGTGTGGGTGTATTTCCTAAAAAGGAAAGATCAAGTTTTTAAGCAATTCAAAAACTTTCATGCCATGGTAGAAAGAGAAACTGGCAAGAAGCTGAAATGCCTCCGGACAGACAATGGAGGTGAATATACTTCTCGAGAGTTCAGAGAATACTGCTCCAGACATGGCATCAGACACGAGAAGAGTGTCCCCTATACCCCACAACACAATGGTGTAGCAGAACGGATGAACCGAACCATTGTGGAACGAACGAGATGCATGCTGAGTATGGCAAAGTTGCCTAAGTCATTCTGGGGTGAACCAGTAAAAGTAGCCTGTTACCTAATCAACAGAATACCATCAGTTCCACTGCAGTTCGAAGTCCCAGAGATGGTGTGGTCAGGCCGCAAGATTTCATACTCTCATCTAAGAGTATTTGGGTGCAAAGCATTTGCACGTATCCAAGGAGAAAAGACAGAAACTTGATGAAAAGTCTACTCCGTGTTTTTTCATCGGCTATGGAGATGAAGAGTTTGGATACAGATTATGGGATCCAAAAGCAAAGAAGGTCATCAGAAGCAGGGACGTAGTGTTCCATAAAGACCAGATGTTTGGATCAGAACAAACAACTCCAAGTGCTCCAGAACCAGCTCCGAGTTCACTACCACTTCAGTCTATTTCAAACACTGAAGATAGACAGGAAGTTTTCCCAGAAGAAGAAGAGGATATTGACAATGGAGAAACCACCACTGAGCAGGGGGAGCAGTTGCCTTCTCCATCAGAAACTGCAGAGTTTCCACAGTTGTCAGGTGATCAACCTCAGCAGGACAGATCCTCTAGAGGGCGATTGTTGATTCTGTCACGAAGATATCCGGAATCAGATTATATTCTTCTTACAGATCAGGGGGAGCCAGAAAACTTCCAGGAGGCAATATCTCATCCAGATAGCAACAAATGGATGCAGGCTATGCAGGATGAGATGAACTCGTTACTGAAAAATCAGACTTATGAGCTGATGGAACTTCCAAACGATAAGAGAGCACTGAGAAACAAATGGGTGTTCAAGCTAAAAAATGATGGCAAGCAGGTGAAGCACAAAGCTCGCTTGGTCGTCAAAGGATTCCAGCAGAAGAAAGGAATCGACTTTGATGAGGTATTTTCACCTGTTGTGAAGATGACTTCAATTCGAGTGGTACTCGAATTGGTGGCAAGTCTTGACTTAGAGCTTGAACAGATGGATGTGAAGACAGCATTTCTTCACGGTAACCTTGATGAGGAAATTTACATGGAGCAGCCAGAAGGCTTCCAAGTTCCTGGAAAGGAACATTTGGTCTGCAAGTTGGAAAAGAGCCTTTACGGTTTGAAGCAGGCTCCCAGACAGTGGTATAAGAAGTTTGACTCATTCATGATGAGTCATGACTACAAGAAAACTGCTGCAGATCAGTGCGTTTACATCCGAAGATTTTCAGAAGGTGATTTCGTGATGTTACTGCTCTATGTTGACGACATGCTGATTATTGGAAAAGATCCAACCATTATCAGGAAGCTAAAGAAGGATCTCTCCAAAGTCTTTGAGATGAAAGACTTAGGACCTACCCAGCAGATTTTGGGGATGAGGATCACTCGTGACAGGAAGAAAAAGAAGCTATGGCTGTCACAGGAAAAGTATGTTGAACAAATACTAAGAAAGTTCAACATGGAGAAAGCAAAGCCAGTCAGTACTCCACTGGCTAATCACTTCAAATTGAGCAAAAGCTCATGTCCCTCATCACCAGAAAAGGTTCAAGAAATGGCTACAGTACCGTACTCCTCAGTAGTAGGAAGTTTAATGTACGCTACGGTTTGTACCAGACCTGACATCGCTCACGCTGTTGGAGTTGTGAGCCATTTTCTTTCAAATCCAGGGAAAGAACACTGGAAAGCAGTACAGTGGATTCTCAGGTACCTTAAAGGTACATCAAAGTTGTGCTTGTGCTATGGGGGAGCTAACCCAGTCTTGGATGGCTATACAGATACTGATATGGCAGGTGATCTTGATGGTAGAAAATCTACATCAGGATATATTTACACATTTGCAGGTGGAGCTGTATCATGGCAGTCCAAATTGCAGAAATGTGTGGCTTTATCTACAACAGAAGCAGAGTACATTGCTATAGCAGAAGCAGGAAAGGAAATGTTGTGGCTAAAGCGGTTCCTCCAAGAAATGGGAGTCAGTCAAAAAGAGTACAGAATCTATTGTGATAGTCAAAGTGCTCTTGATCTGAGTAAAAACTCGATGTACCATTCCCGAACAAAGCACATTGATATTCGGTATCACTGGATACGTGAAGTAATGGAGCAACAGCTGTTGAAGCTTGTAAAGATCCATACAAAGGAGAATCCAGCGGACATATTAACGAAGGTAGTCACATACGAAAAACTTGAGCTATGTAGAGACATAGCCAGGTTAAGTACCCTGAATTAAAATGTGACAGAATATCCTCCATTTGGTGTTGAGGGGGAGATTGTTAGAAATCAACACACGCAAATGAAGAAGCTGGAGGCTTCTGGAAGGTGGAAGACGGCACCGTCAGTAGCAGCTGGAAGGTAGGCGCCGCCGGAAAATTCAAGAAAGTCGGCCGCCGGAGTTCCACCGTTTTTTACACGTTCACACTATTTCTTTCTCCTATAAATACATATAAGATTGTAATGAGAAGGAGAGTCGGAGGTGAGGTCCGTTTGAGAGATTAGAAGAGAGAAACCATTGTAAATAATTGGTTTATTGTTTAATACAAATTTCTCTTCTTTGTGTGTGTGGATGTAGGCTAAATTGGCCGAACCACGTTATATTCTGGTCTCCATATTATTTGTGAGCTTCCGCCGATCCCAACAACAGACACAGAAGGGCGGACCCGCTGCTGTCATGCAATAAAGGATTTCAGTGGGTCCGCCCTTCTGTGGGTCTGACTCGGAACGAGAGAGCCGGTTTTGTTGGTCACCAGGATTTCAGTGACGTTGCTGGCGACTGGAGAGCAGGGCGTCTCCGTTGCGGAGACCGATGTCCCTGGAAGTCGCATGATCACCGAATCAGTTGCTGGACAAGTAATTAATTTTCTGTTCATGTTTCACAAAATTGTGGTGGTTATATATTGTAAATTACTGGATATGCAGTTATTCTTTCTGATTCAATTGGCATGCATTATTCTTGTTGATCTGCATGGGTAGGTTGTTGGACAGTACGTGGAACCAACGGTAGTGGAGCAAGCAGCGGTTGAGGTTATAGAACAGAGTGCAATTACTGTAGGTGAAGCACTGGAAGCCACTGCACAATCAGCAGGAAACAAGCCGGTGGAGCAGAGCAACGCCGCTGCCATTCAGGCAGCGGAGGTGAGAGCAACAGGTACTAATGTTGTAACCCCAGGAGGGCTTACGGCCACGGCTCAGTCGGCCGCAAATTACAATGCACGAGTTGATCGATATGAGAGTAAGATCAAGCTAAGCGATGTTTTAACGGTAGTAGCTAGAACCTGTGAGCTATATACAATCTAGCTACTACTAGTTTCCCAAGACATAGTTCGTCCCAAATACACTACTTTACTGCATATGTGTTATTTTGGCAGTTCGAGTTCGCGGGAAAGTCGCCAGAATTAACTGATCCAATACACTAGTTTTTCTTAAGACTTTATGAAGTACCCAAAATAATGTGTATTTCTGACATGCATGATTCGTGGAAAATAATTGTGGTGCTGCCAGAATTGAATCTTCAATTACCTAATGTTGATGTTAGAAATAGTAAATCTGGTAGTAAATCTGTTAGAAATAATATTTTGGCTAAATCAGGAATTATCTATTTTCTGTCAGTGTGAACATCCAAACTAATTATTTCCTTTGTAAAACTTGGTGCAACAATTACTTTTCGAACAACACCTTAAATTGTCCATAAAAACTTTTTCCTGTGTATTTAATGGTACCAAAAAGACCCAATATGTCAATTGTAAGTTTGTCATCTCACATAAAATAAAAGTGCCGTAAATTCATTTTTTCGGACATATGTATTGTCTGAAATAAGAATTTCGGACATTAATTAATCTTTGTCCATATAACATTTTTCCAGCCAGTAAATCAGTAAACATTTTTCGGATCTAATATGCTTTTATCTTGATAATCTGGCTCCAACTCATAATTTCCTGAACTATTGATTATAAGCTTCTAACTTCCATGCCCAAAACAACAAACAAGTCAATTCATTAAAGACCCAACATTAACAATGCCAAAGGCCTATTGTTAATTGCATGACATCGGCCACGTGCTTTTATTCAAATAAAACTACCTTCAGACAACCATGAAACACGGAAATTTTAAAAGGATCAAGTATTCTTACAGCCACTACAACAACAAGTGCTTTTTGCTGCGATAATTTTTGCCAAAATAAACATAAAAAATTGCCGTAAATAACCAATATTTACAAAAAAATTTGGCCACACGTTTGTAGATAATAAAAGCCCAATTTAAGATTTTATCGGCAAAAGTCTAATTTGTCACAATATATCTACTTATTGTGGCAACTCCATTCATTGCTAATAAGAGAAAAGTTTGTCAAAAATACATTTATCAGGACATTGAGTAGCGCACAATAAACTTAATTGCCACAAGTTTTGTTGCCACAAAATATTTTTTGCATCAAGAAATTCTATCAATATTTATTTTTTGCTATAAATAGTAATTGCTGAAAAAAAAAAGTGACAAAAATGATTGTCAATAATAGTTTTTCTCTTCAAATAATTCACATGATTCAAAAAAACTTTTGTGGACAAGAGTTTTTGTCACTAACTTCTTTTCTCTACAAACAGTTTCGCCACTAATAATCTCTTCTTTGTAAAAAAAATAATTGTGGCCACAATATATTGCTGCAAATAGGATTTTGTTTTTTTTTAAAAAAGAAGGTATAGAATATAGAATCAGTAAATTGATAATGAGTTCAAAAGTAGAAAATAATTTTATAATATAAGTCTAAAAGCATAAATATGAAAGCAATAAAGATCCAAATTCAACAAAATATCACATAACAAAAAAAAACATGTAAAAACTATCCTACCAATTCACCAACTCAAATGTTATCAAAACAACTCTGGTTCATACAAATATAAACTCATGTTACATGGCAAAACGTGACCTCCAAGATTCAGATTAAGAATAGAAGCAATTACTAAATCAGACATTGTTAACTAAAGAAACTTCAACCTATTTTTGTCAATAGAAAGAAATTGCAAAATAAGAGGAGAGGAGCGAAAAAAATATACAGCATGATACTTGAATCTGATAAGCCATTTGATATGTACTTCTTCCCCATCTCTGCATCAGGGAATGAATTGAGTATATCATGATGTGTTTTAGAAGGTGTGAACATGCACATATGTATGAAAACTGCCTATTATTTGGCATTCAGTTAGTAAGATGGAACCTAGCAGTCAAATAACCTACAAACACTTAAGTTTGAAACACAAAGATACATTACACTTTCATTGCTGAGATACCTTTTTTCATTTCTCTTTTTCTCAATGACCAAACATTGGAGTAAACAAAGAAATAAAATAAAATAAAATCTTGAATTATGAACTGTGAATAGATAAACAAACCTCAAAGCAGCATACACTTCAAACCAAAAAGTCCAAATGCTCTACAAGAACCAAACAACAAATCAAATTAATTAAAAAAAAATACAATAACATAAAAAAAAAAACTTAGTCATCTATTTTTTTCAGAGACCAAACCCACAAAACTGGATCGCAATTCAAATTCCCTAAAAGGCGAAATGTCTACCTTCCAAATCAAGTTGGAAGCACACCATAGTGGCAAAACAGAGCACAAAATTTTCTACCTTCCAAATCAAGCTAGCCAAATTAGGATTCAAAAGGTGATTTGTCTAAAAGAATTTTAAGTTTGACATTTTTACATGCAGTAAGATCAAATAATCATTGATAAAGGCTATCTAAACCTGTACATGAATATCAGAAGCAAGCACACCATAAGAAATCAAATCTTATTACATGAATAATGTCTAATACAAGGAAAGATAACCAAAAGACAAAACTTCATCACAAAATATAAAAAGATGCTAGTATTAATATACATATATACCTGGCTAGACCCACCATTAAGTAAAAAGCCTAACCACAGTTCTATAAGAGCTTATTGTTGTTTTAAGGACATTCTTTCTCATAAATTTCATGGGAAGTGGAAATATGCCATTTGGTCTCAATTTATTTTTTCAATGCCACAATAGGTTGTTTGCACTAAAGACATTGGAACTATGGAAGAATGGAAAATATTAAACTGCCCAACTAGCAATTCATTTTTAAAAAAGGTACACAGCTATAAATTGCCTCTATTTCTTTTGATGCTAATTGAACCTTTACACCCCTGCCAATAGACTCAACCTAAATAGGACACTGTTCACACCAAACATTTCCACACAACTTTTGCTCCTAAAGCTTCACTATTGATTTTCTACAAGCTAAGGACCACCAAACAATAACAAAATCAAGGATAAAGAAATCAAATTTTTTTTAACAAAATACCCGCAATGATTTATAATTAACAATCATAGGTTTAGATTTATTACTCAAAGGCAATGTATACTATCCTTTGAGGCATCATTTTGGAACTAAACAGTAGCTCACAATGGGTTTATATAAAAAAAAAATTGGTAAAAAAATAATTCTATTATTGACTGAAACATCACATTACAGAAAATAAAAATAAATAAACAACAAAGCATTTAAACTTTAAAAAGAAAGTGTTTTACATCATCAATCAATTTCATTGCCATATTAAAACTCACAAGCATTGTGCTCTGTTCATTCAAATCTCACTCACACATCTTGCATCTTTGTTTGCATCTAAAGTTTAATATTAAAAATTCTTAGACGAAAAAGAAAAATGAAAAGAGTATTTTGAAAGGAAAAGAAAAGAAGAGTTGATAATTCACCTTGCCTATAAAAGCTGAGGAACCAAGAGATAGAGAGAGATTGTGTATGTGTGAGAAATTAGGATTGAACAATGATACTTTGAGGTTAAATGTGTGGTCTTGTAAGCATGCTGGTTGGCCTGCAAAAGCACTTTGTTGTATATAATTAGAGACAAAAGTGTTAGTTGTTACCCAAATGCATCAATCTTTTTATGAGAAAGAAGGCAATATGTTGTTTTTTTATTTGGAAGTCTCAAAGTAAAATCATTGTCTATAGAGAAAAGATAAGATTCCCATATTTATAAGCATATTTTGAATGGGTCATCTTAATAGTTGTACTACTTTAACAGCTAAATGTTCCCTGCTTTAAAAATCTGTATACACTCATAAAAGTACTCAATCATTTGATAATTTGTAGACATCTTTTCTTTTCTTTTCTTTTTTCCTCTTTTTTCTATTTGTTATCGTTTTTCTTTTTTTCTTTTCCATACAAGCTCGGCTACTCTTTTTCCCCCACCCCCCTCAAAAAAATAAAACACTATACAGAGTTCAATTTGGTGCTATTTACATAACAAATATGTCATGCGTCATGTGTAATTTAAGAAAATAAATTCACACACCTCCACTACAAATATTAGAGAAGCAATGGAATAAAATAATGTAAGACTATACTCGCAAACATACCCACCGAAATAATAGACAACATTAAAGAAAGAAAACAATCTAAAAAATTCTTCATTAGTTATGAAAGTCAGAAAATTACATTTAGACATTATTCCTATTCCAGAACCGGACTGCATTATTTCCATAGCAATATTTCTAAAGGATTATGAGCATATCGAAATAAGGTTTTGCCATACTTTCCTCATTATCGCCATCAATAGATAGAAATAAGAACAGAATTGGAAAGCAATGTGCAATGAATGGATTCTACTATGATTCTCAATAAACTAAAAATTGATAGTCTCACCTAGCCAGTCAAAAGCAATGGCATGATAGTTCTTAGAGAGTACACGACAAATAGAAGTATACCTGTAAATATCAGCTAATAAGTATAGTTTACATACGAATACTAAGTTAAAACAAGTATACTTTATTTTTGCTCTTAAATTATAAATCAAATAATTAAACTTATCTCTTCTATTAATTTAAATGTTTTACACACAAAAAAAGTAATTAGGCAGAAGTTATATTGAGATCTTATATGGTTTTCAATTATCAAGTTAAACAATGTTAGAATATAAATTAAATAACTAAACGATTAGAAGAAAGGAATGTAAATATGTAGATGATTAGGAATGTAAATATGTAGAAAGGAATTTAAATATATAAATGATTAGGAGTCAATGTGAGGACCATCAAGCTCTCAACAATAAACCCAGCCAAACTTTCACCCTCAGTGTCTGACCCAACCTCTTCTGAATTAGTTTCAACATTGTTGCCTGTAAGGATCCATCTTGATACGCTTTAAATTTTCTCTGCATGTCCCCCTCCCCACACACACATATGCTAAGCATCTAAAACTGTAAGAAACCATTGATAGTACTTCATTGATATTGTTATTTCTTTGCTAAACTGAATTATTGACTTGCTTCTAGTTATATTGAGAAGGAACATATCTTTAATATCATTGAACTTGCTCCAATATTCCATACCTGAAAGATCTTGAAACCAACTTCTTCCAGGAACTAATTTCACACAAACCTATAGTTCCCACATTGAACTGAAAAACCACATTAGTAAACACTAATAAATTTCTGCCTTAAAAAGAAAAATCTAACGTCACATAATAATCACCGTAAAACCAATTAGTCAGAGAAGCTTGTGGAAACAAACCTTAATGGAGTGTCTATTGAACACAATGAAAACCCATACTTGTGGGAACAGACATTCCTGATTCTTGCAATTATAAACGGGTTACATGTCACATATTGTGATATGTGATAAATATTTTTGCTATTATATGCTATATAATAAATATTTTTTTTTTTATAGAAAGTAGCCCCACAAAGTGAACAAAGGCTAAATAATTTGACAGCAACAAGCTAGCTATGAATCTAAAATTTAGAAATTACTTTATGTAATGAGTAAAGTGGGTAGGCAGTCCAAATGCAAACCTGACTCACAAGAAGTGTAGCTAATGAGAAGAGAAGAAAGTATTAGGTTATCAACTAATGGCTTGTGCTAGCTTTTGTACTATTTTAATATGGGTAGGAAATTGAAAAACACGGTTAGTAACAACAATCATGATCTTCAAACTAAATAAATAATATTATAGAATCAAAAAAATATAAGTGATGTGCTTAAAAGATAGATATAATTCCTAAATTCTAAAAAACAACACGACAAGATATATTCACATGTTTACTTCCCAGGCAATAGTAAGCATTCACTTTTTATTCCTTTTTACTAGATAGCAGGCAAAAAAAAGTATTCAATGTTACTATATGATTCTCCATCTCATCCAAATAAACATGTATCATTAAAAATAAAAGTGGATCAAAGGAATATTTAAGAACAATAAAATGAAGCAAAAATGTTTTCATCTAAACAGAAGTACCCATAGAACCAATCAATTAAATTCATGCTATGCCATCGCTAAATTTGCTAGCAGGTTAAATTCAAGCAAGTACATATAGAACCAACCAATCATTTTATACTAATCAAATTCTAAACTTTAACGAGTACAAATGCCAAGAAAGCAACAAAATGACAAAATATGTAAAATCAATGGGAACCACATGGTCCATGCCACCAAACATAAAAGCGAGCTAATGTACATCTTGCAACCCTAGCCAGAATCCCACCTACCAAAAGTTCAAATTTAGCACAATTAATTAGAAATCATAAACTTTTTCTTGTATTTCAATTAGGAAGTACAGAAACCAGAGAGCCCCATCATTAAGTTGCTAACACAATAATAAAAATCGTCTTGTAGACCCCACTCTCATATTTTATTCCACCAAAACTTGTTTTACTGGTGGCATTTCCCATAGCTAGATTCACATGAAAGTATTAAAAACAAGAAGACTATACAACATCCATGTGCATTTAAAGATTCTTTTCCCCCAAAACAATCTTGAAAAACTCCCTCTTTGGCTTTCAGAAAATATGGGAAAATAAAAAGAAACAATAATTGAACTTTTCATCATTCAAGCATCGCAAAACGAGTTAAGAATACATTTTCGTGAATCATCAACAACGGCCAACATAGATTTCATTTGAGAAATTAGCAACCAAACAAGTGAAATATAAATATTTCCATATATACACATATACAATGGTTGAAAACCAAAAGGGCTTCGGTGTATATACCTGCAGTAAAAGTTCTTCCTTCATGGCATCCAAAAATCTCCAATTGCAATTGATTTCCCTTAAGAGAAAAAATAAAGAATAAAAAACATATGAGCAACTGATGAATACATTATGGAAATTTAAACCAACAATAAAGTAGAAATTCAAAGTGTAAAGATCAAAATAAATAGAAAAAACCCATGCGAGCCTTTAAAAAAAATACGGACGAACAGACAAAAAAATACGGACAAACAGACAAGAAAAATTGAGTTAAAATTGAAAAAATACCTGCTAGTTCTGGTAAACTTGAGGGAGGTTGGTGGAGAAAGGGGAAGTTGATGACCGCGATAGTAAGGTCATACGGCGAGGGATCTAAGCCGTGAAGTGAATAAACCCATGGGAGATGGGTCTTTGCATGGGGGAGAGTGGAGAAGCTAGGGGCTACGTGTGGCAAGGGGGAGATGCAAGGAGGCTTGGAGATATCGTTGGTGGCGGCTGGACTGGCATACGGCGACGGTAGGAGCCCATGGTGGTGGGGAGTTCATGCGGAAACCCATTTCAGGAAGGGATCGCATGTGTAGGAGGTGGGCTGCCGTGAGGGTTGTGGTGACTAGGGTTTGGTCGCCGGGGTGAGGGAAGTTGATGGTGGCCGACAGTGAGGTTTGGGGTTGACGACGTCGGAGTAGAGAGAGAATCCCTTGGGATGCCGTGCGAAGTCGAGGACTCGAGAGAGAATTCAACTTTCGGGAGACAGGGGCTAAGTGGAAGATGAAGTTAAAGAGGGATAATACATTAACTTACTTATTACGGAAACTATCAATTGTCAATAAAAACCTATTATAGCAACTATTAATTGTCAATAAAAAGTGTATATAATGATAGAATTCACATAATTGGCAACAATTATTTGACATAAAAAGCATCATTATTGCTAGTAATTATATTTTAGTGTCAACATTATTTGTGGTGATATTATGTTGCAAAAAAAAGCTAGTTTTATTGACAATTTTACTATTTATTTTTTAAGAAATATATCTTGTGAATAAAAACCCACCTTTTACTACAATAATTTAATTGCAGGAAAAAAATTGGCCACAAAAGGCCCTATTTGTTGTAGTGAGCAGACATTACTATGAAAATGTAGCACAAAGAGATATATATATATATATATATCTGGAGGAGAATTATGGTCTATCTTTGCTGGAGCATAAAACTTCTAAAAGCTGCATGCATGGAGTTTGCTCCTCTCATACTTGGGACTTCTGTCTGTTTGGTTTAAATCTGCAAATTTAACATACATATATATACCTATGTTACTAGTTTTGTTGCCCAGATGACTAATACAAGAGGATGAGTGAATTGGGTTATATAAAAAAATTAACAATTATAAACCAAATGTACAATATAAAATATAATCAAAATACAAAGTAGCAGGAAATATAAATAGTAAGCGCAAGAAGAAGCAAATTCAGTATTTTAACGAGGTTCAGCCTCACTGCCTATGTTCTCGCCTCAAGCTACCCCTTGAGAATCTCAAATTCACTATTCAATCTCCTTCAAGTAGAGATAGAAACCTATTACACCTGTGAACAACACCGCTCCAAAGAATCAGTGTTGAACATCCTCTACACTTTCAATCACCTCACACTTGATGATTCAACTATTCCCTGTGTAGAACATCTTCTACACACAAGGGTTATACGCACCCTCTTACAAATACAAGAGCTGATAATAGGTAGATTATCAGAGTACACTCATCAATGAGTGAAATAAGAGCAATACAGTACAACCTATATCTCTCTCAAAATGAATAAGGATTAAGGCACAAAACTTAGAGAAGAGAAAATGAGAGTTTTGAGAAAATGATGTAAAATTTAGCAATTAATATGTAAGCTCTTTTTGTGATTTTTATAAAAATCAAGTGAGCTATTTATAGGCAAATGAGTCTTCATATTCAAATTTGAAAAGGTTCACATGTCAAATAAGAGTACTATTCACTTTTCAAAAGATTCAAATAAAAATATTTCATTTTTATATTTGTCAAAAACAACTCCATTCATTTTTCAAACAAATCAAATCAAATCTTTTTACTTTTCATATATGACAAAATGAGCATGATTTATTTTTCAAACCAAATCATCTTCTTTTTGCATATGTCAAAAAAATACACAATCACCTTTCAAGATTTTCAAACAAATCATTCAACACATGCACATATTAAAGATGACAATCAATCATCTTACAAATTCAAATCTTTATGCATATGTGGAAAAATAATAATAATTTTCAAAATTAAATATTTTAATAAAGTTATGCAAATGTAAAAAATGCAATTTGATGCTTTATGAGAAAATATTAATTTTGAGTCTTAATCCAATTTCAAATTTTAAGAGATGTACAAAATTACTCTATGAGTATCATTTGTAGACTTGATTTCTTTCATGCTCATGCTTGATTTATTGATATGTTTAGCTCCCTTTATGTGTAGACAACTTGAGTTTGAGTTTTAAATATTATTTGTTATCATCAAAATCTATACATAGATACGAGACTTGAAATCTTGGGTTTAACAAGTTTTAATAGAATGTTGGTAAGATGCAAATCCACAAGCAAAAGCGTCATAACTAGTCCTTGAATTAAATTAATATGTTAATTGGAAGTTTTGGTCTTATAAAGAAGTCAGGGTTACAATTTATATTCATGAACTATGAAGTCAATACACAACCAATAGGCTCAGACCTTATGTTATAGCATAAGCTATTATAACATAAACAGGTACCCATATATTTTACAAAATATGAAACAAAGAAAAGAAAAGTGTATTTTATCTTTGCATCAAACAAATTCAATGTCATAAGACCAGTGACTTTATTCAATTATCCAGCTTTTATCGTTATCTTAATCTTGTTAACATAGACATACAAGACTACTACTTTGTGTTTAGGGTGTTTGTGCAGTGACATACTCAATTTAGAAGTGTGTTAAGTATATATTTGACACTTACAA
This sequence comes from Platycarya strobilacea, assembly GCA_036898215.1. Taxonomy (NCBI): domain Eukaryota; kingdom Viridiplantae; phylum Streptophyta; class Magnoliopsida; order Fagales; family Juglandaceae; genus Platycarya; species Platycarya strobilacea. The sequence continues at coordinate 39,968,440 of CM072545.1, read as the reverse complement.
TATTTTCTGATCCCAACAATTAATTTGCAACTAAGTGGGCAATGGTAACCACAGGTCAAATCAAAATAATATGCAACTAAGTGGGCATTACTATTTAATTTCTGCACTTAAATTAAAATGGTATACCTATCATGTGCAGTAAATAGACAGTCATCCCCTGACAACTTTCTTCCCACAGCTAGCCATCCCATAGTCCACATTTGTTTCCTTCCAGGATGCAGGGCAAAAAGGTTGCATTATGCAACTTTTGCTTTACTCCAGCATTAAGATAGTCCCTCAAAAAGCCCCAAAATGTAGGTTCCCATGGGAGGATGCAACTTGTGCTTTTCCATGAGAATTTTTTAAATGGCTCAACAGGAATAAGTATAGCTCACCTTCTTAGATATAGTCTGGCCCAACGGAAGTGGATGAATGGTGACCATACCATTAAGTGCCTCCTCCAAGACTATTGCTGATACGATGGTCTTGATTGGCACACCAAGCTTACTGCCATGTAGAAAATAGTGAAACTGAAACTTTCTTTGATGAGTAAAAATGGTGACGATCAAGCTTATTGCATAGAACTCATGAAAATCATTGAGAACTTTATTTTTTAGAAATAAAAATGAGAAGGAAACTTTGAAGAGAATGCCACCTAATAGTAAGGCAAATGGGACAAAAAATCAAATTAAACTTGAATAGTGGGTGAAATGAAAATGAAGGCATTCATGCAAATAGCAACATATACCATGGTTAACAAACTCTTGAAGAACCAGAGGAGGATCAAGTTCAACAAGGGAGAATTGATCATAAGCAAGAAACAGTTCGTGTGACTTGGCACTTCCATCCACGACCAAAGGCTTTACAATTGAGATATAATTAGGCATGGGAAGTCCCCATAAGAGCATCTATGCCATAGAAACCTACGTGCCAAATAGGTCTCCTCTAAAATGACTGCTAGTCAGAATTAGATTCTGAATTTGATTGGAAGTCTTTCTCATTGTCAGATGTGCTTGGGTCAGTATTGGAACTATCTCCAAAATCAATGTCATCGACTTCATATATGACCTTGGTTGTTGTCGACTAGACTGTGTATATCGAAATAGCAATTTATGAAAATAACAATGCAAGGGATATCTGCAAAATTAAGATTTTGGTTGCTGTCCAGTCGAGCCCCTTCATATATTTTCTAAATATCAGTTGTCTAATGCAAAATCAAGTAGATATACAATTGAGCTTATCATAAGTAGAAATTAAGCCCAATCGTAACAAAGTCATTTGGGAACTAATCTGCATACTCAGTTCCCAAATGTATCTATCTAGCAAAGATCAACTAAAAATGCATTCAGTTATGTTTGAGACTACAACATGGGTGAATGAGAAACGATGTGTAGAATTCTAAATATCTTGCCAATACTATATCCATTAAGTTTTCAATGCAAACACTCAGAACATTCCAAAATTTCGACTTAGTAAAGTTCACATTCTACTTAAACATCAGGGTTACACATTGACCAGCTTAAGTAATAGGCCACAACACAAATGTTTTAAGAACTAAAGCTGCAGTCAATTTTAATTAAAAGCAACATGTTAGTAGACATAGTTTCTAATTACCGACCAAAAAGTGTAAGTATTTTTTTGGGTTTTCACTGAGGAGCTTATTAAAATTAGGGTTTAAATAGCAGCCTGAACGATTGAACGATCCCGACTATTAAAAGCAGAAAATACTTATGTATACATACATTAATCCTCACTACACCAGTAACATATATTTTCACCATTTATAAATGAGTTTGTTAATGAGAGAGGAAACATAGATATTATATAAATCATACCTGGAAACACAAGGAACTTGCCAACAGCTTAATTAGTTCAGAGGTATGCTTGAAAATGCATTGATGAGAAAATATCCTATGTCAACTGCCAATTAATTGCTTCCAATAAAACCCCATTTGCATTTGTGTAAATTTGGGGAGAGGCAGAAATCAGATCCATTCAACAAAAAGTTGATTTTGGGACGGCAATATTCAAACAAAAAATCATCTTTAGTCACTCCAAATTGATTAATAAGCGAAATTTAACTTTGAATTAAAAATTATCATTCAACAAGGGGAAAGAAACTACCATTCCTTTTTCTAATGCCATTGGAGAATATGGGGTTTTGCAATTCAAATATGCCTTGTACAAGTGATTATTTGTCCTAGAAAGTAAGCATTTGACGCACCCTAAACCCTAAATCTTAACTAAGTTCCGCTTGAAGCCCTCCACCACGGCCTCACATGGGATATCACAAGGGAGAACCTCCCACCTATAGCCTCAACTACTGGTGCTCGAGTGGGGGATACGAATTATGGCCCCCTCTACTCGAGTGGGGGATACGAATTATGGCCCATAGAGGGGGTTGAGAAGAATGGTGGGATTTCCATATGAGTTTTTGGCAAAACCGAGTTAGGAAATGGGGAACCAGGTGGCCGGATGGATGCAGGAAGAAGAGAGTTTAACTCAGGCTAGTAGCTAGTGGTGGATAGTGGTAGATTCGAGCTAGGCATGGGAGCGTATGGCCAATCAATTTCGGCATCGCTGGAGATCGAGTTCTTCCGCAAGAGAGAAAGAGACGGAAGAGAGAAAATTAGGCTTACTAAACTAATTATGCGCGTGTGAAATAACTATCTATATTTTTCCGGCTACACATTTGTTACCGTAACAAGTCATTTCTCGCTTTAACAATATATATTAGATGAATTCTTTTCTGGAGAGTTTCGTATTGCCCAAGAAACATTTTAAATCTGGGATTTTGTGGAGGCCCTGGAAGTGTGTTGCCGGAACAACTAAGCATCACCCTTTTCTAGCAAATATTTTGTCCCACGAAAAAAATTTTGCCGTAAAAGCCATAAATTGTTATAGTGGGTTTCCAAGTTTGTGATTTCATCGCGCATGTACTGTATATATGTAAATGTGGCAGGGTGCGACCTCTAAGTTCCCTGAGGACAAGGTAGCGACTCGGAAGGACGCCGAGGGAATGGCAAGTGCGGAGCTAAGGAACAATCCTGGTCTGGCGACTCATCCCGGAGGAGTGGCGGCGTCAGTGGCAGCAGCTGCTAGGCTCAACGAGAAACTAGATGTATGATTTTCAACTTCAACGAGGCGGACCCAGAGCGGAATTTCCAAATAAACAAGAAGGCAGCAGTAAACTATATATTTCCCGTGTATATATGCGCGCAGTCTGGTGGACTGGTGGTGCAGCCGACTTAACGTTGAATGCATATAATGTATTACTCTTTTGCTTTTGTTAATGTAACTCTTGGAAGTGTGAGTTGTGTTGGCATGGTCAATCCGTAGTACGCTTGAAATGCAATCCGTCGTAATGATTTAAGATGACACCAAAATTAAGGATGATTATATAAATATTGGTGAGCTTATCTCTTACTAGCTAGCTGGGTTACATCAATTGTTTGATCTAGATATCGATCATCAGTGCTCACAAGATATCTCCAAAGAGTACTGCAATGAGCAATCCAATGGATTTAAAATAATCAAGAACAGAACAGAATCACAAAAGTGGGGCAAGCTGCCTCTCTCCTTGTACATGAAGAGATCAGTATGTCGCGAAGATGAACATGAATTGGGCTGGGAGGCGTGACGTTAGGGGGAAAGTTACCATGGATTAATGGGCCAGGACCACAGATGAACGCATACATATGCAGGCCCTCTTGATCTTTACTTTGATGCCCAAAGTGTCCTAGTTTCTAATTAACAGAAGAGTAAGATACGTAAATGGATTTGATATCAGAGCCAACGATCAGATGAACCAAAAGGAAAGAGAAAAAAATGATAAATTGATGAGGGACAGAGAAATCAGGTTCGTTGGTGTGTAGGTAGGGTTCGTACTCCCAGATTAGCAGCAGAACTAGTAGTGTTTAGTACCGTTTTACGATGATGATAATCAGATCAAACTTAGTTAGTAGCCGTACAAAGACCATATAATGAAAACAGCCTCCAAAGCTAGACAGAAAATAAGGTCGAAAATGCAGACACAGAGAACGTGGTGGGGACCTGAAGTGATTCAAGCGCGGTTACGCTTGCATGCATGCATGATTAATGTACCATGTACTAAAGTTGGACTTGCATGCCCCGCAGTACTGTCAAATCATGCAAGTCAAAACTCAAAAGGAGACCCCACCACCATTATCTTCTTAGATTAAGAACAGCATGGACATGGTAATCCCGTGAACCACTTTCTTTTTTCGAGTAATGAATCACGTATAAGTTTGATGATGATCTTAATGTCCTATAATATTGAGGTCACTGACTCACTCCCCATAAACCAAACCCCCAATTCTGCATTGCCATTTGCCTGCATGGCTAGTCTTTTCAACTGTGTTTTTTTTCAGTTTTAAACAACGCAAAAAAATCGTAGTATATCTCCAGCAAAAACGCTCTTTTTGCTCTCCATAGGTAAAAAAAAAAACTTACCTTCTCCTACTTTTTCTGTCTAGATAATGTTCTACTGTGTTTTTTTCGATTTTTTTAAAGATCTTTTTAAAATTCTCAGACTATAGCACACGAAGTGCTCAAGTTCTACTACTAATTTTTGACCACTAAGATCGTCATGCACTGCACCACAAAACTCACAACTAGTCTTCAATTTTTCGGATGGCAAAAGAAAAACTTCGAAGAGAGTGGCGATTGATCCTCACGCGCAACTCATACTACGTGTGGATCGCACATGCGCCACACTACAATGAGTCTGCCGCCAACACTCTAGACCTTTTTTTGCCACCAACACTCGGGACTTTTTTGGGATCAACAGTTTCGGAGCTTTTAGATCTGACCAACGTCAAGTCTCCTTATGTGGTGCGTGGTCCTTACGCTTCACAATAGTTCCTAGCAGTCTCCTATTAGCGATTCGATGCTTCTCCAACTTGCTTTTTTTCTATTTTATGTTATTGTTCATCCTAATCAAGGATAGGAAAAAAAAGGGAGTGATCGAAAGTCTTATTCAGTCAGTTCACACTAGTGATACATGTAGCACAAGTTTTTGTATTATGGTTCGCTTATTGGACTGAATCAAAATCGCGACTTTCCCTTATGGGAAGTGAGTGGGGGTTAAGTCCTTATAAGCCCAATATCTTTTGTTTTCCTTTATTGTACTAGTTGGTTTGGGATGAATGTTGGAATCTCCCACTCTATCATCTCTTGTATCTTAATGAAAAATAAATCTTATATTGACTGTGAGCAAGATTTTAGCTGGCATGTTTATAAGCAATATGCAAACATCTCTTATTAAACTGATTTTATGAGATAAATTAGATTCATAAATTTTTTCATACTATCAGAATTTACCACAAAATAAATGAGAGCACACTACTTATCATGTGACAAGAATTAAAAAAATACTAACCTCCATATGAGAGAGAATGTTAAGGAAAAAATATCACATTAATTATATATGGACAAAGTTTTAGACATATTTATAAGTAATTATATGCAAATCCTTCTTATTAAATCGATTTTATAAAATGAGTTACACTCATAAAATTTTTTATATCTTCTAACTATTTTATCTATCTATAATATGGATGATTAAAATAAATAAATAAATATATATATATATATATAACACAATGCCGCGTGTACAATTGTAGTATCTGCAGTTGCTTTGGATTATATATAATGACGAGGGAAAAATTAACAAGCGAGCTAGCTAGTCATTTCATGGCTTTTTCAGGGAAGTAGTGCTGGAACTAGCTAGCATCTAACCTTGACAACCAATTATAATTACTATCTAGCTCGAATATGTCTATAGCTAACGTGAAAGAAGTACAGGGCATGATCTATAAACTCGGTCGAAAAACTTGAAGGCAAAACTCGTTCTAATCATCATGAAAAAGAGAAGTAGGTACATTTAATACTTACAAATTACAGTTGATCATGAGAGACACTCTAGTAGTACAATATAAGGATTTGAATGACATGACAATTGTTGAAGCTTGGAGGTACATGCATAAAACTGATTGGCTCTGACAATTACATCATGTAGTACATGTCTGGCCTGCATGCATATTGTCTTGGCATTCTCACTTCAACTAACTAATTAGATTCAGGTAATTGAGCTATGATCATAAAAAATTAACCCTTCTTTTCTTAATGATAGTTTGTCCATATTCCATAGTTTATAGAATCCATTTGGCAAGGCAATAATTACATGCATTAATGTACTATTAATGTCTGCGCGCCTATTCATAATTTTTAACTTTCGCTAATGTTATATATAACAAGTACATTATTTTTTCTTGTTAATTTCTTCGTTAACAAATAGTCCGATCTAATTAATTGGCCTGCTTTCAAAATCTTCTCATTTATTCAAGATATCTTCTTCTTCTTCTTCTTCTTCTTCTTCTTCTTCTTCTTCTTCTTTTCTTTTTTTGGAGTTAAATATGCAAGAAACACCATCATGTTATATATATATAAGAGGTATTAATTAATTGATGGAGGGCGCAAGCCATGCATATTCTTTATTGATCTGGTCAACATCAATCACTTACTTTAAATCTTCTTCCCCAATATTTCATAATATATGTGTATATTCATGTATCCATATACACATTTATATAATACACACAAACACATTATAAACAAATCACACACTTGATCTTTCTTCCACGATCTGATCCTTGAACTAAAAAATGCCAAAGCTGCTTTGGAGGAACTTCCACCGCTGCTTCTCCAAAATCAAATGCCTGCCCACCATCGAATCCCCACCTTCACCTCCAAACAAAGATGATGATGACAGCCAATATCCCTCACCCACCTCCCACAATACAACATCAATCATCATGATCAACAACTTCAACTCCCTCTACGACACTATTTCCTCCTCCGACGATCCCACCTCCAAATCCCTCACCCACTCCGACTTCTTCTCCTCCTCCGATCATGACTCCGTCGACGACAATACTGCAGTACTAACAGATTCACCTCCCGACTTTGCCACCATCTTCGCCTCCCAGCGATTCTTCTTCTCCACTCCAGGCACCTCCAACTCCATTTTCGAGTCCCTGGACACCAGGCCGCAAGTCCCTGATGACAACGCGTTGGTGATTTCTGGGAGCGTCCAGGTGCCCAAGTACTCGCTAGATCCTTACGTTGATTTCCGGCGCTCAATGCTAGAGATGGTTCAAGCAAGAATTCTCATGGACGAGACAACTGATCAATGCGAATATTTGCACCAGCTTCTATTGTGTTATCTAACATTAAATCCCAAACACACTCACAAGTATATTATTCGCGCTTTCACCGACCTTGTTATTTGTAATTTGTCCTCGTCCCCAACTTCATCGGCCGCAAATCACAGCCGGGAGTCTAAGAACCGCCGGCAGCGATATATTTCACGGCAGTTGCAGGTGTAACATTTATCTTTTTTTTCTTTTTTTATCTAATTTATCTTTTATTTTCACCATAGGAAGAACATGCTGGCGGTTTCTTTTGCTTCTTTTAGGATATTTACTTTGTCTTTGGTGAAAGGGGATAATGTTTCAACTATGAAGACAACGAAAAGATGTATTTGATAATCACAAAAAGCAAGGAGGCGTGGTGGGTTATTAATGTCTCGATGAATGCTATAATTTATGTGTTTTCGTGTTTGTTATGTAAAAAATAATGTGTTTTTTCTTGTTCGGTGTTCCTAGCTTGATTTACAACGGTGAATAATGGTGGCTGAGCAGACAAAAAATGGATAGGGACGATGAGAAATGGTTTTTATTTATTAAACAACATCCGACGTTCGTTCAATATTGTCCTTGTTTAATTTTTGTGGTGGTCCTGGCAACACCTTGGTACGTGCATGCGAATATATATACACACATATATATAGATATTGGAGCGTTTTGCACACATAATCACGAGGAGACTAACGTTGTAGAGCTGCCATGGACGTTGCTTCATTATATATATATATAGGCCAGTAAATTAATATGAATGGGGGATGTGTTTGGAAAGATGAGAATTAGTTGGCGTGATTCTGTAAGCTTTATCTTCATCCAACTGATGATCACCAGTTCATGTAGTATGGGTATATTGTCTAGAAAAGGTGGAATTTTTTGTGATTTCAAACTTCAGCTTTTGATTCTTTCCCCAAAAACCAGTGCTTTTGATCGATATATAAATATATATATCTGAAAATGGTTCTTCATAAATGACATTATTTCCAATCGTTTCAGTATGTAATATTATGTCCAATTAGGTACTTCAAATTTTTTTTATAGAGCCTTTGTCTTTCAAAGCTTTGAAACAAAATTCACAATGTCCAACAGTTGGAGGCGTCAGGTGCAGTCTCCAGTCAGTCTACAATATACTGAGCAAAAGCATTGGAAATCCCGAAATCTTCCTGGCAGAGAAGAGAACAAGATAGGAGGGTGTTAAACAAATGGAAATAGCTCTCGACTACTTTACTCATCCTTTATATAGGACAGAAAACTAGTGAGACAAACAAAACAAAGGGGATCCAAAGAGAGCTTATTAAAGGTTGTTTTTATTAATTATTTGTGAAGTTAGTTGGTTTAGGTGAGGCTAATACCAGACCATTTGTCCTTTAGTGTCTGCATTATTAAACTGAGACATGATTTGGGAACAAGTTAGGCAAATTTGGTGGGATATGAGAGTACCAAATTAACCCAATATTGCCCATGTTTTCTCCGAGTTCTTGCAGAATAAAGGGGCGGCCGTCTGAATTAACTTAATTCTGAGGCTTGTTTTAACTTCAGATTTTTAGTACTATAGATAATTAATTCTGATGAAAAGTGAAGACTGGCATTGAGAAATTGGCTTGAAAAATATTTTAAATATAAATAGATTATACAAAAATAAATTTATAAATTCATATGATTTGATGTGATATGTCATCAAATTGTAGATACATTACTTTTTTATAAAATAGATTTAACAGGTCTCATAAAATTACATCAATTTATTTATTTATTTTTATAGAATAACATTCTCTTTGTTGTATATAATCGTTCTCTAAATGCAGAGCACATGCTAAAAATAAATCAACAAGGAGTAGAGAAAAAATAAAAAGATCAAGCAAAAGTAAAAGACGATTCGGATTCATATGTGAGGCCAAGAGCACAAGTTGGGACAGATGGATCTAAAGAGGTGCGCCCAACTAGAAGAAAATATACGTTCTCATCGAATCCCAACATTTGTCTATGCTAATCTTTTAGTATCAATAGTGGCTGCATCATTGGCAAATTAAAGAATAAGAGAGTGAGACTAGGGAACCAGCTTATGCACGCTTAGGTACTCTAATTCCTAATTATATTTGTGAAGGAAATTTCGGGCATGCATGACTTTAGCTCTTCATTTTCCAGTCGAGAGATTGATCAGTGTTTTGGAGGTGCCTTGTATCAATGAAATTAATTTATTAAATATTAGGCGGTGGCTGATCAGAGGACAGAGATGCATGAATCACCAAAACAACCTGTAAATTATTTCACATCTTGTCGGCAATGACTTGGGATGTTACAACTATAGGTAGTATATGGACTACTGTAGAACCAGGTGGTAAGTAAGTATCACCATCTTACTTTTTCTCAAAATTTGATGGTCACCCTGATTTGAAAAGACTTTAGTTCCATAGTCAAACTGAAAACAAACAGAGATGAACTGGTGATATGACCTCCTAACCCTCCAATTATTGGAGATAATGCAAATATAAACAGTCACAACACGTTCTGATATTAATGTTGGGATTGTCATCTCATCTCCATCCTGATTTTGTTCGATTTAGGATGATTTAGATTGAGATATGAGTTAAATTGAGATAAATTAAAAAAATTAAATAAAATATATTATTATTATTATTATTATTATGTTAAATTGAAATTCAACTCGTCTTCCTTAGACCCCATTAAGGTGAAGACGTGAAATAGCAACTGGTGTACATAACCAACAATGGCATAGTATTTATTTTAAGGAGTGTTAAACAAAATTAAAATAAAATATATAAAATATTTTTATTTTATTTTATTTTATATAATTTTTTATATAATATAGAATAATTTGATAGTAAAATTTATAATAAAAATAAAATACGTTTAATATAACTTATATATTAAAAAAGTATATAATATATCAAGAATATGTCATTATAATAAAAATATATTAAAAATATGATAGAAATCACCTAATTTTTTTTTTATTTTTTTTTATCTATAATAAAAATACGTCATCGTATTATTATATCATTTTATTTTATATGAAATATATTTTATTTTTAAATTAAATTAAATTTTGTAGAGGGAGTCAATACATGATTAAATTAATATTATTTTACTAAATTATAAAAAAATAACTTATTTTATTTTTTTCTTTAAAAAAATATATTATATATTATATATTTTTTATTTTTTATTTATTATTTTATATATTTTTTTTAAAAGAAGTGGAGCCATGGGAAAGGGGGGCCATGGCGCCTCCTGCCCCGTTGGCCCCCCTTCTCCAACGTGGATCTGTGTCACTGGTAACTAATTTGATGTTATGATCAAACATGTTGGGAACTAACATATCTATGGAAGTTTCAAATTCAACTTATTCAAAAACACCAAAAAGAAAAACCAGAGAGCAGGTTTTGACAGTGATTAGGGATAAGTTCCTTCATCTACATACTGTAACCTATCTGTCAAATTTTGTATGCTTCTGCAGTCTGCTGTTTCTCTGTAGCGAAAAGGGTTAGTCTGGAGACTGTTCTGAACCCCAGTTTCGTGGGTATTTTTCCTCGGAAATGGTTTTCTCCGTCCATTTGAATAATATATACTTTGTCTTTTGTGTACTGTGCTGGGCACTTTGCAAACCCCGGTTCTTGTTTTTATGCTTAGAGACAAGGCACATTGCACGCCACATTTTTCAAATTCTTTGTTATTTGTCTTAACCATATACGACCAAATCTACACTGTTAGTCGAGCTGCAATGCAGGAAGAAAAGAAGCGATATTTAGGGATGAAACCCAAAAAAAACCGTCGGTAAATCAGACCGAACCCTTGGTTGAGTTCGGCTGGTTTTAAATCGATTGGGTCCGATATCAATTATATTTTTCTCAAAACTAATCAAAATCGGTCTAATTTCAATTTTCTTTCTTTTTAGATCACAGGACCGGTTCATATCTATTTTTTAATTTTTTATATAATATATAATTTTTATATATAATTATATGTTAAATAAATTTGTATTCTGTGCTAAATTATTAGATAATATAACATTAAGTCTTAAAGTCCTATATAAATAACTATATATTTTATCATTGTACTCTTTAATATTAATAGTTATACTAATACTAGACCGCTATATATTATAATATACTATAATATGGCACTATATATCACTATGGTCTATACAAGTATAATATATTTAATACACTACAATATGTTATCACTATATTATTATATATTAATTATAATATACTATATACATAATATACCAAAAAAATTGAACTAAAATCAATAAAACGGAAGTACCAGTTAAAGGATGTAACTGGTGTGTTATCAGTTCTCCAAATCTCAAAATTGATATATATTAATTTAGTTATAAAATATGTCTAAAATTGGATTGGTTACGCCCCTGATAATATTCAACTCTATCTTTACTACGGTATATTTTTCGGACAGCTAATACTTGTGATTTTCTTTCTCCTACCCTCAATCAGATATGACTATAATGTTGGGTTTGTGGAGACTGATTATGTTGGTATGTTGGCCCAATTTAATGACCTAACTTGAGAAGGATGCATTACGGTTTTGTGGTGGATTTTCAAGATCTGGGACATGGAATGCATGCTTGGGTTGATGATATTTTGCACTATTTGCAATTAGAAAAAGGGTCATGCAGAAGGTTCACTTGACGTGTGTGGGACAAGTGGTTCGAGTGCAATTGTAGTAAAGAGTTCGCTTGACAAGTGGCTCAAGCGAAAGTGCTCAACCCTCTACTCGAACAAATTTGGAGGATAAAAGCAAGGATTGCATGTTTTATAAATCAATTTCAATGAATCACATGAGTTTTATTTTTTATTTTTTTAATTTTATTATGAACTAAATTTTATTTTTTAGAGCGTTGATGCAATCTAGTATTGAACACAATTTATATTCTAAATTATTTTTTATTTTTAATATTTCTATAAGTGAGTATTTAATTTTTATTCTTAATGCTTTAATTTTTTACAAATTATTATTTGATCAATTGAATTACAATGAGACCGAGAGGTGATTTGTTATTTTAGTTCTAAAATTAAACAATATTAGTTGAGTAAAAATAGAGATATTTTACCGCAACTAATATGATTTTTCAAAAAATTAAAAAAACGTAATGAGTCTTCAATTAATTAAATTCTCATAGAGATATGGAATTGTTAGTTGGAAATATTTTAATATTATTCGAGAGAAGATATTGAATAGTTAAAAAAATTTTAATCATCAACATGAGATTATTAGAATTTAATAATTAAGAATAAATTATGTTGAATTTGTTAAGTAAAATCAAATGCTCTAAATCCATTCCTATTATATTTTTTATACACTTAGATTTTAAACTATATTATTTTTTATTTATAGATTTATTTTTATTAAATAGTTTAATTTAATTTAAATAATAAAAACGTTTTACTTATTTTCAAATTTTTAAATAATAATTAATTTAATAAATTTGGATATTCGATGACGTTATTAATCTCTGAATTCGATATCTATTTTTTATAAAACACTCTACTTATTATAATTTTATACGCCTGCAGAAAATTTTATGCGAACACTGCTCTAGTATATATGTTAGCTTCAAAAATATTTGAGTTAAGAAAGAATGACGTGACTTCTTAAAATCAATATTTTATACTTCCAAAACTATATATTGTAAACAGAGAAGATTTTGTCTTTTTCTTTTTCTTGGTATTGTGGGGAAGGGGAGATCGAACCCATGATCTCCAATTTTGGAGATGTGAGACTCGCGCCATCAAGCCACATGCTGTTAGCGTAACATAGGACATTTAAGGACTTTGTAATTGACTACATAAAAAAAAAAGGACTTTGTAATTGACTTACATTTATCTAGGGATGCAAATAAACAAAATTACTTGACAAACTGTTTGAGATTGGCTCGATCAAATTCGGCTCGATTCGTTTATTAATTGAGTCGTTTGTGAATATAAAATTATGATTATATATTAAACTATACGGCTCATATATAACTCTGCATTATTTATATAAGTTTATCTAAACTCGAATAAATTTGCATTTATTATCTAAACTATAGAAAGTAATAAATACTACGTTATGTTTATATAAACTATTCGAACTAATTTTATTTGACAAAACTCATAGATAAAATCATAAAATGTAAAATAAATAACCTGTTTTATTAACAAGAGAAAATGATAGTTCCTAGCAAGAGGCATACATCTTCAAACAATATTTGCCAATTTATCGTTAGAAATTTACTGGGCCGAAATAGCTGTCCCAGAATAGCTTCAAAGACAAGTCCAGAGCTAAGCCCACATAAACCGAAGCCTAATTGCCGAATCAAAGATATAGATAACTGCTGCTGCTACCAGCAATCATATACCAGTCATCCAGACATTGAAAGTTGAAACGCCCGCAGCTCGCAGAAAATGGCGGTTCCGGTGTCCGTACAACTATCGACAACCTCAACCTTCCTTACATCGAAAAAAACCGGTCACCCACTCTCACATGTACGATTCAAACCGCCGCCTGTGGTTCGCCATCTTCTGTCCCACCCCAAACAGAGACCCCTAGCGATCACTCCCACTCAAAGAAGAAACCGGTCCCTCGCAATCAACGCCACCGACGAAACCCGTGAAAGTTCCGAAGCGGAGACTCTGAGCAACCAGGACAGCCCTACGGAACCTGGGACTGAAGCGACCGAGTCGAGCGCCGAATTGGGATCGCAGATTAAGGAGGTAATGCGGCAGAGAAAGGAGGAGGAGGAGGAGGAGAGAGATGGAGGTTTCTGGAGCGGAGTGGCGGAGGAAATTCGGGAGATCGAGTGGCCCGCGTTTGGTAAGGTTTTGGGGACGACGGGTGTCGTGCTGGGAGTGATTGCTGGATCGAGTGTCGTTTTACTAACCGTGAATGCCGTATTGGCTGAGCTCTCCGACCGGGTGTTCGCCGGCAGAGGAGTCCAGGATTTCTTCGGCTGAGAAAGTGAAGATAGAGAGAGAGAGAGGGGGGAGAGAGAGAATGTGAGGCCCAGCCCATGAAAGAAAGGAAGTAGGAAGGCCCTCACTCAAGGATATTCATTCGTTGGCAGAAAAATGGTGTCATGGTGAGTGTAAGAGAGAATGTGGAATAGAGTGTTGCTGGATGATGACAATGTGTAATTCTTGCAACGTTTATATGGACATTTTGGCCATGCTGCTGTATTTTAGAAGAGCTAGTATTTGGTATTCACTTTCTTACTCTTTGAGGTCCTGCTGGATATCTTAAATTTATTTCTCCTTGATAAGAAATAAATCCATTAATTAAAAGAATTTAGATATATAAAAGAGATATCCTGGGGTCGGTCAGGCCCATCCCTCATAAAAACTGCCCGCCGCCTCCGATGGGGATGGGCAACACCATCCATGCTATCGGATCCGACGGATTTTGGCGACTTCACCTCTGTAACGGCAATTTCCAACAACTTCCAACCAAGTTCCGGCAACCTTTAACCTAAAATGGGTTCGTTAGCCGGAATCCGTCGATTTCAATGGCATGAGTGGTGTCGCCCATCGCTATCAGATGCAGCTATATTCAGCAGGGCTGAATTTTCCTTAAAATTATCTTCATTTTATTTTTTATTATTTTTTATTGTATTTTTTATTATGTTTTCTTCATTTTTTTATTATATTTTCTATTGTGTTTTTTTCATTTTATTATTTTTTTATTATATTTATTGTCAAAAAGCAACTAGGCTGCTTTTGTCACTAGGAGCAGCCCGACCGGTCCCCAGCATCAAGGTGACGCAGCCCATGCCATTGGAACGAAGCCGGCCGATGGTGGTGGGCGACACCGCCCATGCCATCGAAACCGGCGGGTTCCGGCAACCTCACCCTTGCAATGGCAATCCCCGACGACCTCCGACAAAATTCCGGCAACTTTAAATCCAAAATAAATCTGTTACCCGTCGATCCCAATGGCATGAGCGGCGTCGCTCACCACCACTAGAAGCGGCGGGCTGTTTTTATGAGGAGATCAGCCCGACCGACTCCGGAAATATCTCAAAAAAGATCTCTGATGTATTACAACTGAAAAAAAAAAAACAAAAACCCTTTTGGTAAACATTGCTCCCCATTCCCAACGATACCCACTCTTAGGACACACTATTTAATCAGCAATGCGAAAAACATCTATCGGCAGTTAAGCTTCAATCGAGCAATGAAATGCTTCGGGCCAATATGAGTTTACGGATTGCTCACTTATAGGAGTGGTGCATGATCCCAGAAGCTCCAAAAAAAAAAATGATCCCAGAAATATAAAGAAGGAAATTATAAACCGACAAAGCTAATTATAAGACATAATTCTGCTCATGCTAAACAATTACATAAGTACCATTTGTATGAATGACAAGCCAGATGCACATTCGTCACACAAAAATCACAAAATGAAATTCAGCATCTCACCATCAGCCTACACCTAGTCTTCAGTACTCAGTAGAAAGCTAGAATTAAAAATGCATGCAACTAGTTCGACAAAATTAAGGCGCAAAAATTACAACACCCATCATTCACTTTCACCCGCAGGGCCAACCAGGACTCCCTGGGAAGAACCTCCCTTCTCGCTACCATCATCCTTAATCTCATCATCAGTCTTTCTGATCCTAATTTTGTACTTGGTCTCCAACTCAGCAATATCCTTTTTCTTCTTTTCCAAGGCCTCATTCAGCCTAGCAATAACCTCCTCAAGCCCCTCTTTATTCCGGTGTACAGCAGGCAACACCTCTTTGATTGTTCTCTCCACCAGAACACCTCCAATCATCCGGTAGCACCGCCTTGCTGGGTCAAGGGGCTCAATAGCATTTATTACCAATGAGTGCTCACTTGCTTCCATCTCTAATTCGGTGATTTTCGAGTAAATTTGATTGAGTTCAGACCTCATGGCAGCATACTTATTTGCTACTGCTTGTTCATTTACTGGTTCATTTGGATCAGCCTCATGTTTGCTGGCCATTATGGTCTACGAATGGGGAAAAATAGAAAGATAAGGACATTACATGGGAATATTCTTCCAGCAAAGCACGGGTACAATCCAGCCATGTAAGCTATTTTTGTAGGTGGAACAGTGAGGTGTCTCTCGGTAATTACATGCAAGTAAGCATAATAAGTATGATGTTTATTCAATAAGAAAAATCTGATTGATTACACTGTCAACGATCAGGGACAGACAATCGAGCAGAAAAGGACTTTATTCCTGAATGCCAACTGGGTTGGCATTTTTACAAGGGAACAAAATTTGAACCTGAAGAAATGAAGGTTCTAGTTGGCAGTTAGCAATTTTGTTAAAAAATTTTGAAAAGGAATCCAAAAAGTGCATATTGTTTTAGAATATGAAAAATTGTCTGAAATATTGGATTCACAATCAAATAATCTGATCATCATTAAGAAAGGTTCTGAGATAGAGGCGTTATATGACTACCAATTTCATTTCTTCTATATCAATAACATCTATTAGTTCTTCTAAGCTTCGTACATGATTGGAATATCAAGAATTTTAGTCATCAACACATTATACTATTAAGTGCAGATTTTTAATTAAAGCAGTTCCATCATGGGCATCTACCTCGTTTCTTTTTTCTTTTCTAATGAGAAGGAAAGCTCACGAGTAACCAAATGAGACGGATGGCTCATGAAACCATCAACTCTGCAACTATTTTTTTGATAAGTAAAAACCATTAACTCCCACAACTATTGGTGCATAAACCATTTACCCCACTACGGTTTTTCAAAATATTTTCCTTCAATCAGTGTGGCAGTAGTCCCAAATTGGTCCCTTTTTATTGCTAAATTCGTGCATAACAAAACACAAGGGATGATTTGAAACTCTTTTTAAAATTATAGGCATTTTAATAAAATGTTTAATTTATGATTACTATCTGAAGTAAATGTGTAGAGTTGAAGTTCCATTATTAGCTAGTAAAACTCATAGACAAGGAAAGGTCTATATAACCACCACCCCCCACCCCCTTTTCCCTCTTTCCTCTTTTTCGTTAACAAAAATAACTGAATCTTGTTCAAGAATTGAAGTTTCCAGTCAATACCTCAACTAACAAGATATGAATACTAAAAGATTAATTGAGTTAAAAAAAAAAACACTTTAATAAAGAAAAAGGATGTTACATTTTTGCACAAAATTTTTACCTCATTCTCAAGCACTACCAAACTTAAAATGCCTATAAGCCACCCTCTACCCCCTGATTTGAAATCTCAATTTCAATTTGTACCACTATCCAAATCAGGCATTAATTTGTATTGAATTGGAAGCACATACGTTGCACAGCTTATAGGATTGTAAATGACTATCATATTCTTTTGAGAGAGAGAGAGACAGAAGGGGGGCAGGCGAGAGGATACCAATATAAGCCAATCACGTTTTCCTCTAAATCCTCACTTCTAAAAATTCTTCCTTCTCCCTTCACATTCCCTCCCCACATCCCCCCCCCCCCCCCCCAACACTCAACTCGTGCCTCCTTAAGGAAAAGAACAAATCTCTCTCTCCCTTTTTTCTCCTCATAATCTCTCCATAGTTTTCCAAGAAAGCTTTAGCCATTCCCAAAAAGTCACAACTCTATTATTCATGACAAATGCTTGGAAAAGGAACAAACCATGGCATTCCACCTTTCCAAGACCATCTGCTCCCTCTTCATTAACACTCTTTGTTTCCTTATGTTCTTCAGTTATATCACAGTGCAACCTTCAAATGCTATCACTACAAGTCTACATCTTCAAATTTCATTTCCCATCTACCCAATCCCACCTTCCAATTGCCTAAAATGTCTCCTACCAGGGCTTCAATGAGTGCAATGATGCTGATAATGCCCATCACAACGAGGCTTGTCAAATTCGTAAACCCCTCTTTGTATTCCATTTCAATTCATTTCCATTTCTATTGGCTCAAACTTTGAAATTCCTCTTAAGTATAGTGAAAGAATCCTTACAGGTTTGGGTTGGAATCCAATAGTGTTGAGCAGCTCATAGAATAACTATGTTTTGTATATGTCCCCATCAATGTGGATTTGGTAACGAGTTCGCATGTATTTGTGATATATTAGAACTTTTTAGTGAAGAACGATTAAGTCTTGGTGAAATGAGGCTTTGATGATCTGTCGTTTCACTGAACTAGGATTTTTGGTTTTTGGAGACTTTGTGACGTACTCTTTTTACAACGAAGGCCAGGGAACTGAGAGAATTTGTGGGGCCGAAATTGTCTGTGGTGTTTTGTGGGAAATTTAATGGTTTTAGCAATAATTTATTTACAGTTTGGAGGTGGCTGCGAGCTCTTTGCATTAAGTTGAGAATACTATTCCACAGCCGCATAGTTAATTAAAAAATTATAGTTAAGGATCAAACTAAGGAATGCGTTGTATTTCACATATAAACTAGCATAGGGCTTCCCAAATTCTCAAGAGTGAAAACCATTACTCTCATTCGTCACTAATACCAAGCAATCCTCACTAATCAGATCATAATCACACTAATTTCTTGGCTATAAAATGTAGCGGCAAGTTCATAGGAAACCAAAACAACTTAATTATTATTATTATTCGAACTCGCGAGTTTAGCGATGCAGATGTGCGGAAGAAAAAGGAGAAGATGAAATAAAAGAAAAAAACATATATTCTGAAGCTTACTGGATAATGGAAAGAAGCATACGAAGAGTTAGAGAGACGTAGAAAGGGTACCTGAGCGATGCAGTCGTGGACCCGTGGAGTCGTGCAGTCGTACCTGAGCGATGTAGTCGTGGAGCAAAGATGCGGTGACTTTGCAAAGTGGCAGCCCCCTTTTAGGTAGCGAAGGGATTCTTCTTTGCGGAAGGCGGACGGTATGCACCGAAAAAATAAATCGCTCAGTTACTTTATTTATTTTATTTTATTTTCTAAAGAAAAGATTTAATTTCATTCTAATAAATCTAAATTATAATTGTGATATAAATATAGAAAAACTTTAAAATATAAGTCAAACTACTCATTTATTTAGAATAACTCCACACATAAATTTTTATTTTGTGATGGACATTGTCTTAACTTTAATGCCTTCTCAAGTAATAAAATCTATAAAGAATTCTATCTCAATTTGTATGAAAGCATGACACTTTGTAAACAAAAAAAAATAACCATCATCCTTAGAGAAGGAAGGGGAATCAAGTTATCAACATCACTATCTTTTAAAGGAGTAAAAATCAACATTATCATCCTCTAAAAAATGAGTGGGACAACCAAATGAAATAATCTTTTCCTTTTTATTATTACTTAACCCAAATAACAACACAAAACAAAGGCAGAAAACACACGACACAAAAGTACAGCAACACAAATCAAGACACGTATGTAGTGGCGCATGTAGAACACGTGCCACGTTAGAAGAGTTCAAACGGAAAATCTTAAAGCCACCGAAGTCAAGGAGCTCAAAAACATCGTGCGTGACAACAACAGAATCTGCTATTAGGAGGTGCGTGGAATTCACGCGTGCATGACTACCCGTGCATATAGAGCACACAATGCTCCATATAGCAAAGCTTTTTGTCGACTAGTAGATCAATGCCAGACGAAATTTCCAATGGGGTGCGTGGTTGTCACTGGCCACCAGAGAGCATTGAAACAAACACTGTATTTGAAACGAAAAAAACCAACACGGCAATACACCCAAAACAGACGGCGATAAGGGAGAGGAGAGGGGGGAGGGGAAGCCCGAACTCCATTACAATGGATCGTTCTCTTAGGTGCACGAGAGAGGTACGATTACGAAAATCATCTCCAGAATTACTAGAGCAAAGGGGTAGTAGTTTTGGTCTTTTTTTTTCGAGATAACGATATAGATACAATTATTTTACCACTCCAAATTATACCATCTAATACAATGTTAATGATTTCATAAAAATAAATAAATAAATAAACATATACAATTAATCCCATAAGTAAGACTGTAATCGAGCTGAGTCAAGTCGAACTTTAGTTTGTCGAGCTCGACTTGATTCAAAATATTCAAGCTCGAGGTCAAATTCGATATTTTTATTTATTGTTTGTTCGAGTTCAACTCGATAAGCTAAATTTTCAATTCGAGCTCAAAGTCGAGTTTGTCCCACAAACGAACTCAAATCGAGTCGAGCTCAAGCTCGAGCTCATTTTTTTTTTTTTTTTGAATAAAATTTAAAATATATAAATAAATTAATAAAAATTAATATTTAATATCTAATTAGTTGAAATTTATTTATCATAAAAATATGTTATATGCTTACATATATTATTAATAAATATACATAATATGATAGTATATATGTATTTCATATATGGTTCCCACGTACTAATATATAAAATTATTAAATTTTATAAATTAATTATTGTACAAATTATAAAATATAATTATGAAATATATTTATTATATAGACATAAGTAATTAGATTACGTACTATATATTTAATTATAAAAGTGATATGCTTATATTATTATCAATACATATATCTTTATACTTAAAAAGCATCTATCTCAATTTGAACAGTAATAAACAGTTTTAATTTTGTTTAACATCTATAATCCAAAATTACCCTTCAGCTAACACACGGCAGCAGACCAACGTTAACATCTATAATCCAAAATTGCCCTTCAGCTAATACACGGCAGCAGACCAACGCACAGATTGAGTCTAGCACAGACCCACGCACGGCTAGACTTCACCGCAGGCTCCCACTGTCGAAATCCATGGCCTTCAACCATCTTCGGTAGCTCCCTGAGTTTCTCGAAACACGCAACTTTTGAAAGGAAAAAAGAGAGCATTTTCAGTGTGATTTGAAACAAGGGTTGACGACCCTTTTAATAAACAAAACTGTTAGTTTGTTTTTGCTCCTTGAATCCCACATGGGAAAGGAGTGGGAGAGGAGGCAGCCCCAAGGCTTATAAAATAAGGCTTGGGCTCCTTGGTTTAATTACACCAGTTAGAAACTTATCTAGTAACTTTTGACTTTAATAAAATTCTTCTATTGTCCTTTTTGTATGTAAAAGGAAGAGAGGTGAAAGTTAGAGTTTTACTAGTGGGAAAATTTTTTGTGGGTGTCGTTGGGGTGAGGAGAAAAATTGTGTGATTGTAACAATTTTTCACATAGTGTATTTTCTTATCTAGGTCTGGTGGCTTTTCTCCTATTTTGGAGTTTTCCACGTAAATTCTTGTGTTGTGTTTATTTTTCTATTTTTCTTATTATTCTATCAAAGTAAATCCTGGTGGGGGAAATTTGGAAGCCCAGATTCCCAACAGTGGTATCAGCGCCACTAGGTTCTTTTTGCAGGGTGGAGTTTTGGTGTGGTAGTGTGAATACGTATGGTCTAAGGAGGTTCTGTCTAGGAGATTGGAAATTTTAAGTGTGTCCGTGACCCTCCAATTTTTTCCTGGGAACCTTGAAATTCTGTTTAGGAAAGATCAGTCTTTCCTGAGAACTTACTTAGTGGGTACTATTCATTTCTACGGTAAAATTCATCGAAGTTATGTCAGGAGGTAGAGTTTCAAATCCTATCAGATTTGATGTGCAGAAATTTGATGGGAGAATCAATTTTGGCTTGTGGCAAGTGCAAGTCAAGGATATTTTGATTCAATCAGGATTACACAAGGTGTTGAAAGGTAGACCAGACCCTGAAGTCAGCAGCGATCCAAGCACTACTGGTAAAACAAATAGCAGATTTGGAATGAGCGATGAAGATTAGGAGGATTTGGATTTGAGAGCGGCAAGTGCAATTCGTCTATGCCTAGCCAAGAATGTTCTTGCAAATGTGCATGGAATATTCACGGCAAAGGGACTTTGGGAAAAACTCGAAAAGTTGTATCAGACGAAGGGTGTCTCGAATCGAGTGTACCTGAATGAGCAATTTCATACACTGCGGATGAGTGGAGGTACGACTATTTTAGATCATCTAAGTGTTCTCAATGGCATTGTCTCTGAGTTATAATCTATTGGAGCTAAAATTGATGATGAGGATCAAGCCTTGAGGCTGATCTGGTCTCTTCTATCTTCCTATGAGCATATGAAGCCTATTTTGATACATGGGAAGGAGAAAATAATTTTTTCAGAGGTTACCAATAAACTTTTTTCTGAAGAAAGAAGGCTAAGTAATGGAAGTAATGGTTCACTTGAGAACTTAGTAATGGTGACAGCTGGTAATTGGAAGAGAAAGAACTCCATGAAAAAGAAAGTAGTCTGTTGGGTGTGTGGACAACCTGAGCACGTCAGAAGAAATTGTCCAAGAGGTGGAGTAGGTTCGGCAAGAGGCTCTAAATCAGTAAATGGAGATACTAATAATGAAACTAATGTCGTGTCTCTCTTTACAAAAGATGATGTCTGTTAAAAGGAGACATGTACATCCTCATGGTATGTCGCTAATCCCAAAATTGCCATGATAGAGGATATGTTAATGTTAGTTGTTCCACAAGTTTGCACACGGGTATTGGTTTGTCATTGATGCAAGATGTGTGGTGGAAATTCATGTCGATGGCTGATGAACTTTTAGGAAAGCCAAACATGGGAGTTGCACCATAATTTTTTAGCAAAATTATTTTCGACATGGGCCGAAGTGAAATGCTTGGAATTGATTTATTTTGAGTGGTTATACTTTTATGGTGGAGCATGATAGCAAAAGCTATGAAAATCCTCATTGTGGTAGAGTGTGGCTGTGGGATCAGTCAAAGTCGCAAGGTGGAGATTGTTAGTTTGTTTTTGCTCCTTGAATCCCACATGGGAAAGGAATGGGAGAGGAGGCAGCCCCAAGGTTTATAAAATAAGGTTTGGGCTCATTGGTTTAATTACACCAGTCAGAAACTTATCTAGTAACTTTTGACTTTAGTAAAATTCTTCTATTGTCTTTTTTGTATGTAAAAGGAAGAGAAGTAAAAGTTAGAGTTTTACTAGTGGGAAAAATTTTTGTGAGGGTCGTTGGGGTGAGGAGAAAAATTGTGTGATTGTAACAATTTTTCACATAATATATTTTCTTCTCTAGGTCCGGTAGTTTTTCTCCTGTTTTAGAGTTTTCCACGTAAATTCTTGTATTGTGTTTATTTCTCTATTTTTCTTATTATTCTGTCAAAAGTAAATCCTGGTGGGAGAATTTGGAAATCCAGATTCCCAACAAATACGAAGCACAGTAACTTGGGTTTTTGAGCTGGAAGACTCACGTGAAACACACCAAGGTTGAGCTAAGACAACTGTGAGATTTTATGGAAGACAATCTTCACTTTTCAAATGAAAAACAGGAAAAATACATTGGGTGGAAACTCATGGTTTGAGATGGAAACCGAGCACGTGATGCACTAATCTGAGAAGAAAAGAGAGGGGAAATGTTCATCAAGGTACCGAGCAACTAATAGAGTAACGTGTGGATGAAAAATCAAAGCAAAAGGCTACGATTTAGGGACTGGAATCATGGGTTGAACAGGGGAAGGAGATAAAGAAGAAATAGATGAATGAGGAGCCGGTTTCGTGCGATAGGAAGAAGATGATCTGGGTTTATTAAACGCATTGAAATGACGCCGTTTGCTACAAAAAAAGGGGCCACGTTGAGTATTTAAAATGTTCTGAGTTCACTTGTGTAAAGACACCAAACGGTGTCATTTGAAGCAAAGAAGGGGCTAGGTTCATGGGCTTTAAGGGCTGGGTTCAATGGATCAAAGCACACTTAATTCAAATACAAATAAAAATCCAATCTAACAAAAACATTAATCTTAATAAGCCCAATTTGAAAATCACTTAAAATAAATTAAATAAAACATATTGAATTAAAAAATAATTACAACACTTTAATTTAATTACCAACCTAATAAAATAAGGAGATTATATTCATGCATTAAAATAAATGCATCATAACAAAATAATAAAAGAAAATGAATTAACTCTCATCTAAACATAGGAATATCTAAATGATAATAATAATAGCAAACTAATAGATCCAATAAAATAAAATGTTCATTGGATAAAGTAAAACACAACAATTTAGACTATAATAAAACTAAAACAAATAAGCTAATAAAATAATAAAGTTAATCATTCAAATGAAATGCCAATAACATCAATTAAATAAACTAACTAGAAACGTTATAATTAAGGCTCACAAATGCTTGTAGCAATAATAAAAATAATATGTAAGATATAAAAAAAAAAGACTATTGCCATACCAATATAAATATCTACTATTTATTTTTTCATCATTAATCTTCAAGTTATGATTCAAAGGCAATAGTAAAGTTTTTTTTTTTAAGCATTATTTTTAGGGGGTTGCCCCTTCTTTTCCATAATTTTTTTGTATAAGCCATTTAGAGAACTCAACCAAAAAGAATTTGAAAAATAAAAACCTATAAATGATGGGCATGATTTAAAAATTTATACAACATACTCTAACTTAACCTGCAAGCATAAATAATTCATAAATTAAGGGCTCTCTCAGATGTTTGGCTGCTTATAATTCATTAAAAGGTGTAAGAAGAACACCTCATGTGAAGTTTGTTAGATTGGAAAAGTAATGAGAGTAATTAGTAGTCACCAAACCTAGAAAACATCTTATTTTGGGATGGGTCTCAAACGAGGAAGCATAAGGGGTGTGGGTGTCGGTATGTGTGTCACAGACTACTCATATGTGATTCAATAATCACATAAGAATGAGCAACAAGAATTTAAGGGCACAAATTATGAATGGATGCATTAAAAAAAATTTAATTACTCAACTTAATAATTTACAATAGGATTTTTTTTTTAATATGTGACTTTAGACATATGTACATGTCTAGGTAGTTTATAAGAAGATGGTAGATAAAAGTTTGCATGACTTAACTAGATAACTACCAATGAGCATTAATGTACAAAATTATACTATTTTTTTAGAAGGACATGAAGGAATAAAATGACTCTTCTTAAACCTTATTTCATATACAGTTATTAAATTTCTATTAAAAAAAAATGTTTCTTAGCTTTGAATATATCCCATACATATAGCTAAGTACCATTATTTCTTAGCTTTTGCTTTGAAGTTTTTTTTAATATATTATCATGTCTTTGAAAATACACTAAATTTCATTTTGGGTTAACAAAGATGGTTCTGGAAGCAATATTAACCCATTAAAAGATACTAATAAACTAGATTTTTTCTCAAAAAGTTATATAATGATGATCACAAGATGAAAAAACTTTGATAATTAGATCAGAAATTATATGATCATATATATGGGTTTCGATGCAATATTCCATTCTCTTATATATATCTATTATATCAATTAGACAAAACAATATTAAATTGTCAATAAATAATATTATAACACTCACCTCATGACCGTTTATCTCTCTTTTATTCATTACTTACATGGCTACTATAGACAAAACTGTAGCATTCACTTAAAAACAAGAATCATGTCATCTAGTAAGGTAAAAAATATTATTACAATAACTCTTCTTCCATTTGATCAAAAGAAGAATGTCTTATCTTCATCAATATCACTGTTGAAACTCAAAAAACCCAAACAGTAAAACATAAGCATTTTTAAGATCCTTGACATATTTGTTAAAAAAGAAAAGAAAGGCCAATCTGGCATACATACAATATTTTACCAGAACCTCTTTGGGCCTACATCATTCATGAACCCACCCAATTATTGTTTTTGCCCAATATACATATATATATATATATATGTATGTATGTTTGAATGTATATCACGCATGTGTATTTACATATATATAAAATATGTTATAATTTTAAATCTACCTGTTAAGTCCAGCTTACTACATTTGTCCTGAATTTTTTTGGCGACAATATTCATAAACCCACCCAATTACTCTTCTTGTATTTTGCCTAATATACACACATACATATAAATTATTGTAACAACTATATGTCACTCATGAACCAAATAAAATTCTAAGCACTACTCCTAGCTAATTAGATGATATAATCCTCTTCTGATTTCATTACCTTTAAGATTATTATTTGATCTAAGCACTACATAGTCTACATTTATATTTGTCACTAAACTTTATATGATATATATTAATATACTTTTAAATCTTTGATAATCAGGTTTTAACTCCAAATTTTTTTATGCAGGAACATTTATCGTATGTTCAAAATATTGCAGCACTATGTTCAAACAAAAAATGAATAATACAACTGGGTACAGACAGAGATCGACTTCAAAAACAATAACAAAAAACTTTAATATTCTCTCCATAAATGCTATGAATGAAGATAATATACCACCTCCAAATGCATAATCTTTAAAACTTTTTGATTGCCATTTCAATGGCAAAGAAAATAAAAATGTTTTATTTCTGAAATTTGCTTGAGTCTATGGTTTGTTTAAATTTATTACTGTTTGAATTGTAAACTAATGAAATATGTTATTCTCATTCACTTTAAGTTTTTTATACTAAATGTTTATATATTTTTTAATTTATTTTATAGTGATGCAGGGTAACGTGCTTCGCACGTTGCATTACTCCTAGTATAACATATATATGTGTACATATTTATTAATATATAAATGAAATTTAATCGATCAAGCTAACAAATCGATTTGAACATAAACGAGCGAATTTTAGTCGAATCGAGTTGAATTTTGTGGAGTATGTATCATTTACTAATCGAGCAGGTATCTACTTTCACGAGCTATTTTATTTTATTTTTTCTACGAATCGAGTTCAATTAAAATTTAATCGAGTGAATACCGAGTGAATTGTCAATTAGTTTAATTCATTTACAACTTTATCTGTAAGGCATATCCTTTCTTTGAAGCCTAACTGTCCTTAAATATAGATATAGATATAGATATATATAATAGAGAGAAAAAGGAAAGCCTAACCGGGCGAAAAAGACGAAAGATATAGGGCTTGTACAATTAAAGCCCTTCTTCTTGCAACATCCGATTCGTTCACATAATATAAAATTTAATATTATATAGGTCTTGTATTTTTTTTTTAATAGAATCGGTAAATTAGTTGATAGTTAATTATTATAATAAAGTTCTGTTATGTGCAATCATTCTTACATATTTGTTTGTACTTTCTACTAGGCCGGTTCATCCAGGTCTCCGGCCTTGCATATTCTTACATATATGCAATCATTCTTACAAATTTTTATATTTTTCAATAATTTTATCACTTTTATCTAAGAAGTTTAAGAAAATTACAAATCCAAAATCCGGATTACTAGATTCAAAATCCGTATGAGAAGATCTACAATTTATACTTATGTTATTGACCAAAATAAATATTTTATATTAAATAAATGACGTAACTAGCCACATTAATAGTGTATACAAAATATGCAAAAAATAATTGAACATAGAACTTTTATATTTCATAAGAATAATATCTAAGTATTTGTTACTCCTTGTAGAAGCTTTAATGAGTGCTAGGATCCGTGCTTGCCGCTCCATGTCCAAGCATGACCTGCATAAGTTGCTCAATCGTAGCTCAATTTCAATCTATTGTTACATATCATAAAATTGTAATTATGTGTTCTTTTGTATAACTCCTGTATGCACGAATTATGCATTTTTCATTTATAACAATAAAATTTCTCTCTTATGAAAAAAAAAAAAAAATCATAGCTCGGTTTCTAAGACCCCCCCCAAAAAAAAAGGGGTAATGCATATGATGGTTATTGACGCCTAGGCTAAAGAACTTTGGTCCAATGTTTGATATTGGTTATAATCATTATTATAAAGTGAATTATTAAGGTTTTGAGAGCCCAGCATCTCAAAACCTTGCATTTATATAATTAACGATGTTTGGACACAATAATTGAACAAGGTCTCAAATTACATTTTTGTTAAAAGGGTATTACTAGTCCAGGAAAGCATGGTGAAATTACACATCACACACTTCAAAACAATCTTTATTGTAGTCCAAGATACAACCCAGATGCCACAACTGTATTTTCTCAAGCCATAATCTATATTGTAGATCAACTTTTAAAAGTTGTGCAGTAGGGAGGTTGCAATAAGCTAAAGGCAGGAAGTGGGGGAGCCAAGATAGATCAAGGCTCAAAAGTCATGCTTTCAGCCTCCCGTCTCACTGATTCAAACAGCACAGACGACAGGTATCTCTCCCCGAAGCTTGGAAAAATCACCTGCATAAGTAAATATATAATGCGAAAATAATATAAGGATAGTTCCAGAAATGCAAACTGAAGTTGGAGAGAGAGAGAGAGAGACCTGCAAACTTCGTATGTATTCAAAATTTAGAGCTAGTTCGGGTAGTAGAGTATTCTTAGAATATTCTATAATTATTTATTATTATTTTTCACTTATTCTTCACAACTATTCAATATTTTATCATTATTTTTTATTCACTATTAAATATTATTATTTAATATTCTATCATTACTTTTTATTATTATTCTTTTACTATTTACAAAATATCTTAAATCACTTTATTATCCAATCACAACATTAACCTTTAACTAATCTAGTCGATAAATTGTGCAAGTTACTGTCATCTGTTATTCCAACTAGTCAATTTAAATGATAGCTTTACTATTCTTCTACCACCATTCTATCACTTTTTTTTTAATGACCGTGATGATCAGTGGCTAGTCTTGATTATTTGATTGAAGGTCATTAATTCATAAAGAGGACATAAATAGGGTTACATCATCAGCCTTAAAGGAATTTTAAAACGAGTAGGAGACCTTTCAAAGATGGCCAAAATCCCATCTTTCATCATGAGTCATGACTCTCGGGTCAAAAAGTGAATGTGCTCCCTGGTGGCGGTACTATTTCTGTTCTCTAGTCAAATTATACAAGGAATTCACCTGACTAGACGTCCACAGATTGCAACAGATGTCTTGTCAAAACTTCTTTTTATACGTAGGTGTCTTGTCAAAACCGAAAGCAACC
This sequence comes from Platycarya strobilacea, assembly GCA_036898215.1. Lineage (NCBI taxonomy): Eukaryota > Viridiplantae > Streptophyta > Magnoliopsida > Fagales > Juglandaceae > Platycarya > Platycarya strobilacea. The sequence goes on along the minus strand of CM072545.1, from coordinate 39,939,354 downwards.
ATTTTCTTTTTATATATATAAACAGCTGATCATAGGAAATTAATATGTTGAATGGGAACGCCAATGCAACTAGAAATTTCTAATAGGCTGATCCTGCTAGAAATTGGACATGAATGATCAAAACTTACAACAATGAGCTTTCCAGCATTCTCTGGTCTCTTAGCAATCTTAATTGCAGCGGCAGCGGCAGCACCAGAAGATATTCCCACCTGGGACAGTTGATCCCACAAGCAAAAGACCAATAAACAAAAAAACCCAAAATAAATAAACAAAATATGAGAAGAGCAACGAAAGTGATTTGTATATGGAGAAGAAAAGGATTCAATATCAATGCCCAAGGTTTAAGCTCATTACTGAACGTTTTAGAAGATTAAGAACTTACAAATAGACCTTCTTTCAGAGCAAGAAGCTTTGCAGTTTCAACTGCTTCTTCACTTGAAATCTGGCAACATTGCAAATGTAACAAATGTGATCAATGAAGTTACAATTACAAATCAGGGGAAAAGCATAACATATGTAACACAAAAATCAGAATTAATAACCGGGAAAGAGATAAAAGTCATTAGAAATTTAGAACTGATTGATAATCTTATAGATTAAAAACAAATAGGAAATGAACACACGTGAAAGTTAAGCATTCTGCTTCAGCAAAATAGTATTCAAAATCATATGAATGACCAACCCAGCCCACATCCACTCATTGGTCTTGTGCTTTACTTTCTTTTTTTTTTTTAGATAGAAGTTAGATTCAAACTACATTATAGTTCCATGAAACGCTGGGTAAAAGATTAGAACTCATATACAGTTTTACAATTATGGTTTACTTGGATCCATCTAAGGAAAGTTTACTTTTATTCCAATTTCAACCATATTATGCATTTCTCCATTTATTTTTTTTATTTTTATGACAAGTCTGTTGCATTCTCAATGATATCCTTGTTAGGCTCAACTGAAAGGCATTCTCAAAACAAAATTCTACTAATGTTTGTAGTCTCTAGCAGGGGCAAATGCAGAACATGGATTAACCTGACTCAGCCCACGAACGCTAACTTGTGGGACAAAGACAACAGAATAACTGTTGTAGGAAGCTTGACATAATTATGAACAATTTTTTTCTTTACTCTATTTTATATATATATATCTAATCTTTCTTTTATGAAGCATAAAAAACAGACAAATCCCATCGGTATCATCAGAATAATAAAATGGAGAAAGATGACCAAGTTGGCAGTGTGAATCAATTGAAGAATAACAACTATGTTGCATTCTGAAACATGTCCATGTTAGGCTCAGCTGAAAGGCATTCTCAAGATAGAATTCCACTAATGTATGTAGTCTCTAGCAGGGGCAAAGGCAGAACATTAATAACCTCACTCAACCCAGGAACATTAACTTGTATAACAAAGACAACAGAAGAACTGTTGTAGGAAGCTTAACATAGTTATGAACGACTTTTTCCTTTATTCTCTTTTTTTATTAACTTTCTTTTATGCAGCATAAAAACAGACAAATACCATTGGTATCATCAGAAAAATGAAATAGAGGAAGATGACCAAGTTGATGGTGTGAATCAATTTAAGAATAACAACTCTGTTGCATTCTAAAACATGTCCATGTTAGGCTCGGCTGAAAGGCGTTCTCAAAACAGAACTCCACTAATGTTTGTAGTCTCTAGCAGGGCAAATGCAGATCATAGATTAACCTCACTCAACCCAGGAACATTAACTTGTAGGACAAACTGTAGTAGGAAGCTTAACATAGTTATGAACGACTGTTATTTCATTCTCTTTTTTTCTTATCTTTATTTTATGCAGCATAAAAAAAAGACAAACCCCATCAGTATTGTCAGAATGAAGACATGGACAAAGATGACCAAGTTGATGGTGAATCAATTTTGGAATACGTTAAGAAGCTTATTTTTCATAAAATTACTCGTTGGACAAGGATGACCAAGTTGATGGTGTGAATCAATTTTGGTTTATGTTAAGAAGCTTATTTTCACATAACCAGAAAGAGAGACACCCAAGTACACAGGCTGCATAGAAGTCCCTAATGCTAATATAATTTGATATCCTACAAATAGCATTAATTCTTTTTCTAGGCTATAGAAGATATTAATTAATCAAAGAATGTGAGCCGTACTTGAACAACTTCATCAACGATGTTGACTTCCAAAACCCCAGGAATGAAACCAGCACCTATCCCTTGAATCTTGTGAGGACCTTAACAGTGGCATGCATAATATATTTAAGTTAGTCAAGATAATCCTATATTCTGTTTCAGAAAAGCAGCATTTCAAGTTCATATTAAATTAAGGAAAAATCTAGAAGCCAAAATAAGCTACAAAAGCTAGAAAAAAAACTCAGCAAGCCATCTTCCTTGTTTTCAGGTATAAGTACATATTATACCTGTAACAACTATAATATTTCAAGGCAGGGGATTCCCAAGCTCAAAGCTTAGAACAGTTATCAACTCGAAATATTGTGCATGTATGAAATGTTTATTATTTTAAAATAACTTCATTGATAGTGGAAGAAATTTAAAAAAAAAAAAAAAAAAAAGATAGATTTTTTTTTAATATCTTTTTTCGTTTATTGAAAAAGCGGTAATTTTGTTTCAAGGGATGGAATGAGTATAAAACTGAAACCTAAATTCCCTTGCTCCCTTTGAAACACCCTGATCATACCACTGGCCTATGGTGGGTAGCTACGTTTTCTTTTTGCACAGAGAGGTAGCTATATTTGAAAAGGTGAAAAAAGAAACTCACTTGCTGACTACATATTAAAAGAAGTGGATCTTTAGAAGAACTTAATAGACATCTATAGAAGAACATTTAGGTTTCACAGTTTAACACACTTTCTTTTCCTTTCTGTCAACTTTCATGACAAATTGATGTCACAACAAAAATGAACATATGTTACACTCTTTAGTGTATGCTCCTTAGGATTTTCCCTGATTGCTATAAAGCAGGAATGAGAAGATTGCAGGTAGCATAAAATCAATAGATACAATTCAGCACAGAACAGTAATTAATTTCATATAACTCACCAGGCTTCCCTCCAGATAGAACAGGGCTTTCAACAGGTTCCACGCCATACAACTAGTACAAAAGAAAGACAATGAGAAACTACTCGTAAGAAAGGAGCAATAGCTACAGAAGAATGTTCTCCACACTAAAACCTAAAGCTAACCTTTATGTTAGGGTTCTGCTCTTTAAGAAATTTACCAGCACCAGTAATGGTACCACCTGTACCTATCCCAGAAACAAATGCATCAATTTTCCCTCCAGAGCCTTTCCATATCTCTGGTCCAGTGGTTTCATAATGTACCTAAACCACAAAATAAAAATCGTTTAACTTTTGCAAACACCCATCTTTGTTTGTTCTGCTGGCTCTCTGCTTTGTCCTCGCTCGATTCAGAGTCTTTCAAATACACCCAATATCCATTCATATCACTAGTTGTGATCTATCATTTAATGATTGACTGCATCCATGGTGGTACTTGACTGATGAACTGTACCTTTGGGTTGGCGGGGTTTTCAAATTGCTGAAGGATGTAGGCATTGGGTGTCTTTGCCAGTATCTCTTCTGCTTTCTGAACAGCCCCTTTCATGCCTTTTGCAGGATCTGTTAGAACCAACTCAGCTCCAAAAGCTCGAAGAATGATTCTTCTTTCAAGGCTCATTGAAGCAGGCATTGTAATGATAAGCTTGTAACCCTTAGCTGCTGCCATGAAGGCTAACCCTATGCCAGTATTACCACTAGTTGGTTCGACGAGGACACTCTTCAGCAATAATTAATATATAATGGCAGAAAGAAAGGGAGATTTGTCAGATAAAAAATCCAACCAAATAAAAGTAACTGATATTTTATCGGTCTAGCGTTGCATGTCACAATCATACTAGCGGAGAAATTGTAGGTTATATAAAAGATATTTAGGAAAATCTGTAAAAGGTCATTATGCACCCAAGATTTTCCACCAAAACAAAAAACAGTTACATAATTCATATTTTTCTTTTATCAAACTAACAATAATCACAAGCATGTTTATATATATATATATATATATAATACAGGCATACTATTGGTTAGTCTTACAAATGGCACATATATCCAGACTCGAGAGTATTTCCAAAGAGTGTCACACATATTTCATCATGCACAATCCTAACCTAAAGGCTTCTTCATAAAAAAATTCAATTAACCTGCCCAGGTGTGATAAGGCCCTTCTCCTCCGCATCAGCAATCATACTATAACCAATCCTGCACATTAGAACACACGAGTCAGTGGCCAGACAAATTAGTGCGACCCCAAAGCTCAAATAAGCATTCTTTCATTTTTCCCCTATTAAGTGTTGTTCAAAGCAAACATTCAGAAATGTCACGACTATGACTAGCGCAAGAAGGAAAATCAGAGAATGAAGAATCAACAAAATATTACATGAACCATACCTGTCCTTCACACTAGAGCAGGGCTCCATCATTTCAAGCTTAGCAGCAATACGAGCAACGCAACCATCCACAATATTATTGAGATAAACCAGTGGTGTCTGGCCAATCAACTGTATATGAAGAAAGAAAGGTGCATATCATAGTTAGCAAATCATTCGAACATAAAAGCATGAGATAATCCTCGACCTGCACAAGTAAACATGCGTAGGAGCAACTTACTCAGTAACAACTGAAGTAAGTTCTCCCACGGATGATTACTTATTAAAAAAAACTTACTTCAGTAACATCATTGGCGATGCCGGACTTTTCAAATGCCATGTTTTCAGTTTGCTGCAATGAGAAAGCGGAGTGAAACCATACCCTAAGGAAAACAAATGTCACAAAATATGGAGCCCTTACTTCTTTGTGCTCCACAATCAGTAATATTGAATCAGAAACATTTGGTTGCAGAGACAGAGTAGGAAACTTGTCGACTTTCCCAAACCTTAAATATTTTATTGATTGGGGACCCAAGAAAGGTCAAAAAGACCTCCACTTGGCAAAACCCAATTCAGCTCTTTTATCTTATTAAGTTATTTGTCAACCCACATTTCTTTCTTTCAGCCAATCAACAAATACCAAAATGCGATTTCAAAGTCCGTCTGTCTCACTTTTTCACAGCTGTCAGGATAGCCATCCAAACAACGGATCAAAGAATCCAAAAAGCATCAACCTTTAGACCTTTCTAAATTACTGAGAAATGCAAAATAATATCCCTTGTTCTTTAATCCTTCCTATAAATCAACTAACGTTTATATTCGATTAATGAATACCGGATAAACCAGAAAAAAATGGAATTTGACTATCTTCATTATTTCGAGAACAAAACCAAATTAGTACTTTAAGAAGACGAAATAACCGTGATCGACGAGAGTTGTGAAGCGAGATACAGGAACTCTAATATGATTATATGAACAGCTTAAAAAACTGAAGGAATAGAGAAAGATAAATCACCTTGAAAAAGGGTCACTGGATACAGGAACTCCAATATGAACAGCTTAAACAAACTGAAGGGATTATGAATCACCTTGACAAAGGGTCGGCAGCCGGAGACTACGTTAGCGTTTTAAATAGTCAAGCATGCACATTTGTCATTTTATATGTCTGTTTCGATCTGACGTAATTTTGAAAATTACATGTATACTATGTTGGGCATAGGGTTTTCCGTAGGGATCACTTGGATGTGCAACTGTGAGGCTGGAAATGAGCCCAAATGAACAAGTTTCGGCTGTAACTGCCAACTTGGGCGGATTGAACCTGACCCGAATCCAGGGCAAATGGGATATAAAACATAATGTACTTGACAAAAAAAGACCAGGGAAAAATAAGCAAAATGGTAATTATCCTGGTAACAATGAGCAAAAATGGTATTGCTCACAGGTCACTGCAACAATTAAAAGTTTCTTTTTTTAAACAAAAAAAAAAATCTATTTTCGAGGATTATTATATTATATTTTTAAAAAAATTATTCTAAACTATGTGAGTAAAAGTAGAAAATATGTATTTATTTCTAAGTATCATTATGAGAATGTATAGTAATTTGGACAATAAAAAATTATATATACATTTCACGAAAGTATTTTATAAAAAAAAAAGTAAATTCTACTAGAAAATCACTTTTTCTTGACGAGATTCACAATATTACAAAAAAAAAAAAAAATTATCCAAGATTTGTATATTTAACACTTGTACTTAAACGACAATATATACACATCGAAGACAACCACGCCTACACCTTATCCTCGTAAGCACCACACACCTCACCCAGAAAAAAACACCCAGTAGTTCCTCCCTGGGACTGCAAAAGCATGGCAACTCTTCACTTCATTCCACCTCCCACCTTCCCTCTGTTCGGACAAAACCATCCGACCAAACTCTCTACTACATTCCAGCTCAACCCCCGGACACGCCCCGGTTCGTGCCGCTTCTTATCGGCTATTGTTAGGTCCTACAAAGTGGTCATCGAGCATGAGGGTGAGGCCACCGAGCTGGAGGTGGAACCGGACGAGACCATTCTAGCCAAGGCAATTGACTCGGGCATGTCCGTCCCACATGACTGCAAGCTCGGCGTATGCATGACTTGCCCGGCACGGCTATTGAGCGGCTCGGTTGATCAGAGTGAAGGTATGCTTAGTGATGATGTGGTGGAGCGCGGTTATGCTCTTTTATGTGTGGCGTATCCACAGTCGGATTGTCACATCAGGACCATTCCTGAGGATGAGCTGCTTTCCTTGCAATTGGCAACAGCTAATGACTAAATTCCCAATTTTGTTACTTGAATATGTATACGTATGTCTACCATATTGGCTTCGGAATATTGTTTAATGGAGTTGGGGGTTGATTTTCTCACTAATGATGATTTTCCTTTGGCACTTTTAGTTGGTATTTTGTGTACTCAACTTGGTTTATATCCCGTTTCTAGTATGTCATTGTTAAGATTGATTGAGTCATCAAAGGAATATCATATGAGACTCTGCCTCTAACCCAGTTAAGTCGAGTGTGGAAACCTCAGCTGGAGCTTGATTGCAACTCGTTCATGGTGTTTAGATTCAGACTTCATAAAACAAAGTCCAATGAGCTTGAGCTAGGTTGGGTCATGGTTGCTTCTTTTGTCACTCCAAACAAACCCATATAGCTTCGTTCGTTTTAACAGTTGAAAAAGAAATTATTCAAGTTAGTAGACAAAAGTTTCATCCAAAGATTATAAAATGTAAAAGTAACCATTTTCACCTGATTCTCTTATATTTAGGATTATTTGAGTTTGAGATCACTCCATAAGAACTGGACAAAGATAATTAATTCAAAAGGGTATAGTGTTAAGTGCTCAATACTACTAATTAATTTAAAAGGGTCTAGTGTTAAGTGCTCAATACTACTAAACATTGGTTTAGGAAATATCATGAAACAATTCCTTAAAAAGGATTGTGGTTACTGTGTCAATTATTGTCTATTGTTGTTTATAAATAACCAAAAAACAAATGGATGTTATAAAACTAAAAAAAAAACTACTACTATTGTAAGAGAAATATAAAAGAAACTCTCTGAAACTTTCTTCCTTCTATATTTTCTTATAAATTTCATTATAACTGAAGTCCATATTTATAGGCGTTGAAATTACTATGCAAGTTACTATACAAATCACTATGCAGATTTTAAAATAATAGTGGTGGAGTCATTCACATAATTTTAGTGGTGGGACACGGACGACTGCCGTCGGCATATAATTCATAACACTCCCTCTTGAATGACCACCCATAAAGAATCTGTCTCGTTAAAACCTTGCCAAGGAAAAACCCAGTGGGAAGAAAAACCAATGGTGAAAGAAAAAGAGTACAGTCTTCTTATGTATCTACAAGTACTTTAAGATTGCCTCATTAAAACCTTGCAAAGGAAAATCCAATGGGATAAAACCTTAGCGAAGGAAAAAGAGTACAATCAGCACAAATTTTCGGGACTTTTACTCCTCTGGAAAGTGCATGACAATAGTTTTTAAGTCTTCACATTTTAATATTCTGCACAATTTTCTTGAATGTCGCAGTTGGTGATGTTTTCGTGAATAAATCTGCCAGATTATCACTTGATCGTATATTTGATATATCCTCCTTTGATTTGAATGATACAAGCAGTATTATCTTCGTATAAAATTGTTGAGTCATTGATCTCAGCCAAATATACTCTCAACTTGTTTCATGAATTGCAATAATTTCTGAGTGATTTGAAGATGAAAAATAACATCTGATTGACATACTTAATAGAAATCTGATATCTGTAGTAATGTTTAAACTCCCCCTGATAATATGCGTTAGTGTTTTAAGTAATAAACAAATATAATTTCAGTATATATAACAAGTTAAGAATTCAAACACGATCTCCAACTAAATAATGCATTAGAGAGAGTATGATAATATTTTCATCTAAAATTTTCTCCCCCTCATTCGGCGTTATTAGGGAGAACTTGTTTATATACGGTGGAAATAACATTGGAAACCATCTATGTATGATAAAAGCTGTAAAAGCTTTGAAGTTTAATATTATCGGTTCGGCGGAAAATCAAATCCGCTTGACATTGTGGACAAACGAGATCTTGAAGAGATTTGAAGGTTTCGGGTTGTTGTTTAAATATAACCAATTTTATCATTGGTTTACTCCAGCAAAAAGATTTCGCATTCCTCATAGATTCAGTTGTTGTTCATCCAGAACGATATTATGTCTGATAGAAATTCTAATGTCCCAAATTTAAACCATGAACCTTTTGTTGAACCCAAGGTTTCAAGTTTCATGTAAATCTACAAATGGATTTTGATGATAACAAATGAATCCAAAGAATAAAGGAGTCTCAAGCTCAAGTTGTCCACACAATATAATCAAGCACATCAAGGAAGCAAGCATGAGTAAGAAGGGAACAAGTTCACATTAAAATTATAGAGTAATGTTGTAAATCTCTTAAAAATTCAAAATTAGGATTAAGGCTCAAAATTAATATTTTATCATAAAGCATTAAAATATATTTTCCACATATGCATGAATATTTTGAAAATTAAATTTGAAAATTTTGAAAGATGATTGATTGTCATCTTTCACATGTGCATGACATGATTAAAGGTTTGAATTTTGAAAATATTAAGAGGATTGATTGTCATCTTTCACATGTGCATGTTTTATTTGAATATTTTTAAAAGTGGTGGATGCTTTTCTTGACTTATGCAAAAGGTAGATGTCTTTATTTGAAAATTTTGAAAAGAAAAGTGTGCTCCTTTTGTCATATGCAAAAAGTAAAAGATTATGTTTGAAATTTTTGAAAAGTAAAGTGTGCTCCTTTTGTCACATGCAAAAAGTAAAAATATTAGATTTGAAATTTTTGAAAAGTGAATGATGATGTTTTTGATATGGGAATCTTTTCAAATTTGAAATTGAAAACTCATTTGCCTATAAATAGCTCACTTGAGTTTTACAAAATTCACAACAAGAACTTACACATCTATTGCTAAGTTTTGCATCATTTCTTCAAAACTCTCATTCTCTCTTTTCTAAAGTTTTGAGCCTTAATTCTTATTCTTGTTGAGAGAGATATAGGTTGCGCTGTATTGTTTCTATCTCACTCATTGAGGAGTGTACTTTGATAGTCTACCTACTACCAACTCTTGTATTTGTAAAAGGGTGTGTATAACCCTTGTGTGTGTAGAAGGTGTTCTACACGGGGAATAGTTAAATCACCAAGTGTGAGGTGATTGGAAGTGTAGAAGGTGTTCTACACGGAGAATAGTTAAATCACCAAGTGTAAGGTGATTGGAAGTGTAGAGGGTGTTCTACACAGATTCTTTGGAGCGGTGCTGCTCAAAGGTGTAATAGGTTTCTATCTCCACCTAAAGGAGATTGAATAGTGGATTTGGGAATCCTCAAGAGGTAGCTTGAGGCAAGGACGTAGGCAGTGGGGCCGAATCTCGTTAACATACTGAGTTTGCTTCTCTCTTACTCTTACTATTTATATTTATTGTTGTTTCATATTTTGTTTATATTTTATATTATATATTTGATTTATAATTGTTATTTTTTTAAATACAACTCAATTCACCCCCCCTCTTGTATTAGTCATCTGGGCAACAATTGGTATCAGAGCTAGTTGACCTGTACTGTTCATACAGGCAGATCATTCATGGGAACTCTCGCTTGTGACTGTGTCACCGAAGCAAGACTCTCCGACCATGGGTGACGGTGCACCGGTAGAGACGGTAGCCGGCTAGTCTGGTAGGTACAGTTGTTAGGTGACATAGGTGCGGCCTATGGTCAGTAACAATTGGTATCAGAGCTAGAGCTCTATTATAAGATTAACTATCTTTTGAGTTAAGATTTTATGGCTAACACTGCAGCTTCATTTGGTGAAGGTCAATCTAGCAGTCGGCCTCCACTCTTTTGCGGAGACAATTACTCATTCTGGAAAGTTAGAATGAGAATATTCCTTCAGGCTCAAGGTCGAGAAATCTGGAAATGTATTGTAAATGGACCTTATATTCCAACAAAAGTGGTTGATGGAGTAAAGGTCAAAAAGGAAGAAGAAGAGTTTAATCGTGAAGACGATAGAATTTATACTTTGAATTTAACTGCTATGAATTTATTATATAATGCTCTCAATGGTAATGAATTTAATAGAGTAATGACTTGTGCTACAGCAAAGGAAATTTGGGATAACTTGGAAGTTACTTATGAAGGAACTTCTCAAGTCAAGGAATCAAAAATTTATATTCTTACTCATGAATATGAAATGTTTAAGATGAATGATGATGAATCTATTTCTAGTATGTACACTCGTTTTACTAACATCATAAACAGTTTGACAGCTCTTGGCAAAATTTATTCCAAAGTGGAGATAGTAAGAAAAATTCTCAACTCTCTACCAAAACGTTGGGAATCAAAAGTGACAGCGATTCTTGAAGCTAGAGACCTCAAGAAGCTCGAAGTGAATGAACTCATCGGGTCACTTATCACCCATGAGTACACATTGAAAAGAGGAGAAGAATAAGGAAAGTCAAAGAAGAGCTTGACACTTAAAGCTGTTCCACATGAAAGTGAAAGTGATGAAGATGAGGAAAATGACGACAAAAATGAAGAAGTTACGATGATAACAAGAAGAATTCAGAGGTTCTTAAAGAAAAATAAAACTCCTCCAAGGAAATCTTTCAAAAAGTTTTCCAAGAAAAATTCAGGTAAAAATGACACTTTAATTTGTTATAAATGCAATAAACCTGGTCATATCAAGGCAGATTGTCCTCTGCTAAAGAAAGATCGAAACAAAGTCAAAAAAGTAATGAAAGCTACATGGGATGATGATTCAAGTAGCTCAGATAGTGAAGCAAGTAATGGAGAATCAGCAAATTTTTGTCTTATGGCTAAAGATGACATTGAGGTGTGCATGACGTCTTCCACGAACAAAAATAAATGGTTTTTAGATAGTGGATGTTCAAGACACATGACGGGAGACAAGACTAAGTTCTTTGATCTTAGATCTAAAGAAGAAGGATACGTGACATTTGGAGACAAATCGAAAGGGAAGATCGTGGGAATAGGTAAAATTAGTAATGAGTCTTCTCTTATAATTGAAGATGTTCTACTTGTTGAAAGTTTAAAACATAATCTTTTAAGCATAAGTCAATTATGTAATAAAGGATTTACAGTTACTTTCAAAATGGATAAGTGTATTATATTGAATGATTATGATTGTAATATTTGTTTTATTGCTTTTAGAAGTAACAATGTTTATACAATTGATTTTGAAGAAATTACCTCACAAGATGCGATTTATTTTTCAGCTCAAAATGAAACTAATTGGTTATGGCATAGAAGACTAGGTCATGCCAATATGGAACTTATTTCCAAATTTTTAAAAAATGATCTTGTAAGAGGTTTACCAAAGGTAAATTTTCTTAAAGACAAAATTTGTGATGCATGCCAATTTGGTAAACAAACAAAAACTTCTTTTAAAATCAAGAAATATATTTCCACTACTAGGCCACTGCAATTGATACACATGGATCTTTTTGGACCAAATAGAGTTGCAAGTTTAGGAGGAAAATATTATGCATTTGTTGTTGTTGATGACTTCTCTAGATATACTTGGGTCATCTTTCTTACTCATAAAGATGAGGCACATAATACTTTTACCAAGTTATGCAAGAGAATTCAAAATGAAAAGGGTTATACTATTTCAAGTATCCGAAGTGATAGGGGAAAAAGAGTTTGTTAATAAAAATATTGAAACATTTTGTGATGAAAATGGTTTTGTGCATAATTTTTCTGCTCCTCGAACTCCTCAACAAAATGGGGTAGTAGAAAGGAAAAATAGATCTCTTCAAGAGATGGCAAGAACAATGCTCAATGAGAACAACTTGCCTAGTTATTTTTGGGCTGAAGCGGTAAGTACTGCATGTTATGTTATAAATAGAGTTATGCTAAGGTCTAAATTAGATAAAACCCCCTATGAGCTTTGGAATGAGAAAAAGCCCAACATTTGTTACTTTTATGTATTTGGATGCGAATGTTTAATTTTAAATGACAGAGATAATTTAGGCAAGTTTGATGCAAAATCTGATGAAGGTATCTTTCTCGGGTATTCTACTAATAGTAAAGTTTATAGAGTATTCAATAAAAAGACTTTGACTGTACAAGAATCTATGCATGTAGTATTTGATGAATCTAATTCTCTACTCTCCAAGAAATCTATTGATGAAGAAATAGGAGGTATAAATAATACGGAAAGTCTCAATCTCAACAAAGAGAACACGATAAAGGAAGTCCAACATGGAGATATCAGGAAAGATCATCAAAATTTAATACAAGATGCAACCAAACAGTGGAAATTTATAAAAGATCATCCAGTGGAACAAATTCTGGGGGAACCTTTACGAGGTGTAAGCACTCCATCATCTCTTAGAAATATTTGCAATCATACTGCTTTTCTATCTCAGATTGAACCTAAAAATATTGATGAAGCACTTATTAATGAATCTTGGATTCTAGCTATGCAAGAAGAGCTTAATCAATTTGAAAGAAATGATGTTTGGACACTTGTTCCTAGACCAAAAAATCATACTATTATTGGAACAAAATGGGTTTTTAGAAACAAGAAAGATGAGTCCGGAGTCATTACTAGAAATAAGGCTCGACTTGTAGCCCAAGGTTTCAATCAAGAAGAAGGAATCGATTATGATGAGACATATGTACCAGTCGCAAGATTAGAAGCTATTCGAATGCTACTTGCATATGCTTGTTATAAAGATTTCAAACTTTTTCAAATGGATGTTAAAAGTGCTTTCTTAAACGGTTTTATAAATGAAGAGGTATATGTTGAGCAACCTCTAGGTTTTGAAAATCATATTTCTCCAAATCATGTTTTCAAACTCACAAAAGCACTATATGGACTCAAACAAGTTCCTAGAGCGTGGTACGAGAGACTTAGTGGTTTCTTGATTAAAAAAGGCTTTTCAAGAGGAAAAATTGATACAACTATTTTCATTAAATACGAAAATGATGATATTCTTTTGATTCAGATTTATGTTGATGATATAATATTCGGTGCTACTAATGAAAATATGTGCCAAGTTTTTGCTAAGACTATGCAGGAAGAATTTGAAATGAGCATGATGGGAGAGCTTACATTCTTTCTCGGATTGCAAATTAAGCAAGCAAAAAGTGGGACATTCATCAATCAATCGAAATATATTAAGGAATTGCTGAAGAAATTTGGGATGGAAGGTGCTAAGGAAACTGGAACACCAATGAGTCCATCCACTAAACTTGATAAAGATGAAACCGGTAAACCAGTTGACTCGAAGGTATATCGAGGTATGATCGGTAGCTTATTATATTTGACAGCCAGTAGACCAGATATTATGTTTAGTGTGTGCTTATGTGCACGCTTTCAATCATCTCCAAAAGAATCACATTTAATTGCAGTTAAGCGCATTCTTAGATATCTTAGTGGTACAATTAACTTAGGGTTATGGTACCCTAAGCACACATCTTTCGATCTAATCAGCTACACAGATGCAGATTATGCTGGCTGTAAAATAGATCAAAAAAGCACTAGTGGAGCATGTCACTTCTTAGGTCATGCACTAGTTTCTTGGTTTAGTAAAACACAAAATTCTGTTGCACTATCTACTGCTGAGGCAGAATATGTTGCTGCGGGTAGTTGTTGTGCTCAAGTTCTTTACATGAAGCAACAACTTGAGGATTTTAAACTTATGTACAATCACATTCCAATCAAATGTGATAATACAAGTGCTATAAATCTTTCAAAGAATCCAATACAACATTCTCGGACCAAACATATTGAAATTAGATATCATTTTCTTAGAGATCATGTGCAAAAGGGCGATATTGTATTAGAATTCACTAGTACACATGATCAATTGGCAGACATTTTCACAAAACCCCTACCAGAAGATAGACTATGCATGATTAGAAGAGAAATAGGAATGATGCATGCCATGTATATCTGCTAGATACTTTTATTTCATTATCTTAAATGACCTACAGAAACTTGAGACGTTTAGCCTCATCATTCAAATGCATTTGCTCCTCATAAATCATCATGTCATCCTTGTCTAAAGGATTAGGCAATCAAAATGAAGAGGTAAGCAAGGATTTCAAATCTTTATTCTGTTGCTTTAATTCTACTATTTTTTTGTTTGACTCATAAACAATTCATTGAAGTACAGATACAGTCTCGTTAAGCTTCTCAATTTCGCGAGTTTTGGACTGCAACCGAGCAGAAAACGCAACGATAGATGATGAGTATCGAGTTTCGAGACCCACAAGTTCGTAAATGGCGTCATGATCTGATTTATTAGCTAAATCAGTCTCTTGTTGCTTCATGGCACCCACGACATATGTAGAAATAGATTGAGACTGAGGTGAAGGATACCTCAAATCTTGATCAAGAGAAGCACTGAAGGGAATTCTACGAGCCATTGAAAAATTGTAGAATGAGAATGCAAGCAAATTGCAAAGATGAGAAGAAAGCTTGATGCGAAATAGATAAAGCTAAGGATTGCTCTTATAGAAACGGAAATAAGAACAAGACAAACTTACAAATCATGATAATATCTCATTTTTCAGCAACATCAAGCGGATCAAATCTCTGCACCGAATTGCCAGAGCTACGCCTCCAGGTTTTGCAGGTTTTGTCGGGTACGGGTGGTTTCAATTATTCAGCTCTTTACAAAATCTCCTTCCGCACCGAATTACCGAAACTAGGCCTCCAGCCTTTGCAAGTTTTGTCGAACACGTGTGGCTACGCACCGAATTCTCTACAGTCTCTACTAACGCAGCGTTTTATTTATCTATTGGTTATTACAGGAATATATCTTATTGATCTAATTATGATTCCTTTTTAATGATGCCAAAATGGGGAGAAGTTTTAGACTAGAACATTAACATTGTTTAAATCGCTAAACTTGTTATATATGCTTGGAATTATGTTTATAATTTTGCTTGAAAAACTAACGCACATTCTCAGGGGGAGCTTAAGTATTAATACAGGATTCAGGTTCTATCAAGCATTTGTCATCATCAAAAAGGGGGAGATTGTTGAACCCAAGGTTTCAAGTTTCATGTAAATCTACAAATGGATTTTGATGATAACAAATGAATCCAAAGAATAAAGGAGTCTCAAGCTCAAGTTGTCCACACAATATAATCAAGCACATCAAGGAAGCAAGCATGAGTAAGAAGGGAACAAGTTCACATTAAAATCATAGAGTAATGTTGTAAATCTCTTAAAAATTCAAAATTAGGATTAAGGCTCAAAATTAATATTTTATCATAAAGCATTAAAATACATTTTCCACATATGCATGAATATTTTGAAAATTAAATTTGAAAATTTTGAAAGATGATTGATTGTCATCTTTCACATGTGCATGACATGATTAAAGGTTTGAATTTGGAAATATTAAGAGGATTGATTGTCATCTTTCACATGTGCATGTTTTATTTGAATATTTTCAAAAGTGGTGGATGCTTTTCTTGACTTATGCAAAAGGTAGATGTCTTTATTTGAAAATTTTGAAAAGAAAAGTGTGCTCCTTTTGTCATATGCAAAAAGTAAAAGATTATGTTTGAAATTTTTGAAAAGTAAAGTGTGCTCTTTTTGTCACATGCAAAATGTAAAAATATTATATTTGAAATTTTTGAAAAGTGAATGATGATGTTTTTGACATGGGAATCTTTTCAAATTTGAAATTGAAAACTCATTTGTCTATAAATAGCTCACTTGAGTCTTGCAAAATTCACAACAAGAACTTACACATCTATTGCTAAGTTTTGCATCATTTCTTCAAAACTCTCATTCTCTCTTTTCTAAAATTTTGAGCCTTAATTCTTGTTCTTGTTGAGAGAGATATAGGTTGCGCTGTATTGTTTCTATCTCACTCATTGAGGAGTGTACTTTGATAGTCTACCTACTATCAACTCTTGTATTTGTAAAAGGGTGTGTATAACCCTTGTGTGTGTAGAAGGTGTTCTACACGGGGAATAGTTAAATCACCAAGTGTGAGGTGATTAGAAGTGTAGAAGGTGTTCTACACGGGGAATAGTTAAATCACCAAGTGTAAGGTGATTGGAAGTGTAGAGGGTGTTCTACACAGATTCTTTGGAGCGGTGCTGCTCAAATGTGTAATAGGTTTCTATCTCCACCTAAAGGAGATTGAATAGTGGATTTGAGAATCCTCAAGAGGTAGCTTGAGGCGAGGACGTAGGGAGTGTGGCCGAACCTCGTTAACATACTGAGTTTGCTTCTCTCTTACTCTTACTATTTATATTTATTGTTGTTTCATATTTTGTTTATATTTTATATTATATATTTGATTTATAATTGTTATTTTTTTAAATACAACTCAATTCACCCCCCCTCTTGTGTTAGTCATCTGGGTAACACCTTTTATACCTCAACCACTTATATTTTCTCCTGAGACTGTAAACACCACGATAGGAGCAGAGATATATCTATCTAGTAAATCTGATCCTGAAATTGTTGCAGCATCAAGAACCCTCAGTGCTCAATATGCTGCTTCTCTTACAATCATGTCTCAGAGGCTACTGGCGAGAACGAGTGAGGTTGATCATCTTAAAAATCAAATATCTGAGTTGCATCAAACGCTTGCAATTAAAGATAGAAAAAATAAATATTTAAAACAAGAAAACAAGAAGCTGAAGAAACTTGTAGACTGGTATTCTCGTGACCTGAAAACACGAGTAGAAGAGCTGGAACGAAAGAGAGTTCAGATACAAAGTCAACAACAGCAGCTAACGGCAGAGGTTCAGCGTTTACAATAAAATAGGGATAGCTGTAATCAATCTCGCTGACTTTTGAAATTATGCATCCAGCATATCTTGTAAAGTGAGATTTGAAGAGATGATGGTTTGTCTTATTCTTATTTCCATTTCTATAAGAACCGTCTTTAGTTTCATTTAGTACACATCAAATTTTCTTCTCATATCTATAATTCATCTGTATTTGTATTCTTATTCTACAAATTTTCAATGGCTCATTAATTTTCTTTTACTATTTCTCACGATCAACATATGAGGTATCATTCACCTCAATTACAAGTTGATCCTGCATCTTCCGCAGGTGCCATGTTGCAGCAAGCAAATGATCTGGCTAATAAGTCAGATCGTGAAGCTGTTTATGAGCTGGTGACTCTCGGCACCCGATACTCCTCCTCTATTGTTGGATTTTCCAACCGATTACAATCCAAAAATCGTGAGATTGAGGAGTTTAACGAAAAGGTTTTCGTAGTTCAACGACTTGTTCAAGAGTCTGATAGAAAAATTGCAAACTTAAAGTAAGAAAATAAGGATTTAAAATCCTTACTTGCCTCTTCATTTCGATTGCCTAATCCTTTAGATAAGAATGGTATGTTGCTTTATGAAAAGCAAATGCATTTGAGAGATGAGGCTAGAAGTCTCAAATTCTTGTAACTCATATATGAATTGAATAATAAGATTTTTCCTTTTCAAATGCATTCCTTGAATTTATAACAACCCTTGTAATCTTTTCAAGAGTTCTAATAAGGTAAATCATCAACGTAACTGCAATAATGGCAAATCCGAATTTTGATAAAATACATGGACATATAGAATTATTCTTAAATCCTTCTTTCAATAGATACTTGTTGATTCAATTACACTACATGTGTCCGGATTGCTTTAATCCATATAAAGATCTTTGAAACTTTATAAAGTACATACTCCTAAATGTACTTGGATTAGATGCTTCAAGTATTGTAAATATTTATATATGTAATGATCTAATGATCCTTATAAATATGCAGGGACCACATTCATTAACTACATATCTAATTCTTTTGTAATAACCAAATCGATTAAAAATATGAATGTGATTGCATTCATAACAAGGAAATATGTTTTCTCATAATTGCTCGGGTTTCTACAGGAAACCTTGTGCGACAAATTATACCGCATAATTTCATTTCGCATTACGCTTTCGTATAAATACTCACTTATATCTGACAAATATTACACCCTTTGGTGTTTGGACAACAGGTCCAAATGCATCTCGCTTCACTAGCGAGTTTAATTCAGTTTTAATAGCTGCTTTCCATTTTGGCCAATCATTTCTACGTCGACATTCTTCGACGATTTTTGGCTTACTTTCTTCATTACTTCTGGTAATATCAAGTGTTATCATATATGTTGTCGACAACAGTTTTATTTCTATCCATAAATATTTCAGTACTCATGAAATGTATTGAGATCTCATTGTTCCTCTCCAGGGGAAAACATTTCATGAAACACCTCTACAGGAGGTTCCTCTTCAGGAAATTTATACTCTTCAGGAGGTTTATACTCTTCAGGAGTTATACTCTTCAGGAGTTACACTCTTCAGGAGTTACCTCTTCAGGAAGTTTCCTCTTCAGGAGGATTATATTTTATACAGAAAATACGGTCTCTTCATGAGCACAGATTTTTATTTTTCTTGTGCACCAATAAGTCTTCAACGCTTCAGGTGTATCTTAGACTCATTTATTGCTGTTTTAACAACTCGTCCTTCAGGAACTTCAATTCTTGCTTAAGCATTAATAGCAGTAATATATGATTTTACAACACCTTTAGTGTCAGTAAATACATCATGTAATTGATTTGCAACACTTTACAGATAGATAATCCTCTGAACTTCTGGTTCACATTTATTTGTAAGAGGATCAAATTTAAACAGGGCTTTATTATCCCAAGTAATTTCTTGTCGTGCTTTGGGCACCGATATTTCATTATTTCAAAACATGATGAAATATTAATAAGCTTATATATAAAAACTTAGTATAAGTAAATCAAGTGCTTGGCCGTACAACAGGTACGTGACTACTGTTTAGTCATATTACATCTATGACAAACATCTTCATCTTTTTATGAAGAATTATTCTGAAGGCCTTTACCCTTCTCTGAATTGGATCACTTCTGGTGATACGATATATTTTTATCATTTTTAGTGTTGTCGCTTTTGGGACCAACACTTCTATAATTTTTCTACCACGTCTACGCCCTTAGTTCCCATTCACTTCTGGGAATTGTGTAAATTCGATATTATTAATAGAACGTAACTGGTGTAAAAACTCATTATTTAGCTCAATCACTAGAAGACAAAACAAAAGTTCAGAATATTTGTTGAACTTTCACTCTCGATATTGCTACTGCAGGAGCACATTCGAGGTATGAAAAATAATGTTTTCTTTTATATATCATCATCAGTGATATTTTCACTGCATAATTTTAATATTGAGCTAATTTTAAAGAGTGCAGAATATTCAATACTACTCTTAAAATATTGCAACTTCATGTGCAATAAATCATAATGATCTTTTGAGAGGATTACATCTTCTAGTGCTTATATCACTCTCTTAATTTATTTCACACAGTAAGATGATTTTTCATCATGAGATACACAGTACGGTCTTTCAGGGACACATGGTTTTCTTCTATGATTGTATCTTTCAAGTTCATCATCATATCCAAATAGATCTCATCAAGAATCTGGATAAATAATATTTTTCAGAAATGTCAATAGTAATAAATCTCAATATTTAACATTATATTACAAAAATAAATCTGTGAATTTAATAAATATATTCACATTATCATGAGAATAAAAATAAAATTTTATCAAGTAATATTCAGCAATATTACCTTTAATATTTATCTCAAGGACTGCAAATAATATATTGAAAAACTTACTTGAAGTAGAAGACCACTAAGTTCAGTATCGGTAGAACCTCGTACTGATAACGTGTTATAAAACTAAAAAGAAAACTACTACTATTGCAAGAGAAATATAAAAGAAACTCTGTAAAACTTTCTTCCTTCTATATTTTCTTATGAATTTCATTACAACTGAAGCCAATATTTATAGGCGTTAAAATTACTATACAAGTTACTATGCAAATCACTATGCAAATCACTATGCAGATTTTAAAATAATAGTGGTGGAGTCATTCACATAATTTTAGTGGTGGGACAGGGACGACTGCCGTCGACATATAATTCATAACACTGGACAATTTTTTGAACAAGTACATGGCTATAGAAGGAAATAAGAATCACAATTTGATCTCATTTTGAAACAAGTAAAGCTCACTCATAATTTTGAGACACGTTTTAATACAAGCTGAACTTGAGCAAATTGATCGTATTAATGATAATGAGAGTGCTGCTGCTCAAAATCTGATAAGTTAAAACAAGTATCGGTAAATTATGGGATTTGAACATCGTGTAATTGCGAAATCATAAAGTTTACACTAATGAAGACACAGATTTATTCATACCAAATCAAGAGACTCAATAAGAACTACTGGAGATGCTCAAAAGCACAAACTGAATATCCGGGTTTCTAGTTTGTAGATAAGGGAGCAGCTTTTTTTAATCTTCTTTGCTTAAGCTTCACCTTCACATTAACGCCAGCATCAATGATAGACTGAAGCACAATATGAAGCTTTCCCTCCAATCTATCCCCCTTCCTTGGCGTGTAAACCACATCATGAATGTCATCAGCCAATGCTCTCTGAGCCAGAACTGAACCCACAGCAGCACAAGCAGTGGCATTCCTAGTTGAAGCCAGATCAAACTTCATATCCTTGGAAATGGAATGTGCCACAACCACCACCTTACTCGTCGCCCGGTGAATCACACAGGCACGAACAGAAGCCTTGGATATGTAAATGTCCAGGCAAAAGGGTTCGTGGTAAGGACCGGTAAGTTGGTTGAAAGTAGGAGTCCTCATCTTCTTCTTCCCATCATAGAAGCTCTCCACTTCGTCAAGCGGAGACGTATAACATTTGTTATTGAAAACCTTAGGAGGAATTTCACCTCTGGAGGACGAACTAGGGCTCTTGTTATCCTTCTTCTCAACTTTTTTTCTTTCATTTTGATCATCCTTTTTCTTTGAAGATTTCCTCCGATGGAAGTCAAAGCTGTACTCTTCAAATTCCTTGGAGTCCCGGTCAAGTTTATAGAACAGATTGCCCCGAATTCTCATGTTATCAATGTCATCAAAATCCGAATCAGCTTCAATGGGTGGGGAACTATAATCAACTACCTCATCAACCAGTTCCTCCATGAGCAGGCTCGTTTCAGGGGAAGCCCCATCCGTGCCTCGCCATGCTTGAGCTAAACCGGACGAAACTCGCCAGGCATCATGGTCTACAAGCTCAATATCATAACCACAGGACTGAGCTTTAACATCGGAGAACAACGGAGAGAGATGAAGGCTATCAGAATAGTCAGATGCTGGTACTGAATGTCTGGTTGCTTCATTCTCCTTATCAAGAATTGTTGTGGAGGCGTTGGTGCAGAATCTATACCGTCTTGAAAGAATATGCGAGTTCACCATGGATGCGAAGGCGAAACTTCTTCTCAAGAAACTCATTGTCATGAGACAGGTATAATGCGAACCAAGTTCACTAAAACGAGCGGGAGTTCATAGGAGCAAAGCATCAACCATCTGGTGGGCGACTGTTGCACTTACCAAATACCACCACAAACCCCCCCCCCCCCCCCCCCCCGCGACGTTTACTTTCGTAAATCCGAAAACTTCAATGTAGAGAGCTTTTCAAATCTTTGTCAAAAAATTTTGTTCGTTTACGCTCCGACGGCCTTTGATTAGAGCGACACCCATCACAGACGCTTCTCTCTCCCTATCACGCGCGTGCGAAATGAACGAAGACGGCCGCGTATATATCCATATTTTTTGTCAGGTTTCCCCAATTTTTTTGGTATAATATTATTGCTTCAATTATAATTTAAAATGACCTAATAATTAACTAACAATAATATAGCTCGGCTGAAAAGAACAC
Source organism: Platycarya strobilacea (assembly GCA_036898215.1). Taxonomy (NCBI): domain Eukaryota; kingdom Viridiplantae; phylum Streptophyta; class Magnoliopsida; order Fagales; family Juglandaceae; genus Platycarya; species Platycarya strobilacea. Next base: position 39,917,000 of record CM072545.1, on the reverse strand, counting down.
ACTAGCATGCTCATCAATGTTTTAAATTCTGTATCAGTAGGCAGTTTGATTGAAATAAAATATTTTAATATTAATATTATTTTATATATCGTTTTAAAATAATTTATATATAAATAAATTATATATGTAAATATATATATAAATTTAAATAATCTAATCTAAATTAAAATAACAAAAATAATAAAATAATAAAAAAATTTTAAAAATTTAAAAAAATAATAAAGACCAAAATCCGATATGACTGAAACACAAATATCGATCGGTATTGGCCAATACAATATTTTGGCTAGTATGAAACAACCCTTTGTTTTATATTGGACAACCAGCTGATACGGTATATTTTGACTATATCGATTGGTATGGTATGAAATTTAAAACTATAATTTATTTTGGGTTCCTTAAAATTTTTTCTAAATTTTAATTAAAAGGACACTCTAGAATTTTTTTTTAAAATTTTATTCATCTTTAAAAAATCTCATACATCTCATTCTTTATCATTTCTCTATTCTATTAAAATAATATTCTTTTACTTTCTTTATTACATTTTTTTTATTATTTTATTTTACATCATTAACTATTCTCAATAAAATATATTTAAAAATTGATTTAGGAATGAATAATAACTTTCTAAATATAGTCATTATAGCACTCCTAAACCAGCTCCTATTATGGAGATTCGGATGTGAGTTAGTTTTTAGATAAAATTCTAAAATAAACCCTATAATTTAGGGAGGAAAGACTTTTGATCAGCCCTATATAGATGCTTATATGAAGTCCCACCTCCAATGGCTAATTTGGCTATTTGAAAACAAAAATTAACGAACAAAGACAACTACCACATAATAATATACTTGTGCACTCATTTGCTCTTATTTATTACCAAGTATCTGAGCCATCTATTGTAATTTCTATAAGTCGCATACGCGTTTATTTTTCGCTAACAGATGTGAAAATAAAACTTACCCCCGATCGGCTTCAAGGTTTTTTATCTTAGAACTATTATATTCTATTATGTAATAAAAATAACGATTGAATCCATGAGAATCTACAAAGGTTTAAAAAATTCGTCATCCAAGTTTCACACGTGTATTACAAGAAGCAATACTTGAATTGTTGGTTACACCCACATCAAATTATAAAGGATACTACCCGTTCATAATCTTCGTAAACAACGGCACACAATCATCTTAGCTGGGTGGGGGCCTAGTTATAGCCTGGGTACAGCTCCCAAAGGGAATATAAACAGCACATAAAATGACATTTATTTTCTTAAGGCCAGCCCTAAACTCAAAAGAGCTGGCAACACTTGTTTCCATCTAACGCCCTGTTCCAAAACAATTTTGATATGGAAAGGCATCAACAATGAAGGAAACAGATTTGTGAGCCACATGAAACACCAGCACGTACCCTTTGAGATCGAACCGGTTAGGACACCATGTTATGTCACCCATTAGTCTCCAGCAGAAAAGAAGGCTGAAAAGAGGCTCATATTGAACCAAATACCATCTATTTTCTATTTCAGAGCAGGAATGGAAAAAGAATTTGATTTCAACCAATTATAGACACAGATGGCATTTGTTTCGATGTGAAGCCCGCATGTAAAAGGGGGTGGGAAGGCCAAAACAATAAACAAAGTTTCTACAATTAATCATACGGCATTGCTGTCAAGTCCTTGATGCTGTTTTAAGGCCGTCCTAATTAATTTCCACAGTCACCTAGATCTACCGTCTGATCAACATTAGAAATACAACTTCTCACCATGACAGAGCAAGAAGCAGGACAAAATGTCACCATTAACACACATACATCGCTACCATTAAACGGTTAGTGATTACAGACAAACCATTGAGAAAGTAAATGATATTTTTGGGTCATCATATCAGTGGTTACCATCTTCAAAGGGTAGTCATGTCTATCGGTAGTAAGCCTGCTGATAAGCCGGTGGTGGAATGCCATTCCCATAGCCCGCATATGCTGGATAGTTCATCGGAGCTACAGGGTATGATCCAGCAAGGGGAGGAGGGGCTGCTTCTGGAGAGTAAGCATAGGGATTTGCTGGCGGACTTCTGCTGCCATACATGGGGGGTGGGGAATGGTATTGAGGGACGCCAGTAGGGTACTGACCATGAGAGGGAGACCTGACAAATGTAGGAGCTGCAGGGAAAGAAGAAACATAAGCATTTGTCAAACGGCCAGCCTTGGCAGGAGGCATAGGACCACCATTGTTGGCCCGTGTTCTTTTGTTCGCAGGGACCGCAGCTGGCTTTCTCTTCTCTGTCTTCACCTTCTCTAGCTGTTCAAGGCGTTTCTTGAGGTTTTCTGGAGGGAACTCAGCCTCCAGCTTATACTCTTCAATGCACTTGATAACAGCCCTCAGAGCTGACTGCTCTTTACGTCCAGCTAGTTGCTGCAAAAGTAAAAACAGCAATACCAATTAATCTATGCACATTCGTTATAGTGGGAACAGTGCTCCACCCAACATGGATGGCCTTAAAGTCCTGAAACTAATTGAGTTATATTCCTCCAAATCTCGGCCAGACTTGCATGCATAAAGTCAAGATTGTACATATCCATGAGCAGTGGGCTTTTGAGTGCCATGCTTATTTGGTAGGAGAAATTACTTCTTAGGGTCAAAGGTCATGAATCTGTATACAATGACATGAGCAAAACCAAAGTAATAGAAACCAGACATCTGAAATTAAACAAAGAAAGGTAATCTGGTTTTGCAAATAAGAAAGATAATCTGGTTTTGCAAAAAGAATTCAAAGCTGAAATAATGAAATAATTACCGAAGCTCGGCCAGGGCTACTGGGATCCTCCAAGATGGAAGCTGCAGCTTTCTTTGCATCCTTCAAAAAGGCTTTCAAAAGAGGAACAGGAGGGAACTTATCCACAAGGCCAACTTCATAGGTAAAATGCACTGCATCAAGCTGCTGCCCTCTGCTGATTAATTCTTCAATCATATCTACACACAAAACCACCTCAAAGTATTAAAAGCTCAACTAAACCAGATCACAACACTATTAAAAGTCGTGAGATTATGATATTATGCTTAAAGATATCATAACAACAATCAGCCAATCATACATCAAGTAGGCTCTACCAAACAGATACGGATAATAATCTAGCTTTTACCAACGAGTTATACATAAAAGTATTTGTTGATTATCTTTTCTAATCTATTTAAGCTCTTATTCAATTCCACAAGTTATTATTCATAACAAATAACTACTCATCAATTCAACAGAAAAACAGAGCCAAAGCATTGAACTCGAGACAAATAGCAGGAGTACAAAAGATAAATTTGAAAATCCATATGGCACGAATACTTGTTAGTGTTTGAAATTTGAATGAAAATAAAATAATTCTTTATGCTAGGATGTTAAAAGGTAATATCCCATTCATGCTCTATGATATAAAATATGTACACAGCATACGTTTATATGGATAATAATCTGTCGTGATATGAAGAAAACAGCAAAAAAAATAAGAACAAGAGGAACAACACTGTCAACAATATGATATGCTTTTAACATGAGGATGCGAAGAAAGCTGAAAAAACTTTCATGTTACTGAAATATACACCCCGTCAACCATCAGCGTGCCAAGTTGTCCATAACATAAACCCTTGGCATCCTAAAATTTGTAAAAGACCATCTAGACATTTGCTCCTGAAGTGATTTCGGATTTAACACTGAAAGAATTCATCCATTGTACGTTACTTATCAAAAAATATATATATCATCTATTGGACGTTCCTGTCCAATCCAATCCATCACATTAACTATAACGGATATTCAATGTTATCAATCACAAAAAAGTACCTCTGCTTTCTCCAAAACATCGAAGCTTGTATCGAAACACGAGATCTCAGTTGTCGGAATGCATAAGCAGAACTAAGCGACAGCGCATGAATTACATCCCCTCTCCTCACCCCCCCCCCTCTTTTTGTGTTAAAAAAAAACTAAAAAAAACCCCAACAATACTTGCTCTAAAGGTACATGCTTATGCTGCTGGTGCAAGCCAACTGCCTCAATTATCCCCAGTACTGGATATGATGAAGAACGTAAGGAAAAGTGGAAAAAGTATTTCAAAACAAAAGAAATTTAAGCCTTACAAAAGCTGAGAACATGACCTCTGGAAAAATTTAAAAATGACCTCTGGAAAAGCTGGCTTATGGTTTCCTAACCCAGACCATCGAAATACCCGAGATAAAGAAAACAACAAAATTAAGCAACATAGCATACCGGGCATTTTATCGCCGAGCCCAAGCGAGACCGCGAGCTTCGGCATCTGCTTCCGCCACGCAGACCCCACCACAAGCTTCCTGTACAAACCCACGTCCTCCTCCTTCACAATCCCAAAGGTCACCAAATGCTGCAGGAACGTGTGCACGTCCGGCGTCTTCACATTCTCTATACCACCGCGCTCCTCCAAGCTTGCCTTCCACGCCTCAGCGATGTCCTTGGCGCGTTCCTTCACGCTCGGCGTCACCAGCAGCCTCGACTTCCCGATCACCGGATCCACCACCACCGGTATCAACGACTCCAGCACTAGAACGCAGGCCCAGCCCAAATCGTTCACTCTCTCGCTTTTCTCGACCCTTTTGTCGACAGGAAACACCTCCGATATCGATTCAAGAACGAACTTTGGCGGATCGATGCACTCAGCCAAAGCCAGGGGCATCTGAGCTCTCAACATGTCTAGTTCCTTCTTTTTCCCGGTGATAAACCTCCAAAATCCGAGAGCATCCATTTTCAAGCAAAACGACTTAAGAGTCAGCAAGAAACCGTCGTCGTTATCGACCTCTCCGTTGTCATCGTCATCGGAAGCTCTCTGGAGAACAGAAAACGCGGCCTCTTTACTTGCCTCGAGTTTCTCCAGGGCGATCTCGACGCTGCCTTGGATGGTGACCTCGCGCTTCTCAAGCTCGTTGAGGGAGGCCTTGGTTTCATGGTCTAGGTTAAGGATTTTGTTTCTGATGGCCTCGGATTTCTTCAGGAGGTTCTGCTCCAAGGATGAGAAGTGGTCTGAGAGTTCCTTCCAGAGGAGTGTGCAGCTCGTCATGAGCGAGGTTTGCCGCTGGAACTCATCGAAGCTGGGCGGATTCAACTCCGACAACTCTCCAGGATCGGGGATAGACCCCATGGTTCCGCCGTTGGTTACCGCAATTCAGTACCAGAACGAGCAGCAGCAGAAGCAAATCGAAACCCTAGAAAGGAAAACTAAGGAGAGAGAGAGAGAGAGAGAGAGAGAGAGAGAAAGAGAAAGAGGAGAGAGGAAGAAAGGGAACAAGATAAAGTCAAGTGAGGAGTGAACAAACGGTGACGTGACGTGGACGGAAGGTGGGGAGACACGTGTTATGGCGTCTGAGAAAAAAGTAAGATGCAGGGCTGGCGATAGAGTGCGCATGAGGTGCGTAGGACAAAGAATGGTAAAGTAGGCGTAGTGACGTAAGTTAAGGGCACGTTTGGGATGGGTGGAGTAAAGGACGTACAAGATTAGCTAGAGAGCTTACTTTCGCGGAAACCGAAGTTGGATCAAAAGAGAGAAAAGAGAGGTTAGAGGAGGGAGGGGGAAGAGGGAGCAGAAGCACTGAGCACCACATGGGGTGGAGTCAGATAAAGTGTAAAAGACGTATTTGCCAAGCTTAAGTTAAAAATGTAACATCTTGTACAGAAGCACACCGTATTAATTTTTTTTTTTTTTTTTAATTTAGGAGGATAAGGACAGAGACTTCAGCATGCATGCGCATCACCATGACACCTGACCTCCTCATGTCTTTTAGGCTGGACTCTGTACTCCTAAAAATCTTAGAACCCCAAAGAATCTTTGCAATTTTGAATTCTTAGTATAATTTCTATTAAAAACGAAAAGATGGTATATGAGTAAAGATAATTTTTCTAACAAAAGCTTGTGAACAATAATGGCATTGTAAAAAAAGTAGGAAAAAAAAAGTGGTAATCAATTTCTTAATTCTCATTCATTCATGTTCTATAAAGAAGATTTCGTCTTAAAAAATAAAAATAAATAGTTTGCAAAATTAAGTATACCATGAAACTATTAGTGGTGGCAGTAGAACTTCTGCTATAAGCATTGAAAATGGTGAATGCATTGTAGTTTATTGTCTTGAATTATTTTTTAAAAGAGATTTGTAGTCTACTTTTCAAAACTATTGATAATATAGTAAAAAATAGGTATTAGATGGGGAGGACAATGTTAATTATATAAAAAATATATATACATAATTATATAGTAGGTTACTTTTTTTTTTTTTAATTACGATCCCCTACTTTACACTTGGGTCTACACCCAGTGGGATGCATGTCGATTAACGGCAATCAGAGTATTGTAAATCTAACCAAAACCAAATCAGAGGAGAGAGAGAGGGGAAAAAAACACTATCATAATGTGTATACCCATTGCGAAAATGGAAATGAAAAAGAAAGGTGGGTAAGAGTATAAACGGTCTAATCCGGCTTAGTTTTAGATAAAATTTATAATTAAATTGATATCATAGATTTTGCAAATTTTAAATCAATTACATGCTGATTATCTCTTAAAATTAGTAGTATCAATTTTACCAGTTATGATCTAGCTTTTCAATTTTAAATTAATCTATATTAGTCTATTAGACTATTAATATATATATATATATTAGTATTAGTTAATTTATTATAATAAGTTTAATTTTTTATTATTATGTCGTTAATAATGATAGTATTAGTATACTAATATTAATATTAATAGTATTAATATTACTATTACAGTATTATTATTTCATATATAATTATTTAATATAATACTTTACATATAAACTTAAAAGTATATTATTAATAGAATATAGTATTAGATTATTAATATTAGGTCATAAAATGAAAATTGTAATTAATTTACATTATATATTAATGTATAAAATATTATTTTATATTACATAATATAAAATAATTTAATTTAAAATATATATTATATTGAACTGGTCTAGTCAAGTTTTAAAAAGCTTGAAACAAAAATTAGATTAGTACCAATCAATTTTGACATTATAAAAATTGATCCCGGACATTATCGATCTAAAACTGGACTAATTTCACTAGTTAAACCAGCCAGGTTTAGTTTTTCGATTTTTTCTTATGTCTCTAGAGGAGAGGAGGGTGAGAGCTACAACTTCACCATCCAACAACGACACTCAAAGCGATGAAATTTTCTAGAAAGAATGAAGAGATTCTTTATCTAAAAGTTTTGGAATAGTTGACCCTACTCTACCCTTTTTTTTTTCTAGTTCTAGTCGGTACAATTTGGAATGTTTATTGTATAAAAAATATATCAAAATTTACATATGTTTTTCGTATAGATTTAAAATTTACCAATTTTTAATTTTTAATTTTTTTGCTAGATTTTCACATTTTTAAGTCTGTACGTAATATTAAATATTTTTACCAATAAATTACACTCCACTTACACTTTACATTCAATCTACCCTATATTAAACTCATTAATTATCGAGTCAATTTTGTATTTCTATAAATTCTTCATAAAATTAAAAAATGCCAAGTAATCAGTAAAACTGATCTGGTTGTTACGTTATATGGGCCCAGAGTGCAGAAGAAGAGAAATTGTTTATAAGGGTAGGTAGGAGTTAGAATTGGAGGGTAGAAAATTTAAATAAAAATGGGGAAGGCGGCCCAATTGGCAAGTAAAAAGAGGGTCTGGGTGGGAGGGAGGTTAGAATTTTTACTGAACTTTAAAGCACCCTCACTTGCTTCAAATTAAGATGTATCAGACCTCGGACCTAATTAGAAGGGTAATAATAATGACAATGATTTCATGCATGTTCCATGTCTACTTTTTCAATATTTATATATATATATATTACATCAATATTTTTACAATTTCCACCTATTTAGATGATAATTCCATCCACGCTTGCCCACATTAAAGTGGCAAGTGAATGCTGTAATGAGTACCTGCCAAATATTAGTTACAAAATATACATGCATTAAAAAAATGGGATTTCAAATCTTATTACTTCTCCAATCCATACCATCTGACTTCTCAATATGTAAGATAAATATTTGGTTTTATCATAAAATAAAATTTATAAAGTATTTTATATTGTAAAACTTTTTTTTTTATCTAAAAATATTACAAGTAGACTCGACGGTCTTAAATTTAATTTTGTGAGATCTCTTAAAAAATAATTTGAAAGAGAATGATATTTATAATTCTAAAATACATAAACGCTGTCTGAAAAAGTAATAATTTGAAAGAGAATGATATTTAAAAAGTATGTAAAAACAAAATCTACATAAAAAAAAAAAAAGAGAGATTAATTTCCAATAGTAAATCCTTTTTTTGTTTTTTCTAAACAATTACACAACACTTGAGACATTCAACTATTGTAATTCAACTACTGTACTCAATTTATATATAAGCTCTGAGAGGTGGGCCTATATGCCGTCTACTCAAATTCCTTTCTCTTATATTTATAGGCTCGTTCTTTGCACATGAATTCCTTCCTACTCATCCTGTCTGTTTGCTCTAGAAAATTCATCGCGATTGAAAGCTCTCAGGTTTTGTCGGCCTTGTCATGTTGTCAAATTCATTTACTGCTTTCAGTTTCAGGCCCATAAGAAGTGGTTCACGAAACTCTCACTGAGGCACGCCATGGTCCACTGGGTTTTTATTTTTAACCTTTTCAGACCGATCAGAAATTAAAATCCGATGCATATTTTTTATTTTCTTTTCAAGCATACTTCTCATATTCGCTCTCAACTAAATTGTCGAAACTTTATGTTATGAATCTACTCGGTAAAACTCATCCTTAAAAACCGACTTACGAGAAAATGATGCCTAAGGACTTATAATCTACCAACCAATCACATAATCAATAATCAATGTAAGATTATAACAACCATCGCGCTTCGTAATCGATGTCCATGATGGTCCTGGCACCCACACAGGCTTGCTATCCACTAGGTCTTTCCTAATTCCAAACTAACACTACCATGTCAGCATCACCCCATGCCGCACAATTACAACCATCGCAACATGGCCTTAGAAGTGAGACGATTCTAGTACTATTTGTTATGAATCCACTAGATATAACTCAACATTGAAAACCGACTTACAATGAGAGAGTGCCTAAGAGCTTATAAACCACTAACAAATCTCATACTTGGTCAATGTAGATTCAGAACACTCTATAATCAGAATAAGAGTGAGATATATCTGAGAACATAATAACCTGTAGCTGGAAACATTACACCATTTGACACCAGAGAAAATTCCATTGCATTAACCAACAAGCAGCACCAGCAGTCAACGAGGCTGCATAACTTGTATCTTAAGCAACTGTTGGGCATGTTACATTAAACATTTATCATCAAATGACCAGTTGGCCTAAGGATCAGATTTTCTTGTGCCGCGTGACAATAAATTAGAACACACCACACTACCTTGCATTGTAACCAAGAACCTACATGGAGAGACGTTCCCTCCGAGACTCGATCGTGACTTTCTTCTTCATGTCTAAATCCAATTTATCCAGATCAGAAGCAGTTCCAAGATAACCATAAAAGATCCTCTTCTTCTCGCCCGTCTTCTCATCCACCCGCATAAGGTTTGGGTTCTTCTCGTCGTCCCTGCCAAATGTCAAGGGCTGTACACGAGCCCAAGCCTTGCGTCCATGATTTTCTTTATCAAAGAATTCTGAAAACCGCATTGCCTCCTTAAGGCCTGATTGGTCACCAGAAAACTTCACCAGAGTTATACCCGAATGACCATCTCTCCCATACACAGATTTTGACTTTCCACTCCCAAATCCAAGATCTGAAACATGAATACAAACAATTGAAATAAAAACTTGTCAAAAGGACTTCACTCATAATACAGATAAGGATAATCATGAATACAAACAAGTGCATGATAATGCAGATAAGGATAATCAAGGATAAATATCAAATTAACATGTTATTGAACTAATATCAATGCATCCCAAAACAAGGCAATTCTATTTCCCCAGTGGCGACTTTCAGATTCTCGCTAGAAGAAATCCCAAGGCCCCCAAAATATCTACACTATCAAGTACAATTACAATTTTGCATCCCCAAATATATCTTACAGTTCTCACTGGATGGCTACTGGCTAGATGTCAAAAGACTCCCACATTATGCAAGCACAAACCATATCTCTACTCTATTGATAATTTGATGGTACTTGACAGATCAATAAAGCATAAAAACGAAATACACGGGCAAACATCACCTCCACCATATGATATTTTAAGATGGATAACAAACACAACATTTAGATTCAAGTGAAAAAATATACTACACGAAAAAGTCATAAATAAGAAGAGAAGAGGGAGAAACAAAAGATGCAAATCAAGGCACCATAAAGCATAACGGGATTAGTAAAGTAAACCCAAAGTTTTGAATACCGTTTCGGTTAAGGCATTGGAATGAAATATTTCGATACCGGTATCATTTTAGATATTGTTTTGGAATAGTCATATATAGATAAATTAATCATATATTTATACATTAAATTTCAAAATAATATCAATACAAGTCTTTAAAAAATTAAAATACATATTTATAAAATTCAATAATATTTGTAAGTTCTGAATCTAACTATTAAGAAAATAATTACTCATCTTCATCACGAAAAAGGGGAGTAGGAATTTGATATTCAGTCCTCGAGAAAAGGGAATTAGAAAAAAAAAAGGTCTTTAGATGTGAGAATTAAAATTAAAATTATGAAAATACGTTAAAATACAAAATTCGGCCAGTACACTTAAAACCAGCCAGTACACCGGAAACTGGCCGGTATTTGATCCGGTATGAAACACATATCTCCTCCATATCGGTTACTGTCTCGTACGGTACACGTACTGGTTGGTACCGGTATGATATTCAAAACACTGAGCAAAACTCCCTGAAGACTGACCTTTAACCAATAGCCGGCAAATTTGACAAAACATGAGGAACCAACTGTGCTAGTTAAAAACACGATTTAGAGACCACCATTCGGTTGTGTCTGAACAAACAAAATCTAATTGGATCAATCAGCAACTTCTGATTTTGGAAGCTTCAACTTCCTTGCTTTTGCTTTTTGATCAATGAGTATAAATAAATAATTAGAATCACATTGTAATACACTAGTAGGTCCATTTCATAACACACAACCAGCATCCATTATTACCATAATCCTGGACAAGACTCCAAAACACTCAGCAATGAGAAATTAAGACAACCGCCAAGACCCAATCTACACGAAAGACACTGCTACAGCTGAACTTTGAACTTAGAAAATTTTGTACCAATATCAAGGCAGGGAAGACTAATAAACGTGTAAATCATCAATAGGATCTAGTTTAATATCCTACTTCCACAACACAAACGCATAGTATCTTTTATTGAGATATTCATCAATCAATTCGTGATCTAAGTTATGATTCCTACTACATGATCAGCAAATATATGAAATCTAATATAACCCAACCAGTTCGTGTCATGCTTTTTCTTTAAATTATGCCGACTATTAACATACTTCTTCAGTTAAATGTCTAAGATTGTTTCTCATCTACACCAACAATTGAAATAATAAAAACGCAATCCTACTAAATTCATCCTCAAAACTTTGGGTAACGCTACCCGTTGCTATGCAAGTTACTACTACCATTTCAGCCCTTCCAATGCCACCATGGTAGCAGTACAGGTTTTTCTTGTAGCTCAGCTTCTTCCTCTTTTTACGGTTATACATTAAATAATGACTTTTTACATTAAAAAAATTATTGACAAAGCAAAAGGCATATCCCGACTACACTAAGACATTACTATTAGGAGCTACGTTAACTCTTGCTCAAAAAGGATAATGAGAAGCTTAGCCAATTCTACAATGTTGCAAGTTGAGTTATATGATGTGAGCTCTAGGTATTGGGTCTTGTTGAGCTGCTTTATTTTATTTGATTATAAACATCAGAACCAGTGGTCCGATATGGATTTGTTAATCCTTGTGAAATCACATCAACTCCTCCTGTAGTTAATTCTCACTACAAACTTAATAATCAAAGCCAAGTATGAACTCATGTAAATGTTAACCGATACTTGGAGAGAGCGGAATTGGATCCAACAGATCTGGCAATATAAATTTTGTATAGGTAGTTCCAGCAATATATCAAGGCACTGGGGAATTGAACAGAGAAATGGATCTTTCAAGCATGCCTATAATACCTTTTCCTGCTAAGAATAATCTTACAACTGCAACAGAAAATAAGGCTCTACCATGCTTGACAAGGCAACATAAGCTGGTCCAAGCCCTGCTTAAACCAGTGGTTTTAATTTGTGGTTGGTGGTCTGCCAGTGAATAAAGTATGTTGACCGAACCAAATAGAATGAGAAAATGTTGGGAATGGCACATTCATTTAATGCAAACACACAAAGCAAAAATCAAGACAGACTCAGGCATGAGCAGAAAACAACAGTTCATATATATATATATATATTTGCTAGGTAGAACAGCTCATATATATATAGAATTGAAAGAGGCATGCATACGATACCCCAGATTGTGTGGATTGTGAGTTGGTCTGCAGGCATGCAGTGAGTACATTGATCTCGGCTTTTATAAACAATTAAAAGGAGCTCTAATAGTAACTACATTTGGGCAAAAAAAAAAATACTAATTTTCGATGTATACTTCCTATATACTTGGGCTATGCCTTTTACAATCAGAAAAAACCAAACTTACTAATAAAAAAAAGTAACTACTTTTGGGTTATCTCACATATAGTCACAAAAAACTAGCCCAGCCCCAAGTTAGTAATGCCGTGTTACAAATGGATACTACATAAAGTCGGAAATATTGTTGGTTTGTGACACGTTGGTGTGGTCACATGCTAGCTTCCATATCAGGTATATCAGTATATGCTAGGTTGATCTGGCTAGTACGTTCCCAGATCTAGCTAGCATGTCCCAAATTTGTAACCCTGCAATTGTTTGCTCTCAACTGTCTATAATATCAAACAAAAATTATAAACCACCACCAGAAAAAGAAAGAGGAGGACATAGGGTGCAAAAAGAAAGCAAGAAGGAAAATCATATAATCTTAAAATCACACCATAAGAAATATAGAAGAAACTGCAATTGCTTGCTATCAATCATCTACAATATCATTTATGGGCTCGAACTTGGGCTATTGCTGTAAATTTTAACGGCATGGACCTCCATAATTTTCTCATCTCTAATGCCCCTACCTAGTTAGGGCTCATGTACTTGTAATTGGATTTTTGCCCATTCGTTAATTAATAATACTTGTTTACTTATCAAAAAAAAAATTATGGGCTCAAGATCTAGGCAACTTGATCCCAAATTTGGGTTTTAAGGGGAAGCCTCACCTATATGCGAGGCTTAAGGTCCCCCGTAGGCCATAACACAATTCATATAAATCCAAGTCTTTTTTAATCCACTTTTGAGTTTTGCAGGGGGGTGGAGTCTGGGTGAACTTCATGGAAGTCAACAAGACCATTTAATTGCAACAAACTTAAAAACTGCAAATTTCTACACTGAACGCAGAGATAAATAGTTATTTTGTCCATATTCCAAAGTGAGACTTTAAAGGAAACAAAGAACAGAAAGAAAAAACGCTAGGAAAAAAATGTGTGGCACCAGTAAAAAGCAAGTGCTTCAAGCAACATAAAAAGCTCAACAGTAAGAGATGCAACTCTTAGACATCAACTGAGTACCTACTTGAGCCTTGAATTCTGTTGGTAGAAAATCTCAGCCACCCACTTTAATTTGGGGCCTAGCATAAGTTCAGCATGACAAAAACTTCACCCATAATCACCTTTAGCCATGCATTAACAATTATTAAGTTCTGTAACTAGCCTTACTGCACCCACCCGTATCTTCTAAATCACACCTCTATACATTTCCCTACCTATTTTGAACACCCAGTGTCAACCTCCTTTATGGAAAATGAGTCTGGACCCCATTACCAAGTGAAATCATCCATTGAAAGTCTTGACATCAATCTTTTCTTTTAGCTTGGATCATCAATCTATGAAGCTTCAATAGATTAATTTGGTTTTCTAGAGGGCCTCATAAAACAAAGGCATTCCTCTCTGGCTGGTTTTCCAAATTAAGAGATGCTTGTGACATCTTACTAAAGAAGTATCTAGAATTTCAACTTTTTTAAAGTCACCAATAAGATCTCATAAACTATCTATAAATGAGAGATGATGGGTTGATAGAATAGCGTTGCATGTGGAGAAGGATAGAGAACCATGGATTATTTCTTAGCCCATTGTCAGATAGCTAGCACTATGTGGCATGCATATTTTGGTCTCTTTGGCTAGATTTGAGTGATGCCTAGACGGGTAGCAGATTTACTATCATGTTGTAAAGGAAGGCTTGATAACAATCACAATAGGCTCTACTGGAGCATGACTCTGATATGTTTACTGCAGTAAATATGATGAGAAAGCAGTAATTGAAGCTTTGAAGACATGCAAGGACAACGGAGGATCTCAAAGCTTTTGTTTTAGTACGCTATATTTTTGGATGGTTTATGCCCCCATGGAACTTCCAATGAAGAGTCAGAAATTCCTTAATATTGCATTGTCAGTTATAAAATGACATAATTCAACAATAAGTAGAATTCCGTTCCCTTCAACCGACCAGCCCAACCAAGTTGAAGCGCACACACATTTTTCTCAATAAAAAGTAATAAACTGTACATAGAATTCTTTATAGGAAAAGAAATAAGTATATGCTATTCTACCCCTATACAATCTGTCAAATATTAAGCTAATTGTACAGGAGTAAATCGAGGAATAAGGTGGCTGAAATAGGAAAGAAATATGGACAGCAAAGCTGTCCATTGACATGTAGAGGTAACAGGGCATAAAGATTTATATTCTACAGAATTATCAATTGCCCCAAAAGTTTAAACAGATGGAAATGGTGTATTTAATCATGTCATAGCATTCTAACAAACGTAAACAAATCCTCGTTGAAAATGAAACAAAAGGGAGCCACAGCCAGAAAAGTGATTCAGTACATGAAGGTAATTTACTATAGATTTATAACAATGAGAAGTGATGGACAGACAAGAACAAGGACCAAATATTTGAATAAACAATGAATATATATTTTTTGAATAAACAATGAATATGACAATGAAAACTTCAGGACTATCACAGCATGCATCAATAGAGTTTAATAATGCGGTTAGTAATGTGGTCGCAAACCTTTGAGAACCAAATCCCTACTGAAAATAAATAAATATATCAACTTCAATACCAACACAAACATTTGAAGGTGGTTGAAGTTAGAGTGAGAAGATGAATAATGCATTGCCACAGCAAAAAACACAGTAGAGTGTTCAGATACACATCACAAATTACTGCAAAAGCCAAACTGAATTTGACTAAAATGCATTGCCACAGCAAACAACACAGTTTTTTTTTTTCCCAAAGAGTCCCATTCCAATCTTTCAAACCTTGTGTATGGAGCCTCCATCAAGTATATTATAGCATGGGCGGGGGGTCATTGGCTTATAAGGGTCCACCACCTCCTGTCCAATTTCCTGTCAACGCCCACAGTCGGCACCATGAAACAGATGGATCATGGATCCACCACCATCAATGCAATGCAGAAATTCAGGCAGGATCTTCAAAAATACGTTTCAATTCTCTCTCTACTTAATCCCTACTCTGACCCCCCAAAATACCCTTCTTTTTACCAATAAGCTTATATATTTTTTTTTTTTATAAATCCCAATAGGCTTATAAATATTGCCCAACGATGCAAATTCATAATGATATCTGCAAGTGAACCTGATTAGTGGTTCCTCAAGCAAGCACATCTGAAATAAATCTAAGACTGTCAAAATGAACTTAACTATAAAAAGAGACTTTATATTGGATGTGGCCACAGAACAAATACATTTATTAACAAGTAGCTGTAAAATGAATAAAAAACTGGCATAGAAAAGGGAAACTAAACATAAATACACTCAAAATACCTATAATTGTAGCTACCTATGGTCGAATACACATCCTATTTGTATTGTCCCTAGACGTGGGACTAAAATCAGATGCTTAACAATTCCATTTGTTAAGCATTCTACCATAGACGTGGGACTAAAATCAGATGCATGAATCCGATCTGGATGATCAGAGGCCAACATTTTGCAGGGACATTTCAATACATAGAAAATAATAACAAATAAATGAAAGGGTGCACTATACCTCTAATTTTACCATCCATTGCTTTGTTTCCCAAACCTTCCATGCGCCCATCTTTACCCTTTCCAGTAATTGTATTATGAATTATCACAACAGGTGGCCATATAATCAGATCATCCTGGTTTGCTGCTGCTTCATCAGCAGATAGGAACTGATATGCCTTTGAGTTATCAGGTGGCTTCGAGTGGTTCCACCCCATTAAAACACACAGAGCTTTGTGTAAGCCCAAGTGATCCAGAAGCAAGTCAGCATTATCTGAGTTGTTGTAAGCGTGCATTATGAGACCATGCATGTCCGGAAAATCTTTAGACAACCTGAAATTATGCATATCAAGGGCATTGAAGAAATGATTCAGGGTTTCCTTTCAGATATCCGTATGTGCCCACAAGTTTGAGCTATAAGGGGAATGAAGGCAATGCATTCACCAGTTTAAGGGAATATTCAAGGCATAAGTGAAAAGGTGAGGCTAAAAAATATCGTAGATTAAAGCTAGAAAACAGCATCAATAATATTGGTTGCATTGCTGGAACAACACTACTGAACAATAAATTATTCCCTTATGTATAAAAGAAAAACTAAAAATAATTACAAATGATTTTTATCTCTACACATGGAAAGATCCGTTTCGAAAGTTTCAAAAAATGAAATCAGTTTGACTTTCATTTGCGGGTGATGCCGCCATTTCTGCAGTGACTCGCCTTTTGATGATTTGTGCCTCCAAATCACAGATAAAACAATTTGTGCCTCCAAATGACACCAAATTCAACGTACAATCAAGGTTCATGAACCTTTCAACTGATATGCAAAGTATGTGTATGGATTTAGTTTAATAAGAACCATATGCCATTGTTCTTAAGAGACAGCTCTTGTTTCAGCTCAATTAACAAATAAATAACAATACAACATCATGCCATCCATGAGTCACCAGTACCAAAGTGAATACGACATACATAGAGCTGACAAACTATGAGCCACATAGTATTAAATTAGAAGCATAATCCGAATTTAATACCATGCCCCACTTCATTTGTTATAAACTCCTATGATCCCTAAACTTTTCCAAGTAAAACCATTTTGCTAATTTCACACTATGGAGCTTGGTCTTTTAAAAGATACTGCATCATTGAAAAGAGAAAAAAATAAGGGTAGTTACTTGTCAGCTAGAGACAACAGTATATATCATGAAGAGCTTAACGGTTCTAATTGGAAATGTTTAGGGATCACAGCAACTGATTTGGAACAGTTGTTAATTTTGAGAAAATTAAATCTGTTTAAGGCAAGCATTGCAGCTGAACTGCAACTGGGAAAGTTTGTCTCTCCTACCTTTTTTCTCTCCACACAACTGGTGGTTTCTTTTTTCTTCGTTTTCGTTTCACTACACTTGTTACACTATCATCTCCAATGATGGTGGGCATTTAACAGTATCGTTAGTGAAGCATTTGAACGGGCGCTGCCTCCTATGAAGCATGTCCTGTCAAAGTCGAAGGTCTTTGAGGTAAGGCGAGATGGGCAAGCAGTGCTCATCACAGAGAAAGGGTGGAGGATTGTCAAAACTCTGAGGCTGAGTTTAGACTTCTAGATGGCCATCGAGAGCTTTGAAGGATGGAAACAAGGCTGGGCGCAAGGGTTTCTATTCTGCTCATAGGGATGGAAGTGGTTATACCTTTTAGAGGTGCTTCAATCACTGTGGCCCCTTCATGACATTGGTGGAGTTTTGTGGGAGAGGTTGTCGGAGTTCCATAATCATACCTAGTGATGGGAATGGTATAGGATGGGTGAGGCTCGTGGTGGTGTTGATGGAGGTTGGGAGGGTAGTGCCGTCGAGAGCTAGGTCTACGATTGGGACCATGACGTATAGGGAAGCTTTGAAGCTTCCTCGATAAGTGCAAAATGCAAAGAGGGCAGTCCCTCTTTTGGCAGGTGATCAAAAAGGTGAGGGTGGTAGCAACTGGTCTGTTGGGCTGAAAGAGGAAAATTTTTTTAGGGTGCCAGTTGAAATGCAAGGAAAGCTGGAGGATTTGTCTGTTAATGTAAAAAGGATGATAAGGTGCGTTAAGGCCCGAGGGGCAGGTGGAAGGTGATGTGAGTTTGATCTCGGGCTGTGGCCCACAAATGGAACTCATTAATGCGCTGGTTATTTACGCAAGGCCATAGGCTGAAAGATAAAGCCCAGTCCAGTGCACAGTCGCAACTTAAAGCACCTGGAGATAAGTAGTGGCCAGCCCAAAGGCAAAGAGAAAATGGAAAGCAAGCTTCAATCCAAGGGTAGGCCCATGACCGAGGGAAACCTTACTTGGAGAAAGAAGTCAGGCCACGTAGGTGGCCATCGACGAGTGGGCTCGTAAAGACACCGCTGGCGATGTCTCAAATTGCCTCATTGAAGGCCATTACAGCTTCACTAGGAGCCTTGCCGGCAATAGCAGGCTCGTCGGAGCCAAGGTCCATCGACGCGAGGTGTTCTGCCCTTGTGTGTCACCATCGCCAGTGTGAATCCCTCAGTTCCTACACAGAACAAATCAATGGTGGTTGATGGCTCACCTCCAACGTTGATCTTGTTGCCCAGTTTTCCGAGGACTATCCATGTAGCAGATGCAGCCGTAGGGGACTAAGAGTGACAATATGGGACATGACACGTTAACACGAAGCGAACACAATACGATTAATGTTTAGCCTTAACAGGTTTCGGGTCAAATCGTGCCAACCCGTTAAAACACGATTTAATAACAGGTCAAACCAGTTAAAACACGTTAAGAAATTTGAATTTACTTTGATACCCTTGACCTAAACTTTAAAAACTCCTAATTTAAAATTAGTTTTATACTCTTAAACACTTAGTTATCTCATTTAAGTACTTATTAAAAATCATTAACGAGTTAACCCATTGTTATTTAATATGTTTGAGTTATCATTTTAATATTTTATAATGTGTGGATCATATTTATATATTTATCATATTTTATAGCGTACTACTTATTGAATTGTAATTTTAAAATTGTAATTTATAATTAATTTTTTATGTTTTGTAACTATTATTTAAGTTTTAATATTTGTATAAAATCAATTAGGTTAAACTCAAACGGGTCACTAACGGGTTTACGAGTTGAAAATTGTCAAATCGTGTTGTGTCATATAGTGTCAAAAGTCTTAACGGGTCGTGTCGTGTCAACCATTTATCTTAACGGGTCGTATTATGGTTGAAATTTTTGACACGAAACCCTTAACGGGTCGTGTTTGTGTTGACCCTTTAAGCATTATGCACACACCCTAATACCACACGAATACGACCCGTTGACACGTTTTCATGGGTTAGGCAAAAAAGATTTGCAATCTTGGGGGCCACCAATTCATTCAATGGTATCACACAGTGCGCCGAGATTTTTTGTGCATGTCCAGGTCATTGGAAGATGAAGCTGCTGCAGACAATCAGAGGTCAGGGGAATTTGTGGATAAAGGATCAGATTTGCAACTGGTTACTTGTGAAGGGGAGTGCACTGATGGGGGGGAAGTGGATCCATTATGCATGCTACCGCCTATTGCCAACTCAGATTGGCTATTTAAGAAAGTGGAGGAGCTACAAGTTATGTTTGGGGTGTCTTGTCTAAGATTTGAAGAGCAATTCAGGGCACTTATTGCGGCTATTGAAGATTGTAGATAGAAATCCACCAAGAGAGACAGGGAGCTTAAGCGGCTTCAATGCTCTATAAATTACGATGGCAAGGAGAAGAGTGTGGGAAGAGATAGAACGAATGGAATGGCACTTAACATTGTTTATGAAACCTAAAATCCTATCATGGAATATGCGGGAGCTTAATGATCGCAATAAGCCCCTACGCATAAAATCCTTAGTGCGGACGTGGAATGTTGATGTGGTTTGTTTGCAAGAAACAAAATTGCGGGTAATAGATAGAAGAGTTGTTCATAGTTTGTGGGGTGCTCTTATACGGGTTGGTCTTATTTGGCTTCGACTGGAGCGTCGGGAGGTGTTCCTTTAGGGACAAAAGAGTGGTGGAGATGATACAAGATTGTGTTGGGACTTTCTTGGTTGCTACTTGTTTCAAAAATGGTATGGATGGGGTGGGAGTGGGCTTTCGTCGGCATCTGTAGGCCTAATTTGGATAGAGAGAGGAGGTTGCTATAGGAGGAATTGTCATGTCTATATTGCTCATGGGAGGTGTCGTGGTGTATGGGTGGAGACTTCAACATTACTCGTTTTTCTAGCGAGAGATTGAGGCACCATTGTATTTTTGTGTCTATAGAGAAGTTCGCTGAGCTCTTGTTTGATTTGGATCTTATGGACCTCCCCTTAATTGAAGGCGATTTCAAATGGTCTAATCAATGGGATGATCGAGATTGGATAGGTTTCTTGTCTCTTCTTCTTGGGAAGCACACTATCCAAAACTGGGTCAAAAAATGTTAGTGCGAGTCTGCTCAAATCACTTTCCCATATTGCTAGATTGTGGTGGTATTCACATGGGACACCGGTACTTCAAGTTTGAGAATATGTGGTTAGCAGCTAACGACTTTGTTGACATGGTTCGTGCTTGGTGGTCTTTGTATCAGATCACAAGTGCTCCGAGCTTTATCCTTGCAGGCAAGCTTAAGGTTTTGAAGACGGACCTCAAAAAGTGGAACATGGAAGTTTTTGATTGCATTGACAATCAAAAAACTACTTTAATGAGGGAACTACAAGAGTTGGAGGAGCAAGTGTTTTTTTGTTAAGTAATTGTCTTTATTGAATAAAACTAGGCATTGCCCAAGTACACTGGAAGTAAACAAAATGAAACACCTAGTTACATGAAAAGAAGATAAAAACTCATGAACATTCTCACCTATCAATACAATAGTTGAAAACCACTATAAAAGAGAGAATACAAAAAAACTCCAGATTCCCCCCCCTCCACCCATCCACCCAAAAGTGCGCTCCTTGTTATTAAAGCACCTATTATTTCTTTTTGACAATAGGCATCATTAGGCATAAACGTACCATCCGCCACACCGTTTTTAGATGAGCACTAGAGTGAAACCTATTCCACCACACTCTTAGCCATTATCCAACTCAACCCGACTCTACCAAGAATGCCCACCCACATCTCCCCAGCCACCTCACAATATAGAAGCAAGTGATCTATTGATTCCTCACTTCTTTTGCACATATAGCACCACTCCATGACTACCATGCCTCGCTGGCTTAGATTATCCATTATCAAAATCTTGCCAAGTGCGGTTGTCCAAGTAAAAAAGGCGACTTTAGGTGGCACTAAAGCCTTCCATATACTCTTCCAAAAAAAAAAGTAGACTTCTGTACAGTTAGACCTTATAAAAAGATTTAACCATAAACTTTTTTCTTCCCGTAGGGGTCCACAATATACAATCGCTCCCATTGCCTCCAAGCTTTGCTGAATACAAAAAACTGTAAAAAACTGCCAGCTCATCTATTTCTCAATCCTGAATATTTCTATTAAAAGTGACATTCCAAGTTACCATCCCATTTGCACGACAAAAGCACGTATGAAATTGCCACTTGTTGATTGCCAGCTAAGTTAAAAACAACAAGAAAGACAATGCAAAGAGCGTTCTCCCCACTCCATACATCCGACCAAAAGGGGATACGTGCCCCATCCCCCACCTCGAACTTTAGATATTTTGCAAAGGTGATCCACCCCTTTCTTATGAATTTTCAAATGCTTACTCCATAAGACCCCTTACCCACCTTAGAAACCCCATCTTCCCCACTTACTACCATACTTGATATCAATTACCTCCATCCACAATGAACTCCCATCCATATGGTACCTCCGCAACCACTTCTTTAGTAATGCCTTATTGAAAACAAACAAATTTCGCACCCCCCACCCACCATACAGAATTGGACAGCTCACATTTTACCAACTCACAAGGTGAAATTTGAATTCCTCCCCCATGCCACCCCACAAGAGAGCTCTAAACAATGTTTCTATATGTTTTGCTACACTCACTGGTAAAGGAAAAAGGGAGATAATAGGTGGAAAGATTGGAAATGGTGCTTTCGATGTGTTAATCTCCCTCATTTTTAGAACTGTAATCAAGCCGAGTTTTGACTGCCGAATTCGGCTTGATTAAAAATACTCGAGCCTGAACTCGAGATTTTTATTTATTTTTGTTCGAACTCAACTCGATAAGCTAAAATTTCAGCTCGAGCTCGTCCCACAAACGAACTTGAGACGAGTTGAACACGCACTCGAATTATTATTTTTTTAATTTTTTGAATAAAATTTGAAATTAAATAAATTAAAAATTAATTATCTAATAAAAAATTAATAATTAATATCTAACTAGTTGATATTTATCCATAATAACAATATGTTATATGCTAACATATATCTATTTCATACATAGTTACATGTACTAATATATGAAATTAGTAAATTTTATAAACTAATTATTGTATAAATTATAAAATATAGTTATGAAGTATATTCAATATATAAATATAAGTAATTAGATTACATATTAGATATTTAATTATAAAAGTGCTATTATGAGCAATACAAATATATACACATATGTGTGTATATTTATCAATATATGAATGAACTTTAATTGGTTGACTCAAGTATAAACAAATAAACATTAGTCGAGTTGAGTCGGATTTTGTCGAGTATGTATCATTTACTAATCGAGCGAATATTTGCGTTTACGAGCAAGTTTTTTTTTCCACAAATCGAATCTGATTCGAGTTTAACCAAGCAAGTATCGAACTGGCTGCCGAATAGACTAGTTCATTTATAACTCTGCCCCTTTTGATAAATGTAAACGCTTCCAACCTAATAATCTTGTCTTAATCTTTTCTACCACTCCATCCTAAATACCCTTTGTTTTGAATGATGCCCCCAAAGGGAGTCCAAGATATTTCATAGGTAGACAGACAATTTTACAACCCAATAACTCTGCTAAAGAGGCTATATTACTCGCATCCCCCACCGGAACCAACTCGGACTTCCCCGAATTCACCTTGAGGCCTGAAACAACTTCAAAGCACAACAAAACAGCCCTTGGAGCTTGAATTTGTTCACTTTCAGCACCACAAAAAATAAGCGTGACATCCGCAAATAGCGAATGAGAGATGGAACTGCCAATACCATTGTTGCCAGCTGAAAAACCAGCAAGGAATCCCCCCCTTACGGTCGCCTTCACCATGCGACTCAATGCCTCCATAACAATAACAAAAAGGAAAGGGGATAATGGATCCCCTTGTCTCAAACTCCTTGAAGACTAAAAAAATCCACACGATCTTCCATTTACTAAAATCGAGAACCGAACGGTTGAAGAGATATTTTTAACCCATTCACACCGCCTATCCCCGAAACCACATCTTTTAAGCATATAGAAAAGAAAGTCCAAACTCACATGATCATAAGTTTTTTCCATGTCCAACTTGCAAAGGACTCCTGAGATGCCTTCTCTTAACCGACTATCCAAACACTCATTCGCTATCAAACTGAATCTAAGATTTACCGACTTTGAACGAAAGCATTTTGAGGTTTGGAGATAAATTTGTCCATCACTAAATTCATACGATTACCTAGCATCTTTGATAAGATTTTATAGATCCCGCCCACCAAACTAATCGGCCGGAAACCTTTTAAGTCATTGGCACCAGCAATCTTCGGAATAAGAGCTATAAAAGTGGCGTTGAGTGACCTCTCAAACTTGTGGCTAGAATGAAAAGTATGAAAAATCTGCATCACTTCCTCCTTCACCATATCCCAACACTCTTAAAATAAGAGCTATAAAAGTGGCGTTGGAGGGATAGGTGTTGATGGGAGAATCCTCTGAAGAGATATTGGAGAGAAAGAATGCAATGGTTACTGACTTGGAGATAGTTTTTTGATGGAGGAGATCTCGTGGAGACAAAAATCTAGAGCCTTGTGGTTAAAAAAATAAAACAAATGGTACTAAGTTCTTCCATAAAGTGGCCAACTCACATAGGCAACACAATGCTATTGAGAAAATCACTTCAGGTAACCAAGTCCTCGCCTCTCCCCATAACTTACAGAACATATTGTGAATTTTTATGAGAACCAGCTCACGAAGCCAACATCTTGGAGACTGAAGCTCGATGATTTGTCTTTTGAGTCTGTTGATACGCAAAATAAAAGTTGGTTGGAAAGACCTTTTGAAGAAGACGAGGTTCATAATGCCATTAGCAGTATATGGCTAAAGACAGCGCCCAGGCCAAATGGTTTTTTGAAGGGATTCTTTCAACATTGTTGGGAGGTGGTGAAAACTAATGTTATGCAAGTTTTTATGGAGTTCTATGCCTTCAAAAAGTTTGAAAAATGTCTCAATACGACATTCATGGCCCTTATACCTAAGAAGCATCGTGCAACAGAGATTGAAGACTTCCACCCTATAAGCCTGGTGAGTGGGGTGTGCAAAATTATTTCAAAGGTGCTTGCTAATCGGTTAAGTTTGGTTATGAGGCAAATCATCTCAGAATGCTTTTATTCAAGGTTGACAGATACTTGATTCAGTGCTCATTGCCAATGAATGTTTGAATCATAAGCTAAAGGAGGGCATACTGGGCATTTTGTACAAGCTCGATATGGAAAAAGCTTATAATCATGTAAACTAGGATTTTCTTTTCTGCATGCTTAGGAGATGTGGTTTTGGTGATAGGTGGATTTCATGGATTTGACATTATGTCCCTACGACCTGCTTCTCAGTGTTAGTTAATGGCACCCATGCAGGTTTCTTCAACAGTTCTCGTAGGTTGCGACAAAGGGATCCACTATATCCCTTTCTTTTTGTCATTGTTATGGAAGCGTTTGGTTAGATGGTAAAGGTAGTTGTTAATGGAGGCTTTTTAGCTAGATTCTCAGTGGGTAACGATGTTAATGGATCCATTATGATCTCAGATCTTTTATTTGCAAATGATACTTTCCTCTTTTGTAAAGCGGATCAGGGCCAAATCCAAGCTTTACGAGCCCTTTTGTTATGTTTTAAAGCTATCTCGAGGCTTAAGATCAACCTTAATAAATCTCAGATGGTTGCTATGGGTGTGGTGCCTAACATTGATAGCCTTGCAGCTCTCTTGGGTTGTAAAGTGTCTTCTCTACTTATAAAATACTTAGGACGGGATTGGGGCAACTTTAAAACTAGGGCGATTTGGGATGAGGTCATCAAAAAAGTAAAGAAAAAGTTGGCTGGGTAGAAACGGTTGTATCTATCAAAGGGGGGTGGCTCACTTTGATCAAGAGCACTTTATTGAATCTTCCGACTTATTTCTTATCTCTATTCTCATTGCCTACAGGGGTGGAAAATAGAACTGAGAAACTATTTTGAACATTCCTATGGAGCGATTTGGGAGAGTAACCTAAATTTCATATTGTAAATTGGAATAAAGTTTGTTCTCCAATCTCAGATGGAGGATTGGGGGTGCACAATCTAAAGATATTCAACAAAGCGTTACTGGAAAAATGGTTATAGAGATACCACATAGAGAGGGAGTCGCTGTGGAAGGCAATTATTGATTCTAGATATGGAGGTGCTTGGGGGAGTTTGTGCACTAATGCGGTGAGGGGGAGGCATGGCATGAGTTTGAGGAAGTACATTAAGGAGGTTGGCAATACTTTGAAAACCATATTCGCTTTGAGATTAAAGAAGGCACCAGGATTAGATTCTGGCATGACATTCGATGCAGAGTTCGCTCCTTGGAGCAGGCCTTTCCGGTTCTATATAACATTGCAGATAACAAGGAGGCTATTTTCTCTCTCCTAAAATATTTATCTTCGTACACTTTTCTTTTTGGTTTTCTTTTTCACGCCGGCGGTGAGTGTTTGGTGGCGATTTGTCCATGGATTTGAAACCAAGTGGTGCCGAACGCAATAGTGTACAAGATGGGGCAACGTAGTGAACTGTACATTGACCAAAAGGTGTTCGCATTCAAAAAAGAAAATGAGAGGTGGTGGAGAATCACAAAGCGAAGTGGTAGGGTGATAAAATTTATCTCCGTTGATCCTAAAGCTCTGGGGTGGTTAGTTTTTGCGGTATATGAATGCATGGGGTCATTGGGTCATGCGGTACTAGAACTCGCAGACAAGGGGGTCGGATGCTAGTGGTTCAAAGGGGTGGTAACCACAATGGCAGGTTCTTCTCTATTTCAAAATATGGTCAAGTGAAGAAGAGAGGTATGATTGTGGTGCCGGAAGGCAAGATGGGGGAGGGGTGGAGGAACTTTAGGGTAACATTGAAGGAAATTTTCGCAACCTCCCCTGTTTTGGGACTCAAAACAAAGCAAATGGTGGTAACAAGATGATAAAGGGTGCTGGCGACAGAAACCAAACGACGAAGGAGGTTGGAGGTGATGAAGGAGCAGACAACAAACTTTCGTACATCAAGGCACTCCAACAAAGGGGTCAGATTCGAGCAGCAAAACCCACAATGGCCTTTTCGAAAGGAGGTCAGAACAGCAAGGAAGCTGGCAGGGTGTTGTTGGGGCCGAATGAGGTAACTTGTTTGCAGGTGTTATCCGAAATGGAGGAGAGAATCAGGGCTTTAATGGAAGATATTCTAATGCTAAAACGTTGTGTTAAGAGTCAGGGAATTATATATACGAGATTGGACCCCGACTTGGTTCCAACGGGTTTCGGCCAGGATTTGTCAAATCCAGAGAGAAAGCCTAAGGAAAGGATGTGCCATGTGCTGGGCCCAACGGGCGTCTGGTAGCCTAAGGAGAAGGCTCGAGCCATTACCGATGTCGATATATCGATTTCAGTTCAAGGCTCAAGCCCTTTACCAATCGCACCGATAAGTGTCCTTCTAGTCATCCCTCCGGCACAAAAACTGTCGCCGGAAACCAACGAACACTATGGTATGCTGGAAAATTCATCCTGACAGGAGCTAGAGGATGGGGAGTTAGTGGAGGTCTGCGTCGCTGAAGATGACTCGGAGGAAGATTGTATGCTTACGGTGGTGGTTCTAAGGCCGCCAGAAGGGTGAAGCACTCGTGGGAACTGGTTACATGGAAGGGTGGTGAGGTTGAGGCTTTTGAAGGGGAAGGGCCTTTCGAAACTTCAACAGAGCCGAATGTAGGGCAGCAGGTGGCTCAGGTATGAAACACCGAGGATTACCAACTTGTGATGGACAAGAGATGGGCTGATGATCTGAGTGAGGAGGGTAGTCCTACTTTATTATGTGCCATTCCAGCAAACACAGCCGCAATCTCAGAGGATTGGGTGCTGCAAAAGGTGGCGGGTTTACAAGATTTCTTAGGAATTTCCTGTTTGGGGTATGAGGAGCAATTTAAGGCTTTGTTGGTGGCATTAGAAGCAAATAGACCAAAGGCCTTAAAGGAAAAATAGGGAGCGGAGCTAAAAAGATTAACGTGCACAGTTAATTATGATACTAAGGAGGGCAGTGTTGGAAGGGAAAGGATGAAAGGTCGTGGGAGGTGTGTTTCTTATGAAATCTATAATCTTATCGTGGACTGTGAGGGGGATCAATGATGTTAATAAGAGACTTCAAATCAAATCCCTTCTTCGTAGTTAGAAAGTCGATGTTGTATGTCCTTAAGAGACTAAACTAAAGTTGGTTGATGGAAGCATCATTCGCAATTTGTGGGGTAGTGCATTTGTGGGGTAGAGTTATCTAGCCTCCTTGAGAGCTTCGGGTGGGGTGTTGTTAATGTAGGATAAGCGAGTGGTTGAGATAGTTGAGGTGTGCGTTGGGAACTTTACTATTGTTGGTTCATTCAAGATTGTTGAGTATGGGTGGGAGTGGGCTCTTGCGGGAGCCTATGGGCCTAATGTTGATTGTGAAAGACGCTATCGATGGGAGGAGTTGGCGAGCTTGTATTATTTGTGGGAACTTCCTTGGGTCGTGTGTGGGGACTTTAATGTGGGTCCGCTTCTCTAGTGAGAGGGAGGTTGCCTCATATTTGACAAAGGCAATGGAGGACTTCTTAGAGCTGATTTTTTTATCTGAACTTGATTGATCTCCCCTTGGTAGGGGGCCCTTCGCGTGGTCTAATAGTAGAAGGGGTTCAAGGTTGGACAGATTCCTAATCTCTACATCTTGGGAGTCGCAGTTTCCAAATTTATGTTAGAAGAGATTACTTCGGATTTAATCTGATCATTTTCCCATATTATTAGACTGCGGGGGCATCCATGGAGGTAAAAGTTATTTTAAATTTGAGAACAAGTTGTTACAAGTGGCTGACTTCAAAGAAAGGATGCGAGATTGTTGGACCAATATACATTTTATGGCACTTCCAATTTCATCGGGGAAAGCACTTAAGTTTGATTTAAAGAAGTGGAATTGTGACATGCTTGGACACACAGATGAGCAAAAGAAGCTTCTTTGGGAAGAGTTGAACTCTGTTAAAGATGGATGGGGTGATGAAGAGTCCTCAAAGAGGAAGGTAGAGGTGGTGACAGCATTAGAACGAGTTTTGTTGTTAGAAGAAATTTCTTGGAGACAAAAATCTCGGTTGACTTGGTTGAAGGAGGGTGATAAATGCACCAAGTTTTTTCATAAAATGGCAAACTCCCACAGGCAGAACAATGCTATTGAGGTATTCACTCGGGTAACACGGTGTATCAAGCCCAAGAAGAGATCCAAGACCACATAGTGAGCTACTACGAAGAGCTTCTCAAAGAACCGACAGATTGGCATCCTAAATTGGATGGATTATCCTTTGACTAGTTAGATGATTGTGTTGCAATTTGGTTGGAGAGGCCTTTTGAGGAAGCCGAAATACATAATGTGGGGTGTCATATGGGAAAAGATAAAGCCTCGGGTCCCAACGGATTTTCATTGGCTTTCTTTCAAGAGTGTTGGGAGGTGGTGAAGGATGATTGATGTGATACGGGTTCTCCAGGAGTTTCACCTCTGTCAAAAATTTGA
Organism: Platycarya strobilacea; assembly: GCA_036898215.1. Classification (NCBI taxonomy): domain Eukaryota; kingdom Viridiplantae; phylum Streptophyta; class Magnoliopsida; order Fagales; family Juglandaceae; genus Platycarya; species Platycarya strobilacea. The sequence goes on along the minus strand of CM072545.1, from coordinate 39,887,866 downwards.
GAGATCCCTCAATGCCACCTTTATTGCTTTAATCTCGAACATCACAGGAGCCACGGAGTTGAAGGATTTCAGTCCTATAAACTGGGTTAGCAAGATATACAAAATCATTTCGAAGGTAATTGCAAGTCGCATGAGTCTTGTGATGGACAAGATAATTTCTAAATCTCAAAATGTCTTCATTCGGGGTCGACAAATCTTGTACTCAGTTTTGATAGCCAATGAGTGTTTGGACAGCCGGTTAAGGGACGGTATTCCGGGAGTACTTTGCAAGCTTAATATGGAAAAGGCTTATGACCATATGAGCTGGAATTTTTTGCTTTATATCTTAAAGAAATGTTCAGAGAAATGTGGTGTGGTTGGATTAATCATTGCATTTCGACTGCCCATTTTTCCATGTTAGTCAATGGCAAACCATGTGGCTTTTTCTCGAGTTCGAGGGGGTTGAGATAAGGGGATCTACTCTCTCCTTTCCTATTTGTTATAGTAATGGAGGCATTGAGCCGAATGCTGGACGCTGCTGTCCGGGGTGGTTTTTTAACAGGTTTTGCAGTAGGTAATGGGCTTTCCATCACCCATTTACTCTATGCGGATGACACGTTAATTTTTTGTGATGCAGACAGCAACCAACTTCAATTGCTAAGGACTGTACTTCTATGTTTTGAGGCAGTCTCGAGCCTCAAAGTTAACTTGGCAAAGTCAGAATTGGTCTCAATTGGAGAAGTGGTGAACATCCACCATTTAGCTGACTTGATGGGTTGTATGGTGGCTGCACTCCCTATGAGGTATCTCAGACTCCCTTTGGGGGCTACTTCTAAAGAAAAATCAATATGGGATAGGATTGTAGAGAAGGTTGAAAAAAGATTGACAGGTTGGAAGCGCCTTTATCTTTCAAATGGTGGGAGATTAACTCTCATTCAAAGTACTCTCTCAAATCTACCTACCTATTATCTCTCTCTGTTTCCTTTACCGGTGGGCGTAGCGAATCGGATTGAAACATTTTTTAGAGACTTCTTGTGGGGGGGCTTGGGGGAGGAACATAAATTCAATTTAGTGGGCTGGCCAAAAGTGTGCAATCCAAAGGAGTTGGGTGGCTTAGGAGTGCGGAATTTGACCACTTTCAATAATGCCTTATTAGAAAAGTGGTTGTAGCAATTCCAATTAGAGGAGTTGTCGTTGTGGAGAATGGTGGTGGAGGGAAAATATATATGTGATCGGGGGGGTTGGAGCACCAAGGAGGTTAGGGGGACTTATGGAGTGAGCCTCTAGAAGTTTATTAGGAAAGGGTGGAATAGATTTTCAACACATTAATTTTAAGGTTGGCGAGAGTACGAGAATCAGCTTTTGGTTTGATAAATAGTGTGGGGAGAGTGCTCTTTTTCTGCCTTTCCAAGAGTTTTCAGCCTAGTTGAAAACTAACAAATTGCTGTCTCCAATGTGCTGTGTAGAACCAATGGCACAGTGTATTGGAATTTGACTCTCTCCAGAAACTTGCAAGATTGGGAAGTTAAGAAGATGGCTGATTTTTACAGCCTTCTTTATTCCCAACAGGTAGGAGGAATTGGAAGAGATAGTATGCTGTGGAACCACTCCGGAAACAAAAAAATTCACTATCAGATCATACTATATGGCGTTACAAGTCGATCAACCAAATGGGTTTCCTTGGAAGGGTATTTGGAAAGTTCTAGCGCCACCTAAAGTTGCCTTTTTCATGTGGACAACTATATTAGGTAAGATTTTGACGATTGACAACTTAAGAAAAAGAGGGATAATAGTTGTGGAATAGCGCTACTTATGTAAAAAGACTGGGGAGTCAATAGACCATATTTTCTTGCATTACGATGTGGCGAGGTACTTATGGGATAGCATCATTAGTAAGGCTGGACTGAATTAGGTAATGTCCAAAAGTGTGGTGGACCTCCTAGTGTGTTGGAATCGATATCAGCAGTGCAAACAACTGGCTGCAACATGGAGGATGATTCTTTCGTGTCTACTGTGGTGTCTATGAATGGAAATGAACGAGAAATGCTTCAACAACAATGAGAGGTCCATGGGGGAAATATGGGACTTCTTTGTACTCTCTTTGGTCCAATAGTTTTCTACTATTGTACTAAAGGGAGGAAATGTCCATGATTTTTTTGTCTATGGATGGAAATGAATGAGAGATGCTTCAACAACAAGGAGAGGTCCATGGGGGAAATATGGGACTTCTTTTTACTCTCTTTGGTCCAATAGTTGTCTGCTATTGTACTAAAGGGAGGAAATGTCCATGATTTTTTTACTACTTTTCAGCTTGCTAGAGTGTAACTAGGTCTATTTTTATATACTCTCTGTGTACATGGGCTTTGTCTGGTTGCATTTGATCAATAAAGATTACTACTTATCAAAAAATAAAACAAGGAGGCTTTAGTGGCGAATATGTTGTCTTTTGATCATGGTACCCTACAATGGAATATCCTATTCAGTAGGGATAACCATGACTAAGAATTGCCTATTATTTCAGATCTTTTCAGCTTGTTACACTCCATAGGCAAATATAATGATGCCTAGTGACAAGATTTAGTGGCGGTCCATTACCAACAAGAAGTTCTTAGTAAAGACCTATTATACAATCTTGGCTTCCCAAGGAAATGTAGTTTTTCCATGAAAGAGTATTTGGTGGTCTTGTGTACCCTCCAAAGTGGCTTTCTTTGTGTGGACTGCTGCCCTTACGAAAATTCTGACCAGAGGGGAATCATCATGATTGATTGGTGTTTTTTTGTAAAAATCACGATGAATTAGTAGAGTATCTTTTATTGCATTGTGAAGTGACACGAGCATTGTGGAATGGGGTTTTCAGCCAAGTGGATGTTGCCTAGGTTATACCTAATGTTTTGAATACCGTACCGGTGAGCGTATCAGTCAAGTCACTCGAACAAAATATTTCGGTACCAGTACCGTTTCGTGTACCGTTTTGGAATAACTTATACATAAATAAATTATATTTCAAAATAATAGTCAATATATAAATAAATTCTATAAATAAATATATATGTAATTAATTTAGCCTAAATTGAGATTAAAAAATAGCAAAAAATGGGGAGAAAAAAAAAGGGTGAGAGGCCAAAATCCGAAGCAGCCGAAACACAAATATCGGCCAGTACTTTCGGCTGAAGTTCTCTATACTGGCCAGTACGGCCAGAAAATCACCCGAAACGAAACGTTGCTTTTTAGTACCAGACGACCGGCCGGTACAGCATATTTCAGCCGTACCAGCCGGTACAGTAATAAATTCAAAAATATGGTAATACCGGCTAAGGTAGCTAATCTATTTGCTTGCTGGAAGGGAATCAAAAGTTGTCCACAGGTGAAAGCAGTATGGAAGATGATCTCATTATGTCCCAAAGACCAAACATCCACATTCAATACGGCCTATGGTGGATCCCTGCAAGGCGAGGAATCTTCACAGTCCGTTCTTTCTAAAAGGTCCTCATCCAAGGTCCTGAATCACAATTTCCATGGAGGAAAATCTAGCGGCATAAAGCACCCCAGAAAGCGACCTTCTTCGTGTGGACAGCTGTTCTAGGAAAGATTCTCACTACGGATAACTTGAGAAAAATGGGAGTAATCATTGCAAACTAGTGTTGTCTATGTCGAAGTGGGGGTGAGTCTGTTAATCATCTACTCCTACATTGCGAAACCGCTAGAATTCTGTGGAACGAGGTTTTCAGAAGATTGGACTTAGCCTGGGTCATGCCAGAGTTTGTGGTGGCAACTATGGCGTGCTGGAATTCAATTAGGGGCGAGCGCCAAATTATAGCTATATGGAAGATGATTCCTATATGCATCATGTGGTGCCTTTGGTATGAGCGTAATGAGAGAACTTTTGAAGACAATGAGAGATCCCATGAGGAGCTAATAGTTTTCTTTTATAGAACTATTTGTACATGGTCCATTGCCATAGATTTTAATGGCATGGACCTTCACGATTTCCTTGTATCCAACATGGTCTCCTAATAGGCCATGTTTTCCTTTGTAAACGGCTTTTGCCTATCTTAATAAAATTTTACTTATAAAAAAAAAAAAAAGATGATCTCATTATGCATTGTGTAGTGTATTTGGTTGGAAAGGAATGCACGGTGCTTCGAAAATAGAGAGCAAATAATGAAGAGATCCAGGAATTTTTTCTGCACACTTAATTACTACGGTTCTCAACCATTGTAGCTCATGGAAGCAATGTGCACGATTTCTTATCTTTAAGCTCGAACTCTTAAAATGTATTTAGGCATATTCTTTTGTATACCCCATGTGTACTTGAACTATGCCTATTTATATTCTCAATAATAAAGATGTTTCTTACTTATCAAAGAAAAAAAGTATTGCAGCTGATAGAGGCTTTGGTATCTGTCAGAAAAATGGCAACAGAATTGAAACAGCAGCATATAAGAAAAAGTTTGGACTAATTGAACCTATATTGCTAATTTCTAAAGGCAATAATAAAAATAAAAAATGAAAAAAATCCAAGATAGCAATCAGACTTCAAGTAGAATTTAAAGTAGAACAGTTTTCAACTAATAATCAGTTCATTAAAAACACTAAAATGCACATCCATATACAATGAGATATGTAAAAGAAAGTTGTCTAGCCAGAAATATAAATATAAGTAGAAATACAAGCTTTTAAATTAAAACAAAATATCTGTTCACAGGCCAATACACTAGCGTGCATATCATAATCCAAAAAAAGAAATTATAAGTAAACGATTGTATTAATAAGAATAAGCATAGTCCAAGTACACAAAGTGGTATACAAGAGCTAACACCTATTTAGGAAGAAGAAATGGAAACAAGAAAATAATGAAAAACAACGCCATTGAAATCTGTTTCTTATCAAAGAAAAACTAGGGTTTTCTTTGATAATTCTCCCCTTGTTATCTTATTTCTCCCGCTACCTCTTAACTTCAAGAAATATTTCATTCTCATTCTACCTCCTTGGTGACCACTAGCTGCATAAAAAACTAAACTACAAGCTTCTGATAAAAAATGAGTGGTTCTAATAAAATTTATATATACCTTTACACTTTGAGGAGATCTCGTTGGTGCTACTTATGCCTAGTTTGATTTTAAGATGAGATGAGATAATCTGTGAATAGTAGTGAAATGGCTTGTGCTGAGTTATTTTATAGGATTTTGGAACTTCTAATAAAAAATGAGTGGTTCTAATAAAATTTATAATATACCATTACACTTTGAAGAGATCTCGTTGGTGCTACTTAGGCCTAGTTTAATGGTAAGATGAGATTAGATGATATGATATGTGAATAGTAATGATGGCTTGTGTTGAGTTGTTTTATAGGGTTTGGAATTTGAAAAGATTGAGTGGTATTTTGTGTTTTGTTTGGAAAAGTTATAATGATTGGATGAAAAAGTTGAAAATTTAAAATTGAAAAGTGTTTATGTTTATGGTGGTTAGATATTGAGATGAGATGAGATGGGAGGCTCTTACTATCCAAATCAGGCCTTAATCATCTTAGCATCCTCATTTTCTACACTTTTAAACAAATGGACATTGATAATAACTAGTATGAAGCCTATAGATAGGTAATGAAATTTTAAACTTATTATAATAGATTTTCCATGCCACATGCCACTACGAAGCACGTATCCACTCAAACCTAAAGATTCTAGGTCATCTCAAAAATCAATCTCCCCTCCCTCAAAGTATTTAATCAGAAAGAACAATAAAAAAGTAAACCAAACAACCAGGCAAAGGCACAAAGCTCTTTTTCGTCACTCAAGCAACATGACACTGAATGAGTCATCACATAAAGAACCAAAGCAATTAAGAAGACTTGCTAGTTGATTATACTCATTGAGCATGTTCCAAAATTACAATCCATTCACAGTGACAAAATATGAATAGACAAAGACCATGTGTACACGCAAGCAGCCACACATATCAATGCATGTATGCGCACAGATACACTATTATATACATGGTAGGGCCAATGAATTTTCATAGCACCTACGAACCTGACATGTCAAGTTAGTGTCAACTCATATATGAATCCAAACTTGATTTGACACACAATATTCAGAGATAACAATTTCTATTATAACCTGCATAGCCAACATGAAATCAGCAGATTAAGTTTCATAGAATTGACTCATTTAGGGTCAATATACATTGAACTCAAACCTGAATCCGACACAACATGAATTGTCAGAAATATTATCAAATGCCAACCAAAAATGAAAGCATGAAACCCAACCATTCAAATGGATTGCTCAACAATCCTTGTACGTGCCAGATAGAAAACAACACATAAGTATCAAACTGTAGTGACCTTAATGTTATAAGCCACTTCTTAGGAAAATTGGCTACAAAGAGCATACACTGTTTGGAGATGGCCATTAACAGATATGGAGACGATGACCCCTAAATATGATCTTTGTAGAGACCTTGATGCCATAAGCCACTCATTAAACACTAACTACAAAGATATCTACTGATTGGAGATGGCCTGTAATATAAAATCGAGACAAAAACCTCCCAATATGATCTAATCTATCAAATGCATGAGGAGAATAATCTAGACAAAAATGTAAATTTAAATTCAATATCAACTAAAAACATTAGCACCTATGCAATTTGGGAACTGAATAAAAATAATTCAATTCCCAAGCCTCTCCCACATTCCAAAAAAATCCGGGTGTTGTTGAGGCTAAAGATTATCACGCCATTAGCTTGGCGAGTGGGACGTATATCTCATAAGTCTTGGAGAATAGGTTCAGCATAGTGGTGGAGAAAGTCAAACCCCAAAATGCCTTTGTGAAGGGGAGGCAAATACTCAATTATGTGCTTATTGCCAACAGATGTTTGAATGGCGGATTCAAGTTGGGAGCACTAGGGCTTCTTTCCCAACTATGTATGGAAAAGGCCTATGATCGAATCAATTAGAGCTTCTTACTCTATATGCTCGAGAGAGGTGGTTTTGGGATAATGTGGTGCTCATGGATCAACTTTGCATCTCTATTACACACTTCTCTATCTCTCAATATATCTCATCCTTTATTTGCCAACAATAACATACTATTTTGTGAGGCCAGCCATGATGATATCCTTGCATTGAGGTGCTTCGAAACCATTTTTGGATTGAAGGTGACCTTGGACAAATGCAATGTAGCTCAGGTGGCGCAAGTCCATAATGTGGATAGTATGGCTTCTATCTTATGATGTAAGATATCTAATTTACCCATGAAATATCTTGGCCTCCCATTGGGTGCTCACTACAAATCGATCCCTTTAGAATGTTTAGAATGATGTCCTAGAAAAGAAGGAGCGGAAACTTGCTAGATGGAAGCGAATGTACTTATCCAAAGATGACAGAGACACTCATCAAAAGTACAATCTCTGACCTACCGACCTATTTCCTCTTTTTATTTCTGCTTTCATCGAACATCAAAGGTGGATTAATATGGAGAAAATTCAGCAGGATTTCCTATGGCGAGGGATGAATTTAGTATTCAAATTTCATCTAGTGAAATGGTTCATCATTTGTTCCCATATTTCTATGGGAGGTCTAGGCATCTGAAATTTGCATCTTTTTAATAAGATTATCTAGAACAAATCCTTACTACAGATAATCTAAAGAAACGCTAGGTAATTATGCTGGATTGGTGTTGTATGTGTAAGAAGCATGGGAAATCAGTAGATCATTTGCTTTTATACTATGAGGTGGCCAAGATAATGTGGGATGATTTCTTCACGAGAATCGAATTGTCATGGGTCATGCCTCTTAGATTGGTGAATTTCCTTGCAAGCTGGAGAGGCCTTCATTGTAACTCACAAGTGGCGGCCATTTAGCGAATGGTTCTATTTGTATGTGCTGGTATATTTAGAGGGAGAGAAATACTAGAAGCTTCAAAAATCGAGAGAGAACACCGGATGAACAAAAAAAAATCTTCTTTAAGTCATTGTTCTTATGGGCAGGGACCATAGTTTGTAACGGACTAACTTATCAAAATAAAAAAGTTTGTAACGGACTAAGTGTCCATGACCTTCTACTTTCGATTATAAACCTAGGTGTTTCTCATGTATACTACCTATGTACTTGGGCTTTACCTATTTCTAGGAATAACATTTCTTGATTACCTATCCAAAAAAAAATAAGGCGGCATTGGGCAAATGGCTATGGAGATATCCCATAGAACATGCAGCTTTGTAGAGAATAGTTTTAGACTCAAAAGTATGGTAGAGCATGGGGAGTTGGTGCTCGAACGAGGTGAGTGGATCATATGGGGTGGGGCTCTAGAAGCACATCAAATAAGGATGGACTAAATTTTCTAGTTTTACCCACTTTGAGGCGGGTGATGGGTCCTGAATCAAATTCTAGTCTGACATATGGTGTGGTGACAGGGCACTTAAGAAAGCCTATCCATACTTCATTGGTATAGCAATAAGAAAGAAAGCCTCGATTGTGACCTCCTTGACCAATCTAACGGCACTCCCCAATTAAAAGTCACATATCTTAGAATTATCCATGATTGGGAAGTTGAAACAATCTCTGAGTTTTGCAACCTAGACTATCATGTTCCTATGAGGGCGGGAGGTGAACACGAGCCTTTTTTATGCCCCTCGGCAAAAGGGAAGTTCACAGTACACTCCTACCAATCCATCTCTAAGCATAATGTAAATCTATTTCAAGGAAGAGTATTTGGAAGACAAAGGCCCCCTTAAAAGCATCATTTTTTGTATGGATAACTTCTTTGGAAACCATTCTCACTATCAACAATCTAAGGAAATGCCGAATCATAGCCTTGGACAATTATTGTTTGTGTAAAAAGAGTGAAGAATTCATCGATCATCTACTAATATGTTGTGAGATTGCCAAAACTTTGTGGAATGACATTTTCCTAGGGTGGGTGTAGCTTGGGTGATACCAAGAAAGGTGATCAACCTCTTAGCTTTATTGTGAGGTCTCCAAGGCAGTTCTCAGATTGCCACAATTTAGAAGATGGCTACTATTAGCCTATGGTGGTGTCTTTTGGAGGAAGAGGAATGAGCATAGCTTCAAAGATCGTGAACGGTCATTGGATGAACTTGGAACTTTCTTTTTAACACTTTGTTCCAATGGTCAATTGTAATTGATTTTAATGACATGACCATTAATGAATTTTTTGTATCACTAGAATGCATTGCTCTTGTATATGACCCGTGAACTTGGGCTTTTGCCTATTCCGACAATCAATAAAATCTTATTTCCAATAAAAGAACAATTACATCGAGGCCTTAAAAAATTAAGTCATAATCATCAGAAAAGTAGAGATGTGCATTCCAAGCTAATCAAATCAAATCCCTTAAATGTTAGGTCATAGTAGTATGGCATAGAAACACATATCAAAGCAACAATTTCTAGTACATACCCAAACTAATGCCTAAATCCATTTTCAACTAATTGATGTCATGATTGTACCTAATAGGAAAAGAAAAAAGTAAATCTGTGTCATATCATTACAATCACCAAAGTAACTTGCCAATGCATCGTCCAACCTAGATGATGATCTGTTGCTGTATGTATGTACTTCTATGTAATTAGTTACAAATAAAATACAGTTATAACTACCTCAATACGTATTAAAATCAAAAGACCTGCACGTGCAGCAACTGAAGAAAAGTACATATAGCATAAATTGAGCAACTACATATGACCTATCTAGGAGAAGGAAAATATACAAGACAAAATAAGCAAAACCTGCAGTATATCGATCCTACATTTTACTGGGGATGATATTTCATCTTGGTTACAATCCAAAAACACTTTCTAAGAACAAATCAAAGTCGCTATTTTCCAATTTTCAGCATTATATTGTGTAACTATTTCACATAAAATGGTAGGAATCCTATTTCACATAAAATGTAGAAAGCGGTGGGAATCTTATAAAAAAAGATCACATGATCTGAGCAATCTTTCACAGATTATCAGGTCCATGGTTACATTAATCCACTAAAATGCACAACTTTCTTAACAAACAACTAAAGGTACCATCAGAAGCATAAAAAGTCTGCTCAAAAAAAGGAACCAATGCATATTGTATAGATCTTCCAATCACCTTTCTCAACTGAATATGTAAACAACACTAATTATAAGTGACAAGACAATTCCTCACAGAAGCACTACAAATAGCTGACACCAAACAAGCTATTGCTAGTTTATTTTTGTAGTATCATACAACTAACAATGTAACCTTCAAGTTGGGTAAATACTAGTTTCAAAGGCAATGCGAAGTATGAACATACTAGGATAAACACTAGAACGTTCTGAGAGTAAATGTAAGCGATTACAAATAGAAGACCTCCTGACAAAGTTAATAAGAGACAATCCCTTGCTTCATGAAAAACCAACCAAGGGAGACTAGTCTTCTTGAAAAACAAAAATGTGAGGTACAATATTGAATTCCAAGTGCACACCCACATGGTGCATCCAGAAACTGTAGGCAATGATCAAATTTAACCATCATGTGAAATTGTCCACAAACTACACTATGAAGTCCTGTGTAATGTCAAAGATCAATTCTCCAAGGCCCTCTTTCTGACACAACATTAAAGGTAGTAATAGTTGACAAACTTACCACTGCATGATTTCACATTGTGTCTGATTAACCATTAATATAATCGTACGATTTGTGTTGTATGCTTAAGAGGTGTTGGAAAACTATCAACCATTTACTGCTTCATGGTGAAGTGGATAGGGCCTTGGGGGACGTGATCTTCCACCTTTTTTGGGACTGAATGGGTGATTCCACAGCTAGTGATAAGAGTTAACGGTGGCTTTGAGTTGATGGGATAAACTAGAAAGCAACTTGGGCGTAGATTTATGGTGGATAGCTCCTTTATGCTTAATGGGAGCATTTGAAGGAGTGCATTGTGCACAGCTTTGAGGACTGCGAGACATCAGCGGAAGAGAAAACACGACTTCTATGCTTGGCCTTTGTATGAGTAGACGATTGCTCACAACAATAACAGATTTGATTTTTGTAGTGTTTCTGAATTCTTGATCCTCTTCCTTTCTTTAAACTAGGTGTTTCACTTATCTATACCACCAGTGTATGTGGGTTGCACCCCAAGTGCTCTTTAATAAAATGTAGTATCTTTACTTCTAAAAATAGAAGTCCCTAAATCTACCAAAGCAAGTTTCTAAATAATTACAAAAGGTATATCGCAAGAACAATCACAGTAACACATTTCCCAGGCATATTTTTAACCTCCTATTTGTCATGACGAGTCACCTCGGGGTTAGAAATATCAAAAGTAAACTCAAAAGTGCTGACTAAAAGCAAAAACAAACAATTACACAATATAGACATACATACATACCTTCACACACACCTCTATATATATCAGACTTGTGAACACCTTGAGGTCCTTGACAGTTCCTTATATCTCAATTCAATTCCTGACACCTACACTACGTAGAATGCATTTGATCTCTCACACCTCAGCTCAAGGATACTTACAGAATGTTTTTTAGATAAGCAATAAAATGCTTGGTCTTTATTGCACAGTCTAATGGGGCATACAAGACACATACAAATCACAATTGTGGAAGATATGTTAAATAGCCATCCCAACTCCTAGAGCTACACAGCAAAGGGGGAAAAATACTAAACACTTCCTCCATATACCCATTTGGTACGACTTGTGGCAGCTCAAAACGAATACAGCACCGATGCATGACACGATATGTTAATTGGGAGCAAAAATAATAATATTGTGAAAAAGAGTTTAAAATCCATGAAATGTTTCCTCTAACACTCCTAGGGTTGGCTCAAGTGGTAAAGACCTTGGACTTAGGGTATGCTTCCACTAGGTCTATAGTTCAAATCTCCTGGATGCAAACAATTTCTAGGGGCCATCAAACTGTAGAACTTTTTCCAGATTAGTTGGATACTGTTCCAGACAACCAGTGCCAATTAAAAAATAAACACCCCATCCAAATGAAAACAGATTTTTCAAGCCAAGCAGGAAATTTTAAAGAATAGAAGAGTATGCAAGGATATCCAGCTCAAACTACGCAGACCTGCCACAAGCTATGCATTGAAGCCGTCCATGCTTTCCTTCCTCCAAGTAATTCTTCCTTTGACTCGCATTCTCATTAATTGACTTCGAAAATTGGAGAAACGCCTTCTTCAATGCGTTCTGATCGACTTCAAGGTGCTTAAGACCCATATTACCACCAACCCTCATGTACTTCGATGTCCTATATTCATCGCCCCGGCCAAACGGGCCACTGTTTCCAGCAAAAAACTCGCCCCGGTCACCGCCATGACCCACCGGAAGACCGTTGGAGTGCCCATACTGCGCAAATTGCGGTATGTGCTTGGCGAACTCATCCTTCTCATCATCCTCTCTATACTTCCTCTTCATTGAGCCCTCAGCGGCCCCACGCCCATCGAGCCCTAGCGAATTCCAGTAATCCTGATGCCTACTAAACCCTCCAGGACTCGCCGGTGCGGGAAAACGGTTATCGAACCCGCCCGGTTCAGGCCTTGGACCCGGACCCATCGGCAAGAATCTTCCGGCGGGAGGCCGCGGCGGAGTAAAATCTAGGTAATCGAGCGGGAGGGCAAAGTAGGACCGGACGGTACCGTCGGCAAGAACTATAGAACGCCGGTCGAGCATGTGGAAACCGTAGATCGGGGGAGGCGGAGGGCCCAGAGCGGCGGGGTCGGGAAAGGGAAATGGAGGTCCCGGAGAGGGGATTGGAGCATGGCCGGAATGACTTGGGTCGGTGGGGGTTTTGTGATGGGGTGAGCTTGGGGGTTTCGGAGTGGGGTTGGATGGGGGTTTGCTGTGTTTGGGGTCAGCGGGTTTTTTGGAGGAGTCGGAGGGTGGGTTATCGGATTCCCAGCGAGACTTGCGTTGAGAGGAGGAGGCTGAGGATGGAGAAGGCTTATGGGCTGCGCTTTTGTTCTGATTACCTCCGGCCATCCTAGAGGGCGCCTGCTGATATTACTTCTTGAAGGACCAGGGTTCGGTTTTGCATAGGAAGAGAGAGTCAACAAAAAGTCTCTGTCCATTTTATATGAGAGTGCTGGGCAGGAATTACTGTATGCTACTGTACAATCCCTTATAAATATATTTTAATATTTTCTTTTACGCTTTTTTTATAATAATTATATTATTATATATATGTACATTGCCTTTTAAATATATTTTAATATTTTTTTCTTTCAAACACTCAATGTGACATGTGTAGCTGTATACTGGATGCTTCTTTTTATTTTCCTTTTTTCTCCCTTCAAACATTCGGTCACTCGGTGTACAACACATTTGCGCACCGAGTGGTACTTTTCATTTTTCTTATATTAATTGAGGGGGTAATTTGAAATTTCAAAAATAATCTTTATTTTTTTAAAAAAAATACAAAGAGGATTTTAGTAAAGTTAAAAAATATAATTATAATATTATTTTATTTAAAATTTTTTAAAAAAAGTAAATTATTTATTATAATACATATAAAAATTTAAAATAATTATAATAATTATATAAGATGGGTATAATCAAATCAGACTCTATCAAACCTAAAATTTGAGTATAATATTTTGTGAGATTTAAAATTTGTGAAAATTTATTTTGATTTCATATGTTATAAAATAATTATATTAGATATAGTCATGATTATGCAAGTGTTATATACTTATTAAAAAATAATGGGATCTATTATTACAAAATTAACTTTTTCAAATAGATATTTACTCATTTAAAAAAAAGTGTATAATATTTGCACGTTATAAAATTATAAATATCATTTTTTATTATAAAAAAATAATAGTAAATATTGATATTTACATTATAATATTGTGAGAACAATTTCGATTTGAGTCAAGTTAATACAGTCACATATACCTTCAAAAAACTAGTGTTATGTGGCAACTATGGCAGTTAAAAAAACCCTCTGACGATTAAGGAAGCGGTTTCCTCGATAGTCTGCTTCTCATTTGTGCATGAGTAGTTGTGTAATCTCTCTACTTTGTGTATGAAAGATTGTGTTTGCTATAGGCAAGACATCCTTTTCTATTATTGTTTGATCTTTCTATTGTCTGATCTATTAAATATTGTCATATAATTGTAAGAATTGTGGATGAAAAATCATCACGATGTGGAAAAAAATGTGTCTCGTATAATGAACGAACGAAATTTATCAGCCGTCCCTGTCCCACCACTAAATTATGTGAATAACCCCACCACTATTATTTTAAATTCTGCATAGTGATTTGTATAGTGACTTGCATAGTAACTTGCATAGTAATTTCAAAACCTATAAATAGAAATTTCAGTTGTAATGAAATTTATAAGAAAAAAATAGAGAGAGAAAGAAAGTTTCAGTTCTTAAGAGTTTCAGAGAGAATTTCTTATTTCTCTTTTGTAATAGTAGTTCCTTTCTTTAAGTTTCATAACACGTTATCAGCACGACGATTCTACCAATTCTGAAGCTAGTGGCCTTATTCCTCTGTAAGTTTTTCAATATATTATTTGAAATCTTTGATATATTTTATTGATGATTATCTGTGTGAATTTATAAATATATTTTCTGAGATACACATATTTATTATTTATATGTGTAGAAAATGGCAAATCTTACAAAATTGAAATTTGTTGCTCTTGATATATCTGGGAAAAATTATTTATCCTGGATACTTGATGCTGAAATACATCTTGATGCAATGAACCTGGGAGAAACTATTAAAGAAGGAAATCAAGCATTCCTGCAGGAACGTGCTAAAGCAATGATTTTCCTTCGCCACCATCTTCATGAAGAATTGAAAACTGAATATCTTACAGTAAAAGATCCCTATATTTTGTGGAACAATTTAAGGGAGAGGTATAAACACCAGAAGACTGTCATCCTCCCAAGAGCTCGTTCTCAATGGATGCACCTGAGGTTGCAAGATTTTAAAAGTGTTAGTGAGTATAATTCCGCACTTTTTAAAATAAGCTCAGTATTAAAATTATGCGGTGAGAAAATCACCGATGAAGATATGCTAGAGAAGACTTTTACCACATTTCATGCCTCGAATGTGCTCCTGCAGCAGCAGTATCGATAGAGAAAGTTCAAGAAATATTCTGAACTTATATCATGTCTTCTAGTAGCTGAGCAGAATAATGAGCTCTTATTAGAAATCCACCAGTCACGCCCTACTGGCTCAATATCATTCTCTGAAGTGAATGGTAATAGGTTTGCATCATTCCCAGAAGTGAATAGTGCATCCTTTAGAAGAAATCGGAGGCGTGGACGTGGTAGGAGAAATTATAGAAATGTTGGTCCCAGGAATGACAACATTAAAAGGGATTATAATATACCATATCACCAGAAGTGGTACAATTCAGAGAGGGGTAAAAATCCTCAAAATAATTCTTCAAAGAAAAGTGAAGAGGTGTGCCATAGATGTGGAATGACTGGACATTGGTCACGTACCTGTCGTACGGCCAGGCACTTAGCTGATTTATATCAAGTTTCTATTAAAGGAAAGAATAAAGTGCATGAAACAAATTTAGTAGAACCGTCAGATGATTTATTAGATTCAGTAGATGTAGACGTTACTCATCTTGATGTATCTAATTTCTTTAATCATCCTGATGGTAGTATTGAACACTTAATTGGAGATGGAAGTGTTCCACTCAATTAATGTATTTTCTTTCTATCAGTAATAAAAGTTTTGTATATTTTGTAGAATCATGGATCACATTGATGAGCTTTTTATCTCTGAGTTGAATGATAAAGATATATGTCTGGCTGACAGTGCTACAACTCACACAATTCTCAAAGAAAAGAAATATTTTCAAAATCTAACACTAAGTAAAGCCTATGTCCATACCATATCAGGTTCATCGGATTTAATTGAGGGCTCCGAAAGAGCTTATATTGTGTTGCCTAATGGCACCAAATTTTTTATTGATGATGCTCTATTCTCTTCACAATCCAGAAGAAATTTATTGAGTTTCAAAGATATACGTCGTAATGATTACCATATTGAAACGACCAATGAAGGCAGTAAAGAGCATCTTCTTATTACTAAAACAGTATCGGGCCAGAAGCTCGTATTAGAAAAACTGTCTGCTCTATGTTCTGGATTGTATTATACAAAAATGAGAACAATTGAATCATATGTGGTAATGCACCAGAAGTGCATTGACCCTAAAGTATTTATGACTTGGCATGATCGCCTTGGACATCCGGGTTCTATAATGATGAGATGAATTATTGAAAATTCGCATGGGCATCCCTTAAAGAATCAAAAGATATTTCTACCCAATGAATCTCCGTGCTCTGCATGTTCTCAAGGTAAGTTAATTATCAGACCATCTCCCTCAAAAATCATTGTTGAATCTCCATCCTTTTTACAAAGGATTCACGGAGATATATGTAGGCCTATTCATCCATCAAGTGAACCATTTAGATATTTTATGGTTCTAATTGATGCATCTAGTCGATGATCACATGTTTGTCTTCTTTCCACTAGAAATGTTGCATTTGCTAGACTTCTTACTCAGATAATTAAACTACGAGCACAATTTCCTGAGTATCCAATTAAGACCATTCGATTGGATAATGCAGGTGAATTTTCATCTCAAATTTTTGATGATTATTGCATGTCAATAGGAATAGATGTTGAACATCATGTTGCCCATACACACACACAAAACGGTTTAGCTGAGTCTTTGATCAAAAGGCTTCAACTAATCGCTAGACCTTTACTTATGAAATCAAGACTACCTATTTCTGTTTGGGGACATGCTATACTTCATGCAGCATCTCTAATTCGCATTAGACCATCTGCATATCATAAATATTCTCCATTACAGCTTGCATTTGGTCAACAACCAAATATTTCTCATTTTCGTACTTTTGGATGTGCTGTATATGTTCCAATTGCACCTCCACAACGTACAAAAATGGGCCATCAACGTAGACTTGGGATATATGTTGGTTTTGATTCTCCATCCATTATTAGATACCTTGAACCCCTTACAGGGGATATGTTTAAAGCACGTTTTGAGGATTGTCATTTTGACGAATCAAATTTTCCGTTAATGGGTAAAGAAAAGTCGGTGCCTGAAGCACGACAATATATTACTTGGGATAATAAGACCCTGTCTCATTTTGATTCTCCTACAAATGAATGTAAACGGGAAGTTCAAAAGATTATTCATTTGTAAAATGTTGCAAATCAGTTATCGGATGTATTTACTGACACTAAAGGTATAGTAAAATCTTATATTCCTGCTGTTAATACTCCAGCAAGGATTGAAGTCCCTGAAGGACAAATTATCAAAACAGCAATAGGTGAATCTAAAATACGCCTGAAGCGTGGAAGACCTATTGGTGCAAAAGACAAAATTCCCAGAATGAAAAGAATACAAAATGAATTTGGTGTTCCTGAAGAACACGTAGCCACAATACAGGCCACAAATATAATTGGTGCTCCTAAAGAGCTTAAATCTTCTATTCCAGAACCTTCTGAAGAGGAAACTCTTGAAGAATATAAATCTCCTAAAAAGGGACCTCCTGAAGAGGTGTGTCATGAAATGTTTTCCCCTGAAGAGGAACAGGTACCTGAAAATAATGAGATCTCAATACATTTGATGAAAACTGGAGAAATTCTGGATAGAAATAAATCTGTTGTCGACAGCATATTTTCATATAAAATGGCCCTTGATATTACCAGAAGTAATGAAGAAAGTGAGCCAAAAAGCGTCGAAGAATGTCGACGTAGAAATGATTGGCCAAAATGGAAAACAGCTATTGAAGCTGAATTAAATTCGCTAGCAAAACGAGAAGTATTTGGACCTGTTGTCCAAACACCAAAGGGTGTAATGCCTGTTGGATATAAGTGGGTATTTGTACGAAAATGTAATGAGAAAAATGAAATTGTGCGATACAAAGCACGACTTGTCGCACAAGGTTTCCTGCAGAAACCCGGGATTGATTATGAAGAAACATACTCTCCCGTTATGGATGCAATCACATTTAGATTTTTGATTAGTCTGGTTGTTACAAAAGGATTAGAAATGCGGTTGATGGATGTGGTCACTGCATATTTATATGAATCCTTAGACCATGACATATATATGAAAATCCCTGAAGGATATAAGATGCCTGAAGCATCTACAAGTACATCTAGAAATATGTACTCAATCAGACTACAAAGATCTTTATATGGGTTGAAGCAATCCGGACGCATGTGGTATAATCGCTTAAGCGAATATCTATTGAAAGAAGGATTTGAGAATAATCTTATATGCCCATGTGTTTTTATTAAGAAATCAGAATCCGGATTTGTCATTATTGCGGTTTATGTTGATGATTTAAATATTGTGGGAACTCCTGAAGAGATCTCAAAAACCGCTATATATTTAAAGAATGAATTTGAAATGAAAGATCTTAGTAAAACAAAACTTTGTCTCGGCCTGCAGCTTGAGCACTTGCCAAATGGAATTTTTATTCATCAGTTCATGTATACTGAGAAAGTCCTAAAGCATTTTTATATGGACAAATCTCATCCCCCGAGTACTCCAATGATTGTTCGAACACTTGATGTGAAGAAAGATCCATTCCGTCCTTGTGATGACGATGAAGAAATTCTTGGTCCTGAAGTACCATATCTCAGTGCAATTGGAGTTTTGATGTATCTTGCAAATTGCACTCGACCAGATATTACATTCTCAGTTAATCTGCTTGCAAGATATAGTTCTGCACCAACTCGAAGGCATTGGAATGGCATTAAACACGTCCTTCGTTACCTTCATGGTACGGTTGATATGAGATTATTTTATCAACGTGGTTCAAGGCCAGAATTGATTGGGTATGCAGATGCAGGTTATCTTTCAGACCCACACAGAGGTAGATCTCAAACTGGATATTTATTTACTTATAGAGATACTGTCATATCATGGAAATCTGTTAAGCAGACACTATCTGCTACCTCTTCAAATCACTCAGAGATCATTGCTATTCATGAAGCAAGTCGAGAGTGTATTTGGTTGAGATCAGTTATTCAACATATCCAGAAAAAGTGTAGACTTCCCATGATCAATAATAGCCCAACAATCTTATATGAAGATAATACTGCTTGTATCACTCAAATCAAAGGAGGATATATCAAAGGTGACAGAACCAAACATATTTCACCAAAATTCTTTTATACTCATGAACTTCAAGAAAAATGTGAAATTGATGTCAAGCAGATACGATCTAGTGATAATCTGGCAGATTTATTCACAAAGGCGTTACCAACTTCCACATTCAAGAAGATTGTGCATAACATTGGAATGCGAAGACTCAAAGATCTTTTGTCATGCACTTTTCAGGAGGAGTAAATATGCTGATTGTACTCTTTTTCCTTCGCTGAAGTTTTGTCCCACTGGGTTTTCCTCTGCAAGGTTTTAATGAGACAATCTTAAAGCACTTGTGGATACATAAGAAGACTGTACTCTTTTTCTTTCGCCATTGGTTTTTCTTCCCACTGGGTTTTTACTTGGCAATGTTTTAACGAGACAGATTTCTTATTGGCGGTCATTCAAGGGGGAGTATAATGAACGAACGAAATTTATCAGCCGCCCCTGTCCCACCACTAAATTATGTGAATGACCCCACCACTATTATTTTAAATTCTGCATAGTGACTTGCATAGTGACTTGCATAGTAACTTGCATAGTAATTTCAAAGCCTATAAATAGGGATTTCAGTTGTCATGAAATTCATAAAAAAAAAATAGAGAGAGAAAGAAAGTTTCAGTTCTTAAGAGTTTCAGAGAGAATTTCTTATTTCTCTTTTGCAATAGTAGTTCCTTTCTTTAAGTTTCATAACATCTCGCAAATTTTGAAAAGTCTGAACTACTTATCCTCGAGAATGGTATGCCATCCACCATGAAACATGGACAGTGTTACTTGATTGGGAAGATTATGACTAAAAAAATTATTAATTTTGAGGCATTCCAAGCTACAACGATCAAGTTTGAAAAACTATTGGAATTTTCAAATTATGGAAGTTGGTATAAATATTTTCATCTTTAAATTTGCATCAAAGGACGCTATTTTTCAAGTCTAGAATGGCCAAACTTTATTTTTTAACAGCTTCTAATCTATTTGAAGTGCTTTGATGGGACTACTCCAGTCTCCGCTTAAACAAATCCAGTTCAACACTTCTTATATGTGGGTACAAATGCATGACTTACCATTTGGTTGCATGAATAATAACATTGGGTACAAACTGATCGCAATCAATTAAACACATGCTATATGTTGAAACTAATATCAAGGAACAAAGTTGGGGTAAGTTATGCGTGTTCTAGTGGCACATTCCTTTATCTCATGGTAAGATGTTGTTGATCAATGTCCAATCTATTTTTATTCCATTTTTGTATGAAAGACTGCCCAAGTTTTGCTTTCATTGTGGTTACATCACACATATTGACAAGGCTTGCATTGGTAAGGGGCTTCGAGGCTACTTGATAAACCTATTGTTTCTCAATATGGCTCTTGGTTGAGGGCCATGATTGGCCTATATCAAGGGGGTCTGGGACAATTTGTGAGTCTTGGGAAGCCTAGGCCTTGTTTTAAAGGGGGAATTCCTAAAATTGTTGAGTTTGCCTTATTGACTGAACATAGTTTCACCTTACTCATAAAGGACATTGGCAAATGTCAACAACAAACGATGATGGATCTAGGGGTGTTCAAACGGGTTCCAGACCAGAAATCTGGATCAACCTGATCCGGATCCAAAGGTCCAAAAACGGTTTGAATTTCAACCTGGATTCACCCAGATTGAAATCCGGATTAATCCCTTTTTTTAAAAAACCGGATTTTTAACCGGATTTTTTTTTTTTGGCTTTAAACATTGCCTCTAATATTAATAAAATCCCATATTTTATATAAAAATGTTGCAAAGCATAATTCTCTTATATTTATTTTAAAAATAAAAAAAAATGATGAAAATCATACTCCTTTATAAAAGCTTATATTATGTGAAAAGTTTTTCTAAAATATTAATAAGCATAATATTAACATTTCCCAAAATAATAAAATATATAAAAATGAAAAACTAAATGCATGAATCCACTAGATATTACATTATTTTGTTATTTATATATTACTTTACAAAACAATATATAAAAAAACTACAAGACATGACTCTTAAAAATTCAATCTTGTAAGATCATCCTTGATGCATTTATCTTTTTTTATTGTCACTCCTCTCTCCCTTCTTACTTGTCGAAGAGCATCAACAATCATGTTTCCCACGGAATAATCATCAACTGCACTAATAAGAAAGATAAACTTGATTATAAACTTGATTATTAAAGCAAAGATAAACTCATAAAACACAACAACAGCTTGAAAATGGCAAAAACCAAAGTTCGCATTAAAAAAAAATATATCTTATTTATATTTTTGCAAACAAGTTATCTTATTGATACAATCAAATTAAAAAAGCACTTATGCACTACAAAATGAAAATACAGCCTAACAAAAGAACTAAATCATAAACAACTTCCAACAATATAGCATAATGAGTAGGATGAGTTCGCTACAAGAGATATGTACATCAAACTAAAGCATGATCGGATCAAAGGAACAAACAAAACAAAAGCAGATGATCAGATGTACCCGAGTAAACACAAAAATATATAATATGCTTACCAGTAACAATTTCTAACACAAATCACACTCTCCCTGTTTTTCTTTCAAGTATTTTTTATCTAAACTCTAGTTCAACAAGTTGGTGTAGTACCATGACAATCATAGGTGAACAGACCATGCTCCCACAGAAAAGAAATGTGATTAGAGGATTATCTGATTCACCAAAGATAATGACAGCTTGATGGAAACATGAAGTTTTAAAAAATGTAAGCCATGTAGATCTTCCCACCTAAACAGAACTACCGGGGTCAATGAACCAGAACATAGCAATGGGAATGGACCACAAGAGGAAGGCTACAACTTCTAAAGGTTTGAAATTGGACTGAACCCAAAGGCCCCAATTTTTTTCTAAACTTCATCCAGAAATGCAACTAATTTTAAAAAAAAAATCTAGAGAAAAATAAAACATTTCTTCCAAACAATAACATATCTTCATTATATATAAATAGGTATATGTTTTCGGATATAACAGATCTAAAAACTCATCTTAATAGATCTAAACAAATCTTTCAAATAATAATATCTTCATTATATATATATGCGTATGTATTTGGATATAACAGATCTAAATCCACCTAAACAGATCTAAACAAATCTTTCAAATAATAATAACCCATAAAAATCTAAATAGATCTAAACATTCAAATAGATCTAACCCATAAAGATATACCTCAAACATTCAAATATTCTCATAAAAAAATCCAAAATCAACAAAGACAGAACAAACGAGAGGGGAGAAAGAAAACATACCCAAACGTAAATACGTTCTAATCTATTGGATCCCAAGCTCAAGCACGGGTCGGCATCGCAAATGACAAATGAAACTTAAGATTGATTTTGCATAGCACAAAGAGAGAGAGAGAGCATATGAGACTTGAGAGTGTAATTCGAGAGGGGCTAGGGCATCGCAGATGTAGAGCATAGCGAGAGAGAGCATATGATAGAAAGGAATCGGGGGCAAGGGAGGGTGGGAGGCCTAAGGCACTTCACAGAGAGAGAGAGAGAGAGCAAGCAGATGAGATGTGAATCGGGGGAGGAGCGGGGGCTAGGGCATGTTGAGATGCGATGATTTTATATTAAATCCGGAAACCAGATTCAAAACTAGTATCCGGATCTTATAATCCGCATCTGGGATGAATAAATTCGGTTTTTAAAAAGCAGTACCGTTTCCAAGTGTATTATGAGCCGGACTCCGGGTTTAAAATCCAGTTTTTCCTGGTTTCAGACCGGACCGGAAAAAAATCCGGCCTGGATGAACAGCCCTAGATGGATCCTACCTATCTTGTGGTCCACGGTACCAATGAACCTTCATGTTCTTAGCCTCAACAACATAAACTTGCCATGCAGGAAACTAGTGGGCTGGATAATATTACTAGTGGTTTCTGTTGATCACATTTTGAGTAAGTACTTATTCCAATAAGGCTTTGACTCCTCAAGTTCTTTGCTCAAATGAAAGAGGAAGTTAATCGGTGTTATAGGAATACTTGTACTTAAGCAGACTACACTGACTATTGAAAAAAAAAAAAAAGAAGAGAAAGCTCTCTTAAGAGTTTGTCATAGTCCATGAAGAGCGTCAATCTCTAACAAGAGGACTTCAATCTAAGGGTCTTATTCTTAATTTATTAGTAGTGGATGAATCTCAACCCTGTCTTGAAAAATGGGGCTCTTAGGTTAGATCTGCTGAAAATTTAACAACTCTCGAATAGTTCATAATCTTAACCGTATGGTTAAGAATACTAAGTCACATATCATATTCCTTATTGAAATCAAGACGCATCATAGTAAGTGCCAAGGGATAAAGAATTTACTTGGAAACTATAACTGCTTTTCTACTGATAGTTTGGGTCATAGGGGTGGTTTGGCCTTGCTGTGACAGGATGATTTTGCCTACACATACACAACTACTCACAAATACATGTTAACTCTTGGACCTATGATGACATGACCCATATCTCATGGATACTAACATCTTTTTATGCCCATCCTAAGGTAGCAAAGCGTCATGAGGGGTATTCTATTTATAGACAGTTGGTTACTTTACAACCTACACAATGGTTGTGTCTAGATGAATTTAATGAATTTTTGTTTCATAAAGATGAACAGGGTGGCCAAGCTCGAAATGAAACCAAATGCCTCAGTGATCTTGGGTTTTTCCAAGGTAATTTCACATGGTCCAATAGAAGAGAGGATGCTTCTTTTACGACAGAAATGTTAGATAAGGCCTTGGCAAGCAATTCTTGATGTAATACTTTTGATGATGGCCCAATCAAGGTTCTTACTACCTCCTCCTCTGGTCATTTACTCATTTTGGTCAATACAAGATATCATTTGCCTACTAAGTAGTTTAGAACCAGATTAGCAAGATTTGAGGCAAGTTGATCAACTCACACAGATTGTGCTACAATTATTCAAGATGCCTGATATCAACATGCTCAATGCCCAAATGATTTCCTTGATTTTTCCAAGAGACTAAAGGGATGCTTGCTCAAACTAAAATGTTGGAGCAAAAACAATGACCATCTAACTGAAATATGTCTGCAAGAGAAGCTCAAGCATCTAGAGGACCTTTAACATAATTTATGTGCTGCCAATATGAAGGAATATCTCAACATACAAACTGAGGTTAATACTCATATAGAGAGAATCCACCTTAAATGGAAACAAAATGTTAAAGAACTAAGGAGTTCAGAATAGCAAATATTACTATCACTGTACAAACCAGAGAAACAAAATTATTACAAGTATTGTAGATAAGTAGGGTCAAACCTAAAATGATCAAAGAGGGACTGGTGATGCTTTTACTAAGCATTATAAGAACTTGTTTACCTCTACTTCCCCTACCAATATTCCACATTTTCTATCAACATTAACAAAGAAGGTTACATTTAAGATGAATACAGACTTACTTAGACCCTTTACCAAAGATGAGGTCAAAGAGGTAATTTTTCATATGAGTCATTTCAAGGCCCTAATGGCCATGTGGCTTGCTTTTATCAAAATCACTTGTCTATTAAGGGAGAGGAAGTATGTACAATAGTTCTAAATTATATAAATGACAGTGGCGATCTGGCTACCATCAATCAATTACACTCATATTGTATTTATATCAAAAGGGAGGAATCCTAAATTTGTTCTTGAGTATCAACCCATCGGGTTGTGCAATTTTCTTTACAATGCTATTACTAAGATGATTGCCAATGGACTCAAGCTCATTCTACCTGCCATAATCTCAAAAAGTTAGTGTGCACTTTTTCATGGGAGACTCATCACTGACAACAACATGACAGCTTATGAAACTCTATACACTATGACAACTCAATTACATTGCAAACAAGGTTATATAACATTGAAATTCGACATGAATAAGGCTTATGATCTAGTTAAGTGACATTTTTTTGCTTTAGTTTTGTCAAGGTTGGGGTTTGTAGATCAGTGGGTTGCTTTAGTTCAATGATGCGTTCAATCCTTCTCATTTTCAATTTTGATTACGGCCAAAGAATAACGTTGTAATTATATAGTAGTTTTGGGGTATCGATTCCACAGGGAGACAAATTAAAATAATAGTAGAAAAAAAAAATAAACTAAAAACATATGAAATGATTAACGAGAGAATAAAAAATGATTTTAAATGTAAATTAAAATTAAACAAAGTGATTGACAGAAAAATTTTACTCAAAGTTAACAAATAGTAGAGTTTTGGGAATCCCTTGCACATATCCAGTATTTTAATTATTCTTAATTCATTGATAACTCAATTGAGAATTCAATTCCATAATTTTCAATCGGAAAATATAGAATTATAAACTAAAATTAAATCAAATTTAACCCTTTGAAAAATCATTCATCATTTTAAATCACACAAATTTTTATTCACATTGAGAAAATTCAACAACGACAATATATTCAAGGAACGATATTGCAGCAGGGAATTAAATCAATATAAATAATCAATTGATCTAAAAATAATCAAAAATCTACATCATTCAATAGAAAAGGCATACTGAATCTATAAATGGAGTAAACACTATATCTATTCAGAAAAGAAAACACCAACAATATTTTGAGAATGATAAAAGAAAGAATTTTAATAATTGAAAATCAAATATATAAATTAAAAATAGTATCTAGTGTGAAAGTTTATCTCTAACCCTACTTGAGAATTTAGTTACCCATAAATATAATAAAAAATAAAAGTCTTCAGAGAAAAATGATCATGCTGCCAACCATTGAGAATTGAGTTTCCTTCTCTTGTTCATAAAACGGCGCTTCAAAACTCTTATCATATATATATATATATAAGTATATATATATATTATTGTTGTGTGCTGTCCAACGTCATGTTGTCGTTTGTTCAAATAGTCTTCAAAGTCCAAAAGATAAGATTTAGTTACGTGCCCCACTAAAACTAAAACAATGCCCAATTGAAATGTATGAGGCCACATAAATAAATCTGCTTGATGAAGGCCCATGTAATGTGTTGAAATAATGGACTATGCGTTGTATGAAAACATGCACATTTGAATTGAATGTGGTCGTGTAAAGTGTGGAAGCCCAAGTGATGAAGTGTGACCTATTGATCTTGAAGTACTTTTTGCCTTCTTCAACTACATCTAAGAAAGAAAAGAAAATAAAATAGACATAAAAATAAAATAGAATGAAATAAAATAGAATGAAATAAAATAGAATAAAAATAAAAATAAAAATAAAATTAGATAAATAATATTTAAAAACATCTCAATGTAAATAGAAATCTAATTAAATATAATCGGTGAAATCCAATTCTTTATATTCTCATTTCTTGCAATTTAATTAAATATAAGATATTTAGAGTGCACTTTCACGCACTCATCAATGGGACAACAATTTATGATAAGTTTTGGCCAAGCAATGATTTAAGATAGGGGTGTCCTTTATCCATTTAATTGTTTATCTTATGTGCTGAGGCTCTAGGTGCTTAACTCTCTACTGCTATGCAAATAGGGCAACTATCAAGTGTACCCATAACTCGAGGAACATTCAATATAAGCAATCTCTTTTTTGCAAATAACTTCCTTTTGTTCTATAAAAATTATGCTCACGAGTGAGTGAAACTTGGGTCAATCTTGACTCGATAGTACCTCATGCACAAGAATAAAGATAAAACTTCTCCTTTCTTTAGCAAAAATACAACAATATTGATTCGATAGTACCTCATGCACATGACAGGTTTAAATACCTATGAAAACATGGAAACTTATTTAGATTTACCATCTGTGTTGGGTAGATCTAAAGTTAAGACTTTCCATGATATAATTGAAAGGTCCAAAGCAAACTAATTAATTGTTAAAACAGTGCTTTTATCTATGATAGGTAAAGAAGCTCTCTAAGCCTCACCAACTTACTGCATGAGTTTGTTCAAGTTGCCTTAATGCCTGATTCAACAACTTATGCTCTCATTCCCAAGTTTTGGTGGGAAACTCAAGATAGTGAGACACACATACACTTGAAAAGCTGGAAAGCTATGTGTAGGGGAAACTTTGTAGAATAATGGAATTTAGGGACCAAGGTGCTTTTGATACAGCATTGTTGGCAAAGCAAGCTTGGAGATTGCTTACCTCTCCTACCTCTATTGCTATTCATCTTACAAAGCTAAATACTTTCCACAGTCCACAGTTTTATCGGACGAACTTGGTAGTAGAACGTCTTATGTATGGCGCAATATTTGGTAATCTTGACAGTTATTAAGTGAGGATGTGTTATGGAGTTTGGGATATAGCAATAGGTGCATGTTTTGGGTGATAAATGGAATTCTAATACAATCACTAATCGCATTCAATCTCCTGTTAAACTCTTGCATGCAAATGCTTTGGTCTTAGAGGTACTTGAGGTTCATATTGGATGGTGAAACATGAGCTTGCTGTAGTTACTTTTCATTGTTGAAAAGGTTACTCAGATTTTGAAAATCGCAATGGTGAATAATGCTACCCTAGACAAATTGGTGTAGAGAGGGAATATAGATGGGCACTTTAGTGTCAAAAGTGCATATAATTTGCCTATACAAATGAAGCAGCAAACTTGAGGAGAGACCTCCTTGCAGAACAGGTTTCAACACTTATGGAAGAGGGTCTGGTCATTAAAAGATCCTTCTACTGTGAAGGTATTTATATTGCATGCTTGTGTGGATGCCCTACCCACTAAGCGCAACTTGATGAAGAAAATTATTGTGAATAATGACTTTTGTTCCATCTACTTGAAGGAAGTTGAAACACTTAGTCAAATTTTGTGGACCTGTCCTACAGCAGATGATGTGTGGTTACTATGTAATCTTGCATTTCAAAAATATGCCATAATTGATCTGGATTTTTAAGTTATAGTGCTTCAGATGCTGGATAGACTAAATAAGGATGAGTTTGTCCTAATTTCTGTAAGTGTTAGATTTATTTGGTTGCAAAGGAACAAAGTGGTATTTGAATACAAATTTCAAGATCTTGCTACTCTCTATCTCATTACAATTAATTTAGTAGAGCTGAACAATATGACCACTTCAACAACCTACTTCGAGATAATCTGCAATTCCTATTCCAAAATGGAAGGCCTCTCCATCAAACTAGGTAAAACTTTCATCAAATTGATATTGGTATGGCTTTATGGGACTATGATGGCAGAGTTCTCCTTACTCTAATGAAACTTTTTTATTATTGTGTGGAGCCTATAGTTGCTGAAGCCAGAGGCTTATCGGAAGTCATCACTCTTTGTTCCCAACTGTGTTTATAGAATATTATTTTTTAAGGTGACTCATTGCAGGTGATCAACAGTTCTCACTATGACTCAATACCAAGGCCCTCTAAGGCCTGTCATTGCAGCTATTCATTCCATTTTAGGGAACTATTCTTGGAAAGCACAACATGTCAAGCAAATAGCAAATTGTGTTGCTCATATTTTAACTAGGGAAGCTTTGTTGAAGCAAGCTGAAGTTATCAATGTTGACTATGTTACACCATGTACCAGACTTGTCATATTGGCTGATAACCATCTATGATAGTAATGAAATGGATGTTTCCTTTGTTTTAAAAAACAAAAAATTGATTTGAATCGGTCAAGCTTTTATTTAAGGCCTTAATAGGCACAATAGCATTTGGCCTTAATAGACACAATAGCATTTTTCCACGTCACATATTCCATATAAACCAAAAAGATGTGTATCACGCTGAAATATAAGTTCTACAAAACCAAAATGAAATTTGTAAGCCTTAGTCGTTCCTCACATTCCTCGACCTCAACCTTATCACCTCACTCTTCTTTTACTATCAATGCCCCCCCTCCCCACTCCTTCACCCTCCAGTAATTTCACTATTGCCCACTATCTTCTCTACCATTTGCTATATCTGATTCTTTGAACTCCATCAATAGGCTGAAGTTGAAGTTTCTACTCCCAATAAGTTAAAAAAAAAGAAACTTTGGGATTGTTGAATAAAAGACTAAATAAATAAAAGGAAGGATGATTATTGGATTATTTACCGATCTGGGTCTAGTATGATAGACCCTATATTTTCTGTTTCTTCGATGGGAGGGAAAAGTGAATTCCATTGTAGAGCCGTATGCAATGCGCAAAAGATAAAAATGCCTGTACGGTTGCTGGATTTGAACCAGCGTAGACATATTGACAACGAATTTACAGTCCGCCCCCATTAACTACTCGGGCATCGACCTGGGAAGAATAAATTCCAGACTTATTGATAATCCATGATCAACTTCCTTTCATAATACCCTACCCCCAGGGGAATTCAAATCCCCGCTGCCTCCAAGAACAATAGCTAAAGGGCCTGATACTACTACTTGGATCTGGAACCTATATGCTGATGCTCACGATTTTGATAGCCATACTAGTGATTTGGAGGAGATATCTTGAAAAGTATTTAGTGCCCATTTGGGACAACTTTCCATCATCTTTCTTTGGCTGAGTGGCATGTATTAGACGGACCCCTGTGCCTGTGGAAAATATACCGGATTAGTCGATTTGAATTTGAATTCGTTGTTGTCACGTCATCCATAACTGTTTAGTCAAAACAACAATGAATTTTGATCGAACCGCTTAGTTTCGCTTGTTTGTTGCGGCACATGTCACGTTTCAAGATTCATCCACTAGAATCCTATTTTTAATGTATTTTAATATATATATATATTATATGGATTATGGATTAATATAATCTATAAATTACTTTTATACGATGACTTCCATTTTATCTTATTATCAAACTTTTATATAGGTAAGGTGATTAACATTCAATGCCAACAGTTCAAGAAAAATGAGAAAATTACATTGTATATATAATATGTTTTGAGGGTTTAGAAGCTTGCCAATCAAAGTGATGGACATCTGATAGAATGAGGACAATATAGATCACTTTGCATCTACATCCATCTACATTTCTGTTTTCTTTTTTCAAAAAATTAGTTTTATTATATTGAGACATTTATGTCTATGTACAATGTGATAGACTTCATTATTCCACTATTGTTAATATAGAGATGATTTTACATATCCGCCGGAGTGATATGATACAATGACATACAATATATCAAAAGTTTAAAAATAAATAAAAAAATCCATCTTCAATTGTTCATTTTGATACCTCGGGTCCATAATATGCATTCATTGGTATGCTAACAACTCTTGGATTTTAAGTGTTCAATCATCTTAATGATTTAGGTTGTGTTTGGCAACTAGATTTTTCTCGAACTATTTTGTATTTCTTAACTAAATTTGTAATGTAGTTATTTTGTATTAAAAGATAAATTTTTGTATTCTAATAGTGATGAAGTTAGGATAATGATGTGTGAAAATTATGCAAAAGTTGAGAATGCAAGAGTTGATGTTGAAAGCATAGAGGAACTATGTGTTATGATTGCATAAGACAGAGTAAATGTGGAAGAAAGAGTAGATGTCAAAGATGGAGTGAGTGTGAATGATGGAGTCAATGTGATTTTCACTTTGAGTAGTGATCATTTGGAGCCATTAATTGGTAAACTATTTGATGACGTCGAAGATGCCCAAATATTTTACAAGGCATATGTAAGACGAAAATGTCTGACATGCTAGAAACAACTATTTGACAATAGGTATAGTAGCATTTCTATAATTGTGTTTTACACATCTTTAATCTAAGAAGTTAATCTTTTTGTATTTTATTGTAGTTTATTTAGGGATCAACAATTGATTACATATCGCCGAGTTTAGAATCTTAGTCCAAATATAATCTAAAACAGTATGTACTATTTATTGATCTTTTATTATGTTATAGAAAGTTAATTTAACCTCTCTTACGCAAAGTTAATTTAACTCTTCTTTATTTTGCTATGATATTCTAGAAATACATAAATAAATAAATTTTACGGTCGAACGAGAAAGAATGCAAAAAATTGTGAGTTTTGAATAGTAGATTAAAGAATATTTTGAGAAGTGGATGTTAACTAAATGTGAATGTAATTCTGGTTTATTAATCTTGGGAGTAATTCTACATGTTTATGCGGTTTTGAATATAATAATGAATGTAAACGAATGTTTATAGTTATGATATTTTATTTTATTAATTTTGAATGTTTATGTAATGCTATTAACTTTTATTTTGTTTGATGTCCATAATGATTCGTGGCATGAAACCAACATCAGCACAACCACATGTATAAAAAGGTTGTCCAAAAATTGTCCAAAAAGAATGCTAGCACATGTCCAAATTTTTTATTATATTCTCCACAAGCTCAATATATTCAATTGAACAACGTGCTAAAAGAATAATAACCGGTTATATGAATTGTAGCACTGGCCAACATATATTGTAGTTTTTTGAAAATATAAAAATTATAGCACAAATTACCATAAAAAATAACCATGACAAATTAATACTTTCAAAATTGTATTTATTCTCTATTGTTTTAAATTTGAGTTGTTCAGTGCCTAGAATAAGTTTAAAAGGGCAAAGTAGAGAGTCTATCTATCATCGACGACACTAGGTATGCTAGAATGACATTGGCAGCATTGGATAGAAAATTTCGATGGTTAGGGTTTCTCGAGTATGTCATGGGAGGATCACAATTAGGGGCTAGTTTTGAGATTCCTAGAGTAAAGATGGGGTGTAGAGAGGGAATTTTAATGCAAGAATTATGAGAAGGGGCTAAGAATAATGGAAGCAATGACAAGGAGAAGGGCCAGAGTTGCTTTCCTCGTGTTGTTCTGTGTTAGAGGATGAGGGATGTGTCACCATGTGTGACCTCCTATAGTGGGGGCACATGGTAGCTAAAGTGAGAAGTCTATGTGGCACTCACCTATTAGAAGACTGTCATTAAGAGATCAACAACCTGACCGCCTAGAAGATCAACTCTGGTGAGAATGTTTGATTGAAACTAGCAAAATATTGAAATTCTCTTAGGAAAATTTGGATGCTTAAAGTATCTTAAATTTTTGTGAATAATAATGAAATAGTTTAAGTGAAAATGTTTTATTGGATTTTGGAAAAGATAAGAAATAAAAAGTTGAAGAAAAATATATTTTACAATGACTATTGCATTGAAGTTTGTGAAATTGAATAGATAAGGTTAAAAAATCATTTGGATGTAATTTTTAATATTATTTAAATTTTGAAATATGTAGAAATCGACAAAGTGTATTATTTTCATATTTTGCTTTGAAACTTGTATATTTTGAGTAATGATTAGATAATGATTAAATAAAAATAAAAATTTGAAATTAAAAAATATTTTATATTTAGATAGTGTTTGAAAATAAAACCATAAGAAAATTTTGTTTGCCAAACATGCACCCTTTAAATATCTTTTTCAGAAAATGCTTAAACAATCCTAAGAGCACTCTCAATAGAATCTCTATTTTATTTTTTTAAAATACATTATCAAAACTTTTTTTTTATCTACTCAATTTTAGAATCTGTCATCTATTAGCTAATCTATTTTTTCTCTATGTTATCTAAAGATTTTTATTTTATATTATTTTATTTTAATATTTCATTGATTTTCTCATATCTTTTAATAATTATAATATTTCCTTATCTTCAATATCTTCATTACCCAAAAACAGTAAAACCCTATCACTACACAATGTGTTTAGTACAATTAAAATGAAATATGTCGTTTATTTAATTCACCTGCATAAGTAGTGGAACGAAATGCGATGCCATTTAAGACATATCCAAACAGTGCGTTTGTTGTGGATTAAAACACGACCTAAGAGCCTCGAAACCAGACTTCAATTTTCCCCCAATTTTATTTTTGCATTCGTTCCCCAAATCCCTAAAACTTATGCGTGCGTTTTGTCTAGATTTGCTTCTTGCAATTTGCGTGTGGATGATTTTGGTGGTTAGTTTTCTGAATTTGCTTCTTACAATTTGTGTGGGAATCTTCTGATTGATTTTCTAGGTATTTGGTTCCTTTTTGGGAGTTGGCAATGGCTTGTTTTTGGATTTGCATTTTGCTATTTACGTTTGATTTTCTTGTGATATACGTGGAGGAAGCTAGTTTGGGGCTGAAATGTGGGGGAAAATAATTGAGGGAAGCGAAAATGGCACTGGAGAAAAGATAAATTAATAAACAGAGTTTACTTTGGTGAATAGGATCCTGCTACATGGATCATTATAGTCTAATCTATTTTTTTATTTTATTTTACAAACTCCATTGGAGCATCATTTGAGGGATTTATCATCTATTTTATAAAAATATGTATTTTAGAGACTCCATTAAAAGTTCTCTAAGGTCTGGTTTACTTACGGAAACCAAACACAAATCCAGCAAAATTGTTCTCAATTTTCATACAACCAGATCATCTCCAAAAACAAACATATTGAGAAAGAGAAATCCTGGGGTTCGATCCGACCGAACCCCCTCGGCCCGTTTTGCAGTCCCTGCCGTTCCCCGCGGGGTCCCAGCTCATCGGGACCGAAGGGAGCCGGCGACCCCACCCCTACGACGACGAGCCCCGACGACCTCCGGTGTACCCCCGACGGTCTTAACCCCGTTTTAAACTCGTAGGGGTGAGGTCGCCAGCTCCCTCCGGTCCTGATGGACTAGGCGGTGTTGCCCACCGTCGCAGGCGCGAGTTGGGTGCTGTCGAATTTACTATAAAAATTCATCTTCATTTTATTTTTTATTGTGTTTTTTATTATATTTTTTATTATATGTATTTTATTATTTTATTTTATTTTATATTGTATTTTTTAAATTTTATTATTTCTATTGTATTTTTATTATATTTTTTAATATTTTTTATTGTATTTTATTATATTTTTATAAGAAATTAAGAAGATGAAGAGGGACTGTAAAGACGCTGAACTGCAGCCCGACCGCATCCCAGCGTCACCCGAGAAAACACTAGTACTTTCATCTCACTTGAAGAAATCCTATATCACTACTGTGCTTTATAGTTTTCTCTTTACTATTCATTGACATGACTAGACACTGCTAAAGCAATAAATTTGTCCCCCAATGTCTCGAACTACTTTCTCCCTTCCTCATGTCGTTACACAATCAGGCATTTGTTGTGTATGAAGCTCCCCAAGATCGATGATTGATCACCCCCATCTCAGCAATACTAGATTCCAAGACCAGAATCTCGTTGCGCAGTGTCGAGTTGAGCAACATTGATACTTTTTTTCCTCCATTTCCGATCTATCTCCATCACCAAAGAAACCCTAAAATCCCCATAATCAGAAGTTCTGAATCACATCTCCTCGTGAGAACTTGGTACTCTGTTCGCTTGAAGGCATGGAGTCCATGGAAGCCCCCATTTCTTGAAGCCAATTGATTGAGTTTACCCTGCTGTCACCATTGCCATGCGATGCTCTGGTGCGGTCCGGATTGCTGAGGGGAATCTTGACCACATCTTCTAGCAAACCTCGACTCCCAGCAAAGCTTGTATATTCACTTCAAAGTTTGAAAGACATGACCCTCTATACAACAGAGTCTAGAGCATAGGTTGCAATAATGGAGCTACCTTCTCGTCTGTTGAGCTCCATTCTCTATAGTGAAAATGGTTTATAAAGTTAGCATTTGTAACCCAGCTTCAGGCACCCTTATAAGGCTGCGCAAGCCTCACACAACCAACTTCAAACTTAGTATTAAGACACGCTCATACCGGATACTTTGTTCATTCCACCTTAAAGTTCTCAGTTTAAGAAAGTATTTAAAACTAACATGTTTTTATAGCCAATCTGGTCTTGTTTTGAATGCATGCTTTGTTGATAAGTAGATATTTTTTACTATGCTTGGTTTGATTTGTGTTCGACAAGCACTTGGGAATTTGTCCTATCGCTACTTTGATAAATAATTCCTCACAGTATGATCTAATCAGTCTGCTCAAACACAATTTATTAACAAACCATATCACCACTTTTTATTTGCTTGAATAAAAAGTGGTGATATGGTTTGGATGCTGCGTTTGGATGAAGAAATATGCTGAATTGAGATGAGTTCTTTTTGAATAATAGTTAGTTGAGATGGTTGAGTGAGTTTCATGAGAGCCACTTAGATAAGTTTACAATGTGTTTGAATAGTTATATGAGTTTATATAAATTTATGGAAAGATGTAAATTTATAAGACCCATTTTTATAGAAAAATGTGCTGCAGAACACGTGTAAGAAAAAAAATTAATTTTAGCCTCTAGACTGACAGTGACGGAGAAAGAGAGAGAGAGAGAGAGCAAAAAAAAAAGGCAGCATTGAATGCTGTCAGAATTTGTTTCCAAAAAACATCTGCATTTGTCGAGCTAAATTCACTTGAACTAAGTAGATCAAATATTTATGTTTGGATATTAAACTCACTTTAAAGTGAGATGAACTAAGTAGACTTTGTGTTCCAAACGGGGCTAATTATTTGGCTCACTGTTTAGGATTATGTAAAATCCTTTATAAACTATTTTAGGATTATGTAAAATTTCAAGGGACAACATATTGTGTTTAGTTTAGTAAAATCCTGTATAGGGTTGTTCATTTAGGCTGGGTATTTTTCCAACCTGGTCTAGAAACCGAATATCTCGAATCCTGTTCCAGAATCCTACCCAAATTAAACCAAATTCGAAATCTGCATTTTTAAAATCTGGATCAATGTGATCCTGATCTAGTTATATAATCCGAATACCAAATTTTAAATTCGAAACTCAGTCTATATATGAAAAAAACCCTAGCCTCTTACTACCCTCTTCTCTCTCCTTCCATTCATCTCCACCACCTCATCTCTCTCTTTCTCTCTCACATAGGCGAAACAAAACCCTAGTAGCCATCAAGTTAATCATGCTCAACAACCGTGGGGGACTCGATCTATCACTGTCGTCGGTCTCCGTCGTAGAATTGCCGTCACCATCTCTAAAGTGCAAAACTGCAGTGTTTCTCACCGAAGAACTTTTAATAAGGCTTTCTCCTGATCTATGAATAATGGCTTTTATATTTGAGTAGATTTGGTGATTTGGTAAACTGAGTCTTTTTTGGCTTCGATAGATCTAGTAGATCTAGAAGAACTGGGTCTCTCATGGAAGTAGGCGATGAAACTAGATCTTTGCCTCACATTGGTCGTCGGGGTTGTTGGATTTGAATGCAAATGAGGTCAAGGTTGAAGAGGAAGACGAGAGGGATCCCGTACATAGAGACATAGCCTGCAATGTCGATAAAGACAAAGAGGTGAATACGAGGATACAGGCTTTAGGGATAAAAAATTTTGGAACATGAAGTTAATGAGTTTCATTGCCTTTTTTTTGTGTTGAATTCTTTGGTTTAGTGGATTTGTTAGTGTGTGAGTTGTTCATGGGCACAAATTAGGGTCCGTTGCATAGAATGTAAGAATGGTTTCTCGGGATGATTTTGGGGAAAATGTTTTCTTATGGAGATATTTGGTTGATGAGAAAATGTGGAAATAGTACTCGTTTCTAATTTTTATTTTTTATATATTTTTGAAGCGAAAACGTGAAAACATTATTTGCATTTGTATTATAATTTGTATTATGAATAACAATATTGGTTTCCATTATTAAAAAAATAAAATGGTTTTAAATCCGATTTCTAGATTTTAGGTGCTAATAAACCCGAATTAATCCGATTTATAGTCTGGATTTTGATCAAGATATCACTGGGCTGGAAACAAGTCCAGATTTAGATGCCGAGATTCGAGCTAGGTATATCCGAATTTTCGATCTGCCAACTGGATGAACAGCCCTAGCCCTATACATATTCTTGGTTTTGAATGATGCACACAAATTATAAAACATAACCTTTAATATTATTATGTTATTACATAATAAAGCCATGTATAGTTACCCATTAAAAACCCTCATTTCAATTGACCTCGCAATAATGTTGGTTCCTTGCCATGGGTTAAAGCTCTGGACTTCCATTGTGCACAAAACCTCACTACTTACCAAATCCTTTACTTTCTGCTCCAACTTTAAAATTAGAGAACACGTGATTTCTTTTTTAACTACTAATAATTTGCCTATTAATGTTTAATGACCTTCTTTATTTGTTAGCTTTACTACCTACGCTCCTTTGTTAGATCCCACCATTGCCAAGTATGATCCACTTCACCCTTTAAAAGAAATTGAATTTTAATGAATTTCACTATTTCATTGAAACGTTATACACGTGGTTTGCATGCATATTTATATGTTGTATATCTTAGCATTTTCTCATGGAGCGCGAGTTAGAAATTTCACACGTTGATCACTTATTGTGGGCGGATGGGAGGAATGACAAATTTATTGACATGCTGCTTCAAGATGTAATTGATAGTGTATTGAAGGTGGGAAAGATCACAACTCGGGACCACGCGCCCTATGTGACACGCCTTACCGCTCTAGGCATAAGGATGTTTGATGCAAACCAGGTAAAGCTACACCGCCTCAATATGATGCAATGTCTGTTTATGGACCTCATGCATCAAACTGGTATGGGGTGGGATTACGTCAATAAAATAGTGACGGGGAGTGATGAACACTGGGTGAACGCCATATGGGTAAGCAAGCTCTAACCATGGGTTTTATACAAGTTTACACTAACCCATTGTTTGTATTATAAAGTCACAATTGGTATTCTCGCCTTAACAACTCTAATATATAGCTTTTGAAGTTTTTTTAGGCCAAACCACAAGTGAAAAAGTTTCATACCTCAGGGTGCCACCGGTATGAAGACCTTTGTCAAATTTTTGGCAAATTAGTTGCTATTGGTACACTCCATCATGTCTCCATTGAACCATCACCAATGTCAAATGATGAGGAGTATCTAGATGTGAAGATGCGACACTTGGCACACAAGGCATTGGCGATTTTGTTCATGGTGCCTCGTCTCAAATGCCCATGGACATGGGGGAAGCATCTTCTCACTCGTCCCGACATCGTCCGCAAGGTAGGCTGAATAACAAGCATGCCGAGGAGATTTCAAATATGGTTGCAATGACCGCCAGTTCTTATAAGACTCAACGCAAGTGTTACGAGGGTAGAGAGGAATTCTCAGGGGGGGTCAAAATAGAGCAGATGATTCAAAAGTGGCATGGATAGTGATGGACGCTACGATTCTTTTGTGCACCATATCCACTTGTTATCCACACTTCAATCCTCACTCCCAGACGCTGTGTTTTCCTTTGCGTTCAATTGGCTCCTGGATGAACGAGCGCAAAGAGGATTTCTCGCCATGGATGATGTCCGTAGATAGGGATGGGCCATGAATAGTTGAATGTCTATTGCCTCGCTATGTTGCTAGCCATAGTTGATGTGTTTATTTGTTAGAATTTTTTAATTAGTATCCATTTATTGAGAGACATTGTTATTTGTACCTACTACTTGTGAACCGTTTGTTGGTTTGTATTGTATTTATTTGTATTGTTTGGAGCTAATTGTATTATATTATTAGCTTGGGTGTATTGCTACTTGTTATGTTGTTTCTTGGGTATATTAATGAACCACATTTGGGCTTGGGTGTATTAAACTGTGTTCCTACAGTTTGCCAATCAGCATTCTTCATTTTAGCATGTTATTATTATTATTTTTTTGCATTGGGTTCTACAAAAACCTGTTATGAGTAATTTTTTAGATGAGTTATCATCCAATAAAATTTAGTCTTATTGTTTCCTTTTGACTTGTTACTTGTCTATAGGCAGTTTTTGGGGGTGCACTGTGAACGTGATTGTAAGGGCATCCAGATCAAAGGCATCACAGACTTGGTAGAAAACTTTACTCCACTAGTCAGGATCTTCTATTTTGTCTCCTAAACTTACAAATTTGGCCTTAAACTTACAACTGACATAATATGACAAGTACATGAGAACCTAACATATGTAATTGACATCACATATAGATTTATATATATGTATATATATATTATCAAGAAGAGTGTGTTCTATTCTCAAGTGTGTTTTTATAACCGAACACCATTCATATCATTTAAATTATTTGATTTGTATGATTCAAATCTTTTAAATCAAATTATAACATGTAAATACTTTACTATGTGCTTTATATATCGAATTGGGAATAGAATTTTTGTATTTAAAATGTATCTTCGCAAAAATTGTTAATATAAATTGAATAATTATTAGTGACATATATTGGCAGCACGGATATGCATTTTTCCGCCAAAAGTTTATGCATTTTGGGTTCCCCATGAGAGAACACATAGAATGAAAACAATATATGGACTTATAATAAACAACCCAATCTATTAATCATTGACAAAAAATAAAAAATAAAAAAGAAAGAAAGAAAGAAGCGCAGCTCATAATTTAAAGTACACAGTTTTCTAGTAGGTCTAATTCATAGTTTATTTTGTGTAATTAGAATATTGTAGTAAGGGTAATTTCACTGGGAATCCTCCCGACTGACAGGGCATGCCAAGTCGTGATTGTTAAACGAACAGAACAATTCAAAAACCAAATGTTTTGAAATGGAAAATGACTTTATTTAACCATTTCAATTTTTGTTACTCAAATTGAGAAGTTAGAACGATTATCAGAAAAATTGGGAAAGCAAATATTATATAGAAATGCACACATACATTATTAAAAAAAGGTCAAGAAACAATAATGTGAATAACAATTTTTTCTCATCAAATCGGAAGTGTTAGAAAACCCAGAAGTCCCCATATATGTATCTGATAATATAAACCCAGACATGCACACAAAGGTTACTTACATTTTCAAAGAAGTGGCCCCAGAAGAAAGACTTTCTTGATGTTTTGAGGATCCCAATGGAAAATAAGACCAGATGACCGGTATCTAGATGCCAGAATAAAATCCAATAAGACTAGTGAAGAGGGGTCGAGAATGGAGGCAAGACCATACGACGCCAAGTTTTTGTGGGGATGGGGGAAGAATTGTGTTGGAATGAGTTTCGAGTGTTGTGGGTGTGTGGGTTAGGAGTGGACAGATTGAGTTCAGGTCTTATGGGGGTGAAGGTAGAGTGCAGATGGGAGAGAGGATTGGGTGGGAGAGAGAGAGAGTAGATGTGAGCTTGTTTTTGAAAAGTAAATGGGGATGCACGCAATGAGAGAGGATCTCTTCCAAGGCAAGAGTATTATGGTATTTTCAGGAGATTAACACAAAGGTAATCACATGTGTTTCTTCTCTTCTAGTCAAACAGGAGCTGCAACCCTTAAAATAATTTCTTTTTGCGCAAACAGAATTTCGAAACAATTACTGTTCAACAGTAAAATACAAGAAATATATATCTATAAAACTTGTCACTTCAAGTTTGTGGGTCTCCCCATCATATTAAACACTATAAAAAAGGTCAACACAATCTCATCTACTTAAACAAACACAATCTCATCTACTTAAACAAACACAATTTTATCTCATCTCATGTATGCTTAACATACCTCAATACTATTCACATATATTTCAAAATTCTTTTATCTTATCTCATTTAATCTCATTACTATTTTAAAAAAATCCAGTTAGTATGTACCTTTGCGCATGCTTATTACTAGCGTCTTTGTGATGGTCAATTCTTGGGCTTATCAAGTACCTTTGAAAATTTCTGCAGATAGTCGATTTCTTAAACAAAATGGGCATAGTTTAATTTTATAAAAAAAAATTAATTCCTATCATCTCATCTCATCCCAATCAATTAATTATTATATATATTTTTAAATTTTTATATAAAATAAAATAAACAATTTAATTTTTTCAAATCTCATAACAAAAATAACTTTCCATAAACATTTAACTTTTATTTAATTTTTTTAACTTTTAATTTTTATTTCAATTCATCTAAACTCAATTGCCTAAACAACCAAAACCAAACATCTTTTCTCCAACTTCTTGTTAAATATCAGGCGCCTTTTTTTCTGAAAATAAAAATTGACCGAAAATTATAATTGTCCATTAGTGACTAATTGGTAGAGAAAACACTACTCGTTCTTTCACCTATCTCGCATAACAGTCAACAATCCACTGCCAAAAG
Organism: Platycarya strobilacea; assembly: GCA_036898215.1. Classification (NCBI taxonomy): domain Eukaryota; kingdom Viridiplantae; phylum Streptophyta; class Magnoliopsida; order Fagales; family Juglandaceae; genus Platycarya; species Platycarya strobilacea. Next base: position 39,846,764 of record CM072545.1, on the reverse strand, counting down.
ATAAAAAACCCATTAAAATCCTAAAATTGCCACCTTAATACAAAAACGAAAGGGGGAAAATGGGAAGAATGCATGCATATTCCATAATATAAGATAAAAATCGATTTTCTTCCACTTCCTGAATGGTTTTGAGCTTCTCAACCAGTCTCTGGTTTGATTGTTTAAAAATGTTAGGCATTTGCAATGAAGGCATCCGTCTATGCCCTCAAGTAGAATACCAAATGCCAAAGCGTCTCCCTGGTTCAAAGCCAGGGAGTGCAGCGAACCACCGAGGAATGGAAGAGCTGGGAGGTTACCAGCATTGCCGCTTAAGAACGAGTCTCCACCGCCATTAATCAAGGTAAACAAACGGGTATAAAATTGAGAAGGCATAAGTCATTGTGACCTTCAACTACTATATAAATGATTAATGAAGTAACATGGCAAAATCTCAAGATCAAACAGCCTCAACGGAGTTAGGTATGAAAGCTGGCTAGGCAGTGTTCATAAATCCAACAAAAAACTAGAGACATAAAAAAGTGCAAATAGAATTCGCAACAAAAACATGACATCCCAGAAAGAAAGAAACAAACTCAACGCTTCTTTGAGACACCAACAGTCTTCCCACGGCGGCCAGTTGTCTTTGTGTGCTGTCCACGAACTCGAAGACCCCAGTAATGTCGCAGACCACGGTGGTTCCTACATGTCAATAATAGAGGCTTTCACCGGCAAGAAAAGCAATACTAAAAATATGAAAAATGTATCAATAGATAAACAGATAATGTTTCAATGAATGTCATTAACAAGTCATAATTCCAGTAAGTTTTTTTTTTAATAGGTAATCAGATGCTTTATTCCAGTAAATAGGTAAAAATCAAGCACACAGGGAGTGTACAAGATGAAAACATAATTCCAGTAAGGTATTGGACGGATTCTTGTCTAAACCTTTTCTGATAAGATCTAAAGCAAACTTGTCATCATCCAGACTTGTCATCATCCGGTTCTGCATTAACTAAAAAGCTATTATGGGAAACTGCTAATCAGATGTTTTTCATGAGCTAAAGTGCCGATGCCCTCGCGTTTACACCAAATTTTCAACTCCTTGGTTCAGCATGTTTTCCTTGTGATTTCAAATCGTGCACAGTAGCTGAAGACAAGCCATCCACCCAACCTCAATCCAAGCATACACAAATAATGGCAAACAGGTTAGTCCGATGTCATTCCTAGTGATGAAGGCCATGCAAGCCTCACTTAGATCAAAACCTTCTGATGGGGTAAACCATCATAAATCTTCTTAAAAAATAAGTGATAGGAAGATAAGAGGTAGGGCAGCTGACAGGCTGCGTTACCAGTAACTAACTTGCCCACCAATGAAGTTATTCCTTTTAAAAATCATCTAATCAAGTTGAAACCAGCCCACAGTGATTTGAATCATGGAGAAAACGTCTACTTGCAATACTGAGAATTGGGTCAAAGTTCAAATGACTAAAATTCATAAGCCAACTTCCTAAGAGGTTGTTTGGAAGATGAAATGGTTTCATCTCATACCATCTCATACAATTTTCTTTCCATACATCACTCAAACACAAACACAAAAAACTTACCAATTTCAAATTTCAACTTTTTCAACTAATTATTACCTAATCATTACAACTTTCTCAAACTTTCAAACAAAACAAAACACAATTATTACTTAACCATTACAACTTTATCAAACTTTCAAACAAAACACTTTCTCAAATATTATTATTATTATTATTATTATTTTAATTTTTTCATATCCCACAACAAAAATAATATTATAATTATACTATAATAATTCCTGAGTGGATAGACAGTGTTTTGTAATTTGCTTTTGCCCATTATTTTATTATTAATACATTTTTATGTATCAAAAAAAAAATACTATAATAACATTTTAACCATATAATATAACTTTTTCTCTCTCATTTTCCAAAATCTCATAAAACATCATAACTTTTTTTTTGATAAGTATAAAACATCATAACTCAAACCATTTCACCGTTATTCACAAACCATTTTACTAATATTACAAATTTGCATCTCATCTCATTCCTCTAACATCTCCTAAGTCGAGGTTTACAAGAAAACAAGCACACACATATAAATAAATAAAACCTTCTAAATGATTTATGTATTATACAAGCCAATGTATGGTATCCAAGACATCAATGAATTGCAATGGAATATGTAAAAACTCTTAGGCATAGAATTACAGAAGACAGGAGATCAATGGAGGCATACCTGATCTTCTTCAAACGCTCTAGATCATCTCTGAGCTTCATGTCCAAAGCATTGGAGACAACCTGGGAATACTTGCCATCCTTGTAATCCTTCTTCCTGTTCAGAAACCAGTCAGGAATCTTGAACTGTCGAGGGTTTGCAACGATCACCATGAGGTTATCAAGCTCAGCAGCCGTCAACTCACCAGCTCTGCAGTAACCATAACACCACAATTTACAAACATGGGAGAATGAAACACATATATGAAGCAGAAATATCAAACACTAGATTAACTTTTACAATAAAGGAAGTCCCAAGATATAATTGCATCTTACAAAATCACGCACCAAAAAAAGAAAAAGAAAAAACACGACATACAGGAAAATCAAGAAGACTAGAGTTTTTCCCGATCTGGATACAAAAAGTATCTTAACTCATTCCAACTCATTTAATCTAATCATTACAACTTTTTCAAAATTTCACAGAAAAAAATAATAAATAGTTCAACATTTTCAAAAAAAAAAAAAAAATCATATTAAAAAATAATATTCTAAAACTATTTTATTCAAATTCATCTCATCTTAACTCCCTATCCAAATCTCACCTAGAAGACACTGCACGAAGTGCCTGAATAGAAGTATAGATGAGCATCGTAAACATTATTAAAGCACATCAGCGCGAGACAACCAAATTAAATGAAAAGCGTAATCGAAAAATCGTCGACCTCTAAGAAGTTTTACAAAGCACAGCTTTTAGTATCTTTAAAACCAATGGCAACAATATAGACATAAAATTTCGATTAATCCTACGACCAAATGCCACACAACTGAGCCCACAAATAAAAACCAACTATTTTATAGCATTCTTAAACTCTCACTAAGCCCATCAAACGCAAATTGAACCAATACTACCATCATAAGACAAAAGCTACAAAGACGGAAGAACATGCTGGAGAATGGTAGCAAGAATCAGATTTTACAGAACGGTACCGCTTGTTCATATCTACATCAGCTTTCTTGCAGACAATGTTGGCGAGACGACGACCGATACCTTTGATGGAGGTAAGCGCGAACATTATCTTCTGCTTCCCATCCACGTTTGTGTTCAGCACACGCAAAATGTGCTGGAATTCCTCATTCGCTACCAGAGACTGCAAAACGCATACTCCCAAATCAACAACGAAAGCAAAATAAAATATAAGCAAAATAGGATGTGCCAAGAGAAGAGACACGAGTGAATGGAAGCGAGTAGGGTACCATGGCTAGCGCTCTCTCTTCTCTATCTCTCTTTCCCTCTCTGTGTGAGAATCGGAGCGATCGCGGAGAGTGAAGAACGAGAACGTGGTGGTGGAGAAGGAGTTGTGACAGCCAAAGATGGGTGGTTTTAAAGGGCACAGAGTACACGAAACAAAACCCTAGAGGGTAATTATATGCTACGACTCATTCAAACTTGTACTTCTAATTCGCTCCCACTAGAAAGTGGGTCCAAGAAGCTGCGATGGAGATCTACTACAGTCTACAACCGTTGGATCTGTTGAAGTTGACACCTTATGCAAAAGTCAAGGGCGTTAATGTAATTCTAGTCGTGTGGATAGATTGACTATTCTACCCCTAATGTTTTACGAAAATCACTTCGAGTTTCGTGCTGATAAAAGCCAACCATTCGGAGGAGAAGTGAGGCAGAAATGTTGTAAAGCGCAGACATTATCAATGTCAGGTGAGGCATGGAGTCTATTTCCCGAAACCCCCAATTTATTTACTGTTTTCTGTCCTGATTTATGCGAGGATTCGTAATTTTAATATTTTAATATTAAGGTTCGGTTTATATTCGAAAACAAGATGTGATGAATTCGTTTTAATTTATCTTAAATTTATTATTATATTTTTATTTAAATATAATTTTTAATACAATTTTTTTAATTTTTAAATCAATTTTTTCAAATTTTAAAACAATAATAATATTAAAAAATAAACTCAACTCAATTTATTTCGTCTCATCTCTAGATCAAAATAGAACTTAAATATGTATTATTTATTAATATAAATATTGGATAATACGAATTGATTGATATTAATATTAATTTGTTGTGCTTGAGTTAAAATATTTGATTGTTTATATTTATTTTAAATTACTTTCATGTTTAATTGTAAGATAATTTATTTTATTTTATTAATTTATTGTGATGTATTTAGTTTAATGTTTGAATTTAATTTTAGTATGATGGTATTTAAATTAAAGAGTTGCAAATTATTTTATTTTAATTTAATGTGTTTTAATTAATTTATTTTAGGTGTTTTCGGATTGGGCTTTATATATACATGTGGGTATGTTTTGGTTTAAGTTTGTTTAGGGTTTTAAGCCCAGCCCGTAACTTAACGCAGCCCATCACCCTTTGAAATCAGCCCCTCCCCCTTTACAAAACGCCACCGTTTAATCTGGTGTATGTGTAAATTTCGGTTCCTTCCTTTTTCGCCCGACGCTAGCTTTCTTCCTCATTTCTTGTTGTTATCTTCTTCTTCTTCCTCTGTTCCGTCGCTGTTCACCCGTGATACCAAGCTTCAATTTTGCAGCCTTTCTCTTCTCCATTTCATCCACGCGTTACTCCATTATTTACCCAGTAACTAGATGAACATTTCCCCTAAATTTTCGCTGCCGATCGATGCTTCACGTGCCCAGAAAATAGTCTGAAACGTGCACTTCCAGCCACGTTTTGCCACCATTTTTCATCTGAAAAGCTGAAATATTCTTCTTCATTTCAGCTTGGTTGTCTTGGCTTGATGTTAGTAAGCTTTCACGTGATTTTTCCCACCCAAAAACCCGCGTTTTCCATCCTATATATGGATGTCGAACCTTGCTGAAAATCCATGCCGAAAACCCTCCTCAATGCCGTCTTCTAGCCTCCATTTGGGTTAATTTCGAGCTCTCATTTTCCCACAACTCGAACTTGAGTTTTTCTCCTCTTCAAACCCTAGTAATCCGAAAATCAAGTGAGATTTTAATAGTGTTTTAACCACCATTTTGATTGCCATATTTCACGATCTTGAAGAACTTTTGGTAAGCTTTTAACCGTTTAAATTGATTAATTTATTTAAGTGTTGTTTTTAATTTATTTATGTGGGTTATTTATTTACGTTTAATTTTTTTAAATATTTGTTCATAATAATTGTTGTTAACTGTGGTGTTTTATATATGTGAAATTTATTTATGTTAAACTTTAATTGTTATAGTCATTTTCGGTAATTATACTTAATTATTTATGGTCTTTTATTTTTGGTGGTGCATTGGGCACTACGATAGCAGCGTGTTCGCTGGTGGAGGCACGAGATCGCTTTTTGGCATTTTTGCTATCTTTGGAAATTTTATCGAGCGTATAGTAAGTATTTTCTAAATAACCTTTTGAAATTTAAATATATTTTTGCATTAACAAATCTTGTGTTTTGGTTGATTGTACCAGACTGAGTCCGAAGAGTTCGGGGATCGGTTGGATTGGAGAGCAGAGTTATTTGTGTGTTTGGTTGATGTTGAGATTTGTTGGTTGTTGGTTATCTTTTTGTGCCTTGTTGTATACATTTCATAGTGCATGCATGTTCATGATTGTAAAAGAAAATTGGGTTTTTGCATAATTGCATGTATGTTTATGTGTTGGAAATGAAAATTGGGTTTTCATGTGTAAATGGTTTTTGGGTGAGTGTGTATCATGATCCTAAGCTGAGATGAGACATTACCTCGATGGAGCTATTCTGGTCACTCGAGAGTGGAATATACGGAGTGACGTCTCCTGGGTTGTCGCTGGGCGACAACGAGATCAGACGGGATGGTAACGCTATTGTGTCAACTTCATGGCTCCTATGCTGGTGGGGGGATAGAGGATGACCTAGTCATGGTACGCACTGGACGCGGTTAACTGGGTATTGCTCGTTTAGAAGTCACACGCATGGTCGTTACTCATTGTGTGGTGAAGAGAGCCAGAACGTATGAATGGTCCCTAGGGGAGGCCATGACATACGGTTAAATTGGATATGTGGGCCATTTTCAGAGAAAATGATGAGTTTTGATAAATGGGTTTGTGGGCCATTTTATGAAAAAGTTGTGGATGTTTTCAATGGATTTATTTTGGGCCAAAATGAGAATTTGGCATGCGTGGAAAACTATTTTTTACTTGGAAAAAAATGATTTTTGAGTCTCATGCATATATTATCATGTTCATGTATTTTTTTTAATAAATGTATTTTAGTCTTGTGGGTTGCTTGGATTATTACTTACCTGCGGCACCATTTTTGGTATCGTAGATTTTGATGCAAATAACATGGAGGCTGAGCCTAAGTAGGCGGCTCCACTGTTGGGTAATTTGGTGCTATTTGATTATCTTGCGAAATATTTTCCCACTTGATAATTATGTACTTTAATGATTTGACTTTGGGATGACTGTATGAAATCTCCTGTTGGAGAATTTGTGTTAAACTGGTTTGTAATATTATAAAAATTCTGGTACTTAGTTATCGACTTAGCTTATCCATTGCTGCTTTTATTTTACACATGTTGCATGTTCACACTCTTGGCACTTGTCGTTAGGGTGCGTGACCCGTATTGTCATCATCCCAACACTTCAATTCCTGTGTTTCTGTACGTGGAAGTTGGGGGCGTCACAATTTATTTATACTTTGCATCGAATTTAATTATTTATCTAGATGTGTCTTGGCAGTTCACTACTTGTCTCTCAAAATCTCTTAATTGGGTTCTGTTTTTTTATTTTTTTTGTTCTGCTATGTGTAAAACTTCATCGTATTCTTATTTTACTCTCATTTTAGGTGCTGGTAAAGGTGGAATTAGTCTAAGTATGGGGCAGCTACACAATTCAAGCAGTTGCTGCTACTCTCAACTTGGTTGATTTTTGTGAACAAAGATGGAAGGTTTTCTTGCAGCAAAAACTTGCCCCAGCCCCACCATAATCTCCAAAAGAACGGAGAATATCTGGAAATCTGACTATGAGTGTAAGTAACAAGATATCTGTGTCTGTTCTTTTTCTTCAATTCATGCCTTGGATTTTAGAAATAATTCTTCCTGCATTTCCAACCTTAGAACTTAGTTGCCATTTGGATATTGAAATGAGATAAGAAGAAATGATTTTAGATGAAAGTTGCAAGTTGCAAGTTGAATAAAATATTGTTAAAATATTATTTTTAATATATTATTATTTTGAAATTTAAAAAATTTGAATTGTTTATTTTATTTTGTAGGGAAATTTATAATGATGAAATGAGATGAGATGATTTCTAAATCCAAACAGGGCCATAGTTTTCAATTATAATCGCAACTAAAGTACTGATGTTGTAGAAGAAAATGATTCCGGAATTGCATTTCTTAAAATGTAGCCTGCAACAGTTTCTTCAGTGATAAACCATATACCTGCATTGCAGATCGGTCATTCTTCCCATCTTGTATCTTAGTTCATGAAATTCATTGTGTAGGCTGGTGCCTCACCCTGCATTGCTTTGCATGTTGAGCATTCATTGCCTCGTTTCTTTCTTGACTCTTTTCTTTAACATAACAGGTAAAACACAATTAAGGTGTTATCCTGTGCTATCCCCTCAACCAGCTCCTTCAAGGCGCCGGCATATCATAGTGTGTACTGGTGCATCATTCCTTACCACTCTGACCATAAACTATGGCTTGACACCATCATTTGTTTGGGCTGAAGATATGTCGAATGGCCAAGAGAAAGAGGATGCTGGGATTACTGGTGCCCTCAAATCATTGTTTGATCCTAATGAAAAGACCAAGTCCGGTAAAGTGTTACCAAAGGCGTACTTGAAGTCAGCGAGAAAGGTCGTGAAGACACTGCGTGAGTCCTTAAAGGAAGACCCCCAGGATATCGCAAAGTTCAGGCGCACTGCAGACGCAGCTAAGGAGTCTATTCGAGAGTATTTGAGCAGTTGGAGGGGACAACAAACTGTGGTTCAAGAGGTACTTTTGAAATAACTTGTATGACTTGGAATGCAAAAGGATTTCTTTTGTCTTAGTTGGATGATACTAACGAATTTCAAAGCCGTGGATTCACTTGTAGGAATCATATGTTGTGCTAGAGAGAGCAATTAGATTATTAGCCAGCTTCTACTCCAAGGCAGGCCCATCTGCCCCACTCCCTGAAGAGGTCAAGTCACAGGTATTGGATGACCTGAACACAGCCGAAGGGTTTTTGTAACGCGAGCAATATGTTACAAGATGTACATCTAGTGGATCAAGCTTAACCCCTCAAGTCCTGGATTGGGATTCAGACAGCTACATTATTATGTATTATTATTATTTTTTTAATGTTCAATCAAAATTATGCACGCCTGCTAATTTCAAGATTGGCTCAAGTGGTAAAAGGCCTAAAGCTCGAGTTTGGAGATACGTTCCTTCTAAATCTAAGATTCAAATTTCCTCGAATGCAAACAATTTCTAGGAGTCATTGGACTCGAAAATTTCTCTTTTGAATTGATCGATGTATACTTGTAAAAAACTCTTATTGAAGGTGGCACCTCCAAAATTAGTCAAATGCTCCGGACGCTTGGTACTAATTTTTTTTTTAAAAATATGGTACCAATTTAAATATATGCGAGCTGGCTACCTGGAAGTTGTTGGGGAATTTCTTAATTTTCAATATATTCTCGGGAAGCAGCAAATAATATACAAGCATCGACATAGCAACCACGGGAGACCTGGCGACTAGAAAATGAACAAGAAGAGTTCAACATGTTGGAGCCAGAGAGAAGTAACCTAATCGCGTGAAGCTAGAACCCAAGGTTGTACAGTCATTTCCAAGCTAGTAATAATGGGAGTTTCGTCATAAAATCCTAAAATGATCTTCTACTAGATGGAACAAGAGCCATAGAATAGAGACTACAGAAGCTTAATGATCGACTGGCCTCGGTAACAAACAGATAACACTAAATTAACTGGCAAACTATTGTTGATCAATACACTGCTAGGTATTCAACAAATCATATAATAGGGTAATGTTCAGCCCTTGAAAATTTCCAAGTCTCATTGCGCAAGCAGAGTAACCCAGGTATGTATTGTTGTTTTGCCTCAACTTGGGAGAGCTTCACCGATGATCAATAGATGCAATATGTGTGTGGTCACTGGTCACTGGTCACTGAACTGATTATCCCAGTGCTGGGGGGGAGTGATGATATTGGATCACAATTACCACCAACTTAAGGCTAGATTATCCACCTTTAGCATCATAGTGAAAAATCAAGTACGTGAGAGCACGCCTTTTGAACTGCACAACCAAATGCAAGATGTATTTAGATTGGGTTAACATTCAATTCCTACCTTAAGAGTACAAATTTCCAAAGAATTCACCACACCATACAAAATGATTCATGGCTAAAACTGAAAATGACTAAAGTTTCACACTATTCTGAATGAGTTGCTGCAACAGAATCTCTTACACATGGATACACTGAAGCAAAAGGTCAGAAACTTCCAAGAATCCCCCACCTTAAGAAGTATTGTGGAGGATTCTGATCATCAAGAAATAAAAGTATGTATAAAAAAAATACAGAGTAGAATCTTGGGAGCCAGGGTGGATTAAACCTGTAACCTCACCCTCTACCATGTTTTGTTTTTGTTTTTTATTTTTTATTTTGGGTTTTTTTTTGGGGGGGGGGGGGGTGGGGGGGGTGGGGGAGGGTCACTTCATTCAAAGACCACTGGCAATTATGTTGTGTTAAACTTAATGAGACAATAACAAACCTTGGAACAGTCCCGTGGCGACGTGGGTCATATTCTGTTGCCTGTCGAAGAGCTCTTGCAAAAGCTTTGAAGGTTGCTTCAATTATATGGTGTGAATTTCTTCCAGCAAGCTGTTGTCAACCGAAATCAACATGATGTTCAAAATATAAAACTGGAATGAAAAGATCAACATAGTTGTTGCCGACTTTATTATTCTTATATGTTGTGAACTTTGAAGCTGCTTTCCATTATTCGTTTCTCTCTTTCCATTTGTTTGTTTGTTTATTTTTTGGTGGAGCTTCTCTGTATAATGTCCTTTTTTCACAAGCACAAAATTGAGTTGTAAAAAATGGAAAAGACAGAAACCTCAAAATAAAATTTAAACACCTAATTGCATAAAAATTAAATAAGAATATACAGTTAGCCCAATAAAAAGTGCAAGAAAATGGCATTTCCAGTAAAGTTCATGTTTTTGCTCAAAAAATTTAAACAATCAACTATCAAGCATGGTTGGATAATTTAACACTGACAGCTTCTTGTCGCGTTCAGGTGGATATTTTAAGTTAAGAAGTTCTGAATATTTTTACCTGGCGTATGTGAAGTGTCATGCCAGATGTATTCACCAGTGACTGGAAAAAGTGCTCCACCAACTACAAATAAAATAATAATAAAAAAGAAATTATCTCCACAAGTAACAGTTTTAAGATTAAGGTGAAAGAACAATATCTTTTTTTTTTTTTGATAAGTAAGTGAAAGAACAATATCTAAACTACATAAAATTGCAAAAAATCTCCAAAGGTGCACATGATGTCACATCACGTCGATATTGTCAATATCTCAGCTGGGAGTTCTACCACTGCTATAGAGATGAATAAGAAAAAGGAGACATAAAAATTTTTGTTGTGAAAGTATTTTTAAAAAAGAAGTCCTACCTGAGTGTCATATGCTCCAACTCTCTGAGTAGGTATCTGCAGATCATAACCTAAATGTGGCCGGCCTGATAAATCCTGAACAAACAATGTCCTAAAGTAAGCAATTATTTCACATACCAACACAAAGCCTTAATATCGGTGAAGTTTTTTAGCACAGAAAAACCCAATATCTAATTACTTTATATGAAAGATTGAGTTGAACCTACCAGCGAAACATGTACTAGTGCTTCATCAAGAGGAGCGGAGAAGTCACCAAAACGATTTATTCCTCTCCTATCCCCAAGTGCCTGCAAAAAAGCCTGCAGACCAAGCAGAATTAGCCAACGATGACCAGTCCATTAAGTTTATGTGACATTCTCAGCTAAGCATCAATATATTAGCAAAGCTAATAAAAAATCAAAAGTAAGACTAGATGTAGAACTTGTTAAATGACTGAAATAATGGAAACAAAGAGGCTTCATTGAATGCCATCAAATAACCATACATTTTATTTTCAAATGCTAGATAAAACACACATGCACGCACACTAGGGGCTACCTCAAATTTTGCATCACACCATGAGAAACCATAAAGTGTAAATTTCTTTCCAGTACCGTTCCGATGGCAAGAGCAACATCTTCATTTGTGTGATGATCGTCAATGTGGATGTCCCCGGTAGCCTTCACATGCACATCGAACAGCCCATGCGACGCAAGTTGCTAACGTTAAACAAATAGATACAATCATCAAACAACACATCATATTCGAATATTGCACAATAAAATCACAAAAAAAAGGGAATACATCTCAAAGGAAATTCCTTTTAAATGTGTATTTCTGATCCAGGCAATTGACATATACCATACCAACCGAGCTATATAATCAACTCGGAAGAAAATAGTGTAAAAATAAATACTGAAATTGTAATCTACAGCTAAAAGCAGCTAAACCCAGATTGAGAAACAAAACAAGGTTAATAAATTGACAAAATTAAAGCAACTTTTGAAGGAGAGATCACTAACATCCAACATGTGATCAAGGAAGGGAATCCCAGTATTATTTTTAGCAACCCCCAAACCATCCAAGTTTATTTTGACCACTACATCAGTCTCCTTTGTGACCCTTTTGACCTCCCCAATCCGAGCTCCTGACAAATAAAAAGTAAGAATTCAAAATGGAACCCTATGTTAGGAACCTTGAGAATCTTGCTGTGTTGTAGTAAGGAAATGTGATAGACTTGAAAGCAGACTGCTGCGTTGGAAATGCAGTATGCATGCAAGGTGTTTGACAAAATCTGACAGCAAAATAGAGAAGATGATCAGAAAAGATGGAGATAAAAGCGTTGCATGCCAGGCTAGTTCGAGGCAGCCCTTCCTCCAAAATAGTCTCCATATACAAGATAATTCCAGATAGTTCTCTCTTCTCTTCTCCCCTACCAAGTACCTGTGTATTCCTTCTCAAAACAGAATATCATGTAAAAAAGACTAAAGAAAGCTTCTAACAAACATAATATCTCTGCACAAAATGCAAAGTTTTATCAAAGTAAAATACTAGCATTAACACTACAAAATTGTGTCGTTTCAGCTAATCCCCAAACGACACCGTGAAAGTAAGGTTCATAACAAATCCACTCCCTTTAAAGAACCTTGTCCTCAAGGTTTATAGCATTAATACAACTTCATCACCGAAGGCAGGCCAAGAACCAGAACTCCTGAGCTTTCTAACTGATTGTTTATTGCCAGTTAAATTCCTACAAACAGCTTCAGCTGCATCATGATGATGCACCATATGTATTTTCCACGAATCTAACAAGCACCTTGCAAAGCAATGATAACTCTCTTTGGGCGGTAAATCCAATTTGACACAGGACATGCATTGAAAGGTACTCAACTTACCATGGTGGACAAAATTTATTCCCACAAGGGTTCTTTCCCTTCCTCTATCAAAAGGCTCAAAAACCACTTTAAGTGGCAATACATCAAACAGATAATGAGCAAAAAATTCCTTACCCTTAACAAATGCAACCACACTGCCCTCATCACCAATTTTCCTCAACCCAAATGCTGTGTCATGCTTTTCCACCATGGGAATTCCAAGGTCAGTTCTGCTGAGTGCATTGACAGCATGGTTCTCACCTTCCTCCAGTGTCAAAATGGCCGTAGACACAGCATCCTCATCTTCAGCAGGGGCATCCTTAACTTTCTTGGCAGGAGCAGCTTCAATTGGAGAGGCCTTGCCACTCACTCTGACCCCAACAGATTCGCCAGGAAAGCTGGCAGCAAACTGGGCCAAAACAAGTTGCACAAGAAGCTCAACGGACCCAGAATCATCTTCAACTTCACTCTTCATATTAAGAACAACATACCCATTGTCAAAAATCGCTGTCTCTATCAACATAACATCATCTTTTAACATAACTCCTCCATGTCTCACTTGTTGTTGCTCCAATGGATATATGTTTCTCCCATAAGCATATTCGATATTGAGTTTCACATAGTAAATTGTGAAAGAAGAATCAACTAAGATTTTTAGTTGTTTACCGTTAGGAGAATTCACTCTAAGTACGCTTTCTCCAGGATATCTATAGAATTCATTATGGAGTGCACGATGATAGTTGTGAAAACAAAGTTGTTGTTCTTCATTACTCAAATCCATGCCAAGATTGTTGGCTAGATACCACTTGTTAGGAATTTTGAGAATCTTGTTGTGTTGCAGTAAGGAAATGTGATTGTTACAGTTAATAGCAGAATAATGAAGAGAAAAGTGAGAAGAAGGAGTTAGTGGCAAGTTAGTTAAGTCACGTGTGGGTATAAGTCTCTGTAATCAAGTCTAATGTCTGAAATAGTCTTGATTAGCCATGTAAATGTACTGAATTACCCTTGTAATTGTAACTGAAATAACGATGGACTTCATCTATAAAAGGATGAGTTCTGTTGATTGTAAGGGCATTGAAAGAAGTGAATAAAGTCATTTCTTGGAAGTTACTGATCCCTCGAAGATCAGAGGTGCTTTTCTTACAATTGAGTGTAACTTCTGAGTTTAATTGCTTCAATTGGTATCAGAGCCAGGTTTTTAACCTGGAAATTTTTTTGTCAGTAAGAGAAAGGAAGCAATTACTTGCAATGGCATTGGGAGGCTGTGATGTAGTGGTTGGCATGCAATGGTTGCAAACTTTGGGCCCAGTGTTATGGAATTTTAAGAAGCTGACCATGTCCTTTCAAGTAGACAGCAAGACAGTGAAATTAAAAGCAATGAATTCTCGAAGTCTCAGTACGTGGAAGCAGTACAGATATGTCAGCTTACTACCATTGAAAGGAAAGGAATTTTTTTACAGATGGTACAGCAACAAGCTAGTAATGCAAAGGAGGAAATTGATGAGGAGCTGGAACAAATTTTGTCCGGATTTGCTGCTGTTTTTGAGGAACCAAAAGGGTTGCCTCCTACAAGGAGCCATGATCATAAGATTGTTTTGAAGGAAGGTATAACACTTGTATTCGTCAGGCCATACAGGTATCCATTTGTGCAGAAAATGGAAATTGAAAAGATAGTAAAGGAACTCCTTGAAGTAGGGGTCATAAGGAGTAGCCAACCTACTTTTTCAGCACCAGTTATTCTTGTTCGAAAAGTTGATGGATCATGGCATATGTGCATTGATTATAGGGCATTAAATAGAAATACTATCAAGGATAAGTTTCCTATTCTTGTAGTGGATGAACTTTTGGATGAATTGTGTGGAGCCACTATTTTTTCTAAGCTAGATCTCAGGTCTAGCTATCATCAAATTCAGGTAAGAAAATGTGACATTGAGAAGACAGCATTTCGAACCCACTAAGGACATTATGAGTTTTTGGTTATGCCATTTGGCTTAACCAATGCTCCTGCAACATTTCAATTTTTGATGAATGAAGTTTTTCAGCAGTTTTTGAGGAAGTTTGTTATAGTATTTTTCAATGATATCTTGATATACAGCAAGGACAGAAAGCAGCATTTAGAGCATTTAACTATGGTGTTAGCAATGTTGGCAAAACAGTCTTTGTTTGTGTAACAACAGATAACCTAAAAGTGTTTCATTACATTATTCATTGACCTATCAATATGTATATATACACTACATACAAAAGACATTTATATTCTTAGAGGTTACACTAATTACATGCTTTCTAACACTCCCCCTCAAGTTGAGGCATATATATCATATAAACCCAACTTATAACAAATAAGCTTTAAACGATTACACAACACAAAGACTTAGTGAACATATCTACGAGTTGATCAGCAGATTTCACAAAAGGTGTTGAAATGTCACAACTTAGTATCTTATTGCGAATGAAGTGACAATCAATCACTATGTGTTTAGTCCTCTCATGGAACACAGGATTAAAAGCAATATGCACTGCAGCTTGATTATCACAAAAAAGTTTAAGAGGAGTAGAAGCTGGAAACCCAATCTCTTGAAGGAAATATTGCAGCCATGTCAGTTCACTAGTAGTGTGGGCCATTGCTTTGTATTCGGCTTCTACACTAGATCGAGCTACTACCGCTTGTTTCTTACTCTTCCATGTAACCAAGTTACCTCTCACAAAGGTACAATATCTAGTAGTAGATCTTCTATCTGAAGGAGATCCTGCCCAATTAGCATCTGAAAAGGCTTCCACTTTGATATGCCCATTTGGTCGATACAAAAATCCAAGGCCAGGAGCTCGCTTAAGATAACGAAGAATATGAATTACAGCATCCCAATTTACGACTCGTGGCATTTGTAAAAACTGACTTAGTATACTCACTGCATAAGAGATGTCTGGTCTAGTGATAGTGAGATAATTTAATTTTCCGACAAGTCTTCGATACCTACCTGGATCTTCAAACAACTCCCATTCCTCTTTCAAGAATGTACGATTCGGATCCATAAGGGTGTCAATAAGTCGTGCACCCAACATGCCAGTTTCTTTTAGAAGGTCAAGAACATATTTCCTTTGAGACAGATTGATACCCTTTTTAGATCTACCGACTTCAATTCCAAGGAATTATCTAAGCTTGCCTAAGTCTTTTGTTTGAAACTGATCATGTAGAAACTATTTTAGTCTCGTAATCCCAACAGAGTCACTCCCAGTAATTACAATGTCATCCACATATACAACCAGTAAAATGTGACCTGCAACACTTTGTAAGTAAAATACCGAATGATCTGTTTGGCATCTATGAAGACCAAATGCCAATACAGCATAAGAGAACCTCCCAAACCATGCTCGGGGAGATTGTTTCAAACGATACAATGCCTTCTTTAACTTACATACAATATCTCCATACTCCCCCTGAGCAACAAATCCAGGTAGTTGCTCCATATAAACCTCCTCATGCAAGTCACCATGGAGAAATACATTTTTAACATTCAGCTGAAATAAAGGCCAGTCTAAATTAGCAGCAAGAGAGATCAATACTCGAACAAAAGAGATTTTGGCAACAGGGGAGAAGGTCTTCTCGTAATCAATGCCATATGTTTGCGTGTAGCCTTTTGCAATCAAGCGTGCTTTCATACGCTCCACAGACCCATCAGGATGGAATTTGATTGTATATACCCATTTACAGCCAACATGTTGTTTACCATGTGGTAGTGGAACAAGATTCCATATTCCATTATGGTGAAGGGCATTCATTTCATTTTTCATAGCTGTCCTCCATCCCGGATTAGATAAAGCATCCTGAAATGTCTTAGGAATAGAAAGTTTTGAAAGTTGAGATGTAAAACATGAGAATGAAGGAGATAATGCATGATAGGAAACAAATTGGCTAATTGGATGTTGAGTAACACAAGAACGAGTACCTTTGCGGAGGGTAATAGGTAAAGAGTCTGATGTACTGGACAACTCGGGATCTGAAGATGGAGACACAGCTGGTGGGGGCAGGGGAGCTGGCAACCTCGAGCGACGTGAGTAAACTTGTAAGGGACCGACGACAGGAGGAGAAAGTGTAAGAGTAGGTCATGGTAGAGGATCACAC
Source organism: Platycarya strobilacea (assembly GCA_036898215.1). Lineage (NCBI taxonomy): Eukaryota > Viridiplantae > Streptophyta > Magnoliopsida > Fagales > Juglandaceae > Platycarya > Platycarya strobilacea. The sequence goes on along the minus strand of CM072545.1, from coordinate 39,829,911 downwards.
TCAACACTTGAGGTTGTGTTAGAGAAAAAAGGTATGGACTCGAAGAAGGTAACATCAGCACTAATGAAGTAGCGTCTAAGAATAGGACTATAACAACGATATCCTTTTTGAGTCCGAGAATAACCAACAAAAAAAACACTTAGTAGAACTAGGATCAAGCTTCTCACAACCTGGGCCAAGGTTATGAACATAGCACACACACCCAAAGATTTTTGGAGGAAGGATAAATGGTGGAGATGAAGGAAACAAGATGGAGAAAGGAAACGAACCGTCAAAAACTGATGAAGGCATACGGTTAATAAGGTAACAAGCAGTAAGAACACCATCACTCCAAAATCGTTTAAGAACATGCATGTGCAGTAACAAAGCTCGGATTACATCTAACAAATGATGATTTTTGCGTTCAGCCACCCCATTTTGTTGAGGTGTATAAGAACACGAAATTTGATAAACAACTCATTTGCTACTTAAGTAAATAGTAAAGGCACTAGATAGATACTCTCTAGCATTATTAGAACGCAAAACTTGAATCTTTTTGTTAAATTGAGTTTTAATTTCTTTCTAGAACACTTGGAATATGAAAAGAAGTTTAGATCTTGCTTTCATCAAATACAACCAGGTGACACGAGAGTAATCGTCAATAAACGTAACAAAATACTGAAACTTATTTGATTCAATGTTGATTGGTCCCCATATATCAGAGTGAACTAATTCAAAAGAACTCGTTGCTTGTTTATAAACCCGAAATACAAAAGACACACGATGGTGTTTACTAAGATGACATGTTTCACAAGAAAAGGGAGACACATTTCCCAAGTTCTTAACTTGACACTTTAAAAGAGAAAGAGGGTGGTGACCAATGCGACAATGCCATTCATAAGCAGATGATACAGGAGATGTAAGAGCTCGAGTGGGTGACTGTTGGACATCAAGATAATCGAGACTACCAGCTTCATGCCCCGTACTAATCTTCGTCCCCGTCTTGAGATCCTGAAAAACAAATGAAGAGGGATAAAAATTCACTGAACATTGAAGATTTTGAGTAATCTTACTAATAGACAATAAACTAAAAGGAAAACTATGAGCATATAAAACAAATGACAAGGATATAGAATTAGTGAGGTTAGTGGATCCAATGCCTGTAGCAAGAGACTCATTAGCAAGAGTGACGCTTTTTAGAGATGTGACAGTATTTAACTTGAATAGGCAAAAGACAAACCGGTCAAATGTTCATTAGCTCCTGAATCAATGATCCATAGACCTTGAGCGGATGAGACTAGGCATGTAGATGCTATACCTGAGTGGGTAAGAGTAGCTGTGGAAGATAAAGCCTGTGTGCCCTTCACAAAATGCTCATACTCATCTTTTGATATACTTATCATATCTGGAGCTGGATTGGAGGTCATCGATTATGGTGTAGCATCTTGGCAAATAGCCTGATTAGTCGACTCAGATGGTCTACCATGTAGATCCCAACAATAGTCCATTGAATGGTTAGTGCGACCACAATGGGTGCACTTACAAGGCTCTCGACCTCTTGTGTGATTACTTCTGGTATCACGTCCTCCACGTGCACTTCTACCACCTCGGCCTCCACGCCCACCAAGAGCAACATAAGAAGCAACCAAACTAGACCTCTCACTAATCAGATCAGAGGAAAATTGAGGTTCATGCCCAAATAATGTGGCACGTTGAAGTCGGGAGAACACCTCAGGAAATTAAGGAAGTTGTGGACCTGCCAAAATTTGAGAACGAACTGACTCATATTCAGGTTTTAAACCAACAAGGAACTGAAAACCGTTAAACTCTTCACGTTGTTTTAACATACATAAAATATCAGAAGTAATAGGTTGATACATCTTGAGTTCTTCACATGTGCTCATCACTTGAGAATAATACTCTTCCCAGCCCAAAGTACCTTGTTTCAACCCAAAGAACTACTTACATAGTTCATAAATACGAGTTGTAATCCCAACACCAGAATGCATATGTTTGAGATGGTTCCACACTTCTTGGACAATGTCAAAATGGATAACACTATAGCTAATATTAGGCTCAATACTAGTCAACATCAAAGACAAGAATTGAGCATCCTCTTGCCCCCATTGAGCAAATTTAGAGTCATTTGGATTAGGTTTTGGACCAACCAGATGGTTAGAAAGTCCCTTGCCTTTCAAATATATTGTAACAAATTTTGACCATAGCATATAGTTCTTTTCATTCAATTTTACAGAAGTCATAGGCATATTGAAGTTTGATCCAACCGATAATGACTCAAATTTAGTTGTCATAGATGCAAATAAATATCACAATTCCACTTATGAGGTCAAAGTTTCACACAAAATTCATGATTTGTATAAAAAAAAAAAGGAAAATGTGATCTGAAAACTTGAAATCCAGCTCAAATTCCCCAAAAATCAACCTGAATAGCCAAATTTCGGCTCTGTATCGGACTGATTCGGTCAAAGTAGACACGGATTGGCTCGAAACCAGTATGTTTCAGCCGGTATCGGTTCTGTATTAGCCGGTATCGGCTGGTATCGACTCTGTATCGGTATCGGTATCGGGTTAGGATCGTATCGGAATTTAGCTGTCAAACCCGGACGAGTTTATCATAACTGTGAATAAGATTTGATTATCCTCGTTACCAAACAAACCGTATTCCAGATAGGAATAAATTCTTATTCCAGATTTGGAATATTCACACTTGAGGATAAGGTAGCCTATACCTGCAACCAAACACTCCGACGCTTTACCTGTTGCCGGCAATAGAGATGTTTTCCGGGGGCCGATGGTGACGAGAACCTTCCGGTGACCACAGAGACCGCCGGTGACTTCAACCTTGGTTCCCACTACCGGATACGACATCGGAAACTTGCCGAAAACACCTCCTTAGTGACCTACGTAGTGCCGACCACGACGAGAAGCCACCGGAAAGTGCAAAAGACGACGGCGAATACTGGGGAGCTTAGTTTGACCACAACAACCGGATACTCAACCAGAAAACACACTGACGAGCTCACAATAGTGAACTCGCCCACACAGCACTCACCATAGACAGGTCTCTCTGATACCATGTAACAACAGATAACCTAAAAGTGTTTCATTACATTATTCATTGACCTATCACTATGTATATATACACCACATACAAAAGACATTTATACCCTCAGAGGTTACACTAATTACAAGCTTTCTAACAGTTTGCAAAAAAGATGCAAATGCAGGTTTGCTTGTAAACAAATTAATTATTTGGGACATCTAGTCTCAGCCGAGGGAGTCCTAGCTGACCCATCTAAGATTAAGGCTATGGTGGAGTGGCCTCAACCTTCAATTAAGTCCTTAAGAGGATTTCTTGGCTTGATAGGATATTATAGGAAATTTGTCAAGCATTACGGGCTAATTGCGCGCCCATTAACTAATTTACTCAGAAAGGATGGGTTCCTTTGGGGACCAGCTACTACCCAAGCCTTTGAAGAATTAAAGAAGGCAATCACTCAGCCACCTGTTCTAGCTCTTCCAGATTTTACCAGGCCATTCTTAATTGAATGTGATGCATCGGGAAAAGGTGTTGGTGCAGTCTTGATGCAAGCTCATAGAGCTCTAGCATTTTTAAGTCAGCCCTTAAGAGGACAAACTTTGGCTTTATCTGCTTATGAAAAAGAGTTTTTAGCATTAGTGTTGGCTGTAAAGAAGTGGAGGCCATACCTTTTGGGAAATCAATTTGTTATTAAAACTGGTCAGCAGAGTTTGAAATGTCTTTTAGAGCAGGAAATTGGTACACCATCTCAACAAAAACGGTTGAGTAAGCTCATGGGTTACAATATTGTAATTGAGTACGAGAAAGGTAGAGACAACTTAGCTGCAGATACACTTTCTTGTATGGAAGAAGTGGAAGAAAATGAAGCAGTTTTATCTGCTATTACAATACTAGATCCTCTTTGGTTGAAACAGTTAAAGGATTCTTATCTGCATGATGAAGAAATTGCTGAGATTTGTGGGAAGTTGCAGTAGGGTGATATGGTGTACAAGAATTATACACTCCAGAATGGATTTTTGTTGAAGAAAGGAAAACTATTTTTATCAGCTAATTCGCCCTTGAAAGCACAAGTTCTTCAATTTATTCACAGCAGTATTTTTGATGGTCATTCAGGCTATCATAAGTCATTGCATAGGGCCAAGGCTGATTTTAGTTGGGCAGGTATGAGATGAGATATTAAAAAATTCATTAGAGAGTGTGAAATAAGTCAGAAGTGTGAAGTGGAGAACTTGAAGCCTGCAGGGTTGTTGCAACCTTTGCCAATTCCTCTTAAATCCTAGAGTGAAATTTCCATGGATTTCATTGATGCCTTGCCTAAGTCTCAAGGATTCACTGTGATAATGGTTGTTGTGGATTGCTTTACAAAGTATGCTTATTTTTTGCCAATGTTTCATCCTTATAATGTAGCCTCAATAGCAAGATTATTTCTTTCTCAAGTGTTTAAGTTAACATGGAATGCCTGCCACCATTGTAACTGATCGGGATGTCACTTTTACAAGCTCATTTTGGAGGGAGCTTTTTAGATTGCATGAGACTAAGTTAGAATTTAGTTCTGCTTACCATCCACAATCGGATGGGCAAACAGAAGTTGTTAACAAATGTATTCAACAGTATTGAACAAGTTTTGTTTCGGAGAGACCAAAAAAGTGGAGCTATTGGTTACCTTGGGCAGAATGGTGGTATAATACCTCTTTGCATTCTTCAACCAAAGTCACACCTTTTGAAGCTTTATATGGGATTCCTCCTCCATCTCTATTGCAATATGTGGCGGGTACAACAAACAATGAAGCTGTTGATGCAGAGCTTCAATAAAGAGAGGAGATATTGTCAATATTGAGGAAGAATTTGACTGCAGCCTAGAATCAGATGAAGCAACAGTATGATAGGAAGCATGTTCATAGGAAATTTCAACTGGGGGATATGGTTTATTTGAAAATACAGAAGTACCAACAACACTCAATAGGATCAGTTGTTAATCCTAAACTGGCGGCACGATTTTGTGGACCTTTTAAAGTGCTGGAGTGTATTGGTACAGTTGCTTATTGCTTGGAATTACCAGTGGGCTCGACTGTTCACCTAGTGTTCCATGTATCTAGACTTAAGAAGCATGTCGGTCCATTAACAATTGTTTCACCTATATTACCATTACAGGATTCTCATGGTGGCCTTCGAAGTGAACCTAAAACATTGTTACAAAGAAGAATGACTAAGGTTGCTAACAAACCTTTCATTGAGTTGCTTGTTAAGTGGAGGGGAGCTTCTGAGGAGGACTCAACTTGGGTTCCTGTGGAGTAGTTGAGATTACACTATCCAGACCTTGTGGGCAAGGTCTTTTGAAGAGGGGGTGAATTGTTACAGTTAATAGCAGAACAATGAAGAGAAAGGGGAGAAGGAGGAGTTAGTTGCAAGTTAGTTACTTCACGTGTGGGTATAAGTCTCTGTAATAAAGTCTAATGTCCGAAATAGCCTTGAATAGCCATGTAAATGTACTGAATTACCCTTGTAATTGTAACTGAAGTAACGATGGACTTCATCTATAAAAGAATGAGTTCTGTTAATTGTAAGGGCATTGAAGAAAGTGAATAAAGTCATTTCTTGGAGGTTATTGATCCCTTGAAGATCAGAGGTGCTTTTCTTACAATTGAGTGTAACTTCTGAGTTAATTGCTTCAGTGATAGACTTGAAAGCAGGCTGTTGCGTTGGAAATGCAGTATGCATGCAAGGTGTTTGACAAAATGTGACAATAAAATAGAGAAGATGAACAGAAAAGACGGAGATAAAAGCGTTATCACGCTGGGCTAGTTCGAGGCAGCCCTTCCTCCAAAATAGTCTCCATATACAAGATAATTCCTGATAGTTCTCTCTTCTCTCCTCCCCCACTAAGTACCCGTGTATTCCTTCTCACAACAGACCAACATGTGAAAAAAGACTACAGAAACCTTCTAACAAACATAATATCTCTGCCATTAGGAAGAGTTTTATCGAAGTAAAATACTAGCATTAACACTACAAAACTGGCCGTTTCAGCTATCCCCAAACGACACTGCAAATATCACTTCCATTCTTTTTTTACCTGCGTCGGTAGGAGTTGTAATCGTCGAGCCATTATCAGCGACCGATGCAGCGCAGGAAACCAGTCTGTGTGGGTACCGAGACGTTCTCAGGAGTAGGTCACTATTTAGAGGGAAAGACGGATGATCAGCAAAAGAGGTGGGAGTGAAAGCGAGAGGTCTCTGAGAAACCTTAACACTATGTTTTGGCAGCGGAGATGAGTTGGGACAGTATACAAGACGAGGAGGCGCGGCGAGCTCCATTGTTCAGAAAGCCAATAGCGAGAAAGGAAGCAAACTGTGGTCGAGAGGTTGATATGCCGTATCTATTATCTATCGTACGAGGCGTTGTCTTGTCAACTGAATAAAAACCCACCGTTTGTTTGCTTATCGGAAATGACCCGTTTTACTCCCAAGATTGTTCATGGCACTCACTTCATTAATGAATCATTGATCTATCATTTAATTCTCTTTTAATAATCAACATTAAATATCTTAATTCAAATGATGGGCGAACCCAATTTAAAACCACCTCCTGATTCTGGAACTTCGATAATGTTTTAACACTCAATTTAAACATTTATAGAATAATATTACAGACGTATTTAGGCTTGGGTGTAATCTTACATACAGGTTTAGGTTTAGGTGTCCAAGTCTTGCAGATCCTATGGAAATAAGTAAAACCCACCAAAGATCCTATGGAAATAAGTAAAACCCTCCAAAAAAGAATAATAAATTTCTTACATATAAATCTCATTTTTTTCTTCAAAAGACATACTGAGAACTTGTCACATAAATCATTTTTCCTTCTTCCAAAACTTGCGGGGACCTTGATATATTGGTACGTTTCATTCAGGATAGGCCTATTCATCCGGTCCAAATTTTATCCAATCCTGATATATATACACACACATATATATATTTAATAATTTTAACATTTTCATTTAAGAAATTTTTAAAAAATACTCATCTTTCGAATTCGAATTCGAATTCCTAAATCCAAAACATCATAAAATGAAAACTAGACATGAGATGCATGGATTGATGATCTTCTTCCTCGCTCTTAATTTCTTGATTTGGAAGTAGCTATAATATATATATATAGGTGCTAAACCCATCATGAAACTAAAAAGAAACTCTTGATCATTTTAGAACAACTTGATGACTAGTTTGAAATTATTATGATCCCTTCCATCATGGTTAATTTTTCTTTGTCTCTGTAACGTCCCGGATCAAGAGACCCGGAGAGTTAACTCATTTTCGTCAAAAACCCTCTCCAATAACACAGTTATAACAAATTTTGAAACTTCATAACGATAACAAATTCAATAATTCGATACAAATATCCATGAACCACTACAAAATACCAACAATAACACCTCAATAACATAAATTGATAACTCTCACAAAGTCATGAAAGTAACCCAAACCAACAAACTAAAAATAATTAACCCCAAAAACTTTACTAAATATGACTCAACGACCACTTGTACCCTTGGCACTTATTCATTTACGATCATCAAGCCTCTTTTAAATTGAATACTCTTGCTCTCCAATATTATGTACAACTTCATTCCAAAATCATTGTCTCCAATATCATCAATTCTAGAAATACTACGTCACAAGAATATAATAATATTTTCTTACTAAATCTTGTCAGTAATCATATAAAATCTCTATATTCAATCTATCATTCTTAAGTTTTCTCACTCAAAACTTCATAATCTAATCCTTTACTGAAACATCCAAATTTATCTAAAAAATATTCAGAGATAAGGGGTGAGTTTAACCACAATTCAGTAAGCGAAAGACATATACCATAGTATAAATATGAGCATTTTTCAAAGTACAATATGCAGAGCAAAAAATATTGTTCAACTTTAATATGCAGAACAAACACATTTTTAAACGTAACAGAGCGATAATTTTAAATCAATAGAAATACAAAATACTTTGGCAAAAAAAAAAACTGAGCATCATCATCATATTAAAATAGAGTATTTTACAGAGCAGAGACCATGTTTAACCCCTGTGGTAGGGTTGTGCTAATCCCGGTAGCTAAATCAGGCAGAGACAAAGGTTAAAGTTTTCCTTATTCGTTCTCGGAACCCCGAGTGCGCACACAGGAAAGTTCACAATAAACCACTTTGTTTTCAAAATGGGTGCACTCAAAGACAGATAAATTGGTACCAAAATAACACATACAAACCATTATACTATACAACAGAGACAAAGTCAAATACAAACTAGTATACTATGCAACAGGTTTTCAGAGTTATCAAAATAACACATAGTTTCAAAATATTTTCAGAATCATCTCACAAAAACAAAACAGAGTCAGAGTATCATTATAAATAAAAGTACAAATTTTCATATAACAATGTCGTTTTTTTTTTCACATTTCAAAAACAAATGACAAAAACTAAACTCATGTTTACCTAATGCATGACATAAACATTTTTTTTTCTTTCATATAAACTTCATGAATAATGTAAATAACTGACCGATGTTGGTTTTTCACAAGTTCTCATTTCATAACAGAACATGCACAATTTTTTAGAAAATCAATCTCAGACTACATTTGGTATAAAATTAAGCATATAAATCCCGTTTACCTAGACTCCTTTGCTTTTCTGAAATTCTCCAAATAGGGCTGAGCAAATAATAATCGACACCTATAAAATAATTATGTAACTCCATAAATTTTCAAATCATTATAAATCTCAAAAATAGAATTCGAGACATAAAATCCAACATCTTCTTTTAACATCTAAAAACCCTCAAAATCTTTAGTATCAACTTTCTCTCCAAAATACTTTAAATTTACCAAAATCCTTTAAAACCTTAAAACATCATAAACCCTTAAATTCCTCATATTTCACTCAATGAATACTTAACCTAATTTCCAACTCAAACCAAGTCTTCTTCAAAAATCAAGTAGGTCACCAGCTCAAAATCAGGCCATAAATACTAGCCTGAAACGATATTCACAATTCGACCCTAACACCAAAACTTTCCACTTTCAAAAAGAAAATTTTAATAAAACACTCAAAATAACAATGAACCCAATAAACAGATTGCTTTAAAGACTCGCGGTTTTGTTTAAAATCAAGAGGAAAAAATTGTAAAACCAAATAAAACAATCACGCCCATACAAAGCTTACGAAAGAAATAAGAGAATGCTTTCTATCCTTCAAAACAATGCAAACTCAGAAGGGGTTCGCGCGACTGAAGCTTACCAAGAGGAGGCCGAGGAGCAACGAGGTGAACCACCAGCATTTCTGGGTTGTTTTGGGTGGTTTCCGGCGTGCCACGAGTCTGCGGAACAAGGGGCGCAAAGTGTTATTCATGTTCTGTTCTGGAAAGTCCAAAACAGAAGTGAAGCACAGGTGGCCTGTTGCGGTTTTTCAATGGTGTTTTGCTCACTACGGTGATTCTGTCGAGGGGTAGTGGTTGAGGTGTGATACTAGCTCGGTGGTTAACTATATGGCAAGCAAAACAGTGAAAGGCAGTGCCCAGTGGGGGAAAAGTATTTGCTCTACCTTTAGAGACTAAAAACAGGGAATGATTGGGGACGGTGGCTAGCTGTTTTCAAGGTGTTTCCGATGCGAGGCAAAGTCTTGTGAGGTGGTTGGCGGTACGTGGTGTCGTAGGGGTGGCTGGCTAACTCGGTTGTGGCTTGATGTGGAGGGCGGTTGCTCTGTTTTTGTGAGTTCAGAACAGGGGCTGACGTCCTAGTGGTTTTCGGTGGTTGGTTACTATGAAGGAGCAATCTGGATGGTGGTGGTGACTATCGGCTAGTGGCCTATGAGTTGGTTGGGCACTAATAGGGATGGTGGCTGCTTGAATGTGGGGCTAAGTTTTGGGGATGCTCTGTACAAAGAGGGAGGCTGCAGCTTGAGGTTTTCTTTAGATATATATAGTGATGCTAGGAACCCTAAAGGAAGCATAAAAGTGTAAAAGAAGGGCTTGATGGAGGCAAACTTACTTTTGGAAAGGAAGTGATTCCCAAACACTTGTTCGTTAAGATACTCGGTTGCCGAGCAATTAGAGGGAGGAGATACGTGCATGGAAAAATACGGCAACGTGAGATAGTTATGGAGAGGAAAAAATAAAATAATAATAATAAATCAAAATAATCAATAACTATCCCAACCCAAACTATCCCAAGAAAAGAAAGAAAACAACAAAAATTTAAAATTTCACTGGTGTGATCTTCTCTCTCTCTCTCTCTCTCTCTTCCTCTCTTCATTCTTGATTTCTTTCCCTTTTTCCTTTTTAATTTCTCTCTCATTTTGGATACACAGGATCAGTACTAGTGAGACTGATCATCAGGCCTCATAAAAAATGTGTACAAGGAATTCACATGACACCTTTCACGACGACACTCAACTTGCAGAACCAAGCAAATCGAATATGCAAGCATTTTTTGGGCTGCCTCGATCTGAAAGAAAAAGGGAAGATGATAGTTAGAAGAGAAAGTATGTGAAGAAAATCAGACTTCTCATTAGTGTGCTTTGTACATGCAACATAGATACAGTTATATATCATGAGTATCAACTCTTAGCTAGCTAAAATAAAAGGATTATCCTATGGACATTAACTTATGGATATCTATTTTTCTGTACAAGGAAACAATACAAGTAATCACAAGTAACACTCAACCAATTGTGTCAAACTAAAGGTGCTTTTGATGTTGCTTTATCAAATCTTTTGTTGTTCTGTTTCTTGGCACGTTTAGACTGGACAGCCGCATGGTTGTTGGTGAAGGCTCCTTTTTTCAATGTGATAAAGAAGAGATTAAACTACTTGCAGTTGATGGTCTATAACCTAGACTTAATGCAGCTGCTTTAGTAGAGTTTGTATGCTGCAATACCCCCTACAAGATGAAGAATACAAGTTTGTTATTCCCATCTTGAGTAAATGAGTATGAAGAAGAGTAGAGGGGAGTGCCTTAGTAAAGATTTCAACAAGTTGAAGATGAGTGGGCACATGACAGGTAGAATGGTTCCATCGACAACCTTATCTCAAATTATATGGCAATCTAATTTGATATGCTTGGTAAGCTCGTGAAAAACTAGATTCGAGGCAATGTGAATTGCCGCTTGGTTATCACAGAAGAGATGGACAGCTTGCTGGTGAGGGACTTGGAGATTTGTTATCACATACTTGAGCCAAGTGATTTCAACACAAGTGGCTGCCATTGCCCTATGCTCGGCTTCTGCTGAATCTTGACACTACTCATTGTTTCTTTGATTTACATGATATCAAGGATTTGCCAAGTAAAACACAATATCTCGTAACTGACCTACGTGTGTTTGGGCATGAAGCCCAGCTAAATCACAGTATGCAATCAACTGTAGAGAGGAATCAATAGCCATGATGAGTCCTTGGCTCGAAGCTGCCTTCAAATACCTCAAAACCTTGTTGGCAGCTGATAAGTGAGCAGTAGTTGGTCTCGACATAAACTGACTCAATGTGTGGACAACACAACTAAGATTAGGCCTAGTGATTGTCAAGTATAAGAGTCTTCCAACTAGTCTTCGATAAGTAGAAGGATCTTGAAGTTCTACACCCGAGTCATTACTCAACTTGAGATTTTGGTCCATTGAGATTTTAACTGGCTTGGAAGCTAAAGTACCAGAATCTGCAAGTATTTCTAATGCATACTTGCATTGTGAGATGTGAATTCCCTTTGAAGATCTTGCTACCTCAATGCCAAGGAAAAACTTGAGAGGTCCGAGATCCTTAATTCTGAAATTATCATTGAGAAAAGTCTTGAGAGTAGCTATGGAGCCAAGGGAATTAGTTGCCACTAAAATGTCATCAACATATATTAAAAGTGTTGTGAATGAGCCATCAATAGCCTTGGTAAATAAGCTATAGTCTACATTTGATTGGGAGAAGCCAAAATTCAACAAACAGGTGGTGAGCTTGGCATACCATTGCCTTGAAGCTGGTTTGAGACCATAAATACTTTTATGAAGTTTGCAAACTTGGTTGGGATCCCCTTTGGTATATCCTGGTGGCCTTTTCATGAAGATTTCTTTTTCCAAATCCCCATGGAGGAAGTCATTGTTGACATCAAATTGATGCAAATGCCATCCTCAGATTGCTGCTGTGGACAGGAGGCATCGGATGGTCACCATTTTAGCCAAATGAGAGAAAGTCTCACTGTAGTCAATTCCTTCTTGTTGTTGTGTGTAACCTATGGCTACTACTCGAGCCTTCAACCTCTCGACAGTCCCATCTGAGTTCAATTTAACTTTGTAAACATATCGACAGTCTATTGGTTGTTTACCAGGTGGAAGGGTTGAGAGAACCCAAGTGTTGTTTTGTTCCAAAGCACTTAACTCGACATCCATGGCTTTGCACCAATTGGGGTCTTTGATAGCTAGGGAATATGATGTTGGTTCACTTAAGACAGAAATGGATGAAGAAAAGGCCTTGAAGGAGGGTGAGACATGTTCATATGTGAGGTAATCTTGTAATGGGAAAGAACAAGTGGAAGGAGAGAGATTTACCTGGACCTGTGATTGTTGTGCTGAAATAGAGGTAACCTGTTGGCAGTGGAAGTCCTTCAAGTAAGCAGGGGTAGTCCTAGTTCTAGTGGTTCTTCGAATGTGACTATTTTCATGAATATGAGCATAATCAATAGGTAAGGTGTTGCTAGTGGCAGATTTAGTAGGCAAGTCGATGGAATGAAATGAGGAACTAGTGGTAGGCAAAGTGGAGGAAGGAGGCAAGTATTGGACAAGTTCTAGTACTGCAAGATATGGAGGTGGTGGGTGAGTTTTGATGAATAAGAGGAAGTTCATCAAAAGGAGGATTATGGAGGAAGGAAAGCAATTCTCATGAAATACAACATCTCTTAATACAAAGGTGGTGTGAGACTCAAGGTCCAAAAGTTTGAATCCTTTTACCTCAAAAGGATATCCTAGAAAATTACATTTTCTACCTCTTGGATCAAATTTCTTGCGGCTATGGGATAAGGTGGTTGCAAAGCATAGACATCCAAAGATTTTGAGGTGATGATATGTAGGTTTAGTTGAAAACAAGATCTCATATGAGGTTTTGTTACCAAGAAGAGGTGTAGATGTCCTATTTATGAGATAAACTGATGTTAGAACACAATCATTCCAGAATTGTAGAGGGAGACCTGATTGAAAACGAAGTGCCCTAGCAACATTAAGGATGTGTTGATGTTTTTTCTCAACAATGTCATTTTGTTGAGGTGTTTCAACACAAAAACGTTGATGTATGATTCCCTTTTGATTGAAAAAATTAGTCATTTGAAACTCAACCCCATTATCACTTCTCATAGTTTTAATTTTACTGTCAAATTGAGTCACTGCCATGTTATAAATGGATGCCATAGGCAGCCATAGAACATGGCCCCCAGATGTCAGCATGCACTAATTCAAATACAGATTTTGATTTATGTTGGTTAATGGGAAAGTTATTTCTGTGTTGTTTAGCAATGGGACAAACTGAGCAAGGAGAAATCTTAGTAGCATTAAAATTTTCTTTTACAACAAGATCTTCAATCAGAGACATTCTAGAATTTGAAATGTGATCAAGGCGACAATGCCAAAGGTCTGAACTATTGCTGCCAGTCACAACAAAAGCATTAAAAAACTTGGAATCAAAAGGTAAAGCAAACAAGGCTTTGGTGAATGCATTGAAGGAACTTCCATTTGCAATAGATGATACAGGTTACCATTAACTTCAGCAATCCCAATCGTGGTCCAAGTGGAAAGGTCCTGAATAAAACAATGATCAGAAAGAAAAAGCAGGCAGCAAGTGAGTCCTTCTGTCAATCTCTTTATCGAAATTAAGTTAAAGCAAAAGGAAGGAACACATAAAGCACCCTTCAGCAAAATGTTCATTGTCACTTAAACATCTCCTAAAAGATCAACAGACATAGAGATTCCATTTGAAAGTCTAACAGAGTAGGCATCTTAGAAGAAACAGAAGTGAAAAGGGATGCATCACAAATCATAGATCTGTTGCTCCTGAGTCTAAAATCCAAGTCACAGTAGAAGCACAAGTAGACTTATGAAAAAAAAAAGACAAAGTAAGATGAATATCTGAGATTTTTAAGGGCTTAGGTTTAGTGGTGGCAGGTTGATAGACAACCTGAGCTTGGTTCACAGAGGAACAAGCATTCAAGCTTTCTATATTTTGAAGCAAAACCATCAATTGTTGGTATTGTGCTTTGGTAAAACTTACTCGGGTTTCATCACCTTCTTCCTAGTTAGAATCCAAAGATACACTGGCTTGATTGATAGAGGATGCAAAACTTCTACCCTTATGAAATTTATGGCCAAGAGGATACTCATGTAATTTATAACACCTTTAAGCTATATGGTCATTCTGTTTGCAATGACTGCAGGTAAGAACCTGGACATTTCCCATTTTGAAACAGGTCTCAAGTGTGTGGCCTTGTATACGACAATGTGTGCAATATGGCATTTCCTTCTTTGCGGTAAAGAACTTGGCATTGGGTTTAAAAAAGGCATAAGATGTGTTGGAAGCTAAGGCAATGGAATCAAGACTTGAGAAGGCAGATATTATTTGGTGCTGTCGTTCTTGCTATTGTATAAGGGAGAAAACCTTACTAACAGTATGGATGGGGTCTAACAGCATGATTTGATCCTTGACATTGGAGTACTTATCATTGAGTCCTATTAAAAATTGAATAACATTGTCCCTTTAATACCTATCATTCAGAACAGCTAGTTGTCCATAGGTACATGCAGGTAAATGATCATAAACAGAAAGTTCATCCCATAAGGTTTTAAGCTTACCATAGTATATGCTCACAGGATCTTGTTCTTGCTGAAGACTTTTCCAAGTTTCTTTTGAGTTGAAAGATTATGAGCCCATTTTGTTGAGTGAATCAAACTCTGAGTGCATCCCAAATATCTCGGGCATTTTCCACAAAGGCTACACTGGACTTCACTGCAATGCTGATGGAGTTTTGGATTCAAGTAACTACCATGTCATTGCACATTTCCCATGCATTGAATAGAGGGTCTTCTGAAGAGACAGGTTTGCTAAGTGTTCCATTAATGAAACATAGTTTGTTTCTTGCTCTAAGGGCTCATCTCATGGCTTTAGACCAGATCACGTAATTATCTGATGTGAGAAGGTTAGTGACAAGTGTGATGGTGGTGTTATCTCCACTATCCACTCGAAAAGGATTGTTTGGGTCACTGAAATTAAAAAAAGGGTTTTCATTAGGTTCTTCCATTGCTTGAAAAAAGGAAAGAGTTTAATGCAAGGAAATGAGCCTAAACTCTGATACCATGAAAGAAAAAGGAAAGATGATAGCTAGAAGAGAAAGTATGTGGAGAAAATCAGACTTCTCATTAGTGTGCTTTGTACATGCAACATAGATACAATTATATACTATGAGTATCAACTCTTAGCTAGCTAAAATAAAAGGATTATCCTATAAACATTAACTTATGGATATTTACTTTTATGTACAAGAAAACAATACAAGTAATCACAAGTAACACTCAAGCAATTGTGTTAAACTAAATGTGCTTTTGATGCTGCTTTATCAAATCTTTTGTTGTTCTGTTTCTTGGCACGTTTAGACTGGACAGTCGCATGATTGTTGGTGAAATCCTGCTCCTTCTTTCGATGTGATAAGTCTAGAGACTAAACTACTTGCAGTTAATGGTCTATAACCTAGACTTAATGCAGCTGCTTTAATAGAGTTTGTATACTGCAATACGATCAGCTCTAGATTTTCAGGATTTTGATGACCACAGTTTTAGCTAAGAAAACCCCTTTTGAGATCAGAATCATATAAGCCATACTCAATGCAAATAACATATATACTATATATGTGGCTTTACATTTTGTACCTTGCACCCCAAAGATAATCACATAATCCTAATCATCCTTATATGAAACAAAATAGATGGAAACATACATTACATAGTAAAATATATAGATCTAAAAACTATTTTGAGATCAAAATCATATAAGCCGTACTAATACAAATAACAATAGCGAGGAAGGAAGCAAACTGTGGTCGAGAGATTGATATGCCGTATCTAGTATCTATCATACGCGGCGTTGTCTTGTCAACTGAATAAAAACCACCGTTTGTTTGCTTATCGGAAACGAACCGTTTTACCTCCAATATTGTTCATGGCACTCACTTCATTAATGATTCATTAATCTATCATTCAATTCTCTTTTAATAATCAACATTAAGCTCGTTTGGATTGGGAGATAATATGAATTGAGATGAATTTAATTTATTTTTTAATACTATTATTGTTCTAAAATTTAAAAAAGTTGAATTAAAAATTGAAAAAATGTATATTAAAATTTAAAAAATATGTATTAAAATTTATATTATGTATAAAAAATAAAAAAAATATAATAATAAAATAGAGATAAATTAAAATAAACTCAACTCACTCTCCAATCCAAACAAGACCTAAATATCCTAATTCAAATAAATGGCAAACCCAATTTAAAGCCACCTCCTAATTCTAGAACTTTGATAATGTTTTAACATTCAATTTAAACATTTTTAGAATAATATTACAGATGTATTTAGGCTTAGGTGTACTCTTACATACAGGTTTAGACACACAAAAATTACTCAATCTTTTCAATTTGAATTTCTAGATCCGAAACACAGATAAACATAACCATTTCAAGATAGAGTTGCAACCATTCAGAAAAATGAATAATGAAACCTCCATTTACTTCTAATTAACAAAATCAAACTGCTATAAATACAAAAAGATCACACAAAAAAAAAAACAAGGCACAAACTAATGTGATTTCATAATATCTATTAGATCTACTCTATAACAATAATAACTTTACAATTTGATACACTACATCAATCTATGCATTTATTTTCGTATAATTTCTTTGTAACTAAAACATTTTCCTTAACAAAAATGCTAACAGAAATTAGAATGTAGGTTTGAGATAACGGCAATTGCGTAGCAAGTAATAAAATAAGATTTGTATATATTTAATAGAGAGAGAGAGAGAGAGAGAGAGAGAGAGAGAGAGAGAGAGAGAATTATTAACGTCCAATGATACTCTACAGATCTAAAGAATATTGAATATTGTGCATGAATCCTCTTCACTAAGTGCCTCGAAGAAAATTCCAATAGTAGATCACAACATTAACCCCAAATTGAACATTTACACGTTGGCTGTCACCTCAGCCTCAGGAACTAGAGGTTTCTGAAAGTACCACTCAGAGCATCATGTCTTGTTGCTCCCACAAAGGAGCGGATGAGGGGGAAGCAAATTGTGGCTTTACCCATATTATTATGAACAAACATAATAATGCCAGAGCAGTGGGAACAAAGGTACTAATAACCAGGAAGGAAGATCTACTCAAATATTATACCACTCATGTCATGTGATGTAATGACATTGACATAACAAATATAGCGAACTGCTACTGTGAAAAAGGGCATGGAGAGAAACTTCACACTTGCACCAGCAGATTCAGATATATACACCCGTGCAGCAGAATGAGTACATCATATAACACAATTGCTCCTCCAACATCCAAAATTCATGCTTTGTAGTAGCAACTTCACCATTGACTTCATGTGCACATGAAACCACATCACTTGCATCAAATTGCATATATCCAAACCTTTTGATTGAGACCTTAATCTTGAAATGCACAATAGTTAGTCAGAAACTTACAAATATCATGGTCATAAATAAGTCTTTCCTTCAAGTGCATCAGTCAGAGAGTTGTCATTAAATGGATGTAATCTGCTCTCTCTCACATGCAACTTGAAGATTTGAATCAGATTTAACTTGAAAGGAACCCTCCGCGGGACCATTTTGAGAAGAATCAGAGACATCTTGATTTTCAATAATCAACTCGGTGGTGTTCTCTGCAGAAATTGCTCCTGAAGTAAGAACAGGCTCAAGACAGCCAATGCTAATGGTTACTTTATGGGCTTCATCCATGCCACTCTCTTTCACAGACTCGCCATTATCTACGACAGGGCAATTTATTTCTGGTTTATTTTCCAGCTCAAGTGAATTATGAATCATATCAGAGGAGGTCATACATTTTGTGCCAGATGCAGATTGAGCTAACTTGTCCTTAGAATGAGAGTAGCAACATGTAGTCCCCTGGGCTGAAACAGGGATTGTAACATTATAAGCAGCATCTAGAGAACTTGAATCTGCAGCTGCAACATCATTAGTTATCTCATTGGCAGATGGCAAACTAGCATCATCACACCCCTCAGGATCATGCCCAGCGGTGGAATCCATATCAGATTTATTGTCAGTGGCTGTAATTTCATCAGTTTTTTCATTAGCACGATGACAAGCATCATCACACTTGTAAGGATCAGCTGAGAAACTCAGATCAGATTTATTATCCAAAGCTACCACTTGATCAGTTATCTCATCATCACACCCATGAGAATCATTCCCAGCTGAGAAATCCTTATCAGATTTACTACCCGTGGCTGCATTTTCATCAGTTATCAACTTAGCATGATCAGATTTACTTTCCACCTCATGCTTAGTAGAATGTTTGCCTTTGCACTCCTTTTGCTTTGCACCTATTGGAAAGAAACAAATACAGACTTAAACAATGGGCCATAAATCTAAGGTTAAGGGAA
The DNA here is from genome assembly GCA_036898215.1 of Platycarya strobilacea. NCBI lineage: Eukaryota > Viridiplantae > Streptophyta > Magnoliopsida > Fagales > Juglandaceae > Platycarya > Platycarya strobilacea. The sequence continues at coordinate 39,811,168 of CM072545.1, read as the reverse complement.
AGGCTACAAACACCACAGCTAGTACCCGTGCTGGTAGTCGCATTCCCTTCAATGTTCTCTCGCTCCAGTAGTAGCTTCTGTAACATATCTGTACCAGGGAAGACCAACATATTCATTGATCTCATTTCTTGCTTAAGTGATTCCTCGAGAGGAGTGAAACCAAAAACCACGGTCCATGTATGCATGAGTTCGGCAATTGCAGGAATGATCAGTTTCTCAACCTTGAGAACGCAGAGAGCCTTCAAATGGAAGAGAAACAGGATGAAGTCGGCAGCATAAATGAAAAGCAAGCAAGTAGAATGTAAACAAAGATGCAATATTTTCAATCTCTTTTCCATGCTAGAGAAGTCATCAAGGACATGGTTCTTGTAGCTTACTGATTCAATAGCAGCAAAAAGCCGGCGGCACATCCCTTGACGCCTATATATATGGCGAGTTCCAATAAATGGCATCTCAGCTAACTTAGTACCATGGAACCTAACCAAGCACAGTGGTAAGAATCACAATCCACATATGTACACAAGCCAAAGTCATAAATCTGAAGACCTCAGAAACGGAACTCTTCCCTCATACCACAATTTAACTAGGCAGTTAAAAGATAATGGTAAGAATTTAGTTCCGTACTAACCCACACATTCCAAAACACATATAAAAAAGACTTGACACTCCCTTAACAGGAGCTTATAACTCATCATTGGGGTAGTTGGCACCTGATAGATGCTGCAGAAATGATTTCATCACCCCTCTCCAAAATAGCAGTATAGAAGCCACCATAGTTCACCCGATTGAAGTTTGATCTGGAAGAAAAAAACAGGAAACTAAAACACCAAACAAATGGGACCACATACTCTTTCACATAAAATATAATATCTACCGTGAGTTTCATTTATTCTCCTTAATGCTCCACAAAAGTGCTGACCACAAAAGTGATCAGCACGCACACGCACACACATCAGTTATTATGCCTAAATACTCCAGAATATTTCAGAGCTTGCACATACAAAGTATCAGCTATTACCCTGGCGGCCACATGTGATATGGGGGAGATCCCCCCCAACTCCCGGCGGCCACTGGCTGCAAAATCCCCCTTCTCACTCCGAGCCACCACCGACACCATGCTGGAGGGGAAGGTCTCCCGGCCACTGCAGTTTGCTACCAGGGGTGTGAAATCTCCCCCTGCCGCACACAGTGGAGGGAAGACCACCCTCAGATCCACAATCTGAGTTTTTATTTTTATTTTTATTTTACAAAGTGAAGGCTGGCATTTTGGGAAAACTGTTCTCAGGAACAGAAAGTTGTTCTCGAGAACAGCTACCAAAGAATAATACCTCCATTTACGTGAATGCATATTATTGTATTTGTACATGTTTCTATATCCAAAATAATCAAGACACCCTTAAAAATAAAACCACCAACGGGAGAATCATTAAACAACTAAAATGAAAATACTTAAAACATACATTAAGCCGGTCAAACATCATTAAAAAAATAATAATAATAACACTATTTCAGGAAGCCTAGATGTCATAGACGTGAAGTTCAGCAAACGCTAAAAAGTTTTATCACAGAAAATCCTAGAGTCGAAGTTGGTAGTTCACTAAGATCCCATACTTCACTCAAACGGTCTCTCATCCCCTAGCTAACAGCAATACATATTGTACTTTTAATATATAATAAATATTCTATTAGGGAATGAAAGAATACCTACTTAAGATGGGTATACTACATTATATTGGTCGAAGCAATATTACAAAATTTAGAGCTTACCCACAATTATAAAGAACGTTATGTATTAAATTAATCCCACTCCTCCTGTCAACAATTGGCAAAAAACATTCATCCATAACAGAAAGTGCAACGGCTAGCTTAGAATTGCATTCCACCCTTTGAGGAATCCCTCGAAGAGATGTATCTGAGTCTTCATCTGTTCTATGAACAAGAGACCAAGAAAAGCCTGCTTCCAGTTCGTGTTTGACTCCAAGATATTTCTGCAAATGCTCAAAGAGCTGTAGAAACAACAAGAGTAAAATTCAACAAAGTACATTCAGAAATACCAAACAAAAGTTTACAAATTGATGAGACAAACATGCAGAACCATACTAACAACTACTCTGTTTAACATAAACCAAAAAAGAAAATTGATGTATTTCTAAAACATCAAAAGGGACAAAGCTCCCATACAAGATGTCATCATATACAAAACCTCCCAAATAGTGCAAATATGTCACGACTGCACCTTAGATATGCTATATGAAATTCAAAGGGCAAAGTCATGTAACATTAGATTGTTTTAAATCTAGAGATGTTAGCATGTGATAGTCATTGACACCCGATTTCAGAATGAACAAGAAAATCATTAAGAAGAACTATTCTAACTAGCCACAGCATTAACCAAGTTTCATTGTGAATTGTTGAATAATAACTTGTCTTATTCTATCCAACTTACTACGTTACCAAGAAGTTTCTAAGCACAATTAATTAAACTTCTTAAAAGATACTTTTGAACTACTACCATAAGACTTCAGTATAATTAGGCACCAGAAGCCTAAAAAATTACCTCTTTACAATTTTTCCCACAGAAAGAAATGACTAAGCTATTGGAGTCGATGTGAAGAGCATCCATCTCCAGCATGCATACCTTATGATCTACAAAAGAGGAATTCCAACCAAAATATTGTCAATGCAGTGATAAAAACAAGGGGAGAAAACTCAGTCCATTTGAAATCTCAAAACCAAGAAAGAAAGAAGATCATTACATTTTTTCTCACACAAACTACAGTTGAGCAGTGCAGAGGCTATTTTATCATCTCCCTGAGAAACGTTCCCATTGACAACCCCACAAAATTTGCACGTACAATTTGGACAGTGCCAATCACCGGGTGGAAGCATCTGTTAGAAGAAAAATGCTATGAATGCCTCAAGTGCCAAAGGAGCATACAATCAAGGTAAGACATTTCTATGACAGCCCTTAACTAAATAAATCAAACAGATGTCTAACAGCTAATTAATTTTACCTAGATGAGTAAGGTACAGGGTAAAACAAATCCAACATAGAATCTCCATACCAAAAATTCTGTAAGTTCAAATAATCAAATAGAAACACAGTTATACTTCATCATGATATCATACCAATATACCAGTGCCCAATTAAATGACCAATCACATTGAGTCATTAACTGTGTTTCCCTTAACAGAGACCTTAAGTTGCAACCAGGAAGAACTTGGCAAATGAGTATCACATTAGAATACCAACTCTAAGAACGTCCCTTAAAAATCCCCTTCCCCCCAGCCCACCCCCCAAGTCTCATGGAAAATGATTCTTGTATGCCTTATGTGATTCTTATTCTAAATCCTAACTTGTATTAGGTCTTTTCTCTTGTATGCTCCTTATATGGGCTATGCCTAATTACTTGTTCTATAAAAATTTATCTTGTAAATAAATAAATAACCCCCCGGGCCTCCTCGCTTCCTCCACCCATCCATCCAAACAACCTAAAAAGCACCACAACCTATATATTTCAGCAAACTCAACAGAGTTCCCCATAACAGTTTACCACGCTAGGACACATCATTAGATGATATCTCATCGCACTCAACAGAGCTCCCCATAACAATCCATCACGCAAGGAAACGTCATTCAATGATTCAATATCTTTCACAAACAAGTGCCCCTCAAGTCTTACAAGTGGAAGATGAAACGATATTCCCCTCCCTTCTGCACACTCCCTCCAGCCACAGAACCTAAATCTAACTTCACTCAACAGGGTTCTAGAGACCAACATGCCAAAAAAGAGAGAGAGAGAGAGAGAGAGAGATGATATTATGATTCAATGTCTTTGTCAACAAGTTCTTTAAAAAACTATACAAAAGAATGGCATGGGAAACCCACAAAAACTGCAAAAAAGAAATGTATGATACAAGTAGAATTACATAAGGAACCACGTGGCTTGGTGCAAATGCAGTGAAATAAAGTACACATACCGATATATCCAAGCAACTTTGATGAAATGTTGATGGACAACCATCACAACAGATTAAATCCCCACCATCACCACAGATGCCACAAGTGTCATCGTTTGGATCATCTCCTTCCATATCTATAGAGTGGAAATCAATGCGTTCTGACTCTTCTTGTCTATTCCATGCATCTATCTGGCACTGGAGAAGAGAAACCCCGGAGTCAAGATATATGTGTTGAAAAGGCTGGCGCAATTTGCTCCCTGCATGAATCTCAAACTTTGAAACAGTGAGGATTTTACTACAGCAACCACAGTGAATGCCATCTCGAGTAATCCAACCCTCAAGCATTACACGAGTCCGCCGACGGTTCATATACTGCACCTTCTGACTTAATCCCACAGTTCCAGAGTCAATCAGCCAAGAAAGCAGTGTACGCTTTCCAGTATATGGTACAAAACCACCAGCTTCTGAATTTTGCCCCTTGTTAGAACTACGAACAAGTAAAGTACATCTGCCAAGTTTTCTACTTTTTCTTCCATGATGCATCCGAGGATTGGATCCAGAGGATGGTTTTTCAGTGTCATCATGGATATTAGATTTCTGAAATCTTGAGTTGACGCTTGCAGAACCATTTTCATTCATTCTATTCTTCAATGACTTGCCACCCTGCTTTATGAAGGAGCTTAGTTTCTCTTCATGGCTAAAACTGTCCATGCTCTCCGCATCACGCTTCGAACTTGGATATCTTTTCAGACCTGCTTCTGTTGCATTGTCACTCTCACTGTGATCCCTTTGCTTCTTCTTCATTTCTTTCTCAATTTTCTTTCTTGTTTTCCTCGTTAATTGGCTGAGAACCTCATCTGCTATAGGAGCAAATGAAGAACAGTCCCCAATAGGTTTAGCCTCAACATCCTCATCTTTAGATTGCTTTTGAAGTGCATCATAAGCCTTAATAATTGACCAGTACGCTGTTCCTGAGGGGTTAATGTAAACAGCATCTAGATAGTCTCTGTTCCTCCTAGGCCTATAATCTATCGTCCAACCAGCACTTAGAAGCATCTCTCTAATCCGTTCACGCAGTTTTTGCTTCTCTGTGCCACTACCACGCCTGAATTTTCCATCTTTGGTTATAGCTGGTGGGAGCTTCTCACATGGAGTCTTTTCCTCTTCACAACCTATCCTCTTTATAGAACTATGAGCTTCCACATTCTTTGATCTTAGCTTCAATGATGTATCGCTGTTCTCCGACTCTGAATCCCCCTCACTTCCCTGACTGTTCTTACTTGATAATGATTTCTGCAAAACTATCTGACTTTTTGCTGGCCGGAAAAATGAACCCGGTTTCTCAAGAAGTTTTTTCCCAGAGTATGATGAAGAATGAGTCGCTACATTCCTCTTAGCAGTATCTTCAGTCCTTGAACCCTTTCTACTTCCCTCAGCTTTGCGGCGATCAAAATTTTCTAAAGCTCCGCCCAACCTCTTCTTCTTGTTTACCATCACCTTTAAAACACCATTTTTCCCCTGAACTCTAATGGGTTGATCGGGATGACTTGTTAATTTCTCTCCTAAAAAGGATGGAGGAAGCTGAATTCCATCCCTACTCATCTTAACTCTAGTATTGTCGACACAACCTCCCAAATTCAAGCCACTCGTCCGGTCACAGTATAAATTCTTTCTATTGCCAATGCCATGTCTACTTGACCCTGTTTCATATTCCCTATCAATTCCACTACGGGCCATGTCCATTGATCCCAAAAACCTTCTTCCCTCAACTTCGATTCCACTGCCATTGAACCGTTTCCTCCGTATCCTTTCCCCATCAACCCCATCATACTCATCAAACTCAAATACATCCAACTTACCTCCCTTTCCATCGCTCTCATCAAAACCATTCTTACCAATCATCCCCTTTTCATAATGCCTACTATGCTCCAACCTACCCTTGTTTCTACCAATTCCACTCTCATCTACAACACCCTTTTCAAAAGCAGATAAACCATTACAAACCCTTATAGTTTCGGGTCCAACCCTTCTACGAGGAACAGGCACAACAAGCTCATCGCTCGAGCCAGAATCGCTCAAAACCAACCTCAACCTCTTCTTCTTATTCTCCTTCTTTGACTCGAAAACCTTTCTAGAGCTTACCGAACCAACCCCGCCCACTCCATCCACAGTTTTCTTCCGAACAATCAAACAACCTGAAGAGTTTCTGTTCTTCACTACAAGCCCCGAAGGACGACCAGATCTCAGCCCCTCTTCCATCTACATCCAATAGACAAAAAAAAGGTCCTAAATCCCCAAAATTTTCCTTCGAATTGATACCGGATAAATCAATTGAAACCCTAATTCTCTCCCCGCCCCCCAAAAAAAAACCAACAGACTCAGATCTGAAGCGAAGAAATCCGAATGCTTATAATCCGTTTGACAACCAACCAAAACCTCACCCTCCAGAAGAAAGATTCGGAAAAGCGTACCTATTTTCGGAAAGCCCTAAGATTCCTTCGCCCGTAATTCACCTCTGGGAAGGTCCGATCAGTGACGCCATTCTCCGGCGAAAGTGGGCGGAGAGATTGAGGATTTGGCTGGTGATGTTACTTTATGAAAACCAAACCATTGTGCTCTGTCTCTCTCTATATATTTGCTTACTATTTATTTGGTGTATTTTTCCCATGGTTCCCTCTACATTTTAATGTGTATAACTATATATATTTATTTTTTCTACATTTTAATGTGTATAACTATATATATATATATATATTTTTTTCTTAATTACTATTTCTTTTTTGCCTTTTTCTCTGTTTTCCCTCCAAATCTGGGAATTCGAGGCTCGGCAGGACTGTTAGTTAACGGACACGATCGTTCCACGTCGGACTGTCCGATGAATTGCTGGGTTGGACGGTAACGTGGCAAGATCAAGCGAAGTATGAACTAGGTAGGTATCTGTTTTGGCAGTTTGGTTGGCCGTACTGCTTTGCTACGAATACCGATTCCTCCAGCTAACGACGAATATACCATGCACGCGCGGCAAGAAAGCGCGTGAAGTAATGGGTTTCCATTGAGACACAGACAATGGTATCTAGCATGGATTTGAGGAAGAGAACCGAAGCTCTGCCACCGGGCAGCTTGTTCAGTTCACCCATGTTGAGCTCGTCTTCTGTTTGGGCCACTAATTCTGACCGTTTTGGTGGTCGACTTTCACGAATTTATGCTCAGGGAGGTATATCTTTTTTTTTTTGTTCCATGTTTTTCCCGTTTCAAGTTTTGACAACTCCGGACCACTGCTACGGTCGTTTTTTTGTTAACCCTTTTTTGAATGGTGCAATGTATTCAAATAAAAAGCACCTGACATCGTTTAATGTATTAGTTCTTAGCAAAATCTAGCTGGGAAGACCGAGTCAAGCTATTAAAATAAAATATTTTAATATTAATATAGTATATCATTTTAAAATAATTTTTATAGAAAAAATTATATATAAAAATATATATATATAAATTATATATTAAAATAATAGTCAATATTTAAATAAATATATATGTAAATAGTTTAGTCTGAAATTATGATAAAAAAAATAAATTAAAAAAAATCAAAATCTAATATAGATCGATATTTAAATCGATACAAAACAAGTATTTCTGTATAGCCTAATTAACTTATACACGTATTGTACGATACGATACCATATTTAAAACCATAGTATTGTGTATAACCTTAGTCCCTTAATTTTTTGTCCCCATGCACAACTCTAGTCTTGGTAATCTAAACTATTGCCAACCACATGACACTGAATCTCCAAAACATGTCCTGACTAAATTTGAAAGTGCACAAGCCTTCAATAAAAAAATAAAAATAAAAAAATAAATATTACAATTATACTCAATTTATTCAAAGTAAAAATCTCCAAATTCGATAGCACCTAAAAATTATTTACGTCCCAGAAAATCTTTACTAGAAATATACCCGTATACCCAAGACTTTTATCACTTGAGAAAATTTGTAAGAGTTCTTGTCAACAACATTTTTAATTGCTTCCAAATCAGCAAAGCGAATAAGAAGAGAAAATTCTACCCCACTTCTAATTATCAATATCAAAATTAGGTAGAGAAAGTTGAATGATGGCTAAAAAAAAAAGGCTCAAGAAGATTCGAAGAATCACTTTCAGTTAATGTCGAATGTGTTGAATGAATGCTCATTCTCACTGTTTTTGTTTTCTTGATAAATTGGATTCACAAAGCATAAGTAGATAGATTTTGGAGTTCAATAGTCGGAGAATCTAACGTCTAAAAAATGAAGCCAAATGCTTAAAATTATAGATAGCAGAATAAAAAGAATGAATATCATTTGGGATCAAACTATTGCATTACTGGATAAACGAGGCATAATCATAATAACCTCACTTTTTCTTGCCCTTGGCAACATCAGCAGCCTTGGTCTGCACATATGAGACATAACAACAACTGGAGAAAATGGAGAAGTCTAATCAGAGAGAGAGAGATAGAGAGTGTTAGAATTTCAAAGGTAGCTTCACTACCTTCTTTACCTCTCAAATTTACTTGACCCTATTTTTCCTTTCTTTCAACTGCTTCCTTGACTTTTCCATTTTAGTGTCTAGTCCATATTGCCATCACAAGCAGTAATTATTCAACAAAATATAACTATAAAATAATGCACTTCATATATCAACTCATGGATCGAAGATTTGTAGGACCAAACTTTATATGCTAAGAGAGAATAAATTTATGTGCAGAACTATACTGCCATTTTGTTCTTCCTCCTAACTACACAAGGCATCTACATTTGAATTTATCACAACCTTATAAGAGCCTGGCATGTCCGACTGAATCACGTTTATTTGCACATGGCAAATTTCTCTCTTTCACCCTTCGACATCTGCAATTAAAAAAGATAATCTAATCAACTAAACATAAGACTAGCAAAAAATGAGTTAGCACCACTGAGCTTGTTAGATTTGATAAAATCTTCTATGAAGAGAATCGATGGCTAAGTATTCAAAGACATCTTTAGCATCATCTCACCGTAAAGGAACTTCAATAACATAGAGAATTATTATCCAAATATGCATCCTTTTTGCAGCATAGTAAGGAAGGAAATCTCAAGCCGCAGTTTATTATAAAGGAACACACTATGCAACTTAACAACTGCATATAAATAATAACTCAACTCTTCTCTTATTTATTCTCTTTTCCCTCCCTCGAGCCCTCGACAATAACTCAACTCAACTCAATAGTACATGTATATATTTTTGCCTAGGTAATTGTAAATTTCCACATACCTCTTTTCACTCCCTCAACCTGAATTAACAATTATTTCTTACTGCTAAACTAATCATCTCCATTGCATATGATCAAACCATCTTAAGTGATTCCCTGTGTTTTCATCAATAGGAGGCACCCCAACTTTTGTACAAACAACTCTTTCTCATCTAATCTTCCTTAATGTTCCTTGTCATCCATCTTAACATTCTCATTTCGGTTAAATTGTTTTGTGAACATACCGCTTTTTAATAGTCCAGCATTCACATTTTGAGTCTTTCCTAATATTTCCCGTGAACGTATCTTATTTAAGCCTATAATAGCATTTACTTTACTAAATTTTGTACATAATCAATCCAAAGCCTAAAGAAAAGGGTATTGTGCCAATTCAAATTCAGTTCAGCACATCAATTTGTTGAACCGATCTTAAACTTCATGAATGGGTTCATTATGATAGAATATAATCAACTAAATACTAAAGGAGAAACAAGGATGTGCCAAACAATAAGTCCTAACAATTGATGGAATTTAACATACTTGTCAAGACTAGAGCGTTATAAGAGTCTCCATACAAAATAAAATGCATACGGGAATTTGAATATCAATAAAACACAAGCAACAATAGTCCATGTGCAATAGTCATTAACGTCTGCTCATTTATTGGCCACACATGACATATCTGAGATAACTAGTAGTCAACTAATGATTCAAGGGAAACAGATGATTGTTGTTGACTCATGATAAAATCATAAAACAACTAGATGCCATTGTCACTAGAAGCCTATTGGACGTAGTAATAATAATTAATATTTCTCCTTTCTTAATTTATCATATAATGTAAGAGGAGGGAAATAGACTAACATTCTAAGCTAGATTTTCTCAAAATTTCTCTAGTACTTTTGCTGTCTCCACTCATATCAAGATCGCTTGCAATAATTTTGAACGACTTTAGACGATATCTTTGAACGACATTGGACAATAACTGTGCATTATGAAAAGACCATAGGACAATGACCCCTTTATTGAATTGGGGGAAGGGAATACACGTACTATTCTAGATATATTCTCTCTCAATTTTTCTCTAGTACTTTCTCTAATCATTCCAAGGTCACTCACAATAACTTTGAACGACCATGGGTTCAAGGACCAATTTATTGAATCAAGGCAATTCAATGAATTGGTCCTCCTCCTATTCCTCCTCCTCAAACTACTATTATATCAATGTCCTCATAATGCATTAAGAGAAAAAACACCAAGGCAAAAGGAAAGAGTTTGATACCATTGATGTCAAACAGTTTTGATAGCAATGGTTGGATCTACAAAAACCTCGCCCATTGAGGTTAAGAGAGTAAATTGTGGTATAGCAACGAACATCTTGGTTACATAAGGGTAGCTAGGATTTAGCTAATGGGTTAATGAAGTTCCCTCCCTACTTGTCAACTAAAAGGAAGATGTTAGGCATCTGGGTGTGTCATTCAAAGACCAATGATATTAGCTAACCAAATGAGAGAGCTAGAGCTTCCTCAACAAATTCTTTATCAAGTCATTGTTTTACAATGACTTCCCACATGTTCTCTTTCTTCCCTATCATTTTTTATACCAAGCCAAACGTCCATAATTGAGCCACGCTTTCCTTTTCTTTTTTTAGGAAGGCTCAGGACATTGCTAAAGAAAATTCTGATGACAAATTCTTTATCAAGTCATCATTCTCTCTGCATGTATTCTCTTAAGCATTGATCCCAATTAATTGGGATAAACCGTGTCCCTTTTATGCAACTTGGCCCTATCTTGTGCCACGCTTAAGTTGTTCACAATTCAAACTTTATTCCTGTAAAAATCTAAGCATGCATCATCATTCACCACCATTTAATTTATGGAACCTCATCCTACCTTTCTATTTTGATAAGCTCTACATTGCTCTTGCAAGGGAGAAAGTATCATTTGAACTAGAACACATTCGCCTCACCCAAAACCTTTTGGGCTTATATTTCAATGTTTACCAATTAGCAGTACCAGTTGTTGTTTTCTTCTGACCTAATCCTGTCTCGACAGGGGCGAGAGTAGGACAACCAAATGAGTTGGAGAACTGAACAAAGAATCATATCAGCCAAACCCTCAACCCATTTGCTATTCGACTTAACTTGACAATCAATCACCTTAATCTATTTTGAGCTAAGCCTGCCTTAAAATATGAACAATATGTTCCACATATTATATAAGCATCCAATCAAGGACTATCAATTAATTACATGTAAAATCCAGTATCAAATATGAGATTACCCTGATAAGCTTGTACTTGGGCTCATCCTTCTTTGCATTCTCCACTGAATCATAAATCAGTTCGAACCTAGTTGATTTCCCACCTCTAAAATGAGTACGGAACTTGAATACAAATATGGAATTCGAGTCTTTCACCTAGTACATCCTTAACAATTTCTCTTTAAGCTCGGCCGTCATTAAAATTGAAAACCCAACTTGAGTAAATATAAAAGGAAAACAAAAAAAGAGTAATCCAAACACAGAGGAGTGGAAGTCATAAGCAAAATATACAATGGGAATTCAAAAGGCCATACATTCGAAACATTAGGCCTCTCAGGATACAGAACATCAATGACCTACATCAAATACATAATGCAATTGTAGCTATAGTAGCTTTTTGACACAAATCATTTAGTATGAAAGAAACTTTATCCTAGTTATGTTTCTGTTCGAAGAGTGAAACTTCTTATTTTTGGATTTTCCATATTCTTATTCCTATTCCAAAACCTTCCCAACAATCAAATAGATTGAGGTGTTATTATATGAAACGAGTTTTAATAGTATAACTCACGAATTGCTTCTTGAAAATGAGCCTACTAGTCATGAACTTCTTTGTCCGAATAGTCACAGCCTTGTTTGCCGTTATTCTGAAGAAAAGCATAAAAGCCTCTTATTATACAACAAATGCATGCGTCACATACAAGACCATTACGGAAGTGATGGAGACATTAATTCATGGATGAGGAGCAAGTTGAGCAACATACTATGGTAGTTGCTTTCGCTTTTGGTCTACTTGACAATGGCGCCGGCGGGATTGAGTGAAGTTGCATTTAAAAGAGAGAGAATAACCAAATGATATTATTAGGGTTTGATTTAAGGAAGGGTGAAATGCCTTCAGCTCTATTTGGCTTCTAGGGGAGTTACACTTCACTTGCAAACTGAGGTTGTCTAGGTTTGAGATTTGAGAAATACTTTTACAAAAAAAAAAAAAATCAAAAAACAAATTTATAAGTTGGTGTAGTAGTTAAATTATAAAACTATTTTTATTATAAATAAATTTTAAATTTATTAATTTATTTTTGTGAATTTGTTAATGTCATAGCACTTCTTGTGAGCTTTAGTCTACATAAGAATGGGTGCTAATTTTTTTTTTTTAATTTCTAGTCAATAATTCTTAACACCTATGGATTTCGATCATATATTTTGAATTAACCCATTTCATTTTATATCATTTTCTATTTCATTTTAGATTAAAATAATATATTTTTCATGTGGCAATCTTATATGCTTCCACATATTTTCTATTAACAAATGAATGCAATTTATATCTCTGAGTGTTCCAACATCTACAATTCTTGGTTGGGTCAACATATCAATCACCATAAATTTTCTATCCATTTTAGCAACAATATCCCTTCCAAAATTAAATTTGACATCAAATTCATTTTCACTTCAAAATCTCCCCCCTCTAAGCCGCTAAAATCTAAATACCTCGGCCTGCCATTATCCAGATGTAGAGATACCAGGCTTTTTTTTTAAATTCATCACTGAAAAAATCTAAACCAAACTTCAAGGTTGGAAAGCAAAAATTCTTTCCCAAGCTATCAGTTAGTCTTCATCAAAATTGTAACTAGTGTCATTCTAAGTTGTGCCATGAGATCTTCAGCAGATTTTAGTGGGGAACTAATGATTCTAACAAGAAAAAATTCCCCTATATGTCTTAAAAAAATATTTGTCTTCCCAAATTTATAGGTGGTCTGGGTCTCAAATAGATGCACCACTTCAACTCTGCTCTTCTTTCCAAATATGTGTTATCTTTCATCAAAGGTAAAAGTAGCTTCTGGAAAGAAATCTTGCCAAAAAAGTACCTAACCTCTGTTTTCTTTAACAATGTCATCCTAAAATTCTTGGACTCATGGTATTAGAAATCTATCCTTAAATAGAGAGATGTCTTTAGCTCCAATTACTGTTTCCAGATCAATAATGCACTTCCACAAAAATTTTGCACAATTTCTGGATTCCCATCCTTCCTACCCTCAGACCGAAATAGAATCCTGAATCCTACATCATTGACAATACCACCACTGTTTCTATACTTATCCTCAAAGAACCTAGAAGATAAAATAATTTATTTCTTAATGAACTTTTCTTTGAAAGTTCTGCGAGAGATATCCAAAAAATTTTATTGGCCACCCAAAATCCCACTTCATTCCTGACAAGGTCAAATGGCTTCACCATTCCTCTGGTAATCACTCAATCAAATCTGCCTACCCTGCCCTTGTCCAAGCTCAACCTGTCTCCTTTCCCAATCTCACCAAATGGAAAAGTCTTTGGAAATTAAAAATGCAAGACAGATTGAAAATTTTCTTTTAAAATTTGTCAATGACATTCTTCCCACAAAATCTCATCTCCAAAATTTTTTTCCAGTTGAAGATGACCACATCAAATATCCCCTTTGTCTCACTGAACTAGAGAATCTTCAACACATTTTCCTTAATTGTGTATACTAAAAAATTGTGTGGTGGAACTCTAGTTGGCCAATTGATATTTTTCTGTTTGCCAATCAACCCATCTAAATTTGGGTCAACAATATTATTAGTTCTAGTATCTACCTAAAAATCTTGGAAATTAAGTATCACAGTTTCTAAATTTTTGCCATTTTAGCCATTGTTTCCATTTGGTCTACTAGAAACAAACTTATACATGAGCATGTTCAAACCTGCCCCACTACTTTTGTTTCTACTATTAAGAAAAGGTTCCAAGAGCATATGTATACATGGTCAGCCATTCTAAATCCCTAATATGAGAATGAAGCCTCGCAATAAGACCAATCTGAGGCCAAGATTATATCCTTTGATGTGGACATTCGAGACAGAGGAAGTATTTTATCAGCCATATGCAGAGACAACCACGGAAAGGTCATTTTTGCAAAGATTGATTTTATCCAGAGTAATCATCCAAACACAAGTGAAGATTCAACAATCTTGATTGCTCTACAAGAGGCAAAACAGAAGAAACTAGAATGCATCATTGTTGAAAGAGATTCCAATGTGGTCATTCAAGCCATTTCCAACTCCTTCTCCAACCAAGATCGGATTTTAAATCCCATCATCAATGACATGAAGTACCAGCTAAGATTTTTCAAATCCTGAAAAACAAGAAAAATTCATCGATTTAATAATCGATGTGCGCATAATTTAGCGCAATGAGCAGTGACAATACAAGTCCTTTGTAGTATACCTCTTATCCAACTCCTTCATTGTCTTTTGATAATTTATAGCAGAGAAGATCCACCTTGTAATTTATTTTAAGTTTGTACTCTAGAAGTCTGTACTATGACTGTTTGTATTTAAAAAATTAACACAATTTATAATGGAAATGACTAATCCAACACCTATCTTAGTATATGCAGTAATTTCCACAAATATCACATCTGATTAAACTTTATTAGTGTTATTGATTGAATAAAAAATGCTACAAGTCACGCTATCATCTTAATACAAAATGAGTAATACTTCACGTCGGTCTTTTAATTATCTTCAAATAACAGCCCTCCAATCAAAAGATATCAAGTATGAATTTCACTTTTTATCTCCACTATAATGCGCCACATAATAGAACCAGATTACAATATGTAAATTAAAAATTACCCCACCAAATTGGCCCCCCTCTTCTTGCAACTGACGCAAACCCCCTTCAACCCCTCTCTGCTTCATCATCGTGGACATCATTGCTCGTTATGGAAGTCCGGTTAAAGAAGATTACATCGACGAGAAGGCCGGAGAGAGGGGCTCCTCGATTACATCACTAGGCAACTTGAGCATCTAGCAGAGAGTTTCAAGTTCGAGGAGTAGCATGAAACATCAAAATCCATGTGTAATTTCGAAAATCCTCCCAATAAAGTTGCAAGGAAGAAGAAGAGCAAGCAACAACAATTCATCAAGTTGAGCTTTCATACCTACAAATCTCCCTCTCATCAAATCCCATTTTCTTTTTTCTATTTGGGGCTTTTTTATCTCTCTTTATTGTCCATAGAAAATCTTTTATTTTTCAATTTCTGTTTCCTATTTGGGGCTTCGCACGACGACAACACTTCAATTTCCATTTCATAGTTCCCTTCATTTCTCCCTCAATCTCCTCTTTTTTTTTAATTGAACTGAATTTGTGAGAATCAATTTTGATGCTCTGGTTTCTTTCCTGATTTTGATGCCTTTGATTGGATTTAATGCATGATGACAAGAATTATAAGTGAACAATAAAAATACAATCGATGGAAAAACGATTCAAAGTTAGAGATGTGAAACCCACCTTCCTTTTTTTTTTTTTTTTTGTTTCTGTTGAATTCAAGGTTTCAAGTTTCGTGTAAATCTACACATGGATTTTGATGATAACAAATGAATTCAAAGAATAAAGGAGTCTCAAGTTCAAATTATCTACACAATAGAATCAAGTACATCAAGGAAGCAAGTATGAGCAAGAAGGGAACAAGTTCACATTAAAATCATAGAGTAATTTTGTAAATCTCTTAAAAATTCGAAATTAGGATTAAGGCTTAAAATTAATATTTTATCATAAAGCATTAAAATACATTTTCCACATATGCATAAATATTTTGAAAATTAAATTTGAAAATTTTGAAAGATGATTGATTGTCATCTTTCACATGTGCATGACATAATTAAAGGTTTGAACTTTGAAAATTTTGAAAGATGATTGATTGTCATCTTTCACATGTGTATGACATGATTAAAGATTTGAATTTTGAAAATATTAAGATGATTGATTGTCATCTTTCACATGTGCATGACATGATTAAAGGTTTGAATTTTGAAAATATTAAGATGATTGATTGTCATCTTTCACATGTGCATGTTTTATTTGAATATTTTCAAAAGTGATAAATGTTTTTCTTGACTTATGCAAAAGGTAGATGTCTTTGTTTGAAAATTTTGAAAAGTAAAGTGTGCTCCTTTTGTCATATGTAAAAAGTAAAAGATTAGATTTGAAATTTTTGAAAAGTAAAGTGTAGTCCTTTTGTCACATGCAAAAAGTAAAAAGATTAGATTTGAAATTTTTGAAAAGTGAATGATGATGTCTTTGACATGTGAATCTTTTTAAATTTGAATATGAAGTCTCATATGCCTATAAATAGATCATTTGAAAGTTTCGCATTTATAACACCAAGAGCATACAACATTTATTCAAAGTTTTCATTCTCTCTTCTCTAAGCATTGAGCCTTAATCCTTATTCATTTTGAGAGATATAATTTGCGATGTATTGTTTTTATTTCACTCATTGAGCAGTGTTTTCTGATAGCCTACCAACTATCAATTTTTGTATCAGTAAAAGGGTGTGTATAACCCTTGTGTGTGTAGAAGGTATTCTACACGGAGAATAGTTAAATCACCAAGTGTGAGGTGATTGGACGTGTAGAAGGTGTTCTACACGGGGAATAGTTAAATCACCAAGTGTGAGGTGATTGGAAGTGTAGAGGGTGTTCTACACGGATTCTTTGGAGCGGTGCTGTTCAAAGGTGTAATAGGTTTCTATCTCCACCTAAAGGAGATTGAATAGTAGATTTGGGGATTCTCAAGGGGTAGCTTGAGGCGAGGACGTAGGTAGTGGGGCCGAACCTCGTTAACATACTGAGTTTGCTTCTCTCTTACCCTTACTCTTTATATTTATTGTTGTTTCATATTTTGTTTATATATTATATTATATATTTGATTTATAATTGTGATTTTTTTTAAATACAACTCAATTCACCCCCTCTCTTGTGTTAGTCATCTGAACAACAATTGGTATCAGAGCTAGAACTCTGTTATAAGATTAACTATCTTTTGAGTTAAGATCTTATGACTAACATTGCAGCTTCATTTGGTGAAGGTCAATCTAGCAGTCGGCCTCCACTCTTTTGCAGAGACAATTACTCATTCTGGAAAGTAAGAATGAGAATATTCATTCAAGCTCAAGGTCGAGAAATCTGGAAATGCATTGTAAATGGACCTTATATTCCAACAAAAGTAGCTGATGGAGTAAAGGTCAAAAAGGAAGAAGAAGAGTTTGATCGTGAAGACGATAGACTTCATACTTTGAATTTAACTGCTATGAATTTATTATATAATGCTCTCAATGGTAATGAATTTAATAGAGTAATGACTTGTGCTACAGCAAAAGAAATTTGGGATAATTTGGAAGTTACTTATGAAGGAACTTCTCAAGTCAAGGAATCAAAAATTTATATTCTTACTCATGAATATGAAATATTTAAGATGAATGATGATGAATCTATTTCTAGTATGTACACTCGTTTTACTAACATCATAAACAGCTTGATAGCTCTTGGCAAAGTTTATTCTAAAGTGGAGATAGTAAGAAAAATTCTCAACTCTCTACCAAAACGTTGGGAATCAAAAGTGACAGCGATTCTTGAAGCTAGAGACCTCACAAAACTCGAAATGAATGAACTCATCGGGTCACTTATCACCCATGAGTACACATTGAAAAGAGGAGAAGAAAAAGGAAAGTTAAAGAAGAGCTTGGCACTTAAAGCTGTTCCACATGAAAGTGAAAGTGATGAAGATGAGAAAAATGACGACAAAGATGAAGAAATTGCGATGATAACAAGAAGAATTCAAAGGTTCTTAAAGAAAAATAAAACTCTTCCAAGGAAATCTTTCAAAAAGTTTTCCAAGAAAAATTCAGGTAAAAATGACACTTTAATTTGTTATAAATGCAATAAACCTGGTCATATCAAGTCAGATTGTCCTCTGCTAAAGAAAGATCGAAACAAAAGCAAAAAAGCAATGAAAACTATATGGGATGATGATTCAAGTAGCTCAGATAGTGAAGTAAGCAATGGAGAATCAGCAAATCTTTGTCTTATGGCTAAAGATGACATCGAGGTAACAAATCTTGATAATATTGAAGATCTTACATATGAAGAATTGCAAAATGTTTTAGAAGAGGTATATGAGGAATTTGAAAAATTAGGTATCAAGTATACTGTTTTGAAAAAGAAAAATCTTTCTTTAACAAACGAAATTGATATTTTAAGAAAATAAAGTATTGTTTTGAAAGATGAAAATTTTGAGTTGAAGAAAAAGAAAACTGATTTAGAAAATATTATTGAAAACTTTACGAATGGAAAAAGAAATTTTGAAAAATTTCTTGGTAGTCAAAGATGTGTTTTTGACAAGGCAGGCTTGGGATATATGCCAAAACAAAAATACAAATCTTATAAAAACTTCTTTGATAATCCTTCTACATCAAAGTCCAATATTCAAAATTCTTTTCATAAAAATAATTTTGTTAAAAAAGGATACTATTATAATCACTCAAGTTTTTCATATATGTCACATGTTATTTATAATTTTTGTAATAGAAATGGTCATATTTGTTTGTCCTATTAGAAGAAAACATACAATGACTATTAGGGCCATATGGGTACCTAAAAATCTTATTTCTTCTAATACTAATAAATAAAGGACCCAAAGAATTTGGGTACCAAGAAAAATCATTTTAATTATTTTTATAGGTGTGCATGAAGTCTTCCACGAACAAAAATAAATGGTTTTTAGATAGTGGATGTTCAAGACACATGACGGGAGACAAGACTAAGTTCTTTGATCTTAGATCTAAAGAAGAAGGACACGTGACATTTGGAGACAACTTGAAAGGGAAGATCGTGGGAATAGGTAAAATTAGTAATGAGTCTTCTCTCATAATTGAATATATTCTACTTGTTGAAGGTTTAAAACATAATCTTTTAAGCATAAGTCAATTATGTGATAAAAGATTTACAATTACTTTCAAAATGGACAAGTACATTATTTTGAATGATTAGATTGTAATATTTGTTTTATTGCTTTTAGAAGTAACAATGTTTATACAATTGATTTTGAAGAAATTACCTCACAAGATGCCATTTATTTTTCAGTTCAAAATGAAACTAATTGGTTATGGCATAGAAGACTAGGTCATGCCAACATGGAACTTATTTCTAAACTTTCAAAAAATAATCTTGTGAGAGGTTTACCAAAGGCAAATTTTCTTAAAGACAAAATTTGTGATGCATGCCAATTTGGTAAACAAAAAAAAATTTCTTTTAAAACCAAGAAACATATTTCCACTACTAGACCACTGCAACTGATACACATGGATCTTTTTCGACCAAATAGAGTTGCAAGTTTAGGAGGAAAATATTATGCATTTGTTATTGTTGATGATTTCTCTAGATATACTTGGGTCATCTTTCTTACTCATAAAGATGAGGCACATAATGCATTTACCAAGTTATGCAAGAGAATTCAAAATGAAAAGGGTTATATTATTTCAAGTATCCGAAGTGATAGGGGAAAAGAGTTTGTTAATAAAAATATTGAAACATTTTGTGATGAAAATGGTTTTGTACATAATTTTTCTGCCCCTCGAACTCCTCAACAAAATGGAGTAGTAGAGAGGAAAAATAGATCTCTTCAAGAGATGGCAAGAACAATACTCAATGAGAACAACTTGCCTAGTTATTTTTGGGCCGAAGCAGTAAATACTGCATGTTATGTTATAAATAGAGTTATGCTAAAGTCCAAATTAGATAAAACCCCTTATAAGCTTTGGAATGAGAAAAAGTCCAACATTGGTTACTTTCATGTATTTGGATGCAAATGTTTTATTTTAAATGACAAGGATAATTTAGGCAAGTTTGATGTAAAATCTGATGAAGGTATTTTTTTCGGGTATTCTACTAATCGTAAAACTTATAGAGTATTCAATAAAAAGACTTTGACTGTACAAGAATCTATGCATGTAGTATTTGATGAATCTATTTCTCTACTCTCCAATAAATATATTGATGAAGAAACTGGAGGCATAAATAATACGGAAAGTCTCAATCTCAACAAAGAGAACACAATAAAGGAAGTCCAACATGGAGACATCAGGAAAGATCATCAAAATTTAATACAAGATGCAACCAAACAGTGGAAATTTGTGAAAGATCATCTAGTGGAACAAATTCTGGGAGAACCTTCACGAGGTGTAAGCACTCGATCATCTCTTAGAAATATTTGCAATCATACTGATTTTCTATCTCAGATTGAACCTAAAAATATTGATGAAGCACTTCTTGGTGAATTTTGGATTCTAGCTATGCAAGAAAAGCTTAATCAATTTGAAATAAATGATGTTTGGACACTTGTTCCTAGACCCAAAAATCATACTATTATTGGAACAAAATGGGTTTTTAGAAATAAGAAAGATGAGTCCGGAGTTCAAGGTTTAGACATATGCACCAAGGTTTAGACATATGCACCAAGGTTTCAATCAAAAAGAAGGAATCGATTATGATGAGACATATGCACCACTCACAAGATTAGAAGCTATTCGAATGTTACTTGCATATGCTTGTTATAAAGATTTCAAACTTTTTCAAATGGATGTTAAAAGTGCTTTCTTAAACGGTTTTATAAATGAAGAGGTATATGTTGAGCAACCTCCAGGTTTTGAAAATCATATTTCTCCAAATCATGTTTTCAAACTCACAAAAGCATTATATGGACTCAAACAAGCTTCTAGAGCGTGGTACGAAAGACTTAGTGGTTTCTTGATTGAAAAGGCTTTTCAAGAGGAAAAATTGATACAACTCTTTTCATTAAATACGAAAATGATGATATTCTTTTGATTCAGATTTATGTTGATGATATAATATTCGGTGCTACTAATGAAAATATGTGCCAAGTTTTTGCTAAAACTATGCAGGAAGAATTTGAAATGAGCATGATGGGAGAACTTACATTTTTTCTTGGATTGCAAATTAAGCAAACAAAAAGTGGGACATTCATCAATCAATCGAAATATATTAAGGAATTGCTGAAGAAGTTTGGGATGGAAGGTGCTAAGGAAACTAGAACACCAATGAGCCCATCCACTAAACTTGATAAAAATGAATCCGGTAAACCAGTTGACTCGAAAGTATATCGAGGTATGATTGATAGCTTATTATATTTGACAGCCAGTAGACCAGATATCATGTTTAGTGTATGCTTATGTGCACGCTTTCAATCATCTCCAAAAAAATCACATTTAATTGCAGTTAAGCGCATTTTTAGATATCTTAGTGGTACAATTAACTTAGGATTATGGTACCCTAAGTACACATCTTTCGATCTAATCAGCTACACAGATGCAGATTATGCTGGCTGTAAAATAGATCGAAAAAGTACTAGTAGAGCATGTCATTTCTTAGGTCATGCACTAGTTTCCTGGTTTAGTAAAAAACAAAATTCTGTTGCATTATCTACTGCTGAGGCAGAATATGTTGCTGCGGGTAGTTGTTGTGCTCAAGTTCTTTACATGAAGCAACAACTTGAGGATTTTAAACTTATATATAATCATATTCCAATCAAATGTGATAATACAAGTGCTATAAATCTTTCAAAAAATCCAATACAACATTCTCGGACCAAACATATTGAAATTAGATATCATTTTCTTAAAGATCATGTGCAGAAGGGCGATATTGTATTAGAATTCACTAGTACACATGATCAATTGGCAGACATTTTCACAAAACCCCTACCAGAAGATAGACTATGCATGATTAGAAGAGAAATAGGAATGATGCATGCCATGGATATCTGCTAGATACTTTTATTTCATTATCTTAAATGACCTACAGAAACTTTAGACGTTTAACCTCATCATTCAAATGCATTTGCTCCTCATAAATCATCATGCCATCTTTGTCTAAAGGATTAGGCAATCGAAATGAAGAGCTAAGCAAGAATTTCAAATCCTTATTCTGTTGTTTTAACTCAACTATTTTTTTGTTTGACTCATAAACAAGTCGTTGAAGTACAGAAACAGTCTCACTAAACTTCTCAATTTCGCGAGTTTTGGACTGCAACCGAGCAAAAAACGCAACGATAGATGATGAGTATCGAGTTCTGAGACCCACAAGCTCGTAAATGGCGTCATAATCTGATTTATTAGCTAAATCAATCTGTTGATGCTTCATGGCACCCATGACAGATGCAGAAATAGATTGAGACTGAGGTGAAGGATACCTCAAATCTTGATCAAGAGAAGCACTGAAGGGAAATCTACGAGCCATTGAAAAATTGTAGAATGAGAATGCAAGCAAATTGCAAAGATGAGAAGAAAGTTTGATGCGAAATAGATAAAGTTAAGGATTGCTCTTATAGAAACGGAAATAAGAACAAGACAAACTTATAAATCATGATGATATCTCATTTTTCAGTAACATCAAACGGATCAAATTTCTGCACCGAATTGCCAGAGCTACGCCTCCAGCCTTTGCAGGTTTTGTCGGGCACGGGTGGTTTCAATTATTCAGCTCTTTACAAAATCTCCTTCCGCACCGAATTACCGAAACTAGGCCTCCAGCCTTTGCAGGTTTTGTCGAACACGTGTGGCTACGCACCGAATTCTCTACAGTCTCTACTAACGCAGCGTTTTATTTATCTATTGGTTATTGCAGGAATATATCTTATTGATCTAATTATGATTCATTTCTAATGATGTCAAAAGGGGGAGAAGTTTTAGACTAGAATATTAACATTGTTTAAATTGCTAAACTTGTTATATATGCTTGGAATTATATTTATATTTTTGCTTGAAAAACTAACGCACATTCTCAGGGGAAGTTTAAGTATTAATACAGGTTTCAGGTTCTATCAAGTATTTTTCATCATCAAAAAGTGGGAGATTGTTGAATTCAAGACTTCAAGTTTCGTGTAAATCTACACATGGATTTTGATGATAACAAATGAATTCAAAGAATAAAGGAGTCTCAAGTTCAAGTTGTCCACACAATAGAATCAAGCACATCAAGGAAGCAAGTATGAGTAAGAAGGGAACAAGTTCACATTAAAATCATAGAGTAATTTTGTAAATTTCTTAAAAATTCGAAATTAGGATTAAGGCTTAAAATTAATATTTTATCATAAAGCATTAAAATACATTTTCCACATGTGCATGGATATTTTGAAAATTAAATTTGAAAATTTTGAAAGATGATTGATTGTTATCTTTCACATGTGCATGACATAATTAAAAGTTTGAATTTTGAAAATTTTGAAAGATGATTGATTGTCATCTTTCACATGTGTATGACATGATTAAATGTTTGAATTTTGAAAATATTAAGATGATTGATTGTCATCTTTCACATGTGCATGACATGATTAAAGGTTTGAACTTTGAAAATATTAAGATGATTGATTGTCATCTTTCACATGTGCATGTTTTATTTGAATATTTTCAAAAGTGATGGATGTTTTTCTTAACTTATGCAAAAGGTAGATGTCTTTATTTGAAAATTTTGAAAAGTAAAGTGTGCTCCTTTTGTCATATGCAAAAAGTAAAAGATTAGATTTGAAATTTTCGAAAAGTAAAGTGTGTTCCTTTTGTCACATGCAAAAAGTAAAAAGATTAGATTTAAAATTTTTGAAAAGTGAATGATGATGTCTTTGACATGTAAATCTTTTTAAATTTGAATATGAAGTCTCATATGCCTATAAATAGATCATTTGAGAGTTTCACATTTACAACACCAAGAGCATACAACATTCATTCAAAGTTTTCATTCTCTCTTCTCTAAGCATTGAGCCTTAATCCTTATTCATTTTGAGAAATATAGTTTGCGCTGTATTGTTTTTATTTCACTCATTGAGAAGTGTTTTCTGATAGCCTACCCACTATCAATTCTTGTATCAGTAAAAGGGTGTGTATAACCCTTGTGTGTGTAGAAGGTATTCTACACGGGGAATAGTTAAATCACCAAGTGTGAGGTGATTGGACGTGTAGAAGGTGTTCTACATGGGGAATAGTTAAATCACCAAGTGTGAGGTGATTGGAAGTGTAGAGGGTGTTCTACACGGATTCTTTGGAGCGGTGCTGCTCAAAGGTGTAATAGGTTTCTATCTCCACCTAAAAGAGATTGAATAGTGGATTTGGGGATCCTCAAGGGATAGCTTGAGGCGAGGACGTAAGCAGTGGGGCCGAACCTCGTTAACATACTGAGTTTGCTTCTCTCTTACCCTTACTCTTTATATTTATTGTTGTTTCATATTTTGTTTATATATTATATTATATATTTGATTTATAATTGTTATTTTTTTTAAATACAACTTAATTCACCCCCCCTCTTGTGTTAGTCATCTGGGCAACAGTTTCTGATGAACTATAAGTTTTTTTCAGCGAAGAATAATTTTGTTAATGAAATTCGGATTCATCTTTGCATTGTTATCTAAAAAAAATGGGTGGATAATTATTATGTTTGGAAGACTACGGTGAATCCGGATAGACACTTGAGACATAGGCAACTCAGTTGGTCGGAGATGGGGGCAGAAAGTCTGGTTTACATCCTCACGTGATTGCTGGGTCCTAATGCGAGATTTTCCAACAGAATTTCAACAACAAGTGGTATTGGTACCACAACCGAAGCGAGCGCCATAAGAGAACTTGACAACGAAAACCCACCATGATTATGGCTTAGATGTGGTTGTGGCTTCAACAACAAAGAAAGGAAGTGACAAATCTAAAAATAATGGCGGTGATATGCTTCATGGAGTTTTTTTTAATTATTTTTTTATATGTGAAAAATGAGATTTGTGTTTCGGTGCTAGTGAGAAGAGGTGCTCGATGATATTTTTTTTCAATGGCAAGGGGTGGTGGCCCATGGTGGACTGGTGGTGACAGAACTAGAAAACTCGGGAAAAATCTAGGCTTACTCTGCATTGCATTTTAGTGTTGTATGATATGAATAAGTCTATTGTAAATTTGGTATAATTTGTGATGTGGTGACATATATGTGGAAGATTGTTATATTACC
Source organism: Platycarya strobilacea (assembly GCA_036898215.1). Lineage (NCBI taxonomy): Eukaryota > Viridiplantae > Streptophyta > Magnoliopsida > Fagales > Juglandaceae > Platycarya > Platycarya strobilacea. The sequence goes on along the minus strand of CM072545.1, from coordinate 39,785,825 downwards.
AAAAGGAGCTGGGCCGCATAGCAGGTCCTCCCATAAAAAATTACGTGTAGATATTTTTCCATATTTTTTTGTATATTTTATTAGTGTGATTGGTTGAATAATTTTTTTAATATAAAATAATTGATTTAGTCAATGACATTAATAAAATATGCAAAAAAATATAAAAATATATCATTTACTATTATTTTTTAAGAAATAAGATTCAAAAGTGGATATCAGTTTTTCATAATGAGATATAAATAAGATGATGGTGTAATATGTAAGATTCTCCTTACTAATCAAATGTATCAACTTAGAAAAAAAGCAATAATATTGCTAATAAAAAAAAATATATATATATATATATAATATGTTTGTTTTCGTAAATAATATTAATAACAATCTCGATACTAAATGGCTAAAACTAAAGAGTCGGCCCATATCAGACCCAGTGTTTATTACCCTTTAGGCCTTGTCACATTCTATAGTCAATAAATAAATAATTTAATAAGTGATGTGAAAGAAGACAAATGAAAAACAAAAAAAAAAAAGTTGGACCATTTATAGTGGATTAATTATTCTTTGATTAAAAATTTAGTTAAAAGGTTCACTTTTATTAATTTAGTTAGTCACTTTTTAATTATATCAAATTTATTATTATTCTATTAAAATATTAATTTTCATCTATTTATTTATTGAAAAATAGCTGTATTTACATTAGCAAATGATAATCACATAACAGATAAGTGTGGGTTTAACCAGTGACATTAGCTTTAATTTGTCAAATAAAAGGGAAGGAAAAGACCTAGAAAAAAAATTATATGGCTTCAAGCTTTTTTCATTGAAATTTTCCACTACTTTCGTAACTAATAACAGCATTTTAGAAATCTTTTTTACCTCAATTTTCGAAATTCAAATCTCAATCTATACGTCGTAATTTCTGCATAGACCCAAGAAAATAAGTAGAACTAATCAGTATATTACAATTCAAGAACCCGGTACAACGTCTTCCAAGGAGAGGATCGAAATTTCAAAGCAGATTTTTCACGCTGTTTGGTAACTGAGAAAATGAAGCTGGAACAACGAAACAACTAGGAAATCAAAGGAAAAAGTCCCACTGAGGTGAGCTTTAAACAAGCCTAGTTAACTAGAATCCTTGACCCTCTGCAAAAAGAAAATTGCATATTTTAGTCTAGTGGGAGATGAATATTTTTGAGCGGAAGATGAAAATTTTAATCTAAAAATAATATTTGGCCAGCCTTTTTGACTCAACAAAATTGGTCAGTAAAAAAGTCTTGAGCTAAAATTATTGCAGTTTTATTGAGTCCACTACAATTCAATTTTATGCTTTTCCTAATTATTATTTGGCTAAAATTTGACTTTTGTTAAAGCTATTATGAATGTTCTTACAAAGAAAAATTATAATCATCATTTCTACCTCATACGTTTTTGTTTTTGTTTTTGTTTTTATTTTTATTTTTTATATAGTAAGAAAAAAAATATATTATTATCAGAATGATACATAGAATCGATTATTATTGGAGTCGACAGTCACCCTTGATTTTAAAAAACAATTATTCAAAACAAACAAAAAAACAAACAAAAACGAAATCAGACATAAACAAAATGGCTGGAAACCAAAACGCGGGACATTCGAATTCATATTTCATCTCCAACCTTTCGAAGAGAGAGAAACTCTCTCAACCTCCCTCGTTTGCTTCCGCCTACGATTTTTTCCAGAACCATACCAGAGTTAAGTGCACATTTTCTAATCGACACCATCTTTAAATCTAGATTCAAATCCATTTTTTGGTAGAGAGAAATCGAGAAAACGTGCGAAATCGAGGAAGTTTTCTCTCTCGATCTCACGATTAGAGAGAGAAAATCGATTCCGCAATCGAGAAACCCAAACCCACCCTCGCGTGCGAAGGGAGAGACCCAAGTTGAGAAATCCATTTTCGACCCCGAGTGCGAACTCGACTCCAGTCACAACAAACCCAGATCTCTCATTTTCTAGCATCCCGCATGGCAAACCCATTCTCAATCCCTCATTTTCCAGCCATCCCAAGAAACCCAGATATTCATCTTCAATCTAGAAGTAAGGAGATAGAAACTCATTTGAATGCTTTGATTCGGTGTTTAAAGATAGAAACCAAAGAGAAAATCCATCTTCAATCTTCGTTGGTATCTCAAATGTATCATTTCTTATTTTAACGTTATTTCTACTTTTGCTTTTGTGTTGAAGGGGAAATAGAGTGTGTTACCCCCAATGTTTTTTTTTTCTTCTTTTTATTTTTGGCAAATTGCCACCAATGCTTTTGACAATCAGACTAGATGTTTTTTTTTTTGTTATTCATGTTTTTGAAGATGCTAAATAATCAGAAAGTTTGTAGATTTTTTTGCAATTTTAGTGTTTGCTTTAACTGATCGTATTTGAAATGTTTTAAAAACGTATTTTGACTATGATGATAAAACACATCTTAACTCAAGCTAAACTTATTGCAATTTCAGGCGGCTGATGTTTAAAAATGAATATGACACAAGTTATGTAGGATTTATGAAGGATGGGGCAAAATGGTTGATTGAGTGCACCGATATCAAACTTGTTGGTATGATATGCCAACACTCAATGTATTCTTTTTGTCTAGTCTTCTGCTTATGAGTTACCTTAACTAAAGCATGCTGATTCTAGTTTATGATATTTTTATTTATGCTTTGACTTGCAAATGTAGTGGTCAATAAATCCTACATAACTTGTGTCATATTCATTTTTAAACATCAGCCGCTTGAAATTGCAATAAGTTTAGCTTGAGTTAAGATATGTTTTATCATCATGGTCAAAATACGTTTTTTAAACATTTCAAATGCGATCAGTTAAAGCAAACACAAAAATTGCAGAAAAATCTACAAGCTTTTTGATTATTTTGCGTCTTCAAAACCATGAATAACAAAAAAAAAACATCTAGTCTGATTGTCAAAAGCATTGGTCCAAAAAAAAAGAAGAAAAAAAAACATTGGGGGTAACACACTCTGTTTCCCCTTCAATTCTCATTCTTCTCTCATTTTCAAATCCATATGCCTATTTCCTTCAGTCCGGCATAAGCGAATGCTCAATATTAATCGTTGAATAGTGCAGTCTCTTTCATCTCTCTCATACTCAACACAAAAGCAAAAGTATAACAAAAGGAAAGCAAATATAAACAAATAATGTTAAAATAAGAAGTGATATGTTTGAGATACTGACAAAGGTTAAAGATGGATTTCCTCTTCGGTTTCTCTCTTTAAATGCCGAATCAAAGCATTCAAATGAGTTTCTATCTCCTTACTTCCAGATTGAAGATGAATGTCTGGGTTTCTTGGGATGGCTAGAAAATGAGGGATTGAAAATGAGTTTGCTATGCGGGATGCCAGAAAATGAGAAATAAAAAATGGGTTTGTTATGACTGGAATCAAGTTCGCACGTAGAGTCGAAAATGGATTTCTCAACCTAGGTCTCTCCCTTCGCACGCGAGGGTGGGTTTGGGATTCTCAGCTGCAGAATCGATTTGCTCTCTCTAATCATGGGATTGAGAAAGAGGACTTTCTCGATTTTGCACGTTTTCTCGATTTCTTTCTATTAAGGGATGGATTCGAAGTTAGATTTGAAAATGGTGCCGACCAGAAAATGTGCATTTGACTCTAGTATGGTTCTAACAAAAATCCTAGGTAGAAGCAAATAAGGGAGACTGAGAAAGTTTCTCTCTTCCAAAAGTTGGAGATGAAATATAAATTCAAATGTCCCCCATTTTGATTTCTAGTTATTTTGTTTATGTTTGATTTTGTTTAGGTCTGATTTTTTTTTTTTTAATTTTTCAATAATATTTTTTAAAATCAGGTGCCACGTCACCCGACTCCGTCAACTCCAGTAATAATCAACTCCGTGTATCATTTCTGCTTTCCATCACTACTGAGTAGAACCCACGTGAAGGTTGGTTCGTATAAAGACCCTTTTGAAAGAGATTTGAGTCGAAAAGGACTGTTTCTAGCTACACGTGTTATGATTATCACTCTTCTGTGACCAAAACTTTAGTAGTAGTTTCAGAAATAGTACTACCTCATAAAAAGAAAGCCTTTAAAGCTGAAAATTCACACATCAAACAGAACTATGATTTTTAAGGGTTTATTAATATTAAAGATGTTAAAAAGTATTTAAAAGAAAATAATAAAAAAATTCAAATACAATACAAAATAATAAAAGAATAATAAAAAGTAGTACGCCTATCCTTATTCAATATTAATATTCACAAATAGCTGAGAAAACAAATATAGCGTGACAACTACTTGCAGTCATTTTAAATGGCAAGAGCGGTGCTACCGTGCCTATTACATCTGCCTGCTAGGCCAATTTTATCATTTTATTTCTATTCAATTTTTCTATTCATATATATATTTTATTTTATTTTATTTTATTTTAAGATATTTTTAAAAAAGATTAAAAAAAATATCAGTACTTTAATAATCACTTACTTAACCAACAAATAAAATTAAAATTAAAAAAATAAATAAATACATGAGCAATTAAAATGAACAGTCAAAATGACTGAAAAAAGTATCATTAATTCGTTCTACAAAAGCAAGCCAAATATCTACCCTAAGTTGACAACTTCGGCGAGCAGAAGAAAGCATCACATGATGGCAATAGTTAGGCAGATGATATACACTTGCCAGACTACAGAAACCATAAAACTGCTTTGGACCATTCGTACAGCCTACTTTTGCTGCCCTCCACCACAAACCGCCCTAATAATTGTCCTATAAGGCTGTGCTTTCTCAGGATTTACTTTTCAAAGTAATGGAAAAGTAGAGAGAGAGAGAGAGAGAGAGAGAGAAAAAAGGGGGAGGGGGGGTGGGGGGATGGAGGAAAAGGAATGCCATCTTTTATGGCGATGTTTGTCAAGCGGTCCAAGTCTTTAGGTTTAGACTTCGCTTGCTTTGTAGAGGTAGGGAGGTTGGCATTAATGTCATACATCTAGAAGACTAGGACTAGAAGGTGCCCAGGGAGTTGAGAATATGCGAGAGCATTTTCATACTCTGTAATGTCAATAAATGCTCCTCTAAAAAAAATTCTGAAACTCGAACAGAACTCTCCTATCAATTATTTACTCATTGACCAAATGACCAAATGTACAATGTATCAATTTTGATAATTTTAGATCTTGATCTTAAGACGTTTGATGATGCACAGTAATCAGTATGTTAAAAAATTAAAAAACAGAGAGAGAGAGAGAGAGAGTTAAGAGTATCCGAGTATGAGGGCCAGTTTCTGTATGACTCATCCCATCTTCTGGGAGACGTAGCAGAAAATTTCTGAAACACAGGTTTCCTTTTAAGTAAGCGGGAAATGAAACATCATTTTTACCCAAGCGATGCTATCTAACCTGGGAAGTTACATCTCTGAGTTGTACAAGCATGATCGATGACCATTATTTCTTCAGTTCACTAAGAAGAGGCAGCCTAGGAAAGCTCGAAGGTTTGGTGTTTTAAACATCTACAGCATCAACCGGAAGAGAAGTTGCTCTTTGAAGAGAGTGTGGAAGCAGCAAATGTCCCATGTAGAAATTCTTGGCGGTAGACATGTTCTCAGGACTGTAGGACACATTCACTATCTCAGAGTTTTCGGTCATTCGGTTTGCCACTGTGGAGCATTTCTTATCAGCATCAATGAGAAAATCTGTAGTGAAATTCTTGCCAGAGGGCAAAGATTTCAGAAGAGGTCCATTGTTCTCTCTTTTTAGCTGGGGTGAACCCATAGCCATAGGAGGAGAAAATCCATCATCTCTCCCATGTTCAAAGTTGAAAGACTTCTGAGATAAGCTTGAAGATTTCCATTTCACCCCAATTTGTTGGTCTTTGAGTTCCCTCAACTGCAGCTGATATTTAGCTTTGAGCCATCTTAATTCTTGCCTAATCTCATTCTCATAATCATCCAAGAGGGAATGGTCTGCTGAACGGGTTGTGGAGGGAGAGTTTCTTGAATCATATTCACTTTGATCATCAATATTTATAGTTCTCTCATTTCCAAACGTCAATTGGTCCAATGTGTTGTTTTCTTCATTGCAACATATATCCTTCGAGCATGGTACACTCGATTGATCTAAACCTTCTCTCTGAGCCCAGATATCAGCAAAATGGATGCCACCAAACTGGCTTGATGTTTTTAGCTCCCCAGCTGTTACACATTGTTCCGGCCCTTCAACTTGGTAGGTTATCTCTTCGAAACGTCCATGGATAGCAGCACATCCTTGTTTAGAACACGGAAGAACTTGCAGATTCTTGGGACCTGGACTATTTGATGAAACATACTCCAATAGGGAATCTTTTGAAATACAATTGTGACAGAAACTTCCATTTGTACAATGCGGACTTTCCTCTATGCCCAGCCCCCTATTCCACTCGGGGACCAAAGTGGAAATTTCACCATCAATCATGTCTGCTATTTTTATCATGTCTTGGTTAGTAATATCAAGCTCTGCCGCCATTTCTGTTGCAACACTCAATGCCGTGTCAGTCTCAATGTCGAATGGGAAGTAGATATTTCGAATACGTCCTGCAGGGAGGCAAGTAATTCTGAGTTTTGATTTGAGAATATTTAAGGCAAGAAATTAAATTTGGGATTTTGGAATAATTGGAAAGGAGTATAATAATTATGATACCCATGAAAGATATATAACTCTAACCTTCTTTATCTGCCATTCTGAGCCTTAAGAAGATGTCATCATCTTCTCTTCTCCTCCCTTTGATTGTGATATCTACATCTTCCAAATGCTCATCCTCTTGACAAGTGAAGAGATCAATTTCACTCGTTCCAAACTCAACTGGATAATATTCCAAATCATTTTCACCAGCATCACCAAGACAATTGCTGTACCCATTGATGAAACAATCGTTTATGTTTCTAATTCCATAATGAGGTTGTCTTAGGAAAGGGCCCAGTTCATCAAAATCTCCCTCGTACTCTACTGAACTTAAGCAGAGTCCATAGTCATCAACTTGTAGAAAAGGGTCCTTCAGAAGCTCCCTAGCAGGGAGCCTATGCGAAACGGCTGCTAAGCATTTCTCAACAAATTGTCGCACCTCCGGATCTTTTACTTTGTAAAGAGCTTCTGGTTTTTTCCCCTATAGTAAGAATGCAATTCGTGATTAGCCATTGGAGACAAAATTATATCTGAAACTTAAGTTCATAGTTGACTTCTTACAGAGACAACTTTTTTGTATATCTGAGCAGGGTGAGTGCATTCACTGTATGGATATTCAAAGGTGACCATCTCCAAGATGCACATTCCAAAAGAATATATGTCAACTAATTCATTGTATTCCTCTTCATAAACTTCCGGTGCCATGAACTCGGGTGTTCCTGCAGAACAAATATGTATAATCAGAATTGCTAGAACTTCATAGGCATTGATTCAGCTCATTTTCCGGAAATAGGATGAGAAACAAATGGTGGCAATTTCGATTCGGACAATATTCGAGGGAATCTAAAACACTTCTAACATACCAACACAGTGAGCCGCATGAGATTTGCGAAGGATTGCTGCGAGGCCAAGATCTCCAATCTTGACTTCCCCTTGGTTCCCATTGATGAAAATGTTGTCACACTTGAGGTCTCTGTGGATAACAGGTGGGTTACGGCTATGGAGATACAGAAGCCCTTTCAAAATCTGTCTACACCAATGTTTAACGGCTCTAATGTTTACTCTCCTGTGCTTCAGCCTATACCTACCGGCAATCGAAAACATATAATTTTCAAATAAATAAGCATCAAAAACCCAAATCATGAAGTCGACAAAGATGAAGACACAGATGAGCATTTCTGGTTTTTGGAATGATGCTTACTGTCTGAGAGTACCAGAGGTGAACATCTCGGTGACAAAGTTAATGTTCCTCTTAGCAGTATCAACCCAAGAAGTGTAGAACTTCATGATGTTGTTGTGTTTTAGGGTCTTGAGCAGATGAATTTCACAGTACAGCCTCTCAAGATCTTGAGGATTTTGTAGGAAGTCATAAAGCTTCACTTGATTCCATGCTACTTCAATCCCTTCATACTCATCAAAGGCTCTATAACTACAACAATCAATACAACCCCGACATTCCATCAAAAAATAAATAAATACAACCTCAGACACCCATTTATTTGCAAAAAAAAAAAAACCATAGAATGCCAAAAAAGTAGATAACTTGCAGACACGAGAAAAAGATGAGCCTCATACATACACTGTCTTTGAAGCTCCTTTGCCAAGAATTTCATTGTACTGCCAAAAAAATCAAATACAGGGACTCATAAATAGGGCCCATTGAATTGATATATATATATAGAGAGAGAGAGAGAGAGAGAGAGAGAGAGAAAATAAAAAATAAATTCATGCTTGTAAGAAAGAACATAAAACACCAAAACAGGCAATGAAAAACCAGAGAAAAGGCAATAACTGAGCAAAAGAATTCACATACTCTTCCATATCTTCGAGTAGGATCAACTTCAACAAACTCAGAGTAAACCGGTTCAGCATCTGAAACACCACTCATTCCTTGGTTTCTATTCTTTGCTACTATCTTTTGTTAATCTTTTTCTTGCTCCACAAACGTTTGCTTTGTATCAGTGTGCGGGTGAGTGTACCTGAACGAGAGTGAGAGAGACTGGGTAATCCCACATTAATTAGAAATATAGAAAAAAATATATATTTATTTCCTTTAAATTTTTGTGGAGGAAGAAAAGAGGAGAAGAGAAAGAGAGAGTGAGAAAAGGAGCCTAGAAGAGGCCATCAACAGACAGGAATATTGGATCAAAACTACTGAGAGACAACGAGGCAGAGATTTCACAAGATTACAGACTAGGGAACGAGCCGTAGACATAACATGACAAAACAGCCTCTCCCTTTCACTCCTTGCTCGTACTTTCTATCTCATCACGAGCTGTAATACCAAACACTCTTTTCTCTCTCTAGGCCTGCAAAAACAGCTAGCAAGACATGGACCAACCAAGCTTTTTAACATTTTTTTACTTCTATATAATGTTTTATGTGGTTTGGAGGCACAAGTGAGAATTATGAATTAAAAGTTTTAGGAAATAAAAGAAAATGAATCACGAAATTCTTGTGAAACTTTCTTCATTCTTGTTAGGAAATGGTTGGTTTGATTACCATGCTCCAAATTTTATTTTTATGAATTAAATTAAATTAATTCATTTAATCATTTTCTACGCTGACAGACATGATTAATTCGGGTGTCCTGCAGAACAAATATGCATAAGCACTAAAGCATATTTCAACCATTCAAGAAAAAAAAAAAGAAGGATATTTCACTAAAACCTTTGAACATTTTTGTCATAAAGGTTCATTTAAAATATTATTTTTTAATATTATTATTATTTTAAAATTAAAAACAATTAAATTGAGATTTGAGAATTTTAAATTATTTATTATATTTTATATAAAAATTTGATAAATTATAATTATAAAATTGAGATGAATTGAGGTAATGAACTCTCGATACAAACCGGCCCTAAATAAAATCTTCTCAGAATTATTGAATTAAAATTTGTGATAATATCAATGTTTGAACGTTGTGACAATTATGCGACTATTTGGAATATATATATGGACGAGAGACTTACGACTTACGACTTACGACTTACGAGTACAAACCAAACTAGCTAAAATAGAAAGAATTAAGCCATTTGGATAGGTAGAAAGTAGAAACCGTAGAATCTACGAACCACAACAATCATCGAGACATTAATATATATCATCAATTGGGTAGGCGTAGTTCATTGATTTCTCAAATTAGAACAAACAAAAGAAATTCATTCATTTCTGAAACTCCTAAGGAGGCCTAAAATTAATGCTTTAATAATTCTATAAAAAGGAAATTGGATCAAAACTATTATTGAATGTAAAACGACATCAGACCCACAAAAACTCCTAATAAGTCAAGGCACCAACCGATTTTATAACGTATGTCCCATTTCCTTTTCCTTTTGCCTCTTTCTTTCTCGGACTAAAAACCACCTTACACGCCAATCTACCCTTCTCAAAAAACGAAAAAAGAAAAAGAAAGAAGGTAATAAGCCACTTTCAGTAGATTAGAAATTGGTTCAAAATATTGACCCAATCTCGAGAACGTTAATAGCAGTAATTGAATATCATATAAAAATATGAGAGATGATTCATACAATATTTTATATAATAATTTACACACCGTAAGTATAAATTTTTAATTATTATAATAGTTTATAAAAACATTCTTAATTTTATGATGTATTGTATAAATTATTATGTAAAATAATGTATATCTATCAATTTTTTTTTAAATTATAATAGTTTATCTTATATTAATGTTGTTTGCGGTCGACCAAGCGATCTACAATTAAGGCTTATTGTACGGAAGGTAGGTTACAGCTAGGAACAGAAAACTGAGAAAAGTACGAGATGTACATTTCGAGAGGGAAGGCAGCGAGCGGTCCCCATATCGACAAAGTGATCAATTCTTAATACAAAGTTAGGCGGATGAAGTTTGCCAGTTGGATTTCACTTAAACATTATCCAAATTCCAAACCTTCAGCTCCTTATGTATTAGAAGATAAGATAAATTGGTCTCATTTTATTTTAAATTTATTATTATATTTTTTATATTTTTATATAAAATTTAAATTCTAATATAATTTTTTTAAATTCTAATAAATTTTTTAAATTTTTAAATAATAATAATATTAAAAAATAAATTTAATTCAACTTATCTCGTTTCGTCTCATCTTGTCCATCCAAATCATACCAAACATGCAATGCCGTGCCATCGACCAATTCATTTGGGCTGCAACTAGGTAAAGAAACACATGCAAACTACGTGCCCACCCCTGAATTCAGGGTTTTCCCTCTAGCTACCATGCATGGTTTTTTTGTTCAATAATCTTGTTACTTTTATATTATGTTTTTTTATTATTTTATTTTATTTTATAATTAAAGAAATAGTTATTAGTAAAGTTGTATATTAAAAAAATCTTAATAATTAAAAATATTTAAAAAATAATTGAAAGAAAATAATAAAATTTTTAAATATATTAGAATTAGCAAAATAATATTAGTCTCAAGATATGTATTGAAATCTCCCAAATGCAGGTAAACTTTTTTTTGTTCATTTTTTTATTCATTTTTTTATAGTTTTAAATATTTAAAAAAAATAAAAAAAATCACATTATTATTATAAAGTATTTTTTTAATCACTAAGTAAAAAAAATTAAAAACATTTACTTTAAATTCGTGATAAAATTTCGATACAAATTTTTGGTATATAAAGCAGTTCTTTTATTTTCTCTTTTCAGCCACCATTTTTGTATTTTATGGTAATTTTTGTTTGTTGTTGGTTTGAGTCGAGTTGATGCAGGTTGGAGTAGTTCTAATAGCCCAATCCCACCACGCGCCCAACCATTGTTCTTTTTGTCTGCCAATTGTACAGTCAATTGAAGCTTTTGACAAATAGAACGGTGCGTGCTTCGAACACGCAGATCTATCGTTCAACACGCCTCGCAATCTAGAATAATTCGCTTTACTATGTGCGGCTCTTCATAGGTCCAAGGCCACTAAGCCTATCCAGCTTGAGGTTAACCACTCATAATGTGGCATATGTTATTCACATGCTATTATAACCAATTTTTTATGTTATATTTTTGTATTTGTTGTTTGTTTAGTTAATTATTATTATGTTTAGTTTGTATAAAAAAAATTATATCGAAAAATAGTCTTTCGGATTTTTTATCTGTGGAGTTTTTAATTTTTCTCATATTTCTTTAGTAAATATTTTATTAGGAGGCAATGATTAATCTCTTACATTATATATCTAAAAAGTCTAAAAGTTGCGCCCCAACATATTAGTTAATTTGTAATATGAATTTTTTCAATCTTTATAAATCACACTTTGTAAACTTTAATTTTTTAATTTAATAATAAGCTTATTTCTCAACAAAATTATTCTTTTTTCTCTTGGTGGTCATATCTTCTAACAGTCCGTGATGTCCATCGAAAAAGTCTTTTGTTTTTTAATTGACGTGGTTCTGATTGATTTGAGTCGTCATGGTTTGGTCGGAAGTTTTACTAATTTGGACCCTTTTGGGTTTGTTTTCTTGATGTGCATACAGTACTTTATATTATATTCTAGAGAAATGCACATAGTCTAGTCATATCGACTATTTTCATTCTATATCGGCCATCGGGTATGGTTGCCATTTCACTCTACATCGCCTTCATACATCTGATTACTAATATTTCGTAAATATTAACTTTTTTAAAAAAAATTAATAGTAGGAAGAAATATCAAGAATAAATGATAAATAAATATCAATAAATATGACATGATAAATAAAATATATGTTTTTCATTTCCTTTAATATTAAATTTATTTTTTTATTTTTTAACTTATAAATATTGTGCAGCACACAAAAATCACAAAACATCATAGATTATTATTTGATATTTATTCATTGTTTGTTTCTAACCTTTGTTCCTAATATTTTTGTTTTAAAAATCGATATACTTTGATGTTAATGTTAAGATAACTATCAATAGTTTATGTCTAATATAAAAAATATTAATTATTTAAAAATTTATTCATAAAGTGAACTTCAATTAATTATGTAAAATAACAAGTAAAATACAATTGCTACAGTTATCCTCTATATGTAGCTATTTATTATTCATCCTTTAAGCAAATTTTTTATTATTTATATTTCATTTACTCCTTCATTTCTATTTATTTTTACATTTTAGTACAAATTCCTTTTATTATTCATAATTTAAAACACCTTTATTTTATTCTTTCTAAAAAATATCTTGAAAATATTATTTATTCAAAATTTCATTTTTTGATATTAATATTATTTTAATTTTTAATTTGTAATTTTTATTTGACTTATATATTTTTATGTTACATGTATAGGATTGAATTATCTTATATTGTATGTAATAATATATTACAAATATAAAAAGATATAAAGATATTACAAATTGTAGTAGAAAACAAATGTTTAAAAAGAATAAAAATTAAATATTTAAATGATATAAAGAAAAATAGATAAATTAATGGATGACATAATGTAAAAATCAGTATATAAAATATAAAAAGTGAATTTTGATGATGTATTTTAAAAGATAGGATGAAGAATCTATTGAAAGTGCTCTAAGATCTTTTTTGAGATACAAAATAATAATAATAATAATAATCGACAATTTAAGCTTTTGCGACAAGTCTACAAACTTTTATTATTTTAAGAAATTTTTGTTATTCAAATATTTTCCTAATTCTATAAAAAAATTTTGACCAGGTTTGTTTTTATAGATAAGATGAGATAAAAGTTAAAAATTGAATAAAATATTGTTATAATATATTTTCTTAAAATCATTTTTGTTTTGAGATTTGAAAAATTATGTTAGGATTTAAAAAAATTGAATTGTTTATTTTATTTTATTTTATATGAAAATTTAAAAAAATAATAATGATGAAATGAGATAAAATTATTTGTGAAAACAAACCAAATTTGCTATTCATTTTCGACACTCTAGGGGACTGGCTCATGTTCCTTTGTGGCATACAAGAAATATTAACTCTAAGATAAATAATTAATGATTTTGTGTAAGATTGTTTTTTGATTGTGGGTTTCTCCCTTCGATTTCCCTCCTTTTCTTTTTTTCTTTATTTTTTTTCAATCATAATTTCTATATTTTGATAGTGGGTTTTAGATTTTTTTTGTTTGTTTGAGTTGGCTTGATGCAGGACGAGGTATTGCCAATGGCCTAAGCCTACCACGCTTTCTGCTGCCAATCTCCCCGTCCATCGATCTTGCAATTGATCGGAGTTTTTGTCGAACGAAGCGGCGCATGTTCCAAACACGCGGAATCCATCGTTCGATGCATCTCTCGATTTGGAGGGATCCTTCAGCGGTATGCGGATGTTCGTGTATTCAGGACCGTCGAGCTACTAAACTTTGTAAATGTTTATTCCTAATGTGGCGCGTGTTGTCCACGCGCTACCAAAACTGAATTTTTAGGTTGTTTTTAAGGTTTTGTCGTTGTTTTATTGGTTTTTATTTGGTTTAGTCTGTATAGATAAAATTTTATATTGATAAATAATCTCTCAGACTTTTTGTTCGTAGAGTTTTAGTTTCTCTCATCTTTTGAAGAAGAAATTTTAGTAAATGTCTCGTGCGAAGGTAGTGATTGCTCTCCCATACTTTAGTCTGAAAGAATTAAAAGTTTGAGCTTTAACTATTATTAGTTAGTTTGTAAATTGAGTTCTCTCAATCTTTATAGGTTACATTATAAACTTTAAATTTCTAATTTAATGATAAGCCTATTTCTCTAAAAAAAAAAAAAAACTATCATCATTTCGCATTCGCCTGATATTCAATATTAAGGATCATGCTAGCAGGCCGCCAGGCATACTGGTAGGGCTTTGAATTTTTTTTAATATTTTTTAAAATTCTTAGTTATTAAAAAAATACATAACTCTACTAATAATTATTTATTTAATTAATAATAAAAAATTAAAATACTTTAATGATAACTTTAAACAGTAACTTTTAAGATATCCACTAGCATTTTTCTAATATTAATAGAGTAATGCTAGGGAGTAGCCAACATCCACTGCATCCATCTCACATGAACAGTGCTGTGAACAGTGCACAACACTGTTCATGTGAGATGGATGCAGTGGATGTTGGCTACTCCCACTCATTTTTCATATTAATAATGGCCAAAAAAGGAGGCGGAGTGCCCACTCCAGTACAATTACTACGTAGGAATGCTTATGAAAAAAAAATGAGAAGAAGAATAAAATTATAAAAGTAATGCTTCAATCTTGGGTTTTCTTGGTTGATCATATGTAAGGGATATAGTTACAAAATGACAGTTGACAGAGCAATCTGAAATGTTATGGCTTGCAATAATTTACCCATAGCGATGGGCCGGTAAACCATGCATGCCAGGAGAAATTGCAATTTTTAAACTTGCCCTAAGAGCATCGTGAGATATAATCCAATTGACCCATCAAAATAATACATAGCTTCTATGAGTCTATGGTTCTAAGGCTATGTTTGAGTTGTGTTTTGAAGTGTAAAAAATATTCTTAATTACTTAAAAGAATTTTTTAAAGAAAAATGACATATTTAGTATATTTATAAAAAGTAGTTTAATCACTTTAAAAAGTTGAAATATTTTTTATTTTTATTTTTGAAAGAAATAACAGTATTTCATTTATAACGGCAATTACAATTATTCTTGAAAAATAAATTACAAGCCAACTAAGCGACGATTTATAGCATGCTAGTACACTAAACATAACTGACATAATTTAGCTCTGGCTGCACAATCTCTCCATAATACTATTTGAGAGACAGTTCAACTCTACCTAAATAGAGTCACAACCAAATAGAAACAAAAACAAAACAATCAACCCAATATCCATATTGAGATGGAGTAGGGACAAACTCTAAGGATTGAAAAGTCTCAAAGACAAGTGTTTTTTGTTTTTACTAAACAGAAATAAAAATATATGGGAAGACCGAATCACATGAATCGGTTTTCAACCTTTGAGGAAATTAAACTAGACATAAAGGAGAATCATTTTGTATGTGGCGCGTGAAGGATACACGGCATTCTTGGAGGTGGCGGATGAGAGGGAACGAAGCAAACGGATATTTAGGCCTTTGTGGGATCGTGCGTGGCGGCAAAAATCCACCTTTAAGGTGGCGCGTAGGAGATCAACCTCCCACTCTGAGATAGTGCGTGCGCCACTCTGTTCAGCGAAACTCCACCTTCGAGAGAGAGATCGGCGTCTTGGAAGACCAATGAAGGGGCACGTTATAACACCCACTCCTTCTTTTCCCTAAGGCTTAACGAATTTCGAGGAGATGATATGACAGCTCGTTCATTCCTCATTCGATTGATACAAGTTTCGATACACGTGCTAGGTCTTGAAGTACGTACCCGACCTTGATGGTATGTTTTTAAAATGTGTCTAGTGTTTTAATGCTATAAAATATTTTAAATGTCCTGAAAATATTATATGAGGTATTTTCAGTATTATTGGATCCAAACCAAATTTATAAGAAATACAATGATAATATTTTGGAACACTACAAAATATTATAATTGTACAAATAATTCTCTTATCCTAGTTTTAGTTATTTATTATATTGTGAAATATTAATTATACTTCAAACCTTTGATTTAAATATATAGTTTTATTATCTTAAATAATTAATGAGTTTCATCATTTTAATTAATGATGAAAAATATTATTGTTGCCCAGATGACTAACACAAGAGGGGGGGTGAATTGGGTTATATTAAAAAATTAATACTTATAAACTAAATATACAATATAAAATATAACCAAAATATAAAGCAGTAGGAAAAATAAAGAGTAGGGTAAGAGAAAGCAAACTCAGTATTTTTACGAGGTTCAGCCCCACTGCCTACGTTCTCGCCTCAAGCTACCCCTTGAGGATTCCCAAATCCACTATTCAATCTCCTTTAGGTGGAGATAGAAACCTATTACACCTTTGAGCAGCACCGCTCCAAAGATTCCGTGTAGAACACCCTCTACACTTCCAATCACCTCACACTTGGTGATTCAACTATTCCCTGTGTAGAACACCTTCTACACACACAAGGGTTATACACACCCTCTTACTTCCAATCACCTCACACTTGGTGATTTAACTATTCCCCGTGTAGAACACCTTCTACACACACAAGGGTTATACACACCCTCTTACTGATACAAGAATTGATAGTGGGTAGGCTATCAGAAAACACTCCTTAATGAGTGAAATAAGAACAATACAGCACAAACTATATCTCTTTCAACAAGAACAAGAATTAAGGCTCAAAACTTTAGAAAAGAGAGAATGAGAGCTTTGAAAGAATGATGCAAAATTTAGCAATAGATGTGTAAGCTCTTGTTGTGAATTTTACAAAACTCAAGTGAGCTATTTATAGGCAAATGAGTTTTCAATTTCAAATTTGAAAAGATTCTCATATCAAAAACATCATCATTTACTTTTTAAAAAATTCAAATAAAAACATTTCCTTTTTGCATTTGTCAAAGACAACTCCATTCATTTTTCAAAGAAATCAAACCTAATCTTTTGCTTTTCATACAAGACAAAATGAGCATGATTTATTTTTCAAACCAAATCATCTTCTTTTTGCATATGTCAAAAAAACACACAACCACCCTTTAAGATTTTCAAACAAATCATCTATCTTTTATATTTGTCAAAAAAACACACAACCACCCTTTAAGATTCTCAAACAAAATCATCTACCTTTTGCATTAGTCAAAAAAACACACTACCTCCCTTCAAGACTTTCAAACAAAATATGCACATGTCAAATATGATAATCAATCATCTTATAAAATCAAGTTTTTATAAAAAAATATAATTTTCGAAATTATTTTGTTTGATGGTGTTATGCACATGTGAAAAACATAATTTTCAAAACTAAGACATTTAAAAATGTCTTGCATATGTGGAAAAAGTAATTTGATGTTTTATGAGAAAAAAAGAGTAATTTGGAGCCTTAATCCAATTTCTAATTTTATCAAGAGATGTACAAAAATAATCTATGAGTTTCGTTTGTAGACTTGATATCTTTCTTGCTCATGCTTGATTTCTTGATGTGTTTAGCTCCCTTCATGCATAGACAACTTGAGCTTGAGTTTTTCAATATTATTTGTTATCATCAAAATTTATACGTAAATACAAGACTTGAAACCTTGGGTTCAACAATTATGTTATGGATAAAAGTTAAATTAAAATAATATTCTATTTAATTATTCTGAGTGTTTTAAGTTAAACTGATTTTACGTATTTTCAGATCAATGTTTTAAATGCATCATTTGCTAGTTTGAGGCCCCGAAGTGTCGGGCCTATAAATTACTGTTGTCAATTTCATACCGTACCGACTGGTACAGTCGAAATCTGTCGTACCAGTCAGTCGTTCGGTACAAAAAATCTCACATTTCGTTTTGATCGAAAAATCGGCTGGACCGGATTTCGGCCTCTCATATCTTTTTTTTTTTTCATTTTTTTACTATTTTTTAACCTCATTTCATATTAAATTAATTACATATATATATATCTATATAATTTATTTATATATTGATTATTATTTTAAAATATAATTTATATATATATTTATATATAAAATTTATTTATGTATAAATTATTCCGAAGTGGTACATAAAATGGTACTGGTACTGAAATATTTTGTTCTAGTGGTTTGACCGGTATGCCCAGTGGTACGGTATTCCAAACATTGCTACAAATAGCCCGAAGAGACCCAAACCCCCAACATTTTCCTTTTTCTTGTTCTCTCTCCTCTCTCTCCCGAGCGCAGCCCCCTTTGTGCCCGTTCAACTTCCAGCCCATGGCGAAACCATCGCCGCCAGCCGTCCCTCACCGCCCTTACCTCCACCATCTCCACCTTTAGGCGAGTTCCTCTGCACTGACGGTGCACTTCACGGCAACTTCTAGTCTGCGCGTAAGCCCCAAACTCAAAATGGGACTCTCATGCCTCTCCCTCTATTTTCAGCTCCACCGTCGGCCACCATGGCCACCACCACCTCATGCCAGCTTCCCCACATCACCAGAGGCTACCCCAACCACCTTGGCCCCTTCCTTTCCCTCCATTGGCCGGAACAAGTGACCTACGAAATAGATTTTAAAACCCTTGGGTCTAGCCTCATTGCGCCGCCACTAGCCACTGCATGACCTCACCTCTGCTACCAAAAGTTTCCCCTTGCTTCGAT
The DNA here is from genome assembly GCA_036898215.1 of Platycarya strobilacea. Taxonomy (NCBI): domain Eukaryota; kingdom Viridiplantae; phylum Streptophyta; class Magnoliopsida; order Fagales; family Juglandaceae; genus Platycarya; species Platycarya strobilacea. The sequence goes on along the minus strand of CM072545.1, from coordinate 39,767,007 downwards.
GACCCTCCCCCTAGCCTAGCTCCCTCAAACCATGGCCCCACTTCCTGTGTTCAAGCCTAAACTTGAAAATGAGTTTTCACACCTCTTGAGCTAGATCCGCCACCTTTCGGTGGTTGCGTCATCTCACCACCACCACCACTACCATGAAATTCTCTTTCCTCCAATGAGTATCCCTTTTAGCTTTCAGTGTCAAACCGAACATCTTAGCCCAAACCGTCACGTTACATGGTTGACGTATCGTACGCGACATTAGCTATAACGTACAACGTTTTCACTATCACCAACGAACACTCCACCATAATGGCTACCCTCTCACGACTTAACTTAGATTTAGTAACCAAAATCTTAGATCTGAATCCCGGGACATTTCCGTTTCGAGGTCACAACACTGACCATAACGGAGTGGTTAACACTAAAGTTAGTGGCCTCCAACGCCACTAGCCGTGCCGGGAAGCAAGTAACGTACGAGTTTACCCCGCTATGGTATAACTTACTTTCTCTTGTATTTATGTTTAATTGATTGATTATAGACTGTGCTGTTAATGTTGTAGAGTCTGCTGGAAAATTGTGTAAAGTTGGTTGGCTGTATTCTGAAGTGTTGAAAGTTGTGTTGTGAACTAGGATTGTGGATTGTGCTGTGTAGTACAAGAGTGCTTTGTGTGTAGGTATGATGTTGCAACATTTGTTTGAAGGGAGCATGCATATTGTGTACTCCATGGGGGTAAAGCGATGCACTGTGTAACGTGCATCATATAAGTTATAGCGTAGAGTACAATATAGAGAGTATACGTGAAATATACTCGATGTGGGGTGTATGTGTGGAATAGAGTGTGCAACGGAAGTGTGGAGGGTACTCCACATGCTGTAGTCATGATTGTCGCCCAGATGACTAACACAAGAGGGGGGATGAATTGAGTTGTATTAAAAAATTAACAATTATAAATCAAATATATAATATAAAATATAAACAAAATATAAAACAGTTTAAATATAAAGAGTAAAGGTAAGATAGAAGCAAACTCAGTATGTTAACGAGATTCGACCCCACTGCCTACGTCCTCGCCTCAACTACCCCTTGAGGATCCCCAAATCCACTATTCAATCTCCTTTAGGTGGAGATAGAAACCTATTACACCTTTGAGCAGCATTGCTCCAAAGAATCCGTGTAGAACACCCTCTACACTTCCAATCATCTCACCCTTGGTGATTTAACTATTCCCCGTGTAGAACACCTTCTACACTTCCAATCACCTCACACTTGGTGATTTAACTATTCTCCGTGTAGAACACCTTCTACACACCTAAGGGTTATACGCACCCTCTTACAAATACAAGAGTTGATAGTAGGTAGACTATCAAAGTACACTCATCAATGAGTGAAATAGAAATAATACAGCGCAACCTATATCTCTCTCAACAAGAATAAGAATTAAGGCTCAAAATTTTAGAAAAGAGAGAATGAGAGTTTTGAAAGAATGATACAAAATTTAACAATAGATGTGTAAGCTCTTGTTGTAAATTTTGCAAAACTCAAGTGAGCTATTTATAGGCAAATGAGTTTTCAATTTCAAATTTGAAAAGATTCCCATGTCAAAAACATCATCATTCACTTTTCAAAAATTTCAAATCAAATCTTTTTACTTTTTGTATGTAACAAAATGAGCACACTTTACTTTTAAAAAATTTCAAACATAATCTTTTATTTTTTGCATATGACAAAAGGAGCACACTTTACTTTTCAAAATTTTCAAATAAAGACATCTACCTTTTGCATAAGTCAGGAAAAGCATCCATCACTTTTGAAAATATTCAAATAAAACATGCACACGTAAAAGATAACAATCAATCATCTTAATATTTTTAAAATTCAAACCTTTAATCATGTCATGCACATGTGAAAGATGACAATCAATCATCTTTCAAATTTTTTAAATTTAATTTTCAAAATATTCATGCATATGTGGAAAATGTATTTTAATGCTTTATGATAAAATATTAATTTTGAGCCTTAATCCTAATTTCAAATTTTTAAGAGATTTACAACATTACTCTATAACTTTAATGTGAATTTGTTCCCTTCTTGCTCATGCTTGCTTCCTTGATGTGCTTGATTATATTGTGTGGACAACTTGAACTTGAAACTCCTTTATTCTTTGGATTCATTTGTTATCATCAAAATCCATTTGTAGATTTACATGAAACTTGAAACCTTGGGTTCAACAATCTCCCCCTTTTTTATGATGACAAATGCTTGATAGAACCTGAAACCTGTATTAATACTTAAGCTCCTCCTGAGAATGTGCGTTAGTTTTTCAAGCAAAAATATAAATATAATTCCAAGTATATATAACAAGTTTAGCAATTTAAACAATGTTAATATTCTATTCTAAAACTTCTTCCCCTTTTGGCATCATTAAAAAGGATCGACAGCAAGTAAATAGACTGAAGAAAATGGTGCATTAATAGACACTATAGATAGTTGAAAAAAGGGAGCCGTCCGTAAACCGATAAGTATTGCAAAGCCTCGAGGTCTAACTCTATAAATTTAGTGCGGCTGAAGATTTAAAAAATCGCCTGATGTTGTTGACAAACGGGATTAAAGGTTCTGAGTTTCTATAAAAAAATCATTTTCACCTATCGGATACCAAAAAAAAACATCGCTTCTTGACCTAAGTTCTGTTTTTCCATAACGATAAAATGGCCGAACAATTCTCTTCCACTAATGTTCCGGACTTGAATCAGGAACCCTTGACGCATCAACCATCAAACTTCTCTCCTAAGGCCGTCAATGCCATGATAGGAGCAGAGAACCGTTTTTCTAATAAGAAAACTTTTGACAATGTGTGTCCAGCATATCTTATATTTCTTTTGACTAATAAGATTTGAAGAGACAATAGTTTGTCTTGTTCTTTATGCTATTTCTATAAAATCAGTTTTAAAGTTCATCCGATTTGCATCAAATCTTATTCTCATCTCTATAACTCATCTGCATTTCTTCAATATTCTCGCTTTAAGTTTTCAATTCTTTTTCTCAATGGCTCATTCTTCTAACATTCCTCTAGATGCATCCATGAGGTATTCTACATCTCAATCTCATGTCCTTTCTGCAGTTACCATTGGCGCCATGTTGCAGTAAGAGAATAATAGTTTGGCTAATAAGCCAGACTCTGATGCTATCTACGACTTGGTGAGTCTCGGGACTCGCTACTCATCCTCTATTATTGCTTTTTCCCAACGGCTACAAGTCAAAAATCATGAGGTTGAAAAGCTTAAAGAACAAATTGTTGTACTTCAACGAATTGTTCAAGAGTCTCACACAAGGGAAGGAATCCTTCGGCAGAAAAATAAAAAGTTGAAATCTCTATTGGATTCTTCCTTCCGCTTGCCAGTTCCCATGGATAGGGATGACATAATATTGTATGAAGAGAATGAGCATCTCAAACATGAGGCTAAGAACCTCAAGTTTATGTAAAAGTATTTAAAAAAATATCTCTCTATTTTTATGAACTCTGATCTATCTTTCAAGAGATATTCATGACATGCATCATACCTATTTCTCTTCTAATCATACATAATCTATCTTCTGGTAAAGGTTTTGTGAATATCTGCTAACTGATCGTGTGTGTTTGTGAACTCCAGTACCATATCGCCTTTCTGCACATGATCTCGAAGAAATTAATATCTTATTTTGATATGCTTAATTCTAGAATGTTGTATTGGGTTTTTTTTAAAGATTTATAGCACTTGTATTATCACATTTGATTGGAATGTGATTATACATAAGTTTAAAATCTTCAAGTTGTTGCTTCATATAAAGAATTTGAGCACAACAACTGCCTACAGTAACATATTCTGCCTCAGTAATAGATAATGTAACATAATTTTCTTTTTACTAAATCATGAAACAAGTGCATGACCTAAGAAATGACATGCTCCACTAGTGCTTTTTTCGATCTATTTTACAGCCAGTATAATCTGCATTTGTGTAGCTGATTAGATCGAAATATGTGTGCTTAGGGTACCATAACCCTAAGTTAATTGTACCACTAAGATATCTAAAGATGCGCTTAACTGCAATTAAATGTGATTCTTTTGAAGATGATTGAAAGCGTACACATAAGCATACACTAAACATAATATCTAGTCTACTGGCTGTCAAATATAATAAACTATCAATTATACCTCGATATACCTTCGAGTCAACTGGTTTACCGGATTCATTTTTATCAAGTTTATAGATGGGCTCATTGGTGTTCCAGTTTCCTTCGCACCTTCCATCCCAAACTTCTTCAACAATTCCTTAATATATTTTGATTGATGAATGTCCCACTTTTTGCTTACTTAATTTGCAATCCAAGAAAGAATATAAGCTCTCCTATCATGCTCATTTCAAATTCTTCCTGCATAGTCTTAGCAAAATCTTGACACATATTCATTAGTAGCACCAAATATTATATCATCTACATAAATTTGAATTAGAAGAATATCATTCTATTCATACTTGATGAGAAGAGTTATATCGATCTTTCCTTTTGAAAAACATTTTTCAATAAAAAAAAACTATTTAAGAAAACACTTTTAACATCCATTTAAAAAAGTTTGAAATCTTTATAACAAGCATATGTAAGTAGCATTCGAATAGTTTCTAATCTTGCGACTGGTGCATATGTCTCATCATAATCGATTCATTTTTCTTGATTGAAACCTTGGACCACAAGTCGAGCCTTATTTCTAGTAATGACTCCGGACTCATCTTCCTTGTTTCTAAAAACCCATTTTGTTCCAATAATAGTATGATTTTTGGGTCTAAAAAAAAGTGTCCAAATATCATTTTTTTCAAATTGATTAAGCTCTTCTTGCATAGATAGAATCCAATATTCATCAAGAAATGCTTCATCAATATTTTTATGTTCAATCTGAGATAGAAAAGCAGTATGATTGCAAATATTTCTAAGAGATGATCGAGTGCTTACACCTCGTGAAGGTTCTCCCAGAATTTGTTCTAATGGATGATATTTCACATGGTTTCACTGTTTGGTTACATCTTGTACTAAGTCTTGATGATCTTTCCTTCTATTTCCATGATCTTCCTTTTTGAATTGTCTCCAAATATCACGCATCCTTCTTCTTTAGAAATGAAGTCAATGAATTTAGTTTTGTCTCATGTCACGTATCTTGAGCATCCGTTGTCTAAAAACCATTTACTTTTACCTGTAGAAGACTTCATGCATACCTACAAAAACAATTAAAAAAAAATTCTTGGTACCCAAGTTTTTTGGGTCCTTTATTTATTAGTATTAGAAAAAACAAGATTTTTAGGTACCCATATGACCCTAATAGTCATTGTATGTTTTCTTCTAATAGGACAAGTAAGATAATTATGACAATTTCTATTACAAAAATTACAAATAGCATGTGACATATATGAAAAACTTGAGCGATTATAATAGTATCCTTTTTTAACAAAATTATTTTTATAAAAAAAAATTTGAATATTGGACTTTGATGTAGAAGGATTATCAAAGAATTTTTTATAAGGTTTGTATTTTTGTTTTGGCATATATCCCAAGCCTGCCTTGTTAAAAACACATCTTTGACTACCAAGAAGTTTTTCAAAATTTCTTTTTCCATTCGTAAAGTTTTCAATAATATTTTCTAAATCAGTTTTCTTTATCTTCAACTCAAAATTTTCATTTTTCAAAACAATATTTTCTTTTTTTAAAATATCAATTTCGTTTGTTAAAAAAGAATTTTTCTTTTTCAAAATAGTATACTTGATACCCAATTTTTCAAATTCCTCATATACCTCTTCTAAAACATTTTGCAATTCTTCATATGAAGGATCTTCAATATTATCAAGATTTGTTATCTCAATGTCATCTTTAACCATAAGACAAAGATTTGCTGATTCTCCATTGCTTACTTCACTATCTGAGCTACTTGAATCATCATCCCATGTAGTTTTCATTGCTTTTTTGCCTTTGTTTCGATCTTTCTTTAGCAGAGGACAATCTGACTTGATATGACCAGGTTTATTGCATTTATAACAAATTAAAGTGTCATTTTTATCTGAATCTTTCTTGGAAAACTTTTTGAAGGATTTCCTTGGAGAAGTTTTATTTTTCTTTAAGAGCTTCTGAATTCTTCTTGTTATCATCGCAACTTTTTCATCTTTGTCTTCATTTTCCTCATCTTCATCACTTTCACTTTCATGTGGAACAGCTTTAAGTGCCAAGCTCTTCTTTTACTTTCCTTCTTCTTCTCCTCTTTTCAATGTGTACTCATGGGTGATAAGGGACCCGATGAGTTCATTCACTTCGAGCTTCTTGAGGTCTCTAGTTTCAAGAATCGCTGTCACTTTTGATTCCCAACGTTTTGGTAGAGAGTTGAGAATTCTTCTTACTATCTCTACTTTGGAATAAACTTTGCCAAGAGCTGTCAAACTGTTTATGATGTTAGTAAAATGAGTGTACATACTAGAAATAAATTCACCATCATTCATCTTAAATATTTCATATTCATGAGTAAGAATATAAATTTTTGATTCCTTGACTTGAGAAGTTCCTTCATAAGTAACTTCTAAGTTATCCCAAATTTCCTTTGCTGTAACACAAGTCATTACTCTATTAAATTCATTACCATTGAGAGCATTATATAATAAATTCATAGCAGTTAAATTCAAAGTATAAAGTCTATCGTCTTCACGATCAAACTCTTCTTCTTCCTTTTTGACCTTTACTCCATCAACTACTTTTGTTGGAATATAAGGTCCATTTACAATGCATTTCCAGATTTCTCGACCTTGAGTCTGAAGGAATATTCTCATTCTAACTTTCCAGAATGAGTAATTGTCTCCGCAAAAGAGTGGAGGCCGACTGCTAGATTGACCTTCACCAAATGAAACTGCAATGTTAGCCATAAGATCTTAACTCAAAAGATAGTTAATCTTATAACAGAGCTCTAGCTCTGATACCAATTATTACCCAGATGACTAACACAAGAGGGGGGGTGAATTGAGTTATATTAAAAAATTAACAATTATAAATCAAATATATAATATAAAATATAAACAAAATATGAAACAGTAATAAATATAAAGAGTAAAGGTAAGATAGAAGCAAACTCAGTATGTTAACGAGATTCGGCCCCACTGCCTACGTCCTCGCCTCAAGCTACCTCTTGAGGATCCCCAAATCCACTATTCAATCTCCTTTAGGTGGAGATAGAAACCTATTACACCTTTGAGCAGCACCGCTCCAAAGAATCTGTGTAGAACACCCTCTACACTTCCAATCACCTCACACTTGGTGATTTAACTATTCCCCATGTAGAATACCTTCTACACTTCCAATCACCTCACACTTGGTGATTTAACTATTCTCCGTGTAGAACACCTTCTACACACCCAAGAGTTATACGCACCCTCTTACAAATACAAGAGTTGATAGTAGGTAGACTATCAAAGTACACTCCTCAATGAGTGAGATAGAAACAATACAGCGCAACCTATATCTCTCTCAACAAGAATAAGAATTAAGGCTCAAAACTTTAGAAAAGAGAGAATGAGAGTTTTGAAAGAATGATGCAAAATTTAACAATAGATATATAAGCTCTTGTTGTAAATTTTGCAAAACTCAAGTGAGCTATTTATAGGCAAATGAGTTTTCAATTTCAAATTTGAAAAGATTCTCATGTCAAAAACATTATCATTCACTTTTCAAAAATTTCAAATCAAATATTTTTACTTTTTGCATGTGACAAAATGAGTACACTTTACTTTTAAAAAATTTCAAACATAATCTTTTATTTTTTGCATATGACAAAAGGAGCACACTTTATTTTTCAAAATTTTAAATAAAGACATCTACCTTTTGCATAAATCAAGAAAAGCATCCATCACTTTTGAAAATATTCAAATAAAACATGCACAAGTGAAAGATGACAATCAATCATCTTAATATTTTCAAAATTCAAACCTTTAATCATGTCATACACATGTGAAAGATGACAATCAATCATCATTCAAAATTTTCAAATTTAATTTTCAAAATATTCATGCATATGTGGAAAATGTATTTTAATGTTTTATGATAAAATATTAATTTTGAGTTTTAATCCTAATTTCAAATTTTTAAGAGATTTACAATATTACTCTATGACTTTAATGTGAATTTGTTCCCTTCTTGCTCATGCTTGCTTCCTTGATGTGCTTGATTATATTGTGTGGACAACTTGAGTTTGAGACTCCTTTATTTTTTGAATTCATTTGTTATCATCAAAATCCATTTGTAGATTTACATGAAACTTGAAACCTTGGGTTCAATAATGATGTATCGTAAGACGTGTCACGAAGATGGATAGTTGCATGACTGGGGTATGTAAGGCACATGTAGTATCGAGAGCTGTGGAGCAGCATCCCAGAATAGTGACGTGACTGGTAGCCCTAATGACGACTGTCACTATGTGATCATGTCATGTCTCAAAATACATGCGAAGCGACAGAGTCGTGTAGCAGTGAAGTATTAGGAGCGTAACCAGGATACGTAAAGAGTCATACTCGTATTCAGTCGGGAGTCAATATAAGTGCCACATGGCGCAATGCCATGTGAAGTAGTGGATGATGAGATAGCTCGATAGTAGTCTCAAACTACATGACGCGACGAAAGTACATTGGAGATGAACCTTATTGTATTAAGTGTTGGGACGAACTTGTAAAGGGCAGATTGTGGGATTAGTCCTGCCAACCAGTATGAAGAAAACTGTTATCAATGTATGGTACTTGTTACGCCAGCGGGTAATCAACGTACTTTATGTTAATCTCAAGTGACATGTAGGCAGGCTGCATGTGTATCTAGTGACATATGTACCAGACAGAATAACCATATGAAATGGGTACTCTATCCCTAATAAGGATTTTGAGGACATAGAAATATCGATAGGTGTCCCAGTGTCTACAATAAGTCCTCGATGGTCTCAACGCAGTGAGTAAGGATTTCAAGAATATGAGGATATCGAAATGTATCTTAGTGTCCGTAGTGAGTCTCCGATGGTGTTAGCATAGTAAGGACCCCAAAGACGTGGGGATAGCAAAAGAGAGTCCTAGTGAAGTGTAAGTTCTTCCTTTGTTAATTGCTTATGTGCTAGATATATATTGATGTTGTTTATGTGTATGATGTAGGTTGATTGCTATATGATGCACTTGTGATTGGATTTCATGATATGAAAATAGCATGGAGATCAGGTAAGTGTTATGTTCATACACCTTAAGTGCTACCGAACTAGTAAAGAAAGATAATAGGATTGAAAATACTAATATGCTTCTGTATGACCATTCTTGGTAGTCCTTTTTATTGAACTCCAAATACGTAAGTATATACCTGTGATTGGATGCCTATACATAGTAATTATTGTATGTATTCTTTAAAAATTATAAAATGAAACTTGATATTGCTGTTTATTGATTTTATGGAACAATGTCATGAATTGATGCTAGGATATGATGTATGATAAAATGTATGCATTGCTACGATTTTAAAATATAGCATGATTTGTATGAACTGATATTATGCTATGATGTATGAAATTGTAAAAGGGGTACAAAGGAAGATCCAAGAGTCCAAAGGAAAACTCAGGATCCAAAGGAGGATTCACCAACCCTAACATACGGGGGTAACAATGTGCAATGATCTAAAGGAAGTGAATGAACCGGAATGATGTCATGTTACGTAGAATGTGTATTGCATGCATGGTATGTAAGCATTGGATGAGTGATTGTTTACTAGTTATTTTTGATGACTTATAGTTGTTAGTTGTTGTTCTTGTTTGCTGATTTATGACTTACTTGTCTGATAACTGTTTAGTAGTAGTGACTATTGTTGTGCTTGCTTAGTAATTAGGTGCTCGCTTGTTTGTTGATCCCTTGTCTATTAACGACTTAAAAGTAATTATTAAGGATAAGCTAGATCTTTCAGATTCTCTATGTAATGAACGTAGCGTAACAATACACGTAGGAAGGAAGGACTTAATAGGATTATAGTCATGAAAAATGATGTATGTATTGTTTTGTATATACGTACGTATCTTTGAGTGTTGATTGTTTGCTCGAAAAACCTACTTGGATATACTAAAAACGATATGAAGTAATACTTACTGAGTATTCGACTCATTTTAGTTTTCTTTCTGTGTATTTTCTCTCCTACACAGGAATATGCAGCAGGAAACAGACGGCCTGACGGAAGAGCATGACAGTCTAAGCATGTAAAATTGATTCTTTAGTAATAAATAATATGTTTTTCTGCTGTAAACTTCTTGTATTATAAATATGTATCTTATTTTAGAATGTGGAATCTTGTACTCTAGGAATGAACTGATAGTTTTTAAAACGAACGAAATCGGTCCTGTTTTCTAAAACTATTTTGGGGAAAAAGAAATGCTACGTAAGTACGGTCCTACCCTCTCGAGGGTCGGGTTGTTATAGAGACTGAGAAGTCAGAGAACACCAAACACCACTCAATCGGCGTAGGCTTTGCTACTGACCAACGCCGCCCAAAGACCGCTACAATTCCTGCAAAAAAACCAACCAAAACAAAAAGAAAAGAAGTAGAGGGGAAGGACACAAGGAAAGGTGGCTCGGGAAGGCTGGGAGGAGACGTAGAGGTGGAGGGAGGGAGACAAAAATGGAGAACCAAAGAAGAGGAAAAAACAGGAATAGAGAGAGAATGATGGAGAAGATGGAGAAACGGAAGGAAATGGGGTAGGTGGAGGTGCAGCTCACACCCCCACCCCTAGCGGCGTCATCTTTTTGAAATCCTAAAGTTTTCTTACAGAGAGAAAGTCGCTTCTTATAGAGAGAATAGAATGCTTAGGATCTACTTTTTTATTCGTTGAAAGTATTTTTTTTAAAAGCACCAAATTAAAATTTTCATTAAAAAGTTATTGTAAATACTTATATATTTTTAAAAAATTACTATAATTAATTTTAAAAATACTTTAAAGTTTAAATACATATTTACCAAATAAACAAATTTTATAATATAAATGTTATTATTTAAGTTATAAATTATATTCTTTATTGTAATTTCAAACATGCTTTAAGATTGGAGGTTTGAGAATTTGTGGAGGCCTGAGAAACTGGTAGTTGCATGTTCTGAGATGCATTGGTCACAAGAGTTCTCAAGAGTGGTGCGCAGGTTGCTCCAAGCGAAACCCAGGTCCCAAGCAGTAATTGAGCTTCACAAGGCTGACCCGCCAGCTACCCTCAGTTTTCTTTTTCATTTTTTTTAACGAATTGAAGTTTTTAATTGTATTTTCTGGGGAAAAATCTTATTAATTTCCTATTTTGAAATGTTACAATTTTAAAATTTTTTGATTTAGTTTAGCTTTTTAAATGATTTTAGGTTTCTTATATGGTTATTATTAGTATCATTACTTCTTTTTTTAATTAATTTTTTAATCTTGGAAACAATTTGTATTTATTTATTATTAAATTTTGACTTGCTGGATGTTCAATTCCCGTGGTCTAAATAACAAGGGATGTAACCTGTCAAAATTAATATAGTTTGTAATGTTTTTAATATATGAATCGGTATACATCAATTTTAAAATTTTAAAACTCGATACTAGCTAGACCAATTCACTGCCAAAATCAAAATTTTTAGCTTCTTTTGATTTCGGCCTGTCGAGTTTTATGGATAAATAAAACCCATTCCAATAAAATTTTATCAAATAATTGATGCATATTCTTTATTTTATGTTATATTAATTTTATAATATGAAATTAAAGTTATAAGTTATATAAAAATTTAAATGTTATATTAAAAATTATAAAATTAATGTATGTTATGTCATAATCAAATTTTATATTAAAGTTTATAAAATTAATTCTAAATGTTATATTAATTTTATGTTATAAGATTAATAAATCTAAATAATAAAATTAAACTTTTTTATTATATTAATTAGCACTTCACGTATAATATATATTATAATATAAAAAATTAAATATATATACATATACTGATCCGATTCAGTTCTGATGTTCTAAATATCAAGATCGAAACTGGATTAGTTTCTAACCAGTTTTAATTACTAAAAATTGATAACAAATCAGACTAATTCTGAACCGGATTGAACATACCGATTTGGTCGGTTTCACCGGTTCACAGATATTTTTTTGAAGGCCCCACTAATAACAATGAATTCGTAGCCTTAAAACACTCTTATTAAATTAAATAAATATTAAATCTTTCATTGGATTTTGAACTTTAACTATTTAATTGCCAAAATCTCTCCTATATTTGACAATTACTTTTCTCTCTCTTTATTTATATGAATGCCTATTTTATTAATTTATTTGGCAGCGAAATGTCTGTATTTATCCAAATGCTTATTTTATTAAGTATATTTCTTTTATTAAATTATTTATTATTTAATTAATTTAAATAGAATATAATTATTAAAAACAATACTAGGAGAATACGACTCTGTATACCTTTTGTAGAATTGATAATGTGACAAAAATATAGACATTTGCATACAGAGAAACGTGGTAAAAAATTAATTACTAATTGAGAAATACTATTTATATATGACTCGTGTATTTTTTATGTGAATGTCTTAATTAATATATAATAGATAGAATAGTAAAATCTGATAACATATAATAAATTAATAATTACAAAAAGTTAAATATGTTTTTAATTATTAATTACTTATTACTATATAATACATAAATGAATAATCTAATATAAAATTTTAATGTAAATAACTAAAATCAATTTATAATTATATTACTTTATTATTATATAATAAAAAAATTAATCTAATATGAAAATTTACATAAATAAAATAGTCAAAAAGTTAAATTCTTTTTTCATTAACTAAAATTATTTTTTTACTTGCAGCGTTTATATCATCTAAATCTGTTTTGGTCTAATCGAAGTATTACGTTGATAATATGTTTTACATGCACCGATTGGTACTACTTCAGCTGACTCAAAGAGTCAAAAGTCTTGGCCACCAACACTTTATTAACATATTATTATCCCACTTTTATTTTATTATATAAAATGTAATACATTTATTATTATTAAATTATATAATAAAATTAAAGGGAGATTATAATGTGGTGAATAGAATTTTTCACAATTCATTTTTTTAGAAAGTCAAGACCATGAGTTTAAGTTGGATCCTAAGTTCTATTTGAATTGAGAAATGAGTTGAGCTCATTTATATTTCATTATTACATTTTTATAATTTTTTTATACAAAACATAAATTTTTATATATTTTTTTAAAATTTCAACACACATTTTTTAAATTCTAATAATTTTTTTAAAAATCTCAATATACTTTTCATCATTACATTTTTAGAGTTGTTCACTGACCCAACCGGACCCTATGCCTTCCCATTATGATACTCGACTCGAAACCTTTTCATGCCAATACCATTTCTCGATAAACCGATCGATTACCCAATAAGTGCCCACTAATGTCAGGCTTGAATAACCCTAAACTGTGGAGGCTTGCCTGAATCGCAGCAATCCCAGCTTCTATAAACTTCTTCGAGCGTCATGGCAAATTGTATCCATATAACTTGTGTGCAAGATTTGAGTCTTGTGTGCGAGAACATTTCTAAGAGAGAGTAAAATTAGGTTTTTTTCCTTCTTTTTTACCTTATTCTTTGTTTGTTTTTTCAAAAAACGAAAGAATAGATTTTTGGAGCAAGTAACATCATTCGAATCTTGCACCTTTTTCTTATACTTATTTTTACTCATTTTCAAAGAGCATATATGTTTTCCTTCTTTTTTTGCCTTATGCCCTATTTAAAAAAAAAAAATGAAAGGCTTGCTGAACTTGAAGCGAAAAAATGGAGATTTCTTGTAGTATTTCTCTTGGTCAGTCTTTCTATGAAGCGACACTACCAGAGAACTCATTGACTCTGCCAGTGTCGACACCTCTAGTTCGAACATGAGTACTGGTAGTCAATCGATTACCCACGTCTCCAAGCCCATACGAAGATTACCCATGTCTCTTGGAGTTGAAAATTGAAATGAGGGAAAATTTGTTTAAATTGGATATCGGGTACTACCCATTACCAGATTAGCCGAAATCGAGTCGAAATATCCAATATCCGGTAGGAAACAGCTCTGGAAATTGGGTCGAACTCGGATTTTTTGTATAGCATTAATCCTATTAAACATATGACAATCCCCAAATAACGCAGAAAAAAAGGAAGACACGAGAGGAAGGCAAAGGCTTACCACGTTCCACATGACATCTAATTAATATCCGACCATTTTCCTCAAGCTTGATGACAAACATCAACCTAGGAAATCTCAAATTTGAAAACAGCCAAACTTGACCAAACCTAATTTTATAAACACAATATCTGGCATCTGTTCCAAGTAGGGATAAGATTTAGGTGAAATAAAAAAGGAATAACAAATATATATTTTTTTCTTATTTTTTCGTTTTCTTCGATAAGGTCGACATTAGTGCATCTGGATTTCCAAAGATATTTACTGAAGCACTACGTGACATAACATGTGGTCAAGAAATCATACGATCTTCCAGTGATGTTTTTTTTTTTTTTTTTTTTTTCTGAAGTTGTGGACAGGCATATATGATATTGATGAGCATGGTCTATCGGCCTGGCCGATGTGCAATTCAAGGATGTAGAGATTTGAACACTTTTAGGTTGTCTGGTGATCCTTCCACGACCTCCTGAATATACTAGAAGATGGGTTCGGTTTTGTTGGAATGAACCCATTTCAGACCACCAAAAAGTGCAACACTCGTGCACGGCAATGGATCCACTCAGAAAACATGTACGTAGTAGCCCAGGGGGGACCCAGAAAACAAAAAGCTTAGCTAACTTTTAGCCCATTTTCTTCTTAATTAGAAAGCCCTCCACCACACAAGATATTACATTCCCCTCGTTATTGAGCTAAAGAGACCCAAAAGCACTAAACAACGCAAAGCGTTAACGTTACGGTACACAGAAGGCTCCTCACTCTCTCTCAAACTCTCTTCGCCGGAAGAAAGTGTGTGTAACTCATGGCTCCACGTCTAGGGCTGGAAACAAGTCGAGTCGAGCCAAATTTTGACTTGTCGAGCTCGAACTCGACTCAAAATATTCAAGTATGAGCTCAATTTTTTATTTAATATTTGTTCGAACTCAACTCGATAAGCCAAACTTCCAACTCGAGAGCTCGAATTTATTTTTAATTTTTTGAATAAAATTTAAAAATAAATAAATAAATAACTAATAAAAATTTAATATATAATATCTAACTAGTTGATATTTATTCATCATAATAATATGTTATATGTTTATATATTATTAATAAATACACATAATATAATAGCATATTGAACCACGAAGGAATTTTTTTTTCAAGAGTCGAATTCAATTCGAGTTTAACCGAGCGAGTATCGAGCAGGCTATTGAGTAGTCTGATTCATTTATAATTTTATAGACCATGCCATATGGAATAATTGTCACCATCAAGAACATATGAGACCAAAACAGCAATTGGTGATTGGCTGAGTGGAGAAAATAAGGAGATAAAACATCACTACTTAGTGGTGATGTGAAGGATTGAGGATTAAAAGGAATTAGATGTTGCTTGGAAAGTGGATTGAAATGAGATGAGTTGAGATGAAAATTGAAAGTTGAATATGATATATTTTTTAATATTATTGTTATTTTGAAAGTTAAAAAATTGTATTATTTTTTATATTTTGTGTAAAAATTTTAAAAAGTTATAATGGTGAGATAGGATAAAAGAGTTTCACCATTTAAATTGAGTGTTAGAAATAGCTGTAATGGGAGAATGTGAGAAAGAAATAATATTAGATGCCCAAGATTAATGACTATGATACTACGTTTAATGAAGAAAATTTTATTTTATTGATTTGTGAAAGGGAGCTCTTGTTAGTCTATTTTATTTATATGTATTTGTTAATATTTTAAAAAAATCAATAACTTATTTAATTATTAAATAAATAATCCCAACCAAAACTCTAGATAAGGACTATCATTATTTCGGAGTTGCTATATATAATTCACTAAAATGGATTGTATGGCAGTCTTAAGACATAAAATTAAATATATATTTCCTCATTTTGTTAGAGATATTACTAGATTGTCCTCCTTCTTCTTCAACAAGAAGCACGATTTCTCAAAATTGAAAATATCATTCGTGTTTCTGCCAAGCCACGCCTCCCTCCCACTATCGACGACGACCTCCCTTTTGCCTCTGCCAAGCCATGCCTCCCACCATCGTCGACAACCACTCTCGCGACTCTGCGAAGTCACATCTCCCACCATCGTCGATGGGGGTTGGAGAAGTCCTACGAAGCCACTCTTCAAGCCACACACTCTTCAAACAACAAGAATACCATTCTTGCGTATGTTGTCTACTCTCTTATGTTTTTTGTTTTTTCTTTTTGCATTGCCTTGATTTGATGGCACTCTCGATGATGCTAGATTGCTGATTTACCCCAAAAGCACTACCTTGGATCCCTTTTTGCATTGTCTTGGTTCCTTTTTTCAATATTGTCACTTTTTGTGTGCGCCATCCATGTAATTAAAGAAGACGGAAAACAAGCCATCCAAGTTTTGTGTGCGCCTTCCAAAACTTGTATAGAAGATCTGTACAAGTTTTATATAGAAAAAGACCAATCTCTTTTATCCCAAAAGAAATACCTCTGAAAGCCAAAATTTTTTTAAAAGCTTTTGTTTTAGAGAAAATGGAGAAAGGGCTATGTAAAAACAAGCCAGAATTGAATAAGACTTCTTCCTATTCTCTTGTTTTTACACGTTCTCTCTCTTCTTCTTTTTTCTTTTAATTGAAAGAGTTTTATTGACGTTGAGCTTAAAATAAATGAGGTGAGTTTAGTGTTTAGTTTTCAATAAATGATGGAATCATAGATACTTAAAAAAATAGTATGGTTGGTTCTTAGCAACAACATCTCTAGTATTTTCTTTGGTTAGGAGGTATGAATTTAGTTGCTTGTGGTGATTCTACAAATTCGATTTTATTGGAGCGTTAGTAGTCTAATGCACAGGAAAGCAAATCTGTTAATTATAAAATGAATTTTTAATCACATTGTCAGCCTTCTATGTAGTAATGTTGACTTATAGTGAGGAGGATGCCGATTATATAAATGGAATTGTCCTTGTAAATAGAAACAAGAGTGGAGAAGGGTAAGGGTATGAGTGGTGAGAGAATTTCATCTCCTTGGACAAAGTGGAATCCACATTATATCTGCCATTTAGTTAAGTTTACATAAGGGTTGGTTTGGACTGAGAGTTGAGACAACTTATCTTATCTTAACATCATCATTATACTTTTAAATTTCAATTCAACTTTTTAGAATCTCAATACAATTTTTTAAAATATCAAAATAATAATATATTAAAAAATAATATTCTAATAACATTTTATTCAACTTTCAAAACTAATCTCAACTAATCTTTTCTCTCAATTCAAGCGAGGCCTTATCTAAAATTTTCAACTCTAATAATTTCAAACGTATCATTACACTTTTTCAAGTTTTTACACAAAATATAATAAACAATTCAATTTTTTCAAATTTTAAAATAATAATAATATTAAAAAATAATATTCTAATAATATTTTATTCAGTTTTTAAAACTCATTTCAATTTAGCTCATCTGTTTTCAAAATCCAAACTGGGCAAGACCTTGATTTGACTCCCTATATTTTTGGGGATATTGATGACTTTTTGGAGATGTTTTGGTTTCTCAATTTTTATTCTTGATTTTTCTATCTCAAATTAAGTGGTCCTAAGCTCGTTCATAAGGAAAAAAAGGGCGCTTGTTAACAATCTTTTAATTTGTAAATTAGTATGCATATCAAACTGCTTAATGTATTCTTTTTCTGTCTTTTCCTTGCTTAACTTGAGTAATGATTTTTTTTCGTTTTTATTTTGATTTGACTTTCATGTTGTGCTTAAAGATATCAAGATTGTTCTTGTTGAAGAAATGATAAGAAAACACATCTACTAGACGACTGCTATTTTTTCTTTTTTCAAAAAATAGCAATTGTATAGATACCCCGAATGTTAGAAATGATGTGGAAGTGACGGATGTCCCTAAGAAGACATTGTATACTGTTTATATTGACTATGTTCATAACTTCTGCCTCTATTTTGCAGTTTTGTAAATTTGATGTATTGTTATGACGTTGGATATTTTAACAATTTTATGACTATGAAAATATATAAATTTTGGTGACATTTCAATTTTAGTATTGAAAACATAGCAACTCAAATTTTCTGAAAGCATAACAACAATTACAATATAACGTAGGATATCACAATTTTAAAGAGTTTCATAGACAACTTTTATGTTTATTCCTTGTACAATATTGACAAAAGTGGTAAACCAATCTATTACAATAGTAACATCATTACATAGTTTGATACACATTTACATAATCTATAATTGTTCTTGATCCTATCCAACAACAAAATATTAGAATTGCAAGTCCCCAATATACGCAAGGTCGCATGTGTGCATGGTTAATGTCTTTCATTAGACGATGAAGCTCATCTCAATCATTTTGGATACCTTCTTTCTATTTTTGAATCTCTACCCTTGCACATTGCCTTCCTGTTTCGAATTTCTTCCTCCCATTTTTGGAGACAACGTTCTCTTTCGTAAGCAACTTTTCCTTCATTTTCTATGTCAATATCTGCCTATAAAAAGTATTTGCAGTATGGCCTTTCCTGCAACAAATAGCTTGTATAAATCAGTGTGCGAAACTACAATGCCAAGTACAATGCACAAACAAGGCTAATTAGCATTTACCTCTCTATTGTGATTTGGACAGGAATAAAAAAGTCGCCTTGATTTTAGGAATGGTGGTCCTCTGTAGTGGTTTAGCATTAAAGGGCTCACTATATTGGGAGAAAAAGTGGTTTAGCATTCAAAAAAGGTTGTGAAGGGCACTTAAACTAGATGCCAAGCCTGACTTCCAAAATTTAAAGAAAAAACTATATCAAAACAAGTTAATATAAGACAAAATCAATAGATAAAATGTATACAGAAGGAATTCAAAGTGGAATTTAGAAATTCTGAATAACAACTATTTTAAACTCTCTTCACTTTGCATTTAAGTTGCAATTTTGGTAGCATGTTCTGTGTAGACTAGCTTCCCATACAAAGACTCTCTATTATGTGTCTACAATCTAGAATCTATAGCTGAAAGATAATAATAACCTTCTTAGTAGAAATAATAAAAGAAAAAAACAGTTTGAACTTTCTTTAGAACAATCTTTTTATAGTAAGTTCACGAATTATATTTTGAATTTTATTTACCCTTCTTGTTTTCTTCTTTACTTGAACAAAACAAAAATGAATCTTTTTCTTTCACCAAGTTGTTTGATTGAGACCATGTTGTGTTGTTTTGTTTGTTTATACTATAGTGGACATTTCAATAGATTAGATAGGAATGTTGTTGGTGGAGAAATGCATTTTGTTGACATTAACCCTTGAAAAAAGTTTCTCCCACCCCATTTTCTCAAGCGAACTACTGTTTTCCTTTCACTCATAATCAATGCCAATTAGATGGGCCCAGATTGAATGAAAGATTCAAGGGATTATGACTGACCTAGAATCAAATATCTGGACCATTCATCAATTATACCACAAACTTAATCTTCAAATAAAGTTTGATAATACAAGTTAAAAAGGTGTTGCAATACTATACTTCAATGTACTCAGGTGCATGACTAGCAATGTTAAAGGACTCTAAAATATTGGGTGGTATTGGAATCATGAAAAAATATAATAAAATATAAAAATAGTTGATGAATTGTTTCAAACTTATACTCACTGTCATGTTGAAATGATGGAAAGTTAAAAATTTTGCAATGAGAAATATAAAGATGCTCTAAAGGAATTCAAAGTGGTTTAGCATTCAAAAATGGTTTTGAAGTTTTATACTTCTCATATAAACGAAGACTAATACCACGAAAAACTTGAAATTTAATAGAAATGAGAAGTTTTTAGCTGGAATTATCGAAATTACCATATGGAAAACCTTTTACAAATTTGCACAAACAGGTAAAGTGCACACAATGATAGTCGAAAAACTTGAACAAAGTGCAAGTAGATCTAACCCTAGATATACAAAGTCACAAATTCCAGAACCAAACAAGAATTATAATAAGAGTTCAAGAACCCTATAAGCAATATCTCGAGAACCAAACACTAGAGAGACTCAAAAATAAAAAATGAAAAATGCGAGAATAAAGGGAAAGGGATTTACTCTTTTTTACGTCGTCGTAGCATGCGATGTTGAGTGGCTCAGGCGACGATGAGGGTGACGTTGATGGGGGGAGGGGAGGGCAAATGGATGGCGTTGGGCAAAGGGGGCAAAAGGGATGTTGTTGTGAAGGGGATGGCGTTGTGTTTCTTCGTCTGTTCGTCATCTGGGTTCTTGAGTATCACTAGTTTTAGGGGTGTCAAATCGTGTTAACGGGTCGTGTTCGTGTCGTGTCAAGACATGTATATTATACTATATAGGTCAACCCTAACCCGACCCGTTAAGCTTATCGTGTCAAAATCTCAAACCCTAACCCAACCCGTTAACATAACGTGTCGTATCGTGTCAACCCGTTATGACCCATTAGTAAATATTAAGAAATATATTAACACGACATAATATGATTCGTTTCAACCTATTTATGTAAATGAGTTGAATATGTCCAAAATTAACCCGTTTGACTTAATTAAATTTAACATAATTTTATATAAATATTAAAATCATAATATCTATAAAACTAATAACACTAATTATAAGTTTAAATTACAATCTAAACAATAAAATATCAAAATTAAAATTCTAACAAATTTACATTAAGTATAAGAATATAATTGTAATTTTAACTTTCTTAGCGTGTCATAACGTGTCATAACGGGTTAAAACAGGTTGACCCGTTATCAACCCGTTAAGCAATCGTGTCATAACGGGTCAATCCGTTTTGACCCGAAACCCGTTAAGACTAAACCCTAACCCGCTATTATCGTGTCGTGTTCGTGTTGGGTTAACGGGTCGTGTAAGAAATTGCCACCCCTAACTAGTTTATTGCAGTCCACTAAATAAAACGTAGTATTTCATTTAAATGAAACACAACATTTCATTGGACTATATTGCAGTCCATTTTAGTCGATTGCAATAGACATTATTCTTTTCTTTGTGAAAAGACGTGTGCAAGTGTTTAAATAAAAAGCATACAGAAATCCTAGTCTTACATACGAATGAGAATCCTGATTGTAAGATTTTATTTTTTTATTTTTAGGTAGTGATTAAAAATTTGTATTTTATTATTGTTCTAATTTTTTTAAAATTTTAAAATATTTAAAAGTGTTTAAAAAATATTTTTTTTTTTTAAAAAAAAAAGAATTTTCTTTTCAATTAGGTGGGATACTTTGTGAGTGTCGTATCACTCAAAAGGGTAGTGGTACCACTCATTGTTTACTACTTTACCTGTATTTAATTTTTTATCATTTTTAAAAAAATATTTTTTTAATATCCTTAATCATTAATTTTTTTTTAAAAAAAAATACAACTTCACTAATAATCATTTCTTTAATCATTAAATAAAAGAGAATTTTTAAAAAATTAAAAAATTAAAAAAATAATAAATAAATTGTAAGAAAATAATAAAGATATCTTATCATTTTCTCACTCAAAAGCATAAGCTACAGATATTCCCCATAATCTACACAATACATGGAAAGTAAAGCTATGGATTGACCAAGAAAATAAATTAAGCAAAAGAAAATAAGAAAAGAGGTTGGTCGCCCATATGAATATGTGTAATACAACCGCATTTTAAAATTGAGTAAATTTATTCTTATCGACGGTTGGGTTTGGATTGAGTCTTGATAAATATTTTAATTATTATTATTTAATAATTAAAAAAATTATTTTTTATTAATATTATAATTTCTTAAAAAAATATTTAAGAATATAAAAAATAATAAAAACTTTTGCTCTTATCAAATTCATTTCGAGCTACATATCGGTAGGTGCAACATTATCCTTGAAAGTGAGAATATTTTTTTAAAAATAATAATCTTATTTTTTTTTTAATAGAAGTAGTAGTCCTAATTTTAAAAGAGTGGTCCTTTATTTTTCGAGAGCTCGAATTTGCATCAAATAAGCAAATTTTTTTATTTTTAATATGTTTTGGTAATTTTAAATATTTTTTTAAAAAAATTACATCAATATTAAAAAATATTTTTTTAATTATTAAGTTAAAAAAGTATAAGAGATGAATTCGGGATACTGTTTTGGTGGAAATAGTATTTCTCATTTTAAAAAATCATTTTCTTCCTCAATTACTACAACAACCGCGGGAACTATTGAAATTTGACACGCTTCCTAGATAATTTCTTATTTTCACCTTCCAGTTTTTATATCAAAGTGTGTAATAATTATTGAGACTCGCCCCCTTGAGGTGTCGGAAAGAACGAAGAATATTCTCCTGCATTATTCTTGTCAATCAAAATAGTATTCAGTGCTGTTACGAACTAACACCACTCACAAGCGGCATATAAACGGCAGACCACGTGGCATATCATTTGTAAAATAAAAAACAAAAAGCCAAATAACTAGTCAATGTTATGAAACTTAAAGAAAGGAACTACTATTGCAAAAGAGAAATAAGAAATTCTCTTGAAACTCTTAAGAACTCAAGCTTTCTTTCTCTCTCTATTTTTTCTTATGAATTTCATTACAACTGAAACCCCTATTTATAGGCTTTGAAATTACTATGCAAGTTACTATGCAAGTCACTATGCAAGTTACTATGCAAGTTACTATGCAAATTTAATATAATAGTGGTGGGGTCATTCACATTATTTAGTGGTGGGACAGGGGGCGGCTGCCGTCCCTCCACTAAATTCATTACACTCCCCCTTGAATGACCACTCATAAGGAATCTGCCTCGTTAAAACCTTGCCAAGTAAAAACCCAGTGGGAAGAAAAACCAATGGCGAAGGAAAAAGAGTACAGTCTTCTTATGTATCCACAAGTGCTTTAAGATTGCCTCATTAAAACCTTGCAGAGGAAAATCCAGTGGGACAAAACCTCAGCGAAGGAAAAAGAGTACAATCAGCACATTTACTCCCCCTGAAAAGTGCATGACAAAAGATCTTTGAGTCTTCGCATTCCAATGTTATGCACAATCTTCTTGAATGTGGAAGTTGGTAACGCCTTTGTGAATAAATCTGCCAGATTATCACTAGATCGTATCTGCTTGACATCAATTTCACCTTTCTCTTGAAGTTCATGAGTATAAAAGAATTTAGGTGAAATATGTTTAGTTCTATCACCTTTGATGTATCCTCCTCTGATTTGAGTGATACAAGCAGTATTATCTTCATATAAGATTGTTGGGCTATTATTGATCATAGGAAGTCCACACTTTTCCTGGATATGTTGAATAACTGATCTCAACCAAATACACTCTCGACTTGCTTCATGAATAGCAATGATTTCTGAGTGATTTGAAGAAGTAGCAGATAGTGTCTGCTTAACAGATCTCCATGATATGGCAGTATCTCCATAAGTAAATAAATATCCAGTTTGAGATCTACCTCTGTGTGGATCTGAAAGATAACCCGCATCTGCATACCCAATCAATTCTGGACTTGAACCACGTTGATAAAATAATCCCATATCAACCGTACCATGAAGGTAACGAAGGACATGTTTAATGCCATTCCAATGCCTTCGAGTTGGTGCAGAACTATATCTTGCAAGCAGATTAACTGAGAATGTAATATCTGGTCGAGTGCAATTTGCAAGATACATCAAAGCTCCAATTGCACTGAGATATGGTACTTCAGGACCAAGAATTTCTTCATCGTCATCACAAGGACGGAATGGATCTTTCTTCACATCAAGTGTTCGAACAATCATTGGAGTACTCAGAGGATGAGATTTGTCCATATAAAAATGCTTTAGGACTTTCTCAGTATACATGGACTGATGAATAAAAATTCCATTTGGCAAGTGCTCAAGCTGCAGGCCGAGACAAAGTTTTGTTTTGCCAATATCTTTCATTTCAAATTCATTCTTTAAATATATAGCGGTTTTTGAGATCTCTTCAGGAGTTCCCACAATATTTAAATCATCAACATAAACCGCAATAATGACAAATCCGGATTCAGATTTCTTAATAAAAACACATGGGCATATAAGATTATTCTCAAATCCTTCTTTCAATAGATATTTGCTTAAGCGATTATACCACATGCGTCCGGATTGCTTCAACCCATATAAAGATCTTTGTAGTCTGATTGAGTACATATTTCTAGATGTACTTGTAGATACTTCAGGCATCTTATATCCTTCAGGGATTTTCATATATATGTCATGGTCTAAGGATCCATATAAATATGCAGTGACCACATCCATCAACCGCATTTCTAATCCTTTTGTAACAACCAGACTAATCAAAAATCTAAATGTGATTGCATCCATAACGGGAGAGTATGTTTCTTCATAATCAATCCCGGGTTTCTGCAGGAAACCTTGTGCAACAAGCCGTGCTTTGTATCGCACAATTTCATTTTTCTCATTACGTTTTCGTACAAATACCCACTTATATCCAACAGGCATTACACCCTTTGGTGTTTGGACAACAGGTCCAAATACTTCTCGTTTCGCTAGCGAATTTAATTCAGCTTCAATAGCTGTTTTCCATTTTGGCCAATCATTTCTACGTCGACATTCTTCGACGCTTTTTGGCTCACTTTCTTCATTACTTCTGGTAATGTCAAGGGCCATTTTATATGAAAATATGTTGTCGACAACAGTTTTATTTCTATCCAGAATTTCTCCAGTTTTCATGAAATGTATTGAGATCTCATTATTTTCAGGTACCTGTTCCTCTTCAGGGGAAAACATTTCATGACACACCTCTTCAGAAGGTCCATTTTTAGGAGATTTATACTCTTCAAGATTTTCCTCTTCAGGAGGTTCTGGAATAGAAGATTTAAGCTCTTTAGGAGCATCAATTATATTTGTGGCCTGTATTGTGGGTACGTGTTCTTCAGGAACACCAAATTCATTTTGTATTCTTTTCCTTCTGGGAATTTTATCTTTTGCACCAATAGGTCTTCCACGCTTCAGGCGTATTTTAGATTCACCTATTGCTGTTTTGACAATTTGTCCTTCAGGGACTTCAATCCTTGCTGGAGCATTAACAGCAGGAATATAAGATTTTACTACACCTTTAGTGTCAGTAAATACATCCGGTAATTGATTTGCAACATTTTGCAAATGAATAATCCTCTGAACTTCCCTTTTACATTCATTTGTAGGAGGATCAAAATGAGACAAGGTCTTATTATCCCAAGTAATATCTTGTCGTGCTTCAGGCACCGACTTTTCTTTACCCATTAACGGAAAATTTGATTCGTCAAAATGACAATCCTCAAAACGTGCTTTAAACATATCCCCTGTAAGGGGTTCAAGGTATCTAATAATGGATGGAGAATCAAAACCAACATATATCCCAAGTCTACGTTGAGGGCCCATTTTTGTACGTTGTGGAGGTGCAATTGGAACATATACAGCACATCCAAAAGTACGAAGATGAGAAATATTTGGTTGTTGACCATATGCAAGCTGTAATGGAGAATATTTATGATATGCAGATGGTCTAATGCGAATTAGAGATGCTGCATGAAGTATAGCATGTCCCCAAATAGAAATAGGTAGTCTTGATTTCATAAGTAAAGGTCTAGCGATTAGTTGAAGTCTTTTGATCAAAGACTCAGCTAAACCGTTTTGTGTGTGTGTATGGGCAACAGGATGTTCAACATCTATTCCTATTGACATGCAATAATCATCAAAAACTTGAGATGAAAATTCACCTGCATTATCCAATCGAATGGTCTTAATTGGATACTCAGGAAATTGTGCTCGTAGTTTAATTATCTGAGCAAGAAGTCTAGCAAATGCAACATTTCTAGTGGAAAGAAGACAAACATGTGACCATCGACTAGATGCATCAATTAGAACCATAAAATATCTAAATGGTCCACTTGATGGATGAATAGGCCCACATATATCTCCGTGAATCCTTTGTAAAAAGGATGGAGATTCAACAATGATTTTTGAGGGAGATGGTCTAATAATTAACTTACCTTGAGAACATGCAGAGCACGGAGATTCATTGGGTAGAAATATCTTTTGATTCTTTAAGGGATGCCCATGCGAATTTTCAATAATTCGTCTCATCATTATAGAACCCGGATGTCCAAGGCGATCATGCCAATTCATAAATACTTTAGGGTCAATGCACTTTTGGTGCATTACCACATATGATTCAATTGTTCTCATTTTTGTATAATACAATCCAGAACATAGAGCAGGCAGTTTTTCTAAAACGAGCTTCTGGCCCGATATTGTTTTAGTAATAAGAAGATGCTCTTTACTGCCTTCATTGGTCGTTTCAATATGGTAATCATTACGACGTATATCTTTGAAACTTAATAAATTTCTTCTGGATTGTGAAGAGAATAGAGCATCATCAATACAAAATTTGGTGCCATTAGGCAACACAATATAAGCTCTTCCGGAGCCCTCAATTAAATCCGATGAACCTGATATGGTATGGACATAGGCTTTACTCAGTGTTAGATTTTGAAAATATTTCTTTTCTTTGAGAATTGTGTGAGTTGTAGCACTATCAGCCAGACATATATCTTTATCATTCAACTCAGAGATAAAATGCTCATCAATGTGATCCATGGTTCTACAAAATATATAAAAACTTTTATTACAGATAGAAAGAAAATACATTAATTGAGTGGAACACTTCCATCTCCAATTAAGTGTTCAATACTACCATCAGGATGATTAAAGAAATCAGATACATCAAGATGAGTAACGTCTACATCTACTGAATCTAATAAATCATCTGATGGTTCTACTAAATTTGTTTCATGCACTTTATTCTTTCCTTTAACAGAAGCTTGATATAAATCAGCTAAGTGCCTGGCCGTACGACAGGTACGTGACCAATGTCCAGTCATTCCACATCTATGGCACACCTCTTCACTTTTCTTTGAAGAATTATTCTGAGGATTTTTACCCCTCTCTGAATTGTACCACTTCTGGTGATATGGTATATTATAATCCCTTTTAATGTTGTCACTCCTGGGACCAACATTTCTATAATTTCTCCTACCACGTCCACGCCTCCGATTTCTTCTAAAGGATGCACCATTCACTTCTGGGAATGATGCAAACCTATTACCATTCACTTCAGGGAATGATATTGAGCCAGTAGGGCGTGTATTGTGGCTTTCTAATAAGAGCTCATTATTCTGCTCAGCTACTAGAAGACATGATATAAGTTCAGAATATTTCTTGAACTTTCTCTCTCGATACTGCTGCTGCAGGAGCACATTCGAGGCATGAAATGTAGTAAAAGTCTTCTCTAGCATATCTTCATCGGTGATTTTCTCACCGCATAATTTTAACACTGAGCTTATTTTAAAAAGTGCGGAATTATACTCACTAACACTTTGATAATCTTGCAACCTCAGGTGCATCCATTGAGAACGAGCTCTTGGGAGGATGACAGTCTTCTGGTGTTCATACCTCTCCCTTAAATTATTCCACAAAATATAGGGATCTTTTACAGTGAGATATTCAGTTTTCAATTCTTCATGAAGATGGTGGCGAAGGAAAATCATTGCTTTAGTACGTTCCTGCAGGGATGCTTGATTTCCTTCTTTAATAGTTTCTCCCAGGTTCATTGCATCAAGATGTATTTCAGCATCAAGTATCCAGGATAAATAATTTTTCCCAGATATATCAAGAGCAACAAATTCCAATTTTGTAAGATTTGCCATTTTCTACACATATAAATAATAAATATGCGTATCTCAGAAAATATATTTATAAATTCACACAGATAATCATCAATAAAATATATCAATGATTTTAAATAATATATTGAAAAACTTACAGAGGAATAAGGCCACTAGCTTCAGAATTGGCAGAACCGTCGTGCTGATAACGTGTTATGAAACTTAAAGAAAGGAACTACTATTGCAAAAGAGAAATAAGAAATTCTCTTGAAACTCTTAAGAACTCAAGCTTTCTTTCTCTCTCTATTTTTTTCTTATGAATTTCATTACAACTGAAACCCCTATTTATAGGCTTTGAAATTACTATGCAAGTTACTATGCAAGTCACTATGCAAGTTACTATACAAGTTACTATGCAAATTTAATATAATAGTGGTGGGGTCATTCACATTATTTAGTGGTGGGACAGGGGGCGGCTGCCGTCCCTCCACTAAATTCATTACAGTCAAAAGTATGTTAGTGCAGAACTTAAAAGCTACATTGATCATGGCCTTCATAAGTTCTGCATGTTTTAATAAGTGGTTATTCTTGCTCGAAATTTGTGTTTCTCTACAAATCATCCTTATCTCTGCAAATCAACCCTTCTTTGTCTAGTTTTTTCGTTCAAAATTTTAGTTTTTCAATTTATTATTTCTCAACTGAAAATTCCTTTTTTCTTAGGACCCAAACATAAAAAAAAAAAAATCTTTTTTCCTTTGCGAGGATCCGACATATTTAAATCCCACTCCAAAATTTTCTCACTTTGAATTGAAGGACAGACTTCGTTTCTAATTTTGATTAGTCAACCATTTTTACAAAAATAACAAAAAAAAATTTAGAGATGAAGGGAAATCAATGATGAAAAAGAAAGATGGAGATTAATTATGACAGTGAGTATCAACTCCGTATTTTTGTATAGCTCGAAAAACTCCATTAACGCATAGAATGTAAAAGTGAGACCACAAAACAAAGTATTTGGGAGCGATTCTTTTCTTCCTTTCGTTGCCTTCTACAATTGCGTTTAATCATCTCTCTTCTTTCACTCTTGAATGCAAGAATTCAGCACTATGCACTATGCAGAGCCATTCAAAACCAAACGATTTTAGGGTTTGTGCCGAATAAAGTTGGGTTCGAGGGGGATGGGAAGATCGGTGGTTTGGGTTTGATGGGGAGGGAAGGAAGCTCGGGTTCGAGGGGGCTAGGTTGGTTGAAGCAAGGGGGGGAGGGAGATATCCGATTGGGATGAAATCACGCTTGAGGGGGAGGAGAAAATAGGGAGAAAGATGAAAAATAGAGGGAAAAGAGAATTTTTTTTTTAATTTTTTATCTGGCATAAAATGATGCCATTCAGAATAATAAAGACATGTCAGTATCAGCCACGTCAGTCGCATTTGTTTGGCGTTTGTTTAATTCGTTTGTCTCTGTCATTTTACAATAATATTTTAGGGCCTGTTTGAAATTTATGTCAAGATCAATCAAGGTCCGTTTGTTTTCAAAAAATATATCATCTCCATGATGTGTCAAAAAGAACGAATAATATTTCCTTGCATTATTCTTGTAAATCAAAATAGTATTTTAAGGCATGTTTGAAATTTATGTCGAGATCAATTAAGGCTTGTTTGTTTTTAAAAAATATTTCATTTTATCTCATCTCATCAAGTTATTATATATTTTTAAAATCTCAATACAAAAATATATTTTAAAAAAATATTATAACAATATTTTATTTAACTTTTCGCTTTAATTTCAACTCATTTCATCTCATCTCATCTCAATCTCATTTATAAAAACAAATTAGCCTTTTTATCTAAACTTAAAATTTTAAGACTCACAACTCACAATTTTTTTAAGTTTTTACACATCAAACTAAAGGTATCTTTATTCGAGTTCCACTTGAGTGTATCCATTTATTTATTTTTTAAAATATTTAAGAATATTAAAGAAATAATATAAAAAAAAAAGAACAAAAAAAAAAAAACAACTAACGGGACCATAACGGGTCCCAAGGGCTGTAGCAGCCCCTATTTTTTAAAAAAAAAAATTTTATAAATATATCTAATCTGTCTTAATATTCAAATATATATAAACTCATGTGAAATAAATTTTACATTTCCTTATTTTATTTCCTTATTATTTATTTAAAAAATAATCCATCTCATCTTAATTCAAATTATTTTTTATAAATATATTTAATTCATCTTAATATTTATAAAAAAGTCAACCATCTCATCTTAACTCAAATTATTTTTTATAAATATATTTAATTTATCTTAACATTCGTATATATATAATTCATTTTAAAATAAATTTTACAAAACTTATTTCATTATTTGATTTATTATTATTTATAAAAAAAAAGTCAATCCATCTCATCTAACTCAAACTAACAAAACTGAATCATAAATGCAAAGAGTTCGGCTGTACTTAAGCCGCACGTTAGCGGTTACAATGTTCTTTTTCACACACTTGCTCGTGTGTTTTATTTTTTAAAAAAATTAATACAGTAAAATCACGGGACTAGACCCAACGAAACTATCTAAATTCATTTTTCTAATCATAATTGGGCATTCTTGCTGCTTTCCTTGGTTGTGTATGAAAATGATTACATTTGAGCACCACGGAAGAAGGAGAGCTTTGGCTTCTTGGCCTTGGTGAGTGCAAAATAGAGATAGAATGCCTCTCAATTTTGAAGTTCAAACAATGTAAACACATATCCATTTTAGCGTACCTACAAATGAGTAACAAAATCAAGGCTTACTTTGACCCGTTTCCAATAGTTCGGCTTGTCGGTTGTCACCGGTTTGCCGTCATCCGCATGTCTTCTTCACTGCATCACTATTTTTGTTGAGCATCGAGTGTTTTGTGGATACATTTTATAAGGATTGTGAGTATATTTGGATGTTTTTCAGAAAAATTTATGGGTTTCATTGAATGGTTTTATGCGATTTTGTTAAGATTATTTTAAAATTTATTTTATATAAAAATCAAGCAGAGATTGTGATTTATTTTCATTTGGAATGGTTTTATGAAATGTTGTATTCAGGGCTGCAAACGAACAGAGCTGCTCGTGAATAATTTGAGTTCGACTCGTATAAACTCGATTCGAATTCGATTCGTTTAATAAATAAGTTGTTCATGAGTACTAATATTGGTTCGAATATTAAACGAGCTAAACTCGTATAATTTCGACTCGGCTCGTATAAATTCGGTTTGTGTTCGTGAACAAGATTCGTATAAACTCGATTCGACTCGTTTTGAGCTCGTAAAAATACGCGTAATATTTCTATATACATATATATAATCTTGCATATATTCTTACATATATTCTTTTACTATATATATTTTGTATGTTATATATATTATTTTTGATATTTTATATAAATAATATATTTTGTTATTTTATGTAGAAGTAGCGTTTTATTTCTTTACAATAATAATATATTAAGTTTACAAAAAATTATTGAGTCAAATATTTATAAAGAGTAAGAAACTCGAGTAATTACTCGACTAAGCTCGGCTCGTTAGTTAGAGAGTAAAAACAAAAATCGATAAATAACTTGATTCGACTCGACTCGACAAACTCTCAGCTCGACTCGAACTCGAACTCGAGTTATTTGAGTCCAACTTGACTCGACTCGATTCAAACTCGTCTTTAATCGGATTGTTTGCAGCTCTAGTTGTACTTAATCAATACACCAAGAGAAGGGTAGATGAAAGTAGAAGAATTATAATGATGAAGAAAGATCTTTTTTTTTTTAATTAGATTCTTAGCTTTTACAATCAGTTGTGTTAATATCTACATCCAAACTTTTTTTATTTTATTTTATGTGACCAATCTTGGATTAGCATCATGTAAAAAAGGAGAACACTAGGAAGCGATACATTAGGCTCAAAGAAGGAAAATTCGGGTGGGTGGATGCTCGATGAAAGAGGGAAGTGAAAGCAATGCTCTAAACCCATCACAATAGAAAAACCATGACATGACAAACCGGACCAGTGTGTAGAGTGAAACCTTTAAACCGGTTGATTAGTAGCATTTTTTAAACGCAAAAGACAACCTTAAATGTATGTTTGGGATTGCGATAGAAAATGTTGCTTTTAACTTAAGGTTTATAGCTTAAATCTTAATTTAATAAGTATATGTTTGGGATTGCGGGGGAAATATTACTTTTAACTTAAAGTTTATAACTTAAAACAATGTAATAAGGTTTACTATTAAAAAGTTATTTATTATTTGTGATGCATATATCTAAAGTGTTTTTTAGAGTTAGTTATTGTAATTTTTTAAAATATATAGTTATCTATAAGAGCTTTTTAATAAAAACTTCAATTTGGTACTTTTTAAATAAGCTGATTTTTACCTTTTCTAACTGCGTAAAGTACTTTTTATAAAATTACTAAATACGTATTTTTTTTCTTAAAGAGTGTTTTTAATTATTTAAAAACATATTTTCATTCTCGAAATGCAATCTCAAACATGCTCTTAAGGCTTATAATTTAAAATTTAATGTAATAAAGTCTACTACTAAAAAAATCATTTATTATTTGGGATCTATATATCTAAAGCGCTTTTTAGAATTAGTTACGGTAGTTTTTAAAATATATAGTTATTTACAGAAGCTCCAATTTAGTACTTTTTGGAAAAATTGATTTTTAATTTTTTTTTAACCGCTTAAAATACTTTTGATAAAATCACCAAACACATTATTTTTTAAAAATGTTTTTAACTATTTAAAAGTACTTTTTAAGTCTCGATCCCAATTATGCTCTAAGCTCTAGTATTAAAAAGTAAATTACTCTTTGACATCTATATATCTAAAGTATTTTTAAAATTAATTTCTGCAGTTTTTTAGAATATATAGTTATTTGTAAGAGTTTTTTAATAAAAATTTAATTTAATACTTTTTAAAAAAATTGATTTTTAATTATTTTAATTAATTATTATTTTTTATAAAATTATTAAACACATTATTTTTTTAAAATATTTTTTAAATATGAAAACGTAATTTCAAACGAACTCTAAAAACAGGCGAAGAGGCCACTTGATTTTTCATTATTATTATTATCTTTTTGATAGGCCATTTTTCTTATTAGAGTTTGTCATGCGAATTGCGTACACAAGACGGGCCAGTTAGTTCCTAAACCCTTTCCCTTTACAGCCATCGAAACTTGTTAACGCCTTTTCTCAAAAATTCTCTCGAGTCTCGCAAGCGTTCAAAATCACTTTATTCTTCTGCGGACTTACCGAGTTCTTTCAGCTAAAAATGGAGAACATCCGCAGGCCCACGATCATGGTCACCAACGACGACGGAATTGACGCGCCAGGTCTCCGTGCGCTGGTTCGCGTCCTCGTTTCCACGGATCTCTACAATGTTCAAGTCTGCGCTCCGGATTCGTGCGTAACTGTTTCATGTTCCCTCTGTGCATATATCTGTTTGTATATCTACGGGGGCGTGTTTGTGCTCACGTAGTAGTTGTTATTATTTTCAGCAGGATTCTTGAAATTCTAAGCTCTGATTATTTTAATTCTGGCCTCGATTTCAACGCTCATATATTCTATTACGAAAGTGCTCTGCCTGCACGAACAATCTTGCCTTGCCAACGGATACGATGGCTATGCTGTAACTAACGAGTATTCTGTGGCCGGTTTGCTGTTATTTCTGTCAGTGTTTCTGTGACTATGAATTGCGCAATAGCCAATAGCATTATCTCCATTCACTTATGTTATATTAGCATTGTCATGTGGAAGTCTTTGTTTGTGGTTGAGATCATGATGAAGGATAACCGTTTAACCGGTTTTCTTTTGATAATATAATTGTTTTAGTCTGACTTCTTAGTTGTATCATGTATGATGCAAACGGAGCTTCAGGACGATTTAATAAACTAGTCTATTAAATGAACTCCTATGCACTATTGTGCATGGGACTATGTATAATCTCTACATGATCGCTAAGTATGTGGCTCGTATCTAATGCTTATATAGTGGCAAGATAGGAGATGGCAGAGCGAGCAGGTGTGTATGGTATGGGATTATTTTTATAAATTTTCTTAAATATATCTGTACACCTAAGATTTATATGAATACATATGATATAATCCTACTTTTGATAACAGTGAAATTTTCGCCACTCGCTCCCGTAGATGTAGGCATACTGTCGAACTACGTAAATCTCTGTGTAATTTTTCTCTTATTTTCTCTTTTGATTATTCCGTATTATTCATCGTAATTGCCGCATGATCACAACATGATCACTTACTTGTAACTATTGATCTCACATCTCCATAAGCATTGTGTCAGCCTGCGAGTTATTGTTGTCATTTGTGTGTCAAAATAGCAGAAATGTTGCTAACTTTGGATGCCAAGTTCACTTATCAAAAAAAAACTTTGGATGCCAAAACCCATTTTTATGAACTGAGTTTTCAATCTGTCGTCACTTAATGTCGTTATTGCTCCACTTTCAGGGAAAAGTCAGCTGTTAGCCATGGTATCACTTGGCGTCACCCAATTTCTGCCAAACAAGTACATATTGATGGAGCAACAGCCTTTGCAGTTTGTGGTATGTATTGTCTTCCATTAATTCATACTCCACTACTTCCAGTATTTTCAATTTTGAGGTAATATCACAATTAATTTTTAGCTGCACTATCATCCATTTGAAGAGCATGTTGAATCAATAGAGATATTATGACTCTTATTTAGAGTATATATTTTGTGATATGATTTTGTATGTGGGATCACTTTTGGTAACTTCCTACTGCTGCATGTGAGCTGGAACTATTTCCTTGTAAATTTTCATATATTTTTAGGAATTCAGCACCAGAGGTGATTAATGAATTTCTTAAAAGAAGTATTATTACTTTTTATTTTTTTCTTTTAACATATTATTATATTTGTAGAGGAGAACAAAGAAACGAAGGTAGTTTATAATGAAGAGACCAGGGCATTGAAGAACAGAAATGAATGCTGTATGGATAAAACTATGATATACTGTAATGAACTCCATATACCTCTAGCAACGTGCTTACAAAATTCACCCTTCTTGATATCATCTTCTAATTCATCAGTGGGGTATATCTCACTCAAAAATATTAGGCCATAAGAAATGATCAACTAGTGGAGATCATTTTGCTTTTAACCATTCTGTAATGCTACCAGTACTCTGTAGTGTGTAGCCAGAATTATGATGTTGATAGATAGGGGATGATCCACCCCTTTTGATCCTGCATTCCTTAGATGGTTCTTGATAAATATTCAAAAAGCATAAGTCTTGCATATGATTTGCAGGAACTCCAGCTGACTGTGCTTCTTTGGGAATCTCCAAAGCACTCTTTCCTACAATTTCTGATCTGGTATTCTCTGGCTTTACGTATATGCTTAAATTATTTGTCCCTAGTTGTGCTTTCATCTGACTTATTTCTCTGTTTGGACGGCTTAAAACTTCAATATTCTTCTCTCTCTCTCTCTCTCTCTCTCTCTCTCAACAAGGCGCTGTTGGGACTTGAGATGATTACTGCAAACACTTAAATAGAATCCATTCAACTAGACATGTGGTAATTAAAGTTTTTTATATTTTGCTACTAATGTTTTATCTTTCTGCACTCAGGTGGTCAGTGGCATAAACATGGGAAGCAACTGTGGTTATCACATGTTAGTCTTCTTTTCTGCCGTCTCTTTGAAATTTTGATTTGTGAAAATGCCCCTTTCTCTTTTCAAAATGAAGGCCTTTCTTAAAAATAGAAAGGGAGGAAGAATATGGGACAAGAAGCTTTCCCTTAAAGAGCTAGATAAAGTAAGAGTGAAAAGGATAGCTGAATAGAAAGTCAACACAGTCTATAAATATCTTGATGTGTTTTATCTTGGACTTCTAATTAATGGAATAAGTTTGGATTTGTGACAGAGGCTGGTTTATATTCTTCGAACACCATTACAGTGGTTTCATTGTGCTTTTGAACAACGTAGATCTGTGCCATTGACTGCTATGTAAAAAATGAAATGACACTGTTATCAAAAGACTCTTTCCTATCCCACCTGACAACAAGCGAACATGTCCTTCCAAAACTGTTGAAAAAAGAGATTGAAATGATCTTAATCTCATGAAACTTTAAAAATATCCATTTTTAACCATTTTCTCTGTTCAAGTAGCCAGTGTCTCCGCCGGAGTTCAGTGTGTAGTTAATACCGTGTAATTTAATTCTTTGGTTGGTTATGCTAATATCTTTACCGATTATTTTTTTGTTTGGAATTCAGAGTTTACTCTGGCACGGTTGCTGGTGCTCGAGAGGCCTTTTTCAATGGTGTACCTTCTGTCTCTATATCATATGATTGGTATGTAAACATGCATGTATGCCAATAGTCCTAAATATGCACACATACTATATTCATTTCATGGGTATTTCTTTTACTAGCTCCTGAGTTTTAAGTAGGTTCAGTTTTTGTATACTTCCTATGTACGTGGCTTTGCCTTGCTACTTGTCTCAATAAAATCTGTCATTCATCAAAAACAAAATTTCGTGGGTATAATAGGAGTTGAGGCTGAATATAATGGACGTGGCGACAATTGTGGTCATTATAGTCTTTGGCTAAAAACTCTCTCAGCTTTCTTGCATTTCATCCTTACATCCATCTTACTATCATAGTAAATGGTTCCTTTTCTCCTAAACTAGTGATCTGTGTTTTTAACATTCAGGGTTGGAGGTAAGAGCAATGTTCATGACTATACACTTGCTGCTGAGGCTTGTTTACCGATTCTAAGTGCAATTGTGGATGAGATCAGGAATCAAAATTATCCTAATAGATGCTTTTTGAATATTGATCTACCAACAGATGTTGCTAATCATAAGGTAACTTTAAACTTTTTTGAGAACATATCACTATTGAATGTTAATTTTAAGAGAATATATGAATAGGCATTGTTTTTATCATAGGAAGTCATTTCTTTTTAAATTATGCAAGAGAGTAGTATATCTAGAAGGTTGAAGAAGAGGATAATTTAGGACTAACATTTCTGGAATATGTCGAGTTCGTCTTATCATTTTAATAAGTTTTTTCCTTAGTATTTTTAAGAACGAGTTAGTGTTCTGTTGAATTTGATGACCTGACTCAGTTTTGTTAACCTCATTATGCAACTTATAGGATATTCATGGATTAGCCATTTAGCTTTTTGTGATCAATTAGGAACTCCTTGGACTGTTTCATGATAAGAATGCCAGTGTTTCTATTGGACATTCACTAAGTGAGATTGTAATGTCAATTTGGGTTGTCTCATGCCTTAAAAAGGGGTATAAGCTGACTAAGCAGGGTACAAGCATATTCAGAATGGGATGGAAACAAGTTACTTCTAACATGCAAGGAGAAAAAATGGCATCGACTATGACTATGGAGTCTAACCCAGAAGCATCAGTAGAAATTCAAACATCACCTTTATTGCCGGAAGATCCTTTGTTCATGAGGGAAGTATGTGCATTTCTTTATCCATTTGCCTCTTTATATTGTGAATGCACTGTCCATTTGTTTTGCCAAGTTAATCTTAATCTGATATTCACGGAACTCTTTATACAAATTCTTGATTACTTAAAAAATAGAAAAGATATCCACTGAACTCTTGTGTGTTTGCTTTTGCTTGTCAATTTTCTGCTTGAAAAAAACATGTATTTTCTTTTAATAAGGAGGATGAGACCCTTTAATTTTATTATTAGCGGATGAATACCATGGTAACATATTAAAACATTCTTAACCCCTAGGGGTTGGCTCAAGTGGTCAAGGCGGCTTGGGGGTATGCTCACCCAGGTCTAATGTTCAATTTTCCTTAGGTGCAAACAATGTTTAGGAGCATTGGACTGGGGGATTTTCATCTTGAATTACCTGAGGTGCACTTGCGAGAAATTCCTTGCCGAGGCTTGTGCAGCCCCAGGATTATTTGGGACACTGTTCCTATATACCTGGTGCTATTAAAAAAAAAAACATATTAAAACATTCTTGGAACATGACCAAGATGCACCCACCTATACCAAACTTGATCTAATCGTGTAATAGACCAAAACCGTAATTTATTTACAGCATAAAGTAGAAAAGCCTATTTTATCTACCCTCAAGATTCTTGTTACTTCTTTTGGAAAAGCACTAGTATCTAGAAAGTTTTCTGTACAACCTCTTGCCCCATGTTTGGCCAACTAATCAACCACCTGATTGACCTCCTCGAGTTATCGTAAAGGAAGCTGCCACGTGTATATTCTGCTCCTAATCTCCCCTAACATACCGATGAACTTCCTGTTTCTATGACCACCAATGCACCAGCATAGAATCTGTTTCCTAGTGTTTTTCAACAATGCTTGAGCCTCTGCCATGGTATTACTATTCCAACCATAGTGTCGAAATGAAAATATGTACATTTCATACGTCTGTCACCTTCATGTTGCTCAAAATGACAGTTATATGTCATCCTGTGCCTCAAACTCCTGTACAAAATGCAAGCAATCGATGCCATAATACGAGATGAATATCAATTTAGTCTTGATAGTTGAAATAAGTATACTTGAGACAAACTATTTAGATAGTTACTGGCCACGCTCACCAACATAGCCCGACAACCCATTGAAAAAACCTTATAGACCTGCCAACATTGACTTGATCAGGATTATTCTTCAAAACTTGGAACCACGGAAAGAAAAGATGTGGTATTGAATTAATGGATGAATGAATGAAAAAGGCTGTCTGTGTTTGTTTGAAGCATAAATTTTTCTCTTTTGATCATGAATACTATTAGCTTTATTTTTTATTTTTTTTGTGTATACCTGATTTTCAAATCATAAGTTTGTTGAGAGAGAGAGAGAGAGAGAGGAGAACATATTTACTATTGATGTTATCACCATTGGTATCATAACCTTTAGTGGGGAAGATGATGGTGTAAATCTATGGTTTTGAAGAAAAATGACTTTGTGGAATAAATGTACCTGGTTGCCAGTGATGTCTCACATGGCTAAATTTTGTTACCGACTTTAGTCATTTTCAGTTCAGTCTAGACCATGAAATTTTACTGCTTGAACAATGGAAGACTTCCATGAGTATGGCCTAAGAGTTGAAGGGTATAATCCAAGAAGAAAAAATGTAGGCAATCACACTCGCTAATAGAAAGTGGAGGGAGGGCTCCATCTTCATGAACCTGAAATAGAAGCCCTAAGATGCGACCCACACAGTCTACTCTATAAAAGACAATTTCTTTTCAAGGAAGAGAATGTGATTGTGTTGGATGGTATATTAGACTTCGCATTCCTTGTATTTTCTTTTTAAATTTTCAAACCATATCATTTCAGCTAAATGTAAGATTGTGATCTATATCATTTTATCTAATGACTAATGCTTTTGAGGACAACATCTTGGAACAAAATGGTTGAGTCAAATGTGATTGCTAAGTTACTTGTTATAAAAATGCAGGAAAGCTTTGTTCTTTTTAGAAAGCCCTAATACAGAGGACAAGTTTCCTGATATTTTGATTAATATTTAAGCGCCACTTTTTTCTATTTAAATTCTTCATATATAACTCTGCTGTTCAAATGGTGTAGGTGATTAGTATTGAACATGGAGACAATGATACGGACCGCCGAATTCTTGAGGAAGGATATGTATGTTTATATGATTGATAAAAATTCATCTATATGGTTTTATTTCAGCCCCAATAACTTTGATTGGATCTTCTAATTTAAAAAAAAAAACCCATCATTAACTTGGTATCTTGATTCAATTTCAGATTACTGTCACTCCTCTTGGTGCCCTTTCACCTGCAGAGAAAGATTCTCATGCCTTCTTTCAAAATTGGCTACCAAGTGTGGTTGCACACCCCACTTCTTCATCCTTATAATGCTTATATCCTTCTTGTTGTAAGTAAGTGCAGCCTGTATATTTTTCCCTTTACTCAAGAAAACTGAGTGCACGGCACTATCGCACCATTGCTTTTACATGTTTGGTCGTCAAACTTCATAATATTTTGATGTTGGTTTAGATATGTAGGTTTCATGTGTTGAGCTGAACAGAATATTCTTTTATCCATTCATGGTCTCAAATTCTACTTTTTCTCCCACAAAATAGATATTAAAAAAAGTCTCATTCTAAGCTGTTTGATATTTTAAGTAGATAGTTGAAAGAATAGCTTAATTATCCACAAGAGGCAATAGTAATCACTTTCTGTTTTAGACAATAGTAATCACTAACTTTCTGTTTTCACTTTCACTGGACAAAATTACTGAATTACACAGGATTATACATTTTAATCTTATTGCTAGGGCAAACTCAAGAAAGAAGAGCCTCAAATAATTCCTTTGGATTCGTCTGCCAATTGATATCATTTTTCATTGCCCCATCAGAATGCCGGCATCTGGTCGTAGCACGCGCATCTCACTACAAGGATCTGGAATGCCTCTATGAACACATTTGTATGATTAACACTCCTATGTATTCTCTATATATTACTTTTGTCGTAGCTTTGAACTCATTTAAATTCCCTTATATAGACGTGGATTAGAATTTCCGTAGAACAAAGCTACTAGCGTATTGCCTGCATGGATTTGTACCAGAAAACATGCTTATGCAAGTAGTACATTAGAGGATTCCTAAAAGAAAAGAAAATAATGTTGTTTTCTACGATGAATGAAATAAGATGAGCACGTGATTGTGACTGGCGAGCAGGACAGAGTTTTACCTAACCCATTTTGACGAGATTTGGAAGGGTTTGATTCGCCAAATAAAAAAAAAATATAGAAAATTTAATTACACGACTTTTGAATGGTAGATAATTGGCTTTTGAAGGCTCCGACATCTTATAAAGCTTCCTGAAGGTTGAATCTACTCAAAAAAGGAAAATGTTTTTAAAAACTAATAGAATATGGTGGAGTAATAGTACTCGAACACTACCTAAATAGCCGAAAAGTTAAAAATGCTTACGAAGTTTGGCTAAAAGTTGAAGTAACTGCGAATGGCCATATGTTTTTAGCATAAAACATATTGGGTTCCTATCACCATATCAGAGAGATGAAAGTGTAGGTTTCATACAGCCTCGCCAAAGTTTTTCCACTCGGATCAAATTTATTTTCCAAACCTTTAAATCTCTTTTATTATTATAATAATAATATTATTATTTTAATTGGATGATCAACCTTTTCTTTGCAACCAGGCATTTCATGAGGTTCGTCACGACCTAAAATCACACCAACTCCTTCTTCATATAATTTTGCGACGAGGAAGATTATTCTAATCACATTTCATTCGTTTTTTTTTTTTTATGTCTTAAATTAGATATTTTTTATTCGGCCTATCATTGTAATCATTATGTTTTGTCTGTTTTTTTTTTTTTTCGAAGACATGTCCACGAGAACCTGGTTGAATCTCTCTCTCTCTCTCTCTCTCTCTCTCTCTCTCTCTATATGTGGCAGCGGAAAGCTATGTTTCAACGTTCTTTAATTGATTTTTTTTAGTATCCAGAAAGAAAATCAACAGCTATTGAGTTTGCTTTGAGTTCAGCAATATTAGGACGTGAAAATCTTGTCGGTTTTCCGTCTATTCTGTAGCTTTCACATGTCATCTTCTAGAAATTTTAGGCCGCTAAACTATAGGGAAGGAAGAAACAAAGTGCCACCTCAACTACTGAAACAGACGAAGCAACAATAGGAGGCCTCGTAGAAGTAGAAACGAGTTATACCTTCAGCCTAATATGCATCTAGAAATAGAGCCATTACCTTTCCCCACCTCCCTCACCAAAACCGAGAAAAATAAAACACAGAGAGAGAGAGAGAGAGAGATTTGGGACATTGAGTTATTAGGCATATATATAGAACATGTAAAAGAAAAGGCAGACGTTGCATAAACAATACAGGTAGTCCCGTATGCTAAATAATGCGTATCTCAGATGGCTGGGGGAGGGTAGTAATTGAGGAAAACAAAATACAAAAAGAAATTAAATATATAAGTCTTTTTTTTTGTTTTTGTTTTATATGAGTGAAGATGTCATAAATATATTTATGTACATAGCTGGAACTTGACAGAAAAGAAAAAGTGTAAAAATAACTGGAAATTTTTTTATCATATTCTGTCAACCCTGTGCATTGGAGCCCTCATTTTTTTGGTTGCAAAGGTGCATTAGATTCCACTAGTATTGACCAAAGGACATGCACATCTTCATAGGGGCAGGATTTGACATCCTCATACAAAATGTATATCCCTCTTCCTGAAAACCCAAAGCAAAAAAATATG
Source organism: Platycarya strobilacea (assembly GCA_036898215.1). NCBI lineage: Eukaryota > Viridiplantae > Streptophyta > Magnoliopsida > Fagales > Juglandaceae > Platycarya > Platycarya strobilacea. The sequence continues at coordinate 39,724,856 of CM072545.1, read as the reverse complement.
ATACAAAAGATAAACAAAAGATGGAAGAAAGTAAGAAATGCAAGCATGAAAAGGATCCAAAACGACACAAAAAAACATGTAAAAAAATGCAGAAAGCCTTTGTGTGTTTCTGAGAGTAAAGGAAAGCATATGGCAATGTGAATATTAGTGCAATTTAGACATGAATATTGGAAGAAGAAGCAGCAGCAGCAGTACATACTCTTTCTTTGAGCTGAATGCAGGCGAAACCAGAGTTTCTTGACTGGAGAGAGGAGGGATTGAAGCCACCCCATTTAGGAGAAGTGGGTGTGGAGTCTCATGTGGGTTTTTAAAAACAATTGGGAGGAATTTAAGACGATCGAGGGAGAGTGTTGGTTTTGCTTAGACAAGGGTGAAGAACTTTTTTTAGGTCGTCACAGTTTGCTGAGAGACATTTTAACATTACATTCCCTTGCAGACTAATCATGCGTATCACATTTTGCTCTTGGTGCAATGTCTCTTTCAAACCCCTTTTTGCCTTGTACAAGAAGGAGCCTCAAGCCCCCCCCACCCAACCAATCACCAGTGCTTCTCACACTTGTACCACCACTATACCCTTATCTAGTACCCATTTTTCACTTCAAAATACCTTCCACCTCATATCAGATTTTGGTGATTTTATCATTATTACACAAGTTTTTTTAGTATATATATATATATATGAGATTCATTGTTTATCATTTTCATATATCACACACCATACTTATTTTTATTTTATTTTATTTTATTTTATTTTTTCTAGACTAATTGATATCTACTCATCATCAATATACTACATATTTTTAAAAAAATTATATATAACATGTAGTGTGAAGATGACTAAAGAATTTATATATGTATGAATATAGTCACACAGGTCGTTGGGTTATTTTCTATTTTGGGTCACCTCGTGTTTTTGAAGAAAAGGCAAAGCTTCTTTCAAGAGTCTCCTACAAGCATGATGATGTGTCTATCTTCTATAAGTCCCACCTTTCCTATAGGCATTGGGGGCGGGTGCCTTAGAAGTGTTTTGTGTCAGATGTAACTTGCTGACTCAAATACTGGTTCACTCATGAATTTTGGCGTGTCATGCTTCTTTTTTATTTTTTTAAAAAGTTATACCACTTTTGCAAGATATTGTCTGTTTCTTGAACAAACTGGATAATTACCCACAATTTAGATAATGTACAAGGTAGGGGGACGTGCGGAATAGATGGATAAAATAATGCAGAAACATACAAATTTCTATAATATAACTATATCTGTCGAATATGAATTACATTTCCTTTTCCTTCGTGGTACTTTATCTACCATTCTAGTCCTTTTAGATGATCAATGCCTTTGGTTGTTCCATTATTTTTTAAAAATATCTGTTTAAGTTGTCCCACATTGATTATGAAAAAGAAATAATAATTAATTTTATAAATGCGAAGAAAAATCTTATCTAATTTTTGAAGTTGAGAGAGACTCAAAATATATCAAAGTTCAAATTTATCAATAATCTCAAACCCAATAGTCATTTCCCGACCATTTCTCATATGAGAGAAAATGTTGCTTATTTTATCCCTTTTCCTGGTAACGTCTCTCCCCTCTTCTCGAAATTTCTTTCTACCAAATCCTTTTTCACATCTCTCTTTCCAATTCCAACTTCTTCTTCACACCTCCCTCTTGAAATTTCTTCCCCAATTAGTGTTCAACCCGTTCTTTCACATCAAAATTCCCTCTTTATCATATATTTAGACGCTGTGTTGTTTTGGATTTATTTTGACGTATCGACTGTTTTTTAATATAACGAGAATGAAAATGAAATTAATGTGATGAATTTAATATATATTTATACAAAAAGATTAAAAATTAAAAAATATATATTTTATTATTATTATAAAAAGAATAGTGGCTAATCCAAGACGGAATTTTGAAATAAATCGGCTAACGTGCAAAATTTGACATCTTTTAAACCAATGCTCAGTAAAAGTCTCAAATTGGATTCAGGACTCAGGACTCAAATTGAAATAAATACACAAGTTTATGCAACCCCGAGGGTCAGCAAATCGAGCTTTCTGGTGAAGATTGAAGTTTTTTTTTTTTTGTTTTTTTAGTGGAATTATTTTTGGTAATATATTAATGAGTTTATGGGCCTGCGAAAAAACTGAAAAAAAAAAGGCTAATGTTAATTGTTTTTAGCCTAATTACTGTAGCAGAGGTTCTACTCAACTAGCCTAGCTACAACCTACCGGCATATCTTGGATATAATATCAGCGAGCCCAATGGAATGGACCGGACTAGTGTAGCCCAAGGCCCCAAACAAATCCTTTTATACGTTTGTCTCACTTTTACAAACCAAGAATAGGATTAGGAAATTAAATCCATAAACTTGAAAGGAACACTTTAATAAAAGGAAATATTATATCACCATTTTAAGATATGGTCAAATGATCAAAAAACAATTTATTATTATTTTTATATGACTGTCACGTGTAGAGATAATAAAAGAACGACGATTAAAACGTGATGAATAACATTTTTTTTTATCATATATTCAAAATTATGAAGCTAGAGAACGGAAGCTTTTCAATCGAGTAGTGGTAAAATAAGAGAAATGATATTTACAATTATGAAATGTGTAAATATTGTATAATCTCTTTAAAAAAAGGTGAGTAAATATGAAACTCATATGAAAAAAAAAATTAATAATGAACTTTATCCTCTATTAAAACGTTTGGGTAATGTTTATATATGCATTCTACGTATGTAGATAGCATTGTCGGTAAAATAAATTGTTACAATTGTATTAACTTATTTTTTATGAATCTTAAAATACATAAAAGAGTAGTGTTAGAATGAAGTCATATTTATAGTACTCATTCTCATATGTTATTGTTTATATAAACAATAAAATAAACAGTAATATATGAGAGTGAATACTATGAGTATGATTTTATTCTATAATTTTTCTACATAAAAGTAACTGTATGTATAGATATATAGATGTAGCAAATTCTGAACAAAATTATCACAAGAATACAAATAGAAGTCACGGAGGCTGTCACTTAATAATTGCGGAGTAAAAAAAGGTATAAAAAAACAAAGAGGCAAAGATACAAGGAGAAGCACGTACGGAGGAGGGAGGATGAAATGCATGAATGAATGATGGATATTAGAGAATAGTCCAAAAGAAATTGAAAGGGGATCGCAGGCTTTTTATGGAGGCCGGACTTCTGACATGGGTCTCAGACTCAGACATTGGTAATTCGTATAGATACATATATATATATATATATATATATATATATACATGATATGATTTGAGTGAGTTTGACATTTGTTTAGCATTTTCCATCGTTATGAGTAATGTACGTCTCAATGTCTCATCTCCGAATGCCTCCAGATGTACCAGCCCACAACTCAGATACTCCCTGCTCCCTATTTTGACCCTCCCGCTCGTGCTATTTTGACCCTCCCTCGTCACTAGACCTGACATCGCTCACGCTGTTGGAGTTGTGAGCCGTTTTCTTTCAAATCCAGGGGAAAGAACACTGGAAAGCAGTACAGTGGATTCTCAGATACCTTAAAGGTACATCAAAGTTGTGCTTATGCTACGGGGGAGCTAACCCAGTCTTGGATGGCTATACAGATGCTGATATGGCAGGTGATCTTGATGGTAGAAAATCTACATCAGGATATATTTACACATTTGCAAGTGGAGCTGTATCATGGCAGTCCAAATTGCAGAAATGTGTGGCTTTATCTATAATAGAAGCAGAGTACATTGCTATAGCAGAAGCAGGAAAGAAAATGTTGTGGCTAAAGCGGTTCCTCCAAGAAATGGGAGTCAGTCAAAAAGAGTACAGAATCTATTGTGATAGTCAAAGTGCTCTTGATCTGAGTAAAAACTCGATGTACCACTCCCGAACAAAGCACATCGATATTCGGTATCACTGGATACGTGAAGTAATGGAGCAACAGCTGTTGAAGCTTGTAAAGATCCATACGAAGGAGAATCCAGCGGACATGCTAACGAAGGTAGTCACATACGAAAAACTTGAGCTATGTAGAAACATAGCCAGGTTAAGTACCTTGAACTAAAATGTGCCAGGATATCCTCTGTTTGGTGTTGAGGGGGAGATTGTTGGAAATCAACACGGAACGTGATGAAGAAGCTGGAGGCTTCTGGAAGACGGCACCGTCAGTAGCAGCTGGAAGGTAGGCGCCGCCGGAAAATTCAAGAATGAAGGCCGCCGGAATTCCACCGTCATTTACACGTTCATACTATTTCTTTCTCCTATAAATACATGTAAGATTATAATGAGAAAGAGAGTCGGAAGTGAGGTCCGTTGGAGAGATTAGAAGAGAGAAACCATTGTAAATAATTAGTTTGTTGTTTAATACAAATTCTCCTCTTTGTGTGTGTGGACGTAGGCTAAATTGGCCGAACCACGTTATATTCTGGTCTCCATATTATTTGTGAGTTTCCGTCGATCCCAACAGTTAGAACTATTCTTATCAGATAAGTAGCTAATGTCATTCCTAGTTATGCCATGGTTACCATCTCTTTTCCTCAGTCTATCAATTCTCATCTAAACTCAATCTTTCGTAGATTCTAGTGAGAAATGGGCGACTTTGATCAAAAGAAATATCTGCTGAAGTCTGAAAAAGATATTTGTCTTGGAAAGATATTTGTCTGCCTAAATCTATAAGTGGTCTTGGGCTTAAACTTATGCATACTTTTAATTTTGCTCTCCTTTCCAAACATGCCTATTCTTTTTCTCAAAGGTACAAGAGTCTTTGGCAAGATATTCAGACAAAAAAATACCTCATCTTAGACTCCTTTGGCACCATCACCCCGAAATCCTCGGACTCATGGTTCTAGAAATCAATGCTTAAACAAAGAAATCTCATTAGTTCTAGTCACTACTTCCAAATCAACAATGGTACAATAACAAAAATTTGAAATGATCCTTGATTCCCACCCTTCCGAACCTCCAACCTCAACCTAACCCTGAATCATCTCTCATCAATCTCTTTTATAAGATTTTTGAACTTACTCTTGAGGAGTCAAGAAGATGGAACTCCATTCTTCTAAACACATATTTATCTCAAAATATTGTGATGGAGATTGTAAAAATCCCTCATGCCACTCATAATTTCCACTCAATCCTAGACAAGATTAAGTGGATCCATCATTATTTTGAAAATTTCTCTGTTGAATTTGTTAATGTTGCATTAGTTCATTCGTAGAATAACTAGAATCTCTATCCAAATCCTATTATTTGGAAAAGATTCTAAAAATTAAAACTGCAGGACAAACTGAAACTCTTTTGAAAAGTATGCAAATGATATCTTTCCCACTAAATCTCATATGAAAAAATTCGTCCTTATGGAAGATGATTGTGTCACTTGTCCCCTTTGTCATATTGAACCTAAAAACCTCCAACACATCTTCTTCAATTGCATTTACTCAAGAATTTTGTAGAGAAATTCTAATTGGCCTATTGATATTACTATTTTTGCCAAACAACTTATTGCAGCTTGGGTTAATGATATTATCAACCCTACCACTTGCCTAAAACTTTCAGAATCTGAGCACCAAGGGTTCTAACTTTTTGCATTCTTAGTCATGGATTTCCTTTGGCTCATTAGGAACAAATTTATCTATGATCAAATCTATACTTCTCCAACCAGTTTTGTCAATACTATCAAAAGTAGGTTTCAGGAGTATATGCATGTATGGTCTGTCACCAAGAATTCTCAAGGAGATAATAAAGCCTCTCAACATGATCAACTTGAGGACCAAATCCTCTTCTTTGACGTTGCAGTAAGAGATAAAGGGAGTATTATTTCAACAATAGGAAGAGACAACTAAGGGAAGATCATTTTTGCAAACACATATTTTATCTAGAGTATTCATCCAAACCCAGGAGAAACATCGGCAGCTTATATGGCTTTTCAAGAGGCACAACAAAGGATAATAGAGCATATCATTTTGGAAGGAGACTCCAATGTGATTATACAACCCATTACAAATTCCTCCACCAACCAAGATTGGATCCTAGATCCCATCATCAACGATATGAAGTATCTCCTTCAAACTTTTAAATACTGGAAAGCGAGAAAAATTTATCAATCTGACAATCGATACATGCACGACTTAGAGCAATGGACAACAACAACGCAAGCCTTTAAAAATATCTCACTTTTTCAAATTCCACCTTGTTTATTGCAATTTTATAATAGAAAAGATCCTCCTTGTAATAATATTATTTTATCTTGAACTCTGTACTTTGTATTCGGTTTTAGTAATATATTCTCTAATTTGCTAAAAAAAAAAAGTAATAATAATAGGTGTCGTGGACATGACATTTTTCATATCAATTAAAGTGGTATGATTTGATTTGCACATTATGTTCATATTTTTATATTTTTCTTATAAATATAGCATATTAACTATATATATAAAGCGAGTCCTTAAATTAGCTAATTAACCAATAAATAGAAAATTTCAATTTAAATACTTTTAATAGTACTTTTCATTATTATGTTACTTGTTGAGTAATATTATATATAATTATAAAGTGTAAAAGTCACACACACTTATTTTGAAAAAAATGAGGTCAATTGTTACCAATATATATATATATATATTTTATGTAGGTTTTAGATTTAACAACTTTTTTTTTTTTGTATATTTTAAGACTGTAAATATATATTTTTTTAAGAAAGATAAGTATCGATGTTTGTATATACCATATCCACTTATTTTGAAAAATAAATGAGATTTAGCTTTCAGATTTATTAATTTTTTTTCAAAAAAAAGTTTGTTTGACTTACATATTTTAAAACTGTAAATATATTTATCTTATAATAAGAAAGAGTAGTATCGAAATGTTTGTATATAAGATATCCAAATTAGACATTAATGAATTAACCGATGAGCCGACCATTGAAACATCCGGTTATAATTTGATTGTTAAGCTAAACATTTAATTGGTAGAAATGCTTATTACTGGGGGATGGATGGATCATTTGGCTTTGTCACAAGATTTGGAATCAAAAGTCACGAATCAACTTTTCATGATTTGTCTATTTGGTAATGAATTAATTATATTTCCCCTCCTTTTTGTAACTGAATTTCACTCATCTCTTTTTGGTTTGTTCTTAAATCTGAGTCAGCCTAGCAAGTAAGCTAGCTGGCTAAAAAAAGCAATTAGCGAGCAACTTAATAACTATTAAAAGTTTCCATAATTATTAATATGAAGAAGAAATTAAGGAGGCCAAAGGCCAAAGGTGTGGGGGCAGCAAACCTTTTTCCTGGATGGTGGGGCCTTGAGTAACAAAGGCAACGGGACCTCCAATCAAAGAAAGCATCGTGATGTCATTGAGCCTGAGGTTGTAGTCAATTACATGGTTTAGTTGTCTTTGTAACGGTTCCTTAAAGATACAATGTTTTGTTTGGTTGTGTCGCAAATGTCCAATCCGAAATGATGCTTGATTCCATTCGCAACTTGCACACGTACGATATTTCTTTGCCTTTTCACAACGTTCACAGACAGACACATTAACTCCCTCCTCAGCTTTACGTAGTTCCAGTACTAGTAGCACTACTTCCCCCTTTCCGATTTGAAAGGGTTAAGGTTAACCACACAATATAATTTATACATTCGAAATATATTTAAACATATAAATGTCAATTTTTCAAACATTAGGCATGCAGTAAGTACCGATCATTTTTTTTTTTTTTTTGTGACTCTCGGTGATCACTCATTTTATGCAAACATTATTACGCAATATCTCGTTTGATCCACATGCTCTTTTATATATATATAATTAAGGAACAACAAGCAACTACCACCATGGCGTGTTGAAGTAATATAATATGAAGTTCGCATGCACGGTTCTGTCATGCAAAGTCTCCTGTTTCCATCTTGATTTGAATCTCATATGCAAAGTCTCATGTTATCTTGAAGGTTGATCTGCGGCCTAAATTCTTTTAGACCCGACGATCAAATTCTTTTCTAGCGTGGTATGAGGGTCCCAATCGTCACCATAATCGCTCATTATTGTCTTCAGGCGACTCAACAACTTTTTTACTTGCTATTTATCTAGGTTTTCGCTTTCTTTAATCAAAAATTACGGGAAAAAGATAAAAAAGTCTTCTGCAACCAGTTCAGATCAGCAAAGTGTAGTCTAAATTTTTCCTTTACAACTTTTAATCGAGATTCAATTGATTGTTTCGGATTATTTTAAAATCGTTTTAAGCGATTCTTCGCCTAAAAGGAATTGGGTGCTAATTAGACTTTTAATCATAGAACTTATTGTCTTTTTTTTTTTTTTTTTTATATGTTGTGTTATATTTGTTCATTTCAATCTATTTCATCTATTCTCTCTATCTAGACGCAACCTAAACGCTAGTTGTGACATCCATGTTAAATATATAACGGATTTAATACTAGTGGAGACTGCACTACTCATGTGCGTCACGTTTCAGAGGTGGGAAAAGAGGCATGATGACAAGCTACATGATGAGAAAGCTTAAAAATACAGACCACAAGAGGTCATGGCGACTGGCGACACAATTTAATTAAGAAAATTCCCAGTAAGAGATGGATGAAAGACGGACAACGTAATCATGTGTTATCATTTGGTAGGGACGACAGAGATCATCATGAAAAAAAAAAAAGTGTGACAGGCCAGGCAACTTTCTGTGTGATGATTGCTGCCATATTTTATCTCACACGATTTTAGTTTTATAGACAAAGATGTCGTTTAGACTTAAAGATGAAATGGGTTAGATATGCGTTGAATTTATTTTTTAATATTATTATTATTTTAAAATTTAAAAAATATATATTTAAATTTAAAAAATATATATTTGAAATTTATATTTTATATGAAAAATTAAAAAAGTATAATAATAAAATAAAGATGAGTTGAGATGAATTTTGAATCTAAATAAAACCTAAAAGCCCAATTGTTATAGATGAAATAGTCTCAATTTATCTTAAATTTATTATTATATTTTTTTTATATTTTTATATAAAATATAAATTTCAATATAAATTTTTTAATTTTTAAGTTAATTTTTTTTTTAAAATTTCAAAATTATAATAATATTAAAAAATAAATTCAACTCAATTTATCTCATTCCCTCTCCACCTAATTTTAGATAGAACAAATTACATAAATTAATCCCGAACTGAGTCACAGAAAATTGCGTCAAAATCAGACAATTTAAACCATTATTAATCTTGTTTAAAAAAAAAACTCCACTGCGGGTCCCGGCCTGCCTGTGTTAGAGGCTGACTTGTAATAATTTATTTAATATATAGCCTGAAGAAATATTTCAATCTAATTTAAAGTAACTTAAATATTGTGCAACGGCGGGAGGAATTCCTGATCATGACCATCACCATTAAGCTGACAATTTAACAGAAAATAGCTATTGTACGCGGTAATTACCATACATATAAAGTTACAACAATAGACAGAAGCCTCCCATCTGAACACCAACTTTTCTTATTTTAATATTTAACGAAATCACTGTTCCCATCCCTTTCCCACCTTAGTTTCTTTTTAAGAGAGAGAGAGAGAGAGAGGAAAGCAATAGCAATATGTTATAATTTGAATTTTAAAAAGGTCGTGATTCAACGATGATAATGATGTAGTTTAGGGGCCGGGTGGGGCGGAGTAACTATTAAGATCGGAAGGGAGGGTAATGTTTCAAATTTTGAAATCAGTACTAAACAATTAGAAAAAAAGAAAAAGAAAAAGAAATAGGGTTTTTAAGGGTAGGTGAGAACTGGGGAATAAGGTTGCAACTTTAGGACACCGAGGCCACGTGGGAGGTCTGCGTCGAACCAACAGTATCATATCCATTATCCCTCAAAGTCCTTATATCGCCCAACTCTCTCTGATCATCATATTGGATATTCACACGCAGATCACATCACAGAGAGAGAGAGAGAGAAAGAGAGAAAGAGAGAAGAATATCAGAGTTTTTTTTTTTTTTTTAATGATTTTACGTGGAAAAAGAAAAAGGAAGAAGCTTAGGTAAAGAGAAGAATCTCTCCCACATTTGAATAAGGACAAATGGAACAAATCGTTAGCTAAATACCACCTTTTATCTTATTATTTTAATTAATCATCACGATAAAGCTTACAACTTCAACTTCTCCCCCCTCCCCTCCCTCTCTCTCTCTCTCTCTCTCTCTCTCATAAAGCTTACAATTTTGGCTTTGGGAGATTCGACTTAACATCCTTAACTACGTACGTACGCACTCGCTCGCCATATACCCATTGCCACGATCTATCCTATGCCTCTTCCTATTTAGACCATTTTTAATAATATAGTTAATTTTTTTTTAAATATAACTAAAAAGGTCTAAAAAATACACTCCATTACACTTTTCAAAATAAAAAAAATTATAAAAATATAAACAATATTTATGTTATATATGACACAACACTATTTATCTTTTTTTTTTCTTCATTACAATGCGTCTTCAAGCTCTCGTCCTTTGTCTTCAACGTTCGATCCACCACTAGCTACATCGTCGACATCACCAACATCCCCTCACGTTGGTGACAAATCCTCGACAATTTCAATTTCATCAACAGATCGATCATCCCCCACGCATAGATCGAAAGGTGAACCTGGGTTTTAGATTCCATAGAATTCGTTTGACCCATCGCCGACCACCATTAACTACACCGTCGGCATCACCAGTATCGCCTATTCTCGACGACCAACCCCTGATGATTTCATCTTCGACAACTTGTCCGTTGTCTCCCCCATATACAATCTCTATTTTCGACAATTATAGTTTCGAACTTCATGCTTTTTTCATTTCAGATTTTTTTTTAATTTGTAAAATAAATATAACTAAAATAAAATATAAATATTTTAAAAGTCATAGAGAAAAAATAGAGATGTTAATAGATGATAAAATATATAAATGAGTAGTTAAAATAGAAAAAGTAAATTTTTGATAATATATTTTGAAGAAAAAATAATCATCATCTACCTCTAGTACAAAGATCCTCATTTCTTCAGTATTTGATGCTTATTTCTTGAGTAATATTAATATATATACATGACTATATGAATTTCATGTCGTTTTTATTTTATTTATATATATATGTAAAATATAATAAATTTATTTTATTATTTAATAATAATAAATATGCTATATTTTATATAATAAGAAATTAAAAGTAAAATGGTACTATATTGTATAAAAATTTTATTTTATTTTTTAAAAATAATTTGTACAATGTACTTACATATCTATTAAAAAGTACTGGACACGTGAAGAATGTCCTGGACTTTCTAGCTTAGCTAGTATCTCTTTAATTAATTAATTGCCATGCAAAGTTCAAACACGGAGGGGTCTTCGCCGTTGCAACAACGGACTTGTACTGGAAAACAAAAAAACAAATAAATGGACGACAAATATCAATGTTTTGACTTATGGGACTACGTGTTGTGTTTAATGTGCAATGCCTCGTGTTTTCACAGCTTTGAACATGTTGTAATTCTACATTAATTAATGTTCATGAGTACCAATTGTTTAAATATTGAAATAGAAAGAATATTTTTAAAAATATCTCAAATTAATATTTATATATACTTATAGTACCATCGAGTCAAATGCTATATATATATATATATAAATACATTTGAGTCAAATAAATTCTACAAAAAGGAATAAAATAAAATGAGTGATATGAATTATACACACTACTACTGTTTATATATTGAAACTATTTTCGGTTTGGTGGTTAATTAAACCAAACTTCTCATGATTTCAATTCATTGATGAAATATATATATATTTTAATTTTATATAAAATATTAAAGTCATCTTAGATCTCAACCCATTTCATATTATATTTTAGTCTTAAAAATTAAACACATTTCAATTTAAAAAAAAAATTCATTTAATAAAATATTATTATTATTATTTTTTAAATCAACTTAACTCATTCAATTGACGTCGAGATCCTTTGCCTAAAATTGCCTAGCCTACAAGGCTACAAATAAATCAGAACAAGTATCTGTCCTACCTGTAATACTACTATTACTATTACTGTTTGTATCATGTGTGTGAATGTGATCCTTTAATTTATGGATAATGGTATTTGAATCGATTATTATATTGATAATTAATCATTTTTAATTTTTAATTTTTTTTTGTTTTATAAAAATTCTGAGTGATTAAGTAAGTAAATATTATTAAGTTTATGTATTTTTTAGAAATAAAAATAATATTTAAAGATGTTAAAAAAATGAATAAAACTAAAACTAAAAAAAAAAAAAAAAAAATTGAAATGTACTGGGTCTATATGAAATTGATAGGAATCTTGGGTCCCTATATAGCAGCATCCTTAAGTTATTATTATTATTTTTATCCCCGTACATCCCTAAATTCATGCGTTCTATTTTATTTTGGTCCAGTTATTACTCGCACACAGTGCTTAGTCAACAAATTATCATCATAACCCTATTTAAATTTAACATAAAATTTACCAACACATTACGTTCTCTCCCGTGTAATTACATCAAATGCCATTATCTGCATGTCTTTTTCACACGACAATCCAATTTCATGGCTCCTTCGCGAAAATGGGGTTATAAATTGTAACAGTACCCCTCTGACGCAGCACATATATATAGCATAGGAATCTAAAAATGGAAACTCCATTTTCCAACACCAAGGAGGATTAAACAGAGAGGAGGGCCGAGGGGCAAGAGTGGAAATTAAAAAGGAGGTCCCAGTAGGGTTGGGCCCATGACGTTTTCCGTTACGAATCACCATCGTACCGTCTTTGCGATGACATATTGGCATTTGACCGAAGCAATACAGTTACAGTTGTGAGGTTGAGAGTGCATTTTGTTTAGAGTAAGGTAGGTTAGAAAATAAATATTATTTGAGAATATTTATTATATTTATAATCATTAAATTCAAGAATAAAAGAATTTATTTATTTAAATTACATAATAAATATAATAAATATTTTAAAATAATGAATGATGTCAAGATTTTCTCTTTTATTTAATGCCTGCATGCGCAAGTAGGAGCTTATAACGGCGTTATTAGCCGTCGTTTGCTATAAATACGGGCTCTTAGCACTCACTTTTTATTGAACCCTATATCTCTCTCAATATCAATATCTCTGTCTCTCTCCATCTCTTTCTGCTACGAGTGAGTTTGGGAGATTTTTTTTTATGGTTGCGTGAAGCAGAAGTCTGGTATATTCGTGTTTTCTTGGAGATCACTCGTAAGTTTTCTTGAAATGGGAAAGAAAGAGCAGAAGGATCAGAAAGACGACGACAGGGTTGAAGCTGTACTGGAACTTCTCAGAAAACAAGCCCCCCTTACAGTAAAGCAGGTGGGAGCTGCTTGTTTCTCTTTCTTACTATTACGTCTAATTTGAAACATGAATGAGCATCTCTATTTCAAAGATTTGTGTTACTGTTTCTCTCCTTCTCTCTCTTTCTCTCTGTGTATAGAAAGATCATTCTATAGAGAGGAAATAGTAGATAGCCTGTTCATCTAAAAGTATCTTTCTTCGTTAAATTCTTCAAGTACTTGAGATAGACAAGCTAATCATGGTTTTTTTTTTTTTCGGTTATGAGTTTGTCATGGATTTACAATACTACTTTACACTAATGTGTGGCACTATTGTTGACAGGAGAAGTTCTGCAACAAGGCTTGCGTAGAACGGTTTCTGAAAGCAAAAGGAGATAATGTAAAGAAAGCTGCGAAGAACTTAAGAGCTTGCCTTTCCTGGAGAGATGGTATTGGCACAGGTAAACAAACGACCTTGCGGCCTTGATCAGTTGATCTTCTCCTCCTTCCTCCTAAAAAGCTATTCCCACCCGTCTTTACAACCAGCCTTTTTGTTGCCGGTTTCTTTTCTTTTTGTCTCAATGAGCATTTTAAGAATCTTGCTTTTTCACTTTGAATTAAACGTTAAAGTTAAATCCCCCGTAATGATTAAAGTCACTTGTTCAAAACACAAAAAAGAAATAAATATATAATAATTCAAATTTGAAGTAAGTCTATGGTTGTTTTTTTAATTCTTCTGATCTGTTGGCTTGTTTCATTTTGGATATAGATCACTTGATAGCGGATGAATTCTCAGCTGAGATCGCAGAAGGCGTTGCTTATGTGGCCGGTCATGATGAAGAATCCAGACCTATTTTGGTAACTCACCAATTACTTGCTCCATGTTTTTTTTTTTTGGTTGAAAATGCAATAAGATGGTGAGTCGAGATCGGAATCAGAAAATATTCTTCTACCTTTGTTACAGATTTTCCGGATTAAGCAAGATTATCAGAAATTCCATTCTCAAAAACTGTGAGTATCCAGACATGAAACTGGAAGTTTTTGTCGTAAATGTTGTCACGTCAAGCACTCTCACAATATTACTCATGATAAGAAATCTTCTTTCTGGTTAATTTTGATCCTTCTAGGTTTACTCGTTTGCTGGTGTTTACGCTGGAGGTTGCCATCCAAACCATGCCAAAAAACGTCGAGCACTTCGTTCTTCTTCTCGACGCGAGTAAGTTGACTCAGAATAACTACACCATCCTTCTGAAGTTCGTATAGGTTCGAAATTGATGTCTAGTTTTAGCCAATTTAGAATATTTGACCTCAAATCTGTACGCATGCTACTGTGCGTGGCAGCCTAGTCAATGGTTCCAGGCACGCCACCATGTCGGAGCACCGGCAGGGTCTGAGATATTCTCAAGAAAGTGTCTGGAGTGGCCCTGAACTGTCATGGTCGAGGTCCGAGTATTGGGTCGGCAGTGTAGGGGTATTATAGGGAATTGGAGCTTGTACTCTCCTAGATTTGGTCAATTTTGAAAGCTTTAGCTTCCTTAAATAAATGATCTCCCGCAGAAATACCCAGGATTCTACTTTTTGCTTTGCCAGTACAAGTAATTAAAAAAAAAAAAAAAGTTTTTTGTTTTTTTAATTTTAATTTCATATTTGAGCAAATCTTATTTAAGGGATATATAAGCATCGAGCTTACTTTGAAAGCATGATGCATTGCAGGCTTTTTCAGGTCTGCATCGGGTTTTATGAATTTATTGCTGGCTACACTGAAAATTGTGGCAGATTACTACCCAGGCAGGCTGCACAAGGCTTTTGTCATTGATCCTCCTTCTCTATTCTCTTATATATGGAAGGTAAAAGTGTTTAAAGTTTAAACCCATGTCCTGTTCCATGGAGTCAAGTTTTTACCATTAATATTACCGTTGAATTTGGATTGTTTCTAATTACTCCTTGAGTGGACCACCTTTATATAACGAGAAATATTTAAATTATAAAGAAATTGTATAAAAGTCTATTTATAAACGGATAGAGATTGATGCAGTACACATCAAATTATAAAATTATAATTTTTATTAAAAAATATATCTAATAGATTATATGAAATCTTAACAATGTATGAACTTATATTTATGTACTCTCTTTATATATATGCCACACTTCTCTTATATGATTGCTCTTTAGTTTTCTAAGTACTTTAAGCCACCATTGTATCATCCTTATAAGTCAATTCTTAAACAGCACGTTTCACATTCCTTTTCTGGGTTTCGTCAATCCTGCCATAAATTATTGAACCCAAATTTTAAAATTCATATTTCAGTTGGTAAACTAGTTGAAATTTAGCTGAATTGTTAAGGTTTTTCTTATCTTCGATCAAAAGTCAATTTTCTAGATTAGATGTGGTCGGCTGACATTTTGTTCTTTCCAGCATTGAAAATGCAGAAGATTTCTGATCATAACATCATATATTTTCAAATTGAGTGGAAAATTGATAAGGAGTTGAGTAAAATGTTGACCATCTATTTAATCTGTTGATGCAGGGTGCTAGGCCATTCGTTGAGTTATCAACGGCCACGATTGTTGTATCATCCCTAGATTTTGAAGAATCACTAGACTTCAACGATTTCTCAACCTACCCAGGACCACGAGCATCGTCCCTTCGGTTTGACCCTTCGTCTTTGAAATCAACGGCCAAGATCGGCTCATGCTCATCCTCCCGCTTCTCGTTCACGGTCTCGCACCACTTGGACTCGCTGAAACCTTGGTACCTAAGCTTAACTGACACGTCAGCTTCGAAAGTAGGTCCCACGACTCCCTCTTCTTTGGGCCCTGCACTAATATCCCCAGTCAACGCTCGATCCTTCTCGTTCGCATCACCGGCAGCGAGAACTCCACCTGCGAGCATCTACGGTGGAAGCAACATGAGTAGGCCAACGAGGAAATCTCTGTTCCCTTCAACGCCGTTGCCACAGCGTACCACCAACGGAGAGCCTAGCAAAATTTCCCACCCTCGTACCCCACGACCCTCGTTCCTCCAATCACCGGCCATGTTTTTCCGCAAGGAGTGCCACGTCAGCCGTAACGACAGGTCACGGGAGTCGTTCTTGCCATTCTTGAAGTTCTACAGGAGGCCATACGATGAGATGATTTACAGGTCAAAGATGAGGCCCCCACTTGGGGGACTAATATCCATCGTTTCTCCCCACCTAAGGCGCCGCCACGTGTCCGTATCGCAACGGTTCTGATCGAGCATGCAGGAACCCGAGAAAAAGGGGAAAAGAAGTACATAATGAATTAACAATTAATCTCCATGACACTACTGCTAATAATTTGATTAATTATTTCTGCCTTCAACTTCGAGGAAAAAAGAAAGAAAAGTCACAACGACGACGACGTGCTAGGTGGGGTGTGAGAAGGCGTGCACCATGTCCTATTTTGAGGTTTGTGGCTTCACAAAGTCTACGTTTTGGGGGCAAAAACATCATAATGCATGGGAACAAGACAGCGTGGTCGAGACGGAGAACATTTTGCTTTGGAAATCATATGGTGGGAAATACAACTGTACTAGAAGCACCAAAGAGTTGAAAGGAAGGCCTCTGTTTCGATTCAAAATTGATATATAAATCTTATTTTTTTTGTTGTTTGTGAAAACGAGAGTTTTTCTTTTAGGTAATAGAATCTTTTAAGACTTATATCACTTGGTTGGTTGGACTTTGTTTATAATAATAATAATAAATAACTCAGATAATTTGAAAACTTTCATTTTGTAGCGTTGCTCTTGTACTATTTTCCTGATATCTCATATTTTAATTTGTTGGTTTCGACGTTGTAGCAGAGTTTTAGTAGGAATATGTGTCGGGTTTTGTTGTTTGAGAAGTCAAAATGGAGTCTCTACAATTTATATTATTCTAAGAATACGATAAAAATATAACACTAGTGTTGCATTATGCATAACATTGGAAATTGAAATTGACATGATACTATACAGATCGACACTGGTAGCTTGTAGACACAGATACATCTGGTTCTGAGGATGGTGTTTTGTCGTGAAGCTGGTGTCGTTTAGGCATCAAGGTTCTTCTACTTAAGTAGTGACGTAAGAGATTTGGGATCCTTCCATTTGGAGTCTAGGGTTTCACCACTTCCGAGCTTGGGCCTTGTATTTTACCCTCAGAAGTTCAGAGTGTAGGGTTCATTCAGCAGGCAGTGTTATGTACTGCTATAATATACTGTTTAAGAGTTTGGAGTTTATTCTTTGTTGTTTGTGAGTCTGAAAGTGTACTTTTCATTGTTTTTTTTTGGAGTACCTCTTTCAGGTGAATATGGACAAGGGGTTTTGATGATGACAAAGGCTGGGATTTGACATAAGCATCCCCCCAACTACAGTTCTCTTGTACATAGAATACATGGCATCCACACCTATCCCAATGTGAAACTCCTAGAACACCATCCGTCGGATGGCAAAGTTTAATCGTTTTGAACTAAAAATGTCATATTTCTTAATTTTTATACTCCAAAATGGGGAAAAAAAATGTTGTCTTCAACGCCATAATTGGTATACTTTAGTAAGGTTAATTTGGGGTTAAAAGTACCATGGTTGTGTTAGAACTGTATTAGGTTTTGGTTCTCGTCGAACATAGCAAATATGCAGGCCTCCAAATTCAAGTCTGCCCTTCTCGGAGTGCCTCTCAAACACATCACATGCTTCTTTGGGTTGGTGTTGTCGATGTTGGCATTATCAATGTTTGTATAAGGCTCATCGCCCTCAGTAGGCCAGCCGGTTTCAGACACCACAATTTTGACATCCTCGCCCACCGCTCTTACCATCGCCGCTACAAAAGCATCTGCCGTAGCATCAAAGTGGTTGTTGTAACTTGTACTTGTAACCACCATGATCTATAACTTTGGTGGTTCAGATTGAAACAGAGCATATAGTCCGATGATGTATGGGTTGGGTCAGAGACAAGGGCAAAGTAGGGGGCACATTGATCTGAAGTGGAGACCCTTATGATAAATAAAATCTTTTGACACTTCGTCCATGATGTTGGAATTCTTTTCATCTATAATGTTAATGATAATACAACTATCAATTATGTTACTATAGGGACCTTCTTCATCTAGTGACTACCTATGAATCCTAAAAACACATGATCAACATGTACTTAGATCAAATCGGCCCAACTACATTAGTGGAGAAAAGCTCCCAACAAATACAAAAGACACAAAATGATAAAAAAAAAATAAAAAATTGTTGTGTTTGAATGTTGAGGTGATCTCAAATGATTTAAGTTGATATGTGAATAGTCGTATTTTGTAGATCCCATTAAGATGCTTTTTAATGTAAATAGATTGAAATATGTGTTAGAATGTATGAAATAAGTTGAGATATGTTTTAACTTCTTAATGAACAGTGAAAAAATGGTGGATCTCATCAAAGATTGGTTTAAGATGAGTTGAGGTATGCTCGACTCCAAACATAGCAAAAATTAACATTTGTGCTCAAGGATTTAAAAGAATGCAAATTGGAAAGGAAAAACAAAATTCTTGTGGGATTGTGGGAGTGGGCACCATAAGAACCCCCTTTTCTTGTTATAACTTATTTACATTGACTTGTGTGTTTGTCCTTGACAGTATTGTCTCTCATTCATGTATAGAAAGAACAGAAAGCAGAGTCTCTATAAGTACCCTTGTGGGACATGTCTCCCATTCACAATCCAGTTCTAACAAAAACTGGATCGGAGGTAAGTCTTATGCTGAAGGGCATGGCTCGGACAAAAGACATCTCTCATCGAATAAATCCAATTCTAACGGGACCGAAGCCAAACCATAAACTTAAAAATGCACTTTGAAAAATGACTGTCGCATTAACATTGCGAGAAAGCAGAAGTAGAAGATAATGGGGAAATAAATAAAAAAATGAATAAAGAGAGAGGTGCCCCGTTCTATATTCGCTATTATTGTCAAAATAACAAGTGAAAGAAAAATATCCTCATCATGAATCCCACTACGTAATGAGCTTTTCTTTCTTGTAAGAGTCCTTATGATGCGTCGAGTGCCTGTAAATGTTGACAGTTGTGCTTCAATAGAGCGGAGAAGGTTCTGAAGGATAATGAAAAGATTTTGCCAACTTATCTTCAATATATATTACCTTGACTTCTAACAAAAAATGAACAAACCAACAACTCTGCCATCAATGAACCGTAACTTATCTGGCTGTTCTTTACTAGAAGTCTAGCAAGCAAGTCCACATCTTTACATTAATTGCATATCTAATAATTTGATACTAGCTAAATGATAGAAAGGCCCTACTTTAATTTCTTTCTGTAATTGCAAAATAATGGCGTGAACTTTAAAATCAATCCGTTATTGTGACTTTCAGCAGCTAAAATTTTATACTTGTTAACCATCCAGATTCCAGTGTAGCATCATAGAGTAATAACAAAATGCCAACCACGAAACTATATTACACGAAGTGTAGCTGACACACAAATCATAACACGAACAAACTCGGCATAAAAGTAGCCAATTAAAAAGTACATGAAGTCCACATTTATTCAAGTATGTAAACCAAGTATAACCTTTCAACAGTTCTTACAGAATCGATATGTCCTGAAAAACCATAGCAACTTAAGTTGTAATGAAACTGAACATTTACATCTCACCGCTATATCTTCTTCTGAACTGTAACTAAGTTCAGTTTAGACCCAAAAGTTCTGTGCAGAGCTTCTGCACACCAGCCATGCCCATCATCGACTGTTGGCATCCTAACTTCCATGACAGGAACAGCAGGCTGTTGAGATCCTGGCACCACAACCCCAGCCAGTACTCTCAGCACATCTGAGGCATCAATGTCCATGCACACATTTATATCTGGAACTCCCTTGGGAGCTGTAGGAATACCCACGAGCTTGAAATATCCCAGAAGATGATTCTTTTCCACCTTTTCACCTTCACCTTCATATACAACAATCAACGCTTCAGTTTGATTATCATGAACAGTTGTGAAAGCTAACTCTCTCCTTGCTGGCATTGTAGTGTTTCTAGGTATAATGGGTACAAAACTGTTTCCATCGGCTTGAATCCCAATAGCAAGGGGTGTAACTTGAATAGTCAATAGGTCCAAACTTCCAAAGGGATCATTTATGCCTGAAGCCACTGCTCCTTCTAGTGCAGCCCCACAAACAGCAGCTTCCATTGGGTTTATCCCTTTGTAAAGCTCCTGTCTTTTACATGTAGTCATAAGAAGATTTTTTATCTTTGGAATAAATGAGCAACCTCCAACGGCAACTATGTCGGTGACATCGTCAGGTTCTATCTTGGCATCACGCAGGCATTGGGTTATGAGGCTCTCACACTTCTTGAACACCTCTCTGTTGACTTCCTGAAATTCCTCCCGGTTCACGACCTTACATATTTTTGTCCCGTTTCCCAGGTCAACATCAATTTGTACACTGGTCTCGCAGGAGAGCTTGTGGATTGCATCCTGGGTTGCTACTCGAAGCAAGCCCATTGATTTGATCTCATTGATCCCATGGTTTGATAAGATGACCTCTGAATCAGGCAACAAATGTCGCATCATATTCTGAAGAATGTCCTCTCCTCCTATAGCACTTCCTGCCAGAGCTTTTATTTGCGAAACTCCACCAGCTGAAGCGCTAACGGCAACATCAGAATAGCCAGCACCCATATTAAATATGAGTGCAATCTTCTCGCATCCACTTCCCATATTCTCATGTATTGTCTGTTGCTGCTGCTGTGCATATAACAGTGCCACAGCTGTAGGTTCAGGCATCAGTCTTAGGACATGAAGGCCAGCCATGGCACAGGCTCTTTCGATACGGGTCACCTGGAAGCGACTAAATGAAACTGGAATGGTGAGAACAACATTTCTTACGGGCCGCTTTAATGCAATCTCAGCCATTGCTCTTAATTCCACCAGAAATATTGCCAAGACTTCTTCAGGAGTAGTGGATCTCCAGACATTGTTAACCAAGGCTGCAATGAAAGGGCGGACGCCAATGTCCAATGTTTGTACCAAAAACGGAAGGCTTTTGCTCGCATGAACAACTGGATCAGTATCAACTCTTCCAATTAAGCGTTTCATGTTGAAGATTGAAGCTCCAGATAACATTTCAAGCTCATGGGTGTGTTGATTACTGACTCCCCCTGAAGGGACATCATCTTTGAAAGTTACATATGATCGCATGACCTTTTGGTTTCTAGTGTTTTTAAGAAGCTCTACTTGGGAGCCATTCCAGACTCCAACACTACATTGTGAAGTGCCGATATCAATTCCTATTGCAATTTCTGGAAGAGCAGAAGATGATTTCTCCTCTCCTGTGGTTTCACTATCTGATGCTACGGTGTATTCTGGTTCAGCCATTCCTGCATTTTGACAAATTTCAGAAGGGCTGAACATATCACTCAGACATTTGAGGGAACAAAGTAGTCAATGGACAACCATTGCAGACATAGCTATATGGGAATATAAATGACAGACCATGAGAAATATCAGATTCTTCATCTGATGTAAGGAAACAAAACTAGCCATACGACATTAAAACTTATTTAAATAGAATTAGATGGGAGGGAAAATAGAGGGATGACTAAACTTTGCCAGGCTTTGCAATCAAGGAAGAGAGACTTTCTGGAAAAAAGTTACAAAAGAGGTGGCACTAGGAAGAAAAGGCTTGGGATAGATACTGTGTCCTAACAACAAGATAGATATTCAATGTAGTAGAAATAATATTGTCAGCATGTTCTTTTGAGTGTAATCTGCACCAACAGAAAAAATCCTAATATTGAACCGTTTTGACTTTATCTTTCTTTAGGAGCCACCAATAACCTTCCACGTTAGTTGCAATGAATCACAACATTCTCAAATAGAAACATGAATTGAGCAAAGAACAAATGCTTTTTTAACCTTATATGAGTGCCTACAAACTCAATTCACACGCTGAACAATGTTGATTCTGTCTAGAAACAGTTGTCTCCTCAAAAAGCAGTATTCCACCTGATGACAATATATTGGATTCCTTTATCAGCTGAGTGCGGTATAGATTGGTGATCAAACTCCTCACAAGAGGCCAATTTATTGGTGACTTCCAATTAACAAGAATTTTCAACAAAAGTTAACATGAAGCCTCAAAACAAATGCAATATATGGTCTTATGGAGTGAGAGAATGAGCATTAAACTATTGTTGCAATATGCACGCAACCATGAGTGGGAAACTCCCACGTTGGGTGACAGCCAAAACCAGGCTCAAACTATTGGTTGGTTATTCCAACATGATGGCCCCATTAAACATGATTAATTAGGCAAGGTCTTCTTTTTTCTCTGCTAGGCTTTCCTAGTGCTGTGTTTCAATGGCTGCCGTCAAGGGTCTTGGCCCCTTGATGTTGGCAGGAAGATCTCAGTCTTTTGCTTATCTCGTTACGCAGTCTCCTCAGGCCATTATTGAGGGGATTGTTCCTTTTAGGCAGCTGAAAGTTTTGGAAGGTGAGGTTTTCGTTCATTTTTCAAAGGAAAAATTGTATAAATCTGCTGAGCCTTTCAGTTTGTTGTAGTTTTGCAGTTCTTGAGGCGGAGGCCATCGCTAAATAGGACCAGAGCTTTTATTCATGGGCGGTGGGGTTTGCTGAATCATCTCGTGGTGTTTGCAATGCGGTAATCTAGGAATTTGTTTGTTAGGTTTTCGAATGAGGATGACTTCCTTAAAACTATGACGAGGGAGAGTTGTGATGTTGAAGATCCTACACCACCAGTATATGGTTGACAATAGCTGGGATGTAGTCTTCTTGATCTAGCTCGTGGGAAGGGAGTTTACATATAGGATTTCGTCTAACATATGACGAAAGAAGGCTTTGATGTCTTCATTTGGTTGGGTAACACGGATGGTGAGTTCACAACTCAGAGTGCTTGAGATTTTGTTCCAGTAGTGGCTCAAAAAAACATGAAAGGACATTTTGATTTTCATGCTTACTTTTTCCTAGAGTAATGCTACATACAAATAATGTTGCGCACCAATATATTCCTATTGGTTAGTCATATATTTTATTTTAAAATATAAATTTTTGACCAATCACATTAGGTGGGTGCACATATTAGTGTACAAAATTAGCTACAACCAGATTTTTCCATCTTTTCCTAAACATGACATTTTTGCTAGAGTCACGAAAAAATACGGTATGTTCATGCTTATTTCTTCCTAAACATGACATTGATTTTAACCGCAGTAGTTATGAGAACTAGTTATGCCCAGAAATGAATTGAGTCACATTGATTGCAGGTTCCTTGAATTAGAGACAGCTAAAAGCACCAAATTCTTAAGTTATTAATGTGGAGCTGTAACCTAATAGCCTATAGGACAAGACCAACTTCTTCACAACTAAGGTTTGGACTTAATGATGTTTATTTTCAATTTTCAGGATGATGATGTCTTCGGGTAATTTCTAGCAATCACAGTTCTTAAGCCGCACTCAAGCTGAAGAGGTAATGAATTAGCATTAAGTAACAAACCCCAACCCTTCTACAACATTAAAACCTCTAAGGTCTAAATGGCTTTCTAGAGTAACGAATTGTAAAAATAAAGCCCGCATAGGTCTTCCCACAAACACCTTCAAGGTCTTTCAACTCCTAATCAATTGATGTGAAACCCACAAGACCACACGCAGAAGCATAACACTAAAACAGAACCGACCCATTTCTTCATGAGAGTAATGCTATCGAGTAGAAATAAACTACAATATCAAAACAGAGCGTAAAAGAAGGATCCTTCCATACCAAGAAGGAAGCATGTCGGAGAAAAGAGATACTAGCCGTGGGAGTCCCTAATAGCAAAGCAAAATGAGACAAAAAAAGGAAATGAGGTACTTACTGCGCGCTCTGAAAAAGAAAATGAGAAGAGCTCTTGAGAAAAGATGGGGGAATTGGATTGGAAGTTGCGAGACACCGCGTGCTTGAAGACTTTAAGAGATTGCTCAGGAACTAAATAGGAAAGGCGCTCAACTTTCAGCTTTCTAGAGTTTGCTGGAGAGAGTGGGAAAATAGTGAGCTTTATTTTGTATGGAAGTGAAAATAGCAATATGATTATATGTGGAGCACTCACAAATTATTTTGTGCTCTATGATTTAATTTCAGAAGTACAGCCGTCCGATTAAATTAATACCAGGTCTCACAAATTATGATGTGAGGTCAGATATGCATCATAGGAGTCGCCACGATCCGAAACCACGTACATCACAACATTGTTTGGGTACCCGCCAGAAGTGTCGAGAAGATGAACCCAGAAATGCGTGGCGGGCTGGTGATGAAACCTTGTACTGACAGATGTCACCGTGCAGTGACACTGACACAAGTCAGCTATTTGGGCTCGGGGTGACTGTCTCGGGTCCGTTTCTTTCCGGTCTTTATATGGTGGGCTTGGCTTAGTTTCTCTTTCACTACCCATATTCGGCTGAAAAGACAAAAGGCGTAGCCTTTTAGCGACGTAGCCCAATAATATATGAAAGTGAAACAAAATAGAATAAAAAACAAATTAAGTCTTTCTTTTCGTGGTGAATATGAATTTGTGAATATGTTTGAAGAATATAATGAATATGATGGAACACAATGATCATTTAAAAGTTCAACAATGATCTTAAAATTGAGTTTACTGGAAATAATTTGAATAATTTAATCCAGTTGAAACATGACTGCCCTCAGGTTTGAGTATGAGGGGCTCGAGTGACACTGTAGATTGGCCCAACCCAAATTCCCCGCGATCAAAAAGTGCTTTAAGGCCCAAATCGAACAGATATAGATTGGCCCGCACTCGGCGATACATTTCCTTCTCCAGGTCATTAATTGATGCTAAATATACTATTGGACTCACTCGAACATCCAGTCCTATGTGGAATACCTTTTTTTTTTTTTGAAGAGGCCTATGTGGAAGACCTAGTTGGCCCAACTGATTGCATCTAAATTTCAAGATTAGTATAGTCTACTAGTGTAGGGCTGGCACATATGCCCAAGTGTTGTATATATATTATATTTCTTTATTATGAATTTATTTATAAAATTATTTATTTTCCACATTTAAAACTTTAAAAGGTAGGAATGGAAATAAAATTTTGTCTCTACATTTTTGTATAGAAATATTATTTTAGTATTTTCTATTCGAATTTCTACAACTTTATGCAAAATTGTAAAAAAATTCTATTAATATTAATATTAATAGTATTAATAAATTTTACTAAGTAACAATATACTAAATATATAATTAATTCACTAAAGATGTAGATATATTGATATTATTAATAAAATATGTTTTCTTCTTTAAAGAAAAGCATATCTATATTCATAAAACTATTATTATTAATTTTAAAAACTATAGTTAATTTTATCATCTCCAAAATAAGTAAATAATGCATTAATTTTAAAATTAATATTTAGAAATAAAAATATTTAATAATATAATTAGAATTTAGAATAGATTTTTTATGATTGGAATTACACCATGTGTAACATTCAAACTGATATTTCTAAAAAACAAATTTTGTTATTATTTAGAAATTAGCAATTTAATTCAATATTTAGAAGTTCAACACTTACAGTAGGAACAAATAAAATACAACCCAACATTAAATCTATTTTCTAAACATTTTCATCTGATTCCTATGAGCGAAATTAAACCATATGCAAAATTAAATTACTTGCCATGCACGTGTGCCAAATTGTGAAAATATAAAAAATAAAAATAAGAGTGAAAGCAAAATAAGAAAGGGAAATCATACAAAAATAAAATAAGTCATGGATTTATATATTTTAAAGCAAACTCAATATAAAGTTAACAAAAAATGATGGGAAATGTTAGAAATTATCCACACTCAAAATACTTTCTCTCACATGAACAATGCATGATACTGTTCATATACTATTCATGTGAGGGGAGTATCTTGAGTGTGAATACTTCCCATTATTTTTCAAAAATGATATATTTATACCTATCAGTATTAATGTAATTATACAAGTAAGCAACTCTCGTCTTCACATTTAAAAAAAAAAAATCATTAAACAGATAAAGTTGTACTGAGTGAAAAAACTTAAATAGATTGTGTTTTAATAGCCAAGTCCAAAAACACAATACATTTTTTTCTCATTTGAAACCCAAAAGAAAAGAGAAAAATCAACCAAATTCATCCAAGTCCAGAATAAAATATTGAGCACAACATCCCTCCTATCATAAATATAAGCAGCATCGTTTTCAACACAAGTTAGCCCAATCCCAAATTCAAAATGGTATCATTTGCATAAAAACAAACCCTAATTAAACCAACCTAATAAATTCATTGTTACACTTTATGTTCGGCTCATTTTGCCTCCCCTCTCTTTTGGCCCTATCCCCTTTGTTTGCCTCATTTATGTAGCTTCTCTCTCTTATCTTCCAAAGCCTTCTCTCTCTCTCTCTTTCAGTTTATGAAGCCCTAAGAAGGTCTTCCTCTCTCGGTCTATCTCTCACTCAATGAAGTCCCAAGAAGAAGGTCTCTCTCTCACCCGCTGAAGTTCCAAGAAGAAGGTCTCACTCTCTTGGTCTATCTTACTTGATGAAGCCCCAAGAAGAAGCTATCTCTCTCTCTCTCTCTCTCTCTCTCGTTTGAGGCCGTAAATGTGTCGGTGCGAGATTCAGAGAGTCGACATATTCATGGCTTTGGTGAACATCCCTTATGTGTGGTGGGGCTCATGATCGAATTTAGATAGTTTTGGTGACTGTCATTATAGATCTGAGAATATGTAGTGGCATGATTGTTTGCATATATTTTCTTTTTTAGTTTGTTTTGATTTAACAAATTAAACCATGCATTACACATGCATTACAGATTTTACACATGCATGACAGATATGTTGTTGCATATATATATATATATATATATATTGTTTGTAAATCTACACATGTATGGATGGATTTGGTTTGATTTGATTTATAATGACTACTATTTTTAACTAAACTTGTAGAAATGTAAAGATCTTGGAGATTGTTTTTAGATTTTGTTTTTTTCTCATGGAAGTGTGTATGATCCATTTAATCATATTGTACTAATTTATACATGTTGGATTGAGATAGAAAAGAAGAAAAGCATACTCAGTTCGACGATGGAGAACAACACATTACATCATTATCATTGTAAAAGCAAGGGAAAAATAGGAAATAAAATACTGTAAAAGTAGGTGTAATAACGAAAAAGCAAGAGTAACAAACATATAAATCAGGGTTAAAGTTGGAATACAACTTAAAAATAAGGGCGAATTGGGTAGACAAAAAAGGGCAAATTGGACAGACCAAATTGTTATTGTTCACTCCGTATTGCGGCTTTTGATATAAAATGATATAAGATCTCATCATTGAGAAAACCAACATCAACGAGAGATTTAGGGCCATGCCAGAAATTGGGCTATAGTTGAGAGAGAGTCCATACGTCGAAAATGTAAGTCCAAAAAAAGGAGGGCTTTGACCACGTCTACTTTGCATATTGTGGTCATTGAAATCTGTCATTAAATTTTATTACGAATCTATAATCCGCGTAATGCGTGGATTGTTGTGTATATTGTATATGAGAGAGAGATCTAGAGAGAGATAAAATTTTTTAGTGGAGAAATTCAAAATTGTTTATAAGGAGTTTATTTTGACGAAACAATATAGATGTTGAAATAGTGCCTTTGGGTATAATTTTGAATCAGTTTATATATTTATATGTAAGAAAATAAATGAAACTTAAATTTTACAACAATTTATATTGAAACATTATTTTTAAAAGGATTATCGCTCCTTAAACATTACATTTCAAGGTTTAATAGTGGATAAATCCAAAACGGCTTAAGGGATGGTTTATTTTGACAAAATAATATAAAGGTTAGTACATTTGGATGGAGTTTTGAATTGATTTATATCTTTATATGTAAGAAAAAAAAATTTTAAAAATCACAACAATTTATAAAGAAACATTGCTTTTAAAAGCATTACCGTTCCATAAACAAAACACTTGAAGATTTTATTTTTTTATTTAAATTATTGTCAATAGCAGCCTACTTTTATAGGTAGAATGTAGGGCTGTACAAAATTTCAAAGGTTTCGATTCTAGTCAACCTCCGCTTCACCTCCACCTCAGACGGAGTCAGAGTTTTTGGAGTTCAGAGCGGAGTTTGGGGCTTTGAACTCCGACTTAAAAAAAAAACAGATGCAAAACAATTTTTTTTAAAGCAACTAAATGACATCATTCCATTGCAAGTAGAACGGCGTCGTTTAGTTCCTCTTGATCTTTTCTCCCTTCTTTCCTTTCTCCCGCTCCTATTCTATGAGTCACCTATTTCCTTCCAGTTTGTGAGGCCCTTCTCAGTTCTCAGTTCTCCCCCTCCCTCGTCATCGACTCGTGTGACCGTGTCTCGTTGTGTCGTCTTCGATTGTCTTGCCGTCGCCAGCTTCGACTAGTAAGTCCAACTCCTTGACTCCATATAAATTTTATATAACTTTAATTAGTTTTCAAATTTAGGGTTTTGGTTTTGGGGAATAATAAACAATATATAAACATTTAACATTAGATAGTGAAATGGTTGTAGTGATTATTGAGTATGAGGAAATGTTGTAGAATAGTAGTGAATCTAATGATTCAATGAATTCAATTGGCAATATCACTTGAATTAGACAGTGAAATCTAGGTGTTTGTTGAAATGTCACTGAAAAAATTTGAGAATTAGTTAAGGCCATTTCCACTTATAGTTAAAAAACTATCATGACCATTTTTAAAACTCTTTCATATATACTTGAAGGACATGTTAATATTGGTAATTATATCCACTTACTAGAAATTTTCTTCTAGTTTAGGAATCCAGAATAGCAAAGTTGCAATGAATTTGGAGCTTTATGGCTTTTACTCGATGCGTTAGCCATACTTCCTACATGATTCATAAATAAGTGTATTCCTTTAATGACCCACAAATGTATATAAATGTTCCAATTCATTTATATCCATTTACTAGAAACTTTCTTCTAGTTTAGGAATCCAGAATAGCAAAGTTGCAATAAATTTGGAGCTTTATGGCTCTTTCTCGATGCGTTAGCCATACTTCCTACATGATTCATAAATAAGTGTATTCCTTTAGTGACCCACAAATGTATATAAATGTTTCAATTCATGTATGAATTGAAGGTACCCTATCAAATTTTGATTGTAGAGCGCTTCAACCCTTGTAATATGACCTTTCTTCATTCTCCTCGGATGCATAATCCGGTCTGCTTACAAACACTTTTCTTTTGTTATTTATGCAAGTAACCAATATACTGGCAAGGAACTTGTAGATAGATGAAAAACTAGTTATTTTGGAGAAAAGAACCCAACTTTATTGGGGATTAGCGATCCCTATCTGAGCTTTTGTTTGGTGGTGCCTAGAATTACGTCTTGTCATGAGCAGTGCTTATTCCTTAAATCATGACTACCCAAATTGCGACTCTTAACAACCAAGTCATAACCCCCACAAACCAAATATAAGGTAAGCAATAATAGAAGAAGTATACCCCCAAATTTAATGCTTTATGCCTTGACTTACTTGCATAGTTTAGCAATGCTACTATACACTTGCTTTGATTGAATCATCTCACTATTCCATTATATGTAAAGCTACTTTTGATACTTTTATAAAACTTGTTTCTATTTTTTTGCATATCAAGAATGCATACGACTTACCTATCAATAAAACTTGTTTCAGTTTTACTAACAAAGTGGCTGTCCTTTATCCGTAGTTGGTACCTCCTCACACTCAAGGCCACTATGCTTGAATCATCTCACTATTCCCCTATATGTAAAGCCACTTTGATACTTCTATAAAACCTATTTTTATTTTTTATTTTTGCATATCAAGAATGCTTATGACTTACCTATCAATAAAATCTGTTTCATTTTTACTAACAAAGTGGTCATCCTTCATCCGCAGCTGGTACTCCTCGCACTTAAGGCCACTGAGCTAGTGGTCGACATCTCCCTTAGATGACCTGAACCTAGACAATGATTTGCGTCCAGGCCATTTTATTATGCAGCAGTATCATGAGCTCATTGCAACAAGGAATATTATCCAATGTACTTCTGAGGCTAAATGATATTTTATGGAAACTGTCAAGACACATAATGTTGTATTTCAGTTATTAACTTGGTGGAATGTTAATTCTGCCAAGTTTCCAATACTCTTCTGTATTGCTTGAGATGTTCTAGCCATTCGTATCACTACGGTTGCTTTTGAGTTGGTAATTAGTACTAGAGGTCGAGTTTTGAATGCTTATCGGAGTTCATTGTCACTGTCAACCATGGGGCCCTCATTTGCACATAAAAGTGGATAAGTGATATGCCCATTGGACTAGATATCGTTGGTATTGATGCTGAGATCAATATGATTGAATCAGGTAACCTTATTTTACTTGTTTTCTTGTTATTAAAATTTATTCAAATAACTATTTAATTATTTTAATGATTATTTGATTATTTGTATGATTTTGTAAATATATTAACTTCTTCTTTTTATGATTTCATATATCTAATTGTGAACTCTAACATAATTGTCGATGATTGATAGTTTGAGAGGGGCACCTCTTGAGAGTTGAGATGTAGTTGATGAGTATGGATAATCCCCTTTAATATTTATCGGTGAGAAATGATAATCAAATTCTACTTTTAGCGTATTCAATTTTCTTCTATCAATCTTTTCCTTTTATTGATTGCAACTTTCTATTTTAATTTCAGACATCACTATTGAAAATTTGAAACTGATTCGTGGTGCAAATGATGTTTTATCCTTTATGTAGTTATCTTAATAGTCTTAGTCAGTGCTCTGTGTTATAAAAAATAGACTATTATAACTTATGGGCCTTCTATATTCATGTAGTTGGACTGTTTTATAACTTCACTTTGAAAAATGGATTGTTTTATAACCTTGACGAACCCCCGACAGCCTTAAACCCGAATGGGTCCGTCTGATGGGGTGGGTGGTGTCAGAGTTGGAGCATAGGCCTAGTATTAGAATGCCACGTCAGAGTTATATAAGTATGCTTTTATATATAATATTAGATGAGGTTGCATAATTTTTCTCTTGCATAAACAAAATATTGAATATGGATGCATCCGATCACATGCAATGCAACTCCATGCATTAGTTTGTTGGACCGAAAGTAAAAGAAAAAGAAAGAGAGAAGGAAAGAAAAGACTGACTTGATAGTGTGTTGATCTTCATAAAGGCTGGATCGTTTAAACCCTTGGCCCATTTGGTTCTACAATTATGGGGTCCTATATTATTTGAAGGAACATTCTATTCTTAAGCCTTTTTTTTAACACTCCAACCATACCTTCCACCTCGGTAATACAAAATGACTAAAAAGGCCCTTCTACCAAATTAGTTTTTCAACCTACAATATGTGTTGGAGTATAGCATCTCAGATTGATAAAATGGAATTAAAATCTAAGGAAGAAAAATTAAAGGCAGAGACTTAGTCTATTTAGTTAGTTATATTACAGTTAGTCTCAGATGTAGCATAAATATTAGACTTTCTGTTGTATAATGCAATTTTCAATTTCATTCAATTCATTCAGTAATACAAGTTCTCAAGTTTCATTCTCCTTCCTCTGTTTGATCATCTTTACATGTCATCAAGTTCTTGACATGGTATCAGATTGAAAATCAAATTTGCTTCCGCAATCTTATTCTCTTTTTTGCTTCTCTGCTCGAGAATTTTCTCGAGAATCTTCTTAAAAAATTTTCCCTGCTTTTCTTCCATTTTTTTGGTAAAATGACAAAACAGAATTCTCGGCCTCCTGTAAATCCATCAGATGATTCTTCAGTCCATTCTATCTTCATCTTAGTGAAAATCTTGGAGCACTCTTGGTCTTAGAGGTATTCACGGGAGAAAACTACGTTGCTTGGAGTCGATCCATTACGATTGCATTAACTCTCAAGAACAAAGCTGCTTTCATCGATGGTTTAATTGTTCCTCCATTAGTCACAGACAAGGTTCTTTACACAACTTGGTTACGTGCTAATAATCTTGTTCTTTCTTGGCTGATGAACTCGATTTCTAAAGAAATTAGAAATAGTTTATTATATGTGGCATCTACTATTGATCTTTAGAATGAACTGAAGGTTAGATATTTGAGAAGTGATGGGCCTCAAGTATTCCATCTTGAAAAGTCCTTAAGTTGTATAACTCAAGATTTTTTGTCTATTATTGAGTATTTCAGTACCTTTAAGACTCTCTGGGATGAATATGTGAGTTACAGACCTTTTCCAACCTGCACTTGTGGAAGTATGTCTACATGTATCTGTGATCTTTTCAATTTTCTACTCTCTCGACAACAGTCTGATTATGTGCTAAAGTTTTTGGTTGGATTAAATGAGTCATACGCCTCTATTTGGAGTCAATTACTGCTTGTTGTTCCAGTACCAAGCATGGCAAAGGTTGTCTCTTTATTGCTGCAAGAAGAGAGTCAAAGACAGTTGTCAAACAATAATGATAATGAAACACATGCTTTGTTAGCAAAGCAGCCAAAGCAGTTCAAACCTTTTAAAGACAAGATGAAGAAGTCGACATTATACTGCACTCATTGTGGTTATAATGGCCATACAATTGATAAGTGTTTTTAATTGCATGGTTATCCTCTTGGATGGATTGGACCCAAGGGAAAAAGAAATCTTCCCTCATCTGCTCATGTTGCCATTTCAACCTTTGAGGTTTGCCTTACAAACAATAACGAGAACCAAAGGTTTTCTTTAACTTCTAAAGAATTTAATAAGTTTCTAGCACTTGCAAATTGTAATCAACCTTACCAGAATACAATTCAACCTACAACAGCTGTAAACCTAGTTACCACTCAATTTTCTGGTAATTCTTTTCCTCACTATTTTTCTGTTTCTGCCAAAATAAATTCTAATTTCTCTTAAATCTTAGATATTGGTGCAACAGATCAGATGATCTATTTACCTCTTTTATATTCCTCTACTCCTAAAACAATTACTAGTATGATAAACCTTCCAAATGGTCAAACTGTTCTAGCATCTCATATTGGGACATTGAGTATTTCTAACACATTACATTTAAATAATGTGTTGAATCCAAGATTTCAAATATCGTATCTACGTATAGATTTTAATGATAACAAATAAATTCAAATCTCAAACTTAAATGATTTACGCAATGGAGCGAAGCGCACATCAAACATAAAAGAACAAGTCTACAAATGAAACTCATAGATTATTTTTAGACATCTCTTGATCAAATTCAAAATTGGATTAAGGCTCCAAATTACTTTTTTTCTCTTATAAAATATCAAATTACTTTTTTTCATATATGCAAGACATCTTTAAATGTCTTAATTTTTAATATTATGTTTTTTATATGCGCATGACATCATCAAACAATATAATTTCAAAAATTATATTTTTTATATAAAAATTTGAATTTGTAAGATGATTGATTATCATATTTGACATGTGCATATTTTGTTTGAAAGTCTTGAAGGGTGGTTGTGTATTTTTTTTGACAAATGCAAAAAGTAGATAATTTTGTTTGAAAATTTTAAAGGGTGGTTATGTGTTTTTTTGACATATGCAAAAAGAATATGATTTAGTTTGAAAAATAAATCATGCTCATTTTGTCATGTATGAAAAGTAAAAGATTAGGTTTGATTTCTTTGAAAAATAAATGGAGTTGTCTTAGACAAATATAAAAAGAAAATGTTTTTATTTGAATTTTTTGAAAAGTGATTAGTATTCTTATTTGACATGTGAACATTTTCAAATTTGAACATGAAAACTCATTTGTCTATAAATAGCTCACTTGAGTTTTACAAAAATCATAACAGGAGCTTACACATCTATTGTTAAGTTTTGTATCATTCTTTCAAAACTCTCATTCTCTATTTTCTAAGTTTTGAGCCTTAATTTTTATTCTTTTTTAGAGAGATATAGGTTGCGCTATATTGTTTCTATCTCACTCATTGAGGAGTGTACTTTAATAGTCTACCCACTATCAACTCTTGTATCAGTAAGAGAATGCGTATAACTCTTGTGTATGTAGAATGTGTTTTACACAGGGAATAGTTGAATCACTAAGTGTGAGGTGATTGGAAGTGTAGAGGGTGTTCTATACGGATTCTTTGGAGTGGTGCTGCTCAAAAGTATAATAGGTTTCTATCTCCACCTAAAAGAGATTAACTAGTGAATTTGAGATTTTCAAGGGGTAACTTGAGGCGAGGACGTAGGCAGTGGAGCTGAATCTCGTAAAAATACTGAGTTTGCTTTTTCTTACCCTACTCTTTACATTTCTTACTATTTTATATTCTGTTTATATTTTATATTGTGTATTTGATTTATAAGTGTTAATTTTTATAATATAACCCAATTTACCTCCCTCTTGTGTTAGTCATCTGGGCAACATAATGTATTGTGTGTCCTTAGTTTTTCATTCAACCATTTATTTGTCTCTAAACTAACCAAAGAATCTAAACTTTTTCTATCTTTCTTTGGATCTTATTGCCTTTTACATGACCAATCATGAAGAAGGTGATTGAGATTGCATTTAGTAGATAAGGGCTATGTCATTTATCTCAAGTTTCCTATAATCAATTACAGTTTAATTCTCATTTCTTTGCTTCTGTTACTGCACGAAAATAGTTAAATCTCTGACATTACAGATTAGGACATGTATCAAATTCGAGATTATTTCTTAGACAATTAGACAATTCAATAGTTGTTGATTGTATTGATGTTTGTGAAGTCTGTCCTGTAGCAAAGCAGAAAAAATCTTTCTTTTCTTATTTCAAAAATTCATCTAATAAAATGTTTGATTTGATTTATTGTGATATATGGAGTCCTTTTGCTACTGTTTCATATTCTAGTTTTAGATACTTTTTAACT
This sequence comes from Platycarya strobilacea, assembly GCA_036898215.1. NCBI lineage: Eukaryota > Viridiplantae > Streptophyta > Magnoliopsida > Fagales > Juglandaceae > Platycarya > Platycarya strobilacea. The sequence continues at coordinate 39,689,593 of CM072545.1, read as the reverse complement.
ATAGTAGATGATTTCACCAGATGCATTGGGTATACATGCTTCAAACAAAATCGAAGTTTCTGTTCTACTTTCAAATTTTGTAAAATGGTTTTGATTCGATTTAATACTTCTGTTTTGATCATAAGAGCATATAATGGTTCATAATTTTATCTTACAAAATTTTACAATGAAAATGGTATCTTGCATCAAAATAGTTGTGTAGAAAACCTACAACAAAATGAAGTTGTTGAAAGAAAACATCAATACTTGTTAAATACAGCTAGAGCCTTAATGTTCCAATCAAATTTATTCTTAACTTTTTGGAGTGATTGTATGTTGACTGCAGCTCATATTATAAATCGAATTCCAACTCCTCTTCTTAAAAACAAAACACCTTTTGAAATACTTTTTAATAAAATACCTAATATGTCTCATTTGAAAGTCTTTGACTGCTTGTGCTTTGCATCTACTTTAACAATACACAGACAAAAGCTTGATCCAAGGGCTATCAAGTGTCTATTTTTAGGACACATTTCTGATGTTAAAGGTTACAAGCTCATGGACCCTAACACCAATAGAATTTTCATCTCTCGAAATGTTGTTTTTCATGAAAACAATTTTCCTTTCAAAGTTCTACCATTGAATCTTGAAACACATACATTTATATTTCCTCCTTCAATCTTTACCATGATTCATATAATACACAAACTCCTAGATCTTCCAATCAGAATACTATATTTGATTCTTCTGATACTATATCCGAACCTATATATGCTACTCATCCAAACCAGAATACTATACTTGAACCTATAAACCATAATACTATATTTGCTATTGACCAAACTTCATATCAAACAGATAGTATTCATCAAACTTCTTCACATAATCAAAATAACAGAAAATCATCTCGAATTAAACAAAAACTAGCATTTCTGCAAGATTATTCTTGTGGTACAACTTCCTTGTCTCCAGATGCATACAATTCATCTACTTCAACTGCTTGTTCTTCTAAAATAGGTATTCATTATCCCTTGTTTTCTCTCCTTTCTATAGATAGACTTTCAGATTCACATAAAGCCTTTTTAGCATCCATTTCTTCTTCCTAAGAACCCAAAAACTATAAACAAGCTGCAAAATCACCTGAATGGAAAGTTGTTATGAAAAATGAACTTGATACCTTAGAGTTAAATAAAACTTGGGAACTTGTTACTCTTCCAAATATAAACAGACCATAGGTTGTAAATGGGTATTTCGGGTTAAATATAAAGCTGATGGAACTATAGAGAGCCATAAGGCAAGGTTAGTAGTTAAAGGCTACACTCAACAAGAAGGCTTAGATTTTTTTGACACATTTTCTCCTGTAGCAAAAATTACTTCTATTCGGCTTATACTCACTGTTGCTGCTATTAAATATTGGCATATTCACCAATTATATGTAAATAATGTTTTTTTACATAGTGAATTGCATGAAGAAGTATATATGGAATTACCTCTTAGATTAGATGTCAAACAGCCAAACACAGTTTGAAAGCTTTTAAAAAGTATTTATGGATTAAAATAGGCCTCTCAACAATAGTTTGCAAAACTGTCTCAGGCACTTCTTTACTATGGTTTCAGTCAAGGTAGTTTTGATTGTTCATTGTCCATTAAGAAAAGTGCTTCTTCTTTCATAGCTTTACTAGTATATATAGATGATATTCTACTAGCTAGTGATAGTTTACTTAAAATTCAAAATCTCAAAACATTTTTGCATGACAAGTTTACTATTAAGGACTTAGGGCAACTCAAGTATTTTCTTAGTTTGGAAATAGCTAAATCAAAATCTGGGATTTCTATCTGTCAAAGGAAGTATATTTTAGATATACTGACATTGGTTTTATTGGTTCTAAGCCAATAGCATTTCTCATGGAATCCAATCTAAAACTTACTACTGATGACCCTAATCTTTGTGAAGATGCATCAGCTTACAAGAGATTAATAGGTAGGTTGTTGTATTTAACAATTACAAGGTCTGATCTTGCTTATGCAGTCCAAGTTCTTAGTCAAATTCTGGCCAAACCTGTTTTTTCTCATTATCAAGCTGCTACCCGAGTCTTAAGATACTTAAAAACAACACCAGGACAAGGTTAATTCTTTCCTTCCTCCTCAGATTTGAAGCTCAAAGCTTTTTAAGACAGTGACTGGGCAAGTTGTTTGGATACTCGAAGAAGTTGTCATAGGTTTTTCTTATAGAGTTGGAATAGGCTCATTCGACTCAAAAGAGAGTGTAAAGTTCAGTAAATGGAAGATGGGCTAATGAGAACTGAAGTCGTAAACCTGAAAAGATTTCAAAATTAAATCAAGAAAAATCATAAATCCATAAGTATTTTCATTAATCCATAAATATTTTCTGATTAAACTAAAAAACCTAAAAAAAACCAAAATTTATTCAAGAAATAAAAAATCGAAATGCAAATGTAAGAGCTTCAAGGTGTCATTGAATAACTCTATTTTCGTGGAGTGAATCTTCGTTTATAGGTGATGAGGATGCAATGTAAGATTGGAGAAGACAATTGAGAATGAGTAGACAATGGAGATTTGCTAAGTCTTTCTTGGGATTTTTTTTTACTCGTATGGAAGGTAGAAGACAATGAGACATGCACCCTTATTTTTTATTTTACTTAGGGTCAGTTTGGATTCGTAGACGAGACGAGCTCGTTTCAACTTATCTCAAATTCATTATTATATTTTTTCAAATTCTTATACAAAAAACTAATTTCAATACAATTTTTTCAAATTCCAATACATATTTTTCAAATCTTAATTCAAATTTTTTAAATACCAAAACAATAATAATATTAAAAAATAAACTAAACTCATCTTAACTCATCTCATTTCCCAATCCAAATCTGACTTTAAAGCAACACAATGTACACGCTAGCGGTGTGGCTAGAGTGTTAAAAACGAAGGTTTGAACGACTCTTATTTGAAAAGCTCTATTTAGATTGAAAAATGATCTCGACTCATTTCATCTCATCATTATAATTTTTTTAAATTTTTTATAAAATATGATAGACAATTAAATTATTTCAAATTTTTAAACAATAATAATATTAAAAGATAATATTTTATTAAACTTTTAACTTTTACTTGAAATTATCTCATCTTATCTCAACCTACTATTCAAACGGGACTTTAGAATCAGAAATAAATTACAAAAAATTAATTTTACAGATTAATATAATTTCATCTAATTCGTTAGATCTATTGTATAATAAAAGTAATTTTATAATCTTATAAATCATATCAAATTACATCAATTTATGAGATTATTTTGTATAATTTCTTTGTGACTATTATTTGAAAAGGAGAAATTTTTGCTTTATAATATTCTAATAAGGGCTTCAATTACATCATTAACTAATTATTTTAAAATATAAACCTTATAGCTTGGACTTTCTATTAGGACACTATAACTTTGGTTATGGCCTATAATGCCTCACCAAAATTACTATGCATAGTAACTTAGCCATCCTTTTTTTTTTACTTTTAACATTTTTTTTCTTCATGTAATTTGAGGAGGATCTCAATTTTTATTTTATTTGATGTATTTTGATGCTCTGTAGTTTTTGGATATATTTTGATGTATAGGTTATTGTTTTTTAAAATTATAGAATTGAAAATGAAGCTAATTTGATGTATTTAATATATGCACTTAAAACATGTTTAAAAATAAATGAAGATAATAATAAGAGTTTATTATTATGGAGAGAATGGAAACTAACCCGACCTGTGTTTAATTTTGAATTTATTGGCTAACGTGCAGCAAATGATATTTATAAAAAAAAAAAAATTGCCTAAACTAACGCTAAGCTCTGAATTTAAGCTCCCATTGCATTTTGTAGGAAAATCTCATTAGCCTGTCTATTAGTTGAAATTGCGTTTTGACTTGTGCTGTAAACTCCATATTACGTTACCATGAAAATGACAAAGTATTGTAGTCACTAAATGACAAAATAGCTACCTATTAGCGTATATATATTAGGTTATCATAAGCTACACGTGACTAAAAAAAAAAAAAAACACTAGAGAGACAAGGTAATTTTACGAAAAAAACCCACGTATTGACGTAGCATGTTAGTTTTTTTTTTCTTGGCGTCTCACTTCTTCTGTGTCCTCTTTCTCTCTCCCTCTCTCTCTCTCTCTCTCTCCAGCACTGCCATTTTTCCACTTGTATGGACCTCTTCTCGCCAATGGCCTCAGTGGACCTTGATCAAGCTCTTAAATCCATCAGTTTGATAGAGAGGACGAAGTGCATTATTTGCTGGTATGAGTTCGCGTCCAGATGAAGATGAAAATGATAATGGAGAAGAAAAACCAGTAATAATAGTGCCATTCGACGCCCTGATTGAAGATAGCGGGCGCGTGATCCAGAAGAGGCGTAGGGTTGAGGTGGCGGGTCGGGTTTGGATTTCTGATATATGGGGCTAGGAAGAGCTTTTGAATGACTGGATAGATTGTTTTGCATTTGATGCTTCGTTAGTCCCCAAAGGAATCATGTCGGCTCTTGCGGACTTGGTTGAAGAAGGAAAAAGAGCTAATTCTAGCAGATTGAGAACAGTGGGTTGTTTCTTAAAAATTTAAAAAAAAAAAAAAAAAAAAGAACGATGGACTAGATTTTAGGGATAGTGAGGGAATGAAATCTTAAGAAAAAAAAATGACGTGTTACATTTTCAATTTGCCACTTCATTTTATGAAATTTATTATGTGGAATTTGTTTTTGCCCCTAGCGGGCCTATTAAATGAAGGGCAATGTTATACGTGAGATTTATATTTGACCCACATCACTCACGGCTGAGATGAAATTTAATTCCTTTTTTGTTTTTCTACAGTAACTCACTACCTACATGGATATTATTATTTCCACAGTATGTCAGAGCTACGACAACACTTGCAGGTAATTTCTCGACTGAGACGAAAACATGAAACTAACAAAATTCAATCTCAAACCAATTCACAAAAGCAAGGAACCTGAAATAAATTCTAGTAATTTCACATGGTTTAAACAAAAATCTCGGCAGCTTTTAACAATTTTCCCATCTTCCCTTTTACTTTTATTTTTATTTTTATTTTTATTTTTATTTAGTTCCTGAAAAAATGGGTAGCTTTCAACAAAAATCTGGGTAGCTTTAAACAATCATTCAACAATCAGTGTAAACAAAATTCAATCTTAGCCCAATGTTTCTTTATTATTTTCTACAGCAACGTTCTTTTACTCCCTTCTCTATTTGGTTTTCGAGAAAATTTAAAAAAATTTGTTACTTTTTACTGTTTTGTTCAACCTCAATTCATATGTAATCCAATTTTCTCGAACTATGAACCCTGATTTCAAGAGTTCTTGATTCTAAGCCAAGATCATATGGCTTTGTATGGACCAAATCTGGTTGATATAAAAGCAATACTCTTGATAATGATCAAGTTATAGCTATGAGTATCGATGGTATTTCTTAGACCCATTAGGATTTTTTTGAAGGGATGGTGCGTTGGGATTCTCGATGACTTTGCACGCAAGGCTCTCAATGTTGCTCCCATCGCTCTTCCGCAAGAGCCCTAGGAGTGGGCAAAATTTTCGAACTCCAACTTTCGTTTGAACTCTACTCCGATTCTGACTCCGATCAGAGTCGAAAGTCGGAGTTCGAAGTCAGAATAATTCTGACTCCAAAGATCGGATTTAATAACCACTCCGAATATTGAATACGAACCACGAAATTCAAAAAAAAAAAATCCAAAACAATGTACATCTTTGTGGTTTTTTTAAAATCTATCCAAATGACACCATTCTAATTAAATAGGAATGACGCCGTTTAGTCCAAAGTCAAAGACCTATAGTCCCGAACCCAATAGCCCCCTTCCTTTCTTCTTCTTCTTTCTCTCACATCTGTTCTTCTTCTCCAACAACCAAATTTCAAATCTCCAGTTCTCCAGTTACTCGAGCCGCTTCCTCCTTCATTTTCTCACGCCACCGTCAATTCCTCACCGTCAAGATTTTATCGTCGTTATGTCGTCCCAATTGCTTAGTTGTCTAGAGATTAATTGGTAATTACTAATTAGAATTTCAACTTTTAGATTTGGGGATTTTAATTAAGACTAATTAAAAGTGTTATTTTAGTTTGATTTTATGATTTGCTTGGCTTGTGTGAGCTTTTATATTGTGAAAATTTTGAAATAGCGAAGCCAAAGATTGTGTATTGTATGTGGCAATATGCTTTGACAGTGTTTGTAACGTGTTTGATGAAATATCACTGAGAAAATAAAATTAAAAGTAGACTTTTCAATAATATATACTGTAATGTGTGACTTTGAACACTTCAAAAATTCTATTATCTAATTAAATTGGACTGAAAACAGGGGTTGATTATATTGAACTTTGGAGGGTGTTGTCATCTAATAATAATCCATCTTGTTCATGGTTGTGATTGGCCCATTGGGAATCATGTTGTACCATATAATTTTGGATTGATCTGTAATTACAATAATGGACATTTCAGGCCACCCTTTTTTGAACAAGATTTTGCATGCCTCAATTATTCCATCATATCTTGCCCAATCTTTCACCAAGCCATGCGCTCTCTCTATCTCTCTCTCTCATTGTTTTCCATCTTCGTAGAAATTTTCAATCAAATTAAACTGATCTTATAACTAATTGCCAGTACTGTACATGAATGATCTCATTTGTACATGATCAACTATAACCACTTTTTTTTTTTTTGTAAATATAGGCTTGTTGTAGGCATGCAACGATCGATCCATCTGATAACTTGGCCTTGTATGAGTTATGGCCCTTATATTATATATAGAGTACTAATCAGTTATAAAATGCGTAACTTCTCGTAATAGTTTAAAACTGCTCAATATCAGTCTCTCTCTCTCTCTCGAAACTTTCTCGCCCAGCGCCAAAAAAACTCCCTCGTTGTCGATGTTAAACCTGAGAGGGGGAGGGGGGGTGGAGCTCCAGCTCCACCTTCCCCCTCTGTTTTTTTCTCTACTCTTCTCTTTCTAGTTTCCTGGCCACCTTGATGTATAGTTGGAGGCGGTTTTCGGGTTTTTGTGGGTATTTTCGACATGTAGCAGATTGATGCAGTTCCGGTTGCCAAAGCCCATCACGCATCCCGCCGCCATTCATGTTATCCGCTGATCTTGTAGTCGACCGGAGTTTTTGTTGAACGGAGCTAAGCGTGCTCCAAACGTGTGGGGCCCTTCTTCGACGAGCCTCACTTTTTGGGAAAGATCCTGCCGCCACGAGCGGTTCCGTGCGGATCTTGGGCCATCTTCCTTATCAACTTTGTGGTGGAGCAATCCTAGTGTGGCATGTATGGTACACGCGCCACCATAGCCGAGTCTTTTGTTGTTTTGTGTTTGTGTTGTTGGGTCTATGTAGTGGTTTTGTTGTGTTTTTGTTTTTTTATTTGTGTTATGTTTGTATAGATTAAATTTTATAATGAAAAATAGTCTTTCAGACCTTTGGTCTATAGGGTTTAGTTCACTTCTCCTTTGGAGGAGAAATTCTTAATAACTACCTTTTTTGGAGGTAGTTCTTGGGCTCTCAAATTTTTGTACGAGAGATATAGAGTTTGTGCTCTAGATGCATGCTAGATGACCTGTAAACTAAGTTATTAGTCTTTATAGGTCATATTTGTAAACTCAAATTTCTGGTTTAATGATAAACCTATTTCTTAAAAAAAAAAAAACTTCTCGTAATTAAAATTAGCTTTTTATTTACTTATAAATTTCATATTTATTTAAAAATAATAATAATAGTTATACATTAGTTATCCAATAGAATGTACTCGTGATGGAATCACTATCCAATAGAATGTTGAGTACGGGCATAGTGGAGAAAACAAAGGTAAGCTGATTTGATATATCATACTTCTATTACCGTTCAATGTCTAATCAGCACACCCTTAATTAGATTTTTTTTAAAGGCCTTAATTAGTTATTTATTTGTCTATGATTTATTAATAAAATACGTAAATTATTGAAAAATAGATACATTAGTATTATTTTTCTTAACAAAAAAATTATGTATCTTTCATTTTGGAGTATCGCTAGCTAGCTAGCTTTTTCAATTGCTGGAAGAGCTCTTTTTTGGTGTTATGCATGGTTCATGACTCTCAATTTAGTTCCTATTTGTGGTATTAAATGAAGGACAGTTTCGTATTTATGTGACTTGTTTATATTGATATCCACTAAATTTTCTCACATATTCATCTTCCATTGTCTATAAATAAATAAGTTATCCCCACAAGCTTAATGGATTTTCACAAATTGTCAATAGACATGATAGGAAAGCAATTTGTAGCAATTTCTATTTAGTATTTACAAATGGATCCATTACTACTAGTAAGTAAGAGCTTTACTAAACCAAGCCTATAGGGAAAAATAAGAACATCTATATTATAATTATTAAATCTGATTGTTTAAATCTAATTTTGCTGACTTTGAACATATATTACTTCTATTAATAATCATATTGCTATTATAGCATTACCATGTGAACAATTTTTTTTTAGTAAGTACCATGCTTCTTATTCTTTGTAATAATATATCTCACTAAAGCTGGCATATGGTGCAATTAAAAGTCATATATATTATATACATATATTTATATATATCTCTTTCTGAAACAATCTTAAATAACAATAACATTTTTCTAATATTTTATTTTATTGTTTTCCTTTTAAATTGACAGGTTTGAGTAAAGTTGTACTCAATCCTCATCTTAAATCAGATTTAAAAAAGTGGGTTATATCAATTGTTTAAAGGTGAGTTGGCTGATATTTATAAGTTTATAAGTTTATGTATAAACTTAAATATGACATTATCTTTACTAACATTTTTTATATTGTTATACTTGAATTTCAGGTTTACAAACAAATGGATCCCTCACACAGTACTAGTGGGACTCCGACTTCACATAATATTTCAGATGCTAGGACTTCGTCGGCGTCCCAAGCGGTAGCTTCGAGTCGGAGTGGCTACCCTCAACTCGAGCACAAACCTTGTGTGCTAGCAGTGAATTTCCACTTTTAGTCGATATAGAATTCGAAGTGGAAGATCCTGATCAATTTATGGAGGAGGAGGAGATGGGTCTTAGGGATGATACAGATGTACCAGTACACCCTGCAGCTGCGAGGCCACCTCGTCCACGTTCAAATAAAAAAGATCGTCAATATGAGAACATTTTGTGAAAGTTGAGGATGTGGATCCTATGAATCCACGGGTTGAGTGCAACTATTGTGGCGTCCCAGTTGGGTGTTATTCAAAAGATAAGGCATTTCTTGTCTGTCAGCACATCTGAATGGTTACCAGCGCTACCAAATAGCGAAGGGGATGGTTTCAAGAGGTTAGTGTCTTGCTTTGTATGCTTCTTGATTTGTTCATTTAATCCTATTTAATTTTCACTTAAAACTAATATTGATAATTAATTATTAAATGCAGCCACAAGTGGGTCTCAGACCAATCTTAGCTATGAGACTTCTATAGCCACTGATGGGATAGGAACACAAATGAGGAACCTGGTGGTCCCTCAATATAGTGAAAATATGTATTGTGAGGCACTTGCAGAGATGGTTATACAGGATGAAATGCCCTTTATCACAATTGACAAGAAAGGGTTTTGCAAGTTTGTGAAGCTGCTTGAGCCAAGATTTTCACTGCCATTCCGTTATACAGTGATATGTAATTGTATGAAGATGCACATGAGGGAAAATGTAGAGATGAAGAATATGTTCATCACCACTGGCCAGAGAGTGTCATTTATGACCGATACATAGACTTTTGTACAAAATACCTCGTACATGTGTATCACGACACACTACATTGACAGTGAGTGAAATCTTAAAAATATGATTATTGCATTTAAAGAAATAGTTGACCATAAGAGTGCATTGACAGAGGTGGAGATGGATGATTCTATGATGGATTGGGGTATCGACAAAATTTTATACATTACAGTTGACAATGCCTGTACCAATGAGACTATTATCGAATGATTTATGCGGAATACGAGGGCGAGGGATGATATGATTAAAAATCACCAGTATATCCATATTCGATGCACTGCTCACATAATCAACCTTATTGTTGGTGAGTTTTTCTGGTTTTGATTTTGTATTTTATATTTTAATATTATTATGATTAAAGCTTCAAAAATAGTACTATTTTTTATATTATCATGGTAATTGGGTTTTTTTTAATGATGAAACAAGTTAGGGGTTGAAAAATGTGGATGACTCCATCAAGAAAGTCCGTAGCATTGTACGGTATGCGATGGCTTCTCCCTAAAGACTGCGGAAGTTCAAGGCAATAACAAAATAGGTTGGGGTTAAGTTTTCAAAAATGTTGTGCCTGAATGTTCCCACTCGATGAAATTCCACATATCTAATGTTGGATGTGATACTAAAGTACCTAAGGCATTTGAGCAATTGGAGATTGAGGATGGGGGGTTTGAGGTATGCCCTACTAGAGCCTAATGGAAGGGGACTCGGTTTGCCATATAGTACGGATTGTCAATATGTATCCGAGTTTGTCAATTTTTTACAAATCTTCTATGACATCACGATACGAGTTTCTGAATTCGCATATGCGACGACAAATATATGGTTTAGCGAGATCTCTATACTACACCACCACTTGAAAAAATATTATGCTGACTCGAGCGAACTGTTATCTAGTATGGCATCACAGATGTAGTCCAAATATGATAAATATTGGGGGCAAGTTGAGAAGATAAATAGATTATTCTTCATAGTGCCGATCTTTGACCTCTGATTGAAGTTAGCAGTAATAGAATGGTGGGCAATTGAGGTTCTCAGGGCAGTGAAGGCAGTGGCGTTTATCATAGAACTTAAGACAAATCTAAACGACTTATACACCCACTACAATGCCAGTAGCTCTACTTCATCCTCAACAGCCGCAAGTATCTCAGGTTCGAGCTCGAGCTAAAGACCAGCGACAGATGCCCATTCTTGTCAGGCCAGTGCAGCCAGTCGATTCCAAGGCTTCAACGTTATGACGTTATGTAGGATTGACAAGAAATCCACTGTAGTGTACGAATGAGGTTGGGCGGTATTTATTGACATATGTTGAGGAGTCTAGTGAGGAGTTTCAAATCTTGATTTGGTAGATGGCTAATTCCATCAAGTATCCGATCCTCCCCCGTATTGCTCAAAATGTGCTAATAATTCATATCACTACGGTTGCATCTGATTCGACATTTAGCAGCGGAGGTCGAGTGTTAGATGCCTACCAGAGTTCATTGTCACCGTCAACCGTGGAAGCCCTTATTTGCACACAAAAGTGGATCATTGATATACTTATTGGACTAGAGAGCATTGACATCAATGCTGTAAACTACCGGCTTGAGTCATGTAAAATTAAATTTATTTATTTACTTGTTTTTTAATGATTAAAGTAACAAATTTTATATAATTATTGAATTATTTCAATGATTTTCTTTTTTTATATAATTTCATAAATTTATTTAAATTTGAAATTATACTGTCTATGATTTCACAGATCTAGTTATCAACTCCAACATACTTGCCGATGACTGATGAAGCAATTGACGGTTGCATATATTTTTTCTCTAATACGGTTACTTGTTTGGTTCATTTTATTTTTTATTGATAATAATACATTTTAATTTTACCTTAATCTCAGTACGTATAAGTTCTAACGACAAACTATTTTGTTGTAATAGATTTTTTTTTTTTAGTAACCTCGGGTCCTAATGAATGAGTGATAGTGAATGGCTTAATAATTTAATTTGTATTCTGTACTATTTTTTGTATTATTTATGTTGAACCCAAGGTTTTAAGTTTCATATTTACGTATGAATTTTGATGATAACAAATAATATTAAAAACTCAAGCTCAAGTTGTCTACGCATGAAGGGAGCTAAACACATCAAGAAATCAAGCATGAGCAAGAAAGAGATCAAGTCTACAAATGAAGTTCATAGATTATTTTTGTACATTTCTTGATAAAATTAGAAATTGGATTAAGGCTCCAAATTACTCTTTTTTCTCATAAAATATCAAATTACTTTTTCCACATATGCAAGACATTTTTAAATGTCTTAGTTTTGAAAATTATGTTTTTCACATGTGCATAACATCATCAAATAAAATAATTTCGAAAATTATATATATATATATTTGTATAAAAAAACTTGAATTTATAAGATGATTGATTATCATATTTGACATGTGCATATTTTGTTTTAAAGTCTTGAAATGAGGTGGTGTGTTGTTTTGACAAATGTAAAAGGTAGATGATTTTGTTTGAGAATCTTAAAAGGTGGTTGTGTGTTTTTTTGACAAATGTAAAAGATAGATGATTTGTTTGAAAATCTTAAAAGGTGGTTGTGTGTTTTTTTGACATATGCAAAAAGAAGATGTTTTTGTTTGAAAAATAAATTATGCTCATTTTATCATATATGAAAAGCAAAAGATTAGGTTTGAATTCTTTGAAAAATGAATGGAGTTGTCTTTGACAAATGCAAAAATGAAATGCTTTTATTTGAATATTTTGAAAAGTGAATAGGGTTCTTATTTGACATGTGAATATTTTCAAATTTGAAATTGAAGACTCATTTGCCTATAAATAGCTTACTTGAGTTTTGCAAAAATCACAATAAGAGCTTACACATCTATTACTAAGTTTTGCATCATTTTTTCAAAACTCTCATTCTCTCTTTTCTAAAGTTTTGAGCCTTAATTCTTATTTATTTTGAGAGATATAGTTTGTGCTGTATTGTTTTTATTTCACTCATTGATGAGTGTTTTCTGATAGCCTACCTACTATCAATTCTTGTATCAGTAAAAGGGTGTGTATAACCCTTGTGTGTGTAGAAGGTGTTCTACACGGGAAATAGTTAAATCACCAAGTGTGATTGGAAGTGTAGAAGGTGTTCTACACGGGGAATAGTTAAATCACCAAGTGTGAGGTGATTGGAAGTGTAGAGGGTGTTCTACACGGATTCTTTGGAGCGGTGCTGCTCAAAGGTGTAATAGGTTTCTATCTCCACCTAAAGGAGATTGAATAGTAGATTTAGGGATCTTCAAGGGGTGGTTTGAAGCGAGGACGTAGGCAGTGGGGCCGAACCTTATTAACATACTGAGTTTGCTTCTCTCTTACCTTTACTTTTTATATTTATTACTGTTTCATATTTTGTTTATATTTTATATTGTATACTTGATTTATAATTGTTAATTTTTTAATACAACTCAATTCACCCCTCCTCTTGTGTTAGTCATCTGGGCAACAATTAATATCAAAGCTAGAACTCTGTTATAAGATTAACCATCTTTTGAGTTAAGATCTTATGGCTAACATTGCAGCTTCATTTAGTGAAGGTCAATCTAACAATCAGCCTCCACTCTTTTGCGGAGACAATTACTCATTTTGGAAAGTTAGAATGAGAATATTCCTTCAGACTCAAGGTCGAGAAATCTGGAAATGCATTGTAAATGGACCTTATATTCCAACAAAAGTGGTTGATAGAGTAAAGGTCAAAAAGGAAGAAGAAGAGTTTAATCGTGAAGACGATAGATTTTATACTTTGAATTTAACTTCTATGAATTTATTATATAATGCTCTCAATGGTAATGAGTTTAATAGAGTAATGACTTGCGTTACAGCAAAGGAAATTTGGGATAACTTGGAAGTTACTTATGAAGGAATTTCTCAAGTCAAGGAATCAAAAATTTATATTCTTACTCATGAATATGAAATGTTTAAGATGAATGATGATGAATCTATTTCTAGTATGCACACTCGTTTTATTAACATCATAAATAGTTTGACAGCTCTTGACAAAGTTTATTCCAAAGTGGAGATAGTAAGAAAAATTCTCAACTCTCTACCAAAATGTTGGGAATCAAAAGTGACAGCGATTCTTGAAGTTAGAGACCTCAAGAAGCTCGAAGTGAATGAACTCATCGGGTTACTTATCACCCATGAGTACACATTGAAAAGAGGAGAAGAAGAAGAAGGAAAGCCAAAGAAGAGTTTGGCACTTAAAGCTGTTCCATATGAAAGTGAAAGTGATGAAAATGAGGAAAATAACGACAAAAATGAAGAAATTGCGATGATAACAAGAAGAATTCAGGGGTTTTTAAAGAAAAATAAAACTCCTCCAAGAAAATCCTTCAAAAAGTTTTCCAAGAAAAATTCAGGCAAAAAGGCAATGAAAATTACATGGGATGATGATTCAAGTAGCTCAAATAGTGAAACAAGTAATGGAGAATCAACAAATCTTTGTCTTATGGCTAAAGATGACATTGAGGTAACAAATCTTGATAATATTGAAGATCCTTCATATGAAGAATTGTAAAATGTTTTAGAAGAGGTATATGAGGAATTTGAAAAATTGGGTATCAAGTATACTGCTTTGAAAAAGAAAAATTCTTCTTTAACAAACGAAATTGATTTTTTAAGAAAAGAAAGTATTGTTTTGAAAGATGAAAATCTTGAGTTGAAGAAAAAGAAAACTGATTTAGAAAATATTATTGAAAATTTTACGAATGGAAAAAGAAATTTTAAAAAATTTCTTGGTAGTCAAAGATGTGTTTTTGATAAGGCAGACTTGGGATATAAGTCAAAACAAAAATACAAATCTTATAAAAACTTCTTTGATAATCCTTCTACATCAAAGTCCAATATTCAAAATTCTTTTCATAAAAATAATTTTGTTAAAAAATGATACTATTATAATCACTCAAGTTCTTCATATATGTCACATGCTATTTACAATTTTTGTAATAGAAATGGTCATAATTATCTTACTTGTCCTATTAGAAAAAAACATACAATGACTATTAGGGGCATATGGGTACTTAAAAATCTTGTTTATTCTAATACTAATAAATAAAGGACCCAAAGAATTTGGATACCAAGAATTGTTTTTAATTGCTTTTGTAGGTATGCATAAAGTATTCTACAGGTAAAAATAAATGGTTTTTAGATATTGGATATTCAAGACACATGACGTGAGACAAGACTAAGTTCTTTGATCTTAGATCTAAAGAAGAAGGATACGTGACATTTGGAGACAACTCGAAAGGGAAGATCGTGGGAATAAGTAAAATATGTTGAGCAACCTCTAGGTTTTAAAAATCATATTTTTCCAAATCATGTTTTCAAACCCACAAAAGCACTATATGGACTCAAACAAGCTCCTAGAGCGTGGTATGAGAGATTCAGTAGTTTCTTGATTGAAAAAGGCTTTTGAAGAGGAAAAATTGATACAACTATTTTCATTAAATACGAAAATGATGATATTCTTTTGATTCAGATTTATGTTGATGATATAATATTTGGTGCTACTAATGAAAATATGTGTCAAGATTTTGCTAAGAATATGCAAGAAGAATTTGAAATGAGCATGATGGGAGAACTTAATTTTTTTATCGGATTGCAAATCAAGTAATTGGAACATCAATGAATCCAACCACTAAACTTGATAAAGATGAAAGCGGTAAGCCAGTTGACTCAAAAGTATATCGAGGTATGATTGGTAGCTTATTATATTTGACAGCCAGTAGACCAGATATTATGTTTAGTGTGTGCTTATGTGCACGCTTTCAATCATCTCCAAAAGAATCACATTTAATTGCAGTTAAGTGCATTCTTAGATATCTTAGTGGTACAATTAACTTAGGGTTATGGTACCCTAAGCACACATTTTTTGATCTAATCAGTTACACAGATGCAGATTATGCTGGCTGTAAAATAGATCGAAAAAGCACTAGTGGAGCATGTCACTTTTTAGGTCGTGCACTAGTTTCCTGGTTTAGTAAAAAACAAAATTCTATTGCACTATCTACTGCTGAGGCAGAATATGTTGCTGCGGGCAGTTGTTGTGCTCAAGTTCTTTACATGAAGTAACAACTTAAAGATTTTAAACTTATGTACAATCACATTCCAATCAAATGTGATAAATATAAGTGCTATAAATTTTTCGAAGAATCCAATACAACATTCTCAGACCAAACATATTAAAATTAGATATCATTTTCTTAGAGATCATGTGCAGAAGAACGATATTGTATTAGAATTCACTAGTACACATGATCAATTGGCAGAAATTTTCACAAAACCCCTACCAGAAGATAAACTATGCATGATTAGAAGATAAATAGGAATTATGCATGCCATGAATATCTGCTAGATACTTTTATTCCATTATCTCAAATGACCTACAGAAACTTGAAACGTTTAGCCTCATCATTCAAATGCATTTGCTCCTCATAAATTATCATGCCATCCTTGTCTAAAAGATTAAGCAATCGAAATACAGAGGCAAGTAAGGATTTTAAATACTTATTCTGTTGTTTTAAGTATACTATTTTTTTATTAGACTCTTGAACAAGTCGTTGAAGAATATCGATCTTCTCATTAAACTTCTCTATCTCGCGGGTTTTTGACTGCAACCGAGCGGAAAAAGCAATAATGGAAGATGAGTATCGAGTCCCGAGACCCACAAGCTCGTAAATGGCATCATGATCTGATTTATTAGCCAAATCAGTGTTTTGCTGCTTCATGGCACTTACGACAGATGTGGAAATAGATTGATCACGAGAAGCACTGAAGGAGAATTGATGAGTTATTAAAATTTTGTAAAGTGAGAATGAAGATGAACTACAACAATGAAAAGAAGATTTGATGCGGATTAGATAAAGTTAAGGATTGCTTTTATAAAGATGGAAATAAGTAAAAGACAAACTGTTGTCTCTTCAAATCTTACTTAGTCAAACTTACAAGATATGCCGGATGCATATTGTCAAAAGTTACCGAACTAAGCTAGCGACATTAATTATAATTGTCCTTGTTTCTCTCGTGAAACGCTGCCATTATCTGCTGATGTTGACTCTATGCTTGAACTCTTACTCGTTCTGATTCCTCTATTTGAAGTTTCAAAACACGAGCTAATTCTGTCAAATCTTTATTTTTTTGCTTTAACCTCTTATTCTTTCTGCCTTTATTTGCAAGCTTTTGATGCAGAACAGATATTTGATTGTTAAGTCGATCAACCTTATTTGCCCTCGCTAATAATCTCCGAGACATGGTCGTAACAGAGACAGCATATTGAGCACTAAGAGTTCTTGATGCTACAACAACCTCAGAATCAGTTCTATTTGAAAAATGCATTTCTGCTTCTATCATGGTGTTGACAACCTCATGAGATAAAATGACTGGTTGAGACGGTTCCTGTTTTAAATCCGGAAGATTATCAGACAAAATTTTTTCCGCCATTCTATCGTTTTGAATAAACAGAAACTGGATCAATGAATGGGGTGAAAATTTATTTAAGTATCCGACAGGTGAAAACGGTCTTTTAAACAACAACTTTCAAATCTCGATAATATTTAATTTTTCAACAATATCACGCGGATTTAAATCTACTTTCGCACCGACTGCTAGAGTTAGGCCTCCAACCTTTGCAGGTTTTGTTAGACACGAGTGGCTCCGCACCGAATTGCCAGAATTAGACTTCCAACATTTGTAGGTTTTGTCGGACATACATGGCTCCGCACTGCATTGCCAAAGCTAGGCCTGCAGCTTTTGCTGTCTTTGTCGGACACGGATAATTTTAATTATTCAACTTCAAATCTCTGGAACATCTAATTCTTCAATAACATCAAGCGGATTTAAATCTTCTTCCTCACCGAGATGATAAAATTCGGTTTCAACCTTTGCAGGTTTTGTCGAGCACGGGTGGTTCCAACTTCTACTCTCTAAAGTACCGTTTTATTTGGTTATTGCTTATTACGGGAAAAAATCTTATTGAAACCAATTACGGTTCCTTTTTAATGATGCCAAAAGGGGGAGAAGTTTTATACTAGTATTATACTACCCTGTTATATATGCTAGAATCATGTTTATATTTTTCTTGAAATACTAACGCATATTTTCAGGGGGAGCTTAAATATTACTGCAGGTCGCAGATTTCTACTAAGTATTTGTCATCATCAAAAAGGGGGAGATTGTTGAACCCAAGGTTTTAAGTCTCGTATTTACGTATGAATTTTGATGATAACAAATAATATTAAAAACTCAAGCTCAAGTTATCTACGCATGAAGGGAGCTAAACACATCAAGAAATCAAGCATGAGCAAGAAAGAGATCAAGTCTACAAATGAAACTCATAGATTATTTTTTTACATCTCTTGATAAAATTAGAAATTAGATTAAGGCTCCAAATTACTCTTTTTTCTCATAAAACATCAAATTACTTTTTCCACATATGCAAGACATTTTTAAATGTCTTAGTTTTGAAAATTATGTTTTTCACATGTGCATAACATCATCAAACAAAATAATTTCAAAAATTATATATATATATATATATTTTTATAAAAAAAACTTGAATTTATAAGATGATTGATTATCATATTTGACATGTACATATTTTGTTTGAAAGTCTTGAAAGGAGGTTGTGTGTTGTTTTGACAAATGTAAAAGGTAGATGATTTTGTTTGAGAATCTTAAAAGGTGGTTGTGTGTTTTTTTGACAAATGTAAAAGATAGATGATTTGTTTGAAAATCTTAAAAGGTGGTTGTGTGTTTTTTTGACATATGCAAAAAGAAGATGTTTTTGTTTGAAAAATAAATCATGCTCATTTTGTCATATATGAAAAGCAAAAGATTACGTTTGAATTTTTTGAAAAATGAATGGAGTTGTCTTTGACAAATGTAAAAAGGAAATACTTTTATTTGAATTTTTTGAAAAGTGAATAATGTTCTTATTTGACATGTGAATCTTTTCAAATTTGAAATTGAAGACTCATTTGCCTATAAATAGCTCACTTGAGCTTTACAAAAATCACAACAAAAACTTACACATCTATTGCTAAGTTTTGCATCATTTCTTCAAAACTCTCATTCTCTCTTTTCTAAAGTTTTGAGCCTTAATTCTTGTTTATTTTGAGAGATATAGTTTGTGCTGTATTGTTTTTATTTCACTCATTGAGGAGTGTTTTCTGATAGCCTACCCATTATCAATTCTTGTATCAGTAAAAGGGTGTGTATAACCCTTGTGTGTGTAGAAGGTGTTCTACACGGGAAATAGTTAAATCACCAAGTGTGAGGTGATTAGAAGTGTAGAATGTGTTCTACACGGGGAATAGTTAAATCACCAAGTGTGAGGTGATTGGAAGTGTAGAGGGTGTTCTACACGGATTCTTTGGAGCGGTGCTGCTCAAAAGTATAATAGGTTTCTATCTCCACCTAAAGGAAATTGAATAGTGGATTTGGGGATCCTCAAGGGGTAGCTTGAGACGAGGACGTAGGCAGTGGAGCCGATTTTCGTTAACATACTGAGTTTGTTTCTCTCTTACCTTTACTCTTTATATTTATTACTGTTTCATATTTTGTTTATATTTTATATTGTATACTTGATTTATAATTGTTAATTTTTTAATACAACTCAATTCACCCCCCCTCTTGTGTTAGTCATCTGGGCAACAATTTAGTTTGGAGTTCTGGACTATTTTTTGTATTAGGCTATTAGGTTTAGCAATTAACATTGTAATTTGTATTATTTGTTTAACTGTTTATAACTAATTAGTAGTGAAATCTCAATAAATAATTAGCAATTAAAATTGTAATTTGTATTATTTTCCAATGTAAGCCTTAGAATTAGAATGGCTCAATTGGGACAAGTTGGCTTCAGAATGGGCCTAATTTGGCCCATTCTGAAGTCGGAGTTTGGATCGGAATTTGGAGTTCCGAATTCCAATCAAATCTGATCAAACTATGATCACATTTCAGAGTCGAAGTCGAAACTCCATTTCAACTCCGATGGCTGTCGGAGTCAGAAACTCTGAACTCCGATACCGACGGAGTTGGAGCACACCCCTGAGCCCAGCGTCCTTGTGGTCACCTTCCTAGGTGTTCGAGATCCAAGACCAAACCTTCTCTATGGTCTCGATCCCATTTTGCAGGTGATTGGAGAGCATAATTGAATAGTCGCAGTCTCAATTCCAAGCCCAAGTTTAACAACAACAAAAAAAACCCTCAATGTTTTCAGAGATAGAGAAATAAGATTTTCGAATTTGGGCGTTTTGGAAAGAGCATGAGTTGTTGGGGGGTTTTGTTTTCATTCGAGGGGTTCTTCGTATTTGTGAAAACTCATGACATGGTGATCGAATTAAATTCACCATATCATGATGTGTAGAGTGGGCATTTCAACAAGCTTTTTTTTTTTGAAAGGAAGAAAAGATACTTCCATCTTTCATTTGAAAGAGATAACAAAGGTAGATTACAATACTGGTTGATGAACCAAAACAATCGCCCCTTCCGCTAGCTAGTATGCTGCCTTAGCTAGATTATGAGCTTTAAAATTACCACATCTCTTCACATGAGATACCTGCCAAAATAAGTGAGATAGAGAATTTAAAACATCATCAATAACAAGACCTACAATAACACATCTATTCAATCTTCTTCTAAGTTCTTGTACCACTATAAGGCTGTCTCCTTCTAAAATGACACGCTGAAGATTCAGATTGTTAGCAAAAGCTACAGCTTCCTTTACACCTAGTGCTTCAACCAACAGAGGATCTTGGAAAGTTTTGACAGACAACTTCTTACTAGCAATCACCTATCCTTCTTAATTATGAGCAATCAGGCTAATTTCCGCTAGATTATGTTCATTGCCTTAAGCAGCATCCCAATTAATTTTTATCACATCGGGCGGAGGAGGAGACCAGCTGCTGTTCTGAATACTTCTTTGCTGCATCAACGGTAGTGAAGAAGACTGGGCCAGCTTGTAATCTATAAGATACTGAATAGCATTACAGATTACTTGGTTTGGATTGATGACTGAATCCTCAAAGATCACCTTGTTCCTTCTAAGCCAAATCCCTCTCGCTATCACAACAAATTGTTCTGCCACCTCCTCTTCATAGTTAGCTCTAATCTCAATAAATAGATCGGCAAAATCACATTTGTTGGTAGCTTTCTTTTGTAAGCTGACATGAGATTGGCTCCATATGTCCCTTGCCGCATTGCAATTCCACAGAATATGAATTGTGGTTTCTTCCTCCTGTCTACAAATAGAATACAGTGGAGATTCAATCAACTTTATTTAAACAAATTTACCCTAGTAGGTAGAGCATCTAGACAAGCCTTCCATAGAAACACCTTTGTCACCCTTGACAGTTTCATGTTTCACAATTTAGTCCATTCCAGTATCTTTACAATTTAGTCCATTCCACTTGTCTATGATATCCACTTCTTATTGTAAAATTGTCATTCTTGTTCCCAACCCATATCAATTTATCTCTGACTAACTGGGAGCTAATCAAAATTCTTGAGATGATATCCCTATCTTCTTCCTGAAAAACAAAGTTTAACATGTCCTGTTTCCATGTCCTGGATTCCCAATCAATTAACTCCTTAACCCGGGCCCCTTCATTCAGCATATGTATAGGGGTCTGCACTTCATAGCTTGTAGGCTTTAGTAACCACCTACTCTTCCACATTTGAGTATCCCTTCCATCCCCTATTGTCCACATAGATCCACTAGTTATCAGATTTTTAGCCCCACAGATGCTTCTCCAAATTAATTATGGCCTTGCTCCTATCTTAGAATTAAGAAAATCTGTTGTCTAGAAAATACTTGGCTTTTAGGATCTGAGAAACTAAAGATAGTGGCTACTGAATAATATTCCATCTTTGTTTAACTAGCAAGGACAAATTAAAACTTTCAAACTCCCTGAATCCCAGTCCCCCTATCTGCTTTCTCTGTCTCATTCTATCCCAGGCAACCCAACTAATCTTCTTCTCTATACTCATAAAACTCCACCAAAAATCCCTCATAATTCCATCCATCTCTTTAAGAAAGCTTTTGGGAATTTAAACACCCCTATGGCATATGTAGGAATTGATTGAACTACTACCTTTAAAAGGATCTCCTTCCCTGCATAGGTAAGGAATTTCATTTTCCAATTACTAACTCTCCCTCTCATTCTATCCACACTACCTTTAAAAGCCTTTCTTCTAGATTTTCCATTGAAAGCAGGCAAGCCAAGATAAGTTTCATAAGACACATTTGATCTAGAACCCGATAGGCTTAGAATATATTGTCTGGTTTCCTTTTTGGTATTAGCACTAAAATAAATTGTAGTTTTGTCAATATTAACCTTCTGTCCCGAAGCTCTCTCATAAATATTCAGAATCTAACTAATATTGATTCACTCCCTAGCTGTGGCTCTACATAAAACCTGACTATCATCTACAAAAAACAAGTGGCTGATACTAGATCTATTCCTATTAATCCTGTAACCATGTATAAGCTGGGACATTTCTGCTTTTGTGATCAGGTTACTGAAAATTTCAAAAACCAACAAAAAAAAATAGGGGAAGAGAGGGTCACCTTGTCTAATCCCCCTTGATGGTGTAATAAACTGTTGGGGGATTCCATTGATCAATAAGAAAAACTTAGTGGATGATATACAGTGCATAACCAGCCTAAGCCATGAAGAATTAAAATCTATTTTCTCTATCACTTTTCTCAAAAATTCTCATTACACTTTATTATAAGTTTTGCTCATATCTAATTTCATAACCATATGCCCTTGTTTCTCTTTTCCTTTCACATTCATAGAGTGTAAAGCTTCGAAAGCTATAATTACATTATTTTGAATGTGTCTACCCGGAACAAAAGCACATTGGCTAGGGGAGATGATTTGAGGAAGTAGAAGCTTGATTATATTAGCAATGGCTTTAGACACTATCTTATAAAGCACATTACACAAAGAAATTGGTCTGAAATCAGACACTGTTTTAGGTTGTTGATCTTAGGAATAAGAACAATATATGTTTCATTTATGGAATTTAACTCAACCCCCTGTTCAATATATCAGAGACAGCTTTTATGACATTTTCCCCAACAATCTCCCAATGATTTTGGTAAAAAATAGGTGAAAATCCATCAGGTCCTGGGGATTCCAAAGGAATTAATACTGAACAGAGCTTCCTTTATCTCATCATTAGAAAAAGATCTACTCAGAGTTTTGTTCATCTCCTTATTAACATGAGCAACCATATCACTAATACATTCATCAATATAATGAGGATGCTGGGAAGTAAACAGGTCAAGATAAAAGGAGTTAAATACCTTAACTATCTCTTGGAAATTCTTTATTTCAGTGCCATCCTCTTTGATTAGTTTCTTGACTTCATTGCTCTTTCTCTTCTGATTAGAAAAATGGTGGTGGAATTTGGTGTTTCTGTTGCGTTGTTTCAACCATATTTGTTTTTCCCTTTGCTGCCCTCTCAAATTCTCTCGTCATATTTTGATCAATCACCTTTTTTAGCTCTCTGATTTCTTCATTCTTGTCTCCTTTGTTGATCTCTTATAGCTCTGCCAATCTTAGGAAAAGATTCTGATTTTTTTTCTCTTTTTTCCTAACATCTCTTCTCCATGTTTCCAGCAAATTCTTACAGATCCTAATCTTGCTTTGAACAATATCTAAATTTGACTTCTACCCCATTAGCTGTCTGTCCCAACTTTCATAAATAATTTGTTTACACCCTTCTTGCATCCCCCAACTAGCCTCATCTCTAAAAATCTTTGTTGTATAGCCAGACCCTTTCTCTAGGTCTTCCCTACTCCTCCCTACATCCCACTTCATCAAAATAGGACTATGATCAGAATTAGTAGTAGCCAAATTAAAAAAACTGAATGTTCTGAACTTGTTGATCCACTGAACATTACCTAAGACTCTGTCAAGTCTCTTTTTCGCGAACTATGGCCCTTTTCTTTTATTACACCATGTAAACTTTGCACCCCTATAACCTAGATCACTGAGTTCACAGAAATCAATACATTGCCTGAATTCCTCCATCTGTGAATATGATCTTTGAGAAGTCCCATACTTTTCATCTTGGAATAAAATCTCATTGAAATTCCCATAGCAAATCCAAGGTACTTCATCCCTCGGCTTCAATCTTTTCAAAAGATTCCAACTCAGGTGCTTGTTGGAATTTTCAAGATATCCATAAAACCCAGTCACCAGTACCCTTTGATTATCAACTTCATATTCATACCAAAGGGATATATGATGGTGTGAATAAGATTCCAGATCACATTTTATGTTTCTATACCACAAAAAGACTAATACACCTTTGAGACCTATACTCTCTACCACAAAACTCGAGTCCAGTCCCAATTTATTTCTAATCAGCTCAACTTTGCGCCTTCCATATTTGGTTTCACACAAAAATACAAAAATGGGGATACTTGAATAGATTAACCTTTTAAGCTCCATAATTGTAAAAGGGTTCTCCAAACCCCTATAGCTCTATGCTAGGCCAATCATTGCCCTTGGTGGGGTTGCCCGGCAGCCTCCACCATATCTTCTTCATCTATTAAACTAAAGCCTTCTTCCACTGCTTTAAGTTTCTTAATCTTCTTGTTGTGCTCCTCCTCTCCTACTTTCCCTCTTTTCCTTCTCTTGTTCAAAATTGTTTCCTAGTTCATTATCTCCTAGCTTGTCACCTCTCTCGCCCTTCTTGTCCATAATACCACTTTCTTGTTTATTGTCTCTATTACTTTTATAGTGCTCCTCGTCTAGGCAGACATCAATTCTGCTTCTTCATCTTCTACTTCCTCCAAACTAATTCCCTTCTCTTTTCTGACTAATCTAGACCTCTGGTCTTTTTCCTCTGAGTTACTTTTCTTCCCAGCCTCTGTTATCTCTAATTTTATCAACACTCATTTTTGTTTCATCTGTCTCAATTCCTCTTTTTTAATAGGAGTGTTAACCCTCATATCCTACTTCATTTTTTTTTTCGAATATTTTTCTTCCTCTCCTCTGTTTCTGTTTTCTTACCCCCCCCCCCCCCATATTTTATTGTTTCATACGTTTTTGGATTTCTAGGCACATCCCTCAGCCATGCTCCAAATTGGTTCTCACTTTCCTCTCCGTTTTGCAAAATCTCATGAGTCCCTAGACACGCCTTAGACCAGTATGCTAAAATTTCACATTTAAAACAAAACATTTGCAACCGTTAATATTTAATCGAGACCCAATGTTTTCTATCATTCAATTGAACTCATTTGCCTCTAATCAAAAGTTTTTTAATGTTTATTGTTATTCTAATTATTAGATAATTCTCTCATGCCAATCCATCCGAATCAGTTTCAACTCGGATCATAGGACAAGCTTATACTTAAATTTTCTTTAAAATAAAAAATTATATAACATCAAATCAAAGTATAGTGTTCATTAATTTCTTAGTTCATATGAATTCGTGTTAAAGTTAAACCTACTCTACTTTTTCCTTGGCTTTTTGTAGGAATAAATTCTCGTTCATTATAGAGAGAAGGAAAGGAAAAGTTGGCTTGCATGCACGGAACCCTAGAAGGCAAAGTCCAACTCTACCTGGAGTTCGCTTTTTTTTTTTTCTTCATGGCATAGAGCACTCAAGTTTTAGGCTCCGTTTGTAGCAAGATGGTACTATCTATTTTATTTTAATTTATTTTCATCTTAATTTGAAATATCATAAATATATATTTTTTAATTTCAAATTTTAATTTCTTCTTCTAATTATTATAAATTTTTAAAATTTTAGACAAAAAATCAAAAAAAAATCAATTATTTTAAATTTTGAAATAATAAAATATTATTAAAAACTTATATTCTAATAATATTTTAACTTTCTATTTTCTTAAAATCTCATAAAATATATTAATGTATATTATTTATTAATTATTTATTACTTTTTATAAATTTTCAATCTCATGATTTCATGAGATATCCAAACGAATTCTTCTGCCCGGTTTGGATAGTGTCTAATTCTTTCCGCTCCTTTTTTATACCGTACGTGAGATTATCTGTAGATTGCACGTGCTGCTTAAATCAAGGCCAGCATTAGGAGAACCGTAAATATGAAACACCTTTCCAGTAAAGGAAAAGTTAATTAGGTATAAATTTCCTTGAAAGATGCGTAGCATGTGAGGTTAGGTATGACAAGTGGAACTTTGATTTCTCTTAGAATATGTTGATTGTTGCGTATGTCGAGCTTAAGGTACCTAAGAATCCATACAATTTGGTTATTTCCCTTTTCAAGGAGCTATCTTTCTTTCAAAATTAATCACAACGAATTAATTCAGGTTTATAATAACACTTGTAGTAATGCTAAATACTTAAAGACAAAAAAAAAATGGAAATGTTTTCATGTTTTATTAACGTCTAGTATAGTACTGTATAAATACAGTGCAAATTAAGCCTCAACAGTTGTATTAAAAGGGGAGATCAATTGGGATAAAATCATGATACGTTTGGAAGCACTCTAAGGTTCTATTTAATTCTCAAATTTAATTTGGTACACTCTATTTTAAATTCATTTTATCATTTAAACACACAAATTTAACCCAATTGAAAGTAAATTCAATAAACTCAGATTACTGTAGCGTACAATAACACACTATAGCATTACTTTTTGATTTTGGTGTAATGACCACAAAGTACTCTCTCCTTCTCTCTAGTAAACTCAAACAAATTTGTTTTTTTTTTCTAATTTTTTTAATCCTCTCTCTCTCTCTAATCTCGCTCTTCCAGAGTCAACCAACGCGTGGGACCGAATTTTTGGGCTTTATAATGCTTAACGGCGAATCCCACAAAATTATATATATATTTTTATCTCACTACAACAACATCGACTTATTATGTCTAGAAAGTTTGCCACAAAAATCAACTTTATCTCACTAATACTATTTGGCGTCCCAACTTGATCGACACTAGATGGTCACTATTAACGACTCTCAAAAGGTTTATTGCATTGAATCAGGAAAATGTCACAAAAGCAATACTGTTACGTCTAAATATATTTGATGCTAATATCAATTTATCGTGTTGGAAAGAACTGGCCATTGGTAAGATAAATACATTCGCATAAAAAATTATGTGTTGCAAAATATATACATGCAGTCGAGAAAAGGATTAATTCTGTACGTGAAGCTTTATTATGGTATTGCTAAATGTATACATATAGTTGCTAAATGGTGTCCCTAAATTTGCTTTTGGTCCTGTGAAGCTTTATTGTGGCAAAGATTAATTACATTTGCAATCGTGCTGTATTGTCGAAACAATTGAAAACCTACTTTTGGTCTTACAAAGTTTTATTGTGGCAAGGTGGCTTGTCGTGAGGAAACCAACTGAACTGGAGCACGGTCGGCATTTTTTGGGCTACGAGGAGGGTGTTGGTTTTGTGAGTGGTTGATCTGTGGCTGGAGGGAGCAAGTGTTCTGTTTCGAGAAGCTAAAACAGAGAAGAAATGGCTACTTAAAACAGGGTAAAGTGGTGTAGGAAAGAACAGTGGGGCGGCTAACGATATGGCTCACGATTGAGTGGTACTCATTGGAATCTTGTGGACGTGACGGAAAGGCAACTGACATCGCTAAACTTCACCATCGTGGCTGGTCGTACCTCAAAGAATCGAGAACTAGGAGTCAAAGAATGCTTTGTTTTCGGAAGTTAGAAACAGGGGACGAAACTTGGTTGAGTTTGCGTGGAGTGGAAGGCTGTTTTGCTGTTCACGTGGGCTGGGCCGAAATTACCACACAATTAGAGGTGGTGGTCGCAGATTTCGAGTGGCCTGGTCCACGGTGGTTTATCCCAGCTGGTTTCGTTTCTCACAGAGAGATTATATGGCATTGGTTAATGCCTGTCGTGGTTGTGCAAAGTTAGGGGGAAAAACATACTGAGAACGTAAATAAATGGTGACCACGACTGCTCTTGGTGTAGTGATTTTGTGCTGAGAAGGGACTTTGGTCATGATGGAAAGATTATTTACTTAGAGGGCTGCAACTTGGGGCTTCAAAGTAAGCAGGAGGATAAACTCCTCTATATATAGTGGCTTTGTAATGCTGAGTCAAGTGTGAGTCAATTAATTGGTGATCTACTAAGGATTTGAGTGAAGATTTGAGTGAAGGGATATTTTTGTGTTGGAGGGTGTGGGGGGAATGAGAGAAGATATAGATGTAGAAGAGTGAGAGATTGAAGTTTTCCTCAAAATTTGGATGTACGTAGAGACACTAAAATCAATATTGAAATGATGTGAAATTAGAAGACAAATATAGATAATATTTTGCATCAATTATATCTGCCACAAAATATTTATAATGCATCACAATAATAAGTCACTGTGCTTGCAATCATGCAACATTGATGCAAAAATGCATGGTAAATATAGGAATTTATTTGCATCAACTATACGTGCTACAAAAGAAATAGCATTTGTCGCAATAAAAATGTATGGTAATTGTGACTATTCTAAATTGACGCAAGGTGATTCCCTAATGGTAGTATTTTTTGTGGCACCCAAATATTGATGCAAATACCTAAAAAAAGATGGGATAAAAAACAAGTACTATTCATTTGGTTCATTTCACCAAAAGGTGAGATCAATTGCGGTATAGTTTTTGAAAACGCAATAAGTTGATATTAATGACACATTATTGATCGACACAATTTTTAGATGTAATAGAGTCTTTTTGTTGTAGTGTCTAAACTTATCTAAATATCTAAATATATTTTAAATTCATCTAAGTGGATTTTATAAAACTCACCAACCATTTAAACTTACTTTTATTCATTCAAAATTCAGACCAACTCAACTTATTTTGATTTTTAAATGCAACCTAAATCATGAGTCATGGACTCGTGAGTCACAATATTAGGTGCAAAAACAGAAAAAGATAAGATTTTATAAATTATGCAAGCAGGTGGCCGGCAGAATCGATCTGGTAATTAATCTTGTGTAAAGTAGTAGATAGGCATATATATTAATTTGCCATGATTTTAACAGGTGACGAAAAGGGGCAGAGATATTATATCCAGCAAGTAAAAAGATATCTAGGAGGGGGGCTAGGGAACAGAAGAGGGAAGTAAGAGGGTCTTGTTCTTCGAAACCCATGATCACTATGCAATCCATTATCACACCCAGAAACCCTACAAATATGATTGCCTTTGTATTCATGGTTGGCGTGCGTGACCGAAGAAAAACGCCACTCCTCTATTGGAACCCTCCCTGTCCACCAATGGTCCAGAGCCACATATGCATCAGCCTGATGCCCATCTTACCTCACAACTATAACCTGGCATCCGGATCCCACTAGACCCACAAAGTGGATCTAAAGATGGGATCTCCCTCTGACACGTGGCAAGACAAGCATGATAAAAATATATACATGGTTGAACTTGGAACAGTTCTAAAGGGTGTCGTTATTCTTTGTTTATATGATGGGTGGGAGTGGAGAGGATTGATGCTTTGATTGTGACGGTGATTATGAGTGGTGCGCCCTGGCATAGCACGCTCTTCCCCAATCTTTTGAGGCAACAAAGGGAATATGATGATGGTTTCTGCTGCACGCTCTCACCCAACTTCCTATTCATCTTTCTTTCTCTCTCCAACAAAGATTTTGCACATTTTCTGAAGAAAGGAATGGCCAAAAATTCCGGTAAATGTCACCCCTTCAATCATCATTATTTATATCTTTTTCCTTAAGCTAATAAAACTCTTTGTACAATGTTGGCCATCTCAGCATTATCCAGGCTATGTATTTGTCCATATATGATGATGCTGAGTTTCCCACTCGTCGATTGCCGCATTGGAAAAATCACAAGGGTCCCCGTATCTAGAGCATAGCTAGGTAGGTGCCTAGACAATCTTTAACCCTACCAAATCATACACGTTAAATCAATTGGTTTCTTTAATTTGCTTCCAAGGCTGCGCATGCATATCGGAAAAAGGATATCACGTATGTCCAATATGATGAATACTATGGATAAAAGAGGACGAAGACAATAAGGCAACCACGCGAGCAAATCAACCTTTGAAATCTCAAACACACTGTATTTTTTTCCGGTCACGAAAATCCAAGGGGATTTTTGTTCCTTTACAGCCTCGACCACACACACTTCGATATATCTCCCTTATACTCATCCATACCAAAAGCATATCATAGTCCTTTTCGATTCCCTGGTCTGAAGACACCCTCCCATTTATATTGTGCACCAACCCTTCTAAACTTTCCCATCACTTGCCTCTCTCTCTCTCTCTCTCTCTCTCTCTCTCTCTCTTTTTGTTGAGGTTGTTTCTGATCAGTTCTAGAAGGATGGGAGATATTTCTTGTTCCAATGGTATTTCCAATGGAAATGGAGTTCATGGGAAAGTCTTTCCTCTAAATGGGTATAGGAAGAGCTGTTGGTACGAGGAAGAGATTGAAGAGAATCTGAGATGGTCCTTTGCTCTCATTAGGTATATACAAGTAGCTTCACATTGTTGCTTATAGTTTTAACTTACACTACGCCATCTCATTTATACTTAGTTTAAGATCATATATACAACTCTACAAGATCTTCATTCGGTTTTTTTTTTCCAGTTCTCTTTGATTTTGTTTTTTATTCATTAAGCAAGTGCGAGTAGATAGAATAGCATACAAAAAAGCCAAAACAAACATCTTTAACTTATTAGGGTCACGGACCAAGCAGTCTGCTGGGTCGATATTCTGCATTTTGGAGTATTTTTTCTTTCGAAGATGCCACTCTGGGAAGTGGGAACTAGTTTATATAATAATATCTTTAGGAAAGCTTTTTCTCAAGTTAAAAAGGAAAAAGGGCCGCATTTCTTTCAAAGCATAAAAGTCTTTCAGCTCAAAGTGGATGTCATGAAAAAACCAGACAAGATTTAACTAAACACTGATTACTTTCTTCTTTATATGTACAGTATTTTGCATACAGGAGCTTCGCCGTACCAGGACATTGCGCTTTTGGACACAAAACCTTTTGGAAAGGTTAATCAACAAAAATCTAATTTAAAAAATGTAGATTCAATATTTCTTTTGCAGAAGTTCCAAGTTTTGTTGTGCTTAACGTCGTTGTTTTGTGAATAGGCTCTAGTCATTGATGGAAAGCTTCAAAGTGCAGAGACAGATGAATTCATCTACCATGAGTCTCTTGTTCATCCAGCACTTCTTCATC
The DNA here is from genome assembly GCA_036898215.1 of Platycarya strobilacea. NCBI lineage: Eukaryota > Viridiplantae > Streptophyta > Magnoliopsida > Fagales > Juglandaceae > Platycarya > Platycarya strobilacea. The sequence continues at coordinate 39,658,574 of CM072545.1, read as the reverse complement.
ATCCCAAGTACCTTTAACTCTTATTACTGGTCATTTGGTTTGATTCTAGTCCATCTACCATGAATCTCTAATATTTGTATTTGATTCTAGTCCAAGCACCATTTTTATTATGGGAGGAGGTGAAGGCTCCACAGCAAGAGAAATTCTGAGACATAATACTGCAAAGAAGGTTATCATGTGTGACATTGATGAGGTAAAAACCCCTAGCTTGTTCTCGACATCAGATTTTTTATTTCTTAGGATTTTGATCTTATTTTTACTTTTAGGATCATTTTCTTAAAGTCATTTATAAATAAAACGGCTATCATCAAGTTTGTTTTCAGTTTTTCCTGTCGTATATATAATGTGAACGTGAATTGGGATTTGTCTTCTCTGTATTGCTGTTGCTAAAGCTCTTTTTGTCTTGTCATTAACACAAAAGACAAGGAGAGGATTAGCGAAAGCAGCCAAGAAAACCTTTTGGATAGAAAATTCTTAACATTTGTCTGACCTTTTTACAAAGTTTTTAGACAAAGAAGACACTTTTCAAGCAGTAAATAGATGTGATTAACATTGAATTAAGTTTCATAACATCCCATAAAAAGTCCAAAAACAAAAAAGCTAATTCTGCAATTTGTCTTCAATGGGGGCATGCAGGAGGTGGTAGAGTTTTGCAAGTCATACTTAATTGTGAACAGGGATGCTTTCTGTGATCCAAGACTTGAGCTGGTTATCAATGATGCCAGGTCCCACTCTCTACTCAAATCTCATGGCTGCCATTTTTCTTCTTGTTTTCGTTATTTTTCCTAATATTATAACCACCATGGTGTTATCGTGGTTTGGTGCAGGGCTGAGCTAGAAAACAGAGAGGAGAGTTATGATGTGATCATAGGAGACCTGGCTGACCCAATTGAGGGAGGTCCATGTTATAAACTCTACACCAAATCCTTCTACGACTTTACTGTCAAGCCTAGACTTAATCAAGGTGGCATCTTTGTCACACAGGTGTGTCTGTCTGATTGTGTTTATACGCTTGTTGAGGTGTTTGGAGAGACAACATAGGACAACATTTTAACCAGATTGTGTATCTCGATCATTATAGGCAGGACCTGCTGGGATATTCAGCCATACTGAAGTATTCTCTTGCATTTACAACACTTTAAAACAGGTTTTCAAATGTAAGTAACCTTGAATATTAGCATTTGATTGTTTGCATTTCGGGGAGCTTATTGTGAAGATCGGACGGTTCACCTTTTTACTTTCACTTGCAGATGTTGTGCCTTACTCAGCTCATATTCCTTCTTTTGCTGATACTTGGGGATGGGTCATGGTATGAAAAATCCTATGAATTATTTCAATCTTTCTTTTTTATAAATGATTTGTTTATCTGACAATTCAAGTATTTAGACAAACTGCTTGAAATTTATCTGTTGAAATTAAACGGCAGGCTTCTGATAGTCCCTTTGGGCTGAGTGTTGAGGAGTTGGACCTGAGGATGAAACAGAGGATCAAAGGGGAGAACAGATATCTTGATGGGAAAACATTTTCATCGGCATCCACCTTGAGCAAAGCCGTGCGAAACTCGTAAGGATGATAGTATTTTACCTTATATGTAATTTCCTGTTGTGAATATATTTAAGCAGCAACTGATGTGAGAAGAGCATTTAATTAAACAGGCTGGACAACGAGACTCATGTTTACACAGAGGGAACAGCAAGGTTCATATATGGTCATGGTAGTGCCTACAAAAAAGCTCAAGAATGAGAAATGGAGCCAGATTAACACAAGCTCTATCTATCAAAACCAAAGGGAAACATGAGACTGCAGTAGAACATAATCTTTCATTGTGTTTTATCTTATCTAATATTATTTCTTTCCTTCTTTTTGCATTTTGTACTTACTTCGAAAGGTACGATATAATTAATGTATTGCTTTGTGTTCCTCTTTTTCGTGGTTTTGTGTAACCTATTTTATGAATATGGAACACGGATCGCCAATTACTACTCTCATTTTGTGTCAAAAGGCATTGGACTTTGATTAGCTTTCACCATTCTGAGAAGAACGACCAAGATCATATCATAAAAAAAACACACACACACACACACAAACAAATGCATGCAACTTATGTTAACTGGCCAGAAGTTCATGCGATTGACTACCAACATTTTATGAAGAAAAGACCATATATATATATATATATATTAAAAATGATGAGGAACATCTACATTCATCATACTCACCCTCATCGTACCAAAACAATTACTCTCATGAATATGATGAATGCGGATGTTACTCATTATTTTTAATATATATGTAGGAGCAACATTTAAAACAAAAGAAAGGTGGTTGTTTTGGTATTTAGAGTGGTTTGAAGAACAGCTAGGGTGGTCACCCTGGATCCATTGATTTATGGGTTGGTTATTTACGTCATCGTGTACAGGGAACTAATTAATAATTACCACATATCGGGTGAAGCCCAAAGTTTTATGAAAACCATCGCATCCTCATAAAATTAAACATTATTTTTCACTTCTACTGGCTGGTGTGAGACTCTGGACAAAGAAAAGGAAAACCCAAAAGCGGGTTGACTTGTCATTCGCACGCGTTTTGATGATTTTATACTGGGGCAATTACACCGATCTAGCTATTTTCTATTACTATTGTAGATCAAAATGAAGTTATTTTTTGTAAGTCTGAAATCAGAGTTTTTTTGTTTTGCTAGGCCATTTGTCCATATTTAGTGGGCATGCATGATGCATGCATGTACACATAGAATAATTTAGAATAAGCCATACACAGAACAAGTTGTCATCTGTCTATCGCTCTGAAAATGGGTACTTGGATAGTGGTGGTTGACGGTGGTTGAGGAAGCATTATAATTAATTGGTCCCGATTTATTGGCCCAAATTGATGTCATTTTCCGCCAATATAATCAACTAGAAAAAGCAGCTATCAAGGCCTCTTATTAATATTGTTTAATTTTTAAGTTGTCCTATGGTACCTAAAATATCATTAACTAAAATATCATTAATTATAATATATTTGAACATTACAATTACAGTATAAAAATAGATGATAAGTACACATTTGTGATGACAAAATCCACGATCGAATAATTTATTTTAGAAATAGAATAATTTATTTTAGAAATAGAATAATTTATTATAGAAAGAGGAGATGTTGCATTATTAGCTTTTTTTTTTTTTTAAAGGTGCATTATCACTTGAATGGGATATATATATATATATGTGTGTGTGTGTGTGTGTAACGTTTCGGTTCTACAGGGGTTCGAGAGTTACTTCTTATCGCATATACTTATATTCAATACCATAATTAAATATTCTAAATTTTCAAATATCATATAAAACTTGGTCTTAAAATCTATTTCCTCAATATCATCAATACCAACAATGCAAAGTCATCAAAATATAATGATATTTTCTTACTAAATCTTATCAATATTCATATAAATTCTCTTTACTTAATTCATCGTTCGTAAGTCATCTCACTCAATACTTCATATTCCAATCCTTGGTTGAAATATCCAAACTCATCCTAAAAATATTCAGAGATAAGAGGTAAGTTTAACCACAACTCAGTAAGCAATGAACATATATTAGAGTACAAACATGAGCATTTTCCAAAGTACAATATGCAGAGCAAAATATTCTTTAGTTTTAATATACACAACAAAACATATTTTTTAAACGTAACAGAGCAACAATTTTTAAATCATATTAAATATAGAGTACTTTGGCATAACAAAACTAAACATCATCATCATATCAAAACAGAATATCTTACAGAGTAGATACCATGTTTAACCTTAGTGGTAGGGTTGTGCTAATCCCGATGGTCAAACCAGGCAGAGACAGAGGCAAAATTTTCTCTTAATCATTCTTGGAGCCCCGAGTATGCACACAGGAAAGTCCACAATAAACTACTTTGTTTCCAAAATCGGTGCACTCAGAGAAAGAGAAGCTGGTACCAACTCAAATAAAGCAGAGACAGAACCAGATACAAACCAGTATATCATGCCAAAGATTTTTCAGAGTCATCAAAATAACACATAGTTCTAAATTATTTTCAGAATCATTCTTATATAAATAAAACAAAGTCAGAGCATATTCATAAAATCAATGCACACCTTTCAAATGATCAATATCGCTCTTTTTCACATTTCAGAAAAAACATGACAAAAAACTAAGTTCATATTTGCACAATGCATAATAGAAATATTTTTCTTTCTTTCATATAAACTTCATGAGTAATGCAAAGAAATGACTGAGATTGGTTTTTCTCAAGTTATCATTTGATAACGAAACATGCATAAATTTTCAGAAAGTCAACCTCAGTCTACATTTGGTACAAAGCCAAGTATAGGAACCCCGCTTATCTGAATTTCTTAACTTTTCAGAAATTCTCCAAACAGTACTGAACAAATAATAATCGACACTTATAAAATAATCATGTAACTCCATAAATTTTCAATGATTACAAATCTAGAAAAAATAGAACCCGAGATATAAAATCCAATATCTTCTCTTAACATCTAAAAACTCTCAAAATCTTTAGTATCAACTTTCTCTCCAAAATATTTTGAATTTATCAAAATCTTTTAAAAATTTTAAAACATCATAAATCCTCAAATTCCTCAAATTTCACTTAATGAATACCTAACCCAATTTCCAACTTAAACTAAGTCTTCTTCAGAAATCAAGTAGGTCACCAAATAAAAAATTTGGCCGTAAACACTAGTACGAAACGATATTTACAACTCGGCCCAATACCAAAACTTTCCACTTTCAAAAAGAAAATCTTAATAAAATAATCGAAATAACAACGAATCCAATAGACATAATGCTTTAAAAACTCATGGTTTTGTTTAAAGTCAAGAGGATAAAATTGTAAAAGTAATACACGGTTACTAAACATGCCTCCTAAACTCAGAAATAAAATAAATAAATAAATAACGTCATTTAAATCTTGTAAAAGATTTTTATATTACACAGCTTTAGAATAACGTAAAACTGCGCCGAGGTATTCTAATAAAAACAATAATAAACAATGGCTCAAAGATAAAACAATCCATTAAAACAATCACCTTTAAAGAAATCTCATGCGGTGTCAAATCGTAATGTAATTTACGAATATAATATGAAAAAAAAGTTCATGAAACAAAACTTGGTGTAATATAAACTCATATATGGGTGTTTTGGTGAAATAAAGATGTAAGGTGCATGGATCCTAAGAGCAACAGGTCTCAGAGGGTTGCTTTCAAAACAAACCATGCGGCAAAGCCAGGCTTACCGTTGGAAAAATTCTCGATAGTGGATCGGGCGGTTCTGGGTGGGCATCGATGGCGAAATGACTGGGGACGTCATCGACAGAGCAGGGGATAACGTGCGGTGGGTTTGGGCTGACGGAGAGTTCTCAAACGGCATTTTCTGTGCAGTATGGCGACGTCGTAGTGGTGCCAAATGGGAAGGGAGGCTGGTCTGTGGGGAGAAAACTCCTCTGTTTCCGGGAGTCAAGAATAGAGGCTCTCAATTTCGGTGATGGACAGTGGTGGTTTCATGTGAGGTGGAGATGGTGGCGCACGAGGAGGTGATGAAAATGTTAGCTGGTGACTTGCAGAGTACGAGTTTTGGCGCGGTAAGGAGCTGTGACTTGCAGTCGTTCCGTGCAACAGAGATGGAGGTGTTTTACGTGGAAGGCTGTTGCTCTGTTTTCGTGAGTTCAGAACAAGGGCTGACGTCCTAGTAATTTCTGGTGGTTGGCTACTATGAAGGAGCAAGCTAGATGGTGGTGGTGGCTAGCTTTAGTTTGGGGTGCTCTACGTCTGTGATTGCAACACAGAGGCCTAAGTACTATGGTGCAAGAATAACGCGGGTAGGATGGTAGTAGGAAACACATTGTGGTGGGGCGATGGCACGATTGAAGGTAAACGAAATATGTGGGATACTGTTTAATATGAGAATATATAGTCAATGTTGTTGTGAGTTCTCGGCAAAAGATGTGCGAGAAAGAGTGAAGAAATTGGTGATTGCAACCCTAGTATAATAAGGAGGAGGTTACGCGAATGCTGGGCAAAAGACATTTAGTGAGAAACTAGAACGGAAAGCTGCAAGAAACGAGGGGAGTTAAACTAGAGAAAAATTCAGATAAGAGATATATGATTGCTTGATCAATACAATGCAGTGTAGTAGTGGTATGTACAGCTATTGATGAAAATCTAAATTATTAAGAGACAGGCGTGAAACTATGAACATAGATGATTAAAACACTAAAAATACGGAGACTTGAAAGATGTAAAGACGTGAGTATCCAAAGTTGTTATGGGCAAGATTTTGCGAGAACTAAAATGGTGAACTGCAAAAGTCGTGGGGAAGGTAGATTCAAATGAAGAGAAAAATCTGGTTAAAAGATATATGGTTATTTGATTAAAATAGTGATAGATATAGCCGCAGTTGAGAAACTCCAATGGGAAAAGATAACGAGTTTGCATACACGTGAAAGTAGAAAACGAATGAGGCTGTGGTCGTGAATGTGGAAGAAGTAACATGCATGCAGGATGTGGAAACATGCTTATTTATAGGAACAAAATTTTAGAGATAGATGAAGTAATAGAAGAAAACTGCAACATATAAGAAAAAGAAAATAGAACAAAAACATGCGTGATATGTGGCTCGGAATAAAATCTTTAAATTCATATATATATGCATGTATATATATACATATATATATATATATGTATACACACACGAATAAATAAAATAATAATAATAAAATCAATTTGTCTAAAAAGAATTTCTCTACCCATAAAAATATTTTTTTAATAATCATCAAATCAAATGAGAAAAAAAAAATTACTAAAACATCAATTTTGCACTGGGGCAATTTTAAAAACAAATTTTTGAATATCGGAAACGGGTCTTTTACTTAAAAAAAATTAATTAAAGAAAAAATTTTAGAAAGAAAGGTTGCTCTAGAGTTGGGTGTTACAATATATATGTGTGTATGTGTGTGTGTGTGTGTGTGTGTGTGCGTGCGCGCTGGGTGACACACATCCCAGCCCACGTGACGGTGTATCACAAACAAGGCCATAATCTGCTAAGGAAGATTGCATACATCAAACAAAATCTAATGAGAAGATTCCAAATTTAGAATCATGACTCTTACAACCTTGTAATTTATTGTAGATTGTATTTCTTCCAATATTATAGCCACCGTACATGTACTTAAATAGATTCTGTAACTATTGTATATATTTTCTATATATCATCAACAAAGCTAGAGGTGAATTTCATTGAACTTGTGTGCATTGTTACATTTTTATATAGTATCAGTAGAGCCAAACTCTAACAAGCAACAAATCCCAAACTCTAAGATGTCTTCTTCCACAAATCAAGCACCCCTTCTTCGTCCCAACACCCACTGGCCCGTGTCCTCCAATGAAAATGCACTCATTGATTTCAACCTCATTGTCCAAATTAATGACAAACTCACACCCTCCACTTCTCCTCAATAGAGAGCACAATTTGAAGCCCTTCTTATCGGCTATGACCTCCTAGACTATGTCAACAGAGTCGTGGAGTGCTCCTCCCCCGTTGGCACATCCTCCTCGACTTAACCAAGATCTACTAGGCTCTATAAGACACATTAATCCTCAGTGCAATTTTTGCCTCCACCTCTACTGCTATTACCCTCTAATTGCCACTGTCAAAACCTCTCATGAGGCTTGGAAAAACTCAATCAAATGTATGCCGATAAATCAAGGACTTGTGACATGCAACTCAAGAAAGACTTACCTTAATCCAACGAGAGAATTGCCCAATTCCCGATTATTTGCATGCGGTGAAAGTTTTTATTGATGAGATCGCACTCATCAATCACCCAATCTTCGATGATGACCCAACTTTCTATGTCCTTAATGGACTAAGTCCCGATTTCAAGGAGATTGTTGTGTCGGTTCGAGCACAGGAGACATCCTTGGCATTCGTAGAGCTTCATGACCTCCTTGTAGGCATGAAAGCTACTTGTGCCAGTTGGAGATAGAAATTCAGTAACTTGTTGCCTCCGAAAATTATTCTCATCGACACAAGAGCACAATGGCTCCCTCAAGTAGGTCTCAAATAAAAGGGTTTTACAAGGCCAATGGGCCTCATCATTCTCAGGGACCTAATTGAATGTCTCAAGGCTTTACCAAAGACTCGCAAGTCCAATAATCAATTTGCTCAGCACAACTAGAGGCTTTACCAACCTAAGTGTTTGTTGATCAAATGGACCACACAGTAAAATTCTACCCTCAGTTGCATCCCTTTGAAGTAACTGTCAATTGTCCATCTACTTTTAGTCAAAAGGATAAAAAATGGCTTATTGACTCCGCAATGTCTTACAACATCACAGGCGATTTGACAAATTTATCCATTCATTCTATGTTTGATGGCATCGATGAAGTTGTTATTAGTGATGGGTTAAGTTTGGCTCTATCACATATTGGTTCTTTGGTTTTACACTCACCTAAATGAAACTTTATATTACATGATACTCTTTGTATTCTAAATATTCACAAGAATTTAATTTCTATTTATCATTTGTGTTGAACCCAAGGTTTCAAGTCTCGTATTTACGTATAAATTTTGATGATAATAAATAAATTTAAAACTCAAGTTCAAGTTATCTACGCATGAAGAGAGCTAAACACATCAAGAAATCAAGCATGAGCAAAAAGAAGAACAAGTCTACAAATGAAACTCATAGAGTAATTTTGTACATCTCTTAAAATTTGAAATTGGATTAAAATTCAAAATTAAGATTTTCTCATAAAGCATCAAATTACATTTTTTACATTTGCATAACTTTATTAAAATATTTAATTTCGAAAATTATTATTTTTCCACATATGCATAAATATTTGGATTTGTAAGATAATTGATTGTCATCGTTAACATGTGCATGTGTTGTTTAAAAATCTTGAAGGGTGGTTATGTATTTTTTTAACAAATGTAAAATATAGATGATTTTATTTGAAAATCTTGAAGGGTGGTTGTGTATTTTTTTGATAAATACAAAAGATAGATGATTTTGTTTGAAAATTTTGAAAGGTGGTTGTGTGTTTTTTTGACATATGCAAAAAAAAAAGATGATTTGGTTTGAAAAATAAATCATGTTCATTATGTCATGTTGAAAAGTAAAAGATTAGGTTTAACTTTTTTGGAAAATGAATGGAGCTATCTTTGACAAATATAAAAATGAGATTGAATAGTGAATTTGGGATCCTCAAGGGGTAGTTTGAGACGAGGACGTAAGCAGTGGGGCTGAACCTCATTAAAATACTGAATTTGCTTCTTCTTACCCTTACTCTTTATATTTTCTGGTACTTCATATTCTGTTTATATTTTATATTGTATATTTGGTTTATAAGTATTAATGTTTTAATATAACCCAATTCACCCCATCTTGTGTTAGTCATCTAAACAATAATTAGTATCAGAGTGAGGGCTCTATTATAAGATTAATTATGTGTTGAGTTAAGATCATATAGATAGCATTGTAGCTACGTTCGCTGAAGGTCAATCCAGTAGTCGGCCTCCGCTATTTTGTAAAGACAATTATACTTTCTGGAAAACTAAAATGAAAATATTTCTCCAGTCTCAAGGTCGAGAAATATAGAAATATATTGTAAATGAGTTTTATATTCCAACAAAAATTGTTGATGGAGTAAAGGTCAACATGGAAGAAAAAAAGTTTGATTGTGAAGATGATAGACTTTATACAGTGAATGTAATGACTATGAATTCTGTACAATGCTCTCAATGACAATGAATTTAACAGAATAATGACTTGCAGAACAGCAAAAGAAATATGGGATAATTTAGAAGTAACTTATGAAAAAATTTCGCAAGTCAAATAATCAAAATTTTATATTCTTACGCATAAATATGAAATATTTAAAATGATTGATGAGCTTGACACTCAAAACTGTTCCTCATGAAAGTGAAAGCGATAAAGACGAGGAAAGCAATAACAAAGATGACGAAATTGCAATGATCACAAAAAGATTTCAGAAATTCTTAAAGAAAAATAAAATTTCACCAAGGAAATTTTTCAAAAAGTTTTTCAACAAAAATACAGGTAAAAAGGACTCAATAACTTGTTATAAATGCAAAAAGCCAGGATAGATTAAAGCAGATTGTTCCATGATAAAGAAAAATCGATACAAAAGCAAGAAAGCAATAAAAGTTATATGGAATGATGATTTAAGTAGGATAGACAGCGACGCAAGTAATGAAGACTTAGCAAATTTTTATCTTATGGCTAAAGATGATTTTGAGGTAACAAGTTTTAGAAGAGGTATATGAGAAATTTGAAAAATTGGGTATCAAGTATAACGTTTTGAAAAAGAAAAATTCTTTTTTAACAAATGAAATTGATGTTTTAAGAAAAGAAAACATAGTTTCAAAAGATGAAAATGATGAGCTGAAAAAGAAAATGACAAATTTAGAAAAAAAATTATTGAAAACTTTACAAATAGAAAAAAAAAATTTGAAAAACTTCTTGGAAGTCAAATATATGTTTTTGATAAGGTAAGTTTGAGATAAATACCAAAAGAAAAATTCAAAGCTTATAAAAAAATTTTTGATAAACCGACTAAATCAAAATTAGATTTTCAAAATTCTTTTCATAAAAATAAATTTTTTAAAGAAAAATATTATCACTCAAGATTTTTAAATATGTCACATGTTATTTGTAATTTTTGTAATAGAAATGATTATAATTATCATGCTTGTCCTATTAGAAAGAAGACATACAATAACTATTAGGATCATATGGGTACCAAAGAATCTTATTTTTTCTAATACTAATAAATAAATGACTCAAAGAACTTGGGTACCAAGAAAAATTATTTTAATTGCTTTTACAGGTATGCATGAAGTCCTCTATAGGTAAAAGTAAATTATTTTTAGACAGCGGATATTCAAGACACATGATAGGAGATAAAACTAAATTTATTGACCTCACTTCTAAAGAAGAAAGGCACATGACATTTGGAAACAATTCAAAATGAAATATCATGGGAATAGGTAAAGTTGGTAAGAAGTTTTCTCTCATTTTGAAGATGTTCTGCTTGTTGATGGTCTAAAGTATACTTTTTTGAATATAAGTCAATTATGTGATAAAGAATTTACAGTTACTTTCAAAAAGGATAAGTGCATTATTTTGAATAATCATGATTGCAATGTTTGTTTTATTATTCTTAGAAACAATAATATATATACAATCGAATTTGAAGAAATTGTCTCACAATATGCTAATTGTTTATTAGTTTAACATGAAAATAGTTAGTTATGGCATAGAAGGTTAGATCATACAAATATGAAACTTATTTCCAAACTTTCAAAAAATGATCTTGTAAGAGGTTTGCCAAAAACAAACTTTTTTAAAGACAAAATCTGTGATGCATGCCAGTTTGATAAACAAACAAAAACTTCTTTCAAAATCAAGAAACATATTTCCATTACTAGACATTTGCAACTAATACATATGGACCTTTTTAGACCAAACATAGTTGCGAGTTTGGGAGAAAAATATTATGCATTTGTTATTATTGATGATTTCTCTAGATATACTTGAATCATCTTTCTCGCTCATAAAGATGAGGTACATAATGCATTTATCAAGTTATGCAAGAGAATTCAAAATGAAAATGATTATACTATTTCAAATATCCGAAGTGACAGGGGGAAAGAGTTTGTCAATAAAAATATTGACTCTTTTTGTGATGAAAATAGTTTTCTACATAATTTTTCTGCTACTCGAACTTTTCAACAAAATAGAGTAGTAGAGAAAAAGAATCGATCTTTTTAAGAAATGGCAAGAATAATATTTAATGAGAATAATTTACCTAGTTATTTTTGTGCCGAAGCAGTAAGTATTGCATGTTATGTTACAAATTGAGTTATGTTAAGGTCTAACTTAAATAAAACCCCTTATGAGTTTTGGAATGATAAAAGTCCAACATTGGTTACTTTCATATATTTAGATGCAAATGTTTTATTCTCAATAATAGAGATAATTTTGGAAAGTTTGATACAAAATATGATGAAGGTATCTTTTTTGGGTATTCAACAAATAGTAAAACTTATAGAGTATTCAATAAAAAGACTTTAACTATAGAAGAATCTATGCATGTAGTATTTGATAAATCTAACTATCTACTTTCCAAGAAATCTATTGATGAAGAATCAGAAGGTACAAATAACACAAATAGTCTCAATCTCAACAAAAAGAATACAATGAAAGAAATACAACATGAAGACATCAGGAAAGATCATCAAGATTTAGTACAAGATGCAACCAAATAGTATAAATATGTGAAAGATCATCCAGTGAAACAAATTCTAGGAGAACCTTCACGAGGTGTAAGTACTCAATCATCTCTTAGAAATATTTGTAGTCACACTGCTTTTTTATCTCAAATTGAACCCAAAAATATTGATGAAGCACTTATTGATAAATCATGGATTCTAACTATGCAAGAAGAGCTAAATCAATTTGAAAGAAATAATGTATGGACACTTATTCCTAGACCCAAAAATCATGCTGTTATTGGAACAAAATTGGTTCTTAGAAACAAGACTCGACTTGTAACCCAATGTTTTAATCAAGAGGAAGAAATCAATTATGATGAAACGCATGCACTTATTGCAAGATTAGAAGCTATTCGAATGTTACCTGCATATGCATGTTATAAAAATTTCAAACTTTTTCAAATAGATGTTAAAAGTACTTTCTTAAATGGTTTTATAAATGAAGAGGTATATATTGCGCAACTTCCAGATTTTGAAAATCATATTTCTCCTAATCATGTTTTTAAGCCTGCAAAAGTTTTATATAGACTCAAACAAACTCCTAAAGGTATGAGAGGCTTAATGGTTTTTTGATTGAAACAGGTTTTTCAAGAGAAAAGATCGATACAACTCTTTTCATCATGATATAATATTTGGTGCTACTAATGAAAATATGTGCCAAAATTTTGCTAAGAATATGTAGTAAGAATTTGAAATGAGCATGATGGGAGAACTTAATTTCTTTCTCTGATTGCAAATCAAGTAAGCAAAAAGTGGAATATTCATTAATCAGTTAAAATATATCAAAGAGTTATTCAAAAAGTTTGAGATGGAAGGTGCAAAAGTAATTAGAATACCAATGAATCCAACCACCAAACTTGATAAAAATGAAAGCGGTAAGCCAGTTGACTCAAAGGTATATCGAGATATGATTGGTAGTTTATTATATTTGACAGTTAGTAGACTTAATATTATGTTCAGTGTATATTTATGTGCACGTTTTCAATCATCTCCAAAACAATCTCATTTGATTACAATCAAGCATATTTTTAGATATCTTGCCGGTACATTGACCTCAGGTTATGGTATCCTAAGCACACTTCTTTCGATCTTATTAGTTATTCAGATGCAGATTATGCTGGTTGCTAAGTTGATCGAAAAAGTACTAATGAAACATGTCATTTTTCAAGTCATGCACTTGTTTTATGGTTTAGTAAAAAGTAAAATTTTGTTATATTATTTACTGCTGAAGCAGAGTATGTTACTGCAGATAGTTGTTGTACTCAAGTTTTTTATATGAAACAACATCTTGAGAATAATTTATGTACAATCACATTCCAATCAAATGTGACAATACAAGTGTTATAAATCTTTCAAAAAACCCAATACAACATTTTAGGACTAAGCATATTAAAATTAGATATTATTTTCTTAGAAATCATATGCAAAAAGATGATATTGTATTAGAATTCACAAGCATACACGAACAATTGGCGAACATTTTTACAAAATCCATACCATGAGATAGATTATGTACGATTAGAAGAGAAATATGAATGATGCATGTCATGAATATATGTTAAACATTTTTATTCCATTATCTCAAATAACTTACAAAACTTGAGACTTCTAACCTCATTTTTCAACTGCATTTGCTCTTCATAGATCGACATGTTATTCTCATCTAAAGGATTAAGCAGTCGAAATAAGATGTAATTAAGGGTTTTAAATCCTTATTTAGTTGCTTTAACTCTACTATCTTTCTATTTGACTCATAAACAAGTCGTTGAAGTACAAAGACAGTCTCGCTAAACTTCTCAGTTTCGCAAATTTTGGACTGCAACCCAGCGAAAAAAGTAGCAATGGATGATGAGTATCGAGTTTCAAGACCCACAAGCTTATAAATAACCTCATGATCTAATTTTAATTTATTAGCTAAATCAGTCTCTTATTGCTTCATGGCACCTACGATAGAAGTAGAAATAGATTGATCACGAGAAGTACTGAAGGGAAATTGACGAGCCATTAAAAATTTGTAGAATAAGAATGCAGGTGAATTGCAAAGACGAGAAGAATATTTAATGCAAATTAAAAAAAGTTAATAATTGCTCTTATAGAGATGGAAATAAGAACAAGACACACTATCATCTCTTCAAATCTTACTTAGTTAACTTACAAGATATATTGGATGAGACGGGAGAGATGACTGATTGAGACGGTTCTTGGTTCAAATCCGGAAGATTATTAAAAGAAATTTTCTCCACCATTCTGTCATTTTGAATATATAAATACTTGATTAATGAGGAATGAGAGATTTTTCTTATGAGTATTCGATGGGTGAAAATGGTCATTTAAACAGAAATCGAAAATTTTCAAATCTCTACGAATCTCGTTTGTCAACAACATCAAACAGATTTAAATCTCATTCCGCACCGAATTTCCAGAGTTAGACTTTCAGCGTTTGCAGGTTTTGTTGGACACAGGTGACTTTAATTATTCAACTCTTTATAAAATCTATTTTCGCACTAAATTGCCAGAATTAGGCCTCCAACTTTTGCAGGTTTTGTCAGACATAGACGTGGGAAGAAATCTCCTTCTGTACTAAATCTCGATAATATTTAATTTGTCAACAACATCAAGCAAATTTGAGTTTTCTTCTGCACCGAGATGATAAAATTAGGTCTCAGTCTTTGCAGCTTTTTTCGAAAGCGGGTGGCTCTAATTATTCAACTCTCTATAGTTTCTACTAACGCACCGTTTTACTTGGTTATTGGTTATTGCGAGAAGAAATCTTACTGAAACCAATTGCGGTTCTTTTTTAATGATGCCAAAAAGGTGAGAAATCTTATACTAGTATTATACTACTCTGTTATATATGCTAGAATCATGTCTATATTTTTTGAAAAACTAACGCATATTTTCAGAAGAGTTTGAGTATTACTGCAGGTCACAGTTTTCTACTAAATATTTGTCATCATCAAAAAGGGAGAGATTGTTGAACCCAAGGTTTTAAGTCTCGTATCTACGTATAGATTTTGATGATAACAAATAAATTCAAAACTCAAGTTCAAGTTGTCTACGGAAGAAGAGAGTTAAGCACATCAAGAAATCAAGCATGAACAAAAAGAGAATAAGTCTACAAATGAAACTCATAGAGTAATTTTGTACATCTTTTAAAATTTGAAATTGGATTAAAATTCAAAATTAATATTTTATCATAAAGCATCAAATTGCATTTTTTACATTTGCATAAATTTATTAAAATATTTAATTTCAAAAATTATTATTTTTCCACATATGCATAAAGATTTGAATTCGTAAGATGATTGATTGTCATCTTTAACATATGCATGTGTTATTTGAAAATTTTGAATGGTAGTTGTGTATTTTTTTGATAAATGCAAAATATAAATGATTTTGTTTGAAAATCTTGAAGGGTGGTTTGGTGTTTTTTTGACATATGTAAAAAGAAGATGATTTTGTATGCAAAAAGAAGATGATTTGGTTTGAAAAATAAATCGTGCTCATTTTGTCATGTATGAAAAGTAAAAAATTAGGTTTTATTTTTTTTTTAAATGAATGGAGATATCTTTGACAAATATAAAAAGGAGATTGAATAGTAAATTTGAAATTTTCAAGGGGTAGCTTGAGATGAGGACGTAGGTAGTGGGGCTGAACCTCGTTAAAATATTGAGTTTGTTTTTTCTTACTCTTACTCTTTATATTTCCTGCTATTTCATATTTTGTTTATATTTTATATTGTATATTTGGTTTATAAGTATTAATTTTTTAATATAACCTAATTTACCACCTTTTTGTGTTAGTCATATGGGCAACAATTTTACAACACAAAATCACGTTTGACTTGAGCTCCACTTATCTTATTTTCTTGTGAATGATCATATCATAAGAGCGACTCTACTAAGAAGTGCATGTGAAAACGACATTTATAATTTTTCGAACTCACTAGTGGCCCATTATTCAAAATTGGTTACTAATGTGCATGAATGGACCTTAATTGGTGGGTGGTATAAGCGTCTTGGACATCTATCTCTCAAAATTTTTTAAAGTCTTGTTAATTGTTGTTCTCTTCCAGTTATGAAAAATAAAATGACATCATTGTGTACCTCTTATTTTATCAATAAAACACATCAACAATCTTTTCGACTCACGAGCTTTCAAAGTCATGCTCTTCTTAATCTTGTTTACACTAATGTTTTTGCCCCTGTTCATTGTGTTGGTTTAGATGGTTCTCATTATTATTTAATTTTGGTTGACCATTACACAAAATATATGTGATTTTATCCCATGCATGCAAAATCATGTGTTCGTAACATCTTTCCTCAGTTTAAAAATCTTGTTAACAACTTTTTCAAGCCAAAATCAAAAGTTTACATTCTGACTGTTGCCCAAATGACTAACACAAGAGGGGGGGTGAATTGAGTTGTATTAAAAAAATTAACAATTATAAATCAAGTATACAATATAAAATATAAACAAAATATGAAACAGTAATAAATATAAAGAGTAAAGGTAAGAGAGAAGCAAACTCAGTATGTTAACGAGGTTCGGCCCCATTGCCTACGTCCTCACCTCAAGCTACCCCTTGAAGATCTCCAAATCTACTATTCAATCTCCTTTAGGTGGAGATAGAAACCTATTATACCTTTCAGCAGCACCGCTCCAAAGAATCTGTGTAGAACACCCTCTACACTTCCAATCACCTCACACTTGGTGATTTAACTATTCCCCGTGTAGAACACCTTCTATATTTTCAATCACCTTACACTTAGTGATTTAACTATTCTCCGTGTAGAACACCTTCTACACACATAAGGGTTATACACACCATTTTACTGATACATGAATTGATAGTGGGAAAGCTATCAGAAAACACTCCTCAATGAGTGAAATAAAAACAATACAGCACAAACTATATCTCTCAAAATAAACAAGGGTTAAGGCTCAATACTTAGAGAAGAGAGAATGAAAATTTTGAATGAATGTTGTATGCTCTTAGTGTTGTAAATGTGAAGCTCTCAAATGATTTATTTATAGGCATATGAGACTTCATATTCAAATTTAAAAAGATTCACATGTCAAAGACATCATCATGCACTTTTCAAAAATTTCAAATCAAATCTTTTTACTGTTTGCATGTGACAAAAAGAGCACACTTTACTTTTCAAAAATTTCAAATCTAATCTTTTACTTTTTGTATATGACAAAAGGAGCACACTTTACTTTTCAAAATTTTCAAACAAAGATATCTACCTTTTGCATAAGTCAAGAAAAGCATCCATCACTTTTGAAAATATTCAAATAAAACATGCACATGTGAAAGATGACAATCAATCATCTTAATATTTTCAAAATTCAAACATTTAATTATGTCATGCACATGTGAAAGATGACAATCAATCATCTTAATATTTTCAAAATTCACCCTTTAATCATGTCATGCACATGTGAAAGATGACAATTAATCATTTTTTAAAATTTTCAAAATTCAAACCTTTAATCATGTCATGCATATGTGAAAGATGACAATCAATCATCTTTCAAAATTTTTAAATTTAATTTTCAAAATATTCATGCATATGTGGAAAATGTATTTTAATGATTTATGATAAAATATTAATTTTGAGCTTTAATCCTAATTTCGAATTTTTAAGAGATTTACAAAATTACTTTATGATTTTAATGTGAACTTGTTCCCTTCTTGCTCATGCTTGCTTCCTTGATGTGCTTGATTCTATTGTGTGGACAACTTGAGCTTGAGACTCCTTTATTCTTTGAATTCATTTGTTATCATCAAAATCCATGTGTAAATTTATACGAAACTTAAAACCTTGAGTTCAACAATCTCCCCCTTTTTTATGATGACAAATGCTTGATAGAACTTAAAACCTGTATGAATACTTAAGCTCCCCCTGAGAATGTGCGTTAATTTTTCAAGCAAAAATATAAATATAATTCCAAGCATATATAACAAGTTTAGCAATTTAAACGATGTTAATATTCTAGTCTAAAACTTCTCCCCCTTTTGGCATCATTAAAAAGGAATCATAATTAGTTCAATAAGATATATTCTTACAATAACCAATAGATAAATAAAACGCTGCGTTAGTAGAGACTGTAGAGAATTCGGTGCGTAGCCACACGTGTTCGACAAAACCTGCAAAGGCTGGAGGCCTAATTTCGGTAATTCGGTGCGGAAGGAGATTTTGTAAAGAGCTGAATAATTGAAACCACCCGTGCCCGACAAAACCTGCAAAGGCTGGAGGCATAGTTCTGGCAATTCGGTATAGAGATTTGATCCGCTTGATATTGCTGAAAAATGAGATATTATCATGATTTGTAAGCTTGTCTTGTTCTTATTTCCGTTTCTATAAGAGCAATCCTTAGTTTTATCTATTTCACATCAAACTTTCTTCTCATCTTTGCAATTTGCTTGCATTGTCATTCTACAATTTTTCAATAGCTCGTAGATTTCCTTTCAGTACTTCTCTTGATCAAGATTTGAGGTATCCTTCACCTCAGTCTCAATCTATTTCTGCATCTGTCGTGGGTGCCATGAAGCAACAAGAGACTGATTTAGCTAATTAATCAGATCATGACGCCATTTACGAGCTTGTGGGTCTCGAAACTCGATACTCATCATCTATCGTCGCGTTTTCTGCTCGGTTGCAGTCCAAAACTCGCGAAATTGAGAAGCTTAGCGAGACTGTTTCTATACTTCAACGACTTGTTTATGAGTCAAACAAAAAAATAGTAAAGTTAAAGCAACAGAATAAGGATTTGAAATCCTTGCTTAACTCTTCATTTCGATTGCCTAATCCTTTAGATAAGGATGGCATGATGATTTATGAGGAGCAAATGCATTTGAATGATGAGGTTAAACGTCTCAAGTTTCTGTAGGTCATTTAAGATAATGAAATAGAAGTATCTAGCAGATATCCATGGCATGCATTATTCCTATTTCTCTTCTAATCATGCATAGTCTATCTTCTGGTAGGGGTTTTGTGAAAATGTCTGCCAATTGATCATGTGTACTAGTGAATTCTAATACAATAACGCCCTTTTGCACATGATCTCTAAGAAAATGATATCTAATTTCAATATGTTTGGTCCGAGAATGTTGTATGGGATTCTTTGAAAGATTTATAGCACTTGTATTATCACATTTGATTGGAATGTGATTGTACATAAGTTTAAAATGCTCAAGTTGTTGCTTCATGTAAAGAACTTGAACACAACAACTACCCGCAGCAACATATTCTGCCTCAGCAGTAGATAGTGCAACAGAATTTTGTTTTTTACTAAACCAGGAAACTAGTGCACGACCTAAGAAGTGACATGCTCCACTAGTACTTTTTCGATCTATTTGACAGCCAGTATAATCTGCATCTGTGTAGCTGATTAGATCAAAAGATGTGTGCTTAGGGTACCATAACTCTAAGTTAATTGTACCACTAAGATATCTAAAAATACGCTTGACTGCAATCAAATGAGATTGTTTTGGAAATGATTGAAAACGTGCACATAAACATACACTGAACATAATATCAGGTCTACTAGTTATCAAATATAATAAACTACTAATCATACCTCAATATACATTTGAGTCAACTGACTTACTGCTTTCATCTTTATCAAGTTTAGTGGTTGGATTCATTGATGTTCCAATTACCTTCGCACGTTCCATCTCAAATTTTGAGTAACTCTTTGATATATTTTGACTGATTAATAAATGTTCCACTTTTGCTTGCTTGATTTGCAATCCGAGAAAGAAATTAAGTTCTCCCATCATGCTCATTTCAAATTCTTCCTGTATATTCTTAACAAAATCTTGACACATATTCATTAGTAGCACCAAATATTATATCATCTACATAAATTTGAATTAGAAGAATATCATTCTATTCATACTTGATGAAAAGAGTTATATCGATCTTTCCTCTTGAAAAACATTTTTCAATAAAAAAAACTATTTAAGAAAACACTTTTAATATCCATTTGAAAAAGTTTGAAATCTTTATAACAAGCATATGTAAGTAGCATTCGAATAATTTCTAATCTTACAACTGGTGCATATGTCTCATCATAATCGATTCCTTCTTCTTGATTGAAACCTTGGGCCACTAGTCGAGCCTTATTTCTAGTAATGACTCCGGACTCATCTTTCTTGTTTCTAAAAATCCATTTTGTTCCAATAATAGTATGATTTTTGGGTCTAGGAACAAGTGTCCAAACATCATTTCTTTCAAATTGATTAACCTCTTCTTGCATAGCTAGAATCCAAAATTCATCAAGAAGTGTTTCATCAATATTTTTAGGTTCAATCTGAGATAGAAAAGCAGTATGATTGCAAATATTTCTAAGAGATGATCAAGTGTTTACACCTCGTGAAGGTTCTCCCAGAATTTGTTCTATTGGATGATCTTTCACATGTTTTCACTATTTGGTTGCATCTTGTACTAAGTTTTGATGATCTTTCCTTCTATTTCCATGATCTTCCCTTTTGAATTGTCTCCAAATATCACGCATCCTTCTTCTTTAGAAGTGAAGTCAATGAATTTAGTTTTGTCTCATGTCACATATCTTGAGCATCCGTTGTCTAAAAATCATTTACTTTTACCTGTAAAAGATTTCATGCATACCTACAAAAACAATTAAAAAAAAATTCTTGGTACCCAAGTTCTTTGGGTCCTTTATATATTAGTATTAAAAGAAATAAGATTCTTAGGTACCCATATGATCCTAATAGTCATTGTATGTTTTCTTCTAATAGGACAAGCAAGATAATTATGACAATTTCTATTACAAAAATTGTAAATAGCATGTGACATATATGAAGAACTTGAGTGATTATAATAGTATCATTTTTTAACAAAATTATTTTTGTAAAAAGAATTTTGAATATTGGACTTTGATGTAGAAGGATTATCAAAGAAATTTTTATAAGATTTGTATTTTTGTTTTGGCATATATCCTAAGCCTGCCTTGTCAAAAACACATCTTTGACTACCAAGAAATTTATCAAAATTTCTTTTTCCATTCGTAAAGTTTTTCATAATATTTTCTAAATTAGTTTTCTTTTTCTTCAACTCAAGATTTTCATCTTTCAAAATAATACTTTCTTTTCTTAAAATATCAATTTCGTTTGTTAAAGAAGAATTTTTCTTTTTCAAAACAGTATACTTGATACTCAGTTTTTCAAATTCCTCATATACCTCTTCTAAAACATTTTGCAATTTTTCATATGAAGAATCTTCAATATTATCAAAATTTGTTACCTCAATGTCATCTTTAGCTATAAAACAAAAATTTGCTGATTCTCCATTGCTTGCTTCACTATCTGAGCTACTTGAATCATCATCCCATGTAGCTTTCATTGCTTTTTTATCTTTGTTTTGATCCTTCTTTAGCAGAGGACAATCTGACTTGATATGATCAGGCTTATTACATTTATAACAAATTAAAGTGTCATTTTTACCTGAATCTTTCTTGGAAAACTTTTTGAAAGATTTCCTTGGAGAAGTTTTATTTTTCTTTAAGAACTTCTGAATTCTTCTTGTTATCATCGCAACTTCTTCATCGTTGTCGTCATTTTCCTCATCTTCATCACTTTCACTTTCATGTGGAACAGCTTTAAGTGCCAAACTCTTCTTTGAATTTCCTTCTTCTTCTCCTATTTTTAATGTGTACTCATGGGTGATAAGTGACCCGATGAGTTCATTCATTTCGAGTTTCTTGAGATCTCTAGCTTCAAGAATCGCTGTCACTTTTGACTCCCAACGTTTTGGTAGAGAATTGAGAATTTTTCTTACTATCTCCACTTTGGAATAAATTTTGCCAAGAGCTGTCAAGCTGTTTATGATGTTAGTAAAACGAGTGTGCATACTAGAAATAGATTCATCATCATTCATTTTAAACATTTCATATTCATGAGTAAGAATATAAGTTTTTGATTCCTTGACTTGAGAAGTTCCTTCATAAGTAACTTCCAAGTTATCCCAAATTTCCTTTGCTGTAGTGCAAGTCATTACTCTATTAAAATCATTACCATTAAGAGCATTATATAATAAATTCATAGCAGTTAAATTCAAAATATAAAGTCTATCGTCTTCACGATCAAACTCTCCTTCTTCCTTTTTGACCTTTACTCCATCAATCATTTTTGTTGGAATATAAGGTCCATTTACAATACATTTCCAGATTTCTCGACTTTGAGCCTGAAGGAATATTCTCATTCTAACTTTCCAGAATGAGTAATTGTCTCCGCAAAAGAGTGGAGGCCGACTGCTGGATTGACCTTCACCAAATGAAGCTGCAATGTTAGCCATAAGATCTTAACTCAAAAGATAGTTAATCTTATAATAGAGCTCTAGCTCTGATACCAATTGTTACTGACCATAGGCCGCACCTATGTCACCTAACAACTATATCTACCAGACTAGCCGGCCACCGTCTCTACCGGTGCACCGTCACCCATGGTCGGAGAGTCTTGCTTTGGTGACACAGTCACAAGCGAGAGTTCCCATGAGTGATCTGCCTGTATGAACAGTACATGTCAACTAGCTCTGATACCAATAGTTGCCCAGATGACTAACACAAGAGGGGGGTGAATTGAGTTGTATTAAAAAAATTAACAATTATAAATCAAGTATACAATATAAAATATAAACAAAATATGAAACAGTAATAAATATAAAGAGTAAAGGTAAGAGAGAAGCAAACTCAGTATGTTAACGAGGTTCGACCCCACTACCTACGTCCTCGCCTCAAGCTACCCCTTGAGGATCCCCAAATATACTATTCAATCTCCTTTAGGTGGAGATAGAAACCTATTACACTTTTGAGCAGCACCAAAGAATCTGTGTAGAACACCCTCTACACTTCCAATCACCTCACACTTGGTGATTTAACTATTCCCCGTGTAGAACACCTTCTACACTTCCAATCACCTTACACTTGGTGATTTAACTATTCCCCGTGTAGAACACCTTCTACACACATAAGGGTTATACACATCATTTTACTGATACAAGAATTGATAGTGGGAAAACTATCAGAAAACACTTCTCAATGAGTGAAATAAAAACAATACAGCACAAACTATATCTCTCAAAATAAACAAGAGTTAAGGCTCAATGCTTAGAGAAGAGAGAATGAAAACTTTGAATGAATGTTGTATGCTCTTGGTGTTGTAAATGTGAAGCTCTCAAATGATCTATTTATAGGCATATGAGACTTCATATTCAAGTTTAAAAAGATTCACATGTCAAAGACATCATCATTCACTTTTCAAAAATTTCAAATCAAATCTTTTTATTTTTTGCATGTGACAAAAGGAGCACACTTTACTTTTCAAAAATTTCAAATCTAATCTTTTACTTTTTGCATATGACAAAAGGAGCACACTTTACTTTTCAAAATTTTCAAATAAAGATATTTACCTTTTGCATAAGTCAAGAAAAGCATCCATCACTTTTGAAAATATTCAAATAAAACATGCACATGTGAAAGATGACAATCAATCATCTTAATATTTTCAAAGTTCAAACATTTAATCATGTCATGCACATGTGAAAGATGATAATCAATCATCTTAATATTTTCAAAATTCAAACCTTTAATCATGTCATGCACATGTGAAAGATGACAATCAATCATCTTTCAAAATTTTCAAATTTAATTTTCAAAATATTCATGCATATGTGGAAAATGTATTTTAATGCTTTATGATAAAATATTAATTTTGAGCCTTAATCCTAATTTCGAATTTTTAAGAGATTTACAAAATTACTTTATGATTTTAATGTGAACTTGTTCCCTTCTTGCTCATGCTTGCTTTCTTGATGTGTTTGATTCTATCGTATAGACAACTTGAGTTTGAGACTCCTTTATTCTTTGAATTCATTTGTTATCATCAAAATCCATGTATAGATTTACACGAAACTTAAAACCTTGAGTTCAACACTGACAATAGCAGTGAATTTATAAGGTCTCAAATTATTTCTCTCTCTCCATGAAATAAGTCATTACACTAACACCCTTCATACTCAACAAAATTGTGTCTCCAAATGTCAACATCATCACCTCGTTGAAATTGGTTTTACCTTACATCATGATGCATCCCTACCATTCTCATATTGATCGCATGCTTTCCAATCTGCAACATACCTTATCAAACGCTAATGGGCCACTCATCTCCTTCAAAATAAATCAACCTTTAAGGCTCTTTTTGGATAACGTCCCAACAATCTCAAGTTAAAAACTTTTGGATGTCTTTGTCATCCTCTTACTAGGCCTTATAACACACAAAATTCATCTCAAATCCATTTCATGTCAATGAAAGTTAGAGGTGAATTTTATCAAAACTGTGTAATAATCTTAGAGTTATCCATCTCAGTTTTAATCCAGTTCTCCACTCACAAATAAAACATAGTCAAATTGATCTTCATTTTGTCCCTGACTTAATTCAACGGGAAACTATTCGTGACAGCCATGTTCATACTCAGGACCATGTTGCAGATTTGCTAACAAAACCTTTATCTCAACAATGTATCCAAATTCTTTGACACAAGATTGGTCTTGCGGATGAAAGCAAAATCTTACAGGTACGTATTAAGGAAAATTGGACAGATCAAGCAAAATCAAATGAGAAGGTTCTAAGTTTATAATCATGACTGTTACAATCTTGCAATATATTGTAGATTCTATTTCTTACAAGATTATAGCCACCATACATGCGTAATTACTTTCAATAGATTCTGTATTGCACATATTTTCTATATATTGTCAATGAAAGTCAGAGGTGAATCTCATTGAAACTGTGTGCAGTGTTAAACTAATTTTATACAATCAACTATTAATTAAAGACATCAATAATGTTTGGTATGGAATAATTTATTAGGAGATCATCATGCGGGCTTCGGTCAGCATCGTGTTCTTTCTTTTACGACAACCCATCGTTAGCCTAATATGGAAATCTCCCACCAATCAAAGGGTATTTAGTACCTTTCGGCATCACTCTCCCAGCACGTTGATGTCGTGTCAAAGGACTCGATTTCTACTGAGGTATATATACACTTATAAACTAGACAGTAAACATTATATAATAATAAAGAAAATTAATAAAATTGTACTGACTACTGAGATAATATTTATTACAACTATGTTTTGAATGGAGAGCATGTTTATAAAATAATAATTTTTTTTATAAATATATTCAAAATTTATTTTATATATAAAAAAAAGTATTTTTCTTTATTAGGATATAATTATAAAAAATAATTGTGTACGTACTCAATAGTATTTTTTATAAAATAATTGTGTACGTACTCTGGACATATTTTGAAAGAACCAATGTGATTGTATTAAGTTTTGCAACGTGAGAAGCGTGTTGACCCAAAAGAGGACGCGCCTTGGTCATTATTTTAGTTGAAAAATTTTACACATAAACTTAAACATCATACCGTACATATTTTTTAAAATTTTTTGATTTTTTTTAATAAAATATTTAGTATATGAATAATGAGTAGATAATTCAATTAATTTTAAAAAAATTCAGAAAAAAATTGTAAAATATAAACAAAAGAATAATAATTTCTAAGGTGTGTGATGTATAGATTTATATATAGTATTCTTTATTTTAGACGAGCGTCTAATTAATATATATATATATATATATATATTAAGAGAATATGGGCATCTATATATATGAGATTTATTTATTTACTTATTTTTCTAGTTAAAAGTTAAAATCACCACGCCTTTCACATGCCTAATAATTCTTGAAGTTTCTATGGTCGGTGCTTAAGCGTGTTTTCAAGTTCTGCCAACCGGATTTACTTGAATGCCCTCAATCAATGTGATAAACGGTGGTGCTTCATTGTGCAAGCAATGCTAACATGGCCACTTATATTTAAAATAAGAGAACAAGATAAAAAGCAGAAACTTGTGTAGGGATATTTACACTTTTTATCTCTCGCGATCGATCTCATTCTTTACCAGATTCAATGAAACATACGAGAAAGCGAATGACATGCGGCGGATTTTGTGTTTCATATTCTTCAGTGGCTCAAATGATGAACATTAAAATTAAAAAAAAATACAGAGATTAAAACTTGATATATTTATTTTCCTACATTTTCTCAGCATCCAAACATAGTCGAATAGATCCAGATGCAGTAGCCAGACACAAAACGATAAAGTATTATAATTAAATAAATGAAAAAAATAATAATACTAACGCTACAATCAATATATGCAACACCCAATCTTGAAACCTAGAAACCAGAATATTCAAGCTGATAAAATACCCAAGAAAGGATAAAACCCAGAAATTTTTTTATGCTAATTCAACACTCACGACGCCATTCATTTTCTTTCGAGAAATAGATTCCATTTGTTGGTTTGTTCATTCGTTTTATCGTTTGAATATTTTCTAGAAACAAATTCATTTATCGTTTGAATATTTTCTAGAAACAGATTCATTTTCTTTAGAGAAACAAATATGCTAATCCATAATATTTTCTTTCGAGAATATTCTTTTAGAGTGATGCTGGGTCCGAATGCCTTTAGAAATAATTTTTGCACCAAACCAATCACAACTTGACACGTAGGTATTTCCAAATTAATTTCAGTGAATCCATCCACACCAGACCAACTCCATTCTGCCTTCACTCTCTCTCTCACGCGATTTTCCCTCCCCCTCCATACCCGAACCTCCTTCTCCTCCAAGCAAGCCTTCATCGCCGGTCATCCAAGTTACCATCGGCCACCACCTCACCCCAGCACCACCCCTTCATGCCGGCAACCCCTCTCCACCAAGCCTAGCTCTGAAAGCCCTTCCTAGCCACCCGTATAATCCCCCTAAACTCGAAATGGGTTTCCTCCACTTCAGCCATCATTAGCCGCCGCCTACAGCTCCCAACCACCACCTCAAGCTACCGTCGGTCTCCTCTCATGCCGGCGATCCAGCTCCACCAGAACCCAGCCACCAACGTCCCACTCTTGTTCGAAATACCCAACCCAAAAATGGGTTTCGAAATCCAAGAGTTCCTCCCTCTGTTATTTTCCCATTCACTCATCCATTCATCCACAATACCCAGAAAAATCATACAAAAATCAAAGATCTATTACATAACGTTTGCTCCAATTTTTTTAAAATTCGAACATAGATTATAAAGGGAAAGGAAAAAAACAAACAAAAAAACCAATTTTCCATCGGCGTCGAGATGGATTCTTCTTGGGTATTCCGTCGGCGTTGGGGATGTGGGAGGGAGAGGGAGAGAACGGAGAGGATTTTCCGTCGAGACTATCTGTCTTTAGTGGTGGCTAGGCTAGGGTTCGGATTAATCCCATTTTTGGGGCAGATGAGAATAGATGAGGGAAGAGAGGGAAAGAGAGAGAACGAGAAGGGAGAGAAAAGGTTTGGTGCGGGTAGTTTTACTGAGTAAAGTTTGAAACTACTTACGTGTTGACATGGAATTGTTGCAAAATTCACTTTTAAAAGTGATTTTCATTTTTAATTTTTTATAAATGATCTAAATTCTTCTTAATATCCAAACACAATTCATGTTAAGTAAATTTTACAAAACTCATTCTATTATCTTATTATTATTTTTAAAAAATTAAAATCAATT
Source organism: Platycarya strobilacea (assembly GCA_036898215.1). Lineage (NCBI taxonomy): Eukaryota > Viridiplantae > Streptophyta > Magnoliopsida > Fagales > Juglandaceae > Platycarya > Platycarya strobilacea. Next base: position 39,630,586 of record CM072545.1, on the reverse strand, counting down.
CAATTCAACTCAACATCTAAATTTTTTATTATTGAGATTATTAAGAGCACTCACAATAATTAAGATGCTTTATCTTTTAAAATACAATTCCAAAACCCATTCTTTTATTATTTACATGCTGACTTTACAATAGGTTATACATCAATTAATCTATTTTTCTCCATATCATTTAATATTCATAATTTATTCTGATTAAAATAGGGGGCTAAACTGCGAAACTCATTTATGGTTTAGGAGTCTTCGGCCAAAAGGGGGGAGGAGGGAGGCTGGGTTTGGTGGCTGGGAGTGCTTGCCGTCGTAGGAGGTGGTTGCTGGTGTAGCGACGTGGCAAGTAGTGGCTGACAATAGTTGGATAAAAGGGAGAAGTCGTATATACTCATTCCAAGTTTGGAGTTCGCACGGGAGAGGCAAGAGGAGTTGTCGGAGCTAGGGTCATTGTAGGCTGGTTGTCGACGTCAGGGATGCCATTGAGAGAGTAATGTGGTTAGTAGTGACCTGTGGTGGTTGCTTGGGAGAAAAATGATGAACGATGAGCAAATGAGTGAACAATTGGAAGAGAGAAAATTGATAAAATATTTTTATATTCATGAATAAGATCCTGCTACATCGAGATCACTGTAGAAAAATTTATTTTACAAAAATTTTATATGCTCTATTGGAGCATGATTTTGAGAGACTTCACACTGTAAAATAATCTACACTTTAGAAGCTCCATTAAGAATACTCTTAACCGCCCTTAGCACTGTTATTTATCCTCTCTCACTTTTGCCTATATTCCATCTTTGATAATCAAAGCTTCACTCCACTCCACTCTCGTTCATCGGGTTAACGGATTTCTCACCCTATAAATTTTAGAGAAATGCAATTATGTTGACCCATTCACTCATCCATTCATCCACAATACCTAGAAAAATCATACAAAAATCAAAGACCTATTACATAACGTTTGCTACAATTTTGTTAAAATTTGAACATAGATTATAAAGGGAAAGGAAAAAAAACAAACAAAAAAAAACCAATTTTCCATCAGCATCGAGATGGATTCTTCTTGGGTATTCCGTTGGCATTGGGGATGTGGGAGGGAGAGGGAGAGACCGAAAAGGATTTTGCATCGAGACTATCTATCGTTAATGGTGGCCAGGCTAGGGTTCGAATTAATCCCATTTTTGGGGCAGATGAGGGAAGAGAGGGAGCTGGGAGAAAGGGAAAGAGGGAGAACGAGAAGGGAGAGAATAGGTTTGGTGCGGGTAACTTTACTGAGTAGACTTTGAAATTATTTAGAGCACTTCTAATGGAGTAGTTAGTTTTCATCTATTTTAAAGAGTCAAAATTCCACTTTTTTCATTTTAATTATTCATTTTTACATTTTACCATACATCAGCATATTTATTTTTCTATATCTTTTAAATATTTATATTTTATTTTAAAAATATGGTCACTAGAGCTAAAAGAGCTGCACGGGAGACAACAGTTGGCTCGCCAAAGATGGGATTTTTAGGAGATAGTTGCCAGAGTGTAGCATATGGTGGTTGGCGGTGGGTCCAACGACGCCGATGATGCCTGAAACCCATTTTCAAAGTGTGATCGGCGCATATAGGACAAATAGTCCATCGCTGAAGTTGGAATCGAGGAGGTATGGTCGCCAGCATGAGGCGATGTCGGTGATGCTGGCGGTGTCTCTGGTGGTGGCCGGTGATGGCTGAAGCCTACTGCTGAATGAAGCAACGAGCCGACCGCGAACACTGTTCATGAAGAAATATATTAAAATAATATTAACATGATGAATAGTATTGCGCTACATGTAATGCAAATACTGTTCATCTTTATTTTTAAATAGTCCATTAGGGCCTTTTTTTTGCCTTTTTTTGCATTTTGAACTAAATTTTACGATAAAAGTGTGTTTAACTACTCTATTGTAAGTACTCTTACATGTTGACATGGAATTGTCTTGGTACAAAAATCACTTTTAAAAGTGATTTTCATTTTTTACTTTTTACAAATAATCTAAACTCTTCTTAATATCCAAACATAACTCATCTTAAGTAAATTTTACAAACTCATTCTATTATCTTATTATTATTTTTAAAAAGTTAAAATCAATTCAATTTAGTTCAACATCTAAATTTCTTATTATTAAAGTTACTAAGAGCACTCACAATTGTTAAGATGCTTTATCCTTTAAAATACAATTCCAAAACCCACTTTTTATTTATTTATTTACATGCTGACTTTTATAATATGTTATACATCAACTAATCTATTTTTCTCTATATTATTTAATATTCATATTTTATTTTGATTAAAATAGTGGGCTAAATTGCAAAACTTATTTATGGGTTAGGAGTCTCCGGCCAAAGGTGGGAGGAGGGAGACTGGGTTTGGTGGCTGTGAGTGCTTGCCATCGTAGGAGGTGGTTACTGGTGTAGCGGTGTGGTTAGTGGTGGTCGACAGTAGTTAGGCAGAAGGGAGAAGTCGTATATACTCATTTCAAGTTTGGAGCTCGCGTGGGAGAGGCAATAGGAGTTGTTGGAGCTAGGGTTATTGTAGGCTGGTTGTCGACGTCAGGGATGCCTGTGAGAGAGCAATGTGGTTAGTAGTGACCTGTGGTGACTGCTTGGGAGGAAGGTGATGGACAATGAGCAAATGAGTGAACAGTTGGAAGAGAGAAAATTAATAAAATATTTTTACATTCATGAATAAGATCCTGCTACATAGAGATCACTGTAGAAAAATTTATTTTACAAAAATTTTATATGCTCTATTGGAGCATGATTTTGAGAGATTTTACATTGTAAAATAATCTACATTTTAGAAGCTTCATTAAGAATACTTTTGACCGCCTTAGCACTTATATTTATCCTCTCTCACTTTTGCCTCCATTCCATCTTTAATAATCAAAGCTTCACTCCGCACTCGTTGATCAGGTTAACGGATTTCCCACCCTATAATTTTTAGAGAAATGCAATTATGTTGTCCCTATTTCTTCTGCTCACTTTATTGTATTGATGTGTTACTTAGATTTCGTCTATTTATGTTATGTTAATGATTTTATTATTTTTATTGAGGTGTTTTAGCTTATAATTTTTATAAGCTGCCTCATTTTGACTATCTATTTTTGTTTTTATTTTTTAAATAAAACACGTGAAAATTCAAAAACCTTCAACTTTAAAAAAAAAAAAAAAAAGAACATGCAAAAACCTTTATTCATATGCTTGAGATTCTTTTTTTTTGGGTGAGTATATGCTTGAGATTCTGATTCTAAGAAAATCAAAGAAAAATGAATTAAAATCAATAAAATAAAATAAAACTATCAGATTGCGTGGAAGAACCTAAATAATAGATCAATCTCTTTCTCTGAAAAGAAAGAAGAAGGAGATTAGGTTTTGTTAAATCGAGACCGAGGATGAAAGAAGAAAAAGGAAACGATAAAAAAAAAGGAAAAAGAAAAAGAAAAAGAAAAAGAAAAGAATGATAAAGATGAAGAAAATGTAGGAAGTTAGGAACGGTCCGTAAACATTAAATATGTAAAGTGAAAATAAAAGCCATATTTGGCCGGTCTAGTGATTAGGCGTATGTGGTGGACACGTACGGTAATATTATTCTCTTTTAATTTTTTATGCATAAAGATTTAGGTTCTATTTGTATTTAAAATTTATTTTTATTTATTTTTATTTTATTATTATATTATTATAATTTTTTTTATATAAAATATAAATTCTTATATATAATTTTCAAATCTCAATATATATTTTTAAATTTTAATACATTTTTTTAAAATTTTAAAATAATAATAATATTAAAAAATAAACTAAACTTATTTCAATTTATCTCGTTTCTAAATCTAAATCAAACCTCAATTAATTATAAGAACAATGTGTTTGGTCAATCGGTATAAAGCAATTAATTCTGAATTAATAAATCTATTGAAAAAAGAGTACACATTCGAATTTTTAGTTTATATTTCCTTAAATAACACCACTTTTAAAGAAAATCATACCAAACGTAACTTGATCTACATTTTTTTTAATTGCAATAAGGCATGCTTACTTCTAAGTGTCATCTTATAGTAACCTAACTTGAGACAAACTAGATGAAAGTACGTCTTTAGACATTGTGAAAAGTCAGATTTAATTATATGAAAAATATTATAATTATAAAAAAGGGTTTCAGAAAAATAAATTCAAAAATTTATATAATTGATATAATTTATTTTATAATAAAAATAGATATAATAGGTGAATAAGTTTTTAGATTTTTTTTTTCCTTTTTGCAAATTTTTTTGAGTTTATTATTTTTATACTAATTAAATTCTATATTTATTATTTATATATTAAATATTTTATAAAAGAAAAAAATATGATGTATAGTATATGAATTTATGTTTAGAATTTTTCATTTTTACACGGTGAAGGGCATTATCGACCTTGAGAAAAAATTTGACTGTGTATTGCGTGTGGACCCGACAATCTACTCGGCTAACAAATCCTCTCTTCAGAACTTGTCTGAGTCAGCTACGTCCCTATCATGTCAATTGCCTTTCCCTCCGTATAAATACCTCTCTACTCGACCTCTCTCCGAGGCTCCTCTATTTCTGCTCAACTTTCTTAGCTATCCTCCAATCCTACTCAACTTTCTCTTAAGCCATGGATTCTAGCTCTCCTTTTGACTGCCTTATTTTCGGTAATTCTCTCTCTCTCTCTGTCCATGAAATTTCTTTTTCCTTTGAAATGTCTGGTTATTAATTGTGTTGAGCTTTTCTCTGAGACAGATTTGGATGACACTCTGTACTCTTCCAAGGTTGGACTTGCCGAAGCTCTCAGGAAAAATATTGACGGTGCGAATTCTTATATTCATCTTCTACTATATTTCACTGCCATTTCATTTCTTAAAAAATAAAAGAGATTGAAAATCTTGTGTCTGATTGTTTCTGCAGATTATCTTGTTGAGAAATACGGATTCCCAGAGAGCAAAGCCTCGAATCTCCGATATGAACTTTTCAAAACATACGGCAGCTCCCTTGCTGGCTTGCGGGTAATTCAACCCCCTTTTTTAGACTCTCGCCCCCAAAAAACTGAGAAATACCAAACAAAAGAAACTTCGTTTTGTCTTTCTTTCGGACAATTTGCTCTTCCTACGACTTACATGTTGTGTACTTTTGTATTTGTCGCAGATTTTGGGGTATAACGTTGACGCCGATGATTATCATGGGTTAGTAACTTATAGTGCTGCTTTATCCCACTAATTACCCTTTTGAACATTCAGAAAATTTTCACTTTTAGAAACTTCTGGTTGCTAACTTTAGACTGTTACTCAACAGCTTTGTACACGGAAGATTGCCGTATGATTTGATCAAACCGGATTCTCAGTTGCAAAACCTCCTACGTAACATTAGTCAACGAAAAATCGTATGCGCCGAAACCTTGATTCTCACACATTCAATATTTTGATTTTGACTAAATTTATCCTAATTTGTATTTTAAATCTGTTTTAGATTTTCACGAACTCGGATAGGAATCACGCGGTTAAGGTCTTGGATCGGCTCGGATTAGAAGACTGCTTTGAGCAAATCATATGCTTCGAAACAATGAACCCGAACATCTCTAAGTCGACCCGGCCCGACGAGTTCCCAGTGCTTCTTAAGCCATCTATGGACGCCATGAAGATCGCGCTGGATGTCGCCGACGTTGATCCTCGTCGAACGGTACGCCCTCGAAACAGACTACGGTTTTCTCATTAATGAAGTCCTTGTCGTTCAATGGTTGTTAGGCGAATTTTTTTTTAACAAAACGCAACGCGTGCCGTTTCTTTCTTGTTCGTTTTTTATCGCAGTTGTTTCTCGACGACAACGATCGCAACGTCGCTGCCGGGAAAGCCTTGGGTCTCCGAACCGTTCTGGTAATTACATTTACACGTTGTTTAACAATTTAAATTTTTAACTGACAAATCAGTAGTTATTAGCTTAATTTCACGGACACGCTACGATGGTCTAGGTTGTCTTGTTTCATAGGTGGCCCACCTGTACAATGTGCGCTTTAGCTTCCAATAACATATGTCGTTTTCTTGATAATGCACGAATCATGATAGGCTGATGATAGCCTTTGGCGATTCAGCTATAAACAATGGAAAATGATATACACGTAATATAATTATATAATATATTTTATAATAATGTGTTAAATAAAGAATATTTTTAGAAAATATTATATATATAATATTTTATAAAATTACTTTTTATTTAAGATTTGTTGTGAAATATATTATATAATTATATTTGTGTGTATCACTTTTCATAAACAATTGGTGGACCAGCATTTCTCTAAACGATTAGTGGAATGTGGGCTTTCATCATTATTATTCTTCTATTATTTTTTTTAATTTTTTTACTTAATAATTAAATAAGTGATTAATAAAAAATATAAATTTTTAATTTTTTTAATAATTAAAGATATTAAAAAAATATTTAAAAGAAATAAATATATTATAAATAGTAGAATAGTGGTAAAATGATTGTAGTTATATCATTACCTATCCTTCCTTACGTTCTCATTTTGGGGCCGAAAGACAGGGAATAGTGGCAATAAATACGTTTGCGTTTAAAATATAAATAATAAAGTGATTTCAAATTTACATTATAATAAATAAAAAATAGTAATACTAAAATTCACTGCTCGGTATCATTCCTTGTGGGCCCTTCAGCATAAACACAAATTACAATGACGCCATCTTCAAACAAGTTTAATATTAGAATAATCCTAAATTGATTATAAAGTTATGAATAGAGTCCCATTCGATACAATACTAATTTTATTTATTTGTTTTTGTTTGCGTGAAGGTAGGAAAGACTGTGAAAAGCAAAGAAGCCGATTATGCAGTTGAGAATGTCAAGGACTTGGCACATGCAATTCCTGAGATTTGGGTAAGCGGAATGGATGGTGGTGATCAAAGGATCAGCCGGACCAAAAGCGAAATCGATTCCATTCTCGCTATCACGGCTGTTGGTGCCTAATTGAGTCACGGTCAAGACCTTCTTCAAGTGTTGGATTGGGCCTGTTGTCTCCAAACATATGTTGTAATTATATACATGTATGTTTGTATGTAAGTAATGAAAGCATATTCACCAGACCAATTGTTTGGGATGTAATACACCAATAATGCTGCTTTCCTTTCTTTAAAATAATAATAATAATAATAATATATTGTGTTTCAAGTTTCAACTCCAAAAAGGCAAAAACCAAAGAATCGTGTTGTCATTTCAACTATTAGGCTCGATTGAATTTAGAGAAGAATTATGCTCATCTTAATTATCTCAAATTATTATATATGTTTTTAATTTTTATATTAAATATAAATCTCAATATAATTTTTTTAAAATTTTGATTTAATTTTGATTTAATTTTAAAATAATAATAATAATAATAATAATATTTTATTCCATTCTCAAAATCTATTTCCACTTATCTCATTTCATTTCTAAATTCAAACCGATCTTATACTTTTTGTTCTTTTATTCCACGCGTTAGAATGATCTGTTGGAGAACAGTATTAATTAAAGCTATCATGATCTGGTCTTGGATGTTGCATAAATGGGTATCAGGGAAAGATGTGAACCACCAACTTATCTTGTGAATAAAAAAAAAATGGGTTTGGAGTCATTGGAGACGTGCGTTGTTGTCTTGAAAAGATGGCTAATACCGCCAATAAGTGATGACCGCTCTGGTTTATTTTATTTTATTTATATGCAAGTCGCAAATGATGGTGGTTGGGGAAAACATCGATGTTCCAACTTACTTTTTCCTTCCTTAAATATATATATATTATATACACATTATATACAGGGGACGATCTAATTTTATATGCTCAAATATTGATGGTTTTGATATTTTTATTTATTTATTATGTTTTAATCACAGTCCAGTGAAAGGGAAACCTAATACACGCTTTGATATGGTCCATGTCATGTGCATTTTAAAAATTATTTTAACTTAGAGCATTAGGAAGGATAGTAGTTTGTAGTAACAATTATTGGGGATCAGGACTACAGGCCTCAGGGTATTTGGATCGGCCCAAAGCCCAATCAGCGTATCTAAGTTAAGAAAATCCTAGGCATAACTGCTTCTCATTTTACATAAAAAGTTAAAAATTAAATATAATAATAATAATATATTATTTTTTTAATATTTACTATTATTTTAAATTTTAAGAATATTGAGTTGTTTATTATATTTATATGAAATTTTATAAAATTATAATAATAAAATAAAATAAGATGAGAAGAGATACGCCATATAAATGAAAATCAGGACTTGTGGCTGGATTTTACGAAGAAAAATGTGACATAAGGCAGCTGAATAGAAAGACTCTTTTACAAATCATGTGAAAGATCATCTCTCTTTGCAACTTATTTGTTATAACTCATATATGCATACCATACTCATGGTTTCTTTAACGGTACAAATATCCAAACAAGTCATTTGGAAATAAAAAATAAATCTTAAAATAGTACTCGATCAATATATACCACATGCCTGTTAATGGAGAAAAATAAAAAGATAAAAAAATAAAAACAGGTGTGTGGTATTTTATGGGTGATAAATATAATTATTTATTTATTTATTTCATATGGACTTGACACTCGCCTCGCACCGGAGAATTTTTTATTTGAGAAATGTTATAATTATGTCGTCTCCTTTTATATCTTTATTTTGACCGCTCGTATATATTTTAAAAAAAAATTATTTAATAATTAAAAAAGTGATTATTTGTTTCTTAATATTCTTTTATGTTTTTTTTTGTTTAAAAAATATTTAAAATAAAAAGTAAAAAAAGTAGATCAAAAGTACAAATTACACTACAAGATATACCAAATAGCTAGACAACTGCCTCTTTGTCCGCTACTCTGAGGGGAGGGCGGAGCTACAACTTCGTCCTCTCCTCCGTTTCTTGTTTTCTTTTATTTTTTTCTTTATTGTTTCTTGGCCATCGAGTTATCTACTATTTTGATGGTAATTTTTGGAGGTAGTGTTTTTTGAATCGGCGAGTTACAGGTTGGAGAAGCACCACAGGTCTAAGGCCATCACGTTCTCCGCCTTCGTTCTCACTGTCCGCCGATCTTGCAGTCAATCGGAGGTTTAATCAAACAAAACGGTGTATGTTCCGAATGCGCAAAGCTGCTATGGGACGCTTATATCTTTCTGATGAGATCTCTTTTGCCGTGAGCGGCCGTTCGTGGATCCAACACCACCAAGCTCCTCGGACTTGCAGTTTATCATTCTTAGCGTGACGCGTATGGTTCATGCACCACTAATACCGGACTACTTTTGGGTTTTTTTTTTGTGTGTTTTCTAGTTTAGTTGCTTAGTTTGATTCTGTATATGTTATTTGTATAAAAAAAATTATATTTAATAAATAGTCTCTCGAACTATTAGTCCATAGAGTTATAATTTTTCCTTTCTTTAGAAGATAAATGTTAGTAAATGCCTACTTTTAGAGGTAGTACTGTTTAAACTCTCATATTGTTATTTGAGAGAATAAGATGTCTGTGCGTTCAATTATTTTTAATTGATTTGTAGACTGAATTTTCTCAGTTCATATGAATTATATTGTAAATTTTAAATTGTTGATGGAATGGAAGTAGACTTATTTCTCAAAATATATAAAATAAAAAAAAAAAATTGAAGGGACATAGTATGTAACACTACTCTTTTCCTTTTACAATTGTGATAGCTGACAAAAAATAATAATTTTTCTTTTCTTTTCATTTCTTTTTGCCAATTTCTGGGCGTAGGAGTAAAGTGGAAAGTATTTAATCAAATTGAACATGATCCACCTAGCTAATTGGCTTTCCAACATAAAATTAAAAAGATGAAAAAATATAAATGATCCACAGCCAAGTGTTAGAATCACTCTAAAATAGCTAGCTTAGGGAATGCAATATCAAGAAGATTAATTGAGTGTCTCTTTTAATAATATTGGTTTTAAATGAGTTGATAGCTGGTATTAGAAATTAGGGTCTTGAATTTCAATCGTGGGAGCATATCGTTCAAGAATGAGTTAATTTCCAGATTTATCCACGTACAATTAAAAAATTATTAATGATTTGAAGAATGAGGATCCATGTAAGTTGCAGCTAGCTCTTGGTTACAGAGTTTCCAATACTCTCTCTCTCTCGTTTCGAATTTTGTTCATAACTTAATTCTAGGTTATTTTCACAGGAAAATCCCATTTCAATTCAATTTTCAGTAGCGTCTTCAAATGTCACATTAAGTATAGGTTATTTTTCAGGTACTGATATATCTAAGCTAGCTAATTATTAACAGCATAAACAAACACTAATACAACATATACCCTTTTGATGTAGCAACTTGGGAAAAACAAAATGATCAAGGTTCAAACATTAACATGAACGTACATGCAGTCACGTAAATAATAAATACATCCCAAATTAACAACACAAGAATTAAACACCTCACAAGTCATACACTTGCTTGCCGGTGAACTTGACCTCGATCGGGTTCACATTCTTTCCAATTGACCTGAAGTTCACTCCGACACCTTGACGGCCGGGGTTCACCTTCTCAGGGTAGACACCGTCCTTTGGGTGCAAATATTGGACCTCCCCATTAGGGAAAACCCTGTAAAACTGGTACTTTATCTTGTACTTAGACCTCAGCCTAGTCCCCAGAGCCAAGCACTGCTCCTTCCTTGCCAATTTGAGCAGGTTAGGACCCTCCCTCATTATGGCTGCACCTCCGGTGGGCATCTCAAAGATTTGTTCTTTGGGAGATTCCCAAGTGATCACATAAAACTCTTCCACTTGAGCTTTCCGCAGCAGGCCACCAGTGCTGCCGGCGAAAATCGGCGAGGGAGTGCTTGGGTCCAACTGAGGTGGAGTGAATCCCACCGGAGCTTCCCCAGCAGTTGCCTTGATAGTGCGGTGGGAGACGGAGAATTTGAGTTGCTTGGGAGTGGTGAAGGAGAGGGTTGAGGATTGTTTCCATGGCACAGTGACACGGTCGCCGGACTTTGAGGCAGAGAGGGGAGAGGTGAAGAGGGAGGCTTGAGTTGCCATGGCCATGAAGGGGTGGAGAAAAGGGGATTATGGTTGTGTGGGATCAATAAGGTTGGGGATGTGGGCATGGGGGGAGTTTGTAGGATTTTGGATGGGCGGTGGGAATTTGGTGTGGATAAGGTGATATGCCTTGGACCAATTAGGATCTCTGCTTTTGATACGTACCGATCGGTCCTCAGCATCTTAGCACTTCACGAGTCACGACAAAGAAGAGACCGTCTCTCTTTCCCTTCCCTTTTTTTTTTAATAATTTATTTCTGTCACTATTTGACAAAGTCTTTCTTATTTGAAAAAAGCTACCATATACATTAATTTGATATTTTATTTTGACATTTCAATTTTTTTATTTAATTATTAAAGAAATAATTATTCGTATATTAATATATTTTTTAAAAATATTTTAATATGTTAAAAAATAAGAATGAAAAAAATCAAAATTAAAATCAAAAAAGTAATTAGCGGTTGCAATTTGCGGTTGAAATGAGTGGTACTATTCAAGGGGCACAATAACACTGTTTTTTTGATTTATTTATTTTTTTAAGCAAGTGAAATATATTGGATATATTAAAAGATTACGGGATACAATCTTTCCAAAAAGTTAACACACAACAATACTAAAAAAGGAAATCAAATGAATGACTCCCAAATAGAAGTACAGATTGGAGGCAAATGAATTGCTTCCACCCATTTTAAGCCGCGACTAAAAGTCGTAGCTGATTGTGTGTTAGTTTAGACTAATTATGAGAAACTTTCACGCCCACTTTACTTGATCATCGATTATGAAAAATAGAAACACAAGATAGCAACTTAAAACATAGTCAAATCATCGGTGCATGCATGTAGAACATGCGCAAGGAGGTCAACACAGACGAGTCGAGACATGTAGATCTGAGACCTTTGATGTCAACGGAGCCATGCATGTCTACTTAAACAACTTCAGGACGTGGCGGCGCTTAGTTGGCTTACACGGCAAGAGCTACGCATACGATGAATGCGCTGAGCAGACGACGGCGAAACCTCCATGAAAATGAAGATCGGTGGCTGGAGATGCGATAGGCACTGCTCTCCTGCTTTGGTAGTAAAGATTGAAGAAGTAATGGCCTTGAAGGGTTTTTTAAACCTTTTTTTAATAACTAATTTGACTTTATTTCTTGTTTGGTTTATAGATTTTGTACTGTAGATACTACCAAATATATATAGAGGACATGAGATCTTGATGTCTAACTCTCTCCTCTATTTGAATTATTCAATTAACTTTAAAAGAGAAAGATGCAATAGTACTAAAATATCTATAAAAAATTATATTATTATTTGAAGAATATGATAGCTTGATTAGATATGATTATCCGGTTCTCTAAATGAAATATTTAGGTTCGAAACTACCTATCGCTCTTTGTATATATTAAAAAAAAAAACTTCAACATCAACAGCATTATATGCTGTAGTTGTAGGGCTTATATGGTGAATTAGACCATTTAATTCTTACAGTAATTTAGAAAAATATCTATCCCCGCGTGAGGGCCGATGTTAGTTGAGTATTCTCTCCTCTCTTCTTGCACTTTAACGCTCATTCCTAAAATAAAAAAATAAAAAAAATTATCAGCTTGGATTATTACACATTCTTATTTGACATAAGGCCATTCATGCAAAAGTTGTCAGTATCAAGAGAGAATTTTTCAGCGCAAGCAGAGGGGTGTACAATAGCTCGCCATCAGCAGGGAAGGGAGTTCGCACTCAGCTAAGGCAAGCGGTTTTGGGCGCGAGGGAAAGATATGGGGCGTGTTGCTGAAGCTTCAATTTCAATCTAGGCCTGAGAAAGCTTCTGACATGTAGCTTCATGTCAATTTTCGAATAAAGCAAAACTTAGCAGAAGGTTGAAGAAAAAAGAAATAAAGCCACGTAGATCTAAGTAGTACAGAGGTAGTGGAAAGTACTGAAGATATCATTATCTTTAAATAAATGGTAAAATAACATCGGGAGCAATATCTTCGACAATCCTGATTTGTAGTAGGCATCTCTATTATATTAAATGGTTTATGGTCCTATGTCACTATGGTGTCCAAACTTTTGCTTGCTTCCGCATAACCGATGGAGCACTTTACCCATATGAATTTCGACAATTATACGGTTCAGAATATATAGATTTGGGGACAATTTCTGCAAATCTGCACAAATATTCCACACAATACAATCACAACATAGGTAACACAATGCACAACTACTTGACTGCATTAATGCACTAAATGAAGAGAGAGAGAGAGAGAATTGAGGATACAGAAACATTCCTGACAATCTTTCATTTTAACACAACTTACTAGAAAGTAAATGCTTCAAAAATAGCCATTTTCACTTTCAAACCAAAAGATTTCTAGATTGAGATGCTGTTGGGAATTCCCTTGCCGGTGAGGCCGCCTTCTCTGGTGTAATCTGAGGTATTAGGATAGAGCAAGGTGTAAGGTAACTTGACTGGCCCAACCCTATTCTTCCATCTACTGTCATTGTTCATTTCTATAATCCTGTTTTCGATTTCCATCAGCTTGTTTCGAAAACTCTCTAATGCTGCCAGTGGTTCGGCATCTGAAGTCCACTCAGGAGTATCTCTCTGCCCAAGATAAATCTCATCAGATGAATGCCGGGACAGAATTTCTATCAGTGATACACCCAGGAGGGTTTGGAACTGGGCTGTTATTGTTTTCAGGTAGGCTACGTCAGGGTTTGACTGAAGCTCGGAATACTCTGGTGTGCCTGCTTCAGGCATGAACCGGCGGCTTACTGTTGGGCGATTAGGGAGGTAGCCAGCATAAGGGTATTGCCCGAAATTGACAGCAGCATGGAGGGCCGAAGCCACCCATATAATTATGGTGCAGGAGTGGACAAGCTCCGCCCGTGTCTGAATCTCAGGCCACCATGGCTCATCTTTCTTGTCACCATGGCCCTCATTACGGATCTCCATCCACCATAATTGGAGTTCAGAATCTTCTTGGACCATTTCATCTGTTGGGTAGTAGAAAGAGCAATATTCACTCACCCAATTCTCGATTGCTGACCAGATCTCCAGCCCATCAACAGCGTAGGGATAATCCTCTATAAGAAGTCTCAGGCCATGTGGGTAGCTTGAGTCTGGAATTGCGATTCCTCTAAAGAGAAGCAAAAAAGTGGATCCAAATTATTTCTGTTAAAGAATAGAGATCAAGATTCAAAACTATTTGAAATTATTATTTAATAACAAAGCTCGCTGACCTCTTGAGCAGATCAGCAGGTAATGCTTGTTCAGTGAAAACCCAGTCCTTATATAAAACAGCGGACATTTCCAGGGCGTATTTAGCCGGGAAGACTGTCCTCTCAACCACGCCACCAGCATTGATGAGGATCTGCCGAGCCAAGGCATTTATGTTCATTGTGTCTCGGAAATGGGGTTGCAAAAGCTTGTGAATCGGGTGAAGCACACTTAACTGTCTGTTTGTGGCAATAATGAAAGGCTCTATGATGGCATGAGTGTTCAACCTGAAAATATAATCACAAGCAGTTTCGTATGTATTTTACTTTAGAATTAACGAAATCTTCTAATTTCTGCTACCATTCAGTATTGTTCTTACGCATCGTACCAGTGGCTAATAAGCTGATGATAGCCAGAATCATTTACAGCAGCGTAGGCTTTGGCGAGCTGCCAAACCGTACCTTCAACACCTTCTGCTGCAGGAGTGAAAACTTTGCTAACTGCACCGTGATTCTCCCCTTGTGAATGTGGCAAGCTTAACTCAATTGCCAATGGCTTCAAGGTCCCATCATCTTGAAGTAAAAGGAGCGTTCTTGTGGCATAGGTCTTTGTGGTCGTTGAGTTTATTTTTGCCAAGAATGGCATCAATGCATCATGATGATCTAATATAAACAGCCTGTTGTTTTTTACTGCCTGTAACAAGAGAATAGAAAATTAGTTGGCATATTGGTTTGATATGTAGAAATAGTCAGGAAATATGCGAAGTATGATGAATACTTGATCTACAGTGAGCCCATCGAGGTTCTTCTCTATGTCTTCTTCTCGTATTGTACTGTTCTGATTCCCAAACAATTTAGGGTCCAGCTCGCTGGTTGGGGGGAATTCCTGTGGACAAGCATTTTGACATGCTGAAGCCAAAGAAAGAAGAAAGGAAAGGCATTTGACATTATTCATCATCTTTGATAGCTAGTCATTGTCTTATTTTACCCGGAGGCGGCTGATGATAACAGGGTTTACTCCAGCGAGCATTTCTCGTCCAAACTCTTCATCTGTCCTCCAGGCAGACCTGTCCTCTGCAATTAAACCATATAGGGATTGTAAAGGCAGGGCAGAGTATTCCTTTAGAGCATTCTATCAAACACTTTATACGCACATTGAGTTGGTTTCGCATTGCTATAAAAAAAAAAAAAAAAAATTGGTTTCGCATTAAAAACTTAGTAATGTATTCTGGAAAGTCAAAGTAACAATTAAGTGTCAATCATTTTGAAGTGTAAAATACAAAGAGAAACAAACAAGGAGGAACTTTACGCATACCTTTGATCACGTCGGGAATTGGGAATTTGAGGAATCGCTCACCGTCATTACGTACGAGTTCCCTCAACAACTCCCAAGGAATGCGCTCCCTTACTTTACTCAGTGTAGATCCATTGGGCAGCTTGACACCCCCCTCATAGAGATTAAGTACATCTTCAAAGGTGTCAAACTCGTTAATGGTTTTGTCACATAGAGATTTAAGCTCTGGGAGCAAGATCTGAACAAGGGACTTGAGAGCATAGGCTAGAAAATCTGAGAATTTCACATGCCCAAACCGCTCATCTCTTGGAACATAAATGTCAAGGCTTAGCAGTGGCAATCTGCTCTCATAATTGGGATCTGTTACGATAAGAAACTCAAAATGAGCAACCGTGATCGATCATAATATGCTTTGTGCCATTGAAATTCTGAAAGCAGAAATGAGAAATCACCGAGTTCGATATGTCATAGCAGCTTTTAACACTTGAAAATTGACTACATTTTAAAATTCTAACCAGTTTTTGTTGGTTTTCGACCAGTTCTTCCTCTTCTGGGATAGGGATAATCCTTTGATCCACCAAGAACAGGGCGAACATAGTCTGGACCTTTGTCTGGACTTCCCAAATCATTATAGTAAGCATAGTCATAAACTCTGTCCCACTCCTTGAGCTCGCCTGATCCATTTCCTCGCAGATTTACTAGTTCTTCTTCCCTGTACTTCCTTAACAACTCAGGTGTTTGACATGGAAGGTAGGTCTAGCAAAAAAGTAATACAGTTGTTACTGCATTTTCAATTGACACTAGTCCTCTTAGAGAAAAACTGAAATCTGAAAATTCATTTCCATAATAAATTGATCGAAAAATAATTTGTATTAATTTTAAATACATAAATCTTATAAAAATCCGCTAAATAAAAAAAGTAAAATGCTATCTTAAAAAAAAAAAAAAAAAAAAAATCTCCCATCTCATCCTTATCCTCTGAAGCCTCTAATGGGTCCACAACTTCATCCTCAGGACAATCGCTGTTGCATTGATCGATCCAGGGATGATATTAATAATGATCGGTAAGTGGGACTGATACCTAACTCGGATACAATTTTAATAAGTAAGATCTATTTTTTTCAGAAGACTTAAATCTATTTAAAACTTATAACTAATTTGATCGGACCTTTTGGTAAAACTGAATGATGAGCAGTAAGCTTTCAATAATTGAGGCCAAAAGGAACAATCCCCTGGAGAAAAGACCCCACACATGGGCCAAATCTGATCACATCAACTCCGAAAAAGTTAAATGCTGTCTAGGGCTCTAGAAACACCCATAATATCATGATGGCCACTTTCAACCAGCTTTGGCCTATTATTCATTAGCACAAATTTTATATTTATTAATTTTTATATTTTTTATTTTTTATTTTTTATTTTTAAAATAAAAATTATCCTAATTGCAACGCTTGGTAGAGACAGTGACTATGTCTTCCACTTTGTTTTTTTTTTTTAACGTTAAATCCAAACTAAAAAAATTACCTACCTTGTTTGAGAAGAACACGCGGTGGTATTTGTAACGATGTGAAGGGTAAACCCAAGAATTGCAGACGAAATGCACGCGATCGTGGCCAGGAACATCTTCCAAGGTGATGGTCTTAAGGTAAAACTGACTGTGGTGGTGGTTTTTGACTATTAAAGCCCCAGGAACAGCCATGGACTCGTCCCAGTCAAATGTGATAGTGAATGCTGTTTCTCCTGCTGTTAATGGAGTAATTGTTGTGATCCATTTCTCCAAATAGGCCGCCTTTCCATGCTTCCCTCTTATTCCATTCGCTAAACAATTACCCAACAAGCACAACAAATGTTAATTAGATCCTAATTACTCGATCAGAAACACTGCTAAAAAGTTGTTCAAAAGGCTGCCGGATTGAAATTTTTCAGTATAACAAAAGACCATAACCCGTTTGGATTCGAGAACTCAACTCATTTTAAATTTAAATTTATTTTAAATTTTTATATAAAATATAAATCTCAATATAATATTTTTAAATTTTAATATAATTTTCTTAATTTTAATATATTTTTTTTTTAATTTTAAAATAATAATAATAATAATATTTTTTTTAATTTTTAAAATTCATTTCAACCTATTTATCTCAGGTTTGAGTCTTATATACATAATCCAAGAACTTAAGTTAATGTTTCCAAGGAAACTTTGTTTTGATGTTGATATTTTTACTATATAATAATAACAACCACACTTTCTTTAGATTAAAGCTGATGGGTTAGCCAGAAACAACTGGATGAGGAAGGATACTTGGAGAAGAAGGCATCTGAGATTCTGATGCCTGAAGGTTTGATTTTTAAAAGTGTTTTTGTCTTCCTCCATAGACGAACCGTGATAATACATGTACAGTACCCAATAAAAAGACAATTTTTGAGAGAGAGAGAGAGAGAGAGAGAGAGAGAGAGAGAGAGGAGTGACCACCTGGGTCGGGATGAATGGAACTGATGAGCTGAAGGGAGACGCCCTTGCCAAACAACTCGTGAATCCGATCAAACAATGAAGCTTTAATATCGTTGAAATCCAAGACGTTTTTCTTCATTAACACAACTGTACCTTTGATCTTCTTCTTGGTCTCAACTACCTGGGGAGGTTGTTTCTTTTTATTCTTGCCACAAAACTTCTCCATTATTTGCTTTATGATCTCAGAACTAGAACAGATTGCCATTTAAATCAGCAGCTCAATAACACCTAAAAAGGACCTAGAGCTTGACTTAAGTCGGAAGCAATGTGATCTACAAAGGAGTGGACTATATCTATCTATATATAGACAAGATCTTCAGGAAGATATGGCTAGGAATTAGGGAAAGCTTCAGTACTCGTAGTATTATTCCCTTCTCGCGCTCTCTCTCTCTCTCTCTCTCTCTCTCTCTCTGTTCTTGACATGTAGAAAGAAGGCTTCCTTCCGTATTCCTGAAATTATAGCTCCGGCCATGGAGTTCTATAAAAATTGATGATGTTGACTGTAGCGTGGGGTCTTAAAAGGAATTTTTAATATTTCTCAACTTACTATTAAATAATTAAGAAGTAGTACTGTATATATTTAGATCTAATTTGAATTTAAAAATAAGATGGAATAATTAAATTTATTTGATTTTTTAATATTATTATTGTTTTAAAATTTAAAAAAATGAATTTGAGATTAAAAATATTAAAATTTAAAAAAAATTTATTAAAATTTTTATTTTATATAAAAATATAAAAAAATATATAATAATAAATTTAAAATAAATTGAGGAATAGCTCGTATAGTCTTTCAATACAAATGCAGGGTCCAAGATTTTACATATATTTTTATTTATAAGACTTATTTTATTAGTATTCTTTTTTGTATACTTTGTTTTATACGAAGAGACAAAATATCTCTCGGAATTTTTATTTATTTTTAAATCATAAAAATAATTTTATAATTAAAAAAGTATCATATATATATTAAAATAGATGCCTTAGTTTATAAATTTTATTTTTATAAAAATTTCTGTGATTAATATATATATATATATCTTTTATTTTTTCTCTTCTTAGGTACATGAGAAAAAATTAAATAATAAATACAAAAATAAAAGTCTCCAAACCATGTTCTGTGCATGTTCATCAGGTACACATGTAGACTAGAATATAAAAATCAGTTTATTAGAGAAGGCTGAGGGCCGTGCATATTGCATGTCGTTTATTGGGGTGAAATTTCCTCGTCGTATAGTTTAATTCTTTATCGATACATACTGCAACATGCCAACATGTATGGATAAAATAATCTGAGTCAATGACAGACAAATCATGCGTCTCATTTTTATTTTTATTTTTATTTTTATTTATTTTTTCCTCTTTCAAATTCTCATCAATGCATGTGATGGTTAAATTATGATCACCATTTAAGAAAAATATAGCATTTACACTATAAAAAAAAAATAGATGTGATATTTCTATTATAACCAAAATAATTATTTATTATTTGTGATAAAAATAATTTGTTTTGTCATAAATAATCATTTTAGTTATAATTAAAATATTATAAATGTTCATATTTTTTGTAGTGTTAGTTCGATATGTTCTTGTGTGTATATATATATATAGGGGCTTACGGTTTGATAAATAAAATATAACTTAAAATTAAAATATTAGAAAATATTTAATTAATCATTAGTAGTTTATAGATTTTGCTTGTACGTACCAACTAATTATGTATATGGCAAGTGTTGTAGTTGTATACATCAAGCTGGCCTCACCTAATAATTGAAAAATATAACCTATAGCAACTTGCTTTTTCTAAATATACGACAAACTAACATTAATTAAGAAGGTCGGGTTATGTCTGTAAGTCTAATGGAAAGGTATAATGTACGTAAAATTACATTAATTAGTGGGATTTTATATGCCAAGTATGATACATTAATGCATTAATCTAGAATTTCTTTGTTGCAAAGCTAAAAGTTCTCCAAAGTGAAATTAATTTTGAAAGAGAAGTACTGATATTTGCATTTCTAATGTCTCGCATAGTTCCTTTAAAACAAATTGGTAAATGATCTGTGATTGCATAATAAAAATTATTTTTTTAATAATAAACCCTAGTTACTTCTTTTAAAAAAGATGGTATGAAATTTGTACATTCTAAAACTGTATCTAGTATTATTTTTAAAAATCATACATGTAATATTTTAGTACTAATTAGAGAATCATGATATAGTTTTTTTAAATTTTGACATGGATAGGCTAGTTTGGTTTTTAACAAATTTATCTGAACTCATCTTATCTCATTATTATAATTTTTTAAATTTTTATACAAAATGTAATAAATAATTTAACTTTTTCAAATTTTAAAACACTCATAATATTAAAAAGTAATATTCTAATAATATTTTTTTCAACTTAACTCAATTCATCTCGACATCTAAATTCTTCCAAAAACTCTGTTACTCTTTAAGAGAATTAATTAAGTGGCAGATAACTTTTGCTGATCAAGTGTTTGAAAAGTGGGAGATGAGAGATATATTCGACATTCCTATTTGACATAAAGCCATTAAATTAACGCAGAAGTTGTTAGTATGAAAGGCAACACAGAATAGTTCTGATCCCTTGTGTACCACAAAATTAAACACAAAATTTAGTTGGAGCCGAAGTTCAGATAGCAAAGGCCGGGTGGTGGCCTGGGGGTTGGATAATCAGAGATCAGAGGCAACCGAAAGATATCACAGAAAGTGGTAATGACATAAAGAATTAAGGAAATGGTAATAAAATGATGGCATCGATCTTTCGGTGAGCAAAATCTTCTGAATTTTATCGTTGGGAATATGTGTGCTTCAAGAATTTAGAAAAGGGCCAAACATGCTAAGTTTGTTATGTCCTGAAAGGTGGGAGAAGATAAATAAAAAGAAAAAAAAAAAGGACCTTTTACGTCAGCATGCAGCTTGTTCTGAAAGAGATTCATTGCTTGGACTTTGGAGCTTCCATGCATATGGAACTTTATGATCCTAAACCGAAAATATGTTTTTTTTTTCTTTTTTTGTTAACCTAATTTGACTCACCCCCTTCCTCTTCGATTGAGTGGTTTTTCTTTCATGTCCGGATGCCTTTGTTGCTAACTTTTTACCCGTTTGATTCGCAAAGTGTGCAATTGGTTCGGTACTTTCTTCTCTGTTCGGAATTGATTTTGCCGGCCATATAATTTCCTGATTCTTTTTCTTTTTCTTTTTCGTGAAGGTAAATTGGGTAATATCGTTGGTAAATATTGAAAACAGTGAGGACAAGATGTTTGATGAAAGCCCTCTTTAAACGTGAGAGCGCTTGAAAGTCTATTGTTATTTATATATGTGCATATTACATCAATACATGCGTCCTTGTACCGATAGGAAACCTAGAATATTTCATAAGGTAATGTTATAGAAAAGGAAAGCACAATTACAAAGATATTTTAGCCGTTGCATGACTCATTGGCTGCACGATTTATGGAAAATATTCTCTGGTCGTAGCCGTTTGGTCTAAAAATTAATAAAAGCAAGTCATCCAAACGGTTTAATAAAAATATTAACAAGTTGATGAGAGGCCTTGACCTGCCAAGTATAGAGGAGACCAAGAGCGACACATTCATGAATATAGTGATAATCAATTTCAATGTGTTTACTTTGAACGTGAAAAACATGATTAGCAGTCATGTAGAGAGCATTGATATTGTCATAGAGTAACAACGAAGTGGAGGTGAGGGGAATGGCTAAATCACGTAATAAGAACGATATTTAGGTTAGCTCAGCGGTTGTATAGGCCATTGCTTGGTACTCAGCTTGATCAAGAGACTATATATTGTTTCTTTGCAGACTAGGAGATACAATTGTTCCCAAGAAAGACACAATATCTAATAATGGAGCATCTGGTAATGGGATAGCTTGCTCAATCTGTATCAAAAAAGACATACAAATTATGTATATAATGTGAACTAAAATGAATACTAAGATCAATAGTGCCTTTCAAATACCGAAGTATGCATTTGATTATATTATAATTAGCTCCAGTATGTGAGTGCTGAGAAATAAATTTAACATTGTAAGAGAGGTCGAGACGTGCAAGGGTAAGGCATTGAAGTGCACCTATAATGTTGTGGTAATTAGCAGGGTCAAAGAAAGGTGTATGAGTGGTAAGACCTTTGGTCTTTGGTATCATGGAAGTACCCAAAGGTTTACAGTTATACAATCTTATCTCGTTCTAGAATTTCATTGGCATACTTGGTTTGAGATAGGGTAAGGCCATCCATGGTTGGCCTGATTTGTATGCCAAAGAAATAGTGAAGAGGGCCAAGGTCTTTCATGATAAAATAACTATGAAGGGTGGAAATAAATTCAAAAAGATTTTCAGTAGAAGAGCCACCTAATAAAATATCATCATCATACAAAGTAAGATAAGAGTGCCACACGGCGAATGACAAATAAATAATAAAGAATTACTAGTGCTACAAAGAAATCGTGTTTAAGACCATAAAGAGCTTTACTTAATTTGCAAATATAAGAAGAATGAGTTGGATGAATAAAACCTGAAGATTGCTCCATGTAAATAGACTCCTAAAGATCGTCGTGAAGAAATGCATTTTTGACATCCAATTGACGAATGCTCTAACGGTTGATGAGAGCAAGTGTAATTACAATGCGGATAGTATTTGGTTTGATAACTGGTGAGAATGTCTCATATTAGTTTATGCTATCTTCTTGATGAAAACATTTAGCTACTAACCGAGCTTTCAATCGATTTAGGGGCTATCAACTTTGAGTTTGCTTTTGAAAATCCATTTACAACCTATAAATAATAGAGTCACGAGGAACCGTGAATGGAATGGTGAAAAGTTGAATTTCTCTTCACAATAGTTAAAATTTTCCTTTAATTTTAGATGGTCTATTAAGAGTGCTCTTAAAGCACTCTTATTGGATTGTCTGAAGTTAAAGGATAATTTTAGTCAATTAAAAAAAATGACTTTTCGCTATTCTATTTACATAAATCCTCACATTGGATTAACTATTTTTTCATTATATAATAATAAAATAATATAACAATAATTTGACTTTGGCTATTCATAAAAAATCTCTATACTGGATTATCTATTTATTCATTATATAATAATAAGTTTGTATTATTAAAAAATTATATAATAATAAGTAATTAATAATTAATAATTAATAATTATTTAATTTTTTGTATTATTGATTTATTTTATTTTAACATATTTTATCATTCTACTTATTATATATTAATTAATAATCATATTCTAATTAAATTGTGGGTTAAAAAAATTAATTAGTAATCATATTCTATTTAAACTATATTAATAATTAATAATTTTAAAAAAATATACTTAATAAAATAAACATTTACATGAATATACACATTTGCTCTATACCAAAAAAATTAATAAAATTGACATTTGTATGAATAAGAGAAAAAAAAATTAATATAATAGATATTTACTTAATGTAAAGTGATTGCCAAAAATTTTAAAAAAAAAAGGATAATACTGTAATCAAAAGTCCAAAATCTTTGAACTTTAACTAATTTAATGGGCCTATATTAAAACTTATTAACTAAATAATAGATGAATTTATCATTTAATCAATTCAATAAAAATACTCATGTTATCAAGTACACGCTCGATTTAGATACAACGGTTCTCTCTCCTAATTCTCTATCTCTCTAAATTCTCTCTCACCAGCGACCATTTTCGTTCTCTCAAGGGTGGAGGTCGGTCGGATCCTTGACTCCTACCATCTCCTCCTCTCTATTTCTATTCCCTTTCCCTTTTCTACTATTTTTGTTCTAGTTTTTCTTGTTTCTGCCTTGCTTTTTTCGGTTCACAACTGCTGTCGATCGATCTTCTGACTTTCAGCTCCCTCCAGCCTCCATGCGTGATGCCAAAAACCCTTCCAACTGCCAATCTTAATGTTTGTAGTGGTGGTCCGCAATTCCGGCCAACACGTTGGCCACACGCGCGACTTTGGCCGCGCTAGTGGTTCACGTGTAGCCGTGGCCTGGTAGCGTGTTTAGACTCACGCGAATTCTCATTGGCTTCGGAGACCTCGGATTTCTCAACTGGACCCGCTTCATCACCTCTTCAGACGGTGCGTGTGAACACATATGCCACCATCATCGTTGGAGATCTTTTGCCGGTGACTCAATTCCGATAGTTTCCCTACTACTTTTTTATTTTTAATAACCAGATATCAAGCGAAAGTGATTGTAGAAGTTACTTATAATTGTTCTAGACTAATACGGTACAACACACACCTTACCATTGCAATTTTCAGGCGTAGCATAAAATCGTCTTTTGGCGATCTCCTTTTTTTATTAGAAATTATGTGGGAGCTATACATTTGGATTCGGTTGGCTCTTTTTTTTTTAGAGTTATTAATTTAGCTTTTATTTTTTATGTTATATTTTGTGTTAATTTTATAAAATAATTGTATTAGACTCTCGTCTCACTTAAATATATAACTTGATATCTTTTATTTAATATAATTTATCATTTGCTTAAAACAAAAAAAAAGGTACACATTCCATTTTGAAGCGGAAAAGAAGAGATTTGCTATGTCAGTCATGAACAGCCATTTTGATTTCAAACAAAAGGATAAAACAAACATCAATAATTTCGAACACGACAAAACTCGAAAAACGGGGTTTGCTTTCGTGTATTTATCAGTGTGTCACGTGTCCGTATGCCCTTAGCCATGCGCTGTTGACCGTGTGTGTGGTCAGTCAGTGACTCAGTTGCATGCAGCTAATTCTAAATTGGATGTCTCATTCCAACTTAATTATAAGATCAGAGTATGAAAAAACAAAAACAAAAATTTACTATTTTTCTATTTTTGCTTTACCCGATCAAGGTTTATTTTGATAAAGTTATGTACAGATTAGGAACTTACATGATCTAATGGATGGAACCATGTTGACCATCTCCTTTCTTATTTGCAATGGACGGGAATCAAAATAAAGAGGGGGAATATATGACGAGCAATGATATCAAAAGATTTCTCACGTACAAATTAAAGGACCCTATCCATCCACCACCCACGATGAAAAAAATAAATATAAAGTAAAGATCATAAGAATATATGATTAGAAGTGGAATTTATACAATGAAAGGTGACCGGCAAAGCATTTCAAAATAAAGATTAGAAAAAATTTCTAGGCATATTCTTTGCTTTAGCAATTAGCAAAAAATGATGCCTTAATTAAAATGACAAATAAGCAGTCATAACTTAGATCATCAAACTTAAATTTTAAAGACAGTAATCATGTAGTGCTGGCAAATAGTTGATTTTTATGGATACAAGAACTCTCATTCAAATTCTAAGATTGATCTTACAAGAAAAGGCTATTTTTGCATCCAATTGATTTATGCAGAAAGCTTTGTATCTTGTAATGGGAACTTGACTTAGAGGCCAGAAGATAGAACAACATTTATTAAATATATAATGTTGCGAAGAGATTTACTTGAAGAAAAATAAATGTTTTAGGATTTAGTACTTGTCCATCTGTTTAATTATAAAATCTAATGTGAATTATAGAAGATCTCAATCTATATTTCTGCCTCCACATTTATGATAATATCCGCTTTATGGCCATTATATGAATTAAAGAAGAAAAAATTGATATTGATCAACAATAAGATTGTAAAACCTCAAGTTTCTCAACACTTTATTCCGTTTAGAAAAGTAATCTATAAAATAGAATTCCAAAAAACACCAAGACCATTTTGCTTAGGGGTGTAAGTTTGCCGGTTTGGACGGTCTAAACTGACAATTTTGGACTGGATCAGATTGAACATGTGTGGGATATGGTCGGTTTCAATCCAAAAATATTGGCACTAAATACATTCAGTCCAGTCCCTGTTCAAGGATTTTCTAGACTGGATCGAATAAAATAATAATAATTATTATTTATATAAATAATTGTATATAGTTAATTATTAATATATTATAATATTACATAGGTATTATATTATATTAGTCTTTAATATATAATTATAATATATAGTGCTAATATATATTAATATGTTAACATATTATAATAGTTAATAAGTCATGGTATAAATTATAGTATATATATAAGTTTATAATAATATTAGTATAGTTGACTTAATATGTTCATATATTTTTTTTTAAAGGAAACCTCATTTCATTCAAAGTAGATGGTTGATACAAGGGGGATAATTCCCAAATAGTAAGCACTCAGACTCAAGTGACAAACCAAACTTGGCAAAACAATGGGCCATTACATTGACATTCCTAGGAATATGTTGAAAAGAGAAACTAGGGAAATTCAAAAGAGCAACCTAGATGTCTCTTAATAGGAGGCTAACAAAGCTCCTATTCACTTCTCCTTGCATGATTGAATTTATAACTATTAGTGAGTCACCTTCGAAGATCACCTGATGGATCCCCATACCAACGATAAGGGAGACTGCACGTAGAGTTGTTGTCGTTTCACCCAGTAGGGAGTCTGGGAATAGTGAAATTGACGAGCATAGAGTTGCTACAAAAAACCTTGACCAATCCCTAATTTTCACCGCAATACCAGCTCTGCATTTAGACTTATCAATGGCTACATCCCAGTTGACCTTGTAGACATTGAGGGGCGGTGGAAGCCATTGCGTTGGACCTAGTGGGGACTGATGGAGTGCTTGAGGAGGTTTCTTGGTTTCTTGGCTGCTTTGGTACTCACTCAGCAGGGATTGGGAGAGCTTAGAGACTTGAGTTGGGGACTGGAATCTTGACTCGAAGACCATGGAGTTCCTCCTGAACAAGAGTTGCCTAGCTGTAATTGTGAACTTAAGCAAGTCTTGTCTTGAGAGTTTTTCCATGAGAGTGGAGAGGAGCTCCTTGAATTGTCCTTTTTCTGTATGAGCCTTCCACATTCTTCTGGACCCTAAACTCCACACATCCTAAGCTACGGGACAGGACCAAAGTGCATGCAAGGTGGACTCATTTTGTGTTAGGTATATGGGGCAAAAATGTCGTTTACAACCTTTCTTTTGAGTAAGTTCATTCAGGTTGGAAGGGAATCTTTTGCGACCCTCCAAAGGAAGGTTTTGATAGCATGTGGGACCTCCAAGTGCTAGAGTTTCTGCCAAAAAGCTTGGTCTTCAGAGCGACTCGAGCATTGGCCTACCTTATCTTCCTTGGTGGAGGTTTGGAGATGGTAAGCACTCTTCACAGAGAAGAGGCCATTTGAGGAG
This sequence comes from Platycarya strobilacea, assembly GCA_036898215.1. NCBI lineage: Eukaryota > Viridiplantae > Streptophyta > Magnoliopsida > Fagales > Juglandaceae > Platycarya > Platycarya strobilacea. Next base: position 39,603,252 of record CM072545.1, on the reverse strand, counting down.
CATTTCCAGGATAATAAGTTTGAGCTACAATAGGGGTTAGGAAGCATTTGAAATATCGCTTGCACCTTAGTGTAAGGAAACATTGAGCTTAGGAGTGGCATATTTCATTTGACTGAATCCTCTAGTAGCAATTCTAAGACCGTAGCTTCTTCAAGGAAAATGGTAACTAGTGATTGCACTCAGTGGGTGGATGTGAGGGGTAGCCATTTGTCTTTTGGGTGATTTTTAACCTTGAGGACACGTGATGTTAGAGATGAAGGAACTTGGAGGATCCTTTATCCTTGTTTTGCCAAGAGTGTAGTGTTGAAGTCCTCAAAGTCCCTCAGTCCTAGACCACTTGCCTTCTTAAACATCCTGAGTGTTTGCCAGCTTAATCAATGAATTTTTTACTTCGATTCTTATTGTCCCCACCAAAAGCTTTGTACTAGACGATTCAAACCATGTAGCACAGCTTTAGGAATCATGAATATGCCCATGGAGTAAGTGGGTATAGATTTCATGACGGACTTCATAAGGATCTCTTCCCCTGCACTAGATAAGAATTCAATTTTCCAGTTTGAAGTCTTTGCTTTTACTCTATCCATGAGGGAGATAAATGCCTGGGTTTTGCACTTGTTCACGTACGATGGAATGCCTAAGTACTTCTCAAAAGAGCCAGTATCTTTGATCCCTGCTTTGTTCAAGATTGAGTGTTGAACTTCCACAGTGGTATTCCTGCTAAAGAATATAGAGGTTTTATCAAGGTTGAGGTGCTGGCCTGATGCGGCTTTGTATGAGGACAAGATTGCTTGGAGGTTGAGCCATTATTGTGTAGAGGCTTTGCAAAAGAGAAGGCTATCATCAGCAAGGAATATGTGACTAAGTTTGCAAGCTCCTCTTGTTACTGAGATACCTGATATGTGACCCTGCAAGACAACTTGATTCAAGGAGAAGCTTAGAATTTCAAAACATAAGATGAAGAGATATGGGGAGATGATGTTCCTCTGGCTAAGCCCCCTTGATGAAGAGAAGGAAGGCTGAGGAATGCCATTGACTAGAATTGAGTAGCTCACACTCGTGACACATTGCATGACAATATCCACCCAACTGCCATTGAATCCCAAATTTTGAAGCACTACCTGTAGAAAAGACCATTCAACCCGGTCGTAAGCCTTGCTCAGGTCGAGCTTGAGTGCCATATAGCCTATTTTCCTCCCTTTCATTCTGGTTTGCATGGTGTGCATTAACTCATAAGCAACGATAATGTTATTAGTGATCATGCGGCCAGGTACAAACGCACTGTGTGGGCGATATAAGTTGTGGGAGAATCTTTTTGACACATTGGCTAGTACCTTTGCAAAAGGAGATAGGGCAAAAATCTATGACAGCTTTTGGGGAGATTTTCTTAGGGATAAGGGAGGTATAGGTATGGTTTATATGCCGGAAGTATTGTCTCAAGTTAAGCAAACCAATGATAGGTTTAATCACCTCCTCACCAATAATGGGCCAGTGCTTGTGATAGAATGCAGCAAGGAATCCATTTAGGCCAGGGGAGCCTAGAAGATTCATATCGTGAATGGCCTCTTCAATTTCCTACTTTGAATACTCCCCCTGCAACACTGGATTCATGTCACTAGTAACAACAGGTTGAAGGTTAGCAAGAAGGGATGAGATTCCTACTAGTTGGGAAGTGGAGAAAACAGACTTATAGAAATTGTGGAAAGCCAGCCCAATATCTTCATGTTTAGTAAACTTCTCACCGAACGCATCAAGGATTCTATGGATGGTGTTCACCTTTTTCCGTTGTGTGGCACACTTGTGGAAGAAATGGGTATTCTTATCACCTTCTCGAAGCCATCGTTGATTGGCTCGTTGTTGCCATTTCATGTCATTATCGTTGATAATGGAGTTGGTCTCATCTTGTTTGGTAGTCACTCGTGCATTAAGATGGCCTGTGTTCTCTTCCTGTAGCAATTTAAGCTCGTTCCTTTTTTGTTCCATTATCTTTTTATGGTTCCTATTTTGTGACATGCTCTACATTAGCAGTTTATCTCTGTATCGGGCCAGTTTCTTATTAATCATATAAGTTGGGGAACCCCTGTGCAAGCTAAGTAACCATGCATCCCAAATAATAAGACTGCATTCTTCCTTTGTTCCCTAGTGTGCCTCATACCTGAAAATGCTACTCTGTCTGGTAGGGACCATGTTTGCTTGGTTACAGGAGACTATGAGGGGATTATGATCAGAAGTTAGAACAAGGATAGTTGTCACTTGGGTTTCCTTGGCCATCTGATTCCATGCTCTAATAGCAAAAGCATGGTCGAGTATCTCTTTTGTAAACTTCCTCATCTCCCTTTGGTTGCACCACGTTTATTAAGTCCCTGAGAGACCAAGGTCTATTAAACCACAATCCAATAGGGCAAGACTGAAATCTTCAATTTGTTTGAGGGGTCTAGAGAGGCCCCTCAATATCTCATTTTGAGATAGCAATTCGTTGAAATCTCCCATGCAAAGCCAGGAAGTTTGTGATCCTGGATTCAGTAACTTGAGGAGTTCCCAACAATCCTTTTTTTAAAGGCCATGGGATGCTTGTAAAAGCCAGTCTCCCTTAGTATGTTGTTCCTGGATTCATGTGTGACTGAAACGGAGATATGGTGGTGAGAGTAGTTCAAGAGCTCTGCTACAACTTCATCTTTCCAGAGCAAGGCAAATCCACCACTTCTGCAAATACTTTCTACAACAAAACTGTGTCTAAATCCAAGCTTGTCACGAATCCTTTCTATTTTGCATCTATTACTCTTTGTTTCACTTAGGAAAATGATACTCGAGTCCTTTTGCCTCACTATGAGGCTTAGTTCTCAAACTGACTGAGGGTTTCCAAGTCCTCAGCAGTTACTTGCAAGATGAATCATAGGTTCTAACAGGGCTAGAGCCCAGCCTCTTCCAACAAAATCTATTTGGCCCTCTTCTTGATCAGGATCGGCCTGGTTTTCTTACTGGAACTCCTCTTCTAGATGCTAGGTCCATTAGTAGTGGTATGGTGTAAGGAGTCCTCCTGGGTCTTTTGTAAGAGGGCCCTAGCCCTCCTCTTCCAACTAAAGGAGTTGTGGTTACCAGAGGAGACAGAGGGCACACCATGGGGTGAAAAGGGTAGGATGGGACATTAGCTTTTGGGGGATTCATAGAGTTGGTCTCTATCGTGCTCTCCATTTGCATAATACTTACATGGGGAAGTGTCGAGGCTGACACTAGGTACCTGGAAGAGGAAAGTGGGTAGGGATTGAGTGTTCAAGGAGTGACTCTTGCTATTCTAGGCATCCTTCAAATGACCCTTTTTGTGTATGCCTAGGTCAACCTGCATAGAAGTATCCGAAATTTGCTGCTTTGGCACTTCTTTTCTAATTTAGACTAAAATGCCCCTCATTTTCAAATTATTTTTGGCGCTAACTCGAAGAATCCGTGGAAGTTCCCATCGCATGGTGTTCACTCTAGTGCAATCTTTCTTGCGTGCCTGCCCTCAACCACGGCCCATATGGTTGGTTTTCTTTGTTTCTTACCCCTTTAAAAGAGTTGAAATAGTGAAAACTCATGTGCAAAAGAGTACCACAGCGAAAGCAAACTAGGGGTAGCATCTCATACTTAAAAGGAATCCAAGACTTTGAATCCCCCAGGTCGAGCACCCTACCCCTAACTAGTGGTTTGGTAATATCAACAAGCACCCTTATCCTCAGGTGATCCCCTCATGCAATGTCATCTGAGTCCACATCCACTTTGAGGATCGAACCAAACACTAAGCCTAGGCGTTCTCCCGTTTTCCTGCTCATGGCCGCGAAAGGGAGGCCATGTAGTTGAACCCAAAATGGTACCTCTGTGAATTTGATATCTTTCAAGGCCACTAAACTAGAGCATTCTTGAATATAGATGAGCTCCCTGTCAAAAGAACAGAGACACCCTTTGAGGACCTCCTCTTTATCATCTTCATGTTGGAAGTCCACTAAGAACGTATTAAGGTTGAGGTCTTGGAAAGCAATCTTACCTTCTGCTCTCTAGACTTTTGTCATTGTGTTTTGGAAAGCGCTTTTGTTAACTTCTTTCTCAAAAGGCTACCATGACAATAAGGCATTTCTTACTCCTGGCTTTTGATGCGAAGAGTACATTGTCAGCCAGATTTACCTCCGACATCTCAGCTTCAATGAGGCTGAGGCCTTTACAAAGATTCGTGAGTTCGTCTTCCATAGTGACACACGGATGAATCGTTATGTAGAGTTAGTGAATCGATCGAACAGTAGCCTCTTCAGAAAAAAATGCCTAAGAGGGAGAAGCACTCTAGGTTCCCAAGGAAACGAAGAGAAGAAAAACCCCACCTTTCCTAGAGAGAGAGGGGGCCCTACCATCAGATTAGGAAACTTGATATGCACTGTCGTGGACATATGTACGTAGAGCATCCACATCCGGATGTTCAAATTAGTCCTTCAAATGTTAATATTAAATCATAACTATAACCACATAGAGTATTACTTAATATAGTATTACCAATGTATCATTAACATAGTTACATATTGTGTATTAGACTATTAGTAATACTATTAGTATAGTTATTAGTTATAATATATGTATAAGTACTAAGTCTATAAGACTAAAACTATATAAATTTAGATGAGATCAATGTATTATTATATTCTTTATATATATAGTACTAATATATATTAATTTTTTAAATATATTATAATAAGTTATAGTATAAATTATAGTATATGTATAACTTTACAATAGTATATGTTATATTAACATATAGTATATTAGACTATTAGTAATACTAATACTACTAGTATAGTTATTAGTTATAGCATAACTATTACGTCTATAACTATATATATTTAGATGAGATCAATGTATTAGTATATACTTTAATGTATAACTATTAACTATAATATATATATATATAGTACTAGTATATATTAATATATTATAATTATAATGAATTTTTTTTTAATGAGTTAATGTAATAATCCACATAGAATAGTTAACTTAATTTTAATTTTACTATGTTAAATAATTTTTTTTATTAATCTATGTGCCAAAAAGATAGATAAATTGAAATGATGGATGTTAATAATAACATAAATGACGCCGTTTAATGTAATATTAGAGCTAAATGACGCCGAATAAGAAGACAATTTTAAGGCAAACTCAAATTGAGTTGTCGTTTAATGTAATATTAGAGCTAAACGGTGTCGTTTAGAGTTCTTTTTAATCCAAACAGTGCCATTTCAGAAAGTGCAAAGCCTAACACTCTCACTAATTCCTTTTATATCTCTGAGTCTCGCATTCCCTCTAGCTCTTAAACTCTTTTAGACATCCCAAAATTCAAAAAGCCAAAAACCCTAGCCCCCCAATACCATCACAACTCATCTCCTCCATCCCGTCCAATCTCTGTCGCAAATCGCAAGTAGCTTTCTCATTCTTTGGTTTATTTTTTGGTTATGGCCTGCTTTTTATTTCTTCATTATGGGCATTCATTTGCTTTGGTTGTGGATTCATTTGCTTTTATTTTTTATGGCTTGCTTTTTATTTTTTGGTTACGAACTTCGGGCATTCGTTTGCTTTGGGATTCAGTGTTGTTCAGTCCCTGCTTTTTATTTATTTTTTGTTTATGTTACTTCATGTAATGTTGCTGCAGTTTTGTATTAAGGAGTATGATTTCTTGTTTTGGGAATACCATTAGTTGATCATAGTGATGAATGGTAGAGATTGAATAAATGACAGAAAAATGATAGTAAATGGTGGTGGTTAGAAATATGATATCAATTTATCTAAAGTATATCTCAGTTGCAATGAAATTTTTGTTCACTAATGAAGAAGAAGATCATGCAGAGACTAAAAATATTTTTTACAATGCTATTCATAATTTATATTTAATTTTGCAATCTATTTTGAGCTATTATATTGATGGAAAATGTTGGCTTATTATTTTTCTAGATAGAGTCTTCTACCAATTAGGTACGAGAGTAAACACAATAAATCTCGATCAAATATATGCCTCCACCCCCACCCCCATACGATGTGAATATTAAATTTGAGTCACATAAAGGTAGGGCTAGGTCATCGTGTGGGATCACTTTGAGAAAATAGCAGGCGATGATCCCACCAAACCGAGCGTTGCATATAAATATTGTAAAGTGACGTATGCGTGTGATTCAACTAAAAAGGTACGATGTGCATAAGATATCACATTAATAACAAAAATTTCGAGTAGGAAGATGGGTATGGGCCATAGGATTCTAGTTTTTAAGGTTGACGGAGAAAGTGGTAGTAAGGAACATGTGCCCATTAATTTTAGTGCTGAGATTTGCTGACAAGCATTGGCAAAAATAATTATTCTTGATGAGCTGCCCTTTAGATTTGTTGAAAGAGAGAGTTTCAAGAAATTTATGCTTGTGTTTGCCCTAAGTAGATAGGGATTCCATTTCATGTTACGGTTGTCAACGATTGATTTGATGTGTTTTTTAGGGGAAAAATTAAGTTAAGAAGTGATTTTCGAGGGCAATAAATTTTCTCACTATGGATACATGGACATCCATGCAAAATATCAACTATATGTGTCTCATAATACACTTTATTAATGATGACTGGAAGCTACACAAAAATATTATTTCCTTTTCTTTGGTTGAAAAACACAAGGGTAATACACTTAGTAATGGCTTAGAGTTGTGCTTGCATAATTGGGGACGACCAAAAATACTTGCAATCACTCTTAATAATGCAAGTTCTAATAATGAGACCATTTCTTATTTGAGAAAAAAATATATATAGGAAAGATACAATTTTAGAACTTGAATTCTTACATGATTGATGTTGTGCCCACATTTTAAAATTAATCATCTGTGATGGATAGAAAGACTTTGAAGAGTCTATTATGAAAGTGAGGGGAGTTGTGAGATTTGTTAAATCATCACCTTAATGGTGGAGCACATTTAAGAAATGCTTGAAATTGGAAGAAATTCAATCCAAAGGCCATATTTGCTTAGATGTAATGTTTAGGTGGAACTCTACCTATCTTATGTTAGAAAGGATTTTAACATTTAGAAAGGCTTAATCGGTTGGAGAAAGAAAATTCGGGATTCCTTTACAATATTGGAGATGAAGATGATGTGGTAAATAGGAAAAAGTCAAAAAAGTTAGGGCCTCCCAATGCAACCAATTGGGAGAAGGTAAAGGTGTTTGTGACGTTTCTTCATTTGTTTCATGATGCAACTTTATGCTTTTGGGGGTGTGAATATTTATCTTGCAATATTTGTTTCACGAGTTGATAAAGATTCAAATTGAAATTAACAATGTGTGTGAAGAAGGAAGCCCCACGATGGGAGTAATGGCCACAAATATGATGAAAAATTTTGAAAAATATTGGGAGAACTTGGATAATCAGAATATGTTGTTATATGTTGGGCTTGCTCTTGATCCTCAGTACAAGATGCGATATATTAACTTTGCGTTGACAAAAATATATAAAGATGATTCTACAAAAGCTATTGATTTGAGTTGGAAGGCAAAAAATACATTTACATACTTGTATGAGGCATACATAAAAAATGATCAAGGGAATTCTTATAAGCACGCAAGTTCCCCATATGAAAATGTAAGTCCTTCAATTTGCAAGAGAGCGGAATCAGGTAATAAGATTTTAATGGAGGATGAATTGAGCAACATTTATGGTCTGAAAATTCTTTAAAAAGCAAGTTAGAGGTTGATAGATATCTAGCTGACAAATGTGAGGGTCGAGATGATAATTTCAACCTTCTAACTTGGTGGAAAATGAACTCAGTTAGATATTGCGTGCTTTCAAATGTTACATACAACGTAATTGCAATACCAATATTTACTGTGGCCTCTGAATGTACATTTAGTACAACGTGTTGTGTACTTGACCCTATCTGAAGTAGTTTAAATCCAATGATGTTTTAGGCTCTTATATGTGCACAAAATTGACTTTATTCTTCTTCTACTCCAATAAACCTTAGGACTTTAATGGATGAGGTGGAGGATTTTGAGAAATAGCTAGAGGATTTGATATGAAATAGATTTGCTTGTGATATCTTTTGTGATTTATTTTATTTTACCTTCTATGTGATGTAAATTTATTTAATCTGTTTTCTTTTAAATTTTTATGTCAAGAATTGTTAGAAAGTGTTTTGATTTTGTGGATGTGTCAAATTCAATATCTACATGTCCTACACTCAATGCAAATTAAAGACTAAAGACTAGAATATTTCAAATATTTTCAAAATATTTCAATACTATTTATTATTTTATTATTACTTTTTACTTATTTTTACTACTATTCATTATTTTATTATTATTTTTTACCTATTTTTTTATTACTATTAATTACTTTTTACTACTATTCAATATTTTATTCTTATTTTTCACATACATTTTACTACTATTTACAATACTTTCTTACACTTCTTATTATTCAAACGTAATCTAAAGATGTGAGACTGCAAAAATACTTCATATGGATATCAATCATTTACCAAAACATTGACTTTTGGGATGTGTCCTAATAAGCCTATAAGTAAATAAATAAATATTTGACATATAAAAACATTAACTAAACTATCTAGTATTACTTGATTAATAATAAATTTCACTCTCCTTCGCAGGATGTTTAGTTGGGGGTAGGCGAGACAATATATTAAATAACCTGTTATTTCAACATGAATACGACACGATAATAGTGGATTAAGATTTAGTCTTAATGAGTTCAGGTTAAAATGGGTTGACCTATTAAGACATGATTGCTTAATAGGTTAATAACATGTCAACCCGTTTTAATCCGTTATAACATGTTAAAAAAGTTAAAGTTACAATTATACTCACATACCTAAAATTAAAATTGTTATTATTTTGATTTTATATTTTTATTTTTTGGATTGTAATTCTGGACTTGTAGTTAGTTTTATAATTTTTATAGATTTTGTGATTTTAGCATTTATATAGAATTAATCTAAATCTAATCAAACCAAACGCGTTAATTTTGGATATATTCAACTCATTTATATAAACAAGTTGAAACAAATCTTATTGTATTATGTTAACTTATTTCGTAATATTCACAAATAGGTCATAACGGGTTGATACGAATTGACCCGTTATGCTAATGGATCATATTAAGGCTTAAAATTTTGATACGATAAACTTAACGGGTTGAGTTAAAGTTGACTAATATAATATAATATATATGCCTTGATACAACAAGAACACAACCCATTAACACAATTTGATATTCCTAGTTGGGAGCTAAAAAATGGAAGGCTATTTAGATGCAATGCTGAGAGGAGAGTTTTTTATTTGAATGCATTTGGATTATAATTTAAATTTGGGTTATAATTTCTATTAACTTTTGTTTTCTTTTGGTGGGAGTGGGGGGGAGGGGGGGGTTTCTTTTATTTGGACTTTTGAAAACTTGGAATCTACTCTCGTAAATTGATTTTTTTCCTACTTCTTTTTATCTAAATTAATTTTCTTTTATCATTTTTTTAGAGTAAGTTTTCGTAGTATTTTTTAATTTAAATTTGTGATAAAAATGTGAAGTGGACCAAAAATAATGAAAATTTAGCCAAAAAAACATATTTGATCATTGGGCAGGATCTTGGACTGATTGGCCTATTTTGGACATGGTACAGACCAAGTGGACCAACTAGAACAGGACCGGACCGGACTGAATAAGACCAGTTTGTTCCGATCCTATAATAAATTCGGTCCGGTCCAGTGTGGGAAAAATGCTAAACCGAATGTGACCAGCCATCATCGTCCTAGATCGGACCGAACAATTTACACCCCTAATTTTGATTATGTTACAAAAATTAGGTTTGCTATTATCTATGCAAGAAAATAAAATCTTAGATTGGTAAGGTCACATTGCTTACGTACACACATATATGCATATAAAGAGAAAGAGAGAAATTAGAAAGAATGACATACTGTTTACTATTATAAAATTTCTTTATGGATAGATCATTTCTTCTTATCAATACCCAACTGTGTGGAGTGTTTATGCCATGGCAAGTAATGCTGAACAAAATGTCCAATACCCGACCCGACCCGACCCATTACACAGCATGGTTCCGACCCCTTTTTTCGACTCGCTTTCGGCTAATCAGGTATCGAGTAATATCATATTTTAACATATTTAAACCCACTTCTTTAAAAAAATCCCCCTCCACTACTTCAGATTTCATTTCTCCTTATCTTTCTTTTCTCGATCTCTCTTTTTTCTCTCTTCTCTCAATCTCCTCGTCAACTTAGGGCTTTTTATTCTTCCATTTTTTGAAGAATTGTTGGACTTCAAAGATTTCACAAGTTACCCACGAGCTTCATCCCTCGATTTGACCCTTCATTGTTGAAATCGATGGCCAAGATCGACTCATGCTCGTCCTTTCGCTTCCAATTCGACCTTCTCGTTCGCATCACCTAGAATGCCATCTGAAAGTATCATTTGGAAATAATGTTTTGGAATTTGAAGGTAGAGAGAGGTGGGCTTTCCTTTTGGGATTTCTTTTTATTTTCTTCTCAAAAGCTCTACATTTGAAGTCTTTGGGTTATAAAGGGTTTGTTTGGTTATCGAGAAAATGAGAGAATGTGAATGAATTAGAATTTAAAGTAGTTGGATATTTCTTTGTTGGGGGTTTCAATTTTTCTGATTTCCATTTCGATTTTTTTTTTCAATTTTAAGTTTGATACTTGAACTAAAAGATTTGGAGAAAGGGAAGTGGGTGGCAAAAAAATCTATTAGATATTGTTTTTAGGTCTTTGGGTTATAAAGTGTCTGTTTGGTTATTGAGAAAACGAGGGAATGTGAAAGAATTAGAATTTGATGTAATTGGATTTTTCTTTGTTGAGAGTTTCGATTTTTCTATTTTTTTTTGAATTTTTTTTTAAAGTTTGATGATTGAATCGAAAGATTTGGAGAAAGGGAAACGGGTGGCAAAAGAATCGATTAGATTTAAAAAAAAAAAATCTAATCGAGAAATCGATAGACTTATCGATAACAGATAATCGGCATGAGAAGGTTTCGATCGGGTCAAAAATTGCTATTATTGGGTTAGGTCGGATCGGTAAACAGCACTAGTGACAAGTAAAACATTTCAAGCAACAATTTTTGTAGCTTTTGTTGACAAGGGTTTTGCCACAACTGGAAGTATTATAGATCTTTGGTCGGATATATATATATATAGACATAATAAAGAAGTTGCAGTAGCATTAATTCAACATAATACATATACATAATGACACAAATAATATATGCACATGCATACTTGCCACAAATATGTATGCATATATGCTCTTATATGTATGTATGTGTGTATATATACAGTTTGTTTTGGGCATGTTATATATGGGTACACACAAAGATTGTGATTAGTGATTAGGTAGAATGGGACATGATGATGAGGCCTAAAATCAAAAAGGGGTTTTGTTTGAAAGTGGGAATTAGTCAATAAAGAAACGGATGTAAGGACACGTATAGGCCGGGATCGAAACAAATCAAAGCACATGGAGATAACATTTTAAAAAGTTTAAGAAGAATCCACAGCTCCAATTTGTGCATTTGAAAGGCTCAGACAGACTATATATTTCTGTCACTCGACTCGATATATTATAATAATTCTAGTGGCCGGCAATCTCTCAACACTCATTTACGTGGAGTACTCCACGTAAGCTATAGTTATATTGCTATTATTAATTATTTCGAAAATAAAAGCATGCACTAGTAGAACATGAAAATCCTACACATCTTATCACAATATATATATATATATATATATCTTAAACGTTGTATGGAATATTGATGCTTTTATTATAATCTATTAATATCAAGATCTTTTTAGAAAGTCAGATATATGGATAACCAGCCAATATCACACTATATATGAAGGTTAAATCGATTTTTTTATTGAGAAAATTTTAAATTGTGCAAAATTTTACGTATTTATTTTAAAAAATAAAATCTACTACTAAAATATCAATTTTTTATATGAGTTTCATATTTTTTTACGTATTTATTTAAATGTGCGAGACTTGTTAAATCACTTACTTTTTTTTCTCATTTTTCTTTGTTAAACCAACTTTAATAATTTCATGAGTTGACAATATAATTGTAGTTTAATTATTTCCTTTTGTCACACGCGAAACACATCAATTGCTTTAATAATTATCATGAGGACAAGATAATTAAGTGTAGTACGTTTTCGTTATTGGGGTATGCCTAGCATCAGATGGCCCCACCAATATTTCCGAGTCAAGATATAATTACAATTTACTTAGCAAAATTGCATGGAGTCAATTTATATATAAGTCGATATATAAGATGCTTTAGTTTCCTTTCTTATCCAAAGAATCTTTTGTCAATTATGTGATTCCACTCTTTATCATTATGTTTCTTGGCACCTTCTTTATCTCGTATTCAATATCAAAAAATTATTAAATAATTCAAAAATATAAATTATTCGATATTTTCATCTTTATCACAGTGTCATTAGCTCTTCGGCATATTCTCATGTCTTTAATCTTAAAAATATGCTGTAGAAATACTTGGACCCATGGGCATATATATTCTCATCATGTCTTTACATCTTATTGGATGTTGATGCCGTCCTCTCAAAATCGTTTACATTGGGCCTGTACGCTTTACACATTTTGATCTGCAGGCCCATAACAAATAGTAAAATTATGGTGCCAGGCTCATCGGTCTAATTCTGATTCTGACCTATTGAGTGATAGTTTAATGTTATTTTGGCCACTCATTTTGATTATTTAAGAATTTAATTTTTTTAATATTTTATTTTACTTGCAAATTAAGAAAGTAATGGTTAGTATATTAATATTTTTTTTTTACTCTTTAAAATACTACTCTTAAAACTATTGTGTTTTTTTTTCTCTTTATATTACAATTATTGTGATTGCCAACAAAGAAAATGACTTCCTTTTTCTGTACTTTTGAGATGTCAAATCAAAAATCCATTTGAGTTTATTTTAAATATTTATTTGATAATTTAAAAATTATAAATAAAATATCCATGTTTTTTTTATTATCAGAAGTGAACCCATCCCATGTATTTATTTTTGACATTTGACTTATATGTTGACCTATAATTTAGGTTTAATTTGTATATAAAAATAATTTTATCTCACCCCATCTTATTATTATAATTTTTTTAAATTTCTTTATCTAATATAATATACAATTCTTTTTTTAAAATTATAAAATAATAATATTATTAAAAAATAATATTCTTACGATAGTTTATTCAACTTTCATCTAAAACTATCTCATCTCATTATCTAGTAGAAAAACTAGAACAGAATACATGACATAAACAATATTACCTCATCGAAAATATATTGGTTCTAGTACGGTTGTCTACAAATTCTTCGACATCATTGGTCATTTGAAATGCTTTCATCAATGGTGGAGTATGCTACTGGATAATATCAGAGCAACACTTATACATTTCATAGCCTATATATCGGGACTAGAGAGAACCATTTGTGAGATAGGAAGTTTGATTGTGATTCAATTCATTCATCGAAAAGGGAAGGCTATGTAAATAGCCCCTTTAATGTAACCCCCTAGCTGACCATTATAGGCCAATTATCAACTTTCATGAAGTGGTTTAAGAGCACTTCATAACCCCCAAGAGAATGTGAAATGGTGCCCACTATGACTGCTCATTTACATCTCACATTCACACATAATGGGCAAGATCCCAAATCTACATCTCTCAATATATTCTCAATATTATTCATACTGGAAAATATGTCGTGCAACCATAGACAATAGTTGTAAAAAAAAAATTGAGCACTATACCAAATCTCTACGAGAGAATATCAGCATAGCAACATCACTAAAAGTATCTCACTATGCTCCGACTCATTTGATCCATTAGACTTAGCATCCATAATCTCTCTGGAGACCAAATAACTTAGAGCAATGCTCAATTTTCATAAAATATGATATATTCACAGCTATATCGCAATTTCCAAGAAGCAAAATAATTTGTCGGCAGTGTGTACACACCAATATCATTGTGTTACCAAATAGTCTTTATTTATCCTCATGTCATTTAGTTTTAGTTTAGTCATTTTTCTAACAATGCCTTTTTAGACCATATCATTCATGTGTCATAAATAACATGTCAAAGTAACAGATAATAAAATATCAATATCGTGACATAGATAAAAATTTCCTAAGGACATAAATAAATTAAGATCATCAATTATGACATGCAGAATTCACAAGGTGAGGAAGCAAGGATTTATTCACTTGACTTTATTTTTTGTCGTAAAAGCATATGTAGTATGAAATACATGCAACAATGGAGTTCTCTTTTCAAAGAAAGACGTATATTTAATATCAATACACCGTACAAATCTTAGTCTAGTCGATATTTAAATTTTTTTGTCGATTATTTGAAATTTACTTTATTCCATCGCGATCTACATGTCCGAACATGATCATTATTTTTCGACATGAACGAGGAATATATAACCTAGTATTACATGTCCCGACGCTTCAATTTACGTTAAATCTCAAATGTAAACTTGGGGACATCATAGCAGTGTACGTAGCACTTTTGTCACGACAATGTTGCTGTCTTGTGTGGCCTAACACTGATGTGCACCATCACCTTTCAGGCAGTCATTGTGTTATCAAGAGAAAAACAAATTTTTTTTACATGTAAGAAAAAAAAGATGTTCATTGTAAATGAAATTATAATACACATGTCAAAACTTAAATCGGGAACAATTGATTTCATGATCTGATATCAATGTTAGAAATACTATATCAGAATACACAGTAAAAGTAATATTACCTCGTTGGAAATATTTTTGGTCTAGTGTGGTTGTTCTACAGATTCTTCAGCATTGTTATTTATCCAAAATGCTCTTGGCGATGGTGGAATGTGTTACTTGATAATACTAGAGCAACATTCACATATTTCACAATCTAAATATCGAGACTAGAAAAAACCATTTGTGAAATAGAGAACTTGATTGTGATTCAAATCATTCTTTGAAGAGAAGAGATATGTAAATAGTTCTTTTAGTATAAACTTTTATTTGGTCATTAAAAATCAGCTATCAAACTTCATGAGGTGGTTAAAGAGAAAGTAAAATAGTGCCCATTATATAGGCTTCTTACTTATACTATCCAAAAGGCCAATAATTCTAGGGTAGCCGATCTCGGAATCGGCAGACATAGCGTTACACCACGTCAGCCAACAATTTGAAAAAAAAAATAATAAAATTAGAATAATGGTTGGGGAACCAAAACGCGGGAGCATTCGAATTCATCCAACCTTTCGAAGATAGAGAAAGTCTCAGCCTCCCTCGTTTGCTTCCACCTAGGGTTTTCACCAAAACCATACCAAAGTCGAGTGCACGGGTTAGCACCATCTTCAAATCCATCTAGTGGTAGAGAGAGAAACCAAGAAAACATGTGAAATTGAGGAAGTCTTCTAGCTAGTCCGGTCCTTAGGTTTTTGGCATTGTCGACGTTGAGCGTTTCAAGCAAAATCGCGCCCCTCACCTTGACTTTCATCTCCAACCTCCAGCTTCTTCTTCTTCCCCCGAAACCTAATCTCAACCATAGAAATCCCCCTTCATCCTGAAATCTAACCCTAACCCTAACCCTCAAAATCACCCTTTAACCTAAACCCTAAAGCTAACAAAAAAAATCTCCCTTCATTTCGAACCCTAACCCTAACTATAGAAACCCCCATTCATCTCGAAACCTAACCCTCAAAATTGCCATTCATAGAAATATGATAAGTTTACATTCATTTTTAACTTCCTTTCAGCTTCATATTGCTTGTTTCTTAACTTTTCATTTTGTCCTACTTTTTGCAATTACTTGAACCGAATTTATTTTCAATTTGTTTTAATAGAATGACTATGCTTAATTCTTTAACCATTTGCACACAAACGATTAGTTTTTCCATATCTTAGGAGTGGTTTTAATTTCTATGATATCTCTTATATCAATTCATTAATGTGTCCAATTGATTAATCCTCTTGTGTTCATATTGTATGGTATGGAGCATGGCTGAAGAGATATTTTACAAAATAGAGAGTTGTTATGTTCTATTCTTATAAGTTTCGTTTTCAGTTTTAACTTTCTTTCAACTTGTTTGTATTTTTTCCATTTGTGATTTTTACATATGCTGAACTTTTGTGGTTTTGTATAATGCTACTGGATATTTACATAGATTTAGTTACTTTTCCATTGCAATTAAGGTGCTTGAGAATTTGACCTGAAATGATGCTAGCTAATTGGAATAGATTTTGTTCCCCCAATTAATTTATTGGATTTTCCTGGTACCATAGCAAGATAAGTTTAATGTTCTATTAAGAGCCTTAGCTGCTCTTAATTTAGTGGTTATCTGTTGTTAGGATTTCCATCTTATCAGATTAAATAAGACTTAAATTAATGAATGAAGGATGTTTGTTTTAGAACTTTGTTTGCAAGATGTCAACTTTGATAAACAAGACTACAAGAGTAGTTTTGTCTCAATAGTGAATCAAATGAAGAGAGATCTCTCTTCCTTTTCTGATTAAACTATCTACTTTTAGTAGTAGGATGAGTACTGACCTCTTTCTACAGAAAGAGTGGTGGCCTATGAAATTAGAGCAAGTAAGCACTTTTATTTGTGTGTATGTTGTGTATAATTGTATGTTTTATCCGTGATTCTAAAAAAATCTGTTCTTGGTCTTATTTACTAAATATGCTGTCCATTTATATTGTACATGGAATTGATTAATTTTTGGTTGAGTTATTATATATTGGTATTAAATCTTGATATCCATTTCAAAATCCAACACGTGACCCTTTCTCTCGTTTTGACATACAAAGAAGCTTGAATGATTCTTATCAGAGACTATTTGACAAGAAATAACTGAGTATTTTTTACTGCTCTTGTGGACTATTTTTAATTATTGGTTTTTTTGGTATGATATGACCTGAATTTTAACTTATGTCTTTTGATATGTGCGCCTTTCAATTATGTCTCTATCATAGGCTAGAAATGTCGTCATCATCATCATTGTCTTCTTCATTCAATCACAATTCCTCGATGTAATTGTGTTTTTGTTAGCTTGAAGCTACAATGAGATATTCAAATACTACAATAAATCCAAGACGACCCTTCTTAGAGTGTCCAAAATACAATACAACGGTAATTACATTTTTAATAAATTGATTAGAGTTTAACTATATCTTTTTTTATATATATGAATAAATTAATTAGGGATTGCCATATTGTAAATATTTCAAGTGTGTAGATATTGATCAATGCATAGAGCTGAATCTAGAGACAAGAAATAATGAAGTGGAAAGGAAGGAAAGACAGGTTGACAAGATCCTCAGTAATATTAAGAAGAAGGAGGAATTGCTCTATAAGGACTGAGCTTGATAAGCGAGATGAGGCAATTTTGAATAGAGAGATGATTTCGTCCAATAAAGATGAGAAAAATCTGGAGAGAGAAATGTTGCAGTCCCGTAAAGATGAGGAAATTCTGAACAGAGAGATAATGCTTATTGAGCTTCAGGCTGGAATGAGATGTTCATGCATGTTGATTCATGTGTTTTGGGCTTTTGTAGATTGTGTATCTTGTTATATAGTTACTTGCTTATCTTGAATAGATATTAGCATGTATAGGCTAATTAGAACGTGTCCAATTGTCTTTTTGGATGTTGGCATTATCATTGCCAGCTTATGATATGTGATAATATATGCTGTCTTTTATATTCGATAACTTGAAGGCTTGACTAAGACAAATAGAACCTGCTTGGATCAATTATTTATTTATTTATTTGTTTTAGCATGTGTAAGAATAAACTTGGTTATGGTAATAATCACAGGTGTCGTGCAAATAAATTTATATAGGTTGGATGCAGTTTAACAAGCCCTGACATAGTCATGGTTTATGTATGTATCATGTAAATGAATTTATATAGGTTGTAAGTATAAACATGGTTATGGTTATGGTTACTACACCCAGACATAGCAAATAGATTGGTTATCGTCGTCGTTAACATTTAACATAGATGCATATTCCCAATTACACACAACATCGTGCAGATAGAATTGGCTTAAAACCTGCACAAATTACTGATAGTGTTTCAATTTAAGTGGCGAGATGACTAAAAATTCAGTAACGTAAAAGAAAATCCAGTGATTCATAAGGTAATTAGTCTCTTACATTAAACATGAATGTCATAAGCCCATCAACTCTTGAACCCATGAATATGTCATGCTCTAACACTCAATTCTTGCCAAAAAATCTATCCACTATTACATATAACTTGCTAAAAAATGGTGCAACATGATTATATACTGCTCAACCCATTCCATAACTGAATTTAATATAACAAATATCCACTATTACATATAACTTGCCAAAAAATTTAGTCATTCCATCCCAAGTTCTTGAAACTGCATGAGACCATCCAAATAAAGTGATTCCGAAGCCATGCTTTGCACACAAGCTCCAAAGTTCTGAAAGAATACAAATAGCTAAGAAAAAAGATCTAAAACTAAGAGTTTCGTGTTACACTAATACATTTTCTAAAAAATGACTAATTTTCTAGAACAACCACTCTAATATTTGGTTTTCCTAATCTAGTGTGTTTTATCACCGATCCACAAAAAGAAAAAAAAAATCCTCAGCTTCAACAATGATAAAATAAATCAATATAACTCTTTGAAAGCCTGATCGCCCATGTCCACCTTTTTTCTTTTCATGGCTGGTTTTGACGAGGGGCAATACATTAAAGTAGGAAGTTAAACATTGACTTGCAATAAATTTAACAAGTCGTTTGGAACATATTGAGATTTGGCCCTTTTCCCCCTTTTTCTAAGCTCTAGCTATCCATCTCTAATCAACTCTTCTTACTCTTTCAGAATTAAAGTAAAAGTTTAGGCCAATCAAGTATAAATATTTTAATGCAAGCAATTAGCAATATTAAGAAGTATTTTCATTCAAGCAATTACCAATTAAATATATAGGAAAATTTCATCTACACTCAACTGCACTAGATTTCCTTTTTTTTTCCATCTCTTTTCCCCTCTTTCCTCTCTTTCTCCCTCCCTTCAGCCCGTTATAACTCTATCAATCTCTCTCTAAAATACCATTTCTCCAAATATTGTACAAGCTAGATATTTTCAACAACTATATCGCTTTGGCATCTTTAAAGCCATAATTAATTATTTGTAGAAAGCATCATGCATTATATTTAGTATTTATCAGATATCTAAAATTAATTGAATCAGTGTTTGCATCTTAGAAAAAGTGTATGGGATATGATCTTTACTTGAATACATGTATGAGATTTTGCCAAAAGATTCATCATGAATTGTGTAGCTAGATGTAATTTTGACATGTTCCAGCTTTATAGGCAGCATAGGTTGGTTTGGTTATTTTGACATGAATCCAGATTCATCATAATATTGATGCTGAAACTCATGATTATGTATCGGTTGTAGGTGATTCGGGAATGAGAAGGGATGGTCTGAGGTATGCATGGATTCCATTCTTCTGCTTTTACTTTTCCTTATGGCATGGAACTCTATTAACATGGACCATTATATCTTTCTATGGATTGAATTTGAAGCAAAAAAAAAAAAAAAAGGCTAGATTTTCTCTTTTTAGTTAAGGGAAAATCTTAACTCTTGGTATAATAGGTTTTAAAGATACAAAAAAAATACTGGTTTGCAACCACTCTAATGGCATTAAATATATTTGCACTTCTAAGAATTAGGTGTTCTGCACTTAATATATCTAAAGCCCTGCACTTAGTATATGTAAAGCACTTCTTAATATTTGCACTTCTTAATATTCAAAAAGTGAATTAGCCCTGCACTTAATTTATACTTTATAAGATGCAGGCTTAATGGCAAGGAACACGGAGAAATTAAAAAGATAATAGCAATCACAAGAGAAACACAGAAAAATTAAAAAGGACAATAGCAATCACAAAATTTTTATAGTCTTTCTTGTATTAGTTATGCGACATTTATGTTTGGAAACAATAAACATAGATAAATTAAAAGGACAATAGCATTTCTTTCTCTCCCAGAACTAGCTAGAAGCCCTAGAACCATAAATGCCATGAAGTTTTCCACTTGAATTTAACAAATAATTATTAGAGTAGGAAACATTTTCATCTAAGCAATTACTAATAATTAGAGCTTTAATAACACACACACATTTAATTTGGTTGAATCAAAATCTCATTCTCAAAACTACTAACTAATTTAACAAAGGAGAATAACAGACTTTGAGAAAAGGTCAAAGATGTGAGCAGTATCAAGGGGAGCTTGAGACAGTGAATAACTGGTTGGAAAACTTGAGTTAGTCCCAGAATCACATTGCCGATGGGAATAACGGGTGCGATTTCATACAAAACCCTCAACATCGACAATGGCGAAAACCCAAGGATCGGACTAGAAGACTTCCTCGATTTTGCACATTTTCTCGATTTCTCTCTCTACCACAGGATGGATTTGAAGCTGGATTTGAAGATGGTGCCGACCGTAAAACATGCACTCGACTCTAATATAGTTTTGACAAAAATCTTAGACAGAAGCAAACGAGGGAGGCTAAGAATTTCTTTTTTTTTCGAAAGATTGGAAATGAAATCTAATGCTCCTACGTTTTGGTTCCTTAGCCATTTCTTTTGATTTCATTATTATTTATTTTATTTTTTATTTTTTAAATTATCTAACATGGCATCACACCATGTTACTCGACTCTGAATCGACTCTTTTCAAAATCCCCGTCAAATGGCACTCACAGTCTTGTACTTGAATGCCTTGCGTATAATATATCGGATCTTCTTTTCCCAAAAACATTATTGATATGTCAATATCCGAACTATAAGCGCGTGGTGACCTTGACTTCCTTTCTTTCCTCAAAATTTTCATTCTTTTTCTTAACCCCACACGCATCTGAAAACAAAACGTGTGAATTGCTGCTTACTAATTGGCAAAAGCAACTTATCGAGCTTAGCCTCTTACCTAAAAATGACACATCAAAAATATTATTTATTATCTTCTTAATTATCATCTCTCATTATTTTCTTATATGATATTATATTATTAAATAAAGTAGATAATCATAAATAGTTTTCTAATAATTTAATATTTCTTTTGATAAGATAACATTAATTAAAAGAATAGTTGGTGACAGTACGTCTGTATTTTCTAAATTTATTAACTTGTTCACATAAATATAATTAATTCGAAATCCTATGCCATTAATAATTTTCTCTTAAGTCATGTCTTCCAGTAATTTAAAATCAATAACACCTCCTCATCTGCTTTATATATGTTAAACATAGGAGTGGAATCGGTGATTTGATTTAAACATAATCTAGAATCGAATTGATATTACCTATTTTGCATTTTTTAAAAATTGATTATGTATTAGTTATTTCCAAAATTAATAGTATCGATTTTATCAGTTCTAGTCTGACTTTTTAATTTTAACTTAATATATGTTAGTCTATTAGATTATTAATATATATTAGTATTAGTTATAATACTTAGAATAATTTTATTAAATATCTGTTATAATAAATTTAATTTTTTTTATAATTATATTATTGATAATGATAGTATTAGTATACTAATACTAATATTAGTATTATAACTATATCATTATTTCATATATAATTTTTTAGTATAATAATTTACATATAGGTTTAAAGTATATTACTAATAGTTATATAGTATTAGACTATTAGTATTAGGTCATAAAATATAAATTATAATTAATTTACATTATATACTAATGTGTAAAATATTATATATCATATAAAAAAATATTATTTTATATTACATATAATATTAAAAAAATTTAAACTAGTCCGATTTTAAAAAGCTTAGAATTGTAAACGGATCGATACCGACCAATTTTAATATTATGGAAATCGGTTTTGGATTTATATTAACTTAAAATCGGACCGATTCTACTAATTTGAATCGGTTTGGTTCGATTTTTTGATTTTGTTTACACCTTTAATTAGACATGTCTTTTCTGGTAAAGATCAAATAGAACAAATAGTTTAGAATTGAAATTAGACTGATACCAACCTATTTTGATATTACCAGAATCGGTTTGGGATTGATACAAACCCAAAATCGAATCAATTCTACTAATTTGAATTGGTTTGATTTGAATTTTTGAATTTTTTTACGCTCTTAATTAGACATATCTTTCCTGTAAGACCAAATGGAAGAAAAAACCAATGGAACCAATAAAAGAATAATGAATTGACAGAAAGCGTGTCTTCAAATCAACCCTTGGGAGTGGGAGCTCGGAACTTATACCTTACAGTCTCTGTTGGGATCGCATAAAAAGGCATATATCTTATTTAGATCTTACTTTCGAAAGAAATTAATAATAAAAAAAAAGTTTTATAAAAATAAGTACAGGGAATCCATTTGTCCTTTAATTAACGATCGAGAAAAATAGAGACATAAGAAAATAATTCCTTTTTTTAAAATGAAAAAATTGCAGCCTGATCGCCAGTTCTCCAACAGCATTTCCGCTTTTGTTATTTTTAATTATTTAAACTAGAATAGAAACAGTTATTCATTCCTTGAACAGATGGGAGTATAACGTCCAAAAATCCTTGCTTATTATTAGAAAGACACCTTCTAGGAAGGTGATAACTGACAAGTATATATGTCTCCTCTACATTTTCTTTGACTGAAAATGATAGAATTGAATGCTAGAAATCATGATTGAATTACAATAATTACGATATATTTCTTAACTGAATAAGTATATTTCTTAAGTTGAAAAATTGTTCTCTCATACACACCACACCATAAGAAAAATATATATATATTTTTGTAACCAGTTAATTTTAGTTAAATAATTATTTATATATAAAATTAGTCACAAATAACATTTTTTTCACTATTCAATAATTACAAAAGGTAATATTTCTTGTAGTGATACTATCTAAGAAAGAGCAATGTTGGATTATAACTCCTATGTGTCGTTAGGCTGCAGCTAATATTTCTTTATCTAGGAAATATTATATAGAATGCTAAAATTCTTGAATAACCATAAATATACATCTTATTTATATTAAATTTATCACATTTATTTATTTATTTATTTATTTTTTAAAATTTTTATTTAATAATTAAAAAATTAACTATTAATGAAATTATATTTTAAAACTTTTTTATGATTAAAGATGTTAAAAAAATATTTAAAAAACAATAATAAAAAAATAAATATATTATGAGTGATAAAGTAGTGATAAATAAAAAATAAGTGTATCACTACTCAAGATTCTCACGTAGAAAACAAATTTTCTTTTTCATACATTTTAAAAATCTTTTGAACATTTAAAAGAAAAAAGAAAAAATATAAATTTATTAAAAATATTTTTTTAATTATTAAATAAAAAACAAATCAGTAAGTTTCTCGGTGACTAAAGCATTATTCTATTATATATTGCTTTGCCTGGTGAAGATTTAATTTATATTAAATTTAATAATTCTATACATAAATTAGTTATTTCAAAATGGTCAAGAATTTTCTCAAATATTTTAGGATTGTAAAACACATTCACCACTACAATAACATAACTTTAATTTTTATATAAATATATAAATATATATATATATATACTAATAATATTTTTAATATATGTAATATACATCATTTACTTTTATATTGACGAAACAAACGTTAATATATCTATATAATCAATAATGTTAAACATGATTAACTCCAAATTATAGATATTAATTATTATGCATCTTTATGGAATATGTTATTAATATAATTGGAGGAATTGCTGCAAACTT
The DNA here is from genome assembly GCA_036898215.1 of Platycarya strobilacea. Classification (NCBI taxonomy): domain Eukaryota; kingdom Viridiplantae; phylum Streptophyta; class Magnoliopsida; order Fagales; family Juglandaceae; genus Platycarya; species Platycarya strobilacea. Next base: position 39,579,379 of record CM072545.1, on the reverse strand, counting down.
TTTTTCACTATTTCGAAAGAGATTTAAGTTTGGTTTTTTTTTTCTAAGCAGATTTAAGTTTGGTTTTTTTTTTCTAAGCAGATTTAAGTTTGGTTTGTTTTTACAAATATATAACATATTATTTTAATTATTTAATTATTATAATTATTTTAAATCTTTACATAAAATCAAATAAAAAATATATTTTTTTAAAACTCAAATAATAATATTAAAAAATTATAAAAATATTTTATTTAATTTATAATTTTTAAATATTATCAATTTTTTAAATCTTCATATAAAATACAATAAATAAATATTTTTTAAAATTTAAAATAATATTAATAATATTAACAAATATTTTATTTTAATTTTAATTTTTATCTTAATTTATGTAATTTCATTTTTTAACACTCATTTGGACTCTTTGAGTCGCTTTGTAAAAATAGGGAATAAAATCGACGCAGGCGGATCTCCCACCAAACTCCCTTCCAACTGTTCCAAGTCCTCGTATCTGTGTTTTTTTCTTTTTTCTCGTTTCGTAGGTCTCTGCCAATTTTGTTAAAAACAAATTCAAATATGCGGAAAAAATCCAAAACAGAGATGTTTGGTTTTTGACATTCAGGAAACTGATTCACGTCCTCCATTTTCTGCGACCAATCGAGCAATAAACTTGCACGCACAAAAATTATTTCGTAATTTTTTCTAACAAAATAAATTAATATAGCAGAAAAAGGAGTTTCTTATTCTGGCATGTCTAGCGTAATGGGTTCGAGCAGAGGATCTTCTGTTGCTGCTGCTGCTGCTACTCCTCCCTCCGCTCAACGTGGTGACGTTGCGATCTCAGGCAGGCGATTCTGATTCTTATTTTTTCATTGTTAATTGATAGCTTTCATATTGTGTTTTCTCTAAAGTTTCGTTATTTAGAATTCGAATCTTTGCTTTCATATATTTCAGTCTTTCATTCATTCTGTTTATGGGTATTAGGTCGTAGAGTGTGTAGTAAAACCTAGGATTAAAATATTTTTGTAGCTGCACGAATTTTTGTTTTAACTTATTCCTGAATTGGCATGGGTATTAGTAGGTAATACCCAGAACTATCTTCGGGCTGATTTCTGAATTGAAAAGTGTAATGGGCTATTTTTTGAACATATGCAATGTTCATAATTTTTAAGCACTTGTATTTGTATATGATTTGGGCTATGTAATAGTGAACAAAAAGCAATTCTATCGCTTTGTAATGCACGATTCAGAGGGTTTCCCAAGCGTGTGATATGCAACAGGATTGTGCAAGGAATTGTTTTGCCGAATCTATTGGAGGAACTATCTACTACAGGCTGTTTTTGAACTACAAAAGATCCCTTCTTATAGATCCACGTGTTGTATTTTTACCTTGCGTCTGCTAATGGGATGGCCTCCTTTCAGGAGTGTGAAAATTAGTTACTGGGACGGGTTTTAATCTCTCTCTCTCTCTCTCTCTCTCTCTCTTGTTTTTTCCGTTGTTTTTAGGGTAGAAACTACATTTGCAAAGATACTGGGATTTTCTGTGCATAACTTATCAGAAAAATTTCGGTATGTTGTCATATCAATAGCGGTACTTATTATGAATCAACGTTAGTACAAATTAAAAATAAGTAGAATATTTTATTCTTATAAAGAAAGGGCAGAATATCCACCTCTGGTAGAAGTTTAAGGGTCCTACCAAATCTTATCGGCTGATAGAAGTGTTGTATTTTGCAGAACTCCATGGGAGGCGGCATCAACAGGAAGTAGAAAATCTGACACTCATAACACAACCCTTGAAAACTTTGAAGTTCTTCATTTTGGCTAGTCTTCAGTATGTTAAGCAGTTAATATTATATCTGCTAGCAAAAGGTGGATGGCTAATGCTTTTGAGCTTAGTGGCAGCAGCTAGTGCAATTCTTGTTGTTGCCATTGATGGCCCTCATGAGAAGGTATTTGGCTTTGTGCATTGTCATTGTTGCTTCATTATCTTTGTAGCTCCATTTTCAGAAGCATTTATTTATTTTTGGGTGTAAATAGATGACAGAATCTACGTGAACTGTTTGTTTGGCATGAAAGGTTTCTCTGAATAAATATTTTAAGTGGGAGCTTGTTTTCCTGAAGAATCGCTAAGTTGCCAAAATTCTGAAATGATGTCAAAAACACTTCTAGCTTTTCTAGTGTACAGGAGATCATTTTCCACCACGTACCCTCCTGGCACCCGAAGCAACCAAAAATTGAAAACTAACCAGAAGGAGATCTTGACAATGCACATTGTCAATTTGCCAACCTTCTTCACCTTACAAATCATTAATCTTCATTAATCTTGCCCAGAAAATATTTGCACAGTCTTAGGGTATGTAAGCCAGAGTCCATTTGAAAACAAGTGGGCGACACTTGAGACTGACATGAAAAATCCCAATTTCTATGGTAGACCCCACTTGGTTTTAAAGAACTACATAGGGCTTGCACACTCTGGAATATTATTTAGCATTACTCATCTTGCACCTCCCCTTCAGCTTATGTTGGTCTGCAAGTCTCCAACCAAGCCCCCCTAAAACCCTTCCATTGACCACCTCTTCTCCACATTCCTTGCGCACTAAACCCCACCACTGACCAATATTATCCTTGAACTCACCCTACACTTGATTGCAAGCCTCCTTGCCCTATTATTTCTTTGATGTCAAAATGCAACCAACACAACAACAATAAAAACGAGGAGAGGATGAATCCTCCTAATCTCCTACCAAGATCAGGGACACCTAAACCCTAATCTTCTGTGGGAATTAGCACTACGGAAGAACTTTGTATTCTGGTCCCCTTCTTTTAACCACAAATTTCTCGATTTCTGGTGCCAAGAAATCTTCTCCCAAGATAATAATCTCTCCAATTCTGAAGTTATCCCAACCTTCCACACTAGCTCCTCTGGAGTGAGGGCTCTATCCTTCAGTATCCTCTCAAACTGTTGCAATTCCTTTACCAAGAATTTCTTTTGCTCCCTGATATCTCCAAAGGACTGAGAGTTCCATATCTTGATATAATTTTTCAAAACTTTAAGCTTACCAACTTGGATGAAAGAGGGAGTACTATCAAACTGGTATGAAGACCACCAATGCCTAACCTTATTTACCAAGCCTTCATTTTTCAACCACATATTCTCAAACTTGAAGTAACGGCGCCCACCTTGAATGCCACCACGATCCAACTAAAGATGAAAAAATGATCAGAGTAAAGATGTGGCAACCTCTTTTGGCACACTTCCGAATAATGCACTTCCCATTCTAGTGAGAATAGAAATCTATCTAGTTGGGACCATGTATAATTATTCGACCAAGTAAAAGAGCCTCCCATGAGAGGAATATCTAACAGGTTTAAATCGAATATACACTCCAAAAACTCTGTCATTGTTGGGTGCATTCTACCATCTCCAGATCGTTTGCTAGGGAATTTGATGATGTTGAAGTCCCCTCCTATACGCTAGGGAATCTCCCACCAGCTATATAACCCCGCAAGTTCCTCCCATGATAGTTTTTTTTTATAAGTACATAGTTTTTCCCATAATAGTCCTCGATCATTGTTCACATTTGGTCCATATAAATCTGTAAAAGCCCATAAAATTATCTACCACACTCTTTAAAGAGCAGGCCACAGTATACTCCCATGTGAACTCCTCCACTTTCTTCACAACTCTTTTGTCCTACATCAATAAGATTCCACCTCAAGCCCCCTTGGAAGCAACATAAATCCAATCCACATAAGTACAGTTCCAGGCACTTTGCACTATCCTCCTAGAAACAAAATTTAGCTTAGTTTTTTGTAAGCAAACTATGTCCGTCCTCCATTCCTAAAGCCAATTTTTCATATGAAGTCGTTAATTTGTCTCATTTAACTTGCGGACATTCTGAGATACAATTTTCGGCTTCATATAGGATAGGCAAGCATTTTTCCCTTAGTTCTAACACGGCTTGAACTTCATCATTCATCGACCAAGTAAGGTGTTTGAGCTCACGCTATTTTTGGATCTTGACTTCTTAGATTGTGAATGACTTGCTTCAATAGCAGTAAGTAAGGTCATGAATTGTTCTTCAAAACCTATACATTTCATTCCCACACGACATTAAATATCCTTCACCTTTCAGAGCACCCAATCTGAGACATTTGATTCATTGGGTAACAAAAGATTCAATGGAATAGGCTCCTCTTCACTGGGACACCACTGCAGGTTAGAGCTTGTCCTTCGTTCCTCCTTGAAAAGATTCATCTCTCCCATTCAACCAAAAATTGCTAGAAAACAACTGAGTTTTAGGAACCCTTGGAACCTCATTGACATCGATTTGACGTAGCCCAACATCAAACTTCACCACAGCCATCTCCACCTCCCTTTCTACCCTTTTGACAAAAACTGGTAAGGCCCTTCCCGTTGACAGAGAGTCCAGATGGTCCAAGAAGTGAATAGGGGCCTCTATGGTGTGTCATCGAGGGTTTTTGGCCACACTGAAGAGAGGGGGTGACACATTGTGTCCAGTGCTCGCCGATTGACCCAAATCGTGGGGCTGACGCATCTACTTCCTCCATCATCGATGCCATCTGGGTCATCAGATTTGGAGGGCCCTGATAGGAGGTGGCACCTCCATGGTGGTCATTGGCAGTTTTTGGGCACCCTAAGGAGAGGTAGCGACACATGGTGATGGTTCCTCATCGATTGGTCCAAAACATGAGTCGGGCACAAGTACTTCCTCCATCATTGACATTGTTTGGGTCATCGCAGGACCTCGACAGCTTGAGGTGCCGCCAACAAGGACTCTAGCGCAGTGGATGGGCTACCGTCAACAGTGGGCCCGCCTAGCAACTACTTTTTGAGCCCTCCACTTGGGAGAAGGCCCATTGTGAAGGGGAGCTCCCCCATTCCCCTTTGACCTAGTGGGCTTGGGCCCATATGCTTGAGGCCCATTAGGGGGCTTTTGACTTGCCCCTTTAAGAAACTTTGGGCCTTCCAACAAGGAGCCGAGACCACTTCTAAAGGGCTGCATAACCCTCTTCTCATTAAGCCAAGGCCTAACCACTTCCTTTGCTTCTTTAAGCTCAACAACTGATGTCAGACCATCAACTTTGTTCTGCAACATACCCACTAATCCTTCATTTCACGCAAAGCACAAAGCACAAAGCACATTCCCCTCTGCCACGCCACTTGTAGGTTTGCTCTTGTCACGCCGAAAGTTGTCAGTGCTATAGCCTCCTAGTTCTGCTTCTTTTTGCTATACATTACCTCCCCTCATCTGCCATAGCCAAAGCTGAGGCTCCATCAACAACGTCTCCTTATAGGAGAAAGGAGTCTCCTTTGGCATCGGTGGTCCTCAAACACCAGCAGAAATTACTTGTTTTTCGAAATCCCGTCCTTACTATTAATGTTTCTTTCCTAGAGAAACTCCCACAGTGCCTCTCCCAACTTTTTCCACCCACTATTGTCCTTATCTACAGGCACAAAAATAAAGTTTCTTCTACCACCGCTCCCATATTCTACCACAACAATATATCTTGATCATTCAAACACCGTTGTGCCGAGATGCTTCTACTAACCTCCCTTATGATGGTAAAAGAATCACATTGCTCTTCTTGCACACAATCTGCCAATGCCTTGGCCAACCAGTGCACTGTTGAAAGACCTAAAGACAGCCTAGATTTCACCCTCCAATTTTCCACCTCCCTTATGGTGGTTAAAGAACCACATTGCTCTTCTTGCACACAATTTGCCAATGCCTTGGCCAACCAGTGCATTGTTGAAGGACCTAAAGATGGCCTAGACTTCACCCTCCAATTTTCCTCAGTGATGAGTAACAATCCCCCATCCTTAGCAAGTGAGAACCGCTTGGACTCGATCACAATATCCTTTTGGAAACCCATCCACCCTTCTTCAAAAGCCACCCAAATTCAATGGAAACTACAAAACATTGGACTCAATAAAAGTGTATGGAGAGAAAATAGGGCAGAGAAAAAATTAGGCAATGCAAGGAGGCTCCTAGGATTGGGGAGCATGTGGTGGACTTCCATGAATAATTGCTTGTAGAAAGAAAAGGTTGGAGGCCAAAGCTTGATGGCCTTGGCTTTGACTCTATGGATCTTCAGGCAACGTCTTGGTTGGAGTGGCCTTTTGAAGATGTGGAAGTTTTTGATGTTGTGAGATGTATGGCTAAAGATAAAGTTCTAGATTTAGATGGTTTCTCGATGGGTTTCTTCTAGTCATGCATGGAGGTAGTGAAAGACGACATTTTGAATGCGTTCTAGGAAATATTCTTGGTCGGGAAGTTTGAGAAATGCTTTAATGCCGCTTTCATTGTGCTGATCCCAAAGAAGCATGATGCCTCGGAGATTAAGGACTTTCGCTTTATTAGTTTTGTGAATGGGGCTTACAAAATCATCTCCAAGGTGCTTGCCAATAGGTTACGGGCGGTTTTGGGTAAGATCATCACAAAGCCACAAAACATATTTGTCAAGGGTCAACAATGTCAAGTTTGTGAGAATAGCTGAATTGTTCAGGCCTCCCATGTTTTGTATTTCATATAGACTTTACAAGTGTACTATACATGGAAAAAAAAAAAAGTTCCCACATGATTCTAGCCCTATACATGGAACTATATTTTGTCTTAAGTTGTATACTAATTGTATAAGAATAAAGAAAATAAGGAAAGCTGAAATAAGGAAGGAACAAGTATGGATAACAAAGTTGTCCGTTGACAGCCCTCCTCAAATTGATGCATGTTGATCAACAAGCATCAATTTGCTACTTAAGAAGTAATGTCTATCAAAGGAAATTAGGGTTTTCTTTACTATGATGTGGCAGTCTTTTAATAAGTTATATTTTCTAAAGTTATCTTGTATTTAAATTAAACTTGTATATATTTAGATAAGATAAGTTTTGTAATTTTAGAACTTTTGTTTATTTAATGAGAAGGAAACACCTCAACTAAGGTACTTTGGCCAAATTTAACATGGTATCAGAGCTAGGAGATCTTACCTATTTTTTAGAGTTGAAAGTTAGGTCTCAGCCACATGGTTTATTTCTCAATGAAGACAAGTATATTCAAGACTTATTTCAATTAGAGAGATTGGAAGATCCTATTCCAATTGATATTTCTCTAAGGAGGTGTATGATAAGTATAGAAAAGATGAAGGGGAATTTCGCCCAGATCCTACCTTATACAGTAAGTTGGTTGGCAGCTTGATTTATTGCACCATCATGCACCCTAATATTTCCTGTGCTGTCCACACTATTAGTAAGTTCATGAATTCTCCCCGACATTTTCGGTGGATATTCTAACCCAATTTTGACTTATAAAAAAAAAAAATCTCCCCGACATTTTTATTTTGTAGCTGTTTGTAGGATTATTCGCTATCTACTTGGGACACCTAATCGTGGACTTTTTTTTTCTAAGGATTCTTCTTTTCACTTAACTGCCTACAGTGATGCAGATTGGACTGGTTGTCCTAACTCTTGACGTTCTACTATTGAATGGTGTCTTCCTTGGCATTCTCTTATCTCTTGGAAGTGTAAGAAGTAAGATTGTGTATCTAAGTCATCTACAGAGGTTGAATAATGAGCACTGTTTGTCGCATGTTCAGAAATTATGTGGTTGCATGGTAGTCTTTCAGAACTCGGGTTTGCATAAACACATCCCCCGCTTTTTCATGGTGATAATACAAGTGTTATTCAAATTGTAGCCAACCCGATTTTTTATGAATGTATGACGCACGTTGAGATTGATTGTTACTATATTCGAGATACCTATGAGTCTAAAGTTATCATTCTTCCTCATGTGTCCACTGAATACCAAGTAGCTGATATCTTCACCAAAGTCTTAACTCGACAATAGCATTAATACTTGGTTAGCAAATTGTTGATAGTCGACTCACTAGCATCAATTTGAGGGAGGGTATTAAAGAAAACTAGAGTTTTCTTTAATATAATGAGGCAATCTCTTAATAGGATATGTTTTCTAAGTTTATCTTGTATTTAAATTAAACTTGTAAATATTTAAAAAAGATAAATTTTGAACCTTAGAACTTTTATTTATTTAACAAGAAGGAAACATCTCAATTGAGGTACTTTGGCCAAATTTGACAATGTCTATGGTAAGTGAGAGCTTTGGCGAAGATATTAGCAATCTGTAGTTCAGTGAAAATATGTGGAAGGGTGATAACATGAGCTTTAAAGGCTTTGCGGATGGAGTAACAGTTGACTTCAATATGCTTTGTGTGCTCATGATAGATATGATCGGCCGTGATCTAAATAGCACTTGTATTATCGGCATATAAAGGAGTAGGATTAGTCTCATAGAAGTCTACCTCTGCAAGCAAATCTTGAAGCCAAATAATTTCGGAACAAGAAAGAGTCCGATACTTAGATTCTGTAGATGACTTAAAAACTTTGTCTTGCTTATTACTCTTTCAGTGATAGAGAGACTTGTATTAGTACAACCAGCCTAATCAATTCCATGGGCAGCAAGGTGAGGAGAATTGTCTGCAAGAAAGAATAAGCTATGGGCAGAAGTGCCCCGAATATGATCCTACAGGCAGCAGCCAATAGAAGATGATGAGGAATCTTAAGAAATTGGTTGACTTGTTATACAATAAAAGAAATGTTTGGTCTAGTAATTGTGAGATAGATAAGGCTATTCATCAACTTCCGGTATAAATTGGGATCAGCAAGTAACTAACCCTCCTCTTTGCGAAATTTGACATTCAATTCCAGGGGAGTATCAACAGAAGTGGCCTCCTGTAGGCCAGTAATAGGCACCAAGTCACTAGCATACTTACGTTGATTGAGTGAAATACCAGATGGACTACGATGCATTTTAAAACCAAGAAAATAAATGAGAGACCCAAGGGGCCAAGATCTTTCATATGAAAGGACTCTGAGAGATGAGTCTTGAGCTGGCCAAGTAAAGCAGAATCGGAACCAGTAATTACAATATCATCAACATAAACCAAAAGAACAACAGTACCCATGTTTGATTTCTAAAGAAACTAGGAAGTGTCATATTTACTTTGCTTAAATGAAATTGTGATAAAGTGGTTCGAAATTTATCAAACCAGGCCCTTAAAACTTATTTGAGATCATAAAGGGAGTGGTTACACTTACACTTGTAAAATTGGAGATGAAAACAATCCTAGGTGTGGTTTCATATAAACACTCTTTAAATCTTTATGAAGAAAAACATTCTTAACATCCATTTGATATAGTGGCCAATCCTTAGAAGTTGCAAGAGTTATAATAGTACGAATAATAGTCATCTTAGTTACAGGAGCAAATGTTTCTTCATAATTGACATCATATTCTTGATTATTCTTAAGTGCAACAAGTCAAGTTTTATAACAGTCCAAACTGCCATCAGATCGGACCTTGACTGAGTAGACCCATTTGCGAGAGTAATGGTGGGAGGACAAGATTTAATGTCCCAGGTTTGATTGGCTTCTAGAGCGGCGACTTCTTTCTACATAGTTTGTCGCCAACATTCATACTTGGCAGCTTGTGAGTAGGATGTGAGAATATTAAAATTGAAAAATGTAGCAGTAAGAGCTGAAGTAGAATTGGGAAGAAAGAAATCCATACCTATCCAGGGGTGTAGACACTCGAGGAGAATGACCTACCAATGGCACTAGAGGTGTTGCAACTAACTGAATCTGAAGCATGGTAGAATCAGATATCGGTAGAGCCACCAAAAAGACTATGGGCAAGAAGGTCTCATATACATTGCCTGGTTTAAATTGAGAGTTGAGAGAAGAATCTGAGAATTGTTGCTCAAAGGAGGAAAAGACCACAATAGTAGAGGACAAAGAAGACACAAGAAAGAAATGTTGATTTTCAAAAGAAAATAACATTCCGAGAAATACGCGTACGATATAATGTAGAATCATAGCAAACAAATTCTTTTTGACACATTATATCCCAAGAATGCATATCGAACAGGTTGAACAGATAATTTATGTCGCTCATGAGGAGGTAAATGGACAAAACATACACAAACAAATATACGAAGATTATTGTAACTAGGTTGTTTAGCAAACAAGGGAAAATAGGGAGACTCCTTGCGTAAAACTTGAGAAGGTAAACGATTAATCAAGTGAGTAGTAATTTTCCTAATCTCAACCCAGAACATGAATGAAATAGAGGATTCTAACAAGAGAGTACATACCACGTACAGAAGACGATTCTTGCGTTCGGCTACTCCATTTTGTTGTGGAGTAGCTAGACATGAACATTGATGAATAATACACTAGAAGCCAAGAATTCCTGAAACTTATTAGACAAATATTCACTACCGGAATCTATGTGTAATGTATTGATAGAAGCAGAAAATTGATTTTCCACGTGCGCAAAAAATACAGTGAAAGTATGAAAAACCTCAAATTTAGAACGAAGAAGATAGACCCAAGTAAATCTGCTATGATCATTAGTGAGCATCACATAATATTTAAAATTTTCATGTGAACTAATTAGGGAAGGTCCCCAAACATCACTATAAATAAAATCAAAATAATGAGAAGCTCGACTTGCATGCAAAAGAAAATGAAGAGTTTTGTTTTTACCAAGCTTGCAAAAAGCACACTTAAGTGAGGAAGAACAACTTTCTTTATTACCAAATAAACCAAAGTTCAATACATGAGATAAGATCTAAATATTGGGATGCCCTAAGTGGCGGTACCACACCATACTCAGATTTGGAACATTATTACAAACAAAATAAAATCTATGAGAAACGGAGGAAAAAGCTTAAACATGCAAAAATAGTGGAAACTAGCGCCCCCACTTTAAGTCCTTTTGCGATCAGCTTTCCTGTTACCTGGTCCTGCACAATATAACCATTACCAGAAAAATTAACAGCATAATTGTTATCAACTAATTGACTACCAGAAATAAGATTTATGAGAAGTTGAGGAGCAAGAAATACATCAGTGAATTTAGAAGAGACATCTCCGACCATAGCTACTGGTAAGGAACTACCATCAGCAGCTTGAATAGCAAAATTTTCATCATAGGACCAAACATGATACGGAGTTGTGGGATTATTCGTCACGTGATTAGAAACCCCTGAGGCCAAGTCCACATATCAGAGTTTCATAGAATGGTTACCTTGGAACCACATTGCTGATAAGGCCGAAATTAGCATCTGATGTACTATTTCAGGTATGCAATAAGTCATTGTAGGAGGTGTAGGAACAGAGGAATCACATGGAGAAGAGCCATTTGCCGTAGAAGTTGCTGCTGGAGGTACAATAATAGAAGTCTAAAAGGCTTGAGCCTGACGATTCTGGGGGCAAATACGATACTTTTTGATAATATGACCATTCTTCTTGCAATAAGAACAGTATTTTTAAGACAATTGGCAGCGATATGCCCATATTCTTTGGAGCAGAAACATTGCAAGTTTTTAGAGTGCATGGGTGGTCAGTAGGAAGCATAAGCCACAATTGTTGACCTTGAATTGCCATGAGATTGCTCCAAGATAGCTTGAGTACTAAGACGTTTTTCATGAAGTAACTCATTGAACTAGCGTCAAGAGAAGGAACATGAGAACAATTCAGCGGAGAGGATCGAACAGATTCATATTCTGGACGTAATTTCATAAGAAACTGATCATGATGACTAGTCTTGTGAAGACTTTGAATGGTGGAAAGAGCGGCAATGGAACATCCGTTGTAAGCATTTCAGTATATACATGCCAAAGAGTCAGAAATGCCGAGTAGTAGTCTTGGATGGAAAGACTATCTCGTTGAAACATAGCAATTGCATGTTCTAATTGAAAGTGACGAGTATCATTATCTTGATGATAAACTTTATTTAAGTAATTCCACATGGATTGATCAGAGCAATGAGGCCATAAGTTTTGGACAATATGTGGCTCCACTGAATCAAGAAGTCATGATATGATCTGTGCATTAGGCACAACCTATGAAGGAGAAGACACTAAATCCTTAGTGTTGGATGTTTGTGCGATATCCGTGTCATCAATATGGCCCCATAAGTCTTTTCCCTTTAGGAAAAGTTCAAACTAAAATGCTCAAGTTATGTAATTTTTTCCAGGAAACTTGATACACAGGTGCGGAGTCCGTCATAATAAAATAAAATCTGAGACAAAACAAAAGAAATGACGACAAAGAAAAATCAAAGTAATCAAAATTACTTGTGACGAAATAAAGCTAGTCTGTGAGTCAAAATAGAGGAGCCAGGTGTTGAAATATCCAAAATCAAGTGCTGAAATATCCAAATTCAAAGTGCTGAAATATGCAGATATGTAGAGGTGTGTTGGGTTCACCCTGAAATGACTGAGAAATTGCACAGAGTGCACCGAAAGGATGAAGCCCACTGGTATGAAAGTCACAAGCCCAGAGTCACACTGGAAACACCACCAGAAGGTTGCTCCGACGGCCACTCAACAATAGAAACACCGAAATATTCAAAGAGAATGTTGCATTGAGAACTTGTTATTCTCAGAATTGCCAAAAAATACCAACCAAGAACCACAGTGACCGAAAAATCTGGAGAATAGTCATCAGGGCAACACAGAACCTACCAAAACTGAGAAATGAAAAAAAAAAAACAAAGGAAGAGGACCCAGTAGCCGGCTCTTGATACTATGTCAAGCTTGTGAGAATAGTTGAATTATTTAGTATTTCATAGACTTTACAAGTGTCATACATGGAAAGAAAAATAAGTTCCCGCATGATTCTAGTCCTATACATGAAAACTATATTCTGTCTACGTTGTATACTAACTGTACAAGAATACAATTAGTATTCTTGTTGGGAGATGTGGGTTTGGGGTTCGATGGTGAATGCATATTAGCTGCTGCATCTCAACAACACGGTTCTCAATATTGATTAATGGCTGCCCCACAGGTTTCTTTAATAGTTCCCGTATTTTGAGGCAAGGTAATCCATTATCCCCACTTCTATTTGTCATCATCATGGATGCTCTTAGGATGATATCGGCATTGTTTTGTGGTTGGATTCTCAATTGGTGACCCCAATAGGGGCATTATGACCTTGTCTCATTTACTTTTTGCGTATGACACGTTCTTATTTTGTGAGGTAGACTGGAATTAGTTGAAGTCATTGAACGCTTTCTTCCTGTGTTTTGAAGTTGCTTCAAGCTTAAAAGTGAACTTTGACAAGTCTGAGTTAGTGTCGATGGGGAATGTAAGTGATACTCGACAGCTCGCTTGTATACTTGGATGCAAAGTAACCTCTCTTCCCATGACTTGGGATTGCCTCTGGGGCGGCCTCAAGGGCATCTTCTATTAGGGATCCTATTATTGAGAGGATAGGAGGAAAGTTGGCTAGGGGAAGAGATTGTACTTGTCAAAGGGTGGACGATTGGCTCTCATTAAAAGTACTTTCTCCAACTTACCTACATACTTTTTGTCTCCGTTTCCTATACATGTTAGCAAGGTGGTTCAGATTAAAAAATTGTATCGTGATTTCCCATGGAGTGAGATGGGGTATGAATCCAAATTTCACTTGGTGAGGCGGGACAAGGTGTGCAGACCAATCTCGTCTGGAGGGTTGGGTATAAAAAATTTGAGACTTTTTAATTGGGTTTTACTTGGGAAGTGGTTATGGAGGTATAACCTAGAATCAGATGCCCTATGGAAGCAGGTGGTTGATTGCAAATATGGAAGCTCGTGGGGTAGTTGGTGTACTGAAGAGGTAAATGGGCCTAATGGGGTGGGGGTTTGGAAGTACATTCGATGCAGATGGGGGGAATTTATAGCCATGCTAGAGTAGTGTTGGGGGGAGGGTCCTGCATTAAGTTTTGTAGGGACATATGGTGTGGGAATGAGGCACTTAAGGATTCTTTTCGTGCTGTTTTCCGTGTGGCTTGTAATCAAGATGCTTTAGTAGCGGACTTCATCCTTCGATCAGGGGATCAATGCAGTGGATGTCGCTTTTTGTAGGGTGGCACAAGATTGAGAATTAGACAGATTTGATGCTTTTTTCAGCTTGCTTTATTCTATAAATTCAAATAGTTAGCAAGTCAATAGGTTGTGGGGGACTCCTGCGAGTAAGGGCACTTTTTCAGTTCGAACTTTCGACAAGTCCCTTACACCTCCGACAAACACTGTTTTTCTGGAAGAAAATTTGGAGGAATAAGGCACCTCCTAAAGTGGTTTTCTTTATGTGGCCAGCAGTTTTGAGAAAAATTATGACCATCGAAAATCTGCAGAAGCGACAAGTGGTGGTTCTTGCCTAGTGTTGTATGTGTAAGAGAGCCGGTGAGACAGTAGAACACCTCTTGTTACATTGTGAGATAGCTAGAGCCTTGTGGTTCGAAGTGTTTAGCCGAGTAGAGCTATATTTTTGTAATGCTCGCAACGGTGATTGGTCTACTGGCTATCTAGACACTTCCAAGAGGAGTCCCACAAATCAAAGATGTATGGAAGATGATTCCAATCTGCATTATGTGGTGTTTATGACAAGAGTGTAATGATCGGACTTTCGAAAACAAGGAGCGGTCACATGAGAAGCTTTGCACTCATTTTTTTTGTACTTTATTAACATAGGCATAGCTTTAGATTTTAATGGTCTGAATTTTCATGACTTTCTAGTTTCTAATACTGCGACCTAGATAGGTCTTATCTATTATATATTATTTTGTGTATTTGTGCTTTATCTATCTTTATTAATAACATTATCGTTTACTTATCGGGGGAAAAAAAGAATGGGGACACCAACCAGAAGCTCCACCACCATCAGGAAGCTGCCTTGTCCTCTGTGCAATCACTCCCTATCAAGGGTGAGTTGCTCTTTGCCAACTATAGTGATGTTTGGGACTAGGAGATCTTTTTTTCCTAATTGGCACTGGGTATCTAGGAACAAAGTTCTGACTAATTGAAGGGAGAAGTCCTTTGAGATGTTGTCTTTGATGTCTAAGGGTTGGGCCAATGTCATTGCACTGACCGAGGAAGTTGAGATACATGTGTTCTTGTGTGGGTGGATGGAGAGAATGCTATTAGACCTGAAGAAAAAAAAGAACATGGCCTGCCCTGTTCTCGAAAGAGATCAAGCTCACCATCCAGTGCATCGCGATAGCACATACCAATATTGCAATTTTTTGTGGCAGATCAGGGGGTAGGCAAGGTCCATTGCCCTTGCTCTCTGAAAATATAAGTTTAAAACAATCCTTAGAATGCTTTTTAGCCCAAGCCTGTTTGTAAATCTCCCAAGATCCATTGACAAATGTCTGGGTCTGGCAAAAGATTAAAATATATTTTACCCAACTGCCTCTCTCAGAAAATAAGTTTTTGAAAAAGCATCTGCTAGATGCATGATACATCAATCTATGCCCCCTTTAGGTTTTCTTTTCTTTTGTTTTCTTTCTAGCTTGCTTTCCTAAGGCCTCACCTAATGAATTGTGTGTTTATTTAGTACTCAATGTTTTTCCTCGTCCGTCACTTGGCTTGCTGTGGAGCAAGAATTAACCGTTGCATATACCCATTGAATTTGTGATTAGTAATTTCAAAATTTAAGTATATATTTTTATTGGCATCCATATCCATGCCTTTGTGCAACAGTGAGTTTTGTTTTCTATATTATAACAAACATTGGCTTTATATTAGTGAATTATTTTGTATGGTATATTTGTGTGTTTTTTTAATTATGTTATCGCTTTATGTTGTACAAATAATTTGGATAGAAAGAAAGAAAGAAACTACTGTAGTTTTGAAGATCAGGAACACTCTAGATGATCATAAAGTTTTTTTTTTTATTAGTAAGATGATCTTAAAGTTTCTTTCCTCAATACCTTATTTCTTTGGGTTATAGCGATAGACTTTAATGGGCTTAGTTTTCATGACTCTTGGTACCTATCTCTAGCTTGTAATCAGGTTCATTTTTCTTGTATACTACGTACTTTGGTTATGCCTATTTTCTGTATTAATAAAACTTTGTTTTGTTTATTAAAAAAAGTGCCCCCTTTTTTTGCCATTAGGTTCCTATAAGATAGACATGGAACCTTTTTTTTTCATGCTTTTCCCTACAATAATAGGATTTTCCTATGATGGGTTCAAGTTGTTTGGAACCTAACCTAAATGGGCACCCGGATTGGATTGAAACTTTGTGTTATTGTTCTCTAGGGTTTTACATGGAAAAATATTGCTTTTCATTTGCCAATATTTTCTCTCTCCCCAAGCCATCTCAAAATGCTGGGAATATCTCACTGAAAATGTTCTCAATCAAGTAGACAACACAAATTGGTTAAGAATTCTCTTTGGTTAATATGTGGCTCACTTGTATAGCAGGAAAAGAGGGAGAAAATATTGACTTCCCATCACCTTCCTAAATATATTAAGTTCATAATGACTCGTTAACACCCTAAATTTTTGCCCATATGGTCATTATGTTTCTGACTTGTCCTCGATTTCCTTGCACATTCTAAGGTTGGACAACCTGTTATAAGCCCTTTATTTTGTTCTTGGTAGTTGTATTCATGTTGTTTTCACTCGGCCATAATGATGTTAATGCCATGCTTCTGCAGCATGTTGAGGAGCTTTCAAGATATATGCAGTTTGGACTATGGTGGATTGCTCTTGGAGTTGCATCTTCGATTGGGCTTGGTAAGGAAAAATTTTGAGCATGGAGGCCATGCGTTTTGGTGGTTGGATGAATTTTGTTCTTGTGTAAATAATGGATCACATAAATAATTGATCTCCAGGAGGCGATTTTTCTCAGTTGTCAAGAGCTATTATATTTGGGTAGGAAAAGCAGTAACTTTTTATAGTAGCTGGAAAATATGTAGATAGCATATAACTTGAATCTTGATTAAGCCATTTTTCAACTTCTTTCTTGACACATACCATGTCTTGACCAGCCGTGTCACTAAAGTTCTAACATCAACTTTTTATTTCCATTTATTTTTCTTCAGGATCTGGTTTGCATACTTTTGTCCTTTATCTGGGTCCCCACATCGCATTTTTCACTATAAAAGCAATGCAGTGTGGCCGTGTGGATTTAAAAAGTGCTCCATATGACACAACTCAGTTGAGAAGAGGTCCTTCATGGCTTGATAAGGACTGCTCTGAATTTGGGCCCCCATTATTCCCATCAGTACATGGTTTGCACGTTCCAATTAGCAGCATATTGCCGCAGGTTCAGATTGAGGCCATTTTATGGGGTCTTGGGACTGCTATTGGAGAGCTTCCTCCATACTTTATCTCAAGGGCAGGTATGAGGAGGACATATATTTTACTTTTAGGCTAGGTTTGGCTACTGAGAATAGTATTCTCAGAATACTTCTCTACTCTTCATTATTTAATTATTATTTTTCTCCCACTTTTTACTACTATTCATTACTTTGCACTACTATTCAATATTCTATTATTACTTTTTCATTATTGTTTCACGACTTTTCATAACTCTTTTCAACACTTCTCACTGACCAAACGTAGCCTTAAAATTATAGTTTTGGGAGCAACTTTCATCTCATTTGTGTGTGTGTGTGTGTGTGAGAGAGAGAGAGAGAGTTATGCTTGTTTTGGAGGACTCCATTCTGCATTATTCTTTGTATTAGAACGAAAAAAAACTTGGTGTCTAATGGACAATCTGGAGCCAAAGTTAAAACCTTAATTGTGATTATTGAGCAGCCTATGGGCTTTACTCCTTTTTTTCTCATTTTTTGAGAAGAGGACAAGACCCTTACCTCTTCTTTACCCATTAAAAAAAAAAGGATGAAACCCTCCAATCTAATTAAAAAGATTGCATTGCCTTGGGCTTTACTCATTTTCAAGCATGTCAGGTGGCAAATTGGAGGCTATGGAAGAATTGGAGGCCTCCTCAACTGAAGGCGAAGGAGTCATTGCTACTCGACTTAATCAAATAAAACGCTGGCTGTTATCACACGCTCAGCACTTGAACTTCTTTACAATTTTAGCTCTCGCTTCGGTTAGTTTGGAGTTTCTTTGGCTTTGTTACTGGAACTTTTTATGATAGGATTGTTGGAACCTTTATATAAGTAACGCTATGTTCGCAATTATTTATTTCTCTTAGAATCCTTAAATAATCATGAAAAGAACATTTATAGTGGACGTACTTATCAAAAAAAAAAAAGAACATATATAGTGGACTTTTAATTTTTGTGAAATATCTATTAATACATCCATTAATATCTCTATATCGCTGACTTTACTGTTTTAGAATTTACTTTTCTTGAAATTGTAAAACATCTTTTTACTTAAATTTTTTTAATTGAAAAGAACAAAGGAAATTCTATGACCTGAATCTGTGTGTTCTGTGTTAACATATACTGTTTATTCATAAATTTGACTAGCTTCCAAGTTTAATTTGAAACTATGTTTTCCTGTATCTTGATCATATTATTTATTGTTGGTAATACTTATATTAATATTTCTTGTGTCTAATTCTGAAAATTCAGGTTCTCTTATAAATTTTTATATGATCCTTATAGAGCAAAGTTGTCGTTTTTTATTAAATAAGCTTTCCAATTAAATGTAGTAATTTTCAGGTGCCAAATCCTCTATTTGACCTTGCTGGCATCATGTGTGGACAATTCGGGATTCCCTTTTGGAAATTTTTTCTTGCCACATTGATTGGAAAGGCAATCATCAAAGCTCACATACAGGTTTGAATTCTCTAGTTATAGTTTGTAGCTTGTTTAATGTTTCTTTCTCTATTTTCGTATGGCCTTGCCAAGTAAGTTTGATGCCTGGTGTTAATTTCATCAGCTCTAATATGTTCTAGTTTTATTTTTTTTCTCTTTTTTTTGTGCAGACAGTTTTCGTCATCTCAGTTTGCAATAATCAACTCCTTAACTGGATTGAAAACGAGTTGATATGGATGCTCAGCCTTATTCCTGGTTTTGCTTCTGTCTTGCCCTCCATTGTTGTCAAACTCACTGCTGTCAGAGATAAGTATCTGACAGCACCTTCTCCTGGGGCATCAAATATCAAGGTACTCACTCAATCATGGCAATACAAGGAATGGTTTTGACCATATATAGGGGGTCATATTACTATCATTTACACACTCATCTAACCTTTTTCTTTTCTATATTTAATCATCTTTTAAACCCTTCTCAGGGGAAGAGATGGGGTCTCTCATTTGCTTCAATCTGGAATACTGTTGTGTGGCTCATGCTCATTAATTTCGCAATCAAATTTGTGACGAGCACTGCCCAAGCGTATCTCAAGGAACAACTGGAAAATGAGCTGAATGCATCGGCAACTGGGTCATCTACATCTGCACATTCAAATTGAATCCAACCCTTTAATTTAGGATGAAGATTAATGTAAGCCTTACTGCCCCGAACAAGTAGAATTAATGGAATTTTAAACAAAGGCTCTCTCATCAGTTCCGTCAAAGAACTCTGCGGCGGAAGTCCCTATGAGAAGCCTGTATACAATTAGAAACACAATGGACAACAGGAAATAGTTCATTTTTCCCTCTAGTGCTGGAGGAAAAGCATTGTTTTGGGTAGTTTTTAGCTTATTGTTGACTACTTTGGAAATTAAAAACTGGAATCATATTATTCTTTTGCAATGCAAACAAATCCTTTAAGCTCATAAACAAGTGACCTGTCAACACATCTTAGTAAACAGAATATGCTCTCTCTCTCTCTCTCTCTCTCTCTCTCTCTCTCTCTCTCCTGTTTAAAGATGCTGATGAAAGTAATCCTCAATGCAATAGGATGTATTTCAGAGAAAAATCAGCTACCAAAAACACATCCCACGAATCAGGTCGTAGTCTTTTTTTTTTTTATATATAACTTTTAGAGATAAATGATGTTCTATTTTCCATCTTTCCTATGTAAAGGACGTTTCTAAAAGTGAGTCATAGGCACACGGTTTATGGAAACCTACATAGCTGTTGCTTTTAAAAAAATTAATTAATACTAGAAATCAGGGGTTAAGTGAAAGGATTATCCACTAGACAAGTTTTTAGTGGATGCATAATGGCATTTGGAAATGAGTTTATTGAACCTTAACATTCTTTTATATAGAAATCACAATTTAATTATAATAACTTAACTTCAACAATCAGTTATATATATATATATTCGACTGATAGAGTCACTTCAGATTATCAAAGCCCCGACCCAAATGAGCTTCAATGATTAAATCATCAAAAAACAAATAATGAGGTGGCAACTGCTTAACGAAATGATTACGATCAAATAAAATAATGAAGTGGTTTCAAAATAAAGATCCCTTTTAACAATTTATTAAACAAATAGAATAACTAATCATGTAAGTTAATGGGTGTGCAGTGGCTATATATATATATAATATAATATAATATGAGGTCGTTGTTTGTCTACTGGAAGTTTCTTTTTCTTTTTTAATCATATAAATTTTCGTGATCTGGGTCATCAGACATCATATATCCTTAAATATTGTTAGCGCATTTTATTATAATTATATTACTAGATATATGAATTTATATAACCCGACCACATCCTCATATGAACATTGCATCCGTTTCTTCATAGTTAATGACATTTTAACCGACATATAATTTTGGGTCGGAAATTTATTTATTTTATTATAGGCCCGTTTAAATTTAAAGATGAGATAAGATAAATTATAAATAATAATAAAATAAATGATTGAAATGAGTTGAAAGTACGAAATGAATTGGAAATAGTAGAACTTAGTTTGTAAAACAAATCGAGACATGTCTCTTGTCAATATAGCTTCAGCTTTTGAACGATAAGCCATTTAAAAATTGAATAAAATATTATTTTTTAATATTATTTTTATTTTAAAATTTTAAAAGTAATGAAGTATTTATTATATTTTATATAAAAATTTTAAAAAATATAATAATAATTTTAAAATGAGTTAAAATTAAATGAACTCATCTTACAATTCAAACCAGCTCTAAATACAATAATTTAGAACCCCAGTTCATTAAAAACGACATATTGTAATATCCAATTACAAAAATGAATAAATGGTACTATGATTCAATTTTGGCACTAGGAGGACTTCCAATAGGTAGCTAAATCTCATTTTATTTTAAAATATAAAAAATCAAAAAAATCAAAAGCTACTCTAATGAGATAACTAAAATAAATATTTTTTTGAAGAGATAAACAGTATCTCGCTACATATAATGAGATACTGTTCATCCTTCAAACATTTTATATTATTTTCTGTAATTTTCTGACTTCTTTCCTTTCAAGTATCTTGGCATCACCGCGGTCACAATGCAGCCCCATTGTCAACTTGATTTAAGAGTCTTGGCATCTCAATTTAGGACTTTGTTTCTGGCCTTCGAATTGAGAAATGGAGTAGATGTTGGAATGCGATCAACGAAAATCAAAAGAAGTAAAAGAATTTGCCCATCCATTGATTTCTATTTCAGCCCCAAACTAGAATTTGCCGATGAAGGAAAATCAAAAGAAGTAAAATAATATACATTTCAAGATGAAGAGAAAAAGTAAAGAGAAAGTACTTGGAGCAAAGGACGCCGAGGGACTTCTGCGCTTGAGCCTGCGACTTGGGAACCATAGAAGAATGAAGAAGACGATGACAAGGGATTCTGTGAAGAGACGAAGCATCTGGAACTTGAGAGGGTTGAAGACTTGAGGACGACGTCGTGCAACTATAAACGGCAAATTATGAAGAAGAGTCGAATATGACGTCATGGAACTTGTGATGGCAATGTTTGATTTAAAATAATAAAAATGGTGGAGAGCAACATATCACATATTCATACGAAGAGTCGAATATCGTTAACGTGAGTTTGTACACTTGAATGTGATTGTTCTTTAATATTATTTTTAAAATAATAATAAATATTTCTATTAAAATAAAGAAAAAAAGATAATGAACGTTAGATTAAAAAAATATAAACAGCAAATTATGAAGAAGAGTCGAAGACCACGTCGTGCAACTATATATATATATATATATATTTTTGAAGTGTCATCTGAAGTTATTTAAAACAATGGACGTTTAATTTAAAAAAAAAATATATAAGGAATGATTTGTTTTCCTAAATAATTTCATCTTATCTTATTTTATTTCATTTTATTATTATTAAATTTTTAATTTTTTATACAAAATAAAATAAACAATTTAATTTTTTCAAATCTCAAAACAAAATTAATATTAAATATATATTATAATAATAATTTATTTGATTTTTAACATTAATGATTTGGGTTTATTTCTTTTTAGATGATGAAGATATTGAAAATGAAGAAATATTGTAAATATTAAAAGATTTAAGAAGATTGACAAAATATTTTAAAAGAATAAAATAAAAATATTTAAATGATATAAAGGAAAAAATAGATTAATTGATGAATGTTGTATTGTTACATTATAAAAGTAAGTAGCTAAAATTTAAAAAAAAATGAATTTTTAATATTTTATTTTTAAAAATAAAAAAATAATTACTCCATTAAAAATACTGTAAGATTGATAAGAGTTTGAAAAAAGAGATTATTTGACACAAATTTGACGAATGGATCCGACAAAAAAAGGTACATTTTGTAATGTGATGGTTCCAAGAATTTAAGGTCTAAATTATAGATCACTTAATTCAAACATAAAGATGAATTTAGTATTAATTCAGATAAAAAGATTTATTGACATATCAAAGGTATAATTGATGGAAAGCCTATAACATTAATCGTAAACGAATTGTTGTTTACCAATCAAAAACAGGAAAAAGGGCAAATTGGTTTGGACGTTTTCCGTTTTAAATAAAAAGTTAGTCAAAATTACAGGCTTCTCCCCGCGCCTAGACGGACACTCATCATGTGCTAAAGCGACAGGGCAGTGACCGTGACTAAAACTTATCCAACAACGTGTACAATAGTGGACCCCACCGGGAAAAAAAATAGAATCAAAGCCATTTGTCCACGTAGTGGGGGCCACATTTAAATGGTTGTGGGGCGGCGCCTATATTTTAAGCAAGAAAAAATAGTAAATAAAATAAAATGAGAGAGAGAGAGAATGTAACATTAGGGGGAAGGGAAAGGAAGGACAGCACTGACAAGGGTGATGGGGTGGGTCCCAAAACCTCCTCCACCCGATTTTATGGTGGCGATCTAATATGTAACATTGTTGTCTGCTATCTGGACACGTTTCTGTGACATTGGGCCCTACTGCCCTTTTGCTCTTTTCCTTCCTCCCTTTCCTCTTTCCATATTTACTGGATTCTGGATACTGTTTGGATGGTAGAGAAATAGACCTCTCTCTCTCTCTCTCACTCTATTTATGGGTTTTTTATTTTTGCGGAACACTGCTGGATAACATTTATCATATTTCATTTATTGATTGTGTACAGAACGCTATCTCTATCAAAAGAAAACTGCATAAATACATTAACCAAAACAAAATAAAACAAAACAAAGATGAGACCAGACCAGACCATGGAAGCATTGTTTTATCGATGAAATTAGTTGAACTTAGCCCTAGCAATTAGCATAAAAGGCCCCCACTAATTTTCAAAAGTCCCCATAGCTTCTAGACGCATCTTATTCATATCAGTAATTTGGAAAATCATTTCATAAAACAGGATCCGATACATTAACCTCGTTTTATTCAAAGCGATTTAAATCAGGTGGCAGGCAGATCATTGGGTTCCTTATTAAGTGGCCTTCACAACAAATATTCCAACTTGGTTGGCAAAATATTCAATACGATCTTGAAAAGATGTTTGCCAGATTGACTTAATTAATTGATCTCATGGATCCCACACCAACACCAACACCAATAATAGTGTAAGTAAGACAACTCAACCTTTTACTTTTACTTTTACTTTTACTTTTTGAGACATTTCCCCAGTAATCAATGCCCCCAACCCCATAATCAATTCAATTCTTTTTATCAAACTAATTCTCTTCCTCTCCCCCCTCTTTAGTCGAGAAAGATAAAGAGCACAGAATATTGCAGAGACAGGGAGGAGGATGAATACTGGAATGAAATGGAAGACAAATTACGATGGAGTTAATGGAATGGCTAGCTATCAAATATCGATAAGTCCGGTATGTTTTTACTTGTGTTGGATTGTAGTCGTTGACGGAGAGTGAGAGTGCTGGGAACGACCCGTCGGAAGCTCCTTATTTGATTTGAAGAGTGGTGGAGATATGTCGTTTTGAGCTCTCGCTGGCTTTCTCATCTTTACTGTAAGAGTTATGCTGTAAAGATGATGATTGCAGTGATTTTAGATTCAGGTTTGCTGATGATCATCATCTGGGCTCAGCCTCTGATCTTTCCCTTCAAACTGCTCGGGTCCGTACATCAAAGCGTTTGGTGAAGTGACTTCAATGAAATGTAGTTTATGTTTTTCGGAAAAGATTATTTGCTTTTATAATTATGGGAAGTTTGTATTTATTTGTCAATGTGAGCTAGCAATACAGACGGAGATTAATTTGTGGCACGGTCTGTTGAGGAAAAATTAAATAAATATATAAATATTTATTTATTTATTTATTTTAATGCTATTTTGACACCATTTAAGCAAGGAAAAAACTTGGTTCTTTTTTAATTTAGTTTTTTTTCACTTTATGATTAAATAAATAATTTTAAATTATATTATGATTTTTTTTTAAAGATCTTTAAAAAATCATGTAAAATAAAATTTTAAAAAATTAAAAAATTAAAAATACACTAAGAGAACTTACTAGCGGACGGATCCCTAACATTCTCTAATCAGAATGGGGATTAATCCAAGGATATTTTGTGTAGCTAGCTAGCTAGGCTTTTATCTCTCAATACCATTATCATGAGAAAAATTGGAGGAAAACGTCCGTTATTTTAAAAAATAATAACTAATGTTTGGATAATCTAATAATATTAGACTTTCGTGAATAATAATAAAATAAGTAGTTAATAATAAATAAAAAAAGGTCAAGATATTTTTTAAAATTTTGAAAGAAAAATAAAATAAAATGAATAATCAATTCGACTTAGCGTCATGTTGCTGTCCGGATTGGTGTAAAAGAGATTTTACATCAATCCAATTAACACTTGCCACGTCAGTATTTCATCTTTAAAATGTTGGATTGCAAAACAGAGGAATAAATGAAAAGAGAAAAAACAAAACCCCCACCCTCCCGGCGGCGGGATTTCCTTCCCCTGCTAGCGGCATCTTTCTCTCCCAAATTTCGGATCCTATTTCTTCTCCTCCATAGACTTTTACCAGTGAATACTTTCCGAAGCTGCCAAATGTTTTCGAAGACGAGCATTTCCAGAGCCCCATCGCCAGCCAACGAGCCGCATTGCCGACGAGAGTATTCTCTTATTCTCTTCTCATGCTTTTTTTCTATGCATTTTCTTGAAATTAGTGTTTTAAAGTCCTATAAATTATTATGGCTGCTGGAAATTGATGAATTAAAGTTTGACCCTAAGAACTAGGGTTTCATAAACGAAATTAATTTCTACACAAATCTGATTTGTTGCTCCTAGAGGTATAAGTTGAATGAAATCTTCCCATCTCCTAGAATATACTTTCTCTGCATTTTCTTGAGATTATGATTTTAAACTCTTAGAAATTAATTTCTACACAAACGTGATTCGTTTACCTATATAAAAAACGTGTGAATAGAAAAAAGGAAAAAAATGTCCGATGAACGTTGGGACTAAACTCCTACTGCAATTTATAAGAGTAAATGGAAGAATTAGAAAGAGATGAGGGAGGAAGAGTTCTCTACTGTCTTCAAATGTGACTTCCCATTTCAATAGACCTTTATGATCACTTAGAATAGTATTGACTAGTACTTGTCAAAAATAAAAATAAAATAAATTAAAGAATGCTTCTGCACACCAATGAATAATTTGTTAGTGAATAATTTATTTAATATGAGTTCATAGATTTTTTTATTTTTTATTATTTTAAAACTGATTAGAATACTCTTGAATGTAGTTCTCTGTATAGCTAGCACATGTAAAGTTACATCTTATGTAGCTTTAATACGCTGTTCTCTGTATTGTGCTTTTATAAAGACAAGTTAAGTTAAAAATAATCTAGAATTTAAAGTTGCTATGAGCTTTTAGAGAGTTTACAAAGATTTAATGAGTTGGATTGATTGAGTCACATTCTGTAGTTTTGGTCTACTTTCGTTGTTTTTAACATCAATTTATAAACTTAAGAACATTTAGAATATAAACTTGAATCCCTAGAGCTCCCTTGGTATAATGTTGCATATATTTATAGTTCAGGACATGTTGAGGGGTGTAATTAGATAACTGGCTATTTTTTTAAAAGATGATATATTATTGGTTGGTATAACAAATGGAAAGAAAAATATCAACCTATCTTGCTAAAGGTTGTGTACAAGTTGCCCTAGCTAGAAGAGGTCCTAGTTTCACTCATCTGTTTATTTACCTTCCAACTTTAGAAGTTTTTGAAATTTTATTGGGAAATTTATCTTATGTCACAAGATTTATTTATTTATTTATATTTTTTTTTCAGCACAATATGGAAAGTAGCAGAGGCGACAACATATCTAGATTACAGTCTATAAGGGTAGGAGATGATGTGACATTGGGTCTTGCCAAAATGAGACATCAAGCACCTCAAAAAGTTTTTGGCAGCAATTTTTTAGTTGTCCACGTTATAATGATAAAAAACAATGTCTCAGAAAATAATTAGTTTTTAAGCAGTTGACGAAATAAATTTTTGTTACAGTTATTGTTTCCTAAGCCCATAATTTTTTTTAAACATAATACTTGGCTACATCACTTATTTTGTAGCCATTCTACTTTTTTGACTTGTAATAATAAATTTGACTAGTTATAAGTTGGTTAGTTGTACATGATCATCTGATGAAAAAGTCATATTTCATTTGCCTTGCAAAAGTTTATTTTTAATAATGATGTTCAAGTGTCGATGGGATTATTTGTGGTTTTAATGGTATAAATGGTGCTACTAGATCCTTGGAATCTCTCTGGCATTTAAGTCTCAAAATGCGTGTTGGTTTTACATTTTCTTTTAAACATAAAATATATATATTAATAAAATTTTATAATAAGATTAACTATTTAAATTGAGAAAAGATGCTTAAAAACAAAATTGATAAATCATAAAATTGATAAATAATAAATTAATTTAAAATAAATTGAAATTGTAAAATTTTAATTTGAAATTGATAAATGACAACAATACTTTTTAATCACTTGAAATTGAAAAAAATAATCTTAAATATCAAAAGATTTGAATTTATATACCAAAATAAAATCACTAAAATATTATTTACCAAAAAGGAAAGAAACGTTATTTTATTCTTTTTTATTAGTACATAATATATTAGTAAATTAGTAATACTAATATACATTATTATTTAATATTGTATTAGTATATAGCAATTAAATAATATAATAATACTAATACTATCCCTATAGTCTATCAATAATGTAATGAGGAGTGTTATAGCCACAAAAGAGAAATCTCACAAACTAATATAATTTGATGTGGTCTATCAGATCTGCTTTATAATAAAAGTAATTTTACAATCCGATAGACCACATCAAATCGTATCAGTTTATAAAACTTTTTGTGTGGGATCATTTTGTGGCTAAAGTATTTCTCCTAGTGTTACTATATTACAAAATTTAGTATTAGAATTACTATATTAATAAATTTAGTATTAGTTAGTTATATTAGTATAACTATAACTATATTATATAAGCATAACTATAGTCTATATTAGACTATTAGTATTAGTATTAGTTATAGTGATTAGAATAACTATATATTACTATTTGTTATAGTTAGTTTAATTATTATAAATACATTATTGATAAACTATAGTGATATTATTAGTATTACTATATTACCAAATTTAGAATTAGCATTACTATATCACTAAATTTAATATCAGTATTACTATATTACTAAATTTAATTATTATAATTACATTATTGACAGACTATAATGATAGTATTAGTATTAGTATTACTAATTTATAAATTTTAATATTAGTAATAATTGTAGTTATTAGAATAACTATGTATTAGTATTTGTTATAGTTACTTTAATTATTATAATTACATTATTGATAGACTATAGTGATAGTATTACTATTACTATTACTATACTATATTACTAATACTATTATAAATAATAATGTATATTAGTAAAACTAATTTACTAATTAGTATTGGTATTACTATATTACTAAATTTAATATTAGTATTAGTTATGGTAGTGATTAGAATAACTATATAATAGTATTTGTTATAGTTAGTTTAATTATTATAATTACATTATTGATAGATTATAGTGATAGTATTAGTATTAGTATTGCTAATTTACAAAATTTAGTATTAGTATTAATTGTAGTTATTAGAATAACTATGTATTAGTATTTTTTATAGTTAATTTAATTATAATAATTACATTATTGATAGACTATATTGATAGTATTACTATTACTATTACTACATTACTAAAATTAGTATTAGTGTTACTATATTACTAAATTTAATAATAGTATTAGTTGTGGTAGTGATTAGAATAATTATATATTAGTATTTGTTATAGTTAGTTTAATTAATATAATTACTAATTACATTATTGATAGACTATAGTGATAGTACTAGTATTACTAATTTACTAAATGTAGTATTAGTATCGTTATATTACTAAATTTAGTATTAGTATTACTATATCACTAAATTTAATATTAGTATTAATATATACTAATACCATATTAAATAATAGTGTATACTTGTATTACTAATTTACTAATATATTATGTACTAATCAAAAGGAATATATTGATAGTTTATTAGGCCATAAAATTAATAAAATTTGAGGGATTTTATTTCCTCTTTGGTAAATAGTATTTTGGTGATCTTATTTTGATATATAAATTCAAATATTTTGATATTTAAGATTTTTTTTTTCAATTTGAAGTGATAAAAAGGTATTGTTGTCATTTATCAATTTCAAATTAAAATTTTACAATTTCAATTTTTTTAAATTAATTTATTATTTCTCAATTTTATGATTCGTAAATTTTGTTTTCAAGCATATTTTCTCAATTAAATAGTTCTTATTATAAAGTTTTATTAATACATATATTTTACCTTTAAAGGAGAATGTGAAACCATGTTATGCATTTTGAGACTTAAATGCTAAAGAGATTTCAAGGACCTGTTAGTACCATTTATAGCAGTAAAACTACCAATAATCAATCCACACTCGAACATCATCATTAAAAAAAAAACTTTAGCAAGGCAGATGAAATATGAGTTTTTCATCAAGCGACTGTGTACAACCAATCAACTTACAGCCAACTAAATTCCCTATTACAACCAACTTACAATCAGTCAAATTTACCATTACAATTCAAAAAATTTGCATATGGCTACAAAATAATTGATCTACCCAAGTATCATGCCTAAATATCATTACAGACTTAGGAAACAACAAATGTAACAAGTCCACTCTGTCAACTGCTCAATAACTAATAATCTTGTGAATAGTCAAAATTTCACGATACTTCATACATGAAATTATCTTGTGACATTATAGAATATTGCATATTCCTACAAAATAAGAAAAATTTTAGTGACGAAAGTAAACACTTAAATATAACATGAGTAAAATATGATTAGTATTCATACAAAAATGCTGAAGTTCTTATATACTAAATATCATATAAATAAAAGAATATTAAGTTAAAAACACTAAAATTCTTAAGACAAACAAGCCTCAATGTAATTGCTGTTGGAAATAATGCATATTGAAACACTTAAAGACTTCAAAATAAAGCCTCGAGTTTGGCACTAGCGTGGTGGTTGCTATCAAGAAATTGAAATAAAAAAGCATGCTAGGTTTCCAAGAGTGGCAGGTGTTAATCTCAACCAAAATCTTTTGTTTGGCATTCAATTCCCTGTTATTTCTATATTCTATAGAAAATTTTATGTTTTGCTTTTATGGACAAGTTATATAAGGAAAAAAAATAGAATAAAGTTAGTTAGTTCGTTCTATTGGTGGTTGCAGACAAGTTTGGGCTTGATTGCAGCTGATAAAAAAAAAGTAGGAATTGGCTACACAGGTACGTAAATTTCTTTTTTGCAATATCAGAGTTTGATGTGGGCTGTAATTTTCTTGACTAAATGGAGGAAATTCACTATGTATACAAAATAAAATGGCAATCAAATAAGAACAGAAAAATGTAAAAGTAAAAATGAACAGTAGAGAATTAGAATAATATAATGAAGCTTGAATTAATTGCTAAAATCATCAAAACTCTAGAGCAGTTGTCTAATATACAGGATGGAAAACCAATGAATCTTGTACCATATTTTTGCCATTCCTATGTGAGCAACTATCGTGATTTTTTTTCCTCTTTTGAAAGAAACTCTAATCTAAAGTATTTTGAAGAAATATGGCACAACACAACTCTATAAGTATGGTCAACATCAAGAAGATTGATGAGAAAATCTACTTCCACGTTCAAACCAAACCAAAACCAAAGTGTTGCATAGCTAAATCTCTGGTCTATCCATCCATTCTCTAAATTTTCCTTTCTCTCTTCCAATTTTGTGGCCAAACTTACTGAATATGATATCCTTAGTTGGGTCAACTTTGTTCCTTACCAGCTTCTAAAATGCTACCAGTATCCCATCTAGAAAATTAATTGGTTAAAGCACATTCTGAGAAAACTAGTCACAACAAGCACTCATACCTAAAAAACTGCTAGTTTATAGAGTCAGATTAAACCTTGAGTCTCTAGTGGAAATTTAGCACAATACTAAAACTACATAAACCACAAGCGGCACCAAGATTTTATGGATGTTGGATTGACCATCTAAAGCAAAAAAGACCATCAAACTCCTGCTTGATAACCACTCCAACAACAATCGTGGAATGCATCTACTTTGCACATGACTTGGTTCCCGAAGGCAGGCTAGCATCTCTGACTAGTTATCGAGTCTTGACACAACCATAACTCAATGTAAGGTATCATCCCACCTTTCCAACTACCAATCAAAGAACCAAGGCTAAAATGTGTATAGGAAAATTATAAATACTAATAAAGTAAAAAAAATAAATAAATATATATGAGAAATAGCAAGTCTTCCTCTTTGGCATGCGTTAACTTGAGAAGAGAAAATGCAGAGGAAAAACCCTATTGTAGAGAAAAAATAAATAGCTTGAGAAGACAATACCCTCGTCGACGTCGAAATGGTGAGTCGTGGGAGATGAATTCGAATCGCGAGTCTTGAAATCGCGAGATGAATTGTTGAATCCTTTGTTGGTGTGGTGAGTCCTCGTTGGTGTCGAAAGTCTACGTTGGAATGGTGATTCAGCATTGGCGTCGGAATGGTGTTTGCCGTGGGGCTTGAGCACAATGGGGGGTGGGGTTTCCTGGGTTCTCAATCCACTGCGGATTGCTCTATTCTCTTATAAAATAAATCCTTAACGTGGCGATTTATGATTGGCTTGGTGCATAAATGCGTTTTGAACCAATTTGGCCCCATGTTTTCCCTTCGAGTTATATACATGTTTGATAGTTTGAAGTAACTAACTGTTTCATGTAGATGTTAACACTTATTGAGACACCAGACTCTTCCTATAGCCACTACACCACAAGGTTCTCATGACCAGACAGCCACTGCACCAATAGCACCAGCATGCTCCCATGAGCAATGCAGCACCACTCGGCAACACTTTCCATATTCCAACAGAAAGGAAAAGCATCCTCCAAGCACAAATGAAGACATGACACTTGTCATTAGTCTAGAAGATTCTTATGATTAATTGTACACCGTAGGATCAAACATAATGAATTTATCTCCTCTAGTATACTTGTGTAGAACCTAAGGTTTTAAGTCTCATATCTATGTATAGATTTTGATGATAACAAATAAATTCAAAACTCAAACTCAAGTTGTCTATGCATGAAGAGAGCTAAGTACATCAAGAAATCAAGCATTAGCAAAACGAAGAACAAGTCTACAAATGAAACTCATTGAGTAATTTTGTACATTTCTTAAAATTTGAAATTGGATTAAGACTCAAAATTAATATTTTCTCATAAAATATCAAATTGCATTTTTTACATTTGCATAACTTTATTAAAATATTTAATTTTAAAAAATTGTTATTTTTCCACATATGCATAAATATTTGAATTTGTAAGATGATTGATTATAATCTTTAACATGTGCATGTGTTGTTTGAAAATCTTGAAAGGTGGTTGTATGTTTTTTTGACAAATAAAAAAGATAGATGATTTTGTTTGAAAATATTGAAGGGTGGTTGTGTGTCTTTTTGACAAATGCAAAATATAGATGATTTGTTTGAAAATCTTGAAAAGTGATTGTGTATTTTTTTGACAAATGCAAAAAGAAAATTATTTGATTTGAAAAATAAATCATGCTCATTTTGTCATGTATGAAAAGTAAAAGATTTGATTTGATTTGATTTGATTTCTTTGAAAAATAAATGGAGTTGTCTTTGACAAATATAAAAATGAAATGTTTTTATTTGAATCTTTTTAAAAGTAAATAGTGCTCTTATTTGACATGTAAATTTTTTCAAATTTGAATATGAAGACTCATTTGTCTATAAATAGCTCACTTGAGTTTTGCAAAAATCATAACAAGAGTTTATACATCAATTGTTAAGTTTTGTATCATTTTTTCAAAGCCTTCATTCTCTTTTCTCTAAGTTTTGTACCTTAATCCTTATTTATCTTAAGAGAGATATAGATTGTGCTGTATTGTTCTTATTTCACTCATTGAGGAGTGTACTCTAATAATCTACCTACTATCAGCTCTTGTATTTGTAAGAGAGTGCGTATAACTCTTGTGTGTGTAGAAGGTATTCTACACAGGGAATAATTGAATCACCAAGTGTGAGATGATTGCAAGTGTAGAGGGTATTCTACACGAATTCCTTGTAGCAATGTTGCTCAAAGGTATAATAGGTTTCTATCTCCACCTGAAAGAGATTGAATAGTGAATTTGAGATCTTCAAGGGGTAACTTGAGGTAAGGACGTAGGCAGTTGGGCTGAACCTCGTTAAAATACTGAGTTTGCTTCTTCTTACCCTTACTCTTTATATTTTCTGCTGCTTCATATTCTATTTATATTTTATATTGTATATTTGGTTTATAAGTATTAATTTTTTAATATAACCCAATTAATCCCCCCTCTTGTGTTAGTCATCTGGACAACAACTTGTATAAATATGGAATGAGAATGTATTGTAAACAAGGAAGAAAATATACATAGAAATCTAGGAGAAGATACTCTCAACCTTATTGAGGTCTTACATCAAACACTTAGTGTTCATGTTTAAGAGCTACTACCATAAATTCATTATGGTACCAGAGCTACTCTTGGACTAATGTCCCTACATTTTCTAGATGCTTTTCTGGACCAACATCCTTACTTCTCATTTTTTCGTTTTCTTTCAACCAACAACCATGGTTGATACAAAAAACTTCGACGTCACTCCCAACACCCCTGTTAATCCTTCGGTCAATACCCCTGTGATTCCTACTCTCATCATCGTATCATCTCATTTCATTAGGATTCAACTTACCCATGAAAATTATTTGTTGTGGAAGGCTCAAATAGTCCCCTTTCTCAAAGGTCATCGTCTTTTCTCCTTCATCGATGGCACTAACCCAGCTCCCTTGTCGTTTGTTGACAATTTGCCGAACCCAAACTACAATACTTGGGTTTTGCAAGATCAACTCATAATATCCACCATCAAAGTGTCTCTGTCCGACACCATCCTTGATCAAGTCTTAAATTGCAGCACCTCTCAAGAAGTTTGGCAAACTCTTCACACAATGTTTTATGCTCAGTCCTCAGTTCATATTATGTAGACACAGTTCCAGCTAGCTACACTAAAAAAAAGGTATGACTTAATTACTACATACTTTAACAAAGCAAGCTCTCTAGTCGCAGCATCGGGTGCTATCGGCCAATCCCTTTCCTCATCTAAGTTTGTTATATACTTGCTAGTTGGTCTTGGGAGTGAATACAAGTCACTTGTGACCTCCTTAACAACTCGCCTAGACCCTTTCTTAATCCCTCAAGTGTTCAGTTATCTTTTAAACCATATTTCCCGTATTACACATCAGACTAACACTTTACTTTCAGGAACATCTCTTACAGCAAATACAACCGTTTGCCAGCCCAACTCGAGCCCCAACAATGGGCGAGGCAGAGGACCCTTTCATGGCCGAGGCAGAGGACGTGGAGGCTCTCATGGTGGTTGTCCTCCCCAGCCTTCCAATCGCACACCACCTGGCCAAACCTGCCAAATTTGCAAACGTCTTGGTCATACAGCACTGACGTGCTACTACCGCTTCAATCATGCATATCAAGTTGCTGCCCCTCCCTCCATAGCTGCCAACTACTCCTCTGTTCCTCCTTCAGCTCTTGTTTCCAGTGTTTGGTTTCTGGATACTGCTACGACAAATAATTTCACCTCAGACTTTACCAACTTGAACCTAGATTCAGCATTGTATCATGGCTTCGACCAAGTTAGCATCGGCGATGGTAGCACTTTCCAATCCAAAACATCGGTTCTGCTCACTTGCCGACCCCCTCTAGCACTTTTTTACCTAACTAGTCTCCATGTTCCTCTCATTACTCGAAATTTAATTTTTGTCCTTCAGTTTTGTCTTGACAATGTAGTATTTTTTGAGTTTCACTCTGATTCTTTTTTTTTTTGTGAAAGATTTGCACACCTGGGCTCCACTCCTTCAGGGTCGCGTTAGGAATGGTTTGTATGAGCTGCCTACTGATGAACATCTCCATCTTCTCCACAAGCCATGCTTGATAAACAGATATCATCTCATCAATAGCACTCATGCCTAAGCCACCAAAGTTCCCAGACCATTTCATTCATCATCAACAGTTTCAATCTTCCAGTCACTACCACTTATTGCATGTATCAACGTGCTTCTTGCCCCTTAGCTAAATCTCACACGCTGCATCATCCCCCCTCCCCCTCTAAATCAGTTAGACTATTTTATCTTATTTTTCTTGATGTATGGGGACTGTCTTTTATGCCCTCCTCCAATGGCTCACATTTTTACTTATCAATAGTTGATGACTATTCCAAATATATATGGATGTTTCACCTTGCTACTAAATCAAATGTTTTTCAAATTGTTATTGCCTTTCTAATTATGTGAAAAATTACTTTTTCTCTACTGTGGCATCTGTTCAAACCGATTGGGATGGCACGTTTAGGCCATTACAAAAAACATTTCAAACTAATGGCATTATGCATCGTGTGACATGTCCTTATTCTCACAGTCAAAATGGTAGTATGGATTGGAGTCTCCATCACATTGTGGAGACCGGGCTCTCCCTCATGGCCCATGCCTCCATTCTACAAAAATATTAAACTCATCCTTTTTCAACCGCGGTTTTTTTAATCAATCGAATGCCTATTCTCATTCTTAACAATCAATCTCCATATTAACTCCTCTTTTCAAAAGTGCCCGATTACAAATTTTTGTGGATCTTTAGTTGTCAATGTTGGCCCAATCTGCACCCATTCAACTGCCACAAACTTAATTTTCGATCCAAACCATGTGTTTTTATAGGATATAGCCTAGATCACAAAGGGTATCTATGTTTACATATTCCCATGGGCCGGACCTATACCTCACGTGATGTCAAATTTGATGAAATGGTCTTCCCTTTTGTTGTTAGCCCTTCCACGGACTCCACTCCTCAACAAACTTGTGGCCCAACACATTCACCTCGGACCACACTGGATACCACTTCTTGGCCCAGTCCACCTCTCTTAAATCCTCCACAACCACTAGCGACACATATCCCACTTTCCCTTTCGCATGTGATGCATCTCAACACTGAACCCATTACCACAAGCACTTGTTCCATTCCCCCCAACCCCATCTTGGCCCATTCTCCAACCTCATCTAGGTCATCTCCAGCTCCGGAAACACGGTCTTTCTCCCCGATATCCCTAGGTCACTATTCTCAGATTGAGGTTTCTTTCCCAAA
The DNA here is from genome assembly GCA_036898215.1 of Platycarya strobilacea. Taxonomy (NCBI): domain Eukaryota; kingdom Viridiplantae; phylum Streptophyta; class Magnoliopsida; order Fagales; family Juglandaceae; genus Platycarya; species Platycarya strobilacea. Next base: position 39,543,416 of record CM072545.1, on the reverse strand, counting down.
TCCTCAATCTCATACGTCCTCTTCTTAGAATCAACCAGCTGAGGTCCACCTCTTAAACTCAATGATCAGCTACTCCAAAAATCATGTCCATCGCCCCTTCCACCAAATGGATGGCACCATCCCTGGCCAAGCTCTTCCAAACCATCCACTCACCTCATTGTTTCATCTTCTTCCCTAGAGGAACCTTCCTCCTTCATAGAGGCATCCTGTTATCCTAAATGGCACTCGACTATGGCCTCTAAATTTGACACCCTTATGCTCAACCATAATTGAGAGTTAGTCCCCGCTTCTTCCCACCTCAATAGACTCAGGTCCAAATGGGTGGTTATAACGAAATGGCGTGCCAATAGAACTTTAGAACGTCAAAAGGCATGACTAGTGGCTAAAGGGTTCCATCAACAAGCTGGGGTCGATTTTACCGAGACATTTAGTCCGGTTGTGAAGCTGGTCACCATTCGGCTTATCCTATCCATTGCTGTCTCTTCCTCTTCATCGTTACACCAGCTAGACGTTCAAAATGCCTTCTTGCATGCTGACTTGAAAGAGGATGTCTTCATGCATCAGTCGTCAGGGTTTGCAAATCTGGACTTCCATCGCATGTTTGCAAGCTACATAAATCTATCTATGGTCTTAAACAAGCCCTAAGGCTTGGTTCTCTAAATTAAGTAACAAATTGTTGTTTGTTGGTTTCTATGCCTCAAAGTTTGATCCTTCATTATTCATTTTTTGTAATGCCTCATATTCGGTTTATATGCTAATTTATGTCGATAACATAATCATGACTAGGTCCAATACTCTGCTTATTTCTCAAATCTTGGCCTCTATGCATGCATCATTTCCAGTCAAAGATTTAGGTCCTTTACATTATTTTTCAGGCATAGAATTTCATCACACTCATGAGGGATTATTCTTGTCTCAGACTAAAAATGTTACTGATCTGCTTCACCAAACAAACATGCATAACTCAAAATCTATCTCAACTCCCATGAACACCACACCACATCTAAACTCACTGCCCTTGAAGGATCCTTCTTTGAAGATCCTTAACTTTATCTCAATGTGGTAGGTAGCTTGCAATATTTATCTTTTACACATCCTAATATTTCCTCTACTATAAATAAAGTCTGTCAATATATGCATTATCCTGTATTCCCCATTGGCAAGCTGTCAAAAGAATTCTTTGTTACTTACATTTAACTGCACATCTTGCCTTGCATTTTTCTGTCTCATCTTTGTTTATTCTGACTGCCTTATCGGATGTTGTTTGGGCCGGCTGCCCTGATGATCGCAAATCCATTCGTAGATTCTATGTGTATTTTGGTTCGCACTTGGTATTTTGGTATTCTAAGAAGCAACTGAAAATTGCTCAATCATCTACTGAGGTAGAATACAAAGTTGTTGCCAACACAACATGTGAGTTATTATGGCTACAATCATTGCTTGGTGAGCTGGGGATTTACTTTGCCGACCCACCTACACTTTGGTGTAACAACCTTGGTGCCACTTATCTGTCCATGAACCCCGTCCTTCATTCTCGAACAAAACATGTGAAGTTGGACTATCATTTCGTTTGAGAACGGGTTTCAATCAAGACTCTCAAAGTCTCATTTGTATCTACCAAAGATCAAGTAGCTGACATTTTTACAAAACCACTTTCAGCAATGTGGTCCACTTCTCTTCAATCTAGCCTTACCATAACTTCGGTGCCGCTTGAATCGTGAGGGGCTACTGAGACACCAGACTCTTGTCTTACAGCCACTACACCACAAGACTCTCATGAGCAGACAGCTATTGCACCAGCAGCACCAGCATGCTCCCATGAGCAACGCAACACTACTCGGCAGCACTCAACATATTCCAACAGAAAGCAAAAGCATCCTCCAAGCACAAATGAACACATGACACCTGTCATTAGTCTAGAAGATTCTCATGATTAATTGTACAACGTAGGATCAAATAGAATGAATTTATCTCCTCTAGCATACTTGTAAAAATATGGAATGGGAATACATTATAAACAAGGAAAAAAATATACATAGAAATATGGCTGGAAATATTCTCGACCTCATTGAAGTCTTACATCAAACACTTAGTATTCATGTTTAAAAGCTACTACCATAAATTCATTAACATTTGGCAATCTAACTTAAATAATTTGACTGTCATACATATTCCTTTTACCTTGAGAACTTCTCAATTTTGCTTATCTAAATTTTAACTCAAGTGCTTCAATTTTATTTTGTATATTCCACCACCCTCCCCCCCCCCCCCCCCCCCCCCAAACCCACCCAAAGAGGGGACTAGATATTGGTCATTTCCATATTGCGAATTAGATGGTTAAAAATGAAAGATCCAAGTGGTTTGGTCAATATATCAGATGTGTAATATTTTAAAGGAATGAGGATAATTTTGATGAGTCATTCTTGTAATTTCTCTCGAACCAAAATGACAGTTTAGCTGTATATGTTTTATCCTTTCATGTTGGACAGGTTTCGAAGCTATTTCTAAAACTGGTTTGTTGTTAGCATACAACAATGCAACTTAAGGATGCGGGATTTGTAAATCAGCCCGTAAGTAAATCTATCATTGAACTTCACATGTGGTTGAAGCTAAAGCTCAATATTCAGACTCAACTGATAAACGACTAATAATTGGTTATTTCTTGGACTTCTATGAGATTAAAGAATCTCTAATGAGTAATGTGAAGCTTGTGACACTTCTCCTTGTGTCAATGCATCATCTCCAATCACTGTCTGAATAAACTTTTAAATGTAAAGATGAATCTGCATTGAGAAATATTCCTTGTCTTGGTGTTGCTTTGATGTATCGAAGCACCTTTTCAGAGAAACCTAAAGATGTTTAGTGCTTGGATTAGCCATGAATTGACTTAGAGCTTGTATTAAGTAAGATAAATCAGGTCTAGTTATGATAAGATAATACTTGAGTTGGCATAATGTAATGCCTTTGGCTGACCTAACCACTTCAATTCCCAAAAAATATTTCAGCTCTCCTAAATCTTTGATGGTAAAGGAGTCATGCAAGAATTTCTTGACAACAACTATTTCATCAAGATTGTTAGAAGCAATGATAACATCATCAACATAGATAAAAAAATGTCACAACATTTGTTGAATTGTATCTGATAAAAAGTGAAAAATCAGATTTTTCTTAGAGAAAACCAAACTGAAATAGGGAGGATAACAGTTTTGAGAACCACTGTCTTTAGGCCTGTTTTAGGCCATAGAAACTCTTTTTGAGTTTGCAAACTATAGGATGATTTGGTGAGGAATATCAAGAAATCAGCAAGAAAGCGTCAACAAAAATTTTATACTTGATGATACCATGTAACATATTTTAATTTGTGTATTGAAAAACAAAGAAATAAATAACTAAAGAAAATGAATTTGAGAGAAAACTTTGATGGCAATTCTCATTGATCAGAATGAATGAATTGTAAAACACTAGAAATACATGCTAAAGAGAAGAATCTTAATCAATAAAAATATTATATAATATAGAAATCATACCTGCAGAAGTCATCTTGAGAATAATATATTACGAATAATATATTAGTGGCCAAATTTTCCTCTCCTTCTCCTCACAAAATATTAGCTATCAATGGGGCAAGCTAATGGACACACATGGAGAGGAGAGGGGACCTAGCCATATATATATAGAAGTCTTATGTGGAGTCCTCCCATTAAAAACTCCAATAACCCAATGGGTCTTAAAAATAAGACCCTTGAACTTCTAGGCCTGCATACAATAAACCACATTTATATTATAGGATAAATTCTTATTTTATTAAGGTGCAATAAACCCCATAATGATCACTTTAACTTAGTGGATTTAACCAAAAAACCATTATGAGCTATTTACATCTAACCCGTTTTAATAAAACACGCAATCAATAACAGCCCATAAATGAAATTATTCTAATATTCTCCCACTTGGGCAAATATTGATTGCTATAAAAATTTGTTATTGAAAAAGACTCTCGGGTTAGACTACATAGGTGGCCACAAAAATAGCTCAAATGATAGCACCTTAGAAAACATGATCCGGTCCAACAAGAATATCAACATTGAACATGGAAGTCATTACACCCTTTAAATGATGTAAGACCACTCCACAGTTACAAATGCTAATATCCTCATCAACATGGATCCCCATCCTCCGACCAAATGTGGTAGTATGTAGTATGAACTTAGCACCAATGTGATCAAATGCTGTGCTAATTCATATAAGTCCTCATAATGCTTCAAAAATGAAGCCACATGTCTTTAAAAAAAAAACTCATCTTATGTCTTTATCCATAGTATCTCGAGATTTCAATAATATTAAAAGACATAAGTCATATGCATGCTCCAAAAAAAAAATAGTTTATGGATAGGGGAGATATATATTATTATTGAAAGAAACTGTACCCTAATAACATATGGGTTGCCTACGTACCCCGTAAAGAGATCAAGCCAAAACGTAGTTCTTATTACATAAGTAACTCCCACTAACCAAAAACATCAAAAGTTTCCACAATACCCATATTAGCAACATGTGTTTTAAAAACTTTAGGAGCAAGTCCCTTAGTCAAAGGATCTACAATCATCTCCTCTGTATTTATATTCTCTATCTTTGTCTGTCCTTCTTTAACTCTATCTCTGACCACCAAATACTTGATGTCAATGTGCTTGGACCCACTAGAACTTTTATTATTCTTTGAAAAGAACATTGCTGCACTATTATCACAATAAATAGTAATAGGCCTCGAGATGGAATCAACAACATTCAGTCCAGAAATGAAATTTCTTAACCAAACAGCTTGGATAGTAGCTCCATAGCATGCTACAAATTCAGCTTGTATAGTAGAAGATGCCACCAGAGTTTACTTAACACTTTTCCAAGAAATAGCACCCCCAGCTAACATAAAAACATAACCAGAAATTGATTTCAAATCATCTTGACATCCAGCAAAATCAGAATCTAAGCAGCCTACCACCACAAGGTGATTTGAACGCTGGAAAGTAAGCATATAACATTCAGTCTTCTTCAAATATCTCATAACTTTCTTAGCTGCTTTCCAATGCTCTTGCCCCGGATTTGACTGAAACCTACTAAGAACACTGACTGCATAGGCAATATCTGGTCTAGTGCAAACTTGAGTATACATCAAACTCCCTACAGCATTGGCATACGGAATATTCTTCATAGATTCCTTTTCAAACTCATTTCTAGGACATTGAGTTTTGTTAAACTTATCTCCTTTTATGATGGGTACATCACCGGGTGAACAGTTTTGCATTTCAAACCTTTGTAGTACACGCTGTATATAAGCTTTCTGAGAAAGTCCCAACAAACCACGAGCTCTATCTCGACAAATTTCAATGCCAAGCACAAAAGAGGCTTCTCCAAGATCTTTCATTTCAAAATTAGCAGATAACATTTTCTTTGTTTCATGAAGTAATCCCAAGTTACTGCTAGCAAGCAAAATATCATCAACATATAGAATGAGAAAAATGAAATTCCTCCCACTGGTCTTTCGATATATGCACTGGTCAACTTTATTTTCAACAAAACCGAGAGAAGTTACAATCTCTTCAAACTTCAAATACCACTGTCGAGATGCTTGCTTGAGGCCATATAAGGACTTATTTAACTTACATACCAAGTTTTCTTTTCCCTTCTCAATAAAACCTTCAGGTTGTCTCATATAAACCTCTTCATAAAGATCCCCATTCAAAAATACTGTCTTGACATCCATCTGATGAAGCTCCAAATCATAATGTGCTACAAGTGTCATGATAATTCTAAAAGAATCTTTTGATGAAACTGGTGAAAATGTTTCAGTATAGTCAATGCCCTCTCGCTGAGTAAATCCTTTTGCAACTAATCTTGCCTTCTTTCGTTCAACATTCCCTTTTGAGTCCAGTTTACTTTTGAAAATCCACTTATTGTCTATAGGCTTAGCATCAGGAGGAAGTTCAACAAGTTCCCAGACTTTATTCTTCTCCATAGAATTCATTTCATCTTCCATAGCACTTAACCATTTATCTGACTCAGGACATGTCAAGACTTGCTTAAAAGTAACAGGATCAACTATATGCCCAATATTAAAATCATTCTCTGATAAATATACAATGTAATCATTAGGCAATGCAGATCTTCTTTCCCTTTGTGATCTTCTCACTTGTGGCTCAGAAACTGACTCAATCACTGTTGGAAGTTCTCCTTGTTGCCTAGATTCTTCACTAACAATTTCAACTGGCTGAGAAACAACTCTATCCTGTATAACAGGAACTGGAACAATAACTGGATCTGGTTCAATAAGAAGTTCTTTCAACATAGAACTGCTACTATCACCAACATCATTCTCCAAAAATTTAGCAGTAATAGACTCAACAATTCTGGTACCACGATTAGGATAATAGAACCTATATCCTTTTGATCTATCAGGATACCCAACAAAATAACCAGGGGTTGATTTTGGGTCTAATTTCTTTTCAAGAGGATTATAAATCCTAATCTCAGCTGGACATTCCCAAACTCTGAAATGAGCTAAACTTGGTTTACGGCCTGTCCACAATTCAAAAGGAGTTTTTGAAACCGCTTTACTGGGAACCCTGTTTAAAATATACATGGCAGTTTTCAAGGCTTCACCCCATAGATATTCTGGTAAACTTGTTCTGCTCATCATGCTCCTAACCATATCTTTCAAAGTCCGATTACGTCTTTCAGAAACAACATTTTGCTCGAGTGTCCCAGGCATAGTGTATTGAGGCACTATTCCACATCCTTGTAAAAATTTTGCAAAATCACCCATATTTTGACCAGATTCATCATATTTCCCATAATATTCACCACCACGGTCAGATCTTACAACTTTAATACTTTTCTCACATTGTTTCTCTACTTCTGTTTTGAATATCTTAAATTTCTCAAGAGCAAGAGATTTATCATTAATCAGATAGACATATCCATATCGAGAGAAATCATCAATAAAAGTTATGAAGTACTTATTTCCACATATGGTAGAAGGTAAAGGTCCATTGATATCAGTATGTATTAAGTCCAAAATACTGTCACTCCTAGTAGAACCCTTCCTTGTGGATTTAGTCAACTTTCGTCTTATACAGCCCACACAAGTGTTAAAATCTGAAAAATCTAAAGAGGGAAGTATTTCAGCTTGTATCAATCTCTCCATTCTATCCTTTGAAATGTGCCCTAATCTCTTGTGCCACAACATAGAAGATGATTCACGAATTAAAGGTCTTTTCTTTGCTACATTGGTAACACAGGAGACTTCAACAAAAGAGTTCAAAGACATTCTATATAAACCATCACATAAGAGACCATTTCCAACCAAACGAGAATCATAAAACAATTCAACTTTTCCATTGCCAAACTTAAAAGAAAAACCAGAAGCATCAAGTTTGGATATAGAAATTAAATTTCGTCTCATTGTCGGTACAAAAACTATGTTCTCCAAAACAAGAGAAAAACCAGAATCCAAAATCAATTTTATTACTCCTATAAACTCGACCTTCACATGAACTCCATTCCCAACACACAAGCTCACTTCATTCTCACTTGGCCTCCTTTTGCTTACGAACCCCTGCAACGAATTTGCAATATGAATACTTGCACCTGAGTCTATCCACCAAGAGTTTAAAGCTACATCAACCAAAGAAGACTCAAAACAAACTAAGGCCAAGGAGATACTTGCCGAGTTTTTCTTCTTCTTTTTCTCGAGCCATGCCTTAAACTTAAGACAATCCTTTTGCCAATGTCCTTTCTTTTTGCAAAACTTGCACTGATCATTTTTCATTATAATTTCTTTAGAACCACCAGAAGTCTGACCTCCAAACCTCTTATTGTGCTCATTTCGATGTAACTTATTACCCTTTTGAAACTTATGCTTATGATTATGAGAAGATCCCTTGTTTTGTTGTGGCTGAAAAGCCAACTGCACAGTTTCAACAGTCTCACGACGCATCCTATATTCCTCTTGGGCACATACAACAATTAAATCATTTAAATCCCATTTATCCTGTTGAGCATTATAAGCAACTTTTAACTGATTAAACTGGCTAGGAAGGCTATTGAGAACATGATAAACCAGAAAAGGCTCTGCAATGGGAATTTTAAGGGCTTCTAACTTAGAGGATATATGTATCATTTTTATAATGTATTCCCTAACTCCACTTGAACCATCATATTTCATACTCATTAGTCTATCCATCAAATCAGCTTTATCAGATTCAACAAACCTTTGTCCTATGGCACCCAAAAATTTTTTAGCATTGTCATTGTCCGGAATCGCTCCCATAATGGAATCAGATATAGACCGTTTAATGATTTTTAAACAAAGCCTATTAGCTCTTTCCCATTTTTGATACTCAATCACATATTCAGCAGTGCTTTTATCAGTAGGTTCTGAAGGCTGCTCTTCTAAGGCAAAATCCAAACCCAAAAGACCAAGTGCAATTTCTACATCTCTTTTCCATCTCACGTAATTATTTCCAGTCAAAGTTTCAATAGCAGATAGTTGACTTGAAATAGAAGAGGCACTCAAAACTGTGGAAACATGAAATAATACATATTATTCAAATATCATCCAAACCTAAAAGCATGCAGTCAATGGATGATAACAAATCTATCTAATTAATATGAGCTATTAATTAGACAATTCGAAAATAAGCTCGAAACCATATGAGCTTTATTACGATAAAAGCCTTGGTGTATCATTGTAGAGTCACTTTTGGGCTGACTAAACAACATACTATAAAGTACTCTTAAAACATATTGATAAGAGCCTTGGTGCATCATTGTAAAGTCACCTTTGGGCTAACTAAACAACATGCTATAAGATACTCTTATATAAAATCACATCAGTTTTCGAAATACCATCATCTTTAAGCAGAAGGAAATTTCTAGACTAATGCAATCTCATTAACTACTTCTTATAATTTCCAAAATATCACACACAATAAAACCTTTGGGCAAGATATCGTGTGCAATAAATTTTATTTTATTTTAAACAATAACTGTACCACTTTGGCGGCTACCACCCACAAAAATTCAAAAGATTCCTTTTAAAGGAAAAACAAGGATCATAATAATGCCCATGAAAAATTCAATCACAAAACGCTAATCATAAGTATTAACAAGACATAATCAAAATCAGAATTTAAAATTGATAGACAAAAAAAAAAGAAAATATAAACAGATTAAGCATATATTCACAAAATAATGTTTATCAATGTTACAAAATTAATATGCATCCACATTCATGCTTAGAGAGAGTACATATATGCACAGATCTTATAAGACATTGAGCATTCACCAAAAAAAAATATATCATAATTTTTAGTACACTGTAGCCCATCGAAAAACATGTAAATAATGCTATAAATTATAAAACAGTGTCTTATGATTGTACAAAAAATTTTTAAAAAATATATAAAAAAGAAATAGGGCGAGTGAATGAATACTGGAAAAAGAAACAACCGAAAAACACTATTTTTGGCTGAGCACGCGCCGCACGCCCCACTAGGTACGAGTGGGCGTTGTCAAAACCGGAGAAAAACTTATCTCCTACCTCCAGCAGGGTCATAAATGGGTCGCGGGTCTGCAGAACGGGTTAACGGGTTTTCAAATGGATTTTCTCCATTCCTTGTAATTCTTGGATCAAAAATTAAAATTAATTTAGGGGAAACTAAAATAAACACCCGAAAAACACATATACAGTGTTTTAAAATAATGGGTATGTATAACAAAATACAAATCAAATTTAAACGGTTATGACCATGGATGTGCACGGGTTGAGCTCCAGCGGTCACGTTGGTTTTGCTCATTGAGTCGAAAGGAGACGAGCATTTAAATGGTTTTGCTCACGGGTTCAAAACCCAGCAATCCAGTGGTCAAATGATCGACCGAATATGAAAATGATATGAGAATGATATTACACGACTGCGGCCAAATATGAAAACAATTCGGAATATGTAAATGTAAATGAATCAAATATTGAGTCAACCGAATATGAAAATGAAGATTACGAGGAAACAAATATGATTCGGAACAAACGAAAACAACAAAATAAAAATATCTGATAAATTATTCTAATCTTAGCATGACCGGCTCTGATACCAAATGTAAAACACTAGAAATACATGCTAAAGAGAAGAATCTTAATCAATCAAAATATTATATAATATAGAAATCATACCTGCGGAAGTCATCTTGAGAATAATATATTACGAATAATATATTAGTGGCCAAATCTTCCTCTCCTTCTCCTCACAAAATATTAGCTATTAATGGGGCAAGCTAATGAACACACATGGAGAGGAGAGGGGACCTAGCCATATATATATAGAAGTCTTATGTGGAGTCCTCCCATTAAAAACTCCAATAACCCAATGGGTCTTAAAAATAAGACCCTTGAACTTTTAGGCCTACATATAATAAACCACATTTATATTATAGGATAAATTCCTATTTTATTAAGGTGCAATAAATCTCATAATGATCACTTTAACTTAGTGGGTTTAATCAAAAAATCATTATGAGCTATTTACATCTAACCCGTTTTTATAAAACATGCAATCAATAATAACCCATAAATAAAATTATTCTAACATGAATACAATACAGGAAATCAATTTATATACATGTTTGATAGTTAGAAGTAATTGACTGCATCATATAGATATTAACCGTTGGCAATCCAACTTAACTATTTTCATTGTCATACAGATTCATTTTTAGTTTTGGAACTTCTCACTTTTGCTTTTTTAGATTTTAATTTGTGTGCTTCAATTTTATTTTGTATATTTTAACAGATTTAAAATTCAAATATATGTTATATTTGAGTGATGTTTTGAAAAGAAATTATGAAATTTTTTTAAATAATATGAGAAATTAATTTTAAGACGACATGTGATGATAACTCATCTAACTTATAAAACAATCCTTCAGCCATCTTATTATTATATTAAAATATAAATTTTACATATTTTCGGAAAATTTCAGATATACGAAAGACTGCTTTGAAATTAGAGGAGATTTAATTGGGGACCCATGATCGGGAGGCCACCGGTTGCATCAATGTTGGAAAAAGCTTCTGCATCAGTGTTGAATAATCTACGCCAGGGAACAATGCCATTATTGCAGACAAAATTACCTAAAAATAGTTATAGAAAATCCCAATTAGGTCACATACCATTTATATACCTCTGCCTCCGGGTATTGCCAACATCTTTGCGTCATCTTTTTCCTAATTTCCAAATTTCCAAATTCTACCTACATACTTGCTGGTTATGCAGATTGAGGAGTGCTACGCCTATAAAATAATAAAAAAAAATCATATAAAAACAATTTTATAAATTATCATATATAGTTTCTGTGTCTTTAACTTTGCATTATAATAAATTAATTTTATAATATGATAGACCATATCAAAACATATTAATTTATGATATTATTTTTATATAATTATTTTACAGCTAAAGTATTTCTCATGCCGAAACAATTTTCTGGCTAATGACATTTGCAAACATATTGTAACATTTTAAGGATGTACATTGTACTCATGTCTAGCACATCGTAATTTTTTTTAATTTTTTTTAGCACATGCGTGTTACCCATCGTATTTGGGAGTCAATTTAACAAACAAAAACTCTTCAACGTGTCAAGCCAAACAGAAGTGTCAATGATAATATTATTAAGGGATGGTGGTGGAAACAGTTCCAAGGTGTGGCTTGCAAGTAATATTCAAACAATAATTTAAATATCCATCATCCAAAACTGTCCATGTCAGGAGTTATCACTTGTCAAACATTATCGGAATGACCTGGACCTGGACCTAGACCTAGACCACCACCTTTTTTAGTGTATTTGGATTGTGGGAACTCGAGGGCAATGGCGTTTTGTGTATTTTGGGGGTTTTGTCTGGGTTTTAAGCCTGGTTCATTTTGATAACAATTTATTTTTTTTATTATTATAATTTTTTTTAATTTCTAAATAAAATAAAATAAAAAAATTTAATTTTTTCAAATTTTAAAATAGTTTTTTAATTTTTATTTTAACTCATTTTAGATTATCTACAAAAACAAACTAAACCTAAAATTTAGAGTGTTGATGCCCTTATCTCCAAAGTTTGAATTGTTAATACATTAGGTAAATAAATGCTGGCAAACCAATGAATCATGCACATTTCGTAGATCCATTCCCTCGTGGGGTCCCTCTTTCTGGGCATCAAAAACGAGAGGAAAAAAAAAAAAAAAAAAGGAAATCTTAAGTGGGAAGATATGTGATAGGGGTGTAAATGGTCCGTCCGGTCCGGTCTGGGAAATTTGTGGACCGATTTCATTCGGTCCAAGAATTCTCTCACCCTGGACCGGACCGAACAGGAGTTCGGTCCATACCGGTCCGGTCCAATTCGGTCCAGGGGCGGTCCGGTCCGGTCCAAGGGTGCCCCATATGATTTAATGGGCTAAATTTAATATATAATTCTACAATAATCAAATATTTTTTTTCCAAATTTAATTACTATAAATTATAATATGTTAATATTATAAAAGTATATATTATATATTAATATGTTAGTATATATTATATATTAAGTATGTTAGTAAATTATAACTAATAGTCTAATAGTCTAATAACACTTTCACATTAGTATATGTTAATAAACTATAACTAATAAGTAATAACATTATTACAATTTACATTAGTATATTATATATTTATATGTTAGTAAATAGTGATAAATTATTAATAATATATTAAATAATAATAATACACTTATTATTTATATATTAATATATAAGAGTATATATTATCTATTAATATATTAGTTAATATTAAATATTAAGTATATTAGTAAACTATAACTAATAATCTAATAGTCTAATAATATTATTACATTAGTATATGTTAATAAACTATAACTAATAAGTAATAACATTATTACAATTTACATTAGTATATTATATATTTATATATTAGTAAATAGTAATAAATTAGTAATACTATTAAATAATAATAATACACTTATTATTTATATGTTAATATTATAAGAGTATATATTATATATTAATATTAATATTAAAATTTATATATTATTATTTATATATACATATATTTAAAAAAAAAATTTTAAAAAAAAATAGGAATTCGGTCCGGTCCGGTCCGGTCCAAGGGATGAACTCCCTGGACCGTCATCCCCCTGGACCGGGACCGGACCGGAATTTTCCGGTCCATATATTTTTTGGACCGGACCGGACCGAACTCCAACCGGTCCGGTCCGGTCTCGGTCCGGGACAACCGGTCCGGTCTGCCGGTCCGATTCGATCTTTTTACACCCCTAATATGTGATTTGGAACCAATCTCAATATCCCCCCCCCGGTTCGGTCCGGTCCGGTCTTGGTCCGGGACAACCGGTCCGGTCTGCCGGTCCGATTCGATCTTTTTACACCCCTAATATGTGATTTGGAACCAATCTCAATATCCCCCCCCGGTTCGGTCCGGTCCGGTCTCGGTCCGGGACAACCGATCCGGTCTGTCGGTCCGATTCGATCTTTTTACACCCCTAACATGTGATTTGGAACCAGTCTCAATATCCCCCCCCCCCCCCCCCAAAAAAAAAAAATCATATTCCAGCAAAGTTTAGCATTGACGTACATACAGCCTATTTTCTTGTATCTCTGTAACTTTTTCGTTTTAATTTTTTTCTTAAAAAGTATGGTTCAAATGAGGCTGCCCTTTTCTTTCTTCATTCAAACATTGGACAGAAATAGGAACAAGTGTAAACACGTGTGGTTTACACGGTTACTTGACTGCAAAAATTCAATTATTTATAATGGATCAAAGGAACTCTACGATGGAGGCAGGATGTCAGAAGCTCAGAACTTCATGTCCTACTTTGAGTAGGGTTCTGGAAGGTCCAAGTCCAACTACCATGACTATTGACGTACATACAGCCTATTTTCTTGTATCTCTGTAACTTTTTCGTTTTAATTTTTTTCTTAAAAAGTATGGTTCAAATGAGGCTGCCCTTTTCTTTCTTCATTCAAACATTGGACAGAAATAGGAACAAGTGTAAACACGTGTGGTTTACACGGTTACTTGACTGCAAAAATTCAATTATTTATAATGGATCAAAGGAACTCTACGATGGAGGCAGGATGTCAGAAGCTCAGAACTTCATGTCCTACTTTGAGTAGGGTTCTGGAAGGTCCAAGTCCAACTACCATGACTTTAGCGAGGAGTTGGGGTCCAAAAGCTGATACCTGTTCTTTCATAGGGACCACAAGGAAGGGCAAGATTGGAATCCGACCTTAGCAAACTGTCACTTGATTTAATATGATATCAGATATCCTAAACATAATAATCATATAGCAGATGGAAGTCCTGATATCTGCAGAATGGGTACGAGCCACGTGTCAGATACTGACAACGAAGAGACGCGCCCTTCTGAAAAACCCACTTTTGTCAACAGAGCATTTTGTGGTATTAAATTTGGGCAAATCAGAGTGGTAATTATCCAAAAATACATACACAGAGTGGTGGAGGTGGGGCAGAGTATGGCCCACGCCCAACCCTCTATATAAAAGCCGTGCAAGAATCCAAAAATGGAGCTCATTCATACCAACTTCCCTAGGCTACTTATCCGTCCACCTCAACTTTCATTGAAACATGACAAAGCCAGCGCCAATATACCCCCCCCCCCTCTCTCTCTCTCTCTCTCTCTCTCTCTCTCTCATTTGTTGAGAGTTCCACAAATGGAGCTCATTCATACCAACTAGCATCTTCTTTTCATTTGTTGACAGTTGCAGTACAAATAGACCTCTCTTTCTCTCTCTGTGTGAACAAAATAGCATATCATCATATGAACACAGGAGGGAATTAACTTTCAAGAAATAAGAGGCGGCACCATCATCACGCGCAAGGCAGCAAAGATTGGCTCGCTAATTTTAAATAAAAAAATTTACTAACTCTTATATGTGCCAGACATGCATATACAACCTTCATTGCACATATTTGATGCAAAAAGATTACTGTTTTACTGCTCTTCCTGGAAAGCTAGAACCCAAAAAACAAACGGAAACAATTCAGCAAAGTGGAACCTCCATTACAGCCCCAAAAGAAGAGAAAGGTCTTGCTCTTCCCTCTCCCTCTTCTACACCATTCTTTCCTCTCTTTCTTACAAAATATCAATCTACTTCCTTTTCCATGGCATTGCCAACCTCACCCCCATCAGAATCAATATAACTTTTTTAATTAGAATCCTTGATCAAACCCTGTCAGGATATCAACAGAAGTGTGTACAGATGAATAGACATCCCAATCACACTGAACGGAGGACCATCTTCCCCACTCAGCTCAATTTCCTTCCCAAAATTGTGTTGGACCAACACGGGCACGCGTCCACGGCCGTGACTTCTCGAATGTTATAGCATCGAGATTTCTTCTCAAGCTGCCAGAAGGTATGCAAATTGTCATTTTCTAGGCAAAAAGCCTCCTCACACAAACTAGCCTATATTAATTCTTTCTACAATTTTACACTCGTTTCCCATAATTATTGGGGACAGGGGGGCAGGATGTTTGGGATGTAAAGCACCAAGGGGGGATTGTTTCACTCACCAGCAGGTTGTTTCTGCTCCGCCGGCTTCACCTGAACTGGAGTGGGAACAGCATGAACATAGGAGAAGCCAGGCAAAAGCTGATGTGGATTCCCGGAGGACTGGGCACCACCAAACTGGGTAACATGTAGAATTCCCTGTGAAGGTAAGCTGCCACCTATCATGTTGCTAGCAGCAGCAACTGCCTTCGCAGGATCAGAAGTGCTGGTGTTAGCAAGTGTTACTGGAGGGCACAACGACAACATCCCAGTTGGCGATGTACCCAATGATCCCAGTGGCTGCTGCTGTTGTTCTCGACGGTTTCTTTGAGGATAAAATCCGCTAGCACCGGGTCCAGAGGTAGTACCAGTTGGTGCTTGCATGTAGGGATTAGAGGAGAAGAACAGCTGAGGTTGCTGCATTGCTTGTTTTGGTAAATGCTGTGGTGGTGGCTGCTGCTGCTGTGGCAATTGAGACTTTGTTGCAGTGCTTGAAGTAGAGGCGACATGAGGGCTTCCAAGGATTGACGTAACATTCCTCCCCCCAACTGGAGATGACTTCCTGCTGGGAACTGAAGGTGAGTTCTTTGCTGGCTGAGACGATATTGTAGAACCTTGGCCAACTTTGTTGGCTGTGGAAGTGGAAGCAGTTGTCCTTGGGCTTCCACCGGCACTCTTTGACATCGAGGATGTTGTAGGCGAACCAACCATTACCGGAGGAGATGCAGACTGGTTGCCGCTAGGAGGTTGCTGCCCTTGAACTGCTGTTGACGATTTTGCATTAGCTACAAAAGATATCTGGGTGTGGCTTTGTTGGGTCCTACCTTGGTGTTGGGGAAGGTTTTTAAGGGATGAGGAGGTTGAGGAGGATAGAGATGGAGAAGGAACTTGTGAAGTGGTTGTACGTCCAGAATTCTTCCACTGAGGAGACTGAGCTGGGCTGTTGCTGCCTGTTTGGACCAGGTTTTGGGGAAAATTGGGGAGTGCATTAGTATATTTTGCGGCAATAGAAGAAGGAAGGTGATCTGAGTAAACACTTCCATTGCTCGTTGCAGGGGTCTTGCTTCGAGCTGCACTGGGTGCACCTGCCACAGCAAATTGATTATGCTTCTGAAGTTGAATCATTTGCTGCTGCTGCTGCTGCTGTTGATTCCGCAACAGTTGCTGCTGGGAACCAGGAGCATTAACATTGCCGATAGAAGCAGGGACAACAGAACCAGAATTCCGACCAGGAGCAGACCCAAGGTTAAGAGCTCGTGCAGAGCTATCAACAACATTGTTGCCTTTTATTGTGGTAACTGAGCTGTCAGCCAAATCTTGCCTAGAGAAGGTAATAGACTGTCCGATTGTTGCAGGAACCTTCCCTGGCATGGCCTTTCTTTCTTCTTCCATATTGGAAGAGTCACCGCCTCCAGTTTTCCCTTCTTCAGAAACGCGTAAATTCTTCTTCTGCTGGGCTGCTGCTTGGGAGGCAGCAGTGGCAGGCGCAGCGAACATAATCTGATGATAACTTTGCCTTGAAACCTCAGGAAGACTCTGGAGAAACGCGTTAGTCTGAGAAATGTCAAGTCCAGAAGTTGTAGTAGCACCATTAATCGAAGCAAAAGATAATGCAAAAGGTTGAGATGGTAGAGGTTCCACTCCAGGCTTTGAGCCCAGCTGTTGTTGCTGTTGCTGTTGTTTTTTCTCAGTAGGATTACCACTGGCATTGCCCAACGCTGCAGGAGTCATCAAAGCAAAGTTTTGAGGGTGGATCGGCATTGCAAAATTCTGGCCATACATATTTGTGTTTGCACGAGAAACACGGCTATCTGCAGTTGACGGACTATCTTCTCCTCCCATCTCAGACTCAAGTTGACGAGCCTGGTGAGGGAGGTGCTGCCGCTGGTGCTGCAGCTGTTGTGGCTGTGAAGACTGATTTTTAAGAGCAGGGAACCCATGCAATGTTCCACTGCTGCCGTTGACACCATTTCCATGCGCCCTCTGCTGATGATTCTGCAAGTGTTGCTTCTGAGACGATGAGGAACTGCTGGAAATGCTTGCATTTTGATGAGCTTGTAGACCTTGCTGCGACTGAGGCGGTTGCTGCTGCTGCTGCTGCTGCTGCTGAATCTGTGAAGGATGGAGCATTTGAGAAGAATAGAAGGGCCCATTGAAGAATGGCACTGCCTGAGCATGGTTTCCTCTATAAGATGGTGGTGCTCCAACATGAGGAATTGGGAACGGATATCCATTGTTCTGCAAAATTGCCAAAATCTGGGCTTCGTTCCCAGGCATATTTGGGTAGTTGAAGCTCACTGCTGGGGTTGCTGAGGCACTCACAGCAGCAGAACTAGATGTACTTGATGCAGCAGTACCACCGGCAGCAGGAGACTTTACCGAACCAGATCGGACATGAGCAGCTGCTGCTGCTGGTTGCTGGCCCAGAGGGAAGATGAAAGCAGGGGCATGCTGAAATTTAATGCACAAAACAACTCTCGGAAACTATCCACAAAAATATCACAAATAAAAATATAATGAAATACAAATTGAAAAAGAGAACGTACCATGATATTACTAGGTGCTCCTGGAGGCAGAGCTTGCTGAAGCAAAATTTGCTTTCTCTGGGCAGCGTCCACAATGTTGGCTGCTGCCTGAGAATCTTTATCCTTCCCGGACTGACCCAAAAACACAGTATGCGCCTGCCCCTTGTCCTGTGCAGAGTTCAGCCCCCTACCTGGAAAGTTTCCATGTAATTCTGTAGAAGGTGCAACATTGAGATTGCAGGGCTTAGCCCCATATAGTGATGCAGATCCGGCTGCCGCAGACCAGAAAGGATTTATCCTTAGTTGATGGTGATACAGTATATTGCGAGCGATGTAATAATGCGTTGCACACCTCTTTGGCCTAGGTTGAGTAAAAAGCACATGGGGGGGCTGCAGGAATTGGAAACTTGGTTAGCAAATAAGGAGAATTGAAGAGCCTAACCATAACCCAAGAAAAACAAAATTGGCATATACTTGTATAGCAGCAGGAGATACTGTGCTCCCATCTACGGATACAACTCCTTGTAGAGGTGCCATATATCTGCCAAAGAGAAAAGTGTCATGTCCCCAGATAAGATTATCATAAACATCTGCAAACAGGGAATAACCAAAAGAGTAAGGAACGCTTAACAAATTAAGCCGACCGTACCCCATGGGAGGAAGACCGCCAGGCCAGCCAGGAACGGGCATTGGCACAGATAGAGAGCTCGTTTGGGCTGCAAAAAAAAAAAAAAAGGAAGCGAAAATCAGGAATACAATTGAGTCAGGAGGACGTTGCGGAAGCAAAGACATTATTTAAGTTAAATTACCATTTCTATCGGTGTTAGCATGCTGTGACTGCTGCTGGTGGTGCTTCTGAACATGGTGATGTAACTTGTTGTTTCCGCTAACACTACAGTTGCCGCTATCCCTATCGGCCTTATCCAAGTCAAGCTGGAGGTCTATGTTCCTCTCCTTGTGCGCAAGAACCGTTTTCTGAGACTCGGTTTCTTCAGCTGCCACTGTTTTTGTCCTCTCGTTTTCAACACTCACCGCCTCTACCTTCCCTATTTTAACTGCCTTTTCATCTTCTTTCACCGCAGGCTTAATTTCCTGCACATACAATCAGAACACAATGCTAATATATGAAAATCTACCCAGAACCCATTACAGACCAGAGGAAAATGACAAAAAACGACAGAGGCTGGCCCACTCACCGTATCCGCATCTGCGGCCGTAGATTTAGCATCTGTGGCCGTAGATTTTGCATCTACGGCCACATATTCAATCTCACCATCTCTTTCTGGTGATGATCTTAAGGCAGGAGGAGGAGCCTGCAAAACCAAACCAAAGAAAAAACGTTAAATTTCAGATTAAGATTTTTGGTGAAGAAAGGGGTCTTTATAAGCTCATCACCATCAGATCTATCTGGTACTTTTCTTCTTTGTGACTCTCAGCCACGGAGATCGTTGAATTCCTGCATAACATCCCCAACCACAAAAAAAAAAAAAAAAATCAGATATCAGTTCACAGCTTTACAAGCTCTCGACAGAAAAGTTCAAAAACCAAAATATAAAATGCTCACGCTTTTTTCGCTTTCGCATCGTCGTAATTATCATCCAATCTGAGCACAGACGATTCCTTCTTGGGCGATCGAGGAGGCTCCTCTTTTCTCACTCCCCCGTCCTTCTCCTCCGATTCCTCAGTCAAAGCCTTCGAATCCGATATAAGATTCTTTTCCGGTTTAATTGTTGATTCCGGTTGGGCCACAGACGACGCCAGTACCACTTGGGGGTTGGCCAAATCGTACGATGCTCCGCCATTTTCAGCAGCGGATCCCGAGCTCTTCTCCAAGTCACGGGATGAGGAAGTTTCAGTTTTTGCCGGCTGATCGGTCTCGGCTTTCGTGGTGATCGAAATGGGAGCGTTCCTGACTGCGAAAATCGAAGCGTTCTCGTCGTCGTACTTGACCGCTCGCGGTTTTTTCCTCTTTGGTGCAACTGATTCCAAACAAAGTACAAATTTTATCAGTCACTCGAGGAAGAAATCAGGTCCGAGAAAAAGAAAGTAATGCAAAAGAGTACTAAAAAATGCAGTAAGCCATCAAGGCCCTGAATACCCACCAACAGTGGATATAGGAGCCACAGAGGAGCTAGAATTCTGAGGCAAAATAGACGATGACTGGGGTACTGCAGACGGTGAGTTTGAAATTGGCGACGAGACCCTTGATTTGGCGTCGCATGAGGATTTATTGGCTTCTCTTGGGTCGAACTTCATGGAATCGGTGCCCAGAATCTCCTGCTTAGAAGGGCCCTGGGGCTGCCTCCCCAACCCGAACAAGACCTCGGCTATCTCTATCTCGATCTCATCCTGAGCTGAGGGCGGCGACTTGGAAGACGATTTCGGCGGCCGTGGTTTGGGACCATTAGGCTTCTACAACGGCAGTGAACCTCGTTATTAAACCACAAAATGAATGAAAAAGTACATGTGATCAGAGGGAAGACTGGAAACCAGACCCACCATCTTCTTCCGCATCGAAGCATTGGAAGATGTCGGTGAGGCCGGAGCTGGCGAAGCGACCGCGGCCATCGAAACGAGGCCAGGTCTCACCGGCGATGTCGACGCCTGCCGATTAACTTGCTCCCCACCAACTCCGCCACTAACCAAACATTCGTGCTGCGACCTCTTCGTAGATGCTGAAAGGGAAGAAAAACAGGGGGAAAAAAAACATCAAAATCGGATATCCCCCAAACTTGGAAAGTAATATTACGACAGAAAAGAAAAACTAAATCCTGAACGCTATCCGTCTCCTCCACCGCTCTACCTGACCGTGCTTTTCTGGGTACCGACACGCCAATCATCTCGTCTGCGGCCTTCCAAGTCGGCGCTGCCCTAAAAACTTTGGCCGGAGGAGGAAAACTCTTCCGATGATTGGACACCGACGTTGATGACGATATAGGTGCTGGGTTTGGGGGAATCATCCTCATCGAGGCAGCTCCGTCTTCATCCTCGTCCTCTTCTTCGTCATTCACGCTCTCCTCCGAGCTCTCCTCGCCACCATCTTCTCTGTTGTTACCGTGCAATAATCTATCACCTCTCCTCCTCTTGCTCCGGCTCAACCGATCCCTATCACGGTCTCGGTCGCGGTCTCGTTCCCGATCGCGATCTTTCTTTCCGCTCCCTCCTCGATCTCTTAGCCTCGCTGTCTCCTGCAGCTCCACCGGTCCATCTTCTTCTGGAACAAGTGTACCACAAGATAAGAAGAGTCGTGAAAAAATCGAAGGAAACAAAGTTGTTTCCTTCGACTCGAAGAAGTGGGTACAGGTGAGAAGCGGTAGATCTGACAGAAATTCACACACCTGGGGAGTCTCTGAGACTGCTAGTTCTATGTCTACGCCTGGATAAACCGTTCGTAGCCGCCATGGTTGCCCTTCTAACTTCTCTATTTCTATCCATCAGTGCGACGATCTGTTTTCGCCAAATCAGCTACACCCAGAAGTTTAATCACGCAACTCATCAAGCGAAACCAACCATAATTCGCTGAAAATGGTGTTACGACCGGTGAGAATTTGAGGTACGAAGCAAACTCTGGCGTCAAACCGATTCACTATCTTCGAGTTCCTCGAAGCTGTATTAACAGAGAGAGAAAAAGATCTCAGTTTTTCTTTTATCTAGTTCCTCCTATCTTTCTCTCACTCTTTTTTCTCTCCGCCTACTCTGCGTTGCTCTCTCTAACCCTTTCTGTCCTCTCTCTTTGTGCGCTCAATCTCATCATCAATTCGCTAATAACCCACCTCAAAGGCTCGTGAACGGCCACGATTCAGACCCGACAGTACACTCTCCAATCTAAACCGTTCAATCCGAGACATATCCAGCGGTTCTAAATAGCGAAAACCAACATGGCAAAATCTGTAGCGTCCAATTAATTTATCTCGAGAGGCGTATAACCTTTTCCGGGTCTTACTGCCACGTGTCAGCGACATTTCTATTTCTTTTCTTTCTCCACAAGGTTCCATGTATACTGCACCACCGATTTGGTAATTAATAATAATTAAAAAATGAAATAAATAGTAATTCCTCTTAGTGATGTTGTGACCGGTTATCTCCGGTTGCTGAGAGACCTTGGTAAAAGCTACATGACGAACACAAAGGAATCTAGGTCACCGCAGAAAATATCGCTCCCAACTGGTCAAAATTCATATTCATTCGGTTCCACGTTTATTATATTTATATATATTATTATTTATGTATTCATTATATATATTCACAATTATTACCGATGATATATTTCTAGAAATTGACTCGTGGGACCGCCAGGAAGGATCCAAATTTTCCATCCAACGCACCATGTCTTCCCGTTATCAGTCATTTGAAATTTATCAGCCGTCGATGGATCCGACGTGGCCATGACAAACAAACCAAACCTCCGGGACCATATTCCAATGAACGAGTGTAAGTCCGAGCTGGCACCGAACCAAGCGGCTCGTTCGAGTCGATCAGCGCGCCTGATCCTGATCCTCGTTTATGTCTCATCTGACGGTTGAGACGGGGAGCGAACTCGAGTCGCGGTCACGGAACTTCCGAGTGTTGTGGGTCCCGCATTAGCTGCCGATCGAGAGAGAGAGAGAGAGATTGTTTCCCCTCGCGTTGGCCTATTGTCACGTTCGCAAGATGTGGTAGAGGAAGGTGACGTTTTGGGGTGAACTCCCGACCCGATTCGATCCGATTGATATACTTCTAATCCGATCCGACTACAGCATCTTTCATCTGTTCCGTTTGGCTGAATGGCCGATTATTCGAATCCGATATTTTTATCGAGTAATCGGTATTCTATTTTTTTTTAAGATTTTATTTATAAAAGAAGAAAAATAACTTGAGATTTTTATATAAGAAAAAAAAATCCCCTCTCATAAGTCAAATTCTGAAATTTTTAATCAAGATTAAAAAAAAAAAATAGAAATTGGATAATAAAATAATAATAAACTAAAAAGATGTAAAATATCACTACCCATATTTATTTAAAAAGACTGGTAAATACGCACATGCATAAATCCATTATATATAAGCCAATTTTATTCTTTTCTGATGAATTGATCCTCCCCAAACCTTTTAACATTCTAAGTTCTAACGTCTATCGTTGTGCAATAGACAAATATACTATCTATGCCACCAACAGGAGGATGAAAATGATGAAGATAGTTAATTTGAAAGCAACTCCCCGATTAATACTCTTTACTACTTCTCACGGCCTTTATTCTCCGCTTCCGATGTTCATCAATAAGTCAAAATATTGCCCATCAAACAAACGCCAAACTATTACCTCTTCTTCCTCTAAAGTTCCTCGCTTTGGACCAAAAAAAAAAATGGATTTACAAGTGTTCAAATATTTACAAAGGAAAGGACTTGAAAATATGGCACAAGGTTTGACTTTTTCTTTCTCATAAGAGAGATTCAAATTCTCCATGAAAAGATTAAGAAGAAAAAACTATTGAATAAACAAAAGATAATCACATTTTCTAATTTGCATTGAGATTAGGTTCATCTCTTTCCTTTTTGGAAATATTGTAAAAACACAATTACCAAAATCATAATCTTAGACATGGAACGCATCTAATAAATTGAAATAGCCAAGTTACACAGTTTGTCTTTCCAAAGATAGGAAGAAAGGTTTTTCTTTTAGTCTCTAAAATCAAGTCTTGTCCACTCGTCCGCTCTCAATAGCAAAATGTTGACTCATCTCTTTTCCATCTTTCACTCTCAGCAACAAAATTAATGTTGGCTAATCGAATATTTTCCATCAACTGCAAAGATACAGAAAAATGAAAAATAGCAATTCTATTTTTAATCTTTACAAATGATGTAAATATACTTATAAAATGAAAAATATGCATTAATATTATATGCTATCAGCTGCAAATATATAAAAGAATGAAAAATAGCACTTACCTATACAATTTCATGCTTTTTTTTAGTTAATCAATCTCATTCAAAATATTCTACAAAATTATCTCTACAAGAAACAAAAAAAATTATGTTAAACATAAAATTAATTGAAATGTCTAAAATAAAATATTATTCAAATATGAATCTTACCGGTTTCAAACTTGTAGTTTTCAGCATTTTCCATTACATCTTGGGAGTCATAATTAATATAGGAAGCCTTCAACTAATTTTGTGTGCAGACAAGAGTTTCAATCGTTGTTGGAGCCAATAAACTACGAAATGAATCTAAGATACGACCTCCAGCACTAAATGCAGACTCAGAAGTAACAATAGATACGAGAATAACTAACACATCTCGAGCTATTTTAGCAAGTATTAAAAATCTAGCTGAGTTCATATTCCACATAGTAGAATATTAAAATCGGGTGTCATCCGTTTAACACTCTCCATAAAATATTTATCCAATTTTATTTTAGACTTGTCCACACCCATTGATGATTTATGTTGAAAATACATATCTAATATATTATCATCATCATCATCATAAAAACTATTACTTTGGATCTCACCTCTAATTACACTTGATTGACCCCTACTTGAATCTACACTGGATTTTGAATATTTTCTATACATCTGCTCCAACATCCTCTTTAGCCCATCAACAAGTTCAGATTATCGCTTATGACCAATAACATTTGTAAAACAAAATTCTAAAACTTCCAATTTGTTGCGCGGATCAAGTATAGCTGTAATGTACAACATTTTGTTCAATTTAATTAAATTCCTCCAACACTTGTCATATTTTAACATCATTTTTCTGACATGGATTTTAGCATATTGCTCTCACTTTTTGAAAATTTTTTCAAATGGTTATAGATTGCAAATATTTCTTTTATAAATAAATTTGAAGTTGCATAAACTGAACCTGAAACCTGCAAAGTAATGTCATAAAAAAATTTCAAAAATCGTATAAAAACTTTGATGGTTTCCCAATCTTGTGAAGTTAGTACTTCACATTAAACCTCATGTAATTACGGAACAAACAAACTCACTATCTTCATCTTGCAACACCTCAAACGCTGCATAATGTTTTAGAGCCGCATTCAACATTACATATGTTGAGTTCCACCTAGTTGAAACATCAAGATAAAGAAGTCCACCACCAAGAATATTTTGTTTATCTACACATGACTTGAACTTGTCAAATCTTGTAGGGGACAACTTGACATATTTAACTGCATGACGAATCTTCACAACTAATGTATTAACTTTTGTCAAACTATCTTTAAAGATGAGATTCAAAATATGTGCAAAACATCTTATGTGCAACTCCTTATCTATTACCATGCAATCCCTAAATTTGGCAATTCTTCTCAAATAATTAATGACTGTATTGTTAGTGGATGCATTATCAACTGTAATTGTGTAAATCTTCTTTATGTTCCATTCAAGTATGGATGACTCAATCTCTCTTCCTATTGTGATCCCTTTGTGATTAAAATTTTGAACTGATGTCCACATATTAATTGTAATGCAAATCTTATAATCAGATTTTATAAACATAGTCTTCAACTTCTTTTTTTTTAACAGATAAATTTTCATACAATCTCGCATAACAGTATTGCGAGAGGGAATTAAAAATCTAGACTCAACTACGGTCATAAAGTCTTGGAAGCTTTCTTTTTCTACAAAATTAAACGGTAGCTCATCTTTAATTATCATTTTCGCTATTGCCAACCGTATTTTTTATTCATTGTACTTAACAAGTCCAACATTAGGAGTGCTAGTTGTATCATCCACCCCTGTCCTCCTAACCCAAGTCTCTTTTAATTGGGGGTTATCCCTTCTAGCTCTAATAGTAGCTACAAGGCTTTGCATTTTTCAATATGGTACTTCAAGGATGAAGTACCTTATTTTTTAGGATAGTATAATAGAACCTTACCATAATAATCACATGTGGCTGTGGGTTTATTGGGATCCTTATCATTCCTCGTAAAGTGTCGCCATACATCTGATTTGCTCATTCTTCTTAGGATAGGTGGGCGACTTTGAGGACTAATTGCTTGGAAAGAGCTATCCAAAGCTGTAGATAAAGTACTATCCAAATGAATGGGTACTGATTCAATCTCAGATGAACGCATAGAAGCATTAGATTCCATAGAATTCAACTGCAAAAAAAAAAAAAAACTAACATCAGAGTTTAATTTAAAAAAAAATTAACATCAAAGAAAGATCATAAAATTATCTTGGTATAGCTTAGAATAAAAGAACCAAACAAACAAGAAATCCAAACATTTGCAGTTATCATTATATTATTTTACATTAATAATTTCAACTTAATGGTGTTTTATTGCAGAATACAGAGCCAGCCTAGATAATATATATATATATATATATATAAATCAATAGCTTGAAACTAATGATGTTTTATTGGAGAAAACAGGCTTGAAACTAATGGTGTTTTATTGGAGAAAACAGAACCAGCCTAGATGGTATATATATTGTTGAACCCAAGGTTTCAAGTTTCATGTAAATCTACAAATGGATTTTGATAATAACAAATGAATCCAAAAAATAAAGGAGTCTCAAGCTCAAGTTGTCAACACAATATAATCAAGCACATCAAGGAAGCAAGCATGAGCAAGAAGGGAACAAGTTCACATTAAAATCATAGAGTAATGTTGTAAATCTCTTAAAAATTCAAAATTAGGATTAAGGCTCAAAATTAATATTTTATCATAAAGCATTAAAATACATTTTCCACATGTGCATGATATTTTGAAAATTAAATTTGAAAATTTTGAAAGATGATTGATTGTCATCTTTCACATGTGCATGACATGATTAAAGGTTTGAACTTTGAAAATTTTGAAAGATGATTGATTGTCATCTTTCACATGTGCATGACATGATTAAAGATTTGAATTATGAAAATATTAAGATGATTGATTGTCATCTTTCACATGTGCATGACATGATTAAATGTTTGAACTTTGAAAATATTAAGATGATTGATTGTCATCTTTCACATGTGCATGTTTTATTTGAATATTTTCAAAAGTGGTGGATGCTTTTCTTGACTTATGCAAAAGGTAGATGTCTTTATTTGAAAATTTTGAAAAATAAAGTGTGCTCCTTTTGTCATATGCAAAAAGTAAAAGATTATGTTTGAAATTTTTGAAAAGTAAAATGTGCTCCTTTTGTCACATGCAAAAAGTAAAAATATTAGATTTGAAATTTTTGAAAAGTAAATGATGATATTTTTGATATGGGAATCTTTTCAAATTTGAAATTGAAAAATCATTTGCCTATAAATAACTCACTTGAGTTTTACAAAATTCACAACAAGAGCTTACACATCTATTGCTAAGTTTTGCATCATTTCTTCAAAGCTCTCATTCTCTCTTTTCTAAAGTTTTGAGCCTTAATTCTTATTCTTGTTGAGAGAGATATAGGTTGCGCTGTATTGTTTCTATCTCACTCATTGAGGAGTGTACTTTGATAGTCTACCTACTATCAATTCTTGTATCAGTAAAAGGGTGTGTATAACCCTTGTGTGTGTAGAAGGTGTTCTACACGGGGAATAGTTAAATCACCAAGTGTAAGGTGATTGGAAGTGTAGAAGGTGTTCTACACGTGGAATAGTTAAATCACCAAGTGTGAGGTGATTGGAAGTGTAGAGGGTGTTCTACACGGATTCTTTGGAGCGGTGCTGCTCAAAGGTGTAATAGGTTTCTATCTCCACCTAAAGGAGATTAAATAGTAGATTTGGGGATCCTCAAGAGGTAACTTGAGGCGAGAACGTAGGCAGTGAGGCTGAACCTCGTTAACATACTGAGTTTGCTTCTCTCTTACCCTTACTCTTTATATTTATTATTGTTTCATATTTTATTTATATTTTATATTATATATTTGATTTATAATTGTTATTTTTTTAAATACAACTCAATTCACCCCCCTCTTGTGTTAGTCATCTGGGCAACATATATATATATATATATAAATAAATCAATAGCTTGAAACTAATGGTTTTTAAGATTAATGCAACAGAACAGACCCAAAGAACATATTGTTCATAAATTAATGCAACATAAATGTTCATATATCTAAAACCCAAAGAACATTAGTGTTTTATTGGGCATGTTTGTGTCAATTTACAAGTAAAAGTTAGTGGGCAAAGCACATTCTCATTTTTTAACTACAAAGGCATGCATTCATATGGTATCGAACTCCTCTCCAAGTTTAAAGCTGACAGTTATATCAGTAGGAAATCTCCCCTTAATTATATGGATTTTCTGAAATTTAATTTTGATGGAACTAGATTCCTTGATTAGCATAAGGAGATGTTGTAATGACTACAAACACTTAACCTCAGTTTTTTTCACAAATGCTTATTTTGTATTTTTTGTTTCCACAGTTGTATCCATAATTTCATTTCCATCCCCTTCCTTAGTACAATATAGTATTCAATGACTCGTATCAATGATCATAACAAACTTACACCAAAAAACAATTAAAAAAGTAAATATACACTCAAAAACTCAAAGAACATTAGATTTCAATGTTGGTTAGGAAAAAAAATCCTAATATGTAATAACTTTGTAACCTGGGCTTAATAACATAATATATATCAAGTAGAAGACGGTATAAATCAGTGAAGAAGTCGTGAGAAAGCATTCTATTGAGAAAGTGTGACATACGAGCGAGTATTTTGAACATCGAACTGAGAGGTTGAGAGCACTGGGGAAGAAATTGATTCTGTAAAAATACCAAATTGAGAGGCTGAGAGCATTGACGAAAAACAATTGAGCAATCGAATGAACGAGAGAATCAATTGAGAGAGGGGGGTGTAGAAATGGCTAATGAGAGATGGGTCGAGTATCGATTGAGAGAGGGGGGTACAGAAAGTCTTGAGGTCTGTTTTGGCTTATCAGATATTATTTGATTCGAGTATAACGGGTCGAATAATGGTTTCCAAATCAATAATTTTCACTTTCAACTTATCGGCAGGAGATAATGGGTCGGTAACGGATCAGATTATTGATTGGATTGGATAAACGATTATTTTATTCATCCCTAATGACGTGTACTGGGTTCTACGGTTTTTTTCTTTTCTTTTAGAAAGGAAACCTAAACCTACTCGCCACGTCAAATATTACAGCGCAGTTTAAAGAGATTTTTTATTTTTTATTTTTTATTTTTAAAAAAAGAAATCAATCAACTATAGAGAGCAGTCCCTCTGGGTTCCGGCTTTTTATTCCACGCGCTTATGGCTGATTTCACATTAGTATTCCATTTATAGTGCTGGCACCATAAAGTTGTACAGCGTGGCGATGTCATTTCTTTACGTGTCCACGCAATAAATGGACACGTGCTCATGCGGTCTGTTCTCTTGCTTATTCCGTTCTTGCCTTGGATCTCGTTAGTATTATTGGCTACGCTTCCCACTTTCCTCACAACCCAGTAAAATATCTTTTGCTAAGAAAGGGAAGATAATGTTACGATGCCACTGAAAAAGTTGAAGGAGACAGGCGGTACTATTGCTTCACGTGTCAGCCAATTACCAAATTATTTGTTTATTTATATATTTATATTAGATATTAGAAAAGATAGAGAAGATAACAGGATAACAAGCAAAGTGCAAGTTGCGTGGTGATAAATATTTGGAAGGGTGAGGCCCGCCCGGGTCGTTTTATGTTTAATAGATAAAATAAATATATAGATTTCAGGAGACTGGTTTGTCCACGTCAGATAAGGCCCACATTTAAATGGTTGACCCGCAATAAAGTAGGCCCATTTCTCCTTGCTTTGTCGCTTGTTAGGGAGGAGGTTTTCATTCCCCCCTCTCCCACAATTCATGTCTCAAAAATTATATTTTTCTACACTAACAATAATATTACTTATTAATTCCACTAAATCCATTTGGCTGCCACGTTTACCGGTGTCGTGTGACATGTCAGACGCTTGCCTGTAGACCTAACAATAGAATTGCAAACTATTCAAACGTAGTAGTCGAATTCGAACAAAAGATTAAAAGGTTATTAAACATATTTCACTGCTCGAATTTAACTCGATTGTTATTAAAATATTCATGCATCTACATTTGCAAAACAGCTCAGAAGTATTACTTTATAGTTTACAGAATCCGTGCCTCTTAAGTTTTATATAAAAATAATAATAAACAAATAAATTTAGACCCAAGTTTTAAAAATAGTTTTCGATGTGAAAAATATAAAAAAAAAAAAAAATCGTACGATAAATGTCCACAAAGCGGGACAATGCGTGCAATATGACAACTTTTTACCCGGACCTTGTTAAATTCTCTAATGCCCCCTCCCCCCCATATGGCGATATACGTGTGAATCCATCCAAACCTCGGGCCTACAAAGTGGACCTATCGTTCCTTTTACTTTATTATTATTTAAAATAATAATAATAATAATAAAAAAAAAAACTACTCAAAGAAAAGCCATCTGCTTTATTTGTTTATTCTAATGGAAATTCCATTATTTTGACCTAACATCAAACATGGTCATTCAAATAATTTTTAATTCATCTTTTTAGATTTTAATAGTTTTATTAGTGTAATTTTTTATTCGATTTTAAAAACCCATGTATTTTGGTGGTAGTGGCTCACGACAAGTTCTCTCCGCCTACTAAAAATATGATTATCTTGCGTTAAAGTCACAAGTATCCAAGCGACAAAATAAATAATTCTTATATGTTTATATATATGTTTTTTTTCTTTTTTTGCTGAGCAGAAAATGTCAAAGGAACCGCGCGTGTTATATGCCACGTTGGCAAGACCCCACGTGCGACGTTTGGGGAAAGTGGAATGTGGTGATCAATCAACACTGTGGCCGTTATCGTATCACTTTAAAGTTTAAAGTATGAATTAAAAAGGCATTGGCTTCTTGCTTTCTCATACTTCACTGTTTCTCTTTCTCGATCGCCAGGTTAAATTTTAATTAAATTAAAATCTCTTTGAATGGGATAATTATAAATAAAATTTATTATTTTTTAAAGAAAAACTTCTTACTTTTAATATATATTATTACTAGAAAAATTATTATTTTGTTTGTAATGAATATAATATTAATATATATATTTATATAAAGCTATATGTATAGATTATAGTATAAATTATTAATATATATATAAACTGGAACTCATAATTCAATGAAAAGAAAGAGTGGGGGTGGTTGGAACTCTAATATATATTACAAATCAGTATTATTTCATAGGAAATGATTTCACATTGATAAGTGGAAAATCTACAAATATACAAGAATAAAGAGAAGGCATGCCACAAGGATCACTAATTCAAGCTCTCATGTACCAAACTAAAGCCTTAACAAAATTCAAAGTCTTTATATAATGGTCAAAGTCGATAGTGGGCTGCACGAAGAAAGTGAAGTCAGGTCATGAAATGAAAATTGCAATCCAAAGTATGGGCTGGACAGACACAAAAAAGGTTTGGTGGCAAGCCCATGATCTACCCACGCAAAGATTGGTTTTGCTACAATAATGGACATTAATAATCACCATCTGAAATTCAATAATTCTTATTAATTATTATGATGATATGGCCATGGCCCATGACACGAAAATCATGTCGCCAGCCAAGGGACCAAAATTTATGGTGCATTTATATATATATATATATATAATATGATGCCTTATTCTGGTTAGTTTATGAAATAACAACAATAGAGTACATATTTTATAATTTAAGGTCACGTGGATGGATGTTCTCTATATATATTACCATAATGTTGAATTTTAGTAGGGTGACAAATGTGACTTTCTGGCCTCTCCTCCAATATTCGATTATCTTTTATATATATATATATATATATAGGGAGATTATCAATTTATAATCTCCTCGACATACTGCTATTTTTTTTATACAAAATCCGTGCAGGTATTTATTTTATTTCTATGAAAAACGAAAGGTAATTATATATGTACGTAAGGTAGATGCAATTAGAAGGGGAATAAGTACATGTTACTGAAATTTAGACAGCAAGAGCTTACCTAACTTGGCCACTTTTTCATGCACCCTTGCCGGTAATGTAATGTAGGCTTAAATCAAACATATAATTCATATCTCTCTCTCTTTCTCTCTCTCTCTAGTAAAAAGTCTATATCGGAGTTTCATCGTCTTCTCTTCTTTCTCCCTCTCCTTTCTTTTATTTTCCATTTACCTAATATTTTATCCATTAAAATAGTTCTTTTTTCTTAATATTTTTTTTTAATTTCCTTCAAAATCAGAAGACACAGATACGTAATTTTTTGTTAACTCTTGAGAGATACACATAATACAAGAAGACTCCTGAGTTGCAAATCATTCGAAAAATAGTAGTACTTTTGTAAAAAGTAAAATACTATAACTACAAAATAACTATACAAAAGTAATTTTATAAATTGATATAACTTAATATGTTTCATCCTATTATGAAGTTATGTTTATCATAAAGTAGATCTAATAGATCAAATAAAGTCACATTAGTTTGTAAAATTATTTTGTATGAATCTTTCATAAATGTAGAAGTGTTTTTGCAAAAATTACTGCATGTGGTCCTCATGCACCGTGCACAACTGCGCATAGTTCTCATCCCTTACAGTATATTTTCTCGTTATATCACTACAAGAATAATATGTATATATGACTAATTAACTGCAATCAAAAAAATTATTTGCAACAAAAATAATTAAATTTCATTACAAATAGTCCTTTTGATTGCAGTTAATTAGTTATATATACATGTTTTTCATGTAGTGTATGCCTAAATCATCATCTAATTTTTATGGCCGAAAAAAGACAAGCGTGATACCTTCACGTGCCATCACAGATTTTGAAATCTATCGAAATTGGTCCAAATCATAATTTGTCATTTTTTGTATCTATCTTACTACTTTTCTCATTGTTTTCCTCATACTCACAGATTTTGAAATGTGTCGAAGTTGGTCCAAACTGTAATTCGTATTTTTTAGTATCTATCTTACTACTTTCCTAATTGTTTTCCATATACTTTAGTTAAAAAAAAAGTTTGTCTCTTTGACTTTTTTTAGAAAGGTTGAGTCCTCTCTTTTTATGAAATGTGAGGTTGAGTTTTTATTTCAACAGAGTGTCGTCTCTTAAACATTTGTGTGACAACCCAAAATTTTCTTTCTGTACTGTTTTATTTATAATGAGGATAATGTTGGTATTTTGTTTAATTTATTAATATTTGGGTTTGACTTGGGCTTTATTCGTGGAGGTGTAACTTGTGATTTGACTCAAGATAGTGTGGCAAGGCTCAAGGATTATGAGAAAGGAGGGTGACCAGCCATGCTAAAGGATTTGAGTGCTTAGAACTTTGTGGAATGGGAATGGATACTTGACAATTTAAGAAGCATTCACTAGTCTTTCAAGAATAGTAGGTTTGCTTAAGAAAATCTAATAGAAAAGGTGACAAGTGACTAGTTGGGATATGACATCATTGGAAAGAGGAAATTGTGGCTTGAGAAAAGATGAATTTCAGATGGTTCAAGGGATAGGGTAGCTGACTCTTCCATTTTTAGTTTCTCCAAGTGTTTTCCATATCTAGATGAGTGACTTGCTAGATTTGTGTACGAGAGTGATTGACAAATGTGTAAGAGTGAATGACAATTGAGTGGATTAGTGACTTGCAGGTAAAAAGGAAATCTTTGGAGGGAGAGATGGGTTTTGGATGAGAAGGATCAAGCCTTGGCCGACTAGTGCTTGGTGTGTTTCCCAAGTTAGAGCTTCAAATCCTTGTGAATGACAAGTGAGGTAGTGATTGATAAGTGATAGTGTGACTTGAAAGATGAGTGAGGTGATCTCCACCCTTGGATGAGCCGACCATGGGTGGATTTGAGAAACCAAATCCCATCATTGTTATCTTAGGCATAATTTGTCCCTAGAGATTTAAATCTATCACAGTGTCCATCAACAATTTTTTTGTGTCACTCAAACACATAAGGATTGGAGTGCTCTAAGGCCGAGGAAAAACCCCTGGCCAAATGGCCTTGTCTTCCTTTTCCCTCATCCCGTTTGCCTCCCATTCCCCCAAAACTCTTGACCATCTCACTCTATCTATTCTATCTATTTTCCTTTGTATTTTTCTACCACCCAAACAACTATTTTTTAAGGCAAACTTGAGTCTACTTCAAGGTTTTTTCACGTGAAAACATCTATTGGAAAGGTAAACAATTTCTTAAACTCTTTTTATCCTTCCATGCAAGGATTTAAAGAATACTCCTTTAACTTTTTAGCCTCCATGTTTTCTTACTCTTTCTCAAGATTACATGCTTTTGAGTTTTTCTTAAAGTAAAAGTGGAGGTGTAAGTTTTCTTTTGAAGAAAATGCTTCTTTTTGAAAGAAACTCACGATTTTTATTATTTACAAACAATCTACCGATTTAAAATGAGCTAAATCCATCC
Source organism: Platycarya strobilacea (assembly GCA_036898215.1). Lineage (NCBI taxonomy): Eukaryota > Viridiplantae > Streptophyta > Magnoliopsida > Fagales > Juglandaceae > Platycarya > Platycarya strobilacea. The sequence goes on along the minus strand of CM072545.1, from coordinate 39,508,901 downwards.
TAAGTTTAATTTTGTTTCTTCTAACTCACTTTTTTTTTTTATATATATATTTTTGTCTTTTCTCTACTCTTGGAGCTTTGTAAGTACTTTCCTACCTTAATTTTAGCATCACTTGTATGTGTGAGGTGAACTCATGATTGTGTTGTTTTATTATTTGGTTTGACTTGTTTATTTAGTGAGTTAGTATACTTTCTCTAAGTATCGTCGAGATGATATTTTAAACTTTTAATCTAAGGCATGATTGTTGGAATATAGTGTTTATTTATTGAAAGAATGAAATAGATATGCCATAATGAATTTCGGTTAGAGCATGTGTGGTGATAGCATGACATATTGAAAGATGAAATTGTATCTTTTTGAACTTATGAGTTTCGGCTATGGCCCTCTAAAAAGGGGAGACTTTAGGTTTTAACTCTTGGTTAATGAAAGATGAAAATATAAAACATTGAGTGGTCAATATAAACACGTGTCTTTGATTTTCTTGATGTATAGCTTCGGGTGTGTGTTATGTGCAATATGAAGTCATGTTATATTAAGTTATTGGAGAAATAAAATGACCAAGTATTTTGAGGTTTCGGTTATGCCATGTATAGACTATATTAATGAGTTTTTGAAAGAGAACTGTAGATGTTTATCTCTTAGATAATGATATAATCTTGATCTAATCCCTTGAGTGGCTTAAGTGCTAAATGATATTGTTTTCTTTGGAGTATGATTCCGGGTACATGCATAAAATAAGATTTTTCTCTTGTTGTAGAAGTTGATAAAAGAATATTGAAATCTATAGCATATAAAGTTTTGGCCAATGATCCCTTATGGTTTGTGGATTAGTTTAGTTATTTATCTCTAAGGAATATATGAGATAATAAAAAAAAACTAGATTTGAATCCCTTGGGTGGCTCAACCTTACCCTTTTGGGTTATGGTTGTTTGGTTGCCTTTCTTTTATTTGATTACATTTATCTTGAAAGCAATTATGTTCACATATTAACATGTACAAGCTATGATTTGGGAATGCATGTATCATATGTCTCATGAATTATGTGCCTTGCATAAAGAAAGTCAAAGTTTTTGCATGCATATCCATTCAAGTCAAGAGTTCCATAATTTTTGGGTCAATGTGTTTTCAAAAGAAATGAATAAAGAGTTTTTATAAGAACTCCAAAGGCTGGGACGAAGTATTGCCTTAGTGGAACTCTCTGTTCACTTAGAAGTGATTAAAGTCGAGTGGAAACCCCTAGGTTGACGAAGAACGGTTGGCAGACCATGTATGAAAAGATTCCGGAGTGTGTTCGTACCTAAAACTAGTAGGTGCCCAAGGACAATGAAGGCATTTCGCATTGCCATTATAAGAACTAAAGATGTAGTTGCCTTGGTTTGAGTAGTCGCCGGATGATAAAAAATAGATAACATAGTCACCTCGATTTGAGTGGTTTCTGGATGATAGGATAACGTGTAATGTAGTCACTTTGGCTAGAGTGGTCACCAGGTGATGTAGTAACTAGCGAGGAACACACAATACGTAGGAGAACCGTGAGGTATCTAACATGAAAAGTCATGACAAGAACGATTTTAAGCCCCAAGAATGACATGAATAAGATTAATGGCGCTTAATGAAAAGAAATGATGAAAGATACGAAAGGTTTACGAAAAGATTTCTAGTACGTGTCAAAGAAGTTATGTTATATGAAAAGCATTTTATGAAAAAGCACGTGCATAAGTCATAAGTTTCAAAGAAAATTCATATTCCATGAAAAGTCTTTTTATGTGAAAGCGCATGTGCATAAATCACAAGTCTCGTGTTCATGACACATGTATTTTTTTGGTGTTCACTTATATATATGCTTGTGATACTCTTGTTAAGATAATTGTGTACTTACTGAAATTTTTCGAAATCTCATCCCTTTAATTTTTAATTATCGTTCCTTCTTAAGGTGATAGAAGTGGTTGCAGGTAGTGATAGATTCGTTGAGTCAGACTCTCAGAGAGACTCCTCAAACCCCTGAGGGTCTGACGGATTTCTCTCCTTTTGATACTGTAGCCCCTATTTTGTATGACCGCCTTATAGCAGATATGTAGTGGAGCACACTTATTCAGTCAGTAGACCGCCACCCCATTGGATGCTGCCTTGCCTTAGAGACGAACGGGTCCTTGTTCTTGGACAGCGTCTATACCTCGATGGCGGGGATAGGTATCCAACAAGGAGGTAGTTTGAGTCTAGGGCACTTCTTTTTTGGACCGATGTACAAGGAGGTCAAGAAAGAACCCCTGCTCTAGAGATGGGTTGCAGGGCCAACTTGTGTCTGATATTGTCCTTACTATATTTTGATTATTTTGGACATTTCGTTTAATTCTCGTTATTTTGGAAAAATTTGATATTTCGTAGAACTCGATACATTATGGTGATATATATATATATATATATATGAAGTTTTTTTGAGTATTTATTTTAGATATACCATGTGACACGAGACAAGTTTTTATGTTTCTTGCTTAAAATACTTGGCTTGATCTTTTTTCGTTACGAAATTTTTTTTACAAATTGCTAGTAAGTTAGATACATGCATTTACTTGTGATATGAACGAGGGGTGAGTATCCTTGCGTTGCTTATCTCTGATACTTCAATTTACGTATGATCCCAAGTATAAGTGGAGATGTCAACAATTTGTGTAGAGAGTATCAATAGTAGTGAAGACCAGACTAATCATGAAAAAATAATAATGTATTGGTAGAACTCCAAATACAATAATTAATTTAATATGTAATGGTTTATATGTGAATGTCATTGCATGTATCCGGTTTTGTTTATGATGATAGTTTCTTTTAAACAAAAGGATGCCTTTTATGCATAATGTACGTCATGATCTCATACGTTGATATGATTAGGTTTGATTTATCAAGCACTAATATGACACTTAATAGACCACTAAATTAAACTACCAATCACTTTTATTTATTAACTTTTCTTTTTAATTAACATCAAGCACCAAATAATCACATATGAGTCATCCATTTTCAAATTTATATTGGAAGGAGGGTAGTGTCCACCAGGGTGAATACACTCATATGGATATTAAAAATATTACAAAATATTTGTAAATAATAGTAAAATAATAATAAATAAGAAATATATAATTTGTAAATAATAATAAGCATAATTTAAAAATATCTTAAAATAATTATATTCTCACACAGGTCCTTAATATGAGTGATAAAAGTACGACTGGACTTATCATTTTTTGACATAACAACCGTTGTACCAGATCTTATGTTTGATTAATTCAATATCATAATCGACGTTTGTTCTATAAATCTCATCAATTATAATGTCGGCTAGTACTCTAGATATATATATATATATATCCTATCGATGATCTATAAGGAAATAAAAAAAACTATATATCATATCACCATCTTATTTTAATTTCATGATACAAGATGTGACATATTTAGTACCTTTTGAAGATCCTTTCTTGAGATAATTATTTATTATCCAATAATAATAAATATATTACATCTTATATAATGAGATTAAAATGAAATAATAGTGCGGTGTATAGTGTTATTCATTTGGAAAACTAATAATTTTAAGGACACGAGAAAAGATCCCCGCCTAGAACTGCAAACAAACAGAGCTACTTATGAACAATTTGAACTTAACTTGTATAAACATGATTCAAACTTGGTTCATTTAATAAATGAATTGTTTGTGACCACTAATATTAGTTCAAATATTAAACTCGTATAATTTTGACTCGACTCGGTTTATATTCGTGAACAAAATTCGTATAAACTCGATTTGATTCGTTTTGGGTTTATAATAATACTCGTAATATTTCTATATACATATATATACTCTTACATATATTCTTACATATATTCTTTTATTATATATATTTTATGTGTTATATATATTATTTTTAATACTTTATATAAGTAATATATTTTGTTACTATATGTAGAAGTAACTTATTTTATTTTTTTACAATAATAATGTATTAAGTTTATAAAAAGATTATTGAGACAAATATTTATAAAGAATAAAGAACTCGAGTAATTATTCGACTCAGTTCGGTTTGGTTTGTGCGGATCGTAAGAGATAAAAATAAAGATTAATAAATAACTCAATTCGACTTGAACTCGTCTTTGATTGGCTCGAACTCGACTCAACTCGACAAATTCTCAGCTCGACTTGAACTCGAACTCGAATTATTTAAGTTCAACTCGATTCGATTCAATTCAAACTCGTCTTTATTCGAATCATTTATAGTCCAATGACCTCGCCCATAGATAATTTATATGGGGAGAAGAAATAATATATGAACTTTATTAAAACTAAAAATAAGGAAAGAAATCTTGAAGTAATGAAATCATGTAAGAAGGTTGTCATGAAAAAATATGTTTATTTAGTAACTTGGATGTATTTCATTCGAGAATTAAGGAGCTTAGCGTCAATTAAGATCTCGTTGTTTGAATAGTGAAATGATATGATATAAGATAATTTGTGCATAGTAATAAAACTACTTATAAATAATAGTAAAATTATTTATTTAAGATGTTTTATTTTGAGAGTTAAAAAACTTAACTTGTTTTTTGTCTTTTTTTTTTTGAAATTCTGAAAAGTTGTGATGATTAGATAAAGAGTAGATGAAAAAGTTAAAAAGTTGAAATTGAGAAGTGTTTGTATTTAAAATATTTGGAGATTAAGATAAGATGAAATAAAATGAAAATTTTTTGCAATCCAATCGGATCCTAATGGGGCCTTAATCCGAAGGCTCTAAATGAGAATATATATATGGGATATATCCTTTGGTTTTTTATATTTAAATTTTTGTTCTTTTCCTTAATCTATAATTCAAGTTCATCATAGTAATTAATGGTGCCTTAATCCTAAGGCTCTAAGTGAGAATATATATGTATATAATATCCTTTAGTTTTTGATATTTTAGATTTTGTTCTTTTCCTTAATCTATAATTAAAATTGATCATAGTTAATTAAGGCTCGTTTGGATAGTAAGATAAGATAAAATGAATTGAAATGCTTTGTAAATAATAATGAGATTGTTGATTGAAATAAGTTGAGATGAGATTGTTTTATCTCACCTCTGTATCTAAATATGGCATTAATCTTAAACGATCGTGTCTTGCTAAATTATTAACAATTTTTTTTATAGATATTTCTTATTATTATCAACTTAGAATTTGGTTACATTTAAAATTTTATGGTAATTACACAAGGGCGGAACTACCTTAAATTTCAAACTACATTTTTTTTTTTTAATCACAAACTACATCTGTTTTTTTGCGCATTAGTCATTACCTGTTGTGCTTACCGACTTTCATAGTATTCTTTTAAGTTTTAAGGCCATTACAGTCTATAGACTTATAGTCCATGACTCCATGATATACGCATACTACAGTACGCACGATTTTAAGTTCTGAGTCATGACTATTATGACTGTGAGGGTTGAGGGCTGACTTGTCACTGTGCTGTTGCAGTATTGCGTGTTGGTGTTGTCCAATGCCATATATTAATATATGTTTACAACGTTTCTGTGAACTGCTTCGGCCTTCAAGTTTCTCAAACTGCCGAACTTCAAATTGCCAAACTTCATCTCAGTCTTTAGATTCTCAATCTCAACTCTCAAGGTTTTTGCTTTTTCATTTCTGAGTTCAGTCCGTGACTCCGATTAGTAAATTTTGTCGTGTTGAACCTGGCTTGTGGGTTGTTGCGGTGTTGCTAGTTAGTTGTTGCCATTGGAGCTTGGTCTCAGAACTGGTTAGTTAGTGATGTCTTCAGCTTTCAACAGGTTCCCTCTACTAAAGTCTAACTTCATATTCCATGAATCTGTACTATAATACTACTTCAATACTTCATATTTAGCCTAGCAAATGGTGCATTTAAGAAGCTTACAACTATATATAACATATTACATGTTGATAATCTAATTTAGCCTAGCAATAATTCATAGTTAAAAATATATATTATATGTTAATAATCTGATTTAATGGCTTGGATCGCTTGGGCAGTGGACCTTGATTGAGTGATTCGTTTAGAATTAATTAAATAGATCAATATATTGAAATTAATTAAAACAAGTACTTTCTATTTGATGTTGATAAAATATATAAAATACTTATTTTTTCGTATATTTCTATTTTTAACTCAATGCATTATGCATATATTATATAATATATATAGATTTATGTAGCTTGGAGAAAATTAAAATTTGTATGTCTTGGATTTTGGGTTGGTTATTATTGTCTTGCAGAGTAATTAAAAATTTTAGAATATTTTTTAATTGATAAAATATTCAAAAAAAAATCTTATAATTTTATATCATTACTTATTAGGTACTTCTCATGTTTATTCTTGATCTATAAATTTTTCTTAAAGTATAGAAAAACTTGATAACCATACATTTAAAAAACTTAATAACAACGGAATGTGATATTTCTATCAGTGATGAGCGTCCCTCTAAAATTTCAAGGATGCAACTTGAAATGATGGATGCTACCTATTTGGAACGTGATCCGACATTACGTCTACAAATATAAGAATTTCCTACTAACTTATAAGATGCGATCCGATATGTCTATTTTAAAATTGATCCATATCAACCTAAACTTTCAAAATATCCATTTCAAAAATAGGCAATCAACATCGTGATTTCAATTTTTTTAGTTTCAAAGATATTCAAATTGGTTGGAGTACTTACATCCGAAGAATTCTGTATTTTATCTTCTATGTTACGCCTTTGCTAAGAAATCAATCGGCCGTCCAGGATCATATGCATTTCTCAATAAAGGTTTTGATAATTGAAAAAAAAAAAGTGAATGATGAAATAAATTGTCCATTAAATTTTGGGAGAGATCCAAATTTACCACATAAAAATGCTATAAAATATTGTGAGAATCTAATGAATAATTCAAGATATATTGACAAGTTAGTTGAAAAACAAGTATCAAAAAGATGGAGAATAGTCGGTTATTGCTTAAAACTTCAATAGATAGTGATCGATGGCTGACGTTTCAAGCCTATGCTTTTAGAAGTCGATTTTACATATATTTGTAAATAAAGTGCAAAATGTGACTCGAAAAAAAAAATAAGGAATGTCAAATTTTATATTTTTGTTGACGAAACTCAAGATGAGTCTAAGGGCCAGTTTGGATTCGTAAACGAGACGAGCTCGTCTTAAGTCACCTCAAACTCATCATTATACTTTTTAAAATTTCTATACAAAACACAAATCTTATCACAATCTTTTCAAATTATTTTTCAAATCTCAGTCAACTTTTTCAAATTTTAAAACAATAATAATATTAAAAAATAAACTAAACTCTTCTCAACTCAATTTATCTCATCTCTCAATCTAAACTAGGCCTAAAAGAGAACAAATATTTATCATTTTAAAGTTTGTTGATAAAGATAATTTTATTAGAGAGTGATTTTTTAATATTGTGCATATCAAAAATATTATGACGCTAACTCTAAAAAATAAAATATGTGTATTTCTTTCTTGTTACGGCCTTCAAATTAAAAATATTCGAAATTAGAGATATGATGGAGGAGGTAATATGAGTGATGAATGGAGTGGATTATAAACTTTATTTTTTAAAAATCGTCTCTATGCATATGTTGTGCATTGTTGAATTTATAAACTACAATTAGCTTTAGTTGCAGCCTCAAGAGAAGCTAAACATGTTCATAAGTTTTTTGTCCATTTGACATCTATTATCAATATTATGTTTGGTTCTTCTAAACATAATGATGAATTAAAATATGTTCAAATTGCTGAAATTGAAAGTTTGATCGCTTCTAACGAGATTGAGACTGGAAAAATGGGTAAATCAAATTGGTACGCTACAACAAGTTGGAGATACTAGATAAAGATCTCATTTTCAATTTGTTTATAGCTTGATAATGATGTTTGGTACCACTTGCTCAGTTATCAATTCTATCTCAAATGAGAGATCAAATTATTATCAACGTGATGATGTTGAAGCAGTTTACATGGTATTAAAATCTTTTGAATTTATTCTGATATTACATATGATGAAAAAATCATGAGAATCATTAATACACTTTTGTCAATCTTTGCTATAACTAGTTGGAGATACTAGATGATGATCTTATTTTTAATCTGTTTGTAGCTTGATGAGGATGTTCAGTGCTAATTGTTCAGTTATTAATACTATCTCAAATGAGGGATCAAATTCTTTTAAACGTGATAATGTTGAAGCGGCTTACATGATATTAGCATTTTTTGAATTTATCCTGATATTACATATGATGAAAAATTCATAGGAATCACTAATGCACTTTGCCAATATTATGAATGCCATGAGTCTAGTTTCAATCACAAAATTACTCATTTAAAAGCTGAGAGATGATGGATGGAAGTCTTTGCTTACTAATATTAAATCATTTTGTGAAAAACATGAAATTAATATTCCTGATACGAATGGTCAATATACTAGAGTTCGAGGCAAATCTTGTCATCAAGTTGACAAGTCATTGACAACAATTGAGCATTATTTTAGGATTGATATATTTATTGCTATAATAGACATATAGTTGCAAGAATTATACAATAGATTTAACGATCATACAATAGATTTAACGATCAAACAATAGAACTTTTCATTATTAGTGATGCTTTAAATACTAAAAGTGCATACAAAATCATTTAAGATTGATAATATATACAAATTGGTTGAGAAGTTTTATCCACATGACCTTACTGACCAATAAAAAATCCTTTTGAGAATTCAATTGTAGCAATATGAACTTGATGTGCTAGCGTATTTAGATTTTCAGAATATGTTTATATTATCTGAGTTATGCAGAAGATTAGCAATTTCAGAAAAGTCAAATATTTATTATTTGATTGGAAGATTTCATCTGGTATTAACTCTTCCTATTTCTATTACTACTACTACTGAGTAATCATTTTTTGCAATAAAAATTATAAAAATTAGATTGTGTACTCGAATGAAAGATGAGTTTCTTGTGAATCATTTGTTAGTTTATATTGAGAAAGAAATTTTCAAGAATCTCACTTCAAAGATGACAATAGATGAATTTTATTCTATGAAAGGTCGTCATCGAGCTTATTCAAAGGAAAAATTCTAAGTTGATATTTCATCTTGTTTTCTTTTTGTAATGATCTCTAGCAAGTTACAAAAATTTTAAGAAAAATCATTTTATAAGATGATTTATAGATATATATTTTTTTTATACAATTTTATGACATATGATAATTAATTTTAAATATAGTCACGTATAAAAAACACACACACATTACTTATAGTCACATGTACTATATAATTTTTCAATCGTCATTCTAAATATTAAATTCTGATTCCGCCTCTATAACTACAGTTTGTTTTTCTATTTCATTTTAAGAATTTAAATTAAAATATAATATTCACATTAGATTATTTCTCTTTTAAAATTTGTGATTACTTGTGTGAAACATATGTAACAAAAAACTTCAAGTTGACTTGATAGTTGGCTATGCAATATGTAAGTGTGCCACTTAAAAAATCTTAAATATAAGAAGTTGCTACTATATATTATTGAGCAAAATACAAAATTTTGTTTTTGGTTTATATATATATATATATTACATTTTTTGTAACTCTTATATATATATATAAATCGTTTCCATACTTCAACCTCTTCTCTTAATTGTAATATATGAAAATATTAGATGTAAAATTGCGGTATTTATGGAAGAATGCAAGTTTTTTTTTCTTATTTTTACTTGGTTTTTTATCAATTTGTTAAAAATGTTCCTAATAATTTTTAATTCAACTATTTATTCTAGACCTAAGTACCTAACCCCATCAAACTCATAATCTTGACTTCGTCCCTACCTAGTCTCAACCTCTTTGGAAGAAATGAAAAGGTTATTATACTTTCTACATTGCCCTAGGATGCAATAGATTTGGTGTTCATGAATCAAAGCTGCAATTTATGGAAGCGCATAAACAAAGAGGATATCAGATAATTGGTTATAAGCTCATTAAGCATGCATGGACGTTTGGAAGAAGGAAGATATGAGCTCATGAAGATTTGGGGCGACATCAACAATGTTGAATCAAGCTAGGTATGTATGTTTGTATCACCATGCTCTTCACTTATGTTATGTATAGTCTAGGCTTTTCTATCAAGACTTTGCCATTTCAAGTTTGACATTATTAGTTTCTTCTCTACCTTTTTGTTTGCATGTCAATCTTAGTGGAACTAGAACTTCTAGTTTGAGAACCAAAAAGGGTTGGGAGTTGAGCCTACACAATAGGAACCCTCCTTATTTTGGCAATACACTTCAATTGGCTTATGAGACAACCAGATGTCTCTAATGTATTCCTCCATTGGACACTAGAAGATGAGGTGCATATGAAACAACCATAAGGATTTATAGACCCTCGGTTCCTTAAATGGTGTACAAGTTTAAAAAATCATCTTTGGTTTAGAACAAGTCCCTAGAGTTTAGTTCAATAGACCAACTTCAACTCTTCTCAATGGAGTTTGAAGAATCCCGAGTTGACTACTCACTCTTCATTCTTCACAAGGCCAACATCCACCCATTTCTCTTTATCTACGTGGATGATATTTATAGTCATTGGAAATAATAGTTTATTATTTTTTCGCAATCATGAATCTCATTGCTTGTTTGAAAATTAGTTTAGCCATGAAATATCTTGGGAATCTACACTTTTATTTGGGTATACAATTTCAGCACACAAATCATTAACTATTATTATCTCTATCAAAATTTGTGATATATTTACATGGTAGAGTTAAAATGACAGGAGCTAAACTAGCCAAGATACCACTCCTTACATGCTCCAAGTTATCTCAGCATGATGGTGATTTATCGACAATATTTATGAGTTTAGATGGCTAATAAGAGTATTACATTGCTGTACTTTGACAAGACCAAATATCTTATTCTCTTTCAACCAATTACGTTTGAATAATCCTACTACCACACGTTGGACAAGAGCCAAACGAGTTCTTTGTTACCTAATGGCCATAATTATCAACCATGAACTACATTTTGGGAAATACTCACCTTGACTCAATGCTTATGTCGATCTAAATTAGTCTAAAAATCTTGAAGATATGGAATCTGCTATTGACTATACTATATATTTTGGACTGTCTCATCAATTGGAGTGCTAAGAAACAACCTATTATGTCTAAATCTAGCATTAAAGTCGAGTATCATTCGTGCACTGTAAACCAGTCTTGGCTTAGGATGTTGTTCAAAGAGTTTCAAATCCCTATCATATGTCTACCAACACTATGGCCTGTCAACTTAGGAGAATTGTCCTTGGCCTCCAATCTTCACGTGTTCCATGCTCATACTAGAATATAAAAGTGGACTACCACTTCATCTGAGAGAAAGTTGTCAAAAAGAACATTGTAATATGGTATCAGCTTCCCACACATGACCAAATTGTTGATATCTTCAGTAAAGGACTCATCATCTTCGAAGTTTGTCCTTTTTTAGGATAAATTAAGAGTGTGTTTCCCAACAATTAGCTTGCGGAGATGTTAAGATGCAATCATATAACTATGCTCTAGATATAAGATACAACCATACAACCATGCTCTAGATATAAGATACAATCATACAATTATGATAGCTATAGATATGCAATCAAATACTAAGATCAACTCTTATCTAGCTCGTGGCTCACTTACCGTATCATATTGTGAAGATGTGCAAAGCAAGGAAAGGAAAGGAGCAAAAAAGATATATTCTCAAGTCATTATGCTACTAATTACATCACAAATTCCCCACCTTAGATTAGTTGCAATTTCTATTTGTTTCTTATAACTACAACCTCAATTACCTTGGAACCTTATAGTACTTGCGGATAGTCTATATATACTTGTGTGTACAATGAATAAGTGTGTGCGTGTGATCATTTCATGAAAAACTTCATCTTTCTTTACTTTTTCACACACTTGTATCGAGATTTAAAAGATTTGACCTAAAGAAAAGCCTTTAATTCTTGTTTTTTTAATGAATTTTTTTTGTGCATGTGGGTAATAAGTCATATGCATACCGAATTAATCTAATAGAACTTAAATAAAATTATCACTAATAATAAAAGCATGATCCGAGCTCCTACTTATAATAATAGTAAAATTAATTTATAAGACCTTAACAATACAAAAAATAAGTGATTGTATGAGTACCTCGCATAATTGATTGTATGAGTGATCCCTTTAAGATCTTTAGTTGGAGCATGCCATGCACATGATAAGTAAGCTAATTGCTATGAATTCATAGTCTTGATCTATATATATATATATATATGGATGATGTATGGGCCTATGGCCTAGACTTTTGGCATGGCGGCTTAAGTAGGATTGACCGTAACCCTGCCAAATTATGTCGTACGTGTGCATGTTCAATTGCTATAAGCTAGAAGCTGTTCAAAGAAAGAAAGTTGCCAATCCTTTTGATGGGCTGCGAAGTTGAACATTTTGACTAGGGAAAAAAGAAGATGATCATCATCATCATGCGCAAGTACGTAGTCTGCTTTCCTTTCACTATCAGCTAGCTGCAGGGAAAAGCTTTTGTTTTCTCCTCTTCACACTTCGCACGGGCAAAAGCCTTTGCCTATATATCTTATCCATTAAAATTTTAAGAACGAAGGGATGTACGTAACTTCATATTCAAACACCCAATGCATGCTGCGTACCGTACGTATATTGTTTTCTGATCAGTCGAATTGGGGCCGGCCAGATATTTCATGGTCAATGTTAGAGCATAATTCAAATCCAAATCCAAATCCAATTTCAACTTAGAATAGTTTATGAGTTTTACATAAATAATAAAATTTATTATTATATATTTTATACAACTCATAAAATTTTATTTTCTTATACATATTAGTCAATAATTGATCATACTTATAATAAAACGTGGGGAAGAAAAAACAATTCTCGAGATAAAAGACGTCCAAGATAAGGAGCTAGTGGAAGATGCACGAGAAAGTTAGAAACAACGAACCAATTTGGAAAGGATTTGTGGGAGAGAATTAATAAACTGTATTGTAAAAGAAGAAACTAAGGGTATAACTTTGGACAGTGAGATCAATAAAAACACTACGTGTACGTAACAGAACTCTTCTTTTTATATTACAACGGATCATCACGATCACAATTCACATGCATGTTGTCGCTAATTAAGAGTCACATGATGCACGCGTTAATATTACACATAGATAAATGTGTTTATATCTAAAGGGTCACATGAAAAGCACAGCTAGCTAGTTAGATAATGGTCTAATCAGCAGCATGTCATCATGATCATCTGGCGAATTAATTTCCATGCTGTCATTAATAGTTAATGAAATAATTAATATTTAATCTATAAGATTGAGAGCCCGTCATGAATATTGGTAGCACTGATCTCAGAGATTGCAAAAATCTAATTGAATGCTCATTTGGGCACGATACATGATTTGATTACTAGCTAGTTTTCAACAACCGATTTACAGTACGTTTTTAATATTAATTGGCTACTATATATATTTATTACTTTTTTTTTATCTCATTAATTAAAAAATTTAAATGTTGTTGTCATCAATAACTCAGCATGGCTTTTATATAATGAAATAAAGATCAGTCCCTCGACGTGATCAAACTTAACTTTAGCGTCTGAATTTTCTCTGGAATTATAATATATATTATTATTAAATATCTTGTAATCAATTATTAGAATATGGCGCTGCTACCATAACGTGTATCGTTGAACATACTGCTCCTCTATAGTCATTTACAATTTTTATTTTTATTTTTATTTTTATTTTTTAAATATCTTTAAATAATTCACTTATAGTCATTTTATTAATAATTAGGAAAGAATTTAAATAAATGAACATTCAGATTGAAGAGACAAATCCAAACGACATAGTATCATATTTTTTTTTTTTGAGAATATATTTAGTTGGGGTTTTGAGGACTAATTAATAAAGAGTTAATTTATAATCATATTACAGGATATTATTTCCCTTTCTTTTACTCCAAATGAAAATAATAATAATAATAATAATAGTCAACACTAATTTGGGTCGCCCTCTTTGGGGGAATTTGGAAACACTAAGGCTTAAAATTTGGTTGTAATTTTCCTTTTCATTTTCTCATTCCAAAAAACTTTGGCTACCGCTTTTGACGACTTTTGTTAAGAGCAAGATCAGTACTCATGCTTTCCGCAAATCGTATGTAATTTTGCCTTCATTCGAATGGATTTATAATTTTATATAATAAATATAAACAACCCTATGAATTTGACCATCATATTCATGGTGCCCCGCCCCATTTTACGTATGTCTGCGGGGAAATGTGCAAGCCGTCTGTATCGCTAGAGTTTGCAATCATACAGCAGCTACAACCAAACTTATTATACATGAAAAAAACTTCATAATATTTTCTAATTTAACACAAAATTTAACTTTTTTCAACTCCTTATAATATATTTAAATTTATTTTAATATCAAAATATATTTAAATTCGTTTTAAGTATGTATCACAAAATTCACTTTATTATCTTAATTAATTATTATTATTTATAAAAAAAAAAATCGAAGACATTTCAATTCAATTAAATATCTAAAAAAGACCGTACGTGGCGATCACAACGTGATAGTGAACTGATTTGCAACTAGAAAGCAGAGATCAAAACATGCAAGCAACTTGTTTTTGACGGATGGAATGGTAATTTAATTAACTTCTTGGTGGAGCATGCAGCAGCAGCAGCCAGATTATAAACAAGCATGTGGTTATACTTATAAACCAGGGACAAGAATTAAAGCAAGCACATGTTCTTATTGTACGTGTATTCACATTATTAATTTCTTCAGCTACGTTATTAATATTGTGACTATTTTGCTAGCTAGTCAATGGGGGCGGGTTGACATTTATCTTAATTTTCAGGGTACACATGGTTATGTATATCTAATATTCTGATTTCTCGCCACCATTTATATATATATATATATATATATATATATATATATATATACTAGATAGAAATAACGTTCAAAGTACGTTTATTTAATTTAAATTTTAATAAAAATTTAATGATGATTTATAATTAAGTAGATAATAAATAATTATAAATATTTATATATTATGAAAAAAAATAATAAAAATAATAAGATAGTTTCATAGATAAACATAACATATAGTTTTATCAAACTTGTTTGAGATAATTTTAATTAAAGTTTTAATAAATGGTTAGTTCAAGATAT
This sequence comes from Platycarya strobilacea, assembly GCA_036898215.1. Lineage (NCBI taxonomy): Eukaryota > Viridiplantae > Streptophyta > Magnoliopsida > Fagales > Juglandaceae > Platycarya > Platycarya strobilacea. The sequence goes on along the minus strand of CM072545.1, from coordinate 39,493,619 downwards.
GATATTTTTTTTAATTCCAAAATGATAATTTAACATTTGTATTATTTTATACTGTCTCAAAACAGATGATATTAAAATATTTATGTTTTTTTAGTTATGTGAATATTTTTAAGAAATAATATGAGTTTTTTGAAAAAATAAATTATATAGTTTATAATTTATATAAAAATGTTATATTATAATTTATAATTTATAATTTATATAAATTTATTTAATCATATATATTTCAATTAAATATCAAATATATAATATTAATTATATTTATTACTTATTATTACCAATTTAATATAATTATAATAAATTGTATATATCATATATTAACTATATATATCGTATATATAATTAATTTAATAAATAATACATTCATTTTAAAATTATAAATTATTTTTAAAAAAATTAAATTATTAATCATATAATAGGAATAAAAGTTTCATGAAGAAATTAAACTCTCTAACGTATAAATTGTTATGAACGGTTTATTTCTATATATATTATTATATTTATATATTCTATACTATTATTGTATTATTCTATATTATTATTCTATATTTATTTTACATAAAATAAAATTAAAAAATATGTCCTAAGTAGGAATTCTAAAATAGAAATTTCTAGTATTATTTATGGACTTAATGAATTGTGTTTAAAGTATTAAGTGGTATTAAATTGGTAAATGAATTTTAAATGGAAAGTTTACTATTGTAGAAAATTGAAGAGGTAGAATTAATTTTAATGCCAAGAACATTATTTCAGTGAATAAATTTAATAAGTTTTGTTTAAAACGATAATTCTTATTAGATGTAGTATTAATTTTAACAGAAAATGACAGAAAATGTTAACTTTAACGAAGAAATAAGAATTTTCGTTAAAATAAGAATTTTCGTTAGATAGCCATTATATATATATATATATATAAAGCTATATAATTATTGTTTTCATTTTTGCTTCAATTTATCCATTAATTAATTACATCTCGTATAATTCCATATTCTCGTCATGTTGTGTTTATCCCTTGCTTATTAAATATCCTCACCATACCAATAAAGGCTTGAAGAGAGCAAAATAATGTCTCCTTCCTATATATATATATATATATATATATATAATGATTGAGAGCAGCTATATTCAAAATACTCACTCTCATATAAACAAAAACATGAATCATAAATATTATTGTTTATATGAGAATGAGTGCTCTGAATACAACTGCTTCCTAATAATATATATATATATATATATGAATAATTCTACTTATTATTTCAATTCTCATTATGTTAATTTTCATTATTTCATAATGTGATATTATATATAATTATAGATTATTTATTATATATATTTTTTAAATTTATTATCTAATATCACGTCATGAAATAATAAATAAATGATAAATAAATTCTTTATATATATATATGTTTGAGTCATGCTAGAATCACAAATATGGGATGATCTTGGAAACTAACCAAGGCAAAAAGAGTTTTTTTCATGTATTTTTTTAACAATTTTAAATAATTCCTTTTAAGAAATTTACAATATTATTAAAAACACACAACATTCATTATTAAGTAAAAATAAATAAATAAAAAAATCCAATCAAATTTTGTGGGATGTCAAAGTGAGTTTAGCATTTTTTTCACACAGACAAGCATGTATATATATATATATATACATATATATTTCTTACTAGTTCCAGAAAAAGCATTAGTACTTGTTAAGTTGTGTTTAATTCATATGCTTTTAGTCCAAGTTCTAGCAATTCAAGTTTTTTAGATTGGGCGGTTAGGAAATGATGGCCTAGGAGGTTAGAGAGTTTTCGATACTTAAGTTAATAATTTTCTTTTGAAAACTTGAGAATGAAACAAATTTAGAGAGATTTCTCATATTTGAGCAGTTATTATTTATACTTTGAGCCTGAAGGGACAGATCGTGCTTATTCCTGTGAAACCCTCATCCTTTCCATTATTAATTTGTTAGAATAATTTAATGCAGAATGACCTCTAAAACAATATTATTAATGCATTGTGTAGTCTGAATTGTGGTGTCATTAATAAGACAATAATTTTCCATTTTCTTCATTCCACAAATTTTTTTGGTTGTCTATCGATGTCTCATTGTTAAGAGATCAAAGGTCCTATGTGCTTCTTAATTGTTTAATTAGCCAAGTACTTGAATACCTAATATAGTTTCTTGAAATTCCAGGATAGCGAGTCTCATTTTTCTCATCGTCCATTCTCATATAAGGGTTGTCTAAGGGAGTATCCCTCTATAGGGTTAGGCCTCTTAGACATCCGTTTAGCTGACGCTTGTATGGGTTGGGGCAATGGACTTGCTATCGATGTCTCATTGTCAAGAGATCAAAAGTCCTACTTGCTTCTTGATTGTTTAATTAGCCAAGTATTCGAATGCCTAATATAGTTTCGGGAAATTCCATGATAGCAAGTCTCATTTTTCCCATCGACCATTCTCATATAAGGGTTGCCTCAGGAAGTATCCCTCTGTAGGGTTGGGTCTCTTAGACATCCGTTTTACTGACGCTTGTATGGGTTGGGGCAATGGACTTGCTAGCTCTGGACCAAGCCTTCCTACCTTACTTTCTTAATTAGTCTCTTCAAACTTATCACTTTGGCCGTGGGAAAAATGTTCTCATAGAATATTTAATATTTTTCTTTCTTTGGAGGATAGATATTAATACGTAAATACAATTCTTAGCTCATCATGTACACCTCAAATTTTTAGTCATAGGCTGTATCATTAAGGTTATGTTTGAGTAGTGAGAGTTTTTCAAATATTTATAGAATACTTTATTATTATTTATTACTTTATTATTATTTTTCACTTACTTTTAATACTATTTATTATTTTTTTTATTCAATATTTTATTATTATTTTTCATCTATTTTTACTATTATTTGTAATTATTTTCGACACTTCTCAACATTCAAACCTAATTATTCTTACATCCAAACTTTATTTGCAAACAATTATAATTAATTATCCAATTTTTAAAATCATTATCCTTCCATCCAAAAAAATTCAGAAAAATTTATAGCAGACTTATCCACATACTACGCATCAAATTAATTAAATGAAATTAACGAATTGTTTCCTACCGTCTTGTTTCTCTTTTTCACATGGTATTTTTTTTTAATTCTTTTTCACATGGTATTTTTTTTTAATCAAATGAGGTACGATTGACAGTAGCTATTATATTATGCTGATACACATCTGTATCTTCCTCTCACATTGTTTTTTTATTTTTTCCTTCGCACACCGACTGTTTCCTTTATTTTTGTTATCTAAATTTATAAAAGAGATATAAAAAAAAAAAATCTTAAAATTGAAGTTGACCTGTCGACTAGCTAGTCAGCCGTCAAGTATGAACGCAAACCAGCCATAGAAATAGACACGTGGAAAGATCTGGAGGTGGTGCCCACTAATCGACGTGAAGCGTCGTGGATTTCAAACTCGTGCGCTGTTGCTCTGTATGTGATCTCTCAGACTCAAACACCACCCTCCTCCATCGCCTATATAAACAACCCTCTCTCCTCCCTAACTCCCATTATCCAGAACTCCATCATTTCCTCTTCTGTTACCTCTGCACGCACACATTAATCTACAAGGAGATTTTGGATCGATAAGCTTAATTTTGGCTATCAGAGAGCTTTTGATTTACATAGCCAGGTAGCAATCATGACAGGGGGAGGGTTCTCAGGTCCGCCTGGCGGTGGCAAAGAGTTCGAGGCGAAGATCACGCCCATTGTCATCATTTCCTGTATTATGGCCGCTACCGGAGGCCTTATGTTTGGTTACGATGTTGGTGTTTCCGGTGAGTACCTTCATCTTTCAGATCTTTAACTGTCGCTTCGTCTCTCTCACACACACTACTCACACGCTGCATATGCATATGATCGATACTCGATCTATCGAGTAAAGCTTTTTGAGAGATTAAAGTTCATTCACAGATATCTTTTGAGTTTTAATTTATTTCTTCGCTTCCAAGAGAAAAAGGTAAATTGCTTTGGTCGGTGTCTCCAAAAGCAAGAAACGATTAAATTTTCATGGTCGAGTCCGTACAGTAGCTGGGATTTCTGGTTGTAGAAATAACTTCTTATAAATAAGCTTCTACCTTTTTTTTTTTTTTTTTTTCTTGTTTTGAAAAAAAAAAAGAAGGTTTCTCCGATCTCATTCCACTCATCATCCATTGTTTTACCTCGTGCATACTCTGCTCTCAAGTCTCATACCAGCCTTCATCCTCCTTATCAAAACATAAACAAAGCCTCTGCCGCCATGGCCCTGAAAGTGAAAAGCCTTTTTTCTTGGAAGTAAAATGACAGAAGGGTACATTAGGCCGCTCTTAATTCGTGTTATTCCCTTCCGCCATCATCATTGCATCAAGCCCCGATCGACGCTGACGTACGTCACGTGAAGTTGTTTGGTTTTGCAGCAGATCATGAGCTTGATGTCCAATACGATCTACTGCTGGCTCATGTATCCGAATCTACAACACGTGCCTAATTTTCTATCATTGGCAAATTATATATTTCTAGTTTCTACCCGTTGCCATTATTATGTTACAACAAAGGATAAGGCAGAAAGTGAAAAAAAAAACCCTCCCACTTTGGCACTTTGCTGATTTTTTGGAAAAAGAAAAACAATTTCTATACATTATTTTAATGTTTATGATCACTCATTATTATTATTATTATTATTATTATTATTATTATTAAAAATTCGTTGATTAATTTAGTGTTAAATTCAATCGATGTAGGCGGTGTTACGTCCATGCCCGCCTTCTTGAAAAAGTTTTTCCCGGTGGTTTATCGGAAGACTCAGGATACAAATATAAACAGCAATTACTGCAAATACGATAATCAAGGACTTCAACTGTTCACGTCATCGCTGTACCTGGCGGGTTTAACCTCGACCTTCTTCGCGTCCTACACAACCAGAAGGCTTGGGAGAAGGCTAACCATGTTGATTGCTGGGGTTTTCTTCATTATTGGGACCATCTTTAACGCTGCTGCTCAAGACCTTGCCATGCTCATTATTGGTAGGATTATGCTCGGCTGTGGTGTTGGTTTTGCTAATCAGGTAAATACTTCATTTACAATGTTGCAATTTTAACCATTTATACCTCTTTAATTTTGTATATGCATACAATTTGCTAATTTTATTGATTTAAATATGGGGCTATTTAAGTTTCTTAGGTTAATCGTTTTCTTTTATGAAATATGTACAGTACTCCCTTAAAAGAATCTAAAAAAATCTTACCTAATACTAAAGAAAGAAAAGTGGGGCCCGGGGCTTTGATATTCGCTTACTCTCTCTTTTAAACGCAAGTCATTTTCTCAACGTTCTCACACTTCTGGGGCCCGGGGCGTTGATATTTGCTTACTCTCTCTTTTAAACGCAAGTCATTTTCTCATCGTTCTCACACTTCCCCCTCGCTGTACATACAGATACATGCATGCATACATATATATATATATATATATATATATTGTAGCATGTGAACGGACTGTTAGATGTGACAGAGACATATATTATCTTTTCTAGCTAATTGGCGTAAGAAACATCAATGATAAAAGATAAAAAATTCCTTGGAGTCATCCAGGGAAACTCGATCGACTGAGAAACCCATATATTTCTTTGTATCGTACGGCCTTATGCTTTTCGATATAAAATTCTCTTTCGAATAGTCCTTGGGATCTTTATATATATATATATATATATAATGTGGTATAACATGATATTGGATCCCTTTTTCTGCCATCTAAATTTATTGTCTTTTGCTTTTGTGTGGGGATGCATTTTCGAATAGTTTATCTCGTCCTTTTATTATTATTTGGACCTCGATTTCATTTAAACGACAATATAATAGATTATGTGCATAGGGGGGAGGCTGTAGCTGGTGCATGTAGAAAGATGCGCTCAAGCTACAGGAGATCCCAACAACAGGACTCTGTATAACAGAACAAATAAAAAAATAAATAAAAAGGAAAAAAAAAATTCCAAATTGATTCTGTGAGGAATCGGCCGCGTCTCGAGTGGTGTGTTGTCACCATAAAATAAATGATAATTTTCGAAACATGCAATCCATGCTCATGATATATAATCAATTATTGGTGTCCACGTTGCCATTTTTAAATTCTTTAATTTAATGAAAAAACTTTTTGTTACGACCTTCAAAATTCAAAAGGAGACCAATATATAATTAGAGGTCTCACTATTTAAGTCATAATTATATAATGAATATTTCTAAATATTTTGGTAAGTATCTGAATTCTGATCAATCTGTAATATTTTCAATGAATGACACGTACAGGCAGTGCCACTGTTCCTTTCGGAGATAGCGCCCACAAGGATACGTGGAGGTTTGAACATTTTGTTTCAACTTAACGTCACCCTTGGCATTCTCTTCGCCAACCTCATCAATTACGGCACCGCTAAGTAAGTTCATTTCTTCTCTTCAATTTCTATTCCTCTGAAGAAAACAAAGAACAAAGTTAAAAACTTATATATATGTAGTCACCTGGCCGGCCCCCAAGTTTCGATATCATACTATGACTAGAAGTTTTGTGTAATTATTATTTAATTTCCAGTAAAAGAAAACGATTCCAAGACATTAATAATACCGCATGTGTTTAATAATGGCTGCCATTCAAATTTGGTGGGCAACAATAGTACAGGTGCCCATACAGAGATCATTCAGCAGTTCAAATGTTAGAAAACTAAACAATTATTATGTTCAAATCTTAAGGCTATTTTGACTTGTCTTGCTTGGCATGCATGCTTCTCCACACAGTCACCCCCAAAGTCGTGTTTTGTTTTGAATCCTCAGGATGATCCATTTTTATAGGACTGACCAATTGCTGGTAACTTGACAATCTTAGCAGCCCCTACTGTAACATACTTGACTTTTCAAAAAAAGTAGAGCAGAAATTGAAAATTTTAATATATGAAATAATTCGTGGACAATAAATGAAATAATTTGCCTTTTAAAAAAAAAAAAAAAAAAATTCAAGACAGCAGTAGTAATTTCTAATGTATTGATGTTTTGGCATGCTGCTACGTACAGAATCGACGGGGGATGGGGTTGGAGGCTATCATTGGGTTTGGCTGGAGTTCCAGCTGGTCTATTAACCGTGGGGGCTCTCCTTGTGGTGGATACCCCTAACAGTCTGATTGAGCGTGGTCGTTTGGACGAAGGAAAAGCTGTGCTTAGAAAAATTCGTGGTACTGACAATATTGAGCCTGAGTTCTTGGAGCTTGTCGAGGCAAGTCGTGTGGCTAAAGAAGTTAAGCACCCCTTCAGGAATCTCCTTAAGCGGAGGAATAGGCCCCAACTTGTCATTTCAGTAGCCTTACAGGTCAGCATCTTTCCCTATCTTCTATACACTTAATAAATTGTAATACAAAAAAAAAAAAAAAAAAAAGAATAAATTTTGTCTCCTGATGTTCTCTGCTTTTGAATTGAATGTTTGTGACAGATATTCCAACAATTCACTGGCATCAATGCAATAATGTTTTATGCTCCAGTCCTATTCAACACCCTGGGATTTGGCGGTGATGCTTCCCTCTACTCTTCTGTCATAACGGGAGCTGTTAATGTTCTCTCCACTCTTGTTTCCATCTACTCAGTCGACAAAGTTGGCCGTCGCTTGCTCTTGTTAGAGGCTGGTGTCCAGATGTTCCTGTCCCAAGTGGTTATAGCAATCATTCTAGGAATTAAGCTTAAGGATCACTCTGAGGATCTCCCCAAAGTTTTTGCTATCCTCGTTGTTATCATGGTTTGCGTTTTTGTATCGGCTTTTGCTTGGTCTTGGGGACCTCTAGGATGGCTGATCCCAAGTGAGACATTTCCACTCGAGACTCGATCTGCAGGCCAGAGTGTTACTGTCTGTGTCAACTTGCTTTTCACTTTTGTCATAGCACAGGCCTTCCTCTCAATGCTCTGCCATTTCAAGTATGGCATCTTCTTGTTCTTCTCTGGCTGGGTTCTTATCATGTCAATCTTCGTGCTGTTTCTTGTCCCTGAGACGAAGAATATCCCCATTGAAGAGATGACTGAGAGAGTGTGGAAGAAGCACTGGTTTTGGAAGAGATTTATGGATGACTATGAAGATGTAGGAGCTATTACTAATGGTGACAAAAAAACTAGTCATGCTAATGGATTTGATCCTTCTTCTCAGCTGTAAAACTACACTAATTAAGTGTACTTGGAATTAGTTGGGTGACTTACCATACAAGAACATCGACACTCATGGATACTAAATAGGTATAAAAGTATTACCAGTGTGAAGAAGGTTGATTAGTTTCTGTTTCTTTTCATCATCTTTATTTTGATCATGTCTTTATGCTTTATAATTTTAGGTTCATCGTGAAGGCCATATGATTGAAGATGCTTTAAGAGAGTGTTTAGATCTTTCTTGTGTATCACCCAAAGCGTGCGAATTCTTATTAATTACCACTGAATGTGGTGAATCATTGGCCGACAACTCTTATGAACAAAATTTTTAATGTAATCGTGAGTTGTTGCATCATTGAAAGAACCTTGTATTACCAAACTTCTTTTCGATAATCTTTTTCTTTTATGAGTTGCAGCTCATGTTCTTTTCACGGGCTCTTACTCATGTTATGATATAATAAGATAATATCTTATCATAACCAGCAAACATATTTTTTTATACGGTTCAAATTCATCATTATGCCTTGAGGAGCAAGCGTATGAACCTATACCAGATTGAAATTAATGAATATATATAAATTGAAAAAGTAAATGCCAATAATCAAATGGCAATTGGAATTCACTTTAAAGACCCCAAAATTTGTGTACAGATTAGCCTAGTTTGTATTCGAGACTCACCTTAATTCATTTTAACTCATTTATATTTTATTATTACAATTTTTTAATTTTTTATACAAAATACAAATTTCTATACACTTTTTTCAAATTTCAATACACATTTTTCCAATCCTAAAATGATAATAATATTAAAAAATAAACTAAATTCATTTTAACTCATCTCATTTATAAATCCCAATAGGACCTTAGTCTATACTTCTCCATTGTTACAAAGCAATAAGATCCCAACCAAAATGAAATTATTGGGGTAGGCAATGCCATGATGGTTCTAAAATTCTATTGAAGACAAATATACCACACCAATACCCCCAAAACATACTTTCCTTTCAAGTCCCTCAAACATAGCCTTCAAAGTGAAGGCAACAACCAATGCCGCCATAGTTCAAGGTCGTCGATGCTTCATTTCAATTTTTTATATATATATATTTTTTTTGGTACTAATCTAAGCAGTAAGATTAATGCGGAAAATAACAAAAAATAGGACCTGATTTCCAAGAATTCTTTTATTACTAGCACTTATTTTAATGTGCGTGATTAGTCAAATTCATTACAACTAACACATTACTAGGCCCTCTAATTCAAGAAGTTCGAAAATATGATATCACGTTTCGGAATTTTATAAAGAAGTATTAGTTTGAGAAATATGAAAGGGAGCTAAATGAAATCTTGTGTGTTTTGAGAAATGAGACTAAAAATTTAAAACATATCTCAAACTTATCATTAAATTTTTTCAAATCTCCATATAAAATATAATAAAAAATTTAATTTTTTAAAATTCTTATACTACTTTTTAAAATTTTCATACAAAATTAATATTAAAAAAATATCTTATAATAATATATATTTTTTTACTTTTATCTTATCTCATTTTATCTAATCTCTAAAAATAAATCGGGAGTTTCATAATTGAGGAGTATTCCTTCGAGGGTTACACTTTTATTTATCGATTTTCTCTAATTTTACTTTGAAGGTGCTTCTTGCTAATTTAAAAATAGAGAAATATTTTAATCTAAAGTAGATCTAACAATACAATACAGGATTTCAAGCTCCAACTGCCACTTCAAAAGCTATGCAATGCAAGTCCAAAAGATTTATAAGAGGTCCGACAAAGACAACCTCTCCAATTCTCCCAACCCATCCAAAAACAAACATATTTGGTTCCTTCCAACTTCCACAGGCCATGTCTTTGCTAATGAGAGCTGTAGTTGTGTTGATGGTGGTGGCTGTGGTGCATGTTTCGGATGCAGCTGTGCACAAGGTTGGGGACTCTGCAGGTTGGACCACCATTGGTAATGTGGACTACAAGCAGTGGGCTGCTGCTAAGACCTTTCGAGTTGGTGACATTATCAGTAAGATTTGTTCATAAATAAATTGTTTACTTCATTTTCATTTTGGGTACTCTGTACTTTCTGAGTACTGGCTTTCGCTTCTGTGATCGTAATTCCCCCTTTACTTGGATGCTCATTTAGTTCTAGTTATTTGAAAGTTATGCTCTAATATGTGGGTCTACTCTCTTCCTGATTCTTCTCAAATGGGCTCTGTGAAATTTCTATCTTGCTCAATGCTCAGTAATTGTTCTATGGGGGCAGCAGATTCACGTTTAAAAAAAGCAACTCGCTTCTATGAATAAATAGATTAAAAAAAAAAGGCAATTAATGTACAGTGACAGGGCCAGAAGGAAGCAAAAGTGTTGCCTCTCTGTTTTGTTTGGGCTTTTTTTAAGGAACCTGATACTGTATTTATCTCCAAATATGTGCCCCCTCCCAACCATTGCCTATAATATAATATAATTAGTGTGGGCATTGTCCGGCAACAACTGCTTTCCATCTTTGTGCTAATGGAGGACAGTAGCATTCATGCCATTGAGTGCATTATGATTGACACCATTCAACCACCCAAATGGCTAGACGCGATTAAAAAAAGCTTTCCGTACGTGGAGGTTTCATGATTTGGTCGGCCATGCTGTATGGTGGTTTGAGCCCTCATCCTTTCCATCAACTCGTGCGCGCTTTCATGATAACTGCTTTCACTTTGAAATTCAATGCATATTTTGGTAGGGTACCACATCCACTCTCTGCAATTGGTACAACGAAGGAAGAAGATATAAAGGAGATATTAGAAAAAGCTAACCTTCTTTTTTGCTAAAAGCTAAATTCTTGGCATTGTCAAAGAAATTTTGAGCTAGTGACTGTTTATATATAAAAGTGTTTCTCTTATTTGTATGGTTGATGTTGTGACAGAATTCGAGTACAACGCTCAGTTTCACAATGTGATGCGAGGAACGCACGCAATGTACAGGACGTGCAATGCTTCAACCCCTTTGGACACCTTTACCACCGGAAATGACTCGATTACCATCACCAGTAAAGGTCACCACTTCTTCTTCTGTGGCGTCCCTGGTCACTGCCAAGCTGGCCAGAAGGTTGACATCAATGTTATGCCTGGCAATCTTTCGTCTGCTCCAACTCCGTCCGCATCAGTAACTCCTGTAGCCCCTGCCACCGGCGTGCCCGCTCCTTCTCCGAGCAAGGCTGCTCCATTGAATGTTTTGGAGGGTGGTTTTGGTTTGCTTGGGTTGGCTGTGACATTTGTTGCTCCTTTTGTTTGTGGATCTGCTTAATCAAGGTATTTTGTTACAGGAATTTCGTTGCAAGAGTGGTAGATATTGGTACTCATTGATTAGATCATACCTAAACACGTGTTACAAATTTCCCATAATTGTAATTCTTGCCTTTCTGGACTAAGACATGATACCAATATCCCTTGGAATATTATGTTATACAGAGATTCACAAGGCTTTGAAGCTTTCAATTGCAGCAACTTGGCTTTCCGATTGATCCCATTAGAAACTTCCTTCCAATTCTAATTTAATGGTTCAATATAGCAAAGGAAATAATACCATTCTAAAGTATCAACTATCAAGACCCCTTACCATTTCACCTTTTACAAAGGTCACATAACTCCTACCATTCACTGGTTTGTAACACCTCATCAAAGAAAGGAACACCAGCAATAGAAGGCCTCTGTTTTGTTTTTTTAAGAAACAAGGAATTGTCACCTAATTTGAATTTTAGCCTTATTAAGTGTAGAGGGAAGGGTCATGCATTTTTAACATTTAAACGACGTAATTATGGGGATCGCGATTGTAATCGTGGCCTTTTTGTACGTGGTTTTCCTCCCCCTCAGTGAGGCGTTCATTCAATAAACTCTGCAGGCTTTGGCCTTGGTTAAAATAAAAAAGGATAGAACCTAGGAATCACGAACGAGAACGCACCATACCTTGCAAACACATCTCAACCGGAGGGTACGTTCCCATTGAAATGAAATGGAAGGTCTAAGCATTGATCTGCCTGTTTCTATTGTTTTTCAGCTGTCTACTTTGGTTGGCACGGTACTCATCCGGAAAAATCATAAGAGAAAAAGGTGTGATTTATTTATTTATTGTTTTATTCACACTACCAAGTTTTAATCCACAAGCATAAGATCCCTTGGACTTCTCAAAAAGGCTGTAAGTCCAAGTTGAATGATGGGCAAGGAGGAGCACAACCTAGCAACCCATGAAAAGAACCCACTACCTTTATTTTAACCCCTCCCTCCCTCTCTAGTTCCACCGTGGCTCAATTAGCATATATGTTATTTTAATCATGAAAAGAGCTTGCTCAACTAATATGCCATGTCATCATCCTTCTCGGTTGTATATGATACAAAATTCAGATAGGTGTGATCCATTAATCCCCCACGTTTCTTAGGGAAGAATAATCAATTAACAATTCTAGACCTACGAGCGCGATTTGATATATTTGTGGATAAACAATTAGATTTCAGGGATAAACACAAAATAATAATAATAAATAATAATAATAATTGGAGTCGGCAAAAAGAATTGTAATCCGGGACGGCTGGACGGCAACATCAGCTGGATGTACCACGAGATTGGCGTAGAAGAGCATTGAGAAGCGGTCTTTCTGCATCCCAACTCCTCGTGGTGGACACACTTCTATCACCGTGCTGAATTCTGCATTCAGATGATCATCCACATTATTAAAAATATGAAAATAAATGACTGACAGATTCAGATTGATGTTTCCTTCAGAAAAAGATTTAACCCAGTAAAGCGTGAAACCAAAATATAATTTTGACAGGCACAACATCTCAACAAATGTATTATTTTGCTTTAAACAAACTGGCAGCTTCGCTTCCATTGAAATACACCACTCCAGAATCTGAAGCACTAAATATAACAAGTTTTAAAAAGCAATTCCACCAAACATCCAGTCTTTTTTTCTTTGTTCCAATCCATTTCTGCAGTAAACTGTATCTTCCTTTAAGATCAAAGTCAACCACCAAAAATACAAGCTGAATCCACGGATGGAACAACAAAAATAAATTAATACACGTATCTCAGGCATCACTGCAAGCCCCTGATACTTTGAAATCGTGGATAAACGCTTCAATGATGCTATTTAATACAAGCATTTACAAGACTGGTTAAGTTATCAAACAACTTCCATGAAAGATAACCAAATTTTAAAATACAATCGGTCCTGTAAATCCCAAAACCGAAATGCATTTTCACTAGCCCTATACAGTTTTTTTTTTTTTTCAGATTCTCCAACGCACAAAGATTAATGTTGGTATATCTGCCATGAGTAAAGCATCATAGAGACCTTACACTAGTAGATTGGAGCTCCACTGTATCCGATTCCTCGTTATCCTGCCATGGAAATCATCAAATATCAGTTCTGTTCGCATCCACATATATCAATTACTACAGATCCTATTATACTGGAGAAGATTTAAAAAAAAAAAAATCTAACACAGTAGCAATACCTCAATCAACAAATCCTTTCGGGTAATCAGGCCAATCACACGAGCTGGACGAGGTACAACAAATATATGTCTCAAACCTAGTTGGCGGAAAAGATTATATACCTGCACAATTAAGAAGATGGAACTCTTAGCTGATACAATTAGAAATAGATATGCACACGTGCAGGATTGAATCATCACCTTTGTCAGAGACATATCTTCAGGCACAATGTATGGAGATGGATTTAAAAATGGGGCAAGATCTATGTACATTTCCAAGTCATCTGGACTAAGCTGAATATCATCTATAGATATTCCTTTACTGGAAGCAGGTTTGACAAATTCGCTAGGAGTATGCCTGGAGTTTGGAGGAACCATCAAAATCTTAGAGAGAGTGAAGAAAAGGCAAGACTTAACTGTGGTATGAAACCTCCAATTACCTGATAGGCTTGGATCCAGGTCTAGTAGGATCACAGGGCAATGGACTGTGCTGGAAATCAAACTTAGACTGCAGAAGTACCAGCAAATGACTGCATCATGAACCAAATACTATAAAGTTATTTTGTATTCAACAAAATTTGAAAAAAATGATATCCTATATACAGAAAGAAAACAAACTCAATATGAGATACCTGCGAATCACAAGTCCAATGACAAGTGTTTCCCCAGTTCTCGTATGATCAATCACCTGTGTCGGTCAAAGTATGATAAAATTATTGAGAAATGGGCCAAAACATTGTTATAAAAGGGAAAAGAGAGCAAAGTATTAGATAATCTTACAGGAAAACCGTTATGACTGTTGCTCCGTAAAATAGAAACTACATCTGCAACCTTAACAACACGAGGCAAGGAGACCACCTTCAAAGGTAGGAAATAAAGAACTAAGTGAGTTCATTAGGGCATACACAACACAAGGAAAAAAATAGAAATATCAACACGGGTATGCAATGAACATTTCAATCATGAAGTCCACCTTTGATTTGGCAAGAAAATGGACATATCATTTGACATTATGGTTTCAGCCTCATACTGCTTGGGCAGAAGACCAGGGAAGTTTAGGAGAGTTAGGGAGACTCAGCAGCTGCCGGTCAGGGTGGGGATAAGCTTGCTCCTTCACAAGCGGAACCCAACCCAAAAAAACTGATCCTGTAGTAGCTTTAATTTTTTGGGTTTAGACGTTCCCAAGTTTTCCTTTTCATTGTGGGGAGAAATCATTTGACCTCTTCACCAAAATCATCCTGGTTTTGTCCACACTTTTCTATTGTAAGGAAACAACCATATTACACAAATAAGACCACTTTTTCTTTCTTTTCAAATTAATTGAAAGGCAGCAGGGTTTTCTAGACTGGGTCAAATCAAGTGGGCCATAACCATTAGGTTTTGCATGCCTTATTCCAGGTATGCATCTTAAAGTCTTATTGGGCCAAGATATATTAGTTCCTGATATCTATACACTAGTTACATGATCCATCCTGTTTAAAAGTCATTGTATGTAAGAAAACTGAAGCATTAAAGTGAAATTCACCCTTTGTCCAGAAGCCTCCTTTGCAGTCATTTTTCGCATTTGGTACTTAGGTTTTGATTCCAGTAATGGAATGCCCCTGAGTCGTGCTTGTTCTTCGTATAGACCTTCATTAAAAGCATCACCAACAGCCTGCAGTGGAAAAAGACTCAAGTATTTTCACAGAGAAGTTATTGGTAAAATGACGAGCATTAAAATACTACCTTTGAAATAAGAAGAACGAGCATGATAAGGGGTAAAAGTTTCAAGTTATTTGTTATCTCAACCATAATGACGCATAGAGAAACCGTCATCCGCATTGACCCTCCAAGAAAAGAAGCAGCTCCCAGTAAAGCATATCTAGAAAGTCCACCAAGAATTACACAAAGCACATCAGAAACAAGAGGGACCAAGCATGTAGCAAATCGTATAATATGTAACCACCACTTACAGGAAAAAAGTTTTGGCAAGGTGCAGGTAGAAAGATATGAAAAAGAAGACACCTCATTATGCATTAAAAGAAAAGATGAGACAAAAAAATTCTACTCTTTCTACCTAATTGTTGGTAGCACTCAAGTTCATTTTTGGGTAAACAAGGAAACCTATTCCCTGAGCCACAGGACAGTTATCTATACCTAAAATTAGCATATTCAGAAGTGAATAGGAGTTCTTTTCGTAATATGGTTAACACAAAAAAAAATGTTGGCCAGACCCACATGCAGACACAAGACAGGCAAAATCTTTTATGGTTCCCAACCAACAACATAGGCATAGTACAAAACAATTAAAATTGGAAACATTATTTTTTTGGCACAGAAAATACTAAGTACATGGGTGGTGTACAATGATAAACTCCCAAGTTATGAGCTAAAATTACATAACACAAGGAAATCCAGCAAAGAATTCTAGAGCAATCGCAAAGCAAAGAATTCTAAAGGTCAAATAGCAATAAAATATGAATCTGATCCAAAAAATTCACATGAAAGAAATGACCACATTACTCACGTTCCCTCTTCAATGCTGAGCTTCTTGTAAAAGTTAACAACAAACATGCCAACCAGACGCCCATATGTTGATCCTATCATTATTCCAGGTACAAATTGACCAGCTGGAACAGCAGTACCAAATGTCACCACAGCTAAGGCATAAAACATGACCTGCAATACATCAAAAGAAACTCAAAACTGAAATTGTACAAAAATATAACCTAGCAGAAAAACAGCAATAATATTTTGTGCATCATGAGAACTTAGAAAGTGAATTCAAATGTTATTGGAAGTCCCGGTTCAACTGCCTCGTGGAAAGTGCCCAGGCACCGTGTGATAATTTGTAGGAACCATATGGTTTTCTAATCTCTTTCCAGTTAAGTTTCATGTCGTGGGTTTCCTCTCTCCTGTGGCATTTTTTCTTGGGGTAGCATGTGGTAATGTGAGCCCTTTTCCTGGCATACTCATTGCAAACTATCTGGATACGAGCATGCACAGATAAGATATGGGCTTGAACTAATTTTCTTGCCTGGTAGGTCAGCCAAAACAGTACTTCTAGTTTATTGAAACAGGGATTGGGATGAAAACAGCTTGCTTTCAGATTCTCAACAATAGGAATTCACAACCATAAGAAACTGAGGAATCGACAGTATCTTTAGATGAGACATGAGCATGAAACATAGTTACTCATAACATGACACCATAAAGTAAAAAAGTGAAAATATGATAGTGCATCAATAGTATGCTTGTCGAAAATATGGATCATAGTGGTATAGGGCTTCTGGTGGCTATGGTGGAAGCAGTGTTACAGGCGGAGAGAAACTTGGAATTCACAAAACACTTGCGTGAAGGTGATAGAGCATTTGTGGCTCAACGAGACTCCAACATAGATGGTAGCTACCTGACCGTTACCGAATATGGTCTAGAAAGTAGGTGAAGTGATCTAGTCATTCTGGAAGGGTATAAGGGCTAGGTTAAGAGAAATTTTCTGTCAAGTTACGTAGAGCCGCTGCTATTTTTTATCCATTCCTGATGGTGGGTCATGATGGGAAAGCCAGGATAAGACATCTGGTCATCAGAACATTAATTTGGAGGTGAAACAAATAGGCCCAAGCACAACTGTGGTGGCGAGACGATCTTATGCGGCAGCTCTGACGATGGGTCACGTTTTGGCTACTCAATTTGATTCCAGGGGCAAGAAGGGGAACTCTGAAAGTGGCCTGGAGATAATGCAGACCATGGAGGGTTAGAACCAGCAGGAGGAGTTTGACCATGGAAATATGGCTGAAAAAGAGATGCTCAGTACATTAAAGGAGATGAAAAATCAACTTGTCGAGTTGTAGGCAGGGGTTGTTTTCTTATCTACAAGAATAGACTTGCGTTCAGCTGGAAGTAACGTGATTGTAAGGCCCGATAAGAGGGTGTCCAAAATAGGCTTGAATCCATTAAAATCTGATAAAGGAAACAGAAAGTTAAGTTCGGCCCAGTCCCTATAACCAGCTGGATCTAGAAGAGTATGAAGGGTCAAAAGGAAAACAAGGTCATTCAAAGTGGGTTCTATGTCAGGTATTAGCGTAGAGATAGCCAAAATGGAATGCCCTTCGCCACGAGTCAGCGTTCTCCCGGAAGAAATGATGACACCCTCTCACCAGAGCTGAGTGTAACGCTGAGGCTTGAGAGAGATGTAGGGTCTGCCAAAGTGGCACAGAATGGATCTCCAAGGGGTGATACATCTCTAGTTCTTGCCGATGAAATGATGGCACCCATGTTAAAGGTGAGGCCAATTTGTGGGTTTGCTGCCAACCCAGAACCTCTAATGGTGACCATGGCCTCATCACTCATGACAGAGAACCAATTTGTCAGCATCTCTTCAGGCATCTTGTGACAGTAACAAGGTTGCTATTGAGGAGGTATGGCATTTAAGGGGATGATGTGGAGGAAAGTTTGGGCTTGTTGTTGGTGCCTTGCAAGGAGGAATGTTTAGAAGGGCCTGGTGTGCAGTTGGGAGCTAAGTCTGGGGAAGATGTTGTCCCCTTGATATATCTTCCTCTTTAGCTAGTTCAACATCAGGTTTTAATGCAAAAGGTTAACGAAATATAACAGTGAATGGGGATTACGTGTGGAGGATTTGAGAACCAATTCACACCACTACTCACTAATATTGAGGCAGGTCACTTGAAACAAAATCAAGATTTAAAAAGAGCAAGAAGTTAAATAGTTTTGCTTAGGCAATCAACTACGATACTAAGGGGTGTAGTTTAAGTCGAGGGAGGACTAGAGGGAGGGTAGGATTGTAGGAAGGGGTGTAGTAATAGTTTCGGGTGTAGTATGTAGAATGTAACTTCTAAGTGATTTTCGGGTGGTGTCTTAGTTTTGTGGAAACAAGGGGTTGGGTAGTTACAGTGATTTGCTTTGCTGTGGGGAGTGTTTTGTCCCAATTGGTCTTGGTGTATAATTGATGGACTTACTGGTCATTGAGGACGCTATATTATGGGCTAGGTGTTCTCTCTTGTATACACCCACTGTACTTGGTTATGCCTATTGATATTAATAAATTTTTACTCATAAAGAAAAAAAAGACCACAAAATAAGTAAAGAGAATAAATGCAGTACCAAAAAGGTCAATAAACTTTGGGCACTGAACTCATGAACAGTTTTTGCACTGAACAGATTCCTAATGGCATCATCCTGCCCAACAAGTAATTATAGAATTAGAAACCAAAGAGAAACCATGGGGGAATATAGCATGCAAAACCAAAAAGGAAGAATTAAAGAAATAATACCTGAGAATTAAAGAAAATAGTAGCAAGGTCGTTGTATTCATTTTCTTTACTGCAGTAAAACTGAAAATGGCATATACAAAGATAAGGATTTGCTAAAACTATACCGAGTACAACATATATCAGAACTGTAAAATTTAAAATAGAAAAAGAAAGAGAAGAAAAACGTTGATATTCAAGACTTTTTTGTAATCATTGAAGAACTTTATTAATGAGAAAAGTAGGCATAGCCCAAGATATTCAAAACTTCTGAAAAGAACTTAATATAAAACAAAAGATGTTCTTCATCTGATACGAAAAATTTGGTCAGAGGGGAAAATATGGGTAAGGCTAAACAGTTGTACACACATTGAGTCAGCAACTTCACAGCTGGGCTTAAGGTCCAAATTCCACATTAAACTTAATATATGACTGACAATAATAGTTCGTATTCAAAAAAGAAAAAAACAGTCACATGCAACTTCAGGTTGAAATGGAGTTTGCGCTGGGCTTGTGATAGAATTTTCCAAATGAAAATTACATGCTAGAAAGAAATGCAATTATAACCAACACCTCAAAACTAATCCAAAAGGATGGCAACAAACGGTATCGGATCTTACATTTACATAATTCCCGTAAATTCCAGGAGGCATTGGGCATTCTATACCAGAATCAGGATCTGCTTCAGGGCATGGACTACATTTTCTAAGAAGTGGTAATCCAAAGGAAATGAATGAAGTTATCAGGGAGACGAGGCATGCTTCAATTATCTGTAAGGATTTGTATTTTTGAGGGAGAAAACTCAAGTTTAGATAACCGTACATCATTTGAAGAACATATAGATAGAGCATTCAGTTTCCATAACTGTTACGCAAAAAGCCTACCTTGACTCGGTTCCCTCTCTTGTGTAAATGATTTCGGCGCCAATAAGATATATAAAGAGTAAGCTGATTAAACAATGCTCCTATAAAGAAGACAAAAACATTAAACCAAAAATTTACAGAAAAAAATCTGAGGTGTGAGGCAAAGTGCAAAACTTACCCAGCAGACCTCCAATAACTCCGATGACTGCCATTGGAAGCAACTCCTCGAAAGAGTAGTCCTCTTGACCACTGGGAATAGGATTGGTCAGAAAAGGAGCAAAACCTTGAGACAGATATGAACATAGAAAAAGCTGAAGTATAGGTACTAACTCTGATGTGTCCCATATTATAAAGCCACCAGAGCCAAAATGTCCACAATTTCCATTCTTACACCACCCCATTGCAGTACGCACCACAACAGCCACAATAGCAGAAGTAAAAAAGACACGCCACATAAGTTGACTCCTCCACCTTCAATTGTATTATGCAAGTCAATTTAAAAGTTCGCATAGACAAATGGGTAAACTGGACCACTTCTATAATGAAATGTAAGTGCATGAAAGGAAGTGCATCCCAAGGAAACCAATGCAGGTGCATGATCTTGAACCATACTTTTTTATGACAAAAAATCCCAGAGACCGTGCAAACACAACATGTCTTTAACTCGGTTAAACCCCAATGCATGTAACGTGTCCCCATCAAAAGGATCAAGTAAATGGTTGGCTTTCTCCAATGGGATGTGGCCCCTAGAAATTGTTAGCACCCGGGGCTCAAACCTTAGACCTAGAGGGAGCACACCATCAAGACTAAGGCCCTTATCACTTAAGCCAACTCCTAGGAGTTTTTGAACCATATTAAAACAGATTTTTCAAGACATATATAGATGAGAAAGGGAGGAAAAGGCACTCTTTTACCCACCCACACATCCACCATGCCAACATTTGTTACATAAATTAAACACAAAAAAATTCCTTACCAAGATGTAACCTCTTCCAATGCAAATAATACACCGCCAACTGGAGCCCGAAAAGCAGCAGCGACTCCAGCTGCACACCCACATGTCACCTTTTGAAAACATTAGATAAACGTAAAATGAGCAAAATTTTGAGAACAGAGCAGAATATGTCCAATATTTTTTGTACAAAAGATTACGGAGTCTGGAAAAAAGATTGTTAAGTTACACCCACAAAAAGTGAACAAATCCAAAGATGCTATCTCATACCCTTTGCATAAGAATAGAGATAAAATCCCATAATCCACATCAACACCAACAATGCAAGAAATTCATAGCATGTGGTGACTCAGCTGCAAGGCAAGACAACAAGCATGGATGTTGTAGACTAATGGATTAAAAGGCTTCAAGTCACTCACAAGATCACGGCGATCACGATCACTCTTGAAAACTTGCAACCATCTTGAACTCAGATGGTATTTGGTGGATCCACCCTGCATTATACAACATAACATGCAAATTTTAGTTTGTAAAGAAAACAGTAGTCTGCTGTAACATATGATTTTAAAAACATGGTAGAAGGTAATATTTTTTGTTCTTTTAACCCAGCCGGCACCTTTGATTATTAGGATTATCCCTAGAAATTTCAACGAAAGAAGTCCAAAGAGTTTCCAAAGTAAATTCCATCACAAAAGTATTCTAATGCAAATTTTTTTGATCGCAACCCAAGTATATAGGAAGTATACAAGAAAGACACTTTTCTAGAATGAGAAGAAGATACAAGAAAACCATGGAAGATTTTCCCATTAAAGTCTATAGAAGCAGTCCAATGGAAAAAGATATTGATAAAAGAAAGCTTTAAACTTTCCCCATGTCCATCTGCATTCCTCAAAGATCCCATTGCACTTTTTGAGCTGCCACCTAGCCCTTTCCATGAAAAACAAATACACAATTCCTCAAGGAATGACCTAAGCCAATCCAGCCTAACTGAAGAAGTCACTCCACAGTGCACCTACAATCTCACAATGAAATAAAGATGATAACTGGACTCCGCACTCTTACATATGCAGCAACAATCAATCACAATGATGTCTCTTCCTTCAATTTCCATGGGAAAAATCTTTCCTAGAGAGGTTGTTTAAGCAAAGAATGCAGCTCTCAAAGGAACCTTTGTCAACCTACTCTTCCAAGTAAATGGGTTAATTTTTTATAGGTAATCAAGAAGTTTTAGTCATAGTATAATAGGCATCGTCAAGTACACAAGACGTATACATGAGTAATACCTAAATAGGATTTACAGCTCAAATGGAAACTCATGGAAATTTAGCCCTTTAAAATCAATAACCCTCGCCTAAAGGAACAAAGTTTTAAAAAGAAAACTTTTGACTCATCCACTATCCTCTTGTGATCTTCAAAGCTTCTATCATTTCTATCCCTCTAAACACACCAACACATACATATAGGGGTCATCTTCCAAATTGTGCCACTTGTGAATTACCTTGGAGACCACTCCAACTTGCAAAGCTACCAGCCCTCTAGGCATGACCCATGTTAAGCCCACTCCCACAAAAAGGTCTTCCCCATTCTTCAAAGCTTCTATTAACATCAGGAAAAAAGACATTATAAAAAGATAATAATACTGAATGCCCCAATTTTGGAAGGAGCCAAAAGAATCTTGTTTTTGCCTCTAATATTTTGCTGAGAAAAATCACTAGAAATCTCCATGTTGTCTGTCATATAAGCATCCCTGGCACGAGTAACACTGTACACATATGTGGAGAATTCTTTGAGGATCCTATTACCACACCACATATCATGCTAGAATTTGATCCTAGATCTATCTCCCACCTTAAATTTGATATGGATTAGAAAATCTCCCCTAACCTTTCCTCATATTCTTCAAAAAATTTCTGATATAAATTGTTTCCATTTATCCATATTTTTAACCGTAACTGTTAAGGACCAGCAACACAGCTTGCACAGTTTAAGCATTACCAAAAGCCAATATTACATCCCAGATAATGATAAACTTCAGAGAACTATGCACACCATGTGGTTGTAAAACTGATGTTTTTTTTTGTTTACAACAATTTATTAAAGCAAATATATATAGGAGTCCAGATTTCTAAAATCACACATTATAAAACAAACCTAGACTAGTGTTGGCAAAGCCATGGCCAAGTAACAATAATGGTAAAGACAACCCAATCACCTGAATAACATTCTGGAACCAGTCAAGTTGGCCAGATTATCCATGTCAAAGAAAAGGACCATCCACTCAGATAAATAGTACCAAACTTACATATTTGACCTCCCTTAATTCAGAATCAAGCTGTTGCAACAAAATTAGCAGTGGGATATAAACTTGAAACTCATAAGGGAGAACAAAAAAGAAAAATTGAAAAAAAAAAAAAACGGTTCTTAAAATATTTAGCTTCCCAGTGAAGCAATAGTCCAGAACATAATGCCTTATTTCTAAACGTGTGGTGTTGGCATCAGAAAGTCCACCCTGCCCCCAAGAAAAGAAAATCAAGTGCCATTTATTTTATCTGATGTTATAATAACCATAAGTTGCAGTTAGAAATATTTCAGTTGTCTTCTTGAAGTAGGGCCCTCAATCACATAATTTTCAAATGAAGTTATCGCCAAGTAACCAACAGTGTTTTCACTTCACATTTATAATCTTCTATTTTTATTTATTTTTTATTTCGGCCATAGAAACCTTATTCTTCACATTAAAAGGGACTGGTGGAAAGATGGGAGAAGACACAGAAGAATTTATTTATTTTCTTATGGTAAGACACTAGCAGCTATGAGTATTGCACTGACAAGTCACCGTTCATCCCATTCCTTCAGGATGAGAAAGTGCAATGTGGGCAAAGCTCATCTGCACAAAGGAAATTTGAAAAGAAAAATGCTCTGCCTGGGTAAAATATATAGTTAATTTTCAGCAATATGTGCTTACTTGTCCGAGCAAAGAAGCAATACAAGCACCAGTATGAACAAGGGGACCTTCTTTGCCTAGAGCTAGACCACCTCCCACTGATCCAATGCTTCCAAATATCTATAAATCACCAGGGGAAAACCACAATCAAAAACATTTTAAGTGTAACTTTAAAAGAATGTCAATGTAGACCATACCTTCCCAATCAAGGTTCTGAAGAGAAGAACGCCATGAATATCAACTCCTGTACAGTAGAATGATACTTGTTAACATATATGACACCAAGACAGCCAACGCATGAGTAGATCTCAAAGGTGCGGCTTACCATTCAAATATCCTTTGATTTCAGGAATTCCAGATCCAGCTGCAGCTGGTGCAAACTGTGTTATGATATACACAGAGGACAAGACTAAAACTAAGTTGATTAATACATATACGATAAACCCAGCCATATATGATTTTTGTATTATAGAGAAAGTCAATGCAAACTTCCAGCCGGCAAAGTTCTCAACAGAAAGATTAATAAAAACTGCAGCTAATCCGGTACCTGGAATGATAAAAAAGGAATTAAGATAAATAGCCAAACAACATATATGACAAACACCAAAAATATCAACATCTGTCCTCTAAAGTAAATGTACAAACATGATATTGAAAGTATTGTAAAGAGTAATAATACCCTTCATTAAAGATAGAGTTGTAAAAAAGGTTGAAATTACTGAACTTATACGTTGGGCTTTTGATATCCTCACAATAATCTAATGCCAAATGATAACTCAAAATTGAAACAAACTGCATAAATTCCACTCTGCACTCGCATCTATAATGCCAAAAGGGGAAAAATCTATCTGCTTCCATCTTTGTAGTGCAAATTTAGATACCCATTATATCATTAGCTGAATGAATAAATGCAAGTACCTAGCAATTTAATCGGAAAATAGAGTTGAAATTTTGAAAAAAAAAAAAAATATTCCAAAATCTTATCAGAACCAATGAAAGTCTGGAATAAACTGGACCAATGTACAGACCAACTCTCTCTCTCTCTCTCTCTATATATATATATATATATATGTGTGTGTGTGTGTGTGCGCGTGCGCACGCGCGCGCGCGCTTGTATTTTTTTTTTGGCTGAAGTGCTTTGATTATAGCATAATACCAAGTGGAATCAAAACAGCATATTTTCATCCAAAGTAGATTTGGTTCTTAATCTCCATAATTAAGTATCTACAAAAATCCATTTCCAACGATGAGATAATTCACCAGCAATTACGACGTGAAAATAAATAGATCAATTGTCGGAGCTCGATCCTAGTCCAAATTAATCTAATTAAGACAGATTAACTCGTAAATATAACGACAAACTTATTAAGCTCACCGATGCCAATGAGCAAAGCAAAGAACCACTTCACCACCACATAATATCCAACAAAAAGCTTCCCTCTCTGCTCCTATAGATCTCAAAGCACACAAATTGAACTCAGAATCCAACTCGGGAAAAAGGAATTGACCACAATGTTCGAACTAACTCAGAAACCCGACCTGCTCTTCCCAATAGGCGTGATTCTCGACGACTTCGTACTCTAGGCTCTCGACGCTACTCCCATCTCTCTTCCGCAAGAGCCCTGAATCCTCGTGGTCGCCTACCTCTGCGTTCGGAAGCCGCGACCACACCATCTTCGCGGTCTCGAATCCATTTTGCAGGTGATTAGAGCGCATGCTTGACCAGTGCATATCAAATTATAAACCCTAAGTTCTCCAACCTAACATATCCCTTGGAACCCAATTCCCCCAGTCTTCTTCGAGAATTGAATTTCGTTGCGGCTTTCGAAGTTGAGTCTCCGAGAAGCAAAGAGAAGCAGATCAAAGATTGAAGAATCGTTTACTCCAAGAATACAATGAGAAGAATTGAGAAATTGCTTCGGGAAGAGAAAAGAGGATTGAGAAGCGGTGTTGAACCTGACGACTCTCTCTCTCTCTCTCTCTCTGCGTCTCCCCGTGTATTCGTTTGTTGGAGCCCGCCATTTGTACATTTCCTTTGCAAACTGAAGTAGGGGGGCGGGGCGTGTTTCGGGCTTATTCGAGTACATCGATGCTTACCGTAGAATCGATGCATTTTCATTTCTCTCGTCCGCTTGAATCCTGATAGGGTTCTGTGATGTACAGCTGTCAACGAGGCAGCGCAAAAACGTAAAAAATTGGGTGCCGAGTACATGACGTGGGCCACTTTTGTCTGGGGAACTTAAGAAATGTCGCTGTAGGCGATAATCTCTCTCAAGTTGAAACTGGGGACTGTCGCTTGGACCCCACCGTACTTTTGAGGAATTTTCTTTATTTTTTCTAATTTAAAAAAGTAATATAAAAAATGAAACTATGCCAAATACACGTGTTTTGATACGCCACGTGGTGGTAATACTATTTTGAGAAAAAGAGTAAGGTTAGATTTAGATTAGTTGATAAGATTACTTCGTCTTAATTTATTTTAAATTTATTTTTTTATTTTTTTAAATTTTTATATAAATTTAATAAAAAATTTTTAAATTTTAATATATTTTTTTTAAATTTTAATTTAATTTTTAAAATTTTTAAAATAATAATAATATTAAAAAATAAATTAAACTCATCTCATCTTTCAATTAAAATTGGGTCTTAGAGTGGTTAAGGAATGTAATCCGAATTTGTCTCAAATGAAGGGATTTTTGTTTTTGATTTTTTTAATAATTTTTTTGGTGGTTTTAAATCATTTTAAAAAAAAAATCAGAATTTTTTTTTAATCATTATGTAAAAAAAAAAAAAAAAATTGAATTCAGTACATTTATCCTCGAAAAAAAAAAGCATTTATGAATGAATAATTAAGATTGACTAATTGGTGGGTTAAAATTAAATGGCACCAACCATAAAGGAGTGGACTTGAGCTCTTCTTCCAATGGTCAACAAGTTCCGCTTAAAAATAAGTACCCGCTTTCATACCCACAATTCTGGTACTCATTCATGTCCACCCAGCCTCCACTTTCTTTTTCGTGCTACAAGTGCGTGTTGGTCTTAGTCAGATTGCATCGACGTCCTTGTCATTGACTGCATCTGCATGCTGCACCATGAATGCTTCATTGCACGTAATGTTATGGCAGATTGAACGAATATGGCCTTTTTTTGGTATATTCCTTCCTTCAACTATTTCTTAATATGCATGCTCATGACTTCAGAAGATTACATCTTTTTTTTTTTATATAAAGATGATGGTTAATAATTATCAAAATCAATGGCTGGCAAATGTCCTCATGAATTTCATGATCGTCAAGCGTGGAAGATAGCACCATTAAATTTATTTGAAAGAAGATTAATATTTTGTCATTTTAACCAACAGAGTTTTTTATTATTTCTTGGCGTGACATCAAATTAATATAAATAATTTTAACTATCTGACGTCACATTAGAAAATGTTGAGATAATGAATAGTATTTATTTTTTTTTCTTAACTCTGAACCTTCAGTTCTCTTCACTCCCATTGGCAATAACAAAAGAAATTATTTACTTGACCAGAAAATAGCTAGATAAGTGCGGAAATAAATTAGTTCATTTAGATAACAGTAAAGATTTGTAGATGCCCAGTTAAATCATTTTATTTTGAGAGAAAATTAAGAAGCAGGATGCTTTGCAGATGATGACAGCTCCAACAAGGCCAGCAGTCACCACTAAGAAGTAAGAATAATTTTGGTCGGGTAGAGGATGTGTTTGGCATCATAAAAATGCTTTGGCTTGTTCTTAAGTTCTCTGCTTCTTACAAGTTCAACTTCACAATGGTTTCTGGGAGGGGTCTGATGTAGAGAGCTCGGTGTACATGTTAGATATTGCTTTTCTAAAGTATTCCTTTGCTTGAGGTCTCTTGACCTGGTGAAATACAACCAAATAGTCAAAAAGAGTCATGTTTGATCAAATCATGCAATTGTTCTCAGCTACTTCAAACTGATCACTTGCCTTAAATGTCGGAGTAAGCAGGCCGTTCTCCACGGTGAACGGTTCAAGCACCAAAGTCACAGATTTTACAAATTCAAAACCTCTCAGCTGCAAATAAATTTGTAAAGTCATCGATAAAACTTCAGGCGAAATCAGATAGCCAAAGTGGCATAATACTGAGATAACTTGCCTGAGCATCTCTCCCAACAGCATCCATGTCAGCCAAGATGGAAGCCCTTGTTCTTGGATCATTGCAAAGTTCTCCAAGATCTTGATACTGCATTACACATAGCCAGAGAACCACAAATAAGAGATGCATTTGCATTTTATCTTTTTTCCAATCTTTTCTAAACTATTTTTTCCAACTCAACAGCCAGCCCCAGAACTACTTTTAAGATGGAAAAATGAGGACACATTCTGTTTTATGAACAATAAATATTTTAACGGAGAAATTACTCAATCCTTCTACTATAAGAAGAGACTGGATCTTGTTAATGAAAAAAAATTCAGCCTCGATTCATTCTCAAGGACTCTTTTCCTATATAGATCACAGACCACAATTTTCTAACCAGAGAACAATCAATCAGATGTTGTGTCTCATTGGATCTATAAGAAGTAGAACCAAGCAAGCTTACAATGCCATGCATTGGATTTCTCACTTACAAACCATGTTAGCCTACATGGCACCTTTCATGCAGATATGCAGGATAAGAGAGAAAAATCAAATTTTCACTATTTTTATTAGCATGAAGATTGTACCTTGCTGACCAAAACATTATAAAGCAATTGCACGTTTCAAAATGCAACATGAAAACAAGTCAAATTCATCAAGTTCACAAGATGAAGGTTATCTCCCTATTTTTGTAAGTGGGTAATGGTTATCATCTCTCTTTCCAGATTAAAAAGACCATTTGTGAAAACCTTAAAATTTGTGAAAACCTTAATCCCTTCAGAAGCAGCCCATGCTTTCAAAACATCTTGGTCCACACAGACAACAGCTACCAAAGAAGAATTCAGGCTATCACCTACCAAGGGCAACAAATACGCAGTTAGTGGCTCAAATAAGAGAGAGAGAGAGAGAGAGAGAGAAGCCAGATGCAAATTACAATTTTCTTACCATATACAAAGCACTGGGAAATGAATTTGCACTTTGCATATACATTCTCAATTTTCTCTGGCGCAATGTACTCTCCTTGTGCCAACTTGAAAATGTTTTTCTTCCTAAATCAATTGGCAAAATCTAGTAAGCACACATCTTCTAAAGATTAGCATTACCATGTTATCGTCACAGTTAAAATCAATATGGATTTTACTTCATATATGAGCTCAGCGAAGTGTATTTTAAAAAATTAATACAACCATCTAGTCTAGTAAAAACCTTGTGCACACTGGCTGCAGGCACTTCATATGCTTCAGCAAAGCCAATGCATGTTTTGAAGAAATAGCACAAAAAACTGAAACTAGGGAATGTGCCTTGTTCAATCAGCAAAACTCTCTCCATTGAGGTCAACAGCCAATACAAAACTATAGGTACCAGATTAAATGATGTTCTGGCGCTACATGCCAACTAAATAGCCGTTTAGAAAAATTCTACCAACCACTCATATAATGACAAAGAACGATTCTTGTGGACCAGAAATATTTAACTCAGATTTGACAATATCAAGTCATCACAAACTCTTAGCATGCAATCACTTGCTGATTTTTTTTTTTTAGTTTTTATAATTACACTTGCTGAATGTTAAAGGACTGAAGAGACCAATTTCTTTCTTACACGTGTTAAGAGTACGACACAATAGCCCCCCCCCCCCCACCACCCAACTTGAAGAGAAAGAGCTCTGCATCTAGAGAACAAAAAATATATATACTTGAGGGGAAGTTTCATCAACTTCAAAAGGCATATGTTCTTAGGAAGATGCCAACTGCGTATATCAAGCATATCACACACTAAAAAGTATATACTAAAACCATCACAATTAGGAAGATGAAAAACATGGCATAGTTTATCTAATCCTGACTTGAGTAAAGCCAAATATTGAGGATGGCATGATCTTACCTATCAATAATTTTTAATCGGCCACCAGGTAACCACAGCCCTATGTCTCCAGTATGAAGCCATCCATCTTCATCAATCACTTCTTTCCTATGCAATTTGAATAAATCATTTGATGCATTGGTATTTGATGGATGTAATAATTCCCAAAAGAGCCAGTAATTACAAAGGTTTCATACGTCTGCACTTCATCTTTGTAATAACATTGGAAAACAATAGGACCCCTAACGCAGATTTCACCACGGGGATATGGCTTATCATCAGATGTGTAGTTCATTTCTGGGACATCCACAAGCTTTAGTTCTGAAACAGGCAAGGTGAAATAGTATCTTAGATTCTTTGCCCAAAGTAATAGCAAGACATGACAAAAGACAAAAAGGAAATCCCGAGTCAAGAGGCCCCGGTTTTTCGAGAGGGCTTGGTAGTCTTAAGAATGCTTTGGGTGAGGGGTTATCTTAATATAGAAGACTAATAAAGCAGTAAAACCTTCAATATCCACTAGGTATATATATTATACGTAATCACTGCTCACATCCTTGCAAGGTTTTTAGTTGGCTTTACATTTTTACAACTTAAAAATTTGAATAGTTCAATCTTCTGCATATACATTCTGTGACTCTGTGTTCTAAAATGACATCCTCAAAAGATCTCTAACCTGCTGTGTTGAATTCTAATGCCTTACTTGCCTAGTGTGCTACACAGATCATTTGAATTTGCTGAAATTGAAATGACTAGTAGCAAAGAAGGTTAGGAAGATATACCAAGAAACATACATACATATATATATATATATAGAGAGAGAGAGAGAGAGAGAGCTGATATGCCCTAAAAACATCCAGAGACCCACATACACACACACACACACACACACACAGACCAAAAACAGATTGTATACACTTCAGAACCAGTAACTGAACTTGTTTTAAATAATTAACCTCTCTTGTCTACATAACTCTGATCACCACCAGCTGGTATGATCAAATGCAGTTAAAAAAGTCAGCCTGGCTTGAACAATTGAACCTACGATGAGAAAAAGCCAAGACCAAACCCAACCAGCAATAATAGTAAGCTTAATGTTGCACAAGTCTTAAGCCAAAACCTTCTGTGAGTAAATATAGACGTGCTATCTAACAACAAGCATATTCTCATGAAGCCCTCAATTATGCATGCTTATGCATCCACTTTTGTACTGCTTATCAAATGACTGGCTATTTATGATGCAAAAAAAGGTAGGTACATCCTATGCTGAAGGATAAGAAATTTCAAATTATGTGAAACTCACGTCATAACTTACCACAGGCCGGATTAGGGGCGCCAACATGGCCAGATAGACTGTCACCCTCCTCAATGGCACTTATGACGCAAGAAGTTTCAGTCATGCCATATCCTTCAGTTACTTGACAACCAAAGCAGCTGCAATGTAAAATATAATATTGAGCCTCAATTTATTTATTTTTTGTGGAACGCAAAAAACAAAAATGCACTTGGTATACAAACACCATTAAAAAACTTACATCTTTAAAAATTCCATGATATCAGGAGACAAGGGTGAGGCACCTGATACCATAAAACGAACTTGCCCTCCAAGCTTTTCCCTGATCTTATTGAATACCAACTTGTCCCACATGCGAGAAGGGTTCTTTCCTGAAAAAAAGAGATGTCACCATCATTAGATGCCAATAGGGTAACAATTTCTGTGAAAAAATGGCAAAGAAACAAATGACCAGGTTCATCCTCTGTGGCTATCACCAAGGCACTCATGAAAGAACAATGCAGCTTTAAAGTTTGTTTATTGTAGAGAACGTTTTAATAGATTTGAAAAACTCCTATGTCATTAGATATTACTGTAATGTTTGCTTCCTGAGTGAAAATCAATGTTCTAGCGGATGACCTTAACAGAGATTCTATTATGTGTTGTGTCTACATGGTGGCAGCTAAAATTTGTTTCAGAGAAAATTGTAGGATAAAGAAGTTATATGAGATTGGGGAATGCCAACACATTGTAGATCTAGTTCAATGCAAGCTGAAAAAGTCAACAAAGGTTTTTTGTTTTTTTTTTTATAAGTAAAGTTGAGAAAGGAATTCAATTTGCCAAACAAAAAAGAACTACAAAGTCTGAAAACAGAAATGAATCTTATGCTACAAAGATACATAAGTCTAATTGGTAATATACTTTACCACTCAATATTGCTTGCTTCTTAGCATTGTATGCCGCATTAAATAGCCTCTGTTGTAGCCCACTGGATGTCTTTACAGCATTTGTAATACTGCACATCAAAGCATCCAACTGAATGAGTGAGAAAGTGTGTTACAGATTGCAAAAGACAAATTTCCAAAGCAACAGGAATCAATTTTACCCAGCATAAACTCTGTTATACAGCCTAGGGACACTGCAGAAGATAGTTGGTCTTAGAGCAGCCATATCATCCATCAATTTCATATTATCCTGCATACAGCAGTTACAAACAACAGGAGTGGGGAGAAAAGGTTAAGGCCAGTCTCAGAAAAGTTAGGAAAATCAGTTTTATATCTAGAACGAATATTATCAAAAGGTCAGCCTGCAGTTTACTTGAATGGATTGGCTCCTAACCTCAATTTGGATGATGATTTATGTTTAAACACTAAAATTTCTCAGTATGGTAGCCAAAATTGCATAATTTTGTCCAATTAAAAGTTGATGACTACAACAAAAAGTAACAAACAAAATTGACACTTGAAACCACTGCAAGTAGACAACAGTTCACAAAATCATAATGCACTACTCTTAAAACAAAGGTGTATATATTTGCTCAGAACCTATAATTGTTTGGGTAGCATATTACATTTAAAGCAGCAAATATTACATTGCAATGAATATTTCAACTCCTTTAGCAAGAATAGGGACTTGAAGATTCAAATCATCTTGAGAAGAAAAAACACCTGCCTCTGCATTTAATATACCTTTTGTCTGTACCTATTTACATAGGTATACATATTCATGTATGTGCATACTTGTTTATGTACCATATGTATCTATGTATATCTCAGAAAAAGAAAGGATGAATTCGTACCCCCTGATAGAATCCAACAGCAACTCCATGATAGGTCATCGAGACTAGGTTTACTCGTTCATATATGTGCGCCAAAGGAAGATATGATATGTGACTGGAATTATAAAAGTTAGTTTCACGCTAAGTAGCTCATTGAAATTCTCATAATAGAATATGGACTATATCAATAGACAAAACCAGCAGTACTCACACATCTGATGGGTAGAATTTGGCACAAAGGGAGGTCCCGGCAACATTTGCAATCAAGTTTCCATGCGTCAAAACAGCTCCCTGTCAAGAATTCATACAAGGAAGAAAGGACTGGGTGGTTAGACAGCACTCCATTAACAAATCATGTCTACAATCACTCAATAGGCCAGAAAGCTGAAAATGTTACACTAAGTTATACCTTTGGGGTCCCAGTTGTACCACTTGTGTAGCAAATGGTAGCAACATCATCAGGTTTTGGAGGGCAAAAAGGTTGAAGATTACTGTGGCCCTAAAAAGAAAGCATTCACGTAATTAGAAACAAATATATTTATCTACCAATCAAAGGAAGTCCATGAACAAAGACCCATAAAAAATACCAATAGAGTCACGTTATCTTGTGAAATATACATGCATTTAAGCAACAGGACCTCAATAAGTATTTTAATGACCATGTCACAATAAGGGAGAGAAAAGCAACTTGTTTATTACGTTTACGAGAGGATAAAGCCTCAGCTACGAAATAGACGCTGTAAATTCTGCTATATGTTTGAATAGCAAAGGTGGTGGGCATTTATATTGTCTCTCCACAATGTAGCCGTGAGAATATGGGCCACATGACAATATATTTGTGCACATCTATGAATCTTTTTATGTGTACATGCATTAGTGTGCACATAAATTAACAGAGAAAATAGCAAACACAAGAAACAAAGGGCGTGATCTCGAGAATAAGATAAGATCAATTCAAAGATCTAGTATTTTATAAACAAGATATGCCTGATCCCATGAGTTCCCTAATGTGACCTATGACTACATTGACAGATTATAAAATAAACCCTCGCCAGAAAGATGAACGTAGAGAGAGAGGGAAAAAAAAAAGGAGCAGGCTAAATAACACATGTTTGAAAGTACTCAAATAGCTAAGAGTCCAATGAGAAGTTAGGCCTAAACCTTTAAGATTTTGTTTATAGGGAAGGGTATATGATTACCTGACTAAGAAGTTCTGAATACGTCACAACCTCTACTCCTGTTGATGATGGAAGCTTTGGAATTCGATCATTTATCCCTCCAACGACCTACGTAGTTGAGTAAGCAGATGAAATTACTAGCAAGAAAAAAGATCGGAATGGAATCAGGGGCACGAGGTGTACATGCGTACCACAATTAAGCGGATTGTTGGAATATCTAACAAGAAGCCCAACAACTGCAAAATCCAAGTGACAAAATAAGAATTTTTTTTTTTTTATTTTGATAAGTAAAAGTTTTATTAATCAAATAAGAAGGCTTAAGCCAGTTACATCAAAAGAAGTGACAAAATAAGAAATAATGCAGAAGCAAGATGAGAATCATAAACCACATAAAGCTAAGAGATAGGTAGCCCCAACAAACAAAGAATTTGTCTACAAACAAAGCAAACTACATGAAATGATTTTTGTTTGGTACCCGATATGAGTAGTTCTAACACAAAATGGAACATGTTAAGAAGAGGGCTCCTGCATGTACAGGGGAAAAAAACACACACACACACATCTAATAGGTTGATTGGCTAAATTTGTCATGCTCACCCCAGAATGGAGCAAGTGCTGTAAGACTGTATATGGTCAACAAAATTTGTGGAGTCCAAATAGGGTTGGGCCGGTTGACTCCTCTCAGAAATGTATCTTGACATATGCTCAGCACCAATATATAGCAGGCCATAGGGAACATATTCTAAAATCACATTTAAAGGGGGATTTAATCATCTAGACTTGGCTCATGAACCAATTGAAGATTGCATTTCAATTCTTAAACAGGTATGGCTGAAGTTAAGTAAACTTTGACCAGTCCATGTTGAGATAGTTTATACAGAAATTTCATTTGTGTGACAAACTAGATGTGATAATGTGGAACATGTAGATATTTTCTATGGGCTAAAATTAAAAAATCAGGCAGCTCATAGTAAGAGGGACAAAGGCACTCTTAACTAGAAGACAGAATTAGGCTGCATTTAGGTGCTAAGGTGATCTCAGATCGTCTTAGTTGATCTATGAATAGTAGTGTTTCGTAGGTCCCATTGAAAAGTGTTTGAACGTATGAAGCAGGTTAAGATATGTGTTTGAATGTATGTAGTAGATTGAGATATATTTAACTTTTTATGGGAAGTTGAAAAAACAGTGGGTCCCATCAATGATTAGTTTGAGATAGGTTGAAACGGGTTTGACACCCACACAAGCCTAGTGAAGTCAGGCTAAAAAAAGTTAAAAATGCGTAAGGGATTACATTTAAGTTGAATAGGCAGAATGGCAGTAGGCCATAAAGGAGATGGAAATAAACAGAATGTACTTGAAATTGAACAATTTATTGAGTTGGATTGAGCAGAGTTTTCCATTGTTCAAGAACCAATAATATGTCTCTCCTCTGAGTTTCTTACGAATACTCAGAAAGGGGAAAAAGTTCTCCTCCTATCAACTACACTTCTCAGATCTCAATTTACATAGATTTACAGCCTTTGCTCCAGAGTTAGCAAAATAACATCTGATAGAATCTAATCAGTATAGCCTTCACCCTGATTACATTTTGGTCAAGAATCCACAAGCCAACTGCTGATCCTATCCACAATATGCAAACTCATCATTGTTTTTATTAAGGTTGTCATTTCAAATTTTACATTTGTATAATAATATAGATTAAAAGAAACTTCTTTTGTTAGCCACAGCTGAGCAGAATCTAGCTTAAACTCACAGTATTTAAGATTTGAGGCACACAAAATATAACTTGTAGAGCAGCATGATTTACAATGTACTTGACTGCATCTGGACCTGAAAAGTATACAATAATTTTTATTTTTATCAGTGACAATAATCTACAATAACGTCAGCAGCTGCAAAACTAGGCAAGACGGCGTGTAACAAACCAAGAGTGTCATATAAAGGAACCGATATGAAAGAATATGCAGAGCAAGCGTGATCAACAATGAGCCATTCAGGTCTGTTGATGAAGTACATCCCAATGCAAGATCCCTGTAAAATAAAGCAACAGTAGTTACAGACTGCAAGAAAATAAAAAGAACATTGACTATCAACAATGAACCAAATTAAAATATAAACGTCAACCGATAAAAAACATCTTCAAATATAAAACTAATTTTTCAGGCGTTCACCTTAGGTATCCCATGATAAATTAAGCCAGAACCTATAGCAGACCGAGCAGTACCTGCTTCTCCATATGTCATCCATTTGTACCTTGACGGGTGAAAAGTAATGCAAATGAATGAGGAAACAATATATCAAAAGTTTAGAGCATAGATTACATACCAAGAAAAGAAAAATATACATACTCTCCAATCGTGCCGTCAACCCGAATCCGTGTTCCCAGATATTTGTAATCTCGAAAAGTGTCAACTGAGCGCCTATGTTTACAAAAAGGAAACCTTCCAGTTTATACACATGATACAAATAAGTCGTGCTAGTTGAAAGTAGAAGAACTAAGGCTGTGTTTGTTTAACCTACACTCAAGAAAAAAAATAATAAGAACCAGTTTTTTGTTGAAGGGAATATTTTTCTATAAGAACCGAGACTTTTAGGTAACAAATATGTCTATTAGATATTTTACGAAGAAAGTTTTTGGTAATAAAATCGACCTATGCATTAAGTCTTATCTATTTCAATCGAATTTATTCAAACTGGAAAAAGAAGACTTCGGTTGACATATAGAAGGGGAAAAGATGTTAAATAATGGAAACATTTTCAGGAAACAGAAGCAGCCTAAAGAGTAATTCAGCAAGAACTCATTGGGGATGCTCACACAAAGTTATCGTGAAGTGTGCCAATTTCAGGATGATCATGGAATCTACTCACAAGCTCCAAAGGAGAACGTACAGATCTGTCACAGCAGAAAAAGAAATGGCAAATGATTATGGAGGCAGTATGGGCAAATGGCAATCTAGTGCAACTAATGAACTTTGATTATGGGGCGCTATAGGGTAAGGATAATGTTATATACAGCTCAGAAGTGTGCAGTCCCCACGTACTCCCTTGGGAAAAAGGTTGAGGCCACCATTAAAGAAATAATTTTTTCATGTGGGTCCCAAGTTTACCAATATTTTTCAAATGGAGTACGCATAGACAGCACACACCAGAATTGAAAATATCATTTCTATATAGGGCAAATACAAGAGTGGAAAATTCCTACCTGTATACATTCCACTTCCCTGACTGCAATTTCTCGGGAAGCACAACACTGTAACCCTGCTCTGTTCAGGATTAATGCCAGCATTGGCTATATCAGTAATGAATTCATACACATATAAAACAGAGACATTACTTTAAAAAAACATACATAACAAAAATAGTTGAACAGGGAAATTACTATAAACTGGATTGCCATTTATATGTCCAAAACTAAACAATTAGCAACAGACCAGAAGGAACAAAATTGGGGCATACTTTTGATGGAATGGCTACACCAGCAACCTTTTTAATTAGATAAATTGAGGTAATTAGTAATTTTACGGTCACAGATGTTTAGGATCCTGTAAATTCTATTTTTGTTGAGTTAAGTTTAACAGAGATTTTTATCTCATTGAATTAGTCTCCAGCATCCAATTCTAGAATTGATAACTCTTCCAATCAATGAACTTTGATTAAACAGGAATTCTTGCAGGTTACAGACCATTTCATTAGTAAGGTGAAAGTGTGAGACTCCTACCAGAACTAGATTATGAGGTTTTCTATTTCTTTCTACTTTTCATTCCCATAAAAAAGCTACAGGGAAACCCACCTATCTTCTCCTCACCCACAACCAGCCTCTTTGAAAGAGAACAGGCTGCTAGTATGTGAATAGGAATGAAAGATAAGACATTCAAGTAGAGGCAGTACAGCAGGGTGGAGGATGATCCCCTTGTGTTTATTTTGGTGCCTATGGTTGGAGAGAAAGGGAGATGTTTTGAATATTGTGAATGTTCTATGGGGGAACTTAGGGAGTTTTTCTTGCTATATCTAATCGAGGAATTAAGTACTAGAGAAGAAAGAGTCCTCATTTCTTCTCCCACTCAGGATCTCCATCTCTTGTTCAACAATCTATTTGCTAAAATATATTCTGATCTACAAGTTCTTTAGTAGAATTTATCAAATCATATGGAATATATAGATTGCATCTTTCCCTTACAATATTCTTTAGACTTTATCCTTGAAAAATACTTTTAACTACTCATGATCGGGAAATGGGAGAAAGAGAGACCAAAACCCTTTTTGTTTTTATTTCTTATTTCTGAAACTAAGAGTACAGACACTTCGTCAGAAGTTTTTGACAGAGCTTTACATCTAATGGCCCTAACCAATCCGGAAACGTGTCTGGGGCTCCTAAAAGCATGTAGCCAAAACATGAGACTCATACCCTCTAGTCTAAAAGCAACTGCAGTTAAACCTTTTGCATATGAGTGCTGCTACAGGGAAGCCCCCTGTAGAAGCACAAAATGCACGAATTTAAATAAAACGGTGCGAATTGTGTCTCTATCTATTTGCCTATGGGACTGCAAGACATAACAGTGATCAAATTGCCTATGGGCAGCACTGCTCCAACGCCCAGCAGCAACAAAGTGCAGGTAAACTGCACATGTGAACCCAACCAAACGGGGAAAAGAAAAAGAGGAATTAAAATAATAAAATATAAATATAAAAGAAATCATGAGGAATTAGAATTACATGAAAGGAACCATCATAAGGAAGAGAAGGAGAAAGAAATTAGTCTCAAAACTGTCATATAAAAATGAATTCTTCAAAGTATCTACATAATTAATAACTTACAAGCTTATTTATCAATACACCGAACATATTATTGGAGAGCTAGATTTGATCAGCCTCATCAACTAGCACGAAAAAATGTTTTTTATTTTTATTTTAATTGTTCCAAGTCTTATGATAAGTTGTATGAGTTAGCGCTTTCGAATATTATTAAAGTGGGGGACTTTTGTAGATATCACTGAAAGCTAGTCCATAATCACTGTTCTAATTCATTTCTCTCAAAACTCTTGCAGAATTCCTTTAAAACATGTCTTAATGATTAAAGACTATAAAGGCTAAATTAGCTATATATAGAGCCTTAGCACCGAACTAATGTGAAAAATTGCCGTGCACCGATAACTAATGTCCATAAAAATTCATGTTTAGACGTCTGCAGCATGTAGACATCTCGGATTATGTTTAAACGAAAAATAAATAAATTCATGTTTAGTATGCTTAATGTTGAGGAGCAAGAGGGGTGTATTTTGCAGGAAGGGGGAGCATCTGGATTCTGTACAAAAAAGAAAAGAGTTTTGTTAAAATGTGGTGGGCTTTTTAAAAGAGGGTAAAAAAGTGATCTTACATATATAAGTAGGTGTGCAGTGGATGTGCAAGAAGGGGGGGTTTCCCTCTAGAATTTTTCTTTGCATATATCTCGCATTCTCACACTAACAATTACCCTTCGCTGATATTTCATTGGTCTCAGAATTTTGCTAGAATGATTATGATCTCCGTGGTCATTTTTTTTTTTTTTTTACCAAACAATTTTTCAACGTTTGGGAATAAGAAACTTCTGAAATTTTCTCAAAATTGTTTCCCACTTAACCCAAACATCTTTTAGAAACTAGTCCTAGGATTATGGCAGAAATCCCTCTGAAAGTGCCTCTTCGACCTCGTCAAACAAGTCCAAAAGAAACCCAAAACTTCCACTTAAGGTCACCTGGGTTCCTAAATCAAAGAATTGGAACGAACCAAAGGGTTTGCCCATCGTTATCAACCATTTCGATCACTGCTCACCTACAAACAGACATTTGGGTGTCCCGATTTGGACCCTTTCCTTTCCAGATTCCACGACAGAAAAAGGAACTAGCGGCCAGTCCGATAAAAACTACCTTCGTGGAATCAATAATTGAGAATGTTGGCAGCTCAAACAAAAGATACCAATCATTGTTTAAAAAGACCTATATACGTACCAAAATTTCCGCATTTCGGTGGAGTACCAAAAATTCTCATTTCATTATAAATTTATAAGCATCCATAAAGTGTCATTTACCAAGGAAAGTACCAAAAGGCAAAAGCTACTATATCATTAAATCGATCAACATGTACTTTACAGTACACCTACTTCTGCAATATATTATTGCGCCTTCCCCACCACCGCACCTCCTTTTTAAAAATAAAAAATAAAAAATTCAACGTAAAAGCGACCAGCTAATCTAAACAAATATTTCAAACACGAATAGAGAAAGGAAAATTGCTTGGCTCACAGGTCCATTTATACTGTTAATGTGAGGGTCCGCAGGTAGTAGAACTTATAGAGAGAGAGTACCCATAACGAACTCTGCAGCGGTGGGATTAGGAAGGACCTGGGGGTGAGACTCGCCATCAGCAACAAGGTGGCCGTGAATGGATTTGAGACGACGCTGAGCTGTGGTGGAATCCATGGCAGTTTGTTTCGTTTGTTTTTCTCCTCTACGTGAAGGACGAATATTTCTTTCGCTGGGTACTCAAAAGTGCTGCACTTTCTATTTGGTTCTCGGGGAAGAACAAAATGGTTGATAGGGATGGGCAGGTACGCTTCTCGAGGCACGTAACGATGATGTTACTGACGGTATTATGATTAATTACGTTCAGAAAAATGATGGAAGGCAACCCAGCAGCCGACAACTCTCTCATATAAACCGTGCATAATCTGCTTCTAGAATTACTCTTACATTCATATTTAAAAAAATTTAAATTGAAAATGATAAAAACAGTCCAACAGTCTGTCAGCTGAGTTGGCAGGTGCTGCCAGGCTGTCTCCAGACTCGGTACAATTCTTTGTAGATATATAAAAGAAGGACAATATTGAAAAGTAGTCATATTAGAGTACTTCTTCTTATATAAATTATATAAATAGTATTATACATTGTTTATAATATTGTTTATGTGAGTATAATTATTTTTATAATTTTATA
Organism: Platycarya strobilacea; assembly: GCA_036898215.1. Classification (NCBI taxonomy): domain Eukaryota; kingdom Viridiplantae; phylum Streptophyta; class Magnoliopsida; order Fagales; family Juglandaceae; genus Platycarya; species Platycarya strobilacea. Next base: position 39,452,763 of record CM072545.1, on the reverse strand, counting down.
CGTATTTAAGTTTTTGTATTTTTTATTATATTTTTAAATATTTTTTTAATATTTTTAATTAATAAGAAAAAATAAAAAAATATATAATTTTTTTAATATTTATCTTTTTAATCATTAATTAAATTTAAAAATCAAATTAAAAAAATTATAAATAAATAATACAAGTATCATTTCCCTATATTTTATCTAAAAAGGTATTGATTATGCTGCGTGTTTTGTCAGAATTGGAATTTGAAACTCGGTCCTGTGATTCGCTTTTTTGGCAGCCGGCGAAAAACCGGCAGCCATTGCTACATTTTTTTTTTTTTCCGCGGGGTCTAATATTCGTTTTTCATTTTATGCAAATAAATTTTAATTACAGAAGGCTGAAACTGATTTTTGTTTCATTTTATAGATCTTAACGGTCGAACAAGCCTGAAACTGATTGAAACTTACGTGGGAACTTGTCTTCTTCTTCACCATATATTAATTAATTAACGTGACTGCATAATATACGTCCAAATTAGAGTAATTTTATATGTTATATTATTATTTTATTTTTATTCAACTATATAATATGTGAAGTATTTATTATTATTAAATAATAATAAATTATTTAATGATTGATAAATATATAATATCTTATATAGTAGAGTAAAAATGAAATTGTGTGTGGTGTATAAAAAATTTTGTATTAAAAATGTTGACGAGAAATCTGAAAATGGGACCGAATTCCAGTTATTTTTCAGTTTTGACTCACTTTTTGAAAACTTGTTTTTTTAACAAGTTATACAAATTATCTTTTATTCATATAAAATACGACATAAATAATTAACTAAACTCTAATGGGTCATCCATTCGGTCAGAATTTATACCAATAAACAAGATTTTATTGATGAATATGCAAATGCCATGTAGCCGGATCATATAAAGTACAACATATAGGAGTGACGTCCATTCTGTCGCATTTCTTAATCAAAATAACATTTTCTTCATTTCAAAAAATTAAAAACAATATATAATGAATTATTAAGAGTAGTTTTCACCTCTTTTAATTATTTTGTAAATGATTTAATCATTATTATTTTAAATTTTATATAGTAACTTGCATAATAATTTAATACTTATAAATATGAGTTCTATTCGTTCCGAAATTTATAATAAAATATATAGAACGAAAAAAATTTCAGTTCTCGAAACTTTTTAAAAGTTTCTTTTATATTTTTCTTTTGTAATAGTAGTAGTGTCATTTTTAGTTTTATAATACGTTATCAGCATGAGATTCTACCGATACTGAAATTAGTAGTCTTCTACTTCAAGTAAGTTTTTCAATATATTATTTGTAATCCTCGAGATAAATATTAAAGGTAATATTGCTGAATATTACTTGATAAAATTCTACTTTTATTTTCATGATTATGTGAATATATTTCTTAAATCTACATATTTATTTTTATGATTTATATATATAATGTCAAATATTGAGATTTATTACTATTGACATTTCTGAAAGTTTTTTATCCAGGATCCTTAATAAGATCCATTTGGATATGATGATGAACTTAGGAGATACAATCATAAAAGAAAATCATATGTCCCTAAATGACCGTGTTGTGTATCTCATGGTAAAAAATCACCTTACTCTGTAAAATGAATTAAGAGAGAGATATGAGCACCAGAAGATGTAATCCTCTCAAAAGATCATTATAACTTATTACACCTAAAGTTGCAAGATTTTAAGAGTGATATTGAAAATTCTGCACTCTTTAAAATCAGCTCAATATTAAAATTATGTAGTATGAAAGTCACTGATGATGATATTTAAAAGAAGACATATATTATTTTTCATACCTCGAATGTGCTCCTACAGTAGCAATATTGAGAGCGAAAGTTCAACTAATATTTTGAACTTTTATTTTGTCTTCTAGTGATTGAGATGGTAAATTATAAGTTTTAAAATTCTAACCAATCATTTTTGGTATAATGGTAGTACTTCCCTCCTATCATTTTTGAACGTTGACTTCTCTCGAAATCCAGTTTGGATAAACATCTCTACACGAAAACTCTCTCTACTTCAGTGATCAAAGATTGAAATCAAATTCCTAATTCAATTTCCCCAACACTTTCGTATAAGCTCTATCTCAAATTTGAATTTTTTTCTCGATTCTCAAACTCTTTGTTTGTAGTTTCTTCGAATATACAAGCATACTCCGAAAATAAAATTTCAAACTAATTCGATCAAAATTCAAACTTGATCTCCAAAACTTCCACGTAATCTATTCCCTTTCACCTGTAAATTACCCACGAAAATACTAGAATTGAACACACCAAAATACCCACTGTGCAAGCCAAAACCCGTTTTCCCAACTACCGCCGACGTCCTCAAAGACGTCAGACCACCTTCCAGCCGCCATAGAACTCCCCCAATCAAGCGGCAGTCAACAACCCATGCATCTTCTGATGAGTTTCCAACTAGATATCTCCCCTTCTCTCTGTTTTGGTTTTCAGCTCCAATTTCACTGAAACCTTTTTTATCTCTTCAATCATGCCACCTTCTCCAATCATTAGCCTCGCCGTGATCTCAGATTGGTTACCCGGAGTCGCCGCACCTCGGTTCCTCTCTTGGTAAGCATCACTCAAAACCCCAATTTTCTCCCCTGTATTTCTATTTTCGTAAGCCCATGTCCTCACGATTTCTTCTATGTTTATTTCAGCCCTGATATTTCTCTATGAGTCTCGCTTCATTCTTTCGATTTTAGCCTCACTCAATTGTATATAATTACATAAAATACCCTCTTGCCTTGTTGTCGAATGTGTAGATCTTCTTTTATGTTGAAAGGTTTTAAATATATTTTTAGCCTTTTATTAAAGTATTCTACAATATGATTTTAAGTATTTAAAAATGTTACGACCCATTTATCTAGTAAATTAGTGACGATTAGTATCTCGTATAGGTTACGAGCTACGCGTGAAACCAGGACGCATTGCTAAGAGATAAGTAACATGATCATATGTTTCACACATGTACGGTAACAATATGTTTTTATAAAAATATTATGTATGTATAGCCATCATGTGAAAGCCTTTTTTATGTACCCCAATCATAAAAATTTATGAAAGGTCATACATGATTTACGAAAAAGTTTATGCATTAAAATATTTATAAAATGTCATGATTTTATGTCTCAAAATCATTTATGGAAAAAGTTATGATTTTATGTGAGAATGCATAAAATTATTTATGAAAGATCGAGAATTCATATGAGGAAGCATGCATCATGACATGTTATGAAAAGCATGTAATTTTTTTTAAATCTATTATATGAATGATAAGATATATTATGTATGATGTGAAGTCGGTACCTATGTATGGGCATATTGAATTGCCAGGTCGTACATGCTGGTAGTACACATAGTATGAATTCCTTATGTATCAATTCTACAACTCGCAGCCATGGACAGAATCAGAATCTTTTTAGATTCCCTAACCCTAACTAGCGGGGGTCAACAATAAGTAACAACCTTGATATGATATGATATAATAAGATAAGATTATGAAAAACTCATGTTTTCAGTATTTATAAAAAGATTATGTTCATGTTATTATGTATGTATCTATAAGTATGCATGAAAATCGATAATTATTATTTTTACCATATGATGTATTGTTTATTAAATATTCGACTCATTTTATTTTTATTTCTATATTTTCTTTTAAACCATCCAAAGTAATAAGTATGTACAACTGATAAGATTTGACTTAGGAAGGCGATGTAGAGGCCTAGATAGAGTATTAGTTTTTTTTTTTTTTTTGAATTACAATGAATAAAATATTTTGTAAATATGTGAGATTTTAATTTTTAAACAAATACTTCCACTGACTCTTTTTAATTTTTTTTTTATAAAAATTGTTTCATTCATTATAAAACGATCATATCTAGTGCGTTTTGCAAAGAAAAATTTTAGTAGTATATTGGCTCCCTAAAATATTTTTAAAATGTTATATTTAAGAGCGGGGTATTACAGAGTTGGTCAGACAAGTAAGAGGAATGGTGATCGTGCCTCTTACGGCATGGAGGCACACGAAAAGAGGAATAAGATAAAAAGGGACAACGACTTCTTCAAGTTGGTGAAAGGAGCTCCAACGAGAACATATTCTCCATCAAGTAGATTTTTGACTTTCATTGTACAATGAGAAATGAGATAGTACTATGAAAGACTGTAAATTACTCTTGTTATGGTGGATTTTTCCTTTTAAATGCCCGTAGATATAAGTATTATGTTGAACCACATAAAATTTATGTCTCAATCTTTTACTTTCTCTGTATTTGTTTTCTTTACACTGTTATGGATGTATGCGATAACATTGTATGGCCGCACCAAACTATGGATAAGGGCTCGAAACTATATCGATTGAGACTTGAATCGTCATACCAAGACGAAAATGACTCATTATTTATTTTAGCCTATTGGAAGCATTTTTCTAAACCAACAGTTGGTATCTTCTGTGGAATTTGATGTACTTTCTACACCAAAGGTGGGAGAATAAGGATTTTCATCTGTGCTAAATAATCATTGAGCGAACAGAAGAAATCCTCCTAGATAAGTGTTCTTGAAAATCCGACTTTTATTTGTATGAAAAATAATGTCATCAATGTGTACGTCCACGAAGTCAAACTCTCAGGCCACTTGAGCTATACGTGCACATTGGCCAGCACAGTTCAAGTGCACAAGCACAAATAGGAAGGTAAGCACTGTATACTTTAGTGCACGGTACCCATGCACGCCAAACTTACATTGTATACACACACAAATATGAAGGCAAGCACTTAACTGCACAATGGGGTGTAGGTGCACGACAACGTGCACTTAGTGGCTCGCAGAAAAGCCCAGTTGACCTGTTAGCGGTCACCACATGGATAGCGTACCTGTGTGCACCTCTTCGTACACACAGGACAATAGCATGACCAACAGTGGAATGACCAGGAGAGGGTGTCGGACCTCTGACTGCCATCCTATGGTCTCTAGTGTTGTCTGTCTCCGCTAATGGGGCCCTCGACAACCATGGAAAACATGCAGTGGCCAACAACCACACACCTAGTGCACGTTCTCGTGCACCCAAAGACTCGTGGTATCCTAATGTGACTCCAGTTGGCCTCCAACAGTCACCACATGGACCGTCGGCTATTTCTAGCTCCGCCACAATGGCCCCGTTCACTAGGGTCGTGAATAATGCACCTCGTGTGTATGCATTTTGCCATGCACACAGGACAATATCTCGACTCAACTGTAGCGCAACCAAGGGACAAAGTTGACAGCCACCTTGTTGTCCACCGGCATCTTCCATATCCGCCAGTGTGGTCCCTAAACACCACTATGCAAGTGAGATCCCTGACCACTACTTCCCCACGACAACACGATGAGTTTCTTGGCCACCCAATGGGCATATCCCCACGGTCAGGCGTATTCCGACGACCCATAATTGACACTCGTCCACTGGCCTCTCAATGGCTTCCACACATGTCCCGATTGTTTGGGTCCCTCTTCTTCAGTTGTCCATGGTAAGGATCTTTCTAAAAGCAACAGTACACACAACGAAAACTACTTTGGAAGAAACTCGGGACCTCCAAATACTCTTTTAAGGGAAGGGAGAATTATCCTTTTAGTCTGTAGTTAGGATTTTGTAGTAGGCCTTAACAATACATTTTTTCTGATCATTGTACCGCCACTTCAATATGTCCCTCTGTGTTGAAGGCCTTCCCATGGAGTATAACAAACTAAACAAAGCTAAGACGATGGATAATTCACAATCATGGGAATCTCTATTAAATAAGATGTTCTAATGATAAGAGTTATGTGAAATAATCTGCAAGTCTGCCACCGAAGCCTTCACGTTACATACAATACGATAGAGAGTTGGGAATACCCTTTCCAAGGCATGCTCACCACACCACACATCCCATCAAAAGCTAGCTCTAGTATCCTCTCCAACAAAAAACTGGACATGTTTCTCAAAACAAGGATAACTCCTCCGTATAGAATTCCAAAAACTCACCCCATATATCTCCATTACTTCCTTAGAACGCCACCCTCCAAGCACTACCATGCCTAGCATCAATGACTTATTTCCACAACAACTCCTTCTCTAAATGGTATCTCCATAACCATTTCGTCAATAAGGCTTTATTAAACATTTTCAAGTTACACACTCCCAAACCTCCATTCATCACTAGAAAGTAAACGGTGTTCCAATTAACCAAGTGAATTTTTTTTTTCCTCACTCAAGCTCCCCATATAATAGCCTAAAAAGGTTTTTTGATCTTCTTCACCACTCTTGTAGACATAGGAAACAAAAATAAATAATATGTGGAAAGATTAGTCAAGGTTCTCTTGATAAGAGTGAGCCGACCCCATTCGATAAGTACACCTGCTTTCATCCAGTCAATCTTATCTCAATCTTCTCCACTACCACATCACAAATGGCTTTGACCTTAAACGTTACTCCCAACGGAATGCCCAAATATTTCATGGGAAGTAAGGACACCTTACAGTCCAACAGACTTGCTAGACGGTTGATGTTTGACACCGCACCCACTGCAAATCACCTTCAGTCCCAACACTACCTCGAAAAGAAGTAACAAAGCATGGAGCGTCTGGATCTAAGAAACATGTGCATCACAAAAAAAGAAAAGTATCATCTACAAATAATAAATGTGACATAGTGATGGGGCCACTAGCATTGCCCAACTGGAAGCTAGATAAGCGACCTCCACCAACTGCAACATTCAGCATTCTCTCAAGTGCCTTTATAACAATGATAAACAGGAAAGGAGATAAATGATCTCCTTGTCTCAAACCTGGGAACTGTCAAAAAAATCAATGGGAGTACCATTAACCAAGACCGAGAATCGAGAATGGACATGCAATGTCGGATCCAACCTATCTACCTTTTACCAAAACCACACCTCCCAAGCAAGTAAAAAAGAAAGTTCCAATTTATATGATTATAGGCTTTTTCCATATCAAGCTTACACGAGAACCCTGGCACACCCTTCCTCATTCTATGATCCAAATACTCAATTGCAATAAGGATCGAGTTAAGAACTTGTCTCCCTTAAATAAAAGCATTCTGGGGTTGGGAAATGATACGCTCCAAAACCGGGCTAAGCCAGTTAGCAAACAACTTTGAGCTAATCTTATAGACGCTACTCACTAGGTTGATAGAGTGAAACTCATCAATAGATGTATTCCCATGTTACTTAGGGATGAGAGCAACGAATGTCGAACTAACACTTTTTTCAAACTTTTCAAAAGAATGGAATTCATTGAACACTTGGATCACCTCATCCTTCACAATGTCCCAATATGTTTGAAGGAACCCCATCATAAAGCCATACGGGCCCCATGCCTTATCCTTGGCCATACTCCAAAAAACCTTAAAAATTCCATCCTCCTTAGAAGATCTTTCCAACCAACTCACATTGTGCAAATCAATGGTCTCAAATGGAAAATTATCAAACTTACGCCGCCAACAAGTTAATTCTATGAGAAGATTCTCATAATAATTTACAAAATAATTATCCAATTTAGGAAAGGAGGAGAAAACCTGATTACTTAAATGAAGAATCTCGATAGCATTGCTGGGCCAATGTGAGTTAGTCACCTTATGAAAAAAAATTATACATTTATTCCCTTATTTTAGCCACCAGGCCTTAGATTTTTTACGCCATGACGTATCTTTCGACAACAATACCCTTTTTAAATTAGTCACAATTGTACTCTTCCTCAAAGTTACTTTCTCTTAAAGGTCACCGAATAATTGTGTTCCTTCTAGCTCCTGCAATTCCTCCAAGAGGGTACTCTTTTGATTGTTGATGTTGCCAAATACTTTCAAGTTCCACTTCTTGAGGTCATGTTTCAAAACTCCAACTTACCTGCAAGGATGAAACTAGGAGAGCCTGTAAACTGATACGATATCCACCAGTCATGCACCAACTCTACAAATTCATCCGCTGCTAACCATATATTTTTAAACTTGAAGTATCGACGCCCCCTATGAATACCTCCACAATCAAGAAAAATAGGGAATCCGAACTAACACGTGGTAATGAGTTTCCTATGAGGAAGAAATAAGGAATCTATACAAACTCGACCAATTCCAACCATTAGACCACATGAACTTGCCCCTAACCAGTGAGAGATACATGCGGTCAAGGTAAAAAATGAATTCTGAAAACTCCTTCATAGTTCTAGAGTTTCGATAAGTCTCCAATTGCTCGATAAGGAATCGAGTGGTATTAACATTCCCCATGCACCATGGTACTTCCCATAAGTAATACTAGCCCGCCAACTCCTCCCAAAGCCTCATCCTCTCACTATCCACATTAGGTCCATAAGAACCTGCAAAAGATCACTCCCATCTATCAACCACATTTTTTAAATGAATAGCGACCTAGTAGTCTCCAATGCATTCCTCTATTGCCTCCACTATTTTCTTATTCCATAATAGTAACACACCACCTGAAGCCCCCAAAGAAGCCAAGTATGCCCAATCCACACATGAACAATCCCATAGGCTACAAACAAATCTTTTATCAATGACTCTCATCTTGGTTTTCTGGAGACACACAACATCTACTTTTCACATCCACAATAAAGATTTAACACGAAGGCGTTTGTTGCGATCATTAAACCCTCTCACGTTCCAAAAAAGGATTTTAGGCTTCATGGACACATTGAGTGCCCTTCCCTTTTGATCTTTCCATATGAACAGACCCTTCCTTTGCATCATAATTAATGGTGCAGGTAAGTCTTTTGAGTTCCCTATCAAATTTTATGGCCAAATTCAACCTTCCATTTTCAATTGCTATGAAAAGGGCCCAAAATTGTTCATCATAGCCCCCACTAGTAACCCCAAGAAGATCTCAAAGTACCTCTACCTGCTTGAAGACCCAATTCTAAAAACCCCTTATCAAGTTACTCCTAGGAAGGAGTGTGCGAAGTGGGGTTACTTCAACACCCTCCCCCAAAGAGCACCCACCTAGCATATTAGAAACCATTACATTGTCACAAGCACTTGATCTTCTGAAATTGAAACCACTGTTGCATATTCCCCTCGAAAACCACTACCTTGTCACAACCATCGGTACCTTCTAAACTCGAACCAAGGTTAAGACCCACTAAACCAACCTCTTTCTTTGCCTAAAGCCCCAACTCCTTAGGGATTTCCATAGTCAACCCCCCTGGGATTGAGGGAGTGGGTTCTATCGTACAAATTTTTTGAGCTACTGCCGAAGTTTCACATAGCACCTCGCCTGACCCACTTTGTGCTATCGTCAACGTTAGAAAAGGTCATGTATCACCCTGAGAAGAGATTTTTGCATCGTCACTCACGAGATCCCGTCGATGCAAATTCCAACATCCTAATCGTCAATAGAGTGCTCACAACCTATGCTAGCACCGTTTAACCCTTCGCCAGCTATGAGAGGTGTGCCGCAACCTCCTGAACCCTTGCCTGAACCCTTGCTGGTGATGAAAACACCTCCAGCCTTAGGTAGGTTTCGGGCCAACAAGACACGTTGGGCTTGAAAGCTTGGCCCAACACCCTACAAAGCCTGCTGGCACACATGCAATGTGTTAGGGCCTTTATGGGCTAATAGAGGCCCATCAAAATGGCCCGAGAACAAAACGCCATCCCCCTTCTCTATAACACCTGTCAAGCCCACTACATCCAATTTAGGCCCATAATGTTACCCATCTCCCCATCCCACTTGACTACCCCTTCCTTCTTTAGCATGAGCCAGCCTAAAATCCAACCACTAGCCCTCTGCACACCGTTTCATCCAATCTAAATACCTCTGCAACTTATTTATATATTCTTGTATGTCAAACAGGACCTGGCCGAAACTTTCTTTATTAAGGCCAACACTGCTGATGCCATTTTTTCCCTTCCATCAAAACCTTGGCAAAAAAAAGGCCCATTTGTGCCTTCGAGCCTAGTCTAAAGAGAGCGTATTCTATAGTGCCTCCAAGTACAACAATCTCAGCAGCTCTGCCGATGACACAAGTGCCCCACTCAACCGACCTCCACCTTCAACCTCTCTCAGCACATCCACCAATTTCTTCCAACCTACACCGCCTCTGCCCTCAAGGATGAAGATGGTGAACTGCCTCCCCATGCATATAGGCTGCCATAGCCAGGAATACCCCTTGAGGGTTGAGCATTTCTAGGCAACAAAACCCCTATCCCTTTCACAATGAGCTGAGTAAAACTCTCTTCTCCCCACCTTCAGATAGTCCTCAATCACCTTAATGCACCACTGAAACGCAGGTAGCCCCAAGTGTAGGTGCTTCACAAACTTCCATCCTCGCTCGGCGATACGCACCCCTTGACCATCCCTCACCACCGCAAAGGATTTGGATTCAATGTTGACAATATTTGAAACCAACATGCTTGCTCACAGAGTCGCGGTCAAACACCAAAACTCATCATGCAAACAAAAATAAAAAATGTACAGAGAGAAAGTTGTGAAAGAGAGAGAGAAAGTCTTTGTCGCCTCCTAATGATATAAATCATTATACTAGATAATTACATATGACAAATACTAAAATATAAATATTGTAATTACTATAACTAATACTAATATTTATACTAATAGTCTAATAGACTAATTTAAAACTAGAAAATTGGACTAAGATCAGTTATATCGGTACTATTAATTTCGGGAGGTAACTGGTGTGTAATTGATTTTAAAAAATAAAAAAATCAATAGTACCAGTTTGGTTCTAGATTTTGTCCATAACTAGACCAGACAGGACTGGTTACACCCCTAGCCATGAAGTATGTTGCTCGACATCTAGTGGTAGGGACCTCCCCCTCTACTGCTCACCCAAGTTTTGTACCACCTACCCCAATGTTCAATGTCATGTTGCTCGATCACCCAGTGGCGAGTACCTACTGGCTCGGCCACCCATGTCGAGCAATGCCCTTCTTGAAAATGCCCTACCTAATTAGAAGATGACATCCCTTGAGTCACTCGGTCACTATAGCGAGCAACACATTGAACAACCAAGTCTCCTCAATCACAGCACCAGCTTGACCACACAGAGATGCATGCCCTAGAACAATGCTTACCCTAGGAGAAGTTGCTCACATTGCATGACCTATGCAATATTTTCTTCTAAATGGCCAATGTGATATGCTCTACCTATTAGCCCATGCGACGTGCTCTACCAACTAGCTCATGCAACTAACTTGCCAAATCTACTTGCGCAGCATGCTCGCCCAAGTCTAGGGGTGGGCAACAAGGCCCGCTACCATGCCTTTGTTTGTGCAAGACAACAATAGGGTTGGTATGGCCCCAGTAGGGCCTCGATCGTCCCCTGCCCTACACTGCACCGCACCTGATTCTTTTTATATATAAATATATATTTATACTATGGATAACTACATGTTTGATACTACAAATTATTATTTTTATATATAAATATATTAATATGTATCAAGTAAAATCTTTACTTAATGGCAAGGCAATACAAGAGTCTCACATTGCTTAAGTGTGAGATTTGTATTGTAAAGGCAATCAATAAAAGGGTCACCTTGCTATAGTACAACTTATATAAAATATGAACTAATAAATTTAAAAACTACATCATTTTTAAATTATAGCCATGTTTACAAATTTAGATTTATCATTTAAGTTCAAAAATGTGTTTTTGATCATTTTTTAATGCAGTAATAATTTTTTGATCTAGTAGACTATAGTTCATTATTGAAGTGGATGGGGGGTGGGGAAAATTAGGGGAGTGAAAATCCCATTGCTCGGCCCATGTGGGGCAGGGATGGGAATACCCTGCACAATGTGGTGCGGGTAGTACCCCTACCCAAATCTACTCACTCAATTTCAATCAAGTAAAAATCGATTACAAGGACTAAAACTCCCTGATTTTTCTCTCAAAATTTGTGTGAAATTCACTTTTACTAACAAAATTTCTTCCTGTGGCGTAAAACACTAACTTCATAGCCTTAATGGGGCTATGCTGGGCATTTTAATAAGTCTCCATCAAAATAAATTGCTTGGCATCTCGAGCACCCAGATCTTCATCATTGCCAAAATATGGTAACTTGTAGGCCTTATAGGCACGCCTTCAACTCTCACCGTGGAAGCAGTTTAGGTTTGCGAATCTCACCATGTAAGTTGGGTTGTTTATGCTAGCCGAATTGACATTTTTTAGCATGAACAAGTGTCTCCTTTAGCAAAGTCAAATCTCTTGACTTGATGCGACACAAGAGTTAGACACAAGTTCCTTAAATTGCTAACCTTTGCGCCACCTCACCATGATGCATTGTTCGAAGTCCAGACTAGAGCCCCAGGCTTGCCCACATTACCAATTAGACACAATTCTCTTAACTTATTGATATTCGTGCTGCCAAGAATCCCTAGACTCGCCACAAAGTTTAGGTCGGGCAACTAGTCTCAGGACTTACCTAGGCGATCATTCAGACAAAAGTCCTCTGACTTGCCAACCTTTGCATTGATACGAGTCCCAAGACTTGCGCCAAGTATTACACTCGTGCTATAACCACTACCAATAGATTACCTTCGGGAAAAAGCCTTTGGAGTTAACGATTCCTCAAACTCTACAACCACCTTGTGAATGTTACCTTCGAGAACGATTCGACGAATTCAAAAATCCCCTAAGATGGACTCAGGGGTCAACGGGTCCTCTGATTGCTTTGTGTGGTTTACTTCATACAAACTCCAACACTAATAGTAAATCGAAAATAAAAGCATCAGACGAACATATACTTTTCAATAACAAGAAAAGTACAAACAGATACATCACTGGACTACGCATCTTATGCGGTCAAGTAGACCTCCTGTCACATCTGGGCTCCACACTTGCATCTTTCACAGTTGAGTACATCTCCCGCCACATTTGAGCTCCGTGCTAGCATCTTACTCGATCGAGTCCATCTTGCACCACGTCCAAGCCATAGCATTCGCATTGTATGTGGCTAAGTACACTTCCTGGAGCGTTCAAGCTCCGCACCCCCACAATACGCGGTTGAGACATTTCCCTCTACCTCCGAGCTCCGTGCTCACTCCCTACATAGTTGATTGCATATCTAACCACCTCCGAGCTTCGCGCTGCATCTTACATGGCTGAATACAACTCCCGCCACATCTGATCTTTGAGCTCACATATTACATAGTCAAGTATATCTCCCACCACAAATGAGCTCCACGCTCGCATCCTACACGATCAAGTATATCTCCCACCACATTCGAGCTCCGCTCTCACATCTTACGTAGTAGAGACTGTAAACTACTCTTGTTATATTGGATCTCTCCTCCCCAAACGCATGTGGACGTATTCATTATGTCAAACCACATAATTTGTTTTTCACAATCTCTTTACTTTCCCTACATTTGTTTTTTATACACCACTATGGACGTATGTACTAATATCGTATGGCAATACTGAACTATTGCTAAAGGTTCCAAACTATACGAATCAAGGCTCGAATCGTCATAATATGTCGAAAATGACTCATTCTCCCCTTACGGCATGTTGTGCGACTTTCTTAACATCGATAATCTCTATCACATGTTAGTGGTATTAAACCATAGTTACACTGTGGTAGGAAGGGGGGGATTCTAAGCTTTCACCTTTCTAGTTGTTTGAACTTATGAAGTCGGTTTGTGGGCAAAAAATGAGAGGAGATGGGGGCTTTTGAATTTTTTGATAATAGTGACAACCTTTTTGAATTTTAGAAGAAAAAGTAAAATAAAAAAGAAAAACAAAACCTCACGTGGGGTGAATTTGTAGGCAAGTTGTTGATAAATCATAAGGGTGTAACGATTCCTCCAATCGATCTAGAAGAATGACAAGCAATAAGTGAATACGTTTTTAAGTTAAAAAACTTAAATCTCCATTAAAAATCCATGTCCATATCACTTGTTCAACATGAACATAACAATTCTTTTAAAGAAAAATCTCAACTTACAAGGGATTCTTAAAAAAAAATTACAAATTATTATAGTTTAATATGATACATTAAATTATTAAATATATTTAATTATAAAATAGATCTAACATAGCACACTAAATTATATTATTTTGTAAATTTACTTTTATCAAATCTCTTTGTAAATCTAATACTTCACTATTTTTTTTTTAAAATAAGTTAAAAAATATTAAGAATAAACCCCATATGTTGTATTACACTCCACTCAACTATTATGTTCTTTTAAGATCACTTTAAAATGTATTATACATTCTATAATTCTATAATTCTTTTTGTTTTTAATTTTGTTCAACATTCTAGGAGAATATTGAGTATTGCTGCACCATTTATTTGAACTGTCCTACCAAACTGTCATTATCAACTCAAGTATTCCCTCGAGTGGCAAAACAGGCAAGTCTGTCATGGATAGGTGGTTCTTCCATTACGAACGAGTAATGCTCAGAATTACGATGGGAATAGCAGGTCCTTATCTTGGCAAGATGAGGCATCAATTCTGCACGCTTTGGCTGAAATGGAGTAGCAAGTGCATCCGTTGGTTGAGAATATCAACTTATTGAAAGTTTCAAGAGGAAAGGCCTAATGCAGATGGGCTCGGGCATGGACTCGAATTCTATGGGGAATATGGGGCCGAAGGCTGGGCCTTATTCAAGTAACTTGCCTTTTAAGGCCAATCCAGTAATTAGGCCTGTTAGAATGGGCCAACCCCTTGGTCCGAAACAGAAGTTGGTCTGGAAGGAAAAGCCTGTGCCCGATATTTCGGGCTAAGGCTTCCTTCGCTTGTCTAATCTGCCGATATAAGAGTTGTCGGTCTCCGGCGATCACCTCAATATTCCGTTAAAGCTACTTTGTCGAGAGGAAACCCATAGAGTTCTTTTTCATCGACTACAGATTGCGAGGGAGAGAAGCCTACCGATGGGGAGGTGACTCAGTTTGAGTTTTCAGGGGTTCCAGGAAAGCTCAGTCCTAGTCTTCTTGAAGCTAGTGGCTGTGAGGGGGTAGATGGTGGTAGTGAGGTGGTGCTAAGAGAACCATAGTTGGTCTGCTTGTCTAGGGTTGAAGTGATAACAGGATTTTAGGGGGATATGCTGCAACATTGGATTATATGTCTTTGATTGAGGAATTAAAGTTGGTGGTTTGTAAGGAAGAGAGGGTTTTGAATGAGATGGGAAGCCCTACTCCGCTATGTGTTATTCGGTCCAGTACAACTTTTATTTATAGGGATTTGGTGCTGAAAAATGTAGCACCTATAGGAATGTCTGGGGATTTCTTGTGTGGGATACGAAAAGCAATTCAACTCTCTTTTAGCTGCTCTCGAAGCTGGTCATTCAATGGCGGTAACACCCACGACCAAAAAAAAAATAGAAAACTGAAACGTTTGCAAAGTTCTATCAACTATGACAATAAGGAAGGTAGTATGGGGAGGGACAAATCGAAGGGGAAGGGGCTCAGTTTATTTTATGAAACCTAAAATCTTACGATGGAATGTTAGAGGGCTCAATGATGTGAATAAGAGACTTCGCATTTGCTCCCTCCTGCGTAGTTGGAAAGTGGATGTTGTTTGTCTCCAAGCGACAAAGTTGAGATTCGTTGATCGTAGCATTATTCGAGGTCTTTGGGGATGCTCCTTTGTGGGATGGAGTTCCATGGCCTCTTTGGGAGCTTTTGGAGAGGTATTGTTCATGTGGGATACTAGAGTGGAGTTAATTGAGGATAATTTTTGTTACTTTTTAGTGGCAGATTCGTTCAAGAATGCTACAGATGGATAGAGGTGGGCTTTAGCGAGAGTATATGGGCCTAATGTGGTGAGTGGAAGACGTTTGGTTTGGGAGGAGTTGGCGGGACTATACTATATTTGGGATCTTCCTCTTATCTTTTCTTTTTCAACAATTTGATGAACAAACACATGCCACTTTGGCATTTTTGCCATTTCTACCCGACCTTCATTTTTTTTAACTTTGAAACTCACTCAATTAAACACTTTGCACTTATACTCTTCTCTTTTTCTTTTTCTTTTTCTTTTTCTTTTCTTTTTCTTTTTTACTCAAAAGAAAAAAATACAAATCTCACACTTAGTACACACTTGGAAGCAATAAAGGTGGGACAAATTAGTGTACAGGCTATAATTCAATGTGGAGAGACATGGATGATGTAGGAATATGATAAGAAAAGACTACATGTATTTATTGGCTTAAAGTTGGCCACTACGAATCTATGATTGACAAGGTTAGCTTGAAAGGTTCAAACGTTAACCCTAAATTGACATTCGCCATATCCCAACTATGTCCACCATCATACCACCAACCATATAATGATATTCTCAAAAGAAGTGCCCAATTCAACAGATCAATAAACGCTTACACAATTTTCTACATTTGTAAGCTTTCAATCCTCTCCCAAAATTCATATGAATACTTAAGTGAAAGAGTTCTCTAACTACATGTATCAAACCACTATCTTACCGTGAAACTTGGATGAGTGCATTAGAAATTCTGTGAATGCTTCAGCAAAATGATTATGGTAGGTTTGGTGAATTGTTGAAGATACCAATGAATGAAAATGAATAAACATGTGAAAAGGATGCACATGTGATGCAAAATTTAAAAAAATAATTTTTTTTTACATAAAAATATGTCATAGAGTTCCAACAAACATTTTAAATGCTGAATTTGCACCACCACCCCCAATTTAAATAAAACATTGCCCTTAATATTTAATAATAAAAACTAAATGGGCAGTAACTAAAAAGGGTAGAATACACCTGATGTGTGACGTGGACTGCTCACTAAACACCAAAGATGGCAAACTAAATTGACAAATTGACACTAACATGCAAACAAAAATAAATAAAACAACAACAAATAAAAAGAAAAGGAAAAAATATTTTAAAAAATTAAAAAAAAATGAAAACAAAACAAATAAAAAAATCGACTGCATGGTGTGGTCAAGGTGGATAGAGTGGATCCATAGGTGGAATGTCTTCCACTTCTGGAGCTGCCTCTCCTGAGTCAAAATTAAAATGCTTACTGGCTCAATAAACTTGATACTCGAGACCCATAGGTAGATGACAAGACTTCAAGTCAACTATTGGTGCTTCCCTGCTTGAAGGAACATGTTTTTCACTTTTCTTAGGTAACTCTTCAAACTTCGGTTGCCAAGCTTGTGTGCTATGATCCTGAGTTGTATCAAAGACTACACAAATATCAATCACATCAAATGAATCACTAATAGAATTAAACTTAGAATTAACAATGAAATATTCAAGGGAATCAGAATCATGAGTTGTGAGAATTTTATTGCCTATAAATGAGTCAATCATATATGTTTGGTGGCACTTGTCATCCTTTTTTGGCTGTTTTGCAATATGAAAAATATTTATCTCAATAGTCATATTTTCAAAATAAAGTTTCATCAAACCATTCCTGCAATCAATCAAAGTATTAGCAGTGGTTAGGAAATGTCTACCTAAAATTAAAGAAATTTTAGAGGTAGAGTCAACAACAGAAGTAGTATCTAGGATTAGGAAATTAACGGGATAATAAAATTTATTAATTTAAATCAAAACATCTTCTACCATACCTTTTGGTGCTCTGACTAAACAGTCAACCAATTGCAATACTACGGAAATTGATTTGATTTCTCCCAATCCCAGCTATAAATAAATAGAATAAGGCATTAAATTCACACTAGCTCTTAAATCTAGAAAAACTTGTCCAAACTCATGATTTCCAATATTGCATGCAATGGTTGGGAAACCAGAATTCTTGTACTTGGGAGGAATCCGCTGCTCAAGTATAGCACTAACTTGTTATGTCAAGACCGCTGTCTTTTTCACATGGTGCTTCTTCTTAACTGTACACAAGTCTTTGAGAACTTTTACATAAGTAAGAACTTGTTTAATTACATGCAAAAGAGGAAGATTGGCTTTTACTTGCCTAAGATTCTCTAGGATTTCATTGTTAGGATCCAAAGTTAGCTTGTTTGATTTTAAAACTTGAGGGAATGGTACCTTAACATGGCTCTTTGTCACCTCTAGTTCCTTGGGTACTTTGGCATCACTACTATCTTAATTCTTTTCCACATCCTCTGATTTGTTTATTGTTGGGATGTGTAATGACTTACCAGTACGAGTCACAATAGTGTTCACATCCTTCAAATTCTCTTATGCCATGTGTTAACTATGGGATGTGAACTGAGTTTAAGAATGAAACTTACCATGCTCATTCACACTCAAGGAGCTCAACAATTTGGACACTTAGTTCTTTATTTTTTTGTTTTCTCCAACAACCTGCGTAATTAAAAATTCAAACTTTTGGTTAGTCTTATCATGTGCCTTAATAAAAACGTGTAAAATGTCTTCTAAAGGATTCCTAGAATATGAAAGTGTGTAATGTGGTGCAGAATATGATCTAGTGAGTTGTGCAGGCTGTGCAGGTGGCTTGTTTTCAGACTTCCAGCTAAAATTTGGGTGATTACGCCATCCCGAATTGTAGGTCTTAGAGAAATGTACAAAAGGCTTCTTATACATACTCAACGCATTACATTGTTCCTCATACGCACATCTCATCTCAACATGGTCCAACTCACAAAATATGGTCTAAAAGACTCTGCATGATTAGTCACATGTGCTGGCTTAAAGTCCCTAGCCTTTATCACCTCTAACTCCATAGTAAGTACCTCAACCTTAGCCTTCAAATAATCCTCCTCCTTGAGATAGTAAATTTCACCACCATTTTGGTTCCATATAGGTCGTGACCTATGTGTGCTCTCACTAGCACTAGGTCCAGTCTAAATGTGAGCTTTTTCAGCAAACTCATTGAGGTACTCTATGATCTCATCAGGATTTTTCTGTAAGAACTCACCATTACACATTATCTCTACAAATTGACGCTCTCTAGGTGTAAGTCCCTTATAGAAGTAACTTACTAGACGCCAATTCTAATATTCATGGTAAAATTACATACTCAACAACTCCTTAAATCTTTCCTAAGACTAATACAAAGTCTCACTGTCCTTTTGTGCAAAAGTAAAGATCTGTCTTTTTAAAATGTTGGTCTTATGTTGGAGAAAATATTTATTAAAAAAAACCTGAGTCATATCATTCCATGACCCAATAGATCATGGTCTCAGCAAGTATAGTCAACTCTTAGTTCTATCATTCAAAAAAAAATAAAAGAACTTAAATTTCACAATGTCATTAGTTATATTGTGACTATGAGAAGTCGCAATTACTTCCTCAAACTCTCTAATGTGCACATATGAATTTTCATTTTCCAACTCATAAAAAGTGGGGAATAACTGTACTACCACCATTTTAACATTAAGTTGACAAGCATTGGGTGGAAACATAATGCATGATAGTGTGGTTGTGTGTGTAGGGTGAAAGTAATCTTGAAGAGTCATAATGGGTTGATTCTCGTGTTCACTCATATTTTCAAAAACAGAAGAATTATCAAACAAATTATTAAAAAAATTAAATTCTGAATCTGACTTAAACACAAGCCTACAAGCAAATCGACCTAATGCGTCCATATATCTATTATGCATGCAAGATAACAATAAAAATAAATAAAATAAAAAAATGCAACACTAAAAAAACTACGAAAAGAAAAATAAAATAAGATAATAATACAGCAAGTAAAAAGTGGGAACGAAGTTACCGCCTTTACAAACTGTTGAAAAGAAAAACTATCTAATAATTATTCTATTGTCTCTCTAGCAACGGCACCAAAATTTGAATAGGTCCAAAAAATAACGTGATAGTTGTAGCACAGCTTTGGGATGTCGATCCCACGTGAGACAAATTAAAGAATGAAAGAAATAATAAGAAACTAAAAGAAAATATTAAATGATTAATGAGAAAATTAAAATTTATTTTGAATGCAAATTAAAATATGTAACTCTCTGATTTTTTGCTTTGATAAAAATATAAATTAAAGCGTCCGTGCAAATAACACAAAGCTACTTATCTTACATAAACATAAGGAGTAGCATACATGCATCTAAACTTACTGATTAAATGCAATGTGAAACACAATGAAATGAGGTAAATTTCTAATATATACAAAGAGATCTGACTCTTGAATAAATTGATCACATGGCATAGCAAAACCTTAACCTTCATAACTTCATATTTACAGAAATATTGTATCCAAGACTTACATAATCCAAATAGTTTTCTTACAACAAATATCGTATCCTACTGCTGTCCAATAATCTGGTTATTCCACTTGATCACGTACAGGAAAGATTATTCTATTCGAAAAGAAGTATTATGTAGGACCCCCAAGGTACCTCAGAATCTCCTATGATGTCTGAGTCTCAATGCAATTTATCTAATCCTGCAACAACATCTATCATTCAATAAGGAATGATACATAAATTTTAAAAAAATGAAATTCCTAAGAAATCTTAATAAGTATATAGTTAACAATATAAGGCATAAATAATATCAGAAATTATCATACATAGCAATGAATAAAGACATATAACTTATGAAAATGCCTTATGAGACTTTTACATATAGATGACCATTATTCCCATACGAACTTAGATCTTACTAGGACGCACCTTCTTATACTTAAAACTTATACTTCTTTCATTCTTTTTCTTAATCTTATGGGTCTTACTTATTTCTTATCCTCGATGGGCGTTACTATGTATATCATCCCCATCGAGCTTCTTTCTTATCATCGATGAGCGTTACGTGTCATCGTCCCCATCGGGTTTCTTTCTTATTATTGATAGGTGTTACGTGTTGCCATCCCCATCGGGTTTCCTTAGCATGACGTGTCAGTTTATCCATATATATAACTCGTCAGTTGTTTGAGCGTTATGTATCGTCGTCCCTGTCCTAACGAGTCTTATCATATTATGAAGGCAATTACGTATTGCCTTCACCGCCAATCATATTCGTTATATAGACGTTACATATCATCGTCCTCATTATGACAAAAATATACTTATTATAGCAAGCGTTACGAACCGCCATCCCCACTATGACGTAACATTCTTATTATAGTGGGTATTACATATCGCCATCCCCGCTATGGTATAACATCTTATCATATAACAGACGTTAGGTATCGCCGTCCCTATCGACATAACTTTCATAATCTTATATTTTCTTATCTTGTAAAACATCTTTACTTAACACCTATTTGTCTTATAACGTATTTGGGTCTGCATGTACTCTTAAACCTTGATATACATGCCTTATGTTTTCATGGAACCATGATATGCAAATAATACATTAGTATTTCACATATATTTCTCTTTTACTTAGATCTTAGACCTTTCATTTCAAGGAAGGTTTCGGAATTAACTAACAAAGTATCTCGCTCGAGTCAGGTATCGAGCGACTATCAAGCGAAGTCTCTACCTGAATCTCGTTCGAGCCAAACGCCGAGCGAGAGTCAAGCCAAGTTTTTGCCTAAATCTTACTCTGTTAACTCAATCCCAATTTCGTCCCTTATTAAGTCCTTATATCTTAAAACTTTAAACATAGAAGTTATAGATCTTTCTCTTAGCTTTCTATAGCCTCTTGAATCATTCCAATCCGACACAAATTAACAAGTTATGCCCAATTTATCAAAAAGTGTCGAATCTGCACCTATATCTCGCTCGAGCCAGAAGTCAAGCGAGAGTCAAGCGAGATCTCGGGTTAGGCACTTTTTCAACATAAAACGAGTCATCTTTGTACCCAACCTACTCCTAACCTTCCAACATACATTAATAAGTCTTTTCTTTTCTTTGTTATACTTATTCCTTATTTGATCAACCTCCAAGATCATACATCAATTTCCAATCCTCCAAATCAATCCATAAGCATACTTATTTCTTTTCCAAAGTTTCAAATTGTTTTCTATATTCAAGTGTTATCCCTCATAACCTTATTCATGACTAAGTCCTTATTTCTACCAGAGTTCATACCACAATTTAGTATTTTATAATACTAACAAAACCATAGTTTAAGGAAACACTTTCAATCATCTATACTATATCAAGGTCAAACCCTTTGGCTTCAACTTCCCATTTCTTTTTGCCATTCAAGCTCTACATATTTTTGTCTATTATTTCCATCATAGCCATCCAAGATAAAGTCTTAATTCTTAATAAAATCACTCTCACTTATATTACAACAATTCATAACTTAAGCTTACTTAAACTATAATCACTCATCACTTTGTAAAGGAATATAACATCTATGAGTACAAAGCTATCATCCAAGTAACTTAACATCAAACTTAAGGTATGTGTACACTAACCAAGTTCTCCAAAACTTCTTGCTTGAGGGTGAGTTTGGTTTTTGATAAACTTCCTCTCTATGTCTCCAAAGTGTTCTTGTTGAAGGATTTTTGAGAAGTATGTGATTTGAGCAAGGTTTGGGAGCTTTTTCTCCTTAGAGTGCCGTGTGTTATAGGAGAGGAAAGGGTGAAGAACTCTTCCCCTTAAGGGTGCCGTCCATATATATAGTGGGAGAGGGGGGAATCATCTCTAAATGGTCCAAGTATTTCCTCTAAACTTTTGCCACATGTAGGGTCTTAAGATTTAGGGTATCATTGGCCTTAGCTAATAGACTTAGTGAGCAAGAAACTAATTCAAGGGCTTAGCTTAATCCACCTAAGAGATGTTCAAATATCAAATTTAACAAAATATCCTCACCTACAAGCATTCCACACTCAAATGACACATGTACTAGATTTCTTGCACCTTAGGGACATCAAAAAAATCTTCTAGAGATAAGTCCCCATGTGGCCACTTGTTTTCCTTTGTAGAATGACACATAAGTAGTTTAGGAATGGTTCTAAGGAATGGAAAAGTCTGTGGCCACGTTTCTCAATTGGTTTCCTTATGGTCAAAGTCGGTGCTAGTGTTTTTCCCGCACTTCAGCTATTCTATCGACTTCCAACCAGATTTTGTCATTGATCCCGTCGTTATCTCAAAAAACTCAAAACATACAAGTTGTAGATATATCTCTTAGGGTTACATAGGAACTAGAATATCCTTATTCTGATCTTATATGACAAAAAAATGATTATTATACTGAAAGTCGACAGATAAGCCCGAGAACATCAATTTGGGCACACCAAGTATTTGATAAATAATCTCTCTTATTTCACATGAAACTTCCTAAATAAAATCTTCTCATTTGACATGCTTCTACACACTTATCCAGATCTTAAGATAATTGAAAAAATATATCAAAAGCTTAATCTTAATCAAAGTCACTAGTCAACTCCAAGTCAATGTCTATGTATCCAATTCAGATCTGCCACTTAAATCTCAATTTCATATTTGATTAAGTCTATATCCCGTAAAACTCAAATATAATAATTATAGATATTTCTCTTATCTTTCCAAATCATCTTGAATCATCTCAATACAACTTAAAATGAGTAAGTTATGTCCATATTATTAAAAGACATTAAAACTGTCCAAATTACCTAATTCGAAAATATCATGGGAGATATTCCTTACTTATACCACTTGACTTCTTTTGTAAATTTCTTTCAATTTTTATACAATATTTCCTTAAATATTTAAAATCATATCTTCTCATCATACTTAGTATCTCTAATGACTTTTCCTACAATACCAATAAGAGATTCATATATCCAGAATTCTCAAAGGTTCCCTAAAATATCCTTAAAGAAACATAATCATGCCAAATATGAAATTAAAAGAATATTTAAAAATTCGAGTTATCACAAAATAAAACAAAGTGATTAACAAAAAAAAAATATTCAAATTTGACAAATAATAAAGCGTCGGGAGTCCCTTACACATATCCGGTATTTTAATTATTCTTAATTCATTGATAACTCAATTGAGAATTCAATTCCAAAATTTTCAATCGGAAGATATAGAATTATAAACCAAAATTAAACGAAATATAACTCTTTGAAAAAGCATTCATCACTTTTAAATCATACAAATTGTTATCTACATTGAAAAAATCCAACGATAAGAATATATTCAGGGTGCAATATTGCAACAAAGAATTAAATCAATAAACAATCAATTGATTCAAACATAATCAAAGAACTAATCCATTCAACAGAAAAAACATGACTAGATCTATAAACAGAGTAAACTTTATAAATATTCGGAGAAGAAAATATTAACAAAATATTGAGAATGATAAAACAAAAGAATTTTAATAAATTAAAAATAAAATACATAAATTAAGAATATCATCTAGTGTGCAAGTTTATCCTTAATCCTATTTGAAAAATTATTTATTTATATATATGATGGACAACAAAAATTTCTAAAAAAAATAAATAAAGTAAAAGCCGACCATTAGTTTTCGTTCTTGCTCTGTGTACGTCCACAGCCTCTCGTTCCAGTTCTCCTTCATAAATAGTGCAACTTTCCAATTCAATATGAGTAATGCTACATATAATTGTGAAGTTACAATCGGCATGCATTCACTTTAGAAAAAAGTTGGGTTCAATATTAAAAAATTTAACTTTTTTCACGTGAGTCCCATATATATTCACTTTTTTTCAAATCGAGTATATGCCGCTTACAACTCCATAATTGCATTTATCAGTTATGCCATGCTTCTAATGAGATGTCGTGTCCCACTTGAGCATGTGAGATGTCTTCAATTTGAGACTCCCCCTAATGGATTGCAGGCCCATTTATTTGAAGTGCATGCCATGTTGGCTTGAGAGGTCTCAATTCCATTAAAGTCCACTTCAGTGCCTTAAGTAATGTGACTTTGAACAATATGTGACGTGGGCCTAAGGTTCATGAAGCTCTTGCCAAGTTGAATATTAAATGAAGTTCAGCCGCGCTCCAATACGAAGTTCAGACGAATACAAAGTGAGGTCATTTGAAGTCTAAATTACATGTCGTCTCTCACATGTTAATATTATCTTATTTGAGATTTAAAATATTATAAATTATGCTTAAATATATCTCAATATAAACAAAAATTTAATTTAATAATATAAATTATATCTCATTATTTCTATTCACATTTTAGAATTTAATAAAAAAAATATGATATTTAGAATGCACTTTCGTACATTCATCAGGGGGCTACTTCATTGTCACAAGCTATGGAAAATTTCTCCGAACTAATTTTCGATCTCAACTTGGTAGACCTTTCTATGGTTGGGGGGCCTTTCGCTTGGACTAATAGTAGTAGGGAGTCAAGGTTAAATAGATTTCTGGTCTCTCCATCTTGGAAAACTTATTATTCGAATCTATAACAGAAACGCTTGCCACGAGTATATTTCGATCATTTTCCTATTTTGTTAGATGGTGGTGGCATCCATGGAGGAAGACGTTATTTTAAATTTAAGAATATGTGGCTCCGTACGGCAGGTTTTAAGGAGAAGATAAGGAATTGGTGGGTCTTCTATTCCTTCTATGGTACCCCTAGTTTTATCATGGCTAGGAAATTTAAAACTCTCAAGTTGGATTTAAAGAAGTGGAATGTTGAGACTTTTAGGCATGCCAAAGTGCAAAAACGTCTCTTGTGGAATGAGTTACGGGCTCTAGAAGTGGGGGAAGTGAATGAGGTGTCTTTATTTAGAAAGATTGAGGTGGTGTCCAAAATAGAAAGAGTTTTGTTGATAGAAGAAATCTCTTGAAGACAAAAATCTAGGGTAATGTAGTTAAAGGAGGGCGACAATTGTATTAAGTTCTTCCATAGAATGGCAAACTCCCATAGGCATAACAATGTTATAGAAGTCATACATTTCGGTAACACAGTGCTTGAGGCTCCTACAAATATTCAAGACCACATGGTGAATTTTTATGAATATCTTCTCAAAGAGACCGCGGGGTGGCATCTTAAATTAAACGGTTTACCCTTTGACTAGCTAGAAGGTAGTACAACATTTTGGTTAGAGAGACATTTTGATGAACCCAAAGTGCATAAGGTGGTGAGAGGTATGTGTAAAGATAAGGCCCCAAGCCCAAATATTTTTCTATGGCATTTTTTCAAAAGTGTTGGAATATAGTGAAGGAGAATATGATGTGGATGTTCCATGAGTTTCATTCTTGCCAAAAGTTCGAGAAGTCCATTAATGCTACTTCTGTTGCTCTAATTTTGAAGATAGTCGGAGCTGTTGAGTTACAAGATTTCCGTCCTATTAGTTTGGTAGGTGGAATTTACAAAATCATAGAAAAGGTGCTAGCTAATCGAATGAGCTCAGTAATGGATAAAATCATTTCCAAGCCCCAAAACATTCTTGTTCGAGAGCGACAAATTCTGAACTCGGTATTAGTAGCAAATGAGTGCTTAGACAGTCAGTTACAGGATGGTACTCCAGGAGTTCTTTATAATTTTAATATAGAAAAGGCCTACGATTCTGTGTGCTAGGATTTTCTTATCTATATGTTGAAGAGATGTGGCTTCAAAGATAAGTGGTGTGATTGGGTGCAACACTGTATATCGTCTGTGCGGTTCTCAGTTTTAGTTAATGGTCAACCTTGTGATTTTTTCAAAGTTCAAGGGGACTCACTATCTCCTTTTCTCTTTGTCGTAGTAATGGAGGCATTGAGTCGCATGGTGAAGGCAGTTGTTAGGGGAGGTCACACTGTTGGTTTTTCAGTAGGCAACACAAACACTACACTAGTACTCTTTCAATTTCTCACTTGTTGTGTGCAAATGATACCTTAATCTTTTGCGATGTGCATAGTGGACAACTTCAAGCTTTAAGGCCTATTCTTCTATGTTTCGAAGTTGTTTTGGGGCTTAGGGTAAACTTAGGAAAATGGGAATTGATACTAATAGGGGAGGTGGAAAATATTCAACAACTAGCAGATTTTATAGGTTACAAAGTGAACTCACTTCTCGTGAAATACCTTGGGCTTCCTTGGGAGTCACTTTCAAAGCTACAAATATTTGGGATGGAGTTGTTGAGAAGATAGAAAAAAAATTGGCGGGATGAAAATGGATCTACTTATCAAAAGGAGTGAGACTTACTCTCATCAAAAGCACTCTATCTAATCTTTCGAATATTTTCTCTTCTTATTCCCTTTGCTGGTGAGAGTGGCCAATCGGATTGAAAATTCATTTAGGGCCTTCTTATGGGGTGGTATGGGTGAGGAACATAAATCTTCTCTAGTGAGTTGGCCAAAAGTGTGTTTCCCAAAGAAATTCGGTGGTTTGGAGGTGAGGAACTTGATCTTCTTTAACAAAGCTCTACTAGGAAAGTGGTTGTAGAGATTCCAATTAAAAGGGGATTCGTTGTGGAAATTGGTCATTGCTAGTAAGTATGGATGTGATTGGGGGAGGGAGGGGGTTGGTGTTCCAAAGAGGGTAAATGGACATATAGTGTAAGCCTACGGAGATTTATTAAAAAAGGGTGGAAGGCGTTTATAAAATGTACTTATATTGAGGTGGGCGATAGTACTAGAATTAGCTTTTGGTTTGATGTTTAGTGTGGTGACAAACCTTTGTCTGCTATTTTTCTAGGTGTTTTCAGGTTGGGTATCAATAAGGAGGCCACAATTCCCAATGTGATGTGTCAAGCCAATGGTAATGTTCATTGGAATATGATCTTTTCAAGGAATGCGCAGGATTGAGAAGTTGTTGAAATTATAAATTTCTATAGCTTGCTTTATTCTATAAAGATAGGCAGAAATGGAAGAGATAAATTGGTGTGAAAACAATCGGGGAACAAAAAATTTCTATCAAATCCTTCTACAATATTTTGGCAGCCCACCAACCCACTTTGTTCCCTTTGAAGGGGATTTGGAGAGTTCTCATGCCCTCCAAAGTTGCATTTTTCATTTAGACTACAACTTTAGGAAAGATTTTAACGGCCAACAATCTAAATAAATGAGGGATGATCATGACGGAGGATGTTACATGTGCAAAAATAGCGATGAATCGATCAAGCATCTCTTCTTACACTCTGCAGTGGCGAGGGAGCTATGGGCAAGCATTCTTAGTAAAGTTGGGCTATCTTGGGTCATATCTAAGAGTGTGGGGGGCCTTACCGCAAGTTGGAATCAACAACTTCACAATCTTGTGCTGGCTGCAATGTGAAAAATGGTTCCTTTGTGTTTATTATGGTATTTGGATGGAGCATAATGAGAGGTACTTCAACTACAAGAGAACTGTGGAGGAGTTTTGATTTTTTTGTATTTTCTGCATAGCGAGGGGATGTTCACAAATTCTTGCTTTCCTTTCAATTGTCTAGCATGTAATTAGGTTTCTTGTGTATAAGCCCTGTGTACATTAGCGATGCCTAGTCTCCTTTTGATCAATAGAATTTCTTATTTATCAAAACAAACAAAACACCGGAAGGAAAAGAAGAGACCTTGTTACAAGGAAGGTTCGAAATAAACAATATCATTTTTCTCAAGGAAAAATATGAGATACAAACGATACAGTAAACAAACTTACTAAAGACTGGCGATCAACTCTCAAAATGTATTTTTTGCCGAACTTTTCACCCTTTTTTTTTTTGGAGAAGCACTTCAACCAAAAATAGATTCCATAAAAATAAATTTATAAACTACTATAACATGACGTTTTATATTATACTATAAAATTATTTTATTGTAGAGTAGAACTAACATATCGTATATGTCATATCAATTTGTAGATGAGTTTATTTTTGTGGAATCTTTTTGTGGTTATAATGTTTCTCTTCTTTACCTTGTGGAGTTGGTATTTGCCGCTGTAGTTCTGAGTCATGAACATAACACAATTTGCTGCTTGTAAACGTACTAATCAAGACAAGATCTGCTTTCAGGGTACTTCAGCCAACCTTCCCTCCGTACTAAACAGCAAATATATAACAAACCAGATCAACCCCGCTTTATGCACTGCAGGAAAGACTTTTGGCATCACCAATAAATCAACCCTTCTTCATATGTATTCAACAACATCATACCCGAAAGTCCAAGACAAGTTATCGCAAGCGGCTTGGGAATCTAGGCATGCCATAATCCACAAGAAGAGATGGAAACACTCAAAAACAGCGAAAACAAGGTCCTTGCAGATCCGTGAAACAATCTTGTCGTTTATTCTTTTTCGACCATCCTTTTCAGAAATGCCGAGAAAAAAGGGATCACCTTCCTTTTCTCAACTCATTTGAACGATTTTTTATCATGTAGTGGCACAAACAGTCCCTCAAACACATGGTTCATCCCCTCTAATTTGCATACTGGCGATCTATTTCTATCAATCTTCTTGCACTAAAACCTAAACTATGCAGATGATCGTTTCATCATTTCATATCTCATATATCCCAACATACAAGACTATTTACCCACAAAACCTGGAGAGTACCATTGCGATAGAACTGACCCAATCCTATGTCCCAACTCAGAATTTGGCTAGCCTTCTCAGAAAAGCTCCATCAATTGCTGCGATACATCTGCGTCAAGTAATCAAGCATTAATTAGCATCCAGTACCATTCTTGCCAAGGGCTTAAGCACAGAATTGTTATTCATTTTAGAACATAAAGACTGATGCTTCTAGAAGATTTTATCCATTTTTAGTTTTTACGCTGTCATATATTAATGATGACGATAAACTTTGGCATCCATCAGAAAATTGTAGTCTCGGGGTGTGGCACACACTCAAGAAGTCAA
Source organism: Platycarya strobilacea (assembly GCA_036898215.1). Classification (NCBI taxonomy): domain Eukaryota; kingdom Viridiplantae; phylum Streptophyta; class Magnoliopsida; order Fagales; family Juglandaceae; genus Platycarya; species Platycarya strobilacea. The sequence continues at coordinate 39,423,181 of CM072545.1, read as the reverse complement.
GTTCTTGAAATGCAATGATGATACTTTCAGTTTCAGTTTCAAAGACTGCAAAGGGTCACCCAACCATGCTAACAGAATACATTGAGCATAAGTTCAGTAAGTAAATCACCACAATGGTAATACCTTGAATAATTTCTGGTGTTGTTTGGAACTCCTGCCAGATATTTTGGTAAGAAGTAAGATCTAAATTCAGAAACTTAGCAGCAAGGAAGACAGCTCCAGCAGCAATATGATGAGATTTGAATTGAAGCCACAGTGAGCTTCGAAGTCTACAAAACAAAGTATTCAACAACTTTAGAAGGTGATATTAAAGCAGCAGCACGTTCACCATTAATAAAAGCAGGGAGTGCGATACATGAATAGTCAAACCAACCATCTGGGGCAACACAAAAAGAACATTCATTTCCTCGTACAATGAAACACACATTTCCACATTGCCAAATCATGTCAGCTACAAAGGTACAACAGTTATCCAAAGCAGAAGCTAAAAGAAATAAGACAATTAATCAGCCATTCACTTCAACTCAAATGAGCAAGTCAAAGTTATTTTTCCTTACCAACTAAAAAAGCAGCAACTCAGGTAGAATAGTATCCAAGAATCTCTGCAGGATTGCTGATAGAGTACCAAAACTATAGCAAACAAGTTATACTCATCTAGTGAATATACCAAACTCCCAGGAAAAATTCTTCTGCTTGACCTTTTAACTCCAGAGAGATACGAAATTCAAATGAGAAAGCAAATAGGAAGTAACTGTTCGTTGCCATCAAACCTCTTAAAGCAAATCCACAATCCCAGCTTCTGGACAGGCTGATTGATAAGCATGCTTTCATGCTAATATAGCATGCATATAAGCCCCACTATAGAATACCACCCAAAATTCTCTATTGCAAACAGTATCACAGGCATAGATCACAATAGAAGCATCATTAGTATCATATTGAATGAAACATTAGGCACACTGAAAAAAAAAAAACATTAGGCATGATCGCCATGTATCTTTTTTTATTTTTAATAAAAAAAAAATCTTTCATTGAAGTATTTTTTTTTTTAAGTAATAGATGCATAGCATTGCCCGTTGATAAGCTTTTCAAAAAAGCAGAAAAGCATGCCGTGCTGCATGCAACAGCATGGTTCTCAATAACAGTTGCTTTTGCAGGCAGACCAAAGGGGCTTTGTAACAAGGGAGTAGAATTAATTAGGAAAAAAAGGGCACAAACCATTTTTTTGTAATGTTTTCTTCCTTGAAACCTCAGCAATATTAATTGAAAAACTCCCTCGTTGGGATAGTCCCAATAGATAATGGATGTGTATGCACAATGAAAAGTTTAGAAGAATTTGCACAAAAGAAATAAGTCAAGGAAAAAGACACCTTGGCAACTTTCAAGTGACCGGGGACAGACACCTTGGCTTCAATTCTTTCCTTTTTCCCGTTTCACTCCCACAAGGGGGACCTTTTTACGAGGGGAAAATTGATCAACATTTCAAAACTACGACACTCTTTTAAACTACTTAATGGTCTTTGGGGAGATGGGACAGCCCTCCTCCTTGCCGAATGACAGCCCATGGAGATATTGAAGTAAGGCATACAAATGCCACTTTTCACTTTGATAAGAATACAGATGAGCAAATATCATCCCATTCCACTCCTTATAATTGTAAACCCATAGATATGCAAACTTTGGGGAAGAAGAAAAGCATGATCTGACAAGGTGCAGCCTATTGGTGAAAGGACAGGCTTTGATATTTTAGAGTCCAAAATATCAAAAGAGATCCAATGGTGTCAGCCAATATACCTTGAAAAAATTCTTCATTACTTTCCAATATCAACCGCTTCAAAACCATATCAGGTTATTTAGAAGACACACACATAATATGTATATATATTTTTGATAAGGAAGAAAGAGTGTGTTTATATATATATATATATATATATACACCTCAAGAGTAGAAAAGGCAGTAGAAATAGCAAAGTAACATTGACAAAAATGAAAATATGATGGTGTTGATGACAATGCTGATTAAAATGGCTATAAGATTTCACAAGTAATTAGAAAGAAATAGTTCATTAGCATGAACGGATTGAATTTATTCTTCATACGTTACATATTTTTCATCGATATTTAATATTAGGACATCCAAATCATGAGGTTATCCCATTTTGGGAGATGGAGAGAAAATTGGTCGTGCAGACTACCTTTTTGTTTTTTGTTTTTTTTTTTGAAAAGGAGGGAAGGGGGGGGGGGTGTTGTAAAAGTACAAATGAGAAGTGAAGATTTGGATAGATGGAGGCACTTATGTCGCAAGGTTTATTTGGTGTGGGAATAAAATGATTAATGCAGTGTGAACATCAACGTCAAAGTTTAATGCATCATGACAAAGAGTTAAGCTATAAGCAAAGAGTTTGCAAAAATTTTGGCAATCAATGGTAACAGCCACCAAAGTTTACATCTTAGTTTATAATGAATCAATGAGTGAATAAAAGAAGAAGAAATGACTCCCACTTCATGTTTATGCTGCTTCTTTTTTATCAGTAAACAAAATTTTATTTAGAATAAGAATTTTTATTGAGAATAAGAATAGGCAAGAGTTTAAGTAAATGGGATATAAATAAAAGCGCCACATATGCATGGTAATCTAGTGATACTTCTGCTTTTAAGACAGAAGGGGAAAAAAAAAAGGATTAGTGTAAACCCTCCAATTTTCCTCCTCCTTTAAAAGTAATATTGAAATGGCATAGTGTAAACCCTTTCATTATTATGTTTTTCCAAACCAAAAGTCATATATAAATGTGTACAATGAATGCTGAAAGATAATTCTGTTCATTAGATATGTTAGCGAGTAAACACATTCCCCTAACCTCCAACCTATAGGCTTTGGCTAAGTCATCATGTTTCCCGAGAATCTCAACGCATCAAAACTATGTAACTACATCAATTTGACAACAGCCACCAAATTGAGAAAAAATTACAAACATATTTTAACTTTCTAATTGACCTACCCGACAAAAAAAGACCAGTCTGCACCTGTTAAGCATCAATAGATCACAGCTTTTAAAAAGGACCATTGAATTTAACAGGGCTGGTGTTGATCACCAGCCAACCACTAGCCTCTAAGCTACAAGCCATGAAAATAATATAACATTAATGGCAGGGGGTAGGACTGTCTTTTTTAACCCATTGCAAAGGCTGATACTTAATGATCCATCCCAAGTGAGTGGTACTAGAGAATGTTTTAGTCAGCCATTCTTTTCAACGGGCAAGAGAAAAATAATAGGAAATCAAGTCTGTCCCAAACTGCAAAAAACTACTGATAGAATAAGTCAGACGTGACACTTCTACATTAAGAAGCAACAGTTGGAGCAAGGTTTTCACTCACATAATGCTTGGTTAAAACTGAAATCAAATTCAAGTCCCTTATTTTTAGAGAAGTTCATTTGAAGTACCAAGTACGAGGGGGTGAAAAAGAACACGACTTGAGTTTATCAAAACATCCGAACTAGATTGGAAAATACAAAAGAGGGGGCAAAATACCAATGGTTCAAAGTTTCATGGCAGACAAAAACAACTTAGCAACACGTTTGGGTAAGCCCAAATATGCCCCAAGCTAACTGAACCCTCACCAGGTGGTAAGAAAACTCAGGCAACATAGAGAAAGAAATTCCTACCCAAGAAGGTCAGTATGGACAGCAAGTGCAAGTTGCCACGCCTTAGAATTGTAAGTTCAAGTAAGAAGTCTACAGGGCATTTTTTTTTTCCTCTTCTTTTATAGGTAAAAGTCTATGGGGCATTCCAAACAGATTCAAAGAAAGATGGGAGGAAAAAAAGTAAGCAAAATAGTAAAGAAAAAATGGTTTTGCAGGTCCTGTGGCCATCTTTTTTTTTTTTTTTTATTGGCACTGGGTGTCTAGGAACAGCGTCCTAACTAATCCCGGGGATGCGTAGGCCCTCAATAAGGAATTTCCCGCAAGTGCATCTCAAGTAATTCAAGAGAAAAATGCCCCAGTCCGATGGCCCCTAGAGATTGTTTGCACCCAAGGGGATTTGAACTTTAGACCTAGCAGGAGCAGACCCCCAAGCCTAAGGCCTTTACCCCATGAGCCAACCCTAGGGGTTTCTTGTGGCCATCTTTAGCAGTCAATGACCAAAATTATGGGGGTTTATTGGTGAAAAAGTCATCAACACCACATCAGCGGTTCAACTTCAGATGTAAAACAAAACTTTCCAAGAACAGCATATCAATCCGCCAGGTAAGAAAATCATACATGCGAGCACGCTAATCAATCTTGTGTAGACCCTGCAATTATATGCATGCCAAAAGAATCAATATCGCATATGAGAATAACTACAGAGTAGTTTCTCAAAGAAGAAAATTATTGACACAAACAAAAGTCAATTTTGATTTGCCCAAAGGGAAAAAACCAGTGTAGCATCCCATTGGCCAGAACCTCCTCCACAACCCAATCTGCTTTCTGGTTGACCTCCTTCTAAGACCCACTGTCCAAATCCTGTTTCCTACACTACGTGTTCACCTAAACTACTTTGAAAGGATACAAATTTTTGACAATGGACAGGCCCCAAACCACAAATGAAAGAAACAAGGTCAGAGTCAACGCATTAACTAAGATCAGCAGGTTCAAGGTGCACACTTTCAGGTGAAGTTCAACATGAGCTAACTAGACAGCCAAAGCAAATATAATGCACTAGTAGGATATATAATATTCAATTAACAAAGAAGAAAAACTATTCAAATAAATTTTTTGATAAACATTGAAAACAATACACTTACCCTTCACTGACCAAGTTCAATGCCAAACTGACCAAAACAGTTTGTGAAAGACCTAATTTGTCAAGAACAGACGTAAGAGGAGCATATGGATGCTGCACATTAAGCTCAAAATTTAGAGTAGACAGTATCCGATGCTCAGCCTCAATCACTTGTTCCCGATAAAACTCAAACCAGTCCTGTTTAATACAATACATTTATGTCAGCATGGGTGAAAGTTGCAGTTTCATTTTTTTTTTTTTTAATAACCAAACATACATTTTAGAAGCATATTAATGGCCACAATAAACATGCAGTAGCAGGAGCCTTACTTATGTACACTAAAAGCCTTAACTTTGAATTTTAATGCACGACAGGAAATATCCTTTAGGTGCGGTTAGAATAGTGAGATTAGATGAGATAGTTTTAGATTAAACATAAAAGTTTAATAAAATATTATTAGAATATTATTTTCTAATATTTTTATTGTTTTGAGATTTCAAAAGGTTGAGTTGTTTATTATATTGTGTGAAATTTGAAAAAGTTATAATAATGAAATGAGATGAAGCACTTTCACTATCCAAACAGGACCTTAATTTAAAACAAAGAGTGTCAAACATCAACAATGTGATTCGTAAAACAATTTTAGAATTTCTGAGCAATTAGCAACCGCTTTTGATTTGACATATTCTTAACGTAAAGCCAAGACAAATCAGTCCTTCAAATTAAAAACATATTCTTTTTCAGTTAAAATGAAAACATAAATGTAACCCAAGTGGTAAAGGCCTTGAGCTTGGGGGTATACTCCCCCCAAATCTAAGGTTCAAATTCCCTAGAATGCAAACAATCTCTAAGGGCCATCAGATTTGAGGATTTTTTTTTCCTTGAATTACCCAAGGTGCACTTGCCAGAGACTCCTTGCGCATGTATAACCCTAAGATTAGTCGGGGTTTACATGCAACCTGAATGTAAACTCCTTGCACAAGCGGTAAAGGCCTTCAGCAACAACAAAACATAAATGCTAATGACTTGTTTTCCTTAATGAGGCTACTTACAGTAGGAAGCAAATGGGACAAGAAAGAAACATCCTGCCTACGGGAAATTTCACAAGATGCTCTCAGCACATTGTTTAAAGGGCGAGGAGTCTCCTCAGACTTTGCAGCGAGAAAAAGTGCGGCAGTAGCAATCAACTGCAAAAGAGACAGATCAGAGTCAATAAGTAATTTGCCACAGCCCACAAGATGACAATTTCAAAGAAAATGTCACAGTATAGCAGAAAATGAAGCAACCAACAGTGTTTGGACAAAACCACATCCCCCCCCTCTCCTCTCTCTCTCAAGATGAGTAGGGTGTGAGATCAAAAGTTCAATCTCATATGGATAAAAAAAGAACTCAGATCAGGATAATAGGAACCATTGTCAACTAAAGCCAAATTTCCAAAAATAAAGTACTTGAAAGAGTAGCTAAATCTAAGAAATGATTACTTTTTCTGCATCAATTACATAGATGTTATATGATTCAAAAATAAATACAACAAGAGCATATCATCCTTTCAGAAGACATCAACATCCTTCATTATAAACTAGAATAGCATCCAATTCTCCCTTGAGATGAATGCTCTAAATAGTACAGGTTCTGGGAAATCATTATTTTCTGACAGTACATGCACAATTTTATGTAGGTGACAAAAGTAAAACAAGTTTTCCTACCAATATCTCACTGAGTTCTTGGTCCTCTATTCTACGAAAACTTGTACAAATGTACTGCAAATTTTACTCATAACAGGAAACTCACAAATCTATCATGGGAAGCATGTGATTGCCGAACAAAAAACCGGTGGCACAGAACCATGGCAGTGCCAATAGTGGTTTGGGGCCTGCAAGATGCATACCACAGAATGTCAGTTATCACACAACCTTGCAAAAGAAATAATAATAGTCCAGTTTGAAAAGAAGAGCTTACAACTCGAGTTGCAATCCAAGATTCTGAAGGAAGGTGCAGTACGAGTACCGCAAATAAGCTTCACGAAGAGCATCGATACCATCTCTTCTTGACGGGGAGTGTCTCTCAATCTCATCCCTTGACATGAAGGCTGGTTCATCATCTTCTAATTGTGAGCGATCACGTTTAAAGCTAGTGGACATAGAGGCCTCTGCATTGGGTCTTGTAGGACGGACTGCGTAATTGGAGGTTGAAGGGGCCAAGTCATATGTTCCAGGCAACACATAGTTTCCCCCACTACCTCCCCAAGTAGAAGCTGAAAACTTTCTCCTTTTCAAAGATGGCACTCCCATGCCATTACGATTAGCATGAGTGAAATTTTCTGGCCTGACATGATAAAAACTGTCATTGTGCTGCCAAACTGTCCCTGGGAAGTCATTGATATTTCTATAATTCCTATTGCTATAATTGTTCCTTCTATTCCTGTTGTTGTTGCTGAAGTTGTTCTTGCTAAAGGAGGACCAGTAGTCATCATTAATGGTGCCTCCTTGCGAATGGAAATTCCGTGGAAATGACATTTCTGTTCCTGAAATATAATAGAGAAGATAGAGTTTCAGAAAATCAAATGCAAATATGATTTGCTTTAACAATTTAACAGTTACAGACCAGAGTCCAGCGACTGCCAAGTAATCATTAACATATTTGCTTTTTGTTAAATTTACGTTCTTATTATTGTACTCTTCTTATTCTTAGAAAGTACACTACGTTTCTTAGCTTTAGAAACTTGTAAAGTTAATTGTATACCGTATCGACATTTTTTTTAAAATTTCTGTTTATACGGCTCTTCATTAAATATTTGGAAGAAGAAAATTTTCATTTCATATTAAGAATGAATGTAGTAAAGCAGTGAGATGTAGAAAATCTGGGTAACTAGACCCTGAACAATCAAGGGTTTTCATGTATTTCTTTTTTGTTTCTTGGATCGGTCCTAGGCCCTGATAACTCAAGGGATTTCTTACCAATATAGTTTTTTTTTTTTTTTTTTTTTACGGCGTGAAACGACACCAAGGCAAAGGCCCACCCTTAAGGACTAAACATATACATGATCCCACCCACAAAAACACAGATACTCAACCCAAGCCTGTACTTTGATCACTAGAATTGCCTTCTCACCAACAATAATCTACCCTAACATATATATCAATAATACCAATTAAAAAAAAACATACATATCAATAACAATCATAAAAAAAGTAACAATAACAAACCATAAACGACATCAATTCCATAAATATTAGAGCAGATGGTCATTAGAATAAAAAATATTAAAACGAAACAACTCTAAATGAACAGCGAAAATCTAAAAGGAAAATAGATCAAATCCCTGGAAACGAAGAACAGCAGCCAAGAAAAAAGGTTAAAAAAATGAAGACAAAGATAAGAGCAATATTTACCAGACAAGCGAGGAAATAGATCTGAAAGTGCGTGAATTTAGATTAGGTTAGAGAAGAGACTAAAAGATCGAAATTGCGATGAGAGTATGGTTTGGTGGAGGAAAAGCGTAATAAAGGAGTCAGAAGAGAGAAAAGGAAGGCGAAGCCAAACGAGAGGATTAAAGCACTAGAGGGATGTAGATATTATATTTGAGTTGGACCTGTAATTTTAAATACATATATATATTTTTAAAGAGACCGGTAAATGTATTGAGAAAATTGGAATAAAACTAGAGGGATAAATTCGGTGAGACCCTGTACCAACTCAGTCCACCTTTCCTTTTGAAGCTGTGCTTTTTTTTCCGTATCGGTGTTGAACACCGATGCTTAGAGTTTGTGTTCAAACTTTACTATTTAAAACCAACTCAAGTTGTCATGTAATCTCAAAATTTTTAAATTATTTCTATCAAGAGTAAAGATATATTATAGAGTCTTTAAAATTAGAATTGCAATGCAAATTTAGTATAAAAAACTTTTGAAGTTATAATAATAATTTTTTTTTTAAAGATTATTTTTTGAAATTATAATAATAATTTTTTTTTCAAGGGGAGTCATAAAAAAGTTGTCCCCGACTTCCGAGTCCCTACCACTATTTTTCGATTCCTATGCGACCCAATTTCGATCAAGTCCACACCACGGAGCCCGCGAGTCCATGACATATTGGTGGGCCGTATCCGGAAAGGGCCAAAACCGGGCCTGAATTAGACAAAAGAATGATCTAATTTTAAACAAACTCCTTGTCGGGCTGTCATAGCCATGTCATGTACCAACCTTCCAAAGCCCACACAGGTATCTTCCCAGAATCTTTTATTCCTGTCATGTGCCAACCTTTTCCACTTTCCTGACTTCTTTTACCATTAAAAAGTGTTACCGTTATAAAAAAAAATTCTATAAAAACATATTCACAAATTGATATAATTTTATATAATACATTAAATTTATTTTATAATAAAAATAATTTTATAATCTAATATATAATCATATAAAAATACTTCGATTTAATAAATTTACTTTTGTAATGAATTTAGTGGAGGGACGGCAGCCGCCCCCTGTCCCACCACTAAATAATGTGAATGACCCCACCACTATTATATTAAATTTGCATAGTAACTTGCATAGTAACTTGCATAGTAATTTCAAAGCCTATAAATAGGGGCTTCAGTTGTAATGAAATTCATAAGAAAAAATAGAGAGAGAAAGAAAGCTTGAGTTCTTAAGAGTTTCAAGAGAGTTTCTTATTTCTCTTTTACAATAGTAGTTCCTTTCTTTAAGTTTCATAACACGTTATCAGCACGACGGTTCTGCCAATTCTGAAGCTAGTGGCCTTATTCCTCTGTAAGTTTTTCAATATATTATTTGAAATCTTTGATATATTTTATTGATGATTATCTGTGTAAATTTATAAATATATTTTCTGAGATACGCATATTTATTATTTATATGTGTAGAAAATGGCAAATCTTACAAAATTGGAATTTGTTGCTCTTGATATATCTGGGAAAAATTATTTATCCTGGATACTTGATGCTGAAATACATCTTGATGCAATGAACCTGGGAGAAACTATTAAAGAAGGAAATCAAGCATCCCTGCAGGAACGTGCTAAAGCAATGATTTTCCTTCGCCACCATCTTCATGAAGAATTGAAAACTGAATATCTCACTGTAAAAGATCCCTATATTTTGTCGAATAATTTAAGGGAGAGGTATGAACACCAGAAGACTGTTATCCTCCCAAGAGCTCGCTCTGAATGGATGCACCTGAGGTTGCAAGATTATAAAAGTGTTAGTGAGTATAATTCCGCACTTTTTAAAATAAGCTCAGTATTAAAATTATGCGGTGAGAAAATCACCGATGAAGATATGCTAGAGAAGACTTTTACTACATTTCATGCCTCGAATGTGCTCCTGCAGCAGCAGTATCGAGAGAGAAAGTTCAAGAAATATTCTGAACTTATATCATGTCTTCTAGTAGCTAAGCAAAATAATGAGCTCTTATTAGAAAACCACAATACACGCCCTACTGGCTCAATATCATTCCCTGAAGTGAATGGTAATAGGTTTGCATCATTCCCAGAAGTGAATGGTGCATCCTTTAGAAGAAATCGGAGGCGTGGACGTGGTAGGAGAAATTATAGAAATGTTGGTCCCAGGAGTGACAACATTAAAATGGATTATAATATACCATATCACCAGAAGTGGTACAATTCAGAGAGGGGTAAAAATCCTCAGAATAATTCTTCAAAGAAAAGTGAAGAGGTGTGCCATAGATGTGGAATGACTGGACATTGGTCACGTACCTGTCGTACGGCCAGGCACTTAGCTGATTTATATCAAGCTTCTGTTAAAGGAAAGAATAAAATGCATGAAGCAAATTTAGTAGAACCATCAGATGATTTATTAGATTCAGTAGATGTAGACGTTACTCATCTTGATGTATCTGATTTCTTTAATCATCCTGATGGTAGTATTGAACACTTAATTGGAGATGGAAGTGTTCCACTCAATTAATGTATTTTCTTTCTATCAATAATAAAAATTTTATATATTTTGTAGAATCATGGATCACATTGATGAGCTTTTTATCTCTGAGTTGAATGATAAAGATATATGTCTGGCTGACAGTGCTACAACTCACACAATTCTCAAAGAAAAGAAATATTTTCAAAATCTAACACTAAGTAAAGCCTATGTCCATACCATATCAGGTTCATCGGATTTAATTGAGGGCTCCGGAAGAGCTTATATTGTGTTGTCTAATGGCACCAAATTTTGTATTGATGATGCTCTATTCTCTTCACAATCCAGAAGAAATTTATTGAGTTTCAAAGATATACGTCGTAATGATTACCATATTGAAACGACCAATGAAGGCAGTAAAGAGCATCTTCTTATTACTAAAACAGTATCGGGCCAGAAGCTCGTATTAGAAAAACTGCCTGCTCTATGTTCTGGATTGTATTATACAAAAATGAGAACAATTGAATCATATGTGGTAATGCACCAGAAGTGCATTGACCCTAAAGTATTTATGACTTGGCATGATCGCCTTGGACATCCGGGTTCTATAATGATGAGACGAATTATTGAAAATTCGCATGGGCATCCCTTAAAGAATCAAAAGATATTTCTACCCAATGAATCTCCGTGCTCTGCATGTTCTCAAGGTAAGTTAATTATTAGACCATCTCCCTCAAAAATCATTGTTGAATCTCCATCCTTTTTACAAAGGATTCACGGAGATATATGTGGGCCTATTCATCCATCAAGTGGACCATTTAGATATTTTATGGTTCTAATTGATGCATCTAGTCGATGGTCACATGTTTGTCTTCTTTCCACTAGAAATGTTGCATTTGCTAGACTTATTGCTCAGATAATTAAACTACGAGCACAATTTCCTGAGCATCCAATTAAGACCATTCGATTGGATAATGCAGGTGAATTTTCATCTCAAGTTTTTGATGATTATTGCATGTCAATAGGAATAGATGTTGAACATCCTGTTGCCCATACACACACACAAAACGGTTTAGCTGAATCTCTGATCAAAAGGCTTCAATTAATCGCTAGACCTTTACTTATGAAATCAAGACTACCTATTTCTGTTTGGGGACATGCTATACTTCATGCAGCATCTCTAATTCGCATTAGACCATCTGCATATCATAAATATTCTCCATTACAGCTTGCATATGGTCAACAACCAAATATTTCTCATCTTCGTACTTTTGGATGTGCTGTATATGTTCCAATTGCACCTCCACAACGTACAAAAATGGGCCCTCAACGTAGACTTGGGATATATGTTGGTTTTGATTCTCCATCCATTATTAGATACCTTGAACCCCTTACAGGGGATATGTTTAAAGCACGTTTTGAGGATTGTCATTTTGACGAATCAAATTTTCCGTTAATGGGTAAAGAAAAGTCGGTGCCTGAAGCACGACAAGATATTACTTGGGATAATAAGACCCTGTCTCATTTTGATCCTCCTACAAATGAATGTAAACGGGAAGTTCAAAGGATTATTCATTTGCAAAATGTTGCAAATCAGTTACCGGATGTATTTACTGACACTAAAGGTGTAGTAAAATCTTATATTCCTGCTGTTAATACTCCAGCAAGGATTGAAGTCCCTGAAGGACAAATTGTCAAAGCAGCAATAGGTGAATCTAAAATACGCCTGAAGCGTGGAAGACCTATTGGTGCAAAAGATAAAATTCCCAGAAGGAAAAGAATACAAAATGAATTTGGTGTTCCTGAAGAACACGTACCCACAATACAGGCCACAAATATAATTGATACTCCTAAAAAGCTTAAATCTTCTATTCCAGAACCTCCTGAAGAGGAAAATCTTGAAAAGTATAAATCTCCTAAAAAGGGACCTCCTGAAGAGGTGTGTCATGAAATGTTTTCCCTTGAAGAGGAACAGGTACCTGAAAATAATGAGATCTCAATACATTTCATGAAAACTGGAGAAATTCTGGATAGAAATAAAACTGTTGTCGACAACATATTTTCATATAAAATGGCCCTTGACATTACCAGAAGTAATGAAGAAAGTGAGCCAAAAAGCGTCGAAGAATGTCGACGTAGAAATGATTGGCCAAAATGGAAAACAGCTATTGAAGCTGAATTAAATTCGCTAGCGAAACGAGAAGTATTTGGACCTGTTGTCCAAACACCAAAGGGTGTAATGCCTGTTGGATATAAGTGGGTATTTGTACGAAAACGTAATGAGAAAAATGAAATTGTGCGATACAAAGCACGGCTTGTTGCACAAGGTTTCCTGCAGAAACCCGGGATTGATTATGAAGAAACATACTCTCCCGTTATGGATGCAATCACATTTAGATTTTTGATTAGTCTGGTTGTTACAAAAGGATTAGAAATGCGGTTGATGGATGTGGTCACTGCATATTTATATGGATCCTTAGACCATGACATATATATGAAAATCCCTGAAGGATATAAGATGCCTGAAGCATCTACAAGTACATCTAGAAATATGTACTCAATCAGACTACAAAGATCTTTATATGGGTTGAAGCAATCCGAACGCATGTGGTATAATCGCTTAAGCGAATATCTATTGAAAGAAGGATTTGAGAATAATCTTATATGCCCATGTGTTTTTATTAAGAAATCAGAATCCGGATTTGTCATTATTGCGGTTTATGTTGATGATTTAAATATTGTGGGAACTCCTGAAGAGATCTCAAAAACCGCTATATATTTAAAGAATGAATTTGAAATGAAAGATCTTGGCAAAACAAAACTTTGTCTCGGCCTGCAGCTTGAGCACTTGCCAAATGGAATTTTTATTCATCAGTCCATGTATACTGAGAAAGTCCTAAAGCATTTTTATATGGACAAATCTCATCCTCTGAGTACTCCAATGATTGTTCGAACACTTGATGTGAAGAAAGATCCATTCCGTCCTTGTGATGACGATGAAGAAATTCTTGGTCCTGAAATACCATATCTCAGTGCAATTGGAGCTTTGATGTATCTTGCAAATTGCACTCGACCAGATATTACATTCTCAGTTAATCTGCTTGCAAGATATAGTTCTGCACCAACTCGAAGGCATTGGAATGGCATTAAACATGTCCTTCGTTACCTTCATGGTACGGTTGATATGGGATTATTTTATCAACGTGGTTCAAGTCCAGAATTGATTGGGTATGCAGATGCAGGTTATCTTTCAGACCCACATAGAGGTAGATCTCAAACTGGATATTTATTTACTTATGGAGATACTGCCATATCATGGAGATCTGTTAAGCAGACACTATCTGCTACTTCTTCAAATCACTCAGAAATCATTGCTATTCATGAAGCAAGTCGAGAGTGTATTTGGTTGAGATCAGTTATTCAACATATCCAGGAAAAGTGTGGACTTCTCATGATCAATAATAGCCCAACAATCTTATATGAAGATAATACTGCTTGTATCACTCAAATCAGAGGAGGATATATCAAAGGTGACAGAACCAAACATATTTCACCAAAATTCTTTTATACTCATGAACTTCAAGAAAAAGGTGAAATTGATGTCAAGCAGATACGATCTAGTGATAATCTGGCAGATTTATTCACAAAGGCGTTACCAACTTCCACATTCAAGAAGATTGTGCATAACATTGGAATGCGAAGACTCAAAGATCTTTTGTCATGCACTTTTCAGGGGGAGTAAATGTGCTGATTGTACTCTTTTTCCTTCGCTGAGATTTTGTCCCACTGGGTTTTCCTCTGCAAGGTTTTAATGAGGCAATCTTAAAGCACTTGTGGATACATAAGAAGACTGTACTCTTTTCCCTTCGCCATTGGTTTTTCTTCCCACTGGGTTTTTACTTGGCAAGGTTTTAACGAGGCAGATTCCTTATGAGTGGTCATTCAAGGGGGAGTGTAATGAATTTAGTGGAGGGACGGCAGCCGCCCCCTATCCCACCACTAAATAATGTGAATGACCCCACCACTATTATATTAAATTTGCATAGTAACTTGCATAGTAACTTGCATAGTGACTTGTATAGTAACTTGCATAGTAATTTCAAAGCCTATAAATAGGGGCTTCAGTTGTAATGAAATTCATAAGAAAAAATAGAGAGAGAAATAAAGCTTGAGTTCTTAAAAGTTTCAAGAGAGTTTCTTATTTCTCTTCTACAATAGTAGTTCCTTTCTTTAAATTTCATAACAACTTTTATGAATTATCATATATAAGAGTTTAAAAAAGCATTTCTCTTTATCGTTAAGCATTATGTTGACCACTGTGTTGTACGTTGATTTCTGAACTACTTTAGTTTAGGGTCATTGGATCAGCTCTCACACGCACATGAGCGCCATTCACGGAAGCTGATATGAATATGCGATGCAAATTTTGTATTTTACATTAATGTACAAAAGTCTCATAACAATCCGTTTTTGTTATCTAAAGAATAAGCATTGGAGTGATGATGGTCAAGTCCTACATATTCTGATCTCGTGGACAACTAACCAAACTTTTGAAGACTTTAGGGACGCACACCCAAATTCACGTCACACAAGTTTCAACTTTTGCTTTTTTGCACTTTAGGTTTGACACGAAACATATTTGGCATGCATGCATGCATGCATGGGGTATAATAAAAGCTATATAGACTGATCTGCTAGTCCCTTTCAAAAAAAAAAAAGACTGATCTGTTAATCCAGCAAATCATGATCATTTCGTAGTTTGCATCTATGCAATCGTCAAACGTGGGATCACTGGAATACATTTTTTCTTCTAAAACATCCCTATCCAATTCCCTTTGGATATATACAATCACAAATCACAATAATTGACAAATTCGATTGACAGCTGAGTATTTACCTTTTTTTGAGTCTTCATCTATATGCTCGGTGGCCAAATTTAAGTTTATAAAATAAATTTAATAGATGTTATAAAATCATATCACTTTATAAATTTTATTTTTATATAATTTTTTTATATATTTAAAAGCAGTTCTCATCGAATAATCTTCGATGCCTTGAACAGCTCCAGCTTCCATGCATCCTCGATGACATGATTGGGTACTTCACTTCGATGCTTTTAAGGTACAAATATATACGAAAGCGTGTTTTAAAAAAATGTAGTTATTAGAAAAAGAAATATTAATTTCCATTTACTTATCAGGCCAGCAGGAAGCTCGAAGCCCGACGAACTTCTTTTTTACTTTTTGATTCATTGGTTTTTGTTGGATTTGGCCTCACAACCTGTACTACTAATTAATGTATAAACCTCTATTCCAGGCAAAGCATCTAAGTTAATGCTGCAGATCCAGCGGTGAAAGCATCTATAAACTATAAAGAATCAAACAAATAACTGAGTCACGTTGACCCATAAGCATGCAAATATAATAATACGAGTCACCCCTTACATAAAATCAGTAATCATCATCAAACTCGCATCTTTTAGATCAGCTTAAATAGCTGTATGTGTAAAGTCTGATCTATCTCACCAAAAGTTTTTTTTTTTTTAAAAGCTAAAAATTAATATTATGTCCCAGATCGAACAAGTTATAACCATATATGTATGATCCGACTCAGCTACATTGCTGATTGCCCACACTAATTACCACTCACAAGAGTATTAGGCCCGACGTAAATAGTATTTTTAAGTCTAAAGTATGAATTAGCTCAAAACTTTCTGACCTGAGACCCACTTTTCACGTATAGGGCACGTGACACCTAGCGGCCACATGCAATCCCAACACAGTTACACATGCAGCCTGCATCCCACACATTGCACAGAAAGGAGAGAGAGAGATCTCCCTCATCGAACTACTACCATGTGACCTGTTCAGAACCCAGATCCACCGTTTTCCATTTCCTAAACCAAGCTATATATCTAACGTGCAGAAGTTACAAACACATGGTGGTACGTTGAGTCCACGCCCCACCTCTGCGCGTTTGGGAACAAGCAAAGTATTTGTTTAAACCATAATAATAAGAAAGTTAAACAGTCATCTAGCCCCTCCCACACTTTTGCCCTCGATTCAAAGTCATCTCTTTTCTTCTCTCTTAAGCACGTACAGAGAGATGATGTAGCAGCAAGAATCGATGGGGAAGAGAACCGAGAAAACCCCCAAATCCCATACTCTCCCATCCTCGCCGTCTCACTCGTTCTCTTCATCTTCCTCCTCAGATTTCGAGTTCACCATTTCTGTCTCCCCACGTAAAGCTTTCACCACTCTCTGCCCAGCCGATGAGCTCTTCTACAAAGGCCAGCTCCTGCCTCTCCACCTCTCTCCCCGCCTCTCCATGGTCCGCACTCTTCTCGCTTCTCCAAGCATCTGCTCCTCCGACACCACCACCACCGCCTCCCGAGACTCCACCGGCAGCTCAACCGACTCACACTCCTCCTTCAACAGCGACCTCGTCTTGCTCGCCGACTGCGACTCGTCCAGACCAAGCTCGGTCACCGAGGACGACGACTTCAAGCGCCTTCACAACCCTAAACTCCAGAGTCAAATCCATTTCGGCAACCAGATCAAGAAGAGCAAGTATTTCTCCTTCTCAAGATTCTCATCTGTGTTCCGGAAAGAACCCAAAACCCGTGACCCCGATAACGCATCCGCGTCTTCGTCTTCGGTTAAAAGAATGAGCACTACGGCTAAAGAAGTTATCAGAAGGTATTTGAAAAAAGTGAAACCGTTGTATGAAAAACTATCCCAGAAACAGCAGCAACAGCAAAAAATGGGAGGAGTTCCGTGTACGATGCTAGCTACCACTGTGTCTTTGCCGTTGAAAGCAGAGATATCAGCAAAAGATACAGAAATATCGGGCAAAAGTACGAGGAAAGAAAATGGCGGTGGTTTTTCTCACTCTTTCTCGGGTAACTTGAGGTATCCAAGAAGGAGAAGCTGCGTCTCAAGCTGTCCGTCATCGATGCGTTCGTCGCCGACTCACTCGGGGGTTCTTAACCGTACCGGATACATGGGAACGGGCAGGCCGGTTGGTGGGGTGAACTACACCGACACGTCGTCAATGGAGGAGTTGCAGAGCGCTATTCAAGGAGCAATTGCCCATTGCAAGAATTCCATGATTCAAAACAAGTCTATGCTCAGTAACGAGATCTGATCAAATCCGAGACTGAATCAACTGAGATTTAATTTAGTTTATCGTGTAACGCCTCTGTGTTTGTAGTTTTTGTGATCTCAGACACAAAGGGATCATGAGGAAAAAAAAAATTAAAGTGTTTAACCTTTTTGTAATTTTTTTCCCCCTCTTTCTCGCCTGAGACCAACGTGGGGGGTAAAAGCTGCAAGCATGCATGTGATTGTATTTGTTGGATTTGCTCGTAAATTTGGCATCGAAAGCCAACTGATCTGTGAGCCTTAGTGTTTCGTCTTTGGAACTTGTAATCGTTTTAGGTACCTTGTCAACGACTGTTTATCTCTTCACCTTTAATCATTTCTTATTTTCTTCGGTCCAACCTTCTTTTTCTTTGCTTTATTGAGTTAACATTTATGCCATTAATTGTTAATTCCATTTCTCGTCTTTCTGAAACATATACTAATGATCCTGCTGAGCATTATCGTACCGTTATATTCACAAAATTTGACCTACAAAAAAAAAAAAAACTAATTAAGGAGTTCCAGATCAACTCTTCCTGCATGGGTCGACCGGAAGTAATATGAGTAGAATTTTTGTTACACATAAGGTTCAACAATAATTTAATATGAATTATATTGATTCTAAATGTTTGACCGATTCGGTCAATTTATATAATCTTGAAATTATTTGTCGAGAAAAAAATAATAGGTTCATATATTTTGTGTAATTAATGTTCTGTACCTTCTATTATGTGGGATTTGAATTCTTATTATATTGTAATAGCTAGCGTAATACCATATAAATAGTTTTTTTGCAGTTTCATATTTATAGAATGCATTATAAATCTAAGTGAAATGTTATAGTTTTATGGGTAACTTAAATAAGTTTTTTATATTTTTAGAGTTTTTTATTTGTAAAATAAATATATTTTAATTAATTTTATTTTAAAATTGAGATTTTTTTATCTATTTATTATTTAGATTATAAATGAATCTATAAAAATAAATTATATGTAACATTACTCATATCATATATATGTATATATATATATATTTGGTTTATATGGCTTTCGTGCTTGGAAATTATCTATATATGACATGCGCGTAAGAGTTAGGGACTGTTTAGTGTCCGTTTGTATGGTATTTCGAAATTTTAAAAAAATTAAATTATTTATTATATTTTATATAAAATTAAAAAATTTATAATAATAAAATAAGATAAAATAAAATTTGATAAAATCGTTTTTATAGCGTTAACTAGCTGCTTTGGCAAGTAATTTACTAATTGACACCTCTTCTCAGCGGACAAGACAGTGATGAATGATGATGTTATTGTAGGCCGAGGGAGCTGGCTGCCCTATTGCATGAAGATTCAATTCATGCCATTTTCAAGATTTTATATAGAAAACTCAAAACTTGTTAGGTGTATTATACGAAGCTTGTCTGAAAAATAATATAATTAAAAAGGATAACTTAAGATATTTTTATAGAGTACAGATGCATGCATGATATTTATATCGTTTCATTAAATAATAAAAACAAAATTATATATAAATAGTTTAATAACATAATAGTCAATTAGATCAATATCATGTAAATATCACCTCATTAATTCATATTATTAAAAATATATCTGATAATTACTTTCTACATATTACTAATCTTTACATTTGTAATAATGATCATATTATTTGGCGGTTTTTGGGGTCATGTATGGATTCCATTTAGAGCACGCTTTCCCCGAATATTATGCTAGCTAGCTGCGACATTAATTTTATCTGAAAAAATGCACTTCCACGTAATGTATATAGTTTGTACGTAACAGTTTGTACGTAACAGTCTCATCTTTCATGTTTAGCTGTTAATATCCTAAAAGAATTTAATTACGTAACGTCTGTTGTCTGAATTGAAGAACCATGGACAAAACATGACACACTCATCAGCACATTAGCTATAGATCAGATGGATTGTGGATGGATGACGTGTTCTTTTGGTTTTAACTTACAAGTAATCTGAATATACTTGTGAGTTGTATAATCCATTATAAGAAAAAGAGATGGAAATAATTAATTTGTTATATTTAAAAAATTAAAAATAATTAAAATAAATTTTGTTTTATATGAGTGGAATAGATTGATTATTTTTATTAATTTTTTCTGTAATGATTATTGTGTCTGTTTTTTAAAAAAAAAAAAATTTATTATTTAAAAAAGTTATTTTTTCATATATTTACCTTATATTTACTATTTTTTATAAACAAAAAAGAAGTGCATCATAATATGAACCCATTTGTTTAAAACATAATACTTTATCTTATTTCATCTAATTTAATTATTATAATTTTCTCAAATTAACATATAAAATAATATAACTAATTCAAAATTTTTATATTTTAATAAAAAAAATATATATCTTAATATTATTTAATTTTATTTAATTTTTATTCTAATTCATCTCATGTCAGATTTTAAATATTATTTTTCTTTGATTTTATATTGGACGTGAAGTTCACGCGCAGTTTTTGGGATCAATGAGTTTGGCAACTGCATTATTTGCATGGGGAGGGAGAGAAGTCATGGGAAGCAAGCAATAATGATGGGTACTGGTACGGGTTCATGATTGAGTGACCCAATCAGGACCATTGATTTTGCTTTGTCATTTAGCTGCTCCGTCAAGTTCCTGTCGCTTCAAATTATCCATCATATCGAACGGATAGTTTTCAGCAAATGTCACCAAATAATCGGTCGGAAAACAAATTTATCCAAAATTTTTATATTTAGATTTATACCTACTATATATTCCTCTTTATTAATCTTTCAAACATATGATTTATTTTTTTATAAGCATTATAATTTAAATTTTTTTCGTATTAAGTGATTATAACATCCCATAAATAGCACAATTTTTTTAAATTTATATTTGATTTCTTGGGTCAGGAAAAGATAAGTGATATATATATAGCTACAAATATAATTTTATAAATTAATATAATTTCATTTGATTAGTCATATATATTTTATAATAAAAATAATTTCATAATTTAATAATATTCTAAGAATTATAAGTTATAAATTAATCATATGCATTATCTATATACTATATGTAGTACCAGGCCGTAGCTAATCTTTCTATCCATTTCGTATGTCCGGCCAGTCCCACGAAAGTACGGCTTTAATTTGGGGGGAACCCCCAGGCTGGCATTATTAAGTATATCGGAAAGGAAAATGTGTTAGTCCCAAAAAATAATATATAAATAAATTTATAAATTATTTTTATTATAAAATAAATCTAATAAATATTATAAAACTAAATTAATTTATGCATTAAAAATATATTAATTTTTTTTTTTATATCAATAACAGTTCTCTATTAGAAATGGCTGAGGGGGGCCGATTGACTGGGTAGGATAGAGCGAGTCAGCATAGCGCTTATCGTTATACTGTTGGATGATTGTGTTACTGTGTAACATGTTTGTTTCTTTCGAAGAGGCTAGCTAGGCGTGTAAGTGGCATTCATGGTCACGATACTGCCAATTCCAAATCCCAACTATTTCTCAGAGTCTCATAGATTCTCAATCGTTATCGATGAGTAAAGCAACAGGAATTGATCGAGCTGAGATATTGAGATCGGTTCACTTAGCTTACGTTTGGCAATTAAGGATTGGTTTATTTTTAAGGATAATATGAGATAAAAATTTAAAATAATAAAATATTATTATAATATATTTTTTTAATATTAATTTTTGTCTTAAAATTTGAAAAAAATATTTTGTAATTTAAAAAAGTTGAATTTTTTATTATATTTTATATAAAGATTTAAAAAAATATAATGATAAATTTGAGATATATTTTAGATAAATTATTCTTATAAGCAAATTGGGCCTAAATATATTTTAAATATTTTCAAAATATTTCATAATTATTTATTATTTTTTTATTATTATTTATATTTATTATTATTATTATTTAATATTCTATTATTATTTTTTACTTAATCTTTATTATTATTTATAACTCTTATCAATCATTCTCAATATCCAATCCTACCCAATTGGACTCATCTTAACTTATCTTGTACTGGAGCATTATATATTTATTTGTTTAGGAAAAGAAAAAAAGTGGCCACAAAAATGCGAAAGATATTCCAGCCAAAAATTATATAATTAATAGGATCTATTTCTAGGTTTTTTTTTTTATGAAGGAAAAAGCTAGCCATCTAGGTACCACAAAACGAAAAGATTCATTAATAGTAAGGGTGTCAAAACGTGTCGTTCTGTCGTGTTTGTGTCGTATCAAGACATTGATATTACACTTAAAGGGTCAACATGAACACGACCCGTTAAGAATTTCGTGTCAAAAATCTCGACACTAATACGACCCTTTAAAATAACGTGTTGACACGACACGATCCGTTAAGACACGTTAGTCGATACAATAAATTTATATAACACGACACGGTCCGACACGTTCCAACCTGTTAACACGTTTTGATACGTTGACATATTTTGACCCATTTGCAGAATTTATTTTACACAAGTATTAAAATATAAATGATAGCTATAAACATAAAAAATTAAAATACACTACAAATATGTTGCACAATCCCACAACCATAATCCAAACATTGTAAAAGATTAAAATTACATCCCAAACACAAATTATATAATAAACAACACATTGTTCTAATATATTAATTTTACAATCTCAAATATAATAAAAACACATAATTAAACTAATTTATGCAAAACTTGTATAATGAAGTGGAACATCGTCATTGTTCTTGTTGATGTTCAATTCCATTACATCTTTGGTCATCTCCTCCGAATCAGGATTTTCTTGTATTTCTATAAAAGAAAAAAAAATATCAGTAAAGTTCAATTATTAAGCATTTCCTCTACAAGTTGACAATGCAAAAAAAAATGTGTAGATAACTGAATTATTCAACCAAGTTCACAAACAACAACATACAAAGATCTCTTGTGCAGACCAACTATAATATAACTAACTACAAAACCAACTATAAAGAAATAAGTAACCATATAATTTCAAAGTCTTATCTTGCTCATCGCCATATAACCAATCTCTTGTGCTGACTAATGCTTCAACAACATCTGCTTTTAGTGCACTCCGAAATTGATCAATGATACACCCACCAACACTAAAAGTAGATTTAGATGCAACTGTAGAAATGAGAACACTCAAAATATCACGAGCCATTTTGGCAAGATCAGGATAACGAAATTCATTTCCTTTCCAAAAGGAAAGAATGTCAATCTTTGCATATTTATATGCCCTAGGTTCATCCAAGTAAAGATCCAATTCACTTCTTTGCAAATATGGACATTAGGTTCATCATGTTCAAATGTATCAAATTCCTGCACGAAAAAGATAAATAAAACTATTACTTAATGATATGTGCGCTAAAACAACAATATAATTTAAATCATTAAACAAAAATAAATCAAATATTACCTTAAATACTCTTTTATTACCAGTTAACTCACTTGCTCTTCTACTAACAGTGCTTCCAGAATTCAAGGTAGAAGTAGAACATGTGGTAGAAGAAGTATATTCCATGAAAAGAGATGTCATTTTGGTCTGAACATTTTGAAACTCTAAGGAACAATCTCTGTAAAGCTTCTTATAAGAAAAATTAACAAAATAAAGCTTGTACCGAGGATCCAATACAACTGCTATGGCCAACAATACATTGAACTCAGACCAATATTTCTCAAACTTAGTAAGCATTTTCTTAGCCATCTGTTTCATGTACTCATCATCACCCATAGAGTACTCCTTCAAATTATAATAAATCAGAAATACTAATGGAAAGTACAAATTGGCGGTAGGATATTTGGTCCCAGAGAAGTCTAAAGTAGCGTCATAAAAAACACTCAATAAATCTTTAATCTTCTACACTTGTTTCCACTCAGGTATTGATAGACAATGCTTAAAATTAGAATCAGTCAATGCCAAATGGCCAAAGGCATTCTGATAGTCAAGAGCATTATCTAGCATAAGATAAGTAGAATTCAATCTAGTGGGGACATCCTGTCTCAACCCTTTTTTGCTATCCAAATACATTTGATTTGTTGAAGCTAAAAATTTCACTTTCCTTGTTTGTGATCCTTTAACATACTTCACACTTTCACGAACTTTATGCATAGCATTTTCAATCTCTTTTAACCCATCTTGTACTACTAAATTTAAAATATGAGCACAACAACGAAGATGAAAGAACTCACCTTGACAAATAAGAGCTTCCTTAATGTTCAATTGAGTTTTTAACAACTCTACTAAGACATCATTAGAAGAAGTATTGTCTAAAGTCAATGTAAAAATCTTGTTCTCAATTCCCCACTCACATAGCAAATTATAAATTTTTTCATATAAAGATATGTCATTATGTGGTGGTGGCATATAAGAAAAGTTCAAAACTCTTTTCTGTAGAGCCCACTTCTTATCTAAAAAATGTGATGTAATGTACATATAACCAACAGTGGTTATAGAAGTCCACAAGTCAGATGTCAAACTAATTCTACCAGGAGAATCATTTAACATGCATTTAATCCTATTTTTTTCTCGCTGATACATCTTAACCAAATCTGCATTGGTAGTATTCCTAAAACTAATTGGAACATTGGGGTACAAATATTGTAATAAAGATCTCACCCCCGAATATTCAACAAATCGAAAAGGCAAGTCATGCTTGACAATAGCAGCTATCAAAAATTTTCTATATTCTTCAGGGTTAAATTTAGGATTGCTTACCGACATAGCTCCACTATTTTGCCCCAAGATCATCTGACCAACATCTCGTGAACTTCTCCTAGGGCATACATCAATGTAACGCTTCATATTTCCGGTTCCATTTTTGGTTGTTGCAATGTACGTAACTCCACACAGCTTGCATCTAGCTCGTGGTTTCTTACCCTCAAATTTCTCTGAATTAGGAATCATTTCAAAAGTATTCCATACGTATGACTGTTTCCTTCGTTTTGCTTTAACTTCCGTAGTTTGAAAACTTTCACCTTCAACTTCAACTTCAAACTGGTCCAAATCAATAAAGTCATTATTTTCACCTTCTGTCTCAGTCATCTGACAATAAGACAATATAATCATCAGTAAAATAAGACAAGCTTGATCGAGTCCTAGCTAATTAGTTTTTTAACTTCTAATTAAGTTTTGGTACAAACAATTATATATATATATATAAATATACATATATTACATGATGATTATATCTGGCACACTATCTAATAAGAGCTAGCATTTGTATTAATGTTATATAAACTTAATCGAGTCGAAGCATCATGATCATCAGACAGTTCATCATGAGTACTATTGATGATCAGTTCATGAGTACTTCTTAAAAACTTGATCACTCATCATGTGATAGAAATATCTGTCATGACCAAAACTGATATAATCTTAATTACTAAGATATAATGTCATGATGTATGTGTACGTGCATATATATATAATTAAGAACATTAACATTTACCCAAGTCGTTTGTGCTCTCTCTTTGTTTGCTCACAGAACTAAAATAAAAATTAAAAAAAAATCCGAAACTAGTACGTACTACTCCATGTATTGCACGATGATCACTGATCGTTGAAATAGAACAACAAAGAAAATCTCTCTGTCTGCTTACTAGCAAGCAATTAGTCAATCACTCTGAAGAACAACTCAGTCGAATATGAAGAACAACTCAATCAAACAAATATTAAATCCTAACTCCAACAAAGTTACAAAATCAATCCCTCATTTTTAAATCAATAAATGAAATTAGTAAATTACCTTTAGGGTCTTTCACAAACCGTTTGTGAGAAAAGGAGGCTGTGCGTGGATCGGCGATGCCGCAAAAAGAGAAGTGGTCGGAGTGCTAGACAAGTCACAGAGATGCTGAGTCCAACGTCGGAAGTGGCGTGGGCTACCGACAGCGACGAGTGCAAAGTGGCGACTGGAACTTGGAAGTCTGGAAGCGTCGGGACTCGGGGGAGGGAAACGAAATGAAAGAGACTGTGAGTTTGTGGCAACCAAAGGGAAATGAAATAGAAAGGGACGGCAACGTCGGTGAGTCGGCGACGAGTGCAGAGTCACAAGGAGCACAATATGTTGCCCAGATGACTAACACAAGAGGGGGGGTGAATTGAGTTGTATTTAAGAAAATAACAATTATAAATCAAATATATAATATAAAATATAAATAAAATATGAAACAATAATAAATATAAAGAGTAAGGGTAAGAGAGAAGCAAACTCAGTATGTTAACGAGGTTCGGCCCCACTGCCTACGTCCTCGCCTCAAGCTACCTCTTGAGGATCCCCAAATCCACTATTCAATCTCCTTTAGGTGGAGATAGAAACCTATTACACCTTTGAGCAGCACCGCTCCAAAGAATCCGTGTAGAACACCCTCTACACTTCCAATCACCTCACACTTGGTGATTTAACTATTTCACGTGTAGAACACCTTCTACACTTCCAATCACCTTACACTTGGTGATTTAACTATTTCCCGTGTAGAACACCTTCTACACACACAAGGGTTATACACACCCTTTTACAAATACAAGAGTTGATAGTAGGTAGACTATCAAAGTACACTCCTCAATGAGTGAGATAGAAACAATACAGCGCAACCTATATCTCTCTCAACAAGAACAAGAATTAAGGCTCAAAACTTTAGAAAAGAGAGAATGAGAGCTTTGAAGAAATGATGCAAAACTTAGCAATAGATGTGTAAGCTCTTGTTATGAATTTTGCAAAACTCAAGTGAGCTATTTATAGGCAAATGAGTTTTTAATTTCAAATTTGAAAAGATTCCCATATCAAAAACATCATCATTCACTTTTCAAAAAGTTCAAATTTAATATTTTTACTTTTTGCATGTGACAAAAGGAGCACACTTTACTTTTCAAAAATTTCAAACATAATCTTTTACTTTTTGCATATGACAAAAGGAGCACACTTTACTTTTCAAAATTTTCAAATAAAGACATCTACCTTTTACATAAGTCAAGAAAATCATCAACCACTTTTGAAAATATTCAAATAAAACATGCACATGTGAAAGATGACAATCAATCATCTTAATATTTTCAAAGTTCAAACCTTTAATCATGTCATGCACATGTGAAAGATGAAAATCAATCATCTTTCAAAATTTTCAAATTTAATTTTCAAAATATTCATGCATATGTGGAAAATGTATTTTAATGCTTTATGATAAAATATAAATTTTGAGCCTTAATCCTAATTTTGAATTTTTAAGAGATGTACAACATTACTCTATGATTTTAATGTGAACTTGTTCCATTCTTGCTCATGCTTGCTTCCTTGATATGCTTGATTATATTGTGTGGACAATTTGAGCTTGAGACTCCTTTATTCTTTGGATTCATTTGTTATCATCAAAATCCATTTGTAGATTTACATGAAACTTGAAACCTTGGGTTCAACAATCTCCCCCTTTTTGATGATGACAAATACTTGATAGAACCTGAAACCTGTATTAATACTTAAACTCCCCCTGAGAATGTGCGTTAGTTTTTCAAGCAAAAATATAAATATAATTCCAAGCATATATAACAAGTTTAGAAATTTAAACAATGTTAATGTTCTAGTCTAAAATTTCTCCCCCTTTTGGCATCATTAAAAAGGAATCATAATTAGTTCAATAAGATATATTCCTACAATAACCAATAGATAAATAAAACGCTGCGTTAGTAGAGACTGTAGAGAATTCGGTGCGTAGTCACACGTGTTCGACATAACCTGCAAAGGCTGGAGGCCTAGTTTCGGTAATTCGGTGCGGAAGGAGATTTTGTAAAGAGCTGAATAATTGAAACCATCCGTGCCCGACAAAACCTGCAAAGGTTGAAGCCGAATTTTATCATCTCGGTGCGGAAGAATATTTAAATCCGCTTGATGTTATTGACGAATTAGATGTTCCAGAGATTTGAAGTTGAATAATTAAAATTATTCGTGTCCGACAAAGACAACAAAAGCTGCAGGCCTAGCTCTGGCAATGCGGTGCGGAGCCATGCATGTCTGACAAAACCTGTAAATGTTGGAAGTCTAACTCTGGCAATTCGGTGCGGAGTCACGCGTGTCTGACAAAACCTGAAAAGGTTGGAAGCCTAGCTCTAGCAGTCGGTGCGAAAGCAGATTTAAATCCGCGTGATATTGTTGAAAAATTAAATATTATCGAGATTTGAAATTTGTTGTTTAAAAGACCGTTTTCACCTGTCGGATACTCAAATAAAATTTCACCCCATTCATTGATCCAGTTTCTGTTTATTCAAAACGATAGAATGGCGGAAAAAATTTCGTCTGATAATCTTCCGGATTTGAATCAGGAACCGTCTCAACCAGTCATTTTATCTCATGAGGTTGTCAATACCATGATAGAAGCAGAAATGCATTTTTCAAATAGAACTGATTCTGAGGTTGTTGCAGCATCAAGAACTCTCAGTGCTCAATATGCTGCCTCTGTTACGACCATGTCTCGGAGATTACTAGCGAGGGCAAATGAGGTTGATCGACTTAACAATCAAATATCTGTTCTGCATCAAAAGCTTGCAAATAAAGGTAGAAAGAATAAGAGGTTAAAGCAAGAAAATAAAGATTTGACGAAATTCGCTCGTGTTTTGAAATTTCAAATAGAGGAATCGGAACGAGTAAGAGTTCAAGCACAGAGTCAACATCAGCAGATAATGGCAGCGTTTCACGAGAGAAACAGGGACAAATATAATTAATCTCGCTAGCTTAGTTCGGTAACTTTTGACAATATGCATCCGGCATATCTTGTAAGCTTGACTAAGTAAGATTTGAAGAGATGACAGCTTGTCTTCTACTTATTTCCATCTTTATAAAAGCAATCCTTAGCTTTATCTAATCCACATCAAATCTTCTTTTCATTGTTGTAGTTCATCTTCATTCTCACTTTACAAAATCTTAATGGCTCATCATTTCTCCTTCAGTGCTTCTCGTGATCAATCTATTTCTGCATCTGTTGTAAGTGCCATGAAGCAGCAAAACACTGATTTGGCTAATAAATCAGATCATGATGCTATTTACGAGCTTGTGGGTCTCGGGACTCGATACTCATCTTCCATTGTTGCTTTTTCCGCTCGGTTGCAGTCAAAAACTCGCGAGATAGAGAAGCTTAATGAGAAGATCGATATTCTTCAACGACTTGTTCAAGAGTCTAACAAAAAAATAGTAGACTTAAAACAACAGAATAAGGATTTAAAATCCTTACTTGCCTCTGCATTTCGATTGCCTAATCCTTTAGACAAGGATGGCATGATGATTTATGAGGAGCAAATGCATTTGAATGATGAGGCTAAACGTCTCAAGTTTCTGTAGGTCATTTGAAATAATGGAATAAAAATATCTAGCAGATATTCATGGCATGCATAATTCCTATTTCTCTTCTAATCATGCATAGTTTATCTTCTGGTAGAGGTTTTGTGAAAATTTCTGCCAATTGATCATGTGTACTAGTGAATTCTAATACAATATCGTCCTTCTGCACATGATCTCTAAGAAGATTATATCTAATTTCAATATGTTTGGTCTAAGAATGTTGTAGTGGATTCTTTGAAAAATTTATAGCACTTGTATTATCACATTTGATTGGAATGTGATTATCCATAAGTTTAAAATCCTTAAATTGTTGCTTCATGTAAAAAACTTGAGCACAACAACTACCCGCAACAACATATTCTGCCTCAGCAGTAGATAGTGCAACAGAATTTTGTTTTTTTTATTATTTTTATTTTTTTTTTACTAAACCAGGAAACTAGTGCACGACCTAAGAAATGACATGTTCTACTAAAACTTTTTCGATCATCTTTGCAACCAGTATAATCGGTACCTGAATAACTAATAATATCGAAAGAAGTGTGTTTAGGATACCATAACTCTAAGTCATTGGTATTGGCAAAATATCTAAAAATCCACTTGACTGCAATCAAATGAGATTATTTTGGAAATGATTGAAAACGTGCACATAAACATACACTAAACATAATATCTGGTCTACTGGCTGTCAAATATAATAAGCTACCAATCATACCTCGATATACCTTCGAATCAACTAGTTTACCGGATTCATCTTTATCAAGTTTAGTGGATGAGCTCATTGGTGTTCCAGTTTCCTTAGTACCTTCCATCCCAAACTTCTTCAGCAATTTTTTAATATATTTTGATTGATTGATGAATATCCCACTTTTTGCTTGCTTAATTTGCAATCCGAGAAAGAATATAAGCTCTCCCATCATGCTCATTTCAAATTCTTCCTGCATAGTCTTAGCAAAAACTGGGCACATATTTTCATTAGTAGCACCGAATATTATATCATCAACATAAATTTGAATCAAAAGAATATCATCATTTTCGTATATAATGAAAAGAGTTGTATCAATTTTTCCTCTTAAAAAGCCTTTTTCAATCAAGAAACTACTGAATCTCTCGTACCGCGCTCTAGGAGCTTGTTTGAGTCCAAATAATACTTTTGTGAGTTTGAAAACATGATTTAGAGAAATATGATTTTCAAAACCTGGAGGTTCCTCAGCATATACTTCTTCATTTATAAAACCGTTTAAGAAAGCACTTTTAACATCCATTTGAAAAAGTTTGAAATCTTTATAACAAGCATATGCAAGTAGCATTCGAATAATTTCTAATCTTCCGACTAGTGCATATGTCTCATCATAATCGATTCTTTCTTTTTTATTGAAACCTTGGGTTACAAGTCGAGCCTTATTTCTAGTGATGATTTTAGACTCATCTTTCTTATTTCTAAAAACCCATTTTGTTCCAATAACAGCATAATTTTTTAGGTCTAGGAACAAATGTCCATACATTATTTTTTTCAAATTGATTTAACTCTTATTGCATAACTAGAATCCATGATTTATCAATAAGTACTTCATCAATATTTTGGATTTAATTTGAGATAGAAAAACAGTGTGATTATAAATATTTTTAAGAGACGATCAAGTACTTACATATCGTGAAGGTTCTCTTAGAATTTGTTCTACTGGATGATCTTTCACATATTTTCACTGTTTGGTTGCATCTTGTACTAAGTCTTGATGATCTTTCTTTCTATTTCCACGATCTTCCCTTTTGAATTGTCTTCAAATATCACACATCCTTTTTCTTTAGAAGTGAAGTCAATGAATTTAGTTTTGTCTTCTGTCACGTATCTTGAACATCCGTTGTCTAAAAATCATTTATTTTTACCTGTAGAATACTTCATGCATACCTACAAAAGCAATTAAAAACAATTTCCAGTACCCAAGTTCTTTGGGTCCTTTATTTATTAGTATTAGAAGAAACAAGATATTTAGGTACCCATATGGCCCTAATAGTCATTGTATGTTTTCTTCTAATAGGACAAGCAAAATAATTATGACCATTTCTATTACAAAAATTGCAAATAGTATGTGACATATATGAAGAACTTGAGTGATTATAATAGTATCCTTTTTTAACAAAATTAGTTTTATGAAAAGAATTTTGAATATTGGATTTTGATGTAGAAGGATTATCAAAGAAGTTTTTATAAGATTTGTATTTTTGTTTTGGCTTATATCCCAAGCCTGCCTTATCAAAAACACATCTTTGACTACCAAGAAGTTTTTCAAAATTTCTTTTTCCATTCGTAAAGTTTTCAATAATATTTTCTAAATCAGTATTCTTTTTCTTTAACTCAAGATTTTCATCTTTCAAAACAATACTTTCTTTTCTTAAAATATCAATTTCGTTTGTTAAAGAAGAATTTTTCTTTTTCAAAGCAGTATACTTGATACCCAATTTTTCAAATTCCTTATATACTTCTTCTAAAATATTTTGCAATTCTTCATATGAAGGATCTTCAATATTATCAAAATTTGTTACCTCAATGTCGTCTTTAACCATAAGACAAAGATTTGCTGATTCTCCATTGCTTGCTTCACTATCTGAGCTACTTGAATCATCATTCCACGTAGCTTTCATTGCTTTTTTGCTTTTGTTTCGATCTTTCTTTAGCAAAGGACAATCTGGCTTGATATGACCAGGTTTATTGCATTTATAACAAATTAAAGTGTCATTTTTACCTGAATCTTTCTTGGAAAACTTATTGAAAGATTTCCTTGGAGGAGTTTTATTTTTCTTTAAGAACCTCTGAATTCTTCTTGTTATCATCGCAACTTCTTCATTTTTGTCGTCATTTTCCTCATCTTCATCACTTTCACTTTCATGTGGAACAGCTTTAAGTGCCAAGCTCTTCTTTGACTTTCCTTCTTCTTCTCCTCTTTTCAATGTGTACTCATGGGTGATAAGTGACCCGATGAGTTCATTCACTTCGAGCTTCTTGAGGTCTCTAGCTTCAAGAATCGCTGTCACTTTTGATTCCCAACGTTTTGGTAGAGAGTTGAGAATTTTTCTTACTATCTCCACTTTGGAATAAACTTTGCCAAGAGCTGTCAAGCTATTTATGATGTTAGTAAAACGAGTGTACATACTAGAAATAGATTCATCATCATTCATCTTAAACATTTCATATTCATGAGTAAGAATATAAATTTTTGATTCCTTGACTTGAGAAGTTCCTTCATAAGTAACTTCCAAGTTATCCCAAATTTCCTTTGCTGTAGCACAAGTCATTACTCTATTAAATTCATTACCATTGAGAGCATTATATAATAAATTCATAGCAGTTAAATTCAAAGTATAAAGTCTATCGTCTTCACGATTAAACTCTTCTTCTTCCTTTTTGACCTTTACTCCATCAACTACTTTTGTTGGAATATAAGGTCCATTTACAATACATTTTCAGATTTCTCGACCTTGAGCGTGAAGGAATATTCTCATTCTAACTTTCCAGAATGAATAATTGTCTCCACAAAAGAGTGGAGGCCGACTGCTAGATTGACCTTCACCAAATGAAGCTGCAATGTTAGCCATAAGATCTTAACTCAAAAGATAGTTAATCTTATAATAGAGCTCTAGCTCTGATACCACTTGTTGCCCAGATGACTAACACAAGAGGGGGGGTGAATTAAGTTGTATTTAAGAAAATAACAATTATAAATCAAATATATAATATAAAATATAAATAAAATATGAAACAATAATAAATATAAAGAGTAAGGGTAAGAGAGAAGCAAACTCAGTATGTTAACGAGGTTCGGCCCCACTGCCTACGTCCTCGCCTCAAGCTACCTCTTGAGGATCCCCAAATCCACTATTCAATCTCCTTTAGGTGGAGATAGAAACCTATTACACCTTTGAGCAGCACCGCTCCAAAGAATCCGTGTAGAACACCCTCTACACTTCCAATCACCTCACACTTGGTGATTTAACTATTTCACGTGTAGAACACCTTCTACACTTCCAATCACCTTACACTTGGTGATTTAACTATTTCCCGTGTAGAACACCTTCTACACACACAAGGGTTATACACACCCTTTTACAAATACAAGAGTTGATAGTAGGTAGACTATCAAAGTACACTCCTCAATGAGTGAGATAGAAACAATACAGCGCAACCTATATCTCTCTCAACAAGAACAAGAATTAAGACTCAAAACTTTAGAAAAGAGAGAATGAGAGCTTTGAAGAAATGATGCAAAACTTAGCAATAGATGTGTAAGTTCTTGTTATGAATTTTGCAAAACTCAAGTGAGCTATTTATAAGCAAATGAGTTTTTAATTTCAAATTTGAAAAGATTCCCATATCAAAAACATCATCATTCACTTTTCAAAAAGTTCAAATTTAATATTTTTACTTTTTGCATGTGACAAAAGGAGCACACTTTACTTTTCAAAAATTTCAAACATAATCTTTTACTTTTTGCATATGACAAAATGAGCACACTTTACTTTTCAAAATTTTCAAATAAAGACATCTACCTTTTGCATAAGTCAAGAAAATCATCCACCACTTTTGAAAATATTCAAATAAAACATGCACATGTGAAAGATGACAATCAATCATCTTAATATTTTCAAAGTTCAAACTTTTAATCATGTCATGCACATGTGAAAGATGACAATCAATCATCTTTCAAAATTTTCAAATTTAATTTTCAAAATATTCATGCATATGTGGAAAATGTATTTTAATGCTTTATGATAAAATATAAATTTTGAACCTTAATCCTAATTTTGAATTTTTAAGAGATGTACAACATTACTCTATGATTTTAATGTGAACTTGTTCCATTCTTGCTCATGCTTGCTTCCTTGATGTGCTTGATTATATTGTGTGGACAATTTGAGCTTGAGACTCCTTTATTCTTTGGATTCATTTGTTATCATCAAAATCCATTTGTAGATTTACATGAAACTTGAAACCTTGGGTTCAACACAACAGAATCGCAGCGACGCAGGGAGCACAGCAAGTGGGAATCAGGGACTTGGGACCGTGGGAGCAGAGCACTGGGGTTTGGGAGGCCGGAGGGAAACGAAATGAAAAGGGAATGGAAAATGAAAATAATTGGGGGGGGGGGGGGGGAGAGGCAGCTAATTAGATTAGAATTTAGGGTTTTTTTAAAATGTTTAAAAAATTATAAATAATGTATATATATAATCGTGTGATAACGGGTCATAACGTTATGACCCGTTATCAAATCGTGTCTTAATGGGTTGACACAGTTTGACCCGAAATCCATTAAGCTTAAACATTAACCCGCTTTTAACGTGTCGTATTCGTTTCGTATTAACGTGTCCTGTCTCACATTTCCACCCCTAATTAATAGTACCATTTGATATGTCAAATTGTCGAGCGATAGAAACAATAATTGGGATAATATATATCTTGTCAATTTATAGGATTTAAAGAACATGATGATCACATGTGAAATTCATTGTTGAGCCGTGCTATATCGAGGATGCAGGATGAGTTTGTTATGATATGAACAATTTTTTTAAATTAATTTTTTATATTTTTAAATATATTTTTAAAATATATATAATATTATTAAAAATACTTTTTTAATTATTAAATAAAACATTAAAATTTTTTCTTACCAAAATAAATCATGGAAAGATTTAGCATTTCTATTCATTATT
The DNA here is from genome assembly GCA_036898215.1 of Platycarya strobilacea. NCBI lineage: Eukaryota > Viridiplantae > Streptophyta > Magnoliopsida > Fagales > Juglandaceae > Platycarya > Platycarya strobilacea. The sequence goes on along the minus strand of CM072545.1, from coordinate 39,388,326 downwards.
AATAGGTTTCGATTAGATTAAGGAGATTCCCATCAACTCACATAGCAAATTCGCGAGCAATTATCAAGGAGCACATGTCCCAAGCAACACCCCCTGCCCCCTCCCCCTCTACACTTGAAAGATCCATGGCCCAAATGAGAGAAATTTTCATGATATGACCCCTATGTCCTGAGCAAACAGAATAGAAAAGATGGAACTTACTACCATAATACTCCATTAACATCACCATGCCTTTGAATGCTTGCCCAAGTAGGCAAGTGGGAAACAAGGGTAGCCATTGATCTCAATTCTCATTATAATTGATATGGACGAACTACTAAGGACATCTACTAAATAAAGTAAGTCAAAGAACAACATTGCATTAATAACGTCATCGCAAAAGTTACGACATATTAAAGGACCTTGACTATTAAGATGTAAGTTTAATACACATGTACATCAAACTTAGTTATAGATTCCTTTTATATTGTGTAGCCAATTAGATTAGAGAATGGCTTTGTATATAAAGTAGACTTCCTACACAGTTTTGATACACTTTTAATGATAATCAGTTTTTCATCCCTTTCTGGAAAGTTCAGACTACGATAATCTTAACATGGTATAAGAAGAAATTAGGGTTTAGGTCTCATTTCTACCTTCTTCTTTTGGCAATCTCTCTTTCGCTCATGATTGATTCCTTGCTTTTGTCTTCCGCTATTGAATCTGATCCTCATAGTCCTTATTTCCTTACTAATGCAGATCACCCTGGTATTCTTCTCGTCACTGAGAAATTGAACAACAGTAACTACCATTCTTGGTCTAGTGTGATGTTCATTTCCTTGAAGGCGTGAGATAAACTAGGATTTATCAATGGATCTTTACATACTCCAATAGAAGATGATTCTCTATTTTCTCCATGGAGTAAATGCGACACTATTGTACCTTCCTAGTTGCTTAATTTTTTGTCTCCAAATTGGCTCAAAGTGTGATATATGTTGATTATTCTCACGCAATGTGGCTTGAATTGAAAGAACAATTCTCGCAAGGCAATGGTCCTCGCATATTTGAATTACAAATTGCTATTTTTGGTTGACGTCAAGAACAATATGATGTTAGTATGTATTTCATAGACCTTAAGGTCCGATGGGATGAGCTGTTGAATTATTAGCCTTTACCTGTTTGTTATTGCAAAAGTTGTAATGTAATTCTTCTAAGATTTTTGTTGCCTATCACGATCAAAACTATGTCATGAAGTTCCTTATGGGACTTACTAATTCATTTGATAATGTAAGGGGTCAGATATTGATGATGGATCCCCTTACCTTCATTTAACAAGGCCTTTTCTCTCATTCTTCAAGAAGAGAGACAAAACTTGTTAGTACTCGAGCTATCTTCCCTGCCTTTGTTGAATCTATAGGATTGGCTACAAAAAGAGACTCATCCTCTAAGGTTTTTAAGTCTAATCCATGCAGTAAGCTTTTCTTCAATCATTGTGGCCTTACTACCTATCCCCTAACTATATATTTTGGGACAAGCCCAAGACTCTAGCTTCGACTTCTATTAATGACACTCAACAGTCGTCTGTGATTGCTAATACTCCTCCTAATTTGCCTCTAATTGTGGATCAATACAATCAGCTACTTGCTCTATTAAAGCCAACCCCTTCAGTTGCTCAACATCTTCTACCAATATGGCATTGGTTTCAAATTCTTCAAGTAATTCTGAAACATTTTGTGCTGTTGAAAATAAAGTAGCTCTATGTATTTGGGTAATTGATATTGGAGCATCTAATCACAAAGTTTGCTCTCCATCTCTCTATACCAGTACCTCTCACCATGTTTCTACTTCTGTTAAATTATTTAATGGATCCTATGCAGAGGTTACACATGTTGATACTGTCATTTTGAGTTCTACTCTTACTTTAACCAATGTTTTTTGTGTACATATTTTTTCCTTCAACCTTATTTCAGTTAGCAGATTAACTCATAGACTTAATTATTGTCTCATTGTTAATGTTGACTAATGATTTTTGCAGGACCTAAAAACTTGGAAGATGATTGGGATGGCTGAGTTGCAAGGTGGCTTATACAAGTTGGTTACTTCCAGTCCTTCTAAAACTTCTAATGCATATGTTTTCTATAATTGTTTGTCTGTCTAGTCTGATGTAGGCCTATGGCACTTTAGATTAGGACATTCTTCTTCATCTAGGATGCAACTTTTGCATAATTGTATTTCCTGTTTGTCTTCAAAATTGAATCTTATACTATTTGTCCTATTGCTAAACAAAAGTGCTTGCCCTTCCCTGTTTTAAATAATAAATGTGCTACTCCTTTTGAATTTGGTGCATTGTGATATTTGGAGACCTATGGTCACCTCCATAATAATGGTTTCAAATACTGCTTTCCCTTGTTGATGATCATTTACAAGCTACATAGTTTTACCTTATGAACTCCAAGTATGAGGCTAGTCCTCTTCTAAAATCTTTTTTCATTCACATAGAAACACAGTTTTTAGTCCAAACTAAAGCAATCAGGTCAGATAATGGACTTGAGTTTTCTTTAAAATATTTTTTTTTTTTTTGCTTTTAGAGGAGTTCTTCGTTAGTTGAGTTGTGTTACCACTCCACAATAAAATTCTGTTGTAGAGAGGAAACATCAACACATTCTTAATAGATCAAGATCTCTTTTATTTTATACAAAACCGCCCCTTTCTTTTTGGGGTGACAATGTTCTTGCTGCTCTTATAAAAAATAGACAAAAAAAAAAACAATATTCTTACTGTTGCTTACCTTATAAATATAACTCTCACTCATCTTCTTTTCAATAAGAGTCATTTTGAGTTCTTATATCATAAAACACCATCTTTCTCTTATTTAAGAGTGTTTGGTTGTTTATGTTTTGGCTCAACACTCTTCCATAATCGAATTAAGTTTTCTCCAAGAATTATAAAATCTGTTTTTCTAGATTACCCTTTGATGTTAAGGGATACAAGCTTTTTAACCTATAAACTCAAACTTATTACATCTCTAGAGGTGTGGTATTCTATAAAGAAGTCTTTCCTTTTGGTGCTTCTTCTTCAACACTTTTTTCCAAAATAGATTCATATTTTTTTGAATTTCAGAGAACTGTTCCATTTCTTCCCCTTCTCCAAATTCAAATTTGTCTATTTCTCCTTCTCCTTCCATCTCAGCTTCACATAATGATCCTCCTTCTTCCCCTAATCAACCTATTGTTCCTAGAAGATCAACTAGGACCACTCATCCTCCTACTTACCTTCAATCTTACCACTATAAACAAGCTAGCCTGCACTCAAGTCATTCAAGTGATCAACTAGTTGTTGGTTCCTCAAGCACTCCTTACCCCCTCAATAATTTGTTGACCTATGACAGATTATCCTCTCACCACAAATCCTTTGTTCTTGCCACATCAACTTTCTTTTGAATCCAAGACATATTCTCAAGCTATTTTGTACCCAAAATGGAGGGTTGTCATGTAGTCAAAAATGTCAACCTTGGAAGAGAATAATAATTGGGATTTAGTCTCTTTGGCTATTGGTAAACATCCAATTGGATGTAAGTAGATTTATAAACAGAAGGTTAAGACCTTGTTTGTTTTCAGAGATGAGATGAGATGGGATAAAAGTAAAATATATATATTATTATAATATATTTTTTTAATATTAGTTTTGTTTTGGGATTTGAAAAAGTGGTTTTACAATTTGAAAAAATTAAATTTTTTATTATATTTTGTAGGAGAATTTGAAAAAGTATAATGATGAGTTTGAAATAAGTTTGAAATTTTGGTTTTATCTCCCAAAACAAACAGCCCCTAACTTTGATGGCAGTGTTGAAAGGTCCAAAACTAGATTAGTGGCTCGAGATTATACTCAATTGGCAAGATTGAATTACTATGATACATTCAATCCAGTGGCCAAATCAACCACTGTTGGACTTCTTTTTGTCTATAATTATTGTAAAAAATTGGCACATTATTCAAATAGAGGTAAATAATGCATTCTTAAATGGTGAGTTGCAAGAAGAAGTGTATATGTTACTTCCACCTGGGTTTGACAGTAAGGGGGAGTTGAATTTAGTTTGTAAACTGAAAATATCCCTATATGGCTTAAAATAAGCCCCAAGGTAGTGGTTTGTAAAATTTTCTTCAACTTTATTAGCTACTAGTTTTACACAATTCAAATCAAATTATTTTCGTTTTGGTAAAAGAGAGGATACTTCAATCATCATGTTCCTTGTATATGAGGATGATATATTGATAGCAAGTAATGATATTTCAACTATTGATAGAAGTGTAAACTCAAACTGAAAAATTGAAGAATCGACCTGGACTGGATTGAACCAGATCAAAAATTTCGATTTTGAATCGATCCGGTCCAGTACCAATTTTAGAAATTAAGGAACCGGATATAACCGATTCCGATCAATTTAAGACTGGACCAATCCTATTTAATTTTTATTTATTTTTATATTTTTAAGTATAATTATATAATAGGTTTTATATTATATATAATATATAAAATAATATAAATTATAATTAAATATAAGATAATGTTATAACAAATAAAAATATAATATTAGATTTTAGATTTTTGGAATTTAGATTTTAATTTGTGAGATTCTTAAACTTGTAAAAGCATATTTTTATTGCAGTTTTTCTTTTTTTATAAAACAGTTTTTATTTTATAACAGTTTTTTTATTGCATATTTTTTTTTATATAACAGATTTTTTTTTACTAAAATAGATTTTTGTAATAGATTACAATTTTCTTTTCTAAAACATATTTTTAAACCAGTTTTTTTTTAAGATTTGATTTTTATAAATTTACATTTTATTTAAACTGAAAAACCGGTTCGGAATCAGACCGAAATCGATAAAATTGGTACTATCAGTTTTGGAGGTTAATCGAGGCGTAATCAGTTTTAAGAAATGCAAAACCGGTGGTACCGGTCCGATTCTTAATTTTGTCTAAAATCGGATCGAATTAGACCGGTTACATCACTAATCGCCGATTCTTTGAAAGCTGATCTTAATACACATTTTAAGTTGAAGGACCTAGGACCATTGAAGTGTTTTCTAGGCCTAGAAACTACTAGATCCCCAAAAGGGATATACTTGTGCTTATAGTTGTAAACGATCCAAATCGAGTTGAGCTGGACTCATATAGCTCGAGCTCGAGTTGACAATTTGTCAAGTCAAGCCGATCAAAGACGAGCTTGATTTGAATCGATTTTTTTTTAAAATTTATTTTGTTTTACTCTTTAACGAGTAGTTGAATCGAGTCGAACTAAATCGATTAATTATTCGAGTTGCTTACTCTTTATAAATTTAACTCAATAGTTTTTTTTTATGATTTTAATATATTATTATTGTAAAGTAACAAAATATATTACTTATACAAAGTATTAACAATAATATATATAATACATAAAATATATACAATATATACAATTAAATAATATATGTAAGAGTATCTATATATATAGAAATATTACAAGTATTGTGACGAGCCTAAAATGACTCGAGTCGAGTTTATATAAATTTTGTTCACGAACTAAACCGAATCAAGTCGAGATTATATAAGTTTAACTCGTTTAATATTTGAACCAATATTAGTGATCACAACAACTCATTTATTAAATGAATCGAGTTCAAATCAAGTTTATACGAGTCAAACTCAAATTGTTTACTAGCAATTTTATTCGTTTGTAACCCTATTTGTGTTGTGCCAAAGAAAAGATTCACTTGAGATAATTGAAGATTTAGATCTACTAGGCTGTAAACCAGCATGTTCCCCAATGAAACAAGATTTGTTCTTAAGGGCAAATGATGGTGATGAACTAGCAGATGATTCTTTATATGTGAGAACTCGTAATATTACTCTCTATGTAATTTAATATTTTAATGTTAAATATGTTTTATTTACTAATTTAATTTTGGGTGTTATGAGATGGCGTATATTATTATTTAAATGATTTAATTACAAGTTAATTTATTTTCTTATTATATTATTGTGATGCATTTAATTTAAGGCTTGAATTTAATCACATTATGTTATTGTGTTGGTATTTGAATCAAACGTATTGTAGATTATTCTAATTTAATTTGATGTGTTTAATTAATTTATGTTGTATTTTAGGTTGGACCTTAAATGTATTATTATATATGTATAATTTGTTATAAACGATTATAATGGAGTCGGCAGCCGCCCCCCTTGGCCCACCACTAAATTATGTGAATGACCCCACTACTATTATTTTAAATCTGCATAGTGACTTGCATAGTAACTTGCATAGTAATTTCAACGCCTATAAATATGGGCTTCAGTTGTAATGAAATTCATAAGAAAAAATAGAGAGAGAAAGAAAGCTTCAGTTCTTAAGAGTTTCAAGAGAATTTCTTATTTCTCTTTTGCAATAGTAGTTCATTTCTTTAAGTTTTATAACACGTTATCAGTACGACGGTTCTGCCAATTCTGAAGCTAGTGGCCTTATTCCTCTGTAAGTTTTTCAATATATTATTTGAAATCATTGATATATTTTATTGATGATTATCTGTGTGAATTTATAAATATATTTTCTGAGATACGCATATTTATTATTTATGTGTAGAAAATGACAAATCTTACAAAATTGGAATTTGTTGCTCTTGATATATCTGGGAAAAATTATTTATCCTGGATACTTGATGCTGAAATACATCTTGATGCAATGAACCTGGGAGAAACTATTAAAGAAGGAAATCAAGCATCCCTGCAGGAACGTGCTAAAGCAATGATTTTCCTTCGCCACCATCTTCATGAAGAATTGAAAACTGAATATCTCACTGTAAAAGATCCCTATATTTTGTGGAATAATTTAAGGGAGAGGTATGAACACCAGAAGACTGTCATCCTCCCAAGAGCTCGTTCTCAATGGATGCACCTGAGGTTGCAAGATTATCAAAGTGTTAGTGAGTATAATTCCGCACTTTTTAAAATAAGCTCAGTATTAAAATTATGCGGTGAGAAAATCACCGATGAAGATATGCTAGAGAAGACTTTTACTACATTTCATGCCTCGAATGTGCTCCTGCAGCAGCAGTATCGAGAGAGAAAGTTCAAGAAATATTCTGAACTTATATCATGTCTTCTAGTAGCTGAGCAGAATAATGAGCTCTTATTAGAAAGCCACCGTACACGCCCTACTGGCTCAATATCATTCCCTGAAGTGAATGGTAATAGGTTTGCATCATTCCCAGAAGTGAATGGTGCATCCTTTAGAAGAAATCGGAGGCGTGGACGTGGTAGGAGAAATTATAGAAATGTTGGTCCCAGGAGTGACAACATTAAAAGGGATTATAATATACCATATCACCAGAAGTGGTACAATTCAGAGAGGGGTAAAAATCCTCAAAATAATTCTTCAAAGAAAAGTGAAGAGGTGTGCCATAGATGTGGAATGACTGGACATTGGTCACGTACCTGTCGTACGGCCAGGCACTTAGCTGATTTATATCAAGCTTCTGTTAAAGGAAAGAATAAAGTGCATGAAACAAATTTAGTAGAACCATCAGATGATTTATTAGATTCAGTAGATGTAGATGTTACTCATCTTGATGTATCTGATTTCTTTAATCATCCTGATGGTAGTATTGAACACTTAATTGGAGATGGAAGTGTTCCACTCAATTAATGTATTTTCTTTCTATCAATAATAAAAGTTTTGTATATTTTGTAGAATCATGGATCACATTGATGAGCTTTTTATCTCTGAGTTGAATGATAAAGATATATGTCTGGCTGACAGTGCTACAACTCACACAATTCTCAAAGAAAAGAAATATTTTCAAAATCTAACACTAAGTAAAGCCTATGTCCATACCATATCAGGTTCATCGGATTTAATTGAGGGCTCCGGAAGAGCTTATATTGTGTTGCCTAATGGCACCAAATTTTGTATTGATGATACTCTATTCTCTTCACAATCCAGAAGAAATTTATTGAGTTTCAAAGATATACGTCGTAATGATTACCATATTGAAACGACCAATGAAGGCAGTAAAGAGCATCTTCTTATTACTAAAACAGTATCGGGCCAGAAGCTCGTATTAGAAAAACTGCCTGCTCTATGTTCTGGATTGTATTATACAAAAATGAGAACAATTGAATCATATGTGGTAATGCACCAGAAGTGCATTGACCCTAAAGTATTTATGACTTGGCATGATCGCCTTGGACATCCGGGTTCTATAATGATGAGACGAATTATTGAAAATTCGCATGGGCATCCCTTAAAGAATCAAAAGATATTTCTACCCAATGAATCTCCGTGCTCTGCATGTTCTCAAGGTAAGTTAATTATTAGACTATCTCCCTCAAAAATCATTGTTGAATCTCCATCTTTTTTACAAAGGATTTACGGAGATATATGTGGGCCTATTCATCCATCAAGTGGACCATTTAAATATTTTATGGTTCTAATTGATGCATCTAGTCAATGGTCACATGTTTGTCTTCTTTCCACTAGAAATGTTGCATTTGCTAGACTTCTTGCTCAGATAATTAAACTACGAGCACAATTTCCTGAGTATCCAATTAAGACCATTCGATTGGATAATGCAGGTGAATTTTCATCTCAAGTTTTTGATGATTATTGCATGTCAATAGGAATAGATGTTGAACATCCTGTTGCCCATACACACACACAAAACGGTTTAGCTGAGTCTTTGATCAAAAGGCTTCAATTAATCGCTAGACCTTTACTTATGAAATCAAGACTACCTATTTCTGTTTGGGGACATGCTATACTTCATGCAGCATCTCTAATTCGCATTAAACCATCTGTATATCATAAATATTCTCCATTACAGCTTGCATATGGTCAACAACCAAATATTTCTCATCTTCGTACTTTTGGATGTGCTGTATATGTTCCAATTGCACCTCCACAACGTACAAAAATGGGCCCTCAACGTAGACTTGGGATATATGTTGGTTTTGATTCTCCATCCATTATTAGATACCTTGAACCCCTTACAGGGGATATGTTTAAAGCACGTTTTGAGGATTGTCATTTTGACGAATCAAATTTTCCGTTAATGGGTAAAGAAAAGTCGGTGCCTGAAGCACGACAAGATATTACTTGGGATAATAAGACCCTGTCTCATTTTGATCCTCATACAAATGAATGTAAACGGGAAGTTCAAAGGATTATTCATTTGCAAAATGTTGCAAATCAGTTACCGGATGTATTTACTGACACTAAAGGTATAGTAAAATCTTATATTCCTGCTGTTAATACTCCAGCAAGGATTGAAGTCCCTGAAGGACAAATTGTCAAAGCAGCAATAGGTGAATCTAAAATACGCCTGAAGCGTGGAAGACCTATTGGTGCAAAAGATAAAATTTCCAGAAGGAAAAGAATACAAAATGAATTTGGTGTTCCTGAAGAACACGTACCCACAATACAGGCCACAAATATAATTGATGCTCCTAAAGAGCTTAAATCTTCTATTCCAGAACCTCCTGAAGAGGAAAATCTTGAAGAGTATAAATCTCCTAAAAAGGGACCTCCTGAAGAGGTGTGTCATGAAATGTTTTCCCCTGAAGAGGAACAGGTACCTGAAAATAATGAGATCTCAATACATTTCATGAAAACTGGAGAAATTCTGGATAGAAATAAAACTGTTGTCGACAACATATTTTCATATAAAATGGCCCTTGACATTACCAGAAGTAATGAAGAAAGTGAGCCAAAAAGCGTCGAAGAATGTCGACGTAGAAATGATTGGCCAAAATGGAAAACAGCTATTGAAGCTGAATTAAATTCGCTAGCGAAACGAGAAGTATTTGGACCTGTTGTCCAAACACCAAAGGGTGTAATGCCTGTTGGATATAAGTGGGTATTTGTACGAAAACGTAATGAGAAAAATGAAATTGTGCGATACAAAGCACGGCTTGTTGCACAAGGTTTCCTGCAGAAACCCGGGATTGATTATGAAGAAACATACTCTCCCGTTATGGATGCAATCACATTTAGATTTTTTATTAGTCTGGTTGTTACAAAAGGATTAGAAATGCGGTTGATGGATGTGGTCACTGCATATTTATATGGATCCTTAGACCATGACATATATATGAAAATCCCTGAAGGATATAAGATGCCTGAAGCATCTACAAGTACATTTAGAAATATGTACTCAATCAGACTACAAAGATCTTTATATGGGTTGAAGCAATCCGGACGCATGTGGTATAATCGCTTAAGCGAATATCTATTGAAAGAAGGATTTGAGAATAATCTTATATGCCCATGTGTTTTTATTAAGAAATCAGAATCCGGATTTGTCATTATTGCGGTTTATGTTGATGATTTAAATATTGTGGGAACTCCTGAAGAGATCTCAAAAATCGCTATATATTTAAAGAATGAATTTGAAATGAAAGATCTTGGCAAAACAAAACTTTGTCTCGGCCTGCAGCTTGAGCACTTGCCAAATGGAATTTTTATTCATCAGTCCATGTATACTGAGAAAGTCCTAAAGCATTTCTATATGGACAAATCTCATCCCCTGAGTACTCCAATGATTGTTCGAACACTTGATGTGAAGAAAGATCCATTCCGTCCTTGTGATGACGATGAAGAAATTCTTGGTCCTGAAGTACCATATCTCAGTGCAATTGGAGCTTTGATGTATCTTGCAAATTGCACTCGACCAGATATTACATTCTCAGTTAATCTGCTTGCAAGATATAGTTCTGCACCAACTCGAAGGCATTGGAATGGCATTAAACATGTCCTTCGTTACCTTCATGGTACGGTTGATATGGGATTATTTTATCAACGTGGTTCAAGTCCAGAATTGATTGGGTATGCAGATGCAGGTTATCTTTCAGACCTACATAGAGGTAGATCTCAAACTGGATATTTATTTACTTATGGAGATACTGCCATATCATGGAGATCTGTTAAGCAGACACTATCTGCTACTTCTTCAAATCACTCAGAAATCATTGCTATTCATGAAGCAAGTCGAGAGTGTATTTGGTTGAGATCAGTTATTCAACATATCCAGGAAAAGTGTGGACTTCTCATGATCAATAATAGCCCAACAATCTTATATGAAGATAATACTGCTTGTATCACTCAAATCAGAGGAGGATATATCAAAGGTGACAGAACCAAACATATTTCACCAAAATTCTTTTATACTCATGAACTTCAAGAAAAAGGTGAAATTGATGTCAAGCAGATACGATCTAGTGATAATCTGGCAGATTTATTCACAAAGGCGTTACCAACTTCCACATTCAAGAAGATTGTGCATAACATTGGAATGCGAAGACTCAAAGATCTTTTGTCATGCACTTTTCAGGGGGAGTAAATGTGCTGATTGTACTCTTTTTCCTTCGCTGAGGTTTTGTCCCACTGGGTTTTCCTCTGCAAGGTTTTAATGAGGCAATCCTAAAGCACTTGTGGATACATAAGAAGACTGTACTCTTTTTCCTTCGCCATTGATTTTTCTTCCCACTGGGTTTTTACTTGGCAAGGTTTTAACGAGGCAGATTCTTTATGGGTGGTCATTCAAGGGGGAGTGTTATAAACGATTATAATAGAGTCGGCAGCCGCCCCCCTTGGCCCACCACTAAATTATGTGAATGACCCCACCACTATTATTTTAAATCTGCATAGTGACTTGCATAGTAACTTGCATAGTAACTTGCATAGTAATTTCAACGCCTATAAATATGGGCTTCAGTTGTAATGAAATTCATAAGAAAAAATAGAGAGAGAAAGAAAGCTTCAGTTCTTAAGAGTTTCAAGAGAATTTCTTATTTCTCTTTTGCAATAGTAGTTCATTTCTTTAAGTTTTATAACATAATTATATATTTGAGTTGGATTTTAGTATCTTTAAATGCCCCATGCCCAGCCTAAAGCAAGCCCATGATCTCATTTCGTAGTCTTTCTTTCCCATGCCAATACGTCACCGTTTAACTTAATGTAGGTGTTTAATTCGGGGCTTCTTTCTTTCGAACAACGCAAGCTTCTTTCCCATTTTCTTCTTCTTCTCTTCTACTTCTTCTTCCGTTGCGCTGCTGTTGTTCACTTGTGATACCAATGTTTGATTTTTACAGCCTTTTTCTTCTCCATTTTGTCCACGTGTTGTTCCATCAATTTCCTAGCACCTAGATGAATTTTTACCCTATAATTTCATTGCCGATCCGTGCATCTCGCGCCCGGAAATCTGTCCCAAACTGTGTGCTTTTAGCAGTATTTTTTATACCATTTTCATCTAAAAAGGCTGAAAATTCTTCACCTTTACAATTTGCGTTGTCTTGGCTATGTGTTGGTGTGTTCACGTGATTTGTTTTCCGTCCATTTTTCTGCTCTCTGATGTTCATTTACTTTCCTATATAAACATCAACTCTCATTGTTAAAAAAAAAATTGCCTATGACACTCTCAGTCTCATCCTTTTATCCGAAGGTGTAGCTTCCATTTTATTTGGTCTTCTTCCTTTCTTCAACTAGAACATCTCCTCTTCAAAACCCCCTAATATTTATTTTGTGGTATGATTTTATTTATGATCAAGTGTTTAGTTTAGTTAATTAATAATTATATTTTTTTTATTCACAATAAGATGATTAATTTATTTGGTTGCAATATTTGGAATAATTATTTGAATTGGTTATATGTATATATATTGTTCTATTACGTTATTGGTTTAAATAAATTGTTAGGTTTATTTATTGGTTTTATTGACGTTACTATAAATTATTGGTGTTTTAATTAAGTCTGGTTTTTAATTATTTTAGTTTTTCCGATGTTAATATTTATGTATTTGTGATGATATATGTACATTGGTGCTTTGGGTTTGATTATAGCGGCGAGTACGCGATTGAAAGCTTTGAATCGCTGTTCGGCATTTTCGATAACTTCAGAAATTATTAGCGAGCGTACTGTAAGTATTTTCCAAACGAACTTTGAGATTTGAATATATTTTACATAACAACTATGTGTTTGGTTGATGATTGAGTTTATTGAATATTGGATATTTTGTACATAGTGATATGCATTGTGAATTGCACAGTCGTTCATGTGTATATATGATATTTGAAGTTTTTACGTTAAACTTGAGTTATGATATATTAAAATAATTTGTTTCAAAGGTTTTATAAATGAGAAACAGTATTATTGGGTTTATAGATTTTAATGATTTTTTACTGAGTCATAACGGGGACGGCGATACGTAACGCCCGTTATGATTAATAGGTATGAATGACATAACAGGGATGGCGATACGTAACACTCGTAATGAAATGAGTGTGTATAAGTCATAATGGGGACGGCGATACGTAACGTTATTATGATTAGTGATGTGTGTATATCATATCGGGGACGGCGATACGTAACGCTAGCTATGATTGGATTTACAGGCATCATTTTCTGAAAAAATGATGGTTGATTTTATTGGAATTTTATCATGGACCAAAATGGGATTTTGGCATGTGTTATTTTATTTATTTTGAAGATGATGATTTTTAGACTCATGCATATGGTATTTTGTTAATGCATTTTATTGTTAGACAAATGTATCTAATATCTTGGATTTTGTTTGGGATTTTTACTTACTTGCGGTACTATTTTTTGTATCATAGATTTTGATGCAAAGAGTGAGGAGGTTAAACCTGAGGAGGCAGCTCCGCCGTTGGAGTGAATTAGTGTAGTTGATTTTCTTGGATGATGTTTACTTAATTCTGATGATTGTGTATTATGTTTATTTGGTATTTGGATGACTGTATTAAATCTCCTGTTAGAAAATTTACATTAACTTGGTTTGTAATAATTATAAAAACTCTAGTATTTAGATATTGACTTTATTATCCGCTGCGACTTTTATTTATGCATGTCACGTGTTCACATACTTAACACTTGACATTGAGAGTGCGTAACCCGTGTTGTCAATATTTCGACGCCTCGATTCCCGTGTTTATTTTAAAGAGAATTTAGGGGGCGTTATACTATATAGAAGATTGATTGGAAGATAAATCTACCTAATAATTACACGGCCAGACATTGCTTATTCAGTTCAAAGGTTGAGTAGTTCATGCACAAGCATATAAAATACATATGGCAGTAGCATCTAGGTGGTTCAATATATTAAGAATTCAATTGGCATGGGATTGTTTTTCTCCTCTTCCTTAATTGACTTGCAGCTAAAAGTTTATACAGGCTCAGATTAGGCCGCATGCCTTGATATAAGGAGATTTGTAATTGAGTACACAATGTTTATAGGGGACAATCTTATAAGTTGGAAATCGAGAAAACAACATACAGTTTCAAGATCCTCTGTAGAAGTAGAATATAGGGTCATGGCAGCAACCATTTGTGAAGTTGTTTGGCTCAAAAACTTGTTGGCTAGTTTTCATGACATAGACTCTCAACCTGCTTTGATGTATTGTGATAGTCAAGTTGTTATTCACATCTCATCTAACCCAGTATATCATAAAAGAGTAAAACATACACAATTGGATTGTCACATTATGAGAGAAAAGTTGCACGTTGGAATCATTAAACTATTTCATGTACAATCCAACCATCAAATAACAATGTTTTAACAAAAGTACTATAAGGGAAACAAGCGTGGATTCTGCTCAATCAAACCAGAGCATGTTCAGCCTAAAATCATGACAAACATTTGGTCATAAATTCTTTACGTGTAACTGATTCTATCCTTGTATTGTATAGCTGTCTACTGTAATCTCTAGCACAATTCTAGCATTATCGTTTATGTATTTCCTAAATTAGTTTCTCTCATTCTTGTATATAACTACATAGAATCTCTATCAATAAAGTGTGAGAAAATATCCATTGAAACCTCTGCAGTGCTTATCCTCTATATGGTATCAGAGCGCCGATCTCCACCGAGCCACCGATCCAAGTAACTACAATGTCTTCCTCCTCCGATCAAACTCCCAATTTTAATCTCAACTCCCAACCCTCTTCCGCATCCGAAAAACCCCTTATCGCTCTCAACATCACTGCCCAAATCAATGAAAAATTGACTCCCTCCACTTTTCCTCAATGGCGTGCTCAATTTGAAGCACTTCTTATTGGTTATGATCTTCTCAACTATGTTGAAGGCACCCTTCGGTGTCCCTCTTCAGATGGCACCCCGACTGAAGAACTGCGCAAGACCCACTGGGTCCGACAGGATAAGCTTATCCTGAGTGCGATTTTAGCCTCTACCTCTCCGTCCATCACACCACTCATTGCTACCGCTAAATCCTCCTATGAAGCTTGGAAAAAGCTCACTCATCTTTATGCTAGCCGATCTCGAACTCGTGCAATGCAGTTAAAGGAGGAACTTACCTTAATCCAGCGTGGAAACAGGACCATCACAGAATATCTCCATGCTGTGAAGACTGTAGCCGATGAATTAGCCATCATAGATCATTCAATTTCGGATGATGACCTAACACTTTATGTGTTAAATGGCTTAGGTCCAGATTTTCGGGAGATTGCAGCGCCGATTCGTGCCCGCGAGTCATCTCTGACGTTTGAGGAGCTGCACGACCTACTGGTTGGTCACGAAGCTTATCTAAGGCGCCTGGAAGCTGCAACGCAAAACTTAGTTGCGTCTGCCAATTTTACGAAGACGAAGACGTCGGCAAATGGGGGAAGTCATCAGCGTTTCTCTAAATACAATGACCATTCCCGTGGGCCTCAAGGCTCCAGTCCAAACCGGTACTCAAATGGAGCCCAACGTGATGGACGCCGCTCCAATACAAGTGCTGGCAAGCCCAATAACTCTAACCGGCGCTATCAACCCAAGTGCCAACTGTGTGATCAGTTGGGCCATACTGCCAAGGCCTGCCCTCAGTTTCATTCTCAGAATTTCTCTATCAATTGTGCTACCACTTCTACGGGAAAAGATAAAAATTGGCTACTTGATTCAGCCGCTTCTCATAATATCACGGGTGATCTTTCCAATTTATCTATTCATTCCGAATATGATGGAACCGACGAAGTAATTCTCGGTGATGGTTCAGGTTTGGCCGTCTCACACATTGGTTCTTTGTCTTTACACTCTCCGCACCGAACATTTACATTACGTGATACTCTCTATGTTCCCAATCTTTGCAAAAATTTAATTTCTGTGCATCATCTCACCAAACAAAATAATGTTTTTATAGAATTTCATCCCATTCATTTTTTTGTGAAGGACAAGATCACGGGGGCGATCCTACTAAAAGGAGCATGTAACAATGGCATCTACACCTTTCCGGAATCATTGGCGGCATCCAAAAAGGTTGCTAATGTGCATGAAAGGACCTCCATTGATGGATGGCACAAGCGTCTTGGGCATCCTTCTCTTAAAATTGTTCATCATCTTGTTAAGAATTTTTCTCTTCCTATTTCCTCGCATAAAAATTTGTCTTCATTATGTCATTCATGTTCTATTAATAAAGCACATCAACAACCTTTTCGTGTCACAAGTCTCCAAAGTCATGAACCTCTTGAACTTATTTACACGGATGTGTGGGGACCCGCTAGTTATACTGGGATTGATGGATCACGATATTACCTTATTTTTGTTGATCATTATACAAAATATATATGGTTTTATCCCATGACCACCAAATCTGGTGTTTCTACAATTTTTCCGCACTTCAAAAAATTTGTTGAAACTCACTTTCAAAAATCCATCAAAACAATATATTCGGATAATGGAGGTGAGTTTATTGCTTTAAAATCATATCTCTTACTTCATGGTATAACTCATCTCACCACTGCCCCTCACACTCCACAACAAAATGGTGTCTCTGAACGTCGTCACCGTCATCTAGTTGAAACGGGCCTCACCCTCCTCTATGATGCAAATCTTGATTTTTCATACTGGCCCCATGCCTTTCAAACAGCCTCTTATCTCATAAATCGACAACCCACGTCTCTCCTACAAAACAAATCACCTTTTGAAACTCTTTTTGGTCAATCACCCAATTATTTAAAATTTAAAAAATTTGGGTGTATTTGTTATCCTCTCACAAGGGCTTATAACTCAAACAAAATGCAGCCCAAATCCAAAGCCTGTATCTTTCTCGGATATTCACCAACTCAAAATGGCTACAAGTGTTTTGAGCCCAAAACGAAAAAGTGCTTCATCTCTCACCACGTGTTATTCGATGAAAATCGAACTCACTTCAGCCAATCTTCCCCCGTGCCTTCCAAGCTCAACCCGAACCTTCGAGACCCTCATCAACTGCTCTCTCTTCACTTCGGTGCCCAGCCGACTGCAATGCCCTCCTCAACGGTTTCCAACGCATCGGCACCCTCGCTGCCTCCGGAAGGTTCACCTGCCATCGTTGCGTCCTCCCCAGGTATTTTTGCACCCTATGCTCCTTTCATTTCTGAGCCCTTGCAAGCTGTAGATCCCAACCCCACCCATCCGAATACACCTCCAGGTGACAATCGGACTGGGTCTTTACCAGATTTCCCGACGTCCCCTTCACCTCCCCCAAATTTCATTACAGCTAATCCTCTCCCCAATCCGAACCCAACAAACCCTCAACCTCAACGCACTCACATCATGACCACAAGATCAATGAACCAAATTTTTAAACCTAAACAAATACACACCGTGTCAAAGCATTCCCTCCCTCAAACCCTTGAACCAACAAGTGTGAGCCAAGCCATCTCTCAACCTCACTGGCGTGAGGCCATGTCCACAGAGCTCACGACCTTGATGAAACATGGGACTTGGGATTTAGTTTTACCCACTTCTGAATGTAAACCCGTGGGGTGTAAGTGGATATTTCGGGTAAAATGGAAGGCTGATGGTTCTGTTGATAAATTTAAAGCCAGACTCGTGGCTAAGGGCTACAATCAACGCCCTGGTGTTGATTACACAGAGACCTTTAGCCCTGTAGTTAAACCAGCCACAATTAGAGCCGTATTATCTATTGCAGTGATGAATGGATGGGATCTAAGGCAAATGGACGTTAATAATGCCTTTCTAAATGGTGCCTTAACTGAAACTGTTTTTATGGCACAACCTCCGGGATTCAAAGATCTGTCCAAACCCCATCATGTGTGCAGACTAAACAAGGCTATCTACGGGCTTAAACAAGCCCCACGGGCTTGGTACACTGCCCTCAAAACTGCAATTCTTCAACTGGGATTTCGAAACTCCAAAGCAGACTCTTCTCTCTTCATATACAGCCACGGCTCCACTCTTTGCTACCTTGTGGTGTATGTTGATGATCTTATCATCACAGGAAATAATTCATCCCTCGTGACCTCCATCATTAAACAGTTGGGTGACATGTTTTCTCTTAAGGATATGGGCTCCCTTCATTTTTTCTTGGGGATTGAAGTCATTCCTACCAGATCAGGGTTATTTCTCTCCCAACATAAATACATCCGTGAGCTTTTAGACACTACAAGTATGAGTGGTGCGAAAGATGTCTCAACCCCTCTTTCCACCACCCAACCTCTACAACTGATTGATGGCACGGCTGCTGTAGACAGCTCTGAGTTTCGTCGAATAATTGGTAGTCTTCAATATTTGTCCTTGACACGTCCAGATATCTCTTTTGCAGTCAACAAACTATCTCAATTTATGCACAAGCCCACTGCAAATCACTGGACAGCAACAAAACGGCTTCTTCGCTACTTAAAACAAACCATTTTTTATGGTATTCAGATCCACAAAGCTGGACCTTCTGTTCTAAGGACATACTCCGATGCCGATTGGGCTGGAAATATGGATGACCGCACGTCAACCTCTGCTTACATCAGTTTCTTAGGTCCGAATCCTATTTCATGGACCTCCAAGAAACAACGTGCAGTTGCAAGATCCTCAACCGAGGCTGAATACCGGGCCCTAGCAAATGCGGTTTCCGAGACAATGTGGCTGTCTACCCTTTTTAAAGAACTTCAACTTCCACTCAAAGACTCTCCTCATCTGTTATGTGACAATATTGGAGCCACACATCTAAGTTTTAACCCAGTCAATCATTCACGCATGAAACACATTCAAATTGACCTTCACTTTGTGCGTGACTTAGTTCAAAAAGGAAGCCTTCAAGTCAGACATGTTCACACTCAAGATTAGTTAGCTGACCTCCTCACCAAGCCACTGTCAAAACAGCGGACAGAATTGCTGCGTACCAAGATTGGTCTTGCCGATGGAAGCCCAATCTTGCGGGGGCGTATAAGGGAAACAAGCGTGGATTCTGCTCAATCAAACCAGAGCATGTTCAGCCTAAAATCATGACAAACATTTGGTCATAAATTCCTTACGTGTAACTGATTCTATCCTTGTATTGTATAGCTGTCTACTGTAATCTCTAGCACAATTCTAACATTATCGTTTATGTATTTCCTAAATTAGTTTCTCTCATTCTTGTATATAACTACATAGAATCTCTATCAATAAAGTGTGAGAAAATATCCATTGAAACCTCTGCAGTGCTTATCCTCTATAAGTACTTGGCTTATATCAATTCAATCATCTTATAAGCAAGATGAGACTAGTTAACATATATAGTCTATCTTGAGAGAGAGTATTAAGATGTATTTTAAGTTTAATACACGTGTACAGCAAATTTAGTTAGACATTCTTTCTATTGTTTTATAGCCAATTAGATTAGAGAATGACTTTGTATATAAAGCAAACTTTGTATGCATTTTTAATACAGTTTTAATGAGAAATAGTTTTTCATCCCTTTCTGAAAAGTTCATACCATAATATCCTTGAAATTAATTAAAGTAAACAACTAAAACGGCATGGATCTCATAGAGATTGGTACGAAGTGTTCCATTGAGAATTCTAGCATAAAAACAAATCCTCAATTATGATGAAAACTCTTTAAATTCTCTGAACTTAAGTATAAACTCCGAAAGCAATATATTAACTTTATCATAGAAAACTTCCTAATCTCACCAAGGTTTTTTATTTTTCGAGTCTTTTTTATGTGTGCAGGGCAAGTTCCAAGTTCAAAGACTCCAATCATAGAACCTAACCTAAAGATGTACAAAACAAGATGCTAACAAGATATAACATGCGTTAGCATTCCAACTGTATAAGTACGGCATAAGTCTTTTATAGAATATAATAAATTTTATCATAGAAAGTTTTTTAAAAAAAAAATTATGAGTACATATTTTTATAAAAGATTTATGCAAAATCAATACATTTTGAGCTACAAAACCCACTTTTTTTCAAGAGCCAAGCTACGTACGTACTGATTACTCATCATCAAACCCTAGCTAGGCGCTTCAGTACCACGTTGTTTTTGTGTGAAGAGCAAATAAAATGGGGCTAATTTGTGTGAAGAAAATGAAAATGTACGTGCTAGTTTTACTATCCCTTTACACCCTTTTACTATTCTTTTTATTTTTTTAGTTTTTTTAAAAAAATTCTTTTACTTAATAGTTAATAAATAACTAATAATAAAGTTATTTATTTTTTAATTTTTTTTAATAATTAAGAATGTTAAAAAATATATTTTAAAAATTCAAATATACTAAAAATAATAAATAAATAATAATAAAATTGTACGAATATCATTATCCAATTAGAGATATTTTTACCCCACCGATGTGTGCTTCTTTGGCCAGTTCATGAAGATGAAGTACTTGCTCATGTCCTCTATATATAATGACTGGTGATACACATATAATTATTTTTATAATATTTTTATAATTTTGTGTGTATTTGAATTTTTTTTTTATTTTTTCATCATTTTCTTTTAGGTATTTTTTTAATATTCTTAATCATTAAAAAAATAAAAATATAATTTTATTAATATTTACATTCTTAATTACTAAGTAAATTTAAAAATTAAATTACAAAAATTATAAATAGGTAATACAAGTATCATTTCCCATATATAATAACAGAAGCTAAGTACTTACTCTCCACATGCCTAAGCTGGAAAAAAAATCACAAACAATCTATTATTATATTCAATTTGAATAATAAGATAAAATGAGATAAGTTTAAATAAAAATTAAAAGTTAATAAATAATATTAGAGTATTATTTTCTATTATTATTATTATTTTAAAATTTTCTAAAAATTGAATTAGAATTTAGAAGAATTAGATTATTTATTAAATTTTATATTAAAATTTTAAAAAAAAAATTATAATGATTATATAATAAAATGAGAGCATATTATATTATCTGACGTGTACGTGGTTAAAAACTAATTAGCTAGAAAGCTCTAGTCCAATACTAAATTAAATAGCGGCTTAAGTACCTAGACAATGAGAACACATTCTGATCTTTCATTTTTCGTGACTTCACAACCCTTTCTCAGAATTTTTTCCTCCCACGGGCGGAGGGGTTTGAAGCTTTGACTTAACTACCTCGTCTCTTAATTTTTATAATTTTTCTTTCTGAATTATCCACTTTCTTTAGTTTTTCTCTAAGACTCTACTTGGATTGGGAAGTGAGTTGAGATCATCTCAACTTTTCTTCCTGAATTATCACTTCCATTTCATCATTATATTTTTATAATTTTTTATACAAAACACAAATTTCTATACACCTTTTTCAAATCCCAATACACATTTTTCAAATTCCAACACACCTTTTTCAAATTCTAAAATAATAATAATATTAAAAAATAAATCAAACTCATCTCAACTCACCTTATTTCCGAATCCAAGCGAAACTAAGTATTTTTCTTTAGCTCTAATCCCAGTCGATCTTTTACATTCTGACAACTTTTGTCCTACACGTGTAATCTCTTCAACCTCTCCGGACGCTAATCTACCTGTTTGCAAAAGAAAATTGCATTTTTATTCGGCCAGCGCACATGAGGCCCAAGCAACGCATCTTCCAAGTGTGGCCTCGCCAGCATCAGAGCTCTCAGATCTTTTGGATTTGTCCGCCTGTTCATCTTCTCAGGCGGTGTGTGTCTTATATGTGCGACCATCACCTATATTGACCCTTTGCCGACTATTCAACTTTGACTATAACTGTTACCATATATTATCATTTTTCCTAAATCATAATTTTGAAAAAGAGATCGTAAATTTCTCCAAAATTCATTTCAAAGATAATAAGTGATTGTGTATCCACTATCTTCACTTCCAACAAAGGTTTCATCATTATAAATGGTGAATCTATTATTATTATTATTAGTATTATTATTATTATTATTTACAAATACTTAATTTTTATCTTTTTATAAGACGACATCTTATTATAGGATATGAGTAGGGATCTAAAAATTGATCCCAAATATTTTTTTTAATTTTTTTCCATCACTTTATATTATTATTTTTTATTTTAAAACGTTGGTTAAGAAATTTCACTCCTTATATGGACGATATTATTCATCTCTTTTCATTCGGATTTCAACGAAAGGTTTTTTATTTTTTAGTTTTTTTATATAATTTTTAAATAAATGTTTTTAAATAGTATTGTGATTTTTTTTTTGTATTTTAAAAAATATTTTACTTTAAAATCTTACAAAAAAAATTTTTAAAAAAAAAAACCCTCTCATTAAAATCCATCGAGATCCAAATGAAGAGACATTTAACATTTTCCTTCTTATATATCATCCTTTTAATTTAATAAAATTTACTCGTTTAAAAAAAATAATAATAGCAGCTTGCTTGTCCATAAAAAAGGCCGGGGTTCCGCATGCTGCATGCATAGATGCATGGAGGCAGAGAGTACAGGTCACACAAACCAGACACTCGTTAAGGAACTGCACTGCATGACGTTGTCCTCTCTCTCTCTCTCTCTCTCTCTCTCTCTCTCTCTCTCTCTCTCTCTCTCTCTCCCGTCTTCCTCTGATGATCATGATTCATCTCATCTCTTCTTGTCTTCGCCGTTGATTCATGTGGGAAGTTAAAACACATTTTTAATTCGGAAATACTTTATATCCCGAAGGATTCCCGAATCTAACTTCCGAATGGGAAAACTTTTTTATTTTAATTTTTTTTACTCAATAATTAATTTTTTTAAATAATAATAATATATTTATTATTTTTAAAAAATATTTAAAAATACTAAAGAAATAAATGAATTTTGAGATATTCGTGAAATTTTTCCTGCTTTTCCATTCGGATGGTGACAACTAATGGACAAATCGAATCGTCCTATATATATTATATGGGGTCCGGAAAATAGTATTTTGATTAGCTACAACTATAATTTTGTAGTTAGTGTTTTTTAAGATTTGGCTTGGATTTAAAGATAAAATAAATTGAAATGAGTTTAATTTATTTTTTAATATTACTAATATTTTAAAATTAAAAAAATATGTATTAAAATTAAAAAAATGTGTATTAGAATTTAAAAAATATGTATAAGAATTTATATTTTATATAAAAAATTATAAAAATATAATGATGAAATGAAAGTGAGTTGAGATGAACTCAACCCACTTCTGAATCCAAACGGGATCTAAGATATTATTTTATGGGTAATGATATTTTTATTATTTTATTATTATTTATTTATTATTTTTAATATATTTATTATATATAATTTTTTAACATTTTTAATCATTCAGAAAAAATTTAAAATTTAATAATTATTTTCTTAACTATTAAATAATTTTAAAAAAAAAAATTAAAACAAATAAACAAATCATAAAGAAATTATAATAAAGAAATAAAACTATCATTATATTTATTTTTTTATATCCTCATTTGAGCATGCAGCAAATTTTAAGGCAATTAATAATAAATGAATTAATAATAACTTTCTAATAATAAATTAATTATCATAACTTTCTTCTTTTAACAGTGAATTGTTTTGGTGTGTTGTTCTTTCACCAACAAAACCACAGCGTTATTTTGTGTGTTTTTCTCTGTTCTCTCCATGTATTTTGAAGTTAAAACTAAAAAATAATCATGTCATGATCAAAAAAGGAAAATATTCAGTGCAGAAGTGGAATGAATCTCTATTTTGTAACAAGCTTTCTCCACTCTCCAGCACTTCGACTTGATCAGGTTGGTGTAATGGTTCAAATACAGCCAATTCTTTGCTAGGAACCACTTATAAACAGAGAAACAACTTAAACATCTTGATATTTTAACTATAAATGAATTATATAAAAATAAATTTATAAACTAATATACTTTAATATATCAGATTGTAAATTTATTTTTACATATTTTCTTTATATATATATATATATTACTTCTCTTGAATAGTTACACCTAACCTCTTTATGCAAGGATGACGCTTAAAAAGAAACTAGCACGATGGTGTGAGATAACAAGACATCATAAATCTATGCCATTGAAAGTAATGCAGAGCGAGGAAAGTTGGCCTGATTTTGGTCCTCAGCATCCATATTAATCCATTTCTCTGGTTTCAGTAAATCCCTCCATAATCATAACGCAACATGCCAAAAGGGCCGGCATGAGTAACGGATGGGAATTCATGATAGACTATAGCTCTGTCCTTGGTCTTGGATCATTATTGTTTCGGTAATTGCATTTTAACTCGATGTCTGGGAATAGTACATCAGAAAGAGACAGAAAGAATAGTCAAATGCGGAAAGAGACATAATAAGGTATTCTGCATCACATGCATTATGATTGAGTGGTACTGTGATTGCACTTTGGCTGTTTGCCAACTTTCTTCGTGTCGATTGGTAAGTTTTTATTTTGAGAAATGTTATTTAATTGTCCATCTATTTTGATATTGTGATATTTTAATATTTTATACATTTTAATTTTTTTATTTAATGGTTAATGATGTGATTATTAATATTTTTTTATATTTTTTAAAAATATTTAAAAATTTAAAATATAAATAAAAAATTTAAAAAAAAAAATCAACTGATAGTAAGTTTGATCGATGCTATTCTACTGCACTTTTATTTTTCCTTACCAAATTTTGTACTCTGACCCTCAAATTCATTTTTCAAATACTTTGAATTAGCTCACATAAAAATTAGTTGTATTTTATATTTTTTTATGGTTAATGTAACAATAATACAGTGAATAATTAATGTGTTTATATATTGATCACTTGTATGCATTATAATATTCTTATTTGAATTATTCTATCTTCAAGCCATTATATAAATCACATAATCTACATTATTTAAATATAAAGACTTGATTTACAGGATATAAATTTTGGAATTATTTTCTAAATCAAATTATATTACCTAAATAGTGCGTGATAGAAAAAACCTTAAAATAACTTGAGATTAAATATTAAAAAAATATGTTTTTAATATCGATCCATTCAGTCTGCAACTTCAAAGCACCTTCTCCAAACTTATCCTTTAATTAACAAAAAGTTGGTCATGGTCAGATCTCTCTCTCTCTCTCTCTCTCTGATCTTTAATTTCCATCTATCTCCTACCAAACAGCTAATGCATCATGCAGAGAGCCTAATGATGCAGTAATTAAAACCAAAGTGATAATGTTACCCATGCATCTGGGTATTGCATGAGATCAGATCAGACCAGACCAAACCCCTCTCTCCCTTGAGTCCTAACCCTAAGCATTAGCAAGTTGCATCCTTTTATATTTAATAGAATGGTGTACGGTCCCCCCAACCCCCTACTAATCTACAGTTTAGCCACATTGACATTGCTGTTCATGGACTCTTAAATTATGGACAGTGCAACACTTGAGTCTCTCTTCTTTTTTATATAAAGAAAAGATAATGCTCAAAAACCCAAAAACTTTGTGCCCCACTCTGACCTCTCTCATAAAAGTAACCAAATGAACTGACCAGAAAGGTACTTAAATGATCTTCTTGTCCCTTGAACAGCCCTTTACTGTTGTCTCAAGAGTTTGTGGTACTTTGATCTTCAATTCTATGGGGCCCCACTTAACTTTTAAAAGTCCAAATGCATCTCAATGCAGTGTTTTGACCACCTGCATTATGACAGACTGTAATTGCCAATAAGCTTGATTTCAGATATCCCCAAGTTTAGATCTGTTTGTCTCAAACAAAAAAGTGAAAATAATTATTATGAAATGTTGGTTTGTCAATCAGAGGGCTAATCTTGGCTGTCCATTACATGTTCTGGCTGTAAATCTTCCACATCACTTCCTCCTTCAATTATTAGGACATAGGAGGGCCACATAAGTTTGGAATATGGACTCCTCCAATTCATCTTAATTGAGTTTAAATTTAAGTCTATCTTAATATTTAAATACACATAAACATATAAATTATTAAATTCAATTTAATTCAAAGTCCTACAATTCTTTCAACTCAATATCTCATTATATATGAGACTCATAATCATTTTTAACTTCTTATAAATATATTTAAACTCATTTTAATATATAAATACATCTAAATTTATCTTAAATAGATTTTATAAAACTTACTTTACTATCTTAACTTATTATTATTCATAAATAACTTCACTCAATATCTAAAACAAGGTGAAATTCCAATAATCCAAAGACATTATAATGCTCTCTATGTTTATTAGCTAGCTGTATGTCAGATGTCTAGTATTAAGTAGATTAATTAGAGCTGTCCAAATCTTAATGGAAGCTTTTCAACAAATGAATATGATATCTACCACTTGTAAACTTTGTCAGATGACAGGAAAACCCATCCCCAGATGTTGAAAATAACATGCTGCACCAACAATGATGAAGCTCTTCAAAAGGGCAACTTGGTCAGTGAGTGTATCTTGTAGATATCATAGATTCAGCTTTCACATGGCTAGAAATTACTCTCATGTGACCACATGCTTAGGACTCCTCCCACATGTTATAATCCCTCTTATAAGCATGGGGTTCAAACTACAAAGCTTAGCCACCCTTTAATACTCCATGACCACCACTTTAGTTGAAAAGATAACCTAATCTTTAGCTTAGCCACCCTATTATCCCTTGCTAAAATCTTCTTTATCCACGAATATATAATTCACTAAATTCAGATATAATAATATATTCACATAATATAAATATTCAGAATTGATAAATGAACCAGCCTAGATTATCCATTGTAACACTACTTTTTATAATCGAGAGTATATATTCATATAATACTGTTATTTTTAGAGACGAAATGAAATAAAAGTTAAAAAAAGAATTAAATATTATTATAATATATATATTTTAATATTATTTTTATTTTGAAATTTAAAAAAGTGATTTTAGAATTTGAAAAAAATGAATTTTTTATTATATGTTGCATAAAAATTAAAAAAAAATATAATAATAAATTAAAAAAAATTTAAAATTCTTGATTTTATCTCTTAAAACAAACCAAACCTTAATGTGAGAATTCAGATATGGTCAGCTGAGGGCGTGCCATTATTTTTTACACGTTTTAAACGGTATCAACAATAAACCCCATATCAGTATATTACACTTTTTATCTTTTATTTTCTTGTCTTATATTTTATTTTATTTTTGCATTGAATTATGCTTCTCTCTTACAAAAAATAGATATTTTTTAATAATTAATTAAAATTAACACAACTATTTGTGCCAAAAAAAAAAACCTTTGATTTTCATTCTTTTATGGCATCTAGAAAGCAAAAGCAAGAAGAAAACGTAAAATTGAGGCACTGAAAGCCTTTTTGGTCTTTTGAGTTCCCAAGGTGTCCATGTGCTGTTCCTATACTCTAAACACTAAACTTGGCTCACTTGTTTCGCCTTCACCAGACCACATGATATTTTATAATCCCAACTCCACAATTTTACTGAAATGTCAAAACAAAGGGACTAAAATATTATATATATATATATATATATATATATATATATGGGTACAAAGGGATTAAGAATATAAGAAGCCTCAAAGCATCTCCTTTCCTTTACAAATCACAATCTCATGCATCCGATCAAACAAAACTTCACAACCTTATTCCCATTTTCTCTAAACCCAAACACGGCCAAAATGGTCTTCCAGGAAACTGTTCAAACTACTTGTAAATCCAGTACTGAACAGTCTTCGAGTCCCCGAATTTCTTTCTCTTCTGAACTCCACGATGAGAAGAATTTCATCTCCATTAGCCCAAGTCCCGTTGGCGAGAAAGATGAAGAAATGGAGATAGATAAAGCAAGAAATGCAGAATTCGAGTTCCTATCAAGCAATATGAGTAGCCATAAAATGTTAACTGCAGACGAGCTTTTCTTTGAAGGGAAGCTGCTTCCCTTCTGGCAAATACAACATGCAGAAAAGCTTAAAAAGATCAGTCTCAAAGGGAAAGACACAGAGGCAGAAGAAGAGGTGAAAAAGGAGAGGAATACAAGGGTAAGTTGGTTTGTTGATGATGACCCATCTCCAAGGCCACCAAAGTGCACCGTTTTATGGAAAGAGCTATTGAGGTTGAAGAAACACCGCGCTTCCTCTTTATCACCATCTTCTTCTTCATCATCTTCCTCTTCCTCTAACTCCCTTGCCGACATAACTACACAAGATGAAGGGAAGCAAGGCTTGAGGAACAGAGAGAAACATGTAAAGAGGATAAAGAAGGGATTGGAGAAGACAAGACCAGCTAGTGTTAAAATAAGGCCTATGATTAATGTTCCGATTTACACACAGGTGAAGAGCACTTCCTTGCCACCTCTGTTTCCACTCAAGAAGGGAAGACTAGAGAGGTGAAGAGGAGAAATTGGCAGCTAAAGTTCCATCTGGTCTCTGCAAAGTTGTTCTATATATGTTCATCACTCTCATTTCTTTTTCTTTTTGTTTTGTTTTGTTTTGTTTTGTTTTCATTAGATATATATATATATATATATATATTCTTCTCTGTTTTCGAGTTTAGATTGATGTTAATTATGGTGACTCGCTGTGGATTTGAAGAGTGGACGATGTAAATGCTGGCTATTTTGCTTGTCGGATGATATTAGCATTAATTTTAGTTGCATATTTCCTTTTCTATCACCTGGAAAATACATCTTTCTCAAACTGATAGGGAAGTGAGAAGTCGTGCCAAATGCAGTGTAGGATGGAGGACCTGTAAAATATGTGGGTCTCGCATTCAGGCATACCAGACACAGAGTTTGAACTTAATTGTGGTACAAGACAAGTGTCGCAAAGGTGAAAAAGGAACTGAAGGAGCAATTATTATTTTGCATTTGGAGAATACAACAGTTCCGAGTACATCTCACCATCTCAGATATGTATAATTTGTCATGATTCTTTAAAAAAAAACTCAGTTGCAAAATAGAGATTATTAATGAATCTGCAAAAGCTGATTCAGTCCAACAAATCCCTCTAGATAAAACCCAGTAAGTCTTAGTGAGTCTTAGGTCTCCTTTGATTCGAAATTGAGAAGAGATAAGTTGAAATAAATTTTAAAAGTTGAATAAAATATTATTATTATTATTATTTTGAGATTTGAAAAAGTTATACTGAAATTTGAAAAAGTTGTATTGAAATTTGTATTTTATCTTCGAATCCAAATGGTGCCTCAAACAAATTAAAAGATATTAATATTCTTAGCAAGGTAACAACCAAGTGCCGCCAGAAAAACAAAAAGATAAAGTAGCCTTGTCACATAAGAAATACGTGAATAAGTAACGTTTTACACTCATAAAACTTGAACAGATACAATCCACGTGAAAAAAGAATCTGTTGTGTATTAGTGAACAAAACTATACAACAAATGAATAAGGTATGATGATTATATGCACAATCACATAAACAAGCATTTCGAGTGTAGAGTTTTGAATGCCCCAAATTGCTTTGGAGAGCAATATCTACCCCCAAGTACAAAAGTCCAAGCTTGGAGAACTTCCAATTCCTCAGTCGGAGAGTTTGTATAATCCAACTTCCAGCAGAATTCTTATAACAATAACAGCTCTTTGATGGAATATATCTATACGTGAATCAATGGTCAGAATCAAGTTTCTGGAGAAAGCAGCCAAGTCGCTCTTATCGTTAGATCCTAAAGTACTTGCTCAAGAAGGTGGGAGAGATGCAAAATTATTTCCAGGAGAAGTCCTAGCAGTAAAATAGAAACAATCAGCATAACCAGTGGTGGATGAGATATGGATAATAAGACTAGGGAATGTTCACACTTACTTGAGGTTCAGCCCAGGTTTTTTAAGTACATTTGGAACTAGACCAGTCAGATTGTTGTTCTGTAGGAAACTGAAAGATAGAAGAACCAAGTCAAACAAATAATACATATAGTTGCCACGTTTGTTTATTGAATTTAGAATAAAGAATCCCCCAACAAAATCATATTTATGTCCCGTCATGTTGTCATTCAATGGCATTTTCAGCAGCATGTACAAAAATGGAAATGATCTCAATCTTCCAGAAAAGTGCAGAAAAAAATAGCACAACAGTGAATCACAATTTTAATAACTAAGTAGAAGGTGAATATTTACATCTGAAAGCACGGACAAATTAACAGGCAATTGCTACCGACGAATAAGATAAATTACATGGAAATCCTACAGTATCAGATGTAAATTACAGCAAAATAAAATAGCAGAAGTTTCAGTTGTGGTTATTTTCATCCTGATACAGGATCGAGAATCGAGTGTTACATGGGTAAAATCTAGTTAAGATATGCAGTACCATCTATATAGGTATTTAAAAGATATGTTATCTCTATATAAAATATGTGAAAATACATATAAAAGTATACACATATTAGAAATTAAGTCAGAAAATTCCAATTTTCTTTATAGGTAAAAGTTAAAAAAATTCCATCAAAATCCACTCAATCTTTTTTTCTTCGGTTATTTGTGATGTAAGTTACAGATTGCATGCAATGAAATTGTCTCATCCCATAGTAACATAGGCATATTCTAAGTTTCTGGCCAAACATGAGGAGTATTTCGAACTCAAAATAAAAAGTAAACTAACATTTTTGTGTCCCATCTTTTGTGCGAACTGATGTGCTAAAATAAAGCGCTAAATTAATGATTTAAGTTGAGATCCAACAAGGGAACGATCAATAAGGATTGTTTAGACTCCTCAAGGCTTCATGTATCCCTGCCTTGCTCAGCTTGTATTTTAGTCTCCCAGCCATTTCCTCTCAGGCCACATACCCAAATTCAAATTCCGACGTATCTTGTGAATATGTCTATTGGTTGGCAGTAGCATCTTTGGTTAATTTAATAGTCTAAATAAACATAGCCCATTGAACAAAGTTCAATTTGTAAGCAAGCATCAGGTATGCAAAGAATAGAAGAGACACCCCAAGTTTCATTAAGCCTCAATTACAAAGGTACAATGTTTCTAACATGTCATCTACGACTACACTACTGCTCAAAGTCATATGAGATTCTGAAAAATCAATCTATATGAAT
The DNA here is from genome assembly GCA_036898215.1 of Platycarya strobilacea. NCBI lineage: Eukaryota > Viridiplantae > Streptophyta > Magnoliopsida > Fagales > Juglandaceae > Platycarya > Platycarya strobilacea. The sequence goes on along the minus strand of CM072545.1, from coordinate 39,357,113 downwards.
CTGATTTGATAGGAAATATCTTTAATATGCTTTTAGATGTATCATAGTGGTGGACATCCAAAAGGAAATAGAAAGGATGGACTCCTGATGCTTGAAAAGAGAGATGGTATGGTCTTGAGCCTCTTTGGATTCTGGACCTCAGTGGATCACTAAGAAGATCATGTTTTAAAAGCCCTCAAGTGCTTGGACGACTCCTCCCTCCTCTCTCTCTCTCTCTCTCTCTCTCTCTCTCTCTCTCTCTCTCTCTCTCTCTCTCTCTCTGTGAAACTTCTCTGAATGAGCCTCATATGAGTGAGGGTTTCAAAACCTGGAGGTGCAAATTCACTAATTCTGAAAGTAGAAATCATCACCTCTAGTATGCTGGCAGGCTTCCAACACAGCCACATCCAATAATTTGATGAGTTTGGTTGTGTGTATAAGCACGTTATCAGGAATGGAATTTCAAGACCATTAAGAAACTAAAGAAAATGAGAAGAGATTGCAGGAATGACGTGGTTAGAAGTTCTTACAAAAAATAGAATCAGTAGATTTGAAACAAACAAATATCATATTGGATATGGCTAAGCCAGCACCAGTTAAAAAGGATTTACGTGGTTGATCCTCAGTAGTTGACACCAGGCCTTTAGTTGTATTGTAGTAGCATACTAATGTATTGATACATCAGTCATGTTTAGTTTTGGCTTGATATAAGGAAAGGAATGGTGACTATTTCTCATTTTCTTCAATACTTTTATTTATCAATCTAACTAAACCCAATGTAAACTAATTAGGATCAGCTACATGAATCCTTTGCTACCATGCTTAATCCATAAAATTGTATCTTGTATCATGAATAATCCAATGCATTATAAGAACCTCAGCCATAGAGCCATGGCTCAATCTGATCAAAGTTTTACAAGGATAAAGGCAGTAGTGGTTTATTGTGATGTCTGAGAGCCGAATGGCTATAACTAAACCTTTTAACACTATTTGGATGAGAATACATCAAGACATAAGAGAAGTGCTCAAATTATAAAATAACATGAATTAATATGCACGTGAAAGGGAGAAGGGGAAAGGTACGCCAATTTTAGGGGAAAAAACACTTACAGTTCACGCAATCCATCAATGGCCCCAAGGGACAAGGGAATTTCTCCACTGAACTGATTGTTTTCCAAATGCCTTCAAGGAAAATGGTATGGAAAGTAGAGAAGGAAAACATTATTAATCACAACAATAGTAATATCCAAAGGTCTCAGGATCTAGACATTCAGGTGATACAAGCCACACAATGAAATATTTATAATGAAAGAAACAGGACAGATGCCTTCAACAACATATGCACAATAGAGACCATAGGTTTCATGTCATTGAAGCACATAATACCGTCATTGAGGAGGCTCATGTGGTAATTACTTCTTATGAAATCATGCTATCTTTTAATGTGCCCAATAAAAAATGACAATAGCAAAAGAAAAAAAAAAAAAAAAGCTTACAGCATCTCTAGCATCTTCAATGAACTGAGATCGGGAATAAGTCCAGTCAAATTGTTATTGCCAAGAAAGCTGCCAATAGCATTAAATTACCAGTCATCAAATCCTTATCTCCCAATCTCATTAATCAATAAATTCATCATCTAATACCTACATGCCAGTCAATGCTGTCATGTTGGCAATGCCAGGTGACAGCGATCCTATTAGACCCATGTTTGTCAGGTTTCTGGAAACAACAGGAAAGTGTGAGCTTCTTGTTATGGAACAAAAAATGCAAGCATTCAAATTATCTTGACATAGTGAGTCAAGTCTTACTCACAAGGCGATCACACGAATCTGGGGACCTTTCGAGCAGGAAATGCCAGTCCATGAGTACTGGCGGGGTAAACAAGGATCACCATTCCAAACAAGTGGAGGGTTCTGGAGACTGTCTTTTACTCTTTCCAAAGCTATAACTGTTATAAGATATCAAGTTCCCTTTTAAAAGGATCATATGATTGATGACGATTGTCATGAAGTGTAATGTTGAACATTTTCAAGAGGTTGGGTGCTGGGAATGCATGAATTAAACTAGCCTTTAATCCAGGTTAAACACATCTCACTTTGTGGGGAAAAAAAAAAAGATCTTTCTGAACCATTAACTTCATAGGGCACTCCTTACATGCACTACAGAGAATGATTTAGGTCCAAGTAAACAAAAAAAAACATATTTTTATGAGTAAATAATGAGGACATTATAATGAAACTATCAAGTTGAATCAGAATGGGGAAAAAAAAAAAAACATACCATCTCGGGTAGTAGTTTTTCCTTCTAGAGTCAACACCTCAAAAACCTCTCCAGCATTTATCGACGGACCAATGTTTGAACCAACAGCAGGGGTCAGAGTTATCTTTGTAGCACCAGCAAGAGGCCACCGGGTTGCAAAGACACAAGCACCTGCTGGAGTGACATTCAATTTGCGGTAATATGATACATTATTTATGCTCACATCAAACACCCTTGAGCTCCAATTACGAGCATCTGCGAAGTATAGAGCAATGTAGTATGTTGAGTTTGGAAGGGAAAGTGAAGGCCAGTTCCACTCCATTGGTTGTACTTTGGTAGTGTTCAGTTCCGCCTCAAATATCTTTGAAGGGGGAACATTCCAGAAAGAAGAAACAGATATGTTCCTGTTTCCTGCTGGTGTAGAATAATTTCCTCCAAATGGCACCCAAAGCCGATCGAAATGGTCGTCAGGATAGCTGGTGATAGAAAATAATAATAATAATAATAAATGCAAAAAAGAGAGAGAGTGAGAGAAAGAGAGAGAGAGAGAGAGTGTAATCATTGTTGATATGGTAATTCACATTTCTGAAACCTACCATACACTCGGGTACGCACACGAAAACTTTCTCAGACAAAATTATTTCATGAGTTGCTAGTTTTGAATTGTCTCTTCTTGGCGGGTTAATGATTCAATCAAAACAAGTTATATACTAAAAGTTGTAAAATGAAGAAATTTTGTTAGTCGATAAAGAGTAAATAATAATGACAGAACCTAAAACAATTGAGAACACGAATTAAAAAAATTAAAAAAAAATTAAAAATTAAAAAAAAAAAAAAAACCATATGGCTGACTGATTAAACTTCCTCTCTGGTACAAAATCCTAAGCTTATAGACAATTAGACAGACAGCTACTAAACTAAAATGGTGTAAATACTAAATCCAATAAAAACTTCATATAAATTGCTTAATAATATCATAAATCAAGTTCATATAGAGAGCTCGTAACAATCTGATAATAGAAAATCTTAGTAGAATACGTACCGAATGATCGATCCCGAAAACCCAAAAGCATGCCTGGCAACCAAACCCAGACCATACTTGCCAAAATCCGTCGAATTGTAGAGGGAGTCTCCGACTATCAGAAACTCCAACGCCGTTATAAACGGGTCCGAATCCGTATACGTATTCGCCGCGATACACAGGCTCATGAATTTCCCCTGCGCAACGAAAACCCCTTCAAAATACGTGGGCCTTTCATTGGCGTAATCCTCCGTGGTGTTCACCACTCCCCATAAAGTCCCGTCGATTATCTGATCGAACACGGGAGGCGAGTCGCGTTCGTTGATTCCTCCGTAGAAGTAGGTGGTCCGGATCAGGTACTTGGCCCCGCGGTAGACGGGGACGGCGTAGCAGAACTTCTTGCGGATGTTGTTCTGCAGAGGAAATGACCGGACGGTGAAGAGAATGGGATCGAGGACAGGGGTAGTAAGGTTCTTGGGCGTCCCACCGGAGACAAAGGCCGCGTCGGGAAGCCATACTTTTCCGTCGATTGTAGACCCTTCAGTAGCGCCGCAGTCAATGAAAAATCCTGAGAAAAAGAACGTGAGTTGTCGAGAGAGAGAGAGAGAGAGAGAGAGAGAGAGGGAGCTAAATTACCTTTGAGGGGACTCAGGGGAGGGGGTGGGGGCTGTGAAAGTGAAAGGGTGAGGAGGCTGAAGAAGAAAACGAGGGAGAGAACAGACATGGTTGATGAATTAGCAGTTGAGATGGAAACCAGAGCCTTTCACATTTGTTTGACATTTGTTTGAGTTTTGTTTGGTCGAGGGTTGAAACTTGAAAGGGTCGTACTCGTTGAAGTTGGAAAAGAGGAAGGTGCATGTTGGGGGTGGTGGAAGTGGCGGGGGGCCAGGTCTCAAATGGCGGTACTTGCCTCTCTCTTATGGGCTTGCTTAGTTGGGGGCGTAGGTGGATTACCAAAAATGCAGCCGTTGCTTGCTGGAACTGTTCCCACTTGCTTGCGGGCCCAGCCAAGCTGTGGAGGTCAAAGCTGGTTAAATCGTCGACGCGTATAGCACTACGCGCGCCAATATCTTCCCCATTTACCATTTCACTTACATCTGTCTAGGCGTGGGCTCTGACTCCGACTTTAGTCGGAGTCGAAAATAACTTCTAACTCTGATTCCGAAATGGAGTCGGAGTCCGACTCCGATCGGAGTTCGATCGGAGTTCCAATCGGAAGTCGGAAGTCGGAACTCCGATTTCCGAACCGACTTCCGACTGAAATGGGCAAATTTTTTAGCCCTTTTCTGATTCTACTTAGTTTAAAGGAGCCAATTTTTTGATGTATTTTATCTATTTTACGTATAAATAATAAATTAGTAAATTAATGTTAAATAATCTACCGTTTAATAGTTAGTATTTGATAAACAAATAATACAAATTATATTGTTATAATTTACAATACTAATTGTTAATGCTAACTGCTAAGGCTAATATAGAAAATAGGACAAACTGAAATAATACAAATAATAGTACAAACTACAAAACCACTCGATGTAAAGTAGAGAAAAAATATATGCAACCGCTCTATCGTAATGTGGTTCATCGAATCATCAGTCATCGACAATTATGTCAAGATTGATATATAGATTTGTAAAATTATAGATAATATAAGTTAGATAGATTTATAAAATCATAAAAAATAGTTATTGAAATAATTATATACACTTTGTTACTTTAATCATAAAAAAACAAGTAAATAAATTAATTTAATTTTACCTGACTCAAGTCTATAGCTAACAGCATCGATGCCAATGCTCTCTAGTCCACAAGAAATATCACTAATCCAATTCTGCGTGCAAATGAGGGCCTCCACAATTGACGATGCCAATAAACTCTGATAAGCATCCAACACTCGTCCTCCAGTGCTAAACGCCGACTTAGATGTAACTATAGTGATAGGAACGATTAATACATCTCGAGCAATACGGAAGAGGATTGGGTACTTGGAAGAATTAGCCCTCCACCATATCAAAATTTGAAACTCATCAGTAGGCTCATCGACCTGTGCCAATAAATACCACTCAACCTCATTCATACACTGCAGTGGATTTCTCGCCGACCTTGCGTAAAACGACGTCATAATGTTGAAGCCTCGGGGTCGACTGACACTGTATGCATTGGCCTGACGGGTATGGGCATCTGAACGAGGTCCTAACCTCGAGCTCAAATGTGAGCTACCTGCGGTTGCTAAGGATTAAGGCTGGCTATTAATGCTGTAGTGGCTGTATAAGTCATTCAGATCAATATTAAGTGCTGTGATAAATGCAGCTGCCTTCACTGCCTCGAGAACTTCATTTGCCCACCATTTTATCACCGCCAACTTCAATTGGAGGTCGAGGATCGATGCTATGAACAACAATCGATTTATTTTCTCAACTTGCCCCCAATATTTATCATATTTCGACTGCATATGTAATGCCATACCAGATAACAGTCTGCTCGGGTCAGCACAACCTTCTTTCAAATGGTGATGCACCATTGAGATCTCGCTGAACCACATGTTTGCCGTCGCATATGCGGATCCAGATACCCGCTTAGTAATATCATAGAAAATCTGTAAAAAGTTGACAAACTGGGATATAGCTTGCCAATCCATAGTCTGGCAGACCAAGCCCCGTTTTATTAGGCTCCAGCAGGGCATACCTCAGACCCCTATCCTCAATCTCCAACCGCTCAAATGCCTTCTGGTACTTTAGTACCACATCCAACATCAGATATATGGAGTTCCATCGAGTGGGAACATCCAAACACAATATTTTTGAAAACTCAACCCCAACCCGTTCTGCTATTGCCTTGAACTTCCGCAGCCTTTGGGGAGAAGCCCTCGCGTACTGCATAATGTTACTGACTTTCTTGATGGAGCCGTCCACATTTTCCATCCCCTTAACTGTTTCATCATTGAAAAACGATACCATTTTCAAAATTATTAATCATAAAAATATTAAAATATAAAATACAAAATCAAAACTAGAGAGACTCATCAACAATAAGGTTGAGTATGTAAGCAGTGCATCGAACGTGGATATACTGATGATTTTTAATCACATCGTATCTTGCCCTCGTATTCCACCAAAACCACTTGATGGCAGTCTCATTAGCACTGGCATTATCAACTATAATGCATAGCATCTTTTGGATGCCCCAATCCACCAAACAATCATCCATCTCTGCCCCTATTAATGCACCTTTATGGTTAACTATTTCTTTAAATCCAATAATTCTCTTTTTAAGATTCCACTCACTGTTAATGTAGTGTGCTGTGATACACATATATGACGTATTCTGTATAGACGTCTATGTGTCAGTCGTAAATGACACTCTCTGGCCAGTGGTGATGAACATCTTCTTCATCTCTACCTTCTCCCTCATATGCCTCTTCATGCAATCACGCATTGCTGTATAACGGGATGATAGTGGAAATCTTGGCTCAAACAGCTTTACAAACTTGCGGAACCCTTTCTTCTCAATAATGTTAAATGACATCTCATCCTCTATAACCATCTCTGCAAGTACCTCACGGTACACCTTCTCACTGTATTGAGGGACCACCAGATTTCTCATCTGGTTTCCTATCCTATCAGTTGTTGTAGAGGTCTCGTAGCTAAGATTAGTTTGAGACCCACCTGCGACTGCATATAATAATTTATGGCCCAATATTAGTTTTAAACTTTAAAGTTAAAATAAAATGGGATTAAATGAATAAATCAATTAGCATACATAATACATATGACCCTATGAGATTAATAAAACAATAATCTCTTGACGCCAGCCCCTTTACTATTTGGTATCGTTGGCAACCATTGAGATGTGATGATAGACAAGCGGTGCCTTGTCTTTTTGAATGACACTCAACTTGAGCGCCACAATGGTTGCATTCAGCCCGTGGCTTCTCGGGATCTCCACCATCAACTTTCGTGAAATGTTCCCATATCTACGATTTTTTTTTATTTGATCGTGGACGGAGTGGCATTATAGCTGCAGGGTGTACTGGTATATCCGGATTCTGAACCGGATCGTCCCCAAGACCCATATCCTCCTCCTCCATAAACTGATCGAAATCTCCCGCTTCTAATTCTATGTTGATTGGAAGTGAAAATCCACTACTAGCACACGAAGTCTGTACTCGAGTGGAGCTAGGTAATCGACTTCGAGTCCGACTCGGTACTGCTGCTTGGGATGCCGATGGAGTCCTGGCATCCAGAGTCTCATATGGAATCGGAGTCCCACTGGCACTATGTGAGCGTGAGGAATCCATCTGTTAAGTAGACTTGAAATTCAAGTATAACAATATAAAAAATGTTATATATGTTTGACTTATATATAAGTTTATATATATGCTAATAAAACATCACCCAACTCACACCGCTAGCTATATATGTTTGATTAAAGAATCTAATATAGAAATCATGTAAATGAATCAAAGATCATACTAGTTTATCATTTTTTTATATTATTATAATTTATATATAGGTCCTGTGTCGATCATTATCCACCAGTTTTTATACCAATGGTAACTCTTTAGATATTACCTTTTAAAGCAAAAGGTATCAGACTAAGTAACTCTATGATACCTTTAGACAAGCACCTGGTAGGCAGGTTGTGCACCTTAGCCACAACAGAGGAGCAAAGTAGAGCTACATGCCCATTACAACAATAGCACAAAACCTTTTAGAATAGCAGAGTAGAGAAAGTAGTTAGAATTTCCCTCAAATTATTGTAACCAACACATATTTTTTTATTCCTTTATATTGTGTATAAATACAATCCACAATACTCAATGAAAGATAGAGAAGTTTTCGTATATTTTCTGTGTGTTAACAAAAGGATGAGATGAATAAAAAAATGAGACAAATCCAGCTTTCTGGTTGATCTATAATCAAAATCATTTAGAATTAAGTAGTTACTTACCAAGATATTGTTACCGCCATGGAAAGGGTCCTAAAAACTTGCTTGAGGGTTGGAGAAAACAAGAGGTCAAGCTTATGGTCTAATAAAGGCTTATATTAAAAATGTCATATTGTTTCTAAGACCTTACTATATAATTACTTCGCTATATTCACCTGGAGCTTGACCAGTACTTGATCCATCATAGTTCCACTTGGGAAGCTTAGATGGATGCTTAACAGGCTTGGACATTGTCCGAAAATTTGAAAAGAAAGCAGCAAGAATACCAATGTTCAGGCATGTTGAACTATATATAAATAACTAAACAAATGAAATTAAAAAAAAAACACATTCCCAACAAATGCAAACTTGCATTCTAACTTATCATATAATTAACATTAACATATCCTTGATTTGCTACGCAGATCAATCACTGACCCTCCATTCCTGTTTCCAAATGATCATATATTATTTTAGAAGTTAAGGAGTGCTCACATGGATTTAGCTGAATCGTTTGTTGATGTTCGCTACCCAGTTGTTAGAATGGACGGTTGAGATCGCCTTTGTTAAGTTGTTAATCGCCTCCCAATGCAGCAAAAGCACGTGCGTCTTTACCCTTTTGAATCAAAAATAAAGATTACTGTTACAATTAAATAAAGACTGTCCTCAAGGCCAGAATCACTTTGTTCCATTTCAACTCTGAGAAAGCAAAGTAGGGAAGAACATGTTGCTACCCTCTCTCTGTCACTCTATACATTTGGTATTTGTCCTTGTTATTTAAAGTGAAATATGATTCATGAGTACAGTTATTTCTCTTGGAAGATGTACTTTGTTGAAATTGGGTTTTCCATGGAGAATTGTTCAAAAACTTATGAGTTGCATGACTTCAACTTGGCATAAAGAAAAACTGTAGAAGCAGGTCAGTCGCTCTCTTTTTATTTAGTTGTTTATGTATTCTATTTGGTTAGTGAGAAAAATTAAGTAAATGGAAAGGAAATAATAGAAAGTTATCAAATCATTTTTTTTCCAGCCATAGTTTGAATAAGGAATTTCATAATAAGAAAATGTACTCAACTTAATGATTCTAACATGCAAAGATTATATTTTGTTGACAACGATAACAGATTAGCGTGGGAGGAAAATAGAAAATGGTACACCTAATATGTACGAGAAAATGCTTAATTTCTCGGGTAAGCCTATATCATAATTCAGCTCTTGCACAATGCAAGCTCTATATCTATGACGTTAATATTTTCCTACAACTGGCTTGCTTTTAAAAGGAAAATAATAACTTGCAACATAGGCTGTAGAGGAGATATCAATTGAAGTAGACTTAAAGGCTATAAAACATTGAGGACAATGAACATCCTACGGCTACGGGTAGAGGCTTGAAAAAACAAAAAAATTAAACACTATAATTTCGAATCTTCAATTACCTTACAAAATTAATACAATAGAAAATAATTAACACAATCCAAACTAAATTTCTCAAATTAAAATTAAAATTAAAATCATATTTTAAAACCCTAAAAAATATCAATTAAAAATAAAGATTTCTGATTTCTCGGATCTCCTCGGCAGTGGCGGAGCGAAATTCAGACGGCGGCGTCGCGGCTGGAGAAGCGGTTGCTTGAGTCTCGAAGACGGGAGAAGAATCGAAGATGAAGCTGGATAAACGGCTGCGCAGACTCAGAGAAACCAAATGCGATGTGGAAGAAAGAAGAAAGAAGAAAGAAGAGGAGAGAAAGAGAAGAGGGGATCCCGAGGGGGGGAGATAAAATAATATCAAAACGGTGTCGTTCCTCATTAATTGGAACAACGTCGTTTAATTTTTTTAAAAAAAAAACCCAAATGCAAAACGACATCATTTTGCATCTGGATTTTAAAATAATAATAATAAAAAAGATCGGAGTTCGGAGTCGGAGTTCGAAGCAATCGTTTGCTCCGAATCCGATTTCAAATTCCGATTTTTGAATTTCGAACTCCGACTCCGATTCTGAATTCCGATTTCGATCGGAGTTGGAATCAGAGTGGAAGTCATTCAGAAGTCGGAAGTTAGAAATTTTGCCCACCCCTACAACTGCCCCCTACGATTAATATATAGGTGATGATGGGGTGAAGTCAGACTGTATCTTAATAATTTTATAGTCTTTTAATTTTTTATAAAAATATAATAAAAAATATTTAAAAATATAATAAAACAATAAAATTTAGAAAATACAAAAAAAAATAAAAAATACAATAAAATAAAATAAAAATATATATATAATAAAGATAAAATTTTAAAGTAAATTAAGCCTCACCTATCCCTCACCACCGCCAGAGGTGACAGGGGCTACAAAGGGGAGGGGTTCGGTCAGATCGAACCCCAAGATTCCTCTTAATATATAGCAGAAATGATATAAATTTTGTCCAAGTAGCCTATCCATTCAACTATTGAGAGGAATTAATTTTACGAATGACAATATGCCATATAATTCATAAATTTGTTAGAATACAATTTATAAACGAGTCAATAACAGATCAATCTGCTTAATACAAAATCAATTTATTTTGATTAGTTTAAAATTTATTTTAAAATTAAAATAATAATATTATTAAGTTGTAATATTGATATTTTTTAATGTGCTTTTATTTTTATTATTTTTATTATTTTGATTGTAATTTTAGACATATACTCATATTTGTTATTGTATGATTTGTAATATTAATTTTATTGTATGTTAAAATTTGAAAAATATTGTGGTTATTAATAATTATATATTTAACTTTTATGTGAAATTATATTTATCAAGTCAAATGAGGTATGCATTTTAGTTCAACCTATTTACATAAAACAAACATATTTCAATGAGTCATATGTTGTCAACATATTTCTAATTAATTATTAAAAAAATTAAAATAGATAACACTACACGACCCTATTAAGATAAGTGATCTTATTGTGCATCCTATGGCACATTTAGACAAGCAAGAAGACATTCAAATGATTTCTTCTAGAATATAATAGTTGGAAAAATTGTTATTGTTCTCTCCAATATTTGTAATAAAAAATATTCTTTTATTCTTTTGCATTCTATATGAAATCCTACCGTCACTTAATGAAAGATTACCAAAAAATTTCATAAAACTCTTTCTATCTATCATGATATCAGAGCATTAAGATTAAGGCCTCGTTTATTTATGGGGATGAAACCAAAAATCTAAAACATATCTAAAACTTATCATTATACTTTTTTTAATTTTCATATCAAATATAATAAAAAATCAACTTTTTTAAATTCTAAAACACATTTTTCAAATTTCAAAATAAAGTTAATATTAAAAAAATATATTACAATAATATTTTATTCTTTGTTTTAACTTTTATCTCGTCTCATCTCATATCTAAAAACAAACCAGGCATAAATGTCACTATCTCTAGTCCCTCTGAATTTTTACCGGATCCTTCAAACAATATACCTAAAACCAATCCAGTTTTTATTTCATGGTAACACACGGACCAACTTGTTTTGCATGTCCTATTTTCTTCTTTTCGAATCCATAATAAGACGTACTCTCCTCATTAATAGCTCGAGAGCTTTGGTCTCACTATCCACAATGTTTGCAGCTCAATCTCAAGCTAAGAAGTTTCACTTTCAGATTCATTTTTAGCTTACTAGCCTTGCATGAGGAGATCAAACAATCTATGATTACTTGGGAAGGTACATTTTCTTGTTGATTCCTCGGCTGCAATTGGTAACCCTCTATCTAATAAAGAGATTGTTACCTACCTTCTAAATGACTTAAGACTTTCATATGAGTCCTTCATTACTTCGGTGACAATGAGGGCAGAGCCCTCTTTTCTCAAGAATTATATCAACTATTTCTTATACATGAATCCGTGTATCTCATTATACAAGGAGTGTACTCTCCTCTTTTGAGCCATCTATCCATTTTAGTGCCACTGGAAGTCGTGATCAACGTAGTCATGGCTCCCCTCGCAGTGAACGACAAGATCGTGGTAGGGGACGCTACTTCTTTAATGCTCGTAGAGGATGTTCATTTCCTTCAAACAACCTAGCATAGCACTATACAGCTCAACGACCCACATGCCAGATTTGCAATAAAGCAGGGCATGTTGCCCTCCAATGCAGACATATCTTTAATCATTCTTATCAATTTAAAGCCCATAAGGTCTTTTTCAACTAACTACACTGCACCTAGTTTCATTTATGATGCCATGGTATCTCGATTCCGTAGCTACATATCATGTTACTAATGATCCGAGTAACTTGAATATTTCATTTGAACAATACAATGGTGGTGACACGATATGAGTAGGAGATGACTCTGGTCTTCCAATCCAAAATTTCGATGACTCATTTCTCTCAACCAATTCTTTTTTTTTTCTCTTCGTAATTTGCTCCATGTTTCGTCAATAAAAAAAATCTAGTTTATGTTCTTCAGTTTTGCATCGATAACTCAGGTTTATTTGAATTTCACTCTTCTCACTTCTGTATGAAGGACAAACAGACGAGAACACTCATCCCCACCAAACCCATGCATGATGGCCCCTATGTTTTTCCCTCAATACTACCTTCATCTTCAACTCCTTCTACTCATGTTAGTGAAAAAACTAATATGGCTTAGTGGCACCGAAAGCTAGACATCCATTTTTAGCTATTTTCTCTCACATGTTGCACTTTAAATGTTTGCCACTTTCTCCAACCAATTCAACTTTTCAATGTCCTCAATGCCCTCTAACTAAATGTCATCAATTACCCTTTTGTCCTAATGCCCTTAAATTACTTTGTGCTGCCAACCCCTTATGTTTTAAACATGGATATAAATATTATATTTCTTTTGTTGATCATTTCACACGTTACACATGAATCATGATTCTTTTATCTCTGTTGAATCTAAGATTTCAAATTCGTATCTATGTGTAGATTTTGATGATAACAAATAAATTCAAGTCTCAATCTCAAATTATTTACGCAATGGAACGAAGCGCACATCAAGTATAAAAGAACAAGTTTACAAATGAAATTTATAAATTATTTTTGTTCATTTCTTGATAAAATTCAAAATTGGATTAAGGCTCCAAAGTACTTTTTTCTCATAAAACATCAAATTACTTTTTTCACATATGTAAGACATTTTTAAATGTTTTAGTTTTAAAAATTATATTTTTTACATGTGCATAACATCATCAAACAAAATAATTTTGAAAATTATTTTTTTTATATAAAAATTTGAATTTATAAGATGATTAATTATCATATTTGACATGTGCATATTTTGTTTGAAAGTCTTGAAGGGGGTGGTGTATTTTTTTGTTTTTGACAAATGCAAAAAGTAGATGATTTTATTTAAAAATCTTGAAAGGTGGTTGTGTGTTTTTTTTACAAATACAAAAGGTAGATGATTTTGTTTAAAAATCTTAAAGGGTGGTTGTGTGTTTTTTTGACATATGCAAAAAGAAGATGATTTGATTTGAAATATAAATCATGCTCATTTTGCTATGTATAAAAAGTAAAAGATTATGTTTGATTTTTTTTTAAAATGAATGGAGTTATCTTTGACAAATGCAAAAAGAAAATATTTGAATTTGAATTTTTTGAAAAGTGAATAGTGCTCTTATTTGACATAAGAATCTTTTCAAATTTGAAATTGAAAACTCATTTGCCTATAAATAGCTCACTTGAGTTTTGCAAAAATCATAACAAGAGCTTACACATCTATTGCTAAGTTTTGCATCATTCTTTCAAAACTCTCATTTTCTCTTTTCTTAAATTTTGAGTCTTAATTCTTGTTCTTGTTGAGAGAGATATATGTTACGTTGTATTGTTTCTATCTCACTCATTGAGGAGTGTACTTTGATAGTCTACCCATTATTAACTCTTGTAACTGTAAGAGGGTGCGTATAACCCTTGTGTATATAGAAGGTGTTCTACATGGAGAATAGTTAAATCACCAAGTACGAGGTGATTGGAAGTGTAAAGGGTGTTCTACACGGATTCTTTGGAGCGGTGCTGCTCTAAAGTGTAATAGGTTTCTATCTCCACCTAAAGGAGATTGACTAGTGAATTTAGGATCCTCAAGGGATACCTTGAGGCAAAGAAGTAGGCAGTAGAGCTGAACCTCGTAAAAATATTGAGTTTGCTTTTTATTACCCTACTTTTTAAATTTCTTACAGATTTATATTCTGTTTATATTTTATATTGTGTATTTGATTTATAAGTGTTAATTTTTATAATATAACCCAATTCAACCCCCTCTTGTATTAGTCATCTGGACAACAATATCAAACTCAAGTATAATGTTATTAATATATATATATATATATTTTACTTTTTTGCCTTATCTTGAACAATTATTTAGTATTAAACCCATCCCTCTTCAAACTGATGGCAGAGGGGAACTTAAACCCCTCACTCCAATGTATCAAAAGTTTGGTATAATCCATCGCCTTTCATGTCCTCACGCACATAAAAAAAAATAGTCTTGCTGAAAGAAAACATAGACACATAATTGAAATTGGGCTTGTGCTTTTGGCCTATTCTTCTCTACCTTTTTCTTATCGGGCCAATGCTTTTAAAACAACCATTTACTTAATTATTCTTCTTACTTCCCTTTTACTTAAAAACAAATTACCTCATTGCTTGTCTATAATTGTAATTTTGATTATTTTTAAAAGTTTTTGTATATGAATGTTGGCCTAACCTTAGAGCATATATTTCCAACAAATTACATTTCAGATCTATCTCTTGTCTTTTCTTGGGCTACAATCCATTTCATAAGGGCTACAAATGCTTGGACCTCACATAAATAGGCTATACATTTCAAGGCACGTTGTATTTAATGAAGTCTCATTTCCCCTCTCAAAATCTCGGCCCAACCCAACTCCATTCTCTTCTAACTTAGATATGGGCTATTTACCCATTTTGTCTCCCACTATTTTTGGACTTGGCCCAAGCCCAACATATTCTATTCATTTACACACTCATACACATTTGACTACCTCTCGATCCCCTACTTTTTCTACAACTCCTCCTATCACTTCCTCGATTCCAATCCCTAACTCATCTCCATCTACTCTAGTTCCACCCTGGTCTCGAATAATAAATCGTGCCCATACCAACTCGTCTAAGCCCTGACTCTTCATGGATGAAACCATTCCATATCCACTCAGTATCATCTTACCACCTCTATTACTATCCCAGATGATCCTTCTAGATACTCAGTAGCCTCAAAATTATTTGAATGACATGAACCAATGGCTCAAGAATATGTTGTTCTTCAACAAAACCATACTTCGAGTTTAGTTTCTCCAACTCCCATGACTAACATTTTTGGTTGCATGTGGGTAATTTGCACCAAGACTAATGTTAATGGCTCATTTGAACGAAGGAAAACTCGTTTGGTCGCAAAAGGGTATCATAAACACCATGGTTTGGATTATAATGAGACATTTAATCCTATGGCCAAATAGTCTACAATAAGATTAGTTTTATCCATTGTTGTCACCCGTACATGACTTTTGCGCCAACTTGATATCTAAAATGTCATTTTGCATGAATATTTAACTGATGATGTTTGCATGTAACAATCTCAAGATATTGCTCATCTCACATACATATGCAAATTGCATAAAACAATATATGGCTTCAAGCAAACATCGAGAGCATGGTTTACTTAACTCAATTTTGACTACTTGGTTATGGTTTTTATGCTTCTAGAGCATATCCTTTTTTCTTTATTTTAGATCATGGTGATGTCCAAATGTATCTCCTAGTTTATGTTGATGACAAAGTCATCACTTCCTCTAAATAAATTGCCATCAATCTTCTCACACAAGACTTGGGCCATGCTTTTTTAGTTAAAGATCTTGGCTGCTTGTCATATTTCATTGGCTTAGAGGTTGATTATATAGCTGTTGGTGTACCTGCTTCTCAACTCAAGTACATTAAAACTTTGCTCACCTGAAACAACATGCTTAATGCAAAACCCATCTCCTTTCCTATGAAAACCCTTCTAAAGTTGTCAAAATTTGATTCCCCAGAATTTGAGGATGCTACCTTGTACCGAAACATTGTAGGTGGACTACAATATCTATCACTAACCAAACCCAATATCTTTTTGCAGTAAATAAGGTCCACCAATTAATGCATTTATTATAAACATCTCACTGGAGTTCGTCAAGTGCATCCTTCTATACCTCAAAGCAACAATCAACTATGACTTATTTTTTAAAACTAAGTCAACTTTCAATCTTCAAGCTTACTTTGATGTTGATTAGGGTGGCTGTCCAATGACCGTAGATCAACTGGAGACTTTTGCATCTACTTAGGCCAACATCTCATCTCTTGGAATTCCAAGAAGCAAAGAACTAGAGCTCGATTATCCACCAATATTGAAAACAAGTCTCCTGCATCTTCAGCAACTAAAATCATTTGGCTCCAAACTATTCTTCATGATTTGGGTGTTCCACTTGCTAAAGCTTTAACTTTGTAGTGTGATAACATTGGAGTTACTTGCCTTTCTATCAACTCAGTTTATTACTCAAAGATGAAGCATGTGGACATTGACTATCATTTTGTTAGGGATAGAGTTGCTACAAACACCTTACAAGTCTCCTTTTGCAACTTCAATCTCATTTTGGTTTTTTTTGCTTTCTTTGAGAAGGAGGTTTCGAAGGAGGAGGGCGGCTTTGAGGGAGGGAGTATTGTCTTCATCTTCGTCTGCATTTGAAATATTTTAGATTTTATTTTGCCTTGTTTTGGTGTGGGAGTGCCACTGGTCTTTGTAAATTTTCAGATGGAGAGGGAGAGAGAATTTGTGTGCTTGCATATTGCTACTTTTACGAGAAAAACATAGAAAACGAGTAAGAAAATGATGGTTTGGGGTTGAGATTGGGGTTGGGGAGTTTGAATTTGAGCTTAGGTTGTGGTATTATGAAGACGAAGTCTTTTGAAGGATTTCGCAGTTGGCACAACGATTCGTTTGGATGAAATATGGTGTTTTCATTTTTTCGCGTTGGCAGCCGACTCTCCATCGACTTCATTGGCGACTGTATCCAAAATTTTTCTACAAGCTTAGGCTACATTTGTATTCTTGGATATCTCATAATTTTAGAAATAACAATAAAATTATCTGTAAATAGTAGTAAATTTATTTAAATTAAGACACTTTATTGACTTTTAGATAATATATAAAAATCCGAATAAACATATTATAAGTTAAAAATTAATCTTATTTTTGTTTAGAAGTTTAAAAAAATTGTATTTATTTTTTTGCATTGTTTTAAAGTTTATGATAGTTGTAATGATTAAGTGATAATTAAATAAAATAGTTGAAGATTTGAAATTAAAATATATTTGATATTTAATTAACGTTTGAGAAGAAGACTCTGAGAAATTTTAAAAATTTCTCGTTGCATCTCATTACGCCTTCAATGCAATTAATAAGAATTACCAAAGATGATGATGATGCTGTCGCAATTCGAAATAATCTATTGCAAATTGCTTGCCCTAAATTGGTTTAAATATATCAATTTATTTATGAATAATAGTGAAATAATTTAAATTAATATATTTTACTAAAATTTGAAAAATGATAGATAAAAAGTTGATTAAAAATATTATAAAATTAAAAATTATTTAAATATAAATATAATATTTGTTCTAAAATTTTAAAATATTTTATATCAGAATGATATCTTAGAAAAAATATCTAAAATATAAAATATTTAAAAATAATTGTATTATACCGGCCATAAATAATAAATACTTCGATCAAACTTCAAAGTGAGCGTCGTGGGCAGGTCATACGTGCGTACAATAGCCAGTGAGTTACAATAAAATGGGCTGGGCAATCCCGACCCCACCCTCGTCCGCCCAGCCCCGCTTCGCATCAACCCCCCTTAGCAAGGGCGGGGGCGGGGGTGGGTAGGGAGAGTCCAACCCCATCTCATATTCTCCCGCTTATATATTATATATAAATATAAATATATATAAGTATATAAAATATAAATACATATTTATATTTTACAAATTGTATATGTATATAAATATAAATTAAAATTTGTTATACTTGTTTACAAAGTATGTACTAGTAAATATAAGAACTAAATAGTATTAAAAAATACAACTTATATAAAATATGCATGAGCAAATTTAAAAATTATTATATTATAACTTACATAAAATATGCACTAGTTAATTTAAAAATTATATTATTTTTAAATTAATCATACATATAAAATTTAAATTTATAATTTGAATCTAAAAATTTATTTTTGATCACTTTTAAATTTGAAAATAATTTTTAAATTTAGTAGAATATAATTTATTTTTAAAGTAGATATAAGACTGGACGAATGGAATCGGTGTGGGGAGGGGGAACTCGGCTCCCTATGGTGCGAATAACATCCATACAATAAAGGGTAATGCTACATACAGTCGTGGAATTGCAAACGGCGTGCAGTCGCTTTAGAAAAAAAGTTAACTTTTTCATGTGGGTTCCATATATATACTTTTTTTCAAAACGACTGCACGCCGCTCGCCACTCCATGACTGCATCTATCATTTCTCTACAATGAAATGGACAATAACGATGGCTGGGAAGAGCGACCACCAAGCCCGTCGATATGAGAGATTCTACGCCAACGTGGCAATTTAAAATAAAATAAATAAATTTATTTTTATTATTTTATTATTTTTTCATTATTTTATGATATAATATTAAATTATAAATTCATAAATAAAATATAATAAATAATTTTTAATCATATAATATCACATCATAAGATGACAAGAAAATGATGAAAAAAGATATAATAAGTAGCATTGCTAAAAAATATAAAGAAAAATGAGATTGGTAAAAAAAGTGTCTCATATGATCTCATATAATCATTAATTTTTTTTAAACTCCACACAAAATATAATAAATAATTTATTTTTTAAAAAAATTTAAAATAAAAATAATATTAAAATTTTTTTTTTATCAATTTTTTATTTAATTTCTATCTTATTTTCTTTTATCTCATTCATATAATCAAATGAGACATAAATATTTGATCATAAAGGGGACAAACTAGATACTTCTCACAAGAAATCCAATGCAAAAGAAATAACATAACCTGCAAGAAATGAAAATGAAAGGAAACTCTGGGAGGAGAGAGGTAAGCGAAATTGTTTTGGATAGTGAGTTAAAAGATAATTTATAAATAATAATGAGATAGTTGAGTTGAGATAATATAAGTTTAGATTTAGAAATTATTTAAACTTATTTCATATTGTCTCATTTTATCAAATTATTATAAATTTTTTAAAATTTCTAAACAAAATATAATAAACAATTTGAATTTTTCAAATCTCAAAATAAAAATAATTTCTTAATAATAATTTATTCCATATTTATCTTATTTTAACTTAACTTAGTGTTCAAACCTTCCCTTAGAAGTAATTTGAGTTAAAAATATTTTATGGGACCTCCTCTTAGAAGTAATTTGAGTTAAAATATTTTATGGAGATTTGAAAAATAAGAGAGAAAGTTGAATAAAAATATTGTTATAATATAATTTTGTTTTGAGATTTAAATATTTTGATTTTTTTTTATATTTTATTAGGAGTTTGAAAATATTATAATATAAGTAATGATGAGGCGAGAAATTAAATATTTAAGATTAAAAATGTTTATATTTATAATATGTAAATATTAAAATAGAATAAAATAAGGCGAGATTATATAAAGTAAAATGAGTTAGTAGTTTGGATTCAAAAATGAGATGAATTCTAAAATTTGAATAAAATATTATTGAAATATTATTTTTTAAGATGATTATTATTTTAAAATTTGAAAAAATTAAATTATTTATTATATTTTATATAAGAATTTAAAAAGATAATAATAATAAAATTAAGATGACCTCATTTTTATTCAAACCCGGGCTTATTGTTTGGTGCGTGAGAACGTCCCTTGTGTTATAAAGAAGGAAAGTAGTTTGAAGTTTCTGATGAAAAAGTGAAATAGATTATTATAATTTATAATTGCCTCCATTATTAGATAGTACCTGCGGTCCAATGTATGGTTTAAATCAAACCCTTGAGGCCTTAACGGCCCTTCATTTTGCCCACATTTTCACTTGAAAAAATAAAAATAAAAACTCCTATGCAAACCCACTTGACTCGGATTTGACACTATTGGCATGTAGTTATGCCTTTCGTTAATAATAGGCACGTTGACATCTTGAATGCACACAATCTTAGGTTGTCTACGTACACCTAGTTATTGTCTCAAGTTGCCGTGGCGAATATGGTTGCCACCGATAACTGAGAGTTCTAGATTCAATTTCAAAACCTCTTCCTCATTCATGCTCCCTATCTCTTCTACATTACCTTGGGAGCCCGCCCAATACAGTGAAATCTCTGAAAATTGGCCACCTTTTTCTGAAATCGCCGCTCCTACTTGTAAACGATAATTCTCCAGACACTGACGGTAGCGGATCCGGATCTCCGTTCTCTAATAAAATCTTGTCAAAAGTAAGGTGGGTCCGGCCCGGTCCGGCCTATCCCCAATCTGATTTTTGTGAACCTTACCATTCCGCCATGTGACCACACATCGAAGGGACCACATATAATCAGCATCGGTGTAACACTAATACCCACGTACTCCGTATCATCACGTGCACTAGTTCGTTGGTTGGTTTTACTTGATTAAGTTTTGCCCACAAGTCATCTCAATAACGAAATTTGTAAAATCGACTATTTTCCTTCGCAGCCAAACATTATCCCCGTTAAATCCCACCAATAATTACTGGGTGATACGTTATGATATAACGTGACTAATGACTACCATGCCATATGTATTTCGATATAATATCATACCCAGATCGCTAGATGAAACTGATTTTTTTTACAATATCTTAAATCAATTTCTTAGTACATTTTCGATGTGATTTTACTTATACCACCCACTTAATCCAATTAAAAGAGGTAAATATATTTCAGTCAAAGGAGTATCTTGTAAAATTTCATTCTCCCACATAATTAGTAGATTAAATCGTAACTTTAAAAGGATTGCAAACGAGTTTATTCATGTCATTCCCTACTTGCGGGCATGATGATATATTACAAGATCATATCATTCATATAATTCGATATTGGCATGCCAAGAAGACAGACCAATACTCCCCATGTCCAGGGATCTCATGTGTTTTAACAAGGCTCTCCTAACTAAATAGTACCGGAGAATTATGAGTGCTACAAAATCCCTAGTTTCTAGAGTAATCAAAGCCAAATATTTTCACAATGCAACACTCAACTAAACAAAAATAGGGAGCAAACTATCTTATATTTGGAGGAGTATACTCACAGCAAAACAACTAGTTGAGGAAGGCTCGATATGTAAAGTTGGCACAAGAGAAAAGATAAGAATCTAGGTGGATAGGTGGTTAGTTAAACCAAATTCATGCAAAGTCAATAGTACTCAGCAGCTCCTAGATAAAGAGACCATAGTTTTAGAGCTTATTAACTCAGCTACAAAAAATCAGAAATCTGATTTGGTAAGTAAAATTTTTGAGAAGGGGGAAGCTTCTCTAATTCCTCCTTCTCTAATTCTCATAACTTCGATAAGCACATTAAATTCCTCTACCCAGAGAATCTAGCATGGATCTAGAAATGGTTGTTTCATAGTTAAAACCGCCCACCATATGAAGAAAGCCAAGGAGACTGGACTTAGAGGCCAATCCTTGACTATCCACAACAACAAAGCTATTTGGAAGAAACCATGGCACCTTCTTGCAGCAATCAATGACAAGATGTTTATATGGAGTGCTGTGTAAGAAAACCTCTCTACTCAATTCAACTCATACAAAAGAAGAGTTGTGGATAAGCCTCTATACCTCATCTGTGCTTGTGAAGAGGAAAATATAATGCATGCTTTCTGGAACTGTGTAGATGCTAAGAATGTCTAGGGTATGTGCTCTAAAAAATTGTAGAAGTGTTCCTCCTCCAACTAGCCTACGTTACAATTCTTTGAAGAGATGGCTTGGACCATGTCTAATAAAGAAGTACAAGAGCTTGTTTTGGTATCCAAACAATTATGGTTAAGAAGGAACTCATTCATCTTTAATCAGAATTTTCTCTTCCCAAAAGCCATCATTCGAGAAGTTGCCACTAAAATGGATATGCTCACAAAAGCCCCCACATGGATCACAAGTGTATCTCAACTTATTCATGGCATGCTCCTTTTGAAAAGTAACTGAAAGTAAATTGGGATGACGACTTTGATAAAGGTAGAGGAATAGTAGGGATAGGGGTGGCGATCAAAGACCACAAAGAGAACATCTATGCTATCATGAGATAAAAAAGTCCATCTTCTCGAATTCCCTAAGAGGTTTTTGGAGCTTTCTCATCGGTTTGTTTTGCTTCAAGACTTGGCCTAAACCAAATTATTTTCGAGGGTGATTCCATGCAAGTAAACACTTAAATCTAACATGGAAATATTGGGGGTGAGACTAACTTAAACATGTTTATCCAAGAAACTTGTACTTATTTAAAGAAGTTTGCAAAGTGACTTGTCTTTCATGTTTGAGAAATGACTTGTCTTCATGTGTGAGAAATGACAGCACTATAGCTTACTTACTTGCAAAAGATATCCTTCCTATTTTTAATTGTATTGTAATCATGAAAGACATCCCTCCTTATATGTCAAGTTTGGTTGAAGGAAAAAGCACAAGAGTTTTTCTTTAAAAAGAAAAAAAAAAACTCCCTAAATTCAAACCAAACGTGCAACGAAGCGGACCCAACGTTCTGGTGGGCCCATAAATCCCACTCACACATCAGGCATGCGCACGTTAGCTAGTTTCATACCCTTTCCGCACGTTCCGTCAAAAAGCCTCAGGAAAGTCTACGTACACACAGCGTATACAGTATACACGTCCCGCCTCCCGGAAAAGCGAGAGGGAAATAATGCGGCCGGTTTAACTCCGACGCACATTTCGCCACAAAAGAGGATAAAAATAGGGAAAAATAAAGCGAAAGGAAAAGAAAAAGACAAAAAAAAAGAAAGAAGATCGCGTTCTTCTATTTGGTATTCCTAAATCCTAATATACGCTCCTCTCTCTGCCCCCCTCCCTCTCTGGTTTTCTTTTTGGGCTACTATTTCAAATCTTTATTTTGGACCTGGAGGACCGGAGGTAGTCTCTCTCCCCGAGACAATTTCCTCTTGTTGTTGTTCATGGAGCTCCAGAGGCGCCAAGATCAGAGCCTCCCGGAGAGGAAGGGTCAAAAGCGGAAGCTCGAGGAACAAATCGAGGAAGAGCGAGAGATCTCCGTGCCATCGGGGGACGCCAGGAAAGCCCTACTCTCCGAGGTTGGTGCTCAGGTTGATATCCTTAACGCAACCTTCTCTTGGAAGGAATCTGATCGCTCCGCGGCCAAGCGCGCCACTCATATCCTCGCCGAGCTCGCAAAGAATGGTTTGTATTCCTAAACCACATCTCCGATCTGGTCGTATGTGCATATCCTCTAATCTCTTGAAGTGTCTAGACGTTTCTCTTCTACTAAGAATTCCGTTTGTGTTTCTGTCGCTTATTATTTTTTAATTTTATCTTTAACCATGATTTTTGTTTGGGCGCAGAGGAAGTTGTGAACGTGATTGTTGAAGGAGGGGCGGTTCCTGCTTTGGTGGAGCATCTTCAAGCGCCGCCTTCGAGTGAAGGTGACCGGAGTCCAAAGCCTTATGAGCACGAAGTCGAGAAGGGAAGCGCTTTTGCACTAGGCCTTCTTGCTGTGAAGGTAACTTGTTTTTGTTCGATTTTAGTTGAATCCTTTGTTTTCGAGTTTCCTAGCTTCGTGCATGTCTTATTATGTGAGATCTTGATTTTTTTTTTAATTTAAAAAATGCTACCAATTCGATCCCAATTGAAGTCGTTGTTAATTGCCTGCGATCTATATTTGTCCGCAAGGTTTGTGAAAGTTAAAAAGATTAGTTAGGATGTTTGAAGTTTTGTTGGCGCCAGACAGACGAAGAGTATCATGAATGGTTGTAGGATTTGAATTGAGGTAAATGAATCAGTTAGTGCGAGTCTTCATACTTCATACTTCATACTCTGGTAGCAGTTATTTTATGTACTGTCTTTTATATATGGTATCTGCAACTCTTTCATGTGTGAATGCTCTTTTAGGATCGTAAGAATTTATGTTGTGGTTTAGACATTTTCTTTTGTATACCCCCGTGTACTTGGACTATGCCTATTTATATTCCCATTAATAAAGATGTTTTCTTACTTGTAAAATATATATATATATATATATTGTGGCATACATAGAATTTCATGAAATGAGAGTTTTAAGAGTTGCAAGGATCTGTAACAATCAAAAAATAAATTAGGGTATTTTGGGCCATTCAATGGCAATTTATCTTTACGTTTAATTTATCGTCATTAGTGGTATGCAATACATCTTGAATGTTGCATTTTTTTTAAATGGGCATCAATTTATTTTTATTCTCATTCCTTGCGATGTTCCTTGAGATGTAGAAATCATCCTAAGCTGTTACTTTTGGTTGCCATAGCTTTCATTAACCTATTCATTCAAGATTATAGTTATTTAAGCGTTTGGATTATTTACATATTTAGATCATGTTGAGATCCTTACTATGGGTTTCTTTCAAACTTGTTGGGAGGTGATTAAGGATGACTTCATGCAAGTCTTTCATGATTTGCATGCCAATGTTAGATTTGAAAAGAACATTAATGCTACCTATTTAGCTCATTCTTAAAAAGATGGGGTCTTCGGATATTAGGAACTATCACTCCATTAGTTTTGTAAATGAGGTATACAAGATTCTCTCCAAAGTGCTTGCGAACAGTCTGAGTTCGGTGGTAAAAAAACTAATTTCGAAGCTCCAAAATGCATTTGTAAAAAGTAGACAAATTCTAGATTCGGTCTTCATTGCAAATGAAATTTTGGACGGACATCTCAAATCTTGAGAACCCAGTTTGATTTGCAAATTAGACATGGAGAAAGCTTATGACCATGTCAACGATTTTTATTAGACCTCATTTCAAGATGCAGCTTGGGGGGGAAATGACAGGAATGGGTAGAATTTTGCATTTGTTCAGTTCGTTTCTCCATCTTGGTAAACGACTTGCTGGTGAGTTTCTTCAAATCCTCTTGTAGATTGAGATAGAGAGATCCTTTATCTCAGCTTCTTTTCTTATTTATAATGGAAGCTCTAAGCAAGAGGATTGATCGCTTGGTGGATGCGGGGTTACTCCATGGTTTTCTGATGGGGAACGATGATCTTAACATATCCCACCTATTATTTGCCGATGATACTCTCATTTTTTGTGGTGCACATCTTAAACACATTCAATCCTTGAGGGGGCTTCTTCTTTACTTCGAAGTTGTGTATTAGGTTTGAGAGTCAACCTTTCAAAATCTACATTAGTGCCACTGGGGGTTGTTTATGAAGCAGAGAATTTGGCTACTTTTTTGGATTGTCAGGTATCCTCTTTTCCTCTCGCTTATCTTGGTTTATTGTTGGGAGCCTCCTATAAATCTGAATGGATTTGGAATTGGGTGATCAAAAAGGTAGGGCACATATTGGCTACTTGGAGGAGGTTATATTTATCTAAAGGGGGAAACCTGATGTTGATTAAAAGCATCCTCTCAAACCTACCCACCTATTTTTTGTCTTTGTTCCTGCTTTCTGCAAAGGTAGCTAATTGCATTGAGAAGCTACAAAGGGATTTCTTGTGGAGCAGAATGGGGGAATAGTTCAAATTTCATTTGGTTGGCCAATGGTGTGTATTCCAATATCTGGGGGAGGTTTGGAGATTTGTCACTTGGTGAAATTCAATCAAGCTCTTTTGGGTAAATGATTGTGGAGGTACCAAAATGAAAGGGAGACGCTTTGGAAGTCGTTATAGACTCAAAATATGGAGAGCCTTGAGAGGTTGGTGTTCGAATGAGGTTCAAGGAACACATGGGGTGAGTTTGTGGAAGTTTATTAGGAGGCATGGGAAAACATTTAGAGGTCATGAATATTTTGTGGTAGGGGATGGTTCTCAGGTTAGATTCTGGTATGATAATTGGTGTGGTGATCACAATAGTCTCAAATACACTTTCCCCGCTATTTTTGATCTCGCAAGAGAAAATGATGCAGTGTGCCAGCGATTGCAGATCTTGTGGTTCTTTCAAATGACTCTCCTCAATAGAAATTGATTTTGTGATGGATGCACAAGACTGGGAGATGGAGATTATTCTAAAATTCTTTGCAACATTGTACTCGTTAAATATCCCGGGAGGCACTAGGGACAAGTTGCAATGGAGTCACTCTAAGAAAGGTATCTTCTGAGTTAACTCATTTTACCAAGCCCTATTTAGTCCTGTATAGCCCATGTTCTCGTGGAATAGTATTTGGCAGACGAAAGCTCTTTCGAGAGTGGCTTTTTTTGTGTGGACAGCAGTATTGGACAATATTATTACTACAAATATTATGAGAAAACACTGAATAATTGTGATAGACTGGTATTGTATGTGCAAAAAGTTTAGGGAATCGGTAAATCATTTACTCCTACACTGTGAGGTGGCTAGGAACATGTGGGATGATTTTTTCATGAGACTTAGCTTAACATGGGTCATGACTTTTTGCTTGGTGGATTTTCTAGCAAGTTGGAGAGGATTCCGGGGTATTCACAGGTGGCAACTATTTGGCTTATGGTTCCTATTTGTATGTGTTGGTGCATCTAGAGAGAAAACTGTAAGGAACTTTAAAGATTGTGAGTAAACAATGGAGAAACTAAAAATCTTCTTCTATAAGACTTTGCTTTTAGGGGCGGGAACTATACCTTGTAACGGACTTAATGTCCATGATTTTCTTCTTTCTATTGAACTAACGAGCTAAGTTTTCTCATGTATACGACCAGTGTACTTGAGCTTAGCCTATTTTTATTAATGAAATTTCTATGATTACCTATCAAAAAAGAGTCATGAGTCTGTGCAATTTTATTATATGACAATTGACAAAGCTTATTCTTAGATAAAAGTTGTCTAGCTATATCATGTATAATGTTTGTTATAAATAACTCAAGATTTCTTTTTACCGATAAATAAATAAATAAATAATTAAATAACCTATTTTTTTTTCCAGAAACTATTTACTTAGATATCTTCGTTTGTGATTCTTTGCCTCTATTGTGAAAGGAAGAAAAAAAAAAAATTCTCTCTTCATGTTACATTTGATTGTAATTGTGCAACAGATAAACTTGGTTGGAGCTCCAATGCTCCAAAGTCATAGTGAAGAAAGCATTATAATCATTAATGCTCTCTTTCTTTTTAATTGTTTTGGCTTGTGACACTGGGTTTTGGTTTAGTTTAACTTTCATGATGCATAAAGCATTAATAATATTGCTGTAAAAATACAAAAAATACACATAGTTTCTGACAATACGTGTTACTTTTTTTTCATAGTGTTTGATGGGGTATGTGTGAGGCTGGTGATTTATGTTGACGTGTCAAGTTCAGAGTATGTCAGGTTGGGTTTGGGTCACATATGAGTCAACCGTACCTATCCTATTTCATTAAATGAGTCTGATCCATCAACCCTAATCACCGATTTCATAGGTTTATGTTGGGTTAGCAGGTTGTGTAATGGCCCAAGAAAAGCTTAAGTCATATTTAGAATTATACACCAAAATAACTAGTCAAGGTTACATATGGATTGGAGTTTTTTGGAGTCGTTATAAACTGCAAGAACTCTCTTTCAGGCAATGGACAATTCTACTCACCACTCTCATATTCTATGTGTAGGGTATTATAAGTTGTGACAAAAATTCTCAGCCATACATGTTGGTGTCGTGTTCAGGTCCTGTGAGTTCATGTTGCATATGAGTTAACCATAATCCAACCCATTAATTGAATGGATTAGACACACTAACCCTAGTCCACTAATTTCATACTGGAATATGTCAGATTAGTGGGGCACGCCAATAATTGCCAAAACATTATCGGGCAGGACATTTCTTATTGAGCAAAATTGTTATCGGGCAGGAAAAATCTTAGTGATAATAGTTTCTAATCGTGTATTTGCTGAACATATGTTCATTTTCTCTTATTTGTTAACAGCCAGAGCATCAACAACTCATAGTTGATTCTGGTGCCTTGTCACATCTAGTGGATCTGTTGAGGAGACACAAGGGTGGTTCTATCTCTCGTGCTGTGAATAGTGTCATTCGTAGATCTGCTGATGCCATCACCAACCTGGCTCATGAGAATAGTAGCATTAAAACACGTGTCAGGTTTGCTGGTTTTTTGTGCTACTTAATCCTTGGGTTTCAGAATTTTTTAATTACCATCTGAAATGGATATGGATATACAGGAGGGAAGGTGGTATTCCACCTCTTGTTGAATTGCTTGAGTTCACCGATACCAAGGTGCAAAGAGCTGCTGCTGGAGCACTTAGAACCCTGGCATTTAAAAATGACGAAAATAAGAATCAGGTACTGGGCCTCTCTTTTGTTGAAGAACTGGGTTTTATTACTTTGAACATCACTAAACTTTATTAGCGTTGTGACTTTGCAGATAGTTGAATGCAATGCACTTCCTACTCTCATTCTAATGCTTCGATCTGAAGATACTGCTATACATTATGAAGCAGTAAGATCTTAAGAGAATTATATTTTTTAGTATAAACAGCTGTAAGATCTTAAGAGAATTATATTTTTAGCATAGACTTTTGAAATTTGCAGTAGTGTTAAAATTTGTTTTTTGCACTTGCACTTCGTATCATCTACTTCATGAGATCATTTTTCATGGGTCCCAGGTTGGTGTGATCGGAAATTTGGTGCACTCATCCCCGAACATAAAGAAAGAAGTTCTTCTTGCTGGAGCATTGCAACCTGTTATTGGACTACTTAGGTGTGTCCTAACCTTGGATTGTTGAATTTATTGTATGGTTTTTTCCATTTGTTTGGATGTGAACCCCCCAACTTATACTGTTAGAAAAGGGAAAGAAACACATTTTGTTTTGCAACTTCTGAAGTTTTTAACCATGTAAAACAGTTCCTGTTGTTTTGAGAGTCAAAGGGAGGCGGCTTTATTGCTTGGACAATTTGCTGCAACGGATTCTGATTGCAAGGTGATTATATATATCCTTTTACTAATTATAAAATATATACATATATATATATATTTTCCTTTTGCTTTATCTTTCACTGTTTGTTTAGTTGCCAAGAAGCAGAGGAAATTAAACTTAATTGCTGGCTGATGATTTATTTCAAGTTGAACTGGTTCTTTTATAACTTCAAAGTTTTTTGCTCCCTTCTCTCTGCCCTCGCGGTGGTTTATTAATTTTGGCTATCATTATTCTTATTCTGCAAAATCTTCTCTGATATTGCAATTATTATTATTTATTAGTTAGCACCTTGAGGTGTTTTATCTTCTCTTTTATTAAAAAAGTGAAAATTCTGCAGGTTCATATTGTACAGAGGGGTGCTGTCCAACCTTTGATTGAGATGCTGCAGTCTCCTGATGTACAGCTAAGAGAAATGTCAGCTTTTGCACTAGGGAGGTTGGCACAGGTTATCATTTTTCTATGCGTGTACTTTTTACCAAACACAATCCATGATTGGGCAGCAACATATAACACAATTGCTTGATTAAGAGGCATTTAGGTTCCAAGGGTATAGGAGAAGTGATCTGATTTTGGGTTATAAAAGAAGAAAAGAGAAAATCTGTGGTGGTTCTGCACTGTTAACAGTACCCATAAAAATTGGCATACAGTGAAGTGAGAGACAAGAACCCATAGGCAGTCTTGCCTAAATATTCAAGACTTGATATTCTATTATTTAAGTCTCTATTTATGGAGTACCTTGAGGATGTACATATTAGAATTCTCTTTCCTTTACTAGCAGTATTGGGATTCGTAATTTGACTATTGAACTGAAGACCTATAAAATTTAAAGAAAGACTAAGGCTAAAAGAAAATAAACCCAACACACTCGAAACTTTTGGAAAGTTCCAGGCTCAACTCAATTACTCAATACACTCAATACACTCAATTTAGTAGTGAATGAAATATTTGCCTCTCATTATAAATCTAAAAATAATTCATGAAATAAAATCTCAAAATCCAAACCCACTAGACCTTGAACTCCTTAAGAGTGGACCTTTAAAACTATATAATTCCCAAATTGATGTTGCACTGAGTCAAAATTAGATCTTGGTTCTTACAAAGTTGTGATTTGTGAAGTAACAGCAAATAAACTTCCATGCCCTAGTGAAAAGCTAGCGAATTAACCAGTTCCGTGTAGGGAAACTTCCGAGGGTGCGGTGTACGGGACCGGGGTTTACTCTATAGGGGTGGGTCCAAAGGGCCCTGCCTTGGAGAGGTTCCCCGACATAAAAAAAAAAAAAACTTCCATGATTGCATATATGGTTTCTTTTTTCCCACAAGATTTGTGCATTTATACAAATGTAGTCAATGGGCTATATTGTTATGACATTATGAATTAAGTTAGAAGGTTCGATACTTGAGTGGAGGAAGTTATTTATGCATTCGGTTCCTACAATTACATATTCGCTTGCCAATGCTTTCTATTGCTTTCTACTTTTGGTGTTTTCACCCCACTGAAAATCTCTGCATGTTAGCCAGCCAAATAATTTAATAAAAACTGCAAAACATAACCCCAAGTACACGATGTAGACAAGAAACACCTATTTAGAAGATAGACAAGAAACACCTATGTAGAAGAAGTTTGTTAACCTGTTAATTTTTTAATAACGGTTGCAACTACGCTTAAGTATTTCATTTCTAATCCCTACGGTGTTGGCTCAAGTGGTAGAGGCTTTTGTTTTTATGGTGTGCTCCCTCCATGGTGTAAGGCCTATGCATCCCTGAAATTAGTTAGAACGTTGTTCTCAGACACCGGTGCCAACTTAAAAAAAGTCGTTCATTTCTTAGGCTGTGGTGTTTTGAAATTCTTTCTATGGTTTTTAAAATACATCAGCCTAATAAGAAATGATACAGTTCTGTTTCTGGTGCCTATTGGGTAAAAGCCCTAGTAAATAATAAAAAAAGTGCCATATGTTTATTTTCTGCAATATTTTATAGGGAATATGCATCAAGAGGCCGTTTGTTTTGGAAGAGGGGGGGGGGGGGGGGAAGTGCCATCAGAACCCTTGTTGATGAAAAACATGCAAATTTTGTTCACTCATATGTTGGAAAGTACCTTAAATAGTTGTATTATAATGGCAAAATGCTAGTTAGTATTTTTGTATAATTACTTATCAAAAAGTTCTTTTGTATAATTAAAATGCCTAGTTACTTAATTAGCTATGCATGCTTAGTAATTTTTTGTATATGATAACCATAAGAGAGTTTTTTAAGAAAATTGCTTCATGTAAAATTTCCTGTTTGCAAGCTTTGATGGGCATAGAGCTTTTTGGCTTGAAAATAATATTTACTTTCAGGACATGCACAACCAAGCCGGTATTGCTCATAATGGTGGTTTGGTGCCATTACTGAAGCTTCTTGATTCCAAAAATGGGTCTTTGCAGCATAATGCCGCATTTGCTCTTTATGGCCTTGCAGATAATGAGGTAGAGTAGAATTTACGAATCCTTATAATTCTAATGGCAGAGAACCTGGAACATGTTGTTATACGCCATTTTAAAATGTTGTGCTTATTCATTTTTTTCTATAGGATAATGTATCAGATTTTATTAGGGTGGGAGGTGTTCAGAAGCTGCAGGATGGAGAGTTTATAGTCCAAGTATGTTGCGTGTTTGTTAATTTACAATCTTAGCTGTCTTGGTCAGGTTTCCTGTAAATGCCTTATGCTACTGATGCCATATTGCATACAAGAACATAACACAATTGTTTGTTGATCATTACAAATTGGGATTGTTGATGTTCCTTTCTTCTTTTCTTTTCTTGTGGGGGATAACTTAACTGTACAAGTTGAAATTGGTACCTACAGGCAACAAAAGATTGTGTGGCCAAGACATTGAAAAGATTAGAGGAGAAGATTCATGGACGGGTTTGTGTCTTCTTATATTTCATTTTATGTATTTTCTGACTTTCAAGTTGTTTTTATATTTCGGGAGGAGATTGTGTAGATCGCCATGATAATTGTTATTTGTTCTTAAGTATTCATAAATATTTATGACTATTGTGTTTAAGGTTTTAAGCCCTTAGTTTTCTCCATGCAGGTTTTGAACCACCTTTTATATCTAATGCGTGTAGCGGAGAAGGCTGTCCAAAGACGAGTCTCTTTGGCTCTTGCTCATCTTTGTTCCCTAGATGATCAGAGAACCATATTTATTGATAAAAATGGTATGTTATATACTCAGTAATCTCCTTTGTCTATTTCAATCTTCTTATTTTCTTTGCACAGAAACTTCTTTTACTAATTATGTTCGTGCTGTTTCAAAGTTCTTGATTTATCTATGTGTGCGCTCTCTCTCCTCACTCTCTAAACTTTTCAATTTCAAATATGAGATATCGACGTCACCCACCCCAAACCGGCGAGTGACCCTTCATTGCCGGCACAGACGAGGTTGACGGTTCCCGGCGACTTTGCCGAGGGTCGTCCGGTGGTGGTCAACTGTACGACGACCAGTCTTTTTAGGTAGGTCTCTCTAAGATTTATAGCGCTTTCTTCCGTTGATGCCGGATTTGTGTCGCCGTCACCAACTTCGACATAGACAAGACCAACGGCCTCAACAAGGGTTTTTGCGACGTCGGTACCCCTCCGACAAACAGTTTTTTGAGGAAAGTTTGATCTTTCCACGCCAGTCACCCACAGAACGGGTCTTTTGAGCAATACCTCTCACGCCTTGTAGAACCAGCACTGAGCAATTTCTTCGTCAGTCACCCACAGTGCTACCGATGGATTTCTGGGCCTGGTGATTTCACAGTTTTTTTTCTTCTTTTGTGGGTTAATCATGGGTGTTTTTAAACATCTATTAATTGAGACGAAGGTTTTTATCTTGGCTTCTGAGGGTGGAAACTATTGCATCTTAGAGAGGGGTAGGAAAGTTTTAAGGAGGTTTTGCTCAGTCATGCCCATGCGTGTTGGGTGGCCAAAGCAGTCAACGATTGTGCTTTGTTAGGAGGGAGAAAAGAATTCTATAGGACGTTTAGGGATGGATCAAGAGCTTTCTTTGCTCATAGGATGGCCAACTCTTTTGGTCGGTTTTTGGAAATAACAGAATATGGTGGTGGCGACGGAGGGTGTGGTTTGCTAGTTATCCCGGAAGGAGTGGAAGGCAAGGGATGGAAAAGTTTGTCTATGGAATTAAAGCAGGTTCTGTCTACTAAGAAGTCACAGGTGCCTGAACTACATCTGGGTAGGGAAGCTGAGAAGGGGAAGGAGAAAGGGAGGCAGCTCCAAGTCATATGTAGAGGTTGCGGTGGGCGGTGTAGGGAGCAAAGAGACTGTGCATGGTGGCTAGCGCCAACCTTTAGTATCTGAGGGAGATGGCATGCAAAAGGGAGGGGTGCATTGAGTTTTCTGAGAATAATTGCGTAGAAGAAAGCGAGTTGTATATATCTTTGATTTTACTTAAAAAGAGGTGACGGGTGTGAAGAATTTACTAAAAACATTCAGAAAGGATGTTAAGAAGTAGATCGATGAACTTTTAAAAGGCCTGGGCTTGGGTTGCCGATCACGAGTTTTATCCATAACCAACAAGAAGGGCTCTGTTTCAAAACTTGAAAAAGGAAAAGTTAAGGGCCTGAGTCGTGGAAGCCCAAAAATGAAATGGAAACCGAAGTCGGCTTCGGTGAACATTGAAAAGGTACAAGAAGGTTTGCGAGAGGCTTCTGTCTGCTGAGGAGAGACTTCTGAGCTCAGGGGGTCTTTGACCCCGTCCCCGACTTCCTCTGGGTTAACCCCAGCCTTCTTGGCGTCGGTAATCCTAGTTGCCGATAATGAGTCGCCTGTTAGCAGGAAAGAGGCTTCTGCACCCGGGGGGCTACAAACCCAATCATTGTCTTCCTCTGGGCTGACCCCAGTTGTCGAGATGGCTTTTACTGGGTTGACCCCAGTCACGACAGATGTGGTGTGTGCAGAGTCTTTAGAGCAAGTGACAGTTTTGGGGGGAGGGTTTGTCGTTGGTGGCTTGCGATGGGAAGTTATTGTTGGGATCTATGTTGGGACAAGTTGCCCCTTTGGTATCTCTTCCTCCACCACCATCACCTGATTGGCTTGTGCAAATGGTTAATGAGATTTAGCATATCGTGGGAATTTCACATAGAGGATGTGAAAATCAGTTTAACACGCTACTCACTGCAATTGAGGAGGGCCACTCACGTGATACCAAATCAAGATTTAAGAATAGTAGGGAGTTGCAGTGACTGTCTTGGGGAATCATCTACGATAGTTTAAGTTGAGGGAAGACTAAAGGGAGGAGATATTGAAGACATTCTCTTTGTGGGTGTTTAGGTGGTTATTAGTCTTTGGGAACTACGGGTTAGAATTGAGGAGGTGTGTTGTATTTCATGGATATTTTGGGCTTGAGGTACTTTGGGTAAATTTTTTGGGCTTGTTGGATTTTTTCATGGGATAGGTGTTTTCAAGCATTCATGGGTAAGGTGTTTTCTTGTATACTTTCAGTGTACTTATTTACTCCTTTTGATACATATATAACGTTTTTACTTATCCAAATAAAAAAAAAGTTCCTGATTATGCTCACATTCTTGCTTCTTGCAGGTTTGGAGTTGCTTCTTGGGCTTCTTGGGTCTTCTAGCCTTAAGCAGCAACTTGATGGTGCAGTGGCTTTATTCAAGTTGGCCAACAAAGCGATGGCTCTTTCTCCTGTGGATGCAGCTCCCCCATCTCCGACACCGCAGGTAGGTCCCCCTTCATAAAATTATTTTTTTGTGATTTTCATCTTAAAATAAATCTTGTCCTCGTTAATGGGCATAATAAGAGGCCAAAATTTCAAGAGAAGAGTGAGTTAATATAAATTTAGATGGCCTGAGTTTGGTGTCTTGTTTGAGCAAATAGATGTATCCCCATAAATTTAGGGGGTTTTAACTGGTGGACAGCGAGGATGTTTGCTTATCATCTCGACCCAAGTCAACTAAGCTTTAACTTGGGATGCTTTCATATTATTTTTATAAGTAGGATGTTTGCTTATTATACCTATTGTTAATGCAGTCATTGCGATTGATTCAGTTTCCTAACTAAACCAGTGACTCCATCTCTCTTAATGATACTTTTTGGTACATTGTTACTGTGACACCCTTTGGGCATCATAATATTTTTTGTAAGTATAAAAAAGATACATCTATTAAGAAAACGTAAATAGTTTAAGAAAATCATGGAAACTAAAACTAAAAGAACATTAATTTGCAGCCTTCCAATGATGAAGCTTTCTAAAAAAGTTATTCTTTTAACTCCACTAATCTCCTTTGATCCTTGAAACTTTGATCATTCCTCTCCCCTCCAAATGCTTCAATTAAGAAAATTGGGATCAAATTTACAAAGTTTTACAATGATCCTCCACCCAATGGGGCATGGCGCAATCCAACCTGAAGCAAATACAAAACAACTTTCCATGAAGTCTAAGCTACTTCACAATGTAGTGACGAACAATCCGTTGTTTCCCCATTCCTCTTATATATGTACCATCAAGTTATCACTATAATGTGTTGCTTCATTATATTTTCTATTTTCAGGTGTTAAGTATTTTCCTCAATCGGTTGCTTTCTCCTTAAGGCTAGAAACTTTACAGCCCATGAATAAGGAACCTAAATCCTTGGTGCTAAAAAACACTGCCCCTCTCTAATCGGGTGCTTTTTCTTGTATACGCCTTGTGTGCTTGCATTGTGTACTTCACTTAATAAAATTGAGTTGCATATTACAAAAAAAAAAAAAAGGAAAGAAAAGAAGAAAGTATTTTCCCTAGTTCCACCATCCAAGCAAATGGAGCCCCCCTGAAATGCTATGGAAAAGCACTCAAGGAACTGGTTTTACAGGCCTATCAGCCTACCATTTACAGAAGGGTATTGATAGTTGGTAGTTAGTTAGGTATTTAGCTTTCTGCTGCTGTTATTTATGCGGGGATTCCGTGTTGACCTCTAAGGACGTGTGGTGATTTTAGGGGATCCATGTTGACCTCTAAGGAGGCTTTTGCCTATTTTTACTATCAATAAAATCTTATTTACTGATAAAAATATGCTTCTCCCTTGGAGTGTTGGTGCCTCTTGCATGAATGCAGAGCATGAAATCTACAACTTTTGTGTACGCCATGACATTCTTTTGGTAGTTTTTGTAGTTTTTCTTTGAAGTTTGCATTTGTTTTGAATTGCCTATGATGACACATAAACCCTTCCTGCAGGTCTATTTAGGGGAGCAGTATGTAGACAATCCGACATTGTCTGATGTTACATTTCTAGTTGAAGGTTTGAAAATTGTTTATTTCTATACATCTTTATATTAAATTATGTGATTCTAATGATAAGAATAAAGCTCCTTTTAGCATGCATGACCTGAATGCATGTATTTACTTGCAGGTAGACGGTTCTATGCTCACAGAATTTGCCTACTTGCTTCTTCAGATGCATTCCGTGCAATGTTTGATGGTGGTTACCGGGTGAGTGTCTGTGGTTGCTAATAAATACTCCCCCGCCCTTTTACTTGCTGGGAGTTTCTGTGGGTGGGTGACTTTTGCCTGGGATGATTTAGGTTGTCATGCTCTTTCAGCTTTTATTCTTTAGTGCGAATTCAGTTTTCAAACTTGTGTGGATGTATGCACTTAGTACATATTTTAATATCTTCCTTTTCGCACATTACAGGAAAAGGATGCAAGGGACATAGAGATTCCAAATATTAGATGGGAAGTTTTCCAGTTGATGATGAGGTTTGCATGGTTTAGTTTCCTTTTTTGAGAAACTGTATTTGGTGGAGCTCTTTAATTACTGGTTGTCCATTATCTTCAGATTCATATACACTGGATCTGTAGAAGTTACATTGGATATTGCACAAGATCTCCTTAGAGCTGCTGATCAATATCTCTTGGAGGGCCTTAAGCGTCTTTGTGAGTATACAATAGCACAGGTGAGTAATGGATGTTGGTTCACACACATTCCAATGATGCCTTCTTGAATTATGAAGGGGCGTCTTAATTCACATTTATTATATATCCCAGGATATATCATTGGATAATGTGTCAAGCATGTATGAGCTCTCAGAAGCGTTCCATGCGATGTCCTTGAGGCACACATGCATCCTGTTTATCTTGGAGCAATTCGATAAACTGAGTGCAAGGCCCGGGTATCTGCTCTTTTCAACCTTCTTTTTCTTGCTTTCTTAAATCTTCCATTGGCAATTGAATTTTTTTTTTTTTGATAAGTAAAATTTTTATTAACAAAGTCTAAAGCCGGTTACAAGGTTCAACATGGCCTTTTAGCTAGGCATATTGGATACAAGGAAATCATGTAGGTCCATGCCATTGAAGTCCATGGCAATGGACCATGTACAAAGAGTTCTATAAAAAAAACTTTCAACTCCTCTTGGGATCTCTTCTTATCTTTGAATGTTCTCTCGTTGTGCTCATACCAAAGGCACCACATGATGCATATAGGAATCATCTTCCATATGGCTATAATTTTAAGCTTGCTCTTAATGGAGGTCCAACAAGCCATAGTTGCCATTACCGACTCTGGCATGACTTAAGCTAAGTTCAGTCTTCTAAAGACCTTGTTCCAAAGTACTCTGGCAGTCTCACAGTGTAAAAGGAGATGATTGACTGACTCACCCCCACTGCGGCACATGCAACACCAATATGCAATAATAACTCTAATTTTTCTCAAGTTATCCGTAGTGAGAATCTTTCTTAACGCAGCTGTCCACACAAAGAAAGCCGCTTTTTGGGGTGCTTTATGGCGCCAGATTTTTCTCCATGGAAACTGTGACTCAAGTCCTTGATTGAGAACCTTATAGAAAGAGTGGATTGTGAAAATTCTCTCTGCAGGGATCCACCATAGGCCATCTTGAATCTGGATGTCCAGTCTTTGGGATTAGATGAGATTATAAAAGACTACTCAGAAGTTTAATTCCCAATCCTGCGCCATTTGGTTAAAGTTGATGTTCCAGTGGAGATGTCCCCCGACTGACTCCATGGCCTTCGCCACAGTGATATTTTTATCACTTGCAAACACGATAGTCAAGGCCCTATCACCGCATTAAACATCTTTCCAAAATCTAATTCTTAAGCGTCTGGTTCTTGATGGAATCTCCACAATCAGCCAACACCAGAATATTGCGCACATCTCCAATCGGGAACCATCTCAGATTTGTTGTTGTTCACTTTCAGACTCAACACTACAAAATAGAGGAGGAGAGCCTTTATGGCTCGCACCTGCCCTTGTTCCGCTTCACAGAGAACGAGTATGCCATCTGCAAACAACAAATGAGATATATTAGCAAAGCCTCTAGATGGTGTTCTAATTGGAAACTCGCTTACCAAATCGTTATCTACCAAAGCTGACAACATCTTGCAGAGCGCTTCCATTACCAAAACAAACAATAACAGGGATAGGTGATCGCCTTGTTTAAATCCTCGGGAGTTAGGAAAGAAACTTTCAGGACAACCATTAATCAAGACCGAGAATCTTGACGTAGAAATGCACTATCTTATCCAAGACCTCCATCTTTTCCCAAAACCACATTTGTCAAGAAGATACAGAAGAAAATCTCAGTTAACATGGTCGTAGGCCTTTTCCATATCTGGTTTGCATAGAATTCCTATATCTCCTATTTTCATTTTATTGTCAATACATTCATTCGCTATCAAGACAGCGTCAAGAATTTGTCTACCTTTCACAAAAGTATTATGAGGTTTAGTAATAATCTTCCCAATAACTTTACTGAGATGGTTGGCAAGTACTTTCGAAATAATCTTATAAACCCCACAAACCAGACTAATGGGTCAAAAGTCCTTGATTTTTGTAGCCCCACATTTTTGAGGAAGAGCGCCAAAAAAGTAGAATTGAGACTTTTTTCAAATTTCCCGAAAGTGAACAACTCTTGGAACACCTTCATGAGATCTTTAATCACTTTCCAACAGTCCTGAAAAAAGCTTATCGAGAAGCCGTCAGGTCTAAGCGCTTTGTCTTTCACCATTTTCCGGTTAACCTTGAGAACCTCATCTTCCTCTAACATCCGCGCTAGCTGAGCAATATCATTTGGGTCAATCGTATCAAATACTAGACCATCGAAGTTAGGTCTTCAATCCTCTTGTTCTGTCAGCAGGTTCTC
Organism: Platycarya strobilacea; assembly: GCA_036898215.1. NCBI lineage: Eukaryota > Viridiplantae > Streptophyta > Magnoliopsida > Fagales > Juglandaceae > Platycarya > Platycarya strobilacea. Next base: position 39,317,664 of record CM072545.1, on the reverse strand, counting down.
ATAAAAGTTGACAATATGGTTATGGATAACCTTTTCATCTTTACATTCCAAACCATTAATCTTAAGCACCTCAATGTTGTTTTTACTATGGGTGTTGGCAACTCTATGGAAAAATTTCGTGCATCAGTCCCCTTCCTGTAACCACAAAGCTCTTATTTTTGACTCCAAGAAATTTCTTCCATTAGAATCACTCGCTCGAGGTTTGTTGTCAACATAGTCTTCTGCAATTGTTCGACTTAAGTGAGAGGCCGTCCCTCTTGCAGACTTTCTAGTTCCTGGATATCCTTCTATAATGCCTTCTTATTATCCCCTAGGTTGCCAAACGACTGAGAATTCTACAGCTTCAGGTTTCTCTTCAAAGTTTTCAGCTTATTAGAGAAGAAGTAACTGGGGGAGCCGTTGAACAGGTAAGAAGACCATTACTGTTTAATGTTATTCACAAAACCTTCTGACTTTAACCACACGTTGTCGATTTTGAAGTAATGCCGTTCATTATGAAGACCACCACAATCAAGTAAAATCGGCCAGTGATCTAAAGAAATCCATTCCAGGCGCTTCTACCAAATATCGGAAAAGTGGTTTTCCAACTCCATAGAAATAAGAAAGCGGTTCAGTCTGGACCAAGTTTGGTTATTTGATCAAGTGGCTGGACCCCCTGCAAGCGGTAAATCTACCAAATTCAAGTAAGTGATACAGTCTGAGAATTCCAAACTGGCAAGTCTTACTCTTCTGTTACCGAAATTTTCATTGGCAAATCTAACTATGTTGAAGTCGCTACCAATGCACCACGGTAAACTCCACTAGTTGTGGAGTCCTACTAGTTCTTCCCAAAGGAATCGTCTATCAGCATTAAGGTTTGGCCCATACACCTGCAAAAATCCACATAAAATTATCAGATACACATCTAAACATGCAAGCTACCGTATACCTACTAGTATACACATCCACTTTTTCCACTACCCGTTGGTCCAGTAGCACAATGACACTGCCCAACACCCCTGAAGAAGCCATGTATGCCCAGTCCACATGGGTACCACTCCACAAGCTTCTCACCAATCGCCTATCATAAGTTTGCATTTTTGTTTCCTGAAGACACCATGTCCACCTTCCACTCGCAGTAAATTTCGAATTCGAAGATGCTTATTCACTTCGTTGAGTCCCTGGACATTCCATGATACGATTTTTGGTTTCATTGGGCCATGTCCAACCCCTTTCCTTTTGCCATTCTCTTACTTGGGGGACCTTTTGAATTCAAGGACCATATCAGTCGATTAAGTTCTCTGATTTGTCGGGATTTTCCTCTACGGTTTTTCTTGTACCCCGAATTAATGGCAATTAACAAAGCCATGAACTGCTTTTCATAACCAGCACACCTAATCCCAATTAATTGATGAATCCCTTTAGCCATTTTCAAGACCCAATCTAATTGGTCTGGAAAGAAATAATTTAATGGATTTGGGTACTGAATTTCTTCATCAGCCGTGAAATCCTCCAGCCCTTGCAAGGAATCCGAAAAATCCTCCACCGAGTGCATCAAGTCTTCAGAATCGTCATCTTCTGACAGATCAAGCTCAAAATCGAGGTACCTAGCTTGGTTTGCCGGCGGTAAAGCACCATCCCCTCCGGACGACAGTTTCCGGGCTTCCCCCATTGAACGACAGTCTGACAGATTTGAGTTCCTATGCAACGAGCATGCAACCTCGTTCCAATTGCAATCAGTGCATTATGAGAGCACTGCACCGCCAGGATGTCGCCGGAGGGCATCACCGACACCGTTGGCAGTCTGTGACCCTCTCGTCGGCGTCACTCCGGACGGTTGGGTTTCCGGCACGAATCCGGATCCTTGCGAGAAGTTGGCCTATTCGCGAGGGTTAGATCTCACCGTGGGTAGGGTCTTTGCAGACCCAACCGGCCCACTGGAGGACGCCAACCCATAGTCCCTGACACGCTAGGCCTTAGTCTGAGGCGGCCCGGATTCGTGCATCTCAGCCCCAAGCTTGGCCTCACCGGATGAAAAGGGTTGGGCCTCAAGAGACCCATTGACCCTGAAAAGTTGGGCCTCAGTTTCTTTAGAGTTTTGGTCTTGGGCCCTTCCGAGGCCCAATCACATGAAATAGCCGTCTAGGCCTTTTCTTATTCGCCTTCTTTGCATGATTCACTGGTTTTGAGGGCCCAACCCCATTATTTTTCCCAAAGTTTGTCGAGATAAAACCTTTTAATCCCTTTCGTTGTTCACTTTCCATAATAAGAACGACACACTTGACTATGGACGCCATGTTCGTTTGCAACTGCTGTAAGCTGCCCTGCACTTCCTTTAGCATCACGCGTAATTCTCAGGCTTCAGACTTGACAGCGGCAAGGCTCGAGGAGTCCTTGTGCTGCGTCATCTTCTTCCTTTCGTGTCTAGGGTTACTAACACTCATCTTGGGCTTTTCCAACCCTTTACTCTGCGTCAGCACCTCAGAGAACAGAGCATTCTTATACGAATGCGAAGGTTCACCCTTTTCCCATTGCCCTAAATTTCCATGAAGATCACCCTTGTGGTTGCACCATTCTAGGAGTTCTTCTATGATTTTTCTCCAACCGCAACCACCATCCCCTTCTGGAAAACAGGGGATATTTCTCCTTCCCCTCTAGTTGTACTCACTAACCTCCATGAACCAGCCTCTGAAGTTCGAACATCTATGGGCAATAAAATTGCCATAGCCCTCCCTGGTGGCTGAATATTCATCTTTATTTTTACCCACCTTGATACATTCCTCGAGCACTTTCAACAGCCATTGCACATGGCTGTCCCAAACAGAGCCTTCCACTCAACCTTCCATCTCTTTTTGATAATGCAACAGTGCCACGTTCGTTAGACTCAATGACCACCTCCAAATGATGACCCATTATAGCCTTTGATTAAAGAAAACTAAAACAAAAGCCAATTATTGAAAATGGTTGAAAAGAATTGACTTGAGAGTGAAAACCGAAAGAAGAGAACAGGAAGATGATGTGTACGGAGAGAAAAACTTTAGAGGAGAGAGAGTCCAATGACATTGTTGTTATAATGTTTGCTTCTTTGCCCATACTTGCATGTGCAAATAGTCCTAGCTGCATTATTGTTTGTGATGTTATATAGCTCATGTGTCGTCAGTTGAAATTTTATATGTTGAGTTATATTCTTTGAGACTTTGCTGTAATACAGCTGACAAGGGATCTTGGTGAAGCACGCTGAATGCAAAGGGAAATCCTATGAGATAAGGTTTTTTATTTGATTAATTAGGAGAGAGAGAGAGAGAGAGAGAGAGAGAGAGAGAGAGAGAGAGAGATGAACACCCATGGCAAAAATTGTGGATACAACTAATGTTATAACTTATAACCCTAGTACTGTTTTTATTTTTATTTTATTTTTTATTATGGTAAGAGGGCTCGTATTTGTATTTGGTATAAATGAGACCAAGATAAATTATCATAAATAGCGATAAATAGTGATAAACTCATTGCGTATAAAAAAATAAGTAGTGATAAACAAAGGATGTTGTTGGAGATCCATGAGCCCTAACACCTTCAAGATCACAGAACTTGGGATCTTCGACTGTAGTTGTGTTTTTTAACTAATTTTCTCTTTATAAAAACTTCAAATTCACCATAATCTTAAGCTTTAGAGTCGAATTTGTTTGTCATGTGCTTAAATGGTCAGTACGATGGAACTTGCAGGCACTCTCATCTGATCCAGCGTATTGTACCGGAGATTCGTGATTACTTTGCTAAAGCACTTACTAAGCCTAATGCAAATAACCTGCGGCTGTAGATTGCTGCCCTTCTATTCTTGATGATCTCTAACCAAATACGATGTACAGAAATGGTAGTTGTTGCTGTTGAGCGAGTAGAAGTTCCTAATTGGTTGATTGTAGCTCATAAACTGAGGCCAGATCCTGTTGCTTGTGAGCACACTAAAGTTTCTTCTGTAACGCCATAGGCTTAGATATTGCTGAGACAGCTACCTTCATGAACATTATTGTTCTTTTTTATTTTTATTTTTTTATGCACCGACCAAGTCTTTGACGGTGATTGGACTTAAACATGTTGTCTCTTTAGTGTAGGGAATTTGGCATTCCCTGAAAGATGTATCTCTTCTGCAATAATAATAGGCTGCTAGAGTTCGTTCTCTTCGAGGTGTATGGCTGTAGTATCGTCATTGATTTCTTTTGTAAATATCCATAATATTGTTTCGAGAAAATTATCTATTGAAGCCAGGCCGTCCGAGTTACTTGTTGATTGATTGATTCCATGCGTGGATATCTATATATATATATATATATATATATATATATATATTGATAAGTTGATTCATTGACTCAATCCAAACGACCTCTATATGTAGCCCTTAAGTCCACTATGATTTTTCTGAAATCTTCAGCTCAAACAATTTTCGGCTATTTTTCTAATGTAACTGGCTCAGCTTGAACAATGTTCACCGAAGTGATGTGAATATCAAACGACCTAATGTGCCCCACCATTGGGCATTGTGCTAGTTAGTAGCTGATCTTCAAAACCCCGGTGGAGTCAGCAAACGACCACCGTCTTAGACACCCCCTAAGCCATGGGGTTTATGACGCGATTGTGTGTATTTTGGCATCCTACCACCACACACCTGGCATGGTTGGACTCCCCACATCCAGATACTTCGGACCTGGTCTCTCTGGAGACGCTCTGTTGGCGTGTGTAGCATAGACGCCGGCTTCACCGTGCGTTCCTTCGAAAGGCCGCTAGCGACTTGGACTGCCCAATTCCTAATTAAGAATCTAGGAAAAAAAAGGACACAAGGATCTTCATCAACGACTCCGGCACAAATGGTTGTAGTGCTAAGTACTTTCATGGATGTGGATCACAACCACATTTGACAAATCCATTAGTTGGATTTTAAAACCGCAATTGCAGAAATCTCCTCTTTGATTTGGCCGAGGAAGAAAGGTTTGAGTCTAAGTTACTACGCCCATTGTCTTGTTTGTTTTGTTTTTTTATATCGTATGCGCTGTAATTTCTGTAAAGGAGTTTTTGTTAGGGTTTCCAACTCTACTGTTATATTCTATCTTTTAATTCAAATGTAAGTTTCTTGGAAAAACAAAAATGGTTTGACATGAAGCCAAACGAAATATTGTCCATAGTGCCAAAACTTTTGAGCTCTCATTTGAGAACAATCTATATTGTTGGTCTACTATGATCTTGGGAGATAAAACTACGCGTAGGATATCAATTACATTATCTGAATGCAGAGTCAGCTCAATAGGTTAGGGGGTCTAAGGCTAAACTTTTGATAGAGGTTTTTTTTTTTTTTTGTTTTTTTTGTTTTTTGTTTTTTTTAAAATTTTTACATTAGATTTTTTAATTAAAAATAATTCTATTCATTTGTTTACTTAAGATTTTATACTACATTTTAAACTAATATTTTTACTTAGTAATAACATATATAATATCTATTTAAAAATTTTAATTTTCTCTTATTGAGTTAATGAATATTTTTAATTAATATAATATTTTTTTTATTTTTATTTTTGCGCCTTAAGCAATTCTCTAAATGCCTAACGAAAGAGCCGGTCTTGACTGAATGATCCGACTGGTAGACTTGGGCATTCAGGAGGATAATATTCCTTCATCCTTCGTTTTATTAAAACTATAGCAATTTGAGTTGGCAGTAGGGCCGGGGTATGGACTATGGATGGTATGACTGCAAAGGGCGTGGCTATTGTGAACTGTGAAAAGCCAGTCATGAGTACATCTAGTACTTCCTATTTGTATTTGGAAACTGACTTCCTCAACATGCTGACCTAGTAATAACAATAATAACGGATCTTTTTTTTTTTTTTGAAAAGAAGGCAACTTGTATTTATTAAATAAATGAGTATTATAACTGGACTTGAAATATACATAACAAGCCAATTAACCAAAATTCTGTAGCATCCCAATATATGATTGGCCTTGTCTAGCCTTAAGCTGTAAAATCCCTTCAGACCACGATTTAGGAGAGTCAAATTTTGTCCAAGTTAGAGTTAACTAACAACCAAACCAGCTTCCAGCCCATATGAAATGGCGCGGAAGGAAAACTCCTTCGAACAAAAATATAAGGGAAAACCACTCTACGGATCAGAGGCCATAGAGACAATATTTATTATATTAAAATACTACTAAACAGGAAATAAAAAACAATTGGAAAAATCGAAATACATCCAATTTTTAACTTTGGAGGAATTCAAATAAATACAGTGCACAGCAGTGAAGGGTGGCGCGTGGGGTATACGCGCCACCTCTGGAGGGTGGCGGACGATCAGGATTGAATCGGCCAGAATCCCGGTCCCAACGGCATCGTGCGTGGCCACTGAAAACTACCGCCAGATGAGCACTTGGCAACTTAGACCCCAGATTTTGGTGCGCAAGTGCGGTTCACGCGCTGCTCTACTTGGTGTGGTTTTGTCCCGGCTGAGAGATCAGCGCACAGGGAAGCTAGCAGTGGGGTGTGTGAGGTGCGTTGGGCCATGAAAGGTTACAAGATGCTGAATGCTGAGTGCCTCCATTACTTCCAAGCGTGTACCTACAAATAAAGAACAAAAAAGAGGGGGCGGGGCGGGGCGGGGCGGGGCGAGGGGGGGGAACAAAAACGACGAGGGAAGAAGAGGGATGGGAGAAACAAGAAAACCAGTAAACAAAAAATAAAGGAAACCAAGAGAAAGTGGAAGGAAATGAAAAAGGGAAGGGCGGACAAGAGTGGAGAGGGGGGAGGAGGGGGGGAGTGGGAGCCGGTGCTCACACAACCCCCCCTCTAGCGGCGCTATAGAAAAGGGGCTAGGGTTTTTTATGAGCTTTCGAGAGTGAAAGGAGAGAGGGCCGGGAAACGCACCGCTTCTTTTGGTTTTCGCCGGCTGAAACTGGAAAAGGGATCTAGATATAGCAAGCATCCATGGCCATTACCTACGTATATATATCAGCCAGCTTGCACTTGGATTTAAGGTGAATTACAGCTGTGGACAAGCCAAACTCATGCTCGGCAGAAAAGAGAAACCATAAACATCATGGAAAACGACAACCAAGTATAGCTATACAATAGACTTAACGCAGCATCCCACCAAATACCCAATAATCATTCCAAATTTCAAGGCCCACAAAAAACTACTCTTTGAAATTGCAAAACTACAGAATAGTTTCTGCTCACGATAACCCTCCATAGAAGAAGAAAAAGAAACGAAAACATGGATTAGCTTAATAATAACGGATCTGCGTCTTCTTCTAACTCCTCTTTATCAATATCCCAATGTTCCAAAAGCTATATATATCATCATGTCAAAGTTGCAGGCACAACGGAAGCGGGGGATCATGTGGAGTATTCATGTAATATTGAGCGAATGTTTCTGACATCATGGCCTGAACATAATGATCAGCGTACCTCTGGCGTCTCTTATAATTTTTCGCTGTCCTCATTGGCAAAGCGGGATTAATTGTGTTTTAGAGATGAGATTTATTTCCTTTTTGTAAGAATATATGCATGCACTGAAGATGGTAGCTTTTCAACTTTCTATTTAGTAATAACTAATACGGTAAGATCGGATCCATAAATTGCATTTAAATTATTTAATAATACGTTTATATATATACTTTACATACTTGAATTGGTATATCTTTTTTAAAATTCCGAAATTAATAGTCAGTTCAAACTAAGCAATGAACTTATTTTGTATTTTTTTCCCCTTTTTGCAAGAATTTATGAGGACATTGAACACGTTAGCTTTTCAACTTTCTATTTAATAATATGATAAGATCGGATCCATAAGTTGCATTTAAATTAAAAATATTTACAATTTCAAATTTTTATATACGTGATAATTTTGCATACTTGAATTGGTCCCGGACCATGAGGTGAGGAGAGGGCGGGGCAGCGGGAAGAAGGGGAGGGGGAGAGAGGAAGAGGAAGAGGGAGAAAAAAGGGGGGGGGGGGGGAGCTTTAGAGGTGATGACATTACGATACGATACTATTTGAAGCTAGAAGAGATATGGTGTCATTTGGGGTTGTATTGCTGAAGCTGTGCGTTTGGAGTTAAAAGGAGGTGCTGCATTTTGATTCTGAATGTTAAATTATGAAAACGATGTCGTTTGGCATACTCAAAGGGCTGCTTTGCAATTCGAATTCGAGGACCACACGTTTGTCTTATCTGTGAAGAATGATAGTTTGTTATTAGATTCCTATTCTGTAATTTCTGACATCCATATTATAAGGGTGGAGGAATTAATACGTAAGCTTTAGCTTTTGGCAAATTTTAGACTGAATTGTCTTTACTTTTTTGGAGGTTAGACGCCCTCAAAGATCCCTTGGTTATTTTTGAGTAATTTCAATATTTTCATCCATCTTGTTAATCTCTTTACTATCGATTATATCATTTTTCATAAAAGAATACATCATTTTTACTGCAAACTATCCAGCTCCATAACACATGGCACATTGGTAATATGCAACATCAATATATGTCATCGATCTTTTTATAAGATTCCTTTGAATTTATAGCGTTTTACCTCTTTTTTTAGCAGCATGAAATTAATATTTGATTTCAAACTAAGCAATGAAATGATATTTCTTACTCGATCATATTTTAGAATATGATTCCCTTTCCGGCTGTCCTGTTTCAAGAACCCTCATGAATCAATAACATTATTTCGTTCTTTGGTAATAATCGATCAATTATTTAAATATATGCCATTCGGGTTCTAGCCTTCTAGATAATTGAGAATTCATAGATGGCAGCGGGGCTTCAAAAATGCACCCAAATATGCTATGAGTGCTGATATACGTACTATTCTTTTATAACTAATTTATGACTTATTAGTGTATTTGAGTTTTTTATTTTTTTCTTATTTTCTTTTAAGTATTTTTTTAATATTTTTAATCCTTAAGAAAAAATAAAAAAATATACAACTTTACTTATTATAAAAAAATTAAAAATTATAAAAAAAATTAAATAAAAAAAATAATAAATAATTATAAAATAATAATTTTAGAAAAAATATAGAGAGCATCTAACACTCATCACACTTATATGGCTATATATTGCCCTATAAGCTCTAGTCCTCCTAAATAATCTCTCCAATTTGTTTCCTAATGACGGCACACGCCAACAATATGCTGTATATTGCCCTAGATAAGTTGAAGGTAATGGTGGATAATGTGTCTCAATCAATCCATCCATCTTTTACGTGATCATTTTTTCATTTCCTCCCCTTAACTCTCTCTTCCCCAGCGCCAACACATCACAGTACCGTGATATATTGGCAATATGTCCACACAGATCGATCCATCTCCAATATGGCTTCCATTACCAAGGAGGTTGAGATGGAGATTCTCCCATTCATCCGCATCTACAAGGACGGATCTATTGATCGACTCTTGGACTCTCCCATTGTGTCCCCTTCCCTTGATCAAGATCTTCAAACTGGCGTCTCTTCAAAGGACATCATCATTTCAAAAGACCCTCCTATCTCTGCTCGTCTCTACCTCCCAAAACTCGACAAAACCCACCTCCAAAAGCCCCCCATCTTGGTTTACTTCCATGGCGGAGGCTTCTTCTTCGAGTCTGCCTTCTCCCGAGACCACCAGCGGTTCCTCAACAGTTTGGTTTCTCAAGCACAAGTTGTGGCTGTTTCGGTGGAGTATAGGCTTGCTCCTGAGCACCACCTCCCCATTGCTTACGAAGATTGCTGGGCCGCCCTCCAATGGGTTGCTTCCAACTCCATAGATAGCACTACTAAAGATCCATGGTTGAATCACGTTGACTTTAAACGAGTTTTCATTGGTGGAGATAGTGCAGGAGCCAACATCGCACACAATATGGCCATGCGAGCTGGCGTTGAGAGCTTCCCTGGTGATGTTAAAATTCGAGGAGCCTTTCTTACCCACCCTTACTTCTGGGGTTCAGACGCAATATCAGAGTCAACGGAGATGGATAATCCAATGATCAACAAAGCTGTGCCCAACTTGGCTTGGAACTTTGTATACCCATCTGCACCGGGTGGTATTGACAATCCAATGATCAATCCGATGGTTCCAGGAGCGCCTAGCTTGGCTGGACTTGGGTGTTCTCGATTGCTCGTCACTGTGGCCGAGATAGACTTGATGAGGGGTCGAGGTATTGCTTACTATGATGCAGTTCGGAAAAGCAGCTGGAAAGGAGATGCTGAGTTGGTTCAAGTGGACAGAGAGGACCATGCTTTTCACGTCTTGCATTTTGACAGTCAGAGTGCCAAGGATTTGATCAAACGCTTGGCTTCTTTTCTTAAAAACTAGTTTATTTTTTTCTTCAATTATGTTTCTGAAGGTGGGACACTGTTTGTTGGTAAAATATATACATAGCAATAAGATAAAAGCTAAAATAAAATTAAAAACTCATGAAATGAAATTAGTTTGGATTGAGGTATGAAAAATTCGTTGATAAGGATATTCATCAAGACTTCAAGAATTAGCAAAGGTGGAAAATTGTCTAGTCTGTCAGTTAACTTTGTTTCCATCGGGATCGAAGTACTTTGAATAATTAATACAATTTTTTTTAATTTTTATTTTATGGAAAGATTACATTTCATTGTAATAATAAGTGAACTTACTTCTGTAACCAATAGAAAGAGGAAAGAATTCATAATATTATGAGCCTAACTAACTTATTGATTTGTAACGCCTCCACATACATATGTGGTGGATATTGTTTTATCTTTTAAAATTCTTAAGTGACAAAACTACAGAGAACTCAACCTTATTTTGTGGTAATTTGTCTGAGAGTGTGACACTTTGAAAAACAGAGGTACAATAACCATACTCTCCAAAGTTTTTTTTTGGGAGGGGGGTCGCCACCTCCATCCTTTAAAGAGAGTGTGACCATCTTCTCCATTTTTTCTCCGTGTGACAAAACCTCACTAAAATCTCCACTAGTAAAGAGGGACAAGATCTAGCATTATGTAACCCTCTCATAAATTCCACTTCTGAGACCTTCTGGAGGCCTTACTACAGCACCCACATGATTACATGAAAAGTTTTGGATTGACAAATCAACATCACTCAACCACATCAGTGCAAGTCCCCCATCCTGACCCACACAATCTATAGATAGGAAATTAGACAAACCAAGAGTATACTTACAACGATCCATTTCCTTCGTAGTTAGCCTTGTATCCTGAAGGAAAAGAATCTTGAACACTTGTTTCGACACCAAGTTTCAAAGTCTATGAATGCGACGTGGGTTCTCAAATCCACATGTATTTTAGGATAAGGTTTTTATAATCCTCGACAGAACTAGACTCCAACCACTGTTGATTTCTTCCGCATCTTTTGAGAACCTCCTCCACTCGCCATAGCCAAGCCATTGCCACTATGGATACTTTAGTTCGCTACTTCTTCACAAAACTCAGGGACAATACTTTTTCATTTACGGGATTGGGAAGAAACCCTCCCCCTTAATGAACCATCAAAATGATCCTGTTGGTCTTGGGCCTCCAATTGAATAATTCTTTTCCATTTACGACTATTCACGCCATAAGGTTTCATGGGCCCTAAAGCTTCTGGGCTGCAGATTGGCCTTAACCTTATCTCCCAACCCATTCATCCGCTCATCACACTTCATACCCAGCAGACTTTTCGAAATATAACCTGTATAACTCCCATTTCACTTTTATCTTCCCTTACTGACAGTTGCGTAAACGGTAGTATTAGAATTAACTCCCTGATTCATTGCCCCTTGCAAATTCGCCCTTTCATCGTCCACTGGATTCATTATCGAAAAATCAGTCCTACAAATTGACCTCTGTGTTCTAAGGCTTATTGAATTTTTGTAATAGTTTCGTTCTGTAACGACTTCTCCAAATTCTCCCTGATCACCTTATCAAGCTTCACTGGCACCGAACAAACAAAATTTTGATCAAGAAAGCCTGGTTTGTCCCGACCCCTACCACCTAAACTGGTGGCTCAAAGCCAAGGCCCATAAGGAAATTTCATCAGATCCTCAACCCTTAATAATGGAGTGGCAGACTTGCAATCTTTATGCTGATGACCAACTTTCTCATAAAGATAGCAGTAGTTTGGTAGCCGTTCGTAAGAGAACTTTACCTAGATCGATGCCTGTCCACCCAAGCATAGCTTATTCCTCATAAACTCCCCCCAAGCCATTCCCTCTTCTTTGACATCCACCTCTTCCACTGTCCCAATCTTATTCCCAATCATGGTCCCCACCTTTTCCCCTTTTGCAAAGACTGGGAGATCATGGACTCTCACCCATGAGAGATATGTTGTGGATTACTTGAGTCCCATCTACCTCCCCCCAATAACATCAAACAATTATCAAACGACCAAGACCCCTCCCTTAGAACCTTCCGCTTATCACTCTCGTCTTCAAACTCCACCAGCATAGTATTCGAACTCAAGTCCCAAAACCAATTTCTATGATTAGCATGCCATCAGTTAGCGATAGACGCTGATAGAAATAATCTAACTCCTCGTTCATCGCATAAAACTAGAAGCAGACTTCCCTATACAAGACAGGCCGATACGAACCTCTACACGGGAATCCCGAGAGGACATATAATTTGTTCGGTGAGTGAATCCGATGAACGCAACTATTTTCGGGTGGGCCAAGTCGGGTTGTACGGGTTTATTGGCTCGTTGGACTTCTTGCACAGGCCTAGATACTAGGCTAAAATAGAAAAGTTGGATCATGGAATGGAATATAATTAAAACCTATGGTTTCAATACCAAAAGGAGGAAAGACATGCAAGGAGTTTCCTCCCGACCGCTCGCTGCATAGTTATATATCTGATGATTATTGAAGGGTAATTGCGTCCCACAAAGTAGTTGATACAAGAAGTACTATCGAGAAATTAAATAGCCATGCATGATTAATTGATAATATTTTGGTCTTTAACCACGCATGCAAGCTATCATATATAGTAGGTAGATCGATGTAAAGTTCATCGTGAGTTGATTAAAAATTTGTACAAATTAATCACCAATCTTTTAAGTACCTTTCAATCTTATTTACTCTTGATAAGATGCATCCAACTAACTTTAACTGAATATAAGTCAATATCTAAAACAATCAATACAGGATAATCTGCACAGCCTTGAAAAGAAAATGAAGTAATTGACTCAAATGAAAATTTGTGGAGGCAAAGCTAGCTAGCTAGCTACCTGCACATTAAACCCAAATGGGTCAATTTTCTTACTCAAAAAATGGATCAAATATTTTAAATGCAATTAATAGGTAAAATGAATGGGCTATTAAATGCAATTAATTATGCAATCAACTATCGAGCGAAATTATATGATCGGTTTGGATTGTTTTGGAAAAATCAACTTATCATACTTAAAACGCGTAAGAATTGGTGATGTCAACGATGACAGGATTGATCGATGCATTCATGCATCTCAATGATCTACTGGAAAACTTTGGATTATGGATTGTTGTGGTGACCGACCATGCACGAGGAAATCGCATCCTAGATCGAAGTGTTATAATTTCCTTTTATTTTTTACTATAAAAAAAATAAATATTTATAATATTTTAATCACAAATAAAAAATTATTTACTATTAAAACAATCGATTTTAATAATAATTAATTATTCTCGTTATAATTAAATTTTACAAAAATTTATTCTTTTTATAATATATTTGCATGCATGCGCATGTTTTATATATTTTTCTCGACAAACACGTGCACAGCACACACATATCATCATTCTATAAAAAGTGTCAATGTCAAATGAACAGTAATTTGTTAATTTTCCAAATTTGCCCCTATTTTTGTATTGAATTCTCATTTTCTCCCTAATTTACAAACATTATATTTTTATCTAACATTTTTACCCCTACTTAATTTACCCTTTTTTTTTTTGCCCCTTTTTTAATAATGACATTAGAATAATATATATACATTATACGTTGAATATGTACATTGCTGCTGCATTTGTGCTGAAAAGATAATGGAGATCTAGGAACAGTACTGAACAATCATTTTACTTAAATTTTTTCATTTCCTCCCCTCTCTCTCTCTCTCTCTCTCTCTCTCTCTCTCCCTCCCAGTATCACAATCCCCTCGTTTATTGATCCCTGGTTCTTTTTTAATTATATAGCTTCCATTACCTGCAAGGAGATAGAGATGGAGATTTTCCCATTCATCCGCATCTACAAGGATGGCTCTATTAATCGACTCATGGGGTCTCCCTTTGTGCCCCCTTCCCTCGATCAAGATCTTCAGACTCATGTCTCTTCAAAGGACATCATCATTTCACAAAACCCTCCTATCTCTGCTCGTCTCTACCTCCCAAAACTCGACCAAACCCACCTCCAAAAGCTCCCCATCTTGGTCTACTTCCACAGCGGAGGCTTCTTCTTCGAGTCTGCTTTCTCCCGAGACCACCAGCGGTTCCTCAACAGTTTGGTTGCTCAAGCACAAGTTGTAGCCATTTCGGTGGAGTATAGGCTTGCTCCTGAGCACCCCCTTCCCATTGGTTATGAAGACTCCTGAGCCGCCCTCCAATGGGTTGCTTCCAACTCCATAGATAGCACTATTGGTCATGCCAATTTATACAGAGAGCCATGGTTGAATCATGGTGACTTTAAACGATTTTTCATTGGTGGAGATAGTGCAGGAGCCAACATCGTTCACAATATGGCCATGCGAGCCGGCTTTGAGAGCTTACCTGGTGATGTTAGAATTGTAGGAGCCTTTCTTACCCATCCTTATTTTTGGAGTTCAAGTGCAATATCAGAGTTGTCGGAGATGGATCAACTCAATCACGTCGATAAATTAGCTGTGCCCAGTTTGGCTTGGAAATTTATATACCCATCTGCACCTGGTGGTATTGATAATCCAATTATCAATCCAACGGCTCCGGGAGCACCGAGCTTGGCTGGACTTGGGTTTTCTCGGTTGCTCGTGACTGTGGCTGAGATGGATATGATGAGGAATCGAGCACTTGCTTACGATGAAGCAGTTCGGAAAAGCAACTGGGAAGGAGAAGTCGAGTTGTTTCGAGTGGACGGAGAGGATCACGCTTTTCACATCTCGAATCTTGACACTCAAAATGCCAAGAATTTGGTCAAACGCTTGGCTTCTTTTCTCTTCTCCGAAGGTGGCTAGGCTTGTTGGTGATTATAAGATAAAACTTATAATAAAATAAAATTTTAAACAAAATTTGTTGGGTGTTAAGTATATTTTGATTATCAAATTTTAAAATAAACAAATATTACGTACGGCCGAATGATTGAGCCCAATAGTTAATTAGCAAAGAGAATGAGCATGCAGATACACTTGTTTATAACGACTAAGGCAGCTGCTAGATTTTATTTTATTTTTATGTATATTTTCTTTGTTTGTATTTGTTGGTCTGCGTTAAATATCGGGACCTCTTTTAACTATTATATCTTATAATCGTTTTAAAATATCTAATATGCTTGCTTAGAAGACAAAAAAAAAAAAAAAAAAAAAGGCAGCCTGATCTTGATTTGGTATGCATTTTCTTTGATTGCATGCATTTAAGTTTTCTTCTTTTTATAAAAATAAAATTTAATGACTCTTGCTTTATCAAGTAGTATTGGTTGGCAGCTGGCGGTTTGCTTGTCCTCTTTCCTTTCAAATCTTTTGAACCATTTTTATCAATTAAATTTAAATGATTGGCTACTTTTTCTATCACAAATTTATAATACACGACTTTCTGAATGAAAAAAAGTGATTGGTAAAACATATAAAAACTAGAAAGTCTCATATAAGTACTATATTTATTTATTACTTATATAAATCAACATATATTACTCCCAGTAAAATACGCTTAATGCAGACTGTTTGCACTTTAAAGATTTTCAGTTAAAAATAATGCTATATGTACTTATAATTTAATTATATATTGATAACACTCATTTTATTAATTTTTGTTTTGAAATTTCAAATCTAATAATTTTCAGCATATCAATATTCATTAATATTGACATGTAGAAAATTAAGATTTTGTAAGTCATTCTTAACTTCTTAAATATATTTAACATTTTCCTTTGATTTAAACCATCATCATTCAAACTTAAAAGTAAATGTAACCAAATTCTTTAGCTGAAAAAATACCCACAATGTAAAATATTAAATTTATATTATTTTTATTTCACTGTTTTCATGATTTCCCTTGTTTGGTTTTGAAGATGACTCATCTCATCATTATAATTTTTTAAAATTTTTACATAAAATATAATAAATAATTCAACTTTTACAAATCTAATCAATTTAATTTTTTTAAAATTTTAAAATAATAATAATAATAACAAATAATATTTCAATGATATTTTATTCAACTTTCATATCTTATTTTAACTCATCTTATTTATAATTATAACAATACAATCTGGATGAGGTTTTAGAAACAAAGTTAAAACATTTACGATCTATGCGTAGAAAACTGAGAAAACAAGTGTAATTTGTGATTTAAACTCCACTCAATTAGTTAATCGAGAAGATGGTATAAATTTTTAATTAATAATTTTGTTCTGCAAAATGATAAGAATAATTTTTAAATACGAACCTAATGTAAAAACTAAAATAGAAATAAATTTATTGAGTTTTTTTTTTTCAAATTATAAAGATCGTACTCAAAATTTTCATCTTAGAACCCTCACTACAACATATTTAGATTTTAATGACAGATGAAATCATTACAAAAATGACTAAAACGTCAGAAAAGATATTTAGTGACAGTTTAAAACTATCACCAAATGATCAAAACGGTTTGAAACCGTTATTATAACCATCACCTAAAGTGCATCATGGATAAGACTTGGTGATGGTTTACTATTCAACAATCACAAAAGATATTTTTAATGATAGTTGGAGGTCTTTCGTTTGATGTAACGTTCAAAAGTTCAATTTTTCTTACGGTTGAAATGTGTTATAGAAAGTAACATTTGAACATAAACCCAATCGATTGACATTCGAATGACAGAAGTTGACGTTTGTTGGGATAAACTTTGAACGTGCAATTTATACGTTCGAACGTCAACTATATTACGGGTTCGTGTGCATGTTCGAACGTCAAGAAACCAACGCTCAAACGTTAAGAGTATAACATTCGGACGTTCGTTCAAATGTTAACGAGAAGTGTTCGAACATAAGTGATACGTTCGGAGGTTTGTTCGAATGTTAATCGTTTAAACATTTGAACGTTTTTCTTAATATGCTCGAATGTTGGGTCTAACGTTCGAACGTTATTTTGTGATCTTGTTTATTTACGTTCATCCAATGGTCGAACATTTCATATTTACATTCGTACGTACATGTCAGAAATGCTAAATTTCATAAAATTAAAAATATAGAAATTGTATTATATTACACCATAAACTTAACAACTAACATAGTCTTATAAAGTTGCAAAACTAGATATTTAAAGTAATAAACAATGACAAATTTGATAAAATTTATTTCTTCTTATTTTCTTGCTCATTGCGATCCTACTGTAATGACATAACACACTTCATCTGAACTATCATCTCCCTCTGCACTTGTTCTTGGACTTCATTGCATATTCTTTACTTCTGATCTCTCTGTTATTCTTGTAAATGCGTCTCTAGATTAGACTGTCGTTTCAAGAGAGACTAATTTCTGCTGTCTTGACCTCATATACTCATTTTCTCATCGTACTTCTTCTAATCTTTGATAAGATTATTAAATTGTGAAGTCGAGGAGTTTGTGAAGGATGAACTAGCAAAATGCTTGAAAGAATGTCTCAAACCTCTTACCATACCTGACTTAGTTTCAAGCACTTGCGTGAATATGTCTGTCATTAGGAGAATATTTTCAGAAACTGACTGCATCTTCATTATTTTTTCCTATAATTAGAAAGAAAACACATAATAAGCAATGTATTAAAAGAAATACAAATAAAAATTAAATTATTCACATATTGCATAATTTATTTAACATAACACCGCTTACATAATTATCTGCAACGGCAAGATCTATCCATTCACTATAGTCATTAGTATGAATAGCAGCATAGAAAAGAATGATAATTTTTTTTTCAGGATCATCATGTTTTTAACAAAGACACATTAACAATTTTTAATAGATAATTTTAGTACTTAAATAAAAAAAATATCAGAAAAATAAATGAATTTCTATAAGTTATTAATTATCATTTTATTAGCAAGATGGTAGAATGAGCTTGAACTGCATGATGGTGGACAATCAGAGCGGATCTATTCTGTCCATTTATAAAACTTAACTCCTACAAAATTAGTTAAAAATATTAATTATAATATAGAATGAATATAAATGTTAATAATTAAAAGATCTAGAATACCTGATAATTTGGGCTTGCGAAAAGATTACAACACTTCATCCAATCATCTAACTTCATCTTCTGGAAAATGGATTGTTTAGCCTATTCCAACATCTCAAATCTCTTGAAGTGGTTATGATATTGTCCCTTGTGACATTGAAATAGTGTAGTCATCAACTCATTCACAGTTCTCCAATCCTCATTACGGCTAAAATCAAGATCGAACTCATCCTAAAAAGTGAATTACCTCATAAATATAATATACTAATTTAGGTGAAAAAGTGTACTTGCAAATTAACTTACCAGCACACATTTCCGAACATGCTCCTTATCCTCATTAGGAACATCTCGCCATGATCGCACATAAAATGAAGCACAAGCTCGAAACCAATATAGTAGGAAATCGCTATTGGACCATTATCCACTCTCCCAATGGAGTTATCAGGAAATTGACTCTCCCATGAGTATACCACGAGTATAGGCACGACTGCGACGAGAAGCTAATGCATAAACTAATATATACAATAGTATAATTATAGTTATATAATTATTGAGAGTGTTAAAATATAATTAATTATAAATGACATTTCATTACTGGTAGGTGTTGACTGACTATCTATCTCTTACGTGTTAACTTTTTCAGGAGGTCATGTCTCAGGGGGAGTCTTCAACGAGTTTGGGACTTCGTAGACGAGGCACATTTCTTGGTTGTGATTTTGGCGGCATCATTGATAATAAATAATAAGATAAAGAGAATTAATTAGAAAAAAATTACTAAAATTATAATATTGTATAGTCACCTATATGAAAAATATATCAATACTTTATTCTTCATTTTCGAATGTATTTTTCATATTTGTTTTATAATCTCCCTCAATAACATCTTTGTCATCATCATTAACCTCCCGTTCTTCTTCTCTCTCCTCGCTTACTTTAATTGGATGATCTTCTAATACATATTGTGAGGACTCGTAATTTTACCTATTTTATAATTTAATAATTTAATATTAAATATATAGTGTTTGTTAATATAAATATTGTGTTATTACTTGATTGATATTAATATTATTAAAGCGTGCTTGTGTTTAAAATATTTGGATATTTTATCTTCATTTAAAATTATTTTCATGTTTAAAAATGAAGCTAATTTATTTCCTCATATTATTTTATTGTGATGCATTTAATTTAATGTTTGAATGTAATCTCATTGTTTTATTGTGTTGGTATTTAAATTAAATTATTGTAATTTATTCATTTTAATTTAATTTAATGTGTTTTAATTTATTTATACTAGGTGTTTCGGATTGGGCTTTTAAACACACACACACACACACGTGTGTGTATATATATAATATATATGTATACACATGTGTGTATACATATATATATACACACACGTGTGTGTGTGTGTGCGTGTGTGTGTTTGTGTTTGTGTTTTGGGTTAAATTAGTTTTAGTTTTAAGACTCGGCCCGTGTAGCTTGGAGTTCAGCTCCTTTGTTTGCCTAAAATGACACCGTTTGGCGTCTTTATATATGTAAATTCAGCCCCTTATATATGATCAAATGCTGGCTCCCTAAACTTGTAGCAAACGACACCGTTTTAATAATTTATATAAATGAATTTCTTGGCCTACGCACGTCATCTTATTTCTTCCATTTTTTTCTTTATTACTTTTCTTTTCTTTTCTTTTCATTTACGTTGGTTTCATTTCCTGTATACCTTTGAGATTCCAGCCAAATTTTGCAGCCTTTTTTCAGCTCATTTCACATGCGTGTTACTCCATCGTATACCCTGTACCTAGATGAAAATTTCCCTAGATTGATGTTGTAGATTGATGCTTCACGTGCACGTAACCGCCTCCAAACAGTGAGCGTCCAGCTCTGTTTTTCCTTCATTTTTTCATCTAAAAAGTTGAAGATTCTCCTCCTTTGCAGTTTACTTGTCTTGGCTCGATTGTTGTGTGCTTTACATGAGTTTTTCCCGCTCAATTTCAGCTCTCTACAAGTTAATTTTATGCCTATAAAATGGTCATCGACTCTTACAGAAAACCCACACTGAAAACCCCTTTGAATGTTGTGTTCTAGCCTTCATTTGGGTTAATTCTGAGCTCTCTTTTTTCCACAACTCAGACTTGAGTTTTTCCCTCTTCAAACTCTAGTAATCCGAAAATTTCAAGTGAGATTTTAATAGTGCTTTAATCATCATTTTATTCGCTATATGTCACTGCTTGGGATATCTTTCGGTAAACTTTTTATTCGTTTTAACGTTTAATTAATTATGTGTTGCTTTTAAATTTATTTATTTGGTTTTATTCTATTTATGTTCAAGTGTGTAGTTTACTTAATAATTAATTTCATTTTTATTTAGGCATTTACGTTCAAGTGTTTAAATTATCTTGTTCATAATATTATTTGTTGTTATTTGAGTTGTTATATATGTGTTGTCTTAGCTATGTTTAAATGTTTTAATTATTTTCGGTAATAATATTTATTTATTTATGTTTTTTTTAATTATGTTGGTGTGCTGGGCGCGACTTTAGCTTCGAGTTCATTGGTGGAAGAATATGATAGCTTTTCAGCATCTTTGCTAACATCTGAAGATTTTATCGAGCGTATAGTAAATATTTTTAAAATAAATTTTGAAATTTAAATATATTTTGCATTAACAATTCAGTGTTTGGTTGATGATTGGACTTATTGAATGTTGGATATTTTGTACATGGAGGTACGCATTGTGTAATTGCACTTTTGTTCATGTGTATATTGATATTTAGGGTTTTAATACGAGACTTAATTATTGGTATGTTGAAATGATTTAATTGATCGATTTTAAAAGAGGTACTGTAGGGATGGTGGTAAGCAGGGGTGGTGGTTTTAGTCCCGTCTGTGATTTTTGCATACAGTATTATTTGATTTGTGAATTTTAATAGTTTTGAATGAGTCATAACGAGGACGGCTATATGTAACGCCCACTATGATTGTTGTGTATGTTATATCGGGGACGACGATATGTAACTTCCGATATGATTAAAGTGTGTTTGTCATAACGGGGACAACGAGATGTAACATCTGCTATGATCAGAGTGTGTAAGTTATAATGGGAATGACAATACGTAACGCCCGCTATGATTGGAGTGTCTATGTCATCGGGGACGGCGATATGTAACGCCCGTATGACTGACATGAATATGGGGATAAGCAGGGATGGTGATAGAGTCCCGCCTGCGATTCCCGCCTTCAGTGTTAATTGGATTTATGAGCCATTTTATGAGAAAATGGTAGATTTTGATAAATTATTTTGAATACCAATTTCTAGGAAAATGGTTGGTTTTTAAATGGATTTATTTTGGGCCAAATGAGATTTTGGTGTGAGTGGTTTATTTATTTATTTTGAGAATGATGATTTGTTGAGCTTCATGCATATGGTGTCACATTCACATATTGTATTGTTGCATGAATATATTTTATATCTTGTAATTTGTTTGAGTTGTACTTACTTACGATACCATTTTTTGGCATCGTAGATTTTTGATGCAGAAGACGATGAGGCTGAGTCTGAGGAGGTGGCTCCACCATTATATTGATTTGTTGTAATTTATTATCTTGGGAAGTGTTATTCCCATTTTTGATAATTATGTATTTTTATGTTTTGACTTTCGGATGACTGTATTAAATCTCCTGTTGAAGAATTTGTGTTAAACAGTTTAGTAAAATATTTCTAAAAATTCTGGTACTTAGATATTGACTTCAGTTATCCATTGCTTTTATTTTATGTATGTTACTTGTATACATACACACTTAGCACTTTTTCTGGGGTGTATGACTCGAGTTGTAGCATCCGATACCTCGATTCTCGTGCTTTCGTATGAGGGAGTAGGGGGCGTCACATATATGGGTCGAGATGGACGGGTAGATGTTATCTTTACATAAGGGGAGTATCTCGAGTGCATCGAGGTCAAAAAACAAGTTAATACACTAAGGTCACTCTTCGCCACTCACATCGTCTCCAAACGCCACCACAACCATCATAGAAAGGTAGGCATCCCTCTATTAACTCCTTTATGTGTTTTTTTTCTTCTAATTTTGAATGAAATTAGGAGAAAATTCAAAATTCATAGTTGCAAGATTTTCTCCTTAATTTTCTAGCCACCATAGGTTGCCAATGATCAAATGGCCATCATAGAAACATTTGAACATTACAATTTGAAATTCTGTAACTATTGTAAACGTTCTAACGTGACAATTAATGATCGAACGTTTGGTCATAATGTTCAAATTTTTTGTCTTATCATACGGATGTAAAAATAAGTTCATTTGTTGTATGAAACATTTGAACGTGGACGCTTTAGCTTCGAACATTGTGGGTTTATGTTTGAACATAAGCTCGGGTTAGGGTCAAACGTTCCATACACGTAGTCCTATTAAATTGTTATGTTCAAATGTACTTTTATGGCACATTCAAATTAAGGCTGAGCAGAAATCCAAAAATCCGACTTCGATACTAGTTCCGATCTAGTTCCGCTCCGGCTCTAACTCCATTTTGACTCTGACAAGTGGAGTCAAGTCGGAGTTAGAGTCTGAGTTTTTTCTCTCTCCTGAAGTCAACGTCAGAGGCGGATGCAGAGGCGGAGGGAGGACCTCCGCCAACTTCGACTCTGAACTGCTCCGCCTCCGACTTGACATCTGCCTCCGCCTCCGACTTTACTTCCAATTCTGACTCCGACTTTACATATAAATATAAAAATATAGATATATTATATCTATATAAAAGAATATAGATATATAATTAAATTAACTTATAAAATAATCTACTTATAATGTAATAAACATTTATTAATATATCATGACATACACTAATGTTATAATAAGTTATAATATACATCTAATATATGTTATGAATTATAAACATCTAGATGATTAGGTCTACTTATAATATAAATTTTAATTAGTTATATTACTAATAAATGTTAAGTTTTAATATATTATAAGTTACTAATATGTAAGTGATATAAAAATCTAAGTTAGTACAATTACTAATATAATCATTTATAATATAGTAGATATCTACTAGACTACTAATAGTTAATGACATAAATTAATACAATTAGTTAGATTACTAATGTGTAATAAGTGTTAATATGTTATAAGTTACTATTGCATATACATGATATAAACTTATAAGTTAGTAAAGTTATTAATATAACAATTCATAATATAGTATACATCTACTAATAATTAATGGCATAAACTAATGCAATTAGTTAGATTATTAATCTATAATAAGTATTTTTTTAAAAGTATATAATAAGTGTTAATATGTTATGGGTTATTAATGTATAAGTGATATAAACTTATAAGTTAGTAAAGTTACTAATATAATAATTTATAATATAGTAGTCATCTACTAATAATTAATGACATAAACCAAAGCAATTAGTTAGATTACTAATATATAATAAGTAATAATATGTTATAAGTTACTAATGTATAAGTGATATAAACTTAGAAGTTTAGTAAAGTTACAAATATAATAATTTATAATATAGTAGTCATCTACTAATAATTAATGACATAAACTAAAGCAATTAGTTAGATTATTAATGTATAATAAGTGTTAATATGTTATAAGTTACTAATGTATAAGTGATATAAACTTAGAAGTTAGTAAAATTACTAATATAATAATTTATAATATAGTAGATATCTAATATAGTTATAATTTACTAATATAATAAATTATAAGATAGTAGACATCTACTATTATATCATGACATAAATTAATGTTATAAGTTATAATACTAATGTGTAAGTGTTATAAACTATGCTTTAAAAAAATATTATAAGTTACTAATGTATAAATGATATAAACTTATAAGTTACTAATATAGTAATTTATAATATAATAGACATCTACTAATGTAATAACTTGTATAGAGTAGTAAGTTATAAGTTACTAATAATTATTAAGTATAATACCAATGTTGGGGAGACTATTACATAATTAACTAAATAAATTTAATAATAATATTAGCTAATGTTTCCAAATAATCTACTTATAAACCCTAAACCCTAGTAAATATAGATAGATAATTAAATTAATAGACATCTATTAATTTGAAAATAAACTATTATAAAATAATGTATAGTAGTCATCTTAAAATATAATACTTATTTTTTACAGATAAAATATAATACTTATAACTTACCTTATCTTAAAAAAAAGAATATATTTACGAAATTTCCCTGCAGGGCCACAGGCCAAGTGGCCAACTTAAATATGAAACGACGTTGTTTCCAGATAAACGTCGCCATTTTATCCTAGCGCCCCCCCTGCACGCGCGACTCATCCATTTGGACCATTTCATTTGATTTCTCTATTTTCTCACTTCCTCATTTCTCAAGCTTGAAGAACCCTAGCAGCCACCTCCATCCCCTCGCCTCCTCCTCGCGGCCTCGCATCCCTTGCAGCCTCGCCTCACGGCATCACCTTCTCCTTGCGCATGTGGCAACAATGAAACAACTCTATTTTGGTAAGAATCCTTCCATTTCTCCATTTTTTTGTATGTGTTTTTCAAACCATTTTGGCTTTGTTTGTTTCATTGAGTGTTGAATCGTTTGTAAATATAGAAGGATTTGTTTGTTTCACTGAGTGTTGAGTCGTAGCTCTATATAGAAGGATTGTTTTTTTTTTCTCCTCTGGAATCTGGAAGCTGGACATGTTTGGGTTTTCTATGAAATCTGAACTTTGATATTTGTTTGATGCTTGAGATACTGGCTACCACTCTCAAACCATTTTCAGTGGACATGTGACTTGATTCAGGCACACACACATACACACACACACACACACACACACACACACACACACACACACACATATATATCTAAGAAGAGGTAAGGATTGAGTTTAGTTTTTTTATTTGTCAAAAAATAAAAAGAATAAGAGAATTGGGGCTAGTTTTAGTATGCTTTTCACCTAGAACCCATTTGACTTAATGTGTCAAAAGTTAAAAGCTGAGACCATTTATTCCTTTAAGATGAGTTTAAATTGCTTGAGAGTAAAGGGGGAAGCATATTTTCTCATATTTTGATATTGTGTGTTGTAGTTATTAAATCATGAATACAGAAGGGGAAAGTACTCCTACATCCACAACTACATCTTGTCCTACCATCCCAATTGTAAGGCGGGTAGACCCAGTACCACAAGACCCAATGAACATCGATGTCGATGTTCCCATCATTGCAGAGACTATGGAACCAATAGATGTAGACTTAGATGATTGAATAGCCACTCTCTCTACCAACCGTTCAACTCATCACCCTCGCCTTCCATCTGTTAGTAAAAACCAAAAGAAGAGATTTGAGTTATGGGACAACTTCACAAGAGCGGTTGATTGCGATCCGATTGAACCCGTAGCTAATTGTAATCATTATGGAAGGGAATTAAATGCTATGCCAAAAGGGTTGGCATTTTAGCTATGAAACAACATATCTACCTTTGCCCAAAGAACCGTAACAATAAAAAGGACAAGACTCAATAGTTCTTGGTCCCAAAAACAAAAAATGGAGGAGAAGGGCTAAAGAATTTAGGGATGAGAAAGTACAATGAGAAAAAAATTTGGGTAGTCCTTGCTAGGATGGTAATAGTGGATGAGCTACCCTTTAGAATTGTTGAGAGCCAAGGGTTTTGGGAATACATTAAATCCCTTGATCCATGATTTCCTATACCTTTTCAATTTACTGTAATGAGAGATTGTATGAAGCTATTCTGGAGAGAGAAAGATAGCTTGAAGAAAGAATTTTGACAATTAGATATAGAGTGTGACTGACCATTGATACCTTGACTTTTATCCAAAAAATAAGCTATATGTGTGTGACGAATTAGTGATCATTTCGTTTGTTTGAATTAGTGATCACAAAGGGGCCGCGATTGGGAGGGAATTAAATGAGTGTATGCTTGACTGGGGCATTGACAAAATCCTAACAATTATGGTGGACAATGCTACCTCTAATGATTCTACTATTGATTGGTTGAGAATAAGGGAAATAGGAAGTGATGAGTGTGTTGCGGATCACGAGTTTATTCACATGAGGTGTAAACGCACATTTTAAACTTTGCTGTGAGTGGAGGTTTGAAAGATGTTGATCACTCAATTGTAAGGGTCCGCAATTTGATTAAGTATGTGAAGTCTTCTCCCTAGAGACTTGCTACTTTCAAGTCTTGTGTTGATAGGTCAAAAGTTAGATGTTCTAATTTCTTGGGTCTTGATGTGCCTATTAGATGAAACTCAACCTATCTTATGTTGAATGTGGCTGAGAAGTATAAAAAAACATTCCAACTTCTGCTTGATGAGGATCCCTTTCACGAGCTTATTTTTCTGAGGATGGACATAGGAAAATGGGTCTAGGAGCTCCTAGGATTGACGATTGGGAGACCATTAGAAACTTTGCAAAGTTTCTAGAAGTGTTTTGCAATGTTACCATGCATATTTTTGGTACATTATATGCCACATCAAATCTGTATTTTCAAGAGCTTATTAATATTTATGCGAACTTGGATACTTATTGTGAAGACAGTAATCACCGCTTGAGTTCAATAGCTGTTCGAATGAAGACAAAGTATGAAAAGTATTGGGGTGATCTGGAAAAGATAAATCGGTTGTTGTTTATTTCTGTCATTCTTGATTCACGGTACAAATTTAGTGCTCAAGGTTATTGGTTCAATCAAACATTAGGCGAGGAGAGAGGTGAGGAATTTGTTACATTCTTAAAGAGGGATTTGACATTTTGTATTGGCAATATGTTGGGTTTGGTGGTGAATCCTTAACTAAGTTAATTTCTCAAAGTGAAGGTAGTGCATCAACAGGAGTACTATTACTATAGTCATCCCTTGCTCTTTTTGAAATCCTACCATAGAGTGCAAAAATCTGCATCCTTGATGGATTGTAATACAGAGTTAGAACGGTATTTGCTAGAAGATGTTGAGATTTCTGCTGAGGATTTCAACATTTTAATTTGGTGGAAAGTCAACTTCACCAAATATTCGATTCTTGCTCTGATGGCAAAAGATATCTTGGCCATTTCGATCACTACTGTAGCACCTGAGTCTGCATTTAGTATAGAAGGCCGTGTACTAGATCTGTTTAAGAGTTCTTGGCTCTTAGAACTGTAGAAACTCTTGTATGCACGCAGAATTGGTTGAAGTCCACTCCTATATGTTTGACTGAAAATTATTCGGATACTATTGATGATGCAGAAAGTTATAAGTTAGACACATGTAATATATTTAGATATATTTTTAAAAAAACTTGTATATATGTTGATTTTGACATCCCTACTGATACTAATCTCCTACTCTTTGACATCTTAATGTGGAATTAACAATTAGTATGAAGAATCTACTACATGAGGATGATTGAGGTTTGAGTTTTTATAATGTTCTTAAATCTGTAATTTTATATGTAACTTATTTTATTATATTGCTCATGTTTATTAAGATTTTTTCATTTTTTTTAGGCATGGTTGAGAAGAACATTATAAGGTGGAACTTTGTTGTTTGAGTAATATGTTTGTTGGGAGTTTTGCACTTTTAATTTGATATTTTATTTAGTTGGAACTTGGTACTTAGTTTGTAGTAATATGTATGGAATAATGATAAATGTACTACACTTTTTACAACCTTCACTACAACTATGTTTTAAATGAAGGACATATTTGTACAGTAACTTATAAAAGTAACATGTATTTACATAAATACTCTTATTTTAACACAGTTGTATACAAAGTTGTAAAAATGGTTGTATGTCTATCATTACTAGTTTGTTTGAATTTTTTGTCAAAATTAGAACTTAAAACATGTTAATTTTAATTGTTGTAAACTTGTAAGAACATATTATTATTAGTGATGTGAGTGATGGGTGTGGAATGTGAGCGTGGAATGTAGATGTAGATGATGAATGTGAAGTGCGGATGATGAATATGGATGTTGTGTCTATCCTATTTTTATTTTGGATGCGGATGTTTAGATTTGAAGTGATATTGAGTTTTTTTTAGAAGTGATATTTAGTTGGATGTGAATGATTTTGGATGTGATTTCATCATATTAATTATGCAGATTATGAGATAGTAATCATATGAGTGATTTAAGAAGCCAAAGAATCCATAAGAAAGAAATTGTCACTGTAATACAGATTCTTTGTGATGAATCTAATATATGACTTTATTCTTTGATTTATTTTCTTGTTCATTGATAAGGAAATCACCTCAAGTTCTATGATGCCATAAAGAAGGCTTATCCACATGTCAAAATCATCACAATTTGTAACAGGTTTTCCCAAAATTTGGATCATCTTGCATATTTTTATGATATGTGAATGGAGCCATTTCAATGATCTTTTATGTCTTATGATATGAATGTCTTATGTCCTGCATTGAGCAACTTAGGGACAAAATCGTCTTACTCTAGCTTTTTGGTTAGGTTTATGCTAAAGGTCCAAATGTAAAGTTTAAAAATGTTAAAAGAATAAAAAAGGCCCAACAAAAGCCCAAAACAGAAAAGGCCCAAGAAAGCCTAGATTTGACTCAAACCACCAACTCCGCTCCGACAAGTCAGAGGCAAAGACGGAGTGGTGGTTCAATACTTCAGAGGTGGAGTCGGATGTCATTTCAGACCTCCGACTAAGTCAGAGTCGGAGTCGGTAAATGACCTTTCCAACTCCGAACAAGGTGGTGCTCAGCCCTAATTCGAATGTATATGTTTATATATATATATATATATATAGTTTAGACTCCTAGTGTTCTGATGTATCTTGGTTGACATTCGGACGTTAGGTGACACCATCATGTGCTAACGTAACACTTGTTATGTTCGAATGATGGACTTGTATGCCATAGATGTTGAACGTCTAGGTGTTACATTTGAACGTATGTCTGTAACCTTTTTCCTTTATTTTTTATATGTTTAAACACAAATGTGACTTATTTGTTTTTTTTTTTGTGCACGATATACATGGCTCACTATATAGCTATCGAGAAAAGGGGGAGGGAAGGAGTTAGCTCGGCACTGCTATCTTGGAAGACCGCACAATTATGAGTGAGTGGGAGATTATGATAAATGAGTTCGACGAACTCAGCTGGGAGCAGGGGAGTCTCAGATCAGTCTTCACGACTAGAGATTGGGTACCCATATGCACATTGAGGGGAAAAATTTACCCCTCAATAGTTTGGGAGTTTTACATCACGATATCTTTGATGCGTAATGGTGCGCCTAATGGTGCGACATACCACATCATTTTGGTTTGCGGTGTATAGTTCAAGTTCTCGACGGATGTCATTGTCCAGTTACTCCAGATCTCTCATCGCCTACCTGAGGTGGCAGTTGCTCAGCTTAGGGGGGATATGGCAGACAATTAGCAATTGCATTAGCTCCACCTACATCTGAGATGGATGTAGGCATGTTTGCTTCATCTATAAACCCTTTTGACTCTACTACCAATCATGATGTGGACTGATCGGAGGCCAAGGATACTGCTCTTGGGGCTAGTGACGATGACAGGGATAAATATTTGTATGTCCTCATTGGCAAAGATTGCATGTAGCTCGAGACTGTGACCTTTTTCTATCAAAGTCACCTGCTGCCTTTATTTTTGCATGTTGCAAATTATTTAGTCATGCTCGTGCATAGTTTCTGATCAACTTGGCACGTGGAGAGCCCATCGACTTATCGCTGGTCATATTTGAGAGGATCTGTTACGAGGAGAGCATTGTCTCAATGTATAACCTCCCGTATAGAGTCATCATCAGTCGGATACTACAGGACCGATGAGTGCCACACTAGGCAGATGAGCTGGTGTTAGACCAAATAAGCTTTATTGACATGACCACTCATTGTTGGAGCCTCGAATAGGGGAGGGGGTTTGCTCGACGTCAGTGTGTTCTTGTATCAGATTTTGTTCCCGCTATTGGAAATGGTAGTCAGCAGTCGATCAGTGCAGCTGGAGAGGATGCGCGGCCTGTTGAGTAGCCTCCGTGATGATAGAGCTACAGAAGCATATGGACCGACCGCTCGATAGATAGATTGCGCATAGATTGGTTTGTGCGTCAGCTTGGTAGTCATGTTGATGTCCTAAACAACAAGGTCGAGACATTGATTAAGGTGTTTCGGGCATTTATAAATGGCCCGCAATTCACCCCGCCTTGATGAGTGTTCACTAATCCGATTTATATCATATTTATATATATTGTTATTAATTTATGTAATGGACAATATTATATATCTATTGTTTTTGAATTTCTATTCTCATTTTCTTTAATATTAGTTTATCTAGCTTTAATTTTAAATCACTGCACTTTAAATCTTTTTAAATTAAAATATTTTTTAATTGAATATTTTCAAATATTTATTTATATTTCTTTATCATTTTAAAATATTTTTAAAAATATAAAAAATATCAATATACTAATAATTAATTCTTTAACTATTAAGTAACGAAAAAAATTAAAAAAAATTAAAATACATAAGGTGTAAAAATAAGGTGTCAAAGTAGCATTATAGTCAATTTTAAAAATTTAAATCACATGTTACGTTCAAATGTTACTTACTACCGTTTTGTTTCCATAAGCCATCACAAGAATTGGTTTTTGGTGACGGTTTGGAAACATCACAATTGCCAAATTATCACTAAAACTCATTTTTGTTGTAGTGCCCCTCAAATATGTAGGAACCAACCTAGACCTTGTAGGTTTTCATCTTCGATTTACCATTGGCTGTAGACACATCGAAGGTCTGAAATGTTGAGTTTGACCAAAGACTTTTCAAAGGTGTCAACACTGTCAAGTTCATAGAGGTTAAGATTGTTTGTTAGAAAGATGACTTGTGTAAGCTAAATTCAAAGACAACTTTTTTTAGTGTTTATTTAGTTGTTGTAATGTTGGTATAATAATTTTGGTTGCTTGATTTTGTTTGCAAGGCTGGTTTAATCATATATGGGTTTCAATGTAAAAAAAAAATAAATAAAAAAATCTTAGGCATGAGGCTCTATAACCTACCGAACCGACACTGATGAATAGATGAATATTATCAAAGATTTACATGATTAATTTACTCTTACATTAATAACATCAAAGACAAAGTATGCTCTAACTCAACTCCACACAGTGCTGCTCGACATCTCCAATCAGCATAAATTTCTAAAATTGCATATATAGTTGTGAAATTGTAATGTATTAAGGGAAATTCTATTGTAGCCATTTTTACCTAGCTGGTTCTAGAATGCCAGCGCACACCTTATGTTTGTTAAACTGCCCGAATACTTTAGCACATTTTCCTTTTTAAATACAGCATTGTACAAATGAAAATTGAATGAAATAAAGATGTAGAGCATTTATTCTACTATAGCCTCTAAGCTTTTTTTAAAGACAATCGCTTGCTTCCATGGAAGGATATTCCTTGAAAAAATCTTCCAACCAAAACCCACCACCCTCCCTTGCATTCTCCCTCATTTTTCTCATCTCGTTACAATAAAAACTATCCATGAGAATTTCCTCTTTTGGTGTGCTTAGATGGTGCCATATCTCCAGGGTCATCAACTTTTTCACTTTGTTGATGGCTCTGGTGTACCCCCTTCCCAATTTCTTCCTGATTCCACCATACCCACCCAGCTCTGTTAACTTGGACTCAGACTGATTAACTCATTTTGAGTGCTCTCATTTTGATGAGTGCACAAAATGCACTCTAAATACTCTATTTAAATGCTAAAAGAAATGAGAAAATAATGGATATAACTCATGTTATTAAAATTAATGGTCATTTATCTTGAAATAGATATAAGCATGATTTAATATATTGATGAGAATATAAAATGCCATATTTTCCTTTCTTAATGTTTAATAATTTATTCTTATTTGATGCCTAAATATACTCATTATTCTTATATTTTGATTTAGGACACAAATGGAGACATTAGGAGCAAATGAAGATAATTGCGAAATTTTAGACAGTTCTGACATCTTTTCGTAATATGGGCATAACTCTCTCATCCAATCTCCAATTGAGCTGATTAAAGATGATATAGAACCGCAAGAGAAATATCTATAACTTTTATGTTTTATATTTGAAGAGATATCCACTCAATCCAAGACAAAATCGACCATCAAGTGGACGCACCTGCACTTGACGTTCCTGGATATTTTTCAGCCACTTGCATCAAATCCAAATGTTATCATAATATTTTCCAGCAAGCACTCATACACCAACTTGAAAATTCAATGATCAATTCATATGCAAGATGAAGTGCACTCAAGTTTCTTGTAGACAAATTATTTGACCACAAGATATTAAGTCATACAAGACAACTAATGGATAGAGAAGCAAAATTGAAACACTCAACCTACAAGCAAAATCCAGCTCATGCATGGTGGGAAAACAAATGATCAAAATGACAATTCACAAATCACTTGGATTCAAGAATGGCACATGACAAAACAAGTTGAAATTGTGATGATTTTGTCATGACAACTTGCATGAAGGATGCTTATAAATAGAAGGAATGGGTGTGTGTTCTAAGGGAATGCTTAGTGTGGAAGGATGCTTTGGAAGAGCCATTATTTTGAGAGCTTGAGAAAAGAAAAGAAAAACCAAAGAAGAGAGAAGAAAATAATGGTTGGCTCTTCCATATTATCCCTTGGAGAATTTTAGTTGCATATTTTCAATATGTGTAACTAAATTCTCAAGGAGGGCTAGGGATGAACTTGTGTGTATGATGGTATTTGTAATTTATTTTTGATTCATGTATTTGGTCTTTAAATATCAAAACTCTTTTGTTCTATTATTCTCAATTTAATTGTGATGTTTTTTCGTCTTCAAATAATTATAGAATCTATTTCGTTTATAGATTCAGTCATTCTTTTTCTATTGAGTGAATTAGTTCTATAATTATGTTTGGAGCAATTGATTGTCTAAATTGATTTAATTCTCTGCTGCAATATCGCCTCTTGGGTATATTGTCGTCGTTGGATTTTCTCAATATCGATAACAATTTATGAGAGTTAAGCGCGAAGAATGATTTTTTAAAGAGTTACATGTGATTTAAATTTTGGTTATTAATGTTATATCTTCCGATTAAGAATTTGGACATAGAATTCTTAATTGAGTTATCAATGAATTAAGAATAAATTTGAATACCACAAATACACAAGGAATTCCCTACGCTCTACTTTTCGTCTCATTTTTATATTTTTCAAATTACTCATTTAGTTTTAATTTACATCACACTCTAAAATTTACTTATCACACTCATTTAATCTTTTTGTTAATTTCATTACTGTTCTTCAATTTTTCAATCCATCTCCCTGTGGAATCGACACCCCAAAGCTATACTGCAAACGACCGCGTTATTCTTTGGGCGTAATCAAATTTCATTTCTTTTGGATAATCTTATAGCTCAAATTGTTGGGTATTCTATTGCCTGTGCCTTTTGGTTTGCTATGGAATTTTCCTCTGAGTCTCATGCTCGTGTGATTCAACTTCGATATTAGCTGGCCACTATTTCAAAAGAGTCTAGTTCAATTTTTGATTAGTTTTGCAAAATCAAACACCTCTCAGATACTACGAGTGTTGATAGCACTCATTTATCCGTTGTTGAGTTCGTTAACTACTTGCTCACAGGTTTCAACAACAATTGTGATGCCTTTGTTACATCTGTTACTACCATAATTAAGCCAACGTCTTCCGAAGAACTTTACATACTTCTTTTGACTCATAAGAATCATTTGGCTCATTCCACTTATTTTCCTGCATCCACAAATCTCTAGGCCAACCTCACCATTGCCCCCTCTTTTCATGTTTGTGGTTCCTATCGCAATAGCTACCATGGCCACGGATGGGGTCAGATGTACCCTTCTTCCTCAAATACCTATTCCCACAATTTAGCTACCTAGCGATTTTCAACCCTTCCCCATTCCAAACCAACCTGTCAAGTTTGTGGCCATGTTGGGAATGTTGCTTTAAAGTGCTACCATCGCTTTAACCAATCTTATCAAAGTGATCATCCCCGTTTCCTCATTGCTTATTATGTTACCTCCATCTCTTCCCTTAACATGGCTTGGTACCCTGATACTGTCGTTACCAACCACCTCACATATGACTTAGCCAACCTCAACCTTCATTCCTTTCCATATGGTGGTTGTTGAACTCAAGGTTTCAAGTTTCGTGTAAATCTACACATGAATTTTGATGATAACAAATGAATTCAAAGAATAAAGGAGTCTCAAGCTCAAGTTGTCCACACAATAGAATCAAGCACATCAAGGAAGCAAGCATGAGCAAGAAGGGAACAAGTTCACATTAAAATCATAGAGTAATTTTGTAAATCTCTTAAAAATTCGAAATTAGGATTAAGGCTCAAAATTAATATTTTATCATAAAGCATTAAAATAAATTTTCCACATGTGCATAAATATTTTGAAAATTAAATTTGAAAATTTTGAAAGATGATTGATTGTCATCTTTCACATGTACATGACATGATTAAAGGTTTGAACTTTGAAAATTTTGAAAGATGATTGATTGTCATCTTTCACATGTGCATGACATGATTAAAGGTTTGAACTTTGAAAATATTAAGATGATTGATTGTCATCTTTCACATGTGCATGTTTTATTTAAATATTTTCAAAAGTGATAGATGAGTTTCTTGACTTATGCAAAATGTAGATGTCTTTGTTTGAAAATTTTGAAAAGTAAAGTGTGCTCCTTTTGTCATATGCAAAAAGTAAAAGATTAGATTTAAAATTTTTGAAAAGTAAAGTGTGCTCCTTTTGTCACATGCAAAAAGTAAAAAGATTCGGTTTGAAATTTTTGAAAAGTGAATGATGATGTCTTTGACATGTGAATTTTTTTAAATTTGAATATGAAGTCTCATATGCCTATAAATAGATCATTTGAGAGTTTCACATTTACAACACCAAGAGTATACAACATTCATTCAAAACTTTCATTCTCTCTTCTCTAAGCATTGAGCCTTAACCCTTGTTCATTTTGAGAGATATAGTTTGCGCTGTATTGTTTCTATCTCACTCATTGAGGAGTGTACTTTGATAGTCTACCCACTATCAACTCTTATATTTGTAAGAGGGTGCGTATAACCCTTGTGTGTGTAGAAGGTGTTCTACACGGGGAATAGTTAAATCACCAAGTGTGAGGTGATTGGAAGTGTAGAAAGTGTTCTACACGGAGAATAGTTAAATCACCAAATGTGAGGTGATTGGAAGTGTAGAGGGTGTTCTACACGGATTCTTTGGAGCGGTACTGCTCAAAGGTGTAATAGGTTTCTATCTCCACCTAAAGGAGATTGAATAGTAGATTTGGAGATCCTCAAGGGGTAGCTTGAGGCGAGGACGTAGGCAGTGGGGCCGAACCTCGTTAACATACTGAGTTTGCTTCTCTTTTACCTTTACTCTTTATATTTATTGTTGTTTCATATTTTGTTTATATTTTATATTATATATTTGATTTATAATTGTTATTTTTTTAAATACAACTCAATTCACCCCCCCTCTTATGTTAGTCATCTGGGCAACAGTGGTACTAAGTAAATACACGTCGGTGATGGCCTTAAGCTCCCTATTTCCAACATCGATGACTTTGTCTTCTCTACTTCTTCTGGTTCCTTTATTCTCAAAATTCTTTTGCATGTTCCTAACATCACAAAAAAATTGGTCTTTGTTCATTAGTTTTGCCTTGATAATTCAGTATCTCTTGAATTTCATAGTTCTCATTTTACTGTGAAGAATGCAAAGACGGGGACTCCTTTTCTTTATGGTCCCATGCATGATGGGCTATACTCATTTCCACTGACTAATTCTTCCTCTTCAACTCAAGCTCTTGTTGGCGAGTGCACGTCGTCTTCATAGTGGCACTCTCGCCTTGGTCATCCCTCTCTTTAGCTAGTGCATCGCATAATCTCTTCCAACCATCTTCTCATTTCCTCCAATAATGTTTCCAAAGTTTGTCTAGCTTGTTGTCAAGCCAAAAGTACCAAACTCTCTTTTCGTTCTTCTTATTAGTTTTTCTCTAAGCATATTCAATTTATATACTTTGATGTATGGGGTCATACCCCTGTAATTTCAAGAGACGGTCTTAAATATTATGTGTCTTTTTAAAATGGTTTTACAAGATATACACCGTGGTATCCATTAGTGCAAAAACTTGATGTTACTTCTACTTTTATCAAATCTCAGAAACTTGTTGAATTCTTTTTTAATTCCAAAATCATCTCTCTATAGAGTGATTGGGGTAGAGAATATTGTCTACTTAACACTCTTCTTCAAACACAAGGCATTTTTTATAGGTTGGCTTGTCCTCACCCATAAACAAAATGTGACTGTGGAAAGAAAGCATCACCATATCATCGAAATGGGCCTTGCACTTCTTGCCCATGCTTTCTTATCCCAATTATATTGGGTTGATGCCTTCCACACGGCAATTTACCTAATTAATTTTCTCCCTACCCCTGCTTTTCAAAATCAATCGCCTTATGAGAAACTTTTTCTGAAGCCTCTTAACTATACTTTTCTTAAAGTTTCTAGGACTACCTGTTGGCCTCATTTTAGGCCATATAATTGTCATAAAATCGACCTTTGTTCTACTCATTGTATCTCTATAGCTTTACTCATTGTATCTTTCTTAGCTATAGTGATTCTTATAAGAGATATCGTTACCTTCACGTTCCTACTAGGCACTTATATATTTCTCCGGACGTCGTTTTTTATAAATAAAAATTCCCACTTGCTCTAGACTCCTTCGTCTCAAAGCCCACTCATTCATCACTCCCTTCCATTCTTGGCCCAAATCCCATTTCTTCTCCTATCGCTGACCTTTACCCCGCTTCAAACAATCGGCGCACTAACCCCCTTACTTCTCCTAGCCCATTGCATATTTTATCCTCAACAGACAACCCATTTCCTTCTACATCTTCTCTATCTTCCCTCCTTGCATCTCCCTCATCCTCAATCAAATCTTCTCCTACTACTCCATCTACTTATATCCTCACTCAATCAAAAACAAATTCTCTTAAGCCTCAAAATTTATTGATGGCACGGTTCTCTGCCCCCACCTTGCAGTTATCTCACCACTACCACTTCCTTCCCAGAAGAACCTACCTCCTATATCGAAGCTGCTAATCATCAGGAATGGTGCATTGCCATGTCTAAAGAATTTCTGGCCCTTTTTCAAAGTAATACTTGGACTATTGTCCTTTCTTCTAGTATTACTAATTTAGTTGATCGTCATTAGGTTTTCAAGACTAAACGCCTCTCAGATGGATCTGTTGAACACCGAAAGGCTCGCTTAGTGGCCAAAGGCTTTCACCAACAAGCCAGTGTGGACTACTTTGAGATCTTCAATCCGGTTATTGTTGTTAAACGCACAACAATCCGAACTATCCTTTCCATTGCTGTCACTAAAGGATGAACTATTTGCCAATTGAACATCAACAATGCATTTTTGCATGGGGACCTCCAAGATCAAGTTTATACGACTCAACCTATTGGTTGTATCAACCCAAAATTTTCTAATTATGTTTGTCGTTTGAACAAGGCCATTTATGGCCTCAAAGTTAAGCAATTGACTGCTTGAGCTTGGCTTCACCCCTTCTATTGTTGATTCTTCCCTTTTCATCTTTAAATATTTCCGTGTTACTATATTTTCTCTTATTTATGTGAATGACACCATTCTCATTGGTTCAAATCCCAATACAATTGGCTTTGTTCTTCATTCTCTAAACCTTTCTTTCCTTGTCAAAGATCTTTGGCCTATTCCATTTTTCCTTGAACTTGAGATAAATTCTCTTGCAACTAGTCTTCATCTTTCTCAAACCCAATACATTTATGATCTTCTCAAAAAAATCAACATGGACCTTGCCAAGCCAGTCACCTCACCCATGGCAGCCTCTACTTATCTATCCCTTACAAATGATCTTGTCATTGCAGATTGAACTTTATATCGGAGCACAATCGATCGCCTTCAATATCTATCTCTTACAAGACCTGATGCCTATTCTGAGGTCAACAAATGTGCCAATTCATGCATGCACCCAAGGTTCCCCATTGGCAAACTGTGAAGAGAAACCTATGGTATCTCAAATATACTATCCACCTTGGTCTTCACATTCAACTCTCTTCTAACTTTTCACTTCATGCTTTTTCAGATGCTCACTGGGCTGGATGCCCAGATGATCGTCGATCCATTGGGAGTTTCTATGTTTTCCTTAGCTCCAATATTATTTCAAATGCTCACTGGGCTGCATGTTCCAGTACAAGGACCAAGTACAAGGCCCTGGCTAACACCACTATCAAGCTCCTTTGGCTTTAGTCCCTACTCAAGGAACTTGGTTTTTTTCTTTCTAAACCCCCCTAATGGTGCGATAAGGCAACATACCTCTCTGTAAATCCAGTCATGTACTCACGAACAAAGCACATGCAAATCGATTTCCATTTTGCTCAAGATCGAGTCTTATCAAAGATACTTCATGTTGCTTCATTTCCTTTTGTGATCAGCTTGCTAATGTCTTTACAAAGCCACTAGACTCCACTCGCTTTATATCACTTCGAATGAGTCTCACCATAGTTTCCATATTGGACTCGCGGGAGGATAATAACATCAAAGACAAAGTGTGCTTCAGCTCAGCTCCACACAATGCCACTTGACATCTCCAATAAGCACAATCTCTGAAATTACATTATTGTGAAATTGTAATGTAATAAAGAAAATTTTGTTGTAACCATTTTCTAGTAGCTGGTTAGAGAATG
The DNA here is from genome assembly GCA_036898215.1 of Platycarya strobilacea. Lineage (NCBI taxonomy): Eukaryota > Viridiplantae > Streptophyta > Magnoliopsida > Fagales > Juglandaceae > Platycarya > Platycarya strobilacea. The sequence goes on along the minus strand of CM072545.1, from coordinate 39,278,536 downwards.
CCAGCGCACACCACGTGTTTGTTAGAATGCTTGAATACTCTGGGCACATTTTCCTCTTTAAATACCACATTGTATAAACAAATATTGTTGAAATGAAGATGAAGAGCATTTACTCTATTATACGTTAATTTATAAGTTGTTAATATTTTATAATTCAATAAATGAGTTTGATTCAAAACTAGTTAATCAGAATCTAGGATCAGGAAGGGATAACGATTAGTCTTATAAGAATTAAGATTTAGGCCATTGAATTGAGAAACCACCTCATCTCATTATTATAACTTTTACAAATTTTTATATAAAATATAATAAATAATTTAAAATTTTTAAATCTCAATTCAGTTTTTTCAAATCTTAAAATAATAAAAATATTAAAAAATAATATTCTAATAATATTTTATTTAATTTTAAATTTTTATTTAAAAATATCTCATCTCATCTCACTAACCAATAAAGTCTAATTAGAGTCAGGCTTGATTAAAGTTTTAACGAGTCAATTTCAATAAATTATCGATTATTTTCAAAGTTTGAGAGCAATGATGAAATGGATAAAATAGACCATGAATATGACATCCATGATCCGGTTTATTGGGTGACCTTAGTTAAAAAAAATAGATAATTCTACAAATTAAAGCTGGGGAAAGGAAAGCAAACATGTTAAGAGGGAAAGTGACAGAAATAAAGGAAAAAACACGCAAGGTGGATAGCGAAATAATATAAAATTGAATTCTTCACTGATCACTAAGAATAACTCAATAAAAGGGATCATATCAACGACTTCTTCTGGGCAACTTCTAGAGAGAGTTTCTTCAACCTCCAAACGAGATTTCCTTTTAAACGATTCGTAGATGTAAATTTATCTCCTTATTTATATTTATTACATTTATTTTTTTTTAATTATTATGAATGTACGTGCGAATACCATATCGTCACTTTGAACTGCCATCTAAAAATGATTGAGAAAAACTTGTTACAAGCGTATGATGTAAACGTTGTATAATCAGCATGCCTTTTGATAAAAAAATAACAATTGTACACCCATTAATTTTTCTTTCCTTTTGTAATTTTTATTTATTTATTACTTTTATGTATGGTTCGATTGTATCCGTTTGCACGCCTCGGCTGTGCTTAGCAAAACTCAAAATAATTATTTATCCCTTTTAAGCTTGTTCCTGCAAAATACTAATCAAAATTTTCCTTTAAAATTTGATAAAAAGTAAAAATTTGATGAAAATGCAACACTTAAAAATAATATTCTATATTAAACTCATCAAAAAGTTTTCGTCATATTTGATAGAAAATGAGAAAAAGAAAATAAAAAAAATAAAATATAAGTATTTTTAGTTTGATTTTTGATTGATAATCATTCGTTACGAAAGTTTTTTTATGGGTCAAATGTAAGATTTTTTTAAGTGTTGCATTTTCATCAAATTTATACTTTCTATCACCATAAAATTTTAAAGGAAAATTTTGATAAGTTTAATATTAACGCTCTAATAATTGATTGAGTTTTTTTTTTTAAATAATAAACGAATCCAAAATAACAAAGGCAATATATTATATATTCCCAAATAACGAGAAAAGCAAAATAACTCGATCAGATTATTGCGATTTACAGTTTTACTAATATTCCTTATTCGTCTATGACTATGTCATGACACATATGCAGCTATGCTTTTGTGAATGGGAATTATGAATGCCATGCTTATAGCAGCCGATTCCGTAACGAACCTGCCAGAAACACCTGTCCAAATTAGTTACGACAAAATATGGGACGTTCGTATAAGTTGTGCAGAGTGGATCGAGGAAAGAATAATACCTAAAACATTAAAAAAATTAGAACCACTTGTAAGATTCCAAATTAATTAAATAACCAACGATAATGCGTTGTGGCTGATCGAGTTTTATATATATATATATATATATATATATATATGGGTGTGTACCTAATAATCTTCGTTAATGTAATGTGAGATCATATCAGACTCACTGCTAGCTAATTTAGTTATGATGGTGATCATGACTGTTAAGTTTGGGGTAATATATATGATCAGTAGTGTTGTTAAGCACGTGAGTACCACAAGACTATTGTTAAGTTTGTAACCATATATACGTACTATATTTCTTTCATGACATAAATCGGACTTCCGCTTTGTTGGACTCCATCGATCTGATGATGAATTAAATGGTTCAATCATGTAAAGATATTATAAAGCATTCAACGTTTAATATTAACGTGGACTAGCTAGCTAGCTAGGCGCTAGTCTATATTGTTTGAAGATTTATACGAATAATAAAATTTAATATAATGTGACTGGACTAGATCAAGATTGATGATCAATATATATATATATATATATATAAATAATCAAATAGTTTAATTAAATCATTTAGTTTAATCAAATAATTGAAGATCAAGATTGATGATCAATACTCTATATAATATTTTTATTAATTTCTCCAGAATTAGGCGGCCATCTAATTATATACAATCTTGTAATTTGATAGATTTCTATATATTTTTATAAGTTTCTAATTCACTATAAGAAAATTATTTATTCATTATCATTTACTAGTCATAAATAATTTATTTTAATAATTAATAATTTATTTTAATCACTAATAATCTTTTTATCACAAATATTAGATCACTATTACCTTTTTTTTTTTTTTTAATATATAACTTTTTTCCACGCGGAGTGTTGCAAATTAATGTCGATAAAATAGCTTCGATCTCAGTACTCAACCCCGATCTCGTCCCTTTCAAGTTTCAACGTAATTATTGCCTTATTTCTAGATCTCATTTAAAAAAGTTGTTTGTTAATTATATGATAGTGATTTATGATCTATAACTATTTTACAACTATATATTTTGTAACTTCTTTTGCAATCAATTAATTAATTTAATCAAATTGAACTTAAATTTACAAAACTATCATCCATTTCATATAGATTTGCAAAATAATTTAAAAAAATAAGAAGCTAATTACCATTAATTTTCTAGTTTTTATTGCAATAACAATTCATTTACAAGGTGAAAATGGTTTATAAGTTACAACTCTTACACGATTTTATTTAAAATGGATTCTTGTACTTTTGTAAAATTGAGATTTTCACAAAAAAAACTATTTATTTACGGTTATTTATTAGTTATAAATAATTTATTTTAATCGTTAATAATCTGATTTAATTGCTAATAATTTTTTTATACAAATATTTGATCAAAAATATCCATTTTTTTTTAGTGGATTCATGTAATATTTGATTAATTATCAAATAAATCAATGTAAAATACTATTAAAAAGTTATGCATTTCGATCATTATCCTTTAAGAAGTATTAAGAGTACTTTAATTAGGTTTCACATGATAAAATGCTCACGTAGGCAAGACCTTTTGGACAAAACAGTGGCCGGAACCAAAGTCAAATATCAAATTGAGGCGACTGACAGGCAGAGATATCACCAATGCCGCGCGCCCTTATTATAAAAGAAGGGTTTGCAGCTCAAACAAGGCGAGTCTGGTGATCTCGATCGACTGCTTGATTAATATCTACTTTGAGAGAGGCATTTCTTTTACCACCACAAAATATGGCTTCCATTGACAAGGAGGTGAAAACTGAGTTGCTCCCATTCTTCCGGGTCTACAAGGACGGTTCAGTTGAGCGGCTTTTGGGCTCACCATTTGTGCCTCCCTCTCCTGAAGACCCTGAAACAGGTGTGTCTTCAAAAGACATCACCTTTTCCCAAAACCCCCCTATCTCGGCCAGGCTTTTCCTCCCGAAACACACCCAACCCAACCAAAAACTTCCCATCTTGGTCTACTTCCATGGTGGAGCCTTTTGCGTCGAATCTGCCTTCTCCTCTGACCACTACAAGTACCTTAACAGTTTGGTTTCTCAAGGCCAAGTGGTTGCTGTATCAGTGGAGTATAGGTTAGCTCCTGAGCACTCTCTCCCCATTGCTTATGAAGATAGCTGGGCTGCTCTACAATGGGTTGCTTCACACTCCATCGACAATGGTACTGTCGAGAAAGAGCCATGGTTGGCAAATCATGGCGACTTCAAAAGAGTTTTCATCGGTGGTGACAGTGCAGGAGCAAATATAGCACATAACGTGACCATGCGGGCCGGGGTTGAGGGCCGTTTGCATGGGGGTGTTAGGATTCTAGGAGCTTTTTTAACCCACCCTATCTTCTTTGGTTCAAATCCAAAAGGATCGGAGAACTCTAGCGTCGAGGACAAGAACGTCCCATCCCCTTCTTTTTTCTGGGACTGCGTATATCCTGGAGCACCTGGTGGTCTTGACAATCCAGTGTTAAATCCAGTCGTTCCAGGAGCACCAAGTTTGGCTGGACTCGGTTGCTCTCGGTTGCTTGTGTCTGTCTCTGAGAAGGATATGCTGAGGGATACGGGTGTTTGGTTCTACAATGCGGTGAAAGAAAGCGGGTGGAAAGGAGATGCGGAACTGGTTGAAGTGGAGGGAGAGGATCACGCCTTCCAGATTCTGCATTTTGGGTCTGAGAATTCTAAGAATTTGATTACACGCTTGGCTTCCTTTCTCCTCAAATAAAATCAATGATCTTTTGTGACGTTTTATGAGTGCTTAATTGTGTTCTTTCTAGTCTTTTTCAGCCTTTGTTTTGCGAATGCTTGGAAGCTCGAGCTTTAGATAATGCTCGAATGAAATAAAAATAGAAAATGCAGGCCCCGCCACGATTGTCATCATTTGTAAAACTAGTTGTCTGGCGCATGATGCGCGCTTATGTAGCTAATTAACCGCCAATTAAGTACGTATTATTTTTTCTCGTTGCTCGTCATGATGTAAACTTAAAGGACATTAATTATTCATGATATTATGAATAATTAATGTCTTTACTTTTTAAGCAATATTGCTTAAAAAGTAATATTGCTTCCATCATGAATAATTAATGTCTTTACATTTTAAGTGGCCGGCTAGCTGTCTTTACTTTTTAAGCAATATTGCTTCCATCATGATTACTCTTAGATATATAGACTTATGAGTAGATATTGACGAGCTATATGTAGGTGTGTTTAAGCGAATTTCAGATCAAAAATTCGGATTAATTTAGGCCAGAATCAAATGATTAAAAATGGTTGGAATTCCAATTCAAATTCATTAGAATTAAAATTTGGGTTGCATCCGTGTTGAAATTTGACTTCGATTCGAAAATTCGATTTTCGAATTTTAATTTTTTTTAATTTATAAAACTAGTATTATTATTTTTTCTGAGAAATTTGTCCTGAAATATTTATAAAAAATATTTTCTTTTATTATCAACAAATTTCTCAACAAAAAAAATAATAATACAAACTAAAAATAAATAGTTTAAAATTCAAAAACCAGATTTTCGATTTTTCAAAACCAGTAGATCCAGGTCCAATCCGGATTTCAATCTGGATGAATCTAGATTGGAGTCTAAACCAATGTTTTGAATACCGTACCGGTGAGCGTACCGGCCAAGGCACTGGAACGAAATATTTCGGTACCGGTACCGTTTCGTGTACCGTTTCGGAATAGTCTATACATAAAAAAAAAATTATATATATAAAAATATATATAAATTATATTTCAAAATAATAGTCAATATATGAATCAATTATATATATTAATATATATGTAAATAATCTAGTCTAAATTAGGATAAAAAAATAGGAAAAAATAAAAAAAATAAAAAAATCTCAAATCCGGTACCGGCCGGTACAGGCCGGTACACATGGCCGGTACGGCTGAAATACCGGCCGGTACGTCCGAAATCTGGGCCGGTACGAAACATACCCCATTTCTGTACCGGCCGTACCGGCCGGTACGGTACGAAATTTAAAACATTGGTCTAAACTGCTTTTAATATGGGTTTCAAATTTAGTTAATATGGGTTGAAAATTGAAAACGGATATCCAGATATCCGGATTTCAGATCGGACCAGAAAAAAAAAATCGGCCTGGATGAACACCATAGCTATATTAATATTATAATTAATATTGGGACAAGTTTAGGTAGAATATTGATAGTTCAATGGTCCAACATGTTAAATAGGGGTGCAGGATGGGATCTAGATCCGAATCTGGATACCTGATGTTAAGACAAGTGTATTATCTAGCTACCAAAAATCGAAACAAATCACAACAAAGTTTTAGAAACTTAGAGAATATTCTAGAGAATTCTAACAGAAATAATGATGTAGCACTATTGTGAGTGTCTGTTGTGATTTAAGCTCTTTATATAGATTGTGATTCGTTGAGAAATGTATGAAAGGGTAGTGGTGCAAAAATGCACAGAAGCAGAAAAGAATATTATTCTGTTAAGCATTTTGTCGAGCACGTTCTCTGTATATTTCTTTTGTTTTGATATGGTATCAAAAGACCCTCAAGGACCAACCTCTAGATCCTGCATATTATTCTACTCTGTTTTCTAACTTTCTTCTTTTTCCAAATAAAACTCCCACCTCCAATATCCTCACATCCGCTTCCCATTTCATCACAATCAAGCTTACCATATAAAATTATTTTCTATGGAAAGCTCAAATTGTTCTATTTCTAAAAGCTTAAATTATATGGGTATGTTATGGTACCATTCCCATTCCCAAACCCACTCTTGATGATAATTTGAATCCCGAGCACGGTTGATCATGTCCACCATCAACTCCTTACTCTCTGAATATGTCTTAGCACAGGTTCTCAACCGCAAGACTTCTTTTGAAGTTTGGAATACCCTTCAAAGCCCTTTTGCAGCTAAATTCTCAACTCTTATCATCCATACTCAATACCAATTTGCCACTTTGAAGAAGAGACTTGAGCAAGAGTAGAATTAAGATTTAGTAATAGGGGGAATCGATAAAATGTATATAGTATGTATATATATAAGTAATGTATATATTTTACATGTGACTATATAAAACAATAATAATCATAGTCTATATAATATATTAGTATATATAATTGGTCTATTTAATATATTGATCTATTTTAATTAATTATAAACCAAACATAATATATTAATCTATTTAATTAATTATAAACCAAACACGATATATTGGTCTATATAAACCAAACATGAAACACTTCCATTGTTCATATAACATATACTAAAAATCTAGATCAGCATATAAATTTAAGTTATTATCATTCTATAATTCTAATAATGTAATCTAAACTATAAATCAGATTTTGTTATGAATTCTGTAAGTGGAGGGACGGCAGCCGCCTCCTGTCCCACCACTAAAATTATGTGAATGACCCCACCACTATTATTTTAAAATCTGCATAGTAACTTGCATAGTGACTTGCATAGTAACTTGCATAGTAACTTCAACGCCTATAAATATGGGCTTCAGTTGTAATGAAATTCATAAGAAAATAGAGAGAGAAAGAAAGTTTCAGAGAATTTCTTTTATATTTCTCTTGCAATAGTAGTAGTTTTCTTTTTAGTTTTATAACACGTTATCAGCACGAGGTTCTACCGATACTGAAGCTAGTGGTCTTCTACTTCAAGTAAGTTTTTCAATATATTATTTGCAGTCCTTGAGATAAATATTAAAGGTAATATTTCTGAATATTACTTGATAAAATTTTATTTTTATTCTCATGATAATGTGAATATATTTCTTAAATTCACAGATTTATTTTTGTAATATAATGTCAAATATTGATATTTATTACTATTGACATTTTTGAAAAATGTTATTTATCCAGGATCCTTGATGAGATCTATTTGGATATGATGATGAACTTGAAAGATACAATCATAGAAGAAAATCATGTGTCCCTGAAGGACCGTGCTGTGTATCTCATGATGAAAAATCATCTTACTGTGTGAAATGAATTAAGAGAGTGATATAAGCACCAGAAGATGTAATCCTCTCAAAAGATCATTATGATTTATTGCACCTGAAGTTGCAAGATTTTAAGAGTGGTATTGAATATTCTGCACTCTTTAAAATCAGCTCAATATTAAAATTATGCAGTGAAAATGTCACTGATGATGATATATAAAAGAAGACATTATTTTTCATACTTCGAATGTGCTCCTGCAGTAGCAATATCGAGAGTGAAAGTTCAACAAATATTCTGAACTTTTGTTTTGTCTTCCAGTGATTAAGCTAAATAATGAGTTTTTGTTACACCAGTTACGTCCTATTAATGATATCGAATTTACACAATTCCCAGAAGTGAACGGGAACTAAGGGCGTAGACGTGGTAGAAAAATTATAGAAGTGTTGGTCCCAAAAGCGACAACACTAAAGATGATAAAAAATATATCGTATCACCAGAAGTGATCAAACTCAGAAAAGGGTAAAGGCCCTCAGAATAATTCTTCATAAAAAAAAAAAATGAAGATGTTTGTCATAGATGTGATATGACTAAACAGTAGTCACGTACCTGTTGTACGGCCATGCACTTGATTTACTTATACTAAGTTTTTATATATAAGTTTATTAATATTTCATCATGTTTTGAAATAATGAAATATCGGTGCCTGAAGCACGACAAGAAATTACTTGGGATAATAAAGTCCTGTTTAAATTTGATCCTCTTATAAATAAATGTGAACCAGAAGTTCAGAGGATTATTTATCTGCAAAGTGTTGCAAATCAATTACATGATGTATTTACTGACACTAAAGGTGTTGTAAAATCATATATTACTGCTGTTAATGCTTAAGCAAGAATTGAAGTCCCTGAAGGACGAGTTGTTAAAACAGCAATAAATGAGTCTAAGATACACCTGAAGCGTTGAAGACCTATTGGTGCACAAGAAAAATAAAAATCGGTGCTCATGAAGAGACCGTATTTTCTAATCCTCCTGAAGAGGTAACTCCTGAAGAGTGTAACTCCTGAAGAGTATAACTCCTGAAGAGGTAACTCCTGAAGAGTGTAACTCCTGAAGAGTATAACTCCTGAAGAGAAAACTCCTGAAGAGTATAAACCTCCTGAAGAGGAACCTCCTGTAGAGGTGTTTCATGAAATGTTTTCCCCTGGAGAGGAACAATGAGATCTCAATACATTTCATGAGTACTGGAAAATTTATGGATAGAAATAAAACTGTTGTCGACAACATATATGATAACACGTGACATTACCAGAAGTAATGAAGAAAGTGAGCCAAAATCCGTCGAAGAATGTCGACGTAGAAATGATTGGCCAAAATGGAAAGCAGTTATTAAAACTGAATTAAACTCGCTAGTGAAGCGAGATGCATTTGGACCTGTTGTCCAAACACCAAAGGGTGTAATATCTGTCAGATATAAATGAGTATTTATACGAAAGCGTAATGCGAAATGAAATTGTGCGGTATAATTTGTCGCACAAGGTTTCCTGCAGAAACCCGAGAATAGTTATGAGGAAACATATTTCCTTGGTATGAATGCAATCACATTCATATTTTTAATCGATTTGGTTATTACAAAAGGATTAGATATGCAGTTAATGAATGTGGTCCCTGCATATTTATAAGGATCATTAGATCATTACATATATAAAGATATACGATACTTGAAGCATTTAATCCAAGTACATTTAGGAGTATGTACTTTATAAAGCTTCAGAGATCTTTATATGGGTTAAAGCAATCCGGACGCATGCAGTATAATTGAATCAACGAGTATCTATTGAAAGAAGGATTTAAGAATAATCCTATATGCCCATATGTTTATCAGAATCCGGATTTGCCATTATTCCAGTTTACGTTGATGATTTACCTTATTAGAACTCATGAAGAGATTACAAGAGTTACTATAAATTTAAGGAATGCATTTGAAAATGAAAGATCTTATTATTCAATTGATAGATGAGTTACAAGAATTTGAGACTTCTAGCCTCATCTCTCAAATGCATTTGCTCTTCATAAAGCAACATACCATCCTTATCTAAAGGATTGGGCAGTCGAAATGAAGAGGCAAGTAAGGATTTTAAATCCTTATTCTCTTGCTTTAAGTCTGTAATTTTTCTGTCAGACTCTTGAACGAGTCGTTGAAGTACGGAAACCTTCTCGTTAAGCTCCTCAATCTGACGATTTTTGGATTGTAATCGGTTGGAAAATCCGACAATAGAGGAGGAGTATCTGGTGCCGAGAGTCACCAGCTCATAAACAGCTTCACGATCTGACTTATTAGCCAGATCATTTGCTTGCTGCAACATGGCACCTGCGGAAGATGCAGGAACAACTTGTAATTGAGGCGAAGGATACCTCATATGTTGATCGTGAGAAATAGTAAAAGGAAATTGATGAGCCATTGGAAATTTGTAGAATAAGAATACAAATACAGATGAATTATAGATATGAGAAGAAGATTTGATGCGTACTAAATGAAGCTAAAGACGGTTCTTATAGAAATGGAAATAAGAACAAGACAAAGCATCATCTCTTCAAATCTCACTTTACAAGATATGCTGGATGCATAATTTCAAAAGCCAGCGAGATTAATTACAGCTATCCCTATTTTCTTGTAAACGTTGAACCTCTGCCGTTAGCTGCTGTTGTTGACTTTGTATCTGAGCTCTCTCTCGTTCCAGCTCTTCTACTCGTGTTTTCAGGTCACGAGAATACCAATCTACAAGTTTCTTCAGCTCCTTGTTTTCTTGTCTTAAATCTTTATTTTTACTATCTTTAGTTGCAAGCGTTTGATGCAACTCAGATATTTGAGTTTTAAGATGATCAACCTCACTCGTTCTCGCCAATAGCCTCTGAGACATGGTTGTAAGAGAGGCAGCATATTGAGCACTGAGGGTTCTTGATGCTGCAACAATTTCAGAATCAGATTTACTAGATAGATATATCTCTGCTCCTATCATGGTGTTGACAGCCTCAGGAGAAAATATGAGTGGTTGAGGTATAAAAGGTTCATGGTTCAAATCTGGGACATTAGAATTTCTATCAGACATAATATCATTCTGAATGAACAACAACTGAATCTATGAGGAATGCGAAATCTTTTTGCTGGAGTAAACCAATGGTAAAATTGGTTATATTTAAACAACAACCCGAAGGCTTCAAATCTCTTCAAGATCTCGTTTGTCCACAATGTCAAGCGGATTTGATTTTCCGCCGAACCGATAATATTAGACCTCAAAGCTTTTACAGCTTTTATCATACATAGATGGTTTCCAATGTTATTTCCGCCGTATATAAACAAGTTCTTCCTAATAACGCCGAATGAGGGGGAGAAAATTTTAGATGAAAATATTATCATACTCTCTCTAATGCATTATTTAGTTGGAGATCGTGTTTGAATTCTTAACTTGTTATATATACTGAAATTATATTTGCTTATTACTTGAAACACTAATGCATATTATCAGGGGGAGTTTAAGTATTACTGCAGGTATCAGATTTCTATTAAGTTTGTCAACCAGATATTATTTTTCATCTTCAAATCACTCAGAGATTATTGCAATTCATGAAACAAGTCGAGAGTATATTTGGCTGAGATCAATGACTCAACATATCCAAGAAAAGTGTGGTATTTTGATAGCTCAACAATTTTATACGAAGATAATGCTGCTTGTATCACTCAAATCAAAGGAGAATATATCAAAGATACGATCAATTGATAATCTGGCAGATTTATTCACGAAGACATCACCAACTGCGACATTCAAGAAAATTGTGCAGAATATTAAAATGTGAAGACTCAAAATCTATCGTCATGCACTTTCCAGGGGGAGTAAAAGTCCTGAAGACTTGTGTTGATTGTACTCTTTTTCCTTCGCTAAGGTTTTATCCCATTGGGTTTTCCTTTGCAAGGTTTTAATGAGGCAATCTTAAAAGCACTTGTGGATACATAAGAAGACTGTACTCTTTTTCCTTCGCCATTGGTTTTTCTTCCCACTGGGTTTTTCCTTGGCAAGGTTTTAACGAGGCAGATTGTTTATGGGTGGTCATTCAAGGGGGAGTGTTATGAATTCTGTAAGTGGAGGGACGGCAGCCGCCCCCTGTCCCACCACTAAAATTATGTGAATGACCCCACTACTATTATTTTAAAATCTGCATAGTAACTTGCATAGTAACTTCAACGCCTATAAATATGGGCTTCAGTTGTAATGAAATTCATAAGAAAATAGAGAGAGAAAGAAAGTTTCAGAGAATTTCTTTTATATTTCTCTTGCAATAGTAGTAGTTTTCTTTTTAGTTTTATAACAGATTTTTATTTGTAGTTTTAATTTTAACCTATTAAGTAACTTAATCACTAGACGTCTAGACACTAATCATCATGACAGGCTACAAGCCTACAACAAATGCATATAATATAAATTAATCAATGGGGCCACATGCCATCCATCCATAAATTTATAAATCGATTTTTAACCTTTAACTTAATCACTAATCAGAAATCATCATGACAGCATTATGCATATAAATTTATAATATATAATCAAATCAACGTCAACGTATCCCTAAATATAAATTGACTTTTAAAGTTTATTTTAGTCTTTTTTTGGCTCTTCCCAAGCAGGCAAGTATCGCGATTTAGCCCTGCTTAAATTTGGAGATGAGATAAGTTGAGATGAGTTTGGTTTATTTTTTAATATTATTATTATTTTGGAATTTGAAAAATGTGTGTTGGAATTTGAAAAAGGTATATTCGGATTTGAAAAAGGTGTATAGAAATTTGTGTTTTGTATAAAAAATTATAAAAATATAATAATGAAATGGAAGTGAGTTGAGTTCAAGCTCAACCCACTTCCCAATCCAAGCAGCCCATAGACTCAATCTTGATCACTCATTTTTCATTTGCTCAATTATTCTAGAGATTTTAGTCCTGTTTGAATTTAAAGACAAGGCGAAACGAATTAAATTGAATTTATTTTTTAATATTATTATTATTTTAAAATTCAAAAAAATTAACTTAAAAATTTTAAAAAAACTATATTAGGATTTGAAAAAATTGTATGAGGATTTGTATTTTATATAAAAATATGAAAAAATATAATAATGAGTTTGAGAAAGTTGAAACGAGTTCGTCGCATCTTTGAATACAAACGGGAGCCTTTGTAGATTGAGAAAAATTTTACTTGTTGGATATTGGAAGCCAAGGGGCGATAGGAGAAATCAAGCGATGGACTTTGAGTCTTTGTAGCTCCGAGACAAAACGACGAGCAATATGTGAAACACGATAACTCTATGAGAAGTTCCAAGCAATGGGCGAATGCGAATCGCGATAAGTGATGTAAGTCCTTTTGGAGTACTAATTTTCAGACAAGTCCTTTAGGTTTTATTTAGGATTTTGGGGTATTTTGGATGGAGTGTGACTTTCAAATTCCGAGTCTTAATTTGTAAAAATTTTCTTTTTATTTTTAGTAATAATTTCTTAAAATAATGACGGTACATGGGCTCACAGCACATTATTATCTGAATATGGCGACCCTAACGCAGTAATTGCAGAACTTAGATTGCGAAAATCAGGGACTATTAGTCTATTATCTTAACAAATTTTTAAGAGAACCGATAGGTAGTAACTAATAATCTCACACTTAAAGTAGAAATTTGTATCATCTGGGGGAATAGTTTCAATTTTAGGGGGGCTAAGTTAGGAAATTTTTTGCAGATTGGAGAAAATTAGATTAGTTTCGCCCCTGGACTTGAATATATTTCAGACTATATAACAAGGCTAAATCCTTAGCTGCTACTTTATGAGTTGCCGACCATTCCCTCAGTGATTTTGAATCCACAGTTTACCTTCTTGCAGGTTTGGGCTCTGCGTATGAGTCACTTGTTACCTCCCTCACAACACACCCAGACCCACTTACTCGTCACCAACTTTATAGTTACCTTCTAAATCACGAGTCTTGCATTTCCATCAGTGATTTTGAATCCACAATTTACCTTCTTGCAAGTTTGGGCTCTGCGCATGAGTCACTTGTTACCTCCCTCACAACACACCCAGACCCACTCACTCGTCACCAACTTTACAGTTACCTTCTAAAACACGAGTCCTGCATTTCACATCAAACACAATCTCTTGTCTCTCATACTTCTCTAACTGTGCATGCTACTACAACTCGGTTTCCTACTCACTCTCCTTCTTCTCGTGGATGTTTGCCTTTTCCTTTTCGTGGAGAAAGGCGTGGTCGTTCTCTAGGTCACCATTTTAACTCTGGCCCTCATCCATCTTCTCCATCCTCAAATAACTTCTCCCCTCATCCAGACTCTAGGCCTCCCTATCAAGTATGTTCTATCATGGGCCACATTGCACTTAAATGCTAGCATCGTTTCGACCAGTTATGCCAGTCTTTTTCCTCATCTTCTTTTACAACTAATTACTCAGCACTCTCCACTCCCCCTTCTTCGCCCACTACTTGCTTCCAAGAGACAACAGCATCTCATCACTTTACCTCAAAATCTAACAACATCAACCTGGAGTCAAAGCCATATTAGGGATTTGAATAAGTAAGCATCAGTGATGACCAGTGCTATCTTTTCCACTAGGCGACTTAGACAATTGCCTAAATTGGTCCCCTGATGGAAGAAGACCCCACAAAGTCTAAAGTAGATTTTTTTTTTTATAAAAAAATATCCAATTAAAAATATTAACTAACTCAATAAGAGAACATCAAAAATATCAAATAGATATTATATATGTCATTATTAATTAAAAGATTAGTTGAAAAGGTAATATAAATCTTAAGGAGTAATTTACTTAGCAAATGAGAGGAATCATTTTTAAATAAAAATCTAATGTAAAAATCAAAATCAAAATAAATTTATTTAATCTTACTTAAAAAAAAAATCAATCAAAACTTTAGACTTAGGCCCTCCCTAATTTATTGAGCCAGCCCTAGTAATGGCTTCATTCTGCCCATTCAGAATCTCAGCTCTACTCAGATGAATTTTTCCTCTAATAATTTTCTTTTAAACAATTTACTTCACGTCCCTAACATTTCTCATAACCTTCTTTTTGTGCATCAATTTTGTAGTGATAATAGTTTTTTCTTTGAATTCATGCTAATCTTTTTCTTGTGAATGACTCATGTTTTCAAGAGGTTCTACTTCAAGGCCATGTTGAAGATCGCTTGTATGCTTTGTGTTCAGCTGTTATGCCCAGTTCTTCATCACCCAAAGCTTTCTTAGGTGTTCGCACGTTTGCTCAGTTGTGACATTCTAAGTTAGGACACCCATCTCCCCATACAACATCTATAATCCTTCGTCGGTTCAACTTCCCTTGTATACCAGTCCTTCTCTCACTCACTATATAGCTTGTTCGCATGCAAAGACACACGCCCTTCCACATCCAAATTCTCCATCTTGCACCTAACGTCCTTTTCAACTTTTTATAGATGTTTGGGTGCTGCAGCTGAGCTTTCTACTAATGGAGGTCGATATTATCTATTTCTTGTTTATGATGACTTTTCTAAGTTCATTTAGTTATTTCCAATACAAGTAAAATCTAAAGTTCAAGTGTTAATTCTTGCTTTTATTCATTTTGTTGATAATACTTATAATACTAAAATTGTATCCGTTCAAACAGGAAGGGGAATCTTGTCCTCTTAAACCAATTTTTCAGTCACTTGGTATTACATATTGGATTACGTGTCCACACTCGCATCTTCAAAATAGGAGTGTGGAACATAGTAATTGTCATATAATTGAAACGAGTCTCTCACTTTTGTCTCATGCATCGTTTCCTCTCAAATATTGGGCCAGCTAACGCTTTCCAAATTGCCACTTTTTTAATAGATTGCATGCCCACTCCACTTCTTCAAAATAAATCACTATTTGAGATTATAACTTGTTTTTGTATATTTGGGTCAGTGTGTTAGCCCAATCTAAAACCTTTTAATCAATACAAGCTATATTACTATTCTAAGACTTATGTTTTCTTGGGCTATAGCCTAGATCATAAGAGCTATATTTGTTTTCATATCCCTATGGGCTGCACCTACATCTCTAGAAATGTTATTTTTAATGAGTTCATTTTTCCTTTTGCAAGCTAATCCACTCCATTCTCTTTGTCTACTTCTTTTAATTCTCGGCCCAACCCATCAATCCAACCCACAAAATCCTCTTCATCCATTCTGTCTTACACCTTTTTAATACCTCCTAACTCATCTGATCCATCTAGTTCGCATGACCCATCTAGCTCACCTAGCCCACCAATACATTCTCAAGAGTCTAGGCCCACAACTCTTATTCAGCCCACTTAAAACCCTAATTCACTTTTGTCTTCTCCAAAAAGCACTTTTGCCATTTCTTCTTCTTCCTCTGATACTTCCCTTCCTTTGTCCTCTCACTTGATGTCCCTTTACTTGTGTCCACTCACCCAATGCTTACTCGATCTAAGACCAACACCTTTTATCCTCTTCGTCGAAGTGATGAGACCACTTCCTAGTCTTCATCCACTTTGTTGAGCTCTTTCATCAAGTGCTTTATTCCTCCCAACATTGATTCTAATATTGTTCCTGAAGAATCTTCGTCATTCATGAAAGCTTCTAAATACTGTGAATGGCGTTCAACCATGGCCACAAAACGGATGCTTTTCTTCAAAATCAAACATGCGAACTTGTCCCTCCTTTCCTTTTCTTAGAATCTACTTGGGTTCAAATGGATCCTCAAAACCAAACAACATGTTGATGATACTCTTCAGTGTCGCAAGGCATGTCTTGTCTTTCAAGGGTTTCACCAGGGACTTAGTTTGGATTTCCATGAAACCTTCAACCTAGTTGTGGAGTCGGTTACAATCTGTTTGTTACTTTTGCTGGTTGTTTGCTCAAATTGGGCACTGCATCAACTGGACATACAAAATGACTTCTTGCATAGGGATCTTGAAGAATTTGTCTACATGAAGCAACTTCCCGACTTTGTGAATCCTAACTTCTCGACACATGTCTATAAGTTAAAACGTTCCATTTATGGTTTGAAACAGGCTCCTAGCACCTAGTTTGCTAAGCTTAGTGATCATCTGATTAATTTAGGGTTTAAGTGTTCATATTTTCATTTCTCCTTGTTCATCATGCATACCGCTTCTCATTGTTTATATATTTTGGTGTATGTTGATGATATTTTAGTTATTGGGTTTGATTCTAGATTGATTACTGAGTTTATCAATGCTAAAGTCCTACTTTCCAGGCAAAGATCTTGGTATCCTTAGATATTTCTTAGGGATTGAAGTCCAACAAAATTCTTCAGATCTTTTCTTATCGTAGTGTAAATATATTTCTAATCTTTTCATTCACTCAAATATGTACAATTCCAAAGTTGTCTCCACTCCCATGGCCACCACAAATATACTAACTACATTTGATGGTAATACACTTGAGAATTCTCATTGGTATTGAAGTGTAGTGGTAGTCTTCAATACCTAGCATTTACCAGGTTTGATATCCTATGCTGTCAATCGTGTTTGTCAGTATATGCACTGTCCTAGAATTCCTCCTTGGCAGGCTGTTAAGCTCATTTTACGCTATCTCAATCATATTCGAAATTTTGAATTGTGTTATCCTATTTTTTCATTTATGATTGCTTCATTTTATGATGCTAATTGGGCCGAGTGCCCTGATGATGATCGCTCCATAGGTGGTTTTTGTATTTACTTTCGTAAACATCTTATTTTCTTGGTGATCTAAGAAACAACCTACAATTATTCGATTTTCAACTAAAACTGACTACAAATCTGTTGCTAACACTACTTGTAAGGTTATTTGGTTGCAGTCTTTGAAAGTGAACTTAGCATTTATCTTCCAACTCCACCAACTCTTTAGTGTGATAAAATTGACGCCACGCATCTTTCAATTAATCTAGTAGTGCCTTTGAGGACCAAGCACATGGAATTAGACTATCACTTTGTGCATGAAAGGGTAGCAGCCAAGTCTCTACAAGTATCCTTCATTTTCAGCAAAGATCACATTGTCGATATCATGAACAAGAGAAAATGTCTAGACCGGGACAATCCATTTATCTCTAAATAGTAGACACCAATAAAATAATGCTAGGTAGAGAACACATGTAACCTTTGATGCGTTGTGTTTCAGATGATAGCCCCATTTTTGTTATTCTTTTTCTCTCTCTTCCTCTCTCCCTCTCTTTTTCCTTCGAAGAAAGTTCATTCGAGACTTGAAGCCTTTGAGATTCATGCTAAGCCACCGATCCTTCGAGATTCAGGCCACCGACACGATAGAGATTCAGGCCATTGACGCGACATGGTTTTCAAACTAACCCTCCTCAATCGAAGCCTCCACCGAACTCCTTCCTGTAAAACCTAACCCTCCCTCCCTCTTTCCATTCCTTCACAAAAACAAACCCGAAACCCTTAACCCTTAACCCTCCATCTCTCTTTCCATTAAGTTAAAAGCTCATGTGTTTCACTTTCATGCAGATGATTGCAGCTTGGCCGATATTAATCCAATTGGGAGTATTAGTAAGCAGGATCTTCGGGCATTTTTGCGATGGGCTACCACCCATCTTGATTACTCATCCTTGGGAGATATTGAATTAGCTCCATTGATTGCCAAAATGGAGCCTATATGTTCTGACTACAGTTAGGTAGTGGGTTTTCTTTCATCTGCATACCTCTGTTTCTTGGTAAACAGAGTTGCATGATAGGAATAACCATAAAACATTCCGTGTTCCATCATAGTGTAACTGTCAGGATGCGTCCATCTTATAATTAGTTTTCTAGATTGCTTATATTTGGATTAAAACATCCATTCTCCAATATGCCAATATTATGGACTGTCAACTTTGTTGTAGCACAATCTTTGTAGGTTTTGTTAATAATATTGTTATTATCATCAATACTCTTTGTATCATCACCTAGTTGATAGTATGCTTTTGAGTGTACTACTTTTAACGTATGCAAATTTTCACTCATATCCTTGCTATGAGTTGTGTCCATTCTATGTTTTGCTTGGAAGCCTAATTGTTTGTTATGTAAAATAGCTGGATGAAGTGGACATGGGAATGACATATAAGGAACTCTCAATCTATGTTCAATGTCTTTTTATGTCTTGTTGTTCTTGCTTGCTTCAGAATCAAGAAGTACTCTTTCTGGATTGCCTCTTATTTAAGATCTATCTTTAATCAGATATTTATGGTGATTTGTAGGGAAAGCAAAAATTATTAAACTCCATCCTATCTGCAATATCAAAAGAATGGATTCTCACTAAATAATAATCGTAATATATAAAAATAATGGAGCAATATAAGTTAAGCGTCTTAAAAATTGTTGCAGGGGCAGGGGCATGTTACCTAGATGATGAGACCTTGGCTTCATAGTGCATTTTTTTTTAGACTGCCTCTTATTAGCTCAAAGAAAAGAACAACAAGATCTGAAGAACGGCAACGGTTGAAAAAGCGTAACTTAAAGTTATTGAAAAGAAGTACAAGAGAACATTAAAAGTGTTATATTGTCATGGTTTTGTATTGTTGTGATTTGTGTTGTAATTATTTTATATCCGACCAATAATCATGTATGTCAGCTAATGATAAGTTCTTATAGTTATTAGGCTGTTTGTAGTTAAATCTTGAAGTTATCGAAAGTAATTCTTTTGGAATGTATCAAGACTATTTTGGAATGTGATGAAAGATTTCTTGTACATTCCTCTTTTGAACTAGTTTTGCACATATTTGGATTCGTTTTGATTGAGGAATTGAATATACTTGAATCAGTTTTGCACAGATTTAATATTCATTCAATTACTTGTACATTGTCAATTGTTTTGCTAATAGTCAGAGTGACTTCTTTGACAGTGAAATATACTACCGAGTGAAATATACTACTTAATTTGGTAGCTTGATGAATTCATATATTTTTCACATTAAATAGGCAGCCTTGATGCCTAAATTCACCAAAAGTATATATTTTTTTCACATCACCATTCGATAAATGTCCCTATGCAGAGATTTGATATATGCATTGGCACAAAACTACTTTAATTTTCAAAAAGTCAATGACCATTTACATGGGTCCAAATGTGATACATTGTCACTATAAATGTTGAAAATATTGTAAAAACAATCTAGATCTTCAACAGCTCCAAACTTGCCTTCAAATCCACTCTAACAAGCCTTTATCTCTATTCTCACCAACTGCAATATAATAAAAAGAATCAGATAAGTCTATAGTCTTTAGAAAAAAGCAAATAAAAATAATAATAACGGTAAAAAATAATGGAAGACTGTTGCTTTGGATTGCAAGAGGCAGTCATGCATCACTTTAATGACTCAAAATCCTGTTATATTTCTGAACATTTAAAGCCAATTTGAACATGACCACCACAAACAATTGAATTCTCAAAAGTTCTTACAAATTTCTAAACACACTACAAGTTTCTCAACCTAACATAAAACAATGCAATCAATAAAAAAATATATCTATATACATATCAAAATAATTTTCTTTTAGTACATTTTCATAGAGTAAGAGGACATCAAAGTTAGAATTCTTTGATATATAATTGGGATAACTTGGAATCTGTTACCTATTGATCTCTCATATTTCTAATCATTGTTAGAGTGAGATTTTTGTTTAAACTCGTAGTTGGAAGTTCCCAAAATTTGGTTCTTCGGGTTTTCATTGAGGAAAGGCAAAAGATTTGAGCCCAGGTTGACTAGGGAGGGAAACAAAGATCAATAAACACCATCCAAAGAAAAAAGACTAGAAATCCAAACAAGCAAGCCCACTCTGCAAGCATCGAAAATACAACTCTAAAGAAAACAAAAAGATAAAAAATATGCAATTACCTCTATGTTGCTGGGTCTCATCGGTGAAGCCGCGTGCGACGATTGGAGTTTCTTCCCATCAAATGGAAGGAAGGGAGGGAAGGGTTTATGTGCAGGGGTAGGGGACGAAATCGGATTTTTTGGAAGGACTAATTTTTGTCTACTGTTCTTATGTATGCATGCGCATAGAGGATTTTTGTGAAATACTGATGTGTTTATTCCTTATTGGTGTCCATTTATCTACAGCTAACAGATTGCCCTGCCCAAAGCGTTTCTCCATGAACAAACCTTTTCATCTGCTAGGTTTTTACAGCCTCGATCCATCTTCACAATATTGCTAGTGATGCTTGGATCACAAGGGGATGTTAAGACAATTGTATTATCTGCCAAAAATCAAAACAAATCACAATATTAGAGAATATTCAAGAAAATTCCAAATGTAACAGAAATGAAGATGTGGCACTAGTGTGAGAGTCTTTTGTGATTTGAGCTCTATATATAGATTTTGATTCACTAAAAAATGTATTAAAGGGTAGTTGTAACAACTCGACCAAAATATTCTTGGGAATTAAATGCGAATATTTTATTTTTCGATTTCTTATACTATTGTATAATTATTTTCATGTTATTATTAGTCTTATCAAATTCTATGATATTAATAAGTTGTGTATATTTTAAATATATAGTTAATGTTTAAATTATTTTAATGAGATTCTCAACAGTCTTTCGCAGCACCAATGACGCACTGAAGAATCGCCGCATGTCCTCCCCTCAGCCGCGTCACCCATCATGCCGGAAGACCACAAAACAAAGTCCAAATGCGTGAACTCGTTTCTAGCGTAGCACCGTTTCTTTCTTTCCAAGTTGTTGTTGCCGCCATTGGACGTAAATTCATTGTCGTTACCACTGCTTTGCCACCACATGCACCACCCTCAGCCTAGCTCAGTAGCATTGTGCTTTCCTTCACGATGCCTTTGCCATGTCTTCCTTCACAATGCTTTTGTTCTATATGGGTAGGACTCTACCGCCAACCTTCTTTTCTCATCTGTGCATGATGGTTTAAAGTAAAATTGGTATTTATACATCTGCAGCCCTAATAGTCATATGTAAGGAACCCTACCACAGATTATGAGAAATAGCAATGGAGCTATATGCGAGAATGAAGGAGATGAGAACTGTAATAGTAATGCAATAGATGAATAATGAAACTGTTAATATGAGATAAATGGTCAACAATAAACTTAGATAAATGGCTACATCTTGAGAAATTCAAGGCTTCCTATTCCTCTAAAATCAACCAACAGAACAGTTCAGTAGTTTTCTCGATAACCAAACACTACCCCCATCCCTTTTACATATACTACCAGCCGCTACTAAGGAAATATGAAGGCCATGGGTTAGATCAACACTAAGAAACTTAGTAAAATAAATATAACCATCAAGTTGGAGGCCCAACAAGCATGGCCCACTTAATGGGATTCCTAGCATCATAAGGTATAGAATCTAGATTTATTTACTTTTATGCCACTCAATTAGAAAGCTATAGCATATGTTTATTACTCTTCACGTGGGCTCATTTCTTTTCACATTCTCATTCTCATTGGGCTTTAAGTATTTTTGGACTCAAAGATTTATAATCATTTTAAGTGGGCTGGGCTATTTGATGTATAGACTTTTTTTTTTTATATATATATATGGACTTACATTTTATGTTTTAACAATTAAGTTAGGCTACATTTTAAACTAAATATATTAGCTTAGGAATTTTACTATGTTATTAAGTATTAAATTAAGATTGAGTTATACTAATAGCATGCAATAAATTTTATATTCAATACTATTAAGTTATCTTTATGAATCAGGTGTTTCCACCAATTGTGTTCTTTTTATATATACTTAAATACAAGCGTGCGCACACACACACACACACACATATATATTAATATTGAAAGATTAGTTATTATATTAATAATAAATAGTATGCATTCATCTTGATTTGAAACACTTTTAAGATCAATGTCTATCATATGAAGATAATTTTATTGTTTATAATAATAGGTTCTGATATTTATGCTATTAAAGTGTTACTTGAAAAATAAAGTAATATATTAAAGAATATTCAAATGATATTAGTATTTATTAAGTTTCTTGTAAAAAGTAAATAATTATGTTAAGTATAAGAGTGCTAACCTCTTTTAAGAATCTAAGTTTTCACAACTCATTTTAAAATGCACTTTTGCTTATGCGACCAAATCTTTGGTGTAGTTTCTTGATGTATTTTGTGAGATTCAGGTTCAATTTTATATTGTATCCTATACAAAGTAGTCTAAGTGTGTTTGGTTTCTAAAATGATGGTTATTTGTTAACGATTAAAGGAATATTATAGGAAGACTACTACAAAGTATGAAGCATGTAGTGTCTAAGTCGAAGGTCTTTAAGTTTGGCGAGATGGCCAAACAATGCTTATTACAAAGAAGGGAAGAAGGATTGTCAAAACTCTGAGGTTGAGCTTACACACTTCGAGATGGCTCTCAAAAGCTTTTGAGGATGGTAATAAGGCTGGGGGGAAAGGCGTTCTACTTTGTGCAGAAAGATGGAAGCAAAGGTTACACCTTTCAAAGGTGTTTTAATCTTCGTGGCCCATTTATGAGCCTGATGGAGTTTTATGGGGAGGTCGCCGGAACTCCATTCTAATACCTACCAATAGGAATGGCTCAGGATGGGTGAGGCTCGCGACGGTGTTGATGGAGGTTGGAAGGGTGGTACTGCCGAAAATTGTGGTTGTGTCAAGAAATCGGAGATACAGGGATGTTGTAGAGCACCCTCGAGACATGCAAAGTGTAGAGAGGATGATCTCCTTTTCGGCAGGTGCTCAGGTAGGAGAAGGTGGTGGCACTGCTGTTGGGTTGAAAAAGGTTTTCTGAAGGAATTGGTTGATATGCAACGAAAGCTGGAAGAATTGACTTTTAATGTTTCAGGAATGATACGGTGCATTGAGGAATGGGTTGAACGTGATGTGGGTTTGGGCTCGGATTGTGGCCCACGAGTGGATTTAAATGTTGCATTGGATGAAGTGCTTTTCAAGCCCAACCCAACATGTATCCTTATTTCACAGCTCCAAGAGTTTCTGGTGGGTCGTATCAAGCCCATAGAAGTGGGCAGCATAAAGGCAAGGGAATTGTGGCCCATAGCAGCGGGCAACTTCAGGGGTTTTTAGAGGGAAACTTAACATGGAGAATGTTATCGGACCAAGACCCATCATCAAGCGGGCTTGTGCAGACTTCGTCGGCGAAGCCTCAGGTCGACGCGCCGACCGGCACAACTTCGTCGAGAGAATTGTTGGCGCCTATAGGGTCTTCAAAGCTAGGATCCATTGATATGAGGGATTCTGCCCTCGCGTGCGTTGCTGTTGCCGGTGAAAGCTCAGTGGCTCATGCACAGAACAAGTCATCAGCTTTTTCGACGTTGATCCTGGTGCTGAGTACTCCGGTAAGCAGTCTTCGAGCAAAAGGGACTCCCATCGATCCTTGTGATATCGTTGTGGCAGAGGATGCCAATTGTTGGCAGCTCTCAATGCAGAATAGATTCGGAGTTCTAGGGGATATCAATGGTAACCCATAGTGTGATAAAGAGCTTCTCTATATGTCTAGGCGACTGGAAGATGAAAAAGTTGTTGGTAGTCAGAGAGGAAGAGATTTTATAGAGAACGGAGGTTCACAGATTATTACTAGTGAAGGGGAGTGCTATGAGGAAGGAAATGTGGAACCTTTATGCATGCTACATTCTACACCTAACCCAGATTGGTTATTTAAGAAGGTGGAAGAGTTTCAAGCTTTGTTTGGGATGTCTAGTATAGGTTTTGAAGAACAATTCAGGACACTTATTGTGGCTATGGAATACTATAGAATGAACTCTGCCCCCAAGAGAGATAGGGAGCGTAAACGGCTTCAATGCTCTATAAATTATGATGGCAAGGTGGGTAGTGTGGGAAGAGATATAATAAAAGGAATGGCACTTGCCTTTGTTAATGAAACGTAAAATTCTCTCTTGGAATGTGTAGGGGCTTAATGACTGTAATAAGTGCCTACGCATAAAATCCTTATTGTAGATGTGAAAAGTGGATGTGGATTGTTTTCAAAAAATGAAATTACGAGTCCTTGATAGAAGAGTTTTTTGTAGTTTGTGGAGATGCCCTTATGTGGGCTGGTCTTACTTGGCTTCGATAGGAGCTTCAGGTGGTATTCTTGTAATGTGGGACAAAAGAGTGGTAGACATGATAGAGGAGTGTGTTGGGACTTGCTCGGTTGTTACTCGTTTTGGAAATGTTGTGGATGGGTGGGAATGGGCTTTCATTGGTATTTATGGGCCTAACTTGGATAGAGAGATGAGGAGGCTATGGGAGGTACCATGGTGTACAGGTGGAGATTTCAACATCACTCGTTTTCCCAGCGAGTGATCGGGACATCATCGTATTTTTGGGGCTATGGAGGAGTTCAAAGAGTTCTTGTTCGATTCGAATCTCATGGATCTCGCTCTAATCGGAGGGGAGTACACATGGTCTAGTAATAAGAGGTGGTTGAGATTGGACATGTTTCTTGTCTCTCATTCCTATGAAGCACACTACTTGAAGCTGTATCAAAAAAGGTTAGTGCACTTATACTCGGATCATTTTTCCATATTGCTAGATTGTGGTGGTATTCATAAGGGTCACAGATACTTCAAATTTGCGAACATGTGGTTAGCAGCCGAGGGCTTTGTTGAGAAGGTTGATGAGTGGTGGTCCTCGTATCAGTTTACAAGCACTTCGAATTTTATTCTTGCGTGCAAGCTTAAGGCCTTGAAGACGAATCTTAAGAAGTGGAATATGGAAGCATTTGGTTGCATTGATAATCAAAATAATACCTTAATGAGAGAACTCCAAGAGTTGGAAGGGCAGGTGTTGATGGGAGAACCATCTGCAGAGATACTGGGGAGGAAGAACGTCGTGGTTACTGATTTGGAAAGGGTTTTATTGATGGAGGAGACCTTTTGGTGTCAAAAATCTAGAGCCTTGTGGTTAAAAGAAGGAGATACGTATACCAAGTTTTTCCATAAAGTGGCTAACTCACACGGGTAAAACAATGCCATTGAGACACTTACGTTAGGTAACTAAGTCCTGTTTTCTCCTTTTGATTTAGAAAGTCATATTGTGAACTTTTATGAGAACCCATTCATGGAGGTGACCTATTGGAGGCCAAAGATCGATGGTTTGTCTTTTGAGTCTATTGAAGCTCAGACTGCAACTTGGTTGAAAAAACCTTTCGAAGAAGATGGGGTTCATAAAGTCATTAGCAGTGTGGCTAAAGACAAAGCACCAAAGCCAGATGGTTTTACCATGAGATTCTTCTAGCACTGTTGGGAGGTGGTGAAAACTAATTTTATGCAGGTATTTAGGGAGTTCCATACCTTCATAAAGTTTAAAAAAAGCCTCAATGCGACATTTTTGGCACTCATGCCGAAGAAATAGGGTGCAACGGAGATAAAGTCGTATAAGCCTGGTAAGCGGGGTGTATAAGATTATTTCAAAAGTACTTGCTAACCGGTTAAGCTTGGTTATGAGGCAAATCATTTCAAAACCGCAGAATGCCTTTGTTTAGGGGAGATAGATACTTGATTCAGTGCTTATTGCCAATGAATGCTTGGATCATAGGCTAAAGGAGGGTAACCAGGGTATTCTTTGGAAGCTTGATATGGAGAAAGCTTATTATCACATGAATTGAGACTTTCTTTTCTACATGTTTGGGAGATGTGGTTTTGGAGATAGGTGGATCTCATGTATTCGACACTGTGTCAGCACAACCCATCTCTCAGTGTTAATAAATGGTACTACAACAGGTTTCTTCAACGGTTCTCGTAGGTTGTGACAAGGAGACCCACTATCACCTTTCCTTTTTATCATTGTGATGGAAGCGCTTGGACGAATGTTGGAGATAGTTGTGGAAATTGGCCTCCTAGCTGGATTCTCAATGGGTAACGGGGTGAATGGTTCCATTGTGATCTCACATATTTTATTTGCAGATGATACTCTCCTATTCTGTGAAGTGGATCAAAACCACATCCAAGTTTTGCATGTCATACTAATATGTTTCGAAGTTGCATCGAGACTTAAGATCAATCTTGGCAAATTTGAGATGGTGGTGGTGGGGGTATTGCCTCATATTGATAGCCTTGCAGCTCTTTTGGGATGCACAATGTCTTCTCTGCCTATGAAATATTTGGGACTTCCGTTGGGTGCCACTTTTAAAGCTAAAACAATCTGGGATAAGGTCATTAAGAAAGTAGAGAAGAGGTTGGCGGGGTGGAAATGACTGTATCTATCTAAGGGGGTCGGGTTAGTTTGATCGAGAGCAGTTTATCAAACCTTCTGACTTATTTTCTATCTTTATTCACATTGCCTGTAGGGGTGGCAAATAGAACTGATAAACTTTTTCGAATGTTTTTTTGGGGCGGTTTAGGGGAGGAAACTAAATTTCATCTTGTAAATTGGAATAAAATTTGTTCGCTAATCATTAGTGGAGGTTTGGGGATGCATAATTTGAAGATTTTCAACATACTGGAAAAATGGTTATGGAGATATCATAATGAGGGGGAATCACTATGGAATGAAGTTATTGTTTCTAGGCATGGAGATGCATAGGGATGTTGGTGCACTAATGGGGTAAAGGGGCATGGCATGGGTTTGTGAAAATATATTAAGAGGGTAGGCAATGCTTTGTAAATCATACTCGCTATGAGATTGGTGAGGGTACCAATGTTAGATTCTGGAAATACGTTTGGTGTGGAGTCAGCTCTTTGGAGAGAGCTTTTCTGGCACTTTATAACATTGCAGTGAAAAAGGAGGCTTTAGTGGCGGACATGTTTTCTCTTGATCATGGTGCCCCACAGTGGAACATCCTTTTCATAAGAGATAACCATGATTGGGAGTTGTCACTCATTTCAGATTTTTTTAGCTTGCTACATTCCATAGGTCGCAGGACGGGCACGAGGACAGGCTTCAGTGGCGGTCCAAAGCCAGCAAGAAATTCTTAGTAAAGTCCTATTACACAATCCTGGCTTCCCAAGGACATGTAGCTTTTTCATAGAAGAATATTTGACGATTTGGTGCACCCTTCAAAGTGGCTATCTTTGTGTGGACTACTAGCTTTGGGAAAATCCTAACCATAGACAACTTAAGGAAGAGAGGTATTATCATGACGAATTGGTGTTGTTTGTGTAAAGATCATGGTGAATTAGTGGATCATCTATTATTGCATTGTGAAATGACGCGGACTTTATGGAATGCTGTTTTTAGTCGAGTACAGGTTGCCTGGGTTATGCCGGCAAAGGTAGTTGATCTACTTGCTTGCTGGAAGGGAATCAAAGGCAATTCACAGGTGAAAGTTACATGGAAAATGATTCCATTGTGTATTATGTGATGTATTTGGTCGGAAATGAATGAACGTTGTTTTGAAAACAGAGAACAAACAGTGGAGCTCCAGGATTTGTTTTCTACATACTTTTTTACTATGGTTCTCAGCCTTTGTACATTCTAGAAGCAATGTGCATAATTTCTTGTCTTTTAGCTCGAACTCTTAAAATGTAATTAGGTATATTTCTTTGTATATCCCCCGTGTACTTGAGCAATGCATTTTTATATTCCCTTTAATAAAATGCTTATTACTTATAAAAAGAAAAAAGTGCAAATATGTTATTAGTAGATAAATAATTTAAAACATAAATATTCATTGATCCGAGATAAATAGAATATTTATTTAACTTTACAGTATGAACTTATTCCAGTGGATTATTAAGATACGTTCTCGAGATAAATTAGTGATTGTTTAATACTTCGTATAGGTGACGAGTTATGAAGTGAGATTCAGAAAGCAGCGTAGTGAGGTAAGTAATTTGATCGCAAATTAGGATCATCACAATTTAGTTTATATTATTAGAACCAATTCTTTGGCATCTCCTTTTTATGAACCATTCATGTAAGCATGTCACTTAGCACAGTACATGATCATGTCATTTCAGCATCATGTTCAGTTTCAAAAATTTACAGTAGTTACACCAGTATGTATATCATGCTCAAGTGCAAGATAAATCCAAATCAATTAATCAGTTAATCAACTCACCATTTAGATGCATGGTATTAATGCAGTTCAAATCAGGATGGATGTACAAGCCACAGACTCAAGCGTAGTCCACTGTAGTATATCAGAGTACGGCACAGTCAGCTTCCTTTGCTATAACAAAGGAAGTTAGTGCACAATCGTGCACATAGAGTTAAGATTGTTGGCCAATCAACTTAGTTAATTCAATCAAATTAGTTAGATTAGTCAAATCAGTTAAATAGTCTGATTAGTTAAATCAGTCAGACAAGTTAATGCAAATATGTCAATCATACATAGCATAAGCTTATATCGGCATAAACAATCATGTTTTAAGTTCTCAGCATGAAAACATTTATGAAAAGGTTTATTTATTATGTTCATGTTGTGACAGATTTCTTATTGAGTTTTCAACTCATTTTAGTTTATTTCATATTTTTAAACCACTTAGGTTAGGATGATATTAGTGTGAACAAGCGGGCCAGGCTCAGATAGAGCAGTTGAAATGACTGTTAGACATTTATCTTATTTATTAAATAAGAAATCTTTTGCTGAGTTTATTTTATAAAAATTATGTGACACTCCCTAACCTACGGAATGGAGTGTTACAATAGTGGTGCGAAAAGGCACAAATTCAATAAAGAATATTATCCTGTTAAGCATTTTATCGAGCACGTTCTCTACATATTTCTTCTCTTTTGAAACCTGGCCATAATCGGATTGGAATCTGGTTTTAAAAACAAGAAGATTTGCCTAGATAAATCTGAAAATAATCCAAATGGTTACCGAATGTGAATTCGAATATCCAGATTGTAATCGAATATTTGGATTTCTTTTAATCTTTTTTGGATGTAAACCTAGATATGTAAGTTGTAACCGGATATCTAGGTTTATTAATATATATATATATATATATATATAATGACTTCTTAAAACTTTTCAAACCCAAAATGATTTTTCTTTAAAATAGGATCCAATTATGAATAACTGTTTATATAATCAGACCTATAAATGGTTCATACTAGGCCAAACTCAGGTTCATACTAGGCCAAACTCATTTTACCGGCCGGGTGTAATCCGGGCGGATAACCGCACGAAAAGGCACAGATTCAATAAAGAATATTATTCTTTTAAGCATTTTGTCAAGCATGTTCACTGCATATTTCTTTTGTTTTGATACCTGGTCATAATTGGATCTGAATCTGGTTTTAAAAATCAGGCAATTTTCCTGGATAAATCTGAAAATAATCCAGATGATAACCGAAAGTGAGAATATCTACGTTGTAATTAAATATTTGGTTTTTTTTAATCTTTTTTGGTGTAAACCCGGATATTCGAGTTGTAACTGGGTATCTAGGTTTATTAATATATATATATTTAAAGAAGAAAAAGACTTCTTAAAACTTTTTTAAACCCAAACTTATTTAAAAAAAAAAAAAGAATCCGGTTATGGATAAACAACTATATAATCAGATCTATATCCAGTTTATACTAGGCTAGATTCATTTTACAGACTAGGTGCAATCCAGGTGGATGATTTTTTTTTTAAATAGAATCTGGTTACGAATAACCAGTTATATAATCATATCTGTAACCAGTTTATACTAGGCTAGATTCATTTTACTGACCGAGTGCAATCCGAGAGGATAACTGCCCAATTTTTCAAAGAGTTTTTTTTTTTAGGAGGGGGAGGGGGTTGGTCATGTACACCTAGCTCATCTGTTGTCCAATCTATTTTTTTAACTTAGTGTTGAATATGAGTTCTATTCATTTAATATTTAATGGTGTCCTTTTATGCACAATTAAGTATGTAATTACCTTTCTCTTTGATCCTCATGTTGTAAACTTAAAGGACATTAATTCATAATGTTATGAACGTTGTTGGCCAACTGGATGTCTTATAACATTGCTTCATATGATTCCTCTAAGATATATAGACTTATGGGTAGATAATTGACAAGCTATATCAATCTTGTGATTAATTGGGACAAGTTATAATATTATTATACTTGAATATTGTTGGAATGTTAAGTAGAGGGCAGTTCAACAGTCCAACATGTGGTATAAGTAGGGATGTATAATCGGATCCAGATACAAAGCCATAATCAGATTTTGATCTAGTTTCAAAAACCGAGTGATCCGCCTGGATAAACCTGAAAATAATCCAGATGGTAACCATATGTGGATCCAATTATCCGAGTTATAACCAAAAATTTAGTTTTTTTTAAATCTTTTTTAGACATAAACCTGAATATCTTGGGTGGGCAACCTTTGACCCAATTCCATGGGGAGGAAGTGTTGAGCTTTCGGGCCTCAGCCTTACCTCCTATTGGCGAGTGCTCCTATTTGGATACCAAAGTGCGAATTAGCCCTTTTGCCGTCCGCAAGCCACACAAGATAGAGAGAGAAAAAAATTAAGACCAGAGACTTTTAAATTAAGAAAAATTTTAGAGGGAAGCTTCACCCACTTACTTAGAAATGTAATATTGCTCTTTTACCCTATTTTAAAAAGTTCTAGCATATTTCTTTTCTTTTTTCAACTAAACCCTTGGTTTAATAAGATGAACAAACGAAACAAAGTTACAAAGAATGCCTACGGTACCTGAACGTGCAAAGATGCGATAATAAATAGCTTCAACTTTTCTCCTTTCTCTCAAAACCAATCATTTCCCATGTCTCCTGACGTTTTGTTGCACTACTTTCTACTATTACTGCTACTTTTTTTTCTAGTGAAGTTATTTCTTCAATTGCAACTTTAACCCAAGAGAGTCCCATGAAGATCAACATCCTCCTTCTATGCCTCTCCCTCTCAAACCACCTCACCACAAACTTCACCATTGTTGCCCTCCTCACAAACCCACTTCTAAAATCTCTTTTTTTCCAATCTTGTTGGTTCTCTCACTTTCGAGACGAACATGGCCCTTCCGAGCTGATGGGCACAAAAACAATACTCAAACATTCAAGCAAAAGTTCAAAAAATAATAAATCACAAAAAAATTCAGATACAGAATCAAGTGTGATTTCTCTTAGACGTTAACTCAACTTCACAGACCTAGAGTATGAACATAAGAAAGAAAGAATAGGGTTCAATGGGAAGGAAGAGACGATTATCATTGGACAAATTCTGATGAAGATAGTGAGAAAAGAGATGTGTTTATGGGGGAAGGAAGAGAGTGATGTCATACACTAGATCAGAGAGAAGAGAGCGAGGGAAGGGAAGATTTTGATGTGATTATGTGTGTTGGAATAAACAAAAAAAAAATTCTAAGGGGAGGGAAGAGAGAATCGGAATAGGAGATAGGGAGATTTATTATTTTGTTTTATTTTTTAGTTTATTTTTCTCATACTTATCCAGTTGGCACATTAGTGCTTTTCATGCTACTTCACTTCCCTATATAAGGGTGTAAATTTAAACCGAAAAATTGAAAAATCGGCCCAAATCAAATTAGACTGGATTGAAAATTTCGATTTTGGATCAGTCCAATCCGGTACTAGTTTTATAAATCACAAAATCGGATAATATTGGTCCGGTTCCAGTTTCGTCCATTTTAAGATCAGACTGGGCCGATTCTATTTACTTTTTAACTTTTTATTTTGTTTAATATTTTTATATAATATGTCCTATACCATATATAATAATATAAATTATAATTAGATATAAGATAATGTAGTTTTTTTATAGAATAGTTTTTTATTTTATAGTTTTTTTAATGTAGATTTTTTTATTATAACAAATTTTGCTAAAATAAATTTTTTAATGCAATTATATATATATATATGTATAACATATTTTTTACTAAAAATACTTTTTATAATGGATTACAATTTTTTGACTAAAATAGAATTCTCAAACGAGTTTTTTTTATAAATATATTGGTTTTTATAAATTTACATTTTATTAAAATCGAAAAATCGGATCAGAATCGATAAAATCAGTATTACCAGTTTTGGAGGATAATTGAGATATAATCGATTTTAAAAAATATAAAATCGGTGGTACCGGTTCGATTATTAGTTTTGTTCAAAATTAGATCAAACCAGACCGATTAGACCTCTACCGCTATAGCAGCTCTCTTAAATCAATTTTTAAAACAAGAATAATTCTAGGATGAGTCGATTTTAGGAATTCGAGAGGGAGTCGGCTTTAATTTAAAAAAAAAATACTTATTTTCAACCTTGTTTTCATGGATCTAATAAGTTCTATTGGTTTGTTTTTTATACAGAAATTAAAAACAAAATTGAAAATGAGGAAAAAAATTCTTTATTTTCAATCTTGTTTTCAACTTTTTTTTAATCATCTTTTTTTTTTCAACCTTATTTTTATTTTAAAAATTATTTTCTTCATTTTCAACATTATTTTCATGGATCTAATGAATTCTATTAATTTATTTTTAATATAAGAATTAAAAATATGTTAAAAATGAAAAAAAAATTTAAGCTAAACTGACTCCTTCTCAACTCTTTAAAATTTTGACTCTTTTTAGAATTATTCTTAAAACAAAATGGCGGATCAGACATACGAGTGAAATTTTGCGGGCCTAAGGCCCAGCCCGGCACCCCAGCCGCCTACCCTATGTGAGCTGATGAACCGGATGGGGAGCTTGCCCAGCAGCTATAGGAAAATCGTTGTAGCAAATTCAACCGGTCACACTCCAAATTACACGACCAATCATAGCCGTCCATCAATCAAAACCCTAAAAAAATACCTCTCCATATTTCTCTCCTATCGTTCCCACAGGCAACCCAACCCGCCCACATACGCGCAAAAGCCTCTCAAAGTCTCAACAATGGCGGCACCGGTGGAGTCCGTACAGTGTTTCGGACGGAAGAAGACCGCTGTGGCAGTGACCTACTGCAAGCGAGGGCGTGGCCTCATCAAGATCAATGGCTGCCCGATCGAGCTCGTGGAGCCCGAGATCCTCCGGTTCAAGGCCTACGAGCCTATCCTACTCCTCGGACGACACCGCTTTGCCGAGGTAGACATGCGCATCCGTGTCAAGGGTGGAGGCCACACCTCCCAGATCTACGCCATCCGCCAAAGCATCGCCAAGGCCCTCGTCGCCTTCTACCAGAAGTATGTCGACGAGCAGAGCAAGAAGGAGATCAAGGACATCCTCGTCCGCTACGACCGAACCCTTCTCGTCGCTGACCCCAGGCGCTGCGAGCCCAAGAAGTTCGGTGGTCGTGGCGCCAGGGCTAGGTTCCAGAAGTCCTACCGTTGAGACGGTTTTTTCTACTTGGACTAAGTTCTACATGCTTTGCTTTGATACACCAATCTATTTATGTCGTCTTAACTTCTTTTGAAATTTGTACTTTTAGAAAGGCTATGGGTTCAAAGGTCCGGCATGGATTTTGGATTGAAATTTTTACATATTCTGCATACTTTCTAAGAAATTACCAATATTTTGTTACTTTGTGATGAATTAGTTGGTTTGATAAATGTATTGCCAATAATTTAGCGTTTTGTTAGGTTACCATTGTTTGAATTGTTGGGAATGTTTCCATGTCAGGGTTCTGTGGTTCTAGTATTGTTAAGCTCGATTAGCGGTAAAGATGCTCGTGTGAGCTTTGTAGAATTATTTATAGGATCTGTTACTCTGAACCCATAAATAAAGGGTTACATTTGGTAGACTTCGTGGTGTATTTATAAATTGAGTAATGCTAATTCTCAATTTTTGCTCTAACATTACAAGGATGACACGGGATGAGCCTGGATGATGTCAGTCAATTGTCATTGGAACTAATTAGATCCTCTCTGTAAGAAATTAAAGTCCTTGTTTTGGATTCACAATCCAAAAGCATCAAATTGAGGTTCATGTCTTGGTGTAGAGATAGGCTTGCTTGTTTAGGTTTTTATAAAATTAAATTTGTGGTTGGAACTTTAAAGTTCAATCATTTTAGTTGCATGAGTATTTTGTAAGATTGATTTGCTAGTAATGAGACTACTGCCACTGGGGGTTTTAGGGTTTAGATCTCTTTAGATATTTTGTTCATCACTGTGTTTTAAGTTTCTGAAGACAATAATTCTAAGGAATATCAAATTCTGAGCCAGGTGCCTTAATGAGAGAGTGATATTGTTAATTGATCTGTGCATGTTTTGTGAACGAGATCTAACTCAAATTGCATATCCTTACCCCATATTGATATGAATGGATGTTAAGGTTGTGGCTTCAAGATCCATTGCGTGTGTATATCATGTTTTTAACGAAGGATACAATGGGAGAGTAGAGGATGGAGGGAAGAAGGGAGGAGGAGGAGGAGGAGGAGGGAGGGAGGGAGGGAGGGGGGGGGGGGGGGGGGGGGTTGGGGGTTGTGTATAAAGGGAACCAGGTGGTGGTTTGAATATGTGCAAGTTTTGTATATGATTTATGAGGCGCGCGTAAGCCATGTCTGGTATTGTCACCATTATAGTACATGCTTAATAGCTGCCGATTTGTGTCATTTCGTGATGACAACGTTGAGGTTTCTGAATGACAGTGTAAGAAATAAGAATGGTGATCTAAGTCACCTTCTAAGGTAAAAATAGTGAGTATATAGAATATAATATAAATAATTAAATCTATATTTTTCTGTCCGTTAAAGCTAGAAGGAGAAATGGTGTTTTTCCATGATAAGAGAAACATCTTCATTGCTTTTCTAAACTGGATGTTATTGGGTATTTACCGTGTGATTACAATTTACAATTGTACTTGTACTGGATTTTTAAGGTGGATTTCTTTTTTATGATATTAACCTTTATTAAGGTAACAGTCTCGATCCATCATTGGGAAGCCAATCCTGCACACACGACCCAATCAATATCCTTCCCACTCAGGGATTGTTAAGACTGCGGTAATGGCTTCTAAAGCCAATTATTACTAGAAGGCATCTTAATTAAAGGTTACAGTAACTGACACGATCCGTAAATTTAATATGAATACTATACAATCTTGGTAAGTTTCAGTTTGATGTTAACAGGTTTAGGATAACACGGTTGGTCTGTTAAGATAATTTATAAACAGGCCAATAATAGGTCTCTCTGCTTAACATAAAATAACCTCGGTTTAAAATTTATGATAAAATTTTTATCACTGTTAAGTTGTAATATTGATATTATAAAAAAATTAAAAAGAAAAAAGAGTGTTGCACGTGGTGTGTAGAGACGATGAGTAGCAAAGCTCTTCTCAATAAGTTTATGTTTTTACCATTGGGATTGTAATATTAGATTGGTCAAAATAGGTGACATAACATGGTCTGTTATCCAAATGATTTAGATTAGAGATTTGAAAGTTTGACACATTTAGTTTAACGGATTGGGTACGGGATGATGTATATAATAAATATTCATGACTTGATACACATAAACGCAACCCAGAAACATGATTTACCACCCTAATCTTAATTGGTTTAAAATTCTCTTGCCTCAAATGAAGAGGCTATTTTTCTCATATGAAAGTTAATTCGACTACATTCGTTTAGAAGCCTTATATCATTTAATGCTTTGTTTGGATAGTAAGATGAGATGATATAATATGTCAATACTAGTAAAATAGTTTGTGAATAGTAGTAAAATAATTTTAGTTAATATCTTTTATAGGATTTTAAGAAAATAAAGAAAAGTTTAATAGAATTATTATAAAGTTAAAATATTATTATTTTTATTTTGAAACTTAAAAAAGTTGATTTTTCTTTTTTATATATTTTGTTCAAAAGTTTGTAGAAGTTGTAATGATTAGGTAATGATTAATTAAAAGAATTTTAAAATTTGAAATTGAAAAATGTTTATTTTTGTGGTGTTTGGGTATTGAGATGAGATATGATGAAATGAGATGAGATGAAATTGAATGAATTTGGAGGATTTTGCTATCCAAATAAGGCCATAAGACAACATAATATTTCTTTGATGTAATGAAAAAAGATGAGAAATTATAAAGCCATCGAAAAGTTGTACGCATATTTTCTACCCATTTTTTTACTTAATAGTTAAATAAGTGTTTTTATAATTAATTGTATTTTTTATATTTAAAAATATATAAAAGAGTTTAGAAATGATTAGAGAAAATAGAAAAAAGAAAAAGAAAAAAAATAATCTTTATTATTTGTGTTAAGGACGTATTTTACACCACCAATTATACAGATGACTTGCAATAGAAGAGATGGCAACACAATGTGCCTAATGGGACTCGGATGTCTAAGCTAAAGAGAATGGTTAAGTAAATGAATAGATATCAAACATATTACCTTTACGTGTTAGTTATAGTAATATGGAGGTGAAAATTATGACTGATCTCAGAATCTATCTTTGATAACTCTCGAATAAACTAGTAGGATAACCTTCCTGATCAAACGGAGGCGTTATATGTTCATTATATTATCCTCCATGTAGACCCTATAGGCTAAAATTCCTAGCTTGCCGACTAAACCCCATTTTTGGAGCCACTTAAGCCCTCTAACACATTGGCTTATCCCTTTGGAGCTTTAAATATTCCTTTCAGTTATCCTGTTAATTTCCTTTGTGCCTACATATGGAAAATTTATTAATTTATGCTCTCTGCCTCGCTAGTTCGGGATAGATGGACAAGCTTGAGATCATTACCCTTTTTATCCCACTGAGCATTTATGCTAACTAAGGTGTCAATTTATGCTAAGGAAGTGGCCCATGTCATTTGTAATTGTTCTAGCGCTTTTATTTATTCTTTTATTCAAAAACTATAGTGGACAGCGTTGTCACTCTTTTCGCCTTCCCAAGATCTCCCTCATCATTGCATCTTTTTCTCACTTTACTTCTTTAATCTTCTTGCATCATCTCCTCTTATCGTTTCTTTTCCTCTTCTTGTTTCATTCTTTCCTTAACCTTCTATCTTCTCAAGTTCAAGTTTTGAGAAAAACTCTTCACAATTTTCGATTTTATTTCTTCCAATTACAGCAATGACTGGGTGTGGTTTTTTTCATTTTTTTAGCTGAGCTTCTGCCAGCTCTTTGCACCATCCTTTGTAACATTCTAAACCAAACTGCTTCTTATAAGTATATATATATATATATATAAATGTCAAATATGATATTTTTAGGTGTTATTTATAGGATTATGAAGGTGATAATAATGACTAATCCCAAAGTTATCTTAGATAGTCCTCGAATAAATTGGTAGGATGACCTTTCTGATCAAACGAAGGCATTATCTATTCACTATATTATTCTCTACACTTCCTAGGTTGAATCCCTAGACTTGCAGACTAACTCCAATTCTTGAAACCATAGACTTGGGCCCTCCAATACATAGGCTACTCCCTCTAGACTTTGAATTTACCTTTCAAGTCGGTATCGAATTTTCAGTGGGAGCAAGCACCACTCAAAAAGACATTCGCATAAAAAATATAAATTGTTCTTAGAGAATTCTCAATAGAATAGGCAAAAGCTAAAAAAAAAAAAAAAAAAAAACTACATGTAGCTATTATAGAAAGTAGGGATGTTCATCCTAATTTTTAATTTAAGAATTCGAAATTTGAAATTGAAATTTTCTTAAAATTTTTTAAAAAATTTATTAAAATTATTAAAAAGTAAATAAAATTTTAAAACCAAGTCAAATAACCTTGGCCCAAATAAACAGGCCTAACAGAAGAAAGACCAATTACGGTGAAATAGGCAAAGTCCCGCAAATAGGCAAAGTTTGATGGGTACAATAGATAAATCAAATTTTTATTTCATTATTTTCTTTCTTCTTCTCACATTTTCTTAGAAAATTACCATGTTTCTTTCAATCCATTTTTTTTCTCACTTTTACCTATATGCTTTCATATATCTATAGGGAGTCAACCAGAAGTAGAACTACGTTCATGCTTAGGGGGCTATGGCCCCCCAAACTTTTTTGAGAAATTTAATTATTGTATAAAATGTTATCATTTTTTTGATATTTATAAACAATTTTTTTATTTAGCCCCCCAATGCTTAAATTGCCTTCTCCAAATACGAATTGCTCTGAAATTTTTCTTATTTTTTGATTCCTACAAAGTTTAAACTATAAAAATTATCTCAAATATGAGTACGATCTTACAGTGGCACAACTCTTCTTGTATTCCGGCTGCTATGGATCGGTTCTTTGAAAGTTCTTTATAAGAGATCTATCATTCACACCTTTGGAAATACTAACTACCAAAGACCATTGTGAGTTGACTTATGCTATCAAGCATTTTTTTCTTCATTTGACAGAAATAAAAAACTTAAGACACTTTCCAAACAAACATTTAATTTGAATGTTGCTGAATGAAAATTTCTTCTTCCTTTGAGCTATTTCTTCTCCCCAATGTTGTTGAGCTATTTCTTCTTACAAATCACTTCATTAACCTAAGCTATTTGAGCGATTTTCATTTCATGATCAAGAAAGTTGTTTAAAGGCTTGGGCGATTTCTCGATTTCACTTTATTGGCCCAATCATGTTGGTGAACCGTGAACGTCATTAAAACTCGGAAGGCTCGATTCCTTGAAGTCATCGGTGAACGGTAAACGCCTGAACGGGACCTGCTCTACTCTCAACGTTGAAGGCTTGGGAGTTGGGCATTGTCGCAAGCGTTGGTTTTTTGGGCGTTGATGATTTGCTCTCTCGATTCCTTAACTCCTCTCACTCTAGGTTCTATTGTTTTATAATTTTAATTTATATTTAAGCTTTTAATGCCTGGCAGCGAGCTTATCCATCTAGTTCTCTTTGATTTTTAAGTTTTTTATTAATTAATTTATGGTAGCTTGTTCTAGAATCTACTATTTATTATTATTATTTATTATTTATTTTTAGGCTTATATTTAAGGCTTATCTTATTATTATTATTATTATTATTATTATTATTATTATTATTAATTATAGCAGCTTATCTTAATCTAGTTTTATTATTATTATTTTTAGGCTTTATCATTATTAATTTATTATTAAATTGTTACTTTGATAAAGCTTAAGCTTCTAGATAACTTAGACATCAATTCTTAAATTTAAGCATTATTAATCTACTTTCGGTTACTTAAACAATTTAGATTGTTATTCTCATATAATAAATTAAAGGAAATGACCATCTTAAATTATAAAGTCAATTGAGAATATTTGTTAATTGACAAACTATACAAAAAGAATCTATCAATTTTTTATAATTGCTAAATCTACTCTCATTTACTTAGATAGCTTAGATAATTTGCTAGTTTATATTAAAAAGAAATTGTTGAAAATTTCACTTCAAAAATGATAATAGATAAATTTTGTTCCATAACACATTGTCGTCGAACTTAATTTTAAAAAAAAATTAAATTGATCGCTCCCCAAATACCAAATCTTGGTTCCGTTCTGGGAGTCAACTTATTATCTTT
Source organism: Platycarya strobilacea (assembly GCA_036898215.1). Taxonomy (NCBI): domain Eukaryota; kingdom Viridiplantae; phylum Streptophyta; class Magnoliopsida; order Fagales; family Juglandaceae; genus Platycarya; species Platycarya strobilacea. The sequence goes on along the minus strand of CM072545.1, from coordinate 39,238,413 downwards.
CAACTTCTCTTCTTTTGTATTTTTTATGAAGGAGTGACTTGTATTATAAGGAATGATTTTGTTAAGTAACCATGTTACTTTTTCTTTAAAAATATGATAAAATAAAAAAATTAATAATAATAAATTAAATTAATATTGTTTTATTACTATATAATGAATAAATAGATAATGTAATGTGAATGAAATAACTAAAATCATATTTATCTCAAATTATTTTACTATTATATAATAAATAAACAAATAGTCTAATATAATTTTTTTTGAGCAAGTTTAATATATTCGATAAAATTAACATAGTACGAAATACAAGTTCGAATGGGGTGGAGTCTTCTACAATCTATCTTAAAAGCTAACACATAATACAACACTAGAGAAGAAGCTAAGTAAATAACTCTCAAAAAGAGGTAGATATCAGAGCCAAATAAATAGTTCACACCCTTTTCCCGATAACGGAAATGATCGTTAAAAAACAGTTTTAGGCTGCGGCTGAAAGCTACAGTAGTGAAATGTGTGTTGCACCATGTTAGTCTAGGCCGATAGCAAGAAACTATTATGCTCACTTTCACTCGATTTTTGGTTAATGAAAGTAGAAACATAGGTGAGTAGCTAGAAGTCAAACCAGAGCCAAGTCACCAGGCAAAAAGTGTTGTCGGCGGTGGCATGTGAAGGCCACGCGCAATCATGAGAAATGGTCGAGCGGTGGATCTAGAGGATCTAAGGCCTCCAAAAATGGTGGAGGCGCATATGTTCTCAAACTCCACACCAGAACATAGCAGCACCTTTAAGAAGCTCGTAACATAGGTTGCGCGTGCGGCCAACTCGCCGGTTGAAATCGTAGGCTTCTTCCTTGAAAAAAGAGATCGACAGATGGGAACACTAAGCGAGGCGCGCGTGTTTGTCGGAGGTAGCCATAAGACAATGGATTGGCTATGGAAATCAACGCTGTAGAAAGGGGAAAAAGCAAAACACACTCTAAGGAAAATACAACAAAGAAAAGCGGAAAGGAAAATTGGGAGATGAGAAGGTTGGAATCGAAACTCTGACCTCCTTCCACCCATGGGAAGCATCGGAAGGCTAGGAGGAAAGCCGGATATCGCCAAGCACAAAGAAATATAAGAGAAGAGGGAGAAAGAAAATTTAATATAAAAATTTGATGTGAATAAAATATTTAAAATTAAGTTTATTTCATATTAACTAAAATTGGATTTAGCTTAAGTTATTATAACAAGAGCAATCTTACTTTCTTACTCCTGTTCAGAAAGTTAAAATAATTAAAAAATAGTAAAAAATAGTAAAAAATAATGAATAATAATAAAAAAAATAGGTAAAAAATAATAATAAAATAATAAATAATAATAGAATATTTTAAAAATATTTGGGAAGAGTTCTATAACCAAATGTAGTGACTCTCTTATTATTCCTTCCCTATTCTTAGTATATTTAAATTTTTATTTTTTTAAATATTTTTAAATATTCTTAATTATTAAAAAAAATTTAACAAATATAATTCTATTATTTATAACTAATAAACCAATCATTATTCTTGCTTTCTTTCATTTTTAACAGCTTTTAACTGCAGAGATTTCAATATGCCTGAAAAACTACTGCATTTCTTTCAATTTTTAGGGCGGTTTGATTGGATTTTAAATTTATTATTATATTGTTTACATTTTTTATATAAAATATAATAAATAATTTAATTTTTTTAAATTAAAAAATAATAATATAAAAAAGTAATATTTTATTAAATTTTTAAAACTTATTTCAACTTATCTCTTAATTTAATTTAAACTATTCCTTAACAATTTTTTAGAATACTAGTAATAGATTTGTCAAATATTTTTTTAGAAAAGTATAAATTTGTATCTATATCAAAAAAAATTTATCATATTTAATTAAATGTGAGAAAAAAAAGTTGAGAAAAATATATTTTTGATAGATCATTATTTAAAAATTAAATAAAAATATTTTTATTTTATTCATTTCTTTATATTTGATTAAATATGATAAAAAGTTTTTGATAACATTACTAATGCTCTTTTAAGATTTTCTTATCGGTTACTTCAGGAACCGTAAACATGCAGGTCGCTTTCGATGGAATGTGGAGAGCCCGTCGTATGAAATATAGCCACAAAACCTCTGCAACACAGCAGAGACCTGCTTTTTTGGCGTGTACAAACGAATGATTGCACCCTGCTCTGAGTGGTCATGTGAAGTTTTGAGGTGATTGTCTCTTTCTTTTACTGCTACTATCAAATGCACCACTCCAAGGAGCCACTGGGTTTAGTTTTTGGGTGCTCATACTCTTACAATTTGTTTATTATTAATTTATTATTTTGTTATTTTATTTAAAATATTTTTTTAATATCCTTAAATATTAATAAAAATCTTATTAAATAAAAAATTTTATTAATAATCACTTTCTTAATTATTAAATAAAAATTTTTTTAAAAATTTAAAAAATAATAAAAAAATAGTAGATAAATAATAAACCTATCATTATTCTTAATTTTTCTGAACAATCTTTTAAAAATAATTATACTTTAACACTTTTTTATTATAAATTATTACTAAACTTTCCTTTTCTTTTCTTTTTATTATTTAATTTTATTTTTAAAAAAATTTATTCATCAATAAATCATAACAAAAGTACAACATATAAAAGAACATCTTGCATATCAATGACATTACCATCAATGTTAAGACTACCTTGAAAAGACAATGAGCCAAGTTCTCATTTGGAATCTAAATTTGCGTGAATTTATTTTATTTCATTATTATAATTTTTAAAAATATATATTTTAAAATTTTTATATAAAATAAAATAAAAAATATAATTTTTTTTAAATCCTAACACACTCATAATATTAAAAATTAATATTTTAATAATATTTTATTCAACTTATCCAAACATAATAAATATTAAATTTTCTAGGAACAAAACCTACCACCTTCAAAGGAAAGCAAAACTAACTTAATATCTTCCGGGACCAACCTGAGTGACTTCTACTTCAAGGTTTTGATATCATTGACCATATTAAAAGCATCTCCATCCAGGATAATGATGCTCTTAAAGACCCAAGTTGAGAGCTAGGATGGCTGATTGTAAAGCGCCATAAGCCTCTACAAGTTACGGATCAGGAACTAATCTCTGATAAATTGATAATGGTACCAACACCAACACCAATCTTACAATTCACCTTGTCCACTGCAGAGTCTCAATTGTTTAGCAGTTCAATGGAAGAGGAGTCCATCTTTGCAAGTGAACAGGAATAGCATTTGGTGGATGAGTTGATGAAGAAGGTTGAAATGCCACCTGAATTTTTTCAATATACTAAGCCACTTGATATGGTAAACTTTGGTTGGGGGCCAATAAATTTCTGATTAAAAATCAGACTATTCCTCTTTTTTTTTTTTTTTACTATTTCCAAGCTACCACAGCAAACTCTTTCAAAGACTCTTCACTCAAGACATCAAACATAAGCAGCAAAAAACTCTTTAAAAGAAATATTCAGCAAACCTTGTTTTTGCAATTGGGAAGAACATGAACACCAAACATCTCTTCCAGCTCAACATTCCCACAGAACATGCTCAACAAGTTCTTCAGGTTGGAAACAATTTGGACACCATGGATCAGAAATTATCCTCCTTCTGAATAGACTTTCCTTTGTGGCAAGACCATTGTATAAATTTTTTAGAACATGACTATCTTGTATAATTTTAGAAAAAATTAAATTCAACTAACCAATCGATCGTATAATTTAATTAAAAATATACCCTTAATTAAATTATATGATTGGTTGAATTGATTTTCTTCTACATCACATTATGTAAGAAGATCATGTTTTAAAATCTTTAATTTAGACTTAAATAGGAAAAGGGAAAAAACCCTCAAAGTAAAACATTAATACAGGAATTGTAAGGGTATTATTACCCCCTTTTAAAATCAACAACTCGGCCTTATTTAATTATACAGATGAAATGAGATAAAATTAAAATTAAAAATTGAATAAATATTATCAAAATATAATTTCATTTTGAAATTGAAAAAACTAAATTATTTATTATTTTTATGTGAGACTTTATAAAATTTTTAATAATTATATAAGATGGAATGAAATCATCTACCAAACCAAGCATAACTTATCGTTACATGTAATAGCGGGTGATAATGTAAAACTGAATTTATTTTTTAATTAAATAGAATGATTATATTGATTGATTGTAAAATAAGTAGGAAAAGAATTGTAAATGTTAGAATCTTCAAATTTTATTTTAAGAAGACTCTTAGAAAAATTCTATTTATCATTTCCACACATTACATACTACATTTTTTTTCTTTTATCAAATATTTGGTATATGGATAATGAGTATAGAATTCAATTATTTTAAGGAAAATAAACCAAAAAAAATTTTAAAAATTATTAAAATAAAAAAGTGTGGTGTATAGTATGTGAAGATGATAATTGTAAAATTCAAAATCTTATATAATGCACTATTAATTTACTTTTATCTTATTAGGATAATTTTTTTTATTTTTTTCTTTTAAATAAATTAAAATCCAACAATGACGAAAACTGTTTTATTTTATTTTAGAACGACGAAAAATATAATATTTAGAAAAGTGAGAAGTATTAGCATTTAGTAATTTACAAACATGGGCCGGAACAACGGATCGGCCCATTCTCGCTAAGATAAGAAAAATCAAGACGGCCGAAAAGATCCCAAAATGTCAATGACGCCAAACATGGTTCGACGCCAATTCCTTCGGAGTTCAGACCCATCCTCGACATGTAATTCAAATTTCTCGCCTCCCGAATAACATCTTAGTATTAGTGTTGATACACAAAATAATTTTTTAAAATTAAAAAAAAAAACATAATTTTAATAGATTTATTAAATATTTAAGTCCATAACTCCACACTAAATTTATTATCAAATCTATTAAAATAATAATATAATAATATATTTTTAATAAAAATATATTTAAATATATTTTTAATATTTTATAATTACACTAATTATATAGAGTTATAATAATTATTAATATAATTTGATATTTAAATAATTATTTTTCAATTAAATTTTGAAAAAATATTTTTAATTTCTTATTAAAAAATGAATTTTTTTAAACCAAAATTTTCAACTAAATAAAAAAATAAAAATGAGAAAATGAGAAAAATAAAGTAAGAAAATAAAATATATTAAAATATGTGTTTAGAGTTTAATAGTATTTTTTTGTAACATTTATATAATTTTTAGTGTTAGAAATTTTTCTTCTATTATTTTTTTAAGTATTTTTTTTAATATTCTTAATCATTAAAAAAAATCTAATTTTATTAATATTTACATTCTTGAGTATTAAATAAAATTAAAAATTTTAAAAAAATTAAATAAAAAAAAAAATTATAAATAAGTTATACAAAATAATAATTATATCATTTCTCTTATAAAAAAAGGCACGCCCGGACGCATCTCCCAAAAATAATTTCTTGATAGGCCGAATAATTTCTCTCCCAGTTTCCCTCTACACTTATTGGCTCTTTCACTACTGGATTTGTCTTTGTTTCTGTGAACCATTTGAATCAAAGTTAACCCTCAAGTGCAATCTCTTAAACCGAAAATAGTCGAAACGGAAGGAAAGGTACACTTTTCTCCTTTTATTTTATCTTTCGATTTTTCTCTCATTTTTTTTTTTTTTAATTTCTAGGGTTCCAGTGCGGGATTGAGAATCCCTGCTACCTTTTTAAATCTGTTGGCTTGTTGGTGATAGTGTTTATTCCAATCAATTCCTTTCCTTGGGTTTATATAAGTTTGTCTGGCTGGAATTCGTTTCTTTTTAACCTCATTAAAAGTCGGTCAAGTCTCAGATCTGTCACATTTGAAGGGAGAGATTATTATTTTTCTTTTTAAAGTTTGCGGTGGTCGCTAGTTTCTTTCATGTAAAGTACTGTTAATGGCATTTGTTACCTGAGATCTCTGTCCTATGTTTACGTTCGTTGAGCAATATTTTGTATGCCGTCCTCGTATGCTTTGTTGGTTATCTTTTCCTTGTTATCTTTCCTAATTCATGTTTTGTTTTACATGCTTGATTTGATTTCATGTTTCACTTAACAAACTCCCATTTCTGGGTAACGAGTTACAAGCCATATTCAAAGGGTGTACTTAATTTCTGTGACTAATGCATCTTTGTAGCTATGCCTTTTTCTTTTTTTTAATAGAATCTTCGATTACTTAAGAAAAATTAATGCATCTTTAAAAGGCCGTTTAATGTTGGTCCGCAAGTTTAGACATGAAAACTTGACTATTTATGGATGGTAAATATATATATATGTATATATATATGACTATTTTCTCATAACCACAATAAAATTCTGGGCATCACCCCTCTTCTTGAAAACAGAAAAAAAAAAACCATAAAAGCGGATATACTCTATTAGTGGAGTCCAGTATTAAATACTATGAACAATTCTTCTGGAAAATTAATTTTGTATTAAAATCTTTTCTTCTCACTTCTTTTGTGATTGTCAATGATGTCGCCTTGTTAGCTTCTCAATTCTTTTGAGGACACATAGATGATCCAAAGTATCGTTTATATGACAATTGATTGAAGCTTATGTTATAACAATTGTGGCTTGCGGATTGTGCTTTTGTTTTAGGTTTGAAATATTTCTGTTAGGTATTTTTCATCTGCATCTATGACTGCAAGCATTCTATTGGGTCTAGTATTTTCAATTTTATTCATGCTATATTGCCCTTTACTTTCTTAGGCAATTTATCTTTTCATCAGGCTTTGACATGGTAAGGATAGCTTCAATGAAACCTGTCCCTGTGACGAAATGGTTGCATTGTCAGAACTTCATATGAAACCTAATATTTATTGATGTATATATATATATATTGATATACACTTGAAAATATATCATCCGTATGCTTCATGTGCAAATATGTAATTGTACTTGCAGTCTGCTGTTGTAGGCTTTGTTGCAATGGACGCCACAACATTGAATTCCGAACGTAGGCAATTTTCAATTAAACTATGGCCACCTAGCCTAAACACAAGGCAAATGCTTGTGGAGCGGATGACAAACAATCTTACCACAAAATCCATATTCACACAGAAGTATGGCATTCTGAGCAAGGAAGAGGCTGAGGAGAATGCAAAAAGAATTGAGGATGCAGCTTTTACCACTGCAAACAAAAACTACGATGAGGAGCCAGATGGCGATGGTGGTTCAGCAGTTCAGCTTTATGCCAAGGAATGTAGCAAGCTCCTCCTGGAAGTTCTTAAACAAGGCCCTAGAGGCAAGGCAGACAAGGAAGTGGTAACACCTGAGAATATTAGTGCACCTCATGAAACCTTCTTTGATATATCCAAGGGCCCAAGAGCCTTTATTGAGGCAGAGGAGGCTGAGGAACTTTTGAGGCCACTGAAGGAGCCTGGAAATTCTTATACTAAAATATGCTTCAGCAACAGAAGTTTTGGTCTAGGTGCAGCCCGTGTTGCGGAGCCCATTCTGATTTCCCTTAAGGGTCAGCTTAAAGATGTAGACCTCTCTGATTTCATTGCAGGAAGACCAGAGGCAGAAGCTCTTGAGGTCATGAATATATTCTCAGCTGCACTGGAAGGTAGCATCTTGAAGTCTTTGAACCTTTCGGACAATGCTTTAGGTGAGAAGGGTGTTAGGGCATTTGGAGCACTGCTGAAATCACAGACGTGCTTAGAGGAACTCTATTTAATGAATGATGGCATCTCTGAGGAAGCTGCTCGAGCAGTTTGTGAGTTAATTCCCTCCACAGAGAAATTAAGAGTCCTTCAGTTTCACAACAACATGACAGGAGATGAAGGGGCGCTTGCTATCTCTGAGGTTGTTAAGCATTCTCCTTTGTTGGAGGACTTTCGTTGCTCTTCTACAAGAATATGCTCTGATGGGGGAGTTGCCTTATCAGAAGCACTCGAGACTTGTACCCATTTGAAGAAGCTTGACCTGCGGGACAACATGTTTGGCGTTGAAGGTGGATTAGCTCTTAGTAAATCTCTTTCCAAGCATGCAGATTTATCTGAGGTCTACCTGAGCTACCTGAACTTGGAAGACGAGGGTTCAATTGCTATTGCCAATGTTCTCAAGGAAACAGCTCCATCACTTGAAGTCCTGGAGATGGCAGGAAATGACATAACAGCCGAAGCTGCCCCTGCAATTGCTGCTTGTATTGCTATAAAGCAGCTTCTTACCAAGTTGAACTTGGCTGAGAATGAACTAAAGGATCAAGGTGCCATACAGATCAGTAAAGCATTAGAAGCTCATGCCCAGTTGAAGGAAGTCGATTTGAGTACCAACTTGATAAGGAGGTCTGGGGCTCGGGTTTTAGCTCAGATTTTTTTCCAGAAGCCTGAGTTTAAGTTGCTTAACATCAATGGGAATTTCATCTCTGATGAAGGCATTGACGAGATCGAGGATTTATGCAAGAAATATCCCGGCATGCTTGGCCCCTTGGATGACAATGACCCAGAAGGAGAACAGAATGCTGAAGAATCTGGAGAGGATGAAGGTAATGCTGGTGAACTCGAATCAAAACTGGAGAACCTTGAGGTTGGCCAAGAGAATTAGAGAACTTGTGGAAGGTGTTTTCTCTTGGATTCTGTAAGAGTATCTTTTTAGAAGATTAAAATAATTCTAGGATACATTTTGGATTTAATGTTCTCTTGAACCTAATAGTATGCATGAGCAGACCATGGCGATTTTTTGAGCACAAGGATGTGATAGATGGTATCGGCAGTGTTCCATCTTTATCATTCTGGTCATATTAGCTTTGTATGGTGCCTTTCTTAGGTTAGTCATCTAATGAATAGCATATCTTGTAACGGATGCAGCTCTTAGAGTCGCCTGAGACAGTTCTCTGTTGAGATTAATTATTAACGGTCAAGTGGTTTTTCCTACAATGTTAATTACTTTACTTCTTTCTGACACATCCAATTTTGATTGTGTTACAGATATTACGAGTTACTGAAATCTAAAATGTTTTGAATGCATATAAGAGAAGTAAATTACTGGCTCTGCGCCTTACAAAATTCCAAAGACATTGTTTTCATCGCATGGTCAGATCCTGCGTGAAGACATTTTTTGAATCTTTGATGGGCACAAGAGTCAAAACTCCTAACGGCACGGCAACTACACCATCTTCGCTATTAATATCCCTGTTTTTATCTGCACACTGGCCATCCAATCAGATACCGCTTCTACAAAACCGTAAGAGAACAGAAGATTATAAGCAAAAGGTGCCTACTGCCTGCCATCAGTTGGGGGATAACTTCACGTTGTAGCTGAAATGTGACATGCTACAATACACCATGAATGAATGGAAAGTTGTGGAATGACAATAACTGCACCAGTATAATTATCACCTAAACCTCGCTGCCCCGGAATTCCTGTGAACATCCTTTTCATCCACCTCCCCTTCCATTGGAATTCTGCCCTCTAGAATCAGACGATGAGCTCTGGACAGTATAGCTTGATCTCTTTCTCTTATGGGCATTCCATGTAAGCATGTGCCCATTCCAGTTACTTCCTCCAACACCCTGATATTCATGCTGCTCAGCTTTTGACCCTTCAGACTTGTGTACTTTTGGAGCTGGGGTTTGGGCCAAAGCAGACGTATCTTGGCTTGTTCTTTCACTTGTCATAGGCATGTTCTCATTCCCCAACTCTAACACCTTTTCCTCTGAACCTGGAAAGTTTCTTGTAGATGCACTGCCCTCAGATGCAGGTGGATCGCTTCTTTTTCTTCTAATGGAAAGTCTTGATACGTCTTCTCCATTTTCCACAGCCTTCATCCACTGTAAGTCACTCAGAGTATCAGCATACACCACCTCCTTTCTTCTACGCTTTCCAGGGACACTGCCACTGTCAAACCCTAAGGTCTCATCTTCCTTAATTTCAGGAGCAGAATATGCCCACTCGGGTACTTCATGTTCTTCCATAAGACGAGATCTGTATTTCTCCTTCTGTCTTCTCTCCTCATCCATTTTCTCAAAAAGCCAGAATTCTTCATCAGATCGAGCAGCCAGGCGGTTGATTTCTCTTTCACTTGGCACATCTGTCCCTAGTGAGCTTGTACCTCTACGCATGATCATCTCTAACATCTGCTTGCTGTCCTGAGCTGTACACAAAGGTTTTCATGTTAACAGTAAGTTCAATAAGAAAAGGATCTCATGAGTGGGTGAACATCCATCAATAGTATGCATGCAACAGATCCAACAATTGCGAGCCTTGATAAGACTTAGGCCTTTGAATGATGAAACCATTTCAGCTCATCTCATCTTATTTAATTATTACAATTTTAGTAAATTTCTAAACAAAATACAATAACAATTTAACATTTCAAATCCCAAAATAAAAATAATATTTTAACAATATTTTACTCAACTTTCAACTATCATCTTATTTCAACTCACTATTCAAACCAAGCCTATTAACTCAAAAAAGGAAAAGAAAACAGTTCTACATTGAGTGTTTGTAGCGGGTTCACATGCAGACAGTTTTATTTAACACTACAATTCTCTGTTGATTAAAGAGTGAAGCATGTACATGATATTTCAACCTTATAGGTAAAATTTTCACCAGAATAAGGAAATACTATTCATAGAATGGATGGCAATTTTTGTGGCAGTAATTACCAACCGGTTTCCCACTTATAGTAAAGATGTACTGCCCTAGCTCTCTAAAGCAGATAACAATAATGCTTCCCTCCATTTTTTGTTCTCAAAAACATGAAGACGCTTTAATAGGTGGCCATGATCTACAACGAGAAACTTGCTTCATTTTCTTAAAAACTAAGGGTAGGGTATAGAAAAACAAAGAAATAAGGTATTCCAATTTCATATAGGGACATTTCTTTTTTGGATCTTCCAAAATATTTGGGATGGGGGAAGTAACAATATAATGTGGAATCGAATGAAATTCAATTAAAACAAACCTGTGGAAGTTGTATTGAAAAGTCCTGCCTGGATGACCTTTTCATCAATCCCCATCTTTTGTTTTGCACGCTCTAAGATTGCCTCTTCAACTGATCCAACGGTAATCAGGACAAACACCCTAACTTCCTTTTTCTGTCCTATACGATGAGCCCGATCTTCTGCCTGTTGATCATTTTGAGGGTTCCAGTCAATGTCAAAAAGTATTACCGTATCTGCTGTTTGTAAGTTCAAACCAAGACCACCAGCACGAGTACTCAAGAGAAACATGAAGAAAGGAGAGTCTGGAGCATTGAATTGTTCTACTAGAGCCCCTCTATACTCAGTTTTGGTGTTACCATCCAGCCTGAGATACTTGTAATCATGAAGCTGCAAATAAATTTGCACTATGTCAAGGAGACGAGTCATTTGTGAGAAAAGCAGAACTCTGTGCCCTGCTCTGTGGAGTTTTGGCAGTAAACGATCAAGAAGTTCAAATTTCCCTGATGCTCTGACTATCTCCTCCTTTTGCCACATATCATAACCGGGCGCAACAAAAAGGTATGGGTGGTTACAACATTTTCTGAGCTGCATTGTTAGGTTCTGCAGACCCTTTGATTTCCCTGTACCTGCAATTTGTTTTCTCCTTTAGTGAAGGGGGCAACTTATATGCAGTTTGAAACTTTTATTTCCAGATGAAGAGAAAAACAGATATATGCGCAACATAAGTACAATCCATTGTGACCAAAAGGAAAATAAAATTATTCTGCAGTTCTCTATAAGAAAATCGCAGCAGATAGAAAAACAGTGGGAACAGCCACTGGATTGCAATATTAATCATGGTTTTGCTTCTTGAAACAAGGTTGTAACTTTGTACTTCGGTTTTCCATACATGTTTTTCAGAGCCAAAAGTATTAACAGTGTAGTCAACATTTTGAAAAACCTATACTTGATTCTCAAAGTAGCACAATAGTTTTGATGCCTTTTTTTTTTTTAAGCCAGTACCAGTCATTGGTTCTAATAGGGAAGATCTTGTGACGGGCTATATGGATCTTAAACCTCCAGCATCTTCACTTAAAAAGTGGTTGCTCTCAAATATCAAAACAATATACTTGAACATTTCAAGACAAACCGATTTTAAGAAGATCAGTGGTATGTTTAGTTGGGCGTCAATCATTAGGTCACCTACTTTGAGTTAGGGACACATGGCCAAAACATGTGTCCACTCTTTATTTTTTCTTTCTCCTTAAATCAATTTATTTATTTTTTCAACCCAATCGCTCTTTCAGTTTTGAAAAGTAAAAATACATATACATATATATATATGTATGTATGTATGTATATATACTGCTTTTCTACACATTCATCCCCACACTCTTAACGGAGGATATCTACTAATAATTAGAACTAAAGTTGAAACATCTGCTTATGGTAAAACTTTACCCCTAAAAATGGCAAAACATCCTTAGAAATTAAGATCTTTTAAGGTTCTTTTATTAGGTTTACCCTCAAAATGTATATTACTTTTTTTTTAATTAAAAAACAAGTTTTATTAAAAAAAATAATAAAAAAAGCCCGAGTACACGGAACATATAGAAGAGCATCACCTATGCATGGTAATATAGTGAAACAAGAAATTCATGAAAGTATATGCCGTTAAAATCAATTACAATCGATGAATGGAGTAAAGTATTAAAAGAGAATGTTCTAAGCTCATCCATTAAATGCTCACGATCTTAGAGGCTTCTTTTGTTCATTCAGTCCCCCTCCAAATTATATTTTTGGTTCTGCCCCTGTTGACAGCCCAAGACCACCCAAAAAAGGAACCCTAATTCAACTACTAATAGTGGAAGACGAATAAATAAGTACTTTAAAAAGGCATAAGAAATCGAGTATTTAACACATCATTAGCATTTTGAGAAAATAGGGGGATGGTTATTTAGTCTGTTTTTGTGACACTTAAAAGTAGGATGGAGAATGAGATGCATAAATTGCAGGTTGCGAAGCACTGACCATTGTCTAGCCCAACTCTGCCCACATCTGTAATCTGCTGATAGTATACTTTCTGCCAAGCCGAAGTATCACATTTCAAAATGACCTGGGATTTCCCAGGAAGGTATTTTTCTACCTCATCCTTTTTCCTCCTCAATATGAATGGCCTTATAACCTAAGATTAAGGAATTATATCAAGAAACAAGTAAAAACTCGTAAAATACACAAATTAGGAGACAAGCCTCACTTGATGTAGACGGCGAATGATAAGTAGCTCTTCCTCATCTGTAAGAGAAACATCACCCTTATCTGCAAAGGGTGCATTAAACCACACCTCGAAGTTCTGCACTGAATTGAAAATGTGTGGCAGAAGAAAATTAAGCAGGGCCCATAATTCCTGCAAACTATTCTGTATTGGGGTACCGGTTAACAAAAGCCTCCTTCGAATCTGATAACTGCATCCACGTGTCAGGTAAAGATTCAACAAAAATGTTTTTCATTTTTTGACTTATATATAAAAAAATTAAGAATTAATAAAATTTATCCAAGTTGAAATTGTTACTAAAATTAATAAAAAGGGAATTTGGCACCAAAAGAATCTTCATAGAAAGTACCACTTAAATGAAAAGTTTATTATGCTCAATTAGGGACCTAGGGTAAAACACATTTAGACCCATGTAAAATGCTGTCAAATCTGTGAAGTTCATGATATGATTTCAGGTGGGTTTTCCCTTCAGTAAACCATAAAATTTCATCGATTGCAACAACTTTGAGTTCATATAGATCTAGAGTTTCCAAGTAACAAATTTCAGAAGAAAGATCACTATTAAGGGACACAACCCTAGTTAAATAGAAGTATACAAGAGAAAACACTCAAAAGTAAAAGTTAACATACTAGATTGCAAAAATTTAAAAAGCTTCAGCAAGTTTGAAAAGACAGCGAACAAATAGCTGCTACATGACCATTAGGAACAAAAGCAGGCACCCCTTTCCATCCAAATAATATACATAAAAGGAACTTCCATCCCATTCGGACTCTAGTTCGTTTGCCGAACTGTCCTTGCTCCCATATGCCAAGAGTTCAACTACCTTCTTGACATGGTCAACCTTATGGTAAGATTCTTTTGGTTGCAAAATAGAAGAGTCCACACACGCTTGCAATACCTCAATGAAGAAATAAATGACTTTTACATGTGAAACATCATTCAGTAATGACTTTTCACGCTTTTTCTAACTTATAATTGTAAGATTCTTCCCTAAGTGCTGTCCAAGTGAAAAACACCGGCTCTGTTTTTCCATGTACTTTCAAAGAAAAACTGCCATCTCCAACAACCTAAAAGCCTCATAATGGCTTCTTACATCTAAGCCATGGATTCTTACATCTAACTGCAAGAGTTCAAACTTCTGACCTCACCCTCTTGAAAAAACCCAATAGAATATAGATCTTCAAGAAAGCAAAGCAAGGATTCTAGATTCCAATCTTGCTCTCAAAAACCCATGTTTCCAGTGAAACCACCATCAAATAAATACATATATTCTGCAACTGTTGCATTTATACACCTTGCAATGTGAAATAATAGTTCAGGTATGGTTTTAACAACGATCTAGAAACAAAGATCATACCAAGATCCCATTTTTTCCAGAATCCTGTATCAAACCAAATAAATTTCTTGGAACTCTTCAATATTCTCATATAAACTAACACCTTATGTAACGCCCCAATGGAAGGCCCAAACCACATAGCCAATACTCCAAAAGGACTAGTCAATAATACAATTGGAATCCCATTGGAACCTTATAAAGAGCAAGAACTTCTCCTTCCTAAACAATGTGGGATCTCATACACCACCTATCATTTCTTTTCATATGGGGGTATCACAATCTACCCCCCTTAAATGTCCAACGTCCTCATCGGGCCTGTCCATTATAGGTGGCACAGCTCAAGTCCCACATTTCTGGTTGGGATAGGCTCTGATACCATTTGTAACGCCCCAATGGAAGGCCCAAACCACATGGCCAATACTCCAAAAGGACTAGTCAATAATACAATTGGAACCCCATTGAAACCTTATAAAGAGCAAGAACTTCTCCTTCCCAAATAATGTGGGATCCCATACACCACCTACCATTCCTTTTCATATGGGGTATCACACCTTATATCATATAATTCTTCAGACACCATCTCGCCATGAATATCCAGATCCCCCCCCCCCCCCTCTCTCTCTCTTCCACACAATGCCACAACCATTTACCAAGTAAAAGCTCGAGTTAAGACCAATAGCCTTTAACTTCCAAGCTCATATTTTTAATAGGAGAACAAATGGTCTGGCATACTGACTAATTGGAATTTGAACTCATCTCCAATAGGGCCAATACTACCCCTACAAGAAACTGTAGTCTCTCCAGTTGACTATAACAACACACAAAAGGAAGTAAGATACAGTAAGTTGGGAGGCTAGATAATGTGTTCTTAACTAGCATAAGCCTTTGTCCTTTTGAAAATAAAGTCTTTTCCAGCTTGCCAACCTTCTTTCCATCCTCTCTACTACTTCCTCCCAAATGACCCTTAATTTAAAAGGGGGACCTGCAGGTTACCAGAATATCTCGAACACGTCTACTATATTCTAGTTTTGAATAATCTTAAACTCAAGGGCTTTATTATAAATCCATGCACCATTTCGTTTTACGTATTGAAAGATGATTGAAAACCAGAATGACTGGGTGACCACAAGAGCAGCAAACAGTCATAATAAAAAATGCCAGCTTTTTTTATGGGTTAGAGTTTCACATGCATTTCTCATGACAATCCAGGTTCATAGCACAAGTTGAGTACTTAAACTCTATTTTCTTTTAGGGCTGGTTTGGATATAATCTCATCTCAAAACTCTCAATTTCATTCAAACTAATCATTAAAACTTTTTCAAACTAATCAATACAAACTTTACAAAATTTTCAAACAAAAAATAAAAAACAATTCAACCTTTTCAAATCCCCAAACAAAAATAATATTATAAAACTATGTTCTAACATTCAGTTTTTTCTCTCATTTTTCAAAATCCAAAAAAATACTCGACTCAAACATCTCACTACTATTCATAAATTATCTTACTACGATTCACAAGATTCTCATCTCATCTCACTCCCCAAACAAGCCCTTAGTTTAGATCATGTAAAATTTTTCAGCATCAGAGAAATCATCATTCCCAATAACATACACATTTATTCAATACAATCTGCAGAGAAATTTAGAGAAACTTAATAACCTGCAATTACAACTCATTTCAAACGATAATAAACATCATTACATAAACATGGAAGAAGGTAAACAAAAGATGCTATACTCGAGGTAGGCGAAAGATATAACAATCACCTAAAAAGGCATTGAGAAGCAACTTCTACTTTGGCAAAACATTGTAAAGCATTAAAAGCTATTTTAAAGCTTCTAAGTACAAAGCTGTTAGTCATAATTATGCACACAAAATTTATTCTCCAACTAGCTACACAAATATGGCTGATGTGTGCTCAAAATTCTAGACCAAAATCATATATTTTATGCGGTCTATTAGTAAAGAGCCTATCTCTTTCCTTTATGTTTCTACATATGTAGACGTCAGTCTAAATGCCACTTTTCAGCCTTAAACTCATGAAGCATTGACGGGACTGCGTCTAGTACCTCTACATCAGAGCAGATAATAAAGAAGGAAGTTAAGGAAATATACAGCCATACCACAGGACATGGCATAATTTAACTTAGAAATCAGTGAAATATAATAGAATTAACATAGAATTGCTATCGCCAGTCTTTGGCAAAATGACATCTCTCCCCAAAAGCAATGGGTGGACGCTGAGGTCACTAGTTCAACCCAAAACGAATGCACCAATTATATTTACCTATAAGGGAAAGAAAAATATTTTTTCATGTGCAAGGGAAAGTAAAATAGAATTCACATAAACTATACAAATAAAACTTCGTAAGAAGCAAGGTCAATCATACCCTGAGACAAGAGTACGTGCAAGAACACTCTCATGATTCTTTAACCGATGCCCTTCATCAACAATCATGTAGTACCAGTGAATTTTCTTCAAAAAGGCCTTATCTCTCATGATAAGATCATAGTGTGTGATCAGCACACTAAATTTCCCCTCCCCTAATAACTCTTCCCTCATTGCTTTTCTCTCATCTAGACGCCCATCATAAAGGAAAGCTGCAATACTGTATCATAAAGAAGATTTAAGCATGATTTCACTGTAAATCTTGCACAAAGAACACGTATATGTATGTCGGTTTCAAATAATGCTTCTTGCATACCTAGGAGCCCACATTGAGAATTCATAGCTCCAATTTGGTAATACAGCCTTTGGAGCCACTATCAAGTGAGGCCCAGTCACACCCTTGTACTCCATGAGATATGCTATCAATGAAATGGTTTGTATCGTCTTCCCCAAACCCATCTCATCTGCTAAAATTCCATTTAAGTTGTTATTAAACAAGGAGAGCATCCACTGAAGCCCCTCCAACTGGTATGGTCTTAATTCTCCGCCTTGAAGCATGGATGGCTGCTCAGTTACCTGTAGAACTAAATTCAGTTAGGGCTCATTTAGACACTTGGAATATCTCAAAATATTTGTGAATATTAGTTAAATTGTTTGTGAATGGTAGTGAAATGGTTTGGGTTATGATGTTTTATTGGTTTTGGAAAAGGAGAGCAAAAAAATTGAATAAAAATATTATAAACTTAAAAAAATTGTTTGAATATTATTTTCATATTATTTATTATTTTGAAAATTGAAAATTTTGTATTGTTTTTTGTGTTTTGTTTGGAAGTTTGGAAAAGTTGTAATGATTTTAGAAGAAAAAGTTGAATATTTGAAATTGAAAAGTGTGTTGCGTTTGAGTGGTGTTTGGAAGGAAATATCTGAGAATATCCAGCTGACAACACATGTTCCCAAACTATCTCTTAGGTTCTCAGTTCCCATTATATACAATGTTACAGCATTCTTTTAAAATGTAACTGAGCTCTCTATCATTAACAACCAAAAAGAAAGAGACAAATAAATGGAATTTGAGGTTGTGATCTCTGCAACATAAAGCATTCTCAAATCAGTTGATGTTGCAATCTTTAGACAGTTGGATGCTTTCCCTATAAACACAAACACAAAAAATGGGGAAAGGGAAAGAAAAAGAGATTCGGGCCATATATGTCATGTGGTCTGTCCTTACAACAGCTCCAAGAAGAGTTTGGTTGGCCATCTATGCCGGAATGCCCACCGATCAAATCTACAGAGATTCTAGAACATAATAGAATCTTCTAAACGTATAAATTGACCATACTAGTTTGCTAACATCAGATGTAAGGATTGACCATAGATGTTCCAGTACACATGCCTGGTAGGCTTCCAGTAACTACCAAGAAGACCAAGATAAACCTCAAAAGTTGCACTAGAACTACGATACAGTGTTCTTATAAATTACATGAAAGCCTTTTTCAACATTCACATGGCAACCACTAATTACTTTCAAATCTCATTCCCCACGAATGTCCTCCAGTCTAAGCATTTTATGCACTAGTCTAATACTAAATTGGAATACAGATCACAAAGAGAAAGAAGGGGGGATGGGATCAAACATTATTGGGAAAAGAACAGCTAGCACTGAGTAAGCACTGAGTAATAAGATGCAGATTAAAAGGTTTTATCCTTACCTTTTCCTGAATTGAATGAATGGCTGAGTTATACTGACGCTGGCCTTCAAGTAAATCATTAGTTTCAGCATTCGGATTGGAATCAATGATGTCAATCTCTTCCTCAGGTTCCTGAGGAGTTCCATTCTTTGCAGCATCCAACTCAGGTGAATCAATTTCTGAGTCTTTCAAGTCGTCAATCCCATCTGAATCTTTAGCATCTTTCTGACGTTGAACAGCAGCTCCCAAATTTGCAAGTAGTTTATTTGTTTCTTCTAGAAGCATTGTCAATCGTTCATTCTTGCTCTCTTTTACCATTCTCATGTATGCTTCTTGATCATCAGCCTTTAAAGCTTGGAACCTCAACTTCTCTAACCGTGTAGCACGTTGCCTTTGCCTCCCGTGCCATGACTATTAAAATGCTTATCAGTGGTCCTTCTACCAGAAGCTATAATAGTCACGTTCTACACTTTTTGATAAGTAGCTACATTATGCACTTAAATTTTCCTTATAACCTTGTCTTCAAGTATAATTAATTGCTCAACTAACAATAAATTTCCTCTCTTTCTGTCTCTCTCTCCGAGCATGACAATTATTATCTTCTAAAGAGAGAGAGAGAGAGGGAGGGAGGGAGGGAGAGAGAGAGATTCCTGTAAATTCTGTGAAACTCTTGCATATATAAAACCCATGTTTGGTCTTAGATAACTTAGTTTGTGCTCATAACCTTTTCTTTAAGTATAATAGATTACCACATGGAACAATTGTTTGAATATATTTCTCCCTGAGGTATCTGTAAACATGTTTTGCTGTGATGCCATTCTAGATCAAGGAAAAAAAAAACCCTGGCAACCAAACAGATTTTAAGGTTACATGGAAGATATCTAGGCTCATAATGATTATGAAGTTACTAGAGTAGTTCCTGAAAGTTATGGGAAGTAATGCTTTCTAAGATCATCATGAGCCTGTTTCTTCTTCACTTTTTTTTTTTGACCTTTCCCACAATTTTCTATTAATATATCTAACCAGTTACGTGAATTTTCATCCAAACATAGGAGCAAAGTCCCCTGCAGTTTCCAGATGATTCCTACTTCATCAATCAAGCCATCCAGTTAGCTGTTCCTGACAGTTTTCAATATATTTTTCAGGCTGCATTGCTGACTTGCATCCCTGTTTTTTGTTCCATCTCCTATTTTAAATACATTTAAAATGTAAAAACGGACAGAAAAAGAAAAGGATAGCATACCTGTATGCCATCATTCCTTTGTTTTCGGCGTTTCATAGATGCTTGAATTTGCAATTGGAATTCACGAACTGCATTGAGCACTTCCGCAAAAAATTTTCTTTTCCTAGTTTCCATAAGATTCTTTTCCTCCTCTTCTAACCTTGACAATCTCTGCACAAAAAGTTCAACTGTGTCAGCAGCATCTTGCAGCAAGTATTTCTGTTTTTCCACTTTGATGATCCAGATTTGGGATAGTCTGATCTATGTATTTTGTCTGTAAACTAATACAAAAATTCAAAGACGTGAAGATCAATCTTGGGAGTTTCTCAAACCAGATGTTGACCACATGTAATAATCGTGACCTTTTATCACTGTCATAAAATATTCATATACTCTTCCGCTACTTGTCTTAATTTCAGATGCTAGATGGAAAATTTATCAGATAAACTCAAAAGGTAGTCAGTCTGGTAACTTATAGGTGGGGTCCCTCAAATGGTGAGTGGAAGCACATCCCCTGATGTGAAGCAACAGTTTTAAAGATACCATAATGCCTAGAAACCCCACATTCTCAATTTCTTCGATCTGAGGGGTAACAAGTTAAAAAAGTGTGTATAAACTAATAATGACCTCGGCATCCCGTTTCTTCCTGAACTGATCATCGGCGTCCATGGCAAAAGCATCCCCCACACCATAAAGTGGACGATGCAGACGCATCATGCCCCAGTCAAATAACTGCTTGTCAGGTTCTGCACATATCACACGGAGCCAGTACTCTGAACTCACATTAGACCGAACCTTCCTTTGCAACTCTGCCAACTGCTCAGAAGTAAAATAAAAAGGGTCACTAACAAGGATGGAACCCATATCATCCCTTGGTATCAGAATTAAAAAACAGAAAAACGCATCTATTTACAATCACATGGATAACTATTTTACCTGCATATATTATGAACTGCCAACAAGCAACATAGAAACTTAAATATGTAAAATCATTGACTTATTATAAAGGCCACATTCGGTTATACTTCACAAGCAATCATTCACAAATCTCATAAAAAAGTTTCAAAAATCAGTGCATAAGCCTGCCTTGTTTCTGGAAGACGTGCAAAAAGAATTGACTTTTTCGCCATAATTGACTTTTCTGCCATAACAAAACAGCATGTTGAAAAAGAATCATTTGAGGAAGCACAACAAATGCTGCCTTACCTTCATTAAAACTACAGAGATCTAAATAATTTAAGCAATTGTCATAGATTCGTATATCTAGTTTACCTTTAGACCATAGAGCTCGAGCAAGCACTTTGTCTGCAGGTCCTCACCTCTATTTGAAGGCAATGCTGATTTCAAAAAACTAACACATAAGTGATCCAATCTAAAAGATTCACTAGATATAACTTATAATCCACAAAATGTATTTTAAAAAAATTTAAAGCAGAACAACTTTTTGAGACGGGATCTCATAGCAGACAGCCTATGAATACTTTATGTATATATATATAAGTAGTTTAATCTACCAATACTTAAAGAAAACTTCTGGAATTTTTTTAAATAAGTAAATTGCATGTTGGTGGGTCACAAAATGGAAATTAAAGCTGGTAAAAATATTTGAAAAGAGATGTAGCAGCAGTACCCAAATTATGATACACAAGGTGATGGTTCTTTACTAACCTTCAAGCTCAGTCAATCTATGCTGAATGTGACTCTTATAACGATTCTCCCTTGATACTGTCAATCCAAAACCTGATAAGCAATTGGGACGTTGCTCCAACAGTGAATCCTCAAAGTCAGCCAACAGATCTCCCCTGTAACTACCATGATCTTCCTGCATAATGATATCAAACTCATATTTTCATTAAAAAAAAAAAAAGGTGTAAGAAAAAAAAGAAAAAAGACTTGAGTGCCCAACAAGAAGATAATAATATTTGATTCGAAAAATGAAAAAGTATCTTATTGTTTAGTAGTGGAGAAAACAGGAAGAACTGCAGTAAATAAAGAGGAGTTCCAGTTGGCCTTATTGGATCCTTGGCAATTCATGCGAAAGACTCCTTCTATTACTGTCAGCCCCTAGGGTTTCTTTCCATTATTGGCTTCAGAGTAGACCCCACCATAGTCCGAATTCCCAGAGTAGCCTTCGTTTCTCCCTTGGCGACTCTTAACCGATCCGATAAAAAAGAACTCAGAGTTCGCGTGAAACTGATGACTAAGCCTTTTCCTTCTGCCTTTGCAAAACTTAGATTCGCTAACGCTCGGCCAAGTCTTGAACCTTCGCGCTGATCGGTCGCTTTCTTCACAAGGAATAACATCAAAAAATTTGATATTTCCATTACCTCCGCACCCCGGCGGAAACAAAAACACTCAAAGCAAACCAACAAGGACACAAAGCCACCCAAACACAACAAGGACAAAACACGAAACAACTTTTGAACCCTAAAGAAACCCAATTTCACCAATCCCCTTCAGTACATAAATTCGGTTACACAATTAACTACAAGTGCACCCGCAACAGAAGGGGAAAAATCACAAATCAACACAAAACGCCGACGGCACACACAAACCCCAAACCTAAACCTAAATTTCCCACCGACCAATACCCAACCCTAACCTCCCCACAAAATCCATTCACATTACTCAAAAAGAAAAGCAAAAGAGCAAAAAAGGGAGATAGAATCCAAAAGAACCCAGACCAAAACCTTGGGACGAACAGCTTCGAGGTCGGATCCAGCGCCGGGGGCGTCCGTTAGGGAGGCATTAAGAGAGGTGTCTTCGGGGGCGAAGCAGATGGAGGAAACGGCGTCGTAGAGGTCGGGAGGGAGGGGAAGGTTGCGGGACACGAGGTTGAGGGCGCAGATCAGGGACTTGGTGCTGTGAATCTCGTGCTGCTGCTGCTGCTGGCTCTCGCTCTCGCTCTCCAGCTCGGCCATGGCAAGCCGTGGCGGGAGACTCCCCAACGGTCCTCTCCTAACGGATATTTGAAAAATTTTAATCTCTGCGTGCCCTCTGCCGAAAAAAAAAAAACAGAAAAAGAATTACCTCCGTCTCTTCGGCACTCGCTCAATTGAACAATAGAGGGAGAGAGCTCCCTGATATCGTTTTTGTTTTAACCAAACGCGGCTTTACTGGTGCCTTATGACGACATTAGCCTTGGTGGAATCGAAAGTGCCTCCTGAGTCCCTGCAAAAAAGAAACGGGCTTGCGTCGGGTTCCAGTTCCAACAAGATCTAAACCAAGCCCATCACTGCCCAGATTGAAATAAGTAGATTCCTCTAGATTGAAATAAATCTGCCTTGAAGAAATTTGATTTTATTATAAACGAACGTCGGCAGCCGCTCCCTGTCCCACCACTAAATTATGTAAATAATCTTACCACTATTATTTTAAAATCTGCATAGTAACTTGCATAGTGACTTGTATAGTAACTTGCATAGTAACTTCAACGCCTATAAATATGGGTTTCAGTTATAATGAAATTCATAAGAAAATATAGAGAGAGAAAGAAAGTTTCAGTTTTTAAGAGTTTCTTTTCTCTTGCAATAATAGTAGTTTTCTTTTTAGTTTTATAACACGTTATCAGCACGAGGTTCTACCGATACTGAAGCTAGTAGTCTTCTACTTCAAGTAAGTTTTTCAATATATTATTTGCAGTCCTTGAGATAAATATTAAAGGTAATATTTCTAAATATTACTTGATAAAATTTTATTTTTATTCTCATGATAATGTAAATATATTTCTTAAATTCACAGATTTTTTTTTGTAATATAATGTCAAATATTGAGATTTATTACTATTGACATTTCTGAAAAATGTTATTTATCCAGGATTCTTGATGAGATCTATTTGGATATGATGATGAACTTGAAAGATACAATCATAGAAGAAAACCATGTGTCCCTGAAGAACCGTACTGTGTATCTCATGATGAAAAATCATCTTACTGTGTGAAATAAATTAAGAGAGTGATATAAACACCAGAAGATGTAATCCTCTCAAAAGATCATTATGATTTATTGCACCTGAAGTTGCAAGATTTTAAGAGTGGTATTGAATATTCTGCACTCTTTAAAAGCAGCACAATATTAAAATTATACAGTGAAAATGTCACTGATGATGATATATAAAAGAAGACATTATTTGTTATACCTCGAATGTGCTCCTGCAGTAGCAATATCGAGAGTGAAAGTTCAACAAATATTCTGAACTTTTATTTTTTCTTCCAGTGATTGAGCTAAATAATGAGTTTTTGTTACACTAGTTACGTCCT
Organism: Platycarya strobilacea; assembly: GCA_036898215.1. Classification (NCBI taxonomy): domain Eukaryota; kingdom Viridiplantae; phylum Streptophyta; class Magnoliopsida; order Fagales; family Juglandaceae; genus Platycarya; species Platycarya strobilacea. The sequence continues at coordinate 39,214,308 of CM072545.1, read as the reverse complement.
ATTAATGATATCGAATTTACACAATTCTCAGAAGTGAACGGGAACTAAGGGCGTAGACGTGATAGAAAAATTATAGAAGTGTTGGTCCCAAAAGCGACAACACTAAAGATGATAAAAATATATCGTATCACCAGAAGTGATCAAACTCAGAGAAGGGTAAAGACCCTCAGAATAATTCTTCATAAAAAGATGAAGATGTTTGTCATAGATGTAATATGACTAAACAGTAGTCACGTACCTGTTGTACGGCCAAGCACTTGATTTACTTATACTAAGTTTTTATATATAAGCTTATTAATATTTCATCATGTTTTGAAATAATGAAATATCAGTGCCTGAAGCACGACAAGAAATTACTTGGGATAATAAAGTCCTGTTTAAATTTGATCCTCTTACAAATAAATGTGAACCAGAAGTTCAGAGGATTATTTATCTGTAAAGTGTTGCAAATCAATTACATGATGTATTTATTGACACTAAAGGTGTTGTAAAATCATATATTACTGCTGTTAATGCTTAAGCAGGAATTGAAGTCCCTGAAGGACGAGTTGTTAAAACAGCAATAAATGAGTCTAAGATACACCTGAAGTGTTGAAGACCTATTGGTGCACAAGAAAAATAAAAATCGGTGCTCATGAAGAGACCGTATTTTCTGTATAAAATATAATCCTCCTGAAGAGGAAACCTCCTGAAAAGGTAACTCCTGAAGAGTGTAACTCCTGAAGAGTATAACTCCTGAAGAGAAAACTCCTGAAGAGTATAAACCTCCTGAAGAGGAACCTCCTGTAGAGGTGTTTCATGAAATGTTTTTCCTCTGGAGAGGAACAATGAGATCTCAATACATTTTGTTGAACCCAAGGTTTCAAGTTTCATGTAAATCTACAAATGGATTTTGATGATAACAAATGAATCCAAAGAATAAAGGAATCTCAAGCTCAAATTGTCCACATAATATAATCGAGCACATCAAGGAAGCAAGCATGAGCAAGAAGGGAACAAGTTCACATTAAAATCATAGAGTAATGTTGTAAATCTCTTAAAAATTCAAAATTAGGATTAAGGCTCAAAATTAATATTTTATCATAAAGCATTAAAATACATTTTTCACATGTGCATGAATATTTTGAAAATTAAATTTAAAAATTTTGAAAGATGATTGATTGTCATCTTTCATATGTGCATGACATGATTAAAGGTTTGAACTTTGAAAATATTAAGATGATTGATTGTCATCTTTCACATGTGCATGATATGATTAAAAGTTTGAATTTTGAAAATATTAAGATGATTGATTGTCATCTTTCACATGTGCATGTTTTATTTGAATATTTTTAAAGTAATAGATGATTTTCTTGACTTATGCAAAATGTAGATGTCTTTATTTGAAAATTTTGAAAAGTAAAGTGTGCTCCTTTTGTCATATGCAAAAAGTAAAATATTATGTTTGAAATTTTTGAAAAGTAAAGTGTGCTCCTTTTGTCACATGCAAAAAGTAAAAAGATTAGATTTGAAATTTTTGAAAAGTGAATGATGATGTTTTTGACATGAGAATCTTTTCAAATTTGAAATTGAAAACTCATTTGCCTATAAATAGCTCACTTGAGTTTTGCAAAACACACAACAAGAGCTTACACATCTATTGCTAAGTTTTGCATCATTTCTTCAAAGCTCTCATTCTCTCTTTTCTAAAGTTTTGAGCCTTAATTCTTGTTCTTGTTGAGAGAGATATAGGTTGCGCTGTATTGTTTCTATCTCACTCATTGAGGAGTGTACTTTGATAGTCTACCTACTATCAACTCTTGTATTTGTAAAAGGGTGTGTATAACATTTGTGTGTGTAGAATGTGTTCTACACGGGAAATAGTTAAATCACTAAGTGTGAAGTGATTGGAAGTGTAGAAGGTGTTCTATACAGGGAAAAGTTAAATCATCAAGTGTAAGGTGATTGGAAGTGTAGAGGGTGTTCTACACGGATTCTTTGGAGCGGTACTGCTCAAAGGTGTAATAGGTTTCTATCTCCACCTAAAGGAGATTGAATAGTGGATTTGGGGATCCTCAAGAGGTAGCTTGAGGCGAGGACGTAGGCAGTAGGGCCGAACCTCGTTAACATACTGAGTTTGCTTCTCTCTTACCCTTACTCTTTATATTTATTATTGTTTCATATTTTGTTTATATTTTATATTATATATTTGATTTATAATTGTTAATTTCTTAAATACAACTCAATTCACCCCCCCTCTTGTGTTAGTCATCTGGATAACAATTGGTATCAGAGCTAGAGCTCTATTATAAGATTAACTATCTTTTGAGTTAAGATCTTATGGCTAACATTGCAGCTTCATTTGGTGAAGGTCAATCCAGCAGTCGGCCTCCACTCTTTTGTGGAGACAATTACTCATTCTGGAAAGTTAGAATGAGAATATTCCTTCAGGCTCAAGGTCGAGAAATCTGGAAATGCATTGTAAATGGACCTTATATTCCAACAAAAGTGATTGATGGAGTAAAGGTCAAAAAGGAAGAAGAAGAGTTTGATCGTGAAGACGATAGACTTTATACTTTGAATTTAACTGCTATGAATTTATTATATAATGCTCTCAATGGTAATGAATTTAATAGAGTAATGACTTGTGCTACAGTAAAGGAAATTTGGGATAACTTGGAAGTTACTTATGAAGGAACTTCTCAAGTCAAAGAATCAAAAATTTATATTCTTACTCATGAATATGAAATGTTTAAGATGAATGATGATGAATCTATTTCTAGTATGTACACTCGTTTTACTAACATCATAAACAGCTTGACAGCTCTTGGCAAAATTTATTCCAAAGTGGAGATAGTAAGAAAAATTCTCAACTCTCTACCAAAACGTTGGGAATCAAAAGTGACAGCGATTCTTGAAGCTAGAGACCTCAAGAAGCTCGAAGTAAATGAACTCATCGGGTCACTTATCACCCATGAGTACACATTGAAAAGAGGAGAAGAAGAAGGAAAGTCAAAGAAGAGCTTGGCACTTAAAGCTATTCCACATGAAAGTGAAAGTGATGAAGATGAGGAAAATGACGACAAAGATGAAGAAGTTGCGATGATAACAAGAAGAATTCAGAGGTTCTTAAAGAAAAATAAAACTCCTCCAAGGAAATCTTTCAAAAAGTTTTCTAAGAAAGATTCAGGTAAAAATGACACTTTAATTTGTTATAAATGCAATAAACCTGGTCATATCAAGTCAGATTGTCCTCTTCTAAAGAAAGATCGAAACAAAGGCAAAAAAGCAATGAAAGCTACATGGGATGATGATTCAAGTAGCTCAGATAGTGAAGCAAACAATAGAGAATCAGCAAATCTTTGTCTTATGGCTAAAGATGACATTGAGGTAACAAATCTTGATAATATTGAAAATCCTTCATATGAAGAATTGCAAAATGTTTTAGAAGAGGTATATGAGGAATTTGAAAAATTGGGTATCAAGTATACTGTTTTGAAAAAGAAAAATTCTTCTTTAACAAACGAAATTGATATTTTAAGAAAAGAAAGTATTGTTTTGAAAGATGAAAATTTTGAGTTGAAGAAAAAGAAAACTGATTTAGAAAATATTATTGAAAAATTTACGAATGGAAAAAGAAATTTTGAAAAACTTCTTGATAATCAAAGATGTGTTTTTGATAAGGCAGGCTTGGGATATATGCCAAAACAAAAATACAAACCTTATAAAAACTTCTTTGATAATCTTTCTAAATCAAAATCCAATATTCAAAATTTTTTTCATAAAAATAATTTTGTTAAAAAAGGATACTATTATAATCACTCAAGTTCTTCATATATGTCACATGCTATTTGCAATTTTTGTAATAGAAATGGTCATAATTATTTTGCTTGTCCTATTAGAAGAAAACATACAATGACTATTAGGACCATATGGGTACCTAAAAATCTTATTTCTTCTAATACTAATAAATAAAGGACCCAAAGAACTTGGGTACCAAGAAAAATCATTTTAATTGTTTTTATAGGTGTGCATGACGTCTTCCACGAACAAAAATAAATGGTTTTTAGATAGTGGATGTTCAAGACACATGACGGGAGACAAGACTAAGTTCTTTGATCTTAGATCTAAAGAAAAAGGACACGTGACATTTGGAGACAACTCGAAAGGGAAGATCGTGGGAATAGGTAAAATTGGTAATGAGTCTTCTCTTATAATTGAAGATGTTCTACTTGTTGAAGGTTTAAAACATAATCTTTTAAGCATAAGTCAATTATGTGATAAAGGATTTACAGGTACTTTCAAAATGGATAAGTGCATTATATTGAATGATTATGATTGTAATATTTGTTTTATTGCTTTTAGAAGTAACAATGTTTATACAATTGATTTTAAAGAAATTACCTCACAAGATGCGATTTGTTTTTCAGTTCAAAATGAAACTAATTGGTTATGGCATAGAAGACTAGGTCATGCCAATATGGAACTTATTTCCAAACTTTCAAAAAATGATCTTGTGAGAGGTTTACCAAAGGTAAATTTTCTTAAAGACAAAATTTGTGATGCATGCCAATTTGGTAAACAAACAAAAATTTCTTTTAAAATCAAGAAACATATTTCCACTACTAGACCACTGCAACTGATACACATGGATCTTTTTGGACCAAATAGAGTTGCAAGTTTAGGAGGAAAATATTATGCATTTGTTGTTGTTGATGACTTCTCTAGATATACTTGGGTCATCTTTCTTACTCATAAAGATGAGGCACATAATGCTTTTACCAAGTTATGCAAGAGAATTCAAAATGAAAAGGGTTATACTATTTCAAGTATCCGAAGTGATAGGGGAAAATAGTTTGTTAATAAAAATATTGAAACATTTTGTGATGAAAATGGTTTTGTGCATAATTTTTCTGCTCCTCGAACTCCTCAACAAAATGGGGTAGTAGAAAGGAAAAATAGATCTCTTCAAGAGATGGCAAGAACAATACTCAATGAGAACAACTTGCCTAGTTATTTTTGGGCTGAAGCGGTAAGTACTGCATGTTATGTTATAAATAGAGTTATGCTAAGGTCTAAATTAGATCAAACCCCATATGAGCTTTGGAATGAGAAAAAGCCCAACATTTGTTACTTTCATGTATTTGGATGCAAATGTTTTATTTTAAATGACAGAGATAATTTAGGCAAGTTTGATGCAAAATCTGATGAAGGTATCTTTCTCGGGTATTCTACTAATAGTAAAACTTATAGAGTATTCAATAAAAAGACTTTGACTGTACAAGAATCTATGCATGTAGTATTTGATGAATCTAATTCTCTACTCTCCAAGAAATCTATTGATGAAGAAACAGGAGGTATAAATAATACGGAAAGTCTCAATCTCAACAAAGAGAACACAATAGAGGAAGTCCAACATGGAGATATCAGGAAAGATCATCAAAATTTAATACAAGATGCAACCAAACAGTGGAAATTTGTAAAAGATCATCCAGTGGAACAAATTCTGGGGGAACCTTCACGAGGTGTAAGCACTCGATCATCTCTTAGAAATATTTGCAATCATACTGCTTTTCTATCTCAGATTGAACCTAAAAATATTGATGAAGCACTTCTTGATGAATCTTGGATTCTATCTATGCAAGAAGAGCTTAATCAATTTGAAAGAAATGATGTTTGGACACTTGTTCCTAGACCAAAAAATCATACTATTATTGGAACAAAATGGGTTTTTAGAAACAAGAAAGATGAGTCCGGAGTCATTACTAGAAATAAGGCTCGACTTGTAGCCCAAGGTTTCAATCAAGAAGAAGGAATCGATTATGATGAGACATATGCACCAGTCGCAAGATTAGAAGCTATTCGAATGCTACTTGCATATGCTTGTTATAAAGATTTCAAACTTTTTCAAATGGATGTTAAAAGTGCTTTCTTAAACGATTTTATAAATAAAGAGGTATATGTTGAGCAACCTCCAGGTTTTGAAAATCATATTTCTCCAAATCATGTTTTCAAACTCACAAAAGCACTATATGGACTCAAACAAGCTCCTAGAGCGTGGTACGAGAGACTTAGTGGTTTCTTGATTAAAAAAGGCTTTTCAAGAGGAAAAATTGATACAACTCTTTTCATTAAATACGAAAATGATGATATTCTTTTGATTCAGATTTATGTTGATGATATAATATTCGGTGCTACTAATGAAAATATGTGCCAAGTTTTTGCTAAGACTATGCAGGAAGAATTTGAAATGAGCATGATGGGAGAGCTTACATTCTTTCTCGGATTGCAAATTAAGCAAGCAAAAAGTGGGACATTCATCAATCAATCGAAATATATTAAGGAATTGCTGAAAAAATTTAGGATGGAAAGTGCTAAGGAAACTGGAACACCAATGAGTCCATCCACTAAACTTGATAAAGATGAAACCGGTAAACTAGTTGACTCGAAGGTATATCGAGGTATGATTGGTAGCTTATTATATTTGACAGCCAGTAGACCAGATATTATATTTAGTGTGTGCTTATGTGCACGCTTTCAATCATCTCCAAAAAAATCACATTTAATTGCAGTTAAGCGCATTCTTAGATATCTTAGTGGTACAATTAACTTAGGGTTATGGTACCCTAAGCACACATCTTTCGATCTAATCAGTTACACAGATGCAGATTATGCTGGCTGTAAAATAGATCGAAAAAGCACTAGCGGAGCATGTCACTTCTTAGGTCGTGCACTAGTTTCTTGGTTTAGTAAAAAATAAAATTCTGTTGTACTATCTACTGCTGAGGCAGAATATGTTGCTGCGGGTAGTTGTTGTGCTCAAGTTCTTTACATGAAGCAACAACTTGAGAATTTTAAACTTATGTACAATCACATTCCAATCAAATGTGATAATACAAGTGCTATAAATCTTTCAAAGAATCCAATACAACATTCTCGGACCAAACATATTGAAATTAGATATCATTTTCTTAGAGATCATGTGCAAAAGGGCGATATTGTATTAGAATTCACTAGTACACATGATCAATTGGCAGACATTTTCACAAAACCCCTACCAGAAGATAGACTATGCATGATTAGAAGAAAAATAGGAATGATGCATGCCATAGATTTCTGCTAGATACTTTTATTTCATTATCTTAAATGACCTACAGAAACTTGAGACGTTTAGCCTCATCATTCAAATGCATTTGTTCCTCATAAATCATCATGCCATCCTTGTCTAAAGGATTAGGCAATCGAAATGAAGAGGTAAGCAAGGATTTCAAATCCTTATTCTGTTGCTTTAATTCTACTATTTTTTTGTTTGACTCATAAACAAGTCGTTGAAGTACAGATACAGTCTCGTTAAGCTTCTCAATTTCGCGAGTTTTGGACTGCAACCGAGCAGAAAACGCAACGATAGATGATGAGTATCGGGTTCCGAGACCCACAAGCTCGTAAATGGCGTCATGATCTGATTTATTAGCTAAATCAGTCTCTTGTTGCTTCATGGCACCCACGACAGATGCAGAAATAGATTGAGACTGAGGTGAAGGATACCTTAAATCTTGATCAAGAGAAGCACTGAAGGGAATTCTACGAGCCATTGAAAAATTGTAGAATGAGAATGCAAGCAAATTGCAAAAATGAGAAGAAAGCTTGATGCGAAATAGATAAAGCTAAGGATTGCTCTTATAGAAACGGAAATAAGAACAAGACAAACTTACAAATCATGATAATATCTCATTTTTCAGCAACATCAAGCGGATCAAATCTCTGCACCGAATTGCCAGAGCTACGCCTCCAGCCTTTGCAGGTTTTGTTGGGCACGGGTGGTTTCAATTATTCAGCTCTTTACAAAATCTCCTTCCGCACCGAATTACCGGAACTAGACCTCCAGCCTTTGCAAGTTTTGTTGAACACGTGTGGCTACGCACCGAATTCTCTACAGTCTCTACTAACGCAGCGTTTTATTTATTTATTGGTTATTGCAGGAATATATCTTATTGATCTAATTATGATTCCTTTTTAATGATGCCAAAAAGGGGAGAAGTTTTAGACTAGAACATTAACATTATTTAAATTGCTAAACTTGTTATATATGCTTGGAATTATATTTATATTTTTGCTTGAAAAACTAACGCACATTCTCAGGGGGAGCTTAAGTATTAATACAGGATTCAGGTTCTATCAAGCATTTGTCATCATCAAAAAGGGGAAGATTGTTGAACCCAAGGTTTTAAGTTTCATGTAAATCTACAAATGGATTTTGATGATAATAAATGAATCCAAAGAATAAAGGAGTCTCAAGCTCAAGTTGTCCACACAATATAATCAAGCACATCAAGGAAGCAAGCATGAGCAAGAAGGGAACAAGTTCACATTAAAATCATAGAGTAATGTTGTAAATCTCTTAAAAATTCAAAATTAGGATTAAGGCTCAAAATTAATATTTTATCATAAAGTATTAAAATACATTTTCACATGTGCATGAATATTTTGAAAATTAAATTTAAAAATTTTGAAAGATGATTGATTGTCATCTTTCATATGTGCATGACATGATTAAAGGTTTGAATTTTGAAAATATTAAGATGATTGATTGTCATCTTTCACCTGTGCATGATATGATTAAAGGTTTGAATTTTGAAAATATTAAGATGATTGATTGTCATATTTCACATGTGCATGTTTTATTTGAATATTTTTAAAAGTAATAGATGCTTTTCTTGACTTATGCAAAAGGTAGATGTCTTTATTTAAAAATTTTAAAAAGTAAAGTGTGCTCCTTTTGTCATATGCAAAAAGTAAAATATTATGTTTGAAATTTTTGAAAAGTAAAGTGTGCTCCTTTTGTCACATGCAAAAAGTAAAAAAATTAGATTTGAAATTTTTGAAAAGTGAATGATGATGTTTTTGACATGAGAATCTTTTTAAATTTGAAATTGAAAACTCATTTGCCTATAAATAGCTCACTTGAGTTTTGCAAAACACACAACAAGAGCGTACACATCTATTGCTAAGTTTTGCATCATTTCTTCAAAGCTCTCATTCTCTCTTTTCTAAAGTTTTGAGCCTTAATTCTTGTTCTTGTTGAGAGAGATATAGGTTGCGCTGTATTGTTTCTATCTCACTCATTGAGGAGTGTACTTTGATAGTCTACCTACTATCAACTCTTGTATTTGTAAAAGGGTGTGTATAACTCTTGTGTGTGTAGAAGGTGTTCTACACGGGGAATAGTTAAATCACCAAGTGTGAGGTGATTGGAAGTGTAGAAGGTGTTCTACACGGGAAAAAGTTAAATCATCAAGTATAAGGTTATTGGAAGTGTAGAGGGTGTTCTATACGGATTCTTTGGAGCGGTGCTGCTCAAAGATGTAATAGGTTTCTATTTCCACCTAAAGGAGATTGAATAGTGGATTTTGGGATACTCAAGAGGTAGCTTGAGGCGAGGACGTAGGCAGTGGGGCCGAACCTCGTTAACATACTGAGTTTGCTTCTCTCTTACCCTTACTCTTTATATTTATTATTGTTTCATATTTTGTTTATATTTTATATTATATATTTGATTTATAATTGTTAATTTCTTAAATACAACTCAATTCACCCTCCCTCTTGTGTTAGTCATCTGGGTAACACATTTCATGAGTACTGGAAAATTTATGGATATAAATAAAACTGTTGTCGACAACATATATGATAACACTTGATATTACCAGAAGTAATGAAAAAAGTGAGCCAAAAATCGTCGAAAAATGTCGACTTAGAAATGATTGGTCAAAATGGAAAACAGTTATTAAAACTGAATTAAACTCGCTAGTGAAGCGAGATGCATTTGGACCTGTTGTCCAAACACCAAAAGGTGTAATATCTGTCAAATATAAGTGAGTATTTATACGAAAGCGTAATGCGAAATGAAATTATACGGTATAATTTGTCGCACAAGGTTTCCAGTAGAAACCCGAGCAATTATGAGGAAACATATTTCCTTGGTATGAATGCAATCACATTCATATTTTTAATTGATTTGGTTATTATAAAAGGATTAGATATGCAGTTAATGAATGTGGTCACTGCATATTTATAAGCATCATTAGATTATTATGATACTTAAAGTATCTAATCCAAGTACATTTAGGAGTATGTACTTTATAAAGTTTCAAAGATTTTTATATGGGTTAAAGCAATCCGGACACATGTTGTATAATTGAATCAACGAGTATCTATTGAAAGAAGGATTTAAGAATAATCCTATATGTTCATGTGTTTTATCAGAATCCGGATTCGTCATTATTGCAGTTTACGTTGATGATTTACCTTGTTAGAACTCTTGAAAAGATTACAAGGGTTGCTATAAATTCAAGGAATGCATTTGAAAAGGAAAGATCTTATTATTCAATTCATAGATGAGTTACAAGAATTTGAGACTTCTAGCCTCATCTCTTAAATGCATTTGCTCTTCATAAAGCAACATACCATCCTTATCTAAAGGATTAGGCAGTTGAAATGAAGAGGCAAGTAAGGATTTTAAATCCTTATTCTCCTGCTTTAAGTCTGCAATTTTTTTGTCAGACTCTTGAACGAGTCGTTGAAGTACAGAAACCTTCTCGTTAAGCTCCTCAATCTCACGATTTTTAGATTGTAATCGATTGGAAAATCCAACAATAGAGGAGGAGTATCGGGTGCCGAGAGTCACCAGCTCATAAACAGCTTCACGATCTGACTTATTAGCCAGATCATTTGCTTGCTGCAATATTGCACCTGCGGAAGATGCAGGATCAACTTGTAATTGAGGTGAAGGATACCTCATATGTTGATTGTGAGAAATAGTAAAAGGAAATTGATGAGCCATTGAAAATTTGTAGAATAAGAATACAAATACAGATGAATTATAGATATGAGAAGAAGATTTGATGCGTACTAAATGAAACTAAAGACGGTTCTTATAGAATTGGAAATAAGAACAAGACAAACCATCATCTCTTCAAATCTCACTTTACAAGATATGCTGGATGCATAATTTCAAAAGCCAGCGAAATTAATTACAGCTATCCCTATTTTCTTGTAAATGCTAAACCTCTGCCGTTAGCTGCTGTTGTTGACTTTGTATCTGAGCTCTTTCTCGTTCCAGCTCTTCTACTCGTGTTTTCAGGTCACGAGAATACCAGTCTACAAGTTTCTTCAGCTCCTTGTTATCTTGTTTTAAATCTTTATTTTTTCTATCTTTAGTTGCAAGCGTTTGATGCAACTCAGATATTTGATTTTTAAGATGATCAACCTCACTTGTTCTCGCCAATAGCCTCTGTGACATGGTTGTAAGAGATGTAGCATATTGAGCACTGAGAGTTCTTGATGCTGCAACAATTTCAGGATCAGAATTACTAGATAGATATATCTCTGCTCCTATCATGGTGTTTACAGCCTCAGGAGAAAATATAAGTGGTTGAGGTATAAAAGGTTCATGGTTTAAATCTGGGACATTAGAGTTTCTATCATACATAATATCGTTCTGGATGAACAACAACTGAATCTATGAGGAATGCGAAATCTTTTTGCTGGAGTAAACCAATGGTAAAATTGGTTATATTTAAACAACAACCCGAAACCTTCAAATCTCTTCAAGATCTCGTTTGTCCACAATGTCAAGCGGATTTGATTTTCCGCCGAACCGATAATATTAAATCTCAAAACTTTTACAGCTTTTATCATACATAGATGGTTTCCAATATTATTTCCGCCGTATATAAACAAGTTCTTCCTAATAACGCCGAATGAGGGGGAGAAAATTTTAGATGAAAATATTATCATACTCTCTCTAATGCATTATTTAGTTGGAGATCGTGTTTGAATTCTTAACTTGTTATATATACTGAAATCATATTTGCTTATTACTTGAAACACTAACGCATATTATCAGGGGGAGTTTAAGTATTACTGCAGGTATCAGATTTCTATTAAGTTTGTCAACCAGATATTATTTTTCATTTTCAAATCACTCAGAGATTATTGCAATTTATGAAACAAGTCAAGAGTATATTTGGCTGAGATCAATGACTCAACGTATCCAAGAAAAGTATGGTATTTTGATAGCTCAACAATTTTATACGAAGATAATCCTACTTGTATCATTCAAATCAAAGGAGGATATATCAAAGATACAATCAAGTGATAATCTGACAGATTTATTCACGAAAACATCACCAACTGCGACATTCAAGAAAATTGTGCAGAATATTAAAATGTGAAGATTCAAAAATCTATCGTCATGCACTTTCCAGGGAGAGTACAAATCCTGAAGACTTGTGCTGATTGTACTCTTTTTCCTTCGCTAAGATTTTATCCCATTGGGTTTTCCTTTGCAAGGTTTTAATGAGACAATCTTAAAGCACTTGTGGATACATAAAGAGACTGTACTCTTTTTCCTTCGCAATTGGTTTTTCTTCCCACTGGGTTTTTCCTTGGCAAGGTTTTAACGAGGCAGATTCTTTATGGGTGGTCATTCAAGGGGGAGTGTTATAAACGAACGTTGGCAGCCGCCCCCTGTCCCACCACTAAATTATGTGAATGACCCCACCACTATTATTTTAAAATCTGCATAGTGACTTGCATAGTAATTTACATAGTAACTTGCATAGTAACTTCAACGCCTATAAATATAGACTTCAGTTGTAATGAAATTCATAAGAAAATATAAAGAGAGAAAGAAAGTTTCAATTCTTAAGAGTTTTTTTTTCTCTTGCAATAGTAATAGTTTTTTTTTTAGTTTTATAACAGATTTTGCTTTGCTAGGGGAAAGAGCACATTTTAGTCTATAGAGGCTAGGAGGATATTCCATTTTTCCTTAATTAATTCTTTGCGTTACATATTCTCTAATATCATGTGTATTTCGATTTCAACATTTTGTAGCTGGTAGCCCAAAGAAAACGAAGGCCCTCTTTTTATTTATTCTTTTTTGGGCTCTGTACTCGAAACAGGCCCAACATTATGGTCCTGTTTGGATAGCAGAATCCTGGTCTTCATTGAGTATTTGATTTTTTTTTTTATCATTAATAATATTGTTGGTGAAGTTTTCCATAAAAAAAAAGTGCTGAATTTTAATTCAAATGTTCATTTTTCCTGTGTAAATTAAGTTAATCGGGAACTAATAACTATACATTATACTATATCCGAGGCGTAGGCGCTAGAGGCTAGAGGTACGTATATAGAAGCTTGAAGCTAGCATTTTCGCGGATCAAATTATAACTAATTCTTTACTTCCGATTTCCCGTAGAAACTATACATGCAGGTTAATTACTGTAAAATTGTTATTTCCCGGCCACTATCTCGACTTGCGACCTGGGACTAGCTAGTTAGTCCGTTAAGATGATAGAGAAGAATTTTTTAGATAAACTAAAAAAATAATGTTTTGTTGAAGATGTTACCTTCGTCGTCTTTCGCACATCTATAAAAGCAATGGAGGAGTATATGGAAAAAGATGCTCTTGAATATTGGAGAGTCTTTGATGCTTTAGTTATTGTTGGCTTTTGGAAGCTTCTATACTATGAGGGCATAGACTGTTGAGAGTTTCCTTCGAAAACCATGACTCTGACATGGAGAAGGAAAATTTATGAGTTGGAGGATATCACAGGTGCCTTATTAGGTTTTCATCAGTAAAAGAAAGTCAGTGATGAGACTTCCCAAGATGAAAGACTTATGGTGAGAGCTAACCAAGAACGTGAAAGAAGCAAGTCTCGAAATGAATTTGATTTCAATGCGCACTTTAGATTGTAATGATTGTAGTTACAAGTCTGTAAGTGAAGTAATGAAAGTGAGTAAAGGTGTATTGGCAATGATGAAGAGACAGAAACTAGCAGGAGATATTTACAAACTGCTAGATACTACAGTTGTAGGTAGAGTTACTGTTGTAGAGTCTGAGTCAAATAACATAGTCTTGTGGCATATGCAGTTGGGTCATATGGGTGAGCGTGGGATGATGGAACTTTATAAGAGAAATCTATTGAAGAGTGTCAAGACATGCAAGCTCGATTTCTGCAAGTATTATGTTCTTGAAAAATAGAATAGAGTACAATTCAAGATAACCACACACAAGACAGAAAAAATTCTTGATCATGTTCATATAGATCTTTGGGGACTAGTTAGCATAGTATTCGGAGATAACATATGTATTTTATGAGTTTCATTGATGACTACTCGTGAAAGGTTTGTGTGTACTTCATGTGGCACAAGTCATAAACTTTTGCCAAGTTCAAGTTGTGGAAAGTTAAAATAGAGAACTAAATAGGGAGAAAGATTAAATGTCTTAGGTCAAACAATAATATTGAGTACACAGCTTCAAAGTTCCAAGAGTTTTGTAAGTAGTATAGGATTAAGAGACACTTCACAGTTCCCAAGATACCACAACTAAATGGTGTAACAGAAATGATGAACAAAACAATAGTTGAGAGAGCTCGGTGTCTAAGGCTGAATGCAGGGTTTGCAAAGAACTTCTGGATAGAGGCAATAAATATGACATGTTTCTTTATTAACATATCACCTAGGGCAGCACTAGATGAGAAAGTATCTGAAGAAGTGTGGACAGGCAGTACAATAGATTACTCTGACTTGAGAGTATTTGGATATCTAGCCTATTGTTTATAGTGAGAACAAATCGAAACTTGATGCAAAGTTTGGACAATATATATTTTTAGGTTATTAGAAAGGGGTAAAAGGTTTCAAGTTATAGGATCCGAAGGTAAACAAAGAGGTGATCAGTAGATATGTGGTTTTTAATAAGAAAGCCTTGTTGCAGCGTACTCAAGGAAAAGAGAAACATGTGCCAGAAACTTGCAGCAGCAATGAGCAAGTGGTGCAGGTAGAACAAGAGACCCATGATAGAGATGTCAATGCACAGAATTCAGAGAGTTCTAGTTCAAAGAGTCAAGAGCATCATAGTATAGCCATATATAGGCCCATACGCACTATCAAGCCACTCATCAGGTATGGTTTTGAGGATTCAATTTCTTATGCAATTATTACTAGTAGTAAAGATCCTACTACTTTTTAGGAAACAACACTAAATTAAGAGAAAAGTAAATGAATGGGTACTATGGTGGAGATGAAGTCTCTGCATAAGAACCAAACATGGGATTTGATAGAACTTCCAGAAAAGAGCAATAGAATGCAAATGAGTGTATAAGAAAAAAGAAAAAATATTAGAAAAAGAGGGAGAAAGGTATAAGGCTAGCCTAATAGTAAAGGGTTACTCATAGAGGAAATATATTGACTATGATGAGATCTTTTTTCCTGTGGTTAACTATCAGGGCAATATTGGCCTTAGTAGCACATTCAAACATGCAGTTGGAGCAGATGAATGTAAAGACAGCTTTTCTTCATTGTGATTTTGAGGAACATATTTACATGTATTGAACTCAAGGTTTCAAGTTTCGTATAAATCTACACATGGATTTTGATGATAACAAATGAATTCAAAAAATAAAGGAGTCTCAAGCTCAAATTGTCCACACAATATAATCAAGCACATCAAGGAAGCAATCATGAGCAAGAAGGGAACAAGTTCACATTAAAATCATAGAGTAATTTTGTAAATCTCTTAAAAATTCAAAATTAGGATTAAGGCTCAAAATTAATATTTTATCATAAAACATTAAAATACATTTTCCACATGTACATGAATATTTTGAAAATTAAATTTGAAAATTTTGAAAGATAATTGATTGTCATCTTTCACATGTGCATGGCATGATTAAAGGTTTGAATTTTGAAAATATTAAAATGATTGATTGTCATCTTTCACATGTGCATGACATGATTAAAGGTTTGAACTTTGAAAATATTAAGATAATTGATTGTCATCTTTCACATGTGCATGTTTTATTTGAATATTTTCAAAAGTGATGGATGCTTTTCTTGACTTATGCAAAAGGTAGATGTTTTGTTTGAAAATTTTGAAAAGTAAAGTGTGCTCCTTTTGTCATATGCAAAAAGTAAAAGATTAGATTTGAAATTTTTAAAAAGTAAAGTGTGCTCCTTTTGTCAGATGCAAAAAATAAAAAGATTAGGTTTGAAATTTTTGAAAAGTGAATGATGATGTCTTTGACATGTGAATCTTTTTAAATTTGAATATGAAGTCTCATGTGCCTATAAATAGATCATTTGAGAGCTTCACATTAACAACACCAAGAGCATACAACATTCATTCAAAGTTTTCATTCTCTCTTCTCTAAGCATTAAGCCTTAACCCTTGTTTATTTTGAGAGATATAGTTTGTGCTGTATTGTTTTTATTTCACTAATTGAGGAGTGTTTTTTGATAGCCTATCCACTATCAATTCTTGTATCTGTAAAAGGATGTGTATAACCCTTGTGTGTGTAGAAGGTGTTCTACACGGAGAATAGTTAAATCACCAAGTGTGAGGTGATTGGAAGTGTAGAAAGTGTTCTACACGGGGAATAGTTAAATCACCAAGTGTGAGGTGATTGGAAGTGTAGAGGGTGTTCTACACGGATTCTTTGGAGCGGTGCTGCTCAAAGGTGTAATAAGTTTCTATCTCCACCTAAAGGAAACAGAGTATGTTGCTGTAGGCAGTTGTTGTGCTCAAGTTCTTTACATGAAGCAACAACTTGAGGATTTTAAACTTATATACAATCACATTCCAATCAAATGTGATAAATATAAGTGCTATAAATTTTTCAAAGAATCCAATACAATATTCTCAGACCAAACATATTGAAATTAGATATCATTTTCTTAGAAATCATGTGCAGAAAAGTGATATTGTATTAGAATTCACTAGTACACATGATCAATTGGTAGAAATTTTCACAAAACCCCTACCAGAAGATAAACTATGCATGATTAGAAGATAAATAGGAATTATGCATACTATAAATATCTGCTAGATACTTTTATTCCATTATCTCAAATGACCTACAGAAACTTGAGACGTTTAGCCTCATCATTCAAATGCATTTGTTCCTCGTAAATCATCATGCCATCCTTATCTAAAGGATTGGGCAATCGAAATGCAGAGGCAAGTAAGGATTTTAAATCCTTATTCTGTTGTTTTAAGTCTACTATTTTTTTGTTAGACTCTTGAACAAGTCGTTGAAGAATATCGATCTTCTCATTAAGCTTCTCTATCTCGCGGGTTTTAAACTGCAACCGAGCGGAAAAAGTAACAATGGAATATGAGTATCGAGTCCCGAGACCCACAAGCTCGTAAATGGCATCATGATCTGATTTATTAGCCAAATCAGTGTTTTGCTGCTTCATGGCACTTATGACAGATGCAGAAATAGATTGATCACAAGAAGCACTGAAGGAGAATTGATGAGCCATTAAGATTTTGTAAAGTGAGAATGAAGATGAACTACAACAATGAAAAGAAGATTTGATGCGGATTAGATAAAACTAAGGATTGCTTTTATAAAGATGGAAATAAGTAGAAGACAACTGTCATCTCTTCAAATCTTACTTAGTCAAGCTTACAAGATATGCCGGATGCATATTGTCAAAAGTTACCGAACTAAGCTAGCGAGATTAATTATAATTGTCCCTGTTTCTCTCATGAAACGCTACCATTATCTGCTGATGTTGACTCTGTGCTTGAACTCTTACTCGTTCCGATTCCTCTATTTGAAATTTCAAAACACGAGCTAATTCCGTAAAATCTTTATTTTCTTACTTTAACCTCTTATTCTTTCTGCCTTTATTTGCAATCTTTTGATGTAGAACAGATATTTGATTGTTAAGTCGATCAATCTCATTTGCCCTCGCTAGTAATTTTCGAGACATGGTCGTAACAGAGGCAGCATATTGAGCACTAAGAGTTCTTGATGCTGCAACAACCTCAGAATCAGTTCTATTTGAAAAATGCATTTCTGCTTCTATCATGGTGTTGACAACCTTATGAGATAAAATGACTGGTTGAGACGGTTCCTGATTCAAATCCGAAAGATTATCAGACGAAATTTTTTCCACCATTCTATCGTTTTGAATAAACAGAAACTGGATCAATGAATGGGGTGAAAATTCATTTGAGTATCCGACAGGTTTTGTCAGACACGCGTAGCTCCGCATCGAATTGCTAGAGTTAGACTTCCAACATTTGTAAGTTTTGTCGGACATGCATGGCTCCGCACCGCATTGCCAGAGCTAGGCCTGCAGCTTTTGCTGTCTTTGTCGAACACGAATAATTTTAATTATTCAACTTCAAATTTCTGGAACATCTAATTCAGCAATAACATCAAACGTATTTAAATCTTCTTCCGCACCGAAATGATAAAATTCGACTTCAACATTTGTAGGTTTTGTCGGACACGGGTGGTTCTAACTTCTACAGTCTCTACTAACGCAGCGCTTTATTTGTCTATTGGTTATTGTAAGAATATATTTTATTGAACTAATTATGATTCCTTTTTAATGATGCCAAAAGGGGGAGAAGTTTTAGACTAGAACATTAACATTGTTTAAATTGCTAAACTTGTTATATATGCTTGGAATTATATTTATATTTTTGCTTGAAAAACTAACGCACATTCTCAGGGGGAGCTTAAGTATTCATACAGGTTTCAAGTTCTATCAAGCATTTGTCATCATCAAAAAGGGGGAGATTGTTGAACTCAAGGTTTCAAGTTTCGTGTAAATCTACACATGGATTTTGATGATAACAAATGAATTCAAAGAATAAAGGAGTCTCAAACTCAAGTTGTCCACACAATAGAATCAAGCACATCAAGGAAGCAAGCGTGAGCAAGAAGGGAATAAGTTCACATTAAAATCATAGAGTAATTTTGTAAATCTCTTAAAAATTCAAAATTAGGATTAAGGCTCAAAATTAATATTTTATCATAAAGCATTAAAATACATTTTCTACATGTGCATGAATATTTTAAAAATTAAATTTGAAAATTTTGAAAAATGATTGATTGTCATTTTTCACATGTGCATGACATGATTAAAGGTTTGAATTTTGAAAATATTAAAATGATTGATTGTCATCTTTCATATGTGCATGACATGATTAAAAGTTTAAATTTTGAAAATATTAAGATGATTGATTGTCATCTTTCACATGTGCATGTTTTATTTGAATATTTTCAAAAGTGATGGATGCTTTTCTTAATTTATGCAAAAGGTAGATGTTTTTGTTTGAAAATTTTGAAAAGTAAAGTGTGCTCCTTTTGTCATATGCAAAAAGTAAAAGATTAGATTTGAAATTTTTGAAAAGTAAAGTGTACTCCTTTTGTCACATGCAAAAAGTAAAAATATTAGGTTTGAAATTTTTGAAAAGTGAATGATGATGTCTTTGACATGTGAATCTTTTTAAATTTGAATATGAAGTCTCATGTGTCTATAAATAGATCATTTGAGAGTTTCACATTAACAACACCAAGAGCATACAACATTCATTCAAAGTTTTCATTCTCTCTTCTCTAAGCATTGAGCCTTAACCCTTGTTTATTTTGAGAGATATAGTTTGTGCTGTATTGTTTTTATTTCACTCATTGATGAGTATTTTTTGATAGCCTACTCACTATCAATTCTTGTATCAGTAAAAGGGTGTGTATAACCCTTGTGTGTGTAGAAGGTGTTCTACACGGACAATAGTTAAATCACCAAGTGTGAGGTGATTGGAAGTGTAGAAGGTGTTCTACACGGGGAATAGTTAAATCACCAAGTGTGAGGTGATTGGAAGTGTAGAGGGTGTTCTACAAGGATTCTTTGGAGCGGTGCTGCTCAAAGGTGTAATAGGTTTCTATCTCCACCTAAAGGAGATTGAATAGTGGATTTGGGGATCCTCAAGGGGTAGCTTGAGGCGAGGACGTAGGCAGTGAGACCAAACCTCGTTAACATACTGAGTTTGCTTCTCTCTTACCTTTACTCTTTATATTTATTACAGTTTCATATTTTATTTATATTTTATAATGTATACTTGATTTATAATTGTTATTTTTTTAAATACAACTCAATTCACCCCCCTCTTGTGTTAGTCATCTGGGCAACAACATGGTACAGCCAAAGGGGTTTAGTCTGTATAGATAGGAGCACTTAGTCTGTACATTGAAGAAATCACTTTATGGGCTGAGCTGTTGAAACACTCCCTGAGGCAGTGGTATAAGCGATTCAACTCCTACATGATCCGGATTGGCTACAATTATTGTGAGTATGATTGTTGTGTTTATATAAAAAGCCTTGATGATTCATTTGTTTTCCCGTTACTCTATGTGAATGATATATTGATTGCTGTAAAGCATATGAGTAAGGTCAACAAGTTGAAGACTTTGTTGAGTATAGAATTTGATATGAATGATTTGGGTGTAGCCAAGAAGATTCTTAGGATGAGGACTCGCAGGGACAAAACTTCCAAGAGATTATGAATATCTCAGCATAGCTACGTCGAGAAGGTATTAGACAAGTTCAGCATGGGTAATACAAAATCAGTGAGTACACCATTGGTGCATCACTTCAGAATGTTTACTGCTCGGTGCCTAAGGACAAATTATGAAGTTCAAGACATGTCAAATGTTCTATATGCTAGTGCAGTGGGGTGTTTGATGTACAGTATGGTTTGTATAAGACTAGATTTGCCACAAGCTGTCAATGTGGTGAGCAAGTTTTTATCAAATTCGAGTATACATCATGGGGATGCAATCAAGTGGATTTTCAAATATTTTAGGGGTACTACAGATTATAGCATGATGTTCAGCAGACAACAGAGTGATTTTTCAGTTATGGGATATGTAGATGCAGACTATCCAGAAAACTTGAATGACAGGAGATCTACCACAAGATATGTATTCACTCTTATGGGAGGACCTATTTATTGGAGATCCACAATACAGTCTCTAATGACACTATCTACTACTAAGTCAAATTATATGGTAATGGTTAAGGTTGCCAAGGAAATTTTGTGGCTTACAGGGTCGATCAAGGAACTGAATGTCCAGCAAGATGGAGTTCAACTACATTATGATAGTCAAAATGTCATTTCTTTGGCAGAAAACCAAGTGTATCATGCGAGAATCAAATACATAGATATAAAGTTTTAGAGGATGAGGGAGTTGGTTACTTGTGGTAAACTATTACTTGAGAAAGTCTACATTTCTGAGAATGCAGTAGACATGTTGACAAAGCATATTACTACAAATAAGTTTAAATACTGTTTGTACTTGATTAATGTCTCCAGTTGCTACATGGGAGGTGCCCTAACCTAGTGTCTCAAGTAAATTTTCCAGTTATACTTTATTTTTTCTTAAGAAGTGAATATTCGTCAGGGTGAAAATTGTTAGAGTATGTGACTCATTTTACTGTATGTACAGCGGTAAGGTAGTAAATATCTACCCTTTAGAGTTCGTATAAGTATATATGATGTAACCTTACTTTTGGTGATATAAATGAAATTTTTGCCGCTCGTTTTCATAGATGTAGGTATACCATTGAATTATATAAATCTGTTTTCTTATTTGATTAATTTTGTATGATTCAACAAAATTTTCACATAATCACAACAACTTCTCAATATAGTTAAGCTGAAATAGCCAGTTATATGTCAACTCTCTCTCTCTCTCTCTCTCTCTGTGTTCTTGTATCGAAATGTTCGTGATTTTTTTTTTTATGCAAATCTATGTGTACCACTCATGGACACAGATCAGTCAGAAATCTAATTGTTTTCTTCGACCTACTCGATCAGCATCAGTGTATATATATGACTAATTCACATCCATGTCATGTCGGCAATCCTCCAAGGATCGACAGACTTCATGGAAATTATTACTAGATTAATATCTTGGATCTCATGATCGTGATCAAGTGCCTATGTAGGACATGCATAAAGTTTTGTCGAGAAAAAGGGTTTATGTCTGCTTTCTTTAGGAATTATTAAATGCGCTACGAGTTGAATGTATCAGTTCTACTTATGCTCAACGTCATTTAAGCCCGAGAGATCATGACTCATTTCTTTTTTTGTCTCGATCGACTTTCACATTTTACTCAATTTTCCATTAATTGCAGTAAATATATATGTGCACATTTTGGTCAGAAATGGCCAGCTTTTGTATGTAATGCATATAATAATTATTGAAAACTTTTTTTTTTCTGTTTCCTTTACGAGGTTAATTATTAATTAAACGTATACACACACATATATATATATATATATAATCAAGAATGCATTTAAGTTTTGGGGGAAGGCAGGCATTTATCAAATAAAAATATACTTATAAGTACATGATGACTTTGGAGAGATTCTTCCAGTACTAATTGTTACTATGTGTTCGAATTAAATAGTCCGAAATCGGTCATGGAGTTATTCTCTTTGTCTGACGTTTTACTTTTATCAAAACGAATCTATAAATATCAAACAGTACTAGTGCAGTAGACGTATTAATAATTCCAGCCTCAGCATATATATATATATATATATACTAGGAGTGATGCAACGTGCGAGGCACGTTGCTCTGTATCACTATAAAATAAATCAAAATAATATAAATATCTAGTATATATAAAAAAAAATTTAAAATGAATGAGAATAATAATTTTCATTTAAGTTACAAGCTACTAATTCATGGGTTGCTTGGAGGGGCATTCATGGATTGCTTGGAGGAGAAGTCGAAGAGGCGAGATTCTTGAAGTGTTGTCGTGGAGAAGAAAGAAAAGGAGATTGCGAGTTGTGTTTTGGGTTGAAATCGACGGGCTGTAGGCATATGAGAAGGGTAATTTTGAGATAAATGAGAAGTTGTTGTGTGAAACTTAAGGGTAATTTTGGAAATTTGAATGTTAAACAATTATTACTATTCATCAAGAATAGGCTCTTTTTAAGTATAAAGATATATATATAGGGTCATGCATGCTCATTGAATGTGATCGTTGCAGCTGAGCGTCCGGTCAAAATCTTGTTTTTATTTTTTTATTTTATTAATTTTTATTATATTGAAATATTAAGAAATATAAAAAAATACCAATACATTAATAATCATTTTTTAATCATCAAGTAAAAAATAAAAATAAAATAAAATTCATTAAGTGTCAAGATCATTAGGTGTCAAAATTAATAGGTAAACTAGCATTTTTCATATATATATAATGTGATCTATATATTAAATTATATATATGCGCTACTTTATTAACAATGATTATAATAATAGTGGTAAAACAGGGTTAATCATGCATGCCAGTAGTTGAGATTAAAGATGATGATCAATGCATGTTTGGTCGCTTTCTCTAATACTAATACTAATTACCTAAGACTCATGCAAAATTGACATGCCGCTCCCTAGTTCATGTTCTTTTTTTCATGGACTGGATGAATCGATCATATGTTTTTTATTTATAGCTAGCAATGAAATCGATCAATTCCAATCACTACAAAAATATATATATATATATTTGTGATCAGTTATTATTTATGAAATTGACTATTTTTTATTAAAATTAATCTATTTTGATTATAAATAATTTATTAGAAATATTATTTTTTATTATAGTGAAAATATATAATATATATTTGCATGGGTTATATACACATAGCTAGGCTTCCTTACTTTTTAAGTAGAAAGGGAAAATTAGAAAATTAGGAAAAAAGAATTCACATGCAGTGGGAGGAAAAAGGTGCATGCATGGCAATAAAATGGTCAAAAAGGCCTGGGATGCGTAAGCCATGAACTAGATTCTGTGTCTTTCTCGATAAAGTTAAGTCTTGATTAGTATTATAGTGAAAAATAAATCATAACACAAAAGTCTTAACTTTAGGCTTTACTTAAGGCCAAGGGGACTGACGTATTTTTCGTTAAAGATTCTCCATTTAATCGATCTAGGACACCTAGCTAGCCTTGATAGATTCTAAATTATTAATTAGCAACTTTCGTTATGATCTCTCTCTCTCTATCTAACTAGCTAGCTAGCTAGGTTGCTCTCTGTTCTATTTTTCAGTTGGCACACACGTATAGCTAGCTATACACCAGCTGCTTGATAAAGAAGCTTTTGATAAACTAATAAAAATACTAGTACTGGAAGCATGCTGATCATTGATTTGGAGCTACCAAAGACGTTGATGAATTTACGAGATTTTCTTTCTTCTTTTTTCTGTTTTATTTTGTATGATCTGTGGGCCCGGAAGGCAGTACCGATTCAGGCATTATTAGGATTACGTAGCCTAGCCATTAGGAAAAATGGTGTCTGGATCATCATGATCATCATCAAGTTCCAACCAGGCGCAATAACCCAAATTGCACATTTTTCAAAAAGGCTACATTTATAACTCAGTCAGTCAGTCAGTCATGATGAGCATGCATGGGATCATAATTAAGTGGGAAGTTCATGCGGCCAGCTTGCTAGCTAGCCGCAAATTAGAGTATTCGAAATCAACACGTAGGAACATAATTAACTCATGGATATTACAAAATTTACATCTATCATCTCTATTAAGTGTCTAATCGATTCGATTCGATTCGATTTTATTTAAAATATAGAATCAAACTAATATTATTAATTTTTGTAAAATTAATTACGCTCTAATTACGCTCTAAAATCAGTACCCATTTTATCCTTGTAGGTCCCATTTTTTTTAATTAATTAATAACAATTTTTTTTAAAAAAATCTATTTTTTTAAAAAAACTGATTTAAAAATATTTTTATTAAAAAAATTGTTGTTTATTATAAAAATATGTTTTATTAAAAAAAATCTACTATAAAAAAAACCTGCAATAAAAAAATTGTTATATATATAAAAAAATCTCTAATAAAAATATGATTTAAAATATTATTATAAATATTTTTAAAATATATGATTAATT
This sequence comes from Platycarya strobilacea, assembly GCA_036898215.1. Lineage (NCBI taxonomy): Eukaryota > Viridiplantae > Streptophyta > Magnoliopsida > Fagales > Juglandaceae > Platycarya > Platycarya strobilacea. The sequence goes on along the minus strand of CM072545.1, from coordinate 39,189,549 downwards.
AAATTTTCATATTTAAAATTAAAATTTTATTTTATAAATATTATAAGATTATTTATATAATTATAATTTATATTATGATATATAAAAATTATATATAATATAAAACATATAGTATATAATATTTAAAAAATTAATTTTAAATATATATATAATAAAACCGATCTGGTCCGCTCCAGTCTAGTTCAAAATCGTTTGGAATCAGAACTCAACCGATATTTATCGATTTTGTACTTCTAAAAACCGGTCCCAAACCGGATCCATTCAAAATTGGTCTAATCGATCCTGATCGATTTTCTAGTTTTTCGATTTTTTTATACTCCTAATTTCTACATATAATTATATATAACATATTTTATTATTATTTTTTTATTATTAAATGTGTGGTATATAAGATGATAAAATAGAAAATTCTATAAATTTAAAAAGAATAAAACCAAAATAATTTTTAAAAATTAAAAAAAAAGTATGGTGTATATTATAATAAGTAACAAAGCTGATATCTATTAAAGAATATATAGTAGCTATATAGCTAGCTAGATCTTTTTGTTTGGATCAACGAGTGATGAAGATGGTGATCAGATAGAGATTGCAAAATGCGCCAAAGAAGCCGAATGATGATGAGGCATTGCATTTGAGAATTGAGAGCATCGAATTAGCTGTGCAGGGAATATCCACTCAGTTGGCGGGGAACATAAACCTAACTATAATATATATAATATTATTATTATATATGTGTATATATTCAGTCAAACTGCGTGCACATTATTCTTTAATTAAAAAATTATATGTAAATTGAAAAGATCAGGGGCCGGGGTAGCTAGGTATTTGAATTTTGAACGACAGGTGGTTATAATGTTTTTTAATTAATTTTCAACTAATTGTGCAACATATTTGTATATATATTAAGAAAAATGAGGAGGAAAAGTCACATTCAGTATCTACTCCCCCTCACATGAACAGTGCCATGTGAGAGGGAGTGTCCTAAGTGTGGCTACTCCCCAGCATTGCTCATATATTAATTCAAAAACTAGTTTTCTACAAAAAAATATATAAGTCGGCCTTGTAGTTGCCATTATATAATGAATTTTGAGCAATCCAATAAGTTGTTTTTTGTTTTTTTTTGTTTCTCTTTTCTTTTGAGATTATACATGAGAATATTTTAGGATTAGTTTGTTTTGAGAGATGAATTTAAAATTTTAAAATTTATTTCTAATTCATTATTATATTTTTTTAAATTTTCAAATAAATTATAATAAAAAGTTTAATTTTTTTAAATTCTGAAATTATTTTTTTAAATTTTCATACAAAATTAATATTAAAAAAAATTATAATGATATTTTATTATTTATAACTTTTATTTCATTTTATCTCTAAAAACAAACAATGTCCTAATATCGTCTAAAGCGCCATGTCAAAACTTCACATATGCTGCAAGCTGGTTGATCTATATATGATCAAAAGCGCCTTATTTGTGAATTCATGTGAGACGCTAATTAATTAATTAATTGGCTAGTTTCTGCATACATGTATCTGAGAATTAGCTAGCTCACCACAAGAAATATGGTTTATTGCGGCAATTTTTAAACTGCTGCAACAAGTTTTGACACATAAGGGTTGCTTTTTGCGGCATTATCACACATTCGCGGCTTAATTTTATCCATATACTCCTTCAGCGTGCGTGAATAGTGAGTAGAGTATATATACATCCATCAGAAAAGTTGAATATTTACTACGAGTTATTAAAGATATATTAAAAATGATAATAATAATAATAGGTTAAGCTTCTATCAGAACTGATCATCCCTGAGCAGTGAGTCACTGAGTAGTAGTACTTAATTCGGACCTTCGGTTGTGGAATTAATTGTACGTTTATTTATTTAATTTTGTACTGAAACAACGTCAAGACCTTCCAAGTTGGATCATCACGAGTCCACGACCATCTGTTGAAAAATAGCATCAAGTACGTACTGTCAAAGATGGATAAGGAAACTTACATGAGATTAATATAATTCAAAATTACATAACTATATTTAATCATATTATAATATGATCTTATAATCTTTAAACAACTAGATCAATGATCAGATCTTTGAAGAAATATGCATAAAATTAATTAGCTGCGCGCTATACTGCATATATGTTGAAACAAGTTTTGCCCGGCCACCCTTCTTCAAAAAGGCAAAAACTAATGTTACATTAATTTTATAATAATATATATGCTTGCTCACTTGTTGCCATTTTCATGCAAGAGTCAACTATTCGGTTCCCAAAAACAATACTGGTCGGTGTTCGATGGCTCCCAGCTTTACATTATCGGTTCAATAGTTAATTAAGATGAGAAGAATTGATATGAAAGTTAAAAATAATTATTATTATTTTTAAAATTTGAAAATTTTAAGTTATTTATTATATTTTATATAAAAATTTATAATAATAGAATGATATATATAAGAGAGCTCTCCAGCCCTAAGAGTATTTACACTAGACTAATTATTATTTGGTTAAATTTTAGTTAGAAATTTTATTTTTATATATTTTAACTAGCCTTTTTTATTATATTAAATAATAGATTCAACAAATTACTAGTTATTTTATTAAAATCTTGATTTTTACATTTTCATTTATTTTAATTTCAATTGTAATTTGAACATTTTTTTCGTTATTAAAATATATTATTAGTTTCTAACATTTATATTATTCTTAACTGTTAATGGTTAATGATTGTAAAAAGGAAATGAACTTTTTATTTTTTTTGTAAAAATAAAGTAAAATCATTATTGAATATTTATGAAGAGAGGATTTTGAAGTTTTATGAAGAGGAAAATTGAAAGGGTTCTTTATTTATTTTTTTATATGTGAGAGAGTAAATTAGTGAGAGGAATGAAATATTTTAATCCTAAAAATTATTTTTTAAGTAAAATTATTAAAAATTATTTTAACTATTCATTTATTAAGATTATTGCAATCTCATATTCATATTTACTAGTTATTATTTGACCAAATATTTATTTTGTTGAATCTACTAAGTGCTCTAACCCTAAGTACCATTATTTTAGTAAAGAAACATAGCAGAACAAAGGTGGAAATAAAATAATATAATTATCCGTACGTGCATGTATAATTAATAATCTAGAAAGACACGCGCAAAAGCTTATCGATCACGCATATATTATATAAAAAATACTATTGATCTTACTACTTATCATTCGATCGTTCGAATTATTTTATTTTACTTTTTAATTTTTTATTCAGTACTAAAAGGGTTTTTTTTAAATAATTTTGTGTTTTTTAAAAAAAAAAAAAGTATTTAAAACATTAAAAAATACATATAAAAAAAGTTAAAAAATAAAAACAATACAAACTAACAATAACTCCAACGGAAGCCGAGAGCTGGAAGCGGTGGCTGTAGATTAGCCACAACCACAGCCACCGCCACCCACCCTTATATGAAAAATTAATGCTACTCTTAACGACATTTAACGATTATATAAACTAAACTACATTTACCGACATCATTTCCATACATTGAACAACAATTGACACAAACCCTTCATTTAATTAAATCGCAATTAGATCTTAACAGCAACTTTTGTAGGCTAATAATTAATAATTAATGAGCTCTCGCAATGATATATATATATATATGGTTCATTGGATCCGCTTTTTTTTTTTTTTTTTTTTTTATTATGTAACATGGGTTAGCTTGGATTAGTGTGCAAATACTTGTAGTGGCTTATCTAGATCACAGCCTAACAAGCAGCCAGCTGACAGGGAAAAGGGTCACTTTAGCGGAGGATCACTCCCTCACTTTATTTCGTTTTGAGCGGTTTTAGACTCAGTCTGCCATTTGAGTAGCATCATTTAGTTTGGAAAATTATACACAACCTCTTTAATATTTGTCCATTATTATTATTTTTTATTTTTTTAATATTTTTATTTTGAATTTATTCTTTTTAAATTAAATTAATTTTTTTATTTTTTATTCATATATTAAATATTTAATAAAAATAAAATAAAATAAATGTAGTGTGTGGAGGTTGTGTGAATAATAAGAGGTTATAAAAATTTTTTCTTTGGTTTGTCCGTTAAGTCTAAATTTTAATTTTAATTTTTTAATTTTAAAATATTTTTAAAAATATAAAAAATATCAATAATTAATTTTTTAATTATTAAATAAAATATATAAAATAAAATATATAAAATATCAAAATAAGATATCAAATTTAGTGGACAATATTTGACAGAGCTTTTCACCACTCCAAAGGGAAAAAAATGTTAAATTTAACCCAAAAAAAAAAAAAAAAGAACCAACCCTGTGTTGAATACCAAGATTAGAGAGGCATTTTGTATCTACGAGTCTGCTTTGGTATATATCGAAATTATTTGATGTATCAATTAGCATATAAATTAAAGAATATATTTTTATTTCCCATTTTGTTATAAAGACGGAGAACTAGTACTCTTGTTTTTCATTTTTTAAATATTTGAAAAAGACACGTGTTATTAAAGAAACAGTTGACTTCTGATCAATGGTTTTGTTTTTATATATATATATATATATATATTTGATAAACTGGATTGATTATTTAATTAATTGCCGTCTAAACAGTACTACTTTTGCTGACAAGTCCTGCATTATCATGCTGTATTTTGAATATAGGTCGGAAAAAAGTTAATACGTAGCTAAGTGTGGGAACCACCATCCATGACATCCGCTTTATTTGAAATCTATGGCAGAAAATAAGGCCAGCTATTGGATACTGTCATTCAGACAAAATAAAATTTCCTCAAAACATAATCATTATTTATCATGCAGCATGCAATATCATGTAGTCTCCGTGCTGATCCAAGCAAACATAAGATATATTTACTAAATTAGCCTCGCATTGGGATATATATCAGCTGATCCTGTTCAGGATAAAGTAGAGGGAATTTGGTCAATTCCCCTTGTGGTTGGCATGAATATGATGCGTAAATGAGTCAACTGATGAATTCAAAGAAATTTCAAAGGGAGTGGGCTGATGTTGCTTCTTCTCTTTTATTCCCTTTTAAAACAATTCTTGGTTTTGACTCTTAATGCACATGAGTCATGCACCAAACCATAGTTTAAGGGGGTTGTCATATTTCTAAAATATGAAAAATGGGGAAAGAAACAATCGCCATCAGTAAATATTTGAGAGAATCCTGCCTTTTGTTGGCTTTCTTTTGGAAGGGAATGAGAAAGCTGGTAATTTTGCAGCAACTATAAACCCCATCTGTAATCTTTCCCCCTCTGTCTCTCCCTTTAACTACATTAATGCATGTCCATATCAAGTGTTGTGAAAATGATGATAAAAAAAAAATTAAGTACTCACACGATAAAATTCGACAATATATCTATGTCTACAGAACTACAAATTTTTTTTTTTTTATTATAATGAGAAAATTACAAGATACATTTTGAAGCGAAAATATTACTATTCAAAATCCTTATAACACTTATATTAGTTATTAAATATATATTTATAGTATCACATAACAAAAATCTTAAATTTCACGTTCACTTGAAGAATTTTATGTTGAGTGCGACTCGAACGAACTATTTGCCTAAGTTTTGCTAGAGCTATTTGCTGCGTGAACATTGAGCAAACTTTTTATTTGGTGATTTTCAAATAAGAAATAGTACCAAAGATATATTAGTGACTGTCGGTCCAATTCTCTTTTAAATTTATCAAAAAATTATAAAATATTCTTATTTAGTTGGGTTATCAAATCAGACTAACACATCAACAAATCAGGCTTCCCGTCCATTCAAAATGGAAGGACAAACTCTAAAACAAAAATACTTAAATGGAAAATTTTCAAAATACTCCCATCGTTTTATTTCTTTATATCCTCCTTGGAAGTGTGAGTTAGTATATAGAATTATATAATTCAAGTGGTGTCGAAGACTCGAAAGGCCCTACAACCCACCTCCACCTTGCCCCACAATATGCCTCTTGCCACTTTTTGAGACTACAAATTCACAACCCTGGTCCTCACTTATCCCTCGCGTTCCTTCAATTTCCTCGGTCTCTCTTTCTTCGCCTCTCTCCCCCATAATACCTCAACCTTTCATTGTTATCCAAGAGCTCAATCCCTCTGTTCTTTTCCTTTCTTGAATGAGTAGTTCCTTTTTTCTTCCTCTGCCTCTCTGTGTCTCCCCCTACGGAGAACCTTTTCTTACTCCAATTCTAGAACACCAACTCCTCTGTTTCTTCCTCTGCTTCTCTCTCTGCGACCCTCCTCCCCAAAAAAGAGCCTCTAATTCATTGTAATTTAGAACACCAACTCATCATCTCTTCTGCCTCTGCCAGCTCCATTTAGTTAAATCTTCTGATTCTCATTTGAAATTTCAAAGTAGAGGCTATTATTATGGCAACGATTGTGTACCAGGGTCTGCAGTCATGTCTGGACAGCAGCCATCTTGTCGAGCCAAAAACGGTGAGGCTCAAACTGTCTTCACCAACACCACACTTCTCTCAACCGCTTGAACAAGCCTTAAGATCTTGTCTCACGGATAGCAAAACCAAAGAAATTGAAGAGAAATATTACCGCATTGAGGAGGTTTACAACAAGACCCAGAACCCCTTAAATCCTGACTTGGGTGGCTGGAGTTTCTTCCAAGCTATCGCCATAAACCCCGAAGGTCCCAAAGAAGCAATGGAGAAGGAAAACATCTACATCCATCCTCTTGATAAACGCTCCTCGTCCATTCTGAGTGAGAAAAGCTTGGAACTGTGCACTGAAAATCTGGGCAACGAAACGGGCACCGAAATCAAGGAGGGTAGCATTTTCTCGCTGCCTGCATCGGACTCTAAGAGCGGGATTTTGCCGACAAGGGAGCAAACAAAATCACGTCAACTTTATGGAGCAAAGAAAATTAATCCTCGGAATTTTCCACCTCCCTTGACAACGATAAGTGGCTCGGAATCTCTACGAGTTAGGCCCCACCGAGAAGATGGGCGGCTAGTGATCGAAGCTGTCAAGGCTCCTGTAACACACACTTATTTTCAAGCTGAACGCAGTGATGGCCGCCTTCGACTATGCGTTTTGAAAACTTGTACTCTCAGTGTTGACTCGGATGAAGCCGATAATGAAGAAAACGAAGCGTTTGGTGGAAAAGAAGGATTTGACAGTGATACCCACGAAGAAAAACAACCTGCAGTGGAAGAAGAAGAGGAAGAAGAATTGGGTCAAGAGGAGGAGGAAGATGATTTTGAAGATGAAGGAGAAAAGGATGTGTACTTGGTGGATGAGGGTTTGGATGGTAATTACGCATATGGTGAGGCTGAAATGGGAGAGGAAAAATTTGAGAGGCCAAGAGGGTGCAAAGAAGACGAACAGCATGAGAAGAAAAGATTGTTAGATTGGGAGTCGGCCTTGTGGCCGGTGGCTACTTCCTAGCTTAAGCTTTATTTTGGATCTCTCTATATATTTAACTATATTACACAATTTTGTGTTTGTCCTCTTCCTTCTTGTCCCCCCTACTCTTCCATGAAATTCCCTCATTTCTTTTCTTAATTAAATCTCGATCTATGCCTGTGTAGCCTAGGTAGTTATTATCGTTGCTCTCTTTCTCTCTCACCCACACATCAGAAAGTCAAATATTATCATGTGAGAGAGCAGTGCCATTGGCAAGGAAGGAATTAACCCAATTATTCTTCGAAGTCTTCTGTTCTCTCTTTTCCATCTTTTCTAAATGTTCACAAACAATCCTGCGCTCGCGGAATCTGTAAAACTTCATGAATAACAATGATAGTTGTGCTTTTATCATTAGGTCAAGACATATATAAGTCGGGGTCGACCCTACGGGCGCCAGTACTACTGAACTTTTGATTTGGACGGAGTAAATGAAAGATGGGATATTTAAAAATATTAATTGATTATCTACGTAACAGTCCAAAGAATCAAACATCTAGGTAGCCACCGTTTGATAGGTCCCAAAATAGTAAAACTCTGCATGTGATAAGTCCCAGAATAGTAAAATTCTGTGTCCCTAATTAAAATGCAGTACAATTTATTCTATGCTCCGTCCACCCATACAATTGAGAGGCCGCAGCTTCGCCCACGATATCATAATTCTGCGTGAAGATGAGTACGGCCGGATTATGTTTGTTTGTTGGGTTTATTTTATTTTATTTTATTTTATTTTATAGGACGGTACTACTTATGATAAAAGAATACCGTAATTACGCATAAGATATTTGGGATTTACAATTATTTAATAAAACTATCCCATGCATCAAAACTATAAAGTAAAACAAATCTAAATCAGGGAACATCCTATACAATCAACTAAACATAAACAAAGTAATAAAACCATCTACACATGCCTAGTTAAATAAAAAAGAAAATCAAACAAAACACAAATAATTACCACATAAGATCAAACCGCTCCATGAACAGTAATTCCGAAAATTACCGCAACTCAGCATAAATCTCCTAAGAAGCATATTGTTAATGTCTTGATCTCTTAAACACAAACATATATATATATATATATATATATAGTTATTCCATGCATGCAGCCGCAATCTTATTACATCCATGCCATCCAAAAATTACCTGTAACTCATGTAAACAGATCATCAAGAAATTCTCATTCAGTGCAGAAAAACTTGAATTATATATTAAGGAGAAGTTTGGATTTTGGATACAAAAAGTCTTTTAATTTAACTTATCATCTAATTATTATAATATTTTTAAATTTTTATAAAAAAATAGAATAAATAATTTAATTTTTTTAAGAGAAAAGCTGCGGGCTGACTCCCCCATTAAAAGCAGCCCACTGCTTCCGGTGGCAGTGGCCGACACCGCCGGTGCTATCGGAACCAGCAGACTCTGACGATCTCACCTTTACAACGGCGACCCACGGTGACTTCCAACAAAATCTCGACAACCTTAAATTTGGAATAAGCCCGTTACACCGGCGGCGGCATGGGCTGAATTGTGCCGAATACTCTTATAAATTTACCTTCATTTTATTTTTGTATTATATTTTTTTCATTTTATTATATTTTTAAATATTTTTTATTATGTTTATGACAAAAATAATTTAAAAAATAATTAAACTACTTTTGATACTGAAGACAACTAATTTGATTGGTCTCCAATATCACTCTTTTAAATATAAAAATAATAATTAAAAAAATTAATATTATATTTAATATTTAATTTTTATTTAAAATTATATCCTATCATCTCAATCAAATCTTTAAACTTTAAACACTAGATGATAATCAGGAAGAGTACTGCACGTGGTGGCACTCCATGCACGGAGAGCAACAAAGGTATCTTTTGTTCCGTACATATAAATAAAGTTTAGGGAGCAAGATCCATGGCACTTTGGAACAAAATCAACAGAGATGAAAACTACAACAATTATATATTGACAGCAACTAGGCAATAGTACTGCAGACACCAATCCCTGCAGTACGATTGAGTCCTGTCCACTGCTCATCAATCACATATATAGCTGAGCCAGCGGGAAATAAGGATTGAAAAGCTGAAACCACTTGCGCAAGTTGGGGGTGGCCGGGTGCATGTTATCATGTACGGAAAAATTGACTGAACTCCCACATGTGCAATATTATGGGATATTGTACGTTTATATATATATATATATATATATATATTTATATTTATATGGTGGTCGAAATGCGTTTTGATCCTGATTTATTTTTAAAAATAAAATAAAATATAAACAAGATAAAAATTAAAAGAAATAAAATATTATTAAAATATTTTTTAATATTAATTTTATTTTAATATTTAAAAATTATTTTAAAATTTCAAAAAAAGAAATTATTTATTTATTTTATATAAAAATTTTAAAAAATATAATAATAAATATAAAATAAATTAAAAAAACAAACAAAACCTTAATCACCTACGTCGGGCACCGACCAAACTGCGGGGGCCGACGGATCCATACGTACTCCAAACCTCGCTCTAACGTGCATGTTACGTGCTGGTTTTACGACCACTTAAAACTTTGAGATTGTTATTCATCAGCATCTGATCCATTCCTCGTGAAAGCAAGACTTGTCTCCAATATGTTTCGACACTTTATGTTTGCTTAGCTGGAATTTATTTAATGCAAGTTATTTGTCATTGGTCATGCCCCTTCTCCCTTGGTTTTGAAAGGGATCTCTCTTTTATTTTCTGATATTATTAGGGCACATTGGTCCCCTAGTGTTATATACATTTGTCAACGGAAATTAATATATATATATATATTTATATAAGCTGGGAATTAATCTATATATATATATATGGATTTCCATTAATTTACATGGAAGAAAGTGGTTGTGTAGGGGTATTTATTTATTAATTTGACGTTGCATTAATTATTGGTACAATTGTGTATATAAATAAAAGAAATGTTTTAGTTAAAGAAAATCACAAAACTAAAAACGTAAATTAATGTTTTTTTATAAAGTATGTTATATTGTAAAATCATTTTTATTATAAAATATATTTAATATCGTATCATATGAAGTTATGTTATTTTGTAAATTAATTTACTTTATAAGATCTATCTCTTTTCATGTAGCTGTAACACTTTTCTATAAATAATATTATTGATACATACGCGGTTATAACCATGTGTTTAAATGTTAAGAATATCAATGTTAAACTTAACGATCGGTCTCGATAATAACAAAATACAGTGTAAGCATTTAGTAGATCTTATATATGATCTATCGCCATGGGCATGAAAGCAATCGTTTCGAAATTAACAGCGCTTATTATATATATATATATATATACTATATATGATTATTGAATTGTTAAAAAATGGAAAGTAGATCATGAGTACACTATAAGAAAATCGACTTTGTACGACATTAGATTTTGTCACAAAAAGTAGAAAAGAATGCTGCTAAAAAATATTTACAACAAAAACAATCATTCTGGTTGTAATTAAAATGTCACAAATATCTATTTTTCTTATAGTGGTATGATATATAATAAATGATTGTTAGTACAACAATCAATAATATTGGTACAATATCAGGAAATTATATGATATACTCCTCCAAACAATTAATTAATTAGTTTTCCTTTAGCACTGATCTCCCGGCTAATTATTTGAAACATACTTTGAAATTTACCCTTCAAATAGGATTTGATGATCTTCAAGACCATGCTACTATACATCATTTATTTATTTATATTTGTTAACACATGATGATCTAAAATTTAAAGAAATGATCAGTCATGCACATTATAATATAATATGAATAAAGATGTTCAAAAGTTTCAATTAGTTAGTCCCTTTATATAGAATAATAGAAAGACAAATCCAGAAATATCAGTACTTTTTTTGCATTAATTATTGAGCCATTGTAAAAGTAGGTGGATCATGTTGAACAACATGTTATGTATACATATTTATGATCATCTTCAAGCTGGTAAGTACTGGGCTTAGAATCTTTAAGGTTTTTGCATGAATTATTAAGTACTTTAACAACATCGGAAATGAGAAAAACAGGCACACATGAAATCATGATAATGATGTCGTCACATTTATTCCAAACAAATGTGGCGAGTAATAAACCACATAATTTGAATATTCCAAACAAAAAACACGTGCTGAGTCATGTAGACAGACGACAATACAAAATAAATGCACCATAATTACTCGTGAGTAATGTGAGAGTAGAGACCGACTAACGTCTGCAAGTTTTGCAGAACTGTCCTCCTAGCTTCTCATTTTCATAAAAAGCGATACATATATAATACTACTGCATGCACTTTATATATATATATAATGTAATTTATATTTTTTTCTTTTTAAGGCTGCTGGTAATATATATTTGCTTTAATTATTTTGATCTCGGCCCCTCCTTAATTTTCTGATACTGGGTCGAAGAATATTCAAATATCCCAAATCCTCTCTCATCATACGTCAAGCATATTATATATATATACACACACATATAAAATTAACATTATCGTGCATATATGACTCATGTCAAATTAATGATACATCTTTACTTTATTTATGTCATGTAATTTGTTGTCAATTTTGGCATGCTTCCTTGGTCGTTAAGGATTTCATGATGTAAAGTTTCAAGCAGCTACCGAATAATAGAGATCCCTGCACCATATAATATCTTCTTTGTTGCACAAAATGTTGGAACGCCAAATCTACTTTAACACGCATGTACAAGCTGCAGCTAGCTAGCTTGGACAGCTTTATTTTTAGTTTGGAGTGGATCTTCTTTTCTTTTTCCAATATCTGCTAATTCTTTGTCACAAATAATTTATATATGGCCTACCCAATCAACAAACTCATGTGCATCCTTTATGTGGGAAAGGTACACTCGATTTGGTTGAAATTGAAAAAATCAAAAAGAAAATCTTGATAACCTAGCTAGGTAGCTAGCAAGGTATATGCATGTCGTCACAAACAAAAGAAATCACAAATTTTATGTTATGTCATGTAGTCATTTTTATATATTGTGCACTCCGATATGTGATTGGCTGCTATACCTTTTTTTAATATAAACGAATAATTAAATTAACTAATCACATTAATAAAGAGCGTAAAATATATATAAAAAAATTAATTATATATAGCAGAATTCAAAACTACTAGTCACCATAATAAATCTATATATATATATATATAAAGCTACCAGGCCACCCACCACAATCTTTTAATTATAATTTATAGATCGTCGGCCACCACAGAGCTAGCACATCGTCCAACCAATCTTGGACATAAATTATCTTATATTATCCAAAGAAATACAAGAACTACGACGTACCGTACACAGTCCACAGACAGAAAATATTGAGGCAAAATTGACTCTTCTTCGTGCATCGGATTTTGGATAAATGCAGTCAGTACGTAGGCCCCTCCTGATAATTTAATTATTATCGAATCAGAAAATCATGTATATTAATTGAAAGAAAGGTACATAGACAGCCAAGAATTTTAAACGGAAAAAATCATGGGGCCGGCCGGGAGGTGGGGAATTAATTAATTAGATCCCAAGAAGAAAATATCATCTGAATATATTTATAACAACAATGATAATGAAGGCTGCAAAAAGTCTTTTAAGAAAATTGATCGATCAACTGACTTCGGACTAGCTAGGGAGATTAATTTATTGACATATGTATATATATATATAGATTAAAAAAAATGCATTTATGAATTTGTGTTTCCCTCTCTCTCTCTTTCCTACACATCCGTTCCACGCGTATGGATAAGCTAGGATGCTTGCATATGGTCTCAAATCGGTTGAACAATTCGGACTGCCCCTTATTTATAATATTAATATAACCAAACATTGAGGATGAACCATGAAAACTACTGTACGTGTTTCGACCATTCATATTACGTGTGTGTATATATATTATATATATGAAAATAGTTTAGTCACAATATGACAAACTAAAAATTTTACAAGAGTAATTTAACAAATTGATTTAGTGTTTAATATAATTCGTCAAATTATAAAATAATTATTTTATTATAAATTGAAATACGCTTATATATGATCTTTAAATTAATTAGGAGTAATGCATTTGTTTTCAGGCTGGTAAGTGCTAAAACTTATCTGTAGTAACAGACTTTGTTAACATGTCTGTTTGCATTATCAAAATTGTGAATTTTTTCAAGTAGTAATTTGTCAAAAAAAACCAACTTTCTAATGTTGCGAAATCTCACATTTATATACTTAATCCTCACATGATACACTTGATTTTTAGTCATATATATAGCACTCTAACTATTATAATGCAACTAAACTCTACATTGCTGGATACCTAGTTCCTTGAGTAATCCTGTAAGCCACAGAACTTCCTTGACAGCCACAGTCACTATCATATATTCTGACTCAGTAGTAAATAGTGCAATTAGAGACTGTACCATCAACTTCCAGCAAATAGGCCATCCCACAAGAATAAATATATATCCTGTGGTAGATCTTCTGTCATCTAAGTTTTTGCATAACTTGCATCCACATATCCCATAATTAAAGGGTCATTCTGCTGAACATGATGCCATAGTCAATAATACCCTTAAAGTATCTAAAAATCTACTTGACTACATCCCAATACTGTTGATCTAGATTTGATATAAACTCCTCACTAACAGCTTATGCCAAATTTGATCTTGTGCAAACCATAGTATACATCAAATATCCCACTGCATTTGTATATAGAATCTTTGACATGTCTCGAATCTCGTCATTTGTCTTGATGCACTATACGGTAGACATTCTGAAATGATGCGCCAATAGTGTATCCATTGGTTTTGCATTATCCATCTTGAACCTGTCCAACACTTTTTCAACGTAGTCACTTTGAGATAGCCATAATTTCCTGGAGGATCTGTTCCTGCGAATCTCTATCTTAAGAATTTTCTTGGCAGCATCCAAATCTTTCATGACAAATTCTTTATTCAACAAAGTTTTCAACTTGTTAACCTCATTCATACTCATTGTCTGTGGACAATCTCTTCTTCCTAATAAAACATTTTAAATAATGGTGCATGAATTTTTTTATATGGTAATAGAGCTAAACTTTTTAATAATGTACTTTATTTATTGATCTAATGAAATCTACTTGTAAGAATATAATAAAGTTTGACTTATAAGTGAGTGAGAGTAAAGTAAATGTCATATTATTTAACAATGAATTTATCTTGAATAATATATGATGCATTCTTTTTTTTTTTTTAATAAAACATTTTAAAATATAGTACATAAACTTCTTCAATATATATAGATATACAGATATATGGATACATATTTGCAAATATCACGTCGATGATGATCTGATGGATAGGACAAATAATAAATTAAAAGAGGAGCTATGTTCCCAGAAGGACCAACTTGGAAAACTCGTACGTCGATCCTACGATAGGTCATGCATAAAACGCGTTCTAGTCAGAGCACTATAGTTATTTTGTATATAGTGCTCTGACTATAATTATTTTGTAAAAATTAAATATACATGAGATTTATATAAGAAAAAATTAATTTTTTAATAGTAAAATTTATTTTTTTAAAATTAATTGTACGATTTTTATAATTTAACGATTATATATAACATTACTTTTTTTTTTTAAATTAAAAGACAATTTTAGTTAAATAAAAGAAATTTGACTTTAGCTATTTTAAGCTTTATATTAAAATAGTTATTTATTTTATTATATAATAATAAATTATATGAGATAAATTTAATTTTAATTATTCATATCAATTCTCATATTATATTAGTTATTTATTTATTATATAGTAATAAAAAAATATTAATTTAAAAAAATAAGTTTTTTAATTATTAATTTATCTTAAATATCATATTTTACCATTATACCCATATATTAATTAGTAATTATATTTTAATTAAATTATGACGTAATAATACAGCATAGTAGTAATTGTGAAGAGAAAGAAGAAAGAGAAACAAAAATAAAATATATATTTGACATATGAATAGTCACTTCCAAAGTTGAAATTTAATTTGGCATTCATTGTAGTAATTATACTCTAAAATACATTTAGCCCCCGTTTGTACTCGAATATGAGATGAGTTGAGATGAGTTTAATTTATTTTATAATATTATTATTATTTTAAAATTTAAAAAAAATATATTGAGATTTAAAAAATGTGTATTGGGATTTGAAAAAGGTGTATATGAATTTGTGTTTTATATAAAAAATTATAAAAATATAATAATAAAATGAAGATAAGTTGAGATGAGTTGAACTCATTTTCGAATACAAACAAGACCTTAGATTTTAGCTAATCTAATGTAATGTTATCTTAAAGTCTATTAGCTAAATTCTAAATTTAACGTTTGACCAATCTATTGGGATGCTCTCAATAGGCTAATGGGTATTGTTTAATTTGGGGAATGAGATTGAAAGATAAATTTGTAGATAATAATAAAATCATTTGAAGATTATGTTTAATGAGATTTTGATAAATATAAGAAAGAAAATGAAAAAAAATATTGTAAGAAAATAATTTTTAATACTATTCTTACTATGAGATTTGAAAATGTTAAATTATTTTTTATGTTTTGTTTGAAAAAATTATAATGATTAAGTAATGATTAAATAAAAATGTTTAAAATTAAAAATTGAAAAATGTATATTCATTTGAACTGTCACTTAATGTTTTACAAGGTTTAAACTACCACTTAATATTTGGATGCAGTTGGGATATGATGATATAGGATAAGTTGCGATCCAAACATCTAAAAGATCAGTCACATTCAAAGATTGATCATGAAATATCACGAGACCATATAATGATCCCACAAAATCGAATTGAGAAAGAGTTATCATAGATTTGAGAGAGAGAAAAAAAAGGGTCTTCCAAAAATGCGATGCCAGCTGATGATAATTAAGTTTTGTTCTGCAAGGTTTGCCACGAACTAAAATTTTGGCAAATTCTTGGGAGTCGCTAATTAGTATTAGAACGTCCATCACGCATATATATATATATATATATATATATAGATCGATGGAAGTTGGAACTACTAGCTAATGATTTTGTTGAAAGCAATGCGAAATTTAATAAACAAGCAATCAACAATTTCATAATGAATGTACAATTATATATAGAGCTCGCTTCATTCATTTTTATTTAGGCTTATTTTATATGAATCATAATCTAAACCAATAATTCAAGCAATGGATACAAATTACAGTGATAATTTGCTCGAATAAGTTAATAACTCTCTCTCTCTCTCTCTCTATATGTGAGACAGTGTCCTTCATGTTCTTTTCCATCATCATGTTGATCTCCCGGAATCCAGGTCTTTCACGTCAAGAAGTTCTCCTGTCGCTGAAAAAGCGAAAGAGACATGCCACCCAAACAAACATCTTTTCTAAGGGTTACTTTAGTCCCATCTTATCATTCAAAGTTCAGCCCCCTCATTCATTCAAAATTGTCTTGCTTTTCCATGATCACGCTCTTTCTATATTTTTCCATAAATAAAACTTTCAGCCATATATGCAAACAACATTCATTACTCTGATAGGCTTTTGCTTTTTAATTTGACCTTAAAGACCAATTAGGAGCTAAAAAAATGTATTGGTTGATATTTATTATAAGGGTAGGCGAAAGGTTTTGAAAGGGGAACATGAAGAATTTTTAAGGAGTTTTTTGATAAATGTTTTCGATGCCAAAAGAGGGGTGTAATTGTCCGATATTCAAGTGCAGTGCAGGAGGATGAGACGTACGTGAAAAAGAAGGTGGTCCATGATGTCCATGATCCACATTTTGGATGATTTCAACAGTTCCCTGCTCCTGGGCTGCCCACATTAATCATTCCCAAAGCATAACTCACGCTTCTTTTCTCTTCTTTTCTTTTCTTTTCTTTTTTCTTGTCCTTTTTTCCCGACGAAACTCATGCTTCTTTGACTTCAAGAACATTTTCATGTTAATCGTATATTCGTATCATTCGTCGGTGCCCGACTGCGCGCCTGCCCACCCACAATTTCAGACACTTTATTTGTTTTTTAAAAATTATTATATTATTCATCCTTGAAATTTTAATTATTGTCTGATATTATGGCATGAATTAATAATTTAAAAATTATTCGTTATTTAATGGGTTCAATCTGGATTATTAGCCCCGGCCTGATCTTAAGTACAATAACCATGCCAATTGCTCTTTATTTTCACAAAATCTGAATTGAAAAAACAAAAATTATCAATACTGCATGTTCAAATCAATAGGCGAATGGAGATTTTTCAATTGCGCCTAAAGTATTTGATTAAGTGGAAGAACTGAATGCTTTATTTTCCCATTAGTCATTCATTACACGTCATCTGATAAGCTTTAGACCTCGAATTTATTATGTTCAACGCAGCCACATGTATTGGCCCACTTCGACCATTCCATTTTACTTGTCAGCTGCCCACAGATTTACTGAGTCCTACCTTAAAAGTTATACCAAGATTCTTCAGGCCGGCCACACCGCCCGGCCATCTGCTTAAAATGAACATAATTTTTCCCTTTTTTTTTTTTTTTTTGGTTCATTTCGGATTATGATTCTTCTGCTGCTCAGTAAATATCTACCATGCAAAAATGAAATCAAATAATAAAAAAATATAATATATATATATATATATATAGAGAGAGAGAGAGAGAGAGAGAGAGAGAGAGAGATCCTGGATCATTTGGGTGGATTTTATTTATATCATTGTCACAACTATTTTTCTCTTGAAAGCATATGACAATTACAGAGGTTGACAACCTTTTGTCAAATTTCTAAAACCTACCTTAGAGAAACTGCCACACTGGTCCAGCTGCTACTATACATTAATATTAAACAACACATATCATGAACACAAACTCAAAAGATAAGTTTACCTATCCCTCAATAACTTACACAAACTTAATTTAAAGATGGGGGGAAATATAAAACAGAAAGATTAAAAAAAAAGGAGCATATACATAAAAATCCTGTTTATATGACGTTTTCTACTGAATAAAAGGGACAACTCTTGAAGGTTGCAGTGCCTACTATTAAGGCAGATTTGGCAATGTGACTACTACATAACAATTGATCACACCTTTGAACCAATAATTATACTATACATGAACAGTCCCAACGGAAAATTCACGTTTCCTTTTCCACTGAAGAGACATAGATACGAGTGAGATATAATATATTATCCTTTGCCTCATAATGCAACATCTCTCATGTAATGTACACTTTCCACTGTCATAGTTCCAGAAAAGAGAATGTAATCATGCAACTTTAACCAAGATAAACAGAAATTATATTATGTCCATCATCAGTGTTTTCAACAATATCAAACGTCGAATTTAAAAGCTTACGAATTATTATATATGATTCATCGGTCAGGTGTTAGTTGTTACCATCTGGTTTCGAGATTCCTGACATAACAAGAATGGAAGTAAGAGACAACTTTATCAAAAGAATAAGAACTTAACGTAACAGACTGATCATAACTGAATTCCAAACTGGTTGAGATTCCGGTCAATACTCCTGGGTGACAAATGGATGCTGCAGATTCGCATAAACAATATTATATATATGAGTAAACCACAAATCGGTATATATATATATATGTATATTTAACAACACTAACATTCAGATTCAAGCAGAGAGTACACAAATATATTCAAGCATGTATTAATAATCCATGATGCTTGTATAAATCACTGCTTATCTATGAACACTAGAACAGATCGAACCATACTGCAGCAAGTCTGATGCAATAGGCCTTAAGTTAGGTTCCCTGCCATCACAATTAATTGATTTGTGTATAATGAGTTACAGAAAAAAGAATAATTGACTGATAGAAATAATAAAAGTATGGACCAGTAAATTTACAGATAAAAGAAGATTCAAATCCATAACAACTACTGATACATGTTACTTCTTTCAAAAAGAGAAGTTTGCGTGTGTTTTTATTTGGGGGGCGAGGGGGTGATTGGAAATATAACAATAGGAGAAAAGCAGAAACAATAGAACGTACGTGCTTCTGTAAACATTTTAATAGAAAATCCTTCGCCTCAGAGAAGACAAGATTCCAGTCTTATCGGTTTAAGTTTTTAGAACAATTCACAAGTCTGAATTTTTTTTAATTTTATAGGTTGTCTGAAAGTTCTTGGGAGAACACATACTGACTTGACAAGATTACAGTCAAATTAATACATAAACCAAAGTAGTAAGTTTAATTAGCATCAAGTGTGTACCTCGTGATATTGTTGGCTCCATGAAGGCTTTCCAGTAGCCATCTCAATTACAGTACATCCAACACCCCCATATATCAGCCAGAGCTAACATAGCACATTTCAAAATTAATGAGGCCCGAATATCATAATTGAGCACAAGTTACAACCATATTTTTGTTTTCTCCAATCTACAGAAGAATGGCAATGAAGAACATATGTTGCTTTAGATCATGTATATTTTCATCCGAAATGAAGTTTAGAAAAAGATCGGTAAATTTGGACACCTGGTCTTTGTAACAAAGCAAAATGCGCATTTTGTTGTTGACGATAACATTGTGTTAGGCTTGTAAGTGGCATTGAAATTATAACAAACTTATAAACATTATTTCTGAAAAGGTACAATGATTATAGTGATTATGAACTAAACATTACTTATAAAAAAAATTGTGAACTAAACATTTTCAATTTACATGTTTCATGACAAGACTATATACAGGCAATATTCATCTTTTAAAATAGCAGTGCATTTGTTCTTACAAGCTATTCCCGGTCTGGAGAATAACTTCATGAGGAACCAACCAATATGGAGTACCCTTCATTGACTTGGCACCGTTTATGGTAGCCTGTATGGTTATACAACCACTTTAGTAACGAAAATGATAAATCAATAAGATTAAAAGGTTATAAGATGGAGTCTGGAAACAATGGCATACCAGCTGAACAACTTTCTTGGAAGCGCCAAAGTCTGCAAGTTTAATTCATCCTCTATTGTCAACAAGGATGTTTGCACCCTCCATGAAGCATGGCAATTAAAAGATGAGAAAGAGAGAACAATAAGCTTCAAAAACAATATGAACCTTTTGAAAGCATAAATGGGAGAAAGAACATATATATTTTACTGTATGTGAAAGAAAACAATAATCTAACTTCCCACCATAATTGCTTAATGAATCTGAAAACTAAATACAAAGAGGTTTATGAGACCAAAATGGAAATTTTGAAAAACTCTCTATACTCTCATTGATTGCATGAAGAATAAAGGATAAAATTTTCAGCCAAGTCTCTTTTATTATATGCTTATAACTTAATGGCTAATTATAGACTATTTATAAACTGGCCAAGACTCATATCTACTTGGCATATTCCCTCCCACCTTCCCTATCATTAAGAAAGTGAGAAGACCACTTCCTAACGTTAGCATTTTATTAACTAGTGGTTATAAGTAGTTTGTAATGTGCCTAGTTTAGATGTCGATAGAGGTGACCAGTGGACTGAAGTTGGTGCTAAATGCCCTAGGGTTCTAAGATGGGAACGAGGGTAATGTTGGTGAAGCACGTTGAAGGCAATGGGTGGAAGTATCCAGAAGCACTACTTAGTCTAAGCGTGGGCTAAGTGGGCTGGGATATATTTGGTTTTTGTGTTTGGGTGTTTTATTGTAAGGCCCATTGGCCATTTACATTTTAATAAGTCCAATAGTTTAGATAGGTCTATGGCCCATTTATTGTGTAAAAGTAAGTCAGTTATTGTTTTAGAATTCAAATTGTATTTTGCTTGTATTAGATTTTGTTGCGAGTCCTTATAAATACCTTAGGATCTAATCTTGTAGAATCATTCAGAATATTCAGTATACAAATTCCATTTCTTCTCTTCATTCCTTTACATTTGGAAGCCTTCTCCCCTCGAAGTGAGAATTCCACTTTCCTAAATTTCATGTGTTACAAATTGGTATCTAGAGCCAGTCATCCTCGACTCTGCTTTAACGATGGTTGAAGGTACTAGATTGAATCAGCTGCCAGATGGACTGAACGGCTTTAAGAAAGCTAAATAATCTCATTTGAAAAGTTTAGAAGTAGAAATGTTGGCGATGAAACGTCAATCTAATTCAGCGTTCTAGCAATTGCAAGTTTTGATTCTGGAATTAAAAAAGAAAAATTAGCATGAGGAAAATGAAGAATCTTCATTTAGCGCTAACAATAAAGGTGATAAGAATGGTGAAAATACTGGTGAAGTGTTACCTTGGTTAGTAAGGTTAGATTTTTCTACTTTTTTGGCACAAATCCATTAGGATGGATCTACAAAGCAAATCAATTCTTTTTGTATTACAATACACAACCACAACACAAGCTTTGCCTGGCCTCTTTTCACATGCAAGGTCAATAAATGGTTTGGTTTCCAGATTTGGAGGAGTCCAAAGTTTTTTCTGGTTGGGACACCTTTATTAAAGTGTTTTTAGTCAGGTTTGGGGATAGTTCATATGATGATCCTATGGAAAGCTTGACTAGACTTAGGTAGGTCGGATTTGTAGAAGAGTAAAAGGTTGATTTTGAAACAATATCCAATAGACTAAAGCTATTTGATTCTCACAAACTCGGTTGTTTTTTAACTGGACTTAAAGACGAGATTAGACTGCCTATAAGGATTTTTAATCCTCCTAATCTTTTAGTAGCTTTCAGCCTAGCTAAAGTTCAAGAAGAGGTGATAAAAGTCAGTAGAAAAGCCTTTAAGTTTTCTATAGCTAGTACCTTTGAGTCTAATAGTTCTTCCACTAGACCTAATCATCATATTCCTTTGGAATCTAACAAGGCTATGCAGAAAGGCTTAGTTCCTATCCACAAAATTAATCCAGCTCAGATGAAAGAGAGAAGAGAGCATGGATTATGCTATAATTGTGATTCTAAATGGAATCCTGGACATACATGTCATAATCTTAAGTTGTTCTTGATAGAAGAGGTGATTGAGGATGAAGTGCCTGAATTTGATTGTGGTTATGAGTTGTTAACTCTACCTGAGATCCCTGATAAACTTAAGATTACCTTGCATGTACTTTTAGGCTCATTTAATGCTAAAAAAATGCATGTCAAAGGTAAAATTGATGGACAGTGGGTTGTAATTTTAATAGATTCAGGCAGCACTCATAATTTTGCTGATCCTATGGTAATTGCAAAGGCCAGAATACCAATAATAAAACAGAATGTTGTGACTGTCTGTGTGGCTAATGGTGATCAATTACAGAGCTCAGGTGTAACTCAGGTGGTTAAAGTGCATATTCAGAAATTTCAATTTCCTATTGCATTTTATGTCCTAGAATTGGCTGGTTGTGATGCAGTTCTAGGCGTATAGTGGCTTCAAACACTAGGCACTATTGCATGGAATTTTCAACAGTTGAAAATGCAAATCAAATTTCAACAAGAGCACGTCCGTTTGACTAGATTGGCTGCCTCTAAGTGGCTCCAAGAAGGTTCTTCTAAATACTTGGATAGGTTAGAGACTAATGGTGTGTTGTTGCAATTATTGTCTAAAGAAGAGTTCACTTGGGATCAGAGGTTATCTCCTACGTTATAGAAATTGTTGGAGCAATTTACTGGCATTTTTCAAGAGCCTCTAGAGTTGCCTCCTAGTAGGTCTCATGATCATGCTATTACATTGATGCTTGGTACTAAACCTATCTCAGTAAGACCTTATAAGTATCCTTGTTATCGAAAAGATGAAACTGAGAAAATGGTGCAGGAATTACTGAAATCAGGGGTCAGTAGGGCTAGTCAGAGCCCTTATTCTTCCCCAATGATTTTAGTAAGGCAGGCTGATGGGTCTTGGAGGTTGTGTGTTGATTATAGGCCCCTCAACCGGGTTACAGTTAAGGATAAGTTCTCTATTCCTATTATGGAAGAGTTATTGGATGAAATTTCTGATTCTCAGATTTTTTCGAAGCTTGATCTCATGTCTGGTTATCACCAGATAAGAGTTAAACCAGAAGATATACATAAAATGGCTTTTCGTACTCAAGACAGACATTATGAATTTTTTGTCATGCTGTTTGGGTTGACAAATGCTCTGTCCATGTTTCAAAACTTAATGAATGAGATATTTAGGTCGTATTTGAGGAAGTTCATCTTAGTTTTTTTTATGACATATTGGTTTATAATGCCAGTGAAGAAGAACGCCTGATTCATTTAGAATTGACCTTGGCAGTTTTGAGGAAGCATAAATTGTTTGCCAAGAAATCCAAGTGTCAGTTTGGTTGCCAGGAAATTGGATATTTGGGCCATTTAATATCGGGTGCAGGGGTGAGGGTAGATCCTGAAAAGTTGAAAGCAATGGTGGATTGGCCTAAACCTAAAACCTTATAAGCTCTAAGAAGATTTTTAGGTTTGACTGGTTATTACAGGCATTTATTCAAAATTATATAGGTATAGCTGCTGCCTTAACTATTTTGTAGAAAAAGAACAATTTTCATTGGGATGAGCATGCTGAACAAGCTTTTTAGAAGCTGAAAGAAGCCATGGTTTAGCCGCCAGTTCTGGCCTTACCAGATTTTTCACAACCTTTTTAGATTGAGTGTGATGCTTCTGGGAAGGGGATTGGGGCAGTGCTCATGTAGGGTGGTAGACCCGTTTCTTTTTTAAGTCAAGCTCTAAAAGGTAGAACTCTTCTTCTGTCAACTTATGAAAAAGAGTTATATGCCTTGGTGATGGCTATTTAAAAATGGAGACCTTATTTGTTGGGCAGGTTCTTTGTGATTAGAATTGATCATTGCAGTTTAAAATATTTGTCGAACCAAAAAATTGGGACTTCTATGCAGCAGAAGTGACTTAGTAAGTTGCTAGGGTATGATTTTATGGTTCAATATAAGAAAGGTACTGAAAATATAGTGGTTGATGCTTTATCTCGAGTTGATGATGAAGAGATTTCGGTAACCTTAATATTAGTTCCTTCACTTGATTGGTTAACAAAAACTAAGCAAGGTTATGAAGCTAACTTAGCTTTACAACTAAAATTGTCACAGTGCTTGAATTCTTAGTTGAATAGTCAGTATTCTATAAGAGAAGGTTTTCTGCTATATAAGCATAGATTGGTTATACCTAATGGAATTGAACTCAGATATAAACTGTTGAAATTTGTACATGCCAGTTCTTGGGGAGGTTATTTAGGGTTTGAGAAAACATTACAAAGGGCTAGAAGGGAGTTCTTTTGGCCAGGACTTAGAGTTGATGTACAAAAGTGGGTACAAACATGTGATGTTTGTCAGAGACAAAAGAATTCTCTACCTAATTGTCTTTTACAGCCTCTAGCGATTCCTTTTCAACCATCGTCCCACATTACCATGGACTTTATCGAAGGGTTGCCTAAATCTAATGGATTTAGTACAATTTGAGTGGTGGTGGATCGTTTGACCAAGTATAGTCATTTTACACTATTGGGTCACCCTTATACAGTCAAGTCCATTGCTCATCTATTTCTCAAGCACATTTTCAAGCTTCACGGCTTGCCTCATTCCATCATTTCTAACAAAGACTCTACTTTTACGAGTATATTTTGGAAGGAGTTGTTTGCAGCTCAAGGGGTATAGCTGGCTTTCAGCACAGCTTACCACCCCTAAACTGATGGCTAATCTAAGATAGTTAATAAAAGTTTGGAGACTTATCTTAGATGTTTTGTGGGGGAGAGACTTAGAGATTGGGTGAAGTGGGTTCCACTTGCTGAATGGTGGTACAACACTAGTCAACATGCATCAAGTAAAATGACATCGTTTGAAGCTCTCTATGGGTATAAACCCCCTAGGGTTCTATCCTATACTCCTGGGTCTTCTCTTGTGGAAGAAGCGGACTCTAAGTTAAAAGCAAGGGATCAGATCTTACAATTGTTATGACATAATCTCAGCAAGGCTTAAGAAAAGGATGAAAAAAATGTTGGACTTGAAATGTAAAGAACAGATCTTTAAGGAAGGGGATTTCGTTTACCTACGACTTCAACCATATCAACAGGCTTCTATAGCTCAGAGGCAAAATTTGAAGTTGGCTCCTTGTTTTTATGGCCTGTTTCAAGTGGAACAAAGGATTGGTGAGGTCACCTACAAGATAAAACTTCCGGTTACTTTTCAGATTCATCTAGTATTCCATATATCCCCAGCTAAAGAAACAACTTGGAGAACAAGTGGAGGTTTCAGCTAATTTACAAGCCGTTGATAGCACATGAATTCTTCGCTTGACCCAGCAGAAGTTCTAGATAGAAGAGTCCGACTTGTTAACAACAGACTGGTGACGGATCTTCTCGTTCGATGGGAATGACAGATGGCAGAAGATGCCACTTGGGAGACCCTTTACAAGCTAAAAACAACTTACCCACACCTTGTGGGCAAGGTGTTTTAGACGGGTGGAGGTATGTAACGTGCCTAGTTTAGATGCCGGCAGAGGTGATCAAGGGACTGAAGTCGGTGGTGAATGCCCTAGGGTTCTGAGATGGGAAGGAGGGTAATGTTGGTGAAGCACGTCGAAACCAATGGGAGGTGTTGCCCAGATGACTAACACAAGAGGGGGGGTGAATTGAGTTGTATTTAAAAAATAACAATTATAAATCAAATATATAATATAAAATATAAACAAAATATGAAATAACAATAAATATAAAGAGTAAGGGTAAGAGAGAAGCAAACTCAGTATGTTAACGAGGTTCGGCCCCACTGCCTACGTTCTTGCCTCAAGCTACCTCTTGAAAATCCTCAAATCCACTATTCAATCTTCTTTAGGTGGAGATAGAAACCTATTACACTTTTGAGCAGCACTGCTCCAAAGAATCCGTGTAGAACACCCTCTACACTTCCAATCACCTCACACTTGGTGATTTAACTATTCTCCGTGTAGAACACCTTCTACACTTCCAATCACCTCACACTTGGTGATTTAACTATTCCCCGTGTAGAACACTTTCTACACACACAAGGGTTATACACACCCTTTTACAAATATAAGAGTTGATAGTGGGTAGACTATCAAAAAATACACTCCTCAATGAGTGAGATAGAAACAATATAGCGCAAACTATATCTCTCAAAATGAACAAGGGTTAAGGCTCAATGCTTAGAGAAAAGATAATGAAAGTTTTGAATGAATGTTGTATGCTCTTGGTGTTGTGAATGTGAAACTCTCAAATGATCTATTTATAGGCATATGAGACTTCATATTCAAATTTAAAAAGATTCACATGTCAAAAACATCATCATTCACTTTTCAAAAATTTCAAATCAAATCTTTTTACTTTTTGCATGTGACAAAAGGAGCACACTTTACTTTTCAAAAATTTCAAACCTAATTTTTTACTTTTTGCATATGACAAAAGGAGCACACTTTATTTTTCAAAATTTTCAAACAAAAACATCTACCTTTTGCATAAGTCAAGAAAAGCATCCATCACTTTTAAAAATATTCAAATAAAACATGCACATGTGAAAGATGACAATCAATCATTTTAATATTTTCAAAATTCAAACCTTTAATCATGTCATGCACATGTGAAAGATGACAATCAATCATCTTAATATTTTCAAAATTCAAACCTTTAATCATGTCATGCACATGTGAAAGATGACAATCAATCATCTTTCAAAATTTTCAAATTTAATTTTCAAAATATTCATGCACATGTGGAAAATTTATTTTAATATTTTATGATAAAATATTAATTTTGAGCCTTAATCCTAATTTATAATTTTTAAGAGATTTACAATATTATTCTATAACTTTAATGTGAACTTGTTCCCTTCTTACTCATACTTGGTTCCTTGATGTGCTTGATTGTATTGTGTGGACAACTTGAGTTTGAGACTCCTTTATTCTTTGAATTTATTTGTTATCATCAAAATCCATGTGTAGATTTACATGAAACTTGAAACCTTGAGTTTAACAATCTCCCCCTTTTTGATGATGACAAATACTTGATAGAAACAGAAACTTGTATTAATACTTAAGGTCCCCCTGAGAATGTGCGTTAGTTTTTCAAGCAAAAATATAAATATAATTCCAAGCATATATAACAAGTTTAGCAATTTAAACAATGTTAATGTTTTAGTCTAAAACTTCTCCCCCTTTTGGCATCATTAAAAAGGAATCATAATTAGCTCAATAAGATATATTCCTACAATAACCAATAGATAAATAAAACGCTGCGTTAGTAGAGACTGTAAAGAATTCGGTGCGTAGCCACACATGTTCGACAAAACCTGCAGAGGCTGGAGGCCTAGTTTAGGTAATTCGGTGCGGAAGGAGATTTTGTAAAGAGCTGAATAATTGAAACCACCCGTGCCCGACAAAACCTGCAAAAACTGGAGGCGTAGCTCTGGCAATTTGGTGCAGAGATTTGATCCGCTTGATGTTGCTGAAAAATAAGATATTATCATGATTTGTAAGCTTGTCTTGTTCTTATTTCCGTTTTTATAAGAGCAATCTTTAGCTTTATCTATTTCGCATCAAGCTTTCTTCTCATTTTTGCAATTTGCTTGCATTCTCATTCTACAATTTTTCAAAGGCTCGTAGATTTTCCTTCAGTGCTTCTCTTGATCAAGATTTAAGGTATCATTCACCTCAGTCTCAATCTATTTCTGCATCTGTTGTGGGTGCTATGAAGTAACAAGAGACTGATTTAGCTAATAAATCAGATCATGATGCCATTTATGAGCTTGTGGATCTCGAAACTCGATATTCATCATCTATCATCGCGTTTTCTGCTCGGTTGCAGTCCAAAACTCGCGAAATTGAGAAGCTTAGCGAGACTATTTCTGTACTTCAACGACTTGTTTATGAGTCAAACAAAAAAATAGTAGAGTTAAAGCAACAGAATAAGGATTTGAAATCCTTACTTACCTCTTCATTTCGATTGCCTAATCCTTTAGACAAGGATAGCATGATGATTTATGAGGAGCAAATGCATTTGAATGATGAGGCTAAATGTCTCAAGTTTCTGTAGGTTATTTAAGATAATGAAATAAAAGTATCTAGCAGATATTCATGGCATGTATCATTCATATTTCTCTTCTAATCATGCATAGTCTATCTTCTGGTAGGGGTTTTGTGAAAATGTCTGCCAATTGATCATGTATACTAGTGAATTCTAATATAATATCGCTCTTCTGCACATGATCTCTAAGAAAATGATATCTAATTTCAATATATTTGGTCCGAGAATGTTGTATTGGATTTTTTGAAAGATTTATAACACTTGTATTATCACATTTGATTGGAATGTGATTGTACATAAGTTTAAAATCATCAAGTTGTTGCTTCATGTAAAGAATTTGAGCACAACAATTACCCGCAGCAACATATTCTGCCTCAGCAGTAGATAGTGCAACAGAATTTTATTTTTTACTAAACTAGGAAACTAGTGCACGACCTAAGAAGTGACATGCTCCACTAGTGCTTTTTCAATCTATTTTACAGCCAGCATAATCTGCATCTGTGTAGCTAATTAGATCGAAAGATGTGTGCTTAGGGTACCATAACTCTAAGTTAATTGTACCACTAAGATATCTAAAAATGCGCTTAACTGCAATTAAATGTGATTCTTTTGGACATGATTGAAAGCGTGCACATAAGCACACACTAAACATAATATTTGGTCTACTGGCTGTCAAATATAATAAGCTACCAATCATATCTCGATATACCTTCGAGTCAACTGGTTTATCGGTTTCATCTTTATCAAGTTTAGTGGATGGGCTCATTGGTGTTCCAGTTTCCTTAGCACCTTCTATCCCAAACTTCTTCAGCAATTCCTTAATATATTTCGATTGATTGATGAATGTCCCACTTTTTGCTTGCTTAATTTGCAATCCGAGAAAGAATGTAAGTTCTTCCATCATGCTCATTTCAAATTCTTCCTGCATAGTCTTAGCAAAAACTTGGCACATATTTTCATTAGTAGCACCGAATATTATATCATCAACATAAATCTGAATCAAAAGAATATCATTATTTTTGTATTTAATGAAAAGAGTTGTATCAATTTTTCTTTTTGAAAAGTCTTTTTCAATCAAGAAACCACTAAGTCTCTCGTACCACGCTCTAGGAGCTTGTTTGAGTCCATATAGTGCTTTTGTGAGTTTGAAAACATGATTTAGAGAAATATGATTTTCAAAACCTGGAGGTTGCTCAACATATACCTCTTTATTTATAAAACCATTTAAGAAAGCACTTTTAACATCCATTTGAAAAAGTTTGAAATCTTTATAACAAGCATATGCAAGTAGCATTCGAATAGTTTCTAATCTTGCGACTGGTGCATATGTCTCATCATAATCGATTATTTCTTCTTGATTGAAACCGTGAGTTACAAGTCGAGCCTTATTTCTAGTAATGACTCCGGACTCATCTTTCTTGTTTCTAAAAACCCATTTTGTTCCAATAATAGTATGATTTTTGGGTCTAGGAACAAGTGTCCAAACATAATTTCTTTCAAATTGATTAAGCTCTTCTTGCATAGCTAGAATCCAATATTCATCAAGAAGTGCTTCATCAATATTTTTAGGTTCAATCTGAGATAGAAAAGCAGTATGATTGCAAATATTTCTAAGAGATGATCGAGTGCTTACATCTCGTGAAGGTTCTCCCAGAATTTGTTCCACTGGATGATCTTTCACAAATTTCCACTATTTAGTTGCATCTTGTATTAAATTTTGATGATCTTTCCTGATATCTCCATGTTGGACTTCCTCTATTGTGTTTTCTTTGTTGAGATTGAGACTTTCCGTATTATTTATACCTCTTGTTTCTTCATCAATAGATTTCTTGGAGAGTAGAGAATTAGATTCATCAAATACTACATGCATAGATTCTTGTACAGTCAAAATCTTTTTATTGAATACTCTATAAGCTTTACTATTAGTAGAATACCCGAGAAAGATACCTTCATCAGATTTTACATCAAACTTGCCTAAATTATCCCTGTCATTTAAAATAAAAAATTTACATCCAAATACATGAAAGTAACCAATGTTGGATTTTTTCTCATTCCAAAGCTCATAGGGGGTTTTATTTAATTTGGACCTTAGCATAACTCTATTTATAACATAACATGCAGTACTTATCGCTTCGGCCCAAAAATAACTAGGCAAGTTGTTCTCATTGAGCATTGTTCTTACCATCTCTTGAAAATATCTATTTTTCCTCTCTACTATCCCATTTTGTTGAGGAGTTCGAGGAGCAGAAAAATTATGCACAAAATCATTTTCATCACAAAATGTTTCAATATTTTTATTAACAAACTCTTTTCCCCTATCACTTCGGATACTTGAAATAGTATAATCTTTTTCATTTTGAATTCTCTTGCATAACTTGGTAAAGGCATTATGTGCCTCATCTTTATGAGCAAGAAAGATGACCCAAGTATATCTAGAGAAATCATCAACAATAACAAATGCATAATATTTTCCTTCTAAACTTGCAACTCTATTTGGTCCAAAAAGATCCATGTGTATCAGTTGCAGTGGTCTAGTAGTGGAAATATATTTCTTGGTTTTAAAAGAAATTTTTGTTTGTTTACCAAATTGGCATGCATCACAAATTTTTTCTTTAAAAAAATTTGCCTTTGGTAAACCTCTCACAAGATCATTTTTTGAAAGTTTGGAAATAAGTTCCATGTTGGCATGACCTAGTCTTCTATGCCATAACCAATTAGTTTCATTTTGAGCTGAAAAATAAATAGGATCTTGTGAGGTAATTTCTTCAAAATCAATTGTATAAACATTATTATTTCTAAAAGCAATAAAGCAAATATTACAATCATGATCATTCAAAATAATGCACTTATCCATTTTGAAAGTAACTGTAAATCCTTTATCACATAATTGACTTATGCTCAAAAGATTATGTTTTAGACCTTCAACAAGTAAAACATATTTAATTATGAGAGAAGACTTATTACCAATTTTACCTATTCCCACGATCTTCCCTTTCGAGTTGTCTCCAAATGTCACGTGTCCTTCTTCTTTAGATCTAAGATCAAAGAACTTAGTCTTGTCTCCCATCATGTGTCTTGAACATTCACTATCTAAAAACCATTTATTTTTGTTTGTGGAGGACTTCATGCACACCTATAAAAATAATTAAAATGATTTTTCTTGGTACCCAAGTTTTTTGGGTCATTTATTTATTAGTATTAAAAAAAACAAGATATTTAGGTACCCATATGACCCTAATAGTTATTGTATGTTTTCTTCTAATAGGACAAGCATGATAATTATGATCATTTCTATTACAAAAATTGTAAATAACATGTGACATATATGAAGAACTTGAGTGATTATAATAGTATTATTTTTTAACAAAATTATTTTTATGAAAAGAATTTTGAATATTGGACTTTGATGTAGAAGGATTATCAAAGAAGTTTTTATAAGGTTTGTATTTTTGTTTCGGCATATATCCCAAGCCTGCCTTGTCAAAAACACATCTTTGACTATTAAGAAGTTTTTCAAAATTTCTTTTTCCATTCGTAAAGTTTTCAATAATATTTTCTAAATCAGTTTTCTTTTTCTTCAACTCAAGATTTTCATCTTTCAAAACAATATTTTCTTTTCTTAAAATATCAATTTCGTTTGTTAAAGAAGAATTTTTCTTTTTCAAAGCAGTATACCTGATACCCAATTTTTCAAATTCCTCATATACCTCTTCTAAAACATTTTACAATTTTTCATATGAAAAGGATCTTCAATATTATCAAGATTTGTTACTTCAATATCATCTTTAGCCATAAGACAAAGATTTGCTGATTCTCCATTACTTGCTTCACTGTCTGAGCTACTTGAATCATCATCCCATGTAGCTTTCATTACTTTTTTACCTTTATTTCGATCTTTTTTTAGCAGAGGACAATTTGACTTGATATGACCAGGCTTATTGCATTTATAACAAATTAAAGTGTCATTTTTACCTGAATCTTTCTTGGAAAACTTTTTGAAAGATTTTCTTAAAGGAGTTTTGTTTTTCTTTAAGAACCTCTGAATTCTTCTTGTTTTCATCGCAATTTTTTCATCTTTGTCGTCATTTTCCTCATCTTCATCACTTTCACTTTCATGTGGAACAGTTTTAAGTACCAAGCTCTTCTTGGGCTTTCCTTCTTCTTCTCCTTTTTTCAATGTGTACTCATGGGTGATAAGTGACCCAATGAGTTCATTCACTTTGAGTTTCTTGAGGTCTCTAGTTTCAAGAATCGCTGTCACTTTTGACTCCTAATATTTTGGTAAAGAGTTGAGAATTTTTCTTACTATCTCCACTTTGGAATAAATTTTGCCAAGAGCTGTTAAGCTGTTTATGATGTTAGTAAAACGAGTGTGTATACTAGAAATAGATTCATCATCATTCATCTTAAACATTTCATATTCATGAGTAAGAATATAAATTTTTTATTCCTTAACTTGAGAAGTTCCTTCATAAGTAACTTCCAAGTTATCCCAAATTTTCTTTGCTGTAGTGCAAGTCATTACTCTATTAAACTCATTACCATTGAGAGCATTATATAATAAATTCATAGCAGTTAAATTCAAAGTATAAAGTCTATCGTCTTCACGATTAAACTCTTCTTCTTCCTTTTTGACCTTTACTCCATCAACCACTTTTGTTGGAATATAAGGTCCATTTACAATGCATTTCTAGATTTCTCGACCTTGAGCCTGAAGGAATATTCTCATTCTAACTTTCCAGAATGAGTAATTGTCTCCGCAAAAGAGTGGAGGCCGACTGCTAGATTGACCTTCACCAAATGAAGCTGCAATGTTAGCCATAAGATCTTAACTCAAAAGATAGTTAATCTTATAACAGAGTTCTAGCTCTGATACCAATTGTTGCCTAGATGACTAACACAAGAGGGGGGGTGAATTGAGTTGTATTTAAAAAAATAACAATTATAAATCAAATATATAATATAAAATATAAACAAAATATGAAACAACAATAAATATAAAGAGTAAGGATAAGAGAGAAGTAAACTCAGTATGTTAACGAGGTTCGGCCCCACTGCCTACGTCCTCGCCTCAAGCTACCCCTTGAGGATCCCCAAATCCACTATTCAATCTTTTTTAGGTGGAGATAGAAACCTATTACACCTTTGAGCAGCACCGCTCCAAAGAATCCGTATAGAACACCCTCTACACTTCCAATCACCTCACACTTGGTGATTTAACTATTCTCCGTGTAGAACACCTTCTACATTTCCAATCACCTCACACTTGGTGATTTAACTATTTCTCGTGTAGAACACCTTCTACACACACAAGAGTTATACGCACCCTTTTACAAATACAAGAGTTGATAGTGGGTAGACTATCAAAATACACTCCTCAATGAGTGAGATAGAAACGATACAGCGCAAACTATATCTCTCAAAATGAACAAGGGTTAATGCTCAATACTTAGAGAAGAGAGAATGAAAGTTTTAAATGAATGTTGTATGCTCTTGGTGTTGTGAATGTGAAGTTCTCAAATGATCTATTTATAGGCATATGAGACTTCATATTCAAATTTAAAAAGATTCACATGTCAAAAATATCATCATTCACTTTTCAAAAATTTCAAATCAAATCTTTTTACTTTTTGCATGTGACAAAAGGAGCACACTTTACTTTTCAAAAATTTCAAACCTAATCTTTTACTTTTTGCATATGACAAAAGGAGCACACTTTATTTTTCAAAATTTTCAAACAAAAACATCTACCTTTTGCATAAGTCAAGAAAAGCATCCATCACTTTTGAAAATATTCAAATAAAACATGTACATGTGAAAGATGACAATCAATCATCTTAATATTTTCAAAATTCAAACCTTTAATCATGTCATACACATGTGAAAGATGACAATCAATCATCTTAATATTTTCAAAGTTCAAACCTTTAATCATGTCATGCACATGTGAAAAATGACAATCAATCATCTTTCAAAATTTTCAAATTTAATTTTTAAAATATTCATGCACATATGAAAAATGTATTTTAATGCTTTATGATAAAATATTAATTTTGAGCCTTAATCCTAATTTCGAATTTTTAAGAGATTTACAATATTATTCTATGACTTTACTGTGAACTTATTTCCTTCTTGCTCATGCTTGGTTCCTTGATGTGTTTGATTATATTGTGTGGACAACTTGAACTTGAGACTCCTTTATTCTTTGAATTCATTTGTTATCATCAAAATCCATGTGCAGATTTACATGAAACTTGAAACCTTGAGTTCAACAGGAGGGAGTATCTAAAAGCACAACTTAGTCTAAGCGTAGGCTAAGTTTGGGTGTTTTGTTGTAAGGTTTATTAGCCATTTACATTTTAATAAGTCCAGTAGTTCGGATAGGCCTGTGGCGCATTTACTATGGAAAAGTAAGTCGGTCATTATTTTAGAATTCAAATTATATTTTTCTTGTATTAGGTTTTGTCGCGGGTCCTTATAAATACCTCACGATCTAATCTTGTAGATTCATCCAGAATATTCAGTATACAAATTCCATTTCTTCTCTTCATTCCTTTACATTTGGAAGCCTTCTCCCCTCGAAGTGAGAATTCCACTTTCCTAAATTTCGTGTGTTACATAGTTACTTAAATATCTCAACTCCCAGGTATAGTTTTTAAATAAATTAAATAATAATATTAATAATATAATAAATTGAACACCAAGATTTGACATGTGGGCCAGCACCTCCTGCTAGAATAAAAACATATTCTGAAGCGATTTTTTTTTTTTGAATCTTGACATCTACCAAAATTGAAATCTATATATCCAACCACTTCCAAATTGTTTACATGCTTATAAGTGAGCATGTAATCCTTGATTCCTTGTAGATATCTCGTAACATTTTTGGCACAATAATTCATTCCAAAATTACTTTAATATTTGCCAAGCATTCCCACTGCAAATGCTATGTCAAGTCTTACACAAACCTGTGCATACATCAAATTACCAACTATAGATGCGTAATGAATGTTCTCCATCTCTTTCTTTTCAAACATTGACTTAAATTAAATTTGTCAACCTTCAAAATGGGCACTACATTAAGCTTGCATTCATTCATCTTGAATTTTTCAAGAATTTTTCAATATAGGCTGTATGAGATAGTCCTAAGGTCATCGAGATATGTCTTTGTGAATCTCTATGCCAATGACATCAAAGGCTTCACCTAAATCCTTTATTTCAAAATTCTTGGAGAGAAATTGTTTCTTGTCATATAGTAGTGCCCGATCATTGGTTGCAAGTAGGATATCATCCATATATAGGACTAAGAAAATAAACTTACTCTCATTGATCTTTAGATATATGAAATTATCTACAATGTTCTCTGTAAAACTAAATGAAGTAATAATATCGTGAAACTTAAGCTACCACAGTCGAGATGCTTGTTTTAGTTTATATATTGATTTTTTTAATTTGTAAACCAAATTATCACCTTGATTAGAAAAAAATCCTTCTGGCTCTTTCATGTATACATCTTCTTCAAGATCCCCATTTAAAAAGGTTTTCTTCACATCAATCTGATATAGTTCTAAATCTAAATGAGCTACGAGGGCCATGATTATTCTAAATGAGTATTTCTTATAAACTAGATAAAAAGTGTTATGGTAATCAATGCCTTCTCTTTGTGTGAATTCATTGGCTACTAGTTTGGCCTTGTATCGCTCAATATTACCATTTGAGTTTCCTTTAGTCTTATAGACCCATTTACAGCCTACATCTTTGACTCCTTTAGATAACTAAACAATATCCCAGACTTGGTTTTTAGCCATATTATCAATTTCTTTCTTCATGGAATCATACCAAACATTTGAATTTTTCTCACTCATAGCGTATGAAAATGAGATGGGATTATCTTTAAATTTAACATCAAAATTAGACTTAATCAGGTACACAAGATAGTTACTAGGAATGACAAATTGTTTTACTCTTGAAGATCTCCTTAAATCTTGAGGCTCTATCTCACCCATATTAGGTGGGTGTTGAATTTTAAGTTCTATATTGATTTGTTCCTCTTTAGGTGGAGGTGATATTTCTTGATTTGATTGTTCCTTCAAGACATCATGTTGATCATCTCGAAGAATAATCATTTACCTTTGTCTATAGATTTATAACCTTCATTGTGTTTTCTCTCACTTTATCTTTCGAGGAATGGTACTCACACCAATGTCAATATCATCAAGAAACTTTTCTTTTCTAGCTTCAACAATTTGGCTGCTTGTGAGGGAAAATAAAACTTATAGCGTTTAAAATCTTCTACATAGCCAATAAAGTGTCCACTAATTGTTCTAGGGTCCAATTTATTTAAGTGTAGATTATAAATTTTGAACTCAACTGGAATCATATGTGTAAATATCTCAAACTTGGTTTCCATTATTTCCAAAGCTCAAATGGTATTTTGGGAACTGCCTTAGACAGAACTCTGTCTAGAATATACACTACGGTTTTTAAGGCCTCACTCTACAAAAATAGAGGAAGATAGTTGTTACTCAATATACTTCGAACCATATCCATAAGAGTACGGTTTTGCCTTTCTGCAACATCATTTTAATAAGGTGATCTCGACATAGTATATTATGCAGCGATACCCTTATCTTTAAGAAATTCAACAAAAGGACTTGGCCTTTGTCGTGTACCTTCCATAGTATTCAACACCCCTATTTGATCTTACTATTTTAATTTTCTTATCCAATTGTCTCTTTACTTTTTTCTTATATGTCTTGAACATATCTAGTGCTTCAGTTTTACTAAATAGAAAGTATATAATGTGTATGGTCCTCAATAAATGAGATAAAGTATCTCTAACCACTTAGACAATGGTAACTAAATGGACCATAGATATCAGTGCGTTTGATTCCAAGCACTTTAGCACTCATCTTGGCACATTTGCTTATTTTTTTGGTTTGCTTTCTCTTTATGCAATCCATACAAGTACCGAAATTAGAAAAATCTAGAGTTTTGAGGATATCATCATCAATCAATCTCTTTATTCTCTCCATGGAGATATGACCTAATCTCTGGTGCCACAATATAATAAAAATGAAGAAACATAAAAAGTATTTTCAATGTCTAATTGAAATCCATTATCTAAAACGTTTAAAAGTCTTCACAATTTCGACGTACGAATGCATCTCACATTCAGAATAGATGCCTTGTTCACTTTTCGTCGACTTCCTTAGGTTGAAAAAGTCCTACATGATATTAACAACATGAAGTGTGGTACCCGAATCAATTTACCATGTATTACGTTAAGTATCTATGAAATTATATTCATAATACACAATAACATCGAGATTACCTTTCTTCTCAAACCATTGTTTGTATTTTAAGTAATCTTTCTTTTGGTGCCCCCATTTCTTGCAAAAGAAGCATGTCTCCTTATGACCATGTCATTTGAATGACCATTTTCTTTCTTCTTGAAAGGTTTACCATTAGCACTCTTTCATTTCCTTTCTTGTCCCTTTTTATGAGTGACAAAATTGGCACTCTTTAGATTTTCATGTTTCAACCTCTCCTCTTCTTGCACAGACATAGTCAAAAGCTCATTAATGAGCCACTTCTCCTTATGTGAATTGTATAATATCTTATATGATTTGTATTCTATAGGAAGAAAGTTGAGTATGAAATGGACAAAATTTAATTATGTAATCTCAATCTCTAAGGACTTGAGGCAGGCATAAATATCCCTTATTTTCATGATGTGCTCACATACACTTTTAGATTTGTGATGCTTCATCATTGACAAGTTGTTCATTAGAGTACTTGCAAATGTATTGTCAGAACTAACGAATTGCTCTTCGATGACCTTTACGTAGTCCTTGACTTTCTCACACTCAGGAATTGATCATTTAATGCTCTTACTAACGCACGACTTGATGAGCATTAGGCTTAAATGGTTGGATTTCTCTCACCGTTCATAGACCAATTTTTCCGCAACGAAACTTAGTTTTGTAGGCACTTCGGTTTGTCCTCACGGAATGCTAAATCAAGATCTATACACCCTAATGTCAAGAGGATTTTGTCATTCCAATCCGAAAAATTTTCACCATTTAAAAGTGGAATATGAGAATCACTATTCAAAAAGGAAGTAAAAGCAATTGCAATAACCAAGAATATAAATTAACATTTTGAAATAATAACCGTAATTTGAATCCACCAATTTCAAATTCAGAAGTAAAATCTAAAGTTTCCTGTGGGTATAGGTCACATAATGCATTAGATATGCTTATACTTTATATTAAGACCAGTGATTTCTAAACATCTCGAAAGAAGGAATCTTACACTTGTGGGTATTTAGTATCTCTTGTCCTAAAATTAAAGTCATTATCTTATTTCAATCAAGTCAAAGAAAATAACTACCTCCTTGCAGGGTAAAGCAACCATCAACCATGACTTAATTGTAATGTGGATTTAAAACTAAGTTGCAAATAAGAATGAAATATCTACGTGTCATAAAATGTTGTGGCTAATTTTAATGCACAATTATATTCATTTTCTTGATATGGCTTTATCCACTATTTGCAAAATATTTATGTACTTTCCAAACAAATAAATTTAACAAAGGTACATAATAGTATGCATTTCTTGCAATCAGTATTAATGCACAGAAAAATGTATGTACAGAATAATTTTGCAATATTACAGACTGTGCATTACCTACAATTAATCCATGTAAAAATAATTGTAAAATTGAACACATGGCAAAGAGAAATAAATTTTATCAGATTTTATTTCCCTAAAATTTTGGCCATTATACAGATGGAACTCGAAATACAACAATACTATTTTCTTAAAAAGCAAATCTCAAGCATCTGATAGAATTTTCATACTGTCAACAGATTTCAAAATATTTTGAAAACCATCACATCTAATTTGAAAAGGTATTTTTCAAATATAATATACTTATATTTGAAAAGTTTTCAAAAACTCCAGAATGATACTATTTGATTTAAAAAGGTGTGGTTGTCAAAATCGTTAGATTTCAAAACATCTTTTGAAACCACAGTTTTTTTTTAAATGTCAGAATACATTTTTTTGAAAGAATCTTTAAAACTGATACATGCAAGGCTCCCCTTTTTTAATCACTATTCTTTATCCTTTAACTTTAATGAAAACAACTCATTATCTTAGGGAATTACTCTTTATTCAAGGGGTTTTTACTTTTGTGAAAAAGCAACCCGACAACCCCTTACTATGTCATATCTTTAATTGCTACAATCTCCCTCTCATCTAGTTTTGCATTTATTATCTTTCTTGCATTGCCTGCTTAAATCTCCTAG
Source organism: Platycarya strobilacea (assembly GCA_036898215.1). NCBI lineage: Eukaryota > Viridiplantae > Streptophyta > Magnoliopsida > Fagales > Juglandaceae > Platycarya > Platycarya strobilacea. Next base: position 39,149,799 of record CM072545.1, on the reverse strand, counting down.
TCTAGCTATAAGTGCTCTTAAAACAAGCCAAACAAATGATGTGACAAGAAGGCTCATCTTCTTGGAGAATTCTCCATCCTCTCAATTTATAACCCTATAGATTATTGTCTTTTTAGTAAGAAAGAAAATAATTTTGAACAGATAATTTATTCTCCACTAAAAATCGAACATCACAATAAGATAAAATAATGAAGATAAAATCTCATGCACATATAAAAATATAAATTAAGCATGAAAATAGATAATAATATTATACTAAGCAGTTTAACATGGAACTAGGCTCTGATACTAATAGTGAAAGTATAAATGGGAGAAAGAACATATGTATTTTACTGTATGTGGAAGAAAATAATAATCTAAACTCAACCATAATTGCTTAAGTCTCCAACAAAAGAATCTGAAAACCAAATAAAAAAGGGTTTATGAAACCAAAAAAGAAAATTTTGAAAAATTCTCTATACTCTCACTGATTGCATAAAGAGTAAAGGATAAGGTTTTTAGCCAAGTCTCTTTCACCATATGCCTATAACTTAATGGCTAATTACAGACTATTTATAAATTGGCCGAGATTTATGTTTACTTGACATATTCTCTCTCACATTTTCTACCATTAAGGAAATTGGGGGACCACTTTCCAACGTTAGCATTTTATGGATTAGTGGTTACAAACAGTTACTTAAATATCTCAACTCTCATATATTGTTTTTGAATAAAGTAAATAATAGAATTAATAATATAATAAATTAAAACACCAAGATGTGACATGTGGGTCATCTTAAATCTCATAATAGAGCTTGCATTTTCTCCTTTTAAGCACTACTCATCACAATCAAAACCTATTAAATAGAGCTGCCATAATTTTAATATTTGATCCAAAATAAAAAAAAAAAATTGAATAATTCACATGTACTGTAACATTTAATTCTCCAAAGTCGAGATTTATCCCCATATAAACCCAATCAAACGCACCACACCTTATCAACTTGCCCTTGTAGCAGCAAATCGATCATGTTTTCTTTGAGAAACGAAGGCAGTGCTCTGAGTGGAGGTTTCGAGAATAGCTTGATTCAGGATTTGCAGAGGCTAGAGTCGATCTTCTCAACCCAGCACTATCAAACCCTCATTCATCCCCACCTAGGATTTGGAGCACCTCATATTGACGAACCAAACCAAGAATGTCCTACATTGATGTGAATTTTAGAGTTCTTCAAGTTTGGTTGGAGGAGTTCTTGTTCGAACAAATGCTAGGGTTTGGTAACGTTCATTTTTTTTGTGTGTGAGAGATACCAAGATAGAGGAATTTTGAACGAGGGAAATTGCAAGAGGATATGATTTAAAAACTAAATAAATAGCCAAAATAGATGATGGTGTTGTTATAAAACTAAAAAAAGTAATTAGAGAATTGAAGAATTACAATATATGAAACTAGTTCTTTTGAAACTCAATATTATTTCTCTTAAGTTTATTTTGTATGTCTACAATAAATGCTCCTCAAACTTCCTTTTATAGACATGGGAGAATACATCACATTAAATAGATACATGAATCTAGGGAATGACAATACATGAATCAAGAGGATACATGAACATTACAAATAGAAATACATGAAGGCATCAGAATTGTAATAGTCATCCATCAAATACATGGAATTATTTTACTACATTTATATATTTACAACACTCCCCATTGGATGACTATACACAATGAACATGTCTTATTACAATATTACCAAGAAAAGATCTGTTGGCAAAAAAATCAATGACGAAGGAAAAATAGTACAATATTCTTGTAAACCTTGAAATGCTTTAGGATTGCCTCACTAAAACCTTATAAAGGAAAAATTAGTGAAAAATCCTTAACAAAAGAAAATGAGTACAATCCGTATGATCATTTTCCCCTTAAAAGTATGTAGAGTTTCAATAGTTTACAATGAAAGATTTTTTAGTTGATACATTTCAATGTCGTGTAATAACTTTTTAAATGTTGCAGTTAGTAATTTTAAGTGAATAGATCTGCCAAATTGTCACACGATCATATTTGCTTGATATCAATATTATCGTTCTTTTGAGCTTATGTATAAAATAATTTTGGTAAAATATGCTTAGTTTTATCACTTTCAATATAGTCTCATTTGATTTGTGGATAATTCACACTTATCTTAAATGTATTGAGTGACTGATCTCCACCAAATATACTCTTTACTTACTTCATCATTGCAATAATCTTTGAATGATTGGATGAAGTAACAACTAATATTTTGCTTGACAAATCTCCATAAAATAATTGTACCTCCATGAGTAAACATGTATCCTGTTTATGATCTTCATTTAAGTAAATCGGAAAGATAACCTGAATTTACATAACCAACTAATTGAGTATTTGATCATTTTGTATAAAACAATGACATGTAGATTGCTCTACAAATATGGCATGGAATATGATTAACCCTATTCTAGTGTCGTAAATATATCTTACTAGTCAATTAACTAAACATACAATATATGGTCATGTGCAATTTGTAAGATACATCAACGTACAAATTGCATTAAGATATGGTACTTCAAAACTATAAAAAATTTCATCATTTTCTCAAGGGTGAAATTGATATTTTTTGCATCAAATGATCAAACAAAATTGGAGTACTTAAAGGATGAGTTTTGTCAATATAAAAGTGTTTCAAGATTTTTCTTGTATATATTGACTAATGGACAATAACTTCATTTGAAAAGTGCTCAATTTGTAGACTAAGATAAATTTTGTTGTTCCAAATTTAAATGTTTTAAATATTGTACCGGTAGACGTTTCTGTCCACGTACTGGAACAAAATATCTCGATATTAGTATCGTTTCGAAATAGTCTATATATAAATAAATTATATATACATATATAAAATATATTTTAAAATAATAGTTAATATATGAATCAATTATATATAAAAATATCAGTAATGCTACAGACAAACGTTTGTAATAAATGAGAGACAAATGTCTAACGTGGCACTGCGCCATGTCAGACGCTATGTTAATTAAAAGAGAGAGAGAGAGAGAGAGAGAGAGAGAGAGAAGAGAAACACAAAATGAAAAACAGAGGCTTGATTTTCGAGCTACTCATTTTTCATTTTCCCGCTTGCATTTTCGAGAAAGCCCTCTTCCTCGACTGCATCGTCAGCTACTCATCGTCATCAGCGTCGACTCCTCATCGTCACCATTGTCTGCTCTTTATCGTCATTTTTTGCGCCTCTTTTGGAAGGTAAGATTTGTGTTTCCTTCTAGTCCTGTTTTTCACTTCATATTCCTCATGTTTTTCATTTTATTTTGTTGGATGAACTTTATTAATGTTTTCCTCTCTCCTAGTCTTCGTCTATGTTGGACAATGTAGAAATGTAAGCTAGGTTGAACCGCCACCACCACTTCGAGGTTAAAAAGCGAGACTTTGATTTCTTGGCCCCTTTCATTTTGCAGGTAAGAGTTATTTTGTTTGGGTTTATGACGAAAGCTTAGGTCTGATCGATGTATTTTGCTTTAAATTTCATGTTGCCCACCCTAGTCATCATATTGAATTTTTGTGCTTCCAATGTATGTTAGGCCAGTATTAACCCTGTTACTAAAAGTTTGGGGGAGAGTAGAACATGCTAATCCTGATTATCTTCACGCTTTCAATTGTTGTTTGTCAAGTATCATTAACCTGGACTAACCTAAAAAAGAAAATAAGTTAACCGAAAGAGGGATTGTCATGTTGTGAGGTCGATTGACTATTTGGTCGTGTAAGTATGAAATATGATTGCCAACATCTCTCTATCTGTATCTCTTAATTATAAATGGCATTAGCTATTAGATTTATGCTCTTTTTGAGTGTCACATTTGGAAAATGTTGTCGGGGATCAAAGATTTCCAAAATGTCAAGTTTTTAACACACTGCTTATTATTTCTTCAAAAAGCAAAAGCGAGTGAAAGATTTTCATCACCAAATTTCTTTAATCTCTAACTTACGCCATGATAGGATATCAATAGGGTTATTGGCTTTTGCCTTTTGTTGATGATTGCAAGTTTAAACCAGTTTTGTAAAATATGTCTTGACTCCTATCGAAATGGTTATTATACGTTAAGCTCTCTTTTCTACTTTCCTCCCTTTAAAGAATTTCGAAATATCATCCATCTTACTTCACAGTCATTTTCTTGCTTTTCCAGCTATTATTTTTTGCAATTTGGAAGATTATTTTCTCAAGCTCTCTTGAACTATAATGCATAATGTTTCTTTTCCTTTTTCCCTTCATCTTCTTAGTAAACAAACAATACATAAAACATATTAATATTCAGAGAGGCAACATGTAATTTAATTGAAGTTTTCAAGCACTCAAGGCATTATTAAACCATAAAAAGGTGAAGGTTCTATTAGACAACAATCATACAACACCAATGGAGGTACACGGCTGGAAAGGATTTAAAGGAGCAAAGTTTTTCATCTTCTTATATTTTTCATTTTCTGTTCCTTATGTTAAAACTTTTTGCATTAGTGAAATAGAACTTTATTTTTGTCGTGCAAGAATAATTCTATGACTAAGCTCGGGATTAGCTTGGATTAGGGTGATTTTAATTATAAATTGATTTTCCTTTGGTTTCATTTCTTAATTCTATGAAGTTGTAAATCAGTTTACACTAGCTGGTTCAACATAGGTTCTTGAGTCCTTGATTTATTTTTTGACAAGATGAACAATAGATGCTTGGGTTTGCAATAAGAGTCCATTGTTAAAATTTTTATTCCAAAACTGTTTAGCAACCCATTAGGAGATCTTGGTGTTGATTGGAAGTTGGGTTTAATTGCTGAATTTTCTAAATGCAAATCTAGTATTCGAAGGGGTTAAGGATTCAAGATTTTTTTAAGCAAAATCCATGTAGAGTTGACCCGTAGCTTAGATTTTGATCTTTTGCTTCTTAGACATAAATTTGCATTCAAATTAATTTTTCTTCTATAATTCCTTGTTTGTCATCCTTAACTTTTCATACAAATATAAGAAGTACTTTGGATTCCCATGTGTGCATAAAAAATTAACTTAGTTTTCTTTCTCCTTAAACAATGGGAACAAAGTGAGTTGGAAGCTCATTACAATTCAATTTTCTTAGAATAACACTTTTTTTTAGCATAATAAACTCAATATGCAGAACCTTAATGTATTCATCATTCATAACATTTTTTTGGAGTTATATGCATTAACATTGGCCAAAAATGTTTAGATCATGAGAATGAAATGTTTATAATTCATATTAATTGGGACTTAGTACAGGTACTAGATATAAACAAGAGTCCTAGATTTCACTAATTAGTGAAATCTCTGGATGTTAATTCACAGATCATCTTTAGGTTCTTAACAACTAAATGACCAAGATCAACCGAGATGCTGACTTCTTGTTCTATTTGGTTTTTATGTACATTTTAATAGATATATACCCAATATATAAAAAAATGGAAAGAACATCCATCTCCGCTAACACCATCAACATCAAATCCCCCAACCTCAGTATATAATTTTTTATTTATAAAATTTATTGGAATAGGTGTGCTGGATGTTTAAATTCAATGTTTTCCTAATTATCATAATAAACTGACTGTTAGGACATCCTTCAAATTAGTCTACTAAATTTATCAAATTATATGCACGGCTACTATGGACCCATCCCTACATGGTCACCAGCTTTTTGGGACCCATTTCAGCATGTGATGAGACTTCCTCCTCTCATCGCTACAAGTTCCACAATTAGTGTAAGAGTTGGTAAAGAGGATACATCCATTTCTAGGAAAACTGAAACACCATGTACCTCCTTTAGAATTGAAGAAGAAAGTAAAGATAATAGATCAGATTCACTAAAAACCAACGATGAGACTATCGGGATACCACAGTCACACCAAATGGATGGTGTTGATCAGATTGAAGAGTCAAAATCGAGGATGGAATTTAACTTTATTGAAGAGTTGCTGAGTTATTGTATGGAATATAGTAAGAGATGCGAATTTGGGGTGAGCGCACAAATGAGTGAGAAGGAACATGATCAAAGTATTAAATATGTCACATTCGGTTGTGTTCGTGGCGGAAAGTTTTGAGATAAGGGTTCGAATAAGCTCTATGTCCAACAGGAAAGATAGACTATAAGGCAAGGATTAATGCCTTAAAACAGGATGGAAAGGTGTGGATTACAACAGTTCATAATGAGCATAATCACAACCTCAGTCCTAAGAAATCTCGCTTCTTTCAATGTAATAGAGAAGTGAGTAAAACTGTAAAAAAGAGTTCTAGATATAAACAACAAAATTGGCATTCCACCAGGTAAGACTTATGGATCTTTTACTATCAGAGCATGTGGCTACGAGAACCTCTCATTTCAAGAAAAAGATTGTCGCAATTACTTCGACAAGACAAGAAAGCCATGGCTTGGATTAGGTGGTGCTGGAGCACTTCGAGATTATTTTGTGAGGATGCAGTACAAGAATAACGGCTTTTCTCATTGATGGATATGGATGATGACTTGCGACTAAAGAATGTTTTGGTGATGTGGTTACATTCGACACCATATACTTGACCAATAGATATGGGATGTCCTTTGCCCCCTTTGTTGGTGTAAATCACCATTGGTAGTTGATACTTTTGAAAACTATGTTGATTTCAAGTAAGGACATGGAAACCTTTACATGGTTATTCCATACATGGTTGTAGTGTATGGATAGTGTAGCTCCAAAAGTTATTATTACTGATCAAGATAGAGTAATGAAAAATGCAATTACTATTGTCTTTCCAGAAGTTCGACATAAATATTGCCTGTGGCATAACTAAAAAAAGTGTCCTAGAAACTTGGGTCATATAGTGCTTACAATAAAGAATTAAGAAATCACATGATGAAATGTATGTACGACACTTAGTCTATTAAGGAGTTCAAGACATGTTGGGACAAGTTACTTAACACATATGATGTACATGACAATGCTTTGTTGAAAATTTTATATAATGAGTGTGACCATTGGGTACCTATATTCCTTAAAGAGTACTTTTAGGCTAAAATGAGTTCAACCCAGCATAGTGAAAGTATAAATGCTTTCTTTGATGGCTATGTTTGTTCGAAGACAAACTTGAAAGAGTTTATCGACTCTTTTGATGGAGCGTTGAGGAAGAAAATTGAGAATGAACAGTGCCGACTCCCATTCATATAGTGTCACCCGCATATCTAGATCTCCAATTGAGAAGAGATTTCAAGAGTTATACACGTATGCTAAATTTAGGGAAGTTCAACGACAAGTACTTGAGAGGCTCGATCTCGCAATATCACTACGTACGTCCAATGGTGTACTAAAAACCTATGTGGTAGAAGATGAAGTTGTGGTTGAAGAGTTCACTAAGAAAGTAACATATTCAGTGGACTTTAATGAGGAAGACAACAATGCAAAGTGTTCATGTGACTTATTTCAAGCGATGGAGATACTGTGTAGGCATATCTTGTCCATATGGCTGATAACGGTATAAAATCATTGCCAAACCAGTATATTTTAGATTGATAGAGGAACGACATCAAGAGGAGCTACTCCTTAATCCGTACTACCTGTGACATTTGGGATCAAATGGCTGATGGTATAGATGTAGTATTTTGTTGAATATGTGTAATCAGATGATATCATATGCAGTGGGTTCCAATGAGCACTTTGAAGATGCAAAGAAGATGATATATGAGATGACTAACTTCTATCGTGAGCACCAACAATTACCATCTTTGACCCAAACAAGTTTGATAGTAGTGTTGAATATGTATTGTTTTATTTTTTTATGTGAAAATGCATTTTTATTTTCAAAAGTCTATCTCTACTAATAGGTTCGAATGCTGGTATTACGACACTAGACTCAACTGTTGCTGGCAATTTACAACAAGTGCGTAGTTCTAATGTTGCCAGAGGGTAAGGAAGACCCCCATTGTTGAGGAGAGCGTTGAGGATGGAGATAGACATGTGAAAGGTTAAAGCCAAGCAGGAAAAGCCACATGCCAAATGGAAACATAAACGGGTGCATATTTTAACATTAACGGTATAAAAATTTCAGTTGTGCTTTTACAACATTTGAGTTTTTGATATATGCGACCTTTTTTTGATAACGAGCTGAAGGAGATATACTAGTTTCGGACAAGTGCAGGAATTTATTTCAGCCATCAAAAGTAAATATCACCATTTTGTCTCAAGTGCAGGTATCTTACATCTTTTGGAGTTTTTATGTCTAAGTTTCTACTTGTCTATCGAAGAAGTAACCCTAGACTAACATTGCTTTAAATGTTGTTCATTCACACAAGCCTATTCAAAACCAAGCAGTTTTTGATAGTAGTGGAAACCAAGAAAGTGTAATATTCCCAACCTATTTTCACATTTTAATAGCGATGTTTCAATGATATTAATAGTTACATTTTATACCTAACAGATGCAGTTTGGGTTGGATGGCTCACAACCGGTGCAAGATGGGTTGGATGGTTCTTAACAGATGTAATTCTTCGAAATTGACATTCATTTTGTGGACTGAGTGTAAACGTTGTGTAATTCTTCGATATTGATATTCATTTTGTGATACTCATTTAATATATTTCATTGGTATTGAATGTTTTCATTAAGGATTGAATGAATTTTTGTTTGGATTTTAGAAGAGGATAAGTGACAGATATTAATTGTTGATTGTAAGTTTTAAGAGTGTTTGGTAGTTGTCTATATGAGCAGGCATTTGTTGATTTACATAAACTGGCTAATTTCATAAATAGGTAGTTCATACTGTAGATATTGTCCAAACATCTATTCACGTGGGTGGATTGTTAATGACCAATAAGAGACATTAATTTGTTTATTGGTTGATAGTTTTATCCATGAATACATTTGCTTTAGTAATTGGTAGGGATTCAATTCTTGTCATCCCTACCAATTAGATCATAATGACACAAACATAAATTTGATTAGCATTAGTTCTATAGAAGCTTGGATTCTTTATAAATTTAAAGTCACCAGGAATGTGTATATATGCACTAATGTTGTTGAATCGATTTGAATCTGTTACAGTTGGTACATACGAGTAAATGAATTGCCCACAACTTGGAAACTGATGATAATTTTCATGACTTCATAAAGTCTGCTTTAATAGTGTTTACAGTAATATTGTACATGATATCAACTTTAGTATCATTGATCGACAACATATATAAGCTTGATATACAGGATATTTATGTTACATGAAACAAATAGAAAATTAATGTACAGAAAAAAGAATTTAATCTAATGATGATCTATAAGTGGGACACAATAGAAAACATAGAAGTTCGAGAGCTAATATGCCTGACTTAAAGTCCCACTATCAGTGTGTGCTTATCCAATGCTTCTACTAGACAACCGTTTATATCAGTGTGCTTATCCATTGTCAATATGTTGCTGCTGTGACCATAAAAGTCTCAAACAAAATGCCAATGATGTTCCTTGTGTTCCAGATTTTACCATGTACACAACAAACTTTAAACCACAGTTTGGGATAACAAGCCATAAACAGAATTTTTAGTACTCTTTTCAGTACCATATTCAAACCAGATTTTTTAGAGCACCAAATTTGAGATAACAAGCCATACTTTCATAAATTGCAAAAATCGAAATACTGAAAAATATTTTTACATCAGGAAACTAACACTTTACATCATTACCAGTTTGATTGTTGTGCTTAAAATTAGACTAAATAAATTTTTGTTTTTATTTTTATAAGTAACTAGACTAAACAAGCTAAGTTACAAAATTAGCAAGTAACTACAAAAATACAAATACAGCAACCCAGCACACCCGTAGTAGTGTACATGAATGCCTTATTTTATCTTGTTGCTCTGAAATCACTGACTGCTTCTTTAGAACCTCTTCATTTAACGTGGATAGCATTCATGGTCTTACATATGTTACTCTTCATCTTTTTGATCTCGTCCCCGCTCTTACATAGCTCGATCTCCCTCTTCTCAACATCTGCAAACCTCTTCTTAAGCTCTTTTTCCTTCCTTAAAATTTTATCTTCTCTTTTTTGAAGATCTAGCTCAATATACTCATTACTATCCACCCATTTGAAATACTTGCAATATGGCAGAATCTTTTCAACACAAACATATAAAAAAAAATTTATTTCAAAATAATATTAGTATTGCATTATACGTTCTACGTTATAAGTGAGGCAATTACTTTAGTGCTGTAATTTGGTAGTTGAGTATCTCACTGTAGTTTCAACCTCACAAAAACATAATGTTTGATCCAAAGTATGCTTAGTAGATGATGAAGAAGACATTGATGTAGAGTTTATCCAATTGAGAATATATCTATCAGCTCTATGATGTTGATTTTGTCTCTTGGAGTACTAACATTTTGAAGTCATTGATGTGAGCATTGCAGTGAACATATGAAAAAAACCCAAAATAAAGGCCATTTATATGTTATTAATGACTCCAAAATAAATTACATAAAGACATGAAAAGAGTAAAAAAAACATTGTAGTAACATAATAGATTATTAGGGGAAGAACAATTCCCATAATAGATTAGCAACTTGGAAAAAACAAAAGACAAAAAAAAATGACAACAACAATGCAGTAATTGCAAACTTAGAGGGAGATTCCAAGAGAGAGAGGTGTTACTCAAGCCAATGCTGAAGAAGAAGAAGACGACGTAATAGGGTTCGACCAATGATTTTAGACAGGGAGATTCCAGACTTTATACTAATCACTCAGGGAGCTCAAAAATAACAAACAGGGGAATTTCCCAACTCACCAATCAACATAGAAATTGGGTAAAAGACCTTATTGCACCACAAAAATCATTAGGTCAATCTCTTCAATTGAATATCACCATGAAACAGGTATTGCTTTGCTTACCAAGGACTTAGTAATAGACAATGAAAAAAAAACTTAGTCCTTGATAATTAAATTATCTAAGAGTTTGAGGTTCCTTTCAAAATCAAATTTTGTTAACCTTCTTCAAAAGTTGATGGAAAAGTTCTTTGTTTAGATGAGTGCTTTGCTTAGCAAGGACTTAGTAATAGACAATAAGATATAAAAAAAAAACTAGTTCAAGCAAGATGCAAAGACAGTATGCCAATAAATTACAATTGTTGGCTTCATCTTATATCACAAACAAGTTGAGAACAATTTTAATTAATATCCTTCTCATATGTGATAGAAGGTAAATTAATGTAGCAAACATACAAGAATGATCCACAAACCAATTTTTTTTATGAGGATAACAACAATAAATATAGGATTGAATGCCACTCTAAATGTGCAGTCAACTATACACCCTGCATACCAATCAATAAATCATGACTGATAACAGCAGCCAAGAAAAATTGCAGTAAACTGAACCAAAGGGTATAATTCTAGCAACATAGAAAAGTTAGACACACTAAAATAATTAGATAAGCATGTAATTGAAGTAATAGTACCATCAATATGAGTTCCAACATCCAACTAAATTCTCTTAAGAGATAAAACTTGGGTACAATCTAAAATAAGCCACATTTTAGGTATATGCCTATATAGTTGGGGTTTCTAATGCCATTTTAGGTATCTAATGCCTACACATTTTAGCTATATGCCTATACATGTTTGGGTACCTAAAATTGCACTAAAATGTGATACCCGAACTATGTAAGCCATATTTGGTATCCAAACAGTGACATTAGATACCTAAAATTGCAATTGAAAGTGTAGACGTGTAGGCCAATCTAAAAACAATCACAAACTCACAATAATAACTTTTTGTTAAAATGCAATCAAGACAGTAAATGAAAAAGGCAACGCTAGAAAAAGAAAAAAAAATTGAAGGGTTAGGATTTCAAAATCTTACCGTGTAAAAGGATGGTTGTTTTCATGAGAGATGGAGCGGAGAGGGGGGGAGAGGGGAAGAGTTAGGATTTCAAAAACTTGAGGGAATGAGGAATGGAAGGATTAGGTTTAGGGTTTCGGATGTGGGTTAGGGTTTCGTGACTTCAAGGGGGAGGGGGAATGGGATGGCTGCTCTGGTTTGATGAAGGAGTGGGACGGCTGCTCTGGTTCAATGAGAGAAGAGGACGGCTGCTCAGACGAGGAAATGAGAGGGTTCAACGAGGGAAGGGGTTTGTCTCCAGAACTCGAAATTCAAATTCTTATTTCATTTTTTCATTTTTTTAAAATTAAGTAACGTCTAAAGTGGCACTATGCCACATCAGACGTTTGTCTACCGCTTGCCCATAGATGTTTGTCTATAGAGTTTTTGTAAAATTATATATGTAGATAATCTAATCTGAAATGGGGTAAAAAAATAGTAAAAAATGAAAAAAAAAGTGTAAAAGGCCGAAATTTAGGACGATCAAAATATTAGCTTGTATGAAACATCTAGGTAACCTATATCAGACAACTAGTCGGTACGGCATATTTCGACTGTACCAGCTAGTATGGTACGAAATTTAAAATTATGGTTCCAATGCCTTTCATTCAAAATCTTATTTCATTAATTTTTTACTTTATTGGGTCTTCTAGAGTTCTAACCAAATTTAAATTCCTACATATACTGCAATAATAATAAATCCAAAATTTACTTTTTATGAAAACACGTGAGTAAATTATATTATCCAAAATTTACTTTTTATGAAACCACATGGGTAAATTAGATTATTTTCAAATCTTTCTTTTACTAGGCATTTACTAAGATGATTGTACTACATGCACCCCAATTATTTTAATCCAAAGAAAATATCTTTGTAATTTGATAGAATAAATATTTTGAAACTTTGAATTACATGCTTCATGCATTTTATTGCGGACCCTCATTTTATTACTTCGAGGCTTTGAAAGTTAGTAAATAGGGATACATGATTTTAAAAAAGAAAAAGCTATTTTTAACAATAGACCATCTTTTTCAAAAATATTGTATGGCACTTGCGCACTCTACAATTGTATTTAGCATTACTTAATAACTAATTTGGAAACTAGAACGAAAACTTAGGAGATATGACTAAGTTGTGTATAATTTTAATTTTCTTAACATTTTAAGATGACATTTTAGAGATACGGAGAAAAAATGGAGTAACTCTGCTTTTTGCAAAAAAAAATAAATTTATGCATATCAAATCTTTGTCTGTGTTTTCTCCTTTGAAGCACTACGCGTCGCTATCAAAACCTATTAAATAGAACTGCCATAAATTCAATATCCAACTCAAAACAAAAAATTGAATAATTCATATGTAATGTAACATGTAGTTGGCCTATTTCACGGTAAGCAAGTCGGAGTTGATCTTCTCAACCAAGCCACTACCGAACCCTCATTTGGCTCCTTTGTGCGTAGGGGTGTGCAAAAATACCGGTAGGAGTCGGAAGTCAGAAATCGAAGTTGGAGTCGGAGTCCAGCTCCGGAAGTTGGAGTTCGGAGTCGAAGCCGGAACCCAGTGGGGTTCTAACTTCTGATTCCGAACTCCGACATTTAGAGATTATATATTATATGTTGTAAAATAGGTAGTAGATGCTTAAATGGCCTAGTGGTAAAATGAGTTTTTAAAATAAGTCCTACATCTTGGGTTCGAGTAGCGAGTCATGCTTTTGCCATTTTAAAATTTTCACGCTAGATCAACTTAAACGACGTCATCCAGACTCCATATGGTGCTATATATTCATCTCAACCTTCAAAAATCCTAACCGGCTAACCCTACATTTCCTTTTCCTCTGTTCTCTCTTCGCCCCTCCCCCCCTCGCAGCTCCAGCTATCTCCCAATTTCCTCTGATTTTGTTGATGCCGAGAACTTCCAGCTATCTCTGTCTTCGTTCACTTTACACCATTCTTAAGGCATGGATGGTGTTTTTCACATTGAAATCTCGTTTTCGCATAACTCTCAGAAATGCCAAAACAGTACTCTCTGAAATTTATATTCATCTTGATCGATACATATATATTTGTAGATTTAGGGTTTGCTCATTTTCTTTATTAGTGGAGGAGTATATTTTCTTCGAATTCTTGGTACGAAGTTGATGGTGGTATGATGGTATCAACCTATGGGTTTTGTCGACGACAGAATAAGCGATTTCGATCGAAGATTAGAATTCCAACCCCCAATTAGAACTTCGACTCCGATCGAAGTCGAACTCCGACTCCATTTTAGAGTCAGATGCCATTTTGGACTCCGACGAGAGTTGGAGTTGGAGTCGGAAACTCCGAACTCCGACTCCATCGGAGTCAGAGCCCACCCCTACTTCTGCGGCTCGGAATAACAGAGATTGGTGAAACGAACCAAAAATGTCATGCATTGATATGAATTCTAGAGTTCCTCGAGTTTGGTTGGAGGAGTTCTTATTCAGACAGAAGCTAGGGTTCAATAAGATTCATTTTTGTTGTATGTGAGGGAGACATAGAGAGATCGAGAGATAGGAATTTTGAAGGAGGTAAAGGCAAGAGGATCTGATTTGAAAAATAAATAAATAGTCAAAATTATTGATTGTGTTGTGTTGTTGTAAAACTAAAGAAAAGTAAGAAGAGAATTGAAGAATTACAATATATGAAACTAGTTTTTCAAGAACCCAATATTATTTCTCTTGACTTTTTTGTTGTAGACATACAACAAGTTCTCCTCAAGACTCCCTTTTTATCGACATGAAATAATACATCACATTAAAAAGATACATGAACTTCGGGAATGACAATATATGAATTAAGAGGATACATAAATAATGAAAATAGGAATACATGAATGGATTAGAATTCTAATAGTCATCCATCAAATACATGAAATATATTTAACTGCATTCACATATTTACAACACTCACCCTTGGAAGACCATACACAAATAACATGCTTCATTAAGACTTTGTCAAGGAAAATTTTGATAAAAAAAATAGTAGCGAAGGAAAAAGAATACAATATTATTGTATATCTTCAAATATTTTAGAATTGTCTTGTTAAAATTTTGCAAAAAAAAAAAAAAAACCTATTAGGAAAACCTTAACAAAAAAAAAGTACAATATGTCCGATCATTTTCACTCCTTCAAAAGTATGTAGAGTTTCAATAGTTTATAATGAAATATTTTTGAGTTGACGCATTCGATTGTTGTGTATCAACTTTTTAAATATTGCAACTGGTAATGTTTTAGTGAGTAGATTTGCCAAATTGTCACATGATCGTATTTACTTGATATCAATATTATTATTTTTTTGGAACTCTTGTGTAAAATAATTTTGGTGAAATATGCTTAGTTCCATCATATTTAATATAGCCTTTTTTGATTTGTGGATAGTTCATATTTATCTTAGATGTGTTGAATGACTGATTTCAACCAAATACACTCCTTATTTGTTTTATCATTGCAATAATTTCTTAGTGGTTGGAAGAAGTAACAACTAATGTTTGTTTGACAAATCTCCAAAAAATAGTTATACCTCCATAAGTGAACAGGTATCCTATTTATGATCTTCATTTATACGAATCGGAAAGGTATCTCAAATCTGTGTAACCAACTAGTTGAGGATTTTATCATTTCAGTAGTCTCTGCTTTAGCTGATCAAATACGGTATACTGCACAAAATATACATTCTGGTTTCAGCATAATGGATTTTCATGCAAGTTAAACCAACAATTTTATGTGCTCACACAGAAAGAGAAGGTGGAAAACCCCATGAAGTAAAAAGAACATAGGTAGCAGTTTCCATCTTCGTTTAAACATATAGCTGGGATATTGTTCCACTCCATCAAAAATTTGAGAAATAAAAATCGTCCTTGTCTAAATAAGAACCTCAACTACCTGGATAGATGGGTTTGATGTTAAAAGAAGAGATATGCCAAGACCATCAAATGCCTCACTCCAAGTGCCTTCCGAAAGGCTCTTCCACAGTCCTTTGGATTTCCCAAACTCACTTGTCTGCATCCTCGAGGATACTGCATCCAAAGGCTGCAAGATAAAGCCAGAGGTTAGACTATTTAAACATTCAGTATTGATACCACAAATGGGTCTATGTTGTCATTGATAGCATTTTCTTTTTCTCAAGTTTTTCTTAATAGTTTTGTTGAATATGTGGCATCACTCAAGGATTTTGAGGAATCTTACTGCAGTTTTTTATTATCATGGGCATCATGCTTCTTTACTTTTCTTATAATGATTTTTTCCACCAAGTCCCTTTCTAATAATGACTTCCCTCTAGGGTACATCCAGTCATCCAATTTCATGGAAAATCACAAATTACATAGTTTACCACCCATGTCATGTTTAAACAGCAACATTTCAATAGAACCCCAACATGCACATCATTATAAATCCACAAGGACGGAATACCTTTGGGAGTTCAATGAACAGAGTTCAAGTGCCATGCAATTTGTGAGAACCCCGCACCAGACAACTTAATGAAGGAAACACAACTAAAGATTCTTCATTATCAAGAAAGAAGCATTAACACATGACTCGCCTGTATCACTATGACTGTACATGCCCCAGCAGCGGCAGCAATAATCAAGTTTGCTTTTGTTCCGATGGTTTTATTTCCAGTTTTCTCCAAGTACAACCTTTTGAAGAAGTTGTATCCATAGAAGTAGAAAAATTGTGAAATGAAGGACTGCAGGTTCTTTGTCCCAAGGCCTTGGTACAATGAAAGCACTTGACGGGTAGAAATTGCTTCCCACAAAACATCGAAAATATTCCTGCACAGCAGCACAAGTCAGAAAAATGAACTGTATAGATAAGTTCATTCACGAGTCTTGCCTCAAAATCTCAATTACATAATGTATTTTGACCGACTTTTGGGCAGCCTTATTCAATTAGCCACATAATAAGGTCACAGATTAATTTGTTGAAAGGGTCAAACTGAAAAGACACTGATCCATATTGGATGAAGCATTGCATGAAGAAACTTATCATAACTTACCTACAGATTCAGATATCCTTCTTTTCCATTTATTTATTCAGTACCGATACAGCCACAAAGAGATTTACACAAAAGTAATTTTACAAGCTGATATGATTTCAACAGTCCATTGGATTTACTTTACAATAAAAGTCATTTTATCATCTAATGAACCACATTATGCCACATTAGTTTGTGAGATTATTTATGTATAATCTATCTATGTCCAGAGTATTTCCCTTGTTTAAAAGGTGAAGCGAGTAGATGACAGGTTCAATCAATTGCCACTAGCAATCTGATTCCCCATGGTTGATATAGAATATTTTTCATCTCATTGATTATTATAACTTTGTTGGGAGATAACCACCATCCAAATATAAGACTGAAAGACACATACCAAACATTACAAAAAACCAAGCCAGGTCCTTGAACAGTAATTTACCCATACATGAGTGTCAACAGTCAAGCTACCGTTGCCTCCAACTCAGACCTGAAGCCAAGATCAATTGCCATCTCTGCATCACAGCTGGACAACCAACCGGCTCAAGCTTCCAAATAATTCTAGAATCTGATGATTGTAATCTGTTATTGGTATTTGTTTATTCTGATGTATAAAGGAAATATCTTTTCTGTTATAACAAACTAGCGCTGCTGGCTTTAGGTCATGCACTCCACGTGCTTGTAAATATGCTAGAACGAATTTGGCAATTGTAAGTCTATATAAAGAACCCTGTACAAACCAGAAATGCAATGAGATGAAATTATTCTATACATCATCTTTTACATGGTATTAGAGCTATCATAAGACTAACGTCTTCAATGGCGGAGGAAACTCCCAAAATTATCTCTCCTCCTCCTCCCACTCCCCCTCCCTTGATAAGTCAGCCTCCTTCTTCTATGCTTCCTCATCTCAATCATCTTGTCTCTGTCAAACTCAACAATGAAAATTTTCTTCTCTAACGAGCTCAGATGACTCCATGTCTGAAAGGTCAGAGATTATTTCATTTCGTTTGGTTCTACCAAACCACCTCCACCTCTTCTTCCTAACTCAACCAAACCCAACCCTGATTTTTTGAGCTGGACCCAAACAGACCAAATAATCTTAAGTGCGCTTATCTCCTCCCATGATAACAAACATTAGTGACTCTGTCTTAAACTTTTCTTCTCATTCTTTTGCTCTAAATAATCTTTTACATGTTCCACATATAACAAAAAATCTTGTCTCTGTTTGACAGTTTTGTCAAGATAATTCGGTTTTTCTTGAGTTTCATAATTCTCATTTCCTTGTGAAGGATTCCAAGACGGCAGCAATCCTCCTTCATGGCCCCGTACGTGATGGACTCTATACTTTTCCTGCTCATCCTTAACCTCAAGCCCTTGTCAGTGCACGCACCTCTTCTACTCAGTGGCACTTCAGACTTGGGCATCCTTCTCTTCAACTTGTCTATTTCGTAAATTGCCCTTTTCTGCAGGTGGTGACACGTAAGAAAAATAGGAATTTATGAAATAGACATGTCTGCAGGTGATTTTTCTTTAGCAAAACCAAATACCTCTGAAACCCATTTTCCCCACTTTCGAAACCCACTTGTGAAACCCACCTACGAAACTCACCTACGAAAGTCGTCGTGCATCACCACAAAACCCCACCTTTAAACCCATTAAGACCCCACCTTTGCCCCCATCATCACTGAGACCCACCATGGTTGCCATCGATTGCACTTGTTGAAGTTCTCCACAGTAGTTGCCCACCACCTTCGCGTTGCTGTCTGTGGAGGTTTAGGGGGGGAGATCTTTCGGGTTGCTGTCTGTCAAAATGGCGATAGGGGGCCGAGCTTCATCTGGGGATGAACATTTGAAGAATTTTGCTAGAATTTCGTCGAGGAGTTGGTTGATGAGATTGTTCTAGTGGCAATAAACACCTGCTTTATTGTTTTTACGTGTAGTTTTCATGACCTATTCAACCATCGGGTTACTTGGAAGTAAAAAGAAAAACACAATAGAAACCAATCACCTCATGTGAATTGCCCTATATCTATCTTTTGCGCACTGAGGGAGATTTCGTTTTCTTCGATATATTTTTTTGATTGAGTTCTTTTGAATCCTCCTAAAAACCCTTGGTACATTTTTTTTTTTATCAGTGAAAACTTGATTAATTAACATCGCCCAATGATTAGATTTGAAATCCCCAAAAGTTCTTCTGCTACTTGTTTTTTTTTTTTTTTTGTTTATGAGACTAGAGTTGTCTTCTCAAACTTACTTAAGCAGAGGTGTTTCGAATGGATCAAGAATAGAGAGATGAGTTTGCTTCTAGAATTCAGAATAGGAGATGATGGAATTCATAATAGAAGAGGCAATCTTCTAAACTCTGAACGCAAGTATATAGTGGGTAAAGTTAAATACTTACATGGTAACCTCTTACTGGTAGACTGATTTTTGCTAGAGACTAGGTTGGTCTCCAGATTTTCTCATATAATAATTAAGAGTGGCTCTACAACCATCGCTAGAAGTTTTTGTCAGTGTATTTATTTATGTATTTTTTTACATACATTTTTATAAAAATATATATATATTTTAAAAAAAAATCATAACCTTATTAAAAAATGTTTCTTTACTTTAAGTAATAAATAAATAAATAAATAACCATCCCAATAGAAGCTCCAAACGAGAGGACTAGTATTTTCCTATAATTAGACACTTCAATCAATTTATCATTTTTCAAATACAAATGATATCTATAGAAACTTCTTTATTTGTATTTTATAAGATTATATCTTGGATTAGAAAAATGATATTTATAGTTGTGAAGTGTATAAGCGTTGCGTAATCATTTTGAAAAAAATAAATAAAACATTAGATTCACATAAAAAAAAAATAGGAAGTAGGGAAAATGGGTTTAAGAGGTATTTGGTTTTGCTAAAGAAAAATCACCTGCAGACATGTCTATTTCGTAAATTCCTATAGAGTCATCCCCGGAAGCTCTTTCTGCCTTTTCTGCCTTCATGTTGGGTGCAGTTTCAAAGTGTGTCGCTACCTGCTTGACTTACCCAGCTATCAGGTGGATGGTGATTTCTATCATTCTTCCTTGTGCATTTTATGGTTTATATTTATGGGGGCTATGTGAGCCCCATGCTTACCATCTGTGGGGTTCAATTTATAAACTAATTGTTTATGCAAGTTTTCCACGTAGAAGTGGTAGATCTGTTGAAAATAATATGCATTAACCCTTACTTGTATAGGTAAGGATCACAAATTCATTAACATATTTAAGTTAATTTCCAAAAAGGTATAAGGTTATGATTCAGGCTGCGGAATCAGATGAAGATGAGGGGAACCAAGAAGCTGACAGAAAATCCAGAAGACAGTTTCAGGTGCACTGTATGCCATTTGGAAAAGACAGTTTCAGGTGCGCTGTATGCCATTTGGAAAAGAGAAGGCCTACTAGGATTCTTCAAAGGATTAAATGCCCAGATACTCAAGACCGTGCTGAGTTCAGCTTTGCTTTTGATGATAAAGGAGAAGATCACAAAGACAACATGGGTCTTAATGCTTACACTGAAAAGGTATCCGTTTGTCACCCGCCCCAGACCAAAGAGCACTTGAATTAGCGATGAGATTGAGACCGCTAGGCATGCGAACCTTATAAACGAGGCCCAGCGGATTTGTACACGCTAGTGGAGTCATGTAGCAGCATAGGCCAGAGATAATTTGAATCTCAAGAAGGAAAATCCAAAGTTTTGTAGAATGGGTTTTTCTTTTTCATTCCTGTGGCCACTCTTAATCTAATAAAACATCCATTTAGATCTTTGTTGTTGACAAAATGTAGATCTTCTCTGTATGGACTACTCTATGTGTATTCTATTGAATTTTCTATTACAGAAATAAGGTTTGCACGTCACATTCTTCTGTTATTAATTTAATTATAATTTTGATAACAGAAATAATTTAGTTAACGGAAAATATTAATTCAGAAAACTTTTCTCTCTTTCTTTCTTTTTCTTTTTTTTTATTGAAAAAGAAAAACTCAACAGAAATCTAATATTTCAGTCAAATAATACCAGTATTTTCTCAGAACCCAAGATGGACCTCCTAAATTGTGTTTTTCAGATTTACAAGTAATAGCAATCCGAACCAAGGAGAAGCACAGCACTGATTGCCATCCAAGAAGCACATGGACAACATCTTAAGAAGATAATTCTTGAGGGGGACTCTCAAATGGTCATCTCTGCTTTCAATGATCCCAACAAAACTCCGACTGATCAATAGAAGGCATAACCCGTGATGCACAATTCCTGCTCCAAGACTTTGAAAGCTGGTCAGACAGTAAATTACATTGATCTCAGAACCAATGGGCCCATTCCATTGCAAAATGGGCAGCTTCAAACAACTTGTATGGAAGCATCCCTTCCCTTTAATAGAATACCAGTGCTTGTGGAAATTCATAGTGGGAACGATCCTCCTACATAATTTGTGTATATATTCAGTCTCTATGCTTGTAAGTATTGTGTTATGTTTTAATGAAGATCACTATTTGCCAAGAAAAAAAAAATAAATGTACGAAACCACATCACGAGGTGAATCCAAATGCACGTTTAGCGGAGTCCAGGGTGTTGGAGAGGAGCATTGAGATTGTAACAGGTCCTACACCTCCAGGCACAGGTGTAATAGCTGACACCACCTTGATTGCCTCTTCATAGCAAACATCTCCCGTGACACGGTATCCACGGGGACTACTCGGGTCCTGCAGATTATCATTACTGCATCTGATTATTCAACATCAAAAGAGTAGCAACATAAGGAACCACTTCCTGGAGAGGAACTAGTGAAACAGTGAATAGGGAAACAAGTACCACTACCACTTGCAAGGCAAATTATTTTTCTCCTTGAAGCTTGTATCTCATTTGTGTCTAATTTTCAGTGCTCGGTCTAATCTCATGAAAACACATAAGTGTCGCCTCAAAGGATAGGGTTACTCAGTGTCATCCATCCATCTGGATATTGCAGTTTGCATATGGTAAGTGACCGATCAGTCAATACATTTAACTCTTCCAACCATAAGTCTGAGAGGAGAGAATTAGCATGTCATGCTATTCTAATGAGGGTTGGCTAGACTGACATCTTAACAAATGATCTAACATCGCCTATAATTCATTCATTTAGACCAGATATATCACATGGCATAACATGTGTTCAGGTATGTGCGGCTGTGCCTGAGTTGAGCATTGTTAATCAAAAGATGCAGCCAAAGATGTGCAAGAGCCTCCTTACTAGACTGACCTCAATCAAAAGTTCATATAGTAATAAGTGTACAATTGTTTTCCAGTCAGTATGTACTTGTTTTGTTCAATTGAAGATATGTTTTTTTATAAGTCATAAATTTTATTGATATGAATAAAATAGCATAGCCCTTGTACATATAGAGTATACAAAAGAAAACTTAGATACATTCTAAGGACGGTAAATCAAAGACGAACTCATGGGCACTGTTCTCACTAGTACAATAGCTGAAAACCAGAGCTGAGTATAATGTCATACGTAGAAAAAGAGCTACATTTTCTATGTGGTGTAATCCAATACTATTAGAAGTCTACTCTTCTGGGAAATAAATGTACACTGAAAAAAGGCAAGGAGATCTTTTAAGTCATTTGTTACGTATGAGATTCTAACCTCTGAAATCATTGTTCCAGTCCTCCACACAGAAAATAGATGTCTTTATCTATGAATCATCTCTCATGTATTATTTGGTGAGTGTTTTTTTTTTTTTGGGGTGGGGGGGGTTAAATGAGTTAAATCTCATCTATGAGGACTCATTTAAATGCAAACAAATAAAATAACAACAATTACAATCTCGTGGCAGTGCATCAGATAAGGCATGTCACTTTTCACTCCATCCAAAAAATAAGAACAGAGAAAATAAGTTGAAAATAAGTTGTCAACTTGAAAATAAGTTTCTCATCTAGCTTAACCAGCACTAGTTCCTTCCCTATTTATTGCATATAAGTTGACATTGAAACTGATACATTAGGTTTTTCTTTTGGGGTAAGTAAATTTTCATCTTCAAAATGTCAAGGACAAGGGCAACGCAAAATTCTTACTGCTTACCTTTACTAGATTGGTTCCCATATCGATTACAACTGCACCTGGCTTTAGCCAATTGCCTCGGACCATGTTTGGGATCCCAACATCTGAGACTACAATGTCAGCCTTAGAAGTTATCTGTTCTGGGTTATTGGTGAACGCGTGCACAGTGGTGACCGTTGCATGGTGCCTCTGTCCACCAAAAGTACATCATGCCAATGGATATAATATAATCTGTATCAGCAAAAAGGCACAGATTACCTGCAACAGAAAGGAAGTAGGCAATCCAACGATCTTGCTTCTCCCAATTACCACGGATTTTTTCCCAATGATTTCCACACCTAACCTAAGCAATAGCTCAAGGCAACCCTTAGGGGCACAAGGGACGAATAGGGGCTCCCTTCCTCTCATTGCAAGATTACCCATATTGAGGGGATGAAAGCCGTCCACGTCTTTTTCTGGACTCACAACAGTCATAGCTTTTTCCTCGTCCAAATGCTGCGTCAAGCATTCATATTAGGATCTATTACCAGTAAGCTTCACACTCAACAACCCTACTGGATGGAGAACGATATCTATTTGAATTTTGTATTTTGAACTTGTATTATACAAGAGAAAATGATAAGCATCTGTAACTATTGTGTCTGCGAGTTAAAAGCCTACAAATTAATACTATGTTTTGCTCAAGTTGACTAAAACAGTTTTCCATTCTTGTTTAATTTCTTCCAGGTCCACATGAACAAAGAAAGTGTAGTTACACATATGCTGTCTAGAACGCATGTCCATAGCATCTGTCATGTTGTTTTGAACATTTTCAGCCACCAGCACAACTGACGGCAAGAACTACATTTTCCAATAGTAGATTTAAGAAGCAAAAATGGGAATTCATTAAAATGCAGGTCCTACGCATCTGTTCAGGTACCATGTATATAGAGTAAGGTCACCGCAACTGAAGCTAGGCCATAACATTTCCAGAAATACCAAAGCTCGCAAAAATCCAACCTTTTCTTTTTAAAGCATCAAAAGCATAGTAAATGAAGAAAGGCAAAATCTAGAACTCTGAAGCAGGTGCGGAAATTACTTGTGGCAAAGGAAGTTGCACGATGATACCGTGTACAGACGGGTCCTCGTTGAAACCTGAGATAACATGAAGAAGTTCACTTTCTGTGCAGGTCTCGGGCAGTTCAACAATCAGAGTTGCAATTCCAACTTCTTCACAAGCTTTTAGCTTTATATTAATGAAAGTCCTCGAGTCCCTCCTTTTACCCACCAAAACAACAGCCAATCCAGGACATTTTCCATTGACTGCCTTCGTTCTGCGTATTTCATCGGCTATTCTGGACTTTATGTCATGTGCAATGGCCTTCCCATCGATTATCGCAGCAGTTTGACCCTTGGCTGGTTTTGAATGCCAACATTTCAGTGCTTTCAAGAAACAAAACAAAAAGTACGAAAAAAAAAAAAAAAGAAGTGCCACTTTCAAAGCTTACGGAAAATTGCAGAGGATTGAGGACGGTGGGTGTTGGTGCTGGGAATCCAAACGTCGCGAAGGTTGGGACCGAGGACAGAAGGATACTGAGGAGATCTAGAGGAGGAATAGCGAACTCTCCTTCCTAGTCTACGCCTGGCCACACACACCCAGTTCCCAAAACCTCGCATTTTCTCCTCTCCCCAAGGTCCCACGGTCGGCCCTGTACAGGGTCTTATCAATATCTAGCCGTTTTTCCCCCGAAGATATCAATCCAAGGTAGAAAAAGAGATATACGGCTTTGATTCGAGACTGAGGTTACGTTTGGGTAACCAAAATTTTTTAAGTATTATAAAAATATTTTATAATTATTTATTAGTTTGTTATTATTTTTTATTACTATTTTTTAATTTTTATTATTTTTTATTCACTTTTTACTATTATTTACAATTTTTCTCAACACTTTTCAATATTCAAATCTACCCCTTATTTTATTGTGGTGTAGTATTATTCGATTCTTGAATTTCTTATTTTTTAAATATGAAAGTTTGTCTCTTTATTATTCAGATGATATAATTAACATGTCCTTGTAAAAAGGAAACTCTGTTAAAATGAAAAAAAGGATTAAACAAAAAAAAAAACAAGAAACATCAAAGCCAGGAGGATAAAAAGAAAACATCACGCAATGACCATAACTAATTAGCATGTCCCCCGACATGGGTCTGTCCAACATTCTACCATCTAGCACTGTTGCCCAGATGACTAACACAAGAGGGGGGTGAATTGGGTTATATTAAAAAATTAATACTTATAAACTAAATATACAATATAAAATATAACCAAAATATAAAGCAGTAGGAAATATAAAGAGTAGGGTAAGAGAAAGCAAACTCAGTATTTTTACGAGGTTCAGCCCCACTGCCTACGTCCTCGCCTCAAGCTACCCCTTGAGGATTCCCAAATCCACTATTCAATCTCCTTTAGGTGGAGATAGAAACCTATTACACCTTTGAGCAGCACCGCTCCAAAGATTCCGTGTAGAACACCCTCTACACTTCCAATCACCTCACACTTGGTGATTCAACTATTCCCTGTGTAGAACACCTTCTACACACACAAGGGTTATACACACCCTCTTACTTCCAATCACCTCACACTTGGTGATTTAACTATTCCCCGTGTAGAACACCTTCTACACACACAAGGGTTATACACACCCTCTTACTGATACAAGAATTGATAGTGGGTAGGCTATCAGAAAACACTCCTCAATGAGTGAAATAAGAACAATACAGCACAAACTATATCTCTCTCAACAAGAACAAGAATTAAGGCTCAAAACTTTAGAAAAGAGAGAATGAGAGTTTTGAAAGAATGATGCAAAATTTAGCAATAGATGTGTAAGCTCTTGTTGTAATTTTTGCAAAACTCAAGTGAGCTATTTATAGGTAAATGAGTCTTCAATTTCAAATTTGAAAAGATTCCCATGTCAAATAAGAGCACTATTCACTTTTCAAAAAATTCAAATAAAAACATTTCCTTTTTGCATTTGTCAAAGACAACTCCATTCATTTTTCAAAAAAATCAAACCTAATCTTTTGCTTTTCATACAAGACAAAATGAGCATGATTTATTTTTCAAACCAAATCATCTTCTTTTTGCATATGTCAAAAAAACACACAACTACCCTTTAAGATTTTCAAACAAATCATCTATCTTTTATATTTGTCAAAAAAACACACAACCACCCTTTAAGATTCTCAAACAAAATCATCTACCTTTTGCATTAGTAAAAAAAAAACACACCACCTCCCTTCAAGACTTTCAAACAAAATATGCACATGTCAAATATGATAATCAATCATCTTATAAAATCAAGTTTTTATAAAAAAATATAATTTTCGAAATTATTTTGTTTGATGGTGTTATGCACATGTGAAAAACATAATTTTCAAAACTAAGACATTTAAAAATGTCTTGCATATGTGGAAAAAGTAATTTGATGTTTTATGAGAAAAAAAAAAGTAATTTGGAGCCTTAATCCAATTTCTAATTTTATCAAGAGATGTACAAAAATAATCTATGAGCTTCATTTGTAGACTTGATATCTTTCTTGCTCATGCTTGATTTCTTGATGTGTTTAACTCCCTTCATGCATAGACAACTTGAGCTTGAGTTTTCAATATTATTTGTTATCATCAAAATTTATACGTAAATACGAGACTTGAAACCTTGGGTTCAACAATCTCCCCCTTTTTTATGATGACAAATACTTAGTAGAAATCTGCGACCTGCAGTAATACTTAAGCTCCCCCTGAAAATATGCGTTAGTATTTCAAGAAAAATATAAACATGATTCTAGCATATATATAACAGGGTAGTATAATACTAGTATAAGACTTCTCCCCCTTTTGGCATCATTAAAAAGGAACCGTAATTAGTTTCAATAAATTTTTTTTTTTTTCGTAATAAGCAATAATCAAATAAAACGGTACGTTAGAGAGTAGAAGTTGGAACCACTCGTGCTCGACAAAACCTGTAAAGGTTGAAGCCGAATTTTATCATCTCGGTGCGGAAGAAGATTTAAATCCGTTTGATGTTATTGACGAATTAGATATTCCAAAGATTTGAAGTTGAATAATTAAAATTATCCGTGTCCGACAAAGACAGCAAAAGCTGCAAGCCTAACTCTGGCAATGCGGTGCAGAGCCATGCATGTCCGACAAAACCTACAAATGTTGGAAGTCTAACTCTGACAGTTCGGTGCGGAGCCACGCGTGTCTGATAAAACCTACAAAGGTGGCCTAGCTCTAGCAGTCGGTGCGAAAGCAGATTCAAATCCGTGTGATATTGTTGAAAAATTAAATATTATCGAGATTTGAAAGTTGTCGTTTAAAAGACCGTTTTCACCTGTTGGATACTCAAATAAATTTTCACCCCACTCATTGATCCGGTTTCTGTTTATTCAAAACGATAGAATGGGGGAGAAAATTTCATCTAATAATCTTCCGGATTTGAATCAGGAACCGTCTCAACCAGTCATTTTATCTCATGAGGTTGTCAATACCATGATAGAAGCAGAGATGCATTTTTCAAATAGAACTGATTCTGAGGTTGTTGCAGCATCAAGAACTCTCAGTGCTCAATATGCTGCCTCTGTTACGACCATGTCTCGAAGATTACTAGCGAGGGCAAATGAGGTTGATCGACTTAACAATCAAATATCTGTTCTGCATCAAAAGCTTGTAAATAAAGGCAGAAAGAATAAGAGGTTAAAGCAAGAAAATAAAGATTTGACGGAATTGGCTCGTATTCTGAAACTTCAAATAGAGGAATCGGAACGAGTAAGAGTTCAAGCACAGAGTCAACATCAGCAGATAATGGCAGCGTTTCACAAGGGAAACATGGACAATTATAATTAATCTCGCTAGATTAGTTCGGTAACTTTTGACAATATGCATCCGGCATATCTTGTAAGCTTGACTAAGTAAGATTTGAAGAGATGTCAGTTTGTCTTTTACTTATTTCCATCTTTATAAAAGCAATCCTTAGCTTTATCTAATCCGCATCAAATCTTCTTCTCATTGTTGTAGTTCATCTTCATTCTCACTTTACAAATTTTCAATGGCTCGTAGATTTCCCTTCAGTGATTCTCTTGATCAAGATTTGAGGTATCCTTCACCTCAGTCTCAATCTATTTCTGCATCTGTCGTGGGTGCCATGAAGCAACAAGAGACTGATTTAGCTAATAAATCAGATCATGATGTCATTTACGAGCTTGTGGGTCTCGGGACTCGATACTCATCTTCCATAGTTTCTTTTTCCGCTCGGTTGCAGTCCAAAACCCGCGAGATAGAGAAGCTTAATGAGAAGATCGATATTCTTCAACGACTTGTTCAAGGTCTAACAAAAAAATAGTAGACTTAAAACAACAGAATAAGGATTTAAAATCCTTACTTGCCTCTGCATTCCGATTGCCTAATCCTTTAGATAAGGATGGCATGATGATTTATGAGGAGCAAATGCATTTGAATGATGAGGCTAAACGTCTCAAGTTTCTGTAGGTCATTTGAGTTAATGGAATAAAAGTATCTAGCAGATATTGATGGCATGCATAATTCCTATTTCTCTTCTAATCATGCGTAGTCTATCTTCTGGTAGGGGTTTTGTAAAAATGTCTGCCAAATGATCATGTGTACTAGTGAATTCTAATGCAATATCGCCCTTTTGCACTTTGGTCCGAAATTGTTGTATTGGATTCTTTGAAAGATTTATAGCACTTGTATTATCACATTTGATTGGAATGTGATTGTACATACGTTTAAAATCCTCAAGTTGTTGCTTCATGTAAAGAACTTGGGCACAACAACTACCCGCAGCAACATATTCTGCCTCAGCAGTAGATAATGCAACAGAATTTTGTTTTTTTACTAAACCAGGAAACTAGTGCATGACCTAAGAAATGACATGTTCTACTAAAACTTTTTCAATCATCTTTGTAACTAGTATAATCGGTACCTGAATAACTAATAAGATCGAAAGAAGTGTGTTTAGGATACCATAACTCTAAGTCAATGGTACTGGCAAAATATCTAAAAATCCGCTTGACTGCAATCAAATGAGATTGTTTCGGAAATGATTGAAAACGTGCACATAAACATACATTGAACATAATATTAAGTCTACTAGTTATCAAATATAATAAACTACCAATCATACCTCGATATACCTTTGAGTCAACTGGCTTACCGCTTTCATCTTTATCAAGTTTAGTGGTTGGACTCATTGATGTTCCAATTACTTGATTTGCAATCCGAGAAAGAAATTAAGTTCTCCCATTATGCTCATTTCAAATTCTTTCTGCATATTCTTAGCAAAATCTTGACACATATTTTCATTAGTAGCACCAAATATTATATCATCTACATAAATTTGAACTAGAAGAATATCATTCTATTCATATTTGATTAAAAGAGTTATATCGATCTTTCCTCTTAAAAAACCTTTTAAAAAAAAACTATTTAAGAAAACACTTTTAACAACCATTTGAAAAAATTTGAAATCTTTATAACAAGCATATGCAAGTAGCATTCGAATAGTTTCTAATCTTTCGACTAGTGCATATGTCTCATCATAATCGATTCTTTCTTTTTTGATTGAAACCTTGGGTTACAAGTCGAGCCTTATTTCTAGTGATGATTTTAGACTCATCTTTCTTATTTCTAAAAACTCATTTTGTTCCAATAACAACATAATTTTTAGGTGTAGGAACAAATGTCCATACATTATTTCTTTCAAATTAATTTAGTTCTTCTTGCACAAATAGAATCCATGATTTATCAATAAGAGTTTCATCAATATTTTGGATTCAATTTGAGATAGAAAAAGTGTGTGATTACAAATATTTCTAAGAGATGATCGAATACTTACACCTCGTGAAGGTTCTCCTAGAATTTATTCCGCTGGATGATCTTTCACATGTTTCCACTATTTGGTTGCATCTTGTACTAAGTCTTGATGATCTTTCCTTCTATTTCCATGATCTTCTCTTTTGAATTGTCTTCAAATATCACACATCCTTTTTCTTTAAAAGTGAAGTCAATGAATTTAGTTTTGTCTTCTGTCACGTATCTTGAGCATCCGTTGTCTAAAAATCATTTATTTTTACCTGTAGAATACTTCATGCATACCTACAAAAGCAATTAAAAACAATTCCCGGTACCCAAGTTCTTTGGGTCCTTTATTTATTAGTATTAGAAGAAACAAGATATTTAGGTACCCATATGGCCCTAATAGTCATTGTATGTTTTCTTCTAATAGGACAAGTAAGATAATTATGACCATTTTTATTACAAAAATTGTAAATAGCATGTGACATATATGAAGAACTTGAGTGATTATAATAGTATCCTTTTTTAACAAAATTATTTTTATGAAAAGAATTTTGAATATTAGACTTTGATGTAGAAGGATTATCAAAGAAGTTTTTATAAGGTTTGTATTTTTGTTTTGGCATATATCCCAAGCCTGCCTTATCAAAAACACATTTTTGACTACCAAGAAGTTTTTCAAAATTTCTTTTTCCATTCGTAAAGTTTTCAATAATATTTTCTAAATCAGTTTTCTTTTTCTTCAACTCAAAATTTTCATCTTTCAAAACAATATTTTTTTTTCTTAAAATATCAATTTCGTTTGTTAAAGAAGAATTTTTCTTTTTCAAAACAGTATACTTGATACCCAATTTTTTAAATTCCTCATATACTTCTTCTAAAACATTTTACAATTTTTCATATGAAGGATCTTCAATATTATCAAAATTTGTTACCTCAATGTCATCTTTAGCCATAAGACAAAGATTTCCTGATTCTCCATTGCTTGCTTCACTATCTGAGCTACTTGAATCATCATTCCACGTAGCTTTCATTGATTTTTTGCCTTTGTTTCGATCTTTCTTTAGCAGAGGACAATCTGGCTTGATATGACCGGATTTATTGCATTTATAACAAATTAAAGTGTCATTTTTACCTGAATTTTTCTTGGAAAACTTATTGAAGGATTTCCTTGGAGGAGTTTTATTTTTCTTTAAGAACCTCTGAATTCTTCTTGTTATCATCGCAACTTCTTCATCTTTGTCGTCATTTTCCTCATCTTCATCACTTTCACTTTCATGTGGAACAGCTTTAAGTGCCAAGCTCTTCTTTGACTTTCCTTCTTCTTCTCCTCTTTTCAATGTGTACTCATGGGTGATAAGTGACCCGATGAGTTCATTCACTTCGAGCTTCTTGAGGTCTCTAGCTTCAAGAATCGCTGTCACTTTTGATTCCCAACGTTTTGGTAGAGAGTTGAGAATTTTTCTTACTATCTCCACTTTGGAATAAACTTTGCCAAGAGCTGTCAAGCTATTTATGATGTTAGTAAAACGAGTGTACATACTAGAAATAGATTCATCATCATTCATCTTAAACATTTCATATTCATGAGTAAGAATATAAATTTTTGATTTCTTGACTTGAGAAATTCCTTCATAAGTAACTTCCAAGTTATCCCAAATTTCCTTTGCTGTAGCACAAGTCATTACTCTATTAAATTCATTACCATTGAGAGCATTATATAATAAATTCATAGCAGTTAAATTCAAAGTATAAAGTCTATCGTCTTCACGATTAAACTCTTCTTCTTCCTTTTTGACCTTTACTCCATCAACTACTTTTGTTGGAATATAAGGTCCATTTACAATACATTTCCAGATTTCTCGACCTTGAGCCTGAAGGAATATTCTCATTCTAACTTTCCAGAATGAGTAATTGTCTCCACAAAAGAGTGGAGGCCGACTGCTAGATTGACCTTCACCAAATGAAGCTACAATGTTAGCCATAAGATCTTAACTCAAAAGATAGTTAATCTTATAATAGAGCTCTAGCTCTGATACCACTTGTTGCCCAGATGACTAATACAAGAGGGGGGTGAATTGGGTTATATTAAAAAATTAATACTTATAAACTAAATATACAATATAAAATATAACCAAAATATAAAGCAGTAGGAAATATAAAGAGTAGGGTAAGAGAAAGCAAACTCAGTATTTTTACGAGGTTCAGCCCCACTGCCTACGTCCTCGCCTCAAGCTACCCCTTGAGGATTCCCAAATCCACTATTCAATCTCCTTTAGGTGGAGATAGAAACCTATTACACCTTTGAGCAGCACCGCTCCAAAGATTCCGTGTAGAACACCCTCTACACTTCCAATCACCTCACACTTGGTGATTCAACTATTCCCTGTGTAGAACACCTTCTACACACACAAGGGTTATACACACCCTCTTACTTCCAATCACCTCACACTTGGTGATTTAACTATTCCCCGTGTAGAACACCTTCTACACACACAAGGGTTATACACACCCTCCTACTGATACAAGAATTGATAGTGGGTAGGCTATCAGAAAACACTCCTCAATGAGTGAAATAAGAACAATACAGCACAAACTATATCTCTCTCAACAAGAACAAGAATTAAGGCTCAAAACTTTAGAAAAGAGAGAATGAGAGTTTTGAAAGAATGATGCAAAATTTAGCAATAGATGTGTAA
Organism: Platycarya strobilacea; assembly: GCA_036898215.1. Classification (NCBI taxonomy): domain Eukaryota; kingdom Viridiplantae; phylum Streptophyta; class Magnoliopsida; order Fagales; family Juglandaceae; genus Platycarya; species Platycarya strobilacea. The sequence goes on along the minus strand of CM072545.1, from coordinate 39,117,289 downwards.
GCTCTTGTTGTAATTTTTGCAAAACTCAAGTGAGCTATTTATAGGTAAATGAGTCTTCAATTTCAAATTTGAAAAGATTCCCATGTCAAATAAGAGCACTATTCACTTTTCAAAAAATTCAAATAAAAACATTTCCTTTTTGCATTTGTCAAAGACAACTCCATTCATTTTTCAAAGAAATCAAACCTAATCTTTTGCTTTTCATACAAGACAAAATGAGCATGATTTATTTTTCAAACCAAATCATCTTCTTTTTGCATATGTCAAAAAAACACACAACCACCCTTTAAGATTTTCCAACAAATCATCTATCTTTTATATTTGTCAAAAAAACACACAACCACCCTTTAAGATTCTCAAACAAAATCATCTACCTTTTGCATTAGTAAAAAAAAAACACACCACCTCCCTTCAAGACTTTCAAACAAAATATGCACATGTCAAATATGATAATCAATCATCTTATAAAATCAAGTTTTTATAAAAAAATATAATTTTCGAAATTATTTTGTTTGATGGTGTTATGCACATGTGAAAAACATAATTTTCAAAACTAAGACATTTAAAAATGTCTTGCATATGTGGAAAAAGTAATTTGATGTTTTATGAGAAAAAAAAAGTAATTTGGAGCCTTAATCCAATTTCTAATTTTATCAAGAGATGTACAAAAATAATCTATGAGCTTCATTTGTAGACTTGATATCTTTCTTGCTCATGCTTGATTTCTTGATGTGTTTAACTCCCTTCATGCATAGACAACTTGAGCTTGAGTTTTCAATATTATTTGTTATCATCAAAATTTATACGTAAATACGAGACTTGAAACCTTGGGTTCAACAAGCACCATTTACTAAAATTATTTTTTACTAAAATTAAAAATAATTTAAATTAAAAATAAATAAAAATTACCCCCCAAATATTTTTTACTAAAATTATTCATCTAAATCTTAATATATATCCATTTATATTCTAACTATTAATTTCACTTAAACTCAAATTTCAACTCACATAATTTCACAGTCACTCAATTAATAGTCTAATTCTAATGAAAAAATTGATTATAAATTTATATGATTGTAAAATTGATTGATTATACTCACTTATTTAGTTTTAGTCTAACTTGTATGATTATGAGATATAGTTTGTTAAAAATTTAACAGCGTTACATCATTATTTATTAGAAAGTTCTCAAATTTATTCTTAATCTATAAATTTTTCTTAAATCATAGAAAAATATGAGTAAATATTTAAAAATAATTGAATTTTTTTTTTAAAAGATGTGAACAATTTGAAGATTAATATACACTTAGAGAGCTCGATAATAACAAAATATGACACTTTTATCATTGATGATCATCGTTATAAAATTTATATTTATTACATATTTTATCGATCGCCCCCCCCAAACATAAAGTTCTAGTTCCGCCCCTGGTAGTAGATCAACAGATGTAGGAATGAGTATGTATTTTCACTCTATAATAGGCTGTATTCCGTAATTCTTTTTCTGTTTCCCTCTCTCTGTTGAAAAGTAAGAAGATTCTATTGTAAGCTTGTAACTGTTAGAAAATAGGATAGGAAAATAAAGATAGAAGGGGAAAAATAGTAAAATAATTGTTAATCTATTTCTTAGATAAATATTATCTCCTATTCATATAGAGTTTTACAAAAAAAAAAAAAAGCAATTATGTTATCAAAATAAAATATTGTTTACATAGTATACAAATTGTAAATTATGAATACTAACTTTTTTAACGAACATATTCAATAGCAACAAATATATTGTTTTAGTTTAATTTTAAATGTGATAATTATTGTCTGAAAAAATACAATAAAAATTGCCTTAACAATTACTGTTTGAAAAATCAAAATTAACTGTAACTGTTAACTAATCATAACTGTCAAAAATGTGGTCAGGTACATTATTTTGTTAACAAAAAGAATTCCTTCATTTATGATGATGCGTACATGCTAAGTGTATATAAAGCGTCCATGCATCGTATGTGCGTGCGGTCAATACTTCGCACTAGTTGGCTCTTTTAGAATGTGTCTATCATTTTATTTATTTTATATATAATAAAATATATTCACTTATAAACTATTAAATATTCACTATCTAATCGAAGTTGAATTAATAAAAAATATATATATTAGAGGGAAATTTTAAAATTGGATAGAATATTTGAAATGATATTTGAAATAATCTACCAATTGATCAATAATCCTCCAACAACTGCCAAGAAATTAAAGGTTTTTATGGCCATCCATCGTCTTATTTACTGCAGCAAAATAGAAACCATCAGCAAAAACAGAAAGTGGTGGATCAAATGAACCCTGGAAACCAAACTGGCAGCATTAGTTGAAGGAACAAAACTTCCAGTGGATGTGTTGGTGGTCAGAACAACAACAATCCAATTTTTTTCAGACCCAATCCCTGCTCCTGTGTACTTAGTGTCATTGAGATTTCCTGAATACTGAGACTTTGTGAAGTTGGAGAGGACAAGGCTTGGCTCCAGGTTGGGTACACAAGCAGGCATTATGGCCCCATCCTGCGTGTTGGAGACATTCAAATGGCATGTGGCTAAAAGGATAAGGTAGTCAGAGAAACCAGATTCGGTGCCTGGTACTGTGTTGGAACCGGTGGTGTTTGTACAGGGCTGATCCTTGAATTTGTCAGCTATCTTATCAGCAAGGCACTCTGCATTCTCATTATGTTCTAGAGCTGTCAAGTTCAAGGATGCTCGATAGCTGTTGATACCTTGAAGAAAAGTAGCATCCTCATCTGCAGATAAATGGTGAGTGTAGGAAATTCAGTGTCCAGACATTAAAGGGAGAGAGAGATCCGTAATTCAAGTACTCTGTGGAATACACAAGGCAATTCGTATGTTTCATTTTCTGGTAATAAATCAAGTATAAATGTTTTGGCCTTTTTGGGGAGGGTAAGTGGAAAGGATGTGGCTAAGAAATAATTTAACTTGGATTAAATTAATAGCTTCTTCACAAGGCTATGCTTCCAAGATCAAGCAGCAGTTTGACGGTTTGGATAAAACTTTAGGACCTCCCATATGGGCCTAACTGGTTCTAAACCAGTTATATTTCCGGCCAGTCTGTTCCACTTTGTCCTTTATAGAAGAAGTTTCACATTGGATTAGCACAGCAAACATGTTCTCAGAGAGCATGGAAACCAAATATATAGGTTGAAACCAAATATATAGATTATGAATGTGCAGGCTTCACCAACTCACCCTGACAATACAACAGCTCCACCATGTAAAAATTACAAATCACAAGAGAAATAAATTATAAAGATACCGTCACACTGAGAAATCTAATGGTGGGGGCACAAGAAATTGCAACGAACTAAGAGATCCAGGGGCGGACCCACGCCTTGGGTTGGGGGGGCTAACCCCCCCCCCCCAAAATTTTTCCAAAATTTATTTATAATAAAATATATATATAATTATATATATAATTAAAATTCTCTCTTAAATTATAAAAATAAAAATAAAAATTGACCCCCCCAATTTTTTTTTATGAAAATTATTCTTTTAAATCTCAATATACATTTATTTATATTTTAATTTTTAACTTTATGTAAACCCAAATTTTAACTTACATAATCTTACAGTTACTATAATAGTCTAACTCTAGCAAAAAAAATTAATTATAAATTTATATGATTGTAAAATTCATTAATCATACTCACTTATTTAGTTTCACTCTAACTTGTATGATTGTGAGATATAGTTTGTTAAAAAACTAATAGCGTTACATCATTCTTAATAGAAAATTTTCAAATTTATTCTTAATTTATAAATTTTTCTTAAATCATAAAAAAAATATGAACAAATACTTAACAACAACTAATTTTTTTTTTTTTTAAAAAGAAAGAAATGGAGTACAATTCGAAAAATAATATACGTTTAAAGAGTTCGGTAACAACAGAATATGATATTTCTATTACTGACGATCATTCTTCTAAAATTTACACATACTGTACATTTTATCGATCGCCCCCCCCCAAACATAAAATTCTGGTTCCGCCCCTGAAGAGATCCCTATTAGGGATAAAGTTGATCTCAATATATCACCATACCGAAAAGGGGGCCAACACCTGTGAGGCCCTCCCTTGTCACTTGAGATTCCTTTCACCTTTCTTGGGGCTTGGCATCTAAATTTATGATTTAGGTTCTGATTCTAATGTTCATATAGAATACAACATAGTGAGCAATGGACATGTTAAAGTAAGAAAGCAATAGGTGATATATTAAGAAGTTCCCTTGGTCTTAGAGGAAACAATTTAGGAGTCCGGACACAATTTATTAGCAGAAAAATGATCCCCATGTTCATTTCCCCCTGATCATCCTTTTTTTTTTTTTTTCAGTAAACAAAATTCCCTTGATCTTGGAGGACACAAACACAATCCATCAGTCAATACGTCACTAACTTAACTAAAACAATATTTAAACTGCAGCACCTTTAGATTAAATCATGCGAGCGTAAGTCATAGCTTTCACAAAATATCAAGCCAAGCAAACAAATTATCATCACCCATTTGCAAAATATGACTAACAAAGAAACAGAAAATCAGCATCGAAACTCAGATCAATCGGCAACAATCAGACCTCATTAGAATTGAGGTTCCAACAAAAAAGACAAAAAATTAATGACAAAATGTTAAAAGCTCCTCAATCCCAAATGGCGACATCATAGAACAGAGTCAACCTCAGGGACTTGTGTTCTACCCAGTGACCTTGGAATGATAATAAACGCATAGTCTAACGATTCCCATATATGAAAGTTTACAAAAATAAATAAAGATCCGTAGAAGAGGTGCTTACCATCACATTTGACTAAGTGATTCAGCAGGAGAATGGACAAAATAAGTAGAGGGAAGAAGAGGATCAGGCGAAGAGGAGAGGACGCCACTACCATTGAAGTAGAAAACGGAGGTTGGAGGTGATGGGGGGTTTCAAACAAGTCGCAAAGGCAAGCAGTAGGAAGTTGCTTTCTATGAGGTGATTTGCTTGCTATTTCTTTTGATCGAGCAGAAGCTACGGAGAGCTGTCTGTCGTCGATGAAGACGCGCTAACTGACTGAGAAGATGATTCTGTTAATTTTATTTTGAGTCAACACTCCAGCTTTCGTAATTAACTTTATTCAAGGGGTTTTAATATTGAAGTTAAAGTTAGTGAGATTTAGGCCCCTTTGAATTGGAGAGTATCTATTTTATTATTATATATTTTTTTAAAAATTTTATATAAAATATAAATTTTAGTTCTTTTTAAATTTTAATATACATTTTTTAATTCTAATTTAACTTTTTTAAATTCTAAAACAATAATAATATTAAAAAATACACTAAACTCATCTCAACTCATTTAATCTTCTAATTCAAACGAGATCTTAATTATTTATTAAAAATATTTTAATTATAAAAAATTATATAAAAATAATCTTAAAATATTTCTAATGGAGTAGTTATTCTTTTTTCAAAATACATTATTAAATCTCATTTTTTCTATTTTAACTACTCACTTTTATAATATATCATTAATCAACTAATCTATTTCTTCTCTATATTATTTAATATTATATTTTTAATCTTTATTTATTCATTTTAAATATTTTCTCTAATTATGAATGATATTTTCATTTCTTTTTTATATTTATACTATCTCTCCATATATAATGTCATATATCTATATTCTATTTTGTATTAATCTAATTTATAATTTAAATCAAAATATAAATTATTTAAAAAAAAAAGAGAGATTATATAATATAAAATTTCAAAATATTCTCATTTTCTTATAATGTAATCGTATACAGTGTCCAATTTGGTAAGCTACATATCGTTCCCAAATTACATATTTTGCAGGCCGGCCATTGTCAAATAATGAGGTTCTAGTTGGGTGAAATGCAATAATCGAAAATAAGTTACCAGAGGGAGAACTTGGGAACAACACCCAAATAAATAAATTATATTTTTGAAGGTAAACAGTATCCCGTTACATGTGACGAAATTATTGTTCATATTTTTAAAATTTTTTATTTTGAAGTGTTTAATAGAGTAAGTTTTTAGATCATTTTAACTATATTTTAAAGTAAAAGATGATTTAATTATTTTATTGAAAGCGGTTTTACAAATTAATATGATTTAATATAGTTGGTCAAATTATAAAATTATTTTTATTATAAGATAAATATACTAAATGATGACTACATCAAAATAATTTTTGATGTAATTCTTTTATGAATATTGCAGTACTCATTTAGTTTCATCTTTTGAAAGCATCCAAGAAGATGTGTCTTCACAATGATAGCATCATAGCATGCAAGTAGCAAAGCCTCTCACACGTACGCATCGACGTTCATATATATATATATATATATATATATATATATATATATATATATCAATGTTTTCACAGATACAATGGTTAAACGATTGCCACATCTAGTCGAACTCTCCATCTTTTTATCCCCTAATTTCTCCCATGTAATAAGCCAATCTTCTTTTCGATCGAACCCAATAAGCTTTTCTTTTACTTTGATGCTTGCATGGCCTTTACGACGTACGTTGATTATCATTAATATTGTTTGATGTTTGATCCAAATCCAGTGGCATTGTCCTCTTTCTCGCATAAAAATCAAGCATGTGCTCAGAAAATACAAATAACGAGCGTCGAAAGCATCACGCTGAGCCAAAAATGTCGAGGAGGCAGCACGCCAGCACCTATATATAGAATATTCCTTGCTTCGTAATTTCGTGCCCAGAGTGAGCACAAATAGGTAATTTACACAATTCGTTCGAGAGGGCCACAAAGACCCAAAACAAAACAAAACTGGTGGATGCAGTTGATTTTGGATAACGTGGCCCCATCCTCCAATAGCTAGCATGCATGTCATGGCGATCAAACTCACTCCCCAAGTTGCTCTGCTCCCCTCTCCCTTTTATAGCCCTTCACATTCAACCCTCTTCGTTTAACCAATTTCCAACTTTCTCCTTGACTCTCCTACTAATATGGCGGTGGCGGCCGATGGCCGGATTTCCCTCTCAGCTGCCGGCCGTTTACGCGGGGCGACGGGTTTGGCTGGGACTAGGAACTGGAGGCTCGTAAAGTTTTGTGACGGAGAAATGATGGGGACGAAGCTGAATGTGACACGACGGCTGCAGCAAGGTGGAGCTTTCAGCATTAACAACGTTAAGAAACATGGTTGCATGTCTCTCACAACTAATGTAGCAGCAGCAGGCGAGGCCAAGGTGAGCTCTCTCAACATAATACCACATACAGAGAAAAAAAAAAAAAAAAAGAGTTACGTACAATCGTAGAGTATATAAATGCTACACAATTTTTTTGAAAAATCAAACAGAACTTGAAATATAATTTAATCCGATTGTGTTGATGCCATTATACATAATGATCTAAATCTAACAGAGCCTACCTGATTTTGTTCACAATTTTGAACGTGGCATATCAGAAGAGTTACCTAGTTGGTGCATATATAAAATCTTTGTCATGAGTCCAGGATTTAGCACAACATAGTTCAAATGTCTTCTGTTGATAGTTGGTTTTACGGCAGCAAGTAATGTGAATGGCCGATACCTTTTGATAGGATGAAAAGAATAGAAAAACAACCAAACAAACAAGCAAAGAACTAAATGCTCAGAGCACCCTTCTTTGCTTGGAAATATTTCTATACTTCTCTTTTCTCTTAGATATAAATCAGAGTAGAATTGTGTGATACACGGTTGCAGTCGTCAGACGGGTCTTTTATCCTCTTAAAATGAGAATCGAATAAATTAGAAGAAAATGGCATTTTGGAACAGATGCGGTCCAGCCCAGCATTGCTGTCAAATAAGATGAGAAATTCAGAGCCAATTTTGGGCTCTACTATTTTCAGATATCTAAATGAGAGCCCAGCATTGCCCAAGACAGAGACATACATCACTCAGGAAAGGGCCATCTTAATTTGTCGAGCATCCTCGTATTGTTACCCTTATGCTTTTTTTAGTTGATATTCATTATTTGATATATAAATAATGAATAGAAAATTTTAAGTAATTTAAAAAGAATTAATTTTAAAAAGATTTTAAAAATATGTTATTTGATATTCTCTTACTACTCGTGAAACATTCGAAAAACAAAATGACATAGGAATCACTCTCTTGTTATTTGGCTAAGAGATCACAAATCTTAAGTGACATTTGCAGTTGAGGGACCTAGAGATGGAAAAGCGGGACCCACGGACGGTTGTGGCAATTATACTGGGAGGAGGAGCTGGCACCCGTCTTTTCCCACTCACTAAGCGCCGTGCCAAACCTGCAGTAAGCCCTCCTCTTCTTCACCAATTTTCATGTTTAATCAAAACACTTCAATTTTATGTTTTTATCATCGTACCAAAACTTTGACAGGTTCCAATTGGGGGAGCATACAGGCTGATTGATGTTCCAATGAGCAACTGCATCAACAGTGGAATCAACAAAGTTTACATTCTCACTCAGTTCAACTCGGCGTCGCTCAACAGGCATATTGCCCGCGCTTACAACTTTGGCAGCACCTTTGGAGATGGCTATGTCGAGGTACATTTCTTCATCTTAATTCATGCGTTAACATGTTTTGTCTATATGCATGGAGTTTACCCGTAAAGAACATTCTACGGATAATGTTGCATCATCCCACGCCAAACTTGCCTGTTGAAACGCGTCAAAGAGAAAACGTTGTATGTTTTCTTGAAAGATGTACTTTATGTTCGATTCCATGGCAGGTTCTTGCAGCCACTCAAACTCCAGGAGAGGCAGGTAAAAGGTGGTTCCAGGGCACGGCAGATGCTGTACGACAGTTCCATTGGCTTTTTGAGGTAACTGATGTTAACATAGTTTCCTAATCATGTCACCAAGTTTGATCGGTATTCAGTGCATAAAAAATCTTACTCCTGGATTCGCCGAAGTGGTTGGGAATTACAGCCCCCATTCAAAAGTCTGAGACTACAGGAAACTGATGGAAACCTCTTGCCTCTAGGACTATTGAATAACTTGAGTCATTAATTTTCTTGTTTCATAATTGTTCTTGTGTGTCGTTTTGCGCCTTAAAACCAGATGCTTGTGTTTTACTTGTTTTGCTTGATTAGTTTTGATAATCGCAGCCTTCTGCACTTGGTGTTGAGCGATATAATTCTTTATTCAGAAAACAGAATGCAAAGCTGTTGTCAGATGATACATTAAAACCATTGGAAGACACAACATTCAAAGTTTCATATACAACCTTCAGTCATTTAAAATTAAGCTTTCGGGATTGGAGTTTCAGTTGAAAACTCAAACAGCATAGAATGAGTATAAACCTTTCGTTTACTCACGATCTGTGAAGGGAAATTGAGGTGATTCACCGCATCAGGGAAACCCTTGTGTCTCCAAACATAGTCCTGCATGAGGTATATAAACGCATCCACCTGTTCCTCAGCTGTGAATACACAAAAAAATGTCCCATCATCACAAATACGCTTGATGGCTTCCTTTTTCTGTGATGTCCCATTGATAATGATAGGTCTATATGAGATATGAATTTCTTAAAACCAATTCTACGGGCAATTCCAAACCCTGACCATTTAAATATTCTTGCCCTGCCACTTCTTTCCATTTCATGACATCATATGCTTTCCATTCCTTAGGATGCAAGGAGTAAGGATATTGAGGATGTGCTGATTCTTTCCGGGGATCACTTGTATAGGATGGACTACATGGACTTCGTTCAAGTAGGCCACTGCATTAAGCTCACTTAAACAGAGCTTTCTTTCACTCATTTTCAGTCGATATATTGTCTTAGACACTTATTGATCTCTTCGTTTGCAGAATCATCGAAACAGTGGTGCTGATATCACCATCTCTTCTCTACCAATGGATGACAGGTATGTTATATTTGATCAAAGTTTCCCAAGCCGTTCCACTGCCTTGTTTGGATTCAAAAACACTCTCAATTCATCTTATCTCATCTAATCATTACACAAACTTTCAAAAATATTATAATAAACAATTCAACATTTTCAAATCCCAAAACAAAAACAGTATTAAAACATTATATTATTATAATATTTTGTTCAACTTTTATCTCATCTCAACTCTCTATCCAAATCTCCCAGACACTTGTAGCCAACCTAACCAAAATTGGCTTGACTGGTTATTTCCAATTAAAGACACCATGCTAGTCTAGGTGCCTAAGAAGAGATGTTGAGCAGTTAGGTTTTTGCGTATTTCATCGTTTGAACTTTTAAAGTTGATGCCCAGAATCAACTTGTTATTTTCCTTTCCCAGTTCATAATAACTGTGCTTGGCCTTTACGATAATTTCCTCACTTGTTGATAGCCGTGCCTCGGATTTTGGTCTAATGAAGATAGATAACAAAGGAAGGATCCTTTCATTCAGTGAAAAGCCTAAGGGAGCGGACCTGAAGGCAATGGTAAGCCATTTTTATTGTTTCTCCTATTTTGGATATTGCTTCAAGCTCAGAAAAACATTGTTTGGTTAAGATGGCCTTTCCTGAATAGTTGAATCTAATCGCTAATTGTTGCATCTAGATATTGCGCCTTAAGAACTAGAATTATCATGGTAACTTCAATATATATTTCAGGCAGTAGATACAACGGTCTTGGGACTCAAAAAGGAAGAAGCTCAGAAGAAACCTTACATTGCTTCCATGGGAGTGTATGTCTTCAAGAAGGAGATACTTCTGAATCTTTTGAGGTACCAAACACTGGAGAATTATTCATGTATTAATCACGACAGAAGTAAGATTACATGCAGACTCCTTGTGCTAGCTCACATATAAGAATGGAATTGCATTTAATCAAGCAAACCTCCATGTCTCTCTATCTAGTGCACACACGCACGCACATACAAGAAGTGATCATAAAGACGAGGTGCTCTAATTATTCTTGACTCAGATGGCGATTCCCTACTGCAAATGACTTCGGTTCAGAGATAATCCCTGCATCAGCCAAAGAATTCTTCATAAAGGTCATTTCTGAGTGCTGAAGAACCTGTATTTCCAGAGTGTTTGGCACGTAGATAGCATATCATATACCAAATACACACTGATGGATGGAACAAATACATGTAGTCATCTACTTTGATATTCTCCACCTTCCGGAGCATTCAGTCTCCATTTTTATTTGTTCCAACAGATTTTTGTTTTCTTTTTGCAGGCTTATCTTTTTAATGATTACTGGGAAGACATAGGGACCATCAGATCCTTCTTTGAGGCAAATCTTGCCCTCACAGAGCATGTAACTACTATATATCACTCTTATTAAACTAGCTTCAGGGCTCATGTATGCTGCTTAAGGTATGAGGGGGACATAGATCCTGTGGCATGCAGACTGACTGAGTGGAATTAATAGCGACTTATCATTTTGAGCTATAACTGATTTAGATACAGTCAAACATGCAAACTAGCTATGTCAATGCAGAATTATGTGGCTCTTGCCATGTTGCTCATACTTTTCATCCTGGTTTCAAATAAGAAATATAAATATGGATGTCGAGTCCAACACTAACTTACAAATTCGATGTGGGAATCTGAGTAGTGGTAGTACTATCACTACCCTCTCGAATCATTAATCAAAATTCACTAAGATAGCTACTCTTTATGACCATTTTAGTGTTAATAGCATCGCAGTCATGATTGGCGCTATCTATCTTGTTTTGACAGAAATTGTTCAAAAGTGTCACACAGTGTCTTTCTTTGTACTTTCAGCCACCAAGATTCAGTTTTTATGATGCAGCAAAGCCAATGTATACATCAAGAAGAAACTTGCCGCCATCAACAATAGATAATAGCAAGGTAAGAAATATCCGCCTTGAAGCTTTCAAATTGAGAAAATTATACAACCATTGCTGACAAAGTTCAGTTTCTGTTTCATCAGCTAAACTCTTAGGCAGTCAGGCATAAAACTAGTCCTTTTTATCTTTTGCTTTCTTTCTTTGCACACTCCCCCCGCATCTAGTACTTGAAAAGTTTAACACTGCTGCTCATTCTCGTCGCAGATAGTTGATTCGATTGTATCTCATGGAAGTTTCTTAACTGATTGCTTCATAGAGCACAGTGTTGTTGGTATCAGATCTCGAATAAATGCTAATGTCCACTTAAAGGTATGCTAATAATTTCCATAATCCATTAATCGATACTTGACAGCATATTTTACTTGAGATTGCAAGATAGAATGGAATAGAAAATCTTGCAGCTAGTGAAAAAACATTCTTTGAAATTTTCAAGAGCTCTCTCAACTGTCCCATTGATTTCTTGATCTTCTTGATTAAGATATTATAAAATGCATCAATTTTCCTTGACTTAAACTGATTTCATGCTGAAAAACAATTCGCATTTCTCTGTTTTGGCAATCCATACTTCTGCTCTTTGTTTCTGAGATAAAATTTTACTATGGCAAAATCCATGCAGGATACTGTGATGCTTGGAGCTGACTTCTATGAAACAGAGGCGGAAGTGACATCAATTGTAGCTGAGGGAAGAGTTCCAGTTGGGATAGGAGAAAATACAAAAATAAAGTACAAACAGCTTAAATCCCTTGTACAGAAACATGCAAAAAATAATAGTAAATTTCTTTTAGCATTTCTCTTCTGACTTGTGTCTTTTCTTTTTTATAATGTGCAGAGGCTGCATCATTGACAAAAATGCCAGAGTTGGGAAGAATGTTGTTATTACAAACTCAGAGGTATGTGATTTTGAAAATTCGGTTCGGTAGAAAAGTCCTTCAACCCATCTTATTTGATAATTACAACTTTTTTAAATTTCGCTCAAAATATAATAAATAATTCATCTTTTTCAAATCTCAAAACAACAATAATAATAATAATAATAAATAATATTCTAACAATATTTTATTTAACTTTTATCTCAACTCATCTTATCACAACTCACTATCCAAACATTTCCGAGTTGGTGGTGGTGACTCCACAATACATGAATTCTCAAATAGTCACCTTATCTAATTTGTATTCAACCTCCAAAGATAACGGAACAAAAGATTAAAGAATGATCACCATCCATAATAATGAAACAGGATTTCCAATGCCTATAGCTGTTACTGGAAGGTAACTGATAAAGATAGCCTTTGAACGAATGTTTTTTTTCACAGCCACAGAAGTAACCGCATAAATAACATACCAGTAAAGTCTTCAATCAATGAGCTTATGATTTTGTAGCTGTCCACCCTGCATTTAAGTTTCTGTTTATATGGAATTTCAGGGAATACAAGAGGCTGATAGATCTTCTGAAGGGTTTTACATCCGTTCCGGCGTTACAGTCATACTAAAAAACTCAGTAATCCTAGATGGATCTGTGATATAATAATCTGTCCATCCTCTTAAGCCTTTTTTTCACTGGTTCGGATAAAAAAGTAAAACAAGAGAGAACAACACTCATGGATCATGTTTTTCACCATAACCATCAATGTAATGAAAACAAAGGAGGTCAGAGCATGTATCATTGGATATGTTCAATCCTTATCTGTTTATGAAAGAGAGAAATTTTTATGACTGAGAAAGTTCTAACCTTTGTTTTCTTTTTGAATGAATAAACCCAATGTCTTAGCTCCGTTTTAGAACAGTCCAAATTCTTTCTAAGAAAGAAAAAAAAAAACTTATTAAGATATGCTGAAGCTAGATGCATGTTTCCTGCTGTGGGAAGAAAAGGGACTTGGAAATTAAACATTTGATACTTAATTGGAAATCCCCAGGAAGACAATGTGTTCGAGGTTTTCCACTTTCACATGAATTAGAATTGCGGCGGAATCAATTTCACAATCCCGGCGATCAAGCAGCACGCATTTCTAATATGACTAGCATATCAAAGCAATCCTTACAAAAATTGTCTTGGACAGTCTTTATAATATTTCAGTTAAGATCCTACTAAAGCACCATGTATGCCGTAACATCCGGAGCATCAACACAATTACCTTTAACATAGTGAGGTGTAACCAAAAGCCTAATGCGACATAGATCATTGCTTCCAAACTCATTGCTTCTTTGAAACAAAGGTTGCAAAATCAACGGCAGATATATGGAGAAGCATAAACAAGAAGAATAATAAGCTTTTTAAGTGAGTAAAATTGCTTGATCTCCCCCCCACCCCCAAAAAAAAAAAAATCAAAACAAGTTCTCTGCTCCCATAACAGAAACAACTGCTTCTTACATCAATTGGCAAAAGTACAGAACCTGTGGAAGGATTTCTGCACCCACAAAAGAAACCCTTCCACATAAAGTTCTCTGAAATGATTTTGTGAAAGCAAAGAGCTTCTGAAGTCAAGTAATTCATTCACTTATCAAGATATGGGTCGGTTACACGAAAATATCGGTTGTTCGTAAAGGAAATACGTTATAATATACATCAACTAGAAGCATCCATTATATTATAGAGAGCAGCCCCAATTTGTTCCAGCTGAAAATCTTCATATGATCTTTTGAACTAAAACCAATTACAGAATTTTATCCAGTGTCTCGAGCCAAGTCAGATAAATTCACACTGGTGCACCGAACATTTTGGGTATCACTTCCACCTACTATATCTAAATGCATGTTTTCTTTTGGGCTTTTTTTTTGGGGGGGCAAGGGGTCATTTTTATGAATGAATAAAACCCCCGAGTCTATAAAACAAATTCTTCACAGTTAAACAACAATTCATTTTCGTATCTTTTCAAAACAAATCGCTCCTCTGACAATAGAATGCTGGTAACAGTACATTTGTTCTGCGAAAATGGTTTCCTACCTGTTCTTCCAGCTCGATGAAGATAATCTACAGCAGTTCTTGGCAGATCAAAGTTGTATATATGAGTTGTTTCTGGCAGGTCAACTCCCCTAGCCGCTATATCCGTTGCTACTAGGATATAGTTCCCTCCTCCTCTCACTTCCTGTATTAAAAAAATTGATTTACCATAACTAGGGATTTTGTGTTCTAACACCTAAGAAAACAATTTTCCTGAAACATTAGTCCACTATGCGCCTGATTAAAATCTCGTACTTAAAAAGAACTAATCTCTCACATTCATCCATAGTGGAACTGACCACCACTTACTGAGAGAGAAGCTGCCCGTAGATGGAAATTCGTGTCTTCTTCCAGAAGATGGATGTCTGAGCAATCCACATATGAAGCCTTCAAAAACTCAACTAATAAAGTGGTTGATGGGGCATTTCCAGCCTTCTTCGACTTCTCAGACTGCAAAAGTAGATAAGATATAGATCTTAGTTCACCAGATAAATCCTCACATTTATTTCAAAAGAGAGAAATAAATTGATCCTCATCCAGATCTATCTCCAGGGATCAAAATCTAGTTGATGATTACATCCCATACAAACTAATGCGACTAGCTACGATTCTTAGCTTCAAAGATCTCAACTGTACCTGGTCTTTTTCATTCCTATTGTGGGCTAGAAAGATTAGTACATCACTACATCTTGGTCAACGAATACAAGGCTCAATTGATTGTGTTGACTCGAGTTGATTTGGCCTCTTAGTCAATTGGGCAATTTGGGAAAGGGCAGGGGACTCAAAGTTGGAATATATTGCAAGATTTATTGATGCAGCATAATGATCTTACATGCTATTCATAAAAGATACGCTAACATAACACATTCATGTCAATATATTACTTTGTGGTTTGGACATTATATCTTCACTAGACCCATGAGACATCTATATATACCGGGTGATTTGTCTAGCAAAATGGCCAATAATAACCACAACACCTAGGGGATATCTTCATAAAATAATACCTTCAAAAAAACATTGGCATACTCACCAACGGAGATAATTTAATGGCTACATCTGTTTTAAGAAATCAATAAATAGAGAAGGTTATATTCTATGGACCTGCTCACCAATGAAGATAATGCTAGACTCAGGTGCATCAGACTGTAGTAAGGAGAGCAAAATCTGATGCTTTCTGTTCTTGCCACAAATCTGTCATGCAACACAGGATTAGCACGTTTGAAATGAGAAGCACAACAGAGTATGACTTACACCCTAAAGATTTCTTACCACGAATCTATGATATAGGCATGATGGCATGGGCTGAATTGGATTGGCATGGACATGAATTACATCATTCTGTTAATTGTACGAAAATCATAATATGTGAGAAAAACAGTGGTGGCATCATGTCAAATCCCAATGAAAATAACAGTGTAAACAGAGATATCAGCAAACCTTGGTCCACTTTTGCTGTATACAGTCATGCAAAAATCGTCTGTGCTGAGGGATGGATGCACTGGCAAAAACAGTCTGACGGTTGTTGAGTGATGAATATGAGGTCAAAAGCTTTTTTAGAGAACTGACTTCTTTTGAAGAATTGAACATGAAATCAACCTAACACAATATTAAACTTGAAATTTCACTCTTTGTAGAAGACTATTTCATAAAATAAAAGCCTGTATAAAAGGAATAAATAAGATGGCAACAAATAGAACAGTTAAACTGAAATTAGTCTCAAAAAATTGCTTTAATGAAAATGCTGTCTTCCCTAGCTGTCTTAAAGTTCCAATAAAGCACATATAAGATAGTCAAATCTGTGCTTTTGTTCCTCTTTGTAAACAAATATAGTCTGAATTCCAGGAAGACTTGTCTAACATTTTGTACGCATAATATTCGTTACACATCTTTAAGCCATAAAAAGAGTAGCCTTCAAAACAAAAAATTCAATTTAAAATTCAATTACCTCATCAATTATCAGTACCCTCATTGATTCAAGCTTTAAGGTTTGCTTCTCCAGCATCTGGCACAAACTTCTTATTGTTGCGACAACTATTGTAGGGGGCTCTGCCTGTAATTTTTATACTTCGAAAAATCAAGCAAAAGATATGCATAATCTTCTTCTGGCTACATAGTACTATCAGTAACTGGTCAATAAGAAAATGTGGAAAGCTACAAATCTCCATATCAATTATCGCAATGCCGCAAAAATGACAAACAAAACAAAATTGCAACCTGTTCAGGTCAGGACCATAGTCTAAATCATATATATCATTGCAAACTATAACATATCCTCTGAAATACCAGAAAATTCTACAAATTAATAGGCCAATAAAAAAGAAGCTACAGAGCCTTTCATGAATATGCGTATGATCTTGCACTGCAACTTATAATTCACTTAGACTCGCCATCTGGCTATTCAGTCCAACTAAAGACCCAGTCAATATCTGTCATATTAAGACTTAAAAAGCCATTACTCACCAAGAAGATTTTCCATTACAATGCGAACACAAATTCCAGCCTTTTTTAAGAGCAGAATCCCACGTGCATAGAATCAACCGACTCCACAGTCACTCCTCTACACGACTACTTTTTTTGATTGGTAAACAAAATTTGTTTTTCTTATGATAACTTGTTATACATTCCCACCTACTATGGCACCAGCAGAAGCAATTATGTAGTCAAATTGTATCACATAGGGCACTGTGAGAGCAAAATAAGCTCTAGCAGGAGGAAACCCAAGGGAAAAAAAGCAACTAATTGTTTCATTTTTTATTGTTTATTTGTTGCAAAGGAGAGGATTAAACCATATTTAAAGTTCATTCAGACTGTTAAGCACGGAACAAAAGTTTCAGCAACAGACATCGGCACCTTATCAACTACTAGCCTTTATTTCACGAACATCAAAGCCATGAAACTTCATAATGAAACAGAAATATGCAGCACCTTTAGCCAACTCTTGTGCCTTCTCAACGTTCCTCCATCTAAAAGAGCCATGACAGTACAACATTTCTGCTCCAATTCAAGTTCAACATGCTTCGCAGCCAACATCCGAGCAACTTTCGTGACCTTTTATTGAGAGAGAGAGAGAACGCTACTAATATAGTGCATAGAAAATGAGAAAAATAAAACTTTAAGCAAGAGAGAACTCATGAATGACACTCTTACTTGCATGCCAAGTTCCCGGGTGGGCACTACTATCACTGCTTGCACAGCAGATTTTTGAGTGTTTATGACAGAAAAGATCAGTAGCAGGTATGCCAGTGTCTTCCCAGAACCTGTCTAAAGGACCCCAACCAAAAAAAGTGTACATACCACCACAAAAAATCCTGGTCAGTACTGACAGTACACATCGGGACAGACATGAACCATACGAAAATATAATTAACTATAGTGAAAGAAATAAAACGCGAAATCAGTTCCGATGGCGCAGACTTAACCTGAGCATGAAGAATGCAATCGCACCCTGAAAACAGAATCGGCAGTGCTTGTAGTTGTACGTCTGTTGGTCTAGCATATCCAACCTCCTCAGCCCTTGAATATGAAAGTTTATTTCAGCTTTTATTGCATTTCCATTTTCCAGTATCTAACTTGTAATTTTCACGTGTCATTACCATATAATCAATGATGAACTTTATTGATGGTATGGTAATGGAATGCACTGATTTAAACATAGTGACAGAGTTAGAATTAGACCTGCATATTACGTGTTCGGGAACGTGACCTTGGCAGATTTCGCGCAGAGTGGGGGCCTTCTTTCTAGGATTTTCTTCGATGGATATGGAAGAAGAGTTGGGAAGGGCTTGTAAAAGCCTTAGTTTGGATATTGAATTAGGGAAGATAATTTGATTTGTGAAATTAGTGGAGAACGGGATTCTGGGTTTAAGGTTTTGCGATTGGAAGAGAACACCAGTAACTGAAAGAAAACCCATTTTGAATTCTGCTAAAACTGCGAACGATAGGGCCAAGATATGATAGCTTGGAGATGACCACATAGCCGTCGTCTATTAGCGCAGTACATGGTCTCTCGGCAAGGGACTTGCGTGTAGGGAAGTAACAGCCGCTGGATTGACTTTGTGTTGTACGGAACCGTTGATATTAATTAATGGGAGCTAGGGTGCGGTCAAATTGCACCCAGCGTTTTGCAGTTCACACTTTTCTATTTTTTAAATTGATATAAAAATATAATAAAAAATATTAAAAAATATAATAAAAAATACAAAAAATATAATTTAATAAAATTTAAAGAATATAATAAAAAATACAATAAAATAATAAAATAAAAAAAATATAATCAAAAATATAATCAAAAACATAATCAAAAATAAAATAAGTTGAATTTTTTAAAAAAATTCGATCTCACTCAGCCTCCAATGCCGCCACCGGCTGTGGGTAATACCGCCCATCTCATCAGGACAGAAGGGAGCCGAAGACCGTATCGGATACGAAACGGGTTTAAGGGCGCTGTAAGCCCAGCGAAGGTCGCCAGAACTCGTCATCGTAGGGTTGAGGTCGCCGACTCCTTTCGATCTCGATAGGGTTGGCGGTATCGCCCGCTATTGCCGGAAACGACGGGGACTGCAACGATGGGGGGTTCGATCAGTCAGACCGAACCCCAACTTTCCTCTTAATTAATTAGTACTATCCATGCGTACAATAGTAAATTTTCATAGCAGGTTTCTATTTTTTCTTTTTCTTTACAAAAATAAAATTCCCTAATAATTATGATCACTTCATAATTGGGGTTTATATTTTCTGAATTAATAAGTCCAAGAATTGAGTTTAAAATGACACTTACTAAGACAATTAATTGAATTGGAATAAGGGCGCAAGAACCTCTATATTACAATCACATTTCTACTCTTATCCTATTGTATTGATATTATTCAATATTCATCAATTGTTTTTTTTTTTTTGGAGGAAAATATTCATCAAATGTTAAATTTGTTGTTTAAAGACTATGGGCCGATTTAATAGTCGATGATAACGCTACAAAAATAGTGTAATAAAAGTAGGGCTAGAAAAGATTATTCGATTTCAGTTGATTCAATTGAATTGATCTTAGTAAATTTTTTGAATCATTCATTGAACCGCTTCGATATATCAATTTAGGCCAATTCTAATCGATTTTAGACGAGTTTAAATCAATTTTAACTGAGAATAATAAGTAATTTTTTTTTTTAATTCTCATACAAAAATATGATAGAAATAATTATAAATTAGCTTTTTCGTTATGGTATACAATAATAAGTTAAAGAACGACAGAAAATTGAAAGATAAGAAGTGTAATTCTTTTTTCTTTATAAACAAACAAATTTAAGATATAAATGAGTATTTTATATTAAATTTATGATCATACATAAAATGATATATTTATCATGTGATTATAACTTAATGATCTTTATCTTTTCGTACATGAGATAATAAAATGTGAACAATTATGGTTAAATATATAAATTACATATTTATTAAAATGATTTCGATTTATATCATATTTTATTGAACTAGTAATATAAGAACATTTTTATTAGATTGGTTATATGTCAAATCTTATGTATTTTTAACTATTAGAAGCTTAAATAAATCTATATTGAAATGTCCAAATGCTGAAAATTTGGACTTATTGCTATAGTAAAATCAATCAAAACTTTAAATTTGGAAGCTCTAAGTTAATGACCAAATTCTTATTTTATTAGTTTCTCTTTTTCCTTTCTTATTATATAGAATATGGTTACTAATTAATTTTTTATTAGTTTCTCTCTCTTGCCAAACTTTTATTAATAATTTAATTTAAATAGAATATGACTACTAATTAATTTTTTAAATTCATATTTAATTAAAATATGATTATTAATTAATATATAATTGGTAGAATGGTAAAAAATGGTAAAATAAAATAAATTATTAATTACGAATGATAAATATTTTTTTAATTATTAATTTTTTTAATTATTTCATAAATGGATAATTTAATATGAAAATCTAATGTGAATAGTTAAAATCAAATTATTGTTATATAATAAAAAAAAATAGCTATTTCAATGTAGAGATTTATGTGAATGGAATGACCAAAAACTAAAATCTAAGTTATATTAGCTAAAATTATCTTTTAATAATGAACAATCCAATAAGAGTACTCTTAACAATTTATATTTTATACTTTTTTTTAGCTTTTATTTTTTAACTAAAATTCCATTAATAAATCAAAATATTATAAGGTTTTTCAGATGATACAACTGATAACACCTCATTTGGACCATCTTCCATCCATATCAATCTATGCTAAAGACATTTCTAGTCTTGCAGCAACATGAGCAGCCTGGTTAGCCATTTTTTGACATACTTCAATTCCCAATTTGCATGTTTAGATAAAAGGTATTGAATATCATTAATAAACTGACCTTTCCAAGAAAAATCAGAATTAGTTCTATTAACATTGTCTACAACAACTTTAGCATCTCCCTCAAAAATTACTTGTTGAAAACCAAACTCATGACACAGCTGCAAGCCTCTAATTAATGCATAGCATTCTGCTTGAAATGCTGAAATGCTGAACTCACATTAGTCCTCGGTGCAGCAATCACCATCTCAACATCACCCCTTGCATCTCTTAGCAAAACACAAATCCCCATTGATTTCTTTTCTATATCGAAGGCAGCATCAAAATTCAATTTGTAGATAGGATCCATTGGTGGGATCCATCCCATATCTACAACATGTTGTGTTCCTGAAACTGAAGTAGTAATAGCAGAGTGACTGTTTTGGAATATATCTATTTCACATAAAGCAGATCTCAGTAAAATAGAGGGGCTATTAAATTTATTTTCAGATACAAAACCATTTCTTCTAGTCCATATTTTATATAGAATTACTGCCACTTGTTCCGACTGTATAGTTTCCAAACTACTAAGCATATCAGACCACAACATAGAAAAGTCTTGATAATTAGAGGACCATTTCTTTAATGGACTAGCCATATCCCCTCATACATCCATTGCTGCAGGACATGTCCAAAGAACGTGAAGAATTGTTTCCTCATTATTATATATTGGACACAATCCATCTTTGATGATTTATTTTTTGCATAGTGAATAATCAGTAGGCAATATATTAGTGAGAACTTTCCACAAAAATTGTTTAATCTTCCCTGGTACCCTTAATTTCCATAAGCTTCTCCATTTCATATAAGCCTTTTCCTCATTCGATGCCTCACCAAATGACTGTTTACTCATTAAACGATCCAGAAAATATGCACTCTTAACTGTAAATATCCCCTTTTCAGTCCTTGCCCATATCAGTTTATCACTAGCATTTCTGAAACTAATTGGAATAGTATGAATCGACTGAGCTTCCTCGGGGTAGAATACTTGCTCCACTATATCAGTCTTCCATCTACAATTTTCTGAATCTATTAACACTGCAACCTTTGAATCTATATGCAACTCACTAATAGGAGTCTGTATTCTATAAGTTGTAGGTTGTGGAAGCCATTTATCAAACCAAATTTTTATTGTTTCCCCATTGTCCCCCCTCCAAACAGCTCCTTCTTTTACTAAATTAAGGGATGACTACAAACTCCTCCAAATATAAGAAGGGGAAGAACCCAAATTTGACTCCATAATATCACAATTCCTAAAGTATTTGCTTTTAAAAACCTGTGATACCAGAGAAGTGGGGTTTTGAATCATCCTCCATACTTGTTTAGCTAAAAGTGCTCTATTAAAATTATTTAAATTCCGAATCTATCCCACCTTTACTTTTAACTTCCCCTAATCTATCCCAACTTCTCCAATGGATACCCTTAACATTATGTTTATGTCTCCACCAAAATGTAGATATCATTCCTTCTATCTCATTCAACAAAACAGAAGGCAATCTAAAAATACTCATTGTGTAGGTGGGTATGGCTTGCAACACACTTTTTATAAGGATTTTCTTACCCGCAGAGGATAATAACTTGGATTTCCAATTACTAATTATTCTCCATACTTTTTCTTTCAAGTTACTAAATGTATAATACTTGGACCTCCCTATCACAGTAGGTAAACCCAAGTATTTATTGTAATTACCACACATCACCCCATTAGTGGACTCAATAATAAATTTCTTCACTACTAGATGCGTATTAGCACTAAACAAAATAGAAGATTTTTGCCTATTAATGGCTTGACCTGAAACCAATTCATATTGACAAAGAATCTACTCAACACAGTGCCATTCTTCTACTTTTGATCTACAAAAAATAACATAGCCGTCTGCAAGTAAAAGGTGATTAATTCTCAACCCACCCCTGAAGCTACCACTCCTTTGATGAGGCCATTCCTCTCAGCTTGGTATAATGGTGAGCTAAGCCTCTCAGCACAGAGACGAAAAATGTAAGGAGATAAAGGATCCTATTGTCTTAAACCTCTCATTGGATAAAAAGTTTCTCCTGAAACTCCATTTTCTTTAACAGAATAAGTAATTGATTTAACACAAAACATAATTAATCTAGTCCCTTTTTTACCAAAACCCAATTTTAACAATATAGCTTCCAAGAAGTCTCATTCAACTCTATCATATGCTTTAGACATATCTAATTTAATCGCCATACTATCCACCTTACTTTTTTATCTAGTTTGCGTAGTATGAACTATGAAGAAATTCATAAGCTACCATGACATTATCAGTTTTGAGCCTACCTGGAATAAACGCACTTTGATTCCAAGAAATAATCTTCTATAGCACACCTTTCATTCTATTTACCAAGACTTTGGATATTAATTTATACAAAACATTACATAAACTAATTGGTCTAAAATCATTCATAGATGAGGGGGAATTTATTTTTGGAATTAAAGCAATGATAGCATGATTTAAACGTGTAGGCATAGTGCCAGACCTTAAGAATTCCAAAACAGCTTGAGAAACCTCCTCACCCACAATCTCCCAATAGTCTAAGAAAAATCCAGCACTAAAATCATCCGGACCAGGTGTTTTGAAGGGTGACACTTGCTTTAAAGCAACCTGCACTTCCTCAATAGTAAAATCTTTTTCTAAATTGAACCTCATATCATTAGAAACTCTAGGCTCAATAGCAGCTAGACACTAATTTATGCATTCCATTGAAGGATGAGTAGAAAGATATACTTTGAAAAAATGAAGTTGAAAACCACGCATTATTTCTTCAAAATTTGTCAAAATTATCCCATTAGCATTCATCACTTTTTTTTATAGTGTTCTTGTTCCTTCGTTGATTAGCACATGCATGGAAGAACTTCGTATTTCTCTCACCTTGTTCTAGCCAATGTTTTTTCGCCTTTTGCTTTCATTTAATGTCTTCTTGCTAGAATTCAATTTCTTGCTAGAGTTGTTTCCGAATAGATATAAAACTCGGATCCTCATTCTTTTGAAGCTGATCTAAAACTTTTGTTTTTTCTTCAATAACCTTGCTTCTCTTTGTATCCATGTTTTTGCTCCAACTTTTCAGCCTTTTACTACAACCCTCAAGTTTATGTTGCATAGATTCAAGCAGACTTTGGCCAACAGTAACTCTATGCCATTCTGAATCCACTAACAATCTACATCTATCCTCTTTGCCCCAGTTAAGTTCATATTTGAAACTGTAATACCCCATTCTCTAACCAACTATATTTGTCCCACATTTTAGCATCATAGGTCAATGATCAGAACAAATTGCAGTATAAGTTTCTACTTCATGAAGGCTATTACTGTCTAACCAAATTTGATTAGCCAAAACTCGGTCTAGTCTCTCCTCTTTCCACCCCAAATCAACTAAATTTTCTTGTTCTAAAACATCCCAAAATAGTCCCATTTGAGTTTCACTTCTTAGTCTCCCACCTATTTTCTCATCATTAGACAGTATCTCATTAAAATCTCTAAGGGCACACCAACCTAACTCATCTAGTTTAATGGATTTTAATAGATTCCATGCCCTTTGCCTCTGATTGACATCTGGATGACCATAGAAACATGTTAGTAGCCATTTATTCTCATCCATATCATCAGAAACTATCACATTTATATGTTTGATAGAATAATTCTGCAACTCTAAATTCAAATCTTTTTTCCACATTATTAAAAGCCCACCACTACGACCCATAACATCTACTGCAATACAGTTTTCAAACTTTGTCTTCCTTGAAATAACTCAAATGGCCCCATCTAATCATCTTATGATACACTATACTCTGATTTAACATGTATAATAATATACTCTCAACAAATCCAACAATGATTACATTAACTTTTATTTGTTTGGATAAAAATTTCAAAAACTGACTAATCATCAGCCTAGTAGGAGTGAGACGAGGTAAGATGAAATAACCCAAAATACTTCTATTCAGTTCAAATGAAAATGAAATATTTTATTTCGACTCTAAAGTAAAATGATAACATAGAGTCTTGATTTACAAATGAGATAAGATAAGTTTAGATGTGTAAGTTGGAGGGGCGCCCACGCGGGGTTGACCCCTTCCTTCATTACGTGAAACTTATGCTTAAAGCCATACGTTACTTTGCTTAAAATGTATGACTTTAAGCCATACGTTACCTGTAGTTTTGAAACTGTAGGTTTATTACATTAAGGGTTGGCCTTTATGGCTAGAGGTATGTGGGTAGACTATAAATAGTCCCCCTTTGCTTGTTTTTGGCATCATCTGAATACAAAAAAACCCTCTCTTGTTGTTCTCTCTTGATAAGATATTTAAGTTGTGAATTTGTTAAGTGTCACTTTAGTTTTATACTACGTAGTGCACTTCACCACTAAAAAAAAACGCTTGGAATTTGTCAGTCTAGAGAAACTTGTGGAGCAATTTTCTAAGTTGAACTTGAGGTATTTTTTCCGATGTGATTTCTTACATTGGTATCAAAGCCATTGTAATTGTTCACAGTTTTTATATTTCTTGCTTTTGCTTGAGATATGTCTAGGTGTAATTTTTTTATCCTATTTTTTTTATCTGTTTTGTTTAAAAAAAACTCCTTTTTCACAAGAAGATAGAGGTGCAGTGCTGCACCTGTGCATTGTGGAGAGCACCACTAAATGGTGCAACGCGCACCACCACATGGTGCTGCGCGCATCTGGTGGTGTCGCGCGCACCTGCAAGGTGCTGTGGCGGCACTAGTTTTTCTCTTCCGACAGCAGTCTGTGGCAGCTACTGTAATCTGCTGCTGTGAAGGGTACTGTCACTTGAATAGTAACCCTAGCTGTAGGAAGAAGATGAATTTTAGGTCATTTGTTTTTATGGGCTGGGCTTGGCCCTTCAACCCAAAGTTTTTTTTAACCTCATATTGGGCATGGGCCATTCGGCCCTTCTGTCTTCTTAAAAAAAATGCTGGGCCTTTTTCACGACTTAGAACAAATAGCCCATTTTTTTTTTTGTACAGAAAAAAAAAACAAAAGGGATAAAAATGACATCCATGAGACTCAAACCCATGACCATCTAGTGAATCAAAGTATTAGGCGTACCACTGGACTGCGACTTCTCTTTGGTTTAGGTGGGGGTTTTAAATGCTTTTATTATGCATTTATTTCATTTAAAAAAATAATTTTTTTTTTTGGTATGATTTAATATATGCTTAGATATATTTCTTGTAATATTACATGTGTTCTTTTATTTAATGTTTTAGATTAAATATGATTACATGTGAATATATGGTGACCTCATGCTATATTTTTTTTATTCCACAATGTTAAATTACATGTGATACTTAGTTAAATGTTTTAGATTTAATATGATAATATGTATGTATAGAACATGTGAATATGTTATTATTTTATCATGTATAAATATTAGGCTTGTATGATTAGACATTAGCCTTAAATTTATTTAGTGATAAAATAGAAAATCCTCACTAAGTAGTCTAAATTAGAGTTGTAAGTGTAAATTAATAAGCTGAAAGAATTGCAGTGACCCTAGTAAGAATTGTAAATGCACTGTACAACGATAACACTATGATAGCCCCAGTAAGAACTGTAAATGCAATAATGGAACAAGAAAAATAGACTATAATGATCTTATATGAACCATCTTTGTAGACTGACCCAACAAGTTGTTGTGTTTGGTACAGCTGTCCTTATAGATTGGCCCAACAAGTTACTACGAATTTAGTATGATCGACCTTTACGCGTGACGAAGACTAGGTAATTACTTTAGATAGTAGGAGTATGGTTGAGATTTATGATCAAGTCTCCCATATTTATTTTAAATATGCCCGAGAATTAGGTTAGAAATTTAATAGTTGGATATTGTGATGCAAAAGATGACCCTAAAGCCTAGTGATTATTCGATTTTGTGACATGTCTAAATTATTCTTTTTCTAACTTGGATGGATGCGGCAAATTTTTTAGGTGTGTGTGTAATATCCCTTCTTTGTGTATTGTAGTAAAATGACATATGGCATTGTAAGATCCAGTATGTCTTAGATGAACAAGAGATCGTAGAGGTCTTGTCTCACTCCCTGACTAAGCCCAAGGAATGGGACTCAGAACAACACAAGTTAGATGAGTTAGCCTATACTGAATGGGCTAAGAAAAATTAGTGTGCGCGCATATAATGTTAAGCACCATGCACAATGATCTAATATGTGAGTTCAAGACCTATAACACTGCCCAAAGCATGTGGGAAGCTTTGAAACTGAAGTTTGGTAAAACTTCAGCCACTAGGTTGCATGGATTAACCATGAGATTTGACTCCTATAAGATGCACTCTAACCATACGATGAAGCAACCTAATTGATGAACAACAAGTCCAGACAATGATAAGATCACTACCGAGTTTTTGAGAGAATATGAACCAGAACTGGACACATAACAAGAATATCAAAGATTTTGATGATGTCTCGCATTACTTGAAATTGGAGATTGGGCGCCTAGAGGCTGTTAAGCCCAATCATTCGACCTATGTGGCAAATTCTAGTTTGCAAGGCATCAAGGCCTAAGCGCAAGAAGTCCAAAAATGGGGTAGCTGCTGGACAAGTTAAGAAAGTGTTAGAAATTTCTCAGTGCAGCAAGAGGGGCATGTGCGGAAAGAACAAATTTTATTAGAGTGTTTCAATTGCAGAAAAAAAGCCACTTCGCTCGTAACTGCACTGAGCCGAAAAAGGTACACTCTGACTTTCCTCGCATTATTTTTGTAACTAGTCATATGATGATTGCTCACTCTTATCCTATATAGATTGTTGATTCAGGAGCGACCGAACACATAGAGTAAGACAGAGTTGGATTTGTGGAGTATCGTCAAATTCCAGCTAGAAGTCGTGATATCAAGGTGGATAATGAATCTAGCATGGAGATGCTAAAACTTGGTACCTACAAGCTGGACTTGCAGGGTGGCTGCACTCTTTTCCTCCACAATGTACTATACACTTCCAAGATCCGACGAAACTTACTTTCTGTAGTTACTCTATTAGAACTTGGTTTTTGGATTGTATTTGAAAACAATTGTTTTTCTTTATTTGGGCAAAATGTTTTATGGTGTGGCTTATTTATCAGATGGATTTATGATAATAGATTTGGATTATTCAAATATGAATGAGTCTATCGCTTTTCTTTCTGCATCTGATAATTTGAATTCATATAAATGGCATGCTAGGTTTGACTATATAGGGCAAAATAGAATGGCTCGGTTAGGTATAGAATGCTTGATAGGCAAACTCGCTAAGATCATGTTGCCTATATGTGAACATTTTCTAATAGAAAAAATTAAGAGAAAACTAGTTGGAAAAGCCACTAAGGCATCTTTTCCATTACAATTAGTCAACTTAGACATCTGTGGTCCAATGAGTGTGAGGGCAAGATACGGAGGTATCTACTTCATCACATTTATAGATGATTTTTTACATTATATTCATGTCTACTTGATCTCTCATAAGTCTGAAGCATTGAAGTGCTTTAAGCGACATCTAAGAATGGTTGAGAATCAATTAGACAAGAGTTTAAAAACCTTGAGAATTGACCGAGGAGGAGAATATTTTTCTAAGCAATTTAAAAATCTCTGTAATGAAAAAGATATCAAAGATAGTTGACGATGCTGAGTACGCCACAACAAAATGACGTAACGGGAAAGAGAAATCGAACATTGCTTGAGATGGTTAGGTCAATGATGGCCCAAGTAAACCTACCAATTTCGTTTTGAATGGATGCACTTTTGACTGCTATGAATATTCTTAACCGAGTGCCCTCCAAATCAGTAACTTCCACCCCATATGAACTATGGACTGATGAGAAATTCATTTTGAGTAACTTGCGGCCATGGGGTTGAACAAATTTTGTTCACGATCTTTCTCATAAGTATGGAAAGTTAGGTCATAGAGGGAAGAAGTGTATCTTTATAAGGTACTCATAACACTCTAAAGGATATGTATTAATAGGTGAACAATCTGATGGAAGTGTGACTGAGATTGAATCACGAGATGTGGATTTCATTGAAGATGAATTTTTAAGTAGAGGTGAGGTTGATAGGAGTTTAGAACTCCATGAGATTGTAGAACAAGAGAAAAGCACTCCAAAAAATTTAGTTGAGAATGAGGAAGAAATTCTTCAAACTCCTACAAATTATAAAAATGACTTGAATCCAAGTGGGAGTACACTAGTCAATCAATCACAACAACCTCAGCCGCGTAGAAGCACATGTGAAAGTATTCTCCGTCGTCGTTTTGAAATTGAAGGGGAAGCTTTTATGATAACTTCGCATGATGATTGTTGAACCCAAGGTTTCAAGTCTTATATCTACGTATAGATTTTGATGATAACAAATAAATTCAAAACTCAAACTTAAGTTGTTTACGCATAAAGGGAGCTAAACATATCAAGAAATCAAGAATGAACACGAAAGAGAACATGTTTATAAATGAAGCTCATAGAATAATTTTGTAAATCTCTTAATAAAATTTGAAATTGGATTAAGATTCAAGTTTAATCTTTTCTTATAAAACATCAAATTGCATTTTTCGTATGTGCATGACATCATAAAAAGATTTAATTTTGAAAATTATATTTTACATGTGTATGACATATGCATGACATCATTAAAAGTTTTAATCTCGAAAATTATATTTTACATGTGCATGACATATGCAATGATTTCATCAAAAGGTTTAAATTCAAGAATTCTATTTTACATGTGCTTGACATATGCATAACATCATTAAAAATTTTAATTTCAAAAATTATATTTTACATGTGTATGACATATGCAATGACTTTATCAAAAAGTTTAAATTCAAAAAGTATATTTCACATATGCTTGACATATGCAATGACATTATCAAATATTTGAATTTTGAATTTAGAAGATGACAGAGTGTCATTTTTTAACATGTGCATATGTTATTTGATTTTTTTTTTTGAAATATGAATGATGTTGTCTTGAAAATAGATGATTATATTTGAATATTTTGAAATATGAATGATATTTTCACATTTGCTAAAATTTGAAATTGAAGATTCATTTGCTTATAAATAGCTCATTTGAGTTTTGTAAAATTACAACAACAAGAGTCTACACATCAATTGTAAAATTTTGCATCATTCAACAAGAGCCTACACATCAATTGCAAAATTTTGCATCATTCTTTCAAAACTTTCATTCTTTGTTCTCTAAATTTTGTGTCTTAATCTTTCTTCATTTTGAGAGAGATATAGATTGCGTTGTATTATTTTTATTTCACTCATTGAAGAGTGTATTCTAATAATCTACCTACTATCAGCTCTTGTATCAATAAGAGGGTATATATAACCCTTATGTGTGTATAAGGTATTCTACACAGGAAATAGTTGAATCATCAAGTGTGAAGTGATTGCAAGTGTAAAGGGTATTCTACGCGGATTCTTTGTAGCGATATTATTCAAATGTGTAATAGGTTTCTATCTCTACCTGAAAGAAATTGAATAGTGAATTTGGGATCCTCAAATGGTAGCTTGAGGCGAGGTCATAGGTAATGGAGATGAACCTTGTTAAAATACTGAGTTTGCTTCTATTGCCCTTACTCTTTATATTGTCTGTTGTTTCGTATTTTGTTTACATTTTATTTATAAGTGTTAATTATTTACTATAACTCAATTCACCACCTCTTGTATTAGTCATCAGGGCAACAATTAGTATTTGAACAAAGACTCTGTTATAAGATTAATTATCTGTTGAATTAAGATCATATGACTAACATTGTAGCTATATTTGCTGAAGGACAATCAAGTAGTCGGCCTCCGCTATTTTGTGGAGACAATTATAATTTCTGAAAAGTTAGAATGAGAATATTTCTTCAGTCTCAAGTTCGAGAAATTTAGAAATACATTGTTAATGGGCCTCATATTCCAATAAAAATAGTTGATGGAGTAAAGGTCAACAAGAAAGAAGAAGAGTTTAATCGTGAAGATGATAGACTTTATATAGTGAATGTAATGACTATGAATTTTCTGTATAATGCTTTCAATGACAATGAATTTAATAGGGTAATGACTTGCAGGATAGTAAAAGAAATCTGGGACAATTTGGAAGTAACTTATAAAGGAATTTCGCAAGTTAAAGAATTAAAAATTTATATTTTTACGTATGTATATGAAATGTTGAAAATAATTGATGATAAATCTATTTCTTTTATGTATATTTGTTTCACTAATATTATAAATAACTTGACAATTCTTGGTAAAATTTATTTCAGTTTGGAGATAGTAAGAAAAATTCTCAACTTTCTGCCAAAACGTTGGGAATCAAAAGTGACGGCGATTCTTGAAGTTATGGATCTTAAAAAACTTGAAATAAATGAACTCATTGGGTCACTTATTACTCATGAGTATACATTGAAAATAGGAGAAGGAGAAAGAAAACAAAAGAATAGCTTGGCACTTAAAACTGTTCCCCATGAAGGTGAAAGCGATGAAGATAAAAAAATAATAACAAAGATGAAAAAAATTACATTGATCACAAAAAGATTTAAGAGGTTCTTAAAAAATAGAGTTCCTCCGAAGAAATCTTTTAAAAAGTTTTCCAACAAATATACAAATAAAAATGATTCATTAATTTGTTATAAATGTAAAAAATCTAGACATATCAAAGTAGATTGTCTCCTGCTAAAGAAAGATCAATACAAAGGCAATAAAGTAATGAAAGTTACATGAGATGATGATTCAAGTAACTCAGACAGCGACACAAGCAATAAAGAATCTGTAAATATTTGTCATATGACTAAAAATGATCTTGAGGTATGCATAGAGTCCTCCATGGGTAAAAGTAAATGGTTTTTAGATTATGGATATTCAAAACACATGACAGGAGATAAAACTAAATTTATTGACCTCACATCTAAAGAAGAAGGACATGTGACATTTGGAGACAATTCAAAAGGGAAAATCATGAGAATATATAAAGTTAGTAAGGAGTCTTCTCTCATAATTGAAAATGTTCTACTTATTGATGGTCTAAAACATAATTTTTTGAGTATAAGTCAATAATGCGATAAAAGATTTACAGTTACTTTCAAAAATGATAAGTGCATTATTTTGAATAATTATGATTGTAATGTTTGTTTTATTACTCTTAGAAACAATAATGTTTATACAATTGAATTTGAAGAAATTGCCTCACAAGATGTTATTTGTTTATTAGCTTAATATGAAAATAGTTGGTTATGGTATAGAAGGTTAGGTCATGCAAATATGTAACTTATTTTTAAACTTTCAAAAAATGATCTTGTGAGAGATTTGCCAAAAGAAATTTTTTTTAAAAACAAAATCTATGATGCATGTCAGTTTGGTAAACAAACTAAAATTTTTTTCAAAACCAAGAAACATATTTCCACTACTAGACATTTGCAACTAATACACATGGACTTTTTTGGACCAAACAAAAATATTATGTATTTGTTATTGTTGATGATTTTTTTAGATATACTTAGGTTATCTTTTTCGCTCATAAAGATAAGGTACATAATATCTTTATCAAGTTGTGATAAAAATGGTTTTCTACATAATTTATCTGTTCCTCGATCTCCTCAACAAAATGGGGTATACTACAAGAAAATTGACTTTTTGCGACATTAGATTTTGTCACAAAAAGTAGAAAGAATACTGCAAAAAAATATTTGCAGCAAAAATAGTCATTTTAGCTACAATTAAAATGCCACAAATAACTATTTTTCTTGTAGTGGTAGTAGAGAGAAATAATAGATCTCTTCAAGAAATGGCAAAAACAATACTTAATGAAAATAATTTACCTAATTATTTTTGGGCCAAAGTAGTAAGTACTACATGTTATGTTATAAATAGAGTTATATTAAGATCTAAATTAGATAAAACCACTTATGAGCTTTGGAATGAGAAAAAGTCCAATATTAGTTATTTTCATTTATTTGAAAGCAAATATTTTATATTCAATGACAGGAATAATTTAGGAAAGTTTGATACAAAATCTATTGAAGATATCTTTGTTGGATATTTTACAAATAGTAAAACTTATAGAGTATTCAATAAAAAGATTTTGACTGTACAAAAATCTATACATGTAGCATTTGATGAATCTAACTCTGTACTTTCTAAAAAATCTATTTATGAAGAAACAAAAGGTACAAATAATACAAATAGTCTCAATCTCAACAAAAAGAATACATTGGAAGAAATTCAACATGGAGATATCAGGAAAGATCATCAAGACTTGGTACAAGATACAACAAAACAGTGGAAACATGTAAAAGATCATCAAGTGGAACAAATTCTAGAAGAACCTTCATGAGGTGTAAGTTCTCGATCATCTCTTAGAAATATTTGTAATCACACTATTTTTTAATCTCATATTGAACCCAAAAATATTGATGAAGCACTACTTGATGAATCATGAATTTTAGTTATACAAGAAGAGCTAAATCAGTTTGAAAAAAATGATGTTTGGACACTTATTCTTAGATCCAAAAATCGTATTGTTATTAGAACAAAATGAGTTTTTAAAAATAAAAAAAATGAGTCTGGAATCATAACTAGAAACAAGACTCGACTTATACTTCAAGGTTTCAACCAAGAGGAATGAATCGAGTATGATGAGACGTATACACCTATCGCAAAATTAGAAACTATTCGAATGTTACTATCATATGCATGTTATAAAAATTTCAAACTCTTTTTCAAATAGATGTTAAAAGTGCTT
Organism: Platycarya strobilacea; assembly: GCA_036898215.1. Classification (NCBI taxonomy): domain Eukaryota; kingdom Viridiplantae; phylum Streptophyta; class Magnoliopsida; order Fagales; family Juglandaceae; genus Platycarya; species Platycarya strobilacea. Next base: position 39,083,400 of record CM072545.1, on the reverse strand, counting down.
TCTTAAATGGTTTTATAAATGAAGAGGTTCATGTTGAGCAACCAACAGGTTTTGAAAATCATATTTCCTAATCATGTTTTTAAGTTCAAAAAAGTATTATATGGACTCAAACAAGCTCCTAGAGTTTGATATAAGAGACTTAGTAATTTTTTGATTGAAAATGATTTTTCAAGAGAAAAGATCGATACAACTCTTTTCATCAAATATGAACAGGATGATATTCTTCTAATTTAAATTTATGTGGATGATATAATATTTGGTATTACTAATGAAAATATGCGTCAAAATTTTGCTAAAAGTATGTAGAAAGAATTTGAAATGAGCTTAATGAGATAATTTAATTTCTTTCTCGGATTACAAATCAAGCTAACAAAAGGTGGAACATTCATTAATCAGTCAAAATATATCAAAAAGTTACTCAAAAAGTTTGATATAGAAAATGCAAAAGTAATTAGAACACCAATGAGTCCAACCACCAAACTTGATAAAGACGAAAATGGTAAGTCAGTTGACTCAAAGATATATCGAGGTATGATTAATAGTTTATTATATTTGACAGCTAGTAGACCTAATATTATGTTCAATGTATGTTTATGTGCACATTTTCAATCATCTCCAAATTAATCTCATTTGATTGCAGTCAAGCGTATTTTTAGATATTTTGCTGATACCATTGACATAGGGTTATGACATCCTAATTACATTTCTTTCGATCTTATCAGTTATCAGATGTGCTGGTTATAAAGTTGATCGAAAAAGTACTAGTGAAACATGTCATTTCTTAGGTCATGCACTTGTTTCATGATTTAGTAAAATATAAAATTCTGTTGTATTATCTATTGCTGAGGTAGAATATGTTGCTGCAGGCAGTTATTGTGCTCAAGTTCTTTACATGAAATAACAACTTAAAGATTTTAAACTTATGTACAATTATATTTCTAGTAAATGTGATAATACTAGTATTATAAATCTTTCAAAGAACCCTATACAACATTCTAGAACTAAGCATATTGAAATTAGATATCATTTTCTTAGAGATCATGTGCAGAAGTATGATATTGTACTAGAATTCACAAGTACACACGATCAATTAGCAGACATTTTCACAAAACTCATTCCAAAAGATAAATTAGGCATGACTAGAAGAGAAATATGAATGATATATGTCATGAATATCTGTTGAATATTTTTATTCCATTATCTTAAATGACTTACAAAAATTTGAGACTTCTGGCCTTATCTTTCAACTGCATTTGCTTTTCATAGATCGACATGTTATTCTCATCTAAATGATTAAGCAGTCAAAATGAAGAGGCAAGTAAGGATTTTAAATTCTTATTCTATTGCTTTAACTCTACTATTTTTCTGTTTGACTCATAAACAAGTCGTTGAAATACAGAGGTCGTTTCGCTAAACTTCTCAATTTCACAAGTTTCGGACTGCAATCGAGTGGAAAAAGTAACAATGGATGATGAATATCCAGTTTCAAGACCCACAAGCTCATAAATGACGTCATGATTTGATTTATTAGTCAAATCAGTCTGTTATTGTTTCATGACACCTACGACATATGTAGAAATAGATTGATCACGAGGAGTACTGAAAGGAAATTGATGAACCATTAATAATTTGTAGAATGAGAATACAGGTGAATTGTATAGATAACAAGAAAATTTGATGCGAATTAGATGAAGCTAAAGATTGCTTTTATAGAGATGGAAATAAGAACAAGACACACTATCATATTTTCAAATTTTACTTAGTTAAGTTACAAGATATGTTGGATGAGATGATTGAAATGACTGATTGAAATGATTCTTGATTCAAATCCGGAAGATTATCAGAAGAAATTTTCTCCGTCATTCTATCATTTTAGATAAATAGATATTAGATCAATGAGAAATGTAAGATTTTTCTTTGAGTATCCGCGTGGTGAAAATGGTCATTTAAACAACAACTCAAAGATTTCAAATCTCGGTAATGTCTCATTTATCAACAACATTAAGCAAATTTCAAATCTCTGCACTGAGACGATAAAGTTAGGCCTCGGTCTTTGTAGATTTTGTGGGACATTGGTGGCTCCAATTATTCAATTCTCTACAGTTTCTATTAACGCATTGTTTTATTTTGTTATTGGTTATTGTGGGAAGAAATCTTACTGAAACCAATTGCGGTTCCTTGTTAATGATGCTAAAAGGGGGAGAAGTCTTATACTAGTATTATACTACCATGTTATATATGCTAGAATCATGTTTATATTTTACTTGAAAAACTAACGCATATTTTTAGAGGAGCATAAGTATTACTACATGTCGCAGATTTCTACTAAGTATTTGTCATCATTAAAAAGAGGGAGATTATTGAACCCAAGATTTTAAGTATCGTATCTACGTATAGATTTTAATGATAACAAATAAATTTAAAACTCAAACTCAAGTTGTCTACGTATAAATGGAGTTAAACACATTAAGAAATTAAAAATGAATAAAAAAAAATAACAAATCTACAAATGAAGGTCATAGAGTAATTTTGTACATCTCTTGATAAAATTTGAAATTGGATTAAGATTCAAAATTAATATTTTCTCATAAAATACCAAATTGCATTTTTCATATGTGCATGAAAACATTAAAAGATTTAATTTCAAAAATTATATTTTACATGTGCATGACATATGCATGATATCATTAAAAATTTTAATTTCGAAAATTATATTTTACATGTGCATGACATATGCAATCATCAAAAAGTTTAAATTCAAAAATTACATTTCACATGTGCTTGATATATGCATGACATTATTAGAAATTTTAATTTCAAAAATTATATTTTACATGTGCATGACATATGCAATGACTTCATCAAAAGGTTTAAATTCAAAAATTATATTTCACATGTGCTTGGCATATGCAATGACATCATCAAGGATTTGAATTTAGAATTTAGAAGATGGTTGAGTGTCATCTTTTAACATGTGTATGTGTTGTTTGAGTTTTTTTGAAATATGAATGATATTGTCTTGAAAAAAGATGTTTTTATTTGAATATTTTGAAATATGAATGATGTTTTCACATTTGCTAAAATTTGAAATTGAAGACTCATTTGCTTATAAATAGCTCACTTGAGTTTTACAAAATTATAATAACAAGAGCCTACACATCAATTGTAAAGTTTTGCATCATTTTTTCAAAGCCATCATTCTCTTTTCTCTAAATTTTTTGCCTTAATCCTTATTCATTTTGAGAGAGATATAAGTTACGCTGTATTATTCTTATTCCACTCATTAAGGAGTATATTCTGATAATCTATCTACTATCAATTATTGTATCAATAAGAGGGTGCATATAACCCTTGCGTGTGTAGAAGATATTCTACACAGGGAATAGTTGAATCACCGAGTGTGAGATGATTACAAGTGTAGAGGGTATTCTACACAGATTCTTTGTAGCGGTGTTACTCAAAAGTGTAATAGGTTTCTATCTCCACTTGAAGGAGATTAAATAGTGAATTTAGGATCCTCAAGGGGTAGCTTGAGGTAAGGACGTAGGTAGTGGGGTTGAACCTCGTTAAAATACTGAGTTTACTTCTTCTTACCCTCACTCTTTATATTTCTTGCTGCTTCGTATTTTGTTTAAATTTTATATTGTGTATTTGGTTTATAAATATTAATTTTTTAATATAACCCATTTTACTCCCTTCTTGTGTTAGTCATCTGGGCAACAATGATGAGTTTAAGACAATTCATAAGACTCTCTCATCTTTTACTAAAGATGAGTGGATGAAAGCACTTAATGATGAGATTGAATATATGAGAACTAACTAGGGCTGAGATTTGGTTGATCTACTGACAGTGCATAAGGCTATTAGAAACAAATGAATTCTTAAGATTAAACGCAAGTTGGATGGATCAATAGATAGATACAAAGCTTGCTTAAAGGCGAAAGGATATACCCGACATGAGGATATAGATTATGTGAAAACATTTTTAAGTGGTGAGGTTTGCCTCAATTCGTCTGATTCTAGTTATAGTAGCAAATATGAATTTAGAACTCTACCAGATGGACGTTAAGAAAGTATTTCTCAATAGAGAATTAGATGAGGAGATCTATATGGATCAACCAATGAGTTTTGTGGTTAAAGGTCGAGCGCAAAATGTGCAAGCTCACACGATCTATATATGGCCTAAAATAATCATCTAGATAATGGTACCTCAAATTCCATCGAGTCATTCTCTCGAATGGGTTTACGATAATCACAGAGGACCATTATGTCTGTGTCAAAAGGTCTAAGAAAAGTTTCATTATGTTGTCATTGTATGTTGACGACATACTACTAGCTAAAAATGATAAAGGGTTGATAGTCGCCACAAAAGAGTGGTTATCCTTCAATTTTGAGATGAAAGATATGAGTATTACAAAATACATTTTGAGAGTTAAGATCTTTAGAGATCGCTCAAAGTGATTTTTTTGGTTGTCCTAAGACTTACATAAAGAAAGTTCTTGAACGCTTCCTAATGAGTGGATGTAAACCTATTGACATCCTTATTGTAATAAGTGAGAACTTATCCTAAGAGTTGTGTCTTAAGACTCAAAGAGAAAAGAAAAAGATGACCCACATCCCTTATACTAATAATGTGGGTAATCTGATGTATGAAATGATGTATACTCAGCCTGACATATGCTATGCAGTTGGCTTAGTGAGTAGATTCCAATCTAACCCTGGACTAACTAACTGGAAAGCAGTCAAGAGGATTATGCGATATCTCAAGGGAACTGCGGACTGTGTGCTGTGCTATCAGGGTTCAGATTTGCAGTTAAGAGATTATAGTGATGCTGATTGGGGCAGTGACCCAGATTAGTGTAAATCAACCACTAAGTATGTCTTTCTGTTCAACAATGATATCATTACATGGAGCAACAAGAAACAACCCTATATAACTTTATCCACCATGGAGGCAGAATACATAGCTTATTCTGCAGCAGTTTAAGAAACTGTTTGATTACGGAAGTTCCTCAAACATTTAGATATTTGCATAGATACTTTAGATCCGGTAACAATATTCTGCGATAGCATGGTAGCTCTCGCATATGTAAGGACTCAAAGTATCATGGAAGAACCAAACACATAGATATTAGATATCACTACATTAGAGACATGGTAGCGCAAAAGGAAGTGGTTCTAAAACATCTTTCTACGAGTTGCATGGTTTCTGACCCCTTAACAAAACCCATTGCAAGAGATGTATTTGAGGTTCATGTTAGGAATCTAGGACTGCATAGATTGTAAATGTAATTTGTGTTTCAAATAACATTGAGATGTAACATTTCCTTTGGGATATTAATACAATATGATTTAGTTCTTGTCTTTATCATATTATTTTTTATAATACACACATACAAAATATATGTCAACAGGTTTAGATTGGCTCACTCGCACGAGCAATTGCCTCTAGCGCTTGAGTAGCGAGTAAGAGATGATACATTGTATTCCTAATTACTTGTCCAAATGGATAAATTGGTTGACAAAAAGATATGCCGCTTTAGTGGGAACTAAGATAAGGTCTATTGAGAAGACTGTGTATGGATTACCCATCATTCATATAGCCTGTAGTTAGCCAGATGCAAGATTCTCTTTTATGCCTTGGAGGAGTATAAATAGAGAAACTTGGGTTAGACGCTTAAGGAGTGGCTAGACTAAGATTTGTACGGTGTTGATATAGACATATGCTTTTTGAGAAAAAATCATCTACTGTAATATGTGTTTCATATTATATGCGCTTATTCAATCATATGACTAAGTGAGTAAATGGTTTCCCTCTTTCTCACTGTGTGAGTCTCATTTTTTTAAAGTGTCATTTATATTTGACTATGTCACGAGATGAAAGTTGTGATGTCTACTACTTTGACATACTGTCTATAGCCATAATTGATACGGTCTAAAGAGACGTTGCTGGGAAAGCGATTCGACCAAAATTGAATGATATGAGTGCAAAGGGAAGATTCTTTGATATCGTATCTTCGATAGTGTTTGCTGATGTCAAACTATTACGCTACATATTGGTAGCGGCTAAGGTTGTGAACACATTGAAATGATTTAGAGGTAGTTAAGCATTATTTTGAATTTTTTCTTTAACTCAAGATCGAAAATGACTGACCCTGATACGACCGAATGACTCTAGGACATGACCTGACACATTAGGGATGTTACTATATTGGTCTTCTCTAGAAGAGATTTGGTGTATGTACTCCTACTTTTCTACATATATGCTTGGTGGTCCCACGACCTATTTACTTGTATGAATAAGATTATGAACATTAAAAAGATGCAGACCTAGAGTCATGCTTACTATATGCGAGTGGGAGATGTAAGTTGGAGGAGTACCTATGTGGGGCTAACCCCCTCCTTCATTATGTGAAACGTATGGCTTTTTAGCCATACGTTACTTTGCTTGAAACGTATGGCTTTAAGCCATACATTACATGCAGTTTTGAAACTGTAGGTTTATTACATTAAGAGCTGACTTTTATGGCCAGTCGTATGTGAGTAGACTATAAATAATCTCCCACTGCTTGTTTTTGGCATCATCTGAATAAAAAAACTCTTTGTTTTCTTTTGATAAAATATTTAGGTTGTGAATTTGTTATGTGTCACTCTAGTTTTATACAACATAGTACACTTCACCACTAGAAGGAAACGCTTGAGATTTGTCAGTTTGGAAAAACTTGTGGAGCGATTTTTTAAGTTGAGCTTGATGTATTTTTTTCACTGTGATTTTTAGCAAGATGAAAAATAAAAAAGTTGAATAAAATATTGTTATAATATTATTTTTTAATATTATTATTATTTTAGAATTTGAAAATGTTATATTTTTATTATATTTTGTATGATAATTTGAAAATATTATACTGATAAAGATAAAATGAAATGTAATGAGTTCGAATTCAAACTAGGGTAGAATAATTGCACTTTGTTTTAGTCTTGACCCCTCTGTTTTGCTGTATTTTATAAATGGCTATCTAGTATTATTTAAAGTTTTTTTATGCTACTTATTTGCAAATAACGAATATGAAATATCATATGTCGCTTAAAAAAAAAAAAAGACATCATATGTCGGTATCATTGTAGCGTGAGTGAGGGGGTGAGGGTAACTTCCTACCAAGCATCCAAGAATCTAATATGGAAACGTGTTTATGTTAACAAAAGATGCCATTTTATTTGGGGTAAAGCACAAGTAGTTTTTTTTTTTTAATTAATAACAACAATAAAACTGCCTTGTATTTGATGGTCTACGACCATACAAAATACATTCTTTTTTCAAGAAAAATCTGATCTTATTGATGATCAAACAAACCCAAAAATAAGATTCAAGGAGGTACTACTTCTAAATCAAAGGAGTAAAGCATCTTTGACTAAAACATGAACTACAATATTCAACTTCTTAGGGACATAACCAATAGACCAATTATAGACATCTTGTAGCAGTTTCTTCACATCTCTGGTGATCAAACCTGCAGTCGACCACTGCTCTTCTTTGCTGTTAACCTCATTCACAACTGAAAGAGCATCTCTTTGCACAACAAAACAACTTTGAAAAGAGATAGACATTCACCCAATTTTGCATCAGGAAAATAATTCTTTGAAGACCTTAAGAGTAGCAACCACTTGTCCCTTATGGTTTCTAACCATCACCCATATCCCCACCAAACACTTAATCTTATCAATGACAATATTCTAGATAACTTTGAATGTGTGGAGGATGACATTCCCAGGCTCCTCCAAAATACTTATTTTAGTTGATACTTTCTTTCTCACTAGTCCATAATATTTCAAATGCTTTTCAAATAATCCTAAAACTAAAGAGAGAAATGTTTTCGTTATAAAAATATAACATAAAAATAATTTTATAAATTGACATAATTTTATATTATTTTAAATTTAATATAATAAATCATATCAAAATGCGATATTACATTTTAGTTATATACACTAATCTTTATTGAATTACTATCCAAATAAAACAGAAAGAAGAGGGTTTGAAAAAACTAGGAATCTATCATCGACGACATTTCACACGATGAGACTGCACACGTCATCGAATGAAGTTCTTTGTTTGGTTTTTTGTTTGTTGTTAACTTTTTAAGTTTGAAAGCATATATCTATTGAAAAGATGACGTATGTAATTATATATATATATATATATATATGTATTCTATATATAAAAGAAGGAAAGTAGAGGGAGCATGATGGTGGGTTTCTACGTCCAAGTTTTTGTCTTTGTACAGATATATGTATGCAAAAGAGCATTAATCTCAATATTTAAATTTAAGGAAAAATCTCACTGAAATCTGAAACGATTAAGAAACTCGTAATTTAGTGAGCAATAAATAATTGAGATTTGATTATATCAAAATCATACCGTCTGAATCGGGTTTTTCTTTCCTGCGTTTTCTGCCTTTCACTCTTCTCCTCCACAATTCTTTTCTTTGACCGTTTACTCTGTCTCTCTCTCTCTCTCTCTCTCTCTCTCTCTCTCTAATTTACTAGGGTTCCTTTCTTCTTCATATTCTCCTCCTTCCTCTCCATAAAAGTTCTAGTTTTTTCTCGTCCATTGTCTGCAATCCTCCAACTCACTCTGTCTCCAACAATGGCAAATATTGCTCTATCTTTTTCTCCGTCTTCTTCGTTGCAGAATCCGGTGGTTTCAGCTGCATCTTCCTCCTCTGGGGTTCCCGATGATGCTTTCGAAGAATCCTGCAGTATATGCCTCGAGCCCTTCCTCGCTGCTGACCCTGCAACTGTATGATCCTCACATTAGAATGTTTCTCCATAATTATAGTACGTATTATGGGTTTTAAAGAGTTCTGCTTTTTTACTGAGTTGGAAAGAGATCGTGGAGTCTGTTTGGTTTCGGAAGTACTTAGGTTTGATTCTGACACTAATGGGAGTTTATTTATTTTTTGGGTTTCTTCTCTTTTCTTAGTTGTTTGTTGGTCTGTTACGAACGCGAGGAAAGTTTCAACATGCTAACCTACCTAAGTGATCCTGATTAATAGCCCCTACTTTCAAAGGAACAGGAACGAGGGAAAATTACATAAATTATAAGAGACTCGGACATGGGAAATTGAATTATGGGAATTTTAATGATATTAATGCTCTTTCTTTTTTAATGGGCGTTGGTTTTCGGAATGCGACTCTGTACATGATGATCACTGTGTCGTGTTAAAATTATATAATAAGTGGGGAATATTTTTCAGATCAGTCCTCTGATTTCTAGTTGCCCATTTTTGCTCTCTGAATTAGTTACATTTTATTGTGATGTACTTATAAAAATAAAGTTCTATTTTGTTATAACTTGGAGGTGATAATTGACAAATGTGATCTAATCTTTCTTTACTTGGACTCACTGATTTGTGTTCAATCTGAATTTTATATAATTGTGAAATCTGGAAAACTTATCATGGTCAGGTGGATGAATCCTTTTATAGTGAGTTACTTTTATATATATATATATATATATATAGGAGAACATCTGATTCTTGGTGGGTAATTGAAATATACCAATAGTGAAGTTTATTGTTTCCATATTTCAGTGGAGGTACAAAGGCTTGGGAGTTTTGAATAAAAATAATTGAAATCATTGTTGCATCCAGTATGTTTCCTTCTATTTGCTCTGGTTGATGACATATCCAGTTATGATTTATAATAATTCCATGTTCCATAATATGTGAAATATTTAGATATAAGGCATTGCACGTATAGAAGAATGATGCAAATATGTATATGCATCTCTCGAAGCAAAACATGCTTTTTTTTCCCCTAAAACTTGCAGCTTGGAGGGAGTTGCACCTGGGTTAACCGTTAAATGGAATTCTAAACTTGTCGGGCCTTGTTTCCTCTTTCAGATTACGAGTTGCAAACATGAATATCATCTTCACTGTATCCTTGAATGGTAACATACTCACTTAATATTTAATTATGTTTATTTTCTTCAGCAAAAAGTACATGATTTATGCCCAGCACACATATGACGTCTGCAGTTTCTACTTTGATGGATTTATGTATTTTTTTAGGTCTCAAAGAAGTAAAGACTGCCCAATATGCTGCCAGTTACTTGTCTTAAAGGACCCTGCCAGGTATATAATTCTTTGGGAAAAGATCCTGCCCTCCTCCTTTGATCTTTTTTAATATCCTTGATTAATTCTGCTACCGTAGCCACTTATCAAAAAAAAAAAAAAAAAATTCTGCTACCGTAGCCAAGAGCTTCTAGCTGCTGTGGAGATTGAAAGGCACTCAAGGTCAAGGAACATTTATTCAGCTGCTCCCACAGCTCTTCATAATTTCCAGGAGGACTTCGATGTTGAGCATGTGAGTTATTTCATTTAATATGAAATTCTAGTATCAAGATTTTGTAGACTTGGTGGTTCGTGTAGTGTGAAAGAATTGCTTGTTGATAAGAGGTGAAACTGAAATTGTCAGGGAACTTATTATTCAGAAGACTCTGATTTTGATGAGCGTATTATGCAACATCTGTCTGCTGCTGCTAGTAGAGCTCGTTATAGTCACAGAAGGGAAAGGCACAGATCTTCTGGGCTTGGTCCTTCCCAAGTTCTTGCTTTCACCTCTCCTGCAAATATGTCACCGCAAACAGACATGACCTCCCCAGAAGGTTATCCAAATTTAAGTTATGGGTCACCTGAGGGTGGTTCACCATCTTCTGGCATGCCTTCTGCTATCAACTTTCGACCTCCAGGAGCGGTGGATGTTGATCCGGTCCCCAGTACTTATCTCAACAGAGACAACCCTGTTAATCCCAGGTATGTGCCCTGGACTTCTAGTCTACTTTAACGTGATTTCATGCTTTGGTATTGATTAGCCTTGCTTGTTGTGGCATCATCTTGTTTTTGCCTATGTTGAGTTGTATCATACGGTTTGTTATATGTTCTTTGGAATCCATGCTAGATTTTTATTTTTTGAGGAACATATTAATAATTTCTTGCATCTGTCTACCAGCACAGTATTACTTGTTCAGTAGTTCTCCCCATGTCTTATTACTGTTTTGTGTCATCATCCAGAATTATTTATAGCCAGACACCATCTGATGGTCCAAGAAGACCAAGTGCATCTGAGATATTCTTTCCAGAGACACTCAAATCTAAATTGTCTGCTGCTTCGGCCAGGTAGATATGCTGCCTTTCAGTTCTCACTGTAGCTGATTTTCCCTCATATTGTCACTTGTATTGTCGTGTGTGGATGTCTTGTAACAGATATAAGGAATCATTCTCAAAGAGTACCCGAGGCTTTAAGGAGAAGTTACTTGCTCGTAATAACTCGGTGAAGGAGCTAAGCAAAGGAGTTCAGCGTGAAATGAATGCAGGAATTGCTGGTGTTGCTCGAATGATTGAACGCCTAGATCTTACCTCAAAACGAACCGGATCCTCTATTCCTGTTCCCAATTATACTGAAGGCACTTCACACTTCTCCTTCAAAGGGAAGGGTGTGGAGGAAACTGTTGGCGTGCAGTCTCTTAAGAAAAGTAGTGGGCAAGTGCCATGTGATTTAAGTCCTGGTGCAACCTATATCTCTGGTGCCATAGTGGGACAATCAGAAGATCCTCACGTGCAGGTTCTAATATTTTTTATTTAGATGTTCCTCTAACACAATCCATTGTTAAAAAATTCGTCTTTCATAGCATTGGAATTCATAAGCTGGTGATTTTATAAGGAGAAACCCACTGCAGTTTCTTGATGTTCCTCGACAACATGCTGAGTTCCCCAAGGACTAGCTCAGGTTGAAGGGCATGGGGTTTGGGCTGACAGCCAAAGAACTTGATAAATGACTAAATATGTAAAAAATGGAGTAATCCAAAAACGAACAAAAGGGAAAAAAGAGGATGGGTTTTTAAAAAGCAAACAGGCAGATTCAGTTTATTGTATTCCAGTGCGCACTTGTGTAAAAGTTGAGTAATATTTTATAGACATTCTTTGCTAATCATAATTTTCTTTTCCCAATCTTGTAGAGTGGACATTGATGATCTTCCAAGTATGGTACTGGCTCTTCAACTAAGCGTGTTTGCTGAGCACACCAGGAGGCATATGGTGCAAGTGACGAAATGTGTTTTAACCAATCTGCTGGTTGGTCGGCGTCCTGCATACCTGCCTGTTAGCCTATATATGCTAAAACTGTTAACTGATATTGCCCTGGCCAACAGTATTTCCTTTCTTCATAGATTAGTTTAAGTAGATAATAGAGAAATCTGAAGAGCTACTATAACCGTTTGCATTTATTTTTCCAATTTTAAGGCATTTCGTTGGGTTTTCTACTTTGTTTTCATTGACTGTTTCTAACATTATATGTGGGTAAAGCCTGAACGTTTGCTTGGATGGCCGTGCATCATATGAAAAAGGGTTAATGGCTAAAGACCCTTTCTTTCTGAAAAGTAATACTCTATCATCTTCCGGGTTTAGAACAGAGTATGTATTCCTACTATAATGTCGTAGATTTAGAACAGAGTTTGTCAGGATTATGGAATCGTTTTGGTTCACAATTTACGAATGGACAAATGACAAGAAGATGTCAGCATATGCTCGTTTCTCGGGTAATAACTGCATGCATATAAAATGGTTTTTGACCTTGGGGTACTCCAAAGGGACACAAACCAAGAGGAAGGAAGAGACGACGTTTCAAGCCATCGTATGATAATGATTGAGAATTTGGCGAGTGAAGTACGTATAAGAGTCGGGACGATGTAGGGATCGGAAAAGGTGGTGCAATCGCCAATCATTAAGGCGTTTTAGTTCCCTCAGGGTTAACCGAAGACTTTTTCATGCCATGTGTCACCATCTAGATTTTTCTAGAGAATTCTTCCACCTTCTAGAGTCTCATATTCCCTTGTAGATTATTTTAGAATGTAGTAGATTGTTGTAAAATTGTATAGAAAATCCTAAAATGATGTAGATAATTCTAGAAGTAGTTTAGAATGTTTTTTGCTCTTAAGATTGTGACACTTGTTACAATCCTAGCCATTCTTTGTACCAAGAGTTCCCTATAAATAGATAAAGTCTCATTTATGTAAATCACCAAACAATAAGAGTAACAAATTCTCTAGAGCTTCTCTCTCTACTCTCTCTCTCTACATTTGTTCTCTCTTGTCTTGAGTCACTTAGAATGCTTACTTGGGAGTTTTGTCTGGGACAAAACCTCTTAAGGCCGCACGGGACGTGTGAAGAATTTCTAAATCTGTGACAGTTGATATCAGAGTATCGAGTTTGGGATGGCGGAACCAAGTGTGGTTACCATGGAAAACCAGGAGCTACGAAAAAGTAAGAGGTCGAAGAAGTCGACCTCGTCCGTGGAGTTTCGCCTCGATAGCATTGAGAAAATCATGGCCAAGATACTGGCCAAGATGGAAGAATGAGATCAGTTTCACAGGGAGGTAAGCACCCTTGATAATATCGTGACAAGGATGGAGGTGGCTGTGGCGGATGTCAATGATCGTCTTGACATCGTAGAGCAAATTTTGGAAGAGTAAGGATTGGAAGGCCAATCCGAATCGCTTAAGGAGTCTATTTTGAGCACCATCAATCTCACATTCGAAGCAAAGCGTGTTGAAAACGTTGCCTTCCAAGATCGGTTCTTGGGGGAACTAACAAAACTCCAGGAGCAAATGGAAGAATTCCGCGTCGGTCTGGAGGAGACCAGGGCGGATTGGGCTGTGTGCAAGCGAGCAGTAGCTAATGAGGGCACCAACGGAGTAGGAATGGTGGCTACCTCACGGGTGGATAGACCCAAACTGAAGGAGTTCGATGGCAAGCGGGATGCCAAAGAACCGGACAACTACTTGTGGCACATAGAACGCTACTTCGAAGTATTGAACATACGAGACGAGCATGTCAAGGTACGTACTGCTTCTCTCTACCTCACTAATCTTGCTGGTACTTGGTGGCGTCGTAAGCATAGTGAGATAGAGAAGGGTACTTGTACCATCAACTCATGGGAGGAGTTCAAGCATGAACTCAAGAGGCAATTCTATTTTGAGAACGTGACCCTGTATGCGTGGAAGAGAATGAAAGGGTTGAAACACACATCTTCCATCCGCAACTATGTTGAGGAATTTTCTGTGCTCATGCTTCAAATCACAAACATGAGTGAAGAAGATATCCTCTTCAACTTCATCGATGGCCTCAAGTCATGGGTGGCTCAGGAGCTCAAGCGTCGTGGGGTCAATGACATCTCCATCGCCTTAACCGTAGCCGAAACTTTGGAAGAGTTTGAGTATTACAAGAATGATAACTCTTCAAAACCCAAGTCTTCGAATGATAACTACAACAAAAATAGGGGAGCAAATGGGTCTAAGCCCCCATAGCACAAAGAGCGTGGAGACAGACATTCGATATCGAGGGAAGGTAGGAAATAGCATTCTAAAGACAAGAAACCAAAGGATGCTTGCTTCTTTTGTGACGGACCACATTTGGCTAGAAATTTTCCTAAGAGGAAGGCTCTAAATACCATGATAGAAGAGAAGGAAGTACAAGAGAAGTCGCACATGGGGTGCTTGCAACTTCTCAACTCACTTAAGGCAAAAACCAAGCCAACCACCAAAGATAGATCCTTAATGTTTGTAGAGGTGTTCGTCAATGGGAAGAAGACTCATGCCATGGTCGACTCAAGGGCTTCCCATAACTTCATCAAGAAGGAAGAGGTCGCACGGCTAGATATTCCTCTCAAGAAAGGTCAAGGATGGCTAAAAACCGTGAATTTTGAAGCCAGACTTCTTGACGGTATAGCTCATGGTGTGGAGCTACAACTTAACACATGGAAGGGGAAAGTGGACTTTTTAGTCGCACCCATGGACAACTTTAACGTCGTGTTGGGGATGGAATTTTTGAGACAGTTCAACGTAGTGTCTCTTCTTCACTACAATTCGGTGTGCATCTTAAAAGATGGGCCTTGCATAATACCCACCGTGTCTAAGCCGAACACTACCCAACTTCTATCGGCCATGCAAAGTCAAGAAAGATGAAGAATCTTACTTGGCTACTATGGAGGAAGGTGAAGTGAAAATTTCCTCCCTTCTGCCTAAAGAGACCCAAGAGGTCCTCAAAGATTATGAGGATATCATACCACCAGAGTTGCCCAAGTAACTACCACCTAGAAAAGAGGTGGATTATCAGACTGAGGTGGAGTTTGGCGCTAAACCACCCAAAGCGCCTTATCCCATGTCACCTCCAGAGCTTAAAGAACTAAGGAGGCACATGGAATATCGCATAGGTGACTTGGTGTTGGTAAAGATCTTATCAAGCCAACACAAGTTTACCAGAAAGCTGCACAAGGGGCTTGTGCGACATTACGAAGGACCATTCCCAATCATCAAGAAAATAGGGAAGGTCTCCTAAAAGCTAGACTTAACCCCCAAATTCAAACTTCATCCCGTCTTTCATGTAAGCTGTTTGAAGTCCTATCATAGTGACGACAAAGAGCCAACACGGGGAGAGTCTAAGCGAGCTCCATTGGGCATAACCACCACTTTTGATACAGAAGTAGAGGAAATCTTGGCGGATCGGGAAGTTAGATGAATGGGTCACAAACCACGCCAAGAATATTTGATCAAGTGGAAAGAATTGCCCTCAAGTGAGACGACTTGGGAACCTAAGGAGTCATTGTGGCAGTTTGAAAATCAAATCCGAAAGTTCCATGAAGATACCGCGTCGAGGACGTCGTGAAGTTAGGTGGGGGAGAATGTCATCACCTGGATTTTTTTCTAGAGAATTCTAGCACATTCTAGAGTCTCCTATTCCCTTGTAGATTATTCTAGAATGTAATAGATTGTTGTAGAGTTGTATAGAAAACCCTAGAATGGTGTAGATAATTCTAGAAATAATCTAGAATGTTCTTTGCCCTTAAGATTGTGACACTTGTCAAAATCCTAGTAATTTTTTGTACCAAGAGTTTCCTATAAATAGAGGGAGTCTTATTTGTATAAATCACCAAACAATAAGAATAACAAGTTTTCTAGAGCTTCTTTCTCTACTCTCTCTCTATAGATTTGTTCTCTCTTGTCTTGAGTTACTTAGAAAGCTTACTTAGGAGTTTTATCCGAGACAAAACCTCCTACGACTGCACGGGATGTGTGAAAAATTTCTAAATCCGTCACACATGTTTCCGTAATTGAAGCAGACAAAAATAAAAATAGAGCCTCCACGCCCAACCTGTCGTTGTCCTCTAGCTCTAGCATTAACGCCTAGTCGGCCTCGTCCTTTTTCACGTACACTCGGTGAGCCCACAAGACGAGCCTTTTTCAATTGCAAGATTCACCTCCGATTACAAAATGCTACACGGCTTGTTAGAACTTTAGGGCGATAGAAAACTCTTCAGTAACTTATGCGAGCGCAAGCCCATTTCTCAAGTTTTGTTTGGAAAAGCGACTGGTTTCATCTTATTTTCTTCATCTTTATTTCTTTAATGCAATGAACTCCCGGTTCTCTATCTCCAAGATTTGAGGAATGATGGTGTAATTTGGGCTTGGCGCGAATGGTTTTATTTACTACAAGAATCAAGGGGAGAAAATATGAGATCTCCTAAAACGCCTTAACTTGAAGTTATGATAGAAAAACAATTTCCGTATTCAGGCTAGCTATTTAGATTGGGGGAGAGACAGCGAGAGAAGAATAAAACCAGGCTATAACTACAAGGATCACGATGCTTCAATGGATAAGAGTTTTTTCATATTTTCCATTGCATTTATATTTTATATAAACAATATACTGAACCTGAATTGTAATAATATTCTTTTGTTGTCCTCAGTAAGGGAATGCTACAATGTCCCGCGGACCATTTACTCTAAAAAGTATTTCGAGCCATAAATAAGAATCCAAGATAGAATGAAAGAGAACGCCGCTCCATCGCTTAATACCTTGGCTGTTGATTTTTTGGACTCTAGTGTGGATGATCATGCCAACTGAATTGCACTAACCATGGAATTCATGTTTCATGTCAAGCAGGTTTGCGATCCCTTGCTATGAGGACGATTCTTCCGCTTTCTGTCTTGTGTAACGCAGGTGGATTAGCTTTTGTACCAACAGCTTCTCAGCTTGTGCCTGAGAAGAGAGGAAATAGATCGGTAGACAAATCTCTAGGAGATCCAATTCATACAGCTATTAACTAAACTAATAAAACCCGTATGGCAACCCGCATTTATCTAGCTAAAACTTTCTGGTTTCTATTTGGTCCCAAAACTTTTTGATTTTGGAAAAAATTTAACAATAAACTTGAGCAATCTATTGCAAGGATAGCCTTCAACCCATGGTCACTTCCCTACAACGTGCTACTAAATTTCTGTCTTTGCACTCTGCATCTCTCACTTATGGCCACATGAGGAGATATTACCCAGTGAGAGACATAACAGCAAAACATGAATCAGACGCTCGGTGTTGGTCAAAACTGAAAGCAGGCAATTGGAAGATAAACATTTAATTGAAAAGTATGGTAAAAGGGCCAAAATACAAAAAATGGAGACCCCAGTTTTGAGGAGCAAAAATAAAGTTGCCGAAAAGTATATTTACATCAATTTTGTGTGTGTGTGTGTGTGTGTGTTTGTGTGTGAGAGAGAGAGAGAGAGAAAGAGAGAGAGAGAGAGAGAGGGGGGGGGGGGTTTGCAAACCTCAAGCATAGGACTATTCTTTGGAATATTGGAAGCCAGGATTATATTAAGACCAGTCTTCAATACTACCAAAAGTATTGCACGTTAGTCCACGCACCAAAAACATAAGATCACAGAAACAGCACATGAAAATTCTAAACTTACCTAATCGTCGAGCAATTCCTGTTCCTGTATTATCAGAAGTTCCTCCCAGTATGGAAGTAACACTAACCGTATCCTTCTGTTTATGTCACCAAATCGCGAAACATAACGTTAAGTTATGGTGATATAATGTATGAGCATAAAATGAACATCATGCTCAATATGATCAACGGTAGGAAGCTGAATCCTTCGTCCAAAAGAAGGAAACTTGGTTTCAATGATAAGCAGAGACAAAAATATGAAATCAAATAACAAGGTCTAACTACTCACAGGACGTGTAGGCGCAGCTGCGTATAAGTTTCCTAATTTGGCAGAGCTGCAACCGATCCATACATATATCTACACTCAACATCATTTTCCAACAAGGTAAATAGAAACCCATTAAAGATATAAGATAAATAAAGAATTGGTATCAATAAGAGTTACAAGTATGAATATGCTAAGTAAAAGGGAAAAAAAATAATTTGGACAAATTACACAGCATCATTGGCTAAATTCCTGGAATTTTTTTAATTTAATTTGATTAATATTAACTAAATCCAAAAACTCTCGGAAACTGACGGAAGTTCGTAAAAACAAAATGATGATCAGCTTCATCGATTAGTAAAATTATAGCCAAACCGGAGAGATCGATGGAGGACCTGTTTGGGAAGTCTGAGAATTTGAAAGTGAAGAGGGACGTCGTTGAAGACGTCACTGAAGCAAGTGATCTCTAAGCCAGCACCGTTTTCCTCCTCCAAACCAACGCCCTTACGGTTAGGATCAGGCTGTTGCAGCAGCTGCTGCTGCTTCCCTTCGATAATCTGGGCGGAGTTTAGGGCTTGGCTCAGAGCATCCACGTCCGATCCTCCACTAGCCATTAGCAACTGCACAAGCCAATTATGCGGTTCAATTTTCCGTTAGGGTTTAGGGGTTTTTCTTCAGGAGATTTTGCCGCTGGGGTGGAGAGAGAGAGACTGTGAGAGAGAGAGAGAGAGAGAGAGAGAGAGAGAGAGATGAGGCCCAATAAGAGCTGTGGACTGTGGGGGGTTGCAGTGGTCTGCAGATTGATATCTTTTTGGAATGGAAAATGAGTGCGACCATTCAATATTCATTCTATCCATCTCACATGAACAGTGTAGTGTACGATATTATTTATGTGAGATAGATGTAATGGATGTTAGCTATTCCCTAGAAGAAATCTTTTGAAATTACCTGGGATCTATCCTTAAGAAAACCAATCCACATCCAGAGATAGCGGTGGGCGACATCGTCTATATCATCGAGAACGACGGATTTCGACGAATTCATTCTTACGACGGCGACCTCTAGAGACATCCGACGAAGTTCTGGTAGCCTTAAATTTGAAATGGATTTGTGTCGGTCCCGATGGCATGGGCGATGTCGCCTACCGCTGCCTCCGGCGGCTTCGTTCAGCTGAAGGCTAAATCTTCTTAAAATTTATGTTCATTTTAATTTTTTATTATATTTTTTTAGTATGTTTTTAATTTTTATTATATTTTTTATTATATTTTCTTCATTTTATTTTATATTTTTTATTGTCTTTTTTTTTATTTTTTTATTTTATTATTATATTTATTGTTAAAAAGCAGCCCAAAATAGTTGAGTTGCTTTTGATGCTGGGAACGGCCCAACCGATCCCCAGTATCACTCTATATTTTTCTCCAAGCAAATAAATAATTTAAGAAAATTATTCATATCCATAGGGATGGTATTGAAATCCAATAGAGTTCCAAATCAAAGTCCGAACAATTAATTATGTTATACAAATTATTCATATCCTTCTAGTTAGCTATAATTATGAATTGACAAATATAATACCTTTTTTTTAAAAGCATAATTTATTATTAACAATTAATTATGTTAAAAGTCCAAAAATATATGGGCTTGGACTAACCCCTGCCACTTATTATTAACAATTAATTATGTTAAAAGTCCAAAATATATGCTCTTCAGCGTGCTCTCTCCGCTCTCTAGCATCTTTATTTTTCCAACCATTAACGACCGTTTATGAGGGAGAAGCCGATCTTTACTACTTATTTTTCCTAGTTATTTTTCATATTTTTTGGTGTTTTGTCTATAGTATATGGAGAAGCCGATCTTCTGCTTGTCGTACTTCTACGATCACCACCCGCCAGACAGCTGGACTCTATAGCCACCGATCTACGAAATGGGAGGAAGAACGCGATCAGATGAGCGGCGCATTGCATTCATGCACCTGACGGAATTCACGTCCTTACCACGCGCTACCGCATCTACAGAGCTCATTCTCCACCACGTGTGGCACCTTTGGAATCAGCGGTCCCAGATATTCTTGTCTGTCATCTCGATTTTCCTTCCAGTGCTGCGCGTGCTCCTCACGCGCTTCCATTGCCGGCGGTCGTCTGGTGTATTGCTTTTTATGGTTTACTACTTTCAATAACCAGCGATCTAGACGATATGGAGTTAGTCCCCTTTGGGCAAAACAAATCAACAAACTGTAATACACCTTTTTCAACTGCGACTTTTTGTCACAGGCTTATAGTCTGTTTTCCAGACTATATCAAAACAGCTTTTGAACGGCTTCCCTTTATGGGAATTGAGCTAGAACCAATTTATTTGCGAGATAGCCCCTTTTTTCTTTTCTTCTTGTGTTTTAGTGCTGCTTTTGTTTGCTTTGGGATGATTGTTGGGGACTCCCACCCCACTGACTTCTGTGTCATTGTATCCTTATAGTTTTTCAATAAATACTTGCCTTAAAAAAAATTATGTTAAAAGTCTAGTTTATACCTTTTCTTCTCTTTAAAGGAAGGCGATAAGACAGTGCGAACATCCCTTGTGTTCTTCAAAGCATTTGAAGGGTGAATATTCTATTAGTTCTGTGAGAGCTAAGTGAGAGAGGAGCTATAGAAGATCTAAGAGAACAATGGGAAAAGCTTTGGCTGTCAGAGGAAGAAAATAATACCATACCTATATAACCTAATAACCTCAAAGATTGGACGAACCAGGGTGACAATTTCCTGATAGGTAAACTGTTTTCGAGCAAAGCAATCCGCAAAGAAGTTATTAGCACAATGATGGAGAAGCTTTGGAAAGTTGGCAAAAAATTTTCATTTCACGAGTTGAGTACAAATTTATTTTTGATAAAATTTCAAACGAATGCAAATAGATAAAGAGTTCTTCAAGATAAACTCTGGCTTTTCGACAACTATTTATTCTTAATCAAGCCATATGATGGTCTTACGCCCCCGAATATGATTACATTCCAATAAGAAAGCTTCCGGATTCGATTACATCAACTACTTGTGGCATGTATGAATTGAAAGACTGGAACTCAGATAGCAAGTTCTGTGGGATGGTTAAGGATATTAATGTTTGAGAAGATGGCACAGCTTGGGGCCCATTCTTAAGGGTTATAGTTGAATTGAATATTACACTTCTCCTTATGAGAGGCAAATTTATCAATTTAATGGAGGGAAAAATACTAGATACCTATTAACAATGAAAAGCTCCCAAGATTGTGTTTCAATTCCGTACCATCGTTCATGGTAATTTAGACTGTCAAAATCAATGAGATGAAGAATCCTATCATAGGCTTGAAAGCAAACAATATGGTGTGTGGCTGAGGGCTTCTACTAAGCCAAAAGGCAATTTGTTTAAGAGATCAGAAGAGGAGAGTTCAGAAAGGGAGGCAAGCCAGGATATATGTTGCATAAACTAGAATAAAGGGGAGGGGACTTCTGAAACCATCCAACAAAATATCAGTATTACCTGCCCTATGCAACTAGGGATGGATGAGAACATTGACAAAGGACTTTCCTATTATGTATGTGGTAACATTGATACTAATCATCATGGAGGGTTGCCTGGAAACTGTTCGGAGAGCAAGATTCATGTAGAAGCATCAATGGAGCCTCATGAAATTACCAGGTATACCACAGACTAGCATCTTCTTGCAAGGGATTAGAACAACTTTACTGCCCTATCCTTTAAAGGGACATGGAAACGAAGAGCAAGATTAAAAGGGGATCTAGACAATATGTTACTAAGAACAGGTAGTAAAAGACACCATTGAGGCAGGACGGGAGAATGGAAGGGCTGAGAACTCTAAAAAAAGTAAGCTCACTCTAGAACAGTATACACAAGCAACTTCTCAACACTAGCAGCCCCACTAATCACCATGAAACACTTAATTTGGAACTGTCGGGGGTTTGAAACCCCGTGCAGTTCATGATCTCTGCATTGTAGTCAGAGAAAATAAAACACAAAATGGGATTTACCCATTGCTTTGTTATCAAACTAGTGGGAAGGAAGGGAAATCTTGCACTACTGTGGCATGCAGAGTATAAGTGGAGGTGATTAATTATTTACTGCATCACATCCATGCATTAATCATTGAGATGGCTGACCAGAAGTAATGGTTTTGCACAGGTTTTTATGACAATCCTGAAACTAGTAAGAGGAATAGCACATGGAATCTCTTATCTTTACTCAGACCAAGCTTTACCAAGCTTGGTGTATTATGGGGGGCTTCAATGAAATTCTAGCCTCCCATGAAAAGGTAGGGGGAAAACAAAGACCTGAATACCTAATGGAGGCCTTTCAATCAGTTCTCTTTTCCAATGGTTTGCTTGATTTAGGATGAATAGACAATTCATTTACATGGAGTAACAAACATGAGGGAGATCAATTTACCAAAGAGAGACTGGATCAAGTGGTGGCTAACTCATAGTGGAAGGAGATATTTCAAAGTTTTTTAGTAGAAACTCTCCTTGCTCGAAGGTCAGATCATTATTTTGTTAGCTTGCCATAGAACTACCTATTATATTCCCAAAAAGAAACAAAATTTCAAATTTGAAGTTAAATGGGTGACAAAAAAGGAAGGGGAATGGATTGTCAGGGATGGATGGCACCAAGGGATAGCAAGCTTAGCAGGTTGGGACTGGGTTATTAACAAGTTGAATAACTGTTCTCAATGTTTAACATAGTGGAGTAAGAGGAATGTGCTGAGTTCTGATCAAAAAATTATCCTAAGAACAAAGGAGCTTAAACTATTGTAAGATGGTGAGGGACCACAAAATATATAACAAATTAAACAACTACAACAACATATTGCAATCCTACTTGAGCAAGAAGATTTGAGATGGAGACAAAGAGATAAAGTTAACTGGTACGAAAAAGGACATAAAAATACCAAAATTTTCTATGCGTGCTATACAAAGACAACAAAATAACCGAATCACATGTATTAAAAACCTGCGAGGACACAAATGGTCTACTCAAGAAGATATCATAGATGCATTTAATAAATATTTCCAACAATTGTTTGCATCCTCTAGACTTACACGAGAACATCAAATAAGCTGTTTGGAGGGACTTGAAGTAAGGGTCACAATAGACATGAATGACAGCCTACACAAACCATTCACTAGAGCAGAAATAGAAGTGGCTTTGAATCAAATGTCTCCACTAAAAGCTCCTGGTCTAGATGGCTACAATGCATAATTTTACCAAACTTATTGGCATACTGTGGGGGATGAGGTAAGTGCATCTATTTTAAACTTCCTAAATGGTGGCAACTTAAGTAGAATTGTAAATGCTACACTTATTGCTTTAATTCCCAAGACAAAAGATCATGTTCTTGTAAACAAATTTCGTCCTATTGGTTTATGTAATGTATTATACAATCTTGCTTCCCAAGTACTAGCAAACAAATTGAAGATAGTTCTGCAATCCATCATCCGAGCAACCAGAGTGCTTTCCTTCCAAATAGAATTATCACATATAATATATTGAAGCCCATGAACTATTGCACTCAATGAAGACTAAACAAAAAGGTAGAATAGGGTCTATAACTATCAAATTAGATATGTCAAAAGCTTATGATCCGGTCAAATAGAGCTTTTTAGAGGCTGCTATGGAAAAATTGGCTTTTGGAGCTAGATGGATTAAGCTTGTGGATTGTATATCTTCAATCAGTTACACATTGTCAGTTAATGGCAAGTGTGGACTTGTGATTCAACCAAAGAGGGGAATTAAGTAAGGAGATAATTTGTCTCTTTACCGATTTCTTCTATGCGCTAAAGTGTTGAGTAACTTGTTGACCCAAGCTGAAGAGAAAGGGGAAATTAGGGGTGTTGAAGCTGCCAGAGGGGCAACGACAATAAACTATCTGTTTTTTGCAGATGACACTATGCTATTTTGTAGATCATCCCTTCATGAATGGAAAAAACTTGAGGACTTGCTATGCTTATATGAATTGGCATTTGGACAATGCTTAAACCGAGATAAAACTGCAATGATTTTTAGTTCAAATACTAGTGTTGCCTACCAATAGTTACTTCAATCTGCAGTAGGGGTTGCTGTTAGTAATAATTATGAATTCTATTTAAACTTACCGTCGATGGTTGGAAGATTAAAATACCAATCATTTAGAGTTATTAAAAAAAGAATCTGGGCCAAACTGGCAAATTGGCAAAATAATTTTCTGTCACAGGTAGGAAAATGTGTATTATTAGAAGTTATGATTCAAGCCATTCCAATCTATAAGTGTTTTCAGGTTGCCCAGGAGACTATTTATGGAGGTTAATGCAATGATGAGCAATTTCTGATGGAGAGGCACTCCTGATCACATAAAATCCATTGGAAAAAGTGGACACACATGGGAGAATCCAAAAGGGATGGGGGCTAAGGTTTAGAGAGCTCGAGTCTTTCAATACAACTATGTTAAGCTAAGCAAATCTGGAGGATTCATCACAACCCAGAAGCACTAGTGGCTCACTTTCTCAAACAATTAATTGTGTTATACAAATTCTATTTTTATTCAATTTTTTTACATGTGCTTGCACATCCTATAATTAGAATTATCATTTTTCTTTACTTTGAAGTAGGAAGACCTTCCAGTTATGCTCTTTCAAAGGGATTTGTTTTTTGAAATATACATCCTCGTGATACATTTGAAAAAAATCCAGGGGCGAGTAAACTTTATTATATGTTTACTCGTTTATCATTCTTGCCTGTTGACTTGTAGTTTAATTGGTATGACCTCCGGTCCACCCTTCATAGTAACAAAAGAAAGCATGAGGTCCTGAGTTCTAACTTTACGCGGAATGCTCTCCTATTAGAAATATCAAAGTGGAAGAAAAATTTCAATTACCATCAATGCCAGCCCTGCCGTAACTAATGCCACAACGTAAGAGTGAAATATAGCACACTTGCAAACTCACATCCTGTAGTGGTAAACTAAATATTATTATTATTATATATTATTATTATTATCTTTTTTGTAGAGAAAAACTTGTCATGATACAGGAGAACCCACTTTATATCCGATAAACAAGGATAAAAGAGAGAAGATAATACATCCAAGATAAATCTTTGGAAAACATCTGAAATGCTAGGGACCAGTTCATGAGTTTTATTACCCCGGTCCTCCCATGGTGTCATTGGGTTAACAGATATACAACTTCACAAAAGATTCAGTGCTCATCTTGTATTGCATACAAAAGTAAAAAAAGAAGCAGCTTCATATCTGCTTCAAGATGTGCTCCCCACCAGAAACCTTGAAGTCGGACGGAGTTTCCTCAACATTAAGAACATTAACTTTCCCATCGACCACCAATGCAGACCATCTACACCAGAACAGTAACAATGTCTTAAAAGTTTAACAAGCTTAGTGTAACACCCACCAACCATTCTTGCCTATGTTGAATGAACAAGGATCTCTCCATTTCATTTGAAATGATTTTCAATAAAGTATAAGATACAGGGATTATACCTTTGAGAGCGAGGTCCAAGTAAAGCAGCAGATAGATCTTTCTCCAATCCCAAGCTCTTATGGAAGCTTCCATCGAAGTCCCCATAAAAGTCAATCTATCAAACCAAATATTTGAAAAACAGACAATGTTTTTTCAAGGCATATCAGCACATCTAATCATGAGGAAAATACAGATGTTTGCCATAAACTACCAAAATTGACACTTTATAGTTTCTGATTCCCGTTGATTACCAAATAAAACTCTCATCCAATTCTAACTGCTAATATTGATGAAAAATAGGTGAAAATAAGTAACAATACCATATTAGCAATCGAATTTTAGCAAAGGAGCACATCATATGGTAGTTAGAGGGTGCAACGAGTCAGTTTTAATAGTTTAAGGAGCACATTGCAAAGCGAGTGTTGGAGGCTGAAAATTGTATTTTTCCAAATACTTATTATTGCTTCAGATGAAAAAGTGAGCCACAATATCACCATCTTAATAAAGCAGCATCAACTATAATATTGTATTATTAGACTGCTGAACACATTATCTGAAAAGAAACTGACAAATTTCGGTGAAGTGGTGATAGTTCAAGCATGTCAACTAAGTCACAAGCACAACAATTGAGAAAGGAACTTAACTACGTAGAGATTCAAATGCTAGTGAACAAATGGAATTAAATACTTGGCAGAAAACAAGCAACTCAAAATACGTTAAAGTTGGTTATTTTGACTGCAAGAGGATGAGACTTCAGGATAAGCTTACAACATCTTTGGCTTCAAGTTTCTCTGCCCAGGCACTCATGGTATATGGATCATTAACGGAAACACAAATTACGGAATCAACCTTTTCAGCCCTGAACTTATCAATGTTGTTCTTGTAACTAGGTACGTGCTGTTGTGAACAAACTCCTGTGTATGCACCCTGTAATATGATAAATGCAAATCATTAATAATTTTTTTGTAATAAGTAATAAAAGATTTAATGCTAAAGAAATAGGCATAAGCCTAAGCACACAGGACAACATATATAAAGGAAATACCTACATCTTCCAAAAATAAAAAGAAAATACCCCAGAAAACTAAAACAGATTTTGAAAATTATCCTCAAATACAAAGATTTGGCCCAAAAACCAAGAGTGCTCAAGAAGAAGTCCCTAAGATCACCCAATGAGCTCTTTTTATCTTTGAAGCATTTTTCATTTCTTTCGAGCCATATACATCACATAAGACAAGGAGGAATCATTTTCCAAACAATCGCTGCCATCTTACAGCCCTTCAAACCTTTCCACCCTAACAATAAGTCCACCACTTCTTTGGGCATTATCCAATGTAAACCTTTTTTGTCTAAGTAAATTTACCCAATGTAAACCTGTCCAGCTCTCAGCCTCATTCTACAAGAATCTTGCCACTTCACAGTGAAAAAAGAGAATTTAACTGATTCCCCATTCCTTTTGCACATAACACACCAATCAGCTATAAACATATCTCTCATTCTAAGGTTATCAGTTGTCAACACCTTGCCCAAAGATACCACCCAACAGAAAAAAATAACATTGGACGGAACTTTCACTTTCCAAATATTTTTCCAAGGAAATACACAATTACTATGGCTTGACAGAATTCTGTAACAAGAAGAAATTGAAAACTCAGCATTTTCAGCAGGAGTCCACAGCATGCCATCCTCTCTAACTAACAATAGGTTTGAGCCATAAAGTTTGACCAGCAATGCCTTAACATCATCCACTTCCCAATCGTTATCATCCCTATTAAAAACAACATTCCATTCAATATTCTTGTTACAGTTACAATAAGAATCACCAACAGCTCCATACGGATCCCTTTCAATTCTGAATAGGGCAGGAAATTCCAGCTTAAGAATAGAATCCCTACACCACAGATCATGTCCAAAGAGATTCCTCTTTCCATCTCCCACCTTTAATCTGAAATGTTTTGAAAAGGAATCCCATCCTTTTCTAATAAATTTCCACAAACTCACTGTAAACTCCACTAGATCCTTTAGAACACCAACCATCCCCACAAACTTCCATATTTCACATCTATCACATTTTTGCAAAGAGCTTTATTTTTCAATTGATATCTCCAAAGCCATTTCCCAAGTAGAGCTCTATTAAAAACCCTTAAGTCTTTAATCCCCAAACCCCCAATCCACCGGTTAACAGACCTTCTTCCAACTAACAAAAATGAAACTTTTTTTTCCTCACCTTTACCTCCCCATAAGAAATTCCCGAAATAAACTCCCAATTCTCTTTTAACCACTTGCCGCAAGAGAAAAAAGAGAAAGGAAATAAGTAGGAAGATTAGACAAAGTACTTTTTATAAGAGTTAATCTTCCCCCCTTAGACAAGTAGATCCTTTTGCCAACCAGCTAGCCTCCTTTCAATTTTTCAATTACCCCATCCCACATATTAACAGATTTAAAAGAGGCTCCCAAAGGAAGCCCAAGATACCTCGAAGGCAGTGAAGAGATTCTGCACACCAGTAAGTTAGCCAAATATTGAAATATTCTGAACATCACCCACTGGAACAATTCAAACTTTGATAAATTAACTGTCAACCCCAATACAATTCCGATTAGATTAGATTATACTTCTAACCAAAGCATCAGATTAGATTATATTGCGTATATAGATTTGGATTCATTTGTCTTGAACATATATATATGAAGAATATGATAAAGTAAATTCACTAACCCTCCATTGTAAAAATCATTATTCATAGAAAAAATTTTCAAAAATAAAGCCAAAAAAAAAAATATCTTTAATCAAGATAACTACTTCAGACTTACTGCTCAATAAATTTTAAAGCCTCAGTATAGTAGAATTACTTTGAGATGATCGAGAAACTGGTTTTGATCACCTCACTGTTTATAAATAATGAGCAATCAAATAGCTTCCAGATTATGGCACCAAAACATAAACTTTTGGTTGGACAAAGTTGCAGAACTTTTGAGTTGAGCATGTGGAACAACGAGAATATATAATCTGGTCAGTTAAAATTTATGATTCTGATTACCCTAAACGGGTTGGCCCAAGTGGCGAAGGCTTTGGTCTTGGGGTATTACTCTTTTCAAGGTCCAAGGTTCA
This sequence comes from Platycarya strobilacea, assembly GCA_036898215.1. NCBI lineage: Eukaryota > Viridiplantae > Streptophyta > Magnoliopsida > Fagales > Juglandaceae > Platycarya > Platycarya strobilacea. The sequence continues at coordinate 39,054,758 of CM072545.1, read as the reverse complement.
ACAACTCATGGATGCAAACAATCTTTTACGGCCACACCCCTTGGTGAAAAGTTAGCGATTTAACCAGTTTTGTGTAGAGAAACTTTCAAGGGTGCAGTGCACAAGACTAGGATTTTCTTTGCAGGGGTGGGTTTGAAGGGCTCTGCCTGGAAAAAAAAAAATCTGATTCTAATTATTATCATTGTTTTATTGATATCAATTCCACACCACAAGCCTTCATCACTTCCTTTTCATCAAATAATAACATAATTCCCTAAAGATACACAAAATCCCAATGATCGTCAAACCTTAAGTTACACACTGTGTTAAGCTTCTGCTTTGCAAATAAGGCTCCAGCAGTCCTCAAGATCAAGTATTCAAAAAATCAAACACACCAATCCGAAGAACAGTTTTTTTTCTGGGTCAAAATACCAAAGTGGGTGCTCTCCATATACCAATCTACTTGCCCATTGCTTATATTATTATATAAGTATCCATTGTGACGTGTGCCCATTACACACCTCTTTTACAGTTACAAATATCCTTCTATACTCTATCAAAATGTAACTCAACTAACAGATAACAAAAACCATGCCATCACTTGCCTGCATTAGCTTCAAAGAAAGTTTGGCTTATTGTGTTAAACCCAGTTCTAGTGTCAGTCCAGTCTAACTTACATCTCACAGTCCAGGATATGCTCGAGACTTGATCTCACACATGAACTCTCATTCAGATAAGGATATGGACAGAGCCTCACCAACCTAATATACATATCATCATGATCATCCCAAGACGTTACTGCTAGCTAAAACTTAATTATTAAATAAGCTGTAATCTTGAGTTATCATCTGTTGTAAACCTTAAGATGGATACTATGTCTACTACCAAATTAATACACTGTGTTCTGGTTAAGTTGACCAAAACCACTCACCATAGATTTCTTTCATATTGGAGCGGAACAAAAATCATGCAAGGAGGATATCCAACTGAACAAATATATGTTACATAAAGACACAGAGTTACTTACAGGGAGCCCAAAGATGACCACTCTTTTGCCCTGGAATATCATGCAACAAAAGACCCCCCAAAAAAGTAGAAGAAAACATTAGATTAAAGAAATCTATTCTAGTTTTGCAAAAATTGAACGAAATGAGAGGTAGATGATTTTGAAGAACAAACCCTGAAAATGTCTTTGAGAGGAGTGGTGGCGAACTTAGAGGACACGCCCTCATCCCAGGTACGAGCCTTCTGTAGAGAAACATCCGGTGCGGCAGATACAATGTCAATCCCCGCCTCCACCTTCGCCGTAAACGCCCTAAACGACGTCGCCCCGGTTCTCATACATCCCGCCATTGACTTCATGGAGGAAAAGCTTGTTCGCTTCAGAATGATGGACGCCATGGGATTGGATTGGGGCTCAACTGTAACACACTTCAAATACTTTCAATAATTATCTAGAACTCCTTCGAGGGGAGCAACCTCCAGCTCCAGTGAAGATGAAGGTGAGAGAGAGATTGGTGTACTGAAATGCTTTCATCTTATTTATAATCATTTTATTATTTATTGTGATACCTGTATTTATTTTTTCAAAAATATTTTTAAGTATTTTTTTAACATTTTAATTATTAAAAAAATATAATTTTACTAGTTACTTTCTTAATTACTAAATCAAAAAATTTTAAAATTTTAAAAACTAATAAAATAATAATAATAAATAAAAGATAATCCTATTATTATGCAAATAAGAAAAGAAACATAAATTCTTTATTAAGATTCTTGATACCTATAAGGCTATATCAACTTGGGAGACGCTGGGCTGGTTCCAGTGTTAAAAGCAGCCCAAATGTCTTTGGGTTGCTTTTTTAATGATAAATATAATATAATAAAATATAACAAAAAAATATAATAAAATAAAATAAACATAATAAAAAAATATGATATAAAAATAAAATGAATAAAATATAATAAAAAATATAATAAAAACATAATAAAAAACATAATAAAAAAAATAAAATAGATATGAATTTTAAGGGGATTTGGCCTTGGGTCAAAGCTCGCCACCTTCGATCCGGATCCATTTTGAGTTTAAACTTCCATGGGGTACACCGGAACTTGTCGTTGAAAGGGTAACCTCGTCAGAGCCCGCCGATCCCAATGGAATGGGCGGTGTCGCCCACTACCACTGGAAGTGGGGGTTGCTTTTAATGAGGGGGTCGGCCCGACCGACCCCTAGTAGATCTCTATCATCTCTATTTTTATCTCAATATTATAATGTTTTTAAACTTTTATATAAAATATAATAAATAATTTAATTTTAAAATTTTAAAATAATAATAATAATAAATAATATTTTTATTTTATTTTAAATTTTCCTTTAATATTATTTCATTTTATTTTAATATCCATTTTAAATTAGACTGTCCTAGTTAGGAGTGAGATTATCTCTCATTATTTTATTATTACAATTTTTTCAAGTTCTAAGTTCTAACACAAAATATAATAAACAATTCAATATTTTTTCAATCTTAATTTAATTTTTTTAAATTTTTAAATAATGATAATATTAAAAAATAATATTTTATTTGATTTTTATTTAAAATTATTTTACCTTATTATTCAAACAAAACATAGATGGCTTATAATATTTAACGAACATAAAGACAATGGGCCAAGGCCTGATCCACAATTACTTTTAAGTAACTACTACTAAGGCCACAGGCAGTTAAACCCATACCGAACCCATCATGACTTCGATCCACAACTGTTGAGATGAATTGAAGTGAATCAACTCTGCCGGTTGAAGATGCTCGAGGAGTCATGGTTTTATTAGAACGGACTGCGAGTCTGTGATCAGGACATCTTGAACTGGGCTTGCAATTGTAGCCCTTTTTAATGCCTTTGGACGATATATTTCATTTGTCAATAAACAAACTTGTAAACAGATTTTTCAAGGAATTAAACATAACCGATCAATTTGATTGTGATCATGATCTGTTAGTCAATTTGCACGGTTGGATTCTTATCAGATTCTGGTTACTTTTGAGCTCTTTCTGCATACACTTGAAGATAAACTCACAGTCCACAACATATTAGAAAAATATCTAATTGCAAAACTATTCTAGTACAGCTCAGTAACTTTGCGCCATATGCAAGAAAGTGGAACGGGGAGGAATATAAAAGAAAACCATATCTGCTTCATTGACTTCAGTCCCCTCCCCAAATCAAATCAATACAAATGGGAAATGAGAACATGTTTGCTCGCTTTACGCAACATGGTATAGCCGCAGGGTTGAAAAAGAAACTATCTAGCATCTTCGGGGGATTTAGAGCAATTCATGGTGATCAGCAGACAGCCACCATCCCAAAGGTATTCATTCAATCATACCCACAGCAAGCATCAAGAACTTCTAGGTCCCTGTAAATAAAAGAATAGTGAAGTTAATAATCAACTCATGAGCAACCCGAGTTCCTTACATTCAAACGCAAATAAAAGTCCACCAAAACAGCTTTTGAGATTAAATCTATTGGCCTTCAGATTGGTATGCCATAAATATAGCTTCATAGAAGTGACAAAATCTGGTAGTACATACAGTGAATTAAAATTAAATATATAAGGTTAGTTAGGCATACATTATTTATTTCAATCAGATTCCAACCCTACTCCATTCATTATGAATGTGAATAAATGAGTGCACTTCATCTTACACCCATGGGAAGACACTTCAGTTCAACTGCAAAGCTCCAGATATTTTCACTTGGGAAGTTACGAGTGCTACATCAAGCCTTTTTATTATTTTTTTTCTTTTGATTGGTAACTACATCAAGCCTATCTAGCATTTCTGATTGGAATGCGGTAGTTTAGTTCCTAGATGTATGGGTCGATGACATTGTTGTGAACATAACAATCATTAAAAAAGAAAAAAAATCCTCACGACTTGAATTCAAGGAAGAAGGAAAACTCCAGGCATCAACCTAGATGAAACTTAATGATTCATCAAAAGTTCAAAAAAAAAAAAAACCAGTCTATTAAAATTAAAAGAAGCAGTTGTGGAGCATTTTATATTGCAACAAAAGGCCAGTTTGAAACCCTAGCTAAATATAAGAAAAGAAAAAAGGACCGGTTTCCCGGATCAACCTATAGCAACAGATCAATAAATCTGAACTCACCAACTGGAAGAGAGATAAGAACCACATAATTTTATAATCCAGAAACCAATCATAGGTGCATGTTCTGCATAATTGTTTGTTTTCTTTTTTTATGGATCATCAATATCACATTATGAACATTGAAAAGAACAGGTCAGATTGGTCAATCGTTCAAGCTTGTCTTTTTGCACGTTTAAAACAGATATTCCTCAGTAGTAAAAGAAAATAAACAAGATGTGGGGGTGAGGAATATTTTGAAAAATACTTACTCTTTATTTGTGCGTGCCACTTCTCTATACTTCCATACCAATTCCACTGGAAGCATAGAGCAACAAAACGTACTATACCAGCAGCAACAACCTCAACAAAAGCCATCAGGAATGATCTCTGAGGGGATAAACCAGCTGTCGCTATAGATAGTAGCAGACCCTCAAAGTTGCAAGGAATAATAAAGCCACCAGATTTTATGCCACTTAAAGCTCTCTTAGCAACGTCATCAGCTTTCATTGCACCAGAGGAGGCTGCAATGATACTGGTGAGCTGTGGTCTTCTCTTGTTTTCTGCAATCAATGGGCACAATCCAAAATTTGAATTTAGCAACAGACAACACAACAGATTAGAGTCCTGCAAAGTCGGAAGTAGACACATGCCAAACAAGCAGGGTAACAGAGAACCACACATTGGTGCCTCATACACATTTTCTACCGAAGGTTACATATAAATAACACACAAAAGTCATATTTATCATAACCCCATGCTAGTGAAAGCAATGAAAGATGTAAGTTGGCCACTTTTGGATTAAATAGGCGACAAGCAAGGACGAATGTATCATATCAACAATGCAGATTTCGGAGTAGCATAAATTTTATGAACTGTTGCGGTCTGTAAGTGCCTACATGATTATCATGTAAGATATTTATAATTTAGAAAAGCATAAACTTCTCACATCTAAAATGAATGACTGAATGAGTTGGGAATATTTCTCATGATTCGACGTGAGCTCTTAAGTCCTAATCTTATCATGTCCGTCACTTGTAGCTGTACAATGTAACAACCATATATTGGAACCAAGAAAATAAATTATGCAATTTCACACCTTCGACGAGGCCGGGAGTGTCAGTGTCCGGAGGGAATATAAGAGAGACATGGATGTCATCCGCAATGACCTCTTGTTGCAAAGCCTCTGCCAAGCCCCGGAGCCCAAACTTGCTGGCGGAATAAGCTGTGTAACCGTATATACCTACCTACACAGATACAAACAGTCGAAAAAACTTATGCTATGTGATAGAATTAATTCACTTCAATTTCATTGAATTCAGTTCTGGTTCTATCTCGGCTAATCCTACCTGGCCGGCCTGGGACGACATGAGAGCGATGGAGGCGGGGCCACGGTCCCTCCGATGAAGCTTCATGGCAGGCAAAGCAGCTTTGATCATATTAAAAGTCCCCATCAGATTCACGTCCAACATGAACCTCACCTCATCCAGTTCTTGCCTCTCCAGCTCCTGAGGCACGAACACCCCCTGATTCACAATCAACACGTCGATTGGCCCTGCCTTCTCCACTGTCCTCGAAATGGCGTCGTAGTCCCGCACGTCGGCTGCGAACACCGCCACCTCGATGCCCGTGGCGAGCTGGATCGCTTGCTTCGCTTCCTCGAGCTTGTCGAGGGACCTGGCCAAGATAGAGACGCGCGCGCCCTCCGAAGCGACCTGGTGAGCCAGGGCAAGGCCGATCCCGCTCGATCCGCCGGTGATGAACACATGGCGGTTCTTGATTGGGATCCTGACGGGGCGAGGCCGGACTATAAGGTAGAGGACGAGGAAGAGAGACAGAGGGAGGAGGAGGAGGAGGAGGAGGAGGAGAAGGAAAGAGAGATACGCGAGGTTGGGGTCCGCCATTGATGAGCTTCGAAAAAAGTAATCCAAAGCAACGGAAGCGATGTGTTTGACTTCTAACTGTATCTGCTTCTGGTTGTCGTTCATGCTCTCCTTGTGGAAATATCAATGAGTTTGACAGTAAAATATACGGCAAACTAGGATTTCAGTTTTCTTCCTCTAGTATTTTTACATGTATTTTTGTTTCCAATATATATATATATATATAGGAAAATGATATATATACAATATAATTTTTTTAGATGAAATATACATAATATAATTTCACAATATATTTCGCAACAAAATATTAAATAAGAAATAATTTTATAAAGTATTGTGTGAGTATAAAATATTTTATAGAATTACTCATTATTTAACATTTGTTGTGAACATATTATGTAATTATATTGTGTATATCATTACTCATATATATATATATATAGGTGGTGCTATAATGCTCATCAAAATTGACTGCTCAATCTTATACATAGGCTAAATTTTGCTTTCTAATTTTTTCCTTGTTTTTTTTTTATCATTTTAAAGTATTTAAAAAAAATGAAGTAATATACAAATAATCACTTTTTTAATTATTAAATAAAAGAAAGTATGAAAAAATTAAAATGTATGAAGTGTCAAACTAGCAGTTTCCTTATACACATATTAAGGAAGAACAATGTACAAATTATATTTTTCTAATGAGAAAAGCTATGATCCGAGCTTCCTTTAAATTTTCATTTTATAGAGAGCCAATAAAAGACTAACACATCGATAAGTATGAAAAAAATCACTGGTTCGCGTCACAAGTAATCCAAGGGCTGCATTTTGCCATTTTGCATCCAACCCGTGTATTAATCCATTTTGCATCCAAACCTTTGCGTTCATCATTCCTGTCGAATTTGTTGTCAACTAACCAAGTAGTATAAACATCATTATTGCGAGAACCATGGAGTTTCCAGACCAATCTGTTAAAGCAAACTTGTCTGCAAAATGAGTTCCTTTTCTGAAATCATAATTGGAGCAATTGGTATTTTTGTGAAAAATTCTGAACTAACATGCTCCAAAGAAGGCTTGTCTATCGATTTTTTTTTAAATTCTTAGTTGATGTCTTCCTCTTCTCACTATTTTTAGTTCTGGTTTATTATCATCACTATCTTGCCTCAAATTTTGTAGGGCTTTTGAAAGATCATGCTGGACAAATGGGAGTTTTCGAACGAGAACTTCAAGTGAGGGTACGAAAGTCGTGTCAAACAAACGGGAGTTTTCAGGTTTGTATTTGTTGGGCTCAACGGCAGCGTCTGAGTTCGTGTTAGAACCTTAATAATTTCTACAACACACACCGTTAATAATAGTGGAATAGTGAAAATACAAAAATGATAAAAAGGGTCAAGACTTCTTCTCTCTCTTGAAGCCTTCTTCATCTCAAAGCTACCATATTTATTCTTCAAACCCTCAGAATGGAAGCTTTAATAGTTCATCAACAGCGTTGTCATCAGTAGCAAACAAAGGGAATCGACAAACAAAGAAATTCATAAGGGAAGAGTGCATCGTTTCTCGGGTAGATACCATATGCAGAAATGGAGATTGTGTGTGATACGTACCAGATTTGTTTTTCTTACTTGTTGATGTGGCAACCGTTTATTGATATATGCAAATTGACAATTTATAGGAGGTCTTGACTGTAAATTTGTAATGGACCTTAATTATCAGAGTAGCCAAATAGAGACAATGCTAGTGAATTCGAGGTTCACTACCTTTCAGAATTTGCTGAAAGATAGAGAGAGGAAAACAGAGGAAGTAATCAAATTGAGTTTGAATTCCGAGTGGCCTCATTCCCAGCTCGGCAATGTCTTTTATAAAGGTGAGGAAGAAGATAACCTTCCCACGTTACAGTTATTTCTGTTACTTTCATTACAACGACATCACACTTATTAAAACGCTATCGTATCACTACCAACCTGTTGCCCAGATGACTAACACAAGAGGGGGGGTGAATTGAGTTGTATTAAAAAATTAACAATTATAAATCAAGTATATAAAATAAAATATAAAATATGAAACAGTAATAAATATAAAGAGTAAAGGTAAGAGAGAAGTAAACTCAGTATGTTAACGAGGTTCGGCCCCACTGCCTACGTCCTCGCCTCAAGCTATCCCTTGAGGATCCCCAAATCCACTATTCAATCTCCTTTAGGTGGAGATAGAAACCTATTACACCTTTGAGCAGCACCGCTCCAAAGAATCCGTGTAGAACACCCTCTACACTTCCAATCACCTAACACTTGGTGACTTAACTATTCCCCTTGTAGAACACCTTCTACACTTCCAATCACCTCACACTTGGTGATTTAACTATTCCCCGTGTAGAACACCTTCTACACACACAAGGGTTATACACACCCTTTTACTGATATAAGAATTGATAGTAGGTAGACTATCAAAGTACACTCCTCAATGAGTGAGATAGAAACAATACAGCGCAACCTATATCTCTCTCAACAAGAACAAGAATTAAGGCTCAAAACTTTAGAAAAAAGAGAATGAGAGCTTTGAAGAAATGATGCAAAACTTAGCAATAGATGTGTAAGCTCTTGTTGTGAATTTTGTAAAACTCAAGTGAGCTATTTATAGGCAAATGAGTTTTCAATTTCAAATTTGAAAAGATTCCCATGTCAAAAACATCATCATTCACTTTTCAAAAATTTCAAATCTAATATTTTTACTTTTTGCATGTGACAAAAGGAGCACACTTTATTTTTAAAAAATTTCAAATCTAATCTTTTACTTTTTGCATATGACAAAAGGAGCACACTTTACTTTTCAAAATTTTCAAATAAAGACATCTACCTTTTGCATAAGTCAACAAAAGCATCTACCACTTTTGAAAATATTCAAATAAAACATGCACATGTGAAAGATGACAATCAATCATCTTAATATTTTCAAAATTCAAACTTTTAATCATGTCATGCACATGTGAAAGATGACAATCAATCATCTTAATATTTTCAAAGTTCAAACATTTAATCATGTCATGCACATGTGAAAGATGACAATCAATCATCTTTCAAAATTTTCAAATTTAATTTTCAAAATATTCATGCACATGTGTAAATCACTCATGGGAACTCTCGCTTGTGACTGTGTCACCGAAGCAAGACTCTCCGACCATGGGTGACGGTGCACCGGTAGAGACGGTGGCCGGCTAGTCTGGCAGGTACAGTTGTTAGGTGACATAGGTGCGGCCTATGGTCAGTAACAATTGGTATCAGAGCTAGTTGACCTGTACTGTTCATACAGGCAGATCACTCATGGGAACTCTCGCTTGTGACTGTGTCACCGACGCAAGACTCTCTGACCATGGGTGACGGTGCACCGGTAGAGACGGTGGCCGGCTAGTCTGGTAGGTACAGTTGTTAGGTGATATAGGTGCGGCCTATGATCAGTAACAATTGGTATCAGAGCTAGAGCTCTATTATAAGATTAACTATCTTTTGAGTTAAGATCTTATGGCTAACATTGCAGCTTCATTTGGTAAAGGTCAATCCAGCAGTCGGCCTCCACTCTTTTGTGGAGACAATTACTCATAAGGGAAAGTTAGAATGAGAATATTCCTTCAAGCTCAAGGTCGAGAAATCTGGAAATACATTGTAAATGGACCTTATATTCCAACAAAAGTGATTGATGGAGTAAAGGTCAAAAAGGAAGAAGAAGAGTTTGATCGTGAAGACGATAGACTTTATATTTTGAATTTAACTGCTACGAATTTATTATATAATGCTCTTAATGGTAATGAGTTTAATAGAGTAATGACTTGCACTACAGCAAAGGAAATTTGGGATAACTTGGAAGTTACTTATGAAGGAACTTATCAAGTCAATGAATCAAAAATTTATATTCTTACTCATGAATATGAAATGTTTAAGATGAATGATGATGAATCTATTTCTAGTATGCACACTGGTTTTACTAATATCATAAACAGCTTGACAGCTCTTGGCAAAATTTATTCCAAAGTGGAGATAGTAAGAAAAATTCTCAACTCTCTACCAAAACGTTGGGAGTCAAAAGTGACAGCGATTCTTGAAGCTAGAGACCTCAAGAAGCTCGAAGTGAATGAACTCATCGGGTCACTTATCACCCATGAGTACACATTGAAGAGAGGAGAAGAAGAAGGAAATTTAAAGAAGAGTTTGGCACTTAAAGCTATTCCACATGAAAGTGAAAGTGATGAAGATGAGGAAAATGACGACAAAAATGAAGAAGTTGCGATGATAATAAGAAGAATTCAGAGGTTCTTAAAGAAAAATAAAACTCCTCCAAGGAAATCCTTCAATAAGTTTTCCAAGAAAGATTCAGGTAAAAATGACACTTTAATTTGTTATAAATGCAATAAACCTGGTTATATCAAGCCAGATTGTCCTCTGCTAAAGAAAGATCGAAACAAAGGCAAAAAAGCAATGAAAGCTACGTGGGATGATGATTCAAGTAGCTCAGATAGTGAAGCAAGCAATGGAGAATCAGCAAATCTTTGTCTTATGGCTAAAGATGACATTGAGGTAACAAATCTTGATAATATTGAAGATCCTTCATATGAAAAATTGCAAAATATTTTAGAAGAGATATATGAGGAATTTGAAAAATTGGGTATCAAGTATACTGTTTTGAAAAAGAAAAATTCTTCTTTAACAAATGAAATTGATATTTTAAGAAAAGAAAGTATTGTTTTGAAAGATGAAAATCTTGAGTTGAAGAAAAAGAAAACTGATTTAGAAAATATTATTGAAAACTTTACGAATGGAAAAAGAAATTTTGAAAAATTTCTTGGTAGTCAAAGATGTGTTTTTGATAAAGCAGGCTTGGAATATAAGCCAAAACAAAAATACAAATCTTATAAAAACTTCTTTGATAATCCTTCTACATCAAAATCCAATATTCAAAATTCTTTTCATAAAAATAATTTTGTTAAAAAAGGATACTATTATAATCACTCAAGTTCTTCATATATGTCACATGCTATTTGCAATTTTTGTAATAGAAATGGTCATAATTATTTTGCTTGTCCTATTAGAAGAAAACATACAATGACTATTAGGGTCATATAGGTACCTAAAAATCTTATTTCTTCTAATACTAATAAATAAAGGACCCAAAGAACTTGGGTACCAGGAATTGTTTTTAATTGCTTTTGTAGGTATGCATGAAGTATTCTACAAGTAAAAATAAATGATTTTTAGATAACGGATGCTCAAGATACGTGACAGAAGACAAAACTAAATTCATTGACTTCACTTCTAAAGAAAAAGGATGTGTAATATTTGGAGACAATTCAAAAGGGAAGATCATAGAAATAGAAGGAAAGATCATCAAGACTTAGTACAAGATGCAACCAAATAGTGGAAACATGTGAAAGATCATCCAGCGGAATAAATTCTAGGAGAACCTTCACGAGGTGTAAGTACTCGATCATCTCTTAGATATATTTGCAATCATACTGTTTTTCTATCTCAGATTGAACCTAAAAATATTGATGAAACACTTCTTGATGAATCTTAGATTCTAGCTATGTAAGAAGAGCTTAATCAATTTGAAAGAAATGATGTTTGAACACTTGTTCCTAAACCCAAAAATCATACTATTATTGGAACAAAATGGGTTTTTAGAAACAAGAAACATGAGTCCGGAGTCATTATTAGAAATAAGGCTCGACTAGTGGTCCAAGGTTTCAATCAAGAAGAATGAATCAATTATGATGAGACATATGCACCAGTCGCAAGATTAGAAGCTATTCGAATGCTACTTACATATGCTTGTTATAAAGATTTCAAACTTTTTCAAATGGATGTTAAAAGTACTTTCTTAAACGGTTTTATAAATGAAGAAGTATATGCTGAGCAACCTCCAGGTTTTGAAAATCATATTTCTCTAAATCATGTTTTCAAACTCACAAAAGTACTATTTGGACTCAAACAAGCTCCTAGAGCGCGGTACGAGAGATTCAGTAGTTTCTTGATTGAAAAATGCTTTTTAAGAGGAAAAATTGATACAACTCTTTTTATTATATACGAAAATGATGATATTCTTTTGATTCAAATTTATGTTGATGATATAATATTCGGTGCTACTAATGAATATGTGTCAAGATTTTGTTAAGAATATGCAGGAAGAATTTGAAATGAGCATGATGGAAGAACTTAATTTCTTTCTCGGATTGCAAATCAAGCGAGCAAAAAGTGGAACATTTATTAATCAGTCAAAATATATCAAAGAGTTACTCAAAATTTGAGATGGAACGTGCGAAGGTAATTGGAACATCAATGAATCCGACCACTAAATTTGATAAAGATGAAAGCGGTAAGCCAGTTAACTCAAATGTATATCGAGGTATGATTAGTAGTTTATTATATTTGATAACTAGTAGACCTGATATTATGTTCAGTGTATGTTTATGTGCACGTTTTCAATCATTTCCAAAACAATTTCATTTGATTGCAGTCAAGTGGATTTTTAGATATTTTGCCAGTACCATTGACTTAGAGTTATGGTATCCTAAACACACTTCTTTCGATCTTATTAGTTATTCAGGTACCGATTATACTGGTTGCAAAGATGATCGAAAAATTTTTAGTAGAATATGTCATTTCTTAGGTCGTGCACTAGTTTCCTGGTTTAGTAAAAAAAAAACAAAATTCTGTTGCACTATCTACTGCGGAGGTGGAATATTTTGCTGCGGGTAGTTGTTGTACTCAAGTTCTTTACATGAAGCAACAACTTGAGGATTTTAAACTTATGTATAATCACATTCCAATCAAATGTGATAATACAAGTGCTATAAATTTAAAAAAAAAAAAAAACCCAATACAACATTCTAGAATTAAGCATATTGAAATAAGATATCATTTTTTTTCGAGATCATGTGCAGAAAGGCGATATAGTACTGGAGTTCACAAACACACACGATTAGTTAGCAGATATATTCACAAAACCCTTACTAGAAGATAGCTTATGTATGATTAGAAGAGAAATATGTATGATACATGTTATGAATATCTCTTGAAAGATAGATCAGAGTTTATAAAAATAGAGAGATATTTTTTAAATACTTTTACATAAACTTGAGGTTCTTAACCTCATGTTTGAGACGCTCATTCTCTTCATACAATATCATGTCATCCCTATCCATGGGAACTGGCAAGCGGAATGAAGAATCCAATAGAGATTTCAACTTTTTATTCTTCTGCCGAAGGATTCTTTCCCTTGTGTGAGACTCTTGAACAATTCGTTGAAGTACAACAATTTGTTCTTTAAGCTTTTCAACCTCATGATTTTTGACTTGTAGCCGCTGGGAAAAAGCGACAATAGAGGATGAGTAGCGAGTCCCGAGACTCACCAAGTCGCAGATAGCATCGGAGTCTGGCTTATTAGCCAAACTATTGTTCTCTTGCTGCAACATGGCGCCAAAGGTATCTGCAGAAAGGACATGAGATTGAGATGTAGAATACCTCATGGATGCATCTAGAGGAATGTTAGAAGAATGAGCCATTGAGAAAAGAATTGAAAACTTAAAGCGAGAATATTGAAGGAATGCAAATGAGTTATAGAGATAAGAATAAGATTTGATGCAAATCGGATAAACTTTAAAATTGATTTTATAGAGATAGCATAAAGAACAAGACAAACTATTGTCTCTTCAAATCTTATTAGTCAAAAGAAATATAAGATATACTGGACACACATTGTCAAAAGTTTTCTTACTAGAAAAACGGTTCTCTGCTCATATCATGGCATTGACGGCCTTAGGAGAGAAGATTGATGGTTGATGCGTCACGGGTTCCTGATTTAAGTCTGGAACATTAGTGGAAGAGAATTGTTCGGCCATTCTATCGTTATGGAGAAACAGAACTTAGGTCAAGAAGCAATGTTTTTTTTTGGTATCTGATTGGTGAAAATGATTTTTTTATAGAAACTCAGAGCCTTCAAACCCGTTTGTCAACAACATCAGGCGATTGATCTGTTTTCTCACCGACTGCTAGAGCTAGGCCTCCAACCTTTACAGGTTTTGTCAGACACGCGTGGCTCCACACCGAATTGCCAGAGTTAAACTTCCAACATTTGCAGGTTTTGTCGGACATGCATGGCTTCGCACCGCATTGCCAGAGCTAGGCCTGCAGCTTTTGCTGTCTTTGTCGGACACGAATAATTTTAATTATTCAACTTCAAATCTCTGGAACATCTAATTCGTCAATAACATCAAGCGGATTTAAATCTTCTTCCGCACCGAGATGATAAAATTCGGTTTCAACCTTTGCAGGTTTTGTCGGACACAGGTGGTTCTAACTTTTACAGTCTCTACTAACGCAGCGTTTTATTTGTCTGTTAGTTATTGTAGGAATATATCTTATTGAGATAATTATAATTCCTTTTTAATTATGCCAAAAGGGAGAGAAGTTTTAGACTAGAACATTAACATTGTTTAAATCGCTAAACTTGTTATATATGCTTGGAATTATGTTTATATTTTTGCTTGAAAAACTAACGCACATTCTCAGGGGGAGCTTAAGTATTAATACAGGATTCAGGTTCTATCAAGCATTTGTCATCATCAAAAAGGGGGAGATTGTTGAACCCAAAGTTTCAAGTTTCATGTAAATCTACAAATGGATTTTGATGATAACAAATGAATCCAAAGAATAAAGAAGTCTCAACCTCAAGTTGTCCACACAATATAATCAAGCACATCAAGAAAGCAAGCATGAGCAAGAAGGGAACAAGTTCACATTAAAGTCATAGAATAATATTGTAAATCTCTTAAAAATTCAAAATTAGGATTAAGGCTCAAAATTAATATTTTATCATAAAGCATTAAAATACATTTTCCACATGTGCATGATATTTTGAAAATTAAATTTGAAAATTTTGAAAGATGATTGATTGTTATCTTTCACATGTGCATGACATGATTAAAGGTTTGAATTTTGAAAATGTTGAAAGATGATTGATTGTCATCTTTCACATGTGTATGATATGATTAAAGGTTTGAATTTTGAAAATATTAAGATGATTGATTGTCATATTTCACATGTGCATAACATGATTAAATGTTTGAATTTTGAAAATATTAAGATGATTGATTGTCATCTTTCACATGTGCATGTTTTATTTGAATATTTTTAAAAGTGGTGGATGCTTTTCTTGATTTATGCAAAATGTAGATGTCTTTATTTGAAAATTTTGAAAAGTAAAGTGTACTTCTTTTGTCATATGCAAAAAGTAAAAGATTATGTTTGAAATTTTTGAAAAGTAAAGTGTGCTCCTTTTGTCACATGCAAAAAATAAAAATATTAGATTTGAAATTTTTGAAAAGTAAATGATGATGTTTTTGACATGGGAATCTTTTCAAATTTGAAATTGAAAAATCATTTGCCTATAAATAGCTCACTTGAGTTTTGCAAAATTCACAACAAGAGCTTACACATCTATTGCTAAGTTTTGCATCATTTCTTCAAAACTCTCATTCTCTCTTTTCTAAAGTTTTGAGCCTTAATTGTTATTCTTGTTGAGAGAGATATAGGTTGCGCTGTATTGTTTCTATCTCACTCATTGAGGAGTGTACTTTGATAGTCTACCTACTATCAACTCTTGTATTTGTAAAAGGGTGTGTATAACCCTTGTGTGTGTAGAAGGTGTTCTACACGGGGAATAGTTAAATCACCAAGTGTGAAGTGATTGGAAGTGTAGAAGGTGTTCTACACGGAGAATAGTTAAATCACCAAGTGTAAGGTGATTGGAAGTGTAGAGGGTGTTCTACACGGATTCTTTGGAGCGGTGCTGCTCAAAGGTGTAATAGGTTTCTATCTCCACCTAAAGGAGATTGAATAGTGGATTTAGGGATCCTCAAGAGGTAGCTTGAGGCGAGGACGTAGGCAGTGGGACCGAATCTCGTTAACATACTGAGTTTGCTTCTCTCTTACCCTTACTCTTTATATTTATTGTTGTTTCATATTTTGTTTATATTTTATATTATATATTTGATTTATAATTGTTATTTTTTTAAATACAACTCAATTCACCCCCCTCTTGTGTTAGTCATCTGGGCAACAATTGGTATCAGAGCTAGAGCTCTATTATAAGATTAACTATCTTTTGAGTTAAGATCTTATAGCTAACATTGCAGCTTCATTTGGTAAAGGTCAATCCAGCAGTCGGCCTCCACTCTTTTGTGGAGACAATTACTCATAAGGGAAAGTTAGAATGAGAATATTCCTTCAAGCTCAAGGTCGAGAAATCTGGAAATACATTGTAAATGGACCTTATATTCCAACAAAAGTGATTGATGGAGTAAAGGTCAAAAAGGAAGAAGAAGAGTTTGATCGTGAAGACGATAGACTTTATATTTTGAATTTAACTGCTACGAATTTATTATATAATGCTCTTAATGGTAATGAGTTTAATAGAGTAATGACTTGCACTACAGCAAAGGAAATTTGGGATAACTTGGAAGTTACTTATGAAGGAACTTATCAAGTCAAGGAATCAAAAATTTATATTCTTACTCATGAATATGAAATGTTTAAGATGAATGATGATGAATCTATTTCTAGTATGCACACTGGTTTTACTAATATCATAAACAGCTTGACAGCTCTTGGCAAAATTTATTCCAAAGTGGAGATAGTAAGAAAAATTCTCAACTCTCTACCAAAACGTTGGGAGTCAAAAGTGACAGCGATTCTTGAAGCTAGAGACCTCAAGAAGCTCGAAGTGAATGAACTCATCGGGTCACTTATCACCTATGAGTACACATTGAAAAGAGGAGAAGAAGAAGGAAATTTAAAGAAGAGTTTGGCACTTAAAGCTATTCCACATGAAAGTGAAAGTGATGAAAATGAGGAAAATGACGACAAAGATGAAGAAGTTGCGATGATAATAAGAAGAATTCAGAGGTTTTTAAAGAAAAATAAAACTCCTCCAAGGAAATCCTTCAATAAGTTTTCTAAGAAAGATTCAGGTAAAAATGACACTTTAATTTGTTATAAATGCAATAAACCTGGTCATATCAAGCCAGATTGTCCTCTGCTAAAGAAAGATCGAAACAAAGGCAAAAAAGCAATGAAAGCTACGTGAGATGATGATTCAAGTAGCTCAGATAGTGAAGCAAGCAATGGAGAATCAGCAAATCTTTGTCTTATGGCTAAAGATGACATTGAGGTAACAAATCTTGATAATATTGAAGATCCTTCATATGAAGAATTGCAAAATGTTTTAGAAGAGGTATATGAGGAATTTGAAAAATTGGGTATCAAGTATACTGTTTTGAAAAAGAAAAATTCTTCTTTAACAAACGAAATTGATATTTTAAGAAAAGAAAGTATTGTTTTGAAAGATGAAAATCTTGAGTTGAAGAAAAAGAAAACTGATTTAGAAAATATTATTGAAAACTTTACGAATGGAAAAAGAAATTTTGAAAAACTTCTTGGTAGTCAAAGATGTGTTTTTGATAAGGCAGGCTTGGGATATATGCCAAAATAAAAATACAAACCTTATAAAAACTTCTTTGATAATCCTTCTACATCAAAGTCCAATATTCAAAATTCTTTTCATAAAAATAATTTTGTTAAAAAATGATACTATTATAATCACTCAAGTTCTTCATATATGTCACATGCTATTTGCAATTTTTGTAATAGAAATGGTCATAATTATCTTACTTGTCCTATTAGAAGAAAACATACAATGACTATTAGGGCCATATGGGTACCTAAATATCTTATTTCTTCTAATACTAATAAATAAAGGACCCAAAGAACTTGGGTACCGGGAATTGTTTTTAATTGCTTTTGTAGGTATGCATGAAGTATTCTACAGGTAAAAATAAATGATTTTTAGACAACGGATGCTCAAGATACGTGACAGAAGACAAAACTAAATTCATTGACTTCACTTCTAAAGAAAAAGGATGTGTGATATTTGGAAACAATTCAAAATGAAAGATCATAGAAATAGAAGGAAAGATCATCAAGACTTAGTACAAGATGCAACCAAATAGTGGAAACATGTGAAAGATCATCCAGCGGAATAAATTCTTGGAGAACCTTCACGAGGTGTAAGTACTCGATCATCTCTTAGATATATTTGCAATCATACTGTTTTTCTATCTCAGATTGAACCTAAAAATATTGATGAAGCACTTCTTGATGAATCTTAGATTCTAGCTATGTAAGAAGAGTTTAATCAATTTAAAAGAAATGATATTTGAACACTTGTTCCTAAACCCAAAAATCATACTATTATTGGAACAAAATGAGTTTTTAGAAACAAGAAACATGAGTCCGGAGTCATTACTAGAAATAAGGCTCGACTTGTAGCCCAAGATTTCAATCAAGAAGAAGGAATCGATTATGATGAGACATATGCACCGGTCGTAAAATTAGAAGCTATTCGAATGCTACTTGCATATGCTTGTTATAAAGATTTCAAACTTTTTCAAATGGATGTTAAAAGTGCTTTTTTAAACAGTTTTATAAATGAAGAAGTATATGCTGAGCAACCTCCAGGTTTTGAAAATCATATTTCTCTAAATCATGTTTTCAAACTCACAAAAGTACTATTTGGACTCAAACAAGCTCCTAGAGCGTGGTACGAGAGATTTAGTAGTTTCTTGATTGAAAAAAGATTTTTAAGAGGAAAAATTGATACAACTCTTTTCATTATATACGAAAATGATGATATTCTTTTGATTCAAATTTATGTTGATGATATAATATTCGGTGCTACTAATGAAAATATGTGCCAAGTTTTTGCTAAGACTATGCAGGAAGAATTTGAAATGAGCATGATGGGAGAGTTTATATTCTTTCTCGGATTGCAAATTAAGCAAGCAAAAAGTGGGACATTCATCAATCAATCAAAATATATTAAGAAATTGCTGAAGAAGTTTGGGATGGAAGGTGCTAAGGAAACTGGAACACCAATGAGCCCATCCACTAAACTTGATAAAGATGAATCCGGTAAACTAGTTGATTCGAAAATATATCGAGGTATGATTGGTAGCTTATTATATTTGACAACCAGTAGACCAGATATTATGTTCAGTGTATGTTTATGTGCACGTTTTCAATCATTTCCAAAACAATCTCATTTGATTGCAGTCAAACGGAGTTTTAGATATTTTGCCAGTACCATTGACTTAGAGTTATGGTATCATAAACACACTTCTTTCGATCTTATTAGTTATTCAGGTACCGATTATACTGGTTGCAAAGATGATCGAAAACATTTTAGTAGAACATGTCATTTCTTAGGTCGTGCACTAGTTTCCTGGTTTAGTAAAAAAAAATAAAATAAAATTCTGTTGCACTATTTACTGCTGAGGCAGAATATGTTGCTGGGGGTAGTTGTTATGCTCAAGCTCTTTACATGAAGCAACAACTTGAGGATTTTAAACTTATGTATAATCACATTCCAATCAAATGTGATAATACAAGTGCTATAAATCTTTCAAAAAAAAAAAACCCAATACAACATTCTAGAATTAAGCATATTGAAATAAGATATCATTTTTTTTCGAGATCATGTGCAGAAAGGCGATATAGTACTGGAGTTCACAAACACACACGATCAGTTAGCAGATATATTCACAAAACCCTTACCAGAAGATAGATTATGTATGATTAGAAGAGAAATAGGTATGATGCATGTTATGAATATCTCTTAAAAGATAGATCAGAGTTTATAAAAATAGAGAGATATTTTTTAAATACTTTTACATAAACTTGAGGTTCTTAGCCTCATGTTTGAGACGCTCATTCTCTTCATACAATATCATGTCATCCCTATCCATGGGAACTGGCAAGCGGAATGAAGAATCCAATAGAGATTTCAACTTTTTATTCTTCTGCCGAAAGATTCCTTCCCTTGTGTGAGACTCTTGAACAATTCGTTGAAGTACAACAATTTGTTCTTTAAGCTTTTCAACCTCATGATTTTTGACTTGTAGCCGATGGGAAAAACTGACAATAGAGGATGAGTAGCGAGTCCCGAGACTCACCAAGTCGTAGATAGCATCGGAGTCTGGCTTATTAGCCAAACTATTATTCTCTTGCTGCAACATGACCCCAATGGTAGCTGCAGAAAGGACATGAGATTGAGATGTAGAATACCTCATGGATGCATCTAGAGGAATGTTTGAAGAATGAGCCATTGAGAAAAGAATTGAAAACTTAAAGCGAGAATATTGAAGGAATGCAGATGAGTTATAGAGATGAGAATAAGATTTAATGCAAATCGGATGAACTTTAAAACTGATTTTATAGAGATAGCATAAAGAACAAGACAAACTATTGTCTCTTCAAATCTTATTAGTCAAAAGAAATATAAGATATGCTGGACACACATTGTCAAAAGTTTTCTTACTAGAAAAACGGTTCTCTGCTCCTATCATAGCATTGACGGCCTTAGGAGAGAAGATTGATGGTTGATGCGTCAAGAGTTCCTAATTCAAGTCTGGAACATTAGTGGAAGATAATTGTTCGGCCATTCTATCGTTATGGAGAAACAGAACTTAGGTCAATAAGCAATGTTTTTTTTTTGGTATCCGATTGGTGAAAATGATTTTTTTATATAAACTTAGAGCCTTCAAACCCGTTTGTCAACAACATCAGGCGATTGATCTGCTTTCGCACCGACTGCTAGAGTTAGGCCTCCAACCTTTACAAGTTTTGTCAGATACGCGTGGCTCCGCACCGAATTGCCAGAGTTAGACTTCCAACATTTGCAGGTTTTGTCGGACATGCATGGCACCACACCGCATTGCCAGAGCTAGGCCTGCAGCTTTTGCTGTTTTTGTCGGACACGAATAATTTTAATTATTCAACTTCAAATTTCTGGAACATCTAATTCGTCAATAACATCAAGCGGATTTAAATCTTCTTCCGCACCGAGATGATAAAATTCGGTTTCAACCTTTGTAGGTTTTGTCAGACACGGGTGGTTCTAACTTCTACAGTCTCTACTAACGCAGTATTTTATTTGTCTGTTAGTTATTGTAAGAATATATCTTATTGAGATAATTATGATTCATTTTTAATGATGCCAAAAGGGGGAGAAGTTTTAGACTAGAACATTAACATTGTTTAAATTGCTAAACTTGTTATATATGCTTGGAATTATGTTTATATTTTTGCTTGAAAAACTAACGCATATTCTCAGGGGGAGCTTAAGTATTAATACAGGATTCAGGTTCTATCAAGCATTTGTCATAATAAAAAAGGGGGAGATTGTTGAACCCAAGGTTTCAAGTTTCATGTAAATCTATAAATGGATTTTGATGATAACAAATGAATCCAAAGAATAAAGGAGTCTCAAGCTCAAATTGTCCACACAATAGAATCAAGCACATCAAGGAAGCAAGCATGAGTAAGAAGGGAACAAATTCACATTAAAATCATAGATTAATTTTATAAATCTCTTAAAAATTTAAAATTAGGATTAAGGCTCAAATTTAATATTTTATCATAAAGCATTAAAATACATTTTCCACATGTGCATGAATATTTTGAAACCTTGGGTTCAACACAACCTTTAAAGCTAATCGACTCCACGATAATAATTACAAATCACTTATTCAAATGGTGCGTATTGCACACGCCGATTAACCGAGATCAACTACCATTTCACTGCCACATGATCCCTTTTTACGTATGATCAACACCTGCAATATCCATCATTGATCCCATGACATACCTTCTCCCATTAGAGCATCTTACCCACAAGGTGAGGAAATATATCACATAAGGACCAGTAAGGTTCCCAAGTAGCATCTTCTGAAGCAGTTCCTTGCCATTGGACGAGAACATTAATCATAGTTCGGTTGTTCTACTTCCTAGTCTGTCTCTGTAAAATCAATTTTGGTTTATGAGCTAATTCTCCTTACAAATCCACTGGAGGCAAAGTGGATAAAGGTGAGTGGTGCTGTCCCAACTTCTTCTTAAGACAAGAGATGTGAAAAACTGGATGGATGGCACTTGTAGAAGGCAAATCTAGTTTATAAGCAACTTTGCCTATCCTTTGGACAATCTGAAAAGGTCTAAAGAATTTAGGAGAAAGTTTAAAGTTTCTTCTAGCTGCCACTGATTGTCGACGATAGGGTTGTAACCTCTGATAAACCCAATCCCCAACTTCATATTCCCTTTCTGTTCTCTTCTTGTTAGCTTGCAATTTTATCCACTCCGATGCAACCACTATATTGTTTTTAAATTGACAAAATTTGATCTTGAGACCTCAACATTTCATCAACTGGGGGATTAGTTGTCAAGCTAGGAATATAAGCTTGTAGCCTAGGAGGTGGAACTCCATATACTGCCTCAAAAGGAGTCAATCTAGTCGAAATATGAAGGGTGGTGTTATACCACCACTCAGCCAAAGTAAGCCATTCAACCCATAATATCGACTTATCGCCAGTAAAACTTCTCAAGAAATGCTCAATACACTTGTTAAAAGCTTCAAACTGGCCATCACTTTGAGGATGATAAGCCGAAAAATAGGAAAGTGTAACTCCTTGTAGCTTAAAAAACTCCTTTCAAAACAGATTGGTAAAGGTGGTACCACGATTAGAAACAATGTTCTTAGGCATGCCATGCAATTTAAAGACATTATCAAAGGAGTGAGGTTACTTTAGAAGCTGTAAACGGGTGTTTCAATGCCATAAAACGTGAGTACTTGGATAGCCTATCGATCACCATCATGATGACTGAATAACCCCTGGACAATGGCAACCCTTAAATGAAGTCTATGGACAATTTTATCTAATTGGAAAGTGGCACAAGCAGTGGTTGTAACAGGCCAGTAGGATACGTATGCTCACTTTTATTTCTCTAACATAGATCGCACTCCTTAATATACTGTTTCACTTCCTTCTTAAGATCTGACCGAAATCTTGCTGAACCCTATGTATTATGGAAACCAGAATGACCAGCAAATGAACTGTTATGAACAAAATTTAGTATCTTCAATTTCAACTCTGAATTTGCAGGTATATATATTTTGCCTTTCCTGAACAACAACTCATGCTTAATGTCAAGATTCGAATGAGAAGAAGTACCATCCTGCAACATTGTCATGTAGTCTTGGACCTTCCTATCAGCTGCATAAGCAATCTTTAATTCCTTTAACCAAAATTGTGTAGGAAATGAATCTGCTTGCATCAAGGTAGCTTCATCACAACATTATTTTCTAGATAAAGCATCTGCAACTTTATTTTCAACCCCACTTTTATACTCAATTCAAAAGTCATACCCCAACAATTTTGCAATCCACTTTTGTTGGATAGGAATTTTAATATTTTGTTCAAGAAAATACTTGAGACTGTGATGATCGGTCCTCACAACAAAAGGAAATATCAACAGATAAGGCCCCCATCTGTTTACAGCAATCACAAGTACTAATAACTCCTTGTCATAAGTAGACAACAAAAAATTCCTTCCTTTGAGAGCTTGACTGAGAAAAGCCAATGGTCTGTTACCCTGCATCAATACGACTCCCACACCCTCTCCACGTGCATCACATTCCACTACAAATTCCTTAGAAAATTTTGGTAAAGAGAGACTGGTGGATTAGTCACTGCCTGTTTGAGTGCCTCAAATGCCCGAGTTGCATCTTTAGTCCATTTAAATGCATCTTTTTTCAATAATGCAGTTAAAAAGGTTGCTATATATCCATTGTCACGAATAAACTTCCTGTAGTACCCAGTCAATCCCAAAAAACCCCTAAATGCCTTCAAGTTCTTTGGAAGAGGCCATGACACCATAGCATCAAGCTTCCTAGAGTCTGCTTTCACACCATCTTGTGAAATTAAATGGCCAAGGTAATCAACTTCCTTACATGCAAAGTAACATTTAGATCTTTTGGCAAACAATTGGCTGTTCTTCAGAATTTCCAACACAGTAGCTAAGTGAGTTAAATGAGTTGCCATATCTTTACTATAGATCAGAATGTCATAAAAAAAAATTATGACAAATTGCCGAAGGAAAGGTCTAAAGACTTCATTCATTGTGGCTTGAAAAATACAGGGAGCATTTGTGAGCCCAAAAGGCATCACAAGAAACTCTAATGAATTCGAAAAGTAGTCTTTTGAATGTCCTCATCTCTCATCCTGATTTAATGTTAACTAAATCTAAGGTCCAATTTTGAAAAGACTATTGCTCCAAAATATTCATCCAATAGCTCATCAACAACCGATATTGGATGTTTTTCCTTGATAGTGGCTTCATTTAACACCCTATAATCAAAACACATTCTCCAAGATCCATCTGATTTTCTTACTAGGAGAACTAGAGAAGAGAAGGTGACTGACTGTGTCGTATCACACTAGTTTGCAGCAGCTCAGATACAATTCTTTCAATTTCTGTCTTCTGAAAATAAGGATATCTATAAGGTCGAACATTCACAGGCAATGTACCCTCTTTGAATATGATCTGATGATCAAGAGTTCTATAAGGAGGTAAAGCAATAGGCTCCTCAAAAACCATACTGAATTGTTGTAAAAGTTGCAGAATTTTTGATGGAGTATCACGGCTACTTTCATTGCTCTCAGCACTCATTAGTTTAAACCAAAACCTCTTGGAACCAACCTTGGAGATCACTGAGATTTCATTGTCATCAACCAAGCGGGAATTAGGTAAAGACAATCCGTTGAGAGAAATCTTCTTACCTTCAAATTCAAACTTCGTACTATGATTTTGAAAGTTCCAAACTATTGGACCAAGAGAAGAAAACCACTGCACACCTAACACAACATCAAATCCTTCCAAATCGAATATAAACAAATTAACAACAAACTTTATGCCTTGTATCAACACATTTACAGCAGGCACTTTACCAGGGGTATGAAAAATTCCACCATTAGCTACCTTGACCTGCATTGATTGTGTAGTCGAGACAGACATACCACACTTAGATGCAAATGCAGTGTCAATGAAATTATGTGTAGTACCACAATCCAACAAAATTATAACCTTTCTCTTCTTGATTTGATCAATTACTCTCATAGTTTCAGTAGTAGGAGAGCGAGCAACTACTCTCATAGCATGTAATGAAATGAATGATATTTTAGCTGACAGTTCCATTTCATCAACTACTTCCTTCATCTATAACTCTTGATCACATTTACTCTCAGGAACACTACCAGTTTCCATCCCTTCCAACAAATAAACTTTTAGTTTTGTGCATTTATGACTTGGTTGCCATTTATCGTCACAAAAATAGCATAGACCTTTCTTTCTCTATCCTACATTTGACTGTCATTCACTTTCTGATAAGGTAGTTTTGGAACATTCAATTTGGGAGCACCTAAAATAGATGATCTAGAATGTGACTGATTGAAATCGGAGCCATTCCACCAAAGTTTCTTTGCACTCCAAGCATATTGCTCTTGGATTTTTGCTAATCCAAAAGCCTCATGCAAAGTGTTAGGATTTAACAGTCGAATTGGCAACCTAATTTCATCTTTTAAGCCACTTAAGAAATAACTTAACTTGTTTCTATCACTTGCACCTTTAACTTTATTAGAGATCAACTCAAAGTTTGCTTTATAGGCAGTAACAGAATGAACTTGCCTTAAAAGAGTCAAAGCCTCCATAGGATCATCATAAGATGAAAATCCAAACCGAATCTGCACAGCTTTAGTAAATGTCTCCCATATCGTGAACATTCCTGCTTCACTTGAATCTTGAAACCATATCAAAGCCTCATCATTCATGTGAAATGATGCGAGGAATATCCTCTAGCCATAAGGAACTTAATGCACGAAAAAAATACTGATTTGCTCTATAAATCCGAGCCGCTGGTGCTTTGCCAGAAAATTTTGGAAAATCAAGTTGAATTCCTTTCATAGCATTCTTATCTGCCAAAATCTTCTCCCAGACATGCTCATGTGAATCCTCTTCATGAAAAGAACCATTAAGATGCTCCACATCATGATCACTTCTTTCGTTCTGACTATTATAAGAGATCTTAGAGATCAATTGAAACATTTCTGCAAACTTTTTATCTTGACTTTCCGGATCCAATCTTGCAAATTCTTGTTGTTGGAAAAAAGAGCATATGCGTCTTCAATTTGATTTTGTTGCTGGTCTCGTTGTTGGATCATTAGCTCTTGTTATTGTTTCGGTTGATTGACAGACTCCAAGACCAGAGCATACGACTTCTTGCTGTCTGCCATGTGTGACTCTTGATACCACTTGTGATGGACCTTAACTATCAAAGTAGCCAAACAGAGACAATGACAATGAATTCGAGATTCACTACCCTTTAGAAGTTGATGAGAGAGAGAGAGAGAGAGAGAGAGAAAGTAATCAAATTGAGTTTGGATTTCGAGTGATCTCATTCCCAGCTCGGCAGTGCCTTTTATAGAGGTGAGGAAGAAGATAACCTTCCCACATTACAGTTATTTCTGTTACTTTCATTACAACGACACCACACTTATTCAAACACTACCGTATCACTACCAATCTTTAAAGCTAATCGACTCCACGACAACAATTATAAATCATTTATTCAAATGGTGTGTATTGCACACGTTTGTTAACTGAAATCAACTACCACTTCATTGTCGCCTGATCCCTCTTCAAGTATAATCAACACCTGCAACAGCCACCATTGATCCCATGACATAATTTTCTCTTTTCTAATTTAGTGAAGTGTGGAGTAGGTTTATTAATATTATAATTTTCATGTTATATAATTTATTACTAATAAAATATTAGTAATTTATAATTTATAATTTATAATCTATATGTTATATAAATTACATATGTGCTCTTTAATATGAATCTTAGGTGAGTTTTCTAGATGATGAGGAAGGGTAACATCAATTATAAAAAGATTGAGTTGAGTTTGAAATTGGGTATTAGTTTCTATTTAGGAATCTATTCAAACCGTAATTAAGGGATAATATAAACGGATTTGAGCTGAGGAAGAGTTTCGGATAATGATTCTTGGGTGGGTAGGAGTTTTGAATTTGGCTATATTTAAATTTGAGATGCTTGATTTAAGTGTTAGAATCAGGAGATTAAATTTTTTAAAAACAAATCATTTCAAAATTCAAATAGACAAACGGATAGAATTAAATTTAACAGAAAAATAAGATTTAATGAAAAACAAGAAAATCCGTTAAGTGCCCGTTAGATAAACACTTATTATAATAGAAAAATAAACTACTAAGTAAGAGCAACGTGCAAAAACGTTTCTCTAGTTCATTGAATCAGTTATTTTTTAAGAAATGATATGGTTTTTATATATAAATAAATTTTGGTCAATAATATAATACATAGAGGAAAAAAAATTAAATTCTATCAAATATTTAACGAGTAATAAAAGAAAATACCTTAACAACAAAATAATTATATAAAATTAAATCATAACTTGATGTAAAGTCATGAAAGATAACTATTTAATAATTATTACAAGCTTATTTATAAAATATTATTATTTGAATTTAATGTTTCATAATAAATTTAAATTGTAAAATAAATAATATTTTATTCAAAAAGTTATATTCACAAATGTAGTTGGCAAACAAATTTAAATGCAACTATTTTCTATTTTTTTATATATTAAAGAATGAATAGAAATTCTAAATCACATATATAAATTTATATATAATATGAATTATAATTTATATAAAATAATGTTATATTATAATTTATAACGTGAAATCAGTTTAATATTATAATTTTATATTATAATTTACAAATTATATAATTTATTTCTAAAATAAGATTGGTAATAAAAGATTAGTAATTTATAATTTGCATGTTATATAAATTTATATAATTTGTGTTGTTTAGTCTAATCTTGGGTATTTTTATAGATGATGGGAAAGAGTGACATCGATCATAAGGAGAATGAGTTAAGTTTGAAATTTGATGTTGATTTCAGGATAAGAGTTTTGAATTTGGTTAAATTTGAATTTGAAGTGTTTGATTTAAGAGTTTGAATGATGAGACTAAATTTTAATGTAACATCCGTTCCCTTCTTTCCTTTAATACTTAGTGAATTTTGACAAAATGATGTGACAGTCCGTTCTTTTCTCCTTCGATTAGGACGAGCCTCAATACACGTGTAAGGCCTCAAAGCATGTTAGACTATGTTAGCATGTTTTAAAAGATAATAGTTGATTTTAAAATACACACAGTATTTTAATGCTCTCAAATATTTTAAATGTCTTAAAAATATTATATAAGATATTTACAGTATTATTGAATTCAAGCCTGATTTATAAGAAAATACAATTATAATATTTTGAAGAGCTCCAAAATATTATATTAGTACAAAATCATTTTATTATCATGATTTTAGTTACTTAGAATATTATGAGCTTTTAATTATGTTTTAAATCTCTGATTTAGATATATGATTTTATTATTTTAAAATAATTAGTACAGCTTCACCATTTAATTAATGATGAGAAATATTATTTATAAACTAAAGTTAAGTTAAAATAATAGTCTATTTTAATTCTTCTGAGTGTTTTAAGTTAATTTGATCTTACGTATTTTCAAATCAGTGTTTTAAGTGTATTGTTTGTCCGTTTGAAGATTCTAAGGTGTAGGACATATAAATAGCCCCAAGAGGGAAACCCTAAACCTAAACACTTTTTCCCTCTCCCTTTGTATCTCTTCTCATTTGGCCTCTCACCCTTCCAGCGCCACCGCTGGCTACTAGACCTCACTGCCGGTCACCATTGCTCCCCTTCAGGCCAACAAGCACACCCATGCTGCTAGTGACCATCACGACAACCCCTTCTCCACAGTAGCTCACATAAACCCAAAATGAGTTTCCTAGCCTTCCAGCTGCCGTAACTCCGTCGTGAGCCACCCAATGGCATTATTGCCCCCACCAATGACCTCCCCTTACGTTGGCATCCCCCAAATGCGCTGTCTATCTCTTCCTTGGTATTTAGCCACCATGCACCGTTGCCTGCAACTCCTAATGCTACCATCGACCACCTCTGGTTGCTCTCTACTGAAACTCAAGCCACCATAGCTCATCCCTTTTCCTCTTGGCCAAAGTATGCAACCCAAGAAAGTAGGTTTCGTGACCCACGGGTTTAATCACCTAGCACCGTTACAGCGCTACCGTGAGTCTCACCTCCACCACCATGAGATTCTCCTTCCTCCGATAAGTATTCTCCTAATTTCCTGTGATGAACCAAGTACTTTAGCTCAAATTGCCACTTTGTGCAGTTGTACGTCATCGTACGTAGTGTTAACCGCAACATATGACCCTTCCATCGCCACCAACGAACTTCCCACAATATTGGCCACCTTCACACGACCTAAATCTAGTAACCAAAATCTTAGATCCGAACCTCCTGAGATATTTCCGTTTCGAGGTCACAACACCTACTTCGATGGAGTAGTTAATGCTCAAGTTAGTGACTTCCGACGCCAATAGCTGTGCCAGAAAGTGTGTAACGTACAATTTTACCCCGCGATGATATAACTATTTCTCTCTTATATTTATGTATTGATTGGTTGTGGACTGTACTGTTGGTTGTGGAGTTTGTTGAGTAGTTGTGTGAAATTGGTTGGTTGTATTGTGGTAGTTGTGGCTATGTACTGAAGTATTGGAAATCGTGCTATGAAATAGTGTTAAGAATTGTGGTGTGAAGTAATGTTGTTGTAAACTATGCTATGAAGTATGGGAGTGTTTTGTGTGCAGTTATGGTATTGTGGCAAGTGTCGTGGAAAGAATACACATGGAGTGTACTCCGTATGGCAGAGCGATGTACTGTGTGGTGTGCATCGTATCGTGATGTGGACTAGTGCATTTGTAGGGAGTATACGTGGAGTGTACTCCATGGGATAAAGCGATATACCATATAGCGTGTATCGTATGGGTTGTGACGTAGTGTACTGTGGAAAAGTACACGTGAGTGTACTCTATGTGATGTTCTATGGATGGAAAAGAGTAGACGTGAAGTGTACTCCATGTGATGTAGTCGTGATGCACTATAAGGCGTGTCACAAAGATGAATAGTTGTGTGATTGAGGAATGTAGAGCGCGTGGAGTGTCGAGAAATGTGTAATAGTGTTCTAGGGTAATTGTGATGTGACTGATAATTCCAATAATATGTGTTACTGTATAGCCGTATTATATCTTGATGTATGTGCGTAACGATGGAGCCGCTTAGCAGTGGAGTAATGGGAATGTGACAGGGTGTTACGATGTGACAAAAGTACGTGAGAAACAGTACTCATATCAAGTTAAAAGTTGGTATAGGAGTCATGTGGGCGTAATATCATATGAAGTGATCAACAATGATGTCTACGATAGAAGTCTTGAACTACGTGACATGACGGAGGTACAATTAAGATGGACCTTATCGTGTTAACTGTTGAAATGAACTCGTAAATGGTCAGAAAGTAGGAATAGTCATGCCAATCGGAATGGTGCTTGTTTACACAAGCAAGTGGTCAATATGTTGTATGTTAATCTTAGGTGACGAGGAGGTAGGATACATGTGTATCTGGTGACACGTGTATTGGACGGAATTATCATATGTAATGGATAACCTGTCCTGAGCAAGGTTATGCGATATTTAGGTCCTAAAGCTTACCTAACGTCGCTTGGTATGCATAAGTAAGAATAACGATGATGAGACATAAGCATGGACACGGTAGTGTAGGATATACTGTATAGTATTAGGATGTATGACTTGGCCAGTCTAAGTTATGCAGTGGGTTGTGGTTATTTGGAAGAGGTATTTTTCGTAAACTGATCCCTAAAGGTGAAGCATAGTTAGAGTCATGTGAGAACTCATGGATAAAGAAGAAGTGTCCTAGTATCCATAAATGGGTCCTCGATAGTTTTAATATAGTAAGTAAGGACTCCAAGATATGGGCATTGCAAAAGAGTGTCCTAAGTAATGTAGCTTCTTCCTAATTTAATTACTTGTGTACAATATATATATATATATATATATGTTGGTGCTAGTTATATGTATACATGTCAGTTGATTGCTGTGATGCGACTGCATGGTATGAGAATAGTATGGAGACTAGGTAAGTATTATGTTCATATAGCTCTAGAGCTTACTAGATTAATAAATAAAAGATAATAAAATTGGAAATGCTTATATATGTACGTAATGGTCATTCTTGGTAGCACATTTTATTGAATCCCAATTAAGTAAATATATGCTTGTGATTGAATGTCTATACGTAGTAATTATTGGATATATTCTCTGGAAAATATAAAATAAAACTTGAGATTTTTATTTCTTGATTTTATAAAAGAATGCCATGAACTGATACTGTGCGAGAGCACTATGCGATGACCCTATACGATGAACCTATGTCCCGACGATGTTAAGTGCACGCGCATGCGTTCCGTTCATGAATATGTTACTAAATGATATTTTATGCGACTAAACGATTTATGTTTCTTGATTTTATGGAAGAATGTCATAAATTGATACTATGAAAGAGCAGTATGCGATGACCCTTTGCGATGTCCCTATGTCTCGATGATGTTAATTCGGTTCATGAGTATGCTTCTAGATGAGCAAAAGGGAAGGAATGAAAGGACATGGCAAATTGCAATGCTAGAATTTAGGATCTAAAGGAAGACTCGAGATCCAAAGAAAAATCTGTTAACCCCAGCACACAGGGCGTAACAGTGTGCAATGGCCCAAAGAAAAGATAAAAGAATAAAAATAGATGTCATGTTATGTATGATTTGTATGACATGTATGCTATGACTAAATGATTGTTTATTAGTTGTCTATCAATTGTTTATAGTTGCTAGTTGTTATTCTTGCTTATTGGTTAGTGGCTTGCTTGTTTAATAATTGCTTAGTAGTAGTAACTATTGTTGTATTTGCTTGGTAGTTAATTGCTTTCTTGTTTGATGGTTTCTTGTTTGTTAACGACCCGGCAAAATTGTTAAGAATAAGAAGGATTTTCAAGATTCACAAGAAATGAAGGCATAATAGGGTTATAGTTATGAAAAAGAATGTATGCATTGTCTTGTATATATGTACATATGTATGAGTGATGATTGCATAACTGAAAAACCTATCTTGTTATATTTTAAATGGTATGAAGTAATGTTTATTGAGAATTCAACTCATTTTAATTTTTATGTGTGCCCCTCCCTTTCACAAGAGTACGCATCAAGAAGGAGATAATCCAAAGGGAAGAGTTTGGCAGTCTAGGCATGAAAAAAAAATGTATGAAAGTCATTTTCTTTTAATTTTATAAATCAAATGTTTTCCATTGTAAACATATTTTATTGTAAAAGTATATTTTATTTTATAACATGGAGTATTATATCTTGGGTATGAACTTAAAGGTTTTTTAACGAACGAAATCAGTTCCATTTTCTGAAATTATTTTTGAGGAAAAGAAAAGCCATGTAAGTATGATTCCATCCTTTCGAGGGTGGATTTGTTACATTTAAGGATCACATCATTTCAGAATTCAGATTGACGAACTAATGGAGTTAAATTTATTAGAAAAATAAGAAAGTTTACCAAAAAATAAAAAAATCTGTTAAGCGACCGTTAGATAGTCACTTATTATAATAAAAATATATTATTTATATATATATATTAATTCTTTAATACTACATTAGATCTTTTTTTTTTGAATTTATTTCAACTTAATTATCTTATCTTATTTTATCTAATCATTATAATTTTTTTAAATTTTTATATAACATAAAATAAGCAATTCAATTTTTGTAAATTAAAAAAATAAAATAATATGTATATTAATAATATTTTATTCAACTTTTAATTTTTATCTCGACTCAATTCAACTCACTTAAAAAAAATTATAAATCATTTAAAAGGATATAATGATATGCCCTGATTATGCCACATCATCAAAGCATACATTATAATAATTTATATCTATACACGATGAGCCATTTATTAATAAAGGTATTTCTAAAAAAGAGGAGTAAAATTGAGTAATATTAGAGGCATTATAAATTTTATGTCATTTTACCATGTGTTACTTAAAGTTTAGAAAAAAAAAAAGATATCAAATATGTCGTTATTAAAAATTTTAAATTTGGAAAATCCTATTTGTCCCTATTTAGGATCCCGATTTGCATTTTTTTTACTTTATAATTAAGTAAGTATCATAAATAATGTTGTGATTTTTTTTTTGTATTTTTTAAAAATGTTTTAAGATTTTAAAAAAAGCACGTATAAAAAAATATTTTTTTATATGATTTTTTTAATATCTTAAAATATTTTTAAAAAATATAAAAAAATCGCAACATTATTTAAAAATACTTACTTAATTATAAAATAAAAAAATAAAAATAAAAACAAATGCAAATCAAAATCCTATATAGGAACAAATAGCATTACCTTTTTTAATTTATTAAAACATTCACCTATAGCCAAAGAATACCATTTACCAAGAAAAATGGATAGAGATTTGAATGTAACAACATTAAAAAAACAGTCCAATTACCTAAATAAGTATATACAAACCATATAAAAAGTGTAATGCAAGTAGTTCAAAACAGTAAGCTAATATGCATTTTCACTCTCCCGAATAGCATTTTCTCTCTAAGCCTTTTGCCCATCATTGGTTTTCCAATCATTGCAACTTATTTTCAAGAGAGGGTAGAGCCTCCCTCCCGGCTAGCCCTCTGCGGCTATTTCTCCTTGTTTTTCTCTAATTTTCCTAGTTTTTTTTTTCCATGATTTTTTAGTATTATGTCCACAACCCAAACAATGTCCGATCTTTTGCTTGTTGGGTCTCTACGACCATCATGCGCTGGATCTATGGACTCTATTGCCGCAAATCTATGGAAGGGAAGGAGTAGAACACCCATTAGTGTGGCATGTCGGTCTCACGCATGGGAAACAGTGCGTGTGAAACTCACGAGCCGCCGCGGTAGGAGAGTTCCTGATAGGGACCTCGGTCGTGTCCCCAATCAACTAAGTTGGTCTTCCTTGTCTTATTGCTCTTCAAAGACCGAGTAAGACTCATTTTGCTTGGTGATGGTTCGCGTGCACCAGCAATAGATGAAGGGGTAATATGAGGTTGAGGTGTTTAAGGGAAATTGATTGAGTTCATCTTGGCTAAGGTAGGATAGAGTGGTGCACGACAATGAGGTTGGATAGACTAAGTGTATGGAGCAATAATGTGGTGTTTAGGCGATGATAGTCTTGGAAATGGGCAATGAATTGCACGTTAATGTGGCTAGGGAGATGACGTCACTTACAATGAGGTATAGGGTTTGGAAGACAAGTGTTTGGGCTAGGGTTGGAGTGGACAACAATGAGGCTTGGGCAAGAGAGGGTAGGGCTTGGTAATTTGTGGTTAGGGTTTAGCTTGCAAGATCAATCTTTGGTTGATTGGATGACGAAAGATTGTTTGGGATTAGTGGTGGCCGAATATGGTTGATTGGGTGGTTATTGGGATATGTTTTAATTAGATTGAGGAGTTGATTGAATTAATTGAGAGGTAATTGATCAATCAATTAGAAGATATGTGAGATATGTTTGGTGAGGTGGCAAGGTTGCCTTCGACAATCACCAATGGAGTGATGGCCGAATATGTGGAATGATGAGGGTTGAAATATTTGATTGGATATAGGATTTGGTCTGGCTTATTATGATTGGGCTGATTTGTGGGAGATTGAAGGATCATAAGATGACTTTCTTAATTAGAGGAAGTTTGAATTTCAAATTTGAATTTGAATTTTAAATGGAGGGGAGGTGTGGCCGGTTATGTATAGTGAGAGATAAAGATAGGATTTTGAATGGGGATATGATTGGATTGGATAGAATCTAGTTGAGTCAATCAAGGGATAATTGATTAATTAAATCAAATAAGGGAGGATATTGTGGATGAGGTGGCAAATGAGGATTCGGTTAAGGTTATGTGTGAGTTGGCCGAATGGTGTGTTTATGGTAAGTGAACTTGGTTTTGAAATTTAAATTATTTTGAAATGGCGGGAAGTGGATGGCTGGTTATATAAAGGCTTGACTTGGTCGAGATATGTTATTTTTGGAAGGGAGAATATTTGATTTAAGTGAGATAAATATGAGAAGATTTGGGAATCAAGTGGTCGGCTAGGGTTTTGGGATTGGTGATGGCATGTAAGGTTAAATAAGGAAAGTCTTGAGTTAGGGTAGGCCGAATCTTGTGTTTGGCAATTGGGAAATTTCAAGAAGACCAATGAACATCCATTAAAGTTGATGAACAAGGGAAGAACTTGAAGAACACAATACTCAATTTTGAAATCCACAAGAGAGGAAATTCGGCAACTACATTTATAACAATGCTCCTTAACACTTTAATGATGCAACACATTAACACTCATTCACACACTTTGATAATTTCGAATTCCACAAGTGGTGTGAAATTCGGCACTCACTCTAATGGACACTCACACAATTTTCAAATTCACAAGTAGTGTGAATTTGGTACTCTCACAAAACACTCAAACACTCAACACTTCTTTTGTAATTTTTCAAGAACAAACAAATAGAAAAGAACTCCAAGTAATTCCAAGAACAAAAGAACAAACCAACAAACTCCAAAAATTCAAGAACAACACTAAATAAACAAGAACATCAAAATAAAAGAAATATCTCAAAAAACTTTATTGATAAAAGGGATAGATGTGGAACAATACCAATTCATGAATTGCACAGTGTGTTCCTCTTTAAGGGGATTCACGAATTGCACCCCAAGAAACCCAAGTGCATAAGGCACCGACGATAATCCAAGCCATAAGTGGGGCCTAACTCTCTCAAGGGCAACTCAATTCTCAAATGTTCAAAAGATGTAAAATGAAAACCTAGATGTCTTATTTATAAATCTTTACAACTTGGAAACCTCCAATGGATCCCTAACAAAATAAAATAACCAAATACAAAAATAAATAAATAAACATGATAGGTGCCAATGATGATGAGGCCGTGACATGCCATGGTCTTGGCATGGCTTGTGGCATGGCGTGGCGTGGCCCATGGATAGTTGTCTACGTGATGCCTGGCTGCGCGTCATATGTTTGTATGGCATCTAGCTGCGTGACATCTGATGGTGTGCCTGGCATGGTGAGATGCCTAGGCTTGATGGCGTGCCCATGATGATGTTGTGTTGTGGTAATGTTGCCCAATCAGGTAGCTTGGGCGATGGTCTTGCATGGCCCTGGCTGGATATTGAGGTGATGAGCATACATGGCCCAAGCTGGCAGTTTGGGCGCTGACTACATGGTACTAGCTGGAGCCGCGCACTGGATGGTATGCGTGGTATGCATGCCACTGGCCTGCTCTACAAGGCATGAGCTGGAGCCATGAGCTGGATGGCATGGCTAGTGGGCATGCCACTTGCTTCCTCTGCAAGGCGAAAGCTGGTGCTGCGCGTTGGATGATGTGCTTATAAAGAGATGCTACTAATCTCGCTAGAAGGTGCTGGGGCGCACTGGGATGCACGGGTCATAGTGTGTAGGTGCTCATGCAAGTGTGTGTGCAAGGGAGTACACAATGATGCGCACAAGGCCGCATGCCTAGTTATGTGTATGGGCTGCGTGCAGCCAGTAGCCTCAATGGTTGCCTGTTACGTGTCAAAGGCTGAGCTAAGACATGCTTGCATGTTAGCCAAGTGACTATCCTGACCCTCCAAGAGTGGTGTCAAGGCATGCTTTAGGGCGGTTTTTAATGGGGTATTATCAGTTCCTTTATTGCTACGCATGACACCATTGGATTTAGTAGCCTCGGTCTCCAGTTTTGGCAACTAGTTTTCACTCGCGTGTGACGCATGTTCCTTATGTGCCACCACAGTCGATGGTGGTCCTTATCTGGTGCATTAGTTCTTCTTCCGATTGCTGTTTTTCGATTTCCCTAACCATGAATCAAGTTAAAGTGAACGTGAGAATCCTTTCCAACCAAACCAACTCAATAGAATTCAGCGCATCTCCTATTATTGTGGCTTTTAGTTGCAGTTTAATATTCTGTTTATCTAATTATTTCAAAACCGCTTTAGGCAGCATCCCTTTAATTAGAATTGGTGGTTGCCACACTTGTGGTTCTAAAACTTTTTTTTTTATTTACTGTGTCTTTGTTGTATTGGGATGATTGTTAAGGACTTTCACCTCATTGAATTTTGTATTCTTGTATCCATTTAGTTTTATCTATACTATGCTTGCCTTAAAAAAAAGCTAATATGTAAAACTTGAAAAAGACAAAATGCCCAAACAAATGAGAAGGCAATTGATCAATAGAAGAGTCATACCCTATAGTCCCTTAAAACATGTGAAATATTGCAATGGATAAACGAGAAGAGAAAAGTTTTATCCAACCATGAATTGAGTAACTGCCACGTAACTATTTTTCAAAAAGTGAAAAAAATATGGGATTCATATGAAAAAAATAACTTTTTAATAGTGAACCGCACTTATTTTTAAAGTAATTATGCGATATTTATGCACCTCTCAAAACCCCTAGGATAGCGGCCTCGGACCACGTCTTGACACCACTCATGATAGGCCATGACACCACACTAGTGGGCCTGTTTGCGTACCTTGGCCCAGGCCTTTACACGTAGGTGGACCTTAGCGAGGTTAGTGGCATACTATCCAGTGTGCGACACTATCTCGCACCTTGTAGACGAGACTAGTGGCATACCTCATGTTATCCAACACACGGCTCTAGCCCATACCTTGCAGGCTAGGCCAATGATATGCACACCATGCATGCCATCCAACGTGCGGCTCTAGCCCACATCTTACAGCACCAATACCCAGACCACCTACCTAGGACATGTAGCGCAGCAGTATAACATTACCCTGTGCCCACCATCAGGCCCATGCATGGCATCCAACTATGTCCACCATCAGTAAACATTGCATAACGCTATGCCATGCACATCATTGATATGCACATGACACCATTTGATGCCACGCAGCCAGATGCGACGTAAACTAGCCCAATCATGCACCATGTCACAAAGTAAGCTATGCATGCCACGATCACATCACCTTGGGCGCCCACCATCTATTTTGCTTTATATTATATTATTTATTTCATTTTATTTTAAATAATTATTTTTATCAGAGACCTTTTGGGAGTTTCTAAATTGTAAGACTCTATCAGTACAACCCTTAGATTTTACTTTCATATCTTTTAGGACAATTGACAATTTGAGTGACTCTTGAGAGAGAATAGGACCGACCGCTTGTGGTTGGATTATCTTTTCAATGCCTAGCACTTGGATTTCTTAGGATGCAATTTGTGAATTCTCTTAAAGAGGAACACACCGTGCAATTCATGAATCGATGTTGTTCCAACTTATCCTTTTATTATTTTGTTTTTCAATAATATATTAAGGTATTTTTTATTGTTTGGTGTAAGAGTGAGTGAGTGAGTGGGAATTTGAATGTGTTTAATCTTAAGAGTTTCGAAATTCATACCACTTGTGAATTTCGAGTCCTTCATTTGTGAGTGAGTGAGTTGTTGTGTTGCATTACGTTGAAGTGTTGTTGGTGCTTGTTAAAATGTGAAGGCCGAACCACCTTGGTGTGCTTTGAGATTCTTTTCATTTTTTGTATTCTTGTTTATTTGAAGTTCTTGGATTGTTGATTTCTTATTGGAGGCGTGTTGCATGTTTTGGAAGTCTTGTTGGATCATTTGAAGCATTGGTTGTATTTGTTGAAGTGTGGTTGCTAAAACCACTAGGGGAGGGCTTGTGTTCATCAATTATTCATTCATTTTCTTGGGTGTTCATAGATTTTCTTGAAGTTTCTCCACTCCCAAACATCCTAGTCAACCAGCCCAAAGAATCCCCACTTCCTATACTCGGCCACCTACCAAATCACTTACCATACATAGCTTTACATGCCCACTCCCTCCAAACCCTATAGCCGGCCACTCAATCCCCATATACTTACCATATTGAGCCAATTCACTTGCCTTACACATCCCACAATATCTTCCTATAAATACATTGGTTGATCAATTAACCCTTGATTGACTCAATCAAATCAAATCCCAACCTAAAAACCATCCAATCATATGCCTAATTAAATC
This sequence comes from Platycarya strobilacea, assembly GCA_036898215.1. Taxonomy (NCBI): domain Eukaryota; kingdom Viridiplantae; phylum Streptophyta; class Magnoliopsida; order Fagales; family Juglandaceae; genus Platycarya; species Platycarya strobilacea. Next base: position 39,015,695 of record CM072545.1, on the reverse strand, counting down.
TAATCCATATCCCCACCAACCATATTTCGTCATCCCCTTATCCATTTGAAATTCAAACTTCCATCAATTAAGGGATAATCTTATACTTAAATCCTAGTCGAATTACCTCACTACCCTTGGCCGAATTCCCCATCTCCCAACCCTAGACACATTCGGCCAGACCAAACCTTAACAAGTGCAAGTGGCGCCAACACCCTAAGCCCCATTGCCTTGCACCCCCTTTTCAAACAACTTGAGATTAGCCTAACCATAACCCTTCCATAACCCATCATACACGCAAGTCTCACCTTGCGTAAGCCACCATTGTCATCCCAAGTGACATTACCAAGTAAAAGAGCCCACTCGGTCATTGCAAGGAGAGCAAAGGAGAGGAGAACCCCCTTAGGTGGTTGGAGGTTTGACCGAAATCCCCAACAGCACCTCATGATTGTATGTAGTATTACTCTCCAATATTTCACATGTTTTAAATTTAATTCATGACAAAAGAGTAATCCGTCCATGTTTAGAGCAAAGATCTCAACAAAAACATTTGAACCGAAGCTCGAGAAAACTGAAAGTTCATTAACAGAAAGGAGCAATCACGAAGCCTAATCATACCTCCACATCCTTCCAGCCAACTCAGATTTCCTTTTGAGGCGCCATCCAAATTTAGTTTTAGCTTATCAGCCGATGAGGCAGCCATTTAATCCAAAGAAAAAGCTCAAATTTCGAATGTGACATGAGTCACATTAACTATCAACTTAGTTTGCAAGATTTTTTGTAATAGGACTTGTACTATATTTATATTTTGTTGCAGGAAAGGTTTAGGGCAAATAATTATAGAGAATCTTTGTCATAATGTTAATGGAAAGCGTATTAACGAATGTATGTTGACAAACTCAATGTGGGTTAATGGAATAGAGCAGTAGCATTTGCAAAGATCACGAACAAGAAATGAACAACATCCATTGTGTTCAATGTTTTCTCCCACCAAAACTTGTAAGGAGAAGGAGAACCCAGATTAGGATAGAACCTGATGGCGTCAGATTTCTCTTTTTATTTCTTGTTTCTTTGGCAGACGTTTAGGAATTAGGGATAAGGAAATATAAGAAGCAACAGTGTATGTAGCAGACATTGAGGCGCAGGTTTCTTTAGAAACGGCAATGAAATGAGCGGTAGGCTTTAAAGTTCAAACCGTTTCTTTAAGATGATTAGAGAAGGTTATAAGAATGTATAAATTTGTTCGGGGTGGAGTTTGTTCTTTCCAAAATTGGGTTCAAATACTGCATCATTTTGGACTATTTTTGGTCTCAAGTGCCAGTTAGAGTCCACCTTTTGAAAGCAACTGCTTACCAATTGTGTGTATAAAGTCATAGGAGTTGGGGGGGAGTGTGGACACCCACAACATTCATATTGTCTGTTAAATTATTTAGCAATTGTTTGAAACTTCCAAGAGTGGCACCCATATATGGAGGAAGCGCTGGTATTAGATTTCAAAGCAGATTAAAGCAAATACTACCCATATCCATATTTCTCTACCTCTGTTTCAACTCTTTTATTTCATTCTGTGCGACGCATGACTTGATCACTAGTTTAGTTTGAAACAATTGCCATTTTTTGTGTAAAGATTAGAATATAATATTTATATAAGTTATATATATATATATACACAGTCACACAACATAATAGCCATCTAGCCAGACAAATTTGGGATATCTCAATTCCTTCATACAGGGTTCCAATTTAAACAAAATGACATTTGACAGGAAGGTTTGCCAACTGTGGAACTGATAATATTGAAAATTGTGAAATAAACTGAAATGTTGTTACATTAACAAACATTATAATACCCATGATCTTCTTCTTCTTCTTTTATTAATCCTATACATAATAGTTAAATGTCTGAAAATGATAAACGTACTTAGATGTTTGAAGAATCGAAGAGGAGTTTACCGTTGGCTTTCAAATAAAGTTTAGTATAGGATGAGAATCTGGGGGCTATGGTGCCAGACCCACCTAATAGTGCTAGGCTAAAGCTTCCAAATAACTGGTAAAAAAGCAGAGAATAATTCAACAGGATATGTTGAGAAATGGTAAATTTGAAAGTTTGTTGCCTGCAATCATGCATCCATCTTGCCGCTAGCTCCAACGGAATCCAATAACCAGAGGGAGCAGGTGCCCATATATTTTGTTATCTTAGTTTTTTTTTTTCTTTTAGGTTGGATTACAACCAGAAAATTGCTCAAAAGCTGGGGGCTAAGCACAGAATCTCTTTTTCCCCCTTTATCCTCGTGAAAACATAAAATCTTCTCCCCCACGTAGATTCAACAAGCGAATGGACTTGACTTTTGAAGAATGCAGCTACGTCCATGTTTATCTTCTCTGAAATATCCGACTTTCATCATCTCAGCAAAATAAAAAGAGTAAAAGAAGACGATTGCTGTGATTTGAGCGATTCATTCACTTAAAAACCAAGTCTTTAATAGCATTCGATGTTATATTACGTATGTCTGGTGTGGACCCAAAAGAAGAAACAGATCTTTTGCCATTAGGATATGTACGTTGCCAACTATGTTCTTTAATAATTTGGCGATCGTTGTCTGTTGAATTGCGGAAGTTCTCTGCCTAAAAAAATGAAATCGATGATCAATCCCTTAAACTAATGAACGGTACTACAATTAAAAGCTTAACCTGTCTACTAAATACATAATTTAACAGCTAGCCATACATGCCTATCGTTCACAAATATTGGAGGGGAGAAGAAACCTTTGACAAACCTCTCCAAGATCGCCATTTACAAATCTTAATATTTCAGGATTCTTGCCTAATTATTGAATTAGTAGAAATTATTCAATTATATATTTCTTAAGGGTCTCTACTGAATCATCAACCTTTTCGTGGTTTGAAAGAATGGTTTGAAGAATGATCTTGAGAAACCATTCTTGAAGTATCAGGCTTTCTACGGGATATTGTGTTGTAAGAAGCAAATGATCTTCCTTGTCTGTGCTTCCTTCTGGGCTGTGACAACTGAGGGATGAAAACACCGGTCCCTTTACTTTCTCTTCGGCATGTTTGCTCGTACAGAATTGGAGGAAATCGCTCAGGCGGATGGATTGCTCGAGAGAAATCCTGCATATTTATTCACAAGTACCACACTCGCTAACCTTTCTTACTATATATATATAAGAAAACTCAACCGTGTAAAATCCCTACTTCCTAAACGTTTCAAGAGATGGAGGAGATGAAGAAGAACCTGGAAAGACACTGGAAAGTTTGCAACTTGGTCGTCGGTCTCCTCGTCGTCCATGATTAAAAGAGAGATCTGTTTGTTTAAATCTGCGAAGAACAAATCATCTTCAACTTCCACATGAGCCACTTCCATGATCGATCTCTCCTCAAACTAGATGTAGCAGATGAAGATCTTGTTTGTCTAGTACTGGGTACAAGGCCAAGGATGAAATCCTATATTACATGCTCTTACCTTTTTTAGTATCTAGCTTCTTTCTTTCTTTTCTCTTTTCTCCAACTGAATGAGATAAATAGGGTTTAAATAGGGGAAAGGGTGGCCTGGGATATTGATTTAGTTGAAGTATTTCATGGATGTAGAAGAAACAGCAGAAGTAACAAAGGAGTAGATTAGATAGATGTGCATGTGGGGTGGTGGGGTCGGGGATATAGTTGGACAATCTGGCTAAGCCCCACTTAACCCTCAAGAATCATGGAAGTGTGTTATGATATTATCCAGTTGGAAGAAAGGGATGAGGAACAGCCGGCAGGAACCCACGCCCAGATATCCGATCCAAGATAGCCTCAATCTCCACCACTCTTGCTTGTCATTCAGTGCCATCTCTCTCATCCTTTACCCAAATGACACAACCTACGTATATGGTTCATTATTCATAGTCCTCTACATCTTAATATAATAATTTCCTAATGGGATAATTGTCCAGAGGAAACTTTAGTACTAAGATATCCAATAAAATAACTGGCGGCAGAAATTGAGGAAGAAATGAAGAATGTTTTATATTAAAATGAAAGATACCAAAAAAAAAAAAAAAACAGAGATATTGAAAGGACTTGTGCAAGTAGGACCACCACTATTCAGTAATGAAACAAATGAAAAGTTTTTCTTTTTTAAAATGATATTGTATTGGTTACCTAGAAGTTTTAAGGTGGCTTGAAGCCTTGAATGACATTAATAAGAGGAAACTGACAACTATGTTGCCCACAATAAGGCCCACAATAAGTGAAGCTGCTATCCGCTTGTGCATGCCATATAACTTTAATTTACTTTTGTGGAGATTTTTACAGAAATTAAAAAAAAAAATGTTAACTTTAACAACTCCTAGCAGTAGTCAACAAGGAAAAATGTTGCAGACTGCAGTGAAAGACTTGTGGTGTGGGGCCGGTAGTCATAATTAAGAAGACAGCTTGTTGGTACAGCTCTACATGAACTTGAAGGGTCACGGACCATTAACGGAATCTATGGTTGTGAGAATTTTATTTTCCAACTCTCAGATTAAAAAAGAAAAGAAAAAATATAGAGTGAATCCACACATTCAGAACACTCACTCTCACATGTTACTGTTCACGTAAACAGTAACATGTGAGAGTGAGTGCTCTGAATGTGGCTTCACTCTAACACTCCTCAAAAGAAAAATGAAAAAAGAATCCAATAAACGAGAAAGATGACACTATTTTTCTTTCCATTTTTCATATTTCGTGCATTAGTGGATAGCAGCATTTTTCTTGATCAAGTAGTCTTCTGCAAACTTGATTTTGGTCAGCAGATATCGAATTATAGATAGATATGAGTGTCAGAGTGGTCCACATTACACACTGTTTGCTGGCTGGCTACAAGGCCAGGGACCCTCTCATTTTGCAGCATGATGGTGCATGGATGATGGATCTTCACGACCCCTCATTATAACATCGGTTATTCTTAATTAAATTATACCACGAAATATGATGTCTTTCATCATTTATTGGAATTCAATGGTAGATTGTACTTGTGACTTTGCTGGCTCTCTGTTCATCTTTGGATTCTTTCTTCCTTTTTTATGTTGGAAGGGGGATCCTAAGTTTAAGTTGGTTATTTGATGATAGAAATTTATGAGATAACTTGCATCTCTCGCTCAGAGGCCTTGTTGGCAGTACTTCAGTCTCTCATTTCCCTCTTTTGGAAATCTGTCTGGAGTCTTGTCCGCGAGACTTTTCTCCAATATAGTACCCCAAGTTGAGCCATTTTTTTTTTGTGACCTGGAATTCTTCTCTCCGTTTGTATGGACTTGGATTTGGCATGATTACCCCAATTACTCAAAGTTAGTCAGAAGTATTCGTGAGAGGAACTTTTAACATGTACACAAAGGTGAGACAAAATTTAAGAACTATGTAAACTAGCTGTCTCTCTTGGTAAGAAATTCACTGCTTCAAAATATTCTTTATAACAGTCATCTATGGAAAAATTTTACACAATCCAATCGAACTAACCCTAGGCCTCACCAATTAACCTTTCAATGCCCTAAATTTTCGAGTGAAATTTAGGCTCCACCAGCTGTATCCATGTCTGTAACCCCATCAACTCCCTTAAAAACAACACGCAATTTTCTCAGAGCAGAGGTTTTCTTGTCGTTCTTGATGGTTGTACCAGTCACATGGAGAGTAGTCTTTGTAGTTTTACCCATTAGGTCAAAAAGTGGTAGACTTAGGTTGGATCGAGTCATCTCTTCCAGTACCGCAGGTGCTTGCATATACAGATTGTTTCCTTGGTGTGTGACGCTAGCTTTTGATAATAGAAGCTTAGGGTGGTCTTCGAGTAGGCCGATGAACTGTTGCCACAAAAAGTGAATCAAGACAAGCATTAAGCAAGCTGAAATAGCAAATTTAATTCAGACTCTAAATGCTTTGAGCATGCTTATAAACACGAGTTCAGTTTTGAGAAATACCACAAAACTTTATTGTGCCGACTTTAGGAAACGAAAATTTTGAGCTGTACCATTTTTGGAGTGTACAGCAGCATACGTTTATTGTTAAATGCTAAAATGTACATAACATGCACATCCAGTGGCTGCTGAACTATGCTATGTCAGCATCCTCCATTATCGAATAGCAAGTAGAGTAAATCATATTGAAAGAATTGTGAGAGGAGACATAACACTAAACAGCCAGCCAAAGCATTAAAACATATGGAGTCTGGACATTAGATTTGGAGAAGTGGGAATGAAGTAGAAAAGGCATCAATAAATTTAAACACTGTAAATTAAAATCACCTTTTGCAGGGTGATTGACGTTTCTAGCTCAATAAGAACACCTGGACCACATACAAGGCAGTCCTTGTCCCTTACAAATTCAGTTACCTTAGTATGAAGACCTTCCGCCCCATTATACCTACAAAGATTTAGATCAGTTTGTAAAGTTTGTCAAATGATTGATTAGAGAAATTAAAACCACCACCCAATAAAAGAAGGGAAAAAAAAAGGGAAAGAAACACAGAAATTCGTGAAGTTTATTTTTCCACCTTTAAAATTGAATACCAAATTCGTTAACTCCATTGCTTCAATTGACTAAAACAAAACACAAGCTTCAGTTCTGACAACTGTGAAATTCAACTCTCTAAAGCATTTTACTAAAAAAAAATCTCTCTAAAGCTCAAGCATAAGCTTCCATGTATATTAAATTTTCTCTGAAATAATAAAGTAAAATGCTTGATGTACAAAGAGATCTTACAAATTGATGTAACTTGATCTGGTACGTTAGATTGTAATGAAAATATATGGAACTAATATCTGACATGAATTAGAAAAAAAAAATTAAAAGTTTGGAAAATGTAACTTAAACAAAATTATAAGTAATGAAGGGTTGTAACAATTCTGAAAGATGCAAAACAGACCATTTTGATTTTCTCAGAACAATCATCCACAAGGTAGGGATCAAACAGAAGTGACATACCAATTTTGGTAAATATATATGAAGTACCAAATAGTTTACAGATTGCCATGTAACAGGCATTCTACCAAGTGAAAAAAAAAAAAAATACCTCATGAGACAACTTTATGGACATCCATGCTATATGGAACTAATGTTGTGAAGATAAGAAACAAATGTGTTGCTGAAATGTTGAAATCAAAGAGTGGTTATACAAGAATGCAGGCTACTTAAGGATACATCGATGACTCTCAGAAGTCAGACAATGAAAGAGACCATAACCATTTTTGGACCAACAAAAAATCAGTCATTTTACTACCAGAACCATAAAGGCATATGTAACTGAGATTTTCCTAATTTTTTCTAGTTCCACACTTTTCTATGTGTGATGCTTTAAAAAACCTGTTATTGTCATCGTGTTTATGTACAAAACAAAACTAGTAACCAAGTAGATGAGAATGAAAAATAATTTTTGTCTCCAAACTATGCAAGACATAAAGCCATTTCTCCAAAAGGCCCCATCCTGATCAGATGATTATGAATGCACCAACAATTGTTCTTATAACACATACTTGTCTTTTTTACCTTTCAAATGGAGGTTTGGGGTACATAGCCCATCTAGCGATGCAGTGGGGAAAGTTAAAAGCTTCGAATTGGTGCTTGTCCCAAATCTAAAAGAATCCCTTTTCACCCTTCCAAATGTGTAGCCAAAAGGAGACTATAGCCTAATGTCGCAATGGGGTTACTCATGAATTTTATCACTATAGTTACAGTTATTTTAATACCTAAAATCAGGCTTGTTCTATCAAAATAAAGAATCTTCTTCATACAGCCCAGAACCAAAAGTCAATACAGTTGGTGAACAGCACAAAAATCCAACCCATTTTGATAATCAGATTTAAAATCAGGGTAGGTTACAAAATCTTTATAAAAAACCATTTTCATCATCTATTCTCTTGATTGCATGTGAGAGAAACAGCCACAAGTTTGAGACTATGGTGCATTTGGTTTCTGCAATGGACTCAAGTTTTCATTTCCCTTAAACATAAAGACATCTTGGACAGACCCAATGACCCCTGGTTCCATACTCAAATGGATTCAATGCATCAAGGACAATATTCTATGGAGTTCGTTGCTAAGCCAAAAATATAAAGGAAAAAATATGACTCACGTTAAATAGTTTGATAGAGTTTTGCTGCATCCTGATGCAAGCTTCAATGTTTCAAGTGTACAAGCAGCTGAAATAATTGCATTGGTGGAAGCAATAGCTGGAATAATATTCTTCACAACCCCCTGTAAGCATCAAGGTGAAGCAACATATATAAGCATCTGAACTTTGACCCTCACTTTTTTAATGAATTCTGGAAGCTGTATATAAAAGAGTTTCAAGTGAGAAATAATCAATTTTGACAAGCAATATGATAACATATAGTTACAGCAGCCACCAAAAGCTAAAGTATTCTTAAATGGATTTAGAAAATAATGGTAACCAAAGAACACCAATCCAACCACGGAAATGGGAAGAAAATAGAAAACAAATTACGCTTTTGAGTAATTTATACCCATATCCTGATAAATATACCTGAGTAAGAGAATATGTGACCCCTGGGATACCAAAAAGCTCAGCTCTCTTGACAGCCTATAAATACGGGTAGCATAAACCACATCACCAATAATGAAAATACATAGTAAGAAAAAAGTCACTAAAGAACAACATTTTATTAACCTCATTATACACCCACTTCATATGTTCCGGATCATCTGGATCAAAAGCCTTTCCACTATGAACCTACAAATATGATGCATATTTAGGTAATAGAGATCAATATTTTGTTTAACAAATATAGAGCAATCAGTTTAAAACTAACACTTTGGAAAAGGGAAAAGAGATAATAATGAGCGAATTATTACCTCATCCCACTTGATTAAGTGGGCATATTCAATACAATGAGCAGCAGTTCTAGGAGTTTCAGCAAGGGTGCATAAGGGAAATTTTACTTGAGGGGGGAAAAGCCAGATGGTGCACTCAAAGCAAGGTGTGACCCCTGGCAAAATAACCCTAGCATGGCCCTTGAAACCTTCAGTCCCACCATCTACCATAGGTTTAATCGTTTCTTCTCGAGCATTATCATCAGAATCATACTCTAAAATTCCCAAACCACAATGAGACACGGCAGATTAGTGCAAACAGAGTTAATACCAACTATTTACTTCAAGAGTGACACATAATTAACCCAGCCCATAACTTTTAGACGGCTGCCAGTCAGCATCAAGGTTCATGTAAGCCTTTTGGGATTTTCTTTTGTGTGTTAGTTTACAAGAAAACTCTAACTGCAGCAATTGAAATGCACAAAAGTGAGTTGATTAGATGTGTTGTGGATACATACCAAGAAAACTACAAGCTACAGCATTGATGTAGCTCCGAGCCTCAATTGAATCAAGACCAAGGGCAATAATACTGAAATCACTGTAAAAGTCAATCTCTTTGTCCTCGATTCGGCCATAATGTGGCTTGATATTTACACCACTGACTCTTTCCATGACACGCTTTGCAGCAACCTCAGCTTTTGGCTTACCAACATCTTCAAATCTTAAATGGAAAATCAATTATTCAACATAACATTTTCAAATTACAAATTGAAAAGGCAATGTGAGATATTTCACATAAAACAAAGGAAATTGTTGGATCATTATTACATGGCAGTCAGGGATGAATCAGGAAATTCAATTTGGGTTAAAATTATAAAAATATCTTTTGGGCGGCGAAATTAAATTTTAAAATCTCTCATATAAAAACCATAAAAAATATATATATGTTTTTTTTTTTAATTTTTTGAAATTGGGAGTGGGGGGTGGATGCCTACTTCCGCTGCTGATGACAGCATACAAAATACTCATAAGTCATAACATTTTGATGATGCCACAGAAAATACATTGCCAAGATTGCATATTTCTTGGGCTTATAATCATTTGCAATACCATTTAATCGGAATGAAGTACAAGCTATTTTAGCAACCTCAATTCTATATGTTTTCATACCAAATACTGGAAGGCTGTCAGGAGAGGGCATTGCACGATTAGTCATATCATCTAGTCAGGTGGCAGAGGTCATGGAGAATGTGGGCGGGAGCATAATTTGGAACATCGATTTCAACCGGGCAGCACGGGATTGGGAGTTGGGCATTTTCACAAATTTCTATGGCCTTATCTACTCAACAAGACCAAATCTACAACAAGACAATAGCTTATGGTGGATACCTGCAAAGAGAGGGATCTTTACAGTCCGTTCGCTCTATATGGTTCTCATGCAAGACTCAGCTTATCAGTTCCCTTGGAGAAATCTTTGGCGACACAAGGCACCCCTGAAAGCAGCTTTCTTTGTGTGAAGAGCGTCTCTAAGTAAGATCCTAACCACAGACAATCTGAGGAAACGGAAGGTCATCATTGCAGATTGATGTTGTATGTATTGGAAAGAGGGTGAGTCGGTGAATCATTTACGCCTATATTGTGAGACAGCCATGATTCTCTAGGAAGAGATTTTTGTCAAATTGAATCTTGTTTGGGCTATGCTGGAGACTATAGTTTCAACCATAGCGGGGTGGCCTTTGATTTGGGGCACACGACAAATCAAAGCAATTTGGAATTCCATATTTGTATTATGTGGTTCTTATGACAGGAGTGGAATGAGAGGACTTTTGAAGACAATGAGAGATCACTAGAAGAGATTAAAGTTTTATTTTATAGAACTCTCTGTACATGGTCTATTGCTATAGATCTTAATGGCATGGACTTTCATGACTTTTTGTCTCTAATGCTCCTACTTAAAAAGGGCATGAGTGTGTTTTTATAATTGGCATTTATGCCTTTCCATTTATTAATAATATCTTTTACTTAAAAAAAAAAATTGTTTTCAATATATTGTTTCAGTCATAAGAAAGATTAATGCCTATTCTTTGAGATCTGCACTCTCTAATCAAGCAATTCGACTGCAACATGTGAGAAATAATTGGAAAATACGAGGGTTTGCCCATTTTATGTGCTCCTCAAAGGTAATCAATGCATGCATAAATACATATCATCAACCGGATGACATATATGATTTGAAGGATGAATACATGATAACTCCAAAATGCAAAAGGACCCAGAATTGCAACAAACAAAATTTACATACAATACCCAAGTGTTTCATCATCTTCAAAATACTCGTGCCATGGGTGTCATTCATATTCTCGTCCATATGAGAGAGAATCAAAACTATTGGGCAATAATAAACTCCAATTCAAACAAGACCAGAGCAAATAATAATAATATAAAAGCAATAATAATAAGACAAAGTTAGAAAGGATAATAGAGTACCTGAAGAGGAATTGGCGATTGAGATTGGTGACCTCAATTCTGTCCATGTCTATGACCTCGAGATTTTGGAAACCCGAGAGAGCCAAGTCCTTAAGCAGCTCACAGCCTAACCCACCAGCTCCTACCACTAACACTTTAGCATATTTTGCAAGGTCGTCTCTTAACTGCAAAAACCCAGGAAAAAAAAAGGAAGAATTTATGACATTAGAAGAAATTGTAATCCAAATGTTTGCGACAATGACCGAGAGAGTAAGAGGTAGATTTTACTTCTTCGCCGGGATCGAAGTTAGCGCCGACGAGATTTCCGGGGCGAAGGAGCAGCTTGTCGAGGTCCCTCGATCGGCTTGGTTGCGCCTCGATGTCCGCCATCACTATATCTCTTCCTCTCTCTGGGGCCCTCTCTCACTCGACACTCAGGGACTTGGGATTCTGCTGGGGTATAAAGACAGGAAGCTGAGACTCCAAAGGTCCGAATATTACACAGAAGGAGGGCAGTGTTGTGTCGTACAGGGTAGCTTGGATTTTACGCTATGGTGCTCCAAGCAATTTACGCCTAGTTTTTTTTTTTTTTTTTTTTATTTTATTTTATTTAATTATTATAATTTTTTAAAACTTTTATATAAAATAAAATAATTTTTTAATTTTTTAATCACATAATAATATAATATTAAAAATTTATTATAATATTATCTTATTAAATATTAATTTATCTTATTTTATCTTATTTTATTTTATCTATAAAAATAAACAAGATCAAAGCTTGACTCACCCAACTTTAATGCCAATGCAATGCATGCCTATTACCCGATTTATACCAATACTTTTGTGTTCATACAAACATATTTCCAAATATGCGAATTTACCATTTACTAAGCTATTGTGTCACTAATTTCAATTGAGAAAGGGTACAGATTTTATCATTATTTGATAATACTTAATAATGGTTTAACTAGTCGTTATAAAAATAAAAAATCAATAATATCGAAAACAACAGAACGAGATAATAGTTTCTTGTATTAGTTATTTTAATTTTTATCGATTTTGAGCATATTGATTTATATTTTATAGGATAATGATTTGAAGATCCTTAGGAACTAAAGGCATGGGTACTATGTAAATGATTGCGCTAAATCCATGGAATCATACAAATGATTAACTCCTGTAGTTAGCATATCTTCACATCTCAAATAAATAAGTTCGAACTCATAAAGTTCTAACTGAGTAGTAATCACAAGATATCAATTCCACTCTCTCACTACAGTCCCTATGCACATGTTAGTGCTTTCAATCCCTCCTCACTGATATAGAAAATAAAGCGTTTCTGAACGGTCTTGACTATTGATGGAAGAATAGTAGCCCTCCTTTTACCTGTTGCCACATCAAAAAATACACAGTAATCTCAATAGACTTCACTTTACAGAATCTCATCTTTGCAAGAAATATTTCTGATTTCACACAAGCCATTCATCTCACTCACAAGAACGGCTCAATTTTTACCGTCTATCTCGGCGATTCATCCCCTCGCCCCCTCGCATGGAAAGATATATTTTTCCCTCACCCTCTTGCATAGCCTTCTCCCTTGTGAAATTACTCTCAATCATGTAGATTTTCTTCTATTTAAGCATGCAGATTCTGTACGGCCCCTTAGAGTTCTCTATTTAATTAATCTTCTCTTTCCCTTTGAATCCATTTGGAAAAATAAAAAAAGTAACAAGCTAGAGAGAAGAAGGAGAAGGAGAAGGAGAAGGAAAATGTTTGAATCATGAGTGGCAGTGTGAACCATGTTTGTAGCTTGAGCAAGAACTGAAGCACCTACCGTTCTTGAGAATGGAGCAACATTTGTTGATGGATCATTATTTTTTCCCAAGTTAATCGTATTTTTACCAATTGATTAATGATTGGAGTCTTGTTGCTTCTAAGTAGAATCCCATGAGGTGGGTGACAGGATTTGGTGTGGCAGTGCCGTTGTGTGGTTGTTATGGTAGAGCACAAAAAGCGAGGGGAGATTTGGGCGTGGCCATGCAAGAGGGGGTCCAATATTGTGTTTGGTCTAGACGTGGCCAAACGAGAGAGGGAACGTTGCTCTGGGTTTTTGGTCAGATAATGATTGTGGGTTATCGTGCGAAGGGGCAAAGAGGGGGTATAAAAGAGCAATATTGTTTCTGCCAATAGTTGATAATCGCATGTAAAGCATATACATGATAGTTGTAGTGGAAAATCTAGTTGTCACTTAATTAATGGTGACTTGTTAATTGGAAAATATTAGACCGACCAATGGTAAGAATTTCTCATACATAAAATATCCATGTTTATCCAAGGAACTCACTCCTTAATGGAGTAAACTTAGCTCTACTTTCTGCACCACGAACATGGACTCCTTAATCTAGCAAACTGCAGCTTTATCTTGAGAGGACCTCAATCTTACTCTTTCAATTGACTCTACAAAAAAAATCCACTGAGTTGGCTTTAGTAGGAAGAATAGTTGCTACACAGCCCTTAAACAAAATCTCCTTACATGCTTGTTTCAAGGCTACTTGAAATTTCATCAAAAAATCCCACATTGAAGATTTGGATGTAAAACTTTTTCTTTCCACATTCCAGACAGTTCGTGACAAGCAAAGAATTTTAAATTAAACCCCATGGAATTTCAAGGGACATTTGCTCATTCTGAAGCTATGGCTAATTAGTTTGGCTTAGCATGAGATAAGTCTTAATTCCTCAGTTTTCCATGTTCAAATTCATGGTCGACATGATAGCAAGCACATGGAAAAATAATCGACATGGTAGTGCGCTTATCAAACAATGGCAATTATTGTTTCCTAATGCCACAATTCAGCATGTCACACCCGTGGCATCGGATCACCACCCACTCTTGCTGAATACTACAAAAGTTGTAAAGTAAGCAACATCATTTAAATTTGAATTCTTGATCAAAGAACCACTAAGTTATATAATTATCTGAGAAGCTTGGCGCAACCATTTCAATGGAAATCCAAACTTCATACTCTACAGCAGAATCAAAGCCACAAAAGAAGCTCTAGAACTCCGCAATAAAGTTCTTTTCGAAAAAATTCACATCGGGCAAATATAAAATGAGATAAACCAAATCCAATGTATTCAACCAAGTCCAGGGAGTCTTCAGAAAGAAAAACAACTATAGATAAAACTCCAAGAACAATTGAAGCATGAAGAAACATTGGATCCAAACACGAATTTCTATTATCTCTAACAATTCGCAGGAGAAGTAATGAAATTGGCTCCATCAAACTAAGTCTAGTTAATTAGACAATGGATCAAGATATTATTGAATCGTCATTTATAAACTACTTTGGGTTAGGGATGAGCCCTGCCCTACCGGGGACGGGGTCTCCCTACTTCCTCCCCCTGCCCCCCCTTGGACCGGGGGGAGCGGGGATATTATAATCCCGCACCCCGTTCCCGCCTACACGAGGGCGGGGTACCCCATCCCTGTCTACACAGGGGGGGTATCTCGTTCCTTCTTACATGAGGGCGAGGTACCCCATCCAGCAGCGGGGTAGGGGGGTGGGGGTCCATCCGCCCGCCCCACGCCACTGCCCATGTAGGGCCTTGGCCCAATTCATACTTTTGGAATCTTTTCGACCCAGATTAAATTTTCAAGTTATTTTTATCTAAAAAATCATCAAACCTGATTTAATTACACATTAAAATATATCAATCTATTAAATATTAAATAATAATCATTACTAAAATTTAAAGTCATTTGAAAAAAATATCACTAAAAATCTAAAAGTTTAAAACAGTAAAAGTTAAAACATAAAAGTAAAGACTACTAGACTAGTTATTAAGCTATTATAATTAACAAATTTACAATAATACAAATTAATCATACAAATTACAAAATTAAAAATTGTGCTATTAACTATTAACATTACAAATTTACAATTTACAATTTACAAAATCATAAGAAATAAAAATCATAATATTGGACATTGGTGATTGGAGTTTATCACTTTGAAAAGTTGTAATGCAAATTTAGTGGGGACCATAGGGTTGTTGAGCCTTGGCAATACTGATTGTTGTAACTGTGAGAATGAAAATGATAAAACCTTAAACTTAACCTACAATAATAATTTAAAAAAATAATTAAAGTTACAAATATAAAGCTATAAGTTATAAATATGAAATAAAAAATTATTAAAAATACTAAGTTATTAACCAAAATTAAATTGGATCATTACTCATTAGGTTGGAAGATAGACTTGGCAATTGACATACAAAATGATATTGTCATATACAATAAGAAATAAGAATATAAAGGCTAGAAAATATCAAAACTTATAAACAAAATTTACAAAATAATTAGATGCTAACATTACATATATTATAAAATTATAATAACAATTAAGAGAGAAATTGTGTAAATTGCAAACCACGATGATGAACTGGTAGGTAACGTAGGTCATACTGTAGAGGAGGTAGCTATTGACGCTGTCTCGAGTGTTGGTGTCGCGATCGCTATAAGTTACAACAATTAAATGTAAAATTAACAGCAATTAATTTTAATTAAATAAATATAAAATAATGTAAATTGATTTCAAGTGACAATTTACTAGATCCAGACTGATCAGTTGCCTCATCCTCGACCTCAACCGAATCATAATCAATAACTTTCGAAATATGAATTTCAGCATCAGTGATCCAATTTTGTGTGCAAATCAAGGACTCAATGGTGATAGGATCTAATGAGTTCCAGAAAGGATCCAATACGTGCCCTCCAGTGTTAAAAGTCGACTTTAAGGCTACTGTACTGATCAGGATAATCAAGATACTGCGAGTAACCTTTGAAAGTATAAGGTATTTGTTGCCCAGATGACTAACACAAGAGGGGGGGTGAATTGAGTTGTATTTAAAAAAATAACAATTATAAATCAAATATATAATATAAAATATAAATAAAATATGAAACAATAATAAATATAAAGAGTAAGGGTAAGAGAGAAGCAAACTCAGTATGTTAACGAGGTTCGGCCCCACTGCCTACGTCCTCGCCTCAAGCTACCTCTTGAGGATCCCCAAATCCACTATTCAATCTCCTTTAGGTGGAAATAGAAACCTATTACACCTTTGAGCAGCACCGCTCCAAAGAATCCGTGTAGAACACCCTCTACACTTCCAATCACCTCACACTTGGTGATTTAACTATTCCACGTATAGAACACCTTCTACACTTCCAATCACCTTACACTTGGTGATTTAACTATTCCCCGTGTAGAACACCTTCTACACACACAAGGGTTATACACACCCTTTTACTGATACAAGAATTGATAGTAGGTAGACTATCAAAGTACACTCCTCAATGAGTGAGATAGAAACAATACAGCACAACCTATATCTCTCTCAACAAGAACAAGAATTAAGACTCAAAACTTTAGAAAAGAGAGAATGAGAGTTTTGAAAAAATGATGCAAAACTTAGCAATAGATGTGTAAGCTCTTGTTGTGAATTTTGCAAAACTCAAGTGAGCTATTTATAGGCAAATGATTTTTCAATTTCAAATTTGAAAAGATTCCCATATCAAAAACATCATCATTTACTTTTCAAAAATTTCAAATCTAATATTTTTACTTTTTGCATGTGACAAAATGAGCACACTTTACTTTTCAAAAATTTCAAACATAATCTTTTACTTTTTGCATATAACAAAAGGAGCACACTTTACTTTTCAAAATTTTCAAATAAAGACATCTACCTTTTGCATAAGTCAAAAAAAGCATCCACCACTTTTGAAAATATTCAAATAAAACATGCACATGTGAAAGATGACAATCAATCATCTTAATATTTTCAAAATTCAAACATTTAATCATGTCATGCACATGTGAAAGATGACAATCAATCATCTTTCAAAATTTTCAAAATTCAAACCTTTAATCATGTCATGCACATGTGAAAGATGACAATCAATCATCTTTCAAAATTTTCAAATTTAATTTTCAAAATATCATGCACATGTGGAAAATATATTTTAATGCTTTATGATAAAATATTAATTTTGAGCCTTAATCCTAATTTTGAATTTTTAAGAGATTTACAACATTACTCTATGATTTTAATGTGAACTTGTTCCCTTCTTGCTCATGCTTGCTTCCTTGATGTGCTTGATTATATTGTGTGGACAACTTGAGCTTGAGACTCCTTTATTCTTTGGATTCATTTGTTATCATCAAAATCCATTTGTAGATTTACATGAAACTTGAAACCTTGGATTCAACAATCTCCCCCTTTTTGATGATGACAAATGCTTGATAGAAGCTGAATCCTGTATTAATACTTAAGCTCCCCCTGAGAATGTGCGTTAGTTTTTCAAGCAAAAATATAAATATAATTCCAAGCATATATAGCAAGTTTAGCAATTTAAATAATGTTAATGTTCTAGTCTAAAACTTCTCCCCCTTTTGGCATCATTAAAAATGAATCATAATTAGATCAATAAGATATATTCCTACAATAACCAATAGATAAATAAAACGCTGCGTTAATAGAGACTGTAGAGAATTCGGTGCGTAGCCACACGTGTTCGACAAAACTTGCAAAGGCTGGAGGCCTAGTTCCGGTAATTCGGTGCGGAAGGAGATTTTGTAAAGAGCTGAATAATTGAAACCACCCGTGCCCGACAAAACCTGCAAAGGCTGGAGGCGTAGCTCTGGCAATTCGGTGCAAAGATTTGATCCGCTTGATGTTGCTGAAAAATGAGATATTATCATGATTTGTAAATTTGTTTTGTTCTTATTTCCGTTTCTATAAGAGCAATCCTTAGCTTTATCTATTTCGCATCAAACTTTCTTCTCATCTTTGCAATTTGCTTGCATTCTCATTCTACAATTTTTTAATGGCTCGTAGAATTCCCTTCAGTACTTCTCTTGATCAAGATTTGAGGTATCTTTCACCTCAGTCTCAATCTATTTCTGCATCTGTCGTGGGTGCCATGAAGTAACAAGAGACTGATTTAGCTAATAAATCAGATCATGACGCCATTTACGAGCTTGTGGGTCTCGGAACTCGATACTCATCATCTATCGTTGCGTTTTCTGCTCGGTTGCAGTCCAAAACTCGCGAAATTGAGAAGCTTAACGAGACTGTATCTGTACTTCAACGACTTGTTTATGAGTCAAACAAAAAAATAGTAGAATTAAAGCAACAGAATAAGGATTTGAAATCCTTGCTTACCTCTTCATTTCGATTGCCTAATCCTTTAGATAAGGATGGCATGATGATTTATGAGGAGCAAATGCATTTGAATGATGAGTCTAAACGTCTCAATTTTCTGTAGGTCATTTAAGATAATGAAATAAAAGTATCTAGCAGATATCCATGGCATGCATCATTCCTATTTCTCTTCTAATCATGCATAGTCTATCTTCTGGTAGGGGTTTTGTGAAAATGTCTGTCAATTGATTATGTGTACTAGTGAATTCTAATACAATATCGCCCTTTTGCACATGATCTCTAAGAAAATGATATCTAATTTCAATATGTTTGGTCCGAGAATGTTGTATTGGACTCTTTGAAAGATTTATAGCACTTGTATTATCACATTTGATTGGAATGTGATTGTACATAAGTTTAAAATCCTCAAGTTGTTGCTTCATGTAAAGAACTTGAGTACAACAACTACCCGCAGCAATATATTCTGCCTCAGCAGTAGATAGTGCAACCGAATTTTGTTTTTTACTAAACCAGGAAACTAGTGCACGACCTAAGAAGTGACATGCTCCACTAGTGCTTTTTCGATCTATTTTACAGCCAGCATAATCTGCATCTGTGTAGCTGATTAGATCGAAATATGTGTGCTTAGGGTACCATAACCCTAAGTTAATTGTACCACTAAGATATCTAAGAATGCGCTTAACTACAGTTAAATGTGATTCTTTTGGAGATGATTGAAAGCGTGCACATAAGCACACACTAAACATAATATCTGGTCTACTGGCTGTCAAATATAATAAGCTACCGATCATACCTCGATATACCTTCGAGTCAACTGGTTTACCGGATTCATCTTTATCAAGTTTAGTGGATGGACTCATTGGTGTTCCAGTTTCCTTAGCACCTTCCATCCCAAATTTCTTCAGCAATTCCTTAATATATTTCGATTGATTGATGAATGTCCCACTTTTTGCTTGCTTAATTTGCAATCCGAGAAAGAATGTAAACTCTCCCATCATGCTCATTTCAAATTCTTCCTGCATAGTCTTAGCAAAAACTTGACACATATTTTCATTAGTAGCACCGAATATTATATCATCAACATAAATCTGAATCAAAAGAATATCATCATTTTCGTATTTAATGAAAAGAGTTGTATCAATTTTTCCTCTTGAAAAGCCTTTTTTAATCAAGAAACCACTAAGTCTCTCATACCACGCTCTAGGAGCTTGTTTGAGTCCATATAGTGCTTTTGTGAGTTTGAAAACATGATTTGGAGAAATATGATTTTCAAAACTTGGAGGTTGCTCAACATATACCTCTTCATTTATAAAACCGTTTAAGAAAGCACTTTTAACATCCATTTGAAAAAGTTTGAAATCTTTATAACAAGCATATGCAAGTAGCATTCGAATAGCTTCTAATCTTGCAACTGGTGCATATGTCTCATCATAATCAATTCCTTCTTCTTGATTGAAACCTTGGGCTACAAGTCGAGCCTTATTTCTAGTAATGACTCCGGACTCATCTTTATTGTTTCTAAAAACCCATTTTGTTCCAATAATAGTATGATTTTTTGGTCTAGGAACTAGTGTCCAAACATCATTTCTTTCAAATTGATTAAGCTCTTCTTGCATAGCTAGAATCCAAAATTCATCAAGAAGTGCTTCATCAATATTTTTAGGTTCAATCTGAGATAGAAAAGCAGTATGATTGCAAATATTTCTAAGAGATGATCGAGTGCTTACACCTCGTGAAGGTTCCCCCAGAATTTGTTCCACTGGATGATCTTTCACAAATTTCCACTGTTTGGTTGCATCTTGTATTAAATTTTGATGATCTTTCCTGATATCTCCATGTTGGACTTCCTCTATTGTGTTCTCTTTATTGAGATTGAGACTTTCCGTATTATTTATACCTCCTGTTTCTTCATCAATAGATTTCTTGGATAGTAGAGCATTAGATTCATCAAATACTACATGCATAGATTCTTGTACAGTCAAAGTCTTTTTATTGAATACTCTATAAGCTTTACTATTAGTAGAATACCCGAGAAAGATACCTTCATCAGATTTTGCATCAAACTTGCCTAAATTATCTCTATCATTTAAAATAAAATATTTGCATCCAAATACATGAAAGTAACAAATGTTGGGCTTTTTCTCATTCCAAAGCTCATAGGGGGTTTTATCTAATTTAGACCTTAGCATAACTCTATTTATAACATAACATGCAGTACTTACCGCTTCAGCCCAAAAATAACTAGGCAAGTTGTTCTCATTGAGCATTGTTCTTGCCATCTCTTGAAGAGATCTATTTTTCCTTTCTACTACCCCATTTTGTTGAGGAGTTCGAGGAGCAGAAAAATTATGCACAAAACCATTTTCATCACAAAATGTTTCAATATTTTTATTAACAAACTCTTTTCCCCTATCACTTCGGATACTTGAAATAGTATAACCCTTTTCATTTTGAATTCTCTTGCATAACTTGGTAAAAGCATTATGTGCCTCATCTTTATGAGTAAGAAAGATGACCCAAGTATATCTAGAGAAGTCATCAACAACAACAAATGCATAATATTTTCCTCCTAAACTTGCAACTCTATTTGGTCCAAAAAGATCCATGTGTATCATTTGTAGTGGTCTAGTAGTGGAAATATGTTTCTTGATTTTAAAAGAAGTTTTTGTTTGTTTACCAAATTGGCATGCATCACAAATTTTGTCTTTAAGAAAATTTACCTTTGGTAAACCTCTCACAAGATCATTTTTTTGAAAATTTGGAAATAAGTTCCATATTGGCATGACCTAGTCTTCTATGCCATAACCAATTAGTTTCATTTTGAGCTGAAAAACAAATCGCATCTTGTGAGGTAATTTCTTCAAAATCAATTGTATAAACATTGTTACTTCTAAAAGCAATAAAACAAATATTATAATCATAATCATTCGATATAATGCACTTATCCATTTTGAAAGTAACTGTAAATCCTTTATCACATAATTGACTTATGCTTAAAAGATTATGTTTTAAACCTTCAACAAGTAGAACATCTTCAATTATAAGAGAAAACTCATTACCAATTTTACCTATTCCCACAATCTTCCCTTTCGAGTTGTCTCCAAATGTCACGTGTCCTTCTTCTTTAGATTTAAGATCAAAGAACTTAGTCTTGTCTCCCGTCATGTGTCTTGAACATCCACTATCTAAAAACCATTTATTTTTGTTCGTGGAAGACGTCATGCACACCTATAAAAACAATTAAAATGATTTTTCTTGGTACCCAAGTTCTTTGGGTCCTTTATTTATTAGTATTAGAAGAAATAAGATTTTTAGGTACCCATATGGTCCTAATAGTCATTGTATGTTTTCTTCTAATAGGACAAGCAAAATAATTATGACAATTTCTATTACAAAAATTGCAAATAGCATGTAACATATATGAAGAACTTGAGTGATTATAATAGTATCCTTTTTTAACAAAATTATTTTTATGAAAAGAATTTTGAATATTGGATTTTGATTTAGAAGGATTATCAAAGAAGTTTTTATAAGGTTTGTATTTTTGTTTTGGCATATATCCCAAGCCTGCCTTATCAAAAACACATCTTTGGCTACCAAGAAGTTTTTCAAAATTTCTTTTTCCATTCGTAAATTTTTCAATAATATTTTCTAAATCAGTTTTCTTTTTCTTCAACTCAAAATTTTCATCTTTCAAAACAATACTTTCTTTTCTTAAAATATCAATTTCGTTTGTTAAAAAAGATTTTTTCTTTTTCAAAACAGTATACTTGATACCCAAATTTTCAAATTCCTCATATACCTCTTCTAAAACATTTTGCAATTCTTCATATGAAGGATCTTCAATATTATCAAGATTTGTTACCTCAATGTCATCTTTAGCCATAAGACAAAGATTTGCTGATTCTCCATTGCTTGCTTCACTATCTGAGCTACTTGAATCATCATCCCATATAACTTTCATTGCTTTTTTGCCTTTGTTTCGATCTTTCTTTAACAGAGGACAATCTGACTTGATATGACCAGGTTTATTGCATTTATAACAAATTAAAGTATCATTTTTACCTGAATCTTTCTTGGAAAACTTTTTGAAAGAATTCCTTGGAGGAGTTTTATTTTTCTTTAAGAACCTCTGAATTCTTCTTGTTATCATCGCAACTTCTTCATCTTTGTCGTCATTTTCCTCATCTTCATCACTTTCACTTTTATGTGGAACAGCTTTAAGTGCCAAGCTCTTCTTTGACTTTCCTTCTTCTTCTCCTCTTTTCAATGTGTACTCATGGGTGATAAGTGACCCAATGAGTTCATTCACTTCGATCTTCTTGAGGTCTCTAGTTTCAAGAATCGCTGTCACTTTTGATTCCCAACGTTTTGGTAGAGAGTTGAGAATTTTTCTTACTATCTCCACTTTGGAATAAACTTTGCCAAGATCTGTCAAGCTGTTTATGATGTTAGTAAAACGAGTGTACATACTAGAAATAGATTCATCATCATTCATCTTAAACATTTCATATTCATGAGTAAGAATATAAATTTTTGATTCCTTGACTTGAGAAGTTCCTTCATAAGTAACTTCCAAGTTATCCCAAATTTCCTTTGCTGTAGCACAAGTCATTACTCTATTAAATTCATTACCATTGAGAGCATTATATAATAAATTCATAGCAGTTAAATTCAAAGTATAAAGTCTATCGTCTTCACGATTAAACTCTTCTTCTTCCTTTTTGACCTTTACTTCATCAACTACTTTTGTTGGAATATAAGGTCCATTTACAATACATTTCCAGATTTCTCGACCTTGAGCCTGAAGGAATATTCTCATTCTAACTTTCCAGAATGAGTAATTGTCTCCACAAAAGAGTGGAGGCCGACTGCTAGATTGACCTTCACCAAATGAAGCTGCAATGTTAGCCATAAGATCTTAACTCAAAAGATAGTTAATCTTATAATAGAGCTCTAGCTCTGATACCACTTGTTGCCCAGATGACTAACACAAGAGGGGGGGTGAATTGAGTTGTAATTAAAAAAATAACAATTATAAATCAAATATATAATATAAAATATAAATAAAATATGAAACAATAATAAATATAAAGAGTAAGGGTAAGAGAGAAGCAAACTCAGTATGTTAACGAGGTTCGGCCCCACTGCCTACGTCCTCGCCTCAAGCTACCTCTTGAGGATCCCCAAATCCACTATTCAATCTCCTTTAGGTGGAGATAGAAACCTATTACACCTTTGAGCAGCACCGCTCCAAAGAATCCGTGTAGAACACCCTCTACACTTCCAATCACCTCACACTTGGTGATTTAACTATTCCACGTGTAGAACACCTTCTACACTTCCAATCACTTTACACTTGGTGATTTAACTATTCCACGTGTAGAACACCTTCTACACACACAAGGGTTATACACACCCTTTTACTGATACAAGAATTGATAGTAGGTAGACTATCAAAGTACACTCCTCAATGAGTGAGATAAAAACAATACAGCGCAACCTATATCTCTCTCAACAAGAACAAGAATTAAGGCTCAAAACTTTAGAAAAGAGAGAATGAGAGTTTTGAAGAAATGATGCAAAACTTAGCAATAGATGTGTAAGCTCTTGTTGTGAATTTTGCAAAACTCAAGTGAGCTATTTATAGGCAAATGATTTTTCAATTTCAAATTTGAAAAGATTCTCATATCAAAAACATCATCATTTACTTTTCAAAAATTTCAAATCTAATATTTTTACTTTTTGCATGTGACAAAAGGAGCACACTTTACTTTTCAAAAATTTCAAACATAATCTTTTACTTTTTGCATATAACAAAAGGAGCACACTTTACTTTTCAAAATTTTCAAATAAAGACATCTACTTTTTGCATAAGTCAAGAAAAGCATCCACCACTTTTGAAAATATTCAAATAAAACATGCACATGTGAAAGATGACAATCAATCATCTTAATATTTTCAAAATTCAAACATTTAATCATGTCATGCACATGTGAAAGATGACAATCAATCATCTTAATATTTTCAAAATTCAAACCTTTAATCATGTCATGCACATGTGAAAGATGACAATCAATCATCTTTCAAAATTTTCAAAGTTCAAACCTTTAATCATGTCATGCACATGTGAAATATGACAATCAATCATCTTTCAAAATTTTCAAATTTAATTTTCAAAATATCATGTACATGTGGAAAATGTATTTTAATGCTTTATGATAAAATATCAATTTTGAGCCTTAATCCTAATTTTGAATTTTTAAGAGATTTACAACATTACTCTATGATTTTAATGTGAACTTGTTCCCTTCTTGCTCATGCTTGCTTCCTTGATGTGCTTGATTATATTGTGTGGACAACTTGAGCTTGAGACTCCTTTATTCTTTGGATTCATTTGTTATCATCAAAATCCATTTGTAGATTTACATTAAACTTGAAACCTTGGGTTCAACAGTATTTGAAAACATTCATCTTCCACCAAGTTAATGTATCAAAATCTTGGTACAAATGGATGAAGATCCAATGCCAAATATCTGCCTACCTCTAACTGGGCATTTGTGGTGGAACCCATAAAGGCTAAAGGGGTCGACTCCATCTTGTCACTTTAGTCCATTTTATGTTTTTTCCCACACTCGACATCTGCAGCTAGTGGAGGGGTACCTGTGGCTATAGATGCTGATATACTACCACCTCCTATGATGGTGAACTCATCAAATAATCTAACAAGTATTTCTTGAACCCGAGATGCAACAGCCGACGTACAATCCTTGTCAATGGCATCAGTCAACCCAAATACCATGCCTTTCATCTTAAACCATGGGTCGAGGACACATGCAATATATAACAAGATATTAGCTTTATCCAATTCTGTCCCCCAATACTTAATTTCTACATCATGGTCCTAGCATCTCTCGCAATGTGGTGTTACTATCCATTGTAATATCATCCAATTTTCTTTTCATCTTGACAATTTATTGATAAATTTTATGTGCTATGGGATATAAAGAACCAAATACAACCTTGGTAACATCATAAAAAACTCTCAGAAACTCTACAAAAATGGATACAAGCTCCCAATCATCAGACAGTGGGTGCCCCAACTTTTCATCAAAAAACTTGACATATTGTATGTCTTCATTACCCAATGTTTCAAATGCCAACTTATACTCTTGAGTCGCCTCCAACATCAAAAAGGTTGAGTTCTACCTTGTAGACAAATCAGTGCAAATACCTTTTTTACATGTTATGCCCACAGTAGTTGCAGCAACTTTGAACCTAGCCAATCTAACAGGAGAATATCTAACCCTTCTCACAACAGTCCTAACCTGAGCAATCGAGTCACCAAACTTACTTAAGCCATTATCCACAATCAAATTAAGAATATGTGTTACACATCGCACATGCAAATAATCCCTACCAAAAATCGTTCTACTCACATTATTCATGAGAGTCGTAAGATGTCTCATTGCAACATCATTAGCCCCGACATTGTCAACCGTGCAAGTCAAAAACCATGTCAACCCTTACTCTTTTACAGTAGCCGTTAAGGTCTTCCCTATTGTTTTACCTTTATGATTAATGATTTGACAAAATTTGATTATCTTCTTATGCAATATCCAATCCTCATCAACCCAATGCATAGTTATACATATAAAATTAATATTATTACAATAAGTCCAACAATTAGTGGTGAGACAAACAATCTCCTCCACCAATAAACCCCTTGACTTCTATTTTTCTAAGCGGTAAAGTTTTCTAACATCTCTTCCTACCGTGAGGCGAGAAGGAATGTTGAATTTTGGTTCTAAGTACTTAGAATAGGCTTGGAACAATTTCTCATCTACCACTTGGAAAGGCAGTTCATCTATAACAACCATGCGAGTTAAGTGTGTCCTAACCTCGTCAGGATCGTACTTTGTATACCCCTTCAATGCCAATGCACCATTACTCCTCTCACTCATTTTTTTCAAGCCAATTTCAAGCCTAGATTGACTCTTCTCTACCCAAAATTTCAAACTTGGGGAATTCCTATATTGCTCCTCCAAATACAACTTTATTTGGGAAGTGTTATATCTCTTGTAATAGTTGCACTTGGTTTTTGAGTCATTCAGGTCAACACCCTATATTTTGGTGACATGAGCCCAAATTATGGATGAGACTTTTTTGCCCGGCTGCTTGAGGGCGAGACAAGTGGTAGTGGTAGGGGTAGAGGTAGGGGTCTCGACCGGAGGGTTCTCAACCAGAGTGGGATTAGAGTTAGAGGTAGTTGTAGTGGTCAGGGTAGGGTTAGGGTTAGGGCCAAAGGTACCCAAGGCCCCCTTCGGAGAGCTCGCACTAGAATTTTTTGGAATTTCTATTTACAACAAATATGAAATTATTATAAAATGCAAACAAATGGTCATATAAAATTTGAAATCAAGATAAGCACGAGATGATGAGATTCACTTTTTTTTACTTTTTTTTATTTAAAAAAAAATGAAACTCATCTCAATTTCTCAACCTACTAATTCATAAGTTTCAACTTAAAAAGTTAAACTAACCTTAACTTAAAAAACTTAAATTTATTTCAATTACTCATAAATTATTATTATTCACAACTCAATTCAAATTTCAACTCATCTCAACATTGAACGTTCAAACATAGCCTTAAGTCAACACTTTTTGTCCTCTCAAACACAATAACAAGTCAAAAAGACAGTTCATACAAGGTATGAAGATAACAATTAACAAGACTATAAGTTTATAACATTTCTAAAAATAATAAAAAATACAAGTAATATTTATATAATATATAATATACCATTATCATTACTAATTATAACTTTAGCATGCAACTAATGTGTGAAAGACTCCATAAAAATTAAAATGAATTAAAGCAGATTCAAAACAAGGTAATAATAGGATCAAGTATACAACAGCACTACTTACTGTTTAGTATTATTTAGGCCATTAAGATATGTAGTAAATGTGGTATAATGTATATATATGTATGTATGTATCACTGTAGATTGTATAAAAAAAATTATCAATGCAGACAACACAATATTAATTAAGAGAAATACTACTCTTATATATGAGGGATTTTGATGGAGATCTTGCTAGTAATAGTATTTTTTATTTTTTTACTTAATCATGAAGTAATTATTTTTTAATCATATTGTAATTTAAAAAGAAATATTTAAAAGTGTTAAATAAATGCATGAAAAAAACTATACGGAAATGCACTAAACAATAAAGGAATCTCCGTTAGTATCTCATATGTGAATGTTATGGACCGAATGTAGACCTACTCAACAATAGACCAATTTAATCACAAGAAAATAATAATTGAAAATAATAAATACAATCAACAGATTCAACACAATCAGACAATTCATTATCCATCATAGTTCAAACTTCACACACATGCACAATTAACTCCATAGCACATGGTTCGCAAATTGTAAACCCATCCTCGATCAGCCATCTCCATTCTCCATTTCCATATATTTTCAAGAATCAAAATGAAAAAATTGTGAGATTAGGTGAAATGGAATTGCCTTCAGGCCTTTGGCAAGAGGAAGAAATATCAAACAGGATTCTTGGCAGCAACAGTGACGAAGTCCTGGTGACAGTGGCCTACGGCTGCGACGACGATGAGAGACAGTGGCAATGTAGTTTTGGGGGCTAGGGTTCTTTAATTTCAGAGATAGAGAGTGTGAGAGAGACGAGAGAATGAGAGTCTAGAGAACTCGATTCCGGGTCCGGGGGCGAGGGTGGGGGGCTTTAATTCGACTTAATTTGTTTATATAAAACGACGCCATTTTATATAAAACGTCGTTTTACGTAACTTAATGTTTTTTTTTTTTAAATCTCAGATGACAAAACGATGTCGTTTTGAGCACCTAGATTTTTTTTAATATATAATATATTTAATATATATTAAAATGCGAGGGCGAGGCAAGGTAAATACAGGATGGGGGCAACCCTATACCGCCCTCGCCTTGCCGTCTACCCAAAATTCTGGCGAGAGGAACCCTATCCCCCACCGTCAGACAAATTAACTCGGCCCCACCGTGTGGGGCGAGGTGGAATGCGAGCAAGGCAGCGGGTGTGGATACTCATTGCCCTACCCTAGTTTGGATCCATTTATACTTCAATAGACCTAGTCATTCAGAAGATCTAGAAAATCTGTTTGAAAAGTAAATATCAGATCAGGAAAATGATTTCCTAACTGCAATGCCTATTGAAGAAGAAACCTATGAGACACTAAAACAAATCCTATACCATAAAACTTTAGGCCCGATTGATATGATGGCTCTCTTATACAAGCACTATTGGAATATGGAAAATGTTAGTTTGTCCAACAATTTTGACACATCATGTATTTTAGTTTGTTTTACTTAATAGTTAATAAAATTATTATTAGTGTATTGATATTTTTTTTATTTCTTAAGATTTTTTTTAAATGATAAAAATTTGAGAATAAAAAATAGAAAAACATATATAGAAGAATTTGGCTGTAGCGGTAAGATGATGGGCATTGTAGAACCGCCCTTGGATTATTATAAAAAAAGAGGTTATAGTCGCAATCCAAATTTTTTTTCAAAAATGGGAAGCTATTGAAGCAAATGAACCACACAAATATTTATCTTATCCCAAAAATGGCAAACCCAAGCTTATCCCAAGACTTCCAACCAATCAACTTGACCAATTTCTTATACAAAATTCTCACAAAAATCCTAACAAATCGGTTAAAGAAAACACTCACAAACATCATCTCCCCATTGGAAACAACTTTTGTCACGAGCCGTAACATCAAAGAAAATTATATTTTAACCCACGAGTTATTTCACCATATCAAGAAATCAGAAGGGAGGAAGAAACAAATGGCAATCAAGATAGACATGGAAAAAGTTTTCGACCTTATTGAATGTGAATTCCTATTTGCTGTAATGCAAGCACTATGGTGCAACATAGTGGATAATTTAATCAAAAAATATGTAATGATAACAATTTTTTCTATTCTCATCAATGGCTCCCAAGAGAATTTTTTCGAACCACAAAAAGGGCTTAGACAAGATAATCAGATTTCACCCTTTCTCTTTATTTTGTGCACTAAGGTAATATTAAAACTAATAGACAAATTAGAAGCAACTGGAAATATTGAGGGTGTTAAATTGAGTAGAAATTGCCTGCAAATATCTGATATATTCTTTACAAATTATCTAATCATTTTTGAAAAAGCAAAGGAAAGCACATCTAAATCCATCAATGAAAACTTAGAGAAATATCAGGCATGGTCAGACCAAAGAATCAATAAGGCCCAATCATCAATCTTCATAACTAGCAACACCTACCAAGCTACAAAAGTGGCAATTTTGACCATGATGCAATACAAAGAAAAAATTTCCAAATGAAGTACCTAGGGATCCCAAAACCTTTTAGCAGATCAAAGATAAAAAAACTATAACGAGCTATTAGAAATAATAAAGGTGGAAGTCAAAACTTTATCTCATGTAGGTACAACAATGCACATTTGAATAGTGGCAAGCTCAATTCCCACATACCAAATGTCAACGCATCTATTATCAAAATCAGTTCGCAAGTTCTTGAAATCTAGTTTTTAAGAAAATTTGGTGGGGAACAAATGATAGAAAACACAAGTTGTATTTGAAATTTTGGAAAATGATCTGACAACCAAAAAGAGAAAAAGGTTTGGGATTAAAACGGATAGAAAACATGATCATTGCTATGCTAGCAAAGAAGAGATGAGAAATGAGCCAATCAAACTCAAGTATGTGGCATTCGCTATTATCAAAGAATTATTTAAGTACAAGCACATTTTGGAAAGCGACTTCAAAAGTAAGCGACACAAATTTCTGGAAAGGTATTCTAAAAACAAGAAGGCTTCAAGAACAAGGTATGTGTTTTCATATTTTTAATGAAACAACAGTGAGAACATGGTTAGATCCATGGATCCTTTCTATACAAAGTTTCAAACTAAAACCTCTAAGCCTTACCACAGGAATGTCTCTTTTGCTTATAGTTTCAAAACTGATCA
Organism: Platycarya strobilacea; assembly: GCA_036898215.1. Taxonomy (NCBI): domain Eukaryota; kingdom Viridiplantae; phylum Streptophyta; class Magnoliopsida; order Fagales; family Juglandaceae; genus Platycarya; species Platycarya strobilacea. The sequence continues at coordinate 38,985,178 of CM072545.1, read as the reverse complement.
ACCAAATAACTCATTCATGGAATATGCAAAAAGTGCTAACTCTGTTCTAGCAAGTTAGCATCAAGGAAATCTAAAAAATTCCTTTGCCATACATGAATATCAGAGAGAACTGCTTGATTTGCATTAAGAATCAAAGTGGAAAACTCTTAGTCAAAATAGTCTATCAACTTGTGGCTATTTGATATCCCTATACTTACAATAGAAAAAACTTGAAAACTAAAAATTCGTGATGCCATAAGTTTCTCCTACGAAAAATTCTCTGGGAAGACTTAAGTGCTTTATACCAAATCTGCCATCTTTAGTTGTCCTCTATGTGAAAAGAAAGAAGAAATTTTGCTCCACCTTTTTGTCTAATGCCCAATTACAAGAATCTTGTAGAGTCCAAGCAGCTGGCCACTAAACATTTCTTCACTGATAGTCACTACAATACAGGATTGGATACTGATAATTATCGATCCAAAATTGAAGTAAGTGTTGGGAATCTGGGCTTCTAAATTCTCCCCCCCCCCCCCAAACCAAGATTTACTTTTAACAGAATAATAAGAAAAAATAGAGAAATAAACACAACACAAGAATTTACGTGAAAAACTCAAAAATAGGAGAAAAACTACTAGACTCAGAGAAGAAAATACACTGAAAAATTGTTACAATCACACAATTTTTCTCATCACCCCAACGACACCCACAAAAACTTTTCCCACTAATAAAACTCTAACTTTCATCTCTATTCCTTTTACATACAAAAAAGGACAACAGAGGAATTTTAATAAAGTAAAAAATTACTAGATAAGTTTCTGACTGGTGTGTTTAACTAGGGAGGCTAGGCCTCATTTTATAACCTCATGCTTTGCCCCATTTTACAAATCCCACTGATGTGGGATTTACAAAGGAGCAAAGTCAACAGTAAGGACTAAGCTCGCAAGAAAAATACTCATTGCAATTATTTGTAGTTTTGATAATTTACTTTATTTGGAGAATGATGAATGATGTAGTCCAAAACCAAACAGTCTTGTCCCTACATAAAGCAAAGGAACAACTGGATTTTTCTTAAAATCTACAAGCTTGGAAAGAAAAAAATAATAATAATAAAAAGTGATGCAATGGCAAAATCCAACTTTGAATCAAATTAGCATATCTTTCGATGCAACGGTAACAAATTTGTTCTCAATAGCTTCCACAGTCAGTCAAGATTAAGAAAGGAAAGCATTAGAAATATGGAAAGAGAAACTGTCACAACAACTGCAGTAGTAGCAAAAGCACTAGTGCCTAAGTTAGCTATTAAATTGGCATAACATTTACAAAATTCATCTCCAACAATAGAAGGAGATTCATAACTTGTAATCTCATTTATTCAAGGAGAATCTTCTTATTGGCAATTTGCCTCCAAAAGAAATCACCCTTACTCTAGCGACTCACGAGGATTGAAGCGTTAAAAAAAAATATCGATCTCAAGATCTATATGCGCACTTGGTAATGCAATGGACAACCGCTAATGGTGTTTTTGGTAGCATACTCATAAGAGATTTACCTTCTAGTATTTTGTATATTGATAGTGGAAAGGACTCTTCCGCTAATAATTTGTAGTTTTTACTCTTTATTTATATGAATGCAAGGTTGATTGAGGAAAAAAAAGTTTAAACTCATAGTCTCTCTCTTACCAAAAATGTTAAAACATTTATAATTTATAACTCTGTTACAAAGTAGTAATTATAATTAATTAGATATGTTAACATAACACAACTCATAGTCTATCTCTTACCAAAAGTGTCATATCACCCTTATTGACCAATTTAATAATTAATTAGATATGTCAACGCGACACAACTCGTTAAACCCATTTTATGTAAATGGGTTGAACTAACATATATAACCTATTAGACTTATTAATATTAATATTACAAATCCTAAACAACAAATGTGAGCATAGGTCTAGAATTGCAATTTCAATAATAAAATTATAAGCATACTTAGAATTATCAATATTATAACTCGATAAGAATAAAATTATAATTTTAAAATAAAATATAAATTGATAAAAACGGGTTCGTTTTAAGTTGAGAAGTTGATCTGTTATTTATCTATTTATAAATCATGTTTTAACTGATCCACCCGTTTAGACGTGAACTCGTTAGGATCGAATTTTAGGCCCCGCTTGGATTCAGAGGTGAGCTCAGCTCATCTCAACTCATCTCAACTCATCTTCATTTTATTATTATATTTTTATAATTTTTTATATAAAATACAAATTTCTATACACCTTTTTCAATTTCCAATATACCTTTTTCAAATTTCAAAATAATAATAATATTAAAAAATAAACTAAACTCATCTAAACTCATCTCAACTCATCTCATCTCTGAATCCAAGCGAGGCCTTAATCCTTTAATTTTGTATGATATTCGTGTTTGAATTGTTCATACCACAATCTATCACTCCTATATTTTGCTACTTACAAAGTCTGAAAATCTCACCCTGGTTGAGTTTTTCTCTTTTGCAAGCAACCCCAAAGGGCCCCAGAAAGGGGAAAAAAAAATGAAAGACAAGTTGCATGGAAGTGCAATATTCAAAGGATTTGATTTAGATAGAATCTACAATGTGATTGAAAGGACATTTTGTCCAAGGCGGTTGTCCAAGGCGGTTTAGATATAATCACTCTTATTAGTCAGTTGAGACTTGAGAGGACCCAAATTTTCTTACGATATGACATGCCCTTGGAAAGTCGGGTCGACCATTAACCAATTGCTGATCCGTTTTCAATTCGTTTAATTATGCATTAACCAATTGGTGACCCTATACAATTCTATCAGAAATCCAATAAACATTCTTGCAGGGACAGTAACAGTATCTTAAATTGCATCTTGTGCTGCTTTCTTTTCTAAATTTACAAGAGAAAAAAAAAGACATTTTCCAACCTTCATCAAAGAAAAGGGAAGATACATTTGGTGCTTAATACAAGTTATATAATATACAAACAAAATATTGTAAATTAGGTATATTTTCCCCCCCAAGAACTATACCACCCAATGTAATCAAAGCAAAAAAGACCCAATTTAAAAATGTTTCTTTACAGTATCACGTCTTCATTTAAGAAATCCTTGCTCACCCCTGTATCAGCGTCCATATATGAGATCCACTTTCGACCTAAATAGCAGCAAAACTCCTGTAACTATCCAAGTGTCTGTTTTCTTTTATTCTGGTAATTTTTCCGAGAATTGAGTAATCTGTGCATAAAATGTCAAATCTTGTTGAACATAAATAAGAAGCTTTTTTCACCTTATAATGCTTTGCTTTGCACCTGATACTAGGATGAGTTTGAGGTTCTAGTAGTAGCCTCACGCTTAAGGAGGAGTGCATAGAGTAGCTCATTCCATGTATCAGGGACTCCGGGGAGACACCAATGACTGCAATCCTGGCGATGGATAGCCGCAGGGCCTATATTCGGACCCAGATAATATACAGATGAATGTCCATCTTTTCTTCGTGCCGTCATTTGAGTTACATTCAATACCTCAAATTTCATTTCTTGTGATGTGTTTGAGTGAGCTGATAATATATTATTGGCTAATTTGAAATGCACCCAAGTATCAGAAGGAACCAACGACGATCCCATTTCTGGAAGCGTCTCCAAGTGACAGTTTCCTCCATTCCTCCAATCCCCTCCTCTGTATTATACATAACATAACAATTAAACTTCCCAAATAGGATGGATGCATAAAAGAATATTACTTACTTCACAAGGAAAAAAAAGGAACAAACCTGAAATGTACAGGGGCATATGAGCGAAAGAAAACCTTAGTCTTGCTTGTATTTAACCGAGTGTGTATCCAATGCACCACAGTCTCTATGGACCTCTGATATGCGTCCTCTACTTTCATATCCATCTTCACCTCTGCACCTTCTTGGAAGTGACAACCCCTGAACAAAATACATGGATCTTTAATCTTTTCTCCAGCTAAAAAAGGACAAAGAAAAGGGAATTATGAGGCCATAAGTTTCCAAAGATGTCCAAAGCTAAAAGATTGATTTCAGGCATGCCGCATGTCTTGTCTTATAGGTAAGAGCCACTGATGTTGCCACATTACCTAACAATTATCTTTCTCCTTCATACCATGTATTCATTAGTCATTACCCCACATTCACAAATAATTAGGTGCAAAAGTCGAATCGGAGATCTATCGATTGAACTCATACACTGGAAATCTCATTTCAGTTTGAATTAAAGATGATAGGATGCTGGGTCCATTTGCCATCATATTATAAGCCACCACTAATAGGTTCTAGGACCCCTACCCATTCCATCATTTTCAGCAAAAAAAAATTATTATCTAGGTCCAGGTACCCAGCACGAACATTACTTATTATGACATCTTAATCCTTTTCAGAGTTGCACCTTGTATTATGAGATCTTCTCTTGATAAGTACATCGTAAAATAAAACATAACTGAACAGTGAAGCTCCTGGATAAGAAAAGATAAGCCAAATATAAACATCCAAGTTGGTCGAAGAATATCACTAAGAGCCAAGGAACAGCTTAATTCTTCCCCCGTAAAAAAGAGAAGAGGCTAGCTTCCCCCAAAAGTATTGTTTTTTATTAGCATATATTACTTCATTTTGTTGGGAATCTGGGCTTCCAAATTCCCCCCACCAGGATCTACTTTTAACAGAATAACAAGAAATATAGAGAAATAAACACAACACAAGAATTTACGTGGAAAACTCCAAAACAGGAGAAAAACCACCAGACCCAGAGAAGAAAATACACTATGTGAAAAATTGTTACAATCACACAATTTTTCTCCTCACCCCAACGACACCCACAAAAACTTCTCCCACTAGTAAAACTCTAACTTTCACCTCTCTTCCTTTTACATACAAAAAGGACAATAGAGGAATTTTACTAAAGTCAAAAGTTACTAGATAAGTTTTTAACTGGTGTGTATAAACCAAGGAGGCTAGGCCTCATTTTATAACCCCCTTGGCATTGCCCCTCTCCCACTCCTTTCCCATGTGGGATTCAAGGAGTAAAAAAAAAGTCCAACAATCTCCACCTTGCGACTTTGACTGATCCCACAGCCACGCTCCACCGCAATGAAGATTCATAGCTTTCGCTATCATGCTCCACCATAAAAGCATAACCACTCAGAATAAACCAATTCCAAGCATTTCACTTCGGCCCATGTCGAAAATAACATTGCTGAAAAATTATGGTGCAACTCCCACGTTTGGCTTTCCTGGAAGTTCATCAGCCATCGACATGAATTTCCACCACACACCTTGCATCAATGCCAAACCAATGCCCGTGTGCAAATTTGTGGAACAACTAACATTAACACATCCTCTATCATGGCAACTTTGGGATTAGCGACATGCCATGAGAATGTACATGTCTCCTTTTAACAGAAGTCATCTTCTGTAGAGAGAGACACGATGTTAATTTCATTGTCAGTATCTCCATTTACTGACTTGGAGCCTCTTGCCGAACCTGCTCCACCTCTTGGACAATTTCTTTTGACGTGCCCAGGTTGTCCACACACCCAGCAGACTACTTTCTTCTTCATGGAGTTCTTCCTCTTCCAATCACCAGCTGTCACCACTGCTAAGTTCTCAAGTGAATCATTACTTCCACCACTTAGCCTTCTTTCTTCAGAAAAAAGTTTACTGGTAACCTCTGAAAAAATTATTTTCTCCTTCCCATGTATCAAAATAGGCTTCATATGCTCATAGGAAGATGGAAGAGACCAGATCAGCCTCAAGGCTTGATCCTCATCGTCAATTTTAACTCCAATAGATTCCAGCTCAGAGACAATGCCATTGAGAACACTTAAATGATCTGAAATAGTCGTACCTTCACTCATCCGCAGTGTATGAAACTGCTCCTTCAGGTATACTCGATTTGAGACACCCTTCGTCTGATACAACTCTTCGAGCTTTTCCCAGAGTCCCTTTGCCGTGAATATTCCATGCACATTTGCAAGAGCATTCTTGGCTAGGCACAAACGAATTGCACTTGCCGCTCTTAAATCCAAATCCTCCCAATCTTCATCGCTCATTCCAAATCTGCTCTTTGTTTCACCAGTAGTGCTTGGACCGCTACTGACTTCAGGGACTGGTCTACCTTTCAACGCCTTGTGTAATCCTGATTGAATCAAGATATCCTTGACTTGCACTTGCCACAAGCCAAAATTGATTCTCCCATCAAATTTCTCCACATCAAATTTGATAGGATTTGAAACTTACCTCCTGACATAACTTCGATGAATTTTACCGTAGAAATGAATAGTACCCACTAAGTAAGTTCCCAGGAAAGACTGATCTTTCCTAGACAGAACTTCAAGGTTCCCAGAAAAGATTGGAGGGTCACAACGGACACACTTAAAATTTCCAATCTCCTAGACAGAACCTCCTTAGATCGTACGTATTCACACTACCACACCAAAGCTCCACCCTGCAAAAAGAACCTAGTGGCTCTGATACCACTGTTGGGAATCTGGGCTTCCAAATTCCCCCCACCAGGATCTACTTTTAACAGAATAACAAGAAATATAGAGAAATAAACACAACACAAGAATTTACGTGGAAAACTCCAAAACAGGAGAAAAACCACCAGACCCAGAGAAGAAAATACACTATGTGAAAAATTGTTACAATCACACAATTTTTCTCCTCACCCCAACGACACCCACAAAAACTTCTCCCACTAGTAAAACTCTAACTTTCACCTCTCTTCCTTTTACATACAAAAAGGACAATAGAGGAATTTTACTAAAGTCAAAAGTTACTAGATAAGTTTTTGACTGGTGTGTATAAACCAAGGAGGCTAGGCCTCATTTTATAACCCCCTTGGCATTGCCCCTCTCCCACTCCTTTCCCATGTGGGATTCAAGGAGCAAAAAAAAAGTCCAACACATTTATCACTCTTTTTTCTTCTTGAACACCTCTGGGGGCCCCTTGCAGTTGCAGAGATCCTTCAATGGAGTTTTTCTTATTTTGAATACATTCCAGTGTAAATTCAGAATCATTTATATGGGGGGAAAAGCTCATTCCAAATGCAAATGACCATTGTAAACATAGAGACAACAAAGAAATCAAATTCTATTGGATTATTTACCCTCTTATGGTCTTCCCATAATTCCACCAATGCCCCGTGTTTAAGACCAGCACATCTGCATCCCTCCACATCACAGAGTTCCAGTCCATTTGATCCAATTTCAAGGTTGTCCTTACCTCCTTAGGAGATCCGGCAGGGGGCCGGCTCTGTAATACAAGAAATGGAGATCTATAATACTCCACTGTGCAGTTGAAGTCCTTAAACTTGAACACTAAGAACCCCTTGTGCTTTGTAATCGGGCTTCCATTTACTTCATAGATTGAATCCTTGTTAGGAACTGCGGATGAAAGCATGCAGAGGAGGGACTCCCATTGGTTTCTCCCAATTGAATCACCAACAAACACTAGCCTTTTGTTTCGCAGATTTTCTATCATCACTTTTGCATTAAACCTGTTTTGATTGGTGAGAAGAAAGTGACATACAAGTTAAATATCAAAACGTTATTGGTGTCATAAACTCAACCATGTATAATCAGAGTTTATTGAGCATTAACTTATAGACAAGAAAGAAGAATCTGTACAGCAAGAAAGAGCAATAAGATTTCAATCTAAAAAAAAAAGAAATGGAATTTGTTTTTGTTGCCTAAGATGGTCAAAACAGCATCCAAAGGTTTACGATCAAAGCTACCGAACGGAGGAAACACTCCAAGTCTATGAAAGCAATATTTGACAAACTAACATATAGTGGAAAGCAGGAAGCGAAAAAGATAATATATAAATCTTGACATAATTTAGTTAAATGAAATTGTTAAGCCCACAATTTTCAAGCTTCCACAAAGTATAAGTATTAGAATTTATAAAATGATAAGCTCAAGTTTTCGGGTACTAGTAGTAATCCTATCAAATACCCAATAAAAAATTTCTTGCCTGCAATAGTCTAAACGCTTGGTTTGCCAAGAAACGATACAACATAGAGACTACGTTTTCATGGTATAATTAACGTTTTCCGTGCTTGCCGGCTGATCCAAGTTCAGATAACAAGGTAGTCACTTTTTGAAGGCAGACAAATTAAAATGAAAGTTTGACGTTTATCCCCACTAGCCGGAAGGAGAAATCGATTAAGAAAATGGTTAAAGACATAACACATCCAATAAAAGGCCGCAAGTAAAATAATCAAATCCTTCCGTTGCTGAAAAAATACAGGAAAGCAGAGAAGATTCAACCTTTCTAGTTCATGCTGAAAGTCCGACGTACTAAAAAACCAAATAGTACTAAAAGCAATGTTTATAAGTAATGTAAGAACCTGGGCAAGTTGCAATATTTGGGTTGCCATCTCCACTTGGTGTAAAACAAATCAAGCCTCCCATTCTCAGAGCACCGGAATCCGTCATCTAAAAATCTGCAGTCTTTGGATTGATACAGAGGATAGTTGTCATCCCACACCCAATCCCCTACAAATATGTCACATCCGCCACCGTTTTCTTCCAGGAATTCCACCCTTTGGTCCTCATCGGACCCTTTTTTCTGCAACCACATGAACTTCTCCGACTGGCCGGGAAATATTGACCCTTTGGCCACAGCTCTATGATCCAAGTAGAAGAAGCAGCAAATCACAAAGACAGTGATACAGATGAATCCCAGAACACCAACGGATGGCTCAAACAGTCTCAAACGCTTGAATTTCTTGAAAAGTTCAGAGACTGGCATGGCTTCGAGGTCCGGCACAGATTGTTTCTCAGACATTTGATCTCAAGAGAAATATCTGGAATCTGGGAATTGTTCCTCTGGTGGGAAAGACAAAATTCGGGTGAGAACAAACGCAGGGGCAAACGCGTTTGTGTGAAAGTAACATAAGAAAAAGTCAAGGATGGCGGAGTTGAATAATGTCTTGAACAGCTTTGCTTGGTCGGGCAGTTTCGTTTAAGCTATGAATGCCACTATGCCAGTTCAAAAAAGAGAGAGAGATGGGTGAGAACGAAGCAAGGAAGCGTTCATGCCGGATTTATGTTTACTTTCCCATATCTTCCTCCTTTTTCAGTTACTCTATAGTTTATATATGTGCACACACACGCAAACAGACACGAAGAGAGAATGGTTTTGGTAGAACTGAATTAAGAATTAAATAGTTGTAGGTATGCTACGGTTAACGAGAATCTGGTTTTCAAATCAGAGAGATAACTATGAATTTATTCATAAAAGATCGAAGAGAGAGAGATTAAAAAACAAGAACTTTTAGGAGAGAGAGAGAGAGGGGGGTGGGCCTGTGATTCGTGGAGTTTGGAAATTTATTCGCGGGGAGGAAAGTGGGCTAAATGGCAAAAAGAAAGTGGGTAACGGCTAGGAGGCGGTAATCCCACCGTTTCCTAAGAACGTGCGGAAGAAAGCAATTGATTGATATGAATTTTAAATAGTTGATGATTAGATCGTCTTGTCCACGGGGGTGATATAGCGCGTGGGATCTCGACAAGTACGATGCAGTTGTAGAGCGATTTCGTGTCGTTCGGAAAGTACCCTATTGTATCAGCCCTTTTGTTCAGGAGTCAGGACAATCACAACAAAGAGAGGAGATCGACGGCCAACGTACTCTGGTATGGAGTGGCCCGTATCTTCGGCTGAGAATGGCCGAGTTGCTACCATCTGATTCAATTGTTATAGGTCCGATGTTATGTTTTTTGAAATGATTATAGGTCCGATGTTACTGCCTTATGTTCTATTTTATCTTCCTTTACATCAATCTCTTCATACAAATCTGCATCATGTAATTTTCTAATCATCCATTCATTAAAAAATCCACCTCATCTTTCCATTCTCTGTGTGTGAATTATATGTTTTTAATAATTAATTCAAATATTAATAGATGATAAATGAGACGGGAGAAGATGAAGTCATGAAGATCTCATTGTACCATATAATATATTAATATAAATATTTAAATAATAATAGTATATTGAAATATATATTCCAATACTTGACAGAATGATGCCTTTGATGGAGATATATATATATATATATTATTGTATTAGTGGGTTATTCTGGTTATGCGTTAGGTGACTTTCATGTTTCTGTATATATAAAAAGAGAAATGCTCGATTTATAAATATATATATATATAGAAATAATTTTATAAATTGATTTGATAATAATGTAATATATAATTTTTATATTATATTAAAAATAGATTTATAATCTAATGTATTATATTAAGTCGTAACAATTTATAAGATTAATTATTATAAAAAAAATCTAGAATTTATCCCTTAAAAAATTGGAGGAACACATGGTCATAGAGGGCATAAATTTATTAAGCTATGACTATTTATTTATTTTGGAAAACCTATGACTCTTTCTAAAAACCGTATGTTGAGTGTCGACATGGTTTGCACGACTTTAACATATTGTCTTCTAAGTTGAGAGTTGGGAATGTTCCTATCTTAATTGAATCTGTGATCTAGCTTCCACGTTCTTGTGTAAATACAAAAACACCATTCGAGAACCTGATAATCCTTCAAGAAAATAACAAAACCACTGATTGAGACGACAATTATGCAACTTTGTTCGGAAATTATAGATTCCAAAATTGTTTCCATCGCTGAAAAAGCCTAGTCGTCGGGAATATCATCAGATCTTTTTTTATTTTTGTGTACAATATGATAAAAACTCTTCTGTCCCAGTCCTATATTCTTTTCTAAGCTCTAATAATCCAAATTCCAGGACTTTCTTGGATCTAAATATCTAATATATAATTTAGACTATAAGCAAGTTGGCATAAAGATGGCAATTGATTTGATTTGATGTCAAAGTCCGGAGAATTTCTCAAAAAATTAAAAAAAAAATTTCCCTTGGTGAAAGTTGACTTGGCTTCATCCTTACCAATAACGTGCATAGGATTGTAAATGAATCAAGTTATTCAACCGCCCGCTCAGTACTTACTCAGTTAAACTTGAATTGAACTCGACTTGTGAAAAAAAAAAATCGCTCGTGAAAGTAAATATCCACTCGATTAATAAATGACATATATCCGACAAAACTTGACTCGACTTGATTAAAGCTCGCTCGTTTATACTTGAGTCGACTTGTTAGCTCAACTCGATTAAAATTTATTTATATATTGATAGATATATACACATATATGTTATATATATGTATTAATAATAATATAAGTATAATATTTTTATCATTAAATATGTAATATGTAATCTTATTACTTATATCTATATAATGAATATATTTCATAGTTATATTTTATAATTTGTATAATAATTAGTCTATAAAGTTTAATAATTTCATATATTAATACGTGTGAAGTATATGAAATATGTATATATTATCATATTATGTATTTATTAATAATATATAAGCATATAACATATTATTATAATGAATAAATATCAACTAGTTAGATTAAATATTAATTTTTTATTAAATATTAATTTATTTATTTTTAAATCTTATTCAAAAAATTTTAAAAAAAATCGAGCTTGACTCAACTCGAATTCGTTTATGAGACGAACTTGAGCTCGAGTTCGAATTGAAAGTTTAATTTATTGAGTTGAGTTCGAACAAATAATAAATAAAAATTTAAATTTCGGCTCGAGCTCGAAGTCAATTACAGCCCTAAACGTGCAATATTCAAGATGAGATATGCCTTGTATGGGGGCGTTGAGTGGTGGGTTAATGCGTATTTAATAATGGGTTAAGGACCTATTTCTTATAAATAATAATAATAACAATAATGATAATAATAATAATAATAATAATAATGGTGGGTAAGTCCGAGAAAGGTGGCATTGACAATGAAGCAAAATGATCTGTAATATTGCAAATTTTATTTGGGAACTGCTCAGAATAGAATAAAAATATTCAGACTGTTCGGGTTTGTGGGGATTGTTTCGATGGAACACAAAATTAAAATGGGATCGCATACGAATATCAAGGAGAGTGAAGCTGAATCACATGCCGTTTGTCTGGGGCTATGACTTACGAGGCATAAACAGCAGAACGTATCCGCCATGCCATGCCATGCCATGCCCTGCCCCAAATTAATTGTTTTCGCGTTCTGGGATGGTTTTTGTATTACATAATCTCCTAGAAAGTTGGGTTTAACAAGAAATAAAGGGGAAAAAATGGGGAGAAGGAAATATTGATGATCGAGCCTTTTGAGGTTTTATCAAATCATCGGACTTCCGGATCAATATACAAAGAGACAGGCAGCTAAACAAAGCTTATGTCCACCAATACCATGCACTTCATGGAGTGAACGGCAGGTTTCTTTTAACTACTAGATTTTGATAGTTTGGGGTGCTATTAGTATTTGCCCATTAATTGCACCCACGGCCTTTTGACAACGACATATCGTGGAAGTTCAAAAGGTCTCGTGTCCTATACATCTGGGGGTAGGAATGGTCATTTTTGTCCTGTGTCCTTACTTGTCAGTTGCGAGAGATGACAAACAAACCACCACGAGAAACTCGATCGCCTCAGGTCTCCCAAAATCGAGCCTTGCAGAAGCTCAGAAAAAATCATAAATGTACAGCATTAATGGCGAGGAAAAATGAATTAGCATCTCCATCTTATCCATGCCCATTTATAGACTTTTGACTAAATTACCTACCAATTCTTCAAACAGAAAGCAGAAACAATATTTCAGTCCAAACCATAAAAAATTCCATCTACTCTCATCCACCACAACATAAGCTTATCGTGGATCTGGAGGACCATACATCATTTGTAGAAAATTTCTTGCATTCGTTAATTGGGGAACCAAAGAATTTTTCTCACCCTTGCAGCATCTTCAATAAGGAAAGTGTATGGTAAGTTCTGGTCAACACCCATGTTCAACAATTCTGCAAAAACTTATGCCTCTAAATAAACATGACCATATGGCCACTCTTTATAAAAGCATTTTTCTCTCTTGACTCTTGAGTGTCTGCAACATCTGTGATTGCTTCCCTTATTCCTTGAAAGCCTCTCTTACACTCAGCATCCCCTCAAGTTTTCGGTTATTTGCTGTTCAAACATATCAAAGATTTATCATCAAGATGTCTATAATAGAATCCACGACACTGGTATATTGCATATACCATATAACTAAGAATTTGAGCCACTGCCATTTTTAGCTCAATCATTAAACTGTAGCAAAAAATACACATAAAACAAAAGGGTTTGGAACAGGCTGCTTTAAGTTTGTATGCTATGAGTGATAGAGATTGACACAGGTGTTAACGAGCACGATGCGTGGTTACCGCCAACAGATACAAATAGTAATCTTGATGAAGACTAGATACAGCAATAGCCAGGAAGCAAAATAAACTAAATTCAGTAGAAGAGATTGGGAAAGAGTCAAAAGACGTTAAAGAAAAACAGGCTCAAAACAAAATGTAATGGCAACGCATTGCTGTTTTACTTGGAGATCAAGGTGACGGCACGGCTAAAGTGTAGAAGACTATAAAAGCCACACATTGCCAGCCCAAATGGGCACTGTCTCATAGGTGGCTGGCTATAAAAATAAAAGGAAAAATCTTAATGCAGTCAATTTGGGGTCCCAATCACGCACCAATCATCCACCTGGATGTTAATAAAAATGCAGTTCTTCTAGGTACAAGCGGTTTGGCGCACCAACCGTATACCATTTGCTTAGGTGGATTATTTTGTCAGATGTAACTTCTATTTTAAAAAAAAAAAAAGAGGAAGAGGAAAAACATGAAAAGTAGAGAAAGAAGAAGACATCGGCTTCAACTCCCTTCTTCAATGCAGGTCACTCAATCTTCGGATCCCCCAAATCTCTTCCTTTGCGCACCATCAAGTCGACAAAATCGGGTACTCTATCATTTCTCTGAGCATCATTTCATTACTGTTGGTCAATGTGTTGTTATTGGGTAGTGATTGCATTATTTTCGTTCAAGGGATCTGCAAGTTTTTTTTAGTTCTTCTTGATCCTTTTTCTTTTGGTTCGCTTGAGATATTGATTATGCTATCATTATATACTTGAGCTATTATCATAATTGCTCCATATGTTAGGTGATACCAATGTATCTGGATTTCTCAAGCTATATATGCATGACGGCAATGCACCAATGCCACATGCTTGGTTACCACCATTCTTACCTCATCCTAATGCCAATCCATCTCCATGGACTTGTAAGGTGATGACTTGTTCTTTAAGTAGGGTGTGTATTTTTCAAAATGCTTCCATTGATTTAAATATTGGTCTTTATTGTTGTAAACCACATGTAAATCTTATGTCAAGATTTCAGTCATTAGCCCCCCCTCTTCGATTGGTTTAAACTCTGCAAGCTCAAGCCATGTAGAAGAAATTTAGGAGACCACACCTGACTTGCGGGAGGTTGAAACTTTGCCTACGCCTTCTAAATCCAAAGATGATAATGAGTCTTAGACACAAAATATAGTGCATATTGAGGAGGTTGATTCATTAAGGAACCGAAGGTGGGGACAATGTTTAAATATGAAAAAGAGATAGTTTCTTACTATAAAAGATACGGAAAACAATGCAGTTTTGGGATAATGACACAAAAAAAAATGATAGGTTTGAGGATGGGAGGCTTAGATATGTCACGCTGGGTTGTGCTTGTGTTGGAAAGGCACGAAACCGGACAACAAATATCGCGAGGCTCAAATATGTCATGCTGGTTTGAGGATAAATGCTACGTTCATTGAAGGGGTGTTGAATGTTCACAATTCCCACAATCACGAACTAAGTCCACAAAAGACAAGGTTTTTTCGCGGCAATAAAGAAGTGAGTGGGTCTGTTAAGACAATATTCGATACAAATGATCAGTCTGCCAACAGAATGAATAAGAGTTTCGCTACTCTTATGCAAGAAGCGGGTGGATTTGAGAACTTGTCATTTAATGAAAAAGACTGTTGTAATTACATTTATAAGGCTTGCCACCTTCGACTTCAGAAAAAATGTGGCGTTGGAGCTCTCAGTGAGAATTTTGCTAGGATGTAGTTCAAGAATAATGGATTCTTTTCACTTGTGGATATGGATGATGATGGGAGGTTAAAGAATGTCTTCTAGGCAAATGCAAGAAGTAGGGAAATTTACAAATATTTTTGTGATGTTGTCACATTCAACATCACATAATTAACAAATAGGTATGAGATGCCGCTTGCACCATTTGTTGGTGTAAACCACTAGGGTCAATCAGTCCTTTTGAGGGTAGGATTGACTTCTAGTGAGGATACGAAAATGTTTACACGGTTGTTTCAAAGTTAGTTGAACTCTGTATAGATGGTGAAGTTTCAAATGTTATTATCACAGATCAAGATAGAACTATAAAAATTGCGATTATACTCGATTCCAAATAGCCAACACAGATTTTGCTTATGGCACATACTAAAAAAAAAAGTACTTGAAAAACTCAGTTCACATGATGCATACAAAACTAGGTTGAAAAGTTATTGGTAAAGTTAATGACTCTCAAACAATAGAAGAGTTCGAGAAATGTTGAATAGGACATACAACTTGCAAGAGAATGCTTGGTTGTTGACACGTGCCCAAATTTATTTGGGCACTCTCTTGTTGGGACTCAAGAGTGCCCAAATATCCCTCTCATTTTGAAGAGTGCACATGAACACTTCAAAGCGACTTCAGCCCCATTAAAGTACACATTTTGGATCACCTCTTTGATGAAATCATCAACACAAACTTCATTTTCTATATGGTACGTTGTAATTACACGATTCTTCTAGTTCCAGTGTAGAGTTGGAAGAACACCAAGCATTCTCCTACAAGTTGTACGTCATAATCAACACTTCCTGACATTTCTCGAACTCCTCTATTGTTTGAGAGTCAACAAAACAAAAATCTCTATCCAAATTGAAGCCAAAAATAATTGAGGAAAAAAAACTTAAGCGAATCCGTATGTCGTGTAAGGAGTCAGTGACCCAGTTCTTATTTTATTCTTCGTGTGTATGAAGAACGAGATTCAATCCCATTCGAACTAAATAGACAGCATATCACTAAGATAATAGAAGGGATCTATAAACCATACCTTTCTCTCTAGTTGCCTCTTAATCCGAATAGACCTTAGCTAAGTACAGCACAGAAAAAGGAAGAAAGAACCCCCAAAAAAAAAAAAATTAAGATGGTGGTAATTTATTGGAAGGGAGGAGAAGGGGGATCAGACTTTTCAAGGGTTTCTTGGGCTTTCTCGAGAAACGGCTTGAACCCAAGCTGCAAGGTTAGGCATCCGAACGCCAAGGCTCCCACCACCACTATTCCCGACCTTATCGCATTCATCTTCGCCGTTTGCTTCATCCTTCTATCTCCCTCTCT
This sequence comes from Platycarya strobilacea, assembly GCA_036898215.1. NCBI lineage: Eukaryota > Viridiplantae > Streptophyta > Magnoliopsida > Fagales > Juglandaceae > Platycarya > Platycarya strobilacea. The sequence continues at coordinate 38,968,833 of CM072545.1, read as the reverse complement.
CCACCTCCACCTCCACCTCCACCTCCTTCCCTTTTCGCGAGCGAACAACACCTCAGGACACGGACACTGAATAAACGACTCGTAATAGCCCATAAGTCCTGCCCGCTCATTCCGAATGAGGCCCATTTAGCCCTTGACCCATGATCTAGACATCGTGAATAACGTAGACTTACGTTACCGTAATGGGCTTTCATCACTACGACATGCGCATTCGTCGGAGTACAGCTCGACGAGCTCGTTGTTTCAGTTGCCTGCTTCTTCTTCCGCATCTAACCGCAAGTTTCAGCTAAATTTGCCGACTTTAGTTCTTTCCCATTTCTCAGTCTAAATTTGCTGATGTTAGTTCTTGCACATTTCTCAGTTCATATGTTGCTTCGTTTCGTTCTGTGTTTTCTATGTTGAAGAAGGTTGTGGTGTTTGGGTCGGCTTGTGTTTGTTAATCATAGCGGCATGAACTCTTTAGTTTCCCTTATTGGGTAACGCAGACGATTGTACGTTGTCAAATGATGAATCTAGTTTATTCGATGAGTCACGTAAGGAATCTCGAGAATCTATCGAACAATGTGAATAGGGGACGGAGCCAGCCGCCATAATCTCTGTTCTGTGTTTGGTTTATACAGCTAATTGAAAATTTTCCTTGTTCTATTTATTTATTTTTTTCCGAAGAGCTTTGTCATTTTCATTATTTATGATCTGCGAGTTGAATGATTTTAATATAAGCGCCTTGTTCATAAAGTGCTGAATTGTGAAGTGAATGAGCAAGATGCTGATGGGCTAGCAAACTTTGAAGTAGCTGGGAATGAAATTTCCTTTTCATCTGTTATGCAGCTTCCAAAGAGATTGTATGGATACTTAACATGGAGAAATCAGGTTTGCTTAGTTTTAGATACTAAAACAGTCTAATTCTGAACCCTCAACGTGGGAATTATAACGATAAGAAAAGAGGGGAGCAAAATTGAAGCTGCTTCGTGAGATAAAGGAGACATACTGTTGCATCTGTATCTAAAACTCAATCTTTGAGAACTTACTAGGACTTTTTTATGTATTCAAGTCCTTGGCTTTTAATGCAAATTTATTCCTTTTTGTTGGTTTCAGTGTTGCAATATTTTCATCATGAGCTCACCAATGTATTTTTGGCTGCAAAAGGGAGTTTAAAGTATCAGGTTTGCAGTTCACAACTTTACACCCTCAAACTAACGGTGGTGTTACACTCTACATCCCAAACTACCAAAATTGACATATTGCACCCTCGAGCTACTAAAAACTTACACTTTGCACTCCAATTAAATTTGGATAATACTACATACAGTCCAAAAAAGTAGATTTCTTTGCAGTCCAAATAATAAATAAATAATTAAATTTCTATTTTAGAATGAAATTGATTAAAATATTCTTATTTACAGATAAAAAACTTTAAAAATTTGAAAAATTCATTTCATTTAATTATAAAATGATAATGTTTCTATGTTGACTGCATTACAATCTACTAAATATGGACTGTAAAAAGAATTATTCATTAAATTTTGGCCTTCCTAATAAATGAAAAATAGGTGACGTGGTACATCTTCTTGGTTTGATCATAAAAGAGGTTACTTAAGCGTCAATGTACAAAAAGCTAGATTTGGTAGTTTGGGGTATAAACTACAAAATCCTTGATAGTTTGAGGGTGTGAAGTTATTGAGTCTCAGTTCTATGTAGAAAAAGACACAACCAACTCAGTTCTATGGAGAGGAGATGGAGGCTCTGGGTGTAATCCCTTGCCCTCCTCGTAGGGTGAAGGTTTGGTTACCTCTGCGCTCTCTTAGACATACCATACTCGATGTTAGTTGGTTGAGAGATTAGAAGTTAAGATAAAATCTGTCACGATCTGTATAAGGATACTACAAATCATTGTTTAGTTAAGCTTATAATACGGGTTTATCCAATTTATTAGTCTTAGTTGTAAACTTCACTTAATGAAATAAAACGTCCTCCCCATTTTCAAAAATAGAAAAGTTCTATGTAGCCTTCCCCTAGTTTGGAATTTGGTTCTTTCCTTAAATATGTGACTGTTTCAGCAAAACTAACCCACCAATGCTAACCCACCAATGCTGGGGTGTATTGGTAGGCTTTGGGCCTAGCTTTACGTGGTCTAGTTTAAAATTGTATTTATTTTTCAATAATTTTGACATTTTTATTTAAAAAGTCTTGGAAAATTTTGGCTCCGAAATCCGGATTCCTAAATCACCTCTATGTATTGGTGGGTCTGCTTTGATGAGGAAGGCGACATCAAACTTTTCAGATCCTTTTAACTGGCAAAGAAGTGACAAATGATACCCAAAGAAGCAAAACAAGAGATTCCAGTACATTAGCAATTTGTGTTTTCTTTCCGCCGAAGTCCACTAGCATTTCCTAGAAAGTGTACCAGGCATAATTAATTGGCATTCAAACAAACAAGTGCTAAAACAAGTGTTGTGCCATTTAATCTATTTGGAATGCAATAAATATAATGCTTTCACTTGAGAGTAGGAAAGATACAAAATCTACGTAGTTACTTGCTAAAGACCAAGAGACAACCATCATCAAATTTACGGAAGCGTTTCATTTAAATCTACAATGCAGTCACAATGCAGTCAACAGATGTGGACTACAAGAAAAATTATTCTTGAGTTTTGTTCTTCTCAACCCCTCTCCCAGGAGGTAAAACGCTCCTCGAAGATGACAAGAACAAGGGGCATCATGTTGAAGAAACATGATCATTTCTGTTGATTCTAAATGCACTAGATTTGGCTACAATGACAATCAGCCCAATGAATCAAATCGCCCTAGCTTGGCATTTTACAACTGGCAAAAATGATGTAAAGGTCATATATTTCACATACTAATAAAGGGTTCATGGAATCAAATTATCTATGGTACAAGAGACCACGCCTATTACACGATGGAGATGTATCAAATGACCAAAACAAGCACTTTTTAACTGTAATAACTACATATTAAGAACAGTGACTGACTTGTGCTGCCCCAAAGATAAGTACATCTAAGATTCAAATTATAAGGCACAAAGTATCATAATTAACTAACTCACTGTCCTTCATGTTCCTAGTCAGCTATTCCTTTCACTCAAGAATCCGAAGGCGGCTGCTCCTGTTGCATCTGTGGCCACATTGTCTGAGTCATGTAAGGGCGAGTCTGTTGGCCATAAAGAGCTTGATCCATTACAGGTTTGCCCACTATCATCCCCGGAGCACCAACCGGTTGAGCATGCTGAGGTTGCATATAGTAGTAAGGAAGACCCTCACCCCCAACAGGAAGATTCCCTCTAGGGATAGATGCAAGCACTTCATCCTTCAGATCCTCCCTCGGGACAATATCGACCAGAAAATCAAATATATCAGTCCTTGTAATTGCTGCAGCGATGTCATTTTTCTGGAGTGTCCTCCTTTTGTTCTCTTCTGTGTGATTCCAGGACCGCAGCGTCAACTCCAGAATGAACATCTCACAGGCCCTGGCAAATATGACCGGAGCTTCAGCTGATATCATCCTTACATCCTCATCAGCCTTCATAATCTTCTTAATTCTAGCCAATGGCAGGCTGTGGTTTTTGAAATCAGAGGTTTGCTCAATCTCCTGGTACTGATTTGCCCAAAAATTTTGGAGTTGTTGTTGCAGTTGCTGTTGCTGTTGTTGGTGAATGTGCTGATAAGCAAGTTGGTTTTGTGCAAGCTGAGCTGAAGAGGCAGAGAGACCTACTGTCTGAGTAGGAGACTGCATAGATACCACAGATCCAGGTTGGGAAGCCCCAATCATTTGGTTAGATTGGTATGGGTTGAGGCCATATGACACTTGAGCTGCACTACCAATTGCTGGGGGCTGTCCATGGCCTTGCTGATGCTGATCCATACTAGTTGAGGATTGATTGGAAGAAATTCTAACTGCAAATAAGCACCCAAAAAAGATGATACTATTAGGAAAAAAAATATAACAGTCTGTTAGAACAAAATCTCCGGTACTCAAACCCCATGAATTACATATGACCCAATGCTAATCTTAAGACAAATCAAATGCAGAAAGATATTTGAGATCTAATACTAGGAGTGTTTTGGAAATATTAGACATGTTGAACTGAATCCCTGAGGAAAGGGAGACCATTACAAGCAATTTTGGTCAAGTAAGTTTAGCTCTTCTCTGCTCTTCATCCCTAACAACTTTATCCCAAATAGCCATGGATCTCACCCAGACTGCGGAAATCAACAAATAGCTAAGATCCTAAGATCCCATATTGAAGCTCTAAGAAATTAAGTTTTCGTCTAAGTGCGGAAGAAGCATAAAATTCTACAATAACATCCACGAACAATCTAAATGGAAAGCAAGGTAGAAACTTAATGATATACATACTAAGGTAGCTCTATAAAGAAATGGTTTTTCCAAAACTTCCAACAAAAAGAAAGAAAGAAAGAAAAAAAAGGAATAAGGAAAAAAAAAAGAATCGGACCAACAACAGTGAACAACTGAAAGATCACAACTGGATCTCGTATAGAGCGTGTCACGACAACAAGAAGAATATCATCGTACCAAGTGGTTAAAAATCTAATTTCATTGTTGTCCTGTAACCCTAACCATCACTTTTGTTCAACACCACCATCTACACTCACCAAAAATTACGCAGATAAATTTCAACCAAGAACCTAGCACAAAAAAAAAAAAAAAAAACTCAAAAATGGAAAAGAAATCGCGATCATCTATCTACCCAACAAATAGCTGGCGCACACAACCGGAAACAAATAAATATGATAGAAGAAAAAGAGGGCTCACCTCAGTGGATCCGTCTGATCGAGGTTTCTGGGTCTTTCTTCTGAGTGAGTGAAACCCCAAAAGAGATGGAAGTGGGCAGAGGAGGAGGATGGAGGGAGTGGAAGATTGACTTTATATGTGCTGCTGTGAAGTAAATGGTTGTGTGAGGTCGTGACCCTTCCCCGCACTATAAAAAAGCGCGACTCCCCCAACTATTAACTTTCCGTTTGACCTTTTTCATGGGCAGACGTGAGAACCGAGAAGGCCACCAATAAACAGAAAATATTACAAAATAACGCTCTCAGATCATTAAAAATCAAATTTTAAACTTAATTATTAAAAATAAATAAAGAATGATTTAATATTAATAATAATAAGAAGAAGAAAATAATGCTTATCATTCACACAGAGCTCAAAAAGTTCTCTTGTAAACACGATATACTCCATAATTTTATTTTTTTTTATTTTTTTTTATAAAGCTAAGCTTTCCCGTTGGGGCTTTTTATAAAGCTAAGCTTTCCCGTTGGGGCTTCTATTGAATTTTTAGTTTTTTTATTTTGTAATTAAGTAAATATTTTTTCTTAATTTTATAAATTTTTTAAAAAAATAAAAAATAAATAAAAAATCATGTAAAAAAAATAAAAGATTGCATACCCCCAATAGGAGCTCCCACTGATGGGCTTAGCACCATCCAATTTTTTTTTTTTTCTCAATTACATTCTTCTTTCTTTTTTATTTTATGAAGCTTTAGAGTGTTCTCTTTATCTCTCTATAGATGTTCAGAAGTCCTTAGGGTTATGAGGCGCCAGATTTAGGTCTCATTTGATTATATAAATTAAATAATAATAAAATAATTTAAATTAAGAGACTTTATGAAGTTTTGAGAAAAAATAGAAAAAAATGAACAAAAATAATATAAAATTAAAATATTGTTATATTATAATTTTTAATATTATGTTTTTTTTGGTATTTAAAATTTTGAATAGTTTTTCATATTTTATTCAATCAATTGAAAAAAATATAATAATTAGATAATTATAAGGTGAAAAATTTTAAAAATTAAAAAAAAAATTTATTTAAATGACGTTTGAAATATTGTGATGAGTGAGAGGATTTGTAAAACCAAGGAGACCTTACGAGTGAGAATGGTGTTTTAAAAAAAGGAAAAAAAAAAGAAAATATATATGTAGTCATAAATTGGACACCATCACATAATCATTTTAAAAAAATTGAATAAAATATAAAATTCACATAAAAAAATTATTATTTTTTATAATAAATCTCATTATTTTTTAAAACGTTTATGTAATAATTATTAATTATACTCACGATTATATATTGATTTATTAAAAGAAAAAACACTTCACATTCTTGCGTAAAGAGAAGAAGAAGAAAATTTGTACCTTTCATTTAATCTATCATTCATAGGTAATTAAAGAAAATGATTCAATTGTAACTTTTCTACAACTTCTTTACAATTTTACATAAAATGAATGGTAAATTTATAATTATGATTTTTTTTTAATAGAGTAATACGATTATCTTGGTTATAAGGTTGAAAATAAATTATAAAAAAAAAATATATATATATATATAAATGTATTATTATCCGACAATTAACTGTTCAATAATAGTAAAGGTTAGAAATTAATTAAGCATTAGTCTTTAAGTGGCCCCACAGCGCATACACCCCTGATATAAAGCGTCCATCTGGAGAAGCATTAGCAAGGGCTAACCATTCACAAAAGAGTTAGGTCCAATTATAAAACAACCGCCCCTATTATCGTCTCCTTCAATCTCTTGTCTTATCATCACATAATTAACTCCTAAATTCCTCTGTTTTCTCATCCTTTAATAATCTTTGACTATATATATATATATATATATATCTAAATTATTAAATACTCATATATTAAACATCTTAAAAGCATAGGAGGAAAGATGAAGATGATTAAAAGCAGGAGATGCTAAAGATGTAGACACATGAGTTGCTTTTGACGTTTGCAAGAAATCAATAATGCAAATAAATTTTAATTGGAAAGGAGTCTCTCGCATCAGCATTTCAGAATATTAGACACCAACCTAATGCGTCCGCGTGCGGCCTGCAAGAGCCACAGTATATTATACGTGTCCCATTAAAATTATCCTGGAAATCACCATTTAAATAAATAAAAAAAACATTTAATTAACTTGAATAAAAAAAAATTAATCATTTATTGTCAAAGGAGATTTTTCTCCCATCGCCCTACATTGCAAGCTCGCTATGAATTATTAGAGAACCATGCAGCAAAGGTCAATCCAACATGGTCAATCCTAAATGGTCACGTTAAAAAAAAAAGGAGCTGGCTCGTGAGAGTGTGTTCTCAAGTTGTGAACTCCTTACGAGAGAGCAGATGATATAGAAGAGATGAGACTTACCATCTGAACACTCACTTGACAACACCATGCTCTTGATTATTTGCTAAGGCAAGTGAGCAAGAAATAAGAAGAGCTATTGATCTTCTGACAGCGGATATGAAAAAGCTACCAAATACATTTATAAAGTAAAGCAAGTTAGAGAATCACGTTATATTAATGATATCGTTGCAAAAGCTACATTGTATTAAATGACTCTGATTAAAGTGAACAGTTGAAAGGATACGGACTCACGAGAACATGCGCAAATTGTCTTATCCAGAATTCTAATATAAGAATCAATCTCTAAATACAAAGAACTCTCTCTGGATTCTTTAAGTTCAAGTACAAACTCTTACAACGATATACTAATTTTGGTATCGAAGACTCCTCAACCTCCACCAAGGGCCCCATTTTTTGTATTTTCTATGTGTATGTAGGTGCAAGCTCGAAGATTCGAGACACTGGAACTTGGCTCAAAAGCATCTCTATAGACTTCACATATAATTTGTATGCATGCAACAAGATGTTCTTAAAAAACTAGGGGATGGGACGAAGCGATAACCATGAGCATGCGAGCAAGACTAGTAGCAATGGAATAGTTGGAAGGGAAGCTAGCCACCTAGGTGGAGACTATTCGAAAAGAGAATGAGCTGCTTAGAGAACGTCCTATAGATAAAAGAATGAAGCTTAACCAACCAACATTGAGCATGTGGAACCTGAATGCAGGAGCAGAAGATGATGTAGAGGAAGCAAGGAATAACATGTAGGATGAATTGTTATCATTGGTAGACTAGCTGCTCACCAATACGGGCCTGCCTAATAGTGCAAAGCTTATAGTCGTGCCCCTATTGCCAAAATTTTGAGATCCCCCTCATAGACATGTATGATGGGGCTGGGCCCCTCTCAAATACCTCAAAACCTTTAGGGCTCACATGACATAACATGACTTCTCGAGAGACATAGCGTGCAAAGCTTTCTAGCAGACTTTAAATGGCCAATGCGAGTATGGTTTAGGTCTCTAGCATAATTTTGAACTTTATACCTTACCGAACAGTATGATCAAAAAATATTGCAACAGTACATGTAATGGGTTTGTTTTGTACTGTTTAAATACTGGACATACCGGTGTATACTGGGCGATATTTGACTTTTTGGTCGAAATACGGATTCTCCTCAAAACACGAGTTGCAACCTATTTTGATGGTTTTTCCATAATTTCAATAAACTTGTAGGGGTTTCTTTCAGAATTTCAACAAACATGCTAGACTGAGAACTTGTACTTTTGTAGATGGCATACAAGAGAAGATAAATGTTAAGTCATAAATGTAAGAACATTTATATTAGTCTCATCTTTATTTATCATTAAAAGTGTACTTTTCATTATTCAAAAATTAAGTAAAAAGTATTTTTATACTATTTTTTTAATTATATTTGATCAAATATGATATTTTTTTTATATTTGTACAAAAAAAAATATATTTTTGATGATAAAAAAATAAGACTAATATGAATATTCTAAACGCCGAAAACTTGATGGCGGACAAGAGAAGATAAACTCTTGAGTGTGAACAATCAGAACTTGTACAGTGCATAGGAAGACAATTTGTGCCTCATGCGGGATTTATTGATGGGTGATCAGTGAGTTTTTACATTTTTTTTCAAAACATTAACTAACCTAGAAGAGTTCAATCAAATCAGATGCATGGGTCATACTTAAAATGTATTCAGTCTTTCTCTCTCTGTACCATTTTTGTTAATTTATTTTTTTATATTTTCAAATTCCCTTCACATTTAGATTAAATTTGGATGACTGACAACTTTCCAAGAATTTTCGTGTGGTTGGATGTTTTTCATATCCAAACACATTTTCAAAATATCTAAAAAGTTTTCTCCCCACATGTGATTACTGTACGGTGAAAGAACACCTCATTATTTTCTCTCCACATGTTAACCGAATTTTATTTTATTTCCAATTTTTAATATAATTTTGAATGGATTGTATTTTCCGATTTTATTGTATTTTTATTATATTTTTATTTTTATTATTAATAAGACTGAATTAATGTGAAAATATTTATCAACTATTTGATTGACTTTTCATAAATTAAAAAAAAAACAATAAATTAAAAGATTGACAAAGTATTTTTGTTATAAAAATACATCCGCTTACCTTTTGTGAGAATAAAATAATTGTAAAATTTAAGTTAGTTGGATTAGAATTTATTTCTACTTAATTTCGAAGCATGTCTTAGAAAAATTAAAGCCTTCTAATATTTATTATTAATATATTTATTTTTCTAGGTTTTAGATTAAAAAAAAACTATCTATTTATTTTTCTAGGTTTTAGATTAAAAAATAAAAAACCCATCTTCCATGATGCATTTAACATGCAAGACACTTATGAAATGCAAGACACTTATGAGGGAAAAAAAAGTGAAAGAGTATTTTTGTGAGTTTACAAAAATAATATATTGTCAAAAATTGATTTTCAAGAATTTTGATATAAATAATATTTTTATAAATAAAACCTATAGTGCAAAATTATTTTCTTAAAGATGTTGGAAATTATTTTCTAATAATAATTATATTCATCACTACAACATATAAATAAAATAATCATTTCACATTTCATAATTATTTAATGGGACTCATGTAATGCAATGAACAGAGCAAATTAAATGCGAGGGCAGCCGCCCCCTGTCTCACCACTAAAATTATGTGAATGACTCCACTACTATTAATTTAAATCCTGCATAGTGATTTGTATAGTAATTTTAAAGCCTATAAATAGGAGCTTCAATTCTAATGAAATTCATAAGAAAATATAGAGAGAAAAAGAAAATTTCAGTTCTTAAGAGTTTCAGAGAGAGTTTCTTATTTCTCTTTTGCAATAGTAATTTTTTTCTTTAGTTTTATAACACGTTATCAGTACGACGGTTCTACCAATTTTAAAGCTAGTAGCTTTATTCCTCTGTAAGTTTTTCAATATATTATTTGCAGTCTTTAATATATTTTACTGATGATTATCTGTGTGAATTTATAAATATATTTTCTGAGATACACATATTTATTTCATTATTTATATGTGTAGAAAATGGCAAATCTTACAAAATTGGGATTTGTTGCTCTTCACATATCTGGAAAAAATTATTTATCCTGGATACTTGATGCTGAAATTCATCTTGATGCAATAAACCTATGAGAAACTATTAAAGAAGGAAATCAAGCGTCCCTGCAGGACCGTGCTAAAGCAATGATTTTCCTTTGCCACCATCTTCACGAAAAATTGAAAACTAAATATCTTACAGTAAAAGATCTCTGTATTTTATGGAACAGTTTAAGGGAGAAATATGAATACCAGAAGACTGTCATCCTCCCAAGAACTCGTTTTGATTGGTTGCACCTGAGGTTGCAAGATTATAAAAGTGTTAATGAGTATAATTTCACACTTTTTAAAATAAGCTCAGTACTAAAATTATGCGGTGAGAAAATCACCGATGATGATATGCTAGAGAAGACTTATACTACATTTTATGTCTCGAATGTGCTCCTGCAGCAGCAGTATTGAGAAAAAAAGTTCAATAAATATTCTGAACTTATATCATGTCTTCTAGTAGCTGAGCAGAACAATGAACTCTTATTAGAAAACCACCAGTCACGCCCTACTAGCTCAATATCATTCCCTGAAGTGAATGGTAGTAGATTTGTATCATTCCCAGAAGTGAATGGTGCATCCTTTAGAAGAAATCAGGGGCGTGGGCATGGACGTGGTAGGAAAAATTATAGGAATGTTAGTCCCAAAAGTGACAACATTAAAAGGGATAATAATATACCATATCATCAAAAGTGATACAATTCAGAAATGGGTAAAAATTTCCAGAATAAGTTTTCAAAGAAAAGTGAAGAGATGTGCCATAGATGTGAAATGACTAGACATTAGTCACGTACCTGTCGTACGGCCAGACACTTAACTGATTTATATTAAGCTTCTATTAAAGGAAAGAATAAAGTACATGAAACAAATTTAGTAGAACTATCAGATGATTTATTAGATTTAGTAGATATAGACGTTACTCATCTTGATGTCACTAATTTCTTTAATCATCCTGAAAGTAGTATTGAACACTTAATTGAAGATGGAAGTGTTCCACTCAACTAATGTATTTTCTTTCTATCTGTAATAAAAGTTTTGTATATTTTGTAAAATCATGGATCACATTGATGAGTTTTTTATCTCTGAGTTGAATGATAAAGATATATGTCTAGCTGACAGTGTTACAACTCACACAATTCTAAAAAAAAAAAATATATTTTCAAAATCTAACACTAAGTAAAGCCTATGTCCATACCATATCAGGTTCATTAGATTTAATTGAGGGCTCCGGAAGAGTTTATATTATGTTACCTAATGGCACCAAATTTTGTATTGATAATACTCTATTCTCTTCACAATCCAGAAGAAATTTATTGAGTTTCAAAGATTTACGTCGTAATGACTATCATATTGAAACGATCAATGAAAGCAGTAAAGAGCATATTCTTATTACTAAAACAATATCGGATCAAAAGCTCGTATTAGAAAAACTGCCTGCTCTATGCTCTGGATTGTATTACACAAAAATGAGAACAATTGAATCATATGTGGTAATACACCAGAAGTGCATTAATCCCAAAGTATTTATGACTTGGCATGATCGCCTTGGACATCCGATATTTATAATGATGAGACGAATTATTGAAAATTCGCATGGACATCTCTTAAAGAATCAAAAGATATTTCTATCTAATGAATTTTCGTGCTCTGCATGTTCTCAAGGTAAGTTGATTATCAGACCATCTCCCCAAAAAATCATTGTTGAATCTCCATCCTTTTTACAAAGAATTCACGAAAATATATATGAGCCTATTCATCCATCAAGTAGACCATTTAGATACTTTATGGTTTTAATTGATACATCTAGTCGATGGTCACATGTTTGTCTGCTTTCCACTAGAAATGTTGCATTTGTTAAACTTCTTACTCAGATAATTAAACTACGAGCACAATTTCCTGAGTATCCAATTAAGACCATTCGATTGGATAATATAGGTGAATTTTCATCTCAAGTTTTTGATGATTATTGCATATCAATAGGAATAGATGTTGAACATCCTGTTGTCCATACACACATACAAAACGATTTAGCTGAGTCTTTGATCAAAAGGCTTCAACTAATCGCTAGACCTTTACTTATGAAATCAAGACTACCTGTTTCTGCTTGGGGACATGCTATAAATATAATTGGTACTCTTAAAGAGCTCAAATTTTCTATTTCAGAACCTCCTGAAGAGGAAACTCCTGAATAGTATAAATCTCCTGAAAATGGACCTCCTAAAGAAGTGTGTCATGAAATATTTTCCCTTGAATAGGAACAGGTACCTAAAAATAATGAGATCTCAATACATTTCATGAAAACTGGAGAAATTCTGGATAGAAATAAAACTGTTATCAACAACATATTTTCATATAAAATGGCCCTTGACATTACTAGAAGTAATGAAAAAAGTGAGCCAAAAACTGTCGAAGAATGTCGACGTAGAAATAATTGGCCAAAATAAAAAGCAGCTATTGAAACTGAAATAAATTCGCTAGCAAAACGAGAAATATTTAGACCTGTTGTCCAAACACCAAAGGGTGTAATGCCTATTAGATATAAGTGGATATTTGTACGAAAACGTAATGAGAAAAATGAAATTGTGCGGTACAAAGCACGGCTTGTCACACAAGATTTCCTGCAGAAATCTGGGATTGATTATAAAGAAACATATTCTCCCGTTATGGATGCAATTACATTTAGATTTTTGATTAGTCTGGTTGTTACAAAAAGATTAGAAATGTGGTTGATGGATGTGGTCACTGCATATTTATATGGATCCTTAGACCATGACATATATATGAAAATCCCTAATAGATATAAAATACCTAAAACATCTACAAGTACATCCAGAAATATGTACTCAATCAGACTACAAAGATCTTTATATGGGTTGAAGTAATCAGGACGCATGTGGTATAATCGCTTAAGCGAATATCTATTGAAAGAAGGATTTGAGAATAATCCTATATGCCCATGTGTTTTTATTAATAAATCAGAATATGGATTTTTCATTATTGCGGTTTATGATGATGATTTAAATATTGTGGGAACTCCTGAAGAGATCTCAAAAACCGCTATATATTTAAAGAATGAATTTGAAATGAAAGATTTTAGCAAAACAAAACTTTGTCTCGGCCTGCAGTTCGAGCACTTGCCAAATGGAATTTTTATTCATCAGTCCATGTATACTGAGAAAGTCCTAAAACATTTTTATATGGACAAATCTCATCCATTGAGTACTCCAATTATTATTCGAACACTTGATGTGAAGGATGATTCATTCCGTCCTTGTGATGACGATGAAGAAATTCTTGGTCCTGAAATACCATATTTCAGTGTAATTGAAATTTTGATGTATCTTGCAAATTGCACTCGACCAGATATTACATTTTCAGTTAATCTGCTTGCAAGATATAGTTCTGCACCAACTCAAAAGCATTGGAATGGCATTAAACATGTCCTTCGTTACCTTCATGGTACGGTTGATATGAGATTATTTTATCAACGTGGTTCAAGTCCAGAATTGATTGGGTATGCAGATACAGGTTATCTTTCAGACCTACACAAAGGTAGATCTCAAACTGGATATTTATTTACTTATGGAGATACTGTCATATTAAGGAGATCTGTTAAGTAGACACTATCTGCTACTTTTTCAAATCACTCAGAGATCATTGCTATTCATGAAGCAAGTCGAGAGTGTATTTGGCTGAGATCAGTTATTCAACATATCCAGGAAAAGTGTGGACTTCCCATGATCAATAATAGCCCAACAATCTTATATGAAAATAATACTGCTTGTATCACTCAAATCAGAGGAGGATATATCAAAGGTGACAGAACCAAACATATTTCACCTAAATTCTTTTATACTCATAAACTTCAAGAGAAAGGTGAAATTGATGTCAAGCAGATACGATCTAGTGATAATCTGGCAGATTTATTCATAAAAGCGTTAGCAACTTCCATATTCAAGAAGATTGTGCATAATATTGGAATGCGAAAACTCAAAAATATTTTGTCATGCACTTTTTAGGGGGAAGTAAATGTGCTGATTGTACTATTTTTTCTTCGCTGAGATTTTGTCCCACTGGGTTTTCCTCTGCAACGTTTTAATGAGGCAATCTAAAAGCACTTGTGGATATATAAGAAGACTGTACTCTTTTTCCTTCACCATTAGTTTTTCCTTGCCAAGATTTTAACGAGGCAGATTCCTTATGGGTGGTCATTCAAGGGGGAGTGTAATGAAACGAACGAAGCAAATTAAATGCGACGACAGCTGCCCTCTGTCCCACCACTAAAATTATGTGAATGACCCCACCACTATTATTTTAAATCTTGTATAGTGACTTGCATAGTAACTTACATAGTATTTTTAAAGCCTATAAATAGGGGTTTCAATTCTAATGAAATTCATAAGAAAATATAGAGAGAAAAAGAAAGTTTCAGTTTTTAAGAGTTTCAGAGAGAGTTTCTTATTTCTCTTTTGCAATAGTAATTTCTTTCTTTAGTTTTATAACAACTCACACATTTTCTATCTTCTTATTCAAAAAGTCAACACTTCAACATATTTTATACAACTCAAACTGCTCTTAAAATATTATACAAGTCATTAAAAATACGCTAAATTAATAGTTGTAAATTACTATTTTATTAAGTTGATTCTTTTAATATGAACTATTAAGTAGATTGTAACTTGGTAATTGATTGAATTGACTCTATTAAGATTATTGATTCATTGTATTGAAAAAGTATTATTAAATTTTTTCTTATATTGTCACTATTTTAGAATATAACTTATATGTATTTATTTATGTATAGACTATTTCGAAATAATATACGAAACAATACCGATATTGAAATATTTCATTTTAGTACCTCGATCGAAACGTCTACTGGTACAATATTCAAGACTTTGGTCTCTGGCACCCAAGTCCATTAACAATTTTAGGGAGCTGACACATCTATTCCTCACGTAGTTTATGGCAAGTGGGAGGAGAAAACAACCCATGACGTTCCACCTTACCATCAAACAAGGAGAAGATGAAAGTCTAAAGGCATACTTGTCTAAATTTAACAAAGAACACACTGCCAATGATGACTAGGATGAGAAAATAACCTTGGCAGCATTCCTAAAGGGAGTGTGGCCCCAATCCCGATTCATGGTTGAACTTGCCAGAAGATCTCTAACCACACTACGAGAGTTCAGGGATCAAATCGACAACTTCATCAACGTCGATGACACTCTCTAGGCCCTGATCAAGCTAAAGAGGAAGGAGATGAATTAGGCAAAAATTAGGAAAAAATGCTCTAACAAACTGTAAGGCCCGTGAGAAGCCAAAGAAAGGCCTGCATGACAGTAAAAGCCAAAGAAAGCCAAAGAGAGGATTGAGACTCGATCGGCCAATGCTTATCATCAAGCAGACAACCCTCGGCCTCTCCAAGAAGACACCTACATGAGCTCTAACTTGTTATTCACTTACCACCAATCTGCCACCCACAATACTGAGGGTCACCTTTCCCTTAAAGGGAGAATGAAGCAGGTAGAGCGACCAAGGCCACATCACCCTCTCGTTTGAAGGTTGAAACGATAAGGGAGGGGTAGATTGCAAGAGAGGAGCATGGATAAGGTCGATAGGCCCAGATGGGAGGAAAGCTCGCAATAACAGATACCCTCATAGATACCCTAACATGATCGCCCTTGTGCATCGCCACAAATAGGGTCATTGTTGGAGGAAATAAGGACCACCCACCTAAGTATTAAAGGTGCGAACCGGTTTTCATCGTTTCCTTTGGAGAGGCCGATGAAGAAGGGGTCCTTTACCCCCATGACAATGCCCTGGTGGTTATTATGTTGGTCGCCAACTTCACCACCCTGTAGATCTTCATTGACAACGGAAACTCTGTTGACATCTTATTCTACAAAGCCCTCACCAGATGGGAATAGTGTCGTTCGACTTCAACCATCTATGCTACTGAAAGGCTTTTCTAGAGACATGGTCTAGCCGATTAGAACCATCACCCTTTGGTCCTAGCAGGCAACGCCTTATGCATGACCTCTATCATAGTCGACTTCCTGGTGGTAATGACTCTCTCATCCTGCAACGCCATTATCGACAAGCTTACCTTCAACAACCTACATGTAGTGACATCGACCTACCATCTAAAAATGAAATCTCCAACCTCTCAAGAGTGGAAGAAGTTCGAGGAGAGCAGGTCCTAGCACATAAGTGCTACGTCCAAGAGTTTAAACAGAAGGATGGTAGGGTGCACGTGGTTCACATCCCAAACGATTTCAATGACAAGTAGGGTTTACCAGCCCTCCAGAAGGGACACAACATGCACCTCATGTGAAAAAGTCTTGGCATGTTTAGCTCACGGCTCATCCTACTAGACTGGATGGGGATTGGGGGATACATAGTGTCGAGTACGAGGGCGAAGCAGGAGGAAACTCTCTTGTCAAAGAATTTTGTATGTTGTAATTTACTTTCATGTTGATCATGTAAAACTCTAGTTAATGAAAAATATGACTTTTCAAGATCAAAAACATGTCTTGCCTACCTTAACTCTTTAATCTATCAACGTAAACTTGGCCAAAGTAATCTCCATCGACGGAATTTTCATCAATAATTATTTACCTCCCAATGAAATACCAAATGGATGACTTAGACCAAAGGTTGATTTATCCGTCGCGTGGGGGAGTTTGGCTCTCAGCTAACCAACACTTAGGTTTATCATGAGCGTCAATAGGTGGAAGCGGGTTCAATATCAAACTGTCCGATACTTACCTCATCGTGGGGCTCTAAGGGGCAAGTGCACCTTAAGGCCATCTCAGTGTCCCCGTTATAGAGTGTGGTTCTAGCCTTTCAACTGCCTAACAACTTACTCTAGCCTTTGCCACTATGAAGAGTGGGCTCAACACTAGTTAGACCCTAACACTTACATTTCATGTGATGTCAATGGATAAGAACGAATTCAATCCCAAACTGCCCAAAACTTTCCTCCTAGCGGAGCTCTAAGGGGTAAGATGCATCTTAAGGCCATCTCAATGTCCCCACGATGGAGTGTAGGTCCAAGCTTTCAACTAGCCGATAATTCAACCCCACCCCTATTGCAGCAAAGGTGGACTAGCCACTCAGCCATCTAAACTTAACTCCCTCGTGAGGTACTAAAGGGATGAATTACGCCAAAGACTGCTTTATCCTTTTTGTAGTAAAGTGTGGGCCAATTCTTAGCACCTTAAAGCCAGGCTTGTCAGGCCAGCAAGTGAAGGGCTTGGTTTTCCCTTTCGACGGCTTGCTAACCACCCACAATGAAGACTATCAGCTGAGACATACCCTATCACCAACAAATACAAACACAGAAATAGTTAGTAAATGATACATTAATTAGCAAAAGAAAAGAAAAATAACAAACAACCACAAGAGACATCGGATACGAAACTCATTAGAGATTTGGCCACCTACTCAAAGGCTTCTACTCGAGCTCCTTTCGCCTTTGATTAAGTCGGGAAGGGAGTGACCTCCATTGGACTTTCCTTGAGGGTTAGTTGTCTGCCTTCCTTTGCGTCCTCAATGGCCTCCGTTGCAAAATTGGCAGAGGGCGGCAAGGAAAGGTGACACTCGGCATAAAGAGATATGCTCTCGACATGATTATGAGGCCTTTGTTTCCCATAGGAGTTTCGTGAACTCTCTTCCTTAACCCCCGCCTCCATGGCCACCTCAATCTCAATGACAGGTGACTCTGCGGCAAGTGCAAGGGAATGAGTAACAACAACCCCCTCAATAACAAAGGTAGGAACCCTAGCCAACTCAGATTCCCTTCCTTCCTCCCCAAAAGCTCTATCAGTAGACTCCGCATTTAAGGCCACCTTGGGGCTCAAAACTAACAACTGTAGATTCAACGCCCTCATTGGACAGTTGTACAAGAGAGTATTCAGGGGAAGCACAAGACAAGATTGAAGGGAAGAAATTCTCTCCACGCTTAGGCTAGGGGCCCCTAAGGAACCCACAATCTCATCTTCGAAGGCTTAGCCCCTGATGGTCGAATGCACAGTGGATGGAGAGGAGGCAATCATCTCTAAATCCCACTCGAGAGGAGGTTATATCAAGGTAGACCGCTAAAGAGTCGGTTCTAGAAAGGCCCAATAAAAGAGTGTGGTGAGCATGTCAGCCCCTCAAGATGATCGTCACGGGCTAGTCAACGTGCCTGGCACCGCAGGGACAACGCCCAAGAGGGATCTTATTGCCAATATAGCTGGAGATAGAGTGATCGACACTTTCAGAACGTTGGCTTCAGTCATCGCTGAAGCCAACCCCTAAAGTAGTCGAGCTTGGGAAGTAGGCCTGTTGACAGCCCCAAGATCCTCCAAACGGGGTTTCTTCCCCTTACTCGTAGGAGGACTCAGAGAGTGCTTTCGAGCTGGAGTGACCCTAGGCAGGACATAAGGAACTCAATCGTCAAAAATAATGTGACAGAGGGAAGAAAAAACACTCATATGTTCTCGTTCTTGTTCTCGAGAAAAACCTCCAAGAAAATGTAGTCTAGGTGATTTTTACCCACTCCTTCACCAATGCGATACACCAAAATTCTTTGAGAGCTGTCGACTGAATGTCTTTGTCATTTGGGACCACCTTTAATATGGCCCGGACAAGTAACTTGCAATGGTTCACCAGTTCGACTGGGATTTCTCATCCTCAACCGAACACAAATAGAAATTTGGAAGTCTAGTCCTTCACTTTGTGGTATCGCGATTCTAAGGAGACAAGAGCATGCATCGCCTTGAAACTACATATGTTACCCTCATGTTTTATGATGCTATGAGTGAGGAGAAATTCATAGCCGATAAGGTCGACATGCTGAAGATCTGACTCCAACAGGGCTCATTGCCAACAGATGCAGCAATATATTAAAATTCTCTAAACATTCGAGTGGAGTTGAAAGGGGGTCAATCCAAGATAGTATAGATAGTCGCAAATGGGACAAGGAAAAAGTAACCCCGTCCCGCACGAGAACAAACTAGGGAAGAGGGCAACCTTAAAAGTGTAACCTTTGTCGTCGTTTGCCCGATCACATGGCTCAAGAGCTTCGAAAACTATTGTCTCCAAGACTTGAAATGTATAAGTCAAAGAAGACAAGGGGATTTTCCCCCCATTGGCCCATACAACAAGCTCGTGAAGAATTACTAGGGAGCAAGGTAATAAAGCCCAATCGGTCAACCCCAAACGGCCTTGTTCGGAAAGGAGTCAATGGGCCCCACCCGAAAGGCCTATGGCCTGTGAGAGAAGCGTTCTTATGATGTGACCCCTATATGGAGGAGTGGACAATATAGAGGAGATGGGACTTGTCATCCTGGCATTCCCTTGACGGCACTATTCCTTTAAGTACCTACTCAGGCATGTGAGCGAAAAATAAGGAGTGTTATTAATCTCCTAACATCGTATATGGACGAGCTACCAGATTACACGTCGCATTAAATGATCATGACTAAAGTGAACAACTAAAAGACAATGACCCAACAACGATAGTCACGAACTGTCCTAAAATAATAAGCTAACTTTAGCCTAACCTCCACAAAGATTCTCCATTCTCTGTGTTTTCTCTATGTGCATGTGCAAGTGCAAGTGTAAAAACTCGAGTTGCTGAAACTTTTGATCTAGAAGCGTACAAAACACGACTTTAACAACAAAGGCAGATCTACTTCGGAACTAGGGGTGGCCATGCCCCCCCTAGACTTTAAAAAATATATAATATATATTAGTTTTTTTATAATTTAATAAAATAATATTAATTTGATCTTATATTAGACCCTCTAAAAAATTATATTGGTTTTTTATAAAATTATTTTTATTTTATTTTGATCTAATTTAAAAATAAAAATAAATAAAATACATTTTATATAAAATAATATAATAATATAACAACACATTTTTATTATAAATAAAATAAATTTACAAGTATGTAAAACAGTGAAATAAAGTGTAGCCGACGCCCTGCAATCTTCCACTGTCCAACACAAGTTTTCCTGCTATGTCCTTTCAGATGCTCTTAGATCACATTCTTAAAAGTTAGATCTTTTTGTTTTGTAACTAGATATATGTCTAAGATACAGACTTACAGTGACATAAAATCTAGAAGCCTAGAAGCAATTAGAAAATATTTGGATTGTAGACTTGTAGTTTAACTCGATCATAACATCAGGCTGGAACCCATCCCCTTTATTTGTTTTATTTTCATAAAAGCTGAAGAGTCAAGCCATCCCTGTAACTGCAAGCCTACGGCATTTCGGCATTTTTGTAAACATTTTGCTTCTCAGTTCTCAAGTCAAGTCCTTCGCAAGTTCTTTAAAAGAAAAGTCTTTGAAAGTTGCAAAGCCGTTGATAGTGACTTAGTATTTGCAATATGTTTTTTTTTTTAGTTTTATTGAAATTTTGAATCCTATTTTCAGATTTCTTCCATAGTTCCGTTATCTAGTAGTCTATTAACTCTTTATTTCATCTCATTACTTGATTTATCATTGTTACAGACTACAGTGTACAGTTATCACTCATATTTAGAATCTTATTGCTCCATCCACAAACTATAGTCCATCTGATCTCCATCGCAGCTCCCTCCGGCTTCGGCTTTCTTGATAAGGTTGTTTATATTAAGTCTAGATTTTAGTTTTTTAAGAATTTTATATTGATATATTATATATTTAGTAATTATGTGCACTGATTTAAATGAATATTGATTTAAATTGCTTTTGATATCATTATGCGTAATGATAAATTGTTTGGTTTTTAATTTTAAATTGCTTGACTTTTATTATTTATTTGGATTATCAATGTCGTTTTAAAAATTTCTTGACTTTTGATTGATTTATGAAGTTAATCTAACTTTATTTTATATTTTTTAATTTCATTTTAAATTTAGGTTTATGAATGATGTCTAAATTAAAAACTATCAACTCATTCTTCTAAAGAAAAGAAGTTGATATTCTAGAAAATTCTTCTAAAATTTCAAAGATTGAACCTGAAGAAAATCCTAATTTTGAAAAAAATATTGATTTCAACTCTCCAAGTTTAGAGTCTGAAGAAATTCATTTTACATTGATAATACTTGATTCTAAAGAGATTGATACATCTTCTCTACAACGAGATTCAAGATTACGTCCTCCTATGCGGGACTATCCAGTCAATCAACGTGATGAAATAAGAAGAGCTTATTTAAAAATGGGTCTGTATCAAATACATCTTTCAAAATATCCATTTTATAGTTCTGAAAAGCATCCTCGTTGTTTTCAAGTTTCTTGGTTTGTACAATTTGGATCTTGGTTAGAGTATTCTCCATCAAAGGATGTGTCATATTGTTTACCTTGTTATCTTTTTACAATAAAAATATCTCAACATTCTGGATGTGATGTATTTACTGTCATAGGATTTAGAGGTTGAAAGAAGATTAATAATGGAAAATGTTGTGCCTTTCTGAATCATATTGGGGAAGATCATTGCTTTTATCATAATAATGCTGTGAGATCTTGTGAGGATTTATTAAAACAATCACAACATATTAATAAAGTAATGAATGCACAAAACTCCGCACAAATTCTTAACAATCGACTTCGAGTGAAGACATCTATTGATGTTGTTTGATGGCTTGTATTTTAAGGATGTGTATTTAGAGGTTATTATGAAACCCTTGAGTCAAAAAATTGAGGTAATCTCCTTAAGATGTTTAAACTTTTGGCTTTGTATAATGATAAAGTTGGAGAGCTTGTTTTGGAAAATGCTTCTAAATTCTCAAAGTATACTTCACCCTAAATTCAAAAGGAGATTTTAAAAATTCTTGCAAAAAAAAAGTGAGAAATAAAATTCGTGAAGATATTGAAATTTCTCGATTTTGTATTATTATTGATGAGGCATGTGATGAGTCTAAGAGGAAGCAAATGACCATAATTTTGAGATTTGTTGATGATGATGGTTTTATACAAGAACGATTTTTTGATCGTGTACATGTTAAAGATATATCAGCATTGACTCTAAAGAATAAAATATCTGCAGTTCTTTCTCATCATTATCTTGATATTCAAAATATTCGTGGACAATGATATGATGGTACTAGTAATATGCGTGGTGAATGGAAATGATTGTAAGCATTATTTCTTAAAGATTGCCCATATGCATACTATGTTCATTATTTTGCTCACCAAATACAGTTAGCATTAGTTGTTGCATTTAGAGATGTGGCTTCTGTTCATAAGTTTTTTTCAAATTTAAATTTCATTATCAATATAGTGGGTGTTTCTTGTAAATATCATGATGAGTTACAAGCTGCTCAAGCAATACATATTACACATTTGATAGCTATTGATAAACTTGAAAGTGGAAAGGAAGCTAACCAAATTGGCACTATTAGACGGGCTGGTGATTCTCGTTGGGTTCTCATTTTTATTCTATTTGCAGTCTACTACGAATGTTTGAAGCCACTTGCTCGGTGCTTGAAACCATATTAGAAAAATGATCAACTTACTCTTAACGTGGGAATGCGAATGCTGCTTATAAAATGATTACATCATTCCAATTTATATTTATTTTAAATTTAATGAAGGAAATAATGGGTATTATTGATGTTCGTAGTCAAGTTTTGCAGTAAAAATCTCAAGATATTTTGAATGCTATGAATATGGTTTATACTACAAAAGGACTCATTCAAAAGTTGAGAAATGAAAGTTGGAAAAATCTGCTTGAAAATGTTGTCTCTTTCTCCAAGAAGTTTGATATTGATATTCCAAAATTGAGCTCTCGTTATGTACAAGGTCGTGGTCTTCTTCAACGAGACTACATTACGATAGACCATCATTATCATTTTGAAATATTTAATACTACTATAGATTTTCAAATGCAGGAGCTTGATAATAGGTTTGATGAAAGAATGACAAAACTTTTAAGCTTTAGTTCAGCTTTGGATCCAAATGATGATTATAAATCTTATAATGTTGATGATATTTGTTGTCTTTTAGAAGAGTATTATCCTCTTAATTTTTCTAAGAATGAGAAAATCAATTTAAAATTTCAATTGAAACATTTTGAAATTGATGTGCATACTAATCCGAAGTTTCAAAATTTGAGATCTATTGCAGATTTGTGTCGAAGATTGGTAGAGACAGATAAATTAAAGACATACTATCTTATTGATAGATTGATTCGTCTTATTTTGACTATTCTAATGTCTACAGCAACTAGTGAACGAGCATTTTCAGTTATGAAGATTGTTAAATCAAGATTTTGTGTGTTTTTTTTACAAATGTAAAAGATAGATGATTTATTTGAAAATCTTGAAAGGTGGTTGTGTGTTTTTTTTTACATATGCAAAAAGAAGATGATTTGGTTTTAAAAATAAATCATGCTCATTTTGTCATGTATGAAAAGTAAAAAATTAGGTTTGATTTTTTTGAAAAATGAATGGAGTTGTCTTTGACAAATATAAAAAGGAGATGTTTTTAATTGAATCTTTTGAAAAGTAAATAGTAATCTTATTTGACATGTGAACCTTTTCAAATTTGAATATGAAAACTCATTTGCCTATAAATAGCTTACTTGAGTTTTGAAAATATAACAACAAGAGCTTACACATCAATTGTTAAGTTTTGCATCATTCTTTTAAAGCTCTCATTCTCTCTTTTCTAAGTTTTGTACCTTAATCCTTATTCATTGTAAGATAGATATAAGTTGCATTGTATTATTTTTATCTCACTCACTGGGGAGTGTGTTCTGATAACTTGCCCACTATTAACTTTTGTATTTATAAGAGAGTGCGTATAAACCTT
This sequence comes from Platycarya strobilacea, assembly GCA_036898215.1. Taxonomy (NCBI): domain Eukaryota; kingdom Viridiplantae; phylum Streptophyta; class Magnoliopsida; order Fagales; family Juglandaceae; genus Platycarya; species Platycarya strobilacea. The sequence continues at coordinate 38,944,719 of CM072545.1, read as the reverse complement.
ATGTGTAGAAGATGTTCTACACAGGAAATAGTTGAATCATTAAGTGTGAGGTGATTGTAAGTGTAGAGAGTGTTCTACACGGATTCTTTGTAGCAGTGTTACTCAAATGTGTAATAAGTTTTTATCTCTACTTGAAGGAGATTGAATAGTGAATTTGGGATCCCCAATGGGTAGCTTGAGGTGAGGATGTAGGTAGTGAGGTTGAATCTCGTTAAAATACTGAGTTTGCTTTTTCTTATCCTTACTCTTTATATTTCCTACTGTTTCATATTCTGTTTATATTTTATATTGTATATTTGGTTTATAAGTATTAATTTTTTAATATAACTCAATTCACCTCTCCTTTTGTGTTAGTCATCTGGACAATAATCGTAACAAAATTAAAAATGAATTTTTAGCAAATAATCTAGTTGTCTATTTTGAAAGAGAAATTGCTAAGAGTTTTGATTTAGATTCAATACTTGATAATTTTATTTCTTTAAAAGAGCGAAAATTACAATTTTAAATACTCTATATTTCTTTTGTTTAATATATGTGTATGAATATCTTTATTTTATTTTAATGATATATTTTTCTTAACATATCATATATTTTTTAATATATAAATTATATTAAACATATTTTATTTTTATTCTAAATCTTACTGTTACATTGTTAAAAATAAAATAAAAAATATTTATTCTGTTATAAACGAACGTCGGCCGCCGCCCCCATATCCCACCACTAAATTATGTGAATGACCCCACCACTATTGTTTTAAATCTGCATAGTGATTTGCATAGTGACTTGCATAGTAACTTGCATAGTAATTTCAACGCCTATAAATATGGGCTTCAGTTGTAATGAAATTCATAAGAAAATATAGAGAGAGAAAGAAAGTTTCAGTTTTTAAGAGTTTCTTTTCTCTTGCAATAGTAGTAGTTTTCTTTTTAGTTTTATAACACGTTATCAGCACGAGGTTCTACCGATACTGAAGCTAATGGTCTTCTACTTCAAGTAAGTTTTTCAATATATTATTTGCAGTCCTTGAGATAAATATTAAAGGTAATATTGCTGAATATTACTTGATAAAATTTTATTTTTATTCTCATGATAATGTGAATATATTTATTAAATTCACAGATTTATTTTTGTAATATAATGTCAAATATTGACATTTATTACTATTGACATTTCTGAAAAATGTTATTTATCCAGATCCTTGATGAGATCTATTTGGATATGATGATGAACTTGAAAGATACAATCATAGAAGAAAATCATGTGTCCCTGAAGGACCGTACTGTGTATCTCATGATGAAAAATCATCTTACTGTGTGAAATGAATTAAGAGAGTGATATAAGCACCAGAAGATGTAATCCTCTCAAAAGATCATTATGATTTATTGCACCTGAAGTTGCAAGATTTTAAGAGTGGTATTGAATATTCTGCACTCTTTAAAATCAGCTCAATATTAAAATTATACAGTGAAAATGTCACTGATGATGATATATAAAAGAAGACATTATTTTTCATACCTCGAATGTGCTCCTGCAGTAGCAATATCGAGAGTGAAAGTTCAACAAATATTCTGAACTTTTGTTTTGTCTTCCAGTGATTGAGCTAAATAATGAGTTTTTGTTACACTAGTTACGTCCTATTAATGATATCGAATTTACACAATTCCCAGAAGTGAATGGAAACTAAGGGCGTAGACGTGGTAGAATAATTATAGAAGTGTTAGTCCTAAAAGCGACAACACTAAAGATGATATAAATATATCGTATCACCAGAAGTGATCAAACTCAGAGAAGGGTAAAAGCCCTCAGAATAATTCTTCATAAAAAGATGAAGATGTTTGTCATAGAAGTAATATGACTAAACAGTAGTCACGTACCTGTTGTACGGCCAAGCACTTGATTTATTTATACTAAGTTTTTATATATAAGCTTATTAATATTTCATCATGTTTTGAAATAATGAAATATCGGTGCCTGAAGCACGACAAGAAATTACTTGGGATAATAAAGTCCTGTTTAAATTTGATCCTCTTACAAATAAATGTGAACTAGAAGTTCAGAGGATTATTTATCTGCAAAGTGTTGCAAATCAATTACATGATGTATTTACTGACACTAAAGGTGTTGTAAAATCATATATTACTGTTGTTAATGCTTAAGCAAGAATTGAAGTCCCTGAAGGACGAGTTGTTAAAACAGCAATAAATGAGTCTAAAATACACCTGAAGCGTTGAAAACCTATTGGTGTACAAGAAAAATAAAAATCGATGCTCATGAAGAGACCGTATATTCTATATAAAATATAATCCTCCTGAAGAGTGTAACTCCTGAAGAGAAAACTCCTGAAGAGTATAAACCTCCTGAAGAGGAACCTCCTGTAGAGGTGTTTCATGAAATGTTTTCCCTGGAGAGGAACAATGAGATCTCAATACATTTCATGAGTACTGGAAAATTTATGGATATAAATAAAACTGTTGTCGACAATATATATGATAACACTTGATATTACCAGAAGTAATGAAAAAAGTGAGCCAAAAATCGTCGAAGAATGTCGACGTAGAAATGATTGGCCAAAATGGAAAGCAGTTATTAAAACTGAATTAAACTCGCTAGTGAAGCGAGATGCATTTGGACCTGTTGTCCAAACACCAAAGGGTGTAATATTTGTCAGATATAAGTGAGTATTTATACGAAAGCGTAATGGGAAATGAAATTATGCGGTATAATTTGTCGCACAAGGTTTCCAGTAGAAACCCGAGTAATTATGAGGAAACATATTTCCTTAGTATGAATGCAATCACATTCATATTTTTAATTGATTTGGTTATTACAAAAGGATTAGATATGCAGTTAATGAATGTGGTCACTGCATATTTATAAGCATCATTAGATTATTACGATACTTAAAGCATCTAATCCAAGTACATTTAGGAGTATGTACTTTATAAAGCTTCAAAGATCTGTATATGGGTTAAAGCAATCCGAACGCATGTTGTATAATTGAATCAACGAGTATCTATTGAAAGAAGGATTTAAGAATAATCCTATATGTTCATGTGTTTTATCAGAATCCGGATTCGTCATTATTGCAGTTTACGTTGATGATTTACCTTGTTAGAACTCTTGAAAAGATCACAAGGGTTGCTATAAATTCAAGGAATGCATTTGAAAAGGAAAGATCTTATTATTCAATTCATAGATGAGTTACAAGAATTTGAGACTTCTAGCCTCATCTCTCAAATGCATTTGCTTTTCATAAAGCAACGTATCATCCTTATCTAAAGGATTAGGCAGTCGAAATGAAGAGGCAAGTAATGATTTTAAATCCTTATTCTCCTGCTTTAAGTCTGCAATTTTTTTGTCAGACTCTTGAACGAGTCGTTGAAGTACAGAAACCTTCTCGTTAAGCTCCTCAATCTCACGATTTTTGGATTGTAATCGGTTGGAAAATCCAACAATAGAGGAGGAGTATCGGGTGCCGAGAGTCACCAGCTCATAAACAGCTTCACGATCTGACTTATTAGCCAGATCATTTGCTTGCTGCAACATTGCACTTGCGGAAGATGCATGATCAATTTGTAATTGAGGTGAAAGATACCTCATATGTTGATTGTGAGAAATAGTAAAAGGAAATTGATGAGCCATTAGAAATTTGTAGAATAAGAATACAAATACAGATGAATTATATGAGAAGAAGATTTGATGCGTACTAAATGAAGCTAAAGACGGTTCTTATAGAAATGGAAATAAGAATAAGACAAACCATCATCTCTTCAAATCTCACTTTACAAGATATGCTGGATGCATAATTTCAAAAGTTAGCGAGATTAATTACAGCTATCCCTATTTTCTTGTAAACGTTGAACCTCTGCCGTTAGCTACTGTTGTTGACTTTGTATTTGAGCTCTCTCTCGTTCCAGCTCTTTTACTCGTGTTTTCAGGTCACAAGAATACCAGTCTACAAGTTTCTTCAGCTCCTTGTTTTCTTGTCTTAAATCTTTATTTTTACTATCTTTAGTTGCAAGCGTTTGATGCAACTCAGATATTTGATTTTTAAGATGATCAACCTCACTCGTTCTCGCCAGTAGCCTCTGAGACATGGTTGTAAGAGAGACAGCATATTGAGCACTGAGGATTCTTGATGCTGCAACAATTTCAGGATCAGATTTACTAGAAAGATATATCTCTGCTCCTATCATGGTATTTACAGCCTCAGGAGAAAATATAAGTGGTTGAGGTATGAAAGATTCGTGGTTTAAATCTGGGACATTAGAATTTCTATCAGACATGATATCGTTTTGGATGAACAACAACTGAATCTATGAGGAATGCGAGATCTTTTTGCTGGAGTAAACCAATGGTAAAATTGGTTATATTTAAACAACAACCCGAAACCTTCAAATCTCTTCAAGATCTCGTTTGTCCACAATGTCAAGCGGATTTGATTTTCCGCCGAATCGATAATATTAAATTTCAAAACTTTTACAGCTTTTATCATACATAGATGGTTTCCAATGTTATTTCCGCCGTATATAAACAAGTTCTTCCTAATAACGCCGAATTAGGGGGAGAAAATTTTAGATGAAAATATTATCATACTCTCTCTAATGCATTATTTAGTTGGAGATCGTGTTTGAATTCTTAACTTGTTATATATACTGAAATCATATTTACTTATTACTTGAAACACTAACGCATATTATCAGGGGGAATTTAAGTATTACTGCAGGTATCAGATTTCTATTAAGTTTGTCAACCAGATATTATTTTTCATCTTCAAATCATTCAGAGATTATTACAATTCATGAAACAAATCGAGAGTATATTTGGCTGAGATCAATGACTCAACATATCCAAGAAAAGTGTGGTATTTTGATAGCTCAACAATTTTATACGAAGATAATGCTGCTTGTATCACTCAAATCAAATGAGGATATATCAAATATACGATCAAGTGATAATCTGGCAGATTTATTCACGAAGACATCACCAACTGCGACATTCAAGAAAATTGTGCAGAATATTAAAATGTGAAGACTCAAAAACTATTGTCATGCACTTTCCAGGAGGAGTAAAAGTCCTGAAGACTTGTGCTGATTGTACTCTTTTTCCTTCGCTAAGGTTTTATCCCATTGGGTTTTCCTTTGCAAGGTTTTAATGAGGCAATCTTAAGGCAATCTTAAAGCACTTGTAGATACATAAAGAGACTGTACTCTTTTTTCCTTCGCCATTGGTTTTTCTTCCCACTGGATTTTTCCTTGGCAAGATTTTAACGAGGCAGATTCTTTATGGGTGGTCATTCAAGGGGGAGTGTTATAAACGAATGTCGGCCGCCGCCCCCATGTCCCGCCACTAAATTATGTGAATGACCCCACCACTATTGTTTTAAATCTGCATAGTGATTTACATAGTGACTTGCATAGTAATTTCAACGCCTATAAATATGGGTTTCAGTTGTAATGAAATTCATAAGAAAATATAGAGAGAAAAAGAAAGTTTCAGTTTTTAAGAGTTTTTTTTCTCTTGCAATAGTAGTAGTTTTCTTTTTAGTTTTTATAAGATATTCATATTATTTTAGTTTTACTTGACCCCCAAAGCTAATTCATGACCCCACCACTGTTTAACAGTCAATTAATCTTGAAAGTATATATGATATTGATATTCAATCCAGCAAAATATTATTGGGCATTGGAAATATCTGTTGAACACTTGATGGGCCATCAAGTGACATAATTTATTTTGTTCTTGGCCATGAATTAATCAGTATTTGGTTCACGGGCCTGATGGCGCACCCCACCAAACCCAATTCAAATGTTTGCATCAAATCGTCCCTCACACAGACTTCATCTCAAGAGTATCAAAAGAAATGGGAGAAGGAAAAAAACAATACTTTATTACTTACTACACTAGAAATTACAACTGTACATTCGTTCAAGCTAGAGCAAAGGATAACTTAATAACACAAAACTACCCACAAAAACCAAGCCATTTCCATTACCAACAGTCGTTATTTCTCGTTCAGCTATTTTACATGGCTCCTGGAGCATGGAGGATGCAACATCAGCCTTTGCCATATAAAAAACCCGCCCTTTTCAGCCCAATGGGATATAGATTACGTTTTATCACTCACTCTGTGGCTGCAACAACAGCTGGTCCTTCCACCTGAAATTTTCAGCCCCACCACTTCGAGTCATTGACAAATCAGTACAACAGAATTTCATAATATGCGGGGGATTTGAACTCCATCAGACTCCTTAGCTGGTGGGCACACCTAAATCCATGCCCCAAAAATGGAAGAATAAATATAAACACACACACACAATACATATGGAGATGACACCAACTTCCTATGTTAAGTCTTTCTCCTAGTTGAGACAAAACACCCTTCTTTTCACACTTTCATGTCCACCAACAAACCAATGGTGTATAAATTATTTGAAATATGCTAATTATAGATTGAAAGATAACTATAGATCAAACCAATTGAAATCTCTCTTAGAATTCTCCTGGTTTCTAACGAAATTTATTACTGTTTGTGTGGTCTGACAGACAGTATTAAATGTTGTGTGTATGTTCTTTTCGAAATTAACTTAGAAGGGAAGTAAAATAATTTCACGTAATCCTTATTATAGATTATACGTGCACGGTTACCATTATAAAGATGTGTACCTTGAATGTCGCACCCCAGATCTCTTCATCAGTAGCAGGTACCGCAGTAATCTTATTCTTTGGGTTCTCATAGCTCCTCAGTCCTCCTTCGGTCGTAGAGAAGAAACATCCTATCGAATTCCCAAGCAGAATTGTGATTGTAGGGAATTAGAGAACAACGACAGAGACAAGATAGTGGAAAAAAAATCCCGATTCAATTTGAATTGTAAGAAAGTAAAATCCTGTTTTTGATTTTGGTCAAGTCTATAACATATTTGTCACCCACCTTGAGGGAAAGAAGCAAGTGACTTGCCACAAGCACCTTGAAGCAATTCCGCATTGTCAGCAAAAGCCACATATCCATCAGCAGTGATTCCCCAATACAGAGGAACCTTACCATATTGGTCCTGTAACACCAGCAACACCACTCAATTAGAAACCAAATTATAAAATGCTATTAGCTTTAATGGAGGCGCATTTGTTGGGGTGTGGGCTAACTTACAGAAGCAACAAAGAGGGTTGAGGTAGACTTGTCAAAGACTACGAATGCGAAACTCCCGTTAAGGTGGCCAACAACATGGTTGGGAGGGTAGGGCGCACGATCACGGAGTGCCTTGTAAGCCTCGATGACCAAGACCACCTCGTTCGCAGATTTGCCAAGCCCATATTGCTGCTTCAAACTTCCCAAGTTGTCCAGGGCTCCCTCAAACAAGCAGAATATCTCATCCTTCACCGCAAATGACCTGCCATTTTCCTATTCCTATTAGTTATACACTAGGATTTCCAATTAAAGTTAAGTCATGAACCTTACCTTAAAAAAAAACACAACAACAAACACATGAAACGTGAGAGCTATATAGTTCCAAAAACGAACATGTTTTCCCAAGAATTGTTTTTTATTTTTTTTATATAAGTAGAGAATAGCTACAATTATTTTATAAAATAAATTTATAAATTAACATTACTTCACATATATATATTATTATAAATAATTTTATAATTTATCATATCATACCATCATGTCACAAGTATTTTGAATTGGAAAACTCTAAATATAAGCAATATTAGGCATCCATATATACACCAATATTAAAGTGAAAAGATAATTTAATAAAATATTTAAATTTAAAATAAAAAATATAAAAATAACTAATTAAAATATATAAATACGTATATGAATGCACAATATTATTTATATATAGTATTATTCTTATAAATTTACAAAGCGTTCCTAACATGGTTTCCGTATCATAATAGCACGAAGGAATAACCGAACATCGTAATTCCGTGATTGGAGTCTGATCTCCCGAGTATTTGTGACACTCATTTTTGTACAATTTGTTGTACCGGCTCTCTCTCGCGCCGGACGTGGTTTGCGCTACCGTTTGGGTCCCCCCAACTTGACTCTCGGAATCCTTATCCTGATTCCACCGGCTCTATCCATATCCACCCACTTTCTCCTGTCCTATCCAAAAAAGTCATTACGGCACTCTCACTCAAATTGACAAAGTCTATTTTATTTTAAATTTGGAGATAGTTTGATTTATCTTATTTAATTTTAAATTTATTATTATATTTTTTAAAAATTTTATATAAAATATAAATTTTAATAATTTTTTTAAATCTTAATTTAATTTTTTTAAATTTTAAAATAATAATAATAATATTTTATTTATCTTTTAAAATTTAACTTATCTCAATTCTGAATTAGAATTTAAATATTTCACCATTTAGATAATAAATATGAGATATTATTAACATTACAAGAGCAGAAAAAAATTTCTCCACACAATAATACAATATTTCAACCTTCCATCCAAAGAGAGATTTAGAAAGGAAGCCGTGACTTGCAAGTCTCTTGTACCCCTATAAGAAAATAAGAAAGGATAGTGATTTCTCCACACAATAATACAATATTTCAACCTTCCATCCAAAGAGAGATTTAGAAAGGAAGCCGTGACTTGCAAGTCTCTTGTACCCCTATAAGAAAATAAGAAAGGATAGTGATAGAATTATTATCCTATCATTATCTCTTTATTATCTGTATTGTATTTCAATTTTTTTTTCTTTTAAATATTCTTTTGAAATTATTAATCATTAAGAAAAAATTAAAAATATATATAATTTTAAATTTTTATTAATATTTACTTCTTTAATCATTAAATAAAAAAAATTCAAATACAAAAAAAAAAGTAGTAAAAAAGTTATAATCCTATCATTTTCCCATAACAAATTGTTCGTGGCCGTGACCCGCGTAACATGCGTGCAACATTAAAGATGGATATCGGGAATATGAACTCTCGGCTCTCACCATTGGAAAAACAACTTTTATTTTTATTTTTAATTGTACTTATTGATATAATATAGTTTAAATAATTATAAATTTAATTATTATAAATTTAAAAATAAGAAATTTGTTAAGAAATTTTCTTCTCTCTATAAACCCACAGGATACCCATAAAAGATTAGTGTGCTGCGAGACCCCCTGGCCAGGCCCCCGATTGAATCTAGAAGATATCACCCAAATACGAGAAGGAGTCCCTCTAAACTTTCTCAATTAAAAATGATAAAAATTCGAGCTACTAATTCTATTTTGTGTTTGAAAAACACAATGATTAGTTTTCAACAAAAAAAAAAAAAAAAGTAATAACAAAAGACAACGCTCGGTTCTTTTCAAAAGTAGGTTGGACCAATTGGTCCTCAACCAACGGCCACAACTAATTCAAGCGTTCACCTCCAACTCACGTTTAAGATCATCTGATCGTCCACGTACTGGATAATACTCTTATCTATGGCAAGTCTACAACGCGTAGACACATGCTCGCAAAGTAATCCGAGACAGAGAATATTCATGAACACGTGGCAACGGACGTGCAGAGCCCCGTAAACGACAAATATCTACTTGTCAGCACATCAATCAAAATGATTGTAAAATCATGGCCGTTGGATCTACACGCCCAACGTCCTGCGAGCTAGGCTCGTAGCATAATAATACTACCGCTCACCATTTGTCTTCTTCTCCCTAGTCCTTGCCATCAATTCGTCTCCGTGTCTGAATTTAGCAGAAATGAATTCGATCTAAAGATTTACGTCACTAATGGATGCTAATGATCTGAATCATTAGGACAGAGGCACACTACGAAGTCATAGGGTCATGAAGGAAATGACCGTATGGGACCATATGAAAAATTGATTTGGTTACTGTTTTTTTTTTTTTTATTGAATTTGGTTACTGCTTGATATCTTGCTACTTCATCTTTCCCTTCTTTTCTCAGCAACCAAACGGTCAATATTATGAGTTAGACGATGATCGACAAAAGGATCAAATTAATAATCCCGACCGTCCGATCTCCAAACTTTGCTTTCGGATCCTTTTCCGATTAATGATCAAAAGACGGTCAGGTTTATGATTTGGCCCTCCCGGTTAGTCTATAAATTCTTAATTCTCTCTCTCTCTCAAACAAACACGCAGATACACACGATTAGAAATAAAAAAACACGCAGATGCACACAATCAACTCCTCCTGGAGTACTCATATTCCATTCTATTTTTCCTCAACACAGAGTATATGAAAGGCCGTTGCATGGCGACGCAGGCAGACCAATTCTTTCTTTTTAATTTAATTTATTCATGGTTTTTAAATGTACCTGGGCAGTAATAGGGACTCCTTGTGGTGAGTGTAGGCCAACTGGACTTCGTCTCCGACATGTATGGACACCGCGGAGGCATTGGTCTCGAGAAACCGATTCAGTAGTGCCGCAGACGTGATCTTTGGCGAAGGAGTCCGACATCCGGCAGCCACCAGCTCTTCCGGAGGCGAAACGATCGAGCTGCTGAACACCCCCAACATCTCCGACTACACAATTCTCCCACTCGCTACAAAGCTCTCTTGCAAGAAAGTTGAGATCAGCTCCTAAAATGAGATTCAAAGCTTGTAAGCCTGGTTTTCGATTTATAGGCGGATTAGTGAGGGCATTTTAGTATTTTCAAATAACCGTAGTTTTTATCATCCAATCAAGGGAAGAGTGGCCACGTGATGTGTGGGGTCTACTCCAGGCGATGATTCCTGAGGACCGTCGATAAGGACGGGGAGGCCTTTTTGGGTTCCTGGGGGCCCTACCGAAGGCTAAACGTACGGTAATTTTATTTTTTCTTACGCGCGTGATTCTTGAAACATAAAGAACAACTACATGAAAGGAAAATGTTGGTTGATTCTCACCGATTAATTATTTTATTTTAATTTAATGATTAAGTAATTATTTTTTTAATAGTTTTTTCATTTTTATTTGTTTTTTAAAATAGTTAAAAAATATATTTTTTTAAAGAATTTGCCTTCTCAATAGACATAAGTGTCAATGGGTGTAACAAGTAACAACACTTTTAGCTATTTCAAAAAGTTAAATGGATAGTAGAAAATAATAAATCTATTATTATCGTAAGAGTAGTGTAGGGCTACATGTATTAAAAAATCTTTGTAAGTATTTGAGAAGTATATTTAGTATTTTTTATTTTATTTTAAAGTTTATTACTATCTAAAAATTGACTTGTTATAACATTTTTATAATAGTCAGATAAATTATTTGAGATATAAAAATATTATAACTGTCTATTTAATTATTATAAAATATCACAACAGTCTAATTTTTTTATAATATATGATCTTATCCTCAAGTTTACTATAAAAGAAAGAAAAGATCATAATAAAACAACAAAAAAGAGAAATCATTTTAATTATTTTAATTACATGTTATCCAATTATTTTATTGCTAAGTTTGTGCCAAATAGTAGATAAAGTATAAAGTCTTACCATATAGGTTTTTGTACTAAATGGTTTTTATTACGGTGGCACAGTCAAGAATATGTTTTAGGAGGTTAAGTAAAGTTAAAATAATATATATAAAATATTTTTTACTTTATTTTTATATAATTTTTTTTTACAATACTAAACAATCTAATAATACAATTTTAAAATAAAAATAGAATACGTTAAATACAACTTATAAGTTATACAACTTATAAGTGATTAATTTATAATATCAAGATAACTAAATTAAAGATTTTTTTGTAAACGCTTAAATTAAACTTATAAGTAATTAATTTATAAGATCAAAATAATTTTATAAAAATAAGTCAAGATAATGTTTTAGAGAATGAACCAATATAAGATGATATTAATATTATCTATTAAATCATCAAAAATTAAAATGTACTTTTTTTTAAAATTAATATGTATTATGATTAATATATATTAAATTATTATAAAAAAATTTAAATAATTTTATTAAGAGGAAGGGGGGCAAGGGGCCATGGCCCCTCCTGTCCCTTAATAGTTCTGTCCCTGCATGTTACCACTTTCAAGGAGTTTGTAATATTCTTTTACTAAGACTTGTTGTAAGTTTAGTATTTTCTAAGAAGAATTTATTAAACTAAACATATTTAAGTATTACTAAGAAAATTAATTTTTTGAAACACAAATTATATCATAGCATAGAGACAAAAGAACTTTGGCGAACTTGGATGTTAAGAATAGAGAATTTTTTATAAATAGCGTAGAAAGTTAGTTGAGACGAAAGTTTAATAGGTTTTTTATAATATGTTAAACATGAGATGAAACTGTGTGTCTCACTTTTAGTTGATATGTTTTAGGACCTTCCTATTCGGACTGAGAGTTTCACTGAGGAATGAAAGTGCACTTTTTCTGAAAAAAAAAATCTATTTTATTTTAATATTTTATTTATATATATTTAAATATTAAAAAAAAAACTAATGCACTAATAGTGACTAAATAATCATAAGTAAAAAATAAAATAAAATTAATCGATCACTTCTATCAACTTAACGATCACTTATTTACTCGCATAAAATTATATATATATATATATTTATATAAATCGTTATGCTCTACATATTATTGACGTAACATGATTTAGTTTGCACGATAAATTAAGTTTAAACTTTACTCTAAGCTGAAAGCCAAACATTAATATCGCCATTTTACTCGGATATTAAATGTTAATAGCATTGATGCCTCAATATTTTCACTATTTAATGTGAGTCCAATTGCAAGAAAAATCCTTTCAATTTTAGGAGTAGGTTGGAATTTTGTAGAATTCGTGATAGTTGATTCATGATTGAATGGCATGATTTGAATAAAGTGCAATTAGTATCAAAATTGGCCACCATGACCCTATTGGAACAAGTCATATTCGAAGCAAATTTTAAATCTCTTCTGTCCAAAGAGCAATGATATTTATCATCTCCTCTTCATTTTATGATGTAATATTAAATAATAAAAAATTATTTAATATATTTTATTTATTATTTTATTATTTAATACCACATCGATAAAAAAAAAAAAAGATAATAAATAGATTTATTTTTGTCAAAAGACCACTTGCACCAAAAAGCTATTACTCTCCCGCGCCTCTGTCTCTCTTTTTATGACGTTGAATGCATAAACGCTCAAAAACACACACACACACACACACACACATATAAATATATATATATTTTTTAATTTTACTACTCATCATTTCTACATATTATTTTTTTTTTCAATATTTAAAAAAAATATTTTTATTCTTTATAAAATATGAGTTCTTTATTTATCATCGAAACATTACATCTTTGATAAAAGAAAAAAAAATTAAAATATTATGTATAGTATAAAAATGATGAGTAGATTTTTTTTTTTTTTTTGCCAACCAATTTAATATGAGATTTAAATATTCCTAATCATGGCAGAACTAGAAATTTAGATTAGAGAGGGCCAAACAAAGTTAAAATAAGATCTATAAAATATTTTTTATTCTATTTATATACAATTTTTTATGTAATATAAAATGATTTGATAGTAAGATCTACAATAAAAATAAAATTCTTCTAATACAATTTATGTATTAAAAAATATATATAATATGATAAGAACATGTCATAATAATAAAAATATATTAGAAATCATTCAACTTCTTTTTTATTTTTATTTTTATTTATAATAAAAACGTGTCATCATATTATTATATTATTTTATTTTATATGAGATGTATTTTATTTTTAAATTAGATTAATTTTATAGAGAAAGACCAAGATAATTTTTAGAGAGAGCGCCAACATAAAATAAAATTAATATTATTCTATAAAATTATAAAAAAAAAATATACGTATTTTAATTTTTTTTCTTTAAAATAACATATATCTTATTTATTTTTCTTTATTTTTTTTTAAATAAAAGTGGGGCCCGTGGAGAGACGTGGCTCCGCCACTGCTCCTAGTTCCAATGCGCAGTTAGCCAATTTATAGCCTAAGCCCAACTTGTGAAATACGTTCTATGAACTGGACTTTCCTTTTAAGGAAAGTAATTGAATATGGTTCTGAATTCTATCTGGTCCACTTGGGTTTAACCTTTTGGTAAGATTATTAGAGTAATATTAGGTAAATATATAAGTACCGTTCATTGCTTTTGAAAAAAAGTAGTTAAATCTTAAACTCTATAAACAAGTTATTCTTTAATAATATATATAGATTTTTTAAATGAATACGAGAAACTTATATATCTTAAAACTATAAATACAAAAATTTATATTTTAATAATGAAGCTTATTTTTTTCATAAAAAAAAGTTATACGAAATTTACACGCACTAAATTTACATCTAACATTATTTCTATTCGTCAAAATATGTGACTTTATTAGTATAACTTTCAGTCTCCAAAATGGAGATTTAGAGTTCGAGACTCTCTCTCTCTATATATATAAATATTATTTTTATTCAATTATTCATGTATTTTTAAAATAGCTAGGGGTCCAAGTTCTTAAATAAAAAACCATGGACTGGACCAGTGGTTCCCGTGTTCTGAGTGCAACTTGGACCTAAATTATGAGTCTGACCAGTAACCATCAAATATATTAAAACGTTGAAGGGAGACAAAAGGAACGGCTGGGTATCTAAATTAACCTCCATCTCCATCCAAATCAAATATTAATTAAAGTTAGCGAGTACTTAGTGTTGATGTTACAAATATATTATCAATATAAACGTAACTTAGTAAATATTATTGTTAAATTATCAATTATTTCCTGAACTAGAACAAATATAAAGCGATGGATTTAAATATTTATTTGATGCTTTAAGAGGAGCGGAGATTAGATCAGTTGTGTTTTAAATTCAAGATATCTATTTTGATTGTCGATTGAATATGATTCTATAAATATATTTTAAAGCTGGTTTTTTGTTTTTACAAATAATCTCATTTCATAATTATTTCTTTTTTTATATTTTCATACAAAATAAAATAAATAATTCAATTTTTTCAAATTTCAAAACAATTTTTATAAATCTCAAAACAAAATTAATATCATAAAATATTTTTATTTAATTTTTAATTTTTAATTTTTATATCATCTTATTTTATTTTATTTATAAAATCAAGCCAGGCCTAATTTCGAACAACTACTTTCAAGTCATGTCATGGCAATAGAGTAATAGAATTTTCCAAAAAATGTAAAGATACAATATTTGCAGATTTAAAATGTGGAGGACTTGCATATTCTTTTTTTAAAAAGTGAATAAATATAAAAAGTACATAAAATAATATTTTTAATAACAAGTTTTATTTTTAAATAAAATATAAAAAAAAAAACTTATACAGCTTAAAACTATAGACAATATTACATAAAATCTATTTTTATGGACTCTTTTATAATCCAAATAATAGCCAGACAAAAAAAAAAAAACAATCTTAATTTTAAAATAAAATTGATTAAAATATTCCTATTTATAAATCAATAACTCTAAAAATTCAAAAAACTCATTTTATTTACTTATAAAATTAAAACATTTCAATTAAACTTGTAATATAGTCCACAAATATAAACTACAAACAAAATTATTCTAAAATTATATCTATCTTTACTAAAGTCTAATACAACTTGCAAACCTCAGATTTTTAATGGGGAAAAAAGAAATCAATTTGAGAAACATCGAAGAAAATTATCGTATAGTGGTTGGTGCTTACGATGTTTTCTATGAACCTTTAACACTTTACGACTGGAATAGAAACGACCACAAGATATAGAATATTTTTGTAAAGAAAAATGACGGTGTTAGAGATTTAAAATATTAAAATTTCAGGATATTGTCATTATTTAAAATTTATGGGAAATTAAAATATAAAAATAATTTGAATAATTTTATGAATCCTATGCATTTCGATCCATATGTATACAAGGGAGTTGGCAAGGCAAGGCAATGCAGAAGCATAGACGAGAAGGATGGATGGCGTTGAAATGTCTGCATTTGCCGGTTGGTACATCGGATGTAGAAGAAACTTACTTGTCCAAGTTGCATAAAAATTTAAGATTAAAGTCTCATTTAAGAAGAATATATTTTTAAAAAGTGAAGAAAAATGGAAAAAAATAAAAATTAAAGTATTTTAATCAAAGTAGGAATTGACGTGTAATGATTCAGTACGTGGAGTGGATAAGTTCCAAACTTTGGGCGATTCCCATGGTTTTGCGCGTGGCCCACAGTTTGAAAGTTGTACAAAGTTATTTAATAATAAATTTAAGATTAAAAAATCTGTAATTCATTAATGCTATACATTGTTTAAGAATTTGTCATCCATCGGTATAATAATTTATTGATGCAATACATTTTAAACGACTATATATATACATATATATTACTAGATAGAAATGATGTGTAGAGTATATTTATTTAATTTATTTTTAATAAAAATTTAATAATTATTTATAATTAAGTAGATGATTAATAATTATACATTTTCATATATTATAAAAAAATTTATCAAACTTGTTTGAGATAATTTTGATTAAAATTTTAATAAAATGTTAGTTTAATATAAAATATTTTTTTAATTCTAAAATGATAATTTAATATTTGTATTATTTTGTACGACCTCAAAACAGAGGACATTAAAATATCTATGTTTTTTAGTTATGTGATTATTTTTAAGAAATAATATGAGTTTTTTGAAAAAATAAATTATATAATTTATAATTTATATAAGAATGTTATATTATAATTTATAATTTATAATTTATATAAATTTATTTAATCATATATATTCAATTAAATATCAAACATATAATATTAATTATATTTATTACTTATTATTACCAATTTAATATCATTATAATAAATTGTATATACCGTATATTAACTATATATACCATATATATAGTTAATTTAATAAATAATGCATTTATTTTAAAATTATAAATTATTTTTTTAAAAATTAAATTATTAATTATATAATAAGAATAAAATTTTCATGAATAAAATTAAACTCTCTAACGTATAAATTGTTATGAATGGTTTATTTATATATATATTATTATATTTATATATTCTATACTATTATTGTGTCATTCTATACTATTATTATTATTCTATATTTATTTTACATAAAATAAAATTAAAAAATATGTCCTAAATAGGAATTCTAAAATAGAAATTTCTAATATTATTTATGGGCTTAATGAATAGTATTTAAAGTATTAAGTGGTATTAAATAGATATTAAATAAGTTTTAAATAAAAAGTTTACTATTGTAGAAAGTTGAATAGGTAGAATTAATTTTAACACCAAGAACATTATTTCAGTGAATAAATTTAATAAATTATATTTAAAATAGTAATTCTTATTAGATGCAGTATTAATTTTAACAGAAATTAACGAAAAATATTAACTTTAACAGAGAAACAAGATTTTTGTTAGATAACCACTTTATATATATAAAGATTTATTTTAAAAAAAAATGTCACCATTTATTTATTTATCAAGTGAAACTTACATCCACGATCATATACCTGCAGAAATAATTTTATACCAATTATTTGGAACTCTATTAGAATATTACTAGACTAATCTAGACTTTAATGCTATTGATATATATATATATATATATATATATATAAACGTCAAACAGACCTCACTATGTCTAAACAAAGACTAAGCTCTATGGGCACATTTGTCTAAAACATGAATTTGTTATGAAACTTAAAGAAAGGAACTACTATTGTAAAAGAGAAATAAGAAATTCTCTCTGAAACTCTTAAGAACTGAAACTTTCTTTCTCTCTCTATTTTTTCTTATGAATTTCATTACAACTGAAGCCCCTATTTATAGGCTTTGAAATTACTATGCAAGTTACTATACAAGTCACTATGCAAGTCACTATACAGAATTTAAAATAATAGTGGTGGGGTCATTCACATAATTTAGTGGTGGGATAGGGGGCGGCTGATGATTTCGTCCGTTCATTTCACTCCCCCTTGAATGACCGCCAATAAGGAATCTGCCTCGTTAAAACCTTACCAAGTAAAAACCCAGTGGGAAGAAAAACCATTGGCGAAGGAAAAAGAGTACAGTCTTCTTATGTATCCACAAGTGCTTTAAGATTGCCTCATTAAAACCTTGCAGAGGAAAACCCAGTGGGACAAAACCTCAGCGAAGGAAAAAGAGTACAATCAGCACATTTACTCCCCCTGAAAAGTGCATGACAAAAGATCTTTGAGTCTTCGCATTCCAATGTTATGCACAATCTTCTTGAATGTGGAAGTTGATAACGCCTTTGTGAATAAATCTGCCAGATTATCACTAGATCGTATCTGCTTGACATCAATTTCACCTTTTTCTTGAAGTTCATGAGTATAAAAGAATTTCGGTGAAATATGTTTGGTTCTGTCACCTTTGATATATCCTCATCTGATTTGAGTGATACAAGCAGTATTATCTTCATATAAGATTGTTAGGCTATTATCGATCATAGGAAGTCCACACTTTTCCTGGATATGTTGAATAACTGATCTCAACCAAATACGCTCTCGACTTGCTTCATGAATAGCAATGATTTCTGAGTGATTTGAAGAAGTAGCAGATAGTGTCTGCTTAACAGATCTCCATGATATGGCAGTATCTCCATAAGTAAATAAATATCCAGTTTGAGATCTACCTCTATGTGGGTCTGAAAGATAACCTGCATCTGCATACCCAATCAATTCTAGACTTGAACCACGTTGATAAAATAATCTCATATCAACCGTACTATGAAGGTAACGAAGGACATGTTTAATGCCATTCCAATGCCTTCGAGTTGGTGCAGAACTATATCTTGCAAGCAGATTAACTGAGAATGTAACATCTGGTCGAGTGCAATTTGTAAGATACATCAAAACTCCAATTGCACTGAGATATGGTACTTCAGGACCAATAATTTCTTCATCGTCATCACAAGGACGGAATGGATCTTTCTTCACATCAAGTGTTCGAACAATCATTGGAGTACTCAGGGGATGAGATTTGTCCATATAAAAATGTTTTAGGACTTTCTCAGTATACATGAACTGATGAATAAAAATTCCATTTGGCAAGTGCTCAAGCTGCAGGCCGAGACAAAGTTTTGTTTTGCCAAGATCTTTCATTTCAAATTCATTATTTAAATATATAGCGGTTTTTGAGATCTCTTCAGGAGTTCCCACAATATTTAAATCATCAACATAAACCGCAATAATGACAAATTCGGATTCTAATTTCTTAATAAAAACACATGGGCATATAAGATTATTCTCAAATCCTTCTTTCAATAGATATTCGCTTAAGCGATTATACCACATGCGTCCGGATTGCTTCAACCCATATAAAGATCTTTGTAGTCTGATTGAGTACATATTTCTAGATGTACTTGTAGATGCTTCAGGCATCTTATATCCTTCAGGGATTTTCATATATATGTCATGGTCTAAGGATCCATATAAATATGCAGTGACCACATCCATCAACCGCATTTCTACTCCTTTTATAACAACCAGACTAATCAAAAATCTAAATGTGATTGTATCCATAACGGGAGAGTATGTTTCTTCATAATCAATCTCGGGTTTCTGCAGGAAACCTTGTGCAACAAGCCGTGCTTTGTATCGCACAATTTCATTTTTCTCATTACGTTTTCGTACAAATACCCACTTATATCCAACAGGCATTACACCCTTTGGTGTTTGGACAACAGGTCCAAATACTTCTCGTTTTGCTAGCGAATTTAATTCAGCTTCAATAGCTGTTTTCCATTTTGGCCAATCATTTCTACGTCGACATTCTTCGACGCTTTTTGGCTCACTTTCTTCATTACTTCTGGTAATGTCAAGGGCCATTTTATATGAAAATATGTTGTCGACAACAGTTTTATTTATATCCAGAATTTCTCCAGTTTTCATGAAATGTATTGAGATCTCATTATTTTCAGGTACCTGTTCCTCTTCAGGGGAAAACATTTCATGACACACCTCTTCAGGAGATCCCTTTTTAGGAGATTTATACTCTTCAAGAGTTTCCTCTTCAGGAGGTTCTGGAATAGAAGATTTAAGCTCTTTAGGAGCACCAATTATATTTGTGGCCTGTATTGTGGGTACGTGTTTTTCAGGAACACCAAATTCATTTTGTATTCTTTTCCTTATAGGAATTTTCTCTTTTGCACCAATAGGTCTTCCACGCTTCAGGCGTATTTTAGATTCACCTATTGCTGCTTTGACAATTTGTCCTTCAGGGACTTCAATTCTTGCTGGAATATTAACAGCAGGAATATAAGATTTTACTACACCTTTAGTGTCAGTAAATACATCCGGTAACTGATTTGCAACATTTTACAAATGAATAATCTTTTGAACTTCCCGTTTACATTCATTTGTAGGAGGATCAAAATGAGACAGGGTCTTATTATCCCAAGTAATATCTTGTCGTGCTTCAGGCACCGACTTTTCTTTACCCATTAACGGAAAATTTGATTCGTCAAAATGAAAATCCTCAAAACGTGCTTTAAACATATCCCCTGTAAGGGGTTCAAGGTATCTAATAATGGATGGAGAATCAAAACCAACATATATCCCAAGTCTACGTTGAGGGCCCATTTTTGTACGTTGTGGAGGTGCAATTGGAACATATACAGCACATCCAAAAGTACGAAGATGAGAAATATTTGGTTGTTAACCAAATGCAAGCTGTAATGGAGAATATTTATGATATGCAGATGGTCTAATGCGAATTAGAGATGCTGCATGAAGTATAGCATGTCCCCAAACAGAAATAGGTAGTCTTGATTTCATAAGTAAAGGTCTAGCGATTAGTTGAAGCCTTTTGATCAAAGACTCAGCTAAACCGTTTTGTGTGTGTATGGGAAACAGGATGTTCAACATCTATTCCTATTGACATGCAATAATCATCAAAAACTTGAGATGAAAATTCACCTGCATTATCCAATCGAATAGTCTTAATTGGATACTCAGGAAATTGTGCTCGTAGTTTAATTATCTGAGCAAGAAGTCTAGCAAATGCAACATTTCTAGTGGAAAGAAGACAAACATGTGGCCATCGACTAGATGCATCAATTAGAACCATAAAATATCTAAATGGTCCGCTTGATGGATGAATAGGCCCACATATATCTCCGTGAATCCTTTGTAAAAAGGATGGAGATTCAACAATGACTTTTGAGGGAGATGGTCTAATAATTAACTTACCTTGAGAACATGTAGAGCACGGAGATTCATTGGGTAGAAATATCTTTTGATTCTTTAAGGGATGCCCATGCGAATTTTCAATAATTCATCTCATCATTATAGAACCCGGATGTCCAAGGCGATCATGCCAAGTCATAAATACTTTAGGGTCAATGCACTTCTGGTGCATTATCACATATGATTCAATTGTTCTCATTTTTGTATAATACAATCCAAAACATAGAGCAGGCAGTTTTTCTAATACGAGCTTCTGCCCGATACTGTTTTAGTAATAAGAAGATGCTCTTTACTGCCTTCATTGATCGTTTCAATATGGTAATCATTACGACGTATATCTTTGAAACTCAATAAATTTCTTCTGGATTGTGAAGAGAATAGAGCATCATCAATACAAAATTTGGTGCCATTAGGCAACACAATATAAGCTCTTCTGGGGCCCTCAATTAAATCCGATGAACCTGATATGGTATGGACATAGGCTTTACTTAGTGTTAGATTTTGAAAATATTTCTTTTTTTTGAGAATTGTGTGAGTTGTAGCACTGTCAGCCAGACATATATCTTTATCATTCAATTCAGAGATAAAAAACTCATCAATGTGATCCATGATTCTACAAAATATACAAAACTTTTATTACTGATAGAAAGAAAATACATTAATTGAGTGGAACACTTCCATCTCCAATTAAGTGTTCAATACTACCTTCAGGATGATTAAAGAAATCAGATACATCAAGATGAGTAACGTCTACATCTACTGAATCTAATAAATCATCTGATGGTTCTACTAAATTTGTTTCATGCACTTTATTCTATCCTTTAATAGAAGCTTGATATAAATCAGCTAAGTGCCTGGCCGTACGACAGGTACGTGACCAATGTCCAGTCATTCCACATCTATGGCACACCTCTTCACTTTTCTTTGAAGAATTATTTTGAGGATTTTTACCCCTCTCTGAATTGTATCACTTCTGGTGATATGGTATATTATAATCCCTTTTAATGTTGTTATTCCGGGGACCAACATTTCTATAATTTTTCCTACCACGTCCACGCCTCCGATTTCTTCTAAAGGATGCACCATTCACTTCTGGGAATGATGCAAACCTATTACCATTCACTTTAGGGAATGATATTGAGCCAGTAGGGCGTGACTGGTGGATTTCTAATAAGAGCTCATTATTTTGCTCAGCTACTAGAAGACATGATATAAGTTCAGAATATTTCTTGAACTTTCTCTCTCGATTCTGTTGCTGCAGGAGCACATTCGATGCATGAAATGTAGTAAAAGTCTTATCTAGCATATCTTCATCGGTGATTTTCTCACCGCATAATTTTAATACTGAGCTTATTTTAAAAAGTGCGCAATTATACTCACTAACACTTTTAAAATCTTGCAACCTTAGGTGCATCCATTGAGAACGAGCTCTTGGGAGGATGACAGTCTTCTAGTGTTCATACCTCTCTCTTAAATTGTTCCACAAAATATAGGGATCTTTTACTGTAAGATATTCTGTTTTCAATTCTTCATGAAGATGGTGGCGAAGGAAAATCATTACTTTAGCACGTTCTTGCAGGGATGCTTGATTTCCTTCTTTAATAGTTTCTCCCAGGTTCATTGCATCAAGATGTATTTCAGCATCAAGTATCCAGGATAAATAATTTTTCCCAGATATATCAAGAGCAACAAATTTCAATTTTGTAAGATTTGCCATTTTCTACACATATAAATAATATATATGTGTATCTCAGAAAATATATTTATAAATTCACACCGATAATCATCAATAAAATATATCAAAGATTTCAAATAATATATTGAAAAACTTACAGAGGAATAAGGCCACTAGCTTCAGAATTGGTAGAACCGTCGTGCTGATAACGTGTTATGAAACTTAAAGAAAAGAACTACTATTGCAAAAGAGAAATAAGAAATTCTCTCTGAAACTCTTAAGAACTGAAACTTTCTTTCTCTATCTATTTTTTCTTATGAATTTCATTACAACTGAAGCCTCTATTTATAGGCTTTGAAATTACTATGCAAGTTACTATGCAAGTCACTATGCAGAATTTAAAATAATAGTGGTGGGGTCATTCACATAATTTAGTGGTGGGACAGGGGGCGGCTGATGATTTCGTTCATTCATTTCAGAATTGCTTTATTATTTTTACTATACAATAAAGAAAATAAGAACGAAAAATAATGTATCTGTTATGAAACTTAAAGAAAGGAAACTACTATTGCAAAAGAGAAATAAGAAATTCTCTCTAGAACTCTTAAGAACTAAAACTTTCTTTCTCTCTCTATATTTTCTTATGAATTTCATTACAACTGAAACCCCTATTTATAGGCTTTGAAATTACTATGCAAGTTACTATGCAAGCCCCTATTTAGGAGTACCAATTATATTTGTGGCCTGTATTGTGGGTACGTGTTTTTCAGGAACACCAAATTTATTTTGTATTTTTTTCCTTCTGGAAATTTTGTCTTTTGCACCAATAGGTCTTCCACGCTTCAGGCGTATTTTAGATTCACCTATTGCTGCTTTGACAATTTGTCCTTCAGGGATTTCAATCCTTGCTGGAGTATTAACAGCAGGAATAGAAGATTTTACTACACCTTTAGTGTCAGTAAATACATCCAGTAACTGATTTGCAACATTTTGCAAATGAATAATCTTTTGAACTTCCCGTTTACATTCATTTGTAGGAGGATCAAAATGAGAAAGGGTCTTATTATCCCAAGTAATATCTTGTCGTGCTT
Source organism: Platycarya strobilacea (assembly GCA_036898215.1). Taxonomy (NCBI): domain Eukaryota; kingdom Viridiplantae; phylum Streptophyta; class Magnoliopsida; order Fagales; family Juglandaceae; genus Platycarya; species Platycarya strobilacea. Next base: position 38,920,776 of record CM072545.1, on the reverse strand, counting down.
CAGGCACCGACTTTTCTTTACCCATTAACGGAAAATTTGATTCGTCAAAATGACAATCCCCAAAACGTGCTTTAAACATATCCTCTGTAAGGGGTTCAAGGTATCTAATAATGGATGGAGAATCAAAACCAACATATATCCCAAGTCTCCGTTGAGGGCCCATTTTTGTACGTTGTGGAGGTGCAATTGGAACATATACAGCACATCCAAAAGTACGAAGATGAGAAATATTTGGTTGTTGACCAAATACAAGCTGTAATGGAGAATATTTATGATATGCAGATGGTCTAATGCGAATTAGAGATGCTGCATGAAGTATATCATGTCCCCAAACAGAAATAGGTAGTCTTGATTTCATAAGTAAAGGTCTAGCGATTAGTTGAAGCCTTTTGATCAAAGACTCAGCTAAACCGTTTTGTGTGTGTATGGGAAACAGGATGTTCAACATCTATTCCTATTGACATGCAATAATCATCAAAAACTTGAGATGAAAATTCACCTGCATTATCCAATCGAATAGTCTTAATTGGATACTCAGGAAATTGTGCTCGTAGTTTAATTATCTGAGCAAGAAGTCTAGCAAATGCAACATTTCTAGTGGAAAGAAGACAAACATGTGACCATCGACTATATGCATCAATTAGAACCATAAAATATCTAAATGGTCCACTTGATGGATGAATAGGCCCACATATATCTCCATGAATCCTTTGTAAAAAGGATGGAGATTCAACAATGACTTTTGAGGGAGATGGTCTAATAATTAACTTACCTTGAGAATATGCAGAGCACGGAAATTCATTGGGTAGAAATATCTTTTAATTCTTTAAGGGATGCCCATGCGAATTTTCAATAATTCGTCTCATCATTATAGAACCCGGATGTCCAAGGCGATCATGCCAAGTCATAAATACTTTAGGGGCAATGCACTTCTGGTGCATTACCACTTATGATTCAATTGTTCTCATTTTTGTATAATACAATCCAGAACATAGAGCAGACAGTTTTTCTAATACGAGCTTCTGACCCGATATTATTTTAGTAATAAGAAGATGCTCTTTACTGCCTTCATTGGTCGTTTCAATATGGTAATCATTACGACGTATATCTTTGAAACTCAATAAATTTCTTCTGGATTGTGAAGAGAATAGAGCATCATCAATACAAAATTTGGTGCCATTAGGCAACACAATATAAGCTCTTCCGGAACCCTCAATTAAATTCGATGAACCTGATATGGTCTGGACATAGGCTTTACTTAGTATTAGATTTTGAAAATATTTCTTTTCTTTGAGAACTGTGTGAGTTGTAGCACTGTCAGCCAGACATATATTTTTATCATTCAACTCAGAGATAAAAAGCTCATCAATGTGATCCATGATTCTACAAAATATACAAAACTTTTATTACTGATAGAAAGAAAATACATTAATTGAGTGGAACACTTCCATCTCCAATTAAGTGTTCAATACTACCTTCAGGATGATTAAAGAAATCAGATACATCAAGATGAGTAACGTCTACATCTACTGAATCTAATAAATCACCTGATGGTTCTACTAAATTTGTTTCATGCACTTTATTCTTTCCTTTAATAGAAACTTGATATAAATCAGCTAAGTGCCTGGCTGTACGACAAGTACGTGACCAATGTCCAGTCATTCCATATCTATGGCACACCTCTTCACTTTTCTTTGAAAAATTATTTTGAGGATTTTTACCCCTTTCTGAATTATACCAGTTCTGGTGATATGGTATATTATAATCCCTTTTAATGTTGTCATTCCTGGGACTAACATTTCTATAATTTCTCTTACCACGTCCACGCCTCCGATTTCTTCTAAAGGATGCACCATTCACTTCTGGGAATGATGCAAACCTATTACCATTCACTTCAGGGAATGATATTGAGCCAGTAGGGCGTGACTGGTGGATTTCTAATAAGAGCTCATTATTCTGCTCAGCTACTAGAAGACATGATATAAGTTCAGAATATTTCTTGAACTTTCTCTTTCGATACTGCTGCTGCAGGAGCACATTCGAGGCATGAAATGTAGTAAAAGTCTTCTCTAGCATATCTTCATCGGTGATTTTCTCACCGCATAATTTTAATACTGAGCTTATTTTAAAAAGTGCGGAATTATATTCACTAACACTTTTAAAATCTTGTAACCTCAGGTGCATCCATTGAGAACGAGCTCTTGGGAGGATGACAGTCTCCTGGTGTTCATATCTCTCCCTTAAATTGTTCCACAAAATATAGGAATCTTTTACTGTGAGATATTCAGTTTTCAATTTTTCATGAAGATGGTGGTGAAGGAAAATCATTGCTTTATCCTGGAATTTGTTACAATTCTTCCTGCAGGGATGCTTGATTTCCTTCTTTAATAGTTTCTTCCAGGTTCATTGCATCAAGATGTATTTCAGCATCAAGTATTCAGGATAAATAATTTTTCCCAGATATATCAAGAGCAACAAATTCCAATTTTGTAAGATTTGCCATTTTCTACACATATAAATAATAAATATGTGTATCTCAGAAAATATATTTATAAATTCACACCGATAATCATCAATAAAATATATCAAAAATTTCAAATAATATATTGAAAAATTTACAGAGGAATAAGGCTACTAGCTTCAGAATTAGTAGAACCGTCGTGCTGATAACGTGTTATGAAACTTAAAAAAAGGAAACTACTATTGCAAAAGAGAAATAAGAAATTCTCTCTAGAACTCTTAAGAACTGAAACTTTCTTTCTCTCTCTATATTTTCTTATGAATTTCATTACAACTGAAACTCCTATTTATAGGCTTTGAAATTACTATGCAAGTTACTATGCAAGTCACTATGCAAGTCACTATGCAGAATTTAAAATAATAGTAGTGGGGTCATTCACATAATTTAAGTGGTGGGACAGGGGGCGGCTGTATTTCGTTCGTTCATTACAGTATCATAATTTGGATCAGTTCCAGTAGATTTTGACTACGTGTAAAGGCAACAAGCTGGTCTATTTTCAAATCACAAAAATTAAATTTGAAAGAATTTCAGTAATTTGGCATGTGTGGCTATATGACTTATGAGAATTTATGAGAATGGGTAATGCATGAGGATCACGTACGTTAATTTTCGTAAAACTATTACTATCCTCTAAATAATTTACGGTCTGAGAGTCTAGAAATTATATATTTGACTCTTTTGACCTTAAAGGAAAAAATAAATAAATTAAGAAATAAGGGAATAAGAGGGAGAATGAGGAGAAAAAAATAAGAAAATGATGGAAGGGAAAGGAAATGGAGAAAGAAGGTTCCAAATTAAGGAGGAGTAACGTGCAAATTAAGCACATTTCTTTAATTTAGTAAAGTGGTTATTTTTAATAAATAATATGATTTATAAAAAAATAATAAATTTTGATCAATAATATAATGTATAAAGAAAACAAATATAAGTTCTAACAAATATTTGATGGATAATAAAAGAAAAATATTTTAACAATGAAAGAATTATATAAAAAAAAATTCATAAACTAATGTGAAGTAATAAAAAATAACTATTTAATAATTATTATAATTTTATTTATAAAATATTATTATTTGAATTTAATGTTTCACAATAAATTTAAATTGAAAAGTAAATAATATTTTATTCAAATAATTGTATTTGTAAATGTAGTTGACAAACATATTTAAATTTAATTATTTTATATAATTATATATATATAAAGAATTAATATAAGCTTTAAATCATATATATAAATTTATATATAAAATAAATTATACTTTATATAAAATAATATTATATTATAATTTGTAATGTAAAATAAGTTTATTAATGTTATAATGTTATATTATAATTTGTATGTTATATAATATATTACTAATAAAATATTAATAATTTATAATTTACATCTTATATAAATAATATATATAACCGAACCATAAGGCAAGTTACCTTTGCATAAAAAAAAAAGAGTTACCTTTGCAAAACGCCGAGTAGGGTTGATTTAGGAAACCCATGAACTTTTTGTGCTTTGTGATGCCCAGATTGGCCTCATCATCTTCTCAAGCAATGGGAAGTTGTTCGCGTATTGCAGCGAGACATCTAGGTAAAAAAAATTAACAATTAAGCTCTCGCTTGAATTTGAAGATAAGATAAATTGAGATAAGTTTAATTTATTTTTTAATATTATTATTATTTTGATATTTAAAAAATATGTGTTAGAATTTAAAAAATATGTATTAAGATTTGAAAAAAATGAATAAGAATTTATGTTTTATATAAAAAATTATAAAAATATAATAATAAAATAAAAATAAGTTAAAATAAGTCACTCATTTTTAAAATGTAGCCTAATTCTATTGATATATGGTTGTAGACAGTCGCCAGCCAAACGTTTGACACGGCACAGTATCACGTCAGATTACTTAACTTACCAAAAAAAAAAAAATATATCAGAACGAAAATGAAATCAAAAATAAAAAATGGAAAGGCTTCGTGTATAAGCCATCCCCTTTCTTGCTTTCCTCTTCTTCTCAACCCGTCAGCGTGCTGTTCTCGGGCATTTTGTTCTTCTCGTCCCGTCGGTGTAGACTTTCTCAGAGTCAGGTTCTCCTCTCCCATCGTCGTGCATTTCCCGGAGTGAAGTTCTCCTTGCCCGTCGTCGTTCAGTTCCTGGAGTTAACATCTCCTTGCCCATCGTCGTGCATCTCCTCTAGTCCCGCTTGAGGTGTCTTCCTCAAGTCACAGTTCGTTGTGCATTGTGGAGCTCTGGTTTGAGGGGGATCGTGCTCTGGATCACCGAGGTGATTGAGTGAGTATTTTTCGTTTTAGCACGGCAAGCCTTTTGTCCTTGCTTTGTTTTAAACCTTTTTTCCTTTAGCCAGTTTGGTTCTCTATGGCCCAAAGCTGAACAAATAAGGACAACATTAACTAACAAAGAGAACAGGGTTGAGCTTTGAGATTCCTTGTAGAGTGGTATGAACTTGCAAGTTGTTATATATTATATATATATATATATATATATATATAGTACCAAAATTTACTCTCTTTCTTTCATGTCTAAGAGGCAATGATTATCAGCATTTTCTCATATGTTGGCACCCATAGTGGGTGTATTCTAGCTAAAATTATTAGCGTTCTTTTCTAATGTGGTATCCATAGTGGATAATTTATCATTTTTGGCTCTTAAACCGGGTGTAAATAAAGCAAACGGGAAAAATATAGGATTAGCCTTTATTTATTATTTATTTAGGTCAATGATGCTTACATGAACAACTAAATGGAAATTTAGAAAGAGGTAAAAGTTTTTGTAGAAAAGTTTCATTCAGATTCTGCTCAGAAATTTAGAAACCTACTTAATTAAAATCTCATGTGAAAACATAATATAAAATAGTTGTTAGCATCATTTTTTTTGTTTGACATGTAAATAATGTTAGCCATCCTAAACGAATTTACATTTTTGTCCTACAAGTCAACCTTGGCGAACTGTTCTGCGTGAAGATATTTTAAAAGCTATTCAATTATTGTAGTAAAATATTTATTGTCTCTACTTATCAAAAGAGGAATGCATGCTAATTGGGAATGGTTGCTCTTAACAGGTGCAATTTGAGTTGGATGGTTCACAACCGACTTGAAGGTTGAATGAATCTCAACTGATATAATTCTTTGGGATTGAAGTTCTTTTTTGTACTGATTGGAAACATTGTGTATTGGTTATATAATTGGCCATTCTTGGCCATTTAAATGAGTTGTTGATCACACAAAGATTTTTGTATATTGGATGTATTTCAGGGCATTGTTATGGGTGAAATGTATTTTTTGTGTATTGGATACATTTCAAGATTATATTATGGATGTGATGTATCTTTTGTGTATTGAATATATTTCAAGGTATTGTTATGGATAAGATGTATTTTTTGTGTATTGAATACATTTCAGTGCAAAGTATTATGGATGTGATGAATTTTTTATGTATTGGATACATTTCAGGGCATTGTTATGGATATGATTTATTTTTTGTATATTGAATGTATTTCAAGGTATTGTTATGGATATGATGTATTTTTTGTGTATTGGATACATTTCAAGATTAAGTTATAGATGTAGTGTATTTTTTGTGTATTGGATGGATTTCTAGGCATTGTAAGGGATGAGATGTATTTTTTGTGTATTGGATACATTTCAGGGCATTATTATGGTGTGATGTATTTTTTGTGTATTGAATGTATTTCAAGGCATTGTTAGCCTGTTATAGTACATGCTATTTGATGCTACATTACACAAAAGAGGTAATGTTCTTGATGCCACATTTTCATAACATACCAAAATAAGTCAAATAAGTTCTGCCTTTTGTCAGTAATTAACATAAACTGAGATGACAAACATGGAAGTTTTCTGGCACCATCATTTCCAACTAACAATTTACATCATGACCAATGATATTGTTGTGCACTATATTAAATGAGTTTTTTTTATAAGTGACTATATTAAATAAGTTAAGTTACAAAGTAAGCAGGTAACCACACAAATACAAATATAGCAGCCCAGCCCAGCCGTAGTAGTGTGCATGAGCATCTTATATTTGCTTGTTGCTCCAAAATCACCAACTGCTTTTTGAGAAAATCTTCATTTAATGTGAATAGCACCATCGCTCTGTTATTGATCTTATTCATGGTCTTACGTACATCACTCTCCATTTTTTTGATCTAATCCTAGCTCTTACGTAGCTCGATCTCTATCTTCTTGACGTCGCCAAGCCTTTTCTCAACTCTTTCTCATTCCTTAAAATTTCATCTTCTCTTTTATGAAGATCTAGCTCAATGTACTCATTGCTATCCATCAACTTGAAATATTTACAATATGGCAAACCCTATTCAAAACAAACATATAAGGAAATTATTATTTGTATATAATATTAGTATGCATTATACACTCGACATTACAAATGATGTAATTACCTTAGTGTTGTAATTATGACACTCTAAGAAGGATTGTCATGGATTTTTTTTGGTAGTTAAGTATATTACTGTGGCTTCAACCTCACAAAAGCATAATGCTTGACCAAAAGTATGCTTAGTAGACAATGAAAAAGAAGACGTTGATGTAGAGTTTATCCAAAATATAATCTACAATATATATATTTCAATCTGCCGTAAAACATCAGGACAAAAGAGAAGTTATAATATGCAATATATACTCATCGAATAAAATATTATGAGAAGTTTACATAAATACAATGCTTCATAACATCGTATCTTGACAAAGTAGTAAGACTTCAATTGTTAACCCCTAAATTTTTTACATGGAAAAAGCATATCCACCTGTCACGCTTAGGACCTCAAGAAGAAAGGAAAAAAAAAAAACAAGGAAATTTAGTGCACATGTTATTAGTGGAAAGAACCAAGTGGTGATTGGGATTTCCTGAGCCACTCCACTCACACATGTATAACCAATTAGTTGAACGGCAAAAAAGAAAAAATGGGGCACTAGTAAATAGACAAGGATATTTGTAAGAGCTTTTGCAATTGATGTGCTCTTGACATTTAATGAGAGGATGAGAACTTTATAGAGTCATATTTGAAAAGATAATGGCCAGTACAAGACAACCACTTAAGTTGACAAAATGTCCTTGGTTTCAACTTTTAAGAGACAAGGTAAAAATTAGCTGGCTAGATAAAGTGTGATGCATATACTTAACTGCACTTAGCTTCTCAAGTCTCAACCACTATTTTGAACAAACTATGTGAAATGTGAATATCAAGCAACTTTTAAAAAAAATTCTAATTAATGGAATTTTTATCAAACATGGACAATCAAGTTATTTGCAAATCTATAAAATTTTAAAATTTCATTAGCTAAGAGATAACATCCATCTTTTAATAGTGCTCCAATTTTCCCACATGCTGTTCATTTTCTACCTCGTCTTTTACAATAAGTTTACAGACAAAAATACAAAACACACAGAGTGATGCCAAATTGAAAAAGATTCAATGTTCTTTAACATACATTGTCGCCCTGTTAACGATAAGACAACCCATCAATGCCCAAAACGAAAAAAAAAAAAAGATTTCCTAGAAATCCTCCATAGCTATCAGTATTAAGATTTAGTATTAGATCTGGCTACTACAAGTTGTTTCTTTGACTGCCATTAAAACAAAGAAATTTCCTAGATTACCTCCATAGCTATCAGTTGACATTCTATTAATTGGTTCTCTAGCGCAATTTGAATCACAATAAGTATTTAGTTGCAAAGGATCATAAATAAATAATAATCTATGGTCAATAGTGCTATTGAGATACCTCAAAACCCTCTTAACTGTTTAGAAATCAATGGTAGTATGAAAATGTAAAAATTGACATTTGGTATACTAAAAAAGAAATATCAAGTCGAGTCAATGCGCAATATTGTAAGGCTCCCATAATCCACTATATCCTATAAATTGTGGGATCTATTAGAGGAACACCCTTAAACTTGTGTGACTTTTGCCTTTAAAATGGTGCAAAGTAAGGCTTGGCACCAAGCCTATCAATTTTGTCCAACAAGTCAAAAATGAACTTTGATTGGCTAAGATGCAACTCGTATTTATGGCTTTAGACATGAGTTCCTAGGTAATATGAAAGTGTGCCAAGATTTTTTTTTTATTATTTTAAATTCATTCTGTAGATTATTAATAAGCCATGAAATGTTTGAGGCATGAGTACCAGTCACAATAATATCGTTCACATAGATGAGCACAAATAGATGACTAGACAGAGACTGTTAACGATAAGACAACCCATCAATACCCAAAACGAAAACATCAAATAAACACAAAAAAGAATGAGAGAGGGAGAGCCTGAATATCCAACGTTAATGGTCGAAGAATCAAAAACCCTGCCACGAAAACAAAGCAAAAACGAATTTAAAGCGTAAGACGTCATCTAACCGTAGAGAGTGAGTACTCGGCATTTTTTTGGGAGATAGAAGATGGGCTGTCCGATTTAGGGCATAGTGCTAGTGTGTAGCAATGCTTCGATTTTAGGGTTTCAGACAACTTTCCGTCGAGTGGGAACCCACGAATGATGGACCAGATCTGTGCTGGAGGCCTCGTGGGGTAAGAAAGTCAAGTAGGAGGTGGGAGGTGGGAGGTGGGAGGTGGGGGCGGGTTCGTGGTGAGGGAACTAGGTCGAGAGGGGGGAGGATTCGCGTGGGGGTGGGAGGGAAATGAGAGGGGATGACTTAATTTTGATTTTTGATTTCATTTTTTGTTCTGATTTTTTTTTAAAGCTAAGTAACATCTGATATGGCACTGTGCATCGTCAGACGTTAGGCTGCCGACTGTCTATAGACGTTTGTCTGTAGGCTTATTGAACAATTAATATCATCTTTTATCATGGTTGTTGGTTTGAAATTGGGATATAAGAGTTTGAAATTGAGTGTTTATTTTAATTTAGGAATCTATTCAAATTGTAATTGGGAGATAGTCTAAATGGATTCGAGATAAATGTGAGTTTTGGATAATGATTTTTGGGAGGATAATAATTTTGAATTTGGCTAGATTTGAATTTGAAATGTTTGATTTAAACATTTGAATATGAGACTAAATTTCTAGAATCACATCATTTTAGAATTCAAATAGATGGGCGGATGAAATTAAATTTATCGAAAAAAACAAAGAAAATTAATGAAAAAATAAAAAATCTATTAAATAGCCGTTAGATAACCACTTATTATAATATAAATAAATAATTATTTAAAATATGTTTGTGTTTATTTAAAATGATAAACTTTGAAATGAAATATCATCTCTGTTTGTATAGGGTAATCTAGGCATAAGAGCTATTTTAAAAAGATAAATAGTGTTCATAATTTCAAATATTGTCATCTGGTGTAGATATTGAATTGAGTTGAGTTGATTTGAATTCTTTATAAATTGTAATAAATTGAAATAGTTGACTATTGAATGAATTTTGTGAGAGCTACTTAAATGATATTATGAATTTAGATAAATTTATAACAAGTTGTGAAAATATTATGAAGCCTACTGATATTTTATATATTCTTGTTCCTTATTTGATTTTGACTATAGAGAATTTATTAAAAAATTGGGTTAGGCCCCACTTCTGCCACATACGCAGAGAGGGGGTACAAGTTATTAATAAATGTGTCAGAATCTGTTCTAAAAAGAATAAAATTTGTCACCGGTCATGATATAGCTATAGTTATTGAAATTTACTATAAATGCAGTTTAATCGACGTGTTTGGATACTCAAAGTAGTTCAAAATGAACTACACTTGGTGCAAACTGACATCCAACTGAGCCTAAGTCTAATTTATACTATAAAATATTTTAAGTGACTCTAATTTAAATGATTGACAATAAAAATGATTTAGAATGTGTCATAGACTTCCATCAATAAATAATGCGACCATAGATCTACTAAGAAGAGTAACATTACTCTTAAAATCATTTCAATCCTTTGAAAAAGATAAAACCAGATGGTGATGATGCAAAATCTAATCGGATATTGTAGATCAAATTGTGATATGCCATTGATTCATTTTTCAAATCAAAAGTTTGATTAGCTACATCATATCTAAAACTAAAGCAATTTATAATCCTTATGTTATCGTTGTATTTTGTATATATGAACAAAGTTCTAGCAACTCAAGATCTTTATGTGAGAATACGAAGAAGAAGGTGGACTCAGAATGGTTTGCAAAACCTCCTATGCCTAAGTGTCACATGTTTTCAATATTGTTCTTAAAGCAATCAAGTTAAAGAGAATTCTTTGTATCTGAAATGTGGCTTTTATATGAAGTTTCGAATTAACATTTTGTTCTCCGCATTAGGCTTAAGCCATCCCACCTACATCGATCTTAGTCAGGTATTCAATGCGATAGTGGTGCTTTGAGGTAGAACTTTCAATGCAGAATGGCTTTTAGGATGACGTTTTTAATACAACATGGCTTTTAAGATGAGTCTTGACAGTAGATGAATGACGCAAAATTTTCGCTCCCCTCCATTAGAGAATGGAGGGTCGACCACATATTTCATTTAGGCCTCGTTTACGTTTACAAAACTTTTTATTTCATCCATCTCATTTAATTATTACAATTTTTTTAAATTTTCATATAAAATAAAATAAAAAATTCAACTTTTTAAATATTAAAATAAAAATAATATTAAAAAATATATTTAAATAATATTTTATTCAATTTTCTACTTTTATCTCAATTTATCTTATCTCAGTTATGAAAACAAATGGACTTGTTTGGATTGGGAGATGAGATTAGTTGAGATGAGTTTAATTTATTTTTTAATATTATTATTATTTTAGAATTTGAAAAAGTTAAATTGGGATTTGAAAAATATGTATTAAAATTTATGTTTTGTATGAAAAATTAAAAAAATATAATGATAAAATAGAGATGAATTAATATGAGTTCAATTTAATCTCCCATCCAAACGATAGGTTGATGTGAGTTCCTTAATTTTAAGTGTAACAGGAGATGTCAGAGTCGACATCTCCTATTTGTCCCTTGTGTTGAGTTTCTCGAGCTCTTCTTCCTATGATGTAACCTTGAGAGTTAGACCCTTTTTTAATGACTTTAGGCCTCTGAGGAGCCGAGACTTAGGCTGGAATGGGACCTAGGTTGGGCCATGCCAATTTAGGATGTGCCGGATGGAAAATATCCCTCCCACACCTTATATAAATATGAATAAGTAATTATCAAATTTGGAATCAATATTTTTGAGTGATTAATCTAATGTTAGGGTTAAAGTAGAAAAAAGGATAGGCATGATAGAAATGCTTGGCATATACATAGATATTATAAAAGTTCATTTATAAACTGATGTAATTTGATATAATATATTAGACTATAAAATTCATATCACCAAAAATCCTAATCTTAAAATTTGAATTATGAGACATCAAATGTACAAATCAACCTAATTTGAGCCATTATAAAGTTTTAGAATTATTTTTTCTTCATTCTCTCTCCATTAGCCAAGGGGAGGGGGGATGGACCGCCAACTCCACCCAGCTCTCTCCTTTGCCAACCCCTTTCCGTTTCCATCTCTGTTTTTCCATTTTTTTCGTTTGGTCCTTTTCCATTTTGTTGTTAGATTTGAAACAAACTGATTTGTTGTCTTTTGCCTAGCTTTGGTCAACATGTGCAGTGTATCCTACTTCTTCAGCCATTGGTCCTCTAGTTTATGGTGGTTTTTAGTTCGTTGGAGCTGCGTATTCGCTACACGAGTGTGAAAACTATGCCTTGCCGCATCCTGGAACAGTTTTTGTCGACACGTGCGGCCCAACCAGCATCAGAGGCCTTGGCTCCTCCAATCCTAACCCTTCGGTCATCTCTTGCGGTAGGACACATGCCACTAGCGATTCAACTTTGTTTCAGGTTATTTTCTTGTATTTACGCTATCTAAAATTGAGGATCAAGTGAAAGCGGACATAGAATTTCCTCACAGTTTGTCTAAATTTATACGGTGCAACATGTATTCCACTGTCACAAATTTCAACTGCAACTTTATAGTTTGTTCAACTAACTATCTTAACCGTCGACAAGCAGTATTCCCTTTTGAAAAATGGGAGACAGCCATTCATTTGGCTCTGATCATCTCGTAATTTTTTTTTTCGTATTCATATATCGTGTGTTAGCTTTTTGAGAATGATTGTAGGAGACTCCTATCTACTGAAACTTATGTGCTGTAATCTGTTCGATTTTCTAATAAAATGCTAAACTTCTCTAAAAAAAAAAAACTAATTTGAGCCATTTAATTCTAACTTAAACGATTTTAGGTTTAAATAAGTTAAAAATCCAACAGCGTGTAGCACACATGATTAAACAACATATGATACTTGAGATTCATTTGGAAAATCCACTTTTTTATGATTGGCCACGTTTTTTTTTTTTAAAGAAAAGTTACACATGATTTACATATTTAGGATTATTTCTAGTATTATTTATCTGTTACACGAATATGATAAATGAAATTGTATACTCAAGTTTACCCAATAAATGGATTCGACGTAGGCGTGTCAATTCATATTTTCGCATTGTATTTGTGTTGTGCCAAGTAATAGAAATTCGATTATACGTATCAACTTAATCCAACTCATTAAACTAAAAGTGTCAAATCTTAATCCGGTCTATTAAATAATTAACAAATCGTGTCACCTGTATAATTATTAATTAGCAACAAGTGAACATTTTCAACCCATTTCATATAAATGAGTTGAACTAAAACACATAAATTATTTGACTTGAGGAACATAATTTACATAAAAATTAAAATCTATATTGATTAGTAGTCATATTATCTAAATAATAATAATAAGACTACCTAGTAACAAAAAATATTAATATTTTTCAAATTTTAACCTATAATAAAACCAATATTACAAATCCTATAATAACAAATTGTAATTTTGGAATAAAATCTAAACGAATTATTGTGGATTGATTTCTAGTTTAGCGAGGTGACCTGTTTATTAATAATTTCTTAACGGGTCATTCCATTTTAAACCAGATCCATTTAAATGATCAAATCCAAATCTATTAATCTCATGTCGTATTCGTGTTGGGTTCACGATTTGTATTACATGTTGTCACCCTTAATCCAAAAAACCCTAAAATAATAACTTTACACTATAAAGCGAAAAGTTTAAATACATTTTGAGTATATTAATCCTCAGATCATATACAGAGATTAAGAAAGGGAGGAAATGAAAGTTGACTCATAACAATCTAAAGTGATGAGGTATGCAATATGCAAGACAATTGGCTGCATTTCTTTGTTTATTAATTCCTTCATGTATTGTTTAAATATTTTAGCTGCGAGAGCAACATGATTTCTTCGCGTGCGTGCTGATGACAATTTATGGGAGATATTCTGTATTATATTCGTGTTCTTACTGTTTTCAGGTAAAATATATAAATTTTGAGAGAGACTAATAACAACTACATGGTAGCGGCACCTTCAACGTCTTCACCAATATTATTTCTGTAGCCTTATTATGATTGAAATGAAACGTTCTTATACATTACTCTAATTAAATGATCAATATTCCATTAAAAAGAGAAGAAGAATGCTTGATTATATATGTCTATATATAATTCTATTCTTAAGCCGGATAGATCATATTTAATAAAATATTTCTATGATATAATTTGATTTAAAAAATAAATATTAAAATCTACATCTTACAAATTAAATCTTATCATTTAAGTAATGTGAATAGTTCGCTCTACACACCCAATTCGAGAATAAAACTACTCACACATATATTTGACCCTTTTATCTATTCCTAAGGTAAAGATTGCAACTCACCTAAAATTGTAGATCCAATTCTATATGCGTGTGTGTGATTATTATGAGCATGTTAATCTTTGTGTGATGACGTGTTTTGTGTCTACAAATACCATAACATTGAAAGAGACTTGGCAATTAAGGGACGTGGCATCGGAATAATTTGCATTTAGGGAAGACATTCGATACATAGTGGCTAATGTTAGTATTTAACGTAGGAATAAAAACAGAACAAGAATAAGTTCTTATAAGAAAACAGAAACATCCTAATTCAATCAAGATCCTTGTATGCTTGAGGAAGCAACTACCTTTCCCTAATAAATCTTACTTGCGCTTAAAAATAAAAAACAATTACTTCCAATCTTATGAAAGTCTTGTACCCTTGTCTTCATTTAAAACAAGAAAGTGGAGTATAAGCTTTTGCGAGATAATATCTTTCTACAAGTGATATAGACCTGGTTTATTTTGAAAAATAATCTTATCTCATTTTATCCCATCTCAATATTATTATTGTTTTAAAATTTTTATACAAAACAAAATAAATGATTTAGTTTTTTTCAATTTGAAAATAATTTTTTTTAATTTTATAATAAAATAAATATATTATAATAATATTTTATTTAATTTTTAATTTTTATCTCATTTTATTTAATTTTTAAAATAAATCAGGCCTTAAAAAGAAAATTTTTAAAAATAAAAAATAAAAATTATGACGAGATAGATTAGATTCTATCATTATTTTTATATCATATCGGTACATCCAAAAAAAAAAAAGTATTGGGATCTACTTTTAATAATTGGTGTTATATAGTACAATATATTGAAATATTACTTAATCTAATACTTTAATTTATAATCAATTTTGAAGGTGATGTGACAATTGAATCTGGACATGTCATTTGAGAAGGATGGGCTATCAAATTAATGTAGGATGGCACAGTCACAGTCACAGTCACAGCACATTAAACCAATGACAATCCAAAGGGATCAAACCACTAATATACACATTTGAAAGGGTTAGAAATGAAAAGGAATAATAGGTGCTTGTTGGGGGGGGGGGGGGGGGTGGACACAGAACAAAAGCAGTGGACTGGTGATTGGATAGGGTTTGGGACCATAGACGATGGATGATGTGCATGAAAGTCGGATTTAGGAAAGTTGGATTTGACATTGAACATCGATCCATACAACCAAATATAATATATTTTTTTTGGACAAAAAAAAAAGAGAAGGCATAAAGAGCGTCAGCACATGAACAAGTAGCATAAAAGATTAGTGCTTTGTTTAAGGCAGACTGACAACCACAATTTCTCCCTTTTCCTTTGACCTTGGGGTTGGGCTTGGGTTTGGGTTTGGGGCCGGGTGGCACCTTCCAAACGAAAACAACACTCCAGATAGCTATGTGTTGGGCGTTCTCAGACACCTATTATATGAAATATTGATTTAACTTGGACTAGTCCCGATCATGGCTGGCATCTGATTTCTCCATTATCCTTTTTCATTATCTTCGATTTCAAAATTTGAAATACCTATTTTTTTTTTCTCCCCAAGGAAGAAGAAAAATCATAGGAGTAGTGCTTGTTTCATTTCTGCACTTAGACTTATATTTAATGAGATATTAGCTAAGGAGATGAGAACGAGGTTAGGCAGCCAAGTAGAGGGGACGAAACTGGGTTTTACAAAAATCACATCTTTGGTACTGAACGTAATAATTTATTTATTTTAAATCGAAGTTTTAAATTAATAATTGAAAAATCTATTTTCATCTCAGACATCTAAGCCAATTAAACAGAGTGGCAGGAAAACTATGGAGGAGGAGGAAAAGGAAAGGCCTGTGAATCGTTTTGTTTGAGGTGGGCCAAGTGGCGATCATGGATCTCATTGGCTTATGGTGATGCATAATCTTATATTTAATTCAGTAAGTGTTGGGATATATATGTATGTATATTGTTATAAAAGTCGTAAAAGGGGACAGCGTTATCCCCTCCCCTTTATCTTTTTCTTAATGAACATTTACGATCATTCACAATCTAAACTCTCTATAAATAGAAGTTTGGTTTGTTTATATGTACGCAAAAGTTAAAAGAAAAAAAAAAAAGTAAGAAAAGAAAAAAGAAAGAAAGTAAGAGTTTTAAATATTTTTTTTTGTTATATTTCCTCTCGCAACAGTAATTTTATTTTAATTTTATAATATATGTATATATAATATATATATATATATATATATAGACTTATAGTGTTATTGCACGGATACTATTGCAGAATCATGACTTTAGTTGGTTAAATTGGTGACATGAGGTTCACATATTCTATCACGCACTATAAATTAGATTCCATTACCCTTTTTTTTTCTTTTTTGGTGAAATATAGATTTCTTCATTAAAACCATAAAACTAGAAGATTTTAATGTGATCAATAAATTGAGATCACTCAGAGTACAAGTCAACTAAAAACTATTAGGACTCATCTCCTAACTCTCTGCAGATACAATATTTGAGAGACTATCCTTTGTCTACAAGTAGAGAACTACCATCTCTACCTTTAAAAGAGGAGAGAATTACACTCCACAGACATATGTCTAGGAAACTATTTCTCTTTATACATTTTTCTATACAAACTAAAACAACAATACAACTAAATATCATAAAAGAAAAACAACAATCCCAAAATAAGACTATTTGTGGTGGCATGTAGATAGCACATGCCACACTAGAATTAAATTACAATAAGTCAGAAATGTTTCGATACTCTAGACTGACTCTGAATCTCCATTGGCGAGTAGAAACTACTAGAAGGCGAGACAACTCTTGTTCAATTTGGACCTCGCGCCACTCTGTTCATCAAAAAACACTGGACGATACCGCAATAGGCGTACGGAGGGAATGATAGCATGGCGCGTGATGGCCTTAGGACATCCAATATCTTCGAACTTACAACCAAGCCATCAAAATTTTAAAGTTCCGAACACCACCACCACTCCTATACAAGCCATGGTGGTTGAGAAGAAAAGAAAATTGAAGAAAAAGAAGAATGGAGGAGCGGAGTTGGAGTTCTGCCCCCCCCTCATGAACGCAAAATTACTTGAAAAAATCATAGATAATGAAGAATGGTTTCTTGAGAGCTTCTCTTTCCTAATCTAGGGTCCTTTACTTTCTCGTCAGATTCTATCTCCTTTTCATTTAGGCGGGCTGAATAAAGAATAATATTAAACTCGCCATTAGTTATACTTATTACAAAATTGATTTAACAATAAATGTGATTGGTGCCATATAATTAGCAGAATAATAAATAATTAGTGACGTATTAATTTATATAGTGCATGTTATAACTCTTCTAGAATTATTATAGAATAAAAAGTATAACTTGCCTTATTTGTTTTTATAAATAAGAGATAAATGTTAAAAATTAAATAAAATATTATTATTATAGATATTTTTAATATTAGTTTTGTTATGAAATTTAAAAAAGTTGTTTTAAAATTTTAAGAAATTGAATTATTTATTTTATTTTATATAAGAATATAAAAAAATAATAATGATAAGATGAGATGAAAATGTTTGTAAAAATAAACAAGACCTATAATTTTTTTTATACAAAAGTAAATTAATAAATCGACACGTCTTCATATGATATGTTATGTCAAATTTATTATAAAAAATAGTTTTACAATTATACGACCATATCAAATCATACTAGATTCTCATACGATGTTTTCATAAAACATTTTTCGTTAGTCAAAAGAAGAGGATTATACGAGATCCATTGGGCCTAAAACCCAAATAAACTCCAAAAACAAAATTCTGCATACTCGTGTTTTAACTTCATTGTTACTTGGACTTATTTTGATCCTATACAAAAAGGAAAAAAAGAAGGCTGCACACCGGCACACCACAAGTGTACAGCCATACAGTGATTGCTGCCAAATACACCCCGTACAAAAAAGCTCCACTCCATACGGAAGCAAAGTCAAATTAAGTAAATAAACTATAAACCATTTGATACTTTAAAAATGTTGCGACATCTGGCCGGTGGCTGCTTCTGCATTAGTTTGATTACAAGCATCCATGAAACATGGCTAATCTAAATACATTCTGCAACCAAAGACCCAAGGCATGATCCATTATCCAGTACGAGACTTGGCGTTAAGAGGTGGGTGGACAACATGAGCGGGATTGAAGACGTAGGCCTTGATACAGAAGGACACCTGCCATTGCTCCAATAACAGGGGCAGTTACGTATATCCACAAGTCTTTGAATTTCCCTGAAACGATTGCAGGTCCCAATGACCTTGCAGGATTCATCGATCCTCCAGAGACAGGCCTTCAATGCAATTTGCAAACCAGAGATATTGATTCAACAAACTTAAGAATAAGAGAACAGAAGGGATCATATAATATATCACTTACCCTGTGATTAACACAGCTAGTGAAATGGATATTCCAACAACAAAGCCAGACAAATGCCCTATCTGCAAATATGTTACAAATCTTAAATTATGATTCTTCAATAAGGATCATTCGACATCTGACAGATTAGGAATCAATAATATCCTTACGTACAGAGTGATATTGGTCTGTCAAAGATGCAGCAAGGAACATGATGATAAAAGTGGCAATGAGCTCCACCCAGAAGGCAGAACTGCAGCCATGGAGTGGCCGCGTCGTCAATATTTCTGATTTAATACTATACACAGACTGTCCAATACATGTTGCCAACACCGAACCTAGCGTTTGTGCCAATATGTAGAATGGAACCTGCATAGACAAGGTGGGAATGAGAACTTAAGACACTTAAAACGACATCCAAATAGACCAAGAGTGGAAATTTTTATGTACCTTGGACCATGGAAAATGACCAAAGGTTGCAAAAGCTAATGTGACGGCAGGGTTGACGTGCGCACAAGAGATATGACCAATGGAGAAAATCACAACCACTACCGTCAATCCTGCTGTGGTTGCGTACTCCAAAAGACCCACTTCTCCTCTAATTAGCTGGGTGCACGCTACGATCCCGCATACAGAAAACATCAAAATGAAAGTCCCTACCATCTCTGCCAAAACCTGCACACCATATGTATATAATATAGGTGAAACTCACTCGCTGTATGCTTACCAAAATGTCAATAGTGAAGGATTCCGTCTCTGTTTGTATGTTGAGTTGAATTGAGATGAATCGAATTTTTTATGAATAGTAGTAAATTGATATGGTGAAATAAGTTCCGTGAGCCTATCTAAGATAAGTTTAATGTGTTTGGATATTAAGATGAGTTTAAATATATTTAAAAGTTGAAAAAGATTGTGAATTCGACTTATAAAGATATTTTGAGTTGAAATAAGTTTAGTAATTTAAAAAATAGATATTTAGATGTTAGAATCATCTTAAAATTAGGTTGAATTGAGTTGAATGCATCCAAGTCTAAAATTTTAAAGGGGGCACTTCTTATAAAGCAACTCACATCTAGACAATGTTTAAAGCGCTTTGATGATTTGATTGACATATTAAGGCTAGAAGTACTTTTGAGTTTGAAAAATTGGGAACGATTTAAAACATTTCCTCGCTTTCAAAACACAAGGAACTTAACCGCAGTGTTGATTCAACAATCCCTTAAGCTACCCTTGAGACAGTTCCATCTAGCAGCTCCTCAATCCCCGGCCAGATGTATGACAATTTTTTGTTAAACTTGCAGACTTGTTTAGCAGATGTCATCCCTTATCTACCCTGTCATTCTATACTCTATACTTAAGTATCTTTAATTGAGACTATGCTGATCTGCTTCTCAGAAATTGATGCTTAAAAGAGTGTGTACACTTGGTTTTCGGGACCATTCTGAGCGGACATCAAGGTCAATGTCCATATACCATGAGTCTAAAATTGAAAGGATGATCATATAAATTGAATTTATTGTTAAAAACGGTAGCATATATGTTATCAAGTAGTTCAAACCCACCATCAGGATTCATGAACAGAACTACATAAGAATTGGCTCAATCAGTGTGTATTTGAATTGAGTTCACACTCTTGGCGAGGAAAATTGGGTTAAAAAAAAGCTCAATATATAGACAAATCTCTTACCACCCGTAAAAGATTTAGATCAATTCCTTGTGGAAAGCAGCTTATAAAGGCTGATTTGTTCGAGACATCTCCACCCTTTGGCATGGCATTAAAGCCCATTTCTTGATCATCTTTAGGTTGGGCGCTGGCTGATGCATGGTTTGAAATGTGAGGAGGTGGTCGCTCTTCAGATACGCTTTTCATGATTGAGTTTCTGATGCACTTGCAAACAAGGAATACGGAGTTTGTAACTTTAAACAAGCCTGTAACTGAGTCTTTTAATGATCTTTGAGAAAGATGAATAGGTGTAAAGAACATTTTGAATAGAAAAGTTGGTTAACCATGTGCAATGGGAGGTCATTGGATATAGTAGAATTGTTTGTTGTTCACACAGTTTTGGCTTCTTTTTGAGGGTGGAAGCTTGAGGGGGAAACTCAAGTTGGGTTGCAACACAAATAATGTGCTCTCCTTCAGAAAGGCAGTGGAAGATAATAATCTGTGCTTCTTAGCTGTCCTAGCATAACAAATCAATTACCATCGTTTCCCCAATATTCTTGATTTTTGGTTTAAGCCCCCTTCAATTCCTTGCTCTCTTCCCTTCCAAGCATTTTTGATATAAAATTAGCTACGTGAATTAGGTCTTGTTTGGATAGTGAGATAAGATGATTTTATATAAAAGTTGAATAAATATTTATTAAAATCTTATTTTTTTAATTATTATTTCAGAATATTAAAATTTTGAATTATTTATTATATTTTATATAAAAATTAAAAAAATATATAATAATAAGATGAAATGAAATCATTTCCATATGGTCATGTTTGTTTGTTTTAGATGAAATAAAAGTTAAAAAAAGAATAAAATATTATTGTAAGATATTTTTTTAATATTAATTTTGTATGGAAATTTGAAAAAGTAATATGAAATTTGAAAAAAGTTAAATTTTTTATTATATTTTGTATGAAAATTTTAAAAAATATAATATTAAATTCAAGATATATTTTAACTTTTAATCCCATCCTTATAAACAAAGGAGGCAAGATTAACAACTCCACAATTTTATGCATGGTAGCTGCTTCTAAATCAATTTTATAAGCCCGACCCGTTTTACAAAGCAGAAGCTAAATCATGTGTCCTTTTTTTTTTTTTTTTTGTCTTTTCTTTGGGCCAGAAATAGTATTATCCAAGTTTTAAATTTTGGGCGCAGGTCCATGATGGTTTACAATTATTATCCTATTATTTTTTCGGTTTGGTCCTTGCTGGTGTTAATTGAAACAAGTTTGCTCTCTGTTGATCTAAAGCAACATTCAGCAACTAAATGGACTTTCCCAATCTACAATTTGAAAGAGCTAGAGAATAATGTTTGAAGCATTGCTCGTGATTCTTGAAGTGGACCAATGAATTCATACTACAAGACTGACGCTACTTAAAAAATTAGTGTGTTATAATTGTATCGGTTACTGCAGTGTTTAGGCCTGTTCATCGAGTTTCCAATTCAATCTTTTAAAGTAAAATTGTCAAAATTATTAAAAAATAAAGAAATTTCAAAAACAGGTTGGATTTTGCCCGGTTCAGATGAACTGGCATAGCAGTATCAAAATGGTTATAAAAAAAAACTCAAAGAGCTAAAATATTTTTTATACTATTTATAATATTGTGACAACTGACATGTCAATTTTTAAATCACTTATGTGTCTATTATATATATTAATAAACTTGCAAATAAAATTTCTCAATTTGACAACAGACCACAATTACTCGTTACAAGCGTCAACAACAAATATCAGAAAAACTTAATTCGTGTCGGGCCATGTTTTACACCCATCGAGAGTGTAATCTAAGAGTCACCTGATAGAAAAAGCTTAGACTTCAGCTTCTATTTAGGAGCAGCTGCTAGATACCTTACCTGATGGATAGCACGAGAAGTAGAGCCAACATAGATGAGAGTCTTCTCCGGAGCGGTTGGTGCAATTTACTCGAGCTTGAGAAATGGCGTGAGCCTAGTCGACTATTGCTAGAACCTACGAGTCTTTGGTGCTGGGCAAGGATAGAGACGACCGCGGTGTTGGGTGACGGAAGGGAGGGAGGGAGGGGCTCACGGAAGCGGGATAAGTTCAAAACCTAAAATGAGGTCGATGCGTTCAAATCCATTTCCACATGAGGAAAAAAAAAGGACAACCACGTCAAGTGTGGGTTGTGTGCGATGAATAATGGAGGATCCGTAGCAAAACCCAAAGGCCAATGTAGGGGTGTTCATTCGAGCCGGTTTTGTTCCCAGTTCGGTCCGGAACTTGGATATCTGGATACTCGGTTTTGATTTTCAATCCATATTAAATTAGATCCAGAACCCATATTAAAAGTGGTTTGGACTCCAACCCGGATTCACCCATATTAAAAGTGGTTTGGACTTGAATCCACCAGGTTTTTAAAAATCGAAAATCTGATTTTCGAATTTTAAACCGCTTTTTTTTTTAGTTTGTATTATTACTTTTTGTTGAGAAATTTGTTGATAATAAAATAAAAGATTTTTAATAAATATTTTCAAAACAAATTTCTTAGAAAAAGTAATAATATCAGTTTTATAAATTAAAAAAAAAACAGTTTGAAATCCGGAAACTGAATTTCTAAGTCGAACCCGGATTTCAATCCAAATGAATCCAGGTTGGAGTTTAAACCGCTTTTAACCATTTGGTTCCGGGCCGAGTTGACCTGGATTCCCAATCCGGAACCTGCTTGAACACCTCTAGGCCAATGAATATAATTCTAGGCATCAACAACTGTGTTGTTGCACACAGTGCACACTTCACTTTTTTTTTCTTCAAATGCACATTTTGAATGTGTGAAGTCGGCTTACATATAAAGGTGTAATTAGTTTGGTTTGGTCCAGTTTAAGACAAAATATAGAATCGAACTGGTACTACCGATTTTGCAAAATGCAAAATTGATTACTCTCTGATTACCTTCCAAATCGGTAGTAATGGTTTAACAAGTTTCAGTCCGATTTTGGTCTGGTTTTCTGGTTTTAATAAATTACAAAATTCTAAAACCAAAATCTATTTTTTTAATAAAAAAAACTAGTTTCAAAATATGTTTTTTAAAAAATTATAGTTTATTACAAAAATCTATTTTACTAAAATTTGTTATATAAAAAAATCTACAATAAAAAAATGTTATAAAATAAAAACTGTTATCTAAAAAAAATCTGCAATAAAAATATGGTTTAAAAAAATATATAGGTTTACATTTTTCAAAAGTCTCACAAGTTACATGTATAAATTCTAAAAGTCTAAATTATAGCATTATTTATATATAATTATAATTTATATTATTAGATATACAAATGATATATTATATAAAAACATATAATATATGTAATATTTAAAATATATATATAAGTAATAGGATTGGTCTGGTTTGGATCAAAATTGTTAAAAATTAAAACCGAAGTGGTTCTTACGAGTCCCAAATCGATTCTTATTGGGTTGTATTTCTAGAAATTGATCTCGGACCGAACCTGTCCAAAACTGAGCCCTGGTTCTGACTGGTTTGGGCCGATTTTACAATTTCTTTTGTACACCCCTATTTATATGTTTTCGAATTTCCTCTCATGAAACTCCTGTCCTTTGCCCTCACCTCACCTTCCTTTGGCCAGTGCCACTAGCGACGTTGTCTCTCTGCCCAACGTTATCTCGAGACGTCGTCCCCCCATCCGTTGTCACCTAGCGAAGGTCATCTGTCGCCGCTCCTCCCTGCGAGCACATTTAACACAAACCCAAAGGTCATTCGTTGCCACCGTTGCTCATACGAAGATAACAAGTTTTTTTGGACCAATTTTACTTTCATAAGCCCCAATTTTTTTCTTATGTACTGAGAGAGGGTGAGTTTTGGGTTTTGTGAGATGGGTATTGCAGCTTAAGGCATGGATAAAAAACAATGCTTCCAGCTAAGGAGTCTCTATTTTCGATCTCTGGTTTCAACCTCTACTAAGTCTCTTATCAATCTCCTTCAAACTAGGGGAAGAAGGTGCTTCTAAGCTATATATAGCAGCAGTTTAATTGAGAGCATTAGTGTGCAAATGTTCCTACGTAATGCTACTTGCTACAGGCATGGATTCACACGCACTGCAATAGATTTATCACTTAGCCATCCCGAGATGTGTATTCTTGCTTTCATTTGATTTCTTTTACACTTTGGTAGTTGATTTGGTTGACACTTGACACTCGAGTGATTGTTGAGAAGACCTGGAGAATGAAAGAAGGTTTTTAGATTTTCAATAGAACAATTTTCTTTTGGTTTGTTTTATACCTGGAGAACAATTACAACCTTCATATTAAGCTCACTATCTGACTAATTCTTGGCTAGTTTGTGGAGGACTGAACAAGTCAACATTATGGTGATAACCATTCTTGTATCACTACAAGGAACATTTTCATGAATTTGATGCCATTTGGAGAATTCTTTATCAGCACAATAGTGTGGACTAACCTAAATAATAGTATCTTGAGCTACAACACATTCCCTAGACAGACATATATATGTGAAACTTTTCTAAAGACACGAGACGAATGTTGTTTCTACAGCATTCGAGCTCACAGGATTGATAATTTATTTGCATAATCCTTTGTACATACATTCCCGTCCAAATGGTCATTGGATTCAATGTGTAATGAATCAAATGTCGTCGGCAGCCACTCCTGTCCCACCACTAAAATTATGTGAATGACCTCACCACTATTATTTTATATTTTGCACAGTGACTTGCATAGTAACTTGTATAGTAATTTCAAGACCTATAAATAGGGGCTTCAGTTGTAATGAAATTAATAAGAAAATATAGAGAGAGAAAGAAAGTTTCAGTTCTTAAGAGTTTCAGAGAGAATTTCTTATTTCTCTTTTGCAATAGTAGTTCCTTTCTTTAGTTTTACAATACGTTATCAGTACGACGGTTCTACCAATTCTGAAACTAGTGGTCTTATTCCTCTAAAATGGCAAATCTTACAAAATTGGAATTTGTTGCTTTTGATATATCTGGGAAAAATTATTTATCCTGGATATTTGATGCTGAAATTCATCTTGATGCAATGAACCTGGGAGAAACTATTAAAGAAGGAAATCAAGCATCCCTGCAGGACCGTGCTAAAGCAATGATTTTCCTTCACCACCATCTTCATGAAGAATTGAAAACTGAATATCTTACAGTAAAAGATCCCTATATTTTGTGAAACAGTTTAAGGGAGAGGTATGAATACCAGAAGACTGTCATTCTCTCAAGAGCTCGTTTTCAATGGTTGCACCTGAGATTGCAAGATTATAAAAGTGTTAGTGAGTATAATTCTGCACTTTTTAAAATAAGCTCAGTATTAAAATTATGCGGTGAGAAAATCACCGATGATGATATGTTAGAGAAGACTTATACTACATTTCATGCCTCAAATGTGTTCCTGCAGCAGCAGTATCGAGAGAGAAAGTTCAAGAAATATTCTGAACTTATATCATGTCTTCTAGTAGCTGAGCAGAACAATGAGCTCTTACTAGAAAGCCACAAGTCACGCCCTACTGGCTCAATATCATTCCCTGAAGTGAATGGTAATAGGTTTGCATCATTCCCAGAAGTGAATGGTGCATCCTTTAGAAGAAATCGGGGGCGTGGACGTGGACGTGGTACGAGAAATTATAGAAATGTTGGTCCCAGAAATGACAACATTAAAAGGGATAATAATATATCATATCACCAGAAGTGGTACAATTCAGAAAGGGGTAAAAATCCTCAGAATAATTCTTCAAAGAAAAGTGAAGAGGTATGCCATAGATGTGGAATGACTGGACATTGGTCACATACCTGTTATATCAAGCTTCTATTAAAGGAAAGAATAAAGTGTATGAAACAAATCTAGTAGAACCATCAGATGATTTATTAGATTCAGTAGATGTAGACGTTACTCATCTTGATGTATCTGATTTCTTTAATCATCCTGAAGGTAGTATTGAACACTTAATTGGAGATGGAAGTGTTCCACTCAATTAATGTATTTTCTTTCTATCTGTAATAAAAGTTTTGTATATTTTGTAGAACCATGGATCACATTGATGAGCTTTTTATTTCTGAGTTGAATGATAAAGATATATGTCTGGCTGACAGTGCTACAACTCACACAATTCTCAAGTAAAAGAAATATTTTCAAAATCTAACACTAAGTAAAGCTTATATTCATACCATATCAGGTTCATTGGATTTAATTGAGGGCTCCGAAAGAGCTTATATTGTGTTGCCTAATGGCACCAAATTTTGTATTGATGATGCTCTATTCTCTTCACAATCCAGAAGAAATTTATTGAGTTTCAAAGATATACGTCGTAATAATTACCATATTGAAACGACCAATGAAGGCAGTAAATAGCATCTTCTTATTACTAAAACAATATCGGGCCAGAAGCTCGTATTAGAAAAACTGTCTGCTCTATGTTCTGGATTGTATTATACAAAAATGAAAACAATTGAATCATATGTGGTAATGCACCAGAAGTGCATTGACCCTAAAGTATTTATGAATTGGCATGATCGCCTTGGACGTCCGGGTTCTATAATGATGAGACGAATTATTGAAAATTCGCATGGGCATCCGTTAAAGAATCAAAAGATATTTCTACTCAATGAATCTCCATGCTCTGCATGTTCTCAAGGTAAGTTAATTATCAGACCATCTCCCTCAAAAGTCATTATTGAATCTCCATCCTTTTTACAAAGGATTCACAGAGATATATGTGGGCCTATTCATCCATCAAGTGGACCATTTAGATATTTTATGGTTCTAATTGATGCATCTAGTCGATGGTCACATGTTTGTCTTCTTTCCACTACAAAAGTTGCATTTGCTAGACTTCTTGCTTAGATAATTAAACTACGAGCACAATTTCCTGAGTATCCAATTAAGACCATTCGATTGGATAATACAGGTGAATTTTCATCTCAAGTTTTTGATGATTATTGTATGTCAATAGGAATAGATGTTGAACATCCTGTTGCCCATACACACACACACAAAACTGTTTAGCTGAATCTTTGATCAAAAGACTTCAACTAATCGCTAGACCTTTACTTATAAAATCAAGACTACCTATTTCTGCTTGGGGACATGCTATACTTCATCCAGCATCTTTAATTTGCATTAGACTATCTGCATATCATAAATATTCTCCATTACAGCTTGCATTTGGTCAACAACCAAATATTTCTCATCTTCGTACTTTTGGATGTGCTGTATATGTTCCAATTGCACCTCCGCAACGTACAAAAATGGACCCTTAACGTAGACTTGGAATGTATGTTGGTTTTGATTCTCCATCTATTATTAGATACATTGAACCCCTTACAGGGGATATGTTTAAAGCACGTTTTGAGGATTGTCATTTTGACGAATCTAATTTTCCGTTAATGGGTAAAGAAAAGTCGGTGCCTGAAGCACGACAAGATATTACTTGGGATAATAAGACCCTATCTCATTTTGATCCTCCTACAAATGAATGTAAACGGGAAGTTCAAAAGATTATTCATTTGTAAAATATTGCAAATCAATTACCGGATGTATTTACTGACACTAAATGTGTAGTAAAATCTTATATTCCTGCTGTTAATACTCCAGCAAGGATTGAAGTCCCTGAATGACAAATTGTCAAAGCAACAATAGGTGAATCTAAAACACGCCTGAAGCGTGGAAGACCTATTGGTGTAAAAGATAAAATTTTCAGAAGAAAAAGAATACAAAATGAATTTAGTGTTCCTGAAAAACACGTACCCACAATACAGGCTACAAATATAATTGGTGCTCCTAAAGAGCTCAAATCTTCTATTCCAGAGCCTCCTGAAGAGAAAACTCCTGAAAAGTATAATCTCCTAAAAAGGGACCTTCTAAATAGGTGTGTCATGAAATGTTTTCCCTTGAAGAGGAATAGGTACCTGAAAATAATGAGATCTCAATACATTTCATGAAAACTGGAGAAATTCTAGATAGAAATAAAACTGTTGTCGACAATATATTTTCATATAAAATGGCCCTTGATATTACTAGAAGTAATGAAGAAAGTGAGCCAAAAAGCATCGAAAAATGTCAACGTAGAAATGATTGGTCAAAATGGAAAACAGCTATTGAAACTGAATTAAATTCGCTAGCAAAACGAGAAGTATTTAGACCTGTTGTTCAAACACCAAAGGGTGTGATGCCTGTTGGATATAAGTGGGTATTTGTACGAAAACGTAATGAGAAAAATGAAATTGTGCGATATAAAGCACGGCTTGTCGCACAAGGTTTCCTGTAGAAACCCGGGATTGATTATGAAGAAACATACTCTCCCGTTATGGATGCAATCACATTTAGATTTTTGATTAGTCTGGTTGTTACAAAAGGATTAGAAATGCGGTTGATGGATGTGGTCACTGCATATTTATATGGATCCTTAGATCATGATATATATATATATATATATATATGAAAATCCCTGAAAGATATAAGATGCCTGAAACATCTATAAGTACATCTAGAAATATGTACTCAATCAAACTACAAAGATCTTTATATGAGCTTAAGCGAATATCTATTGAAAGAAGGATTTGAGAATAATCCTATATGCCCATGTGTTTTTATTAAGAAATCAGAATTTTGATTTGTCATTATTGCAGTTTATGTTGATGATTTAAATATTGTAGGAACTCCTGAAGAGATCTCAAAAACCGCTATATATTTAAAGAATGAATTTGAAATGAAAGATCTTGACAAAACAAAACTTTATCTCGGCTTGCAGCTCGAGCACTTGCCAAATGAAATTTTTATTCATCAGTCCATGTATATTGAGAAAGTCCTAAAACATTTTTATATGGACAAATCTGATCCCCTGAGTACTCCAATGATTGTTCGAACACTTGATGTGAAGAATGATCCATTTCGTCCTTGTGATGACGATGAAGAAATTCTTGGTCTTGAAGTACCATATCTCAGTGCAATTGGAGCTTTGATGTATCTTGCAAATTGCACTCGACCAGATATTACATTTTCAGTTAATCTGCTTGCAAGATATAGTTCTGCACCAACTCGAAGACATTGGAATGACATTAAACATGTCCTTTGTTACCTTCATGGTACGGTTGATATGGGATTATTTTATCAAAGTGGTTCAAGTCCAGAATTGATTGGGTATGCAGATGCAGGTTATCTTTCAGACTCACACAGAGGTAGATCTCAAACTGGATATTTATTTACTTATGGAGATACTGCCATATCATGGAGATCTGTTAAGTAGACACTATCTGCTACTTCTTCAAATCACTCAGAGATCATTACTATTCATGAAACAAGTCGAGAGTGTTTTTGGCTGAGATCAGTTATTCAACATATCCAGGAAAAGTGTGGACTTCCTATGATTAAAATAGCCCAACAATCTTATATGAAGATAATACTGCTTGTATCACTCAAATCAGAGGAGGATATATTAAAGGTGACAGAACCAAACATATTTCACCTAAGTTCTTTTATACTCATGAATTTCAAGAGAAATGTGAAATCGATGTCAAGCAGATACGATCTAGTGATAATCTAACAGATTTATTCATAAAAGCGTTACCAACTTCCACATTCAAGAAGATTGTGCATAACATTGGAATGCGAAAACTCAAAAATCTTTTGTCATGCACTTTTCAGGGGGAGTAAATGTGCTGATTGTACTCTTTTTCCTTCGCTGAGGTTTTATCCCACCGGGTTTTCCTCTACAAGGTTTTAATGAGCCAATCTTAAAGCACTTGTGGATACATAAGAAGACTATACTCTTTTTCTTTCGCCATTGGTTTTTTTTCCCACTGGGCTTTTACTTGGCAAAGTTTTAACGAGGTAGATTTTTTATGGGTGGTCATTCAAGGGGGAATATAATGAATCAAATGTCGTCGGCAGCCGCCCCTGTCCCACCACTAAAATTATGTGAATGATCCCACCACTATTATTTTAAATTCTGCATAGTGACTTGTATAGTAATTTCAAAGCCTATAAATAGGGGCTTCAATTGTAATGAAATTCATAAGAAAATATAGAGAGAGAAAGAAAGTTTCAGTTATTAAGAGTTTTAGAGAGAATTTCTTATTTCTCTTTTGCAATAGTAGTTCCTTTTTTTAATTTTATAACACAAAGAACTTTTTCCACAATTTCTTTTTGATTGATAGGTGACTTTTTTCCACAATTTCAATTCATTTGTATCAATATTAGTAAACTAAAGCAACTCTCATCTAGACTGGGAAAAAAAAATAAAACTTTTAAAGAAATAATTTAGATTCTCGCTCCAACTGTTCTATGCTCCAAGCTTGATTTAAAGAGAGTGCATTATTCTTTAAGAAGGCAGCCTTTCTTTACCACTGTACTTTCGAGGTTCCCTTTTCTAAATTGTTGACATTCCCTAACGTCTTCAATAATAGAAAGAGATAATCTTCACACAGTGTAGTCCCATTTTCTCAAAATAGCAGACACCAACAGAGACATGCCTCATAGAGCCCACGTAATTTCACTCGTGCACTGCGTTTCACCCGAATAATTTCTAATTAACTCTTCTCATACACCTCTCCCCACCCCCACCCCTTTTCTCCCTCACGCTCTCTGTTTCTCCTTCGACGCCTTCCCCCCTTTGCTACTCGCTTTCTCTGTGTTACTTCAATGGAAAACCCACAACTTGTTTGCAACCACCGATAACACCAACCACCAATTAGTCACCCCCTCAATCGACGATGGGGTTGCATCCTCCAACCCCTCACAATGCTTACCGATGACATCTAGGGTAATTTTCAACTCCTTATACGATCTAAAAATCAAATTATATATGTGAAATTGTTGTGTTCAAATTAGATATGTGAAAATTGTGTTCAATGGATCTAGCATATATGTGAAGTTGTGTTGAAATTATAGACGTGAAATTGTGTTCAATGGTTCTAGTATATATGTGAAGTTGTATTATGATAAACCAATTTGTCTGGGTTCACTAATATATATTGTTTGGGTGAAATTATGGTCATTGATATATTTTGTCTGGGTGCTGTCTACAATGGAAATTGTACAAAAAAATAAATAAATAATTGTTCATCACCTTAATTATACATTGGACATCGTTTAAAATAAACTGAAGACAATCAAGTTAAATAGGGAAAGTTCATCAGCACATAATTACTTAAATAATTGCTATGAAGCTTGACACTTTTTTGAATAGATAATCCTACATAATGGATATGCGTATGTGTGTGGTATAGATAATCGAGAATGATTGTTTTGTTTCACTTGTTACTTTGCAGATATTGGGTTGGCAGGCACAAATGTTTAGAGCTTTATAGAGGGTAGCTATACTTGAAATCTCCAAGATGTTGAAGACACTCAAGTACTTGATCAGTATAAGCAGAAGAAGTAAATTGACTTGTGATGATCAATTTGCCAAAATCCAATGGATCAGCAATTGCTTCATCTCATCTCTAGTTTGAATCTATGAGTTTGTGCTGTAATTGTTTTTTATTTGAACGATAAGCGTGTAAGTAGGCAATGCTAAGATCTTATGGTTATCTGACAGTTTGTAATTAAATCTTATAGTTATTGAAAGAATTGCTTTTGGAATGTATCAAGTACATTTTTAAATGCAATGAAAGACTGACTTACACATTTCTTTTTTGAATTAGCTCATTTAAATGCTGAAAATAGGTTTGCAAGGTGCATAAATATACTGCAAGTCAACAAGCACAAGATAAACCTGTATATCAGTAAACTAAGAACCCTCGTGGCCATCATAAATAGCAACAATTTGAGCCCGGTCAACATTCTCAACTTCTCGAATATGTGGCAAAATATCATCTTCCCCACTCTCCTAGATCATAATATCATTAGCAATTAAATTGTTTCCCTTCTCCGGCAACATCCCCAACAAATCCACCCCTTCTCTGCCACTGCATTCTGGTGTTGACATGATTACCAAGTTAACTATATTCTTAGCATCATTGCAACTTCCATTGCCACAAGAAACATGCTTTGCATGATTATTATTCTCGATTATTATTGATTATTATTCTCGATTATTATTGTTGACGTGGTTACCAAGTTGCTCACATGATTATTTTTTCATATTAATTATTCTCAATTTAATTCAAGTTCTGAGATTATATTGATTTCAATTCACCATTATTGCAAAATCAAACTTGTACTTATTCATGATTAATACTAGATGTAGTGATTCTAAAGTGTGAAAAGCCGTCATTAAAAACGTAATTTTTAATGTAAATTTCATACTTAGCTATTATGCTAGCCTAGAGATGTAAATTCTAGAGATACATATAATATAGAAAATAAAACAATATTTATTCATGATGAAAAAAAGATAAGAAGAAAAATAAGGAGATGGAACGTGTTACATCGAATCTTATAGACGGCTCCATGTTCTAAGAAGTGAGAAGCAAAACTGAATCGTTTTCCAGTATGGGACGGGGAGGTAGGGAGGGGGGACGGAGGTCTAGAGCTCACCTATCTGAGTGAGATGAAGACGATTTGCCGATTTGAGTGAGATGAAGACGATTCACCAGAGAGGATGTCTTGAGTGTTTATTTATCTTCTCCCATGCGATTTTCTGATTTCTCAATGGGTTTAGGATGAGTTTTTGTTTCACTATAGTGTACTACAGAAGATGAGGCTTACAAGCAATTTTATGACATGTCACTATACCAATGGTCTTTGATAAAGCCCAAACAATGGATAGCCCTATTCAAATCGGAACACTAATAACAAACTTCCTTCATCTATTCCATACTTAGAAATTTAATTGATTAAAGGAAGAATATCACACACTCATTTTACAAGATCCAGCAAAATCTAAGGGAATAATTATGGGAGCAATGGAAAGATGTTTAGGAAAAGAGAGAGGGAGAGAACTTATAGATAGCACCACTTAGAGAGAGGAATACTACTTGGGGTAGGAGTAAAGGAGATGTGGGCGATATGGGTGTGGGGGAGATGGTGGGCAACTCAGGGTCGGTGTCGGTGTCGGGGTGCGGGTAGGGGTGATGGTGTGTTGAACCTCTGGTTGAGAGAGAGAGAGAGAGAGAGAGAGAGAGAGAGGTTTATTTTCGAATCACAAAAAATGTTCAATCTTATAGACAATTTCAAAATTTTTAGAATTGACACGTAAAATGTTTAGCAACTGTTCCCAAACAAGGGCCAATGCCTAAACTTTTTTTGGCCTTTTGTTTTAAATTTTTTCATACATTTTTTATATCTTTAAATATTAAATTTATAATATCATTACAAATATTTTCTTAATCACTAAATAAAAATAGAATCGGAAACATGTCTTGGGACAACCTCCAAGCACTTTTCTTTGTATCGGACCATGAGTTACAGATATTTCATATGTGCGTGTGTGTGTATATATAAATATATGTACACATATTCGTCTATTTCTAATAATGAATATTTTTTGATTACCTAGAAAAAAATGTGAAAATAAAAATGCAAGATCATATTTGAATATTTGAAGGTGAATGCCAAACTTAATAACAGAACAATATAAGTATTATAAATAGTTAGGAATTCCGAATTGGTATTGAGTTCTATCTTATTAAATTACTAGTGGATATTGAAGAATACGTGCAGGATTGTATTATATGTAGTCATGTATACAGGCAAAGAGCGGTACAAGATGGCCGAAGACTCTCATTTAATTAATAGTATAAGCCAATCCATATAATTAATCCTACTGTCCAGGTTGAGTGCGCAAATTGTTGCGTAATTGCGTTAAATCGCTTGTATATCGGAGAACCGGAAATGAACAGCAACAAATGAAGGCTGAAGCAATGCGGATAGCTTAGTCAACGACGACAGCAAAGACTTTTCTTTTGGCGTTGAATGCTACATATAATTAAAATAATTAATATCTTCTTCAATTATCTTATTAAAATATTATATTGTTAAAGCGAGATAGCGTGCGGCCGTATATCTCAAGATTAATTACAATAAAGTTTTAAAAATATTGAAAATAATCATAAGAAATCTTGATGATCTGTATGATTATATCTAAAGTACGTACTTGAATAGTCAGTGCTTATGCCTATGAAAGGAAGTGTTATGAAAAATGACGCTGGGATGTAGAGTAAAATAAGAAATCAGATGCAAAGATTTGTATGGTTTAGCAATATGTCAAAGATATATCTTATCTTGAAAAATGATAAAATACAACTTGGGACGGAATTATATTGTTCTAGATGGTCATGTTATTCTTAATAAACATATTATGTATATATATATATAGTATATATATATATATAGGGTTGTATAGTGGAAGTTCTAGTTTTACAATCATCGTGTTATTCGGTTGAACAAACTCTATTTGATCATGTTCGTTGGAGTGACATGATATCGAGAAAGTATTGAGCGAACTTCCTACATGCGTTTCGCTTGAATGATTTATTATGTGAATATTAAACGAACTTTTGTCAAATATTTATCGAGTTTGCCCTCCATCACCCAATCCTAATTGAAACTCCACCAACATCAAATCAAATGTGATGATCATTATCGGGTCTGGCCATTAAATTGAGCCAACACAATATCAATAAATTATTAGCCTTCGTAAACCTAACAAAAAACCATATAATTATATGGATATTGATAAGGTTAGTACATTCCTACTATTAATTTCCTAAGCTTTTTGTGTTTTGTATTTATATTTTATATTTTATTTTATTTAATGATTAAGAAAATGATTATTAGAAAAATTATATATATTTTTATTTTTTAATGATTGAAGATGTTAAAAAATACTTAAAAGAAAATAAAAATAAAAAATAAAAAATTTCAAATACACTATAGAAAATAAATAATTAATAATAAAGTAATAACTCTATCATTACCCTTATCATATATTATATGGTTGGAAGTATTGAAGTAGCATATGCCTTTTTACAATCACAAAAAAATCTCATTATTCATATTATAGTTTATATTAATTTTATAATAAAAATAAATTTATAATTTAACATAATACATTATTTTATATTTTTACCATTATAGAATCTCATTATCACTAAAACATTTATAACTTCATCCTAATTTTTTGGTTTCTTTTCTTTTTTGTCAGAAAGAACCCCGAAAGTAGATATTATACTATTCTTTCAAAACCAATTTTCCCAAACTACGGGCAAATATATAACAATAGAACCCAACTGGCAACTACCCATCTTCGACATTCTCCGTCTTGCTCCCCACTTTTTTCGTTGCAGGTAAATCCACCATTTATAAAGGCTCTTGTGTTATTTTGCTGATAATGCCTTGTGCACTAGAATTGTTATAGTTGTGGGATATTCTTTATTTTAATTTACATTTCAGCCTCCAAGAAACTAAATCAAAATTCCCCAAGATCAATAAACAATTAATTACGTCTTCTGCTTCAGAAGTTCTAGTTCTTTAGAAAATTTGTAAAATCAGTTATTGTTTTAAAAGTTTATCACGATAGGAAGGAGCGAATTTTATTATATCTTAATATTTTTTTTTATTTTATTTGTGAGCTAGATTTTTTTTTTAATTAATAAGTTTAATAAACAAATTATTTAATTAAATAAGATATAGAATGTAAAAGTTAGAATTCAAAAAGTCTAATATTATATAAAATCAATTTTTATTCTAAAAATTTAAACTGATAAAAATAGTTAAGATTAATAAGTAGATTTTATTATATGTTTACAGAATTTAGAAATTGTGCTGCAAAAACAAATTCTCTTGAGGAGAAGCAGGACCAATCTCTTCTTCCAAACTCCTCAATCCATCACCATTATTTCCTGCATTTCCTGATTTTTTGCTTCTGAGTTTTTCCCATCAACAATTTGGATTTGTTTTTCACATGCATGAATTTCTGTTCAAACTTGAAACTTGCATCAAAAGAAACAGAGGTTTTGTTTCCCGAAATGCAAAGGTTTTATTTCCCGAATCTGAGGTCGGACGAAGGAGATCTCGGCGCCAGGCCGAGACAGATCCGATGGAGGCGAGGGTAGACGGTCAGGGTTTGGGTTTGGGTGCAGCCGAACAAGGGAAGATGATGGTTGCTAAATGCAATCGTGAGAAGCCAGTGATAAAACTAAGCCAGCAAATGCCACTGCGGCACATACACGTCAAACGGGACTAAAAACGGGACTCAAAGAAGGGTATTAGTAGCATTTTCCATTAATAAACAATATTGCTAAAGGCCAACACACCGTTCACAAGCAATCTAGGCCAGTTATTCCTTATCGAGATCTGCACTCGGAGCATTATCCCTCGTATGAACTTAGATCATCGATCCATCAAGCATTAGAGGTAAAGTTGAAGTTGGCGCAAGTAGTCTGCCTGAACAATAGCGAGGAGCTGAAGCCAAGCCTCGATGTAGCTAAATCAAACTGCAGAAGATTGTCCTCCAGTTGATGCCCTCCAATCACAATAGATGTCCTTGGGTTTGAGCCTCCATCTACGAACCCCAGACAAAGCACATCATCGCTGACTTGCACCATAGAGTTTGCGCCGAATATCCTCCAGTACACACTCTTACTTTGCAGAACAAAATCGATCTGAGGCACAGCCGGGCCGACCCGTGTGCTGCCGATGTTTTTTGAGCTAAAGCATGCCCCGAAGGGTGCCACCGATGCCACTCTGGGGACTTTCGCAAGTGCTTTGACAAAAGCATTGATGACAGTTTTGTAGATTGTGGTCTCCATGACGGTGTAAGGGTTTACAGTGCTGATTTTCGTTCCTCCATAGCCTTCTCTGTTGATGGACAACAACGACGAATTTAAAGGCACAAGTTTCTCGTTGATTTTGATAGACTTTACACCAATGAAGTATTCTGCTGAAGAGTCGCCCTGTGAGTAAGCTGAGGCTGTGCTAACGGGGTTGAGGATCAGAGGAGTATAGATAAGAGACTTAGAGACATCCATATTTGGAAGCAAAACATATGGACCATTACCGAAGAATACAACACCATCGGCTCTCGTCGAAGAACTCAAGCAAATGGCAAACTTTTTATAAAAGCTGAAAGCTGCAGAAAATTGAGATGGAAGCGAAACTTTGGTCCTTCCCAGGCCAGCCATACCCTTAACACCATTTGCAAGCCCCTCAAGGAGAAACGTTGCGCCGCAAGTGAAAAGAAATTTAGGCACTGAAACCAACCTACCGGGATTAGACCCATCAGTGGATTGTATGGAAACAACATCCTGGGCGAGCTCGCCGCTGGTGGCGGTGCGTGTGACGGTGTTATCTGGGAGAAGACCGCATGTGTTATTGTTGCAGCCGGGTTTTGGGGAAGAGAAGCACTCTCCACAACTGTTAGACTTAGCAAGTGAGCATTGGGCTGAGCGGCACCGGGCAGGCTTGTAGGTATATGAAACATAGCCCTGCTCACAGTCTACCCAAAGGAATTGGCCGCCAAGATCAAGGGTTAGTTTGACGGGGACGAGAGGGGTCCTTTGGTTGAGTTGGGCAATGTATTGGAGGGATGAGGGATCCTTAGAGACTGGAAGAACAAGAGCTTTGGGACGAAAGGATGTTTGGGCTATGGAGGGGGAGATGAAGAGCAGTAGGGAACAAAACAGAAGACAAGGAAACGAGAAATTAGGCATAGTAGTAGTCATTGGGGTTGGAGGGTGGAAGAAATGAAAGTGGGTGGGCATGTGTAGTAAGATGTTTATGCTTTATATAGGGGGAGTTTGGGATTTGTTTAATATTTGTTTCACGTTGGCTAGCACGATAATATACTCAAGTGGATGAATTAATTTAATAAATAGTAGTAAAAGTCATCATAGGCTGGCTGGGTCGTGGTCAAGATCTGCGGGGAATATACCTCGAGAAGCCGCGAACGCTTGAAACCATCAATGAAGGCCGGTTTCCAACTCAGCCTGTTAGATAATTAACAGCTCAACAATTCTCGTGTCGGTGTCGGCAGATTTCCATTTTTATTTTTATTTTTATTTTTATGCATCAGTTCTAGACTTTGAATGTTCCATGGATGAACTAATTAAGAGGGGATGATCATTTTGACCTTACCTCATCATGTATAATGTCCCTACAATAGTGAGTCTAAGATGATCTGTAAATTGAATTTATTGTTAGATACTAGAGGAAAAATAAGTTTTTATGATTAATTATTTGCAACAAAAAAATTATTTATGATTCATAAATAATATTTTATTAAAATTAATTAACTGTAAATAAATAATTTTTTTTATAATAAAAAATGGTAACACAAATGTTCCAACTTTCAAGTAGTTCAAATCCACCATCAGAAACAGAAGTACTACGTACGTAAGAATTGCCTCAATGAGTGCGTATTTGAAATGACATTTTTGATGGGGAAATTTAAAAATTATAAGTAGGGTGGAAATATAATGGATGGTCTTCCTCGTTGGTTTAAAACCCCATCAATTTCTTGCCCTCTTCCAAGCATCTTGATATATAATTAGCTAGGTACTTAGGCCTTATTTGAATTAAGAAGTGATTTTAGCTCAATTTATCTTATCTCATTATTATAATATTTTTAATTTTTTAGATAAAATATAATAAATAATTCAAAATTTTCAAATCTTAATTTTTTTTCAATTCTCAAAATATTAATAATATTAAAAAATAATATTTTTATTCAAACTTTTAAATTTTTCTAAAATTATTTCATGCCATCTTATTATCTAAAAAATATTTGGTTTTTGGCCGTGCAAAATAAAAGGAAGGCTGGTCTTAACAATTTTATCAGCCCGTTTTACAAAGTTGAAGTTGCTTCTAAATCTTTTGTCATTTTCTTTTTCTTTGGGTCCGAAATAGCATATCCAATTTCAAATTTTGGGCACAGGTCCATATTGATGGTTTACAATTCTCCTACCATTATGAACTTGAGGTTGATTGATTTCATTCTCATCTAAAACAAAGAGAGTAATATTGGTTATAAAAGTCTCAAATAGATAAACGCCATACAAGTTTTTTTTTTCTTTTGTAAAAAAGTGAGTCTTATTAATAAAAAATATTTTTTTAACATTTTCTTAGGTGAGGTCCACATTTTAAAGGTTTGTATAAGATTTGTACGAATCATTAATTTCTCAAACATTAAATCATTTTGTTGGGTTTGAGAAGACTGCTTTATTGTTGTGGTTGCTCGACTTAATAATCTGAGTCAATAAGAATTAGTTATGCTTTTTTAGTGAATTTTCAACGAGACTTTTGCCAAAGTGCAAGCTTGGGCTGATAGGCAAAAGTTTACTCAACGTTTAGACTTTTTAGCTCAAGTGAAGATCAGATAAAAAGTTCGGTTGAGACTTGCTTGATAATGGATTTGAGCAAAACTCAGGCAAAAAGTTTGCTTGACTTGGTGCTCAAATAAAGTCCAGGTAAAGAGTTCGTTCAACAGTTGCTTGACACTATGCTTGAGCAAAAACCAAACAAAAAGTCCACTCGATGCGCTTGACACTTTACTTGAGCGAATTTCACAAAAAAAGTCATGAAAATTTATGTTTTCGTTATGTGATCCTATAAATATGTTTATTTTAAACATTATGACCGTTTTGAACACTAATGAAAAAAATCATCCCAAAATATATATTATAATTCCTTAGCATAATATAATCCTCTGTAATTTCATAGACGTATGTACATTCTTGAATCACATAAATTTGGCCTTATTTATGGCGATCAAAGTCGCTGATAATACTACAAAAAACTGACGCAATTGTTTAATTCTGACTAATATATGTCGCCCCACAATAGCTGTTTATAATGAGCCAAGTAAAGATTTCTTTAGCTACATTTAAAATTGGCAAAAGTAATTTCTTTTTGAAAAAAATATCGCCGCAAATAAGTAAAAAGTTGTCGCAAAAAACTCATTTAAATTATAATGGTATGTCGCCAAATTAGTTTTTGTGACGAATACAATTTGCCGAGAATGTTGGAAACTAGGTTTTTTTTCCCTTCCTATTTTGTGGTACATGGTTGTTTTTTCCATGATATTTATCTCTTTTATAATAGTTACAGCTTGCTTGCTAATTAATAAAAATGTTAGATTTGGAGAAATTTATATTTGCTTGCCAACATACATGTCAAAATGATTGAAATATTCTCAACGTATATATTTGAAATTCACATTTTATAGTCTTTAGTTTTACAGAATACCATCAAACATATCACAATAAAATATAAATTTACAAGTTGAATTTTTTCTAATTATTGTTGTCTAGCTAACATCAAGTACTTGTCTTCATGAATATAATGCTCTATTGCATTTGAACTTACAGCATGATGGCCCCCAATGTTGTTGGAAATCAATACGCAACGTGATAAGAAGCTGGAGGCTTCTGAAAGGTGAAGGTAGGCACCGTCAGTAGCAGCTGGAAGGTAGGCGCCGCTGGAAAATTCAAGAATGGAGGTCGCCGAAATCTTCACCGTCATTTACACGTTCACACTATTTCTTTCTCCTATAAATACATGTAAGATTGTAATGAGGAAGAGAGTTGGAGGTGAGGTTCGTTGGAGAGATTAGAAGAGAGAAACCATTGTAAATAATTGGTTTGTTGTTTAATACAAATTCTCCTCTTTGTGTGTGTGGACGTAGGCTAAATTGGCCGAACCACGTTATATTCTGGTCTCCATATTATTTGTGAGCTTCTGCCGATCCCAACAAATGTTGTATGCGACCTGCATTATACAAAAAAAATCCATCAATCAATATTTCAACTATCAGAGCTGAAGAGAGAAACATATAACGAATACAACTATTAGGAAAAGAAAGAAGATAATGAAAATGTAAGGAATTACAGAAAGTCCATAAAACACACATAGTAAAATGTACTTCAACATAATGAATCAAATATCACTGAGGATGCATTGCTAGGTGAGGCCGCCAGGAATCATTATTTCTATCATATTGAATTATCATTGCAGTTCCCAGCTTGCACACCAGTAGTACTCAATGTATGGACCAAAAAATCAATCTTTTTTTTTCTTTTAAATTTCGAGTCATGCTCTGACTTGCTCTTGAATTGGCCAGCTAGCTAGGCAGTTAAGTTGAAGTACTAGTTGAATAAAGAATAAATGAAAACCTGAAAACATCTCCATTGTGTCATAAAAAGTACTAGTCCTACTTCTTGTTTTAGTGGGGCCATGAGTTCTTGATCGATCGTGTCTTATCTCTCAATTCTATTTTATACAGAAGCATGCAACCGACTTGATTTGTTATACACTTCCATTCTCTAGATTGCATACATGACAACATATATAATTATACACTTCCATTCTCTTGATTGTATGTTGACACTCGATATGAATTCGTAGGAAAGGAAATCATGCCTTCCCATATTTATATTTCCCGTTGCTGTCAAAACCATTAAGAAGAGTTTAACCTTAAGTAGGCATCTCATTATTAGGGTGTCAGCAGAGGTATATGTTATATACTGTGACAGCAAAGAAGCATTAATGGAAAAATATTAATTTGAGCAAATATGGAGACAGATACTATTAATTTGCAACATATAGTAGTGAGTGGGTTATGGAATGATGTTGAAATTCAACAATAGTCTTATTTGTTAAGCATGCCTGAAGAAATGATCAGAAATAACATGGCAATAGTGAAGCTTTTGGATTTTGTTTCACCAGAAATGCTCTAAAAGCTACATAACATCGTATAACTCGTATCTCATTATTTCTCCATCTTAGGTTACTCGAGCTGGTTGCCAATCAACTTAATGTTTGGAATGGAGACTTGTCTTACTAGTATCCCTTCTGAGATTTAAATTGCATATTGTTTGAATTTCCCTTTGTGCTATTCTCTTATTCCCTTTGCTATTACTTATTTTTTACTCTATGCTTTCTGATTTTTTTTCTTCTTCATTTTTCTTGGGTGATAGATGGAATTTAAGCCATGAAGTTTAATCAAAGCTAGTTTCCCATATTGTGGATTTTCCACCTTGGATAGGAGAAACTTTCCTATACAATCTATTGGAGCATTTAGTAATTTTAATGATGCCTATTAGATGAATTTCTATCTATATCAAAAGCCTTAATTCAAATTATGGTTGCAATGGATTCTAAAACTGAAGAGAGTTTTCTAAAACTGGAGGTGCTAAGATTTGGATATGGTAGAAGGTTTAGCAAGGTGGTTTTGAAGAATAGACACATGTACTAATTTTAATTTCAGGGGATTTGGAAAGATCTATTGCTTGGCAAGTTATGACTAGGAATGTCATAGGAGAAATATTATTGTTGCTCAGTTTTGTACATTTGAGAGTAGTTGGAGAAAAAGGCTTGAGGTTGTTGGAGAGAAAGGTTTTTTTCATCAAAATAGTGGTGCAATTTGGGGTGTGGTTCTGCTTATTGTCATGTGTATACTTAGGCATGATAGGAATACTCAATGGAAATTGCCTAAAGACACCTCTAGCAATCTTGTCTATATGTGAGGGTTGAGGCAAATAATACAAGGCAGAATAGGGGGAAAAAAAGAGTAAAAAATAGTGCTAGCTAAAAATGATATTCCCACTAATTGCCACTTTGATTTTATAAGTGAGCAATGATATATAATGATCAGCTATTACTCTTGTGACCTTGTCCATGGACAGCAATGCACACATCTCTAAGTATAAGCTTAGTAATTTTCTCTCATTTTTTCCCTGACCTTATAAAAACATGCAGGAAAACCAAGGATGTATAAGATCATCCTAGTGGACTATATATTTTGTTCTTCTTTCTGATAAATAGGTATGCTTTAACAACCATAGTATGTCAGCAATTAGTATTAATTTGATATATATATATATATATATGAGCAGCAACACAACACATGAGGTAGGAATCAATGTAAATGCTACCATTGCAGGTTCTGTTTGTAGTTTTCGAATTATTATCCAACCTGTTTAAACTTTATACTTGTCCCTCCTATTTATTTACATGATTTTTTAAAATCTTAAAATATTTTTTTAAAATACAAAAAAATCATAACATTATTTAAAAACACTTATATAAAAATCATGTAAAATAATAATAATAATAATAATAATAATAATAATAATAATAATAATAAAATGGGGACAAGTAAGGATCCCAAAAGTAGGGATCCCTAATATTACTCATTAAATAAAGGAAAACTCTAATGAGATTGGGGAATAACCCGATGCAGCCTCGTGTCCTACGTGGTTAAAAAATTAACGACGTTGTTTTGTTTCTCTTTGTATTTTTTCCATTTTCCTCTTCTTTTCGTTTTCTCCAAGTTGCGGACCTCTCTTTGTTTGACCCTCAATAGTCTATAGTCGATTTTCTTCAAGGAAAAAAGAACTTCTTCAATCAGCAATCAATTTTCACAGCAAAAACCC
The DNA here is from genome assembly GCA_036898215.1 of Platycarya strobilacea. Classification (NCBI taxonomy): domain Eukaryota; kingdom Viridiplantae; phylum Streptophyta; class Magnoliopsida; order Fagales; family Juglandaceae; genus Platycarya; species Platycarya strobilacea. The sequence goes on along the minus strand of CM072545.1, from coordinate 38,877,058 downwards.
TAATCTTCTCCATCGACGATATCTCGAGTATAAGAAGAGTTTTCAATTTGTATGATATCCAGTTTTGGTTGATGCTTGATTTTTGCCTCGTTAGCCCTAGAGTCGCAGCGAGAGTTGATGTAGAAGAATATCGATGGATCTTAAAGCCGAAGGTCGAAGGTGGAGATCACCCAATTTTTTTCCATGCCAAAAACCTTAAATGCCATTCATTATTCGAAGTAATATCATTACAAAATAAATTAAAGGCTTTGTTTGGTAGTAGAGAAATATTTTGGTTTGGAAGCTGAGAAATCTAAAGATTCAAAACTACACATCCTAGAAGATTTCTACAGTTTGATCCATTGTAAAGCTTGTAAAGTAAAAGACGTATCCTCCACCAAAAAATAAATAAACAACCTCGTGTAGAAATTAGTGGAGAGGTTAATGAAGGTTCAGAGGCCTAAGTTTCTAGAACAGAATGACATCATCCATGGCAAAGGCATTATCTTGGTGGAGAGGTTAATGTGGTCCACTCGATCGCTTTCTTTTGGTTCTCTAGATCGCTTTCTCCCTTTCTTCCTGGCTTCCTTCCTTAGTCTTTTTTTTTTAATCGTGCCACATTAGCTGCGAGGCTGCAGTGAGGATCTCTCCCAAGGGTCCCTAGCATTACTGTTTTCTACTACTAACAAACAATTTATCCTATTCTTGTTAGGAAACCAACCAAACCCTATAATGCAATAAAATAGAATCCAATCCAAAGTTACAAAAATACTCGTGAGATTCATCCCTTCAAATGAAAGCACCATGCTTAAAGATTAAAAAAAAAACAAAGATGAAAAATAAGAGAAGAGTTGAGGCACATGTACCAAAGATCAGGGGGTAGGGATTTGCATATAAACAAGGTAAGGGATTTTGATAGAGGGGCTTTTGTGAAGCTACAATGGGAAACCAGCTTGTGGTCTAAGTAGCGGCGAGAATACGACGAGATTATGGGGACAATGGCAATAGGAAACCGCTATGCGAAGTCGAGAGAGAGAGAGAGAGAGAGAGAGAGAGAGAGAGAGGGCGCGCGGGAGAGGGAGAGAAAATGTTGTGGGGTGGGGGAAAAATATGGGGAAATTAGGCACGATAGAGGATTATTTGTTCCGGGAACTTTATTAGTTGACAAAAAGGAAAATGGGAACTGGAAAAAGTGGCTTTTTGTCACAAAATTTCTATTGTCGAAAATGAATGCAATCCCAAATGCTGCATTTTCTTGTAGTGCGTAGGAGATCAACATTGTTCTACATCTAGCAACTTTATTTTTTATTTTTATTCAATTTTCTAAAGGACCAATTTAAAATTTATAGAAGGTACTTATGTATCGCTTAAAAATCAATGTTATAAGTTTCTATATCAGTTACATGTTTATTATATATATATATATTAAAAATCAGTATTATAAGTTTCTCAATTTGACAATTCACGAGTACAATTGCTTGCTTGCTACAAAATTTGTCAGCAAATATTAGAAATGTTTCAATTGTGCCAGACCATGTGTCACATATTTTATATACATATATATATAGAGAGAGAGAGAGCAAGAGAGAGAGAGAGAGACATAATACATACACATACAACATAGACGTACATGATGTCCGAGAATCGAGAATGTTAGAAGAAATTGACATGGTCACACGCTGTTAATAGAAATTCTTGAGCATTTGTTCCGTTAGTGATTAGAGGCACCTTCAAGGAACATTTGATCTTAGGAGGCTCATACGAGATCGTCTTGATTTTATAGTATCTAACCTTTATCTGAAGAGAGAGCTTTATTTTAATACTGTATATTAGGTGTGTGCAAACTAGCCCGGACACCTACGGATATCAAAAAAAAAATTTAATACTGTATATTCTAGAACTCTTTTCAAAATCTAGCTTTGAAAAGTCGTGACCCCCAAGTATTAAGAATTGGTGCCCTTGAAAAACCGATCTCAGAATACTCGAATTCTTGTGTTCTTGGTAAAAGGGCGTCAAACCCACTGTAGAGAACCACCTTTTTTTGATGTAATAGGCAATGGCGTCGATTCTCTAGTGGAAGATACCGACCATTTGGTTGGAGTTCCTGATATTGATTTTGAGTGTGAGGTTGAAGTTAAGAGTGTTGTTGGCAGTGGTGAAATTAAACTGTGTTAGCGAGGCTTTGGTCACATGGAACTTCACCTCCCTTGGAAGGAAGATGAGCCAGAATAGCAAAAGCACTAGGGCGGAGAAAATGATGAAGAACAAGGTGAATTTAGACACGCACTGACCAACATGCATGGCTTAATCAGATCGAAGTTTGATCAATTGAAAGAGAAAAAGATGTTCGTGTGTTGGAAGGCATGCAACGCTAAGTAAACCTCTTTTATCCTTTGCTGCATATATGTTTGAAATTAGTACTTGTAAAAGAATGGCAAAGTAGTGGCTAAAGGCATGAAATCAAGGCTACTGATCAAACTTCTCGAGGATGATTAGGGTAGAACCGAGAAGTTTAACTAATTGTAATTAGTGTTCATCAATAGTATCATTTGTAAATAAAGACAAGGTCGTTGCCACAGACCTAAAATCAAGGTCGTTGCATGCCCTGAGATTGTCGGGAATTAATGATGTATCTAGGCGATCCAAGATCATGGGTAGATGTATGTTAGAGAAGTCTTAGATTAACAAGATTTTATAAAACAATCGGATTGAATAAACTGATATATATATACACACGTTGATTATCAGATCTAGTACAATACATCAAAAATAGTTTGTCAATTTCATATACCGTATTAAACCAAGTCAATTTATAAGATTATTTATAGAATTCCTATTTGTAAACCAAATCTTTCATGATTGGGTACATGCACAGAATTTGATAACAAACAGACTTGTGCATAGTGTACGTCAAACATAAGTAAATAGAGAATAGAAAAGAAAAGGATGTCGAGTGTCGTTTTGATCCGAAACTGATTGCATATAGGCCACCAGGGAATGTAAGGAAAGCTTAGAATAAAAAAAAAAGAGCAACGATGGAGATGGGAATGAATTCTAAATATTCCATTTCTTGCTTCAACGAAGGACCAAGGTCGTAGCCTATATACACGAAATAAAGCATAACAAACCAACAAAAAGATATCAAGCCTATCCTCTACATACAGCTGTAAAATAAAGAATAAATGAATGAAAATAAACATAATGTAAACAACAATGCTGTACAAAATTGGTATACAAAATGACAAGTAGTATTCATCATTTATCTTCTAACCCTCGCCCCCCCCCCCTCCTTTAAAGTGAAAAATAGAGATTAACTATTCCCATATTGGATAAGTGTGTTTGCATGATATGAAATGATAAAGCATTAGTGAGGAGATTAGTCAATTATGTTTGAGAAGTGACATAGCCAGTGGTGATACTCCCATCTTGGATCTTATACCGAATCAAATGACAATCAAGCTCAATGTGCTTGGTTTTCTCATGAAAAACCAGATTGGCAGTAATGTGAAGTGTAGCTCGATTGCCACAATAAAGAAATGCAGCCTAAGGATGATTGAGTCCAAGATCTATGAGGAGATAACGTATCCAAGTCAACTTTGAATATGTGGCAGCCATCGATCTATATTCGGCTTCAGCTGAAAACCGAGATACCACATTTTGTTTCTTGAATTTTCAAGAAACTAGAGAATGTCCCAAAAAGATAATATACCCGATAGTGGACCTCCTGGAATTTGGGCTAGAGGCCCAATTAGAGTCATAGTAGGCTCGAATTTGAATATGAGATGAGGAGGAGAGAAGTATGCCTTGACTAGCGACAACTTTAAATATCTCAAAATCTTATATGTAGCAAGGAAATATGTATCACTGGGGCAATCCATGAACTTACTCTTAATACTTGGACATCAGAATATATGTCAGACTGAGTTATTATAAGGTACAATAATCGACCAATAAGTCTTCTAAATGTGCTACGATTAGGTATAGGATTGCCATCCTCTTTACTAATCTTGAAGTTTTGATCCAAAGAAGTTTAAAGGGCTTACAACCCAACATGCCCAAATCTGATAGTATGTCTAAGACATACTTCCTTTGGCATAAATGAATTTCTTCTAAAGATCTAACCGCTTCTAAGCCTAAAAAGTATCTTAAGCAGCCAAGGTCTCTTATTTTGAGCTTAAGATTGAGAAAAGTTCTAAGAGTGCTAATAGATTCATTTGAATTGTGGGCAACCAATATATCAACAACATAAACTAGAAGGGCAACATAGGACTCTTTCTCTTGCTTGGTGAATAAACTGTAATCAGATTTGGATTGAATAAATCCAAATTCAAGAAGGGAGGAGGTCAACTTGTGATTCCATTGCCGTGAGGCTTGCTTAAGGCCATAAATGCTCTTAAGCAATTTATAAACTTGATGAGGGGTACCCTTGTTGTAGCCGGGTGGTTTTTTTTTTATACGTAAATATCTTCCTTGAGGTCGCCATGTAAGAAAGCATTGCTGACATCAAAATGGTTTAAGAAAGAGCCCTTAATAGCAGCAATACTAAGTAAAATTTTGATAGTTACAAGCTTTGCCGCAGGTGAAAATGTGTCAACATAGTCTATACCCTCTCATTGTGTGTAGCCTTTGGCTCCTAACCTAGCTTTCAATCTTTCCAAAGTTCCATCTGAATTTAATTTTTCCTTATAAACATACTTGCAGTCAATGACAGATTTCATTTTAGGTAATTCAGTGAGTATCCAAGTGTGGTTATTTTCCAAAACTTCAATATCAACCTCAATAGCCTTACACCAAGTAAGATCCTTAATGACTTGTTTATAAGAACTGGGCTCAGTTTGCAGGGAAAGAGAAGTGGTAAAAGCTTGAAAAGTAGGTGTAAATTGATGATATGATAAACAATTAACTGGGAGAGGCTTACCATTTGAGATAGGAGCATGCTTGGAACTAGATTGTATGGAAAGGTGATATATAGCATGTTGGAAATGGAAATCCTTAAGATATTGAGGAGTAGATCTGGTCCGAGAAGATCTTCAGAGTATAGGTGCATTAGGCAATGTAACAAAGGTCTATTGAGGAGCAAGGGAAGGGCAAGGTAAATTGGAAGCATTGCTATCAGAGTTAGGAATGTGAGAGGTTTGATTTTCTGTAACAGATTGGGGAGATAGAGCAGATGGTGGGTTTAAAGTGTTGGAATCAGAATCTACTTAAAGATTGGGATAAGTAGAGTTAAAGGTGAAAATAGGTAAAGGGAAACTATGAGAAGATGAATGGTTGGTAATTGTCTTTGAAAAAGGAAACACCAATTCGTGAAAAATAACATACCTTGAAATGAATATGGTGCTAGTTTGAATATCTAAAAGTTTATATCCTTTAATTCCAAAAAGATAGCCAATAAACACACAGGTGTGAGACCTCTTGGTTAAAAATTATTTTTGCCTTGTGAAATGGTGGTAGCAAAACATAAAGATCCAAAAATTTGCATATGAGCATAATTTTTTTTTTTGTTTAAAAAGGAGCTCACAAAGGGTTTATTATTTAAAAGAAGTGTGGGAAGTCTATTTATAATGTAGGTTGCTATTAAAATAGCTTGGTTCTAGAATTTATTAGGCAAACCAGATTGAATTAAAAGAGCTCTAGTGACATTTAGCAAATGTTGGTACTTTTTATCAACAATTTCATTTTGTTAAGGGGTTTCCACACAACTTCTTTGGTGAATTGTGCCATTTTTATTAAAGAACTCTTTCATTTGAAATTGAACACCATTATCACTTCTTAAAATTTTAATTTTCAATTCAATTTGTGTTTCAACTAATTGACGAAATGATTCAATGCACTTGCGGGTTTTAGCTTTTGTTTGAAGAAAATAAAGCCATGTAGAGTGTGAGAAATCATCCATAATAATCGAAAAATACTTAGAACCATCATGCGCAGTAGTTGGGAAAGGACCCCAAATATCATAATGGATAGTTTCAAATATTCGAGAGGGGGAATGAAAACGATGTGGAAAGGGTAATCTGTTGAATTTTGCTAAAGGACACAAAGTGTGATATTTTTCATTAATGAAAGAGCCATGAGGCTTTACATGAGAATCATAAATGAACTTGAGTCTAGTGGGAGATAAGTGACCTAGGTGACAATGCCATAAGTTGTGTTGAGTATGGTTCTGTGCAATAGAAATAGAAGGTGTTGTAGTTGTATTTGTACGTACATGAATGGAAAGAAGATTTGTAAGGGCTGAGGGGGAAACTTCTTGACAATGAAGATGATATAAATCGTGACTAAGGTCATCATTCCCAATCATTAAAAATGTAGGCCCTGAATAAAACAATAAGAAGAAAAGAAGAGAAAACAACAAGCATTAGACTTTGTTAATTTGGGTATAGAAATCAAATTAAAATTGAAAGAAGATACACAAAGAACTTCTCTGAGAGTAATGGAGTTAGTTAATTGGATGGTACTAACATGAGAAATAGAAGCTAAACTTTCATTGGGAAGCTTAACAGAGTAAGAAACTGATGAAGTAATTCAAGTAAATAGAAAGGTGCTACAGACCATATGGTTTGTAGCCTCTATGTCGATAATCCAGGTGGATTATGTGTGTAATGATGTGTATGTGTGTGGAACAGCAACGAAAAATACCAGACATCTTTGAGGATGAAACTGGTTGGCAAGATGAACGAGCAGCAGAGGAGGAATGCAGGATAGTAGCCGAGATGGGATCCTAAGGCCGGACTAAGGATAACAGTTACTGATATTGGAGCTTTGTTAATCCCACCTTATCATCACCAAGACCCTTGAACTCATTAGCCATGGAGAGATTGGATTGATTAGCATGTGAAATAGGTGGCAGCTTGTTGTGAAACTTGTGAGCCAGTAGATAACCATTGAGCTTTTAAATTTGTCAACATTGTGACCAATCATATTGCAGTGTGTGCAAAAGGGAGGTTCAGCATTCCCAAATTTGAAACAGTTCTCCATAGTATGACAAGGAATTTTGCAATAGGGACGATCCTTTTTTGGGTTGGATTGGTTTTTGGGTTTGGAAAATTTGGTGGGGCTATATGGTTTGTTGATGGCAAGGGTTATGGTTTTGGATGAGGGTGAATGAGAAGTTATTTGATGGTGTATATCTTGCTGTTGGACAAGGGCAAAAACTTTTGAAGTAAGGGGAATGGGATCTAGGAGTATAATCTGGTCTCTAATGGGTGAAAAAGAATCATTCAAACCCATTAGATATTGAAGAACACAGTCCCGTTGGGATCTGTCCAACAGTGTCTTCATCGAGCCACAAGTACAAACAAGGGATGGGGTCATAAATGCAAAAGCTCATCCCAAAGAGTTTTAAGATTTCCATAATAAATGCTTACCAAGTCACTTTCTTGAGAAAGAGATGCTAAAGCCTTCTTCAGTTGAAAGATACGGTACCCATTTTGGTGAGAAAATCTCTCTTGAAGATCCAGCCATATCTCACAGGCATCATCAACAAAGATAACATTGGACTTTAGGGAAGGATTGATAGAATTTTGGATCCATAACATAACCATGTCAATGCAATGATCCTAAAGGTCTAGCAAAGGGTCATTTGGAGCTATGGGTTTTGGGAGGGAGCTAGAGATGAGCCCTAGCTTGTTCTTGGCTCGGAGAGCTCGGCGCATGGCATGGGACCAGGTTGCGGGACTATCGTCGTGATCTAATTGAAATGGGTTTGTAGGATCGTTTAGGTTTAGGTATGGAGATAAGGTGTTTGTGGATATGTCTGGTTAGGATTAGGGTTAGGCAAATTGGGTAGGGTGACTGGATCAGAGTTGGCCATGGCTGTTGCTTCTCAAAAGGCTCTCAATACCATGTAATGAAAGCTTATAATAAAAAACAAAGAGCAACGATGGAGATGTGATTGAATTTTGAATATTCCATTTCTTGCTTCAACGAAGAAACAAGGCCGTAGCCTATATTATGCACGAAATAAAGCATAACAAACCAATAGAAAGATACCAAGCCTATCTTGTACAGAATTGGTAGACAAAACGACATATAGTATTGATCCTTTATCTTCTAACAGGGGAAGTTTTGACCTTTTTATAAGAATCATTAGCTAGACTCCCTCAACCTTTCTTTGGATTTGAACTTATATCATCTTATCTCAATTTTATCATTACACCGTTTTGAAATTTCTATACAAAATATAATAAACAATACAACTTTTTCAAATCTCAAAACAATAATAATATCAAAAAATAATATTCAAATAATATTTTATTTAACTTTTTATCTTTAAATTTTGTTGAACTCAAGGTTTCAAGTTTTATGTAAATCTACACATGGATTTTGATGATAACAAATGAATTCAAAGAATAAAGGAGTCTCAAGCTCAAGTTGTCTACACAATACAATCAAGCACATCAAGGAACCAAGCATGAGTAAGAAGGGAACAAGTTCACATTAAAATCATAGAGTAATTTTGTAAATCTCTTAAAAATTCGAAATTAGGATTAAGGCTCAAAATTAATATTTTATCATAAAGTATTAAAATACATTTTCCACATGTGCATGTATATTTTGAAAATTAAATTTGAAAATTTTGAAAGATGATTGATTGTCATCTTTCACATATGCATAACATGATTGAAGATTTGAACTTTGAAAATTTTGAAAGATGATTGATTATCATCTTTCACATGTGCATGATATGATTAAAGGTTTGAATTTGAAAATATTAAGATGATTGCTTGTCATCTTTCACATGTGCATGTTTTATTTGAATATTTTCAAAAGTGGTGGATGCTTTTCTTGACTTATGCAAAAGGTAGATGTCTTTATTTGAAAATTTTGAAAAGTAAAGTGTGCTCCTTTTGTCATATGCAAAAAGTAAAAAATTAGGTTTGAAATTTTTGAAAAGTAAAGTGTGCTCTTTTTGTCACATGCAAAAAGTAAAAAGATTTGATTTAAAATTTTTGAAAAGTGAATGATGATGTCTTTGACATGTGAATCTTTTTAAATTTGAATATGAAGTCTCATATGCCTATAAATAGATCATTTGAGAGCTTCACATTCATAACACCAAGAGCATACAACATTCATTCAAAATTTTCATTCTCTCTTCTCTAAGCATTGAGTCTTAAACCTTATTTATTTTGAGAGATATAATTTGTGCTGTATTATTTTTATTTCACTCATTGAGGAGTGTTTTCTGATAGCCTACCCATTATCAATTCTTGTATCAGTAAAAGGGTGTGTATAACCCTTGTGTGTGTAGAAGGTGTTCTACATGGGGAATAGTTAAATCACCAAGTGTGAGGTGATTGGAAGTGTAGAAGGTGTTCTACACGGGGAATAGTTAAATCACCAAGTGTGAGGTGATTGGAAGTGTAGAGGGTGTTCTACATGGATTCTTTGGAGCGGTGCTGCTCAAAGGTGTAATAGGTTTCTATCTCCACCTAAATGAGATTGAATAGTGGATTTGGGGATCCTCAATGGGTAGATTGAGGCGAGGACGTAGGCAGTGGGGCCGAACCTCGTTAACATACTGAGTTTGTTTCTCTCTTACTTTTACTCTTTATATTTATTACTGTTTCATATTTTGTTTATATTTTATATTGTATACTTGATTTATAATTGTTAACTTTTTTAATACAACTCAATTCACCCCCCTCTCGTGTTAGTTATCTAGGCAATAATTGGTATCAGAGCTAGAGCTCTGTTATAAGATTAACTATCTTTTGAGTTAAGATTTTATGGCTAACATTGCAGGTTCATTTGGTGAAGGTCAATCTAGTAGTCGGCCTCCACTCTTTTGTAGAGACAATTACTCATTCTGAAAAGTTAGAATGAGAATATTCTTTCAGACTCAAGGTCGAGAAATCTGGAAATGCATTGTAAATGGATCTTATATTCCAACAAAAGTAGATGATGGAGTAAAGGTCAAAAAGGAAGAAGAAGAGTTTGATCGTGAAGACGATAGACTTTATACTTTGAATTTAACTGCTATGAATTTATTATATAATGCTCTCAATGGTAATGAGTTTAATAGAGTAATGACTTGCGTTACAGCAAAAGAAATTTGGGATAACTTGGAAGTTACTTATGAAAGAACTTCTCAAGTCAAGGAATCAAATGATTTATATTTTTACTCATGAATATGAAATGTTTAAGATGAATGATGATGAATCTATTTCTAGTATGCACACTCGTTTTACTAACATCATAAATAGATTGACAGCTCTTGGCAAAATTTATTCCAAAGTGGAGATAGTAAGAAAAATTCTCAACTCTCTACCAAAACGTTGGGAATCAAAAGTGACAATGATTCTTGAAGCTAGAGACCTCAAGAAGCTCGCAGTGAATGAACTCATCGGGTCACTTATCACCCATGAGTACACATTGAAAATAGGAAAAGAAGAAGAAGGAAAGTCGAAGAAGAGCTTGGCACTTAAAACTGTTCCACATGAAAGTGAAAGTGATGAAGATGAGGAAAATGACGACAAAGATGAAGAAGTTGCGATGATAACAAGAAGAATTCAGAGGTTCTTAAAGAAAAATAAAACTCCTCCAAGAAAATCCTTCAAAAAAGTTTTCCAAGAAAGATTCAGGTAAAAATGAAACTTTATTTTGTTATAAATGCAATAAGCCTGGTTATATCAAGTCAGATTATCTTCTGCTAAAAAAAGATCGAAACAAAGGCAAAAAGGCAATGAAAGTTACATGGGATGATGATTCAAGTAAATCAGATAGTGAAGCAAGCAATGGAGAATCAGCAAATCTTTGTCTTATGGTTAAAGATGACATTGAGGTAACAAATTTTGATAATATTGAAGATCCTTCATATGAAAAATTGTAAAATGTTTTAGAAAAGGTATATGAGGAATTTGAAAAATTGAGTATCAAGTATACTATTTTGAAAAAGAAAAATTCTTTTTTAACAAACGAAATTGATATTTTAAGAAAAAAAAGTATTGTTTTGAAAGATGAAAATCTTGAGTTGAAGAAAAAGAAAACTGATTTAGAAAATATTATTAAAAACTTTACGAATGGAAAAAGAAATTTTGAAAAAAATTTTGCAGTCAAAGATGTGTTTTTGACAAAGCAGGCTTGGGATATATGCCGAAACAAAAATACAAATCTTATAAAAACTTCTTTGATAATCATTCTACATCAAAGTCCAATATTCAAAATTCTTTTCATAAAAATAATTTTGTTAAAAAAGGATACTATTATAATCACTCAAGTTTTTCATATATGTCACATGCTATTTGTAATTTTTGTAATAGAAATGGTCATAATTATCTTGCTTGTCCTATTAGAAGAAAACATACAATGACTATTAGGGCCATATGGGTACCTAAGAATCTTGTTTCTTTTAATACTAATAAATAAAGGACCCAAAGAACTTGGGTACCAAGAATTTTTTTAATTGTTTTTGTAGGTATGCATGAAGTCTTCTACAGGTAAAAGTAAATGGTTTTTAGAGAACGGATGCTCAAGATATGTGACATGAGACAAAATTAAATTCATTGACTTCATTTCTAAAGAAGAAGGATGCGTGATATTTGGAGACAATTCAAAAAAAAAGATCATGGAAATAGAAGGAAAGATCATCAAGACTTAGTACAAGATGCAACCAAACAGTGAAAACATGTGAAATATCATCCAATAGAATAAATTCTTGGAGAACCTTCACGAGGTGTAAGCACTTGATCATCTCTTAGAAATATTTGCAATTATACTGCTTTTCTATCTCAGATTGAACCTAAAAATATTGATGAAGCATTTCTTGATGATTCTTGGATTCTATCTATGCAAGAAGAGCTTAATCAATTTGAAAGAAATGATGTTTGGACACTTGTTCCTAGACCCAAAAATCATACTATTATTGGAACAAAATGGGTTTTTAGAAACAAGAAAGATAAGTCCGGAGTCATTACTAGAAATAAGGCTCGACTTGTAGCCCAAGGTTTCAATCAAGAAGAATGAATCGATTATGATGAGACATATGCACCAGTCGCAAGATTAGAAGCTATTCGAATGCTACTTGCATATGCTTGTTATAAAGATTTCAAACTTTTTCAAATGGATGTTAAAAGTGCTTTCTTAAACGGTTTTATAAATGAAGAGGTATATGTTGAGCAACCTCCAGGTTTTGAAAATCATATTTCTCCAAATCATATTTTCAAACTCACAAAAGCACTATATGGACTCAAACAAGCTCCTAGAGCGTGGTACGAGAGATTTAGTGGTTTCTTGATTGAAAAAGGCTTTTGAAGAGGAAAAATTGATACAACTCTTTTCATTAAATACGAAAATGATGATATTCTTTTGATTCAGATTTATGTTGATGATATAATATTCGGTGCTACTAATGAAAATATGTGCCAAGTTTTTGCTAAGACTATGCAGGAAGAATTTGAAATGAGCATGATGGGAGAGCTTACATTTTTTCTCGGATTGCAAATTAAGCAAGCAAAAAGTGGGACATTCATCAATCAATCGAAATATATTAAGGAATTACTGAAAAAGTTTGGGATGGAAGGTGCTAAGGAAACTGGAACACCAATAAGCTCATCCACTAAACTTGATAAAAATGAAACCGGTAAACCAGTTGACTCGAAGGTATATCGAAGTATGATTGGTAGCTTATTATATTTGACAGCCAGTAGACCAGATATTATGTTTAGTGTGTGCTTATGTGCACACTTTCAATCATCTCTAAAAGAATCACATTTAATTGCAGTTAAGCGCATTCTTAGATATCTTAGTGGTACAATTAACTTAGGGTTATGGTACCCTAAGCACACATCTTTCGATCTAATCAGCTACACAGATGCAGATTATGCTGACTGTAAAATAGATCGAAAAAGCACTAGTGGAGCATGTCACTTCTTAGGTCGTGCACTAGTTTCCTGGTTTAGTAAAAAACAAAATTCTGTTGCACTATCTACTGCTGAGGCAGAATATGTTGCTGCGGGTAGTTGTTGTACTCAAGTTCTTTACATAAAGCAACAACTTGAAGATTTTAAACTTATGTACAATCACATTCCAATCAAATGTGATAATACAGGTGCTATAAATCTTTCAAAGAATCCAATACAACATTCTCGGACCAAACATATTGAAATTAGATATCATTTTCTTAGAGATCATGTGCAAAAGGGCGATATTGTATTAGAATTCACTAGTACACATGATCAATTGGCAGACATTTTCACAAAACCCCTACCAGAAGATAGACTATGCATGATTAGAAGAGAAATACGAATGATGCATGCCATGGATATCTGCTAGATACTTTTATTTCATTATCTTAAATGACCTACAGAAATTTGAGACGTTTAGCCTCATCGTTCAAATGCATTTGCTCCTCATAAATCATCATGTCATTCTTGTCTAAAGGATTAGGCAATCGAAATGAAGAGGTAAGCAAGGATTTCAAATCCTTATTTTGTTGCTTTAACTCTACTATTTTTTGTTTGACTCATAAACAAGTCGTTGAAGTACAGAAACAGTCTCGCTAAGCTTCTCAATTTCGCAAGTTTTGGACTGCAACAGAGTAGAAAACGCGATGATAGATGATGAGTATCGAGTTTCGAGACCCACAAGCTCGTAAATGGCGTCATGATCTGATTTATTAGCTAAATCAGTCTCTTGTTGCTTCATGGCACCCACGACAGATGCAGAAATAGATTGAGACTGAGGTGAAAGATACCTCAAATCTTGATCAAGAGAAGCACTGAAGGGAAATCTACGAGCCATTGAAAAATTGTAGAATGAGAATGGAAGCAAATTACAAAGATGAGAAGAAAGCTTGATGCGAAATAGATAAAACTAAAGATTGCTCTTATAGAAACAGAAATAAGAATAAGACAAACTTACAAATTATGATAATATCTCATTTTTCAGCAACATCAAGCGGATCAAATTTCTGCACCGAATTGCCAGAGTTACACCTCCAGCCTTTGCAGGTTTTTTCGGGCACGGGTGGTTTCAATTATTTAGCTCTTTACAAAATCTTCTTCCGCACCAAATTACCGAAACTAAGCCTCCAGCCTTTGCAGGTTTTGTCGAACACGTGTGGCTACGCACCAAATTATCTACAGTCTCTACTAACGCAGCGTTTTATTTGTCTGTTGGTTATTGTAGGAATATATCTTATTGAGCTAATTATGATTCCTTTTTAATGATGCCAAAAGGGGGAGAAGTTTTAGACTAGAAAATTAATATTGTTTAAATTGCTAAACTTGTTATATATGCTTGGAATTATATTTATATTTTTGCTTGAAAAACTAACGCACATTCTCAGGGGGAGCTTAAGTATTAATACAGGTTTCAGGTTCTATCAAGTATTTGTCATCATCAAAAAGGGAGAGATTGTTGAACTCAAGGTTTCAAGTTTCATGTAAATCTACACATAGATTTTGATGATAACAAATGAATTCAAAGAATAAAAGAGTCTCAAGCTCAAGTTGTCTACACAATACAATCAAGCACATCAATGAACCAAGCATGAGCAAGAAGGGAACAAGTTCACATTAAAATCATAGAGTAATTTTGTAAATCTCTTAAAAATTCGAAATTAGGATTAAGGTTCAAAATTAATATTTTATCATAAAGCATTAAAATACATTTTCCACATGTGCATGAATATTTTGAAAATTAAAATTGAAAATTTTGAAAGATGATTGATTGTCATCTTTCACATGTGCATGACATGATTAAAGATTTAAACTTTAAAAATTTTGAAAGATGATTGATTGTCATCTTTCACATGTGCAGATATGATTAAAGGTTTGAACTTTGAAAATATTAAGATGATTGATTGTCATCTTTCACATCTGCATGTTTTATTTGAATATTTTCAAAAGTGGTGGATGCTTTTCTTAACTTATGCAAAAGGTAGATGTCTTTGTTTGAAAATTTTGAAAAGTAAAGTGTGCTCCTTTTGTCATATGCAAAAAGTAAAATATTAGGTTTGAAATTTTTGAAAAGTAGAGTGTGCTCCTTTTGTCACATGTAAAAAGTAAAAATATTTGATTTGAAATTTTTGAAAAGTGAATAATGATGTCTTTGGCATGTGAATCTTTTTAAATTTGAATATGAAGTCTCATATGCCTATAAATAGATCATTTGAGAGCTTCACATTCATAACACCAAGAGCATACAATATTCATTCAAAATTTTCATTCTCTCTTCTCTAAGCATTGAGCCTTCACATTATTTATTTTGAGAGATATAATTTGTGCTGTATTGTTTTTATTTCACTCATTGATGAGTGTTTTCTGATAGCCTATCCACTATCAATTCTTGTATTAGTAAAATGGTGTGTATAACCCTTGTGTGTGTAGAAGGTGTTCTACACGAGGAATAGTTAAATCACCAAGTGTGAGGTGATTGGAAGTGTAGAAGGTGTTCTACACGGGGAATAGTTAAATCACCAAGTGTGAGGTGATTGGAAGTGTAGAGGGTGTTCTACATGGATTCTTTGGAGCGGTGCTGCTCAAAGGTGTAATAGGTTTCTATCTCTACCTAAAGGAGATTGAATAATGGATTTGGGGATCCTCAAGGGGTAGCTTGAGGCGAGGACGTAGGCAGTGGGGCCAAACCTCGTTAACATACTGAGTTTGTTTCTCTCTTACCTTTACTCTTTATATTTATTACTATTTCATATTTTGTTTATATTTTATATTGTATACTTGATTTATAATTATTAACTTTTTTAATACAACTCAATTTACCCCCCTCTCGTATTAGTCATCTGGGCAACAAATTTACCTTATTTTATCTCATCTTATCTCATCTCATCATATCTCAGAATCCAAACAAAGTGTCTCTATCATTTTTTTTGTTTTGATGCCTACCTGGTGTCACTTGTAGTAAGAGTACTAGTGTTATATTTATGCCACCCAAGTTTGACTATTGGTATGTTTCTAATGCAAATTATGTTTTCTTTTAAATATTTAAAAATAGCTTTTAAGTATTTTTAAAAAATAAAAAATAAAAAAATATTAATATTCACTACTTTAACTATTAAAAATAATAATAAAATATATCATAGGTAAACTAAGGTACATAAGATCATTTTTCCTTACAATAATACCAGTGCGTGAGGCTCCAACAGGGATAACGGTTGGGGCGTTCTTTTATTCTACAACCCTCTTTTAATTGCACACCATACTCCAACTTATAAGTTATATGGCAGAAGTCAGGTTATTAAAAATATGCAAAATTTGAAATAATCTAAATTAGATCTCTCTACCTTAATTGCAACCTCCCCCAAAATCAAAGGTCGTCGTCCCCAAAATCCCAACCTCCCCAAATGCCATCTTCATTCTTCCAAATATTTCGTCAACTCCATTTTTCCTATCTGTCTCAATCAATATCATTGTAGGCAACCAACATTTTGTAGAAATTAATGGGTCTAACTCATCTTATAAAACTAGTTCAATAAGAGAGGTTTGCTCATTACTTATAAGTATGCTTAAGATCTTATCGAGAGGCAATGCAAGATTTATTCTTCAAACCCTCTCTCATGTACAGACCAGTAACTTTTCTTATCCTTGTCACGGGATAAGTAGTGTAGACCTCATTCATCCTGTTGCGGGCTCTGATAGCATGTAGAAATTCATGGGTCTAACTCATCTTATAAAACTGATTCAACAAGAGAGGTTTGCACATTACTTATAAACATGTCTAAAACCTTGTCCACAACTCATGTAAAATTTATTCCTCAACACATCTCACTCAAGTTCATTGTGGGCATCCACTACCACATACAACCTAACTAGCAACTCAACAAAGCTTTCTTCTTAATCTCAACATGAAATTCATTCAAGATGATTGTGCCTAGGAACTTGTCGAAAGAATATTAGCCTCATGAGTCTCTTTCAAATCTTGAGTTATTACTTGACTGGAAAGCGAAGTAGTCATGCTACTCATATGACATTTGGGTTGAAGTGAGAGAAAAATGTTGCAAAAATGAAGCTTGAAACATGCAGGGGTAGAGCTTTAAGGTAGGACCAAAGACTAAAAAGTTCACAAACGGACGAAAAAACAAGGAGAACAGAATTGGAATGGGGGTGGAAGAGAACGTCAATGGGAAACGTCGGACGAAAGAACCAAAGGGGAAAGAAGAGCAAACATGGTTGGAAAGGGAAAGGGGAAAGAGAATAACATTGGGGAAGGGAGTCTCCGAGCCTTTTTTTAACTTTTTCTTTTCAAATTGGTAAATAATTTGGCAAGTTACTGCACATTCCCAAAAGGAATTTTCTATTCCTAAATCTTTTCTTCTCTCTCTTATTTGATTGTAGAGAGAGAGTATGTGTTGTATAAATAGGTTGAAAAATATAGTTGAAAAATAATAAGTTAATTAGAGATTAAATTACTAATTAATTATGGTTAGTATTATTATAAGATATAAAAATAAATCACAAAATATTGTTATTAAAATTAATATTATGTTATTTTTTTTACTAATTCAATATGGGGTTCTATTTTGAATAGTTTTGGATTTATGCAAAATATGTAATTTTAATTAATTTTGAATAGTTTTTGAGTTGTTGTTCGTGTAAAATAATCTGCAAGCGCACAAAATCGTAACAAGTAGTAAAGTGTTTTATAGAAAATGGATGTCGAACCCACAAAGATTAACTATGTTATTGAATACCGAAATTCCCTAAATAAATAATTATTCAAAAAATTGAAATTAAGTTTAATGTTTCTACTATCTAAATTAAATCAAACTACTTCACAAAAATAAATTTACGAATAAAAAATAACAAAGCTTAAAAATCTAAGATTATAAAAATATAAAAAGAATTGATTTAGAGCGGTTGATTTCACCTAACAAATCTCATACAATTTATTCTTCCTAATTATTAAATTCTAATAATCTTCTGTTGATGATTAAAAATTCCTTAACTATTCAATATATTTCTCGAATAATATCAAAAATATCTCCAACTAACAACTCCATATTTCTATGTGAATTTAATTAATTGGAGACTCATTACGTTCTTTAAATTTTCTAAAAAATCACACTAGTCGTGATAAAACATCTATACTTTCGCTCAAGTAATGGTATTTAATTTTAGAATTAAAATCACAAATCACCTCCCGGTCTCATTGTAATTTAATAGATCAAACAATAATTTATAAAAAAAAAATTGTAAGCATTAAGAATAAGAATTAAATGCTTAATTATGGAAATATTAAAAATAAAATAACTCAGAATATAAACTGTGTGTTCAATGCTAGACTACATCAACGCTCTAGAAAATAAAATTTAGTTCATGATGAAAAGCAAACAATAAAACTTATGTTTTTCATCAAAGCGGGTTGATGAAACATGAGCTCTTGCCTCTATCCTCCAGATTCTCCTCGTAAAAAACTCCCAAAAAAGTTTCCTAATGTGCAGCTCAATTGCCTCTCGACTTTTTCTCTTTATTTTCTCTAGGTTTGCTCTCTCTCTCTCTCTGTCTGCAGCACCAAATATATAAGTTCATATATATATATATAATATATATTGTTATGGGCAATAATTTTACAAGGGGCAATGAATGAACCCCCCTAACAAACTCATGTCAGCATTTTCCCCTACTAGTGACTTTTGTAAATGTGCACAGTAGTTTTGCACAGTAATTTCTACTTATAAATACAAACATTTTCATTCAGTTTTGTACAACAAACAAGCAGAAGAAAGAAGAAAAGAAAATAAAGAAAGAAAGAGGAGAGAAAGAAAGAAAGAGGGAAAATTCAGTTCTTGAGAAATAAAGAGTTCCAAATATTTTCTCTTGCATTAATAGTTTTATTATAGTTTTATAACACGTTATTAGCACGACGATTCTACCAATTTTGAAATTAGTGGTCTTATTCCTCAGTAAGTTTTTCAATATATTATTTTCAGTTTTTGATATATTTTATTGATGGTTATTGTTTAAAATCTGTATGATTTTATAAATATATTGTTGAGATATATATTTATTTCATCATTTATATGTGTAGAAAATGGCAAACCTTATAAAATTGAAATTTGTTGCTCTTGATATTTCTAGAAAAAATTATTTAGCATGGATTCTTGATGCTGAAATTCATCTTGATGCGATGAACCTGGGTGAAACAATTAAAGAAGGAAATCAAACGTCCCTGCAGGACCGTATTAAAGCAATGATTTTCCTTCGCCACATTTTCACGAAGAATTAAAAACTAAATATCTTATAATAAAATATCCCTATATTTTGTGGAATAGTTTAAAGGAGAGGTATGAACACCAGAAAACTGTCATCCTCCCAAGAGCTCGTTATGAATGGTTGTACCTGAAGTTGCAAGATTATAAAAGTGTTAGTGAATATAATTCCGCACTTTTTAAATAAGTTCAGTACTAAAATTATGCGGTGAGAAAATCACCGATAATGATATACTAGAAAAGACTTATACTACTTTTCATGACTTAGATGTGCTCCTGCAGCAGCAGTACTGAGAGAGAAAGTTCAAAAAATATTCTGAACTTATACAATATCTTCTAGTAGCTGAGCAAAAAAATGAGCTCTTATTAAAAAACCAGCAGTCACACCCTACTAGCTCAATATCATTCCCTGAACTAAATGGTAATAGGTTTGTATCATTCCTAAAAACGAATGGTGCATCCTTTAGAAGAAATCGGTGGTGTGGACGTGATAGGAGAAAATATAGAAATATTAATCTCAGAAGTGACCACAGTAAAAAGGATAATAATAATAAACCGTATCACCAGAAGTGGTACAACTCAAAAGAGGGTAAAAATCTACAGAATAATTCTTTAAAGAGAAGTGAAGAGGTGTGTCATAGATGTAGAATGACTGGACATTGGTCACGTACCTATCTTACGGCCACTCAATTGTGATCTAACTCTAATTGGGACACTTTTGGATACATTTTGATAGTTTGGCGATATTTTTTGCTATTGATATTAGAATCTCGCATATGACTTAATTCGAAAAATCTCTTTTTGGCATGTATGTCGTGGTTAATAAGCTATTCTTAGTATAGGTGTAACTGGTACGACTCGATCCAATTTTAGAGAAATTTTAAAATCAAACTGATATACACCAATTTTGAAAATTTAAGATCCGATACGGACCTATTCCTCATCGAAATTGAAATCTTGGATTTTTTCGATTTCAATTTGATCAGGTCTGATTTTTTGGTTTATCATTTACACAATTGACACTATATACGTCAAATATAATAAATCATTTTGTACTAAAGTTAATTGTGAGAATTTAGTATTATTATTAATAATTACTAATTCATTAATGTTCTGTTATACTAGTATAATATAAATAGTGTCTAACTTATTAGTGAGATTAATAAATTTAAATAATAGGACTAAAATAGTATGAATAGTGTTAACTATACTAGTATATTAATTCTATGTTGTAAGATTAATAGACATGATTATAAAGATTAAAAGTTTATGTTATTTTAATTAGAAATGTTTCACATAATATATATTTAATATAAAAATTATATATAATATAAAAAATCAAATATATATGTAATGGTCCAGTTCGTTTTAAACTGCTTTTCAAAATTTGAAAATTGGTACAGCACTGATTTAGGACCGATTTGTTTTTTAAGAGCCAATATTGCACCAGACCGATTACAAAGATGGTTCAGTCCGATCTGGTTCAATTCAACTGATTTTTCCCTACGTATTTCTAATTTTAGTTATTTTTCTCAATGATAATATTTTGTTTATTCTTTAGAAAAGGATTTTGGATCCTATGAAGGGCCGGATCTAATATAGATTACTTCTTTAATTACGTATTTCTTTTGGCATTATTAGTAGGGTTTTTTCTAAAAAACAAAATTGATAAAATCTTGATATTGTTGATTTTCAGCTATTACAGTCCGGCTTGTGGGTTGATTTCGTCATTTTAGAATATTGATCATTTTGAATTTAACATCTTAGTCGTTTTCTCTGTGCTTTTGGGTGATTCTCTTACTTTCCTTTCTTATGAATTATCTGTTAAAACTAACATACAAAATAATCATTATTCTGTTATTTGACTAGACAAATACCAATACTCTTAAACAATGGCCTCCCAAGAGATTGAAGGGGAAAAAGTGGGTGGTGCCACGACTTTCTTCTACACTCTGGTGGACGGTTTGGTAGGAAGAATGAGTATTTTCTAGACAGTTTGGTAGGGCGAATGAGTATCTTCTAAAGAGAGTGAGAGTTTTTTGAGAGAAGGAATTAAGGGTGAAAAGATGTTTATACTTCATACCATTCTCCTTTTTTTTTTTTATCAAAATTTATCATCTTTAAAAAGGATTATATAATGTATTTCCATATATTTATTATTTTTACAGATTTTAGATTAAACTAATGGATATGGTTTCATGTGTGATCTTTTTAAAGCAATTTCATATGTGGTATTAATGATGCATATAAAGTTGTCATCAATCTTACATAATCAAAAACAAATAAAATTTAAATGATCAATGGAATTGGAATATCTTATTAAGACAACTTTCCTAATTTGATAAGAGAATACTTAATAATTGATTGGGCTTAGGGCTGCAAATGAACAGAGCTACTTGTGAATAATTTGAATTCGACTCGTATAAACTCGATTCAAACTCGGTTAATTTAATAAATGAGTTATTCATGACCACTAATATTGGTTCGAATATTAAACGAACAAAACTTGTATAATCTCGACTCGATTTGGTTTTGACTTGTGAACAAGATTCATATAAACTCGACTCGACTTGTTTTGAGCTCGTCACAATACTCGTAATATTTTTATATATATTTACACTCACATATATTCTTTTATCATATATATTTTATGTATTATATATATTATTCTTGATACTTTGTATAAGTAATATGTTTTATTAAATTATGTATAACATGGTGAAGAAAAAATAATGTTGAATATAATAATATATTAAGTTCACAAAAAATCTATTTAGTTAAATGTTTATAAAGAGTAAGCAAGTCTAATTTAATTACAACACTTTCTTATCTAATTTATTTTGTTATTTGGCCAAATTTAATATTTCTAATAAAAGGTGCACGTGCATAGTAAAAAATATATATTATAATTGATATTTACATTTTCATATGCTCTTATGAAAATATAATTATTATATAACATTCATCTAAAATAATTATTAAGTATAACAGAAAAATGAATGTATATTGAAAAACAAATATTAATATGATGGAAAATCAATTGATAGTTAGAGATATGGTCTAAAGCATCTTAGTTAAAAAGAAATTCACCTATATATGCGTCTCCGTGTTACAACACCATATATTGACGTGTGTTTCTATTCTAAGCTTTATGTGTTACCATCTTAATTTTAATCTTATAATTATTATTGTAGATGAACCTTTTAAGATTTATAAAAACACGATATTCAACTTTTTTTTAAATTCCTTTTACCCCTTTATTTAAATAAATAAATGTCATCATTTAAAATAATTAAATAAATTTTTATTTAATAAATGTTTTCATAGAAGTCCTCATATTACGCTGATTATTTTTATTTAAAAAAAGTTATTGTACTTTTCTAAAATAGTATAGTATTAATAATTTGGTAAAATTATTATAAAAACATAGAGTTAATTAATTTTAGCATTGTATTTAAATTATAAAATAATAATAAATTTTTAGAGGTGGTTTGAATTTAAAAATGAGATAAAATGAATTATAAATAATAATAAAATAAATAGTTGAGATGAGTTAAATTTAAAATAAATAATTTAAATGAGTTAAAAATATGAAAAATTCTAAATAATAAAATTTAAATTTAAATACAAACCATCCTTAATTAATAGCGGGGTTCAGGTCTCAAAATTTATTACTATAAAATAAAATAAAAAATAAATAAATAGCAGGGCACATGTATGCATCATGTGGACAAGACCAGACCACTTCACTTTATCATTCCATCAACGATATCAAACAAATAAAGAAAAAGATTTTTCGTATCTGATCATCGAGGTTTTCATTTTGCACGAAAAGATGCATATGTGACAAAATCCAATGGTTGAAAACAACCCAACTGCCAACGTATAATTACGCTTCCCTATACACTCTAGTTAATCTCAACGAGGCTTCTTTAAACTTTGTTTGAATTTAGAAATAACATCAGATAAATTTAGATAATTTAAAATATGTTTATTTTTTAATATTTTTATTATTTTATAATTTGAAAAAAATATCTAAAAATTAAAAAAATTATATTAAAATTTTAAAAAATTATATTAAAATATAAAAAAATATAAAAAAAATATAATGATGAATTTGAGATTAGTTGAAATAAGATGAACTCACTCATAAATATAGAAAGGGTATTGTTCATCTTATAATTTTCCCTCCTAATATCTCTATCGGATTTCCTCTTTTCTTTTCCGCTCCTTATAATTCTCCTCAGAATTTCTACTACTTTTTTCGGATGAGCGCTCAGGTTAGTCTGCATCTCTTTCTTCGTCGGTGTGTGCTTGTGGGTTAAATCTGCATATGTTTTTATTTTTTGCATAGAGACTTTTATTTTTCCTATGGACAACTTACAGGAGAAAAAAAATATCAATTTTTTTCCCCTTTTGAGTCTCTGTAGAAGCGAAAGGAAATTTTTTTTATTAAGTTGAGCAAATTAAGATGATTTTTTTTTTTTATATTTGCAGGCCTAGTTGGTGCAAATCTTAGATATTAGGTGGAAAAAAATGCCATGGCCGGCTGCAAGCCTCATCGGTTGGATTTGGAGCTATTTGATTCCACCTTTCACAACCACCCCACTTCATATCCTTCTCCTTTAATTCGAGCTCAAGTAGCTCGAGCTCATATTCATTCATATATTTATTTTATACAAGTTCGAGTCGAGTTTGATTTTCGATATTTGTTAGGCGAGTCGAGTTAAAGGAAGGAGATGGGTTCACCTTGAGATTTCAAGAAAGGAGAAATTCGCTTAGGCCCAAAAAATACCCTTACAGACTTTCTCCTCCTTCTCTAGTGCCCAAGCGAATTTCTCCTTTCTCGAAGCCTCAAGGCGAACCCATCTCCGACAATTTCACACTAGCAACATAGGAACCTACCTTGAGGCGAAACCAACTCCCCCCCCCCCCCCCCCCTCAAGTGAAATCCTTCATGGACACCAATCCAGACCTTTGATTTGGTTGGTGACGGAGTTTCGTGGGGAGCTTCATGAGTGCAACAAAGCTTGGTAGTGTGATGGAGATTTCTTCATCTGATGATCTCATCTTCAAATCCCTCACCCCTGAGACTTTTTCTCCTCCTTTGATGACTCTGTCGATGACATTGTACTAACAAGAAATCATTTAATCTTCCGGTTGGGCTGGAACTTTTGATTATGTTTTTTTTTCCTCCATTGTATCTTTGGTGCTATTCCTCCATATCAAACTAACGAAATAATAATACTATTTTTCGTAGAGCTTTAACCAGCCAACAAGCAAATTGAAAAAGGATCTCTACAATTTCAGATTTAAGGTTTTAGACAACAAGAAATAGCATACTATTTATTTACCATTTCAGGTTGTTATTTGTAATTTGTTCTCGTCCCCATCTTTATCGCCCACAAATCACAACTGGTTTGGTGTGGTGTTGGTCTATATTTGGTGCTATGGCAAATGGTTTGATGAAGAAGATGAAGTTTTTATGTTCTTACCATACCATCAAAAATTATTTTTTCTTGATATAATTAGATGAGACCAATTTTAGTGTATATAATTTTCTTAGTCCAATTGGTCAGAATCGCCATCCATTTGGTAATCAATTTAACTCTTCTAAGAATAGAACTTAATTCAAAGAGATTGAACAGTAAAATCACTGTTCATATAAGAGGCTGTCGCGACAGTCGGAATTCTGCCAATCATTTTTCTAATTCAAATCGGTCCATCAACAACCTAAAGCAAATATTTTGTCTGCACGCATTAGTACAAGTAAAATTAGTGGGTTTGGACAAGTCACAAGGATTTCTACCAACCCCACGTTGAAAGAGATTAGAAGACAGAAAATCATTTAAAACGACTCTATAGGCCTGAAGTCAAATTTTAAAAATGAATTACAGGAACGCTGCATCAACGACAGAGACTGGCTAAATCCTAACATGGAACTACTCAAATCAAACTGCAACAAAGTATCCTCCAACTGATATCCCCCCAACGCAATCGAAGTCGTTGGGTCCAAACCTCCATCCAAAAACCCCAAGCACATCACTTCATTGTTCACCCGGACCATAGAATTTCCACCCAATATCCTCCACTTCACCATATCACTCTGCAGCATCAGATCTATAACTGGCACTTTTGGCCCCGACTGCCCGCTCTCGATTCCCTTCGAGCTGAAGCAAAGGCTAAAAGGCGCCACAGATGCCACCCTAGACATGTTCATGGAAGACGCAGCCTTGATATATGCTTCGATGAATGTGGCATATATTGTGCTCTCCATCGTGGTGTAGGGGACAATCGTGCTTAGTTTGGTCCCTCCAACGCCCTCTCCATCCAACGATAGCAGCGATGCATTTAGTGATAGCCTCTTGCCTTCTATGCTGATAGATTTGATGCCAACAAAGTATTCTGGTAACAAGTTATTACCTTGGTTAGTGACAAGGGGTGTGTAAGTTAGCGACCTTGAGATTTCGGGGCCAAAAATAGACCCATGATGATCAGGCCCTTGGTCGTATACCATGATGCCCTCCGATGATGATAAGCAGATGGTGAATTTCCGGTTAGTGGCGAGGGCCGAGGAGATTTGCGACGGCAGAGAAATACGAGTCCTTCCGAGTCCTAACATTCCCTTGGCACCGCTAGCTATGCCATTGAGTAAGAATGGGGGCGCACAGGAGGAGAGAAATTGCTGGACGACTATGTCGGTCGGGCCTGCGGCCTTTGAATCATCTCCAGATTGGATGGCTATGGTGTCTTCTACCAGTTCTCCTCGTGCGCGCAGTCTTGTGATCCTGTTTTCTGGGAAAAGCTCACACTTTTGGGCACCGGAGAGGCAATTCTTACTCCCAAAAACATGGGTTTTTGCGGTTAAGCACTTGATCGAGCGATTAGGGACCGGACGGCTAGAAGAAGATGCGTATCTGGAGGCACAATCTGTCCAGAGGAATGGGCCGCCGAGATCAACCACAAGCTTGATGGGAACAAGAGGAGTGCCATAAAGAATTGTGGTCACGTACTGGAGGGTATTGACATCTTTAGTGATGGGGAAGACCAGAGCGTTCGGGGAGTGAAAAGTCTGAGCTAGAGACACGAAGGTAATTAGGTACAATACGGAGGAACCAAGAAGAAGGAACTGAAACGAGGAAGCCATTGAAACGAAATCTGCAGAGTGGTCGTGAGAGTGATTGATTTAAAAGAAGGAAAATGCCAAGTTTTCCGGTAAAATGGATTCCGTTTGGCTACCGTTTTATCTTTTTATTTAATTTTGAAGTTTTTTTTATATTATTTTTAAGTAAATATTTGCTAATAATAATAAAATTTTATATATTTTTTAAAAATATTTTAATATATTAAAAAAATTAAATAAAAAAATTAACGGGTCCCGTTTTATCGGATGAGTAGCATCACCCCTTAAAAAATAGGAAAAATATTTGAACGGAAGCTAGCTAGTGGATGGATGTTGCGAGGGGAAGCCGCGGCGGGCTAAAGATTGACTTCTTGTGGGAATGCTGTAATAGGGGTGTGAACTATGGATAAGTGCTGAGTAGATTCTATCTTCTTTTGACTCTTTTAAGAGGTGTCATGCCCACAATAAAGGCAACCGGTGTTTGTCTTCTCTTTCTCTGTTGGCATGTTTTGGCACGTGAGAGTGATAGTGAGAAGATTTCAGGTTCTGTACGTGGATAAGTACGTACTAGATTTTGGTGGGAGAGGATAATTCGTGGCAAAAATATTGGGATATTTATTGTGCTCATTCTTTTATAAATAATAATATATTATTATTTATATGAAGGTAAATGTAATAAGTATGGTTGTTTCCCAACAATATTATAATAGGTGATCCTTTTTTTTAAGGATAAGTTTTATGTATGTTTCAGTTTAACGTAACAGACTGACTAATAGCATACAAGAGCAACTACGATTTTTAGCATAGGCTGAGAGAAATAAACCTAAAATGTTATTGGGATCGACGGAAGCTCACAAATAATATAGAAATCGGAATTTAACGTGGTTCGGCCAATTTAACCTATATTCACACACACAGATAGTAGTTTTTCTATTAAACAACAAACTAACAATTTATAATGGTTTTATTCAACTTTCACAATACAAAGTGTTAATTCTAATCTCACCAATAGACCTCACCGGAGGCACACACACTACAACAACCAACTGCATCTATTTATAGAGAAAATATAGGTTGGTTTTATGCTAATGGCGGTGGAAAATTTTGGAGCTCACAATCCAGCTGCTTCTAGCTTCTTCTATTCAGTGCCCACAAACTTCAAGTTTATAGTAACTTCCAGCTACTTTATCAACGTGTTGGCGTTGATTAAACAATTCTCCCCCTCAATGCCAAACAGAGAACATCCTAACATCTTTTAGTTCAATGTATATAACCCAGCTGTGTTACTGCATAGCTCGAGTTTTTCACATGTGACCACCTTTGTTATCATGTCAGCTGGATTCTCTTTGGTGTGGATCTTCTCAAACTTTAAAAGTTGTTGCTCCATTACTTCACGTATCTAGTGATAACGAATATCGATATGTTTTGTCTGGGAGTGATACATCGAGTTTCTACTCAGATCAAGAGCATTTTGATTATCACAATAGATTCTGTACTCTTTTTGACTAACTCCCATTTCTTGGATGAACCACTTTAGCCACAACATTTCTTTTCCTACTTCTGCTATAGTAATGTACTCTACTTCTGTTGTAGATAAAGCCACACATGTTTGCAGTTTAGATAGCCATGATACAGCTCCATTTACAAATGTGTAAATGTATTCTGATGTAGATTTTTTTCCATCAAGATCACCTACCATATCAGCATCTGTATAGCAATTCAAGACTGAGTTAGCTCCCCCATAGCACAAGCACAACCTTGATGTACCATTAAGGTACCTGAGAATCCACTTTACTACTTTCTAGTGTTCTTTCCCTAGATTTGAAAGAAAATAGCTCACAACTTCAACAGCATAAGCGATGTCAGGTCTGGTACAAATCGTGGCATACATTAAACTTCCTATTGCTGAGGAGTAGGGTACTGCAACCATTTCTTGAACCCTTTTCGCTGATGAGGGACACGAAATCTTACTCAATTTGAAGTGATTAGCTAGTGGAGTACTGATGGGCTTTGCTTTCTCCATGTTGAACCTTCTTAGTACCTATTCAACATAATTTTCTTGTGACAGCCATAGCTTTTTTGCCTTCCTGTCACGAGTGATCCTCATGCCCAAAATCTGCTAGACAGATCCTAAGTCTTTCATATCAAAGACTTTGGAGAGATCCGTCTTTAGCTTGCTGATGATGGACAAATGTTTTCCAATAATCAGCATGTCATCAACATAGCGCAGTAACATCACAAAGTTACCTTCTGAAAATCTCCGGATGTAAATGCACTGATTTGCAGCAATTCTCTTGTAGCCATGACTCACCATGAATGAGTCAAATTTCTTATACCACTGTCTGGGAGCCTACTTCAAACTGTAGAGACTTTTTTTCAACATACAGACCCAATGTTCATTTTTAGGAACTTTGAAACCTTCTGGCTGCTCCATGTAAATCTCCTCATCAAGGTTGCCATGAAGAAATGTTATCTTCACATCTATCTGCTCAAGTTCCAAGTCAAGACTCGCAACCAATCCGAGTACCACTCGAATTGAAGTCATCTTCACAACAGGTGAGAATACCTCATCAAAGTCGATTCCTTTCTTCTGCTAGAATCCTTTGACGACCAAGCGAGATTTGTGCTTCACCTACTTTCCATCATTTTTCAACTTGAACACCCATTTGTTTCTTAGTGCTCTCTTATCTTTTGGAAGTTCCACTAGCTCATAAATCTGATTTTTCTGCAATGAGTTCATCTCATCCTGCATAGCCTGTATCCATTTGTTGCTATCTGGATGAGATATTGCCTCTTGGAAGTTTTCTGGCTCCCCCTCATCTGTAAGAAGAATATAATCTGATTCCGGATATCTTTGAGGTGTAATCAACAATCACCCTCTAAAGGATTTATCCTACTGAGATTGACCACCTGACAATTGTGGAAAATCTGCAGTTTCTGATGGAGAAGGGAACTGCTCCCCCTGCTCAGTATTGGTTTCTCCGTCGTCCGCATCCTCTTTTTCTTCTAGGGAAACTTCCTACCTATCTTTAGTGTTTGAGGCAAACTGAAGTGGTGGTGAACTAGGAGCTGGTTCTGGAGCACTTGGAGTTGTTTGTTCTGATCCAAACATCTGGTCTTCATGGAACACATCGTCCTCGCTTCTGATGACTTTCTTCGTTTTTGGCTCCTATAATCCGTATCCAAATTCTTCATCTCCATAGCCAATGAAGATATACGAAGTAGACTTTTCATCAAGTTTCTATCTTTTCTCCTTGGATACATGTGTAAATATTTTGCACCCATATACTCTTAGATGAGAGTATGAAATTTTGCGGCCTGACCACACCATCTCTAGGACTTCGAACTGCAGTGGAACTGATGGTGTTCTATTGATTAGGTAACAGGCTGCTCTTACTACTTCACCCTAGAACGGCTTAGGCAACTTTGCCATACTTAACATGCATTTTGTTCGCTTCACAATGGTCCGGTTTATCCGTTCTGCCACATCATTATGCTGTGGGGTGTAGGGGACTGTCTTCTCGTGTCTGATGCCATGAGTGGAGCAGTATTCTTTGAACTCTCGAGAAGTGTATTCTCCTCCATTGTCTGTCCAGAGGCATTTCAGATTCTTGTTTGTTTCTTTTTCTACCATGGCATGGAAGTTTTTGAATTGCTTAAAAACTTGATCTTTCCTTTTTAGGAAATACACCCACACTTTACGTGAAGCATCATTAATAAAAGTAACAAAATATCTGTTATCTCCAAGTGATTCAACTTTAAAAGGGATGCAAACATTAGAGTGTACCAAGCTCAATAACTCTGATTTTTTTTTCCAGCAGATGTTTGGAATGAAACTCTATGTTGTTTACCAAATAAACAGTATTCACAAGGGTTGAGCGTAATACATTTGTTTACTGTGATCAATGTTTTCTTTGCAAGTATAAACAACTATTTTTCTCCTATGTGGTCGAGTCTCCGATGCCACAAGTTTGGTGATGTTTCATCTTCAGCTATGTTGAGGCTGTTTGCACATATCTTAGCACTTGATTTGTACAAAGTGCCACAAATATGTCCCCATGCAACAACCATTGTTTCTCTTTTTAATTTCCAAGTATTATTGTTGAAGATGCTCTCGTAACCCTGTTGATCAAGGGTTCTTATAGATATTAGGTTGAGCTAGAGATCGGGTACGTGCTGAACATCATTTAGCACTATAGTACAGCCAACACTGGTCTTTATTATGACATCTCCAATGCCCATAATTTTTGAGAAACTTGAATTTCCCATCTTGACTGTACCAAAGTCTCATTCCTTGTAAGTATTGAAGAAATCATTGCAAGGAGTAGCATAATAGGACGTTGTTGTATCTATCATCCACTCTGTTTCCTGGCTTGAAACGTGCAAGCAAGATTCTTCTCCAATAGAAATGAGTGTACAATCTCTGGAAAGTGTCACTGTGGCTTCGCCTTCTTCGTGCTTTGACTGACTGCTAGGCTGATTCTGCTCCTTTTGTAACTTTTTGCATTCTCTTTTAAAGTGGCCTTTAATACCACAGTAAAAGCATTTTCCTTTCTTTCGTTCTCTACTGTAACTTTAGGATCTCCCTTTGTTTTTATTTCTATTCCTTTCTCGACTTCTACCTCTACTATATCTCTGCTGCCTTCCTTCTGTTACAAAGGCATCTGTCTAATCTCTTCCAACCTCTTTTCGTCTGGCCTCTTCATTAAACAATACGTCTATCACTATTGACATGACGAGCTTTCTATCTGGAGTTAAAATATTGAGTGAGACCACTAGCATTTTCCAGTTATCTAGTAAGAAACTGAGAAGTAGTAGAGACTGTACTTCATCCCTGAGCTTAAAATCTACGGATGCAAATTGATTTACGAGATTATGAAACTTGTTGGTGTGTGCGGCCACTGAGATGCCGCTTTTGAGTTTTAAGTTGACAAGGCGTCTCATTAATAATACCTTGTTTCGAGCAGTTTTTGCTTGGTACATGTTTTCCAACTTTTTTTACAGCTGATAGGCGTCTGTTTCCTGTGTAACATGGTGAAAAACACTATAGTCAATCTACTGTCGAATCTGACCAATAGTTTTCTTATTCAACTTCTGCCAATCTTTTTCCACTACATCAATTGGTTTTACGCCTATCTCCTCAATTGAATCGAAGAAATCTTTACAATTTAGGAGATCTTCCATTCGATGCCTCCATAGTGTGTAGTTTGTAACTGTTAGCTTGATCATTGCACTTGCTTCTGAGTACTCCATCAGTTCGGCCTTAATATGTGATTTGAGTGACTTTTCCTCAACGTTAGGAGTTGAATCTCAAAAAACGAAACTCACCATTGCGTTTGGAACTGTGGAAACCTTTGAAAACGACTCTAGTCTAATTCTGAAACGATCAAAATTGCTCCAAAAATCTGAAAAATAAGAAAAAACAGAATATTTCTTTAGAAATAGAATATTCCCTACCGTCATCGAAATATTCTTTGTCGTCAACGGAATATTCCCAAAACATCACCGAAATATGCTTCACTGCCATCGAAATATTCCTTCACCGGCCACCGATCGGATCAAAGAGACGCTGGAATATTCCTAACAAATCAGGTTGCGGGTCATGGATCGGGTTGTGAGTCACGGACCGATCCATCTTCTACCCCCGTCTGTCGCATGCGGCACGTGTTGCGAGTGTCTAGCGCATGGGTAACAGCGGCCGGAGACTTACCAGCACGTGTGGCGTATCTCAAGGTCCGTTTGAGATGAAATTTTCACGAAAACTCTCATCTTGAACTGAGGAATTTGATGGTATCCTTTAAACTTGATTTCGATCAAGTTTCAAAATGGGTCTCTCTCAAAAATTCACAATGCCGGCCTCCTGCTGGCTCTGATACCACTTGTTGAGATCGACGGGCTCACATATAATATATAGACTGGAATTTAACATGGCTCGGCCAATTTAACCTACGTCCACACACATAGAGATGAGTTTTTCTATTAAACAACAAACTAACAATTTACAGTAGTTTTACTCAACTCTCACAACACAGAGTTCTAATTCTAATCTCACCAATAGACCTCACCAGAGACACACACACTATAACAACCAACTGCATTTATTTATAGAGAAAAAATAGGTTGGTTTTCTGCTAATGGTAGTGAAAAAATTTGGAGCCCACAATCGAGCTGCTTCCAGCTTTTTCTGTTCGGTGCCCAAAATCTTCAAGCTTCTAGTAGCTTGCAGCTACTTCATCAACGTGTTGGCGTTGATTCAAGAAATGCTTCTAAGATAGGATTCCGAAGAAGTAATTATATTATGACATGATCATGATCTTAGGACATTTTCTGTTTGAAGAAAATTTAAAGACTTTTATTTTTTCCTTTTAAGGGTGAGCCCAGGTTTGGGGAAAGATAAATCATGAGTAGTTTCGGGGGCAGTTGTTGGCATTTGTCAAAGGTACCATAGCAAATTTTTCTAGATCTTCACCATTATATAGGCACCATAAATACTCCATCACCGCTCTAGTTCCACAGCACCAGATCGATAATTGACACATTTTGTCCTATAATCTAAATTCTATCTATCAATGGTCTGTAGGAGCCGATACATGCTCTAAATGGTGTGAAAATAGACGCCACAAATGATAATAGAAAAAGTAAAATAAAAGGTTAAAATCAATTACATAAAATATAAAATTTATCTAATTTTAATAATGTAACCATATTACAAAGATTTTTTTGTTTACTTTCACAAAATTTTTTATCTTAATTATCTCTTTTTATATTATCTAATCATGATAATTTTAATTTTTTTTTTACATAAAATGATATAAATAATTTAATTTTTTTTAATTTTAAAATAAAAATAATATTAAAAATATGTATTCTAATAAGATTTTATTTAATTTTCAACTAATATCTAAATTCATATCATCTCATTTCTTCTCATCTGTCAATCAAAATAAATTAATCTTATTTTCTGACAATAAGCAAATACAATATAACACCGTACAAAAAAATAATACTATATATATGTGTCATATAGTACAGCTTAGCTGATCAAGTCGGATAAAGAATCAAAACGGCTGGTTTTGCCCAAGAGTCTCCCATCATATCAGGCCGCTACAAATATAACTAGACTAAAGGTGAGAGGCGAGAGGGGTAGTTTGTGAGAAAGAGAGATCCCAAAACGTGAAGAGGGTAGTCAAAGGAGCCAAAGGGCAGGTTGTTGTAGTTATTTATGGTGGGGTCTATTTGCAACTCTATGGGCTCATCCACTTTTAGGACTACTCGCGTTTTACTTTCACTTTTTTTCTTCCATTGTTCCAACTTTAATTTATTTTTTAAGTAAACAAGTATATAGATAAACGAAAGGTTACATGATACAAGATTTTATGGGATATGAGCCCCTAACAATCATCCCAAGATAGACAAATACAACACCAAAATAAAAAAGGAATTTTGAAACCAAAAATGGCTCACACTCATTCTTCATAAAGGAGATGCCGCTTGAAGTGGTAATTTAGTTTGATAAACAGATTAACACATTGCGATGAAAAGTCACAAGAACATAAACAGATTAACAGATTAACTACTACGCTTGATCATCAATTAGGAAAAGCAGGAACATAAGAACGCAACAATCGGAGGATGAGTCGAAACACCCGCGGAAGACCTCCACTGTCTGTGGTGGTGCGTGCGAAACATGCGCCACACTAGGCAAAAACTAGTGGTCGATTCTAAGAGCATCGAGGCCACCGATCCCAACAGAGCCACACGTGACACCGGTAGAGTCTCACGGGCACGGTGGTGTGTGAAACTCACGCATAGTGTTAACCGCGCATAAGTCGCACACGCCACACTTTTGAAAAAATTTCTTCGACTATTTAAAAGATCAGCGGCTGAAGGAATTGCAGGCGAGACGCGTGGTTTTCTATGGGGCTGGAAGGCAGCAGATCAACAAATCCATGTGCTACAGACGAAAAACAATGGGAAAAATCAAAAGAAAAACTATGGGTAGCTCCAGCTGACGCCGGACGGGAGGAGGGGGGAGGAGCTAAAGCTCCAACCCCTCTCTGGGCAGAGAAGGTAGGAGGATGACCAACAGCTGGGGTAGGTCGGGTTGAGAGAGAGAGAGAGAGATGCGTTGTCCAACTTCCAACTGGTAACATTGGGTATTTTTTTGTTTGTTTCCTGGGATGAAAATATTACAAAAATACAAAAATGAAATCAGGAGATTTTCAATTACATCTTGAGGTAAAAGTGAAATGGGTATGAAACTTGTTGTGTTGTTATGCATAGCATTTGATTGGAACTCCTCGCCTTCTTTAATGAATTAATCAAAATTAAATACTTTTGATAAATGTGAGATGGATTTGACTTTTGACTATTCTATTTATATAAGTTTCTACATTGGAATAATTATTTTTTCTTTATATAATAATAAAATAAGATAAGATGAATTTGACTTTGACTATTCACATCAAATCCCTATATTAAATTATCAATTTATTCATTATATAGTAATGAGTAATTAATAATTAAAAAATATTTCATCTTTTTCATATTTTATTTTATTTTATTTTATCATTCTACCTATTATATATTAATTAATAATTATATTCTAATTAAATTATGTTAATTAATAATTATATTCTAAAGAAAAGAGAAGTTTGGTACCATGCAAGGCCTCGCAATACATGAAGCAGTGCATTGATGTTTATTTTATGATTAAATTGAAGGATAAACATTTATGTTTGATGTTACATAGAAATATAAACATTTACTTGAAAATAGTTAGGGTTAATTATACTTTGCCTCCTTAAACTTTCACTCAATTTACAATGTACTCCCAAAACTAATAATTGCAACAAAGTGGACCCGCTTATTTTTAAACCCTATCAATCCCCGCTTTTCACCTACCAGTAGCGTTAAATGTAACGTAAAGTGCCTCCACATGTTGCTCACATGCATAACATTTACTGCAAAGACAAAAGGACACTTGACTTTGTTGTCCCCAAACTGAAGGAGAAATTTGAAAACCCAAAATTAGTGCCTTTTCTTCTCTCCAGACCAGACCATCGATTGTTGTTCTGACTTCTCATGGTGTAGATCTGAAGAAGAATTGGTGTTTTGTGGTAAACATAGCAATCTGAGCGGCTTCAAACATTTTGGTTCGTCTTCATCGAATTGTTCTCTGTCTTCTTCACACAGTGGGTGTCAAAAAGGTGAGTCAACATCAAAGTGAGTCCATCTATGTCTCCATCGAATTTGTATGTTCTTCGTATAAAAATGAGTAATTTGGCATGTGTATATACTGCTAGTGGGTTGGGCATATTGACTTTAAGCATTGGAAAGTAGGGTTTACAGCATTAAAAAATGGGGTTTCTATCTTGTGGGCTTATTTGTTGTTCCATCTGTGCGTATCGTCAATATTTGTGCATAGATATATGTTCAATTCGTTATATACGAATTTTGCATAGCAAATATTTTAGTTTTGAGAATGTTTGTGTCAAATGTTGCATGCTAGTGGGTCCAATGTTGTATGCTTCCTAATATGATGCTGGTGTATTGCTGAGTAGCTTTAATGGTCCCGGTTTGAGAACTATTATAGTGTGGATGTGTTTTCCGTTGTCGGGTTGTGACAGAGGTGGGTCCTTGTACAAGAAAATGGACAAATTTATCTATTTGGTTCTATAGTTTACTTTTATTTATTTTATGTTTGGTATAATAATTGACTACTTTGAAATGGCTATATGGTCCATGACAAATTTAATTGATAATATTGTATAGGATGGCTACGAGAAAAATGCTTTTTGAAGTCCATCATAGTGGGAGTAATTGATAGGCAACGCAATGAAGAATATGTTGGGAGTAAGACTGGTGTGTACCATGAACCATATGATGAGGATAAGCTGTCATGGATTGACATACATATGATTGTGAACTAGTATAGTTACATTCAAGATGACTTAGTCTACTATTGACAGACTGGCTTGGGATGCACAATGGTTTTAACTTGCTTGTATCTAACCATGATGTGTTTGTCTATGGTGGTTGTGTACGAGGGTCAACAAGTAGTTAATTTGTATTTTATGTCTCATTCACAAACTATAGTATACCAATCTAATTTGAATAATCATCACATCGAAAAGGATGTGAGTGGGGATGAGGAGGAAGAGGAGCACATCGCCTTGGACTTAATAATCTATTTTGGAAAGTAGTATTGAATAGTGTAGATGTGTTATATGACATTGATATTAGTACTGTGGAAATATTAAGGTTTAGGTTGAGGTCAAAGTTGAGGTCAAGACTTAGAAAACCAGTGTTCATTGGTGTTGACGGTCAAGTGCCACTTGATGATAAAGAGTCACAATCTCCCCCAAATACTGAGGATAAAGAGGATAAAGAATCATCTACCACTTGAAACATACTAGGACAAAAGTAGTTCAAGCAATGATCCATTTCTAAGGTGGTCAGAGCAGGATGATAATGATATAAAATACTTTTCTATTTTTTGATTTATTATGCTAGTGTTCATTTCTCTAAAGTTGTTAAACAATGCTTGATTTCCCAATTAGTAGGTAACTTATCTAAAATGGCACCAAGTGATGTCCTTCAATCTCCTATTGATAGTGTCGACGAAGGACATCATGTTTTTAGGTCCCTAGAGTTTCAACATGTTGACTTGGAGAATCCAAAAATATCTATTGGAATGAAGTTTGGATCCTACAACACAATTGAGAAAGATAATAAGAAGGTTGAATCTAAATATTGATAAGTTTATAAAAATTGTAAAGAATGATGAGAATAGAGTTGCTATTGCTTGCAAGACCCTTAAATGTCCTTATCGGATTTATGGGTCTCGGATTATGGGGTAACAGACTTTCCACATAAAGTATATGAATCCAAGATATGAGTGTAGCAAGAGTTATAAGACGCTATTGTCACGTCAGTTTAGATTTCATATAAGTTGATGCCACTATTTATGAGCCAACCTAATATGTTTATTCATGCACTTGCTGATAAGATTAAGAGAAAGTAAAGAGTTGAAGTTTATAAAATGAATTTTTATTCGAGCAAAGGTTCAAATAAGATATTTAGTAGCCATAAGAAACAATATACCATGGTATGAGACTATTGTAAACCTTGAAACAAAGGAACCAATGTAGTTGTTTGTTAGTTAGAATAAAATGAATAGCTCTTGAATTACCTCCTACTTTTTAAATGATGTACGTAAGATTGATAGCTTGTAGAGAGTGTTTTAAAGCCGGTTGTAGACTATTGATTAATTTGAAAAATTGTTTTCCAAAAGGACCATTTAAGGGGGAGCTACTATGTGCTATCACTATGGATGCAAACATGTACCCCATTGCCATAGCCATTGTAGAGGTAGAGTTAAATGGTAGTTATGGATGATTTATTGAGATACTTATATCCGATCTTAAACAAAAATCCGAAGGTGGGTGAAACTTTATCAATGATAGAAAAAATATAGTTTTGTAAATTTTTCAATATATTATGTTAAGTCAACTGATTAAATGGACCACTCATCCAATATTTCTTGTAAGGTTTAAATTCGGCAATGAAGAAGTTGGTGCCTTACAGTGACAGTCATATTTGTGTGAGATATTTATATGTCAATTTTTGAGATACTGGCCACAAATGTGTGGCTCTGAATGAGAAATTGTTGCAGGTAGTTACAACATACACCGAGAGGGTCTTTAAGAGAGCTATGGAGGAACTGAAATCCCTCATTGAGCCTGCATATGACTACATAAAATTTATAAACCCATCATAATAGTCTAGAGTATGATTTAACACATCTTATAAGTCTGACCTAGTAGTAAATAATTTCAGTGAATGTTTTAATGCGTATATTCTACAAGCACAGGATAAGCCAATTGTTATTATGATGGAGACTATACAGAAGAAACTGATGAAGTGGTATCAGTTGAAAATGAAATGAATTGATAAATGAGAGAATACAATAATATCTCGAATAGTTGCGAAGCTTGAACTTATGCATGACTTGTCAATCTATTATACTCCAACATATGTAGGAGGTGGTCAGTGGGAGGTTAGTGGGAGGTTAACAATGCTGGTAGGCAATATGTGGTTGATATGGGTAAGAGGTTCTGCTCATGCTTGAGATGAGACATGACAAGTATTTAATGCTCTCATGCATACATATATATTATGTATTATGACCAAGACTTTAAGGAATATGTGCGCCATTATTATAGTGTGCATATATGGAGAGCAGCATACAAGCTTTTATTTATCTTATGTTTAGTGAGGATCAATGGCTCGCTATCACCCATACGAGAAGTTAACAACTCCTGAGGTTAGAAAACAACTCGGGAGGCCAAGGAAACATCGAAAAAGAAATGAGGACGATCAACAAGGAGCAAACAAATGAGAAAAACTGGTGTGTATATGACCCTTTTTATTTTTGTAGCAGAATCTCAAGCTACTTCATTTTTTAATGAATTGGTTAGTGGCTAAATCTTCCTTCTTTACTAAACAATATTAATTTACATACATGTTGAGAATGTTGATTTCAATTATTTACATTTCAATGTGCTACTAGGTCATTTCACAACCTTCACTACTAAAGTCTTCACAACCAACAATGAAATCTAGGCAAATTGAGCACACTTCATTGTCGTCGCCCTTGTAAAAGCAAGCTAAACAAGTCCAACAATAAAGACTCCCTTGTCATAGCCTTTGTAGGCAGCAGGCTAGACAAGTCTAGCAGGCCAAACTAATCAATTGCAAGCCAATATGGGTCGCGTGACCAAGTTGATTGCCAAACAAGCACCCAGGAAGCAGTTTGCAACACTTGAGAGCTACCATTTAGATGATCAACTGTGTTGGTGGACTTAGACATTGATACAAGCAATCCAGTACAAGGAAGACTGTGTTCTTGAAATAATCCTAGAAGAGGAAAGGCGTAATTTAGAGTTAGTTAACTGTCACCCAACACCCAAGTGCCTCCTGCCAAGCCTAATGCATTAGTGTAGAAAGGGAATGGTGTAGAGCCATCTTTACGGGTGGTGGCTAAGGCTAATGCATTCGAGACCATGAACCAAAACCAAAAAGGAAAATAGAAGAGACCAAACTAGTAATATTAACAACTATCACAGGAAATGGGAATAAATTACATTACGTATTAGGAAAAGGACATATACACATTTTGTTGTAATGGTGTAGTTAGGATTTTATGGTGTTACTGGTATTAGACAAATTTTGTTGTAATGGTCCAATAGTTATGTTTTTTTGGTTTTATGGTGTTATAGTTACATTCCAATTAAAGGATTTTGGTGACATTATTATTAATCCAATCTTATGCTATCATTAAGTTCTTGCGGCTTTCATCACTATCATGAGATATTTTCATGCAGATAACGACAACTAGAATAATTATAATGACATCACACCATATGCAATTATTGTATTTCTTGTGCAAGTCTTTAGATTCTTTCAACTCCTTAAACAATAATTCTTACATATGCTTCATACGCTTCCTCTCCATTGCCAAGTTAGCTTCTAATTTCAACTTCTCAATTTTTAACTCACGATTCCATATCCAAAGTATATCTTGTATCTGGTCAATGACATCTTCATACATGGAGTAAAAATATCATCTACACAATCAAAATATGTACAACACCTATCTCCACTCTCATATTGAGAACCAGGAGTCCAATATAAGCATCTCTAGAACTTCCTTTTGCAGTTTTCATCTGTAGTTGACACTTTCAGATATGCTTGTAGATTACAATGACAAAATGGATCATCTGGTGATGGTTTACCACCCCAGCATGTGCTAAATGAACCAATTGACATCTTTCATAACATACTGAAATATTCGTGTTAGTCATGTATATGAGTCCTAGTCATGGCATAATTAGATCTGGCAATATATAATGGCAAATAAACTAGAACATGTTCTAAGTATGATAACATTCAGATTAAGACAACATCATGGCAAAATTAGAATACTTGCATCACTTTGTTATGTTATAGTTCTTTCACATGGGCAAAAAATGAGGAAACACACCAATCTTTTGACATATTTACATATTACAGCTATATCATATTTATGTACATGTATATGGATATAACGAGTATTTGCTATATGCATATATTCCTATTTTACATGAAACACAATATGCAACTCTTGGCATGTGCAGCTACTGCAAACAACAAGAAACATGAAATAATTTTAGTTTTAACATAAATTATTTTTGCAGACTGATCATTTGGATATAAAGAACCAAGTCATTTTTAATGAAAAAAATATGAAAGTATTTTCACCTTGACTTCTCAACAACTGCAGTAGAGTAAAGAGATTGATCGTAAAAGTTCTTTATTCCCATAAAAATAAGCAAAGAAGCAAATGGATGTAAAGTCCCTGCTTTACTTCTCCACGAGACATAAGTTCTAGAATCCCAAATGCCCAAATGTGAAGGTTGGTAAACTTTGAGGGATTTTGACTGCAATGAGGAGCATGGGGTGCATGAGGTCAATGAAGTCAGAAGTGCTTTTGTCTTTGCAGTGAATGTTATGCATGTGAAGGCATTTTCCATTGCATTTGATGTTGCTGGTAGACAGAAGGAGGATTGATAAGTTTTTAAAGTAAGTGGATAAACATTGATGCAACTATTAGTTTTGGAAGCACATTGTGAATTGAGTGAAAGTTTGAGGGGACAAAATGTAATTAACCCAAATAGTTATTTTACTTGAAACTGTGCCCTCAATAGTTAATTTACTTGAAGCCATGCTCCCCAAATATCACCTAAGAAATATTATTTTGTTCAACTTGAAAGTAGACATGAAAGCAAAGAGAGAAATAAATGATTGAATATACATTTGGTGTATCTATAGTAACTAGCAAATGTGAAAATAGTTTTGGCGTTTAGCGTAACTAAAGTCTAGATATTTAAATTTTAGCTAATCTATTGTGATGATATTTTAGAGTCTAATAGCTAAATATGTGATTGATTTAACCTTTGGCTAATTCATTGAAGATGCTCTTAATAGATGTAGTGTCTTCCGATGCATATTAATGTGTTTAACGTTATTGTAATGAGTACTGCCACAAATATACGGCCCCGCATGCCTTTTGTATGATTGGTGATGTGCAATAATGCCACATTATCCAAAATATTAAAAAATACTAAAAAAAACACAAAAACAAGATGAGAAAGAAATGTAGATAATAAACAGGGATAGTTAAATCAAAAGATGTTTATAAATGACATTTTTATATGATATATATGCAAAAAATATCCAAGCCATATAGAAATATCATTTCTCTATTGTAATATTGAGTTTTGGAATTAAAATTTTATCGAATAACATTAAGCTCATCTCCATTTGACCGAATTGGTAGAGAGCTCAAACACAAATGACTTTGGTTTACCAATTGATAATTGTCTAGCATGGTGTAGATGCCACTTATGTTCCTCTTACTTTTTTTTCTTCTTTTTTCTTTTATAGAAAACTTTACCCTCATCTATAAAATTTATAGACAAGATTTATGGATTGTGTTATTTATTTTTATGTTTTAGGTTAAAAAAGTGTTTTTTAATGAATTTGTGATTTTTTATATTTTTTTAAAGATACTTAAAGTGATTAAAAAATATTTGAAAAAAAGAAAAAAAAAAATTATAAAAAAAGAATTATGCCATTTGGTGAGGATTCTCGTAAGAATTCACCGTGAGTCTATATTATCACATTTTTTAAAAGAATTGTGCATATTTGTACATTCGATTGTAAAAACTATTTATCTTTTAGAATGTATCATCTAAAAATTATATCATGGATATTGTGATATAAAGATATTTAAATATAATTATTCTTTTATTTATACTCTTTTGAAATTGCGGCCCTTACCATCTCAATTAAATTAGTAATATAATAAAAATCTACTTTCTTATTATCTCTAACATATTATATCTTTAATAGCACGAATGCATCATATGTAATGATTATTTCAGTAATACTCTTTGTGAAGATTATAACCTACTTTATGAATTTTTTATGAAATACAAGTAAACCAATTAAGAAAATAATAGTATGATTTTTAAATATGCTTATTAAATATATCTACTCATATATTTAAGTTTTTTTCATTAATAATTAAAGATGTTTAAAAAAAAAACTTCTGAGAAAATAGAAAAAAAAATCATTTGCATTGTTGTGCATATTTGGAGTGCACACTAGGAGCATTGTCTTATAATCAATATTAGTCTTATTTATAAGTCTTTTTCTTATTATTTAAATTGTCATACATTAGGGGATATTTGAAACAATTTCATTCCATATCATTTCATCTCATCCCATCCCATCCTATCTCATTTCTTTTTTAAACATCATTCAAACAAATATTTTTA
Source organism: Platycarya strobilacea (assembly GCA_036898215.1). Taxonomy (NCBI): domain Eukaryota; kingdom Viridiplantae; phylum Streptophyta; class Magnoliopsida; order Fagales; family Juglandaceae; genus Platycarya; species Platycarya strobilacea. The sequence continues at coordinate 38,834,403 of CM072545.1, read as the reverse complement.
AACTAACCATTACAACATTTTTAAAATAATCGTTACAACTTTATCAAGTTTTTAAATAAAAAACAAAATAATTCATTTTTTTTAATTCTAAAACAAAAATTATATTAAAAAAGTATATTATACTAATATTAACTTTATAATATTTTTTATTCAACCTCTTTTTCTCTACTTTCCCAAATCTAATAAATACTTAATTTACATTATCTTATTACTATTTACAAACTATCTTACTACTATTTACAAAAGAAAAATGCTACTCTTACCGTCAAATGGGTCCTAACTATATTTTTTTACTGAGTGATTAAGGTGGTGGTTTTAAATTATATGAAATTTTCTAAATATTTAAAGATATTAAATTAATGGATGTATATAAAAATAATAAAAGTTCATTTTATACTTATCATAACACTCTCATTGGATTGACTAAAAACCAAATCTAATATATTTTTAGCCAATAAATCTTAAAATAAGGTCATATTAAATTGGCTAAAGTTTGAAAAAATTTGATTTTACCTACAATAATGCTAAAACTTATTCTATTTTTTGTAATCACTTTACATTGGCCAAATGCATATAATATTAATTTCTTCTCTCTCTTATTTATAGAAATGACTATTTTATTAATTTCTTTAGAGCAAATGTTTATATTCATGCAAATATTTATTTTATTAATTATATTTTTTCAAATTATTAATTATTAATTTAATTTAAATAGAAGATGATTATTAATTAATTTTTAACCCATAATTTAATTAGAATATGATCATTAATTAATATATAATAGATAGAATGGTAAATATGATAAAATAAAATAAAATAATAATTACAAAAAGTTAAATATTTTTTAAATTTTAATTATCTATTACTATATAATGAATAAATAAATAATTTAAATTTAAATTTTGATTTAAATATTTAAAACCAAATTATTGTTATATGATTTTATTATTATATATTGAAAAGATAGCTAATTCAATGTGGGGATTTATGCAAATAGAATAGTCAAAAGTCAAAATTTTCTTTCATTGACTAAGATTGTCATTTAACTTTGTCAATTCAATAAGAGTACTCTTAAGACCTCTTTCGTGCTATGTAGATTGCTTTTTACAAAATTTTCATCTTATTTCATCCCGATCTCTAATATATTTCTTAATTTGCCATAACAAAGAATATCTTGAAATGTGAATGTTTAGGAGCGGGATTTTTTTTTGTAAATCTGGAAACTTTTTTTTATGAAACTTTTACAGTTTGGTTCTTTAACCCTCATCAATTTATTCTATCTAATTATTACAATTTTTTCAAATCCCTATATACACTTCTGAATTCCCATACAAAATATAATAAATAATTCAATTTTTTCAAATTCTAATATATTTATAATAGTAAAAATTAATATTCTAATAATAATTTATTCAACTCAAGTCAAGTCAATTTAATTTAACCCAAAATCCAAACGCAAGATTCTTGTGTAGTTTTATGAAATGATCTAATGTATTGAAAAATATGTGTGTATGTGTGGATCAAGAAAGTTTTTAAAAATATTTTTATTGAAATTTGAAAAGATGGTGGGATACATTAAAATTATATTTAGAAATAAAATCTTGTTAAAAGGTCTTTTATCTTTTATAATTTTAAAAAAAAATTGTCATTTTTCCTTGTAATGAAATAAAGTAAAATGTCTTATAGAAAATAATAAAATCTTCTCACATGAAGATTTATTATGAAAAATTAGAACTATTTTTTTTTTGGCAAAATGCAATAATATTAACTAATTATAAAAATAGTTATAAAATAAAAATAATAATTTATACAGATTTCAAATAAACAAGTCTTATGTAAGTCCTTATCAAAAAACGAATTCCATCTTAAAAAATATAAAAAATTAGCAATTATTAACAAGTCATACTTTAAAAAAAATTATAAAAAATTTAATTATTTAAAATTTATATCGATGATAAAATAATTACAGATGAATCATTTTATTATCTAACTATCAAAATAATTTTCTCAACTCAAAGAAGTGAGGAGGCCACGTATTTTGTCCAAATTCAATGCCAAGGCGGGCAAGGCCCAACGCTCTAATCATCGACATTGCCGACAGAGAAAAAAAAAAAAAAACCAATATATATATTTTACTAAAATAGTGGCGATGAATTAACTCAAAGCCCAAGGGAAGGATTTTAACCCGGAATTTTGTCTTTACCAGGCTCCAATTCCGCTCGATTCAGAGCTCCTTCCGTAAGTTTGTTGTCTCTTCTTTTCTTTCCCTTTTGATTCTTATTTCTATAATGTGCTGATTATTGTTATGTTTGTGATTAATCCGATCTTAGTATTACCGTAATTCAGAAGCAATTTTTAATTTTTCGGATTTTGGGAACTATCTAGGTATTGGTTAGGCCTGTTCGATGTGAGTCATGATCTCTGTTGAGTTGTTATTGCTGGTTTGGGTTAGATTGCTAGTTTCAATTCCTTTTCTCTTTTAACTGAAAATTTAAAAAGATATTAATTTCTCCATGGTAGCTCCGTGGTGTTGTATCTATTTCATAAAGTCTTGTGATTGCAAGCACGCCTGTTTAGATGTATGATATCTGCTTGGCTTAATCAAACCATTGTTTTTAAGATACTCTCTTGACGTAAAATGATGATGGATTTTGGAAGTGTAGATATGGTATTATGCATCATGTGAGGAAGCATAAATCAGTCTTATATCACTTTCTGAGTGGTTGTTAATAGAATAGAGAATCATTGCTCTTTTATAATTTAAATTATGAGACAGACATTAAATGATACGGAGAAACACGCAGTGCCTTGGTGGTTTTATGCTTGAAACCTGTTGGGGAATCTTACATTCCGTGGTAACTATATGCCTGTTTCATAGGGGGGAAAGAAGAGGAAGAGGAAGAGTTTGAGTTTCTTCCTACAATGGACCAGTTTGATGAGTCCGTCAGGAAACAATTAGCAGTGCTTTTGCGAGTTATAAATGTGACAAGATGCGTTAAAGAGGATAATATTCCGTGCAAAATTGAAGAGGTGATTGAAATTTACTCCATGACCCTGTTTAATACTTTTACCGTTATGGCCTTGGTTTTGTTTGCCTCTCTGTTAATGTGGTGTTTGCTGGTGAGGTCACTTTGTGTTTATCTCTTTCATTTGTCAGGGTCTTTTCTTGGGTTCTATCGGAGCTGCGAATAACAAGAATGCACTGAAAAGCTTGAATGTCACGCACATACTGACTGTGGCTAGTTCGTTACCACCTGCACGTCCAAATGATTTTGTATATAAAGTCATTAATGGTATAAACTTCTTCTTTCTGGTGGAAATGTCAGCTTTCAAAAATATTCAAACATATGTGTGTGTTTGTGTGCGCACACACACACCAGTGACTGTCTCCTTAAGGCTCTCATGTTTACTCTTCTCCGTTTGTTCTTTAATTTAATGTTCTTTGAGCAGAGTACTCCATTGACTACTCGTAGTGTCTATATTAACAGTTGTTGTCAGGTAGCTACAATGATCTTTTAACTATTTATTGCATCTGAAGGTGATTTCCATTTGTGTTTGTCATGTCTACTTATAACTTTATACTTATAGAAAAACATCTATACATCCTGACAATAGTATCTCATATTAGTTTCACTAACAACCCCCCCTTCTCTCTCTCTCTCTCTCTATCTATCTATCTCTCTCTATTTTATCACATATTTACATCAATAGTTGTATTGCTGCTGCCTAGAAGGGTTTTAATGCGTTGAAGATTTTAAGTATTTTGACATGGAAGTTATTGATGCTTGTCATTGTCCTGGACCTTGTTGAGCTTCAAGAACTGAATTCAATTATTTTTTTAATTCGAGGTAGTCACCGACAGAGAAGATACAGATATAAAACAGTACTTTGATGAGTCTTATGATTTTATTGATGAAGCTAAAAGATTGGGTGGTGGTGTTTTGGTTCACTGCTTCATGGGGAAGTCCAGAAGGTTGAGTTTTCCTACCCTATCTAGGCTACTCACTTTTAGGGTCATTTCTTGTCCATGGTTTTTGCATCAAAAGGCTTGTAAAAATTTAGAAACTTACAGCCCTATGATTTTTCATTTTTTAGTAGTATGTTCTCTTCTTTTTACTGTGCTTTTTTTGCATATAATGTTGCTAGTTTTAGTGGTTATAATATTATAGAGTTTTCCTGATTCAAGCCTTATTTTACTTATTATTATTAATATTATTTTGCATCAGAAGGCTTGTAAAATCTTCCTTTCAAAAGGAACCATATTTTGCTTCACTAAATAAGTGGAACTTGGAAGCATGCTATGTACCAAGGGTTGGCTTGTACTTGGTCTGTGATCATGTTTGATCTTTTCAAAAACTGTTATTAATTACTTGGAACTTAGGTTTTGCATGTTTGGCTTTCAGTGTGACCATTATTGTTGCCTATCTAATGAAAAAGCATGGAATGAGCCTATCTCAAGCGCTAGAGTATCTGAAGAGCAGACGGCCACAGGCAGCTCCTAACTCTGGTTTTATTTCACAATTAAGGGACTTTGAAAAATCTCTTCAAGGTGTGTCTGTGTGTGTGTTTTTTTTTACAAGTATTGTTTTTTTTTACCTTTTATGTTACAGTCTCATCCTTCTTAGCATCCATATGAAACTTTTAAGAGGTGAAGGTAATCACTGTAGTTTAGCCATGGAACTTTCTGAGAATTTTAACTTTCAAAAATTTTAGAAATTACCATTAACCCAGTCAATCTTTTAAAACCAAACATAGATTCTTGTTTTGTCATCTCAAAATACTGAGGACTTTTTGCAATAAGGTTATTTCAAAGAATGTTGATGGATAAACTGGCAAACCTTTTGTTAGCTGTAATTCTATAGATAACATCCTTAATCAGCTTCAAAGAAAATGCATAGAACTTGTAATTTTAGGGCTTGTTTGTTTTTGTAGATGATATTAGTTGAGATAAAAGTTGAAAGTTGAATAAAAAAAAAATTAGAATATATTATTTTAATATTATTTTTGTTTTGGAATTTGAAAAGAGTGAAATTGTTTATTTTATTTTGTTTAAAAATTTGAGAAAGTTGTAATGATTAGATAAGATAAGATGAGATAAGATGAAAAGTTTTGTGAAAGTGAACAAGGTCTTATTTGTCTAACATTCTACACACTAACTCCCTGCTAAATTCGCCACTCCTATTGCTCCTCCATAGCAGTCTTGTTCATTCTACTATGCTACCTGGAAAAAAAAATGAAAGTAGTGCCTGTAATTATGGGACTTGATTGTTTTACTTTCCCACAAAGACACTCCCCAATTAGGAGCACAACATAACAGGTTAGGAGATAAAACCCCAAACAGAGTAGAATGAGCACATTTGAGCACTTCACTTTGGCTGTTGAGATGGTTCTTCATGACAAAGTTGTTGGTTGGCTTTTCTCAATTCCTGCAAGATGTTCCTATGAATAAACCATTCACATGCTAACCTTCTTTGGCTTGGTACAGGGAAGAAGAAAAGAAAAACTAAAACCATTCGTATAAAATTTTAAAGAGAACTGGAGTTCCCTAAAATACCTTCTATAATCAAGACATTTATCTCTCAGACGATTTTCTCTTCAATTTTATCATAGATTTGAAAATAGAATAAGAAGAATCTGTCACACAATGCACAACCATTCTCCCATTTGGGAAGTTCTTAAATCTTTGGATATTTTGGCAAGTCCTTCATATATGAAGTAAATTAAAAATGAACAATAAATTTTGAGTTCAGTGGGTATATGGGGAATGCGAGGAATGCAAGACGATGCCTCATATGCTTATTTTCTAATTCTATCAGGATTATATAAAGAGGCGATGTATAGTATACATAATTCAAACAGTCTTTATTTTCTAAGAAATAATCAGAAATAATGATGAATTTTTATGTTTGGATTTAATGAATGCTTTAGTTAGTCTTTGTCTCAACCAAACATCTGTTGTGGCCCTAAAGATGGTGTTTAGGATTTTGCCAGTTTTCTCACTCGCAACGCTCATCTTTGTTGCATGGCCTATACAAATTTTTGTTATTGATGTTGCATTAACACATATTGATTAGCTATTTGTTTCTCTTTTTAATTTTAAAGTGACTGGAAATTATGTTTGTTTCGCATGTGTCAAATGAAGATGCGAAGAATATACAGTGAAATGAGGAGACGCCAAGCATTACAGTTTGCTTTTTGGTTTGTAACCGAATGAGATGTAATCTTCCCTGTAGAGAACTGGTCAGCTGTTAAAGAAACAGATCCTCTTGATTAGCCTTTGAAATTCGAAGCTTTCATAAAAGGTTCAGTCAGTGCACCATTCAACATGTCCCTCTAATATCAAATTATGCTGCCCATACTCTTGCCAAACATGAATGGTCTGTAACGGATATGGCGCTTTGGTGGCATGTAGTACCTCCTGTTACGATCATGTTTTATGTTGATGCATTACCCTGTAAAGACTCTTAAGGCCTTTTGTACCTATTTGGAATATAATTCTCATCTTCTATCAATAAAATTATAAAAAAAAAACCTTAATAAGTTTACATTATAAATCTAACAAACATAAACATGTTAATTTTTATTATCATTAATGTTAAAATATGCATCTGTTTATATTTGTATTTGACCGGTGCTTTCTTTTGTTTTGTTTTCTCCTGTGTTGCTTTAATCTTCCTTATATCTTTCTCCATCCCAGATGCTCTTCTCAGAGATGAGGGTCTTTCTTTTTCTCTCACAACAAGTAGACTCTTAATTTGTTGTGGACTACCAACTGAAATTGTGTCTAGAGTCGTAAAATCAGCATTTGAACTTGTTAGGATCAAAGAACTGTTAAATAGGATATAATATAATTATAAAGAACCATTTACAAACTATCAAGAAAATTGAATAGACTTTAAAATCCATCTCTATCGAACTTGTATGGGTCAAATATGGGGTGTTGGTTCTCATGATAGAAGTCAATCATCGAAGGTATCTTCTTCTTCGCATCTTCAAATTGCTCATTGGAACCCACTGCATAGATTATCATTTAATAACACATATTCAATATAACTAAATACCTATTACCATCTGATCTCTGATCCCCAACGTCATAGCTACTGTGGATTAATATGTATCTTCTCTTGATGTTTTTTTTTCCATCGATCTAAAATGTATCGGCCTGGCAATGATTTTATACAATTAGTTTTGAATATGGCCAGAATAAGCTTACATAGTATCCCCTTCATCTAAAATGGGAGGTCCTTAAAGCCTCCCGGGCCAACAATAAGAGATTTGTAACTCGTTCTTTCGATTCTAGCTAAATTGTTTATGTTTATGACTCTTTTTATAGTCTCACTCACTTATTTGTTACATCGAAAGAAGCGGGATTTCTTCAGGCTGAGGTCGTAAGTATGTGCATTATGCATTGTTGTCAACCGCATCTTTCCCTTGACTTTTAAGGCATTAATCATTGCTTTACAGTCCATCTTTCCTATCGGATGTGGGTTGATGACATTAGAACTCCTATCGTGGGCCTTCCCTCCCCATACACAACCAAATGTGACATATCTGACACTTTAAATCTTTGACCTCTCACTCCTTTGTGTCATCATTCCAAATTCGCATTTCTTATCTTAATGCTTATAACAACTAAGCAAATGTTCAAAAGAATTGAACTTCATCCCTGACTTTGATTCCTGGTAGTGCCATTATTAGTTTCCCATTCATTTGGTTTATCTTTTTTACTTTCTTCATCAACTCTAGTGGATGTACATGGCACTTCAATTTTCACACACTCGACTCTATCATCTTAACCAATTCTTGTACTTGTTGCGTAGCTTGTAATCATGAGAGGAGTCGAAGGTCCCATCCTATATTGAAATGGGTAACCACCATTCCGCTTAAAAAAAATGAAAGTAATTCAACTTCGAATAAATAATTGACTTATAAATAGAAGACGAGAATGAAGTTGAAAAACCACCTAAATGTTGCTTGGATATTAGTTGTCATCTGGATATGGCGGAAAAGATGGTGAGCATGCGGGCACAGGTCCAAAGTAATCGTGCATATAATTTGATAATTTTACTAGACTAGTTTGATGGATGTCCAAACATAAAAATAATAATGACAATTAGGATGTTAAAATTTGAGTTGCAATAAATTTTTTAAATTTGAATTAATATATTGAGGTAGGGGGATTTGAGCTATATGGTGTTTGCGGATATGGTTGTTCTTCCCCTTTTTCACATGCCTTATACAAGTTGTTCAATATCCAAGGTCAATCTTTGATAATTTTTCAAGAAAATTAATTTTATTGACCAAGATAGAGAATGAAGAACAATCTTGAACATACTTCTTCCAATAAAAAAAAACAAAACTACATGAGATTTCTATAGGAATAATGAAGGATCCTACCACAACCATCAACTCCAGTTGCCTATGAAGCTCCATCAATATTGAGTTTTATTCCACTAGTAGGATGACTTAACCAATGAGCCAATATGAGATTTCTGTTCTAGTATTTAATAAAGGGATTCTCAAACTATTTAACCTAGAGATAGCACCATGTTTGAATATGCCCTTTAATAGTTTAATTATTAGATCAAGTTTGTGCAACCATTTCCAAACGTTAACACAAAAATAATACATTATGCATGTTTTATCACAAGGCCTTTATACTTGGGTACATTTCTAGCTAACCACAATTCCTAGAGAGTATCAAATGGGGAATTAATTGAGCTAGTAAATGAAACTCATTTGAACCATGTAAAACTGACCATCAAGTGAGTAACTTATCACTTCATCCCAATGCTAACAAGGCTAAGATGCCAAAAATATGGGAGATATGAGACCATACACATACATCAAGTTCAAAATTATTATAAACATGTAAATTAGGCTCAATAGCTTCATAGTGACAACTACTTTTTAACTAAGCCACAATAACAAAACCACAATATTTAACCAAAAAGTTTATATTTCAAGCATATCTAACCGTATGCAATGCAAAAATATTTTATTTAACAATAACTAAACCACAACATGCTTGATTTTTTATCACAATGACTAACCTATTTACGCAAATGTAAAAATTGCAGCTTGAAACACAAAACATATCCATTTTCTACAGATTAAACTCAACCAATGTGCAATATTGATGGCAATGGAATCACAAAAGCAATTGGTATCCACGAAGATGACCCACACCAAAGACCCACGAAGATGACCACAGCCTCTTGAGATGACCCAAACAAAACTTTTACACCCACATGAAGAAGAAGACCACACCACAAACCCTAAGAGCTCGAGGAAAAACCTACACCAGTGACAAAATGAAGATGAAATGAGCTTGAAGATCCAATGACTAAAGCAAATGGGAACAACCTTGAATATCCACTAACTAGAGCTTAAGATCCACTAACCAGAGTAGGTGAAGCGGGAAATCAAAAGAGCCAAAAGAGTGAGACCCTCATTTCATTTTTTGTTTTGTTTTTAAATAATAGCTAACGTGACAATACGCCTCATCAAACGTTTGGAGGGATGTTTGCATGGGGTGGCTGAGCAGAAGAATTGAATTCTAAGACCATGTGACTGTGGGTAGTAAACAAGGTGAATAAGTATTGGTCTTGATCGACTCTAACAGCACACACGACTCTATGGATCCTTGGATCGAAGGCTGCCAATTATGGAAGCTAAACCAATTTCTATAAAAATTTCTATTGGAAACATGGTGTAAGGAGAAAAATAGTGCAACAATGTGGCCATTAAACTCCAAGGCAGACAATTTATTTTCTCATTTTATTTGTTGAAGTTGGGTGGTTGTGATATTGTTTTTGAGGTAAGATGGCTACAAATATTGAGTCCTATTGTATGGGAATTTTTGAAACTGACTATGGAGTTTATGGATAGCAATAACAAAGTTATTTTGAGGGAATTGAACTCGAAGGGTTGACAGTTGAAGGCAATAATTTATTTGATATTGTCTATTAATTGGGAAAAGGGGTTGTTGTTACATATACTTGAAAAAGATCATATTGTTCTAAACCTCAAAACCCACTTAGAACTTGAAACCATACTCCAAACTTCTACTAGATTTTTCAAATGCCAACAGACTTACCCCTTCCTGCTAAGGGTGTAAGAATATCGATCCAGACTTATGGACTGGGCCGGACTGGCTGTCCCAGACTGAACCTGGGTGTAATATGGTTCAGTCCTGTCCAATTTTTTTAAAGACCGAAATTTTTTGGTCCGATCCCGGTCCAGGGGATTTCTTCCCCTAAACCAGACCGGACTGAATACCACAATTAAATATATATATATATACATATTATATATGATATATCCTATAAGGAATAGTATATAATATTAATATTAATATATATTAAGAGTTGTAGTATAATATATTAATATATAAATATACACTTATAATATTAACATATTATAATAGTTGTAGTATAAAATATAAGTTATAGTATTAACATATTATAATAATATATAGAGTATTAGTAATAAATTAATAATTTAAAAGTAATAAGTGTATTATTATTTAGATTATCATTTCAAATTTGGATTATTTTAATTTCTTTTTTATTTTATTTGAACTCTTAAAAATTTGGAATCTATTGTAAAACTCCTCTATTTAAGTATTGAATTTTTTTTCTACTTTTTAATTTAAATTTGTTTTCTTTTACCAATTTTTTTAAGAGTAAGTTTTTTTAATTTTTTAATTTAAATATGTGATAGATACGTAAAGTGGTCTAAAATAATTAAATTTAAGCCAAAAAATAGATTTGATCATTGTAAGATGTTGGACTAAATTTAACTCATTAAATCATATCAGGTACCCTTGGATCGAATCTGGACCAGACCTGGACTGAATTGGATTGGACCGATATGGACCAAATAGGAGTTCGATTCAGTCCAGAGTGGAAATTTTTTTTAACCAAATAGAACCAGACCATAGCTTTCCCAGACTAGACCGGACCGTTTATACCCCAACTTCCCGCACCCATGACCATAAAATTATCCTTAAAGAAGGCACTCAACCAATTTTCACTAGATCATACTGTTATCCCTATTATCAAAAAATTGAAATTGAGAAAATTGTCACTAAAATGTTACAATTAGGAGTAATAAGTCCAAGTAGCAACCCTGTCTCTTCCTCGGTGTTCCTAGTCTGCAAGGCGGATGGTAGTTGGCAACTATTGTTGACTACCATGCCTTAAACAAACATACATTGAAATATAAATTCCGCATTCCCATAAAGATGAGCTACTCGATAAATTACATAAGTCCAAAGTGTTTTCTAAGTTGGATTTGAAGTCTGGCTATCACCAAATCCATGTTGTTAAGGAAGACATCCCCAAAACAACTTTTAGGACACACGAGCTACTCAATAAATTTACAAGAATTTTCCGTGATGCCTTTTGGCTAACCAAGTGCCCTTCTACCTTCCAAAGACACATGAATAAGATCTTTATACATTTCTTGAGAAAAAATTGTCATTTTTTTTACTATATTCTTATTTATAGCAAGTGTTGTGAAAAAGTCTTAATTCATTTAAGGAAGGTGTTATCAATGTTGTGAGAAAACAAGTTGTATACCAAAAAATTTCCAAGTGCCAATTTGGAGTTGGGGAAATTAATTATTTGGAACATGTTATTGCTATTGAGGGGGTTAAGACTGCTATTCTAAGGTAGTAGCCATGTTAGTGTGGTCGTAGCCAAATAATGCAAATTTCTTAAAAGATTTATGGGGTTATCGGGATATTACCATGAGTTCATCAAGCACTATGATGCTATTACTGCCCCTTCTAAAAGGTTGTTGGGAAAAAAATTCTTTTCAGTTGTTACAAGAGACTGGAAATGAATTTCAAGCTTTTGAACAACATGTAACACAACTACCAATACTAAAATTACTAGACTTTTCTTAGTCATTTACTATGAAGTGTGATGCCAATGGTAGAGGTACGGTTGCTATTTTAATACAAGATAGATTGGTTGCAATCATGAGTAAGGCATGGAAAGGAAAATCCTTGTCACTTTCTAAGTTTGAGAAGGAATTGTTTGCATTGGTTACGGCAGTCAAAAAATGGAGACCATATTTATTGGGACACTCTTTTATTTTTAATATGGATCAACAAGCACTCATGATTGCTTTTCTAGCCATGACTTCTTTCTTGAGTTCAAGTTAGGTGAAGGAATTAAAAAGTAGTTATACTATTTCAGACGAGGCACAAAAATTAATTTTATAGTTGACTGGCAGCTCAGATCTACCTAAAGGGTTTCAATTACAGTAGGGCCTAACTATACAAAAAAAAGGTATCATTTTAGTGGCAAATTCACTTTGAAAGCTAAGATTTTACACTTTATTTGTGATAACCCACTAACAGATCATTCTGGATAGCTAAAGACATACAAGAAACAAAGATGAACTTTTATTTGGAAGGAGATGAAGGGAGACATTAAAAAATTGGTCAAAAAATCCAACAACTATCAGTAGGTCAAGTATGAGATCATACTAATCCCGAGACTATTATAGCCTCTTCCCATACTAGAACAAGCTTGGACTGACCTTAGACCTAAGTCTAAGGGCTTTGATGTTATACTGGTTTTGGTAGACAGATTCACAAAATTTGCTCATTTCATTTCTCTATCACACCCTATACTGCTTCTAAAGCAGTAGAAGTTTTCATTCTTCAAGTTTTCAAATTACATACGTTGCCAAAGACTATTATATCTGACAGGGAACTAATTTTTTTTTTTTAGCTTTACTTTGGAAGACCTAGTTTACCTTGCAAGACTCCTCACTAAAGTTCAATTCAGCCTATCACCCCAAAGTGATGGCCAAATTGAAGCCCTTAACAAATGCCATGAGAACTATTGAAAGAGCTATGCTAGCACTAAACTGCATCTATGATCCCAATGGTTATCCCTAGTCAAATGGTGGTACAACACCTCATACCACATAATTACTAAACTTACACCATTTTAGGCTCTTTACGTTGCACCCCACCACCCCTTTTATCATGCATAATAAGTACTTTAGTAAATCAAGTAATAGATCAATAGCTCTCAAACAAACAAAATTTTATCACAATACCAAGGAGAATTTGCAAGCATCACAATATAATGATAATGTACATAGCATAAAGGGGATTGGGTCTACTTCCTCCTGCAACCCTACTGGCAGAGATTCTTGATGCAACGTTAGAATATGAAACTCTACCTTGCTTCTGCAGGCCTTTCAAAATCTTTTAGAAGATTAGATCCATCGCCTATAGGTTGGAGTTGCTTCAATCCACATGGATCCACCCAACATTTCATGTCTCGGTCCTCAAATAAAAGGTTTGTTCTTAGATCTAACTCATAGTAACTATGCCACTAGTAGACATCCATGGCGAAATCCTTCTCAAGCTCGAGAAAATCATGGAGAGGTGTATGAGACAACAAGGAGATATATTAGTTATTGAAATTCTCATTAAGTGAAGAGGAGCAACGGAGGAAAAAAATACTTAGAAGTTGTTATAAAACAACACTATCTGTATCTTGTGGACAAGTTGCTCTAAAAAAAAGTGCTTGTTAGTGTTCCAACAGTGTGATCTATAGAAGAGATGAAACCCTAGAGAAGAAACTGAAGAACCGAGTTGGGATACTAGAAGTGTTGAACTAAAGTGATCTGAAGAAGAAGTCTAATCTTAGCAAACTCAAAACAGTGTGTATTGGTTAAGGATCTAAATGGTGTGTGAAGATTCAGTAAAATGATACGTGGAGCTACAGGGAAGTAACTAAAAACTTTGATGTTTGTTGTTTTAATTTCCTATTTTCAATAACTGTAGCTCAACATTGGATTTCATTACATGAAGTGCAACATTTTATTCTTGGCATGAGGGCATGTCCCTAATGTCCTTTTTAATAAATTCTCATTTTGTTAGAACCTATTAGTGAGAGAATAAACAGAGGAAAAAAGGCAAATAAAAAAGATCATTAGGGTAATGGCAGAACTAGGTATGGGCAGGGGGCCATGGCCCTTTTAGTAAATGTCCCTAATGTCCTTTGTAGTAAATTCTCATATTCTAATAAAGCTGCTTTATATATATATATATTACTATACAATCACCCATACAAATAGCCTCTATGTGTTCTAGCCAATGGCGTAACGAGGTAGGGGCAGGCCCCCCATATTCTTTTTCAAATTCAAAGTAGTTCCTAAATTTTATTCATAATTTTATATATATAGAAATTGGCTCCCCAAAAACATTTCTCATTTCCTTATTCCCCTATACTTTCTAAAATTTATAAAATTTTAATATACAAAAAAATGTCTCTCTCTAATTTCTTTTTTCTTTAAACCCTTAGATTTTTTATAATTTCCATATATTATTTATTTTCTAAGATGTAGCCACACTAAAATTAAATTAAACAATAAATTGTTAACATTTACTCCAATTTTATATTATACCCTATTGAGTTTTTTAATATAGAATCTAAAGTAAAAATATAAGAAAAATAATTTAAGATTGATGATTTATATATATATAAAAAAAAAAAAGTAGTAGAGATAATTTATCCTTTAAATTTCATTAAGTAAAGAAAATTTTATTTAAGTCTCATTTGTAGTATTCTATGCTTAATGTGATAACGAAATAGATAGATTTTACATTAAAATGAATAATAAAAAATGACAGTTTAAAAGATCATTTGATAACTTCGACGAAGAAAATAATTTTTAAATATTTCAAATATACAAAAATAATAATGGATTAATATTATTTTCTAAAATAAACATAGTGTATTTTTATGTTTTTTGGAAAATTATCGAAATTTAAATTTATATATGCTTTTGTAATATTTTGCATTTTACATAAACATATATTGTGATAGAAAAGTTGGCCCCTGTAAGAAAAATTGTTGATTCTACCACTGGTTCTAGGTAGGGGTGTGCAAAAAGCCTGATGGGTCGACCAGCCCAACTAACCTAACTGGCTCGACCCAAACAAGGCAAGTTCATCGGGTCAAAACACGTTTATCAAGTTGGAACATAGTTAACGCCAACGAGACCGACAACTTGTTAAGCATTTTTTATACCTATCTCTCTCATCTGATCTTCTCCCTCAAACCCTAGCCACCTTGCTGTTCGTACCAATTAAGCCCAATGTTTGAGCCCTTACTTGAAACCTACCTCTGTTCCCTCCTCCTCTTTGTTCTATATAGAGAGAGCTCAAAATGGCAGGTTCTTCTCTTTTTCCTCTATATTCTACGTGTTCTATCATCAACATTATTCATTGCGCATATCGAATTAACTATAGCAATGAGATTGAGCCATTTTCTTCTTCATTTGTGACCACTGTGCACGCGCTCAAAAATAGCAGAACAGAAGTCCGAAGACCCAGGCCACAATGGATTTGAGCTCGATAGTAGCTAACTACTTAGTACTCACCAACATCATACTTCTCAATGGGCATAGTTTACTTTTCATCGTGATAATTGGTTGAAGAATTGTCACATAACCAACAAACAAGTAAATAGAAGATGTAAGGTCTAAACTTTCATAATTTCAATGTAAGTTTTGGATATAAATATATTCCATTTTTCATTTTTCAAATTGGAAAGGGGTAGTAGGTATGGGCTCTCCATCCTCTTGTTTTGCCCTCAGCTGATAATCTTTTTTTTTTTTGGGATATATTCTTGGTTGTAAAACAAGATCGCTGGCAATGGTAGAGAAGAAATTGAACAAAACACTGAAAGCCACAAAAAAAAAAATGAATGCATAGCCGGTGTTTGATCGATAAAAGTCCTCAAATGAAATTGTGATGCTGTCATGCTTGTTGGAATAATATTTTCTGGGTTTATAATTATAACTTTAACCTGAGATTAGAGTCCTTGTATCATAGTCATAATTTCTATCCCATATAGAGATTTCCTGGGTTTAATGAATTGAAAGTTGAAACTTTCTATCCCATATAGGTAACAATGGCTTTTATTTTTGACTTCGTTCTGCATTTTTCTCTAAAGGTCCTTTATAGTTTAGCATGGTAGAGTGCAATGGAATTCTCTAACATTGAATCCATATTCATGGTAAAATTTGTGAGAGGGCTAATCTTGAAAAAACAAATACACAAACCCATGAACTCAACCCGACTCGTGATGAGCAGGGTTGACGCCAAGCATAATAGTGATTATTCTGCAGGCTAGTTTCAACAGATGATTCACAGGAAAGAACACAAGAAAATTGCCCAAAACACAGAGAATACATCTCCGAGGTTCAACTAAATATTATGAAATCAAGTAATATCGAAAATCAGTCCACAAGCCGGACTGTGTAGCCAAAAATCGTCTGTATTCAAATTTTACCAAAAACGACAAAATCTCGAAAATCACGTCAAATTGAAATTCAAAATAAAATAAGCAATCTACGAAAAATCTGACCCAAATCAAGTTTAAAATCACTTCCTAACTGACAAACGAAATATTATCAAAGATAGCAAAAAATAACTAAATTAATGTTAGGGAAGGGAATGCCCGATTTTGACAAACGAAATATTCTACCATTTAGACGAAATATTACCAAAAATAGCAAAAAATCTCATCGAAGAGAGCTTTCCGAGTTAGGGTCTTATGCGCGATTCTGACACCCATAGTTAAAGTTATGGCCAAAAGATTGAAACGCACCAAAAACTTCTCCAATTAGAAAGATATCACGATCACTTTCAGCTTTTGTACTGATCTGACATCTCATGGTACCTCAGCGCCATCAACGTACAATCAGACAGCTTAACATCATTTGTTTTGGATTTCCCTGCATCAATGATTCACACGTTCCAAAAGGCATGTTAGGTCAAATCGGGCCCAAAATCGACCTTTAGTTGTCATGTTGCAGGCCTAGTTTCAGCTATTGACATTTTATTGTTGGAGATTGCTTAAGAATTATATAATCATCAATTATTTCAAAAACTTATTTAGATAAAAGGAGGTAAGCTAAGTATTTATATTATATTATTAACATTTCTCTTTAAAAATTGGTTTACCATGCGTGACATATTTAATTAAATTGTGGAGTGTATAGACAAATTTAAATTCGAAATCTTTATTATGATATTACGTGAAATCAGAGGTTAAGTTTGGAAGCATTAATAATCAATATAAATATTGTTTTGGGTGCATAACCAAGCTGGAGCTCGCTGACCTTATATATACATATATATATATATATACATATACATATATATGATCCTTTTGGGAATACTGGCCGGCCGGGCTATTATATAATATAGTTTTGTTACCGAGAGGACCAGGTAATCTGAAAGAACCAATAATATTTACTGCTCCAAATGTTTCTGTCCGTGCCTGGGATTTAAATTTCGTTGACTTCAGCTGAAAAATGCCGGGCCTGAAGAGTGAAGAAGATGATCAAGACGCAAGCCGGCGGCCAGTACGGCCACTCTGGATCTGGCGTGGGCCTTCGCATCCTAATCATTTGGGGACCATAGGGAATAAATACATGATTCATATGCATCATGAACCCGAGATCAGGTCACACATGATCAGTACTGAGCCTGCATGGATATTTACCAGTTTGCCCAAGCTGCTGATCATCATAACTTTGTTTCACGTACTTACCGCGAGGCAAGTAAGTTTGGCTGATATTTATATATATATATATATATATATATATGGTTGTATGGATGTGGTGAGTTAGCTTAATATATCGAAATTATGGTTTATTATAGAGAGAATATTTATGATCGATTAGTACATGAGTGCGTGTCATCCTTTCCCAAGAGCCTGCGTGCATGCATTAATATGCTAATCTTATCTTCATAATATAATGAGCGTACGTACTTTTACACAATAAATTAAGGCAACAAACTCTCATGCATGCAAGCTACATGTTTCTTTTACTTTGTCCTCCAAAAAAACAAGAAAAAGAAAATAGAAATTAAAAAAGGTTGCATTATAGTACCCTTGAATATGGCATGAATAGCATTTTTAAAGCAATTAAAGTAAGAACACGCTCTAGTTTTCAACCTCACGAGACTGCAACATATATCATTTAATATGAACCAATTCCTAGTTTTCAACCTCTAGTTTATATATATTGTGTCTTATAAATTGGGGAAGACAACTCCTTCGTGAGGAAAAAAAGTGGCTGTGGGTTAAAGGGAAACAAAGGTCGGTCGTTGCAGCCTGCACCAGAAACATGTCTCACATAGCTGTGGAGAGAAACAGGAGAAGACAGATGAATGAGCATCTCAAAGTTTTACGCTCTTTAACCCCATGCTTTTATATCAAAAGGGTAACTTCTCTCTCTCTCTCTCTCTCTCTCTCTCTACACTTAGGGTTTTAATATGCTCAATATATATTGATGTTTAGGGAGATCAAGCATCTATAATAGGTGGTGTTATAGAGTTTATCAAGGAGTTGCACCAAGTTCTACAATCTTTGGAGTCCAAGAAAAGAAGGAAGAGTCTAAGCCCTGGCCCTTCTCCTAGCCCAAGACCACTACTACTACTGCAGCCAAGTACCCCTCAGTTTGACAGCAGTTCCTTTGGGTTTGAAAATGTTAAGGAACTAGGAGCATGCTGCAACTCTCCAGTTGCAGATATCGAAGCAAAGATTTCAGGATCGAACGTGGTCTTAAAAATTGTCTCACGTAGAATCCCTGGACAAATCGTAAGGATAGTCACTGTGTTGGAAAGGCTTTCGTTTGAGGTTCTTCATCTGAATATCAGTAGCATGGAGGATACCGTTCTGTACTCCTTTGTCATTAAGGTACTATACAATAAATCTACTCTCTTATCTTTAAACTTATTTGTATTCACACTAACCACTGATCTAATTAATATATAATTCTTATAATTCGCCATCAAGGGCACAAATTAATTTGCCATTAATATTAAGATGATCGGTGCAACAGAACTCGCTAATTTATACGTCAAATTATATTGTCTAGAATCTGGTGAGAAGTACTTTTGAAGGAGATTTCACATAGCATTCTTCATTAGCTAGGTTCCTATATATTATTTCAAATATTGCAGGCTAGCTGAAATCTGAATTTGTGGGAGAATTAATTCCTTTCGCTTTCTTGAGTTTCATGCAGTTGGCAATTGGCATACCTTCACAGAACAATGGATTTTAGAATTAATTAATTGCCTAGTTACCTGCTGAGAACGTATATATGCTGGACACATGCCTCAAATGGAACACATAAGACACCTAATTTATGCTAATTGGTTAGACACGCAAAATTGTGTTGAGACATGCAACTAGCTAGGTCACCGTTACGATGGAATGTTAATATAATTAATATCACTAAAAGATGGCGTACGCGCGCGCTTAAGTTGGACTAGCTAGGTGATCATGTTATGTGCAGCAGCCCAGTGTATTAATACAAACTCGAAAATCAGCATCATGAGTAATATCGATCATAAGAATGATTTAATGAACTTTAGCATATACATGTCGAACATTTTTGTGTTCGGACTTTGGAGTTGTATTTTTCAATTATGTTATGAAATCATGAAGGCGTGCTGCATACCATGAGCTAGCTACTAGCCAGCTTAATTCTGTACGTGAATATATAGTAAGCAGGTAAATAATTACAATATTTTCTTGTTCATAATTAATAATATGTATAATTTTATAATTTTCTGTCCATAAATTAGATTATATTTATGAATTACTCATCATGCAGAACTTACATATATATATACGCATGCAATAAATGGCAATAATCTTTGGACTTTTGATTATACTATTGCAGATAGGGCTTGAATGTCAGCTGAGTGTGGAGGAACTAGCTGTGGAAGTTCAACGAAGTTTCTGCTGCTCAGACATGAGTACCAATAATATTTATGCAAACGAGATTTAGTTTGTTTTGGGTCATGACCAGCTTACGTTTTAAATATCTAGGTATGTTTAAAAATTATTATAATATGCATATATATATATATATATATATATTATGCATCTTAATTAATCACAAATATCGGAAATCAGAACCGTTTGCTGCATACAAAGAATCGAAGTAGTAGTTCAAGAAGTTGATCATCATTAATATAAACACGTATGTACGGCTCATTATAAAAAAAAAATTGTAATCATTTAATTGAGATTAAATAATTATTTATAATCAATTGATTGTAAATAATTATTTAATCATAATTAAATAATCATAAATAAATAATTTTTTTGTAATACATGCTGCATGCAATGGTATATATATAATATAATTGGTCAGATTGAGAAATATTGTTCGATCGAGACGTAATATATATATTAAAAATGAGCTATAAGTAAAGATATAATTATGATATATCAAGTCATAAACGTATTACGTTCGTTTATATGTTCATGTTGATCATGTCACCTACCGGCCCCCATGAATTTGGTTGTATTAAAGAGTAATATTATTTATCATCTTATTTTTTATTATTTTTTTATTATCTTTTCATTATCTTATAATATAATATTAAATATTTTAAAATATTTTATTATATTTTACTTATTAATTTATTATCTAATATCACATCATTAAATGTGCGCAATATTCAATCGATCCCTAATAATAATTAGTACACGGCACTTCATGAGTTAATTTATAGCTGGTACGTCGTAATTAATTGTACTAAAATTTTGTTATACCCCCAGTACTAATTGTATCGGGCATGCAGTACTCTTAAGAATTTATCTGTAGCGCCTAGGTCGATACTTACTAATTAATAGTACTGTTTGTACTTACGTAGGTACGTGTTACCAGTCTAGAATTGTATCGCGTACTAAGTACGTGATCATTAGTGTTTCACCAAATGACGTACGTACAATTAATATTAGAGATCGAGCACGTACGTATCCGAAAAAAGAATGGATAGTAATTTTGTGGCTTAAGGTTTTTTCATCTTTAACGTCCCTGCATATATTTATATATCAGCTGGGTTTTCTGTTAATTTGCCTTCACATGTACACGATCATGAATTAATTACATCAAAATCGGAATCTACATAAAACAGAATATATATATAATACATATATATTGAAAATAATAAAAATTAATCATGCTAATAATAAGAATCACAATTATCAATTTATAGTTTCATTAGAAGATATATATATATATATACATGCTTATGGAAGACATCTTGGATGTAAAACTTGAAACTTTTTAAATATTAACAGTCAAATCTCTCTCATTATTTCCTACAAACTATTAATTAGTCTTCAATGGACAAATCAATAAATACGTATGGAGATCAGGAGAGAGGACCTAATCTCATAAATAAAAAAACTTATCCTTTCATTAAAAACTCAAACCCCAATTAAGTTTTAGGAAATTTCTGAAATATAACTTTTAAGCTCCCTAATCTACATACGTAATTTACTACATCAAATAAAATATAATCCTGTACAACTAAGGTGCAAAGAACTCAAATGATTACTCAACAGATTGGGCTTAACCAAAGCATTACCATTATGAGCTACATAGTTAGCCCTTTTGGAAATCACAAAATATGCAATCAAATGGAAGCTCATATTAAAAATTATTTTAACATTCTACCATTTAGACAAACATTGGTCGCTATTTAAATGATAAAATGAAAAGTTATTTTGAAAATAACTCTCAAGTTAGACAACATAGACGGCTACACACATATCACATATAACTCTAATGATAGCATATTATAAAACATGATCCAGTCTAACAAAAATATCAATATCAAACACGGAAGTCATTACACAACTTAAATAATGTAAGACCACTTTGCATTTACAAATGCCAGCATCCTTATCAACATGGATCCTTATCCTTTGACCAATGTGGTGTTATGTAGTATAAATTTAAAATTAATGTGATCAAAACTATGCTAATCATATTAGTCATTATAATGCTTCAAAATGAAGTCGCATGTCTTAAAAGAGACTAATCTTATGTCTCAATCTATTATATCTTGAAATCTTAATAATATCATAATAAAAAAAAAACATAAGTCAAATGCATACTCAAAAGATAGTTTATGAGTAGAGAATATATATATATTATTGAAATAGGTTGTACCAAAAAACATATGGATTGCCTATTTATCCCGTAAAAAGATCAAGGCTTCCACTAACCAAAAATATCAAAGGTTTCCACAATGCTCACATTAACAAACGTGTCTTAAAAACTTTAAGAGTGAGTCTCATAGTTGAAAGATTGCAATCATCGTCTTTGTATTAAAATACTCTATGTTTTTTTTTTTTTTTTGCCGTTTCTTAACTTTATCTCTAACCACCATATACTTGATGTCAATGTGTTTGAACCCACCATAACTCTTATTATTCTTTGAAAAGAATATAGATGCAATATTATCACAATTAATAATAATTGGCCTCAAGTTGGAATTAACAACTTTCATACAAAAATAAAATCCTTAACCAACGGATTGGACCTTAGCTCCTTAACAAGCCACAAATTCAACCTAAATAGTACTAAAGTTTGCTTAACACTCTTTTGAGAAACAATATCCCCAAGCATAAAAATATAACCTAAGGTTGAGTTCAAGTCATCTTGACATCCAGCAAAATCATAATCTAGGTAGACTACCACCTCAAGATGATTTGAATGCTGGAAAGTGAGCATGTAACATTCAATCCTGTTCAACTATCTCATAACTTTCTTAACTGATTTTCAATGCTCTTGTCCTAGATCCGACTAAAACATGCTATGAACACTAACTACATAGGTTATATATAGTCTAGTACAAACTTGAACATATATCAAACTCTTCACAACACTATCATATACTATATTTTTCACAGATTTCTAGCCCATTCCTTGGGCATTGAGCTTTTTTGAACTTATCCCCTTTTATAATAGATACATCACCAAATGCACAATTCTACATTTCAAATCTTTGTAGAACATGCCTTATATAAACCTTTTAAGAAAGTCCCTACAAATTACGAGTTCTATCACGACATATTTCAATATCAAGTACAAAAGAAGTTTTTTTAAGATTTTTCATCTCAAAATTAACAAATAATATTTTTTCTATCTCTTGAAGTAATTCTAAGTCACTACTAGCAATCCAAATTTCATCAATTGAGATAAAATTTCGCTTACTGTTGGTGACTTAGGATTACTTCATGACACACATAATAAGAAAAATAAAGTATCTTTCACTGGTCTTGTGATAAATGTACTGGCTAATTGTATTTTTAACAAAATTAAGAGAAGTTACAACCTCTTTAAATTTCAAATACTAATGTCGGGATGCTTGCTTAATTTGAGATAATTTGAGGTATACTTGCCAACCAAAGATAGTTGTAATCTCATCTGTGGTTAGCAGGAGATGTAGGGGAAAAAAGGTAATGAATAGCTCCATTATTTTGCTCTTTTTCACTGTTACAATGGTAATTTTTTCGTTTTTCTTTCTAATATTTTTTAAATACATTTAAATAATTTTTATAAAATAATGCACAAATTTACTAATAATTACTTTCTTAACTATTAAAAAATAAAAATAATAATAAAATATACAATTTATCAAAACAAGAAAGTAAAATTAGGGATCATTCTAATTCATTTTCGCAGATGAGATAAAAAGAGTTAACATAAAAATTAAAAATTGAATTAAAAATTATTTAAATATATATTTAAAAAGTTAAATTATCAATTTTATTTTGTGTGATAACTAAAAATTTATAATAATTAATTAGATGATATGGGTTTAAAAATATTATAAAAAAAATGAGACTGCTTTTTCGAAAAAAAAAAATCCCCAAAGGACAGAAAAGTGGGTGAGGATGGTGCCTCATCCTATGCATGAGAAGCCCAAGGCCCCAAAACCAGTAAATTAAACCAGAAGCCTGAACTTACTTACTTAGATGGAGCTAACAAACAGTGGCCTTAAAAACTTGGACATTGTCTTTTTCATTACATTTCTCTCCTTATGGGTCTCACTCACCCACCTTCAATTGGGTAGCCAAACTTTCCCCTTTGTTTTCAATGCTTTAAAAACATCACATTCAATTCCTTCTCTAATTAATTGGATCTCTAGCTATCAAAGAATATTGAACAGAGAGTCGCAAAGCCGCGAACAATTAGCTGCACTTTTTTACCCCATATATATAGAGACATTAATTATGATAATATAAATATAACCTCAAAATAAAAAAAAAAAACATCGAGATTTAAAGAAATTATACAAATATATATATAAATTGATATGATTTCATAATATTCGTTAGATATATTTTATAATAAAAATAATTTTATAATTTAATATATCAAATCAAACTATTTCAATTTAAAATTATATATATATATAATTCATTTATAATTAAGGCATTCTCCTTAATTATATACCACACATAAAGCTGGCCGTAACGTAGCACCACCCACATTTTCAACCTACTGGCCTGGACCCCCTATGTTTGTTTATATATAGGGTGGTGCTATATCTTTTGAGGATATGTAATCCAAATTTGTTTTGAATGAAGGAATTTTTTTTTATAGATTTATTTTTAATCATTTTTTTGGTGATTTAAAATAATTTTTTTAAAAAAATCACATATTATTAAAAAAATATTTTTTTAATCATTAAATAAAAAAAAATTAAAAACTGAATTTAGTACAAATTCGGTACACTTTTCCTTGGGAGAAAAAACATATCTGTTAGAGAGAGAGAGAGAGAGTGTGTCATTCCTTTCCCAGCTGTGCATAATTATTATTATTGGGAGTCTGGGCCATTTGTTGGCAACTCAAGTGTGATCATGCATGCATGCATCCAGATCAATCCATCTCTTCGGTACTGTTTGCATTATCTTTCATCATTGCACATTCCCTGCATACACCCAGTGTTGCGTACGCATCCATTCTCCTCTTTCCCCGCCCTCCGTTCCCCATTTATCATTACCTGCTTCAATAATTACTAATTATTGTAGACGATCGAACTAGTCGAGATCAACGAGCGTGACGCCCTACCACACACATACACACACACACACACTTTTTTTAGAAAAAAAAAGTCTGATCGTAAAAGAAAAAGGATGCTCATTTCATGAGAAACACACTAGCTTTCGGATTGAAACTAATTATAATTGGTGGAACATATATGTCTGGACTCTGGACTGCATGCATGCGTTAATGAAAATGACATATATGTATATATATTAAATATATTGAGGTAACCTCCAACAAATTAAGGTGGGTTAGGTTTCCCGTGAACAAAATAACAATGCCATCGATCAGTACTGAAATTGGTTGGCAACAAATTAAGAACAACCAGCTTATATATAATTAAGTTTTTTAAGTCAACCTTAATCCTGAACTTGTTTAATTATGTCGCAAGTAACACCTAACCCCATCCAAGCCCTCCCAAATGGCAAATCATGTGGATGAAACACAGACATCGGGCCTTTACTAAACCGAAGACACTACAAATTAAAGATTATTGCAACTAAATATATAGGTATGTGTGTCGGAGAGTGGGGGGACTTTAAGTCAAAGATCCAACGCCTAAAGTATGAAGCTAGATAGGGGCCCGCTTTAAAGAGTGGGAAGCAAAGCATGAGAGTGAGTTTGACCATACCCAACTTCCACTCTGACCTGATCATCACTCCTCTAGCAAAATCGTCCCACCACATCTCCATATGATACGTACGGGGCGCTCTCTCTCTCCAATTAATACACGCACCCACCAGCCTAGCTCCACTCTCTCTGCCGCGCGTGACCATAATTCCCTTTCCCTCGTCCTCTCCTTCATTTAATTTAAGTAATAGTACGTATAGTTCTGGAGTTAAAACGATATGCAATTAATTTTTTTTTATATGAATCTCATGTATATTTATTTTTTTTAAAATGATTGTACGCCGCTTATAAATTCATGACTGTATTTATTATTTTTCTTTAATTTAATTGTAGCAACATCACTTTTAAGTCCGATTTCTGTTCAAAATTGAATTGAATTCATTTTAATTTTTTTATTATATTTTTTTAATTTTTCATACAAATAAAAAATTTTATCTATAATTTTCAAATTTTAATACATATTTTTTAAATTTTAATTCAATTTTTTTAATTTAAAAATAATAATAATATTAAAAAATAAAATAAATTTATTTTTTTAAATTCAAACGATACATTAATAGCATATAATAGCATGATATAACAATTTTTAAATATAGTTTTAAATCTTTTTATTCTAGATGTGTAACGTATGTACCATAGGCGTGCGTGTATTGGATTATGTGTTTTTTAGGAAGCGATCGCAGAATCATAATGAGGCGTGGTGCGGTGGTGGTGTGTACTGTGTGCTTTTTTTTTTTCTTTTCTTTTTTTTATATATATTATAACGGGGTGGAGCCCACTCTTTAATCCCCGAACTGTAATTCCCCCGAGTCTTCACCCGTTTTGCCTTGATGACCGAGATTTTTCGCCGTTTATTTATTGGCTTCCGTTATCGCTTACGTTTTCTTCAACATCTCTAATTACTTTCTTACCCTTTCGCCGCTCTTAGCTCCTTTTTAATCTATTCGGCTTGCTTCTCTCAGGTCGGCTCCGCTTCGCTCAGAGCAATATTATTCTATTTTTTCTTTATTATTTTTTAACTATTTTATTTCATATCATAATATTATTTTTAATAAAACACAATAAATAAATATATAAATAATATTTTTAGAGATAAATAGTAACTCCTCAAGAAATCTTTTTTATTTATTATAATAATATTATTCTATTTTTTCTTTTTAACTTTTTAACTACTTTATTTTCCATCATAATATTATTTTTAATAAAATATAATAAATAAATACATAAATAATATTTTTAAAGATAAATAATAACTCCTCAAATTTAAAAAATTACTATTTATATTTCAATCTAAAATCTGATTATAGGAAAATATGATACAGAACCCCAAAATACTCTTCATAATATAAATATTAGGTGCATTTGATGCACTCATACCAGTTAGCAACACAAGGTGTGCCTTATTTTATGCTGTTTCACCTTTTCTTTTTTCCACAAGCTGTCGTTCGTTTTACTTCTAAATCATTCGCTTTGGGAACTTTGATTCTTTGACGGCTACGCATTTTTGGGTACCAGTACCGCTTGGAGAAATCATTTTAATTTATTTCATCAGTTCAACTTAATATTTTTTTAATTTTTTTTATCTAAAATATAATAATTTTTTTTTAAATCTTAATTTACTTTTGAAATCTTATAATAATAATAATAATAATATTAAAAATAGTATTTTGCTTAATTCTTAATTTTCATCATTATTCAAACACGATCTTGGTTAATTTCGAAAAGTAACTGAGATATGATCAGATCTTCGTAAATCTCGAGAAGGATGTGATTCTCTTTTGAATTTACCATCCGAATCTGTCTTGTGGGGTCGGCGGTGTGTGTCCTAAACCTGCAGATCATCAGAACGTAAGCTGCATTTCGTGTTACGTTACGAAAATATCTTTCATAAGATATTTTCTGATCTGAAACTCCATCCGCCACAAAAAGTTTTCTATGTATCATATCTCCCGAAGAAAAAGAAAAAGAAAAAGAAAAAGGGGTTAGCTAGCTATCACTTCTTCCTTGACAGAAGTAGCGATACGGTAGTACTCGAACCAAAAAGCTAACATATATGCTGGGAAAAACTAACTTTGGTAGTACTCCCTCCAGTGACTATATATCAAATGAGTGCTTCTAAACTTGCATACACTTGGATCCCGCCTGTATAAAAAAAAATTATTTGGTTTTTTATTTTGTATTCATCTAATTTTTTTTTAAATATGTGAAAAAAATTTAAAAAACCAAAATATCATATTGAAATATATTCTTAATTACTAGATTAAAAAAAAATTTTAAAAAATCCTAAAACTACCGTCGGAATTCCAGTCTGGAAATCCCGTATGCAGCTGTAGGACTTCTCATGTCAAATTAAGCCCCAGCAGTAGTACATGCATGGCAAGCTAGCTAGCACCAACTCATTGATGTGGACGTATTGTATCGTGTTTCGACGTTCGTAAATGTAGGGCGCCCTTACCACCCCAGAGAGTCCATTGCCGTGAACCCATCTGCGCGTTCAGCATCACGATGCGCGCAGCTGAGCTGGCTTGAGACTTTACCAGAGTAACTTACACGTACTAGGCAACCAGATTGAATTCGAGTTTTTTATAATTTCCTTTTCCGGGTGCTCTTTCAAGTTTCTACGGCGCAATATGTTCGCTCAGATGAGATATACAGGCGGTACAACCATTAATTGAGCTATTGATTGATGGATCTCTAGCCAGCTATATCTCTTGTAGTTTACTTTGTACACCCCAATAATCTTAGAAAGATTTTATTCGTTAATTCTATGTATCAGACACTACATTTTTTTTATTTATTAAAATACGTGATATATAGATAATAAATAGAAAAATCCGACTAGTTTAAACAAAATAAAATTAAAAAAATAAATATAATATATACTACATAATATAATAAATAAAGATAATTTAAAAAAACTCATAAAATCATACCATATATGTTGATTGAAAAATATGAACAGATATTTTATTTATTTTTATTGTCAAGAAGATAATAAAATATAAATTATAGATGAAATGGATGAAATTAATCACACATACCAAGCATTTATGATAAAGGGGACAAAAGAATAGATGATGGGACTGAAAGGTGAGCTGATGGACATTGGAAATAGATGAAAAGAAAAGCAAGACGGCAAAAAAAAAGAAGTTGACTGTGACACGCAAGATAAAGATCTGCCCAGATATTTCACTTGGCTATAAAAGGATTCTGGTCGGCTGGAACAGGGGGACTCTCTTCTTCTTCTTCAACCTTGGCTCCCCCAGAATTTCCTCCAACAGTTTCAACTAGCGAATTTATCTGAACATTCATCTATAATTTTCTGTACAGTGAGTTATGAGAGACTGTAAAAATCCTCATTATAGTAGATTCTCATCCCCAAACGCCCGTGGACATAGGTATTCGCCGAACCACGTAAAATTGTGTGTTCATCTCTCTTTATTTAATCTGTTATCACGTACGAACAATCACGCCGGGACTGCACCGGGAGCCCCAAACGACCTCGAATGAAACCCCAACTCGCGCTAGTGAGTTGGAAATAATTCTTTCTCTCACACCGACCTGTTAGTGATAACAGGTCGGTGTGAGAGAAACAGGTCGGTGTGAGAGAAAGAATTACACCTGCCAAGCATTTATGACAAAGGGGACAAAAGGACAGATGATGGGACTAAAAGGTGAGCTGATGGACATTGGGAGTAGATGAGAAGAAAAGCAAGACGGCAAGGGAAAAGAAGTCGACTGTGACACGCAAGATAAAGATCTGCCCAGATATTTCACTTGGCTATAAAAGGACTCTGGCCGGCTGGAACAGGGGGACTCTCTTCTTCTTCTTCAACCTTGGCTCCCCCAGAATCTCCTCCAATAGCTTCAACTAGCGAATTTATCTGAACATTCATCTATAATTTTCTGTACAGTGAGCTATGAGAGACTGTAAAAATCCCCATT
The DNA here is from genome assembly GCA_036898215.1 of Platycarya strobilacea. Lineage (NCBI taxonomy): Eukaryota > Viridiplantae > Streptophyta > Magnoliopsida > Fagales > Juglandaceae > Platycarya > Platycarya strobilacea. Next base: position 38,804,910 of record CM072545.1, on the reverse strand, counting down.
ATAGTGGATTCTCATTTCCATACGCCCGTGAACGTAGACATTCACCGAACCACGTAAAATTATGTGTTCATCTCTCTTTATTTTATCTGTTATCACGTACGAACAATCACGCTGGGACCGCACCGGGAGCCCCAAACGACTTCGAATGAAGCCCCAACTCGCGCTAGTGGGTTGGAAATAATTCTTTCTCTCACACCGACTTGTTGGCCGATTTTTTATGACCTTAACAGTGGCGCCGTCTGTGGGATCTGATTATCAGTAGTGAGAAAATGATGACTTTCTAACCCACTGAATAAAAGTATTCGACCGACCGGCTCAACAAAAATTTTCTCCAGATAAGTGTGCTCGACCACCTCATTCTTATTTTTATATTTATTTATTTTCTTCTTTGTCGTTGTCACGGCCAGAAGAGTGTTGGCACTAGCTCAGTCGGATTTTCCTCAGCTCGCTAGGTCGAATTTTTCTCAGCCTGCTCGGATTTTTCCCAACTCTCTTAGCCAGCTCGGATTTTTCTCTGCTCGAATTTCTCAGTCTGCTCGGATTTTTCTCAGTCTCAGCCTGCTCGGATTTTTCCCAGCTCTCTCAGTCTGCCGGATTTTTCTTAGTCTCAGCCAGCTCGGATTTCTCAGTCTACTCGGATTTTTCTCAGTCTCAGCCTGCTCGGATTTTTCCCATCTCTCTCAGCCTGCTTGGATTTTTCTCAGTCTCAGCCTACTCGGATTTTTCCCAACTCTCTGAGCCAGCTCGGATTTTTCTCTGCTCGGATTTCTCAGTCTGCTCGAATTTTTCTCAGTCTCAGCCAGCTTGGATTTCTCAGTCTGCTCGGATTTTTCTCAGTCTCAGCCAGCTCGGATTTTTCCCAGCTCGGATTTTTCTCTGCTCGGATTTTTCTCAGTCTCAGCTTGCTCGATTTCTCTCTGCTCGGATTTTTCTCAGCCAGCTCGGATTTTTCAGCCAGCTCGAATTTTTCTCAGCCAGCTCAGATTTTTCTCAGCCAGCTCGGATTTTTCTTAGCTCGGATTTTTCCCAACCTGGATTTCTCTCAGCTCGGACCAGATTCCCTCATCTCGGAATTTCCTTCCTCACATTGCACTCCATCCGCTTTGAACACAATTCAATGACCTCGAACTGTTGCCCAGATGACTAACACAAGAGGGAGTGTGAGTTGAGTTGTATTTAAAAAAATAACAATTATAAATCAAATATATAATATGAAATATGAAACAGTAATAAATATAAAGAGAGAAGCAAACTCAGTATGTTAACGAGGTTCGGCCCCACTGCCTACGTCCTCGCCTCAAGCTACCCTTTGAGGATCCTCAAATCTACTATTCAATCTCTTTTAGGTGGAGATAGAAACCTATTACACCTTTGAGTAGCACCGCTCCAAAGAATCCGTGTAGAACACCCTCTACACTTCCAATCATCTCACACTTGGTGATTTAACTATTCCCCGTGTAGAACACCTTCTACACTTCTAATCACTTCACACTTGGTGATTTAACTATTCCCCGTGTAGAATACCTTCTACACACACAAGGGTTATACACACCCTTTTACAAATACAAGAGTTGATAGTAGGTAGACTATCAAAGTACACTCCTCAATGAGTGAGATAAAAACAATACAGCGCAACCTATATCTCTTTCAACAAGAACAAGAATTAAGGCTCAAAACTTTAAAAAAGAGAGAATGAGAGTTTTGAAGAAATGATGCAAAACTTAGCAATAGATGTGTAAGCTCTTGTTGTGATTTTTGCAAAACTCAAGTAAGCTATTTATAGGCAAATGAGTCTTTAATTTCAAATTTGAAAAGATTCATATGTCAAATAAGAACACTATTTACTTTTCAAAAAATTCAAATAAAAGCATTTCTTTTTTGCATTTGTCAAAGATAACTCCATTCATTTTTCAAAGAATTCAAACCTAATCTTTTGCTTTTCATATATGACAAAATGAGCATGATTTATTTTTCAAACAAAAACATCTTCTTTTTGCATATGTCAAAAAAACACATAACCACCTTTTAAGATTTTCAAACAAGTTATCTATCTTTTACATTTGTCAAAAAAACACACAACCACCTTTTAAGATTTTCAAACAAAATCATCTACCTTTTACATTTGTCAAAAAAACACATCACCTCCCTTCAAGACTTTCAAACAAAATATGCACATGTCAAATATGATAATCAATCATTTTATAAATTCAAGTTTTTTTTATAAATATATATATAATTTTTGAAATTATTTTGTTTGATGATGTTATGCACATGTGAAAAACATAATTTTCAAAACTAAGACATTTAAAAATGTCTTGCATATGTGGAAAAAATAATTTGATATTTTATGAGAAAAAAAGAGTAATTTGGAGCCTTAATCCAATTTCTAATTTTATCAAGAGATTTACAACATTACTCTATGATTTTAATGTGAATTTGTTCCCTTCTTGCTCATGCTTGCTTCCTTGATGTGCTTGATTATATTGTGTGGACAACTTGAGTTTGAGACTCCTTTATTCTTTGGATTCATTTGTTATCATCAAAATCCATTTGTAGATTTACATGAAACTTGAAACCTTGGATTCAACAATCTCCCCCTTTTTTATGATGACAAATGCTTGATAGAACATGAATCTTGTATTAATACTTAAGCTCCCCCTGAGAATGTGCGTTAGTTTTTCAAGTAAAAATATAAACATAATTCCAAGCATATATAACAAGTTTAGCAATTTAAATAATGTTAATGTTTTAGTCTAAAACTTCTCCCCCTTTTGGCATCATTAAAAAGGAATCATAATTATCTCAATAAGATATATTCCTACAATAACTAACAGACAAATAAAATGCTGTGTTAGTAGAGACTGTAAAACTTAGAACCACCCGTGTCCGACAAAACCTGCAAAGGTTGAAGCTGAATTTTATCATCTCGATACGGAAGAAGATTTAAATCCGCTTGATGTTATTGGCGAATTAGATGTTCCAGAGATTTGAAGTTGAATAATTAAAATTATTCGTATCCGACAAAGACAGCAAAAGCTGCAGGCCTAGCTCTGGCAATGCGGTGCGGAGCCATGCATGTCCGACAAAACCTGCAAATGTTGGAAGTCGAACTCTGACAATTCGGTGAGGAGCCACGCGTATCTGAGAAAACCTGCAAAGGTTGGAGGCCTAGCTCTAGCAGTCGGTGCGAAAGCAGATTTAAATCCACGTGATATTGTTGAAAAATTAAATATTATCGAGATTTGAATATTGTTGTTTAAAAGACCGTTTTCACCTATCGGATACTCAAATAAATTTTCACACTACTCATTGATCCAGTTTTTGTTTATTCAAAACGATAGAATGGCGGAGAAAATTTCGTCTAATAATCTTCCGGATTTGAATCAGGAACTGTCTCAACCAGGCATTTTATCTCATGAGGTTGTCAACACCATGATAGAAGCAGAAATGCATTTTTCAAATAGAACTGATTCTGAGGTTGTTGCAGCATCAAGAACTTTCAGTGCTCAATATGCTGCCTCTGTTACGACCATGTTTCGGAAATTACTAGCGAGGACAAATGAGATTGATCGACTAAACAATCAAATATCTGTTCTGCATCAAAAGGTTGCAAATAAAGGCAGAAATAATAAGAGGTTAAAGCAAAAAAATAAAGATTTGACGGAATTAGCTCGTGTTTTGAAATTTCAAATAGAGGAATCGGAACGAGTAAGAGTTCAAGCACAGAGTCAACATCAGCAGATAATGGCAGCGTTTCACGAGAGAAACATGAACAATTATAATTAATCTCGCTAGCTTAGTTCGGTAACTTTTGACAATATGCATCCGGCATATCTTGTAAGCTTGACTAAGTAAGATTTGAAGAGATGACAATTTGTCTTCTACTTATTTCCATCTTTATAAAAGCAATCTATAATTTTATCTAATCCGCATCAAATCTTCTTCTCATTGTTGTAGTTCATCTTCATTCTCACTTTACAGAATCTTAATGGCTCATCAATTCTCCTTCAGTGCTTCTCGTGATCAATCTATTTCTGCATTTGTCGTAGATGCCATGAAGCAGAAAACACTGATTTGGCTAATAAATCAGATCATGATGCCATTTACGAGCTTGTGGGTCTCGGGACTCGATACCCATCTTCCATTGTTGCTTTTTCCGCTCGGTTGCAGTCCAAAACCTGCGAGATAGAGAAGTTTAATGAGAAGATCGATATTCTTCAACGACTTGTTCAAGAGTCTAACAAAAAAATAGTAAACTTAAAACAGCAGAATAAGGATTTAAAATCCTTACTTGCCTCTGCATTTCGATTGCCTAATCCTTTAGATAAGGATGGCATGATGATTTATGAGGAGCAAATGCATTTGAATGATGAGGCTAAACGTCTCAAGTTTCTGTAGGTCATTTGAGATAATGGAATAAAAGTATCTAGCAGATATTCATAGCATGCATAATTCCTATTTCTCTTCTAATCATGCATAGTTTATCTTCTGGTAGGGGTTTTGTGAAAATTTCTACCAATTGATCATGTGTACTAGTGAATTCTAATACAATATCGCCCTTTCTGCACATGATCTCTAAGAAAATGATATCTAATTTCAATATGTTTGGTCTGAGAATGTTGTATTGGATTCTTTGAGAAATTTATAGCACTTGTATTATCACATTTGATTGGAATGTGATTGTACATAAGTTTAAAATCTTCAAGTTGTTGCTTCATGTAAAGAACTTGAGCACAACAACTGCCTATAGCAACATACTCTGCCTCAGTAATAGATAATGCAACAGAATTTTTTTTTTACTAAATCATGAAACAAGTGCATGACCTAAGAAATGATATGTTCTACTAAAAATTTTTCGATCATCTTTGCAACCAGTATAATTGGTACCTGAATAACTAATAAGATCGAAAGAAGTGTGTTTAGGATATCATAACTCTAAATCAATGGTACTGGCAAAATATCTAAAAATCCGCTTGACTGCAATCAAATGAGATTGTTTTGGAAATGATTGAAAACGTGTACATAAACATATACTGAACATAATATCAGGTTTACTAGTTATCAAATATAATAAACTACTAATCATACCTCGATATACATTTGAGTCAACTAGCTTACCGCTTTCATCTTTATCAAGTTTAGTAGTTAGATTCATTGATGTTCCAATTACCTTCGCACGTTCCATCTCAAATTTTGAGTAACTCTTTGATATATTTTGACTGATTAATAAATATTCCACTTTTTGCTTGCTTGATTTGCAATCCGAGAAAGAAATTAAGTTCTCCCCTCATGCTCATTTCAAATTCTTCCTGCATATTCTTAACAAAATCTTGACACATATTTATTAGTAGCACCAAATATTATATCTTCTACATAAATTTGAATTAGAAGAATATCATTATATTCATACTTGATGAAAAGAGTTATATCGATCTTTCCTCTTGAAAAACATTTTTCAATAAAAAAAAACTATTTAAGAAAACACTTTTAACATTCATTTAAAAAATTCTGAAATCTTTATAACAAGCATATGTAAGTAGCATTCGAATAGCTTCTAATCTTACGACTGGTGCATATGTCTCATCATAATCGATTCCTTCTTCTTGATTGAAACCTTAGGCTACAAGTCGAGCCTTATTTCTAGTGATGATTTTAGACTCATCTTTCTTATTTCTAAAAACTCATTTTGTTCCAATAACAGCATAATTTTTAGGTTTAGGAACAAATGTCCATACATTATTTCTTTCAAATTAATTTAGTTCTTCTTGCACAAATAGAATCCATGATTTATCAATAAGAGTTTCATCAATATTTTGGGTTCAATTTGAGATAGAAAAAGTATGTGATTACAAATATTTCTAAGAGATAATCGAGTACTTACACCTCGTGAAGGTTCTCCTAGAATTTATTCCGTTGGATGATCTTTCACATGTTTCTACTATTTGGTTGCATCTTGTACTAAGTCTTGATGATCTTTCCTTCTATTTCCATGATCTTCCCTTTTGAATTGTCTCCAAATATCACACATCATTTTTCTTTAGAAGTGAAGTCAATGAATTTAGTTTTGTCTTCTGTCACGTATCTTGAGCATCCGTTATCTAAAAATCATTTACTTTTACCTGTAGAATACTTCATGCATACCTACAAAAGCAATTAAAAACAATTCCTGGTACCCAAGTTCTTTGGGTCCTTTATTTATTCGTATTAGAAGAAATAAGATTTTTAGGTACCCATATGACCCTAATAGTCATTGTATGTTTTCTTCTAATAGGACAAGGAAAATAATTATGACCATTTCTATTACAAAAATTGCAAATAGCATTTGACATATATGAAGAACTTGAGTGATTATAATAGTATCCTTTTTTAACAAAATTATTTTTATGAAAAGAATTTTGAATATTGGATTTTGATGTAGAAGGATTATCAAAGAAGTTTTTATAAGATTTGTATTTTTGTTTTGGCTTATATCCCAAGCCTGCCTTATCAAAAACACATCTTTGACTACCAAGAAGTTTTTAAAATTTTTTTTTTCCATTCGTAAAGTTTTCAATAATATTTTCTAAATCAGTTTTCTTTTTCTTCAACTCAAGATTTTCATCTTTCAAAACAATTCTTTCTTTTCTTAAAATATCAATTTCGTTTGTTAAAGAAGAAATTTTCTTTTTCAAAGCAGTATACTTGATACCCAATTTTTCAAATTCCTCATATACCTCTTCTAAAACATTTTGCAATTCTTCATATGAAGGATCTTCAATATTATCAAGATTTGTTACCTCAATATCATCTTTAGCCATAAGACAAAGATTTGCTGATTCTCCATTACTTGCTTCACTATCTGAGCTACTTAAATCATCATCCCATGTAACTTTCATTGCTTTTTTGCCTTTGTTTCGATCTTTCTTTAGCAGAGGACAATCTGACTTGATATGACCAGGTTTATTGCATTTATAACAAATTAAAGTATCATTTTTACTTGAATCTTTCTTGGAAAACTTTTTGAAGGATTTCCTTGGAGGAGTTTTATTTTTCTTTAAGAACCTCTGAATTCTTCTTGTTATCATCGCAACTTCTTCATCTTTGTCGTCATTTTCCTCATCTTCATCATTTTCACTTTCATGTGGAACAGTTTTAAGTGCCAAGCTCTTCTTTGGCTTTCCTTCTTCTTCTCCTCTTTTCAATGTGTACTCATGGGTAATAAGTGACCCAATGAGTTCATTCACTTCGAGCTTCTTGAGGTCTCTAGTTTCAAGGATCGCTGTCACTTTTGATTCCCAACGTTTTGGTAGAGAATTGAGAATTTTTCTTACTATCTTCACTTTAGAATAAACTTTGCCAAGAGCTGTCAAGCTGTTTATGATGTTAGTAAAACGAGTGTGCATACTAGAAATAGATTCATCATCATTCATCTTAAACATTTCATATTCATGAGTAAGAATATAAATTTTTGATTCCTTGACTTGAGAAGTTCCTTCATAAGTAACTTCCAAGTTATCCCAAATTTCCTTTGCTGTAGCGCAAGTCATTACTCTATTAAACTCATTACCATTAAGAGCATTTTATAATAAATTCATAGCAGTTAAATTCAAAGTATAAAATCTATCGTCTTCACGATCAAACTCTTCTTTTTTCTTTTTGACCTTTACTCCATCAATCACTTTTGTTGGAATATAAGGTCCATTTACAATGCATTTCCAGATTTCTCGACCTTGAGCTTGAAGGAATATTCTCATTCTAACTTTCCAGAATAAGTAATTTTCTCCGCAAAAGAGTGGAGGCCGACTGCTGGATTGACCTTCACCAAATGAAGCTGCAATGTTAGCCATAAGATCTTAACTTAAAAGATAGTTAATCTTATAATAGAGCTCTAACTCTGATACCAATTGTTACTGACCATAGGTCGCACCTATGTCACCTAACAACTGTACCTACCAGACTAGCCGGCCACCGTCTCTACCGGTGCACCGTCACCCATGGTCGAAGAGTCTTACTTCGGTGACACAGTCACAAGCGAGAGTTCCCATGAGTGATCTGCCTGTATGAACAGTACAGGTCAACTAGCTCTGATACCAATTGTTGCCCAGATGACTAACACAAGAGGGGGGGTGAATTGAGTTGTATTTAAAAAAATAACAATTATAAATCAAATATATAATATAAAATATAAATAAAATATGAAACAGTAATAAATATAAAGAGTAAAGGTAAAAAAGAAGCAAACTCAGTATGTTAACGAGGTTCGGCCCCACTGCCTACGTCCTCGCCTCAAGCTACCCCTTGAGGATCCTCAAATCCACTATTCAATCTCCTTTAGGTGGAGATAGAAACCTATTACACCTTTGAGCAACACCGCTCCAAAGAATCCGTGTAGAACACCCTCTACACTTCCAATCACCTCACACTTGGTGATTTAACTATTTCCCGTGTAGAACACCTTCTACACTTCCAATCACCTCACACTGGGTGATTTAACTATTTCCCGTGTAGAACACCTTCTACACTTCCAATCACCTCACACTGGGTGATTTAACTATTTCCCGTGTAGAACACATTCTAAACACACAAGGGTTATACACACCCTTTTACAAATACAAGAGTTGATAGTAGGTAGACTATCAAAGTACACTCCTCAATGAGTGAGATAGAAACAATACAGCACAACCTATATCTCTCTCAATAAGAACAAGAATTAAGGTTCAAAACTTTAGAAAAGAGAGAATGAGAGTTTTGAAGAAATGATGCAAAACTTAGCAATAGATGTGTAAGCTCTTGTTGTGATTTTTGCAAAACTCAAGTAAGCTATTTATAGGCAAACGAGTTTTCAATTTCAAATTTGAAAAGATTCATATGTCAAATAAGAACACTATTCACTTTTCAAAAAATTCAAATAAAAGTATTTCCTTTTTGTATTTGTCAAAGACAACTCCATTCATTTTTCAAAGAATTCAAACCTAATTTTTTGCTTTTCATATATGACAAAATGAGCATGATTTATTTTTCAAACAAAAACATCTTCTTTTTGCATATGTCAAAAAAACACACAACCACCTTTTAAGATTTTCAAACAAATCATCTATATTTTACATTTGTCAAAAAAGCACACAACTACCTTTTAAGATTTTCAAACAAAATCATCTACCTTTTACATTTGTCAAAAAAACACACCACCTCCCTTCAAGACTTTCAAACAAAATATGCACATGTCAAATATGATAATCAATCATCTTCTAAATTCAAGTATTTTTATAAATATATATATATATATATATAATTTTCGAAATTATTTTGTTTGATGATGTTATGCACATGTGAAAAACATAATTTTCAAAACTAAGACATTTAAAAATGTCTTGCATATGTGAAAAAAATAATTTGATGTTTTATGAGAAAAAAAGAGTAATTTGGAGCTTTAATCCAATTTCGAATTTTATCAAGAGATTTACAACATTACTTTATGACTTTAATGTGAATTTATTCCCTTCTTGCTCATGCTTGCTTCCTTGATGTGCTTGATTATATTGTGTGGACAACTTGAGCTTGAGACTCCTTTATTCTTTGGATTCATTTGTTACCATCAAAATCCATTTGTAGATTTACATGAAACTTGAAATCTTAGGTTCAACATGAACTTTTTCGTGGGAGCTCAAATTACCATCAGATAGGCTCACACGCCCCTCGCCTCATCGAGTCACATAACTTACTCACAACGCGCCCATTGTGCCACACAGGACATGCCTCACGAACACACTCGATACCCTCCACGACGTTCATACCATAATGAATCATATGCACGACTCCACTTCACAGGCTCCATTAGTTCAAGGATCCACCGAACTTCCTCCATTTCTCTTGGGACTTGTCACGTGGCCCCACGCTCAGGACTCACGTCACTCATGCATAAGCGGGCCAAACACCTCGCACACATCCAGGAACTCGCCTTACCCGTGAACCCATAGCATCACAGTGGACAGTTATTCATCTAGGAAAAACTACTAGTCTCTGTGCTCTTGGGACTTTCCTGGACCCACTTACATGGATCCATTCCTCAGGACATAGAATTTTTTACCCGCTCGGGGCCAATTATGCCTTCCTCGCAAGCACACCAATCTTAGAAAGTTATCAGGAACTATACTAAGCAGCTTGGGTTCTCATTTGTTTATAAACTCGGGGCTCACCTCGCTCATGGAAAACTCACAAGTTCAAAATATTCATGCTCTATAAGAGCTATCTTCTTCTCCTTTTTGCAGGAATCAGGCAACAACCATCCATGCTTCAACACCTTGAACACAAACACTCGGGAGTCAATGCTTAGGATCTCATGGCTCCTCGCTCGAGAGTCGGTGTTCAGAAATTCATCAATCGACATTCGATACTCGAAAACTTTTTTCACGGACAAAAATACATCAGTTTGTCTTTCTTACAATATGTGAATTTATCTTTGTACTAATAAAGTTATTACCTGCAGCATGGGATGTCAGCACATAAACAAGATCCCGCGGGGTCGGTCTATCCACTCACGCGACGACACCTCCTGCGGAGTCCTAGGCTATGCACTCCCGCCAGATCTCACGCGACGACACCTCCCGCGAAGTCCTAGGCGATGCACTCTCGCCAGGTCTCACACTACGACACCTCCCGCGGAGTCCTAGGCGATGCACTCCCGCCGGGTCTCACGCGACGACACCTCCTGTGGAATCCTAGGCGATGCACTCCCGCCGGGTCTCACTCGACGACACCTCCCACGGAGTCCTAGGCGATGCACTCCCGCCGGGTCTCACGCGACGACACCTCCTGCGGAGTCCTAGGCGATGCACTCCCGCCAGGTCTCACGCGACGACATTTCCCACAGAGACCTCGGCAATGCACTCCCGCCGGGTCTCATGCGATGACACCTCCCACAAAGTCCTAGACAATTCACTCCCGCGGACTTCACGTGGTGACACCACCAGACGAGTCTTCTACTAGACAACATTTCTCGTGGAATCCTAGGCGATGCATTCCCGCCAGGTCTCACGCGATGACATTTCCCGCAGAGTCCTCGGCGATGCATTCCTGTCAGGTCTCACGCGATAATACCTCCCACGGAGTCCTAGACAATGCACTCCCGCGGATCTCACTCGGTGACACCACCAGACGGGTCTTATACTACGACGGAATAGGCTTTGCGCCTCATCATAGCGAAATCTCATCGACAACTCGTGGAAGTTGTCAGATCAACCACATCCTGCTCAAAGGCTCGCGAGGTTGTATGGCCATCCACAACCTACAAAAAATACACTCACGCGAAGATTACTAAGGTCTCCCTTTAACCTAGCTCCACAGCTACATTTTACACAGTCAGTATTTTCTCAGGATTCAGGATACGAAACTACAAAATTTCCATCAAAGTATCTTTGATAAGAATTTGCGGGGTACTGAAAGGAATGAAATTAATCACACCTGCCAAGCATTTATGACAAAGGGGATAAAAGGACAAATGATGGGACTGAAAGGTGAGCTGATGGACATTGGGAGTAGATGATAAGAAAACAAGACGGCAAGGGAAAGGAAGTCGACTGTGACACGCAAGATAAAGATCTGCCCAGATATTTCACTTGGCTATAAAAGGACTCTGACCGGCTGGAACAATGGGACTCTCTTCTTCTTCTTCAACCTTGGCTCCCCCAGAATCTCCTCCAACAGCTTTAACTAGCGAATTTATCTGAACATTCATCTATAATTTTCTGTACAGTGAGCTATGAAAGACTGTAAAAATCTCCATTATAGTAGATTCTCATCCCCAAACACCCGTGGACGTAGGCATTCGCCGAACCACGTAAAATTGTGTGTCCATCTCTCTTTATTTCATCTGTTATCACGTACGAACAATCACGCCGGGACCATACTGGAAGCCCCAAAAGACCTCGAATGAAGCCCCAACTCGCGCTAGTGTGTTGGAAATAATTCTTTCTCTCACACCGACCTATTGGCCGATTTTTTATGACCTTGACAAAAGAGGTACTTATATAGTCCAAATTCATCAATGAAAAGAGGAATGCTTCTAGACAATCCATCTGTTAGTAAGATAAAAACAGCCCTCCATTAAATATAAAGAAGTGTAGTAAGAAAGGATCAATAAATACAATACATCAATATAAAAGTTATTAAAATCGACTGGAGATGTTTGCTTCACAACTGTATTCATCTCCTCTTCTTCTTCCCTCTTCTTCTTCCCTCTTCTTCTTCGATCCTTCTTCCACCAACGTTGCCTTCCCAGATATCTCCATCGCCTTCACAGTGCATAATCAAAGCCACCAAATGTTACAAAATTCGAAGAGCAAGTGATCGTTACTTCTTTGATCTCAAACCCTAACACCGACCTCTAATGGAGTCCAAGTTTGGCTTGGCCGGTGGAAATAATGCTCTCAATGACTTGTAGTTTGAATTCATTCATTTTTGCTTTTCGTTTGTGAGTATTAAGAATTTATCTCATTTATTATTTTCCATCGACGACAGAAAAATATCTTCAAGAAAATATTCCAACCATATCTAAATCCTACAAAAGCTAATATGACTATAACAATGTGATCATATTGGAGGAGGAAACAATTAAAGAATAAAAATAAAAAATAAAATGAAATTCATAGTAAATATCAAACAAAAACCAAAATCTACAATCCATTTGACGGGTTTCCACCTAACACTTCCCTATTGAAGAGCAACGCAACGTTCATGCATTCTCATTTCCTCGTATTTTTAACACTGCATAACTTCAATTATCTTGGCACAACAACCCCCAAAAAGCCCACTTCAATTGATGGATACTTTTCGGGTTACAAAGGTAAAACAGAGAAGCAAATAGACTGATTGTGAGTTTCATTGGTGAGCTCAAGCTTAAGAACTTCCATACCTAACAAACCCATTCATGCATATGGATAGAAATCCATATATTTTTGTAGATTTGGAAAATAAGCAAACTGAATTGCAGTTTGGGTTGGGTAAGCTTTGCTAACCAGCATGAGCCATTGAAGACTAGTAGTGGGGTTGAGCTTGGGTTGGGATGGAAGGGGGTGGGGATGCGTTTGGGTTGGCAGATGAAGAAAAGAAGGCAGGGTGGTTGTTTTTGTTTTTGTTTTTATTGTTTTCTCAGATGTAGGCAAATGTATAGTAGTGGTAATAAAAATGCTTACATGGTAAATTTGTACGGAGGACTGGTTATTGAAGTAGAGGTCAGTCGGTCTAGTCTGCGAGTTTCAAATCTCTCATTATTCCAATTCCAGTGTTGATAGCCATCTGGATTTCTCTCTGCTTGGAAACCCTAGGGTTTCCTTAACCACTGGGCGCCGCTGGGGGTGGGGGTGTGAGCCACGCACCTCTCCTCCTCCCCCACCCCCCCCTCCCCTGCCCTCCCCTCCCCTTTCCTTTCCGCTCCTTCCTCCTCTTCACTACCTCCCTCGCTTTGCCTCTCTTCCCCCTTCCCTTCCGGTGTTCTCAATCTTTCGTCTCGCCTAGTGTCCTTCCCAATCTCTCCTCTTCCCGCGACTGTTTCTTCCCCTCCCTCTCCTCTTTCTGGTAGTTTCTCTGGTTTTTGTGGTTTTCGCAGGTTTGGGTCACGGACGGAGATGCATTCTAGGGTCGCGACTCCCTTCAGCGGTCTTCGACCAGCACGCGCGTCACCACCGGACTTGCCAGCCGTTGATGTCCAAAACTGTCGATGGCCTCGCCGAGATAGCGGCGCGTCAGCTACACGTGCGGGTTTAAGTTGGAGCGGTGCTTGCACGCGCCTCCAACTCCTGAGGCCCACCGCCTTCACGTGCGGTGGTCCTGGGCCCAGCGCCGTCGAAAGCATCTGGAATGCCGGTTCGGCACTCCCCCCAGGATGGCGCGTGCATCTCACGCGCCACCTCCGCCGTCAGCTCTTCCTTTGTCCCCGAACCAGTGTTTTGTTGTTTAAATTTTGTTTGTTTAGTTAGTCTTGTGGCTGTTGTAGATGTTGTCCTTTCTGTATTAGTGTTGTTTTGTTATAATAAATAGGAATAGGCTTATGCCTTATTTTGCTCCCACTCTTCTTTTGGAAGATGTGGCTCACCCTCCTCCTTCTCTTTTTGGAGAATAGAGGTTGGCGATCTCCTCCTTCTCCTTTGGAGAAGGGAGGTGGTAATCTTCTCCCCTTACTCTTGAGGTAGGAGATTAGTTATTCCGGACTTCTCTCAGACAAATCACTTTTATGTGGTTTGATCGTCTGAGAGACTAGAAGTTAAGACAAAGTCCGTCACTATGTGTGCGGGAATGCTACAGATCTTCCTGTTTAGTTAGGCTTGTAATACGGATCTCTCCGAATTTATTAGTCTCAGATGTAAACTTCACTTATGAAATAAATCGTGGTCTTTCTTTCAAAAAAAAAAGTCGGTCTAGTCTGCAGGTTTTCTTCAATGAAAAAGGAAAGAAAAGGTATTGGGTCCTTTCTCCATCTCTTTCTCTCTCTGAATTTTTTCTCTCTATGCTTTGGAACATAGAATTTAGTCTCTTAGACCATTAGTCTGTAGAGTGACTAATACTTCACAATGCTAGTCTTGCTATAAAGGGGAGCTCTCTAATCTGTGTCAGGGGCTAAAGCTAATGGAGAATAAACAATAAGAAGTTGACCTCTTGCAGGGTGATGTTCTAAGAGCATTTACATTGATCTCATATTTTTTTATTATCAAAACTATACTTTTGCACAGATATAAAAAAAAATTACCACAATGGATCAAATATGATCCAAAAAAAGTATAGGCAATAGTATAAGGAAAGTTTGATGATTTATTATTCAAAAGTTGAGTAAAAAGTAAGCAAAAATACCTTTATACTATTTCTTATACTTTTTTATCATATTTGATCAATTGTGGCAACTTTTTTTTATATCTGTGCAAAAAGTATATTTTTGATGATAAAAAAAAATGAGACCAATGTAAATACTCTAATATCTAATGAAAAAAGTAAAAAGTTGTCTAATTGCCTTAATAGTAGCTGATAAGGATGTTAACAAGGGAACTTTTAGAGTTGCCATGTCAAAGATTTGGAAAACAGAGGGCTACTCGGCATTCAAGGAAACTGGTAGGAACAAGTTCCTCATCGAGTTTCCTAATGTAACTGAGAAAAATAGGATGCTACTAGGACGTCCGTAGTCTTTTGGCAGAAACCTAGTATGTTTCCAATAATTTGTGGGTTGCATTGCTATGAAAGAAAGATTTTTCATAGGAACCTTTTTGGACCCAGTTTTTCGACTTGCCATTTGCTGGCATGAATAAAAGTATGGGTGGAAAGCCTAGGACAACTTAAGTCGTGTCATGCTGGTGGATGCCAATGACAATGAGATGGATTGGGACAATTTGCCGAGAAATCCCCTAAGGTTTCTAAGAGTGCTAAATATGTTATGGCAGTGGCTATTCAATAGCTTTGCCAATCACTATGAAAATATTACGTTGAAACTACTAAAAGCTTGGGAACTCTCAGATAGTTTGAGCTCCACCTGATAGTCAGAGAAAAGGCCCCAAATCTGATTTTTTTTAATTGAAAAAAAAAATGTAAAACAAAAAATTTGGAAGGCATCCGTAATAAACTGAGTTTTGAACATAGTTTTATTGTGGGCTATATTCGGTCGAAGTGGGGGTCTAGCAGCCTTATGGGAAAGGAAGTACTTGCTGATTTAATTTTATATTCCTTAAGTAACATTTCTTTGTAAATTTAATTTGAAGAATTGGACAAAAATTGGATCCTAACTAGCTTCTATGGTCAACCTGTTATGGCTAAAAGTAAGGAAAGTTGGAGTCTACTTAGGATTGTGAACCTTGTTTACAACATTCTTTGGTTGTGCATAGAAGATTTCAATCAAATTATCTCCCAAAATGACAAGAGTGGTGCCACTTTCAAGCCTTATAAGTAGATGGAGGATTTTAGGCAAGTTTTAATGGACTATTGTTGCCCAAATGACTAACACAAGAGGGGAGGTGAATTGGGTTATATTAAAAAAATTAACACTTATAAATCAAATACACAATATAAAATATAAACAGAATATAAAACAGCAAGAAATTTAAAGAGTAAGGTAAGAAGAATCAAACTCAGTATTTTTACGAAATTCAGCTTCACTGTTTACGTTTTTGCCTCAAGCTACCCCTTGAGGATCCCAAATTCACTATCCAATCTCCTTTAAGTGGAGATAGAAACCTATTACACCTTTGAGCATTACTGCTCCAAAGAATCCGTGTAAAACACCCTTTACATTTTCAATCACTTCACACTTGGTGATTCAACTATTCCCTGTGTAGAACACCTTATACACACACAAGGGTTATACATACTCTCTTACTGATACAAGAGTTGATAGTGAGTAGACTATCAAAGTACACTCCTCAATGAGTGAGATAGAAACAATACAGCACAACTTATTTCTCTCTAAAAAGGAATAAGAATTAAGGTTCAAAATTTTAGAAAAGAGAGAATGAGAATTTTGAAAGAATGATACAAAACTTAGCAATAGATGTGTAAGCTCTTGTTGTTGTGTTTTTTTTTTTTTTTGTAAAACTCAAGTGAGCTATTTATAGGCAAATGAGTCTTCATATATAAATTTGAAAATATTCATATGTCAAATAAGAACACCATTCAGTTTTTAAAATATTCAAATAAAAACATATTCTTTTTATATTTGTCAAAGACAACTCCATTCAATTTTCAAAGAAATCAAATCAAATTTTTTACTTTTCATATATGACAAAATAAACATGATTTATTTTTCAAACCAAATCATTTTCTTTTTGCATATGTCAAAAAAACACATAACCACCTTTCAAGATTTTCAAACAACACATGCACATATTAAAGATGACAATCAATCATCTTACAAATTTAAATCTTTATGCATATATGGAAAAATAATAATAATTTTTGAAATTAAATATTTTAATAAATTTATGCAAATCTAAAAAATGCAATTTGATACTTTATGAGAAAATATTAATTTTGAGGCTTAATCCATTTCAAATTTTAAAAGATGTACAAAATTATTCTATGAGTTTTATTTGTAAATTTGTTCTTCTTTTTGCTCATGCTTGATTTATTGATGTGCTTAACTCTCTTCATACGTAGACAACTTGAGCTTGAGTCTTGAATTTATTTGTTATCATCAAAATCTATACGTAGATATGAGACTTGAAACTTTGGATTCTACAATCTCTCCCTTTTTGATGATAACAATTATTTAGTAGAAATCTGCGACCTGTAGTAATACTTAAGTTTCATCTGAAAATATGCATTAGTTTTTCAAATAAAATATAAACATAATTCTAGCATATATAACAGGGTGGTATAATACTAGTGACTTCTCCCCCTTTTGGCATCATTAAAAAGGAGCTGCAATTGACTTTAATAAGATTTCTTCCCGCAATAAGTAATAACCAAATAAAACGGTGTGTTAGTAGAAGCTGTAGATAGTTGAATAATTGGAACCACCCGTACCCGCCAAAACCTACAAAGATTAGAGGTTTAGCTCTGGCAATTCGATGCAGAGATTTGAAATCCGCTTGATGTTACTGACAAATGAGATATTATCAGGATTTGTAAACTTGTCTTGTTTTTATTTCTATTTCTATAAGAGCAATTCTTAGTTTTATCTATTTCGCATCAAATCTCCTTCTCATCGTTGCAATTTGCTTGCATTCTCATTCTACAAATTTTTAATAGCTCGTCGATTTTCCTTCAGTACTTCTCTTGATCAAGATTTGAGGTATTCTTCACGTCCGTCTCAATCTATTTCTGCATTTGTCGTGGGTGTCATGAAGCAATAAGAGACTGATTTGGCTAATAAATCAGATCATGACGCCATTTACAAACTTGTGGGTCTTGGAACTCGATACTCATCATCCATCGTTGCTTTTTTAGTTTGGTTGCAGTCCAAAACTCGCGAAATTGAGAAACTTAACGAGACTGTCTCTGTATTTCAACGACTTTTTTATGAGTCAAATAGAAAAATAGTAGACTTAAAACAATAGAATAAGGATGTAAAATCCTTACTTGCCTCTTCATTTCAACTGCCTAATTCTTTAGATGAGAATAACATGTTGATCTATGAAAAGCAAATGCGGTTGAAAGATGAGGTTAGAAGTCTCGAGTTTTTGTAAGTTATTTGAGATAATGGAAGAAAAATATATAACAAATATTTATGACATGTATCATTCATATTTCTCTTCTAATCATGCATAGTCTATCTTCTGGTAGAGTTTTGTAAAAATGTCTGCCAATTGATCATGTGTGCTAGTGAATTCTAATACAATATCGCCCTTTTGCACATGATCTCTAAGAAAATGATATCTAATTTCAATATGCTTAATCCTAAAATGTTGTATTGGATTTTTTGAAAGATTTATACACTAGTATTATCACATTTAATAGGAATATGATTATACATAAGTTTAAAATCCTCAAGTTGTTGCTCCATATAAAGAACTTGAACACAACAACTACCTGCAATAACATATTCTGCCTCAGTAGTAGATAATGCAACAGAATTTTACTTTTTACTAAACCATGAAACAAGTGCATGACCTAAAAAATGACATGTTCCACTAGTACTTTTTTGATTAACTTTGTAACTAGTATAATCCGCATTTGAATAATTAATAAGATCAAAAGAAGTGTGCTTAGGATACCATAACCCTAAATCAATGGTACCGACAAGATATCTAAAAATATGCTTGACTGCAATCAAATGAGATTGCTTTGGAGATGATTAAAAACGTGCACATAAACATACACTGAACATAATATCAGGTATACTAGTTGTCAAATATAATAAACTACCAATTATACCTCGATATGCCTTGAGTCAACTGGCTTACTGCTTTCAGTTTTATCAAGTTTGGTGGTTGAACTCATTGGTGTTTTAATTACCTTCGCACCTTGCATCTTAAACTTTTTGAATAATTCTTTGATATATTTTGACTGACTAATAAATGTTCAACTTTTTGCTTACTTGGTTTGCAATCCAAGAAAGAAATTAAGTTCTTCTATCATGCTCATTTCAAATTCTTCATGTATGTTCTTAGCAAAATTTGGCACAAATTTTTATTAACAACACCAAATATTATATCATCAATATAAATTTGAATTAAAAGAATATCATTCTGTTCATATTTGATGAAAAGAGTTGTATCGATCTTTTCTTTTGAAAAACTTTTTTCAATTAAAAAACTACTAAGCATCTCATACCAAACTCTAGGAGTTTGTTTGAGTCCATATAAAACTTTTGCGAGCTTAAAAACATGATTATGAGAAATATGATTTTCAAAATCTGGAAGTTGCTCTATTTATACCTCGTCATTTATAAAACCATTTAAGAAACACTTTTAACATCCATTTGAAAAAGTTTGAAATTTTTATAATATGCATATGCAAGTAACATTCGAATAGTTTCTAATCTTGCGACAGGTGCATACGTTTCATCATAATCAATTCATTTTTTTTTATTGAAATCTTGGGCTACAAGTCGAGCCCTGTTTTTAGTGATGATTCCAAACTCATATTTCTCATTTCTAAAAACTCATTTTGTTCCAATAACAACATGATTTTTGGGTTTATAAATAAGTGTCCATACATTATTTCTTTCAAATTGATTTAGCTTTTCTTACATAGCTAGAATTCATGATTCATCAATAAGTATTTCATCAATATTTTTGGGTTTAATTTGAGATAGAAAATCAGTGTGATTACAAATATTTCTAAGAGATGATCGAATACTTACACCTCGTAAAGGTTCTCCTAAAATTTATTTTACTAGATGATCTTTCACATATTTCCACTGTTTGGTTACATCTTGTACTAAATCTTGATGATCTTTCCTGATATCTCCATGTTGGACTTCTTCCATTGTATGCTCTTTGTCGAGATTGAGACTATTTGTATTATTTGTACCTTCTAATTCTTCATCAATAGATTTCTTAGAGAGTATATGGTTAGATTCATCAAACACTATATGCATAGATTCTTGTACAGTCAAAATCTTTTTATTGAATACTCTATAAACTTTACTATTTGTTGAATACCCAAGAAAGATACATTTATCAAATTTTACATCAAACTTTCATAAATTATCCTTATTATTAAGAATAAAACATTTGTATCCAAATATATGAAAGTAACAAATATTGTATTTTTTCTCATTCCAAAGCTCATAAGAGGTTTTATTTAATTTAGACTTTAATATAACTCTATTTATAACATAACATGCAGTACTTACCACTTCAGCCCAAAAATAACTAAGTAAACTATTTTCATTAAGTATTGTTCTTACCATTTCTTGAAAAGGTCTATTTTTCCTCTCTACTACCCCATTTTGTTGAAGAGTTTGAGGAATAGAGAAATTATACAGAAAACCATTTTCATCACAAAAAGACTTAATATCTTTATTGACAAACTCTTTTCCCCTGTCATTTCGGATGTTTGAAATAGTATAACCCTTTTCATTTTAAATTTCTTTGTATAGTTTGGTAAATGCATTATGTATCTCATCTTTATGAACGAGAAAGATTACTCAAATATATCTAGAGAAATCATCAACAATAACAAATGCATAATATTTTCCTCCTAAACTCGCAACTTTGTTTGATCCAAAAAGGTCTATATGTATTAGTTACAAAGGTCTAGTAGTGGAAATATATTTATTAATTTTGAAAGAAGTTTTTATTTGTTTACCAAACTGTCATGCATCACAGATTTTATCTTTAAAAAAATTTATTTTTGACAAATTTCTCACAAGATCATTTTTTGAAAGTTTGGAAATAAGTTCCACATTTGCATAACCCAATTTTTCTATACTATAACCAACTATTTTCATGTTGAGCTGATAAAAAAATAGTATCTTGTGAGACATTCAAATTCAATTGTATAAATATTATTGTTTCTAAGAGTAATAAAACAAACATTGTAATCATGATTATTCAAAATAATATACTTATCCTTTTTGAAGGTTACCATAAATCTTTTATCACATAATTGACTTATACTTAAAAGATTATGTTTTAGACCTTCAACAAGTAGAACATCTTCAATTATGAGAGAAAACTTATTACCAATATTACCTATTCCCACGATCTTCCCTTTTGAATTGTTTCTAAATGTCACATGTCCTTCTTCTTTAGGAGTGAGATCAATGAACTTAGTTTTATCTTCTGTCATGTATTTTGAATATCCACTATCTAAAAACTATCTTGTTTTACTTACGGAAGACTTCATACATACCTATAAAGACAATTAAAATAATTTTTCTTGGTATCTATTTTTTTGGGTCCTTTATTTATTAGTATAGAATAAATAAGATTTTTTGGTACTCATATGGCCCTAATAGTTATTGTATATTTTCTTTTAATAAGACAAGTATGATAATTATGACCATTTCTATTGTAAAAATTACAAATAACATGTAACATACTTGAAGAACTTGATGATTGTAATAATGTCTTTTTTTGACAAATCTATTTTTAGGAAAAGAATTTTGAAAATCTGGTTTTGATTTAATGGGTTTATCAAATAAATTTTTATAGGGTTTGAATTTTTCTTTTGGCATGTATCCCAAACCTACCCTATCAAAAACACATCTTTGATTACCAAGAAGTTTTTCGAAATTTCTTTTTCCATTTGTGAAATTTTCAACAATCTTTTCTAAATCAGCTACTTTCTTTTTCAGTTCATTATTTTCATCTTTTGAAATTATATATTTTTTTTTAAAACATTAACTTCATTTATTAAAGAAAAATTTTTCCTTTTCAAAGCGGTATACTTAATATCCAATTTTTCAAATTCTTCATATACTTTTTCCAAAGCATTTTGTAATTTTTCATAAGAGAGATTTTCAAGATTTGTTACATCAAGATCATCTTTAGCCATAAGACAAAGATTTACAAATTCTTATTATTTGCGTCGCTGTCTAAATTACTTGAATCATCATCCCATGTAGCTTTCATTACTTTCTTTCCTTTGTATCGATCTTTCTTAGCAGGGGGCAATCTACCTTTATATGTCCTGACTGTTTACATTTATAATAAATTAATAAATCATTTTTACCTGTATCTTTATTGGAAATTTTTTTGAAAAGTTTCTTTGGAGGAGATTTATTTTTCAAGAATCTCTTAAATCTTTTTGTAATCATTACAATCTGTTTGTCATCGCTTTCTTCATCTTCATCGCTTTCACTTTCATGAGGAACGGCGTTGAGTGCCAAGCTCTTTTTTTACTTTCCTTTTTTTTCTCCTCTTTTCAATGTGTACTCATGGGTAATAAGTGAACCGATGAGTTCATTTACTTCGAGTTTTTTAAGATCTCTAACTTTAAGAATCGCCGTTACTTTTGATTCCTAACATTTTGGTAAGGAGTTAAAAATTTTCCTTATTATCTCCAATCTAGAATAAATTTTATCAAGAGATGTCAAACTATTTATAATATTAGTAAAATGAGTATACATAGAAGAGATAGATTCATCATCATTCATTTTGAACATTTCGTATTCATGCGTAAAAACATAAAATTTTGATTTTTTGATTTGTGAAGTTCCTTCATAGGTTACTTCCAAATTGTCCCAAATTTCCTTTGCTATCCTGCAAGATATTATTCTGTTAAATTCATTACCATTGAGAGTATTATATAGAAAATTCATAGCCATTACATTTACAGTATAAAGTTTATCGTCTTCGCGATTAAACTCTTCATTTTCCTTTTTGACCTTTACCTATCAACAGTTTTTGTTGGACTATAAGGCCTATTTACAATACATTTCCAATTTTTTTGATCTTGAGACTGAAGAAATATTCTCATTTTAACTTTTCAGAAAGTATAATTATCTTCACAAAATAGCGGAGGTTGACTACTGGATTGACCTTCAACGAAAATAGCTGCAATGTTAGCCATATGATCTTAACTCAACAGATAGTTAATCTTATAATAGAGTTTTTGCTCTGATACTAATTGTTATCCAGATGACTAATACAAGATAGAGGTGAATTGGGTTATATTATAAAAATTAACACTTATAAATCAAATATACAATATAAAAATATAAACAGAATATAAAACAATAAGAAATGTAAAGAGTAGGGTAAGAAGAAGCAAACTCAGTATTGTTACGAGATTCAGCCCCATTGCCTACCTCATCGCCTCAAGTTACCCTTTGAAGATTTCAAATTTACTATTCATTTTCCTGTAGGTGGAGATAGAAATCTATTACACATTTGAGCAGCACTACTCCAAAGAATCCGTATAAAATACCCTCTACATTTCCAATCACCTCACACTTGGTGATTCAACTATTCCCTATGTAAAACACATTCTATACACATAAGGGTTATACGCACTCTCTTATTGATACAAGAGTTGATAGTGGATAGACTATCAAAATACACTCCTCAATGAGTGAGATAGAAACAATACAATGCAACTTATATCTCTCTAAAAAAGAATAAGAATTAAGATTCAAAACTTTAGAAAAGAGAGAATAAGAGTTTTGAAAGAATGATGCAAAACTTAACAATAGATATGTAAGCTCTTGTTGTTTTTTTTTTTTTGCAAAACTTAAGTGAGCTATTTATAGGCAAATGAGTCTTTATAAACAAATTTGAAAATATTCACATGTCAAATAAGAGTATTATTCACTTTTCAAAAGATTCAAATAAAAAATCATCTTTCTATATTTTTCAAAGAAATAAAACCTAATATTTTACTTTTCATACATGACAAAATGAATATGATTTATTTTTCAAACCAAATCATTTTATTTTTGCATATGTAAAAAAAAAAACACAACCACCTTTCATGGTTTTCAAACAAATCATCTATCTTTTGTATTTGTCAAAAAAACATACAACCACTTTTCAAGATTTTCAAACAAAATCATCTATCTTTTACATTTGTTAAGAAAACACACAACCACTCTTCAAAATTTTTAAATAACACATGCACATATTAAAAATGACAATCAATCATTTTAAAAATTCAAATCTTTATGCATATATGGAAAAATAATAATAATTTTTGAAATTAAATATTTTAATAAAGTTATACAAATGTAAAAAATGCAATTTAATGTTTTATGGAAAAATATTAATTTTGAGCCTTAATCAAATTTCAAATTTTAAGAGATGTACAAAATTACTCTATGAACTTTATTTGTAAACTTGTTCTTCTTTTTATTCATTCTTGATTTCTTGATGTGCTTAGCTCTCTTCATACGTAGGCAACTTGACCTTGAGTTTTGAATTTATTTGTTATCATCAAAATCTATACATAGATACGAAATTTGAAACATTGGGTTCTACAACTATGATTTTAGATTTAAGGGATCCAAATTCACATAGTGTAACAATCGAAAAGGGACTAATTTCACTAAAGAGAGATTGGACAGGGCTATTGTTAATTGTAAATGGCATCATCTCTATGCTGTTATTTCAGTTTTTGTTTTGCTTGTACAATGCTTAGATCATGGCCCTTTACTAATCTCATGTCAATTTCAAGAGCCTGCATTTTTCTCTAAAAAAAAGATCTTTAGATATGGGGCATTTTGGACACAATATATATATATATATATATATATATTGTCAAGCAGTTATCAAAAGGGCTTGGGATGGCTCAGTTCATACTAGCCCTAAAACAAATGTGACTAGGAGAAGCCTTGAGAGATGCAATTTCTAGTTAAGAGGGTGAAATAGGACCATCAAAGGGACCAACAACTTATTGCACAAAAAAGGGAGCTGTTGAGAACATTACAAGACTACAACACAAGGCATATGAATGAACAGATTAAGCAACCCCAAAATGATGTAAATGAATTTCTTAAAGAGGATGGTTAAAATGGCTCCAAAAAGCCAAGCAAAAGTGGCTGTAAGAAGGGGATAAAAATACTAAATAATTTCATAAATGCGTCACTCAAAAAATACAAATGAAATCTATAATTAAAATCCAAATTGAGAATGGATCTCTAATGACTAGTCAAGAGGAGGTTGGGGAGATGTTTCAGTCATTGTACTTGGATCTGTTCTCATCCTCTAATCCTGAGGGTATTGCTAAACTATTGGATAGTTTTGAACCTAACCTTAACTAAGGACTATTCTTGAGAAGAGGTGGAAAAGCCCATTTTTTAAATGAACCCTCCTGGATCTCCTGGTCCTAATGGTTTCTCCGTTTTGTTTTACTAAGACGATTTGTCAATTGTGAGAGATGATGTCGTGTTGTTATTGGCTTGCTCTACTTTTATTAAACTCTAATAAAAGTTTCCATGCAATAAACCATGACTTTATAACTCTTATTCCCAAGAAGAAAGCCCCCTTGAATGTATCTAGTTATAGATCAATCGACATTTGCAATGTGTTCTATAAAGTCATAGCAAAGGTATTAGCAAATCGACTCAATTCCATCATGCCTTATTTGATTTCTTCTACCCAAAGTGCCTTTATCCCTAGAAAAATGATTTCTAATAATATAATTATGGCCTATGAGCTAATGCACTCAATGTAAAACAAGATGGGAAGGCATAATGAAGGTTTCATGGCTCTTAAACTCGACATGAGTAAAGTTGATAACAAGGTGGAGTGAAATTTCTTGAAGGTTGTGATGCAAGAAATATTGATAGTAGTTAGGTTGAACTAATTATGCAGTGTATTAGTACGGTTTCCTACTCTATTCTCTTGAATGGCACTTCTCAAACTAGCTTCATACCCTTAAGGGATATTAGGTAAACCCCTCCTTTTTCTCTCTCTTTATCCTTCGCTCAGAAATACAAAACTTTTGATTAATCCAAGCTGAGCAACAAGGTCTTATTTCTGGTATTCTTGTAGCTCGTGGCACCTTGAAAGTAATCATTTATTTTTTATAGATGATATTCTTGGTGGTTATGAATAAACCTCTGGTCAGAGACTCAATCTAGAGAAGACTTCTATTTGTTTTTAGCAAGAACACCAAGTAGGAAATCCAACACAATATATTGGCCACAACTAGTATTCAAGCCTTAGATCCCTTCGACAAAAACCTGGGTCTTCTATCCTATGTTGGCAAGCACAAGTTAAAGACATTCAATTCCATTTTGGATAAGCTCAAATCTCAGATGGGGGGGCTAGAGAACTAACCTATTATCATAAGCAAGTAAGGAGATACTCCTCAAATCTGTTATTTAACCCATACCTACCTATAATTTGGGAATCTTCAAAATACTTAAGTGCATTCTTAGGAGCATTAACAAACTAACGTAGTCCTTTGATTAGGACAAAAAGATCATGAACCCATGCTGCATTTATTGAACCAGAAGGGCCTAGGCAAATCTAAAAGGGAATAGGGTCTAGGCTTTAAGGATTTTCAGCACTTCAACCTTGTCTTACTAGCTAAGCAAAGCTGAAGGGTACTCCAAAACCTCTTTTCTTTAGCTGCTTAAGTTCTACAATCTAAGTACTATCTCTATTCTGACTTCTCTAATGCTAAAGTTAAAAATAGTGATTCATTTGTCTAGATAAGCATTACTTTAGATTGGCCCCTTTTATTTGTAGGACTACGGTGGAAGATAAGGAATAGAGAAAGTGCGAGAACTGGGCACAACAAATGGATCCCCAATCCTACTTTTTTCAAGGTCCAATCCCCACCGAAGATCCTTTATACTAAAGCCAAAGTATTTCTACTAGTTGACCAAGACCTATTGTGGTGCAACTCAATCTTGATTGATGATATTTTATGTCACTTTGAGGTTGAAATTATCTCTAAAATCCCAATTAGCCTATGAAAAAGCTCTGATCAGTTGTCTTGGAGGTCCACTACCAATGGCCAGATCTCATTAAGGTTTGCATATCATCTCCAAGGGTTCCTCATAGCAAGCGGCTTGGGCCAAACCGCCAATGGCCTACTAATACACCTGACATGTGGCACAATATCTAGAAACTGATGCCTGGTTTGTTCTCATCATTACTATTTTTCTAAATTTTCATATAAAATAAAATAAAAAATTTAATTTTTTCAAATTCCAAAACAAAACTTATATTTAAAAAAATGTATTATAATAATATTTTATTTAAATTTAAATTTTTATTTCATATTACCTCATCTTATCTATAAAAATAAACTAGGCGAATGTTCCCAATTATGCCAAGATGTTCCATTGGAGAGCAGCTAAAAAGATCCTTCCCACAAAGCTCAATATTCATAAGCAAAGGTGGTGGAATCCCCCATATATCCAATTTGTCTAGGACATCTTAAGACTATGACTCATGCTCTATGGACTCTTAAGGTTGCCCAAGATGTGTGGAGGTATAACTCAATGAGACTCCAAAAATCCAGCATTCTTAAGGCTCTTTTAAGTCATGAGGTTTTGGATCACCTCTTTTTCATTATGTCTGTGTTGAAAAATTTGAAGTTATATTCACTTTCAAATATATCTATCACAGGAGGAACAAATGGGTTTTCGAGTCCACTTTCACCTCTCCCCAGCAAGTTATCAAGTAGATTCCTATAGTATATGTGACCTTCATATGTGTAAAGTGGTTAGCAGTAGAAAGCTCCTTCTACTCCCCCTAACTCAGTGGTGTAAACCTTCTTCTAATTGCTATAAAATCAATTGGAATGCAGCCATTGAGTAAGTTCATCGCGGGGTAGTCATAGTAGTGATGGTTAGAGAATGGCATGGCAAGTGACTGCTACTTGAGGTCCACTCGTGCCTTATTTCCAGATCACCTGCTTGGTGAATCTGTTGTAGCCTTTAAATGTGTCATTCTCTGTGCTGAGTTGGGATTACTACAAATTTTCCTTGAAGCTGAATCTTTAAGTGTGGTAATTGCTATTGAGGGAGGAGAGGATAATTGGAACTCGATTGGTCTGTTGATTAGAGACATTAAGAAGATGCTGATCAAGTTTTAAAGTTGGTCTGTTTTACATGTTCCTAGGATGGTGGTTAATGCAATGGTTCACTGCTTGGCTAAGAGTGCATAATTAGATCTCTTTGATGAGAATATTCTTTTAGAGAATTATCCTTCTTGTAGTCACAACCTACTCTAATTATGTTATGAATATATATGCGCTTTTTTCTAAAAAAAAAAAAACAATGAAAAAGATTAATGGATTAGTATTCCAGAGAAGTTTCTTCACCTGGATATCGTCTCAAAATTAGGTCACCAAGTTATTATGCACCGAGTTTTTGAATTTGATATCGACTGTGCATGGAAAGTTTGTATTGGAATTTTGGTGGTAGAAATTAACCGCTATTTCCATATTAATTCGATCGGTGTCGATTTGCATATGGTAGGGCTATAACTGGGTAATTATGGATGGAAAATGATAAGGTTTTTACCTTCCTATTATTTATTTACTACTCACTTTGGATTTGAATTTTTTTAATTTTTAATTTTATTTAATGATTAAAGAAGTGGTCATTTGTATAATTATATATATTTTTTTTAAAATTAATAATTAAGGATATTTAAAAAAATACTTTAAATAAAATGACAACAAAATTAAAAAAAATTAAATATACTATAAATAATAAATAAAAATTTAATAATCCTATCATTACCCATTATGGATACCCAAACGTCACCACACAAAAAAGTTGGCGTGCCAAAAACTTTTCACTCTATTGTTTAAGGAAATGGCATTATAGCCCTGAGCCCATTTCGTAGAAATCATGTCTCTGTCACAAAGATACCGAAAGAGAATAATCTATTTTACAATAATAAAAAAATTATAATTTAATGTATTTTATTAAGACAATTTAATTATAAGTTAGTTTTTATGAAATTTATTTATAAATAAACTGATTTGACGTAATATGATAGATTGTAAATATTTATTTTATTTTATGTAATTTAATTATGAATAAAATATGTTTCTTTTTGTTATAAAAAATACATTTCTCTTTATTAACTAATGCATTGATCATGTAAGAAAGATTAAAATAAAAGGTCTTTTATAATACGCTCGACACTGCTAAACATTCGTTTCTCATCTTCTCAATTTCTGGTACTGGTGCTAAATAATCCATGTACCAAAGTTTAAAGGAAAACATTAAATAATCTATATATGGTTTTGTCTCCCTCAATCTTACCGTTGTATAATTTATTTTTTTTATTTAATACTAAGAAAATAATAATTAATAAAATTTTTATTTTTTAATGATTAATAATATTAAAACATATTTTACAGAAAATAATAAAAAATGAAAATTTTAAATTAGAGTTTTATTTCGATTAGATGTCAAAAACTGAATTGAGTTGAATTAAGTTAAATAACATATTATTAAAATATTAATTTTTAATATTATGAATATTTTAAAATTTTAAAAAATTAAATTATTTATTATATTTTATAAAAATTAAAAAAATTATAATAATAAAATTAAAAAAATTAAATATCCAAACAAAACTTTAAAACAGAAATTAGGTCCTACATAGAGATTGGAGAGGTACTATATCCCTCGTGAATGTAGATTATTGATTGCAGTACGGGTATCACTGTATACGAATCGTTTAGGACGGCAGTAGGGGATCTATGTATATTATAGTTATGCGAAATATTCTAATTTCATTCCAATTTCTTTAATATTGAAAAACACACGTACACCCATATGTGTGTATATATATATATATATTGATAAATTACCACCGGCCTTGACTTATGTCTATCTTTTTTTAATTCACGTTTCTTTCATTGTCTCAGATGGTCAAGCTATAAGAGCGTATATGACTAATAGTCAAGCGAAGTAGATACACTGAAGATCAGTATATAAGGAGTAGTAATTAAAAATATGTTCAGCATCTAAATAATTAAAAAGGCAATATATATATAAAGTAGAGTAAAAAATTATGGGTGTAATTTATTAACAGGATTGTGCGGAATAACTTAATATATGAAGTGCAGAGACCACGATAATTGACGGACATTGTCTCCCATTTAGGATGCATCTATGCATTGGAGTTTTAACCAAAGAAAACGATGTATCGGAGCATGACAATGACAGACATGGGTCAAAAGGTTCCCCATCTACCGTGCTTGGACAAATAGAATGCTTCCAAAACAAATATATAAGAGTGGCTCTAATTATTTGGCATTTTTTCTGTAGGAATAGTTGCTGCAGCTAGCTCTAGCTAGGGTTCACACTTCAAACCTCCACCATCATGATTTTCCTCATTTTGCTAGTTCCCTTCTTCAAAAAGTCTACCTAGCTAATCTCTAATTAGCTAGCCACGGGTTTATAAAAAGGAAAAATGATAAATGTATAACAAATTTATATAATATATTATATAATATGTATTATAAAATGGAAATATTTTTATAAAATAATATTAATTTTGTAAAAATATTTTTATTTTATATTATATGTATATCACTTCCTTACAAAAGTTAGGCCACCACTCTTCAACCAACCGCATTCGCACTTGTCAGTTCGTATCTTGTCATATAAAACAGCAAGAGTTCAATGAATCCATGTATTGGAAAATAAAGTTGAAAATATAGACAAACTCAAGCTGCCAATCATTGTGCTGAGATTTTTTCCAAAGGGCCATATATTTTAAATCATTTTTATTAAATTGTTTAAAATTATTATTTTTTAAATATATATTTATATATTTATCAAAAAATTTAATCATAATTAATCAAAAATATAAAATAAAAATAGAAAAAATAAATATAAATACTTTTATAAATAAGAAAACTAAAATTTTATCCAATAAAAATCAAATAATAGTAGTTAGTTATTCTTGATCTGGTAAATAAATTGCTGAGTTGTATGGTGCTTTGTGGTAGGGTCAGGCTTGCTTTGTTTTCTTAAATAATTTTATCTCATTTTATCATTATTTTTTTAAATTTTTATCTAATATAAAATAAACAATTTAATTTTTTTTTAAATTTTAAAACAAAACTAATATAAAAAATATATATTATAATAAGATTTTATTCAATTTTAACTTTTATCTCATATTATATATGAAAACAAATCAATCTAAGTTAATTCTCAGGCTGCATGCATGTGCATATTCTTTTTTATTCAAGAATCATCTGTATAGAAGGTTATATAGACCACTCTTTATAATTCTTTTCAATTAAGTCAAGTGAAGAATTCTTCTCCAAACACCGGTACTTCCTTCTTTAGCTCTTTTGTGCCTTATTTTTACGAATTTTACATGGCATTAGAGTAGTGAAATCCAACTATGGCTTCTGATGACTCTACCGTTCATCTTACCCCACCACCTCCCTTTCCAAATCGTTTTCTCAATTTTCATGACTGTACCAACCCCTTTCGTCTAAATCATGGTAATAACCCTTGTATGTATCTTGTCTCAAACCTCCTTACCATTGACAATTACACTATCTAATCTCGTGCCATGCAAAGAGCTCTTCGACTCAAGAACAAATTGAGTTTTATCACTGGTGAAATTTCAAGACCCAAATATTCAAATGACCCCTTACTTAAACCTTGGGAATATTGTAATGACATAGTCACCTTCTGGCTTCAAAACTTGATTTCTCCCTCCATCAAAGCAAGCATTGCTCTCATGGATGATGCTTATGTTGTATGGTTTGAACTCTAAGAGTGCTTTACTCAGCAAAATGGTTCTCGAATTTTCCATCTCATGAAAGTACTTGCTAGTCTTCAACAAGATCAAGATCTCGTAAATGTCTACTATGGCAAATTAAGATTACGTTTGAATGTTGAGAGTGTTTGAATATATTTGTGAATAATATTAAAAAGTAGATAAAAATAATAATATAATATTAAATAGTAATGAATAGTAATAAAAGTAGGTGAAAAGTAATAATAAAATAATGAATAATACTAAAAAGTGTTTCAGAGTTTCTTTTTTCCAAACCTGCTAAAGCTACTTGGGATGAACTAAACATGTTCGATCCATTACCTTACTATACTTGTGGGAAGTTGAAAATCCTTTTGGATAGGTATCATAGAGATTGTGTAATCCAGTTTTTAATGGAGCTAAATGAATCGTACAACAATTATCGTGACCAAATCATGTTACTTGACCCTATCCCATCTATTGGCAAAGTCCTATTCATGATACCGCAAC
Organism: Platycarya strobilacea; assembly: GCA_036898215.1. Lineage (NCBI taxonomy): Eukaryota > Viridiplantae > Streptophyta > Magnoliopsida > Fagales > Juglandaceae > Platycarya > Platycarya strobilacea. The sequence continues at coordinate 38,772,859 of CM072545.1, read as the reverse complement.
AAAAACACCAACACCACATGCTGAAAAACAACCCTTTGCCTGATTCCATGGCACTAGCTATCAAGAAATTTATCCCACCCCCAAGCCACCTACCAGATCTAGCCAAACCCAAAAGACTTGCCCCTACTACACCCATTGTCATCAACTAGGATACTCCCTTGACAATTGTTTCAAAGCAGGTAATGTCAAGCCTCCAACTTATGGGAGCTTTTTAATATGAGTGGCCATGTAGCTAAAAGATGCCAGAAACTTTATGGGTAACCCCCAGGACACAAACTCTTTAACAAGGCAAAATCAGCACCAGTGTTTTCCTACTCTACCTCTGCTAAACTAGATGAAGACTCCATTACGAGGGTTGGCCTCACCAAGGACCACTATCATCAACTACTCAGTTTGATGCAGCACAAAGAGTCTCCAGTGATGCCTTCTTCCTCCACCAACTCTTCCAAGACAGCCTTTCACCCCTTTGCCAACTTTGCCACAACCCCAACCATGTCTAGTATTTCCACTTCATACCCATTATTGCTTTCCATCTCTTCTCAACAATCACGAATTCCTTGGATAATTAATATGAGTGCTACAGACCATATGGTCTTAGCACCTCCTTTCTCACTCACATTAATCATACAGTTTCATATTTTGTTAAAATTCTCAATGGTGATGAAGTTCCTGTCACTCACATAAGCACGGTTCAATTAGGACAACACCTCCTCCTTCAAGATGTTTTGTGTGTCCCCTCTTTTACTTTCAATTTGATTTCAGCTAAAAGACTAACCACCTCACTTACTTGTTACTTTATCTTCTTCTCTGATTCTTGTTTTCTTCGAGACTTTTTGTCTTGGACAACGATTGGGAAGGGTAAAGTGCGGTAAGAACTTTATCACCTGCTACATACCACAATGCTTTCTACAGCTCTTATTGACCATCTTTCCAGGTTTTCTAGCAATTCTGATTCCATTTTAGAGTCAATTCTTAGCAATACATCAATATCTAACACTTGGTATTATAGACTCGGCCAGATCCTCTCACGATTTTCAAAAATTAGCTTTTTCATAGAACCTCTAGTAGCTGAAATCCAATCAACAATCCTCTAAATTTTGAATACGATCACACTCAAGTGTGTATGGAAAACAAAAGAAAAATTCTTTAATAAATGTTCTCTCACATGGCACAATAATATCTCTAGAATAGCTCTCTGGCCGAAAATCTTAAATAGGGTTATCAAATGAGTTTCTTTAAATAAATAGTTTGGAAGGAGTCCTAGTTAGAATGACATTCTGCTGACGACTTGGTGACATGGTGCGATAATCTTTGCAGCATTTTAAATTTTCTTCAGTTTCTATTCAAGATAATTACAGATCTGAAAATCACACTAGCAATATATTTAACTAACTCTTATAACTCTTAAATGAACTATTATTGTTATGGATAAATCCAATAAATATTTTACATTTATCTAGAATACAAACTTAAAAATAAGATAAAATCTTATCTTTTAGTTTCCTAGTCTATTCAAATACAACAACCTAATCACCTAATTCTTGCCAACAGATTTCACATTTACAATCTCCCCTTTTGGTGGATTAGTGATAGAACCAATTTTGATGAACTTACTTTCTCTATAAACACAAAACAGTAGGTCATAAATAACAAAGTAGAAAATTAATTTCAAAACTCAACTAAAACATTAAGATTAATTAAATTCCATTTATCCAACCATTCACATAATATCCAAACATTCACATTAAGTTAGAATCATCAAGGTCAAGCAATCATGCCACATTAGATTGTACCAAAACAGATTGAACTTGAAAAATAAACTAATTAAAACATGAAAAAAAACTTCTTGCAAAATAATTTTACTAAATTAAAAAAATTCCTGCTACTCTTGCTTGGGCTTCTCCTCCTTTGCGCTACTCTCTCTTAGTTAGTACTAGTGCTGCTGCTTCCCCTCACTTTTCTCTTACTTTTTGTCATCGATGTAGCCATGGGAGTACTATTTTTCAACATCCGTGTTATCAACTACATGTGCTACGCCCTATTGGATGCTCAAGGAGAATTGAACCAATTGATCATTTGCTTGGATGACATCATTAGTACAACTGTAATCTTGTCCTCCAATATGGCAGCAATGGTATCAAGCTTCTGATTTATGAGATTAAGTTCCCTAGGACTTGAGAAAGAGAGACATATGGCTTAGGAGGTGATGAGATAAACTCATTGGGTGGAGGTCTCTTCTTAGTAGCACTAGTGATGACAACTTCAAATTTGACCACAGTTAAAACTGAAATAGGTCTAGCCATTTTCTGTGTTGGCTTTTTAGATCGAAGAGGGACCTTGGCTTTCATAGCTAACTTTGTAATCAAGCTACCAAATGGGAGATTTTGCTCATTTTCAACATGAAAGCATTGGATGATATCAACAACATGAGTTGGAAAGTCCATGGAGAGAGCCTTGGCCAAGGCATACATAAAATAGCCTTGATCAAGAGTCATCTTAGTATGGCAACTAATAGGCCATAAGTTAAGTGAGCACTATCTTTGCTGAGAGCTTAAATTGTGGAAGCATGTGATGCAAAAGGCAATCTAGGAGTTCAGATAATCCATTTAGGTCCATCCAAACTAGCAAACAAATTTCTCAGATCAGTTTTTTATGGGACTCCTAACCTCGTGAATGGATATTGAGGTGATGTCACCTTGGGTAAATTATAAAGCTCTCTAATGATGGTGGGAGATAGCTCAAATTTTGTGCCCCGAATAGTAAACATGATGCTATGATCATCCTTGTTGAAGTGGACAATATTGGAGTAGAATTCCCACCTCAGCACATGGTGCAGGAGGCGCATGTGTAACTTTCACCCATCCTCTATCCATAAAAATGTTTCAAATTAGTTGAAATTCATCTGTGAAAAAATAATTTAAATAACCTCTTGTTCTCCTAAGATAGGTCTCTTGGAAAATATGTTTGTGCAAGTAGTCTTTGCTTCGACTAAGATAAACCTGTCAAAACCAGCTTTAGTTGGAGAGTTCCTAGCTAAAGTCTCTCCAAGTTGTTTGATCTCAGTGGAGAGTTCCTCTTCATTCTCTTCATTGGATGAGTGTTTAGAGATCCCTAATGTAGATAGCTTCTTGCTTTTTGCATGTTCTTTTAATCTCATATGAGTTCTCACATTAACAAAGTTGGAGAAAAAACAAATTCAAAAGTTAGTTTACATGCATTGACGAGAAACACGTAAGTGACTATTGCTTCTCAATGTTGATCAATTTTCACAAATAAAGCTCACATACATGTAATCATGCTATATTGGTAAGATACCTATAAGAAACTAGAGGCAAATAGGCAATGTGAGTTGATTTAGACAAAACATTAAACACTTGATATGCATTTGAGAGAAATTGAAATGTAGATATTCGAAACCTATGAAACAAAAACATATTTTTTTATAAAAAAAAAAATGAGGCATATAACATGCTTGGATGCATCTTAGTTCAACCAGGGTGCCACTCACACAATAAATCTAAGACCATACACCCTCTTGATTTCAACAATCACAATGGATGTTCACTCCTCATAGAATCTTTAATGTCAAAGTTTATGTGAGTATGTGAGTGAGTAAACTTGTATAAGCTATCAACTCTTTATTTTTCTCTTTTAATTTTTTTAATGTTATTGACTATTATTTTTTTTATGAGTGTTTTCTTCTTGAACATGCTCTCAAGAGTTTTTCATTTACTTAAAAAAGTTAAATTTTATGCTAAGGCCTAATTACACGAGTGTCTCCTCCAAACACTTGCTTGTACGACCCCTTTTGTGTCCATTTTTGTTGCTCATCTTTTCTGTAATGATTAGAGATTTTTCTATAAGGACTTAAAGAACAACTCCATGTAGGGTGTTAGTATTTTTTTCGCAATGATTTAATGTCGACTTTTTCTATATGGTTGCACTAGATTCAACTAATATTAGTCAATTTAAGGCATGGACCCATCTATGGTGAGCATCTCAATAAGACATATCAGTTTTTTAATTTTAATATGCATCCATACAGGTTCCTCACAGTGCATTAAAAATGAACTTTGTCAAGATAACCTCTGGAGTTAGTATGCATAAAATGGACGGTAAAAAAATAGAGAAATGCATGAATTCAAAAATTTATTGGGTGAGTACTCACATGCTCGAAACTTCAATACATCTATCCTACACTTAATTTGGCCTAAATATTTTTTCTTTTTCTTTTTTTATTTATTTATTTTTTCAAAAACTTAAAAACATTAAATAAAAATAAATAAAAATAAAATGCATATCCTAAACTACTTATAGGCAACGACTCTCACTTAATATCACATATACCAATGACTTTCATTAAGAACTCAAACCTTAGACCATATAAAGGTTTAGTAAATAAGTCAGCCAATTGATGTTCAGTAGTTATATGCTCCAAAGACACAGTTTTAGATTCAGCCAATTCTCTAACAAAATGATGTTTAATGTTAATGTGTTTAGTTCTAGAGTGCCAAACAAAGTTTTTTAAAATAATAATCGCACTAGAATTATCACAATAAACCATCATAGTATTTTGAGAAAGATTATAATCTTCAAACATATTTTTCATCTATAATAACTTAGTACAACAACTTTATGTAACTATATACTCAGACAACAGTAGATATAGAAATTGAGTATTATTTTTTACTCATACAGGCTACAAGATTCCCACCTACGTAAAAAAACCTACCAGTAGTACTCTTCCTATCATCAACGTTTTTAGTCCAATTAGCACTCGAATGCCCAACAAGTGTTAGATTAGTGTCTCTAGTGAACTATATTTCATAATCAACAGTTGCATTAAGATAGTTTATGATTCCTTTTACTACTGTAAGATGAGATTGTTTAGGATTGACCTGAAACCTAACATATATCCCAACACTAAAGACCATATTGAGTCTACTTGCAGTGATATACAATAGATTTCCTATTATGTTTCTATAAAAAGTAAATTTGACATTTTTACTTATAGAATCCTTACTGATTTTTATCAATGTACTCATAGGAGTATATGCATTGCTTTTTCCTTCCATTTTGAACCTCTTAATAAGGTCTCTAGCTAGCATACTTGGATTGTGAGATAAATATTCATTCTTTACATTGTTTTACTTGAATTCCCAAAAAGAAGTTTAACTAACCTATCATGCTCATCTCAAGTTCAGATTTCATTTTATTTGCAAAATCTTATGCAAGAAACTAAGTGTTACTTTAAATACTATATCATCAATATAATTTGGGCAATTAAGAGTTGATTATATGATCTCCTTATGAATAGAATCATATCGGCTTATCCTTTATTGAAACCATGCTCAAGTAGATAAGTTGTCAATTTCACACACCAAGCATAGGGTGCTTGTTTCAGTCCATAGATAGCCTTTTTTAACCTGTACACAAAATCAGGTACGAGTGATTAATAAACCCCTTAGATTATTCAACATATACCTCTTCTTGTAGTATTCTATTGAGGAAGGTACTCTTGACATCCATTTAGTATAATTTGAAATCTAGATGACAATTAAGTGCAAGAAGAATTTGGACAGATTCCAGCTGAGCCCTTGAGGCAAATATTTCATCAAAAGTCTGTCCCCTTCACCTAAGTGTATACTTAAGCAACTAGCTTTTTTTATTTTATTTCTCACGATAGTCCCATGCTCTTCAGACTTATTTTTAAAGATATATTTAGTCCCAATGATATTATAGTTCTCTGGTCTCGGAATTAACTCTTATACATCATTTCTAGTGAATTGATGGAGCTCTTCATGCATGACATTGACCTAGCTTTCATCTTCTAATACTTATTAAACTTTCTTAGATTCAACCTGTGATAAATAGCACACAAATGGGACTTGAGTTCGAACTCTTTTCCACAATCTTATAGCTTCATCCAGTTCATCAAGAATATATGTTTCTTGGATGATTTTGAGTAATTCTTGATGAAGGTTCTTTGTCTTTGGGATCAATTTTTTCTATGAGATCTTTTTCATCTTGCTCTTGTGAGTCCTCTTCACTAGTTTGCACGAACTCCTTCATATTTTCAAGTTCTCTCATGGTAGTTTTGGCTAAAAGGTCATCCACAGTTACATTAAATGATTCTATGACAGATTTCGTGCGTAAGTTGTAGACTCTATAAGCCTTACAATTTGAGGAATAATCAATAAACAAACCTTTACCACTCCTACTTTCAAGTTTATGAGTATTTTTTTGGTCTCTCAATATGTAACATTTACTACAAAAAACTCTAAAATACTTTACTGTAGGTTTTTTACTTTTCCACAAATCATAGGTAGTCTGTTTAGTGCTGAGCATTAGGATTATCCGATTCAATGTGTGATTTGTTGTATTTACAGTTTATTCCAAAAAATATAGTCATTTTCTTGTTGCTCAGTATGGTCTTGTTCCATCACTCTATTTTGTTGTGGAGTGATAAGTGCTGAAAATTCTTCATGGATTCCATGTTTATCACAGAAGTAGATGAAATTAGTATTCACTGCATACTCTAGAGATGGAAACTTCCCTTTTTTTATTTATAGTTTTTTGAATAGATTTTTGGAAAGATCAAAAAATTTAGATTTTTCTCTTAAAGAATTGGCCATGTGCATCTTGTAAAATCATTTACGATCACCTTGATATAATTCTTTCCACCAATACTCTTGGTTTGTGTTGGATCCATAAAGTCCATGTGCAACAATTCTAGTGGCCGAGAGGTAAGAGTATGGGAAATTTTCTTGTGTTGAGATTTTGCTTGTTTTCCTTCTTGGCATGCTCCACACTCTATATTTTTGCCTTTAATGGCCTTGGGCAATCCATCTACTGCTTTTCTTTTTTAGATTTTCGACAAATCTTTAAAGTTGATGTGTCCTAGGTGTTGATGTCACTATTCAGTCTCATCAAGTAAAACTCTATGACAACTCAATCTTGATGTTGGAGAGATTCTATAGCAATTATCCGAGTTTCTCAAGCCTTTTAAAATTCACTCTCTGGGTGGATTTTATATGTTGCATTTGTTTTTTGAAAAATGTATAGACAAATTTTCATTACAAAGCTAACTAATGCTTAGTAAATTAGTTTTAAGGCCGTTAACCAAAAAACCTTTGTTTAAAATAGGCAATCAAAATATTTCAATACTCCATTTCCCTTCTACAACAGTCTCGCTACCCCACCAAAGATTACGATGCCACCATTGGTTAGCTCCACCTCCTTGAAAAGTACTTTATTTCCCAATGCATTTCTTGAACATGCGTTGTACAAGTACCATAGGCAATCTTCCATGACTTTAAGTGCCGTGTGAGTAATGAGACACAGGACATTATCCTTGACCATCCAGTTTGCTTTGAGTTTTGACTTGTCCTTTTCATTATTTTGAATAAACAGCTTAACTAGTTCACCAGATTTGTCACATATGAAATTGATTTGTTGACTTATATCATCACCTTGATTTTTTAGACTTTTTCTTCTCTTCTTTGAATATTTTCTAGTTTTGATTTTCTACACATGAGATAACTTAAGCACTGTGGTCTTATATGACTAATAATTTCACAATTATGACAAGTAGAAGTGAACATACTTTCATACTTACCATTCTTCACCATTTTTTAGCTGATTTCTTGTGCAGAGTTTTTGACTTAACTAACTCTAGTCCAACATGTTTTAGAATATATATCTTGACTTCCCTTAACAAAAATAATATAATTATATATTTGGAACTAGTCACTGTAGATGATGAGAATTGTTTTTCTTTTTCTTTGGAAGTTACATATCTTAGGCCAGTTCTATAATTACTCTTTTTTTTTTTGAAACTCAATATCTCATCTAATTTCTGTGTTGTTGTTTTTTGTTTGCACTTTTGAGATTTTTTTAACTCTTGTTCTAGAGCAGCTAGCCTTTTGATCATTCAGTCTCCTTACTTCAACAACAGAAATTTTTAGCACCTTAATTAGATTATATTTCTAATTTTCCACTACAAGTTTATTATACAGCTTTGTGTTAAGTTTTTTCAATTGAATACCTCCTCACACATCTCATTGTAAACATCATATACACTTAGTTCTGACCGTTAGCATCAATAAAGGCAATATCCAAATCACTATATGCATATTTACTTTCAGATTTTGTTAGTAAAATTTCAGGCAAATCATTCACAATATTAAAAAAAAATCATAAAAAAAATTCATCATTTGATGATAAGTTTTTTCTTTCAAAATCTGAATTATCACTAAGAGTAACATTCATTGCATTTCTTTTATTTTTCTTGAAGTTTGGACATTCAACTCTATTATGATTGTAACTCGAACACTCATAACACTTTTCTTTGTTCTTTTTCTCAGCTTTATCTTTATTCCACTTTTTAGATTCATTATTTTGGCTGGAAATCATTTTTCCTATTTTCATTTTTCATTAGTCTTTTTATTAAATAGAAGTTTTCTGAACTTTCTAGCAATAATAACTATGTTCTCATCATTTAGGTTTTCCTCATCAAAAAATTTCTCACGCTCTTCTTTCACAGTTTTCAAAATAATAGATTTATTTTTTTCTTGTTTGAAGGAGAGAGGATTTATATGTTTGTAAGGACTCGACTAATCTTTACTTTCTTTAATGGCAATGACTTTAGGCTGAAATCTTTCATATAGAGATCTCAAAATCTTTCTCATAACTCTTGAATCTGTGACTTTTTCTCCAATATTAAATTTAGAATTCACAATGTCATTAAATTTAACATAGAAATCATTAAAATATTCATCTTCCAACATCTTAATCTCTTCAAATTTTGAAGTAAACAATTATAATTTGAGCTTTTCACAATTTTTGTTTTCTCATGTGTAACCTCTTAGCTATCTCATTCATCTTTAACTATCTCACACATGGAAATTTTTTTAAATTCTTCTGGAAATACCGCCATAAAAATTGTGTTCAGTCCCTTACTTTTTCAATTGCTATTGTTCAACTTATCTCTCGTCCAAGCATCAATATTGGCTTTGGGTTTTGTCCATCCTCTTTCAACGAAGTATTATACCTGTTCATCCAACGATTTGAGAAATGCTCTCATACATAGTTTTCAATATGCATAATTTTCACCATTAAAGTGTGGCAACGCAGTCAACAATGACATCCTTATCAGGGGCACAAATCATAATCAGATGAGTGAACTACGCTCTGATACCATTTAAAATTTCCTATGTACCCTTGTATATCACTAAAATTGTCTACCAATTTACTTGAACAAATGGGTTAGTTCTCAATCATGTAATTATTTAATCAATCAAATATTTGAAATAAATCAATAAGCTTGCATAACACAATAATTGATAATGAAGGATAACCTTTTGAAGAATTCCTCAAAGGTAAAATTTTATGGAGCATCGAACCCAGAAAAATCAATTTTATTATTTGAAAATCCAATTACAAGTAAGTTCGCAATTACGAAACTTTTACTAATTAACTATTTTACTTGACCAGACAAACGATTTGTTTGTCTTTTATCTTAATAGCAGTTAGAACTTTTGACAATTTTTAAATATTGATTTTTCTCTTGGATTTTCAAATGGCTGAAATCCAATCAATGATCCTCTTAACTTTGAGCATAATCATACTCAAGAATGTATGAAAAACATAAGGAAAATTCTTTAGTAAATTTTTTCTCAGACACTATAATATCTCTAGAATTGCTCTTTAACCAAAAATCCTAACTAGGATTATCAAATGAGTTTTTTTAAATAAACAGAGTCATAGTCAGGATGATATTCTACTGACTAATCGAGTTTGTTGGGAAATACTCTCTTGACGGTTTGCTAACATGTCGCGATAATCTCTATAGCATTCCGAATTTTGTTCAGCTTTTGTTTTGGATAATTGTAGATCTAAAAATCACACCAGTAACATAATTAAATGACTCTTATAACTTCTAAGTAGATTACTATTATTATGAATAAACCTAATAAATAATTTATATTTATCCAAAATTTAAACTTAAAGATAAAATAAGATCTTATATTTTAATTTCCTAATCCATTCAAACATAACAACCTAATCACCTAATCATTGCTAACAAATTCTATATTTACATATTTTATTTCAACTCACTATATATACATGTCACCTAATAGGTCTACTTTATTACCTTTGATGTTTCAAGTCATAAGTTTATCAGTTTTCTTCTCTATTAAATAAGATTTAAGGAAAGGAATATGAATATAACAATAATGTTACAATTTTTTTTTTATATGAGATTTATTTATTTTACATATTTGTACAGTATTTATGCATTTTAAAATTATAAATTATTTATCATGAACATAATTGGGAGAGGAGACAAGGAGAGCATGGCCACGTCTGGGGAAAAGAAAGCAAACAGAGGGGAATGCGAAAAAGAAACCAAGCCGGAGGAGGAACAGAGCGTGTGAGCTTCTGGCAGGTCTCTGTTCAGTTTAGGCGAACATGGCCCCGGCCCCATGTGATTTATACTACTGCAATAAATATTAAAATTCCTTGGTTCCGGCGCTTTGAACGTATAAAGAAATTCCTCGCTTTGACTTTTTTTAATTCCTCGTTTTTTTATATTTCCTTTTACTTGTCAGTAATAATAAAAAGGCAAAAAAGTAGCCTATCATGTGCATGGGTAATATTCATACAGCGCCTGCAATCAATCCATTGCACAAATCAAGCTGGCTACCTACGCATGCATCCACTCTCTCCTATCGCCTGACGACTGCTATAAATATATATATATATATATATAATATATACGGCTTCACTCTGCCTGCCATAATCCTACCAGCAAATTGGACAATTACATCTAGCCTCTTTTTAAATTTTTTATTGAAAGACAATTACATCTGGCCTTAAGTCATGATTTTGATGCATGCCAAATATGGACCCCAAAAGGAAAAGAGGGATCATAATTAGGACCCACCAACGTCTAATTCCTTGCTTGGAGGTAGACTCCGTTTTAAGTCCCAAAATTATTATTTTTTTTTTAATGTTGTAGTAGTTAAGTTATGGGACTTGATTATCTTATCCAAAATGAGCAATCTCATATCTTCTAAAACTTAAAAAAAAAAAATTATTAGTGCTTTTATATATCCAAACTAAAGTTCTTTGGATAACTATCAATCTCCATTTGTATATATATATAATAATAATACATATATATATATATATCTACATTTGTATATATATATATATAATAATACATACATACATGAAAAGCGAGGCACATGGATGGAGCACCGCATTTATTTATGATTTTCTATTGGAAAAATGATAAATATACAATACAAGTATACAATACATTTTATAATTAATATTAAATAAAAAGTAATTTTATAAAGTGTTGTATTTATATAAAATATTTTATAAAATTATTATTAATTTAATACTTATTATAAGATATATTATATAATTATATTATATATATCACTTCTCTTTTTATTAATATACGATATTGCAAACAAAGAATAAATTAAGCTATCGAATCCAACTGCTAGCTAGCTAGCTAGCAATTGGGGCTGGAATATCAAGTCCTGAAAATTGTTATCGTTTATCGTGTGGACTGGTCCTTGGTCGACCACTTTGAAGCTAGCATGCGTAGGGCATGGTGCGGACGTACTATCGTTATAAAATATAAAGTCTTCATTAACCCTGTTGCTACATTATAATTCTTAGTTGGAGGACTGCTATGTACAAGTTTGATTTGTATAAATTTTATTTGTATAAATAATAAAAATATTATTTATGTGAATGTAATTAGTATAAGCTAGACTTGCATCCAAGATTTTTCTTCTTAGTCGATCTCTACCTAGTCCTCTTTTTCTCAGTTTTCAGATAATAATGTGCTGTCATCATATGATAATTATGATAAATATATAAAATAATTTAAAATTAAATAAAAATAATAATATAAAAATGTATATAATTCAGTAGGGTGTCTATATCCATTATACACACAATAAATATAAATCACATTTTTCAACGATCTCTACTATGACAAATATCCACCTCTTAAAAAAAATATATAATTGAAACTCTATCTAATACAATAGATTGGGACACCTCTCATTTAGCAATTGGAGATATTAATCAAATTCAATTAATACTTGAACTTATATGTGATAACGGGCTTTGTCAACATATCTACTATATTCTCAGAAGTGTGAACTTTTTCAAGTAGTAATTCATAAAAAAAAAAAAAAAAACTCTTTGATTTTGAGGAATCTCACATCTATGTGATTGGTCTTCGTATGATAAATTTGGTTCTTTGCCAAATAATTGATACTTTGACTATCACAATGTAATTTAATTATACCTTGCTAGATAACAGCAAGCAGTTATGTTTTAGAGGTGATTCTGTAACAAATTTTATAATAGCGATCAAATACATAATTTGGATGGTTGTTTTGAATTATTTCATTTGGATTGTGAGATGAAATAAAATAAGATGATTTGAGATGAGTTTTGAAAATTTAATAAAATATTATTTTTTAATATTATTATTATAATTATTATTATTTTAAAATTTAACAAAATTGAATTATTATATTTATATAAAAATTTAAAAATAATTATAATAATAAGATTAAAATGAGTTCAGCAATATCTTTAAATCCGGACTTTTTTTTTTTTTTTTAATAAAAAGTGAGGATTTACCGAATGCCTGAGGATATTCCATTAACTTGCATTAAAACCTGGACGACCATCATGTCTTTAGTTTAATAGAGGGGACAAAGGACGAGGTAGTGTTTCAAATTCAATAATTACAACGAAAAATAAAAGGGTAAAGGTAGGTTTATATCTCATTATCATTATTTTATTATTTATAATAAAATATATAATCTTATAATCTTATTAATATCTCATGTTTTTAGTTTAAAAAATATATAATCTTATTAATAATCACTTTTTTGATCATTAAATAAATTAAAAATTAAAAATTAAAAAGATAAAAAAAAATGACAAAAATAATATAAGACAATCATTATTCAAAATAAAATACGAGACTAGGTAGCTGCAATTATACTGAAAACAGCATTAAGACAGGCAATGGAGTACGAATCAAGAACTTTAAAAAAAAAAAAAAAGGGCCAGTCTTTGTTGCTTTATAATCTGTCAAATTTAATAAACTATAGTACGGCGTATTTAGTAATATACACAACAAGGTTGCTTTTACTCGAGCAGGGGAAAAATTAAAAGAATAAATAAACAAACAAACAAAAAAGAGAAGTCGGAGAAGGAAAAAGTAGACCTGAATGATGATGATGATGATACCATTCTTGTTCATGAGAGTTAAATTGGCTTCTTTTATCAAAGTAGAAATGATGATATGTTCAAATGGGTATCTCTCTCAATATCCAAAGCCACGTGAATAAACATACACTTCAGTAAAAAGTCAATAAATGAACAGCTTTTTTATGATTTGTTTTCCCTCGAGATTTATCAAAGTTTTAAGACTAGTACGTACTACTCGATCTGTAGCCAATGATCCAGTGGCGCACAGAGCTCCAATCTGCCTTTCCAGATTGAAGCCTGCAATATTTGAATATTTTAGCTCATCGATCTGATCACCTTTTAAATGTGCCAAGCCTCATAATTCTTTGGTTTAATGACAGTGATCATAATCTTATTCTATTTTAAGATCCATGATATGTATTTAAACAAGCAACTTGGGCTACTGCATCTCCATTATCTCGCATATTCATACATGAATATTGGATAAAGTAGTACTACTCTGTAAAGAAAAATTAGATAACTGATCCAACGCAAGTGGTGGCCTGTATATCTTTATAGCAAGAGAGAGTCGATCAGAAAGTATTAATTTAATAGCTAGTAATCAAGTAGATCTGTGTTGATAACCCCAATAATTGTCGGGCATTTCTAAAACTCCAAAATAGGCAAGCGTTTGACAAATAGGGTTGGAATGATCTGTAGTCATGTTGTGCAGAATGCAGATGTTGATCATGTGAGACTTTCATGAACGTCCAAAAGTCCTACCATTTTCAAACACCTAGCTATCAACTAGGGCTCCCTACTGAATTTTGAAAAGGAACGAAGGCGATCATGTGCACTAAATGTCAAGCTAGTCTTGAGAAAGCCATTTCTTTTGAGTCCAACATATCCCTATCATATAACAAACATCCTATTAAAAGAAAGAAAAAAACCAAGCACGCACAAATTAAAGATATATTATATATAGAAATGATCGATCGATCGATCGATCCTGTATATTTAATATGTGCTTTTGATCAATAATGTATTGTTCCTTTGCTTAAAACATTATTTAATATTCCATGCGAATCATAATGAAAAGAAATGTGCATCCCAGCTGTCTCGTTGTTGCAACTCATTGCTACAGACCAGTTATAAATACGGAAATCTTAGCCATAGATTAAACAAATAAGATCTTTTGGTGCAGAAGATTATTGGTGAGAGGAAAACGCGTTCTTTTAAAATATATAGATGAAGGAAACTTGACAGATAATAGAGAAAAGTCACACATGCATGGAAAATATGAAAGTAAAATAGATCTGCATGGAAACAGCTTGAAGTCGCAGTACGTTATATGAAAATGGCTATACATGAAATGTATTTTTGGAGCCAAACATTTTATCTTTATCACTCTGTATGGGATAATAAAGCAATATTGGCTATTCATGAAAATTTTAGGAAAAGGCTAACATGATAAGTGCAATTCTTTTAGTTTAAAACTCGGTTTCCTAATTAAAAAAAATTAAGTGGCAAGTCAATTGGATCAGGGCTTATCTCTCTCTCTCTTAATGTTTTTTATCAACTTGAATTGATATTAATATGATGATCTATCTAAGATAGTTGATATTTTATTTTAAATAGAGTTAGACGGTCTCTCAAATAAAAATCTAGAGAGATTAGCAGCCAAGATTAAACTATATCAATCATTTTTAGTATTGTTTTATTTGTTAGTTATTATTTTATCTCAGATAGAGTTGGATTGTACGGCTCTCAAACATCGAAAATTTGGAGAGATTTGCGGTTAGAACTAGACTATAACAATTTTAGTGTATTGAAAAATTATATATAGTTATTAGTTTACTTATAATATATGTTTTAAATTTATTTTTTTATAATACTCATTATTAATTAATATAATTTACTTTTTTCAAAAATAAAAAATAATATTACAAGTCGAGTCGGCAATTTTTTGGCATATCAAATCTAGTAGGAGCACTAGCTAGTATAATAAAATAAAATCCACTTTTGAAAGTTGTGTATAAGACATCAATATCAACGTCAATATCAACATCAACATCAATATAGACTTGGGGAAATAAGCAGCCATTATACAAAGGATATGCTATTTCATATCCTTAATAAGTAGGCATTATATTCTAAATGTAAGTAATATGTGACATTTATATTTGCACTAAAATTGAAAAAATAGATTTAATGAAATACTTAAATTTAAAATAAATAATATAAAAGACAGATTTAATAAAATACTTAAATATTTAAATTAATCAAAATGTATAAATATACATATAGATGTACAATATTACTTATATTAAGTATTATTCTCAAAGAAATGCATGCATGTCATGTGTGTAATTGAAAGTTGCTACTTGCTGGGGTATTACGAACTCAAGTGTCACTCCACTCTAGCAGACATCACAATCTGTAGGTACACACATAACGTGCAGCCGCCCACCATTAAAACCTAACACACTCATGAACTATATATCATGTATGATGCAGCTGCCCCACTTCAGATCATGCTAGCTTGTCATTTTTTTTTTTTTTTTTGGGTTCCTCGATCGCACTGTTTGATCTCTAACTTAAAGCCTGGTTGATGCATTTGATTTGGACTGTCAATGTGCTTTCCACTGTTCCACCACTACTCATGATGTAGCTTAGCTGCCTGGCCTCCTTAAATATAAAAATTCGAGATTAATAGACGTACTAGCTAACAGCACAATATTTTAGAAAGTTGATGCGTGCTTCTAATTTCATGCTTTTTGTGATATTTGTCCATGTAATATTGGTTTATTTCTGCCGGCAGACGAAATATCTCGCATCACTTGTAAGCCAATAATTTATTTTTAATGAATTGCTATTATTGTACTATTAATTGATTATAATTTCAGTCATTATAGAAAACATAGATATATCATTATTATTACTATTATTATTATATAAAAATAATAAACGAACAATATCTTCCATAAAATTTTACATGATACCTATTTTAAAATAAAGAATATATTTATAATGCACTATCTCAATGTATAAATACATATAATTTTGGATGAATTAATGCTTGAAGAGATTAATGAATGACATTTGTTAATAGAAATGTATGATTATATGATATTTGACAGATGTGAAAATGAATGTGATTTAAGAAAATAAAAGAGAAAAGAACACTAAAAACCATTATTTATGGTGATTTTTGTCCTATAGTGGCGAAACAATGGTGCGGCAATTGTAGTTTGGTAATCAGAAGCTCAATTGCGGCAGCGTTTTTAAATACTGTGTTGATTTTGTAAACCTTATGTTTACTCAGAACAAACTCGTGCCAAGATCAGTGTAAAGAAAATACTTAAACAAATCAAGAGAAGGAAAGAAAGTAACAAAAAAGCAAAAGAAATAGAACACAAGGTTTTACGTGGTTCGATCCCTATTGGATCTACGTCCACGGTGGGAACTGGCTTAGGGGACTTCTTATTGATCAAACTAGTGATTACAACGGTGTAGATCCAAGCTTGATCAACTTTAGCTTTCTCACATACAAGCTTCTCTCAACCATACACAGATCAATCAGTGCTCTGGCTTCTCAAATGGTAAAGTGACTCTCAAACCCTAAGACTTCAGCCGCTCGCATCTCTCTCTCTGTCACTGTGCTAATGAGATAAGTGGCTTTATATATGACAGAAACGTATAGCCCTAATTGCCCAGATGAAGACACGTGGTCTCTTCATAGACTATTAGATTACATATCAGATAAAACCACGTATTACAAATCAGCCCAGCTAAGATCAACTTAATTACACATATACCTTACAATCTCCACCTTGTGATTAATATGATCTTCCATGCAGCTTCCTTCCTAAGTCAATTGGCATTTTCCTTAGGCCAGCAGCTCCCTCCCTAAGCCAGTTCCCACTCCTAAGTCTTGTTCCAGCTCCTAGTCATGTTGATAAGGTCCATGCAGTATGTAAACTTCTGCTTGGGCAGGGACTTGGTCAGCATATTAGATGGATTGTCTTTAGTTGATATTTTCTCCACCTTCACTTTATCACCAGCTATTATATCCCTTACAAAATGCAATCTGATGTCTATGTGTTTTGATCTTTCATGAAAAACCTGATTTTTTGCTAGATGAATGCAACTTTGGTTATCACAATTAATTGTAATATTTCCATCAAAAATTCCTAATTCATTTGAGATCCCTTTTAACCAAATTGCCTCTTTTATGGCCTCAGTTAAAGCCATATATTCAGCCTCAGTTATAGACAGGGCTACAACTGATTGTAGGTTGGATTTCCAACTTATGGCATCCCCATATGCAGTAAAAATATAACCAGTTAATGATTTTCTAGTATCTATATTACCAGCAAAATTAGAATCCACATAGCCACAAATTTCTTTTCCCTTTTCAACAGTTTTTCCAAAACTTAAACCGAAACATGAAGAACCAGAGAGATATTGAAAAACCCATTTCAAAGCATGCCAATGTTGTTTTCCAGGATTTTCCATAAACCTACTAACAACACTAACAGCATATGCCAAATCTGGTCTGGAGCAGACCATGACATACATCAGACTGCCTACCATGTTTGAATATGGTATTTTCATCATAAACTCTTTATCTTCATTAGTTTGAGGGCCTTGAGTGATGGACAACTTACAGTGTTGTCCTAATGGAGTACTCACAGTTTTAACAGACTCCATTCCAAATCTTTTCAAGATTTTTAACAGATATGTTCTTTGAGACAATAGAAGCAGTTTTTCATTCCTATTTCTTATTATCTCCATACCCAATATTTTCCTAGCTAGTCCAAGGTCTTTCATTTCAAATTCTGACTTAAGGATTTCTTTAACATGCTCAATTAACAATTTATCTTTGCAAGCAATAAGCATATCATCAACATACAGCAAAAGATAAACAATGCATCATTCAAAATCCTTAAAGTATACACAGCTATCAAAATTGCTTCTTTTGAAACCATTTTGTGTCATATGAGTGTCAAATCTTTTATACCATTGCCGTGGTGATTGTTTTAAACTATACAAGGATTTCTTTAATAAACACACATGATTTTTATCAATTTTATTATTAAATCCTTCTGGTGGTTGCATATACAAGGTTTCTTCCAACTCACCATGCAAGAAAGCAGTTTTGACATCTAATTGTTTAAAAAATAAATCATGATAAGCAGTGTGTAAGCCATAATTAGTCTTATAGAGCTGTGCTTCACAACAGGAGAGAAAATTTCATTAAAGTCAACCCCTTCTCGTTGTGTGAAACCCTTAGCAACTAACCTAGCTTTGTACCTAGGTTCTTCTACCCTTGGGATTCCCTCCTTCCTTTTATAAATCCATTTAGAACCTATAAGTTTGACATTTCTAGGTTTAACCACCCAGTCCCAAGTTTTATTCTTATTAAGAGATTCAATTTCTTCTTGCATAGCAAGAAGCTATTTTTGAGAATCTTGACTTCTCATTGCCTCTTTGAAAGACCCTGGTTCTGACTCTTCTATTTCTTGGGCAACAGAGAATGCAAAAGTAGTGAGGTCAGCTTGTGCATATCTAAGAGGAAGTTTAATAATCCTTTTAGGTCTATCCCTTACAAGGTTATAAGACCTGGGACTTATCTGCCCAGCTTATTCCAGATTGGGTTTTGCGTTATCTCCAAGTGTTTGGTCTATATCATCAATGGACTCCACGGATGGCTCCACCTCAATCTGCACTCTATCAATGACAGATTTATTTCTTGGACACTCATTTTCCAGTGATGTCATGGCCATTTGTGACTCATTAAAAGTTACATCCCTACTAATTGTGCACTTTTGTTTTCCTGGTTCTAGAACCCATAGCTTATACCCTTTGGTTCCCTCAGGATATCCTATAAAAATACATTTAACAGCCCTGAGTTCTAATTTGTCAGTTTTAATGTGTGCATAAGCTGTACATCCAAATATCTTCAGATTACTGTAATCTAAGGGTTTACCAGACCACAATTCTTGAGGTGTTTTCAGGTTAATGGCAGAGGATGAGCTTCTATTTATAAGATAGACAGCAGTATTAACTGCCTCAGCCCAGAAAGTTTTTGGTAACTTGGCATTAGACATCATACACCTGACCCTTTCAAGAATTGTTCTATTCATTCTTTCAGCAAGACCATTCTGCTGTGAGGTTTCTCTAACTGTCTTATACCTAGCTACCCCTTCTTTCAGACAAAAATTATTAAATTCGTTGGATAGATATTCCAGCCCATTATCAGTCCTCAGTTTCTTAACCTTTCTTCCAACCTGGTTTTTAACTAAAGTCTTCCATTGTTTGAATTTTTCAAAGGTGTCACTCTTGTGTTTAATAATATACACTCAGACCTTCCTAGAAAAATCATCAATAATGGATAAGAAATAGTTTCCTCCACCATGGGAGCTGACCCTTGCAGGTCCCCACAAATTAGAATGCACATAATCAAGACACTGTTTAGTGTTATGAGTACTGACCTTAAAACTAGTCCTAGTGGATTTTCCCAATATGCAATCTTCACAGAAAGGTATCTCTTCTAGGTTAGTCTCTCCAAGAACTCCCTGCTTTTGGAGTTCCTGTAAGCCTTTCATACTAACATGAGCTAATCTCCTGTGCCAAAGCACAGACTTGCTACCCTCAGGTGTTTGAGCAACAGAAGCCTGTCTAATAGTCTTGCCCTCAAGGGTGTACAAACCATTCTTTATAAACCCTCTCATTACTATTCTGGACCCCTTCATTACACTCAAAATTCCTGCCTGAGCCTTAAACATACAACCAGACTTATCAAGCATACCAAGGGAAATTAAATTCCTTTTTAGTTCAGGTATGTATCTTACATCATTAAGAATTTTTTCCATACCATCATGCAATTTCAATCTAATTGTACCAATGCCAAGAACTTTGCAAGACTTATTGTTCCCTAACATTACAAGTCCCCCATCTAAATCCTTAAAGGTTTCAAACCAAGATTTAAAGGGGCACATATGGAAAGAACATTCAGAGTCTAGAATCCATTCTTTCCCAGACTCTGTTTCAGAGACACATAAGACATCAGCACTCTCATAACCATCGACAGCAACCGAGGCATTCCCTTCAGGTTTTGATTTATTCTCACCAGTTGACCTCCTTTCAGGACAATCTCTTTTGAAGTGTCCTTCTTTATGACAATTAAAACATTTTAATTGTTTCCCTTTAGTATTTGTTTTATTCTTATTTTTCTTTCTTTTGTTTTCAAGTCTTTCAGCTTTTCCCCAGCAATCAGACCCTCACCACCCTCAGGTTTTGTCTCAGACTTCTGTTGTAGTTCTCTAGAATGTAATATTGACTGGACTTCATCCAAAGTCAGACTCTCTCGACCATACATGATGGTCTCCTTGAGATTAGTATATGTATTATCTAAGGAACTTAATAAGAGGATGGCTTGATCCTCATCCTCAATAGTTATATCAATGTTTGCAAGATCTAGGATGATTTTATTAAAATCAACGAGGTGATCTTCCAGAGACACTCCTGGACTCATCTTGAAGGTGTACAACTTGGTCTTTTTGTGGAGACGGTTTGTCAGGGATTTAGTCATATACAAAGATTCCAATTTTAACCAAGTCCCTGCTGCCGTCTCCTCACTAGCTACCTCCCTAAGAACCTTGTCACCCAAAGATAAAATTATGGCACTATGTGCCTTTTGTAAGATTTCGGGTTTTACCTTCTCATCCATGGAGGAGCTAGCTTTTCCCTCAGGCGAAGCAACAGTAGGTTTTCTTCCTCCATGAAGTGCATCTTGAAGTCCATTTTGAACCAGAAGAGCCTTCATCTTGATTCTCCACAGGCCGAAGTCATTCTTGCCTGTAAATTTCTCCACATCTAACTTTGACCCCATCTCGGCCTTGCTCTGATACCACTTGTTGATTTTGTAAATCTTATGTTTACTCAGAACAAACTCGTGCCAAGATCAGTGTAAAGAAAATACTTAAACAAATCAAGAGAAGGAAAGAAAGTAACAGAAAAGCAAAAGAAATAGAACACAAGGTTTTACGTGGTTCGATCCCTATTGGATCTACGTCCACGGTGGGAATTGGCTTAGGGGACTTCTTATTGATCAAACTAGTGATTACAACGGTGTAGATCCAAGCTTTATCAGCTTTAGCTTTCTCACATACAAGCTTCTCTCAACCATACACAGATCAATCAATGCTCTAGGCTTCTCAAATGGTAAAGTGACTCTCAAACCCTAAGACTTCAGCCGCTCGCATCTCTCTCTCTGTCACTGTGCTAATGAGATTAGTGGCTTTATATATGACAGAAACGTATAGCCCTAATTTCCCATATGAAGACACGTGGTCTCTTCATAGACCATTAGATTACATATCAGATAAAACCACATATTACCAATCAGCCCAGCTAAGATCAGCTTAATTACACATATACCTTACATACTGCAATAAATTTACTTGCAAAAATAAGCCGCTGCAATTGAGTTTTGGAGACTGGAAACTCTTAAGCGACGCTTTCTAGATACGCTAGAAACAATTTTTAACTGAAAGGTGGAGCTTTTTGCAGTGTCTATTGGCACCAATAACGACGAAAAAAAAGCTGAAAAAGATTTTCTTTTGGCGGCGATTTTACGTTTTTACTGTAGAAGATTAGAAGTGAAAGATTAATACCGACAATATTGCAGTAAGGTTGTAGTCATCTGTAAAGCATTTTTACAACCATTTTGGTGACTTTTAGTGGCGAAAATTTGTACTAGGACAAGTCATTTCTCTTCTAGTATTACAAAATTAAAATATTATCATCTCAAAAATATAATTATAAAATATATAGTAAAAGATAATATGTGTGGATATCATTTTTCTTATTTCATTATATTATTATTATTATTATTATTAGAAAGATCAATTAGCGTATAGCTAGAAGTGAGTTTTTGTAACTTTGAGTCACTTTTCAAACTCATTGAACTTCAACGTTGCAACTACACATTGTCATAGAGTCCTGCTTATCACTTTTTTCACTCTGAAGAAAGGGCGATGAGGCAATGGAAATAGTCTCAGTCATTCGTAGCAACAATCGAGGGGGTGGGTAATTTCACGAAATCAATGGGAGTTGAGGATAGTGGTAAACATGGAAGAATTGAGAGAACAATGGAAAAATTTTCGTCTTTTAGAGGAGGAAAACAATACCTTTCACATAGAAGAAAATAATTTCGAAGAGTAGATGAAATAAGGGGAAAATTGCATCATTGGAAAACTGTTTTCTGATAGAGACTAGAGTGATAAAAAAGAAGTGGTTAGTTCAATACATGATGAGGAAGCTCTAGAAGATTGGAAAGACTTATTCTTTTATGAGTTGAGCTCAAATTTTTTCTTAATTTCGTTCCAAGATCAAACCAATAGAAACAAAGTGATAAGAGATAAACCATGACTTTTTATAATTGTGTATTCCACCAAAGTCGAATGATGGTTTAACCCCCCTCCCCTCCCCCTCTCCCAAAAAAAAAAACAAGATGATATTCTATAGAGAATGTTTTTGGATTTAATTGCATGAGCTACCACTAGCATGTATGAACAAATAGGTTAGAAAATAGATTGCTAATTCAGTGGGAATGGTTAAAGAGATGGAGGTTAAAGAGGATGGTACCGCTTGGAAATTTTTTCTAAGAGTTAGGATAGAGCTAGATATTAGGGAAAGATTGTGAGAGGAAAATTCATCAACTTGTTGGGAGACAAGCATTGGGTTCCCATAAAATATTTAAAAAAAATTGCCTCGCCTTTGTTTCAATTGTGGCACACTGGTTCATAGTAATTTGGGGTGCAAAAAGAAAAGAGATGAAGTAGCACAAAATTCAGCAAATTATAAGCAATATGGAGTTTGACTTCAAGCAAAATCCAAAATAAAAGGCAATCTATTTAATCTACAGGTTGTGGAAGAACAAGAGGAATGAATAGGTAGGGAAGAAGTGTGTAACCATAGGAAAATAAGAATGGTAGCTGGTCCCTCATAGAAACCAAGTAAACCAGATGGCATAGAAAAAGTGGAAAAGGTAACGAATGGAGGAGTTTTCTCTGCACACATTGAAAGTGCATAAATTAATTTGAAAACCAGTAAAGATATAATAGAAGATTAGTCAAGTAATGCTAGTAGTGGGGAGAAACCTATGATGATTAGAGCAGATGGGGTGGTAGATGATGAACTTGGTATGATAGAAAGAACCAATCATGTAGGACATGTTGTGCCTAATAAAAACCACAAGCTAAGAAACTTTTCACTGAAGTAATAAGAACCCTACTCAAGAGGCATGGAAAAGGAGAGCAAGACATAGAGAGGCTTTAGAAGCTATGTCGCTTAGGTCAGGAAGCAAAATAAGTTCCATAGGGAATGAAGAAGACAGTGAATTGATTAGAGGTGTTAAAAAAGAGAATCATTACAATAGGGAAGAAGAACAACAGCTTTTTCATTTCTTGGTGGAGGTTGCTTGGCAGCCCCTTTAATCACCATGAAACACTTAATCTCAAACTGCCAGAGACTTAGAAACCCCCGAGCAGTTCATGATCTCTACTTGATAGTCAAAGAAAAAAAAACCCTTTTTAGTTTTCCCATGAAGACAAAACTAAAGATGTCCTATTTTGAATGCATCACAAGAAGACTTGGCTATGACTCTTGTTTTGTTGTAAATTCTTATAAGAAGAGAGGTGAATTAGCTATGCTGTGAAATAAAGATTATGTAGTGGAACTTGTTAATTACTCCCATCACCACATATATGTTCAAGTCACTAAGAAAGAGGATCAAACAAAGTGGTTTTTTTTATAAAGTTTTATGGGCATCCGGAAACCTAAAATTAAAGTAGTACTTGGAACCTTTTATTCATGATAAGACCAAGCTTTAATCATACTTGGTATGTCATGAGTGATTTCAATGAAATTTTAGCATTTCATGAAAAAGTTGGGGGAAATAAAAACTTTAAAGGCAAATGGAGGATTTTAGGAATGCTTTATTTTTCAATAACTTGCATGATCTCGGATGGAAAGGAAATTGCTTCACTTGGAGTAACAAATAGAATTGGCTCTAACTTCACAAAAGAGAGACTTGATCGTGTGGTAGTAAACCCTCAATGGAGAAATATATTTGACAAGTTTCTAGTCGAAACTTTCACAGTAAGAAATTCATATTACAGACCTATACAACTATCCTATAAGAATATTACCTCCTTGTTAAGAAATATATTTTCATGATTGAGACAAAATGGGTGAAAGAGGAAGAGAGTATAAAGATCATTATAGTTGGATGGAAAAAAGCTTTGGAGGAACAAAGTAGCTAGAACCTTGTTAAAAAGAACTTACAAACCTGCTCTCAAAATCTCTTACGGTGGAGTAAGAGTAAGCAAATGGGATTTGATTAGGAAATTAGACTCCAAACTGAGCAATTACACCAACTACAAATGTTGAAGGCCCACAAAACATTGAAGAAGTTAAACACTTGTAGGAAAAATTAGGGGTTCTAATTGAGCAAGTAGACCTCAAATGAAGGCGCTAAAGTCAATTGGTATCAAATTGGTGACCAAAATACTAAGTTTTTCCATTTGTGTGCCATCCAAAGACAAAAGAATAATCACATATCTTGTATTAAAGATATGCATGGCAGTAAATGGGGAAATCAACATTACATTACCACAACCTTCAATTAGTATTTTAAATAAGTCTTTACATCTAGCAGCCTTACCAAAGAAGAAATACAAACACGCCTGCAGAACATTGATGTAAGAGTCACTAGAGATATGAACACTAGACTACATCAGCAGTTCCATAAGGAATAGATTACTGAAGCACTCTATCACATGGCTTCTCTCAAAGCCCTAGAATCCGGTGAGTTTAATGCGCACTTTTAACAAACATACTAGCATTTAGTAGGGGACGAGTTATGTGATTTAATCTTATATTTTCTTAATGGGAGCAGTTTTGAAAAAAGTATAAAATTCCATAGTTATTACTCTCATTCCCAAAATAAAAATCCCACTCATGTAAACCAATTTAGACCAATTAGTTTATGAAATGTGCTGTATAAATAGGTCTCCAAAGTCCTAGCAAATAGGTTGAAGCAGGTTTTGAACTCCATTGTCTCAAGCAATCAAAGTGCCTTCATTCCTAACAAGCTTATCGCAGACAATGTC
Organism: Platycarya strobilacea; assembly: GCA_036898215.1. Classification (NCBI taxonomy): domain Eukaryota; kingdom Viridiplantae; phylum Streptophyta; class Magnoliopsida; order Fagales; family Juglandaceae; genus Platycarya; species Platycarya strobilacea. The sequence goes on along the minus strand of CM072545.1, from coordinate 38,747,438 downwards.
ATTATAACATATAAACTACTACATTCCATGAAGATAAAACAAAAGGGCAAAGTAGGCTCAATGGCAAACTAGTTGGATACGTGAAAAGCATATGATCGCCTTGAATGATGCTTTGTTGAGACTATTATGATGAAGTGGGGCTTTGGAGACAAATGAATCAAGCTAATCATGGCTTGCATTACCTCAATGACCTACTCAGTTTGTGTTAGTGGGAAAATAGGTGAATAATTTCAACCTGAAAGAGGAATTAGGCAAGGAGACCTTTTGTCTCTTTACTTATTTATATTATATGCTAAAGGACTTAGTGCATGTTTGGGGTTGCGGTGAGAAATATTACTTTTAGTTTAAGGCTTTTAGCTTAAAACTTAATGTAATAAGCTCTACTATTAAAAAGTCATTTACTGTTTGGGATCCATATGTCTAAAGTACTTTTAGAGTTAGTTACGATAGTTTTTTTAAAATATATAATTATCTGTAGGAGCTTTTTGATAAAAACTCCAATTTTGTGCTTATTGAAAAAACTGATTTTTAGTTTTTTCAACCGACTAAAGCGCTTTTAATAAAGTTACCCAAACATGTCATTTTTCTTTAAAAGTGATTTTAACTACTTAAAACACTTTTAAAGTTTCGAAACGCAATCCCAAACATACTCTTAATGCCTTGCTACAATAAGCTAAATAGAGAAGAGATATCAAGGGAGTTGTAGTAGATCGAGGATTCCAAAGGGTCACTCACATTTTCCTTGTCAATGATAGTGTCTTTTTTTGTAGAGTCAGTTTCAATGAATAGAAAGACATTCAAGGCTTACTATCTATATATGAAAAGGCATCGGAACAGGTCTTGATAAAGAAAAGACAACAATTTTTTCAGCACAAATACATGTGCACTACAACAGCAAAAAGTTGTGAAGGTAGTAGGTGTTTCTGTTAATATAAATTATGGAAAATATTTGGACTTGCCAAAAATGGTTGGAAGATCAAAAGAGATCTCTTTTAGAGCCATAAAAGAATAGATCGTGTTAAGACTTGCCAACTGGAAGCATAATTTTTTCTCATAAGCTGGGAAATAAGTACTTTTTAAAGCAATAATTTAAGCAATTCTCATTTATACTATGATGTGTGTTTAGATTGCCAGAACGATTGCTAAAAGAAACTAATTCAATGATGGAGAAGTTTTGGTGGGACAGTGGCAATGACAAGAACAAAATCCTTGGTAGCTCAAATACTTAAACAAATATATTTTAAAAACAGCTCAGTTCTAGATGCAAAAAAGGGAACTAATTCATAATTTATGTGCTAAAGCCTATGGTCTTCAATGGTAAAAGGAGGTAGCATATAAAGAATGGGGACTGGAATTGACATCAGGGTTTGGCATGACAAATAGATCCATTTTTCAGCTCCAATTAGCATACATCCTTTTGTAACCAGCTCAAGAAGCACCATGAGGGTCTTTATTTTAATAAATAGTGAAGAAGTATGGTGGGAGACAAAGAGATTAATACATATAGTCCATGAGGAGATTATAAATGTCATCTATGAAATTCCTCTAAGCATAAGAAAGGCACAAGACACAATGACATGGGGCTGACTGCCAATGATTGCTTTAACATGAGAAATGCATATTATCTCCAACAGCCATCAACAAACAAGTCAAGGAAGAGAGCTCTAGTGTTTCTTAGGGATTAATAGACTGGAAACAAGTGTGGTCCCTCAACTTGCCTATGAAAGTGAAAATGTTCATATGGAAAGCAGCTCATGACATATTAGCTACCTTACAAAACTTGACAAAAAGAAAGGTAATTGATTAAGATGTGTGTAACATATGTCAAAGAGGAATATAATATGTGATATACATACTATGGTCATGTCCAATAGCTAACGATGTGTGAAATGAGCTTAGAATCTTGTGCAAAAATGGCCAAGTTACTTCTTTGATTTTATGTGCCTTATGGTTAGATTTAAGATAGGAAGACTTATGCTTGATTTGGTTTTTTCTTAGAAGATTATGGCTAAGAAAAAACTATGACATACATGGCCAAAAGTTTGAGGGTCTACAACAAGTAGTTATTGCTACCAAAACTGACTAGGAAATATTATATACATATATATATATATATATATTATATATCTTCACAAACTCATGCTATGATTGGCCCAGCTCTTCAGGAAGCTAACAAAAGCAATCTCAGGTAGAAGAAACCAAGTAGCAGTTTATTGAAAACCAACTGGGATGCCTTAGTAAACATACAATAGAATAAATGTGGTTTAATCATGGTAATCAGGGATGATCAAGGGGAGATAATGGCACGTGCTTGCTCAACTATTAAGACAGGTGTAAAAGCTAAAACATCAATGGAAATGGCAATACAAAAAACAATGGAAATCAATGCAAAATTGGGCTTTGCAAGCATTGTTTTTTAAGAGGATTGCCAAACCATAGTCAATGTTGTTAACTATGATAAAGAATCAATAGTCAAGTATAGAGTTATAGTTTTTGATGTCCAATGTTTCATGTAGAAACTGCTTGGATCGTCAGTTGTTTTTGTTGAACCCAAGGTTTCAAGTCTCGTATTTACGTATAAATTTTGATGATAACAAATAATATTGAAAACTCAAGCTCAAGTTGTCTATGCATGAAGGGAGCTAAACACATCAAGAAATCAAGCATGAGCAAGAAAGATATCAAGTCTACAAATGAAGCTCATAGATTATTTTTGTACATCTCTTGATAAAATTAGAAATTGGATTAAGGCTCCAAATTACTTTTTTTTTTCTCATAAAACATCAAATTACTTTTTCCACATATGCAAGACATTTTTAAATGTCTTAGTTTTGAAAATTATGTTTTTCACATGTGCATAACACCATCAAACAAAATAATTTCGAAAATTATATTTTTTTATAAAAACTTGATTTTATAAGATGATTGATTATCATATTTGACATGTGCATATTTTGTTTGAAAGTCTTGAAGGGATGTGGTGTGTTTTCTTGACTAATGCAAAAGGTAGATGATTTTGTTTGAGAATCTTAAAGGGTGGTTGTGTGTTTTTTTGACAAATATAAAAGATAGATGATTTGTTTGAAAATCTTAAAGGGTGGTTGTGTATTTTTTTGACATATGCAAAAAGAAGATGATTTGGTTTGAAAAAATAAATCATGCTCATTTTGTCTTGTATGAAAAACAAAAGATTAGATTTGATTTCTTTGAAAAATGAATGGAGTTGTCTTTGACAAATGCAAAAAGGAAATGTTTTTATTTGAATTTTTGAAAAGTAAAGTGTGCTCCTTTTGTCACATGCAAAAAGTAAAAATATTAGATTTGAAATTTTTGAAAAGTAAATGATGATGTTTTTGATATGGGAATCTTTTCAAATTTGAAATTGAAAAATCATTTGCCTATAAATAGCTCACTTGAGTTTTGCAAAATTCACAACAAGAGCTTACACATCTATTGCTAAGTTTTGCATCATTTTTTCAAAGCTCTCATTCTCTCTTTTCTAAAGTTTTGAGCCTTAATTCTTGTTCTTGTTGAGAGAGATATAGTTTGTGCTGTATTGTTCTTATTTCACTCATTGAGGAGTGTTTTCTGATAGCCTACCCACTATCAATTCTTGTATCAGTAAGAGGGTGTGTATAACCCTTGTGTGTGTAGAAGGTGTTGTACACGGGGAATAGTTAAATCACCAAGTGTGAGGTGATTGGAAGTAAGAGGGTGCGTATAACCCTTGTGTGTGTAGAAGGTGTTCTACACAGGGAATAGTTGAATCACCAAGTGTGAGGTGATTGGAAGTGTAGAGGGTGTTCTACACGGATTTTTTGGAGCGGTGCTGCTCAAAGGTGTAATAGGTTTCTATCTCCACCTAAAGGAGATTGAATAGTGGATTTGGGAATCCTCAAGGGGTAGCTTGAGGCGAGGACGTAGGCAGTGGGGCTGAACCTCGTAAAAATACTGAGTTTGCTTTCTCTTACCCTACTCTTTATATTTCCTACTGCTTTATATTTTGATTATACTTTATATTGTATATTTAGTTTATAAGTATTAATTTTTTAATATAACCCAATTCACCCCCCCTCTTGTGTTAGTCATCTGGGCAACAAGTGGTATCAGAGCTAGAGCTCTATTATAAGATTAACTATCTTTTGAGTTAAGATCTTATGGCTAACATTGCAGCTTCATTTGGTGAAGGTCAATCTAGCAGTCGGCCTCCACTCTTTTGTGGAGACAATTACTCATTCTGGAAAATTAGAATGAGAATATTCCTTCAGGCTCAAGGTCGAGAAATCTGGAAATGTATTGTAAATGGACCTTATATTCCAACAAAAGTAGTTGATGGAGTAAAGGTCAAAAAGGAAGAAGAAGAGTTTAATCGTGAAGACGATAGACTTTATACTTTGAATTTAACTGCTATGAATTTATTATATAATGCTCTCAATGGTAATGAATTTAATAGAGTAATGACTTGTGCTACAGCAAAGGAAATTTGGGATAACTTGGAAGTTACTTATGAAGGAACTTCTCAAGTCAAGGAATCAAAAATTTATATTCTTACTCATGAATATGAAATGTTTAAGATGAATGATGATGAATCTATTTCTAGTATGTACACTCGTTTTACTAACATCATAAATAGCTTGACAGCTCTTGGCAAAGTTTATTCCAAAGTGGAGATAGTAAGAAAAATTCTCAACTCTCTACCAAAACGTTGGGAATCAAAAGTGACAGCGATTCTTGAAGCTAGAGATCTCAAGAAGCTCGAAGTGAATGAACTCATCGGGTCACTTATCACCCATGAGTACACATTGAAAAGAGGAGAAGAAGAAGGAAAGTCAAAGAAGAGCTTGGCACTTAAAGCTGTTCCACATGAAAGTGAAAGTGATGAAGATGAGGAAAATGACGACAAAGATGAAGAAGTTGCGATGATAACAAGAAGAATTCAGAGGTTCTTAAAGAAAAATAAAACTCCTCCAAGGAAATCCTTCAATAAGTTTTCCAAGAAAGATTCAGGTAAAAATGACACTTTAATTTGTTATAAATGCAATAAACCCGGTCATATCAAGCCAGATTGTCCTCTGCTAAAGAAAGATCGAAACAAAGGCAAAAAAAAGCAATGAAAGCTACGTGGAATGATGATTCAAGTAGCTCAGATAGTGAAGCAAGTAATGGAGAATCAGGAAATCTTTGTCTTATGGCTAAAGATGACATTGAGGTAACAAATTTTGATAATATTGAAGATCCTTCATATGAAGAATTGCAAAATGTTTTAGAAGAAATATATGAGGAATTTGAAAAATTGGGTATCAAGTATACTGTTTTGAAAAAGAAAAATTCTTCTTTAATAAACGAAATTGATATTTTAAGAAAAGAAAATATTGTTTTGAAAGATGAAAATTTTGAGTTGAAGAAAAAGAAAACTGATTTAGAAAATATTATTGAAAACTTTACGAATGGAAAAAGAAATTTTGAAAAACTTCTTGGTAGTCAAAGATGTGTTTTTGATAAGGCAGGCTTGGGATATATGCCAAAACAAAAATACAAACCTTATAAAAACTTCTTTGATAATCCTTCTACATCAAAGTCCAATATTCAAAATTCTTTTCATAAAAATAATTTTGTTAAAAAAAAGATACTATTATAATCACTCAAGTTCTTCATATATGTCACATGCTATTTGCAATTTTTGTAATAGAAATGGTCATAATTATTTTGCTTGTCCTATTAGAAGAAAACATACAATGACTATTAGGGCCATATGGGTACCTAAAAATCTTATTTCTTCTAATACTAATAAATAAAGGACCCAAAGAACTTGGGTACCAGGAATTGTTTTTAATTGCTTTTGTAGGTATGCATGAAGTATTCTACAGGTAAAAATAAATGATTTTTAGATAACGGATGCTCAAGATACGTGACAGAAGACAAAACTAAATTCATTGACTTCACTTCTAAAGAAAAAGGATGTGTGATATTTGGAGACAATTCAAAAGAGAAGATCATGGAAATAGAAGGAAAGATCATCAAGACTTAGTACAAGATGCAACCAAATAGTGGAAACATGTGAAAGATCATCCAGCGGAATAAATTCTAGGAGAACCTTCACGAGATGTAAGTACTCGATCATCTTTTAGAAATATTTGCAATCATACTGCTTTTCTATCTTAGATTGAACCTAAAAATATTGATGAAGCACTTCTTGATGAATCTTAGATTCTAGCTATGTAAGAAGAGTTTAATCAATTTGAAAGAAATGATGTTTGAACACTTGTTCCTAAACCCAAAAATCATACTATTATTGGAACAAAATGGGTTTCTAGAAACAAGAAACATGAGTCCGGAGTCATTACTAGAAATGAGGCTTGACTAGTGGTCCAAGGTTTCAATCAAGAAGAATGAATCAATTATGATGAGACATATGCACCAGTCGCAAGATTAGAAGCTATTCGAATGCTACTTACATATGCTTGTTATAAAGACTTCAAACTTTTTCAAATGGATGTTAAAAGTGCTTTCTCAAACGGTTTTATAAATGAAGAAGTATATGCTGAGCAACCTCCAGGTTTTGAAAATCATATTTCTCTAAATCATGTTTTCAAACTCACAAAAGTACTATTTGGACTCAAACAAGCTCCTAAAGCGCGGTACGAGAGATTCAGTAGTTTCTTGATTGAAAAAGGCTTTTTAAGAGGAAAAATTGATACAACTCTTTTCATTATATACGAAAATGATGATATTCTTTTGATTCAAATTTATGTTGATGATATAATATTCGGTGCTACTAATGAAAATATGTGCCAAGTTTTTGCTAAGACTATGCATGAAGAATTTGAAATGAGCATGATGGGAGAGCTTATATTCTTTCTCGGATTGCAAATTAAGCAAGCAAAAAGTGGGATATTCATCAATCAAAATATATTAAAAAATTGCTGAAGAAGTTTGGGATGGAAGGTGCTAAGGAAACTGGAACACCAATGAGCTCATCCACTAAACTTGATAAAGATGAATCCGGTAAACTAGTTGATTCGAAGGTATATCGAGGTATGATTGGTAGCTTATTATATTTGACAACCGGTAGACCAGATATTATGTTTAGTGTATGTTTATGTGCACGTTTTCAATCATTTCCAAAATAATCTCATTTGATTGCAGTCAAGCGGATTTTTAGATATTTTGCCAATACCATTGACTTAGAGTTATGGTATCCTAAACACATTATTTCGATCTTATTAGTTATTCAGGTACCGATTATACTGGTTCTTTGAAATAAGATATCATTTTTTTGAGATCATGTGCAGAAAAGGCGATATAGTACTGGAGTTCACAAACACACACGATCAGTTAGCAAATATATTCACAAAACCCTTACCAGAAGATAGATTATTTATGATTAGAAGAGAAATAGGTATGATGCATATTATGAATATCTCTTGAAAGATAGATCAGAGTTCATAAAAATAGAGAGATATTTTTTTAAATACTTTTACATAAACTTGAGGTTCTTAGCCTCATGTTTGAGACGCTCATTCTCTTCATACAATATCATGTCATCCCTATCCATGGGAACTGGCAAGCGGAATGAAGAATCCAATAGAGATTTCAACTTTTTATTCTTCTGCCGAAGGATTCCTTCCCTTGTGTGAGACTCTTGAACAATTCGTTGAAGTACAACAATTTGTTCTTTAAGCTTTTCAACCTCATGATTTTTGACTTGTAGCCGCTGGGAAAAAGCGACAATAGAGGATGAGTAGCGAGTCCCGAGACTCACCAAGTCGTAGATAGCATCGGAGTCTGGCTTATTAGCCAAACTGTTGTTCTCTTGCTGCAACATGGCGCCAATGGTAGCTGCAGAAAGGACATGAGATTGAGATGTAGAATACCTCATGGATGCATCTAGAGGAATGTTAGAAGAATAAGCCATTGAGAAAAGAATTGAAAACTTAAAGCGAGAATATTGAAGGAATGCAGATGAGTTATAGAGATGAGAATAAGATTTGATGCAAATCGGATGAACTTTAAAACTGATTTTATAGAGATAGCATAAAGAACAAGACAAACTATTGTCTCTTCAAATCTTATTAGTCAAAAGAAATATAAGATATGCTGGACACACATTGTCAAAAGTTTTCTTACTAGAAAAACGGTTCTCTGCTCCTATCATGGCATTGACGGCCTTAGGAGAGAAGATTGATGGTTGATGCGTCAAGAGTTCCTGATTCAAGTCTGGAACATTAGTGGAAGAGAATTGTTCGGCCATTCTATCGTTATGGAGAAACAGAACTTAGGTCAAGAAGCAATGTTTTTTTTTTGGTATTCGATTGGTGAAAATGATTTTTTTTATAGAAACTCAGAGCCTTCAAACCCGTTTGTCAACAACATCAGGCGATTGATTTGCTTTCGCACCGACTGCTAGAGCTAAGCCTCCAACCTTTACAGGTTTTGTCAGATACGCGTGGTTCCGCACCGAATTGCCAGAGTTAGACTTCCAACATTTGCAGGTTTTGTCGGACATGCATGGCTCCGCACCGCATTGCCAAAGCTAGGCCTGCAGCTTTTGCTGTCTTTGTCGGACACGAATAATTTTAATTATTCATCTTCAAATCTCCGAAACATCTAATTCGTCAATAACATCAAGCAGATTTAAATCTTCTTCCGCACCGAGATGATAAAATTCGGCTTCAACGTTTGCAACTTTTGTCGGACATGGGTGGTTCTAATTTCTACAGTCTCTACTAACGCAGCGTTTTATTTGTCTATTGGTTATTGCAGGAATATATCTTATTGATCTAATTATGATTCCTTTTTAATGATGCCAAAAGGGGGAGAAGTCTTATACTAGTATTATACTACCCTGTTATATATGCTAGAATCATGTTTATATTTTTCTTGAAATACTAACGCATATTTTCAGGGGGAGCTTAAGTATTACTGCAGGTCGCAGATTTCTACTAAGTATTTGTCATCATCAAAAAGGGGGAGATTGTTGAACCCAAGGTTTCAAGTCTCGTATTTACGTATAAATTTTGATGATAACAAATAATATTGAAAACTCAAGCTCAAGTTGTCTATGCATGAAGGGAGCTAAACACATCAAGAAATCAAGCATGAGCAAGAAAGATATCAAGTCTACAAATGAAGCTCATAGATTATTTTTGTACATCTCTTGATAAAATTAGAAATTGGATTAAGGCTCCAAATTACTTTTTTTTTTCTCATAAAACATCAAATTACTTTTTCCACATATGCAAGACATTTTTAAATGTCTTAGTTTTGAAAATTATGTTTTTCACATGTGCATAACACCATCAAACAAAATAATTTCGAAAATTATATTTTTTTATAAAAACTTGATTTTATAAGATGATTGATTATCATATTTGACATGTGCATATTTTGTTTGAAAGTCTTGAAGGGATGTGGTGTGTTTTCTTGACTAATGCAAAAGGTAGATGATTTTGTTTGAGAATCTTAAAGGGTGGTTGTGTGTTTTTTTGACAAATATAAAAGATAGATGATTTGTTTGAAAATCTTAAAGGGTGGTTGTGTATTTTTTTGACATATGCAAAAAGAAGATGATTTGGTTTGAAAAAATAAATCATGCTCATTTTGTCTTGTATGAAAAACAAAAGATTAGGTTTGATTTCTTTGAAAAATGAATGGAGTTGTCTTTGACAAATGCAAAAAGGAAATGTTTTTATTTGAATTTTTGAAAAGTAAAGTGTGCTCCTTTTGTCACATGCAAAAAGTAAAAATATTAGATTTGAAATTTTTGAAAAGTAAATGATGATGTTTTTGATATGGGAATCTTTTCAAATTTGAAATTGAAAAATCATTTGCCTATAAATAGCTCACTTGAGTTTTGCAAAATTCACAACAAGAGCTTACACATCTATTGCTAAGTTTTGCATCATTTTTTCAAAGCTCTCATTCTCTCTTTTCTAAAGTTTTGAGCTTTAATTCTTGTTCTTGTTGAGAGAGATATAGTTTGTGCTGTATTGTTCTTATTTCACTCATTGAGGAGTGTTTTCTGATAGCCTACCCACTATCAATTCTTGTATCAGTAAGAGGGTGTGTATAACCCTTGTGTGTGTAGAAGGTGTTGTACACGGGGAATAGTTAAATCACCAAGTGTGAGGTGATTGGAAGTAAGAGGGTGCGTATAACCCTTGTGTGTGTAGAAGGTGTTCTACACAGGGAATAGTTGAATCACCAAGTGTGAGGTGATTGGAAGTGTAGAGGGTGTTCTACACGGATTTTTTGGAGCGGTGCTGCTCAAAGGTGTAATAGGTTTCTATCTCCACCTAAAGGAGATTGAATAGTGGATTTGGGAATCCTCAAGAGGTAGCTTGAGGCGAGGACGTAGGCAGTGGGGCTGAACCTCGTAAAAATACTGAGTTTGCTTTCTCTTACCCTACTCTTTATATTTCCTACTGCTTTATATTTTGGTTATACTTTATATTGTATATTTAGTTTATAAGTATTAATTTTTTAATATAACCCAATTCACCCCCCCTCTTGTGTTAGTCATCTGGGCAACAGTTTTTTTGACAAGGGGAGAAGATTGTGTAGCTCATCAGTGCACAACTAACTTTGAGATATGACAATAAACAAGTACGGATTGAAAATGGTTCAATGCAAATTATAGTTTCTGTTCAGTTTGAACAGTTTATGTAATGTTGACAATATTAGCTGTGTTTGCATTTATTCCATCAATATATGATGAGTCTTTTTTTATTTAAAAAAACCTTCAAAGTTGCCTAGTGCCTAGCTACGATTAGAGTTCTTACAAAGACATCTTGGCAATAAGAAATATATTATTGTCAAATGTTAATGTATATGACTAGCTATGATTTATATATATATATATGCTTTAGAGTACTCACATCCAACCCTTCATATCCTTGTATTGGTTATAATTTAGGGACCAAAATCCATTTTGGCCCCCACATTCGGTCTCTCATATTAACTTTGGATTTCACCTTTGCTACAATCATCTCCGATATATGGGAGATGACTGTTCATGGCTAAACCCTTTTGGTTGTTGCTCTCCCCCGCGCCATCTCTCTCTCTCTTGAGCCCTATCCACTGTAGCCTCCTCCTTCATCTCCGTTCATGTGCTCCGTCGCCGGCAATTTCTTCCTCTCTTTCACTAGGTTACGCTAGTAAGATCAAAGCAATATCAATTTGCTTTGTTTTTGCGATTTTCTAGCCCTCTCTTTAGGGTTATGTTGAACCCAATATTCCTTGAAATATTGCTTGATTTTGGCACTTTCTAGGGTTTAGAAACATCGATTGGGTTGATTTAATGGTGCTTTGGGGTGATTAGAGGGGATTTCGGAGATATTTTGTCTAGGGTTATGCTAATTCTCCATATTACAGATAACACATTCTTGGGTTTGGCTTTTCTTATGGTCTTGATGCTCAAATGTGTTCTTGTTACTCTTTTTTTGTGGTCTTGTGATTTGTCGATTTTGTAGGGTTATGTCGATTTTGTAGGGTTCCATTTCCTTGTTTTCATAGTTGAAATTGAGATTTTCCTTTCTGTTTCCAACTAGTGATTATTGTAGACACCGTGTTTTTAGTTGTCCCAGCATGTACATTTGATTATTGAAGTCAATTATTGCATGGTGTTCTTTCTACTTTGTTTTCATAGCTCAAAAGTGTGTTGTTGAATTTGATTATGGTTTTACTTGTTCCTTTCGAATATTTTTATGCATGGTTGGTTTTGATTGCTGGTATTTGTTTTTTGGTTAACTTTGATGTTATTATGCTTGGGGGATTGTGCTTAAATAAGCCTGGAATATCTACCTCGAACGTTACCCACTTGGATTTGTCAATAGGGGAGAAACATGTTCTTAGTTTTCAATCTCAATTAATGCATCAATTTAGGAAATAGTTGTGCTAAGCCACATGTTGTTTTGATGGTCTTTATATCATCCAAATCTAATTATATGTTGTTCTGATGCTCTCTTTTTGCTATGTATTTGAGTGGATACGATTTATCTTGAGTTCCTAATTACATATTTTATTTTTTAGGCAAAGTCGCTAGCACACAATATGGTATAGTTTTATTTGCTTTCAAACAATTTTGTTGTCTCTACTTTGTACTGAAATGATTAATCTTGCTATTCGGTTTTATAAAGTTAGTTAATTGGTTGATTGTTTCAATAAGTTTGTTAGGATCACATTACATTTGAGGCCACTTCAAGTTGACCTTGAATGGATTTGTTTATATTATATATTTCAATTTTAATCTTTGCTTTGAGTGCATATTTTGTATTAGCATCCAACCCTTTCCATGGGCTCCAATTCTAGACCAGCTTTTGAATTATTAATGCCTTAGTCCAAGTCAATTACCTTGTAATATGAATAGCCTTCTTGTTACACATTCTAGTTTTTTAATGGTTTCACTTGAGCCACTTACTTGTGCTTTGCCTCTATAGCTCTTAAGTTGTTTGGAATTATGAGGTATTTCCAACTGGATACTTTTTATTGCCTTTGTTGCGTTTGTTTTATTCCCTTGTCTATTTATTCCCTTGCCTTTGTTGCCTTTGTCTATTTGTCTATTTGTCTATTTGTCTATTTATTGTCTATTTGTCAAGTAGTAAGAGCTACTACTTGTTTATATGCTATATTTTTTTTTTGGAGACTTTTTTTACAGTTACTTATTTGATTTTGAATTTAGTTTTTCATATTAGGTCTTTCTAGTGGATGTATGTTTAGGCTGTAGGTTGTGAAAAATGGGTTCAATTAACAAGTATTCAGGCATGGAGAGCCATTGATATGGTGATGTAATCCGTGAAACTTGGATGACCAGCAATTGACAACCGGTTTTCACGGCTTTGTAGTCATTCATGTATGTCTCGTGTCGGGTAATTGATATCACGTTAACATTTTACTACTCTGAGCCCCATTACTATTAATCTACATACCTTAGCGTGTCTATATTGATTTTGCGTGTGTTTTATTACTTTATTTTCTACAAGCTTGAAGCAAAAAATAACCCAATGCTTGGGTAAAGTAATAGCACAACTAGTGTGTCACACTCTAAAAATACTTGTCGCAACGAATACCTATTGTGTTTTTGTGGTATTAAATATTGTCGATGAGTAGCACATACCAACGAGAATGGTGGTCGTTGATTTTTCGATTGTCAAAATTATGACTTTAGTCGCATCTATTCTAGTTGTTTCTCAAAATTTCTTTCTTGAACCATTTATGATTAATTGTAAATTCAATGAAGGGTTGGTTAGGCGTGCAGATTCTTTTGCTGGTATAACCCTAAAATACCTTCATATGGAAAAAAGATAATTAACAAATTAAAGAATGATTTTCTGAAAATACAAGTCTCGTTGGACGTCCAAAATAGTAGACACCATTTGAAAATTGACGTGGAGAGGCGTAAGCGAAGTGGAGAAAACAGATTTTTTTTTATTTTGTATTTTAATGAGTTGGTTAATTGTAATACTTTTGTATTTTGACAAATTGTGAGATCGTCCACCCATTGGATTGTAATTATACAACTTAATTGTATGGATGTTTTCTAAATTTAATTGTTTAGGAATTTTTTTTGGTACTTATTTTTTTTAATTATAAAACACTACATATTACAGGTTATTTTTTTTAGGTTGATTTTTATCATATTAAATTTATGTACTCAAAAGAATTAACACAAAAGTTTAAACCATATTTATTTTTGTAGCCAATTTAAATTGGAAATAATTAAAAGAAGAAAAAAACAAAAGAATAAGTGGTTAAGAATGGAAATGAAGGTGAGAAAAAAAAATAATAAGAAAGAATAAAAGAATGTTATTTTAATATATGAGGAAAAGTATAGGGGATGAGATGTAGAAATTGTTTTTTTGAATATGGTTAAAATTTAAGAAAAAGTTAAAGGGAATATAAATTTTTGTTATATTTTGAAAAAACTAATAGGAGATGGGATGTGAATGCAGTTATATATATATATATATATATATATATATATATATATATATTTAGGTGGTGAAACTTTTGCTGTGGAAGGATAGGAGGAAATTAAAAGCAAGAGAGATGTACGTTAGAACCCACATCACATGCATGCCACCAAGATCTCACGTAGATAGGAAAAAATAATAGTAGCTGATTATTTTATGATCAAGATTATCACCTCCACTATAACAAATATCATATCCATTTAAAAAGGAATATTGTTTTTTAAAAAATAATGATATTTATATAAATAAATAAAAAATGTTGACATCTACTATAATTTTCCTTAGACAAAAAGGTCTGTGAGAGAGAATATTTAGACGTATTACAGAATCGAGGCATGGTTTTATAAGAATTGATATGGTTATTTTATGTGATGGTGAGAAGCATAACTAGGGGTGTACAAAAAATTTTATGTGATGGTGAGAAGCATAACTAGCATGAAAAACGGAAATAACACATTCTAATAATGTTACCAACTCGATTGTCTTTCAAACGGGTAAATACCCGATTAACAACGTTAGGTGGCTTATCCGCATGCTTCACAAGCAGATTCTTTATTTTTTTTTTCAATATTTAAACCTAGCTAATATATGAGATGTAAGAAATATTTTTTTTTTCGAATTTGAATCCATATTTCATTTTTGTTTTTAAATTTTTTCTAAATTATTTATCATTTATTCTTTATTTTATTTTTATAATTATGAATTGTACAATCGTAATATAATTATTAAAAAAAATAATTAAATATATAAATGTTAAATTAATTTTTAATACTATACTTAAGTTTTTTCCAAAAAGACTATTCAACAATTATAATCGTTCGTTGAATGAGTCTTATCATCATGCCGAGGACAGATGAAACGAAACGGAGGTGAGACGTAGCAAAAAAACCGTGGGCACGCGAACAGAGAAGAACTAACTCCATCCCACCGTTCGATGTTAATAGGTTGGGTAGATAACACGATTTGTTTTTAATCGTTCGATAGTACGGAATCGTAATTACGATTCCATGTTACGCTTTTCTTAAAGCGTAATCATTACTACTACCGTCAGAGATTGTGGTCGGTCGTAGTTAACGGCGCTCTGTCTTCGTTAACGGTACAATTCACGGGCCCCAGTCGACTGGATGGGATCGTTCTGGGCAGAGGAAAGGAAACAAAAGACCGGGAGGGTCCCACCCTCACCCCGCCTCGGCTATCGGACATTATTGGAACCATTAGCCACTTCTCAAGTTCTGATAAATTAGATATATTATAAAAACCCATTTTTATTCCAATCTTTTGAATCCTTTTACATTTTTTTCCGTACAATTGGTTTTTATTATATTAATAATTGAAGGAAGGAATATTGTTATAATTTGAAATTATAGCCGAAAGTTTGGACTTCTTTTCCCTTAAATAACTTTGCTTAGATTTTAGAAATGAATTAATTTTTGTTGAGAATTTTAACAAAATAACTCTTCTAAACTATTTCAGATGTTCTTCTTTTGCAACATCTCGTTTAGTTTTTAAATTAATAAATATTTGGTTTGAATAAAATTTATAGTAAGTAATTTGATTATACTAAAATAGGGATTCATTTCATAGGGACCCTATATAATAGCTTAGTTTTTAAATGATCAAGGTAGAGTTTTTCTATATATTGAAGAATTTAAGAGCATTTTAATTAGATTGATTAAAAGTTAAATTTAATAAAAAAATTAAATTAATAAAAAAAATATAGTTGGATGAAAAATAATTAGAAATAATCTTTTTTTTAAATATCAATTACTAGTTTAATTTAAATATAATATAATTACTAATTATTTTTTAAAACTCATAATTTAATTAAAATATAATTATTAATTAATATATAATAGTTAGAATAGTTAGATATGATCAAATTAGTTAATTTAATAATTTTAAATAATTAAACAATTAATTATTAATTACTCATTATTATATATTTTTTATAAATACATAATTTAATATAGAGATTTGATATAAATAATTAAATTCAAAAGTTATTTATATTATTATATTATTATATTATTTTAAAAATAATTATTTTAATATAAGAATTTGTGTAAATAAAATAATTAAAAATAAAAATAAAAATTATATTAATTAAAATTATATTTTAATAATGACTAATCTAATTAAAGTGCTCTAAGAGAGAATATAGCTAAAATTGTGATTGTAATGCCAGCTGGCTAGTGAGAATGGTGAGTAGTGCAATGAGCAATATTTCTCCCGTCTCATTATATTAATTATATGTACTGGCGTTTCAATTTTAAATTTCTGACAAGTTTTGCATGAATGTGCGTGTGCTTGTTATTAGTTTAGAGGACAATATTCTTCATATTCAACATGTGAATAAAACGACACGATATTCAACTTGTACTAGCAAAATCTCATTTATTATAAGTTTTCCGATAAATTATTCAACTTGGTTTCCGAACATTGTTACGAAACAAGCAAATGATACGTCTGAAGATGTGAACTGGAATAGGTTTCATAAAACCGCACATCATCACCAGGCAGACTACAAGCTGCCTGAAAACAACGAATCAGAAAGCTATGTATGTATATATATATATATATATATATAAATATATGGTATGTGTAATGTGTAAATTTATATGTAGATGCATGCATGTCGTTTTAAGGTTGGCATGCCGCATGCGTGGCAATAAGACTAGGAATATCACTAGGGAGTAGGGCCCTGCTTAATCGCGTGGAGGAGCCAATCCGGTGTGAAAAAGCTCAGGATACAATTCAGGTCAAAAAAAAAAAAAAAAAAATTAAGGCTCCGAAAAGAGAAAGAAAAAGTGAAAGAAAAGGACCAGTTTCTGTCCTCTTCCTCATCATTATCTCACATTTCTTTCTCTCTTTCTCAATGCTTCACTTTCTCTCGGATTCCCTGAATTTTCTCCCTCAAATACAGGGGTTCATGTCATGAGCAAAGGTTTTAGCAGCTCATAATAGATCATGAACTAACAAATAACAATACGGAAGAACATAAATTAATAAGAAAGCAAAAAAATGAATATATATATATATATAAAATAGTTAGAAAGATTTTTAATGATGGGTCATTTGGTGGTGCAAGAAACTAGAAAGTGTCACGATTTTCTCCCTTGAAAAAACTTGTTTGTTTTTCAAACATACTCCACCAAATATGGCACTGTCATTTACCTCAAAAGATGGTTTCTTTTTGTTTTGGGTTCTGTAGAGCGTTAGAAAGATTTCCCGTGGCATCATTTTCAGGTACTAACTTATATATAAGCTTGCAGACTGTATTATTATTATTATTATTATTATTAGGTTTATGTGAGACTCTGCGCCCTCGTATAGCTCCAAAACAAAGCCCACAACACCCCCAATTAAACCCACATCCCCATGCCAATTGCAAAAACACCCCCCCATGTGATTCCTTGCCTGTCCGTCAAAGTCCTGATCGTCCTATCTTCCCCACATGGCACCCGGCATGACCGAAAACTGGCGCATTCACTTCTGTACGTAGATGTAGACTGTTTGGACGAAACCATACTGCCGAAGTTTCATTGCACCTCAAGTAAAAGCTAATATTCATAACCAAACAAACACCTCAGTAAATTTTGGATCTCGAGCAGCGAAAGCATTAAATGTTTGTCTCAGGCTCAGCACCCCGTGCGAGTGCAACCCACTTAGAACCTGATCTAAAAGGGTAGTGAATCAGTGATATACTTAGCGTGGCTTCTCCAATTTGTATTTTTATTTTTTATATAATATAATTATATAACAAATTTTATAATAAATTTTAAATAAAAAATAATTTTATAAAATATTTTATACACAATACTTTACAAAATTATTATTTTTATATAATATATTATTTGTATTACTTTCCAAATCTAAAACCCAAGGATCAGAGAATCAGTCCACTGGTTAACTAAACATTTCAAAAATATAAATTATAAAAATAATGAATAGATTTTATTTTTATTTCCTTAAATCTATTTATCTCTTGGTAGAGAATCTCAAGGTTGGTCCAAGAGTGTAGTACTTTTGTATAGTATAACCGGGTATGGGGTCGGTCTGCAACAATTCTGAGTGATTGGACAGATGATGCAACTTGATGACCCTATTTTTCCATCATCAAATACATGATAGATAGAGGTGGTGGTGGTGGTGGGGGTCCTCTTTCTCACACTCTGCTCTCCAAAAATTTCTGCTTGTTCGATGCCTTTCTGCTGATAAGACTAGACACTTAACCAAAGAATTGGTGTCCCCAGTGTCAACGCCGTTGATGATCGAAATCAAAAAATTAGTTAGCTTGTCCGTGTCAACACGTTCTACGGCTACGCCTATGTTTTGGGCCTTCTCGGATATTCACATTAATACGTATAAATATATTTTTTGGCATTTAGCATAATTAAAGTCTGCCCTATAATTTTTGTGACTTGTAGCTCAGTGTACAATAAAAAAAGTACTGCCTTGCAGCGAAACTTAATTAATAAGACTTATATACTCATGCAGTACATTTCACCAATGAAAGTTTCACAATGTGGGTGTTAGTTTTTGTGCGTCAGGCCAATAAACCAACGCACAATTCATATTGGTTGGTGTGATTACTGATTCCACTCGAGTTACTCAACTCACGCCATCAACCCCACGATACAAACATTAATCATAATTTTGGTCCCCCGATGTGTGATTAACATGGACGAGAGTTGGATCCAACCTAAGAAGATAACAGAACCAGAACAGAGGAGAGCATTCTGGATCAGGATCATAATTGCTCTTTTCGATTATTTTAATATTAAAGAAAGACATACAAGAGACAGAAAGAGCATGTATTTGGGAGAAGAAACACGGAGAGAGATGGGTTTTTCTGTTACTGCCATTCTTTTTTTTTTCTTTTTTGCCATCTTATTTTTGTTTGCAAAATGTAAACATATATAAACATTTTCATAAAAGAAAAGAGCAGCCCAAAAACTCACAACAAGCACCACCATCCCCAAGCTTACATTTCATATCTCCTGTCCCTAAAAGCTTTTAATATTATAATATATATATGATCTATCTATAAATACTCCCTATGATGATTAGATAGAGCCCGAATTCAACCTGGGATTGAAGGAAATTATAGGGGGTAAAATAGAAATGGAGACATTAAACTAAAAATCGAAGAAAAACCATTTCCGAGTATAATATTTAGCATAAAGAACTTGCAGTCCTCGCAAACCATCATCTGATTTCGCCATGGCCACCCCACCGTCAGAAACCTGAGCAAATTAACCCCCACAGCAGCAAACATCTACAGCCGGATTATCACATGACATTACAACCCGATGTGTTCTCATCACTAAAAGCGTGGGTGTATGGATCGGGTGGAGGCGGGTAAGGGTATGGAGGCATATAATTGACCGCCGGCGGGGGCCTGGCATACATCATGGGTTGGAACCTTTCGTTTGCCATTGCGGCGCGCTGCTGCTGCTGCTGTTGCTGCTGCTGCATCATTGCTGCCAGGTATTGCTGCTGGTGGTATGGGTTGCCAGGCATCGCATCAGGTCCAGCCCCCTGGAAATACCCAGCTCCACCGCCGTTTAGGGCGGTCGCCGGAAGGCCTTGGACGGCCGGGATGTTACCCATTTGTCCCATCGGCATGTTGCCCATCGGCATGTTCATGCTGCCCATATGACCCACGTTTCC
Organism: Platycarya strobilacea; assembly: GCA_036898215.1. Taxonomy (NCBI): domain Eukaryota; kingdom Viridiplantae; phylum Streptophyta; class Magnoliopsida; order Fagales; family Juglandaceae; genus Platycarya; species Platycarya strobilacea. Next base: position 38,727,795 of record CM072545.1, on the reverse strand, counting down.
TCCGACCAAACCATTAGGGCCACTCACGGGCATCCCATGAGGGTTCATGGCATGAACCCCATCATTCTTTTTCCCCCCATTGATATTACTGTTGTTTCCATTAGCACCATTGTGGCCACTCTTGTTACCTGCCCCACCACTGTTTGGGTTTTTAGCATCCGAGGGTACGCCTCCTCCGTTTTTACCACCATTTTTACCACCCCCACCGCCCTTCTTTCCTCCATTATTGTTTCCACCATTCATCTGAACGGGCAAAGCTCCACCACCACCACCTTTTTTGCCATTACCGCCACCACCACCACCACCACCACCATTTCCTCCCTTCTGGGCATTCATGAGCTGAGGGTTATTTTTATTCATCATACCATTCATCATCATGATGTTAGGCGGCCCCTGAACATTACCCATTACAGGTTTCATCTTATTAAGGGGATGGTGTGGATCATCCATTTCATCCTCAAAGTCATCCTCATCATAATCATCCTCATCATCATATTCATCATAATCATCATCAAACTCGTCATCATCGTCTGGCATGAACCTCACTGCCTTTTGGTTTGGGTTCTGGTCTTTGGGGGGCATTTTCATGTCCTTGAACTGGGGCAGATTCAGACCTTGAAGCTCTTTCATCCTTTGCTGGAGCTGTTGCTGCAGTTGGAGCTGTTGAAGTTGCTGCTGCTGCATATGTTGCTGCTGCATATGTTGCTGCTGCTGCTGCTGGGGGTTCGGTTGTCCACCTTTGGGCTGGTTGTTACCACCCTTCTGACCTTTGTTGTTCCCACCTTTGCCATTCTCAAATTGCATGTTCTTGAACTGATTCACCAGTTGGTTCATGTTATTGTTGTTGGCCTTCGGAGCACCCCAGATCTCTGCATGTTTTCCTGACTTCACAAGCTTCTTGATGAGCACTGCTGGGTCTACATTTCCAGTGACTGTCACTTTCCCCAGCTCCGCATCTATTTCTGTGGTGTAAACGCCTGGCACGAAAAAGAACCGTCCCGTGAATTGATAAATATTCAAATCACAGAAGAAAAACATTTTTTTTAGTACATATGCTCTAAAGATCCGGACGGAAAGAGAACAGAGCTATCACAGAAGAATACCATCAATTTTTTGCAAGATCTTCTTCACTTTCTGCTTACATCCATCACAGTGGATGTTCACTTTGAGGACAGATTTCTGTATGCACAAGCAACCCAAAGAACAAACATAAGAGTAAAGAGAAACATCATTTTAAAGAGAAACATAAATCAAGCCTGTTATGAAAAATGCCTACATATAATAGGACGAGTGTGTAATGAAGTTTTTTAAGGAAAAAAAAAATAGGAGGATAGAAAAGAAAGAAAGTATTATTCACAATGAAGCAATGATTTTTTGTAAGAAAAGAAATGAGTAAGTAGAAGCGGTACAAAAATGGGTGAGGGAGAGAATACCTGGATCTTCACAAAATCTTCTTTACTCATAGCTTAAACTCAAATGGTACAAGCAGAAGGGTACAAGAATGGAGACAGAGCGTGTTGCTAGCAGATCTGGGAAACAGAGGCAGCTAAAACGTAGATAGTGAATTTACAAGAGCAACGCAAACGGATTTCTCCTCTGTTCTTTCGTTTCCAGGCTAAAACGGAGACGTTGGGGAGCAAACAAATGGGTCTGAGTCTCTGAGCAGACGCAGTTGATGACCCTACAATAAGGTTTGGTCTTGAAAAGAGAGCGATGGAGAGAGAAAGAGAGATGTTCAGAGCCGGTGGGTGGACATTAAACTTCTCTGTAGTGACTCTGCGTCCTCTATTTCAGGGTCCGAGAGAGAGAGGCTAAGCAAAATGGGCAAATGCAAATGGCAGAGAGATGGTGAGAAGGCAATAATAATACACTTTGTTTAGGTCCTTTATAAATTTGGTATTTTTTAGCCACGAGTATACAACATTTACATTTGGAGCTTGTATTTGGTGTTGTAACTTTCGAAAAAAACTTGAAGATAAAGCCAGAGTGGACATTTGGCTTGGCTTGAAGCTCCTCTAACTAAAGCTTGGCTTGACGTACCATTGGTGAGATTTAGTGGGTTTATGGAGGTGGAGAGGTAAAAAATATTGAGAATTTTTTAAACTTTTGAAGGGGGAATAAAATGGTGTCACGACTCATGAGTGAGAGTTTCAGATTTACTTTGTAATTTTGTGTTGTATGGGGGGGTGTTAATTATTATCAGCAGATGCAGATGAATTGTGTCAGACTTTCTCTTCGCAGTTTGGATGCCATATTAAATACTGCCATTTATTGGGGCCATAGGTGTTGCCGTTGCCTTCTTATATTTACTCATTTATTTGTCCTTTTCTTTTCTTTTTTTCTTTTTTTCTTTTTCTTTTTTTATCCCAAATTATAAAAACGATAAACAAAATTAACATATATGGTAAAATATAATGTAACATACCATTACTCTATTATTATTATTATTTCGTGGAGGAGTAATTTGACCTTGAAAGTACCTTATCCGGCCGATTAAGGTATTTTTTTTTTTTTTTAAGGAATGTGGTTGTTGAACTCGAGTAATTAGAGTATGTTTCTTTTTGGATTAGTCATCCTTTTCTTTTCCTTTTAAGAGAGGCCCCCTTTTTTTTTTGGGGGGCTGAGGGTAATTATAGACAGTAGACATTGGTGCGTGATCAAGTCATAAAATGGAATAACTGTGCGTGCGTGACTGAGGATGCCCTCTTTCAACACTATCCGTGACTGAAACAGTGCACTTTGGCTCTATTATGCTTCGTTACAAAGTAAGTCATCAATTCAAACGTGTGCTTTGATTCCATTAACTAGTCCTACATGTATCTACCAAGTTATCACGGACCAGTATTTGGTTAGGATCACCAATTATTGTCTAACCTAAATTGATTATGCTCTTCTCCATTTCAAATTATTGGCATCAAATTAGAGGAAACTTTCTTTACTAAAAGGTGGACTTGAGAAAATGGGATACAAAGTTAGGTCGACTGAAGAGCATTATTGATGCTACTTGGGAAAGAAGTGATAAAACTGGAAGATGAATGAGACGCTAACAAACTTCTTGTCCTTTTGGTGAAGTACGCAGTATTAGTTTTTTATGAAAGTAGGCATATAGGGTGATGTTACGCAGCAAATAAAGGCACGTTGTGTTAAATCATATGTCCAACTTTAATTAGCCATCAGGGGACCTAGGGAAGGAAAGCCATTGCCCAAAACTAGCCCCCTCGGCCTTTGGGTGCAGACGAATCACATTTAACTAGGGCTAGTATAGTTTTATCTCTATGTTAGGACCCTGTTCTTTTTCTATAACCCAAGTTATTATTATTGGCTTTCTTAAAAGCCTAAACCGTGATGAACCCTCTTTTGTGGCTTTTTTCCCCCTTTAGTTTTCTTTCCTCACTTTGAACTGCTAACTTTTTTTCTGGAAAGAGACATTTGAATGTTGACAAAGGAGGTAGGCAAGATGGCTTTCTTGCCCTGATTTTAACAAAAAGACGACATGGTTTCAATTCACGCCCATAGGTTGCAGCATTTGCGTATAGGTTTTCTTCAATCCCATATGAAGCTTCTTCAATAAAAATCAATTTACAAAGTAGCCAAGCAAGTGATTTGGTATGAATTGCAGAGACCTAGCATATTGGGGATCTGATTTTAAGTGTCTTTTGTCTCTTCACGTTCTTTAAAGGGAATGACTTGTGCAGCTATAGATTTACACATCCAAAACAATACGCTACATTTCGGCGAGTTCATATACCAGAATGTCCTCGCAGCTTTTAAGACAGATGCGGCTGAGTAAAGAATGAACCCAAAAGCAGATGTGTGGAAGAATTCTTCAAGCACAAACTTTAAACCACAGTCAAAAGTTCAAACTTGAGAAATGCTTTTCGGGTAGACAACTAGCAAGCACGTCAATTTGGAGTGTTGGCATATTCATACATGAGATAATGGCAAACCCAAAAGAAAAACAGAGGCAAAAAGAAAGAGAGGTTGGGGTTCATATATGTTTGTCCAATGCCCCAAGAAATATGATTGTGATGATTTAAGAAGCTTTTGCTAACACAAGTGCAAGCAGAAAGTACTGAGATGAACCTCTGCCCATATCAGTCCAAAACTTCACCTTCTATTTCAAATAAGTAACAATACACATGCACCAAAATCCAGGCCGGGGTTTTACCCGGCCCGGTTCTGAATATATATTTTTAAATTTTCCAATAACTTGACATTTTTACTTAAGAGGTTTAAGAAAATTTCAGATCCGAAATCCCAATAAACAGGCCTAACCAAAACAGTCAAGTTTGTGGTGAATTTGTAATGTGGTTGTGATGGAACCACAAACAACCAGGAGTGTGATACAATGAGGAATTCCCCAAACCTTACAACACTGGAGGCCGAATAGACTGTACAAATTATACTAAAAGAATTAACAGTTATCCACTAGTATAATTCTATGGGAAACCATTTCTGTGTTGCCAACTGGCACAAAAGAGATCAGAGAGGCTATGAAAAGGTGCTCCATAAAATGAAATGACTGAAGAATAATGGCATTGTACGAATATTGTGTTTCATCTGTTCAAAGGTTGCTCTCAAGTCCCAGATCCTTAGTTTGTCCCACTTATTCCTACCTTCTATGCCAAATATTCCTTATATCGCTTTTTGGCAGTTAGCAAAGAGGAAAATGTTGCTGGCACAAGACCAAGAATGTTCGTGCATATATCCTCAAATTGTCATGCTTCCTCCCTTTTTGACTCTCTAGATTGCTTACTATCACAGATATATGAATATAAAATATAATTTCAATTGAGAGGAAGGGCCATTTTTTCTTCTTTTTTCCTTTGCTTTCCCAAAAGGGTTTAGAGTACAAGGAAATTTATTCTTCACAAAGATATCATATAGAACTCAGCTTCAGACTAAGTAGTGCATGTGCATGATAATAATTTAATTTAATTTTTTGGGAGAGGCTGTTAAAAGATTAACCAATACCTAGTGAGACATTATTTTTCACGAAAATGTTGCTCCGACTGTTTCAATAGTTCATGCAGTTCATAAACCACACATTTTGTTTTAGACTTTTCAATGCCCGAGACAAATGGCCTCTCTTGCTGACTTTTGAACACTTCAACAGATTCTCAACTTGCAGTTCTTATTAACAAAATATCAGACTTTGTTTTGCTAGATATTATAAAATATCAGATGATCACTAAATCCTGATACTTGTTTTACAATATACAGAGAAAATAAATCAAATTAGAGAGATAAAACAGTTGATGACACATGAAAACAAAAAGAAGTTGGAAGTCGTACCATGCAATCCACCATGCAATCCATCTTTAGTAAGAAGAAAAGAATCTCACTGATTACCGTTATTTATCTTGATCTCTATAAGTTCCTCAATAGGTTGACGGCATATAGGGCACTTATTTGATTGAAGCCTCAACGCTTTTGCACACTCGCTGCACATACACTGAAAAATACCAAATATAAAACTTGAGAACAAAGTAACTGAGGTTTAAAACGTGAAAGTAGAGAAAAGACAAATACTTTAGCAGCTTGCAGTACATAAACAGTCAACTTTTTCCAAGAAACTCAGACATTGTGCAAGTAGATTTTTTACCCTTAAGGAAAACGACATAAAAATATTGCCATAACATCATGGATGTTGGTGTTTAATTTTGTACATTTTCATCTATATATTGCTAAATGAAAATTCTCACAGATGGTGTTTGTATGTGGGCGTTTTTGTGTTCTAAGTTCTAACCCATGAGCTGGAAAATAAGAAAACATGCAATGCCAGGGCATCATATAAATCACCCAACCATCTATTGTTTTCACTCTCTTCACATGCATAAATTAAATGGACATATATATATATATCAGAAACAAATTGAGCTTAAATGGTTTAGCAGCGGTTCTGCATGGGCCAATAAAAGGATAGACAGGTGATTAGATGACTCCAACTTGTGCTTGGAATTAAATCAACCACGTTAGTTGTTCAGCATCCTATCTCACTATCCATAATGAGTGCAGAAAAACCAAGATGGATTTTATCTTGAGTAATTGACTACCATCTTTTGAAATGAAAAAAATACAGATGAACTCTCACCATATGTCGACAAGGTAATACAGCCGTGTCTTTGGGTTCAGTCATGCATATAACGCACTCCTTCCCTGGGTCATTGTCATCAAACCCTTCTGCTGCTACTGAGGTTCCTATTCCATATATCTCACGGAGCTCATAGCGAACTCCATCAATCCAGAGTATTTGCCTAATAACTCTCACTTGGAAAGGTCCATCACCATTCTTCTCTAGAATAGCTTGTGTAATCTGCATATGAGGGTTTGTGGTGGGCACAAGCTCACCTAGATGCTCATCTGTCGAATGAGGTGGCGAGCTTGTTTCAGCAGATATTACAATAGGAAATACATCTTCAGCTGATGGTTTTGAGAGATAATCCAACTCAAAGAAGCCTAAGTCAACACCTGTTCCTGAAGGCTGACAAAATTTCTGTCCAGGTCCTTTCTGAAAGGGGATTCGCACAGGTATAAAGGCTTCAGGAAATAGTGGAACAAATTTACAGTTCGACTCTTCCTTAGCAAAAAATAAAATAGTGATGCTGCCAATCAGAAAACAAAGATCAGACCAAATTAGATTCACCACAAGAATATCCCACGGTGTTCCAAACACAGTTCAAAATACATTAGATAAATGCATTACTATAATCAATCAATTAGGTAAAGCAGCTCTACGTTCATATATAGTTGTTCTTCTGGTATTTATAATTACATGCTTTTTTTTCAATTCCAAGTATTAAGATTCCTCATATGTTGGAGCTTGAAATTGTCTGAATAGACCAAGGCCCATCTTCAAACTGTGTCCAATTAAGAACTCCACAGAGTAACCTTCACAACCTAATTTTACCAGGACTTTCTTTGGCACACAAGTAGCCTTTTACAGTTCATATTCTGAGGCAATTTTGGGACAAAATGAGAACTGGCCCTTGTTTACAAGATGTTAAGTGAGAGAACACTTGAGCCTGGTTCTCTTGACAGAAACAAATGTTGTTGGGAATCTTTATTTTAAAGAAAAAGAGAAGGTTAACTATAACTCATCCACCTGAATGCGTTCAAACTTGTAACAACACTTTCCACCCCTAACTTATGGAGAAGTAGTAGCTATTTGGTCCAAGAACCATTGCCATCATGATGATTGGAACTCCCTAATGACAACTTTATGTCTACAAAGAGGATTCATTTCCAATCAAAACTTAAACATGAGTATTCAGGTTCACATGATTTCATATTTGCAACTAAAAAGGACTAATATGAAGTGTAAGAAAAATGAAGGTGCCACTGTGCCAGCTATATCTTGGTTCAAAAAGTCTATGTCATAATATAAAACTGAGATCAAAGGTCTCACAGATGGGTGATGGCAACCCTCCTATCCCAAGGTTTGTATACCAAAGTGGGGCATTAACTGCCCAGCTAGTCTAGAGTGAGGCCTAGTGCCAAGATTGGAGGTAAATAACCTTGCCTGGCCTGACATGAGATATTGAAATTGTGCATCAATATGTTCATTTCACCATCAACATTAACACCAGACATTAACTCATCTGCGTTCACTTGTCCACTTGTCCACTGAATGGAGAAGTCATAATTGATTCATATCACTTAATGGAAACAAATATCTTTGTATTCACTTTATTTGCCAAAAAAAGAAATAAACTCTTAGTAACCACTCCAATGAGTCCAATCCCAACTGGGACTTAAGCCATGCTGCCTATGATGGAACGGCCTGATGATGATGTCTGGAATTTAAAGAGGGGAGATTGTAATACCCTGGATTATACATAGAAAGCACTTTTATAATAATTCTAAGTGACTCCAATTGTAACCTTGACTAGTACTTGTGGAATATAGCCCAACAACATAGCGTAGACCTTCCTTGGGTTAATTATATTAGTACCATAGCCCCAATTGAAAAGCAAGCTTCAGTCTCCAACTGGCAACAAGCTGGGGGATAATAAAAGTCCCATAAGCTGACAATGGTAATTCAACTGGTACCTCTCACTTATATACCCCATATACAAACTTCAACCAGTAACCTCTCACCCATAACCTATCTTTTGAACAGGGAATTGGTTCATTCCTTTCAGATGTGAGGGGCATTCCTCCAGTACATGCCACTTCACAATTATAATTCAGCTTTTGTCACTGTAAACCCCATATAAACTTTAACTGGTAAACAGTCACTTGTGACCCAACCTTTGAACTAGGAACTGCGTCACTTAATATTATAGCCCCGATTGAAAAACAAGCTTCAGTCTCTACATGGTGACAATCTGAGGGAATAATAAAAATTTCATAGCCTGACAATGGTTTTGGTCATGTCCAGTAATTCTAAAATCCTGGTACCTCTCTCCATTAGGCAGACCAAGAAGTAGATTGCAATCAAGAAGTACACAAAAAGGCTATTCAGAAATAGAAAAATGGAAGTGAAGAATGAAACATAAGATCCGGTTCTCACTTCTCATCATATTCCATATGCCAGAATTTGAGACGGAATAGCTTGTAAGAAGGTTTCCTTATGAATCTATGATCCACTAAATTCATTAATTTTTTTCTGATATTTTATTTTTTCTGGTTTGGGTGTCCTAGAACTGCATTTCTTTGTTTTTTGATCGGTGAGTAAGATCTTATTGATCATAATGATAGGCAAGAGTCCAAGTATATGGGATGTAGACAAGAGCAACGCCCAGGATTGGTGTTCTAGTAATACAATTACAATCAATTACAACCGACCAATGGAACAAAGTATTAGAAAAGAAAGGTCCGAGTTCATCCATTGACCACTCAATATCTTCAAAACTTCCTCATTCCTCTCCATCCAAAGACACCACCATAGGCAGCTCGGAACCATCATCCAAATTGTGGCATCTCTTTTTTCTCATTACTTCTCTTCTCTCTCATAGTTAACATCCCTAATTAAAACAAATCCCATCTATATGGTAGCTTAGAGTATTAGACGAAAAGATTTTTTTTTTCCCTTTTGAAAAAGGAAAGCCATTGTGAAGTTTTCATTCTTTTTTTTTTCTAATTAACTGGACTATTAAATGTTTTCCGCTCCTCTCCCAAATACTGATAGTTGAAAGATTCAAAATTCCACTTCCATGTTCTTATTTTCTTGTAACTTTCAACAGCAAGAAGAAGTCCAGGGTCAGTAACCTAAGATCGCAACGAGAAAACCCAACTCAAGCAATAATCTAAAACACTCGCATGAATCAGTACCCTTGACACATGCTCCCATACGCATACTAACAGGAAACAAACAGTAGTAGATTAAAGAGAAAGATAGTACAATCCATGACTTCGGCATAATTAACTTAAAAGAGAGAATTCCCTCACCTCCCATCATACAAGGCGTCGAAAACGAAAGAAACCAAGTGGTGATCGGGGTTCTGCTTATCGACCTCAACCCGCAAGGTGTCTTTATGCACATTCACATCATTCCGCACCTTCTTCGCGTTCTTATGCTCAACATAACGCGGAGGATCCACCGCCGGGCCCACAGGCGGGCGGGCTGAGGGCCACCCATTGGCCTGATTGGCATGATATGGGTGGTAGTTGAAGCGAGCGCCCATGGGATTGGCATAACTGGAGGAACTGTAAGCTCCAGAGTAATAATAAGAGTCAGCTGGAGGTGGAAGAGGGGGAGGAGGAGGAGGGTAAGGATGATGCGGTCGTGAAGGATAAGGGAGACAGTTATGTGGAGGTGGTGGAGGAGGAAGAGGAGGCGGTGGGGGTTCTGAGGGGTAATAGTAAGAAGAGGAAGAGGGGTAGTTGGGAGGTGGCTGCTGGAGATAGGAGTTGTGTCTTCTTCTATTGCTGCTAAATGAAATTCCCATCTGGATTTAGATTTAGAGAGAGAGAGAGAGAGAGAGACGGGGAGCGTGAGATTTTGGGGGAGGGGACGAAGGGAAGGGAAGGGAGGGGAAGGGAGTTGCGTGTGTTTTCAAGTAGTTCCTCTGCGTGGAAGCAAAATATTCTGAACACGGCAAAGTTGCTGAAGAACAAAAGTCTATTCCATTTACCACTCCTCCCTTTGACATTTTCCGATACCACGTGCGGGCGCGCGCCCGCGCTCTGAATAGACCGTAGAAATATTGGCTTCTTGCTAATTTGCTTTGTTATTCCTAACCCATTTTCGCTCACCCCGTCTGTAAAGCCCAAGATCTTCATTGGTTTTAAATAATAAGCCCACAAGTGATTATTGAACAGTCAGTCGAAGGATGGTCAGCGTTCCCATCCTTCGACTAATGGGACTCGTCCTGATGCTCTATCTGATGACTTCCTACTCACAGAAACTTATGATGAAAGGTAAGTAAAAATGTAAAAAATCATTTCTAATCTCGTCAAACAGGCAAAATAGGGTCTGACAAGGAAAGTTGGAGTAAAGTAAACTAGGGAGTCACTCCATAAGCCACATTGCATTAAAGAATCTTAACTAAAATGAACAATTGAAAAGATATAAATCTCGAGAATATACACAGATTATCCTACTCAAAATTATGCTATAAGAGTCAATAGTCCGATACAAAAACTTTTTTTGAAATCTCTAAACTCAAGCACAAATTTCTAAAACAAATACTAACTTAGATATTGGAGACTCAACAACTTCGCCAAATTTCACATTTGTTATGTCTTCTTTGTGTGTGCAGGACCAAACCCAAAAGTCCGAGTTGCTAGAACTTGACACAAATCGTTAAACATAGTACAATAATTCATTAGATAAATAGAAAGGAAAATCGCCACTGGCCCCTGGGTTGAATGACATTACTTTTGATTCATATGGATTGTTGGGTCTATGGCAGGAGATGCTCATGATCCTAATTTGGTAAGCATCATTTCGAATGCTTGGGAGGATACTATTTTTTTGTCTTCATCATTTCTTCTTGCACACCATTTCATTTAATTCGTGGTAACCAGAAGGATTTTGTATTTAAGGGGTGCACAAAATTGTCTACCTTTAAACACCCTCCCCCCCCTTCTCTCTCTCTCAAATAGGACAATCCATTAGAGAAGAGAGACCCAATCGTACGTCAACCAATATGTTAAACTAAATTGTATTTATGTTGTAGTAAAATTTTGTCATCTTCATAACAATACTTGGTTGAATCGAACCGTCGAGTTCTATCATGTTGGAGATCGAGAAAGCGGTGAGATGCCCAACTTTAATCTTAAGAGTTCAAAACCGAATGTGGTAATTAGGGGCCTGATTTTGCAATAAAAAATAAACTATGTCCGATCGATGGAGACATGAAATAAAAAGTATAATGGGTGAGCAACACAACACCATTATTAGATCGACTCAGCCATCGCTAGTCTGATTCACTGAATTAAGCAATCCACATGCCTTCATTGTGGCCCAATCCAACTGCCTAATTTCTAAATAGTCATGCTCATAACTCATTATTACGATTTACTACCTAAAGGGGGAGTGGTTATCGTTGGAATTTAAAGAACTCTAAAATCTAAAATGGTTTAAAAAATGAAAATTATTTGTAGTTTTAAGGAGTACGAATCTACTCTCTATTTTTTAATGATATGCTTTACTACTTTTTTTAAATGAGGATACGCGATTTACGCACCCTAAAAAATTATCTAAAATTACTCTTAAAAGATCTATGATATATAGAAACATCTATACCTTTTGATCAGATTAACTGGTAATTAGAAAACCAGATCCAACAGCTGCACTATTTCATTCAGATAACTTATACGTACTTTGGACGTACATACTATGGTATGACTGTAGCATCTGAGTTCCTCAAATACAGTCATAAAACAAGAAAGCAAAAGAGGATGAAAAGAAAAGAGAGAGAGAGAGAGAGAGAACAAATTAAAAAACAAAGAAAACAAACTTTGCTAGTTGTCAATACCAACACAAATATTAATCAAACTAAGATGAGTTGAATGTCGAATATTTAGCAAAAATCAGGCCTAGGTTTCTTGCGAACTGATATGCAGCCTCTCTGATGGTCCCTAAAGATTCTGATCTCAGAGTAGTTCCTCAGGTCCTCAAGACTAAGGTACTGTTGCTTGACCATTCTCAAGGAATCACCTCCAGTGTCATTAACCCAAACATATGGATGGCATGTCTCATCATAGTAATACAGCAAGCTCTTCATTCCTCCACCTCCATTGCCGCTCTTACAAGGCATATGAGCCTTGTATATGCTCTTGCATTTTAGTCTCTTTGAACACCCTGGCTTTAAAGTATGAACCTTTTTCAATATTGATCCCACCCTTATCTGCAACTCCACCGCCCTGTCACTTTGATTCCAGATCCTTGTGCCGAATCCTGAGCCTTGAGCGTGGTCTCGGCATCCATCGAAGCACCCGCCGAATGGAAAAATGCAGAATCCTGGCATTTTTTCTCCTAGGGCCTTGAGGTTTCTGGCTAGCTTTAGCTTTGGAACAACATGCATTTCTGTGTTATAGTCGATGATTGCATTCTATTTTATATAGAGAAATATTTTAACCACGTATATAGATTATATAAAAGTAGTCTGACGTTATAATTTATAAAATTATAATATTATTTTTATTATAAAATATATATTAAATCATATGATCAATTTATAAAATTATTTTTATATAATTTCTATATAGTAATTCATTTTTTTATATATATAAGATCACCTGCGCTCACAAAGTTCAGCGTTTAGTTTGTAACATATAACCAATGGCTAAGATCTTTGTGTTGTGGGCCATCCAAGAGGCAGTCAAAAGTGTTTGAGTCTGTTGGCGTTAGGGTAGATCATATAAATGAAACATGGAGTTATAATACCATAGAAATGAAACTTTGGAATCTTGCTAGCCCTTGCTCTAAGAAATTGGTAGGGTCCTCGAACCTCTAGAATTGGACACAGGGAGAGACAGTGAGAAAGGTATCTATCTATCATCAAATTTTTTATAAAGAAATGCCTGGGAATGACTTTTTTCTGCTGTTTCTTTGGGTAGGAAAAAGCAATATCTCCGGAATTCAAATGTTGATCATGATGAGGCACCATATGATGTTGCTTCACCTTTCATCATTAGGGTTACACTTTTGATTTACTCCTCATGTGCAAGTTTCAAAGCAAACCACTTTTCCTACCCACAACCATTGCTCCCAAGCATGCATTTAAGTGCTTATAAATTGGACCGCACCATCCACTTCCCAGTCGGTGTCACCAGGTTCACTATTAATTAGGGCCTACCCGTTTGGTGGTTGGTGTTGGTTGATAACAGATATATTGCAGATATCTTGACCTCGGGATGCAATCTTGTCCCAGAGAAAATGAGAATAACATTTTAAAAACTCTATGTCCGATCATTTTATGTATTTCTTATATATTCTACTAATATAATGAGTTGCGTCTAAAGTTATAAATTTTGTTTTGGTGAGTATTCCAATTGAGTTACTAAAATTGAATATTTTGATACTAATATCATTTCGGATATTATTTTAAGATGGATATTATATAAACAAATTATATATATAATAAATATATTTTAAAATTATACCAATACAAATCTTAAAAATATATATACTAAACTTAATAATATTTATCAATAGTCCATACAAATCTTAAATAATAAGTACATATTTATAAAATCTAATATAATATCATAAGAAAATTGTAAAAATACACGTTTATAAAATTATAAAATCTAATACAATATTATATACAAATTTAGATAAGAGAAAAGTCGGGGTTCGGTCCATCGAATCTCATGTGTTTTGCAGCTCCCACCGTCGTCGGTGGCGGTGGGCTACACCACCCACTTCATCAGGACTAGCGGGCTCCAGTGATCCCACCCTTGTGACTGCGACTCCCGGCTACCTTTGGTGTACCCACAGCAACCATAAACTCATTTCTTACCCGTCGATAGGGTGGGTGGTGTCGTGGCAGGGGCTGGGTGAGACCAAAAATTCCTATTAAATTATCTTTATTTTATTTTTTATTATATTTTTTATTGTAATTTTTATTTTTTATTTTTTATTGTATTTTTAATATTTTTTATTATATTTTTATAATAATTATAAAAATTTAAGAAATAGATTACAAAATATTAGGGCCTGACCGCATCTCAGCATTTCCCTTGTATAAACGACGCAGCCTCAAACTTGGTCTAAGACATCAAAATATTTCTACTCATTCATTTCCCTAATATCAAATATTTTATTATTGTTAATATAATTATAATTATTATTATTAGTAGTAGTATTGTTAATTCTGATTCAGCTTTAAAAGGGTGACTTTTGATGTAATCTTTTAGATGACCAATCAGACTCACTCAGCGTGCAACACATGGATCCCACCCCATTTTAATTCTGTCAACAATCCATTGGAGGGCAGCCCGGCTTCAAGAATACGCTAGTTACTGTTCTTCTTCTTCCTGTAAATCGCAAACGAAAAACGCTTCACGTTATTACCGTTTCTTCTTCTCCTTCTCGTCTCAGCTGTGGTCAATCATGTAAGGCAAGGCACATGTTTTGATGCGGTAAAACTCCTCTTAATCGGCCTCTGATTTTCGGCTATTTTGATTTCTTTCTTCTCCCTGATTCTCATCTTCAAACGCATGCAACTCATGAAAACCGCATAAATTTCTGTATTATATATTCATCTGTTTGGTAATTTTATTTCCTTAATCGGTACCTTTCACATTTCGGACGGAATAGTATGCCGGCCGGAATGACCGGAATTCTATCCGGAACGAAATACACTGCTCCATCATTCCGGGCAGTGTACCGGAACGGCAAATTCTGGCTGAAACGGAACGAAATTAATAATTTTGGTTGCGTCATTTTTTTTAATATAAAATAATTATTTTAATTAATGACAAGATGAGCAAAGAATATGCAAAGTGATTATATCAATATGTAACAGATTTCATAAAATTTATTGAAAAATACCGAATCAGAAAAATGTCCACCAGTTTGTGCTTTTTGTTAGCCCTAAACACTGGGTACATCCAATATCATGGCCGGCTACTTTGGAATATATTCATTGCCTCCAATTGTTAGTCAAAAGTAATAGTCGAAAAATTAAAGATTTCTACTTTATGAAATCGGCCAGAGCATCTCTATTATCTCATTAAAATTTAATTAAAAGAATCATTAAAATTTAATAGAAAGTATAAATTTAATAAAATAAATATATCATACTTATTATAAAAAATTTTTTAAATAAAAATATAATAATATTTTTTTAAAATGTTTTTAAATTTTCTTCAATATTTTATAATTATACTAATTATATATATTAATATTATTTTTAAATAATAATATAATATTAGATTCATCAAAATAATAATATAATAATATTTTTTAAAAATATTTTTAAATTTTCTTCAATATTTTATAATTATACTAATTATATATATTAATAATTTAATTTGATACTTAAATTATTATTTTTAACAATTTATAATAAAACTAGAATTAAAAATATAATAATGACATTTATTCTATAGAGAAAATAAAAATAAAAAGAGAGAAAGGTATAGGAAAAATAGAATATATTAAACTAATAAGATGAATAGTAAATAGTAACTTTTTAAATTTGAAGAGTTTGTTTATTTTTACTGTAACTCAAAGATTAAGAAATATAGTTTGATGGGACCAAGGTAAGGTAATTTTTAATATAAATTATTAAATTTGTGTTTGATAATTGGTTTGACAAGACCAATGAAAATTTTCTTACATATTGATAGAATCACTTTGCATATTCTTTGCTTATTTTATCATTAATTAAAGTAATTATTTATATTAAAAAAACCGACGCAACCAAAATTGATAACGAATTTATTTTATATGAGTGCTAGGTGCAAGTTCGATTCGTGCGCACACCACTCACATGAATAATATTTTTAATGTTCTCGTAAACAGTATTTTTACTATTCATGTGAGTAATGTGCATGCAAGCCGGGCTTGCACCCAAATTTTTTCTTTATTTTATCTACTTGGTCACGAAAGGTCAATTGATAACTCTTGGAAGATTTATGATAAAGTTAGTGACTAATTATTCAGAAGATTCCGCATTCATCCATTACTTAATGGAAAAGAAAATTAGGTCTAGTTTGTTTTCATAATAAAATAAAATAAAAGTTAAAAATTGAATAAAATATTATTATAATATTTCTTTCAATATTAACTTTTTTTTTTGAAATTTAAAAAAAAATATTTTAAAATCTAAAAGAGTTGAATTATTTATTTTATTTTATATAAAACATTGAAAAATAATAATGATGAAATAAAATTATTTATAAAAATAAACTAGGCCGAAACGAATGAGTATTGTATTATCCAAACTATATCTAGAATTTAGGAGTTTTAAACTGCACATTCAAGTTTACGCTTATCTGTTAATGGACCAGACTAGTCAAAGTCTGTATTAACAAATAACAATGTGATGCAAAATCACATGGACACCTGATATTCAACATGGATAATGTCTAGCCTCTCTAATTAAGGACAACCATCATGTTGTTTGCTTGATGTTAATTATCTTTCTAAATATCTTTGTGCTTGGCAGTAAATATCACACACACATAGATTGAAGGAATTCTTTTGGTCCCTTCTTGTTTTCTTGAAAAAAAGGTTAGGGTTTCTCCTTTCATTTTTCACGAAAACAAGTTTAGAGTTTGAGTTGAATATGTGTCATCGAGTGCTGTTTTTGGTCGAATACATAGCTGAGAATGGAAGAAGTAATGAGGAGATGGAAGAACCTCAAGCTAACCTCAGAGGAGAGCAAGGTCTATCATATCAAAAGCAAAACCCTCAAGAATAGAGGAAAGAGGAGAATCTTCTATATCATCAAAGGCATAATGTCTGAAAAAGGAGTGAATAGCGAGACGTTTCCACAATCCTGACGAAGGTATGGAATCTAACCGGTTGGATTAAATTTAAGGAATTGGGGAATCATAAATTCTTAATAGAATTTTAGTTATTGTCGGATAAGGATAGAGTCATGCTTGGAAGACCTTTGTTTTTTGATCAAAATTTAATTTCACTCCAAGAAGTAGATGAAAGTGTGCTATTGAAAGATATCAAGTTCCAATTTGAGCCTTTCTGGGTCTAGATGTATGGGCTTCCTCTAGCATCGATGAATAAGGACATTGGAATGGATCTAGCAGCGTCAATTGGCCCTGTGATCAGAGTTGAAGTGGACTCAAAGGAGATGACCTGGGTGAATTGCTTAAGAGTAAGAGTGGCGATTGACATGATGAAACCATTACTGAGGGGTAAATGGATTCAATTAGATGTGAAGAAATACTGGATGTGTGTCAAATACGAGAGATTGCAAGGTTTTTATTTTAAATGTGGAGTCCTGGCACATAATTCGAAAGTTTGTCAAGGCTAGCATGAGGAAACAATGGAGGGGGAAGAAGTTGCATATCAATTTGGAGCCTGGTTGAGAGGCGTATCAAGAAACCCTAAAGTGTTTGAAATAAGGAAATATGGTGGTAGGAAGGAAGCAAAAAAGGAGAGAAAAGACAAACAACAGAAAGAAGGTGTAGTGCAAACTGTGAGTTTGGAAACACCTAGCAAGGTGGATGGGAGGAGACCCTTAAAACAGAATGGGATTATAATTAAATTTGAGGCTTCAGAAGTAGTGAGAACGATTGACATAAAGATGATCAAGGGAATAAGGGAGAGGGTGGAAAAGATAAAGCTATGGTAGAGGAGGAAGTAGAAAAGGATTATATGTGTACCAAAGGTGTTATAGCAAAGACCATTATAGAGGATGTGGAGACGATGACAAAGAAAATGGCCTCTTGGAAGAGAAGAGTAAGGGGAGTTGATAACCAGGAAACGAAGTATCAAGAAATAGTTTCAAGAGCCATCAGATAAAGGGGTTCTGAAGAGATTGAGCCCAAAAACAAAAAGAGTAAGAGAGCTAAATCAGAGGAAGGGGAGTTAAGTTTTGGAGATGAGGATGAAATGGTGAAAGTTGCCTGGCAGCTCCACCAAGCCCAATGATAGACCTAGCATGGAACTATAAGGGAATGGAGAATCCTACTACAGTGAGGGAGCTTAAAAGCTGGTTAAAACTACATTCCTCCTTTTTTTGTTGAGTGAAACAAAATATAGGAATAAGGTTGAAAAAATCAAAAATAAAATTAGAATGGATGCTAGCTTTGTGGTGGGTAGTATTGATAATAATGGTGATATAGCGTTTTTGTGGCATAGCAAGTTGAATTGTAATCTTGAATCTTACTCTCAACATCACATTTCGATGAGGTATGAGGATGAGGAGGATCAACAGAGGTTTTTGTTGATAGGATTTTATGGTTATGCCGAGACCCAAAGCAAGTATTTAAGCTGGGAATTGCTAAAAAGGTTGAAACTTATAAATGATACTCCTTCGATTTGCTTCAGGGATTTCAATGAGATTTTGTTTTAGAAGGATAAGGTATGAGCTGCTCAAAGACCTTACCAACTGATGGAGGGCTTTAGGCAGTGTGTAGAACAGTGTGATCTTAGTGATCTTGGTTTTGAGGAAATCAAATACACTTTGTGCAATAACAAAGAGAGTTCTCAATTCACCAAAGAGAGAATGGATCGAATACTGGGAAATGAGGGATGGACTAATAGCATGAGGAGGTTCAGCTTTACTAATGTTGCAGCTCTGAATTCAAACCATACTCCAATAGTAATGAAGTGTTAGCCAAGGAGAAGCAGAGAGAGAAAAGAGGAAGGGGCTGGAAATAGAGAAAGTATATTTAGATATGAAGCTGAGTGGAGTATGCAGGAGGATGGAGAACAAATTATCTACACTGCTGAAATAGTCATTAAGGGCTACAGGGGTCCAAGATCAAGAGTATCAGAAGAAGATTTAATACTTGCAAAGTATCTTTAATTCACTGGAGCAAGGAAAGTTGCAAGAAGGATAGTAGAGAATTTAAAGAGCGAAGTACCAGATTGGCATAATTACATAAAAGTAATGGAGGGGACAAAAATGAGGAAATAAGGGACCTAAAGAGAACTATAAACAAAAGCCTGGAAAGAGATAATATGAAATGACAACAAAGGGCTAATCAGATATGGTTGAAGTAGGGAGATAAGAATATAAGGTACTACCACAATTATACCAACCACAAAAGGAAGATAAATGAGATAAAGAAGATTATAAAAGAAGATAGAAGCGAGACCCAAAGCAAGCATGAGGTGATTGAGCTTGAAGACTTCAAGTTAGCTCAACCCTTCCATCATCAAAACAACCAATAGCAACAAAGAACCAACTCAAGGTGGATGCCTCCCCTTAGAGGTAGTGTGAAAATTAATTGAGATGCAGCTACAAGTATTGCACAGGAGAAAATTGGCATTGGCTTGGTTGCAATGAACCATGCAGGCGAGATCATAGCTACCAAGAAGATGGTTATATCAGCTTTCCAAGATCAATTGCTGGCTGAAGCAATGGGAGTCAGAGAAGCTGCTTGCATGGCCAAGGATCTAAAGTTCCAATCTGTTATCCTTGAAGGAGATAACCTCCAGATTGTGTAGGAATTGAATAATAATTTTAATAGATGTGATTGGGTTGATCTTGTAATAGGTGATAATTTAAATTTTTTCTTCCTTAAGTTGGTAAGCTGTGCATGTTAAGAGATGGAAATTGAGAGGCTCATAATCTAGCCAAGGAAGTTTTGTGACGTCCCAAATTTACATTTATAATTCAACACAAATTGAAGTGTCAGGATAAGTAACGCTAGACTACTCACTCCTGTACTTATCAAAAATTAATGTAAATTGCAGCGAAAAAGTTCTGAATAAAATTTTTTTAATGATCACATAGTAAAATAAAATCACAATATCCACATCATCTATTCTTATAATAATATTGTATCCTTACATGCATAACTCAGTTAGTTTTGTCTGAAATATACATAACTTATTCTTAAAACGTAAACTACTTCATGACCATCCAGACTCCTCTAAGTTTCTTAAGTCATCAGACCTTCCCTTTTCTCAATCATCAATCCTGCTACATAATTTTATTTTTTTTAAAATAGAAATACATAAAAATGAAGTTTTCTTGGAAATCTCAGTAAGTACACACATAACTTAATAAAAGTATAGATATCGTGAAATAATCACATACAAGCCAAACAGTCAAAGTATGCATTTATGGCATGCTTCATGTGACTCATGCATGACTTAGACTTATATTCTTCATGGACCCACTCTATTATATTTAAACTATTATTTCTTTTTTTTCGTAATATTGTAAGTCTTACTTGTTTCGTATCATCGACAGGCTTAGGTCCCTGCCGGTTTTTATATCATCAACAGGATTAGATTCCTGTCGGTGCGTCAGTCATACGGGCGTATCGCTAGTCCTCGTCATAACATAACTGACTTATTATCTTTTTTACTTGTAAAGTTTTCTTAACGTATTTTCTTAAAACAGACTTCATGACTTAAACGACACATATATATGACGTAATACAACATAGGCATAAACTTAGACTTATGATATGTATTTGCATAAACTTAAACTTATAACATGCATATTTTATGTCCATATGAGCCTTATAACATGTGAGAATATTTCACAATAGCATACATCACATGCACATACATTTACGTCACATCAATTCATAAAATCAATGCCTACTATGATAAAGTCAGTTTTGATTTCAATTTTAATTTCATCCTTGATTAAGTCCTTATCTCTTAAAAGTTAAAACATAAAGTTTTAGATATTTATCTTAACTTTCTATAGCCTCTTGAATCAGTTAAATCCAACATCAAATGAACAAGTTATATCCAATTTATCAAAATGTGTCAAATTTGCCAATAATAATCTTATTAAGGTCAAAATTCACTAGAGTTGTTTTTTCATTCTTTTCCATAGAAAAATCTTATATTTTCACATAATTCTCTTCATATAACATCATAGAATATATTTCTAAAGTCTCATAATTTTTCTAACATTTTTCCATAGCAAAAATCACTTCAAAATGTAATATATTTCAATTTAACACATAAACAAAAATTAAACTCAAATAAATATAAAAAATAATTCAATCACCAAACCACTTATTCTATGTCAAGATTAAATTAATATATGCACTTACACATCTTCCCAAAGCTAGATTTGATGCTTAGAATAGGTTTTGCACTACTTTTTCTCCAATACTCTCAATTAGCTCTCTTTTGACACTTAGGTGATGTGAGTGAATTTTTGTGTATTTTTCTTAGTTATTTCTCACTATAACTAACTGATATCTTTTGGGAGGAAAGAAGAGAAGCCCATGTATCTATTTATAGACATGAGAGGCGTGGGATGCAAGAGAAGAAAGTTTAGGCATTTCAACACACCCTTGACTGATTGGGGTGATGTGTCCCCTACATTTGTGGTCTCATGATCATCCATAATCCTATGAGAATTTTCTAATATTTTAATTCCATGGTTGAGATTAATCCACTTATAAAATAATCTTGATCAATGGTCCAAAGAGTTCTAACACATGAGAGTAAAGACAAAATAACATCATAAAAAATCTTTTAATGGGTATATATTGTCACTTGGCCTCTCCTAGGAGTTAGCCACGTTCCAATCCAAATAAATTATTGATAAAATTCGATTATTCAAAAACTCAAAACAAGAAAGTTTAAAATCATCCTTTTAAGGTTCTATAAGACTTTGAATCACTTCATTACGAGATCAGATGAGAGAGATATGATTAATTCACCAAAAAAGTCAAAACTCACCCGAGAACATCCAATCTAAGCTTACAATTTGTTTCCTTTTATTTTCTTACTAACCAAGACTTCTAGATCAATTTTTATCAACTTGCCATATGTTCCACACATGTTAAGACCTCAGAAAGTTTGGTAGTCAATCACAATTTTCATCACATGGCCAAATATAAGACAACTTATCTAAATCCGTTACCAGTTGACTTTTAATCCTGTCCTTCCGCTTCACACCGAATTTAATCCTTGATCCATTCTTTATCTTCAAAAATTCAAAATATAAAAGTTTTAGATTTTCCTCTTAAGATTATATACAAATTGAAATCGTCTCATTTGAACCTCATATAAAGAAGTTATTCTCATTACATAAAAACACGACAAACCAACCCGAGAGTTCATTCCATATCAAGTGTTTGATCTTTGATTCTATTATTTCCTCTTGAATTTCTTCCTCAAATTTCGAAAATTTACCTTTTTCTAAATCCAAATTAAATTTATCTAATTGACACTTGCTAAAATTTCCAAAAGTTTATCCAAAATAACACTAAAGAAATTATAATTAAACTAAGCATTAAAAAAAAACAAGTGAATATTTAGTTAATTACAAGCTTGTATGCTATAGGAATGTGAGATTGTGCTGGTCCATCAACCAGTGGAAAATCTACCTTTAGATTCAACTTTCTAATGAAAGGTGGAAGTGTTGTTACCCACTTCCTTTATATCAAAAAATAAAAATCTTTGCACTTGGGCAATGACGCAGCTAGTGAGGTTCTAACCGAGTAGTGTCTATTGCTGGTTGAAAACTATTTCCAAACCCCCCCCCCCCCCCCCCCCCCCCCCCCCCCTTCAGCCTGAGTTCATCCTTGGCCGTTGAGAATTTCTAGAAGGGCTCCCCTCGGGATAAAGCTCTAAGAAAAAAAAAATCTTTCTAATGAGAATTTTAACTTCTGTCCTGCTCATTTATACATAACAAATAATAGCTGCTTGCTCCTTTCTTACAAGTGGCTCGACCAGTCCCTGCTGTATTTACAAATGTCCTGTTTTGCTAATGTTATTAGAGTACTTTGAAAACTAGAGAACGAGAATCAGAAAGTTTGTCAAAACAGAGACAACACCAAATTACAACAATGTGAAAAGCAATAATTTATTCATCCTTTAATCTTTATTTTTCTAGTTATTTTTTTTCTTATTTTGGTTTTTTAATTGCTTTCCAGTTCAAGAAATGAACTACACTTTCTTTCTAAAACCAGCCATTCCTGTCCAAAACTTGAATCCTAAAATAAGGGACTGTACAGATTAAACAGCATCACAAGAATCAAATGCTGAGAATCTTTTAATTGAAAATGGCCATTGAAGGAAGGTAAGGGAAGAATTTACATATGATAAGACCCTTTTTTTCATTTTTCATGGTTGTCTTCAGAAGGGTCTATCTTGATTATGAGAGGTTGGTTGAGATCCACAGTTGGTTCAGACACAACGGGCAGTTGAGGGGATGCTAAAATGCCATCAAGATCCTCATTTTCAGCCAAAGCCTTTTCCAAAGCAGCCTTGGCAACTTTGGTAACACAAATAACCAAAACCGCTGCAGACAAGCAAAAAGACGAGACAACGTAGGAAAAGGTCAAATAATAGATTATTTTTCCTTTTGAAAACATAAGTAGCAAAAGGACCTATGATATCCTGTCATGTACACGTAGCACTAGCATTGCAGTTCGTATTTATCAGCTAAGGCTCTTGAAACCCTCTTTCCTCAAGTGTCTTTGTCACTAGAAAAACATGCTCTGATGATTGTCTTTCAAATTCTTACATGTACTACTTGACAAGTATGAAGGGGAAGCTTTTTCAGTCTTTTTTCTTTTTCATGAGCAAGCTTTTTCATTGACAAGATTCAAGTAAGAAGGCAAACAACATTTTCAAGTGACAAATGCCCAGTAAAAAGGGTGCCTCTGTCATGTGCAGAGGCATGTGTTTTAATGATTGCAACTTACCAGACACTGATAGGCCCAATATGACAAATGCCTGCATCCATGGTATAAAGGATGAACATCAATTAGAGGAGGTGATAAAAAAGGAGATAAAGCAACACGACAGGGTCCTAAACCTCATTTAGGGCTTGTTTGGGAAGATAGATGAGTTGATCTCAAAACTTCTCATAATTTCCTTCCCAAACATCACCCAAGCACAAAACACTTTTTAATTTCAAACCTTCAACTTTTTCATCTAATAAATATAACTTTCCCAAACTTCCAACAAAACACAAAAAACAATACAATTTTTTCAATTTTCAAAACAAAATTATATTCAAACAACGTTTTAACTTTATAATATTTTACTCAACTTTTTCTCTCTCCACTCCCAAAACTCAATAAAACATCTTAACTCAAACCAATTCGCTATTATCCATAGAATTCACCGTCTCATTATCCAAACATGCCTTAATCTATCTAAAATCTGCCTTCCAATACCTTCCAAAACCCAAAAGCCCATTATGAACATATACCTTGAGTCACTCGTAGGGCATCAGACTGTTCATATACTAGTTTACACAACCATATGATGGGTTAGCTGATTTGAAAAAGAAAAGGAAAAAAAACTTATAAATAGAGAAAATATGGCAAGGCTCTTACCCAACGAGTCTTTGAAAACTCACTCCATCCATGTGTCACATCAGAAAGATCCTTGAGAGTTGTTCCAACATAAACTAATGTAAGAGTTATTGGCTGTAACAGAAACCATGTTAAAAACATCAAAAACCATTTACACTCAAAATACACTTCAATATCAGGACATTTAAAGAGTTCCCGCCCTCTCTCCTTCACATGTTTAAAATACACCCGTCTCATTCACAAATAGGTGCCTTTTTATCACTCTCTCTTAATTGGCATTTCAGACATATTGTGTCCAAGAACAGCATCTCGACTAATCCTGGGGGTGCATAGGCCATCGGCAAGGAGTAACCCACAAATGCACCTTGGGTAATTCAAGAAAAAACACCTCTAATATGATGGCCCCTAGAGAGTGTTACCTAAGAGGATTCGAACCTTAGATCTTGGCGGGAGCATACCACCAAGACCAAAGCTTTTACTACTTGAGCCAACAGGCTCAACCCCTAGGGATTGGAATGGTTATGTGAAAATCTGAAGGCATAACTATACCAGAATGAGTACACGTGTAATTTGATCATTATATCTTAGACTAAAAAAAGGACAAACAGTAAATGGATACACTTTATACTTGATTTCTGATAACCATAAAGTAATGTATCGCATAAAGACCATGGGTATTAGAATCATCTGAAAAGTGAGGAGTAATAGTTCAAGTGCAAAGAAGATACCATCATTCCTAACCAGGAAGCCAGCATGTATTCCCCTAATGAAACAGGAGTCACAGACAGGAGGTAGTTCAACATGTTAAATGGCAGCAAGGGAACAAGCCGAAGCAGCAAAACAATCTGTGGAGTGAGAAAAAAAGATTAGGAACGCACAGCAAGCATTTATAATAAGGTGCAAAACAAGGGTAGCCACTCTGGAAATGAGTTATCTTGGGGGAAGAAATACATTGCAAGTGAGTTAAGACAAAGTTTCTTGTAAATATCCTACTCCAAGCAAGGAGTGCAATGTCAGTCATCAAATTATATACCATACCTTCTCACAGTAACAATGAGGATTGACGCATCCTTTTAAATTTGAAAGGGTCTTCCCCACTCCAAAATTGTATTATTTAAATAAGGATAGTATGAACGTATAGCAAAAAGAGGATAAAGTTTTGAAAATCGGGGAAGTTTATAAGGAGGGGATGTCCAAGTTTTGAAATCATATTCGCTTTGTTGCCGTAGAGGGAAGAATCAATTTTTAGAGAGATATGTGGTGTGGAGACTACGCTTTGGATAGAGCCTTTCCGGCCCTCTATCACATTGCAGCTAATAAGGAGGCTTCAGTAGCATATATGCGGTTATTTTCTTATGGCTCTCACTAGTGGAATATCTTCTTTAATAGGGATTTCATGATTGAGAATTATCCATTGTCTCAAATGTTTTCAGATTACCATACTCCATAGGGGTTAAATGTTTTCAGATTACCATACTCCATGGGAACCCCTATGGCACAGAGAGAGAGATTAGAGTGGAGGTCCAATGATCACAAAAAGTGTACAATTAAAGCATACTATAGAATTTTGTCAACACAAGATAATGCTACTTTCCCTTGGAAGAATATTTGGAGATCTCATGTGCCTTCTAAAGTAGCCTTCTTCGTATGGACTATTGTTCTTCGAAAGATTTTGACCTTAGACAATTTGAGGAAGAGGATGTATAGTGATGGATTGGTGTTATATGTGCAAAAAATAATAGGAAATTAGTGGATCACCTCTTATTGCATTTGTAAGGTAACATGGATGCTGTGGGATGAGATCTTTCGAAGGGTTGATGTTGCTTGGGTTATGCTAGTAAGGGTGGTGGATTTGTTGAGTTGTTGGAGGAAGATGCAAAGCTGTCCTCAAGTAGTAGTTGTGTGGAAGATGATTTTGTTGTGCATTATGTGGTGTATTTGATCGAAAAGGAACGAACATTGTTGTAAAGAAAAGAAGCGCACAATGGCAGAGATGCAGAATTTTTTTATTCACATTCTACTGCTTTGATTTTCAGCTATTGTATTAAATGGAAACAATGTTCATGACTTTTTGTCTTTAATTTACAGCTCTTAAAATATATTTAGGTGTTCTTTTGTATACTTCCTGTGTACACAGGCTACGCTATTTCATTCATATAAATAATATTTATCTCTTACTTATCCAAAAAAAAGGATGAAGTACAGAATTGATTATATGATATCAATTGGTGCAAGTGTTCCAAACAAAGGCCGATTTTAATAAAGCAGAGATGAATTGATTCATAATTTTATAATGTAAAAGAATTTATGCACACATGGGCACAATGTAAAAGTTGACACACTTACTAATAGGCATTCACATCTTTATCATACACACTCACAGCTAGAGTAAGAAGGAGAAGGAAACAGAGAAACCACCCCCAATAAATGTAAAAGATGCTTGCGCACAACAAAGAATGATTGCATTAAACTTTCACCAACTAAGCCTCTGTTTGGATGCTAAGGGTATCTCAGATCATTTGAGAATAACTGTGAATAGTGGTGAGTTAAGATGTTTTGTGTAAGAGTATGGGTCCCATTAAATTTTTAAATGTATGAAGCTGAGATATGTTTAACTTCTACGAGAAGTTGAAAAGGTGGTGAGTCCCATCAATGACTGGTTTGTATTTATAGTGATGGAATAATTATTTTATTTATATGTTTTGCTGACAATAACAAAAATTATGAGATACTTTTCAGATGACAGTGATGAATCCCACAGGGAATTGTCGTTTAGAAAATAATATAGATCCCACAGTTACTTTTCATATGGATGGGTCCTGCATCCTTACATGCTCCAACATACGGATTACTTTTCATACAGATTGTTTTCGTACAGATGGGCCCCTCAGTTACTTTTAATAAATAAATAAAAAATATATTATGAGATACTTTTATTTATAAGGATCCAGTAGGGAATTGTAGTTTAGCTGAATGGTAACGAGTTAAGATGAAAAATGTGAGATTATTCCATACGACATAAGTTGTGTTTGTGGAGAGTATATTCATCCGTATGAAACTATCTTTTTTTTTTTTTGATAAGTAAAGTTTTATTAATGAAAAACGGCAACAATCAATTACAAAAGAAAACAAAAAGAACAAAAATACAAAACAAAAAGCCCATCACAATGGCACATTGGATACAAGGAGATTATGAAGATCCATGCCTTGAAAATCCAAAGCAATGATCCATGTACACAGAGTTTTAAAAAATAAAACTAGAAGCTCCTTTTTGGATCTCTCATTGTCTTCAAACGTCCGATCGTTACACTCCTGCTAGGTACACCACACTATGCAAATGGGAATCATTCTCCACACCGCTTTGATCTGACTCCCACCTCGCATGGATGGCCAACTTGCAACAGCTGCCCCCACCGTCTCTAGCATGGTCCAAGCTATATTTAGTCTGTTAAAAATCTCATTCCAAAGCGTCTAAGAAATTTCACAGTGTAGCAATAAATGATTAACCAACTCACCTCCACTACAACACATACAACACCAGTTTGTTATAATAACCATTTTTTTCCTCAAATTATCCGTTGTAAGGATCTTCCCAAGTGATGTTGTCCACGCAAAGAAAGCCGCTTTTGGGGGTGCTTTGTGACACCATATCTATCTCCACGAAAATTGAGTCTCAAATCCTTGAGAGAGTACTTTATAAAAAGATCGCACTGTGAAAGTTCCTCTTCTTAGCAGTGTCCATGTCATGCCATCCTCCATTTGTGAGTTTGGTTGTTGAGAATAAATGAGGCTGTAGAATTCCGCAAAAGTGTCCTATTCCCAATCCTGTGTTGCCCGGTTGAATTTGATGTTCCAACACAATCTGCCCCCGGTTAATTCCACTGCCTCCGCCACAGTGATATTTTTAGCACTTGCAATCTAATACAAGGATGGAAATACCGCATCCAGTGCCCTGTCTCCACACCACATCTTTCAAAATCTTATTTTGGAACCGTTGCCCAAGCGAAGCCTAGTAGGCCTTTGAAAGACCGACCATCCATTGTTGATATTTCTCCACAACCCCACTCCACTTGCCCCTCTAACTTCATTGGTACTCCATTCCCCCTAAGCTCCCCTATATTTGTGTTCGATCACCATTCTCCATATGCCCTCTGGTTCCTGGTGATATCTCCATAGCCATTTATCTAGTAGAGCTCAATTGAAAATCCTCAGGTTACGAATGCCTAGACCGTCGCTTGATAAGGGCCGACAAACCATCTCCCATTTTACCAGATGGAATTTTAACTCTTCCCCCATGCCACTCCATAGGAAGTCTCTTTGTAACTTCTCAAGACGACCTGCCACAATAGCCGGGATGGGAAAAAGTGATAAAAAATAAGTGGGTAAGTTAGAAATAGTACTCTTTATCAAGGTGACACGTCCCCCTTTGGACAGGTACATCATCTCCCATCCTGCTAGTTTCCTCTCCACTTCTTCGATAACTGTGTCCTAGATCCATGCTGCCCTTGTAGTTGTGCCCAACGGAAGTCCTAAATATGTCATAGGTAAAAAAGAAAGCTTGCATCCAAGGTTTCCTGCCAACTCCTGCTGATTGTGGACGTTTCCAATTAGCACCATTTCTGACTTGTCATAATTCACTTTTAGGCCCGACACTGCTTTAAAACAAAGGAGCATTGCCTTCAATACTCGAACCTGGTCTCGCTCCGCATCACACAATACAAGCATATCATCTGCAAAAAGCAAATGAGATATATTAGATAAACCCCGATAAGGTGTTCCGATGGGAAATTCACTTACCAAACCATTATCCATCAATGTAGAGAGCATTCTACTGAGAGCTTCCATGACTAGCACAAACAGCAAAGGGGATAATAAATCACCCTGTCTCAAGCCACGGGAGCTCTGGAAAAAACTTTCAGGACATTCATTGATAAGAGCTGAGAATCTAGCCGTGAATATACACCACTTGATCCAGGATCTCCATTTCTCCCTAAAGCCACATCTGCCAAGAAAGTATAGAAGAAAATTCCAGTTGACATGATCATAGGCTTTTTCCATATCTAATTTGCACAAGATCTCTGTTTTGCCTAATTTCATCTTGCTATCAATACATTCATTTGCTATCAGAACCGCATCAAGAATATTCCTGCCTTTGACGAATGCGTTTTGCGGCTTGGATATCAACTTTCCAATAACCTCACTAAGTCGGTTGGCGAGTACTTTCGAGATGATCTTATACGCCCCACTCACGAGGCTGATAGGCCCGAAATTCTTAATCTCATTTGCCCCCATCTTTTTGGGGATTAAGGCCAGGAAAGTGGCATTGAGACTTTTATCAAATTTCTCAACTGTATATAGCTCCTCAAACACCTTCATGAAATCTTCTTTAATCACCTCCTAACATTCCTTTAAAAAAAAAAAAAACCCATAGAAAAACCATCCAGCCTTGGAGCTTTATCTTTTGCCATATTCTGAATGACCTTGGCTACCTCATCTTCCTCAAAAATCCGCTCAAGCCGGTCAACATCCTCAGAGTCAATGGTATCAAAGCTTAAACCATCAAGGTTCGGTCTCCAACACCCTTGTTCAATAAGTAAGTTCTCATAAAAACCAACAATGTGATTGCTGATGACCCCGTCTTCTTTACAATCAATCCCGTTAATTCTTAACACTTCAATATTGTTATTTCTACGGTGAGAATTTGTCACCCTAAGGAAAAACTTCGTATTCCGATCTCCTCCTTGTAGCCACATCGCTCTAGATTTTTGACGCCACAAAACTTCTTCCAAAAGAATCAACTTTTCAAGATTATGTAGCCCTCAAAGTCTTCTGCATTTGTTCTTCTTGCATGAGCGGTCGTTCCAGTTGAGCTCTCTAAAATTCTTGTATGTCCCTTATTAAGGCTTTCTTATTGTCCCCAAGGTTACCAAAAGATTCGGTGTTCCAAGTCTTTAAATGCCTTTTTAATGCTTTCAGTTTATTGACAAAAATGAAACTCGGGGTGCCAACAAACTGATATGATGTCGACCATTGTTTAACCTTGTCCTTGAAGCCTTCTGTCTTCAGCCACATATTCTCGAATTTAAAATACCGCCTCCCATTCCGAAGGCCACCACAGTCAAGCATTATAGGCCAGTGATCCAAGAAAAGTCAATCCAGACGCTTTTGCCAAATATCGGGAAGTGACTTTCCATATCTGAAGAAGAAAGGAAACGGTCCAAACGCGCCCAGTTCTAACTGTTGGACCAGGTAGCTGGCCCCCCCGCAAGCGGTAAATCCATCAAGTTTAGATCGAAGATGCATTCTATAAACTTCAAGCTTGCTTGTCTCACTCTTCTATTACCATCTCTCTCACTTGCGAATCTGACCACATTGAAATCACCCCCAATGCACCATAAAACCTCCCACCAACTGATTAACCCTGCTAATTCATCCCATAATAGTTGTCTATCTGTGTCGAGATTTGGCCCATATATACCTACAAAAGCCTATAAGAAATTATCAGACACATCTGAACATGCATGCAATCGTGTACCTACCGATATAGTCCTCCACTTTTTCCACCGCCCGTCGATCCCACAGCACTATGACTCCTCCTGACGCACCCATCGCGTCCATGTGTACCCAATCCACATGAGTATTGCTCCATAAGTTGCGTACCATACTCCTATTTATAACCTTCAATTTTGTCTCCTGAAGACAAACTATATTCGCTTTCCACTCACGTAGCAAATTTCGTATCCGGAGACGCTTATTTACTTCATTAAGTCCCCGTACATTCCACACCACAATCTTTGGTTTCATTAAGGAAATGCCAACCCCTTTCCTTTCGCCCTACCCTTTGTGGATGAGCCCTCCGAATTCCAAGACCAAGTGAGATGATTCAATTCCCTGTTTTGTTTAGGAGTCCTTTTGCGGTTTTGATTATATCCCGAGTCTATAGCTGTTAACAAGGCCATGAATTGCTCTTCATAGCCTGTGCACCTAATCCCCACCAATTGATGGTTCCCTTTTGCCATTTGTAGAACCAATCCGACTGGTCAGGATAAAAGTAATTAAGTGGATCTGGGTTTTGAAACTCCTCATCTACAGAGAAATCCTCCAAACCTTGAAGAGTATCCGAAAAAACCATATCATCTCTCCCTGACTACATTAAGTCCTCAGATTCTTCATCCTCGTCATCTGTCAACCTGAGGCCTTCCACAAGTTCCACAGGTTGCTCAATCAACCCCCTTGACTGCGCATCAACGTTCTCCAACAAGTTCTGTATAGGTGAAAACCTACCGATTCCAGCTTGATTTTGAGGTTCATCACCCGCCAGGAGACCACTCCCTGTGCCGTCGGGGATCCCTACTGGCATCATCAGCGCCTTCTGTGACTTTCCGAGCAACAACACCTCCGGCAATGTCTCCAACACTATTCCGCGACTTTGGGTATTGGCATCAGCATTTTGGGAGACTGACTTCACCGGAGAGACGTCAGTCATTGCCGTCACCATCGGAGATCCTCCCATCGGCATCTCCTTGAACAGCATGGTTTCCAACACAAAGCCGAAGACCTTGAGTTGTGTATCGATGCAGCGTTAGGACCCGTGGGCATCAGGTCGCTGGTCTCCCAAAACAACCAGGGGCTCACTTCCCGTCGATAGCCCACAAGATTGCACCTGGGTCTGGGCTTTGGGCCTGAGGGGCCCAACGACCTTCTTGCTCCCTTGGATTTGTGGGTTTGCAACCCCAGCTAGGTTAGGGCCTAACTGCACCTTAGGCTGAGCTTCATACCCGGATGCCTGAGCTCGTTCACCCCTCCCTTTCCGTTTATACTTAACTGTGGGCTTGGGTTTAAATGAGCTAGGCCTAACACCTTTCAAATGCCCCGTTTCCTGAGGTACAAAGTCTGGATTGCCCCTCTGTTCATCTCTTTCTTTAAGCAGCCCAACATATTGTACAACAGTACCCATATCATTTTGCAACACACGCAACTGCCTCTGCGCCTCCATCAACAAGCGCCGCAATTCCCTGGCTTCAGACCTGACCACTGCAAGGCTCGATGTGTCCGGATTCCTCCTTGTTGTCCTTTCAAGCCTGGGTTTTCTAATAGTCGGCTTCTCCCTCTGCTTCGGCATCCCCATGGCTACCACATCCTAGAATGATCTTAAGGTTTCCCCCTTCTCCCATCTCCCGCTTCTAGGTTTAACATCACCATGAGTTCCACCTTTTCTATTACACCAAGTCAGCAGTTCTTCTGTTATTCTCCTCCATCCCCAGCTACCGTCCCCTTCTGGAAAACATAGAACATTCCTCCGCCCACCCTGGTTGTACTCGCTGACCTCAAGATACCTGTCTCTACTATTTTCGCATTTATGGGCAATGAAGCTGCTAAAGCCTTCCCTCATAACCGCATAACACTCTTTGTTCTTCCCCCCTTTCCCCGCTTTCATACATTCCTCCAGTGTTTTCAATAACCACTGCACAGAGGCAGTGCCAAACACTGCCTTATGCTCAACTTTCCATCTCTTCTCCGTGATGATGCATCGACCACCATCATTAGCAATAATGAACCTTTTAGATTCAATTATCACCTCTGAATGGTGACCCATTGATTTCTCCAATTAGAAACAGAACTTTAAAACTTGGATAATCATCGAAGAAAGATAAAAGAAAAGGAAAAAAGAAGAACTTTAGGTGCGTGAGTTGACAATCGCTTTGTG
Organism: Platycarya strobilacea; assembly: GCA_036898215.1. Taxonomy (NCBI): domain Eukaryota; kingdom Viridiplantae; phylum Streptophyta; class Magnoliopsida; order Fagales; family Juglandaceae; genus Platycarya; species Platycarya strobilacea. The sequence continues at coordinate 38,694,743 of CM072545.1, read as the reverse complement.
TGGTGGATGATACTTTTGTACTCCATGCTCATATGAAACTATCTGAGATAATCTCAATAGTTTTTGCATCCAAATGCAACCTAATTGTAATTTCATAGTTCTAGGTGATTTCACTCTATCTAATCTTATCACCTTGTACAAATATTCAACTATGAGATCTCCTGAGGCAAGTGGGTTCCATGTTAAACAAGTACGAAATGCAGTGATGAATGAATACACTAATCAAAAATCATGAGGAAGAATAGTATAAGTAAAAATACCTTTTTTATATCGGTACACAAGATTTTATTTGAAGATAATAACAGGCACACCCCAAGTTCATGGGGCATATAAAAGAGTGTCACCTATGCATAATTATCTTTTTTGATAGGCACCTATGCATAATTATCTGGTGATACAAGAAAGAAGTAAATAAACTTTACAAACCTTAAATCCAGATCTGTGAATTGCAATCCCAACTGACTGGAACCGTGGATAATCCTTCAACTTGGAAACCACAAATGATTTCCCAATCTGTACAGGAATCAAGATAAACTTAATTGATGCTAAATACCAACCCAAACAAGGAATAAAATGCCACAAGAGAAAAATTTGTAGATTAGAGGAAAGAAAAGTGTAAAAATAGTTGACAAGATTTTTTAACAGTTTAACTTGAATTTTAGTCCTTTTTGTTTCTGGGCACCAGAATTACATATCACATATGGGAAATACCATTGACAAACAAAAAATGAGATAACATCAAATTAGGCTCTCTCTCTCTCACAGAGTATGCACAACCTACCATCAGTGGAACTGAAATGTGAGAAGGTATACAACACCATAACAGTTCAGAGACTTACCGTTCTGCCAAGAATGAATGCAGCCCCAGCACCGACAGTAGCACCAATAGAGTCGGCTGCAAAGCCTACAGGCAGCCCAAATAGATAACCACCACCGAGCTAGAACATGGAGAACAACGTCAGATAAAGCTGCACTTGAATTTATTTTTCCTTCTATTTTTGTTGGGGAGAGGGAGGGAGGGAAGGAGGTGTTATCTCAAATAATGCATTTCAGTATAAGCACCCATAAAAATGAACAGAAAAGGACACAGTACTGAAAATAGAAATTATTATGAGAGACATCGGAATTGTATCTCTCCAAATTGCAATCATGCAAAGGGGATGAATGGGATAAATGGGTTTACTAAAGCAATTGCACATAATGCTTACAGTTAATACAGATGCTGGAACTGCCAAGATTGTAAGAGGAATGTAGGCAACAGCCCTGCAGATTAAGATCACCAATTTCTGCTAAGTAAGAAATTGATCATGCCTATATTTTCCTGATCGACAAAAAGGTCAGAGAAATAAAGAATGATCTGCATAGATATACACATTTCACCCCTTCAAAATATCAATATAATACAGGGAGCTCAACAATATGATTCTTTTACTTCCTTCCCTTTGCAGCAAATAATTCAAAGAACACAGATTCAAAGCTATTCCATTGAGTCTTAAAATTTGAGAAGAAAGCTCCAATGATCAAAGAAATAAATGAGAAACTACTAATATCCAGTCCATATAAGCCAACATTCCCAAAGCTATTGAACTAAGAACAAAACTTGTTTGCCCTCAGACTTGCCCAATGAGATTAACACATGAACTTAGTATTATTCTCCAAAGATCCAGTCAATCAAGAAAAAATGGGGTAAAGGAAATAGGAGTGATTCAAGACGTAAAATTCTTGCAACTGGTTACTCACAAAATTCTGATTAAGAGAAACAAAGAGTAATTAGGTTTTCTTCACAAGTTAATCTCAAGTCCTTCGAAGTTTGGACATGCCTAACCAAATGGATAAATGAAGATTAAATTCAAGAAAGTTCAAAATCTGGAAAGATTCTGAGGGTAGCATAAATTTCTACATTGCCAACATAGCAAAATTAGCACATTGGCTCAAGTTAGACCCGTTCAAAAATATCATTGTGAAATTTTCAATTATAGGTGGTTGGCTTCAGTTTGGAAGTTTTTGTCCCCTGATAGTGTATGTGACCTAGCAAGTTGAATTCAAAATGCATTACTATCAATTATGCATTTGCAAACAGGCCTATGGATTGTAGGAGAGCCTTTCCAGAATTTCGTAAGGGTAAGTGGGTTGTATTAAGTACATCAACTATCTTTTGGCCATCAAATTAGACTGCCAAACTGTCCACGCAAATAAACTCCAGCCCATCATTAAATGCTTTCTTAAACCAACGTTCTAAATTCTAACACTCCACATCAATGACAGGGATTTTGTCTTAAAGTATTCCCACCAAAGTGATGATTGCAATAAAACCTTTACTTGCAGTTACATCACGGGTAAAAATCTTATTCCTGAACACAGGAGTTAAAAATCAAGACAACACTTGTTTGACCGGAGATAAATTGTTTTTTTTTTTTTTTTGACAGGTAATCAAAGAAACTTTATTAATTGTAAATCAGTACCAAAAAGAAAGTAGTGATTGACTTACAGCACAAGGGGACCCCAAGGTCCAAGATCCTGCTCAACCCATAATAAGAAGTCCTTCAGAATCTGCAGAAAGCATATGCTATGATAAATACGAATCACAGAGCTTTTAAAATAAACTTCATATAACGTTTTCCAAGGACGACATCTGCAACATTACCCTATTGTGGAAGCTACAAACCAGAAGAACTAGTTAAAATTGAATGCTGCGGTTGCGGGAGATAAATGATTAAATAATAGCTAAGCACCCTATATCTTGGGAAGCTGCTTAATAATAAATTTAGTAACTGAAACAAATACTAGAATATGAACCAGGCTCCTGGAGTGGCTCAAGCTGGTATATTACTATCTCTCGTTTTAATAATGGGAGAGTGAACTATTTTCAATTAGAAAGATCGAGCTGTATTCGGCATTACATTTAAATTCTAAAGCGCGAATTATGCATCCATCATAAAATGTGGTTCTCTTTTCCTTTTTTCTGTTCTAAGTTTACTCTGAAGTGACAAAAAAAAAAACTGGTGCCACAAATGCGTAAGCGGCAGAAACATAAGCTCAAATTACAAACCAATTCTGGAAAACTGCTAATAACAGCAGATTCCCAGTAATTGATCTGAAACTTGAACATATTCTAACCCAGTCCAAAAATTATAACAATAATAAACGGACACATTTTTATAGAATTAAAACGAGAGAACAAACACCCAACTCAAACATCCCTCACAGATGTCACGCTCAACAAAATTAAATGAAAGAGACCAATCAACAATCATCATATATGACACAAACAGACAAGAAAAAAAAAACTCAAAAAACCAACGAAGCATCCAAAAAAGCAGATAATCAACCAAAAAGCGAAAACATCACCAACCCAGATGAAAAAAAAAAAAAGACCTGACCTTCTCGACGGGGAGAGTGAAGCAAGCGGTAACGACGGCGGCAAGAAGGAGGAGAAGGAGGGTGATCCTAAGGACGGAGCCCCACGTAAAGGCCATGAAAATTCTGCGACGCCAAGGCCTGCACTCCTCGTCGTCGTCGTTGTAGTCGGAGATAGGTTGCTTCAAGGACAAGCGAGCCCTCAATCCCCCAAAATTTGCCAGATTGGTTTGGTAGTAATCTTTGGGGTATAGGCAGCAAAAAATTAAAATGCACGGTCGATGATTTTGCTAGAGTACAATCAACTACCCTTCCTGACAATCTCCCACTCTTTGCGTATCAGTCTATCCATCCGCCTGCGTCCGCGAGCGTGTGTGGATTAGACCCACCCACTTTAAATATTGCCATTGAAAATCATAGGTTTTTTTTTCTGTTTTTTTTTTTCTTTCCCTTTAGGTTACTTAATATTTATTTAATATTGAATGAAATAATAATAATAATAATAATATTGTTTTAAAAATTATCATAAAAGTGTATAATGTTAATATTATATATATATCTTAAATTTTATAGATTGGTTAATATGTTTTACAAGTTTTTTTTTGTTTAAATAAAATAAGAGATAAAGACGATCAAACGTAACAATATTTCTTGAACCTAATTATGAAAATTCCTCTCTATTGTAAAATATTGGGTATTTTATAAGTTTTTTTTTTTTAGCATCGATATTTTACAAGTTACAACTATATAAATCTTGATTTTTTATTTTTTTAATGTTACTACATATTTATAAAGAGTCATGTATACTTAAAGATTGTATCTAATCACGTTATGAATGTATTTATTCAAAGATTTTTTGGTATTTACATGTGTCAATAGAGGGGAAATTTATTGATTAAAGGAAAATGGTTAATAAATCCTGACATAATAAGTAGTATATGTTAGTTTGTTTATGTATTGTGTTGGTTTGTTTATGTATTATTCTTTACATTATCATTGATATCATATTTGGCATTCTCGTTAAAAATTAACAACTACAAAAGAATATAGAAAATAAAATTAAGGAAAATGCTAGTTTGACACCTCAAATTGATATCTCATATATTTTATTCTATTTTTGATTTTTTTATTTAATAATTAAAGAAGTAATTATTTGTGTATTAATATTTTTTATATCTTTTAAAAATATTTTAAAATGATAAAAATATAAGAAAAAAATAGAAAACAAAATTTAGCTAAAGTGTAAGGAGCGGTCAATTTTTGATAGGCATTGTAGCACCACCCTAAAACTAAATAGGATGTTATATATATATATTTTATTTTAAGAAAAGAGTACATTTCTGCTAACAAAATAAAATGCATGACATAGCCAAAATCGTTTGGGTCTATTGGCAATATCTTGATTTCTTGATAAGAGAATCAAGAATTGAGTCCCTTATATCCCATGTATGAGAGAGAGAGAGATCCATGCCTTACAATTTTTAAATATATGGAAGGTAGCCAAATCATAATATTTTAAATTTCATATTATACTGATCAATATAGTCAAAATATGACATACTGACCAATTGTCCAATACAAAACACATAATAATTTTGTACCTATCGATATTTCAATTTGTATTTCGACTATATGGATTTTTGGTCTTATACTTTTTTTTTTTAATTTCAATTCAAACTTGACTAATTACATATATATATATACATATATTTATCTATATAATTTATTTATATATAGATTATTTTGAAACAATATTAATATCAAAATATTTTATTTTATTATTTTAACCAATACATTTATATGATATTCAAAACATAAGGCCAACCTATTCTTCCCATTCATTTGTGACTTGTGAGTCCTATTATCGGCTAAACTCTTATGGTTCAAAGCGATGTGATTTATTTAAAAAATACTATCGGTTTGGTGAAACCAAATAAAAAATTATAATTGAATCATTTTTTTTAAATCATGGTCCGATATTTCTTTTTATTTTCTGCAATATTATTCTCTATCTCCTTAGTCTTACTCCAAAAAAGAAATCCATTTTGAAGATTCGCGGTAAATAAAAAAAACAAAAATTCCATATGCGTACGTACAATACATGTGGGTATACTGTTTGAGAAAAGACGAACAAGTCACAAGAATATCTTCGATTAATAAAAAAGTTGGCAGGTGGCAACTGATTGCCTCAGAGCAAGCCAGCTATATAACAAAAAACGACAAGGGGTTTGGAGCCCCACTGTCTCCTCCATAATGATACCTACCGTCCATCTTGTCATTTGCTCAATCGGAGACGACAATCGTTTAAGGTGCATTATCCCATCCAATGGCAGCCAAAAAGATCTAGGACAAACCTAACGGCCTTTTTCGTTGCCGTCTTGCAAAACAAGAAGATTTATCACGTCGCCGTTTATTTCCATGGAGAATGGCATCCCTTGCCGTTGATAAAGTTGAAATGACATAATAATGCCTTTATTTTTGCCGTTTAGAGCGATGCATAATGACTTGAATTCGGTTCTTTTCATGCCATATTTTTGGCCACTTGTTTGTCTGTTTACCGTTCAAGGAATGTTCTATTTATATCTCTACATAATCCAGAAATTATTCAAAATTAGGGGTAGCAATATCTTATCTTAATTCAATAGGAAGGCGAGTTAATAATATCATGTTATTAACATATTCGAGTCAAAACGGATTGACCTATTTAACATAATATAAATACTTTAACACGATACGAATATGAGCCCTTATTACGATTCAACACTCCTAGAATTTCAAACCCAAGATCAAAGTTATGATTTTTGCTTGCGCGAAGCCTCAGAGAAGATCACAAGAATTGGCAAAGCTAACACCAGAAAAATGCATCACTTCTGAATCTAGCAAAAACTCTAAAAGCGAGGCAACCATATGTATTTATCTATACCATATATTGAAAGTTTATAAACAAACAAAGAATGCCATCAGGATCTAGTGAACAATATGACTCAATTCTATTTATATAGAACTCCCTACCTCAAAACTTTTTTATCCTCCAAGCAGCACAGCTGATGAGTTCTTTTATCTGCAATTTGCGTTCCATCTATAGTGTCATAACACCACAATCTGGGTGCTCCACCTTCTCAGGAAGAGTGCAGAAAATTCATCCCTAAACACAAACCTTTTTTAACTCAGCTATCTTGCGCAGAGTGCATTGAGCAGCACATGAACTAACATGAGGTCTACAAAATACTGGTGCCCAATTTGGCCATCTCTCCATTTCATCTTCAATGGAGCCCGGCCATAATGCACACCATCGTTGCATCGGTTATCAAAATGCCAAGGATAAGTCATATCAAAGTTATCGATCACGGCCGAAACTACCCCAGCCTGCTTCAATTTGTCCAGCAAAACTCCATTATATACCTCCATTTTATTGGGGTTAAATGCCAGTGACCGAGCATGTCCACCAGTCGCCACCGTGGTCCGGTAAAACACCTTTGGCAACACCATCCCCCTCCGCTTCACTGACTCCATAACCTCAGCCCAGAATGACGCTGCATAATCTGCGCCTGTAGAGAATTGTCTCAAATTTTTCCACTTAACACCATCGTGTAATCCGGAGTTCAAGATCACCGTGTCTGGAAGTGTGTCTTCTGAAAAGTACTTTTTTAACAAATTTCTAAATCCTTCATCTTGCAGCGAATTCAAACCTTCATAATTCCCTGTCTCATTCCAATGACCATTGAAAATGCTAGTGATTCTAACTGACTGAGACGGTTGTTTGGGGTTTGAGAAGTTCATATCAAACCGCCTAGGAACTGAGGGAATATCGGGTAAATCTAAAACAAAATTGAGCATGTTTCGTATTGTATCGACGTGATTTGAGTCACCCCAGAAGAAAATCCACCGATTCTTCAAGCAATTCCAAGCAGAATCCGCTAGAAACAATCTAAATGCACAATGTGCAGAGTAGACCCAACCGTTACTCTCTAACAACCCAAGTGGACCACTACACCATGGACTCCGGCATGGAAAGTTGGGTGCTAGGCAACGGTACCGACCATCGTTACCGATTTGGCAATCATCATTTTTACCATGCCGAGTCCACCTCCCAGACCAAATGTCAAGGTTAAAATCAGATTCTTTACAAGTTTTTATGTCATGCAACTTCCTTGAGGCTTTGTGAAACCTAATTGGAATCTTGCGAAGCTCTCGATCAAACACGAAGCGCCAAGGCGAGAACTTTAGGCCCTCAAAATGCCTATAGAGCAAAATTACGGTCAGGTTGTAATCCCCCAAAAAATGGGGATGAACCTGAAGCGAAACAGAATAAGACCCATTACCAAAATCTTTGACTAATGGCCTAGATTTCCAAGAATCCCCTGAAAGATCAGTCTCAAAGTAATCCCCACCCAAACAGCGAGGATTTCCAGACTCATCCAGTGCTTGAAAACCAAATTCATGGATTTCGCCAGCTGAAAGATCAACCAAGTTCCCACTATCCAAACCAGGAATCGCAATGTTCACCGTCTTCGAATCCTTACAAGGTTCGCCTCCAGGAGCTAACCACCTGGCGAGAAGATTGGACGTCAAGTTGGGCTCCAATTCCGCAGCAACCCAGCTAAATTCCGGCGAAGTTATAATCGGCATTGGATTCTGGGATGGTTCTGGAGGCACTCCGGTTGAATTCTGAACAGAAACCGGTTCGAGAATGTGGGAATCGAAGTGGGTACGGATATTGGTTTGGTTCTGGGTCGCATCATTAGCTAGGATGATGGAGGTGTTAAGAGGAAGACTTGCATGGGTTCGGGTGTGATTGGGTGGGCGAGTGCTGAACTTAACGGTTTTGTAATCTTGCCTAAGCCTCCAAGCTTCAAGAAAGCTCTTTATGGTGCACCCATCTATGCTCCAAACGACGACCATCCCAACAAAAACCAAAGCCGTCAGCACCCCAAAACGCCAATGAAGCAACGGACTCGACCTTGGCATCAATGGATTCAAAGATAGCGAATTCACCGCCTTCTCCGGCATTTCCAACCACCGCCACTACCACAACAGCAACAAACTGAACAAATCCAGAAAAAGATAGATAAAAACACCGACCACTTAAAAAGTTTTCCTCTCGGAAAAATACAAAAGGTTCTTTCCACCAGAAGATTAAAGATAGTCTACATTCCCAGAAACAACGAACAAAATGAGAAATAGAAGGATCCTTTTCTTTTTCCAGGCTAAAGCACAAGTTTAAACAAAAGAAAAGGAAGCAATATAAAGAGATGAACTTTAACTTACATAGTATGGTTCTTGCCTTCAAGATCAGAGATTCTCGTCTCTTTAAGGCTCTGCAATAGCCAAAATCGCTTTGAGAAAGTAAAGGATGCTGGGACGATACGGCTCTCAAATCTTGACCTCTTGCCCTTCTTGGTTCCAAGTTTCCACACACATGGAGAGAGAAAGTGAGGATTTTTCCTGCCTCTGTTTTCTTTCTGATTACAGTAGTTAGTTTTATGACTAAACTTGCTTCCGAAAAACAATGGTAAGCATTTTTATTTTCTAAAAGTAAAGAAAGGTTATGGAGGGAGTATGAAATTAAATTCTATTTTGAGAGCACAGATCTGACAGAAAGAAAACGAAGCCAGGAGGACGACAATTATTTTGCGTGGACGATGGTACCCTCGTTTTTCCGATGCAATGCGATTATGCGAGGCATTTATCAAGTTGATACCATGTAGGGACCGAGGCCATCCTAGGATATATATATATATACATATATTATATTATATATAAATATATATGATTGGACGCGCGTCGGTGACGGTGGTGGGGGGCATTTACGTCCTTCGGCAGCATTAGGAAATTATTGGGCAATGTGCATGTGCATGGTGCATCGTCAGGTGGCAAAGTTCAATCTATGTGTAATGAAAACTGCAAAGGCAAATCCATCCCATGAAAATGAACGGTGCTTTTCTTATTCAAAATTAAAAAATAAAAAACAAAATTCTGAAATATATTATTTTTGAAGCGGAGCGGTGGAAATGAGACACAGATAATGTCGACCGAAATGTGGTGTTGGGGGGTTGTGGGGGGGAATACCGAGGCTATTATTCTTCTCAATCTTAATGATTATTCTTGTGGTAAAGATCTGTGTAGTGTAATCAGAATATATGTTTAATTAATAATTGAAACCTCTGAGGCAAAAATATTACGAATTAATTACTTAAGTAATTTTGAATATATTATAAATAAAATAAAATTATTTTAGCTAATTATACAAATATTTAAAATATATAATTATCAGATGTTGAGCTGGGTCAAGATATAAAGTGTTGCAGATGTTTTTACTTTTCTTGCAACTCATAAATTAAGTATGTTTCGATCTTGACCTATGTATTAGCTTTTTTAATATCTCCGATTTTTTATGTGATATTAAATAATAAACCCATAAATGAAACCTAAAGAATATTTTTTAATTATTTAATATTATATCAAAAAATAATGAGAGGATGATAAAAATAAAAAATAAAAATGATTCACAATATTGTACAAAAACAAGTCCTTTTCTTGTGCGTCAATCTAAATTAAATTGTATTAGATTCAATAAAGGAAAGGTAGAGATGGATTATTATGGATAAGCTACTACTTGATACATTCTGGGTAGGATGTAGTTTTAGGACATCAAGTTTGAGCTGAACAAATGGAAAATAGTTTTCATCGCTTGCCTACTTACCTTGCATATGTATAATAAACATTTAGTTTAGGGTTCATCTGCACTAACAAGCAGCTACCAATCAATCAAATATCAATCAAACCAACCATATATTCTGTTTTTTCTTTTTCTGTTTGTGTATTAGATTTTTTTATATGGAATCAATTACTTTTTTGGAATAGAGTATCCAATTTGATATTGAGTAATATCTAAACAGCCATATGTAAACGTCATGTAATTATTTAAAAAAATATATATGATTTATTTATAATATAATAAATTTTTAATAATAAATTTTATTCTTTTTTAAAATGATTATATGAGAATATCCCAATTAAAACAAACTGAGAGGAAAGGACGGAGATGGTTATAAGAGCTACCCAAATCTAGCTCATATGAAGCAAGCCTATTTGATGGTAGGAGCAAGTTCGAGATAAAGTTGAGTACCTACAGGAATTGAAGAAGGGATTCAGAAATAAAAATGACGTGAACGATGTCTGACGCCACATTAAACGCTGAGTAGATCTAGATTATACTAAGCTCCACTCCGCATTAAAATACTAAAACAAACAAAACCATGCCATATTAAATACAAATTGGAACTCATAGTCATACAAAATCGAGAATCATGGAGCTAATACGCCTCGAATTTGACAATTGACTCACGACCCAACTCAACAATGCGGCTCAAGACAAACATGTCTATTCTAACACTACCAATCGAATGACGATAGCGTAGACATGAAGGACAATTCCTACAATCTTTACCCTCCAATTGAGTACAATCAATTCTATAAATAGCATTTAGTCCTTTAGAAGAAATGTTACATTTTTCTGATCTCTCTTATTCATATGTTTTCTTTGATAGTTTTTTCATACTGACTTTATTACTAGAGTGATTTTGAACCCCAACTCCATTCTTCTTTTTTCACTTATTCTATAGGATCTAATCATTTAAATCATCGTTAAATAGCTCAGGCTGTAAAATGCATCGTTAATAGATTGTGTAATATTTATACATTCTATAACTATAAAAAATATCATTCATCTAATTACCTTAAAAAAAATAGGAGAGGTCTGTTTAGGGGGTGAGAACAAATGTCCCAAGACCATTATATTTTTAAAAATAAATAAATAAATAAATAAATAAAAATCTATCTAGGATATGAGAACAAATGTCCCAAGACTATCATGCCCCCAAACAAGTGGATAAATTCCAACTCAACCTAAAAACCCAACAATGAATGCAACCGCACAAATCAACAACCGGGGGTTGAGATTTTTATATTAATTGAATTAGTTTAATTTAATGCTGCAAACAAGTGTCAAGGAAAGCAGTAGTGCCATGCTGCGCATTAGCTATGAAAACGACATGGCAGCAAATTACGGATGGGCTGTGGACAAGACAGCAGCATCATCCAAAAAGTAATATTGAAGTGTGTGTAGGTCTAAAGGGCTTATTGATTAGAGGACAGCTGTTTCTTTTAAAAACTCAAATAAATTTGGTTCCCATTATGATAATATCAGTCTTTACTCTTATAAAGTATATTTAGGCCTCGATTGTATATGCAATTCAAGTTAATTCATTTTAATTTATTTTTATTTTATTTTTATAATTTTTATATAAAATATAAATTTTTTTATTTTTTTTTACAATTCTAATATATTTTTTAAAAATTTTAATATATTTTTAAAAATTTAAAATAATAATAATATTAAAAAATAAATTAAACTCATTTTAATTCATCTCTTTAAATTCAAATTTATTTATAAGTGAAAGTTGGAGAATTGGAAATGTGGAATTAGGCTTCTCTATGGATGGAAGATTTTGTACGTCATTTTGGGTTGACACCAAGTTCCAACACCACCAACCCACAAGCTAAACACGCACTTCCTTCTTTCACTCTTTTACCTTCAGATTTCCACAAGTTCAGAGAAAAAGTTTCATGGATCAGAAACATCAAACGTCAAAATGACGTTGTATGTTGCATGTTTCTTTACCAAATGTTTATAGGAGATGCTTCAAAGAAAGTCTTCTATGACAATGCTAAAGGAGGAAAAGACGGATTAAAAAGGTTAAGCACCACTCATGACAAGCAATAACGGAATCCTATTGTGAAGGATCATGATAGATTTATCTTTTTTTTAATTTTTAATTTTTTTTTTATATATAAATACATTTGAGGGAAGGAGGTTTTAAATTCCAAGACTCTACTTTGAAAGCTGGATGCTATATTAATCAGGTCAGGGAACTTTAGCTAAAATAATAATAAGTGTTATGAACGAACGGGACAGTCGTTTCTTATCCCACCACTAAAAATTATGTGAATGATCCCATCACTATTATTTTAAAATCTGTATAGTGACTTGCATAGTAACTTGCATAGTAATTTCAATGCTTATAAATATGGGTTTCAGTTATAATGAAATTCATAAGAAAATATAGAGAAGGAAGAAAGTTTCAGAGAATTTTTTTTACATTTCTCTTGCAATAGTAGTAGTTTTCTTTTTAGTTTTATAACACGTTATCAGCACGAGGTTCTACCGATACTGAAACTAGTGGTCTTCTACTTCAAGTAAGTTTTTTAATATATTATTTGCAGTCCTTGAGATAAATATTAAAGATAATATTGCTGAATATTACTTGATAAAATTTTATTTTTATTCTCATGATAATGTGAATATATTTATTAAATTCACAGATTTATTTTTGTAATATAATGTCAAATATTGAGATTTATTACTATTGACATTTCTGAAAAATGTTATTTATCCAGATCCTTGATGAGATCTATTTGGATATGATGATGAACTTGAAAAATACAATCATAGAAGAAAACCATGTGTCCCTGAAGGACCGTGCTGTGTATCTCATAATGAAAAATCATCTTACTGTGTGAAATGAATTAAGAGAGTGATATAAGCACCAGAAGATGTAATCCTCTCAAAAGATCATTATAATTTATTGCACCTGAAGTTGCAAGATTTTAAGAGTGGAATTGAATATTCTGCACTCTTTAAAATCAGCTCAATATTAAAATTATACAGTGAAAATGTCACTGATGATGATATATAAAAGAAAACATTATTTTTCATACCTCGAATGTACTCCTGCAATAGCAATATCGAGAGTGAAAGTTCAACAAATATTCTGAACTTTTGTTTTGTCTTCCAGTGATTGAACTAAATAATGAGTTTTTGTTACACCAGTTACGTCCTATTAATGATATCGAATTTACACAATTCTCAGAAGTGAACGGGAACTAAAGGCGTAGACGTGGTAGAAAAATTATAGAAGTGTTGGTCCCAAAAGCGACAACACTAAAGATGATAAAAATATATCGTATCACTAGAAGTGATCAAACTCAGAGAAGGGTAAAGGCCCTCAGAATAATTCTTCATAAAAAGATGAAAAATGTTTGTCATAGATGTAATATGACTAAACAGTAGTCACGTACCTGTTATACGGCCAAGCACTTGATTTACTTATACTAAGTTTTTATATGTAAACTTATTAATATTTCATCATGTTTTGAAATAATGAAATATCGGTGCCTGAAGCACGACAAGAAATTACTTGGGATAATAAAGCCCTGTTTAAATTTGATTTTCTTACAAATAAATATGAACCAGAAGTTCAGAGGATTATTTATCTGCAAAGTATTGCAAATCAATTACATAATGTATTTACTGACACTAAAGGTGTTGTAAAATCATATATTACTGCTGTTAATGCTTAAGTAAGAATTGAAATCCCTGAAGGACGAGTTGTTAAAACAGTAATAAATGAGTCTAAGATACACCTGAAGCGTTGAAGGCCTATTGGTGCACAAGAAAAATAAAAATCAGTGCTCATGAAGAGACCGTATTTTCTGTATAAAATATAATCCTGCTGAAGAGTGTAACTCCTGAAGAGTATAACTCCTGAAGAGAAAACTCCTGAAGAGTATAAATCTCCTGAAGAGTATAAATCTCCTGAAGAGGAACCTCCAGTAGAGGTATTTCATGAAATGTTTTCCCCTGGAGAGGAACAATGAGATCTCAATACATTTCATGAGTACTGGAAAATTTATGGATAGAAATAAAACTGTTGTCGACAACATATATGATAACACTTAATATTACCGGAAGTAATGAAAAAAGTGAGCAAAAAATCGTCGAAGAATGTCGACGTAGAAATGATTGGCCAAAATGGAAAGCAGTTATTAAAACTGAATTAAACTCGCTAGTGAAGCGAGATGCATTTGGACCTGTTGTCCAAATACTAAAAGGTGTAATATTTGTCAAATATAAGTAAGTATTTATACGAAAGCGTAATGCGAAATGAAATTATGCGGTATAATTTGTCGCACAAGGTTTCCAGTAGAAACCCGAGCAATTATGAGGAAACATATTTCCTTGGTATGAATGCAATCACATTTATATTTTTAATTGATTTGGTTATTACAAAAGGATTAGATATGCAGTTAATGAATGTGGTCACTGCATATTTATAAGCATCATTAGATTATTACGATACTTGAAGCATCTAATCCAAGTACATTTAGGAGTATGTACTTTATAAAGTTTCAAAAATTTTTATATAGGTTAAAGCAATCAGGACGCATGTGGTATAATTGAATCAACAAGTATCTATTGAAAGAAGGATTTAAGAATAATCCTATATGTCCATGTGTTTTATCAAGGATTTAAGAATAATCGGATTTGCCATTATTACAGTTTACGTTGATGATTTACCTTATTAGAACTCTTGAAAAGATCACAAGGATTGCTATAAATTCAAGGAATGCATTTGAAAAGGAAAGATCTTATTATTCAATTCATAGATGAGTTATAAGAATTTGAGATTTCTAGCCTCATCTTTCAAATGCATTTGTTTTTCATAAAACAACATATCATCCTTATCTAAAGGATTAGGCAATCGAAATGAAGAGGCAAGTAAGGATTTTAAATCCTTATTTTCTTGCTTTAAGTCTGTAATTTTTCTGTCAGACTCTTGAACGAGTCGTTGAAGTACAGAAACCTTCTCGTTAAACTCCTCAATCTCACGATTTTTAGATTGTAATCGGTTGGAAAATCCAACAATAGAGGAGGAGTATCGGGTGCCGAGAGTCACCAGCTCATAAACAGCTTCACGATCTGACTTATTAGCCAGATCATTTGCTTGCTGCAACATTGCACCTGCGGAAGATGCAGGATCAACTTGTAATTGAGGTGAATGATACCTCATATGTTGATTGTGAGAAATAGTAAAAGAAAATTGATGAGCCATTGAAAATTTGTAGAATAAGAATACAAATACAGATGAATTATAGATATAAGAAGAATATTTGATGCGTACTAAATGAAGCTAAAGACGGCTCTTATAGAAATGGAAATAAGAACAAGACAAACTATCATCTCTTCAAATCTCACTTTACAAGATATGCTGGATGCATAATTTCAAAAACCAGCGAGATTAATTACAGCTATCCCTATTTTCTTGTAAACGCTGAACCTCTGCCGTTAGCTGCTGTTGTTGACTTTGTATCTGAGCTCTTTCTCGTTCCAGCTCTTTTACTCGTGTTTTCAGGTCACGAGAATACCAGTCTACAAGTTTCTTCAGCTCCTTGTTTTCTTGTTTTAAATTTTTATTTTTTCTATCTTTAGTTGCAAGCGTTTGATGCAACTCGGATATTTGATTTTTAAGATGATCAACCTCACTCGTTCTCGCCAATAGCCTCTGTGACATGGTTGTAAGAGAAGCAGCATATTGAGCACTGATGGTTTTTGATGCTGCAACAATTTCAGGATCAGATTTACTAGATAGATATATCTCTGCTCCTATCATGGTGTTTACAGCCTCAGGAGAAAATATAAGTGGTTGAGGTATAAAAGGTTCATGGTTTAAATCTGGGACATTAGAATTTCTATCAGACATAATATCGTTCTGGATGAACAACAACTGAATCTATGAGGAATGCGAAATCTTTTTGCTGGAGTAAACTAATGGTAAAATTGGTTATATTTAAACAACAATCCGAAGCCTTCAAATCTCTTCAAGATCTCGTTTGTCCACAATGTCAAGCGGATTTGATTTTCCGCCGAACCGATAATATTAAACCTCAAAGCTTTTACAGCTTTTATCATACATAGATGGTTTCCAATGTTATTTCCGTCGTATATAAACAAGTTCTTCCTAATAACGCCAAATGAGGGGGAGAAAATTTTAGATGAAAATATTATCATACTCTCTCTAATGCATTATTTAGTTGGAAATGGTGTTTGAATTCTTAACTTGTTATATATACTGAAATCATATTTGTTTATTACTTGAAACACTAACGCATATTATCAGGGGGAGTTTAAGTATTACTGCAGGTATCAGATTTCTATTAAGTTTGTCAACCAGATATTATTTTTCATCTTCAAATCACTCAGAGATTATTGCAATTCATAAAACAAGTCGAGAGTATATTTAGCTGAGATCAATGACTCAACATATCTAAGAAAAGTGTGGTATTTTGATGGCTCAACAATTTTATACGAAAATAATACTGCTTGTATCACTCAAATCAAAGGAAGATATATCAAATATACGATCAAGTGATAATCTGGCAGATTTATTCACGAAGACATCACCAACTGCGACATTCAAGAAAATTGTGCAGAATATTAAAATGTGAAGACTCAAAAACTATTGTCATGCACTTTCCAGAGGGAGTAAAAATCCTGAAGACTTGTGCTGATTGTACTCTTTTTCCTTTACTAAGGTTTTATCCCATTGGGTTTTCTTTTGCAAGGTTTTAATGAGGTAATCTTAAAGCACTTGTGGATACATAAAGAGATTGTACTCTTTTTCCTTCGTCATTGGTTTTTCTTCCCACTGGGTTTTTCCTTGGCAAGGTTTTAACGAGGCAGATTCTTTATGGGTGGTCATTCAAGGGGGAGTGTTATGAACGAACGTCGGCAACCGCCCCCCTGTCCCACCACTAAAAATTATGTGAATGACCCCACTACTATTATTTTAAAATCTGCATAGTGACTTGTATAGTAACTTTAACGCCTATAAATATGAGCTTCAGTTGTAATGAAATTCATAAGAAAATATAGAAAATGAAGAAAGTTTTAGAGAATTTCTTTTACATTTCTCTTGCAATAGTAGTAGTTTTCTTTTTAGTTTTATAACAATAAGTTTATTATCTCTTAATATTCATTTATTATTCCCTTTATTTTTTTTAACTTTTTATTTTTTTTAGTTAATAGTTAATAAAATGACTATTAGTAAAGTTATATAAATTTTTAATTTTTTCTTAATAATTAAAGATATTAAGAAAATATATTTAAAAAAAGATAAAAAATTCAAATATGTGTTAGAATAATAAAAATGTGATAGGAAGATGCTTTAAAATTTATCTGTTCTCTTCCAAGTTTTCATCAGAGGCAGTTCAGAGAAAGCAGGCATCAAATGACGCAGGACAATAATTTAGGATGCTTTCGTCCAAGTCTTTAATACTCGGCATTTAGTTGAGAAAGAAGCTAGTTTACCTACTTTTCAGAATAATTGTTGTGGTCTGCCTTTCTGAGAATGGCTTCCTCTCCTACTTTTCTGAGAAGCCCCTTCGACTGAAAATTTCGTTAATATTTAGCATTTTTTGAAGACCTTAACTTTTATTTCCTTTGCCACATATTGGAACTATCTGCATGTGTGTACTGGAACTCATAAATCAAATGGACTGATTTGATTTTTGTGAGAGACTATGTTTGTGTGACTGTGTTGTAAAGCAAAGCAACAAAAAAAAAAAAAATATGACCAGACCATAGTTTCTTGAACATAAAATAACAGTTCATTTAAATCCATTCTCAACAATTTACATTTACAGTTGGTTTGGGCTCACAAGCCTTTAAAAAGTTGGTATTACGAACAACTAGTTGGGTATAAAAACAAAAGGCAAGTTCCAGAAAAAAGAAGAAGCAAAAAGGTCAATATCAAACCAGCTAGCACTATATAAATGGTGAAAAGGATGATGAAAACAAATGGTCTCTCATGAATTAATGCCGAAACCAAGATCCCTTCATTCACAAAAGTCCACTGATGCAAATTAAAATCATACCTCCAATAAATAGAATAAGAATAAGATTTCCCCACCCTATAATATATAGAAGAAAGAAATTGAAATAACTGACAGCAACAAAGAGAGCAAATGCATGATAATAACAAAAAAAAGATGAAATCAAAAAGATGAAAAAAAAAAAAACTACACTACTTCCATGGATCATCCCAACCTTTAGGTCCCTCCCTTTTAACAAAATCAATTATGGCCTGGACAGCTTCATCAACTCTGTTAGAGAGGGAGTGATTCCCATGTTCGATTTCAGCTTTCTCTGCACCGCCCATTGCTCTGCACAATCTGCATGATTTCAAAAATGTTATGACAAGGTTTATTTGATCACACCATAGAAATTATAACTGTTTTGTTTCAAACAAGTAGATCATCAACCAATACCAGCCGGCGAAATCTCTACCAATGTATGTCAAAATTTACAACCAATGCAAAAATAGAAAAAGATATAATAAAATAGCGTGAGCATGAATGTTAAGAGATTAACGTATTTGCCTAAATGTAACAGATCGAGCTACTGGGGTCATTTTCATGCAGTTTTTCCATTTTGTGTAAGGGCCATATGATCAATATATTCACTTACCTCCCCTCCTCCCCAAAAAAAGAGAGAAAGTATGAAGAGATTAATCTAACCTTTCAACCAATGCTTTCTTATCCACATAATCTGGCACATACTCATCTGCCATGGAAAAGATTACCTGCCAAAAAAGGATGACATAACTTTATTATTCGCATTGCCACCTACCATACACTTAACGAGGGAAAGAAATCCTTCCGGTGTTAAGGCACAAAAATACATTGTTAGATGTAAGGCTGCAGAGGTAATAACTACTGAATTGATTGCTTAAAATACATTCCTATAAACTTATTTGTTATGATGTAGATTAAATAATTGCAAAGAAAATTTCTATGCCAATTATAAGAGAATAGTTGGCTCTTTAACTCATGAAAACATTGGATGAAATTTCTCTTCATATTGAATTACACTACACACAGAATGCTGTACCTAGACAAGAGAATTCAAACAGGCATATCTGTACCTGGCAAGGTGTGTTAGACATGTGCCCAAGTCTCATTCTCAGCTGGTCATCGCTAAGGTCAGAACTGAACATGTCGTCATCTCCATTATATGCACAGAGGGAGTGATACCTACAAAGTAATTAGCTTTTTAGGAAAGGGAGCAGCGTCATTTTATCAAACTCTTATATATGGTAACATTGATTGTGCCAATATCCTGGTGACCATGGGCAGATTGTGGAAGCATCACAGAAATATTTTACCATTCTTGTCACCCTCCCATAAGACCCAGGGTTTTTATTTAAGATAATAGGATGTAAATCCAGACTAGAATCCTCCACAACTTATAACAGCATTTGTTGAGTCTGGAAAAACTGATCAGATTGTGCAAAGGAAAATAATTGAAAGAAAAGAACTTCTAAGGATAATGTCTCGTATAAGTGCGAATCATTCCAGAAACAGGTCCAAATAGCCAACATACAACTCAACTAGCTTAATTCAACTAATTTGATAGCATTGCAAGTGAGAACATATTAAAAAAGTGAAAATGAAGAAGACAACCAAAAAGATGAAGAAATAGACATACTATGGGATGACTCCTGCTAAAATCTTTGTTTGATATGTAAAGATGTTTAGCATGAGCACCAGCTAGCATGATGACTAGTACTGAATTTCAATTAGATGAACCCACATTTTTTACTAAAAATGCTACTAAAGGAAAAGAAAATATTATGAAGATAAGCATTAGCCCTGAACTGCCAATACCCGATTCTGATTGAGTCTTGTTAGTATGGATAGCAACAATATGGTTGTAGACCAACCTATAAGCAGTTATGGGTGAAGTTGGATCTGCATCCCTTGGCATTAATTCTGACCCACGGCCTTCGCTTATCATGATAGAAGCCAAGTCGATCATAGCAGCTGTTTCTGGAAGAGTTGCTCTATATTCCCGATCACTGACAGGAGCCTGGACATTATAATTTCCATGATGACAAGGGCTGCACTTTTTTTTGATAAGTAAATGACAAGGGCTGCACTTAAATGCCCGATTGTAGGCAGCACAAGGAATAAATGTTGCCACTAGGAAGAATATGAAATTTTACATGTTAACCACATACATGAAAAGTGAAGTAACTTTAAAAGCATAAGCCTATTAATTTTATGTCTCTGCCAATTAGAACCGAAAAATCCCTCAATATGTATGCCAAAATGAAAATTTAATAAAAAAAAACTGCAATAATTGTTGGATAATATCATGATAATACACAAGAACTCATGTTTTGGAACACTTCAAAGGCTAACTACTGAACTGATTTTCTTCCTATCTAATTTATCCCACAATCTAACTGGACAGAAATATCAATTTTCCTTACAAATATTCTTCAAAATAAACAATTGGGCTGTTCTCAGCAGGACCTTTTGCACTTGCACTAGACATTAAACAGTCATTCTTAGTAGCTTTGAGTACTAGCCCCAGTTCTTCTCAGTCCATATATAAGAACCATGTCTTATGCATTCAGCCGGCTACACAGGGAGAATATGTTCTTTTCTCCACCTATAAAAAAGAGTAATTTTCCAATGCACTAGACAGGATAATAGAAATAGGTCATCCTCGTCCCATCTATTTTATCATCCACTATGGACACGGCTCCCACAAGGAACTAATGCAAAAGTGGATCATGATTTCTAAGATCATGTAAAAGATAAGTTTTGCTTCCAAGAGCATATCATCTCCAAAAACTTTTTTATGTAATAAAATAAAGCAGCTCCCAATTCTCAAAGATCACAAGTTAACCAATTCATCCCAACTATTTGATTTTGCCACATGAAGTTATTAGTAATCCTAGGGGTGCACAGGCCCTGTGCAAGAAGTTTCTTGCAAGTCCACCTTGAGTAAGTCAAGGGAAAATTCTCCTAGTTTGATGGCCCCAAGAGTGTGAATTAAATTTCGAACCCAGGAGGTCTGGTTCAAGGTCTGGTTCATATGGCTCACCCCCAAGATTACCATGCCACTCATTGGGGTTTGCTACATCAATTCCAATTCCAAACATCCCCCAAGTCTCAATACTTGGGGGATGTTTGGAAACAACTCTCATCCCATCTCATCTCATTTAATCTTATCTCATCTCATCTCATTTCCTTTCCAAATATCATTCAAATACAAATACTTCCATACTAACTATTTCAACTTACCCAAATTTCCAAACAAAAAACAAAAAATACTTCAACCTTGTCAAATCCCAAAACAAAAATAAAATTAAAAAGTTATATTCTAACAATATTTTAACTTTATAATATCTTTATTCAACTTTTTCTCTCTCATTTTCCAAAACCCAATAAATACTTAATTTAAATTGTCTCACTTCTATTCACAAAATTCTCATCTCATCTCATTCCCAAGCATCCCCTTATGGATTATAAGGTCATTGCATCCAAGGAAATATTGTTTAAGTAGTGGAACAAGATACATTATTTTGAGTACCTCAGTTAGCACCTATTTGCAACTATTTTATTTTAGCCCATTAACTTGGACAACATTGACACTGCAAGGAGGCCAACATGGTTTAGATCAGAATTATCATCCCCCTCGATAAAAGAATTTCCTTGAAACTGTCCAACAAGCATCTCTTATTTTTTATAAGTAAAAGGCCAAAGAGCATAAAATGTGAGCGGCAGGATTCAAACTTACAAACATCTCTTATTTTATATAAAATATCTTTACACGCATAAATAAATTTTAATTTACGCTGGATTCTAGTGACTTGCAGAAAACTCCTTGCTGAGGGCCTGAGCACATTGGGTTAGTCAAGACTTTGTTCTTGGACACAAGGTGCCAATAAAAAAAAATTACACTGAGTTCTGATATGGAGTTCATTGTTAGTACAGAAGAAAATGCTGGAAGCCAGACTTAGACTTAAATGAAAAGACAAACACCCATTTTCAATTTCAAACCAGGTATTTCACTTCAAGCAACTCATTTTTTATAACCTTCAGTAGATGTTTCCTCTGATGTGTAAAATTTCATTTTATTGTTGCTTTGAGTTATATATTCGAGTTATAATACCCCTGTTTTGAGCAACTTTTCTCTATAGCTGAGATATCTAGCAAGCACTGACATACTAGTACTTCAAAACAGAAACTGCCACCAAGATGGACTAAAGTAAGATTCAGATCCAAAAATTAAACAAGGTCACCAGAATAAGCCTTTATCATTGCTAAGAGCTGCTTATTCACTGCAGAAATTTGTATAAATGCCAAAATGCAACAACCATAGTTTATTCCGAGGAAAAGCAATTCTTAGAAGCTTTTACATTATGAGAAATAGAGCAAGGTATGAATGAGTGAGTACCTGCAATATGGCAGCACGGACAGCTCTAGAGCAAGCAGCATTTGTACGCATATAATGCACAATATCCTAGATTCATAAGAAAATAGTTTTGTATTGAAAAAGTTCTAGTGGTGATGAAATTCAGATCTGGTTTAGTTTATAATGCAACCAGTACTAACCTGACAACCAGTACTATGCCCCAGCAGTACCACTCCTTCAGAATCTTCTTTGTTTATAAAATGACTGATCAGCTGATCAAGCTCCTTCGCATCCTTCAAGGAATACATGGTACAATGTCATCATAATATAGCAAATGGGTAGCGTCAAAGGGGCAGAACCAAGTTCATACATTAATATCTGACTCAATAACACAAACTCAACTGAAAATATAAATAATCCATAATCTAATAATCTGTCTCCAGTTATATCCACATCAAAGGTCTATGCTAACTATAATGTAAAGTCATATATTTCGGGGTTTTGCACAAGTACAATACACCAGATAATTTGATTGAGAGAGAGAGTACTTTCCATTTATGGTTAATGCAAAAAATCCAATTACCTAGATTTTCACCATAAAACATGGATTTTAAAGGAATTAGCTCTAATAATTCTTTAGAAGAATATTATCCTGGAAATATTCAGAACTGAGAAGTGGTGACTCAGATGAACCAACCAATCCAACCATCCAAAGAAATGGTTGCAACACCAACAGCACATCAAACCACAGGAAAAAATACCAAAAAGCACTACCGACCATTTATTTTATCGGTAAACAGAAAAAGAACTAAAGCTATGAAACCAATTGAGTAGATATCATTTGCATTGAATAGGATAAGTTACTTGTTGCAAGCTGGAGGTACCAAATCCACTATATGAGGATGATAGAAGTGGTTGAACAAGTGCCCACTTCTCGTTCTCTAGGGCAATTGCAAGAGGTTCCAAGTATCTGTCAATCAGACGAAAGAAAGATATCAGGAGTCAGAAGGTTTCAAAAATGTTTTCTGCATTCTGAATCATATCCAAAGAAAGACAGAGAGATATCAGTTCATAAGTAGTTGGCAATATGCCACCTCAATCAAAGTAGTTATGCAAATTAATTAAACCAGCATTATAAAACATACTCTGTTGCCAGAAAACCATCGGTTAATCCACCAATAAAAATTACTTGCTGTTTATGATCACCCGTTTTAAATGCAACCTGCAAATTTAGGAAAACTATCAGAAAGTCATTATGTTGAAAAATAAATGTAACAGCATAGAAGTTTGATCTCCCCTGAGTAGCACAATCACGGCCACAGTAGAAACACAACAGATTATACCATGCAAATCAGGAAATTGGTGAGCAATACCTAGTACCTTCACATGTGTCATGTGTGCACACATGCTCGTGCATGCACACTTTATGCAATGAAAATCATGAGTTGGAGAGCCATGAGATGTGCCATCACATGATCTTTCGGTCAATTGATGCAAATGAACCATTTCTAAGTTCCTAATGATCATGATAGGGGTGATCATCAGGAATGGAAAACCGACCGGATTGGCAGTAACATCCGGAAAATGATTGACACTCAATAGTGTTGGAAGGTTCAGCAACTATATGTAGCAGCATTAATGAGAGTTGATTCAGCTCAGTTATAAAGCGTGATTGACATAACAAGACCAACCCAACCGATTGTCATATATATATATAATACTTCTATATATTACGGTTAGATAATACATGGCTCTCTGCCCTTCTCTGCCTCAAACCTTTTGCCTCTCACGCCAATAAAAATCAAAAAGAGCTTCGTCCAGAAATTCTGGTGTAAAACCATTGTGGCCAAGCCCGACCTCATCCCAAGCTCTTTAGTCCTTCATTGTCAACAACCTCATCTTCCTTTCCTACATGACCCTCTGCCCCATCATTCACTGCAGCAGGCCCAAAATCAGCCTCAAGTGCCTCAACATTGAGGCCATCTTCTACAATCGCCTCTAGGCCACAGACTCAAAAACCATGGAGATTGTCTTCATGCATTGGTCAAAAAGTCGACAAAGCATTTGGTGTCAGATCAAAAGGGCCGGCACCACCAATGAAGGGCTAAAACAATTATTACTATGTAAAAAGGTTCATTTGAATGTTTTTAATTTGTCTTTTGTTGCTGAGAAATTTTTTTTTTGATGAGTTTGTTGCTGAAAAATTAAGGCCCAAACAGGCCAAAAGAGGGACCACCCCATGTGATGGGTACAAGAGGGTATAGCAAAACTATGAAACTCAACCAAAACTGCCAAGCAGACAACAAGCACAGTGGGAAGCAATTTAGTTGCCGCACACCATTGGTTGGTTCAGAGGGTGGTTTTGAAGGCCGACATCTGCTAGCTTGGCACCTCAGGAAACCCGGATGGGAGGGGGTTCAGTGGTCAGCCAAAGTGGAGCATAAGGTGACCCATTAAATGGCCTTTTTCCTCAGTAAATGCAAATGAAGCGTCCTAAGTTTTCCCTGATCCCAAAGGTTATTTGAAGACAACCGAAATTAAACTTTCCACCCCAAATTGCTGGCATTCGGTTCAATTCCCATGGTGAGTAGCAGGCAAGACCATGCTGTATTAAGACATAACTACATCGTGGAAAAAATGAACTTTTCCAAAGTTTGCTTTAAGTGGTTTAATTGCAGAATCCTAACATTTCTATCTCTCCATCTGGCCAACTATTGATGTTAACATCAAATACAATCTTCATAACAGCAACCCCATTAAAAAGATAATAAATGCGATATATAATCAGCATTAACCACATACTATATTTCCTCGTGAATTTGAAAATTTTTAACTTCTATCGCTATCGTAGAATTCCACAATGAGAAGAGTTTCTCTTCAGCTTGAAAACGATTAGCATGAAAAAGAACAGTGAAAATATACTTCTCACCTCCCAAATGACACAAATCACCGCAAATCCCAAAATTGCCAAATTTAAGACTGGATCGAGTTCTCAAACCAAATTAAAACCATCCCCACCACGCAACCCAGAGTAAAAATAAAGTTGATAAACTCAATCCATCAGTTTAATTAATAAATAAAATATTTTTCAATGACCTGAATAGGCTTAGGCCCGTACTTGAAAAGCACACCACGCCACTGGTTCTTCCGCACAACCGGACCGGTAATTTCAGCACCATCACCGACGGTGGGGTTTCTGCTCATCTTGACGCTGCCAGGCCGGTCTGACCGGAGTCGCACAATGCTGGAGAGCCAAGAACTCGTTGTTGAGGATGACGAAGACGAAGACGATAAGGAGGACAAAGAAGTCGCTGAAGAGTTCGAGAGATTCATATCAATAGCCCTGATTCACCCACCATAATTCCCAGATGGTTTTGAATTTGCGAAGCTTAAGGTTGATGTTTGTCTGGTGGGGAGACAGAGAGAGAGAGAGAGAGAGAGAGAGAGAGAAGCTTTGAAGTTCGAATTGGTTTTGGCTGTGTTTTCTATGCTTGACGAAGTTGGAAACGCAAGTGGGCTTTGATTTCTACGCGCCGACGCTACAAGGGGAATATTCTAGGCCCAGTCCATGGATATTCTTTATAACTGGGCTAAATGCCCAATAAACAGCCTGGTCCGTTTCCTCACAGGCTTAAGTCCCACCTAATATGGGCTTCGAGTGTGATAAAAAAATAAATGAAGGTCTTGAGGGCCTGGGGCTAGTATTTACTCGATTCCCCTTCAATCATGTAAATTTATATCGTAGAGTTTTTATCTTCGATAAAATTGAGAGAAACACATAAAATAATCTAAGTATTCATTGTCTTCCAAATTAATTTCTTGTACTATACTCAATACCCAATAATATTATAAAACTTATTTTATGTATATATCTCTTCTCTCTAGCTTATATTTTAAATCTTAAAAAAATTCATACAAAAATATTAATATTATTATTCACAGTAGTAGCACATTTATGCGAATTACTATTTATATATAAACGGTTTAATTTTGTTAGGTCATCACGTCATCACTTACCATGCTGAGGTGATAAAATCTAGATCATTTAAGTTAAAAATAATATATCTAATTCTTAAAATATATATATATATATATATATAGAGGATTAGGATTATGGTGTTTGAATTCTGAAAATTCAGACAATAGAATCACTTTTTATAACTATACTAACCGTCCAAAAAATAATAATAAATAATTCTATTCAGCAATTCTAAGTACACCAAACACATTTTTGTCCTTTGATAATCATAGGGAAGAGAGTTTGTGTTTCAGAATTTATTCTTACGTCTTTCATAAATTTATTATACGAGTCATTCTTTTATTTGTGGAAGAAAAATGTGATAGTACATTTATTTCCCTAGTGATCCAAAGGTTGTTCTCAAGTGAGCTTGAGTGCTTTAGCAACATGGACGATGATGAATTCTCCAAGAGATGAGAGAGTTTTCATCTCACTAAAGGGGAAACTAATCTAGTGCATGTGACGGGCAATGAAATAAAGAAAAGTAAGGCTCGAGGAGAACATTGTCTGGTATCTTCATGGTATTAGAAAAAGTGTTAACCGAGAGACTTTAAGGACTACAATGTCTAAGGTGTGGAGATTGGGTGGATGGATGGTTTATCAAGAAATTGGGGACAAAAGATTCATCATAGAGTTTCAACATCAGAGTGATAAAGAGAATGTTATGATGAGAAGACCTTGGTTTTTTTATTGATCACTGATGACAATTCAATTATTTGAAGGCAATGTTACTGCTCAAGACAATCCTTTCAATTTTGAACCATTTTGGGTGCAAGCTCATAAATTACTAATGGCTTCCATGAATGACGATGTTGGAAAATAGATTGTGAAGACATTTGAAGCACTTCATGAGGTGGATGTGGACAAAGAAGCGATTGGATGAGGGAGGTGCCTGTGTGTTGTCCAGATGACTAATATAAGATGAGGGGTGAATTGGATTATAATATTAAAATAACACTTATAAATCAAAAACACAATATAAAATATAAACAAAATACGAAACAGTAGGAAATATAAAAAGTAAGGACAAGAAGAAACAAACTCAGTATTTTAACGAGGTTCAGCCTCACTGCCTACATCCTGACCTCAAGCTACCCCTTGAAAATCCCAAATTCACTATTCAATTTTTTTCAGGTAGAGATAAAAATCTATTACACATTTAAGCAATACTGCTACAAAGAATCCATGTAAAACACTATCTACACTTACAATCACCTCACACTTGGTGATTCAACTATTCCATGTGTAGAACATCTTCTACACACACAAGAATTATACACACCCTCTTACAAATATAAGAGTTGATAGTGGGTAGATTATCAGAGTATACTCCTCAATGAATGAAATAAAAATAATACAGCACAACCTATATCTCTCTCAAAATGAACAATGATTAAGGCATAAAACTTAGAGAAGATAGAATGAGAGTTTTGAAAGAATGATACAAAACTTAACAATTGATGTGTAAGTTTTTGTTGTGATTTTTGTAAAACTCAAGTGAGCTATTTATAGGCAAATGAGTTTTCATATTCAAATTTGAAAAGGTTCACATGTCAAATAAGAGCACTATTTACTTTTCAAAAGATTCAAATAAAAACATCTCTTTTTTATATTTATCAAAGACAACTCCATTCATTTTTCAAAGAAATCAAACCTAATCTTTTACTTTTCATACATGACAAAATAAATATGATTTATTTTTCAAACCAAATCATCTTCTTTTTGCATATATAAAAAAAAACATACAACCACCTTTCAAGATTTTCAAACAAATCATCTATCTTTTGCATTTGTCAAAAAAATACACAACCACTCTTCAAGACTTTCAAACAAAATCATCTATTTTTTGCATTTGTAAAAAAAAAAATACACAACCACCTTTCAAAATTTTCAAATAACACATGCACATGTTAAAAATGACAATTAATCATCTTACAAATTCAAATCTTTATGCATATGTAGAAAAATAATAATAATTTTTGAAATTAAATATTTTAATAAAGTTATACAAATGTAAAAAATGCAATTTGGTGCTTTATGAAAAAATATTAATTTTGAACCTTAATCCAATTTCAAATTTTAAGAGATATACAAAATTATTGTATGAGTTTCATTTGTAAATTTGTTCTTCTTTTTGCTTATACTTGACTTGATGTACTTAGCTCTTTTAATGCGTAGACAACTTGAGCTTGAGTTTTGAATTTATTTGTTATCATCAAAATCTATACATAGATACGAGACTTGAAATCTTGAGATCTATACTGTGCATTAGAGTTAATATGTCACAACCATTACTTAGGGGGACTATGCTTTGCTTGGATGGAAAGACAACCTGGGTCCCCTTCAAATATGAGAAGCTCCAGGGTTTTTGCTTCAAGTGTAGGATATTGAAACATAATAAGAACCTATGCTTGTCTAAGTCCAATGAAGATCATGGAGGTTCTGGTATAGAAGCACAACAATTTGAAGCATGGCTTTGAGCTCAGTCAATAAACACAACTTTATTTGCAACTGGAAAATATTGTGGATGTAGTAGTTCTGACCAGAGGCAACCACCAAGCTCAAGTAGTATGGGGAGCAGTGCCGCCAAAGAGGGTGGTGGGCATCCAGGTGAGGGAATTGCGGCATTGTGGCACAAAATTAGGATAATTCAAAAATTCTGGTTAGTGATTCAAACTCCTTCAATTTTGAACTAAGGGATAAGTCAATTAATGGTTTTAATTTCAAATTCTTGATAAGTTTAAAAAGTCTGATAATAACAACTATCCCCAATAACTATTGGATAAGATTTTAGTTGATGATCAGATTAGCTTCAAAGTGGGAACACGAAATTTGAATATTATGAACTTAAGTAGAGATAAGGGGGAGGGAACTCGAGGCAACCCAGCAAAGGAAGGGGCTACCCCAATCCTTTAGGACATTTAGATAGTAATCACCAAGTTTAACACTGAATTTAATGATGACGCTACAACCCTTTTGAAAATAGCTAATGTCTCTCAAAAGAAAGTTATATGGAAAAGGAGGGTTAGGGGAAAACCAGGGATTGATCATGCAGGAAGTATGGTTCAAAATGAAGGAAAAAGAAGAAGAAGCTAGTCCCTTGAACACTGAGGTGGAAAGGACAACATGAAGAAATGTAAGCTCTATTATCATCCTAAACAAGTTCATGCTCAGGATAAGTTGGTGAAGCTGCAGAGTAGTTCCACCAACAACCATAAATTGGCTATATTGGAATTGTCGATGGTTTGAAAACCTTCGAACAATTCATGAGCTTCATTTTTGGGTGAAGACAAAGATCTCGAATGTTGTTTTCTTGATTGGAAACAAAATGGAGAAGAAATAAGTGGAGATGATAAGGAATAAATTGGACTTTGACTGTAGCTTCACTATGGGTTGCAGAGGTCTCAATGGTGGGTTAGCATTTTTATGGCACAACTCTCTTCAATTGAAACTAGATTCTTATTTCAGATCACGCATTTCATTGGCTTTCAAAGATATTGATGCAAAAGAGATGTTGCTGACAAGTTCTTATGGGAACCCTCAAGCAAATCAAAGAAAACTTAGTTGGGACCGTTTGAGAGTATTACAACTAAGAGGAGACAAAGTTTGGGCTTGTGCAGAGGACTTTAATGAGATACTTCATTGGCATGAAAATGTTGGTGCAACTATGAGATCACACTGGCATATGGAAAATTTCAGAATTACAATGAAAGATTATGGACTAAGTGATTTGGAATTCTCAAGCAATAAATACACATGGAGTAATAATAGAGAAAATAATCAATGCACCAAGGAAAAACTTGAAAGGGATTGAGCAACTCTAAGCTATCTCTCATGTACAGCAATATTGACATCTACACCCTCCTTGCACAATCTTCTGATCACTCTCTTATTATTGTTACTATGAACAATGACATGGAAAGCAACCAACAGAAGGGGAGAATATTTTGATATGAAGCTGCTTGGGACAAGAATAAAGATTGTATGAAGGTTATAGAGCACCAATGGAAGGTAAAAGATACCAATTTCAATAAGCTACACTCAATACACATAAGGCTCACACTTTGTAGAATTGCTCTATCAAGATGAAGTGGAATCTGGAGTAGAAATAGCAAGGGTTTAGTCCTATCTAAACTCCAAGACATATCAAAGCTATAAGAGGAGAACAAGGCGAAGCTTGGGCCTGTAAATAAAAAGAAACAAAAGGAAGCAGATTAGTTGCTTGATGAAAACAATCTCAAATGGAAACAACGAACTAACCATAAATGGTTACAAAATGGAGACAGAAACTCAAGATATCTTCACATATAGGGCTGTAAAAAAATCGAACCGAACCGGACCGGACCGGTTGGAGTTTAGTCCGGTCCGGTCCAAAATATATATGGACCAAATGATTCCGGTCCGGTCCCAGTCCAGGGGATTTCTCCCCCATGACCGGACCGAGCCGCTAAACTTTTTTTAAATATATGTATATATAAATAATAGTATATAAATTTTAATATTAATATTAATATAGATTAATATAATAACATATTAATATATAATATATATTAACATATTAATATATAATATATACTCTTATAATATTAACATATTATAATTTATAATATTTGACTAGTTGTAGTATAAAAATATAAATTATAGTATATCTATATAGAGTATTAGTAATAACTTATAAATAATAAGTATATTATTATTATTTAATATATTATTACTAATTTATCACTATTTACTAACATATAAATATATAATATACTAATAAAATAGCGTTATTAGTTATAGTTTACTAACATATTTAATATATAATATATACTCTTATAATATTAACATATTTAATATATACTCTTATAATATATTAAGAGTAAGTTTTTAAAATTTTTTTTTGACTTAAATATGTGATAAATACGTAAACTGGACTAAAAATAATTAAATTTGAGACAAAAAAATATTTGATTATTACATAATTTTAAATTAAATTTAACTCATTAAATCATATAGGGTACCCCTGGACCGGACCGGACCAGACTGCCCCTGAACCGAATTGGACCGGATCAGTATGGACCGAATAGGAGTTTAGTCCGGTCCAAGGTGAGAGGACTTTTGGACTGAATGGAATCGGTCCACAAATTTTTCGAACCGGACCGGACTATTTACACCCCTATTTACATGCATGTTAACCAAAGAAGAAAAACAAATAGAATTGGCAAAGTGAAAGGTGAAGATGGCACCATCTACACCACTGCAGAACAAATCTCAAGTTTATTTCATGATTTCTATAAGCAACTATATACCCTTTTGCTCCTACAGAGGTGAATAATTGTTTACAACACCTGTCACCTAAAATATCAGAGGAAATGAATTCCCATTTGAGCAAAGACTTTGTGGCTAGGGAAGTCAAGATGACTGTGTTCCAAATGAATGCTTTAAGCTCACTTAGACCAGATGATTTTAGTGCAGGGTTTTATCGAATACATTGGCATGTTGTGGGAGAGGATGTGTGTAAGGCAATTCTCGATTTCTTGAACTATGGAAGAGGAGATCTAAAGGCTATCAATGACACATTCATTATATTAATTCCCAAAAATAAAACCTCCTCCAAGATAATAGATTATATATCTATCTCACTACGTAATGTAGTCTACAAAATAATATCAAAAGTGATAGCCAATAGGCTGGAAAATGTTTTACCTTATATTATCTCCCAAAATCAGAGTGCCTTTAATCTTGGGAGACTAATCATTGATAATGTGATGGTTGCCTATAAAGCCATGTATTCTATGAGTAGTAGGTTGAAAGGTAAGACTGGTTTTCTGGCTCTAAAGCTAAATATGAGCAAAATATATAATAAAGTGAGAATTTTTGCTTACAACATTGTCTAAGTTGGGGTTTAATGAGAAATGGTGTGGCCTAATTGGGAGTTGCCTAAAGTTTGTCTCTTACTCTTTTCTTATAAATGACCACCTCAAGAGAAGTTTAAGAGGGTTGAGGCAAGGTGTCACCTTACCTTTTTTATCATTTGTGCCGAGATCTTGAGTTGTATATTGAAGCAAGCTAAAGTTTCTGAAGCCATTAGAGAAATGCCTATAGCTATAGGATAGATTAGAATTAATAATTTTTTTTTTTTACAGATGATTTTCTCTTATTTTGCAAAGTTTCTTCTTTGGAATGGAGCAATTTGATACACATATTGGAGTGCTATGAATTGGGCTCAAGTTAAAGATTGAACAAGGAAAAAACATTTATTCACTTCAGCAAGAATACCGGACCCAATACTAAAAGATAGAAGATGAGCATATCAAGTGTTAGGTCCTCTTCCTTCTATAAAACATATTTGGGTCTTCCAACTCTTATTGGTAGGCCTAAATTTAGAGCCTTCTCAACTATTTGGATCGAGTCAATAGTAAAATTAGCAAATGGAAGAATAAAATTTCTTTTAAAAGCTAGAAATGAAGCCCTCTTGAAGTTTGTTATCAAAGCCCTTCCAACATATTGTATGGGAGTGTTCAAACTACCCACAAATCTTCTTAGAAAGCTGAACAAATTAATAAGGAAATTCTTGTGTAGCCAACAACAGTATGAGAAAAAGATCAAATGATTGTCATGGAGGCAAATAAGGAAGACAAAGGCAGGATTTTTTTTTGGGGGGGGGGGGGGGGGTTAGGTTTTAGGAATTTGAAAGTTTTAACCTAACTTTATTAGCTAAACAATGCTAAAGAATCATTCAATTTTTAGATTCTTTAGTTAGCCAACTTTGCAAATGTAAATATGTCCCTATAAGTTCACTACGGGAAGCAAAAGTAGGAACTAAGCCTTCATACATATAGAGGAGTCTATGTGAAGCAAGGGAGTTAGTTGCTCAAGGGTCTGTATACAGGATAGGGGATGGTGCTAAGGTGAGAATATGGCAAGATTGATGGATTCCACAACCAGATTCATACAGAATTTAAAGCAATCCAGTGACATTAAGCCCACAAGAGACAGTATCAAGCCTCATTGACCCAGCTTCAAAACATGGAACAAAGACTTGATTAGAAGATGTTTCTCTGAGGAAGAAGTTAAGTTAATCATTCAGATGCCAATTAACACAGCAGGTTATGCTGACAAACTTGTGTGGAGATGTACTCAGAATGGTCTCTTTATTGTCAGAAACACATATCACCTATAGATGAAACTAAATGAAAAAGCTAGAGGACAATGCTCTACAACAGGATTTGATAGACATCTTTGGCTATCCATTTGGAAGCTTATGTGCCCAGAATAGTCAAATTCTTTCTATGGAGAGCTTGCTTGGAATTCCTTCCTACAAATCTAAATTCATGGAGAAGAAAGGTGGTGGGTGCCCCAATTTTTCTATCTACTTGGAAGAAGATGGATTATTTTTGCATGTCACTTGGAACTGCATTGTTGCAAGAGATGTATGATGCTTAGCCCTTAAAAGATTGCAGAAGGCTACCTTTGAGGTAGCTAATTTTAAAGAACTACTAACAATGTGTATAAAAATCATTGAGTAGGATCAAATAGAGGAAATTGGAATCATTGCACAACATATCTAGCAAATGAGGAATAGCTTTCTCTTTAAGGAAGACTTTCTTCATCCAGTAGAACTAATGAAGAAAAGTTTAATGATACTTGGGGAATTCAAGGAGGCTAATGCAATAGGAAGAGTTAACTAACCAAAACATCCAAACAACATTGCTAGATGGAAAGCTTCCCCTACAAGAATGTACAAAATCAATTGGGACAATATTCTATTTAAGGTCAATAATTTTGTGGGTGTTGGTATTATTATAGGAGACTATGAAAAACAAGTCATTGCAACTAAACAGATGAGAAGATCCTTCACTCAAGATGATCTACTCATTACAGAATCTTATGGTGCTTTGCAAGCTATAATCTTTGCTAAGGAAATTGGTATCAAAAGGTTCATATTGGAAGGAGACTCCCTAGCTAGCAGTGATTAAGAGCATAACTCAAGATGAAGAAAATTGCAATAAGACTAGGCCTTTGACATGGTATACCAAATCTCTGTTATCACAAATAAAAGTCTGAAAAGTAGTATACACAAGGTGGGAGGCCAATTGGGTTGCTGATGTATTAGCTAAGAATGCTCTTGGAGCAAGTGAGGACATTATTGACATGGAAATATGTTCTTCAATCTTCATGAATTGTTTTCCTTTTATTGAAGTTATTAATGAAGTGATTCCTTCTATTAAAAAAAAAACATCATACACATGCTTTTATTATTTGATCTTTTTTCTTATTTATTTTTCTTTCAACAGATACATAGTGGGGGTTGCTGAGCAGAAAATTAACTGAAATCCATATCTACATTTAGATCTAGCTAGATGCCGGGAAATGTGGATTTTGGAGCTAGTCCCACATAAGGAAACGAATTAATTAATACAACGAATGAAAAGCAGCGGGGAATTTTTATTTGGAATCAATATATATATATAAGATGTAATTAGAAATTATAATAGGGTAGTGGGCTCCGATGAAGAATTGTGGCCCTTCAATAAATTAACATGCAGAAGGTGATGATGATCTCCATACAAATATTAAATTAGAAATTTTAAATGAACGCCTTACATTATATATATACCTCCATCTAAATTAATTAATATGTAATTTATTATTTTTGTACTCCTACTTAATGTTTAAATATGTCATGTGTGTTTAAACAGAATTACAAAAATAATAAATCAAATATAAATTTATTGTTTAAATATAAGTGCGTGGTATAACGCTTTTTTGTAACATTTCTTAAAGAAAATAATATCATATATTAATCAATGAGGTCTAGTATCTCGCACGTACGTCCGGCGGTGATCATGATCCTGAACTATATATATATATATATATATATATCATTCATGAAGTATATTTGCGAACCCACCATATTGAAAGAATAATATTGCTGATCATTCATCAGTAATGTCTTCGATAATGGGAATCTTTTGTTTTCGGCGTTTGATTCCTGATGATCAGAAGTTGAACAGCTTAATCCGTATCATGTAGTGCCACTTCCATTTGGGATTTCATATAGAATGAATCAATTTCTAACTAAAGCTATCATCAGTACGTATATAGTACTACATCATGATAAATTTAATATTTTTTAACCATTAATTTAAAGTTTATTAAAGAAGAATTCATGATCACTGAAATCAGCTTATCTTTCATGATGTTCTAAGGATCATACGGTAAGGCACTCGAACAATACATGTATTAATTATTATTATCATTATCTGAACATTAATATTTTACCTCTAAGCTTCAAACATTAATGAAATATGTCAAGTTCTAATGTATTTGAATTGCATGTGTTCAATTTGTTTATTTTTACATTCAATTAACACAAATTTATTAGTTAGCAAATCTATCGGCAATCATCATTTTCTCGAAATTCAAATATGTTTGAAAAAAACTTATCTATTAAGTTCAAATTAACGTATTCGAATCATAATATTAATCAGAAATTCATTTTTACATTAATTCAAAACTAATTAATTAATGTCTGAATGTAAAACTAGTGAGTACTCATGTATCACTCCCTCTCTCCCTCTCTCCCTCTCTCCCTTTCTCTCTCTCTCTCTCTCTCTCTCTCTATATATATATATATATATATTATTCTTACAGTTTATACTAAGTGGATTGTATTGCAGTTCTCAATGTCCTCATTGAAATATTTCTATTTTATAAATAAATAAAATAAATATTTTAGATTTTTAGAATTTTTAATTTGTAAATAAATTTTATTTAATCAATCTTATTTTAAAATAGAGATTTTTCTATTTATTTATTACTTAAATTATAAAAGAGTTCATTTTTTTAGACAGTATATAACGTAATCCATATATTTGTGTGTGTGAACATAAAAAAAATAAAAACAAAAATAAAAACAAAAATATCGAAGACTAGTCTTAAAAGATTAGAGCATTCTTATTAAAAGTTAGAAAATAAAAATGAAAGAAGAGAATAAAAGTATATTTTTTTTATAAGTAAATAATAATTCTTTAAATTTAAAGAATTTTAAAGAGTTACTATTTACTTATGAAAGAAAATATATTTTTAATATATTTTCATTTTCTTTTCTTATTTTTGCTTCCTCATTTTTAATAAAAAAAAATATAAATTTTTTTTGATATATATAAATTGATACTTTTTTTTTTTTATATATAAATACACAATCTAATAAAAATACTATTGAGTAGCTAGCTAGCTAGTTAGTACGTACCGACTATCGAATAATTTGCAGCATTTAATTGTTGATTTATATATATCTAGATCTACTTTCTATCCAACCGTCACCGCCGGCCGGAATCTGTACATTTCTTTTGCACAATAAATGTATCCATATTATATTTATCTCTTTCTTTCACCCTCCGAAT
The DNA here is from genome assembly GCA_036898215.1 of Platycarya strobilacea. Taxonomy (NCBI): domain Eukaryota; kingdom Viridiplantae; phylum Streptophyta; class Magnoliopsida; order Fagales; family Juglandaceae; genus Platycarya; species Platycarya strobilacea. The sequence goes on along the minus strand of CM072545.1, from coordinate 38,657,869 downwards.
ACACAATTCCTATAAATCTGCTTTTTCTCGAACAATTTCTATTGATATATTATTCAAACCATGTTGATATATATATATATATATATATATATATATACCTACGTACTAGATCTCAAAAAGCTACGGTGAACCAAGATAAGTGATGCACTTTAACTTCGTTCTTTGATAATATAAAAAAGAAAAAGTGCGAGTGTAGAAAATTAAATCCTTGTAATAGGTCCTTTAATTTTTTGAAGTGTTATGATCAGTGAAATTATTAACAATAATATATATATATTATAATAATTATTTTTCATGCCAATATACCTGATTTGTAGAGCATGCGCGCATGATCCGCTAGCATGCTTCCAGATAGAGTACGAAAAAATCTTTAGAGTATCCACTATTGAGAGCATCCATTGTACTCATAGGTAATGTTTAGGATAAATTTACTAATTTATCCTTTAACATTACTTATGAGTGTGATGGATATTTCCAAATAGTGGATGCTCTCTAGCATTGCTCGATAGAGTACTACTCCAAAGCCTTACTTAAGTACTGCGCACCATTGTATATCTTAAATGAAATCAAGACACAAAGCCTAAATCCTTATTATCATGTCATGATGAATATTCCTCTGCTTCCACTATTTTCTTCACATTTCAACATATAATATATTAATAACTCATATTCATGTATGAATGCTCTGCAATTGAAATAGGAAGGTTGATATCATCTTGTAATGATATATAATTACTAGTTTAGTTTAGTCTCCTCTTAACCATTTTTCCTGCTCTGGAAATATGACTTGAGGAGAAGTGTAAAGTCCACTTATTCGACTAAATAAAGTAGTAGATTTTCTTTGCTTGCGATTGTGAGAATGAGATGTGATGGATGAAATGGAGGAGGTCTGATAAGGGCTTTTTTTACTGGGCTTAAACGCTTACCTTATTATTATGAAAAGAGAAAAGGGGCAACTAATATAGGGGGTTGACATGCCTTATATTATGATATTAGTAAATCAACATTTTACTTTTATATTGAGGAGATATAAAAACAAGCAATCGGGCTCGAAAGCAACAAGCAAGAAATTGTAAAAAATCGTTGCAGCAAGAAAATGGATGCGCGTTGCTGATGTGCAACGGCACGAAAGCCGTTGCTTACTCATTAGCGCTTTAGAAAGATTGCAGGACCCTTAGGCATTTCTAATAAGATAGAAATGGCTTTTTCCAACCGGTTCTTCAAAATACTACTAGTCAAGCTTTTATTTAAAGTTAGTTGAAAAACGGATGCGCGCTACTAGCGCGGCTCGCTTTGCTTTTGTTTTGGAGTTCACTGCTTTTCATTTTGTTATGGAATGGGTGCTTGCCCTTAGTTGGGTTGGGAGAAAAGGGCATTTCCATCATGAAGGATTCAATCCAACCACAGGTGATGGTGTTCAAACTCTCGAAATGCAGTCTAGACAGTGGGCCCTCCCCTTTTTGATTGGACTGACTTGGGGAAGGGTCAATCTCCTTCGGAACATGCTGCACAACCACTCATTCGTCCTGACTAGAATCTATCTCTCAGCGATTCTTTTCTCCGCTAATAACCCTTTCCACACGCCCAATCTAATTTGTGAAATCGACTAATTCATTGGGGTTAATGTGGTCCAAAGTTGTTGGAACAAATTGTTTGCTTTATCGAACAAAGTTTTATTAGGGGTGTTGGTTGGCTCCCTATTTTGAACCATAATTGGCGTCGACCAGCTTTGCGATATGGATGGACACGAAGAAGAACGTATGTAGCGGAAATGCAAAAGAAAAGAGTAAAGATTCCCAACTCAGAGCATGTTATTGTTGCTCTACCTAAAACTAGGCTAGGAAATGGGCCTCCCTCTCTGCTTTAGGGTGCTTACACATTCTTTGAAAAAGGAGAAGATTTTTTTCCCATGTTTTATGGGTACAGGATGGAATCTTTGTTTCTGGGCTCTCAGAGTAGTGTACTCGCTACTGACTTGGGATTGCTTCCCTTAGATCAGATTAGACTTAGGTTACCTGTTTACTTAAGCTCTGAATCTTCATAAGAGGAAAGCATCAACTTTCTATTTATAGAAGGTAGATTAGTTCTTTCGTATCCAATCATCGAATCCCCTATTAGCAAGAAAAGAAAGAGCTGCTATTGATTGAATCAGGAAGATGATGGCATCAGTAGAAGGAATTTCTTCCCCTGCTGCAACTATTGAATTAGCTCTTGAGAATCGATTAGGAAGGAATGAAGCCAATTTCCGTAGTAAAATATTCCCACAAGAGGATTGAGAAAAAGAGGAAAGTAGTTAATTAGCTGAGACCACTGGTAATCATCTTTTGATACTTTATGAAAGGACTTGAAGGAAGGAAGGGACTAAGAGGGAGAGGACAAGGTTTTCGTTAGCAACACTGGGAAAGGATTGGAAGGAAGTCGTTTAGCAATTGATTTAGTGACAAACTCTTCTTTAACCCCAAAGTTAATGAGTGGGCTAGTAGAAGTAAAGTTTAGACTTTCTGGTATCAGGTTAGGTTTAGTGGACAAATAGTTGAAAGCTAATGGAATGCTTACCTGGTGTTCTTAGAATATCCGTTGTTTGCCTCTCCACTCTTCAATTAGATGCTCTTGCCATATCAACTCTTACTTTTTGGGAATTATCGCTGCACGTAACTCGGCTTGTACCACAAGGACAATTTGATCGTTAGCTCCTCGATCATACTCAATCTTCAGCTGTGCTTCTTTCTATTAGTCTGATCAACTTTAATGATCCCAGCCCAGCTTGAAACCTTCTAGCACAAGTGATCTGGGAGAGGAAGCCCATCAACAAAGGTAAGCGCTGTAATGTCTCGCGACGTCAGTCAAAAGGGTACCCTTCTCATCTTTGGGAAAAGGAGATAAGATTATCATCATGGATTCATGTTCTCTCTTCCGAGGATCACTTGACTTCCCTTCCTTTGTTTTGCAACGCAAATCTTTCTATTCCTAAAGTAAAGGAAGAGAAGAAGCCAGAGCAGAGTAGACACTTTGTTTCGGTGAGTATCAGTTTCTTGGTTTTTCATTCATAATTTTTTCTTTCTTACTTATTACTTAATGCTTTTTTGACTTTTTGATTATTGTGTCGAGCAAATGCCTTTGAATAAACTAGGCAAGGAGAGACTTCCGGGGAAGGTAAGAGCACATAGAAGAAGATTTTCTTAGGGGTGTAACTGGTTCAGTTCGGTCCAAATTTGAACAAAATCAAGAATTGAACTGGTACCACTGGTTTTGTATCTCTTAAAATCGATTAAATCCCGATTATCTTTCAAAATCGATAATACCGGTTTTACCGGTTCTTATCCAATTTTCTAGTTTTAATAAAATTTAAATTTATAAAAACAAAACTTATTTTTTATTTAAAAAAAACTGGTTTAAAAAATCCGTTCTAATAAAAAAATTGTAATCCATTACAAAAATCTGTTGTAGTAAAACAAATATGTTATATATAAAAAATACATTAAAAAAGCTGCTATAAAATTAAAATTGTTCTATAAAAAAATTATTTATAAAAGAAAGCTATTTTAGCAAAACAATCTGCTGTAAAAAAAATTTGCATAAAAAATGGCTATAAATTAAAAATTGTTCTATAAAAATTGACATTATCTTATATCTAATTATGATTTATATTATTATATACAGTATAAAACATGTTATATAATAATACTAAAAAAAAAAAGTAAATCGAACTGGTCTGGTTCGGTTCGGTCTGGTCTTAAAATCGCTGGAACCAGATCAGTTCTATCCAGTTCTTTAGTTTATGAAACGGGTACTGGACTGATCCAAAATTAGAATTTTTAGTCCATTTTGGACTGATTTTCTGATTTTCCAATTTAAATCTGCACCCTAGTTTGGAGGAGGTTGATATTGAATAATTAAAAAGATTGTCTGATAGAAATACAAAAGGGTACTCTAGGGTTGATGAAAGAGAAGGGAGAACGTAGTTTGGTGGGGGAAGTTATAGCGGATTGAAAGATTGGAAAAAAAGTAATCAGATCTACAATCGATAAGGTTTAGAAGGTAGGAAAACCATTGTAATTTTAGGAGATTGGAGGCAACTGCTTTGTTATCTCATTTATTAATCGAATGGATAAATTTAGGGTTCTTGAAGGTTGTCCCTGGTTGTTCGAAAATTATTTGTTTGTCTTGAAAGTTTTTGATAGTGAGGTTAAATTGAAAATAATTGACTTTGATCATAGCTGTCTATGGGTGCAAATGTTGAATCTGCCATTGAAATACGTGAATAAGAGAATAAGGAAGCAATTTGAGAGTTCAAAGGGGGGGGGGGGGGGGAGGGTTATAAAGGTTGATGTAAAGGAAGATGGATCTACGTGGGGGCAGGTGTCTGAGAGTGAAAGTGGATTGTAATTTGAAGAAGCCAATTACTCCTGGCAGAACTGTAAGTGTGGATGGACAAAAGCTATGGGTAACTTTTCAATATGAGAAGTTACCTAGGTTATGTTTCAAATGTGGAAGAATCATTCATGGAAGAGATGAATGCACATAATTTGAGGGGAATGCTGGTCAGTATGGTGTGTAGCTTCATGCAATGCCTCAAACCAAATCTGATCAGTGAAAGTGAGGGGGCAGAGTGAGAGGAAGAAGACAGAGAAGGAATGAGAGCAATCTATTCATTATACAGGAAGTATAAAGGGAAAAGAAGAGGGTCATAAGGTCGGGCTTGCTCAAGAAGTGACTAAGGTGGGAGAGGAGATTAGTAGTGAAAACTCTCTCATGATTATAACAAATGAGATGGGGCTGAAGTCTGTTGGATAGGTCCAAGAGGAATTTGGTTTGAGGTTTGATCTGAATATGAGCATGGTTAATGTTTAGAGAGTTGTTATCAAGAGCAAGCTACTTGTGGAAAGATTGGTTACAACTAAGGTAGAGCAGATTCAAGAATAAAAAAGAACTTCAAGATGGAAGAGAAGAGTTAGAGATAAGCTTGATTCAGGTAAGCCTTCTAGTTCTAACTCTGTTTTGAAAATAAATTATGATCTTGTTGATGAAGATTGTGACATGGCTGTGGATGGTGAATGAATTGGTCTATTGTGATGATGGACATGGGGTGGTGGTTGCTCAATAGCACCACCTAACATTATGAAAATTATATGTTGGAACTATAGAGGGATGGACAACCCTTGGATAATTCAAAACCTTAGCCTAATGGTTAAGGAAAGAAGGCATATTCTAGTGTTTGTATGTGAAACAAATGCAAGATCATGTAAAATTGAAGGTCTGCAACAACAACTTGGAATGGAAAACTATTTTGTGGTGGATCCGATTGGGAAGAGAGGTAGATTACTATGCTGTGGAGGGATGAAAAGGCAATGGAAGTTGTGAATTACTCAAGTTGGCATATTAGTGTGCATGTAAAAAGGGAGAGGGAAGGGAGGGATTGGTTTCTTACTGGCTTCTATGACCATACCGAGATTAGAAAAAGAGATATGTCTTAGGATTTATTAAGGAGATTGATACCAATTAATGTTGAAGCATGGTATGAGGGAGTGACTTCAATGAAATACTGAGGCACATATAAAATAAAAAGATGAGGGAAAATAGAGAGCTGGTGTCAACTTGATATGTTTAGAAATGCTTTAGATGAAGGAGGACTACATGATGTTGGTTGCTAAGGGAATTATTTCACCTAGTCAAATAAGCACTTTGATCAAACTTTTACAAAAGAGAGACTAGACAGATTTGTGGTGAATGAAAGGTGGAGATCTTTGTTCAAAGAATTGGGGGTGGAGACATTAGCAGGAAGGTGTTCTGACCATTTGCATATCCTATTCTCTTTAAATGAAGGTGTTGAAAGGGGAAGGAGAATGCATTTTCCTTTCAGATTTAAGGCTTGTTGGATAAAACAAGAGGAGTGTAAGGAGGCAATAAGGAAGGAATGGGTGAAGGGTTAGTTCATTGCATATTCCAACAAGAGAATCCAGGCTGGCTTAAAGTAGTGTAGCAGTTATTTGACTAATTGCTTTAGAGATAAAGATAAGGGGAGGGAAGGGGAAGGGAGGGAGATTAAACAACTTACAAAGAAGATAAAAGAAACACAAGAAGTTCAATATTTTGAAAATATGGGGGAATTGAAGAATATGCAAGAAAAAGTAGGTCTATTGCTTGAGCAGGAAGATGTGAAATGGAAGCAGCATATTAAGAGAAATTTTTACAATATGGGAGATAATAATATTCGATTCTTCCATAAATGTGCTAATCAAAGGAGGAGAAACAAAATTGCTTCTATTGAAGACAATTAGGTAATTTTAAGGGAAATTGAAAAGGAATTTGAAGCAACTTTCAAGAACCATTTTTCTGAGGTGTATACCAGCTCTAAACCAACTAGTGAAGAGATCTATAAATGCATTAAGACATTGGAATCGAGGGTCACAGATTCTATGAATTGTTTTTTGGAAGGGAAGAGATTGAGGAGGCAATGAAGATGATGAGAGTTTTGAAGGTCCCATGACCTGATGGTTTTGGGGCTTATTTTTTTTAATCCTTTTGGCATGTGGTAGGGAATGAAGTGTGTGATGCTGTGTTGGAATTTCTGAATGGTGGTAGTTTGCAAGGCTTAATAAATCAGACTTTTATTACTTTGATACTTAAAGTAAGCATCCCCAAAGTGTGATAAAACTTCATCCTATAAGTCATAATGTTCCTTCCTACAACAATATGAATAAAATTATGAAGCAAATGCGCAAGATTCAAAATAGAATAATGATTTTCTTCATTAGAACCGCTTCTGAGCGGTCGGTCTACTATTTCTCAAATAACAGCCATCCAATTACAAGTTGCCAACTCGGAAATCACACCAAACTCAATCTACATGCACATGAAATAGACAAGGGCAAATAGACGGAGACCACTGGGTTGTAAACCAAAAATGAAAAAAAAAATGCTCAAATACACTGGGTTGCAAACACTTCTTTTTGCCTTCTGGATCTTGCGTCTTCGTTTTCATGTGATCTATTATCTTCGTCTTCATCTTCGTCTCCCACATAAGCTGGCATCTTGATTTTAGAATTGTGGAATTGTAAGCAGTTGCCCAATGCTTTTCTTGACCTTCTTTGATTTCCTAATAAAATACCAAAACTTGGACTTGGCATGAACTTCATTTGTGGCTCAGAGTTTCATGTGGTTGATCTTTGGGTGCTCATTGGCTTCAATCGACAGATACTGGTGAAATCTTTTGATGTTCCATATATATATATATATATATATATGTATATATATCATAAAATGATATAGATGAAACATTACAAAAATGGAATTTTTGCTCCTGTAAAAAAACAGATTGTATAGATGATTTCTAATTTAAAGTCGGATGGCATTTGTCCTGAAAGGCATCATCATCAAATCACTGAAGATGAAGGGATGTTCGAAGGAGTGGGTCACTGGAGATGAAAGGGAGATAGACAGAGTGGATCGTTCAATTCTTGGATTAGGGGGTAGTGGAAAATAATCAAGGAATTTTTTGTAGTACATCCACAAGATTATTGTGATAGAAAGCCTATATGTCATTATATTACTGGTGGGCTATTATTTGGGTAAGATAGCCTGACAGGTCTACAAGACTTTTCTATTTTTCATCCTAATAATTGTCATTCTCAATCACCCTTGGTCATGACATGGTACATTTTTATTGAGCTCTATTGAAGTGGTTGATAGAAGAAGTCATTGGAGATGCGATACTTAATCAACCAAGTTTAAGATAAAGGGTATCATTGCTCTTCAAATATATAAATAAATAAATATATACATATATATACGGCGCATATATAAATAATGCTTATATATATAATCATATTTATAAATGGTCATGTTCATGTTGGATTTACACGGTTTGTGTCAATATTAGGGATGAACAAAAAGCTCGATACTCGACCCATTTTTTCGAAATCTTCCGACCCGTTTTTCTGACTCGTTTTCATTTAAATCGGTAACGAGTATTTCCGATCCGATTATAACCTATTTCACATCTTCGATTCTATCTTTCTCCCCCAATTTGGATAGTTGAAATCATCTGCCTCCATTCTTGAAATTCATCTTCTCATAGTAGTGAATGGAGAGCGAGAGATGGAAATCATCTTTTCCCAAACATGTCGGCGGCTTCGATCTGATCATCGACGGGAAAGAAGCCCAAGATGAAGGTGAAGCAGATGAAGAGGAAGAAGACGAGTCGGTTGACGATTAGGGCTTGGAGAGAGGTCAGATGTAAAGGGAGTGGAGGTGACAGAATCCGCCTAGAGCGAGGACAACAGATCGAAGCTGTTGATTGGCGTAGCCAATGTTAGCCCAATGCTTGGTTCAGCTCAGTTCCCAGAGACGCTCGTCCTCTATTGTCCGGTGCCAAAGCTTGCTCACACACGACGTACAACAGATTTTCATCCAACGATATTTTTCAGATTTCAATATGTCTTTAGATCCCATGGTCGATTTCTTCGTTTTCGACTGTCTTAGATGCTTGAGGTTGAGAGTTGCATCTTAGATGCCTGAAGGTTGAGAATTGCCTTCGATCTGGTTATCAGGCTATCGGGTAATTGGTTACGGCTAAGCGGAATTCCGCCTAGTTTCGAGTTGAGTCGGAATGCGTTGGTTTTGGGTCGAGTCGGAACGGTGAATAGCCCTAGTCAATATTGACACCCCTATTCATAATCAACATGACCAAAGTCTAATTTGGCTCGATTTATATTATTAAATGAGCTATTGTATATTCAAAATAATGATTAATTATTAGACGATATAACTCATCACATGAAGTATTTTGCTCAAATGATTTTTTATAAACATACGAATTCTGAGTAACATCGTAATTATTTTTCTTAAAGTTTTATTGTTAAGTACCATACATAAAACAATGTCTTAGATATATAAATAAAGTTGTAGAATATTATATGAGTATTTTATTTTATCAAAAAGGCATAACTCGGAAGTACTACTACTACTCAATTAGCTAGCATTGGAACTAAAATTAAACGAATTATAAAGCTTCAAGTACTCATATTAATTATTTGTTCTAATTAATTAACTCGATTTGTCTATACTTATCTTAATTATAAGAATGGTAGCTAACCAGTCTTGTCTTCTCACCATAAATAATTAATTATTTAATTTGGTATCGATCCGATCTTAGAAAAAGAAGTGCCCAGCCGCTTGGCCTGATCCCCATGCCCCCAACCCCTTATCAAAAAAGAGAAGTAGAGTGATACCCTACCTGCCTCCTCCCCCGAATAAAAAAAAAAAAACTAAACTACTAAAATTAAATAATCCTATTTGGCCACTGCTTTTTCCACCCAAAATGTTGGTGATGCGGGTTCTTTCAACTTTCTAAAGGAGAATTAGGACATGAGAACTTAGACCCCAATGATCAAAAAATATTGTTTATTAGGAATATTAAACAACTAGCGCCGCTAGATAGCTCGATGATCTAGGCCGCCGGGAATCCTATAATGAGCCACTACTTCCTATAATGAGTTGACTCATTTTTATTTAGCTAAAGTTAATTAAAATACACCATGATCATGTACGGCCAGCTCCTACCTAGCAGCTAATAATTCAGACCTTTGAATTAATGTATGGTAATGAGCGGCCAGCTTAATAATGATTAATTAGGTCCATAAACTAATTTTCATTTAATTATATATAATCAACATTGATATTTATCATGATCAGGCCACTAGGGCCCGTACGTCTCAATTCAATATTCCCCATCGATCCCTGTTTAACCTAGAAACCATATACTGATGGAGGCGGTCCCGAATTTAATTATGAAAAAATCTGACTATAAGTAATTTTATGCATTAATATGTGCATTCATCCAATAAAAATTGGTCAAAAATTCAAAATTTAAAATTAAAGACATGATTAACAAATAGAAATGTATTAGTAACAAAATTACTTTAATGTAGCATTATTATCTAATTATATAATTTCTCCATGTCATTTGAAAACCAACCTGGTGTACTGTCATCACACTACTCTTTTGACCTAATTAATCCTAACGTTTGTTTGGCCATATCATTACAAGAAAAAATATTAGATATAAACAATTTGATGTATTTAAAAGGAGTAGAAATGACAAATCTGATACAATTTGATCATTTCTATCACTTTTAGATGCATCAGATTGATTATATCTATTTAGAAGTCTTGTAGTATATACTTATTAATTTTATAAGAAGTTTTAGGTTCGGTATATTTGGATAGTGAGACAAGATAAAATAAGATAGTTTTAAATAAAATTTAAAATTTTAATAAAATATTATTAGAATATTATTTTATATTATCATTATTATTTTAAATTTTAAAAAAGTTAATTATTTATTATATTGTATATGATGCAAATTTCTAACTTTCTGTATCCAAATAACACCCAATTGAGCTGCAAGATCAAACTAAACGGCAAATAAGTACTCGATCGAAGAAAGGAATCCTAGCTGAAACCCACATGCACAAATGGTGATCTTTGCCATTGTCCTTAATTCCTTAATAATATAAGAACCGACCATGCAAACTCATGACTTTTAATATCATTACCTGTACGATATTTACTGATCAGACCGAATATCATTGATGACAATAAATATACATATATATATATATATATTAATATATAATTAGATCATGTGTCCTGGGTGTACTCGAGCTGGTACCGGCCCACACGGAAAACCCCCTGCAAACCCATCGTTCGTTAAATTCTAAGCTCTCTCTTCAGCTTATGTTGCAAGTCATAACTGAACTTGATAGGAGTGGTGAAAATGTACTCTACGTCATAAATCCTCCAAAACACCAAGTCATCCTTCAGAGAGTGTTGTGTATATAATATAGTTCTGTTATATTCTCTCCTCCCCACCCTTCCCCACCCCCCCCAACCCCCACCCCGGCGCGCGCAGAATATATATATATATAGAAGATAAAATTGCTATTGTTTTGTGGTTGATACAATTGGAATATATCTTTTCTATCTACAAAATAGAAAAAAACAAGCGAACCCACTTCCTACACTAGATTTCCTCGCGATACCTTTTGCAGCCCTTTAAAGTTATTCCACCCCTTTTTTTTCGCAGGCTCTCTCTGCCTCCCGTACGTGCCCTCTCTATCTCTCTTTTTCTTTGCGTCTTTTGTGTATACAAAGAGAGAAATTTGTACGCCACCATTTTCTGCACAGGTCGCCGCGTTCTTCATATATCTCAGAGGTACGGTGGTCCTAGAAACCATGTGGGATATTTTGATGAATTTTCGTATGCGTCTGTTTACATGCGTGTACTTATCTGTAATCTCAGTTTGATCTCAGCTTCCTTAATTAAGTACTCTCTCGGCCCTGCATAGACTTGTAGACTTGGAGTCTTATCTCTTTCTCTCTCTTTGTATTTTTTTTAGCTTATTTATGATGGCTTTTACTTCAAAGTCAATCCTAGCTAGATAACTGCTTTAAATTATTAAAATATACCTGTCGGTCAACTGGCAGGTTTAAAATGATGAGAACTTCACTGTCCGTCTGCAAACAAGTTCAGCCCCTCGTGAACTTTCCTGGAGTACCGGTTCTCGATATGGAATTGTTCCGTCGGAAAAACAAGGTTGTGATTGTAATGGGAGCAACTGGCACCGGAAAGTCAAGGCTCGCCATCGACTTGGCCACTCGTTTCCCGGCCGAGATCATAAATTCCGACAAAATACAAGTTTACAAAGGACTTGACATCGTTACGAATAAAGTCACCGAAGAGGAGTGTCGTGGGGTCCCACACCATTTACTAGGAACTTATATGGATCCTGACTCCAACTTCACAGCAAACGATTTCTGCCATCATGCTTCTTTGGCCATGGAGTCTGTTACCAGCCGCGACCGCCTCCCGATCATTGCCGGCGGCTCCAATTCTTATATTGCAGCGATGGTAAACCAACGTGCTGAATTTCGGATGAAGTACGAGTGTTGTTTCCTCTGGGTCGACGTATCCTTGCCGGTTCTCCATTCCTTTGTATCGGGGCGAGTCGACCGGATGGTGGAAGCCGGTTTGGTGGACGAGGTGAGGAAGTTGTTTGACCCGGAAGCCGATTATTCGCGAGGAATCAGGCGCGCAATCGGTGTGCCTGAAATGGATAAATATTTAAGGATAGAAGCCACAGCCGACAAGAGAACTCGTGCACGACTTCTTAAGGTAGCCATTGAGAAAATCAAGGAAAATACCTGTCTCTTGGCTTGTCGGCAGCTGCAAAAGATCCATCGTTTCCAGAACGAGTGGGAATGGAATATACATCGGCTCGACGCCACCGAAGTGTTCCGGAGGCGAAGCCGCCTGGAGGCTGAAGAAGCGTGGGAGAAGCTCGTGGTCCGACCGAGCGACCTCATCGTCGAACGATTCCTTTATGACCAAAATCGTGTGTCCAGTAACATCGTATCACACGACGTCGCTGCGGCCACCGTCATCGGCTCGCCAATGCAGATAGGAGCCGTGGCTGCAGCGACACGCTAGTGTTGGCCGTGGGATCCTCAGAATCTAGCAAGGAGCATACCGTCTTAAGATGCCATGTGGCAGATGGTCTTCCGCCTTAGCTCTAATTTATTTTTCTTTATAGATTATTTGTTCACAATAATAAAATAAAAAATAAAAAAATTAATAAGAAAAAATAAAAATAAAAATGAAATAAAAATAGAGATTGGAATGAAAGGTTGTTGTCAGGTCGTTATAAGTAGTACTTCACATTTCGCGGCCGTACAGTTGGGGAAGCGTTTTAGAAAGCCGTGTCTTCTGTTGTACAACGTTTATCCCTTTTTCTCCCTACTTCTCTTTTTCCGTACATCTTGAGCTCTTTGTGTGTGGCGCGCGCCTGCATCGATCATGATACAGTTGGCTCCTTGTTCGGGGGTGGTCCATTTGGTCTGAGATGGGTTGGATATTAATACTGTGTAAGTAGTCCGAAGTCCAATAAACCCGTGGGCGGCACGGGATTGTAACCTGAGAGAGAGTGGCGTTTTGGTCTTTATGGTGTGACTGCACTGCACATCTTTTGACATGTGAGCTAGCTGTAATACTTTTGGTACAACCATTACATAAAAGATTGGAATATATATATATATATGAATATCTAAAAATAGGTGTCTTTGTCTATTTATTAATGCTTGTTAGCACGATTAATCAATCTCCATCCACCCCGTGCGGTGTGAATATGCCATGATTTGACGGTTGATGTCGCAGTCAACGGTTCTGATCGAACATTTCCAAGTATTACTATTCCATCTTGATTGATTTTTAGTTGGGTGCAACGTTATGTGGGGAATCTAGGAAAAAGGACAAAAGGGAAGGGAAGAAGTTGTGATTAATGGTAGGGCCAATCAGGACGCTTTATCAATATCCTAGATGCCACATGATTCCAAACCTAGCCTCTCTCGATCGACTGTATAAAATGGGTGGCCTTTATATATTATACCGACTCGGCACTCACCACTTCTTGTTTTAATTTATTTTTTTAATTTTTAAAAAAGTGCACTGACCCACGTTAGGAAGAAAAACCCAGTTTATTTATTTATTTATTTATTATAAATTTAAGCATCGTCCCTTGATCATATACTTGCAAGGGAAAAAAAGAATAAAAGTGGTGCATGCATATATAATTAATTAATTAGATGTCAATATCATTTTTCACTAAAGAAGCTTTAGTATATCTTCGGCTTTGCATCCAACATATAAGGAAAGCGAGGTGCATGGTAATGATTTTCTAAAGCTACTTCGAATGGTATCTCTGTCTTCTCACATCTTGTATTGGGAGAGTATATATTTTGCAGGAAATTAATGGCATACTTTTATAGTAATTAGTGCTCAGACGTACATGGCCGGCATATATGTTAATATAATAAGTTAATTTGTGTAGTGCATATATATATATATATAGTTTCAATGTAAAGCAAGCATATGTACCATTTGATCAGGAAGTCTTTGTCATGTCAAGATCACGTACGGAACTATAAATAGAGTTTTAATAATTTACAGATGAAAAGGCTGATCAACATATAATAATATACTCGCACACACTGTACCTGAGAGGCCTAACAACTCAGCATGCAGCGGATTCTGAAAAGCTTGGGAGAATAAAGAAGCTGCATGATGGACAGTGGAGCATATATAATCAACCTGGGAATTTCGGCATGAATGACCCATGATATATTTGTCTATGTTGTTTCTCAGTTTATTTTGTCTAATTCCTTGCTTGTGCTTCCTGATCTTGTGATTCACGAATATTATAATATATATGCACGCATGGACGTTATTTTTGGGCATTATCACTACGTAAAAAATGGATTTTAATGTCCAATTATTTGTAACGAAAAATTATTTTAATTATAAATAATTATTTTACCAGAATTAACTAGTTACAAATAACAAGTTTTTTTTAGTATATAAACTATAAAAAAATTGAATTTATGTGGCCAATTATTCTATGTTAAAATGATTATTCTATGTTAAGAAATAATCATTTTAACATAGAATAGTTGATCACAAGTACTCAATTTTCTTATAATGATAATATTATATTTTACTTTGTTTTCCTCTCTTATGATCTCTTGAATACATTAATTTGTTGCCCTAATTTACAGTACTGCATGGTCGGCCGGAGTACCGATCAAAAAATAATCGTGGCCAGTAAAACCTATATATTATTTATATATAAATTAGATATATATATATGACGGTAGGAGACAAATTAAGTATTATACCTTGTCGTACCATCACAACTAGAGAAAACGAAAGATTCCGTACGTACTGATTGTCATCCAAAAACAAACAAGAAGAAAAGCAAAAAAATATCAAGAGCCGGAGCATGTGACCTTGGTGATGATCAGTTTTCAGGCAGTCTCTTTCGATGGAGAGATCAGAATATAATTAATTGTAAGGATAAAATAAAATCATGTTCAGAAAGTATGCGTACTGGGGACAAGATTACTAAATGTACGTAGTAGATTACTTTGATCACCTTGCCCTCTCAATTTTTTAATTTTGTGTATTATTCCCACCAATTTGTACGTAGGTAATTGAGAGTCTTTTTCAGAGGTATTGTCGATGCAGTACTGCATATCGTTACTTTGTTGGAGAATCACTAACTGCGGTAACATTAATATCTATTAATACTTTATTTTTTATAAACTGGATATTTCTTGATACCTGACTATGTGATTATCAGTCTTCCGCACCAGGCCATTTAGTTTTAATAATCATGTAATTTATGTATTTAACCTCCGTTGTAGAAACTTTTTTGCCTCATATATATACGAAGAAGATCATAAAGACCATTAGGTTATATATATATATATATGTTTATTTCTATAATATTTTTTTACAACAAATTTAAAAGAAAAAAAAACACAATTGTTAATAACAACTTATAAATATATACAATTTTCAAACAATTGGAATAATTGGTTTAAATCGGTCTAAAATAAGGTAGAATCTATTTCAATTGATTTGAATTGGTCGATTGAAGCCATTCAATGACCGATTCAAAACTCACTAAAATTGGTTCAATTTTTTACCGATTCAATTTGAGTGCAACTTAATCAATTGTTCAAATTTTTTTTCCAGCCTTGAGTTAAATATTTTAATTAGTGGGGTTTTACGGCGTAATTTATGTGAGCATGGTAATTTATATACACCTTAATTGGGTCATGATGCACCTTGTCACCCACGGGTGGCAATATGTTATATAACCTGTTAATTCAACACGAATGTGATACAATAATAGTGGATTCGAGTTTAATTTTAACGGGTTCAGTTTAAAATGGGTTGACTCCATTAAGACACGACCTTAATAGGTTAATAGCGGGTTAAAACCCGTTATAACGCATACGTTAAAAAAGTTAAAATTATAATTATACCTTTATACCTAACATTAGTATAATTGTTAGAATTTTAATTTTGATATTTCTATTATTTATATTATAATTCGAACTTGTAATTAGTGTTATAACTTTTATAGATATTATAATTTTAATATTTATATAAAATTATGTTAAATTTAATCAAGCCAAACAGGTTAATTTCAAGTATATTCAACCCATTTATATAAACAGGTTGAAACAGGTCATATTGTTATGTTAACTTATTTTGTAATTCACTAATAGGTCTAAACGGATTGACACGATACGATATGTTAAGGAGTCGTGTTAAAATTTAAGATTTTGATACGATAAGTTTAACGGATCAGATTAGGATTGATCAGTATAGTATAATATATATTTTTTGACATGACACGAATACGAACACGATTTATTAACATGATTAGACACCCCTCCGACCCACCCTCAATAGTTGGCCTAAGATCCCTAATATATATGGGACCAAGCTGCAACTGATAGTATATATCCTTGATTTATAATTTTAAAACATTTTTTGGTTTTATAATTTGTGTGCATGATAGATTAATTAGATCATAAAGGTCGCATGGGTGGTACTAAATGATCAAATAACTTCCTCGTTAGATGAAATAAGAACATTCGACTAAATAATAGGTTAGGAATATTTAATTTTCTTAACATCTATATATTTATGTACGGATCACCTAGATAATGAATATATTTGTAATTTTCCAGTTATAACTTTCTAGAAAATTGAGTGGTATCACATTTTGTAGTGATATGACAACATCGCACTAAAAAAATAGTCGCAAAATTAAAGTTTATGATCAAAATAAACTAAACTTTGAGTTCCAATATATAATAATAATATGATACCGAAAGTTCTCGATAAAGATCTCTGCATTAATTTATGTTATTTTGGGTAAATTCTAGATATAAAGCTAGCTAGCTAGCACGTATTAATGTTAAATTAAATCATCCAAGAGATCAATACAACTGGTCAATAAATTAAAACCAATTAATAAATTAAAGCTAGCTAACTATTTACTATCGACTAATTCCATCGAGCCAATGGTGGAAATAAAACTGAGAACCCGATCCCTAGCTAGATCTCTCCAAATAAAAGATTAACAAATTAAGGACTAATGTATTGAAACGGAAACGAATAATATGGAAAGCACAAAAATTACCGAATATATTAATAATTTGAACGTCCCGGATCACTTTTTACAAACTTTACGTACACCCAAATTAGTATAAATTACTCATATATAACTGACTTGTCTTGTCATATATATAAATATATATATTATATACCTAATTAACTACCTTCGATCAAATCAATGTGTATATATATAAAAAATATATATACATGCACACACGTACATTCGTTTACTTGGGTAACAGATAATATGTATATTTTAAGATCTTTATCCCTTGCCTGCATTAAAGTCCGATTTGGATATTTTCTATTATATTTTATCTTATCTTATATTCTTTTATTATTATAATTTTTTTTTCACACAAAATTTATAAAATAATTCAATTATTTCATACCTTAAAATAATAATAATATAAAGAAATAATATTCAACCATGTTAAGATTGTGAAACTGAAGAATTTATATTCAATAACTTGCTTTTTACAATAAATTGTATGTTGTTTAAATAGACACAATGGACTAATCTAAAGCATAGAAACAAATGAATAAATGGGGAATAATTGATATTTACAAATCAAAAACAAATTCCTAAAATCAAACTTGGCTGATTTTGTGTAGGTCTAAATTTTGATTTGGTCACTACAACATATTTAACCTTTTGCCATCATTTATTTTCTGCAGTCAAAGACTTGTGGCAAATAATGAGTTTTATGCACCACATCGACATCTTCAGAAATCGGCTATTAAGTTGTCAATAATAGTCATTATTTTCTGCAAATCTATAATGCCACAGTTACTCTTGACATGTGAAGTCTTTTGCAGCACATATTTTTATTTATTATGACGAGATATAAGGGTCATCGCCACTGTTATACACGTCGTAATTTGTTTAGTTATTATTATAATAGCTAGATTTCGTCGTTATAAGATGCTATATAAATTTCAGAGGCCACCAACCTGCGAGACTTTTCCCCCTCTCTCTTCACATTAGTCTGCTACCACACTTTCGTTTTGGGCGAAACCCACATAAAAAACTACAAATTTTGACATCAGCAAGGGAGAAATCGCTGCAACGTCCTTTGTTTTTAATCAAAATAAATATACAGTTTCTGGCATTGTTGGTTGGAGATTTCTTTGATTTGCTAGTTAACTTGCGGTAGTATCAGGACTTCCAATCCCTAATTATCCATTCTCAATTTGCTCCGATCATGAGGAATTTTTTTATCTATAACAAAAAATCAAAAGTGTAATACATTCGTGCTTTGATCAACCAAGGTGAGTAGTTGAAGTTCCATACGGTCAGGAATAAATCTAAAGTCCTTGGACATTACCGCCCTTATTTTTTTCCTATTTTTTGTTTTTTAATCTCTGTGATTTTATATGTAGTTTCATATATGTATGATGCAGGATAATCCTGGGTTTTTCTTTGAGAAGTCTGTTCACCACTAAAATTGCATGTGGCATTTTTGGCTCATTTTTGCTTATTGATGAGGTTAATTTTTTTAATATAAGTCTACCAAGATGTATGCACGTTTTTGATAGGTACTTTCATTGTTTACTTGCAGCAATCTGGTTGTATATGTTCTGCTCATATGTATATGAAATCACACTATTATAATTTGTCCCAGATTTCTATGATTCATTAACAATTGTATTGTATGAAAGGGATTATTATCTCAAGATATTTATAATTGGGAACATTGCCATATCTAAATTTTAGAACACTCGAACTGGCAGATTATCACTAAACATTCCCACTAATTAACATGTGAATAATTTAAGTTAATAATAGAATAAGTGTAGATGCTTACTAGACTCAAACCTAGGACAAAGTCTAAACTTTAGTAGTTTCCACTAATTTTATGGAATTTGCCACAAAATATCATATGTATCCTATAATGTTTATGTCACTCTTTATTTGTCAACTTCTAAGTAAAACTTAGTTTGTTTATCCTTTTGAATTCAATTGCCTACACTGTCAATCGGCTACTATTCAAAGTAAATTTCTCAACTACTCAAACTTGTAAAAATAGAGTTAAAAACGAATGTAGTTTCATGATTGCAAAACAGGGTCAGAATATAGGTACGTTGAAACATAGAAACCTATGCGGTGACCCATGGATTCAATTGTGCCTCCATTTTTGCCAGTGCTTATTGGATTATAAATATCCAGATGTTTCAGTCTTGTGGCCAATGTACACTACTTTTGCAATGGTAGTTGATGCTTAAACATGTCGATCTGAAACATCAATGTCAAAACTCTGCTGCATTCAATACCAACCACCAACTAAGATCAGTTACAACACTACTCATCCAGTGTGAATGTTCAATTCTTCTTGAAAACCTAGGATAAAGACTAGAAACATCCAGAAATGGTGTAAAGAAACAACCGTAATCCACCTAGCTCTCTTTTATTTTTCCCAGAAGGAGGAATCTGTCCTTGCTTTGTGCTTTCTCTCTCTCTCTCTCTCTAATGCCCATTGACATTTGCCTTCCTAGTAACAAATTATCACTTATGGCAATTAGTAGACTGAACCTTCTCTATCTCTTGCATGCACTAAGATATGAGTTTGCAAATTAATGAAATCTCCAAGAATAGTAGGTAATAAAAAAGATTTTCCTCATTTGTTTGAAGTTATTCGCAAGAAAAGACCCTCATTTTTAATGGAAAACGTACAGAATTTTCGTGTGTTGGGATTTTGATCAATTTTTTTTTTCGTAGGGAGATCTTTGACGTTACTCTGATAAACTTAAATGTCGAGGATCTATTGCTGAGAACTAAGTTGGCCTTGCTAAGCTTCCGAAGGTGCTTTTTCTATCCCTCTCTTTTTCCATTACATAAGTTTTTGGTTGTCTATTTGAATGCTATCTAGTTGCTAAGTTGTCGAAGGTGCTTTTTCTCATGTTAGATATCCTAAGATAAG
Source organism: Platycarya strobilacea (assembly GCA_036898215.1). Classification (NCBI taxonomy): domain Eukaryota; kingdom Viridiplantae; phylum Streptophyta; class Magnoliopsida; order Fagales; family Juglandaceae; genus Platycarya; species Platycarya strobilacea. The sequence continues at coordinate 38,637,918 of CM072545.1, read as the reverse complement.
TGAGTGTTGCAAGCATTTGTTCAACTAACAAAAACAATCCTTTAAGTACTCTTTATAGATAACATCTTTAAGAAAAAAAAAACTTTACTTTTATGTGAAGATAATATATATATATATTTATGCAAGGGAAACAGTTTGAATGTTAAAGACATAAAAGTTATATAGATATTATATATATTGAAACTATTAGTGGTATATATATAGTTTATTTCAACATTACACATGTTTGATATATATCCATTCATTACAACAGATAATGGTTTTTACTGCATTTTTTCTAGTGGGGAGTCAAAGTTGGCTACAAGTTTCTAGATTTAATCTTCCCATTTCATAAATCACAGTAGGTAATAGAGTGCTTTGTAACCATCAAGTTCTTTGCGGTGAATCTTGGTCACAACAAATGTAACTAAAAAATGAAGATAATCAACAATGTTGTTCAGTGCAAACAAAGATTAGAATTTGTTGCCGCGATCCAGAACCGCCGTTACAAGTTCAGGCATGGAAAAACGCAACAAACAATTGTCAAATGTGATTTTTTTTTTGTGGCACACATATTCCACTGTAATAGAACTAGTCATTTTTGCATGCCTTTGTAAATGCTGGAGAATTGTGAATAATTGTAGCAGGTACATGTCGCCACTATAGGTGCAACCGATATGTAAGTTCAAATTCTGGTTGGTGTCGAATGCAAAATCACCGTAATAGTTACCACCGTATATATACGTGCTTTTTGGTGGAATACGTTTGCGGCAGGACACTTATCTATTCCTTCATCATCAAAGTTACTGTCGCTACTGTCATGTCGTAGAGTGCTGTTAGAGTTTGCATTGTCGTTGGCAAACTCAAGAGACATTTCAGACTAGTTTTTTTCTCTCCGTCAACTTCAAATTTTCTCGACCCTTGACAAAATTCCCTAAATTCTCTCCCTTCTTCCCTCTCTGTGATTTTCCCTTTGTAGGTCTCACATATTTGATGCTACCCTAGCCTCTCCTATACCATCTCCCCCCTGAGCACCTTATTACCACCGTGTGAAAATAATAAGCATATTAGGGACAATTTTCATACCACGTGAATCTACTATGATAAGCTCTCGATTTGTTCCTGCAATTTTGTGTGATCATTAATATATAGGTTAAAAGCAGGGAAATATGTTTGCATACATATATATACCCTCGCTACAATTTGACTTGCATCTCTCCCTCATCTTTTTTTCCCTTTCTCTCTCACTCAAAGACATTTTGATCATAATTTGTCTTGTTGACTTGTGTAAAATTGGATTTTACCACCTCTCTCTCTCTCTCTCTCTATATATATATATATGTATGCATATGCATATGTATATGTATATATATTGGCTTCCCACCTTTGTGATTAGTAGATGAATTTGTGGGTCCCTCTCAAATTTAGTAGATGAATTATTATGATTGTGATTATGATAATTTAATTATGATATGGAGATTATACTTAATCAGTATACTTAGTATATGGAGATTACGACTAATAAAATTATGATGTATATGTATATTTATTGTATAGTATATGGAGATTGCGGGTCCCTCTTTTTAAAAAATGCATATCAAAGCCACCTTCTTGTTGATCCATCTAGCACAACACTTTCAGATATTAGCTAATATAGTTGATTATTACCCTTTTTTGTATAAGTAGAATGGGTCATCCTATTTAGAAGGGATCTGTTATGGGTCATGGAAAATGAGTGTGTTACTATAACCATTGGATCATGGAAGCACATTATGTTCAGTTGATTGGCTAAATATAGGCAGCTTGCATGATCATGCAAGCCAGACATATTTCAACAATATGTCCACTGAACATCATGCGTGCAACAAAGGTTCTGATTTGTCAATAAAAACTGTTATTCTTATCTTTTTGTTCCCCCCTAAGCATTATTAATCAGGATCTTACTTTTGCAACAAAGGTTTTTATAACGAAATAATAACTTTGCCTGTCATAGTTGAGCCACGTATATTATTGAACTTGTGTTATATTATGTACGAAGTGTCTCACCATGTCCACAAATTGGAATTATTGGATGTGCCCTAAAATTTTGGTCAACTGATCCCTTTTATTATTTCATTGTTTAAGGTTTCATTGGAGACCTATTATCACTTAGAGTTCAGATTGAAAGGAATTGGATGCACGTGCCAAACAGGTTTACGTCACCTAAATACTGTGAAGGGGTTAATCAATTCCTCACTATGGAAAAAGCTAATACACCTGAAAATACTACCACCTTCCGGTGTTCATGTTGGCAATGTCGTAACAATCTATTCCTACCAATGAATGAAGTCGAAGATCATTTCTTCACTAATGGGATTGATCCAAGTTACAAACAGTTGATATTTCATGGGGAGGGTGAAAACCCCTTTGTGAATTTGTCAGATAGTGACAAGTGTACTCCCAGTGAAGGTCATGATTTTGTTGATGATATGGATGAGATGATAGAGGACACATGGGTTGCAACATACATGGACCATGCATCTGGGGATGATGAACTTGTTACTCCTAGAAGGCCAATTGGTACTAAAGGCCAATCGAAGACATTTGACCAATTGTTTGAGGATGCAAGATGTCCACTCTATCCAACTTGCCAGAAGTTTTCTAAGCTATCATTTATAGTTAAGTTACTTCATATAAAAAGTATTGGTGGGTGGACTATCAAGTCATTTAATATGATTTTACAATAGTTGAAGACAACATTTCCAGAAATTGAAATTCCTGCCTCATATCATGAGGCCCGATGCTTAGAGTTTGGTTTGAGTTTTAGTTATGAGAAGATAAATACTTGCCCAAATGATTGCATACTTTGGAAACACAATGTAGACAAAGAATCATATCATAAATATAATGCACCACGATTGGAGTCAACAAGTGGGAAAAAGGGAAAGGTCCCACTATAGGTTTTATGATACTTTCTGCTTATCTTAAGATTACAAAGGCTATTTATGTCAAAGCATATAGCAAAGTCTATGAAATAGCATAGAGAACAACGAGTTAATGATCACAGTACTTTAAGACATCCAGCTGATTCTAAGTTGTGGAGACAGTTCGACAAAGATAATAGTTGGTTTGCGCATGATGCTCGTAATGTCAAATTGGGGCTAGCTAGTGATAGGTTCAACTTATACAATAGTTTGGCTAAACCGTACAGCATATGGCCAGTCATTCTCGTGACCAACAACTTGCCCCCTTGGTTAAGCATGGAAGATCCATACTTAATGATATCCTTGTTTGTTCCTAGACCGAAAGCACCAGACAACAACATCAATATTTATTTATAACCTTTAGTTAATGAACTAAAACAATTATGGGCGGACATCGTCGATACATACGATGCATCAACTTCAGGATGATTTAACTTACATGCTACACTTTTGTGGACTATTAACGATTTTCCTACATATGTCAATATTTCAAAGTGTAGCACTAAGAGAAAATTTGCTTGCCTTTTATGCAATGAGAATACAGATTCCATGTGGCTAAAACATGGTAAAAAATACTGTTACATGGGCCATCGCCAATTTTTGCCATCCAGCCATGCATGGAGAAAGAAAAAATGATGCATTCAATGGAAGTCAGAATCATTGATTGCCTCCCCAAAACTCATGGGACATGATGTACTTTATCAACTATTGCAAGTTAGGGATGTTGAATTTGGCAAAGGTACAAGGAAGAGGAAATGCAAACCAGATGAATTGAATTGGACTAAACAAAGTTTATTCTTCCAACTTTCTTATTGGTCAACGTTGCCTTTATGACATAATATCAATATCATGTACATTGAAAATAACATATGCGAGATTGTCTTAGGGACGTTGATGGATATTGAAGGTAAAACCAAGGACATTGTTAATACACATAAGGTCTTGATGGAACTTGGTTTAAGAAAGGAACTATATTTACAACATTCACCCAGTGGGTACTCCATGTCACTTGGGTCGTACACACTTGACAAATAACAAATACATTTTAGTGAATGGCTTGCAGTTATTAAATTTTTAGATGGTTTTGCCTCGAACCTTTCTAGATGCATTACAGTTAGTGATGGCAAGATATCAAGAATGAAAAACTATGATTGCCACATGTTCATGCAAAGACTAATTCCAGTTGCAATTGGTGGGTTCTTCTAACCCGATATATGTCTTGCATTGACCAAGTTTAGTTCCTTCTTTAAGACTAAGTGTGCACGAACGTTGACTTTGGGAGTACTTAAGCAACTATAATATAATATTGCAATCATCTTCTGCAAGCTTGAGATGATTTTCCCCCTGCATTATTTGATATAATGGTGCATCTCACCATTCATTTATCCCACAAGATATTTCTTGGGGGACCAGTTCAATATACGTGGATGTATCCATTCAAAAGAGATCTGGAAAAATTCAAGTATTATGTCAGGAACAAAGCTTGCCCTAAAGGCTCGATTGCTTAAGTGTATGTTCATATTGAATGCTTGACTTTCTGTTCCTTATATATCAATGATATCGAGAGCATACATCATTAGCTCGAACAAAACAAGGATATGGATAGCGGCACAAACTCTGGACGCTTTTTTGTTTTCTCACCGAAGTTACGTCCATTGAGCTCCGTTACTTCCATTCGATTGGAGCTGAATCTACTAGCAAAAGCAAGGTGGTATGTGCTAAATAGATGTACCGAGATTGGTCACTACATACAGTATGTATTTTGTTTCCTTAATTTATATACTAGTTTATTCTATAGTGGAGAAGCCCACACATTTATTACCACCATATTGAATGTTACATTTTATGCATTTCTAGCGAGCACTATAAGCAAATGAATGAAATTTCATCAGAAACAGTAGACTGAGATCATCAAAGTGAGTTTCCTAATTGGTTTCGCAGATGAGTATATTCCCTAAAGAAACCTCCATTCCTTCCGTGCACATTTTATTACTTCTTACCATAGTAAAATACTAACTTTTGCACCACTATACAAACAAATTCATGAGTTGCGCTCAACAAAACCTGAAGTCGTCTTTGATGACTTGTATGCATTAGCATATGGACAAGACCCATGGGTTGCCTCATTCTCTGCGTGTATCATGAATGGCACCCGATTTCACATAGTTGCTAATAGTCAACATCGATGATGTCAAAATAGTTGGGTCATTGTTAAAAGGGAGCACTAGTCAAAATCTGTCAATTTCTATGGCGTATTGATTGACATTTTGCAACTACGATACATGGGTTGGAAGCATGTGTACGTGTTTAGATGTGACTGATTTGATGTAGGTGATACGAAGAGAGGTATACATATTGGGTACCACACAACTAGCGTCAACACTTCTCGAACATGGTATAAAGATGATCCATTCGCCCTTGCCTATCAGGTAGAACAAGTGTTTTATCTTGTTGACAATAGTAGACTTGGAAATTAGTCTGTGGTACAAAGAGTATCAGGTAAAAGCATGTACAATGTTCCAGTTATAGCACTGGAACGAAGTGTTGAGGAAGATGATGAGCATCAAGTTATTGACACTACTTTTCAAGAAAACAACCCTTCGTATGTGGCGGTAGAACCCCATGGAAGAGATGATACTGACATTAGTTCTCTCTTGCATAGGATAGATAGAAAACCAATTGATGTCGTTGTGGAGACAACTTTCCTGGGTGGTGCAAGCTACAACAATGATGAAGATTTTATTGATGACGCGTTAGATGAAGGCGATGATTACCATTGTGGGAGTAGTGAAGAACCTCTTTAAGATTGTGGGACTTCGTCTAACAATGGTACACAATTGATCACGTTATATAATTGCTCGGTATTGTTTACTATTGTTAAAATTCACTTGGGCCTTGCTACTATATGACCTATATCCATCTTCTTACATAATTTAATTTAATTTTTCATCATGTTCTAGGTGACTGAGACTACCAAATATATGAAGGGTCGTTGATCAAAGTCATTTCTTTGTAAGTAATTGATATTTTTTCTTTCGTAAGTTAATTCATACTCAACATATGTCCAACTTAATCCTCCATCACTAGCTTCTAGGTATTGGTGTGGAAGGTAATTAATTGATTATGACTGTCTAGGTTATGTATGAATA